>CM077668.1:209686810-214686810 GCA_039707655.1 Elymus sibiricus
CCGTAGGGCCGCACACTTAACGTTCGGTAGCGCTAGCGTAGTATTGAGATATTCATATGCTGAAGCTCGAAAGTAGTTCGGAGTCCTGGATGGGATCCGGGACATCACGAGGAGCTCTGGAATGGTCTAGAGGTAAAGGTTTATATATGGGAAGTCATATTTTGGGTTCCGGAAAAAGTTTGTTTCATTCGGTATTGTACCGGGAAGGTTATAGAAGGTTCCGGAGTGGGGCCCACCTGCATGGGGGGACCCACATGAACGTGGGTAGTGGGGAAAGGCCACACACCCCTGGTCTAGATGCACCAAGATCCCCCTCTAAAAGGAATAGGATCATATCCCGAAGGGATAAGATCAAGATCCCTAAAAAAGGGGGATAGCGATCGGTGGGGAAGGAAAGTAGGGATTTCCTTCCTCCCCCCTTGGCCAATGACCCTAGGGGCTTGGAGGGCAAGCCACCAGCCCCCTCCATGCCTATATAAAGGTAGGGATGCATTGGGGGCATCCACCCTTCGACCCTTGCTCGTCTGCCTCCCGTTACACCTCGTCCACCTCGCGCAGACGCTTGGCGAAGCCCTGCTGCAGTTCCCCTGTTACCACCACCACCACACCGCCGTGTTGGTTCAGATCTCATATACTTCCTCTCCCTTGCTTGCTGGATCAAGAAGGAGAGGACGCCGCAGAGCCGTACGTGTGCTAAACTCGGAGGTGCCGTCCGTTCGGCACTAGATCGGATTGGATCGCGATTGGATCGTGAAGAGTACGACTACATCAACCGCGTTATGACGCTAACGCTTTCGGTCTACAAGGGTATGTAGACACACTCCCCTCTCGTTGCTATGCATCTCCTAGATTAGATCTTGGGTGTTCGTAGGAAATTTTTGGATTTTCATGCTTCGTTCCCCATCAGTGGCATCATGAGCTAGGTCTATGCGTAGATGTATTTGCACGAGTAGAACACAAAGAAGTTGTGGGCGTTGATGTTCAAATTGCTTACTTCCTTTGTCTTATTTGGATTCAGCGGTATTGTGGGATGAAGCGGCTCAGACCAACCTTACTTGTCCTCGCACAACAGACCGGTTCCACTGACTGACATGCAACTTGTATTGCATAAAAGTGGCTTTGCGGGTGTCTGTTTCTCCCACTTTAGTTGAATCTGATTTGACACGGGCGGTCCTTGTAGAAGGTTAAAAGGCAACTTGTATATCACCGTTGTGGTTTTGCGTAGATAAGAATGATTCTTATAGTTTGCCCTAGCAGCCACGTAAAAATTGCAACAACAAAGTAGAAGACGTCTAACTTGTTTTTGCAGGGCATGTTGTGATGTGGTATGGCCAAAACGTGATGTGATATATGTTGATGTATGAGATGATCATGTTTTGTAATAGATTCATGACTTGCATGTCGATGTGTACGGCAACCGGCAGGAGCCATAGGGTTGTCTTTAATTTATTGTACGACCTACGTGTCAACTATTAAAGGCCATGTAATTGCTTTACTTTATCGCTATGCATTAGCAATAGTTGTAGAAGCAATAGTTGGTGAGACAACCACGTGATGACACGATGATGGAGATCATGATGATGGAGATCATGGTGTCATGCCGGTGACGATGGAGATCATGCCGGTACTTCAGAGATGGAGATCAAAGGCACAAAGATGATGATGGCCATATCATGTCACATATTGATTGCATGTGATGTTTATCTTTTTATGCATCTTATTTTGCTTAGGACGACGGTAGCATTATAAGATGATCCCTTCACTTAATTTCAAGATAAAAGTGTTCTCCCTAAAGTATGCACCATTGCGAAAGTTCGTCGTTTCGAAGCACTCGTGATGATCGGGTGTGATAGACTCTACGTTCGCATACAACGGGTGTAAGCCAGTTTTACACATGCAGAATACTTGGGTTAAACTTGATGAGCCTAGAATGTACAGACATGGCCTCAGAACATAGAGGACCGAAAGGTCGAACATGAGTCATATAGTAGATATGATCAACATGGAGATGTTCACCATTGATGACTTCCCCATCTCACGTGATGATCGGATATGGGTCAGTTGATGTGGATCATGTAACACTTAGACAACTTGAGGGATGTTGATTTAAGTGGGAGTTCTTAAGTAATTTGATTAGAAGAACCAATTATCATGAACTTAGTCTAATTGTCTTTGCAAATTAATGTTGTAGATCAATGGCTCACGCTGTAGCTCCCCTGAATTTTAATGCGTTCCTGGAGAAAGAAAAGTTGAAAGATGATGGTAGCAACTATGCGGACTGGGTCCATAATCTGAGGATTATCCTCACTGCTGCGCAGAAAGTGCATGTCCTTGATGCACCGCTTGGTGATGCACCCCCTCAAGATGCGCCTGCAGATGTTATGAACGTCTAGCGGGCACGTTCTGATGACTACTCGATAGTTTAGTGTGCCATGCTTTACAGCTTAGAACCGGGGCTCCAAAGATGTTTTGAGCACCACGGAGCATATGAGATGTTCCAGGAGCTGAAATTGGTATTTCAGGCTCACGCTCGGGTCGAGAGGTATGACACCTCCGGCAAGTTCTTTAGCTGCAAGATGGAGGAGAACGGCTCCATTAGTGAGCACGTACTCAAAATGTCTGGGTACTTCAACCGCTTGAATCAGTTGGGAGTTAATCTTCCAGATGAAGTAGCGATTGACAGAGTTCTCCAGTCACTGCCACCGAGCTAAAAAAGCTTTGTGATGAACTATAATATGCAAGGGATGGAGAAGATGATCACTGAGCTCTTCACGATGCTTAAGGCCGCGGAGGTAGAAATCAAGAGAGAACATCAAGTGTTGATGGTCAACAAGACCACCAGTTTCAAGAAGAAAGGCAAGGGAAAGAAAGGGAACTTCAAGAGGGACGGCAAGCCAGTTGCCGCTCCCGTGAAGAAGCCCAAGGCTGGACCCAAACATGAGACTCAGTGCTTCTATTGCAAGGGGAATGGTCACTGGAAGCGGAACTGCCCCAAGTACATGGCAGATAAGAAGGCTGGCAACGTCAACAAAGGTATATTTTATATACATGTTATTGATGTGTACCTTACTAGTGCTTGTAGTAGCGCCTGGGTATTTGATACTGGTTCGGTTGCTAATATTTGTAACTCGAAATAGGAGCTGCGGAATAAACAGAGACTAGCTAAGGATGAGGTGACGATGCGCGTCGAAAATGGTTCCAAGGTTGATGTGATCGCCGTCGGCATGCTCCCTCTACATTTACCTTCAGGATTAGTTTTGAACCTGAATAATTGTTATTTGGTGCCTGCGTTAAGCATGAACATTATATCTGGATCTTGTTTATTGCGAGACGGTTATTCATTTAAGTCAGAGAATAATGGTTGTTCTATTTATATGGATAATATCTTTTATGGTCATGCACCCTTGGTGAATGGTTTATTTCTTTTGAATCTCGATCCTAGTGATACACATATTCATAATATCGATGCCAAAAGATGCAAAGCTAATGATGATAGTACCACATACTTGTGGCACTACCGCTTAGGTCATATTGGTGTAAAGCGCATGAAGAAACTCCATGCTGATGGACTTTTGGAATCTCTTGATTATGAATCATTTGAGACATGTGAACCATGCCTCATGGGCAAGATGACTAAAACCCCGTTTTCCGGAACAATGGAGAGGGCAAGTGACTTGTTGGAAATAATACATACCGATGTATGCAATCCGATGAGTGTAGAAGCACGCGGTGGATATCGTTATTTTCTTACCTTCACAGATGATTTGAGTAGATATGGGTATATTTACTTGATGAAACACAAGTCTGAAACATTTGAAAAGTTCAAGGAGTTTCATAGTGAAGTAGAGAATCATCGTAACAAAAAAATTAAATTTCTACGATATGATCGTGTAGGTGAGTATTTGAGTTACGAGTTTGGTATGCATTTAAGACAATGTGGAATTCTTTCACAGCTCACGCCACTTGGAACACCACAGCGTAATGGTGTGTCTGAACGTCGTAATCGTACTCTATTGGATATGGTGCATTCTATGATGTCTCTTACCGATTTGCCACTATCATTTTGGGGTTATGCATTAGAGATAGTCGCATTCACTTTAAACAGGGCACCGTCTAAATCCGTTGAGATGACATCGTATGAGTTATGGTTTGGCAAGAAACCTAAGCTGTCGTTTCTTAAAGTTTGGGGATGCGACGCTTATGTCAAGAGGCTTCAGCCTGATAAGCTCGAACCCAAAGCAGAGAAGTGCGTCTTCATAGGATACCCTAAAGAGACCATTGGGTATACCTTCTATCACAGATCCGAGGGCAAAATCTTTGTTGCTAAGAATGGGTCATTTCTAGAGAAGGAGTTTCTCTCGAAAGAAGTGAGTGGAAGGAAAGTAGAACTTGATGAGTTAATTGTACCTTGTCTCGAATTGGAAAGTAGCACATCACAGAAAGAAGTTCCCGTGATGTCTGCACCAGCCGGAGAGGAAGCTAATGATGATGATCATGAAACTTCAGATCAAGTTACTACTGAACTTCGTAGGTCGACCAGGGTATGTTCCGGTAATCCTGTCCTGGAAGTCATGTTGTTAGACAACGGCGAACCTATGAATTATGAAGAAGCAATGATGAGCCTGGATTCCGACAAATGGCTTGAGGCCATGAAATCTGAGATAGGATCCATGTATGAGAACAAAGTATGGACTTTGGTGGACTTGCCCGATGATCGGCAAGCCATTGAGAACAAATGTATCTTTAAGAAGAAGACAGACGCTGATGGTAATGTCACCGTCTATAAACCTCAAATTGTCGCAAAAGGTTTCCGACAAATTCAAGGTGTTGACTACGATGAGACTTTCTCACCCGTAGCAATGCTTAAGTCTGTTAGAATTGTGTTAGCAATTGCTGCGTTTTATGATTATGAGATCTGGCAGATGGATGTCAAAACAACGTTCCTTAATGGGTTTCTTAAGGAAGAGTTGTATATGATGCAACCGGAAGGTTTTTTCGATCCTAAAGGTGCTAACAAAGTATGCAAGCTCCAGCGATCCATCTATGGACTGGTGCAAGCATCTCGGAGTTGGAATATACGCTTTGATGAGGTGATCAAAGCTTTTGGTTTTATACAAACTTACGGAGAAGCTTGTATTTACAAGAAAGTGAGTGGGAGTTCTATAGCATTTCTAATATTGTATGTGGATGACATATTATTGATTGGAAATGATCTAGAATTTCTGGAAAGCATAAAGGGTTATTTGAACAAGATTTTTTCAATGGAAGACCTGGGTGAAGCTGCCTACATATTGGGCATTAAGATCTATAGAGATAGATCAAGAGGCCTGATAGGACTTTCACAGAGCACATACCTTGACAAGATTTTGAAGAAGTTCAAAATGGACCAGTCAAAGAAGGGGTTCTTGTCTGTGTTGCAAGGTGTGAAGTTGAGTAGGACTCAAAGCCCGACCACGGCAGAAGTAAGAGAAAGGATGAAAGTCGTCCCGTATGCCTCAGACATAGGCTCTATAATGTATGCCATGCTGTGTACCAGACCTGATGTGTGCCTTGCCATATGTTTGGCAAGTTGGTACCAGACAGATCCAGGAGTAGATCACTGGACAACGGTCAAAAATATCCTTAAGTACCTAAAGAGGACTAAGGAAATGTTTCTCATTAATGGAGGTGAAGATAACTCGTCATAAATGGTTACGTTGATGCTAGCTTTGACACTGATCTGGATGACTAAAAGTCTCAATCCGGATATGTATTAAATTGTGGAGTAGTTAGATGGAGTAGCTCCAAGCAGAGCATTGTAGACATAGAGATTTGCAAAGAACATACGAATCTGAATGTGGCAGACCCATTGACTAAACCTCTTCCACGAGCAAAACATGATCAGCACCAGGACTCCATGGGTGTTAAATTCATAGCTATGTCAACTAGATTATTGACTCTAGTGCAAGTGGGAGACTGTTGGAAATATGCCCTAGAGGCAATAATAAAATGGTTATTATCATATTTCCTATTCATGATAAATGTTTATTATTCATGCTAGAATTGTATTGACCGGAAACTTAAATACATGTGCGAATACATAAACTACACCATGTCCCTAGTAAGCCTCTACTAGACTAGCTCGTTGATCAAAGGTGGTTATGGTTTCCTGACCATAGACATGAATTGTCATTTGATAACGGGATCACATCATTAGGAGAATGATGTGATGGACAGACCCAACCGTAAGCGTAGCATCAGATCGTTTAGTTATTTGCTATAGCTTTCTTCATGTCAAGAATCAGTTCCTTAGACCATGAGATCATGCCACTCCCAGATACCGGAGGACTACTTTGTGTGCTATCAAACGTCACTTCGTAACTGGGTGATCATAAAGGTGCAGGTATCTCCGAAGGTGTTTGTTGGGTTGCATGGATCGAGACTGGGATTTGTCGCTTCATGTGACGGAGAGATATCTCTGGGCCCTCTCGGTAATACAACATCACAAGAAGCTTGCAAGCATGTGACTAATGAGTTTAGTCACGGGATCTTGTATTATGGAACGAGTAAAGAGGCTTGCCGGTAACGAGATTGAATTAGGTATGGAGATACCGACGATCGAATCTCGGGCAAGTAACATATCGCCGGACAAAGGGAATTGTATACGAGATTAACTGAATCCTTGACATCGTGGTTCAATCGATAAAGATCTTCGTTGAATATGTGGGAATCAATATGGGTATCCAGATCCCGCTATTGATTATTGACCAGAGAAGTGTCTCGGTCATGTCTACATGTTCCCGAACCCATAGGGTGATGACCCACAAGTATAGGGGATCAATCGTAGTCCTTTCGATAAGTAAGAGTGTCGAACCCAACGAGGAGCAGAAGGAAATGACAAGCGGTTTTCAGCAAGGTATTTTCTGCAAGCACTGAAATTATTGGTAACGAGTAGTTTGATAGCAAGATAATTTGTAACAAGTGACAAGTAGCAATAGTAACAAAGAGTGCAGCAAGGTGGCCCAATCCTTTTTATAGCAAAGGATAAGCCGGAACGATCTCTTATAATAAGTAAAGCGTTCTCGAGGACACATGGGAATTTCATCTAGTCACTTTCATCATGTTGGTTTGATTCGCGTTCGCTACTTTGATAATTTGATATGTGGGTGGACCGGTGCTTGGGTGCTGTTCTTACTTGAAAAAACCTCCCACTTATGATTACCCCCCTTCGCAAGCATCCGCAACTATGAAAGAAGAATTAAGATAACTCTAAACATAGCATTAAACATATGGATCCAAATCAGCCCCTTACGGAATAGCGCATAAACTAAGGTTTAAGTTTCTGTCACTCTAGCAACCCATCATCTAGTTACTACTCCACAATGCATTCCCTTAGGCCCAAAGATGGTGAAGTGTCATGTAGTCGACGTTCACATGACACCACTAAGAGAATCAACAACATACATATCATCAAAATATCGAACGAATACCAAATTCATATGATTACTTATGACAAGACTTCTCCCATGTCCTCTAGAACAAAAGTAACTACTCACAAATCATCTTCATGTCCAAGATCAGAGGGGTATTAAATAGCATAATAGATCTGAACATATAATCTTCCACTAGATAAACCAACTAGCATCAATTACAAGATGTAATAAACAATACTAGCAACCCACAGGTACCAATCTGAGGTTTTGAGACAAAGATTGAATACAAGAGATGAACTAGGGTTTGAGATCAGTTGGTGCTGTTGAAGATGTTGATGAAGATTGGTCCTCCCACGATGAGAGGATCGTTGGTGATGTCGATGGCTTCGATTTCCCCCTCCCGGAGGGAAGTACCCCCGGCGGAATCGCTCTGCCGGAGAGCAAAAGTGCTCCTGCCCAAGTTCCGCATCGAGACGGCGGCGCACCGTCCCAAAAGTCTTCTCTATATTTTTTCTAGGGCAAATGGGCTTATATACCAGAAAATGGGGGCCAGAGGCTGGCCAGGGGGCCCACGAGCCACCAGGGCGCGCCTAGGGGGGTGGCGCGCCCTGGTGCCTCGTGGGCACCTGGGTGGCCCCCTCTAGTACTTCTTGCTTCCAGTATTTTTTATTTATTCCAAAATAAATCTCCATGAAATTTCAGCTCATTTGGAGATGTGCAGAATAGGTATCTCTGACATAGCTTTTTCAGGTCCAGAATTCCAGCTGCCGGCAATCTCCCTCCTTGTGTAAATCTTGCATATTAAGAGAGAGAAAAAGCATTAGAATTGCTCCACAAAGTGTTATATTGATTAAAAACACTATAAATAACAGTAGGAAAACATGATGCAAAATGGACGTATCATAGGGTCACACACTTAACGTTCGGTAGCGCTAGCGTATTATTGAGATATTCATATGGTGAAGTCCGAAAGTAGTTCAGAGTCCCGTATGGGATCCGGGACATCACGAGGAGCTCCAGAATGGTCCGGGGGTAAAGGTTTATATATGGGAAGTCATATTTTGGGTTCCGGAAAAAGTTTGTTTTTTCGGTATTGTACCGGGAAGGTTATAGAAGGTTCCAGAGTGGGGCCCACCTGCATGGGGGGCCCACAGGAACGTGGGTAGTGGGGAAATTCCCCACACCCCTGGTCTAGGTGCACCAAGATCCCCCTCTAAAAGGAATAGGATCATATCCGAAGGGATAAGATCAAGATCCCTAAAAAAGGGGGATAGCGATCGGTGGGGAAGGAAAGTAGGGATTTCCTTCCTCCCCCCTTGGCCAACGACCCTAGGGGCCTGGAGGGCAAGCCACCAGCCCCCTCCATGCTTATATAAAGGTGGGGAGGCATTGGGGGCAGCCACCCTTCGACCCTTGCCCGTCTCCCTCCCGTTACACCTCGTCCACCTCGTGCAGACGCTTGGCGAAGCCCTGCTGCAGTTCCGCTGCTGCCACCACCACCACACTGCCGTGTTGGTTCAGATCTCATATACCTCCTCTCCCTTGCTTGCTGGATCAAGAAGGAGAGGACACCGCTGAGCCATACGTGTGCTAAACTCGGAGGTGCCGTCCGTTTGGCACTAGATCGGATTGGATCGCGATTGGATCGTGAAGAGTACGACTACATCAACCGCGTTACGATGCTAACGCTTTCGGTCTACAAGGGTATGTAGACACACTCCCCTCTCGTTGCTATGCATCTCCTAGATTAGATCTTGGGTGTTCGTAGGAAATTTTTGGATTTTCATGCTTCGTTCCCCATCAATTAGTCCTGCCGAAAAAACTTAACTGTTAAGACAAGTACAAAGGATAGCGGTATACCTTCGAGGCTCCGGCTTCTTCCTCCCCAGCGCAAGGGGGTCGTCTTCGGACTCGTCGGAGAGCATGTTCTTCTCCGACGGCTGGGGCTCGTCAGCCGCCCCAGCCGAGGTTTCTTTCAACCTCTTTTGGCCTGAGGGCTGGGCCTCGGCCTCGGCGTCTTCTGGCGCCGCTCTCTTCCACTTTGGGGGAAGGTTATCCTCGTCCTCCTCCCCATCACTTTCATGGGTAGAGGAGGCGTGGGTCTCCTCGGACCGGGTGACCAAGGTCTCCCGCTTCCGAAGACCCATCCTGCCCTTATGGGACTTCGCCGCCCTGGGGATCACCATGTGCAGCTCCTCGGTCAGGAGCGCAGTAAGCAGAGGGGATTTCTCCCCCTCTAGAACTGGTGTCGGGCACAGCATCTACTGCACCGTGTTCACCCAGTTCTGCAAACGTGGAATGAGTCGATTCATTAAGGCCTGTCCCACTTAGCAAGAGAAAAATGTAAACGTGTGTATTGAACACTTACCGGTGTGGCGGTGTAGCCGACCTCGAAGCCGAGGCCCTTCCCCTCTGTCGGGATCTTGTCCCTGGCCAACTTGAAGAGCTGTGTCTACATCCCGGCTAGGGAGGAGCGGAAGAAGTTGAGGACGGGCCCCGCATCTCCGGATTTGTCCTCCCACATCGGGGTAGCCCGGAGTTGGAGCGGGAGGATGCGACGGTGGAGCATGACGTTGACCACGTCGGGCAGTTGAAGCTTCTTCTTGAGGGACCACCACTGGATCTTCTTGATCAGTGTCTCCACCTCCTCTGGGTTTCCCCAGAGGACGCCCTTCTCCTTCCAGGACTTGAGCTTCCTTGGAGGCCCAGCCGAAAAGGCTGGGACCTTGGTCTGGCCAGCGGTGAGCGGCTCGATGATGTAGAACCACTCCCGCTGCCACTCCTTGACCGTCTCGACGAAGGTGCCGTCGAACCAGGCAGCCCCCTGGTTCTTGCTGACCATGGCACCTCCACGGTCTGCCAGATCGGAGCCGCTGGACTTCGGCTTGACGCCAAAGGTCTTCAGCCATAGGCCAAAGTGCGGCTCGATGCGGAGGAAGGCCTCGCACACCGTAATGAAGGAGGCGAGGTGGAGGATGGAATTCGGGGCCATGTGGTTGAAGTCGAGGCCGTAGTAGAACATCACCCCGCGCACGAATGGGTGCAACGGGAACCCCAAGCCTCTGATGAGGTGAGGGATGAAGACTACCCATTCCCCTGGGTTGGGGGCGGGCACCTACTGGTCGGCGTCTGGAGCGCGGGCGGCGACGTTGGCGGGGATGTACCCCGCATCTCGCAGCTCTTGGAGCATGCCCTCCGTCATGATGGAGCCCCCAGTGCCCTTTGAGGGTATCGGCCATGGCTAAGCGGGGGAGCACGGAGGTGCAGAGGAGGGAGGAGGCAAGATTAGATCTGGGCACTGGAGCTCGAGGAAGCAGAAGACGGGGGAAATGGGAGCATGGCTACAGGCTCTTTTTACTTCTTTTACTTTTTACTCTTATAGGCTATTGAAAGGCCAAGAGTCCCCCTTGCTGCGCCGATAAAAACGCCACTCTCCTCCTCCGAAGATGCCGTTACACGCATGGAGGGAAACAAAATCTTGATGATATCCCTGAAAATACGGGCACGATCCCCACCTTGACGGGACATGCCAGTAGAAAGGCAGCCTCGAACCACGATTTGAGATAAGCAGTAACTGCCTGACCCATCGTGGGTAGCGCCGCTTCGATAAAGTTGTCAGACTATGAGGTACTATTCACACCTGGGTGGCTAGCCTTCAAGGCTAAGTTAACTCATGACCCCGGATGGGGAGAGAACCCGGCTGAATCTCGTCTACAAGACACCACTCCTTAGAAGGGTGGCTAAGAGATCCAAAATTTCGAAGGGGAACTCGTCTGTCAAGCCAAGGACTTCGGATCTGAAGTTGCCACCGTTGAAGAGATCATCCTCGGCGTAGAAGACGAGTTTGGGGGCTACTGACGGTGTCCGGGACTAGGGGGTACCAACCTAGTCGGCCCATATTCCTCAGGCTGGGCCAGTAGGCCCTCGTTCTTATCAAGATGGACTCCGAAAGATGCATGCGAGAAGGAAGAACCAGATTACATCTACCGAAGACTTGACGTATACTCCAAGACTTCCTCTGTTGCCTCCTCGCCTGGATACCGACCTTGTAACCCTAGATACCCTATCCAGCGTGTATATAAGCTGAAGGGTTTAGCCCGTAGGAAGGATCTCAACACAATCTCATTCACCTAGCCTTAGGACTATATCATATGATCTCGAGGTAGATCAACTCTGTACTTGATACTTCTTCATCAATATAAACAAGAGCAGGACGTAGGGTTTTACCTCCATCAAGAGGGCCCGAACCTGGGTAAACATCGTCTCCCTGTTCCTGTTACCATCTGTCCGAGATCCACAGCTCGGGACCCCCTACCCCGAGGTCTGCCGGTTTTTACACCGACAACTAAGTTCATCAAGCATGTCATCTAGGCGTGGAATGGGATGGCGATATCTAATGGTGATAGCATTTATAGGACGGCAATCAGAACACATGTGATAGGTACCATCTTTCTTAGGCACAAGAATTACTGGAACGGCACATGGACTCAAGCTCTTGCGTACATACCCATTCTCCATGAGATGTTGGACTTGCCGTTGGATCTCTATGGTCTCGTCGGGGTTGACGCGGTAAGGTGCCTTGTTTGGTAGAGGTGCGCCGGGAATGAAGTCGATGCGGTGTTCGATTTCGCGAAGTGGAGGAAGTCCGGGAGGTAGTTCATCGGGAAACACGTCCGCGAATTCCTGCAATAGATGAGACAATACCAAAGGAAGATGTTGTGAAGTATTAGTCCGCAGCACTTCATCTTTGCACATAAGCACAAAGTGAAGAACACTTGATGGGCTCTCACTCACATCCCTCAAATCTCTTTTGGTGGCTAAAAGAACTAGGTCTCTCTTGTCGGTCATCATGGAGTCGCTCATTTTTAGCTTGTGGCGCTCACTCTCTTTTTAGTGGTTCACTCGCTCACTTGACTCTCCACGATGGGTAGATGCTTGCTTGTCCTCGATGACTTGACTTGGTGTCATTGGTCTAAGAACGAATTCCTTGCCCTTCATCTTAAGGCTATAGTGATTGGTCCGTCCGTTGTGGATGACGCCGCAATCGAATTGCCAAGGTCTTCCAAGGAGGAGATGGCATACGGACATGGGAACCACATCACATTCCAAGGTGTCTTCATACACGCCAATCTTGAAGGACACTTGAACGGTGTGCTCCAATTGAATGGTGCTGGAGTCGCTTAACCATTGGACCTTGTAGGGGCGAGGGTGCTTCTTCTTGAGCAATTGTAGCTTGGAGCATAACTCTTCACTTGCCAGGTTGTGACAACTTCCGCCGTCGATGATGACCTTGACGGAACGTCCTTGGATACCCGTTTTGGTATGGAAGATATGGCAACGTTGGTCTTCATCTTATTGTTGTTGACGTGTCAAGATCTTGGAGACAACAAGAACGGGGCTCGAATCATTGTCGCAAAACACTTAATCGTCTTCATCTTCATTCACTTGTCGATGCATGGCCACGTGCTCAAATGCTTCCATTTCTTCTTCACTCATAGAGTCGTAGGTGTCTTCCGCGTTGGCGATCATGGTACGCCATGTGGGGCACTCAAAAGACTTGTGGCCTCGGCCTTTGCAAGTAAAGCACTTGATGTCACTTGTTTTGTCGGTGGCGTTCGTAGGAGTTGCTAATGACGAAGCTCTTGGCTTGGAGTTGCTTGTAGTAGTAGGAAGACGACTCGAAGATGTCGAAGGGTTCTTGTAGCTTGACCTGTCACCGGTATTTGGTGTAGCTCGAGTCGTTGGAGGAGGTGTCGTAGTCGTTGAAGCTTGAGTGTAAGAACCGTAGGTCTTGGAAGAGTACTTGGAGAACTTGTAATCCTCTTGCACTTGACGCTCCGCTTTGGTGGCTTGGTGCACTAGCTCGAGGAGGTTGGAGTAAGGTTGAAAATGTGCTATTTTCTTGATTGGATGGTTGAGGCCATTCAAGAAACGCGTCATAGTTTGTTCATCATCTTCCTTGACGTTGGCTCGTATCATTGCAATCTCCATTTCTTTGTAATATTCTTCAACCGACTTGGTGCCTTGCTTGAGGAGTTGAAGTTTCTTGAAGAGGTCACGGCTATAGTGTGTAGGCACAAAGTGAGCTCTCATCACATCCTTCATTTGAGTCCACGTTGTGATAGGTGGTTCGCCTTTCTCTTGGCGTCTCTCGATCACTTGCTCCCACCAAATGAGAACATAGTCTTGGAACTCAAGCGATGCCATGGCTACCTTCTCTTCCTCATCATAGTTTTGTAGATGGAATATCTTGTCCACCTTTAAGGCCCATGAGAGGTAGTCTTCGGGGTCGTTGCTTCCGGAAAACTTGGGCATGTAAAACTTGAGCTTGCCGTAGCGTTGTTCGTCATTATGCCGATGTTGTTGTCGCTCTTGTCTTGGAGGTGGGTCGTCATCCCCGTTCTCTTCTTGCTCTACACGGTTGGCTTGACGGTGGGAACGAGTGATACGTCTCCAATGTATCTATAATTTTTTATTGTTCCATGCTATTATAGTATCAATCTTGGATGTTTTTATATGCAATTATATATCATTTTTTGGGACTAAACTATTAACCTAGTGCCCAATGCCAGTTGCTGTTTTCTGCTTGTTTTTGGCTTTTTAGAGAAACAGTACCAAATGAAGTCCAAATGCCACGAAACTTTTTGGAGATTTTTTCTGGACAAAAGAAACCTTGGAAGCTTCGGGAGGAGGCTAGAAGCCTCACGGAGGCTTCATAAGGCAACCCTGGGGCGCGCCATGTTGCCTTGTGGGGCCCACGTGACTCCGTTTGACCTAATTCCACTTCTATAAATTCACAAATATTGGGAAACCATCAGATAGCCAGAAGAGAAAACCTTTCTGCCGCCGTAAGCCTCTGTTCTTCCGCGATCCCATCTGGAGGCCTTTTCCGGTACTTTGCCGGAGGGGGAATCGATCACAGAGGGCTTCTACATCAACCTTGCTGCCCTTCCAATGATGTGTGAGTAGTTTACCACAGACCTATGGGTCCATAGCTAGTAGCTAGATGGCTTCTTCTCTCTCTTTGATCTTCAATACAATGTTCTCCTTGATGTTCTTGGAGTTCTATCCGATGTAATCTTCTTTTGCGGTGTGTTTGTTGGGATCCGATGAATTGTGAGTTTATGATCAGATTATTCATGAGAAATATTTGAGTCTTCTCTGAACTCTTTTATGCATGATTGTTATAGCTTTGTATTTCTCTCCGATCTATCGATTTGGTTTGGCCTACTAGATTGATTTATCTTGCAATGGGAGAGGTGCTTTGTGATGGGTTCAATCTTGCGGTGCTCAATCCCAGTGATAGAAAGGGACATGACACGTATTTGTATTGTTGCCATTAAGGATAAAAAGATGGGGTTTATTCATATTGCTTGAATTTGATTCTCTACATCATGTCATCTTGCTTAAGGCGTTACTCTGTTTTTATTAACTTAATACTCTAGATGCATGCTGGATAGCGGTCGATGAGTGGAGTAATAGTAGTAGATGCAGGCAGGAGTCGGTCTACTTGTCTCGGACGTGATGCCTATATACATGATCATTGCCATGAATCCGTCATAATTATTTGCTATTCTGTCAATTGCCCAACAGTAATTTGTCTACCCACCGTATGTTTCTGTGCTCGAGAGAGAAGCCTCTAGTGAAAACTATGGCCCCCGGGTCTATCTTTATCATATAAAAAACCTAAAAATACCTTGCTGCAATTTATTTACTTTTATTTTAATTAGTATTTTAGTTTATCAATTTACCTCGATAAGATTTAATCCTTACAAATAACCGCTAAGAGGATTGACAACCCTCTTATTTGCGTTGGGTGCAAGTGTTTGCTTTTGTGTGTGCAGGTGCGCTTACCAGAATTTTGCTTGGTTCTCCTACTGGATTGATAACCTTGGTTCTTAACTGAGGGAAATACTTATCTCTACTGTACTGCATCATCCTCTCCTCTTCGGAGAAATACCAACGCAGACTACAAGTAGCATGAAGAATTTCTAGTGCCGTTGCCGGGGAGACATCATCAAAATTACCAAGTACCTTCGCACAAATTATCATTCATTTGCATTTAGTTTATTTACCTTTTATTTGCATTTGCCTCTCGTTTTCATCTCCCCCACTTCTAATTTTTTTACAAAAACACAAAAATATTTTATTTGCTTGTTTGCTAGTTTGCTTCCTTTGTCGCGATGTCTCAAGAAAATACAAAATTGTGTGACTTTTCCAATACTAATAATAATGATTTTATTAGTACTCCTATTGCTCCTCCCGCCACTAGTGCGGAGTCATGTGACATTAATGCTGCCTTGCTTAATCTTGTTATGAAAGAACAATTTTCTGATAGTCCTAATGAAGATGTTGCATCCCATCTAAATACTTTCGCTGAACTTTGTGATATGCAAAAGAAGAAACATGTGGATAATGATATTGTCAAATTAAAATTATTTCCGTTCTCACTACGAGATCGTGCTAAAACTTGGTTTTCATCCTTGCCTAGAAATAGTATTGATTCTTGGGATAAGTGTAAGGATGCTTTTATTACCAAGTGTTTTCCTCCCGCTAAGATTATTTCTTTAAGAAATCAAATTATGAATTTTAAGCAACTTGAGAATGAACATGTTGCACAATCTTGGGAGAGAATGAAATTAATGATAAGAAATTGCCCAACTCATGGTTTGAATTTATGGATGATCATACAAAAAAATTATGCGGGACTAAACTTTATCTCTAGAAATTTGCTAGACTCTGCCGCAGGTGGTAATTTTATGGAAATTACATTGGGAGAAGCAATAAAACTTCTTGATAATATTATGGCAAATTATTCTCAATGGCACACTGAACGAACTCCAACTGGCAAGAAGGTAAATTCTGTTGAAGAAATTAATACTTTGAGTGATAAGATGGATGCTTTATTGAAATTGGTTGCTAGTAAAAATGCTCATATTGATCCTAATGATGTGCCATTGTCTACCTTGATTGGGCAAAATAATGATGCTATTGATGTGAATTTTGTCTCTAGAAATAATTTCAACAACAATGCTTATAGGGGTAATTTCAATGCTAGACTGTTTCCTGGAAATTCCTCTAATAATTATGGCAATCCATATGGTAATTCTTATAATAACAATAATAGGATGTCCTCTGATCTTGAAATTAATATTAAAGAATTTATTAGTTCGCAAAAGAATTTTAATACTATGATAGAAGAAAAATTGAATAGAGTCGATGAATTGGCTAGGAACATGGATAGAATTGCTCATGATGTGGAAAATCTCAAAACTAAAATTTTGCCATCTAAGCATGATATAAATAAGTCTATTAAAGTTATCTATGTTTCCATTAATGAAAGTAAAGAAAGGACCGCTAGGTTGAGAGCTAAGCGAGAATTTCTAGAAAAAGCGATTCCACCCGGTTTCTATCATAGTAATGATGAAGATATTAAAATGATTGGTGTCACTCCTATTGAATCATTATTTAGTAACATAAAACTTGATGAAAAAGGGACTAGAGAAGAGTCAACTTTAGATAGAAGGAGTCCCACTTGCTTGGAGGGTGATAATCTTGATCATAAAAATGAAAAAAGTGGGTTTGGAGAGGTTAAAACTTTAAATAGTAATGCACCCACTACTTTGGATTACAAGGACTTTAATTATGATAGTTGTTCTTTAATTGAGTGTATTTCCTTGTTGCAATCCATGATTAATTCACCAAATGCATATGAACAAAATAAGGCTTTCACTAAACACATTGTAGAAGCCATGATGAAAGCACATGAAGAAAAACTTGAGTTGGAAGTATCAATTCCTAGAAAATTACAAGATGAATGGGAACCTACTATTAAAGTAAAAATTAAAGATTATGAATGTAATGCTCTTTGTGATATTGGTGCTAGCGTTTCCACTATACCAAAGTCTTTGTGTGATGTGCTAGGTCTCACCGACATGGATCCTTGTTCCCTTAATTTGCTTCTTGCGGATTCCACTTTTAAAAAGCCATTGGGTAGAATAAATGATGTTCTTATTCTTGCAAATATAAATTATGTGCCCGTGGAATTTATTGTTCTTGACATTGAATGCAATCCTTCTTACCCCATAATACTTGGTAGGCCTTTTCTTCGAACTATTGGTGCTATTATTGATATGAAAGAAGGTAATATAAGATTTCAATTTCCACTAAATAAAGGGATGGAACACTTCCCTAGAAAAATAATTAAAGCACCTTATGAATCCATTATGAGGGCCACTTATGGAATTAACTTGAAGGATGACAACACTTGAAACTATGCATTATGCCTAGCTAGGGGCATAAAACAATAGCGCTTGTTGGGAGGCAACCCAATGAATAAAATAAATTTTTACTTTTACCTACTGTGTTTGTGTGTTTGCATGATTATAGCTTATGTTATGATTGTGTTTTTATGTTTTAATTAGTGTTTGTGCCAAGTAATGCCTTTGGGATGATTTGGAAGATAGTATAATTGATGTTGTTTGGAAAACAGAAAGTTTTGCGTCCAGTGCTGGAATTTTAATTCTGTACTGGAGCGTCAGAAAAATCTGACATTTTTACACAGTATTGGTATATGAATTTTTTACGTTGTCCTAAGTTTTCAGAATTTTTGGAGTTACAGAACTATGGCTTTTAAATAGATCTTTACAGACTGTTCTATTTTAGACAGATTCTGTTTTTGTTGCATAGTTTGCTTATTTTGATAAATCTATGGATCGTATCGGGGGGTATGAGTCATGGAGAAGTTGGAGTACAGTAGCATTATGCCAATATTAAATATGAATCAATTTACAACAGTACCTAAAAGTTTAAGATTTGTTTGTTATACTAACGGATCTCACGAGGTTTCTGTTGAGTTTTGTGTGCTGAAGTTTTCAAGTTTTGAGTGAGACTACGATGGATAAAGGAATAAGGAGCGGCAAGAGCCTAAGCTTGGGGATGCCCAAGGCACCCCAAGGTAATATTCAAGGAAGACTCAAGCGTCTAAGCTTGGGGATGCCCCGGAAGGCATCCCCTGTTTCGTCTACAATCTATTGGTAACTCACTTGGAGCTATATTTTTATTCATCACATGATATGTGTTTTACTTGGAGCATCTTGTGAAATAGTTTGTTTGCTATTGTTTGCTTTTTAGTTTTTCACAATCATCTTTGCTGAACACACCTTTTTGAGAGGGGCACGCATTATTTGTGATTTGTTAGAATACTCTATGTGCTTCACTTATATCTTTTGAGCTAGGCAGTTGCTCTAGTGCTTCACTTATATCTTTTAGAGCACGGCGGTGGTTATATTTTAAAGAAATAGTTGCACTCTCATGCTTCACTTATATCTTTTTGAGAGTCTAATGATAGCAATGGTAATATGCACGGGTTATGAATTTGGTCCTGATATGATAGGTATTCAAGACGGATATAATAAAAACTTTCATGTAGATCACTGAATATGATAAATTTGATTCCTTGCAATAGTTTTGCAATATTAAGATGGTAATATGGGGGAGGTAATAGTAAATAATTGTGGTTTAGTAAGAATAATTGTGTTAAGGTTTGTGATTCCCGAAGCATGCACGAATGATCTGTCGTTATGCTAAGAAGTTGGAGCATGATTTATTATTGATTATCTACCTTATGAGTGGCGGTCGGGGACGAGCGATGGACCTTGTCCTACCAATCTATCCCTCTGGGGGCATGCGTAGTAGTACTTTGCTTCGAGGGCTAATAAACTTTCACAATAAGTATGTGAGTTCTTTATGATTAATGTGAGTCCATGGATTATACGCACTCTCACCCTTCCGCAATTTGCTAGCCTCTTCGGTACCATGCATTGCCCTTTCTCACCTCGAGAGTTGGTGCAAACTTCGCCGGTGCATCCAAACCCCGTGATATGATACGCTCTATCACACATAAGCCTCCTTATATCTTCCTCAAAACAGCCACCATACCTACCTATCATGGCATTTACATAGCCATTCCAAGATATATTACCATGCAACTTCCACCGTTCCATTTTTATGACATACATCATCATTGTCATATTGCTTTGCATGATCATATAGCTGACATAGTATTTGTGGCTCAGCCACCGTTCATCATTTTTATACATGTTAGGCTAGCATCATTGCACATCCTGGTACACTGCCAGAGGCATTCATATAGAGTCATATTCTTGTTCTAGTATCGAGTTGTAATGTTGAGTTGTAAGTAAATAGAGGTGTGATGATCATCATTATTAGAGCATTGTCCTAGTGAGGTAAGAATGATGGAGACTAATGAGTCCTCGAAAAAGTGGGGATGAGGTCCATGAGATCGTTCTAAAAAAAAGAGAGGCGAAAAAGAGCCATGAAAAAAAAAGAGAAAAAGAGAGAAGGGGCAATGTTACTATCCTTTTCCACACTTGTGCTTCATAGCACCATGTTTTTCATATAGAGAGTCTCCTATTTTGTCACTTTCATATACTAGTGGGAATTTTTCATTATAGAACTTGTCTTGTATATTCCGATGATGGGCTTCCTCAAATGCCTGAGGTCTTCATGAGCAAGCAAGTTGGATGCACACCCACTTAGTTTTCATGTTGAGCTTTCATACACTTATAGCTCTTAGTGCATCCCTTGCATGGCAATCCCTACTCCTCGCATTGACATCAATTGATGGGCATCTCCATAGCCCGTTGATTAGCCTCGTCGATGTGAGACCTTCTCCTTTTTTGACTTCTCTTATTTATCTCTACCACCATACTCTATTCCACCCATAGTGCTATATCCATGGCTTGCGCTCATGTATTGAGTGGGAGTTGAAAAAGCTAAGGCGCATTAAAAAGTACGAACCAATTGCTTGGCTTGTCATCGGGGTAGTTCATGATAAATACTTTCTGTGAAGAAGATGGAGCATGACAGGATTATATGATTTTGTAGGGATAACGTTCTTTAGCATTTTTATTTTAAAAGACATGATTGTTTATTAGTATGCCTGAGTATTGATGTCTTTATATCAAATTATAGACTATTGTTTTGAATCATTTGGATCTTATTATTCATACCGTAAGAGAGAGATTACATGATGAAACATGATAGGTAGCATTCCACATCAAAAATTCTATTTTTATCATTTACCTACTCGAGGACGAGCGGGAATTAAGCTTGGGGATGCTTGATACATCTCCAACGTATCTATAATTTTTTATTGTTCCATGCTATTATAGTATCAATCTTGGATGTTTTTATATGCAATTATATATCATTTTTTGGGACTAACCTATTAACCTAGTGCCCAGTGCCAGTTGCTGTTTTCTGCTTGTTTTTGGCTTTTCAGAGAAACAGTACCAAATGAAGTCCAAATGCCGCAAAACTTTTTTGAGATTTTTTTTCTGGACAAAATAAACCTTGGAAGCTTCGGGAGGAGGCCAAAAGCCTTACGGAGGCTTCACAAGGCAACAGGGCGCGCCCCAGGGGGGCACGCCGTGTTGCCTTATGGGGCCCACATGACTCCGTTTGACCTAATTCCACTTCTATAAATTCACAAATATTGGGAAACCATCAGAGAACCAGAAGAGAAAACCTTTCCGCCGCTGCAAGCCTCTGTTCTTCCGCGATCCCATCTGGAGGCCTTTTCCGGTACTCTGCCGGAGGGGGAATTGATCACGGAGGGCTTCTACATCAACCTTGCTACCCTTCCGATGATGTGTGAGTAGTTTACCACAGACCTACGGGTCCATAGCTAGTAGCTAGATGGCTTCTTCTCTCTCTTTGATCTTCAATACAATGTTCTCCTTGATGTTCTTGGAGTTCTATCCGATGTAATCTTCTTTTGCGGTGTGTTTGTTGGGATCCGATGAATTGTGAGTTTATGATCAGATTATTCATGAGAAATATTTGAGTCTTCTCTGAACTCTTTTATGCATGATTGTTATAGCTTTGTATTTCTCTCCGATCTATCGATTTGGTTTGGCCTACTAGATTGATTTATCTTGCAATGGGAGAGGTGCTTTGTGATGGGTTCAATCTTGCGGTGCTCAATCCCAGTGACAGAAGGGGACATGGCACATATTTGTATTATTGCCATTAAGGATAAAAAGATGGGGTTTATTCATATTGCTTGAATTTGCTTCTCTACATCATGTCATCTTGCTTAAGGCGTTACTCTGTTTTTATTAACTTGATACTCTAGATGCATGCTGGATAGCGGTCGATGAGTGGAGTAATAGTAGTAGATGCAGGCAGGAGTCGGTCTACTTGTCTCGGACGTGATGCCTATATACATGATCATTGCCATGAATCCATCATAATTATTTGCTATTATGTCAATTGCCCAACAGTAATTTGTCTACCCACCGTATGTTTCTGTGCTCGAGAGAGAAGCCTCTAGTGAAAACTATGGCCCCCGGGTCTATCTTTATCATATAAAAAACCTAAAAATACCTTGCTGTAATTTATTTACTTTTATTTTAATTAGTATTTTAGTTTATCAATTTACCTCGATAAGATTTAATCCTTGCAAATAACCGCTAAGAGGATTGACAACCCTCTTATTTGCGTTGAGTGCAAGTGTTTGCTTTTGTGTGTAGGTGCGCTTAAGGGAATTATGCTTGGTTCTCCTACTGGATTGATAACCTTGGTTCTTAACTGAGGGAAATACTTATCTCTACTGTACTGCATCATCCTCTCCTCTTCGGGGAAATACCAACGCAAACTACAAGTAGCAACGAGGTACTCTTGCCCGATTCCTCCTTTCTTGATTCTCTTCTTGGTGTGTGGCTTCTTCTTGGTGACGTGCCTCTTCTTCTTCACGCATACGACGGTTGCGTTCGTCGAGGTCATGGTTGGCTTCGCGAAGGGCACATTGTGCTTAGAGGGCTTGTTGCTTATGACGGTGTTGCTCTTGCCGAAGTGGATCGCCGTCTTGGGTGTCTTGTTGTTGACGTCATGGAACTTGCTCTTGGTGCATGTCGTCTTGAACTTGATGGCGTTGTTGCAAACCATTACCATGTTATGGATTTTGGTGAGCTTGATGTTCTTGCCAAGGATGTAGACGAGCTCGAGGAAGACTTGCATCCGATGATGAATCCGAAGAATGGCTTCTTGACCATGGTCTCCTTGTCGAGGACAAAGTTGAGGAAGCGCGGTCAATCATCATGGCACGAAATTCGTCCATTTGTGTAGTAAGCTTGGCGTCGAGGTAGTCTCTTGTTCGCGTTTCGGAGTGACGCAAGTCGGTGGCGAGTTGCTCAATGCGATCGCCCAAAGCTTCACTTTCTTGATGCAAGGTTCGTTGTACCCCAAAGAGATGGCTCTTGGATACGTAGTCGTTCGGTGCTTCGTGCTCGTCGAAGAGAGGATTCGAAGATGTACTTGGCCTATCCATCGTTATCAAGTAGAGGTGAGTAGGAAATGAGAGAACAAAACTAAAGTTACCTTTTCTGATAGCTATGCGGAACGGTATCACTAAAGTGCACAAGTAGCATTGCCCGGCAATACTCAAATGGCTAGTCTCGTAGGAAAGTGATGCAAAAGATGGTCTTGGGGTTAACAATTGCAATGGCAAGGAAATGAACAAGTTGTCATCGGGGGGGCGGATGTCCGAGCCTGGCGCCGGATGTCCGGCCTGGAGGCGCTCCCAGGTTCTATGATGGGTGGGCGGAAATCCGGGCAGGGGCCGGATGTCCGGCCTTGGTCGGGGCGGATATCCGGGCCCTGTAGGCGTTCTGCTGTAGGGCTGCTGCTGCTGTCCTTTTCATCAGGGGCCGGATGTCCGGGCCAGGGGCCGGATGTCCGGGCCAGGGGCTGGATGTCCGGCCACTGATACTTTTCAGCAATCTTCTTCCTCGCGCTTGTCGTCCATGCACTTGTCGACTTGGTCTTCGTTCTGAGCATTTCCAAGCGGTCTTCTTTATACCTGATCACACATAGCATTCCGGCTTGAGGTAGTAGCCATGTCTCACACGAGTCAAATGGAACTTCGTTAAGGAGAGATGTCACCTCGGTCTCGAGAGCTCTTGCACGTGCTCGTGTCATTGGCCCACTTGGAACTTGAGGAGACGTAGGTAGGTCCATGGGGATGACCGTGGGATGCTCCGCATCAGAAGGTGGAAGAACGAAACGAGAAGGATCTCCGGTGGTTCTTCTTCTCTGGATCTCTTCTCCCTCTATTCTGGATGGAGTGGCGGCGGCTACGTCTCTCTTATGCGCATCTTGCCTTCACAGAAGTTGTTCCCGTAGATGAGGGAGAGCCCTTGGCGCCTGGTACGACTGCTAGTACAAGCGCTTGCACTCAAACCATTGGCTGTCTTGCGCTCTGTTGCGCCTAGTGGAAAACCCCCCAACATGAAAGTTGCTCCTTTTGGCTTGATTTGGAGTAATTCTCCTTGGTTTCCTTCCATAAATGATTTTTCCTACCAAACAATGGAAAATGAGCTTTCTTCTCTCTCAAAGTATTAGCGTTAGAAATAACCGAGAAATAACAAAAACCCGATGAAAACCAAGTCAAAATTGCTTATAAAAAGTCACAAATTCTCGAGCCATCAGCATGGAAACAGTGCGGCTTCTCCTAGCTCTCGCCGCGCACTCATGTTGGGAAGTGCATCACATGGACGTGAAGTCCGCATTTCTCAACGGTGAGCTCGTGGAGGAGGTCTACGTGGCACAGCCGCCGGGGTAGATCGCCGACGGCAAAGAAGACGCGGTCTTGAAGTTGAGGAAAGCACTAGTACAGTGAGCTGCTATACAAACGGTTTTTACCCCCTTTCAGCGACAGAGTTTTAAACCGTCGCCTTGCATGTGTGTGCGATAGGGGGGGTCCTCTCCACACGACCCAGAAACCGTCCGCGATAGGGCCTCTTGTCACACACGCGGGGCAAAAAGAGCTCGTGTGCGATCGGGTGAGCCATCGCAGACAATTATACTGGCCCAATTGTTTTCGTTTGTATGTACATCCCACACAATGAATCCAAGATAAACGTTTCCATTCGTATATACATCCCACACAGTGAATCCCAGACAAACATTTCCGTTTGTATATACAAAGCACACAGTTTTCCGCATCACATCGTTTGTGATAGCGTTGCCATTGCAGACGATAGTAATAATTTTATCATTTGTGTTATTGAATGCATCACGCACGGTGTCTAGAAGAAACTGTGTGCCATAGGCTGTCCATCACACACACTTTTTATGTGGAAAACGTTTGTGCAAGGTGGCCTAATGCAAACAGTTGTCCAGAGGAAGTCGTGTGTGATTGTTCATTGATCCAACACGTTTACTTCCTATAAACTGTGTGGGTTGTCTGAGATCATCGCCCACGGTGTTGTCTCAATAACCGTTTGCACTAGAAAAACCCAATAAGCAGGCTAATTGGCCTATTATTATTAATCCATTTAGTAATCAAATTTACATTTCATAATAAACACACAATATATTTAATTTTCGTATTACGGAACCAGGATTTCATAATTGAAATACATCAGAGTACAACATCATATAGCTTAAGCACTCACTCACACCATATAGGCATATAGCTAGCTACCCCATTACACAACAGCACCAAGTTTCACATGCAACATCTAAAACCTTTGGAAATTAGCATCATAGACGGTAGATAGACAGATGAATCTCATCTGGAAAACTACTGAAGCGGAAGGCAAATATTGAGCCTTCAATGATGTTGAAGGTCCTTGCAACTTTAGGCCAGTGCCTGTGGATGATTGACCGCCCATCCTTCGTCCTCTTGAGGAAGACTTCAATATTGTACCGTGGGTGTTGTATGAACACCTTCCTCGCCTCTTGACCATATAGGTGGTTTGAGAGGTAATCATCTGTGAACTGCTTTGGAAAGGCCTGAAAACAAAGATATGCATAAATATCTTCTCTAAATTTTGAAATGGCGCAAAGGAATAAAAAAACAAGGTACTCCCTCTGGTCCTTTTTACTCCGCGCATTAGATTTGTATCAAGTCAAACTTTGTAAAGTTTCACCAAATTTATTTTAAAAAATATGAACATCCACGATACCAAATATGTAAACTATAAAATTGTATTTCATAATGCATCTAAAAATAATGATTTTGCATTTTGAATATTGATGCTTTTTTTCTATAACTTTGGTCAAAGTAGAGATACTTTGACTTTGGACAAAACTTATATGCAGACTAAAAAGGACCGGAGGGAGTATAAGAGTTAGTACCATCTTGTAGTTCACTGATGTCTTGTTCATTGTGCAGACAAAGATCTTGCTGTTTTTCATCGCTAGTTTCTTTATCCTCACAATCTTTCTGAGTTTCTTGACTTGACTGATATTCATGGACATCTCATTTCCCCATATGCAAAATGGGTCGAACAGTGGGTCAAAACCTCTGATAGCAAGACCTACATGTGCAAGACCAAATTGTTAAAAACGTAAATACTAGAATGGTTCTTGCAATTGCACAATAATGTGCTATTAGATAAAGGACCATGCATGTGCGAACCTCGATGGTAAACCTCAGTGCCTCCCATTGTTTCCCTGCAACACATATAAGGTAGTTATTGATCAGGTTAATTGAGGGTTGGCATACTATCAATAAAATATGTTGATGAAAAATAAACACATTGCAGATTCAGTAGATTAATTCGAGCCACATGGAAAAGCCATTTATCCAAACCAAGCATGCTTAAGAACTAGGAAATATAGCAATTGTATATGTTTCTCATGTATTTAGAACAGTCGAATTCGATTTATTTTTCACGTGCATAACAATACAAAATTGTACCCACGACAATTGAACATTGCATTGCAAAATTGAATCAAACAGTTAACTAAGCACCGCAACAAATGAACCAAACAGTTAACTGAGCACCACATTGCACAAGAGAACATACTACAAGATCAGACAGTTAACCAAACCTAGTATGCTTAACAACTTGGAAATATAGCAATTGTATTTGTATCTCATGTATTTTGTACAGCCAAATTCGATTATTTCTCACATGCAAGAGAATACAAAATTGCACCCACAAGAATTGAGCATCACATTGTAGAATTGAACTAAACAGTTAACTGAACATGACAAAAAATAACCAAACAGTTAACTCAGCACCACATTGCACAATATATAGAACATACATACTAGAGGATCAGATTGCATAGTAAGAGTACATAGGACAATTCACTAGAATTTGTAAAGGAAAGGCAGGAGCAGCACATGCAATAAGTAAACCGAACATGCTTAACTGGCGTAGATAGCTAGCTGAACATAGGTCCTTGCAGTGAGCTAAAAAGACAAGCTACTCCTCATTGTCGGAGATATCGATGACAATGGGCTCCTTAGACTTGGAAGAGGGCGAGGCCTCCACATCGTGGGTGCCCTCCTCGTAGTGGTGAGTCGCCTGAGCCGCTACGGGCACCAACCTGCTGGCTCTGTAGTTGAGGTAAGCACGGGCATGCTGAGAAAACACCTCGTAGTCTTCGTCGAAGGCACCAGCGGTGGTCTCAAGAAAACGCCATGAACTGTCATTTAAAGCAGGCAACCGCGTGGCGGCGTCCGCACGCGAGGCATCCACGGTGGCCTCGACGGCAAGGTGCTCCTCCAAGATCTAGGGGTCGGCACGCATGGCAGCCATCGCGACCTCATCCACGCGTGCGGCCGCGATTTGCTTCTCCGCTGCCAGATGCTCCTTGAGCTCCTGGCTATACTGCGTGCACCATGGCTTAGGGCGGCGCTTATTTGGAGGATGGGTCGGTGATTTGGGTGGAAGGTGTCACGCTGGCGGTCGGGGCATGTGGGATGTAGAAGGAGGTGGAGGATGGGGGTCGGGTGTGGATTACCTGATTAGATCGACGAGGCCGAGCAGCAGGAAGGCGTGTCGCCGGCGAGGCGGCGGCGGTGCAAGCAAGCAGTGAAGGTTTGAACTTGGAATGGAATGCGGAAACAGGGGAAATGTGGCTTTTGGTAAGGAGGAGGGGGCCATGGGAGGTAGATATTTCCGCGGATGCCGAAAATTTTCGCTCCGTGCAGGGAAAAACTGGCGCGCGAACTGTCATCAGACACGGTCCCTTATTCAACACTGTGTACGATATCTGAACATCACAAACGATTCATATGGCTTACCCCGTGTGTGATGAGTTTGAACGTGCAAATTTTGGTTTGAATTTCCCTGGTTACAGTGGTCATCCACGTCATTGCATAATTTGGGTACACAAAAGAGCCTACAGCACACCCACACTTCTTAATCGAGCAAGTTCAGCAATTAAACAGAGCTAGCTGACCTAAACATTACTCTGACAAAAGACCGGCGCTCTAAACAAAGACTACTACTCCGCCTGGCGCTCGTCGATATCAGCCGCCTCCTCCATGTACAGCTCATGCCCGACGATCTCCTGGGGAAGGGGCTCCATGGCATCCATCGCACCATACTCGGCAAGCATCTCGCCATCCGCGTCTGCCATCTCTTCAGAAAAGGCCGCCACGAGCTGGGTGTGGGCGGCCGTGGTCTGGGCTTGGACGAGCTCCATCGCGGCAATGTATGCCGCGAATGAACGGACGGCTGCTCGAACGCTCTCGGTGATTGCCAACTCTTCAGTCGTGGGTTGCTGACCGTTGTCGGAGAAGCTTCGTGTGATTTGTGCGGTGACCGCTAGGAGCTGGGCGTGGGCGGCCTCGACATGGGCGCGGGCAACCTCCATCAGGGCTAAGGCGACCGCCGCGGAACAGACAACTGTTGTCCCACTCTCGCCATTTGCTATCCCCGTCGTGGATGTTGCTGCCACCATCTCAGCTGCAGTAGCAGCCGTGTTGGTTGCCACAGCCGCCCAGTCGCAGATTGCGGCCGTGCTCAAGCAGGTTGTGAGCACGCTCATGGAGGCTGCGGCCGCGCTCTCGCCGGAGTGGGCCGCCAAAGTTGCCCTCACGACACGGGTCCACGTCCCCATCTTTGACCGTCGACAATTGAACAGTGAAATGATATTTGGGGGGGCTAGTTTACTTGACGCGCCGGCTGTGGACTGTAGCCGACGAACCTTCTCGTATAAGCCATATATGACGCTGCACCAAGATATTTTGTAGTGCATCTCACATGGTTGGTGATAATAAACTATGTGTGATGTACTTGATTTTTTGTCTTGATTTGAAATACGGAATGGGGTCACAGTGGCAAAGGATGGTGTTTGAATTGCTAGAACATTTGTCTACAGTGAACATAAAACTATACGAGTGTCGTGTTAAAATTTGGAATTATTCGGGGTTCGTTTGGACATTTTTATACATTAACTGAGTTTTCTAGGCATTTTATGTGCATAATTCAAATTTGAACTACATGCACATGCTCCGGTGCACCAAAATGGGTTGAAAAATCATATGTCTGTCCTTGGGTGCATGCTTAGGTCCCATGCAAGAAATGGGAATGAATTTCAAACACCTCGGCATCGTGGCTCGGCCGCAAATGCTGAGATACTTGGTTTTGAAATTCTAGTAAATCCAAAACTCGTCTGAAATTCATGAAACTTGGCATGTTATCATGGAATGGCACCAACATGTTGTGGTAAAAATTTTGTCCCATTTGGGGCAGGTTTTGGTATAAGCTTCTCACAAACCAGAGCTTCTCACAAGAAGCCTCATGGTTCCGGTAGGGAACGTGTCACCTTTCTGGACGAAACGACATTCATTGCCTCTTCTTTACTTGATTTTTTTTCTAGAGGTAACATAGACCAATAGGAGTGTTGTGTTAAATTTTAGAATTATTCAGGGTTCGTTTGGACATTTTTATACATTAACTGAGTATTCTGGGCATTTTATGTGCATAATTCAAATTTGAACTACAGGCACATGCTCCGGTGCACAAAAATGGTTGGAAAAATCATATATGTGTCCTTGGGTGCAGGCTTAGGTCCCATCAAGAAATGGGAATGAATTTCAGACACCTCGGCATCATGGCTCCACTACAAACGTTGAGATACTTGGTTTTGAAATTCTAGTAAATCCAAAACTCGTCAGAAATTCATGAAACTTGGCATGCTATCATGGAATGGCACCAACATGTTGTGGTAAAAAAATTGTCCCATTTGGGGCAGGTTTTGGTATAAGCTTCTCACAAACCAGTGCTTCTCACAAGAAGCCTCATGGTTCCGGTGGGGAACGTGTCACCTTTGTGGACGAAACGACATTCGTTGCCTCTTCTTGCCTTCATTTTTTTTTCTAGAGGCAACATAGACCAACAGGAGTGTCGTGTTAAAATTTGGAATTATTCGGTGTTCGTTTGGACATTTTTATACATTAACTGAGTTTTCTAGGCATTTTATGTGCATAATTCAAATTTGAACTACACGCACATGCTCCGGTGCACCAAAATGGGTTGAAAAATCATATGCGTGTCCTTGGGTGCATGCTTAGGTCCCATGCAAGAAATGGGAATGAATTTCAAACACCTCGTTATCGTGGCTCGGCCGCAAACGCTGAGATACTTGGTTTTGAAATTCTAGTAAATCCAAAACTCGTCTGAAATTCATGAAACTTGGCATGCTATCATGGAATGGCACCAACATGTTGCGGTAAAAAATTTCTCCCATTTGGGGTAGGTTTTGGTATAATCTTCTCACAAACCAGAGTTTCTGACAAGAGGCCTCATGGTTTCGGTAGGGAACGTGTCACCTTTCTGGACTAAACGACATTCGTTGCCTCTTCTTGCCTTGATTTTTTTAGAGGTAACATAGACGAATATGATTTTCGTGTTAAATTTTGGAATTATTCGTGGTTCGTTTGGACATTTTTATACTTTAACTGAGTTTTCTAGGCATTTTATGTGCATAATTCAAATTTGAACTGCATGCACATGCTCCTGTGCACCAAAATGGGTTAAAAAATCATATATGTGTCCTTGGTTGCATGTTTAGGTCCCATGCAAGAAATGGGTATGAATTTCAAACACCTAGGCTCTTCGTGTCTCGGCCGCAAACTTGAGAACTTGGTTTTGAAATTCCAGTAAATCCAAAACTCGTCTGAAATTCATGAGACTTGGCATGGTGTCATGGAATGGCACCAACATGCTGTGGTAAATTTTTTGTCCCATTTGGGGCAGGTTTTGGTATAAGCTTCTCACAAACCAGAGCTTGTCACAAGAAGCCTCGTGGTTCCGGTAGGGAATGTGTGTCACCTTTGTGGACGAAACAACATTCGTTGCATGTTCTCTCCTTGCATTTTTTTATAGATGCAACATAGACCAATAGGAGTGTCGTGTTGAAAGTTGGAATTATTCGGGGTTGGTTTGGACATTTTTATACATTAACTGAGTTTTCTAGACATTTTATTTGCATAATTCAAATTTGAACTGCATGCACATGCTCCTGTGCACCGAAATGGGTTGAAAAATCATATATGTGTCCTTGGGTGCATGTTTAGGTCCCATACAAGAAATGAGAATGAATTTCAAACACCCAGGCTTTGTGGCTCAGTCGCAAACATTGAGAAACTTGGTTTTTAAATTCCTGTAAATCCAAAACTCCTCTGAAATTCATGAGACTTGGCATGGTGTCATGAAATGGCACCAACATGCTGTGGTAAAAAAATTGTCCAATATGAGAGAAGGCGCACACATTAACAGCCAACAAATAGTTGTCACGTTATCATCACAAACGGTTGTACAGTATTATTTCAATTGTGGGCGTTCTACTGACCATTTACGTACCGCCACGCGTCCCACTTTTTTAATGGCAAGGAGGTGCCGTCCGGGCAGCTGTTTGAGTAGACGGGAGGCGTGCGAGCGAAGTCCACGGCGCAGGCTGACCGGGAGGCGTGCGACCAGTCCTGCGCTACGCAGGCTAACCGGGAGGCGTGCGACCAGTCCTCCTCTACGCAGGCTCACCAGGAGGCGTGCGAGCAGTACGGTGCGCAGGCTCACCGGGAAGCGAGCCCTTTGACCTCCATCGCCGCTCGCCTCGCTCTCAACTTCTCCATTAAGGGCGTCAGCGAGGTCCCCGCGGACCCACGCGAGCTCGTGTACGTACCAGCGCCAGCGCCCTCGCCTGTGCTCGTGCACGCCCCAGCACCCACCGCGGCGCTGGTCCCCGTGCGCTATCCTGCACCAGCCACGCCCGTGCCTGTGCATGTGCCTGCACCTGCCGCACCCCCCTCAGCGTCATGGGACATCGCCGTCGACCGCTACCTCGCAGCGCCGCGAGTCGCCGTCCCCCCGCGCCCCGCCCGTCGATCGCGCGACGAACGGCTCTTGGATTTGGAAGTCCATAACATTCTGGGATGGCTTGAAGACTTGAACAACGGCGTCCCGGACGACGACAACACCGGCGCATCACGCCGCCGCTGCCACCGCCACTGCAATTAGTTTTTTTTGTTTAATATTGTATCCCGTTCGTATGAATGTAAAACCACAGTGTCACTGAATGAAATCTATCGTTTTGATCAACTTAATTAGCGTTTTTTCTCTGAATGTACATACTTACCAAAGTAAAAAAGACATCAATGTCTTTCTCTGAATAAAACACTCATCGCAAATGTTTTAGACTGAACACCCGTATGCAAAGCGAGAGCGGGGTTCCTTCGCAACTAAGCCAAGAGAAAAATGTGGCGCGCAGGTTTTGTGCATCTCTTCATCGCAAACGTTTCAGACTGAACACCCGTATGCAAAGCGAGGGCTGGGCTCCTTCGCAGCTAAGCCAAGGGAAAATGTGGCGTGCAGGTTTTGTGCATCTCTTCATCGCAAACGATTTTGCATGATGACCCGTGTGCAACGACGTACAAACAATGTGGTAAGATTTCCATCTGTCATATTGGGTATATTTGCCATTTGTCAAAATGGAAAAATTGGCATTTGTCAATCTAGTACATTGCCATTTGTCAATCTAGTAACATTGCCATTTGTCAACCTAGTAACACTGCCATTTGTGATCGTCAGAAAAAAAACACTGCCATTTGTCAAATTTTGCAGCTAAAAATCACTAGTACTGTAATTTTTGCAAATGAAATTCAGTAAGCATAGATTTCATTCATAAATTAACCAGTCGTTCTTTATACAAATAGTTCAACTTGACAGCTGAACCGAACAAACTTTTACCCAATTGTTGCCAACCACGTACTGAAATAGCTAGTTCAACTATATATACTGGCTAAATTTAAATATGTAGTATAGTTCAACCATATCTATAGTCAGATGAACTGAACAAAATAGCCCCTAAATACTACTACTACGGAGGGGCTATGTACTACTTCCAGCAGCCTCTCCTCTGCCGAGCGCGCTCGGTAAGAGGCCGAGGAGGAGGAGCCTACCGATGAGCTGGAGAAGCGGAATCCGGCGCCTGCCGCTGCTGCACCTTTAGCGACGCCCAGCTCGAACGCCCTCTGCAGCTTCAGACGATCCCTCTCAAAGCGGCGGGACTCCTTGTATATCTCTGCATTTCGCGCCACTGCGGCAACTTCTCCTGCGGCCACGGCAGCGGTAAGACGCTTGGCGTGCTCGACCAGGTGCTCCTCCTCCTCCCGCAGGAACTCGATGTAGCGCGCGGCAAGGTCGCTAATGCTCGTGCGGGCCTCCACATCCCGCCTTCAGGCCGCGGTGGCGGAGCGGGTGATGACCCCGGCGGTCGACGGTGGGGTGGCGGCCACGGCGGCCGACGGTGGGGTGGCGGGCACCTCCCGCCTTCGGGCCATGGTGGCGGAGCGGGTGACGGCCACGGCGGCCGACGGTGGGGTGGCGGCCACGATGGCCACCACCCGCCTTCGGGCCGCGGTGACGGAGCGGTCGATGGCCCTAGTGGGCTTTGGTGGTGTGGCGGCCACGGCAGCCGACGGTGGGGTGGCGGCAACGGCGGCCGGCAACAGCTGCCGTTGGGCAGCGGCGGCGGAGCGTGTGATGGGTGTTGTGCGCACACCCAACAGGGACGCCACGGGCAGTACACACCGCCGGGGACTGCACCGCCGCCGCGGTGTAGCCTCCCAGCTGGAGCTGTCCTCAGACGACGGCGGAGTGGCTAAGTGACGACGACGGACCGGTGCCATTCGTGATGGTGGGAGAAGCAGACGAGATAAGCTATGGGGAGGGAGGGGAAAATGTGATGCCGACTCTCCGGCCATGACTGTTTATATAGCAGGCCAGTAAGCACTAGTTTTTTTTTGGATTTCGCCGAGTCAGACGGGAAGCTTGCACGGTTCCGCGCGGGAACCTGCGCGGTAGCGCGGGAACGGGCTCACCGACGATTCATTGGTGCCTCTTTAAGCTAATGTTTGGCCAAAAAACGCCTGTGCGGTGCTCAAGTTGCGCTCGAAGCCTTCTGCGGCAGTGCGGTGACAAGACGTGCGAGAGGAGGACGAAATGACACGTACACAAACGGTTAAAAAAACATTTGCGATTTAATTACCTAGCACACGGCCGCTCTCTATGCAGCGTCACGAACGATTGTTCGCCCACTGTGTGATGTGGAACGCGACGTAGTTTCACATCACGCCGCCGGCTCGCAACTGCCGGCCGGCTTCTAGACGGCCATTCCCTGCGTGTTCAACAGCTCTATGTGTGTGGTTGCTCATGGTTGAGGCGGCCCGCTGCGCACTCTTCCCGCGTCCCTCTGCGCGTGCTGCAAGCATTTCGGGCCGGCGCACGATCACGTACGTTCGGGGTGCCTTATGCATGCGGTTACGCCGGACGCGGCGCCACGACGCAGTTACGTGCGGCAAAAACTGCCTTGCGGACGTGTCGAGAATCCCGGCCGCCCAGCCCTCATTTATTCCCACGGCCATTTACCTTCATCTCTCGCACCCCACGACACAAAAAGCACACCAACGACGACGCATATAGAGAGGATATCCAGCGGCTCCAATGGCGCTCCCAGCGGCTGACGACGACGATGGGTGGCAGTTCACCATGCCTCACGTAGTGGACACACACGTGAGGGGGAAGGACCTCTCGGTGGTGTACACCAATGATCCGGTCTCGGTGGAGAGCTCCATCCACACTATGGTGCAGTTGTTTGCTGAGGACGAGTACCAAGTGGTCGGCTTTGACCTCGAGTTCACCGGCGGTCGTACCGGGTATGATCAGAAGGTTGCCGTCGCCCAGTTGTGCGTGCGCCATCACGTCCTCGTCTACCACTACTCCCTGGCCACAAGGCCTTGTGAGCATTTCGCCAGGTTTATCAACAGCCCCGACTACAGGTTCGCTATGGTGGACACCGTGAACAATCTAAAGGTGCTCGAGACTACGGGCTTGGCCTGCCAGAATCTTGTCGACATCCATGGCCAGTACAGGGTCTGGGGCAGAAAGAAGGCGAAGGACTCCCTGGTCGACCTAGCCGTGGCCATCATCGACCCCTACTACAGAGGCATGAAGGATGAGTGCAAAAAGAACTAGGATGCCTGGCACGAGGCCTGGGTGTGGAGACTGGATGAAGAACACGTCAAGTACGCGGCCAAGGATGCATACAGAAGCTACGAGATGTACAGGCAGATCGTTGACATGAGGGAGTGCCTCCTTCCTGTGGACGACGAGGGATCGAGCCACGAGTAGTGGCGGCAGCGTCACAAGAAGTAGATGATTAGATGATCATTTCTCCTAGTTTAGAATGCATGTAATTGTTTATTGAGGTGTGTGCGAATGTTTTGTATAGTCACCTATGTAATTGGATGTTTAATTTGGTTATATATGTTGTTCTTCTGTAGACTAAGCAAATTACATCGCATACGGACTAAACTAGGGAACCCGTCGGTGATGATTTCATCAATCGCTGACAATTGTATACAACAAATGTTTGCCCACAACACACACGGGTTATTAGCAGGAATCGTCCATGTTGTTATCCATCTTCCCACACATTTTCGGATTACTGACCTGTTTGCCGCGTATCACACACACCTTGTTAAGTTGAACCGTTTTTGTTGTGTTGGGTAATCGCAAACAGTTCATCCGAGTGAATGATACGTCTCGAACGTATCTATAATTTTTTATTGTTCCATGTTGTTATATTATCAATCTTGGATGTTTTTATATGCATTTACAGCAATTATATATCATTTTTGGAGACTAACTTATTAACTTAGTGCCCAGTGCCAGTTGCTGTTTTCTGCCCTGTTTTTGTTTTACACAATATCAATACCAAATGAAGTCCACATGCCACGAAACTTTTTGGATATTTTTTCTAGACATATACAACACTAGAAGCTTTGGGAGGAGGCTAGAAACCCCAGGGGGTGCCCACGAGGCACCAGGGCGCGCCTAGGGGGCAGGCGCGCCCTGGTACCTCGTTGGGCTCACAGAGCTCCGTTTGACCTAATTCCTCCACTATAAATTCCCAAAAAATCAGAAACCCTCGGGGAAGTCCACGAAATACTTTTTCCGCCGCCGCAAGTTTCTATTCTCGAGAGATCCCATCTGGAGGCCTTCTCCGGTACTCCGCCGGAGGGGGAATCGATCATGGAGGGGCTCTACATCAACCTTGATGCCCTTCCGATGATGCATGAGTAGTTTACCACAGACCTTCGGGTCCATAGTTAGTAGCTAGATGGCTTCTTCTCTCTTTTTGATCTTCAATACAATGTTCTCCGCGATGTTCTTGGAGTTCTATCCGATGTAATCACTTTTTCGGTGTGTTTGTTGGGATCCGATGAATTGTGAGTTTATGATCAGATTATCCATGAATATTATTTGAGTCTTTTCTGATCTCTTTTATGCATGATTATTATAGCCTCGTATTTCTTCTCCGATCTATTGATTTGGTTTGGCCAACTAGATTGATTTATCTTGCCATGGGAAGAGGTGCTTTGTAATGGGTTCGATCTTGCGGGGCTCAATCCCAGTGACAGAAAGGGACATGACACGTATGTATCGTTGCTATTAAGGGTAAAAATATGGGGTTTATTCATATGTGAGTTTATCTTGTCTACATCATGTCAACGTTCTTAAGGCGTTACTCCGTTCTTTATGGACTTAATATACTAGATGCATGCTGGATAACGGTCGATGTGTGGAGTAATAGTAGTAGATGCAGGCAGGAGTCGGTCTACTTGTCTCGGACGTGATGCCTATATACATGATCATTGCCTTGGATATCGTCATGATTATTTGCTTTTCTATCAATTGCCCAACAGTAATTTGTTTACCCACCGTATGCTATTTTCTTGAGAGAAGCCTCTAGTGAAAACTATGGCCCCCGGGTCTATCTAAATCATATACTAAAACCCTAAAAATACTTGCTGCAATTTTATCTTATTTTTTTATTTTGTATTTATGTTTCTATCTATCTATCTATCAAATACAATTTAATCTTGCAACTTACCGCCGAGGAATTGACAACCCCTTGTTTGCGTTGGGTGCAAGGATTTGTTGTTTTGTGTGGAGGTGCTGCTAACGAGGTGTTGCGTGATTCTCCAACTAGATTGATAACCTTGGTCTCATAACTGAGGGAAATACTTATCTCTACTGTACTGCATCTCCCTTCCTCTTTAGGGAATTACCAACAGAAGCTACAAGTAGCAGCAAGAATTTCTGGCGCCATTGCCGGGGAGACATCATCAACATCTATCAAGTACCTACGCATAAAACTCTCATCTCCTTGCATTTACTTTATTTGCATTTGCCTCTCGTTTTCATCTCCCCCACTTCTAAAAAGTTTTTACAAAAATACAAAAATATTTTTCGTTTGCCTTTTTCTTGTTTGCTTGCTTGTTATTTTGTTTGTGTAGCCACGATGTCTCAAGAAAATACAAAATTGTGTGATTTTTCCAATACTAATAATAATGATTTTATTAGTACTCCAATTGCTCCTCCCGCCGCTAGTGCGGAGACTTGTGATATTAATGCCGCTTTGCTTAATCTTGTGATGAAAGATCAATTTTCCGGTAGTCCTAATGAAGATGATGCATCCCATCTTAACACTTTCGTAGAATTGTGTGACATGTAGAAGAAAAAAGATGTGGATAATGACATTGTGAAATTAAAATTATTCCCATTCTCATTGCGGGATTGCGCCAAAATTTGGTTTTCATCTTTACCATGAAATAGTATCGATTCTTGGGATAGGTGTAAAGATGCTTTTATTACTAAGTATTTTCCTCCAGCGAAAACTATTTCTCTTAGAAATCAAATTATGAATTTTAAGCAACTTGATCATGAACATGTTTCCCTATCTTGGGAGAGGATGAAATTAATGATAAGAAATTGCCCAACTCATGGTTTAAATTTATGGATGATCATACAAAAACATTTATGCGGGATTAAATTTTGTTTCTAGAAATCTTTTAGATTCCGCCGCAGGTGGTACTTTTATGGAAATTACTTTGGGAGAAGCTACTAAATTGCTTGATAATATTATGGCAAATTATTCACAATGGCATACCGAAAGAGTTCCTACTAGTAAAAAAGTGAATTCTATTGAAGAAATTAATACTTTGAGTGATAAAGTTGATGCGCTTATTAAATTGGTTGCTAGCAAAAATGCTCCTATTGATCCTAATGATGTGCCATTGTCCACTTTGATTGAGCAAAATAATTATCCCATAGATGTGAATTTTGTCTCGCGAAACAATTTTAATAATAATGCTTATAGAGGTAATTTCAATGCTAGACCGTTTCCTGGAAGTTCCTCTAATAATTATGGCAATCCCTACGGTAATTCTTATAATAATAATAGGATGCCCTCTAATCTTGAAAGTAATATTAAATAATTTATTAATGCTCAAAAAGTTTTCAACACTATGATAGAAGAGAAATTGAGTAAACTTGATGACATGTCTAGGAGCGTTGATAGAATTATTCATGATGTGGAAAATCTTAAGACTAAAATTTTGCCACCTAAAATTGATATTAATGAATCAATTAAAGCTTTATATGTCTCCATGGATGAGAGTAAGAAAAGAGCTGCCATGCTAAAAGCTAAACGAGAATTTTTAGAAAAAGCGATTCCTCCCGGTTTTTATCGTAGTAATGATGAGGATATTAAAATGATTGGTGTTTCATCTATTGATTCTTTGTTTAGAAAAATTAAAATTGATGAAAAGGGGACTGAAGAAGAGTCAACTTTAGCTAAAGAGCATCCCTATAATTCGGAGGGTGAAAATCTTGATAAGAAAATTGCTAAAAGTGGGTTTGGAGAGGTAAAAACTTTAAATAGCGATGTGCCCACTCTCTTGGATTACAAAGATTTTAATTATGATAATTTCTCCTTCATTGAGTGCATTTCTTTGTTACAATCCATGCTAAATTCATCCAACGCTTATGAGCAAAATAAGGCTTTTACTAAACACATCGTAGAAGCAATGATGACAGCGTTAGAAGAAAAGCTAGAACTAGAAATTTCAATTCCTAGAAAATTATATGATGAATGGGAACCCACCATTAAAGTTAAAATTAAAAATAATGAGTGCAACGCTTTATGTGATTTTGGTGCTAGCGTTTCCACAATTCCAAAATCTCTATGTGATGTGCTAGGTTTTACCAATATAGATGAATGTTCTCTTAATTTGCATCTTGCGGATTCTACTATTAAAAAGCCTTTGGGTAGAATTAATGATGTCCTTATTCTTGCAAATAGAAACTATGTGCCCATTGATTTTATTGTACTTGACATTGAATGCAATCCATCATGCCCCATAATACTTGGTAGACCGTTCTTACGAACTATAGGTGCCGTTATTGATATGAAAGAAGGGAAAATAAAATTTCAGTTTCCACTAAAGAAGGGTATGGAACATTTCCCTAGGAATAAAATTAAAGCACCATATGAATCCATTATGAGGGCCACTTATGGAATCAACTTGAAATATGACAATACTTGAAATTATGCATTATGCCTAGCTAGGGGCATAAAACAATAGCGCTTGTTGGGAGGCAACCCAATGAATAAAATAAATTTTTATTATTTGTTTCTGTTATTGTGTGTTTTAACTTTCATGCTACTATTATGATTGTGTTTTTGTGTTTTTAATTAGTGTTTGTGCCAAGTAAAACCTTTGGGATAATTTGGAAGATAGTATAATTGATGCTGTTTGGAAAACAGAAAGTTTTGCGTCCAGTGCTGGAATTTTGTTTCTGTACTGGAACGTTAGAAAAATCTGACATTTTTACAAAGTATTATTATATGAATTGCCCACGTTGTCCTAATTTTTCAGAATTTTTGGAGTTACAGAAGTATTGCTTTTAAATATATTGATACAGACTGTTCTGTTTTTAACAGATTCTGTTCTTGATGTGTTGCTTGCTTGTCTTGATGAAACTATGGATTGTATCAGGGGGTATACGCCATGAAGAAGTTAGAATATAGTAGGTATAATGCAAAAATAAAATATGAATGGGTTTGCAACAGTACTTAAAGTGGTGATTTATTTTGTTATACCAACGGATCTCACGAAGGTTTTGTTGAGTTTTGTGTGATTGAAGTTTTCAAGTTTTGGGTGAGATCATGCTGGATGAAGGAATAAGGAGTGGCAAGAGCCTAAGCTTGGGGATGCCCGAGGCACCCCAAGGTAATATTCAAGGAAGACTCAAGCGTCTAAGCTTGGGGATGCCCCGGAAGGCATCCCCTCTTTCTTCTACCAACCATCGGTAATTTTACTTGGAGCTATATTTTTATTCGTCGCGTGATATGAGTTTTGCTTGGAGCGTCTTGTATTATATGAGTCTTTGCTTTGTTTGCTTTTTAGTTTGTCACAATCATCCTTTCTAAACACACCTATTTTGAGAGAGCCACACGTTCATCAATATTTGTTAGAATACTCTATGTGCTTCACTTAAATTTTTTGAGCTAGGCAGTTGCTCTAGTGCTTCACTTAAATCTTTTTGAGCACGGCGGTGGCTAAATTTTGAAGAAATAAACTCTCATGCTTCACTTATATTATTTTGAGAGTTGATAAGATTGAAATTTTGAAGAAGTATTTGCACTCTCATGCTTCACTTAAATCTTTTTGAGAGTTGATGAAAGTAACAGTAATTTGCACAAGATATGAATTTGGTCCCAAAGTGATGAATATTGAAGATAGATATAATAAAAACTTTCATATAGATCATTGGATATGATAAGTGTGATTCCTTGCAATAGTTTTTCGATATAGAAATGATAATATGTGAGTCATGTTAGTGAGTAATTGTGATTTAGTAAGAATATTAGTGTTAAGGTTTGTGATTCCCTATGCATGCACATTAAGTCAATAGTTATGCAACGAAATTATATCCTACTTATGGTGCATTATTCGGTGTTAGTTATGTTCAATGCATGTTTATGACCGTTTTTGTTTTTTGGTTGGTTGCTTGTCAATCTTTTGCTAGCCTTCGTTTGTACTAAGCGGAAATATTTCTTGTGCATCCAAAATCTTTAAACCCAAGTTGTGTCAGATGAGTCCACCATATCTACCTATATGCGGTATTTCTGTGCCGTTCCAAGTAAATTTGCGTGTGCCAACTCTAATTTTCAAAATAATTTTCCGTTTTGTGTGCCCGTACCGCTCATGAAGTGGCAGGGGGTGGCCAATATTTTCCATGCTAGGTGTGCTATTCTCACGATGAGTGTTTATTCACTTGTCATTGCACGAGAGAGTGGCTAGTAATAGGGATGCCCAGTCCCACAATGAAATCAAAAATTAATAACAACAAAATTCCTTGGAAAGTGATGGTATGGAGGGCACCCGTGGATACGGCTAGCCATGGATTGTAAAAGAATGGGGAAAGGAAATAAACTTTACTTTCTGTTTGGGAACCGCCTATGATGTGTCTAGCATGGAAGATATTGGGAATTCTCGGTCGTTTTCGTTGACAGGAAAAGCATGCCTCTCAAAATATTTTTATCTCTCTAATTTAAGCTTTGAGCTCTGGCACATTTGAAAAATCTCTGCTTCCCTCTGCGAAGGGCCTATCTATTTACTTTTATGCAATTTTTATTTTCTTGAGTCTCCATCTTCTCTTATAAAGCACCAACTAGAGAGCACTATTGTCATACTTGTGCATTGGATGTAGGTAATATTTGAGTGTGTTTCATGAATGGGTCAATGATTGAGCATAATGGGCTAGGGATAACTTTCTTTAGCGTTGATATTTTGAAAGACATGATTGCTTGTTAGCATGCTTGAGTATTTATATCTTCATGTCAAACTATAGACTATTGCTTTGAATCATTCAAGTCCAATGTCCATACTATAAAAGAAAAGAATATATGATGAATATGATAGGCAGCATTCCACATCAAAAATTCGGTTTTTATCATTTACCTACTCGATGACGAGCAGGAATTAACTTGGGGATGCTGATACGTCTCCAACGTATCTATAATTTTTGATTGTTCCATGCTATTATATTATCAATCTTGGATGTTTTTATATGCATTTACAGCAATTATATATCATTTTGGGAGACTAACCTATTAACTTAGTGCCCAGTGCCAGTTGCTGTTTTCTGCCCTGTTTTTGTTTTACAGAATATCAATACCAAACGAAGTCCAAATGCCACGAAACTTTTTGGAGATTTTTTTTCTGGACATATACAACACTAGAAGCTTCGGGAGGAGGCCAGAAGCCCCAGGGGGTGCCCACGAGGCACCAGGGCACGCCTGGGGGGGGCAGGCGTGCCCTGGTACCTCATGGGGCCCACAGAGCTCCGTTTGACCTAATTCCTCCACTATAAATTCCCAAAAAATCAGAAACCCTCAGGGGAGTCCACGAAATACTTTTTCTGCCGCCGCAAGTTTCTGTTCTCGAGAGGTCCCATCTGGAGGCCTTCTCCGGTACTCCGCCGGAGGGGGAATCGATCACTGAGGGGCTCTACATCAACCTTGCTACCCTTTCGATGATGCGTGAGTAGTTTACCATAGACCTTCGGGTCCATAGTTAGTAGCTAGATGGCTTCTTCTCTCTTTTTGATCTTCAATACAATGTTCTCCTCTATGTTCTTGGAGTTCTATCCGATGTAATCACTTTTTGCGGTGTGTTTGTTGGGATCCGATGAATTGTGAGTTTATGATCAGATTATCCATGAATATTATTTGAGTCTATTCTGATCTCTTTTATGCATGATTATTGTAGCCTCGTATTTCTTCTCCGATCTATTGATTTGGTTTGGCCAACTAGATTGATTTATCTTGCCATGGGAAGAGGTGCTTTGTAATGGGTTCGATCTTGCGGTGCTCAATCCCAGTGACACAAAGGGACATGACACGTATGTATCGTTGCTATTAAGGGTAAAAAGATGGGGTTTATTCATACGTGAGTTTATCTTGTCTACATCATGTCATCGTTCTTAAGGCGTTACTCCGTTCTTTATGGACTTAATACACTAGATGCATGCTGGATAGCGGTCGATGTGTGGAGTAATAGTAGTAGATGCAGGCAGGAGTCAGTCTACTTGTCTTGGACGTGATGCCTATATACATGATCATTGCCTTGGATATCGTCAAGATTATTTGCTTTTCTATCAATTGCCCAACAGTAATTTGTTTACCCACCGTATGCTATTTTCTTGAGAGAAGCCTCTAGTGAAAACTATGGCCCCCGGGTCTATCTAAATCATATACTAAAACCCTAAAAATACTTGCTGCAGTTTTATCTTATTTATTTTATTTTGTATTTTTGTTTCTATCTATCTATCTATCAAATACAATTTAATCTTGCAACTTACCACCGAGGGATTGACAACCCCTTGTTTGCGTTAGGTGCAAGGATTTGTTGTTTTGTGTGCAGGTACTGCTAACGAGGTGTTGCGTGATTCTCCTACTAGATTGATAACCTTGGTTTCATAACTGAGGGAAATATTTATCTCTACTGTACTGGATCTCCCTTCCTCTTCAGGGAATTACCAACGCAAGCTACAAGTAGCAGTGAACCGCATGCCATGCATCGCAGACACCTTGATCTGTCTGGCCGTTTCTGTTGTGTTGGATAATCACAAACAGTTCATCCGAGTGAACTGTATGCCGTGTATCGCACACACCTCAAACTGGCTGACTGTGTTTGTTGTTCTGGCTTATCGCAAACAGTTCGTATGGACAAACTGTATGCCACGTATCGCACACGCGTCTCTAATCTGAATCATTTTTTATGTCTCCGGCATCGCAAACAGTTCGTATTATTGGTGACGGTTTTATTACTGCACCATTTGTGATGCATGCAGCGCACACAGTTTGGTCGCGGGGTCTCTGATTCATGTGTCGCGTTAGCGGTCGCCTGCAGTAGTGAAGCCCTATATGGGTTGCTCCAAGTGCCACGAGCTTGGTATGACAAGATTGATGAGACTCTGATCAAGCTGGGATTTGCACGCAGCCAGCTTGAGCATGCAGTCTACCGTCGCGATGACACCAAGTCATACCTGCTGGTGGGGGTGTATGTGGATGATCTCATCATCACGGGGACGGATGTGGCATCAATCATGGAGTTCAAGGATCATATGCAACAATTCTTTAAGATGAGTGATCTTGTTCTCCTAAGATACTATTTGGGTATCGAGGTGGCACAGAAAGAGGGGGAGATCACGCTTTGCCAACAAAGTTACACGGCAAAGATTCTTGAGCTGGTGGGGAGGAGCGGCTGCAACAGTTGCAACATCCCCCTGGAGTGCAGACTCGGAAGAAAGCGGATGGGTCAAAGCCGTTTGACGCCACCCTTTACAGAAGCGTGATCGGTAGTTCGCGCTATCTGGTTCACACTCAACCAGATATTGATCATGCCACCGGAATTGTCGGTCAGTTTATGGAGAATCCAAGCACTCATCATTGACAGCCGTGAAGCAGATACTAAGGTATTTTCAGGGCACTAAACAGTATGGATGCAGCTACAAAGCGGGCAATGGTGGTGTGGTCCTACTTGGATACAGTGATAGTGATCATGTCGGCGACCTAGGCGACCGCAAGAGCACTACAGGGCAAGTGTTTTTTCTTGGAGAAAACCCGGTCAGTTGGACTTCCCAGAAGAAAAAAGTTGTGGTCATCACCTCTTGTGAAGCAGAATACGTCGCGTCTGCAGCTACGACATGTCAAGGCATCTGGTTAAGTCACCTCCTCGGTGAATTGATGTGTCAAGAACCAACAAAGTTCAGACTCTTGGTGGATAACAAGTCTGCAATAGCCTTGGTGTCAGTGTAAAAACCGGCAGACCTCGGGGTAGGGGGTCCTGAGCTGTGGATCTCGGACAGATGGTAATAGGAACAGGGAGACGATGTTTACCCAGGTTTGGGCCCTCTTGATGGAGGTAAAACTCTACGTCCTGCTCTTGTTTATATTGACGGAGAAGTATCAAGTACAGAGTTGATCTACCTCGAGATCGTATGATCTAGTCCTAAGGCTAGGTGAATGAGATTGTGTTGAGGTCCCTTCTAAGGGCTAAACCCTTCGGCTTATATACATGCCAAATAGGATATCTAGGGTTACAAGGTCAGTATCCAGGCGAGGAGGTAGCAGGGGAAGTCCTGGAGTATACGTCAAGTCTTCGGCAGATGTAATCTTGTTCTCGCATGCGTCCTCCGAAGTCCATCTTGATAAGAATGAGGGTCCACTGGCCCAGCCCGAGGAATATGGGCCGACTAGGTTGGTACCCCCTAGTCCAGGACACCGTCAGTAGCCCCCGAACTGGTCTTCTACGCCGAGGACGATCTCTTCAACGATGGTAACTTCGGATTCGAAGTCCTTGGCTTAACAGACGAGTTCCCCTTCGATATTCCGGATCTCTTAGCCACCCTTCCAAGGAATGGTGTTTGTAAACGAGGTTCAGCCGACTTCTCTCCCCATCCAGGGTCGCGAGTTTACTTAACCTCAAAGGCTAGCCACCTAGGTGTGAACAGTTCCCATAGCCTGACAACTTTATCGAAGCGGCGCTACCCACAATGGGTCAGGCAGTTACGGCCTATCCCAAATTGCGGTTTGAGGCTGCCTTTTTACTGGCATGTCCCGTCGAGGTGGGGATTGTGCCCGTATTTTCAGGGATATCATCAAGATTTTGTTTCCCCCCATGCGTATAACGGCATCTTCGGAGGAGGAGAGTGGCGTTTTTATCGGCACGGCAAGGGGGACTCTTGGCCTTTCAGCAGCCTATAAGAGTAAAAAGCTACTAGAGCCAGTAGTCACGCTCCCATTTCCCCTGCCTTCTGCCTCCTTGAGCTCCAGCGCCCAGATCTAATATCGCCTCCTCCCACCTCTGCGCATCCGAGCTTTCCCACCGAGCCATGGCCAACACCCTCAAAGGGCACTGGGGGGGGGTTCCATCGTGACGGAGGGCATGCTCCAAGAGCTGCGGAGTGCGGGGTATATCCCCGCCAACGTCGCCGCACGTGCTCCCGACGCCGACCAGCAGGTGCCCGCTCCCAACCCAGGGGAGCAGGTAGTCTTCATCCCTCACCTCATCAGAGGCTTAGGGTTCCCGCTGCACCCATTCGTGCGTGGGGTGATGTTCTACTACGGGCTCGACTTCCACCACTTGGCCCCGAACTCTTTCATCACGGTGTGCGAGGCCTTCCTCCGCATCGAGCCACACTTCGACCTATGGCTGAAGACCTTCGGTGTTAAGCTGAAGTCTAGCGGCTCCGATCTGGCGGAGTGTTGAAGCGCCATGGTCAGCAAGAACTAGGGGGCCGCCTGGTTCGAAGGCACCTTCATCGAGACGGTCAAGGAGTGGCAGCGGGAGTGGTTCTACATCACTGAGCCGCTCACCGCTGGCCAGACCGAGGTCCCAGCCTTTTCGGCCGGGCCTCCAAGGAAGCTCAAGTCCTGGAAGGAGAAGGGCGTCCTCTAGGGAAACCCAGAGGAGGTGTAGACACTGATCAAGAAGATCCAGTGGTGGTCAATCAAGAAGAAACTCCAACTGCCCGACGTGGTCAACGTCATGCTCCATCGCCGCATCTTGCCGCTCCAACTCCGGGCCACCCCGATGTGGGAGCACAAATCCGGAGATGCGGGGCCCGTCCTCAACTTCTTCCGCTCCTCCCTGGCCGGGATGTGGACGCGGCTTTTCAAGCTGTCCAAGGACAAGATCCCTGAGGAGGGGAGGGACCTCGGCTTCGAGGTCGGCTACACCGCCACACTGGTAAGTGTTCAATATACACGTTCATATTCCTCCCCTGCTGAGTGGGACAGGCCTTAATGAATCGACCCATTCCGTGTTTGCAGAACTGGGTGAACAAGGTGCAGCAGATGCTGTGCCCGGCACCACTTCTGGAGGGGGAGAGGTCCCCTCTGCTTACTGCGCTCCTCACTGAGGAGCCGCATGTGGTGATCCCCAGGGTGCCGAAGCCCCAGAAGGGCAGGACGGGTCTTCGGAGGTGGGAGACCTCGGTCACCCGGTCCGAGGAGACCCACGCCTCCTCCACCCACGAAAGCGATGGGGGGAGGACGAGGAGAACCTTCCCTCAAAGGGGAAGAGGGCGGCGTCGGATGACGCCGAGGCCGGAGCCTGGCCTACAGGCCAAAAGAGGTTGAAAGAAACCTCAGTCGGGGCGGACGACAAGCCCTAGCCGTCGGAGAAGAATGTGCTCTCCGACTAGTCCGAAGACGACCCCCTTGCGTTGGGGAGGAAGAAGCCGGCGCCTCGAAGGTTTGCCGCTGTCCTTTGTATTCATCTTCACATTAAGTTTTTTCGGCAGGACTAATGCCACGTGAATATTTTTCCACAGCCCGCCTAGGGCGCGCCTTAGCGACTCCTCCAGCGGGTTGCCACCCACCAGCGGGACGCCGGACCGGGGTGCCCCGGCCCCAGAAGGGTAGGGCGAGGTTATGTCAACCCCGGCCCCTCAGGTTGACGCAGCGGGGGTCGAAGAGGTGGTCATGGCCGAGGTTGACACCTCGGCCCCACAAGGCCAAGGGGACGAGGTCCCCGAGGTCATCCAGGAAGGGGCTGGGCCAATCAGCGGCCCAGCCGGAGTCTACTCCGGCTCCACCGCCGTAGCCGGAGACCCACGAACCCTGTACCCAGGTGTTGGGGCCCAAGGTCTTTCCACCCTCACCTCCCGCTCCAGGGCAGGCTAGCACGGGGTGGACCAAAGAGATGGAGGCAGCCTTGACAGGCTCCTCCCTCAAGGAAGAGCACCGCGCGTTGATTGGTGCGGCGTTGTAGGGATTCCGTTCCGCTGAGGCCGGAATGCATGAGGTCTTCAAGGGCGTCGTTACGAGCTTCGAGGTTATCCTCTGTCTTTGAGAAAAAAGGGGCCTCTTCTGCTTAGATTTATCAATCTTTGTAACTGTCCGAAGGCATATGTTACCCATTGTTTAGACGGCCTGCCCAGTGAGTAGCCCCCGAGCCCAGGGCCAGTTTGAAAAACTGGTGTTGGGGTCAAAATATAGGTTCAGAGGAAAGAGTAGCCCCCAGGACTGATGAGACGGGATGTGTGTCTGAAGTGTCATTAAATTGATTATGGGGCTCATTAGAAATTGTTTATGCAGGTTTCAACCTCGGCTCCGGGCTCCGCCTCCGAGGAGATTGCGGAGATGAGTCGGAAGCTCGAGAGGTCCAAAAAGGACCTCGACCTGATGAACAAGCAGGTCGAGCAGTCTCAAGGTAAGCGACCGATGCGTCGTGTTTTTTTTCTTTGAAGTTTGATTTTGAGCAAGGATAGCTTGTTGTTTGAAAAACTGATGCCAAACTGATTTGATAACAGCGGCGTTGGCCGAGCTTGAGGGGCTCAAGGCCGAGCTCTTGATGGCTCGGCAAGAGGTCGAGCAGTAGAAAGCTGCTACGGCCAAAGCAGAGAAAGACCTAGCCACCGAAAAGGTGGCTAGGGAGAAAGACCAGGCGCGGGTCCTAGAGGTCGAGGAGACTCTCAATGGCATGTATCTCGAATGTGATTCCCTTGAGAAGAAGGAGAAAGAGACGGGCGAGCAGCTGCGAAAGCTATGCCTGTCTCATGCCGAGCTCCAGACCCGGAACCGGGCGGACCACCACGTGCTCCAGCAAGTGGAGCGGATAGCCACGGGTAAGCTATATTTACTGCAATGTGTATTTGGCAGCAAGGGGTTCGTCGAGCTCACCCAGCTATGGCGATCCGCAGAGGTCTTCGCCGATCTCCCGAAGAGCACGGCGGACGCCGGCCTTCATTTTGGCCAACTAGAGGGCCATGAGGCGGAGAAGGCCTTCTGGAGTCAGTTCCAGGAGTCGTCGCAGCCGTAGTTGCTCAATCATCAGATGAAGCAACTGGCGGAACTTCTTCGGATGGTGAGGCTGGCGCTCCAAGACTTCTGCGTCAATCTTTAGCCCACGGAGGTGTTGCCAGCCAGCTTCTTCGGGCTCCTGGTGCGACTGCAAGAAGCTGTCCCGCAAGTCAACCGCTGGAAGCAATCCACGTGTCTGGAAGGAGAGTGGCGGGCGTATGCCTGCGTGAAAACGCACTTCCGGAAGGTTGAAGCACAGGTTGTTGCTGCGGGGTTCATCGAAGGGAAGGCGCGCACCGCGGAGCAGTTTTTTGCCGAAGTGGAGGAGGGCACCCGTCTTACCGAGGCCATGTGTCCTAAGGACAAGTTGTATTTCTAGGTAGCACTTCGGAATGTCGAAGTGCGTGTGATGTATAAATATTTATAAGTTATTTAATGAGTACGGCTTAAGTTCCTCTCATGTGTTTATGTTTTGTTTTGAATATTCCCCCTGTTTGACCGTGTTAAATTGAAAGTGGCCAGTCGTCGGCTTCGACCCCTTTGTACAATATACGAAGGGTGCCCCTTTTAGGTGTTCGTGACCCTTAGCCGACATCTCGGTTCCCGGGGGAGGTCTGCGCGCATAGGGACTAGGCAATCGGACTATGGTGGCTTTATAACTTTCACTTAGTCGTAGGAGTTTGACGGTGGGGACCAATGACGAGCCCCCGGTGAGTAAAGTGGTCGGCTTGGTCAGCCGAGGTCTATGCCCATGCCCACTTCGGCCAATTCGAGGAAGAAGCCCTTCGTTTGACACGGGTGATCTCTAACGACACGTCGCTTGACGCGATCTTCGGATGGCCGACCAGTTTTTGCTTACCTAGATAGTCAGTCTTCGGCTTTCTCCACTGAGGCACTCTGCCAGTTAAACTAGCGGCACTATCGCAGTGGTTCTCCCGTTACACCCTTAGCCGAATTTGTCGAGAACGTAAGGGGTACACATAGGAGCCGGGCACCCAACTATTGACCAAAATCTAGGTTCAAAACTGATGCATATAGGGCAACATCCGAGACGCCGAGTACTTCGGACTTTTGTTTCAGGGTGTAAAATCAAAACCCTTTTGCAATTGTATCTTAAAGATGTGGGCAGTGCTTGTAAGAAAATGCGTTTGAAGACCTTTATGGGTACGATTTCTTTATTTCAAGTAGCCAAGCTTTACATGTCGAACTTTTGATGAAAGGAGCTGAGCAAGATACAATGCGTGTAAAGATAATGAGGGAGAAACTAAAAGAAAATAGGGCAGATCTTGTCATCGGGTCTATGAGCCCGGGCCGCTTCCTGCCGCACATCAGCGTCTCCGTGCTATTGACCAGCTCATCCTCGTTGGTAGCGGGGGTTGATGTTGGTAACATGCAGCTTCGGCCAAGTATGTGCTTGATGCGTTCGTTGGTCGATCCCTTCGAAGAGGTCTGCAGCTGTTAGTTGTGTTGTTAAAGCCACATGGGCATGCTAATATTGGCTAGCTCTTTGACAGAACCCTGCTGATATGCGAGCCCGAGGTTTCGTCGCTGCTCGGTCTAGCCGACCCGACGTTTCCATGGTCTTGGCTCCCTGCTGACACAGGGAATTTTTAGTGCGAAGTTGTGCACCCTGGGGATGTAGTGCCCCTTCCAAGGGAAGCGCGCGAGGAGCCCGTACACCTATTTAGGGTGGGAAGGTGCTTACCCGAGGTCGACTGGCGCAGCCTGCATACGCTTCGAAGAGCTGGGGGTGCGTGTACCGCCACGGGCGGCCTCCTCGGATGCCTGCACCTCGGCTGCGAAAGCCGCGGTCTGCTCCTCCGTCCGGAGAGAGCGTTCAGTGTTACCATTTACTGTAATAACACCGTTGGGTCTCGGCATTTTGAGCTTGAGATATGCGTAATGCGGGACTGCGTTAAAGCGGGCGAATGCAGTGCGTCCTAGGAGTGCATGATATCCGCTGCGAAAAGGTACGATGTCGAAGATTAACTCCTCGCTCCTGAAGTTCTCGAGTGATCCGAACACTACTTCTAGGGACACGGTTCTGGTGCAGTGAGCCTCAACTCCTGGTATTACACCTCTGAAGGTGGTGCTGCTAGGCTTAATCCGTGATGAGTCGATCCCCATCTTCCATACCGTGTCCTCGTAGATCAAGTTGAGGCTGCTTCCTCCGTCCACAAGGACGCGCGTCAAATGAAAACCATCGACGATCGGGTCTAGGACGAGGGCGGCCGATCCGCCATGCCTGATGCTTGTCGGATGGTCATGTTTGTCGAATGTGATCGGGTAAGCCGACCACGGATTGTACTTCGGGGCCACAGGCTCTAACGCGTAGAAGTCCCGAAGTACGCGTTTCCTCTCCCTTTTGGGGATGTGGGTAACGTAAATCATGTTTACCTCCGTTACCTCATTAGGAAACTTTTTCTGGCCTCCATTGTTTGGCTATCGAGGTTCATCCTCGTCTTCGCTACGATTTTGGGTTTTATGTTGACCCTCTGTCGCTATCTTGCCGGCCTGCTTAAAGACCCAGCAATTCCTGTTGGTGTGGGTTGCTGGTTTCTCTTGAGTGCCATGAATTTGGCATGGTCGATCCAGGATTTTGTCGAGCTGGCTCGGTACATCCTTGTTCCCTTTGAAGGGCTTTCTTTTCTGTCCGGATCGAGGTCCGGTGAAGCCTGCATTGACTGTTGCATCTTCTGTGTCGCTTCCGCCGTTTCTATGCATGCGCTTATTTTTTGTTGCACTTAGGCTTGCCGTTGGCGTCACGAGTCTCCGAGGTCCCCGCCTCTCCATCGTGAGTGATGCGGGCCAGCTAACTGTCTTCTCCCGCGCAAAAGTGGGTCATGAGCGAGGTGAGGGCTGCCATGGTCCTCGGTTTATCCTGGCTGAGCTAGCGGGCGAGCCATTCATCTCGGATGTTGTTTTTGAATGCAGCGATGGCCTCGGTGTCTGAGCAGTCTATGATCTGGTTCTTTTTAGTAAGAAATGGATTCCAGAATTTCTGAGCTGATTCGTCGGGCTGCTGAGTAACACGACTGAGGTCATCGGTGTCCGGAGGTCGGACGTAGGTTCCTTGGAAATTTGCCCTGAAGGCGTCTTCAAGAGCTTCCCAGCTTCCAATGGAGTGGGGCGGTAGGCTATTCAGCCAGTGCCTTGCCGGACCCTTTAGCTTGAGCGGCAAGTACTTGATGGCATGGAGGTCATCTCCATTGGCCATGTGTATATGGAGAAGAAAGTCTTCAATCCATACAGTTGGGTCCGTGGTGCCATCGTAAGATTCCATGTTGATGGGTTTAAACCCATCGGGGAACTGGTGTTCCATTACCCTGTCTGTAAAAAAGATCGGGTGGGCTGGTCCTCGGAACCGAGCGGTGTCGTACCGGGCTTCGGGAGAGAACCGGGTATGAGTTTGATCTCGGGCGCGGCCGTTCCTGTCCAACCAGGCATCGTAGCCATCGTGCCCGGCCGGAGCGCGTCCTCTTGATCCGTAAATGGACCGGGGTGGCGCCCGGTTTGCCTCTATCCGACGTCGAACGTCCTGAGGGTCAAGGTAGTCCACAGGGTCCTTGCCATGATGGCGTGGAGCTGGTTGGGTGTGGAAATCCTCCCGCGCGGGCCTGTCGCGTCCTCGAGGGGGGCGGTCAGGTGCCTCGGCGGTTAGTTCATCATCGAATTCCGACAGTAAACGCCTGCGTGGATAAGATTTGGGCGCACTGTGGCGCCGTTCTTTGAGGTCTTGCTCGGCCGAAAGTATTTCGACCCACTTGTCGTTGAGCGCGTCCTCGTTAGCCTGCAGCTGCTGCTGCTTGCGCTTCATGCTTCGGGCGGTGGCGACTAGGTGTCACGCCCAATATGCGATCCTATCCTCGAGGGACTCGGAGGCCCCACCAGGGATAGAAGTGCATATCGAAGACGCTTGCAAGGTGGATATCATTACATCATACCATGTACATAATAGATGGGGATACATACAAATACATATAGTCATCACAGGAATACATCAATACATAGCAAACACCATATAGAAGAGCAGAATCCGACTACGGATGAAACACAAACGAAAAACACGAACGACATCCACCTTGCTAGCCCAGGCTGCCAACCAGGAACCTATCCCAAGATCAACGAAGAGGAAGAAGCAGAAGAAGAACTCCAAAGCAAACTTGCATCGCTCTCACGTCAGACCATCGCTTTACCTGTACCTGCAGCTGTTGTTGTAGTAATCTGTGAACCACGAGGACTCAGCAATCCCATAACCATGGGTAGCAAGACTATCAAAGCTTAAATGGGTAAGGAAGGGTAAGGTGGTGAGGTTGCAGCAAGCACTAAGCATTATATGGTGGCTAACTTACGAGTACAAGAATAAGAAGAGCATCTATGCAAAACGGTCGCAAACTACAAATGATCACTAAGTGATCCTGAACACCTACTTACGAGTCGAACATAACCCCACCGTGTTCTCTTCTCGAACTTCCTCGAAAAGAGGCGGTCACGGTTACGCACACGGTTGGTGTATTTTAATTAGGATTTAGTGTCAAGTTCTCTACAACCGGAGGATATAAATTTCCAAGTCGCCACATAACCGCGGGCACAGCTTCGTGTAAGATTTAACCCTGCAGGGGTGCTCCAAGTAGTCCATTATAAATTACCACACGCATCCGATGGAACATCCTCACACCATGATAACATGATGCTTACGATAAGGAATTCCGGTGGACAAGTCATTCGTAAAAGGTAAAACTAAACCAGCAAGACCTCCCGGGGTGCCGACCATCCTGATAGGAGCCGCACGTATCTCGTTCTCAGGGCACACCGGATGAGCCAGACATCGGGTTAGCTGAGACCCTGGTTGCCCAGGGGGCGCCGGACATCGCCCTAGTTTGGACCAACACTCATGAGGAGCACTGGCCCGGGTTGTTGATTAAATTATCCACGGGGTCCGGAAAGGCCCTATGCAAGTTTTAGTTGTTATTAGGCAAATGGAGTACCAATGTTGGGCCTTGCTGGAGAAGTTTATCCTAAAACGAATGATCAGGGGGGTTCCCATATGCCCCACATGTGTTAGAAGCGCTCATCAAGGAACATAACACCGGTATTATGGAAACTAGGGCGGCATGAGTGGAACAAAACACCAGGCAAAAGGCCGAGCCTTCCACCCATTACCAAGTATATAGGTGCATTAATTAAATAAGAGATATTGTGATATTCCATGATATCCATGTCCCAACATGGAACAACCTGCAACTGCACCTGCAACTAGCAACGCTATAAGAAAGGGGCTGAGCAAAGCGGTAACATAGCCAAACAACGGTTTGCTGGGTAAGGGTGGTTAGAGGTTGTATCATGGCATGTGGGAGGCTGACATATATGTGGTAGGATGCGCGACATAGCGATAGCAACGAGACAACTAGCAAGCAAAGATAGTAGAGATATCCAAGGTCATGATCATCTTGCCTGAAATCCCGCTCGGAAGAAGATCGAGTCCATGAAGATGACGAACCAACGTAGTCGAATGAATCCTCACAATCGCAACGAAACCGGAACTATTGAGAAGAAGCACAACCGGAAAGAAGCAAACAACATGGTAAACACACAAGCATAAACATGGCATGATGCACAACCAAATATGATGCATGACAAGGTTAAATTTTGTTAAACATGGCAAGGGATGAAGCATAAGCAATCCATACAACTAGGCAAGTTTAAATGAGGTCGGAAACACAAACAACAATTCCGGTATCTCCCCATATGCAAATTTTGAAATTGGTACTGATCTGGATTAAACACAATGGTAAGTTGTTAAACAGCAAGTTAACATGCACCATGATGATCTACATGTTTTTCTAATCAAGTTACATATGTAGAACATTTAATTCGGAGCTACGGTCTAGAAGATATGAGCTAAACAAGTTTAACATGGCAATAATGCAAAATGCATGCAAACATCATCCACAAACACTCAAATCAAGGATGCAACATGAAAATGTGAAGCTACACACGATTCTAAGCAAGTTTCATATAGGGCATGATCAAAATGGGGCAACGGTTCAACAATTACAAGCAACACAAGTTTTAATAACAATCTGCCCAAAACAGCAACATAGCACTTTGCAAGTATCGAAACTACATGCTACAGTGCCAGAACATGGCATCAAATGGCACATCATGGAAGTACATAGCATGGAGCTCAAAGCATACAACATGGGAATAATCATAGGAGCAACAGATTAATTACTATGATTTTTGCAAAATGGAACATTCTGTTAACAGGATGACAATTTTAACATGATGGCAACTTGAGAGCAACAAATAGACAAGCTACAGCAAGATTACATAGCAACCAAGGGCATGGCATCAAAGTACACATTGCATAGACCAAATCACATGAAGGGATCATATGCATATGAGCTATAGATTAGTGGCAACCATCAAGCAAAGTTGGCAAGTTTTATCAGACAGCTTTTACTTAAAACAGCAACATTAACTAGGCATGTTTACAAGCTCATGGCACTCACATCAAGGCATATCATGGCATGAAATAAATACTACCAGCAAGAAGACATGAAAATGCTCCAAAGACATGTTGACAAGATGCTCATATAACATTTGCATTAAATCACACAAAAATGACAAAGTGACAAGTATTAACAGTTTTCTGCAGTTAACATCATGAGGCACTTTTGCAACAGAGATTATGCCAATTAGATGGATCCTAATATGCATACAAATGCCACCATCATGTAGAGCACAGAGAGTAGATCAATTTACATATAAAGATCATCATCATAGGATGCACAGGTGCAAAGATATGGCCCACACAAAATGCATACATGAAGTTGAAATCCTGGGGACTGCAGAAAAACTACCTCGCGAGAAACGGGACGGAGGGGTTCGGGACGGCGCGGATTCGGGACGAGGGAGGTCGGATCCGGCAGCATGCGAGGGCGAGGTCGACGGTGGCGCTCCGGCGCGGCGCGGCTGCGCGATGCGGTGGCGCGAGCGGAACCGCGGCAAGGCGGCGCGGGGATGGGCGCTAGCGGGCGGCGAGGTTTGCGGCGGCGCGGCGACGGGGTGCGGGGAAGCTCCCGGGCGGCGCGGTCGCAGTCGCGCGCGGGCTCGGGCGGCGCGGCGCGCACGGCGGCGGGGTTTCGGGCCGGGCGGGCCCGCGATGGGCCGCGAGGGCCGCGGTGGTGGAGGCTGGCTGGGGAGCTGGGGCGGCTGGCTGAGATGTTCCCTAGCCATCCGATCTGGTCGCGAACGGCTAGGATCGAGGCTCGCGAGCCGATCCGGTGGCTCGGCTGGGAGCTGGCGGCGCAGGGTGGCTCAGCGGCGGTGGCGGCTCGACAAGTGGCAGCGGTTGGCGGGAGGTGCGGAAAACGAGGAAGGTGGGTGGAAGCTGGGAGGAAGGAGAAGGCTAGGGGGGCTAGGGTTTCCAAATCTGGCAGGGGGAGGTGTTTAAATAGGAAAGGGGGGCTAGGAGGAGTGTCTTTGGGGTGGTCTCGGAGCCCTCCGATCACGATCCGACGGCTCTGGTCGAGAGGGGATAGGCTGGGCCTAGTGGGATGTGGAGGAGGGGATTGGGCTGAGGAGAGAGGGAAGATGGCAGCCCGGCATGGTTTTCGGAACACCGAAAACATCTGACGTTTGACCGGCTATAGTGCCGCTATAGGTTAACGGTTGGGCTACCAAACGGACTCCGAATGCGACGAAATTTGGCAGGCGGTCTACATACAATATAACAAGACCGCACGCCAACTTTCAACCCATTCCGAGAACATTTTTATCCCACTTATAAAATAATATTTTGGAGGTGCCGCGGGCGCGTGCGAGTGTGTCGGGTCTCGAAATGGACAACGGAAGGAACGGGGAGAATCCGGCAACTACGAACGGATGCAAGTTTAACGAAAACATACGGATGAAATGCACATGATGACATGGCAAGGTGCAACAAGCAAACGAATCACATGGCAGCGGTGGAAATAAATGGAAGGAATCTGGAGCATCGGTCTCGGGGCATCACAACTCTCCCCCACTAACAGAAGATCTCGACCCGAGATCTTAGGAAGGAACCGGAAGATTGAAGAGGAAGATGAAAACAAAGTTGCTTCGTGGACAAACGAGTGAAACCAATAAACCTCGAAGGTTGCAAAGAGTTGAAGAATGGCTTGAGGAACTAGCAAGAATTTGAAACCACTCTGGTTGAAACGAGATAGATAAGGAATGAGAACAAAAAAGAATTTGGGCAGCATTCCGGTAGAAAAGAGAAGCAAAGCTTGATAAGAAGACAAGGACTTGAAAAGAGGGCACAGCACTCCGGTAAAATGGATAAGCAAGGAAAGAACATGATCTTGGTGAAACGAGATAATGGTTCGAAGAGAGCAACATCACAATGCCTTCGAAATGAAAGAATAGAAGCTAGATCGTTGGAAAGAAAAGAACGGAGAAGAAAATGACAACTTCTCTCACCATTGAATTTGAAAAGCATCCTTACAACGAAAGAATGAACGGAGTTGTTGGAAAATCAACAACGAAAAGAATATGCATGTTGTGGGCTTATGGAAAACATCTCAAAATTTGAGGTGAAAACCTGCCACTAACGGAAAGAATTGATTGCTTGAGATCTCGAAGAGATGAAAACCTCTTTCATCGAGAAGAGAAGGAGAAACTTGGATCATTGATAAGCACCACAATAGCAACAATCCATCGGAAAGGCTTTAGGTGAAATCTATACCAAGATAGCTACGAGAAAGAAATGATGGTTTTAAATATATCATTCTTGACAATTTTTCTTCGAGACTCCTCATGAATCAAAAATGGTATAACACCATCTCCAAAGATAAGGGAGAATGACTTGCACTTCGCAATGCACGATAAAGAACGCTTGAGCGCATCGAGGAACACTTCGAGAATGAATTAAATCCTTGACGAACCACCATAAAGAACTCTGGTAAGCATAAGGATGATAGAAATGAAGGTTGAAAAGAACAAGATGAAGCCTTGCAATGATTTAGATGGAGCTTCGCGACGAGACAACCGAGAAAACTTGAAACTCCGAAAAAGAAAGACGAGCAACTTTGAATCAAGAATTTATTCATTACGAACAAACTCCGGAAGAAGGAATTAAATCACCTCAATGAACAAGAATAAGAATTATGATATGGCTATCCTTCATCAAGATAAATTGATGAAAAGCAATGGATTTGCATACTACTTATTCTTCTTGAAAAGATTGAAGAGAGATATAGCGCGAACTTGGGAAGGTCTTCAACGAACCACCAGTAGGATTTTGGAAAGAACAAATGAATTGATACGATAACAAAGGAAGAGGAATCTTGAACGAACCACCGTAAGAATTGAAAACGAACGAAGAAAATAAAAGGAGTCACCATGAAGAATTAAAAAATGCACGAAGATACTTGCGGAAATTTAGATGCAAGAGAACGAAGAGATCACGAGCTGACTAGAGAATACTTGAATGATGCACCGAAAGAATTTGAGAACGAGATGAACGTTGAGAATGAATAATTTCATCTGAATGACGGCCTCCGGGGAATCAAAAATGGAAAGGACTCAAGAAATGCTCCGGGTGGGTATGAAAATAATTTCTCACAATCGAAACAATTGTAAGGATTGCATGAAGCTAGAACCATAAATCTTCCAGAGAACGGACAAGATTTAAGAAAAACTCTTCTTCAGTCTTCAAAGCTGAGAATGACGACGAGGAACACCACCAAAACTATTGAGACACTCCGGAACAATGAAAAGAGTAAGATTGGGACCAAAATGAAATGATTTGAAGGAAATCTCAAAGAAGACAATTGACTGATGAAAATTCATTCTTACGTCACACTTGAAAGAATTTGAGAATAACTCCGGGAAAATTAGAAGAGTCGGGTAAGATCCTGGGAAAAGACTTGTGGGTTAGGGCCCACTCAAAAGAAACACCGTTGGAACAATTGCTTGAAATAGAGACTACACCGGTTGAATTAAATGACTTGAATGAAATAGCAACCTCAAAATAGAACGAACGGATCTTGAATGGAAACATGAATCTTCTGAGATATCTTCTACAGTCCGGATATGAATAGAAAGATGTGAATAAATAAGAGCCTTGGATAAGAACTTCCAACATGGGAAAAGAAAAGGATATGATCAACCACGAGAGCTTGAATTGAATCCACCGAGAACGAAGAATGATGAACTTGCAGCTCCTGAGCATCTTCATGAGAATCACCGGTTAAGAACATTGTAGGAAAAGAATGAAGAGACGCCACACGAATAAATTGGATACTTGATTTGAGATCTCTGACTCCGCGAAGAAAAAGGGTGGGAGGGTGGGAAAATAAAGACAACTTGGGACGAATGAAACAAACAAATCCTCAGGTTTCTCAACGGCGCTCGTATGGAATAACTTGAAGAGAAGCACGCCGGTTGCAAAAGAATTGTCATGACAATCTCGATGATCAAAAGGATTAGCACTCCCATAGAAATATGAGAACGCCATTTAGGAAGGATATGGAATCAATACTTGACTTCGAAGCAACTCGAATACCACAACTCAAAACAAAACAAAGGATGTGGCTTGTAGAATAAGCCGGAACAAACATATGATAGAGATTTCGTCCGAAATTTTCGTGGTGGGGCCCACACGGGCTCGATCGTACAGCGACCATCACGTACAAGGCAGTGTATATGACTTACGAAGCGTCCCCGAACCGTAGCAAAGCTACAAGGGCTCTTTAAGACACAACGAGACCCACTGTAAAAACGACCGTGAGCAGGCGGACCACTAGACGTCGAACCCCAATCTCATATCATGCATCTGTCGGAAAGATATCCTAAGTAACAACTTGAATTCCCACCTAAGAACTACCGAAACTTCTTGGTCATGCGATCAGGTTATGGGTCCAGGAACCTACTCAGCAATCAGCAACCTAATCAGCTGCAACTGCATCCGCAACCCTTAACACACAACCGAGAAACTTCGCAAATTCGTCTACCTCAGACCTTCGAAAACACAGCGATACTAGTCATGGTGGATCATCCGAGCTATCTCCTCCAGTACTGGGGAAAAGTCACGGCACTATTTGCCACCACAAAAAGTATAGAAGCGTTTCGATGTCAGCGTCCTCTGGTATTCAGGAACTGAAACGATAACGAATGTGACAAGAACACCTTGGAGCTCAACTCCCCGGGTCCAATCCATACGGTCAGGAGGCACCAAGACAGAATTCCCGTCACAACGATATCATAACGATTCCAAAATACCCGCGTGATCCTAAAAAAAATTGAGTGAGAAGAGTAGTAGAATCAAAACACCTACGTCACAATTCCTCACCAGAGCGACGAAGGGGATAAGGAGTAAAAAGAATTCCTACTCTCCGATGTATAACTAGACTCAAAATAGTTTTACTTCTATACTCGCCAATGGTTCGATCAATCAAGGGGGCTCCTATGGTCGGTCGAGGCTCTGATACCAACTTGTCACGCCCAATATGCGATCCTATCCTCGAGGGACTCGGAGGCCCCACCAGGGATAGAAGCGCATATCGAAGACGCTTGCAAGGTGGATATCATTACATCGTACCATGTACATAATAGATGGGGATACATAAAAATACATATAGTCATCACAGGAATACATCAATACATAGCAAACACCATACAGAAGAGCAAAATCCGACTACGGATGAAACACAAATGAAAAACACGAACAACATCCACCCTGCTAGCCCAGGCTGCCGACCAGGAACCTATCCCAAGATCAACGAAGAGGAAGAAGCAGAAGAAGAACTCCAAAGCAAACTTGCACCGCTCTCACGTCAGACCATCGCTTTACCTGTACCTGTAGCTGTTGTTGTAGTAATCTGTGAGCCACGAGGACTCAGCAATCCCATAACCATGGGTAGCAAGACTATCAAAGCTTAAATGGGTAAGGAAGGGTAAGGTGGTGAGGTTGCAGCAAGCACTAAGCATTATATGGTGGCTAACTTACGAGTACAAGAATAAGAAGAGCATCTACGCAAAACGGTCGCAAACTACAAATGATCACTAAGTGATCCTGAACACCTACTTACTAGTCAAACATAACCCTGATGGAAATATGCCCTAGAGGCAATAATAAAGTTGTTATTATTTTATATTTCCTTGTTCATGATAAAGGTTTATTATTCATGCTAGAATTGTATTGACCGGAAACTTAAATACATGTGTGAATACATAAACAAATACCGTGTCCCTAGTGAGCCTCTACTAGACTAGCTCGTTGATCAAAGATGGTTAAGGTTTCCTAACCATAGACATGAGTTGTCATTTGATAACGGGATCACATCATTAGGAGAATGATGTGATGGACAAGACCCATCTGTTAGCTTAGCATATGATCGTTCTGTTTATTGCTACTGCTTTCTTGAATGTCAAATACATGTTCCTCCGACCATGAGATCATGCAACTCCCGGATACCGGAGGAATACCTTGTGTGCTATCAAACGTCACAACGTAACTGGGTGATCATAAAGATGCTCTACAGGTATCTCCGAAGGTGTCCATTGAGTTGGCATGGATCGAGACTGGGATTTGTCACTCCCTGTTTCGGAGAGGTATCTATGGGCCCTCTCGGTAATGCACATTAGAAGAAGCTTGCAAGCAAAGTGACTAAGGAGTTAGTTACGGGATGATGTATTATGGAACGAGTAAAGAGACTTGCCGGTAATGATATTGAACTAGGTATGGAGATACCGATGATCGAATCTCGGGCAAGTAACATACCGACGGACAAAGGGAATTACGTATGTTGTCATTGCGGTTCGACCGATAAGATCTTCGTGGAATATGTAGGAACCAATATGAGCATCCAGGTTCCGCTATTGGTTATTGACCGGAGAGGCGTCTCAGTCATGTCTACATCATTCCCGAACCCGTAGGGTCCGCACGCTTAACGCTCGTTGACGATATAGTGTTATATGAGTTATGTGAATTGGTAACCGAATATTGTTCGGAGTCCCGGATGAGATTCCGGACGTCACGAGGAGTCTCGGAATGGTCGAGAGGTAAAGATTTATATATGGGAAGTCATATTTTGGGTTCCGGAAAAAGGTGCAGTTTTTTTCGGTATTGTACCGGGAAGGTTCCGGAGGACTCCGGAGGGGTTCGGAAGTCCACAAGTGGGTCCACCATGTCCCAAGGGCTGGCATGGGCTAAGGGGAGGCGCCCTGGCCTTATTGGGCCAGGCGCACCAAATCCTCAAAAGCCCACGCAGCTAGGGAAGGAAAAAAGGAGAGTCCTAGTAGGAATAGGATTGGACTTTGGAGTCCAAGTCCACGTGTGTACTATTCACGTGGTATTGTTCACATGGTACTGTTCATGTGGCACTATTCCTTCTACTCCAAGCCCCTACACATATATAAATAGAGGAGAGAGGGCGCCCCAAACAAGACACAACATTGTCTTAGCCGTGTGCGGCGCCCCCCTCCACAGTTTCGTCCCTCGGTCATATATTTTCGCAGTGCTTGGGCGAAGCCCTGCGGAGATAGCATCACCATCACCGTCACCACGCCCTCGTGCTGCCGGAACTCACCCACTACCTCGCCGTCTTGCTGGATCAAGAAGTCGAGGACGTCACCGAGCTGAACGTGTGCTGAACGCGGAGGTGTCGTACGTTCGGTAATCGGTCGGTTGGATCGTGAAGTTGTTCAACGACGTCAACCGCGTTGTTCTAACACTTCCGCTTACGGTCTACGAGGGTACGTAGACACACTCCCCCTCTTGTAGCTATGCATCTCCATGGATAGATCTTGCGTGTGCGTAGAATTTTTTTTGTTTTCCATGCAACGTTCCCCAACAGTGGTATCAGATCCAGGTCTATGCGTAGATGATATGCAGGAGTAGAACACAAAGAGTTGTGGGCGGTGATCGTCATACTGCTTACCACCAACGTCTTATTTTGATTCGGCGGTATTGTAAGATGAAGCGGCCCGGACCAACCTTACATGTCCACGTACATGAGACCGGTTCCACCGACAGACATGCAACTTGTTTTGCATAAAGGTGGCTGGCGGGTGTCTGTTTCTCCTACTTTAGTTGAATCAAATTTGACTGCGGCCGGTCCTTGTTGAAGGTTAAAACAGCAAACTTGATAAATCACCGTTGTGGTTTTGTGCCGTAGGTAAGAACGGTTCTTGCTAGAAGCCCGTAGCAGCCACGTAAAACTTGCAACAACAAAGTAGAGGACGTCTAACTTGTTTTTAAAGGGTATGCTGTGATGTGATATGGTCAAGACATGATGTGATATACGTTATTGTATGAGATGATCATGTTTTGTAATTTATCGGCAACCGGCAGGAGCCTTATGGTTGTCTCTTTATTGTATGAAATGCAAGCGCCATGTAATTGCTTTACTTTATCGCTATGCGTTAGCAATAGTTGTAGAAGCAATAGTTGGCGAGACGACCACGACACAACGATGGAGATCAAGGTGTCGAGCCGGTGACGATGGAGATCATGACGATGCTTTGGAGATGGAGATCAAAAGCACAAGATGATGGCCATATCATGTCACATATTTTGATTGCATGTGATGTTTATCCTTTATGCATCTTATTTTGCTTAGAACGACGGTAGCATTATAAGATGATCCCTTCACTAAATTTCAAGATAAAAGTGTTCTCCCCGAGTATGCACCGTTGCTAAAGTTCGTCGTTTCGAAGCACCTCGTGATGATCGGGTGTGATAGATTCTACGTTCACATACAACGGGTGTAAGCCAGTTTTACACAAGCATAATACTTGGGTTAAACTTGACGAGCCTAGCATGTACAGGCATGGTCTCGGAACACTGGAGACCGAAAGGTTGAACATGAGTCATATAGTAGATATGATCAACATGGAGATGTTCACCATTGATGACTATCCCATCTCACGTGATGATCGGACATGGGCTAGTTGATTTGGATCATGTATCACTTAGTTAACTTGAGGGATGTTAATTTAAGTGGGAGTTCATTAGTAATTTGATTAATTGAACTTAATTTATCATGAACTTAGTCCTGATAGTCTTTGCAAATTATGTTGTAGATCAATAGCTCGCGTTGTAGCTCCCCTGTTTTTGATACGTTCCTAGAGAAAGCTTAGTTGAAAGATGATGGTAGCAATTACACGGACTGGGTCCGTAACTTGAGGATTATCCTCATTGCTGCACAAAAGGATTATGTCCTTGATGCACCGCTAGGTGATGGACCTGCTGCAAGAGCTGCTGCAGATGTTGTGAACGCCTGGCAGGCTCGATCTGATGACTACTCGATAGTTCAGTGTGCCATGCTCTACGGCTTAGAACCGGGACTACAAAAGCGTTTTGAACGCCATGGAGCATATGAGATGTTCCAGGAGCTAAAATTGATATTTCAAGGCTAATGCCCGGGTTGAGAGATATGAAGTCTCCAACAAGTTCTTCAGCTGTAAGATGGAGGAGAACAGTTCTGTCAGTGAACACATACTCAGAATGTCTGGATACCACAACCACTTGACTCAGCTGGGAATTGATCTACCAGTTGAGAGTGTTATTGACAGAGTTCTTCAGTCACTGCCACCAAGCTATAAAGGCTTCGTGATGAACTATAATATGCAAGGGATGGAGAAGACAATTCCCGAGCTCTTTGCGATGCTGAAATCAGCGGAGGTAGAAATCAAGAAGGAGCATCAAGTGTTGATGGTTAACAAAACCACTAGTTTTAAGAAAAAGGGCAAGGGAAAGAAGGGGAACTTCAAGAAGAACGGCAAGCAAGTTGCCGCTCCCACAAAGAAACCCAAAGTTGGACCCAAGCCTGAAACTGAGTGCTTCTACTGCAAAGGAACTGGTCACTGGAAGCGGAACTGCCCCAAGTATTTGGCGGATAAGAAGGATGGCAAAGTGAACAAAGGTATATTTGATATACATGTTATTGATATGTGCCTCACTAGTGCTCGTAGCAGCGTCTGGGTATTTGATACCGATTCAGTTGCTAATATTAGTAACTTGAAGCAGGAGCTGTAGAGTAACGGAGACTAGCTGAGGGCGAGGTGACGATATGTGTTGGAAGTGTCTCCAAGATTGATATGATCAATATCGACACGCTCGTAATACCTTCGGGATTAGTATTAAACCTAAATAATGGTTATTTGGTGCTTGCGTTGAGCATAAAACATTATATCTGGATATTGTTTATTGCAAGACGGTTATTCATTTAAGTCAGAGAATAATGGTTATTCTGTTTATATGAATAATATCCCTCGTGATCATGCACCCTTGTGAATGGTTTATTCTTGTTGAATCTCGATCGTAGTGATACACATATTCATAATATTGATGCCAAAAGATGCAAAGTTGATAATGATAGTGCAACATACTTGTGGCACTGCCGTTTAGGTCATATTGGTGTAAAGCGCATGAAGAAACTCCATGCTGATGGACTTTTGGAATCTCTTGATTATGAATCATTTGATACTTGCGAACCATGCCTCATGGGCAAGATGACTAAAATTCCGTTCTCCGGGACAATGGAGCGAGCTACTGATTTGTTGGAAATAATACATACCGATGTATGCGGTCCGATGAATGTTGAAGCACGCGGCGGGTATTGTTATTTTCTAACCTTCACAGATGATTTGAGTAGGTATGGGTATATCTACTTGATGAAAAACAAGTTTGAAACATTTGAAAAGTTCAAAGAATTTCAGAGTGAAGTAGAGAATCATCGTAACAAGAAAATAAAGTTTCTACGATCCGATCGCGGAGGCGAATATTTGAGTTACGAGTTTGGCCTTCATTTAAGAAAATGTGGAATTGTTTCACAACTCACGCCACCTGGAACACCACAGCGTAATGGTGTGTCTGAACGTCGTAACCGTACTTTATTGGATATGGTGCGTTCTATGATGTCTCTTACCGATTTGCCACTATCGTTTTGGGGTTATGCATTAGAGACAACTGCATTCACGTTAAATAGGGCACCGTCTAAATCCGTTGAGACGACATCGTATGAACTGTGGTTTGGCAAGAAACCTAAGCTGTCGTTTTTTAAAGTTTGGAGATGCGATGCTTATGTGAAAAAGCTTCAACCTGATAAGCTCGAACCCAAAGCGGAGAAGTGCGTCTTCATAGGATACCCTAAAGAAACAATTGGGTACACCTTCTACCACAGATCCGAAGGCAAGGTCTTTGTTGCCAAGAATGGGTCCTTTCTAGAGAAGGAGTTTCTCTCGAAAGAAGTGAGTGGGAGGAAAGTAGAACTTGATGAGGTAATTGTACCTTCTCTCGAATTGGAAAGTAGCTCATCAGAGAAAACCGTTCCCGTGATGCCTACACCAATAAGAGAGGAAGATAATGGTGAAGATCATGAAACTTCAGATCAAGTTACTACTGAACTTCGTAGGTCGACCAGAGTACGTTCCGCACCAGAGTGGTACGGTAATCCTGTTCTGGAAGTTATGTTGTTAGATAACGGCGAACCTACGAACTATGAAGAAGCTATGATAAGCCCGGATTCCAACAAATGGCTTGAGGCCATGAAATCTGAGATAGGATCCATGTATGAGAACAAAGTGTGGACTTTGGTGGACTTGCCCGATGATCGGCAAGCCATTGAGAATAAATGGATTTTTAAGAGGAAGACAGATGCTGATGGTAATATCACTGTCTACAAAGCTCGACTTGTCGCGAAAGGTTTTCAACAAGTTCAATGGGTTGACTACAATGAGACTTTCTCACCTGTAGCGATGCTTAAGTCTGTCCGAATCATGTTAGCAATTGCCGCATTTTATGATTATGAAATCTGGCAAATGGATGTCAAAACTGCATTCCTTAATGGTTTTCTCAAAGAAGAGTTGTATATGATGCAACCAGAAGGTTTTGTCAATCCTAAGGGTGCTAACAAAGTGTGCAAGCTCCAGCGATCCATCTATGGACTGGTGCAAGCATCTCGGAGTTGGAATATACGCTTTGATGAGGTGATCAAAGCATATGGTTTTGTACAGACTTACGGTGAAGCCTGTATTTACAAGAAAGTGAGTGGGAGCTCTGTAGCATTTCTAATATTATATGTGGATGACATATTGTTGATTGGAAATGATATAGAATTTCTGGATGGCATAAAAGGATACTTGAATGAAAGACCTCGGTGAAGCTGCTTATATATTGGGCATCAAGATCTATAGAGATAGATCAAGACGCTTGATAAGACTTTCAATGAGTACATATCTTGACAAGATTTTGAAGGAGTTCAAAATGGATCAGTCAAAGAAGGAGTTCTTGCCTGTATTGTAAGGTGTAAAGTTGAGTAAGACTCAAAGCTCGACCACGGCAGAAGATAGAGAGAGAATGAAAGTCATTCCCTATGCCTCAGCCATAGGTTCTATAATGTATGACATGCTGTGTACCACACCTAATGTGTGCCTTGCCACGTGTCTGGCAAAGGGGGTACAAGAGTGATCCAGGAGTGGATCACTGGACAGCGGTCAAAATTATCCTTAGTAACTAAAGGACTAAGGAAATGTTTCTCGATTATGGAGGTGATAAAGAGTTCGTCGTAAAGGGTTACGTCGATGCAAGCTTTGACACCAATCTGGATATCTCTGAGTAGCAAACCGGATACGTATAATGGAGCAGTCATTTGGAATAGCTCCAAGTAAAGCGTGATAGCAGCATCTACAGTATGACATAAGGATTTGCAAAGTACACATGGGTCTGAATATTGCAGACCCATTGACTAAAATTCTCTCTCACAAGCAAAACATGATCACACCTTAGAACTCTTTGAGTGTTAATCACATGGTGATGTGAACTAGATTATTGACTCTAGTGAACTCTTGGGTGTTAATCACATGGCGATGTGAACTAGATTATTGACTCTAGTGCAAGTGGGAGACTGATGGAAATATGCCCTAGAGGCAATAATAAAGTTGTTATTATTTTATATTTCCTTGTTCATGATAAAGGTTTATTATTCATGCTAGAATTGTATTGACCGGAAACTTAAATACATGTGTGAATACATAAACAAATACCGTGTCCCTAGTGAGCCTCTACTAGACTAGCTCGTTGATCAAAGATGGTTAAGGTTTCCTAACCATAGACATGAGTTGTCATTTGATAACGGGATCACATCATTAGGAGAATGATGTGATGGACAAGACCTATCTGTTAGCTTAGCATATGATCGTTATGTTTATTGCTACTGCTTTCTTGAATGTCAAATACATGTTCCTCCGACCATGAGATCATGCAACTCCCGGATACCGGAGGAATACCTTGTGTGCTATCAAACGTCACAACGTAACTGGGTGATCATAAAGATGCTCTACAGGTATCTCCGAAGGTGTCCGTTGAGTTGGCATGGATCGAGACTGGGATTTGTCACTCCGTGTTTCGGAGAGGTATCTCTGGGCCCTCTCGGTAATGCACATCATAAGAAGCTTGCAAGCAAAGTGACTAAGGAGTTAGTTACGGGATGATGTATTATGGAACGAGTAAAGAGACTTGCCGGTAACGATATTGAACTAGGTATGGAGATACCGACGATCGAATCTCGGGCAAGTAACATACCGACGGACAAAGGGAATTACGTATGTTGTCATTGCGGTTCGACCGATAAGATCTTCGTGGAATATGTAGGAACCAATATGAGCATCCAGGTTCCGCTATTGGTTATTGACCGGAGAGGCATCTCAGTCATGTCTACATCATTCCTGATCCCGTAGGGTCCGCACGCTTAACGTTCGTTGACGATATAGTGTTATATGAGTTATGTGAATTGGTAACCGAATATTGTTCGGAGTCCCGGATGAGATCCTGGACGTCACGAGGAGTCTCGGAATGGTCGAGAGGTAAAGATTTATATATGGGAAGTCATATTTTGGGTTCCGGAAAAAGGTGCAGTTTTTTCGGTATTGTACCGGAAAGCTTCCAGAAGGTTCCGGAGGATTCCGGAGGGGTCCGGAAGTCCACAAGTGGGTCCACCACGTCCCAAGGGCTGGCATGGGCTAAGGGGAGGCGCCCTGGCCTTATTGGGCCAGGCGCACCAAGTCCTCAAAAGCCCACGCAGCTAGGGAAGGAAAAAAGGAGAGTCCTAGTAGGAATAGGATTGGACTTTGGAGTCCAAGTCCACGTGTGTACTATTCACATGGTACTGTTCACGTGGTACTGTTCATGTGGCACTATTCCTTCTATTCCAAGCCCCTACACATATATAAATAGAGGAGAGGGGGCACCCCAAACAAGACACAACATTGTCTTAGCCGTGTGCGGCGCCCCCCTCCACAGTTCCGTCCCTCGGTCATATATTTTCGCAGTGCTTGGGCGAAGCCCTGCGGAGTTTGCATCACCATCACCATCACCACGCCCTCGTGCTGCCGGAACTCATCCACTACCTCGCCGTCTTGCTGGATCAAGAAGTCCAGGGCGTCACCGAGCTGAACGTGTGCTGAACGCGGAGGTGCCGTACGTTCGGTACTCGGTCGGTTGGATCGTGAAGTTGTTCAACGACATCAACCGCGTTGTTCTAATGCTTCCGCTTACGGTCTACGAGGGTACGTAGACACACTCCCCCTCTCGTAGCTATGCATCTCCATGGATAGATCTGACGTGTGCGTAGAATTTTTTTTGTTTTCCATGCAACGTTCCCCAACAACCCATCGTGTTCTCTTCTCGAACTTCCTCGAAAAGAGACGGTCACGGTTACGCACACAGTTGGTGTATTTTAATTAGGTTTAGTGTCAAGTTCTCTACAACCGGAGGTTATAAATTTCCAAGTCGCCACATAACCGCAGGCACGGCTTCGCGTAAGATTTAACCCTGCAGGGGTGCTCCAAGTAGTCCATTATAAATTACCACACGCATCCGATGGAACATCCTCACACCATGATAACACGATGCTTACGATAAGGAATTCCGGTGGACAAGTCATTCGTAAAAGGTAAAACTAAACCAGCAAGACCTCCCGAGGTGCCGACAATCCTGATAGGAGCCACACGTATCTCGTTCTCAGGGCACACCGGATGAGCCAGACGTCGGGTTAGCTGAGACCCTGGTTGCCCAGGGGGCGCCGGACATCGCCCTAGTTTGGACCAACACTCATGAGGAGCACTGGCCCGGGTTGTTGATTAAATTATCCACGGGGTCCGAAAAGTCCCTATGCAAGTTTTAGTTGTTATTAGGCAAATGGAGTACCAATGTTGGGCCTTGCTGGAGAAGTTTATCCTAAAACGAATGATCAGGGGGGTTCCCATATGCCCCACATGTGTTAGAAGCGCTCATCAAGGAACATAACACCGGTATTATGGAAACTAGGGCGGCATGAGTGGAACAAAACACCAGGCAAAAGGCCGAGCCTTCCACCCATTACCAAGTATATAGATGCATTAATTAAATAAGAGATATTGTGATATCCCATGATATCCATGTCCCAACATGGAACAACCTGCAACTGCACCTGCAACTAGCAACGCTATAAGAAAGGGGCTGAGCAAAGCGGTAACATAGCCAAACAACGGTTTGCTGGGTAAGGGTGGTTAGAGGCTGTATCATGGCATGTGGGAGGCTGACATATATGTGGTAGGAAGCGCGACATAGCGATAGCAACGAGACAACTAGCAAGCAAAGATAGTAGAGATATCCAAGGTCATGATCATCTTGCCTGAAATCCCGCTCGGAAGAAGATCGAGTCCATGAAGAAGACGAACCAACGTAGTCGAACGAATTCTCACAATCGCAACGAAACCGGAACTATCGAGAAGAAGCACAACCGGAAAGAAGCAAACAACATGGTAAACACACAAGCATAAACATGGCATGATGCACAACCAAATATGATGCATGACAAGGTTAAATGTTGTTAAACATGGCAAGGGATGAAGCATAAGCAATCCATACAACTAGGCAAGTTTAAATGAGGCCGGAAACACAAACAACAATTCCGGTATCTCTCCCCATATGCAAATTTCAAAATTGGTACTGATCTGGATTAAACACAATGGTAAGTTGTTAAACAGCAAGTTAACATGCACCATGACGATCTACATGTTTTTCTAATCAAGTTACATATGTAGAACATTTAATTCGGAGCTACGGTCTAGAAGATATGAGCTAAACAAGTTTAACATGGCAATAATGCAAAATGCATGCAAACATCATCCACAAACACTCAAATCAAAGATGCAACATGAAAATGTGAAGCTACACACGATTCTAAGCAAGTTTCATATAGGGCATGATCAAAATGGGGCAACGGTTCAACAATTACAAGCAACACAAGTTTTAATAACAATCTGCCCAAAACAGCAACATAGCACTTTGCAAGTATCGAAACTACATGCTACAGTGCGAGAACATGGCATCAAATGGCACATCATGGAAGTACATAGCATGGAGTTCAAAGCATACAACATGGGCATAATCATAGGAGCAACAGATTAATTACTATGATTTTTGCAAAATGGAACATTCTGTTAACAGGATGACAGTTTTAACATGATGGCAACTTGAGAGCAACAAATAGACAAGCTACAGCAATATTACATAGCAACCAAGGGCATGGCATCAAAGTACACATTGCATAGACCAAATCACATGAAGGGATCATATGCATATGAGCTATAGATTAGTGGCAACCATCAAGCAAAGTTGGCAAGTTTTATCAGACAGCTTTTACTTAAAACAGCAACATTAACTAGGCATGTTTACAAGCTCATGGCACTCACATCAAGGCATATCATGGCATGAAATAAATACTACCAGCAAGAAGACATGAAAATGCTCCAAAGACATGTTGACAAGATCCTCATATAACATTTGCATTAAATCACACAAAAATGACAAAGTGACAAGTATTAACTGTTTTCTGCAGTTAACATCATGAGGCACTTTTGCAACAGAGATTATGGCAATTAGATGGATCCTAATATGCATGCAAATGCCACCATCATGTAGAGCACAGAGAGTAGATCAATTTACATATAAAGATCATCATCATAGGATGCACAGGTGCAAAGATATGGCCCACACAAAATGCATACATGAAGTTGAAATCCTGGGGACTGCAGAAAAACTACCTCGCGAGAAACGGGACGGAGGGGTTCGGGACGGCGCGGATTCGGGACGAGGGAGGTCGGATCCGGCAGCATGCGAGGGCGAGGTCGACGGCGGCGCTCCGGCGCGGCGGGGCGAGGGACGGCGAGGCGCGGCGCGGCTGCGCGATGCGGCGGCGCGAGCGGAACCGCGGCGAGGTGGCGCGGGGACGGGCGCTAGCGGGCGGCGAGGTTTGCGGCGGCGCGGCGACGGGGTGCGGGGAAGCTCCCGGGCGGCGCGGTCGCAGTCGCGCGCGGGCTCGGGCGGCGCGGCGCGCACGGCGGCGGGGTTCCGGGCCGGGCGGGCCCGTGATGGGCCGCGAGGGCCGCGGTGGGGGCGGCTGGCTGGGGAGCTGGGGGGCGGCTGGCTGAGATGTTCCCTGGCCGTCCGATCTGGTCGCGAACGGCTAGGATCGAGGCTCGCGAGCCGATCCGGTGGCTCGGCTGGGAGCTGGCGACGCAGGGTGGCTCGGCGGCGGTGGCGGCTCAACAAGTGGCAGCAGTTGGCGGGAGGTGCGGAAAACGAGGAAGGTGGGTGGCGGCTGGGAGGAAGGAGAAGGCTAGGGGGGCTAGGGTTTCCAAATCTAGCAGGGGGAGGTGTTTAAATAGGAAAGGGGGGCTAGGAGGAGGGTCTTTGGGGTGGTCTCGGAGCCCTCCGATCATGATCCGACGGCTCTGGTCGAGAGGGGATAGGCTGGGCCTAGTGGGCTATGGAGGAGGGGATTGGGCTGAGGAGAGAGGGAAGATGGCAGCCCGGCACGGTTTTCGGAACACCGAAAACGTCCGACGTTTGACCGGCTATAGTGCCGCTATAGGTTAACGGTTGGGCTACCAAACGGACTCCGAATGTGACGAAATTTGGCAGGCGGTCTACCTACAATATAACAAGACCGCACGCCAACTTTCAACCCATTCCGAGAACATTTTTATCCCACTTATAAAATAATATTTCGGAGGTGCCGCGGGCGCGTGCGAATGTGTCGGGTCTCGAAACGGACAACGGAAGGAACGGGGAGAATCCGGCAACTACGAATGGATGCAAGTTTAACGAAAACATAAGAATGAAATGCACATGATGACATGGCGAGGTGCAACAAGCAAACGAATCACATGGCAGCGGTGGAAATAAATGGAAGGAATCTGGAGCATCGGTCTTGGGGCGTCACACTAGGCGCCGCCGAAAGCGTTCCTGCTTAATTGGGTCTTCGGGGACTATGAAGTCCTCGGTGCCGAGTCTTACGTCCTCCTCGGATTCCGGCATGTAATTATCATCGGCCCCTTCAAAAAGGTCGTCGGGATCCGAGTCCCTGGGGATGCCGTCGGGGTCGACGTGACGTTCTGGGGATGCTTGAAGGTTCTCCCCTTGGTCTTCTGCGTCGTTAGCCGCCGTATCGGCGGTAGGGTTGTTCCCGCTGGGCTCCCCATTAGTACCCCTTCTGCGTCTTCGCCTACGCCTTGGAGGGGAGTTGGGATTGTTGACCATGTACACATCGTATGTAGATGTTGCTTTCCACCTGCCGGTGTTAGTAGGCGGCAAGGTGTTGTCCGTAGGGCTGTCGACATCTTCATCCATGTCGGTTGCCTCGTCATAGTCTAGCACGTCGGTTAAATCGTCAACAGTGGCGACTAGATGGGTGGTGGGTGGGATGCAAATTTCCCGATCGTCGGCTTTAAGTTCGATCTTGTCATAAACCGAGGAGTTTGAGATTGACAAACTTTGGATCCGGTCAAGCATCTCATTAAGGTGAGATAGCTCCTTAGGGTTCATGGTCTGGCCATAAGCCGGGTCGACCCGCAGTAGCACGCCTGATGCGTCTTCTGTTGTACAAGGAAGCGGGGTGGATTCAAAATCTGCCGCCGGGATCGGTTCTAAGCCCGATTTGGTGTCCCAGGCCGAACTCTGATCCACATCGGAGTCAGGCACCGTGACAGGGTTATTCGAGGAGGGGGAGGGAAGTTTCTCCATAGCCCCGGCGGTGTTGGGCGGCACGATTCGTGGTCTTCAGCGGAGATCCGTTCCGAGGTCGAACCTCTGGTGTTTGCCAGATCCGGAATCCGGCCGGGGGTCCAGCCTGATAAGACAAGCTCACCGTGGGAGTCCGCGGTGTACTCCAGACCTCCGAAGGTGACGATCTGATCGGGAGCGTAGTTCTCGATGGTGGCCAGGTGGCCTGTCGAGTCGGCGCAGAAGATCATGCTGTCGAACACAAACAGTTGGACGGGGACATAGGTGTCCCCACAGCCATTGCCGCAGTTGATCTGCAGATGAGCCATCGATCCTTTGTGATCACACAGCGGAACTCTCAATGAAAGCACCAGTGTCGGTGTAAAAACCGGCAGACCTCGGGGTAGGGGGTCCCGAGCTGTGGATCTCGGATAGATGGTAACAGGAACAGGGAGACGATGTTTACCCAGGTTTGGGCCCTCTTGATGGAGGTAAAACCCTATGTCCTGCTCTTGTTTATATTGATGGAGAAGTATCAAGTACAGAGTTGATCTACCTCGAGATCGTATGATCTAGTCCTAAGGCTAGGTGAATGAGATTGTGTTGAGGTCCCTTCTAAGGGCTAAACCCTTCGACTTATATACACGCCGAATAGGATATCTAGGGTTACAAGGTCGGTATCCAGGCGAGGAGGCAGCAGGGGAAGTCTTGGAGTATACGTCAGGTCTTCGGCGGATGTAATCCTGTTCTCGCATGCGTCCTCCGGAGTCCATCTTGATAAGAATGAGGGTCCACTGGCCCAGCCCGAGGAATATGGGCCGACTAGGTTGGTACCCCCTAGTCCAGGACACCGTCACTTGGCCAAGAACCCAGTCTTCCATGATCGCAGTAAACACATCGACGTGAAGTTCCATTTCATTCGTGACTGCATCAAAGAAGCGATACTCGAGATCGAGCACGTTGGCACTCACAACCAGCTAGCGGATATCTTGACGAAGGCACTAGGAAGGGTGCGGTTCATCGAGATGTGACAGAAGCTGGCGATCATGGAGAGCAGCAAGCATGCATGAGCTTAGAGGGAAGGGAAATGTACTCAGCCAAGCTCATGCGGTAGGATAGTTTGTTTTCTGTTAAAATAAAGCTTGCATGGCGGTCGGATGTGACGCACCCATGCATCGAACTTGTGGGGTAGTTCGGCATGCACGTACCCGCCTCTTCCTTTCTTGTCTCTCTTAGGCGTTGAAAATGATGTGTGATGCAATCGCAGGATGACGTGATAGTTGCGGATCATGTCACAACGTCCAGGAGTGATAGTTAGCTTTTGAGCTATGTAATCGCATAAGAAAGAGATAATGAAAACAGAAGACACTGCAACAGTGTGGCAGCACAAAAACTCTCGCTCTGTCACTAGTTCATCTTTGAAGTCCCTAAACTTCTGTCTCAATCTTGCTAGTGTGACAACATGTTATGTGTAGTTGTTAACTATTAATCATGTCCAGTGTATGCAATCAAACACCGCGTAGTGCATCAACCGAGCCAACGCAGGTCACCAAACGCCAGGGAAAAATTGCTTCCCTAATACAGACAGACTATATGCAGCCTACCAAAATACCTGCAAAACATGTTTATTTTATTTTTTGCCTTGTACACTCAGGTCCAACTAAGTCACAGATGCAAAGAGGCAAAAAAAAAGGGCATGAAGTTTCTGTCGCGAGCTCATATGCACCCTCGTGAACAAACATTGATGAATTCCGAACATGCGATGCAAATATTCATGAACAACATCTTGGAGCATTAATTCTTTTTACGGAAGCATTTTGAAATGTTGTTTATTCATAAAAAATTGCACGCATGTTGAGAATTCGTCAATGTTTGTTCCAAAAAGAATTCAGAATATTTTGATTTTATTTACTAGTATTTTTTTACTGTTTACGAGGGTGCATATGGTCCTAATATGTTTTTTCGACTTTCATAAAAAAAATATAGTACTTGTGTTTTTTCGACTCGACCTCATGACCCAAGGTTTTCCCCGAATCGAATCCGACCCGTTTGGGCCCGTATCCGACCCATGAGTGTTCCGGTTCTCGTGGAGTTCTGCCCCGATCCGATCTCCGTCGTGGCCAAGCAGTCCACGTTCCTCCCTCCTCCGGCTTTCCCCTGCGCCTAACCCGCCTCTCCGCCCCCATATTTTTCTCCTGCACCACCGGATCTCCAACCCGCTCTTTCTTCCGTCTGGATCCGTGCCTGTGATTTCTTCTTGCATATCTACTGCAAGGTTCGATCTGATTTAACTTCCTATACATGCGTCCGCACCTCTTGTTTCACACGGATTTCTTTACCAGATTTGCCTCCTTTTGGTCTATTTGGTAGATTCCTTGCAGCCGGTTGGTTTTTGACAGGAAGCAGTAATGGCGGGGAGGTCCAATATCCCGGCGAACAACTCCGCGCTCATCGCCATCATCGCCGATGAGGTGATCTATCCACCCTTTTATCTTAATGTTGCTTAAGCTTCTGTTAATAATTGAGCATCTGTTGACTAACTATGTACTGGGTGTTTGGGGTGACTTACATATGCCTTTCCCCCACTCCGGCAATCCTAGAGTCCGGCAAATTGTCAGCGATCCGGTCCGTGTTGGGCGGTGCTAGAAAATAACATAAGTAGACTCGTAGGGGCGTAGTAATGTAGATTCGCAAGCATGGATGATTTACTTGGTAACTAAGGATTGATACATTGTGTATTTGTTGTTACTCTCTCCGTAAAGAAATATAAGAGCGTTTAGATCACTATTTTAGTGATCTAAACGCTCTTATATTTGTTTACAGAGGGAGTACTAAATAGATTGCTTTTTAATTTAGATAGAAATGAGAAGTTGACTTCTTGTGAATGCCAATTTGGTGTACAGGATTTGACAACGAAAATAAATGTTATATGATGAATGAATGATGTTTTTGGCAAGCAAAGTGCTGTTTGACATTGAGCTTTCTTATTCTTGCAGGACACTGTTACTGGGTTTTTGATGGCTGGGGTTGGCAATGTTGATCTGCGCAAGAAAACAAATTACCTTCTTGTGGATAACAGTACTATCCTGAACTTGTTAAAATAGCATTGTTTGTAAACAGTTGACATAAGATTTCTGTAGAAAATTATATCTGTTGTCTATGGAATTTTGTTGAATGGTTGCCAACAGAATGTTTGAAGAATTTCTTATTAGGTTGTTACTGTCATGTCATATTTATCCCTTTTCTGTTTATTCTATTAGACAAAGGCAAAGCTTTATTCATTATTGTGTTAAGAGAAACTTCTTTACTACTGGTTTGCTCACTCCTGGGCTTTCATCAAATTTAAACAACCTCAAATATCACTTTTACGCCTGTCACATAATTCAACTTATCATTTCTTTCGGCGCTACGTGTCTGTTATGTTGCTGCTGTGTTGCCCTATTATATCGTAGTTTTCGTACACTTATCCACAGGACTTGAATTAATACTTTTTTGTGTGTGTGCTATCTTACAGAAACAACAGTAAAACAGATTGAAGATGCATTTAAAGAGTTTACTGCGAGGGAGGATATTGCTATTGTGCTCATCAGCCAATATGTAAGTAAACCATTGTTATAAATGCATATCTTTCTTTTCTCTTAAGAATCAGCAAATTGTTTCGTCAGGATCGTGCAAGTATATCACCTAAAGAAAGAGGGTGGTCATGAGTTTTCGGGATTAAATAGTCCTGATTAGTTTCTTTAGACTCAGCTCCTTCTGCTGTAAACAAAATAGATGAGGCCGTTGAAACTCAAAAGTTCTCCTGCAGTAGATTTTACTTCGATATTAACAAGGAACATCTAAACAGGGCTGCTGTAACTCCTGCTAGTTTCTCATCACATCAATAACCTTGCCAACTCAGTTAACAATATATGCTTTGCACTTGATTCAGACACCTATCTTTTTCCAACAAAGCATCTAGTCTTTTTTTCTTAATGAAACGGAGGCATAAGCTTTGCCTCAACGATTAATTAAGGAGAGAATAGAGTTTGTGTTACAAGCGACACCCTTATTGCCTTATACATAAAAAAAGGATTACTCTCCTGGAATTATTGTCCCTAACTTTTTGGCACCCGCGGTGACCCAGAGCTTGGCCTCGTTTTTTATTATGCGAAGCAAAATAGGCGGAGGGGCGGTCTTTTGACGGAAGACACATGCGTTCCTCTCGTTCCAAACTGTCCTACTATGCATATCTTTAGAAGAAAGTCGAAAAGCAATAGGGGGATTGTGTGTCTTGTACATGTTGATGAGCTAATGCTATGAGAGGATTAGGGTTAGCTTCTTACATGTTTTCTTGTATGTCCCAGATTGCAAACATGATTAGATTTCTGGTGGATAGCTACAACAAGCCAATCCCTGCGATATTGGAAATCCCATCCAAGGACCATCCATATGATCCAGCGAGTGACTCGGTCCTTTCTCGTGTGAAGTATCTGTTTTCTGCCGACTCGGTTGCTTCTGATAGGCGTTGAATAGCAACCTTGTTGATAACAGGGGCATCACACTTTGATTGAATTCTTCGTGGACTTGCTCCGTGTACCTGTATTAAATTATTCATACCATTCTGTTGTGGGCGCACGAATAAGGAGTAAACAATTTGGATTGGACCAACGGGTTTAATGTAATAAATTGTACTTATTTTTTGGAGTTTGGATCTGAGAACAAGGGAAACAGGAAAACATGTGTTATGTGGTGCTGCCATAGACTTGATTCCGAATGTGCAAGCTTTACCTTGCAAATTGGTTGTTTAGGCCACTATCAGATTATTCGGATAGCCCGGTGAGCTTTTTTCCAGGTCAAAACGGTGCTGCAATATTTTCTTGGCTGGCTGCTGTTGAACCATGGCAGGTTCTTGAAACAGTTTTCCTAAGTCTCAGTCAACTGAGATTTCGATGTCTTAGTAGATGATATATTCTTTTGATCTTGCATGGAGATTCGTAAAAGAAAATTCTTTTCAGTTTTTCCTTTTATGTGGCTGAGACTTGGTTAAGTATCAGTCGATTGAGACCTAGCCACATCCTTCTTGAAACGATTTCTCAGCTAGGCACACCAACCCGTTATGCATCAACATGATGTTCGTTTTCTATACAGCTCCATGCTAAACACAGCAGGACTGCTTCATCTGTGCTACTTTAAACTCCATTGATCCGGGCAACCAAGTCCTGTGCTACTTTAAACTCCATTGATCCGGGCAACCAAGTCCTCTCCGCAGCATTAGTGGATACAAATACAATGAGCATGTAAGCCGGGTTGGCTGAAAACGCTTTTTAAAAAGGTTGATCTTATAAAATGTGCAGGACCTAACAATCAGGCGGATACAGCCCCCGCGTCGTCCTCCCCGGGGCGACTCGGGCGGCGGCGAATCCACGCCCGCTCAAGGCCTCCTCCCCCGTGCTCCCCCTTCCCTCGCCGCCGCCCCATGGTCTTCGCCGGGCAAAGATCGTGCAGATCCGACGGCGGCGGGGCTCTGGCGTCCCTTGGCGGCTGCCGTCGAGTTGGGGGCTATTGCGGCGGCTGATGGCGCTACGCTCCTCCGCGCAGGTCACATGTGCCTAGGGGCGGCGGGAGGACGGTGGTGGCTGCGCGCGTGCTGCAGCGCGTGGAGGTATCGATCCCCCCGGTCTGGATCTGGGTGGGTTGGTGCTCGGCCCATGGCTGCGGTCGGGCGGCGGCGGGCTGGATCGGGGCGGCGTGGGGGCCTGCTGCCGTGATAATAAAGGTGGCGGTCATCGTGCTCCTCTCGCATCACGGCAACATCCTGCATGATCGGTCCTCCCCGATCTGGTCATCGACGTGTTCCAGAACTGCTGTCGGATATCTTGCCCAAGATATCTGGATCGGATAGAATTCGGTCGTGCACGTCCATTTCAGCCTACGAGGTTCCATGAGGGCGTGACGCGAAGCTCTGTTGTTTGTTGACACCATGGGACATGTCGGCTTCTCGATTTCTATGGTGTAGACAGCTGTGGAGAAGGTTATGGTGGTTGAGATCGGAGGATCAATTAGACGGACGGGGCCTTCGAGGCGATGGAGTCAGTCAGGTGTTTGATAACTCTCAGGAGCAGCAGTGTCAAGTGGGGGCGGCAGCACTGGAGGAATTCATTTTTGGTAGTGCTCCTCGGTTGCTGAGCCGGGACTTTCAGGGTGAAAACTTAAGGTCTTGCCTTCATTGGTTGTGCCTGGCAATTGCCTTGCTAAAGGAATTGTTTTGAAAGCTCGGACTTCTCCAGGGAGAAAACCTAAGATTTTGGATTGGGTAACGACAGTGCTTGTGCACCGTTTCCTTCTTGGAGGCGTTGCTTTTGGAGACCTTTTATGTTTTCCGGGTGTTGTATTTGGTGGTGGTTTGTGTGCGGCTGCTGAGAGGAGGCGTTCACTGTGGTAGACCTTTGTTTTTTCCTTTCTTTTTATTTTTTTCCTTTGGCTGTGTGCATTCTGGATGTCTTTGCGAAGGTGCAGAGGCTGGGTGTAATTGGTATCTTCGCAATATTAATATATTCCCCTTTTCAAAAAAAAAATTCCTAACACACATTCGGCCTCTGCATAACTAGGAGCTACATAACCAACACCAATGTGTGCACACACAAATAAATATGCCGACAAATAGCACTGTCATGCACACATTCGGCCTTAAGTGTGAGGAAAAAACCCTACATGGTATAGATATTCTAAACCTTAGTAATCATCTTATTATTCCAACACCTAGGCAATGCATATTTCAAAAAAATAAATTAAAGTGCATCTTCCTTCTCATTGAGGTTGCTGCCGCACTGAAGATGACCAATTCCGGCAAATGTTGCTCCTCTCCCCTATTCCACTATAAAACTCATGCCTATTGTTCGATGAGAGACGTATTCTCCCCCTCATCTTTCTCTCCAAAAGCCGCAGAAGTTCGCCGGAGAAGACAATGGCCCAAAACAACAACATGCGCGTGGTGCGGGCCATTATCTCCGACTCGTCTTGGGTTCGCGCCGAGACAAAGAACAGCCTGCCGCAGAACCGCGAGATGGCGGTTTGGGGCGTTCTCATGATGGAGTTCCCGGATCAACGCTTCTAGAACGTCATTCTCCGGAAGGATGACACTATCATCATCAAGTTCTTCTACACGGCCTCTGTGAAGGATCACATGCACGTGTGAGGCTTCGGATCCCGAGACCGTGACCTTCTACTCCATCCCCTTCGACGGCAGGCATCGAACAGGTGGATCAAGATTGCCTAAGACTATGCTTGCCGTTCGCCGCTCCGACCGCTCTATGTATTTTTATATGTATTTTTTATTTTTTATTTTCATATATATTTTCCTTGCTTGCCCGAACAACTATATGTGTGTGTGCGCGCCTTTAATATATTTCTATGTTTTTACATATTTTCTGTATTTTATTTTTTGCAATTGTATGTCCCATATATTATACCAGTAGCCACTAGATGGTTGGGCTCGTACGTAGCCCATCTCCCTAGCTTACCGGCCTCTTCCTCCTCCCTCGTCTCTCTCAGCCCCCAATCCTTATTTTCTTCGCCTTGCCTGCCCGCCTATTCCGGCAAACTCCGGCGAGCCCAGATGCTCAACTCGCACTGCCCTGCCCATCTTGCTCCGCTTTACCTGTTTGTCCGCATCGATCTAACGAGCACGACTTCTGCCGCCACTAGTAGCTGCCCTAGCCGAGCAGCCTCCGGTCTCGATCAACGATGGTGAGAGAGGAAGAGGGCCACCGCACTGGTCCTGGTCTGACAGCGGCGGCTACCACGTCAATTCGACACATCGTTGCTCCTCAAATATGGTCTTCCGAGATACCGTCCAGGCACCCGACGCCGCTACGCCTGGTCTTCGTCGTCGCTTGCTCCCTTGTTGCCTATGCCGACCTCCTTTACGCCGCCTCTGCCGCCTCCCCTACGGTCGCGTCGGTCTAGGTATGTGTGCATCCCGTCTTTGTTTGAGAAAACAAATGTGATTCATTCATGTTCTCTCCGTATAACAAATGCAATCTCCATGGCCCGAAAAATGAATTTCAATGTATTTTTGGGGTGAGCTGGTCTTTTGTTGCCTAATTGTACAAGTGAAACGGTCTAACTTGTCGTGACATAGTTTCAATGCTCTGCTAAAGAATCACCAGTTTTTTGCAATGGCTAAATGTATGAATTGTAATGGGGAGATAAAAATTCAAGTGCTTGCAATGCAATGCCACAAGAGAACAAGTATCTCCACTATTGAGCCAATAAGTAGAGTAGCGGCGGCAACCACACATGCACCAACTATGTATGTATTTTGATAGTGTTGTATTTTTTTAGTATTAGTGGATGTACTGCAGGTATGCATTTGGCTAAATGTATGAATTGTAAGTGTATTTGACTAAATGTATGAATTTTACAAATGAATTCAACTAAATGGATGAATTGTACAAAAGAATTTGATTAAAGGTATGAATTCTACAAATAAATTCTTTTTTAATTCACAAATACTCCCTTCGTACCAAAATATAAGACACAGTGTCAAAAAAGGTCTTATGTTTTGATGATATAAGACACAGTATCAAAAAACGCCTTATATATTTTTTTTGACCTCTAAAAAAAAGTCTTATATTTTGATGCAGAGGGAGTACTAATTACAGTGACGCTTAGGTTGAACAACACTAGCATCTTCCATATTAGTGGCGTCAAGCCGCCACGCCGGTGTAATGATTATGACGTGCGGCTGAAGCACCACTAACGACGTTTTCTCAATGCCGCTAGTAGGCTTTTCCATACTACTCTCTCCTTTCCTTTCCTGTTTACGGGGCTTATCTCAAAAAAATTGTTTTTCCGTTTTATAAGTCTCAATTCTACTACTTACAATCACATGTTTCGATTTTAAGGTACATTAAATCACCCGATGCAAGTATCAAGAGAAATTCATCAATGCATGTAGAAGTTCATGGACATTTAGTGGTCATGCATTCATGCGTTGTAATTAGTGCATTGGTAAACATAACTTTTTGAGAAAAACAAACATACTAATTAAGCATACTAATCTGTTGTACAAGTTATCTCAGCTTATGCCATGTCCGTCTTTAAAAAAATTTATTCCTAAAAAAATCTGTAAAGAGATCATTGACGCAATGTCACAATTTTGGTGGGGTGACGAGGACAACAAGAAGAGAATGCATTGGATGGCATGGTGGAAGATGTGTGTACCAAAAAATCAAGGAGGTATGGGTTTTAGAGATATACATTGTTTCAATCTAGCCTTGTTAGCCAAACAGGCATGGCGCCTGATTGATAGTCCCGAGTCCTTATGTGCGTCTATCTTAAGAGCTAAATATTTTCCGGAAGGGGATTTAATGAATGCAAATCTAAGAAAGGGCTCCTCTTTTACTTGGCAAAGTATTATGGCGGGTGTAAAATCGCTAAAAAATGGTTACATTTGGCGGTTTGGAAATGGACAAAATATTGATATTTGGAGAGATGCATGGATTCCGAATTGTGCGAATAGGAGGGTCATTACGCCGAGAAGGAACTATCTTCTGTCAAAGGTCTCTGATCTTATTGATCCAGTCACGAGTTCTTGGGATGAAGATTTGGTGAAACAAACGTTGTTGCCAATTGACGCTCAAAGGGTGCTCGCAATCCCCCTCCCGATGCATAATATGTCGGATTTCATTGCTTGGAGTTATACAAAAAATGGCTCTTTCACTGTACGATCAGCTTATTTGGAGGAATGGAACAAGCAACATGGGACAAAATTGCAACATGCTAATGGTATGGGAAGAACCAATGTTAACCCTATTTGGGGTAAGATTTGGAAATTATCCTGTCCGGCGAAGGTAAACTTTTTCATCTGGCGTACCTTGCATGGAACCCTCCCGTGCCGTGCTACGCTTTGCTAATAGGCACATGAAAGTATCGCCCACTTGCCCATCTTGCTCTAATGGGGCAGAAGATACAAAACACGTTTTATTCTTGTGTCGAAAGGCAAAAGAGGTATGGGGCAAGTTAGGATTGCATGAGGTGATCAATAAAGCTTGTGTTGTTGATCGTGCGGGAGAGGCGGTTTTGGAATTCTTACTGCTTATGCCAGAACAAGATTTAGCGATAATGGGTTCTCAAAAAGCAAGTGAACTAATCGCTGTTACAGCTTGGTATTTGTGGTGAGATAGACGTAAACTGGTTCATGAAGGAAAGGTTCAAGATGCACTCCAAACTTCCATGGGTGCCCGGGCTATGACGGCTAACTATGTTAATGCACACTCTCCTAAGACAACTAGTAAAACAGAGGGTGTAGCAGACCTCCTATAAGTTTTGTTATAAGCTTAATGTTGACGCTTCTTTTGACCATGATTTACTTAGGGGCACAGCTGGGGCTATTCTCAGAGATGATAATGGAAGATTCATTGTTGGTGGAAACTGGAGGATTGATTGGTGTGCTGATGTATTAACAGCAAAAGCTTTGGCTCTAAGGTTCAGCACATTCCTTGCACAAAAGATAGGTTGCAATCGTCTTATCGTTAACTCTGACAATAGAGGTGATTGAAATAATGAAGAATGGAGGACATTCGGCGGGACCGGCGGCAACAGTGTTTGATGACTGCTATTTTATAGCTTGTGATTTTTCTCTTGTTAGATTCGAACATTGTAATAGGGAAGCAAATAAGGTGGCTCGTGAACTTGCTAGACTAGCGAAATTTTCAGTCACTAAGGATTGGTTTGAGGAGCCTATGAGGGACATTGTACGTTTATTTATTGACGATGTAACAATTATTTCTAATCAATAAAGTAAATGTTTATTTTAAAAAAATTAAGTACTTATGCAAACTATGAAATTTATTTCACCACTCATCATCTATGTTGGAGAGATTTTGAAATTGAGCCCTATAAACTGGAAAGGAGAGAGTAGTAGTACAGTAGCTAAACTGAAAGGCATGTTAAACACATCGACGAGACAAGTCAGTCACAGCCTCACAGTCACGACAACATACCCTCCAATGACCACAATCTGAACACCTACATCACATTTATACAAAACTGATGGGCAAAATATGAAGAAACCAGTGATTCAGGATGAATGAACAGAGAAAACAGGGTGAAGAAAAGCTCTCCACAAACACATTTAGTATCTACTACCAGTCTAAACCGCAGAAGCAGGCAACATGACAATCTGTGATGAAGTTTTCTTGCGGATGATACTTTGTTGTTGAATTCAGCCAAACAGATTGTGTGGCGCCGGGTCAGCCATGAGCGAGCTATGGTGGTGAACCATATACCACCTGCCACTACGGAACTCGTATACATTGGTCACATGGAACGGCCCTGGGTCAACATCGACATGAACCTTCATGTTAACCCATGCTACATCAGCGAGTACACGAGCTCTGACATCCCGTAGCTGAAAATCAGTGCCCTGGCCTCCATCTTGGCCCCAGTTGAATAACAATCCCCAGCTGTTCATCACTGCATTGTATCTGTCAAAACGAGGAGTTAAATGGCGGCATAGCACCATAAGAGTAGATCATGTCTGCTTGAACAAATGACAAGAAAAACTATCCAGGATTACTCAAATGGAACTGTCATCCCAAAGGGAAGAGCAGCAAAAGAAGTTGTTGTTTCTCAATTTTCATATAGTGGAGAAATATGATGGTGTCTGTCACCAGATGTCTGGGTTCTACTCGAAGGGCACTAGACACTGGAGATGCTTCCAGAAACTAACGCAACATCAGAAATCATACGTAGAAAAACGTGCACCTCTGGTGAAGCGCTCATACTTGGCGCAAAAATATTCAGCATTCACACATTTCCAATTCGAACTAGATCAAAAAATGGATTAACTTCTATACCCTGAAACCACTAACCCAGTCCTACCTTTACTAATGGATTCTTAAAAACAGATTACTACTCCAGATAGCCGGTCACTACAATGTCTAAGGGCTCCAAGAACATACTCAATTTGATAATCTTCTATAAGCACATGATGGAGGAAAATAATTGTCTAGCATGATGGCTAAACTAATATTCGCTGGAATGTGCAGTTTAATCATGGTCTCCTGCCTAATTACGGCAGGAAAATAAAATGAGAACACAATATTCGCTGGAATGTGCAGTTTAATCACGGTCTCCTGCCTATTACGGCAGGACACAAATGCATGAATATGACTAAGTGACTCAAAGGAATTTTCCTAAACATGACAGAGCACATGTACTAGTACTATTGTTTGTGGCAACATAAATAGCTAAGTTGCAAAACCCCGATGACTGGGAGATATAACCCAAGGAAAAGACCTAAATAGAGAACAAGTGCTACAAGCCTCCTAAGCTGTACGCTTGCACATTTCTAATCGCTTATTAGACGAGACTTAACAAATTTGCATATAAGGTGAAAGCAACATGGCCATGGAAATGAATGTTGGAGATGAGTAAATTGACATTGGTGCAATGAATAAATCCACAATAAACGCTGTGCAGAATTGTTAGCTGTGCTACATATACCAGCAATAAACTCCGTATGGACTTTTTTTCTTTTCCAAAGTGCTTCTGGTATTAGGTTCACAGAAGAAACAAAAATTATCTCTGCACTAACTTATTCATATGTCTATGCAGCTGCACAACTAATTTAAACTTTCTCGATCTCTTTTGCTCAATCCAACAGAAAATGAAATGAGTCATTTATGCATCTTTCGCAACAGTAAAGAATTATATAGGTCACGCCTTTTAAGCCATAGCTAAATCAGAGTGAAGTCTAAACATACCCTGTAAAAAGTTCTCCAGTAGCATGTACGCATTTTACATAGTCTGAGTTAAGCCAGAAGTGACTCATTGCTGGCAAGGATCCTTCCCTGATGATATTATAGAACTCGGCATTCACATTCATGATGGCCTTTGTAGCTGCATAGTATGCCTTCCATCCGTTAGGTGGAGTTATAGTATCCTGCTCCGCTGTAAAATCCTACAAGGGAGAGCTTGATTTATGACAAACTCAGAGAAAGTAAAATTTTGTGGTTCGATTGGTGGTTTTATATCAATACTCCCAACGAAAATTGCCTTGTTCAACCATTATAACCTCACAGTCCCAATGAAAAAACACGCAAAATGTAAATCATGTACTCCCTCCGATCCAAATTAATTGTTGCTGCTTTAGTACAACTTTAGTACAAAATTGTACTAAAGCAGCGACAATTCATATGGATCGGAGGGAGTAGCTGTTTCATTAAATATTACTGGAAAAGGCATTGCTATGGAAGATAAATAGCACTGAAGTTTTAAACCGAAGATGCTCACAGGACAAAAATGGTACACGTAAACAGTTAAAGGTACAAGTACAAATATCACATATCCAGTTAGAAATTCAACTGTGCATATTGCAATACAAGTTTTTTCTGTGCAGTGTCAAGCCCCATTGTGGTTAGATCGAGACGAATACAGGAACGTTTTGAAAGTGAAACAAGGTACTTTTTGGCATATCATATGTAAACTTATCCAAGATGTGTCACCGTCCATGTTAAATCAATTTAACCAACAGTTGATTAAAAATGGAGCGCACCTAGCCACAAAGTGTGTCTGTGTGACTTGAATCGCGTAGCTACCTTATGCAATTCAATCCCTCCATGCAAACCGACAAATCCCATTGGCATGATCGAGCATTTCAGTATACAAACAAAATAGGACAACATAAAAGCAATGTGAAGCCAAGCAGATGATCATAGTAGCAGGCGAAACAGCAACCAAAATGGAAGTAAAATTAGCAGGACAGCAAAGCTACACTCCTAATTCAACAGTAACTCTATCAAGGAAAATCTAAGAGAGAGCAGCAGGGTGGGCACAGCACCTTGTGGTAGAGCGCCTTCCAAGCCCCATCGTCGTTGGCGGCACGGCGCATGGCTGAGTTGGTCATCGAGAGGCGGCAGAGGCTAGTACAGTCGAGGTAGCTGAGCGCGTGGGTGGTGATCTCAGGCACGAGCTGCTCCATCATGGAGGCGCCCGTGGTTGCAGGTGCTGGCGCCGGCGCCTTGTTCATCTCCCCGCCGACGGCCATCTCGCCGTTGGCGCTGGGGAAAGTGGTATTGGCGCGGCAGCCACAGGAAGCGCAGCCGCAGCAGCGTGAAGGAATGGGCTGCTGCTTCTTGGGGGGAGAGGGGGAAGGGGAGCGGAATGCCCAGATGGCGCAGACGACGCAGCAGACGGCGGTGGCCCCGGCGGCGATCAGGGCCCGGAAGCCGTCCATGCGGACATCCAGGTAGCGGTGAAGGAGGCAGCGGCGGTCAAGGACTGGGGGTAGGGTTTGGGCGGCATCCCATCACATGGGGAAGGAGGAGCGGAGCTAGGGTTTTGGGGGAGGAGATGGGGAAATCAAGGAGGTTTCCGCTTTCGAATGGAGGTGGGAATGGGATGGGTGGGTGACCAGAACCAGAAGGTATGCGCTGTGATTTATGAACGAGGTCCGGCTCGATCCGGATCGGGTAGGCCTGCGGGCTGCGGCTGCCAAAATCACTGTTTTGACCTTCTGACCCAAGATTAGCACACTATTTGAAAATTTAGCACATTCTCATTTTTTTAACACAAATTTAGCACATTCTCATTTTTTTAACACAAATTTAGCACAATCTGGGCAAAATTGACAAATCTGACATATGGACAGAACTAATTCACAAAATGAACCGTCGGAGAAATTTTTTCACCCAGCTGACCCTTTTGTGTAGCGCCCGACAGTCAGACGCCACACTACACTGTGCAGCGCCTGGCTCTCAGGCGCTACACTTCTGGCCAGTGTGGCACACCTGGGCCAGGCCCGGCCCCACACCCAGACGTGCAGCGCCTTACGGCAAGACGCCACACATGTAATGTGCAGCTCCTTACAGCTAGGCGCCACACATGCAATGTGCAGCGCCTAGCTGTTAGGCGCTGCACATTCTGTTATCAATGCGTAGGTTGGCCCCCCTCCCCAGCCCCCACACGCCCCCACCCCTAACCCCCGCCACATCTCTTCCCACCCGCGATTTCCCCTCTCCCCCCCTCTCAAATCCTTCCCCAAATCTTGCAAATCTGAAGATTTTCTCCGTGGATTTCGAACCCAATCCCTTCCTCAAGGTAATCTCCTCTGATCCCCTCGTTTTCATCCAAAAAATGCTCACATTTGCTCATTTCTTGCTAGTTTGGGCAAACCTTAGTTTTTCATGGATTTTGAAATTTGTATGGAAATATGAGATGTTTGTTTGCCAATTTGCTAGGGTTAGGCTTGTTAGTATGTTAGGGTTAGGGTTATGGGTGTGGTTATGTTGGGGTTAGGGTTAGGGTTGTTAGTATGTTAGGATTATGCTTATGGTTATTGTTAAGTGGGGGTTAGGGTTATTATTTCATATCTATGTTAGGGATTTGTATTTTGTGTTAATCTCCGGATGAGTACTTATGGAATATATGTCACGTTGTGTTGTTTTAATTATTCTAGGGATGGGAAGAACATGTGTTTATATTCACCATGTGGACAAAGAAGCCTTTTTGAAAGGCAATATTGAACCGGACCCGGATGAGCTTGGCATGGTGTTTGAAAGTAGTCCTAGCTATGCCGAGGTCTTGGAATAAATGAGAAAAGATTTGAATTGGATGGACCCAAGTGATATTGTTGAGTTGGAGGGAAGGCATAATGTGGGTTTTGAAATGCACATCCGTTGGAAGACAATGCGTGTGAACTCCGGCTACGTTGGGTTGCATACAAGGAGACGGTGGCCAAATCACTAGACAAGGCTCTTGAGTTATTTGCTACGAAGAAGGTTGAGTGTAGTGTAGCGCCTGTGACAAAGGCGTTGCACCCACACTTAGAAAATTTTAGGGCCAAAATCTGCCTGTACCTTTCTGTTGCTCTCTGGATAGCATGTCCAGGTGTGCAACGCCTTGGCGTTAGGCGCTGCACTACACAATGCAACGCCTGACCACCAGGCGTCACACTGTTTAGTGCAGCGCCTGTGTGTTAGGCGCCATGCATATGTGATCTGCAGAAACAGAAGAGTTAGTGTTCAATAGATTTGCATTCAACATTTTGAGTAATAATAGATAATATGCATCTCACATAAAGCAGTCAGGATCAACATTATGACAATTTTAACATCACTTCAACTTCAACAAAGACAAGAAGTACAACATTACTAAGAGTTAATGTCACTTCAAATTCAACAAAGACAAGAAGTTCAAGATTGTTACAAGTTCATCAACATAAGAAAACGACGACTAGTTCAATTTCATAAGAAAACGACGACGACTAGTTCCTTCCGCCTCTTCCCCTCTTGCTGGTTATCTTCTTCCTCCTGGGAGGAGCAACCGGCTCCGGTTCCTCCTCCTCCTCCTCCTCATCGTTCACATCATCATCCAAGCCCGCCATCCGTGAGCTCCCACCGACCGCCCTCTTGGATCTAGTGTTGTAGTCTTCGGGCGTGAACTGTTTGAATCCCTTCCTAGGCTTCAACATGTATGCTGACCGAACCTGATAGTCCTGCAATGTCATGTCATCATCAACCTATCATAAAAGCAAACGATATGGTAAAGAACGTGCGTCATAATGAAGTGAGCAATGCATCAAAGAGATGAATATGTGCTATTTGTCATACCTCTTGGGTGACCACACCCTCATCCTCCAGATGAGCTGTCGATGTAGTCTCATCCTCCGGATGAGCCCCATGGTCAAATGGGGGATCAGATGGTGTAGCGGACCTAGACAGCTCTGGTTCTGAATATTCGGGGTCAAGGGCAACCGATAAGGTTGGATAACCGCCTTAACCTTTGGCCCTGACGCTGTAACATGGACAAGTGAATGAGATATCCAACTTAGCAACATATGTAACATGAACAACTGAATGAGATATGTACCTTAATGAATGCTCGAAGTGCACCTTCCTCATTGCTTTTTCCAACCGGGGTTGTGTCCAGAATAGTCTGGCTTTCATCAGCTGCTTTTTTGATCTGCTTGAGCTGTGGACGGGAATGACATAAACATGTTACGCAAGCAAAGAAGTGTAATAGGGCTAACAGGAAAGCGAAGAGGGGAACACTTTACCACAAAGTTCATCACTGGAGCAGAAGGGACTCGGGTCCCTTCCCTGACATATTTGTTGTATTCGTTCTGGGTTAGCTCATCAAAGACGGTGGGATCTTCCAAAATCTCCTCATCATACACCGGCTTGCATATCTCCACACGAGTACTTGCAAGATACCATTTAAGGTAGTTGTTGAACGCGAGTGGGCAGTACTCACGAAGCTGGGATCCTGCGGTAGCCTTAGCTTGCTCCACACTTAGCTCGAACATGGTGACATACTTCTTATGATGTTTGTCCCAGTCCTTGATCTTTCGCTGCTTTTTCCTATCCAACCTGCATGTTAAAAAACCAAATATTAGCACCATTAAAAAGGACCTGACGATGCTAAGTGCACACGGTTCATTCTCTCTTACCTATGAAGCACTTTGTCCGTGTCCTGCCATTCCGGCGGGTGACCCTGGAACAGACCAAACTGGCGGAACACACGATGTGGCATGTGAAGCTCAACCGCCCAGTTGCATATGAGTGGGCACCGTATAAGCCAAACATGCCTATCCCGCAAGCACATCGGATTCAGGACAAAATCTCATGCATTACCTAATCTATCCTTGGTGCCATATGGCTCCCATTCCACCTGGAACATAGCACAACAACGCAACATTGATCTCGAGTTTTCATAAAAGCACGAGAATGAGTGATGTAATGTCAATGTTTACCTGCTCAGCCGTAATCGTGTCCAACTCGTTGGTGTACTGCCTGTACATGAGAGTGACATCGCTCGTCATCTCGGATACCACATCCCACTTGTAAGCCCAAGTGGGGAGCCATAGTTCGTCGCCTTTGTCGTCCCAGTCCTTGTACTTTACGTCCTGCGGGCATCCAACCGGCAGGCGCTCCTAGCTCCATACCGAGAGTACGAGCATACAACCACCAATACATCCGTCCTTTGAGATCCTACAACAAGCATTGTCCAACTGCACATAAAGGAAAACATGGTTCACTTAAGAGCAAGATTGCATTGGTAATGTAGAAATGAAGTGAAAAACAAACAACTAACTACCTGTCGGTACAAGTAGGCCAGTGCCGCCGAACCCCAACTCCATTGGTTGTCGAAGACGGTCAACGCCTTAAGGCACATCCATGGAGCGTTCTTGCCAGTGGCGTCAGCAAACAAAGTCCTGGAGAAAACGTACCACATGTAGACACGAGCATATGTCTGGATCACATCATCAGTAGCATCCTCAGGGCAATGCGCAAAGTTCGTTGCAATCCACGTGAAAGGAGCTCCGGCTGCGACTCTTTCCTTCTTCTCTCCATCACCTACTAGAGCCTCTGCAGGAGACATACCGATAAGGGCCTCCATCTGCTGGCGCCACCCATCAGAATCGGTGCTCATACAGAGGGGCTTCCCCTCGATAGGAAGACCGGTGATCAAGGAGAAATCCTGGAGCGTCACGGTCAACTCCCCGGTCCGAAGATGGAAACTGTGCATCTCCGTCCTCCATCGATCAACAAGCGCGGTGATTGCTATAGCATTGAGGTTCGGCGTCGACCGGCTGACTAGCTGAATGAACGGGAGGAGTCTTGTCTGCCTGATGTACGGTGTGTACCGCTCATCGTAGGGCATGGCACCACCAGAGACCCCGTGAGACCGAATCTTCAGAGGTTGAAGCAACTGCAAACACGCAAGTCAGAGTATTACATATGGGGCATGTCTATTTGAACTAAACACAAATTTCAAAATACCAACTACTATGATTATTACCTGCTGCTTCTCCGTCATCATGTAGGCCCGGTGTTGAACGTCATAGAAATCTTCGAGAAGCCAAACCATCCTACAAATTTCAAACAATAAACATACATGAGCTAACTACCATACTTCCTACGCATTATTTCATCTAAGATATACAATGAAAGCATGTCAACAATCATCACAAAAATCTTATGTATTCACAACAATATAGGGTTCCACAATGGAAGCATTATTTACAATACTCACTCAATAATCTAGGGTTCCGCAACGAAAATCATCTATACAAATCAACAATACTCATCTAAAAAATCATCTACAAATCAACAATACTCATCTCAAAAATCATCTATACAAATCAACAATACTAGGGTTCCACAATGATTACAAATCATCTACAAATCCTAATCCCACAAAGCTATTTCAAATTTTACATGCAAATTTCTAATCCAAGCAAACAAGGGTTCCACAAATCTAAAAAATGGGTAAGATTTTTCGGATAGAAAGAAGGGGATCGGAGGAGACTACCTTCTAGGAGGGATTGGTGAATAAATCCATGAAAGAAAACGTCAGATCTGAAGTTTTTAGGAGAGAGGATTGAGAGGAGGAGAGGAGACAGCCGTGCCGCGCTCTGTGTTGCCTTCTGGAACGAATGGGGGTGGGGTGGGGGAGGGCCAGCGCGCGGCGGTTACTAAGTCATAGTGGAGCGCCTAGGCACTAGGCACTACACATGGCGGTGTGGCGCCTTACGGTTAGGCACTGCACGCAGGGGGGTGCGGCCGGGACTGGCCCCGGTGCCACGCTGGCTAGAAGTGTAGCGCCTGAGAGCCAGGCGCTGCATAGTGTAGTGCAACGCCTTGCTGTCGGGCGCTACACAAAAGGGTCAGCTGGGTGAAATTTTTTCACCGACAGTTTATTTTGTGAAGTCCTTCTGTCCACAGGTCAAATTTGTCGTTTTTGCCCACAATCTGATCCTCGAGCTTACCGCTATACATGGCGTCGGTAGGGTATATGGGCTACTGCCTTGTCAAGGGCGGTAGACCTCAGTCCACACCCTGGTCGTTCCCACATGGCAAAGAGGCTACCATCGTTAACCCCGACAATAGACATATAGCCCTACCATCAGGGCCGGCGGCAGTAGACCCCTGAAGGGGTAAGTGATTGGGGGCCTTGGGTGGGCCACCTACCCACCCATTCAGCTCCCATTCCTCTTCCATCTCTTGAACCCAAGTTGTTGCCCTCCCACTCCCTCCAAACTCCTCTCAAATCTCTTTCAAATCAGTGTCATTTATTCAGTCGAGAGAAAAAGGATGGGCTGGACGGTTACCTAGATATAGATCAAAGACTTGCCGAGAGCCAAGTACCAGGAGCTCGGCAAAGAGACTCTATGTTGAACATCGGATATCGTGAGCTCGGTAAAGCTTATTTTTATGTTTTTTATTTTTCTTCGTTCTTTGTTTATTTTTTCTACTCTTATTTCTCTTTTTATTTTTTTGAAAGAAAGGGGTCCCCTCCTTGATTCCATTGCCATAAAATGAAATTAGACATCGTTCAGAGCTCCCAATCTCAACCAGAGGTAGCTAGCTAGGTGGGCAACAAAAAAACAACCAAAATGGGAATTGGCGAAAACTAAATTTATTGCACACCCTAAGGATGGATAGTAAAGATATAACGACAGCCGTCTAGGTATGGTCAGCAAAAAATCATCGAATTCCATTGTTTCGTGATCTTAGCCTGGCCCGTAAGGCTATAGTTCATGGTGGCATGAGTAAGGCGATTGAGCCGACACCCTGGCCTGAGAATGGCCCAACCAAAAAAACGAGGTCTCTTGGGCTTAACCTGCCAATCGCAAATGTGTTGTGATTCCTCTTGGGCTTAACCACCTCAATGGGCGGGATCGACACAACAGGAACATTAGTAGTCCCAGCATTCAAGGCCCTCGGCCTCTTAGAGGAACCGACTAGGAGGTCCCCCTCCGATTGGGCCCATGCAGCGGAGGTCTCCGCACTCCTGCTTCTCTTTGTTGCCCACGCAGCCTCTTGATGCGCGGCCGCCTGTGCGTCCTCCCCGTCAGCAAGGTCACCCTCCTCATCATAGGGCTCATGCTCGTCATCTTCCTCTTCTTATTCGTTGTCGCATCCATCATTTTCCTCCTCTTCGGGAGGTGGGATGCGGCGACACGCGGTTCCCTTTGCCTATGGCTCCATCTTTAACAACGCCACCATGCCCGGGCTTAAGACTTGCCCAGTGAAAGGACATTTACCTCCCTAAATAGTTTTGGTGTTGATGATAATGCAATTTGTGGACTAACCGTGTGCTTAAGATACTCAGGCATATTTGGAAGTGGCACAAGATGGTTAGGTTCCCCTCTGACAGAAAGAATGAAGACGGTGTTTTCCAGCGATTTTATTTCTCTTTGGGTCATAGGAAAACCATACTATTAAGAGAGGGTCCGCGTTCGAAGGTATGGGTGGAATCAGATCAAGTACATGAAACATATACTACACCCACATTACCTTCACATGTTTTTGAGGAGAGCCTCAAATTCTACCATTGTGCATCTTATCTGTTACCCGGTAGTACCACAGTGACATGCGGTAGTACTGCTTCCCTAGTGGGAGCAGTACTTCTGCTCACACTTCAGGTCGGTAGTACCGCGTACTAAACCAGCAGTACCGCTCCCCTGTTGGAGTGGCACTATCGGACCTAGTACCGGACCAACTACCGTAGAGAAGTCTTTCTTCTTTGTTTCGGCTGCAGTACTAGAGCGGCAATGCCACGGAAGTACCGACTATTTATTCTAGCCGGTACTACCGATGTCTAGAGCGGTAGTACCGCTTAGGGCATGCGTACCGCAGCTCTACCAGTGGGCCGGTAGTACTGTCCCCTTGAACAAAAGTACCGCTCCCCTGCAGAGCGGAACTACCGGGAAAAGTACCGAACGAACTACCGCAGAGGGATATTTCCTCTCTGTTTTGCCCATGCTACTAGGGCGGTACTACTAGGAGCCTACGACAATACCGACTATTTTTAACAGCCGGTACTACTAGGGTCTTATGCGGTAGTACCGCTCAGGCCTTCGTAGTGCTTCCTGAAGAGACATGCGGTAGTATCGCTTAGCGAAAAAAATGTTGCATAACGGTTGGATTTGTGGGGGAACTATAAAAGGAGGGCTTCTTCCTCTTTGACCTACCTCTTGACTCACTCTCTCCTCCATTGTTGCCCAAAGCTTATTCTTGCCTGATCTCACTCCCTAGCCACTCAAACTTGTTGATCTTCTAGGATTTGATCCATTGTGGCGCTTGGTGAGCATCGTGTTGCCACACATGTCAAACGGAGACGTACCTCCCCCAAAGGAGGGAACTTCGGGTACTACTTCATCATCTCCACTTGTGGTTTATTTCTTTCCTTCACTTACTTGTTGCAAGCTTACTTTAAGTGTTAATCTTTGTGGTGTTATTCGTGAGCTTGTCATATAGGTTGTTCACCTAGTTGCATATATAAACAACCTATATTCTTGGTGTATCCCTAAAATTGGAAAAGAAGTTAAAAATTGTTAGCCACTATTCACCCCCCTCTAGGTTACCATATCAATCCGTTCACCCAGGGAGTGGTGGCGCGGACAGGAAGGCCGCAAACCCCTGTAAAATGACCAAGTTTGAAGAAGAAGAGAAACAACCATGAAGTCGAATCTGGCTCTGGGCTCAAGAAGCTCACATCGCTTGGAGGGTTGTTGGAGCTAAATGGCTCCACAGCGACACTGAGCAGAATCTTCTCCAGCTCCAGATCCGTCGCGGTGTGCATATGAGCTTGCGGCTCATTGTTGTTGAGCTTCCCGGGCACCGGGTCGAATCTTCCAGCCCCGTTTAGAGAAACATAGGGTGGGCTCGGGCAGCCAGTGGCTGAACCCGCCGTTCGAGCAACATCTTCAAGACTTGCTCGTCTGTTAGACCGCATTGAATCAAACTTCCAACCACGTCAGTCAACACTTGGGTGTCTTCGACGATATTTTCATTAGCTTCCAGGACCTCATTAGTTTTGGCGGCGCGTTGATGAAGGGTGGTAGGCCTCCGCCTTCCGCGAGGTCAATGTCGTAGAACCAACCCTTGTGCCAGTCGCAAACCGACTTTGGCAAGGCTATCTTGAAGTAATACGAACCGGGTGTAGTTGGAGATTGGCACCGATACGTCTCCAACGTATCTATAATTTATGAAGTATTCATGCCATGTTTATTATAGTTTTGTATGATTTTGGTGCACTTTTATATGGCTTTTATATGATTTTCATGGACTAACATATTGACCTAGTGCCCAGTGCCAGTTGCTGTTTTCTGCCCTGTTTTTGTTTTACAGAAAATCAATACCAAACGAAGTCCAAATGCAACGAAACTTTTTGACGATTTTTTCTGGAACATAAGAGACACTAGAAGCTTCGGGAGGAGGCCAGAAGACCCACAGGGGCTCCACGAGCCACCAGGGCGCGCCACCCCCCAGGCGCGCCCTGGTGCCTCGTGGGCCCCCTGTGGCCCTTCTTCGCGTGATTCCAATGCCAAAAAATCATATATATTTAGAAATCCCCGAAAGTTAACCTAGATGAGTTTTTACGCCGCCACAAGCCTCTGTACCTCCACGATCTCATCTACAGCCCTTTTCCTGCACCCTGCCGGAGGGGGGAAGGCATCACCGGAGGCCAACTTCATCATCCCGGCGGTCTCCATGACGAGGAGGGAGTAGTTCACCCTCAGGGCTGAGGGTTTGTACCAGTAGCTATGTGTTTGATCTCTCTCTCTCGTGTTCTTGAGATGACACGATCTTGATGTATCGCGAGCTTTGTTGATATAGATGAATCATATGGAGTTTTCCCCTCTCTATCTTCTTGTGATGAATTGAGCTTTCCCTTTGAAGTTTTCTTATCGGATTGAGTCTTTAAGGATTTGAGAACACTTGATGTATGTCTTGCATATGGATATCTATGGTGACAATGGGATATTCACTTGAGTCACTTGATGTATGTTTTGGTGATCAACTTGCGGGTTCCGTGACCTTGGGGATTTATGCATAAGGGTTGGCACACGTTTTCGTCTTGACTTTCCGGTAGAAACTTTGGGGCACTCTTTGAAGTTCTTTGTGATGGTTTGAATAGATGAATCTGAGATTGTGTGATGCATATCGTATAATCAAACCCGTGGGTACTCGTGGTGACATTGGAGTGCCTAGGTGACATTAGGGTTTTGGTTGATGTGTATCTTAAGGTGTTATTCTAGTACAAACTCTAGGGCTGTTCGTGACAATTAAGGGGGATGGCTCATAAGATTGATCGGGAAGGATAACTTTGAGGTGGTTTCGTACCCTACAACAATTTCTTCGTTTGTTCTCCGCTATTTGTGACTTTGGAGTGAACTCTTTGTCGCACGTGAGGGATTTACATATGATTCAACTATGTCAACAATGTTGGGAGATCGCACTAGTGAAAGTATTAACCCTAGGCCTTATTTCTAAGCATTGCAATACCGTTTATGCTCACTTTTATTACTTGCTACCATGCTGTTTTTATATTTTCAGATTACAAAAACCTATATCTACTATCCATACTACACTTTTATCACCATCTCTTCGCCGAACTAGTGCACCTATACAATTTACCATTGTATTGGGTGTGTTGGGGACACAAGAGATTTCTTGTATTTGGTTGCAGGGTTGTTTGAGAGATACCATATTCAACCTACGCCTCCCGTGGATTGATAAACCTTAGGTCATCCACTTAAGGGAAAAATGCTACTGTCCTACAAAACTCTGTGCTTGGAGGCCCAACATGAGTCTACAAGAATAAGTTGTGTAGTAGACACCAGGCACCCCCGCAATCACAAACCTCCCCGCCATTCTTCTGGACTTTCATCTCGAAGAAGTAGCAGAAGAGCTCGAAGTGAAGCCCCGTGCCGAGGAAGCACTCATAGAGCGTGATGAAGTTGGTGACGTGAAGAATGGCGTTTGGTGTCAGGCGATGCAACTGACACCCATAAAAATACAGAAGCCCATGCACAAAGTTGTGCAGCGGGAGTGACAGACCTCTACAGATAAAATGTTGGTGTATCACGCGGTCCTCGTCGACTAGCTTCGGGATCGTCTCGTCCCCCGCCGTCCTGCATGAGAGAACCTCCTTCCGCGGCAGGAAGCCATCCGTGAGCGAGCCATCCCAGATGCGTCTCGCGGGTAGTGGAGGGGAACCACTTGCCCATGGTGGCACTCACCTCCTTCCTCTCATTATTCTCGCTGGTGAAGGCACTTGCTTTTCCTCTTCTTTTGCTCCTCGCTGGCGGTGATCCTAGGGCCACTCCTGCCCCGGCCACAATTGCCCTTGCCTACGCCATCAGAGGTTCAGATGGGTTGAAGGGGGAGAGGAGGCGGGGGTTTGTGGATAGAAAGCATGTGGGAATGCAGTTTCCATAGAGGAGGAAGAGGCGCGAGCAAGAACTGCAGGATGAACAGGCATAGTGGGGAAATGTTCCCTTCCTTTCTCTTTATATCTTCAGGCGAGCAAGAGATAACCAAGGCATGCGGAGACGATGATGTATCCCGAAGTTCACACCCTTGCGGATGCCAATCTCCGTTTGGAGCAGTGTGGAGGCACAATGCTCCCTGCTACTTGTGATAGGCGTTGGGATTTCCCCGAAGAGGAAGGGTGAAGTAGTATAGTAGCAGATAGTATTTCCTTCAGTTAAGAACCAAGGTTTATCGAACCAATAGGAGATCCACACAAACGACCTTTAGCAGTACCTACACACACAAAAACAAATACTTGCACCCAACGCGGGCAAGAGGGTTGTCAATCCCCTTGTACTCGTTAATTGCAAGGATTAATTCTGATAGTAGGAGATATATAAATTGCAAAACTAAATAAAAGTAAATAAATTGCAGCAAGGTATTTAAGGTTTTAGTAATATGATTTAAATGGAATCGGGGGCCATAGCTTTCACTAGAGGCATCTCTCTCAAGAACATAGCAACGATGGGTAAACAAATTACTGTTGGGTAATTGATAGAAAAGCGCATAGTTATGATGTTATTCATCGCATGATCAGTACATAGGCATTACGTCCGTGACAAGTAGACCGAAACGATTCTGCATCTACTACTATTACTCCACTTCGAGAGCACTTTTATGCTCGCCTCTCTATGTATTAAGTTCATGGCAAACAGGGTAATGCATGAAGCATGCTGACATAATGTAGACAGAATAAAACCAATCAATATGATCAAACGCCATCATTTTACCCTTAGTAGCAACAATACAAATACATGCCTCGCTACTCCTCCTGTCACAGAGTGAGGACACCGCAAGATTGAACCTACCACAAAGCACCTCTCCCGCTGAAGATAAATCAATCTAATTGGCCAAACTAAACGGATAGATCAAAGAGAAATACAAAGCTATAACAATCACACATAATAAAGTTTAGAAATAACTCAATTACTTTTAATGAACAATATGATCATAAACCCACAATTCATCGGATCCCAACAAACGCACCGCAAAAGATTACATCAAATCGATCTTCGAAGAGAACATTGTATTGAAGATCAAAGAGAGAGAGAGAGAGAGCCATCTAGCTACTGCTATGGACCCATAGGTCCTGTGGGAAACTACTCACACTTCATCATGGAGGCAGCAAGGTTGATGTAGAAGGCCTCCGTGATCGATTCCCCCTCCGGCAGAGTACCGGAAAAGGTCTCCAGATGGGATCTCGGAAGAACAGAGAGGCTTGCAGGGGCGGAACAATTGTTTCGGGTCTCGCTCTGGGGTTTTTGAAATATTTGGGAATTTATAGCGCTGGAATTAGGTCAGACGGAGCCACGAGGGGCCCACAAGATAGGCGCGCCCTGATGCCTTGCCGTCTCCTCGTCTGGCTTCTGGTCCTCCCCCGAAGCTTCTAGGGTCCCTCCTTGTCCTAAAAAAATCGTTAAAAGTTTCATCACGTTTGGACTTCATTTGGTAGGGATTTTCCGTAAAACCAAAAACATGCAGAAAACAACAACTAGCACTAGGCACTAGGTTAATAGGTTAGTTCCCAAAATGATGTAAAATTGCATATAAAGCATACAAGGTTGATAATATAATAGCATGAAACAATAAAAAATTATATATACGCTGGAGACGTATCAGCATCCCAAGCTTAATTCCTGCTCGTCCTCGAGTAGGTAAATGATAAAAACAGAATTTTTGATGTTGAATGCTACCTAACATGTCTTATCATGTAATCTCTTACGGTATGAATATTGAGAAACGATGAAGTAATTGATGTCAACATAATAATATCCATGAATACTAGAAAATGATACGTCTCCAACGTATCTATAATTTATGAAGTATTCATGCCATGTTAGCAATAATTTTATATGCTTTTGGTGCACATTTATATGACTTTTATATGATTTTTCAAGGACTAACATATTGACCTAGTGCCCAGTGCCAGTTCCTGTTTTCTGCTTGTTTTTTGTTTCGCAGAAAAACCATACCAAACGAAGTCCAAACTCAATAAAACTTTACGGAGATTTATTTTGGAATATACGTGATTTTTGGGAAGAAGAATCAACGCAAGATGGTGCCCGAGGGCTCCACAAGGCAACACGGCGCCCCCCTGGGGCCGCGCCCTGTTGCCTTGTGGGCACCTCGTAGGTCGGTTGATGCCCTTCTTTCGCCACAAGAAAGATAATTTCCAGATAAAAATCCCCTCAAAATTTCAGCCCAGTCGGAGTTACGGATCTCCGGGAATATAAGAAACGGTTTTCGGCTAGAAACAGGAGCGCAGAAAACAGAAGAGAACGAAGAGAGAGATCCAATCTTGGAGGGGCTCCTGCCCTTCGGGAGCCATGGCGGCCAAGGACCAGAAGGGGAAACCTTCTCCCATCTAGGGGGAAGGCCAAGGAAGAAGAAGAAGGAGGGGGCTCTCTCCCCCTCTCTCCCGGTGGCGCCGGAACGCCGCCGGGGCAATCATCGTGACGGCGATCTACACCAAAAACTTCATCGCCGTCAACACCAACTCTCTCCCCCTCTATGCAGCGGTGTAACACCTCTTCTCCCCGCTGTAATCTCTACTCAAACATGGTGCTTAATGCTATATATTATTATTCAATCATGTGTGGCAATCCTATGATGTTTGAGTAGATTCGTTTTGTCCTATGGGTTGATTGATGATCGTGATTGGTTTGAGTTGTATGTTTTATTTTGGTGCTGTCCTATGGTGCCCTCCGTGTCACCCAAGCGTGTGGGATTACCGCTGTAGGGTGTTGCAATACGTTCATAATTCACTTATAGTGGGTTGCGTGAGTGACTGAAACACAAACCCGAGTAAGGGGGTTGTTGCGTATGGGAGTAAAGAGGACTTGTTACTTAATGCTATGGTTGGGTTTTACCTTAATGATCTTTATTAGTTGCGGGTGCTTGCTAGAGTTCCAATCATAAGTGCATATGATCCAAGTACGGAAAGTATGTTAGCTCATGCCTCCCCCTCATATAAAATTGCAATAATGATTACCGGTCTAGTTATCGATTGCCTAGGGACAAATCCTTCTCTTGTGTTACAAAAGATTTCTACTAAACAACTAACTTTTATTATCTTGCAAATTACTCGTAGTTTTATTCTCACTAAGTACTTCTAGTTTTATCCGTGCAAATTTATCCTACTACACCTACAAAGTACTTCTAGTTTTATTCCTGTTCTAGGTAAAGCGAACGTTAAGTGTGCGTAGAGTTGTATCGGTGGTCGATAGAACTTGAGAGAATATTAATTCTAGCTTTAGCTCCTCATTGGGTTCGACACTCTTACTTATCGAGAAAGGCTACAATTGATCCCCTATACTTGTGGGTTATCAAGACCTTTTTCTGGCGCCGTTGCCGGGGAGCAATAGCGTGGGGTGAATATTCTCGTGTGCGCTTGTTTGCTTTATCACTAAGTAGTTTTTATTTTCTGTTCTAAGTTGTTTTATATCTTTAGTTATGGATATGGAACACGAAACACCAAAAAAATTAGTTGTACTTGCTACTCATGGAGATGGGGAACCTCCTAAAACCCTCGATGCTGGTTATGTGGAAAACATTAAATACCACTTTGATAATCCTGATCAATCTCCATTCAACTTGATAATGGGAGATACTTTGGATCACCGGGAATACTTTAGGGATTATCGCTTGTCTCAAAAAGGGAATCATTTATGGGATCAAATTAAAATGTTGCGTTGGTATGCTTGGAATTCATGCTTAAGATATGATTATACTTGTTGCTCTAAGATGGAGGTTCCACACCTCCCTTTTCAATGTGAATTTAGTGATAATGAAACCTTGGCTTCTTATGCTAAGGGTATATGATTACTATGATGTGGAACAAATAGAAGAATTTGTTGCTTTTAAGGCTGCTTATGAAATTGAATCTTTGTTTGAAGAGTATGAAGGTTGTGATGATGCTCTTAACAGATCTGAAAATTATGCGATACTTAAATATTGCTATGAGAATTATGAATACAATGCCAATATTGATGCATTTCTTGAGAAGGTCTCCGCTGTCCAAGAAGAGACTCATATTTTGCAGGAATCTATGGAAGAAGAAATTGCTGAAATTGTGAGCTCATTAGATGAAAAAGATGATGAGGAGAGCGAAGAATAAAAGGAGGAAGAGCGGATTAGGTACCCATGCCCACCTTCTAATGAGAGTTACTCTTCAACTCACACATTGTTTAATTTCCCTTCGAGCTTACCGAAGGATGAATTCTATGATAATTGCTATGATCCCTTTGATTCGTTCGAAATATCCCTTTTTGATGAAATTGATGCTTGCTATACTTGTGGCCATGATGCCAATATGAATGATGCTTATGGAGATGAACTTGCTATAGTTCCTTATTTTAAACATGAAATTGTTGGTATTGCACCCACACATGATAGGCCTATTATCTTTCTGAATTCTCCCAACTACACTATATCGGAGAAGTTTGTGCTTATTAAGGATTATATTGATGCGTTGCGTTTTACCATTTCACATGATGATTTTGATGGATATAATATGCATGTTCTTGCTGCTCCTACTTGCAATTATTATGAGAGAGGAACTACATCTCCGCCTCTCTATGTTTCTAACACAATAAAATTGCAAGAAACTGTTTATACTATGCATTGGTCTTTTCTTGGTGTCCATGAATTGTTCCTTTATGACATGCCGATGCATAGGAAGAGAGTTAGACTTCGTCATTGCATGATATATGTTGCTTTGTGCTCACTACTAAATTACAAATCATTGCTAATTAAAATTGGCTTTGATATATCTTGGGATCCGGGTGGATCAATTACTTGAGCACTTTATGCCTAGCTTAATGGCTTTAAAGAAAGCGTTGCCTGGGAGACAACCCAGAAGTTTTAGAGAGTCATTTTATTTTGTTGTGTTCTTTTAAAAAAAATAAAAAATATATATAGAGGGGAACCTAAAAAACTTTTTCAAAAAGAGAAGCGATTGGAAGGTTATGCACTGAAGAAGTGAGGGTCGACCTTGAACACTTGTGTTCATGCTCATGGAAACAATGTAGAATTTTTCATGGAAGTTTCTCATAAAAATAATTATCCCCTTGTATGTACCACTGTACCATAAAAATAATATGCCAAGATTTACCTTTAGGATGTTTAAATTGCTTGTTTGGTGTGTGCTGTGAAAAAACAGAAACTTTTGCTGTAGTGTTTGAATTTCTATATTTTACTGGAACATACAAAAATTCTGAAATTTTTACACAGTATTTCTATGCAAATTATTTATTTTGTCCTAATTTTTCAGAAATTTTTGAGTTACATAAGTATATGTACCATCTGCATCTTTACAGACTGTCCTGTTTTCACAGATTGCTGTTATAGTTTCTTTATTTGCTTATGTTTGAAGTCTTGTTGAGCCCCATTGACTTGGGAGCCATATAATTGTGATAGAATACAGTGGGTAATGTTTGATTATAATTATACAATAATGTTACAGCAGGACATGATGGGATTTGATGTTATATGTACTAACCCCTCTAATAAAAAGTTCGGTTAAGTTTTGTGTGGATGAAGTGTTCGAAGATCGAGGAGGTAACGATATGAGAAGAATGAAGAGAGTCAAGAGTTCAAGCTTGAGTATGACCAATGCAACCCAAGTAAATATTCAAGGATACTCAAGCATCTAAGCTTGGGGATGACCCGGAAGGCATCCCATCTTTCTTCTTCAACAATTATCATTTTGTGTGATTGAAGTTTTCAAGTTTTGGGTGAGATATCGATATGAGGAGAATAAGGAGTGGCAAGACCCTAAGCTTGGGGATGCCCAAGGCACCCCAAGGTAATATTCAAGGAATACTCAAGTATCTAAGCTTGGGGATGCCCCGAAAGGCATCCCCTCTTTCGTCTTCAAAACTATCGGTATATCTTACTTGGAGCTATATTTTTATTCGTCACATGATATGTGTTTTGCTTGGAGCGTATTTTTATTTTGTTTGCTGTTTGAATAAAATACTGGGATCTGAAATCTTTATTTGCAGAGAGTCTTCACATAGCTACTTAATTGTTTAACTACTCATTAATCTTCACTTAAATCTTTTGGAGTAGTTTGTCATTCACTCTCGTGCTTCACTTATATCCTAAAGAGTGAATTGTTGAATGAATTGAATGTCATAAATATGAAATTAGATATGCTTCATATGCTTGTCCCATGGGGAGTAATGACTTCACATACAAGAAGTATAAGTGGTAAAATTTATTGAAAGTTAGCAAACATAGCATTGGTCACTTGAACAATTCATGAAAGAATATTGAAGGAAGAGAGATTTCACATATAAATATACTATCTTGGACATCTTCTATGATTGTGAGCCCCCATTAACTATTTTCAAACTTGATCAAGTAGTTGACATTGGACAAGGAAGACAACGTAATGAGTTATGTTTGTTTATATTCACATAGAAGTAATATTGTCATGGATCCTCTAACATGTGGTGCTTGCTTAGGATCTTTTGTTAGCCAAAAATTCGTACTAAGTAGAGATACTACTTGTGCATCCAAAAACCCTTAAACCCAGTTTCTTGTCATGAGAGTCCACCATATCTACCTATGTATTGAATAAGATCCTTGAAGTAAGTTGTCATCGGTGCAGAAAGCAATAAAAATTGCTCCGAAATATGTATGATCTTTTATTGGAAGGGAAAATAAGCTTTGTAAAAACTTGTGATGGTGAAGAAATAAAAGCGACAGACTGCATAATAAAGGTTGCTATCACAAGGGGCAATATAAAGTGATGTTCCTTTCCATTAAGAGCTTGCACATCCAAAAATAAAAAGCGCATGACAACCTCTGCTTCCCTCTGCGAAGGGCCTATCTTTTACGTTTCTGTATTTACTTTTATGCAAAAGTCAGTAATGTTCACCCCTATTCCGCTCTATTTATTCTCTAGTGGGCAAGCATCATGTGGTAGGGAATGATCCAGGCACATATATCCAGTTGAATATAGGTGATCATGAGTTATTATTGTTGACATTATCCCGGAGATAAATAAGTTGGGAGGCAAAACATTAAGCCCCTATCTTCCTATGTGTTTGACTGAAACGGTTTGTTCTAAAAATATGCTTTGAGTGTCAGCAATCATGGAAGACTAAATGATAGTTGAGTATGTGGAATTTGCTAAAACAAAGCTCTTACATAGACCCTTCCTGAAAATAAGATGAATTGTAATTGTTTGATGACTGAGAACATAGTTTGTTGGTTTTCAAGAAAGTTTATGGTCTATACTTTAAACATGTGAATAGCTTGTTACTTGATCATGAGAAGTTTTATGAGATGAGCTACTATTTATGATATATATTGATGCTAGAAAAAGTGTTTGAAATTATCATGGATCAAACTTATGCACTATGCTAGCATTCACACTTCATAAATTATTTCTTTTATCATTTACCTACTCGAGGACGAGCCGGAATTAAGCTTGGGGATGCTGATACGTCTCCAACGTATCTATAATTTATGAAGTATTCATTCCATGTTAGCAATAATTTTATATGGTTTTGGTGCACATTTATATGACATTTATATGATTTTCATGGACTAACATATTGACCTAGTGCCCAATGCCAGCTCCTGTTTTCTGCTTGTTTTTTGTTTCACAGAAAAACCATACCAAACGAAGTCCAAACGTGATAAAACTTTATGGAGATTTATTTTGGAATATATGTGATTTTTGGCAAGAAGAATCAACGCAAGACGGTGCCCGAGGGCTCCACAAGGCAACACGGCGCGCCCCCTGGGGCCGCGCCCTGTTGCCTTGTGGGCACCTCGTAGGTCGGTTGACGCCCTTCTTTCGCCGCAAGAAAGATAATTTCTAGATAAAAATCCCCTCGAAATTTCAGCCCAATTAGAGTTACGGATCTCCGAGAATATAAGAAACGGTTTTCGGCCAGAAACAGGAGCGCAAAAACAGAAGAGAACAAAGAGAGAGATCCAATCTCAGAGGGGCTCCTACCCTCCGGGAGCCATGGTGGCCAAGGACCAGAGGGGAAACCTTCTCCCATCTAGGGGGAAGGCCAAGGAAGAAGAAGAAGGAGGGGGGCTCTCTCCCCCTCTCTCCCGGTGGCACCGGAACACCGCCGGGGCAATGATCATGACGGCGATCTACACCAACAACTTCGCCGCCGTCAACACCAACTCTCTCCCCTTGTATGCAGCGGTGTAACACCTCTTCTCCCTGCTATAATCTCTACTCAAACATGGTGCTTAATGCTATATATTATTATTCAATGATGTGTGGCAATCCTATGATGTTTGAGTAGATTCGTTTTGTCCTATGGGTTGATTGATGATCGTGATTGGTTTGAGTTGCATGTTTTATTTTGGTGTTGTCCTATGGTGCCCTCCGTGTTGCGCTAGCATGTGAGATTACCACTGTAGGGTGTTGCAATACGTTCATAATTTGCTTATAGTGGGTTGCGTGAGTGACCGAAACACAAACCCGAGTAAGGGGGTTGTTGCGTATGGGAGTAAAGAGGACTTGTTACTTAATGCTATGGTTGGGTTTTACCTTAATGATCTTTAGTAGTTGCGGATGCTTGCTAGAGTTCCAATCATAAGTGCATATGATCCAACTATGAAAAGTATGTTAGCTCATGCCTCTCCCTCATATAAAATTGCAATAATGATTACCGGTCTAGTTATCGATTGCCTAGGGACAAATCCTTCTCTTGTGTTACAAAAGCTTTCTACTAAACAACTAACTTTTATTATCTTGCAAATTACTCATAGTTTTATTCTCGCTAAGTACTTCTAGTTTTATCCGTGCAAATTTATCCTACTACACCTACAAAGTACTTCTAGTTTTATTCCTGTTCTGGGTAAAGCAAACGTTAAGTGTGCGTAGAGTTGTATCGGTGGTCGATAGAACTTGAGAGAATATTAATTCTACCTTTAGCTCCTCATTGGGTTCAACACTCTTACTTATCGAGAAAGGCTACAATTGATCCCCTATACTTGTGGGTTATCAGAAAACAATCATTACTTTTCAAAATATACGATGCTTAATGAATATTACCCCTACTCGTTGAATTATGTAAGCATGGCATGACTCCGTCTTCCTAACATAAGTACAAATCATGAGCACCCCAGTGCCAAACCAAGCAATTGTATCGTACCTTTTCTTGCTTCAGCATTTTCAACTTCACTCAATATATGAGCGTGAGACTTGGACTTAGCACTACGGGTGGACTAGAATATGTTGGTTGAGGTTTATAAGGGAAGACAAAAGTGAATATAGTCTCGCATCAATGCGGCTAATATTTAGGCAATGGAGAGGCCTTACAATCAATATCAATGCGAGGAGTAGGGATTGCCATGCAACGGATGCACTAGAGCCATAAGTGTATGAAAGCTCGCTACTGAAACTAAGTGGGTGTGCATCCAACTTGCTTGCTCATGAAGACCTCGGGCATTTGAGGAAGCCCGTCATCGGAATATACAAGCCAAGCTCTATAATGTAAAAATTCCCACTAGTATATGAAAGTGACAAATCATGGAGACTCTCTATATGAAGAACATAGTGCTACTTTGAAGCACAAGTGTGGTAAAAGGATAGTAGCATTGCCCCTTCTCTCTTTTTCTCTCATTTTTTTTCTTTTCTCATCATTTTTTTAGAACAATATCATGAACCTCATCCCCACTTTTTCGAGGATTCATTAGTCCCCATCATTCTTTACCTTACTGGGACAATGCTCTAATAATGATGATCATCACACTTCTTTTTTACTTACAACTCAATAAACTGAAATAGTATGTCTCTATATGAATGCCTCTGGCAGTGTACCAGGATGTGCAATGATCTAGCGTAACATGTATTACAATGATGAACGGTGGCTTTGCCACAAATATCATGTCAACTCTATATGATCATGCAAAGCAATATGATGATGAACACACAAGTCATGTGAATAGTAATTGTGGAAGTTGCATGGCAATATATCTCGGAATGGCTATGGAAATGCCATGATAGGTAGCTATGGTGGCTGTTTTGAGGAAGGATATAATAAGGCTTATGTGTGATAGGGCGTATCATATCACGGGATACGGATGGACGGCGAAGTTCGCACCAATTCTCAAGGTGAAAATGGGCAATGCACGGTACCGGAGAGGCTGGCAATATTGAAAGCACATTTGCTCCCTTGGTGGTTTTGGTAATTCATAACAACATATATCTCATTGAACTAATGTCCATTCAAGATTAAGATTTCAGGATGTTCAATGATTGGCATGGCATGGACTAGAGATGTGGACCCCTCAAAATGCTAAGGACAAGGATTGGCAAAAGATCAAGACTCTACATTTTTGGTTTAGTGATCCAAGATCACATTGAGTCCATAGGAAAGGCAATACTATTACAAGGGGATGAGGTGTTGCTTAATGGTCTTTTTGCTCAAGTGCTTAGTGACAGTACTCCTAAACCCTCAACCACTCTCTCTAACCAAATATGTCCAAAACCTACATTCTAACTCGGCCCCACCGATATTTCCTATCCGGCCCCACCGAGTTCATCCAAGACTTAGCCACTGCCAAAACCCTAACAAATCGGATCCACCGAAATGGATCTCGGTCCCACCGAGATGGCCTTGCCAACTCTCTGTAATCATTTGCACTTACTTCGGTCTCACCGAGTTTTGCAAATCGGTCTCACCGAGATGGCTTGCCAACTCTCTGTTGCCTTATTGCTTCACTTCGGTCCTACCGAGTTGATGCAATCGGTGCCACCGAGATGAGGTTTGCCCTAGCCATTGCACTTCGGTCCATCCGAGTTGTCCGTATCGGTCCCACCGAGATTCCTAAAGTTCATATCTTTTACACAGTTCGGTGCTACCAAGATTATCGTTTCGGTGCCACCGAGTTGGGTCAAAAGTGTGTAACGGTTGGATTTTGTGTGGAGGCTATATATACCCCTCCACCACATCCTTCTCAGGAAGGAGAGCCATCAGAACGTGCCTACACTTCCACCATACATTTTCTGAGAGAGAACCACCTACTCATGTGTTGAGATCAAGCTATTCCATTCCTACCATTTGAACCTTGATCTCTAGCCTTTCCCAAGTTGCTTTCCACTCAAATCCTTCTTCCACCATATCCAAATCTGTGAGGAGTTGTTTGAGTACTGGGAAGACTATCATTTGAAGCACAAGAGCAAGGAGTTCATCAATAACACACCGTCTATTACCTTTTGGAGAGTGGTGTCTCCTAGATTGGTTAGGTGTCACTTGGGAGCCTCCAACATGATGTGGAGTTGAACCAAGAAGTTTGTAAGGGCAAGGAGATCGCCTACTTCGTGAAGATCTACCCCGAGTGAGGCTAGTCCTTCGTGGACGTAAGCCATGGTGGAATAGACAAGGTTGCTTCTTCGTGGACCCTTCGTGGGTGGAGCCCTCCGTGGACTCGCGCAGCCGTTACCCTTCGTGGGTTGAAGTCTCCATCAACATGGACGTACGATAGCACCACCTATCGGAACCACGCCAAAAACCACCGTGTCTTCATTGTGTTTGAAATCTCCGATCCCCTCCTTTACTTACATATGCAATTGTTTACTTTCCGCTGCTATACTCTTAGAATTGCATGTGTAGGGTGATGCTTGACATGTACTGTTGCTAAAATCTGCCCACAACTAAAATTGAAAAAGGTTAGGTTTTATTTGGTCAAGTAGTCTAATCACCCCCCCCCTCTAGACATACTTTCGATCCTACAAGTGGTATCAGAGCTTTGGTCTCCGTAAAGCCTTGATTTCCATTGCTTTGGTGATCATAGCTTTGGTTTCACAGCCTAGGAGAGTATGGCATCTAGTGAGGGTAACTATCACCGTAGAGGTCCATATTTTGATGGTACAAATTTTGCTAGTTGGAAACATAAGATGAAAATGCATATTCTTGGTCATAACCCCGCCATTTGGGCTGTTGTTCGTGTTGGCTTGCAAGGTGACTTCTTTGAGGATGGCAAGGAACCGGATCGTGATGCAACCCCGGAAGAATTGAAGATGTTGCAATACAATGCTCAAGCTTGTGACATTCTATTCAACGGTCTATATCCCGAAGAATTCAACAAAATTAGCCGCCTCGAGAATGCAAAGGAAATTTTGGATACTTTGGTTGATATGCATGAGGGTACCGAGTCCGTCAAGGAATCTAAGTTGGATGTGCTTCAAAGTCAACTTGACAAGTTCAAGATGAAGGATGGTGAAGGAGTCGCTGAGATGTACTCTAGGCTTGCTCTCATCACAAATGAGATTGTCGGCTTAGGAAGTGAAGAGATGACCGACAAATTCATCATCAAGAAGATACTTAGAGCTTTGGATGGAAAATATGATACCGTCTGCACTTTGATCCAAATGATGCCAAATTACAAAGATCTCAAGCCCACGGAAGTCATTGGAAGGATTGTTGCTCATGAAATGTCACTCAAGGACAAAGAAGAGCTGCACAACAAATCAAGTGGTGCTTACAAAGCCTCAACCGATGCTCCAACAACTTCAAGTGACAAGCTAGTATCCAATGAAGAGATTAGCCTAATGGTGAAAAGGTTCAACAAGTTCTACAAGAACAAAGGGAAAGAGAGAAGCTCTAGTTCAAGACATTATGAGAGAAGATCATCAAGTCGTGACCGTAAGTTTTACAATTGTGGGAAGCCCGGACACTACTCCAATGAGTGTACGGCTCCCTACAAGAAAAGAGACGAATCACCAAGAGGAAGACATAGAAGAGATGAATCACCTCATATGGAGAGAAGGAGTAGAGATGATCGTTATGAACGAAGACACTCTCGAAGAAGCAAGGATTCGAAGAGGAAGGGCAGGTCATCCAAGAGCTACACAAGAAGAAGACATCAAGCTCATGTTGGTGAATGGGTTTCCGGCTCCGAGTCCGACAACCACTCCGAGAGAAGTTATCACTCCAACTCCGACTATAGTTAAGATGAAGGTGTTGCCGGACTTGCTCTTGTGTCATCCAACTCCTATGATCTATTTGACTCACCAAATGAAGGAATTGGAAGATGCTTCATGGCAAAAGGCCCCAAGGTATCACACCCCGAGTATCTTGATTTCAATAGTGATGAAGATGATTTGCTTGGTGATGATGATTTACTTGTTAACAAGGATAGTAATGTGAGCTATAATGAAAATGCTAGTAATCATGATAGTCAAGAGGAAACAAGTGACAATGCTATGAAGGAGATTGAGCGTCTAACTAAAGAACTAAATGCTCTTAAGTTAGCTCATGAAACAACTCAAGAGGATCATAGAGAACTTCTAAGAACTCATGAGAAGCTACGGTTCGAGAAGCTAAATTTAGAGCAAGAGCATGAGTTTCTTAAAGCTATCAATGATGATCTTCGAAAGAAGAGTTCTTCATATCTTGCTAAGCGTTTACTCTTGTCTACCTTTATGCCACAAGTTAAACCTAAGCAAACTAGCAACAAGGGTAAAAATGGTTCTACCTCTAGTAGTAACAATAACAATGCTAAATCCAATGTTGTTGCTTCTAGTAGTTCTATTGATTCCACTAATGATTCTCTTAGCCAAGTTACACTTGAGCAAGAAAATATGCTATTGAAAGGAATTATAGAAAAAGGTGTCTACAAGAGTCTTGCTGGGAGTAAGCAATTTGAGGAAATTGTACGCAAGCAAGGAAGGCACCGGAAGAACCAAGGTGTTGGTTTTGAACAAAAGTTCAATGCCAATGGAGTTGAGTGGGAAGAAGATCAATACCCCAAGACGAAGTTTGTTCCTCAACAAGAGAAGTATGATCCTACTTCCTTCAAGGGAACACAAGCTCAAGAAGATCTTCCACCACAAGACCACAAGCTAAAAGGCAAGGACAAGCTTCAAGAAGAGATTGACTCATTTGAAGAAGCTCCTCAAGCCATGGTCAAGTGGGTTCCCAAGACTTCATCAAGTTCTACTTCATCAAGTGCTACTACAACTCCAAGGATTCCCATCAAGTTGATGTGGGTCCAAAAGAAGAAGAACTAGAGAGTTCTTGAGGGTGACTCCGCCAACAAACTTCACTCATATTATTTATGGCATGGACTTGTGCAACCAACTTCCACATTTTGCACTAATTCATGGAGTCACAAACCCTCTTGTTGGTAAGGCAAGGGACAAGGTATTCAATGCATTCATGGACATCATCATATGTGAATTTCACTCTATGTCTATGGATATCCTTGTATGTTCCTTGTGTGGGACTAACCCATGTAGGTATTGAAAGCACAAAACTCCAAAGGATTGCTCCCAACTCTTGATGGTCTACATCAACATTGAGCATCCACATCTTCAACATCTACATAAAGTCATCATCGACAAAACCCAAGGTTAGTTCATCCCTCTTAGGGGGAATATCACATCTAGGGGGAGCTTTGCTCTAAACAATTGAGCTAAAGCAACTCTAATGGTGTGAACACATCAATGCTTTGTGTAAAAGTGGCAACCCCACTTGTGCTTAAACGATGAGTATGACCTATGATCAAATGTTCTCATTTGGCTCCTAAGTCAATATACTCATATATAGATGACCTAGTCATCGCCATTGCTTGATAGATGCTAGAATTGGTTGTGCATGTTTGACACATATTTCATTTGCTATCTTCTTGTGTGAGCATGTTGGTTTGCATGTTTTCATCATTCGAGGACATCCATTTGTTGTTTTGATTGTCTTGGTTTTTCTGGCCAAGTGGATGTACAAGAATGCCTAAGTACCTTCTCTAGCTATCTATGCTTTCTTGTCTCAAATTCTATTCTTGCCGCATCACAAAAATTGAACAAGTCATTTTCGGACCCTCCGGGTGAGGAGCACTCGGAGCCACCGATCTGAAAGGGCTGAACCTCCAAAACCTTCTAAATGATTTCGGCCGAACCAATTCACTCAAACTCGGTCCAACCAAAATCACTTAGATTGATCTAGGTTTTCCATCTCGGTGCAACCGAGTTGAACAATTTCGGAGCCACCGATGTGCTGACCTGCGTGCAGTTGCACATATCGGTGCCACCGAGTTGTCCAACTCAGCGCCACCGACAGGGTACGGGTATATATATCGCGCGGACCAAATGGTTGAAAATTCTCGACCCCACTCGTTCCCGTTCCCCGTTGCTGCCGTCGCCCTGCGTCTTAGGACTTCGCCGTCGTCTCCAGCGCGCCCTCGCCGCCGGATTCCGCCGCCGTCAATGGAAATCTCCTTCGCCGTTGCCGCCGTAGAGGATCTCCACCAAGTTAGGGTGAGATTCGATCCCTCTCGTGCTCCCATTTCCGATTCAATGCACGATTGGACTGCCTGAATTCATGCCACGGATTGAGAACTCCTGTTACACTACAAACTCCGTAGATTAGATGCGAGTAAAATTTTTAGGTTTAAGTTTCCGCCGAATGCATCTCGGACCGACCGATTTGAAATTTTCGGTCCTACCGATTTGGCCTCTGGCCATAGCACTAGTACATCTCGGTGTCACCGAGTTGTGCGAATCGGTGAGACCGAAAGTAAATCTCAGTGAAACCCTAGCAACTTGGAGCCACCGAACCCCATCTCGGTCTGACCGAAGTGGTGTGCAAGGTTTCTGTAGTGTGCTTCGGTATCACCGAGATGATCAACTCGGTCCATCCGAAATGCATCCTGTGAAAACTTGAAACTAAGAGTTGAACTCAAATTTTATGAAAAATCTCTGCTTTTTGTGATGACTCATCTACTCTGCCCATACCTATCTATTCACAGGGTCAACTCAGCAAGATGTCAGACAGCAGTGACAGTCAGAACAGATCTGAACAGCATGCAAAAATGAGTGAAGGGTCAAGCCCTGCAAAAAGTTTCTATGAGGGAGAGAGGAGCTCTCCAGATCTTCCTAAAGCTTCAACCAGAACAAGGAAGAAGAAAACCTCAGACAGTGAGGATGAAGATTTTGTTGCAAGTGAAGCTGCAACTAAGAAAAAGAGAATAGTGCTTGCTAAGGAGTACAACACCAAACCATCAACTGCCAAAGAGAGGACTGCTGTGAGGAAAGTGCCAAAGCAGACTATGCAATTCACTCTTGAAGAGCCTAGTGACACAGAACCAGCTGCAGGTGGCAAGAAGAAGAGAATAAGGAAAACTACTGCCCGTGTGATTGGCAGACCCTCCATGATGATTGAAGAGGAGGAAGAGGAGGAAGAGCCAGAACCCACTGCACCTCCAGCCAAGTCTCAAAAACTTATGTCTGATGCAATCAAGACTACTGCCCCCAAGTCCAAGCCTAAGGTGTCAGCACCAAAGAGATCAACCAGAAACATACCAGCTACCGAGAAGAACAAGGCCCTAGTGCCAGAGTCAAATGTTGATGAAGAGCCACTAGTGCTCAGAAAATTGAAGCCAAAGATACCAGACCATGACAACGCACACCCAGTTGCGGAGAACATGATGCTGAGGAAGGATAAAGGACTGCGTCAGTGGAGACAGTCAAATCCTTATGCTATAAGGAGAAGGACAGCATGTGATTATCGCTTTCACACTCGTGAACAACAAGATTTTTATGAGACAGTATTGCTTGACAAGAAGCCCATAGTCAGTGACATGAAATGGGTGGACTGGAAATATATTGATGCAAATGAAGACTATTTCCCCCATGTCCATGAGAGCTTCAGGATTGCAGGAGTTGACGAGTTTGTTGGATAGAAGTTGACCAAGTGGAATGACGAAATGGTCATGCAATTCTACTCTACAGCACACTTCTATCCAGATGGCCGCATTATATGGATGACTGAGGGTATGAGATACCAGTCTACCATCTCTGAGTGGGCAAGTCTTCTTGGTGCTCCCAAGGAAGAGGATGATGACATAAAAATTTATGCTAAGCTCAAGATGGATCACAACTCCATGGCCAACGTGTACACTGCAATTCCTCAGAAGGACCTTGAGACTCATAAACTTGGATCAGTGAAGCATCTGCTCCCAGGATTAGCCACAACAAACACCATCTTGCGGTACACTCTACTACCCAAGTCAGGAGATGACAAAATGATTCATGGCCACTCCATCAATTTGCTGCATTTGTTTGATACACCTCAGAAATTCAAGGTGATGAGCCTGATAGTAAAGACTATCAAGAGGACTGCAGCAGATCAGAAGAGATCGTGCGGATATGCTCCACATATTCAGATATTGATCAATTCCAAGGTTGGAACCAGCACATATCTTATTGATCGAGAGCACTTGCCACTCCGTCCAGAGTTTGAGGACAATGTGATCGTGATGGATCCTTCGCATCCCACTTCAGCACAAGCCCAAGAGAAGATTCGCAAAGCCGAAGAAGCAAAAGCAGCTCAGGAGGCATCAGCTCCAAATGCTCCAATTGCCAATCTCAAGACACCCAAGGACCAAATGACATATCTGCTTGAAGCCACTCTGAGGATTGAGCGAAGTTTGGCCAACCTCACCCAGACCCAGTCTAGTTTTGAGCGGATTATTGAGACTAAATTTCATGATCTAGATGTCAAGGTGACAGAGATTCAGACTACAGTGGAGCAGCTGCAGAAAGATGTTGATGCTGTCAGGACAGCCCCGTCAGATGACAGTGGAGATGACAGACCAACCACAGAGCGTTTTCAGACAGTGCCCAGAGCAGCCAGGTCTGCAGCAATACCAGTTGTGGATCCACAGACCACAGTATCTGCACCAGCTGCTACTGCCACAGTGCCACCTCAGGTCTCCACTCCACCAACCCAGCAAACATCTGTAGAAGCCTTCGCAGATGCTCTTCTCTCAACGCCGTCTACGCACACCGGAGCTGCCAGCAGGAGATCGCCTTCAGGAGCTTCGGAGGACCGTGCCTAGAGTGCCGATTAGTCCTATACCTCTTCGATCTTTTTGGTACTTGTTGCCAAAGGGGGAGAATGTGTATAGATCATAGGCTTCGAGAGAGAGTGTTCTGCTTTGATTTGCTCGAGTTCTTTTGCTACTTATTTGCTTGTTGGTACTTTGTTTTATGTGTGTGCTTGCTATAGTGCTTGTGAGATACTATGTTGATTGATCATACTATGCTTACTATGATGATCTATGTTTATCTTTACCATTATCTTGTATGATCATTCATTTGTGTTGGTGATGCGTGCCTTTTATTCCAATCATATCTTTTTGCGCGCTCCACCAAGATGTATGTGACATGGAAGAGTGACCCATGAGCCTAATCGATTATGCATTTGCATTCAAACGCAAATCTTTAATAATGCACAAATTTAGGGGGAGCTCTTGCTTATCACATACTTCTCAAAGCGACGATGTATTTCATTCATTTAATCATTTGTCGAAGCTTTGATCTATATGTTGTCATCAATTACCAAAAAGGGGGAGATTGAAAGCACATTTGCTCCCTTGGTGGTTTTGGTAATTCATAACAACATATATCTCATTGAACTAATGTCCATTCAAGATTAAGATTTCAGGATGTTCAATGATTGGCATGGCATGGACTAGAGATGTGGAACCCTCAAAATGCTAAGGACAAGGATTGGCAAAAGATCAAGACTCTACATTTTTGGTTTAGTGATCCAAGATCACATTGAGTCCATAGGAAAGGCAATACTATTAAAAGGGGATGAGGTGTTGCTTAATGGTCTTTTTGCTCAAGTGCATAGTGACAGTACTCCTAAACCCTCAACCACTCTCTCTAACCAAATATGTCCAAAACCTACATTCCAACTCGGCCCCACCGATATTTCCTATCCGGCCCCACCGAGTTCATCCAAGACTTAGCCACTGCCAAAACCCTAACAAATCGGATCCACCGAAATGGATCTCGATCCCACCAAGATGGCCTTGCCAACTCTCTGTAATCGTTTGCACTTACTTCGGTCTCACCGAGTTTTGCAAATCGGTCTCACCGAGATGGCTTACCAACTCTCTGTTGCCTTATTGCTTCACTTCGGTCCTACCGAGTTGATGCAATCGGTGCCACCGAGATGAGGTTTGCCCTAGCCATTGCACTTCGGTCCATCCGAGTTGTCCGTATCGGTCCCACCGAGATTCCTAAAGTTCATATCTTTTACACAGTTTGGTGCTACCGAGATTATCGTTTCGGTGCCACCGAGTTGGGTCAAAACTGTGTAACGGTTGGATTTTGTGTGGAGGCTATATATACCCCTCCACCACATCCTTCTCAGGAAGGAGAGCCATCAGAACGTGCCTACACTTCCACCATACATTTTTTGAGAGAGAACCACCTACTCATCTGTTGAGATCAAGCTATTCCATTCCTATCATTTGAACCTTGATCTCTAGCCTTTCCCAAGTTGCTTTCCACTCAAATCCTTCTTCCACCATATCCAAATCTGTGAGGAGTTGTTTGAGTGCTGGGAAGACTATCATTCGAAGCACAAGAGCAAGGAGTTCATCAACAACACACCGTCTATTACCTTTTGGAGAGTGGTGTCTCCTAGATTGGTTAGGTGTCACTTGGGAGCCTCCAACATGATGTGGAGTTGAACCAAGAAGTTTGTAAGGACAAGGAGATCGCCTACTTCGTGAAGATCTACCCCGAGTGAGGCTAGTCCTTCGTGGACGTAAGCCATGGTGGAATAGACAAGGTTGCTTCTTCGTGGACCCTTCGTGGGTGGAGCCCTCCGTGGACTCGCGCAGCCGTTACCCTTCGTGGGTTGAAGTCTCCATCAACGTGGACGTACGATAGCACCACCTATCGGAACCACGCCAAAAACCACCGTGTCTTCATTGCGTTTGAAATCTCCGATCCCCTCCTTTACTTACATATGCAATTGTTTACTTTCCGCTGCTACACTCTTAGAATTGCATGTGTAGGGTGATGCTTAACATGTACTGTTGCTAAAATCTGCCCACAACTAAAATTGAAAAAGGTTAGGTTTTATTTGGTCAAGTATTCTAACCACCCCCCCTCTAGACATACTTTTGATCCTACAAATATGTAGATAGGTGGGAGTGCCATATTAGTCCATGAACTCACATTAGTCATAAAGAACTCATATACTTATTGTGAAAGTTTTATTAGCCCTCGAAGCAAAGTACTACTCGCATGCGCCTAGGGAGGAGGTTGGTAGGAGTTAACCATCGCGCGCCTCCGATTCGAACAACACAAAGGATTTCAACGAGGAATAAATATGCTCAAACATCCCCGTCATGCCATGACATACACTTAAATGAGTAGTACATAACAAGCTTTAATATTGATATTTTTACTAACCAATGATTATGAACTAATAATCTTTCATATTACTTACATCAATATAATTAAATCACACATTTCATATTTAGTGATCTCACATGAAAGTTTTTATTATACCACTCTTGTATACCTATCATTCTTGGACTAGTCTTATAACCCGTTCTCTTTACCACTTCCTATTTAAGACTCTCAAAAAGATATAAGTGAAGCATGAGAGTGCAAATCATTTCTATAAAATATAACAACCGGCGTGCTCTAAAGATATAAGTGAAGCACATGAGCAATTGCCTAACTCAAAAGATATAAGTGAAGCACATAGAGCATTCTAACAAATTATGATGAATGTGTGTGTCTCTCAAAAGGTGTGTCCAGCAAACAATGATTGTGGCAATCTAACAAATAAAATAAAACTATAGCACACGACGCTCCAAGCAAAACTCATATCATGTGATGAATAAAAATATTGCTCCAAGTGATATTACTGATAGATTGTAGACGAAAGAGGGGATGCCATCCGTGGCATCCCCAAGCTTAGACGCTTGGGTCTTCCTTGAATATTACCTTGGGGTGCCTTGGGCATCCCCAAGCTTAGGGTCTTACCGCTCCTTATTCCTTCATCCATCGTGATCTCACCCAAAACTTGAAAATCATACAAAACTCAACAGAAACTTCATGAGATCCGTTAGTATAATAAATCAATCATCCACTTTAGGTACTGTTATAAATAGATTCATAATTGCCCTTGCATAATACCTACTATATTTTAAATTCTCCATGACTTATACCCCCCTATATAATCCATAGCATCATCAAAATAAGCACACTATGCAATAAAAACAGAATCTGTCTAAAACAAGACAATACGTAATGATAGAATATTTTTCCATGCTTCTGTAACTCCAAAAATTCTGAAAAATTAGGACAACATAGGAAATTTGTATATCAATATTGTGTAAACAATTCAGAATTTTATCACGTTCCAATAAAGAATGTAAATTCCAGCACTGGGCGCAGAACTTTCTGTTTCTGCACAGAATCAATTCAACTATTATCTAAATCATCCCAAAGGCTTTACTTGGCACAAACACTAATTAAAAGATAGAAACACAATCATTACAGTAGCAATAATCATGTGGACCCAAGAAAATAAAATTAAAGCAAAAAGATAAACATTGGGTTGCCTCCCAACAAGCGTTATTGTTTAATGCCCCTAGCTAGGCATAATGCATAGTTTCAAGTGTTATCATCCTTGTTCAATTCCTCAATTATACATTCGGACTTCCTAGGAGTTTTAGCAAACATGTTTTTAATAATGACACTCCTAGGAAAAAAATTAAGGAATTTGTTTTCAGTCATAGGTTTCTTTATCATTTCAATGAAGTTGGGGTGCACGCTAATCATGTTTAGGTCTTCTTTTCTCTTTACTAGTTGAAGCACCTTTGTTTTTAGGAACATAAATATGTTTATAATTCTTTCTTATAGGAGTCCTTTCAATGGTTTTAACAGAAGAAAAAGCTAAACTCAAGTTATTAATGATCTCTTCCAGTTTATCAATTCTAGCAGGACTTTGTTCTACTCTCTCGGTGATTGGTTCTTTATTCTTTAGTAATTTTAATGTGGTCCCCACCGAAGAGCCAAATTTAGTAACTTGGTATGCACCTTTTTATCAAGATTTTCAATATGTTCAATAGTTGGCATTTTTTTCTTAATAATTTCTAACCTTCGCATAACATGTTCCAAGGTCAATGCTATTTCATTAATAGTGATAGGGGGTGATCCCACTAAATTTCCCATAGCATTGAAAGCATCCAAAGGGTGACTACTTAGGTAATTTCCTCTAGTACAAGTATCAAGCACAAATCTATACCAAGTAGTAACACCCACAAAAAAATTGCAAAGAAGAACAGTGGTGGATTGCTTACGAGTTGATCTATTTTGAGCATTGCAAATCCTATACCAAGCATCTTTTAAACTTTCTCCTCCCCTTTGTTTAAGCACTTCATTTTTAGGGATACAAGCAACAAGTGAAGAACTAGCCATAGCAACGAGCAAATAAAGCACACAAGATATTTTTGGTATTTTTGATTTTTTTTAACGGAAACTAATAAAGGCAAATAAAAAGTAGAACAAGTAAATGATAGTGTGTATGAAGGGACCTTGAGTTGTTTGATGAAGACTCCCCGGCAACGGCGCCAAAAATTCTTCTGCTATTTGTGATAGGTGTTGGGATTTCCCCAAAGAGGAAGGGTGAAGTAGTATAGTACCAGATAGTATTTCCCTCAGTTAAGAACCAAAGTTTATTGAACCAATAGGAGATCCACGTAAACGACCTTTAGCAGTACCTACACACACAAAAACAAATACTTGCACCCAACGCGGCTAAGAGGGTTGTCAATCCCCTTGTACTCGTTAATTGCAAGAATTAATTCTGATAGTTTTTTTGACTATACATAGTAGGGCAAACTCCCCACTGTAATTTTTATTACTAAAGATAAAAAAGTAACAATCTCATGGCTTGTGATAAGCCATGTAAAGAAACAAAACAAAACAGAAAAGAACTAAAAGAAGAAAAGAGACTAGACATAGAAGAAAGGAAAAAAGGAGAGAAAGAAAAAACAAAAAAAGTTACAGCTGAAGGTTATCTAGCCACATGATGAATTCCCTTGCATAGCTCTTTTTTATCCTGAATTTGAGAAGCTGTAGCTCTTCCATATAAGTATCTCTCCATCTATGAATGCTGGGATGAATGTTTTGGAATACGAAATTATTCCTGGTGATCCAGATAGCCCAAGAGGCCAGAATGATAATCTCCATGGAGAAAGGAACTTTAAGTTTCCGCTTCAAATCTGCAAAGGCTTCCATAACCGAAGTATTGGTTTGTCTGGTAGGGCAAATCAGATCCCAACATTGAGAGGCAAAAGGACATGTCCAGAAAAGGTGTTGGAGGGTTTCTTCCTGTTGGCAATTAATGGTGGCACAATTGTAGTTGTCCAAATGAAATGTCTTTCTTCTAAGCAGGTTTCTTGTGTTTAATCTGTCATGCAACAACCTCCAGAAAAAGACCTTGTGCTTGGGCTGGCAAGAACAATTCCAAATCCATTGGAAGTGCTGTGGAACCACTTTGATTCCTATCAAAAAAATTTAAGCTTTAGCCACAGAGAACTGTTCATTTCCCCAAATACAGCTCCATGTATCAGTGCAGTCCCTGAATTCAGACCTTCTCAATGTGTCACATAGTTCTTCGATAATCTCAAATTCCTCAAAAGCTTGTGATGTGAGTGGCAGGTGGAATAAGTCTTCCAGGTATTCATGCTGCAGGACTCTATAAACAGAGAGTTCATGGTCTTTGATAAAAGAGAAGAGGTGGGCAAACAGGTTTTGCAAGCAAGCAGAGTGCCAGAGATCAGACCAAAATAGAGCACTCTTTCCATCTCCCACATTGCATGTAGCCAAAGATTTAAAGTTTTCTACAAATCTTAAATTTTCTTTCCACTAGAGTGATCCTATCCAGTTGTTACCAGGCAGATGTCCATCATTATAATAGGATTCCCAGACCAGATTGACCCATGGAATATTGTTTCTGTTGTAAAACTTGTGAAGATTTAAGGAGTAGAGCTTTATTCTGCACAAAAATATCCATTACACCAAGTCCACCTTGATTTTTTGGTCTGCAAACAGTGGACCAAGCCACCATGGCAGGTCTGTGGTCTTCTTGGTGAGGGCCTCTCCAAAGGCAGTGTCTTAGATACTTGATGACTTGATTTTTAATGGTTACTGGCACATCAAGGCAACCCATGAAGTAGATTATCAAGGAGTAACAGGAGTCTTCCAGCAAGAGTCATAAAAGCAGACATACCCACAAGTTTTTTTGCCACTCTATTAACAAGTGGCAGACATTGCTCAATAGAAGGCTTATAAAGACCCAAAGGCACACCCAAATAATTGAAGGGGAATTCCCCTTTCTTACAGTTGAAGGTGTTAGTCAAGATCTCCACTTTCTCATCAGAAACATTAATAGGAATGAGATTTGACTTATGATAATTCACTTTGAGCCCTGTGGCCTCAGCAAAAGTGTTGAGTAGGGCTTTGAGGTAGTGTAATTGCTTAGCATCAGCTTGGAGGAGTACTAAAGTGTCATCAACATACTTCACAATGGGGAAGTCAGGGCATGAATGCACCTGTATAGGGGGTAATAGTAGTCCCAATTGCATTGCCTTATTCAAAATAGATTGAAGGAGGTCTACAGCCAGCACAAAAAGGAGAGGAGACAAAGGATCCCCTTGCGTTACTCCTCTAATGCAGTAGAACTTCTTCCCAGGTACACCATTTAACATTACAGCAGATGAGGCAGATGTAAACAACATTTTTATCAAGCCTATCCATCTTTGTCCAAAATCTTTTGCTTTAAGAATATTCAAGATTGCTTGATGTTCAATTATGTCAAAAGCTTTTTCAAAGTCCAATTTTAGAACAATCACCTCTTCCTTTGACTTGTGGCATTGGTGAAGATTTTCAAATGCCCAACCCAAGCAATCATGAATAGCCCTCTCTTTGAGAAAATCATATTGATTAATATGTACCATTTGGAGGATCACTTTCTGAAGTCTGTTTGCCAATAACTTGGTGATGAGTTTGAGGCAACAATTTAGGAGGGAGATAGGCCTGTAATCATTTGCAGTCAGGGGAGTAGGTCCCTTTGGAATTAGGGTGATGTAAGAAGTGTTGATACTTTCCAGGGAAATCTGTCCTTCATAAAAAGCATGAATTAGTTTAATCACATCATTTTTTATAATGTCCCGGCATGCTTTGAAGAATTCATTATTAAACCTATCAGGTCTTGGGGACTTGTCATTTGGCAAATCTTTAAGCACCTCATTGATCTCATCCTCGGTGAAAGGCCGCTCTAAATTTTCAAAGACAGAAGCATCAATATGTGAGTCATATAAGGAATCTAGGTCAAAGTGCATTGTTGTTTTCTCAGAAGTCCCCATTCTTTTCTTAAAAGCTTCCTAAAGTATGGATGCCTTTCCAGCATGATCAGATATCTCCACTTGGTCTTCATTTTGTATAACAGCAATGTGATTGTGCCTATGATTGATGGTAGCCTTTGTGTGGAAAAACTTTGTATTTTCATCACCAAACTTCACCCCCTTTATTTTCCCCCTTTGCTTCCAGTAAATCTTTTGATTTTTCAGCAGTGTAAGCAAATGTTCGTTTAGAATTAGCCTACAGCTCCATTCAAAATCCCCCAAATCTCTGAATTCTTCAAAAAGGTCCAGAAGGAAAATTACTTCATTGACTGCAGCAATCTATGTCTTCAGACAGAACAAGCTTCTAGCCCATTGTTTGAGTGCTCTTCTAAGATTTTTGAATTTGGCATTGATACTCTTTGCAGCATCCATGTTTCCCACTGGTATGTTCCAAGCAGCAGCAGCCACATCTGTGGATGTTGAGTGTTGTAACCAATAATTCTCAAATCTAAGAATCTTTGCCTTGGGAATTGCAGTGCCAATCTTAATTACACAGGGAAGGTGATCAGAAATAGGCCTGGCAAGGGGAAGCATGGTAGTGTTTGGAAAAGAAGTCATCCAAGAAGCAGATGTGAAAAACCAGTCCAATTTGACAAGCTGGGGATTTTCCTGCATATTACTCCAACTAAACTGTCTGCCCTACAATGGTAGCTCAACCAAACCCAGGTTACTAATAGCTTCATTGAATAAAAGCATCTCATTGACATCTCCTCCTGTTCTGTTTCTATCAGTAGGGGCTCTAATGAAGTTGAAATCGCCCATTAAAATCCAATCAACATTAATAGGCATGTGAATGTTGTGGAACCAGTTAATAAACTCAATCTTCTCTTCAGGCACACATGGTCCATAAATATTGGTGAGAATCCAAGACTGATTAGACTGTAAACTGGTGAGCTGGAGAGAAATTGAAAATCTGTTTTGGCCAATCACTTCTCCATCAAACAAGGAACTATTCCATGCAACAAGCAGGCCACCAGAAGCCCCAATTGAAGGGAGGAAAGCAAACTTGTTAATTCTATTAGGGAAAAAATTCCTGATGTAAGTAGAATTAAAATCACCTCTCTTGGTTTCTTGCAAACATAACACTGCACAATCACTTTCTTCAATTTTTTGTCCCAAAGCAAGCCATTTTTTTCTTCAGAATTTATTCCTCTAATATTCCAATTAAGAATGTTCCAGCTTTTATTTGTGTTATTCATATGAAACAATTATAATGCACAACCAATGGCCAGGTGCCAGCACCTATCCCACAAGCATAAGGAACTGCATATAATCAGACCAGGGTTCATAGAGATCCAGCATCATCAAGTAGCAGACTACCAATAGTGAACTGAGCATACAAAAGTCATAGTGCCAGGCATTACACAAAAGTCTGATACAACCAGAAGCATGGCATAAAGAACAGTACTCTCTGGAGCCCGTCCAAACAACTACAGATGTGTTGTGCACTATCATTTGGAACCAAGGATTTGGTCTTCATCCCCCTTGGCCAAGGGCACCTTGGCCAACTCTTCTCCAGACTTCCTCTTGGGTTTCTTGGAGAGTTTTTCCTCTAGCTCCAGATTAGCCACCTTACAAAAGGAAGCAGTAAGATTTTTTACCACAGTTTTCTGAGCAATTGGAGGAACAACATTGCAAGGAAGACACTTAATATCTGAACAAGAGCCTCTTCTAATGCCAACATTATCTTTCTTTATTCGATCACTCCTCCTTACCTTTGTTTCCACCAGGGGAGTTTTGCCACCTCTTCTTTTCTTTGTGTTTTCCACTCCAAAGGGTTGCAGGAGAGCCAAAGATGCAGTGTCTTGCTGGTTGGAGGAGTCCCCAACATTTTCCTTGTTTGTTTCCATAGCCCATTGACTCCCACCAGCAACCATCTGGCAGACAGGAGCATGAGAGGTTGCGCATTTGTCAGATATGTGAAATAATATGACTTCCTCTTTTCCCTCAGTTTCAGTTAGAAGTTCCCATAGGGGGATTTGAACATATGAATGGTCCATCCAAACTTATCAGGTGTCATAAGTAGGTGCATGATACGTCTCCAATGTATCTATAATTTTTGATTGATCCATGCTATAATTTTTCTCCGATCTATCGATTTGGTTTGGCCAACTAGATTGGTTTATCTTGCAATGGGAGAGGTGATTTGTGATGGGTTCAATCTTGCGGTGCTCAATCCTAGTGACAGAAAGGGACATGACACGTATTTGTATTGTTGCCATTAAGGATAAAAAGATGGGGTTTAATCATATTGCTTGAGTTTACTTTGTCTACATCATGTCATCTTGCTTAAGGCGTTACTCTATTTCATACTTAATACCCTAGATGCATGCTGGATAGCGGTCGATGGGTGGAGTAATAGTAGTAGATGCAGGCATGAGTCGGTCTACTTGTCTCGGATGTGATGCCTATATACATGATCATTGCCATGAATCCGTCACAATTATTTGCTTTTCTATCAATTGCCCAACAGTAATTTGTTTACCCACTGTATGTTCTGCGCTCAAGAGAGAAGCCTCTATTGAAAACTATGGCCCCCGAGTCTACTTTTATCATATATTAAAACCAAAAATACCTTGCTGCAATTTATTTACTTTTATTTTATTTAGTACTTTAGTTTATCTATCTATCACTAACCGCTAAGAGGATTGACAACCCACTTATTTGCGTTGGGTGCAAGTGTTTGCTTTTGTGTGTGCAGGTGCGTTTAACGGGATTTTGCTTGGTTCTCCTACTGGATTGATAACCTTGTTTCTTAACTGAGGGAAATAATTATCTCTACTATACTGCATCATCCTCTCCTCTTCGGGGAAATACCAACGCAGTCTACAAGTAGCAGGAAGAATTTCGGGCGCCGTTGCCGGGGAGACATCACCAAAATCTATCAAGTACCTTCGCACAAACTATCATCCACTTTCATTTATTTTATTTTCCTTTTTATTTACATTTGCCTCTCATTTTCATCTCCCCCACTTCTAAAACAATTTTACAAAAACACAAAAATATTTTATTTGCTCGTTTGTTTGCATGTGTTGCCATGTGCTTCCTATTTGCTTGCATCTTTGCTTGCTAAAAAAACTGTTGATATGGATCCTCATCCACTTGCTAATCTTTAAAAAAAATCCAATTATGATGAACCAATTGCTAGTGAGTTGAGTGCACTAGATTATCTTTATGAAGTTTTGCTTGAAAATCGTGAATCTGAAAATTGTTATGAAGAAATTTATAAAGTGATTCATGATAGCTCCTTGAATGAAAAGCATGATTGCAATGATTTTATTATAAATTATATTAATGTAAATTGTGTTAATAATATGCAAAACTACAAGCTTGGGGATGATGATTTTGTTATGTCTACAACTTATTGCAATGATCATGATTGGGGTGATAATGCTTCTTATGATCTTGAAAATTTATTTAAGCCTCACGATGAATATGATATTGATAATAATGTTTGAAATAATATTGAAAGTGGGTTTGGAAGAGTGTCAACTTTATGTAAAAAGAATCCCACATATTCGGAGAGTGTTCAATCTTATGAAATTTTTGATAAATGTGGGTTTGGAGAGGTCATGACTTTAGTTGATGTTAATCCCACTATCTTGGAAGATTATAAAATTTTTATGCATGTGGATTGTGAAGAGAGTATTTTATATGGCAGCTATATTGTTGAATTAGATTATGATCCTACATGTAATTATTATGAGAGAGGAAAATATGGTTATAGGAATTTTCATGTTATAAAATTACCTCTCGTTATGTTGAGATTGTCAATGTTTTATTCTTCTTCCTTGCATATGCTAGATATTGCTTGTCTTGATAATTTGATTTCCTATAAAATGCCTATGCATAGGAAGTATGTTAGACTTAAATATATTTTTCACATATTTTATGATTCTCTCTTTGTGTTTCAATTCTTATCTTTTATGTGAGCATCATTAATATCCCAAGCCTATCTTAATGGCTGTAAAGAAAGAGCTTGTTGGGAGACAACCCAATATTTTCTGTTTTTGTGTGATCATACAATTATAGCCTCTGTTATGATTGTGTTTTTATCTTTTAGTTAGTGTTTGTGCCAAGTAATGCCTTTGGGATGATTTGGATGATAGTATAATTGATGCTGTTTGGAAAACATAAAGTTTTGCGTCCAGTATTTGATTTTTGGTTCTGTACTGGAGAGTCATAAAAATCTGAATTTTTACACAGTATAGGTATATGAATTTTTTACGTTGTCCTAATTTTTCAGAATTTTTGGAGTTATAGAAGTATAGCTTTTAAATAGATCTTTAGAGACTGTTCTGTTTTAGACAGATTCTGTTTTTGTTGCATAGTTTGCTTATTTTGATGAATCTATGGATCGTATCGGGGGGTATGAGTCATGGAGAAGTTGGAGTACAGTAGAATTATGCCAATATTAAATATGAATCAATTTACAACAGTACCTAAAGTTTAAGATTTGTTTGTTATACTAACGGATCTCATGAGGTTTTTGTTGAGTTTTGTGTGCTGAAGTTTTCAAGTTTTGGGTGAGACTACGATGGATAAAGGAATAAGGAGCGGCAAGCGCCTAAGCTTGGGGATGCCCAAGGCACCCTATGGTAATATTCAAGGAAGACTCAAGCGTCTAAGCTTGGGCATGCCCCGGAAGGCATCCCCTCTTTCGTCTACAATCTATCGGTAACTCACTTGGAGCTATATTTTTATTCATCACATGATATGTGTTTTACTTGGAGCGTCTTGTGATATAGTTTGTTTGATTTTGTTTGCTTTTTAGTTTGTCACAATCATCTTTGCTGAACACACCTTTTTGAGAGGGACACACATTATTCGTGATTTGTTAGAATCCTCTATGTGCTTCATTTATATCTTCTGAGCTAGGCAGTTGCTCTAGTGCTTCACTTATATCTTTTAGTGCACGGCGGTGTTTATATTTTAAATAAATAGTTGCACTCTCATGCTTCACTTATATCTTTTTGAGAGTCTAATGAATAGCAATGGTAATATGCATGGGTTATGAATTTGGTCCTAATATGATAGGTATTCAAGAGGGATATAATAAAAACTTTCATGTAGATCACTGAATATGATAAGTTTGATTCCTTGCAATGGTTTTGTGATATTAAGATGGTAATATGTGGGAGGTGCTAGTAGATAATTGTGGTTTAGTAAGAATATTGGTGTTAAGGTTTGTGATTCCCGAAGCATGCACGTATGATCTGTCGTTATGCTAAGAAGTTGGAGCATGATTTATTCTTGATTGTCTACCTTATGAGTGGCGGTCGGGGATGAGCGATGGTCTTTTCCTACCAATCTATCCTCCTAGGGGCATGCGTAGTAGTACTTTGCTTCGAGGGCTAATAAACTTTCAAAATAAGTATGTGAGTTCTTTATGACTAATGCGAGTCCATGGATTATACGCACTCTCACCTTTCCGCAATTTGCTAGCTCCTTCGGTACCGTGCATTGCCCTTTCTCACATCGAGAGTTGGTGCAAACTTCGCTGGTGCATCCAAACCCCGTGATATGATACACTCTATCATAGATAAGCCTCCTTATATCTTCCTCAAAACAGCCACCATACCTACCTATCATGGCATTTCCATAGCCATTCCGAGATATATTGCCATGCAACTTCCACCGTTCCGTTTTTATGACACACATCGTCATTGTCATATTGCTTTGCATGATCATATAGCTGACATAGTATTTGTGGCTCAGCCACCGTTCATCATTTTTTATACATGTTACTCTAGTATCAATGCACATCCTGGTACACCGCCAGAGGCATTCATATAGAGTCATATTTTTGTTCTAGTTTCGAGTTGTAATTTATTGAGTTTTAAGTAAATAGAAGTATGATGATCATCATTATTAGAGCATTGTCCCAGTGAGGTAAAAAAGAGAGGCCAAAAAGAGTCCACGAAAAAAAATGAGAGAAAAAGAGAGAAGGGGCAGTGTTACTATCCTTTTCCATACTTGTGCTTCAAAGTAGCACCATGTTTTTCATATAGAGAGTCTCCTGTTTAGTCACTTTCATATACTAGTGGGAATTTTTCGTTATAGAACTTGGCTTGTATATTCCGATGATGGGCTTCCTCAAATGCCCGAGGTCTTCATGAGCAAGCAAGTTGGATGCACACCCACTTAGTTTTCATGTTGAGCTTTCATACACTTATAGCTCTTAGTGCATCCGTTGCATGGCAATCCCTACTCCTCGCATTGACATCAATTGATGGGCATCTCCATAGCCCGTTGATTAGCCTCGTTGATGTGAGACTATCTTCTTATTTTTGACTTCTCTTATTTATCTCTACCACCACACTCTATTCCACCCATAGTGCTATATCCATGGCTTGCGCTCATGTATTGCGTGGGGGTTGAAAAAGTTGAAGCACGTTAAAAAGTATGAACCAATTGCTCGGCTTGTCACCGGGGTAGTGCATGATAAATACTTTGTGTTAAGAAGATGGAGCATGACAGGATTATATGATTTTGTAGGGATAACGTTCTTTAGCATTTTTATTTGGAAAGACATGATTGTTTATTAGTATGCCTGAGTATTGATGTCTTTATATCAAACTATAGACTATTGCTTTGAATCATTCAGATCTTATTATTCATATCGTAAGAGAGATTACATGATGTAACATGATAGGTAGCATTCCACATCAAAAATTCCGTTTTTATCATTTACCTACTCGAGGACGAGCAGGAATTAAGCTTGGGGATGCTTGATATGTCTCCAACGTATCTATAATTTTTGATTGTTCCATGCTATTATAGTATCAATCTTGAATGTTTTTATATGTAATTATATATCATTTTTTGGGACTAACCTATTAACCTAGTGCCCAGTGCCAGTTGCTGTTTTCTGCTTGTTTTTGTTTTTTTATGAAATCAGTACCAAACAAAGTCCAAATGCCACGAAACTTTTTGAAGATTTTTTTCTGGACAAAAGAGTCCCTGGAGACTTGGAGAGGAGGCCAGAAGGTTCACGAAACCTCCACAAGGCAACAAGGCGGGGCGCGGCCCCAGGGGGCGCCCTGATGCCTTGTGGGGCCCTCGTGGCTCCATTTGACCTAATTCCACTTCTATAAATTCTCAAATATTGGAAACCAACAGAGAGCCATGCCGAATAACTTTTACGCCGCCGCAAGCCTCTGTTCTTCCACGATCCCATCTGGAGGCCTTTTCCGGTACTCTGTCGGAGGGGGAATCGATCACGGAGGGCTTCTACATCAACCTTGCTGCCCCTCCAATGATGTGTGAGTAGTTTACCACAGACCTACAGGTCCATAGCTAGTAGCTAGATGGCTTCTTCTCTCTCTTTGATCTTCAATACCATGTTCTCCTCGATGTTCTTGGAGTTCTATCCGGTGTAATCTTCTTTTGCGGTGTGTTTGTTGGGATCCGGTGAATTGTGAGTTTATGATCAGATTATTCATGAGAAATATTTGAGTCTTATCTGAATTCTTTTATGCATGATTATTATAGCTTTGTATTTCTCTCCGATCTATCGATTTGGTTTGGCCAACTAGATTGGTTTATCTTGCAATGGGAGATGTGCTTTGTGATGGGTTCAATCTTGCGGTGCTCAATCGCAGTGACAGAAAGGGACATGACATGTATTTGTATTGTTGCCATTAAGGATAAAAAGATGGGGTTTAATCATATTGCTTGAGTTTACTTTGTCTACATCATGTCATCTTGCTTAAGGCGTTACTCTGTTTCATACTTAATACCCTAGATGCATGCTGGATAGTGGTCGATGGGTGGAGTAATAGTAATAGATGTAGGCAGGAGTCAGTCCACTTGTCTCGGACGTGATGCCTATATACATGATCATTGCCATGAATCCGTCATAATTATTTGCTTTTCTATCAATTGCCCAACAGTAATTTGTTTACCCACCCTATGTTCTGCGCTCAAGAGAGAAGCCTCTATTGAAAACTATGGCCCCCAGGTCTACTTTTATCATATATTCAAACCAAAAATACCTTGCTGCAATTTATTTACGTTTATTTTATTTAGTACTTTAGTTTATCTATCTATCACTATCAGAATTAATCCTTGCAAATAACCGCTAAGAGGATTGACAACCCTCTTATTTGCGTTGGGTGCAAGTGTTTGTTTTTGTGTGTGCAGGTGCGTTTAACGGGATTTTGCTTGGTTCTCCTACTAGATTGATAACCTTGGTTCTTAACCGAGGGAAATACTTATCTCTACTATACTGCATCATCCTCTCCTCTTCGGGGAAATACCAACGCAATCTACAAGTAGCAGTGCACAATAAAATTGAACCAACTTGCTGGAATGTTGACAAAGAGAATGTTTTTGTCCTCTAGGGGCTTTTCTGCAAAGTGCTTCTTCCATATAAGTAGACCTTATTCAGAGAGAGAAGTTTCATTATTAGCAGCTGCAGATAATTGGATATTTTTCAGACCCAAAAAAGAAGGTGCAAAATTGAAATGTTCTTTGATTTGATCCACCTAGTTACCTTCAGTGCCAACAGAAAGTTCTTCCAAATTTGTAACAGGGTGCAGACTGCCTCTTGTGGTGTTAACATGAACATCAGACCTAGACCCCTCTGGGACAGCAATGGGAGCCTCATGTGGCCGATCTGTAGTAGCTGACTGTCTCACACTAGCAGCAGTCAGAAGATCAAGCTCATCTCTCAGTACCATCACATGTGGCCCACTACCACCCACAATTTCAGAAACAACAAAGGTTTTCTCTTCAATTGGGTGTACAGTCCCCTTCCCAACTGCAACATTCATTTCCTGAACTGCAACATTTTCATCAACCACAACATCCACCCCACAACAACATGCATTTCTTCCACACCAAAGTTCTCAAGAGGGACTAGAGCCTCAACCATTGCAGCAACATTTTGGATTGCAACAATCTGAGTGTCTGCGGCAAACTCATGAACAGGTTGGATGTCATCATAATCTGAAAGGTAGGCTTGCATGAGGTTTTGTATGCCCACACCCAGGGCACCTCCCTCTTGGGGAGCAGGAACAACATTAATTAGAGCATCAGCTGGAATAACTCCCATAAATGGAGCAATATGACCAATGTTGTTTGAGTTATCCCTTTCAGAAAAGGACATGTCAGATATAAGACTACTGTTGCAACTATTGGCAGGAAGTAGCTCCTCATCATCAGCCCAGGCAATTTCTTCCTATTAACCAGGATCAAGCAAGTTGTGCAGAGCTTCATTTTGCTGCATCGGCTACTGCTGAGCCCAATTATCATCTTGTTCCCAAACATCATCCTCCTGATTGTTAAGCATATTATCTAAAGCCGCCTGATGGAAACCTGGCTCAGCATCATCGTTGTTGGGCAGAGGATGAGGATCCACATTATCAGGCGGAATCGGGTCCTCGTCTGCAGGTCCGCCCCCAAGCAATTCACTCATTAGCACCTCCACTGAAGAAGACCACTCATCCTCCACGAAATCACCCCCTCCAACCATCTAAGACTCGGGATGATCTCAAGATTCATAACCCTTGCCTTAATCAAAATGCCACCCATGTGTTCATCTTCCTTCTCCCAGGAAATCAGCCGCCCAAAATGACTAACAGCACGAACTAAATCTTCAGTGTTGCGGAAATCAAAGGGGACTCCTGTGACCATAAGCCAAACAATTCGATTGAAGTGCACCCTCCTATGATTTCTCCTCTCATCATGCTTAACAAAGGAAATGAAAACATCCCCAAACTCATGCGGGCTGTCAAGAACTAGCTTATCTCTGTCTCTGACATGAGTTAAAGGAACATATGCCTCACCAAACGGACAACGCTGAATATCACGAAGACCAGACGCTTATGAACTACAACAAACTCTTCAAGCACATCTCTTACATTGGGGAAATGAGCTTCAGCCGGAAGAGGGTGGATGGTGGCGATGGTCCAGTCCTCGTGGCTCCGCTGCCGATGAGGAAGAACCACCCTGGCAACCCCATTGTGCCCCTCAATGTGCTGGATTTTGAACCCATGAGGCACAAAGGGACGTGGATCGATCGGGATGTTTGCCATGGTCGCAAAAACCCTTGACTGCATGAGCAATGAAGACCTTGACGGGATAGAGGCAGCGTTTGAGCACTGTAGTGGAGGAGCAGAGCCACTAGGTGGAGAAGCCGAGGAGGCAAGTGCCAAACGAGGCTGAAAATTAGGAAAAGACCCCAAACATAGCTCTCTGAAAGAGGAAACTACCGGTGGCTCGTGGGCCGGCCCGATGGATGAGAACCAGTGTTGTACCGCACCCGGAGCCCAGGCCACTTCTGGAGGGCTACTAAAAGTGTCAAACATAAGAAAATGGTAAAGCCTAGTCAGCCGTTTCTCTGTGCAATCTTTTGCAAAGTGGCCCACCGCAGGCATAGCAACAAAAAACTCCATTTGAATGAGCTTGATTGGCGCCCTCAAACACCGATGCAGAAACTTCGCCCGCGTCATTATGACCGGCATTGATAATTGCATTACTCCCCGAAACACCATTACTGTTAGACTCCGGAAAATTGGCCAGGCACAAAAAAATCGACGGCCGGCGATGATCGCTGGAGTTCTGGGGACGATCAACATGAGTAGGTGACCCACCCGCACGTCCAACCAAAGTCCACGAGGTATCTTCCTCTTGATAGAACAAACGCTCTTCCCGGCGCCAATTCAGGCCACCTGCTCCCCAGAGGCTAAAAACCATCTCAAAATCTTTCTCAACAACACGACCATGGTTATAGATTTTTAAACCCACCAAGGTCACTGAAAACTTGAAAGATCTATCCTTAAGGTGTTGAACATGGAACCCTTGTGGATAACCACCAAAACAGAATTGAAGAGCAATGTTAACTGTGTGGAAATCCAACCGAAAATGAGCACGATAGAAGGAAACAACAAGCACAAATTCCCTCTGGCGAAATCCGGGCGAGAAAACAACCGGGTGACTGATGACCCACAAGTATAGGGGATCAATCATAGTCCTTTCGATAAGTAAGAGTGTCAAACCCAATGAGGAGCAGAAGGAAATGATAAGCGGTTTTCAGCAAGGTATTCTCTGCAAGTACTGAAAGTAGCGGTAACAGATAGTTTCAATAGCAAGATAATTCGTAACAAGTAACAAGTGTAATAAAGTGCAGCAAGGTGGCCCAATCCTTTTTATAGTAAAGGACAAGCCGGAACGAACTCGTATAATAAGCAAAGCGTTCTCGAGGACACATGAGAATTTCATCTAGTCACTTTCATCATGTTTGTTTGATTCGCGTTTGCTACTTTGATAATTTGATATGTGGGTGGACTGGTGCTTGGGTGCTGTTCTTACTTGAACAAGCCTCCCACTTATGCTTACCCCCTCTCGCAAGCATCCGCAACTATGAAAGAAGAATTAAGATAAATCTAACCATAGCATGAAACATATGGATCCAAATCAGCCCCTTACGGAATAGCGCATAAACTAGGGTTTAAGCTTCTATCACTCTAGCAACCCATCATCTAATTACTACTCCACAATGCCTTCCCTTAGGCCCAAAGATGGTGAAGTGTCATGTAGTCGACGTTCACACGACACCACTAAAAGAAGCAACAACATACATATCATCAAAATATCGAACGAATACCAAATTCACATGATTACTTATGACAAGACTTCTCCCATGTCCTCAAGAACAAAAGTAACTACTCACAAATCATATTCATGTTCAAGATTAGAGGGGTATTGAATATCATTAAGGATCTGAAAATATAATCTTCCACCAAATAAACCAACTAGCATCAACTACAAGATGTAATCAACACTACTAGCAACCCACAGGTACCAATCTGAGGTTTTGAGACAAAGATTGAATACAAGAGATGAACTAGGGTTTGAGATGAGATGGTGCTAGTGAAGATGTTGATGAAGATTGGTCCTCCCACGATGAGAGGATCGTTGGTGATGTTGATGGCTTCGATTTTCCCCTCCCGGAGGGAAGTATCCCCGGCGGAATCGCTCCGCCGGAGAGCAAAATTGCTCCTGCCCAGGTTCCGCCTCGAGACGGTGGCGCTTCGTCCTGAAAGTCTTCTCTATCATTTTTTTAGGGCAAATGAGCTTATGTAGCAGAAGGAGGGGGCCAGAGGCCCCACAAGGCATCAGGGTGCGCCCAGGGGGGCCGCGCCCTGTTGCCTTGTGGGCAACTGGTGGGTCCCCTCCAGTATTTCTTTTCTCTGGTATTTTTTATATATTCAATAAAAAATCTCCGTGAAGTTTCAAGTCAATTGGAGCTCTGTAGGATAGGTATCTCTGCTGTAGCTATTTCAGGTCCAGAATTCCAGCTGCCGGTATTCTCCCTCTTCATATAAATCTTGCAAATTAAGAGAGAAAAGGCATAAGAATTGCATCATAGAGTGAAATAATGACCAAATACATTATAAATAACAGTAGGAAATCATGATGCAAATTGGACGTATCAACTCCCCCAAGCTTAGACCTCGCTTGTCCTCAAGCGAAAACCGAAATCGATAATCATGACCACATGTTTAGAGAGAGAGGTGTCGATAAAAATAAAATACGGACATGAAGGCATCATGATCTTAATTATAACAGCAATGTATCATCATAAAACTTCTGATGAAAAAGTAACAATTCATCCACAAGATAAAGTATGAACTATAAAGCGTATTGAAAACTAACAAACTATGATCTCAGTCACTGAAGCAATTGCAATTCATCATATTATCAGAAAGAGTCTATGTAAGAGCTTTGTTTAGCAAGTTCACATACTCAACTATCATCTAGTCTTCTATGATTGCTGACACTCATGGCATACTGTCGGCGTACGACACCTATGGGATCGAGAGGATCCCTTTACGGTTCGGCGGGGGAAAAGATTTGCACAAAGAGCGAATCCAACGACCAACGCAAGGATCTTTACCCAGGTTCGGGCCGCTGAGAAGCGTAAAACCCTACTCTTGCTTTGGTTTATTGTGGATGTTCTTAAGCTCAAGTACACGGAGCGCTTGCGATGAACAGTGCGTTCATGAAGCAGCTGCGCATGCAGAATGGGCCAGAAGGTCCTCCCTCCCTGTAGCTCCGCCTTGGGCCTCCTTTTATACGTCCAAGGGGTCACCAACAATGGCAGACGGGAGTACAAGAGGTGGAAAGTTGCTACAGTGTTACATGATTACCACTGACGGATTAGGACAAACGCATTAAATGCCTCCCTTAGGTGTCCCTAACTTTCTTGGGGACGGAAAAAGGACCCGTCCCATCAGCACCGCTTAGGCCCATCCGCGGTTAGTGCCGTGACACGCAACCAGGAGGACAAGCCCTAAACGACAGACTGGTCGCTGCGCTGGAGCGGTGGTAGTACGGTGGGATCTTGCCGGGTGCGAGGTCTTGCCGGGCCTTCACGAGCCTTCCCGGCAAGATCTTGCCGGGAAGCCAGCCTTCGGTCTTCTGTCTTTTGATCATTAGCTTGAGTGCCTTCTTGATATTCTTGTGTTTGTTCCCAGCTTTCCCCCGGCAAGCCTTGCCGGGTTTTGTCTTGATAGGAAATCATGCCGCTGGGAAGAAGCTTCTCCCCAACGAGCTCTTGTTCTTGCTTGATAATATAATGCTTGCCAGATATGGTATTCGCCGGGAAGCTTGGCCTTGCCGGGGTTGCCAGGAAACAATCCTGGACGGGAATGACCCATGCTAAGAAGGTTGATGAGACCCTGGTTCTCATTACACCGACAGGAGCCCCCGGGCCCGCCTTCAGCAGAGAACTCAAAGATCTCGATGCTGGAGGTGGGGCCAAACTTGGCGTGGGTCATGACTGCCATGCCCTTTCCTTCTGGAAGTATAGTTGTTTAAGAAAAACAGCCCTTGTCGGAGCGTATGGCTCGACGACAAGGTTGAAAGCCCCCTTGTCGGAGCGCATGACTCGACGACAAGGTTGAAAGCTCCCTTGTCGGAGCGCATGGCTCGACGACAAGGCTGAAAGCCCCCTTGTTGGAGCACATGGCTCGACGACAAGGTTGAAGGCTCCCTTGTCGGAGCGCATGGCCCGACGACAAGGCTGAAAGCCCCCTTGTCGGAGCACATGGCTCGACGACAAGGTTGAAGGCTCCCTTGTCTGAGCGCATGGCTCGACGACAAGTTTGAAAGCCCCCTTGTCGGAGCACATGGCTCGACGACAAGGTTGAATGCTCCCTTGTCGGAGCGCATGGCTCGACGACAAGGTTGAAAGCCCCCTTGTCGGAGCACATGGCTGGACGACAAGGTTGAAGGCTCCCTTGTCGGAGCGCATGGCTCGACGACAAGGCTGAAAGCCCCCTTGTCGGAGCACATGGCTCGACGACAAGGTTGAAGGCTCCCTTGTCGGAGCGCATGGCTCGACGACAAGGTTGAAAGCCCCCTTGTCGGAGCACATGGCTCGACGACAAGGTTTGCTATTCTTCCGCCGAAGAATATTTCTGGAAAAGTTTGCGATTTCAGCAGAGAACTTTGACGTTCTCGATGCCGGCCTCCGGCAAGGATGTTGCCGGGAAGGCTTATAACTTCAGCGGAGAACTTTGACGTTCTCGACGCCGGCTTCCGGCAATGAAGTTGCCGGGAAGGCTGCGAAGTAATCGCCCACCTGTATACCTGCAACACTGATTCAGACATGTAATGCCACGACAGCGTTTTAACACAACAAATTAATTAGCTTCTGGCTTTATGACTAATTTGTTGTAATTTTGACTTCTGCCGAATATTCCCTTGCTTGCCGGAACACTTTCCGGTGCGCACGATCCAGTCAGCAGCGCTTTGAGGAGCGGGTCCTTAGCGGCTTGCCGGGAACGCCGCCTCCCGAAAAAGGTTTTTTCTTCCCAGCTTTAGTGCAGCTGCTCACATCGCCGAGTGGACTCGAGGCGACAAGGAGCGCAACTAGCCCCGGGAAGGCTCCTCAGCATACGGGTTTACGCAGAAACCTTAAAAATAAAACTTGCTAAGCCTTTTCCTTAAATGATTGCATTTTTGTACAATGAATCCCTACGCTTGCCGGAATACCTCCCGAATGCGCACGTCCTGGTCAATGGCGCTTAGGACCGGGTCCTGTCTAGCAGCCTATCAAGAACGCCGCCTCTTCGGGAGCTTAACACTCTAGAAACAACTACAGCTGCATCTGTGTTGCTGGGCGGACCCAGAACAACCAGGAGCGCAGAGTGTTTTAAGAGCGCTCCCCGCGCACATGTTATACAAAAACACCATCAAGGATAAGACTATGCAGCAGAAAGCGATTAAAGTTTTAGGACTTAGCTTTTGCAAGGAATTTCAGCCGCCCCCGCTTCTTCTTGGGCACCATGACGATGAAGACGATCAAAAACTGACGCGCTGACCGCTAGATCAGGTTCGCGCAACCTTCCCCCCTACCTGGCGCGCCAGAGATGTCGGCGTACGACACCTATGGGATCGAGAGGATCCCTTTACGGTTCGGCGGGGGAAAAGATTTGCACAAAGAGCGGATCCAACGACCAACGCAAGGATCTTTACCCAGGTCCGGGCCGCTGAGAAGCGTAAAACCCTACTCCTGCTTTGGTTTATTGTGGATGTTCTTAAGCTCAAGTACATGGAGCGCTTGCGATGAACAGTGCGTTCATCAAGCAGCTGCGCATGCAGAATGGGCCAGAAGGTCCTCCCTCCCTGTAGCTCCGCCTTGGGCCTCCTTTTATACGTCCAAGGGGTCACCAACAGTGGCAGACGGGAGTACAAGAGGTGGAAAGTTGCTACAGTGTTACATGATTACCACTGACGGATTAGGACAAATGCATTAAATGCCTCCCTTAGGTGTCCCTAACTTTCTTGGGGACGGAAAAAGGACCCGTCCCATCAGCACCGCTTAAGCCCATCCGCGGTCAGTGCCGTGACACGCAACCAGGAGGACAAGCCCTAAATGACAGACTGGTCGCTGCGCTGGAGCGGTGGCAGTACGGTGGGATCTTGCCGGGTGCGAGGTCTTCCCGGGCCTTCACGAGCCTTCCCGACAAGATCTTGCCGGGAAGCCAGCCTTTGGTCTTTTGTCTTTTGATCATTAGCTTGAGTGCCTTCTTGATATTCTTGTGTTTGTTCCCAGCTTTCCCCTGGCAAGCCTTGCCGGGTTTTGTCTTGCTAGGAAATCATGCCGCTGGGAAGAAGCTTCTCCCTAACGAGCTCTTGTTCTTGCTTGATAATATAATGCTTGCCAGATATGGTATTCGCCGGGAAGCTTGGCCTTGCCGGGGTTGCCAGGCAACAATCCTGGACGGGAATGTCCCATGCTAAGAAGGTTGATGAGACCCTGGTTCTCATTACACCGACACATACTTATGGAGCTAAAGTTTCAGTCAGACACATAGAAAGATAGGGGCTTATAATTTCACCTCCCAACATATTTACCTCAAGGGTAATGTCAACAATAATAACTCATGATCACCTACATCCAACTGGATATATATGCCTGGATCTATCCCCACCACATGATGCTTGCCAAGAGAGAAAATTAAAACGGAATACTATTGACTCTTGCTTAAAAGTAAATACATAAAGTAAAAGATAGGCCCTTCGCAGAGGGAAGCAGAGGTTGTCATGCGCTTTTTATTTTTGGATGTGCAAGCTCTTAATGTAAAGGAACGTCTCTTTATATTGCCCCTTGTGATAGCGACCTTTATTATGTAGTATGTCGCTTTTATTTCTTCACCATCACAAGTTCGTACAAAGCTTATTTTCCCTTACAATAAAAGATCATACATATTTAGGAGCAATTTTTATTGCTTTTTGCACCGATGACAACTTACTTGAAGGATCTTATTCAATCCATAGGTAGATATAGTGGACTCTCATGGCACGAAACTGGGTTTAAGGGTTTTTGGATGCACAAGTAGTATCTCTACTTAGTACAGAATTTTTGGCTAGCAAAAGATAGGGGGCAAGCACCACATGTTAGAGGATCTAAAACAATATAACTTCTATGTGAATATAAGCAAACATAACTCATTACGTTGTCTTCTTTGTCTAACGTCGACTAATGGACATAGAATATTTAATGGGGGCTCACAATCATAAAAGATGTCCAAGATAGTATATTTATATGTGAGACCTCTCTTCCTTTATTATTTTTTCATGAATTGCAACAATGACCAATGCTATGTTTGTTAACCTCCAACAAGTTTTATCAATTATACTTCTTCGTGAAGTCATCACTCCCCATGGGATTAGCATATGATCTTTACGTTTTATTCTCTTTATTTATTTCTAAGATTGGATCAACAAAAGCAAAACACTCAACTCAAACTACTCTTTATTATATAACTTTCACACACGATTACATAGATAGGTAGATCACAAAGCAAACACTCGAAACTAAATCATACTAAAACTTTATTCTTCTAAATCATGAAATAACTAAGGATCGAACTAAGATAGATAATGATGATAAAAGTGATGGTGATAGGATACCGGGGCACCTCCCCCAAGCTTGGCACAAGCCAAGGGTGGTGCCCATACCCATGTACTCAAGTCTCCTTCTTCGGTGATGGTGGTGATGAAGTGATAGGCTTGTCCTTCGTATTCCAAGGCATAGGTTCTCCATCATAAAAGGATGACCGTGTTTTCGGAGTCCTGAAATTTGTAGCTAAACTCATACCTTTGAACTTGGCCTCGTACCCAAAGTTTTGGTTTTGTAGATCATAGATTTGGGCCTTAAGATAATCAATCCAGTCATTGAGCTTGAAGATGACGTCCCCAATATTCTTGCCGTCGACCTTGTGCTCACGGATGAACTCCGTGATCATGGAGTGGTTAGCACTAAGTCCGCGCTCCACCATCCCTTGTCACTTTAAGATCTCTGATACGTCTCCAACGTATCTATAATTTTTGATTATTCCATGCTATTATAGTATCAATCTTGGATGTTTTATATGCAATTATATGCCATTATATATCATTTTTTGGGACTAACCTATTAACTCAGTGCCCAGTGCCAATTGCTGTTTTCTGCTTGTTTTTACCTTTTCAGAAAATCATTATCAAAAAGTGTCCAAACAAGAAAAAAACTTTGGATTATTTTTTTGGACCAGAAGAGACCCAGGAAGCTTCGGGAGAAGACCAGAAGAGTCACGAGGAGTCGACAAGCCTGGAGGGCGCGCCCCAGGGGGGTGGCCGCGCCCCCAGGCTTGTGGGCCCCTCATGGCACCTTTTGACCTAATTCCTTCGCTATAAATTCATAAATATTACCAAACCAACAGAAAGACAGAAGAGAAAACCTTTCCACCGCCGCAAGCCTCTGTTCTTCTGCGATCCCATCTGGAGGCCTTTTCCGGTACTCTGCCGGAGGGGAAATCGATCAACGAGGGCTTCTACATCAACCTTGCTGCCCTTCCGATGATGCGTGAGTAGTTTACCATAGACCTACGGGTCCCTAGCTTGTAGCTATATGGCTTGTTCTCTCTCTTTGATCTTCAATACCATGTTCTCCTCAATGTTCTTGGAGTTCTATCTGATGTAATCTTCTTTTGCGGCGTGTTTGTTGGGATCCGATGAATTGTGAGTTTATGATCAGATTATTCATGAGAAATATTTGAGTCTTCTCTGAACTCTTTTATGCATGATTGTTATAGCTTTGTATTTCTCTCTGATCTATCGATTTGGTTTGGCCTACTAGATTGATTTATCTTGCAATGGGAGAGGTGATTTGTGATGGGTTCAATCTTGCGTTGCTCAATCCCAGTGACAGAAGGGGACATGACACGTATTTGTATTGTTGCCATTAAGGATAAAAATATAGGGTTTAATCATATTGCTTGAGTTTACTTTGTCTACATCATGTCATCTTGCTTAAGGCGTTACTCTATTTCATACTTAATACCCTAGATGCATGCTGGATAGCGGTCGATGGGTGGAGTAATAGTAGTAGATGCAGGCAGGAGTCGGTCTACTTGTCTCGGACGTGATGCCTATATACATGATCATTGCCATGAATCCGTCATAATTATTTGCTTTTCTATCAATTGCCCAACAGTAATTTGTTTACCCACCGTATGCTATGTGTTCGAGAGAGAAGCCTCTAGTGAAAATATGGCCCCTGGCTACTTTATCATATAATAAAAACCTAAAAATACCTTGCCGCAATTTATTTACTTTTATTTTTATTAGTATTTTAGTTTATCTATTTACCTCGATAAGATTTAATCCTTGCAAATAACCGCTAAGAGGATTGACAACCCTCTTATTTATGTTGGGTGCAAGTGTTTGCTCTTGTGTGTGGAGGTGCGCTTAACGGAAGTTTGCTTGGTTCTCCTACTGGATTGATAACCTTGGTTCTTAACTGAGGGAAATACTTATCTCTACAGTACTGCATCACCCTCTCCTCTTCGGGGAAATACCAACGCAGACTACAAGTAGCGGGAAGAATTTCTGGCGCCGTTGCCGGGGAGACATCATCAAAATTACCAAGTACCTTCGCACAAATTATCATTCACTTGCATTTACTTTATTTGCCTTTTATTTGCATTTGCCTCTCATTTTCATCTCCCCTCTTCTAATTTTTTTTTTACAAAAACACAAAAATATTTTTATTTGCTTGCTTGCCTATTCACTATGACTAGTTTTACCATCCCTCCTTTGTCTCCGGATTTTGAAGTTCTTTACTTCAAACAGAAACAAGGAGAAAATTTGAAAGATGCTTGGTATAGGATAATTGAATCTTATCGTGTTTGCACTATAAAAGGGGATATGAGAATTTTGTTGCGAAACTTTTATGTAGGGCTAACTATGCCCAATAGACAACTCTTGGACTTTTCTACCAAAGGAAATTTTATTGAAAGTGATCCTAATACTGCTTATGAATTAATAGAGGGAATAGTGGGAACCCCACCATTGCAAAAAGGACCTAATTATACTCAAGAAGGGATCCAAATTTTGGAAAAGCTAGGTGACATACAATTTTTTTTGGTGGAATTACAAAAGTCCAATGAACCCCTTAAAAATGTTAGTGGTAACCTCAATCGTATGAATAATCTCCTCACTATTTGCAATAAGAAGATAGACACTTTAGATAGCAAAATCGCTTTATTTTCTGAAAATCATGGGAAGCGTAAAGAGCCTCCCGGGTTCGAAACCAATCCATCTAAATTAGCAAAAACCAAGGATGACAACACTTGAAACTATGCATTATGCCTAGCTAGGGGCATAAAACAATAGCGCTTGTTGGGAGGCAACCCAATGAATAAAATAAATTTTTGCTTTTACCTTCTATTTTTGAGTGTTTGCACAATTATAGATTCTGTTATGATTGTATTTTTATGTTTTAATTAGTGTTTGTGCCAAGTAATGCCTTTGGGATGATTTGGAACATAGTATGATAGATGCTGTTGGAAAACAGAAACTTTTGCGTCCAGTGCTGGAATTTTGTTTTGTCGCTGGAGTGTCATAACCTTCTGAATTTTTACACAATATTTATATATTAATTTCAAACTTTTTCTTCATTTTTCAGAATTTTTGGAGTTACAGAAGTATGACGATAATTCAGATCTTTACAGACTATTCTGTTTTAGACATATTCTGTTTTTGTTGCATAGTTTGCTTATTTTGATGAATCTATTGATCGTATCGGGGGGTATGAGTCATGGAAAAGTTGGAGTACAGTAGCATTATGCCAATATTAAATATTAATCAATTTACAACAGTACCTAAAGTTTAAGATTTGTTTGTTATACTAACGGATCTCACGAGGTTTCTGTTGGGTTTTGTGTGCTGAAGTTTTCAAGTTTTGGGTGAGACTACGATGGATAGAGGAATAAGGAGCGGCAAGAGCCTAAGCTTAGGGATGCCCAAGGCACCCCAAGGTAATATTCAAGGAAGACTCAAACGTCTAAGCTTGGGGATGCCCCGGAAGGCATCCCCTCTTTCGTCTACAATCTATCGGTAACTCACTTGGAGCTATATTTTTATTCATCACATGATATGTGTTTTACTTGGAGCGTCTTGTGATATAGTTTGTTTGCTTTTGTTTTCTTTTAGTTTGTCACAATCATCTTTGCTGAACACACCTTTTTGAGAGGGACACACATTGTTCCTGATTTGTTAGAATACTCTATGTGTTTCACTTGTATCTTTTGAGCTAGGCAGTTGCTCTAGTGCTTCACTTATATCTTTTAGAGCACGGTGGTGGTTTTATTTTAAAGAAATAGTTGCACTCTCATGCTTCACTTATATCTTTTTGAGAGTCTCATGATAGCAATGGTAATATGCATGGGTTATGAATTTGGTCCTGATATGATAGGTATTCAAGAGGGATATAATAAAAACTTTCATGTAGATCACTGAATATGATAAGTTTGATTCCTTGCAATAGTTTTGCGATATTAAGATGGTAATATGGGGGAGGTAATAGTAGATAATTGTGGTTTAGTAAGAATATTGGTGTTAAGGTTTGTGATTCCCGAAGCATGCACGTATGATCTGTCGTTATGCTAAGAAGTTGGAGCATGATTTATTGTTGATTGTGTACCTTATGAGTGGCGGTCGGGGACGAGCGATGGACCTTGTCCTACCAATCTATCCCTCGAGGGGCATGCATAGTAGTACTTTGCTTCGAGGGCTAATGAAATTTCGCAATAAGTATGTGAGTTCTTTATGACTAATGTGAGTCCATGGATTATACGCACTCTCACCCTTCCACAATTTGCTAGCCTCTTCGGTACCGTGCATTGCCCTTTCTCACATCGAGAGTTGGTGCAAACTTCGCCGGCGCATCCAAACCCCGTGATATGATACGCTCTATCACACATAAGCCTCTTTATATCTTTCTCAAAACAACCACCATACCTACCTATCATGGCATTTCCATAGCCATTCCCAGATATATTGCCATGCAACTTCCACCGTTCCATTTTTATGACACACATCATCATTGTCATATTGCTTTGCATGATCATATAGCTGACTTAGTATTTGTGGCTCAGCCACCGTTCATCATTTTTATACATGTTACGCTAGCATCATTGCACATCCTGGTACACTGCCAGAGGCATTCATATAGAGTCATATTTTTGTTCTAGTATCGAGTTGTAAATAAATAAAAGTGTGATGATCATCATTATTAGAGCATTGTCCCAGTGAGGAAAGAATGGTGGAGACTAATGAGTCCTCGAAAAAGTGGGGATGAGGTCCATGAGACCGTTCTAAATAAATAAATAAAAAAAAGAGGCAAAAAAGAGCCATGAAAAAAAATGAGAGAAAAAGAGAGAAGGGGCAATGTTACTATCCTTTTTCCACACTTGTGCTTCAGAGTAGCACCATGTTTTTCATATAGAGAGTCTCCTATTTTGTCACTTTCATATACTAGTGAGAATTTTTCATTATAGAACTTGGCTTGTATATTCCGATGATGGGCTTCCTCAAATGCCCGAGGTCTCCATGAGCAAGCAAGTTGGATGCACACCCACTTAGTTTTCATGTTGAGCTTTCTTATACTTATAGCTCATAGTGCATCCGTTGCATGGCAATCCCTACTCCTGGCATTGACATCAATTGATGGGCATCTCCATAGCCCGTTGATTAGCCTCGTTGATGTGAGACTATCTTCTTATTTTTGACTTCTCCTATTTATCTCTACCACCACACTCTATTCCACCCATAGTGCTATATCCATGGCTTGCGCTCATGTATTGAGTGGGAGTTGAAAAAGCTGAAGCGCGTTAAAAAGTATGAACCAATTGCTCGGCTTGTCATCGGGGTAGTGCATGATAAATACTTCGTGTTAAGAAGATGGAGCATGACAGGATTGTATGATTTTGTAGGGATAACGTTCTTTAGCATTTTTATTTTGAAAGACATGATTGTTTATTAGTATGCCTGAGTATTGATGTCTTTATATCAAATTATAGACTATTGCTTTGAATCATTCGGATCTTATTATTCATACCGTAAGAGAAAGATTACATGATGAAACATGATAGTTAGCATTCCACATCAAAAATTCTGTTTTTATCATTTACCTACTCTAGGACGAGCAGGAATTAAGCTTGGGGATGCTTGATACGTCTCCAACGTATCTATAATTTTTGATTGTTCCTTGCTATTATAGTATCAATCTTGGATGTTTTATATGCAATTATATGCCATTATATATCATTTTTTGGGACTAACCTATTAACTCAGTGCCCAGTGCCAGTTGCTGTTTTCTGCTTGTTTTTGCCTTATCAGAAAATCATTATCAAAAAGTGTCCAAATGAGAGAAAAACTTTGGATTAATTTTTTCTAGACCAGAAGAGACCCATGAAGCCTCGGGAGAAGACCAGAAGAGTCATGAGGAGGCGACAAGCCTGGAGGGCGCGTCCTAGGGGGGTGGCCGCGCCCCCTAGGCTTGTGGGCCCCTCGTGGCACCTTTTGACCTAATTCCTTTGCTATAAATTCACAAATATTCCCAAACCAACAGAGAGACAGAAGAGAAAACCTTTCTGCCGCCGCAAGCCTCTATTCTTCCGCGATCCCATCTGGAGGCCTTTTCCGGTACTCTGCCGGAGGGGGAATCGATCACGGAGGGCTTCTACATCGACCTTGCTGCCCTTCCGATGATGTGTGAGTAGTTTACCACAGACCTACGGGTCCATAGCTAGTATCTAGATGGCTTCTTCTCTCTCTTTGATCATCAATACCATGTTCTCCTCGATGTTCTTGGGGTTCTATCCGATGTAATCTTCTTTTGAGGTGTGTTTGTTGGGATCCGATGAATTGTGAGTTTATGATGAGATTATTCATGAGAAATATTTGACTTCTCTGAACTCTTTTATGCATGATTGTTATAGCTTTATATTTCTCTCCGATCTATTGATTTGGTTTGGCCTACTAGATTGATTTATCTTGCAATGGGAGAGGTGCTTTGTGATGGGTTCAATCTTGCGTTGCTCAATCCCAGTGACAGAAGGGGACGTGACACGTATTTGTATTGTTGCCATTAAGGATAAAAAGATGGGGTTTAATCATATTGCTTGAGTTTACTTTGTCTACATCATGTCATCTTGCTTAAGGTGTTACTCTGTTTCATACTTAATACCCTAGATGCATGCTGGATAGCGGTCGATGGGTGGAGCAATTGTAGTAGATGCAGGCAGGAGTCTGTCTACTTGTCTCGGACGTGATGCCTATATACATGATCATTACCATGAATCCGTCATAATTATTTGCTTTTCTATCAATTGCCCAACAGTAATTTGTTTACCCACCGTATGTTATGTGTTCGAGAGAGAAGCCTCTAGTGAAAACTATGGCCCCTGGTCTACTTTATCATATATTAAAAACCTAAAAATACCTTGCTGCAATTTATTTAATTTTATTTTTATTAGTATTTTAGTTTATCTATTTACCTCGATAAGATTTAATCCTTGCAAATAACCGCTAGGAGGATTGACATCCCTCTTATTTGCGTTGGGTGCAAGTGTTTGCTCTTGTGTGTGCAGGTGCGCTTAATGGAATTTTGCTTGATTCTCCTTCTGGATTAATAACCTTGGTTCTTAACTGAGGGAAATACTTATCTCTACTGTACTGCATCATCCTCTCCTCTTCAGGGAAATACCAACGCAGACTACAAGTAGCAATCTCCTGTTCCACCGCTTCCAGCCTGGCCTTCTCGCTCCCGATCTTCTTAGGTCCTTGAACGTCCCGGATGTGGAGCACCCCCTCACACATCTCAATGGCTTGAGGGTGCTTCATCACCTCCGGTAGGTACGGGTTGATGACCTTCTCGTAGAACTTGTCCTTGGACGAGCTTGGAGACGCCATGGCGATCTAGATCTGTCAGAAAAATAGCCCGAAACAAGGATAGAGGGGAAACTTGCGATGTGGTGGTCAAAACACCCGTGAGTATATATAAGGAATTTTTATCTTACAAAACAAGCATACGAGAGGAAAACGGAGTCGGGAGGGCACACGAGGAGCCCACAAGGCAACACGGCGCGCCCCAGGGGGGGTCGCGCCCTGTGACCTCCACGTGGGTCCTTTCGGCTGTTTCTTATTTTTGTATTTTTTCTAATATTCCAAAACAGACAGAAATAATTTTTATGGAATTTTTGGAGTTGGTTTACTTACTGTATCACATACCTACCCCTTTTCATGGTTCTGGAGTGTTCTGGAAGGACTATGTTTCTCCGGTGTCATTGTTTGAATAATATTAGTTTCAACATTAATGGGAGTACCTGAGATATAATGCTTAATTCTTTGTCCATTCACTACTCTCGGGTTGGTGCCTTCAGAGTTGTTGATTTTAATAGCTCCGGAGCGGTAAACTTCTTCGATGATATATGGTCCTTCCCATTTAGAGAGAAGTTTTCCTGCAAAAAATCTGAAACGAGAGTTGTACAATAGAACTTGCTCACCCACTTTAAATTTCCATTTTTGGATTCTTTTATCATGCCATCTTTTAACCTTTTCTTTAAATAACTTGGCATTTTCATAGGCTTGGGTTCTCCATTCATCTAGAGAGCTAATATCAAATAACCTCTTTTCACCGGCAAGTTTAAAATCATAGTTAAGTTCTTTAATTGCCCAATAAGCCTTATGTTCCAACTCAAGAGGTAAATGACATGCTTTTCCATAAACCATTTTATATGGAGACATACCCATAGGATTTTTATAAGCAGTTTGGTAGGCCCACAATGCATCATCAAGTTACTTAGACCAATTTTGTCTGGATCTATTAACGGTCTTTTGCAAAATTAATTTTATTTCTCTATTACTCAATTCAACTTGACCACTAGACTGAGGATGATAAGGGGATGCAATTCTATGATTAACATCATATTTAGCAAGCAATTTACGAAACGCACCATGAATAAAATGTGAGCCACCATCAGTCATCAAATATCTAGGGACTCCAAACCTCGGAAATATAACTTCTTTAAGCATTTTAATAAAAGTGTTATGATCAGCACTACTAGTTGGAATAGCTTCTACCCACTTAGTAACGTAATCAACAGCAACTAAAATATGAGTATACCCATTAGAGGAAGGAAAGGGTCCCATATAATCAAAACCCCAAACATCAAATGGTTCAATAACAAGTGAATAATTCATAGGCATTTCCTGACGTCTACCAACATTACCAATTCTTTGACATTCATCACAAGAAAGGACAAACTTACGTGCATCTTTGAAGAGAGTAGGCCAATAAAAACCAGATTGTAATACCTTATGTGCAGTTCTGTCTCCCGCATGGTGTCCTCCGTATGCCTCGGAGTGACACTTCCGTAGGATTTGTTCCTGTTCATGCTCAGGTACACAACGTCTAATAATACCATCTACTCCTTCTTTATATAAATGTGGGTCATCCCAAAAGTAATGCCTTAAATCAAAGAAGAACTTTTTCTTTTGTTGGTATGTGAAACTAGGTGGTATATATTTAGCAACAATGTAATTAGCATAATCTGCATACCACGGAGTGTTACGAGAAGCATTTATTGCAGCTAATTTTTCATTAGGGAAATCATCATTAATAGGGAGTGGGTCATCAAGAACAATTTCCATTCTAGACAAATTATCTGCTACGGGATTCTCAGCTCCCTTTCTATCAACAATATGCAAATCAAATTCTTGTAGCAAAAGAACCCACCTAATAAGTCTAGGTTTAGCACTTTTATTTTTCATAAGATATTTAATAGTAGCATGATCAGTGTGAATAGTAACTTTGGAATCAACAATGTAAGATCTGAATTTATCACATGCAAACACAACTGCTAAAAATTCTTTCTCAGTAGTAGCATAGTTTCTTTGAGCACTGTCTAGAGTTTTACTAGCATAATGAATAACATTCAATTTCTTATCAACTCTTTGTCCTAGAACAGCACCAACAGCATAATCACTAGAATCACACATAATTTCAAAGAGTAGGTTCCAATCAGGTGGTTGAACAATAGGTGCAGAAATTAAGGCTTTCTTAAGTATTTCAAAGGCTTCTACGCAATCATCATCAAAAACAATTGGAACATCTTTTTGCAAGAGATTAGTAAGAGGCCTTGAAATTTTAGAGAAGCCTTTTATAAACCTTCTATAGAAACCAGCATGACCAAGGAAACTTCTTATACCTTTGATATTTTTAGGACATGGCATTTTCTCAATTGCATCAACTTTAGCTTTATCAACTTCAATACCTCTTTCAAAAAATTTATGCCCGAGGACTATACCTTCATTCACCATAAAGTGGCACTTCTCCCAATTCAAGACAAGATTAGTTTCTTCACATTTCTGCAAAACTCGATCAAGGTTGCTTAAGCAATCATCAAAAGAAGTTCTGTAAACGGAAAAATCATCCATGAAAACCTCAACAATCTTTTCACAAAAGTCAGAGAATATAACAGTCATACATCTTTGAAAGGTAGCAGGTGCATTACATAAACCAAAAGGCATACGACGATAAGCATAAGTTCCAAAAGGACAAGTAAATGTGGTTTTCTCTTGATCTTCTGGTGATACAGGTATTTGAGAGAAACAAGAATAACCATCTAGGAAGCAAAAGTGTGTATGCATAGATAATCTTTCTAACATTTGATCAATAAAAGGCAAGGGGTAATGATCTTTCCTAGTAGCTTTATTTAATTTCCTGAAATCAATTACCATCCTATAACCGGTTACAATTCTTTGTGGGATAAGTTCGTTTTTATCATTAGGAGCAACAGTAATACCTCCTTTCTTAGGAACACAATGAACAGGACTTACCCATCTACTATCAGCTATGGGATAAATTATACCTACCTCCAGAAGAATTAATATTTTAGTTCTTACCACATCCTTCATTTTAGGATTCAGCCTTCTTTGATGACCAACAACGGGTTTAGCATCTGGCTCCATATGAATTCTATGCTGACATAGAGTGGGACTAATGCCCTTAAGATCATCGAGAGTATATCCAATAGCAGCACGGTGTTTCTTCAGAGTTTTGAGTAATCTCTTTTCTTCATGCTCTGAAAGGTTAGCACTAATAATAACAGGATATATCTTCTTTTCATCAAGATAAGCATATTTAAGCGTGTCAGGTAATTGCTTTAATTCAAACACAGGATCACTCTTCGGTGGAAGAGGATCTCCCAAAGTTTCAACAGGCAAATTATGTTTAAGGATAGGTGCTTGCTTAAAGAACAACTCATCTATTTCATTTCTTTCATTCAATAAAAAATCTCCGTGAAGTTTCAAGTCAATTGGAGCTCTGTAGGATATGTATCTCTGTTGTAGCTATTTCAGGTCCAAAATTCCAGCTGCCGGTATTCTCCCTCTTCATATAAATCTTGCAAATTAAGAGAGAAAAGGCATAAGAATTGCATCATAAAGTGAAATAATGACCAAATACATTATAAATAACAGTAGGAAATCATGATGCAAATTGGACGTATCAGTGACCAAACTTCTCCCTCATGGCAAGTTGAAACTCTTTACCTCTAGCAAAGTTGAGGGATGGAGGATCCATAGCGTCCACCCACAAAGCCCACTAGCAAGGAACCAGGGAGGTGGCTGCCACTGCTGGACTGGCAGGTGGCAGGGAGGGTGGCCACCCGCGCAAGAGCCTTGGAGAGTCTCCTAGGAGAGTCTCAAATCTGGGTGAGTTAATTCTGATAGTAGGAGATATATAAATTTCAAAACTAAATAAAAGTAAATAAATTGCAGCAAGGTATTTAAGGTTTTAGTAATATGATTTAAATGGACCCTTGGGCCTTAGCTTTCACTAGAGGCATCTCTCTCAAGAACATAGCAACAGTGGGTAAACAAATTACTGTTGGGCAATTGATAGAAAAGCGCATAGTTATGATGTTATTCATGGCATGATCAGTACATAGGCATTACGTCCGTGACAAGTAGACCGAAACGATTCTACATCTACTACTATTACTCCACTTCGAGAGCGCTTTTATGCTAGCCTCTCTACGTATTAAGTTCATGACAAATAGAGTAATGCATGAAGCATGATGACATAATGTAGACAGAATAAAACCAATCAATATGATCAAACCCCATCGTTTTACCCTTAGTAGCAACAATACAAATACGTGCCTCGCAACTCCTCCTGTCACAGAGTGAGGACACCGCAAGGTTGAACCTACCACAAAGCACCTCTCCCACTGAAGATAAATCAATCTAGTTGGCCAAACTAAACAGATAGATTGGAGAGAAATACAAAGCTATAACAATCACACATAATAAAGTTCAGAAATAACTCAATTACTTTCAATGAACAATATGATCATAAACCCACAATTCATCGGATCCCAACAAACTCATCGCAAAAGATTACATCAAATCGATCTTCGAAGAGAACTTTGTATTGAACATCAAAAAGAGAGAGAGAGAGCCATCTAGCTATTGCTATGGACCCATAGGTCCTGTGTAAACTACTCACACCTCATCATGGAGGCAGCAAGGTTGATGTAGAAGGCCTCTGTGATCGATTCCACCTCCGTCAGAGTACCGGATAAGGTCTTCAGATGGGATCTCGGAAGAACAGAGGCTTGCGGTGGCGGAATAATTGTTTCGGGTCTCGCTCTCGGATTTTTGGAATATTTGGGAATTTATAGCGCTAGAATTAGGTGAGACGGAGCACGCGGCCCCCCCCAAGACATCTGGGCGCGCCTACCCCCTGGGGCGCACCCTGATGCCTTGCCGTCTCCTCGTCTAGCTTCTGGTCCTCCCCCGAAGCTCCTAGGGTCCCTCCTTGTCCAGAAAAAATTGTTAAAAAGTTTGGTCGCATTTGGACTTCATTTGGTAGGGATTTCTGTAAACCAAAAACATGTAGAAACAGCAACTGGCACTAGGCACTAGGTTAATAGGTTAGTTCCCAAAAATGATATAAAACTACATATAAAGCATACAAGATTGATAATATAATAGCATGAAACAATAAAAAATTATAGATACGTCGGAGACGTATCACTCCCCAAGATGCCACTAGGGCCACCGTATTCTCCTCACGCCATCGCACAATGCAAGGTGTCGTGATTCCACTAAGGGGCCCTTGAGGGCATTCACTGAACCCATACAATTGGCGACCCTTGGGGGTGGTCACCGAACCCGTACAATTGGCAACCCTTGGGTGCAGTCACCGAACCCGTACACATTGCTCGGGGCAATCTCCACAACTTAATTGGAGACCCTGAAGCTTTCCCAGAGCTTTACACCATAATGATTGAGCTTCGCGACACCACTAACCATCTAGTGCGCCCAAGCACCCAAGAGGCACAAGCTCTAGGGTGCCGAAACACCAAAGAGTAATAAGCTTCTCAACTTTCACTTCCACGTATCACTATGGAGAACTCAAACCAATGCAACTAATGCAATGGCAAGAACACTCGAAGTGATCAAGTCCCTTGCTCTCAAATACCACCAAAGCAATGAAAGCTATGGAGGAATATGAGAGGAAGAACAAGGAGAACACACAAGAACTCCAAGATCTAGATCCAAAGGGTTCCCCTCACTTAGAGGAGAAATGGATTGGTGGAAATGTGGATCTAGATCTCCTCTCTCTTTTCCCTCAAAAAACAAGCAAGAATCATGGGAGGAATAGAGAGAGAGCAAAGCTTTTGGAGGTCAACAATGGAGGAGAAAGCTTTCTCAAAGTCGTTAGGGACAATGGGGAAGAAGACCCCCTTATATAGTGGGGGTTCAAATCCAACCATTATGTGCTCTGGACGTGCATAAGCGGTACTACCGCTTAGCACGGTTGTTCGAGTGTGGGCCAGCGAGTACTGCACTAGTACTAGCATGGTAGTTCCGCCGGAGCGGTACTGCCATCTATAATGGGTGGTACTACCGCCTATTATCCAAGGTCACACAGAGGAAACAACGGTAGTAGAGCGATAGCTAGAACGGAAGTATCGCATAGAGTGGTACTACCGTTGGTGGCAACGGTACTTTTGTAAAACTACCCAAGGGTGTCCAGAGGACTCGAAATAAGCGGAAGTAGACGCGGTAGCCACCCGCGGAAGTACAACCTAAGCGGTACTACCTGTCGCTGCTAAAACTAGCAGATCTTGGGTAGGGGGTCCCAAGCTTGGTGATCTGAGCTAGATGGTAACAGGAGAAGCACAATGTTTTTACCCAGGTTCGGGCCCTCCTGATGAGGTAAAACCCTACCCCCTGCTTCTTATATATTGATTGTGATGGGGTATAGAGTACAGTATGATCTACCTCGAGATCGTATGAAGATGGTCTAAGCTCTAAACCATGCAATGATGTCTCTACGGACTAAACCCCACAGCTTATTTAGACGCCGGGGGTACCTAGGGTTTACACATGGTCGGTTACAATCTAGGGATAAGCATGTTGATCATTCAAATATGCTTGAAGTGTACGCCAAGCCTCTAGGAGATCTTCGTATTGATTACACCGAGGACCAGAGCCTGCATGGCCCTTTCATCAGTCTTCGGTGGATCCTCGGCCCGGCCCATAACCGGCGGGCTGACGTGGCAAGCACCACCTAATCCGGGACACCAACAGTAGCCCCTGAACTAATCTTCAAGCTGAGGACATTGGGTATCTTCTTCGGTATCACCTTACAAATTTGAGTCTTCGGCTTCGTAGGCGAGTTCCATCCTCCACGTCGGCTTCTGATTCTGAGGTCATGCTCGGCTCCGAGGCTTCTTTGGCTTTCCCTATTGCGTCCATGTGTCAGATGAGAGGAGATATCTTTTAACAAGGCCTCCTCCTCGGTGTACCTTGTTGATTTGGCAAGGCCGAGGTATCCCTTTAACTTAGTTTGTGAAGGCTTGCTATGGGAGGCCTAATCAGGTCAAACCCTGATAGCCTTTTCGGCCGAAAACTGAAGCGTCACCACTGGCAGCCGGGCCAGGCCATCTTATCAACAGTTAATGCTGGACATATCATGGCCCAAGGTAGTTTTCATTAGCACGTCTCATCAATAAAGAGACCATGCTCTGAATTTTTAGTGACATCATCAACAAGAGCGCCTCAATCTTCGTGCGCATATACTGCATAATATATCCGGAACTGGCGATTTTACTACGAAGCGGGGCAACCCCTGGCCTTTTATTGACCTATAAGGAGGGAAGAGGGTAAATCGATCCCTTTTACGCTCCCATTCCTCAGCTACATCACCTCCTAGCTTCCTCAAAGCTCCAACACCCTGAGATCTGCTTCCGATCCAATCGTCTTCCGGCCTCCTTCTTTGCTGCCAAAGATGGCCGGAGAGGGGAAAGATGCTGCTGCTCCGGTGCTCGAAGCTGCCAGCAAGAGGGGGCAGTGGCTGCAGTCCAATGTCACCGTCGGCACCATTACTGAGCACCAGGTGGATGGGTACCACCTGGCTACGGCGAAGTTCTGGTCTCCCATTGTTGGGAACGCGGTTCGTTCGGCCTCTGCTATCCTCACTCCTCGCAAGGGGGAGCGAGTGGTCTTCATTTCCCACTTCCTCCGAGGCCTCGAATTTCCAGTTCATCCCTTTGTCCAAGGTCTCTTGTTCTTCTACGGGCTGGATTTACACCATCTTGCCCAGAACTCCATCCTCCACATTTCCTCTTTCATTATGATCTATGAGGCCTTCCTTCGCGTGGAGCCGCACTTTGGGCTATGGCTCAAGGTGTTCGGCATCTAGCCGCACAGTAGCGGTTCCAAGCTCGCTGACTGCGGAGGGGCCATGATAAGCAAGATCCCCAAGGTCACTTGGTCGAAGGGTATGTTTATCAAGACTATGAAACTATGGTAGCAAGAATGGTTCTATGTTGCCGACAAGAAAGAGGGCCCGGTCTTCTCGGCAGAGCCACCGAAGAGGCTATATTCCTGGACTGACAAGAATATCCCTGGGGTGAACGAGGAGGAGGTGAAAGCGCTCTAGGGTCGGCTCAAGGCTATGGTGGATTCGGGCGTCACCTTGACAGATGTGGTCAACGTGATGCTTCTTCGTCGCGCCCTCCCTCTCTAGAACCGAGCTACTCCGAAGTGGAGGTGCAAGCCGGAGGATGAGGCAGCGCTCACTCGGCTCTACCGAGGAACAAGCCTCGTCAGGATGTGGAAACTTCTTTTTAAAACAAAGAAGGACAAGGCCGCTCCTCGAGCCGAGGACATGTGCTTTAGCCAGGATAACCCCGCCGAGATGCTAAGTGCTTTACTACAAGTTCTTTAATGCTTATTTCCTGCCATCATTTTTCTAATCGAGCAACAATATGTGTGTTATGCATAGAAATGGCGCCAGCGCGCCCGAAGATGCTGGCTTCTCCCCTGCTGCTTGAGGACCTTATGATCCCCACGCTTGAGAAGTTCCTGACCGAGGACCCCTATGAGGTCCCAGTCAAGAAGAAGAAGGGGGAGAAGAAGGACAGTGCAAAAAGCCTGTCCAACCACAATTCTTCCTCAGATCCAACTGCCAGGAGGAAGAGAGTGAGGATCCCTCTTCCAAAGGTGGGAAGAGAGCAGCGTCCGAGGAGGTTAGCCCTCCTCGGTCATTCAAGTGTCTGAGAAGGGCCCACGTCACCTCGACGGGCCAAACCTCGGCGCCCGTGGAGACGATTGGCTCAAGCTCGTCCGAGGACGGCCCACGTTCTCGGGATCGGCCGAAGGCCACGAGGTAATAATTATCTTTGAAAGATATCTCTAACCGATGTTTTCTCCCTCACTCATTAGATGTTTCATTCGTAGCTCAGTGCGTGGTCGGCCAGGGGATGGTGACTCTGAAGACGAACATCCGCTAGCCGCGCTAGCCCGGAGTTCATCAGAGGCAACCACTGACCCTCCACCCACGCATGACGGCACAGAGGAGCTGACCTCTCGCTCCATTCATACGGTCTTTAATGCTGAGGAGGGACCCAAAGTCCGTATGGCTGAGGTTGTCCCCTCAGCCGCGGAGCGGGAGGCCAAGGACCAGGAGGATAGAACCTTCCCAGTCCGAAGAGATCTGGAGCTCCAACGCCCCACTTCCCCGATTTCGATGACCTCGAAGTCGTCGGGTCGGGCACAGACTCCCCTCGCCCCTTTAACGAGGGATGATATGGGGAGAGTGTTTTCACCCCTACTCGGTCCTGAAGGGGCCGAGCTGTCGGGGCGTCAGCAGCTAGTGGAGGCAGCTATAAATAGCTCATCCCTTCTGCCCGACCACTGCGCCATTCTTGGTGCAGCTTATTCCAAATTCCAGCTAGCCAAGGCAGGGATTATGGAAGCTTTCCTCGGCCTTGCAAAAGGTTTCGAGGTAAACGCACATAACTACTCATATATTTTTCTTTATAAATGGCTTTGTTAGTACATCCAGGTATAGCCAGTAGCCCTCAAGGATGATATATAAATATTATCCAAAGATCATTTAGTGGGTGTCTACGATAATTTTACTATTTATTTGAAAAGGAAGATAACCCAGTAGCCCCCAAGCCTTAAGCTAGTTTAATAAACTGGCTTGATGGTTGCGAAAAATTTATAATTTGAATGCAAATATGCAGTAGCCCCCGAGACTCTAGTTGAATCGAGGAATCCGACTAGAGGATCGAATCTTATGCTCGATGTTTTATTGGCTTTGTTGTATTTTGACGCAGGTCTCTTCTTCCTCCTCTTTTGCCAATTCGGCGGAGTTGGAGGAAATGAAGCGAAAACTGGCGCGATCCCAAGAGGATCTGAACTTGATGCAGCAACAAATAAGCCAATCGTGAGGTACTGACATTTTACATTTTTTACTAATCCGCCTGTCGAGAACAACTTAATTATTAATCTAAGTGTAACTGATACTTTTACAACATCCGAGGAGGACCTTGCAGGCTTGAGGGCCGAACTGGAGAAGGTGTGGCAAGAGGCCGAGCAGTAGAAGGCTGCGACATGCAAAAGCGCGGAGGAGCTTGCCGAGGAACACAAAACTCAGCTAGCGTGCCAAGCTCGGATTGCCGAGATTGAGGACGACCTGAAGAGCACAACCACGACATGCAATGCTCTGAAGGATTCCTGTAAAAAAGATGCCGTTGAGCTCAAGAAGCTGAAGGCGGACTATCAGGAGGCCACTTCTCAGGCAAGGGCGGCCAAGGAGGAGCTTCGACAGGCTATCGACATAGCTGCCGGTAAGTCATACTTACTGCAATGCGTTTTCGGACATGAAGCGTCCCCTGTGCTAACGCGAAAATGGCATTTGTCTGGTGAGTTCTCGGATCTTCCTCTCAGCGTGGAGCAAGCATGCAGTATTTCGGCAGTCATGATGATGCCGCCGCCGAGAAGTCGTTCTGGATGCAATTCCAGGATTCATCTCGGCCCAAGCTACTTGGCAATCAGCTCAAGTAGATGGCCGAGCTGCACCGGCTGGCCAGGCCTGCCATGGAGGACTTGTGCGTGGCTCTATGGCCGGATGCTTTGCTGCTGACTAGCTTTTTTGGGCTGGTGCAATGGCTCCAGGGAGCCGTTCCTCAAGTCAAGCCGTGGAAATGCTCGGCCTGTTTGGAGGGTGCGCGGGAGGCGTATGTGACCGTGAAGACGCATTGGCCGGGGATGAAACTGGAGGAGATGGCGCAGCGTGGTCCAGAGGGGAAGAATCAAGAAGCTCGGTAGTATTACGAGAAGGTGATGCCGACCGCACGAGTGTCCGAGGTGAAGTGCACGAAGGAGAGGATCCTAGATGGTCTTCAATGATCGTGTTTATCCTTTCTCCTCGGTATGCCGAGATGCTCCTTTTGTAAGAAAGACAAATTTATGCTTGTTACTTGGGCGTGTCCTTTTTGAAGTAAGCTTGATGCTTTATTTTGACTCTACTATGACTCTTTGAAGATGTAGTTGTCTAGTCGCCGGCTTCTACCCCTTAGTAGATGATACGTCACCAACGTATCTATAATTTTTGAATGTTTCATGCTATTATATTACCAATCTTATATGCTTTATACATCATTTTATATCATTTTTTGGGAACTAACCTATTAACCCAGTGCCATGTGCCAGTTGCTGTTTTCTGCTTCTTTTGGGTTTTACAGAAAATCCCTACCAAACGGAGTCCAAACGCTATGAAACTTTTTGAAGATTTTTTCTAGACCAGGAGGGACCCTAGAAGCTTCGAGGGAGCACCAGAAGCGAGACAAGGAGATGGTAAGACAACAGGGAGCACCCAGGGGGGTAGGCACGTCTTGATGTCTCGTGGGCCCCTCGTGTCTCCGTCTGACCTAATTCCAGCGCTATAAATTCCCAAATATTCCAAAACCCCTAAAGCAAGACCCGAAACAATTATTCCGCCGCCGCAAGCCTCTATTCTTCCGTGATCCCATCTGGAGGCCTCCGCCGGTACTCTGCCGGAGGGGGAATCGATCACGGAGGGCTTCTATATCAACCTTGCTGCACCTCTGATGATGTGTGAGTAGTTCCCACAGGACCTATGGGTCCATAGTGATTAGCTAGATGGCTTTCTCTCTCTCTTTGATCTTCAATACAACATTCTCTTCGGAGTTCTATTCAAAGTAATCTTCTTTTGCGGTGTGTTTGTTGGGGTCCGATGAATTGTGGGTTTATGATCAGATTGTTCATTGAAAGTAACTACTTTATTATGTGTGATTGTTATAGCTATGTAATGCTTTCCGATCTATGAGTTTTCTTTGGCCAAGTTAATGATTAGATCTTCAGTGGAAGTGGTGCATAGTAGTAGGTTCAATCTTGCGGTGTCCTCACCTCGTGACAGAAGGAGTAGCGAGGCACGTATTTGTATTGTTGCTACTAATGGTAAAACGACGGGGTTCGATCATATTGGTTGGTCTTATTCTGTCTACGTTATGTCATCATGCTCCAACCATTACTCTGTTTGTTATGAACTTAATACCTTAAGATGCATGCTGGATAGCGGTCGAGGGGTGGAGTAATAGTAGTAGATGTAGAATTGTTTCGGTCTACTTATCACGGACGTAATGCCTATGTACTAATCATGCCATGAATAACATCATAACTATGCGCTTTTCTATTAATTGCCCAACAGTAATTTCTTTACCTACCTTATGCTATGTTCTTGACAGAGATGCCTCTATTGAAAACTATGGCCCCCGGGTCCATTCACCATATGTACTAAAACTTTAATTTACTTGCTACAATTTATTTACTTTTATTTCCTTTTGCAATTTATTTACTTTTATTTCCTTTTGCAATTTATATATCTATCACTATCAGAATTAATTCTTGCAATTAACGAGTACAAGGGGATTGACAACCCTCTTGCCCGCGTTGGGTGCAAGTATTTTGTTTGTGTTTGTGTAGGTACTTTCGACCTTTGTCTGCGTGAATCTTCTATTCTAGCGACCCGACCCAATGCAGTCAAGTCTCTGTGCTTTCTGTGCCATCCCTGGATCAGTATGCTGGCACACACACAGTACTTCGATGAAATACCATAACATCACATGTTAAAATAAATACCGTAGATCCAGAGTATACCTTATATATCACAGCGAAAACAATCAATAAGGGTGTGGAGTCCCATCAATGCCAACGGCAAGTTGAGTATAGACCGTAACCTTATATCGTCGCTTACTCGTCGTAGAAAATATCTGCAACATGATACGTTGCAGCCGTGTAGGTCAGTACATTGAATGTACCGGCAAGATCACAATAGAAACATATGAAAAGTCTATTATATATGCAATATGGCTTTGAGGCTCTCTGTCTGAGTTTTTGCATAAAAGCCAGTTTTGTCCTAACTCAAAGTTTTCACTTGCATTTTGATACTACATGGATAATATTTATGAGATGGTTCCGCCAACCAATTCTCATTCCCTGGTCATTAAAACCCCAAATTGATTAAATCGGTAACAGTGTTGAGAATATCCACACCATCCAATTCCAGTCGCTCAAATTGTCCGTAACCAGGGACACGGCTAATCAATTAGGTTTTAACACGCTGCAGAGGTTTGTGCACTTTTCCCCGCAAGACTCGATTGCCTCCTTTGAAGTCCTCGCACTGCCTGGCGTTTGAGAACAGGATGACCGAGACACAGTCTTTCCAAAGTACTCTACTATGCTAGAGCCCATAATAGCTTGCGGCTGCACACGGAAGCTTCTGGTCTTGAAAGATCCATCAATCTCTTTGAGCCTGGGTGGCCTTCCGTAATACTTGGTGATCACTGGTCAATCCCCCGGATCCCCTGGTAGAATTGGGTGATCTCTAGTCAGTCTCTAGGCTCCCCGGGTAATCGCTGGTCAACCCCCAGGATCCCCTCTTAGTCTGTGGCACTGGGTGATCACTAGTCAATCCCTATGATCCCCGGGTAATCACTGGTCAACCCCCAGGATCCCCTCTTGAGTCTGTAGCACTGGGTGATCACTAGTCAATCCCTATGATCCCAACTTGAGTCCATAGAACCGGGTGATCACTAGTCAATCCCTAGGATCCCCTCTTCTTGCAAGCAGTCCACCTAGAGGTGTGTTGAAATCTTGAAGTCTTGTAGTCTTGAGGTTGCTCCAGGTGTTATTATCACACTCACATCTCACATGAAACACTCATACCAATCCCCGTCTACTAAAGCATAGCTGCAACTAACTTAACAACGATTCCCGGGATTTGGTGACAAGGGCATGGGTTCCTACCTCATGGATCTACTCAGGCTACAAGTTTCAATTTTCCTATTGGATGCAAGAGGAGAAGTGCTACTAATGCAATAAAATCATAGGTATTCAAAATATGATCAAAGTGAACTTGCCTGGTATAGTTGGTGAAGATAATATCGCTCTCAGAAAAACTTGATAGAACTATTCGTCACTCTCCGATGAAAATCTATATAGTCAAACATTGCATTCACATAAGCATTCACTCTAGCAAGCACTTCTAACTATCAAAATAACAATCAAAAAGCAATAAAGAAAACAATAATGAAGTCAAAGAAAACCAAATAAAAATCCAGGGAAAACTTCAAAGAAAACTAGGGAGAAAGCAACTCACACAATAGCAATCAATAACTCACATAACAACACTAAATTAATCTAAATAAGTATTCAACCGTAAAGAAAATACAATTTTAATAAAACAACAAAAAGTAATTTACTAAATTATTAACTAGCAAAAAGGAACTCATTAGTAGCTATTATAACTATCTAGTTATAACCAAAACAATTATAACAACAAAGAATTAACTAAAACAATACTAAACAATATTAAATAATTACCAAAAAATAAATTATTGTTACTTAACAGAAACAATAATTAACTAAAGTAAAGTGGCAAAAATAAATACTTTTGAAACTAATAAAACTAATTCTATTACTATTCAAACATGCATCACTAGTGCTGTTTCTAATCTACTTAAGTCAATAAATAAACTATAAAAATCAATCCTAACATGCTACTGTGTAAACAAAACTATCACAAAACACTAGCAAAAAGAACTAATTTAAAATAATTAAAAACAACTAATCTATGAATAAAACAATCCTATAGTCAAAACAGTACTGTTTTAGCTAAAAAACTAATTTTAATTATACTAAAAATAAATCACTAAATGCTACTGGATAGACAATTCAACTAGTGACTAGGAGCAAAAAGAATCAAATAAAAATCTATTTTTAAACTCAAGATATTGCCAAAATAGTAATTTGAACAAATTTCATCAAATTCAAATTTAAACTATTCAAATTTGAAAACTAATTGTACAAATAGAACTACAACAAATAATTAACCTAATGCAAAAAGAATCAATCAAAAAGGATTTCAAACATAAAAGATATTCAAATTCTAAAACAGAGACTATTTCTGTAAATAAAAACAAAACAGAAAAGAAAACGACGACGGTGCGGTTAAGGGGCATTTGGCGCACTGTGGTTGGCTGAGGGGTGTGCGCGCGCTAAAGCTGCGGGCGGACGACCGATAAGTAACAGAAAATCATTTCGGCGTTTAATTAAAAAAACAGATCTAATCCTGATGGTCTGATCTAGATCTGACGTTTGCGGGGGCGTCGGTGGCCGGTGCTTACAGAGCAGGTCGACGGCGGCGACGGTGGCGGCTCGGTCTCGACGCGGGCGACTACTCCGGTGGTCCTCGGGGTCGGGGAATACGCCGGGGAGATGCGGTGGTCGACGACGAGTCGGATGGTGGTTGCGGCGGGGCTCAGGGAGGACTGGACCGACGACGCGTAGCAATGGCGGACGGCGGCAGTGGCGGCTCTCCGACGAGCAATCACGGCAAGGGGAGAGGGGGTAGGGTTGGGGGTTTTGGCAAAATCGGACGCAGGGGCTCGGCTTTTATAGTTAGGCAGTCTTGGGGGAGGGGTTGGTGCACGGGAAAGAAGGTTTCGGGAGACCCCGTGAGCGGCGGTGGCGGTCTCCGGCGAGGAAGGAAGGAGGAGGAAGAAAAGGAAAGAGGGGATCCGTCGGTCGGTGGGTCCCACCGGTCAGAGAGAAAGAGAAAAGAAGGAAAGGGGGCGGGTGACCGGTTTGGAAAGTAATCGGTGCGGGGAGAGAGAGAGAGAGGTGGCCTGCTGGGCTCGGTGCACTGTTGGGCCTGCTGGGCTTCGGCCAGAATTTCTTTTTAAAACTAAAACAGAAAGAGAAAAGAGATAACATAAAATAAATACAAAATATTATATAGACATCTTTACCTATAATAATAATAATAAAGCATCTATTGCTTCTGCTCGCATACCCGTCGTGGCACTTTTGCAAAAAAGTCCCTGTGGTTTTGGGCAATTAACCCGCACCCCAGATGTAAGTTATTAATAATATACAGTAAAAAAACGAATCGCTCGTTCACGAGACCCGGACAGACGCAACGCCGGTCTCCGCCTTGCCCCAATCCACTCCAGGCCGTCGCCCCCAACCCACCATGAGGACGAGGATGCCGAACTCAGGCGAAGGCGCTGGTCCGGGCCTCCGGGTCTCCGTGGGGATCGGACCGTCCTTCGGCGACCTTGGCTTCCTCTTCCTCAACACCTCTGCCGCCTGGGCCACGGGAGACAGGAGCCCCACGCTCCCGCGCCTGCCCGATCTGCGCACCAGCCTTGGAGCGCGGTCAGGCGACTGCAAGGCCCTGGAGCGTCGTCGGGCAACGAGTTGGTGGTGGTCTCCGCCGCGGCCGCCGATGCATAGAGGAGGGGCGGTCAGCGCAGAAGCCCAGCTCCAAGAACGAAGGGGGTCCCCTCCTCACCCCGTCCCCATCCCCTTCCCTACCCAGTGGACAGCCGGAGGAGGAGGAGTTGTCGTCTCCCTCCTTCCTGTACACCGAAGGTGAGCTCCTCTACACCCGAGAGGACGCCGGCTCGCCGTGCACAACGGCGGAGCAGCAGCCCACGCCCTTCCTCCCCACCATGAAACATCCTACCCGGGTCGTCGGATCTGGCCGAGATCAGTTTCGGACGTGCTACCACTGGGGCGCATCCCTTTCTCATGCCCCCACGTCGGCCTCCATGGTCGTTGTCCTCCTCTTATCCATCTTGTCACGGGTGGCTTCAGAGATTACACTGGGCGGTGGCTTAACTGAATTCAGAGAAGTTTGGACGTATACAGTTCTACAATCAAGCACGTGTATGTGTTTGATAAAATGCCTAAATGCACTAGCATCCCTTTTATTGCATTGGTTGTTAGTCGACTAGCTGTTGGTGCATAAAAAAGGAGTCCATGGTCTTAATTTTCTATAAGGCTGATAATCATGACTGTTATTTTTGACCTTCCATTACTGTGTATAACATGCTAATTTCAACTGAATAGATTGCCGATTTGTCGATCAGTTTGTGTTATTATCATTGAATTGTTTGTTGATGTGCAGGAAAATGTTCGTGGTTGTAGGCAGATCTTGAGTGGGTGATGTCCTTTAACTCAGATTTGCTCATTGCTGTCCGTGGATACTTGCTTTGAGGGTGTGATCTGCGTCATCGTCATGTAATGCGTCAGTCATAAGGATTATGGCAGTGCTTCAGCGCCAAGGGTAGGTTTCCATCAGAATGTTGGAGCAGCTGGTTCAGCTAACATGGTGAGGCTGCCTCCCTTGACCCGCGGATGGGATTGGCATTCCACAAATTTTTCGATGCCTTTTATATTTGGCAACAATGTGATGATGTGCTGATTTCTTGTATGGCGTAAAGAGAGAGAATACTATATCCCATGTTCTTTATTACCCGAGTCAGGGTTCGGCTCAAATTGTGGTGCTTCTATTCTATGCAATTTTCTTTTCTTGATGATGCCATGTTCTGCCATTCATTCTCTTTTATGCCTGATGCGTGTGTCATAAGCCTACTAATAACCTTTTGATCAATGGTAAATCTGCTGAACAAACTCCTGTCTTATCCCCCATTGTGTGTCTTAAGGTTAATCTATTCATGGTTAGTTTTCCTTACTGTACAAAGGCCATCTCTTTTTTGTGTATTTTCCCTTCTCTGTCCTTTACGGTAACATAGACCGTGCTCACATTGTTGCAACTTGCAATTAGTTCTATATTTGTTTGTGAGTGTCATTCGAGGTCAGGGTAAATATTTTGGCAGAGTAAATACTGATGGAAGTGTCATACAATTTTGTCTTGTACAACTATAATAGTTTTGATACATATTTTTATCTGATTAACTGGCACTTCTGCACCACCATAATAAGCAGTGTAGATCCGCCTCTTTGTTTTTAATTAATGTGAGAACTTCTAGCCTTCTAGAACAAGCGTGGTAGCTTCTTTAACTTTGTTCTAACAAATACCATATATGGTCAGTCTAGGATGAAAGTCTACTTATCAAATTTTGTTAATCTGGTTACAGTCAATCTAGGGGGTGCTTCTTTCGCTTCAGTATTTATCAGTGATATTGGTAGTTCTCTGTAGTACACTATTTGTATTAGTTTTACCTTTTTTTTCCTTCATGATTGCTTAGTTGCATTGTTTTTGCTTCTGACTATACCGCTCTGCTGCAGATGATAGCGTCTCAAAGTGGACTTTTCGATCATTTGATAAACGTTTGGAAATTCAAGCCTGGTCCTGTTCTGCAACCTGTGACCTTTACTTCTTAATGGACAAGTTTCAGTCACCCCTATATCGTCAGGTAATATAACAAGGCTATTGTTTAGATCATATAATCAAGCATGTCTGCTTATCGGAAAGTTAAGCTTTCTCACCTTGCACGCAACTGCTACCATTATTGCTTAGAAGGGGCAGCTTAGTGATACAATCTCATGACTATAAGGCAGTTAGTGATTGCCATGTTTGTTGAATTAAACTTTCACTTGTCAGATCAGTTTACATGCTTTGAATTTTACTCAGTGTACCTCTAAAGTTGTACCTTCTACTAAGGTATAACACCTACAGATGATCCGATTTTTCTTCTTTTAAATCCCCCTGTGTGTGTGTATATACGACAGACATTGTCCTTCTGATTTATTTTTCCAGTAGATGATTGTGGACAAAGTTTTTCAATCCATGCCTTTTGCTATACTAATTTTTTTGGGTGACGCAACATAAGTTATATAATTGGTGCACTTAAGTAATTGATTTATCTGGCAATAGATTGCCACGATGATAGCTCTAACCTCTGTGCCACCAATCTGAATATTGTAGCTTTATTCTTTACTAATTTTAAATGTTTTTTTGGTGGTTGTTTCTCGGAGGTAGCACACTTGGCATAGCTTTTCAGAAGACAACAGTTCAGTAGGAAGCAGATGAATGAGACATTTTCATTATTTTCTACTCCATTGTTATGTACAAACACACGAGTGGTGCATAAAAGTTTTGTTGCTATTTATCCTTTCATGAGCTGGATGTGCCATTGACGGCGGTGGCAAGCTTGGATCAGTTGGATTCAGATGGTGGAGACGATGGATGGTAAGGATGCATTTTATTAAAAATAATAGCAGATGATATGCATGCAGATTCTTCGGTTTAGAAGATATATATTTGACACAGTACATGCTTAAGCATATATGCACATTCAATTTTAACTATTGTAAAAAAGTTTATTACATCAAATTATATTTCAACAAAGTTTTAGTTGGCTCTCATCAGTGGGCTAATTCTATAAGAAAAACCGACAAAATAACTGGTAAGGAAATGTCTAGAGCAATGAGGTAATTTTATCCTATGTGACTTTCTTTCTCTTGCATTTCCTGATTTTGTTTTTCTTTCTCCATTTTTTCAGGTTCCAAGGCCTGGCCGCAGCTAGCTTGATTTGGAGACATTTCATGTTAGGAGTTAAACTTTGGCTTGGAGGCATTGAACTTTGACTGTAACTAGCTTTGTTACTTGGTATACTTCTGTCAGCATCCACAGAAACAACTATCTACCATACTGTTTAATCTGGGATTTCCTCCGGGGCCGAAAAATGTACCAAATCCTGCTTTGAGTGGAGATCCGATCATTCCTATATTGCTAGATTTAACTTTAATCTATGTGTTGCTCTGTATGTATCTCGGCATAAGTGGTTCATCATACTATGATCTAATGTAGTGTTTTAATTCTGGTACTTCTTGGTGAATATGCATTACATTGTATTTTCATGGAAGCCTTCTCTTTCCCCTCTCTAATCATACTACTGCTCTTACCCTTGCCTCTATATGAACCTAGAAATATTATGGCTGCCATAGTGATACTCTCCCCCAGCGACATCCCGGCACATGATGTTCCATCAACAACTTCAGAATATGATGGTGATGCTCAACCTGCAACTTTGTAGCAACACTGCCTTTTGTTTTATGTAGAAAATTAACAGATTTTTTAAGTGTTTCTGTATGAGCTAATAATTAGAAAATGTTTATTTTTGTGAATAATGAGATTGGTCCTTCAATATGGCATAGAAAATGTACTTTTGGGTATTTCTAATAATTTTTTGCTACTTGCAAAGTAGTTCGAGTGTTTTTTCTTACAATTCTAAGCACATATTTATTGATTTTGTATCCCTTGGAACGCACGAACCCTTTTGCTATACTACCTACTGATAGAGGGAGGTGATATTCTTCTGGCCTGTCATGTGCAAAAGATGGATTTACCCTTCCACTGAATTACATAATCACGTTCGTCGCCCGACGTTGGTATCTGTGTCCAAGTCGTCTACTAGGAAACCAATCCTTCCGTACGTTCTCCTCACGATCATGACTCTCGCTTGGAGTCGAACCCATCGGGGAGGAAGTCGCTGGTGCTGGCCACGGCAGGAAATGAGAACTAGCACGCAGCAAATGGGAACTAGCACGCGGGGCCATCACGGAGGGCGACGGCGGTGGCGGATGCTGATCAATCGAGTGAGTGGAGGGCATAATCAAGGTCTCCCGTTCAATGCATCTCCTACTTCATGCTGGCCAAGCACCATGTGAGATCTATACTTACTATTCTTTGTTATCCTTCTGCAAATGAAACATAAAATTGTTTCTTGGGTGAAAAGAAAATTACTATGAATAAATGTTTGCTTCATGCAATCGTCATGTTGCTTGATCAGTTGGGTAGCCGCTCTGGCATGAAAAAAGAATTGATGATCTGTAGCAATGACCAACACATATGAGACGCCATGTTGAAATGTAGGATGTGGACTTGCGTGGGTTATGCTAGGTGTGTGTGATATTTTTTCTCCCGTTGCAACGCACGGGCATGTTTACTAGTATTATATATAAAAAATGTTCAAAAAAACATTTCCTAAAACATGAACTATTTTTTCAGAGGTAAATAAAATCTACAGAAATTCAAATAAATGCAAATGCATTCTGTAGCCATTTAAATAATTCAAATTGAATTTTGAAATATCCAAAATAGCTCCAAAATGATTTTCCCCTATTTTTTAATTGGAGGGAATTATTTTACCCTCATTTCCATATTTTTATTTTTAGGAGAAAAATAATTTGAATAAAACTTCAAATGGACTTTCAAATTGTTTCTTTTAAACTTCCAACCCATATTTCATATAATTTGAAGAAGTCATTTTATCTTCTCTCATGAAAATCATTGAGTTTCATAAATTTTATCAATTGGAATTCAAATCATTTTCAAATCTCTATTTCATTTCTTTAAATGGAAGAAGTCATGTCATCTTTTCTCTAGGGTTTGTATTAGAATTGAACTTGAATTCATGGAAGACAAAAATGCAAGTATGAAAGTTTTGGGTAAGTCCTTTTATTCCCTCTCATTAAACTTTCAAAAAGTTTCAAATTTCACTCAAGTTCACACAATCAATCGCACAACAATCAACAAACAATCATAATTATTTATTTAATATAACATTCCAAAATTTAGAAATTTGGGATGTTACAAACCTACCACACTTAAAATGAATCTCGTCCTCGAGATTCGGAGAGGCAAGCAAGAAAAGGTTAGGGTTTGGGGGTCTTCTAGCAAATCCATTGATCGGAAAAGTCTGGGGTGCTACCACACTTAAAATCAAAGTCATGGGTCCATCAAAACTCAGGTACTCCATCCTTTGGGTTGACGGTGTCGGTCTTCTCATATTCTCCGGGATAATTCCTTCACTGGTGGTCTACCGGTAGGGCATAACCTTTACTCAAAAATCCTGTGTCCTTACATCAAAACAAGGTCCTTCCAAGGCTGGGTCTTCTTAGCTGACAGGTCTGTCGCCTATTCTAAACGACTATCAGAAATCTCATGGTGGTCAACAAATAATGGTTCCTCCTGCAGGAAATGGGTCTGGGTTGAATCTCACCATATAACCTACGGTTGGCAACAACTGCCTTGTAAAAGGGCTTCTTATCATACCATTCTAAGGCTTAAGCAAGGTTTTCAATGATCGTTGTCTCTCTACTATAGGTAAGTCACTCCAGATTTACCATTCCAAATAGCAAGAGCAAATGATAAGAGTAAGTCGGTATGGTGATCAATCCATTCCACACCCAAATCATTACCCTGTATAAGGTTTAGTGAATCTCGCATTTCTAACACTCGGGCATTCTCACAAGCATTGCAGAATTTCTCTTGTCCTCGAACTGGGTTCGGGTAAATCCATTATTTCTGCAAGCCAAACATACATCTATCGTTTCTTCACCACTCTCGGTGTTTTTTTTGCGTAACCTCCTATGAAACGTCGCTGGTGAAATTGTAGCTCCTTCAGGTTTCCTTCTTCAATAAGATTGGGCTTGTTTCCTTAGCAAATCCTGGGTCCCGTGGGGTATTGGTCCACTTAATTTCTTGTATAGCTTCGTCTGGTCTTCGGGTCAAGACTGCTTCCATATTATCTTCATATGTCTCTTAAGTCCAGTTGCTTCTTTCCATCATCTTATCATAATTCTACTCATTTGTCCAAACTCCTTGGCATGAACAGTACATTCTTCTCCTTTATTCCTGTGGTTTTACCGATTACTACCACACTTAAAATGAAAATGTACTAGTTCATCCATATTTCTTATTCTTCATATCTCCGAACATGAGCACATACAAATGCAGTAATTAAGATCAGGGCACATTTGTGTTTTATTGATTTATTAACCATTACAATCTCCGAGATTTCCATTACATAATTTAACTCAACATCCTCAGGAATATAAAAGTGCTTCCTACTATATTTATTACATTCCTTATTCCATTACCAAAATCTGAAGTACTTCGCTCAAGCTTTCTTTTGATCTGAACACTCCCTGGCACCATGTCCTACTTCCTTGCAAAGTAAACAGATGACCTCCGACAAGTCTCGGGGCTTTTTGGTGACTGTGTCTGCTCCTTGGGTTCTTGGCTCCTTTCCTGGGCACATATTGGCATAGTGACCTAAGGTCTTGCATTTGAAACATGTGATATAACTCAGGTCCTTATGTGCAGGGATTTGGCTCTTACTGGTATACTTTCTCTTCTTCCTGGATTTCTTCGTACTGATCAGAGATTCTATTTCCTGTGGATCAAACTCCACTTCTTCCGTCGGGAAGTTTACCAGATACTCTTTTCTTTCCTTCGTGCAATACTGTGAAAAATGTCCTTCTTCTCCATAGGAATAGCAGGCATTGGAATAAAAGTTGTTTAGGCCTTCTTCATCCGGGTCTTCAACAACTTCCTTCATCACAGGGTCTTCTAAACTTTACTTGAGGGCTTCCTTCATGGCTTCCTTCTGTTGCTTAATGACTTCTTGTACCTTGGGGTACATTTGGCATTGAGCCGGGTAATGAGTAGTTCCTTCACACAAGAAACATGTCACCAGCCTAGTTGGGCATTCTCCATCCAGGTGATTGTCTTCACAATGAGGGCATCCATCCTTGTGTTCTTCCTGGGTGTGTCCTATTTCTCCGCATGTCTTGCAAGCACAAGGTTTCTTCATCAGTTTATCACCGTTCTTCCAGATAAGACGGGATCTTAACAGAGTCTCAATGAATTCCTCCCAAGTTTTTGCTCTATTACATCCTTGTATGGCTTGGTGCATTTCCCACCAGGTTGCAGCACTTTTTGTAAAGTACTGAAGAGCGTATTGAACCTCATACTTCCTTGCAATCAAATTTTTCCCGAAGTGGTTTTCCATGTTCTGAATCCACAGCTCTGCCTCCAGCCGAGTCATCGGTCCAGAGAATACAAGTCCATCTTCATTCATCTATTGGGTCCAAGGGTTTCGGGATGAGATACAAGAGGGGGATAGAGAGATACACACAATACAAACAATATAGTTTTAAAATTAGGTTTTATTTGTTGCTGTCGGAAAACACACACAAATGACAGCTCACAAATCATCGTATCTAACGTGAGTATACAACAAGAGTTTGGCCTTCTAAAGGTCATAATAATATTGGGATTCTTTAGGGTCTTTGGAGTCTTCAATTATTTTAGCTTCAATCCTTGTACTCTGAAGTGATCCTCGGTTGATTCTCCATGTGGTCAAAAGGGAAAGGGGTGTATTCCAACTATTTGAGGTAAGAGGGACTTTTGATAAAATCAGAAATGACGAGAAGTAAAAGATATTTTTGAAAAATAAATTATTGGAGATATACAGTCCTAGGGGCTTTCCTGTTTCTAGGGTCACGTCCTATAGTTAACATGTGCTCTGGTACCATCTCTGTAGCGACCCGACCCAATACGGTCAAGTCTCTATGCTTTCTGTGCCATCCCTGGATCAGTATGCTAGCACACACACAGTACTTCGATGAAATGCCATAACATCACATGTTAAAATAAATACCGTAGATCCAGAGTATACTTTATATATCACAGCAGAAACAATCTATAAGGGTGTGGAGTCCCATCAATGCCAACGGCAAGTTGAGTATAGACCGTAACCCTATATCGTCTCCTACTCGTCATAGAAAATATCTGAAACATGATACGTTGCAGCCATGTAGGTCAGTACATTGAATGTACCGGCAAGATCACAATAAAAACAGATGAAAAGTCTATTCTATATGCAATATGGCTTTGAGGCTCTGTGTCTGAGTTTTTGCATAAAAGCCAGTTTTGTCCTAACTCAAAGTTTTCACTTGCATTTTAATACTACGTGGATAATATTTATGAGATGGTTCCGCCAACCAATTCTCATTCCCTGGTCATTAAAACCCCAAATTGATTAAATCGGTAACAGTGTTGAGAATATCCACACCATCCAATTCCAGTCGCTCAAATTGTCCGTAACCAGGGACACGGCTAATCAATTAGGTTTTAACACGCTGCAGAGGTTTGTGCACTTTTCCCCGCAAGACTCGATTGCCTCCTTTGAAGTCCTCGCACTGCCTGGCGTTTGAGAACAGGATGACCGAGACACAGTCTTTCCAAAGTACTCTACTATGCTAGAGCCCATAATAGCTTGCGGCTGCACACGGAAGCTTCTGGTCTTGAAAGATCCATCAATCTCTTTGAGCCTGGGTGGTCTTCCGTAATACTTGGTGATCACTGGTCAATCCCCCGGATCCCCTGGTAAAATTGGGTGATCTCTAGTCAGTCTCTAGGATCCCCGGGTAATCGCTGGTCAACCCCCAGGATCCCCTCTTAGTCTGTGGCACTGGGTGATCACTAGTCAATCCCTATGATCCCCGGGTAATCACTGGTCAACCCCCAGGATCCCCTCTTGAGTCTGTAGCACTGGGTGATCACTAGTCAATCCCTATGATCCCAACTTGAGTCCATAGAACCGGGTGATCACTAGTCAATCCCTAGGATCCCCTCTTCTTGCAAGCAGTCCACCTAGAGGTGTGTTGAAATCTTGAAGTCTTGTAGTCTTGAGGTTGCTCCAGGTGTTATTATCACACTCACATCTCACATGAAACACTCATACCAATCCCCGTCTACTAAAGCATAGCTGCAACTAACATAACAACGATTCCCGGGATTTGGTGACAAGGGCATGGGTTCCTACCTCATGGATCTACTCAGGCTACAAGTTTCAATTTTCCTATTGGATGCAAGAGGAGAAGTGCTACTAATGCAATAAAATCATAGGTATTCAAAATATGATCAAAGTGAACTTGCCTGGTATAGTTGGTGAAGATAATATCGCTCTCAGAAAAACTTGATAGAACTATTCGTCACTCTCCGATGAAAATCTATATAGTCAAACATTGCATTCACATAAGCATTCACTCTAGCAAGCACTTCTAACTATCAAAATAACAATCAAAAAGCAATAAAGAAAACAATAATGAAGTCAAAGAAAACCAAATAAAAATCCAGGGAAAACTTCAAAGAAAACTAGGGAGAAAGCAACTCACACAATAGCAATCAATAACTCACATAACAACACTAAATTAATCTAAATAAGTATTCAACCGTAAAGAAAATACAATTTTAATAAAACAACAAAAAGTAATTTACTAAATTATTAACTAGCAAAAAGGAACTCATTAGTAGCTATTATAACTATCTAGTTATAACCAAAACAATTATAACAACAAAGAATTAACTAAAACAATACTAAACAATATTAAATAATTACCAAAAAATAAATTATTGTTACTTAACAGAAACAATAATTAACTAAAGTAAAGTGGCAAAAATAAATACTTTTGAAACTAATAAAACTAATTCTATTACTATTCAAACATGCATCACTAGTGTTGTTTCTAATCTACTTAAGTCAATAAATAAACTATAAAAGCAATCCTAACATGCTACTGTGTAAACAAAACTATCACAAAACAGTAGCAAAAAGAACTAATTTAAAATAATAAAAACAACGAATCTATGAATAAAACAATTCTATAGTCAAAACAGTATTGTTTTAGCTAAAAACCTAATTTTAATTATACTAAAAATAAATCACTAAATGCTACTGTATAGACAATTCAACTAGTGACTAGGAGCAAAAAGAATCAAATAAAAATCTATTTTTAAACTCAAGATATTGCCAAAATAGTGATTTGAACAAATTTCATCAAATTCAAATTTAAACTATTCAAATTGAAAACTAATTGTATAAACAGAACTACAACAAATTATTAACCTAATGCAAAAAGAATCACTCAAAAAGGATTTAAAACATAAAAGATATTCAAATTCTAAAATAGAGACTATTTCTGTAAATAAAAACAAAACAGAAAGGAAAACGACTACGGTGCGGTTAAGGGGCACGTGGCGCACTGTGGTTGGCTGAGGGGTGTGCGCGCGCTAAAGCTATGGGTGGACGACCGATAACTAACAGAAAATCATTTCGGTGTTTAATTAAAAGAACGGATCTAATCCCGACGGTCCGATCTAGATTTGACGGTTGCGGGGGCGTCCGACACATTAGAAAGGAGGGGGTGGCCGGTGCTTACAGAGCAGGTCGACGGCGGCGACGGTGGCGGCTCGGGCTCGACGCGGGCGACTGCTCTGGTGGTCCTCGGGGTCGGGGAATACTCCTGGGAGATGCGGTGGTCGACGGCGAGTCGAATGGTGGTTGCGGCGGGGCTCGGGGAGGACTGGAGCGACGACGCGTAGCAATGGCGGATGGCGGCAGTGGCGGCTCTCCGACGAGCAATCACGGCGAGGGGAGAGTGGTAGGGTTGGGGGTTTTGGCAAAATTGGACGGAGGGGCTCGGCTTTTATAGTCAGGCAGTCTTGGGGGAGGGGTTGGTGCACGGGAAGGAAGGTTTCGGGAGACCCCGTGTGACGGTGTCTTGGATTACGGGGGTGCTAACCCAGCCAACACGTCTCCTCAGTTGGGCCAATGGGCCCTCATGTGTGATCAAGGTGGACTCCGGAGGCCGTACACAGGAAGCGTGATCAAGACTGCCTCTACTGAAGACTTGACATATACTCCAAGATCTTTCCAGCCGCCTTACTACTAGATACTGACCTTGTAACCTTAGATACCCTCTTTGGCGTGTATATAAGCCATAGGGTTTAGCCCATAGAAGGGACATCAATGCAATATCATTCACCTAGCCCTAGAGTTAGACACACATTACGATCTCAAGGTAGATCAACTCTGTATTCGATACATCTCCCTCAATATAAACAAAAGCAGGACGTAGGGTTTTACCTCCATCAAGAGGGCCCGAACCTGGGTAAACATCGTCTCCCTTGTCTCTGTTACGACTGATCCGAGATCCACAGCTCGGGACCCCCTACCCCGAGGTCTACCGGTTTTGACACCGACACTGGTGCTTTCATTGAGAGTTCCACTATGCGATCGCCAAAAGGGTTGATGGGATCGCCGGTTAACGACCTCAAGCCTGTGGAGCATGTCTCCATGTTTGAAGCTTCGGTCACAGAGACGCCTTCACGTAAAGTGGAGGCGAACCATGACCCTTCTTTGGTTCCAACGAGGAATTCCCTCAGGGACGAGGGGCTGAGATACTTCTTGGAGAGCGGGTCGGACAACGACCAACCGGAGACCGACCTCCAGATCAATTCGGCTAACCCGGTAACCGCGGATTCGACATCAAGTGAGAATAACGAGGTCTTGAGCCCGCGATCTTTAGAGATCGGAACTCATCCGCGCACCTCCCATATGGAATATCACCTCGATAACTCTGGCTCACCTGACATCTGGGATTTAGCCTACGTACGGCAGCTCCCCGATGAACCGATCAGGCGATACTGGGCCAGATTCTTGTCCGTCATGAACAAGATACTGGATTACCAAGACTCTGACATAATTACTGCTTTTGAGCGTGGATGCAAGGATAAAGGCGTCTCGAATGTCCTCGCTTGTCATTGCGTTCAAACGCTCCCGGGATTGACCAACCTGGTGGCACGATTTTGCGCCATCGAAGACGCCTGGCGAACCGAGGAAGACACGGACTCGATCTGTGAAGACTACCCGGAACGCGACCGATCGGCGTCTCGGCGCAAAAATCGCAAACGGAACACCCCGGGCGATCGACCTCGGAAGAAGAAGAAAACCTCCGGTCACCCCGGAACAACCCTGGACGGCCTTCTGGATAAACCATGCCCGATCCACGCCGTGTTGATTAACTCCTGCCCGACTCATAGCCTTCGCGACTATTGGGTGCTGAGACAGGTGGCTAAAGGGGGACCCGCCCTCCTGGCAGGCACCTCCAGCCACCTTGAACAGACCTAGGAAGAAGAGGTCCTAATGATTTATGAGACCTTTACGTCTAAAAACCAGTGCAAATGGGCCCTGCGGGAAATTAATTCCCTCCGGCAAGTACCACCTCGGGGCGCGTGGATAGACACGCCGATCACCTTCAACCATGACGATCAGCCGAAGTCGGCCCTAGACAGGTGTCCCGCCGCGCTAGTCCTCAACCCCATCATGGACCACTGCCGCCTCCATAAGGTCCTTATGGACGGAGGCAACAATTTGAATCTAATATACGTAGACACTCTGGACAAGATGCACATCGATAAATCACGCATAAAACAGAGTACCACCACCTTCAAAGGAATAGTCCCCGGACGAGAGGCATGCTGCAGCGGAAAGATAACCCTGGACGTAGTCTTTGGAACACTGGATAATTATCGCTCTGAGGAGATTACGTTCCACATCGTGCCTTTCAAGAGCGGATACCACGCCATCCTCGGACGGGACGCCTTTTCAATATTTCAAGCAGTGCCGCACTATGGCTACATGAAGCTCAAGATGCCAGGCCCGAAAGGGATCATTACTATCTCAAGCGATCCCGACAGGGCACTCAAAGTCGAGAATAAAACGGCGTCCCTAGCCCTCGAGACTCTGGCCGAAGCCTTCGCGGCCGAGGAGCTGACTGCACTACGCGCTGAAGTCGACCGGGACGATGTCGTTCTCGACAAAAGATCAAAGTCTACTTCTTTCAAACCGGCCGACGAAATAGTCAAATTCTAGGTTCACCCAATGGACCCTGCCAAAACGGCATCCATAGGGGCTAACCTCGACCCCGAGATCGCCGAAGCCCTACGTGCTTTCCTCAAGGAAAATTGGGATATATTCGCCTGGCACCCCTCCGACATGCCAGGGATACCCTGTAGGCTTGTAGAGCATAGCTTGAACATACTAAAAGGCTATAAGCCTGTCAAGCAAACACTTTGGCATTTCTCCGAGCCCAAGCGTCAAGCAATGGGCGACGAGCTGGCAAAGCTGTTGGAAGCAGGATTCATCAGAGATATAAAACACCCTGACAGGCTAGCCAATTTGGTCATGGTACCAAAGAAGGACAGGTCCTGGCGTTTATGTGTCGATTTCAAAGACCTCAACAAAGCTTGCCCCAAAGACCCCTTCCCCTTACCCCGTATTGACCAAATCGTGGATGCCACAGTGGGCCATGACGCGTTGTGCTTCCTGGACGCTTACTCAGGATATCATCAAATAAAGATGAAGGAATCTGATCAGGCAGGAACGGCATTCATCACGCCCTACGGGCCGTTTTGCTTCAACACGATGCCTTTCGGACTAAAAAATATTGGCGCCACGTACCAGCGTATGATTCAAACATGCCTGAAAACACACATCGGAAAGACCGTCAAGGCCTACGTAGACGATGTAGTTGTCAAAACCAAACACGTCGACCAGTTGGTGGACAACCTTCGAGATACATTTGCCAGCCTGCGAGAATATCAAATAAAACTTAATTCGGAGAAATGCGTTTTCGGAGTCCCAGCTGGCAAACTCCTCGGCTTCATCGTATCCAGCCGAGGAATTGAAGCCAATCCGGCTAAAATTCGAGCCTTGGATCGTTTGGAGATTCCAACAGAGCTCAAGCACGTACAAAAACTGGCAGGCTGCGTAGCAGCCTTGGGCCGCCTCATATCACGGCTCGGAGAAAAAGCCTTACCCTTATACAAGCTGTTAAAGCAAACCAAAACATTCAAATGGACCAAGGAGGCCTCGGCGGCCCTGGAAGACATCAAGGCCCTCCTCGCCACCAATCCCATCCTGGTAGCGCCAGGTGTCTGCGAACCGATGATACTGTACATCTCAGCCACAAACCAGGTGGTTAGCGCAGTCCTCGTGGTCGAACGAGACATGGAAGGTCACAAATTCCAGGTCCAAAGGCCCGTATATTACGTATCTGAGGTCTTAACTCCCTGCAAGTCACGCTACCCTCACTATCAAAAGATACCCTACGCGGTCTTCATGGCGTCACGAAAACTTCGGCACTACTTTCAAGAGTGTTCGGTGACCGTGGCATCCGACGTCCCGTTAAGTGACATAATCAATAATAGGGTTGCAACAGGGCGCATCGCCAAATGTGCCATAGAGCTCTTACCTTTTGAAATCATCCACAAACCACGCCAGGCCATTAAATCTCAGGTGTTGGCGGACTTCGTAGCCGAACTCCCGCATGAGTACAGGACTTACTCGCATTGGACAATGTATTTCGATGGCTCCAAAATGCTCGCCGGCCTAGAGGCTGGCATGGTGCTCACATCACCCACTGGTGATAACATTAGATACGTGCTGCAAATCATGTACACGGACTCCAATAATGCGGCTGAATACGAAGCCCTCCTACACGGACTCCGGATAGCAGTCTCCATGGGTATCAAATGCCTGGAGGTCTGAGGTGATTCTAACCTCGCCATCTCACAAATCAACGGCGAGTTCGACGCCAAAGACCCAAAGATGACAGCTTACCAAAATGCCGTCATCAAGATCTCAGCCAGGTTCGAGGGGCTGGAGTTTCACCACATACCCTGAGATAGCAACCTGGCCGTAGATGTACTCGCCCGTTTGGGCGCAAAACGGGATAAGGTCCCAGAAAACACCTTCCTCGAATGGCTTTTTAGGCCATCCGTAGTCGGGCAAGAGAGCAAAGGAACGTCGGATCTAATCGACGTCGGGCAACAGGCCCTGCCCGAAGATGACGAGGGTATCATAGGCGGCTCAATGGTCCGGGAGACTGCCTCAGCACATGAAGTCATGGCAGTCACCGCACCATGGACGGAGCCGCTCCTCACGTACCTGCTCCGAAAAGAGCTCCCCGACAACCAAACCGACTCCCGCCAGATTGTAAGGCAATCTAAAGCCTACAAGGTTTATGAAGGGGAACTTTATAAAATGAGCACAACGGGCGTCCTCCAGAGATGCGTATCCGAGGAAGAAGGAAAACTCCTACTTCGGGAGATACACTCCGGCATGAGCGGACACCACGCCGCTGCTCGGACTTTGGTCAGCAAGGCTTTTCGAGCCGGTTTTTACTAGCCAACTGCAGGTGCCGATGCCTCGGCATTAGTACAACGTTGCCCAGGCTACCAGGTATTCGCCAAGCAGAGCCACATGCCCCCCACGGCCCTTCGCACCATCCCCATCACTTGGCCTTTCGTGGTCTGGGGGCTCGATATGGTCGGGCCACTCAAGGGTGGATCAAACAAAAATAAATACCTCCTCGTCATGTGCTACTTGTGAGCTGCGTTGGTAATTCCCTAAAGAGGAAGGGAGATGCAGTACAGTAGAGATAAGTATTTCCCTCAGTTATGAAACCAAGGTTATCAATCCAGTAGGAGAATCACGCAACACCTCGTTAGCAGCACCTGCACACAAAACAACAAATCCTTGCACCCAACGCAAACAAGGGGTTGTCAATCCCTCGGCGGTAAGTTGCAAGATTAAATTGTATGTGATAGATAGATAGATTGAAACAAAAATACAAAATAAAATAAATAAAGAAAAAGTGCAGCAAGTATTTTTAGGGTTTTAGTATATGATTTAGATAGACCCGGGGGCCATAGTTTTCACTACAGGCTTCTCTCAAGAAAATAGCATACGATGGGTAAACAAATTACTCTTGGGCAATTGATAGAAAAGCAAATAATCATGACGATATCCAAGGCAATGATCATGTATATAAGCATCACGTCCGAGACAAGTAGACCGACTCCTGCCTGCACCTACTACTATTACTCCACACATCGACCGCTATCTAGCATGCATCTAGTGTATTAAGTCCATAAAGAACGGAGTAACGCCTTAAGAACGATGACATGATGTAGACAAGATAAACTCACGTATGAATAAACCCCATCTTTTTACCCTTAATAGCAATGATACATACGTGTCATGTCCCTTTCTGTCACTGGGATTGAGCACCACAAGATCGAACCCATTACAAAGCACCTCTTCCCATGGCAAGACAAATCAATCTAGTTGGCCAAACCAAATCAATAGATCGAAGAAGAAATACTAAGCTATAATAATCATGCATAAAAGAGATCAGAGAAGACTCAAATAATATTCATGCATAATTTGATCATAAACTCACAATTCATCGGATCCCAACAAACACACCGCAAAAAGTGATTACATTGGATAGAACTCCAAGAACATCGAGGAGAACATTGTATTGAAGATAAAAAAGAGAGAAGAAGCCATCTAGCTACTAACTATGGACCCGAAGGTCTGTGGTAAACTACTCACGCATCATCGGAAGGGCAGCAAGGTTGATGTAGAGCCCCTCCGTGATCGATTCCCCCTCCGGCGGAGTACCGGAGAAGGCCCCCTGATGGGATCTCTCGAGAACAAAAACTTGCGGCGGCGGAAAAAGTATTTCGTGGACTCCCCTAAGGGTTTCTGATTTTTTGGGAATTTATAGTGGTGGAATTAGGTCAAATGGAGCTGAGGTGGGCCCATGAGGCACCAGGGCGTGCTTGCCCCCCAGGCGCGCCCTGGTGGCTCGTGGCCACCCCCTCTGGCATCTGGTCTTCTCCCGAAGCTTCTAGTGATGGTATTGTCCAGAAAAAAATCCCCAAAAAGTTTCGTGGCATTTGGACTTCATTTGGTATTGATATTCTATAAAACAAAAAACAGGCAGCAAACAGCAACTGGCACTGGGCACTAAGTTAATAGGTTAGTCCCAAAAAATTATATATAAATGCTGTAAATGCATATAAAAACATCCAAGATTGATAATATAACAGGATGGAACAATCAAAAATTATAGATACATTGGAGACGTATCAGCATCCCCAAGCTTAATTCCTGCTCGTCCTTGAGTAGGTAAATGATAAAAACATAATTTTTGATGTGGAATGCTGCCTATCATATTCATCATATATTCTTTTCTTTTGTAGCATGGACATTGGACTTGAATGATTCAAAGCAATAGTCTATAGTTTGACATGAAGATATAAATACTCAAGCATGCTAACAAGCAACCATGTTTTTCAAAATATCAACGCTAAAGAAAGTTATCCCTAGCCCATTATGCTCAATCATTGATCCATTCATGAAACACACTCAAATATTAGCTACATCCAATGCACAAGTATGACAATAGTGCTCTCTAGTTGGTGCTTTATAAGAGAAGATGGAGACTCAAAATAAAAATAAAAATTGCATAAAAGTAAATAGATAGGCCCTTTGCAGAGGGAAGCAGAGATTTGCTAATGTGTCAGAGCTCAAAGCTTAAATTAGAGAGATAAAAAATATTTTGAGAGGCATACTTTTCCTGTCAACGAAAACGACCAAGAATTCCCAATATCTTCCATGCTAGACACATCATAGGCGGTTCCCAAATAGAAAGTAAAGTTTATTTCCTTTCCACCATTCTTTCACAATCGATGGCTAGTCGTATCCACGGGTGCCCTCCATACCATCACTTTCCAAGGAATTTTGTTGTTATTAATTTTTGATTTCATTGTGGGACTGGGCATCCCTATTACCAGCCACTCTCTCGTGCAATGACAAGTGAATAAACACTCATCGTGAGAATAACACACCTAGCATGGAAAATATTGGCCACCCCCTGCCGCTTCATGAGCGGTACGGGCACACAAAACGGAAAATTATTTTGAAAATTAGAGTTGGCACACGCAAATTTACTTGGAACGGAATTGAAGTACCGCATATAGGTAGATATAGTGGACTCATTTGGCACAACTTGGGTTTAAGGAGTTTGGATACAGAAGCTGTATTTCTGCTTAGTACAAATGAAGGCTAGCAAAAGATTAAGAAGCAACCAACCAAAAAAACGAAAACGGTCATAAACATGCATTGAACATAACTAACACCGAATAATGCACCATAAGTAGGATATAATTTCTTTGCATAACTATTAACTTAATGTGCATGCATAGGGAATCACAAACCTTAACACTAATATTCTTACTAAATCACAATTACTAACTAACATGACTCACATATTATCATTTCCATATCGCAAAACTATTGCAAGGAATCACACTTATCATATCCAATGATCTATATGAAAGTTTTTATTATATCCCTCTTGAATATTCATCGCTTTGGGACGAAATTCATATCTTGTGCAAATTACCGTTACTTTCATCAACTCTCAAAAATATTTAAGTGAAGCATGAGAGCGCAAATATTTCATCAAAATTTCAATCTTATCAACTCTCAAAATAATATAAGTGAAGCATGAGAGTTTATTTCTTCAAAATTTTAATCTTGTCAACTCTCAAAATAATATAAGTGAAGCATGAGAGTTCATTTCTTCAAAATTTAGCCACCACTGTGCTCAAAAAGATTTAAGTGAAGCACTAGAGCAACTGCCTAGCTCAAAAAATTTAAGTGAAGCACATAGAGTATTCTAACAAATTATGATGATCGTGTGGCTCTCTCAAATAGGTGTGTCCAGCAAAGATGATTGTGACAAACTAAAAAGCAAACAAAGCAAAGACTCATATAATACAAGACGCTCCAAGCAAAACACATATCATGTGATGAATAAAAATATAGCTCCAAGTAAAATTACCGATGGTTGGTAGAAGAAAGAGGGGATGCCTTCCGGGGCATCCGCAAGCTTAGACGCTTGAGTCTTCCTTGAATATTACCTTGGGGTGCCTCGGGCATCCCCAAGCTTAGGCTCTTGCCACTCCTTATTCTTTCATGCATCGTGATCTCACCCAAAACTTGAAAACATCAATCACACAAAACTCAACAAAACCTTCGTGAGATCCGTTAGTATAACAAAATAAATCACTACCTTAAGTACTGTTGCAAACCCATTCATATTTTATATTTGCATTATACCTACTGTATTCTAACTTCTCCATGGCTTATACCCCCCGATACAATCCATAGTTTCATCAAAACAAGCAAGTAGTGCATCAAAAACAGAATCTGTCAAAAACAGAACAGTTTGTAGCAATCTATTTAAAAGCCATACTTCTGTGACACCATTTTTTTTTAAAATTTGAACAACGTGGGAAATTCATATACCAATACTGTGTAAAAATTTCAGATTTTTCTGACGCTCCAGTACAGAAACAAAATTCCAGCACTGGACGCAAAACTTTCTGTTTTCCAAACAGCATCAATTATACTATCTTCCAAATCATCCCAAAGGTTTTACTTGGCACAAACACTAATTAAAAACATAAAAACACAATCATAACAGTAGCATGAAAGTGAAAACACACAATAACAGAAACAAATAATAAAAATTTATTTTATTAATTGGGTTGCCTCCCAACAAGCGCTATTGTTTTATGCCCCTAGCTAGGCATAATGCATAGTTTCAAGTATTGTCATCTTTCTTCTTCTTATCCAAAGAGTTTTATCAGAGGGTTTTTCAAAGGTAATATGAAACACATCATCCATAGAAATTTTAGCATTAGCAAGTTGTCCATCTGTAAATCCTTCTTGATTACCGGCTACAATCCAAGAGTATTGTCTATTAACATTATTGAAAACTTGTTGGATTATATTCAAAGGAGGAACTTCTTTTTTAATATTCTCATCAAAGATGTGGTCATTGCGGAACAAATATTTCAACAAGTAATCATTATTATAAAGGATCTCATCTATTACCGGTTTTTCACGGTTCATACCATAAAAATCAAAGATCTCCCTAGCTTCTCGCACTATGTGATCAAATTCATTCATGAGAACAAGGGTGGCTATTTTCCTAGCCCTAGGATCTTTTATAACCGGTAACTCATAAAACAATCTTTGCAAAGTAGGATGGGTGCGAATAAATCTTCTTTCGAGTTTAAGAACAAGTGCGGAAATAGCATCGGCATAATTCTTAGTTTCTTTAAGTATAGGAGCATCATCAAAAGCCAAGGTCCCAATGCAATTAAAGAATTCTTGGATGACAATTTTCCCTATAACATTCCCATGTCCCAACACAAAAGTTTTAGCATCAAGATTGGTAGAACTTTCAATTTTAGGAGTTCTACCATCATCAGTTTCTGCCATGCCAAAGTCACTCATGATAACAATCTTCAAGCAAACGAACAAGAAAACACGCAAAAGGCAAACGGAAAATATTTTTGTATTTTTGTAAAAACTTTTTAGAAGTGGGGAGATGAAAACGAGAGGCAAAGGCAAATAAAGTAAATGCAAGGAGATGAGAGTTTTATGCGTAGGTACTTGATAGATGTTGATGATGTCTCCCCAGCAACGGCGCAAGAAATTCTTCCTGCTACTTGTGAGCTGCGTTGGTAATTCCCTGAAGAGGAAGGGAGATGCAGTACAGTAGAGATAAGTATTTCCCTCAGTTATGAAACCAAGATTATCAATCCAGTAAAAGAATCACGCAACACCTCGTTAGCAGCACCTGCACACAAAACAACAAATCCTTGCACCCAACGCAAACAAGGGGTTGTCAATCCCTTGGCGGTAAGTTCCAAGATTAAATTGTATGTGATAGATAGATAGATTGAAACAAAAATACAAAATAAAATAAATAAAGAAAAAGTGCAGCAAGTATTTTTAGGGTTTTAGTATATGATTTAGATAGACCTGGGGCCCATAGTTTTCACTACAGGCTTCTCTCAAGAAAATAGCATACGGTGGGTAAACAAATTACTGTTGGGCAATTGATAGAAAAGCAAATAATCATGACGATATCCAAGGCAATGATCATGTATATAGGCATCACGTCCGAGACAAGTAGATCGACTCCTGCCTGCATCTACTACTATTACTCCACACATCGACCGCTATCCAGCATGCATCTAGTGTATTAAGTCCATAAAGAACGGAGTAACGCCTTAAGAACGATGACATGATGTAGACAAGATAAACTCACGTATGAATAAACCCCATATTTTTACCCTTAATAGCAATGATACATACATGTCATGTCCCTTTCTGTCACTGGGATTGAGCACCGCAAGATCGAACCAATTACAAAGCACCTCTTCCCATGGCAAGATAAATCAATCTAGTTGGCCAAACCAAATCAATAGATCGGAGAAGAAATACGAAGCTATAATAATCATGCATAAAAGAGATCAGAGAAGACTCAAATAATATTCATGGATAATCTGATCATATACTCACAATTCATCGGATCCCAACAAACACACCGCAAAAAGTGATTACATCGGATAGAACTCCAAGAACATCGAGGAGAACATTGTATTGAAGATCAAAAAGAGAGAAGAAGCCATCTAGCTACTAACTATGGACCCGAAGGTCTGTGGTAAACTACTCACGCATAATCAGAAGGGCAGCAAGGTTGATGTAGAGCCCCTCCGTGATCGATTCCCCCTCCGTCGGAGTACCGGAGAAGCCCCCCAGATGGGATCTCTCGAGAACAGAAACTTGCAACGGCGGAAAAAGTATTTCGTGGACTCCCTTGAGGGTTTCTGATTTTTTGGGAATTTATAGTGGTGGAATTAGGTCAAACGGAGCTGAGGTGGGCCCATGAGGCAGCAGGGCGGGCCTGCCCCCCCAGGCATGCCCTGGTGGCTCGTGGCCACCCCCTCTGGCGTCTGGTCTTCTCCCGAAGCTTCTAGTGTTGGTATTGTCCAGAAAAAAATCTCCAAAAAGTTTCGTGGCATTTGGACTTCATTTGGTATTGATATTCTATAAAACAAAAAATAGGCAGAAAACAGCAACTGGCACTGGGCACTAAGTTAATAGGTTAGTCCCAAAAAATGATATATAATTGCTGTAAATGCATATAAAAACATCCAAGATTGATAATATAACAGCATGGAACAATCAAAAATTATAGATACGTTGGAGACGTATCATCATGGTCGAAAAATTTACCAAGTGGATCGAAGCAAAGCCGGTCACCTCGGCCGAGGCCGTCCAGGTAATCGGATTCGTCTCGGGGGTAGTACATCATTACGGTGTCCCCCGTTGTCTGATTACAGACAATGGAACCAACTTCACGGCAAAGAGGTTAAGGCATGGTGTAAAAAACTGGGCATTAAGCTTGACTACGCGTCCGTCTACCACCCATAGTCTAATGGGCAAGTGGAGCGATCCAATGGACTAATCCTTAGTGGAATTAAGCCAAGGTTAGTTCACTCCCTTAAAAAAGCCAACTGTAAATGGGTCGAGGAACTTGATTCCGTACTATGGGGCTTGCGTACAACACCAAACAGGTCCACAGGATACACCCCGTTTTTTATGGTGTACGGCGCCGAGGCGGTCCTCCCCTGCGATATCATACACGACGCACCTCGAGTACGCATGTATGAGGAGTTAGAGGCTGAGCTTGATCGGCAAGATGCCCTAGACGCTCTCAAAGAAGAGCGCAATGTTGCACGGGCAAGATCAGCTATTTATCAGCAGCAGGCCCGGCGCTACCATGGCAGAGAGGTTCGTGCCAAAGAATTCAACGTCGGGGATCTCGTAATGAGGCTACACCCCGAAAAACAAAAGCACAAACTCTACCCTAGATGGGACGGGCCGTTCATCATTGACCAAGTACTCATCAGAGGAGCCCATCGAATCCAAGATCTGGAGGACGGCCGATTAGAGCCCCATCCCTGGAACGCGACGCTACTCCGACGCTTCTACGCTTGACACCTCGCACACGGTCCGTGTAAAAAACTTGTACATTTTATTTGTCTTAATCTTTTACTCATTATTTATTTTTCCACCTCAGAACGTTATTTAATGACCCCGGGGACGATATAACATGTTCTTTTCAAAACATGAGCTATTCCACCTCTTATGTACTGTCGTCTTTTGAGCCACCATGTGCATTGATTCGCTTTAAGATTTGGCCAAGCTGGGTTGCCCGGCTCCTGTGCTTGCCCCTTACATTCCCGATATTTCGGCTAGGGGGCAAAGGGAGCACCGCTGTGATTGTTACTCCCGGGTCAGCCGGTGTAGTAGCTCAGACGGACAAAGCCGAAAGCTAGCATTCTTACAATGCGAATCGGTCGGCCATGACATAGGACTAACATGGCAGGGGTCTTTGCAAACCCCGACCAGGGGCTTTACCCCCGAGGTCATCCGTCTTCGGACAGATGTGTTCGACACAGTGACCCGAGGAAAGGAACTGTTGGAAGAACTATTTTCCTCGGAAGATGTTTCTTACGTTAAATAGTAATATAACATAACTTTCCGTTACCCTCTTGTCTTTCGAGCCGCGTAACCCGATTGCCTTGTCACCTGAAGCACCTGGTCCGATAACCTTGGCCAGTAGTACGGGACACTCCTCGAAGTTTATCTGAGGAGGCGGAAGCCGAAGGCTGGCTGACAGAGTTTGGATAAATGGATTGAAAAAGACATAAAATACTTTGGTACATAAAGTCGTACAAAGTTTTCACGCGTGGTCTAGCCCGTCTATTAGGGTGTCCAATGCACAATCCTTCTACGAGAATCGCGCCACAGGCATTACACTATCATATGCCTGGCTAGCGGGGACTTCCTTCCTGTCAAACCCCATGGGTCCCACCTCTGCTAATTCCGTCGTCTTTAGACCGGTGTAGTGGGTCTTCACCATGGCCCAGGCCTCCCTCGCACCTTCTCGGCAAGCTGATACTTTCCAAGCCTGGATCTAGTGCCGAGCTTTCTTAAGCTGTTCGGCTAGCATGGCCATGTCCTCGGGGACCGGCACCACCTCAGGGCATAAAACCTGGTGCATATCCTTCATCGATTTCTGTGCCTTCTCATGCACCTCGGATAGACGAATGACCATGTTTTCAGACATCGGATCACGGGATTCCGGAGGAAGGCCAGACAAAGAAGCTGCCAAACAAAACAACATCCGCATGACAAATAACCTCGGACAAATTACATGACAAGTATTCCTCGAGATTTATAACTTACTATAAATCATGTCGTCTGTTCGATGATTCTTTACTTCCGCAACAGCGAGACGAGCTTTTAAGCTCTCAATCTCCTGGGACTGCCGGGCGTTCTCAGCCCTAAGCACATTCACGTTGTCCAATCTTTGAGCAACCACATGTTGATTTGCCTGACGCTGTGATTCTGCATACGCCAGATGCTCGCGGGCCTGCTTCAGGTCTCTTTCAAGATGGCCGAGGGCTTCCGCTGCTACAAGAGATTCTGGCGTCAACTCTATTTTCATTGGCATTAAACAATCGACGCACAAAGCACTTACCGTGCGCCTCTCTGGTGAATTTCTTCACCTGTTCAACATCAGACAAAGCAGCGTCAAGCCGCACCATTGTTTCAGATAACGCCGAGGTCAATTGCTCGTTCTTCAAGCAAGCTTCCTGTTCATGGAAGTGGCTGCTGGTTAGTATTCAGGACTTGATTCGACCCCAGGGGCTCGTACCAAGCCTTAGGGGCTACTGCCATACTTGGCAGTCATATTTTTCTTTAAACACATATGCACAAAAAACCTTACCCGCAGCCCTTGTGACAAGACGTCCAGCGATTCATCAAAGGCACCTCGGGTTGCCCCGAGGTATGCATCCACCGCGCTGAGGGCACTGAACTCCTTGTCCGAGAAAGCCGGGTTATTCAGAGAAGCTTTTCGCCGACGATAATTCGCGGTGCATTGAATCTCGGACGGAGTGGCCGATATCGCCGAGTCCTCGGGCTGAGGGGCTCCGGGGTCAACTCCCGCGGGATTGCGGGCATCTGTTTCCTTGGGCGGGGCCATGTTTCCCTTGGCCCCCACATTTGCTGTGGTGGATAAAAGCTGTCTGCAAATGATCGGGAAGGTTAAAATCTGAAGTGTCTCTACTGCAGCATGGATCAAAGTGTTACCTGGTGATTGAGGGGGCACTTTTGCTTGCCCCCGTGACCTCGGCTTGAGCTTCTTTAACTTCTGGCGGAGACCTTCCCAGTGAAGCTGTTTCTCTGCGTAGGCATTGGGAGCGCCACCCCTTTGGAGGAGAAGTTAGATGACTGGGGGCTGGAGGACGAGGGACTCTCTTTCGTTTAAGGGAAGGGAGTGTTACCGATGAGGCTGGCCTCGTCCCCGGCGCGTCAGGAATGATAGCTACCGTTGAGCCGTCAAGGCTCTCCAGGAAAAATTTCCTCCCTTCATAAATAAGGGCCAGATCTTCATCCTCGTTGTAAAGGGGGTCTTTCGTGAGGCAGTGCAGCTCTGGCTCAGGGGCTGGACTGCTCACACCCTCAAGCCAACGCCTCCACCTCTGTTCAAGGAACGATGTGTAGCGGATTAATGTTAAAGATTCCAAGGTAAACAGGAGAGTTCGGAAGGGAAACTTACTATGTCAGCGGGATTTTTGTACGACAGCCCGTCTCGGAACTGGCGCTTGGTGAACTCCTCCGCAGACCCTTGGTATATGTTGGCCAGCACGGCTCCTAGGGTCATCTGGTCCATAAAAGCTCGCTTGATGGATCGGAAGGCGTCATTGGAACCATTATACTCGCACAATAAGTGATGGCGCTGCCGGAGGGGTTGGACTCATCGGTCTAGGGCTATCGCCATCACATCAATGACGGTGAGGCCAGCGCTTGAAAGTAGCTTCACCTTGGCCGCTAGACTGGTCACGGCTTCGTCTTCCTCTTGTGCCGAGCTCTGAGGCCTCCAACTGTAATGTTTCCTCGGTGGGTTTAATGAGAAGGACGGGAGTCCTGCCCGGGCTGGCTCGTACAGCGGGACGTCGTTAATGTAGAACCACTCGGAAGGCCAGTAATCGGCATCCTCCCGAGGTGTTCCCGCTGGATAACCAGTCTGTTCGATTCGGTAGACCTCGGCTCCTCCAACTTTGAATAACTTGTCGGCCGAGGAGCGGGGCACGATAGAGAAATACTTCCGCCATAATCCGAAGTGCGCCTGACAACCGAGGTGTAGCTCGCAGAGCGTGACGAACCCTGCGATGTGTAATATTGAATTCGGGGAAAGATGGTGTAGCTGCAGCCTGTAAAATTCCAGCAAGCCGTGGAGGAAAGGGTGGATTGGAAACCCTAGGCCGCGGAGGAGGAAAGGCATGAAGCATACCCGCTCGTCTCCTCGTGGCGAAGGGTAATTCTCAGCGTGGGCTTGACCGTCGATGGACGTTAGTCCGGGACGGGTGGGGGCCAGATCTGCATCCGACAGGTAACCTTGCGTCGCCAGGCGCTCTAATTGTAGGCGCGCGATGGAGCAGCTCCCCCAGTCCCTTCTATCAGGACCGTGAGGGCGCCTTGACGATCCTTCACCACTCGCCATTGTTCGGGCTCTTGAGCTTGGGCTTGGATGGGGAAGGCTTTTTTTGCTGCAGTTGCGGTCGAGATGCATATTGCCGCTAGCTAAGGCTGCGCGTCTATTAAATAAAGATGGAAGGGGCTGACACTTCGACGTTATTTTTCCATAAAGGGCCCGATTCCCTAGATGACACGATTCTCAAAGTCTGAAATTGGGCCCCAACGGAATTTTAAAGCTTGGCCGAGGACTTTAAGTCAGGTCGGAGGATAAAGCACGGGAACTTGTCTATCGAGCCAAGACTCCGGAATTGAAGATCGAAAGGCGTCGACTTCGGCATCGAAGACCAGTTCAGGGGCTACCGATGGTGTCTTGGATTAGGGGGGTGCTAACCCAGCCAGCCCGTCTCCTCAGTTGGGCCAATGGGCCCTCATGTGTGATCAAGGTGGACTCCGGAGGCCGTACACAGGAAGCGTGATCAAGACTGCCTCTATCGAAGACTTGACGTATACTCCAAGATCTTTCCAGCCGCCTTACTACTAGATACCAACCTTGTAACCCTAGATACCCTCTTTGGCGTGTATATAAGCCATAGGGTTTAGCCCGTAGAAGGGACATCAACGCAATATCATTCACCTAGCCCTAGAGTTAGACACACATTACGATCTCGAGGTAGATCAACTCTGTATCCGATACATCTCCCTCAATATAAACAAAAGCAGGACATAGGGTTTTACCTCCATCAAGAGGGCCCGAACCTGGGTAAACATCGTCTCCCTTGTCTCTGTTACCACCGATCCGAGATCCACAGCTCGGGCCCCCTTACCCCGAGGTCTGCCGGTTTTGACACCGACACCGTGGGCGGCGGTGGCGGTCTCCAGCGAGGAAGGAAGGAGGAGGAAGAAAAGGAAAGAGGGGATCCGTCGGTCGGCGGGTCCCACCGGTCAGAGAGAGAGAGAGAAAAGAAGGAAAAGGGGCGGGCGACCGGTTTGGAAAGGAATCGGTGCGGGGAGAGAGAGAGAGAGGTGGCCTGCTCGGCTCGGTGCACTGTTGGGCCTGCTGGGCTTCGGCGAGAATTTCTTTTTAAAACTAAAACAGAAAGAGAAAAAAGATAACATAAAATAAATACAAAATATTATATAGACATATCATATATAAAAAATGTTCAGAAAAAGATTTCCTAAAACATGAACTATTTTTTCAGAGGTAAATAAAATCTACATAAATTCAAATAAATACAAATGCATTTTGTAGCCATTTAAATAAGTCAAATTGAATTTTTAAATATTCAAAATAGCTCCAAAATGATTTCCCCCCTATTTTTTAATTGGAGGGAATCATTTTACCCTCATTTCCATATTTTTATTTTTAGGAGAAAAATAATTTGAATAAAACTTCAAATGGACTTTCAAATTGTTTCTTTTAAACTTCCAACCCATATTTCATATAATTTGAAGAAGTCATTTTATCTTCTCTCATGAAAATCATTGAGTTGCATAAAGTTTATGAATTTGAATTATTTCAATTAGAATTCAAATCATTTTCAAATCCCTATTTCATTTCTTTAAATGGAAGAAGTCATGTCATCTTTTCTCTAGGGTTTTGTATTAGAATTGAACTTCAATTCATGGAAGCCAAAAATGCAAGTATGAAAGTTTTGGGAAAGTCCTTTTATTCCCTCTCATTAAACTTTCAAAAAGTTTCAAATTTCACTCAATTTCACACAATCAATCACACAACAATCAACAAACAATCATAATTATTTATTTAATATAACATTCTAAAATTTAGAATTTTGGGATGTTACACCTATTGGTTCGATAACCTTGGTTCTCTACTGAGGGAAATACTATTCGCTACTATATTGCTTCACCCTTCCTCTTCGGGGAAAATCCCAACGCATCTCACAAGTAGCAGCAGAATATACCGCGGGTGTCTATTACCAATATATAACCCTTAGCCGACATCTCGGTGCCCTAAGGCAGTTTTATCGGAATAAATAAGTCAATCGGACTATGAGGCTTAATAACTTACACTTAGTCATAGGAGCGTATGTTTTGGGGCAACTTAATAGCCCCCGATATATGTCGACTGCTCGGCTGGCCGAGGTCGAACCACCCACTACTTGGCCTTTTCAAGAAAAGGAGGCCCTTCGTTTTACTCGGATAACCTCCATCGGCTATATTTAGTTTAACACTGCATGCGGTTTGCTGACTAATTTACGCTTGTTGTGACAGTCAGCTTTCGGCATTCTCCATTTGAGGCACTTGACCAGTTAAACCGGAAGTGACAAATGAAGTGGTTCTCCCTTTACCCCTTAGCCGAACAAAGCAGAAACGTAAGGGGCAAGCACAGGAGCCGGGCAATCCAGCTATTGACCAAAGACACAACTCGAAATCGATGCATATAATGCAAAATACCGATGACTTGGGGCCGAGGACATCCTAGGATATCTCAGATTTTAAGTGGGGGTTGGAGTCGAATTAGAGCCCCTTTATAAAAAAATATGCAAAAATTTGTTATATCTGTCATGGTATTTGCACGGCAGATGCCATGGGGTGGCTTATCTCGTGTGGTTAGGGGCCGATGAGCGCCGACGGTGTCCGGATGCGGGATTAGGCACAAGCACTGACGGACACAGCGACGTACCCAGGTTCAGGGCCCTCGTGTGGAGGTAACACCCCTACTCCTGCAAGGATCTCAATGATGAACACATGGTGTACAAGGTTGCTCCTGTAGCTGTATCGGAGGAGGAAGAAGAGGGCTCTAGGCTCTGCTCTCTCCCTTGAGTGTGTGCGTGTGTGTGATGAATGGTCGGCCGGCTCGTCTGTCCCTGTCTTAGGAGGGCTCCTGGGATGCCTTATACTTGGGCCTCCCAGGTTACAAAATGTCTGAGAAAGAGGGGTAGGCCCCTACTGCCAGCGTCTCCGGCTTCCAGTAGGGCCCGCCGGTTGCGGGGCCCCGATGGCCATGGGGCCTGCCGGCTTCTTGATACTGTAGCCCGTAGGCCATGGCATCACGGGGTGGGTGGCACGATGCCTCTATAGTGCCGACTCGTCCTGTCGTGGGTTGTCACGGTCAGTGGTATCGGCAGCACTGTATCCACGCCCCCATGACGCAAGGGATGTCTTGTCCCTGTACCTGGTATGGTTGGATTTGATGGGCGCTGACCCTGCCGGCCGTCGGCCGGCCCGGGCGGCCTGCCCCGTGTGGCGCCCCGCCTGATTACCACTATAGCCAGACGGTCGCCGCACACACCAGCCCAGGAAATCACTCTGGCATGCGCGTTTACAACAAGTATCATGAACACAGACATTTCTATTAATGGATATATAAGTCTTACATGATATTTTACAAGGGTGATGGCAGCGGAAAAGCTCTATCTAAGGCAGCATGGTCCTGGTGCGGCTCCAATCCACAGGGATCTAACTGGGTTGTAAGAAGCATAAATCTCTGAAAAAGGGATTTCTTATAAGAATGTCAATTATTGTGGTGAGCATAGATCTTGTGAAAACATGCCAATAACGAATGATAGATTTTGTAAGAAGCGTAAATATCAAAGAACCTAATTGTTGCATAAGATGCTAGACGAGTATGCTAGAGAATTATGTTCCCTTCTTCCCATTATTTGTGAACTTTGTAATGAAGGTGGTCATTTTAATTTTCAATGGATACAATTTTATTATCGAATCGCGTACAAATTTTGTGATGATATGATCACCCTTGAGCATTGTAATGAACTTAGTCTATTTTTGGGGTATGAAGAAGTGGCACATAAAAGTAATTGGCTTGAAGCATTAATTCTCATGAAAGCTCTTGAATTTGATCTAAAGGAAATTTATATGCATTCTGTGGTAAATTGCAATGAGAATGTTTATCTTGCCAATTATATAAAGATGGGAAAACCAATGGAATATGAAGAGAATACTAAAGAAAGGGAAAAGATTTCCCAATACCCTCGTATTGTTTCTCATGATGAATCAGGTGATGAAGAGGAGCTTCCTATCCAACCAATCTCTTCAATAAGAAGCTCAAAAATAATAATTAAACCCACACATAATGTGGTGAAGAAGAAGAGGAAGAGAGGAAGAAAAACTGAAGGTAGAAAGGTATCTCTCCCAAATATTGTTGCTCCTATTATTGTTGTGCCTCATGAGAATGAATCAAAAATAATTGTGGAAGATGATACGCTTGATGAAAATATTGTTTTTTGGTCTTATGGCACAATGTCCGAAGGAACTATTGAAGATGATTTTGTTATGCCTATTACTTGTCGTGATGACTATGATTGGGAAAATAATGATACTTCGTATCATCTTGATAATTTTTTTGGCACCAACTTGGAAAATTATGATAATAATTGTTATACTATTGGTGCTATTCATACTATTAATGATAAGAGTGATTATGCTAATGATATGCAAAACAACAAGCTTGGAGATGCTATGTTTGATTGGAATGACATGTTTGAGGATTTACTTGCTGCAAATAATGTTTTTCGTAAGCTTGGGGATGCTATGCTTAATGAAGATGATCTTTTTAGTCTCCCTACTTTGAGTGATCAAATTTATTATGATGATTGCAATATTTATGAAAGTGGGTTTGGAAGAGTGTCAACTTTAGATAATAATTATCCCACTATTTTGGAGGGTGTTGAATCTTATTATAATAATAAAAGTGGATTTGGAGAGGTCATGACTTTATTTAGTAATGATTCCACTATCTTGGAAGAGGTTTCAATTGATTATGATGAGAACAAAGTTACTACTTATGATGATTATTGTGTTGATACTTATGTTATAAAAAATAGTGATGATTACCTTTATAAAGCTTGTCATAATTATGATTACCCTTTTACTGAATATTACTCTTTTAATGTGGAAACAATTTGTAGTATTCAAGTTTCATATGATACCCCCACTTTTATGACTGAGAAGAAATTTGCTTATGTGGAGAGTAATAAAAATTCTATGCTTGTGGATCATGAAAGGAATGCTTTATGTGATAGTTATATTGTTGAATTCATTCATGATGCTACTGAAAACTATTATGAGAGAGGAACACATGCTTGTAGGCTTTTCAATAATATCAACTTTCCTCTCTATGTGTTGAAAGTTTTGAAGTTATACTTGTTTTGCCTTCCTATGCTAGATGATTCTTGCTCCCATAAATTGTTTGCTCACAAAATACCTATGCATAGGAAGTAGGTTAGGCTTAAATGTGCTTTCCATATGTTTCATGATGCTCCTATTATGTTTCAATTCTTTACTTTTATGTGAGCATCATTGAATTCATCATGCCTAGCTAAAAAGGCATTAAAGAAAAGCGCTTGTTGGGAGACAACCCAATATTTACCCTTACTGTTTTTGTGTGTTCACATGATTAAGATACTGTAGTAATCATGTTTATATGTTTTCTTTCAATAATGTGACAAGTAAAGCCTTTGGGATAGTGTGGATACTTCTTGAATTGATTCTGTACAAAAACAGAAACTTTTGCGCCCAGTACAGAAATTCCTGAATTCTACTGGAGCATGATAAAATCTTGAAATTTTTACACAGTATTGGGTTACAATTTTTTTACGTTTTCCTAAGTTTTCAGAATTTTTGGAGTTACAGAAGTATGACTTTAATTCAGATCATTACAGACTGTTCTGTTTTTGACAGATTCTGTTTTCAATGCATAGTTTGCTTGTTTTATAGTTTCTACGGCTTATATTGGTCAATATAAATTGTAGAAATGGTAGAGTACAGTAGGAATTGTGTGAGAACAATTATGAATCTTTTCTTGACAGTACCTAAGTGGATGATTTTTTTTTATCATACTAACCTATCTCACGAGTTCCGTTAAGTTTTGTGTGATTGAAGTTTTCAAGTTTTGGGCGAGATGACGATAGAAGGAGAATAAGGAGTGGCAAGAACCTAGGCTTGGGGATGCCCAAGGCACCCCAAGGTAATATTCAAGTAAGACTCAAGTGTCTAAGCTTGGGGATGCCCCGGAAGGCATCCTCTCTGTCGTGGGAAACGACTATCTATGGGACCGAACGGGTCCCTTTGCGATTCGGCTCAGGGGACATGCATGGGACAAAGAGTAGGTTTTTAGTAAGTGCAAGAACAAGAGGGGGAGTTATCCTGGTTCGGGCCGCTATGAGCGTAAAACCCTACTCCTGCTTTGTGTTTGATCGTGTATGAACTCTGGTTACAGGGAGTGCAGTTTTCCGGCAAGGTGCACGGGAAACGCAGCTATAGCGTCTAATTGAGCTGGGTGTCGACCGTTCTACCTGTAGCCGTGGGCCTCCTTTTATAGGCTAAGGGGTTACCATAATGGCTAATACGGTCACTACAGAGTATGAATAGTGAGTTGCACCGTCATCACGTCTATCTTCCAACGGGGTAAGACAAACGCATTTAATGCACCGTTAGGAGCTACGTTGGGGAGGTGAGGTCTTGGGTAAAAGATCTGTACCACCGGTCCTGGCGCCCTTCTGTAGCCTTGACACGTCCCAGGGACGGGTGTCATTAAAGTTAATCTTGGCGTGGCGTGCTGACACGTGCCTTGGCTGGCTATGTTGACTGCCTGCCCGCTCGACACCTAGCCTACGAGCCTATCTGGTCGATGGTGAGGTGGAGCGGTAACGAGATAGAACAAGCCTGCTGGCACGGGGCTTTGCTGGGCCTTGCTTGCCGGCAAGGGGGCTTGCCTGCAACCATAGCCTTGGTCTTCACCTTGCCGGGGCGGAGCTTGCCGGCAAGGGCATCATCGATCTTCAGTACTAGAATAGTACTTCTCGATGACCTGCCTTGAGGTCTTCTTCACGGTCTTGGTGTTGAGTCTTGAATTGTAGTTATCCTCTATCAAGCCCTTGTCGGACGGGAGGCTACAACCGCCTGTGCACAAGTCTGGGTACGAGGGCACCCATGCCTCAGTACACCGACAGGAGCCCCTGGGCCTGGGCCACACGCGCATGCGAGGCGTCGTTGGGCTAGGCCCAAACAATGCACAGGCGGCGCATGGCAGAGGATAACTATTGTAATCTTCTCATTTACCGCACCCGCCCACGATGCGCATTAAATGCGGGCGTGGGAGAGGTGGAGCGAAGCGGCGGCAGGAGGTGGAGCGCCTAAAAAGCGTAGCCACGTAGGACAAAAAAGAGCCAGCCCTCGCGCCTTCCCCATAAAAAGGAAAAATGTGGAGGGCGCTGCTCATTTCGCCTGACTTCTTGCATCTCCTTCCTCGATTTCTGCCATTAAGGGAGGCGAGGCAGCAGGGAGAGTAATCCCCCTAGGGTGCTATAAGAGAGGGCGGGGGGAGTGGCAATCTTTCCCACCCATCTTCTGCCTTTGCCATTCTCCTCCTCCAACCTTTCATTCATCATTGCTTTCTTTGAGGTCTACCGCTGCGATGGCGAGGGGTGGAGGTCGGGCCCGCACATCTGCTTCCGCCTCGATGGTCCCCTCTCGGGGCCGGATGCGTTCCTCGGTGGTCGTCGTGAGCGCAGCTCTAGTGCCCACAGCAGAGCCGCCTCCCGCGGCTGCGGAGGGCGTGGTTCTCGTGGACGAGGCGGGCGTGGCGGGGCGACTGCCCTTCCCCCTCAGGCGGAAGCCCGCACGGCGGTGACGGCGCACGAGTCCCACACGGCGGTGGCAGCGCACGAGTTTGTCGTGGGGTTACGCCGCCGGCTTCGCAGTTGGCTCCGGCTCCCGGATCCCTTTGTGAGGGTGATGGAGAGCAGCAGGCCCTTGGGCCTGTGGCTACAGGTGGATGGCTACTGCAACGGCCCCTCCTGGGTGGTGGCAGAGTTCTCCACCGCCGGATCTCTGTTCCTGACGCGGGGGTGGAAGTCGTTCGCCTGCTCCCATGGTCTAGGGCAGGGGCAGCTTCTCCAGTTTAGGTACGACGGAGCTGCCACACTCTTCGTGAAGTTCTTCGGGGTCTCCGGCGGCCACATCGAATGCTGCCCAGAAAGTGAGAGCAGCGGCGGCACCAACTCCACCAGCGAGAGCGACGAAAGCTCCTCGTGTATCAAGAGCGAAGGCGACGACTCCAACTAGGAGCATAGTATTGCCCCAGTTGAATCTTGAAGATGAGCCGTGCTCCACCTAGGCTCATCTGTTTAGCTCCTGTATCAAAACCAATGTAGCCCCGTGGGGGCATGGAAGATAACTTTTGCATCTAAATGTTTAACAGTTGCTGTAGTTCGTACTTTGAATGGACGTATGCATGTTGTTCTCCTTATTCCATTCTGTCTTTGCATGATTTTCGTACCCTATGCTTGCCGGTGTGCACACCCTTACCGCAAGTACCTGAGGAACAAGTCCTTGGCAGCTTGCCGGAAGTGCTGCTGCCGGCAAGATCACGCTTGCCGATCACAATGGAGCTACTTAGGTTGCCGAGTGGACTCGAAGCAAAGTAAGAGCGTGGTTGACTACGTCAAGGTTCCTTAGCGTGCATGTTTCTCATACAAAGGCCAAAATTGTTCAAGGAGATCCACAACTACAACAAAGAATTTATTTCAAAGTTTTGCAACTTAGCTCATTCCTTGCTGTACTTCTTGCCGTAGGGCGATATCTTGAACGCGTCTTTTGGTATCCATAATCGTCACTCCCCCCGGGAAGCTTGTACGCGAGGAATCCTTCTTTCCTTCAGGAAAAAGAAAGAAGAGAAAAGAGGAGACTGGAACCTTGACGGTTCGTTAACTACCTTATGCAAGGCAAAGACTGTAACACAAGACTACATGCAACACATAAATAAATATGCATTTGGACAAATAGTTGTGAAACACTTAGTTTTATTTATTATGCACGGGATCTGCGCCCAGCTTTGTACAAAGGTTTACATGCCTTGAAGGCAAACTTGTACAAAATAGGTTGCCGGGCAGCCCGGCAACCACGCCTTACGGGTAGAACTTACGAAGATGCTCAATATTCCATGAGTTAAGCACCGGAGTGCCATCTTCGGTCTCTAGGCGGACTGCGCCGGGCCTAGAGACTCATACTACCCGGTAAGGGCCCTTCCACTTTGGCGTCAACTTATTTTTACCCTTCGTGGATTGAATTCGATGAAGAACAAGGTCACCTTCCTCAAGGTTCCTGGCATTCACTTTGCGGCTATTGTAGCGGCGCAAAGCTTGCTGGTACCGTGCAGCACGGACAGCAGCCCGGAAACGATCTTCCACAAGGAGCATGGCATCGACATGCCGCAGCTCATCTTGGTCCTCCTCATCGAAGGCCAAGACTCGAGGTGACCCGTATTTGAGTTCTGTGGGGAGTACCGCTTCTGCACCATACACAAGGGAGAAGGGTGTCTGGCCAGTGGCTCGATTTGGTGTCGTTCTGATTGACCAAAGAACCGCCGGCAATTCTTCCACCCAGCGCCTTCCACACTGGTGTAGCTTGTCGAAAGTCCTAGTCTTTAGACCACGCAACACTTCTGCATTTGCCCTCTCTACTTGCCCATTTGCTTCTTGGGTGAGCGACGGAGGTATAGCAGATCTTATTTCCAAGTTCCTGGCAATATGCTGTGAAGGCGCGGCTCGTGAATTGGGTGCCGTTGTCGGTAATGATCCTGTTGGGTACACCAAAACGGGCGACCAATCCTTTGAGGAACTTGCGCCGCCTGCGGCCGCCTGGGAAGGTGGCTTGGACGTGGTAGGAGCCTTCATGGCTCCACCCTTCTTCTTCGGCGCCATCGACAAAGATGATGAAGTTGGTGCTCACACTACCAAAAAACTGATTTGTGACACACAACCCCCTACCTGGCACGCCAAAGATGTCGTGGGAAACGACTATCTATGGGACCGAATGGGTCCCTTTGCGATTCGGCTCAGGGGACTTGCATGGGACAAAGAGCAGGTTCTTAGTAAGTGTAAGAACACGCGGGGGATTTATCTAGGTTCGGGCCGCTACGAGCGTAAAACCCTACTCCTGCTTTGTGTTTGATCATGTATGAACTCTGGTTACAGGGAGTGCAGTTTTCCGGCAAGGTGCACGGGAAACGCAGCTACATCGTCTAATTGAGCTCGGTGTCGACCGTTCTACCTGTAGCTGTGGGCCTCCTTTTATAGGCAAAGGGGTTACCACAATGGCTAATACGGTCATTACAGAGTATGAACAGTGAGTTGCACCGTCATCACGTCTATCTTCCAACGGTGTAAGACAAACGCATTTAATGCACCATTAAGTGCTATGTTGGGGAGGTGAGGCCTTGGGTAAAATATCTGTACCACCGGTCCTGGCGCCCTTCTATAGCCTTGACACGTCCCAGGGACGGGTGTCATTAAAGTTAATCATGGTGTGGCGTGCTGACACGTGCCTTGGCTGGTTATGTTGATTGCCTGCCCGCTCGACACCTAGCCTACGAGCCTATCTGGTCGATGGTGTGGTGGAGCAGTAACGAGACAGAACAAGCCTGCTGGCACGGGGCTTGCTGGGCCTTGCTTGCCGGCAAGGGGGCTTGCTGGCAACCATAGCCTTGGTCTTCACCTTGCCGGGGTGGAGCTTGCCGGCAAGGGCAGCGTCGATCTTCAGTACTAGAATAGTACTTCTCGATGACCTGCCTTGAGGTCTTCTTCACGGTCTTGGTGTTGAGTCTTGAATTGTAGTTATCCTCTGTAAAGCCCTTGCCTGACGGGAGGCTACAACTGCCTGTGCACAAGTCTGGGTACGAGGGCACCCATGCCTCAGTACACCGACACCCTCTTTCGTCTTCAATCTATCGGTATACCTCACTTCGAGCTATATTTTTATTCGTCACATGTTTTGTTTGCTGTTTGAATAAAATCCTTGGATCTGAAATCTTTATTTGGGGAGAGTCTTCACATAGCTACTTAATTGTTTGACTACTCATTAATCTTCACTTATATCTTTTGGAGTAGTTTGTCATTCACTCTTGTGCTTCACTTATATCCTAATAGTAAATTGTTGAATGAATTGAATATCATAAACCTCAAATTATACATGTTCCATATGCTTAGTAATATTTCACATTGGGTTCAGAAAGTAAAATCTATTGAAGTTTTACAATCACAATATTGGTCATACAAGCAATTCATGAATGATTAGTATAAGGAAGAGAAATTTCACATACAAATATATTATCTTGGACATCTTTTATGATTGTGAATACCCATTAATTATATTCAAACTTGATCAAATTATTTGAAGTTGGACAAGGAAGACAATGTAATGAGTTATGATTGGGTATATTTTCATAGAAGTTATATTGTTATGGATCCTCCAACATGTGGTGCTTGTTTATAATCTTTGCTAGCCAAAATTTCTATACTAAGCGGAAATACTGCTTGTGCATCCAAAATCCTTGAGCCAAGTTTCTTCCATGAGTGTCCACCATACATATCTATATATGGTATTTCACTGCCAGTCCAAGTAAATTTGCATGTGCCATCTCTAAATCTTCAAATAAACATTTGTTTTGTGTGCCCGTACCGCTCATGGAGCGACGGGGCAGTTAATATCTTCCATGTTAAGCGGGTTATTCTCATGATGGGTGTTTATTCACTTGTCCTTGCATGAGAGAGGCTGGTAATTGGGATGCCCAGTCCCATTAAAAAAATATAATAAAACAAACTCCCCTGGAAAGTTGATTGTTTGGAGGGCACCCGTGAATTCGACTAGCCATGGCTTGTGTTTGTATGGTCGAGGGGGAGTAAACTTTTCATTTCCGCATGGGAACTGCCAATAATGTGTTTAGCATGGAAGATATTGAAATCCTTTGTCGTGACGTTGACAGGAAAAGTACACCTCTCAAATGAAATTATCTCTGTTTTAAGCAATGAGCTCTGGCACATAAGCAAATCCATGCTTCCCTCTGTGAAGGGCCTATCTATTTACTTTTCATGTTGAGTCAACTTCTTATTTCAACCTCATTTACTCTCCACTTGGCAAGCACCATGTGGTGGGGAAAGATCTAGGCACGTATATCCAGTCAAATATATTTGATCATGAGTTATTATTGTTGATAATTATCTCTATGATAAGTAAGTTGGGAGGCAAAACATTAAGCCCCTTTCTTCCTCTGTGTTCGATGGATGCTATTTGTTCTAAAAATATGTTTTGAGTACCAGCAATCATAGAAGACTATATGATAATTGAGTATGTGTAGCTCTTACTTAGACTTTGTTGAAGATAAGATGCGTTGAAATTGTTTGCTGACTAAGAACATAAGTTGTTAAGTTTCAAGAGAATGCATTGTTTGAACCATAACATGTGAATTGATTGCTACTTTATCATGATGAGTTTTATGAGAAAGAGTTGTTGTTTATGATGCTAGGAAAAGTGATTGAAATTATCATTAGTCAAACTTATGCACTATGCTAGCATTCACACTTCATAAATTATTTCTTTTATCATTTACATACTCGAGGACGAGCATGAATTAAGCTTGGGGATGCTGATACATCTCCAACGTATCTATAATTTATGAAGTATTCATGCCCAGCCCAAGCTCACCCTGCCCGTCGCTTCATCTCCCTCGCGCGCTCGAAGAGCTCCCGCCACAGCGCCGCCGATCTTGACACCGGTCCACCGCGCAGGCCTCCGCTGGGGAACCGCGGCGGTTTCCTTCGCGCCGCCGCCACCGCAGCTACGCCCCTGCCACACTCAGAGATGGCTGGATGGAAGGGCTTGTGGGAGGGCTTGACCACCACGGAGGAAGACGTCCTCCGCCTGCGCTGGGCGTGGAAGCTCCCGTCGGCAACAGAGGTGACCGTTTGCGCCGCCGGGGACGGGACGGTGCCGGAGCCGCAGGACGGCGAGTACGTGGTGTTCGCCGCGCACTTCGCCCGCGGCTTCGGCCTCCCTGTGAGCTCCTTCTTCCGGTGGTTCCTGACCTTCTTCGGGTTGCAGCCGCACCACCTCGGCGGCAACACCATGCTGCAATTGTCGAGCTTTGTGGCCATCTGCGAGGGGTACATCGGCGTCTAGCTGATGAAGGATCTTTGGTGCCAGATGTTCTACCTCCGGCCCCAGGGGACCAACATCAAGATGTCCTCCTGCGGGGCGGCTGCGGTGTACACCCAAGCATCCGGCGGCTTCCCATGCATCCCACTCGTCGAGTCGGCCAAGAAGTGGCAGAGGATGTTCTTCTACGAGAAGAATGTCGACCAGGCCATGGACCGCATCAACTTGCCCTTCTTCAACAACATCCCGTCAGCTGCGAAGCAGAACCAGGGCCACGACCCGAAGCAGACGATTCCGGAGATCAACGCCATCTGGGACCGGCTGGCAAGGTTGATGGTCAAAGAGCGGCTCATCATGATGGACTTCATTGCGCGCCGGGTGCAGCAGCTTCAGCGCCGGCCGCACAAGATCTGTGGTATAGCGGCCGGCTCGACCTGAGTCGGACGTCAACTGCCGAGTTGGAGCCAGCCGAGATCGCCCGCCGCATCAACACCATCAGAAGCACCAAGCTTTCGGAGGAGGACTGGTGGTGGGGCATGGAGCCCTATCGCCGGGACATTCCGGCGCCGCCGGTATGCTCCCGCCAGTCATCTTACTTTAGTTTTTCTTCTTCCTTCTTCCTACCTTTCGCCTCACGCCGGCTCCGGCTGTAGCTGTTTCTGAGCCAGCAGATGGACGACGGGCAAAACCTGCAGAACCTGATGCCGAACCGCGCGAAGTCCGACGGAGGGGATAACAAGGCGAGCGAGTCGGACGAGGGCTCCGCCCGCGGGGGAAGACGAGGAAAACCTGGAAGACACCGGGGCCGGTGGATCCAGCATAGCCGGTGACTTCATGCCCTTCTCCTCTGTAAAGGATTGGTCTGACGACAACTTGGATGATTTCACCAACGCGAGCGATGCAGCGCTCCCGCCCGTGTCGACCGGCTCTGGCTTCGGCGCCAAGAGGCGGCTGCGGAAGGTGGCCGATGACCCTCCGGCTAGGAGGCAGACGGCTGAGGCGCGGCCGACCGGGAGGCAGACGGTCGAGGCACGGCCGACCGGGAAGCAGCCGGCTGAGGCGCTGCCGACTGAGAAGCAGCCGACTGAGAAACGCCGATTGAGGCACCGCAGGCCCCGAAGAAGTCACGCACCGCTGCCTACGTGCCCGGCAGCCACCCACCGGCACCCAAGCAGCCGGTTGCACGACCCCCAGGCGGCAAGCGCCAAATCCCCGTGAGCACCGGGTAAGTCTTTCTTCCTGAGGTCGAGTCATTTTTTCTGCTCCATCTTGCTTTCTTCTTGTTTCTTATTTGTCTCCCACCACGCAGGGCCTCGATTAAGTTCTCCAAGGCCACCGCAACGACCACTCCCAGGAGTGTAGCCAGCCTTTAGGGGACCTCGGCTGGAACAGGCAAGCATCAGTCGGCTGATGCGGGTGCGAGGGAGCTCATGGCACAGCAAGCCGCCTTGGCTGAGGCGCAGAAAGAGCGCGCCACGATGGCGCGGGAGGAGGCCATCGCCAGGGCGCGGGGTGAATCCGCAGCCAAGGTCGGGGAGGACATCATGGCGTCCCCGGCTCGGGCGGGAGACTCTCCCCCGGAGAACGTGAGCCGGGAGCGCTGCACAAAGCGGGTCCAACATCCGGCCAGGTGGGCGGGAACAAACGCGCGCGACGAAGGGGGCGATGTTGGTGCCGGCGAGGTGGTCGGCCAGGGAATAGCAGACCCCCAAGGACCGGTCGACGGCCAGGGGGCCACAGCCAACGCGCCTCCGGCTGTCGACCCGGCGGCCGCAGCCGGCGGCGGGTCGCATCAGCCGGGCACGGAGGTCATGCTCGAGAACTCCAGTGCCATTATCGTCTCCGCGGCAGGGGCCAACGCCCCTGAGCGCTCCTCCGAGCCAAGGCCGGGTGCAAGCGCCAGCAACATTGGTTCCATGACTAGGCTGCAATAGGAGTGGGCAAGCACGGGTGAAGTCTCCAGCACGGCGGTCGTAGACGACCAGACCACCATGGCGTACCCCGCCACGACGCACGCATTGATCACCGACTACCACGCCGGTCTGGCAAACTTTAGCAAGGGCGCGATGGCCAAGATGATCCAAGTGGAGCAGTCCATCCAGGTTAGTCATTGCCCCTGCTGCATCTATTTTTGTTTCTTCGAAGTCTTTTCTTCGTTTTCTTGGGCCGTCTCGGCTGTTTTCCAGTGGGGGGGCGCCAGCGCAGCCACTGGGTGTAGCCCCCGAGGTTCGGACCGGTGGGTCGAACCTTCCCAAGCATCTTCTGATGTCCTTTTCCTTCGCAGGCCGTCAACGAGAAGCGCACGGAGCTGTTCTAGCGGGCGATGACCCGGTTTAATGAGGGAAAGTCCCAGTACATGGAGCACAAGGGCCGGTTCCAGGCCCAGGAGGAGGAACTGCGGTGAGCGAAAGGTATGTGTTTTCTTCCCTTGGTTTTTCTTCCGGTGGGGGTGCGCCAGCGCACCCACTGGGTGTAGCCCCCGAGGTTCGGGCCGGCTGCTGACCGTGTCATTGGTTTCATTTGGCAGCCGCCGCCATCGACCCGGCTGAGGTCCAAGATCTCCGGAGCCAGCTGGGCGTGGCCGAGCGGCAGCTCGATGAGCGCAAAACCCAGCACCGCCTGGCCACCGAAGAGCACGACCGGCTGCAGGAGCAGGTCAGCCGGCTAACGAACCGTGAGGAGGAGCTCAACAAGGACCTCCAGTGGCTGGCCGCGGAGAAGGACCAGCTGGCGTCTGATGACCCACAAGTATAGGGGATCAATCATAGTCTTTTCGATAAGTAAGAGTGTCGAACCCAACGAGGATCAGAAGAAATGACAAGCGGTTTTCAGCAAGGTATTCTCTACAAGTGCTGTAAGTAGTGATAACAGATAGTTTTGTAGCAAGGTGATTCGTAACAAGTAACAAGTGACAATAGTAACAAAAGTGCAGCAAGGTGGCCCAATCCTTTTTATAGCAGAGGACAAACCGAAAGTACTTCTTATAGTGATCAAAGCGTTCTCGAGGACACATGTGAATTCTTGTCTAGTCACGTTCATCATGTTTAGTTGATTCGCGTTCACTACTTTGATAATTTGATATGTGGGTGGACCTGTGCTAGGAAGCTATTCTTACTTGAACAAGCAACCCTCTTATGATTACCCCCTCTCGCAAGCATCCGCAACTACGAAAGAAGAATTAAGATAAATCTACCCATAGCATGAAACATATGGATCCAAATCAGCCCCTTACGGAATAATGCATAAACTAGGGTTTAAGCTTCTTTCACTCTTGCAACCCATCATCTACTTATTACTCCCCAATGCTTTCCCCTAGGCCCAAATATGGTGAAGTGTCATGTAGCCGACGTTCAGATGACACCACTAGAGGAAGAACAAAATACATATCATTAAAATATTGAACGAATGCCAACTTCACATGATTACTTATAACAAGACTTCTCCCATGTCCTCAAGAACAAAAGTAACTACTCACAAATCATGTTCATGTTCAAGATCAGAGGGGTATTGAATATGATTAAGGATCTGAACATATGATCTTCCACCAAATAAACCAACTAGCATCAACTACAAGATGTAATCAACACTACTAGCAACCCACAGGTACCAATCTGAGGTTTTGAGACAAAGATTGAATACAAGAGATGAACTAGGGTTTGCGAGGAGATGGTGCTGGTGAAGATGTTGATGAAGATTGGTCCTTCCATGATGAAGGGAATGTTGGTGATGTCGATGGCTTCGATTTCCCCCTCCCGGAGGGAAGTATCCCTGGTAGAATCGCTCCGCCGGAGAGCAAAAGTGCTCCTGCCCAGGTTCCGCCTTGAGACGGCAGCACTTCGTCCCGAAAGTCTTCCTCTTATTTTTTATAGGGCAAAAGGCCTCATATAGCAAAAGGGGGCACCGGAGGGCTACTGTGTGCCCCACAAGGCATGAGGGCGCGCCCTGGGGGGGTAGGCGCACCCTGTTGCCTTGTGAGCAATAGGTGGCCCCACTACTGCAGGATGCTGCTAACGTGACACATGTTTCAGAGACCCTTCGACCAAACTGTCTGCGATGCATGAATCGCAAATGGTATCGTAATAAAACCGTCACCAATAAGATGAACTGTGTGCGATGGCGGAGACATCATGCACGATTCAGATTAGAGATGCGTGTGCGATACGTGGCATACAGTTGATCCATAGGAATTATTTGTGATAAGCTAGAACAACAGAAACGGTCAGCCAGATCGAGGTGTGTGCGATATACGGCATACAGTTCACTCGGATGAACTGTTTGTGATTACCCAACACAACAGAAACGGTCAGCCAGATCAAGATGTGTGCGATAGACGGCATACAGTTCACTCGGATGAACTGTTTGCGATGAGCCAAGACAACAGAAACGGTTCAACTTAACTAGATGTGTGTGATACGCGGCAAAGAAGTTAGTAATCAGAAATGTGTGGGAAGACCGATAACAACAGAGATGATTCCTGCTAATAAGCCGTGTGTGTTGTGGGCAAACGATTGCTGGTATACAATTGTCAGTGATTGATGAAATCATCACCGACGGGTTCCCTAGTTTAACTCCGTGGGCGATGTGATTTGCTCTGTTCGCACAACATCTATGTTCTGTCTACAGAATAACAACATATATACTTATAAGAACATGATTGCATAGTTAAATTAAACATCCAATTACATAAGTGACTACACACACCAAAGTAAACAATTACATGCATACTAAACTAGGAGAAACGATCATCTAATCATCTACTTCTTGTTGTGACGACACTTGCCATTGCTGTGCTTCCGGCTGGATCCCTGGCTCTTTTGGGGAAGAAGGAGGCACTTCCTCATGTCAACGATCCACCTGTACATCTCGTAGCTCGTGTACGCCTCCTTGGCCGCGTACACGACATGAGCTTCGTCGATTTTCTCCATCCAGGCCGAGTGCCAGGCACGCTTGTCCTTGTTGCAGGAATCCTTCATGTCTCTGTAGTTCGGGTCGATGATGGCCTCGGCAAGGTAAACCAGTGAGTCCTTGTCATGCTTCTTGCTGCCCCAGATCTTATATTGGCCCTGGATGTCGACAAGATTCTGGCAGGCGATGCCCGAATTCTTGAGCACCTTTACATCGTTGGCGATGTCCACCATAGCGAACATGTAGTGGGGGCTATTGACAAACCTGGAGAAATGCTCGCAAGGCCTTGTGGCCAGGCAGTAGTGGTAGACGAGGACGTGACTGCGCACGCACATCTAGGCGATGGCGACCTTGTGACGAGACCCGGCACAAGCGCAGGTGTACTCGAGGTCGAACCCGACCACCTTGTACTTCTCCGCAGCATGCAACATCTCCATATTGTGGATGGAGTTCTCCACCCAGATCGGGTTGTTGGTGTACACCACCGAGAGCTCTGTGAACCTTCTATGGGTGTCCACTATGACATGCATGGTGAACTGCCGCTCGTCGTCGGCAGCCGCTGGGAGCGCCATTGGAGCCGCTCAGGATACCCTCTCTGTATTTGTCGTCATGGGTGTGCTTCTCGCAATACTAGGGCAACATCGAAAGGTGGAAGAGACACAAGGGTTAAATGGCCGCTGTAATAAATGGGGGTCGGACGGCCTGTAATTGGCACGTCTAGTCACATCGTTCCCGGCGGAGGATTCTAGTGCACGCTAGCTTGAGCACAACACACGCATTTCGTTTGGCCATGCGTGGGCTCGAAGAGGCGCCAATGTATCATTGGTGAGCCTGTTCCCTTGCAACCGCGCATGTTACCGCGCGCAATCGCGCAAGCTTCCCGTCCGGCTCGTTTGGCCACGCGTTGGATCGAAGAGGGGCCAATCATGGGCGTTTATTGGCAAAAGCTTTGCAAAAACAAAGTGTGTGGAATGACTTAGGCTCCTCCCAATGCTCCACCTTGTACAGTTGCTAAGCCTGCCACGTAGGTGAAAAATCTGATGTGGCAAGTTAATTAAGAGGAGAGAGATGAGTGTGGTGACCCCAAGAAGAAACAATGCCAAGCGCGTGAACCTAGGCAAAACATTTAAATGAAAGAATCCCACCACTGCATGAAGAACTTTAGTTGCTAAATCATTAAAGGAAGGAAGCTTAGCTGGAAGAAGCTAAGCACCTATGCATTGGGGAGTATAGTTGCTAAGCTATTTAATGTGCTTAATTAGCACCTCATCTAAGCACCTGCATGCAATAATGTCGAAGATCGCTGTCTGAGTACGCAATATAGATCATCTGTGATGAGATCGACAGGGGAAACACATTCGAGAATGGTAAATAAAATCAAGTCCATTAAGATCCATATATTAATCGTCCATTGCATATTAAGGTCACAATAGTACTACCAATGTACGAGTCTCATACGATGCCATTTCAACGATTGTACCAAAAATTCCAGAAATATTACAAAGCTCTAAATCGAAGTTTACAAGGTTCAAACTGATATTATAAATGAAATTCAGCTCATGCAGCTGTAGACGCCCGCGCCGATTAGCTGAACATGAAGATATGAGAGGTTCAAACTGATATTACAATTAGTTTTGACACGTCAACATTTCTGCCAAGGGATCAGCCACCGACAAGTCATGTATGGGCTTGACATGATGACTTCCGAGTACTCTATCAACTGAACTTCCAAAATGAAATTCAGCTTCTGCAGAGCCTTTTCCATTCTGCCGTAGCCGTAGGCGCTGATCAGCAAACCATTCAGGTTTGCATGATAAATGTAGGGCAAACCTCATTACCTTTAGCACACTTGCTCTCACAACAAAGAACCTGGCTAATATAATCACCGGTAAGGTCCCTCAGTAGGAGTTCAAAGTAATTTCTGAGAGATGGAGATCAAGGCATTCGATGGGATTGTTATATTGTATCACATTATCCACTACCGTGCCTAATCATATCTGCAAAAGAAGAGAACGTATTAGTGCCTACATGCAGTTTTGAACACTGCAGGCCTCTTTGATTTGCAGGATTTCTAAAATACATGAATAGAGTGACATGCCATCTTCCATCCTACATGATTAACATGGGCGTTTGATTACACTCTAAGAAAACATAGGCTTCTTCACAAGAGGTTGGAGTGGATGGAAATTTTCCTATGAAAACTAGTACATATGAATCCAAAGGAGAAATACTTATGGATTGTTACCATATGAATCAAGCAACCACTATAGGAAAAAAACATCTATGTACTGAAATCCTCCAAAATTCCTTCAGAAATCATAGTACATTCGTCATTGTAAACATGGGAAAAGGTAACAAAAATTGAACTCCCTTATGGTTAACATTTAACAGGAAAGGAGCATCACCTCGATATATAGCTTCTCCAGGCACGTAAAGCATCTTAGGAATCTGACAACTTGGTCGAGGTCGGGGCCGATAGATTCTAGTGCCAAGATCTTCACTGTGCGCAGATATGGGGTCAAGCTTGTCGCAATCATTTTCTGGATGACAGATGAACATATATACATCTTCAAAATTAGAAAAAATATTAATTTCAAGAAGAAGGAGACTATTGTACCTGAACGGGTATGGATCCAATAAAAAGTTTGGAGAATTTGACAGACGAGTAGCCCACACTGTCAATTTCGGCGCAGAAATGACACTGATTCTTGTTGGACCTTGTTGATCAACTACAAGTAATCTCTCAAGAAAAGGCGCGTCCTCAATGACCATATCGTGATACACCTTATGTGATCTCTTGTTGCAGCAGTAGCAACACACATAAATTGTCCGGAGAGTCATGGAGGTGATGTGGAGACTACTCACCCATTGATCGCCTGGAGATGGAGGTACTCGAGTGCAGTACAGCCGCGGAGCAGACGCTCCATGTCCTGCTTGGGGATGTAGATGGCGACGAGCTCGAGGTGCTTCAGTCAAGGGAGAAAAAGAGCAGGCGCGTCAATAATCGGGGGGAAATGGCAGTTCATGTGAGGCGCAGCGTGGGCGCGAGGCAGAGCGCGAACGATGGCAGCGAGCGCATATGTCCATCATTAAAACTGAGCTCCTCGAGCTGATCTAGGGCGGGATATAGGAACCACTCATCAAGCTTAGCTTGGTCCTTGCCGTTGGAACGGAACTTGCCCGTGATAAAGCCTCTGATTGGGCCACGGTGCATGCCGAGGATCTATGACAATGCGTCCAAGCTTTTGCGATAGGCATGGCAGAGCTTGTAGACATCGATGAGGTCGAAAGGGGTGGAGTGCCATAGGGGGCGCCACCGCCGGGAGAGGACGGTTGTCCATGCGCCATATTTGATTGGGAGGAGGAATATGATGACTATCAACATATCATCGGGGAGGCTGCTGATGAAGTCTAGGCCCGCCGGAGTCGCTTGCGGTTCAGGCTCGACCCGCCTTCGCTTGTAGGCAGCCTCGTCCTCCACCTTCGGAGTCTCCTCAGCGGCGATGCTATCTGATCGGAGTGGAGGAGTGGGAGGATACGGAATATTTAGTTAGAACAGGGCAGAAGAAAAGTGTATTGGTAATTAGAAGTTACTAGGTAGGAACAGACTTAACAGAGTCAGAAAATGAAACCCCAATTGGTTGCTTAAATACTACACAATTACTTTGATATTGCTACGTAAGTCAACATGCAGATACTTGAAAAGAACACTTACTTCGAACAAAGTCTGGACGGATGATGTCATCGGGGAAGTTAGCATTTATCATATGACCAGGCTCTTTCAGGTGCAGCGTAATTTTAGTGCCAGCTCTCAGTACATAAAACTTAGAAATTCCTGTCCAAAGGCCCGCGTCAAAATAGGAGTGACAAGCATCTTCATCAAGCTTTACAGAAACAACGATGGTAAATCCATGGTTTGTGTTCAATATGACATCCCTGGAGTCTTCATGTATGTAAAGGCCAAGATTTTGTACTACAGTTGTTGTTGCAAAGCCAGGGATGTACTGCAGGAAATGATATGACTAGTAAATAATAGGGTAACATGCAAATATGGGAGTAATTGAAAGAATAGTACAATAGTTGAAATCAAAGGACAAAAATTTATAATTAAATAGATAATGTAACCATGATGTCAAGCAAATATGAGAGTAATCGAAAGAACAATACAAAATTAATTTGCCTAATATAGAAAGAAGAAAATCCCCTTTTGATGTATATGCTGCATGTGGCACCTTTTATCCAAATGTAGCAATATATAGTATATGTTTAGAAAAGTAGGCCATGCCAACCGAGGTACGGTGAGATTGAACATACCGTGCGCTTCTTGAAGTCATCTGGTACAATGAGATGGAACTCCTCGGCTGTCTGGCCGAGGCCACATAGGCATGATGTGTCCTTGCACTGTACACTTTACGAATGAAAACCCTCGAATCAGCTAGAAGAAAAATGAACTCACGGCGATTTTGGCCAGGTGATTAAAAGGGGCAGACGGACTGGGATAAGAGATGAGCGAATATTTCAGTAAATTAGTTACCTGGTTCTCCATGAGAGAAGAAACCCCAACACCACAGATTCCCCAATCGGGCGGAGCTGGGCCGACGGCGAGCAGCATCGAGAAAGTTAGTGGCGATAGGTGGCGGCAAGCGGCATTGGCGAAATGCGGTGGGGTTTGGCGGAAGTCGGCGGCGGCGACATGCGTCGAGCTAAGTGGTTGCCGCGGTGATAGGTGGTGACATGCAGAGTTGCGGAGGAGTGCAGGTGCGATTGGGGACGGGACGGGGGGTGGCGGGCGGGGCGGGGAGGGGGGGTTGTGACGTTGGGGGTGCCGGGGTGGTGAGGTTTTTTTTAATTGGGTGGTGAGGGTTTTCTGTCCCAGAATAATGCGTTTCGGAGGCAATGGTTTGGTAGACCCAACCGTGTGTAATTAATATCACTCCGGTGTGAGGGTGATATGGACTGCCGTTTGATCTGCGTACATCCTACGGTGCAGACGTGCGATCCGTGGGGATGTGTTTTGGCCAATCATAACACACGTGCCATGGCACAATGAAAGTCGTCGCACACGGTTCAAATCTAGGAAAATCACCAAGTTTAATGTGGGGTCCACATTTCCTTCTTCATTTGACACTGAAATTTTTACCCATGCTAAACATTCTGTAGTAACGGAGTATGTCTACCAGAGGGGGGGGGGTGAATGGGAGTTTTAAATTTTCTTTCGGAAATATCAAAACTCTCGGAACCCAGCAGCGGAACGAATGAAAACAGTATTTAGTGAGCGAATACAAACTGTCGAATGGAAACTAAGACATGCATCGAGGTGAATCACATAATTGAAACATGTCACATGGCATTGTTCGAATGTAAAGGAGATTTGCAGAGGTGACCAGTGATGCTCGCTGGCGACGAGGTATTTGGTAGACCAGTTCGCCCTTCTGCAAAAGGACTACGTCTGGTTGGAGGGGTTGTGATTTAACACAGAAGATAAACTCTCTTCGCCCTATTCTCCTCGACAATTGGTTCGTCAACAAATGCCGATTACTCGTGGTAGATGCTTGAGGCGATCTCCGAACCTTTACAGACTTCTTCTTCAAGAACCACAATTACTCGTGGTCTCTGAAGAAATTGACACCTAACCGTCTAGAGAGTTCGCAGCTCTCAAGAGTAATAGGCGGAGCGTACTGGACTTAGATTCGAGTGATGCTCAGCCACTATCTAATTTTTCGGCTCTGGAGTTTTCTCTCGGTGGATTTTAAACTCAAATCAATCGGAGAGGTGGTTGCTCAACAATCTTCTCAGAATCAAACGGAGCAGCCACCGGACAATGCCGGTGCGGGGTGGCTATTTATAGCCGCAGCCTTCCCTGATGGGAAATGACCATTTTGGACACGCGGTCCAGCCAATGGCCAACCGACACGTTCACAACGGTCGGATTTTAAGAGCAACGGTAACATTACTTGTGGAGCAAGTAATGCTAACTCCTCGGTCAGAGACAAATCTCTCGCAGCGAAGAAGATCACAGTCTCTTGCTGGCAAGTATTTGCTCGGAACACAAAGAGATTTCTCTCGCAGCTTTCATAGGATTTGGGTTAAGCATCAGCGAATCAAATCTTCGAACACTACACCCCTCTTAATAGTACGGTGGTCCTATGACTCAATAAGAGAAAAGAAACAGCGAAATGAATGCTACGTCTTCACTTCGCCTTCAATATTCTCGGACGCAGTCACTTCCTTCGGAAAGGCACCAAACCAATTGCTTCACGTCAGCAATTTTTGAGGGGTCACTCTTGTCATCATAGTCTTCGGTGATAACCTTCACTGCCACGCAGGGGATATTCTTCGGAGTTTGAAACCAAACTCCTCTTGACTTGAGGGACCTGTTACTCTGTGTGCACTAGCAAACACATCAGTCCCTCACTGTTTGTCAACAATCTCCAAAACATAAGGAGGCAAATCATTGCACCAACAATCTCCCCCTTTTTGGACGATTGATGACAAAACAGATAATCATCGAAGTGAACATAGATAAGTAAAAAACAATACCAACAAGAGTGAGTAAATGTTACTTTGCTCAAAGATGAAATAGACTCCCCCTAAATGTATGCAGGGAAGAAAGATATGAGATAAATTCTCCTGCAAGAATTGAAGTATATGGAGGAAATTTCAATCATTCGAGACATTGATTCGCACTGATGAGATATAATCCATCGAGATCGTAGTGCAATCAATTTTAACTTCTGATAATAATTCCACCTGCAAGATAAGTGCTTCGAGAGAAATAGTGCAGTAGCAGATGTAATAAGCATTACAGTATAGAAGTTATCGAGTTTTACAACATCGTTCGGATAAGATTAAACCAGAAGTTGCGAACTCACATGAAACCAAAATCAAATGAAACACCGAAAGCAAATCTATCGAGACTCGATGTAATTCTCCCCCTTTTTGTCAACAAGTGTCAAAAGGGTGAGGAATAACAGGAGTAAAGAAACGCACAGCTTAGCTCAATCAGTGGCATCTCCAGATGAGCTATCCGAGGTTAGTTCTTCTTCGGAAGTGATGGGATTGACTTCGTCTTCAGCAGCAACAGATTTTCCTTCAAGAATAAGAGCTTGAGGCTGAGCAGACGAGGGAATAGCTGGAGTGGCCACAGGAGGAATACGGGAATGCATATTCCCTTCGGCAGGTTTCCCTGTCGGTGAGGTGGCTTCAGATTCGTCAAGCAGTTTGCGAAGATTGAGATGAAGAAGATCTGTTGTAGGCTCACGAGCAGGCAGAGGAGTGCTCCGATCTTGAAAATCTTCGATAGTGAAGCCTTTGTCAATATAGTCATAAAGCTCTTGGAGATTGACATTCAGTAATTGTTTCTCGGTGAAGAATTTGCGAAGCAATTTCCAGAGTCTCTTCTTGTTTTCATCAGCTATCAGATGCATTATCCTCGTGCGATTGTTAAGTGCATTCAGTTCGGAGGCGAGATATTCTTTCTCGCGACGATCCTCAGCTATATGTTGCAGTAGCAGCTGTTGTGTACGCAAACTAACTTCGAGTTGCGATGGAGGGTGTGGCGAAATCTTTCGGTCGCGCTGAGGCAGACGGGGTCCATCAAATTGCTGGTGATAGACTTGGGAGCTTGATGCGGGCGATTTGCCCAAAGAGATATCATCCATGACTTTCAAAGTATCGCGAATAGGAGGAATGAAGCTTTTATGGCTTTCCTTTGCAAGATACACTGTGCGCATTGCATGATCAACAACTTTCTGGATCCATGGCGCAAATACTTTGATGCAGAAGGGATATTGGACAGAATCTTTCAAGATGCGTAGGAACATGTCTTCCACATCGAAAATGTATCGCTCAGAGATTGCATATATAGCATTACGAAGAACATCTGAGATGGACTTGTCCGGATTCATACCAGCCAGAGGACAAATGGTGTAAGACAGCATGTGGAATAGCATCTGATTGTCGAAGGTTAAATGCTCAGGACGAGGTGGACCATTGTAGTCACGAATCTTTTCAAGATCCATAGTGCACCAAAAAATTTCATCCGATATGACATCAATGTTATGAACCCGAATTTCAGTGCTACCATGCTCAAAGCGAGGGAAATGGAAGTGCGAGACAAAATCCATTGAAGTGCATTTGATGCATTTTCCTTCGGTCATCCATTCCATAACCCATTTGGAGCTATCAGATTCATCGCCAGAGATATATAGTGTAGCATAAAATTGAAGAATAATCTCTCTGTTCCAAGGGTGCTCGAACTCAAAGACTTTGGTGAGGCAGAAATCATCCAGATCCTGAAGCAATTGATTGAAACAGCCAATGTTGCGCATAGCAGGGATGTCCAGAAATTCGTGAGGAAATATCTTTCGGCTCTCATAGAGGACCCGAGAATAATAGATGGCCTGTTCCTTAGTCCAGAAACGAGGTGATTCTGAAGTGCGCGGCCCATCATACGGACTGGCTTGAAAGAATTTTGGATGCGCATTCCGATTGAAAAGAGGTCCTTTTGCGCCTGCGCCTGACGAGAACAAAGGCAGTTCTTCACGAGGATATGGATATTTATGTTCTTCTTCAGGAGAAAGATATTCATCAGCATAGACAACTGAGTCCGTGCGGCGAGCTGAGACAGATTTTCGTTCGGAGGGACCAACATCTGAAATTCATGTAACTTTGTCGATGGATATCTTGAGTGGAGACGGAGTAGGTGTTGCAACTGTGGGAGGTGCCGAGGTAGAAGGCAGCAGAGCAGGTTCAATCATAGTAGGCACTGAGGCGGAGTCATGCACTGAAGGTTGTTGCTCGACTAGAATCGGTTGTTGCTCGACCATAGGAGAAACCGAGACTGTTGGAGCTTCATGAGCTGGAGAAGCTTGGGGCTCGGAGCGAGGGATTTCACCTTCCTCGGAGACAAATTGTTGCGAGGGAATATCAGCTCGAGCAGGGGAGGCCACAGGCACTGATTCAGTTGGCCTTGGCGAGGGAGGAGCATCCGAGTCCTTGACTGGGGGGTTCGAAGGAATAGTTGGTTCAGGAGATTTTTCTTGCGGAGCAGGTGATGGTTCTTTCGGAGCAGGAGGTACATTTTTCGACGCAATTCTTTTTCGGTGCTTTTTCTTTTGCTGAGCAACTTGATCAATATGGCCCTTGACTAGATCATTGTACCCAGTAACTTTTGCTTGATGTTCATCACAAATCTTGCGAACAATTTCATCTAGATCCGTGTGAAAACGTAACCTGCGGTGGCGAAGGAGAGTCATGGCACGATTGATATCCTTGTAGGAGTCTTCGAGCGCTTTGATGACAAATTTGGAAGAGGCAGATTTCATGCGTTCATCAATGTCCACAAGCTCGGCAGAGAGAGAGTTGATCTCAATGGCATCTTCCCTCAGTTCTTGAACTACAGAAGTGGCTTGAGTAATGACTTCGGCAGGAATAGGTAGGGAAGCCACTTCTCCATCGAAAGGATTGTCCACAAATTTATCAAGCTGTTCCATGATGAATATGTGATCATAGTAATGAGGAGCATCATACTTGACAGAGGGAGCAGTCTGGACAGGAACTTGCTCGGTAGGAGGTTTTGAAGCCAACGGCTGAGTCAAGGTAGGCGCAAATTTAGCCACCTTCTCCTTCGGAGCAGTGGCCTGCGGAGCAACTTTCTCGGTAGGCGCCTTGAGTTTCTTCAAGTCGGGTTTGGGAATATTTTCGCCTTGCTTGGCAGTACTCACTGGAGCGTCAACTACCAAATCCTTCAGATTTATAGCATCTGGATGAGGAGTTGTGTTCAAATGCTGCTTCATTGTGACAGTAGTAGCAGGGGTCTTTCGATCTGGGATCTTCTTTGGTGGTGCTTCTGGAACAATGTCAACACGAAGATCAGGCAGCACAGTAGATGTGGTAATGTTTACTTCCTCGCTGAGAGTAGCAGCACCTTCCTCCTTGGTGAGCGGAGGATCATCATCAGCAGCAGAAGAATCATCCATGCGAAAATCAGCAGCAGGTTCAGCCTTTTTCCTCTTTGGTGCGCTCTTTTTCTTCGCAGCAGCGCTGGGATCATGCTTGCGCTTAGAACGACTTTCAGACTGTCCTTCGGCCTTTTTCTTCTCCACATCATCTTTGAGAAGGCGAAGGTTTTCCTGTTCACGAGCCTTTTGCTTTTCGGCCCTTTGAGCTCGCTTGAGGGCATTACGCTGACGCTTAGCAAGCTCTTCAGGATAAGATGCTGGTGTGCGAAGGGATGACTCATCAGCGTTTGGCGAAGGAGGTGGTCTCTCTTGGGGACCATTGGGCTTGATGAGAGAAATTTCCCGGCAGTCACCCCATGGTGGATGAAATGCAAAGTTCTGAGCAAACCGAGGATGAACAAATTCATAGTTGAACCATTTGCGCACCCAGTGATGTCGAATCCATTGTTGACGCTTATCTCTTTGGTGTTTCGTCTCGCCTAGAACCGTGTCATACCGATCATGAGAAATATATTCAGCTATGTTAGTGTAAGCCTGTTTGCCACCCCTCTTCTTCTTCGGATCATTTTCTTCTTGCCCATCAGCATTTTGCTTGGTTCTTTTTCACTTGCTGGTTGATGGGTCTACCGTTGGGCCCTTAGCATTCGGAGCTTTGGATTCATCAGCGGTGCCCAGAATAACATCATCTCTGTCAATTCGACCTTCTGGTTTAGCTGAATCCTCAACTGACTGCATTTTCCTGTGAACATAGATAGATGCGAGGGAAAATGGGGACAGGGTTACGAATGCACACAGCGAAGATTTTGAAAAAAAACACGTTTTTGATGAAGAGGTAGATGCAGACTTTGAGAAATGTTTCGGGCGAAGGAAATGTGTATAACGAAACTAGCAGATGCGAAGAAAATACTAGTAAACGTGCCAAGCATTCTGTTCGTACGAGACATAACACAAACCCTAGATCTGAAATTTTTCGGGTGCGAGGGACAACTACAAACCACATCCGCACAAGTTACCTATCAGTAAGGATCTGAGAATATAGTAAAAATAGGCAATTTTATCGCGGACGAACTCGAACAGGAAGAGAGGAAGAACGAGTTCGCACTACACATGCCCTAACTCGGTGATGCGCAGCAACAACGGCGGCACGGAGAGGAAGATGATCCGCGACGGCGAGGAATGACTCTGGCGACCTCTTTCCAGCAGCGAAGCGGTGAAGATGGTCGACGTCATCGAGCTCGAGGAGGAGCAGTGCGGTAGGGCTTCGAAAGGTGGCGATGGAGACGATGAGAAGTGAAACGAGGAGGGTGGCGGCTCAGCATTTATATGCGAGGAGGAAATAACCGCACCCCGGTGAATCTGATCGGACAGCCAGAGTCAATGGACTATTGCGATTCAACGGATCAGATAAGCTGGCAGTTGATGATCAGCACGTGGCAACCATCACCAAAGAACGTGGTCCGGACTTGGGCGGGAAACCCCAAATTTTGGACGGCTTTCGCCAAAAGTGATTAAGTTCGGACCGAAACTTTAACGTGGTCAAGGACACCAGATGAAGTTTCGTTCCCAGATGAAATTTGTGCATTCATAACGGAACAGCATAGACTAGAAGAGATAGAATAGAGGGAAAAACAGGGTCCTAGGTATTTCACTCAGACGAGAAAACACAAACTCCGAAAAAAAAACTATGAGTGAAATACATTCGGACTAACACAAAGGTTTCAACTGCAACTCAGCGAAGAGAAATTGTGGTGGCGTTACCCACCGTATAAGAACTGTATGACCCCGAGCGTCGCACAATTATCGTGGCACCCGGTTAGTTTAGTTCTTCGTTAATGTATTCACTCTCGGAAAGAAAATTTCACTTTGTCGAAATTTTCAGGCTCTTCGAGTGTTATGCACCCATTCCTTCTAAGATGTGGAAGTGTTGGTGCGGGTGCCGAGTCCATCTTACTGCACGTTTGCGGAATCTAGGATATTTAGCTCATACCGTAACACACAGAATCTTTTCTCATCGAGAGGCTTGGTGAAGATATCGGCGAGATTCTCTTCGGTATTGACATGACTGATAACAATATCCTCTCGAGCAACATGATCGCGTAGGAAATGATGTCTGATCTCAATATGCTTGGTGCGAGAGTGCTGCACAGGATTGTGGGCAATTTTGATTGCACTCTCATTGTCACACAATAGAGGGATCTTCTTGACCTTGATGCCATAATCCTTCAGAGTCTGCTTCATCCATAATAACTGAGTACAACAAGCGCCAGCAACAATATATTCGGCCTCAGCCGTAGAGAGCGAGACACAATTTTGCTTCCTTGACGACCAACATACCAATGATCTACCGAGGAAATGGCATGTCCCCGAAGTAGATTTCCTGTCAACCCGGTCACCTGCATAATCTGAGTCTGAATATCCAACGAGGTCAAACTGTGCTCCCTTAGGATACCATAAACCTAAGGTGGGGGTGTGAGCCAAATATCTCAGAATACGCTTGACCGCTTGGTGATGCGATTCTTTCGGTGCAGCTTGAAAACGAGCACACATACAAACACTCAACATAATATCAGGTCTGGATGCACATAGGTAAAGTAAAGAACCAATCATCGAATGATAAGCTTTCTGATCGTAATCTTTACCGTACACGTCTGCGTCCAGCTGGCCATTTGTTGGCATGGGAGTTTTGTAACCCTTATGTTTGCAATCTTGCATTTTGAACTTCTTAAGACAGTCTGTCAGATATTTCTCCTGAGATATGAAAATTCCATTGTCCTGTTGACGAATTTGTAGTCCGAGAAAGAACTTAAGTTCACCCATCATGGACATTTGATACTTCTCGGACATCATTCGACCGAATTCCATGCTGCAAGTATTGTTAGTACAGCCGAAAATAATATCATCCACATTAATTTGACACACGAATAGATCACCATCAATAGCACTAGTAAAAAGCATGGAATCTGTGGATCCTGGCTTGAACCCTTTATCGAGCAAAAACCTCTTCAGAGTGTTATACCAAGCTCGAGGGGCCTGCTTTAGCCCATACAACACCTTTTTTAACCTGAAAACTTTGTTAGGAAACTGAGGGTTTTCAAAGCCAGGTGGCTGCCTAACATATACTTCCTCATCAATTTCACCATTGAGAAAAGCACTTTTCACATCCATTTGGTAAAGCAGAATATCATTGTAATTTGCATAAGCGAGAAGAATACGAATTGCCTCAAGGCGAGCAACAAGAGCGTATGTTTCACCGAAATCAATACCTTCTACCTGTGTATACCCTTGAGCGACAAGACGTGCTTTGTTTCTCACAACAATGCCATTTTCATCTTGCTTGTTCCGGAAAATCCATTTTGTGCCGATGATATTGTCCTTCTTAGGATTCGGTTTGTCAACCAATTCCTACACATCATTCAATTCGAATTGCACCAACTCTTCTTGCATGGCATTCATCCAATCGGGATCATTCATAGCTTCTTCATACTTGGTAGGTTCTGTCAATGAGACAAAAGAGAAACTGCCACAGTAGTTAGCCAAACGAGTGCGAGAGCGAGTTGTGGGTCAATAACCTGGATTCTCGAGATCTTCGAGGATTAATGTAGGGTCAACTCGATTTGCCACTCGAGGGAGAGGATTTCCTTCTTGATGATCATTTTCGTTATCCTCATTATCTGCATCAGGGTTGGCATTAGTATCGCCATTTTCATTTTGATTGCCATTTTGATCGGCATTTGCATTTGGGTTGCCATTTGTGTTCGGTGTTGCATTTTCTTCGGCTGTAGATTGGCGTGTACGTCGAGCTATGGGAGCATCATCGTCGGAAGAGTCATGTGTATTAGCTTCGACTGGCCTGACGTCCCCAATAGCCATTTGCCGAATAGCATCCGAAATCGGAGGTTCATCTATCACATTAGGCAGGTGCTCCTTTTGGGAGCCGTTAGATTCATCAAACCGCACATTTACCGTTTCCATAACTTTCCCGTGGTGAGAGTTATAGACACGATAAGTATGTGAGTTCGAGCCATAACCAAGAAGAAAACCTTCATGTGCCTTGGGTGCAAACTTGGAATTATGATTCATGTCATGAATATAGCAAGGTGCACCAAATACACAGAAATAAGAAACATTCAGTTTCTTGCCAGTGATAAGCTCATATGAAGTTTTCTTAAGGAATTTATGAAGATAAACACGATTCACAACATGGCAAGCAGTGTTAATAGCATCAGCCCAGAAATGAATGGGAGTTTTATACTCACTGAGCATTGTTCTCGCCATTTCAATGAGAGTTCTATTCTTTCGCTCAACAACTCCATTCTGTTGGGGAGTGTATGCGGCAGAGAATTCATGAGTGATACCAGTTTCATCGAGAAAATCTTCGATATGAGTATTTTTGAACTCGGTGCTATTGTCGCTTCTGACATGCTTAATTTGCACATCATATTCATTCTGAGCCTTCTTAGCGAATCTTTTGAAGATGTCTTGGGTGCAGGTTTTTTCTTCGAGAAAGAATACCCAAGTGTATCGAGAGAAATCATCAACAATAACCAGACCATAATGACTGCCTCCGAAACTTGCATAGTTTTGAGGCCCGAATAAATCCATATGAAGAATTTCCAGTGGTCTTGTTGTGGTCATTACAGTTTTTGATGAATGGTGCTTCTTGGCCAATTTACCAGCTTCACATGTAGCACACAGACGATCCTTGTCGAATTTCACATCAGGAATACCACGGAGATGATTTTTCTTCACGAGAGTCTGCAAATTTCTCATACCTGCATGACCAAGTCTTCGGTGCCACAGCCATCCTTCGGTTGCTTTTGCAAGCAAACAAGTTCGGACTGAGGGACCCTTAGAGAAATCCACAATATATAAATCACCTTTTCTATTTCCCTCGAAAACGAAGGAATTGTCAGTGGCCATAAAGACGATGCATTTGGATTTAGAAAATAGAACTAGCATGCCTAGATCACAAAGCTTGCCAACTGACATGAGATTGAATCCAAGAGACTGAACAAGTAAAACATCATCAATGTTCTTGTCCTTGGATATAGCAATTTTACCTAACCCAATTACCTTTCCTTTGTTATTGTCGCCGAAAGTAATATACTTCTCAGATGAAGTAGTTAAGTTGGGGTCGACAAACAACGACTTGTCTCCGGTCATATGACTAGTGCATCCACAATCCATTATCCATTCTGTACACCCGGAGACATAGTCCTGCAGAGAAATTAGGCTTTCTTAACCACCCACATCATTGTAGGTGGCTTCGAAACATATGAGCGAGCAGGATATGATTTCTTTCGATAATTATGCGAATTGTAACTTGAATGAGTGCGAGCATAATCGAAAGAGTATGCATTGAAATTCCTTCCTGACGAATGAGTATAGCGGTTGGGTGAGGCAAGTATGTACTCATTCTGTCGAATCTTTTCAAGGATATATCGAGCATTTTCTTCCTGCATGGTTAGTAGTCTGGTAACGGGTAATGCTTCGATAGTTTTCCTGGGCACCCAGATAGATTCCTTTGGGGGGCCATTCCTGCTGTTTGGTCCAACATAGCGAGCAACAGCCTCACCACGTTGGTTTTTGAACAACTTATAGTTGTCCAGAGAATCATCATATGAGTACTCAGGGATAGGAGAGTCATATCCCGAAAGTAAAGCTGGATCGAGCGTTTTGCTCTTAGCAGGTACCCACACAGTGCGAGGATATTGATCAGGTTCCTAGTAGGAGCCATTTTCATTCAGTTTCCTTTCGAAACCGACACCTTCCTTTCTGGGATTTTTGTGTAGAATGGATTTCTTCAGAACATCACACATGGTTTGATGCCCTTTGAGAGACTTGAACATTCCTGTCTGAAGAAGATCCTTCAACCTAGCATTTTCATCAGAAACAGAACCATTTTCCTCGACCGAGGGGTTAGCATTTACAGAAGATTCAGCATTGGATTCAGCGTTACTGCGTTCAAGGCATTTTAAGCAAGGAGGTACAAACACTTCAGGTTTTTCTTTGAGTTGTTTGGTGAGAAGAGATTTTTCTCTGATCAAGTCATCATGAGCCTCTCTCAGTGACTCGAGTTCCTGTTTCCGTTTCAGGTAATCATAAGTCAATCTTTCGTGGTCAGCTGAGAGAAAATCATGACAATCTGATAGTTCTTTCATTCGAGACTCGAGGGCGGAATGCTCTTCGATCAACGATTGATTTTTCTCCATCTCTTCAACCAACAACCCTTCAGATTTCCTGAGGGTTTTCTCAATTTTTTCGAGAGAATTTTGTTGCATATTAGCAATTTTGATCAGTTTAGCATGGTCATCCTCATCAGAAGAATATTGATCACTGGAGTGAACCTTGTGATGTTTAGAGGATACCTTTTCTTTCGAAGCTTTGGCCATGAAGCAATATGTAGGGGACTCGTTGTCGCTCGAATGATTCTCGAAGAAGTTCGATGCAGGAGTAGAAGCACACACTATGCCAGCCATGCTGGAATCAGAATCCTCCTCGAATTCATCAACTTCTTCGGAGTCAGATGACGCTTCTTCATCGGAATCCATCTCCTTGCCGATGTACGCCTTGGCCTTGCGAGAAGTGTTCTTGTGGTTGGATGAGGACTTGGAGGGATTCCTTGAGGAAGATCTTGACGAGGACTTGGAGGAGCTATCCTTCTTCTTGAAGAACTTCTTCGTTTTCTTCTCATCATCGGAGTCGTAGCTTTTGCTCTTGCCTTTGCCATGGTTGTGTCATGAATCAAATCTTCCACTGGCACGAATTTCAGCTTCCCAGAGAGGGTAGTCCGAGATGAAATGTCCTGGCTTTTTGCACTTGAAACAGGTGTAATCTCCAGTAGGTTTTGATGAAGATTTGGAGCCACCAGAGTTGCTGGATCCTTTCTTCTGAAACTGATTTTTCTTCTGAAAGCGTTGGAATATTTTCGTGATCAATGCGAGGTCCTTGCTGATCCTTTCGGGGTCATCTGAATCTTCATCGGCGTTTCCTTCTGAGGAAGAATCAGCCGCAGCCTTGAGAGCATGACTTTTTCGGTGACTTGAGACATAGAGATCTCTCTTTTCTTCTTCTTGTTCTTCGTGAGTGTTTAGCCTTTCCATGATATCAGCAGAGTCGAGAACTTTGAAGTCAGCTCGTTCCCGAATCATCAGATTGAACTTGGCCCGAAGAGTATCAATGCGAGCTTCTTTCTGAGTTGAAACACCCTTGTTTATCTTTTCGAGAATGTACCACAATTCCTTTGCAGTTTCACACTGACGACAGCGAAGAAATTGAGCATGAGAGAGATGGCCACCAATTTCATCTTTGGCTTGAGCATCCATCTGAATGAGTTTCTTCTCGTGGTCAGTGGGGACCTGGGGCACTTCAACCATGAATCCATTCTGCACCACATTCCAGATATCATCATCAATAGCTCGGAGACGGATCTTCATCTTCTCCTTCCAGAAGGGATAGTCCGTCCCATCAAAGATGGGAATCTTGAGGTGCGACTTGTAGCTCACTGAAGACATACTTAAACTCCAAGGTGGTTAGACCAAAATGAGCAGAGTCAAGGAGTACCTCGCTCTGATACCAATTGTAGGAACGGAGTATGTCTACCAGAGGGGGGGGGGGTGAATGGGAGTTTTAAATTTTCTTTCGGAAATATCAAAACTCTCGGAACCCAGTAGAGGAACGAATGAAAACAGTATTTAATGAGCGAATACAAACTGTCGAATGGAAACTAAGACATGCATCGAGGTGAATCACATAATTGAAACATGTCACATGGCACTGTTCGAATGTAAAGGAGAGTAGCAGAGGTGACCAGTGATGCTCGATCGCGACGAGGTATTTGGTAGACCAGTTCGCCCTTCTGCAAAAGGACTACGTCTGGTTGGAGGGGTTGTGATTTAACACAGAAGATAAACTCTATTCGCCCTATTCTCCTCGACAATTGGTTCGTCAACCAATGCCGATTACTCGTGGTAGATGCTTGAGGCGATCTCCGAACCTTTACAGACTTCTTCTTCGAGAACCACAATTACTCTTTGGTCTCTGAAGAAATTGACACCTAACCGTCTAGAGAGTTCGCAGCTCTCAAGAGTAATAGGCGGAGCGTACTGGACTTAGATTCGAGTGATGCTGAACCACTATCTAATTTTTCAGCTCTGGGGTTTTCTCTCGGTGGATTTTAAACTCAAATCAATCGGAGAGGGGGTTGCTCAACAATCTTCTCAGAATCAAATGGAGCAGCCACCGGACAACGCCGGTGCGGGGTGGCTATTTATAGCCGCAGCCTTCCCTTATGAGAAATGACCATTTTGGACACGCGGTCCAGCCAATGGCCAACCGACACGTTCACAACGGTCGGATTTTAAGAGCAACGATAACATTACTTGTGGAGCAAGTAATGCTAACTCCTCGGTCAGAGACAAATCTCTCGCAGCGAAGAAGATCACAGTCTCTTGCTGGCAAGTATTTGCTCGGAACACAAAGAGATTTCTCTCGCAGCTTTCATAGGATTTGGGTTAAGCATCAGCGAATCAAATCTTCGAACGCTACACCCCTCTTAATAGTACGGTGGTCCTATGACTCATTAAGAGAAAAGAAACAGCGAAATGAATGCTACGTCTTCACTTCGCCTTCAATATTCTCGGACGCAGTCACTTCCTTCGGAAAGGCACCGAACCAATTGCTTCACGTCAACAATTTTTGAGGGGTCACTCTTGTCGTCATAGTCTTCGGTGATAACCTTCACTGCCACGCAGGGGATATTCTTCGGAGTTTGAAACCAAACTCCTCTTGACTTCAGGGACCTGTTACTCTGTGTGCACTAGCAAACACATCAGTCCCTCACTGTTTGTCAACAATCTCCAAAACATAAGGAGGCAAATCATTGCACCAACACATTCACCCTAATATGCACCGTACGTGTTCAATTTTTTTGCCAACACTCCACACGTAGCTGTGCGTGTTGTGGGCAAACGGTTGCTAGTATGAAATTGTGTGGGAAGACTGAAAGTAACACAGACGATTCGCGCTAATAAGCTGTGTGTGCTGTGGGCAATCATAGGTTGGTCTAAGAGAAGCATAAAATTCCATCAACCAAACTGATTGCATACTCGTCCCACATCTAGATATAATTAAGCATAGATATAAACATACTCAGGCATAGATAATAAGCATTACTCAAGCATAGTTCAACCGATAATAATAAGCATACTCAAGGCTAGATATAATTAAGACGCACACACTAGATAGCTAGGGTACTTCTGAACATAACCATAGTTCAACGGGTCTCCCGGCCTGCACAAACGTGAAGCTTCTCCACGTACTCAGTGTACACGGCGTGCGCCACCATGCGAGAATACTTCGGCTTGAAGGAGCCAACGGCTCTTCCTCTTGCATGCGCCAGAACACTTTCAAACGCCTCATGAAGGATTTGGTTGCAGAACGGGCATCCAAAGCCCCCATTCCAGGTCTTAACACGCCTGTTATGCTCTCTAGCATAAAGCTCCCTGAGCTTTTGCTTCTTGAACTTCCTCTGGCTATCTTCATCCTTGCTGTCGACATAGTCAGATAGCACCTATACATATAGTAAAAAATGTGGCATCAGTATATTTTATAATGTGAATTCAGCAGGCAGAGTTTATGAAACATAATATATCATGTGACAACGTGAACCCTAAATCATCAAGTGATCTTGATGAAAGAAATGCATAAATTGAGAGCACGCAACTTAGTGTAACAAAATTAAGAGGCTGATTGGTTTGCTACCAACATTTGGGAAAATCAAAAGTTGCCAACATTTCTGAGATTGGCAATGAAAATTGGTATATGCAACCAATCTCTAGCCAACATTTGGCAGTTGCCAAAATTAGGCATGCCAACTTTTGGCATCAAACCAATTTACATGTCATAAAGTAGGATTAGGATTTGATGGCTATTATTCTAGACAGATCCAAAGATTTTGGTTCGGTTTTTTTAGCACAATCATCTATGTACATTCAAAATCATTTGTAGGACATTCAAAATCAATCCTCAAGATCTGGTTACGAAATATTAGCAGAAATACTAACCCTAGTTGGATTATTAGCAAAAATCATTTGTACAGAACAAACAATTAATCACTAACCCTAGACGGATTATTAGCAAGATTTTGGCTCGATTTTTTTAGCACAATCATCTATGTTCAAACCAATCTGGAATTTTTTTTGGCACAAACATTTATGTAGGACATTCAAAATCAATTCTCAAGATCTGGCTACGAAATATTAGCGGAAACATGAACCCTAGTCGGATTATTAGCAAAAATCATTTGTACGGAACTAACAATTAATCACTAACCCTAGACGGAGGATTATATTTGCACAGAACATATAACCATAGGATTTATATTCCAAATAGGGGGAGGAAAGACTAACAAGAGAAAACCTAGGATTATATTTGCCAAAAAATGTGTATAGATGACTAACCGGTTCTCCGTCGTCGTCGGAGTCGTCGCCGGAGTGGTCGTTGGAGTCGTCGCCGGAGTGGTCGTCGGGGTCACTGTGGACCTCCGGCTCCGGCTGGGGAAGCACGACTGCGGCGACGACTTCATGGCCATGCTTCTGCCTGCGAGAGACCTCGTCCGCGGTGATGGCAACCTCTGTGCCCGGCTTCACGTGGTGTTGTGCTTCACCAGCCCCCGCATCCCCACTCTCTCCCATGGTGCGCTTCGTCGGCATCCTGATACACTTCAGACAGTGGTGACGACTGAGAACGGCGTCGAGGATGCAGGCGGAGAGAGAGGATTGTGTGTGTAGCCAGAATGGGGGTGCGTCCGCCTATTATAACCAGCGGCTAGGGCGCGCCATTAATATGGAGCAGTGGGAGCGAGGCGGGCGTCAGTCAAAGGGCTGGCTCGCCTCTCGGCGAGCCTGTGCAGCGGACTTCTCGCATGCCTACCGTCATTTCACACAGCTGCTCACATGTCTCCCAATGACACTGCGCAGCGAACACGCCTCACGTCAATTCACACAACTGTTCGCACGTCTCCTGGTCTGCCTGTGCGGCGGACTGCTCGCATGCGTCCCATCAACTCACGCCTGCTCGCACGGCACGGGGGACGCGTGGCGGCACGTATATTGTTTTTCTTTTTTGAGGATTAATTCTGCCGCTTTATTAATTAACTGAAGCATGGCATGTACATTGTTAGTCTAACACCCATGGTACGAACAAATAAACCATTTTTGCGATATTGTGTTCCAATTATTAATAATCTCCCGTTTGCAAGAAACTTATATCAAAAGTTGTCTCGAATTTTATATTTACACATTAAATCCCTAGGAAATCAATCAATGTATAAAAATGTCGGAATGATCTCTGAAATTTTTTCAAATTTTAACATGGCACTCCTTTGGTCACATGTTCACTGCAGAAAAAGTTTGACATGCCTCGAAGTGGCAGTGGTGGTGCGGTGGGGGGGGGGGGATCCGGCACACTATGCGTCATGAGCCTCCATGTGGGATTGACCGGTTCGTGAGGCAGGTGCCACATCAAAGTCGAGAATTGGGTGTTTAAAACATTGCACAATCCTTTCGTACATATGTTTGGGCCACATGCATGTAGTGGTGGTCCTCGGACACTCCCTCGTGCAGTTATCAGTGATGCGCCCATTCGTTAGCCCGCACAGGTTATCACTTTGACCGACAGTGAGAGGCATTTGACCAAAGGTGGATTCATCTTGGCCTGTGTTACGGTGTAGATCATGGTGAGATTCCAGACCAAAGTTCTAGTGCGTGCGTACACATGAATCCATCCCACCGGCTCGAAGTGAGGGGACTACGCGTCGTGAACCTCCGTGTGGGGTGTTTCCAGTTTGCGAAGCAGGTGCCACATCAAAGTTGTGCATTGGGTATTAAAACATCACATAACACCTGTTTGGGCCACATGCAGGCGGTGGTTGTCCTATAGCTATCTCGCGCAGTTATCGGCGATGCTTCCATCTGTGGGCCGCGAGGTCCATCACTTTGACCTACAGCGAGAGAGGTTAATTTTACCAAGGAGGATTCTTTTTGGTTTGTGTTACGGTAGGAGTATATAGCACGCATAGAAGAGGGGGGCATCATATACTACGCTTCGTGAACCTCGTTCCGTGTGGGACTTTACGGTTTCCGAGGCAGGCGCCACATCAAAGTTGTGCATTGGGTATTCAAACATCACACAACACCTCCATACATATGTTTGGCCCACACATGCAAGCGGTGGTTGTCCTCTGGCACTCACTCACGCAGTTATCGGCGATGCTTCCATCTGTGTCGCGCTTAGTCCATCATTTGGCCGACAGCGAGAGAGGTTAATTTGACATAGGAGGGGACTAAATTTTGGTTTCTCTTGCGTATAGGTGCTACTTGTAGTCCGCGTTGGTATTTCCCCGAAGAGGAGAGGATGATGCAGTACTGTAGAGATAAGTATTTCCCTTAGTTAAGAACCAAGGTTATCAATCCAGTAGGAGAACCAAGCAAAATTCCGTTAAAACGCACCTGCACACACAAGAGCAAACACTTGCACCCAACCCAAATAAGAGTGTTGTCAATCCCCTTAGCGGTTACTTGCAAGGATTAAATCTTATAGAGGTAAATAGAAAAACTAAAATACTAATAAAAATAAAAGTCAATAAATTGCAGCAAGGTATTTTTGGGTTTTTAATATGATAAAGATAGACCCGAGGGCCATAGTTTTCACTAGAGGCTTCTCTCTCGAGCGCAGAAACATACGGTGGGTAAACAAATTACTGTTGGGAAATTGACAGAATAGCAAATAATTATGACGGAGTCATGGCAATGATCATGTATATACGCATCACGTCCGAGACAAGTAGACCGACTCCTGCCTACATCTACTACTATTACTCCACCCATCGACCGCTATCCAGCATGCATCTAGGGTATTAAGTATGAAACAGAGTAATGCCTTAAGCAAGATGACTTGATGTAGAGAAGCAAATTGAAGCAATATGAATGAACCCCATCTTTTTATCCTTAATGGCAACAATACACATACGTGTCATGTCCCTTTCTATCACTGGGATTGAGCACCGCAAGATTGAACCCATCACAAAGCACCTCTCCCATTGCAAGATAAATCAATCTAGTAGGCCAAACTAAACCGATAGATCGGAGAGAAATACAAAGCTATAACAATCATGCATAAAAGAGTTCAGAGAAGACTCAAATATTTCTCATGAATAATCTGATCATAAACTCACAATTCATCGGATCCCAACAAACACACCGCAAAAGAAGATTACATCGGATAGAACTCCAAGAACATCAAGGAGAACATTGTATTGAAGATCAAAGAGAGAGAAGAAGCCATCTAGCTACTAGCTATGGACCCGTAGGTCTGTGGTAAACTACTCACACATAATCGGAAGGGCAGCAAGGTTGATGTAGAAGCCCTCCGTGATCGATTATATTCCCCCTCCGGCAGAGTACGGAAAAGGCCTCCAGATGGGATCGCGGAAGAACAGAGGTTTGTGGCGGCGGAAAGGTTATTTCTTCTGGCTCTCTGGGGGTTTCCCAATATTTGTGAATTTATAGAAGTGGAATTAGGTCAAACAGAGTCACGTGGGCCCCACAAGGCAGCACGGAGTGCCCCCCGGGGCGCGCCCTAGTGCCTTGTGGAGCCTCCGTGAGGCTTCTGGCCTCCTCCCGAAGCTTCCAAGGTTTCTTTTGTCCAGAAAAAAATCTCCAAAAAGTTTCATGGCATTTGGACTTCATTTGGTACTGTTTATCTGAAAAGCCAAAAACAAGCAGAAAACAGCAACTGGCACTGGGCACTAGGTTAATAGGTTAGTCCCAAAAAAATGATATATAATTTCATATAAAAACATCCAAGATTGATACTATAATAGCATGGAACAATCAAAAATTATAGATACGTTGGAGACGTATCAAGCATCCCCAAGCTTAATTCCTGCTCGTCCTCGAGTAGGTAAATGATAAAAACAGAATTTTTGATGTGGAATGCTACCTATCATGTTTCATCATGTAATCTCTCTCTTACGGTATGAATAATAAGATCCAAGTGATTCAAAGCAATAGTCTATAATTTGATATAAAGACATCAATACCCAGGCATACTAATAAGCAATCATGTCTTTCAATTTTTTTTGCTAAAGAACGTTATCCCTACAAAATCATACAATCTTGTCATGCTCCATCTTCGTCTCACAAAGTATTTATCATGCACAACCCCGGTTTTAGCCAAGCAATTGGTTCATACTTTTTAACGCGCTTCAGCTTTTTTGACTCCCACGCAATACATGAGCGCAAGCCATGGATATAGCACTATGGGTGGAATAGAGTATGGTGATAGGGGATAAATAAGAGAAGTCAAAAATGGAGAAAGTCTCACATCAACGAGGCTAATCAACGGGCTATGGAGATGCCCATCAATTGATGTCAATGCGAGGAGTAGGGATGCCATGCAACGGATGCACTAAGAGCTATAAGTGTATGAAAGCTCAACATGAAAACTAAGTGGGTGTGCATCCAACTTGCTTGCTCATGAAGACCTCGGGCATTTGAGGAAGCCCGTCATCTGAATATACAAGCCAAGTTCTATAATGAAAAATTCCCACTAGTATATGAAAATGACGAAATAGGAGACTCTCTATATGAAAAACATGGTGCTACTCTGAAGCACAAGTGTGGAAAAGGATAGTAAAATTGCCCCTTCTCTCTTTTTCTCTCATTTATTTTTTTCTTTTCTTTTTCATGGCTCTTTTTCGCCTCTTTTTTTCAATTTTTTTTCATATTTCGTCCGGAGTCTCATCCCGACTTGTGGGGGAATCATAGCCACCATCATCCTTTCCTCACTGGGATAATGCTCTAATAATGATGATCATCACACCTCTATTTACTTACAACTCAACATTACAACTCGATACTAGAACAAAAATATTACTCTATATGAATGCCTCTGGCAGTGTACCAGGATGTGCAATGATGCTAGCGTAACATCTATAAACATGATGAACGGTGGCTGAGCCACGAATACTATGTCAGCTATATGATACAGCAATATGACAATGATGATGTATGTCATAAAAAAATGGAACGGTGGAAGTTGCATGGCAATATATCTTGGAATGGTTATGGAAATGCCATGATAGGTAGGTATGGTGGCTGTTTTGAGGAAGATATAAAGAGGCTTATGTGTGATAGAGCGTATCATATCACGGGGTTTGGATGCACCGGCGAAGTTTGCACCAACTCTCGATGTGAGAAAGGGCAATGCACGGTACCGAAGAGGCTAGCAAATTGCGGAAGGGTGAGAGTGCGTATGATCCATGGACTCACATTAGTCATAAAGAACTCACATACTTATTGCAAAAGTTTATTAGCCCTCAAAGCAAAGTACTACTATGCATGCTCCTAGGGGGGAGGTTGGTAGGAGTTAACCATCGCGCGCCCTCGACCGCCACACAAAGGAAGACAATCAATAATAAATTATGCTCCAACTTCCTAGCATAACGACAGATCATACGTGCATGCTTCGGGAATCACAAACCTTAACACAATTATTCTAACTAAACCACAATTATCTACTAATACCTCCCACATATTACCATCTTAATATCGCAAAACTATTGCAAGGAATCAAATTTATCATATTCAGTGATTTACATGAAAGTTTTTATTTTATCCCTCTTGAATACCTATCATATCAGGACCAAATTCATAACCCATGCATATTACCATTGCTATCATGAGACTCTCAAAAAGATATAAGTGAAGCATGAGAGTGCAACTATTTCTTTAAAATATAACCACCGCCGTGCTCTAAAAGGTATAAGTGAAGCACTAGAGCAACTGCCTAGCTCAAAAGATGTAAGTGAAGCACATAGAGTATTCTAACAAATCACGAATAATGTGTGTCCCTCTGAAAAAGGTGTGTTCAGCAAACATGATTGTGACAAACTAAAAAGCAAACAAACTATTTCACAAGACGCTCCAAGTAAAACACATATCATGTGATGAATAAAAATATAGCTCCAAGTGAGTTACCGATAGATTGTAGACGAAAGAGGGGATGCCTTCCGGGGCATCCCCCAGCTTAGACGCTTGAGTCTTCCTTGAATATTACCTTGGGGTGCCTTGGGCATCCCCAAGCTTAGGCTCTTGCCGCTCCTTATTCCTTTATCCATCGTAGTCTCACCCAAAACTAGAAAACTTCAGCACACAAAACTCAACAGAAACCTCGTGAGATCCGTTAGTATAACAAACAAATCTTAAACTTTAGGTACTGTAGTAAATTGATTCATATTTAATATTGGAATAATGCTACTGTACTCCAACTTCTCCATGACTAATGCCCCCGATACGATCCATAGATTCATCAAAATAAGCAAACTATGCAACAAAAACCGAATCTGTCTAAAACAGAACAGTCTGTAAAGATCTATTTAAAAGCTATACTTATGTAACTCCAAAAATTCTGAAAAATTAGGACAACGTAAAAAATTCATATAACAATACTGTGTAAGAATATTAGATTTTTATTATGCTCCAGTACAGAACCAAAATTCCAGCACTAGATGCAAAACTTTCTGTTTTCCAAACAGCATCAATTATACTATCATCAACATCATCCCAAAGGTATTACTTGGCACAAACACTAATTAAAACATAAAAACACAATCATAACAGAAGCTATAATTGTGCAAACACACAAAAACAGAAGGAAAAAGCAAAAATATATTTTATTCATTGGGTTGCCTCCAACAAGCGCTATTGTTTTATGCCCCTAGCTAGGCATAATGCATAGTTTCAAGTGTTGTCATCCTTCAAGTTAATTCCACAAGTGGCCCTCATAATGGATTCATAAGGTGCTTTAATAGTTTTTCTAGGGAAGTGTTCCATCCCTTTCTTTAGTGGAAATTGAAATCTTATATTACCTTCTTTCATATCAATTATAGCACCAATAGTTCGAAGAAAAGGCCTACCAAGTATTATGGGGCAAGAAGGATTGCATTCAATGTCAAGAACAATAAAGTCCACGGGCACATAATTTCTATTTGCAAGAATAAGAACATCATTTATTCTACCCAATGGCTTTTTAATAGTGTAATCCGCAAGATGCAAATTAAGGGAACAAGGATCCATGTCGGTGAGACCTAGCACATCACACAAAGACTTTGGTATAGTGGAAACGCTAGCACCAAGATCACAAAGAGCATTACATTCATAGTCTTTAATTTTTTCTTTAATAGTTGGTTCCCATTCATCTTGTAATTTTCTAGGAATTGATACTTCCAATTCAAGTTTTTCTTCATGTGCTTTCATCATGGCTTCTACAATATGTTTAGTGAAAGCTTTATTTTGTTCATATGCATTTGGTGAACTAATCATGGATTGCAACAAGGAAATACAATCAATTAAAGAACAACTATCATAATTAAAGTCCTTGTAATCCAAAGTAGTGGGTGCATTACTATTTAAAGTTTTGACCTCTCCAAACCCACTTTTTTCATTTTTACGATCAAGATTATCACCCTCCAAGCAAGTGGGACTCCTTCTATCTAAAGTTGACTCTTCTCCAGTCCCTTTTTCATCAAGTTTTATGTTACTAAATAATGATTCAATAGGAGTGACACCAACCATTTTAATATCTTCATCATTACTACGATAGAAACCGGGTGGAATCGCCTTTTCTAAAAATTCTCGCTTAGCTCTCAACCTAGCGGTCCTTTCTTTACTTTCATTAATGGAGACATAGATAGCTTTAATAGACTCATTTATATCATGTGTAGATGGCAATTTTTTAGTTTTAAGATTTTCCACATCATGAGCAATTCTATCCATGTTCCTAGCCAATTCATCAACTCTATTCAATTTTTCTTCTATCATAGTATTAAAATTCTTTTGCGAACTAATAAATTCTTCAATATTACTTTCAAGATCAGAGGGCATCCTATTATTATTATTATTATTATAATAATTACCATAAGGATTGCCATAATTATTAGAGGAATTTCCAGGAAACGGTCTAGCATTGAATTACCCCTATAAGCATTGTTGTTGAAATTATTTCTAGAGACAAAGTTCACATCAATAGCATCATTATTTTGCTCAATCAAAGTAGACAATGGCACATCATTAGGATCAATATGAGCATTTTTACTAGCAACCAATTTCATTAAAGCATCCATCTTATCACTCAAAGTATTAATTTCTTCAACAGAATTTACCTTCTTACCAGTTGGAGTTCGTTCAGTGTGCCATTGAGAATTATTTGCCATAATATTGTCAAGAAGTTTTGTAGCTTATCCCAATGTAATTTCCATAAAAGTACCACCTGCAGCAGAGTGTAGCAAATTTCTAGAGACAAAGTTTAGTCCCGCATAAAAATTTTCTATGATCATCCATAAATTCAAACCATGAGTTGGGCAATTTCTTATCATTAATTTCATTGTCTCCCAAGATTGTGCAACATGTTCATGCTCAAGTTGCTTAAAATTCATAATTTGATTTCTTAAAGAAATAATCTTAGCGGGAGGAAAATACTTGGTAATAAAAGCATCCTTACACTTATCCCAAGAATCAATACTATTTCTAGGCAAGGATGAAAACCAAGTTTTAGCACGATCTCGTAGTGAGAACGGAATTTTTTTTAATTTGACAATATCATTATCCACATCTTTCTTCTTTTGCATATAACAAAGTTCAACAAAAGTATTTAGATGGGATGCAGCATCTTCATTAGGACTACCAGAAAATTGTTCTTTCATAACAAGATTAAGCAAAGCGGCATTAATATCACATGACTCCGCACTAGTGGCGGGAGGAGCAATAGGAGTACTAATAAAATCATTATTATTAGTATTGGAAAAGTCACACAATTTTGTATTTTCTTGATACATCGCGCGCCCTAGTGCCTTGTGGAGCCTCCGTGAGGCTTCTGGCCTCCTCCCGAAGCTTCCAAGGTTTCTTTTGTGCAGAAAAAAATCTCCAAAAAGTTTCGTGGCATTTGGACTTCATTTGGTACTGTTTCTCTGAAAAGCCAAAAACAAGCAGAAAACAGCAACTGGCACTGGGCACTAGGTTAATAGGTTAGTCGCAAAAAAATGATATATAATTGCATATAAAAACATCCAAGATTGATACTATAATAGCATGGAACAATCAAAAATTATAGATAAGTTGGAGACGTATCAATAGGTCATGGTAAGATTACATACATAGTATAGTTTGAGCGCATGTGTACGCATGAATCCCTCCCACCAGATCGAAGTGGGGGGGGGGGCAGCACGCGATGCGTCATGGACCTCGCTCCGTGTGGGGACTTTACAGTTTGTGAGGCAGGTGACACATCAACGTTGTGCACTGGGTACATTCAAACATCACACAACAACTCCATACATATGTTTGGGACACATGCATGCAGGCGATGGTTGTCTTCAGACACTATCCCTCACGTGGTTATCGGCGGCAAGCCCATTTGTGGGCCCACATGGACGTCCATCACTTCGACCGACGACGAGAGAGGTTACCAAGGTGGATTCTTCTTGGTTCGTTTTATGGTAGGTCATGGTGAGATTCCAGACTAAAGTTTGAGTGCACGCGTAAGTACGCATAAATCCCTCTCACCGGCTCAAAGTGGGGCCGGGGGACCGGCATACTACGCGTCGTGAACCCTCGCTCCGTGTTGGGACTTTCTGGTTCCAAAGCAGGCGCCACATCAAAGTTGTTCATTGGGTATTAATTCATACACGAGACAACACTTCCATACATATGTTTGGCCCACATGCATGTGGTGGTTGTCTTCAAACATTCCCTCATGTGCTATAGGCGGCAAGCCCATTCATGGGCCCGTGTGGACGTCCATCACTTCGACCGACAACAAGAGAGGTTACCAAGGTGGATTCTTCATGGTTCGTGTTACGGTAGGTCATGGTGAGATTCCAGACCAAAGTTTGAGTGCACGCGCACGCATGAATCCCTCTCAGTGGCTCGAGGTGGGGGGACCGACATACTACGCGTCGTGAACCCTCACTCCATGTGGGGACTTTGCGGTTCCAAAGCACGGTGCCACATCAAAGTTGTGCATTGGGTATTCAAACACCATAGAACACTATCATACATATGTTTGGGCCACATGCAGGCGGTGGTTGTCTTCGGGCACTCCCTCGCGTGGTTATCGGCGGCGAGCCCATCCGTGGGGCCGCGTTGTAACATCGCATGTAATTAAGCTACAATGATCACCTTTTGATATTGCCAAGTCACCATGCTTAACAGTGCTTGATCATCATTTGCATCATATCTCATTTCAAATTCCAATTCAAATTGAAATTCAAATATAAAGTAAAAATGAAAGTTGCTCAAATTTGAAAAACTAAATAGTTCATAATATTGCAAATATTCCCAAAGCTATTATAAAAATAAGACCAACACTTTTTAAATTCCCAAATTAACTCTAACATCATGAAAACAGTGACTTTAACAGCCACTTTAATTCATTTGCAATTAAGCAAAATTCAAATGAAATTATTCTACTACCAAACTTTTTGTGGCAGTGGGAAATATTGCATAGTAATTATTGGGACAAGTCTCACATTTTACATAATTCATTTGGTAGCAAAAATTAATTGCAAAACAGTAGCTAAAACAAGTGCAGAAAAAGAAAAAGAAAAAGAGGAAGTAACACTATGCACTTAGGCCTAATGCTACAGTGCGAGGCCCAAGCCCACCCTCAGGCCTTTCCTCCTTCTCTGTACAGAGGGAAGGCAGAGGCCATGGCGCTGGCCGAGCGCGCGCACGCCGTCCACGCGACGGATGTCGTCGTGTCGGTCATCCTGCGGCTCCCCGTCGTGGATAAGGACCCTGCGACGCGTTGGACGAACCCTAGCCTCTCCATATCCTCCTCGTTCCCTCTCTCTCTCTCTCATTTTCTGCGGCGCCCGAGCTCGCGCTCGTCATGGCCGTCGTCGTCGTCGTGTCCACCGCCTCCCTGCACCGTGAGATGGTGTCCAGGAGGACCGCCATCGTCGACTCCATCATCCCCAAGCACCGCATCGAGCCGGGGCGGCCCGTACGCTCGGCATCGAGCTCATCTCCGTCGACCACCGCCACCATCTCGCTGCTGTACCGCGAGCTCCGTTCCTCCCCGAGCGTCCCCACGACCGCCAGGAGACCCGCAGTGAGCTCCTCCTCCGTCTCCCCCTTGCCCCGCTGTCATTTCATCGACGTAGTCGCCGCCCGCGTTCTCCCGAGGCCGCGCCCGGAGCTCTGCTTCCGCGCGCGAGCGCGCGCCCCTGGCTGCGCCCTGCCTTGTCCGGCCGTGCCCTTGGCCGCCCCACGCGCCCCCGCTGTTGCCCAACCCGCACGCCGGTTGCGCCCCACCTCACCCCCGCTCGCCCCGCTCGCTGGCCGAGCGCGCGCCTGCCTGCAGCCGCCTGCCGCTACTCGTCCTGGCCGCCGCCTCCTGCCGCCGCCGCCTCCTGCCGCTGCTGCCGCTACGCCCTCCTGCCGGCCGAGCTCCGGCCTCGCCCCCTGCCTGGCGCAGCCGCCCTCGCCGCGCCCGCCTCTGGCGCGGCCGGCCCTCTGCGCGCATTGACCGCCTACAATGGCCGGCCTGGGCCACTGCCAGGTGGGGCCGGCCCATATAAAAGAAAAGAAAAGATAAAAAAAGAAATAGGAAAAAAAAAAAAATGAGGTACTGACAGGTGGGCCCCATGAACAGTAGTCGTTGACCAGTCAAACTTGGACTGGGTCAACTCTGCCACTGGGACCCACATGTCAGCCACATGTACACATTACTGGGTACACTTTCTGTATACCCATAGAAATTTAGTATTTAAATAATTCGAATTAAATTAAATCTAGAAATTCCAGAAAATGAATAAAACTTTAAAAAATCATATAAAATAAACCGTAACTCGGATGAAAATAATTTATATATGGAAAATGATCAGAAAAATATGAAGAATCCGAATATGCCACCCACATACCTGCCACACCCCTCTAACATACTGAACATGGAACCATCCCCTCCGGTTCAGTGTACCTATAATCACCCGGAGCTGGGAGAACACTCCCGGATAATTTCCCGCTCCGACTAACTTGCGTAGTGCTGCATTAGAACACCCCTATCTCAGCACATAGACATGTCATGCATCCCTGTTGCATTGTTTGCCGTGTATTTATTGTTTCTTCCCCCTCCTTCTCTCCCGATAGACCCCGAGACAGCCGACGACACTGCAGAGTACGACTACGTCGCCGACGACCAGACCATTTCAGCAGAGCTTCCAGGCAAGCAAACCCTCCTTGATCATCCAGATATCGCCTATTCTTCCCTCTTATGGTTGCATTAGAACTGCTACCGTTGATATTCCGGCAACTTCTATTCTGATGCATAGCCTAATTTTGTAACTGTTGTTGATACCTTTCCGGTTATCCTAATTGCTTAGTATAGGTTAGTCAGAGCTCCACCAGTTGGCCCTACACCCTTGTCCATGTTGGTATGCTAGAATTCGGGTCGTGATCCCCGTGGCGGAGATCACGAGAATACTCACACATTTACTTTCATTTATTATTGGGGAACTAAAGGGCTGGCGGTGCCATCTAGTAGAGATGGACCTGAGTCCCGACAACTCCTGTTGTTAAAGACGGGTCGGCTCTAAGAGTACCCGCGAGCCATGTGTTATCAAGTCAGAGCGACAGGGATCCTGTTCGTCTCCGCGACTTTCTAAATACGCCTAACGGATTTGGGTATTTGATCTGAGTGGGTCGTTGGCCCTATACGCACTACCACCACGTGGGATAATGGTTATGGGACCCTCGGCGCCGTATGTATCAGCCGAAAGCTCTGTCAGACGTCCAGTTCAGCATTCTGGCCGGGTCGGATCGTGTCACCCAGCACACGGGTGGCGCTGGTATCCACCCTGCACACAACGACCCGGAGTGCACAGGGCGATGGCCCAAGACCCCTGAGCGCTTAGGATGTAGACCGGCGGGGACCTCTCTGTTGAGCCTAGGTAGGACTACGTCATGTCGATCAGCCGAGGCCGGGCATGACCTGATAAAAGTGTGTCCGGCCAGAGTTAATCGAGCGTGTTGGGTAACAGTAGTGCACCCCTGCAGGGAAGTTATCTATTCGAATAGCCGTGTCCACGGTAACAGGACGCTCAGAGTTGTATCCTGATCTGCTACAACTACAAATGGATACTGTTACAATGTTAAACTGTTACTACTGCTCTCGGGATCAATTTCTCGCATGGTAGTCGAGGAAGGATCTCAGGGCATTACTAAAATATAACTGCTATTATATGTTAATACACTCTACTCTCTTCTGATGCTGCAAGAAATGCTTCAAGATGCTAGTCTTCGTTAGGCTAGTCCTCTCCCCCTCTATTCCGGCATTTCTGCAGTTTAGTCCAAAGATATAGCCCCATTCCTTTGATACCGATGCATACTTAGTATAGTTCTGATGTCAGTCTTGCGAGTACTTTGGATGAGTACTCACAGTTGCTTTGCTATCTCTTTTTCTCCACACCCGGTTGCTGCGATCAGACGACGGAGCCCAGGAGCAGGAGATCCCCAGAGGAGCCTACTACGACGTGGAGATCCCGACGACCAGGAGTAGTTCGGAGGCCCTAGGCAGGAGGCCTTCGCCTTTTCAATCAGTGTCGCTGTTATGCTAGCCTTCTTAAGGCACCCTTGTTTAACTTTGTGTCTGTACTCAGATACTATTGTTTCCGCTAATGCTTGTATGACTCGAGCTTATGTATTTGAGCCCTCGAGGCCCCTGGCTTGTAATATAAAGCTTGTATTATTTTTATTTGTGTTTAGAGTTGTGCTGTGATATCTTCCCGTGAGTCCTTAGGCTGGATCGTGTGCATTTGCGTGTATGATTAGTGCACGATTAAGTCGGGGGCGTCACAAGTTGGTATCAGAGCCGACTGCCTGTAAGAAACCCCCTTTCCAACTCCTTCGCCGAAGTTGAGTCTAGTCTCCAAAAACTGTTTTAGTAACATGGCTGTGCGGTTTACGGGCCCACGTCGCCAATGGATGGGATTAGGATCTTTTATTCCTCTCCTTTACTCTGCGACTCTGAACTCTCTTGCTTTCGGGTTAAAGATTTACTAACTCTAACATTAGGTTCTCGTGATTAGATCCACCCGGAGTGAATTTACGCCCCCCCCCCTTCTTCAAGTTGAGGGCCAGGTTCTGCTGCACAATGCTCACGAACCGCAGGATCCTTTTATCGAGGGCACCCGGCGTCGTCCCCTGCAGATTCCTTGCTCCAATAGTTTTCTCCGATGTTGGTGTAACCTTTGCTATGTCGCGTTGTTGTATTCCTCACCGCGTGCCTGCGTGCCGCCTAGCTTGTCTAGCTGCATGTGTTCCGAACACCTGCTGCCGTTTATAACCGACTCTGTGCATGGATCCGTATGTCTTTAATGACTACTAATTTGTATCTAATGCACTCTTTGTTCATTACTCATGTTACATCATGAATAGCCTCATTCAATGCAGTTGTTCTTGCTAAACTGCCCCTGTTGATTTGGCAGGATGGCTGACGATCCTCCACCTCCACCCTATATTGCCGCAATGATGCAGCAGTTTGAGCTGAATCGTCAGTTTATGACTGGGGTAATGGCTCAGTTCCCAACTCAGAATGCTCAGCGACAGCCTGCCCCAATAACACTGCAAGAATTTGTGCGCCTCAATCCGTCCACCTTCCGCAACTCGATTGATCCACTGGAGGCTGATGATTGGCTCCGTGACATCGCCTTTCAGATGGAGTCGGCTAATGTTCTCCCTGACAGTTACGTCACCTATGCGACATATCACCTGAGGGGTTCAGCTGCTCAATGGTGGGAAAGCCACAAGCGAATGTTGCCTGCTGGGACCGACACCACATGGGTAGAATTTCAGTCAGCCTTCCATGCACGATACATTCCTCAAGGTCTGATGGACCAGAAGAAGAAGGAATTCCGCAAACTCACACAGGGCAAGATGACTATTGATGAATATCAGAGGAAATTCCTTGATCTATCCCGCTATGCTGAAGATGACGTCTGCATTGATGCACGCAAGCAGGAGAAATTCCGTGAAGGTTTGCGTCCTGATATAAAGCTCGCACTTGTTGTCCATGATTGCACGGACTTTGCAACGCTTGTCAGCCAAGCTTTCCGAGTTGAAACTGGTCTGACTGAGTATTAGGAGTCACTCAAGCGTACCCGAGATGTTGACTCATCCTCGGGTCAGCCTGCTCGGAAACGTCAAGTCTGGATCCCACACAATGTTTATCATCGACCTGCTCCAACACCAAGGCCGTCTTATGTTGCACCTCGTCTGCGTCCACCACCAAGACAACTGAATATCCCAAGTGGACAGCCCAATGCTATGGCTCCTCCCCATAATGATGGTTTATGCCGTAAGTGTGGATAGACAGGGCACCTTACTATCAACTGCTGCCCGAATCAGCCTCAGGTTACACCACGTCCTCCTGTTGGTCGCAAGAAGAGCTGTCGAAACCGTCGTTTCAGAAACTGTAATGCCAGGCCGTCTGCTATGGGTCGTGGCCAGGTCACTCATGTCAAGATGGAAGAAGCTCGTGAGTCCCCTAAAATCGTGATGGGAACTCTTCCAGTTAATTCAGTTGCAGCTTCTGTTCTCTTTGATTCCGGGGCATCACATTCCTTTGTGTCTCAACAATTTGCTCAGCGGCATGAACTACCTCTAGAGTTGTTGCCCACTCCACTAGAGATTATCACTCCCCGTTCCAGGTGCGAAACCAAGATGGTAAGTCACAACAATCAGATCAGAATTGAAGGGATGATGTTCTCTGCTTCCCTCATTGCTCTCGGACCTTCCGACATAGACATCATTCTCGATATGGATTGGTTGACCACCCATAATGCTTTGATTGACTGTGCTGCTAAGAAAGTCCAACTTACACATCCCTCTGGCTAGACAGTCAGCTACTCAGCCCAGATAATCCAGAATGCTGAGAGTCAGATATATGCACTGAATGCCTTGAATGCTTCACCTCTTGAAGGAATAGAGAATGTTCTAGTCGTTCATGAATTTCAAGATGTCTTTCCAGAAGAACTTCCAGGAGTACCCCCTGCTAGAGCTGTCGAATTTGCCATCGACTTGAAACCATGCACTACTCCCATTGCCAAGCGCCCATACAAGATGCCACCCCATGAACTCCTTGAGCTTAAGGAGGAAATCGACAAGTCACTTCAAAAGGGTTTCATCCGCCCCAGTTCTTCTTCTTGGGGAGCACCTTCTCTCTTTGTTAAGAAGAAGGATGTACTAACCGATTGGTCCAGGACTATCGGCCTATTAACCAAGCAACAATCCAAAACAAGTATCCGCTTCCCAGAATCAACGATCTGTATGATCAACTTGCTGGTTCCTCAGTATTCTCTAAACTTAATTTGAGATTGGGATACCACCAGATCCGAGTTCGTAAAGAGGACATTCCGAAGACAACCTTTGTTACTCGCTATAGTTCTTACGAGTACACCGTCATGTCCTTCGGCTTAACCAACGCTCCAGCAACATTCTCTCGACTGATGAACTACATCTTCATGGATTACCTCGACAAATTTATCATGGTTTATTTGGCTGATATTCTTATATATTCCAAGAATGAAGAAGAACATGCTGAACATCTTCGGCTTGTACGGCAAAAGCTGCGTGAACATCAACTGTATGCCAAGTATTCCAAGTGTGAGTTCTGGTTATCTGAAGTGACATATCTCGGCCATGTGATTTCCAAAGATGGCATTGTTGTTAACCCAGAACGAGTTCAAGCTATTCTTGAATGGACTCCTCCGAAGAATGTCAAGCAAGTTAGAAGTTTTCTCGGTCTCGCCAGCTATTGCCGCCGTTTCGTCGAGAATTTCTCCAAGATTGCTAAGCCACTGACTGATTTGCTCCACAAAGGCAAGAAGTTTGAGTGGACGGAAAAGTGCCAAGAAAGTTTTCAGACACTTAAAGATAAGCTGACATCTGCACCAGTGCTTGCTCCTCCAGATTCCCGCAAGGACTTCGTGATTTATAGCGATGCATCCCGTCAAGGATTAGGCTGTGTCCTAATGCAAGAGCGGAAAGTGATTGCTTATGGCTCTCGACAGTTGCGTCCTCATGAAGAGAACTATCCAACGCATGATCTCGAACTTGCAGCAATTATTTATGCATTGAAGTTATGGCGACATTACCTACTTGGTAGTCGTTGCGAGATCTACACTGATCACCAAAGTCTGAAGTACTTGTTCACTCAGCCATCTTTGAACCTCCGTCAGCAAAGATGGATGGAGTCCATTACGGACTATGACTTGGGTATTTCTTATACCCCTGGCAAGGCTAATGTAATGGCTGATGCTTTGAGCCGTAAATCCTACTGTTGTGAACTTGAGGTTCAGCTGCTGCAGCCACTCCTGTATGAAGAGCTTCGAAAGCTGAACATCGAGATAGTTCCTCAAGGATATCTAGATACCTTGGTTGTTGAACCAGATCTCGACGACCTCATGAAGCATATACAGAAAGCTGACTCTGAGGTCGAGAAAATTAAACGTGATCTCAAAAAGGGAAGGCCCTCATTGTTCACTATTGATGCTGATGGCACCTTGTTCTTCAAAAATCTCTTAGTGGTTCCTAGAAAGGACAACCTGAATCTGACCCCGCGTGTCATGAAAGAAGCTCATGATACACCTCTTTCAATTCACCCTGGTAGTACCAAGATGTACCAAGACATCCGATAGAGATATTGGTGGCCTGATATGAAGCGAGACATTGCTCGCTATGTTGCTGAGTGTGACGTTTGCCGTCGCATCAAAGCAGAACATCAAAGGCCTGCTGGAACTCTGCAACCACTTGATATTCCTAAATGGAAATGGGACAAAGTCGAAATGGATTTCATTACTGGTTTTCCCAGATCACAGAAGGGTCATGATGCTATTTTTGTCGTCATTGACCGATTCTCCAAGGTTGCTCACTTTCTGCCAGTCAAGGAGACAATCACTGCTAGCTAGTTAGCAGACTTGTATGTTTCCAGAATCGTGTCACTCCACGGTGTTCCGTTGGAGATCAGCTCAGACCGTGGCAGCCTCTTTACCTCAAGATTTTGGAACAGTTTCCAAGAAGCTATGGGAACTCATCTGTCCTTCAGCACCGCTTTTCACCCCCAGTCCCAGGGACAAGTTGAACGAGTCAATAAAGTGCTTGAAGATATGCTTCGAGCTTGTGTCATCTCATTCGATAAGAAATGGGAGGAATCTCTTCTATATGCTGAATTCTCATACAACAATAGCTATCAAGCTAGTCTGAAGATGGCACCATTTGAAGTTCTTTATGGATGTAAGTGCCGAACCCCTCTGAATTGGTCAGAAACTGGGGAACGGTCACTCTTCGGTCCGGATATTATCCTACAAGCTGAAGAACAAGTCCGCATTGTCCGTGAACACTTGAAAGCTGCTCAATCTCGTCAGAAGAGCAATTATGACCGCAAACACCAGGTAATGGTTTATCAACCTGGCGAACAAGCTTACCTTCGCGTCACTCCGATGAAGGGCACTCACCGGTTTGGAATCAAGGGCAAGTTAGCTCCTCACTACATTGGCCCGTTCCGTATCCTCGCCAGACGTGGAGAAGTGGCCTATCAATTGGAGTTGCCACTGAACCTTTCTCAAGTTCATGATGTCTTCCATGTGTCACAACTTCGTCGATGCTTCAAGGATCCTATCCGAGCAGTGGATCATGAAATGCTTGAGCTGCAAGAGGATCTTTCTTATCAAGAGTATCCGATCCGCATTCTTGATCAAGCTGAGCGTCGAACCCGTCAGAAGGCAATCAAGTTCCTTAAATTTCAGTGGTCGAATCATTCTGAAGATGAAGCCACTTGGGAACGCGAAGATCATCCTCGTGAAGAATACCCCGCTTTCTTTCAGCCTACCTCTTAATTCTCGGGACGAGAATTTCTTTTAGAGGAGGAGAATTGTAACACCCCATGTAATTAAGCTACAGTGATCACCTTTTGATATTGCCAAGTCACCATGCTTAACAGTGCTTGATCATCATTTGCATCATATCTCATGTCAAATTCCAATTCAAATTGAAATTCAAATATAAAGTAAAAATGAAAGTTGCTCAAATTTGAAAAACTAAATAGTTCATAATATTGCAAATATTCCCAAAGCTATTATAAAAATAAGACCAGCAATTTTTTAATTCCCAAATTGACTCTAACATCATGAAAACAGTGACTTTAACAGCCACTTTAATTCATTTCCAATTAAGCAAAATTCAAATGAAATTATTCTACTACCAAACTTTTTGTGGCAGTGGGAAATATTGCATAGTAATTATTGGGACAAGTCTCACATTTTACATAATTCATTTGGTAGCAAAAATTAATTGCAAAACAGTAGCTAAAACAATTGCAGAAAAAGAAAAAGAAAAAGAAAAAGAGGTAGTAACACTATGCACTTAGGCCTAATGCTACAGTGCGAGACCCCACCCTCAGGCCTTTCCTCCTTCTCTGTACAGAGGGAAGGCAGAGGCCATGGCGCTGGCAGAGCGCGCGCACACCGTCCACGCGACGGATGTCGTCGTGTCGGTCATCCCGCGGCTCCCCGTCGTGGATAAGGACCCTGCGACGCGTTGGACGAACCCTAGCCTCTCCATATCCTCCTTGTTCCCTCTCTCTCTCTCTCTCATTTTCTGCGGCGCCCGAGCTCGCGCTCGTCATGGCCGTCGTCGTCGTCGCGTCCACCGGCCTCCCCGCGCCATGAGACGGTGTCCAGGAGGACCGCCATCGTCGACTCCGTCATCCCCAAGCACCGCATCGAGCCGGGGCGGCCCGTACGCTCGGCATCGAGCTCATCTCCGTCGACCACCGCCGCCATCTCGCCGCCGTCCCGCGAGCTCCGTTCCTCCCCGAGCCTCCCCACGACCGCCAGGAGACCCGCAGTGAGCTCCTCCTTCGTCTCCCCCTTGCCCCACTGTCATTTCGTCGACGTAGCCGCCGCCCGCGTTCTCCTGAGGCCGCGCCCGGAGCTCTGCTTCCGCGTGCGAGCGCGCACCCCTGGCTGCGCCCTGCCTTGTCCGGCTATGCCCTTGGCCACCCCGCGCGCCCCCGCTGCTGCCCAGCCCGCACGCCGGTTGCGCCCCACCTCGCCCCCGCTCGCCCCGCTCGGTGGCCGAGCGCGCGCCCCTGGCCGCGCCCGCCTGCAGCCGCCCGCCGCTGCTCACCCTCGCCGCCTCCTGCTGCCGCCGCCGCCTCCTGCCGCTGCTGCCGCTACGCCCTCCTGCCGGCCGAGCTCCGGCCTCGCCCCCTGCCTGGCGCAGCCGCCCTCGCCGCGCCCGCCTCTAGCGCGGCCGGCCCTCTGCGCGCGCGCGCGTTGACTGCCTACAATGGCCGGCCTGAGCCAGTGCCAGGTGGGGCCGGCCCATATAAAAGAAAAGAAAAGATAAAAAAAGAAATAGGAAAAAAAATAATAAAAATAAAAATGAGGTACTGACAGGTGGGCCCCATGAACAGTAGCCGTTGACCAGTCAAACTTTGACTGGGTCAATTCTGCCACTGGGACCCACATGTCAGCCACATGTACACATTACTGGGTACACTTTCTGTGTACCCATAATAATTTAGTATTTAAATAATTTGAATTAAATTAAATCCAGAAATTCCAGAAAATGAATAAAACTTTGAAAAATCATATAAAATAAACCGTAACTCAGATGAAAATAATTTATATATGAAAAATGATCAGAAAAATATGAAGAATCCGAATATACCACCCACATACCTGCCACACCCCTCTAACATACTGAACATGGAACCATCCCCTCCGGTTCGGTGTACCGATAATCACCCGGAGCTGGGAGAACACTCCAGGATAATTTCCCGCTCCGACTAACTTGCGTAGTGCTGCATTAGAACACCCCTAGCTCAGCACATAGACATGTCATGCATCCCTGTTGCATTGTTTGCCGTGTATTTATTGTTTCTTCCCCCTCCTTCTCTCCCGATAGACCCCGAGACAGCCGACGACACTGTAGAGTACGACTACGTCGCTGACGAGCACACCATTTCAGCAGAGCTTTCAGGCAAGCAAACCATCCTTGATCATCCAGATATCGCCTATTCTTCCCTCTTATGCTTGCATTAGAACTGCTACCGTTGATATTCCGGCAACTCCTATTTTGATGCATAGCCTAATTTTGTAACTGTTGTTGATACCTTTCCTGTTATCCTAATTGCTTAGTATAGGTTAGTCAGAGCTCCACCAGTTGGCCCTACACCATTGTCCATGTTGCTATGCTAGAATTCGGGTCGTGATCCCCATGGCGGAGATCACGAGAATACTCACACATTTACTTTCATTTATTATTGGGGAACTGGAGGGCTGGCGGTGCCATCTAGTAGAGATGGACCTGAGTTCCGACAGCTCCCATTGTTAAAGACGGGTCGGCTCCAAGAGCACCCGCGAGCCATGTGTTATCAAGTCGGAGCGACAGGGATCCTGTTCGTCTCCGCGAGTTTCTAAATATGCCTAACGGATTTGGGTATTTGATCTGAGTGGGTCGTTGGCCCTATACGCACTACCACCACGTGGGATAATGGTTATGGGACCCTCGGCGCCGTATGTATCAGCCGAAAGCTCTGTCAGACGTCCAGTTCAGCATTGTGGCCGGGTCGGATCGTGTCACCCAGCACACGGGTGGCACTGGTATCCACCCTGCACACAACGACCCGGAGTGCACAGGGCGATGGCCAAAGACCCCTGAGCGCTTATGATGTGGACCGACGGGGACCTCTCTGTTGAGCCTAGGTAGGACTACGTCATGTCGATCAGCCGAGGCCGGGCATGACCTGATAAAAGTGTGTCCGGCCAGAGTTAATCGAGCATGTTGGGTAACAGTAGTGCACCCCTGCAGGGAAGTTATCTATTCGAATAGCCGTGTCCACGGTAACAGGACGCTCAAAGTTGTATCCTGATCTGCTACAACTACAAATGGATACTGTTACAATGTTAAACTGTTACTACTGCTCTCGGGATCAATTTCTCGCATGGTAGTCGAGGAAGGATCTCAGGGCATTACTAAAATATAACTGCTATTATATGTTAATACACTCTACTCTCTTCTGATGCTGCAAGAAATGCTTCAAGATGCTAGTCTTCGTTAGGCTAGGCCTCTCCCCCTCTATTCCGGCATTTCTACAGTTTAGTCCAAAGATATAGCCCCATTCCTTTGATACCGATGCATACTTAGTATAGTTCTGATGTCAGTCTTGCGAGTACTTTGGATGAGTACTCACGGTTGCTTTGCTATCTCTTTTGCTCCACACCCGGTTGCTGCGATCAGACGACGGAGCCCAGGAGCAGGAGATCCCCAGAGGAGCCTACTACGACGTGGAGATCCCGACGACCAGGAGTAGTTCGGAGGCCCTAGGCAGGAGGCCTTCGCCTTTTCAATCAGTGTCGCTGTTATGCTAGCCTTCTTAAGGCACCCTTGTTTAACTTTGTGTCTGTACTCAGATACTATTGTTTCTGCTAATGCTTGTATGACTCGAGCTTATGTATTCGAGCCCTCGAGGCCCCTGGCTTGTAATATAAAGCTTGTATTATTTTTATTTGTGTTTAGAGTTGTGCTGTGATATCTTCCCGTGAGTCCTTAGGCTGGATCGTGTGCATTTGCGTGTATGATTAGTGCACGATTAAGTCAGGGGCGTCACACACGTGGACGTCCATCACTTCGACCGACAACGGGATAGATTACCAAGGTGGTTTCTTCTCGGTCCGTGTTACAGTAGGTCTTGGTGAGATGCCCTCCCACCGACTCGAAGTGTGTGTGTGGGGGGGGGGGGGGCGATGCACTACTTCATACGTCCTGAACCTCCGTGGGGTCGGGGATGTCCGGATTGCAAGGCGCATGTGCCACATCAAAGTTGTGAAATGGGTATTTAAATATCACACCACCCTTTTCATACATATGGGCCACCCGCAGGTGGTTCGTGGTCTCACCCATCCCGCGCGCACAAGCACATTTGTGGGCCCGCACGGTCCACCTTGTTGACCTAAAGTGAGAGGGCGCACGGGTTTGACCATGATGGATTCCTATAGGTTTTGTGTTACGGTAAGGTGAGATGCCAGACCTAGCTATTTGGGGGCATGCTTTCATAGCTATGATTCCCCTCCTGCCGACACGTAGTGGGGGCCGGACGAGCAATACTGTGCGCTTTGTGAGACAGGTGCCACATCAAAGTTGTGCATTGGGTATTTGAACATCAAACCACCCTTTTCATACATATATATTTGGTCCACATGCAGGTGTGTTTGTGTTCAGACCCTTTCCCTCATTTTTTTGCCAAATTTATAAATAGCAGACGATGCAGATGAAACAACTATCAGTGATTGTAGGTGCAACAGACACGGTTCACTCAGACTACCCATGTGCCACGCCCGTGCCCCTGTCACATCAGCACAGTCCACTGGTGGCCGCTGGCCACGATTGGGCTCCACGAGGCTTCCCTCGAAATCTCAAAAATATCTACCCGCCTTCAGCGATTTCATAAATGGTGGTTCCGTGGGTTTTTCTATTTTATAGCACACAATTATTAGGTTTGGGCCGTGTGCGATGTTTGTTGCTCCCGCGCCGCTTCAATCCCTTCATCCAAATTTTCAGTAGCCCCGACATTTTATTCCCGCCTAGTAAAATTTTCACTAGCCGCGACATTTCCTTCAACACCACCTTGGCCCCCCTCCACACACACACACCCCAGCCAAAACCTCCGCTCACACACACACCACCCCTCCCTCGCTCGAAACCCCTAGCTAGCCCACCGCCGCCGACTCCTCACCTCGATCGTCAACCTCTGCCGGTCTGCCCGTGCAGGTTACCCACCGATCTCCATGCCCTCGCCGCCATGAGTTTCTTAGATGATGTCTGGGAAACACCCCCTTTCCCACAGATCCCCATCCCCCTCCCCCAATCCAGAGCATCGCAACCTAAGCCCGGCTACGCTTCCTTGGGAGCTCGAGGAGCGAATGGCCAAAAAGAGGTTTATTACGGCCTCTTCGTCCAACGATGGCGAGGTGGCCACCGAGGCTGCCGAGGAAGCTAATGATGATGACTCGGCGGAGGCTTTCCATCAGCGGTGTCCCTGATATTGGTATCTCATGGCTGCCGGCTACGACATCGAGTCATCGACAGAGGCGTCTTGACGCGGGCTATGTCACAGGTTAAGTGGCTCACCTCCAACCCCTCGGGTTCAACCGCCGTTGATCTCATCCATGCCCCCACCGCTGAACTCCTATGCTTCACTGTCAAGAATGTGCCATCCTTCATCGCCATCAAGCCCCTTTTGTCGTATCTGAAGGACACGTTCTGCGCCGCTGGCTTGGGATCCTCAACTGCCAAGTCAGACCTCATCGACGGCGACCACGAGGAGGGCACCCTCTCCGGCTCTTCCAAGTGGAAAGAGCCCATCTACGAGATCAGGGAGGGCACCCTGCAGCCGTGTTCTTCCAAGGGGAAGGAGCCCATCAGCGAGAACAGGGAGCACACCCAGAGTCAGTGCTCTTCCAATTGGTAGGAGCCCATCTTTGACAAGTGAGGAAACCCATGATTTGTTTTGCCGTGCCTCTTCCAAGGGGGAAACATCATATGATCGTGCTCGTAGCTTTTGCCATGCTATGTTTTAACCATGCCGTGTTTCAATTGCTATATTTGGTTGTTTGTAGTATGCCTTGTTTATTTCACTTATTCACAATGTGATGTTCTATATGTGCAAGAATGTACTGTGCAGTTCAAATTTATCAACACCAGTTTTAACAGCCAAAATTGGTTCCTGTTGAAGCTGGTGTAGTTAACACGCCCCATGTTTATTTCAGTTTTCTCACAATGTGATGTGCAATCATACAATTTGATGTTTAAGCACAAGCTTAGTTCTATGCAATTTCAACAATACCACTATGAGTGACTATATATATTTGGTTGCGGTTAAGCCTGTTGTAGTGAGCATATGCATTATATAACGATTTTTGGTTGTTAGGTTGTTTGTACTGAGCATATGTCCAGTTTTAACTGCTATATTTGGTTGTTTGTAGTGTGCCTTGTTTATTTCAGTTATTCACAATGTGATGCTCTATATGTGCAAGTATTGACTGTGCAATACAATTTCATCAATACCACTTCAATGTCCATATATTTGTTTCTTGTTAAGCCTGGTGTAGGTAATACGCCCCCTGTTTTTTCACATTGTGATGTTCAATTATACAATTTGATGTTTAAGCACAAGCTACGTTCTATGCAATTTCAACAATACCACTATGAAAGGCTATATCTGGTTGCTGTTAAGCCTATTGTAGCGAGCATATGCCTCTTTTAATGGTTTGTGGTTGTTCGGTTGTTTGTAGTTAGCATATGTCCAGCTTCAATTGCTATATTTGGATATTCGTATTATGCCTTCTCTATTTCAGTTATTCACAATGTGATGTTCTATATGTGCAAGAATGTGCTGTGCAGTTCAATTTCATCAACATCAGTTTCAACGACCAAAATTGGTTCCTGTTAAAGCTGGTGTAGTTAACACGCCCCCTGTTTATTTCAGTTTTCTCAAAATGTGATGTGCAATCATACAATTTGATGTTTAAGCACAAGCTTACACTACAAAAAAAAACACTTCCGTGATGATACGTGTTTGTCATAGTAGGTCACGTTTTCTGTCATGCATGTACATCCGTGACAATTTTATGACAGAATCAGGAAAGTCATACCTGTGTTGTCGTAGAAGTGTTCCATGACAATACTCAAATTATCAACACGGAAGTGTCCACTTCCATGACGATAAATGGCGCGTCATGGAAGTGTTTTTGTCAAGGGTAACCGACACGTGGCATCCACCGTAACGGGTTGCCGTTAAGCTATCAAGTTCTAGTTTGGATTCGATAACCCGCTAACAGCCCCGACCAATGGCAATTTTCCATGTGTAAATATCTGATTCGCCAGAGGATCCATGTGTCAGTTCCCCGTGGCGACAGATGTCAACCGTCCAGTGGACATGAGTCGCCAATGAAACGTTGACACGTGGAACGGCCCAACATTGGCCCATTTAAGGTAAAAGGGCCGGCCCAGCAAAAGGCCCAAAAGATTTTGTCACATACTAATGGGCCGGCCCGTTAACAGCCTGCCTTGTATTGTGCCAAATTACGTCTCATATCAGATCCGGTCTGTTAACAGCATGCCATGTTTTGGGCCAAATTACGGCCCATACAAGATCCGGCCCGTTAACACCCTGCCATGTTTTCGGCCAATTTATGGCCAGTATCAGATCCGGCCCGTTAACAGCCTGCCAAGTTTTGGCCCAAATTTCGGCCCATATCAGAAACGGCCCGTTAACAGGCACTGTGCTTTTGGGACCATTGCTGGCCCGATTTGGACTTCGGCCTCTTAAAGGCCTGTTTAACAGTTTGGCCCCTTATTAGTTTCGGCCTGTTAGCGGCCCTTGGTACATTTGGGCCGTTGTCGGCCCGGTTTCAATTTCGGCCATTTAACGGCTTGTGCTGCATGTGGGCCTATTTCTGGTCCGAAGTGACATTCAGCCTCTTAATGGCCCGTAGTCTTCGTGGATACATTTTAGCCCAACCTGGCTATCGGCTTGCCAAAGGCCCATGATATAGTTGGGCCTAATTATGGCCCGCTTTGCATCCGGCCTGCTTAGAGCCCATCATGTGACTGGGCCAACCAAGGCCCAATATAAATTTTGGCATGTTAATGGCCCGGCATGTCATTGGGCCATTCATGGGCCGACGTATATTTCGGCCTGCTGTCGGCCCGTTAATTGTTCGGCACAATTCAGCCCAATCTACTTTTCAGCCTGTTAAAAGCCCATTGTATTTTCTGGCCCATGTAAGGCAAGCGGTTTACTCGGCCTATTAAAGGCCCAAAACTAATAGTGGGCCAGTTTACGTCTAGGCCAGATAATGGCCCGAGATGATTATGGGCCCACGTTTCGGCCCATTTATATGGATTGGTGGGCCAGCCAGTTTAGTACTGTAATTTTTTTATATAAACCTAACGATTTGGCCCATTGCGCTCGGTCAAAGCTTACAACCTTTTCAGAGAGTGACGATAGCATATACAGTAAATAAATTACAGCATCGTGATGAAGAATTAACCTAGACTATACAACAAAGAAATTATGGCATATTACATCCACTGGGCATTAAAGTTCGCCACCAGTGATAATAAAGCGCAACCAGACAGCAGATTACATACACTGGGCATCAAAGTTCGCCACCAGTGCAAATAAACACGTCGACAAAATAATATACAGAACCGACAGCACTTCAACACAGTTCAAGAAAGGTTATCCCTGCCCGGGAGCTGCAGCGCAAGCAGCTGAGCAAGCTGATGAGACTACGCTTGTTTGACGCTTATATCCTCCAACTCTAGCTGCATAGCATCAATAGACGTCCTGTACATTTGGTTAATCTTCCATAGAGATTGGAGTTCCAGTAGGAGTTGAGTTGAAGGATGTCTTTCTGCTTGAATTTGAGACTAAAGAAGTCTAACAGATTCAGGCAGCGACTTCATTGAGCTTGTGTCACTGCTATTAGCGAGTAACTTCGACACTACATCAAGACATGACTTTGGGGTTTGCTATCCCCAAGATGTGTTGCCTTCATCCCTGCAATATATGTTAGAGGGACAAGCAATGGGTTTGTCTCACTATCATTGTGGCAGTTCTTCCTGGCGTCAGAGATATCACTCTGAAAGACAAACAAGAAAACAGATAACAGGTTTTGCACGTATAAGCATCAATGCTGTCAATTCATCCCATTTCTTATGGGCAAATAAAGAGACATGGTTTAAAATAGCATTAACATTATATGGCATTGTTCATAGCAAAGACATGGCAGGAAATGGCATTGTGCAGGAGTGGCCAGCTTCACCACACCACTGGATTACAGATCAAGAACACAAGCATACATGCGGTGATAAAAAACGTATAAGCATCAATGGCCAGTGTGCTGTCAATTAATCCCATTTCAGATTGGCAAATAAAGAGACACGATTTAAATAACATTAACAAAATATGGCATAGTTCATAGTTAAGACATAGCAGGATATGACATTGTGCTGGAGTGGGTAGTTTCACCACACCCCTGGATTACAGATCAAGAACACAAGCATGCATGCACTCTAAAGAAGATCACTTGCTCGATTTAGTTTCATTTACATGGTATGAATAAGGAACTTGGTTATACAACTTAAAACTGAAATTGAGAAGGACAAACTTATGTTTATGAACTTCTTCATAAGAAACTTTAAACATGCAATTTGATGCAAACACGAAAAATAAACAGCAGTTGCAGTCATGCCTATCCAAATATACTCAACAAAGTTTGAAGGCTCGAGAAGGATAAACTTACGTTAGTAGTGAAGACTTATAAAGCCCTTGTCCATGCTGATGGGGGGGCAATTCAAGTAGTTTACCACAGAATCTTCTTCATAACCATTGCCTTTATTCTAAATTTTGTTAAGCATAAACATAGATGTGATAATATAGGAACAAATGGAGAATATTTAAACTAAGATGCAGAGTGATGCTACATAATCAACTAGCTAGAAATGTAAGTATAGCGGTACTAGCAAAAAGGTACTGACAAGAGCAATGCAGAGCTAAACTTCTTTAGTAGCATTTGTTTTATTCAACATTTTGGTAAGAGTAAATATAGATCTGATAAGGTCTAGAAAATGGAGGGCAAGGGGAAATAAGCTGTAGAGTGATGGTACATGAACAACTAGCTGTCAATATAAGTACAGTGATAAAGGACAACATGTACTTACAAGAACAATGCAGAGCTAAACTTCTTCATAAGCATTGGGTTTATTCTACATTAATGTAAGCATTAATATAGATCTGATAATTTGGAGCGAAAAGTGGATAAGCAAGCTATCATGCACACAGATGTCACATAATCAACCAGGTATGAATGTAAGTACAGCGATACAGGGCAACAGGTACTAACAAGAGCAAAGCAGCGAGCAGCATAGTTGCGATATCCTGTCATCCATTTCAAACCGTTATCCTTCTTCGAGCAGTTTTCCTGCAAAAGAGATCGGTAAGGCACATGCAAAAATGTGGGAGTTCAAATTGTCATGTGATCTCATAGACAGTACCTCCTTCCGGGCACGAGACCAGTGCATAACAAGGTTTTTTCCATTCAATATCTTGTAAATTTAGCACAGGAGACTTCACCAAAATTTCATTTATAGACTTGCCATCCAAGTGTGTTTGCCTCAGGTAACACCAATACTGCTGCAACGCATCCTTGAAAAGCGCAAGCAAGCTTTGCTTGTCATGACTATCTAGATTGACCCTCTCCTATTTAGAAGAATGTAATGTAAATCATTGATGTGTTCAATTAACAGAAAACAAGACAATAATCACCATGAATAATAGCACTTACACGTAAGTGCGACAGGAAGATGTGAAAATGGTGTTTGTCTTCACTATAATCTTCCCATGATGGGAAGATATGCACATGGTTCCTAACAACATTGAAAGCATTGTCTTTTAAACTAGGAATAACTTGAATGGGGTTCCAATCTGCAGGAATTGGGGCACTCTGTAGTTGGAATAGGTCTTTGGCCTGTGGATTTGGTGTACTTTTTGCTGGATTGGGATTTTTTTGTGGTACGGCTGGTGCTATGGCAACTGAAATCGACGTACCTTTTGTTGGAGTGCGGTTCCTGTGTGGTGGGGCTAGTGGTATGGCCAGTGGAGTATGGGTACAGTCTGCTGGAGTCGGGCCTAGGTTTTGTGGCACTGGTTCTGTCGCCAATATAAGTGGGGTGCTATCTGATTTCTTCGGTACCACCACCTTTTTCAAAGACTTTGTTTGTACTCCTTCAGGTTCTGCAATCACCCTCTTCCTTTTGGATGTCTGATACACAAGAACATCATTTGAATGGAAAAACATGGTATGATGACAGATGAAATAGGTATTGATAATGGATGGGCATGGCATCTTCACATATATGATGAGTAAACTAAGCAGATGGCGGTGCAACAAAGTAGAAGAAATGCAAGACACCTTATGCAAGATACGTGCAACCAATAAAACCTTGCCAAATTAGAACAGGCACCTTGATGGGTGAACATGATAGGCGATCTGCCTTCCACTGCACGAGCTCAGAATAGTCATTAGGATCATATTCTGAACACGAATCTGTAGGTGGGGAGCGTGTGGGTTTCATTCCATCCAGAATGGAACTCAATCCCTTGATGCCAAGTTTGTTAGCCATTGCACTTTTCCGCAGTATTCCTCTGATGCACGCATTCTCATATACATTGTGATCATGTCCAATATCTGATATGCATGAAAACACAAATAGTAGTGAGATTATCTTTCAAATGCATAGGATATCCTAATATAATAGGGGCTCCCTGTAAACCCTTGTGTGCTACCTCTGGAATTCTGACGAGAGAGCCCATGTGTGCTGTAATTTGTTGTGTACATTAATATAATCTGGCACTACTGCTAAAAAAAATAGGCTCCCTGTTGGAACCTCTAGAAGTAATTATAGTTGGTAGATGATAGGTACAAAATATACTGTATGTAAAGTTTATTGCCAAAGCATGATGACGAGAGCACACAGAGAAATAGTATTCCCTCATGACTCTATATGTGGCGCACATGCATTTCGAAACTCGCATAGTAACATTAGCTGACCAATTAAATGTGTCTCTATTTTGTTAGTATCTGTATCGTATCAGGTTTGAATTTCATAACTAAGCTTTGGAATTATGAGCGGCATGTAGTTTAGCTTGAAGGATGGAGTGCTGCTAGTACGACACGAAGCATCTAGGTAGATAGTAGTGTAGATAAAAGGGGGAAACCATAACATCATAAATAAATCTGTAAAGTGGAACTAGCTCGAAAATATGGGGTTGTATTGCAGCTACTAATCAAAAGCATTTCGATCCCCTACAGGCCAGCTCTATTCAACTGAAGGCGCACTACTGTTACTATCAATCTAGTCTCTCAAAGGCCACACACCTCCTAGCATTTCCTGGATATCATGGTAGACCAACTCGAAGTGCTGAAAGCATCTAGCAGAAGCGGCCAATAGACATGCTTACTGCAGATCTCCCTGCTACCCATCCTGACAAGGAACATACTATACCTATTAAAGAAGAACAGAAGAGAAACATGTTAAAGAATAGAAGAGGAAGCATATTATGGAGATTCCACTTCTTTCTATACATTTGGAAAGTAAGCTCATGATAAACCAGGCCACGCGCATTTGGAAACTCAAGTGGGAACATTAGCTGACCAATTAAATGTGTCTGTTAACTAATATCATTATCATATCACATTCGGATATGAACAACTAAGCTTTGGAAATATGAGTGGTGTGTTGTTTAGCTTGAAGGGAGGAGTGCTGCTAGTACGACACGAAGCACTTACGCAGATGATAGTGTAGATAAAATGGGAAGACCCTAAGCATCACAAGTAAAATTGGGAAAGTGGAACTAGCTGGAAAATATGGGCTTGTATTGCCGGTACGGCTACAAAGGCTTTGGATCCCCTACAGGGGCAACTCTCTTCAAGTGAAGGCGCACTACTGTTACTATCAGTCTAGACTATCAAAGGCGACACAGCTCTTACCATTTCCTGGATATTATGGCAGACCAACTTGAAGAGTTGAAAGCATCGATCAAAAACGACCCAATAGACCTGTGGACTGCAAGTGTCCCTGCTCCTCTTGCCGACAAGGAACATACTGTACTACTATACTTATTAAAGAAGAACAGAAGAGGAACATGATAAAGAAGAGCAAGTAGATTTTGGATAATATGTTGGAAATATGCCCTAGAGGCAATAATAAATTGGTTATTATTATATTTCCTTGTTCATGATAATCGTTTATTATCCATGCTATAATTGTATTAATTGGAAACACTAGTACATGTGTGGATACATAGACAACACTGTGTCCCTAGTATGCCTCTAGTTAACTAGCTCGTTGATCAAAAGATGGTGAAGGTTTCCTAGCCATGGACATGAGATGTCATTTGATAACGGGATCACATCATTAGGAGAATGATGTGATGGACAAGACCCAAACTATAAACGTAGCATTTGATCGTGTCAGTTTATTGCTATTGTTTTCTGCATGTCAAGTATCTGTTCCTATGACCATGAGATCATGCAACTCACTGACACCGGAGGAATACCTTGTGTGTATCAAATGTCGCAACGTAACTGGGTGACTATAAAGATGCTCTACAGGTATCTCCGAGGGTGTCTGTTAGGTTGGCATGGATCAAGACTGGGATTTGTTACTCCGTGTGACGGAGAGGTATCTCAGGGCCCACTCGGTAATACAACATCACAATGAGCCTTGCAAGCAATGTGACTAAAGTGTTAGCCACGAGATCTTGTATTACGGAACGAGTAAAGAGACTTTCCGGTAACGAGATTGAACTAGGTATAGAGATAACGACGATCGAATCTCGGGCAAGTAACATACCGAAGAACAAAGGGAACAGCATACGGGATTAATTGAATCCTTGACATAGAGGTTCGACCGATATAGATCTTCGTAGAATATGTAGGAACCAATATGGGCATCCAGGTCCCGCTATTGGTTATTGGCCGTAGAGGTGTCTCGGTCATGTCTACATAGTTCTCGAACCCGCAGGGTCTGCACACTTAAGGTTCGGTGACGTTTCGGTAGATTTGAGTTATGCATGTTGGTGACCGAAGGTTGTTCGGAGTCCCGGATGAGATCACGGACATCACGAGGAGCTCCGTAATGGTCCGGAGGTAAAGATTGATATATAGGAAGTCCCGTTTTGGCCACCGGAAAAGTTTCGGCTATTTCCGGTAGTGTACCGGGAGTGCCGGAGGGCCATCGGGAGGGGCCACCCATGCCGGGAGGCCACATGGGCCTAAAGGGGGTTGCACCAGCCCTTAGTGGGCTGGGCAAGGCAGCCCTATTAGGCCCATGCGGCTGGAATAAGTGGAAAAGGCATAAAACCCAAGAAAAGGGAAGGGGAACCAAATATGGAAGGTGTCCTATTTGGACTAGGAAGAAGTGGAGGAGTCCACCTCCTCCTCCTTGGTTCGGCCGCACCTAGGGGGGAAACCCTAGGGCGCCAGCCCCCTCCCCCTCCCTCCTATATATACTAGAGGGGAGAGAGGGCCAAACACCCTAAGCCACGGTGCAGCCCTCTCTCCCCCCGTCTATACGGTTTTCCTCAAATCTGTTTTTGTCGGTGCTTAGGCGAAGCCCTGTCGGAATAGCTCCACCACCCACCCCACTACGCCGTTGTGCTGGCGGAGAACTCGTCTATCTGTTCGCTCTCTCTTGCTGGATCAAGGAGGCGGAGATCGTCATCAAGCTGTACGTGTGCTGAACGCGGAGGTGCCGTCCGTTCGGTACTTGATCGGGACAGATCGTGATTGGATCGCGGGACGCTCGGTGATTTGGATCACGAAGACGTTCGACTACATCAACCGCGTTTCTTAACGCTTCCCGCTTAGTGATCTACAAGGGTATGTAGATTCACTCTCCCTCTCGTAGATGCTCATCACCATGGATAGATCTTGTGTGTGCGTAGGAAATTTTTTGTTTCCCATGCAACGTTCCCCAACTGGCATCTGAGCGAGGTCTATGCGTAGATGAGATCTCGAGTAGAACACAAAGGAGTTTGTGGGCGTTGATATTCAGATTGCTTCCCTCCTTAGTCTTTTCTTGATTCAGCGGTATTGTGGGATGAAGCGGCTCGGACCAACCATACTCGTCCACGTACGAGAGACCGGTTCCATCGACTGACATGTAACTTTGTTGCATAAGATGGCTGGCGGGTGTCTGTCTCTCCCACTTTAGTTGAATCGGATTCGACAGAGGCGGTCCTTGTAGAAGGTGAAATAGCAACTTTTATATCACCGTTGTGGTTTTTGCGTAGGTAAGAATCGTTCTTGCTAGATACCCGTAGCAGCCACGTAAAACATGCAACAACAATTAGAGGACGTCTAACTTGTTTTTGCAGGGTATGTTGTGATGTGATATGGCCAATTACATGATGAGATATATGTGATGTATGAGATGATCATGTGTTCTATAGAATATCACGACTTGCATGTCGATGAGTACGGCAACTGGCAGGAGCCATAGAGTTGTCTTTAATTATTGTATGACCTGCGTGTCAATCATTAAGCGCTATGTAATGCTTTACTTTATCGCTAAACGTTAGCAATAGTCGTGGAAGCAACAGTCGGCGCGACAACCTCATGGCGACACGTTGATGGAGATCAAGATGATGGAGATCATGGTGTCATGCCGGTGACGATGGAGATCATGCCGGTGCTTTGGAGATGGAGATCAAAAGCACGAGTTCATGGCCATATCATGTCACTTATGATTTGCATGTGATGTTAATCCTTTTATGCATCTTATTTTTCTTAGGACGACGGTAGCATTATAAGGTGATCCCTCACTTAAATTTCAAGATAAATTGTGTTCTCCCCGAGTGTGCACCGTTGCGAAAGTTCGTCGTTTCGAGACACGCCGTGATGATCGGGTGTGATAGACTCTACGTTCGCATACAACGGGTGTAAGCCATGTTGCACGTGCGGAACACTCGGGTTAAACTTGACGAGCCTAGCATGTACAGACATGGCCTCAGAACACAAGAGACCAAAAGGTCGAACATGAGTCATATAGTAGATATGATCAACATGAAGATGTTCACCATTGAAACCACCTCAACTCACGTGATGATCGGACTTGAGTTGGTGGATTTGGATCATGTGACACTCGAATGACCGGAGGGATGTCAATTTGAGTGGGAGTTTTTTAAGTAATATGATTAACTAAACTGATTATCTTGAACAATAGTCTAAGTTGTCTTTGCTACATTTATGTTGTAGATCATGGCTCGCGCAGTAGCACCCCTGAATTTTAATGCGTTCCTAGAGAAAGCTAAGTTGAAAGATGATGGAAGTAACTTCGTGGACTGGGCCCGTAATCTAAGGATTATCCTTACGGCTTCCCAGAAGGCTTATGTCCTTGATGCACCGCTTGGTGATCCACCCGCTCTAGTTGAGTCTCTAGACGTTGTGAACACCTGGCAGGCTCGTTCTGATGATTACTCAATAGTTCAATGTGCAATGTTGTATGGCTTAGAACCGGGACTTCAAAGACGTTTTGAACGTCATGGAGCATATGAGATGTTCCAGGAGTTGAAGTTTATCTTTCAGAAGAATGCCCGGATCGAGAGGTATGAGACCTCCGATAAGTTCTATGCTTGCAAGATGGAGGAGAACGGGTCTATTAGTGATCACATACTCAGAATGTCTGGGTACTCCACCCGTCTGGCTGAATTGGGGATGCCCCTTCCGCCAGAGGCTATCACTGACAGAGTTCTTCAATCATTGCCACCTAGCTACAAGAGCTTCGTGTTGAACTATAACATGCACGGGATGAACAAGTCAGTCGCCGAGCTGTTTGCGATGCTGAAAGTCGCTGAGTCTGAAATTCAGAAGGAGCATCAAGTGTTGATGGTCAATTAAACCACTAGTTTCAAGAAAAATGGCAAGGGTAAGAAGGGTAACTCCAAGAAGAGTGGCAAAGCAGTTGCTCCTCCCGTGAAGAAACCGAAGGCTGGACCCAAACCAGAAACTGTGTGTTTTCATTGCAAGGGAACTGGACACTGGAAGCGGAACTGCCCCAAGTATTTGGCTGACAAGAAGGCAGCCAACAACAAACAAGGTATATATGATATACATGTTATTGATGTGTACCTTACCAACTCTCGTTGTAGTGCCTGGGTATTTGATACCGGTGCGGTTGCTCACATTTGCAACTCTAAACAGGAACTGCGGAATAGACGGAGGCTGGCAAAGGACGAAGTGACGATGCGCGTGGGAAATGGTTCCAAGGTTGATGTGATCGCCGTCGGCACGCTCGCTCTTCGATTACCATCGGGATTAGTGATGAGCCTGAATAAATGTTATTTGGTGCTTGCGTTAAGCATGAACATTATATCTGGATCTTGTTTATTGCGAGACGGTTACTCGTTTAAATCAGAGAATAATGGTTGTTCTATTTATATGAGTAATATCTTTTATGGTCATGCACCCGATGTGAGGGGTTTATTCTTATTGAATCTCGATAGTAATGATACACATGTTTATAACATTGATGCCAAAAGATGTAGAATTGATAATGATAAAACCACTTTCTTGTGGCACTGCCGTTTAGGTCATATTGGCGTAAAACGCATGAGGAAGCTCCATGCTGATGGACTTTTGGAGTCACTTGATTTTGAATCACTTGACACATGTGAGCCATGCCTCATGGGCAAGATGACTAAAACGCCGTTCTCTGGAACAATGGAACGGGCAAGTGACTTGTTGGAAATCATACATACTGATGTGTGCGGTCCGATGAGCATTGAAGCGCGCGGTGGTTATCGTTACTTTCTCACCTTCACTGATGACTTAAGTAGATATGGGTATATTTACTTAATGAAACACAAGTCTGAAACGTTTGAAAAGTTCAAACAATTTCAGAGTGAAGTTGAGAATCATCGTAACAAGAAGATTAAATTCCTACGATCTGATCGAGGAGGAGAATATCTGAGTTATGAGTTTGGCAGTCACTTAAGACAATGTGGAATTGTTTCACAACTGACACCGTCTGGAACACCACAGCGTAATGGTGTGTCCGAACGTCGTAATCGAACCTTATTGGATATGGTGCGATCTATGATGTCTCTTGCCGATTTGCCACTATCGTTTTGGGGTTATGCATTAGAGACAGCTGCATTCACTTTAAATAGGGCACCATCGAAATCCGTTGAGACGACTCCATATGAACTATGGTTTGGTAAGAAGCCAAAGCTGTCGTTTCTTAAAGTTTGAGGATGTGATGCTTATGTCAAAAAGCTTCAGCCTGAAAAGCTGGAACCCAAAGCGGAGAAATGCATCTTCATAGGATATCCAAAAGAGACAGTTGGATATACCTTCTACCTCAGATCCGAAGGCAAAGTGTTTGTCGCTAAAAACGGAACATTTCTTGAGAAAGAGTTTCTCTCGAAAGAATTGAGTGGGAGGAAGATAGAACTTGATGAGGTTGTTGAACCTTTACTTCAACCTGAGAGTAGCACAGTACAGAAAGATGTTTCTATAGAGCCTGCATCAGTTGAAGAGGAAGTTAATGATGATGATCATGAACCTTCGAATCAAGTTGCTATCGAACCTCGTAGGTCGACAAGGACGCGTACTGCTCCTGAGTGGTACGGCAACCCTGTCTTAGAAGTCATGTTGTTAGACAACGATGAACCTACGAGCTATGGAGAAGCGATGATGGGCCCGGATTCCGAGAAGTGGTTAGAGGCCATGAAATCCGAGATGGGATCCATGTATGAAAACAAAGTATGGACTTTGGAAGTATTACCTGAAGGGCGTAAGGCCATTCAGAACAAATGGATCTTTAAGAGGAAGACGGACGCGGACGGTAATGTCACCGTCTATAAAGCTCGACTTGTGGCAAAGGGTTTTTCACAAGTTCAAGGAGTTGACTACAATGAGACCTTCTCACCCGTAGTGATGCTTAAGTCCGTCAGAATCATGTTAGCAATAGCTGCCTTTTTCGATTATGAAATTTGGCAGATGGATGTCAAAACAGCGTTCCTTAACGGTTTCCTTAAGGAAGAGTTGTATATGATGCAACCAGAAGGTTTTGTCGATCCAGAGAATGCTGACAAAGTTTGCAAACTCCAGCGATCCATTTATGGACTGGTGCAAGCATCTCGGAGTTGGAATCTTCGCTTTGATGAGGTGATCAAAGCGTTCGAGTTTATACAAGTTTACGGAGAAGCTTGTATTTACAAGAAAGTGAGTGGGAGCTCTATAGCGTTTCTAATATTATATGTAGATGACATATTGCTGATTGGAAACAATATAGAAATGTTGGAAGGCGTCAAGGAATATTTGAACAAGAGTTTTTTAATGAAGGACCTAGGAGAAGCTGCTTTCATATTAGGCATCAAGATCTATAGAGATAGATCAAGACGCTTGATAGGACTTTCACAAAGCACATACCTTGATAAGATTTTGAAAAAGTTCAAAATGGATCAGTCCAAGAAGGGGTTCTTGCCTGTTTTGCAAGGTGTGAAGTTGAGTAAGACTCAATGCCCAGTGACTGCAGAAGATAGAGAAAAGATGAGTGTCGTCCCCTATGCTTCAGCCATAGGCTCTATCATGTATGCAATGCTGTGCACAAGACCCGATGTCAGCCTTGCCATAAGTATGGTCGGAAGGTTTCAAAGTGATCCAGGAATGGAACACTGGACGGCGGTCAAGAATATCCTAAAGTACCTGAAAAGGACTAAGGACATGTTTCTCGTTTATGGAGGTGATCAAGAGCTCGTCGTAAAGGGTTACGTCGATGCAAGCTTTGACACTGATACGGATGACTCTAAGTCACAAACCGGATACGTATTTATTCTTAATGGGGGTGCGGTTAGCTGGTGCAGTTCCAAGCAAAGCGTGGTAGCTGATTCTACATGCGAAGCGGAGTACATCGCTGCCTCGGAGGCGGCGAAGGAAGGTGTCTGGATGAAGGAATTCATGACAGATCTTGGAGTAGTGCCTAGTGCGCTTAACCCAATGACTCTGTTTTGTGATAATACTGGTGCCATTGCTCTAGCCAAGGAACCAAGATTTCACAAGAGGACCAGACACATAAAGCGACGTTTCAATTCCATCCGCGATTACATCAAGGAGGACGACATAAATATTTGCAAAGTACACACAGATCTGAATGTTGCAGATCCGATGAGTAAACCTCTTCCAAGGGCTAAACATGAACAACACCAGAACTGCATGGGTGTTCGATTCATTACAATGTAAATCACATAGTGATGTGAGCTAGATTATTGACTCTAGTGCAAGTGGGAGACTGTTGGAAATATGCCCTAGAGGCAATAGTAAATTGGTTATTATTATATTTCCTTGTTCATGATAATCGTTTATTATCCATGCTATAATTGTATTAATTGGAAACACTAGTACATGTGTGGATACATAGACAACACTGTGTCCCTAGTATGCCTCTAGTTAACTAGCTCGTTGATCAAAAGATGGTGAAGGTTTCCTAGCCATGGACATGAGATGTCATTTGATAACGGGATCACATCATTAGGAGAATGATGTGATGGACAAGACCCAAACTATAAACGTAGCATTTGATCGTGTCAGTTTATTGCTATTGTTTTCTGCATGTCAAGTATCTGTTCCTATGACCATGAGATCATGCAACTCACTGACACCGGAGGAATACCTTGTGTGTATCAAACGTCGCAACGTAACTGGGTGACTATAAATATGCTCTACAGGTATCTCCGAGGGTGTCTGTTAGGTTGGCATGGAACAAGACTAGGATTTGTTACTCCGTGTGACGGAGAGGTATCTCAGGGCCCACTCGGTAATACAACATCACAATGAGCCTTGCAAGCAATGTGACTAAAGTGTTAGCCACGAGATCTTGTATTACGGAACGAGTAAAGAGACTTGCCGGTAACGAGATTGAACTAGGTATAGAGATACCGACGATCGAATCTCGGGCAAGTAACATACTGAAGAACAAAGGGAACGGCATACGGGATTAATTGAATCCTTGACATAGAGGTTCGACCGATATAGATCTTCGTAGAATATGTAGGAACCAATATGGGCATCCAGGTCCCGCTATTGGTTATTGGCCGTAGAGGTGTCTCGGTCATGTCTACATAGTTCTCGAACCCGCAGGGTCTGCACACTTAAGGTTCGGTGACGTTTCGGTAGATTTGAGTTATGCATGTTGGTGACCGAAGGTTGTTCGGAGTCCCGGATGAGATCACGGACATCACGAGGAGCTCCGGAATGGTCCGGAGGTAAAGATTGATATATAGGAAGTCCCGTTTTGGCCACCGGAAAAGTTTCGGCTATTTCCGGTAGTGTACCGGGAGTGCCGGAGGGCCATCGGGAGGGGCCACCCACGCCGGGAGGCCACATGGGCCTAAAGGGGGTTGCACCAGCCCTTAGTGGGCTGGGCAAGGCAGCCCTATAAGGCCCATGCGGCTGGAATAAGTGGAAAAGGCATAAAACCCAAGAAAAGGGAAGGGGAACCAAATATGGAAGGTGTCCTATTTGGACTAGGAAGAAGTGGAGGAGTCCACCTCCTCCTCCTTGGTTCGGCCGCACCTAGGGGGGAAACCCTAGGGCACCAGCCCCCTCCCCCTCCCTCCTATATATACTAGAGGGGAGAGAGGGCCAAACACCCTAAGCCACGGTGCAGCCCTCTCTCCCCCCGTCTATACGGTTTTCCTCAAATCTGTTTTTGTCGGTGCTTAGGCGAAGCCCTGTCGGAACAGCTCCACCACCCACCCCACTACGCCGTTGTGCTGGCGGAGAACTCGTCTATCTGTTCGCTCTCTCTTGCTGGATCAAGGAGGCGGAGATCGTCATCAAGCTGTACGTGTGCTGAACGCGGAGGTGCCGTCCGTTCGGTACTTGATCGGGACGGATCGTGATTGGATCGCGGGACGCTCGGTGATTTGGATCACAAAGACGTTCGACTACATCAACCGCGTTTCTTAACGCTTCCCGCTTAGCGATCTACAAGGGTATGTAGATTCACTCTCCCTCTCGTAGATGCTCATCACCATGGATAGATCTTGTGTGTGCGTAGGAAATTTTTTGTTTCCCATGCAACGTTCCCCAACATAATACAATGTTCGTTGCCCACCCATGATGAACCAGAGCGCACAAAGAAATGCAATTCCCTGCTGTCTCTCTATATGTGGCCATGTGCGTTTGGGAACTCAAGTGGAAACATCAGCTGACCAATTAAATGTGTGTCTGTTAACTAATATCATTATCATATCACATTCGTATATGAACAACTAAGATTTGGAATTATGAGTGGTGTGTTGTTTAGCTTGAACGGTGGAGTGCTGCTAGTATGACACAAAGCACATGCAAATCATATTGTAGATAAAATGGGAAAACCCTAAGCATCACGAGTAAAATCGGGAAAGTGGAACTAGCTGGAAAATATGGGCTTGTATTGCCGGTACGGCTAGATAGGCTTTGGATCCCCTACAGGGGCAGCTCTCTTCAACTGAAGGTGCACTACTGTTACTATCAGTCTAGACTCTCAAAGGCGACACAGCTCCCAGCATTTCCTGGATATTATGGCAGACCAACTCGAAGAGTTGAAAGCATCCATCAGAAGCGACACAATAGACCTATCGACTGCAAATGTCCCTATTCCTCTTCCAGGCAAGGAACATACTGTACTACTATACTTAATAAAGAACAGAAGAGGAATAGGTTAAAGAAGAGCAAGCAGATTTTGGATACTACAATGTTCGTTGCCCACTGATAACCCACAAGTATAGGGGTTCGCAACAGTTTTCGCGGGTAGTATTTCACCCAGATTTATTGATTCGATACAAGGGGAGCCAAAGAATATTTGCGAGTATTAGCGGTTGAGTTGTCAATTGAACCACACCTAGACATCTAAATATCTGCAGCAAAGTGTTTAGTAGCACAGTAGTATAATAGTTTCAAGAGCAATAGTAACAGTAGTGACAGTAACAGAAGCAGTTTTGTAGTAATTGTAACAGCAGCAACAAAAGTAACTTAGCAAAGATCAATATGCGAAAAGCGTAGGCATTGGATCAGTGATGGATAATTATGTTGGATGACATTCATCATCTAACAGTCACAACCTAGGGCGATACACAATAGCTCCAATTCATCAATGTAATGTAGGCATGTATTCCGTATATAGTCATACGTGCTTATAGTAAGAACTTGCATGACATCTTTTGTCCTACCCTCCCGTGGCAGCGGGGTCCTTAAGGAAACTAAGGGATATTAAGGCCTCCTTTTAATAGAGAACCGGAACAAAGCATTAGCACATAGTGAATACATGAACTCCTCAAACTACGGCAATCACCGGAAAGAACCCCAATTATTGTCACCTTGGGGTATGCGAATCATGACACGTAACAGGTGCATATAACTTGCAAGATAGGATCAAGAACTCAAATATATTCATGAAAACATAGAGGGTTCAGATCTGAAATCATGGAACTCGGGCCCTAGTGACAAGCATTAAGCATAGCAAAGTCATAGCAACATCAATCTCAAAACATAGTGGATACTAGGGATCAAAGCCCTAACAAATTGACTTGATTACATGGTAAATCTCATCCAACCCATCACCGTCCAGCAAGCCTATGAAGAAATTACTCACACACGGCGGTGAGCATCATGAAATTGGTGATGGAGGATGGTTGATGATGACGACGGCGTCGAATCCCCCTCTTCGGAGCCCGGAACGGACTCCAGATCAGCCCTCCCGATGAAGAACAGGAGGTGGTGGTGGCTTCGTATCGTAAAATGTGATGATTCTTTCTCTCTGATTTTTCTCTCCATGAATAGGTACTTATAGCACTGGAATTAGGGTAAACGGAGCTGCCAGGGGCCCACAAGCCTGCCAGGCGTGCCCTGGGGGGTGGGCGCGCCCCCCAGGCTTGTGGCGCCTGGTGGCCCCCCCTCTGGTGGACCTTTCCGCCAGTATTTTTTATATATTCTGAAATAATTCTTCGTAAATTTTCAGGTCCATCCGAGAACTTTTATTTCTGCACAAAAACAACACCATGGCAATTCTGCTGAAAACAGCGTCAGTCCGGGTTAGTTCCATTCAACTCATGAAAATTAGAGTCCAAACTAGAGCAAAAGTGTTTGGAAAAGTAGATACATTTGGGACGTATCAAGTCCCCCAAGCTTAACTCATTGCTTGTCCTCAAGCAATTCAGTTGACAAACTGAAGGTGACAAAGAAAAACTTTTACAAACTCTTTTGTTCTTGTTGTCTGTATATATACTTAACTAGCATACAAGTTTTCAGCAAAGATTATGAACTAACCATATTGATGATAACACTTAGGTATCACATTTACTCATGGCAATAACATAACCAACTAGCGAGCAGTAATAAGATATCTCGGATGCCAACACTTTGTCAAAACAATCATGATATAATATGATAACATGGTATCTCGCTAGCCCTTTCTAAGACCGCAAAACATAAATGCAGAACACCTCTGAGATTCAAGCAATGACTAAACATTGTAATTCAGGGTAGAGGATATCCAGTCATGGTCACACCCAACATTAACTATACTCAATGCATAAAAATGACAATAGTGCTCTCCAACTGGTGCTTAAATGACTCAACAATAAAAGTAAAATAACACAAAAGTAAATGGATAGTCCCTTCGAAGAGGGAAGCATGGATTTGCAGCGGTGCCAGAGCTCGAAGCTTAAATTGGAGATGAAAATAATTTTGGGAGGTATGCTTTTCCTGTCAATGTCACGACCGAGAGTTTTCAATATCTTCCATGCTAAACAAATTATAGGCGGTTCCCAAGTGGAAAGGTAAAGTTTACTCCCCCTCCACCGTACCAACACAAGCCATGGCTAGCCGAATTCACGGGTGCCCTCCATACCAACAACTTTTCAGGGGAGTTTGTTTGCATTATATGATTTTGATTTGAGCATAGGACTGGGCATCCCAATTACCATCCTCTCTCATGCAATGACAAGTGAATAAACACTCATCTAATAGTAACCCGCTTAGCATGGAAGATACTGACCGCCCCCTGTCGCTCCATGAGTGGTACAGGCATACAAAACAGATGTTCATTTGAATGTTTAGAGGTGGCACTTGCAAATTTACTTGGATGGCAGGGTAATACCGCATATAGGTAGATATAGTGGACTCATCTGGAACAACTTTGGTTTAAGGATTTGGATGCACAAGCACTATTCCTGCTTAGTACAGGCAAAGGCTAGCAAATAGATTGAGAAGCGACCAGCTAGAGAGCGAAAACGGTCATAAACATGCATTGCGAATAATTAACATTGAACACGAGCATGAGTAGGATATCAACACCCTGAACATAAATATCATGGAGGCTATGTTGGTTTTGATTCAACTACATGTATGAACATGTGCCAAGTCAAGCCACTCGAATTACTCAGAGGAGGATACCATGCTAACATACTACATCACAACCATTTTAATGCATGTTGACACTCAAGATAAATCATTATCCACTCCTAGCTATTTAAGCATGGCATGAGCAACTATAATCTCTAATTGTCATCACAAATATGTTTACTCATAATAATGCTGAATCATGAATACTAAGCTAAACATATTTACAAAGACAAAAACAAGAAGAGTTCATACCAGCTTTTCTTCACCGCAATCACTTCATCAAATATCGTCATTATTGCCTTTCACTTGCACAACTGAATGATGTGATAATAATAAGAATGGTGCAAGTGCGCCGGGGACTAAGCTGGAATCTGCAAACATTTATTCAAAGGAGAAGACAAAGTAATTGTGGCTCGTTGTTAGATCAACATTAAAGCATATGGGAGCCACTCAACTTTTTCATCGTGGTCTTCTCCTTGCGACGACTCAACGAAAAGAAAAGAACTTCAGAGAAACACACTGAAATATTTTTGGAGTTTTTAGTTTTTCCGAGGAAAGCAAATTAACGAAGGAAAAACAAAAACGAGAAATACTATTTACACGGGAAAGCTCCCCACAAGCAAAAGAAAAAACGAGAAATCTTTTTGGGTTTTCTTTTACTACTATGAATTAACTAAACAGGAAAGAAACTACAACTAATTTTTTTGGATTTTCGAAAGTTTTTCAAACAAGAAGAAGAAAATGAAAATAAAACTAGCATGGATATACAATGAAAAAGGATGAACATCGACAACTGGAATGAGTGTGTGAACATAAATGTAATGTCGGTGAGAAATACGTACTCCACCAAGCTTAGGCTTTTGGCCTAAGTTGGTCTACGGCCAGTCCTGGCCTGGATAATGCCCGTGATGGTAGTTCGGGTTATACTGAAATGCAGTTGCCATAGCTTGGCGAGCTGCCTCATTAAGGTGCTCGGTCTCTGCAGCCCTCTCGTACTCCTCAGGCTCCTCCTCAAGTATGAAATGTCTATGTTTTCCCTAGAAATCAAAGAAGGCAGGAGCAGGCAAAACAATATGGAAAACACGATGCCTGTTAAAGATTAGCCTGTATCTGAATGGGGGGAGACCCCGCTCATGGAATTGGTGGCGTTCCATAGCATCATAATCAAGAAAACTAGGTGGCAAAAGGGTGTCATTTTGTTTAATGGGCACACCAAGATAGGTAGCTAAGCGAGTGGCATAAATTCCACCAAAGAAATCACCAACTAAGGCATTATTGTGTAAACGACGTGCAACAATAGCCCCCTTGTTAAATTGTCTATCCCCCAGTACCGCACTCTTAAGAACGCTCATGTTAGGGGCGCAAAGATGACTATGATCATGTTTACCATTTATGCATCTACCAATGAACATAGCAAAATAATGTATGGCAGGAAAATGAATGCTCCCCATAGTAGCTTGTGTGATGCCTCTAGTTTCACCCCTAGTGATGTTCATGTGAAATTCATTGCAATCAGATTTACGAGGTTCAGTGCAAGTCCCCCAGAATGGAATTTTGCATACTTCACAAAATTCTTCAACAGTCATGTGAAAAGGATGTTCATAAAGGTTGAAAATAACATCATGGGAAGTGCGCTGATATACATACACTGGTACAGTGAGCTGCTATACAAATGGTTTTTAACCCCTTTCCGCGACGCAGTTTTAAACCATCGCCTTGCCTATGTGTGCGATAGGGGGGGTCCTTCCCACACGACCCAGAAACCATCAGGGATAGGTCCTCCAGTCACACACGCTGGGCAAAATAAGCTCGTGTGCGATCGGGCGAGCCATCGCATACAATTATACAGGCCCAATCGTTTCCGTTCGTATGTACATCCCACACAGTGAATCCCAGACAAACGTTTCCGTTCGTATGTACATCCCACACAGTGAATCCCAGACAAACGTTTCCGTTCATATGTACATCCCACACAGTGAATCCCAGCCAACCATTTCCGCTCGTATGCACATCCCACACGGTGAATCCTGGACAAATGTTTCCGTTCGTATCTACATCACACACAGTTTTTTGTATAGCCTCGTCTGTGATAGGTGTAATGATCACACACGCTCTGCCTCCATAAACCGTTTGCGTTATTCAAGTATATCACACACGCTTTTGCTGCTAGAACCGTTTGTAAAGTTCCATGACCCATTTAGCACATTTATTAGTTTACTATTAATAATTCCAGTATTAAGCAAAATCACATTTCATATCAAATAGCTGTTTGCCAATTTCATATCAGGCACATAAATATATTATAACATCACAGTACGATAGGTACGTGAAAACAGCACAGTACAACATATAGCTAGTTCACCTTCATAAGCACAATATTAGAACAATATATTCATTTCCCTAATCGACTAATGCATGATCAGCCAAATTAGTCTTCTCCACCTCTGTTTTTAGTTCAGTAAGAACCCGTTTTGCACCGACCAACTAGGAAAGTGCCTCCTCCTTCGCAAACACCATCTTAGCAAAGTCTAATTTAAAAAATCTGAGCTCATTCTCCATCTTTCTCTTTTTTTCCAGTACCTTGAAAAATTCTTCAGCGTTGACAACATTTTCTCTAAGCCTATCTCAATTCTCTTCCTCAAACATACTCCAGAGCTTTGCTAGGCACATCTTCAAAGACGGTGGCCACTCTTGATCAACCCACTCTAGGTAAGAACACTTCCGTTCATCCTATAATATTTAAAACTAAATCAGTTACAGTTGTAGGGAAAATGGGTTTCTAGCAACATAGAAAATCACCACATACATATTTTGAAAAACTGCAAAAAACACGTTTATTATGACATATCTTCTCAAAAAGTTCAATGTGCAAATGAATTAATTGCTACTGAGACAACAACCAAATTCAGGAACATCACAAGCTATAATTTAAGTTCTTAGTCAGGTACTATAATAACAAATTGACCATTTTATGAGGAAGCTAAATATAACTGCAACAACATAGCGACAATGTTTCAATGCCATCAAATTAATACTAACAGGTATGTACATGCACAAATTTAATAACATAGAACTAATACCAATAAAGGCCCTCCACTGTGTAGGCCAAAGCCGGTGTCAAATCAACTGTTGCTACATTTGGCACCGGTATCCTGCACTGCTGAGTCGTTGCCAGAGGAAAAATTCAGGGAACTGGAGCACCTAGTTGCTCCGATGCCCAGTTCCTTCCTACCATAAAGTATTAGTATTTTATTGCTTGGCTGCTCGGATGTGTGGAGCAAAGTTGGGTGCACAAACTGCTGAAGCGGTGCCCACTAATTTTCTCAGGGCATCGCTGATGAGATGGCTACATTTTTAGATACTAGGTAGAAACTTTGACAGTGTCTTAATCACATCCATATTAACATAGCACAGTGACAATGTCTGAATCACATCTAACAAATTATTTGTAACAATGAAAGTGGGGCTAACCTTCTCTGCACATGCCAGAAACTTCCTCCCACTGTCCACAGATTCAAAAGCCACTAACTTCACGCATGGAGATTGATGGTGACAACGAGCAGGCAGATCTTCAGCTACCCCACTCCATTCCTTGCAAGTGATGGTCCTAGGGAGCTACAAGAGGAACAAATGGCTCAAATCAGTCTCCGGGTTAAAATCCTTTATTACAAATCAGAACCCTGAGCCTAGGGGGGCGAGAGAGAGGAGAGAGGCATACCCGGCTGTGACATAGTCGTTCGAGGAGGAGGAACCACTGGAGAGGTCAAAGAAGACCATGGCGTCCGCGGCGGTCGGATGCGAGACGGCGAGAGCGAGGAAGCGGCTATAGCTTGGGAAGGAAGGAGTAAATAGGGGAAATGTGGCTCGTGGTCGGGGAGAAAAGGGGGTGGGAAGGGGGGGGGAAGAGTTAGATATTTCGGTGGTAGGCAAAAAAAATCGAAAGGTGGGGGGAGGGGAACCTTGGCGCGCAGCATCATCGGACACCTTTCACTTTGAACATATGTGTGCATCGCAAACGTTTCTTCTGCTTTACGCGCATGCGATGAGTTTGATAACTCGAATTTTGGTGGAAATTTCCCTGGGTACAGTGCTCATCCACATCATTGCATATTTAACATCACTTGCTAATTTGGGGGTACACAAAAGAGCCTACAGCACACGGACCACACCTAAGGAATCGAGCAATTTTAGTAATTCAACAGAGCCAGTTGACCTAAACATTGCTCTAACAAAAGACCAATGTTATAAACAAAGGCTAAGTACGCATAATTTGAACAAAGCCGCTGACGCGCCACCGCCCTATGCCTCGCCGGTGTAAGATGAGATGTCGATGACTTGTCCTGGCGACATGCCGCCGCTGGTGGACTCCACGTCCCCCAGGCTGAAGTCGACCGCATCGTCGTCCTCGTCCTCGTCCTTGGCGCTGCCCTCAAGGTTGTAGTACTTGTAGTAGTGGCGGCGCCAGAGTTCGCGCTGGTACTCCATCGCCGATTCCTCAATGGACAGGTGGCTCTCTACCTCCTCCTTAGCCACGGACAACTCCTCCTCCCGGCGCTCCTCAATCTCCGCTGCCTCCTGCATCTCCAGCTCCCGCTCGGCGATCTCATGAGGAAGCATGGGCTCCATGGCCTCCGCCGCTGCATCGTCAACAAGCATCTCCGCTGCCTTTTCGGACGTGGGGTGCATGCTGGATTCTGAGGAGGCCTAGAATATCTTGGCGTGGGCGTCCTCGAGCTGGGCGTGGATGGCCTCGACCCGGGCCAGGGCGACCTCCGCGGCACGGACAGCTGCTCGAGCACTCTCGGTGTTTGCAGCTGCCATTGCAGTAGCAGCTGCAGCCGTCTCGGCTGCTGCAGCTGCCCTGTTGGCTGCCGCAGACGCCCTCTCGGTGGATGCGGCCGCGCTCTCGGCGTAGGCGGCCGCACTCTCGGCGGAGGTGGAGCCGCTCGGGGAGGACTCGATGACCGTACGGGCCCTCACGAAGCGTCTCCACGGCGTCATTCTTTGCAAGAAGGGGATGGGGAATGGGTATCGGGGTCTTGAGGATTCAGGGGTGAACAGCGCTTGAGCAGACGAATCCGGCAAAGCTTATGGAGGAAGACATAAAAAGACCCGCGAATTTTCATCGCAAACGGTTCTTATGACCAACTGTGTGCGATGTAGTCCATTTTTAATTACTTGCGGCAGACTAATTTGGAGTACACTGGCAATGGATGGTGATGGAAATTGTTCAAATTTTTTTGTACCGTTAACATGCACTGATACAACTATCATGTTAAAATTTGGAATTTTTCAGGGTTCATCTGACCTTTTTAAGACATTAAGTGAGTTCCTAGCCATATAATGATCGTAATTCAAATTTAAACTTCATGTACATGCAACGGCAAACCATCATGGGTTGGAAAATCATATTTGTTTCCTTGTGTGCGAGTTAATGTCGTGTGCAGTAAATTGGAAGGAATTTTCAAACATATTGGTGTCATGGCTTGCACACAAACAGTGAGAACAAATTCAAAAATGATCAAAAATACATGAAACCTTGCTTGATGTCATGAAATGGTATCGAGATGCAGTGGTAAAAGAATTGGCCAATTTGAGGAAAGTTCTGGCACAGACCTCTCACAAATCGGAGCATCTCACGAGAAGACACGTGGTTCCGAGAGGGAACAATGCATGTTTGATGACGAACCGGCGCTCGCTTCCTCGTATGACCCTAAATTTTTTTCTACCCTTAACATGCACTAATGCAACGGTCATGTTAATTTTTGAAATTTTTGGTGTTGATTTGACCTTTTTAAGACATTAAGTGAGTTTCTAGCCATATAATGGCCGTAATTCAAATTTGAACTGCATGTACATGCAACGGCAAACCATCATGTGTTGGAAAATCATATTTATGTCCTTGTGTGCGAGTTAATGCCCTGTGCAGTAAATTGGAAGGAATTTTCAAACATATTGGTGTCAAGGCTTGGACACAAACAGTGAGAACCATGGCTTTTAAATTCCAACAAATTCAAAAATGATCAAAAATACATGAAACCTTGCTTGATGTCATGAAATGGCACCAAGATGTTGTTGTAAAAGAATTGGCCACTTTGACAAAAGTTTTGGCACACACCTCTCACAAATCGGAGCATCTCACGAGAAGACTCGTGGTTCCGAGAGGGAAGAATATACATGTTTGATGACGAACCGACATTGGCTTCCTCTTATGGCTTGGCATTTTTTTCTACCATTAACATCCACAAATACAACTTTCATTTTAAAATTTGGAAATTTTCAGGGGTTATTTGACATTTTTAAGACATTAAGTGAGTTTCTAACCATTTAATGGCCGTTATTCAAATTTGAACTACATGTACATGCAACAAAATATCATCATGGGTTGGAAAAATCATTTATGTAATACATTTTCCAACAATATCATGGTAACATGAAATAAGCATTCATGCAAAAAAATTGGAAAGAATATGTAAATATCTGGCAAGACAACTGGGCCCCCCATGATTGGCACTCTGTTTCGCGCCGCGAGGTTTGGAAGGTGAGTGGAGCGGGTTATTAATCAGACGCGGTTCAGTCTTGGGAACTGTCAGCAATTTATTTCAAACACAGATTTTGATGCGTGAATCGTGTGTAATTCAAGCTATAGTACTCATAAATTCCGGCCACCGGCGCTTCTACTGCTCCCGTCGATCTAGATTCCGGCTGCCAATAAATACTACCCCGCCCACGTCGTCCCGCCTACATTCTCAGCTACATTCTCTCCTCGCTGCCCCCCCCCCCTCTCTCTCACAAAACTCTGCCATGGCGCTGACGATCTGCCCACCCGTCAAGGAGGAGGAGCCGCCCAGTGAGAACATCCAGGCGCAGATCAGCGATGAGAAGGACCCCTACGCTCCACCAGACGAGGTTGCGCCGGAACCCCCAACTTTGGTGTGGTTTTGGGGCCAGTACAATCTTTGTCTGTGGAAAGCGCTGCCGCCGGCTGAGAAAGCCAGGCAAGTGGCGTTCAAGAAGGAGTTGGCAGAGGAGCGCGCGAGGGTCCAGGCGGCCTGTGAAGCCCGTGAGGCCGCCTGGGAAAAAGAGAAGCTGGAGCTTTGGCGGCGGGCGTGTCGATGTGCGGACGAGGTGTACGAAGACGGCCAGTACTTCGCCAGGAAGGCCAAAGGCGCTAGGCGCCTCATCGCTGCGTGGAGGTGGGCCGATAAGCTCCAGCGTGCTACCGACGAGGATCTTCGGTGGGCGCCCAATGAAATGGCAAGATCGTTCGCACGTGTCCGCCAGCAAGAGGCAGATCGGCACGTCAAGCGCTGCGAGGCGGAGGAAGCGGAGAACTCCCTCCGCGCTGGGAAGCCGCCGTGCACCAGGGAGCTGCTAGCAAGGGGCTACCGTTATACTAGCCGCATAAGGAGGGATTATTAGTTTTAGTATTGTTTGTTTTCAATTTTATGCATTGTACTTAGTAGTTAAGTATGGGATCCCAGTTAAGTATCATCACATATTGTTCGTTTTTGTACTAATTTCAATCTAGCAGTTTACCATCCACATGTACAAAATGGAAAACATACACATTGAAACAGAACAATATGTAAGAACGGAAAACAGAGTACACACATTGAAACAGAGCAATAAACAGAGCAATATTATGATTGATGGGAATACATAGCGATCAACGTCGAAACGACTCAACAAAATAAAACACGTCCATGGCCACCACCCCTGCCTACGGTAGCTCTTGCGTCTGCCTGAACTCGTGCAGGCGTTCGTCCAAGCGGTTGACACGCTCGCGGTACATCTGGAGCACGATCTCAAGCTCCAAGTTGGCTATTTCAGCGGAGATCACCAGCTCGAGGATGCGACGGCCATGTTCCTCTACTGCGCCTATGTGGACACCTGGGCCAAGGAGGTGCTCGAGCCTAGCGACCAGCACGTTGGCATCAAGAGGGCCGCGGACAAGGCGAACGGCGCGACCCATGCGAATGGCGCGGCCAGTGTCCGGTGCAAGCACGGTGCGGCCGGCCTCTGGTGCTAGTACGGTGCAGACGGCCTCTGCCCACTCCTGGCGAGGAATGGGGCTACTAACGGGTCGTGTAGCCAGCTGCAACGCCCTGTCGACAGTAGGCAAGCGCCGATGGAATCGCTCTTGCTTTGCGGCGCGCCGCGCCTCTCACTCTGAGGTGGTCCATCGGTCTTGCTGTGCGGCGAGCCGCAGCCTATCGGCGCGGACGCGCCTCTCTTGCGCTGCGGGGCACCATCGATCATGTTGTGCGTCGAGTTGCAGCCTCTCGGCGCTGAGTTGCCCTTCTTGATCCGCAGCGCTGAAGCGCCATCCGCCAAGGGTCTGCTCAACCCTGGCGATGACGCGCAGCACGGCGTCGTCCATCGCGTTGTCGGGGATGCCCTTGGCCTCGATGGGCCGTGGCGCCTGCTCGTTTACCTCGTTGAGGAAGTTGATGGCAGAGGCGGCGCTTCGGTGGGTTGGCATGCTTGCAAAATGTAGCAAGAGGGGCTATAGGCTGTGCTTGTGCCTCAGTGTGTTGCGCGCCGCCTAGGCTTATGCGCAATCGCTGGGTGGCGGTGGGAAACCGATGGGGAAATGGCGGGAAACGGTGGCGTGTTCATAAAACGCCATCAATTAATGGAAACTTAGCATAGAAGGAAGCGCGAGCTAACACGACGCGTGCGCGCACATTGCTTGCCCACGGGTGTGATCCATATATCTCGTGTGCCCAACAGAGCACACTATTCACACAAAATAATATTGTTCTATACACAGAGAGCATTGATGTTGTGCAGACTGAGCAAATCACATCGCACACGGATAAAACTACGGAACCCGTCGGTGATGATTTCATCAATCGCTGACAATTGTTTACCAGGAAGCGTTTGCCCACAACACACATGGGTTATTAGCAGGAATCGTCCGTGTTGTTATCTGTCTTCCCACACATTTCGGATTACTGACCTGTTTGCCGCGTATCACACACACCTTGTTAAGTTGAATCATTTCTGTTGTGCTGGGTAATCGCAAACAGTTCATCCGAGTGAACCGCATGCCGTACATCGCACACACCTTGATCTGTCTGACCGTTTCTGTTGTGTTGTGTAATCACAAACAGTTCATCCGAGTGAACTGTATGCCGTGTATCGCACACACCACGAACTGGCTGACCGTGTTTGTTGTTCTAGCTTATCGCAAACAGTTCATATGGATCAACTGTATGCCATGTATCGCACACATGTCTCTAATCTGAATCATTTTTTATGTCTCCGGCATCGCAAACAGTTCATCTTATTTGGGACGGTTTTTTTACGACACCGTTTGCGATTCATGCATCACACACAGTTTGGTCGCGGGGTCTCTGATTCATGTGTCGCGTTAGCAGTCGCGTGCAGTAGTGATACTTGAATCTTCGCACAAAGGAGTCAGTGAGGTCATAGTATTATGGGCACCTGTCTGCTAGGAACTCCGTGAGCTTGGCGTTGCGCACGTACATATCAAACTCTTCTTTGATGCCGGCTCGAATCATGAAGGCATCTGACGGCCACTCGCACGGTAGCACCGCGGCCTCTCGCGGCGGTTCGGTATCCTGCTCGCGTATTGTGGGCCTAGGAGCACTCTTGCTCGAAGAACCACCATGGAACATCTTCCTAAACATTTTCTTTTCTCAAGGAGTAATTCCTCAAAACAGTTTTGGAAATGGAGTTCCGAGCAAGGAGATCGAAAATCACAGCAAAATGAGCAAGAACACGGGCTTGGGAGCAAGTTTGATTTATTCTGGAGGAAGAAGAAGGAGATGGGTGGTTGGCATAAGTGAGTGGCTCCCTGTGGGACCCACAAGCCTGCTCGGCGCGCCCAGGGGGGTGGGCGTGCCCTGTGGGCTTGTGGCTCACAGGTGCACCCCCCCCCCCAGGGGTGTGTTCAGTGCCAAAAATTCTTAAATATTCTAGAAAAAATCATACTAAATTTTCATGGCATTCTGAGAACTTTTATTTTTGGGCCATTTTTTATTGCACGGGAAATTCAGAAAACAGGATAATCATGCCCTTAAAAAAGAATCCATTAATAAGGTTGATCAAGTCTTATTAACAAACTGTTTCCGAATGACATGAAACCGAAGAATCTTCGTATAACACTAAGTTACCTCAACATGGATATGCATCTCCCCAACAATACGAATTTCATATTTCTTTTTGACAGTAGGAAGGGGAAATTTGAAACCTCCAATAGTGATTGTCGAAACTCTTTCAATACAATTGATACCATTCACTGAACTTTGTTTCTTCAGAAAATAAACCGTATGCTCATTACCATTGGCATGAAAAGTAACCTTGCTTTTGTTGCAATCAATAACAGCCCCTGTAGTATTCAAAAAGGGTCTTCCAAGGATAATCGACATGTTGTCATCCTCGGGCATATCAAGTATAACAAAGTCTGTCAAGATAGTAACATTTGCAACTACAACGGGAACATCCTCGCAAATTCCAATAGGTATAGCAGTGGATTTATTAGCCATTTGCAAAGATATTTCAGTAGGTGTGAGCTTATTCAAATCAAGTCTTCTATATAAATAGAAAGGCATAACACTAACACCAGCTCCCAAATCATATAAAGCAGTTTTGACATAGCTTCTTTTAATGGAGCATGGTATAGTAGGTATTCCCGGATCTCCTAGTTTCTTAGGTATTCCACCCTTAAAAGAATAATTAGCGAGCATGGTGGAAATTTCAGCTTCATGTATTTTTGTTTTATTAGTGACAATATCTTTCATGTATTTAGCATAGGGAAACATTTTCAACATATCAATCAAGCGAGTGCGCAAAAGACAGGTCTAAGCATTTCAACAAAACGCTCAAAGTCTTCATCATCCTTGTTTTTGGATGGTTTAGTAGGGAAAGGCATAGGTTTTTGAACCCATGGTTCTCTCTCCTTTCCATGTTTTCTAGCAACAAAGTCTCTTTTATCATATCTTTTATTCTTAGGATGTGGGTTATCAAGATCAACAGCAGGTTCTATTTCTACATCATTATCTGGTTGAACATCAGCATGAACATCATCATTATCATTATCATTATCCTTATCATTATCATTATCACTAGGTGTATGTTCATTACCAGATTGTGTCTCAGCATTAGAAATAGAAGCATCATTATGATTCTTAGGAGGTTTTTCTATCTCAGGTTCACTAGGAGCAGGCAAAGTTTTATCATTTTTCCTTTTCTTTTCTTCTTAGAAGGACTAGGTGCATCAATATTATTTCATTGAGAATCTTGTTCAATTCTTTTAGGATGACCTTCAGGGTATAGAGGATCCTGAGTCATGCTACCTCCTCTAGTAACAACTCTAACAACATGATCATTCTTTTTATTATTCATCTCATCTAGCAAATCATTTTGTGACTTAGCAATTTGTTCTAACTGAGTCTGAACCATAGAAGCATGTTTAATCAAGCATTTAACATCATTAGCAGTTCTAAACATCAAATCACTCAAGCGTTCAATCATGATGGCATTCCGTTTTAGTTGATTGCTAACATACATATTAAAGTGTTCCTGTTTAATGATGTAATTATCAAACTCATACAGGCATTGACTAGCAGATTTATTATACGGAATATCACCTTCATCAAATCTAGTTAGAGAATTTACCTCCACTACCCGTGTTGGGATGTCGAGCCCATGTATTTCTTCAATAGGTGGTAAATTCTGAACATCTTCAGCTTTTATACCTTTTTCCTTCACATATTTCTTAGCTTCTTGCATATCTTCTGGACTGAGGAATAGAATATCTCTTTTCTTCGAAGATGGCTTAGGTGGTGGTTCAGGAAGTGTCCAATCATCGGCATTTCTCAATATATTATTCAATAATACTTCAGCCTGTCCAACAGTTCATTCCCTGAAAACACAACCAGCACAACTATCTAGGTAGTCCCTAGAAGCATCGGTTAGCCCATTATAAAAGATATCAAGTATTTCATTCTTCTTAAGAGGATGATCAGGCAAAGCATTAAGTAATTGGAGAAGCCTCCCCCAAGCTTGAGGGAGATTCTCTTCTTCAATTTGCACAAAGTTAAATATTTCCTGTAAGGCAGCTTGCTTCTTATGAGCAGGAAAATATTTTTCAGAAAAGTAATATATCATATCCTGGAGACTACGCACACAACCAGGAGCAAGAGTATTAAACCATTTCTTAGCATCACCCTTTAATGAGAAAGGAAACAACTTAAGAATATAGTAATAATGAATTTTTTCCTCATGAGCAAATAAGGTGGCAATATCATTCAGCTTAGTAAGGTGTGCCACAACAGTTTCAGTTTCATAACCATGAAAAGGATCAGATTCAACCAAAGTAATTAACTCAGGATCGACAAAGAATTCATAATCCTTATCAGTAACAAATATGGGAGAAGTAGCAAACTTAGGATCATATTTCATTCTCTCCCTCATAGATTTTTCTTTCAACTCAAAAGCAATTTTATAACCTCATCTCTATCATTACAAGCAATAATTGCCCTATCTGTATCCCTATCAAAAACATAACCATCAGATGTTTCAGGCATTTCAACTCTAGTAGGAGAGCTAGGCATAATAGGTGAATCATAATTTTCAAGAGTTTCAACATTTTCAGTTCCTTTAGCTTTAGCAATTTGTTCATCAAGAAATTCACCAAGTGGCACAGTATTATCAAGCATAGTACTAGCATCATCATAAGTATCATTCATAGAAGAAGTAGTATCATCAATAACTTGCGACATATTAGAATGAATAGCAGGTGGTGGTGTCGCAAGCCTACTCAAAACAGAAGGTGAATCAAGTGCGGAGCTAGATGGCAGTTCCTTACCTCCCCTCGTCTTAGAGGGAACGATCTTGGTTTTAGCATCTTTTAGATTCTTCATAGTGATCAACAGATATAAATCCCAAGTGACTCAACAAATAGAGCTATGCTCCCCGGCAACGACGCCAGAAAAAGGTCTTGATAACCCACAAGTATAGGGGATCGCAATAGTTTTCGCGGGTAGTATTTCACCCAGATTTATTGATTCGACATAAGGGGAGCCAAAGAATATTTGCGAGTATTAGCAGTTGAGTTGTCAATTCAACCACACTTGGAGAACTAAATATCTACAGCAAAGTGTTTAGTAGCACAGTAGTATAATAGTTTCAAGAGCAATAGTAACAGTAGTGACAGTAACAGAAGAAGTTTTGTAGTAATTGTAACAGCAGCAACAACGAAAGTAACTTAGCAAAGATCAATATGTGAAAAGTGTAGGCATTGGATCAGTGATGGATAATTATGTTGGATGACATTCATCATGTAACAGTCACAACCTAGGGCGATACACAATAGCTCCAATTCATCAATGTAATGTAGGCATGTATTCCGTATATAGTCATACGTGCTTATAGTAAGAACTTGCATGACATCTTTTGTCCTACCCTCCCGTGGCAGTGGGGTCCTTAAGGAAACTAAGGGATATTAAGGCCTCCTTTTAATAGAGAACTGGAACAAAGCATTAGCACATAGTGAATACATGAACTCCTCAAACTACGGCAATCACCGGAAAGAATCCCAATTATTGTCACCTTGGGGTATGTGGATCATGACACGTAACAGGTGCATATAACTTGCAAGATAGGATCAAGAACTCAAATATATTCATGAAAACATAGAGGGTTCAGATATGAAATCATGGCACTCGGGCACTAGTGACAAGCATTAAGCATTGCAAAGTCATAGCAACATCAATCTCAGAACATAGTGGGTACTAGGGATCAAAGCCCTAACAAATTGACTCGATTACATGGTAAATCTCATCAAACCCATCATCGTCCAGCAATCCTATGAAGAAATTAGTCACACACGGCAGTGAGCATCATGAAATTGGTGATGGAGGATGGTTGATGATGACGACGGCGTCGAATCCCCCTCTCCGGAGCCCCGAACGGACTCCAGATCAGCCCTCCCGATGAAGAACAGGAGGTGGCGGTGGCTCCGTATCGTAAAACATGATGTTTCTTTCTGTCTGATTTTTCTCTCCATGAATAGGTACTTATAGCACTGGAATTAGGGTAAACGGAGCTGCCAGGGGCCCACAAGCCTGCTAGGCGTGCCCTGGGGGTGGGCGCGCCCCCCAGGCTTGTGGAGCCTGGTGGCCCCCCCCTCTAGTGGATCTTTGTGCCAGTATATTTTATATATTCTGAAATAATTCTCCGTAAATTTTCAAGTCCATCCGAGAACTTTTATTTCTGCACAAAAACAACACCATGGCAATTCTGCTGAAAACAGCATCAGTCCGGGTTAGTTCCATTCAAATCATGCAAATTAGAGTCCAAACTAGAGCAAAAGTGTTTGGAAAAGTAGATACGTTTGGGACGTATCACCCACCCATGATGAACCAGAGCGCATAAAGAAATGCAATTCCCTGATGTCTCTCTATATGTGGTGCACATGCTTTTTCAAAACTAAAGTAGGAACATTGGCTGACCAATTAAACGTTCTCTGTGTTTAGTAATATCAGCATCATATCAGATTCGTATTTGAACAACTAAGCTTTGGAAATATGAGTGACATGTTGTTTCGCTTGATGGGTTGAGGAGCAGTGCTAGCACGACATGAAGCACCTAGGATGATGGTAGTGAATATAAAAGGGGAAAACCATAAACATTGCAAGTATAGTGTTGAGCGTACCATGGCAGATCTAAAGGTGAAAAGGAGACAAAGGCTACTTCGCAAACAATGTTTGCTTTCAACTAAGAAGTAAGATTCTAAGTGATGGACAAGAAATCACAGTAAAGCAGTGGCGATCTATTTTCTGGCTGAGATAAATAACTTGAGCAGATATGAAAGAGCACCGCCTCTGTTGCGACACCGTGTAGGCATCTGCAGAGAAGTTGAGGGTGCTGCGGTTGCGATGGCTGTCGGCGGCGTGGAAGCAGATCTAGCAGGGCAGATGGTGGCAGCGGGGGATATGTCCCGGCGTGGTGGACGAGACGGTCGTAGGAGCGGCCCCGACAAGGTGGACGACGGTGCGGATGAAGCGAGAGGACGTGATGCAAGGATCCTGGTCCGGAACCGTGGATGAGAGACGTCGATCTCTTGTAATGGACGATGGCGTTGGGGTATCAGCTCCGGCATGGTGGAGGAGGACGGCGGTGGATGGGGTGGCGGACGGAGGAGGCTGGGGTGGAGAGGGTGTTTTGGCACCCACGGAGTACGAATGGGGAAATGGAGGGAGGGAGAGGTAGGGGGGAACCATGTCTTTGGGACGCGCTTGTCTCAGATGCGGGGAAAGTTACAAACTTAGCCCCCGTTTAAAATTTCAGACATCAAAGCGATATTGGTCGGTTGGGGGTAGGACGGTAATCTGGCATACCCCGAATATTGGGCGAGAGAAATTTCGACCGAGGAGAGTTTGTTTTGGCGCCCACTGTTGGCGCCCACCGTGTACGAATCAGGGTGAGAGCCGATTTCGGCCGAGGAGAGACTGTGTTTTGGCGCCCACCGTGTATGAATCGGGGTGAGAGGCGGTTATGTCACGTTTGAGTGAAATTACAAACCTACCCCTATCGAGACCTATAGAAATCGAGCCTGCAGGTTTTGCGTGTCAAGGCATAGGCAGTAATTTCCATCACCCAAAATTTGGTTTCGGGCGGTTACGGCCGATGAGGGACTGGGTGTTTCACCGCTTCGTTCAAATTTTAGGAGAATAAGCTTGCACGTTGATACGTCTCCAACGTATTTATAATTTTTGATCGTTCCATGCTGTTATATTATCAATCTTGGATGTTTTTATATACATTTACAACAATTATATATCATTTTTTGGGACTAACCTATTAACTTAGTGCCCAGTGCGAGTTGTTGTTTTTTGCCTGTTTTTGGTTTTCCAGAATATCAATACCAAACGAAGTCCAAATGCCACGAAACTTTTTGGACATTTTTTTTCTGGACATAACAAACACTAGAAGTTTCGGGAGGAGGCCAGAAGACCCAGGAGGTGGCCACGAGCCACCAGGGCGCGCCTGGGGGGGCAGGCGCGCCCTGGTGCCTCGTGGGCCCACCTCTGCCCCTTTTGACCTAATTCCACCACTATAAATTCTCAAAAATCGGGAAACCAACAGAGGAGTCCACGAAATACTTTTTCCGCCGCCGCAAGCTTCTGTTCTCGAGAGATCCCATCTGGAGATCTTCTCCGGTACTCCGCCGGAGGGGGAATCGATCACGGAGGGGCTCTACATCAACCTTGATGCCCGTCCGATGATGCGTGAGTATTTTACCATAGACCTTCGGGTCCGTAGTTAGTAGCTAGATGGCTTCTTCTCTCTTTTTGATCTTCAATACAATGTTCTCCTCGATGTTCTTGGAGTTCTATCCGATGTAATCACTTTTTGCGGTGTGTTTGTTGGGATCCAATGAATTGTGAGTTTATGATCAGATTATCCATGAATATTATTTGAGTCTTCTCTGATCTCTTTTATGCATGATTATTATAGCTTCGTATTTCTTCTCCGATCTATTGATTTGGTTTGGCCAACTAGATTGATTTATCTTGCCATGGGAAGAGGTGCTTTGTAATGGGTTCGATCTTGCGGTGCTCAATCCCAGTGACAGAAAGGGATATGACACGTATGTATCATTGCTATTAAGGGTAAAAAGATGGGGTTTATTCATACGTGAGTTTATCCTGTCTACATCATGTCATCGTTCTTAAGGCGTTACTCCGTTCTTTGTGGACTTAATACACTAGATGCATGCTGGATAGCGGTCGATGTGTGGAGTAATAGTAGTAGATGCAGGCAGGAGTCGGTCTACTTGTCTCCGATGTGATGCCTATATACATGATCATTGCCTTGGATATCGTCATGATTATTTGCTTTTCTATCAATTGCCCAACAGTAATTTGTCTAACCACCGTATGCTATTTTCTTGAGAGAAGCCTCTAGTGAAAACTATGGCCCCCGGGTCTATCTAAATCATATACTAAAACCCTAAAAATACTTGCTGCACTTTCAATCTATCTATCTATCACATACAATTTAATCTTGCAATTACCGCCGAGGGATTGACAACCCCTTGTTTGCGTTGGGTGCAAGGATTTGTTGTTTTGTGTGCAGGTGCTGCTAACGAGGTGTTGCGTGATTCTCCTACTGGATTGATAACCTTGGTTTCATAAATGAGGGAAATACTTATCTCTACTGTACTGTATCTCCCTTCCTCTTCAGGGAATTACCAACGCAGCTCACAAGTGGCAGGAAGAATTTCTGGCGCCGTTGCCGAGGAGACATCATCAACATCTATCAAGTACCTATGCATAAAACTCTCATCTCCTTGCATTTATTTTATTTGCCTCTTGTTTTCATCTCCCCCACTTCTAAAAAGTTTTTACAAAAATACAAAAATATTTTCCGTTTGCCTTTTTCTTGTTTGCTTGTTTGCTTGCTTGTTATCTTGTTTGCGTAGCCACGATGTCTCAAGAAAATACAAAATTGTGTGATTTTTCTAATACTAATAAAGTACTCCGATTGCTCCTCCCGCTGCTAGTGCGGAGACTTGTGATATTAATACCGCTTTCCTAAATCTTGTTATGAAAGAACAATTTTCAGGTAGTCCTAATGAAGATGCTGCATCCCAACTTAACATTTTTGTGGAATTGTGTGACATGCAAAAGAAAAAAGATGTGGATAATGATATTGTGAAATTAAAATTATTCCCATTCTCATTATGGGATCATGCAAAAATTTGGTTTTCATCTTTACCACGAAATAGTATCGATTCTTGGGATAGGTGTAAAGATGCTTTTATTACCAAGTATTTTCCTCCCGCAAAAATTATTTCCCTTAGAAATCAAATTATGAATTTTAAGCAACTTGATCATGAACTTGTTGCCCAATCTTGGGAAAGGATGAAATTAATGATAAGAAATTACCCTACTAATGGTTTAAATTTATGGATGATCATACAAAAATTTTATGCGGGATTAAATTTTATTTCTAGAAATCTTTTAGATTCCGCCGCGGGTGGTACTTTTATGGAAATTACTTTGGGAGAAGCTACTAAATTTCTTGATAATATTATGGCAAATTATTTGCTATGGCATACTGAAAGAGTTCCTACTAGTAAAAAAGTGAATTTTGTTGAAGAAATTAGTACTTTGAGTGATAAAGTTGATGCGCTCATGAAATTGGTTGCTAGCAAAAATGCTCCTATTGATCCTAATGATGTGCCTTTATCCACTTTGATTGAGAAAAATAATGATCCCGTAGATGTGAATTTTTTCTCGCACAACAATTTTAATAATAATGCTTATAGACGTAATTTCAATGCTAGACCGTTTCCTGGAAATTCCTCTAATAATTATGGCAATTCCTATGGTAATACTTATAATAATAATAATAGGATGTCCTCTGATCTTGAAAGTAATATTAAAGAATTTATTAATGCTCAAAAAGTTTTCAACACTATGATAGAATAAAAATTGAGTAAACTTGATGATATGTCTAGGAGCATTGTTAGAATTATTCATGATGTGGAAAATCTTAAGACTAAAATTATGCCACCCAAAATTGATATTAATGAATCAATTAAAGCTTTATATGTCTCCATGGATGAGAGTAAGAAAAGAACCGGCATGCTAAAAGCTAAACGAGAATTTTTAGAAAAAGCGATTCCTCCCGGTTTCTATCATAGTAATGATGAGGATATTAAAATGATTGGTGTTTCATCTATTGATTCTTTGTTTAGAAATATAAAACTTGATGAAAAGGGCATTGAAGAAGAGTCAACTTTAGCTAGTAGGCGTCCACATAATTCGGAGGGTGGAAATCTTAATGAAAAAATTGATAAAAGTGGGTCTGGAGAGGTAAAAACTTTAACTAGCGATGTGCCCACTCTCTTGGATTACAAAGATTTTAATTATGACAATTGTTCCTTGATTGAATGTATTTCTTTGTTACAATCCATGTTAAATTCACCCAATGCTTATGAGCAAAATAAGGCTTTTACTAAACACATCGTAGAAGCAATGATGAAGGCGTTAGAAGAAAAGCTAGAACTAGAAATTTCAATTCCTAGATAATTATATGATGAATGGGAACCCACCATTAAAGTTAAAATTAAAAATTATGAGTGCAATGCTTTATGTGATTTGGGTGCTAGCGTTTCTACAATTCCAAAATCTCTATGTGATGTGCTAGGCTTTACCAATATAGATGAATGTTCTCTTAATTTGCATCTTGCAGATTCCACTATTAAAAAGCCTTTGGGTAGAATTAATGATGTTATTATTCTTGAAAATAGGAACTATGTGCCCGTTGACTTTATTGTACTTGACATTGAATGCAATCCTTCTTGCCCCATAATACTTGGTAGACCGTTCTTACGAACCATAGGTGCCGTTATTGACATGAAAGAAGGGAATATAAAATTTCAGTTTCCACTAAATAAGGGTATGAAACATTTCCCTAGGAAGAAAATTAAAGCACCATATGAATCCATTATGAGGGCCACTTATGGAATCAACTTGAAGGATGACAATACTTGAAACTATGCATTATGTCTAGCTAGGGGCATAAAACAATAGCGCTTGTTGGGAGGCAACCCAATGAATAAAATAAATTTTTACTTTTTTTTCTGTTATTGTGTGTTTTATTATTTATGCTACTGTTATGATTGTTTTTTTTTGTTTTTAATTAGTGTTTGTGCCAAGTAAAGCCCTTAGGATGATTTGGAAGATAGTATAATTGATGCTGTTTGGAAAACAGAAAGTTTTGTGGCCAGTGCTAGAATTTTGTTTCTGTACTGGAGCGTCATAAAAATCTGAAATTTTTACACAGTATTGGTATATGAATTTCCCACGTTGTCCTAATTTTTCAGAAGTTTTGGAGTTACAGAAGTATGGCTTTTAAATAGATTTCTACAGACTGTTCAGTTTTTGACAGATTCTGGTTTTGATGCACTACTTGCTTGTTTTGATGAAACTATGGATTGTATCGGGGGGTATAAGCCATGGAGAAGTTAGAATACAGTAGGTATAATGCAAAAATAAAATATGAATGGGTTTGCAACAATACTTAAAGTAGTGATTTATTTTGTTATACTAACGGATCTCACGAAGGTTTTGTTGAGTTTTGTGTGATTGAAGTTTTCAAGTTTTGGGTGAGATCACGATGGATGAAGGAATAAGGAGTGGCAAGAGCCTAAGCTTGGGGATGCCCGAGGCACCCCAAGGTAATATTCAAGGAAGACTCAAGCATTTAAGCTTGGGGATGCCCCGGAAGGCATCCCCTCTTTCTTCTACCAACCATCGGTAATTTTACTTGGAGCTATATTTTTATTCGTCACATGATATGTGTTTTGCTTGGAGCATCGTGTATTATATGAGTCTTTGCTTTGCTTGATTTTTAGTTTGTCACAATAATCTTTGCTGGACACACCAATTTGAGAGAGCCGCACGATCATCATGATTTGTTAGAATACTCTATGTGCTTCACTTAAATTTTTTGAGCTAGGCAATTGCTCTAGTGCTTCACTTAAATCTTTTTGAGCATGGCGGTGGCTATATTTTAAAGAAATATTTAAACTCTCATGCTTCACTTATATTATTTTGAGAGTTGGTAAGATTGAAATTTTGAAGAAATATTTGAACTCTCATGCTTCACTTATATCATTTTGAGAGTTGATAAATTTTGAAGAAATATGCGCACTCTCATGCTTCACTTATATCTTTTTGAGAGTTGATAATAGTAATGGTAATTTGCACAAGATATGAATTAGGTCCCAAAGTGATGAATATTCAAGAGGGATATAATAAAAATTTCATATAGATAATTGGATATGATAAGTGTGATTCCTTGCAATAGTTTTGCGATATGGAGATGATGATATGTGAGTCATGTTAGTGAGTAATTGTGATTTAGTAAGAATATTAGTGTTAAGGTTTGTGATTCCCTATGCACGCACATTAAGTCAATAGTTATGCAAAGAAATTATATCCTACTTATGGTGCATTATTCGGTGTTAGTTATGTTCAATGCATGTTTATGACCGTTTTTGCTTTTTGGTTGGTTGCTTCTCAATCTATTTGCTAGCCTTCATTTGTACTAAGCGGAAATACTGCTTGTGCATCTGTCGTGGTTTTGTCACGGCAGATGCCCTTGTGAAAGGACTTGGAGATGAGGCCATCGCATAAGCGTGGAAGCTTAACGGGGTTGATCGGGAACGAGTATACGCCGGGTTACCCAGGTTCGGCCCCTCACGGTGGAGGTAAAAGCCTATGCCCTGCTTGATTATATTGATGTGGTTCTGGATTACAAGGATGCGGATTCGCTATCCTAGCTTTCGACAGATTGCAACTTAGCCTTTTTCGTATAGGTGCTCCCCTTTATATATATACAGGTGGAACCCTAGATTACATGAGAGTCCGGGTCGTCCCTTAACCCGTCTCCTACTCTTTCCTACTTGTTCTTCAAGACGGCCTTTACGCCACTCATCTTCTCGTGAGCCGGCCCATTGCTTAAGCCGGCCTATCCTCACTGGGCCTCGTCAAGCCGGCCCACCAAGAGTCTTTCAGCCCCGTAGTGAGTTGACCCGCTGAGCCTGCTCTATGGCCGGGTTATCACGCTGCCGGGTCTATACGCTGGTAAACATCCCCAACATTAGCCCTAAGTTTGACTTGAATTTATTCACGTTAAACTTCACCCTGGAAAAACAAAACATTAGTAAGATACTCTACAAGTGCTTCCCAGGCCGGTCCTTTAGAACGATGTCTTTGACCGGCTCGACTTTTCGGGTTAAGCAGATCGCTGGGTCATTCCTTCAGGTTCAGACTTAGCATTCTGTATTTCCTTTTCCTGATGACGTCGCAATCAACTTCCGCAAAATCCGGGATGACTTCATGCCATATCATTTAGTGGGTTTGTATGGTCTTGTCAGGCGCGAAAATCGAGGAGCCCACAGCCAAAAATTACTGCGCCGCCTGGGGCTCCGCACCCGCCGTTCCAATTTTAACCGTGCCTATAAAGAGGCCAGCTCACCCCCACTTCACCTTTTACCCGTCTTCTTCCTCGCGCCCGCTTCTTCTCGCAACCGAAGCACGGCCGCTCATTTTCGAGCTCTCCGACCACCTCGACCGCGACCTCTCCGCTGCCCCAGTCGCCGCCGGAGCTCATCCGGAACACTCGGACCACATCCGCTGCACGCAGATACACTCAAATCTCTCTCCCTTTAGATCTGTAGCTCTTCATTCTTCGGTGCAGTTCGTCGTAGTTCGTCAGTGCTCGTCATTGTTTATCTCCCCTCTCTTTAGCCGACCTTGATTCACCTAAATAACTGGAATAAATACTTTAGTAGTCATGGTGATGCCATTTTTCCCATCTGGATCTCTGCATTGCTTTCAATAGACCCCCATTGCAAAATAGGCTCTCATATTCATCCATGTTTTAGGTCTTAAAACTTTCTTTTTCGAAGCATTTCCAGATCCGTAATGGTAACCGCTCCGTTAGATTCTTGTTTGTAGCTAGCTCAACACTTAAGAGAAACCCAAAGCACCATTGACTCACCAACACCGGCTCATTGTTATGCCGGCTTATCACTGCTTTCGGTGGCTTGCATAAATCCCGGTCATGACTTTTTGCAATCATGGTTGTCTTATCACTTTGCCGGGTTATATCTTTAAATTTCGCGACGGCTTACCCCTCATGAGCTTAACACACCGGCTTATTGTTATCACCTTGCAGTTGAAAGCTGAAATCGTCATGGCCCCCAAGACCGACAAGGCCTGCAACTGGGTCAAATCCCAGGTCTCAACTCTCATGTTGAATGAGCTCGTGGGGCAAGGCCTCTTGCCGGCTCAAGCAACAATCAGCTGGCGGGCGCCTGATGAAGAGAGCTCCCCCCAGCCTAAGCAAGACGAAGTAGTGGTCTTCGCAGATCATCTTCAGAGGTGGTTTCGTCCGCCCGGGTCAAAATTCTTCCGTGACGTTCGCAACTTTTTCGACCTTCGTCCACAGGATCTTGGCCCAAACTCAATCACCAATCTCTGCCAGTTTCAAGTCTTCTGCGAAGTATACCTTCAGACAAAGCCAACTGTCCTTCTCTTTCGAGCATTCTTCTACATCAACCATCAGACCGAGTTCATCGATGGTCCTAGTATAGAACTTGGTGGCGTTACCATTCAAAGGCGAAGAAACACTCCTTTTCCTGAGGCCAAGCTGGCGAGTCATCCCAAGGGTTGGAACAAGACTTGGTTTTATTGCAAAAACACTGCTCCTCAAGGTGAAAACCCCCTGCTGGGTTACATACTGGACCGGCTCAACGCCACAGTTGCCTTTCCGGGTTGGCCGTCAGCGGAGGAACGTAAGCAATTTGCCCCTATTTATTCCAAACTAAGGGCCTTGGCTGCTAATGGCCTCAACGGGGTTGACCTGACCCGGTGCTGGATAAGCTAGCAAATCCAGCCCCTTAGCCAAAGGGGCGACTTAATGTGCAATTATACTGGTGAGACAGTTGATGTTCAACGCTTCAGCCAAGTTAATTTGTCTGTGGGTGACATCAACAAAGCCACCAAGAAATTGTTGGGAGAGCCCCAAGATAAATACAACAAAACTGGGCTAGCTCCCTTCTGCTTGACCAACCCTGTGCCTTCAGTAAGTACTTGCACCCTCTTATTCTATTCTTGACTCGCTTTTTCCATTTTAATCATAATCGCCGACTCATCCCAAACGCAGGCAGACGACAAGTTTTGGAAAAAGAAGAAACCTCGACAACCTGCCCCCACTCCAGTCGAGCAACAGGATGAGCCGGTCAATGCGGATGACCCGGCTGCGGAAAATGAGGCTGAGGTAGAACTCGACTCGCTTGGTCGTCTTTTTATTCAACTTGCTGACGCCTCTTCTCTTCAGGATGAAGCTGAAATTAGCCACACCAACGAGCCAGAGGTAACTTTGATCTCTTCAGACTCTGACTCTCCAATACCTATTCGGAAGAAAACCCGGGCTGTAATCCGCAAGGTTCGAAGGAAGCCCCGGGTTGCCGTCCGTAAGGTCCCTTTTTCACACCAGGACGCTCATTTCGATCCCAAATTTGTTTTGAAGAAAACACGTCAAGCCGGGACCTCCAAAAGGAAGACCCAGAGCAGCGAAGGCGAGTTAAGTGGCGGGCTTCCATACGAGTCGCCATCCCGTAGAGCGCGGGCAGAGGTGCTTCTTAGTCCAACTCCCTCTTTTCCTCTAGCTGGTCGTTTCAAGGACCCCTTACATTTAAATGACTCGGCATACCAGACGCCCCCCCTCCTCAGGCGAATCAAGCGCTACTCAGGTGCCGGCTTTCAACATTAACCCTGGGTAAGCAATGTAACCATTCTTGTGACAGTGATTTCTTATTCCTCATCCTTTAAATGAATAACTCCTTGTTCCTTGTACAGCACCAAGGCCATTAAGAAGAAAGCAGTTGCCGGGTCGTTTGACCCGGTCATTCAAACAGGCTCTCAAGGAGAGAGAGAGAGGCCACCTTGGTCACCCAGGACGAGCCAGCGGTCTAGAACACCCTGCCACCTCAAGACACCGCCAGCCCGGCTCGTGCTCCCTCGCCTGTTATCCAGGAGAGAGAAAATCCAACTGAGGAACAGCCCGAAGAGCCGCCCGTGGCACTAGCTCAGGATGATGTAGTGGTAACCGGAGAACAGCAAGCGACTCCGGAGGCTTCTACCGATCTTACCAAAATCCCCGCCAAGCCTGAGCCGGCCTTGAAGGACAAGGGAAAGACGGCTCTTAACTTTTCTGCGTTTGAAGACCAAGATGCCAGTACCCTGCACCAGTATATGATGAATAACAGACTCAGAGATCGCCATGATAACGTCATTGAAGCAGAAGTATGAGGTAATTTGCGCCCTTTGTTCTGTACCATATATATGTAGCCCCCAAGGGCCGGGTTATTATAGAATGATGACCCGGGACTTCAAAATTGAACTCATAAGCAGAACTTCAACCGGCGGCCCCAAAGGCCGGCTCGCCATTCATGACGAGCGGGTCTTCATAACTTTAGGAGGATAGATGAATTTATGCATTAGCCCCCAAGTGCCATGTAGAGTGCCTGCAGCTGCATGGAACTTGCCTTGCTGATTGTGTTAAGCTCAAAAACATGTAGTGCCCATATGCCGGGTTGTCCTTTAGGGCGGCTCGGGTCATGCGTATATGATGAATAACAGACTGTCCTGCAGGAAATGCTGGATCAAGTAGAGGCCTAGGCTTCCTTCTTCCGAAATGAAGCAAGGAAGGAGAAGAAACTGCGCAAAGAAGCTGAAGAATCCGCTGCTAAGGCCAACAAGTCTTTGGTCATTGTGAGGAACACCTTGCAAGAAACTGAAGCTGCAAGAGCCGCCCAAGCCACGCGAGCTGATGAGGCCGAAGCCAAACTTGAGCCAGTAACTCAAGAACTGACGACTCTAAAAGGCCAAATCACCGCCATGTGTCGGGCCATCTTCGGTAAGCAAACAGTCCACCATGCACCAATAGTGCCGACTTAAATTTGCTGAGCCGGCTTGACTGATCGTGTATACTTACTTTTGCAGGTCGGAAGAATCAAACTCTTGTGCAGCAACCACTGGTGAAATTGAAGGCAGTATATACCTTTGTGGAACAGCTGTACATAGGCAGCTCAAGATGCATCATGGCCGCAAAAAACACCACATCACCACCACGGCTGATTGCGGACATGTTGAAGGAGCTGTCTGTCATGCCCAGGTGGTTTGAGGACTGGAAGAGGGCATGCTACCACTCTGGGGCTCTAACAGCACTTGCTCGAGCCAAGGCATACGTGCCAGAGCTCGATCCGGCTCAGATTGTGGGCGGGTACCCAGAGTTCAACGTGGATGACTCGCCATTTACCAAGAAGGACTTTCAATGCTGCATCAAGGAAACCCGAGTTGCAGCCACCGCGATCGCAGAAGAGGCAGATCTGACTAGGTACCGGGCGCCCTACTCGAAGGAGAATGAGCGGATAGAGCCGCCTAATCATGAGCCGGTGGCCCTAACCCGCATGCGTAAGCCAACTTTCGCTCCTGAAGTCGACCCTTCCTCTCTGATAACTGTCGATGCCCTATTTGAAGCGTTGCGCTCAATTCAGTGGTCGACCGGCGAGTCAAGCCAAGAGGCGGAGGATGACAATGGCCATGAAGAGCCGGCACATGGTGCTTCATCAGGCACTGGCGCCAGCTCTGACCCGGAGACATAAACCGTCGGCTTATCCTTTTGTAGGCCGAACTTGTAAAAATCTTTGCCGTGGCCGTAGTTGATGGGCGGCTTGTAATAGTGTAGCGTAAAACACTTGTTGCTGATGCCAGTGCCATCGTGTAGTGAGCTTGTACAAATACTATGGATTTTTTGCTTTTGTGAATCCTCTTGTGGGCCTCTAGAGCCAGTTGTTGCAATAAGAGTGATGCTACATAAACAATAACAAGTGTATATAATGGTGACTGATGAAATCACATAAACAAGTAATCTTTGTTACTGTTTGCAATGAAGAAACAATGAGTAATCTTTGTTACTGCTTGCAATGAATCAAGAATATCAAAGTGAAATAACATAAATGCTATGTATGAGTGCATGCATGTATGCAGAGATGAGTGTAACAAGCCAGCTGCTAAACACAACTTGAGACGGCTGGCTTAGAAAACTCAAGCCGGAATATGCTTTCATGAAGCTGGCACTTTGGTCTATTGGTTTGTCCTCACTCTCTGAAAGCCGGCTCTCACACAACCAATCAAACATTTTAACTCTGATGAATTCAAGGTCACCTATGTGATTGACTCATCAGACGTACGCCGGGTCGTTTTTAGGGTGTAGCATCTTGCTACCAGGTAGGTTTAACCAACTTTGTGGCATCTCGCCGGGTTAAAGGGTTTCGTAAGCTAAACTCAATTGAGTTGGAAGCCCGCAAGTAACCAAGATCAACAAATAAAGATCCAGCACACAAATTTTGAGGCAAAACAACACTTTTTTACACAGTGCTGCTGGTCGTTATTTTATTTGATCGAAAAATAGGTATATACACAATAGAAGGTATGTACAAAGATGTGACCCAGTCCATGACTCAGGTGTAGTATGGCCGGAGTTGGGCAATGTTCCAGGGCCGGCTTGTTTCCTCCTCAGAGGTACGTGATTTATCCGCCTCACGTATATCAATCAGGTAATATGACCCGTTGTTGAGATTCTTGCTGACCACAAAGGGCCCTTCCCAAGGTGGTGAAAGCTTATGCATGCCTGTCTGGTCTTGTATCAGACGGAGCACTAAGTCACCTTCCTGAAAAGTACGGCTTCGAACTCTACGGCTGTGATAGCGACGTAGGTCTTGTTGATAAATTGCTGATCTAGAGGCGGCAAGTTCGCATTCTTCTTCCAGAGCATCAAGAGCGTCTTGGTGAGCCTGCTCATTGTCTGATTCCACATAAGCTGCTACTCGAGGGGAGTCATGACGAATATCGCTTGGAAGTATAGCTTCTGCGCCATAGACGAGGAAAAACTGCGTATAGCCTGTTGATCTGTTGGGAGTAGTCCGTATGCTCCAAAGCACCGAAGGTAATTCTTCTTCCCAGCAACCCAGCGTGCGCTACAAAGGCACCATGAGCCGGGGTTTGATACCACGCAACAATTCCTGATTGGCCCTTTCTGCCTGTCCGTTGGACTGAGGGTGCGCAACCGATGCTAGATCAAGCCGGATGTGCTCCTGTTAACCGAACTGTTCCATGACTCCCTTGGAAAGATTGGTTCCGTTGTCTGTAATGATACTGTGCGGGTAGCCAAATCAGAATATCAGCTTTTTCAGAAACTTGACAGCTATAGCCGCGTCGCAGTTGCTGACCGGCTCTGCTTCCACCCACTTCGTAAATTTATCCACTGCGACCAATAGGTGAGTATGCTTGTTCTTTGAACGTTTGAAGGGTCCCACCATGTCAAGCCCCCAGACCGCAAAAGGCCAATTAATCGGGATCATCCTCAACTCTTGAGCCGGCACATGGGCCTGGCGAGCATATTTCTGGCAACCATCACACTTGCGGACAATGTCCTCTGCGTCAGCATGAGCTGTGAACCAGTAAAACCCGTGCCGGAAAGCCTTCGCGACCAGTGATCTTGAGCCGGCATGGTGCCCACAGTGACCAGAATGAATCTCATTGAGAATTGCACGGCCTTCGTCAGGTGAAACACAACGCTGAAAAACATCGGTGACGCTTCGTCGGTGCAACTCCCCATTGACGATGGTCATAGACTTGGATCGTCTGATGATATGTCGAGCGAGGATTTCCTCTGTTGACAGTTCACCCTGGCTTAGATAAGCCAAGTAGGGGACGGTCCAATCAGGTATAGCGTGGACAGCAGCCACTAGAGCCGCCTCTGGATCAGGAATAGCCAAGTCCTCCTCTGTTGGTAACTTGACAGACGGGTTGTGCAAAACGTCTAGGAACACATTGGGTGGCACCGGCTTGCGCTGAGAACCCAAGCGAGAGAGTGCGTCTGCCGCCTCATTCTGCCGGCGATCAATGTGATCAACTTGATAACCTTTGAAATGTCCAGCAATATTTGTGACCGCATGCTGATAAGCTGCCATGAGGGGGTCCTTCGAATCCCATGTACCAGAAACTTGCTGGGCCACCAAATCTGAGTCGCCCAAACACCTGACCCGGCTCAGGTTCATCTCCTTGGCCATCCGAAGCCCATGAAGCAAGGCCTCATATTCTGCTGCATTGTTAGTACAGGGGAACATGAGTCTTAAAACATAACAGAATTTATCTCCTCGTGGGGAAGTAATCACAACTCCAGCCCCCGAGCCTTCAAGCTGCCTTGAGCCGTCAAAATGTATGGACTAGTATGTTGTATCTGGCTTCTCTTCGAGAGCCTATAACTCTGTCCAATCATTAATGAAATCCACCAATGCTTGAGATTTGATTGTTGTGCGTGGCACATATTTGAGGTGATGCGGACCGAGTTCAATAGCCCACTTAGCAACCCGGCCAGTGGCCTCCCGGTTCTGGATGATATCCCCAAGAGGCGCTGAGCTGACCCCAGTGATTGAATGTTCATGGAAGTAATGCTTCAGCTTGCGACTAGCCATAAACACTCCGTAGACCAGTTTCTGCCAATGTGGATACTGCTGCTTGGACTCGGTTAATACCTCACTGATGTAATACATAGGGTGCTGAACTGGATATTCCTTGCCATCCTCTTTACGTTCTACAACGACTGCCATACTGACAGCCTTGATATTGGCAGCAATATATAGCAACATTGGCTCCTTCTCGTGAGGGGCAGCAAGGACCGGCGGCTCAGACAACTGCTTCTTGAGGGCCTCAAAGGCCTGATCTGCAGCATCACTCCAGACAAAGTTATCTGATTTTTTAAGCAATTGGTACAACGGAATTGCCTTCTCTCCAAGCCGGCTTATGAACCGACTCAGTGCCGCAACCCGCCCAGCCAGCTTCAGCGCGGCATTCAGGTTGGCTGGCTTAGCCAGGGTCATGATGGCTTTGATCTTTTCCGGGTTAGCTTCAATGCCACACTCGGACACAAGAAATCCCAGAAGTTTTCCTGCAGGGACACCAAAAACGCACTTCTCCAGGTTAAGCTTCATCTGGTAGACGCGGAGATTCTCAAACGTTTCCTTGAGATCCTCCAACAAGGTTTCTTTCTTCCAGGACTTTACCACAATGTCATCAACATAAGCATGAACGTTCCGCCCTATCTGTTTATGAAAGCAGCTTTGGACACAACATTGGTAAGTCGCCTGTGCACACTTCAGACCAAACGGCATGGTTGTATAACAGAAAGCCCCAAAAGGTGTGATGAAAGCCGTCTTTTCCTGGTCTTCCAGCTTCATTTTAATCTGATGATAGCCAAAATAAGCATCCAGGAAGCATAAACTCTCGCAACCAGCTGTAGCATCGATGATCTAGTCAATACATGGTAAGGCAAAGGGGTCACTAGGACAAGCCTTATTCAGGTCTGTGTAATCAACACACATCCGCCATGTCCCATTTTTCTTCAGAACAAGCACTGGGTTAGCTAGCCATTCAGGATGGAAGACTTCTACAATGAACCCGATAGCTAGGAGCCAGGCCACTTCTTCACCAATAGCCTTCCGCCTTTCCTCATTAAAACGACGGAGATACTGGCGAACTGGCTTGAATTTGGGATCCACATTAAGGGAGTGCTCAGCGAGTTCTCTCGGTATACCTGGCATGTCAGAAGGTTTCCATGCAAAGATGTCCCGGTTCTCACGGATGAACTCAATGAGCGCGCTTTCCTATTTGGGATCCATGTTTGCCCCGATAGTGAACTGCTCAGAAGAATTGCCGGGGGTGAAATCAACTTGCTTTGTGTCTCTGGCCGACTTAAACTTGAGCAGAGGGTCAGACTTCGTGGTGGGCTTCTTCAGGGATGTCCTGTCGTATGGGTCAACATTGTCCTTATAATACCGCAACTCCTCTGCGGCGCAAGCCGTCTCGGCATAAGTTGCGTCTCCTTCCTCGCACTCGAGTGCAATCTTCCGGTTGCCTTCCACTGTGATGGTTCCCCTTGGTCCTGGCATCTTCATTTTCAGGTAAACATCACACGACCGTGCCATGAACCACGCATAAGCCGGCTGGCCGAATAGGGCATGGTATGGGCTTTTAAGTTTAACCACCTCAAAGGACAGGAACTCAGAACACCAGTTATCCTCTGAGCCAAAGGCCACCTCAAGGGAAATTCTTCCCATGGGATAGGCTGACTTGCCAGGAACAATGCCGTGAAAGACTGTAGAGGACGGAGTTAACTGCTTATCGGACAGATTCATCCGCCTAAACGTGTCATAGTATAGAATGTTGATGCTGCTGCCTCCGTCCATGAGCACCTTAGTCAGAGTATAACCGTCGACTTGTGGCGCAACCACCAGCGCCAAGTGGCCCGGGTGATCTAGGAGGACAGGATGATCTGCAATGCTCCAGGTAACCGGCTATTCAGACCAGTTGAGATAGTAAGGAGTTGCCGGCTCAACCGCGTGGGCGGCTCGTCGCTGCACCTTCCGATCCCGTTTGCAGGTGCTAGTGGTGAAAACATGATACTGTCCACTATTTAACTGTTTCGGGTTACTCTGAAACCCTGCCGCACCAGCTTGATGCTGATTTCCCTGGTTGTTTCGCTGATTGCCGCCTCCAGCGTTACCAGCCCCCTGAAATCGGTCGCCTTGGCCACTGTTCGCTTGGAAACTTGGCCCGGCGAAGGGCCCCTGCAAGCCGGCTCCTGAGAAGCCGGGTCCCTGTTGGGCGGGTTGTCCGCCATTGCCACCCCCATTATGATGATTCTGGAAGACCCGCTTGGCAAACTCTTGCATGACATAGCAATTTTCCCAGGAGTGACTGGATGGCTTACCATTGTAACTATGTTTCGGGCAAGGAGCCTTGAGAGCCTCCTCGTAAGTGAGAGAGCGATTACCAGAGGACTGCCTCCTAGAACCATCGTTCTGACGCTGACCTTTGTTCTCTGTGTTTGTGTTCGCCACCAGATCAGAGCTGCCATCGTAACCCTTGCGTTTACCACCGTTGTTGTTCTGATCGTTACTGTTGTTCTGCTGCTGACCCTTACCGCCGGCTTTCTTTCCCTTATCGGATTTCTCCTCGTCCGATAGCGGATCCTTGGTGTTATCTGACTCCGCATACCGGGTTAAAACATCCATGAGGTCACCCATGTCTTGGACCTTACGCTTGAGCCACCCTAGCTTCTGGACCAGGGGCTGAAACTTGCATGTTCGTTCCAGAATGAGCACTGCTTGTGCGGTCGAGATGCTGTCTGAGCTATGTATAACCTCTGCAACCCGGCGAGCCCAATGATGCGCCGACTCATCCTCGCGCTGGACACAATGCTCAAGGTCAACAATTGTGGTTGGCCTTTTACAGGTTCCTCGGAAATTCTTGATGAAGCGCTCCATCAGTTCCTGCCATGTGTTGATGGAATTCGCTGGTAGGTTTTTCATCCAGGTGCATGCAGGGCCTTCCAACATCAGAGGTAGGTAACGTGCACACACTGACTCACTTGCGCCCAACAAGTCCATTGCCAGCTCATAACTCTCGATCCACTCGGTGGGCTCCAGATTCGCCGTATAGTTAGGAACCTTGTGAGGCCCTTTGAAATCGGGGGGTATGCGTGCTTCTCGCAGCGCTGATACCAAACAAGGAGTTCCGATCTTGCGGCTCGAAGAGCCCCCAAGTCGGCCATCTGTCTGGGTTGCGTCGGGTGGGCGATGCACTTCCGGCGGGTTGACATTCGGCGGCGGGTTGACTCGCGCCGGCATGTTGACGCGCGCCGGCGGGTTGTCCCCTGCACGCGCGTTTCCTTCCTCCCATGCTTGTAGAATCCGAGTAGCGTCCACAACATCTTGCGGGATCCTGGGCTGGTGCTATTCCGCCAGCGGCTGGGCGGCTCTCCTGCGGTGTGCGCTGCTGGAGACCGCAGGCGACTCAGGGCGCTGACTCCTGGTGCGGCTCTGATGAGGGGTCGAGTGAACCCAATGCTGGCTATGCGAGTAGTTGGCTTGCTGCACTACTGCTATCTTGAGCATTGCAATGGCGTTCCTGGCCTCGGTCTGAATCGGGCCGTCCCCCTCGATCGGAATAGCCACCAAGTTGTGGGTCGCAACCAGCACGTTATCGACCGAGTTGGAGTAGTGTCCAATTGGGGTCTGGAACCGGTAAGACGGCGGCTGCTGTTGCTGATCTGGCATGCGATGTCGGGCCGGCTCTCGCTGCTGAACAGGCTGCTGCAAAGGCGGCTCTCCCATGGGGATGACTCCAGCCCCCGGGTTCATCGGAGCTGGCGGTGTGGTGAACAGCTGAGTCGGCTCGAGATTAGCCGGAAGCCGGCTCTGATGAAGCCTCCTGTGGACTAGCTCCGACTCGGCCTGTCGGCGGTTCACGTAATGTGCCTCCTCATCCAGGCGCTGCCTCTCCGTGGAAATCCGGGCCTGCTCCTGCACCATGCGGGCGTTCTCCGCATTGATGTCCTCTTGGATCTTAGCCATCTGCTTGTGACACTTCATGATGTCCGTATTGCATGCCGCTGCATTCTCCGTAGTGACCGGCTCGGTCAACAGGGCTGTTAGCGTGGTCATCAAGTCCGCGAGCGCTTGAACCCCGGTTTTCTGAGAGCCGGTGGCAGAGGTGCCGGCTCCTCCTGAGCCGGCTAGGATGTTGTTCTGCCCCGCCGTTGGATTGGCCGGGTCACGCACTGGATCTTGCCTACCCGCCATGTACACCGCCGCGAAGCGAGGCGGATCAGGGCTCTCTGGAAAGACGTCGTCCGTGTGCCCGAGCCCTCCATCATGCAGAGGAAGGATTGACTCGGTTTCTCCCGTCGAGGACTCGCCATCAGATTGGACAAGCGTATCGTCCTCAGACAGGGAGTTCTCCGACAAGGCCACCCCTTGGGTGAAACCCACAAAGACATGGTTTCGGCCGGCTTGACGTGGGCCGGGTCTCGCCTGGCTCTGACCAGTGCGGTGTGCCGACTCGACGCCGGCGATATTCTCCAACCCGGCGGCTGGCTCGCCGACCACGCCGATGAAGGTGTGGATCTTGCCAAAGGGGACCCGGTACCCGTACTCGATCGAGTCGGCGTCGGGGTCCCAGTATGAATCGTCGATGTAGAACTTTCCGCGGCGGCTCTTTGACATCATGCCAACCGCGTACTTCCCGAACCCTGGAAGAGATCCCGCTAAGAACTCAACTCCACCGTGCGTAGGCCCCACGGTGGGCGCCAACTGTCATGGTTTTGTCACGGCAGATGCCCTTGTGAAAGGACTTGGAGATGAGGCCATCGCACAAGCGTGGAAGCTTAATGGGGTTGATCGGGAACGAGAATACGCCGGGTTACCCAGGTTTGGCCCCTCACGGTGGAGGTAAAAGCCTACGTTCTCCTTGATTATATTGATGTGGTTCTCGATTACAAGGATGCGGATTCGCTAACCTAGCTTTCGAGAGATTGCAACTTAGCCTTTTTCGTATAGGTGCTCCCCTTTATATATATACAGGTGGAACCCTAGATTACATGAGAGTCCGGGTCGTCCTTTGACCCGTCTCCTACTCTTTCCTACTTGTTCTTCAAGACGGCCTTTACGCCACTCATCTTCTCGTGAGCCGGCCCATTGCTTAAGCCGGCCTATCCTCACTGGGCCTCGTCAAGCCGGCCCACCAAGAGTCTTTCAGCCCCGCAGTGAGTTGACCCGCTGAGCCTGCTCTATGGCCGGGTTATCACGCTGCCAGGTCTATACGCTGGTAAACATCCCCAACAGCATCCAAAATCCTTAAACACAAGTTGTGCCAAATGAGTCCACTATATCTACCTATATGCGGTATTTCAATGCCGTTCCAAGTAAATTTGCGTGTGCCAACTCTAATTTTCAAAATAATTTTTCCATTTTGTGTGCCCATACCGCTCATGAAGCGGCAGGGGGTGGCCATTATTTTCCATGCTAGGTGTGTTATTCTCACGATGAGTGTTTATTCACTTGTCATTGCACGAGAGAGTGGCTGGTAATAGGGATGCCCAGTCCCATAATGAATCAAAAATTAATAACAACAAAATTCCTTGGAAAGTGTTGGTATGGAGGGCACCCGTGGATACGGCTAGCCATGGATTGTGAAAAAATGGTGGAAAGAAAATAAACTTTACTTTCTGTTTGGGAACCGCCTATGATGTGTCTAGCATGGAAAATATTGGGAATTCTCGGTCGTTTTTGTTGACAGGAAAAGCATGCCTCTCAAAACAATTTTATCTCTCTAATTTAAGCTTTGAGCTTTGGCACATTAGCAAATCTTTGCTTCCCTCTGCGAAGGGCCTATCTATTTACTTTTATGCAATTTTTATTTTCTTGAGTCTCCATTTTCTCTTATAAAGCACCAACTAGAGAGCACTATTGTCATACTTGTGCATTGTGTGTAGCTAATATTTGAGTGTGTTTCATGAATGGATCAATGATTGAGCATAATGGGCTAGGGATAACTTTCTTTAGCGTTGATATTTTGAAAGACATGGTTGCTCGTTAGCATGCTTGAGTATTTATATCTTCATGTCAAATTATAGACTATTGCTTTGAATCATTCAAGTCCAATGTCCATGCTATAAAAGAAAACAATATATGATGAATATGATAGGCAGCATTCCACATCAAAAATTCTGTTTTTATCATTTACCTACTCGAGGATGAGCAGGAATTAAGCTTGGGGATGCTGATACGTCTCCAACATATCTATAATTTTTTATTGTTCCGTGCTGTTATATTATCAATCTTGGATGTTTTTATATACATTTACAGTAATTATATATCATTTTTTGGGACTAACCTATTAACTTAGTGCCCAGTGCCAGTTGCTGTTTTTTGCCTTTTTTGGTTTTCCAGAATATCAGTACCAAACGAAGTCCAAATGCCACGAAACTTTTTGAAGATTTTTTTCTAGACATAACAAACACTAGAAGCTTTGAGAGGAGGCCAGAAGACCCAGGAGCTGGCCACGAGCCACCAGGGCACGCCTGGGGGGGGGGGGGCAGGCGTGCCCTGGTGCCTCGTGGGCCCACCTCTGCCCCTTTTGACCTAATTCCACCACTATAAATTCTCACAAATCAGGAAAACAACAGAGGTGTCTACGAAATACTTTTTCCGCCGCCGCAAGCTTCTGTTCTCGAGAGATCCCATCTGGAGGCCTTCTCCGGTACTCCGCCAGAGGGGGAATCGATCACGGAGGGGCTCTACATCAACCTGTCTATTCTCCTAATATTAGGAGAATAGTTATTCTCCTAACACTTCCGCACTGCACGCTCAGCGCAAGTGCACGTCATTGTTGAAGCAAGAGCACTGCAGTACTGAGGCGAGTGAACTTCCTGTCGCAAAAAACTGCATGCAGTTTTTTTGGTACTGTTTTCGCTCCAGTTTTTAAACCGTTTGTCAGAATGAGGCGTGTAATATACTGTTGGAAAACTATGGATTATGCGCAACTTCTCCATGTAGAATTTTTTTGGAGATTCCTCACTTTTTAAGAGCAGTTTCAAAAATGGTGCGACACACGACGAGTGGCAGCGAGCATATTTTCGCGATTTTTTCTAAACTGCTCGACGGAATGAAGCAAATGATATGCCGTTGGAAAGATATCATCAAGGCACAACTTTTTCATATATATTACTTTCTCTAATTCGTTACGGTTTAAGAGCAGTTTCAAATTTACTAAATCGCGGAATTCCGTTTTTCAAATTTTTACAATTTTTCGGTACTGTTTTCGCTCCAGTTTTTTAACCATTTGTTGAAATGAGGTGTGTGATACGCCGTTGGAAAGCTACGGATGAGGCGCAACTTTCATATGTAGAAATGTTTTTGAGATTCCTTACGGTTTTAAGTTAATTTTGAAAATCGCGCGGCGGACGACGATTGGCAGCGATCGTTTTTTTGCGAATTTTTACAAACCGCTGGTCGGAATGATTCAAATGATACGCTGTTGGAAAGATATCGATGAGATGCAACTTTTCATGCAGAACACTTTCTCTAATTCCTTATGGTGTAAGAGCAGTTTTCAAATTACCGAAATGCGGACACTGTTTTTCGCGACATCAAAGTCGACGAGGGAACTGCATCAGAGAGAAGAACGCACTTCTTCAGACTGAAATCCGCACTGCATCAGATAGGCAAGCGAACTGCATGGTTTCTTTTTAAAGTTGTTATTTTGTGTATTTTTATTTTCAATTCGGATGAACCAAACTGCATTCGACGAGCAACGGCACTACATCAGACGAAAAACTGTACTGCAATATCGGGAAAAGGGGACAGCATTTTTTTTGCTATGAGACTGAGTGAACCGCATGACTTTTCTGTCTTTTTCTAACTTCTTTAGCTTATGTGGACCACATGGTCAAAGTTAGTAAACCGCGTGGCCAAGACTAGAGAACTGCATTTTTTCGGTTGGTGAAAGTGAACCGCGGGGCAGAAAGTGGTGGACTACATCTAAAAAGAAACAAACTTCTTTTGTGATGCTTTTTTAATTGTTTTTACAATGGGAACCACAGGAGTGCACTGCGTGTTTTTTTATTGTTTTTACAAAGGAAACCACAGGAGTGCATTGCACGCATACATACACCGCATTGCAAGCATGCCGAAAACAAGGGAAATCGCCACATGCGACAATACAAATTGTTTTCTCAAAAAATACACACATGACCGATGGGGGTGTACTGCACACATACACACACCGCATTGCAAGCATATACAAAAGGAACTTCATGCACATGATGCTTTGCGGATTGTTGTCTCGTCGGCAAGTAGGGTTTTAATTTTCTTCCTTTTCCACAGAAGTGAACTGACCCTCGTAATTTCCTTCCTTTTCTGCCATCACGGCTCGCCCAAACTTCACTGCACGCAGAGTCAAAACGGACTGCAGCTGCATGCAAAAAAGACTGCAAGTGCACTAGCACCGAACCGCATCATGAGTGCGCCCGAGCTGTGCACGGTGGGCTGGAGCCCTGCAGGAATTGCATGCCCACTCAGAGCGGCAGGAGAAGGCGGAGAGGAGGGAGGGTTTCGGCGGCGGCCGTGTGCTGGGGACGGCGACGGGCGGAGATGGTGCGGGCCGGAGCCAGCGACGGGGTTCCTCCGCAATGGCAACCATGACGAGGAAGTCGCCGTGCCATGGGCGTACACAAGCTGCCTCGCCGCCACAACAGTACTACATGCGCGCGCATGCCGGACTGCATGGCCGTGCTACCCCACCATGGATCCATGGCAGAGCTGCGTCACCGCCATCTGCTCGCTCTCGGATGCCGGACTGCATGGTCGTGCTGCCCCTCCATGGATCCATGGCAGAGAGGTCCTCACGCTCGATGCAGAATTAGAGGAGGGATCCACGGGGATGGCGTCGGAGATGGACGATTGGGCTCCGGTGGCGGCATGTGGATGCCGGACCCATGGGATTCGAGGCGGAGGAAAGGGCGCTGGGGGCGCCGGAGTAGAGCGGGTCGCCGGATCTCGCCGGGGAATGCGGGAAAGGTGCGGCACGGGCGAGATCCAGCAGGGGATCAACGGCGGCGCCACTTTGCCGAGACGCCACGGTGGGCTACGGTGTGGAGGGGCGCGGCGGACTGCGCGTCGGCGGGGCGGCGAGGGGTAGCCTCGGATCTGGTGTAGGGAAGGGAGGGGGCGGCGCGGGAGGGCGTGGCCGCCTCGGATCCGGCGTAGGGGAGGGCGGGGCATGCACGGGAGGGGCTGGGACGGCCCGAGGCGGGCTGGGTCGCGATGGCCGGCAGCAGGGTGGCTCCGGGCGCGGAGGAAGGTGGTAGGAGGAGGCGGTGGCTGGGTCAGGGGCTCGAGGGTTGTTGGGAGGAAGTAGGTTGGGGGTGGGGGTGGCCACGGGGAGCAGGAGCAAGGTGGAGGCGGGGAGAGAGAAATATCGTGGGGAGGGAGTGGCGTGTTTTTTATTCTGTGCAGCTCGGTTGGGTGAAGTACAAGAGTGTTAGGAGAATAAGCTGGGTGTTATGAGAATAAGACTCTTAAGGGTGTTTGGAGAATAGACCCACCCTATATATATATATATATATATATATATATATATATATATATATATATATATATATATATGGTTTACAAATGCCATAATCTCAAATTCATAAGGTTGAATTCAAATATTTGAAACCACTTTATGTTCAACTCAAGTGCATGGATCACTAATATCAAGAAACTAAATAACATACATGTGCCCAAATTCAAATGAATATGCATGTTTGATAGATCAATTTTGGTTCGAGTATGAATTACATGTATCACCATCTCTAAATCAAATATTTGAATCCCTTTTATGTTGACATCTTTTACACATGCAACTAAATATTTGAATCTCCTTTCATGACTATCTCTCTCTAGGTCTCTCTCGCGTGCTCCTTCATATAGCAGTATAGCTATCACTCTCTGTTCTCTATCTCACCCGCACACTCAGTACATGTTTCTCTTTTTTCACAAACACAGTCTCTCGCCGTCTCTCTCAACACGTGTCACACTCTCTCTATCTTTGTAGACCACTCGGCTTTCATTATCTCTTACGTCTCTATCGTGCTCTGGTATCTCTCCAGCTACCTAGCGTTATTTTCCCCCGCCACACACACTCTCTCACTCAGCTTTCATTTTGTCTCTCTCTCTCTAGGGATCTATCATGCACCTCATCTCTTTCTAGATATGACTCCTACCACTAAAATTTATCTCTCTCTCTCACACACACCGTTTGTCGGCGTCTCCTTTCCCTCTTCACCTCCGTTCCAAAACTGAAACTATTCCTTTGTTTACTGGTCGGACAATCTCTCTCTCTCTTTCTCTCTCTCTCTCTCTAATTCTCTCACAAACACACGCACACACACACCCCTCTTTGCTTTCGCCCGCCCCCTCCGACCCCTGTCCCCCTCACACACACACACAACTCTCCCTTTTGCACCCCCGACTCCTGTCTCTCCCACACACTTATCGACCAGCCTCTGGCTAGGTTTATCCATCTATTACACACTCTCGCTTCCATTCTCTCGTATATGTCTCTCTTGCGCTCCTTGTATCTATGTAGATATCTCGCCCCTTCTTGAAACACACCCTCTCTGTGTAGTGTCTCCCGTGCTCCCTATTTGTTTGTAGCAAGAACTCTCTTTCTCCGCAACACACATACACACGCACTCGACATTCTTTCTCGTGCGCTCTCTCTAGGTCTCTCTCGCACAATGTTTGTAGGCCCCTTCGTTCCACGCACCCCGTCTCTCTCGGCCTCCGTTGCACACAATGTATCTCGCTCCCTAACCATTCATGTGTACTCCATGTAACTTCTCCCATCCTTTCTCCGTCGCACACAAACACACTCAATCGATCACTGAGCCTTCTTCCCTACATCTCTCACACCCGCATACTCCGATGTCTCTCTCTGATCCTCGATCTTTTGTCTACCTCTATTTCTCTCGATCGTGCACACACACTAGGTGCCGTCTCTCTTTATGTCGATACCTCTCGTACACACACTCTTCGTGTCTTTTCACACATGCAGTACTCCCTCCTCTCTCTCTCTCTCTCCCTCTCTCTTTCAAACACATGATCTATCTCGAGGTTGATCTCTCGTATGCACGCTCTCCCCCCCCTCTCTCTCTCTCTCTAGGTTACTCTCTTTCTCTATGCCGGTTCTCACGCACACACACACCATTTGTTTGTAGGACGATCCCTTGTAGGAAAAAATCTGGTGCTCCAAGGCCTCCCAAGCTCCAACGATACGATAGTTCTCCGGCCGTTGGATCGTGGATAAAACCTCTGGACCCGAGCGAAATTTTGAGACTCTTTGAGGGGTTTTCTACAAATTTTTACGACCTCTGCCTGTGTCCGTTTGATCGACGATCCAACGGTCCCCACAGGAACACTGGAGTATTATTATTATTTTTTGGACATCACACAAACACTGGAGTACATATACGAAGAGAAGAGGCGCACGCAGTCGGTCTCTCGCTGTCTCACACATATAAGAGTTACGTAACGCACAGTAAACAAATAAACCCGTAGGTGCACGATTTCTGCATGCGCAGGTGCTGGGTACGTGGTGGAGCGCACTTTTGTACGAAGAGCCAGCTCGCGTGATAATTTGATCCGCGGGTGTTGACGGTCCGGGACCACACGTGAACGACCTAGAACCGGTGGCTTGCTACTGATCGAGTTGCCACGTTTATAAAATACATTTTTTTAGCAAGACACGAGTTTCGTTTTTCAATGGCGCATTATACAATTTATTAAAACGATTGGTATGGAGCGAAAAATGAAAATCGTCACTATACATGTAGGCTGGAGTTTCAGCGCTTGCTGCTAGCCAGGGTTGCTCCCTTCACACTCTCACCCTCTCCTGATCTAAACAAGCCTCACTAGTTTATTGCATCTGCGGAGGTACTTTACATGGTGTTGGCGCGCCCAACATCGCCATGCCCTTATATTGCCATTGTTTTATTGCTGTCAATCCAATGTCACTTGCAAAATGATGCAATGTCACACATGGAGTAATATGTTGCTGTCAATCTAGTGCCATTGATAAATCCAATGGCACTTGTAAAATGACGCAATGCCATCACTAACCCTTTTACATATTTTTGCAAACACGAATGTCAATCTCAGGCATGTTTGTGCAAACAGAATCAGATACCTCGATTTTAGTGGAACCACAAAATTAGACGGGAATCCCTCTACCATTGGTAGAAAATGCACCTTTTTCATCAATGCTCTCAGAAGGAATTTGTGTTTTGGCTGTGAACTAAATGTTGTTTTGGAGAAGCATTGATGTTGGTAGTAGGAACTATAGATTTTTCTTTATTTCTAATTCTCCTCACTTTTTTTTAGCTTTGAAGTGAATCATCGAGATGCATAAACTATTTCAACTATGGCTATTAATTGGTTGTGGACATTATCTATGAATGTGAAGATATCCGTGAACATGAGTTTGATGTGAAAGTTGAACTTGGAATGTTGGGCTTGCATGTGAACTATACCATGTCCAATGGTTTGTCTGTTATTGTTCTGGAAATAGAGTAAGTTATTACATGACCCGGAAAAATATATTCTATGCCACATCTCGGCATCGGACTTACATACATCTCAGTCGATGCACGCACATCACAATATGCATGCTGACTGGATCAACATTTGAACCTAGCTATTATGAATGAAAATTCGGATTGACATCAATTTTAGATAGAAGGAGACGCTTAGACTGCTCTGCCTCTGCTAGCTTCTTTCTGGCTTCTTCCATCTCTTGTTTGGCTTGGGTGAAGAGAGCATCTGATTGCTCTTTTCACATCTTCAGGAACTCGGCTACATTCTCAAGGGCTGCTGCACGCTTTCTTTCAGCCTTTACTAGAGCTACGAGGACACGAACACTTGACGACTTCACCTGGCTAGTGTGTAATCCAGCATCATTTAGGAATTGGCACCTTGTGTCTAATCTGGCATCAATAGGGAACTGACACCTTGTGTGTAATCCAGCATCATTTGGGAACTAGCACATAGGACTAGCCTCAAAACCTGATCTTGAGGTTGACCATACTTCCCTCCTCACACGAATTGCATCCTAACATGAAGAAGTTACTTCTTTTTTAAATCAATAGTGAGAGCTCCACAGATCCATTCAGTAGAACCCCCATAAACAAGACTAGTAGAAGTGAGTTCAGAAAGAGAAATATAAAAACAGACTCGTAGGGTGAGAACACCCACTTCCTACATCAAGCTAAGGGCCTCTTTGATTCGCAGGATTTTGAAAATGTAGGAATAGGAAAAGTATAGGATTGGAGTGGCATGCCAACTTGAATCCTATAGGATTAGCAAGGAGTGTTTGATGCCACATGAAAACTCTGGGGACCAGAGGTGCCGGCTTTATTCCATTGATCATAATTGAGCAGGATAACCATGTTTAGACTGCGCATCATGGCAACTAGTCATCTTTGGTAACCTTTTTTTTATGTTTTGCCAATATGGCAGGATACCTATGTTTGAACTGCGCATCATGGCAGCTAGTCCTCTTTGGCAACCTTTTTTATGTTTTGCCAATATGGCAGGATACCTATGTTTGAACTGCGCATCATGGCAGCTAGTCCTCTTTGGCAACCTTTAATTTTTCGCCAATAAGACAGGATACCTATGTTTGAACTGTGCATCGTGGCAGCTAGTCCTCTTTGGCAACCTTTAATTTTTTGCCAATAAGGCAGGATACCTATGTTTGAACTGTGCATCGTGGCAGCTAGACCTATGCATGGGCAGCCCGGCTCGGAGGCCCGAGCCCGAAAGCCCGGCTTCCGGGCCGGTCCCGGGCTCCATTTTCCCGCCCGAAGCCCGGCCCGAAAGCCCGAAATGGCAACACATGTATATTTTATTTGAAATATAGGTATATTATATTATTTTAATATCCCGAATATAATTATTTTAATTGAAAAATGGCACTGTTCATGTGCTTCAGGCCGGGCCCGGGCTTGGGATTTTTGCTTCGGGCTTTACAAAGCCCGGCCCGAAACCCGGCCCGGCCCGAGGTTTGAACAGGTTTAGTGGCAGCTAGTCTCTTTGGCAACCTTTAATTTTTCGCTAATAAGGCAGGATACCCATGTTTGAACTGTGCATCGTGGCAGCTAGTCCTCTTTGGCAAACTCGGCGTTTGATGACGCAGTATAAACCATCGAAGATTTGAGAATCGGAGACTTCGAGGTTATAGGCAACCCTGTAGGAGTGGCTGGTGGTTCGAGCCGACGGCGGAAACCGGCACTTTTTGAAGGCTAACCCAGCACTTTTCAGAGAACCAGAATTTTTCTGAGAGCCAGAATTTTCTGAGAGTCTGAATTTTCTGAGAGGCAGAATTTTCTGAGAGATCGAATTTTCGAAGGCGACTCCGGCACTTTTCACGGGCGAATCCGTCATTTTTTCGGAGGCGGCGTTGACACTTTTTTTGTCACAAGCCGAATTTTGTAGAGCCGGAATTTTCTGTCATAACCCGGACGTTTTAGTCACAAGCCAGATTTTGGAGAGCCGGAACATTTCATCATAACCCGGATTTTGGTCACAAACCCGGATTTTTGGTCACAACCCGAAGAACCGGAACTTTTCATCATAACCCGGATTTTGGTCACAAACCTGGATTTTTTGGTCACAAGCCAGATTTTGGAGAGCTGGAACTTTTCGTCATAACCCGGATTTTGGTCACAAACCCAAATTTTTTGGTCACAAGCCGGATTTTGGAGAGACGGATTTTTAGTCACAAGCCGGATTTTTAGCCAGAAGCCAGATTTTGGAGAGCCAGAACTTTTTGTCATAACCCGGATTTTTTAGTCACAAGCCGTATTTTGGAGAGTCGGAACTTTTCGTCATAACCCGGATTTTTTGGTCATAAGGCAGAAATTTTCTGAACAGCCAGATTTTTTTCTTTTTCTTTTTTATTTCCGGCTCTCCTGGCTCCTCCAGGGCCGACTCCTCTATGGGCCACTCTTCCAGGGCCGGCTCTCCTCCAATGAAGTCGTCAATTCTGCTGAAGTGTGATCTGGAATCTTGACTCCGGCGAGTCTGTCTCGGGACCCCGAGTCGAGTCGTCGATGTAGATTTTTCCGTGTTGACTCTTCCTCATCCGGCTAATGGCGAGTTTCTCGATCACTGGGAGAGCTCCCTCCAAGAACACAACACCACCGTGCGCTGGCCCCACGGTGGGCGTCAACTGTCGTGGTTTTGTCACGACAGATGTCCTCGTGAAAGGACTTAATGGTGAGGCCATTGCTGCTAGGTGGAAGCTTGGATGGGGTTGATCAGAAACGAGAAGACGCGAGTTTACCCAAGTTCGGCCCCTCATGGTGGAGGTAAAAGCCTACATCCTGCTTGATTGTATTGATTGTGGTGGTCTCGATTACAAGGGCGCTATTTCGCTACCTATGTCTCGAGAGCTATCAAAACATCTGGCTCGAGACCTATCAAAACATCTGTCTCAAGACCTATCAAAACATCTGTCCCGAGACCTATCAAAACATCTATCTCGAGACTTGTCTGTCTAAAAACCTGTCCTTCTGATGACCCAGGGACTCGCTTTATATAATAGCTGAGTCCCTGGGGTTACAAGAAATTTCGGGTTATACCCGTAGTCAGAGTCCTCCGCGTCTTCCAAGTTTGGGGTCTTCGTCTTGTATTTGGACTCCTTGGTGGAATTTCGTCTAAGTCCAGGTCATGTAGCAGGCTGGGTCCTATAGCAGGCCGGGTCAAGATTGTAGCCGGGTCATGATTGTAGCCGGGTCAAGATTGTAGCTGGCCGATTTAACTCCAGAGATGACTTAACTCCAAAAATGACTTAACTCCAAAAATGACTTAACTCCAGAGATGACTTATCCTCAGAGCTGGGTCTAGCCGCGGGTAACTCCCCCGACATGATGTATCCATCTCACACCATTAGCCTCTCTCACCTGTACACTATGCACACACATTCTCTCCCTAGGTTTAATTTCTCTCAATATATCGCACACACACACTCCACCCCGCCGGACACTAACTATCCCCGTCCAAGGTTATATAGCGGCCACAGTCGCTTGTACTCCTATGCACCCCGGCATGCACAACACCTCGATCTTCAAGGAGGGCATCGGGAAGAACAGAGACGCCGACCAGACCGCACTACAGAATGCGGGGCCATTTGCAAGCAGGACGATGTAAAAGCGGCTGACTGACTCCTTTGCTCTCTCTCTCTCTCTCGCACAAAAATATCAATCCCTCACCCCATAAGAACACACACAAGCTCTCCACCCCTGTCGGACCAATGGATTACGGGGTACCCCGGTCCGGACGACCGAGAGGGCCTACAAAGGTGTCGTGGTAAGCACGAACAAGAGATCATGACAAGTAGGAGTTCCGGGAGTCAGCTTGGGACGGTCCATCCCTCGGTAAGACCTTGCGGGAAACCGCCTAAGGTACCCCGCACACGTCAGGTAGAGGAGGCGCTCTGCCCGATGGTACAAAGGCGGGTTGTACCCGCTGAAGAAGCGTGGAGCGAAAGTGATAAGGTTTGACTTCAGAGGCCGGGCGGTGATGTCTCGTCCCTCTTTGATCATCAACAGTGTTGCGGGATGGCTCACATGATCATGCTACTGAGCTACACTGTAGCTGGCTATGGCGCATAGGGAGTACCTTCAGTGGACGGAGGCGAGGGGAGAGATTCTTTCTTCTCCAACCGATTCCCTTTCTCACTCCCCATCGTGTAAATAAAGGGGGATCGGAACAGCACCGAGGGTCAATCTTTTCACCTTTTAACAGACACATTGTAGCTCTCTCCATTGAAATACAAACAAGGCAGGAGTAGGGTATTACACCAAGAAGGTGGCTTGAACCTAGGTAGTTCTTTGTATTCATTTTTAGTTCATCCACATACCTCTTCCATGACTTAGGATCACTGGACATGTTCAGTCGCCGAACTCTCAAAGGGTTGTTGCTCACAACTCATACGTAGGTTCTTAGAAACCAACATTTGGCGCGCCAGGTAGGGGACTGAGACGTCTAGCGCTAGCGCCAGCACTATCCTCGTCGACTTTTCTTCTCGGAACCTTGAGCGCAACTTTGCTCACGACGTCGAGACGCTCTGGGGCGTCCGTGGCCCCGGTGAGCAGCCGGGAAGCGCGTTCTCTGGCATGGCGTCGGGTACATGAGGCCGCTGATGCTGCCTAGCAGGTGTCGCCCCCGCAGCCTCCTCCTCCTCCTCCTCCCCCTCCTCCTCCTCCTCCGCCGCCGGAGGAGGTTCATCACCCTATCCAGGGTCATGAGGGGGACGCAGGGCAGGACGAGGGAGGAGGAGTCGCGGGTCACAGCGTGAGCATTGATCACGGTCGAGCTGTCGCTTCCCCGTGGAAGGAGGGGCAGACTCACGTCTCAGGTGTCCCATCGGAGACCACGACCCGTACCATCTACACTCCAGTGGCGGCATTGATGGCGGCGCACGAGCTCCAGCAGTACCCGCCACCGGAGGCCGAACGTGGCCCCTGGCTCCTGCGGATCACATATCTGCTTCACATTGCAGGTCAGGCACAGTCACATTCACGGACGCCAACAAGACAGCAACGCGAGCGATCGCGCGCCCCGAAGCACATGCCGCCCCCTCAGCATCTTCAAGATCGTGAGCCGCGACAGGCCCGTGGACACCTGGGAGGAGAGGCGTGTCAATTAGTGGCCTCCTCTCCTGAAGGGGGTAAGGATCGGCAACCACCGGCACGTCACCCGGCGGAGCATGCCCGCGTGGCCATAGAATGCCAGCGGGAGCGACAGGACAGGTTCGTCCAGGAAATAGCGGAGGCAGGGTGCCCAATGCAGGGCGCCCCGGGCACCCGAGCTGCGCCAATAGGCGCAGGATGCTAGGCGTTCACCCCCGAGCTTCGCGAAGTGATTTGGCCTCCGCGGTTCAAACCGGACTTATCGTTGCGATACGATAGGTCAACCGACCTCGTCGAGTTCCTCCAGATCTACACCACGGCAATCCAGGTTGCGCATGGTCATGCAGATGCCATGGTCAACTGGTTCCCTATGGCCCTCAAAGATTCGGCACGTTCATGGATCATGAACCTCCCACCAAACTCCATCGGGGCCTGGGACGAGTTGTGTGAGCGCCTCATCGCTAACTTCAAGGGAACCTGCGATCGGCCATCCACGATTGCCAATTTGAACGTCGTTCGGCAGAAGGAGGGCGAGACGATGCGCGGGTTCATCCAGCGCTTCAGCGAAGTCCGCAACAAGATCCCCCACATCAATGATGCAGAGGTTGTCGCAGGCTTCTGCAGTGGGGTCACGAATCCCAAGATGTGCGAGAAGATGGTGGTCCAGGACGTCTGCACGACCGTGCAGCTCGACGAGCTGGCAGACAAGTGCGCCAGGGCAGCCGAGGCCCGGAACCGGTCTTCTTTGACTATCGACCGGGAGTCCGAGCCCTCCCGTGACAAGAAGGCCCAGAAGCAGAAACTGCCCGGGGTCTTCGCGGTGGAGCCCGAATGGAAGCAGCAGAAGAAGGAGGAGGCGACTTCCGACGACTTGGGCGATGGCCCGTACTACGCCTTGCATAGCTCGCGCACGCACGACATGGCCGAATGTCGTGAGATCAAGAAGATGGCGGAAGACCGCCAGAAAGAGTGGTGAGAGCAGACGCGTGGCAAAGGATGGTGTGAGCAGAGGCGTGGCGAAGGAAGAAAGGAAGGAGGCCGAGGGGGAGGACGCACCGGTCAGCGAGGAGGCCGGCGCGAACACTTCCCCCGTGGGTGTGAGAAAACGGGAGACGACAAGGCCAGGGACGGTCCTGACTCCGACAAGAATAGCGGTGGAGGCTTCCAAGAGCCTAAGGTGGTTGTGTGCATTCATGGCGGAGCCCAGACTCCTCACTCGAACCGATGCTTCAAGCACCTCGCTCGGGAGGTGTGCGCTGCCCTTCCCGGAGGAAAGGCCGCCAGACCCTTAAAATGGTTCGAGGTGAGGTTTCCATGACGTTTGACCTCATGGGTCACCCCATGAATGCGAAGACTGTAGGGATTGTGCTGATCGTGGTATCCCCTACAATTCATAACATCAAGGTCACAAAGACCCTCATTGATGGTGGGGCCAGACTAAACGTCGTATCTCCAAAGATTTTCAACCTGATGCAGATCCCGTACGACCGTCTGATGCCTACCAGGCACTTCTCGGGTGTAACCTCCGGGAGCACAACCCCCATAGGGCAGGTGGCCCTCCCTGTCACGTTCGGGACTAGCAAGAACTATTAGACGGAAAGCATCGTCTTCGACATGGCCCATATCGGTCTGGAATACAACGCTATCCTGGGTTATCCCGCGCTAGCCCAATTCATGGCCGTGACGCATCACGCCTACAATATTGTCAAGATGCTGGGGCCAGGAGGGGTAATCACCGTCCAGGCGGACCAAGAAGATGTCGTTTGATGCGTAGAGCACTTCTACAAAGCGGCGGCCTCCGTCACCCCGGACGATCCGAACTTGCCCGGCGTTTCTGAAGCCTCGGCTTCCCGCAGACGAAGGTTAATGATGGAAGAGAAGGCCTCGACCAAGAAAGTGGCACTCGACGTGGGAAGAGGAACCTTTGTCCTGATAGGCGGGAGGCTCACCGACAAATAGGAAAGCGCACTTGTTGCCTTCCTACGGGCAAATGCTGACATGTTCACCTGGACAGCATCGGATATGCCCGAAGTTCCATAGGAGGTGATCGAGCACCACTTGGTGGTGCCCCGGCTACCGCCCCATCAAGCAGAAGATACGGCGACAATCGCCGAAAAAATAGGAATTCATTACCCAGCAGATAGAGAAGCTGAAGGAGGCCAAGTTCATCCGCGAGGTGGCCCACCCGGAGTGGGTCGCCAACCCTGTGGTCATGCCAAAGGCCAACGATGACCTGCGCTTATCCGTGGGCTTCAAGGACATCAACAAGGCATGTCCAAAGGATCCATACCCCCTGCCAAGAATAGACCAAATCGTCGACTCAACGGCGGGATGCGACCTCCTTTGTTTTCTTGATGCCTTCTCAGGCTACCACCAGATCAAGATGGCCAAGGAGGACGAAGAAAAAACGGCTTTCATCACGCCGTGTGGGGTGTATTGTTTCGTATGCATGCCTTTTGGGTTGAAGAATGCCGGGGCGACCTTCTAGAGGCTCATGCGCATCGCCCTCAATCCTCAGATGGGGAGGAATGCAGAGGCCTATGTTGACGACATTGTTGTTAAAACCCGTGAGCAGGACACATTGATCGCGGACCTGGAAGAGACCTTCGCCAACCTTCGAGAGGCCAACATCAAGCTCAACCCTGACAAGTGCATATTCGGGGTACCTTCCAAGAAGCTCCTCGGGTTCCAGGTGTCACACCAAGGAATTGAGGCGAACCCTGAAAAAATCCGGGCCCTCGAGGAGATGCAACCCTCGAAGCGCCTCAAGGACATGCAGCGCCTGGCGGGGTGCGTCGCCACGCTGGGGCGATTCATTTCCAAGCTGGGAGAGCGTGCTCTGCCGTTCTTCAAGATCATGAAAAGAACAGGATCCTTCGAATGGACCCTGGAGGCTGACCAGGCCTTCCGGGACCTAAAAAGATACCTGGCTACGCCCCCGATCATGGTGGCTCCCTGTCCAAATGAGCCGCTTTTGCTCTACCTCGCGGCTACCCCGCAGACGGCAAGTGCGGTCCTTGTAGCAAAACAAGAGCCCTTGGAAGTACCGCCGGAGCAAAATCAAGGACAGTCGACCGGGGGGCAGGTTCCGGGGCCCGCGAAGGGCTCTCCGGTGCAGCGCCCGGTGTACTTCGTGAGCACGGTGCTGAGGGAAGCGCGGGAGCATTATCCTATGCCCCAGAAGCTGTTATATGCTCTCATCATCGCTTCACGGAAGCTGCGGCACTACTTCCAGGGACACCTGATCAAGGTCGTCACCGAATTCCCTTTGGGAGGAGTCCTACACAGCCCCAATGCGACTGGACAAGTTGCAGAGTTGGGAATTGAGCTTCAAGCTTTCACCCTGGAGTTTGTGGCAACAAAAACTATCAAAAGTCGAGCCCTAGCAGAGTTCGTGGCCGAATGGACACCTTCCGCTCCGGGAAGAGACCGGGAACAGTCCACCCATCCTGGGCGGGAAACCCCGGAGCATTGGATAATGAACTTCGATGGCGCTTTCCCACTACAAGGCGCGGGGGCTAGGGTCGTTTTCACGTCACCCACGGGAGATCAGATCTCTTACTCTGTACAGCTGGACTTCTAGCATGACAAGGTCTCCAACAATATTGCTGAATATGAGGGATTGATAGCAGGACTCCGGGCAGCTATAGCCCTCGGCGTAAAACGTCTGGTCGTAAAAGGAGACTCCCAGTTGGTCATTAACCAGTCCAACAAGGATTACAAGGTGTCGGTGTACTAAGACCTGGGTGCCTTCGTACCATGACTTGTGCATAAGCAATTGTAGCTTTCCTGATGGTAGGGCTTGCCGGAGGGCTACTGTGTCCAAGACTCAAGATTAGATTAACAAGACCATGAAGAAGACCTCCAGGCAGGTCATCGAGAAGTACTGTTCTAGTACTGAAGATCAAGATTACCCTTGCCGGCAAGCGAAGGCCCGGCAAGGTGGAAGACCAAGATTTTGGTTGCCAGCAAGCTTCTTGCCGGCAAGCGAAGGCCCGACAAACTCCGTGCCAGCAGGCTCTGTCTGTCTCCTTACCGCTCTCATCATCGGCTATAAGCACGTGTGATAGGTGTCGAGCGGGCAGGCAGTCAAACACAGCTGGTCAGGGCGCGTGTCAGCATGCCACGCAAGGGTTAACTTTAATGACACCCGTCCCTGGGTCATGTCAAGATAACAAGAGGATGGCTGGGCAGGTGATATAGATCTTTTCGCCAAAGCCTCGCCTCCCCAGTGTAGCACCTAACGGTGCATTTAATGCGTTTGTCCTACCCCGTTAGGAGATATACTTGGTAACTGTGCAGTCACTGTTCATACCCTGTAATGACCATATTAGCCACTGTGGTAACCCCTTGGCCTATAAAAGGAGGCCCACGGCTACAGTTAGAACGGTCGATACCTAGTTCAATTACGCGTAGTAGATGCACTTCCCGCGCACCTTGCCAGCAAGCTGCGCTCCATGTAACTTGAGCTCATCCATAATCAAACCACCAAAGCAGGAGTAGGGTTTTACGCTCACAGCGGCCCGAACCTGGATAAACCACCTTGTGTTCTTGCATCTACAAGCCCTGCTCTTCGTAGCACACCGATCCCGTAGCCGAACCGCAAAGGGGCCCTCTCGGTCCCATAGATCGTCGTTTTTCCACGACACAAGGCAAAGGACCCAAGAATGGCCGCATACTTAGCGGCGGTCAGGAGGATGGAAAGACACTTCCAGGGCATAAGCTTCAGGCACATCCCGCGACTAGACAGCCACGACGCTGATGATATCGCCAAGAAATCCACCACACGGGAACCACTCCCGCCGGGCGTCTTCAAGGAAAGGCTCACTGAACCATCTGTCAAGATTGAGGAGCAGGAGGAGGAAGTACTCATCCAAGATCATAGCGGGCTAAAAGGAAAAGAAAATGCCGTAACCCCCCCCCCCCCCCCCCCGAGGACACCGGGTCTCCGAACACCCGCACCATGATGTCCATGGCCCACCTGAAACCAGATTGGGTGGAGGAGATAAGGAGTTTCTTGTCCCAGAAGGTCCTTCCGAAAGACGAGGCCGACGCAGAAAGAATCGTGCGTCAGTCCAAGCTATACTCCCTGAGGGACGGAGATCTATATCGGGTCTGCCCCAACGGAGTCTCCCTCAAGTGCATATCCCGCCAAGAAGGTTGCGAGCTCCATGCGGATATCCACGGAGGGGAACGGCAGCCACGCCTCATCCCGTATACTCGTGGGTAAGGCCTACCGACAAGGATTTTTCTGGCCCACGCCCCTTCATGATGCTGCCGAAATGGTACGAAGCTGCGAAGCCTGCCAGTTCCACACCAAGCAAATCCACCAGCCCGCCCAGGCCCTCCAAACTATCCCGCTCTCTTGGCCCTTCGCGGTCTGGGGGCTGGATATCCTTGGCCCCTTCCTGCGCGCCGTTGGCGGTTATCAATACCTCTACGTCGCCATCGACAAGTTCACTAAATGGACTGTGGTGGAACCTGTCTGCACTATTCCGCCTCAGTCAGCCGTCAAGTTCATCAGAGGCCTAGTGACGGTGTCCTGGATTAGGGGGTGCTAATCGGGCCGTCCCGTCTCCTCGGATGGGCCGGTGTACCCTCGTGCGTGACCAAGATGGACTCCGGAGGCTGTACGAGGGAGGCGTGATCAATGCAATCTCTGCCGAAGACTTGTAGTACACTTCAAGATTTGTCCAGCCGCCTTATTCCTAGATACCGACATTGTAACCCTAGATACCCTCCCTGGCGTGTATATAAGCCATAGGGTTTAGCCCGTAGGGGGGACATATGCAACATTGCATACCTAGCCATAGAAGTTAGACACATATTACGATCTCGAGGTAGATCAACTCTGTAATCGATACATCTTCATCAATATAACAGAAGCAGGACGTAGGGTTTTACCTCCCTCAAGAGGGCCCGAACCTGGGTAAACACCGTCTCCATTGACTCTGGTACCATCGATCCTAGATCCGCAGCTCGGGACCCCCTACCCCGAGGTCTGCCGGTTTTTACACCGACACTGGTGCTTTCATTGAGAGTTCCGCTGTGCGATCACCGGAAGGGTCGATGGCTCACCTGCGGATCAATCGCACCAACGGCTGTGGGGACGTCTACGTCCCGAGACAGCTCTTCGTCTTCGGTAGCATGATGTTCTGCGCCGATTCGACGGGACACTTGACTTCCGTCGAGAACTACACGCCAGGACGGGTCATAACCTTCGGTGGCCTCGAGTACACTGCCGATTCCCGCGGTGAACTCGTCCTATCGCGATCGACGCCCGGCCTGATCGAAGGCTCAACCGGCTCTGGAGGTTCGACCCCGGAACCGAACTCTGTCATGACGTCTTTTGAGATTACCGACGCCGCCACTCCGGCTGATCTCCCCTCGACCACTAGTTCGGAGAAAGATCTTGCTCCCACTCTCGAAGCGGCGCCAGAGATGATTTCGAATCAAAACTCCGAATTTCGTTCAGACTCCCTTCACTCCGAAGACATGCCTGGTCACATACCGGATGTGCTTCGAATCAGCCCTGCCTACGGCGCATCCATGGATCCCGAAGAGTTATCTCACCATGATGAGATGCTTTGCCGCATCCAGAGCATGTCCATCTCGGACGGCAAGACTTTGGTTTACGATCAGATCGGACTTAAAGCCCATGACAGGGAAATTTACATCCCACCCACCACCCACCTAGTCGCCATGATCGACGATTTAACCGACGTGTTGGACTACGGCGAACCCTCAGATATGGAGGAGGACGCTGACGGCCCCATCGAGAACACCCTGCCCTCGGTCAACACGGGCAGGTGGACCGCCACATCCACCTACGACGTCTATATGGTGGACACCCCCAAATCCCCTCCCAGACGCCGGCGACGGCGCCGAAGGGGCAATAATGGGGAACCTAGTGGCAACGACGCAACAGCCAATGACGGCAATGAGGAGGACGGCGACGCCGGTAACCCTGAGGAAGACATTCAAGCCTCCCCAGTAAGGAACGGCACACCAGACCGACCTCTTGTGGACTCTGATCCCGATGACCTCTTCGAAGGGGCCGACGACAATTACATGCCGGAGTCCGAGGAGGACGACAGCCTCGGTACCGAGGACTTCATCGTCCCCGAGGACCCCTTCGAACAAGAACGCTTCCGGCGACGCCTCGTTGCGACGGCCCGGAGCTTAAAACGCAAGCAGCAGCAGCTGCAGGAAAATACCGACGCGCTAAATGACAAGTGGGTTGAAGTGCTCTCTGCCGAGCAGGATATGGAGAACCGACGCCATAGTGCGCCGAAGTCTTACCCACGCAGGCGCCTCCTACCAGAATTTGATGAAGAACTCGCTGACAACCTCGATCGGCCCCCTAGAGGCCGGGACAGGCCAGGGTGAGAAGAACACGGTGAAAGGCCACCTCCACGCCGTCATGGTAAAGACCCCATGGACTACCTGGATCCTCGCGACGCTAGACGTCATATCGAAGAAAATAGGGCTCCCCCTCGGTCCATCTACGGATCAAGGGGACGTGCCCCCGCTGAGCCCAACGGCTACGACACCTGGATGGACAGGAACGGCCGTGCCCGAGATCAAGCCTACTCACGGCTCTCTCCCGAGACCCGACGAGATCCTCCTCGGTCCCGAGGACCAGCTCACCCAATCTGCTTTACAGACCAGGTGATGGAACATCAGTTCCCGGAAGGGTTTAAACCCATTAACATAGAATCATACGACGGTACCACAGACCCAGCAGTCTGGATCGAGGATTTCCTCTTACATATACATATGGCCAATGGAGATGATCTCCATGCCATCAAATATATGCCACTCAAGTTAAAGGGGCCGGCGAGACACACTTAATAGCCTCCCCCCTCACTCTATCGGCAGCTGGGAGGCCCTGGAAAACGCTTTTCGGGCAAACTTCCAAGGCACATATGTCCGACCTCCGCACGCTGATGACCTCAGCCGTGTTACCCAGCAGCCAGGCGAATCAGCCCAGAAATTCTGGAACAGGTTCCTCACCAAGAAGAACCAGATTATAGACTGTTCCGATGTTGAGGCCATCGCCGCCTTCAAAAATAATATTCGGGACGAATGGCTAGCCCGACAACTCGTCCAGGATAAGCCGAGGACTATGGCCGCCCTAACATCTCTGATGACCCGCTTTTGCACGGGAGAAGATAGCTGGCTCGCCCGAAGCACTCATAACGGCGAGGCAGGCACCTCGGAAACCCGTGACGCCAATGGAAAACCGAAGCGCAATAAAAATAAGCGCATGTATAAGAACGGCGGAAGCGACACTGAAGACGCCGCGGTCAACGCTGGATTCACCGGACCTAAATCCGGGCAGAAAAGGAAACCCTATAAGGGGACCAAAGACAGACCTAGCTAGCTTGACAGGCTCCTAGACCGCCCATGTGGGATTCACGGTACTCAGGAAAAACCAGCAACACACACTAATAGGAAATGCTGGGTCTTCAAACAAGCTGGCAAGATAGCTGCAGAGGGTCAGAATAAAACCCAACACCGCAGCGACGACGAGGATGAACCTCGGCAGCCCAATAATGGAGGGCAAAAGAAATTTCCAAATGAGGTAACAGAGGTCAATATGATCTATGTCACCCACATCCCTAAACGGGAGAGAAAGCGTGTGCTTCGGGACATATACGCGTTGGAGCCAGTCGCCCCGAAGTATAACCCATGGTCGGCCTACCCGATCACCTTCGACAAGCACGATCATCCGACCAGCATCAGGCATGGCGGATCTACGGCGCTCGTTCTGGACCCTATTGTTGATGGTTATCATCTAACACACGTCCTGATGGACGGGGGAAGCAGTCTTAACCTCATCTACGAGGACACGGTTCGGAAGATGGGCATTGACTCATCTCGGATAAAGCCGAGCTCTACCACCTTTAAAGGTGTCATTCCGGGCATCGAAGCCCGTTGTACCAGGACAGTCACCCTCAATGTCGGTGTGCTAAAGTTTGGGTCTTTTAGTACCCCATACTTGTGCACGGACGGTTGTAGCCATACTAGCGGCAAGGCCTACCGGGGGACAACTGGAAACATATACCGAGGATATCAAGAAGGCATTCAAACCGATGATCAAAGACAGAAGACTAAAGGCTGGGCTCCCGGCAAGATACTTGCCGGGAGGACTCGCGAAGGCCCGGCAAGGCTTCGCACCCGGCAAGATCTCGCACCCGGCAAGATCCCTCCGTGCTGCCACCGCTCCAGCGCAGCGACCAGTCCGTCGTTTAGGGCTTGTCCTCCTGGTTGCATGTCATGGCACTGACCGCGGATGGGCTTAAGCGGTGCTGATGGGACGGGTCCTTTTTCCGTCCCCAAGAAAGTTAGAGACACCTAAGGGAGGCATTCAATGCGTTCGTCCTAATCCATCAGGGGTAATCATGTAACACTGTAGCAACTTTCCACCTCTTGTACTTCCTGTTCGCCACTGTTGGTGACCCCTTTGGACGTATAAAAGGAGGCGCAACGCAGAGCTACAGGGGGGGAGCTGCTGGCCCATTCTACATGCGTAGCTGCTTCTTGAACGTACTGTTCATCGCAAGCGCTCCGTGTACTAGAGCTTAAGAACATCCACAATAAACAACAGCAGGACTAGGGTTTTACGCTTCTCAGCGGCCCGAACCTGGGTAAAAGATCCTTGCGTTGGTCGTTGGATCCGCTCTTTGTGCAAATCTTTTCCCCCGCCGAACCGTAAAGGGATCCTCTCGATCCCATAGGTGTCGTACGCCGACATCTTTGGTGCGCCAGGTAGGGGAAAGGATTGCGCGAACCCGATCTAGCGGTCAGCGCGCCAGTTCTTGATCACTTTCATCGCCATGGCTCCCAAGAAGAAGGGTGCGACAGCGGTGGATCCATCCGCGTCCGGCCTACCCGTACCTACACAGACGGGCGACGGCGTGGGCGCTGGTGGAGGAGGTGGAGGTCTTGAGCCTCCACGACGTTCTGGCGACCAGAGCCAGGCGAGCGGCATCGTTCGCAACGGCGCTGCCGGGTCTAAGGACGGAGCCGTGCTACCCACGGGTGGCGCAGCGAACTCCAAGGACGGGACGGCGCCTTCCAAGACACCCACGCCGGCGCACGCACCGCGACCTTCTCAAGTTGCGCGCGACGGGCAGCGCCGCGACGTTGGTGGTTCCAGGCGCTCCCATGGAAAAATCCCTGCGCATCACTCCCAAGATGCATGAGGCCAAGATCCACGCCAACATACCGGCGGAAGCAGGGCGCGATCGCAGGGCCGTGATGGAGCTCCTTCTAACCCAGTTAGGAGTCTGAGCACCTCACGTTCTTCACATCTTTCGCCACCGCCTACACCGGCAGAAGCGTTGGCGCGAGCTCAGCTGCTCCTAGACTTTCCTCCCGCTGCGGAGAAGCTAGATGAATGGAGATCCGCTATCCAAAGCCTCATCGGCTTGGCTAACGACGACAGGCCACAGCAGGCGAAGCCTTCGCGGCGGCAGTCCACCGAGCCGGTGCGTGCTGGTGGCGAGAAGACCGGAGGCGGTACGACTACGATGCGTTCCCCTCCGCTACGGCAAGATCGGTCGCTAACTCGGCGGATCGACGCCCGTGATGACGATTCCACGGCGTCGTCTGGTCCGCGGGTTCGCCGCGATAAACGTCTGGTTCTTCGGGAACGGCACAAGGAGGACGCTCGAACTACCATCGAGCAGCGGCGGGAAGCGCGCCGTCAATCCGACAGGCGCGCGGGACCCACTGTCGACGAGCCTGCGCCGGGGTATTCTGGTAACTTGCCTTACGAGGTGGGTTGTCCAGCTTTTACTCGTGAGCTGCGGCGAGTCCAGTGGCCCAACTCCCGAACTTTCAAGCCGGAGATGCCGGAGAAATACGACGGCAAGACTCACCCGTCAGAGTTCCTGAGCGTCTACACCATTGCGGTGCAGGCTGTCGGGGCTCGGGACGACAAGATATTCGCCAACTACTTCCCGTTGGTGCTTAAGCCCAACGTCAGGTCGTGGTTGATGCATCTGCCAGAGAATTCCATTTCCTCCTGGGCAGATTTCTTTCATGAGTTTGTTGGCGCCTTTACTGGAGGCCATCAGGCTCCTGGCCAGGAGAGCGATCTACACCTCATCCCCCAAAAAGAAGGTGAAACCTTGCGCAAGTACATACAGAGATTCAGCCGTATTCAGCACAACATCCCAGACGTTCATCCTGCCGCCGTTATCAGCGCGTTCCATCAGAATGTACGCAACCGCAAGATGCGGGAAGAGCTAGCGATGAACAAGGTCAAGGATGTCGCCGAGCTCTATGCTCTGGCTGACAGATGTGCTCGGGCCGAGGAGGGAAGGAGACTCCCCGGCGAGGATGCTGGCGTGGAGCTCGACTCTGAAGCCGAAGACGCCACCACTCCGGCGAAGAAAGGCCGACGGCGGAACAGGAAGCGCAAGGCCAAGGCCGTGCTTGCCGTCGAGGGGTTCGGCGACCCCGGCACCGCCAAGAAGGTCAAGACTGATGGCCCCGGCAAGGAGGTTGCCGTGTGTGCCGCATGTCAGGCCTTGGCGGCTGCCGACAAGCCGGAGGGCTCCGGCAAGCAGTACTGCAAGATCCATCGCACCAAGGGTCATGATCTCCAGAACTGCCGGCAAGTTGAGCAGCTTGTTGAGAAGCAGAAAGCCGAATATGAGAGGCGAGACAAGGAGAAGGCCCAGGATGGTGCTGAGGGATCTGGCAAGAAGCGCGGTGGTCGAGGAGGTCACCGCGGCAAGGCCAAGCAACGGAAGGAGAGGCCCGCTCGAGGTGGCGACAAGGAGCAGGGAGGTGACGATGATGATGAAGACGGCGACGAGTCCAGCGAGCACGAGTTCCAGAAAGCCACAGAAGCCATGTGCGTTGATGGGGGCGCCTCGTTGCATTCCTCTCACCGCCGACTTAAACAGTGGGCGCGCGAGATTAATGCGGCAGAGCCATCGATTGATGCCCGGAAACCACTGAAATGGTCCCAAACGCCTATCATCTTTGATGCCGAGGATCACCCTGATCGCACAACTGCGGTCGGGTGTTTGCCATTGGTGGTTTCACCAACAATCCGCAACCTCAAGGTGACAAAAATGTTAGTTGACGGTGGGGCCGGTTTGAACTTAATCTCGCCTGATGTGATCAAGAGATTGCAAATTCCTGACGAAGATCTCGAGGAGACGGGCACGTTTCAAGGGATCAATCCAGGAAGGAGCCAGCCGAAGGGCAAGATCACGCTGCCAGTAATGTTTGGTAGTGAGCTCAACTTCAGAACAGAAAAGATCGTCTTCGACGTCGCCAAGATTCCATTGCCATATAATGGGATTCTTGGTCGCCCGGCGCTGGCCAAGTTTATGGCAGCATCACACTACGCCTACAATACCTTAAAGATGCCCGGGCCGATGAGCGTCATCACTATCAACTCTGACAGGAAGGATGCGCTTATCTACACCGACCAACTCTACCGAGCGGCAGTCGCAGCACCTGCCACCAAGGCACTTGCTCCTGTCGCCGAAGCTCCCAGGGGGAAGAAGACCGGCAAGACCTCTAGCACACACTCCGGCAAGCGCGCCTCCTCGGAGTGTTGCGCTCCCGTTGAGGATGTGCCGAAGAGCTCCACCGGCAAGAGCAAGAAATCCAAGGCAGCTCCACCAGCGAGCAAGAAGGTGCCCGCCAAGGAGGATGGTACGGGAGGAACTTTCACCATAAGTTCCACCCTTGATGACAAATAGGAAAGCGCGCTCATTGCCTTCCTGCGGGCGAATATCGATGTGTTTGCATGGCAACCATTTGATATCCCCGGTGTTCCCAGGGAGGTAATCGAGCACCACCTTGCTGTCTGCCCTCATGCGCGGCCCGTCAAGCAGAAGGTTAGGAAGCAAGCTTTGGAGCGGCAAGAATTTATTGCCGAAGAAATCAGAAAGCTAGAAGCGGCAGGTTTAGTCAGAGGAGTGCTCCATCCAACATGGTTGGCCAATCCGGTTGTAGTGCGCAAGGCGAATGGAAAATGGAGGCTATGTATTGACTATACAGATATCAATAAAGCCTATCCAAAAGATCCCTTTCCCTTACCGCGCATCGACCAGATTGTGGACTCCAATGCTGGCTACGATTTGCTGTCGTTTCTTGACGCTTATTCAGGGTATCATCAGATTTTCATGTCAAAGGAAGATGAAGAGAAAACCGCATTTATCACCCCATGTGGCACGTATTGCTTCATACGCATGCCTTTCGGGTTGAAAAGTGCTGGATCAACGTTTGCAAGAGCGGTCCAAATTGGTTTCGAGCCCCAGCTACATAGAAATATGGAAGCTTATATGGATGACATAGTGGTTAAAACCAAGGACAAGGCAACGCTCATACAAGACCTAGAAGAGACATTTGCAAATCTGCGCAGGATCAATCTGAAGCTCAATCCTGAGAAGTGTGTGTTTGGCGTCCCATCCGGCAAGCTTCTCGGGTTCTTTGTATCTCAACGTGGAATTGAAGCCAATCCCGACAAGATCAAGGCAATTGAGCAGATTGAAGCACCAAGACGTGTCAAAGATGTGCGTCGACTTGCCGGCTGCGTGGCTGCTCTGAGCAGGTTCATCTCCAAATCCGCTAAGCGCGCCCTGCCTTTCTTCAAAATCTTGAAGAAGGCCGGTCCAATGAAATGGACTCCGGAAGCGGAGGCAGCGCTGCAGGATTTGAAGAGGTACCTCTCCTCTCCGCCAACACTAGTTGCGCCTAAACCACAAGAGCCGTTGCTGCTATATTTAGCGGCGACGAATCAAGTGGTAAGTGCTGCATTATTGGCGCAGAGAGAAGTCGACGAAGAAGCAGCCGCAGCGGCAAGCCCGTCAAGCGACAAGCTGGGATCCTCCCCGGCAGAGTCTGGTGCCGACAAGGCAGGATCTGCGCAGTCGAATGATGCAACGCAGAAAAAGAAGATGGTGCAGTGCCCGGTCTATTTTGTCAGCTCCCTATTGCAGGGGGCTAGGTCAAGATATTCTGGTGTGCAGAAGTTGCTCTTTGGCCTTCTCATGGCCTCAAGGAAGCTGCGCCATTATTTCCAAGCACATGAAATCACCGTCGTCACTCGCTTCCCATTGCAGCGGATTCTACGAAATCCAGATGCGACCGGCAGAATTGTGGAGTGGGCGTTGGAGCTGTCAAGCTTTGGTCTCAAATTTGAAAGCACTTCAACTATTCAGAGTAGAGCTTTGGCAGAATTCATTGCGGAATGGACACCGACGCCAGACGAAGAAATTCAAGAGATAACCGTCCCCGGCAAGGAAACAGATCGGGTATGGATTATGTACTTTGATGGGGCTTTTTCGTTGCAAGGCGCCGGTGCTGCGTGCTGCTTGTCGCACCCACCAAAGAGCACCTCAAGTATGTAATTCAGATGCACTTTCCTTGGGAGATATCAACAAATAACACTGCAGAATATGAAGGGCTGCTTGCCGGTCTCAGGATCGCGGCAGACCTTGGGATCAAGAAGCTCATCGTCAGAGGTGACTCACAGCTTGTCGTCAGGCAAGTTAACAAAGATTATCAAAGCCCGTTGATGGAAGCATACGTAGATGAAGTGAGAAAGTTGGAGGAGCGTTTTGACGGTTTGCAAACAGAGCATGTTCCTCGAACAGAGAACAGCATTGTTGATGACCTGTCAAAACGTGCTGCCCTCAAGTTACCTGTGGAACCAGGAACTTTTGTGCTCCGCTTAACTCAGCCATCCGTAACACCATCGACGAGGCCAGACAAGAGAAGGAAGTTGAGTTCCGGCCAGTACTTTCTGGCAGAGCTCCCAGAAGCCGCCAGCAAGGAAGTTGCCGGGAACGACACGGTTGCCGGTGAGCAGCAGCCTCGCGCAGAACCTCAGGTTCTTGCCGCAGAAGCAAGCGCTCCCGCGGCCGAAGATATGCCTTTGGTCCTTGTTGTCGAGCCTCAGGCTCCAACATGGGCACAACACATCGTCCAATTCCTTCAAATAGGAGAACTCCCTGAAGAACAGGAAGAAGCGGAGAAAGTAGCCCGTCAGTCTAGTATGTACCAGTTCGTCGACGACGTCCTATACAGAAAGAGACCGAACGGTGTGAAATTGAAGTGTATTCCTCGGGAAGATGGACTGGAGCTGTTGGCAGAGATACATGGAGGCATATGTGGCTCCCACATAGGCTCAAGAGCTCTTGTCGGCAAGGCATTCCCGCAAGGTTTCTTTCGGCCCACTACTCTCCAGGATGCAACTGCACTAGTAACCAAGTGTGAAGCGTGCCAGTGCCATTCAAAGCAATTGCATCAGCCAGCTCAAGCTCTTCAAACAATCCCTCTTTCCTGGCCATTTTTGGTCTGGGGGCTCGACATATTGGGCCCCTTTCCCCGCGCTGCCGGGGGCTTCGAGTACTTCTACGTTGCTATCGACAAGTTCACGAAGTGGCCGAAAGTGGAAGCAGTGAGAAAGGTGACAGCACAGTCAGCGATCAAGTTCTTCAAAAGAATAGTGTGCCGTTTTGGTGTGCCAAACAGGATCATCACCGACAATGGCACGCAGTTCACGAGCCGCACCTTCATGCAGTATGTCCAAGACCTTGGCGGCAGAATCAGTTTTGCCTCTGTTGCTCACCCGAGAAGCAACGGCCAAGCGGAGAGGGCAAATGCTGAAGTGCTGCGAGGTCTCAGAACAAGAACTTTCGACAAGTTGCGCAAGTGCGGAAGACGCTGGATTGATGAGCTGCCGGCGGTTCTTTGGTCAATCAGGACGACACCAAATCGAGCTACTGGCCAAACACCCTTCTCCCTAGTCTACGGGGCAGAAGCTGTCCTCCCCACGGAACTCATATACGGGTCACCTCGAGTGCTCGCTTATGATGAGCTCGAGCAAGAGCAGCTGCGCCAAGATGACGCCACGCTACTTGAGGAAGATCGTCTTCGGGCTGCTATGCGAGCTGCACACTACCAGCAAGCCTTGCGCCGCTACCATAGCCGCAAAGTGCATGCCCGAAGCCTTGAGGAAGGCGACCTTGTTCTTCGGCGCGTTCAGTCCGCCAAGGGATCAAACAAGTTGACGCCGAAGTGGGAAGGCCCTTATCGGGTAGTACGAGTCACCAGGCCCGGCGCAGTCTGCCTAGAGACCGAAGATGGCATTCCAGTGAGCAATTCCTGGAATATCGAACACCTTCGTAAGTTCTACCCATAAGGCGCGGTTGCCGGGTCTCCCGGCAACCACTTTTTGTACAAGTCTTGCCGGCAAGGCATACGATCCTTTGTACAAAGCCAGGCGTAGACCCTGTGCATAGTTGAATAAAGTTAAGCGTTTTACAATTCTTGTCGATTTTCATGTCATTTTATATGCATGCTTATCTGAGATATTGTAGCCGGTAAGCACTAATGAACCGCCAAGGTTCCATATCTCTATTTTCTCTTCTTTCTTTTTCTCAAAGGACAAAAGGTTCCCTCGCATGCACGTTTGCCGGGGGGATGATGGTATGGATACCGACAGGCGACGTTCAAGTTGACATCTTGCAATAAGGAATACAGCAACGAAAAGCTAAGTTGCAAAACTTCTAAGCAAATTTTTTATTGGAGAGTTATTTTCCTTGAACGATTTCGGCTTTTGTATGGAAAACCTGCACGCGAAGGAACCTTGTCATGACTAGTCGCGCCCTTACTTTGTTTCGAGTCCGCTCAACAACTTAAGTGGCTGCACTGGAAACGTCAAGGTATCTTGTCGGTAGCGGCACCTCCAGCAGGCTGCTAAGGATCCGTTCCTCAAAGCGCTCGCGGCAAGGTTGCGCGCACCGGCAAGATCCCCATAAGCGTAGGGCAAGGACCATACGGAAAGGAATCGGACAAGGGAAATAGCACACATTCATCCAAAACATAGCAAGTTACGTTACATTGATGGTCACCACAATCCTAACTTAAGATAAAACTGTCTTTTACATGGAATGGCGGCAACAAAATGAAGCGAAGCGGCTAGTCCCTCCGCTGGCCTTCAACCCGCTTGACGTGGCTCACTCGGTAGACGATGGGCGCGACAAGCTCTTCGAGTGCCCTGAGGTCTACATCCTTCGGCAAGCTAGCAAGAACATTGGTGAGGTTGATGCCAGGGTTCTTGTGCACCACTTTGACGAGTACCTTGCGAAGGACGGCTCGGCAGAGCTTGCGAGATTCGTTGGCCAGCTGGCTCTCTCGGTTAGACTAGAGCAGCTTGAGGGCATCAACGACACCCTCGAAGAACATGGTCAGCTTGGCGCTCGAAGACACCCTCTCGTCAGAAGAGTAGCTGAAGTTATCCAAGCCCATGGTGGACAGTTCTGTGGCGAGCCTTTCCGCGACGTCGACTAGGCACTCAGTCCAGATCTTCACACCTCTCTCAAAGTCATTATAAGTGGCGGCAGCGCTGTTGAGCAGGCTCTTCTCGCTCTGGAGGTCTTTGATCAAAGCCCTCTCGCGAGCCTTGCCGTTCTCAAGGGACTCCTCCAGCGTCGCCACCTTCAGTTTCAGATCAGCAATAGATTCATTGGCTGAGGAGAGCTCCTTGGTCTTGTCGGACATGGCGGCTTGCATCTCCGCCAGGCTGAAGAGGGTCTTCTCTTTGTCGGCTTTGAGCATTGAGATCTCCTTGCCATGGCCTTCAAGATCTGCTTCCAGCCTCTTCACTTGATCGCCCAGCTCGTTCTTGGCGGCCTCTGCAGCTTTGGCGGCATCGATGGCTTCCTTGAGCTTGCCGGCGTGATCCACGGCCAAGGCTTCGAGCGTTTCCTTGTGCCTCTGCTCCAGCTCCTGGGTTCGCCGCGCGACAAGCTTCTCGATCTCTTCATCCTTGCTGCGGAGCTTGGCGGCGAGTGCCTCCTCGCGAGCGGCAAGGTCCTCTTCGTGAGCATCAAGCCCGACGCGGCGTTCCATCAGGCGAGCTTCCTCTGCAGCAGCCTGCTGCGCGGCCTCCTCCTGTGCCCTCTCGACGTCGGATTGCTTTAGGAGGAGCTCGTTCCAACTTTGGTTCAGCTGCTCCCGGCCAGCCGTCAGCTCTTGGAAGGCCTCGGCATACCAGACTTGCGTCTCCTCGACGCGCTTCTGGAAGTCTGCTTCCGCTGCTTCAACAACTGCCGCCCTGGAGTCCAACCTCTCCTTTCGGGTGCGGTGAAGCGCTTGGAGCTTTTGGAAGTTGTCGCTCATGGCTTGGAGGAGCTGTTCTTCCTTGGACCCGTTGCTGCTGGCGCGTGGCTCATTGCTGATCTTGAGCCCAGCGGCGGCGATGACATCTCTGTCAAATATCTCTCCTTCGGTTGGCGCCCCAGTGCTTGCCGTCCCTGGTATGCTGACGAACAGGTTGTCGCCAACCTTAAGATATCTGCTTGACGGGGGGGCGTCGGATGTTGACGGCTGGTCCTTGACAACTGCCTCGCCGGCAACTGGGGGCTCCACGGCAGGTGTAGCACCAGGCGCTCCTACGGCAGGAATGCCATCAGTGTGGTCGCTGGACTCCTTGCCGGCCCCCTCAGCAGATCCCTTGGCGGTTTCTTCCTGTGCGGCCTTGGCGGCCTCAGCAGCTACGATCCTGTCGGCTTCGGTGGCAGCGTCCTTGGCGATCTCTTCGATGGCAACGTCAACGTCCATTTGTTCCACCGAAGGGAGGTCTGAAGACCAGGAAAGGAAACAAGATGAGATCAAGGTTGAAGTTCAAGAAGACAAAAATAAAGAAAGAATGACGAGTGCACCAAGGCAAACGGTTTACCTGTGTCGAGCTGTTGAGAGGTGGCTTCTCCTTTCCCGGCAACATTGGTTGCCGATGTAGGATTGCCAATGCCCGCGCTTGCCAGCTCCTCTTCAACGCGAATGGGCTCGCCAGTGAAGGCCCTTGCCGAAGGTTCGTCTCTGGGCGGCATGGTTGACGGAGGCGGCACGTCAGGGGCGGCCTCCAGTGGATCTCCTTGTTGCCGTTCTTCTCCTATAAGCCCGGTGATGTCAGCAGTGAAGATATTCTCCCCAACGCTCGCTAGCAGAAAATGAGTAATGGACTCATGCTAGGGGCTGGGTTGGAGGCTGCGTTGAGGGCTGGGCTCCAGGCTGATGATGATGGGCTCTGGCGCACCTACGGTGCTTGCCGAAGGCTCGTCACCTGTTGAAGTTTTCGCCTTCTTCGCCATCCTTTGCGCCAACGTTTCCGTATCCCTGCGGAGACAGGCCAAAGCAAAACGAATGAGTTAGAGCGAAACCAGGAATTCAGAAGTTAAAAGATGCGGTAGGACCCTTACTCTTCTCTTTCCGGACTAAAGGAGGAGATGTCAAAATCAACCTCCTCTGCAATGTCCGTGCGAGGGGGGGAGAAGGGGTCCTGGGACGCTTGGTTGCAGCAGAAGCAGTGGGTTGATGTGATCCTGCTGCTCCAGTTGCCGGTGCCGTCGTATGGGATGCCCCCACCGCACCCGTTATTGCCGCGGTCGAGCGTGTCGTACGTCGCACGGGTTGTTGTTGGGCTTCTTGCCGCTGCGCAGCCTTACCGGCCGCCCCCTTGCCGGAACCCTCGCTGCTCGAGGGAGGTTGACATGTTGGGACGCCAGAGACAGCCTTTTGAAGAACCTGTTTCTTCTTCTCCGGAGCTGGGGGCTCCTCATGCGGCTGCTCCTCGGCCGTGTCTTCAACAGGAGAGCTCCCGGCAACCATGCCACTCTGTTCCCCGGCAACCTCACCTTCCTCGGCAAGGGTCTCCTCTAGTGTTATTTCTTCTTCACCGGCTTCCTCTTCCGCGAAGCCAAAGCTGTCGGCCTCCGCGGCAAGGTTCGCCTCTTCCGCCCTGCTAGCGATGTAAGCCACTTCTTCATCAGTGGTGGGGTGGATGAAAGTTGGCTCTTCCCGGATGGTTTTCTCCGACAAGCTGTCAAAGAACTCCTGTGCGCGCTCTGAGGATGGCTCTTCCCAAGTTCCGTCAGGGCCGTGGGCATTACACACCGGCATCATGGCGATGATTGAGCCCAAGGCAGAGTTGTTGCACAAGGGAACTATGCCAGCCGGCAACTTAAACTTCTCGTCAGGCCTGAACAGTTTGTGGCAGAGGGCTGTGTGCTGCAAGACCGTCAAGTTGTTGTTCAGACCAGGGCGCAGCCTCATGATATCTGCTGCATTCTTGAAATCCCAGGCTGGTCTCCCTTTATTCTGCAGAGGGGTGATGCGGCGGCGGAGGAAATCAGCGCCGACCATTTCTATTGTGAGCCCGACAACCTTGAGGCGGTGGATCCTGGTAACTGCGATTGCGAGCTTCTCATCCTGAGGATCGAGGCCGCTCCAGTCCTTGCCGCGAACCACCTTTGTTTGCCGGGGCGTACAGAACGGCTGAGGATCTTTCTCCTTAATCCAGCACCACTGGTCCCGCCATTCATCCCACTTCTTGCGGTAGAGACCATCTGGGTATATATCCTTATTCCATGCTCTTGGAATCCAAGTGATAGAACCAGAAAGGGCATCTCCCGTCTCGATGCGGGGAACAAAGTAATGGCGGAAGAGGGCTGTGTTGGGTGCTACTCCAGCGAAATTTTCACAAAGATGAGCGAAGACTGACATGCATGTCACGGCATTCGGCGTGAAATCCAAGAGGCGGAAGCCGTATGTGTACATGATGTCGATGAAGAAATCGGAAAACGGAGGGCAGAGCCCGCAATAAAAGTAAGCGGCGAAGAAAGGGAATTTATCTGGGCCGCCCTTGACGGAAGCTGGAAGCACGCGAGTTCTGGGGTGAGCCTTCGTCTCCTTCCCCCACATGCACATGTACCACTCAACTAGGGTGCGCATGTCGAGCGTCGGGGCGAAGACGGCGTGCTCCTTCCGCATCTCCACCAGATCGATCTTCTCCGCCTCTGCATCCGAGTCGACGGCTTTCACCGCCTTGCCCTTGCCTGCTTTGGGCGGCATGGCGACTGTGGAAGCGGAGGCCGAGGATGATGAGGGCGTGGGGGTGGCGGATGGATGGGGGAGGCTCTGTTCCAGGCTCGAGGAAGAAGGCGACGGCGGTTTTCCAGATTGGAAGAGACAAGAGGTAAATGAGCAGCGCCTCTGCGGATTCCTTTTTATGGGGAAGGCGCGAGGCTGGCTCTTTACTGACAGATGTGAAAGCATTTTTACAAGCGCACTACTGCGGCCATTCCGCGCACGTATCCCACGTCCTGCATTTAATGCGCGTCGTGGGGGAGCGCAGTAAATAAGATGATTATTACAGTTAACTCCTGCCACGCATGCCCGTGCACTGTTTGGGCCTAGCCCAACAACGCCTCGCACCCATGTATGGCCTAGGCCCGGGGGCTCCTGTCGGTGTACTAAAGTTTGGGTCTTTTAGTACCCCATACTTGTGCACGGACGGTTGTAGCCATGCCAGCAGCAAGGCCTGCCAGGGGACAACTGGAAACATATACCGAGGATATCAAGAAGGCATTCAAACCGATGATCAAAGACAGAAGACTAAAGGCTGGGCTCCCGGCAAGATACTTGTCAGGAGGACTCGCGAAGGCCCGGCAAGGCTTCGCACCCAGCAGATCTCGCACCCGGCAAGATCCCTCCGTACTGCCACCGCTCCAGCGCAGCGACCAGTCCGTCGTTTAGGGCTTGTCCTCCTGGTTGCGTGTCATGGCACTGACCGCGGATGGGCTTAAGCGGTGCTGATGGGACGGGTCCTTTTTCCGTCCCCAAGAAAGTTAGGGACACCTAAGGGAGGCATTTAATGCGTTCGTCCTAATCCGTCAGTGGTAATCATGTAACACTGTAGCAACTTTCCACCTCTTGTACTTCCTGTTCGCCACTGTTGGTGACCCCTTTGGACGTATAAAAGGAGGCCCAAGGCGGAGCTACAGGGGGGAGCTGCTGGCCCATTCTGCATGCGTAGCTGCTTCTTGAACGTACTGTTCATCGCAAGCGCTCCGTGTACTAGAGCTTAAGAACATCCACAATAAACAACAGCAGGAGTAGGGTTTTACGCTTCTCAGCGGCCCGAACCTGGGTAAAAGATCCTTGCGTTGGTCGTTGGATCCGCTCTTTGTGCAAATCTTTTCCCCCGCCGAACCGTAAAGGGATCCTCTCGATCCCATAGGTGTCGTACGCCGACACTCGAGGTAGTCTTCGGTTCGCCCGAGAACTTCAGAAGCGAGGAGTTAATCTTCGACATCGTACCCTTCCGGAGTGCATACCATGCGCTCTTAGGACGCACGGCCTTTGCACGTTTCAACGCAGTCCCCCATTACGCCTACCTCAAGCTCAAAATGCCGGGACCCAACGGTGTCATCACGGTCAATGGTAACACCAAGCGTTCACTCCAGACAGAGGAACAGACCGCGGCTTTTGCAGCCAAGGTCCAAGCGTCCGAGGAGGCAGCCCGCAGCGATAAACGCGCCGCTCGCTCTTTGAAGCGAGCCCGGGCTGCACAAGTCGACCTCGGCCAGCTACCCCCGCACCCGAAATAGGGATGCGTGCTCCTCGCGTGTCCTAGCTGCAGGCACTACGTCCCCAGGGTGCACAACTTCGCACTCAAAATTCCCTGGGACACCGAGGAGCCAGTACAACTACTCATGCGTCACGCATGGATCAACCACGCGAGGACAAGGCTTAGCGCCCCTACATAGACAGGCATCTGTAAAAGAAGTAGCCGAGCGTCACTACGTCTCTGTGGCCTTAACTACAGAATGATGCCGGCAAACACCTCCCTTTGGGGAACTTGGTTATTAAACACTTCGAGTGTATAAAGGGCCGGTTAGGCATTAGCCTTCACCAATCAGCCATCATCAATCAAGAGCGATCTGTTCAACAGTTCGGAAACACAGACGTGCGGCAGGCTTCGGTCCGGATCTTTTCAAATCCGTCAGTAATTATCTGACCTTTTTTCCTTTCTTCCTTACTATTCACGTTGTACTCTTTCGATTACTCTCATCACAACTGGGCTTGTACATTCTTGACACTATGATATAAAGAAATCGTGCCCTTTCAAGGTCTTTATTGTATTTCTTTATTAGCATAGCTCCGGGACGATGCAGTATCTAAAAAAGATGCAATTGTATATGAAAGTCCGATGTATTCGGCGTCCCGAATTTTTGGCCTTATATGCATCAGTTTCGAACCTAGATTTCGGTCAATAGTTGGGTTGCCCGGCTCCTATGTGTACCCCTTACGTTCCCGATGTAGTCGGCTAAGGGTGTAACGGGAGAACCACTGCAATTGCGCCGCCAGGTTAATTGGCATGGCGCCTCAGTGGAGAAAGCCGAAAACTGACTATCTGGGTAAGTGTAAATTGGTCTGCCATCCGGAGACCGCATCAAGCGATGTGACGCTAGAGATCACCCGTGTAAAACGAAGAGCTTTTATTTCTAGCCGAAGTATGCCATGGCCTAGACCTCGGCCGCGTTGGCCGCATACTCCCTACGCCGGGGGCTGGTCCCCAGCCCCCACAGTCAAACTCCTACGACTAAATGAAAGTTGTCAAGCCACTATAGTCCGATTGCCTAGTTCCTTTAAGTCATTGACCGCCTCCGGGTACCGAGACGTCGGCCAAGGGTCAAATATGCCTGAAGGAGCACCCTCTGTATAACCTACACTAGGGCTGAAGCCGACGACTGGCCACTCTCATTTTGAACAGTCATATTGGAGGCATCATTCAATATAAAATAAAAACATATGGATTCTCAAGCCATCTTCATTCAAACACGGGATAAAGTCTTTACATTATACACTCCGGCATTCCGAAGCATCACCTAAAAATATAGTGTCCTTGGGGCACATGGCCTCAGTCGCCCTAGCTCCTGCCTCAACCTCGGCGAAGAACTGCTCGGCGGTCCGCGGCTTGTCGGCAGGAGGGCTAGCGGCACACGTCTCCGCGTCAACCTTGCGGAAGTGAGTCTTCAAGCAAGCGTATGCCCTCCGCGCCCCTTCGAAGCATGCAGACCTCTTCCAGCGCTCAATGCAAGGCACGTCATTTTGGAGATGGGCCGACAGGCCAAAGAGACTTCTCGGCATGGCTTCGGCAGGCCACAAAGCGACGCAGAGGTCTTGGAGTGCCGGCCTGGTCATGCGGAACAGCTCGACCAGCTGCTTCACTCGATGATTCAGCAGCTGCCCAGACGGTGACCTCGGAAATTGACCCCAGAAGGCTTTCTCCGCCTCATGGCCCGCCAGTTGGCCGAAGTATGCCACCGCATCCTCCGCGCTCTGCGGGAGATCCTTGAAGACCTCTGCGGAACGCCATAATTGGGTGAGCTCGACACACCCTTTGCTGCCAAACATACACTGCAGCAAAAATTTCTTACCCGAGGCGATTTGCTCCACTTGCTGGAGCACCTCGCGATCCGCTCGGGCCTAGGTCTTGAGCTCTGCGTGGGCGCGCTGCAGCTTCTCGAGCTCCTCCTTCGTCCGCTGCCCCTCCTCCTGAAGTTTGTCGCGTGCTTCGAACACGCCCTTCAGGGTCTCCTCTACTTCTAGCACCCGTGCCTGGTGCTTCTCTACGGCCGCCTTCTCGGCAGCCCGGGCCTTCTCGGCCGCGGCGGCAGCATTCTCCTGCCGCCGCACCTCTTTACGAGCTCTGTCAAGCTCGGCCTTGAGCATCTCCAGCTCCGCTGTCAACACAGTCTGACATTAATTGTTTTCCTTCACACCTATTGGCAAATATGCACGGCAAGTTTCAGCTTGCTTACCTTGAGACTGCTCAAGTTTCCGGTTCATCTCCGCCATCTCTTCGGAGGCGGAGTCCGGGGTCGAGGTCACAACCTGGAACAAAACGGATCCTTATTGTAAAGGGAACAATTCAGATCACTCATCGGCTCCTACTACGTCAAGCGACCCCGATGCCAGTTTCTTGAAACCGACTTCGGGCTCGGGGGCTACTCACTCACTATGCCGTTTAGAAGGCTATACCCTTCTGTCCTCGGACAAAACTCGCAAAAACAAAAAGCTTAATGCGCAGAAATCGTACCTCGAAACCTGCTGCAAGGTTCTTAAAAACCTTGTGCAGGACGGCCCCTGCGGACCGGTAGCTCTCTAGCGCCATGCCCATCAAGGCACGGTGCTCCTCCTTGATGGAAGCACCCCTCAAGGCCTCCTCCACCTCCTCGGTCCATCCCACGCCAGCCCGTCCCTGGGCAGTAGGCTGGGGCGACGGAATGACCTCAGGTGTCTCCATCCGAGTGGCCTCCGCCCATTGTGGTGGAGCCAAGGTAGACTCCGGCTGGGCCAACGGCTGGCCCGGCATTTCTTTGATGACCTCGGGGCACTCCATCCCCGGGTCTTGTCTGGCCGAGGTGTCGTCCTCGGCCGCGGTCACCACCTCGTCGGCCCCCGTCAAGTTGACTTCGGGGACCAGGGTGGACGTCACCTCCCCCAGACCGTCAGGCTTTGGGGGAGAAGCAGCAGACTCTGGAGTCCCGCTGGTTGATGGCAGCCTGTTTGAAGAGCCGCTGAGAATTACCCTCGGCGGACTACACATGAAAAACTACTTGTGTAAGATTCCCCCTTGCTGAAAAAGTGACTTAACGAAAGACGATAGAGACAAGGGCTTACCCTCGAGGTGTCGGTTTCTTCCTCCCCATTGCGAGGGGGTCTTCCTCTGAGTCACCGGAGAGCTCGGCCCTCTCTGATGACTTGTTGGCGGCCTTGGATGAGGCTCGCCTCGGCCTCTTTGAGCCTTTCGGCGGCATGACCACGTCGGCGTCTTCTATCGCCAACCTCTTCCCCTTCGGGGGGGGGGGGGAGAATCTCCTCCTCGCCCTCCTCGACGCCGCCGTCTTGAGCGGCGGAGGTGTGGGTCTCTTTTGACCGGGTGACCGAGGCCCCTCTGGTCCGAGCACTGGACCTCCCCGTCTGGGGCTTCGTCCCTTTGGAGGCCACCACATGTGGCTCCTCGGTCAGAAGCGCTGAGAGCAGGGGAGTTGGGGGCTGCTCTGGCAGTGGGGCTGGGCATCGTACCTCTTTTACCCAGGCCGACCACTTCTGCAGAATGTCAAAACACAACGATTCGAGTAAAACCTTTGATCCTTTACACAATTAAGAAATCACAGAGATTGAAGGGCAAAATTACTTACCGGGGGGCCTCATAGCCGTGCTCGAGGCCGCGGTCCTCTCCCGCCTGGGGGATCTTATCCTTGGCCAGCTTCATGAGCTTCGTCCACATGGTGGCCAAGGTGGAGCGGAAGAAGGTGTTGATGGTGTCCATGTCTTCGGGCTTTTGTGCCCACATTGGTTTAGCCCGAAACTGGAGGGGAAGTATACGGTGATTGAACATGACATTGATGACGTCGGCCAGCTCAACCTTCCCCGTCGTGGACCACCACAGGACCCTGTCGATCAGGGTCTCCACCTCTTCTGGCTTCCCCCAAGCAACGCCCTTCTCCTTCCAGGACTTGAGTTTCTTGGGTGGCCCGGCCGAGAAGGCCGGGACTTCGGTTTGACCAGGGGCAAGAGGTTCAGTGATATAAAACAACTCCCTCTGCCATTCCTTCACCGTTTCGATGAAGGTTCCTTTGAACCAGATGGCCCCCTGGTTCTTGCTGACCATGGCTCCCCCGCATTCCATGAGATTCTGTCCGCTGGATTTCGGTTTGATCCCAAAAATCTTCAGCCACAGGCCGAAGTGTGGCTCGCAGCGGAGGAAAGCCTCACAAACAGTGATGAAAGCGGCGAGGTGGAGAATAGAATTGGGGGCCATGTGGTGGAAGTCTAACCCGTAGTAGAACATTACCCCGCGCACGAAGGGGTGCAGCGGGAACCCCAGGCCTCGGATGAGGTGGGGGACGAAGACTACCCGCTCCCCGGCGTTGGGAGCGGGCACCAGTTGGTCGGCCGATGGAGCGCAGGCAGCGATGGTGGGGGCTAGGTACCCCGCGTCACGCAGCTCGGCGATGGTCGCCGCTGTCACCGTGGAGCCGCCCCAGTGCCCCTTGAGGGTGTCGGCCATGGCTGGTTGAGAAGACTGAGCTCGCGAGCAGGGCGGGTGTGCTGGTTGGATCTGGGCGTGACCAAGATGGACTCCGGAGGCTGTAAGAGAGAGGCGTGATCAATGCAATCTCTGTCGAAGACTTGTAGTACACTTCAAGATTTGTCCAGCCGCCTTATTCCTAGATACCGACATTGTAACCCTAGATACCCTCCCTGGCGTGTATATAAGCCATAGGGTTTAGCCCGTAGGGGGGACATACGCAACATTGCATACCTAGCCATAGAAGTTAGACACATATTACGATCTTGAGGTAGATCAACTATGTACTCGATACATCTTCATCAATATAACAGAAGCAGGACATAGGGTTTTACCTCCATCAAGAGGGCCCGAACCTGGGTAAACACCGTCTCCATTGTCTCTGTTACCATCGATCCTAGATCCGCAGCTCGGGACCCCCTACCCCGAGGTCTGCCAGTTTTTACACCGACACCTAGTTTCCCGCTTCGGGGTCCCCAATCGAATAATCATCGACAATGGCTCCCAGCTCACCAGCGGTGCTTTTCGGGACTATTGTGACTCCATCGGCACCAAGATTTGTTTCGCCTCTGTCACGCACCCCCGCAGCAACGGACATGCCGAATGCACCAACGCGGAAGTGCCTAAGGGACTCAAGACCAGGACATTCGACAGGTTGAAGAAGAGCGGCCAGAATTGGATTGAAGAACTACCCTCCGTGCTATGGTCCATCCGCACCACAGCGACAAAATCCACCGGTGAAACTCCTTTCTTCCTCGTATACGGGGCGGAGGCCGTTCTCCCAACGGAGCTCTCTCATGGATCGCCACAGGTGCTTGCTTTCGACGAATCAAGACAAGCCCATCTACGGACCGATGAGATTGCTCTCCTGGAGGAGGCGCAGTGCCATGCCGCCATTCGCGCCGCCTGGTACCAGCAGGGACTCAGTCGCTACCACAGTCGGCACGTCCGCTCTCATGCGCTGGAGGTCGGGGACCTCGTCCTACGCCGACTGCAAACCCGCGAGGGCCTCAACAAGCCGTCACCTGTCTGGGAAGGCCCATTCAAGGTGGTGCACGTCACCCGACCGGGGTCGGTCCGATTGGAGACGGAGGAAGGATGCCCCGTACCAAACGCATGGAACATCGAACACCTCCGCAAGTTCTACCCTTGAATAAGAAACCCTTGTAAATATGTATCCAGGGCCTCCCCCGCCAAGCAGAAGGACTAGTATGACGATTTCCTTGCCTTTGTCACTACCATGTGTAACGCCTGGCTGGCAGTACAACGACCTGTTCCGTCCGCATTATGGGAATGTTCCCTCAGGCCTCCTCCCGCGTGATTGTTTAACACTCGTTTCTCCCACCAAGGATAGAGGAGTTACGATGACACACCCCACCTGCAGCTACGAAAACGTTCTTGGGCTCTGTCCCATACGAACCTCTTTTCGCAGGGAGCTGGGTGCCCGTTTCTCTCCTCATTGCGAGACGAGTCACAATGATGGGATTCCCCCCTACCACAGAGAAAATGTTCCCGGGATCTATCTCGTACGAACTGCTTTTCGGTAGGGAATCGGGCATGTGTGTGATGAATGGTCATCCGATTTGTCCGTCCCTGTCTTAGGAGGGCTCCTGGGAGGCCTTATACTTGGGCCTCCCTACAAAATGTCTGAGAAAGAGGGGTGGGCCCCTACTGCCAGCGTCTCCGGCCTCCAGTGGGGCCTGCCGGCTGCGGGGTCTTGATGGCCATGGGGCCCACTGGCTGCTTGATACCATAGCCCGTAGGCCATGATGTCACGGGGTGGGTGGCACGAAGCCTCTAAAGTGTCGGGCCGTCCTGTCGTGGGTCGTCACGGTCAGCGGTACTGGCAGCACTATAGCCACGCCCCCACGGCGCAAGGGATGTCTTGTCCATGTACCTGGTACGGTTGGATTTGACGGGCGCTTACCCCGTCGGCCGCCGGCCCCCAGCAGGGGGAGCCGGCTGAAGGGTCAGCCGGCTGAGGGAGTTGAGCCATCCCGAATGTTTTGAAATGTTGATCTACCTCCTTGAGCCTACCCGAGGATCATCCCCCTGACAATATCTCAAGAGCTATGCTCGGTGTGAAAAAAGGGATGATAAAGTTTCTCTTTTATTCATGATAAGGGTCGAACCGCAAAATCCAAGCAAAATGCAACTTTAAAGACATACTTACAATAAAAAGGAGATCCGAGGTAGGGGGAGTTCGCCAAAGTCCAAACAGCGGAGCTGATGTTTACCACCATTCTCCTTTATGCCTCTCTATTTATGCTCATTTTTGTTTTCCCGTCTAAACCGAGGAAAGTTCGTCCCACCTGATCTATTGAGCCTTTTACCTAAGGGCACTTGATCAGCGACTGTCTACAGAAGACGTACTTCGGTGAAGGTTTATCAAAATATAGCCTAAGGCTGCTTGCCCAGCCCCCAGTTAAACCGTGTGGCTTTCCAAGGCAAAGTATGCAAAATGTCAGAAAGTGGGTTGTTGGTTGATCTGAACTGCTCCTGTTCTTTAGTTTGTATGTGCTACATGATCCTCTACCTTTTATTGATCATTATCTGCAAAGATCATTATCCTCTACCTTTTATTGATCAAATGCTGGAAAGGCTAGCCAATCATACTTTTGCTGCCTGGATGGATATTTGGGATTTGCGCAGATAGCGGTACATCCTGGGGATTAAGAGAAAACTACTTTCACTTGCCCCTTCGGTATGTACTCTTACCGTCGAATACCATTTGGCTTATGTAATGCACCAGCTACTTTTCAAAGATGTATGAATGCTATCTTTGCTGATTTTGTTGAAGAGATCATGGAAGTTTTCATGGACGATTTTCTGTCTATGGGACTTCTTTTGATGATTGTCTTTACAACCTTGATAAAGTTTTGCAGAGATGTGAGGATACCAACCTTGTCTTAAATTGGGAGAAATGCAATTTTATGGTCAATGAAGGTATTGTCTTAGGGCATAAAATATCAGGAAAAGGTATTGAGGTGGATAAAGAAAAAATAGATGCCATAGGGAAACTCCCTTATCCAAGAGACATAAAAGGGATAAGGAGTTTTCTTGGGCATGCTGGCTTCTATAGACGCTTCATAAAAAAATCTAGTATTTCGAAACCGCTTACTAACCTTTTGCAGAAGGATGTCCTGTTCGAGTTTAATGATGAGTGCAAGGTCTCTTTTGAGAGGCTTAAACACGCTTTACTCAATGCACCCATCATCACGCCTCCGAACTGGGACCAATCCTTTGAGGTGGTATGTGAAACTGACGACAATGCAGTAAGTGCGGCGTTAGGCTAGCATGAAGGTAACAAATTTATTATCATTTACTATGCTAGTCATACTCTCACGGAAGCCCAAAGGAATTACGCTAAGAATGATAGAGAGTTATATGCAGTAATTTTTGCTTGTGAAAAGTTCAGGCCCAACATCACCGACACCAAGGTCATATTCTATACGGAGCGTCAAGCGATAAAGGAGGTCCTTGATATTAAAGATACAAAACCTCGTTGGATGAGGTGGTCTCTTCTTTTGCAGGAATTTGATAGCGAGATGCTCGATCGAAAAGAGATAAATGAAACTATGACAAACGTCTCCTTGCTAGAAGAAGAAGAGCAAAAGTACCATGGAACGGAGATTTGTATCCCATATGGAATGGTGGTAGCCTTAGATAGGGCAACCATTCGTACTTTTGGGGATACCGAGCCTCCGCTCATTGGGCTGGAAGAACCATTCACTAAATTAAGGGTAAGAGAAGAAAATGATTTATTTGATTATATTAACCCTTTGCACCCAAGTAAACTCCAAAGGACGTCCATAACGCTTCGCTCCCGAAGAGAGCAGAAGCCTGGTACGAAAACATACCTCAAAAACAAAGGATGGAAGAGGCACGGGAATTCAAGCATGTTCTTCCAATTACCTTAAGTATTGTTTTATTCTGTTTCGTCTTATTTTTTAGTAAAGATTGCTATGTTTTCCAAGCCATACGAGTGCCCATACGATCGCATGCGGTCGTATGGAGCGCCGTCTTTGATTCTGTTTCTTTAGGTGAATCGGGCGATGGACCTGGCGAGCACCCATGGGACCGCCAAACGATCGCATAAAGGGTTGTCGATCGCTCTGTCACCAAGAGCTAACGTTTGTCGGTGTAAAAAAACTTTTTTCTCGCACGACAAAGGAAGTCAAACGGACGCTAGAACAAGCAGTTACGGTTGTTGTAGGATCGAAAGTATGTCTAGAGGGGGGTGATTAGACTACTTGGCCAAATAAAAATCTATATTTTTCCCAATTTTAGTTGTGGGCAGATTTTAGCAAGTACACCAAGTCAAGTAACACCCTACACATGCAATTCTAAGAGTGTAGCAACGGAAAGTAAAACATTGCACATGTAAGTAAAGGAGGGGATTGGAGATTTCAAACGCAATGAAGACACGATGATTTTTGGCATGGTTTTGATAGGTGGTGCTATCATACGTCCACATTGATGGAGGCTTCAACCCATGAAGGGTAACAGTTGCGCGAGTCCACGGAGGGCTCCACCCACAAAGGGTCCACAAAGAAGCAACCTTGCCTATTCCACCATGGCTCCCGTCCATGAAGGACTAGCCTCACTCGGGGTAGATTTTCACGAAGTAGGCGATCTCCTTGCCCTTACAAACTCCTTGGTTCAACTCCACATGATCTCGGAGGCTCCCAAGTGACACCTAACCAATCTAGGAGACACCACTCTCCAAAAGGTAATAAATGGTGTGTTGATGATGAACTCCTTGCTCTTGTGCTTCAAATGATAGTCTCCCCAACACTCAAACAGTTCCTCACAGATTTGGATTTGGTGGAAGAAGGATTTGAGTGGAAAGCAACTTGGGAAAGGCTAGAAATCAAGGTTCAAATGGTTGGATTGGAATATCTTGATCTCAACACGTGAGTAGGTGGTTCTCTCTCAGAAATCGTATGGTGGAAGTGTAGGCACGTTATGATGGCTCTCTTACATGGTAAGAGGGAGGTGGAGGGGTATATATAGCCTTCACCTAAAATCCAACCGTTACAAGTCTTTGACCCAACTCGGTGACACCGACATGAAAATCTCGGTGAGACCGACTAGTGTAAAAGACATGAACGTTAGGCTTTTCGGTGGGACCAATCAAAACATCTCGGTGAGACCGAAGTGCAATGGCTAGGGCAAGACCAGGTTTCAGTGGGACCGAAAATTTCATCTCGGAAATTCCGAAGTGAAGTAACATCGTTACAGCAAGTTGGTCAAGCCTTCTCGGTGGGACCGAGAACCATTTCGGTTGCACCGATCTGTTAGGGTTTGGCATGTGGCATAGTGGATAGCAATCTCGGTGAGTCCGGATAAGAATGTTTCGGTGGGACCGAGATCAACTTTTAGGGTTTTGGGTAGGAATGAAGTGGAGAAGTATTTGAGAGTTTTGGAGAAATATCACTAAGTATTTGAGCAATTGAGTCATAATCAAAACCTCATCCCCTTTTAATAGTATTGGCTTTTCCTATGGACTCAATGTGATCTTGGATCACTTAACCAAAAATGTAGAGTCTTGAAGCTTTGCCGATCTTTGTCCTTAGCATTTTGAGGGGTCCACATCCATTAATCCTTGCCATGCCAATCATTGATCTTTTCTGAAATTTACTGGCAATAAGAATTAGATCAATGATATATATGTTGTTATTGATTACCAAAACCACCCGGGGATTAGTTGCACTTTCAGTTGTCTGATGCATCATCAAACGCTCTGCAAAGAAAGAACCCGACCGAAGGAACCCATGTGACAGCTCGTATGACCTGCCGCGGTCGTATGGAAGGTCGTCAATCGCGATTTTTTTCCGATCCTCAATAGAATTGCGCCCGATTTCATCTTGTTTGTTTCTGATTCTATTTAACTTCCTTATCTTGCCAAAACCTGTGCCCCTAACCTCTTATATACAGAGCCCTTGCCTCTTTCTTTGTCAAAGCTAACAAACCAATCTAGCCCAAGTTTCTTTGAGATCTGAAGTGCAAGAAGCAATGGCTCATTCATGGGACGAGAGGCAAACCTCCTCACAAGAGGAGGATGATCTAGAGCAAGAAGGCTATGACTCCCCATCAAGCAAGAGGGAGAGGATCCGTCATATTCGCGGTTGGTCATCCTCAGAGGAAGATCCAGGGGAACCACCCTTCGATGAGGAGGATGAAGAAGAGGAGGAAGAGAAGAAGCCGGAGGCCATCCCCATCGAATCACTCGAGGTCATCGTCACCGGAGACAAGCTTGACTTCGTCAAGGGCACTTCCATCATCATGGGTAAGTGCGGCTTTGGTAACTGCACCATCCATGAGCCGATGGGATAATCTCACGAGATCGACCCAAGGGCGCGTAAGATGCACAATATTGGTGCCCGTATGCAAGTGGGGCCTCCAAGGAAGAAGCGTACCACCAACCCTACACACCCTACTCAACCCGAGGTACATGTTAATAATTTTAAGGTTGGAACTAAAATTATGACTAAGCAAATTAGGGAGATGTAAGTGGCGCTTGCCACCAAGACTTGTGAGGCTTTGAACACGAGCCTGAGGATCATCGCCAACCAAGATGCGACACTTCGCATATACCGTTCCCGCATCAAGTACCTGGAGATTTCCAACAAACTCATGATCAATGTCCTCATGAGTGTAACCACTCCACCTTCAGAGGAAAACACTGGTACCAACAAAAAGGAGACTAAATGAATCCAGTCGGCTTAGCATGTTAAGCTTGGGGGGATTTTGAAGCTCTTTTGTATCCCCTATCACTCTCCAGTTAAATTTTAGTTAAATTTTTCATTCAGTTTGAATAATGGAGGACAATCATGCTCTCTTGATAGAGGAAGGAATTTTATCCGTTGAGTCGTGAATGCTTAGATGAATGTTCCATTAAGGTGTTTTGATTGAAATTGCTTTGAATGATTAGGCCCTGTTGCGTGCTAAATATTTCTGCTTATAGATGATGATTATAAGTCTTCCACATCTTTAGTATCGATCGGGAAAAAGAGGTTAACAACTTGATAGGTCTTGATAACCCACAAGTATAGGGGATCAATTGTAGCCGTTCGCGATAAGTAAGAGTGTCAAACCCAATGAGGAGCTAAAGGTAGAATTAATATTCCCTTCAAGTTCTATCGACCACCAATACAACTCTATGCACACTTAACGTTCACTTTACCCAGAACAAGAATAAAACTATTTTGTAGGTGTAAGGATAAGTTTGCAAGAATAAAACTAGAAGTACTTAGCGGGAATAGAACTAAGAGTAATTTGCAGATAATAAAAGTTAGTTGTTTAGTAGAGAGCTTTTTGTAGAATGATGAGAAAGATTGTCCATAGGCAATTGAATATAACACGATAGATACTTATCATATGCAATGAGGGAGAGGCATACGCTAACATACTTTCCGTACTTGGATCACATGTTCTTATGATTGGAACTCTAGCAAGCATCCACAACTACTAAAGATCATTAAGGTAAAACCCAACCATAGCATTAAGTAAAAAGTCCCCTTTACTCCCATACGCAATAGCCCCCTTACTCGGGTATAAGCTTCTGTCACTCTCGCCACCAACTATAAGCGAATTATGAATGTATTGCAAACCCTACAGCCGTAATCCCACATGCTTGCGCTACACAGAGGGCACCATAGGACAGCACCATATTAACATACAACTCATATCAATCACACCATACCACAATTAACCCGTAGGACAAAAAGAATCAACTCAAACATCATAGGATTGCCATACATCATTGGGTAATAATATATAGCATGAAGCACCATGTTCAAGTAGAGAATTACAGCGGGAATAGAGAGGTTACACTACTGCATAGAGGGGGAGAGAGTTGGTGTTGACGGCGGCGAAGTTGTTGGTGTAGATCGCCATCACGATGGTTCCCACGGCGGCATTCCGGCGCCATCGGAAGAGAGGGGGAGAGAGCCCCCCTCCTTCTTCTTCTTGCTTGGCCTCCCCCTAGATGCGAGGAGAGTTTCCCCTCTGGTCCATGGCCGCCATGGCTCCCGGAGGGCAGGAGCCCCTCCGAGATTGGATCTCTCTCTCTATTTCTCTTCTGTTTCGTGTCCCTGTTTTCTGGCCCTTCACCATTTCTTATATTCCCGGAGATCAGTAACTCTGATTGGGATAAAATTTGAACACGATTTTTATCCGGAAATTATCTTTCTTGCAGCGAAAGAAGGGCTCCAACCGACTTACGAGGGGGTCACAAGGTAACACGGCGCGGCCACCCCCTAGACGCGCCCTGCTACCTTGTGGCCACCTCGAGCACCGCCTTGCATTGATTCTTCTTCCCAAAAATCACATATATTACACAATAAATCTCCATAAAATTTTATCGCGTTTGGACTTCGTTTGATATGGATTTTCTATGAAACAAAAAACATGGAAAAAACAGGAACTGGCACTGGGCACTGGATCAATATGTTAGTCCAAAAAATAATATAAAATGTTGCCAAAAGTATATGGAAGTTGTAGAATATTGACATGAAACAATCAAAAATTATAGATACGACGGAGACGTATCAACATCCCCAAGCTTAATTCCTGCTCATCCTCGAGTAGGAAAATGATAAAAAGATAATTTTTGATGTCGAATGCTACCTAGCATAATCTTGATCATATAATCAAATCATGGCATGAATATTAGGATACGAGTGATTCAAGGCAATAGTCTATCAATTTGATATTGAAACAATAATACAAAAGATGCATGTATTTCATCATTGCCTTTCATAATAATGGAGCTAAAGGAAACAGCCTATATACACTTAGTTGTGGTAAGCATGACACGCTTGTTCTTCCCTGCATAGATATATCAAATCAAGACTACCCCGGTGCCAAACCAAGCAATTGGACCATACTTTTTAACGCGCTTCAGCATTTTCAACTTCACGCAATACATGAGTATGAGCCATGGATATAGCACTATGGGTGGAATAGAATGCGGTGATAGAGATCAATAAGGGGAGTCAAAAAGGAAGAAGGTCTCGCATCAACTCGGCGGATCAACAGGCGATGAAGAGGCCCATCAATCGATATCAATGCGAGGAGTAGGGATTGCCATGCAACAGATGCACTAAGAGCAATAAGTGTATGAAAGCTCAACGGAAACTAAGTGGGTGTGCATCCAACTTGCTTGCTCATGAAGACCTCGGGCATTTTGTGACACCCTGGTTTTTCCCAGCTTTTCTTTTCAAAATTTAATTGAATTATTTTTATTTGGAATTTGGTTTGGATTTGTTCTCGAATGACTCTATGGACTTAAAACTTGGGAATATTTTCTTGATTTTCTTTCCCAAGTGACTCAGGCTCTCAAAAGCTTCTCTCAAGTCATGTCACTTCCACTCTTGCTCAATCTCAATTTTATTCCAATCTAATATTCCTTTTCTGATAAAGGAATAACCCTTTGAGCTCTAGGTTGTGAAGCAACCCATATTTCTGTTCTTCCAAAAATTCCAAGTAAATTCTCATAAATCCTTTGGACCGTGTGAACCTTGGATATGTGAAAATATTCAAGAATTACTCCTCATGGTGAGCACAGCATCCAATCTTTGATTTTGGTTATAATTTCAGTTTGTAAGGCAACTATATTTTATGTTGCTTCAAAAATTCTGAAATTAATCCAGGACATTCTTCTACCCATATTATCAATCTCCACAAATTTCTGGCTCATTTCATTTAGCCAATTTCTCTATAAAATTCCTCCCAATTTCTGTCCAGTGGGAAGTGTTGTGAAGGAAGTACCATGTACACTAACCCAATTGGACTGAAATTTTTATAGCATGTTGGCATCATCAAATAACCCACCAATCCCAAGTTTCAACTCCAGAAATCCATCCAAGTGAGAGCAACATCCACTGCAAGATTTCTGGATCAAAGAGGCAGTTGTGAAGCAACCATGCTTTGCACTGATCCATTTGGTCTGAAATTTTCCCACTATATGCACCTTCCTACTACACTCCATCATGGCAAACTTTCACTCCCAAAACCTTAGCCATTTTCCCTTAACTTGCTGCCCAAGTTGCTGACCAAAAACTTCCAGGGAATCTATCCAGCTGTCCTAGCCACCTCTTGTCAAATCAAGGGCACAGGGAGGACTCAGGTTGAGAGGACTACCGCGTAGACATGATTGTTTGGGTCAGAGCGCACCGCAAGCGTCCATGCACGCGGTGACCACGCGTCTGCCAGGGCAGAACTCGCGCTCTGCGTACTGAACCCTCTCGGGCCTCGCCGGTGCTTCGCGACTAGGCCACCTCGCCGTGTCCCTTAGTGCCGACGTCTTCCCCGCTGTCCACCTGGCTCGCCTGGAAGCCTCCCGTCACCGGCAGCGCCCTCGCCGGACACAGCCAAGCGCCGCCACGCGTGGCACAGTACTGGTACTGTGGCCGCGCTGGCTGTCTTCTTCCTCCCGTCGAGTCGTCGCATCGCCTTAACTCTCTGACCTTCTCTAGCACTCGCTCCACGATGGCCAGCTCACCGTCCTCGCCGTGCCAGCGCAACCGTGGCGGGATCCGGCTCGCCACCCTTCGCCCACCTATAAAAGGCCCCTCCCGGCCTCTCCATCCCTCACCACTCGACTCCTCTCCCTCTCAATCGCCACCAGCAGAGCCAGGGCAGGTCGGAGAGCCCTCCTTCTCCGTCTCCGGCGAAGAGCTCCGCCACTCTGCTCCTGCTCCTCCCACTCGCCTCCGTCCACCCCAGCCCCATCCGAGGCCACCCCTGAGTTCGTAGCACTCCACTGACCATCCCCAGCATCTCCCTTGCCCAAGTACTCGCCGGAGTCGCCGGATCGATCGACCACCGTAGCTCACCGCCGCCTGAGACGAAGGGGGCGACCGCGTCTGGCCACCGTTCGAGGAGCCATGGGTACGGGAGTGCTCGCCGTCGTCCTCCCAATCCATCCCCGCCGTCCCCGGAGCTCGCCGCCGTCGCTATCGCCGGCAACCCTCGCTGGTGAGTCGCCGTCTTCTGTTCCCTCCTTTTCCCTGTTCAAACCTGGCAAGCGGGCCCCACCTGTCGGCGACTCCACGCTCGCCCGAACCGGTACTTAAGTGGAGGCACCTGGCCGGTTTACGTCTTCGACGTGGCCGCTTCTGGGATTTTCCAGTTTTCTGTTTAATTCAAATAACTCCAGAAGTTTGACTGAACTTTGACCATCAATAACTTTTAAACCATAAGTCCAAATGAGTTCATTCTTTTTGCATTATTTTTCTTATGAGCTCCTCTAGTTGCTGTAAAAATTTGGTATTTTTCTCTACTGTTTAGAATTTCTGGTCAAAAGAAAATGCTTTATGTGATATTTGAAAATGCTTTCAAAAATGTTTTTCAGATTTGTTTTGCCTAGTTGGTGAAGACCAGGAGTACTCCCACACTCTGTTGGTGCAAGGCAAGCCACAACTCTCATTTGCATAATTGCTTTGCAATATCATAGTTTAAATAATTATTTTAATACCAAATATGAATTATTTATGAGTGGACTAATTCATGCAACACTTTGAAGATATTGGATAAGTTACTGTTCTGATGATGATGGGATTATAGGTTAGTAGTAGATTTCCAGATTTATGTCGGAATGCTGTCGGACTGTGAGATTACCGTCTATGATTATTTTGTGATTCCGCCGGTACTGCATATATGGGATCAGTAATAGAAGTTGATCATGATGCTCATCGGATTTGTAGTTGGTTATTGTGATAATTTGGATTATTTGTATATCGAAGTGTCAGTCATGACTATGATTTATTCGGGGATAAATTCTTTCATCGTTGATCAAGTGCCACTGAACCGAACTTTCCAGTGCAGCCACACCTGCTGGAATGGGACGGCCTTGGCTTGGTCTAACAGCGTGCTCTTTTATCGGTACCACCAAAGAGGGGAGGTTATGCGTACGTGCTGCCCTGATCAGGTGGACGACGATAACCTTGTGAGCCCAGTTTAGTTATTGAGCTCAGGTCCCCGTTTGGGACAGTTTGTTGGCCACGACGGTGGCAGGTGTCAAGAGTGACACAGGGGCCACCCAGGGCAGGACTCTTGGGGAGGATGATTGTCGGTGGTACGGTGGAGGAGTCACGGGTTAGGCAAGTTTTGTTGGAGCAGCACCGGTCCACCCGGAAAGGGAAGTGTACCGAGGTACGGGACTAGGAGCTCCATAGTGTGGGTAAAGTGCGCAACCTCTACAAAGTGTAAGAATCTATTCGAATAGCCGAGTCCACGGTATTGGACACAGTTCGTACTAAGTCACACTGTCTGATCAACACCAATGAGGGAATGGCATGTTAATGATGGAAGAACTCGTCTCAGTATGGTTAGGTGATCGATTGTTGAGGACCGCTGGTAATTGTTGAGGATGATCTCAGGAATGATTGTCATAAGTTTTCAAGGTGACCATGAGTTGATCACGAGAGTAAGTGGTTCAATCATGAGGTTCATGGCAAAGTGATTCCATAGTGGTAACAAGATTGATAGTTGTAGCAATAGCAGGTTAATATTTTCTTCCACCCTTTTAGTAGCATTTAAAGCTGAGTTAATCATGATTGCTATGACATTGTTATGCCTTGATGCTTTTGATTGTTGCGAGCTTGCGAGTACATTCAAAGTACTCACCTGGCGTGTCATGCCAGTTTGCAGGTGATGCCATGTTTGCATAGTGGAGGTATTTGTGTTGCGAGCTAGGACGTGTCCCAGCCAGAGTCCCTGCGAAGTGGAGTCCATTTTGACGCTGTAATTCTGCTGCTAGGATTTGAGCCGCTGCTAGCACAGAATTAGCATAGTAAGCGTAGCTTTGCCGAGGCAACCCTTTGTAATCTCTCAAACACTTGTACCCATCTATTTGTAATAAAGAGCTGATTTGTTCTATGCCAAGCAGTGCCATATTCCAGAAGACTTGATCTCTGGGCTGGAATATGGGGTGCTCCGGTGACTCTGAGCCGGGGTGCCACACATTTGAGGAAGCCCATCATCGGAATATACAAGCCAAGTTCTATAATGAAAATTTCCCACTAGTAGATGAAAGTGATAACTCAGGAAACTCTCTATATGAAGAACATGGTGCTACTCTAAAGCACAAGTGTGGTAAGAGGATAGTAACATTGCCCCTTCTCTCTTTTTCTCTCAATTTTTTTTCATTTTTTTTGATGGGCTCTTTTTGGCCTCTTTTTTTCGTCCGGAGTCTCATCCCGACTTGTGGGGGAATCATGGTCTCCATCATCCTTTCCTCACTGGGACAATGCTCTAATAATGATGATCATCACACTTTTATTTACTTACAACTCGATATTACAACTCGATAAAAACTATACAAGATGACTCTATATGAATGCCTATGGCAGTGTACCAGGATGTGCAATGATCTAGCGTAGCAAAGATATAAAAAAAGTGACAAGCCATGAAAATATCATGATAGCTATCTTACGATCATGCAAAGCAATATGACAATGAATGCTCAAGTCATGTATATGATGATGATGGAAGTTGCATGGCAATATATCTCGGAATGGCTATGGAAATGCCATAATAGGTAGGTATGGTGGCTTTTTTTAGGAAGATATAAGGAGGCTTATGTGTGATAGAGCGTATCATATCACGGGGTTTGGATGCACCGGCGAAGTTTGCACCAACTCTTGAGGTGAGAAAGGGCAATGCACGGTACCGAAGAGGCTAGCAAATTGCGGAAGGGTGAGAGTGCGTATAATCCATGGACTCACATTAGTCATAAAGAACTCACATACTTATTGCAAAGCCTATTAGCCCTCGAAGCAAAGTACTACTCGCATGCCCCTAGGGAGGAGGTTGGTAGGAGTTAACCATCGCGCGCCCCGGATTCGAACAACACAAAGGATCAATCAATGATAAAATATGCTCCGACCTCACTGCTAATGTCAGCGGCCACCACTTTACATGCGTGAGGATTTACTTGTGTAAAGACTTACTTCCCTTAACACCATTATTAATACTCAACTTTAATTATTTTACTAGCATGCCCCCATATTACCACCTCAATATCGCAAAACTATTGCAAGGAATCTAACATATCATATTCAGTGATACAAGTTTTATGTAGGATTTTATGACTAACCATGTGAATGACCAATTCCTGTTAACTCTCTAAATAGATATAAGTGAAGCATGATAGTTTGGTTCTTTCTACAAAAGACCACACTCTAATAAATATAATTGAAGCAAAAGAGCATTCTACAAATAACAGTTTTCCTATGTAGAGAAACAAGCATCCAAACTTCAAATGATATAAGTGAAGCACATGAAGCATTCTATAAAGCCATACTCAAAAGATATAAGTGAAGTGCATGAAGCATTCTATAAATCAACCAAGGACTATCTCATACCAGCATGGTGCATTCCTTAAAAAAAGCACACGACGCTCCAAGAATTTACGCATATCATGTGAACAAAACAAAAACTGAAACATACCGATAATTGTCGAAGAAGAAAGATGGGATGCCTTCTGGGGCATCCCCAAGCTTAGACGCTTGAGTCTCCTTGAATATTTACATGGGGTGCCTTGGGCATCCCTGTCGCGGGAAAACGACGATCTATGGGATCGAGAGGATCCCTTTGCGGTTCGGCTGTGGGATCAATGTGCTACAAAGAGCAGGGCTAATAGATGTGAGAACAAGAAACGATTTATCCAGGTTCGGGCCACTCTGAGCGTAAAACCCTACTCCTGCTTTAGTGGTTTGATTGTGTATGAGCTCAAGGTTACAAGGAGCGTGGCTTGCCGGCAAGGTGCGCGGGAAGTGCAGCTACAACGCGTAATTGAACTAGGAGTTGGCCATTCTAACTGTAGCCGTGGGCCTCCTTTTATAGGCCAAGGGGTTACCACAATGGCTAATACGGTCATTACAGGGAGTGAACAGTACTTGCACCGTCACCAAGTCTATCTCCTAACAGGGTAGGACAAGCGCATTAAATGCACCGTTAGGTGCTACGCCGGGGAGGTGATGCTTTAACGAAAAGATCTGTACCACCTGCCCAACCGGCTTCCTGTTATCTTGACATGTCCCAGGGACGGGTGTCATTAAAGTTAATCCTTGCGTGGCATGCTGACACGTGCCTTGGCCAACTACGTTTGACTACCTGCTCGCTCGACACCTATCATACGTGCTTATCTAGCCGATGATGAGGTGGAGTGGTAACGGGACAGAACGAGCCTGCTGGCGCGGAGCTTGCCGGGCCTTCGCTTGCCGGCAACCAAAGTCTTGGTCTTCACCAAGCCGGTACGAAGCTTGCCGGCAAGGGTAATCTTGATCTCCAGTACTACGATAGTACTTCTCGATGACCTGCCTGGAGGTCTTCTTCACGGTCTTGTCAATCTAAGTCTTGAGTCTCAGTAGTCCTTCGGCAAGCCATTGCCGTCAGGAAGGCTATAACTGCCTGTGCACAAGTCAGGGTACGAAGGCACCCATGTCTTAGTACACCGACAGGAGCCCCCGGGCCTAGGCCATACACGCATGCAAAGCGTCGTTGGGCTAGGCCCAAATAGTGCACAGCCATGCGTGGCAGAGGATAACTGCCATAATCTTCTCTTTTACCACACCCCCCACGACGCGCATTAAATGCGGGCGTGGGAGAGGTGGAACGAAACGGCTACGGGAGGTAGTGCGCCTGAAAAGCACAGCCACGTAGGATAGTAAAGAGCCAGCCCCCGCACCTTCCCCATAAAAAGGAAACGGCCAGGGGCGCTACTCATTTACCCCCTTTCTCCGAATCTAACCATCACCTTCTTCTTCTTCCTCACGCAAGAGCAGAGTGCGCCATTCTCTTCTGTCGCCGCACCGCTAAACTTCCCCCCTCCAAATCTCGCCATGGCGCCGAAGAGAGCCGGGAAGCTCTCCAGTTCGGCGGCGGATGAGAGGAAAGCAGCCAAAGCCGCATGGCGGTGGGCCAATGTTGTCTTTCCGCCGGCGTTCATAGAAGATGATCTGACGAAGAACTACTTGTATGTGTACGCGAGCAAGATGCAGGATCATGAGGCCACAGTGGTGCTCCCAGGATCCCTTCCTCCTGCCGAAGACCAATTTCATTTCTTCGCTGGGTACTTTTACTGCGGGCTATGCCTGCCCTTCTCTGATTTTTTTGTTGAGGTGATGAATACTTTTGGATTCAGACTGCTGGATTTCACACCCAACGTAGTCATCTGCCTGTCAGTCTTCGCGCATCTGTGTGAGAACTTTGTGGGAATAACCCCAAATGTTGCTCTGTTTCGGCACTTCTTCATCCCTCGGGTCGAAGATGACGCCCTTTCCGGCAGTGTGACTTGGATCCCAAGGGGAAACCAGAGGAAACACTACTTTGAGGGCAAGCTGCACATTAAGGGGAATGAGTGGAGGGCCGACTGGTGCTGGGTCCAACAGAAGGACTTCCCGGAATTCTGCCATCTCAGGACGGAGAAAATAGAGAAGGCCGTCAGCTGGAGCAATGTCGACCCCAATGACGCCAAGCTTGGGTTGGCTCTGTATCGGATCATTTCCCTTAAGGAGGCCGACTTGATGATCGAGATGGTGGGGGCAGACTTCACCCGCCACCGGATTGCTCTGCTACAGCACAGAGGAGGCCGGCAAGCGTGGGATTACCAGGGCCCTGCCGATCCAATGCGTCCGCACCCAGGCCTAAATGACAACCTGTCGGTAATGGAACACTACCGGCTCATCTGTCAGCTCTTCAACAGGGGCGGCACCTTCCATCTGCCGGCAAAGGTAATCCTACTGTGCAACAACACCGCCAAAGCTTCCATACTGGCAATGATGCCGGCCTGCGATGCCAAGACGGTTCGGAGCACATGGAAAGTACCCGGCAAGAAAGCAGTGGAAGACTGGCTTGCCGGCCTGAAGGAAGCGGCTGTCTGAGTCGAGGATGACATGGTTCACCCGACAAAGAATGACGAAGAAAAGTTCCTTGCCGCGAGGGCAAATGAGCTTAAGAAGGCATCTCACCGCCAAGCGGCCAAGGATGCCGGCAAGGGGAAGCGCACCGGAAGCCAAGCCAAAGAGCAGGCCACGGCTCTGGGAACTAGTGGAGGGAGCCGCACTCAAGAGCATGCTGAAGAGCATGCGAGCGAAGAGGACTAGGCCAGGGAGTCTGAGGAAGAAGAGGAGTAGCCCGAGGAGTCTTTAGACGAGGAAGAAGAGGAGGAAACACCTCGCCCTTCTCCCGTCAAGGTGAAGACCACCGTCGCCAAGAAGCCCGCCAAGAAGGCAGCACACACCGAGCCGGTAAGTAAGAACTTGCCAGCATCAAGGCAGAGGCTGTAGCTTCCTGGCCTCAGCCTTCTAGGCGTCAGCCTCCTCGCGGAGCCGCTTCCCGGAAACCGACGTCTCCGACCGCGGAGGGCAAGGGTGCGCCACAGCCCCTGGCTCCGTCAAGAGCCAAACGGGCTAGAAAGACACCGCCACCACTTACGCCCTCCGGCGCGGATGATGCCGTGTACTGGGACTTGTCTGTCCTTAGTGACCCAGAAGAGGAGGAAGGGTAAATACACCATCTTCGTCCATCTTTCTTGTAACTATCTTGATGTTGTTGCTGAACTAATCATCTTGACTATTCTAATCTTGCAGGGATGATGCACCCTTGGCGGAAAGGCAGAGGAAGAAAGCCAGAACCGCCAAGGAGAGCAAGACGGCAATAGGCACAGAGCAAGGCGCCACCCCGCCTGATGTTGCCTGCTCGAGCCCACCGCGCGAGGCCCATGCCCAATTCCCGCTGGCGAGCACTACCACCGAGTCTTCTGCGATGGAGACCGACAATGAGTTGGGAAGTGGCCAGCCGGAAGGAGAGCGTCAAGGGACAGACCCCTTGATGGCACCCTCGACCTCCGAGTCATCGCCAAGACTTTCACCGGCAAGGAGTAGCCCTCCCCCCGAGGAGCCCCTAGAAGGGCTCCTTCGCATCGGGGCCCCTCTGGCAACCAACGTTGCCGGGGACCAAGCGACGGCAACCGAAGTTGCCGGAGGGAGAACGGCATCACCTCCCCGTACTCATCGAGGTAAATCTCTTCCCAGAGGCAATCCAACTCTTGTCAATCCTTCTTTTCTGTTTTCTTGAACTTGATTTGAGCCTTGAAGTTTTGATTTCATCTTTGCTTTCCGCTTCCTCCCTGTCTTGCAGAACCAACCCCTCTAGAGGAGAGGGAGGAGTCCGTGGAGGAGATTGCGAAGAGCGCTGCTGACGAGGCCGCTAGGATTTCTGCCACGGAGGCCACTGCGCATGCCGCTGAGGAAACCAGGGAAACCCTCGAAGGGCCTGGCATGCCCTCCGGCAGCGCATCCAAACTCACCATAACATACGCTGAGATGGGGGAAGCTGGCAGTGACAAGCCAAGCGCCGGCGTCCATCCCAGCGCACCTGAGGCGCAGGCTCTGACAGGACCCTTGGGGCCAACCAATCAGCAGCAGGGATCCAAAGCCCCCCAGCTCATTTGGTGCCGGGGAACTCTCCTTCGAGGATGCCATTGCCAGAATTCTGGTGCCCCTCTCTCAAAGTGCCCCGGGAACGGACGACTCCGCTAACAACGCCGCTGACATGGCCTTCCTGAAGATGATGGCCACCGGCTTCTAGGATGTACAGCAGCGCTACAGCCAGTGTTGGGAGGAGCTCCACTCACGGCGGCAGGCTATAGAGCTAGCCAAGGGGAAACTGAAGGAGAAGGCAGAGGAACGCCGTACTTGGTATAATGGCAAATTCCATAGCCTCAAGAGGCAGGAAGATAAGCTTGACGCTGCCAAGGAGAAGGCAGCGGCCCTAGACAGCAAGTTGACGGAGCGCGAAGCGCAGCTCATCATCAAGGAAAAAGACCTTGCCGCCCGAGAGGAAGCACGCCGCCAAGCTCCACGGCAAGGACGAAGAGATCCAGACTCTGCTCGTGCAGCGGACCCAAGAGCTAGAGGAGGGCCACAAAAAGGCCATCGAGACTCAAGCTCAGGCTCATGCCGACAAGCTCTTGGAAGCCGTCAAGGCCGTAGAGGGCACTGAGGCCGCCAAGGTAGAGTTGGAACCCATGGTAGCAAAGCTTGAAGAAGACCTTGCCGGCAACAGAGAAGAGCTCTCAACTCTCCAAGCATCAGCGCAGAAGGCAGCTCACACTCTGGGTGACCTGCAGACGCAGCTATCTGCCAAGAGCCAAGAACTTAGCCAAGCTGCCAACGCCAAGGAAGATTTGAAGCTGAAGCTATGTGGTCTGGAGGAGCATCTTGACAGCACCAAGGCCAGAGAGGCAGCCTTGGCCAAAGATCTTGAGAAGGAAAAAGTTGCGTACGCCGACGCTGTCAGTTCCTTCAACACGCTTAACAGCAACTTGCAGCTATGGACCGACCGCCTTGTGGAGGCCACAGAGCAAATCAGCGCCCAGCTTGTCGTCATGCGCTTGGCGGAATACAGCTACGCCCCCAATGACCAAGAAGCGGCAAGCGCCAGCCTGACTCTCTTCTTCGAGGGCCTTGTCAAGGAGTTGGAGAAGCACCACAGAGAACGGTCCAACTCCTTCGCCAAGGAGTCCCGTAAGCTTGCTCGAGACATTCTTTACAAGGTACTCGTCAAAGTTGCGTATCGCAATCCAGATGTCGACCTCTCCGGTGCCTTCACAAGCTTGCCGATGGACACCGACATCACAGCTACTGACAAGATCATTGCTCCAATAGCTGACCGGGTCGGCCAGGTCTCCAGGACTCAGGGTGGAGTTACCCATTAACCTTGTAGCCACACCTTACCATGTATATGATCATGTAAAAGACAGATTCATCTTAAGTTAGATCCGCACTATGGCATTGATGTAATATAACTTGTGTTTTGGATGGATGTACGCATGCTATTCCTCTTGTCTTATTCTGTCTTTGCATGATTTCTGTACCCTACGCTTGCCGGACTCTTGCCGGTGCGTGCACTCTTGCCGCGAGCGCTTGAGGAACAGGTCTTTAGTAGCTTACCGGAAGTGCCGCTGCCGGCAAGGTTACACTTGACGATCACAACGCAGCCACTTAAGTTGTTGAGCGGACTCAAAACAAGGTAAGAGCGTAGCTGATCACGACAAGGTTCCTTAGCATGCAGGTTTCTCATACAAAGGCCAAAATCATTCAAGGAGAAATTGCAACTACAACAACGAAATTATTTCAAAGTTTTTCAACTTAGCTTTTTCTTCGCTGTTCTTCTTGTCATAGAACGATATCTTGAACGTCACTTGGTATCCATACCGTCACTCCCCCCGGGAAACTTGCACACGAGGAACCCTTCTGTCCTTTGAGAAAAAGAAAGAAGAGAAAAGAGGAGGCTGGAACCCTGACGGTTCGTTAATCATGTCATGCAAGGTAAAATGTAGCACAACGTTACCTGCAACATATAAATAAATATGTACTTTGACAAAGAGTTGTGAAACAATTAGCTTTTATTCATTGTGCATGGGGTCTGCACCCGGCTCTGTACAAAGGATTGCATGCCTTGCCGACAAAGTTGTACAAAAGAGGTTGCCGGGCAGCCCGGCAACCACGCCTTCTGAGTAAAACTTGCGAAGATGCTCAATATTCCATGAGTTGAGCACCGGAGTGCCATCTTCAGTCTCTAGGCGGACTGCGCCAGGCCTAGTGACTCGTACCACCTGGTAAGGGCCTTTCCACTTTGGCGTCAACTTGTTTTGACCCTTCGTGGACTGAATCCGATGAAGAACAAGGTCGCCTTCCTCAAGGTTCATGGCATTTACTTTGCGGCTATGGTAGCGGTGCAAAGCTTGCTGGTACCGTGCAGCACGGACAGTAGCCTAGAAACGATCTTCCTCAAGGAGCATGGCATCATCTTGCCGCAGCTCATCTTGATCCTCCTCATCGAAGGCCAAGACTCAAGGTGACCCATATCTGAGTTTTGTGGGGAGCACCGCTTCTGCACCATAAACAAGGGAGAAGGGTGTCTGGCCAGTGGCTCGACTTGGTGTCGTTCTGATTGACCAAAGAACTACCGGCAACTCTTCCACCCAGCGCCTTCCACACTTGTGCAGCCTGTCGAAAGTTCTGGTCTTGAGACCACGCAGCACTTCCGCATTTGCCCTCTCTACTTGTCCATTGCTCCTTGGGTGAGCAATAGAGGCGTAGCAGATCTTGTTTCCAAGTTCTTGGCAATATGCTGTAAAGGTGCAGCTCGTGAATTGGGTGTCGTTGTCGGTGATGATCCTGTTGGGGACACCAAAATGAGCAACCAATCCTTTGAGGAACTTGATGGCTGACTGTGCCGTCACCTTCCTCACTGGCTCTACCTCAGGCCACTTTATAAACTTGTCGATTGCAACGTACAAGAATTCAAAGCCCCCGGTAGCACGGGGGAAGGGGCCGACGATGTCGAGCCCCCAGACCGAGAAAGGCCAGGAGAGAGGGATGGTTTGGAGGGCTTGAACTGGCTGGTGGATATCCTTGGAGTGTAACTGGCATGGTTCGCACCTAATGACCACCGCCAAGGTGTCTTGAAGGGCTGTCGGCCAGTAGAATCCTTGATAGAATGCCTTGCCGACAAGCACACGTGACCCAATATGAGAGCCACACATCCCTTAATGCATCTCTTCCAACATCCTCTGTCCATCCTCCCGGCAGATGCACTTCAATTTCACCCCGTTTGGTCTTTTCCTGTGGAGAATGTCATTGACAAATTTGTACATCCTTGATTGACGGGCTACTCTTTTTGCGTCTTCTTGCTCATCGGGAAAATCTCCTGTCTGAAGGTACTGGACAATTGGTTGTGCCCATGCCGGAACCTGTGGCTGGACGACAAGGACTAGAGGCACTTCTTCCTCTGCGGGACCGCTTGCCTCGATGGCAAGAATCTGGCTTGCCGGAAGCTGCGGCTCACCGGCTAAGGGTATCTTGTCGGCAGTATCTACTTTCTTGGCAGCTGCCAGCAGCTCTGTCGGAAAGTAACCACCAACGTCTTGCTTTCTCTTCTTCGCCAGCCTCGATGGTGTAACGGATGGCTGAGTCAGATGGAGCACAAAAGTCCCTGGTTCCATGGGCATCTTTTGGGCGACAAGCTTTGACAGGTCATCGGCAATCCAATTCTGGGCACGGGGAACGTGCTCCGCTTGCAGACCCTCAAAGTGCTCTTCCAACTTCCTCACTTCATCAACATAGGCCTCCATCAAAGGCCTCTGGTAATCCTTGTTGAACTGCCTCACCACAAGCTGAGAGTCGCCTCTGATAATCAACTTTCGAATACCAAGGTCGATTGCAATGCGTAGGCCGGCAAGCAATCCCTCGTACTCAGCAGTATTGTTGGTGGCCAACTCCCTGGGAAAGTGCATCTAAAGCACGTACTTGAGGTGCTCGCCGGTGGGTGCTATAAGTAGCACGCCGGCACCGGCGCCTTTCAGCGTGAAAGCACCGTCAAAGTACATGATCCAATCGTCAACAGTTTCCATGCCAGGGAGAGAGGTCTTTGGTATTTCTTCGTCTGGCGTTGGGGTCCATTCTGTAATGAATTCTGCCAAAGCCCTACTCTGAATTGTTGAGGTACTCTCAAACTTCAAATCAAAACTTGATAGCTCCAATGCCCACTCCACAATCCTGCCGGTAGCTTCTGGATTTCTCATAATTCATTGCAAAGGAAAGCGAGTGACGACAGTGACTTAGTGTGCTTGAAAGTAGTGGCGCAGCTTCCTTGAGCCCATGAGAAGGCCAAAAAGCAACTTCTGCACACCAGAATACCTTGACCTAGCCCCTTGCAGGAGGGAGCTGACAAAGTAAACTGGGCGCTGCACCATCTTCTTCATCTGCACGACTGGTTGATCTGGCTCACTTGCTTGCACAATCTCTGGCTTGTCGGCACCTGACCTTGCCGGAGAATATTCTGGCTTGTCGGGTCATGGCTCTGCGGCTGCTACCTCCTCTTCATCTGCCTCTCTTTCAACCACAAGTGCAGCACTAACCACTTGATTCGTTGCTGCTAAGTATAGCAACAACGTCTCTTGCGGCCTAGGCGCAACTAGGACTGGTGGAGAGGACAGGTACTCCTTCAAATCTTGGAGCACGGCCTCCACTTCTGGAGTCCAGTTCATTGGGCCTGCCTTTTTCAATATCTTGAAAAACGGCAAGGTGCGCTCTGCCGATTTGGAGATGAACCTGCTGAGGGCGGCAACACAGCCGGCAAGACGCCTGATGTCCTTGACGCGTCTTGGTGCTTCAATCTGCTCAATTGCCTTGATCTTGTCGAGGTTGGCTTCAATCCCTCTCTGAGATACAAAGAACCCAAGAAGCTTGTCGGACGGAACACCGAACACACACTTCTCGGGGTTGAGCTTCAAGTTGAGTTTGCCCAAGTTTGCAAATGTTTCTTCCAAATCTTGGATCAGTGTTGACTTGTCTCTGGTTTTGACCACAATGTCATCCATGTAGGCTTCCACATTTCTGTGCAGTTGTGGCTCAAAACTGATCTGAACTGCTCTGGCAAAGGTTGCCCCGACACTCTTCAATCCAAAGGGCATACGCAAAAAGCAGTATGTGCCACATGGAGTGATGAATGCGGTTTTCTCCTCATCTTCCTTGGCCATAAAAATCTGGTGATAACCAGAATAGGCGTCAAGGAAAGAGAGTAACTCACAACCGGCAGTGGAGTCCACAATCTGGTCGATGCGTGGCAAAGGGACAGGGTCCTTTGGACAGGCTTTATTTATATCAATGAAGTCTATACAAAGCCTCCACTTCCCATTCGCCTTGCGCACTACCACTAGATTGGCTAACCACGTGGGGTGTAGCACTCCTCTAACCAGGCCTGCTGCCTCTAGCTTCTTGATCTCTTCGGCAATAAACTCTTGCCGCTCCAAGGCTTGCTTTTTGGCCTTCTGCTTGACGGGTCTCGCATGAGGATAGACAGCAAGGTGGTTGCTACTTGTGAGCTGCGTTGGGATTTCCTCGAAGAGCAGAGGATGATGCAGTACAGTAGAGATAAGTATTTCCCTCAGTTAAGAATCAAGGTTATCAATCCAGTAGGAGAACCACACAGAACCTCATTAGCAGCACCTACACACACAAAAGCAAACACTTGCACCCAACGCAAATAAGAGGGTTGTCAATCCTCTTAGCGGTTATTTGCAAGGATTAATTCTGATAGTGATAGATAGAAAAGTAAATTGCAAAATAAAATAAAAGTAAATAAATTGTAGCAAGGTATTTTTGGATTTTAATATATGATAAAAGTAGACCCGGGGGCCATAGTTTTCACTAGAGGCTTCTCTCTCGAACACATAGCATACGGTCGGTAAACAAATTACTGTTGGGCAATTGATAGAAAAACAAATAATTATGACAGATTCATGGCAATGATCATGTATATAGGCATCACATCCGAGACAAGTAGTCCGACTCCTGCCTGCATCTACTACTATTACTCCACCCATCGACCGCTATCCAGCATGCATCTAGGGTATTAAGTATAAAACAGAGTAACGCCTTAAGCAAGATGACATGATGTAGACAAAGTAAACTCAAGCAATACGATTAAACCCCATCTTTTTATCCTTAATGGCAACAATACAAATACGTGTCGTGTCCCTTTCTGTCACTGGGATTGAGCACCGCAAGATTGAACCCATCACAAAGCACCTCTCCCATTGCAAGATAAATCAATCTAGTTGGCCAAACCAAACGGATAGATCGGAGAGAAATACAAAGCTATAACAATCATGCATAAAAGAGTTCAGAGAAGACTCAAATATTTCTCATGAATAATTTGATCATAAACTCACAATTCATCGGATCCCAACAAACACACCGCAAAAGAAGATTACATCGGATAGAACTCCAAGAACATCGAGGAGAACATGGTATTGAAGATCAAAGAGAGAGAAGAAGCCATCTAGCTACTAGCTATGGACCCGTAGGTCTGTGGTAAACTACTCACACATCATCGGAAGGGCAGCAAGGTTGATGAAGAAGCCCTCCGTGATCGATTCCCCCTCTGGCAGAGTACCGGAAAAGGCCTCCAGATGGGATCACAGAAGAGCAGAGGCTTGCGGCGGCGGAAAGGTTTTCTCTTCTGACTCTCTGGTATATTGGGAATATTTTGGAATTTATAGCACTGGAATTAGGTCAAGAGGTGCCACGAGGGGCCCACAAGCCTGGGGGCGCGCCTACCCCCGTGGGGCGCGCCTCCCGAGCTTGTCACTCCCTCGTGGCCCTTTCTGGTCTTCTGCCAAGATTGATACTATAATAGCATGGAACAATCAAAAATTATAGATACGTTGGAGACATATCAGTGGTGCTCAATTACCTCCCTAGGAACACTAGGGATGTCAGATGCTTGCCTGGCAAACACATCGACATTCACCCGTAGGAAGGCAACGAGCTCGCTTTCCTATTTGTCACTGAGAGTAGCACTTATGGAAAAAGTGCCACTCGTCCCATCTTCCCTTGCAGAGACATGCTTGGTCGCCGGCATAGAGGCCTTGGCTTTCTTGCTCTTGCCAGTAGAGCTCTCTGGTACGTCCTCAACCGGCGTGCTGCACTCTAAAGTGCGCTTCCCGGAGTCCTTATCAGAGGTCTTGCCCGTCTTCTTCTTCTTTCCTCCCCCGGGAGCTTTGCCGGCAGGAGCAGGTGCCTTGACGGCAGATGCTGCCACTACCTCTTGGTAGAGCTTGTCGGCGCAGATGATTGCGTCCTTCTGGTTGGACTTGATGGTGAGGACGCCCATCGGCCCTGGCATCTTGATGACATTGTACGCAAAGTGCGACGCAGCCATAAACTTGGCCAGCGTCGGGCGGCCCAAAATTCCATTGTATGGCAGCGGCATCTTTACGACATCGAAGACATTCTTCTCCATCTGGTAGTTGAGGTCGCTGCCAAATGTGATCGGCAGTGTGATCTAGCCCTTTGGCTTGTTCCTCCCTGGACTGATCCCTTGGAAAGTGCCTGTTTCCTCGAGATCCTTGTCGGGGATCTGCAGCCTCTTGATCACGTCAGGAGAGATCAAGTTCAAGCCGGCCCCACCATCAACCAGCATCTTTGTCACCTTGAGGTTGCGGATTGTTGGCGAAACCAACAACAGCAAACACCCGATTGCAATAGTGCGATCAGGGTGATCCTCGGCGTCAAAGACGATGGGCGTGTGTGACCACTTGAGTGGCTTCAGCGCTCCCATCATGGGCTCCGCGGCATTCATCTCGTGAACCCATTGCTTCAGTTGCCGGTGCGAGGAGTGCAAAGATGTGCCTCTATCAACACACATGGCTTCCACTGCGTTCTAGAACTCATTTTCGGACCCATCTTCGTCCTCATCACCCTCATCTTGTTTCTGGCCCTGAGCAGCCTTCTCTTTCGGCTGCTTGGCCTTGCCGCGGCGGCCTTCGCGGCCACCACGGTTTTTCTTGCCGGATCCACCGGCAACATCTTGGCCTTTCTCCTTGTCGCGCTTCTCGTATTCTTGCTTCTGCTTCTCGGCAAGCTGCTCCAGTTGCCGGCACTCCTGGAGGTCGTGGCCCTTGGTATGATGGATCATGCAATACATCCCACCGGTCTTGCCACCCTTGTCGCCTGCCACAGCTTCTCGGCAGTCAGCGCATCCGGCAACCTCCTTGCCGGGGCTTTTTGCCTTAGACTTCTTGGCGGCGTTGGCGGCGCTAGAGCTTTCAACTGCCATCACTAACTTGCCTTTGCGCTTCCTGTTGCGCTTCCGGCTCTTCTTCTGTGGGGTTGATGCATCATCTGCGTCATCATCTTTGGAATCGACTTCGGCGCCAGCCTCTTCCCCAGGGAGTCGCCTCCCTTTCTCAGCACGTGCACACTTGTCCGCCAAGGCGTACAGCTCGTTGATGGTTCTGACCTTCTTGATGTTCATATCGGACCGCATTCTGTGGTTGCGCACGTTCGTGTGGAACGCGGCACACACAGCTACGGGATGAACATCGGGGATGTTGTGGTGCACACGGCTAAACCTTTGTATATACTTGCGGAGGGGCTCGCCATCCCTCTGGGGTATCACGTGCAGATCGCTAGCTTGACCAGGGAGCTTGTGGCCACCCCGGTAAGCACCAACGAAACAGTGGCACAGATCCGACCAAGAAGAAATGGAGCCCTCCGGCAAGTTCATCAACCACGATCTGACGTTGGGCTTGAGCGCCAACAGAAAGTAGTTGGCCAGTATCTTGTCGTCCCGCCCCCCGGCAGCCTGGACCGCAATGGTGTAGATGCCAAGGATCTCGGATGGGCTGAGCGTGCCGTCATATCTATCGGGCAGCTCTGGCTTGAAGGGACGGGTGGACGGCCAGCAAACCTGCCGCAGCTCATGAGTAAACGCTGGGTAGCCTACCTCGTAAGGTAAACACCCAGGGTACCCTGGCACAGGCATGTCTGCTGCCGGCCCGGCACGGTCGTCTGATAGACGGCGTGCCTCCCGGCGCCGCTCGATCTTCGTATGGGCGTCCTCGACGCGCCATTCGTGGAGCACTTGGTCCTGGTCTTGGCGGCCCCGCGGATCCGACGATGCCATGGACATAGCGTCCTTGTCATCCGATCGGCGAGATTGCCGCCGCTGTGGTTGTTAACGTGGAGGCGACTGCACCGTTGGTGCACCGTCTCCGGCACAGCAGCCAGTTGGTCCTGCCGGCACTGTGGGTGGTGGTCTGGAGGGTCCCACGTCCTGTGTTTTGCCAGGATCAGCAAAACTGATGAGACTCTGGATGGTGGCCCTCCATTCTTCCATCTTGTCAGGAGCTGGCAGGAAGTTCAAAAGCATTTGAACCCGCGCCATGGCTTCTGCCGCCGTGGTTGGCATGGCGGGGAACATGGAACGGGACGGCGTTCGACTCCTGGCAGGGCCAGCAAGAAGCTCGTCACTTACCTGTTGCCGCAGCGCATGCTCACCAACGGGTTGGCGTGGTGGTGGTGGTGCTTGAACATTGTGAGGACGATGCTCAGGGCCGGCTTGACGCCGTCCAGGACCACCAGCACTGCGGGGAAGTGTGGCGCGCCCATCTTGCGATGGTCGCGGCACATGTCCCGCCGCAGCGTTGTTGGACATCGCCGCTCCATCCTTGGACATCGCGGCGGCAGGGTCCTGGCTTGCACCAGTTCGAACTGTATTGCCACGATGATTGTGCTCACCAGAACGTTGTTGGAGTTGGCCGTATGCGCCATCTCCGGTGTGCTGATTGCGATCGCCGGAACGGTGGGGATGCTGGATACCCGCACCGCTGGCGCCTCCTGCCCCGGCTGTCCCAGCCGTAGCACCCATGCCGGCTGCGCCGCCTGCGGACGCCTGGGAAGGCCGCTTGGAGGTGGTGGGAGCCGTCGTGGCTCCGTTCTTCTTCTTCGGCGCAATTGACGAAGGTGATGGGGCTGGTACTCACACTACGAACACTCATTCGTAGTACAAGACCCCTTGCCTGGCGCGCCAAAGATGTCGCGGGAAAATGACGATCTATGGGATCGAGAGGATCCCTTTGCGGTTCGGCTGTGGGATCAATGTGCTACAAAGAGCAGGGTTAATAGATGTGAGAACAAGCAATGATTTATCCAGGTTCGGGCCGATGTGAGCATAAAACCCTACTCCTACTTTAGTGGTTTGATTGTGTATGAGCTCAAGGTTACAAGGAGCGCAGTTTGCCGGCAAGGTGCACGGGAAGTGCAGCTACAACGCGTAATTGAACTAGGAGTCGACCGTTCTAACTGTAGCTGTGGGCCTCCTTTTATAGGCCAAGGGGTTACCACAATGGCTAATACGGTCATTACATGGAGTGAATAGTACTTGAACCGTCACCAAGTCTATCTCCTAACGGGGTAGGACAAGCGCATTAAATGCACCGTTAGGTGCTACGTGGGAAGGTGATGCTTTAATGAAAAGATCGGTACCACCTGCCCAGCCGACTTCCTGTTATCTTGACATGTCCCAGGGACGGGTGTCATTAAAGTTAATCCTTGCATGGCATGCTGACACGTGCCTTGGCCAGCTACGTTTGACCGCCTGGCCACTCGACACCTATCATACGTGCTTATCTAGCCGATGGAGCGGTAATGGGACAGAACGAGCCTGCTGGCGCGGAGCTTGCCAGGCCTTCGCTTGCCGGCAAGGAGCTTGCCGGCAACCAGAGTCTTGGTCTTCACCTTGCCGGTACGAAGCTTGCCGGCAAGGGTAATCTTGATCTCCAGTACTAGGATAGTACTTCTCGATGACCTGCCTGGAGGTCTTCTTCACGGTCTTATCAATCTAAGTCTTCAGTCTCAGTAGTACTCCGGCAAGCCCTTGCCGTCAGGATGGCTACAACTGCCTGTGCACAAGTCAGGGTACGAAGGCACCCATGTCTTAGTACACCGACAATCCCCAAGCTTGAACTCTTGTCTCTCCTTATTCTTCTCAAATCGATACCTCCTCGATCTTCGAACACTTCATCCACACAAAACTTAACCGAACTTTTTATTAGAGGGGTTAGTACATATAACATCAAATCTCATCATGTCCTACTATAACATTATTGTATAATTATAATCAAACATTACCCACTGTATGCTATCACAATTCTATGGCTCTCAAGTCAATGAGGCTCAACAAGATTTCAAACATAAGCAAATAAAGAAACTATAACAGCAATCTGTGAAAAGATGACAGTCTGTAAAGATACAGATGGTAAATATACTTTTGTAACTAAAAAAATTCTGAAAAATTAGGACAAAATAAACAATTTTCATATCAGTACTTTGTAAAAAATTCAGAAACTTTTGGCCTTCCAGTAAAAAATGAAAAAGCATGCACTACAGCCAAAGTTTCTGTTTTTGCACAACACACACCAAACAAGCAATTTAAACATCCTAAAGGTAAATCTTGGCACATTATTTTTATAATACAATGGATTGGTACAATGCGGTAATTATTTTTGTTGAAAAGTTTCTGTAATTCAATATGCACAAAGTTTCCATGGGCATGAACAAAGTTCAAGGCTAGCCCCCACTTCCACATTGCTCATATGTCTCACTTTCACTTTTGTTTTTGAAAAAGTTTTAGGTTCCCCTCTATATTATTTTTTAAATATTTTAAAAGCACACAATAGAATAAAATGACTCTCTAAAACTTCCGGTTGCACCCAAGGAAGAAGATGATGATTATGATGTTTATGTCAAGCTCAAGTTTGATCACAATTCTATGAAGAACATGTATACCGCTATTCCCCAGGAGGATCTTGAAACACACAAGCTTGGATCAGTGAAGCATTTGCTACCAGGTCTGGCCACCTCAAACACAATCTTGCGGTACACCTTACTACCCAAGTCAGGAGATGATAAGATGATCCGTGGCCACTCCATCAACTTGCTGCATTTATTCGATACACCTCAAAAATTCAAGGTGATGAGCCTGATAGTTGAGACTATCAAGAGGACAGCAGCAGATCAGAAGAGATCGTGTGGTTATGCTCCACATATTCAGTTGTTGATCAATTCCAAGGTTGGAACCAGCACGTATCTTCTTGATCGAGAGCATTTGCCACTCCGTCCAGATTTTGAGGACAATGTCATAGTGATGGATCCTTCGCATCCCACTTCTGCTCAAGCACAAGAGGAAATCCGCAAAGCACAAGAAGCTAAAGCAGCTCAGGAAGCAGCAGCTCCCAATGCTCCAATTGCGAATCTCAAGACACCAAAAGACCAAATGCAATATCTGCTTGAAGCCACTCTGAGGATTGAGCGAAGTCTGGACAACCTCACCCAGACCCAGGCTAGTTTTGAGCGGATTATTGAGACAAAGTTTCATGACTTGGATGTCAAAGTGACTGAGATTCAGACTTCAGTGGAACACCTGCAAGGAGATGTCGATGCTATCAAGCTTGCCAGATCAGATGACAGTGAAGATGAGAGACCGACTACAGAGCAGTTTCAGTCAGTGCCTAGGGCTGCCAGGTCAGCTACGATACCAGTTGTGGATCCACGGACCACAGTATCTGCACCAGCCGCCACAGCCACAGTGCCACAGCAGGTCTCAACTCCACCAGTCCAGCAGTCGTCAGCAGAAGCATTCGCGGATGCTCTCATCTCAACGCCGTCTACGCACACCGGAGCCGCCAGCAGGAGATCGCCTTCGGAGGATCGTGCCTAGAGAGCCGACTAGTGCTATACAATTCGAACTTTTTGGTACTTGTTGCCAAAGGGGGAGGATTTGTATATATCATAGGATTCGAGAGAGAGAGTTTCTTGCTTTTGTTTTGCTTCGAGAGTTTCCTTTGCTACTTGATTGCTTGTTCGTTGATACTTTGTTATGTGTGTGTTGCTACAATATTCTGTCATTTATACTTGTGAGATACGATGTCGATTGATCATATTATGCCTATTGTGATATTCCATGTTTATCTCTACCATTATCTTGTATGATCAATTACTTATGTTGGTGATGCGTGCCTATTATTTCAATCATATCATTTTGCACGCTCCACCAAGATGTATGTGACATGGAAGAGTAACCCATGAGCCTAATTGATTGTGCATTTGCATTCAAACGCAAACTTTTAATAATGCACAAATTTAGGGGGAGCTCTTGCTTATCACATACTTCTCAAAGCGACGATGTATTTCATTTACTTAATCATCTGTCGAAGCTTTGATCTATATGTTGTCATCAATTACCAAAAAGGGGGAGATTGAAAGCACATTTGCTCCCTTGGTGGTTTTGGTAATTCATAACAACATATATCTCATTGAACTAATATCCATTCAAGATTAAGATTTCAGGATGTTCAATGATTGGCATGGCATGGACTAGAGATGTGGACCCCTCAAAATGCTAAGGACAAGAATTGGCAAAGATCAAGACTTTACATTTTTTGTTTAGTGATCCAAGATCACATTGAGTCCATAGGAAAGCCAATACTATTAAAAGGGGATGAGGTGTTGCTTAATGGTCTTTTTGCTCAAGTGCTTAGTGACAGTATTCCTAAACCCTCAACCACTATCTCTACCCAAATATGTCCTAAACCTAAAGTCCAACTCGGCCCCACCGAAATTTCCAATCCGGTCCCACCGAGTTCATCCAAGACTTAGCCACTGCCAAACCCTAACAAATCGGATCCACCGAAATGGATCTCGGTCCCACCGAGATGGCCTTGCCAACTCTCTGTAATCGTTTGCATTTACTTCGGTCTCACCGAGTTTCCTAATCGGTCTCACCGAGATGGCTTGCCAAGTCTCTGTTGCCTTATTACTTCGCTTCGGTCCTACCGAGTTCATGCAATCGGTGCCACCGAGATGAGGATTACCCTAAGCCATTGCACTTCGGTCCATCCGAGTTGTTCGTATCGGTCCCACCGAGATTCCTAAAGTTCATATCTTTTACACAGTTCGGTGCTACCGAGATGATTGTTTCGGTGCCACCGAGTTGGATCAAAAGTGTGTAACGGTTGGATTTTGTGTGGAGGCTATATATACCCCTCCACCCCATCCTTCTCAGTAAGGAGAGCCATCAGAACGTGCCTACACTTCCACCATTCATTTTCTGAGAGAGAACCACCTACTCATGTGTTGATATCAAGATATTCCATTCCTACCATTTGAAGCTTGATCTCTACCCTATCCCAAGTTGCTTTCCACTCAAATCCTTCTTCCACCATAGCCAAATCTGTGAGGAGTGATTGAGTGCTGGGAAGATTGTCATTTGAAGCACAAGAGCAAGGAGTTCATCAACAACACACCGTCTATTACCTTTTGGAGAGTGGTGTCTCCTAGATTGGTTAGGTGTCGCTTGGGAGCCTCCAACCTGATGTGGAGTTGAACCAAGAAGTTTGTAAGGGCAAGGAGATCGCCTACTTCGTGAAGATCTACCCCGAGTGAGGCTAGTCCTTCGTGGACGTAAGCCATGGTGGAATAGGCAAGGTTGCTTCTTCGTGGACCCTTCGTGGGTGGAGCCCTCCGTGGACTCGCGTAGCCGTTACCCTTCGTGGGTTGAAGCCTCCATCAACGTGGACGTACGATAGCACCACCTATCGGAACCACGCCAAAAACCGCCGTGTCTTCATTGCGTTTGAAATCTCCTATCCCCTCTCTACATACATATGCAATTGCTTACTTTCCGCTGCTATACTCTTAGAATTGCATGTGTAGGGTGATGCTTGACATGTACTATTGCTAAAATTTGCCTACAACTAAAATCTGGGAAAAGGTTAAGTTTTGTTTGGTTAAGTAGTCTAATCACCCCCCCCCTCTAGACATACTTTCGATCCTACAAGTGGTATCAGAGCTTTGGTCTCCGTAAGCCTTGATCTCCATAGCTTTGGTGATCATAGCCTTGGTTTCACAACCTAGGAGAGTATGGTGTCTAGTGAGGGTAACTATCACCGTAGAGGTCCATATTTTGATAGTACAAACTTTGCTAGTTGGAAACATAAGATGAAAATGCATATTCTTGGTCATAACCCTGCCGTTTGGGCCGTTGTTCGTGTTGGCTTGCAAGGTGACTTCTTTGAGGATGGCAAGGAACCGGATCGTGAGGCAACCGCGGAAGAATTGAAGATGTTACAATACAATGCTCAAGCTTGTTATATTCTATTCAACGGTCTATGTCCCGAAGAATTCAACAAAATCAGTCGCCTCGAGAATGCAAAGGAAATTTGGGATACTTTGGTTGATATGCATGAGGGTACCGAGTCCGTCAAGGAATCTAAGTTGGATGTGTCCAAAGTCAACTTGATAAGTTCAAGATGAAGGATGGTAAAGGAGTCGCAGAGATGTACTCTAGGCTTGCTCTCATCACAAATGAGATTGCCGGCTTAGGAAGTGAAGAGATGACCGACAAATTCATCATCAAGAAGATACTTAGAACTTTAGATGGAAAATATGATACCGTCTGCACATTGATCCAAATGATGCCAAATTACAAAGATCTCAAGCCCACGGAAGTCATTGGAAGGATTGTCACTCATGAAATGTCACTCAAGGACAAAGAGGAGCTGCACAACAAGTCGAGTGGTGCTTACAAAGCCTCAACCGATGCTCCAACAACTTCAAGTGACCAGCTAGTATCCAATGAAGAGATTAGCCTAATGGTGAAAAGGTTCAACAAGTTCTACAAGAACAAAGGAAAAGAAAGAAGCTCTAGCTCAAGACATTATGGGAGAAGATCATCAAGTCGTGACCGTAATTGCTACAATTGTGGAAAGCCCGGACACTACTCAAATGAGTGTACGGCTCCCTACAAGAAAAGAGATGAATCACCAAGAGGAAGACATAGAAGAGATGAATCACCTCGTAAGGAGAGAAGGAGTAGAGATGATTATTATGAACGAAGACCCTCTCGAAGAAGCAAAGATTCGGAGAGGAAGGACAAGTCATCAAGGAGCTACACAAGAAGAAGACATCAAGCCCATGTTGGTGAATGGGTTTCCGGCTCCGACTCCGACAACCACTCCGAGAGAAGTTATCACTCCAACTCCGACTATAGTCAAGATGAAGGTGTTGCAGGACTTGCACTTGTGTCATCCAACTCCTACGATCTATTTGACTCACCAAATGAAGGAATTGGAAGATGCTTCATGGCAAAAGGCCCTAAGGTATCACACCCCGAGTATCTTGATTTTAATAGTGATGAAGATGATTTGCTTGGTGATGATGATTTACTTATTGATAGGGCTAGTGATGTGAGCTTTAATGAAAATGCTAGTAATCATGATAGTCAAGAGGAAACGAGTGACAATGCTATGAAGGAGATTGAGCGTCTAACTAAAGAACTAAATGCTCTTAAGTTAGCTCATGAAACAACTCAAGAGGATCATAGAGAACTTCTAAGAACTCATGAGAAGCTACGCTTCAAGAAGCTAAATTTAGAGCAAGAGCATGAGTTTCTTAAAGCTATCAATGACGATCTTCAAAAGAAGAGTTCTTCATATCTTGCCAAGCGTTTACTCTTGTCTACCTTTATGCCACAAGTTAAACCTAAGCAAACTAGCAACAAGGGTAAAAATGGTTCCACCTCTAGTAGTAACAATAACAATGCTAAATCCAATATTGTTGCTTCTAGTAGTTCTATTGATTCCACTAACGATTCTCTTAGCCAAGTTACACTTGAGCAAGAAAATATGCTATTGAAAGGAATTATAGAAAAAGGTGTCTACAAGAGCCTTGCCGGGAGTAAACAATTTGAGGAAATTGTACGCAAGCAAGGAAGGCATCGGAAGAACCAAGGTGTTGGTTTTGAACGAAAGTTCAATGCCGATGGAGTTGAGTGGGAAGAAGGTCAATACCCCAAGATGAAGTTTGTTCCTCAATAAGAGAAGTATGATTCTACTTCCTTCAAGGGAACACAAGCTCAAGAAGACCTTCCACCACAAGACCACAAGCTAAAAGGCAAGGACAAGCTTCAAGAAGAGATTGATTCATTTGAAGAAGCTCCTCAAGCCATGGTCAAGTGGGTTCCCAAGACTTCATCAAGTTCTACTTCATCAAGTGCTACTACAACTCCAAGGATTCCCATCAAGTTGATGTGGGTCCAAAAAAAGAAGAACTAGAGAGTTCTTGAGGGTGACTCCGCCAACAAACTTCACTCATATTCTTTATGGCAAGAACTTGTGCAACCAACTTCCACATTTTGCACTAGTTCATGGAGTAACAAACCCTCTTGTTGGTAAGGCAAGGGACAAGGTAATCAATGCATTCATGGACATCATCATATGTGTATTTCACTCTATGTCTATGGATATCCTTGTATGTTCCTTGTGTGGGACTAACCCATGTAGGTATTGAAAGCACAAAACTCCAAAGGATTGCTCCCAACTTTTGATGGTCTACATCAACATTGAGCATCCACATCTTCAACATCTACATGAAGTCATCATCGACAAAACCCAAGGTTAGTTCAACCCTCTTAGGGGGGATATCACATCTAGGGGGAGCTTTGCTCTAAACAATTGAGCTAAAGCAACTCTAATGGTGTGAACACATTAATGCTTTATGTAAAAGTGGTAACCCCACTTGTGCTTAAACGATGAGTATGACCTATGATCAAATGTTCTCATTTGGCTCCTAAGTCAATATACTCATATATAGATGACCTAGTCATCGCCATTGCTTGATAGATGCTAGAATTGGTTGTGCATGTTTGACACATATTTCATTTGCAATCTTATTGTGTGAGCATGTTGATTTGCATGTTTTCATCATTCGAGGACATCCATTTGTTGTTTTGATTGTCTTGGTTTTTCTGGCCAAGTGGATGTACAAGAATGCCTAAGAACCTTCTCTAGCTATCTATGCTTTCTTGTCTCAAATTCTATTCTTGCTGCATCACAAAAATTGAACAAGTCATTTTCGGACCCTCCGGGTGAGGAGCACTCGGAGCCACCGATCTGAAAGGGCTGAACCTCCAAAACCTTCTAATTGATTTCGGTCAGACCAACCCACTCAAACTCGGTCGAACCGAAAGCACTTAGACTGATCTAGGTTTTCATCTCGGTGCTACCGATTAGACCAACTCGGTCGGACCGAGTTGCTGTAACTGCAAGCAGTTGCACGTCTCGGTGCTACCGATTTGTTCCACTCGGTGCCACCGACAGCTAATGGGTATATATATCCAGCAGCTCGTGCGGTTGAAAATTTCTTCAAACGTTACGTGCCCGCGCCCCATTGCTGCCGCCCCTTTGGTCTCCGGATCGTCGCCGTCGTCGCCTGTGTGCCCTCGCCGTAGGACTCCGTCGCCGTCAACGGTAATCTCCACTACCGTTGCCGCCGTAGAGGAACTCCACCGAGTTAGGATGAGTTTCGATCCCTCTCGTGCTTCCCTTTCCGATTCAATGCACGATTGGACTGCCTGTAATCTTGCCATGAATGCAATTCACTTTCCACCAGATTAGTTCGTTTGGACGAGATTCGAGCAAAAAAATTAGGGTTAGGTTTCCGCCGAATGCATCTCGGACCGACCGAATAGGAATTTTCGGTCCCACCGATTTGGCCCTGGCCATAGCACAAGTACATCTCGGTGCCACCGAGTTGTGCGAATCGGTACGACCGAAAGTAACGTCTCAGTGAAACCCTAGCATCTCGGAGCCACCGAAACCCATCTCGGTCAGACCGAAATGGCGTGCCATGTCTCTGTAGTGTGCTTCGGTGTCACCGAGATTACCAACTCGGTCCATCCGAACTGCATTCTGTGAAAACCTAGAACTGAAGTTTGAACTCATTTTTATGAAAAACAATCTGCTTTTTGTGATGACTCATCTACTCTACCCATACCCATCTATTCACAGGGTCAGCTCAGCAAGATGTCTGATGTCAGTGACAGTCAAAACAAGTCAGAGCAGCATGAAGAGCAAAGTGAAGGATCAAGCCATAATGAAAGTTACTATGAGGGAGAGAGAAGCTCTCCAGATCTTCCTAAAGCTGCAACCAGAACACGGAAGAAGAAAACCTCAGATAGTGAGGATGAGGACTTTGTTGCAAGTGAAACTGCACAAAAGAAGAAGAGAGTAGTGCTAGCTAAGGAGTATAGCACAAAGTCTACTTCTGTCAAGGAAAGAACAGCTGTGAGGAAAGTGCCTCAGAAGACTGTGCAAGAGCCTAGTGAGGCAGCTGCAGGTGCCAAGAAGAAAAGAGTAAGGAAATCTTTTGCCCGAGTGATTGGCAAACCTACAATGATGATTGATGAGGAAGAAGAGGAGGAGGAAGAGCCAGCTGCTGCACCCCCTGCAAAAGCACAGAAGCTCATGACTGATGCTATCAAGACTGCTGCACCTCCCAAGTCTAAGCCTAAGGCACCAGCACCCAAGAGATCAACCAGAAACATATCTGCTGCAGAGAAGAACAAGGCCCCAGTGCCTGAATCAACTGTTGATGAAGAGCCTCTAGTGCTCAGAAAATTGAAGCCCAAGATACCAAAACATGACAACGCACACCCAGTAGCTGAGAACATGATGTTGAGAAAGGACAAAGGACTGCGTCAATGGAGATTGACAGATCCCTATGCTGTGAGGAGGAGGACTGCTTGTGATTACCGCTTTCACACCCGTGAGCAACAGGATTTCTATGAGACAGTGTTGCTTGATAAGAAGCCCATAGTCAGTGACATGAGGTGGGTGGACTGGGAATACATTGATGAGAACGAGGATTATTTCCCCCATGTGCATGAAAGCTTCAGAATTGCAGGTGTTGATGAGTTCGTTGGAAAGAAGTTAACTAAGTGGAACGATGAGATGATTATGCAATTCTACTCCACAGCACATTTCTATCCAGATGGTCGCATAGTGTGGATGACTGAGGGCATTAGATATCAATCAACTATTTCTGAATGGGCAAATCTTCTTGGTGCACCCAAGGAAGAAGATGATGATTATGATGTTTATGCCAAGCTCAAGTTTGATCACAATTCTATGAAGAACATGTACACTGCTATTCCCCAGGAGGATCTTGAAACACACAAGCTTGGATCAGTGAAGCATTTGCTACCAGGTCTGGCCACCTCAAACACAATCTTGCGGTACACCTTATTACCCAAGTCAGGAGATGATAAGATGATCCGTGGCCACTCCATCAACTTGCTGCATTTATTCGATACACCTCAAAAATTCAAGGTGATGAGCCTGATAGTTGAGACTATCAAGAGGACAGCAGCAGCTCAGAAGAGATCGTGTGGTTATGCTCCACATATTCAGTTGTTGATCAATTCCAAGGTTGGAACCAGCATGTATCTTCTTGATCGAGAGCATTTGCCACTCCGTCCAGATTTTGAGGACAATGTCATAGTGATGGATCCTTCGCATCCCACTTCTGCTCAAGCACAAGAGGAAATCCGCAAAGCACAAGAAGCTAAAGCAGCTCAGGAAGCAGCAGCTCCCAATGCTCCGATTGCGAATCTCAAGACACCAAAAGACCAAATGCAATATCTGCTTGAAGCCACTCTGAGGATTGAGCGAAGTCTGGCCAACCTCACCCAGACCCAGGCTAGTTTTGACCGGATTATTGAGACAAAGTTTCATGACTTGGATGTCAAAGTGACTGAGATTCAGACTTCAGTGGAACAGCTGCAAGGAGATGTCGATGCTGTCAAGCTTGCCAGATCAGATGACAGTGAAGATGAGAGACCGACTACAGAGCAGTTTCAGTCAGTGCCTAGGGCTGCCAGGTCAGCTGCGATACCAGTTGTGGATCCACGGACCACAGTATTTGCACCAGCCGCCACAGCCACAGTGCCACAGCAGGTCTCAACTCCACCAGTCCAGCAGTCGTCAGCAGAAGCATTCGCAGACGCTCTCATCTCAACGCCGTCTACGCACACTGGAGCCGCCAGCAGGAGATCGCCTTCGGAGGATCGTGCCTAGAGAGCCGACTAGTGCTATACGATTCGAACTTTTTGGTACTTGTTGCCAAAGGGGGAGGATTTGTATAGATCATAGGCTTCGAGAGAGAGAGTTTCTTGCTTTTGTTTTGCTTCGAGAGTTTCCTTTGCTACTTGATTGCTTGTTCGTTGATACTTTGTTATGTGTGTGTTGCTACAATATTCTGTCATTTATACTTGTGAGATACGATGTCGATTGATCATATTATGCCTATTGTGATATTCCATGTTTATCTCTACCATTATCTTGTATGATCAATTACTTATGTTGGTGATGCGTGCCTATTATTTCAATCATATCATTTTGCACGCTCCACCAAGATGTATGTGACATGGAAGAGTAACCCATGAGCCTAATCGATTGTGCATTTGCATTCAAACGCAAACTTTTAATAATGCACAAATTTAGGGGGAGCTCTTGCTTATCACATACTTCTCAAAGCGACCATGTATTTCATTTACTTAATCATCTGTCGAAGCTTTGATCTATATGTTGTCATCAATTACCAAAAAGGGGGAGATTGAAAGCACATTTGCTCCCTTGGTGGTTTTGGTAATTCATAACAACATATATGTCATTGAACTAATATCCATTCAAGATTAAGATTTCAGGATGTTCAATGATTGGCATGGCATGGACTAGAGATGTGGACCCCTCAAAATGCTAAGGACAAGAATTGGCAAAGATCAAGACTCTAAATTTTTGGTTTAGTGATCCAAGATCACATTGAGTCCATAGGAAAGCCAATACTATTAAAAGGGGATGAGGTGTTGCTTAATGGTCTTTTTGCTCAAGTGCTTAGTGACAGTATTCCTAAACCCTCAACCACTATCTCTACCCAAATATGTCCTAAACCTAAAGTCCAACTCGGCCCCACCGAAATTTCCAATCCGGCCCCACCGAGTTCATCCAAGACTTAGCCACTGCCAAACCCTAACAAATCGGATCCACCGAAATGGATCTCGGTCCCATCGAGATGGCCTTGCCAACTCTCTGTAATCGTTTGCATTTACTTCGGTCTCACCGAGTTTGCAAATCGGTCTCACCGAGATGGCTTGCCAAGTCTCTATTGCCTTATTGCTTCGCTTCGGTCCTACCGAGTTGATGCAATCGGTGCCACCGAGATGAGGATTGCCCTAAACCATTGCACTTCGGTCCATCCGAGTTGTTCGTATCGGTCCCACCGAGATTCCTAAAGTTCATATCTTTTACACAGTTCGGTGCTACCGAGATGATTGTTTCGGTGCCACCGAGTTGGGTCAAAAGTGTGTAACGGTTGGATTTTGTGTGGAGGCTATATATACCCCTCCACCCCATCCTTCTCAGTAAGGAGAGCCATCAGAACGTGCCTACACTTCCACCATTCATTTTCTGAGAGAGAACCACCTACTCATGTGTTGAGATCAAGATATTCCATTCCTACCATTTGAAGCTTGATCTCTAGCCTATCCCAAGTTGCTTTCCACTCAAATCCTTCTTCCACCATAGCCAAATCTGTGAGGAGTGATTGAGTGCTGGGAAGACTATCATTTAAAGCACAAGAGCAAGGAGTTCATCAACAACACACCGTCTATTACCTTTTGGAGAGTGGTGTCTCCTAGATTGGTTAGGTGTCGCTTGGGAGCCTCCAACCAGATGTGGAGTTGAACCAAGAAGTTTGTAAGGGCAAGGAGATCGCCTACTTCGTGAAGATCTACCCCGAGTGAGGCTAGTCCTTCGTGGACGTAAGCCATGGTGGAATAGGCAAGGTTGCTTCTTCGTGGACCCTTCGTGGGTGGAGCCCTCCGTGGACTCGTGCAGCCGTTACCCTTCGTGGGTTGAAGCCTCCATCAACGTGGACGTACGATAGCACCACCTATCGAAACCACGCCAAAAACCGCCGTGTCTTCATTGCGTTTGAAATCTCCTATCCCCTCTCTACATACATATGCAATTGCTTACTTTCCGCTGCTATACTCTTAGAATTGCATGTGTAGGGTGATGCTTGACATGTACTATTGCTAAAATCTGCCTACAACTAAAATCTGGGAAAAGGTTAAGTTTTATTTGGTCAAGTAGTCTAATCACCCCCCCTCTAGACATACTTTCAATCCTACACCATAAGAGTTTCCCTTTTTGAGACAAGCGGTGTCGCACAAAGTAAGCATGCTCATTTAATGATTTTCCCTCAACTAAGCTAGTTGGGTTTTCAGCACGAGCACAAATGGATCGAAGATGATCCAAATAAAAAGATTCAGCAGAACGGTAGATTTTGGGTGGTTCCTCAACCACTGGGTTAGCAAGTACAACTATTTTTTTTGGTATTTTGTGTTTCCTACCCATAACTAAAGATAGAAAGCAAGAGCACAAAATAAAAACTACTTAGAGATAAAGCAAACAAGCACACACGAGAATATTCACCCCACGCTATAGCTCCCGGGCAACGGCGCCAGAAAACGGCCTTGATAACCCACAAGTATAGGGGATCAATTGTAGCCTTTCTCGATAAGTAATAGTGTCGAACCCAACGAGGAGCTAAAGGTAGAATTAATATTCCCTTCAAGTTCTATCGACCACCGATACAACTCTACGCACACTTAACGTTCGCTTTACCCAGAACAAGAATAAAACTACTTTGTAGGTGTAAGGATAAGTTTGCAAGAATAAAACTAGAAGTACTTAGCGGGAATAGAACTAAGAGTAATTTGCAAGATAATAAAAATTAGTTGTTTAGTAGAGAGCTTTTTGTAGAACGATGAGAAAGATTGTCCATAGGCAACTGAATATAACACGGTAGATACTTATCATATGCAATGAGGGAGAGGCATAAGCTAACATACTTTCCGTACTTGGGTCACATGTTCTTATGATTGGAACTCTAGCAAGCATTCACAACTACTAAAGATCACTAAGGTAAAACCCAACCATAGCATTAAGTAAAAATTCCCCTTTACTCCCATACGCAACAACCCCCTTACTCGGGTATAAACTTCTGTCACTCTCACCACCCACTATAAGCGAATTATGAACATATTGCAAACCCTATAGCGGTAATCCCACACACTTGCGCTACACGAAGGGCACCATAGGACAACACTATACTAACATACAACTCATACCAATCACACCATACCACAATTAACCCGTTGGACAAAAGGAATCTACTCAAACATCATAGGATTGCCATACATCATTGGGTAATAATATATAGCATGAAGCACCATGTTCAAGTAGAGAATTACAGCGGGAATAGAGAGGTTACACCACTTCATAGAGGGGGAGAGAGTTGGTGTTGACGGCGGCGAAGTTGTTGGTGTAGATCGTCGTCACGATGGTTCCCCCGGCGGCACTCCGGCGCCACCGGAAGAGAAGGGGAGAGAGCCCCCCTCCTTCTTTTTCTTGCTTGGCCTACCCCCTAGATGGGAGGAGAGTTTCCCCTCTACTCCATGGCCGCCATGGCTCCCGGAGGGCAGGAGCCCCTCCGAGATTGGATCTCTCTCTCTCTCTCTCTCTCTCTCTCTCTCTCTCTCTCTCTCTCTCTCTCTCTCTCTCTCTCTCTCTCTCTCTCTCTCTCTCTCTCTCTCTCTGTTTCTCTTCTGTTTCGCATCCATGTTTTCTGGCCCTTCACTGTTTCTTATATTCCCAGAGATCCGTAACTCCGATTGGGCTGAAATTTTAACACGATTTTTATCCGGAAATTATCTTTCTTGTGGCGAAATAAGGGCTCCAACCGACATATGAGGGAGTCACAAGGTAACATGGCGCGGCCACCCCCCTGGTCGCGCCCTGCTGCCTTGTGGCCACCTCGGGCACCGTCTTGCTTTGATTCTTCTTCCAAAAAATCACATATATTCCAAAATAAATCTCCGTAAAATTTATCGCGTTTGGACTTCATTTGATATGGATTTTCTACGAAACAAAAAACATGCAAAAAAATAGGAACTACCACTGGGCACTGGATCAATATGTTAGTCCCAAAAATAATATAAAATGTTGCCAAAAGTATATGAAAGTTGTAGAATATTGTCATGAAACAATCAAAAATTATAGATACGATGGAGACGTATCAATATGTCACTATTATTTCAGCTCTACCTATGATTGCTCGGTGAATTAGGGAAACTAATGAGCCGTGTATGATAAAGAACAAGTTTCTTATATGGTAAAATAAAATATGAAAATGAGAAATTGAATTGTGAAAAACCCCGATAATATAAATAATCAAGCATATCTTACATGTCACACCTTTACGAAGGAAAAGAAAATTTCTCAGTGACATGGGATAGCCTTGATTCTTCAAGAAAAAGGGGAAGTGAGAAATTTTCTTCTTAATTAGTAAAGAGCCGAAGGAGCTTGTTCAGCTGAAAGAGTAGACTAATAATCTCTTAAAGTTGAAGAACGTCTTTTTAGCGGTTGATAGTAAGGTGTGGAAGCCTTCATGCTCATCGATTAAGCCAGAGATATGGTAGTATACAGGAGTATTCATCATACAATGCAAATTCTGAAATTTCATAATGGACTCATTCATTTTTGACCTTCCGCATCTCATAATAAAGATGACCTCCTTCTTACAAGCTACAATATTTGCTTGGGGACGAGCAAGACTTAAGCTTGGGGGAGTTGATGAGTCCAAATTGTGTGATCCTTTTGTTAATATTTTTGTACCTACCTAGTAGGCTTTGTGGAATTTTACCGCGTTCGCGCACTCCTTTTTGACATTTTTCCTCGGGTAACGCTTTTTGGACCAAATAATGCTTTATGGAATAAATCCCCAAAAAGGTAGTGGAATCATGTATTTAAAGTGATAATCACCTACCATAAAAGAGTCAAGCGGGAAGGCCAAAGAAGGAATCGTCGCCGCGCTTCCAGTGCAGAAGACGGCGTTCCATACGACCGCGCCCGCTCTCATGGGCGGTCGTATGGAGTGTCATTGCCGCCGCCGGATTAACTATTTCCACCCCATGAAATCAGATCGTAGATCAGACACACACAGAGCCCAGAAACTCGTCCAGAAGGAGGAACCCTAGCCGCCGGAGCGATCTGGATGGAGGAATTGGCAAAGAGGAGGCCGCGGCTTCCATCATCATCACCGGGGTGGCGTCAACATCATCACCACTATCATCATCATCATCCACATCCTATTCATTGTAATCTCAAGAACCCTAAAGGGGGACAACTTGTGTGTTACATGTGTGATTCACCCATGTTCTCCATCACTGGTGCTATGATGCTTGTTGCCTTCATGAGTGAGTAGTTCCCCTAGTTCTCGGGGATATGGATGAACCCTAGTGTGTAATAGATCATTTGATATTAGGATTTAATATCCTCTTTGCATGTTTATGTTAGTAGTCTTCTTGATGTTGGGTGAAGTCGACCATCCAACATATGCCAATTTTGGACGGAAGGTTATTACTGCTGGCGAACCGAGTGGTTGCGGAGGCGAGTGACGTGACAGGCCCCATCTCCCTTCGTATCGGATCGTTGCAGCAAGGGGTAAAATAGAGACCACCTATAGGTTGCGTCCACGGGGACCTTTTTCCCCTTAATCACCGTTTGGTAACCAGAGTGGGGAAGAACGGTGGTGGCGTATGTGATACGGGGCTGCCAAGCGTATGCACGTATCTGTACCGGCTCTGCCCACAAATAGAAACATGCAAAGTGGCTTAGGAATCCGACGTAGCATTGTGTTTAGGCACCGCTATAGATGCACACTAGAGGGGATTCGGGACACCCTGGGAATGCTTTAGTCCTATTGGTTTCAAGACTCTTATTTACAATCCTCTCTATTTACTTTTATTGAAATATTTAACCTTACATTTGCTACACCATTTCCATTATACTACCATTGCTTTGGGTTACTCACAACTTGCAGGCATAACGTTTAAACCATTCAAGAGACAAAAGATTGATTCCCCCTGTGCACTTGCATCCCATCAATCACCCAACAATTTCGGTAGAGTGAGTGGCTGGCTTGTCGGGAGTGCCATGAATGGCACACGGCCTGTCCAGGATTTGGTCCAACGTTGAAGGTCCATCCCTGTTCGCTTGAACAGGTTTCCGTTTGCTGCCTCTGCATTGATCGGTGAGTCCAGCATTAACTGCTCCTTCCTTGGCATCGCTGTTACCAGGTGTGGTAGGGCGCTTGATGTGCCGAGGTTTGATGCTTCCACTATGTACCTCGAGGGCCCTTGGATCGTTGTTGTAGTTGTTCCGGCAGGCAAGCCAGCTATCCTCTCCTACACAAAATTTAATCATTAAGCAAGCGAGGGCCGCCATTGAGCGGAGCCTTTCTTGCCCAAGCTCTCGAGTGAGTCGTTCGTCGCGGATGCCATGCTTAAAAGCGGCAATTGCCTCTCCGTCCGGGCAGTCCACTATTTGATTTTTCTTAGTTAAGAACCAGTTCTAGAATTGTCTGGTAGGCTCCCCTAGCCTTTGCACAATATGACCGAGGTTTTAGGGATCCGGAGGTTGGGCGTAAGTCCCCTGGAAGTTGGCTCGAAAAGCGTCTTCGAGGTCTTCCCAACTGCCAATCGAGTTCTCGAGCAGGCTGTTAAGCCAATGCCGGGCCGGTCCCTTGAGCTTTAAAGGCAGGTACTTGACAGCATGAAGTTCATCTCCTCGGGCCATATTAATGTGCCTGAGGAAGTCTTCAATCCAAACTGTCGGGTCCATGGTCCCATCGTACAACTCGATATTGATGGGTTTAAATCCATCTGGGCACGGATGCTGCATCACCACACCTGGGGTGAGCTGCTCCTCGTGTCCGAGCTGCGGCATGTCGGACGCCCGTTGCCGTTACTGCCCGATTACATGTGTAATCACGTGTTTGGCCATACTTGGCCAGCCAGGCCAGGTATCCCGCCTGTCCAGCAGGTGGGTGCTCTTGGAACTTATGGATGGAACCAATCGAAGCGGCTGGTATTGGAGCTGACCTCTCCCGCAGATCATAGCATTCCGCAGTGGGACTGGTTCTTTGTTGTTACGACGTATTTCCTCCGAAGGGTTAGTGTTCTGGGAATGACTCCCTCCGGGAATATTGTTGTTCGTTGCCGGCAGTTCTTTGTTCGAGTTCTTGCTCGGCAATAAGGACCTCGGTCCATTTGTCATTTAATCTGTCCTGTTCGGCTTGAAGTTGTTCGAACTTCTGCTTCATACTTTTGGCAGTGTTGATTAACCATCGGTGGAAGGCCTATAGCCGAGGATCATTAAATGGCTCCTCGGGGATATCGAAGTCATCGGTTCCAAGGCTTAAATCTTTCTCGGACTCGGGATAATAATCATGGTCATCGGGGTCATCATCGTCCCAGGTGGCCTCGGCATCGCCGATGGGACTGTCGTCGGTTGTACCACCTGTGGTCTAGTCCTCGGTGTTGTCCGTATGATCGCCGTCGTTAGTGGCGTCGCCTTTGTTCGTAGCTTCCCGGCTACTGCCCCTGTTGCTTGCGCCTCTATCACGGCACTTCCAGCGTCGGTGTTTGGATGGCTCATTATCTCCTTCATCGTCCCTTGGAGTTTTTATCATGTAGACGTCGTGGGTGGAGGTAATCGCCTGGCCTCCAGTATTATCGGCGATTGCCGGCGGTACGCCATGTGATAGATCGTCGAAAACTTCGTCCGAGTTGATGTGTTTTTTAGTGGCGTAGTCTGGCACGTCAGTTAAATCCTCGACAGTAGTGACTACGTGGGTGGTGGGCGGGACGAAATTTTCCATGCCTTTGGATTCATCTTTGATCCGATCGTAGACCGAGGTTTGACCGTTCGAGAGGCTAAGATTTTGGATTCGGTTCAACATCTCGTTCAGAGTAGAGAGATCGGCTTCGCCCATCTCTTGACGGTAGGGGGAACCGACCTGCAGTCGAGCCGAGGCGTGGCATGATGCCGCCTCGGAGTTTTCGCCAGAGAGGCTCGATGCCTGAACCGGCGGGGTGGTGCTCGGATCCGAGCTCGAAGCCAGATCCGGGGAATAGATCTCATCATGGGCCTGCTCCGAGATCGAATCTGGCTCATGGGCGATGACATCCGTAGAGTCCTCGAGACGATCTGATACCCAACCCGAGAAGATGAGTTCGCCGCGAGAATCCGCGGCAAATTCCAGATTGCCAAACCGGAGGGCTTGGCCTGGGGGAAGATTTTCCACCTGGCCAAGACAGCCAGCGGGGTCGGCATGCGGTACAATGTTGCCGAAGGCAAAAAGCTGGTCGGGGACGAATATGTCCCCGCAACCGATGCCGTCATCGATCCGAAGACCCGCCATCGAGCTCTCATGATCACCTGGCGGGACCTGTATGGGGCACCAATGTCGGTGCTAAAACCGGCAGATCTCGGGTAGGGGGTCCCAAGCTTGGTGATCTGAGCTAGATGGTAATAGGAGAAGTAGGGACACGATGTTTTACCCAGGTTCGGGCCCTCTTGATGAGGTAAAACCCTATGTCCTGCTCTTATATATTGATTGTGATGGAGTACAGAGTACACTATGATCTACCTCGAGATCGTATGAAGATGTTCTGAGCTCTAAACCTTGCAATCGTGTCTCTACAGACTAAACCCCATGGCTTATATAGACGCCAGGGGTACCTAGGGTTTACACATGGTCAGTTACAATCTAGGGATAAGCATGCCGATCATTCAAATATGCTTGAAGTGTACGCCAAAGCCTCCAGGAGATCTTCGTCTTGATTACACCGAGGGCCAGGGCCTGCATGGCCCTTTCAATAGTCTTTGGTGGGTCCTCGGCCCGGCCCATAACCGACGGGCCGACGTGGCAAGCACCCCCTGATCCGGGACACCAACACTACCGTTGGCGGCAAGCGGTACTACCGCTTGGGCTCTGCCAAAAGGCCAAATGAGGAAGGCAAGTAAGACCAAAACTGCCATAACTTCTGCAAATGAACTCTAATTTCGATGAACTCAAGCTTGATAGAAAGCTAACGATATAGAAGTGGCAGGAGAAATATGCCAATGATATAGAGGTGTGAAACCTCTATGATTGAAGAACCGGCAAAACTCCAACATCGAGAACATAATAGATGATGCATATGAAATCCGTTTTCGATGAACTTGAGCTTGTCATGAAGATGACCAAGAGAAAAGCCAAACAAGAACCAAGAAAGATGATGCCAAGGATGCAAAGGTTTGATCTCTCTATGAACGATACGATCAAGCTACTCACTCGAGAGCCCCCCTTGATAGTACGGCTATCGATCCTATAACCCGGTCTCCCAACTAACACCATGAGACCGGTAAAATAGAAAGCCTTTCAAGGACAAACCTTTGCCTTGCGCATAGTCCACTTGATCTAGATGATGACGATCTTGTCCTCCTCAAGTTGGACCACCTTTCTTGATTGCGTTGGCTCGATGAAGACTAGTAGATTGCTCCCCCATACTCCACTATGGGTGAGCCTCTCTTCGGCACATCTTCACATGTCCATTGTCACCACAATGGACGGCAAGCTTCAAGCATGTGATCTCTTCGTGATGCTCCACTTGAACTTGCACAACGCAACCTTGATGACGATCATCACTTGATGCACGCCCATGTTAACAAACTTAACCCCACAAAGAACCACCACACAAATAGATCATGGTTTATACACAAAGCATAATGGACAATGCTTACTGCTACTTGCGATATGTGTTCGGATTTTCCCCGAGGAGGAAGGGTGAAGTAATATAGTGGCAGATAGTATTTCCCTCAGTAGAGAACCAAGGTTATCGAACCAATAGGAGATTCACACAGACAAAGGTCGACAGTACCTGCACACACACAAACAAAATACTTGCACCCAACGTGGGCAAGAGGGTTGTCAATCCCCTTGTACTCGTTAATTGCAAGGATTAATTCTGATGGTGGTAGATATATAAATTGCAAAACAAAATAAAAGTAAATAAATTGCAGCGAGCTTTTTAGGGTTTTAGTAATAATGGTGGCTGGACCCGGGGGGCATAGCTTTCACTAGAGGCATCTCTCTCAAAAACATAGCAAACGGTGGGTACACAAATTAATGTTGGGCAATTGATAGAAAAGCGATTAATTATGATGTTATTCATGGCATGATCAGTACATAGGCATTACCTCCGTGACAAGTAGACCATTAAACTTACTGACGCCTACTACTATTACTCCACTTCGAGAGCGCTTCTATGCTTGCCTCTCTACGTATTAAGTTCATGACAAACAGACTAATGCTTTAAGCATGATGACATAATGTAGACAAAATAAGATCAATCAATAGGATCAAACCCTATAGTTTTATCCTTAGTAGCAACAATATAAATACGTGCCTCGCTACCCCTTCTATCACTAGGTGAGGACACCGCAAGATTGAACCTACTACTATGCACCACTTCCACTGAAGATCTAATCATCAACTTGGCCAAAGAAAACGCATAGATCGGAAAGCATTACATAGCTATAACAATCACACACAATAAAGTTCAGAATATAACTCAATTACTTTCAATGAATAATCTGATCATAAACCCACAATTCATCAGATCCCAACAAACACACAGCAAAAGAAGATTACATCGAATAGAACTCTGAGGAGAACATTGTTTTGAAGATAAAAGAGAGAGAGAGAGAGAAAGCCATCTAGCTACTTGCTATGGACCCGTAGGTCCTGTGAGGAACTACTCACACATCATCGGAGGTGCAACAAGGTTGATGTAGAGGCCCTCCATGATCGATTCCCCCTCTGACGGAGTCTTGGAGGAGGCCTCCAGATGGGATCGCGGAAGAACAGAGGCTTGCGGCGGCGGAATAATTGTTTCGGGTCTCGCTCTGGTGGTTTCTGGATTTTAGGGAATTTATGGGCCTGGAATTAGGTCAAACAGAGTTGCGAGGGGGCCACGAGCTCAGACGGTGCGCCCTCGTGTGAGCTTGTGCCTCTCTCGTGCGGTGTCTGGTCTCCTCCCGAAGCTTCTAGGGTCCCTTCTGGTCCGGAAAAAATCACAGTAAAGTTTCATCGTGTTTGGACTTCGTTTGGTATGGTTTTCCCGCGAAACAATAAAATAGCCAAAAATAGGAACTGGCACTGGGCACTAGGTTAATAGGTTAGTTCCCTAAAATGATATAAAATTGCATATAAAGCATACAAGATTGATAATATATTAGCATGAAATAATCAAAAATTATAAATACGTTGGAGACGTATCACTTACCATACCATGGGATCACTTGAGCCCACTCGGTACATCTTCAACGCTTTGTGTGTTGATCAACTTGAATCACTCTTTGACTTAGTCTTGATCAACCTTGTATCTTATCTTCTCTCTTCATAAAGATGATGTCTTGAAGATAAACATGAATGTCCATACAATCTTCTTCTTCAAGACATGCTTGCAATAGGCTCAACTCTCGCATGACCAATCTTTGGATAACTCCTTGAATAGCACCTTGGTCAACACATAATCGCCTTCTTTTAACCTTGAAACCAACATATGGTCCTCAAGCATTGCCTATGGACAAACCATTTAAATGTAACTCAAGGCAACCATTAGTCCATAAGGATTGTCATCAATTACCAAAACCAAACATGGGGGCACCATGCTCTTTCAAAGGGTTCATATTAAAAGTCCAGGCAGGCTTGGGGCTACTAATGGTGTACTGTACCGAGGGTGGCCCATCGACCGGGAGGCCGTCAATGTGCTTCGTTTCACAGGAAGCCTGACTTCCGGATAATCACCATCTTGGCATGCAAGCCATGGTCCCCTAGTCCAACATAGAGGCGATGTCGGTTAGGAAACCTGTAAAACCTAGCTCTCACCCCCTTTATAAGGTGAGGTTATGGATAGATTAAGGGCCATCTGATCAATAGCATATACCTCGGTAGGTACCACCACCTCCAATCTGTACCCCCCTCACACGAGGCGTTTCCACCATCAATAAAGAAAACAGGAGTATGGTATTACGTCGACCATGAGGACCCGAACATGGGTAAACCCCAGTGTGTGATCCCCTTTTGGTACATCCGGTCGTGCTCTCCACCCTACCGAGGACACTAGCGGTTTTCAGTATCGTCATAACCCATCATATGTGCTTCGTAAGGCAAAGTATGGGTATGTTTACGCTAATTTTGTTGGTCCCTGCAATGCTTTTAGATTCTATGTTGTTTCGATTACTAAGACCCTTATGACTAGCATTCAAGGACCCATTACACTATGGGTGCCTAAAGCCAAGACTTGGTTGTGCGTATGATGGATCCTCCAATGGAAGGAAATGGATAATCGATAGTGGTTGCACTAATCATATGACCGGGGAGAGTGACTTGCTTGTGGACTTCCTTGACGCTATCAAGCAATATTCAATAGTCTTTTATGATAATGAAAGAGGAAAGGAACTTCGATTTGGGGCAAAGTGGCAATAACTAATGATATACAGAGTATCCATTAAGAATGACATGCTTGTCCGATCCCTTCATAACAATTTGCTTTTCGTTCTTCAATTGTCTTATGCCGGTGATATACTATTTGGTCTTGTGTGGAGGGATACTATCAAAGTGGCCTTTATGAGACATGTCTAGGCAACCTTTACATGGTTGATTTCTCAAAAAAAAAGTCCACTTGAGTACACTCAAGTGGACTTCTTTCTTTTGTGAGGCGGTTATGGAGTTCTTACTCCTTTTGCCAAATCAGAAATTGTCTATTATGGTTCTTCAGAATGCTCGTGAGATTATCGTCATTGTTGTTTGATATTTATGGTGGGAAAAGCGTAAATTGGTTTTTGAGAAGACAGTTCAATATGTTGATCAGATTACTATGGGGATTCGCTCTCTAATGGCTAACTATGTTATTGCTTCATCTCCAAATGCTACCATAAAAAGAGGGGCTTGGATTCGCCCCACTCTGGGTTTTGTTAAACTTAATGTTGATGCATCTTTTGATGAAGATTCGCTTAAGGATACAGTTAGAGCTATCATGACGAACGATAAAAGACAAATTCATTGCAGGGGGAGTGAAAATTTGATTGGTGCACGAACGTCCTAATGGCTGAAGCTACGGCACTCAGATTTCGTCTGTCCCTTGCGCAAAGGGCAGGATGCAATCAACTCGTTATTAACTCTGACAATTTAGAGGTCATTGACACCATAAAGAATATAGGACGATCAGCAGGAGCGACGCAGACAGTTTCGACAATTGTTATTACTTTGCTTGTGATTTTCCTATCTCTAGTTCGGACATTGTAATAGAGAAGCAAATAAGGTTGCTCATGAGTTTGCTTACGCTTGCTAGATTTGTTTAGACGAGCCTTTGAATGAATTGTATACAATGTTATTTCAAATGAATAAACTTGTGTTTTTTTTCAAAAAAAGAAATAAGTCCACCTGAGACATTTTTTTTAAATAAATTCAGAAACTTTATAGAAATAACCAATACATCGTTTATGAGGATCGTTACAAGTTCATTTAAGGGTTCCTCAAACCAATCAGAAGTCAAAAAATTCTACTATTCTAGCGAGCTCGTGAGCAACTTTATTTGCATCTCTACTATAATGTTCGAACCTAGTAATAATGAAATCACAAGCATAATGAAAACAACCATCGAAGATTGCCGCCGCCGCACCCGCCAACCATCCTCCATCCTTCATGGTATCAATCACCTCCAGGTTGTCCGAGTTAATAATAAGGCGATTACATCCTGACCTTAGCGCCAGCGATAGACCGAATTTGAGAGGCAAGGCTTCAGCCGGCAAGACATCCGCGAATTTGAGAGCCAAGGCTTCAGCCGGCAAGACATCCGCAAAGTAGTCTATCTTCCCATTCCCCCCGCGATAAATCTGACTTTGTCGTCTCTAAGGACTGCCCCCATCATGCCCCTAAGCAGGTCGTGGTCAAAAGAAGTATCAACATTAAGTTTCACAAAGTCCAGCTGAGACATGTCTAATGGCCAAGGCTGACTATGGCATCACCGACTATTGAGATACTCTATATGTAGTTCAGCTGGGTGTAACGGAGAGTGAAGCCGCCATGGTGGGCAGGCTGCGTAGCTTGGTTGGGTACCCCGGGGAGAGAGGGCAGCTTGTGGAGCACCAACCACGCTTTCATGTTTGAGCTCAAACGCAGGAACTTGCTGGGAGTACCGTGGCAAGCAAGTCAGCTACATTTTTCAGCTACGCTGCAAGCCTCGTCGACAAGCACTTAGGCCTCCTTTCAGAGCCAATCTTAAACCATTCTAAATCTTCAAGCATTCACATGCAAGCAGCCTTGCATTGCATCCGAAAAAATACAAATTCCAAGTGAAATTCAATTAGATGCTAAGTAAGAATGGGAGCACCCCGGTGCATGTAGGTCCTCATTGTGCAGGTTCCAAGGAAAGGTCCCACCACTTTGGGTCTCTTGTACAGTCTTTCCCTACATTTCAGCAAGACTGTTTCAAGGACCCTAAGCCCTGACCTCATGGTCACAAGGCAACAACTTTAGGCTGCGCCAAGGCTCCTCTTCCAAAACTAACATCAGAATGTCCTAATAATATCCTCACAAACATGATGAACACCAACATTTCCAATAGGTTCCTTAACAACCATAAGTCTGGGTACTACAACAAAATACTCAGCAGATTCAATCGCTGATTAAGTACAACTGGAGCATCTCTTACATCAAAAGTTTATGTAATCCAATAGAAATGTCAAGGTGCTGTGTCTGAAAAGCAAACCCTCCTAGCCCCCACTTGGATCTTCAAGATGGCACTGGCAATTGTAGTTTATAATACAGGATCAGGTGTTGGGAATTCAAGAAACAACACTATATGGGTATCAAAACACGCCAATGCACCACTTGATCTAGATAACAAGACGGAAATACTTACTGTATGTTGAAGTGTCGATCTGCTCAGGCAGCTCCTTGATGTCAACCTCAAACCTTTCCAATGCACCACTTGATCTAGATAACAAGACGGAAATACTTACTGTATGTTGAAGTGTCGATCTGCTCAGGCAGCTCCTTGATGTCAACCTCAAACCTTTCTTGCACCTTTAAATAAAATATGTATGAAATTTCAGTCAGGCTGCACTCCACTCATCTACCAAATAAGTAACAAACTAAAATATATCAGTTATACAAACCTGATTGAGAACGTCAGAGTCAGAGGCAGAAGCAACAAATGTTATTGCAAGCCCTTTGGTTCCAAAACGCCCAGCCCTTCCAACCTGTGGAGGTGGACCATGTTATGTTAGCCAGATATAAGAACACCCAATCACAATCAGTAGGGCAAAGTTAAAATTACCCTGTGCAAGTATGTATCAGCAGAATCAGGCATGTCATAGTTTATGACAATATTGACACGTTCAATATCAATCCCCCTGCCAACCAAATCCGTAGCCACAAGGATCCTCTTGTGCCCTTCCTTGAAGTTCTTATACCGGGTCAGCCTATCCAAGAACCAATATTAGATAAAACTCATGAACAAATACTGAAAACTGAAAAATAAAGTAAACTGCAAATGCTCCCAACGATTACAAGTCATGAAAGCTGCTGGGTACCAACTCAAAGGCTAGTCTGTAATTAATCACCTAGCTAGTACTCAAAAGCCGTGTTGTGGACTGATTGACTAGTCTTTATAATTAGTTGCCTACTAATGCAACAACAAACCCAACTCATCACATATATCATTCTGGACCCTATCCTTTCTTGTGTGGCCACATATCCATCTCAACATGCGCATTTCTGCTACACCTAACTGTTGGACACGTCGCCTTTTAGTTGGCCAACATTCTACGCCATACAACATCGTAGATCGAATCGCCGTCCTATAAAACCTGACTTAGAGCATCTCCAATAGAAGATGCAAATTTGGAGATGTAAAACAGGGTCAACTCCAACAGATGATGCAAAACCGGAGATGTAAAAGTGCAAAACGGAGACGTAAAAGTGCTTTTTGCATCTCCAAAAAAGGGTCAACTCCAACAGATGCTGCAAAACGGAGATGTAAAAGTGCAACTCCAACAGGTGATGCAAAATGAAGATGTAAAAACTAGTGGGCGGCAGCCGAATCAGGGCGGCGGCAGTGGGGACGGCGGCGGCGCGGCGCGGTTCGGGGCGGCGGTGTCGGGGCGGCGGCGGAGGAGCGTCGAAGGGGCGTCGGGGGTGGCGAATCGGTGCGGCGGTGGCGCGAATCGGGGCGGCGGAGCAGCGGCGATTCGAGGCGGAGAGAGGAGGAGGAACGGCGTAGGGGCGGCAGCAGAGGTGGAGGAGGGCCTCTTTGGCCGGAAGAGGAAGCCACGCCGCCGGCGGCAGCCAATCGTCCGCCGCAGCCGCGTCCGGCTTCGAAATTTTGGCCGGCCGAGGTTGGTTCGCCGCCGGGTTGCGCCCCCGCGCCATCTGCCGCTTCACGCCTCCACTGCGTGGCTTGGCAGCCCGCTGCTTCTTCGCAGGCAGCTCCAGCGCGACGGCGACCGGCCGAGGTGGGGCAAATCCAGGGCGGTGGCATGGAGGCGGAGGCCAAATTGGGGGCCGTGGTCGCGCCGACGGCGGCTGCGGTGAGGTGGGTCAGACCAGCGGCAGGCGGGCGGCGCGGCGGGGTCATCGGCGTCGGCGGGCGGCCGTTAGGCGGACAGGCGGCGGTCGCGCGGAAGCCAAATGAAGGCAGTTGGGCGGTTGGCGCGCGACCGCCGTTTTTACATCTCCTGTAGGTGGAGATGCAAATTTGCACCGCGAGGTGTTGTGTTTTACATCTCCGGGAGGCGGAGATGTAAAAAAATTTACATCTACATCATCTGTTGGAGAGGGGTTTTTGGGCCTCGGAGATGCAAAAGTTAGTTATTTTTGCATCTACATCATCTATTGGAGATGCTCTTAGCTTTCGTGGCACTCTCTTCTCACAGAGGACACCAGAAGCTTGGCGCCCCACATTGGCACTCTCTTCATCGATTTCATCATCCTTTTGCAGGCATTGACCCCAAATATCGAAAGGTGTCCTTCTAAAGTACCACCTGCCCATCAAGACCATAGAAGTACCACCTGCTCTTTGTGCCTAGTAGGCTAGTAGTACTAAAACCGCACCTCATGTACTCAGTTTTAGTTCTACTAAGCCTAAAACTTTTTGATTCCAAAAGTCTATCTCCACAGCTCTAACTTTCTATTAACCCCCATCGGCCCATCCAACTATCGTCGACTAGCAAACTAATGGCATGATCTAAATTCTCAAATCATCCAAAGATAGAAACAATCACTGAAAGCTGAAAAATAAAACAAACTGCGACTGTACATCATAATACTCCCAATACAAGTCATAAAGTTGAGACGAGTTGCTGGGGGTAACAACTAAAAGGCTAGTCTATAATTAGTCACCTAGCTAGTAGTCAGAGCTGTGTTGCTGACTGAAAACCTAGTCTACTATTGGTAACCTATGAACTGCAAAAAAGTCTTATATTTAGGTAGTACTAAACTATGAGGACAGCAGGCCATTGTTTTGTAAATAATAAAGGTTAATCTTACAACAACAACAAAAATCCACAACAATCAGAACATAATATGATAAGCAAAACTAGAAAGGACTATGCCGGGAAGGAATTAGAGAACACATACCTCTCCTCCTGTGTCATTCCAGAATGTATGCAGATCGCAGGAAAATTGCATTCACAGAGCAGCCTGTTAAGTTCTGAAGCTCTACCAACACTTTTAACAAATATCACGATTTGGTTGAAGTCGAGCGCATCTAAGAGATCATTCAATTTCCGATTCTTCTCCGCCTCACTTAGTTTAATATAGTGCTGGAATCAGGGCAAAAATGTTGACACGGTTGATAAAGAATGAGGTTGATACGAGATGAATAAACAACATGCACAAATGGCTAGCGGATAGTTCACTATACCTGAACTAGACCGTGAAGGGTCAGTTTAGCCTCGTCATCAACATAAATTTCCATGGGCTGTAAGGTGACAAATGACAAAGATATTAGAATTCTGGCAACAATGTAACTCTAGCCACTCCAAACAAACGGCATATCAATTCTTCACTGTCTGAATTTTCAGCCTCCTCCAGGAGCTTCATTTATGCACGACTGTGGCACTGCAATTTGCGAAACCATAGCCAACAAGTTTTGCAACAGTGCTTTGCCATAAGAGTTCCGGTCAAGAGAAATCTGCTTTGTCTGCCTTCACCATGAGAACGGTAGGAGAACCAGAAGCAGTTTGCTCAGATCCAACCGAAACCAAAAGTGTGGAGGCCACGGAAAATTGGAGAAAACGCCCACTTGACTTAAAACCTCTACGACATCGGTGCCCTACCAACCCCAATTCTCATGTTCTTCATGAATGTTTCACAATTCACATTGAGAACAAAAGACTTCATTCCATCGCAGCCCATTGGAATGTGCACAGATACCAATTGACAGACCAAGATGTAAGTAGCCGAATAACTCAATCCACCAAAAACGATCAATATGATCAGCAAGCAACCAGCAATCCTACTGGTAACAAATTACCACCTCTCCTATTCTTATGTACGAGCATAACCACCAGAAGGGAGGAAGGTTTTAAATAGGAAGAAGCACTAGAGAAATGAGGTAGGCCGCATGACATTACATCTTGCATAAATTTCTTGCAAACCGGGCGAATCTCCTTGCTGAGTGTTGCTGAAAACATCATCACTTGTTTATCATGGGGTGTCATCTTGAAGATCTCCTGGACATCTCTACGCATGTCTGAAGAATATTACATAGGTTAATACCAGAGCTCTGAACTACATAAAAACAGGAATATAAACAGAAACTTATGCTGAAGTGAACTGAACTATTATAAACATTGAAAAATGGCCCGGAACCAGCAGCCTACCAAGTGAATCAAGCATCTTGTCACATTCATCAAGAATGAAATGCCTCACATTCTTCAATGAAAGGTCTTTGTCTCTAGCCAGAGCTAGGATCCTTCCAGGTGTGCCAACCACAATGTGAGGACATTCATTCTTCAATAAATCCTTGTGTTTTTTTATGTGAACACCACCATAGAAGACAGCAACTTTTGTTTCTGACAGGTACTTGCTAAACCTCTCGAATTCATTGCAAATCTACAATATATTAAGTAAAAACGACAATTAGCATCAGCAGGCATATCTGACATTGATAGAACAAAAATGAAAAAACATGTATGCAAACCTGGTATGCCAACTCTCGTGTATGGCATAACACAAGTGCAGCTACTTGACCAGCAACCGGATCAATCTGCTGGAGAGTTGAGAGGACAAAAACAGCAGTCTTGCCCATCCCAGATTTTGCTTGACAGATGACATCCATTCCGAGAATGGCTTGAGGGATGCATTCATGTTGCACTGATGTGGAGCCAAACAAAATAGGAGTAGCACCAGTGAGAAATATTTAACCTTCTGGGCCCACTAATGGAGAGTTTTACCATATCCTCTCCTCCGACCGAAAATGTCAGAAGAAATTATACCTGCACATCAGCAAAACAGGGAATTTACGGTCACATTGGGACATACTAAAATATAACATACTAAAGGATGGATGTTCAAATATGCTTGATTTGATCTTGTATTAGGACTATCGGATCATGGGAAACAATTTCTTGTTCTTGGCCCAGTTATATGGTTTGCACTTTTCCTTCATCATGCTAGCATGTTCGGTTCTTAGCATGTTAACTATCCTTAAAAGAAAATCTAATGTAACAACTGAGTGCATAAGTGCTTTGATGCCTGGGGCATGTATTCAAACATATGCATATGAGCATCTCAGCTAACAGAATAACTCAGAAGTAGCACCTCATGGGGAAGAGTAAAACAAATGAAACAAGTGATTCTTATTTTTTGTCTTTCGTTCACTGTTGAATGTAACAATAATCTTACTGATCAAAAGGTGACACTTCAGCTACCAATCTAATCAAGCAAAGCTAAGATGTGTCCGTAACAGGGGTTACAAGAAACAAATATGACTAAAAAGAAACAATAGTATGCTGTGTTCTCTTTCTCTCCATCTGTTTTCTCTTTAGAAATGCAGTTTTGGCTGAATCTCTCTATAAGCATTCTTGTAATTATCACAACTAGTGCACTGGTCTCAGCTCTGAATCCATAACAATAAAACTGGATTGCCGTTGGCAGTGCAAGTACGACTCGAGCTATCAACTATATGTCTATATGTGCTCAACAAACAAATAATTGCAATTCAAGAGTCCACAACGTATTATTCATGTAGATCCAATTCTGATGACTCTAAAATTTTGAAGAACTTGCCTTCGGAAGGATGCTCAAACCCACAGTCCTGGATCGCACGGAGCAGCTCTGGCTTGAGCAGGAAGTCCCTGAACCCTGAGCTGTGGATTCCCACGTAACCCCTGTCCAAACACCACAAACCATGCCAGGTGAGATGAGATCCCTCGACCACGAACCCTAGCAAGAAAAGTAAAAACTAGATAGAAGCATCGACGGCACGCACTTCTTGACGACGTCGACGGAAGGGTTGGCGGCTGCGCCGTCGACGGCGTTCTCCACCTCCTCATCGTAGTCGACGAGATCCTCCTCGTACACCTCGGCGTCCTTGGCTTCTCCCATCCCGGCTGCGATTAGCAACAGTGGTTAAGCACCGCGAGACGCGAATCCAACAAAGTTAGCATCGCAGCAGCAAAGCAACCACAAAACACCAACCTCAGGATCTCAGACAAGGAGGAGAGGAAGAACCGTGGTATTTCGAGCGAGGAGGCTGCAAAGAGAGAAATCAGAGTTTACGGCTGCATGCGCAGGGGTCAAACGCGTGCTGTGCTGGATTCGGGATCTAGGGTTCTTGCCTCTTGGGGCGTACGACCTAGGCAGTGTTTGGGACTGGTGCGACTATGCGGGAGGGGGCAGAGAACTTGGGTGTGTTCTCCGTTCTCTTTGAGGATTTGTTGCCACAAGACGGGTTGGACCCGTGCCTGAGGGCAGCTCCGACGGTGGGCACCAAGTGGGCCGGCCCATGCTGCCCGACGAGGCACGTTTATAAGTGGGTCGTACCCCTCAAAAAAAAAAAGTGGGTCGTGACATGTGGGCACGCAGGCCGGCGCCTGCACGGCACACTTTTTTAAAACACAGATGCAGACTCTTATACATACGCATATACACTTAGGACGCGTTTGGTTCACATCTGTGTTTTAGGGCATTTTGCATACTTGTCCCAGTTGGGCCTGGCTGAACTAATGCAGGCTAAAAACCAACATCTGCATGTAGTTTTGTTGCTTGCATTAGGCTCCTTGCATGAGGGGAGCAATGCGTTAGCACGCTGTTTGGTTGCCTGCGTGGCTGTTGTTAGACAAACAACACTTTTTTTTAACACGGTACAGACGCAAGCGCTCATATAAACGCGCATACACTCACCCCTATGAATGCACACACGCACACCCTACCCCTATGAGCACCTCCGAGAGACTGAGCCGGCATGTCATCTTGAGATTTTACGAAGTCACCATAGGCGCCTCGTAGTCGACGGGAACGTCTCCTCCCACTGAACGCGCATCGCCTGAAATCCTGAAATAAATCCAGGATAAATGCGAGCACCAGGATTTGAACCCTGATGGGCTGGGGATACCACTGTCCTCCTAACCATCCAAGCACAGGCTGGTTCGCGACAAACAACACGTTGTTTGGTTGCAACCGGCTAAAGATGTGATCACCACTTCTCACGAGTGGTGACCTTACCACACACACACAACATTGTCTTCTCCTAACTAGGAAACAAATGGCAGTTTATCCTAGCTACTAGCAAATGACAGTACAAATTATTAAGTGCCAGTATGGCTGAATAGTCGAAAGTTCAATGATGCTAACTAGGTGGAAGTTCATCCTCTTCCTCTCCTTCTTCTCTTCCTCTTCTTCTGATGCTATTGTTGCCTCTTCTTCTTCTTCTTCTTCAGATCCTGGTCTGACCTCTGTTATCCCACATTGCCTGAGCCCACTCCAACATTTTGTTCTTCCACGCTTCGTTGTCAAACGCCTCCACACCATGGCCGGAGCTGTTCACCTCATCAGGAGTCACATCCTCCTCCTCCGGCACAAGTTCATCAGTTCCGCATTGCAGGATCCAGTTGTGAATGATGCAACATGCAAGAACAAGCTTGACCTGGGTAGGGTAAGTGTGGAATGACTTCTGATCCAGGATCTTAAACCTGTTCTTCAGAGCTCCAAATGCCCTTTCAACAGTTACTCTAAGGCTGGAGTGTCTGAGATTGAACAGCTCCTGTGGAGTCCTAGGATAGTTCCTACCAGAGAACTTGTTCAGATGGTACCTGGTTTTCCTGAAGGGTGGAAGAACACCTGGCCGACAAGCATAGCCAGCATCTCCTAGGTAGAACTCGCCATCTGGGATGTTGATGCCATCAGGTCTACACATGTTGTCACTGAGAATGTTAGCATCATGTGCTGATCCTTCCCAGCCAGCCAAGACATATGTAAACTTCAGATCAAAGTCAACAGCAGCAAGCACATTCTGGCTTGTGTAGTGCTTTCTCCCTCTATATGCTGCAGCTTGTGACCTCGGCACTCTGGCAGTGACATGAGTACCATCTATTGCGCCAATGCAATCCTGGAATGGCATTACAAGATGGTGTTATGGCTAGAATAGGAACAAGAACAGCATATGAAGGCATTAACAACATACTGTGAGTGCTCACCTTGAAGTATGGATACCATCTTGGGCTAGTGCGAATCTTGGTAGGAGTCTGGCCGCTTGGTGACACGATCATCTCTCCTCTGAGTTCCCCAATAGCATACAACACTTGCTTGAAGTACCTGGAGATGGTCTCCATTGATCTCCTGAACGTGTTGTGGATAACCCTGAACCTCTGGTTGGCCAACAACATAAAGGAACATGGCCACTTGCTCTTCAACACTGGTGTGGATGCTATCTTCTAGCAGCCCCCTGCTCCTGAAGGTCTAGACATGTCTTGCAAATGGTGCTCTTCTCATTCTAAGCATCCACACAGCCTCTGTGTCATTGCAGTTGTAGATGTAGTTCAGATTCTCCATCCTCTCCCTATCCCGGATTAACATCGGACCATACCGGATTTGAGGTCTCCCATTCCGACGAACAACCCTCTTATGGACCAACAGTATCCACGCCTGAACCACAGCTATCAGCGATGCTGCCTGAACTAGAAGCTTCGTCTGTTCATCGACAACCTAACCGACATCCATGATGCGGTCAGCCTAGGCGCTACCGACCCTAAACGGTCCTAGCAGAGGAGGGGGAGGGGGTAGCTTACCAGCTTCCGGGTCGGTGGATTCATGCCGGAGACGAGGATGGCCGGACGGAGTCGAAGAAGAAGGGGAGAAGCAGCTGCCGGTGCCAGGGAGTGCTGCTGCCGCCACCAACGCCGCCGCCGCCGTCGCAGCCGCAGATCTGAGTCATCACCGCCGCCGGTGCCAATAACAGAGGATGGCTTGTCCTAGAGCTAGGGGTGAGCGAGTAAATGGGGTGATGAGGGTATATTTCGCGCCATCCCGCCTCCGCAGATTTCCCCCTCCCGCCATCTCCGACCGAATCCCCCTTGCACCACGCCCTACGCAGCGTTTCACTTTTGCACCCGACTCAGCCTGGCTCGCTGGAAACGACCAATTCGAGCGTTCCCAGCGAGCCAGGCTCTGGTGTGCTTTAAGTTTCGTGCCGATGCGAGCCAGGCCTCAATGCGGGCAACCAAACGGCCCATTTTCATCCCGCCAGGGCCTGGTTGGGCTCTATGCAGCCTACCAAACACGTCCTTACCCTATGAACGCATGCACGCACACTCTATTTTTATGAGATAATTCGAGAGATTGAGCCGGCACATCATCTTAACATTAACGAAGTCGCCACAGACGCCTTCATAGTCGAACGGGAACATCTCTTTCCACTGAATGCACATCATCGGAGGCCTGAAATAAATCCAGAAAAATATGAGCATGTGACGCCCCCGACTTAATCGTGCGCTAATCATACACGCAAATGCACACGATCAAGCCTAGGGACTCACTTGAAGATATCACAACACAACTCTACACAAAAAAAAATACAAGCTTTATATTACAAGCCAGGGGCCTCGAGGGCTCGAATACAAAAGCTCGCATACAAGCGTTAGCGGAAGCAACAACAGTATCTGAGTACAGACACAAAGTTAAACAAGGATGCCTTAAGAAGGCGAAAACAGACAACGGCTCTGATCGAAAAGGCGCAGGCCTCCTGCCTGGGAGCCTCCTAAATTACTCCTGGTCGTCGGCGGTCTCCACGTAGTAGTAGGATCCGCCAGAGAGGTAGTAGTAGTTGTCGACGGCTGGCGCAGCTGGCTCCGGGGCTCCACCATCTGGTCGCAGCAAACGGGTATAGGGAAAAGGGGAAGCAAAGCAACCGTGAGTACTCATCCAAAGTACTCGCAAGACTTACATCAGAACTATGCTAAGAATGCATCGGTATCAAAGGTAAGGGGCTGTATCTGTGGACTATACTGCAGAAATGCCAGAATAGAGGGGAAAAGCCTAGCCTATCGAAGACTAGCATCTTCAGCGTCTTGCAGCATTAGAAGAGTGCAGATTAGTATATAATAAAGCAACAAGCATGTAGTAGCAAAGCCTAGAGATCCTTCCTCGACTCCCTGCGAGAAAGCGATCCCGGAGCTTACAATTAATTAACATGTATCCAGTTCAAGTAGTAGTAGATCGGGATACAACACTGAGCGTCCTGTTACCGTGGACACGGCTATTCGAATAGATAATCTTCCCTGCAGGGGTGCACTACTGTTACCCAACACGCTCGATTAACTCTGGCCGGACACACTTTCATGGGTCATGCCCGGCCTCGGCTGATCGACACACCGCAGCCCTACCTAGAGCTCAGCAGAGAGGTCCCCGCCGGTCTACATCCTAAGCGCTCAGGGGTCTTGGGTCGTTGTGTGCAGGGTGGATACCAGGCACCACCTCTGGGGTGCCGATCCGACCCGGCCACAATGCTGAACTGGACGTCTGACAGAGCTTTCGGCTGATACATACGGCGCCGAGGGCCCCATTAAACCATTATCTCGCGTGGTGGTAGTGCGTATAGGCCAGTGGCCAACTCAGATCAATACCCAAATCCGTTAGTGCATTATTAATTTTTAGTGACGGCTGTCGGGACAAGTCCGGAGCTACCACCACAACCTGGGTGGTACCGCTAAACAGCCAGCCGCCACAGTAACTCTCGCGGGTGCTCTCCGGGCCCGCCCGACTTTCATGTGTATCTCTCGCGGGTACCCCTCGGGGTCAACCCGACTTTACCAGGTATCTGAAGTAATTAAAGGGTAACTGTGTGTCCATAACATCAAGAAGGAATCCGAGGAATCACCCTCGTTGGATTCCCACTCGATGTACCCGTCAAGGTGAACCCGGAGGAATCACCCTCGATGGTATTCACACTTGCGGGGTTGCACGACAGAAGCTTCGTCGGAGGTGGTGGAAGAGGAATCACCCTCGTAACCCACAACCGACTAGCTATGCTTCAGAGGTATCATCAGGAGCGAGGTAGGAGGTATCACCCTCGGCACTCGATGATAGCTCTGCAGAGTCGAGCAACTTAAGTGGGTGTGTGGTGATATGCTGGTCTCAGCCCGTCGATCACATCGATCAGGGCAATGGTAACTAAGCGGGGCAACTAGGACAAGGAAGAGGGGCCACAGATGGATTTCCAAATCAACCTATACTAAGCATTTAGGATAGCAGGTAAAGTATCAATAGCAGTTTACAAAAATAGGCTATGCATCTGAATATGATCAATCAAAAGCAGTAGCAAATTCTAATACAAGCAAGAGGGAGAAAGAATAGGTGATATAGGCATGATCAAGGGGGGTTTGCTTGCCTGGAAGCCTTGCCAGAAAAGAAGAGTTGTCGGTGATGAAGTAGTTCTCAGGGGCTACGTCGGTGCCGGAATCTACCGGGGAGAAGAGGGGGAAGAAACAGATAAATACACAGCATACAAAGCAACACAGAGCATGACATGCTAAAATGTGGTGCAGGGGTGACCTAATGTATCTCTAAACCATTTTAGTTATTTTAGGATTTAAGTTGGAATTATTAACCAGTATGTATGCACTATTCATCTACCGGAAACAAACGAAAAGTTGTGGGTTCACCTACGTAGAGGGTCCCGACATGAAAACAGATGGCACGATCGGATTCGTGGGATTTTTCTGAGCAACTTTCATGTAGAAAGTTTTTCGATCCGAGCTACGGTTGAATTTCTACGAATTTTCAAAGATTTAAACTATTTTCTAAAATTATTTAAATTAACAGAAATGCCAAATTAGGAATATGACATCATGCTGATGTCATCACTGCGTCAGCAGTCGGCTGACCAGCTGACTGGTCAAACTGGCAGGTGGGATCCACCTGTCAGCCACAGTGAGGTTTAACAACGCTTAAATTAAACTAACAGGGGATTTAGCTAGTGGGCCCGGCCTGACGGTGACTGATTAAGCTAACAGAGTTAACTAATTTAACCGCAACAGTAATTATGTCAGCGGGGCCCACACGTCAGCGTCGGGGGGGGGGGAACAGTACCCGCGTTGACCGTGGTCAACGCGGTCAAACGAGCGTCGGGGGCCCACTGGCAGTGTCTCTGGGTGGCCCCCACGCGTTGCCAGGTCAGCGACGTCGCCGGAAAAGGCTCCGGCGAGCCCAAACACGGCGGCCGAACGCCGGCGGGCTTCGGGTTTGCTTTACAGGGCGTAATTTGCGACGCGGTCAGTTGCATTCGATCGGGCGCAAGATGCCGCGTCGGACGGTGGCGGCGCCGGACCATATGGTCGCCGGAAACGGAGCCGGCGACGAGGTCCGCGGTGGCGGCGATACGAGCGAGCTCGGGATCTTGCTACGGGGGACCAACTCGCGTGGTTCTGCTCGCGTTCGAACGAGTGCGAAACGGCATAGCGAACAGACCTAACGCGGGGCCACGAGGGCGACCGGAAGTGGCCGGACGGCGAGGTGCCGCGGCGGCTGGAGCGCGGCTAGCCAGGGAGCTAGCTAGGGGGGAAACACACGGCGTAGGGAGGAGAACGGAGGGAGGGAGGAGCTCACCGAGCGGCTATGGAAAGCCCGTGGAAGCTTAGGAGCGCAGGGTTGCCGGAAAGGACAGAGGAGATCGCCGGCGGTCGGAGACGAGGTCGAGGGAGATCCCGCCACTGCAGAGGTCCCCGGCTCCAACGAGCAGCGCAGAGAGTCGAGGCAGACTGCGGCGAGGCCGACGGACACGACGGAGGGGGCCGGCGGTGGCTGTCGCCGTGGCGGAGCAGGACGAACGGCGGTTGCGGCGCTCGGGACAGAGGAGAAGGGGAGCGAGCGAGCGCACGCGAGGGAGAGAGGGAGGCGAATGGAGGAGGCATCCTGGGGGGAGGGCTCGGGGGTGCCCTTATCCCCTCGCCAACTGCCCCGGCGCCGTGACGGCTGCGGGCGGCGCTGCGAGCTGTTGTCCATGGCGGCGGCGACACGTAGCAGGGAGCAGGTGGGGGATGCCCAGATGGGCTGGGCCAGCGCTGGGCCGGCGCCAGGTAAGCCTTCTGCCCATTTTTCCTTTTTCTGCATTTTTCCATTTATTTGAAAACAGAGGCAGAAAAAGAATATTTGGGACACCAAAACATTTTGGAAAAATGTGAGACCAAGCCACTTAATTCCTTGGCAATATTTGGCAATGCCACAATAAGTTTGGTGGTTGAATAATTTCATTTAAATTTTGTTTCATTGGAAATGCATTAAAGTGGCTGTTAGAGTCATTGTTTGTGGATGCTAGGGTCAATTTGGGAACTTTAATAATGTTGATCTTATTTTTATATTTGCCTTGGGATTATTTGCAATATTGTGAACTATTTTGTTTTAATATTTGATCAACTTTTATCTTGACTTGCATTTTGATTTTTTTTATTTAAAGTGGAATTTGAAATGAGATATGAACAAATGATGAGTTAATCACTACAAATGAAAATGACTTGGCATGATTATAAGATGATCACTGTAGCATAATACAAGGGGGTGTTACAATTCTCCTCCACTAAAAGAAATTCTCGTCCTGAGAATTCAGGAGGTAGAAGGAAAAAAGGTCGGGGTATTCCTCACGAAGACGATCCTCGCATTCCCAAGTGGCCTCATCTTCAGAGTGATTCGACCACTGAACCTTAAGGAACTTGATTGCCTTCTGACGGGTTCGACGTTCAGCTTGATCAAGAATACGGATCAGACGTTCCTTATAAGACAGGTCATCCTACAATTCCAGCACTTCATGATCCACTACTCGGATCAGATCCTTGAAGCAGCGACGGAGTTGCGACACATGGAAAACATCATGAACTTGAGAAAGGTTCGGCGGTAGTTCCAACTGATATGCCACTTCTCCCCGTCTGGCGAGAATACGGAATGGGCCGATGTAGCGAGGAGCTAGCTTGCTCTTGATTCCGAAACAGTGGGTGCCCTTCATCGGAGTGACACGAAGGTAAGCTTGTTCGCCAGGTTGATAGACCATTACCTTGTGTTTACGGTCATAATTGCTCTTCTGGCGAGACTGAGCAGTCTTCAGATGTTCCCGAACGATACGGACTTGCTCTTCAGCGTGTTGGATAATATCCGGACCGAAGAGTGGCCGTTCCCCAGTTTCTGACCAATTCAGAGGAGTTCGGCACTTACGTCCATAAAGAACTTCAAATGGTGCCATCTTCAGACTAGCTTGATAGCTATTGTTGTAAGAGAATTCAACATAAGAGAGAGATTCCTCCCATTTCTTGCCAAATGAGATGACACATGCGCGAAGCATATCTTCAAGCACTTGGTTGACTCGTTCAACTTGACCCTGGGACTGGGGGTGAAAAGCGGTGCTAAAGGACAGATGAGTTCCCATGGTTTCTTGGAAACTTGCTCAGAACCTTGAAGTAAAGAGGCTGCCACGGTCTGAACTGATCTCCAATGGAACACCGTGGAGTGACACAATTCTGGAAACATACAGGTCTGCTAACTGACTAGCAGTGATTGTCTCCTTGACTGGCAGAAAGTGAGCAACCTTTGAAAATCGGTCAATGACGACAAAAATGGCATCATGACCCTTCTGCGATCTAGGAAATCCAGTAATGAAATCCATTTCGACTTTGTCCCATTTCCATTCGGGAATATCAAGTGGTTGCAGAGTTCCAGCAGGTCTTTGATGTTCTGCTTTGATGCGACGGCAAACGTCACACTCAGCAACATAGCGAGCAATGTCTTGCTTCATATGAGGCCACCAGTACCGCTGACGAATGTCTTGGTACATCTTGGTACTACCCGGATGAATAGACAAAGGAGTGTCATGTGCTTCTTTCATGACATCCGAGCGCGAGTACAGGTTGTGCTTTCTGGGGACCACTAGGCGGCCTCTGAAGAACAAGGCACCATCATCACCAACAGTGAAGAACGATGAATTTCCTTTGGAGAGATAGCTCTTGATCTTCTCGACTTCAGAATCATACTTCTGCCTTGTCTTGATGTTGTGTTCGAGATCTGGTTCCACAACCAAGGTATTTAGATATCCTTGGGGAACTATCTCGATGTTCATCTTGTTGGGGAACGTTGCATGGAAAACAAAAAATTTCTATGCACACGCAAGATCTATCCATGGAGATGCATAGCTACGAGAGGGGGAGTGTGTCTACGTACCCTCGTAGACCGTAAGCGGAAGCGTTAGAACAACGCGGTTGATGTCGTCGAACAACTTCACGATCCAATCGACCGAGCACCGAACGTACGGCACCTCCGCGTTCAGCACACGTTCAGCTCGGTGACGTCCTCGACTTCTTGATCCAGCAAGACGGCGAGGTAGTGGATGAGTTCCGGCAGCACGACGGCGTGGTGACGGTGATGGTGATGCTATCTCCGCAGGGCTTCGCCCAAGTACTGCGAAAATATGACCGAGGGACGGAACTGTGGAGGGGGGCGCCGCACACGGCTAAGACAATGTTGTGGCTTGTTTGGGGCGCCCCCTCTCCTCTATTTATATATGTGTAGGGGCTTGGAGTAGAAGGAATAGTGCCACGTGAACAGTGCCACGTGAATAGTGCCACGTGAATAGTACACACGTGGACTTGGACTCCAAAGTCCAATCCTATTCCTACTAGGACTCTCCTTTTTTCCTTCCCTAGCTGCGTGGGCTTTTGAGGACTTGGTGCGCCTGGCCCAATAAGTCCAGGGCGCCTCCCCTTAGCCCATGCCAGCCCTTGGGACGTGGTGGACCCACTTGTGGACTTCCGAACCCCTCCGGAACCTTCTGGAAGCTTCCCGGTACAATACCGAAAAAACTGCACCTTTTTCCGGAACCCAAAATATGACTTCCCATATATAAATCTTTACCTCTCGACCATTCCGAGACTCCTCGTGACGTCCGGGATCTCATCCGGGACTCCGAACAACATTCTGTTACCAATTCACATAACTCATATAACACTATATCGTCAACGAACGTTAAGCGTGCGGACCCTACGGGTTCGGGAATGATGTAGACATGACCGAGACGCCTCTCCGGTCAATAATCAATAGCGGAACCTGGATGCCCATATTGGTTCCTACATATTCCACGAAGATCTTATCGGTCGAACCGCAGTGACAACATACGTAATTCCCTTTGTCCGTCGGTATGTTACTTGCCCGAGATTCGATCGTCGGTATCTCCATACCTAGTTCAATCTCGTTACCGGCAAGCCTCTTTACTCGTTCCGTAATACATCATCCCGTAACTAACTCCTTAGTCACTTTGCTTGCAAGCTTCTTATGATGTGCATTACCGAGAGGGCCCAGAGATACCCCTCCGAAACACGGAGTGACAAATCCCAGTCTCGATCCATGCCAACTCAACGGACACCTTCGGAGATACCTGTAGAGCATCTTTATGATCACCCAGTTACGTTGTGACGTTTGATAGCACACAAGGTATTCCTCCGGTATCCGGGAGTTGCATGATCTCATGGTCTGAGGAACATGTATTTGACATTCAAGAAAGCAGTAGCAATAAACAGAACGATCATATGCTAAGCTAACAGATGGGTCTTGTCCATCACATCATTCTCCTAATGATGTGATCCCATTATCAAATGACAACTCATGTCTATGGTTAGGAAACCTTAACCATCTTTGATCAACGAGCTAGTCTAGTAGAGGCTCACTAGGGACACGGTATTTGTTTATGTATTCACACATGTATTTAAGTTTCCCGTCAATACAATTCTAGCATGAATAATAAACCTTTATCATGAACAAGGAAATATTAAATAATAACAACTTTATTATTGCCTCTAGGGCATATTTCCATCACATCTTTCGAAGCTCTTCATACAGGAGTGGTTGTTGTAGTTGAACCTCAAGTTCACAACAGTAGGATTTGCGGCTCAATGCATCAGCCATTATGTTAGCCTTGCCAGGGGTATAAGAAATACCCAAGTCATAGTCCGTAATGGCCTCCATCCATCTTTGCTGTCTGAGGTTCAGAGATAGCTGAGTGAACAAGTACTTCAGACTTTGATGGTCAGTATAGATCTCGCAACGATTACCAAGGAGGTAATGTCGCCACAACTTCAATGCATAGATGACAACAGCTAGTTCTAGATCATGTACTGGATAGTTCTCTTCATGCAGGCGCAACTGTCGAGAGCCATAAGCAATCACTTTACGCTCTTGCATTAGGACACAGCCTAATCCTTGACGGGATGCGTCGCAATAGATCACAAAGTCCTTGCGAGAATCTGGAGGAGCAAGCACTGGGGTAGATGTTAGCTTGTCCTTGAGTGTCTGAAAACTTTCTTGACATTTGTCTGTCCACTCAAATTTAACGCCCTTGTGAAGCAGATCAGTCAGGGGCTTAGCAATCTTGGAGAAATTCTCGACAAAACGGCGGCAATAGCTGGCGAGTCCGAGGAAACTTCTGACTTGCTTGACATTCTTCGAAGGAGTCCATTCAAGGATAGCCTGAACTCATTCTGGGTTAACAGCAATGCCATTTTTGGAAAGCACGTGCCCGAGATATGTCACTTCAGATAGCCAGAACGCGCATTTGGAATACTTGGCATACAGTTGATGTTCACGCAGCTTCTCCAATACAAGCTGAAGATGTTCGGCATGTTCTTCTTCATTCTTCGAATAAACCAGGATATCATCCAGATAAACCACGACGAACTTGTCGAGGTAATCCATGAAGATGTAGTTCATCAGTCGAGAGAATGTTGCTGGAGCGTTGGTTAAGCCAAAGGACATGACAGTGTACTCGTAAGAACCATAGCGGGTAACGAATGTTGTCTTCGGAATATCCTCCTTACGAACTCGGATCTGATGGTAACCCAATCTCAAATCAAGCTTAGAGAATACTAAGGAACCAGCAAGTTGATCATACAGATCGTTGATTCTGGGGAGCGGATACTTGTTCTGAATTGTTGCTTGATTGATAGGTCGATAATCTTGAACCAACCGATTCGTTCCATTCTTCTTCTTAACAAAGAGAGAAGGTGCTCCCCAAGCAGAAGAACTGGGGCGAATGAAACCCTTACGAAGTGACTTGTCAATTTCCTCCTTAAGTTCAAGGAGTTCATGCGGCGGCATCTTGTACGGGCGCTTGGCAATAGGAGTAGTGCCCGGTTTCAAGTCTATGACAAATTCGACTGCTGTAGCAGGTGGTACTCCTGGAAGTTTCTCTGGAAAGACATCTTGAAAATCACGAACAACTGGAATGTTCTCGATGCCCTCAAGAGGTGAAGCATTCAATGCATTCAGAGCGTATATCTGACTCTCGGCATTCTGGCTTAACTGGGCTAAGTAGTTGATCACCTGGCCAGAAGGGTGTGTGAGCTGGACTGTCTTGGTTGCACAGTTGATCATAGCATTATGGGCTGTTAGCCAATCCATACCGAGAATAACATCTATGTTAGAAGGTCCGAGAGCAATGAGTGAAACAGGGAACATCAATCCTTCAATCCTGATCTGATTGTTGTGACTTACCATCTTGGTTTGCCACCTGGAACGGGGAGTGCTAATCTCTAATGGGGTGGGCAACAACTCTAAAGGTAGTTCATGCAGTTGAGCAAATTGCTGAGACACAAAGGAATGTGATGCCCCGGAATCAAAGAGAATAGAAGCTGCCACTGAATTCACCGGAAGAGTGCCCATCACGATTTTTGGGGCCTCACGAGCTTCTTCCATCTTGACATGAGTGACCTGGCCATGACCCATAGCAGACGGCTCGGCATTACAGCTTCTGAAACGACGGTTTCGACAGCTCTTTTTGCGACCGACAGGAGGACAAGGTACATTCCGAGGCTGATCCTGGCGACAGTTGATAGCAAGGTGCCCTGGCTGTCCACACTTACGGCATAGACCATCATTATGGGGAGGAGCCATAGCATTGCGCTGTCCACCCTGAACCATTAGCTGTCTCGGCGGCGGAGGCAGACGAGGTGCGACATAAGACGACCTTGGTGTTGGAGCAGGTCGGTGATGAACATTGTGCGGGATCCAGACTTGACGTTTCTGAGCTGGCTGACCCGAGGATGAGCCATCATCACGAGTGCGCTTGAGCGACTCCTGGTACTCATTCAGACCAGTTTCAGTCCGGAAAGCTTGGCTGACAAGCGTCGCAAAGTCTGCGCAATCATGGGCAACAAGTGCGAGCTTTATATCAGGACGCAGTCCTTCACGAAATTTCTCCTGCTTGCGAGCGTCAGTGCAGACGTCATCCTCAGCATAGCGGGATAATTCGAGAATTTTCCTCTGATATTCGTCCACAGTCATCTTGCCCTGCGTGAGTTTGCGGAACTCCTTCTTCTTCTGGTCCATCAGACCTTGAGGAATGTGTCGTGCACGAAAGGCTGACTGGAATTCCTGCCAAGTGGTTACGGTTCCAGTAGGCAGCATACCCTTGTGACTTTCCCACCATTGAGCAGCTGGACCTTTCAGGTGAAATGCCGCAAAGGTGACGTAACTGTCAGGGGCAACATTAGCTGACTCCATCTCAAACAGGATGTCACGGAGCCAATCATCAGCATCCATAGGATTGGTGGAGTTGCGGAAAACAGACGGATTGAGGCGCACGAATTCTTGCAGAGTTATTGGGGCAGACTGTTGCTGAGCATTCTGAGTTGGAAATTGGGCCATTACCCCGGTCATAAACTGACGATTCAGCTCAAACTGCTGCATCATTGCGGCAATATAAGGTGGAGGTGGAGGATCGTCAGCCATCCTGCCAAATCAACAGGGGCGGTTTAGCAAGAACAACTGCATGTGCAAGGAGTTATTCATGATGTAACATGAGCAATGAACGAGAAGTGCATTAGATACTTATTAGTAGTCATTAAAGACATACAAATCTATGCACGGAGTTGGATACAAACGGATCGTACGAGTTTGGAAACACTCGCAACTAGACAAACTAGGCGGCACGCAACACGCGGTGGAGAGATACAACAACGAGACATAGCAAAGGCTACATCACGTTGGAGAAAACTACTGGGGCGAGGAATCTGCAAGGAACAACGCAGGGTGCCCTCGATAAAAGGATCCTGCGGTCCGTGAACACTGTGAAGCAGAACCTGGCCCTCAACTTGAAGAAGGGGGGGGTAAATTCAGAACTCCGGGTGGATGTGATCACGAGAACCTAATGTTAGAGTTAGTAAATCTTTAACTCGAAAGGAAGAGAGTTCAGAGTCCCAGAGTAAAGGAGAGGAATAAAAGATCCTAATCCCATCCATTGGCAACGTGGGCCCGTAACCCACACAGCCATGTTAGTAAAACAATTTTTCAAAGACTAGACTCAACTTCGGCCAAGGAGTTGGAAAGGGGCTTCCTACAGGCAGTCGGCTCTGATACCAACTTGTGACGCCCCCGACTTAATCGTGCGCTAATCATACACGCAAATGCACACGATCAAGCCTAGGGACTCACTTGAAGATATCACAACACAACTCTACACAAAAATAAAATAATACAAGCTTTATATTACAAGCCAGGGGCCTCGAGGGCTCGAATACAAAAGCTCGCATACAAGCGTTAGCGGAAGCAACAACAGTATCTGAGTACAGACACAAAGTTAAACAAGGATGCCTTAAGAAGGCGAAAACAAACAACGGCTCTGATCGAAAAGGTGCAGGCCTCCTGCCTGGGAGCCTCCTAAATTACTCCTGGTCGTCGGCGGTCTCCAAGTAGTAGTAGGATCCGCCAGAGAGGTAGTAGTAGTTGTCGACGGCTGGCGCAGCTGGCTCCGGGGCTCCACCATCTGGTCGCAGCAAACGGGTATAGGGAAAAGGGGAAGCAAAGCAACCGTGAGTACTCATCCAAAGTACTCGCAAGACTTACATCAGAACTATGCTAAGAATGCATCGGTATCAAAGGTAAGGGCCTGTATCTGTGGACTATACTGCAGAAATGCCAGAATAGAGGGGAAAAACCTAGCCTATCGAAGACTAGCATCTTCAGCGTCTTGCAGCATTAGAAGAGTGCAGATTAGTATATAATAAAGCAACAAGCATGTAGTAGCAAAGCCTAGAGATCCTTCCTCGACTCCCTGCGAGAAAGCGATCCCGGAGCTTACAATTAATTAACATGTATCCAGTTCAAGTAGTAGTAGATCGGGATACAACACTGAGCGTCCTGTTACCGTGGACACGGCTATTCGAATAGATAATATTCCCTGCAGGGGTGCACTACTGTTACCCAACACGCTCGATTAACTCTGGCCGGACACACTTTCCTGGGTCATGCCCGGCCTCGGCTGATCGACACACCGCAGCCCTACCTAGAGCTCAGCAGAGAGGTCCCTGTCGGTCTACATCCTAAGCGCTCAGGGTCTTGGGCCATCGCCCTTAGCACTCCGGGTCGTTGTGTGCAGGGTGGATACCAGGCACCACCTCTGGGGTGCCGATCCGACCCGGCCACAATGCTGAACTGGACGTCTGACAGAGCTTTCGGTTGATACATACGGCGCCGAGGGCCCCATTAAACCATTATCCCGCGTGGTGGTAGTGCGTATAGGCCAGTGGCCAACTCAGATCAATACCCAAATCCGTTAGTGCATTATTAATTTTTAGTGACGGCTGTCGGGACAAGTCCGGAGCTACCACCACAACCTGGGTGGTACCGCTAAACAGCCAGCCGCCACAGTAACTCTCGCGGGTGCTCTCCGGGCCCGCCCGACTTTCATGTGTATCTCTCGCGGGTACCCCTCGGGGTCAACCTGACTTTACCAGGTATCTGAAGTAATTAAAGGGTAACCGTGTGTCCATAACATCAAGAAGGAATCCGAGGAATCACCCTCGTTGGATTCCCACTCGATGTACCCGTCAAGGTGAACCCGGAGGAATCACCCTTGATGGTATTCACACTTGCGGGGTTGCACGACAGAAGCTTCGTCAGAGGTGGTGGAAGAGGAATCACCCTCGTAACCCACAACCGACTAGCTACGCTTCAGAGGTATCATCAGGAGTGAGGTAGGAGGTATCACCCTCGGCACTCGATGATAGCTCTGCAGAGTCGAGCAACTTAAGTGGGTGTGTGGTGATATGCTGGTCTCAGCCCGTCGATCACATCGATCAGGGCAATGGTAACTAAGCGGGGCAACTAGGACAAGGAAGAGGGGCCACAGATGGATTTCCAAATCAACCTATACTAAGCATTTAGGATAGCAGCTAAAGTATCAATAGCAGTTTACAAAAATAGGCTATGCATCAGAATATGATCAATCAAAAGCATTAGCAAATTCTAATGCAAGCAGGAGGAAGAAAGAATAGGTGATATAGGCATGCTCAAGGGGGGTTTGCTTGCCTGGAAGCCTTGCCGAAAAAGAAGAGTTGTCGGTGATGAAGTAGTCCTCAGGGGCTATGTCGGTGCCGGAATCTACCGGGGAGAAGAGGGGGAAGAAACAGATAAATACACAGCATACAAAGCAACACAGAGCATGACATGCTAAAATGTGGTGCAGGGGTGACCTAATGTATCTCTAAACCATTTTAGTTATTTTAGGATTCAAGTTGGAATTATTAACCGGTATGTATGCACTATTCATCTACCGGAAACAGACGAAAAGTTGCGGGTTCACCTACGTAGAGGGTCCCGACATGAAAACAGATGGCACGATCGGATTCGTGGGATTTTTCTGAGCAACTTTCATGTAGAAAGTTTTTCGATCCGAGCTATGGTTGAATTTCTATGAATTTTCAAAGATTTAAACTATTTTCTGAAATTATTTAAATTAACAGAAATGCCAAATTAGGAATATGACGTCATGCTGATGTCATCACTGCGTCAGCAGTCGGCTGACTAGCTGACTGGTCAAACTGGCAGGTGGGACCCACCTGTCAACCACAGTGAGGTTTAACAACGCTTAAATTAAACTAACAGGGGATTTAGCTAGTGGGCCCGGCCTGACAGTGACTGATTAAGCTAACAGAGTTAACTAATTTAACCGCAACAGTAATTAGGTCAGCGGGGCCCACACGTCAGCGTCGGGGGGGGGGGGAGGGAACAGTACCCGCGTTGACCGTGGTCAACGCGATCAAACGAGCATCGGGGGCCCACTGGCAGTGTCTCTGGGTGGCCCCCACGCGTTGCCAGGTCAGCGGCGTCGCCGGAAAAGGCTCCGGCGAGCCCAAACACGGCGGCCGAACGTCGGCGGGCTTCGGGTTTGCTTTACAGGGCGCCATTTGCGACGCGGTCAGTTGCATTTGATCGGGCGCACGATACCGCGTCGGACGGTGGCGGCATCGGACCATATGGTCGCCGAAAACGGAGCCGGCGACGAGGTCCGCGGCGGCGGCGATACGGGCGAGCTCGGGATCTTGCTACGGGGGACCAACTCGCGTGGTTCTGCTCGCTTTCGAACGAGTGCGAAATGGCGCAGCGAACGGACCTAACGCGGGGCCGCGAGGGCGACCGGAAGTGGCCGGACGGCGAGGTGCCGCGGCGGCCGGAGCACGGCTAGCCAGCGAGCTAGCTAGGGGGAAGCACACGGCGTAGGGAGGAGAACGGAGGGAGGGATGAGCTCACCGAGCGGCTACGGAAAGCCCGTGGAAGCTTAGGAGCGCAGGGTTGCCGGAGAGGACGGAGGAGATCGCCGGCGGTCGGAGACGAGGTCGAGGGAGATCCCGCCACTGCAGAGGTCCCCGGCTCCAACGAGCAGCGCAGGGAGTCGAGGCAGACTGCGGCGAGGCCGGCGGACACGACGGAGGGGGCCGGCGGTGGCTGTCGCCGTGGCGGAGCAGGACGAACGGCGGCTGCGGCGCTCGGGACAGAGGAGAAGGGGAGCGAGCGAGCGCGCGCGAGGGAGAGAGGGAGGCGAATGGAGGAGGCGTCCAGGGGGGAGGGCTCGGGGTTGCCCTTATCCCCTCGCCAACTGCCCCGGCGTCGTGGCGGCTGCGGGCGGCGCTGCGAGCTGCTGTCCATGGTGGCGGCGACACGCAGCAGGGAGCAGGTGGGGGATGCCCAGATGGGCTGGGCCAGCGCTGGGCCGGCGCCAGGTAAGCCTTCTGCCCATTTTTCCTTTTTCTGCATTTTTCCATTTATTTGAAAACAGAGGCAGAAAAAGAATATTTGGGACACCAAAACATTTTGGAAAAATGTGAGACCAAGCCACTTAATTCCTTGGCAATATTTGGCACTGCCACAATAAGTTTGGTGGTTGAATAATTTCATTTAAATTTTGTTTAATTGGAAATGCATTAAAGTGGCTGTTAGAGTCACTGTTTCTGGATGCTAGGGTCAATTTGGGAACTTTAATAATGTTGATCTTATTTTTATATTTGCCTTGGGATTATTTGCAATATTGTGAACTATTTTGTTTTAATATTTGATCAACTTTTATCTTGACTTGCATTTTGAATTGTTTTTATTTAAAGTGGAATTTGAAATGAGATATGAACAAATGATGAGTTAATCACTGCAAATGAAAATGACTTGGCATGATTATAAGATGATCACTGTAGCATAATACAAGGGGGTGTTACAGAGCACTGGTGTCAAAGTCTAGGCACACTTATTAAAAGTGTTGGTCTGCGGCACATTTAGCCTTAATGGGTTGTGCGGAAACATTTATTTCTAATTGCTCAATACTTTGATAAATTAAAAAAATCTAAAAATTTCATAAAAGAATATAGAAAAATAAAAAATGAGGCAATGTGGGATAAATCATGAGCTTTATCAATGGTTGCTTCATTAAAACATTTCATCTCTCAAAAGAAAAAAGTTAGTACAAAGCCAAGCTCTAAACTATAAAAGGATAAGAAAAATAGAAAAGGATAAGAAAATCACAGAAGGAAAAGAAAATTACAAAGACTATAAGTATGTAATGGCAGGGAAGCTCTTCGGGTGGGTCTTATTCACCGCATCGGAGATGGCAAAACCACTGAAGTGTGGCATGACAATTGGATTGTGAGCACCACGTCTTTGAGGCCGGTGGCTCGTATTTCTAAGGATCTGGTGCACCTAGTTGCAGACTTGATTGTGGAGGACACGAGTAACTGGGATGACGATCTAGTCCGGTGAGTTTTCACCCCTCCCGGTGCTGATGCTATTTTGAGTATGCCCCGGCCGTCAGGTGAAGATTTTTGGGCATGGGAGGGGGAGAAGCTTGGTGTGTTCACTGTACGTTCATCATACAGATTACTGGTGGAACGGAAGATGGCTCAAGATTTGGGGCCAAGTAGTTCTTTGCATGGCGAGGCTAGTTGGAAGGCTCTTTGGAAGCTCAGGGTGCAGCCCAAAATCAGGGTTTTTGGGTGGTGTGTTATGAAGAATATTCTACCAGCTTTTGGAGAACTACAGCGACGACATATTCGTGATGCTGTTGTATGTCCTATGTGTGGTCATAGGGACGAATCACTATTTGATGCTCTTGTTTAGTGTGATCATGCCTTTGGAGGGCTGCTCTGAATTTCTTCCAGGTCAAGGTACCCAAACTGCATCCTCAAACATGGATGAGGGACCTGTTGAATTCAGAGATAGTGAGTAAGGAGCATGCTGCTATTATCATTACTGTCATGTGGGCAATATGGAGTAGCAGAAATAAATACACACATGAGGAAGTCGGGTATCAACCGCATAAGTCTATGGAGCTTGTTGATGAACTGATTAAATCTTTGCATATCCCGGATGCTCCAGTTGATGCTAAGCAGAAGCCTAGGTGGTCCCCATCGGAGCCTGGGTGGGTGAAGTTTAACACTGATGCGGCTATTAACTTGGTTGCAGGAGAAGCGGGTACAGGGATGGATGGCCGTGACACCATGGGCACTTTTTATGGTAGCAAATTTCTCCCAAGTATGGATCTCTAGTGGATCCTTTTCCAGCTGAAGTCTTGGCATGCCAAGATGCTATGTTGCTGGCTATGGGCAAAGCTTTGCCACATGTGATCATAGAGACGGATTGCAAGAATATATGTACCATGTGGGAGCAAGGAGATGACAGATCAGCTGCTGAATCCGTCTTTACAGAGATGAGGACTTATCTCCTACATTTTCAGGGATTTACACTTGCCTTTGTACTCAGGGAAGCTAATGGTGCGGCGCACGTGTGTGCTAAACACTTTAATTTCTCTCTTAGATTCGTGTACTTTTGAATTTATCCCTGAGTTTTTGATTGAGCCTGTTCAATCAGACATGATCCACTTGAATGAATAAAATGCCAGAGGGCGGTTCTAAAAAAAGGAACTGGTTTCTGCCTGGGCTACAGACTGCGGTACTGCCAGAGGGCGGTTCTAAAAAATCGAAGGCCCAAATTTGTTTTGTTCGGGTAAACCCAGCTACCCAACAGGTTTAGCCCTTTATTAATCGATCGATCAATTGTTGCTATCGAGGAGCCAGCGAGCCCGGGCAAGTGCCAAGGTCGCTTGGCGGTGTCTCCGCCACCTGTGCATATATATGAGCATCTTTTTTTCACGGTAATACGTGTCTCATCTATATCTATACCTAATAATAATGGAAGGTACGTTTCTCTGATTTTTTTGTCTGTCCACTTTTCCTGTAAAATATTTACCCGCCAATGCCATTGGTAATAAGAAAAACGTTTCGTTTGTTTCCTATACGTCTGCTCCTTCCCACATAGCCTAATACGAACCGAGAAAGAGAAACGTACCAACCTGGGCCACAAGTATCAATGTGGGCTGCGTAAGTGGGCTTCGTATGGGTCACACCAACTGAGCTATTTCTCTTCCATGCAAAAAGTATAAGGTGTGTGCCTTAAGTAATAGTCCCACATCACTTTTTTGACACCAAATTACACCTATTTATATACACACGAGTTGCGACAATAAACAAGCCAAGACATCAATAAATAAATGAATAACGAGAGTGCGCTTAAAAGAAACGACGAAACTTAATAGCTGCGATTTCGTGGGAAATTACTGGAGGGAAGCATGCTAGAGAGGCGCTTGGATTATCGGCCGAAAGAAAAGGCAGCAGCCGTGCCAAAGAAAATAAGTACGTGTACCTGATCATTTTATACTCTCTAAATCCAGTTAATACGTGTAGTTATCACGAAAAGTGTTTACATGTTCTATTTTTTGTGCCTTTTGAAATATGTTATGTAAATTTTGAAAGTTGCTCATGCATTTAAAATTGTTTGTGTAGTTTTATGAAAAGTGTTCACGTATTAAAATAATGTTCATATAATTTGAAAATGTTCATCCTTTTCTAAAAGAAGAAGTTCATGTAATTCTAAAAAGTGTTCACGTGCTTACAAATATGCTCATAATTTTAAAAATATTTATGCTCTTTAAAAAAGTCCACGTGATTTAAAAAGTGTTTATGTGTTTTAAAAGAGAAGGTTGATGCATTTTGAAACAATATATACAATTTAAAAATGAGTGGATGTATGAGGGATGATGTATAGGCTAGGTGGAGGAGTAGCTCGGGAAGGGTGGCCCTCACGTCCAACTCGACGAGATTAGTTTTAAAACTAGTATTAGACATTGACTTGGGACATGGGTTCAGTAGCGGAAATCATCATGGGATTGATCACGTCGAACGCATTGTGATCAGGTGGACACGACGGTGAAGGCAGGATATAGTATAAGTTACAACATGGATGAGGCGCTATGTTCAAATAGATAACGTGGACCTCTGTAGGGGTCTTCAGTCGTGATTATTGTGTTAGGAACATGCGAATATTTTTCCCATTGCAACTCACGGGCATATTTGCTAGTTTATATCATAAAGATCATAGTACAACTCATGCACACACCGACCTGAGAAAATTGAAAAAACAACACAATGCTAACCTTTGCATAAAGAAAAACCAACCAAGAAAGAAAATTATAATCAAGACCGAAAAATCCCCTGAGCTTGATACCAATGTCTGTCACCTGCTTCCTGCACCATCGTAGTAGCCACCAAAGAAAAAAAATGACGGATCACCTCCTCACTCGAACTCGACGCAACTCCATCACTGATATGCACCTTTGCGGACCTCTAAGGTGGCTCGCCCAAGGCGAAGCCATTGCCGTTGAACTCCAGATCTGGCACCCCGGACACGCCATCGAAGTTCAGATATGACACCCCGCACGACTAAGACGGAGGAGGAGGAAACCATACCTGCCAGCCACGAACTACGAACCCGACACACGATCCACCATCTTTCAGATGCCGTCGATGCAGACCACAATCTGCATCCGCTCCTAGACTACCTCTCAAGCTCCACGTCGGCGCTGGAGCGAACGCCGTCGCAATGGCGGAATCCGAGGACACAAGCCCACCACAAGGATGTTGCCGCCGCTACGCCATCCTTATTTGAACAGACTGGTTTTCATATCCATCCCCAACAATAGGACCGATCGCCTTGTTGGGGAAGAATCCGAAACTTCTTTATTCAGAGCCGCCATCACCGTCGTCAAAGCCAAGACGATGAATGACCGAAAAACCTAAGCTACTAGGGCCTAAAACCTAAAGCTACATGATCCACACGTGTGGATCCGACGACTCCCTCACCATCGACGACCGAGGTTGCTGACGGAGGGAAGCCGCCAGCGGCGGAAGGACCTGGCGGCTGGCTAGGGTGCCCTTTCTTTCAGAAAAGGATATATATATGAGCATCTACATCTTGCGTCTGTACCGTGTTTAAAAAAATACCAAAATATATATTTTGTATTCTGGTATAGAGGTAGTACAGTGCATCGGGAGAAGCGGCCTTCGCCCCGGCCTGAAGAGGCCAGCCATTCGTCCATGGTATGCGCCGGAAGCTCGCGCTCCTCGCCGCCGCGCTCCCTTTCTCGTGCACGAAGCAGTTTCACGCACGCCTTATCGTCGCCTCCCCTTCCATCCCCGACGACCTTCGCCTCCATCTCCTCCGATCCTATGCTGCGCACGACGAGTTCGCGTCGGCGCACCGCCTGCTCGACGAAGCACCCCGCCCGGCCTCGCCGCTCCTCTACAACGCTGTCATACGCGCCCACTCCCGCCGCCTAGACCTCCCCGCCGCTCTCGCGTTCTTCGCCAACATGCGACGCTCCGCCACCCTGCCCGACGCCCACACCTTCGCCTGCGTCCTCCGCGCATGCGCCGACTGTTCTCGGCCGGGCGCCGCCAAGACCCTCCATGGTATTGCGTCATCTTCCGGCTGTTCCTCCCATCCAATCGTCGGCAGTGCGCTCGTTAGCGCATATTCAAAGTTTTTGCTTGTGGACAGTGCTCGCCATGTGTTTGATGGTTTGCGTGAGTCGGACTTGGTTCTCTGGAACTCAATGATGTCCGGGTATGGGTACAGGCAAATGTGGCTTGAGGGGCTTCAACTGTTTTCTGCAATGCTTAGGGCTGGGGAGGAGCCAGATGGCTACTCGATGGTCAGCTTGGTCTCGTCCTTCTGGGATCCAGAAGTGCTTGCTTTTGGTCAAGCAGTTCATGGAGTGTGTATCAAGGGCGGTTACGATTCTGGCCACCATGTGAGAAGCGCACTTGTTAGCATGTACTTCAGGTGCGGGTGCATGGAATCGGGTCAAACATTGTTTGGTAGTTTGCTGGATGCGGATTTGGTTACATATTCTTCACTAATTACAGGGCAATTGCAGAGTGGCAAGTATGACGAGTCATTTAATTTGTTCCGAGAAATGTGCTACTTTGGCAGGAGGCCTGACAGCATCTTGATTGCTAGTCTTCTTTCGGTGTGTGCTTCTACAGCCACTATCAGCTGTAGCAAGGAGATACACTGTTATGCAGTCAGGGTTGGAGCTGATACAGACAGCAAAGTCTCATCTTCACTAATGGACGCTTATGCAAAATGTGGTTTTGCTGAACTGGGATATTTGGTATTCCGCCAAATTCCTAATAAGAACTCAGTCATGTACAATATGGTCATATCAAACCTTGGTTCTCACGGATTTGCAATGAAGGCCATTGAAGTCCATGAGGAGATGGTTCGTGTTAAGCTCAGGCCTGATGGTGCTACCTTCTCAGCTTTACTTGCTGCTTGTTGTCATGCAGGACTCCTAGATGAGGGATGGAAGTTGTTTAGGAGAATGAGGGATGAGTTCCACATAGTGGTTGAAATGCAGCATTATGTGTACATGGTGAGGCTTCTTGCAACATTTAACCAGCTGAAGGAGGCCTATGATCTTATTCAGACAATGCCAATGCCACCAGATTGTGGCGTGTGGGGTGCATTACTTTGGGGGTGTTGTGTCCACCGTGATTCCAACCTTGGTAGGACAGTTGCTGAAAAGCTCTCTGAGTTCTATCCAGACAAGGCTTCTTACAAGATTATGCTTTCAAACTTGTATGCATCACAGGAGATGTGGTGGGATGCCGAGGAGGTCAGGGCCGAGATGTCAAAAGAAGATATGCACAAGAACACAGGAATAAGTTGGGTTGGTGAAATAAGGAAATGATGGTTCGGTTTGCATCATTGAGAATATGCCGAATGTCAAGTACATTTAAACTCTGTATTGTTATGGTTTTAGAGAAATGAAATATCTGAAACTGCTTGAAACTTCCTATTTTTTACCTTACATTTGACATAAATTATTTTCTTACTTTTTATTATTTGTGTTGAATTATTTTTGCTCTTGCTGAGTATAAAAATAATTTTTAGTATATACCCATGGAACTTTGTGTTGCTAATTTCTTAGTTGTTGATGTTGTAACATAAGTTCGGAATATAATATCTGAAGCACTCTTTAGTGGAGTCTTACATTTTTCTTGCCTGGTTCATTTGCCTGTATCCCCTTGTTAGCTATATATAGGTGTCATGTTTGCAATTCTGTAGTGTTATATAAAGATCACTGTTTTGCATGAAAGTACTGTATGGTGCTTAATCTTATATCACCTTCACTTTATTTCTTCTATAAAACTCTGTGAAAGACATATTAACCCTTTGTTTGAGTCCAGCAATTTGCTACACAATTTTATTAAGTATGATTGGCAACAAATTATTGTGACATACTCCCTCCATAACTTGATATAAGACGTTTTTAGACACTATGGTAGTGTCAAAAAGCGTCTTATATTAAGTTACAGAGGTAGTATCATTTAAGTAGTTAAGTAGGCTCCCTCACACAGAATTGGTAATCCGATCTCCTACAATATTTTTTGAAAGAAAGTAGATCTTACATGTCAAAATGATATAATCTGCACAGCTTTTTCATTTTATGGTTCTGTGGCGATATTTAACGTACACATGTTCACTTCTTAGTGCTTGGATGATGAAGTTGAGACTCAGTCAACTATAGTTGTGCTGGTGCAATGAGATTTTTTATAGAAAGCCGAAGAGAAAAAAAAAGGATTTTCTTTAATTGATCAACATATCAGAAATTGACTTGCATATATTACACAAAAATTCAAAAGGCTGTTCAACTGCAGATTAAAAAGGGCGAGTAACAAACCCGACAACTGTCGCTCCATGTTTGTGCATCTTAGGAATGATGTGGTGGCCTTTACAGATAGCTCTCATAAAGTTGACAATGAGAAAACACAATCAGCCTGAGTTGTTTTATTTTTTATTTTGCTGGTTAAAATAGCGGGGTTGAGATTTAAAAGTGAAAAGCAGCCAGGTCTGTTGGATTTCTTAAATTGATTATAGGGAATATGTAATTTTTCGTGTTCATTATCTATTAAAATTAGATCAGATCTTACAATTAGTAGTTCCCTTTCTACAGATGTAGAGTTTTTGTAGTTTTCTTTTGCGAGGGGAATACCTTCTTGGCATAGCTTTATGTATTATCTTCCTTTATAGTATATGTTTTATACTGTTACCCTCTGCAGCTTCAGTGTCAATTCTCATTGAAATTTTTAATATTTATTTGTGTTTGACAGTCTCAAATTTAAATATGAATAGCCGAAATGCTGTCTCAGAGTGAGTCCATGTCATGTAATCCTTTACGATGTTATATGTTTGTAGGTTTGGACACTTGTAATCCAGCTCCGACCTAGCAAAATAGGCCAAATGTTGGAAGGCAAAGGCAAGCTTGACTCTTTAGTCCATGAGGTTTCCAGCTAGCTGGACTACTTTTTAAATATTGGACTGGAGTTGGTGGACATTGTGAGAAGCACCCTGACCTGAATCTCTCATACTCTGATGAAATTTTCCTATATATTCCAAATCATGTAGAGCTTCAGGGAAGTGGATTAAACTAGGAACAACAGAACAAGCTTAGCCTCCTTGGAAGTACCATACAAGCATTAGAAACCAAATTCTGGAGTGCCAGATAGATTACCCTCTGCAACTGAATTCCAGTTGCCTCTCCAGTTGCTAGTTCCCCATGGCCAGACATTCCTTGTTCTTCTTCCTCGCCTTGTTTCTGCAACACCTCCACATCAGTTTCAGTTTACCTGGAAGGAGTTTATCAACAGCAACAGACGAATGGCAGCCCATGCAATGTGATGCTGCGTCGCTCAGCCCATCATGCAGCTCGTACCTTTATGTGACTCCTGAAGGGCGCAGCCTGTCCGAGATAGCCTCCCTATTCAATGGCAGTGCATTTCTCACCCAGCCCATCTAGCGGCTCTCTGGTTCAGAGGACTTGCTGATCTGTGTGCCGTGCGTCTGTGATGCAATCAACGGCACCATCAGTGGTCTCTTCCATGATACTGAATATAAGGTGAATCTAAACGACACGGCTGACACCATTACGGTTCACCTTCTATGCAGTTTGTTCCTCCACGGCTCCGGACGGGGTGTTGTCTTACACAGTCCAGCCTGGAGATACACTGAGCAACATCGCAACCTTGTTCAAATCAGGCTCGAGGGAGATCCTAAGCTTGAATGCGGGGGTCACAAATCCTGATTTTATTAACCCAGGTTGGATCTTGTTCATCCCGATGGGAATTGCTGGTTCTTCTAACAGAAGTGAGCCATTCCTACCTATCAACTATGTATGTTGCATCATTGGAAATTTGTAAACTACTAAAACTGACTGCAAATTCTAAAGTTTGTTGATACCATTGGCATAGTATTAATTTGCTCAAACGCAATAAGCAGTATATTTTTTTTCTGCAATACAAGTGTGTTTTTTCAATCTAATGTTGTTTCTCTCTTCCGTTTTTTTGCGCATAATAGGATTTCAGATAATCACAAAATGGTGTTTTTTGCGGGGAATCTCAAAATGGTGTTGTGTTCCTTATGTTCTTTTAGCCCTTAGTAACTGACTGCTCATCTTATTCGTGTTTCCTCCCTGCTTGATTCAAACACTGTCAGCTGCAATTATGCTCCTTTTCATGTTCACCATTGTACTTCGCCTGAAAAGATCTCCGGTGCCCAATGTTGAAGTCCCAAAGAAAGAGATGTAGAGAGTTTGCAGCAACAAAAGTATAGCTATCCTGGAGAGCCGTTACTTTCCATCCAAGAGGATTTATGGTCTCATTATGCTTCCTATGCTACATTGCTACATGTAGACATTTTGGATACACATACATCTTATAACTCTCAGTCAATTGGTTGCAGACATTGATCCATTCCAAACAGAGAGGCATGTGATTTTCAGCCTGAAAGCGGTTGGAAACGCAAACGCCACACTTAATTTTGATGAGAAGAGGAAGATTGGTGAGGGTGGATATGGCATGGTTGTAACGGGCTCGATCTACCTACTGCTCTCGATCGGATCTGGGAGGAGAGGATAAGGGAGGCAGGTAGGGTTTGAGAGGGAGAGAAGGGGAATAGCAGAGGAAGATCAGCTTCTCTCTGTCGATTCAGATCTGTATCAGTCGATGATTACACTCGGTGGCTAGACCACCTACTTAACCACTCACGGGCACGCAGGCCCTGTCAGGCCCAATGGCCCAATCACCACACACACACACACACACACAGCCCAAGCACCTAACTGCTAGCTGGCGCTCGCTCATTCACCGCCAGCTGGCCCAGCTCCTCTCCTTGGCCTCCTGTGGTTGGGGTCGTCCCAGCAGGCGTGACATTGGTCTACCTAGGTTTCATATGAACACATGTAAGAAGTTCATGTAGTATCTTTCTCAGATAACTGTAATCTCGAAGCAACATCAAATCCTTATATTTGACCTTGGTCGCATGAGATTGCAGTTAAGATGATGAAAGACAGCAAATCAAAGGAATTCTTCGCTGAGCTGAAAGTGTTGTTTAAAGTACATCACATAAATGTGGTATGTACTTAGATTGTAGAATCTACCAGGAAATGAACATTCATGCTACAATCACTAGGTACGAAGATATGTTGTCATAAACTTGCGCAATTCTATACAGGTTGAGTTGATTGGCTATGCTGCTGTGGGGAGGATCACCTGTACCTTCTTTACGAGTATGTTCAGAATGGGCCACTTAGTGAGCATCTCCATGATCCTTTGCTGAAAGGTACGTGAAAGGCATGTTGATATTTGTTTGCTTCTGTCCACGAAACTAGATTTGTTGTTTACCGAAATTTCTGAAAGTTTGAATGAGGTATTTCTTAATTATTAGGTCATCAACCTCTCTCATGGACTGCAAGAACACAGATAGCAATGGATGTTGCACGCGGTATTGAGTACATCCATGACCATACAAAGGCCTGTTATGTGCACCGTGACATCAAAACAAGCAATATTCTGCTAGATGATGGACTAAGAACTAAAGTGAGCCTGTCAGACCCAGGTAGGACTGACGAGCAATATTCAGGAATTCAGTCTCAACTAGCAGTTTTATATCACTTTCAGAGGAAGGATTCGAGAGTTCTAGCTTGTTACAAGAGGAACTAAGCCAACCAGGAACACTGGCGGCGGAAGGGGGAAACCCTAGAATTTTCAGAATGAGCTCTACAAGTCCCCAGAACCTGGCTTTATAGCCTTACAAACCATAAGAAAAGAGGAAAAATGGAAAACAGAGTAGTTGAGGTACTGTAGCCTTTGTCGGAGAGTAAACAGGGACGTCCAGGAAGAGGGTAGCCATCTGATGCTTGATCAACGTCGATTGCTTCATCATAACCCAGCGAAGCGGTACGGTTGAAGCAGAGGCGACGGTTCTGGTGACTTCGCGCGCCAAATGAACGATTCAAACTTAACTGAATCTTCTCGCAAGGTGTTGCAGTCTTCAGATAACAGCAGTTGGGTCCTGACAACTCCCCCCTCACGAGACCAAGCCTGTCCTCAGGGTTGGAAATGAGGGAAAACCTTCTGGATAAATGTAGCATCTTCCCAGGTTGCTTCTTCCACTGGCAGATTGCTCCATTTGATCAGCCATCTCACTACAGGAATTTCAATGTCTCCTTATTTTCGAGGGATTAATTTTCTTTCCAACAGTTGCTCCGGTTCCTGTAAGTCCCATCAGGGTTGAGGAGTGGGAGTTTAGCATTAGGTATTGCTGTTGGACCAATGTATTTCTTGAGTTGGCTGATGTGAAAGGTGTGGTGCAATTTGCAATCCTCGGGCAAGAGAAGTTCATATGAGACATTGCCAATTTTCTGTAGAACTCTCGAATCCTTCCTCTGAAAGTGATATAAAACTGCTAGTTGAGACTGAATTCCTCAATATTGCTCGTCAGTCCTACCTGGGTCTGACAATTGGTATTCATCTGAAGACCTAAGAAGACCCCTGGCGCCGCCCCTGCCACCCCGGCCCTAGCTAACAGCTCCAAGATTGCAGGCGAAATTAAACACATGCATGTACAATAATCAGTGTGACATACATAGAGTCCAACTAACCAAGTCGGAGAATTGAAGGGAAAGGAGCAAGAAAAGGGGCAAGGAGGTTACCAACAATAATGATAAAAGGCTAAGCACCTTTATACAGTACACTAGACAGATGACAACGACGATGAGGATGAGATGGTGCATGGGGGCGGGCACATGCAGCTTGCTGGGTTTGTTGGCATGAGAGATTAATTATTGTACTTTTTTTTTTGAGGGTTGATCGATTATTGTACTTGATGGAGTCTTCCCCGCAACTCAAGCTACCTTACCTTAAATCCAAACCCCGGCCCCATCCATTAGGCCTGCCCACGGGGGCCTTGCCTATTTTCCGTTGCTTCAACCCCACTTTACTATATATTGCCCGCGCCTTTTCTTGAGTGAGCTAGCTAGCTCAGCTCCACTTTAATTTGTTGTTAATCTTTATAATATCTTAAGGCTCAAGCATTGTTGGAACTTGGAACTGCTTCCGTCTGTCTGTGTGTGGCCGAGATAAGTGTCGCTTTTATATCGCCTGTGCCCTGCCGTGTCTCACCATCATTGTTGCCATCACAAGCCGTTACCGCGCTCGCTCACTAGTCACTCCACCCGGGAGCACGCATATGCGTGCGATGGGACGCGAGGCGGCAGCGGCAGCGGCGTGCTCCTCCAACAAGTCCAAGCTGCGGAGAGGCCTGTGGTCGCCGGAGGAGGACGAGAAGCTCTACAACCACATCATCCGCTACGGCGTCGGTTGCTGGAGCTCCGTCCCAAGGCTCGCCGGTACGTAACCTAACGTAATCTCTTCATTCATAGTATATGCCCGGCCATGCCCATGTTATGTATCTCTTGCTTGACGGAGAACTCAAATGTGTTTAATTGTTCAGGGTTGGAGAGATGTGGCAAGAGCTGCAGGCTAAGATGGATCAACTACCTCAGGCCTGATCTCAAGAGGGGCAGCTTCTCCCAGCAGGAGGAGGACCTCATCGTCAGCCTTCACAAGATCCTCGGCAACAGGTAGTACAACCCTTAATAACTACTACTCTTAACACACAAACAAAGCAAGCAGAAGCACCACCTGCTTCTGCTACTGCTTGCTACTAACTGATTAAACCCTTTCATTCTATTCTCAATTACTGCCACATAGTAAGTACTCCACTATATATTTAATTTCACAAGAACCTCTAAACATGCCTCTGACAGACACAACGAGCATGTGTTTTATTAGTGAGTTCACTGTTTCCTGATGTTGATCACAACTTTAGAAGCAAAAGTATATATATATAGACGATGTTGCATACAGTACAGAAACAAGTCGACTCTACTACTCCTTATGTTGGTTGTCATGTCAGGTGGTCCCAGATAGCGTCGCAGCTGCCAGGCCGGACCGACAACGAGATCAAGAACTTCTGGAACTCGTGCATCAAGAAGAAGCTCCGGCAGCAGAGCATCGACCCCACCACCCACGAACCGCTCAATGACGCTGCCGCTGTCGCCGAGCCGCACGACGAGTGCAAGCAGCTAGTCCCCGGTGCGGAAGACGGCTGCTTCGGCGGCTCTGTTGGCAGTGACGATCTCCTAGCGCCGCACTCCTCGGTCGACCGCAGCTTCGACCCCATGTCCGTGACAAACGTCCCCGCAATGCACATGCCGGGCTCCTACTCCTTGTGTGACTACGGCGGTGGCGGGGTGGACGTCGGCTCCGACGCCAACACGTACAGCGCCTACGCGGGCGGCGGCGACAGCTCCAGCAACAGCAACGGCACCGGCACCGGCACCTGGACCTGCGGCAATGTGGAGCCGCTCCCGCACATGGACATGTTCCGCGACGCCGAGCCCTACCCATTCGACCCGGCCAAGTTCAGCCCGTGGCACCAGCAGCACGCGGCGCAAGACGACCGCGGCTCCGCGATCTTCCCGATCCGCTCGCTGTCCCGGGATCTGCCGGAGTCCTGCTTCGAGCTCGCCCGCGGGGCCTTGGAGGACGAGTTCGACTTCATGTGACCCCGCCACGCCCAGGCCGAGGTCATGTGTCCATCGTTCGACAACCACAAACTCACACATATACAAACCTCACTATACCACCTGATGAGATGAGAAGATCGATCACCGTTGAAAGGATATGTGGTTTGACCACACCCCCTCTCCTCATTTTTTTTTTCTCTGCCACTCGATCCCTTCCCTCGAAAAAGAAGTACTTATTCGATGAAGCTGTTTAATATGAATACAATGGTATATAGTATTGTGATCATAATAAGGGTAACTAGTATATATGCATGTATACGTACCCCAATTCAATTCAGGGGGTTTTCATGTTTTGTATGGGAACAGTTTAGCAACATCGGTCCATGGAATTTTAAAGCAAGTCTTTTTACTTGTTGCACTCCATCCACGGACTGCGCCCTTGGCAAAGCACTCCCTCTGTAAACAAATATAAAAGCGTTTAGATCATTATTGAATACGTGGCAAACGAGACTAGACCTCACAATTATTAAGACGTACTCCTACGTGGTCGCTGTGTAACGAAGTCGTACAGCGTGAGCGCGACACCGCGCGGGCAAAGTCTTGAATACGTTGTTGCTTTGGCAACGACGTCGCACGGCGGGGATGTACGGGGCAGCAACGACGCAGCGTAAAGAAGCGTCAGTTACATGATGTCGTCTTGTCGCCCCCATTGCATGTGTCCTTGTCCCTCCCTGCTTACTACAAGAGCTTTTTTACAGTACCTCCAAATCACTATGAGCCGTTTATTTTTGTAGATCTAGCGGTGAAGATTAATCTATACTGCTCGTTTGTGTGAGCAGTATATATGCGGAACAACCGGGGCAAATCAGCCGTACACGGGATGTAGGGGCAAAATCGTCAGTTACATGTCGAACAGATCTCACGGATTTCACGGACCCTTCCTATATCTGGATCCGGCCGCCGGCGGTGGCCATTCGAGACGGCCGTGGCAACCGGTGGGCCGTGGCCATCGGTGATCCCATTGCTTGGGAAGAAGGAAAGCCATGCACCTGCTACAAATCCGAGATCGAGAGAAACAGATGAATTTTTGTAGAGCTTTTTTACAGTACCTCCAAATCACTATGAGTCGTTTATTTCTGTAGATCTAGCGGTGAAGATTAATCTATACTGCTCGTTTGTGTGAGCAGTATATATGCGGAACAATCGGGGCAAATCAGCCGTACACAGGATGTAGGGGCAAAATCGTCAGTTACATGTCGAACAGATCTCACGGATTTCACGGACCTTTCCTATATCTGGATCCGGCCGCCGGCGGTGGCCATTCGAGACGGCCGTGCCAACCGGTGGGCCGTGGCCATCGGTGATCCCATTGCTTGGGAAGAAGGAAAGCCATGCACCTGCTACAAATCCGAGATCGAGAGAAACAGATGAATTTTTGGTAGGCAGCTCATGCGAACAAGAAAGAGAAGGCAGCACGCAAACCCAGCTGTTGCTGTGGCTGTGCTAGCTTAGTTTGGACGAGCGACGTGTAGATACGGCCATACGGGCGAGCGCCGGCCACCAGCGTGGCCCGTGTTACTCTTCCAGAACTTGTTGGTCAATAATACCCTCAAAAATTGACGGCCAGATTTACATATACTGCTCACAATCTACCAGCAGGATAGGGTACTGTAAAAAAACTCTACGTATATGCATGCATGGATGTTGCCTTCCTGCACGGCATCGGCATGGATCCATAATCGATCGGTCCATACAGTGCCTACTGTTTGCAGTACGGAAGGTAAGTGATAAGGGCCGTCCATGCTTAATCTTTTTGCATTTTGCGCGAAAAATGGAAACAGCGTCAGCTCTGCCATTCAAGATATGTTTGAATTGCTAGGGCTCTGCTTGCCCGAGAAAATGCTTTTTAACTCCAAAGGGAAGAAAATTAACGCATTCATGGACTCAAGGAAAATAATTCCAAGCTTTGCGCAAATAAGCTTCACCTAATATATTTTTTCAAGAGAAAAAGGAATTCTTGCAAATGTTTGGGCGACTATCCTTCCAGCAGAACGGCCTACTGTGCGTGATTTGAAAGTCAAACCATGTGCACGAAAATGACGGCACTTGTTACTTACTCCCTAACGAAAATGTCGTCTAGTTCATCAGCAAGATCAAATCCCTCTAACAAAAATTATAAAGTTTTTCTTTAAACTAGGCATACTAGCCAAATAAATAGCACAACAACATACATAGCAAGAAATTTCTAGCAAACATACTACTCGAAAGAGCATTTCAATACAAAACTAGTGCAAAAAGAATCAATTCATTTCGATAAGAAAAATAAATACATCATTGTCAGTCGAAGTTCGGTCAACTTTTAAACAGAAAATTAAATCAAAAAACAAAAAACTAGGATAATCTGACGTCGAAGGCGTATTTGAGCAATACGCCTCCATCGAACCGTAAGCTCCAGCAGGTTATAAATTGATGGGTCGATGACAGGTGAGTCTGGCCTATTTAAACGAAGGGTTGTTTCTAGGGAAAAGCCGGTCTGTGCCACTGCCGAAGTTGCATATTCGAATTTGGCCACTCAAACTTGAGTATTTCGGTCTGTGCCACTAACGCACCATGACATTGCAACAGGGCCGAGCATCTATCGCCACGCCACCACCGATGAGGATGTCCCAGACAAGATGACCATCGTCATAGAGGCGGAGTTGCCTCCGGCGGAGTGTGCTTGGAGAAAGGCCGAGGTGCGGGAGCGCGTTGGTGTGGGAACCCTCGGCCGAGCCATCAGCTTGGATAGTGGGCCAGAGCAACTCCTGGATGTGATCAGATCAGATGTCGTCAGGGCCATCAGCTTGTCTAAGACGCAACATATCATCCTACACGAGAGAGTGCAGGCCCGCGTGAAACACATAGCGAGGAACTTCCCCACATGATTGCCGGAAACCGGCGATGTCGCAATGCAACTCACCATTGAGGAACTTGTCCGGAAGCACGTTGCCTTTGTCAAAGCCGAGGAGGTGGCCGCCGGCTGCGCTGGGGTGCTACCGCACACCGCAGCCCCCGAGAACTCGTGCTCCAGCCGTAGATCTCATCCTATATACCTAAGAGTGTGATCCCCACTAACTTATTTATCTCAACATGCAAGCACGCCACATCACCATACAATTATGGATGAGATAAGTCCCACCTCAACATGCAACCATGCATGGGAAAAAGACCCACTACCACATCCAACCATGCATGAGGAAATATTTTTCATTCTATTATTCTTCTTATATTCATTAAATATTTTACAACTATACATAATCAAATATAATAAGTCATATGTAATTTATTTTGGTTCAAACGTTATTAATCTGAATATTTATATTCCACACAATCAAATCTCATTGAAATGTATTGCAACCGATTCCCGCAGCAACGCACGGGGTATCATCTAGTTTATGTAGTTTAGTACGTTCGTCTAGCCTAGTCTTGTATGAACTCTTTTAGTCTTTGTGTAATATTATTATTTGATCAATACAGTGCCTACGTTCTCTACAAAAGGGTCAATTTTTTAAAATCTTTTCCATCCTTGTGCAATACGTGCATGTAGAACTACTGGATTTTTTTATATTCTTTTATAAAAACTTGACTTTTGTTCAGTTTTACAAAATGGTGCTATGGGTAGGCCAAAAGAGGCATTTTTTAAGGAAGCGGTTTTCCAACTTTCGAGAAACAGTGTTAGATTTTTATGACAATCACATGTACCAATATGAAAAACCCGTGCCAAATTTTAGAAAAACTTGACGACTTCAATTTTATTATTATTTTTTCTTCTAAAAAGTCAGAGAAAATGCTGAATTATGATTACTGCATAACAAATGCTCATTTAATTCTTGCTTATTATTGTATATCTTATACCAACGTGTAGGAAAGTTTTCAACCGAAAAAATCTCAAATGGTCACTGAAAAAGGGTTTTGTGTATATTTGCATGGGATGGTTGCTACTTGTGAGCTGCGTTGGGATTTTCCCCGAAGAGGAAGGGTGAAGCAATATAGTAGCGGATAAGTATTTCCCTCAGTAGAGAACAATGGTTATCGAACCAATAGGAGAACCACGCAAACACCCGTCAACAGTACCTGCACACACAAGAGCAAATACTTGCACCCAACGCGGGCAAGAGGGTTGTCAATCCCCTTGAACTCGTTAATTGCAAGGATCAAATCTGATAGTGGTAGATAGGTAAATTGCAAAGTGAAACAAAAGAAGTAAAATTGCAGCAAGGTGATTTTGGTTTTAGTAATATGATTAAAATAGACCCGGGGGCCATAGTTTTCACTTGAGGCATCTCTCTCATAAGAATAGCATACGGTGGGTAGACAAATTACTGTTGGGCAATTGATAGAAAAGCGCATAGTTGTGACGTTATTCATGGCATCATCATGTATATAGGCATTACGTCCATGACAAGTAGACCGACTCCTGCCTGCATCTACTACTATTACTCCACCAATCGGCCGACTCCTGCCTACATCTATGGTATTAAGTTCATGACAAACAGAGTAACGCTTTGAGTAAGATGGCATAATGTAGATAGAATAAAACCAAGCAATATGATTAAACCCCGTCGTTTTCTCCTTAGTAGCAACAATACAATACGTGCCTCGCTACCCCTGCTGTCACTAGGTGAGGACACCGCAAGATTGAACCTACTACTATGCACCACTTCCACTGAAGATCAATGAATCAACTTGGCCAAAGAAAACCCATAGATCGGAAAGCATTACATAGCTATAACAATCATACATAATAAAGTTCAGAAAAGACTCAATTACTTTCAATGAATAATCTGATCATAAACCCACAATTCATCGGATCCCAACAAACACACCGCAAAATAAGATTACATCGAATCGATCTCCGAAGAGAACATTGTATTGAAGGTCAAAGAGAGAGAGAGAGAGAGAGAGAGAGAGAGAGAGAGAAAGCCATCTAGCTAATCACTATGGACCCGTAGGTCTGTGGTGGACTACTCACACATCATCGGAAGGGCATCAAGGTTGATGAAGCCCTCCGTGATCGATTCCCCCTCCGACAGAGTACCGGAAAAGGCCTCTAGATGGGATCGCGGAAGAACAGAGACTTGCGGCGGCGCAAAAATTGTTTCGGGTGGCTCTCTGGGGGTTTTGGAATATTTGAGAATTTATAGCACTGGAATTAGGTCAGACGGAGCCATGAGGGGCCCACAAGGCATCAGGGCGCGCCTACCCCCAGGGCACGCCCTGTTGCCTTGCCGTCTCCTCGTAGGTCTTCTGGTCCTCCCCCGAAGCTTCTATGGTCTCTTTTGTCTAGAAAAAAATCGTCAAAACGTTTCGTAACATTTGGACTCCGTTTGGTACAGAATTTCTGTAAAACCAAAAACAAGCAGAAAACAACAATAGGCACTAGGCACTGAGTTAATAGGTTAGTCCCCAAAAATGATATAAAATTGCATATAAGGTGAAAGATCGTGGATGTCGCCTAGAGGGGGGGGGGGTGAATAGGCGCTTTAAAATAATTACGGTTTAGGCTTGAACAAATGCGGAATAAAACTAACGTTTAATTAGTCAAGCACAAAACCTAAATCGACTAGGCTCACCTATGTGCACCAACAACTTATGCTAAGCAAGATAAACAACTAAGTGATAGCAAGATATATAACAAGAAACACTATGGCTATCACAAAGTAAAGTGCATAAGTAAAGGGCTCGGGTAAGAGATAACCGAGGCACGCGGAGACGACGATGTATCCCGAAGTTCACACCCTTGCGGATGCTAATCTCCGTTTGGAGCGGTGTGGAGGCACAATGCTCCCCAAGAAGCCACTAGGGCCACCGTAATCTCCTCACGCCCTCGCACAATGCAAGATGCCGTGATTCCACTAAGGGACCCTTGAGGGTGGTCACCGAACCCGTACAAATGGCAACCCTTGGGGGCGGTCACCGAACCCGTACACTTTGGCAACCCTTGGGGGCGGTCACCGGTACCCATCAAATTGCTCGGGGCGATCTCCACAACCTAATTGGAGACCCCGACGCTTGCCCGGAGCTTTACACCACAATGATTGAGCTCCGAGGCACCACCAACCGTCTAGGGCGCCCAAGCACCCAAGAGGAACAAGCTCGAGGGTACCAAGCACCCAAGAGTAATAAGCTTCTCAACTTTTCACCACCACGTATCACCGTGGAGAACTCAAACCGATGCAACTAATGCAATGGCAAGAACACACGAAGTGGTCAAGTCCCTTACTCCCAAATCCCACCAAAGCAACAAAAGCTATGGAGGAATATGAGAGGAAGAACAAGGAGAACACCAAGAACTCCAAGATCTAGATCCAAGGGGTTCCCCTCACAAAGAGGAGAAAGTGATTGGTGGAAACGTAGATCTAGATCTCCTCTCTCTTTTCCCTCAAGAACTAGCAAGAATCATTGGAGGGATTGAGGGATAGCAAGCTCGAAGAAGGTCAACAATGGGGGGCAAACACGAGCTAGAAGGATAGATGACCATTGGGGAAGAAGACCCCCTTTTATAGGCCTCCCCAAATCCAACCGTTATCCCCTTCAGCCCGTGCACAAGCGGTAGTACCGCTCGGGTGAGCGGTACTTCCGCTGGCACGGAAGTTCCGGCTATCTGCGTACAACTGAACAAGTCAGGGAGGCGGTAGTGCCGCCGGAGCGGTACTACCGCTCCCACCAGCGGTACTACCGCGTAGTGTTGAGCAAACAGCTAGAACAGCGGTAGTAGGGGAGGGTAGCGTGGTAGTGCCGCCCGAAGCGGTACTACCGCCCGTTACTGCCGCTCGAAGGACAGGGCATAGCAGAAGGCACAAATAAGCGAAAGTGCCCACGGCACTGGAACCGCGGAAGTACCGCGCAAGCGGTACTACCGCACTGAGCGGTACTACCGCAGGGCAGGTGCGGTACTACCGTCCGGAACGGAACTACCGTGCCCAACTACCGTCCTACTGCCGCCGAAGCGAAAACGAGTCCAGAAGCTGAAAACAAGCGGTAGTGCCCGTGACACTGGAACCGCGGAAGTACCGCGCAAGCGGTACTACCGCTGCCCAGGGCAGTACTACCGCTAGAGAGCTTCAAAGAGGCCCAAGCAAACAGAAGGATGCAAATAAAACCAGAACTGCCACAACTTCTGCAAATGAGCTCCGAATTGAGCAAACTCAAGCTTGTTGGATAGAGGACGACGAGTACTATCCAACTTGTTGGTTATAGTAAGAAGTGGCAGGGGAGATATGCCTAAGATATAGAGTTGTGAAACCTCTATGAATGAAGAACCGACATAAACTCCAACATCGAAAACATCATAGAAGATGCATATATGAACTCCGTTTTCGATGAACTCGAGCTTGTCATGAAGATGACCATAAGCTCAAAAACTCACAAAGAGAAACACCAAACAAGAACAAAGAAAGATGATGCAAGGATGCAATGGTTTGAGCTCTCTACGAATGATAAGATCAAGCTACTCATCCGAGAGCCCCCCTTGATAGTACGGCTATCGATCCTATAACCCGGTCTCCCAACTACCACCATGAGACCGGTAAAATAGAAAACCTATCAAGGGCAAACCTTTGCCTTGCGCATAGTCCACTTGAGCTAGATGATGACGATCTTGACCTCCTCAAGTTGGACCACCTTTCTTGATTGCGCCGGCTCGATGAAGACTAGTAGATTGCTCCCCCATACTCCACTTTGGGTGAGCCACTCTTCGGCACATCTTCACAAGTCCATTGTCACCACAATGGACGGCAAGCTTCAAGCATGTGATCTCTTCGTGATGCTCCACTTGAACTTGCACACCGCAATCTTGATGACGATCACCACTTGATGTCATCCTCCATGGGTTGAATGAGATCTTCCTCTTGACGCAAGCCCATGGAAACATACCTAACCCCACATAGAACTCTCGCATAGAACATGGGTTAGTACACAAAGCGTAATGGACAATGCTTACCATACCGTGAGATCACTTGATCCCACTCGGTACATCTTGTACGCTTTGTGTGTTGATCAACTTGAATCACTCTTCATATTTAGTCTTGATCAACCTTGAATCTTTCCACTCTCTTCATTAGGATGACGTCTTGAAGGTACACATGAATGTTCACACAATCTTCTTCTTCAAGACATGCTTGCAATAGGCTCAATCAAAATCTTCTCTCTTCATAAAGATGATGTCTTGAAGGTAAACATGAATGTTCACACAATCTTCTTCTTTAAGACATACTTGCAATACACTCAGCTCTCATATGACCAATCTTTGGATAACTCCTTGAATAGCACCTTGGTCATCACATACTCTCCTTGAAACCAACAAATGGACTTCAAGAAAAGCCTATGGACAAACCCTTCAAATATAACTCAAGGCAACCATTAGTCCATAGGAATTGTCATCAATTACCAAAACCAAACATGGGGGCACCGCATGTTCTTTCATAAGGTATCTAAGAAATATAATATAATAGCATGAAACAATCAAAAATTATAGATACGTCGGAGACGTATCAGCATCCCCAAGCTTAATTCCTGCTCGTCCTCGAGTAGGTAAATGATAAAACAAAATAATTTTTGATGTTGAATGCTACCTAGCATGTTTATCATGTAATCTTCTTATGGTATAAATATTGAGAAACGATGAAGTAATTGATATCAGCATAATAATATCCATGAATACAAGAACATAATCATTACGTCTTTAAAATTTGCGATGCTCGATGAATGTTATCCCTACTCATTAAATTATGTAAGCATGGCATGACTCTGCCTTCACCGCATTAATATAAATCATGAGCACCCCAGTGTGAAACCAAGCAATTGTATCATACTTTTTCATGCGCTTCAGCATTTTCAACTCCACTCAATACATGAGCGTGAGTCATGGACAAAGCACTACGGTGGAATAGAATGCGGTGGTAGAGATGTATGAGGAAGTCAAAAGGAAGAAAGTCTCGCATCAACTCGGCAGATCAATAGGCAATGGAGAGGCCTATCAATTGATATCAATGCGAGGAGTAGAGATTGCCATGCAACGGATGTGCTAGAGCTATAAGTGTATGGAAGCTTAATGGAAACTAAGTGGGTGTGCATCAACTTGCTTGCTCATGAAGACCTCGGGCATTTTGAGGAAGCCCATCATCGGAATATACAAGCCAAGTTCTATAATGAAAAATTCCCACTAGTATATGAAAGTGATAACTTAGGCGACTCTCTATATGAAGAACATGGTGCTACTCTGAAGCACAAGTGTGGTAAAAAGATAGTAGCATTGTCCCTTCTCTCTTTTTCTCTCATTTTTTTATTTTTTATTTTTTTAGAACAATCTCATGGACCTCATCCCCTCATTTTGGAGGACTCATTAGTCTCCATCATTCTTTTCCTCACTGGGACAATGCTCTAATAATGATGATCATCACACTTTTATTTACTTACAACTCGATAAAACTAAAACAGTATGACTCTATATGAATGCCTCTGGCAGTGTACCAGGATGTGCAATGATCTAGCGTAACATGTATTACAATGATGAATGGTGACCTTGCCACAAATATCATGTCAGCTCTATATGATCATGCAAAGCAATATGATGATGAACACACATGTTATCATGTCTGAATTTGAAAAAGTTGTGGTTGAAAGTGCTAGCGAGGATAGTGGTGATGAATCTCTTGGGGAGAAAACACACTCTTTTGATCTTAATCATGACCCCCCGGAGACTAATCCCTCCACTAGTTTTAAGACTAAAGTTTATCATGTGGGAAGTGGTAATATTATTGGGAAAAACATTATTCAGGAATTCTTTAATTGCGCGGGAGTTATACCAATAATTAGTGGATCTATTCTTGATAAAATAAATTGTTATGTGGATGCCATTGCCATGCTTGTGGTTAAACTAGAAAGAATTTTTTTACATATCCACCCCGCCTTACAAAGGATATTTTATGAACTTCCCAACATCCATGATCCTAGGGCTAAGAAAATTGCCACTATAATCCTTATGCATGAATTTGATTATATAATCCGAGAAGCTAGTGATATTTTTTCCTTTTACAAAATTAATTTTGAGCATCCTCCTATAGAGGAGATTCTTCATGACAAAGATACTATTCGTAGGTTGGAATCTAAAGATTACTTTGCTTATGGTAAAAATATTAGAAGGAGAGTTTCATACGCCGAAATAATTAAAACTATGTACCACCATGCTTGTGATAAATTTGAGTGGGTTACTAAAGGAATTGATGAGGGATTCAGTGAAGAATGGTTTGAGGGTACGGCTAGAGATCCTATTGATGATGAGATACATGTTTTATATGAGGACGTTTATGGTGATGATCCTGAGTTTGAAGTTATGAATGTTAAAGTTACTAATCAAAGCCCCTTCAATTACCTAAGCTCACCCACTAGAAAAAAAGAGCATGAGAGTAAAGAATTAATGAGAAAAGTTTTGGAAGATTTAATCAAAAAGGACTTGGGAATGATGGATGACAACACTTGAACTATGCATTATGCCTAGCTAGGGGCATAAAACAATAGCGCTTGTTGGGAGGCAACCCAATGAATAAAATAATTTTTGCTTTTACCTTCTGTTCTTGAGTGTTTACACAATTATAGCTTCTGTTATGATTGTATTTTTATGTTTTAACTAGTGTTTGTGCCAAGTAATGCCTTTGGGATGATTTGGAAGATAGTATAATTGATGCTGTTTGAAAACAGAAACTTTTGCGTCCAGTGCTGGAATTTTGTTTTTTTGCTGGAGCGTCAGAACCATCTGAAGTTTTTACACAATATTGACATATGAATTGCCCATGTTTTCCTAATTGTTCAGAATCTTTGGAGTTATATAAGTATGACGTTAATTCAGATCTTTACAGACTATTCTGTTTTAGACAGATTCTGTTTTTGTTGCATAGTTTGCCTATTTTGATGAATCTATGGATCGTATCGGGGGGTATGAGTCATGGAGAAGTTGGAGTAAAGTAGCATTATGCCAATGTTAAATATGAATCAATTTACAACATTACCTAAAGTTTAAGATTTATTTGTTATACTAACGGATCTCACGAGGTTTCTGTTGAGTTTTGTGTGCTGAAGTTTTCAAGTTTTGGGGGAGACTACGATGGATAAAGGAATAAGGAGCAGCACGAGCCTAAGCTTGGGGATGCCCAAGGCACCTCAAGGTAATATTCAAGGAAGACTCAAGCATCTAAGCTTGGGGATGCCCCGGAAGGCATCCCCTCTTTCGTCTATAATCTATCGGTAACTCACTTGGAGCTATATTTTTATTCATCACATGATATGTGTTTTACTTGGAGTGTCTTGTGATATAGTTTGTTTGCTTTTTAGTTTGTCACAATCATCTTTGCTGAACACACTTTTTTGAGAGGGACACACATTGTTCGTGATTTGTTAGAATACTCTATGTGCTTCACTTATATCTTTTGAGCTAGGCAGTTGCTCTAGTGCTTCACTTACATCTTTTAGAGCACGGCGGTGGTTATATTTTAAAGAAATAGTTGCACTCTCATGCTTCACTTATATCTTGTTGAGAGTCTAATGAATAGTAATGGTAATATGCACGGGTTATGAATTTGGTCCTGATATGATAGGTATTCAAGAGGGATATAATAAAAACTTTCATGTAGATCATTGAATATGATAAGTTTGATTCCTTACAATAGTTTTGCGAGATTAAGATGGTAATATGTGGGAGGTATTAGTAGATGGTTGTGGTTTAGTAAGAATATTGGTGTTAAGGTTAGTGATTCCCGAAGAATGCACGTATGATCTGTCGTTATGCTAAGAAGTTGGAGCATGATTTATTGTTGATTGTCTACCTTATGAGTGGCGGTCGGGGACGAGCGATGAACCTTGTCCTACCAATCTATCCCTCTAGGGGCATGCGTAGTAGTACTTTGCTTCGAGGGCTAATAAACTTTCGCAATAAGTATGTGAGTTCTTTATGACTAATGCGAGTCCGTGGATTATACGCACTCTCACCCTTCCGCAATTTGCTAGCCTCTTCGGTACCGTCCATTGCCCTTTCTCACATCGAGAGTTGGTGCAAACTTCGCCGGTGCATCCAAACCCCGTGATATGATACGGTCTATCACACATAAGCCTCTTTATATCTTCCTCAAAACAGCCACCATACCTACCTATCATGGCATTTCCATAGCCATTCCGAGATATATTGCCATGCAATTTCCACCGTTCTGTTTTTATGACACACATCGTCATTGTCATATTGCTTTGCATGATCATATAGCTGACATAGTATTTGTGGCTCAGCCACCGTTAATCATTTTTATACATGTTATGCTAGCATCATTGCACATCCTGGTACACTGCCAGAGGCATTCATGTAGAGTCATATTTTTGTTCTAGTATCGAGTTGTAAGTAAATAAAAGTGTGATGATCATCATTATTAGAGCATTGTCCCAGTGAGGAAAGGATGATGGAGACCATCATTCCCCCACAAGTCGGGATGAGAATCCGGACGAAAAAAAAGAGGCCGAAAAGAGTCCACAAAAAAAATGAGAGAAAAAGAGAGAAGGGGCAATGCTACTATCCTTTTTCCACACTTGTGCTTCAGAGTAGCACCATATTTTTCATATAGAGAGTCTCCTATTTTGTCACTTTCATATACTAGTGGGAATTTTTCATTATAGAACTTGGCTTGTATATTCCGATGATGGGCTTGCTCAAATGCCTGAGGTCTTCATGAGCAAGCAAGTTGGATGCACACCCACTTAGTTTTCATGTTGAGCTTTCATACACTTATAGCTCTTAGTGCATCCGTTGCATGGCAATCCCTACTCCTCGCATTGACATCAATTGATGGGCATCTCCATATCTCCATAGCCTCGTCGATGTGAGACTATCTTCTTATTTTTGACTTCTCTTATTTATCTCTACCACCACACTCTATTCCACCCATAGTGCTATATCCATGGCTTGCGCTCATGTATTGCGTGGGAGTTGAAAAAGCTGAAGCGCATTAAAAAGTATGAACCAATTGCTCGGCTTGTCATCGGGGTAGTGCATGATAAATACTTTGTGTTAAGAAGATGGAGCATGATAGGATTATATGATTTTGTAGGGATAACATTCTTTAGCATTTTTATTTTGAAAGACATGATTGTTTATTAGTATGCCTGAGTATTGATGTCTTTATATCAAATTATAGACTATTGCTTTGAATCATTCGGATCTTATTATTCATACCGTAAGAGAGATTACATGATGAAACATGATAGGTAGCATTCCACATCAAAAATTCTGTTTTTATCATTTACCTACTCGAGGACGAGTAGGAATTAAGCTTGGGTATGCTTGATACGTCTCCAACGTATCTATAATTTTTGATTGTTCCATGCTATTATAGTATCAATCTTGGATGTTTTATATGCAATTATATGCCATTATATATCATTTTTTGGGACTAACCTATCAACCCAGTGCCCAGTGCCAGTTGCTGTTTTTTGCTTGTTTTTTCCTTTTCAGAAAATCATTATCAAAAGGTGTCCAAACGAGAAAAAAACTTTGGATTAATTTTTTCTGGACCAAAAGAGTCCCAGGAAGCTTCGGGAGAAGACCAGAAGAGCCACGAGGAGGCAGCAAGCCTGGAGGGCGCGCCCCCAGGCTTGTGGGCCCCTCGTGGCACCTCTTGACCTAATCCAAATATTTCAAAACCAACAGGGAGCCAGAAGAGAAAACCTTTCTGCCGCCGCAAGCCTCTGTTCTTCCGCATTCCATCTGGAGGCCTTTTTCGGTTCTCTGCCGGAGGGGGAATCGATCATAGAGGGCTTCTTCATCAACCTTGCTGCCCTTCCAATGATGTGTGAGTAGTTTGCCACAGACCTACGGGTCCATATCTAGTAGCTAGATGGCTTCTTCTCTCTCTTTGATCTTCAATACCATGTTCTCCTCGATGTTCTTGGAGTTCTATCCGATGTAATCTTCTTTTGCGGTGTGTTTGTTGGCATCCGATGAATTGTGAGTTTATGATCAGATTATTCATGAGAAATATTTGAGTCTTGTCTGAACTCTTTTATGCATGATTATTATAGCTTTGTATTTCTCTCCGATCTATCGATTTGGTTTGGCCCACTAGATTGATTTATCTTGCAATGGGAGAGGTGCTTTGTGATGGGTTCAATCTTGCGGTGCTCAATCCCAGTGACAGAAGGGGACATGACATGTATTTGTATTGTTTCCATTAAGGATAAAAAGATGGGGTTTAATCATATTGCTTGAGTTTACTTTGTCTACATCATGTCATCTTGCTTAAGGCGTTACTCTGTTTCATACTTAATGCCCTAGATGCATGCTAGATAGCGGTCGATGGGTGGAGTAATAGTAGTAGATGCAGGCAGGAGTCGGTCTACTTGTCTCGGACGTGATGCCTATATACATGATCATTGCCATGAATCAGTCATAATTATTTGCTTTTCTATCAATTGCCCAACAGCAATTTGTTTACCCACCGTATGCTTTGTGTTCGAGAGAGAAGCCTCTAGTGAAAACTATGGCCCCCGGTCTACTTTATCATATATAAAAAACCTAAAAATACCTTGCTGCAATTTATTTACTTTTATTTTAATTAGTATTTTAGTTTATCCATTTATCTCTATAAGATTTAATCCTTGCAAATAACCGCTAAGAGGATTGACAACCCTCTTATTTGCGTTGGGTGCAAGTGTTTGCTCTTTTGTGTGCAGGTGTGCTTAATGAAATTTTGGTTGGTTCTCCTACTGGATTGATAACCTTGGTTCTTAACTGAGGGAAATACTTATCTCTACTGTACTACATCATCCTCTCCTCTTCGGGGAAATACCAACGCAGACTACAAGTAGCAACCCGCCATGCTCCAAATAAGCGCCGCCGCCCTAAGCCATGGTGCACACAGTATAGCCAGGAGCTCAAGGTGCATCTGGTAGCAGAGAAGCAAATCAAAAAAGGCCGCACGCGCGGATGAGGTCGCGATGGCTGCCATGCGTGCCGACCGCCAGATCTTGGAGGAGCACCTCGCCGTCGAGGCCACCGTCGATGCCTCACGCGCGAACGCTGCCACGCAGTTGGCTGCTTTATACGACAGTTTGTGGTGTTTTCTTGAGGCCACAGCCGGTGCCTTCTAGTGATGTTAATATGCAATCTGATCTTCTAGTATATATGTTATATATAATGTGCAATGTGGTGATTAGTTAACTATTTGGTTCATTTGTTGTGATGTTCAGTTAACTTTGGTTAAATTCTGAAATGTGATGTTCAATTCTTGTGGGTACAATTTTGTATTATTATGCATGTGAGAAATAAAATAGAATTGGATGTACTCTATACATGAGACACATATACAATTGCTATATTTCCTAGTAGTTCTTAAGCATGCTTGGTTTGGTTAACTGGCTTTTCCATGTGGCTCGAATTAATCTGCTGGATCTGCAATGTGTTTATTTTTCATCAACATATTTTACTGATAGTATGCCAACTCTCACTTAAACTGATCAATAACCACCTTATATGTGTTGCAGGGAAACAATAGGAGGCACTGAGGTTTACCATCGAGGTTTGCACATGCATGGTCCTTTGGCTAATAGCACATTATTGTGCAATTGCAGCAACCATTCTAATATTTAGGTTTTTAACTATTTGGTCTTGCACATGTAGGTCCTGCTATCAGAGGTTTAGACTCACTGTTCGATCCATTTTGCATATGGGGAAATGAGATATCCATGAATATCAGTCAAGTCAAGAAACTCAGAAAGATTGTTAGGATAAAGAAACCAGCGATGAATAACAACAAGATCTTTGTTTGCACAATGAAGAAGACGTCAGTCAACTATAGGATGGTACTAACTCTTTTACCTTGTGTTTTTCCTATGCATCATTTCAAAATTTTGAACAGATATTTATGCATATCTTTGTTTTCAGTCATTTCCAAAGCAGTTCACCGATGATTGCCTCTCAAACCACATGCATGGTATAGAGGTGAGGAAGGTATTCATTCAACACCCACGGTACAATATTGAAGTCTTCCTCAAGAGGACGAAGGTTGGGCGGGCAATCATCCACAACCACTGGCCTAAAGTTGCAAGGACATTCAACATCATTGTAGGCTCAATATTCGCCTTCAGATTCAGCAGTTTTCCAGATGAGATTCATCTGTCTATTTACCGTATATGATGCTACTTTCCAAAGATTTTAAATGTTGCATGTGAAACTTAGTGTTGTTGTGCAATGGAGTAGCTAGCTATATGCCTATATGGTGTAACTGAGTGGTGAAGCTATCTGATGTTGTATTCTGATGTAATTCAGTTATGAAATCCTGGTTGCCATAATACGGCTGTGAAATATATGGTGTGTTTGATATGAAATGTCAATTTGATTACTAAATGCATTATCAATAATAGGCCAATTAGCCTGCTTGCTGGGTTTTTCTATTGCAGACGGTTTCTCAGACAACACCGTGGGCGATGACCTCAAACAACCCACACAGTTTTTAGAAAGTAGGCGTGTTGGATCAATGAACAATCACACACGACTTCCGCCCGATAAATGTTTGCGTTAAGCCACCTTGCACAAACGTTTCCACATAAAAACTGTGTGTGATGGACAGCCTATGCCATACAGTTTCTTCTCGGAACCGGGTGTGTTGGTAAGAATATCTCACATGATTTGTCCCGTATAATTGTTTGCGATGGCTCACCCGACTGCACACATGCTCTTTTTGCCCCGCATGTGTGACCGGAGGACCTTTCACCGACGGTTTCTGGGTTGTGTGGGATGGACCCCCCCTATCGCACACACAGGCAAGGCGACGGTTTAAAACTCTGTCGCGGAAAGGGGGTAAAAACCGTTTGTATAGGACGCGTCTGCACCAGTGTGTGATTCTAGTTTAGCAGCCATTTTATTCCCTAATGTTTTTTTATCGGAAATCTTCCCTATCATATTTTCAGTTAGAGCAAGTTGTGATTGAAGGCTGGCTACCTCTCGATTGACTTCATCAAGTTGTTTGCTAATAAAATCTAACAAGGTAGATCGTTCCTTAATATCTCTAGCAAATAATTCATTTTGCTCATATTGCGAATGCATAAAAAAGTTAGTACTCTTCTCGATTTCATGCAACCTTTTATCATAAGAAGTGTTATGAAGCATATTATAAGAGGGATCACCGGGATACGGACTAGGATTGAAATTCCCACTATAAGCATTGTTGTTGAAATTATTTCTAGTGACAAAATTCACATCAATAGCATCATTATTTTGCTCAATCAAAGTAGATAATGGGACATCATTTGGATCAACATGAGCATTCTTACTAGTAAGCATATTCATAAGAGCATCCATTTTATCACTCAAGATAGAAACTTCTTCGACAGAGTTTACCTTCTTACCAGTTGGAGTTCGTTCGGTGTGCCATTGAGAGTAATTTGTCATCATATTATCAAGAAGCTTCGTGGCGTCTCCTAATGTAATTCCAATAAATGTACCACCTGCAGCAGAGTCTAGAAGATTTCTCGACACAAAGTTTAGTCCCGCATAGAAATTTTGTATTTGTTGGAAATATACCCTAGAGGCAATAATATTTTATTATTATATTTCCATATTCATAATTAAGTGTTTATATTTCGTGCTATAACTGCTATGATCCTGGAATACGCGATTCATTGGAAAACTCATATGCACGCGTGAAATGATAAACAGATTAAATAAAGGTTCCTAGTCTCGCCTCTAAGACTAGCTCAAGTGTTGTTGACGATCACATTTTCCAGATCTTAGGATATCGTTAAGTGTAACGATAGTCCTAAAACAACATTGAGATTATGACGTTGGAAGAACAATCATATTGAATCGACCCAAACTTATTTGTTATGAATTGAGATAATATCATCTGTAATCAATTGTAATAACATAGAATGTTAACATGTGATTTTGCTCCTTAGACCATGAGAGTATCATAGTCACTTCTTACCGTATGGTGGACTTTGGGGTTGCTCAAACGTCACCTGTAACACAGTGATCATGACGACAACTTACAGGTTCATCGAAAAGTTTGACAAGGGACTAGATAGCTCGAGAGTGGGATTTGCTCCTCCGACGATGGAGAGATATTCTTAGGGCCCTCTCGGTGTGATGGTATCCATCATCGTCTGGCCAGACACAGGTGACTTCGTCACGGGGATGCCGGAACACAATAACGAGAAATAAGTACAAAACCGGTAACGAGGATGACGATATAGTGAGCATGTGATGACTCAGGAGGATACCGGCACATCCCGGGTTTTGTGAAGTATCGCGAAGCAAAGGAAATATCACATGATAACCATAGGTTCACTCGAATACCATTCGTGTGCTCACAGGGACCGATCTGGACGTCCACAGTTCCGCTGTCGGTCATTGAACGAAGGGGTTTCGTTCATGTCTGTGAGTTACCGAACCTACGGGGTCACAAGCTTAAGGCAATCACGATCTGCCGAGTGTTAGTAGGACGGGAGTGATGAGAATATATTTGTGGAATTATTTCATTAATATTCGAAATAGTTCCGAGAGGATCCGGAAGCGTTTCGGGGTCACCGGAAGGGTTTCGGTGAATATCGGGTAATACGGGGTATTACCGATAAATAATATATAGGTGGAAAATATTTTCGGGGATGTTAAATTATATATAAAATGGTATGAAAGTATTTAGAATATTTATATATTTAATTTAATATCAACGGGGCTAAAAAGGCCAAGAGGTGGAAGGCAACTTGGGCCAAAAAGGCCCAAGTGGGGAGGCGCCTCCTTCGCCGAATTGGAGAGGGGGGAGGACTCCTCCTCCCCTCCCTTGGCCGGCGCACCAAGGGGGAAACTTTCCCCCTTGGTGGCAGCCCTCCCTCTCCCCTCCAACCTATATATCCATGAGGATTTGTGCTCTTTTGTATACACAAGTTTGGAGCCTCCTCTAGTCCCTCTAGTTCTAGTTCTAGTTGGTTCTAGTTGACTAATTAGAGCTAGCCCAATTCTCTAATCCTCATAATTAGAAGCCCTGTGTGGTTCTAATCTCCTCCCTCTAATTCTCTGGCGATGATTAGCTCTGGACGGCGAAGCGCTGCCGGATTGTGAAGGTTGCACGCTTGCAACCAAGTAGAGAGGTCGTGCTTTCGGTATTTTGTTCGAGGGACTGTTCGTGGGCGGTTTGCGGGATCGTTCATCGACGGTTCGTGGGAGTCCAAGTACGATCTACATCGGCACGATCTTCTTCCGCTGCAACTCGGTGACGGTAACGATCATGATCACAAACCGTTATGCATCTTATAATTGTTCCTGGTTGTGCGTAGGTGAGGATTTTTTTTTGTTTTCTACTACGTTTCCCAACAGTGGCATCAGAGCAGGTTTATGAGTAGGTGCAGGTTGCGATCTAGATCACATGTGATTGTGAGGGTTGATGTTCTTGCTATGCTTCCCTCGAGTGTTGCTTCGGTTCAATTCATTGACGGCATGGTGTCACTTTTCACAAGGTTCTGACAATCGTTCAGCTCTGGCTGTCGACGATCTGCTAACAATTCCTTGGGCTTCACCATTGTCAAGAATAGTGAACCGTCGCGTACACAAGAGGGTGCCGAAGATGGATGATCTTCTAAGGGGTCACGCGTATTGATGAAGTTTAGTGTGGGGGACGAGACTTTTAATTAAGTCTCTTCTTTCACACACCCCGAAACTTAATCTAGCATCAAGAATTATCGCCTATGTTGTGGACGTAGGTAGCTAGTATTACTTGTTAAAACTGGTTAACCACGTAATTAAAATTTGCTAAAACTGATTAGAGGACGTCTAACTTGGTTTTGCAGAGTATGCATATGATGTGGTATAGCCTTCGTCATGATAATGAGTTTATGTATGAGATGGTTATATGTTGTAATGTTAAGTGACCTGCGTGTCATGGCATGATGGCTGGAGACACGAGATTGCCACGTTAATGTAAATATCGTAGAAATAGCCTACAGGTTACAGGTGATGATGGCAAACGTACACGGAGGACCCCGATGAGGAGGTGTACTAAGGCACGGGACGAGGAGCTATAATTTCGTGCCACGGCGGAATTTCTGAATTTGGTGCCACGGCAACATTTTCTGAAACGGTCGCCACGACAATGTTTTCTGAAATTGCCGCCCCGGCAACGTTTTTGAAACGGGTGCCACGTCAACGAAATATTGGCCGTCACGATGCTTCAACTGAACATTGAAGATGATCGTGAAGGATTCCCGGCGCCCAGGGCTATACCATATCATGCTTTTATGAATTGTCTGAGATGTTTATCCCTTTGTTGTCTGTACCCTTTGATTGCGCAGTAGTCAATTATTAGGGTGATCTCTCAAAGTAAATATCAAGTTAAAAGGTGTTCTTCCCAGTGTTGCTACCACCTATAACACGTAGCTTTCCGGAGTGGATCATGTCCACATAAGCACAAACGGATCACGAGGTGTAAGGCGGGCAAGGTCAGACTGAGCAAGCAGATAGCACTCGGTTGTCTTGAAGTTCTGGCAGAATCGTTCTAAGCTCGGAGCACAAAGCATCAAAAGATGAACAAGAGTCATATGAAGATATGATCGGCAAAGTTTGCCCACCGGTCGAACTTCACGTCATCAGTGATGTCCACATCAATGCCTGTGAATTAGATCAGGGTCTTGAATCGCTTAAAATCAATTATGAGAGATATTGATTTGAGTGAGAGCACAATTATGTATTAATTTAGTTTAATCACTAGTGCAAATTAATTATGAACTATGTCTATATGTAGTTTGCATTATAGTTGTAGAATTATGCACTGGTGCACGCACGTGCTAAGCAAACGGAAAAAGGGCCTTTCGCAATCGCATCTAGAAACCGTCTGCTAGTGAGTGTGGGCGATGCGTGGGGTCAATCACAGACGGCAACGAAAACCCGTGTGCACTAGCAAGAATCGTAAGTGACAGTTTGTCAGTTTGACTTGTGTGCGATGGCAAACAATAGAAGCGCCGGATTGCAAATTTGACTCGTGTTGGATGGCAAAAAATAGAAGTGACGGTTTGTGAAATTCACCCGTGCGCGATTACATTGACGGACAATAAAAAAAAAAGTCGCCGACGACGGGTGGCGCCGCTGCACAGCACGGAGCTCGCCGGTCACCGGAGCATTGCTTCACCGTCGGTCACCGGAGTAGCTTTCTCATCGGTGTTGGAGGAGCGCCTCCTCGTCGGTCGCCGGAGCAGCTTCCTCGTTGGTGTTGGAGGTGCGCCTCTTCATCATGGATTCACCGGATTTGCAGGCTATCGTACCGTAGACATGGAGGCGGCCGTAGAGCATGAGGGCCGCGAGCACCGACGCAAGTAGCAGCATCAACGCCGCCAAACCCGCATGGCCGCGGCCGTGGAACCAGTCGATGCCGCAGAGTTTGGTGCCGCCAATGCAACGAAAATGTTTTACTAAACCATGGTTCAGCCGAACCTACGCTCCACACTATTAATCTCTAAACATTGTTCATAAGGATCCGTGCATGATTGATTAAAATATGCATGATGGGAGATGTTTGCATGTTAAACAATGCATAGCATTAAGTTTTGAATAGAATTGACATGCATGGCGCGAATCCACATGCAAAATGATGTTTGATCGTACGGTGTGGAGCATAGGTTCGGCTGAACCATGGTCGTGAATCACGCCTCTCCCAATGCAACAAGTCGTCGCCAAGTCCTCGCCACATCCGTCGGGCGGAGCATGTAGGAGAAAGGAATCTTCTCAGCAACTTGGAAAAAATGAGAAAACGGAGAAGATAGGGGATCGAGGATGTGCTCACTGTTGCAATGTCGCAGTTCCTCCGGTGGGCCACTGACGAGGAGAATGCCCGTGGTCTCGCTCTCCCACTGCCGCACTACTCCTGGATCAGCGGCCGGGAAGGAGGGCGCCCGATGCCAAAGTCCTCTAGAACGGTGGCCGGGCTCCTCGGCAGTTCTTCTATGAGCTCGTCCCTGGTTGTTGGCGTGACGAAGCACCTCAGCGGCGGCTCGATGCCCCTCGGTCGACTGGCCGCGGCCTGCTGCGTGGCTCAGCCAAGGTCGCGGTGCTGCACAGCCAACACGACGAGGGGGCGGAAGCGGAAAAATGGCGAAGCAGACGGCGGCTCGCTGCAACCACGGCAAACACCAAGAGAGAAAAGTGGATCGGCGCTTGCTCCATGTGCGTTGCTGCAGGAGATTGACTAGATGTGTGGATGACCGTGGTGAAGAGCTAAGGCTTTTTTTTAATACGTGAAGAGATAAGGCTGGATGTGTGGATGTGGTGGATGACCATGAAAGAGATAGGCTAGATATTTTCTAGTGTGTGTGGATGGATGGATGCATTGCCACCTCATCAATCCATGGCTTCAATGACTTCACCAATAAGAATTCAACACACGCATGTGTGTTTTCTTGCCACTCGTTTTTTCTTAAAAGTGTTATCAAAAAATTTGTCAAACTTTCTCAAATTTTTATCACAACATACTGAGATCATATCATGACACCATGACAAGTTTCGTATTTTTCAGACTTCATTTACATTTTCTGGTATTAAAAAACCAATAAATTCTATGTTTGTCGTTGGTTCTTGGCACCTATATCTTTGAAATTTCTTTTCATTTCTTGTATATGTCATATAAATATACTCAAGACCCTAAATATGATTTTTCAAACCATTTTTGTGCAGTGTTTCTTGAAGTCGTAGTTCAAATTTGAATTATATACATTAAATGTCTACAAATGCACTTAATGACTTAAATATAGCAGATGAGCTCTGGAAAATTCCAAATTTCAATACGGAGTATTATATGGCATATGTTGGGTGTATAAAAAAAATCAAGGTCAAACGACGAAGAAAATTTCATTTCGCATTCTAATTGGTGCATTCACTCTCAAAACCACGATCGTTCATCGGAGATAGTTCGATTTCTAAAGAGTGTACATCAAAAATTTTATGAAATCTTCTCAAATTTTTACCACAACATATTGAGATCATATCATGACACAATGTCAAGTTTCATATTTTTCATATTTTATTTAGATTTTCTAAAATTAATAAACCAGTAAACTCCATTTTCGTGCTTGACTCTTGCTACATAGATCTTTACAAATTGCTTTCATTTTTTGTATATGTCATATAAATATACTCAAGACCCTAAATATGATTTTTCAAACCATTTTTGTGCACTGTTTCATGTACTCATAGTTCAAATTTGAATTATATCTATTAAATATCTATAAATGCACTTAATGACTTAAATATATCAAATGAGCTCTGGAAAATGGTAAATTTTAACACAGAGTATTCTATGGTATATGTTGGGTGTATAAAAAAATTCAAGGTCAAACGATGAAGAAAATTTCAATTCGCCTTCAAATTGGTGCATTCACTCTCAAAACCACGATCGTTCATCGGAGATGGTTCGATTTCTAAAGAGTGTACATCAAAACTTTTGTGAAATCTTATCAAATTTTTACCGCAACATATTGAGATCATATCATGACACAATGTCAAGTTTCATATTTTTCAGACTTTATTTAGATTTTCTAAAATTAATAAACCACTAAACTCCATTTTCGTGCTTGACTCTTGCTACATAGATCTTTACAAATTGCTTTCATTTTTTGTATATGTCATATAAATATACTCAAGACCCTAAATATGATATTTCAAACCATTTTTGTACACTGTTTCATGTACTCGTAATTCAAATTTGAATTATATCCATTAAATGTCTATAAATGCACTTAATGACTTAAATATAGCAAATGAGCTCTGGAAAATGGCAAATTTTAGCGCAGAGGATTCTATGGTATGTGTTGGGTGTATAAAAAAAGTTCAAGGTCAGACGACGAAGGAAATTTCTTTTCGCCTTCCAACTTTGTGCATTCACTCTCAAAACCACGATCGTTCCTCGAAGATGGTTCGATTTTTAAAGAGTGAACATCAAAACTTTTATGAAACCTTCTCAAATTTTTACCACAACATGTTGAGGTCATATAATGACATAATGTCAAGTTTTATATTTTTCATACTTCAATTAAATTTTCTAGAATTAATAAATCAGTAAACTCCATGTTCGTGTTTGACTCTTACTACATAGATCTTTGGAAATTGTTTTCATTTTTTGTATATGTCATACAAATATACTCAAGGCCCTAAATATGATTTTTCAAACATTTTTGTGCACTGTTTCATGTTCTCATAGTTCAAATTTGAATTATGTCCATTAAATGCCGATAAATGCACTTAATGACTTAAATAAAGAAAATGAGCTTTGAAAAATGCCAATTTTAACACGGAGAATAATATGGTATGTGTTAGGTGTATATTTTTTTTAAAGTCAAACGACGAAGGAGATGTCAATTCGCCTTCAAACCTATGGGAAAAATCATTTTTCTCTAAAAAACGTATGCAAGGTATCACACACGATTATTTTTATGAAAATGTGTGCGATGACAGTCTATATCACATAGACATTTTTTAGAAAAAAATGTGTGCAAGGCGTCACACACGTTTGAGGTTTTAACACCGTGTGCAATGATATGCTACATCACACACACACTTTTTGCAAAAACTGTGTGCAGGGCATCACACACGGTTACTTTATTAAAACTGTGTGCAATGATAGAATACATCACACACACATCGTCCGCAAAAACTGTGTGCAAAGCTGTGCAGGGCATCACACATGGTTGCTTTATTAAAACCATGTGCAATGATAGAGTACATCACACACACATCCTCTGCAAAAGCCATGTGCAAAGCATCACACACGTTGCGTTTTTATGAACCGTGTGCAATGATAGGTTACATCGCAAACATTTCTTTTGAAAAAACTGTTTGCACGACATCGCACACAGTTGCGGTTTTTGAAGCGTTTGTGATATCGCGACATCACAAACATTTTTTCCATATATTACATCGCACACAGTTTGGGTTACATCGCACACAGTTTGGTCGAATGGTCTCCGATACAAGTGTTGTCTTAGGACCTTCCTTCAATAGTGATGGCTCACGGTTCCACCTTTGCTGTTGAAATTGATTGACTGATATTTATCTGGTTGAATCTTTTACGATTGAGAGGATTGTCCTCTAAAAGTGACAAGAAGGATTTTGTCCTACTACATGACTTGCAATGCTCTCCTGCTAATGCTATGGATGACGAGACTTACGTCTTTCGATCCAAAAGGCTAAGAATTACATTACGGTCTGCTTGCTTCCGAGAAACCCAAACTTCAAAATGTTTGGGATAGTTATGTGATATTCTTCGAACTGAAAATTGTTTTTAGAAACAAACAAAGGTTAAAAGATATATGATATCTAGAGAAGTGTTTTTTTTACAAGTTCTAGTGAAGCGTTCAACTATGTTTGAGACTAGAATGTATAAGATCCAGAAGAACACCAATCATGAGTTGATGGTGAGAACTTAAAGAGAAAGAACAAAACCAAAGGATATAATGAGACTTACATACCTAGGGAAGTTTGGGGCTCACGCCACTCTTAAAAGGTTAGATGATTCTTCTGTTGAGTGGGAGAAATATTGAAAGTAAAACTATAAGAAGTTTAAATGCGAAAAGAAAAGAAGACTGGAATGTCCAGCTCATGTATGAATGTCATACAAGTTATAAGATGTAGAGAAAGTCGGTCAAGTAAAGTGTGATTCTTGAGAATTGTGATTAAACTGTTAAACACTAAATTCGTCGGGGACAGTGGTGAAAAGTTGATCACAAGGATTTCGACTCGATTGCATGTTGTTGCGAATCGATGCAAGAATTACTATGGCCTAATGACCAACAAATTAATGAGGTTAAAATATGTGTTGAAAATTTTGAAAAAGTTATGATACTTTTTCATCAGCATATTACCTCTGAATTTATTATCATAATTCATTTTAGAGTTTTGTACACTCTATCCCATTGCATAGAAGTTGCAAGGAGGTTGTTCATAACAGAACAATAGTTGTTCGATCTAATGAACAAAAGGGCCATACTCCTATTGTGAATAGGATGTAAGTTATGAATATTGATGATAGAATTGAACATCCATAACACTGACGCTAAATGTCGCAAGACTAAAAGAATACCACATATGTGCGGCACTGCATTTAGTCACATTGGAGAAACCGCATGGAGAAATTCCATAGTGATGGATTTTGGAGTCATCTGATTACGAATCATCTGACACTTACAACTTTCATCCAAATAGTGAAGTAAACTAAAATATCATTCACAGGCCATAAAGAACGAGCAACAAAATAATTGGAAATATGCCTATTGATGTATGTAGTCCAATAAATGTCGTTGCAAGCAGTGGATTTATCTTCAAGGATGACTCAAGTAGATATTTATATTTACTAATTGAGACATAAATCTGGATCTTTTGAAATGTTTCAAAAGATTTTTAGAATGAAGTAGAAATTATTACAACAAGAAAATTATGTTTCTACAATTGGATTGCAGAAAAGAATATTTGAGTTACAAATTGAGCGTATGTCTGATGAGCTGTGAAAAATGTTTTATAGCTTGCACCTCCTAGAAACACTACTAAGAGTAGAGTGTTTTGAGTAGATGTAATCAAGCTATGTATGACATGGTGCGATCAAAGATGACATTAATTATTTTGCCAACATGCTTTTTAATGTGATGCTTTAGAGACTGTGGCTTTTACACTAAAAGAGCGCCATCAAATTTATTGAAATAAGTGCTACTTTGTAGGTTCTCCCAAATGGTTGGGTATTCCTCTATCACTACGCCAAGGCAAAGTGTTTTGCTAGAAAGTGCGAAAAATTTGAAGAAAATGTTTTCTGCAAAAGAGTGAGTGGGAGGACAGTGCAACTCAACAAGATTGCAGAATCTTCGTGATCAGGTCAAAGAAAAGAAACGCTAGAAGTGATTCTAGAATTTCCTACCACGACTGATACGAAATACTCTACATGAGATATAGTGTGACGCCCCCGACTTAATCGTGCACTAATGATACACGCAAATGCACACGATCAAGCCTAGGGACTCACTTGATGATATCACAACACAACTCTGTACAAAATAAAATAATTCAAACTTTATATTACAAGCCAGGGCCTCGAGGGCTCGAATACACAAGCTTGATGTCATACAAGCATCAGCGGAAGCAAAAGTATCTGAGTACAGACACAAGGTTAAACAAGATGCCTTAAGAAGGCGAAAACAAACAACGACTCTGATCGAAAGAGGCAAGGCCTCCTGCCTGGGTGCCTCCTAAACTACTCCTGGTCGTCGATGATCTCCCCGTCATAGTAGGCTCCTCCGGGGATCTCCTGCTCCTGGGCTTCAACGTCTGAACGCAACAATCGGGTATGGGGGAAAAGATAGCAAAGCAACCGTGAGTACTCATCCAAAGTACTCGCAAGACTGACATCAGATCTATTCTAAATATGCAGCATTATCAAAGGAAGGCTGTATATGTGGACTGATTTGCAGAAATGCCAGAATAGAAGGGAAAAGCCTAGCCTATCGAAGACTAGCATCTTCAGGGTCTTGCAGCATTAGAAGAGTGCAAATTAGTTCATAAGTATAGTAGTAGCAACAAGTATCAACATCGCCCAGAGATCCTTCCTCGACACCCTGCGAGAAAGCGATCCCGGAGCCACATATTAACCCAGTTCTAGTTATAGAAGATCGGGATATTTTCCGAGCGTCCTGTTACCGTGGACACGGCTATTCGAATAGATATACTTCCCTGCAGGGGTGCACTACTGTTACCCAACACGCTTGATTAACTCTGGCCGGACACACTTTTCTGGGTCATGCCCGGCCTCGGCTGATCGACACACCGCAGCCCTACCTAGAGCTCAGCAGAGAGGTCCCCGCCGGTCTACATCCTAAGCGCGCAGGGTTCTTGGGCCCATCCCCCTTTGCACTCCGGGTCGTTGCGCACATGGTTAGATCCAGGCACCACCTCTGTCATGGATGGCGACGATCCTGCCGTGCCGCACTGCTAAACTGGACGTCTGACAAAGCTTTCGGCTGATACATACGGCGCCGAGTACCCATTTTATTCCCACGTGCTGGTTAGCGCGAAAAGGCTAGAGGCCTACTCAGATTACATATCCTAACCCATTAGTGCGTTGGTAGCGCGCGGTAACGAGCAGAGACTCACGATCCTGTGACCCCGTCGCCCCGTCTCGTGGACTTACGGCAAGGGCTAAGAATGCCCGGCCGTGCCACGTATTCATCTCGCGGGTACCCTCATGGTCAACCCGACTCCACATCACTCGCGGGTACCCCTCGGGGTCGACCCGACTTTATCCAGGTATCAGTAATAAAGTGTAAGTAACCGTGTGTCCATAACATCAAGCAGGAATCCGAGGAATCACCCTCGTTGGATTTCCACTAGATGTAACCAGCAAGGTGAACCCGGAGGAATCACCCTCGCTGGTACTCACACTTGCGGGGTTGCACGACAGAAACTTTATCGGTGGTGGGGAAGAGGAATCACCCTCGGTAACCCACAACCGACTAGCTAAACTACAGAGGCATCATCGGGAGTGAGATAAGAGGTATCACCCTCGGCACTCGATGGCAGCTCTGCAGAGTCGAGCAACTTAGGGGGGGTGTGTGGTGATAAACTGGTCACAGCCCGACGATCACATTGATCGGGGCACAGCTACTAAAGCGGGGCAACTACAGCAAGGAAGAGGGGCCACAGATGGTTACTACCATCCAACCTATTCTAAGCAGTTTGGATAACAGGCAGGTATCAATAACAGTTACAAGGACAGGCTATGCATCAGAAATAGGATAAAACATAGCAGTAGCAATTTTCTAGTGCAAGCAGCAGGGAGAGAGAGAATAGGTGATATAGGCATGCGTCAAGGGGTTTTGCTTGCCTGGTTGCTCTGCTGAAAAGGATGGGTCGTCGGGGACGTAGTTGATCACAGCGGCAACATCGGTCTCGGAGTCTACCGAAGAGAAGAGGGGGAAGAAACAGTAAATACAAAGCAGACAAATGCACACAGATGCTTGGCATGACAATAGGCTGTGCTAGGGTGCCCTAACGCAGTGCTACACGTGGCAGATGAAGCGGGGAATTAACTGAAACGGTTTCCCGGTTTCGGACATCTGTCATATAGATGAACCGGAGGGGATGGTTCCATGTTTGCAGTGCTGGAAGCATCTGACAGGTAGGTGGACAGCGTATTCGGGTTCGTCATATTTTTCTGATCGTTTTACATATATAAATTATTTTAATCCGAGTTACGGTTTAAAAGATATGATTTTCTAAAGTTTTTATTATTTTCTGGATTGTTTAAATTAACATTATCCGAAACAGTAATTGACGACTTCAGCATGACGTCAGCAGTCAACAGTCCGTTGACTGGTCAACCTGACAGGTGGGACCCACCTGTCAGTCACTGTTTAGGTTAATTAGGGTTTTAATTAAATTAATTACAGTTTAATTAGGTTAATTAATAATTAGTTTAATTAAACAGGATTAATTAATTAATTAATTAATTAGTTAATTAATTAATTAATTAATTGTTTATTTATTTTAATTCTTTAATTCATTTATTTACTTAATTAATTATTTATTTACTTTATTTCTATTTTAATATTTTTTTATTTTTTTACGTTTAAACAGTGCGGGGCCAGCGGTCAGTGTGTTAGGCGGACATGTCCGCCCCGTGCCTGTTTGGGCGCGGGACATGTCCGAGCTCCACAGCGCGTGCGCGCGTGCGCAGCGACCGGACACGTCCGGTTCGTCGCGGGCGCACGGCTGCGGGCGGAGGCGGCCGAGCGGACGGCGAGGCCGTGGCTGCGGCGGGCGACGACAGGCGCGAGGCGAGCGCGGCTGTGCGCGGGGGCGACGGCCGCAGCAGGGGGGCAGCGGTGGCGGCGGCGCGTGCGGTGGCTCGGGCGGCTGCAGGCACGCGGCGGGGCGGGCGATTGCGGGCGAGCGCGCGGGGTAGCGAGCGAGCAGGCGGCAGAGCGCGGGCGAGCGGGCACGCAGACGCGCGCGGCGGGAGGAGGAGGCCGGGCGAACGCGCGCACGGCGACGGCGGACGGCGGCGACAGAGAGGAGAGGAGAGGGGGCGCGGCTCACCCACGGTGAAGGGGAGAGGGGCGGCGAGGCTTGTGGAAGCCGGCGAGGGAGAGGTGGTCGGGGACGGCGACGTGCGGCGAGGCGGCGACGACGACGGAGGCGACGGCGGCGGCGCGGTGTCTCGGGCGGGAGAGGGGGTGAGGGGGAGTGGGGTTCGGGCTAGGGTTTGGGGTGAGCGAGGGGGGCCTTATAGGCCCGGGGGGAAATGGGGGTGGGCCGGCCTGGCTGGGCCTAGGCCCAGTTGGGCCAGGGGGTTTTCCTTTTTCTTTTTCTTTTGTTTCTGTTTCGCAAGATGTATAGCCCCAAATTTAGTTTTGTAAAATATGAGAATTAGCCGAAAATTAACAGTGCAAAATTATCTATCATGAGAAATTGGTTTGGTGTAAATATGTTTTCATTTGAATTTTAATTAAATAAAAAGTATTAAAGGTTGCTGTTTTGGCTCTGTTTTAGGGTGTTATGGTAATTTAACTAATTCAATAAATGTTGATTTTATTTTTATAAATGCCTCTAGATTATTTGCAATAGTTTGAACATTTTAGTTTCTGGTTTTGAACAACTTTTATTTTCACTTAGTATTTGAATTTCAATTTAATTTAGAATTTGAAGTGTGACATGATGCAAATGATGATTATGCACTGACAAACATGCTGACTTGGCATTATCAACAGGTGATTACTGTAGCTGTTACATGGGGATGTTACAATTCTCCTCCTCTAACAAGAATTCTCGCCTCGAGAATTAAGAGGCAGGCTGAAAGAGAGTGGGGTATTCTTCACGAAGACGATCTTCGCGCTCCCAAGTGGCTTCATCTTCAGAATGGTTCGACCACTGAACTTTAAGGAACTTGGTAGTTTTCTGGCGGGTCCGACGTTCAGCTTGATCGAGAATGCGGATCGGATGCTCTTTATAAGATAGATCATCTTGTAAACCAAGCAATTCATGATCCACTGCTCGGTGCGGAGATTCCTTGAAGCAACAGCGAAGTTGCGACACATGGAAGATGTCGTGGATATGAGAGAATTGCGGCGGCAACTCCAATTTATAAGCCACATGACCACGTCTGGCGAGAATACGGAAGGGGCCGATGTAGCGAGGAGCTAACTTGCCCTTGATTCCGAAACGGTGAGTGCCCTTCATCGGAGTGACACGCAAATAAGCTTGATCACCAGGTTGATAGGTCAATCCCCATCGTTTGCGATCATAGTTGCTCTTCTGGCGGTCCTGAGCAGCCTTGAGATTTTCTCGCACAATTCGGACTTGCTCTTCAGCGTGTTGGATAATATCCGGACCAACGAGCGGTCGTTCCCCAGTTTCTGACCAATTCAGAGGGGTTCGACACTTACGTCCATATAACACTTCGAAGGGGGCCATTTTCAAACTCGCTTGATAGCTGTTGTTGTAAGAGAATTCGGCATACAGGAGAGATTCTTCCCACTTCTTGCCAAACGAAATAACACAAGCTCACAGCATATCTTCAAGCACTTGATTCACTCTTTCAACTTGGCCTTGGGACTGGGGGTGATAAGCTGAACTCCAAGTAATATGAGTTCCCATAGCTTGTTGGAAACTATTCCAGAAGTGTGAAGTGAAGAGGCTGCCACGGTCTGAACTGATCTCCTTCGGAATACCGTGGAGTGATACAATCCTGGAGATATATAACTCTGCTAACTGACTAGCAGTGATCGTCTCCTTGACTGGCAGAAAGTGTGCAACTTTGGAGAGTTGGTCGACGACGACAAGAATAGCATCGTGACCCTTCTGTGACTTGGGAAGGCCAGTAATGAGATCCATTTGAACCTTATCCCATTTCCATAAAGGAATAGGGAGCGGTTGCAGAATTCCAGCAGGCTTCTGATGTTCTGCTTTAACGCGACGGCAAACGTCACATTCAGCAACATATCGGGCAATATCCTGCTTCATCCTAGACCACCAGTACCTTTGTCGGAGATCACGATACATCTTGGTGCTACCCGGATGAATAGACAGTGGTGTATCATGTGCCTCCTTCATGACCTTGTCAGTCATCAATTCGAACCGAGGTACCACAATGCGGTCTTTGAAATACAAGGTTCCATCTTCAGCAAGCGAGAAATCCCTGTACTTTTCGAGGTGGAGATCCCTTTTCATCAGATCAACTTCAGCATCTTTAGCTTGCGCGCGTTTCACAGCCTTCTCAAGATCTGGCTGTATAACAAGGGTATTTAGAGAACCCTGTGGAACAATGTGCAGGTTCAGTTGGCGCAATACTTCATACAGACGAGGTTGAGCTCGCTGAATCATAAGGTTGTTGCAATAGGACTTGCGGCTCAAGGCATCGGCCATCACATTAGCCTTGCCAGGGGTATATGAAATACCACAGTCATAGTCCGTAATTGTTTCCAACCATCGCTGTTGGCGGAGATTGAGATCCGGCTGAGTAAATAAATACTTCAGACATTGATGATCAGTATATATCTCACATCGGTTACCAAGGAGGTAATGTCGCCACAGCTTCAATGCATATATCACTGCAGCAAGTTCAAGATCACGCACTGGGTAATTCTCTTCATGTGGACGCAATTGTCGCGAGGCATAAGCAATTACTCTGCGCTCTTGCATCAGGACACAGCCTAATCCTTGACGAGAGGCGTCGCAATAGATCACAAAATCCTTGCGAGAATCCGAAGGAGCAAGCACTGGAGCAGAGGTGAGCTTGTCCTTCAGGGTTTGAAAGCTTTCCTGACATTTATCTATCCACTCAAACTTAACGCCTTTGTGAAGCAGATTAGTCAGAGGCTTGGCAATCTTTGAGAAGTTCTCGACAAAGCAACGATAATAACTTGCGAGGCCGAGAAAACTTCTGACTTGCTTGACATTCTTCGGAGGAGTCCATTCAATAATAGCCTGAACTCGTTCTGGGTTAACAGCAATGCCATCTTTGGATATCACATGACCCAGATAAGTCACCTCGGATAACCAGAATTCACACTTAGAGTATTTGGCATATAGTTGATGTTCTCGAAGTTTCTCCAGTACAAGCCGAAGATGTTCAGCATGTTCTTCTTCATTCTTGGAATATATAAGAATATCATCCAGATAAACCACCACAAACTTGTCGAGGTAATCCATGAAGATGTAGTTCATTAACCGAGAGAAAGTTGCTGGAGCGTTGGTTAAGCCGAAGGACATGACAGTGTACTCATAAGAGCCATATCGGGTGACAAATGCAGTCTTGGGGATATCCTCTTTCGCGAACACGGATCTGATGATAACCCAACCTCAGGTCGAGTTTAGAGAACACTGATGATCCAGCAAGTTGATCATACAGGTCATTGATCCGAGGAAGCGGATATTTGTTCTGAATGGTTGCCTGGTTAATGGGTCGGTAATCTTGAACCAACCGATTCGTACCATCTTTCTTCTTAACAAAGAGAGAAGGTGCCCCCAAGCAGAAGAACTGGGGCGGATGAAACCCTTCTTAAGTGACTTGTCGATTTCCTCCTTCAGCTCAAGGAGTTCATGAGGTGGCATCTTGTATGGGCGCTTGGCAATAGGAGTAGTGCCTGGCTTCAAGTCGATGACAAACTCGACAGCTCTAACAGGGGGTATTCCTAGGAGTTCTTCTGGAAAGACGTCTGGAAAATCTCGAACGACTGGAACGTTCTCAATTCCCTCAAGAGGTGAAGCGTTCAAAGCATTCAGAGCATATATCTGGCTCTCGGCATTTTGAACTGTCCGAGCTGAGTAACTAACTGTCTGACCGGAAGGGTGTGTGAGTCGGACTGTTTCAGTGGCACAATCAATCAACGCTTTATGAGGTTTCAACCAGTCCATACCCAAAATGATGTCTATGTCGGTAGTCTTGAGTGCAATGAGAGACACGGGGAACACCAATCCTCCAATCACTATGTGGTTACCGTGGCTTACCATGGTAGTTTGCCATCTAGCCCTGGGTGACTGGATCACTAAAGGGCTGGACATCTCCTCAAAAGGTATCTCATGCCTTCGCGCAAAACTTTCAGACATGAAGGAGTGCGATGCTCCAGAATCAAAGAGGACAGAAGCTGGGATTGAATTCACTAGAAGGGCACCCATCACAATTTTGGTGTCCTGTCGAGCTTCTTCCATCTGGACATGGTTGACACGAATAAGTTGACTAGCAGGTGGTCTAGCATCAGCGTTCCTAGAAGGATGTTTTCGACGGCCCTTCCTGCGACCAACAAGAGGATGTGGTGTACTCTGAGGCTGGTTCTGGCGGCAGTTGATAGCACGGTGCCCTGGCTGTCCACACTTGTGGCATAAACCATCATTATGGGGAGGAGCGGTGGCCTTGGGCTGTCCACCCTGAATCGTTAGCTGTCTCGGCGGCAGAGGCAGACGAGGTGCAACATATGACGGCCTTGGGGTTGGAGCAGGTCGGTGATAGACATTGTGCGGGATCCAGACTTGACGTTTCTGAGCAGGCTGACCCGAAGATGAGCCAACGTCACGAGTGCGCTTGAGCGATTCCTGGTACTCAGTCAAAGCAGTTTCAACTCGGAAAGACTGGCTAACAAGCGTTGCAAAGTCTGCAGCTTCATGAACAGCAAGTGCGAGCTTTATATCAGGATGCAGTCCTTCACGGAATTTCTCCTGCTTGCGAGCGTCAGTGCAGACGTCATCTTCAGCATAGCGGGACAATTCAAGGAATTTCCTCTGATATTCATCAACAGTCATCTTGCCCTGTGTGAGTTTACGGAACTCCGTCTTCTTCTGGTCGATCAGCCCTTGAGGAATATGTCGTGCACGGAAGGCTGACTGGAATTCCTGCCAAGTGGTTACAGTTCCAACAGGCAGGCCACCCCTATGACTTTCCCACCATTGAGCAGCAGGACCTTTCAGATGAAATGCCGCAAAGGTGACGTAACTGTCAGAGGCAACACTAGCTGACTCCATCTCAAACAGGATATCACGAAGCCAATCATCAGCATCCATAGGATTGGTGGAGTTGCGGAAAATGGACGGATTGAGGCGCACGAATTCCTGTAGTGTTATTGGGGCAGACTGTTGCTGGGCATTCTGATTTGGAAACTGAGCCATTACTCCAGTCATAAACTGTCGGTTCAGCTCAAACTGCTGCATCATTGCGGCAATATAGGGTGGAGGTGGAGGATCGTCAGCCATCCTGCCAAATCAACAGGGGCAGTTTAGCAAGAACAACTGCATGGGTAAGAAGTCATTCAGGATGTAACATGAGAATTGAACAAGAAGTGCATTAGATACATATAAGTAGTCAATAAAGACATACAGATCCATGCACAGAGTTAAATTCAAACGGATAGTACGAGCTCGGAAACACTCGCAACTAGACAAACTAGACGGTGGAAAGATACAACAACGAGACATAGCAAAGGCCACACCAACGTCGGAGAAAACTATTGGAGCGAGGAATCTGCAAGGAACAACGCAGGGGATCCTCGATAAAAGGATCCTGCGGTTCGTGAATATTGTGCAGCAGAATCCTGGCCCTCATCTTGAAGCAAGGGGGGATAAATTCAGAACTCCGGGTGGATGTGATCACGAGAACCTAATGTTAGAGTTAATAAAACTTTAACCCGAATAGGAGAGAGAGCAGAGTCCCAGAGTAAGGAAGAGGAATAAAAGATCCTAATCCCATCCATTGGCGACGTGGGCCCGTAAGCCACACAGCCATGTTAGTAAAATAGTTTTTGAGAGACTAGACTCAACTTCGGCTAAGGAGTTGGAAAGGGGGATCCTACAGGCAGTCGGCTCTGATACCAACTTGTGACGCCCCCGACTTAATCGTGCACTAATCATACATGCAAATGCACACGATCAAGCCTAGGGACTCACTTGATGATATCACAACACAACTCTACACAAAATAAAATAATTCAAACTTTATATTACAAGCCAGGGCCTCGAGGGCTCGAATACACAAGCTTGATGTCATACAAGCATCAGCGGAAGCAAAAGTATCTGAGTACAGACACAAGGTTAAACAAGATGCCTTAAGAAGGCGAAAACAAACAACGACTCTGATCGAAAGAGGCAAGGCCTCCTCCCTGGGTGCCTCCTAAACTACTCCTGGTCGTCGATGATCTCCCCGTCGTAGTAGGCTCCTCCGGGGATCTCCTGCTCCTGGGCTTCAACGTCTGAACGCAACAATCGGGTATGGGGGAAAAGATAGCAAAGCAACCGTGAGTACTCATCCAAAGTACTCGCAAGACTGACATCAGATCTATTCTAAATATGCAGCATTATCAAAGGAAGGCTGTATATGTGGACTGATTTGCAGAAATGCCAGAATAGAAGGGAAAAGCCTAGCCTATCGAAGACTAGCATCTTCAGGGTCTTGCAGCATTAGAAGAGTGCAGATTAGTTCATAAGTATAGTAGTAGCAACAAGTATCAACATCGCCCAGAGATCCTTCCTCGACACCCTACGAGAAAGCGATCCCGGAGCCACATATTAACCCAGTTCTAGTTATAGAAGATCGGGATATTTTCCGAGCGTCCTGTTACCGTGGACACGGCTATTCGAATAGATATACTTCCCTGCAGGGGTGCACTACTGTTACCCAACACGCTCGATTAACTCTGGCCGGACACACTTTTCTGGGTCATGCCCGGCCTCGGCTGATCGACACACCGCAGCCCTACCTAGAGCTCAGCAGAGAGGTCCCCGCCGGTCTACATCCTAAGCACGCAGGGTTCTTGGGCCCATCCCCCTTTGCACTCCGGGTCGTTGCGCACATGGTTAGATCCAGGCACCACCTCTGTCATGGATGGCGCCGATCCTGCCGTGCCGCACTGCTGAACTGGACGTCTGACAAAGCTTTCGGCTGATACATACGGCGCCGAGTACCCATTTTATTCCCACGTGCTGGTTAGCGCGAAAAGGCTAGAGGCCTACTCAGATTACATATCCTAACCCATTAGTGCGTTGGTAGCGCGCGGTAACGAGCAGAGACTCACGATCCTGTGACCCCGTCGCCCCGTCTCGTGGACTTACGGCAAGGGCTAAGAATGCCTGGCCGTGCCACGTATTCATCTCGCGGGTACCCTCATGGTCAACCCGACTCCACATCCCTCGCGGGTACCCCTCGGGGTCAACCCGACTTTATCCAGGTATCAATAATAAAGTGTAAGTAACCGTGTGTCCATAGCATCAAGCAGGAATCCGAGGAATCACCCTCGTTGGATTTCCACTAGATGTAACCGGCAAGGTGAACCCGGAGGAATCACCCTCGCTGGTACTCACACTTGCGGGGTTGCACGACAGAAGCTTTATCGGTGGTGGGGAAGAGGAATCACCCTCGGTAACCCACAACCGACTAGCTGAACTACAGAGGCATCATCGGGAGTGAGATAAGAGGTATCACCCTCGGCACTCGATGGCAGCTCTGCAGAATCGAGCAACTTAGGGGGGGTGTGGTGATAAACTGGTCACAGCCCGACGATCACATTGATCGGGGCACAACTACTAAAGCGGGGCAACTACAGCAAGGAAGAGGGGCCACAGATGGTTACTACCATCCAACCTATTCTAAGCAGTTTGGATAACAGGCATGTATCAATAACAGTTACAAGGACAGGCTATGCATCAAAAATAGGATAAAACATAGCAGTAGCAATTTTCTAGTGCAAGCAGGAGGGAGAGAGAGAATAGGTGATATAGGCATGCGTCAAGGGGTTTTGCTTGCCTGGTTGCTCTGCTGAAAAGGATGGGTCGTCGGGGACGTAGTCGATCACAGCGGCAGCATCGGTCTCGGAGTCTACCGAAGAGAAGAGGGGGAAGAAACAGTAAATAGAAAGCAGACAAATGCACACAGATGCTTGGCATGACAATAGGTTGTGCTAGGGTGCCCTAACGCAGTGCTACACGTGGCAGATGAAGCGGAGAATTAACTGAAACGGTTTCCCGGTTTCGGACATCTGTCATACAGATGAACCGGAGGGGATGGTTCCATTTTTGCAGTGCTGGAGGCATCTGACAGGTAGGTGGACAGCATATTCGGGTTCGTCATATTTTTCTGATCGTTTTACATATATAAATTATTTTAATCCGAGTTACGGTTTAAAAGATATGATTTTCTAAAGTTTTTATTAATTTCTGGAATTATTTAAATTATTTAAATTAACATTATCCGAAACAGTAATTGCTGATATCAGCATGACGTCAGCAGTCAACAGTCCGTTGACTGGTCAACCTGACAGGTGGGACCCACCTGTCAGTCACTGTTTAGGTTAATTAGGGTTTTAATTAAATTAATTACAGTTTAATTAGGTTAATTAATAATTAGTTTAATTAAACAGGATTAATTAAGTTAATTCATTAATTCATTAATTAATTAGTTATTATTTATTTATTTTAATTCTTTAATTCATTTATTTACTTAATTATTTATTTATTTATTTTATTTCTATTTTAATATTTTTTTTATTTTTTTTACGTTTAAAGAGTGCGGGGCCAGCGGTCAGTGTGTTAGGCGGACATGTCCGCCCCGTGCCTGTTTGGGCGCCGGACATGTCCGAGCTCCACATCGCGCGCGCGTGCGCAGCAACCGGACACGTCCGGTTCGTCGCGGGCGCACGGCTGCGGGCGGAGGCGGCCGAGCGGACGGCGAGGCCGTGGCTGCGGCGGGCGACGACGGGCGCGAGGCGAGCGCGGTTGCGCGCGGGGGCGACGGCGGCAGCAGGGGGGCAGCGGTGGCGGCGGCGCGTGCGGTGGCTCGGGCGGCTGTAGGCGCGCGGCGGGGCGGGCGAGTGCGGGCGAGCGCGTGGGGTAGCGAGCGAGCAGGCGGCAGAGCGCGGGCGAGCGGGCGCACAGGCGCGCGCGGCGGGAGGAGGAGGCCGGGCGGACGACGGCGACAGAGTGGAGAGGAGAGGGGACGCGGCTCACCCACGGTGAAGGGGAGAGGGGCGGCGAGGCTTGTGGAAGCCGGCGAGGGAGAGGTGGTCGGGGACGGCGACGTGTGGCGAGGCGGCGACGACGACGGAGGCGATGGCTGCGGCGCGACGTCTCGGGCGGGAGAGGGGGCGAGGGGGAGTGGGGTTCGGGCTTGGGTTTGGGGTGAGCGAGGGGGGCCTTATAGGCCAGGGGGGAAATGGGGATGGCCGGCCTGGCTGGGCCTAGGCCTAGTTGGGCCAGGGGGTTTTCCTTTTCCTTTTTCTTTTGTTTCTGTTTCGCAAGATGTATAGCCCCAAATTTAGTTTTGTAAAATACGAGACTTAGCCCAAAATTAACAGTGCAAAATTATCTATCATCAGAAATTGGTTTGGTGTAAATATTTTTTCATTTAAATTTTAATTAAATAAAAAGGTATTAAAGGTTGTTGTTTTGGCTCTGTTTTAGGGTGTTATGGTCATTTAACTAATTCAATAAATGTTGATTTTATTTTTATAAATGCCTCTCGATTATTTGCAATATTTTGAACATTTTAGTTTCTGGTTTTGAACAACTTTTATTTTCACTTAGTATTTGAATTTCAATTTAATTTAGAATTTGAAGTGTGACATGATGCAAATGATGATTATGCACTGACAAACATGCTGACTTGGCATTATCAACCGGTGATTACTGTAGCTGTTACATGGGGATGTTACATACAGAGACTTCAGTCGAACTTGCAGATGAACCATATAGGTTGGGAAAATTCGTGCAAACCTTCATGGTATGCAGATGAAATATTGTTGAAACAAACAATGAAACTATAATACACAGAGAAGCGTTGATGGGCCCTGACTCCGGAATTGGCTATACGCCAAAGTAATCCAAGATAGTATCCATACACATAATTCAAGTTTAGAACTTGATGGACCCTCTGAAAGACTTAAAGTCTAAAGTGTAGTGATGGATCTATAGATTGACAAAGGTAAAAATGTTTTATAATGCTTGACTTAAATAGTTTATGACAAGATCAAGGAGTTGATTATGACGAGATTGTCTCATCATAATAATACTTAAAGTCGGTTTGGACTAAGCTAGCAATTACTAAATATTTCAGTTATGAGATATAACAGATGGATGTCAAAATGATTCCCATGAGATGGAAATAGAACCAAGGTTGTGTATTTGATACGGTCCAAGGTAATTTTGTCGATCCAGAGAATGCTAGTAAGTGTGCAGACTTCAAGAGATCCTATAATGGATTGAAGCAAGCATAGTGGAGTTAAAATCTTCATTCTGATGAAATGGTCAAATAATTTGATTTCATCAAGGAAAATGAAGATGCTTGTATTTTCAAGAAAGTAAGTGGGAGCATGATAATATTTCTAAACACTATGTGTGCATGACACATTGTTGATTGGAAATTATATAAATTTCTTGACACAAATTAAGACTTTATTGAAACTAGTTTTTTAGTAAAGTGCTTAGGTAATATAGTCCTTGTATGAGGAATAATAATCTATGGAGATAGTAGTGTCTAATCGGGATTAGCCAAAATACATATTGACAAGATACTAAAGCAGTTTAGTATGAAAAACGCCAAGAAGAGTTTTCTTATCGAAGTCACATGGAAGGAGTTTTTAGCAAGAATTGATATTTTGAAATACGGATCAACGAAATACATGATTTCAATCACACTTGTATTAATTCCATGGTATGTAAATAACCACATATGTCCAATACTCCAAGTAAGTTGTGAGTAAAGTTATGAGAACGATCAAATTGTTTGATCGTAGGACAACAGTAAAATGTCGTTATGTACTAACGATATGTTTCTCGCATACAGAGAAGATGAAGAGATTGTTTTAAGGAGTTACATCAATACATGCTCGTTGTAAGTAGTACTTCGATAAAAACTTCATTGATGCTCCAAGCAATTTTCGATTTCAATTTATGGTGGCACAGTAAGTTGGAATTGGTCCAAAAGATTACTGTGGTGAATTCTACAACAAAAGGCTGTGTATATTGTCACTTTAGAAGTAACAATAGAGGGTGATGAATCAAAAGTTCATTTATGAGCTTGGTATGATTTCTAGATGATTGTGCAAATGGAACAATGTTCTTAATAGTGGTTCCATAGCTGAGTTTAAGGAATCATAGGTCCTGCCAGTGATTCAATACATACACACAAACTATGAATTTATGTGAAAGCATGACAGATGCATTGAAATGCAAATGATAGACACAGATCTGAAGATTGTCAGATTCGATAGGACGAAGTCTATACGACAAGCAAAGCATGGACTAACACCAGATTGCCATTGGTGTAAAAGTTAAAAGTGCTAACTAGATTATTGAATCTAGTGCAAGTGGGAGACTGTTGGAAATATGCCCCAGAGGCAATAATATTGTATTATTATATTTCCATATTCATAATTAAGTGTTTATATTTCATGCTATAACTACTATGATCCTGGAATATGCGACTCAGTGGAAAACTCATATGCACATGTGAAATGACAAACAGATAAAATAAAGGTTCCTAGTCTCGCCTCTAAGACTAGCTCAAGCATTGTTGACGATCATGTTTTCCGGATCTTAGGATATCGTTAAGTGTAATGATAGTCCTAAAACAACATTGAGATTATGACGTTTGAACAACGATCATATTGAATCGGCCCAAACTTGTTTGTTATGAATTGAGATAATATCGTTTGTAATCAATTGTAATAACACAGAGTGTTACCGTGCGATTTTGCTCCTTAGACCATGAGAGTATCGTAGTCACTTCTTACCGTACGGTGGACTTTGGGGTTGCTCAAACGTCACCTGTAACACGGTGATCATAACGACAACTTACAGGTTCATTGGAAAGTTTGACAAGGGACTAGATAGCTCGAGAGTGGGATTTGCTCCTCCGACAATGGAGAGATATTATTAGGGCCCTCTCGGTGTGACGGCATCCATCATCGTCTGGCCAGACACAGGTGACTTCGTCACGGGGATGCCGGAACACAATAACGAGAAAGAAGAACAAAACCGGTAATGAGGATGACGATATAGTGAGCATGTGATGACTCAGGAGGATACCGACACATCCCGGGTTTTGTGAAGTATCGCGAAGCAAAGGGAACATCACATGATAACCATAGGTTCACTCGAATACCATTCGTGTGCTCACAGGGACCGATATGGACGTCCACGGTTCCGCTGTCGGTCATTGAACGAAGGGGTTTCGTTCATGTCTGTAAGTTACTGAACCTACGGGGTCACAAGCTTAAGGCAATCATGATCTGCTAAGTGTTAGTAGGATGGGAGTGATGATAATATATTTGTGAAATTGTTTCATTAATATTCGGAATAGTTCCAAGAGGATCCGAAAGCGTTTTGGGGTCACCGGAAGGGTTTCGGTGAATATCGGGTAATACCGGGTATTACCGATAAATAATATATAGGTGGAAAATGTTTCCGGGGATGTTAAATTATATATAAAATGGTCTGAAAATATTTAGAACATTTATATATTTAATTTAATATCAACGGGCCTAAAAAGGCCAAGAGGTGGAAGGCAACTTGGGCCAAAAAGGCCCAAGTGGGGAGGCGCCTCCTTCCCTAAGGAAGGAGGCTGAATTGGAGAGGGGGGATGACTCCTCCTCCCCTCCCTTGGCCGGCGCACCAAGGGGGGAACTTTCCCCCTTGGTGGCAGCCCCCCCTCTCCCCTCCAACCTATATATACATGAGGATTTGTGCTCTTTTGTATACACAAGTTTGGAGCCTCCTCTAGTCCCTCTAGTTCTAGTTCTAGTTGGTTCTAGTTGACTAATTAGAGCTAGCCCAATTCTCTAATCCTCAAAATTAGAAGCCTTGTGTGGTTCTAATCTCCTCCCTCTAATTCTCCGGCCACGATTAGCTCTGGACGGCGAAGCGCTGCCGGATCGTGAAGGTTGCACGCTTGTCTTTTGTTCGAGGGACTGTTCGTGGGCGGTTCGCGGGATCGTTCATCGACGGTTCGTGGGACTCCAAGTATGATCTACACCAGCACGATCGTCTTCCGCTGCAACTCAGTGATGGTAACGATCGTGATCACAACCCGTTATGCATCTTCATATTGTTCCTGGTTATGCGTAGGTGTGAATTTTTTATGTTTTCTACTACGTTTCCCAACAGTATTACCATCCATAAGCTTAATCCATGAGTGGGAGAATTTTTAATCATCAATTTCATTCTCGCCCAAGATTGTGCAACATGTTCTTGCTCAAGTTGCTTAAAGTTCATGATTTGATTTCTAAGAGATATAATCTTAGCGGGAGGAAAATACTTAGCAATAAAAGCATCCTTACATTTATCCCATGAATCAATACTATTGCGAGGTAAGGAAGAAAATCAAGTTTTAGCACGATCTCTTAGTGAGAAAGGAAATAATTTCAACTTAGCAATATCATTATCCACATATTTTTTTGTTTGCATATCACATAATTCAACGAAGGTATTAAGATGGGATGTAGCATCTTCATTAGGGTTTCTAGCAAATTGATCTTTCATAATAAGATTTAGCAATGCAACATTAATATCATATGACTCTGCACTAGTGGCGGGAGGAGCAATTGAAGTACTAATAAAATCATTATTATTTGTATTCGAGAAGTCACACAACTTAGTGTTTTCTTGAGACATAGTGGCAAGACAAGCAAACAAGCAAAATAAAATATTTTTGTGTTTTTGATTTTTTTAACAAGACTAATAAAAGCAACTAAAAAGTAGAACAAGTAAATGATAATGTGTACGTAGGAACTTGTAAGTGTTTGATGATGTCTCCCTGGCAACGGCGCCAAAAATTCTTTCTGCTACTTGTGAGCTGCGTTGGGATTTTCCCCGAAGAGGAAGGGTGAAGCAATATAGTAGCAGATAAGTATTTCCCTCAATAGAGAACCAAGGTTATCGAACCAATAGGAGAACCACGCAAACACCCGTCAACAGTACCTGCACACACAAGAGCAAATACTTGCACCCAACGCGGGTGATACGTCTCCAACGTATCTATAATTTTTTATTGTTCTATGCTATTATAATATCAATCTTGGTTATTTTTATATGCAATTGTATGCAATTATATATCATTTTTTGGGACTAACCTATTAACATAGTGCCCAGTGCCAGTTGCTGTTTTCTGCTTGTTTTTGGTTTTTCAGGAAATCAGTACCAAACGAAGTCCAAATGCCACAAAACTTTTTGACGATTTTTTTCTGGACAAAAGAGACCTTGGAAGCTTCGGGAGGAAGCCAGAAGCTTCATGAGGAAGCCACAAGGCAACAGGGTGCGGCCCCAGGGGAGGCGCGCCCTGATGCCTTGTGGGCCCCTTGATACGTCCAATTTACATCATGATTTCCTACTAATAATAATTATGTTTTTGATCATTATTTCACTTTATGGTACAATTCTTATGCCTTTTCTCTCTTATTTGGCAAGATTCACATGAAGAGGGCGAATGCCAGCAGCTGGAATTCTGGACCTGAAAGGGGTGAAACAGAGATAGCTATTCTGCACAACTCCAAATGACCTGAAAATTTACGGAGAATTATTTTGGAATATATAAAAAATACTGGCGAAAGAATCAACAGAAGGGGGCCCACCAGGAAGCCACAAGCCTGGGGGCGCGCCCTACCCCCTAGGCGCGTCCCCTGGCTTGTGGGGCCCCTGGCAGGCCTCTGGCCCCTCCTTCTGCTATATGAAGCCATTTGCCCTAGAAAAAATCAGAGGAAGACTTTCAGGATGAAGAGCCGCCGTCTCGAGGCAGAACCTGGGCAGGAGCTATTTTGCTCTCCAGCGGAGCGATTCCACCGGGGATACTTCCCTCCGGGAGCGGGAAATTGAAGCCATCGACATCACCAACGATCCTCTCATCGTGGGAGGACCAATCTTCATCAACATCTTCACCAGCACCATCTCATCTCAAACCCTAGTTCATCTCTTGTATTCAATCTTTGTCTCAAAACCTCAGATTGGTACCTGTGGGTTGCTAGTAGTGCTGATTACATCTTGTAGTTGATGCTAGTTGGTTTATTTGGTGGAAGATTATATGTTCAGATCCTTAATGCTATTCAATACCCCTCTGATCTTGAACATGAATATGATTTGTGAGTAGTTACTTTTGTTCTTGAGGACATGGGAGAAGTCTTCTCATAAGTAATCATGTGAATTTGGTATTCGTTCGATATTTTGATGCTATGTATGTTGTGCTTCCTTTAGTGGTGTCATGTGAACGTCAACTACATGACACTTCACCATCTTTGGGCCTAAGGGAAGGCATTGTGGAGTAGTAATTAGATGATGGGTTGCTAGAGTGACAGAAGTTTAAACCCTAGTTTGTGCGCTATTTCGTAAGGGGCTGATTTGGATCCATATGTTTCATGATATGGTTAGAGTTATCTTAATTCTTCTTTCATAGTTGCGGATGCTTGTGAGAGGGGGTAATCATAAGTGGGAGGCGTGTAAAAGTAAGAACAGCACCCAAGCACCGGTCCACCCACATATCAAATTATCAAAGTAGCGAACGCGAATCAAACAAACATGATGAAAGTGACTAGATGAAATTCCCATGTGTCCTCGAGAATGCTTTGCTTATTATACGAGTTCGTTCCGGCTTGTCCTTTGCTACAAAAAGGATTGGGCCACCTTGCTGTACTTTATTATACTTGTTACTTGTTTCGAATTATCTTGCTATCAAAACTACCTGTTACCGCTATTTTCAGTACTTGCAGAGAATACCTTACTAAAAACCGCTTGTCATTTCCTTCTGCTCCTCGTTGGGTTCGACACTCTTACATATCGAAAGGACTACGATTGATCCCCTATACTTGTGGGTCATCAAGACCCTTTTCTCGCGTCGTTGCCGTGGAGTGAAGCGCCTTTGGTGAGTGGAATTTGGTAAGGAAACATTTATATTACGTGCTGAAATTTACTGTCACTTGTCAGTGTGGAAAGTAATCCTTTGAGGGGCTTGTTTGGGGTATCTTGACCTTGACCGGAAGCATTGAGAGTTGCTCCTCAACCTATTGAACCTACTGAAAATATTTATTATGAAATTCCTTTGGGTATGGTAGAGAAACTGCTAGCTAATCCTTATGCAGGAGATGGAACGGTACATCCTGATATGCACTTAATCTTTGTGGATGAAATTTGTGGATTGTTTAAGCTTGCAGGTCTATCCGGAGATGGAGTTAAGAAGAAAGTATTCCCTTTATCTTTGGAGGGAAAGGCATTGACATGGTATAGGCTATGTGGTGATACTGAAACATGGGGCTGGACCCGATTGAAGCTGGAATTATATCCTATGCATTTGGTTCATCGTGATTGGAATTATATATATAATTTTTGGCCTTATGAAGGAGAAAGTATCGCTCAAGCTTGGTGGAGGCTTAAGTATATGTTGCACACATGCCCCAATCATCAGCTCTGAAGAGAAATAATTCTTCAAAACTTTTATGCTCGGCTTTCTCTTAATGATCAATCCATGCTCGATACTTCTGCTGTTGGTTCCTTTGTGAAGAGAACTATTGAATTCAGATGGGATCTTCTGGAAAGAATTAAACGTAACTCTAAAGATTGGGAAATCGACAAAGGTAATGAGTCAGGTATAAATCTTGAGTTTGATTGTGTTAAATCTTTTATGGAAACAGATGCTTTTCATAAGTTTAGTACTAAATATGGACTTGACTCTGAGATAGTAGCTACCTTTTGTGAATCTTTTGCTGCTCATGTTGATCTCCCTAAGGATAAATGGTTTAAATATCATCCACCTATTGAATTGAATAAAGAACCTGTTAGTGTTAAAGAAGAAACAATTGTTTACCATGTTGATCCAGTTGTGCCTACTGCTTATATTGAGAAACCTCCTTTCCCTGTTAGGATTAAGGAACATGCTAAAGCTTCAACTGTGGTTAATAAGAGTAATATTAGAGCACCTAGACCTCCTAAACAAATTAAAGTTGAATCTAATGTTGCAATGGTTAAAGATCTTTTGGTTGATAATATTGATGGACATGTCATATATTTCTGTGATGAAGCAACTAGAATTGCTAAACCAGACACTAAAGATAAAAACAAACCTGTAATTGGCATGCCTATTATTTCTATTAAAATTGGAGATCATTGCTATCATGGTTTATGTGATATTGGTGCTAGTGTGAGTGCTATTCCATTTACTCTCTATCAAGAAGTCATGAATGACATTGCACCTGTTCAGATTGAAGATATTGATTATTAAGCTTGCAAATAGAGATACTATTTCACCACTTGGGATTGTTAGAGATGTTGAAGTTTTGTGTGGTAAGATCAAATACCCTACTGATTTTCTTGTTCTTGGATCACCACAAGATGATTTTTGTCCCATTATATTTGGTAGACCTTTCTTGAATACAGTTAATGCCAAGATTGATTGCACTAAAGAAATTGTCAGTGTTAATTTTGGTGAGACGTCTCATGAGTTTAATTTCTCTAAGTTTCGTAGACAGCCTCATGATACAGAATTACCTAGTAAGGATGAAATTATTGGTCTTGCTTCTATTGCTGTGCCTCCTACTGATCCTTTAGAACAATATTTGCTAGACCATGAGAATGATATGCATATGAATGAAAGAAATGAAATAGATGAGCTGTTCTTTAAACAAGCACCTATCCTTAAACATAATTTGCCTGTTGAAACCTTGGGAGATCCACTTCCACCCAAGGGTGATCCTGTGTTTGAATTAAAGCTATTACCTGATACTCTTAAATATGCTTATCTTGATGAAAAGAAGATATATCCAGTTATTATTAGTGCTAACCTTTCAGAGCATGAAGAAAAGAGATTACTTAAAACTCTGAAGAAGCACCGAGCTGCTATTGGATATACTCTTGATGATCTTAAGGGCATTAGTCCCACTTTATGTCAGCATAAAATTCATATGGAGCCAGATGCTAAACCCGTTGTTGACCATCAAAGAAGGCTGAATCCTAGAATGAAGGATGTGGTAAGAACTGAAATATTAAAGCTTCTGGAGTCAGGTATAATTTATCCCATAGCTGATAGTAGATGGGTAAGTCCTATTCATTGTGTTCCTAAGAAAGGAGGTATTACCGTTGTTCTTAATGATAAAAATGAATTTATCCCACAAAGAATTGTAACTGGTTATAGGATGGTAATTGATTTCAGGAAATTAAATAAAGCTACTAGGAAGATCATTACCCCTTGCCTTTTATTGATCAAATGTTAGAAAGATTATCTAAGCATACACACTTTTGCTTCCTAGATGGTTATTATGGTTTCTCTCAAATACTTGTGTCACTCCTACTTGTAGTCTGCGTTCGTATTTCCCCGAAGAGGAGAGGATGATGCAGTATAGTAGAGATAAGTATTTCCCTTAGTTAAGAACCAACGTTATCAATCCAGTAGGAAAACCAAGCAAAATTCCGTTAAGCGCACCTGCACACAAAAGAGCAAACACTTGCACCCAACGCAAATAAGAGGGTTATCAATTCTCTTAGCGGCTATTTGCAAGGATTAAATCTTATAGAGATAAATAGATAAACTAAAATACTAATTAAAATAAAAGTAAATAAATTGCAGCGAGGTGTTTTTAGGTTTTTTATATATGATAAAGTAGACCGGGGGCCATAGTTTTCACTAGAGGCTTCTCTGTCGAACACATAGCATATGGTGGGTAAACAAATTACTGTTGGGCAATTGATAGAAAAGCAAATAATTATGACGGATTCATGGCAATGATCATGTATATAGGCATGACGTCCGAGACAAGTAGAACGACTCCTGCCTGCATCTACTACTATTACTCCAACCATCGACCGCTATCCAGCATGCATCTAGGGTATTAAGTATGAAACAGAGTAACGCCTTAAGCAAGATGACATGAGGTAGACAAAGTAAACTCAAGTAATATGATTAAACCCCATCTTTTTATCCTTAATGGCAACAATACAAATATGTGTTGTCACTGGGATTGAGCACCGCAAGATTGAACCCATCACAAAGCACCTCTCCCATTGCAAGATAAATCAATCTAGTAGGCCAAACCAAATCGATAGATCGGCGAGAAATACAAAGCTATAATAATCATGCATAAAAGAGTTTAGAGAAGACTCAAATATTTCTCATGAATAATCTGATCATAAACTCACAATTCATCGGATCCCAACAAACACACCGCAAAAGAAGATTACATCGGATAGAACTCCAAGAACATCGAGGAGAACATGGTACTGAAGATCAAAGAGAGAGAATAAGCCATCTAGCTACTAGCTATGGACCCGTAGGTCTGTGGTAAACTACTCACACATCATCAAAAGGACAGCAAGGTTGATGAAGAAGCCCTCCGTGATCAATTCCCCCTCCGGCAGATTACCGGAAAAGGCCTCCAGATGGGATCGCAGAAGAACAGAGGCTTGCGGCGGCGGAAAGGTTTTCTCTTCTGGCTCTTTGTTGGTTTTGGAATATTTGTAATTTATAGCGTTGGAATTAGGTCAAGAGGTGCCACGAGGGGCCCACAAGCCTGGGGGCGCGCCCTCCAGGCTTGCCGCCTCCTCGTGGCTCTTCTGGTCTTCTCCTGAAGCTTCCTGCGTCTCTTCTGGTCCAGAAAAAATTAATCAAAAGTTTTTTTCTCGTTTGGACACTTTTTGATAATGACTTTCTAAAAAGGCAAAAACAAGCAGAAAACAGCAACTGGCACTGGGCACTGGGGTAATAGGTTAGTCCCAAAAAATGATATATAATGGCATATAATTGCATATAAAACATCCAAGATTGATACTATAATAGCGTGGAACAATAAAAAATTATAGATACGTTGGAGACGTATCAGTCACCTGAAGATCTAGAGAAAACCACCTCTACTTGTCCTTTTGGAACTAATGCTTATCGTCGTATGCCTTTTGGTTTATGTAATGCACCTGCTACCTTTCAAAGATGTATGACTGCTATATTCTCTGACTTTTGTGAAAAGATTGTTGAGGTTTTCATGGATGATTTCTCCGTTTACGGAACTTCTTTTGATGATTGCTTGAGCAACCTTGATTGAGTTTTGCAGAGATGTGAATAAACTAATCTTGTCTTGAATTAGGAGAAGTGCCACTTTATGGTGAATGAAGGTATAGTCCTTGGGCATAATTTTTTTGAAAGAGGTATTGAAGTTGATAAAGCTAAAGTTGATGCTATTGAGAAAATGCCGTGTCCTAAAGATATCAAAGGTATAAAAAGTTTCCTCGGTCATGCTGGTTTTTATAGAAGGTTTATAAAAGACTTCTCTAAAATTTCTAGGCCTCTTACTAATCTCTTGCAAAAAGATGTTCCATTTGTTTTTGATGATGATTGCATAGAAGCCTTTGAAGTACTTAAGAAAGCCTTAATTTCTGCACCTATTGTTCAACCACCTGATTGGAACCTACCCTTTGAAATTATGTGTGATGCTAGTGATTATGCTGTTGGTGCTGTTCTAGGACAAAGAGTTGATAAGAAATTAAATGTTATTCATTATGCTAGTAAAACTCTAGACAGTGCTCAAAGAAATTATGCTACTACTGAGAAAGAATTTTTAGCAGTTGTGTTTGCGTGTGATAAATTCAGATCTTATATTGTTGATTCCAAAGTTACTATTTACACCAACCATGCTGCTATTAAATATCTTATGGAAAAGAAAGATGCTAAACCTAGACTTATTAGGTGGGTTCTTTTGCTACAAGAATTTGATTTGCATATTGAGAATCCCGTAGCTGATAACTTGTCTAGAATAGAAAATGTTCTTGATGACCCACTTCCTATTAATGATGATTTTCCTGATGAGCAATTAGCTGTAGTAAATGTTTCTCGCAATAGTCCTTAGTATGCAGACTATGCTAATTACATTGTTGCTAAATATATACCACCTAGTTTCACATACCAACAAAAGAAATAGTTTTTCTTTGATTTAAGACACTACTTTTGGGATGACCCACACTTATATAAAGAAGGGGTAGATGGTATTATTAGACGTTGTGTACCTGAGCATGAACAGGAACAAATCCTACATAAGTGTCACTCCGAGGCATATGGAGGACACCATGCGGGAGACAGAACTGCACACATGGTATTACAATCTGGTTTTTATTGGCCTACTCTTTTCAAAGATGCACATAAGTTTGTTCTTTCTTGTGATGAATGTCAAAGAATTGGTAATGTTGGTAGACGTCAAGAAATGCCTATGAATTATTCACTTGTTATTGAACCATTTGATGTTTGGGGTTTTGATTATATGGAACCTTTTCCTAAATCCAATGGGTATACTCATATTTTGGTTGCTGTTGATTATGTTACTAAGTGGGTAGAAGCTATTCTAACTAGTAGTGCTGATCATAACACTTCCATTAAAATGCTTAAAGAAGTTATATTTCCGAGGTTTGGAGTCTCTAGATATTTAATGACTGATGGTGGTTCACATTTTATTCATGGTGCTTTCCGTAAATTGCTTGCTAAATATGATGTTAATCATAGAATTGCATCTCCTTATCATCCTCAATCTAGTGGTCAAGTTGAATTAACTAATAGAGAAATAAAATTGATTTTGCAAAAGACCGTTAATAGATCCAGAAAGAATTGGTCTAAGAAACTTGATGATGCACTATGGGCTTATAGAACTGCTTATAAAAATCCTATGGGTATGTCTCCATATAAAATGGTTTATGAAAAAGCATGTCATTTACCTCTTGAGTTAGAACATAAAGCATATTGGGCAATTAAAGAACTCAACTATGATTTTAAACTTTCTGGTGAAAAGAGGTTATTTGATATTAGCTCTCTAGATGAATGGAGAACACAAGCTTATGAAAATGCCAAGTTGTTTAAAGAAAAAGTTAAAAGATGGCATGATAAGAGAATTAAAAAACAGGAATTCAAAGTAGGTGACCATGTTCTATTATACAATTCTCGTTTAAGATTTTTTGCAGGAAAACTTCTCTCTAAATGGGAAGGCCCATACATCATCGAAGAAGTTTATCGCTCCGGAGCCATCAAAATAAACAACTCCGAAGGCAATAATCCAAGAGTGGTTAATGGGCAAAGAATTAAACATTATATCTCAGGTACGCCCATTAATGTTGAAACTAATATTATTCAAACAATTACACCGGAAGAGCACATAGAGGAAACCTTTCAGAACGCTCCGAAATCCTAAAAAGGAGTAGGTATGTGGTACTGTAAGTAAACCGACTCCAAAACTTCCATAAAAGTACTTTCTGTCTGTTTTGGAATATATAAAAAAAAGGAAAATAATAAACAGTCCGAAAAGTGCACGAGGAGGCGACAAGCCTGGGGGGCGCGCCCAACCCCCCAGCGCGTGCCTACCAGGCTTGTGGCGCCCTCGTGGACTTTCCCGACTCCGTTTTTCTTCCATATTACTTGTTTTGCACGGGAAAAATTCATTATATATACTCACGGGTGTTTTGACCACCGTATCACAAGTTTCTCCTCTGTTCTTGTTTCGCACTATTTTTCTAACAGATCTAGATCGCCATGGTGTCTCCAAGCTTGTCCAAGGACAAGTTCTACGAGAAGGTCATCAACCCGTACCTACCGGAGGTAATGAAGCAACCTCAAGCCATTGAGATGCACGAGGAGGTGCTCCACATCCGGGACGTTCAAGGACCTAAGAAGACCGGGAGCGAGAAGGCCAGGCTAGAAGCGGTGGAACAGGAGATCTTCAAGTGCCAGGGGATGGTGGAGCGCAGACTTTGTGCTAACCCCTCCATGATTGATAACCCACAAGTATAGGGGATCGCAACAGTTTTTGCGGGTAGTATTTCAGCCAGATTTATTGATTTGACACAAGGGGAGCCAAAGAATATTTGCAAATATTAGCAGTTGAGTTGTCAGTTCAACCACACCTGGGGAACTAAATATCTGCAGCAAAGTGTTTAGTAGCACAGTAGTATGATAGTTTCAAGAGCAATAGTAACAGTAGTAACAATAACAGAAGCAATTTTGTAGTAATTGTAACAGCAGCTGCAACGAAAGTAACTTAGCAAAGATCAATATGCGAAAAGCGTAGGCATTGGATCAGTGATGGATAATTATGTTGGATGACATTCATCATGTAACAGTCACAACCTAGGGCGATACACAATAGCTCCAATTCATCAATGTAATGTAGGCATGTATTCCGTATATAGTCATACGTGCTTATAGTAAGAACTTGCATGACATCTTTTGTCCTACCCTCCCGTGGCAGCGGGGTCCTTAAGGAAACTAAGGGATATTAAGGCCTCCTTTTAATAGAGAACCGGAACAAAGCATTAGCACATAGTGAATACATGAACTTCTCAAACTACGGCAATCACCAGAAAGAATCCCAATTATTGTCACCTTGGGGTATGCGGATCATGACATGCAACAGGTGCATATAACTTGCAAGATAGGATGAAGAACTCAAATATATTCATGAAAACATAGAGGGTTCAGATCTGAAATCATGGCACTCGGGCCCTAGTGACAAGCATTAAGCATAGCAAAGTCATAGCAACATCAATCTCAGAACATAGTGGATACTAGGGATCAAAGCCCTAACAAATTGACTCGATTACATGGTAAATCTCATCCAACCTATCACCGTCCAGCAAGCCTACGAATAAATTACTCACACACGGCGGTGAGCATCATGAAATTAGTGATGGAGTATGGTTGATGATGACGACGGCGTCGAATCCCCCTCTCCGGAGCCCCGAACGGACTCCAGATCAGCCCTCCCGATGAAGAACAGGAGGTGGCGGCGGCTCCGTATCATAAAACGCGATGATTCTTTCTCTAATTTTTTTCTCCATGAATAGGTACTTATAGCATTGGAGTTAGGTCAAACGGAGTTGCCAGGGGCCCACAAGCTTGCCAGGCGCGCCCTGGGGGGTGGCCGCGCCCCCCAGGCTTGTGGCGCCTGGTGGCCCCCCTCTGGTAGATCTTTGCGCCAGTATTTTTTATATATTCTGAAATAATTCTCTGTAAATTTTCAGGTCCATCCGAGAACTTTTATTTCTGCACAAAAACAACACCATGGCAATTCTGCTGAAAACAGCGTCAGTCCGGGTTAGTTCCATTCTAATCATGCAAATTAGAGTCCAAACTAGAGCAAAAGTGTTTGGAAAAGTAGATACGTTTGGGATGTATCAACTCCCCCAAGCTTAACTCATTGCTTGTCCTCAAGCAATTCAGTTGACAAACTGAAAGTGATAAAGAAAAACTTTTACAAACTCTTTTGTTCTTGTTGTCTGTATATATAGTTAACTAGCATCCAAGTTTTCAGCAAAGATTATGAACTAACCATATTGATGATAACACTTAGGTCTCACATTTAGTCATGGCAATAACATAACCAACTAGCAAGCAATAATAAGATATCTCGAATGCCAACACTTTGTCAAAACAATCCTGATATAATATGATAACATGGTATCTTGCTAGCCCTTTCTGAGACCGCAAAACATAAATGCAGAGCACCTCTAAGATTCAAGCAATGACTAAACATTGTAATTCAGGGTAGAGGATATCCAGTCATGGTCACACCAAACATTAACTATACTCAATGCATAAAAATGACAATAGTGCTCTCCAACTGGTGCTTTAAATGAGAGGGTGATGACTCAACAATAAAAATAAAATAATGTAAAAGTAAATGGATAGGCCCTTCACAGAGGGAAGCATGGATTTGCAGCGGTGCCAGAGCTCGAAGCTTAAATTAGAGATGAAAAATATTTTGGGAGGTATGCTTTTCCTGTCAACGTCACGACCAAGAGTTTTCAATATTTTCCATGCTAAACAAATTATAGGCGGTTCCCAAGCGGAAAGGTAAAGTTTACTCCCCCTCCACCATACCAACACAAGCCATGGCTAGCCGAATTCACGGGTGCCCTCCATACCAACAACTTTCCGGGGGAGTTTGTTTGCATTATATGATTTTGATTTGAGCATAGGACTGGGCATCCCAATTACCATCCTTTCTCGTGCAATGACAAGTGCATAAACTATCATTTGAGAGTAACCCGCTTAGCATGGAAGATACTGACCGCCCCCTGTCGCTCCATGAGCGGTACGGGCACACAAAACAGATGTTCGTTTGAATATTTAGAGGTGGCACTTGCAAACTTACTTGGAACGGCAGAGTAATACCGCATATAGGTAGATATAGTGGACTCATCTGGAACAACTTTGGTTTAAGGATTTGGATGCACAAGTAGTATTCCCGCTTAGTACAGGCGAAGGCTGGCAAATAGATTGAGAAGTGACCGGCTAGAGAGCGAAAACGGGCATAAACATGCATTGCGGATAATTAACATTGAACACGAGCATGAGTAGGATATCAACACCCTGAACATAAATATCATGGAGGCTATGTTGGTTTTGATTCCACTACATGTATGAACATGTGCCAAGTCAAGCCACTCGAATTACTCAGAGGAGGATACCATGCTAACATACTTCTTCACAACCATTTTAATGCATGTTGACACTCAAGATAAATCATTATCCACTCCTAGCTATTTAAGCATGGCATGAGCAACTATAATCTCTAATTGTCATCACAAATATGTTTACTCATAATAATGCTGAATCATGAATACTCAGCTAAACATATTTACAAAGACAAAAACAAGAAGAGTTCATACCAGCTTTTCTTCACCGCAATCACTTCATCAAATATCGTCATTATTGCCTTTCACTTGCACGACCGAATGATGTGATAATAATAATAGTGCAAGTGTGCCGCGGACCAAGCCGGAATCTGCAAACATTTATTTGAAGGAGAAGACAAAGTAATAGTGGCTCGTTGTTAGATCAAGAATAAAGCATATTGGAGCCACTCAACATTTTCATCGTGGTTATCTCCTTGCGACGACTCAACGAAATGAAAAGAAATTCAGAGAAACACACTGAAATATTTTTGGAGTTTTTGGTTTTTCTGAAGAAAGCAAATTAACGAAGGAAAACGAAAAATGAGAAAAACTATTTACACGGGAAAGCTCCCAACAAGTAAAAGAAGAAACGCGAAATCTTTTTGGGTTTTCTTTTACTACTACGAATTAACTGGACAAGAAAGAAACTACAACTATTTTTTGGGATTTTTGAAAGTTTTTCAAACACACAAGAAGAAAGCAAAAATAAAACTAACATGGATGATACAATGAAAAAGGATGAACACCGACAACTGGAATGAATGTGTGAACATGAATGTAATGTCGGTGAGAAATACGTACTCCCCCAAGCTTAGGCTTTTGTCCTAAGTTGGTCTACGGCCACGGGTCAAAGTCTGCACCTCCCGGATAGTGTGGAGGCTGCTGAGGATCCCACTGATAGATGGCCTCCTGAGGCTCCCACTGATAGATGGGCTCCTGGTACGGCTCTGGTGCTGGTGCTGGCTCAGGTGCTTGGGGCAGGTCCAAGCCCCAATAAGCATAAATGTCCTCATCTGCCCCTGTGAATATCAAATAAAGTAGGTGCAGGCAGAATAATAACCTTACGAGTGCCCTGACTGAACACCAAGTTATATCTAAAACGAACGGGGCCCTCATCAATGAAGTCATGCCCAACCATACTGTCGTAATCAAGATGCATAACGGGAAAAAGCCTCTCTTCCCTCTCGCCGTGCCTAATAGGAATCTCGAAATGTTTAGCAAGACGGGAAGCATAAATACCACCATAAATAGCGCCCCTCGAACGTTTAGTGTGCAACCGCCGAGCAACCATAGCGCCCAAACTAAAGGTCCTATCAGCATAAAGTGCATGGCGTAAAATAGCAAGGTCAGGCGAACTGAGTGTGCCACTCTCCCACCGACCAGTCAAACACCTCCCAGCAAATAGTGAATAATAGCGCAAAATAGGAAAATGTAAACTAGCAACCCTAGCCTCAGAAACTCCCCTCGACTCCCCCACGGTAACCTCAGAGATGAACTCCGAGACATCCCTGGGATGTGGCTCTAATGGGCTGCCCTCGTTGGGAAGTTTCCATACCTCGCAAAAATCCTCAAGTGTCATCTCTTTAGGAACATCATATAAATTAAATGTCATGGTGGGTGTATCTCTCCTAGCATGAAAATGAAATCTTTGCACGAAAGTATTAGTGAGGAGAAGATACTGGTCACACTTATCTTCGAGGAACGTGATAATACCGGCATTATTTGCCAAATGATAGAAATCGTCATAAATCCCTGCATCCCTCAAGAACTTGTCGCATGACCATTCACACGGCTGTACCTCGGCCGCACGAGGAAGTGTATACTTGGGCTTAGGAGCCTCCTTGGGGTTCCGGCTCGAAGAACCCCTCAACCTCCACTTGAGCATTTTCTTTTTCTGAAAATTTCTGAAATTTTTAGTGACTCAAAATAAAAGTGAACGAAACTCAACAAAATTGATACCAACTACTCCCACATGTATCTAGAAACTATATCATGCATCAAAACTACTTTGGGCCATACAAATTCAACATGCAAGCTCATAAACATGGTCACCACAGCAGCAAAAATTTGCAAAGTATAAAGCACTAGAACAAAAACTAATTGGAGCATTGGAAGAGTCACATACCAAGGAGTAATTCCTCAAAACAGTTTTGGAAACGGAGTTCCGAGCAAGGAGATCGAAAATCACAGCAAAATGAGCAAGAACATGGGCTTGGGAGCAAGTTTGATTTTTTCTGGAGGAAGAAGAAGGAGATGGGTGGCTGGCATAAGTGAGTGGGTCCCTGTGAGACCCACAAGCCTGCTGGGCGTGCCCAGGGGGTGGGCGCGCCCTGTGGGCTTGTGGCTCACAGGTGCACCCCCCCTGGGGTGTGTTCAGTGCCAAAAATTCTTAAATATTCTGGAAAAAATCATACTAAATTTTCATGGCATTCTGAGAACTTTTATTTTTGGGCCATTTTTTATTGCACGGATAATTCAGAAAACATGATAATCATGGCATTTTATTTTATTCTACTGAAAATAACATAGAGCAAAAAGTGGGTACAGAAGGTTGTGCTTACTAAATCCATCGACCACATGCCCTTCAAAAAGAATCCATTGATAAGGTTGATCAAGTCTTATTAACAAACTATTTCCGAGTGACATGAAACCAAAGAATTTTCGTATAACACTAGGTTACCTCAATGGGGATATGCATCTCCCTAACAATAAGAATTTCATATTTCTTTTTGACAGTAGGAAGAGGAAATTTGAAACCTCCAATAGTGGTTGTCGAAACTTTTTCAATACAATTTATACCATTCACTGAAGTTTGTTTCTCCGGGAAATAAACCGTATGCTCATTACCATTGACATGAAAAGTGACCTTGCTTTTGTTGCAATCAATAACAGCCCCCGTAGTATTCAAAAAGGGTCTACCAAGGATAATCGACATGTTGTCGTCCTCGGGCATATCAAGTATAACAAAGTCTGTCAAGATAGTAACATTTGCAACTACAACGGAAACATCCTCGCAAATTCCAATAGGTATAGTAGTTGATTTATCAGCCATTTGCAATGATATTTCAGTAGGTGTAAGCTTATTCAAATCAAGTCTTCTATATAAAGAGAAAGGCATAACACTAACACCGGCTCCCAAATCACATAAAGCAGTTTTGACATAACTTCTTTTAATGGAGCATGGTATAGTAGGTATTCCCGGGTCTCCTAGTTTCTTAGGTATTCCACCCTTAAAAGAATAATTAGCAAGCATGATGGAAATTTCAACATATCAATCAAGCGAGTGCGCAAAAAGACAGGTCCAAGCATTTCAACAAAGCACTCAAAATCTTCATCATCCTTGTTTTTAGATGGTTTAGTAGGGAAAGGCATAGGTTTTTGAACCCATGGTTCTCTCTCCTTTCCATATTTTCTAGCAACAAAGTCTCTTTTATCATATCTTTTGTTCTTAGGATGTGGGTTATCAAGATCAACAACAGGTTCTATTTCTACATCATTATCTGGTTGAGCATCAACATGAACATCATCATTATCATTATCATTATCCTTATCCTTATCATTATCACTAGGTGTATGTTCATTACCAGATTGTGTCTCAGCATCAGAAATAGAAGCATCATTATGATTCTCAGGAGGTTTTTCTGTCTCAGGTTCACTAGCAGCATGCAAAGTTTTATCATTTTTCCTTTCCTTTTTCTTCTTAGATGGACTAGGTGCATCAATATTATTTCTTTGAGAGTCTTGTTCAATTCTTTTAGGATGACCTTCAGGATATAAAGGATCCTGAGTCATGCTACCTCCTCTAGTAACAACTCTAACAGCATGGTCATTCTTTTTATTATTCATTTCATCAAGCAAATCATTTTGTGACTTAGCAATTTGTTCTAATTGAGTCTAGACCATAGAAGCATGTTTACTCAAGCATTTAACATCATTAGTAGTTCTAAACATCAAATCACTCAAGCGTTCAATCATGATGGCATTCCGTTTTAGTTGATTGCTAACATACATATTAAAGTGTTCCTGTTTAATGATGTAATTATCAAACTCATACAGGCATTGACTAGCAGATTTGTTATACGGAATATCACCTTCATCAAATCTAGTGAGAGAATTTACCTCCACTACCTATGTCGGGATGTCGAGCCCATGTATTTCTTCAATAGGTGGTAAATTCTTAACATCTTCAACTTTTATACCTTTTTCCTTCATAGATTTCTTAGCTTCTTGCATATCTTCTGGACTGAGGAATAGAATACCTCTCTTCTTCGGAGTTGGCTTAGGTGGTAGTTCACGAAGTGTCCAATCATCGGCATTTCTCAATATATTATTCAATAGTACTTCAACCTGTCCAACAGTTCGTTCCCTGAAAACACAACCGGCACAACTATCTAGGTAGTCCCTAGAAGCATCGGTTAGTCCATTATAAAAGATATCAAGTATTTCATTCTTCTTAAGAGGATGATCAGGCAAAGCATTAAGTAACTGGAGAAGCCTCCCCCAAGCTTGAGGGAGATTCTCTTCTTCAATTTGCACAAAGTTAAATATTTCCTGTAAGGCAGCTTGTTTCTTATGAGCAGGAAAATATTTTTCAGAGAAGTAATATATCATATCCTGGGGACTACGCACACAACCAGGAGCAACAGTATTAAACCATTTCTTAGCATCACCCTTTAATGAGAAAGGAAACAACTTAAGAATACAGTAATAGCGAATTTTTTCCTCATGAGCAAATAGGGTGGCAATATCATTCAACTTAGTAAGGTGTGCCACAACAGTTTCAGTTTCATAACGATGAAAAGGATCAGATTCAACCAAAGTAATTAACTCAGGATCGACAGAGAATTCATAATCCTTATCAGTAACAAATATGGGAGAAGTAGCAAACTTAGGATCATATTTCATTCTCTCCCTCATAGATTTTTCTTTCAACTCAGCAAGCAATTTTCTAACCTCATCTCTATCATTACAAGCAAGAATAGCTCTAGCTGTCTCCCTATCAAAAACATAACCATCAGATGTTTCAGGCATTTCAACTCTAGTAGGAGAGCTAGGCATAATAGGTAAATCATAATTTTCAAGAGTTTCAACATTTTCAGTTTCTTTAGATTTAGCAATTTTTTCATCAAGAAATTCACCAAGTGGCACGGTATTATCAAGCATAGTACTAGCATCATCATAAGTATCATTCAGAGCAGAAGTAGTATCATCAATAACTTGCGACATATCAGAATGAATAGCAGGTGGTGGTGTCGCAAGCCTACTCAAAACAGAAGGTGAATCAAGTGCAGAGTGTGATGGTAGTTCCTTACTTCCTCTAGTCATAGAGAGGACGATCTTAGTCTTAGCGTCTTTCAGATTCTTCATAATGATCAACAGATATAAATCCCAAGTGACTCAATAGATAGAGCTATGCTCCCCGGCAACGGTGCCAGAAAAAGGTCTTGATAACCCACAAGTATAGGGGATCGCAACAGTTTTCGCGGGTAGTATTTCACCCAGATTTATTGATTCGACACAAGGGGAGCCAAAGAATATTTGCGAATATTAGCAGTTGAGTTGTCAATTCAATCACACCTGGGGAACTAAATATCTGCAGCAAAGTGTTTAGTAGCACAGTAGTATGATAGTTTCAAGAGCAATAGTAACAGTAGTAACAATAACAGAAGCAGTTTTGTAGTAATTGTAACAGCAGCAGCAACGAAAGTAACTTAGCAAAGATCAATATGCGAAAAGCGTAGATATTGGATCAGTGATGGATAATTATGTTGGATGACATTCATCATGTAACAGTCACAACCTAGGGCGATACACAATAGCTCCAATTCATCAATGTAATGTAGGCATGTATTCCGTATATAGTCATACGTGCTTATAGTAAGAACTTGTATGACATCTTTTGTCCTACCCTCCCGTGGCAGTGGGGTCCTTAAGGAAACTAAGGGATATTAATGCTTCCTTTTAATAGAGAACCGGAACAAAGCATTAGCACATAGTGAATACATGAACTCCTCAAACTACGACAATCACCGGAAAGAATCCCAATTATTGTCACCTTGGGGTATGCGGATCATGATACGTAACAGGTGCATATAACTTGCAAGATAGGATGAAGAACTCAAATATATTCATGAAAACATAGAGGGTTCAGATCTAAAATCATGGCACTCGGGCCCTAGTGACAAGCATTAAGCATAGCAAAGCCATAGCAACATCAATCTCAGAACATAGTGGATACTAGGGATCAAAGCCCTAACAAATTGACTCGATTACATGGTAAATCTCATCCAACTCATCACCGTCCAGCAAGCCTACGAAGAAATTACTCACACACGGCGGTGAGCATCATGAAATTGGTGATGGAGGATGGTTGATGATGGCGACGGTGTCGAATCCCCCTCTCCGGAGCCCCGAACGGACTCCAGATCAGCCCTCCCGATGAAGAACATGAGGTGGCGGCGGCTCTGTATCATAAAATGCGATGATTCTTTCTCTCTAATTTTTTCTCCATGAATAGGTACTAATAGCGTTGGAGTTAGGTCAAACGGAGTTGCCAGGGGCCCACAAGCCTGCCAGGCGCGGGGTTGCCGCGCCCCCCAGGCTTGTGGCGCTTGGTGGCCCCCTTTTTGGTAGATCTTTGTGCCAGTATTTTTTATATATTCTGAAATAATTCTCCATAAATTTTCAGGTCCATCCGAGAACTTTTATTTCTGCACAAAAACAACACCATGGCAATTCTGCTGAAAACAGCGTCAGTCTGGGTTAGTTCCATTCAAATCATGCAAATTAGAGTCCAAACTAGAGCAAAAGTGTTTGGAAAAGTACATACATTTGGGACATATCAATGATCACGGACTTCAACCGTGAGCAGAAGGTGGACGGCAAGAATATTGGGGACATCATCTTCAAGCTCAATGATCGGATTGATTATCTTCAGGCCCAAATATATGATCTACAAAACCAAAATTTTGAGTATGAGGCCAAGTTCAAAGGTATGAGTTTAGCTGCAAATTTCAGGACTCCGGAAACACGTTTGTCCTTTTATGATGTAGAGCCTATGCCTTGGAAGACAGAGGACAAGCCCATCACCACATCACCACCATCACCCTAGAAGGAGATTTGAGTACATGGGTATGGGCACCACCCAAGCTTGGGGGAGGTGCCCCGGTATCGTATCACCATCACTTTTTCATCATCATTATCTTAGTTCGATCCTTAGTTATTTCGTGATTTAGAAGAATAAAGTTTTAGTATGATTTAGTTTCGAGTGCTTGCTTTGTGATCTATCTATCTATGTAATCGTGTGTGAAAGTTATATAATAAAGAGTAGTTTGAGTTGAGTGTTTTGCTTTTGATGATCCAATCTTAGAAATAAATAAAGAATAAAAAGTAAGATCATATGCTAATCCCATGGGGAGTGATGACTTCACATAAAAGAAGTATAATTAATAAAACTTGTTGGAAGTTGACAAACATAGCATTGGTCATTGTTGCAATTCATGAAAAAGTAATAAAGGAAGAGAGGTCTCACATATAAATACACTATCCTGGACATCTTTTATGATTGTGAGCCCCCATTAAATATTCTATGTCAATTAGTCGACGTTGGACAAGGAAGACAACGTAATGGGTTATGCTTGCTTATATTCACATAGAAGTTATATTGTTTTGGATCCTCTAACATGTGGTGCTTGCCCCCTATCTTTTGCTAGCCAAAATTCCGCACTCAGTAGAGATACTACTTGTGCATCCAAAAACCCTTAAACCCAGTTTCATGCCATGAGAGTTCACTATATCTACCTATGGATTGAATAAGATCCTTCAAGTAAGTTGTCATCGGTGCAAAACAATAAAAATTGCTCCTAAACATGTATGAACTTTTATTGAAAGGGAAAATAAGCTTTGTACGATCTTGTGATGGTGGAGTAATAAAAGCTATAGACTGTATAATAAAGGTCGCTATCACAAGGGGCAATATAAAGTGACGCTCCTTTATATTAAGAGCTTGCACATCCAAAAACAAAAAGCGCATGACAACCTCTGCTTCCCTCTGCGAAGGGCCTATCTTTTACTTTATGTATTTACTTTCATGCAAGAGTCAATAGCATTCTCCTCTATTCCGTTTTTTATTTTCTCTTTTGGCAAGCATCATGTGGTGGGGATTGATCCAGGCATATATATCCAGTTGGATGTAGGTGATTATGAGTTATTATTGTTGACATTACCCTTGAGGTAAATACGTTGGGAGGCGAAATTATAAGCCCCTATCTTTCTATGTGTTCGACTAAAACTTTTGCTCCATAAGTATGTCGTGAGTGTTAGCAATCATAGAAGACTAAATGATAGTTGAGTATGTGAACTTGCTAAACAAAGCTCTTACATAGACTCTTTCTGATAATATGATGAATTGCAATTGCTTCTGTGACTGAGATCATAGTTTGTTAGTTTTCAATTTGGTTTATGGTTCATACTTTAACTTGAGGATGAATTGTCACTTTTTCATGAGAAGTTTTATGATGATATATTGCTGTTATAATAAAGACCATGATGCTCCATGTCTGTATTTTATTTTTATTGACGCCTCTCTCTAAACATGTGGTCATGATTATCGATTTCGGCTTTCGCTTGAGGACAAGCGAGGTCTAAGCTTGGGGGAGTTGATACGTCCAATTTGCATCATGATTTCCTACTAATAATTATTATGTTTTTAATCATTATTTCACTTTATGGTACAATTCTTATGCCTTTTCTCTCTTATTTTGCAAGATTCACATGAAGAGGGAGAATGTCGGCAGCTGGAATTCTGGACCTAAAAGGGGTGAAACAGAGATAGCTATTCTGCACAACTCCAAATGACCAGAAAATTTACGAAGAATTATTTTGGAATACATAAAAAATACTTGTGAAAGAATCAACAAAAGGGGCCCACCAGGAAGCCACAAGCCTGGGGGGCGCGCCCCTGGCTTGTGGGGCCCCTGGCAGGCCTCTGGCCCCCTCCTTCTGCTATATGAAGCCATTTACCCTAAAAAAAAATCAGAAGAAGACTTTCGGGATGAAGCGCCGCCGTCTCGAGGCGGAACCTGTGTAGGAGCTGTTGGGGAACGGAGCATGAATTTCAAAAAATTTCCTACGCTCACGCAAGATCTATCCATGGAGATGCATCGCTACGAGAGGGGAGAGTGTGTCTACGTACCCTCGTAGACCGTTAGCGGAAGCGTCTCACAACGCGGTTGATGTAGTCGAACAATCCTTCGAGCTCCACCGATCGAGTACCGAACGTACGGCACCTCCGAGTTCTACACACGTGCAGCTCGGTGACGATCCTCGCCTTCTTGATCCAGCAAGACGTCGAGGAAGTAGATGAGTTCCGTCAGCACGACGGCGTGGCGACGGTGACGGTGAAGTGATTCCGGCAGGGCTTCGCCTAAGCTCTCCGAAAATATGACCGAGGTGGAAAACGGAGATCGGGGCACCGCACACGGCTATGGGACAATTGTGTACTTTGGGGTGCCCCCTTGCCCCCGTATATAAAGGATGAGAGGGAGGAGGCCGGCCCCCTAGGGGTGCGCCAAGTGTGGGGAGTCCTACTAGGACTCCTTAGTACTAGTAGGATTCTACCTCCCATACGGAGTAGGAAAAGGGGAAGGGAGAGGGAAAGGAAAGAGGGGGCTGCGCCCCCTCCCCTAGTCCAGTTTGGTTTGGGCAAGGGGGGGCACGCGCCTCCTCACGTGGCCTGCCTCTCCTTTTCCCGTATGGCCCAATAAGGCCCATTACTTCTCCCGGTGAATTCCCGTAACTCCCCGGTACTCCGAAAAATACCCGAATCACTCGGAACCTTTCCGACGTCCGAATATAGCCTTCCAATATATGAATCTTTACCTCTCGGACATTCCGAGACTCCTCATCAGGTCCGTGATCTCATCCGGGACTCCGAACAACATTCGGTCACCAATCACATAACTCATATAATACTATTTCGTCATCGAACCTTAAGTGTGCGGACCCTACGGGTTCGGGAATGATGTAGACATGACCGAGACAACTCTCTGGTCAATAACCAACAGCGGGACCTGTATGCTCATATTGGTTCCTACATATTCCACGAAGATCTTTATCGGTGAACCTCATATGACAACATACGTTGTTCCCTTTGTCCGGCGGTATGTTACTTGCCCGAGATTCGATCGTCGGTATCCAATACCTAGTTCTATCTCGTTACCGGCAAGTCTCTTTACTTGTTCCGTAATACATCATCTTGCAACTAACTCTTTAGTCACGGTGCTTGCAAGGCTTCTGTGATGCTGTATTACCGAGAGGGCCCAGAGATACCTCTCCGATAGTCGGAGTGACAAATCCCAATCTTGATCCATGCCAACTCAACAAACACTTTCGGAGATACCTGTAGTGCACCTTTATAATCACCCAGTTACGTTGTGACGTTTGATACACCCAAAGTATTCCTACGGTATCCGGGAGTTGCATGATCTCATGGTCAGAGGAACGTGTATTTGACATAGTGAAAGCAATAGCAATAAACTGAACGATCATTTGCTATGCTAACGGTTGGGTCAAGTCCATCACATCATTCTCCTAATGATGTGATCCCGTTATCAAATGACAACTCATGTCCATGGTCAGGAAATCTTGACCATCTTTTGATCAACGAGCTAGTCTAGTAGAGGCTTACTAGGGACTCAGTATTTGTCTATTATCCACACATGTATTAAGTTTCCGGTCAATACAATTCTAGCATGAATAATAAACCATTATCATGAACGGAGAAATATGATAATAAACACTTTATTAATTGCCTCTAGGGCATATTTCCAACAGTCTCCCACTTGCACTAGAGGCAATAATCTAGTTTACATCTCCATGTAATTAACATCCAATCAGTTCTAGGGCTGATCATGTTTTGCTTGTGAGAGAGGTTTTAGTCAACGGGTCTGCAACATTCAGATCCGTTTGTACTTTGCAAAACTCTATGTCTTATGTAGATGCGGTCACCATACTCTGCTTTGGAGCTACTCCAAAATAACTACCCCACTTTATGTATCCAGTCAGAGACTCATAGTCTTCCGGATCGGTGTTTAAAGCTTGCATCGACGTAACCCCTTACAACGAACTCTTTATTACCTATATTTCCCGAGAAATTCTTCCTTAATCATCTTAAGGATATACTTTGACCGCTGTCCAGTGATCTACTCCTGGATCACTTTCGTACCTCTTTGCCAGACACATGGCAAGGCACACATTATGGCATACTTTATAGAACCTATGGCCGAGGCATAGGGGATAACCTTCATTCTTTCTATTTCTTCTGCCGTGGTCGAGATTTGAGTCTTACTCAATTTCACACCTTGCACCACAGTCAAGAACTCCTTCTTTGACTGATCCATTTTGAACTTTCTTCAAACTTGTCAAGGTATGTGCTTCGTGAAAGTCCTATGAGGCGTCTCAATCTATCTCTATAGATTTTGATGCCTAACATGTAAAACAACCTTTACCTAGATTTTCAAGTCTTACTCCACTTCACACCAGGCAAGAACTCATTTCTTTGACTGGATCCATTTTGAACTTCTTCAAAAAAACTCATCAAGATGTGTGAACTTTTATCAGGCGTTTTGATCTATCTCCATAGATCTCGATGCCCAATCTGTGGATAACTCAAAAACAGGTTTTTTTTTAAAAACTCCTTTCAATTCTTTATGCTTTCCAGAAATTCTACATCATTTCCAATCAACAATATGTCATCCACATATACTATTAGAAATGCTATAGAGCTCCCACTCACTTTCTTGTAAATACAAGTTTCTCCATAAACTTGTATAAACCCAAACGCTTTGATCACTTCATCAAAGCGAGTATTCCAGCTACGAGATGCTTGCACCAGTCCATAGATGGATTGCTGGAGCTTGCATATTTTGTTAGCGCCTTTAGGATCGACAAAACCTTCCGGCTGTATCATATACAATTCTTCCTTAAGGAATCCGTAAAGGAATGCCGTTTTGACGTCCATTTGCTAGATTTCATAATCATAAAACGCGTCAATTGCTAACATAATTCTGACAGACTTTAGCATCGCTACGGGTGAGAAAGTCTCATCGTAGTCAACTCCTTGAACTTGTCGAGAACCTTTAGCAACAAGTCATGCTTTATAGGCGGTGACATTACCATCAGCGTCCGTCTTCTTCTTAAAGATCCATTTATTTTTAATAGCTCGCCGTTCATCGGGCAAGTCTACCAAAGTCCACACATTGTTCTCATACATGGACCCAATCTCGGATTTCATGGCCTCAAGCCATTTGTTGGAATCCGGGCTCGCCATCGCTTCTTCATAGTTCGTAGGTTCACCGTTGTCTAACAACATGACCTCCAAGACAGGATTGCCGTACCAATCTGGTGCGGAGCGTGTCCTGGTTGACCTACGAGGTTCTGTAGCAACTTGATCCGAAGCTTCATGATCATCATCATCTACTTCCTCTCTGGTCTGTGTTGGTGTCACAGAAATTTCTTCCTGTGACGTACTACTATCCAGAGGAGGTACAATTACCTCATCAAGTTCTACTTTCCTCCCACTCACTTCTTTCGAGAGAAACTCTTTCTCTAGAAAGGATCCATTCTTAGCAACGAATACTCTGCCTTCGGATCTGTGGTAGAAGGTGTACCCAACGGTCTCCTTTGGGTTTCCTATGAAGACGCACTTATCCGCTTTGGGCTCGAGCTTATCTGGTTGAAGCCTTTTTGACATAAGCATCGCATCCCCAAACTTTCAGAAACGACAACTTAGGTTTCTTGCCAAACCACAGTTCATACGGTGTCGTCTCAACGGATTTAGACGGTGCCCTATTTAAAGTGAATGCAGCTGTCTCTAATGCATAACCCCAAAATGATAGTGGCAAATCGGTAAGAGACATCATAGAACATACCATATCTAATAGAGTACGATTACGACGTTCGGACACACCATTACGCTGTGGTGTTCCAGGTGGCGTAAGCTGTGAAACAATTCCACATTGTCTTAAGTGATTGCCAAACTCGTAACTCAAATATTCTCTTCTTCGATCAAATCGTAAGAACTTTATTTTCTTATTACAATGATTCTCTACTTCACTCTGAAATTCTTTGAACTTTTCAAATGTTTCAGACTTACGCTTCATCAAGTAGACATAGCCATATCTACTCAAATCATCTATGAACGTGAGAACATAACGATATCCACCACGCGCCTCAACACTTATCAGACCGCATACATCGGTATGTATTATTTCCAATAAGTCTGTTGCTCGCTCCATTGTTCCGGAGAACGGAGTCTTAGTCATCTTGCCCATGAGGCATGGTTCGCATGTCTCAAATGATTCATAATCAATTGATTCCAAAAGTCCATCTGCATGGAGTTTCTTCATGCGTTTAACACTGATATGACCTAAGCGGCTGTGCCACAAATATGTGGTACTATCATTATCTTTTGGCATTCGTGTTATGAACATATGTATTACTACGATCAAGATTCAATAAACCTTTCATTTTAAGTGCATGATCATCAATGATATTATCCAAATAATTAGAATAACAATTATTCTCTGAAATTGAATAATCGTCTTGCAATAAACACTATCAGATATAATGTTCATGCTTAACGCAAGCACCAAATAACAATTATTTAGGTTCATCACTAATCCTGAAGGTAGAAAGAGCGTGGCGATGGTGATCATATCAACCTTGGAGACACTTCCAATGCACATCGTCACCTCGTTCTTAGCTAGCCCTCGTTTATTCCGAAGCTCCATGTTTCAAGTTGTAAGCAACTGAACAAGTATCAAATACCCAGGTGCTCCTACGAGTACTAGTAAGGTACATATCAATAACATGTATATCAAATATATTTGTTGACATTGTCAGTCTTATTATCTGCCAGTTACTTTGGGGAAGTTCCGCTCCCTGTGACATTTCCCTTTGCAATAGGAGCACTAAGTCTCGGGTTTGGTTCAGCCTTGGGTTTCTTCGCGTGAGCGGCAACTGTTTTACCGTTCTTCTTGAAGTTCCCTTTTCTTTCCCTTGCCCTTCTTGAAACTAGTGGTCTTAATAACCATCAACACTTGATGCTCCCCCCTTTTTTTTATTTCTTCATCTGCAGATTGTAGCATCGCGAATAGCTTAAGGATCTTCTATCCCTTGCATGTTTATAGTTCATCACGAAGATCCAGTAGCTTAGTGATAGTGACTAGAGAACTGTATCAATCACCACTTTATTTGGAAGTCTAACTCCCAGTTAATTCAAGTGATTGAAGTACTCAGACATTCTGAGTAGATGCTCACTAACGGAGCTGTTCTCCTGCATCTTGTAGCTATAGAACTTGTCGAAGGTGTCATACCTCTCGACCCGGGTGTGAGCTTGAAAAACAAATTTTCAGCTCTTGGAACATCTCATATGCTCCGTGTTGCTCAAAACATATTTGGAGCTCCGGTTCTAAGCCGTAAAGTATGGCGCACTGAACTATCGAGTAGTCATCTTTTCTTGTCTGCCAGACGTTCATAACGTCCTCAGACGAAGCCGTAGGGGTATTTCACTGAGCGGTGCATTAAGGACATAAGCCTTCTGTGCATCAGTGAGGACAATCCTCAGATCACGGACCTAGTCCGCATAGTTGCTTCTATCAACTTTCAACTTCGTTTTCTCTAGGAACATAATAAAAACAGGGAAACTACAGCCCGGTCTATTGATCTACAACATAAATTTGCTAAGACAAGTAAGACTATGTTCATGACAATTGAAGTTCAATTAATCAAATTACTTAAGAACTCCCACTTAGATTAACATCCCTCAAGTTGTCTAAGTGTAACATGATCCACATCAACTAAACCACGTCCGATCATCACGTGAGGTGGATTAGTTATCAATGGTGAACATCTTTCATGTTGATCATATCTACTATATGACTCATGTTCGACCTTTCGGTCTCTTGTGTTCCGAGGCCATGTCTGTACATGCTAGGCTCGTCAAGTTTAACCCAAGTATTCTGCGGGTGTAAAACTGGCTTACACCCGTTGTATGCGAACGAAAGAATCCATCACACCCGATCATCACGTGGTGCTTAGAAGCGTCGAACCTTCGCAACGGTGCATACTAGGGGAGAACACTTATCTTGAAATTTAGTGAAGGGATCATCTTATAATGCTACCGTCGTCCTAAGCAAAATAAGATGCATAAAAGGATTAACATCACATGCAATTCAATATATGTGACATGATATGGCCATCATCGTCTTGTGCTTTTGATCTCCATCAGCAAAGCACCATCATGATCTCCATCGTCACCGGGTTGACACCTTGATCTCCATCGTAGCGTCGTGACACCTTGATCTCCATCGCAGCGTCATGGTCATCTCGCCGGCTATTGCTACTACTACTACTGCTAACTCATAGCGGTAAAGTAAAGCAATTACATAGCGTTGGCATTGCATACAATAAAGAGACAACCATAAGGCTCCTGCCGGTTGCCTGATAACTTACAAAACATGATCATCTCATACAACAACTTATATCACATCATGTCTGACCATATCACATCACCAGCATACCCTGCAAAAACAAGTTAGACGTCCTCTACTTTGTTGTTGCAAGTTTTACGTGGCTGCTACGGGTTTGCAAGAACCGTTCTTACTTACGCAAAACCACAACGTGGTGTAGTGATTGCTTTTTGATCTTCTAAAAGAACCCTCTTCATTGAAACCGATTCAACTAAAGTGAGAGAGACAGACACCCGCCAGTCTCCTTTATGCAACGAGTGCACGTAGCGGTGAAACCTGCCTCGCGTAAGCGTACGCGTAATGTCGGTCCGGGTCGCTTCATCTCACAATACCGCCGAATCAAGTAACAACTAGTAACGGCAAGCAATATGTATACACCCACGCCCACAACTCACTTGTGTTCTACTCGTGCAAATCACATCTACGCATAGACCTGGCTCTGATACCACTGTTGGGGAACGGAGCATGAATTTCAAAAAATTTCCTACGCTCACGCAAGATCTATCCATGGAGATGCATCGCTACGAGAGGGGAGAGTGTGTCTACGTACCCTCGTAGACCGTTAGCGGAAGCGTCTCACAACGCGGTTGATGTAGTCGAACAATCCTTCGAGCTCCACCGATCGAGTACCGAACGTACGGCACCTCCGAGTTCTACACACGTGCAGCTCGGTGACGATCCTCGCCTTCTTGATCCAGCAAGACGTCAAGGAAGTAGATGAGTTCCGTCAGCACGACGGCATGGCGACGGTGACGGTGAAGTGATTCCGGCAGGGCTTCGCCTAAGCTCTCCGAAAATATGACCGAGGTGGAAAACGGAGATCGGGGTACCGCACACGGCTATGGGACAATTGTGTACTTTGGGGTGACCCCTTGCCCCCGTATATAAAGGATGAGAGGGAGGAGGCCGGCCCCCTAGGGGTGCGCCAAGTGTGGGGAGTCCTACTAGGACTCCTTAGTCCTAGTAGGATTCCACCTCCCATACGGAGTAGGAAAAGGGGAAGGGAGAGGGAAAGGAAAGAGGGGGCTGCGCCCCCTCCCCTAGTCCAATTCGATTTGGGCAAGGGGGGGCGCGCGCCTCCTCGCGTGGCCTGCCTCTCCTTTTCCCGTATGGCCCAATAAGGCCCATTACTTCTCCCGGTGAATTCCCGTAACTCCCCGGTACTCCGAAAAATACCCGAATCACTCGGAACCTTTCCGACGTCCGAATATAGCCTTCCAATATATGAATCTTTACCTCTCGGACATTCCGAGACTCCTCGTCATGTCTGTGATCTCATCCGGGACTCCGAACAACATTCGGTCACCAATCACATAACTCATATAATACTATTTCGTCATCGAACCTTAAGTGTGCGGCCCAACGGGTTCGGGAATGATGTAGACATGACCGAGACAACTCTCTGGTCAATAACCAACAACGGGACCTGGATGCTCATATTGGTTCCTACATATTCCGCGAAGATCTTTATCGGTGAACCTCATATGACAGCATACGTTGTTCCCTTTGTCCGGCGGTATGTTACTTGCCCGAGATTCGATCGTCGGTATCCAATACCTATTTCTATCTCGTTACCGGCAAGTCTCTTTACTCGTTCCGTAATACATCATCTTGCAACTAACTCTTTAGTCATGGTGCTTGCAAGGCTTCTGTGATGCTGTATTACCGAGAGGGCCCAGAGATACCTCTCCGATAGTCGGAGTGACAAATCCCAATCTTGATCCATGCCAACTCAACAAACACTTTCGGAGATACCTGTAGTGCACCTTTATAATCACCCAGTTATGTTGTGACGTTTGATACACCCAAAGTATTCCTACGGTATCCGGGAGTTGCATGATCTCATGGTCAGAGGAACGTGTATTTGACATAGTGAAAGCAATAACAATAAACTGAACGATCATTTGCTATGCTAACGGTTGGGTCAAGTCCATCACATCATTCTCCTAATGATGTGATCCCGTTATCAAATGACAACTCATGTCCATGGTCAGGAAATCTTGACCATCTTTTGATCAACGAGCTAGTCTAGTAGAGGCTTACTAGGGACTCAGTATTTGTCTATTATCCACACATGTATTAAGTTTCCGGTCAATACAATTCTAGCATGAATAATAAACCATTATCATGAACGGAGAAATATGATAATAAACACTTTATTAATTGCCTCTAGGGCATATTTCCAACAGGAGCTATTTTGCTCTCCGGCGGAGCGATTCCGCCGGGGATACTTCCCTCCGGGAGGGGGAAATTGAAGCCATCGACATCACCAACGATCCTCTCATCATGGGAGGACCAATCTTCATCAACATCTTCACCAGCACCATCTCATCTCAAACCCTAGTTCATCTCTTGTATTCAATCTTTGTCTCAAGACCTCATATTGGTACCTCTGGGTTGCTAGTATTGTTGATTACATCTTGTAGTTGATGGTAGTTGGTTTATTTGGTGGAAGATTATATGTTCAGATCCTTAATGCTATTCAATACCCCTCTGATCTTGAACATGAATATGATTTGTGAGTAGTTACTTTTGCTCTTGAGGACATGGGAGAAGTCTTGTCATAAGTAATCATGTGAATTTGGTATTCGTTTGATATTTTGATGCTATGTATGTTGTGCTTCCTTTAGTGGTGTCGTGTGAACGTCGACTACATGACACTTCACCATCTTTGGGCCTAAGGGAAGGCATTGTGGAGTAGTAATTAGATGATGGGTTGCTAGAGTGACAGAAGCTTAAACCCTAGTTTATGCGCTATTCCGTAAGGGGCTGATTTGGATCCATATGTTTCATGCTATGGTTAGAGTTATCTTAATTCTTCTTTCATAGTTGCGGATGCTTGCGAGAGGGGGTAATCATAAGTGGGAGGCTTGTTCAAGTAAGAACAACACCCAAGCACCAGTCCACCCACCTATCAAATTATCAAAGTAGCGAACGCGAATCAAACAAACATGATGAAAGTGACTAGATGAAATTCCCATGTGTCCTCGAGAACGCTTTGCTTATTATACGAGTTCATTCCGGCTTGTCCTTTGCTACAAAAAGGATTGGGCCACCTTGCTGCACTTTATTATACTTGTTACTTGTTACTTGTTTCGAATTATCTTGCTATCAAAACTACATGTTACCGCTATTTTCAGTACTTGCAGAGAATACCTAGCTTAAAACCACTTGCCATTTCCTTCTGCTCCTCGTTGGGTTCGACACTCTTACTTATCGAAAGGACTACGATTGATCCCCTATACTTGTGGGTCATCACCCCTCGTGGCTCCTTTTGACCTAATTCCACTTCTATAAATTCTCAAATATTCGGAAACCATTAGAGAGCCAAACGAGAAAACCCTACCGCCGCCCCAAGCCTTTGTTCTTCCGCGATCCCATCTGGAGGCCTTTTCCGATACTTTGCCAGAGGGGTAATCGATCATGGAGGGCTTCTACATCAACCTTGCTGCCCTTCCGATGATGTGTGAGTAGTTTACCACAGACCTACGGGTCCATAGCTAGTAGCTAGATAGCTTCTCCTCTCTCTTTGATCTTCAATACCATGTTCTCCTCGATGTTCTTGGAGTTCTATCCGATGTAATCTTCTTTTGCGGTGTGTTTGTTGGGATCTGATGAATTGTGAGTTTATGATCAGATTATTCATGAGAAATATTTGAGTCCTCTCTGAACTCTTTTATGCATGATTGTTATAGCTTTGTATTTCTCTCCGATCTATCGATTTGGTTTGGCCAACTAGATTGGTTTATCTTGCAATGGGAGAGGTGCTTTGTGATGGGTTCAATCTTGCGGTGCTCAATCCCAGTGACAGAAAGGGACATGACACATATTTGTATTGTTGCCATTAAAGATAAAAACATGGGGTTTAATCATATTGCTTGAGTTTACTTTGTCTACATCATGTCATCTTGCTTAAGGCGTTACTCTGTTTTTATTAACTTAATACCCTAGATGCATGCTGGATAGCGGTCGATGGGTGGAGTAATAGTAGTAGATGCAGGCAGGAGTCGGTCTACTTGTCTCGGACGTGATGCCTATACACATGATCATTGCCATAACCGTCATAATTATTTGCTTTTCTATCAATTGCCCAACAGTAATTTGTTTACCCACCGTATGTTCTGCGCTCGAGAGAGAAGCCTCTAGTGAAAACTATGGCCCCCGGGTCTATCTTTATCATATATTAAAATCCAAAAATACCTTGCTGCAATTTATTTACTTTTATTTTATTTAGTATTTTACTTTATCTATCTATCACTATCAGAATTAATCCTTGCAAATAACCGCTAAGAGGATTGACAACCCTCTTATTTGCGTTGTGTCGGTGTACTAAGACATGGGTGCCCTCGTACCCAGACTTGTGCACAGGTAGTTGTAGCCTCCCTTCCGATAAGGGCTTGACAAAGGATCACTGCGACTCGAGACTCAACACCAAGACCATGAAGAAGACCTCAAGGCAGGTCATCGAGAAGTATTGTTCTAGTACTGAAGATCGACGCTGCCCTCGCCGGCAAGCTTCGCCCCGGCAAGGTGAAGACCAAGGCTACGGTTGCCAGCAAGCTTCGTGCCAGCAGGCTTGTTCTGTCCCGTTACCGCTCCATCTCACCATCGACCAGATAGGCTCGTGGGCTAGGTGTCGAGCGGGCAGGCAGTCAACATAGCCGGCCAAGGCACGTGTCAGCACGCCACGCCAAGATTAACTTTAATGACACCCGTCACTGGGACGTGTCGAGATTACAGGAGGGCGCCAGGACCGGTGGTACAGATCTTTTGCCCAAGGCCTCGCCTCCCCGACATATCACCTAACGGTGCATTGAATGCGTTTGTCTTACCCCGTTGGAAGATAGCCGTGATGACGGTGCAAGTCACTGTTCATACTCTGCAATGACCGTATTAGCCATTGTGGTAACCCCTTGGCCTATAAAAGGAGGCCCGCGGCTACAGGTAGAACGGTCGACACCCAGCTCAATTACACGCCGTAGCTGCATTTTCCCGTGCACCTCGCCGGAAAACTGCGCCCCCTGTAACCAGAGTTCATACACGATCAACCACAGAGCAGGAGTAGGGTTTTACGCTCATAGAGGCCCGAACCTGGATAAATCCCCCGCGTGTTCTTGCACTTACTAAAGATCTGCTCTTTGTCCCATGCATGTCCCCTGAGCCGAATCACAAAGGGACCCGTTCGGTCCCATAGATAGTCGTTTCCCATGACATCTTTGGCGCGCCAGGCAGGGGGATTGTGTGTCACAAATCAGCTTTCTTGTAGTGTGAGTACCAACTTCTTCATCTTCATCGATGGAGCTGAAGAAGAAGGGTGGAGCCACGACGGCTCATACCGCGCCCAAGCCACCTTCCAAGGCGACCGCAGGCAGCGCAGCCGGCGCGGGCGCTACGGTTGGGACGGGCGGGGCAGGAGGTGCGAGTGGTGCGGGTGCCCAGCACCCCCGCCACGCTGCTAAGCCTAGCCACAGGACAAGCGACGTCGCAGCCGGCCAACTTCCAAGACATTCTGGTGAGCACAGTCATCATAGTAATATAGTTCACACTGCTGTGACCCAGAACCCAGCCGCCGCAATGTCCCAGAACGTAGCAGCGACATCCAACAACGTCACGGGGAGGCATATGCCACGACCATCGCAAGATGGGCACGACACGCTCCCCCACGTTGCTGGCGGTTCCAGACGACCACAAGGAGGGATCCCCGTGCAGGAACTTCCGATTGCTCATAGAGCGCCGTCGCCACCCCCACGTCCGCCTGTTGGCGAGCATGAGCCGCGGTGGTACGGACGTAATGAAGCTCTTTCTGGCTCTGCCAGGAGTCGAGTGATGCCTCGTTCTGTGCTCCCAGCCATGCCAACCACGGCGGCAGAGGCCATGGCGCGGGTTCAAATACTTTTGAACTTCCCGCCAGGCCCAGACAAGATGGACGAATGGAGAGCCACCATTCAGAGTCTCATCAGTTTTGCCGATCCCGGCAAAACACAAGACGTGGGGTCCTCGCGGCGACCAACCACCATGCTGGCAGGACCCTCCGGCTACTTTGCCGGAGACACTGCGCAAATGGTGCAGTCACCTCGGCACCCCCCACCATCTCAGCGGCCAGCCCGCCGATCAGACGACCATGACGTGCTGTCTATGGCCTCGTTAGATCCGTGGTGCCGCCAAGATCAGCGCCAAGTGCTCCACGAGCGATGCGATGAAGACGCTCACACGAAGATCGAGCGGCGCCGGGAAGCACGCCGTCAATCTGACGACCGTGCCAGGCCGGCAGTGAACATGCTCGCTCCTGTAGCCGCTGGGTACTTGCCCTACGATGTGGGGGTGCCCAGCGTTTACTCGTGAGCTGCGGCAAGTTCGCTGGCCGTCCACCCGTGCCTTCAAGCCGGAGCTGCCTCACAAGTACCACGGCATGCTCAACCCAGCCGAGTTCCTTGGCATCTACACCATCGCGGTGGAGGCTGCCGGGGGACGGGACGAGAAAGTGCTCGCCAACTTCTTCCCGTTGGCGCTTCGGCCCAACGTCAGGTCGTGGTTGATGAACCTGCCTGAGGGCTCCATCTCTTCTTGGGCAGATCTGTGCCATCATTTTGTTGGTGCTTACCAGGGTGGCTGATACGTCTCCAACTTATCTATAATTTTTGATTGTTCCATGCTATTATAGTATCAATCTTGGATGTTTTTATATACAATTATATGCAATTATATATCATTTTTTGGGACAAACCTATTAACCTAGTGCCCAGTGCCAGTTGCTGTTTTCTGCTTGTTTTTGGCTTTTTAGAGAAACAGTACCAAATAAAGTCCAAATGCCATGAAACTTTTTGGAGATTTTTTTCTGGACAAAAGAAACCTTGGAAGCTTCGGGAGGAGGCCAGAAGCCTCACGGAGGCTTCACAAGGCAACAGGGCGCGCCCCAGGGGGGCACGCCGTGTTGCCTTATGGGGCCCACGTGACTCTGTTTGACCTAATTCCACCACCGCAAGCCTCTGTTCTTTCGCGATCCCATCTGGAGGTCTTTTCCGGTACTCTGCCGGAGGGGGAATCGATCACGGAGGACTTCTACATCAACCTTGCTGCCCTTCCGATGATGTGTGAGTAGTTTACCACAGACCTACGGGTCCATAGCTAGTAGCTAGATGGCTTCTTCTCTCTCTATGATCTTCAATACAATGTTCTCCTTGATGTTCTTGGAGTTCTATCCGATGTAATCTTCTTTTGCGGTGTGTTTGTTGGGATCCGATGAATTGTGAGTTTATGATCAGATTATTCATGAGAAATATTTGAGTCTTCTCTGAACTCTTTTATGCATGATTGTTATAGCTTTGTATTTCTCTCTGATCTATCGATTTGGTTTGGCCTACTAAATTGATTTATCTTGCAATGGGAGAGGTGCTCTGGGATGGGTTCAATCTTGCGGTGCTAAATCCCAGTGACAGAAGGGGACATGCCACGTATTTTTATTGTTGCCATTAAGGATAAAAAGACGGGGTTTATTCATATTGTTTGAATTTGCTTCACTACATCATGTCATCTTGCTTAAGGCGTTACTCTGTTTTTATTAACTTAATACTCTAGATGCATGCTGGATAGCGGTCGATGAGTGGAGTAATAGTAGTAGATGTAGGCAGGAGTCGGTCTACTTGTCTCGGACAAGATGCCTATATACATGATCATTGCCATGAATCCGTCATAATTATTTGCTATTCTGTCAATTGCCCAATAGTAATTTGTTTACCCACCGTATGTTTCTGTGCTCGAGAAAGAAGCCTCTAGTGAAAACTATGGACCCCGGGTCTATATTTATCATATAAAAAACCTAAAAATACCTTGCTGCAATTTATTTACTTTTATTTTAATTAGTACTTTAGTTTATCAATTTACCTCGATAAGATTTAATCCTTGCAAATAACCGCTAAGAGGATTGACAACCCTCTTATTTCTTTGGGTGCAAGTGTTTGCTTTTGTGTGTGCAGGTGCCCTTAACGGAATTTTGCTTGGTTCTCCTACTGGATTGATAACCTTGGTTCTTAACTGAGGGAAATACTTATCTCTACTGTACTGCATCATCCTCTCCTCTTCGGGGAAATACCAACGCAGACTACAAGTAGGAGGAAGAATTTCTGGCGCCGTTGCCGGGGAGACATCATCAAAATCTATCAAGTACCTTCACACAAACTATCAATCACTTGCATTTATTTTATTTGCCTTTTATTTACATTTGCCTCTCATTTTCATCTCCCCCACTTCTAAAACAATTTTGCAAAAACACAAAATATTTTCGCTTGGTTGTGTTGCCATGTGCTTCCTATTTGCTTGCATCTTTGCTTGCTAAAAACATTATTGATATGGATCCTCATCCACTTGCTAATCTTTTCAAAAAATACAATTATGATGATCCAATTGCTAGTGAGTTGAGGGCACCAGATTATCTTTATGAAGTTTTGCTTGAAAATCGTGAATCTGAAAATTGTTATGAAGAAATTTATAAAGTGATTCATGATAGCTCCTTGAATGAAAAGCATGATTGCAATGATTTTGTTATAAATTCTATTAATGTCAATTGTGTTAATAATATGCAAAACTACAGGCATGGGGATAATAATTTTGTCATGTCCACTACTTATTGTAATGATCATGATTGGGGTGATGCTTCTTATGATCTTGAAAATTTATTTAAGCCTCATGTTGAATATGTTATTGATAATAGTATTTACAATAATATTGAAAGTGAGTTTGGAAGAGTGTCAACTTTAGGTAAAAATAATCCCACATATTTGGAGAGTGTTCAATCTTATGAAATTTTTGATAAAAGTGGGTTTGGAGAGGTCATGACTTTAGTTGATGTTAATCCCACTATCTTGGAAAATTATGACATCTTTTTGCATGTGGATCATGAAGAAAATATCTTATGTGATAGTTATATTATTGAATTTGAATATGATCCTACATGTAATTATTATGAGAGAGGAAAATATGGTTGTAGAAACTTTCATGTCACTAAATTACCTCTCTTTGTGTTGAAATTTTTAATGCTTCATTCTTCCTATTTGCATATGTTAGATATTGCTTGTCTTGATAATTTGTTTTCCTATAAAATGCCTATGCATAGGAAGTATGTTAGACTTAAAGGTGTTTGTCACATGTTTTATGATGCTGTCTTTGTGTTTCAATTATTATCTTTCATGAGAGCATCATTGAAATCTCAAGCCTAACTTAATGGCTATAAAGAAAGCGCTTGTTGGGAGGCAACCCAATGAATAAAATAAATTTTTGCTTTTACCTACTGTTTTTTGAGTTTGCATGATTATAGCTTCTGTTATGATTGTGTTTTTATGTTTTAATTAGTGTTTGTGCCAAGTAATGCCTTTGCGATGATGTTGATGATAGTATAATTGATGCTGTTTGGAAAACAGAAAGTTTTGCAACCAGTGCTGGAATTTTAATTCTGTATTCGAACGTCAAAAAAATCTGAAATTTTTACACAGTATTGGTATATGAATTTTTTACGTTGTAATAATTTTTCAGAATTTTTGGAGTTACAGAAGTATGGCTTTTAAATAGATCTTTACAGACTGTTCTGTTTTAGATAGATTCTGTTTTTGTTGCATAGTTTGCTTATTTTGATGAATCTATGGATCGTATCGAGGGGTATAAGTCATGGAGAAGTTGGAGTACAGTAGCATTATGCCAATATTAAATATGAATCAATTTACTACAGTACCTAAAGTTAAAGATTTGTTTGTTATACTAACGGATCTCACGAGGTTTCTGTTGAGTTTTGTGTGCTGAAATTTTCAAGTTTTGGGTGAGACTACGATGGATAAAGGAATAAGGAGCGGCAAGAGCCTAAGCTTGGGGATGCCCAAGGCACCCCAAGGTAATATTCAAGGAAGACTCAAGCATCTAAGCTTGGGGATGCCCCTCTTTCGTCTACAATCTATCGGTAACTCACTTGAAGCTATATTTTTATTCATCCCATGATATGTGTTTTACTTGGAGCGTCTTGTGATATAGTTTGTTTGCTTTTGTTTGCTTTTTAGTTTGTCACAATCATCTTTGCTGAACACACCTTTTTGAGAGAGACACACATTATTCATGATTTGTTAGAATACTCTATGTGCTTCACTTATATCTTTTGAGCTAGGCAGTTGCTCTAGTGCTTCACTTATATCTTTTAGAGCACGGCAGTGGTTATATTTTAAAGAAATAGTTGCACTCTCATGCTTCACTTATATCTTTTTGAGAGTCTCATGATAGCAATGGTAATATGTATGGGTTATGAATTTGGTCCTGATATGATAGGTATTCAAGAGGGATATAATAGAAACTTTCATGTAGATCACTGAATATGATAAATTTTATTCCTTGCAATAGTTTTGCGATATTAAGATGGTAATATGGGGGAGGTATTAGTAGATAATTGTGGTTTAGTAAGAATAGTTGTGATTCCCTAAGCATGCACGTATGATCTGTCGTTATGCTAAGAAGTTGGAGCATGATTTATTATTGATTGTCTACCTTATGAGTGGCGGTCGGGGACGAGCGATGGACCTTGTCCTACCAATCTATCCCTCTAGGGGCATGCATAGTAGTACTTTGCTTCGAGGGCCAATAAACTTTCACAATAAGTATGTGAGTTCTTTATGACTAATGTGAGTCCATGAATTATACGCACTCTCACCCTTCCGCAATTTTCTAGCCTCTTCGGTACCGTCCATTGCCCTTTCTCACCTCGAGAGTTGGTGCAAACTTCGCCGGTGCATCCAAACCCCATGACATGATACGCTCTATCACACATAAGCCTCCTTATATCTTCCCCAAAACAGCCACCATACCTACCTATCATGGCATTTCCATAGCCATTCCGAGATATATTGCCATGCAACTTCCACCGTTCCGTTTTTATGACATACATCATCATTGTCATATTGCTTTGCATGATCATATAGCTGACATAGTATTTGTGGCTCAGCCACCGTTCATTATTTTTATACATGTTACGCTAGCATCATTGCACATCCTGGTACACTGCCAGAGGCATTCATATAGAGTCATATTTTTGTTCTAGTATTGAGTTGTAATGTTGAGTTGTAAGTAAATAGAGGTGTGATGATCATCATTATTAGAGCATTGTCCAAGTGAGGTAAGAATGATGGAGACTAATGAGTCCTCGAAAAAGTGGGGATGAGGTCCATGAGATCGTTCTAAAAAAAAGAGGCGAAAAAGTGCCATGAAAAAAAATGAGAGAAAAAGAGAGAAGGGGCAATGTTACTATCCTTTTCCACACTTGTGCATCAGAGTAGCACCATGTTTTTTATATAGAGAGTCTCCTATTTTGTCACTTTCATATACTAGTGGGAATTTTTCATTATAGAAATTGGCTTGTATATTCCGATGAGGGGCTTCCTCAAATGCCCGAGGTCTTCATGAGCAAGCAAGTTGGATGCACACCCACTTAGTTTTCATGTTGAGCTTTCATACACTTATAGCTCTTAGTGCATCCGTTGCATGGCAATCCCTACTCCTCGCATTGACATCAATTGATGGGCATCTCCAAAGCCCGTTGATTAGCCTCGTCGATGTGAGACTTTCTCCATTTTTGACTTCTCTTATTTATCTCTACCACCATACTCTATTCCACCCATAGTGCTATATCCTTGGCTTGCGCTCATGTATTGAGTGGGAGTTGAAAAAGCTGAAGCGCGTTAAAAAGTATGAACCAATTGCTCGGCTTGTCATCGGGGTAGTGCATGATAAATACTTTGTGTGAAGAAGATGGAGCATGACAGGATAATATGATTTTGTAGGGATAACGTTCTTTAGCATTTTTATTTTGGAAGACATGATTGTTTATTAGTATGCCTGAGTATTGATGTCTTTATATTAAATTATAGACTATTGCTTTGAATCATTTGGATCTTATTATTCATACCGTAAGAGAGAGATTACATGATGAAACATGATAGGTAGCATTCCACGTCAAAAATTCTGTTTTTATCATTTACCTACTCGAGGACGAGCAGGAATTAAGCTTGGGGATGCTTGATACGTCTCCAACGTATCTATAATGTTTGATTGTTCCATGCTATTATAGTATCAATCTTGGATGTTTTTATATACAATTATATGCAATTATATATCATTTTTGGGGACTAACCTATTAACCTAGTGCCCAGTGCCAGTTGTTGTTTTCTGCTTGTTTTTGGCTTTTCAGAGAAACAGTACCAAATGAAGTCCAAATGCCATGAAACTTTATGGAGATTTTTTATGGACAAAAGAAACCTTGGAAGCTTCGGGAGGAGGCCAGAAGCCTCACGGAGTCTTCACAAGGCAACTGGGCACGGCCCAGGGGGGCGCGCCGTGTTGCCTTGTGGGTCCCACGTGACTCCATTTGACCTAATTCCACTTCTATAAATTCAGAAAATATTGGGAAACCATCAGAGAGCCAGAAGAGAAAACCTTTCTGCCGCCGCAAGCCTCTGTCCTTCCACGATCCCATCTGGAGGTCTTTTCCGGTACTCTGCCGGAGGGGGAATCGATCACGGAGGACTTCTACATCAACCTTGCTGCCCTTCCGATGATTTGTGAGTAGTTTACCACAGACCTACGGGTCCATAGCTAGTAGCTAGATGGCTTCTTCTCTCTCTTTGATCTTCAATGCAATGTTCTCCTTGATGTTCTTGGAGTTCTATCCGATGTATTCTTCTTTTGCGGTGTGTTTGTTGGGATCCAATGAATTGTGAGTTTATGATCAGATTATTCATGAGAAATATTTGAGTCTTCTCTGAACTCTTTTATGCCTGATTATTATAGCTTTGTATTTCTCTCCGATCTATCGATTTGGTTTGGCCTACTAGATTGATTTATCTTGCAATGGGAGACATGCTTTGTGATGGGTTCAATCTTGCGGTGCTCAATCCCAGTGACAGAAGGGGACATGACACGTATTTGTATTGTTGCCATTAAGGATAAAAAGATGGGGTTTATTCATATTGTTTGAATTTACTTCTCTACATCATGTCATCTTGCTTAAGGCGTTACTCTGTTTTTATTAACTTAATACTCTAGATGCATGCTGGATAGCGGCCGATGAGTGGAGTAATAGTAGTAGATGCAGGCAGGAGTCGGTCTACTTATCCCGGACGTGATGCCTATATACATGATCATTGCCATGAATCTGTCATAATTATTTGCTATTCTGTCAATTGCCCAATAGTAATTTGTTTACCCACCGTATGTTTCTGTGCTCGAGAGAGAAGCCTCTAGTGAAAACTATGGCCCCCGGTCTATCTTTATCACATAAAAAACCTAAAAATACCTTGTATCAATTTATTTACTTTTATTTTAATTAGTATTTTAGTTTATCAATTTACCTCGATAAGATTTAATCCTTGCAAATAACCGCTAAGAGGATTGACAACCCTCTTTTTTGCGTTGGGTGCAAGTGTTTGCTTTTGTGTGTGCAGGTGCGCTTAACGGAATTTTGCTTGGTTCTCCTACTAGATTGATAACCTTGGTTCTTAACTGAGGGGAATACTTATCTCTAATGTACTGCATCATCCTCTCCTCTTCGGGGAAATACCAATGCAGACAACAAGTAGCAGTGGCCACAAGCTCCCGGGCCAGCCCAGTGATTTGCAGGTGATCCCCCAAAGGGATGGAGAGAACCTCTGCAAGTACATATAATGGTTCAGCCGTGTGCACCACAACATCCACGACATCCATCATGCAGCTGTCGTTGCCGCATTCCACACAAATGTGCGCAACCGCAGGATGCGGTCTGAGATGAATGTCGAACAGGTCAAGACCATCAACGATCTATACGCCTTGGCAGATAGGTGTGCACGTGCTGAGGAAGGGAGGCGACTCCCAGGGGAAGATGCTAGTGTAGACGTCGACTCCGAGGACGACGACGCGTCAACCCCACAAAAGAAGAATAGGAAGCGCTACAGAAAGCACAAAAACAGGACTGTACTGGCCGTCCAGAGCTCCGACGACACCAACGCCACCAAGAAGCCGAAGGCAGACATCCCCGGCAAGGAGGTTGCCGGGTGCAATGCTTGCCGAGAAGCTGCGGTAGGCGAAAAGGCCGTCAAGACCGGCGGGTCGTACTGCAAGATCCACCGCACCAAGGGCCACAACCTCCAGCAATGCCGGCAAGTAGAGCAACTTGCCGAAAAGCAGAAGCAAGAGTACGAGAAGCGTGACAAGGAGAAAGCCCAAGATGGTGCTGGTGGGTCCAGCAAGCTAGACCATGGTGGCCGCGGAGGGCACCGTGGCAAGGCCAAGCAGCCAAAAGAGAAGGCTGCTCAGGGCCAGCAAGAATAGGATGATAGTGATGAGGACGGAGGCGGGTCCGGCAAGGAGTTCCAAAATGCGGTGGATGCCATGTGTGTTAAAGGAGGTGCATCTTTGCACTCCTCGCACCGGCAACTAAAGCAGTGGATCTGCGAAGTCAATGCAGCGGAGCTGGTGATGGAGGCACATAAGCCACTCAAGTGGTCACACTCGCCCATCTTCTTTGACGCCGAGGACCACCCGGATCGCACCACTGCGGTCGGGTGTTTGCCGTTGTTGGTCTCACCAACAATTCGCAGCCTCAAGGTGACGAAGATGCTGGTTGACGGTGCGGCAGGCTTGAACTTGATCTCCCCAGATGTGATCAAGAGGCTGCAAATCCCCGACAAAGATCTCGAGGAGACATGCAGTTTCCAAGGGGTCATCCCGGGGAGGAACAAGCCGAAGGGCCAAGTCACATTGCCGGTCACGTTCGGCAGCGAGCTCAACCATCGGACGGAGAAGGTTACCTTCGATGTCGTCAAGATGCTGCTGCCGTACAATGGGATTCTGGGCCGCCCAACCCTGGCCAAGTTTATGTCCGCATCACACTATGCGTACAATGTCGTAAAGATGCCAGGGCCGATGGGGGTCCTCACCATCAAGTCAGATTACAAGGACGCAATCATCTGTGTTGACAAGCTCTACCAGGAGGCGGCAGCGGCAGCTGCCATCGAGGCGCTTGCCCCTGCCGTCAAAGCTCCCGGGGAAGGAAAGAAGAAGAAGACCGGCAAGACCTCTGGGAAGGACTCCGGGAAGTGCACTTTGGAGTGCAGCATGCCTGTCGAGGACACACCAGAGAGCTCTACCGGCAAGAGCAAGAGAACCAAGGCTTCCGCACCGGCAACCAAACAAGTTTCTGCGAAAGAAGATGGGACGAGCGGCACTTTCTCAATAAGTGCCACGCTCAATGACGAGCAGGAAATCGAGCTCGTTACCTTCCTACGGGCGAATGTCGATGTGTTTGCTTGGCAAGCATCCGACATCCCCGGTGTTCCTAGGGAGGTAATTGAGCACCACCTTGCTGTCTTCCCTCATGCGAGGCCCGTCAAGCAGAAGATCAGAAAGCAAGCCTTGGAGCGGCAAGAGTTCATCGCCGAGGAGATTAAGAAGTTAGAAGCAGCAGGCCTGGTTAGAGGAGTGTTACACCCTACGTGGTTAGCTAATCCGGTGGAGGTGCGCAAGGCGAACGGGAAGTGGAGGCTTTGCATCGAATTCACTGATATAAATAAAGCCTGTCCCAAGGACCCTTTCCCTTTGCCGCGTATTGACCAGATTGTAGACTCCACTGCCGGCTGTGACCTACTCTCTTTCCTTGACGCCTATTCTGGTTATCATCAGATTTTTATGGCCAAGGAAGATGAGGAGAAGACCGCATTCATCACTCCATGTGGCACATACTGCTTTTTGCGTATGCCTTTCAGACTGAAAAGTGCCGGAGCGACTTTTGCCAGAGCGGTCCAGATTGGTTTTGAGCCACAGTTGCATAGAAATGTGGAAGCTTATATGGATGAAATTGTGGTCAAAACCAGAGACAAGTCAACACTGATCCAGGATCTCGAGGAAACTTTTGCCAACTTGGGCAAGCTCAACTTGAAGCTCAACCCTGAGAAGTGCGTGTTCGGTGTTCCATCCAGCAAGCTTCTTGGTTTCTTTGTGTCTCAGAGGGGAATTGAAGCCAACCCCGACAAGATCAAGGCAATTGAGCAAATGGAAGCACCGAGACGCGTCAAGGATGTCAGGTGCCTTGCCGGCTGCGTTGTCGCCCTCAGCAGGTTCATCTCCAAATCGGCAGAGCACGCCTTGCCGTTCTTCAAGATATTGAAAAAGGCAGGTCCAGTGAGCTGGACTCCGGAAGCGGAGGCCGCGCTCCGAGATTAGAAGGAGTACTAGTCCTCTCCGCCAGTCCTAGTTACGCCTAGGCCGCATGAGACATTACTGCTATACTTAGCAGCGACGAATCAAGTGGTTAGTGCTGCACTCGTGGCTGAAAGAGAGGTAGATGAGGAAGAGGTAGCAGCCGCAGAGCCATGACCCGACGAGCCGGAATCTTTTCCGGCAAGGTCAGGTGCCAACAAGCCAGAGATTGTGCAAGCCAGCCAGTCAGATCAGCAAGTTGTGAAGAAGAAGATGGTGCAGCGCCCAGTTTACTTCGTCAGCTCCCTCCTGCAAGGGGCTAGGTCAAGGTACTCTGGTGTGCAAAAGTTGCTTTTCAGCCTTCTCATGGGCTCAAGGAAACTGCGCCATTATTTTCAAGCACACCTAGTCACCGTCGTCACTCGCTTCCCGCTGCAACGCATCTTGAGAAATCCAGAAGCAACCGACAGGATTGTGGAGTGGGTATTGGAGTTATCAAGTTTTGATCTGAAGTTTGAGAGCACCTCGACGATTCAGAGCAGAGCCTTGGCAGAATTCATTGCAGAATGGACCCAAATGCCAGATGAAGAAAAACCAGAGACTTCTCTCCCCGGCAAGGAAACAATTGACGATTGGGTCATGTACTTTGACGGTGCTTTTACGCTGAAAGGCGCCGGTGCTGGTGTGCTGCTTATAGCACCCACCGAAGAGCACCTCAAGTACATGGTCCAGATGCATTTTCCCAGGGAGTAGGCCACCAACAACACCGCTGAGTACGAGGGTTTGCTTGCCGGACTGCACATTGCAATCGACCACGATATCCGGAAACTGATTATCAAAGGTGACTCGCAGCTTGTGGTGAGGCAGGTCAACAAGGATTACCAGAGCCCTTTGATGGAGGCATTTGTCGATGAAGTGAGGAAGTTGGAAGAGCACTTTGACGGTCTACAAGCAGAGCACGTCCCTCGTGCCTGGAATGAGATTGCTGATGACCTGTCAAAACTTGCTGCCCAAAAGATGCCTGTGGAACCAGGAACTTTTGTGCTCCAACTAACTCAGCCATCCGTTACACCATCGAAGCTGGCGAAGAAAAGAAAACAAGATGTTGATGGTTACACCTTGTACAGGAAGAGACCAAATGAGGTAAAGTTGAAATGCATCTCCCGGGAAGATGGACAAAGGCTGTTGGAGGAAATACATGAAGGGATGTGCGGCTCTCATATTGGGTCACGCGCACTTGTCGGCAAGGCGTTCCGTCAAGGATTCTACTGGCCGACAGCCCTTCAAGACACCTTGGCGGTGGTTATCAGGTGCGAAGCATGCCAGTTCCACTCCAAGGACACCCACCAACCAGCTCAAGCCCTCGAAACCATCCCTCTTTCTTGGCCCTTCTCGGTCTGGGGGCTCGACATTGTCGTCCCTTTCCCCCGTGCCACCGGGGGCTTTGAATTCTTGTACGTTGCAATCGACAAGTTTACAAAGTGGCCTGAGGTAGAGCCAGTGAGAAAGGTGACGACACAGTCAGATATCAAGTTCCTCAAAGGATTGGTTGCCCGTTTTGGTGTACCCAACAGGATCATTACCGACAACGACACCCAATTCACGAGCTGCACCTTTACAGCATATTGCCAAGAACTTGGAAATAAGATCTGCTATGCCTCCGTTGCTCACCCGAGAAGCAATAGGTAGGTAGAGAGGGCAAATGCGAAAGTGCTGTGTGGTCTAAAGACCAGGACTTTCGACAAGCTGCACCAGTGTGGAAGGCGTTGGGTGGAAGAATTGCCGGCGGTTCTTTGGTCAATCAGAACGACACCAAATCGAGCGACTGGCCAGCCACCCTTCTCCCTTGTGTATGGTGTAGAAGCGGTCCTCCCCACGGAACTCAAATACGGGTCACCTCGAGTCTTGACCTTCGATGAGGAGGACCAAGATGAGCTGCGGCATGACGATGCCACGCTCCTTGAGGAAGATCGTTTCCGGGCTGCTGTCTGTGCTGCACGGTACCAGCAAGCTTTGCGCCGCTACCATAGCCTCAAAGTGAATGCCAGGAACCTTGAGGAAGGCGACCTTTTCTTCGTCGGATTCAATCCACGAAGGGTAAAAACAAGTTGACGCCGAAGTGGGAGGGCCCTTACCGGGTAGTACGAGTCTCTAGACCCGACAAGTCCGTCTAGAGACCGAAGATGGCACTCCGGTGCTCAACTCATGGAATATTGAGCATCTTCGTAAGTTCTACCCGTAAGGCGCGGTTGCCGGGCTGCCCGGCAACCTATTTTGTACAAGTTTGCCGTCAAGGCATGTAAACCTTTGTACAAAGCCGGGCGCAGATCCCGTGCATAGTAAATAAAAACTAAATGTTTCACAACTTTTTGTCAAAGTACATATATATTTATGTGTTGCAGGCAGTTTTGTGTTACATTTTTTGCCTTTCATAAGGTGATTAACGAACCGTCAAGGTTCCAGCCTCCTCCTTTCTCTTCTTTCTTTTTCTTAAAGGAAAAAAAAGAGTTCCTCACGTACAAGTTTCTCGGGGGGAGTGACGGTATGGATAGCAAAGGACGCGTTCAAGATTTCACCCTACGGCAAGAAGTACGGCAAGGAATAAGCTAAGTTGCAAAACTCTAAAATAAATTCTTTTGTTGTAGTTGCAGTTCTCCTTGAACGATTTTGGCCTTTGTGTGAGAAACCTGCACGCTAAGGAACCTTGCCGTGATCAACTGCGCTCTTCCTTTGCTTCGAGTCCGCTCGGTAACTTAAGTAGCTGCGTTGTGACCGTCAAGCGTGACCCTGTCGGCAGCGACATTTCTGGCAAGCTGCTAAGGACCCACTCCTCAAGCACTTACGGCGAGGGTGTGCGCACCGGCAAGCTTCCGGCAAGCGTAGGGTACAAAAATCATGCAAAGACAGAATGGAATAAGGAGAATAATACGCATACGTCCATTCAAAATACAAACTATATCAACTGATAAACGTTTAGATGCAAAAGTTATCTTCCATGCCCCCACGGGGCTACATTGGTTTTGATACAGGAACTAAGGAGAGGAGCCTAGGCGGAGCACAGCTCATCTTCGAGATTCGACTAGGGCAATACTATGTGCCTAGTTGGAGTCGTCGCCTTCGCTCTTGATACGCGAGGAGCTTTCATCACACTCGCTCTCACTTTCGCTGGTGGAGTCGGTGCCGCTGCTGCTCTCACTTTCCGTGTAGCATTCGATGCGGCCGCCGGAGACCCCGAAGAACTTCACAAAAAGTGTGCTAGCTCCGTCGTACCTAAACTGAAGAAGCTGCCCTACCTTAGACCACGCGAGCGGGCGAACGACTTCCACCCCCGCGTCAGGAACAGAGAGCCGGCGGTGGAGAACTCGGCCACCACCCAGGAGGGGCCGTTGCAGCAGCCATCCGCCTGTAGCCACAAGCCCGAGGGCCTGCTGTTCTCCATCACCCTTGCAAAGGGGTCCGGGAGCCGGAGCCAACTGCGGAGCCGGCGATGCAGCCCCATGACAAACTCGTGCGCTGCCACCGCCGTGTGGGACTCGTGCGCCGCCACCGCTGTGCGGGCTACCGCCTGAGGAGGAAGTGCATCCGCCACGCCACGTCCTCCACGCCCGCCTCGCCCACGAGTACCGCGCCCTCCACGGCCGCGGGGGGCGGCTCTGTTGTGGGCGCTAGGGCTGGCACTCACGATGACCACTGAGGAACGCGTCCGGCCCTGAGGAGGGACCCTCGGGGCAGAAGCAGGTGCGCGGGCCCGACCTCCACCCCTCGCCATCACAGCAGTAGACCTCAAGGAAGGCAAGGATGAACGAAAGGTTGGAGGAGGAGAATGGTAAAGGCAGAACATGGGTGGGGAAGATTGCCACTCCCCGCGCCCTCTTTTATAGCGCTCTAGAGGGATTACTCTCCCTGCCGCCTCGCCTCCCTTAATGGCAGAAACCGAGGAAGGGGACGCGAGAAGTCAGGCGAAATGAGCAGCGCCCTCCACGTTTTTCCTTTTTATGGGGAAGGCGCGAGGGTTGGCTCTTTTTCGTCCTTCGTGACTACGCTTTTCATGCGCACCACCTCCCGCCGCTGCTTCGCTCCACCTCTCCCACACTCGCATTTAATGCGCATCGTGGGCGGGTGCGATAAAAGAGAAGATTATGACAGTTATCCTCTGCCATGCGCCACCTGTGCACTGTTTGGGCCTAGCCCAACGATGCCTCGCATGCGCGCGTGGCCCAGGCCCAGGGGCTCCTGTCGGTGTACTAAGACATGGGTGCCCTCGTACCCAGACTTGTGCACATGCAATTGAAGCCTTCCTTCCGGCAAGGGCTTGACAAAGGATCACTACGACTCGAGACTCAACACCAAGACCGTGAAGAAGACCTCAAGGCAGGTCATCGAGAAGTACTGTTCTAGTACTGAAGATCGACGCTGCCCTCGCCAGCAAGCTTTGCCCCGGCAAGGTGAAGACCAAGGCTATGGTTGTCGGCAAGCTCCCTTGCCGGCAAGCAAGGCCCGGCAAGCTCCGTGCCAGCAGGCTTGTTCTGTCCCATTACCGCTCCACCTTGATACGTCTCCGTCATATCTACTTTTCCAAACACTTTTGCTCTTGTTTTGGCCCCTAATTTGCATGATTTGAATGGAACTAACTTGGACTGACGCTGTTTTCAACAGAACTACCATGGTGTTGTTTTTTGTGCAGAAATAAAAGTTCTTGGAATTGGATGAAACTTTTTGGAGATTTTTTATGGAATAAATAAAAAATAATGGAACCAAGACCCACTGGAGGGGGGCCACCCAGTGCCCACGAGGCACCAGGGCGCGCCACCCCCCCAGGCACGCCCTGGTGGCTCGTGGGGCCCACATGGCTCCGCTGACCCTAATCTCTGGCCTATAAATTCACAATTCCAGAGAAAAAAAATAAGAGAGGAAGTTTTATTGCATTTCACGATACGGAGCCGCCGCCACCTCCTGTTCTTCATCGTGAGGCCAGATCTGGAGTCCGTTTGGGGCTCCGAAGAGGGGGATCTTCCGGCATCGTCATCATCAACCATCCTTCATCACCAATTTCATGATGCCCACCGTCGGGAGTGAGTAATTCCTTCGTAGGCTTGCTGGACGGTGATGAGTTGGATGAGATTTATCATGTAATCAAGTTAGTTTTGTTAGGGCTTGATCCCTAGTATCCACTATGTTCTGAGATTGATGTTGCTATGACTTTGCTATGCTTAATGCTTGTCACTAGGGCCCGGGTGCCATGATTTCAGATCTGAACCCTTTATATTTTCATGAATATATTTGTGTTCTTGATCCGATCTTGCAAGTTATACACACCTGCTATGTGTTATGATCCGTATACCAAAAGGTGACAATAATTGGGATTCTTTCCGGTGATTTCCATAGTTTGAGGAGTTCATGTATTCACTAAGTGCTAATGCTATGTTCCGGTTCTCTATTAAAAGGAGGCCTTAATATCCCTTAGTTTCCTTATGGACCCCACTGCCACGAGAGGGTAGGACAAAAGATGTCATGCAAGTTCTTATCGCAAGCACGTATGACTATATACGGAATACATGCCTACATTACATTGATGAATTGGAGCTAGTTCTGTGTCGCCCTAGGTTGTAACTGTTACATGATGAATGTTATCCAACAATATCACCGATCCAATGCCTACGAGTTTTTCACATATTGTTCTTGCTAAGTTACTACTGTTGCTACTGCTGTCACAATTGCTACTACTATTGCTGCTACCGTTACTGTTACCGTTACTCTTATTACTACTGCTACCAAACTATCATACTACTGTGCTACTGATCACTCTGCTGTAGATATTTAGTCTCCAGGTGTGGTTGAATTGACAACTCAACTGCTAATACTTGCAAATATTCTTTGGCTCCCCTTGTGTCGAATCAATAAATTTGGGTTGAATACTCTACCCTCGAAAACTGTTGCGATCCCCTATACTTGTGGGTTATCAAGACCTTTTTCTGGCGCCGTTGCCGGGGAGCATAGCTATATTTGTGGAGTCACTTGGGATTTATATCTGTTGATCACTATGAAGAATCTGAAAGACGCTAAGACCAAGATCATTCCCTCTAAGATGAGGGGAGGTAAGGAACTGCCATCTAGCTCTGCACTTGATTCACCTTCTGTTTTGAGTAAACTTGCAACACCACCACATGCTATTAATTCTGATATGTCGCAAGTTATTGATGATACCACTTCTGCTATGAATGATACTCATGATGATGCTAGTACTATGCTTGATAATGCTGTGCCACTTGGTGAATTTCTTAGTGAACAACTTGCTAAAGAAATTGAAAATGCTGAAACTCTTGAGAATTATGATTCACCTATTATGCCTAGCTCTCCTACTAGAGTTGAAACACCTGATGAACATTGCTTTGATAGGGAGATGGCTAGAGCCATTCTTGCTTGTAATGATAGAGATGAAGTTATAAAACTGCTTGCTGAAATGAAAGAAAAATCTATGAAGGAGAGAATGAAATATGATCCTAAGTTTGCTACCTCTCCTATATTTGTTACTGATAAGGATTATGAATTCTCTGTCGATCCTGAGTTAATTACCTTGGTTGAATCTGATCCTTTCCATGGCTATGGAACTGAAACTGTTGTGGCACATCTTACTAAATTAAATGATATAGCCACCCTATTTGCTCATGAGGAAAAAATTCGCTATTACTATATTCTTAAGTTATTTCCTTTCTCATTAAAGGGCGATGCTAAGGAATGGTATAATACTCTTGCTCCTGGTTGTGTGCGTAGTCCCCAGGATATGATTTATTACTTCTCTGAAAAATATTTTCCTGCTCATTAGAAACAAGCTGCTTTACAGGAAATATTTAACTTTGTGCAAATTAAAGAAGAGAATCTCCCTCAAGCTTGGGGGTGGCTTCTCCAATTACTTAATGCATTGCCTGATCATCCTCTTAAGAAGAATGAAATACTTGATATCTTTTACAATGGACTAACCGATGCTTCTAGGGACTACCTAGATAGTTGTGCGAGTTGTGTTTTTAGGGAACGGACTATTGAACAAGCTGAGGAATTATTGAATAATATATTGAAGAATGATAATGATTGGACACTTCCTAAACCACCGCCTAAACCCACTCCGAAGAAGAGGGGTATTTTATATCTCAGTCCTGAAGATATGCAAGAAGCAAAGAAATGTGTGACGGAAAAAGGTATTAAAGCTGAAGATGTTAAGAATTTGCCACCTATTGAAGAAATACATGGTCTTGACACACCGCCACAGGTAGTAGAGGTAAATTCTCTTATAAAGTTTGATGAAAGTGATATTCCTTATAATAAACCTCCTAGTCAATGCTTGTATGAATTTGACATTATATTATTAAGCAAGATCACTTCAATGCAAATGTTATGAAACAATTGAAACGAAATGCTTACATGATTGATCGCTTGAGTGACTTGTTATTTAGAATTGCTAATGATGTCAAAGGTGTGAGTAAACATGCATATATGGTTCAAACTCAATTAGAACAAGTTGCTAAATCTCAAAGTGAATTTCTCAATGAAATGAATAACAATATGAATGATCATGCTGTTAGAGTAATGACTAGAGGAGGGAGAATGACTCAGGAGCCACTTTATCCAGAAGGTTACCCTAAAAGAATTGAACAAGACTCTCAAAGAATTAATGTTGATGCAGCTAGTCCATCTAAAAAGAAAAAGAAAAAGAAAAATGATAGGACTTTGCATACTTCTAGTGAACCTGAGATAGAAAAACCCTTAGAGGATAGTAATGATGTTTCTATTTCTGATGCTGAAACACAATCTGGTAATGAAGAACCACCTGATGATAATAATAATGATGATGCTCATGTGGATACCCAACCAGATAATGATAAAGAACCTGATAACGATGTTGAAATAGAACCTGCTGTTGATCTTGATAACCCACCTTCTAAAACTAAATGTCATGATAAAAGAGACTTCGTTGCTAGGAAACATGGTAAAGAAAGGGAACCATGGGTTCAAAAACCCATGCCCTTTACTCCTAAGCCATCTAAGAAAAAGGATGAGGAAGAATTTGAACGCTTTGCTGAAATGCTTAGGCCAGTCTTTTTGCGTACTCGTTTGACTGATATTATAAAGATGCCTCCGTATGCTAAATACATGAAAGACATTGTCACAAATAAAAGGAAGATACCTGAAGCTGAAATTTCTACCATGCTTGCAAATTATTCTTTTAAGGATGGAGTACCTAAGAAACTAGGGGATCCAGGAATACCAACTATACCATGCTCCATTAAACGAAATTATGTCAAAACTGCTTTGTGTGATTTAGGAGCCGGTGTTAGTGTTATGCCTTTCTCTTTATATAAAAGACTTGATTTGAATAAACTCACTCCCACTGAAATATCATTGCAAAAGGCTGACAAATCAACTGCCATACCTATCGGTGGTTGTGAGGATGTGCCCGTTGTAGTTGCAAATGTTACTATTCTAACAGACTTTGTTATACTTGATATGCCCGAGGATGACAACATGTCGATTATCCTTGGTAGACCCTTTTTGAATACTGCAGGGGCTGTTATTGATTGCAACAAAAGCAAGGTCACTTTTCATATCAATGGTAATGAACATACGGTGCACTTTCCGAAGAAACAATTTCAAGTAAATGGTATTCGTGTTATTGGAAAGACTCCAACAATTACTATTGGAAGTCTTCAACTCCCTCTCCCTACTATTAAAAAGAAATATGAAACTCTTATTATTGGGGAGATGCATATCCCCGTTGAGGTAACTTAGTGTTATTCAAAAGTTCCTCGGTTTCATGTTACTCGGAAATGGTTTGTTAATAAGACTTGATCAACCTTATTAATGGATTCTTTTTGAGGGGCATGTGGTCGATGAATTTAGTAAGCACAACCTTGTGTACCCACTTTTTGTTTTCTGTTATTTTTAGTTAAACAAAATAAAATGCCATGATTATCCTGTTTTCTGATTTATCCGTGCAATAAAAAATGGCCCAGAGATAAAAGTGCTCAGAATGCAATAAAATTTTGATATGAATTTTTATACAATATTTGAGAATTTTTGGCACTGGAAACATACCGGGGGGGGTGCCCCAGGAGCCCACAAGGTACCAGGGCGCGCCACCCCCCCTGGCGCGCCCAGGTGGCTCGTGGGCCCCATAGGGACCCCCTCACTTATTCCTTCAGCCCACTTCATCTCTTACCTCTAGCAAAAATTCCTGGTAGCTCTCTCTCTCTCGTGTTCTTGCTCACGAACCTGAAATTTTCGATCTCCTTGCTCGGAGCTCCATTTCCGAAACTGTTTTGGGAGATTGCCCCTTGGTATGTGACTCCTCCATTGCTCCAATTAGTTTTTGCTATAGTGGATTATATTTTGCATAATTAGCTGCTCTTGGTGCTACTGAAAATGAGCTTGCATGTTGAATTCTTTGAGTTCCAAGTAGTTTGAATGCTTGATATAGGCTCTAGACATCCATATGAGTAGTTGCTATCAATCTTGTGAAGTTTTATTGATATCATTTTGTGGCCCAAAAATTTTCAGAAAATTGTTCTTAGGAAAATGAATATCTTCCGGAGGAGTTCTTCGAGGAGGAGGTCCTCTGAAGCGTCATCAAGTGAAAGCTCAGCATGCCAATCATACGAGGAACCAAGGGCAAGTTCGGTGCGGGGTGCTGAAGCAAAATCATGTCGATGGCCTTGCAACGAGTTCATGCTAGGTGCAGGCATCAAGGAAGATTTTGACCAATATATTCACAACACCGAGCTCTCCGCCTTCATCGCAGATAAGCCACCACAGCATTACAACCTCACTCATTCATTCACTCAACACTTTGAATATCACCCGCGCACTTCTAGAGTTTTATTTCACCTCTATGACAGATCCTATAGTATTTCTCTAGAAGAATTCTGTGATGCATGCAAAATTCCATATTGGGGTTCGTTAGATGAACCACAAAAATATGATTATGAGTCATTCCTTAATAGCCTTTGCAACGGTGAGGATAGGGGAGTCACGCAGGCCAGAATAGTTAGCATCCACTTTCCTGCTATTCGATATTTTGCACTCTTTAATGGTAAATGCATTGTCGGTAAGCAAGACTGCAGTACGCTTTGCGCCCCTGATCTGAGTCTTATCCATACGGCTTTGACTGCAATAAGTATTATAATCTTGGGGCTATTGTCGCACGTAGGCTGTAGCGTAACGCGGGTAATGGTGATTTGTATGGAGGAATTTATGCCTCCCGCGTAGCTGCAAAGCTAGGGGTCTCGCCCAATTCCAATGATCCCCTCTTACCTTATAAATATTTAAATTTCAAAACAATGCGAGAACATAAGTTTTTAAAACACAATGCACATGTATACGAATATAACTTAGTTTTTGATAAATGTCGATCTTTGTATGTTGCTTTGCCTGCTCCTGCCCTCTTTGATTTTCAGAACAAGCAGAGATATTATCTATTGGAGAGCGAGGTGCACGAGTACAAGGCGGTGGTCGAGGCTGCCCGTCTGGCTGAGGAGGCGGCTCAGAACGCCTCTACGAGCTACCACTTCGATTATTACCCAGACCAGGGATGGCGATGACCAAGCTAGGCCAAAAGCCTAAGCTTGGGGGAGTACGTATCTCTCACCGACATTACATTCATGCTCACACATTTCATTCCAGTTGTCGGTGTTCATACTTTTTCATTGTATAATCCATGCTAGTTTTATTTTCTCGCTTTCTTCTTGTGTGTTTGAAGAACTTTGAGAAAATCCAAAAATATTTCTCGTTTCTTTTCGGTTTTTCTTTCTAACCTAAATAGTTGTAGTAGTAAAAAGAAAACCCAAAAAGATTTCCCGTTTCTTCTTTTACTTGTTGGGAGCTTTCCCGTGTAAATAGTTTTTTTTCTCATTTTTCGTTTTCTTCTTTATTTTGCTTTCTTCAGAAAAACTAAAAACTCCAAAAATATTTCAGTGTGTTTCTCTGAAGTTCTTTCCTTTTGTTGAGTCATTGTAAGGAGAAGACCACGATGAAAATGTTGAGTGGCTCTCATATGCATTATGGTTTATCTGACAAAGATCCAATATTACCTTGTCTTCTCCTTTAAATAAAATGCTTACAGATTCCAGCTTAGTCCACGGCACACTTGCACTATTTTCATTTTCATATCATTCGGTCGTGCAAGTGAAAGGCAATAATGACGATGACCTGATGAAGTGATTGTGGCATGGAAAAGCGGGTATGAACTCAACTTGTTCTTTGTTTTTGTAAATATGTTTAACTCAGTATCCATGATTCAGCATATTATGATTAAACATGTTTATGATGACAATTAGAGATTATAGTTGCTCATGCCATGCTTAAGTAGCTTGGAGTGGATAATGATTTATCTTGGGTGTCAACATGCATTAAAATGATTGTGATGTAGTATGATGATATGGTATCCTCCTCTGAATGCTTCGAGTGGCTTGACTTGGCACATGTTCACACATGTAGTTGATTCAAAACCAACATAGCCTCCACGATATTTATGTTCATGGTGCTTATATCCTACTCATGCTAGTATTCAATGTTGATTATTCATAATGCATGATTATGACCGTTTTCGCTCTCTAGCTGGTCGCTTCTCAACCTATTTGCTAGCTTTCGCCTGTACTAAGCGGGAATACTGCTTGTGCATCAAAACCCCTAAACCCAAGTTATTCCAGATGAGTCCACTATATCTACCTATGTGCGGTATTACCCTGTCGTTCTAAGTAAATTTGCATGTGCCACCTCTAAATATTTAAATGAACTTCTGTTTTGTGTGCCCGTACCGCTCATGGAGCGACAGGGGGCGGTCAGTATCTTCCATGCTAAGCGGGTTATTCTCATGACGAGTGTTTACTCACTTGTCCTTGCACGAGAGGGGCTGGTAATCGGGATGCCAAGTCCCACTATTAAAATTGCAAAATAATAAAACAAACTCCCCTAGAAAAAGTTGTTGGTATGGAGGGCACCCGAGGATTCGGCTAGCCATGGCTTGTGTTTGTTGGTGGAGGGGGAGTAAACTTTACTTTACCGCTTGGGAACCGCCGCTAATGTGTTTAGCATGGAAGATATTGAAAACTCTCGGTCGTGATGTTGACAGGAAAGGCATACCTCCCAAATTATATTTATCTCTGATTTAAGCTTTGAACTCTGGCACCTCTGCAAATCCATGCTTCCCTCTGCAAAGGGCCTATCTATTTACTTTTATGTTATTTTACTTTTATTGTTGAGTCATCACCTTCTCAAACAAGCACCAGACCTGAGAGCACTATTGTCATTCTCATGCATTATGAATAGTTAATGTTGTGTGCATCATGACTGGATCTCTGCTACCATGAATTACAATGTTTAGTCGCTGCTTGAACTTTGGAGGTGCTCTGCATTTATGTTTTGCGGTCTCAGAAAAGGCTAGCGAGATACCATGTTGTTAAGACCGAGAGTATATCGACCAGAGGGGGGGTGAATGGGAGATTCAAAAATTCTTTCGAAAGTTTTGAACCGATCCCAAACACAGCAGCGAAAATAAGGTTTGGTAGAACAACATTCAATTTAGCTCGCTATAGAAGAATATATCTATCGAAGTAGAAGTCAGTTATCATTCGAACACAGGTTCGACAAATACAAAGGTAATGCAATATACGAACAGATCCATCAGCACGAGGAAAAACAATATATGGACTATGATGGAAATGCACAGAAAGTGGTAACAAGGTGAATGAATTCGGCACTGAATGTAATTACGCAGACATACAGAAATATGAAGTGAAATGAATTAACCTAAGCCGATGGAAAAGAACGATGAGAGGGCGACAGACAATTGATGAACTATGATTGATCAGATACAACTATCGGCACTGAGCACGAATGTAAACTGCTGAAGGAAATGCAGTAATGTAAAGCGAACCAGTGGTGCTCGATGGCGACAGAAGAATTTGGTAGACCAGTTCGCCCTTCTGCCAAAGGACTACGTCTGGTTGGAGGGGTTGTTATTTAACACAGAGGATAAACTCTCCTCGCCCTATTCTCCTTCAACTCGGAGCTGATCAGACTCCAGTTGATTTCACTCGTGGTAGATACTTGTCGGCGATCTCCAAACCTTCGACAGACTTCTTCGCAAACCACAATGACTCTTGGTTGCTGAAGATCTTGCTCAGTGAAGACAATTACTCTTCGACACTCGAGCCGACACCTATCCGTCTAGAGAGTGTGCAACTCTCAAGAGTAATAGGTACAAGAACTCTAACTCAGAACAACTGTGATGCTCAACCACTGTCTAAGTTTTGGCTCTTGATTTTTCTCTCGGTGGATCTTAAACTCAAATCACTCGGAGAGGGGATGCTCAATCAATCTTCTCAGAAATCTTAAGCGGAGCAGCTAACGGGCAACGTTGGAGCTGGTGGCTATTTATAGCCGCAGCCTTCCCTGACGGGAAAAGACCAAATTTGACATGTGGAGCAGCCAACGGCCGAACGACACGAGTCCAACGGTCAGAATTGAGCACAACGGTAACATTACGTGCGGAGCAAGTAATGCTAACTCCTCAGTTCAAAATATATCTCCTACAGCGACGAAGAACACCGTCTTCTACTGGCAGGTAATCATTCGAAGCATAAAGAGATTTCTCTCAGTCTCGCATAGGTTTGGGCTAAGCATCACAGCGGATCTAAGCTTCGAGAACCTATACCCCTCTTAATAGTACGGAGGTCCTATGACTCAAATAAATGGAAGAAGAACAACGAAAAGAATGCTACGTCTTCACTTCGTCTTCGCCTCCCATCGCTGCAGTCAATTTTCTTCGGACAGAATCACCGAACCAATTGCTTCGCGTCAGCAATAAATTTTCGAGGGATCAACTTCTTCACTTCATTCTTCTCGTCTACAAGTCTTCAAAAGATGTAGCTCATTCTTCTCTGCGGTGCAGATATTCTTCGGTGAAGTTCCTCGAACTGTACACCGGAGACATCATTCTCTCTGTGTGCACTAGCAAACAAATCAGTCCATACCTGTTTTTGTCAACAATCTCCAAAACACAAGAGGGCAAGTATTGCACCAACAATCTCCCCCTTTTTGGACGATTGTTGACAAAACAGAACACATCGAAAGATAGATAAAAGAATGAAATGGAATGTGAAGAAAGGTGAAAGACGAGAGATAAATACGAAGATAAAACACGTTCCCCCTGATGATATGCGTCATTCTGATTGGAGTGAGCATAGAGGATAATGCGGAAGGTAGCGAGGTGAATCTTCGTATGAGTGATATTGGCAGATGATCTCATTCGTAGTTTCATCCAATCCACTCGACGGTGTCTGAGGAATTTCCTGCCACACACAACCTTTGACATAGATTAGTTAGATAGCGAGGAAAATTTGAAAAACGTTGTGGCAAAGGATACGCCATGAAGATTTTCTCAGAACACAGTTTAATTCCACACGAGATAGATTTCCTGCAAATTAGATGTTCGAGGAATAATCAGAGCAAAGGAGTCACAAGTATAATGCTCGGAGTGGATATGCTTCAGACGATGTTTTCCTGCAACAAAGATGATCCCATAGACATATGCGAGGGAAAACAGCTTGTCAGATAGACAGAAAGAATTCTCTTTTTGAGTTACGAGTAATATTACTCTGAAGCGACTTCTCTTCTCCTGCATCGTTAGATAGTGAAAGATAAGCATAGGAGTAAGATATATGTAGTTTCAAGGAGTAAGATCCCTCTTTTCGAGAGACATGAATTCCAATCCTCCTTGAAAGACTTTCACTTAACCTTGTACGAAAGATAAATATCGAGGATAATCATTGCAAGGAAGTAAGCATTTGATAGCACCTGCAAACAAATAACTGGAAGCAAATATTGCATTGCAAGGGTTATTAATGGTACATGACGACGCAGTATACCAACACCACAGGCGGTGAGATTAAGTTCCATGACCAAAAGTTCAACGACCAAAAGCAAATTGTTCGAAATAAGAGCAAATGGCGAATGGAAACACCCTGCAAATAACCCGCTTTTCTATCTATCGATGTTCTTCTCCCCCTTTTTGTCAACAAGTGTCAAAAAGGAAAGAGAATGCATGCGAGGAACTACTCGTCCGAAGAATCCCCAGAACTCGAATTGTTCGGCGAAGCAGAACGAGCGATGGTCGAAGCCGAAGCAGGAGTCGGAGACGCAACACGGGCTTCAGGATCTGCTTCGGGAGTAGCAGTGCGAGGTACATCTAGCTTGTATATAAATGTGCCTGCTGTGTCTTCAAGTTCATCATCAGGTTCAACAAATAGCAGGTCAGTGGAGGCAGAGCGCTGAGGAAGCACTGGGGTTTGCCTTCGGATGTGAGGAACTTCAAACAGCTCCAGATGATCATAACCTTTCTTGATTCCCTTGGCAGATAGTTGTTTGCGAGAATAATGCTTGCGCAGAAGGGTCCACGAGCTCTTCTTCTGTTCTTTCTCATACAACAGAGCTTGACGAGCATAATTGTGAAGCAGATTAATCTCAGTCATCATTTCCACTTTTTCTTTGCGGTCGAGCTTGATGTGACTTTCCAGGGCTTGTTGAGTGCGAAGACAAATCTCGTATAGTGAGGGATTTTCTTCACGGGGGATTTCTACTGTGACCTTCTTGACCTTCGGAGCTCTAGCAGAGGCAGCAGCAGTGGCATTGATGGGTGTCTTCCCTTTGCCAATGTCTTTTCCAAACAGGAGAGTGTCTCAGACTGGTGGCATGAATACTTTCGGGACAAATGGGCAGAAAAACTTTTTCTCGAGAAGCTGCTCAATGGAGAACATGATCCATGGTGCATATGGCTTCAAGACTTGAGGGCTATCAGCTGCATAGGCCAAGTTGCGAATGAGAAGATTTGGAATGTCAAACCGAATGCCATGAGCTATAGCGTGAAGTGCATTTGCCATGATGCCATGAATGATTTCGGGTCTGTTTGTCGGCGTGAGAGAGTTGCACAGGATATAGAACAAAACTTTGTTCTCATAGGCCAGATTCTTAGGATTTGCCTCGGTACATTCATCACCAACAAGTTTAGGGTCCATCAACATGTGAAGTTCAGCTTCAGATACTTCCCAGAAGTGCAGTCGGTGTTCACGTGAGGCATCAAATTCACACCGAGGTAGATTTAACAGTGCCAAAAACTGGTCAGCCGAGCATTTGATCTTTTCGTCTTCTGTCATCCATTCGAGGATCCAAGTGCTGCTGTTTGCCAGATCTCCTGAGATATAAAGAGTGGCGTAGAACTGAAGGATAACTTCATGATTCCAGCCATGATTGAAACGAAGGAAACTCTTCAGGAAGACCTGTTCAATCTGCTCGATGGTGGGATGGAAGCAAGGTAAACTTTCGAGCTCAGCGAAATCCAGAATCTTGTGCTTGAATATGCGATTCTTTCCATACAGAATGCGAGCATAATACACGGCCTGTTCCTTTGTCCAGAATCTTGGTGATAAGGAAGTTCTTTCACCATCATATGGGCTGGTCCCAAAGAATGCAACTTTCGAACGATGAAACTGCTCATTGAAAGCTGGACCGTTTGGGCCATCATCGACATGAAACAACGGGAAGGTTTCCAACGGATTTCTCAGCGGTTCTACATCGGCCATAGACTGGGTCCGAACATCATCAGGCGTAGGCACATCTTCCTCAATAGGCCTGAGAGGAGCGTGAGGCTTCCTCGATTTTTCTCGTGCTGATGGCTTCGAGGAACTTGTCTGACCACTGATCTTGCTTCCCGGAACTCCTTCGGCATCTTTCTGACTTTCGGGCACAAGGGCCTTTTCTTTCCTTGTGCTTTCTTCGGCGGGAGGCACGACAACTTCTTTCTCGGGTGCTTGAGATACAGCTGGTGGGACAGTTTCTTCTCGAGCCATCGGCTCATCTGATTTCTTTTCTTCCTCTACCAACTGCGGTGCAGTGGTAAGAGGAGCAGGATCAACATCCATCTGGGTAGGGGCACCAGATGATGAGACGGGGGGTGTTTTCTCTCGGGAAGTATTGAGCTCCCCCTCAATCTTGTCATTTTCCTCCTTATTTGGTTCGGAGGGCTCAGCTTGCAATGTTCTCGGCGGCGATGGATCTGCCTTCTCAACTTCAATCTCTTCATCAACTTCGTCAACTGGGGATTGCTGCTTGGGAGGTGCATATTCCTCTTCAGTCCTTTCCAGGAATATATCAACAACCTCATGTTGCTCTTGGGCTACTGGCGCAGGAATGATAACCTCATCAGTGCCAGCTTGTTGCATGAGTTCATCCTCGTGAGGTGGAGATGGAGGAACCTGTTGCAAGGGTACATGGGAATCCAGTGGAGTAGGATCACCAGCGATAGTCTGAAGGCGGCGGTCTTTGTTTGCTTTCGGTTTGCTTACTCTTGCCCTAGCCTTCTGACGTTTTTCCTCTTGAATTCTTCTTCGAGCGAGATCTGCCTTGCGTTCAATCTCCTCATTCCTCCTGTCACGCAGCTGAGACACTTCCATGTGCAATCGCGAGTGCCACTCAATTTTCTCATTGCGCAAGACACTGAGGGCCTTTGTGAGTTCAACAATTTCTTTGTTCATCTTTTTCCTTTCGGATTCAGTCTTGGCCTCATTTCTCATTTTCTCGACATCTTGCTTGTCTTTGACAGCTTTGTTCAGCTTCTTGGAGATTTTCCTCAGCTCGATGAAATGCTTTGTTACCATTTCGGCAACATCATCAGGCAGTCCCAGATGGCTTACTTCATCAGCTTTTGCATCATATGCTGCACTATCAATCACATCGATCATGAAGTTGAAATCATACTTCTGTTCCTCTGTGGGAGCAGGAATAGTGACCCTGGTCTTCTTAGCAGCCACATCAGCATTTTCTTCATGTTGCAGCTTTCTCTTCGCTGCAGTGCTAGTCAAAGTTCTCGGAGCAGCAGAACCCGAAGGTTTGTCAGTGAACGGAACGGGTGCAAGCCTGGGTGATTTCCTCGGAGAGGGTAAAGCTTTCACTGGAGAGGGGCTCTTGGATGGTTTGTTGAGAATGGCAAGACGATCATACAATGGAATTTCGTCGGGGGTATCTTCTCTGGATGACTCATCAGACGAGTCAGGAGTTGCCTTCTTGATTCTCTTGGCGAGAGTTTTCTTTCGGGGTGCACGAGGGGAAACTGATTTCTCATATTTTCTTTCCTTTGAAGCTGATGCACGTTCCTTCTTCTTCTGTACATCTTGCTGGGTCAGCGCGACATTTTTCGCTTCAACTTGATTTTTCTTAGCTTCTCTAGCTTCACGCTTGGCTTTGGCCTTCGCCCTCTTAGCTACTTCCTCGGGAAAATCAGCGATGGTTTTGAGCGAGTCAGGATGAGCATCTGCAGGCTGCGGTGGTCTGACTTTTTCATCATCTGGGCCAATGCAATTTTCAGCAATGCAGTCATTCCATGGTGGAGTGAAGGCAAAAAGAATCTGGTACTTCTCGCGAACATTTTCATATCGTACCATTTGCCAGCCCAGTGGCGGCGAATCCTTTGAAGCCTGTTGTTGCGATCTGTTGTTGATTCTCCTTCAGGTGGAGTTTTGTAACTTTCAGGATCAGACATCTCTGTAGTGGTGTTCTTTTCTCTGCCATGACCGCCCTTCTTGGGATTTCCATTGGAGAAGATGGTTAGAGCGTCAGTGACCAATTCATCCTCGGGCTGACTGTGAGCAGAGGGAATTTCCTCAGTATCTCCTTCGGGCACGGATTCTTGTCTCTTCTTCGGAGCCTTGGGTGGCTTCGAGGATTTTCCTCCTCCAGTCATTCTCATTCGTTCAGACCTTGGTGGAAACTGAGGCAAATATCTTTCAGAATCTGAATGCTCTTCCGAACTCTGTGACATGACCAACCTGTGAAGAAGAGAGGATGCGAGCGAAAAAGGTAGGGTCATAATCATGCACAGATAACTTTTGAACGAAAATGATTTTGAAGAAGTCCGACAAGGAACTCATGGTAAACAGAAAGAGATCATCGATAGATTTTACAAGCTAGCCACAGACAAATTCTAGGCAGGTTGATAGCTATCTAATCTTTCGGATAATTACACATGAACCCTAAATGAGCAGAACCAGTACGAGGAAGATCTACAAACCGTACCAGTCAAATCCTAGTGATTCCTAAAGATCTACCGCAGAGAGATAAATCGAAGAAAATTGCATCGGTAAGAACTGCCCTAAGAACAGAGGGATGAAGAGGAGCAGTTCCAGATCTAAGCGCCCTAACTTGGCAACTTAGATCAACTATGGCAATGCAGGAGGATGGATTACCGCACCGGCGTGATCAGCTGCGACGAGACTTCACCGGAGTTGCACGGCGGAGCTTCTCACCGGAGTTGCTTCGAGCTCGGGCTCGGGTGATGGTGAAACGAGGGTTTGCGCGGATGAGGAAGAAGACGCAACGAGGGGTATATATAGCAGGAGAGCAGAACCTCCTCTCCTAAATCTACGGCCCACAGTTGCGGGACGTTCCGCATTCAATGGGCACGCGGCAACCGTTTTCTGCGAGAAACTCGGGAAGAGAGCGGGAGGACGAAAGGTTTGAAGGGCTGAATGCCAAAAGTGGACAAAAATTCGAAGTAGATTCCTTTCGCGACCAAGGACGTCGGAGAGAGATCTTCTTCAGATCAAATTGCATGCTTACGACGGACAGCAAAGATTTGGAAGAGAAAGAATAGAGGGATAAAAGAGTCCGAAACAAAACACTCAGCCAAATGAGAAGAAACACCAAATGAGGAACTATGAGTGAGTTGTTGATAGGACTGAACACAAACACGGCAGCTTGAAGATAAACAATAAACAAAGAGCAAATAACACAAAGAGCTAGCACCAACAATATAGATCTCAAGGCAAAGGATAAAAGTAAAGAATCCCTGAGAGAGTTCCTGTAGGATGGGTTAGTTCTTTCTCGCAACCCACACTTGTGTGGGCAGCGCAGACCTCATTTGTCTTGACTGAGCAGGGACATTGCTTCATTGATTTCTGTGGTTCACCTGTGTGTTCTGAGAATAATCATATGAATAAGCATTAAAATTGTTCCCAGAGACATGAGCATAATGATTCGAGGAGACATGCATGTACTCCTTTTGTCGAAAGTTTGACTGATATCTGTTCGAGGAAGTTGCAGTGCCATACTGAGAGGGATTATTATTTCCTCGAAAAGAATTACTCTGCATATTCAGGTTAGCAGTGACATATAAATTTTCAATGGTGCACTTATTCACCCAGATTTGCTTCTTGGGTGGACTAGACCTGCAGTTAGTCCCAACATACCGAGCGAAAACCTTACCATTCTGTTGTTTGAAGAGTTTGTAGTTTGAGTCATCAGACTCATCAAAAACAACAAGAACGGGAGTGTCATATCCAGTCAGGAGCGCAGGTTCGAGAGTTTTGCTCTCAGCTAGAACCCAACTTGTTCGAGGATATTGCTCGGGGGTCCAGTAGGTTCCATCAACGTTGAGTTTCCTTTCGAAACCCAATCCTTCCTTTCGGGGATTTCTGTGCAGAATTGACTTCTTGAGCACATCACATAGTGTTTGATGTCCTCTGAGGCTTTTTAGCATTCCTGTCTCAAGCAAGTTCCTTAGCCTGCAATTTTCATCAGAGATAGCAGCAAATTCCTCGGAAGAGGGGTTAGAAATGCCATTCGAAGTTGTTGCAGTATTCTCGATGGCAGCATTGGATATTTCAGCATTCGAATCAGCATTGCTACGATCTAGGCATTTTGAGCAAGGAGGCACAAAATCATCAGGAAGATTGTTAGATTGCTTGGCGAAGAGAGAAGCTTTTTCTTTCGCGAGTGCGTTATAAGACTCTTTCAGTGACTCGAGTTCTTGATTCCTGCTAAGGAGTTCATCTGATAAATTCTCGTAGTCGGCTGTAAGAGAATCATATCGTTCGGAAAGATCATCAATCGTTGAAGAGAAAGCATCATGCTTTTCAGTCAACTCTTGATTCTTCTCCATCTCTTCGACCAGTAATCCTTTGGTTTTCCTGAGATTCGTCTCAAGTTTTTCAAGCTCATCTTGTTGAGATTTTGCTATCTTAACAAGTTTAGCAAAGGCAATGTATTCAGAAGAATATTCAGTCATAGATTTTTGGTGCTTTGCTGATACCTGATCCCTTGAGGTTTTTGCCATGAGACAGAATGCGATAGGTTCATCATCACTTGAAGCATTATCATCAGTGTCTGATTCGAGAGACTTCTCGGATGATTCATGGGCAACGAATGCATTGCCTCTTCCTCGGCTTCTGTAAAGCTCTTCGTCTTCTGATTCGGATTCGGATGTTTCATCTTCAGATTCCATATACATTTCAGCACACACCCTTGTTAACTGCGATATTCTTTTCATATTAGATTTAATGGTCACTCTGGTTTGCACGTCAGTGACTGGTCTCGTCGAAGAGGATGCGGCAGATTCATTTTTCTTCGAGAGCTTAGTGTGACGATCCACTTGAGTGAATCCAGAGCAGTGGAGATAAACCCATCTGCTGCTAGGTTTTTATCTTGCTCCAAGCAAGGACAGTCTGCAATGTAGTGACTAAATTGTTTGCACTTGAAGCACTTTATTTCTTTCGGAGGTAATCTTCTTGAAAATTCAGGCAAGTCAACTTCGTCATCATTTGTGAGACACACATTTTGTCTTCTGAGATCACCAAGTCTTTCCGTGAGCATTTCGAGTTCTCGTGTGATAGAGTGTTGATTCTCGACATCTTCTTCTTGTGAACTGCCATAGTGTGAAAGAATTTCCCCTTCGCTTTCTGAAGAAGATTCTTGATGCCCATTTTCAAGTTCCATCTTTTCTTCGTGAATAGACAATAGCGTCATGACCTCGACATAGTGAAGTTCTTCAAAATCTAGTCTTTGCTTGATTTCAGCCACGATTGAATCGAAGGTTGCATCAAGAGCACTCAGCAGCTTATTGACTACATCTCTATCGGTGATATCAGTTACTCCTCGTTGATGAAGTCTTTGAACAATATTTGTCAACCGATCGGTGAGTTCCATAGCACTTTCCCTACGAAGACTCCTGAAGCCAGCAAACATGGCACGAAGCATATCTGTGTGTTGATCTGCTCTGGCAATGGATTCTTCATGAACATCCTTGATGGCATCCCAGAGTTGCTTTGCAGAGTCAAGCTTTCGGAACCGAATGAAAATGTCTTTTGAGATACTGTCACAGATGATATCTTTTGCTTGAGCATTTAATCGCATTCTAGCTTTGTCATCGGAAGTGGGAGCATCAGGGTGCTGAACAGTGTATCCATTTTCCACAATCTGCCAAAGTTCAATGTTGATGGCTTGAAGTCTGATTTTCATTCGCTCTTTCCAGTAGACATAATCATTTCCATCGAAGATAGGAAACCTTTTAGAGTGCGAGGATCTACCTGCATACGACATACTCAAAACTCCAAGGTTGTTAGACCTTTAATAGACAGAGACAGGGAGGACCTGCTCTGATACCAATTGTTAGGACCGAGAGTATATCGACCAGAGGGGGGTGAATGGGAGATTCAAAAATTCTTCTAAAAGTTTTGAACCGATCCAAACACAGCAGCGAAAATAAGGTTTGGTAGAACAACATTCAATTTAGCTCGCTATAGAAGAATATATCTATCGAAGTAGAAGTCAGTTATCATTCGAACACAGGTTCGACAGATATGAAGGTAATGCAATATACGAACAGATCCATCAGCACGAGGAAAAACAATATATGGACTATGATGGAAATGCACAGGAAGTGGTAACAAGGTGAATGGATTCGGCACTGAATGTAATTACGCAGACATACAGAAATATGAAGTGAAATGAATTAACCTAAGCCGATGGAAAAGAACGATGAGAGGGCGACAGACAATTGATGAACTATGATTGATCAGATACAACTATCGGCACTGAGCATGAATGTAAACTGCTGAAGGAAATGCAGTAATGTAAAGCGAACAAGTGGTGCTCGATGGCGACAGAAGAATTTGGTAGACCAGTTCGCCCTTCTGCCAAAGGACTACGTCTGGTTGGAGGGGTTGTGATTTAACACAGAGGATAAACTCTCCTCGCCCTATTCTCCTTCAACTCGGAGCTGATCAGACTCCAGTTGATTTCACTCGTGGTAGATACTTGTCGGCGATCTCCAAACCTTCGACAGACTTCTTCGCAAACCACAATGACTCTTGGTTGCTGAAGATCTTGCTCGGTGAAGACAATTACTCTTCGACACTCGAGCCGACACCTATCCGTCTAGAGAGTGTGCAGCTCTCAAGAGTAATAGGTACAAGAACTCTAACTCAGAACAACTGTGATGCTCAACCACTGTCTAACTTTTGGCTCTTGATTTTTCTCTCGGTGGATCTTAAACTCAAATCACTCGGAGAGGGGATGCTCAATCAATCTTCTCAGAAATCTTAAGCGGAGCAGCCAACGAGCAACGTTGGAGCGGGGTGGCTATTTATAGCCGCAGCCTTCCCTGACGGGAAAAGACCAAATTGGACATGTGGAGCAGCCAACGGCCGAACGACACGAGTCCAACAGTCGGAATTGAGCACAACGGTAACATTACGTGCGGAGCAAGTAATGCTAACTCCTCAGTTCGAAAGATATCTCCTACAGCGACGAAGAACACCGTCTTCTGCTGGCAGGTAATCATTCGAAGCATAAAGAGATTTCTCTCAGTCTCGCATAGGTTTGGGATAAGCATCACAGCGGATCTAAGCTTCGAGAACCTATACCCCTCTTAATAGTACGGAGGTCCTATGACTCAAATAAATGGAAGAAGAACAACGAAAAGAATGCTACGTCTTCACTTCGTCTTCGCCTCCCATCGCTGCAGTTAATTTTCTTCGGACAGAATCACCGAACCAAGTGCTTCGCGTCAGCAATAAATTTTGGAGGGATCAACTTCTTCACTTCATTCTTCTCGTCTACAAGTCTTCAAAAGATGTAGCTCATTCTTCTCTGCGGTGCAGATATTCTTCGGTGAAGTTCCTCGAACTGTACACCGGAGACAGCATTCTCTTCGGTACTGCATGGACCATTTCTCTCTGTGTGCACTAGCAAACAAATCAGTCCATACCTGTTTCTGTCAACAATCTCCAAAACACAAGAGGGCAAGTATTGCACCAACACATGTTGTCATATTATATCATGATTGTTTTGACAAAGTGTTGGCGTTTGAGATATCTTATTATTGCTTGCTAGTTGATTATGCCATTGATATGAGTGAATATAATTTCTAAGAGTTATCATTTGCACGGTTAGTTCATGATCTTTGCTGAAAACTTGGACACTATTTAAGCATATATATAGATACAATAGCAAAAGAGTTTGTAAAAGTTTTTCTTTATCACTTTCAGTTTATCAACTGAATTGCTTGAGGACAAGCAATGAGTTAAGCTTGGGGGAGTTGATACGTCTCCGTCGTATCTACTTTTCCAAACACTTTTGCTCTTGTTTTGGCCCCTAATTTGCATGATTTGAATGGAACTAACCCGGACTGACGTTGTTTTCAACAGAACTACCATGGTGTTGTTTTTTGTGCAGAAATAAAAGTTCTTGGAATTGGATGAAACTTTTTGGAGATTTTTTATGGAATAAATAAAAAATACTGGAACCAAGACCCACTGGAGGGGGGCCACCCAGTGCCCACGAGGCACCAGGGCGCGCCACCCCCCCCCCCCCCCCCAGGCGTGCCTTGGTGGCTCGTGGGGCCCACGTGGCTCTGCTGACCCTAATCTCTGGCCTATAAATTCACAATTCCAGCGAAAAAAATAAGAGAGGAAGTTTTATTGTGTTTCACAATACGGAGCCGCCGCCACCTCCTGTTCTTCATCGGGAGGCCAGATCTGGAGTCCGTTTGGGGCTCCGGGGAGGGGGATCTTCCGGCATCGTCATCATCAACCATCCTTCATCACCAATTTCATGATGCTCATCGCCGGAAGTGAGTAATTCCTTCGTAGGCTTGCTGGACGGTGATGAGTTGGATGAGATTTATCATGTAATCAAGTTAGTTTTGTTAGGGCTTGATCCCTAGTATCCACTATGTTCTGAGATTGATGTTGCTATGACTTTGCTATGCTTAATGCTTGTCACTAGGGCCTGAGTGCCATGATTTCAGATCTGAACCCTTTATGTTTTCATGAATATATTTGTGTTCTTGATCCGATCTTGCAAGTATACGCACCTGCTATGTGTTATTATCCGCATACCCCAAGGTGACAATAATTGGGATTCTTTCCGGTGATTGCCATAGTTTGAGGAGTTCATGTATTCACTAAGTGTTAATGCTTTGTTCCGGTTCTCTATTAAAAGGAGGCCTTAATATCCCTTAGTTTCCTTATGGACCCCGCTGCCACGGGAGGGTAGGACAAAAGATGTCATGCAAGTTCTTATCGCAAGCACGTATGACTATATACGGAATACATGCCTACATTACATTGATGAATTGGAGCTAGTTCTGTGTCGCCCTAGGTTGTGACTATTACATGATGAATGTTATCCAACAATATCATCGATCCAATGCCTACGAGTTTTTCACATATTGTTCTTGCTAAGTTACTACTGTTGCTACTGCTGTCACAATTGCTACTACTATTGTTGCTACCGTTACTGTTACCGTTACTCTTATTACTACTGCTACCAAACTATCATACTACTGTGCTACTGATCACTCTGCTGCAGATATTTAATCTCCAGGTGTGGTTGAATTGACAACTCAACTGCTAATACTTGCAAATATTCTTTGGCTCCCCTTGTGTCGAATCAATAAATTTGGGTTGAATACTCTACCCTCGAAAATTGTTGCGATCCCCTATACTTGTGGGTTATCACACCTCACCATCGACCAGATAGGCTCGTGGGCTAGGTGTCGAGCGAGCAGGCAGTCAACATAGCCGGCCAAGGCACGTGTCAGCACGCCACGCCAAGATTAACTTTAATGACACCCGTCCCTGGGACGTGTCGAGATTACAGGAGGGCGCCAGGACTGGTGGTACAGATCTTTTACCCAAAGCCTCGCCTCCCCGACGTAGCACCTAACAGTGCATTGAATGCGTTTGTCTTACCCCGTTGGAAGATAGATGTGATGACGGTGCAAGTCACTGTTCATACTCTGTATGACCGTATTAGCCATTGTGGTAACCCCTTGGCCTATAAAAGGAGGCCCATAGCTACAGGTAGAACGGTTGACACCCATCTCAATTACACGCCGTAGCTGTATTTTCCCGTGCACCTCGCCGGAAAACTGCGCTCCCTGTAACCAGAGTTCACACACGATCAACCACAGAGCAGGAGTAGGGTTTTACGCTCATAGCGGCCCGAACCTAGATAAATCCCCCGCGTGTTCTTGCACTTACTAAAGATCTGCTCTTTGTCCCATGCATGTCCCCTGAGCCGAATCGCAAAGGGACCCGTTCGGTCCCATAGATAGTCGTTTCCCATGACACGTTGGGTGCAAATGTTTGCTTTTGTGTGTGTAGGTGCTGCTAAAGGGATTTTGTGTGGTTCTCCTACTGGATTGATAACCTTGGTTCTTAACTGAGGGAAATACTTATTTCTACTATACTGCATCATCCTCTCCTCTTCGGGGAAATACCAACACAGTCTACAAGTAGCAGGAAGAATTTCTGGCGCCGTTGAAGGGGAGACATCACCAAAATTTATCAAGTACCTTCGCACAAACTATCATCCACTTGCATTTATTTTATTTGCCTTTTTATTTGCATTTGCCTCTCATTTTCATCTCCCCCACTTCTAAAACAATTTTACAAAAACACAAAAAAAATTTGTTTGCTTGCTAGTTTGCTTGCTCTACCACTATGGCTAGTTCTTCACTTGATACCATTACCCCTGAAAATGAAGTTCTCAATTTTAAACAAAGGGGAGGAGAAAATTTAAAGGATGCTTGGTATAGGATTTGCGATGCTCAAAATAGATCAACTCGTAAGCAATCCACCACCGTTCTTTTTCGCAATTTTTATGTGGGAATCACTACTTGGTATAGATTTATGCTTGACACTATTACCGGAGGGAATTTCTTGATGTGTCCCTCTATGGATGCTTTCAATGCTATGGGGAATTTAGTGGGATCACCACCTATCATTATTAATGAAACAACGTTGACTTTGGAACATGTTATGCAAAGGCTAGAAGCTATTGAAAATAAAATGCCTACTATTGAACATCTTGAGAATTTAGACAAAAAGATCCATAATCACATTACTCAATTTGGTTCTAAGGTGGGGATTACATTGAAAACCTTAAAGGAAAAGGAACTAATAATTAACGAAAGGATATAACAAAGTCCAACTAGAATCGATAAGTTGGAGGAGATTATCAACAATTTGGGTTCCGCTTTTTCCTCCGTTAAAACTATTGATAGGACTCCTCCCAATAAAAATTGCAAGTTTATGTATGTTCCGAAGACTAAGGGTGCCACTTCTAGCAAGGGGAATGAGGATCTTAAAATGATTAGTGTGCACCCCAATTTCATTGATATAATAAAGGAACATATCTATAAAAGCAAAATTCTTAATTTTGTGCCTAGGAGTATTATGATAAAAAATTCCTATGATAAATATCCTAAAAAGAGTGGGTATGTAATTGAGGATTTGGAAACCAAGGATGAAAATACTTGAAACTATGCATTATTCCTAGCTAGGGGCATAAAACAATAGCGCTTGTTGGGAGGCAACCCAATGAATAAAATAAATTTTTTGTTTTATCTTATGTTCTTGTGTGTTTAAACAATTATAGCCTCTGTTATGATTGTGTTTTTATCTTTTAATTAGTGTTTGTGCCAAGTAATGCCTTTGGGATGATTTGGAAGATAGTATGATTGATGCTGTTGGAAAACAGAAACTTTTGCGTCCAGTGCTGGAATTTTGAATTTTTGCCGGAACGAGATAAAACTCTGAAGTTTTTACAAAGTATTGATATATGAATTTCCCACGTTGTCCTAATTTTTCATAATTTTTGGAGTTACAGAAGTATGACGTTAATTCAGATCTTTACAGACTGTTCTGTTTTAGACAGATTCTATTTTTGTTGCATAGTTTGCTTATTTTGATGAATCTATTGATCGTATCGGGGGGTATGAGTCATGGAGAAGTTGGAGTACAGTAGCATTATGCCAATATTAAATATGAATCAATTTACAACAGCACCTAAAGTTTAAGATTTATTTGTTATACTAACGGATCTCACGAGGTTTCTGTTGAGTTTTGTGTGCTGAAGTTTTCAAGTTTTGGGTGAGACTACGATGGATAAAGGAATAAGGAGCGGCAAGAGCCTAAGCTTGGGGATGCCCAAGTGACGGTGTCCTAGATTAGGGGGTGCTAACCGTGCCGACCCGTCTCCTCGGATGGGCCGGTGTACCCTCGTGCGTGACCAAGATGGACTCCGGAGGCTGTACGAGGGAGGCGTGATCAATGCAATCTCTGCCGAAGACTTGTAGTACACTTCAAGATTTGTCCAGCCGCCTTATTCCTAGATACCGACATTGTAACCCTAGATACCCTCCCTGGCGTGTATATAAGCCATAGGGTTTAGCCCGTAGGGGGGACATACGCAACATTGCTTACCTAGCCATAGAAGTTAGACTCATATTACGATCTCGAGGTAGATCAACTCTGTACTCAATACATCTTCATCAATATAACAGAAGCATGACGTAGGGTTTTACCTCCATCAAGAGGGCCCGAACCTGGGTAAACACCGTCTCCATTGTCTCTGTTACCATCGATCCTAGATCCGCAGCTCGGGACCCCCTACCCCGAGGTCTGCCGGTTTTTACACCGACACCAAGGCACCCCAAGGTAATATTCAAGGAAAATATAAGCGTCTAAGCTTGGGGATGCCCCGGAAGGCATCCCCTCTTTCGTCTACAATCTATCGGTAACTCACTTGGAGCTATATTTTTATTCATCACATGATATGTGTTTTACTTGGAGCGTCTTCTGCTATAGTTTGTTTGCTTTTGTTTGCTTTTTAGTTTGTCACAATCATCTTTGCTGAACACACCTTTTTGAGAGGGACACACATTATTCATGAATTGTTAGAATACTCTATGAGCTTCACTTATATCTTTTGAGCTAGGCATTTGCTCTAGTGTTTCACTTATATCTTTTAGAGCACGGCGGTGGTTATATTTTAAAGAAATAGTTGCACTCTCATGCTTCACTTATATCTTTTTGAGAGTCTAAATAATAGCAATGGTAATATGCACGGGTTATGAATTTGGTCCTAATATGATAGGTATTCAAGAGGGATATAACAAAAACTTTGATGTAGATCACTGAATATGATAAGTTTGATTCCTTGCAATAGTTTTGCAATATTAAGATGGTAATATGTGGGAGGTGCTAGTAGATAATCGTGGTTTAGTAAGAATATTGGTGTTAAGGTTTGTGATTCCCGAAGCATGCACGTATGATCTGTCGTTATGCTAAGAAGTTGGAGCATGATTTATTATTGATTGTCTACCATATGAGTGGCGGTCGGGGACGAGCGATGGTCTTTTCCTACCAATCTATCCCCCTAGGGGCATGCGTAGTAGTACTTTGCTTCGAGGGCTAATAAACTTTCATAATAAGTATGTGAGTTCTTTATGACTAATGTGAGTCCATGGATTATACGCACTCTCACCTTTCCGCAATTTGCTAGCCTCTTCGGTACCGTGCATTGCCCTTTCTCACATCGAGAGTTGGTGCAAACTTCGCCGGTGCATCCATACCCCCATGATATGATACGCTCTATCACACATAAGCCTCCTTATATCTTCCTCAAAACAGCCACCATACCTACCTATCATGGCATTTTCATAGCCATTCCGAGATATATTGCCATGCAACTCCCACCGTTCCGTTTTTATGACAAACATCATCATTGTCATATTGCTTTGCATGATCATATAGCTGACATAGTATTTGTGGCTCAGCCACCGTTCATCATTTCTTATACATGTTACGCTTGTATCATTGCACATCCTGGTACACCGCCAGAGGCATTCATATAGAGTCATATTTTTGTTCTAGTTTCGAGTTGTAATTTTCTTTTGAGTTGTAAGTAAATAGAAGTATGATGATCATCATTATTAGAGCATTGTCCCAGTGAGGAGAAAAAAAAGAGGCCAAAAAGAGCCCACGAAAAAAATGAGAGAAAAAGAGAGAAGGGGCAGTGTTACTATCCTTTTCCATACTTGTGCTTCAAAGTAGCACCATGTTTTTCATATAGAGAGTCTTCTATTTTGTCACTTTCATATACTAGTGGGGATTTTTCATTATAGAACTTGGCTTGTATATTCCAATAATGGGCTTCCTCAAATGCCCGAGGTCTTCATGAGCAAGCAAGTTGGATGCACACCCACTTAGTTTTCATGTTGAGCTTTCATACACTTATAGCTCTTAGTGCATCCGTTGCATGGCAATCCTTACTCCTCGCATTGACATCAATTGATGGGCATCTCCATAGCCCGTTGATTAGCCGCATCGATGTGAGACAGTCTTCTTATTTTTGATGTCCCCTTATTAATCTCTACCACCACACTCTATTCCACCCATAGTTCTATATCCATGGCTTGCACTCATGTATTGAGTGGGAGTTGAAAAAGCTGAAGCGCGTTAAAAAGTATGAACCAATTGCTCGGCTTGTCATCGGGGTAGTGCATGATAAATACATTATGTTAAGAAGATGGAGCATGACAGGATTATATGATTTTGTAGGGATAACTTTCTTTAGCATTTTTATTTTGAAAAGCATGATTGTTTATTAGTATGCCTGACTATTGATGTCTTTATATCAAATTAGAGACTATTGCTTTGAATCATTCGAATCTTATTATTCATACCGTAAGAGAGATTACATGATGAAACATGTTAGGTAGCATTCCACATCAAAAATTCTATTTTTATCATTTACCTACTCGAGGACGAGCAGGAATTAAGCTTGGGGATGCTTGATACGTCTCCAACGTATCTATAATTTTTTATTGTTCCATGCTATTATAGTATCAATCTTGGATGTTTTTATATGTAATTATATATCATTTTTTGGGACTAACCTATTAACCTAGTGCCCAGTGCCAGTTGTTGTTTTCTGCTTGTTTTTGGTGTTTCGGGAAATCAGTACCAAACGAAGTCCAAATGCCACGAAACTTTTTGATGATTTTTTTCTGGACAAAAGAAAACCTGGAAGCTTCGGGAGGAAGCCACAAGGCAACAGGGTGTGGCCCCGGGGAGGCGCCCTAATGCCTTGTGGGCCCCTCGTGGCTCCTTTTGACCTAATTCCACTTCTATAAATTCTCAAATATTCAGAAACCATCAAAGAGCCAGACGAGAAAACCCTACCGCCGCCGCAAGCCTCTGTTCTTCCGTGATCCCATCTGGAGGCCTTTTCCGGTACTCTGCCGGAGTGGGAATCGATCACGGAGGGCTTCTACATCAACCTTGTTGCCCTTCCGATGATGTGTGAGTAGTTTACCATAGACCTATGGGTCCATAGCTAGTAGCTAGATGGTTTCTTCTCTCTCTTTGATCTTCAATACCAAGTTCTCCTCGATGTTCTTGGAGTTCTATCCGATGAAATCTTCTTTTGCGGTGTGTTTGTTGGGATCCGATGAATTGTGAGTTTATGACCAGATTATTCATGAGAAATATTTGAGTATTCTCCGAACTCTTTTATGCATGATTGTTATAGCTTTGTATTTCTCTCCGATCTATCGATTTGGTTTGGCCAACTAGATTGGTTTATCTTGCAATGGGAGAGGTGCTTTGTGGTTGGTTCAATCTTGCGGTGCTCAATCCCAGTGACAGAAAGGGACATGACACGTATTTGTATTGTTGCCATTAAGGATAAAAAGATGGGGTTTAATCATATTGCTTGAGTTTACTTGGTCTACATCATGTCATCTTGCTTAAGGCGTTGCTCTGTTTTTATTAACTTAATACCCTAGATGCATGCTGGATAGCGGTCGATAGGTGGAGTAATAGTAGTAGATGTAGGCAGGAGTCAGTCTACTTGTCTCGAACGTGATGCCTATATACATGATCATTGCCATGAATCCGTCATAATTATTGGCTTTTCTATCAATTGTCCAACAGTAATTTGTTTACCCACCATATGTTCTGCGCTCGAGAGAGAAGCCTCTAGTGAAAACTATGGCCCCGCGTCTATCTTTATCATATATTAAAATCCAAAAATACCATGCTGCAATTTATTTACTTTTATTTTATTTAGTATTTTACTTTATCTATCTATCACTATCAGAATTAATCCTTGCAAATAACCGCTAAGAGGATTGACAACCCTCTTATTTGCGTTGGGTGCAAGTGTTTGCTTTTGTGTGTGTAGGTGCTGCTAAAGGGATTTTGTGTGGTTCTCCTACTGGATTGATAACCTTGGTTCTTAACTAAGAGAAATACTTATCTCTACTATACTGCATCATCCTCTCCTCTTCGGGGAAATACCAATGCAGTCTACAAGTAGCAGCGGGCAAGAGGGTTGTCAATCCCCTTGAACTCGTTAATTGCAAGGATCAAATCTGATAGTGGTAGATAGGTAAATTGCAAAGTGAAATAAAAGAAGTATAATTGCAGCAAGGTGATTTTGGTTTTAGTTATTTGATTAAAGTAGATCCGGGGGCCATAGTTTTCACTAGAGGCATCTCTCTCATAAGAATATCATACGGTGGGTAGACAAATTACTGTTGGGCAATTGATAGAAAAGCGCATAGTTATGACGTTATTCATGGCATGATCATGTATATAGGCATTACATCCATGACAAGTAGACCGACTCCTGCCTTCATCTTCTACTATTACTCCACCAATTGACCGACTCCTGCCTGCATCTATGGTATTAAGTTCATGACAAACTGAGTAACGCTTTAAGCAAGATGACATAATGTAGATAGAATAAAACCAAGCAATATGATTAAACCCCGCCATTTTCTCCTTAGTAGCAACAATACAATACGTGCCTCACTACCCCTGCTGTCACTGGGTGAGGACATCACAAGATTGAACCTACTACTATGCACCACTTCCACTGAAGATCAATGAATCAACTTGGCCAAAGAACACCCATAGATCAGAAAGCATTACATAGCTATAACAATCATACATAATAAAGTTCAGAAAAGACTCAATTACTTTCAATGAATAATCTGATCATAAACCCACAATTCATCGGATCCCAACAAACACACCGCAAAAGAAGATTACATCGAATCGATCTCCGAAGAGAACATTGTATTGAAGATCAAAGAGAGAGAGAGAAAGCCATCTAGCTAATCACTATGGACCTATAGGTCTGTGGTGGACTACTCACACATCATCGGAAGGGTGGCAAGGTTGATGTAGAAGCCCTCCGTGATCGATTCCCCCTCCAGCAAAGTACTGGAAAAGGCCTCCAGATAGGATTGCAGAAGAACAGAGACTTGCGGCGGCGGAAAAATTGTTTCGGGTGGCTCTCTGGGGGTTTTGGAATATTTGAGAATTTATAGCGCTGGAATTAGGTCAGACGGAGCCATGAGGGGCCCACAAGGCATCAGTGTGCGCCCTGTTGCCTTGCCGTCTCCTCGTAGGTCTTCCGGTCCTCCCCCGAAGCTTCTAGGGTCTCTTTTGTCCAGAAAAAAATCATCAAAAAGTTTCGTAGCATTTGGACTCCATTTGGTACAGATTTTCTGTAAAACCAAAAACAAGCAGAAAACATCAACTGGCACTAGGCACTGAGTTAATAGGTTAGTCCTTAAAAATGATATAAAACTGCATATAAAGTATCTAAGAATGATAATATAATAGCATGAAACAATCAAAAATTATAGATACGTCGGAGACGTATCAATGGTACAAGAGATAGTCCACTCACTAAAAGATCATTATTTGTGTTTTTATTCTTCTCATATTTTTATCATATCCTATTGTGCGCCAATACTAAGACTCCTGGCCAATAATTCGCATTTTTTGACATCATTAAATATTCTTTCATTTTTCCCTCTTTAATAGTTGAAGAAAATGCTAAATTAAAACTATTAAATAAAAAAGTTATTTTAATCATATATATTATTATATATCTTAGACCAAGGTGTGGGAAATTTTCAAGTAGAAAAGTGCCCTGATAGTCACTGATATTAATTTGTGAAAGGATCGGTATGGTCGACTAGAAGGGAGAGGTCGAATAGGCAACTAACAATTTTAACTTCTTTCCCAAATTTTAGGCTCAACGAAAAGATAGGTTGTCTATATATGCAACTAGGTGGATAACCTATGTGACAAGCACAACGGACAACACAAGCAAGTAAGAGTAAACACAAGGTAGAAGTTTGCACATAGTAAAGGAACGAGATAACCGCAAGTGAAGACGATGAAGACGAGGATGTGTTTCCAAAGTTCCCTCCTTTGGGGGGGGGTACATCTCCGTTGGAGCGGTGTGGAGGCACAATGCTCTCAAAGCGTCCCAAGGACTCACCCTCTTTCTCCTCACGCCCTCGCACAATGCAAGGTGTCGTGAATCCACTAGCGGTGCTCTTGAAGGCGGCAACTGAAACCTTTACAAACAAGGTTGGGGCTCTCTCCATAACTTAATTGGAGGCTCCCAACACCACCATGAAACTTCACCACAATGGAATGTGGCTCCGAGGTGACCTCTCCCGGCTAGGGTGCTCAAACAACCAAGAGTAACAAGATCCACAAGAAATGTATGGGAGGATCAAATTCCTTTCATGGAAGTGTAGATCTAGGTCTCCTCTTTCAATCCCTACCAAATAAACAAGTTTGGTTAACTAGAGAAGGAGATCAGGCAAAATAGAGCTTAGGCATTAATGGAGGTGAGAGGGAGTCAAGAGGTGGGTCGGAGGTGGAAGAACCACCTCCTTAAATTTCGAACAGTTACACAGCAAAAAGCACTGGAGCAGTACAACCGCCCCAGACAGTAAAACCTGGTCGTAGGGACCTAGGCGGTACAACCGCCCTACCAACTGGTTGTATCGGTTATTAAATCAATCACCGAAAAAACCTTCCTACTACCGCCCTTGTACCGCACCCATACCCGAGGGAATCACCCCTCGGGCGGTGGTTGGGTGGTACTTGGGCCGGTTCAACCGCCCTGATAGCGACCAGGGGTGGCTGCAAAGTCCCGGCGGTACAACCGCAAGGGACACCGGTTATATCGGTAATTACTCGAATTACCGGAATAACCGGCCAGCTACTGCCTGGGTGCCATTGCCTAGGACCGGTAGTACCGCCAGAGCGGTACTATTGGCCTAGTGTGCAGCACAACCGCCTAGGCTGGTCACTGGATGTACCGTCCAAAGAGGAGTGGTACAACCGGACCCATGAGTGGTACAACCGCTAGGTACTTTGCTGATATGTACCATCTGATGTGGACCCCCTCTTAATTGTACGGATTTCCTACAACCAAAGAAATAAACGCGTCAGAAATGTCGTCTTCACTCTTTTCCTTCCAAAGGGGTGCCTAACCGTCTTGTGCCATAAAAATGTACATGTGTAGCTCAAGCACACGGTTAGTCCGCAAATTGCGTTGTCATCAACCAAAACACTTAAGGCGGGAAATGCCCTTTCAATCTCCCCCTTTTTGCTGAATGATGACAGCACAATGATTTACACAAATAGTCTAGAAAATATAGATGGGCTCCCCATAATGTAAGAACTATTTAAGTGCTCACAACTAAGATCAACTCTCCCCCTAGATTTTATAGATTGACAATAGGTTGCGAATGAAAAAGATATACACTAAGCATGCATTTGCAACAACATGTAATGGAGCAACATATAAGGGCAACAAAAATAACATGGCTCCACAGACATGAAATTTAATGACATGACAGAGATAGATAAATCGGGATAGCATGTCTCACACCACGCAACATAAGAGGTCTCAAAACCAAATAAGTTCACAACTCAAAGCAAATAAGTTTCGAACAAAAGAAGGAGTTCACAAGCGAGCAATAACGACCATGAAAACGAGCTCGTTACTCCCACCCATGCAAATCCCCGAAGTCCTAATAGATCTCTCTCCCCCTTTGGCATCAGGATGCCAAAAAGGGAAAGAGCGATGCTAACGCCCCGGACGATCGGTACTCCTCATCATCGGAATCCTCCTCGGACTCCTTGACATCATCATCATCATCATCATCCATGTCCTCATCCTTGTCATCGGCGGCAGTGCTCTGGAAGACAGGGGTGCTCTCGCGATCTGCAATAGCTAAAGACGTGGCAAGAGCATCCGAGTCATCATCATCTGTCCACCGACTCCGAGTTGAAATCCACTAATCCTCTGGGGTGATGGTCTTCTCAGACCCACTGGCAACCTCAATGCTCAAATGCCTCATCATCTGAATCTGGCGATGATGAGCAAGCTTCTCATCATGATGATCCTCATAAATCTTGTGTTGGATGTCAACCTGCAAGCAGAAAGTTTTGTTGAGCTTCTTCTTCAATCTGACAACCCAGCTGGGCTTCGCCCTACGCTCCAGCTCAAAGTAACTATCACTAGAATCAGCAAACACCTCCTGCTCATCCTCAGTATTCCTGGGCTCTAGGTGATTCTTCTTTTTTAGTTTCTTGGCTCATGCACAATCAACTTGTCAATAGAGGTCAAAGGCACTCCTGGCATACGCTCTTCCACTTGGCATTCAAAAAGCCATTATGTATGGGCACAAAGTGGGTATCTTCATGTTGATCACACGGTAGTACATCTCCTGCCACAAGAAGTCAGGAACATCAAGAGGGACACCTTTCCCCTTCCTCGTGTGGGCGGCAAGCATGAGATCCATGAGGTAACCATAATTCCGGTCCCGATTCCCCACCTTGGGAATGATAATGGAACGGTAGATGTGATGCATGATGTCATACAAAGGCTACAGGTGCTTTGAGTCACCAATAACATCTCTTCCACGAATGTATAGAGGAGCCAACATGATCTTGTCACTAGCCTGATCCTTCTCATGAGGACGAAATCCCATTGCATCCTCCTTACAGTTGATGACCCACAAGTATAGGGGATCAATCATAGTCCTTTCGATAAGTAAGAGTGTCGAACCCAACGAGGAGCAGAAGGAAATGACAAGCGGTTTTCAGCAAGGTATTCTCTGCAAGTACTGAAAGTAGCGGTAACAGATAGTTTTGGTAGCAAGATAATTCGTAACAAGTAACAAGTATAATAAAGTGCAGCAAGGTGGCCCAATCCTTTTTTATAGGAAAGGACAAGTCGGAACGAACTCTTATAGTAAGCAAAGCGTTCTCGAGGACACATGGGAATTTCATCTAGTCACTTTCATCATGTTTGTTTGATTCGCGTTCGCTACTTTGATAATTTGATATGTGGGTGGACCGGTGCTTGGGTGTTGTTCTTACTTGAACAAGCCTCCCACTTATGATTACCCCTCTCGCAAGCATCCGCAACTACGAAAGAAGAATTAAGATAACTCTAACCATAGCATGAAACATATGGATCCAAATCAGCCCCTTACGGAATAGCGCATAAACTAGGGTTTAAGCTTCTGTCACTCTAGCAACCCATCATCTAATTACTACTCCACAATGCCTTCCCTTAGGCCCAAAGATGGTGAAGTGTCATGTAGTCGGCGTTCACACGACACCACTAAAGGAAGCACAACATACATAGCATCAAAATATCGAACGAATACCAAATTCACATGATTACTTATGACAAGACTTCTCCCATGTCCTCAAGAACAAAAGTAACTACTCACAAATCATATTCATGTTCAAGATCAGAGGGGTATTGAATAACATTAAGGATCTGAACATATAATCTTCCACCAAATAAACCAACTAGCATCAACTACAAGATGTAATCAACATTACTAGCAACCCACAGGTACCAATATGAGGTTTTGAGACAAAGAATGAATACAAGAGATAAACTAGGGTTTGAGATGAGATGGTGCTGGTGAAGATGTTGATGAAGATTGGTCCTCCCACGATGAGAGGATCGTTGGTGATGTCAATGGCTTCGATTTCCCCCTCCCGGAGGGAAGTATCCCCGGCGGAATCGCTCCGCCGGAGAGCAAAATAGCTCCTGCCCAGGTTCCGCCTCGAGATGGCGGCGCTTCGTCCCGAAAGTCTTCTTCTGATTTTTTCTAGGAAAAATGGCTTCATATAGTAGAAGGAGGGGGCCAGAGGCCTGCCAGGGGCCCCACAAGCCAGGGGGCGCACCCAGGGGGTAGGCCACGCCCCCCAGGCTTGTGGCTTCCTGGTGGGCCCCCTTCTGTTGATTCTTTCGCCGGTATTTTTTATATATTCCAAAACAATTCTTTATAAATTTTTAGATCATTTGGAGTTGTGCAGAATAGCTATCTCTATTTCACCCCTTTCAGGTCCAGAATTCCAGCTGTCGGCATTCTCCCTCTTCATGAAAATCTTGCAAAATAAGAGAGAAAAGGCATAAGAATTGTACCATCAAGTGAAATAATGATCAAAAACATAATAATTATTAGTAGGAAATCATGATGCAAATTGGACGTATCAACTCCCCCAAGCTTAGACCTCGCTTGCCCTCAAGCAAAAGTCGAAATCGATAATCATGACCACATGTTTAGAGAGAGAGACGTCGATAAAAATAAAATACGGACATGGAGCATCATGATCTTTATTATAACAGCAATATATCATCATAAAACTTCTCATGAAAAAGTGACAATTCATCCACAAGTTAAAGTATGAACCATAAACCAAACTGAAAACTAACAAACTATGATCTCAGTCACTGAAGCAATTGCAATTCATCATATTATCAGAAAGAGTCTATGTAAGAGCTTTGTTTAGCAAGTTCACATACTCAACTATCATTTAGTCTTCTATGATTGCTGACACTCACGGCATACTTATGGAGCAAAAGTTTCAGTCGAACACATAGAAAGATAGGGGCTTATAATTTCGCCTCCCAACGTATTTACCTCAAGGGTAATGTCAACAATAATAACTCATGATCACCTACATCCAACTGGATATATATGCATGGATCAATCCCCACCACATGATGCTTGCCAATAGAGAAAATAAAAACGGAATAGAGGAGAATACTAGTGACTCTTGCATGAAAGTAAATACATAAAGTAAAACATAAGCCCTTCACAGAGGGAAGCAGAGGTTGTCATGCGCTTCTTGTTTTTGGATGTGCAAGCTCTTAATGTAAAGGAACATCACTTTATATTGCCCCTTGTGATAGCGACCTTTATTATGCAGTCTGTCGCTTTTATTCTCCACCATCACAAGATCGTACAAAGCTTATTTTCCCTTACAATAAAAGTTCATACATGTTTAGGAGCATTTTTATTGCTTTTGCACCGGTGACAACTTACTTGAAGGATCTTATTCAATCCATAGGTAGATATAGTGGACTCTCATGGCATGAAACTGGGTTTAAGGGTTTTTGGATGCAAAAGTAGTATCTCTACTTAGTACAGAATTTTGGCTAGCAAAAGATAAGGGGCAAGCACCACATGTTAAAGGATCCAAAACAATATAACTTCTATGTGAATATAAGCAAACATAATCCATTACGTTGTCTTCCTTGTCCAACGTCAACTAATTGACATAGAATATTTAATGGGGGCTCACAATCATAAAAGATGTCCAAGATAGTGTATTTATATGTGAGACCTCTCTTCCTTTATTACTTTTTCATGAATTGCAACAATGACCAATGCTATGTTTGTCAACTTCCAACAAGTTTTATCAATTATACCTCTTTTATGTGAAGTCATCACTCCCCATGGGATTAGCATATGATCTTACTTGTTATTCTTTATTTGTTTCTAAGATTGGACCATCAAAAGCAAAACACTCAACTCAAACTACTCTTTATTATATAACTTTCACACATGATTACATAGATAGATAGATCACAAAGCAAGCACTCGAAACTAAATCATACTAAAACTTTATTCTTCTAAATCACGAACTAACTAAGGATCAAACTAAGATAGATAATGATGATGGAAAAGTGATGGTGATACGATACCGGGGCACCATCCCCAAGCTTGGCACAAGCCAAGGGGGGTGCCCATACACATGTACTCAAATCTCCTTCTTGGGTGATGGTGGTGATGAGGTGGTTGTCGGTGTAATGAGAACCAGGGTCTCATCAACCTTCTTAGCATGGGTCATTCCCGTCCAGGATTGTTGCCTGGCAACCCCGGCAAGGCCAAGCTTCCCGGCGAATACCATGTCCGGCAAGCATTATATTAACAAGCAAGAACAAGAGCTCGTTGGGGAGAAGCTTCTTCCCAGCGGCATGATCTCCTAGCAACACAAGACCCGGCAAGGCTTGCCGGGGGACGGCTGGGAACAAATACAAGATTATCAAGAAGGCACTCGAGCCGATGATCAGAAGATAGAAGACCGAAGGCTGGGTTCCCGGCAAGATCTTGTCGGGAAAGCTCACGAAGACCCGGCAAGGACTCGCACCCGGCAAGATCCCACCGCCCTGCCACCGCTCCAGCACAGCGAACAGCCTGTCGTTTAGGGCTTGTCCTCCTAGATGTGTGTCATGGCATTAGCGGCGGGTGGGATTAAGCGGTGCTGATGGGACGGGCTCTTTTTTCCGTCCCCAAGAAAGTAAGGGACACCTAAGTGGAGCATTTAATGCGTTTTGTCCTAAGTCGTCAGTGATAAGCATGTAAACACTGTAGCAACTTTACACCTCTTGTACTTGCTGTTTGCCACTATTGGTGACCCCTTGGTCATATAAAAGGAGGCCCAAGGCGAAGCTACAGAGGAAGAGGACCGCTGTCCATTCTGCATGCGTAGCTGCTTCTTGAACATACTGTTCATCGCAAGCCCTCCTGTCGGTGTAATGAGAACCAGGGTCTCATCAACCTTCTTAGCATGGGTCATTCCCGTCCAGGATTGTTGCTTGGCAACCCCGGCAAGGCCAAGCTTCCCGGCGAATACCATGTCTGGCAAGCATTATATTAACAAGCAAGAACAAGAGCTCGTTGGGGAGAAGCTTCTTCCCAGCGGCATGATCTCCTAGCAAGACAAGACCCGGCAAGGCTTGCCGGGGGACGGCTGGGAACAAATACAAGATTATCAAGAAGGCACTCGAGCCGATGATCAGAAGACAGAAGACCGAAGGCTGGGTTCCCGGCAAGATCTTGCCGGGAAAGCTCACGAAGACCCGGCAAGATCCCACCGCCCTGCCACCGCTCCAGCGCAGCGAACAGCCTGTCGTTTAGGGCTTATCCTCCTGGATGCGTGTCATGGCATTAGCGGCGGGTGGGATTAAGCGGTGCTGATGGGACGTGCTCTTTTTTCCGTCCCCAAGAAAGTAAGGGACACCTAAGTGGAGCATTTAATGCGTTTTGTCCTAAGTCGTCAGTGATAAGCATGTAAACACTGTAGCAACTTTACACCTCTTGTACTTGCTGTTCGCCACTGTTGGTGACCCCTTGGTCATATAAAAGGAGGCCCAAGGCGAAGCTACAGAGGAAGAGGACCGCTGGCCATTCTGCATGCGTAGCTGCTTCTTGAACGTACTGTTCATCGCAAGCGCTCCGTGTACTCGAGCTTAAGAACACCCACAATAAACCAAAGCAGGAGTAGGGTTTTACGCTTCTCAGTAGCCCGAACCTGGGTAAAGATCCCCGCGTTGATCGTTGGATCTGCTCTTTGTGCAAATCTTTTCCCTAGCCGAAACGTAAAAGGGATCCGAGCGATCCCATAGGTGTCGCACGCCGACATCTTTGGCGCGCCAGGTAGGGGGAGAGGTTGCGCGAACCCGATCTAGCGGTCAGCGCGTCAGTTTTTGATCGTCTTCATCGTCATGGCGCCCAAGAAGAAGCGGGGGCGGCTGAAATTCCTTGCAAAAGCTAAGTCCTAAAACTTTAATCGCTTTCTGCTGCATAGTCTTATCCTTGATGGTGTTTTTGTATAACCTGTGCACGGGGGAGCGCTCTTAAAACACTCTGCGCTCCTGGTTGTTCTGGGTCCGCCCAGCAACACAGATGCAGCTGTAGTTGTTTCTAGAGCGTTAAGCACCCGAAGAGGCGGCGTTCTCGATAGGCTGCTAGACAGGACCCGATCCTAAGCGCCATTCACCAGGACGTGCGCATTCGGGAGGTATTCCGGCAAGCGTAGGGATTCATTGTACAAAAATGCAATCATTTAAGGAAAGGGCTAAGCAAGTTTTATTTTAAGGTTTCTGCGTAAACCCGTATGCTGAGGAGCCTTCCCGGGGCTAGTTGCGCTCCTTGTCGCCTCGAGTCCGCTCGGCGATGTGAGCAGCTGCACTAAAGCTGGGAAGGAAAAACCTTTTTCGGGAGGCGGCGTTCCCGGCAAGCCGCTAAGGACCCGCTCCTCAAAGCGCTATTGACTGGATCGTGCGCACCGGAAAGTGTTCCGACAAGCAAGGGAATATTCGGCAGAAGTCAAAATTACAACAAATTAGTCATAAAGCCAGAAGCTAATTAATTTGTTGTGTTAAAACGCTGTCGTGGCATTACATGTCCGAATCAGTGTTGCAGGTATACAGGTGGGCGGTTACTTTGCAGCCTTCCCGGCAACATCCTTGCCGGAAGCCGGCGTCGAGAACGTCAAAGTTCTCCGCTGAAGTCATAAGCCTTCCCGGCAACATCTTTGCCGGAGGCCGGCATCAAGAACGTCAAAGTTCTCTGCTGAAATCGCAAACTTTTCCAGAAATATTCTTCGGCGGAAGAATAGCAAACCTTGTCGTCGAGCCATGAGCCATGCGCCCCGACAAGGGGGCTTTCAACCTTGTCGTCGAGTCATGCGCTCCGACAAGGGGGCTTTCAACCTTGTCGTCGAGTCATGCGCTCCGACAAGGGGGCTTTCAACCTTGTCGTCGAGCCATACGCTCCGACAAGGGGGATTTCAACCTTGTCGTCGAGCCTTGCACTCCGACAAGGGCTGTTTTTCTTAAACGACTATACTTCTAAAAGGAAAGGGCATGGCAGTCATGACCCACGCCAAATTTGGCCCCACCTCCAGCATCGAGAGTGGTGGGCTTGTCCTTCAGCTTTAGCAAGTACTCCAGATTACGATTGATCCTTTGAAGGGCATGATTCTGCTCTTCTAACACAATAACTTCACGAGTAAGCGAAGTATTCTGAGCTCAAATTGCTTCAAAAATATTAGTGTATCTATTTCAGATGGGGGAAATTTATCATAAAGAGTTTGCCACGAATCTCCCTTTTATGTAGGTTCCTTCTTGTGCATGGCTTAATCTTCTTCTCCTTGAATCCGGTCCTCCACGACCTTTCCAGGTTCCTCCTCCATAGCAGTGTCCTCCTCTCCAGACGACCACTCATAATATACTTCACTGAAAGGACGTTTGCCGGGTGAAGGTTGAACAATCCGGTGCTTGGTGCGGAGTCTTCGGGGAGCCATGGTGATCTAGATCTGTTAGAAAAATAGCCCGAAACAAGAACAAAGGAGAAACTTGCGATGCGGTGGTCAAAACACCCGTGAGTATATATAATGAATTTTTCCCGTGCAAAACAAGTAATATGGAAGAAAAACGGAGTCGGGAAAGTCCACGAGGGAGCCACAAGCCTGGTAGGCGCGCCCTGGGGGGTAGGGCGTGCCCCCCAGGCTTGTCGCCTCCTCGTGCACTTTTCGGACTGTTTATTATTTTTCTAATTTTTTATATATTCCAAAACGGACAGAAAGTACTTTTATGGAAGTTTTGGAGTCGGTTTTCTTACCGTACCACATACCTACTCCTTTTCAGGCTTCTGGAGCGTTCCGGAAGGTTTCCTCTATGTGCTCTTCCGGTGTGATTGTTTGAATAATATTAGTTTCAACATTAATGGGCATACCTGAGATATAGTGTTTAATTCTTTGCCCATTAACCACTCTTAGATTATTGCCTTTGGAGTTGTTTATTTTGATGGCTCCGGAGCGATAAACTTCTTCGATGATATACGGTCCTTCCCATTTAGAGAGAAGTTTTCCTGCAAAAAATCTTAAACGAGAATTGTATAATAGAACATGGTCACCTACTTTGAATTCCCATTTTTGAATTCTCTTATCATGCCATCTTTTAACTTTTTCTTTAAACAACTTGGAATTTTCATAAGCTTGGGTTCTCCATTCATCTAAAGAACTAATATCAAATAACCTCTTTTCACCGGCAAGTTTAAAATCATAGTTAAGTTCTTTAATTGCCCAATATGCTTTATGTTCTAACTCAAGAGGTAAATGACATGCTTTTCCATAAACCATTTTATATGGAGACATACCCATAGGATTTTTATAAGCAGTTCTGTAAGCCCATAATGCATCATCAAGTTTCTTAGACCAATTCTTTCTGGATCTATTAACGGTCTTTTGCAAAATTAATTTTATTTCTCTATTAGTTAATTCAACTTGACCACTAGACTGAGGATGATAAGGAGATGCAATTCTATCATTAACATCATATTTAGCAAGTAATTTACGGAAAGCACCATGAATAAATGTGAACCACCATCAGTCATTAAATATCTAGGGACTCCAAACCTCGGGAATATAACTTCTTTAAGCATTTTAATGGAAGTGTTATGATCAGCACTACTAGTTGGAATAGCTTCTACCCACTTAGTAACGTAATCAACAGCAACTAAAATATGAGTATACCCATTGGATTTAGGAAAAGGTCCCATATAATCAAAACCCCAAACATCAAATGGTTCAATAACAGGTGAATAATTCATAGGCATTTCCTGACGTCTACCAACATTACCAATTCTTTGACATTCATCACAAGAGAGGACAAACTTACGTGCATCCTTGAAAAGAGTAGGCCAATAAAAACCAAATTGTAATACCTTGTGTGCAGTTCTGTCTCCCGCATGGTGTCCTCCATATGCCTCGGAGTGACACTTACGTAGGATTTGTTCATGTTCATGCTCAGGTACACAACGTCTAATAATACCATCTACTCCTTCTTTATATAAGTGTGGGTCATCCCAAAAGTAATTTCTTAAATCAAAGAAAAACCTTTTCTTTTGTTGGTATGTGAAACTAGGTGGTATATATTTAGCAACAATGTAATTAGCATAGTCTGCATACCAAGGAGTATTACGAGAAGCATTTATCACAGCTAATTGTTCATCGGGAAAATCATCATTAATAGGAAGTGGGTCATCAAGAACATTTTCCATTCTAGACAAGTTATCAGCTACGGGATTCTCAGCTCCCTTTCTATCAACAATATGCAAATCAAATTCTTGTAGCAAAAGAACCCACCTAATAAGTCTAGGTTTAGCATCTTTCTTTTCCATAAGATATTTAATAGCAGTATGATCAGTGTGAATAGTAACTTTGGAATCAACAATGTAAGATCTGAATTTATCACATGCAAACACAACTGCTAAAAATTCTTTCTCGGTAGTAGCATAATTTCTTTGAGCACTGTCTAGAGTTTTACTAGCATAGTGGATAACATTTAATTTCTTATCAACTCTTTGTCCTAGAATAGCACCAACAGCATAATCACTAGCATCACACATAATTTCAAAGGGTAGGTTCTAATCAGGTGGTTGAACAATAGGTGCAAAAATTAAGGCTTTCTTAAGTACTTCAAAGGCTTCTACGCAATCATCATCAAAAACAAATGGAACATCTTTTTGCAATAGATTAGTAAGAGGCCTAGAAATTTTAGAGAAGTCTTTTATAAACCTTCTATAGAAACCAGCATGACCAAGGAAACTTCTTATACCTTTGATATCTTTAGGACATGGCATTTTCTCAATAGCATCAACTTTAGCTTTATCAACTTCAATACCTCTTTCAGAAATTTTATGCCCAAGGACTATACCTTCATTCACCATAAAGTGGGACTTCACCCAATTCAAGACAAGATTAGTTTCTTCACATCTCTGCAAAACTCGATCAAGGTTGCTCAAGCAATCATCAAAAGAAGTTCCGTAAATGGAAAAATCATCCATGAAAACCTCAACAATATTTTCACAAAAGTCAGAGAATATAGTAGTCATACATCTTTGAAAGGTAGCAGCTGCATTACATAAACCAAAAGGCATACGACAATAAGCATAAGTTCCAAAAGGACAAGTAAAGGTGGTTTTCTCTTGATCTTCAGGTGACACAGGTATTTGAGAGAAACCAGAATAACCATCTAGGAAACAAAAGTGTGTATGCTTAGATAATCTTTTTAACATTTGGTCAATAAAAGGCAAGGGTTAATGATCTTTCCTAGTAGCTTTATTTAATTTCCTAAAATCAATTACCATCCTATAACCAGTTACAATTCTTTGTGGAATAAGTTCATTTTTATCATTAGGAACAACGGTAATACCTCCTTTCTTACGAACACAATGAACAGGACATACCCATCTACTATCAGCTATGGGATAAGTTATACCTGCCTCCAGAAGCTTTAATATTTCAGTTCTTACCACATCCTTCATTCTAGGATTCAGCCTTCTTTGATGATCAACAACGGGTTTAGCATCTGGCTCCATATGAATTTTATGCTGACATAAAGTGGGACTAATGCCCTTAAGATCATCAAGAGTATATCCAATAGCAGCTCAGTGCTTCTTCAGAGTTTTAAGTAATATCTTTTCTTCATGCTCTGAAAGGTTAGCACTAATAATAACAGGATATATCTTCTTTTCATCAAGATAAGCATATTTAAGTGTATCAGGTAATTGCTTCAATTCAAACACAGGATCACCCTTGGGTGGAGGTGGACCTCCCAAGGTTTCAACAGGCAAATTATGTTTAAGGATAGGTGCTTGTTTAAAGAACAGCTCATCTATTTCATTTCTTTCATTCATGTTCATATCATTCTCATGGTCTAGCAAATATTGTTCTAAAGGATCAGTAGGAGGCACAACAATAGAAGCAAGACCAATAATTTCATCCTTATGAGGTAATTCTTTATCATGAGGTTGTCAATGAAACTTAGAGAAATTAAACTCAAGAGACATCTCACCAAAATTAACACTGACAATTTCTTTAGTGCAATCAATCTTGGCATTAACAGTATTCAAGAAAGGTCTACCAAATATAATGGGACAAAAATCATCTTGTGGTGATTCAAGAACAAGAAAATCAGTAGGATATTTGATCTTACCACACAAGACTTCAACATCTCTAACAATCCCAAGTGGAGAAATAGTATCTCTATTTGCAAGCTTAATAGTAACATCAATATCTTCAATCTCAACAAGTGCAATATCATTCATGACTTCTTGATAGAGAGTAAACGGAATAGCACTCACACTAGCACCAATATCACATAAACCATGATAGCAATGATCTCCAATTTTAACAGAAATAACAGGCATGCCAACTATAGGTTTGTTTTTATCTTTAGTGTCTGGCTTAGCAATTCTAGTTGCTTCATCACAGAAATATATGACATGTCCATCAATATTATCAACCAACATATCTTTAACCATTGCAATATTAGGTTCAACTTTAATTTGTTCAGAAGGTCTAGGTTCTCTAATATTACTCTTATTAACCACAGTTGAAGCTTTAGCATGTTCCTTAATCCTAACAGGGAAAGGAGGTTTCTCAATATAAGCAGTAGGCACAACTGGATCAATATGGTAAACAATTGTTTCTTCTTTAACACTAACAGGTTCTTTATTCAATTCAATAGGTGGATGATATTTAAACCATTTCTCCTTAGGGAGATCAACATGAGCAGCAAAAGATTCACAAAAGGTAGCTACTATCTCAGAGTCAAGTCCATATTTAGTACTAAACTTATGAAAAGCATCAGTTTCCATAAAAGATTTAACACAATCAAACTCAAGGTTTATACCTGACTCATTACCTTTGTCAATTTCCCAATCTTCAGAGTTACGTTTAATTCTTTCTAGAAGATCCCATCTGAATTCAATAGTTCTCTTCATAAAGGAACCAGCAGAAGAAGTATCGAGCATGGATTGATCATTATGAGAAAGCCGAGCATAAAAGTTTTGAAGAATTATTTCTCTTGAGAGCTCATGATTGGGCATGTGTGCAACATATACTTAAGCCTCCCACAAGCTTGAGCAATATTTTCTCCTTCACGAGGCCAAAAATTATATATATAATTCCGATCACGATGAACCAAATGCATAGGATGAAATTTCTGGTGGAATTCCAGCTTCAACCGGTTCCAGTACCATGTTTCAGTATCATCACATAGCCTATACCATGTCAATGCCTTTCCCTCCAAAGATAAAGGGAATACCTTCTTCTTAACTCCATCTCCGGATAGACCTGCAAGCTTAAACAATCCTCAAATTTCATCCACATATATCAAGTGCATATCAGGATGTACCGTTCCATCTCCTGCATAAGGATTAGCTAGCAGTTTCTCTACCATACCCGAAGGAATTTCATAACAAATATTTTCAGTAGGTTTAATAAGTTGAGGAGCAACTCTCAATGCTTCCGGTCGAGGTGAAGATACCCCGAACAAGCCCCTCAAAGGATTACTTTCCATAGTGACAAGTGACAGTAAATTTCAGCACGTAATATAAATGTTTCCTTACCAAATTCCACTCACCAAAGGCGTTTCACTCCCCGGCAACAGCGCCAGAAAAGAGTCTTGATGACCCACAAGTATAGGGGATCAATCGTAGTCCTTTCAATAAGTAAGAGTGTCGAACCCAACGAGGAGCAGAAGGAAATGACAAGCGGTTTTCAGCAAGGTATTCTCTGCAAGTACTGAAAGTAGCGGTAACAGATAGTTTCGGTAGCAAGATAATTCGTAACAAGTAACAAGTATAATAAAGTGCAGCAAGGTGGCCCAATACATTTTATAGCAAAGGATAAGCCGGAACGAACTCTTATAGTAAGCAAAGCGTTCTCGAGGACACGTGGGAATTTCATCTAGTCACTTTCATCATGTTTGTTTGATTCGCGTTCGCTGCTTTGATAATTTGATATGTGGGTGGACCGGTGCTTGGGTGTTGTTCTTACTTGAACAAGCCTCCCACTTATGATTACCCCCTCTCGCAAGCATCCGCAACTACGAAAGAAGAATTAAGATAACTCCAACCATAGCATGAAACATATGGATCCAAATCAGCCCCTTACGGAATAGTGCATAAACTAGGGTTTAAGCTTCTGTCACTCTAGCAACCCATCATCTAATTACTACTCCACAATGCCTTCCCTTAGGCCCAAAGATGGTGAAGTTTCATGTAGTCGACGTTCACACGACACCACTAAAGGAAGCACAACATACATAGCATCAAAATATCGAACGAATACCAAATTCACATGATTACTTATGACAAGACTTCTCCCACGTCCTCAAGAACAAAAGTAACTACTCACAAATCATATTCATGTTCAAGATCAGAGGGGTATTGAATAACATTAAGGATCTGAACATATAATCTTCCACCAAATAAACCAACTAGCATCAACTACAAGATGTAATCAACACTACTAGCAACCCACAGGTACCAATCTAAGGTTTTGAGACAAAGATTGAATACAAGAGATGAACTAGGGTTTGAGATGAGATTGTGCTGGTGAAGATGTTGATGAAGGTTGGTCCTCCCACGATGAGAGGATCGTTGGTGATGTCGATGGCTTCGATTTCCCCCTCACGGAGGGAAGTATCCCCGGCGGAATTGCTCCGCCGGAGAGCAAAATAGCTCCTGCCCAGTTTCCGCCTCGAGACGGAGGCGCTTCGTCCTTAAAGTCTTCTTCTGATTTTTTCTAGGGCAAATGGCTTCATATAGTAGAAGGAGGGGGTCGGAGGCCTGCCAGGGGCCCCACAAGCCAGGGGGCGCGCCCAGGGGGTAGGCCGCACCCCCCAGGCTTGTGGCTTCCTGGTGGGTCCCCCTTCTGTTGATTCTTTTACCAATATTTTTTGTATATTCCAAAACAATTCTCCGTAAATTTTCAGGTCATTTGGAGTTGTGCAGAATAGCTATCTCTGTTTCACCCCTTTCAGGTCCAGAATTCCAGCTGTCGGCATTCTCCCTCTTCATGAAAATCTTGCAAAATAAGAGAGAAAAGGCATAAGAATTGTACCATAAAGTGAAATAATGATCAAAAACATAATAATTATTAGTTGGAAATCATGATGCAAATTGGACGTATCACCAGTCTCACCATATCCCAGCACTAAACAAAAATCCTTCCAGGGATCCTTGAAGAGTTGATCCCTGGTCATCCAGGTAAGTGTGCGTGCATCTTCAATGCCAAAGCCAACTGTGGCAAAAAACTAAGCAACCAGAGACGGATCAAAGTCACACTGAAATTGCATAAGCTTCATCAAGTCAAACTCTTCACACAGAGCAAGAGCCTCAGCAATCTCATCTTGAAGGTCTGACCTCCTCATGTGCTCAACATCAATGGAGAACTGTTTGGCAAACTTGTTCTTGTGCGTGCCATAGATCTCACCGAATATCCTCTCTTGAGTCTCTGACCAAAACTCAGGATTGGTCCAACTAGCAGCATGAGGAGTGATATAAGGGTTGACACGGCGAAGATAGAAGCTGCCTTCAAGGAGATTGACGAGGCGACAGATGAAGTTTATGGCAAGGAAGAGGATGACGTCGCCAGCTCCGGGTCGGTCGCGCCCCGCCACGACAACGACGAAGCCGACACGTCCGCGGGCGCCGGATACGTCTCCAACGATCTATAATTTTTTATTGTTCCATGCTATTATAGTATCAATCTTGGATGTTTTATATGCAATTCTATGCCATTATATATCATTTTTTTGGGACTAACCTATTAACCCAGTGCCCAGTGCCAGTTGCTGTTTTCTGCTTCTTTTTGCCTTTTCAGAAAATCATTATCAAAAAATGTCCAAACGGGAAAAAAACTTTGGATTAATTTTTTCTGGACCAGAAGAGACCCAGGAAGCTTCGGGAAAAGACCAAAAGAGCCACGAGGAGGCGGCAAGCCTGGAGGGCGCGCCCAGGGGGTAGGCCGCGCCCCCCAGGCTTGTGGGCCCCTCGTGGCACCTCTTGACCTAATTCCAACGCTATAAATTCCCAAATATTTCAAAACCAACAGAGAGCCAGAAGAGAAAACCTTTCCGCCGCCGCAAGCCTCTGCTCTTCCGCGATCCCATCTGGAGGCCTTTTTCGGTACTCTGCCGGAGGGGGAATCGATCACGGAGGGCTTCTTCATCAACCTTGTTGCCCTTCCGATGATGTGTGAGTAGTTTACCACAGACCTACAGGTCCATAGCTAGTAGCTAGATGGCTTCTTCTCTCTCTTTGATCTTCAATACCATGTTCTCCTCGATGTTCTTGGAGTTCTATCCGATGTAATCTTCTTTTGCGGTGTGTTTGTTGGGATCCGATGAATTGTGAGTTTATGATCAGATTATTCATGAGAAATATTTGAGTCTTCTCTGAACTCTTGTATGCATGATTATTATAGAGTTGTATTTCTCTCCGATCTATCGATTTGGTTTGGCCTACTAGATTGATTTGTCTTGCAATGGGAGAGGTGCTTTGTGATGGGTTCAATCTTGCGGTGCTCAATCCCAGTGACAGAAGGGGACATGACACATATTTGTATTGTTGCCATTAAGGATAAAAAGATGGGGTTTAATCATATTTCTTGAGTTTACTTTGTCTACATCATGTCATCTTGCTTAAGGCGTTACTCTGTTTCATACTTAATACCCTAGATGCATGTTGGATAGCAGTCGATGGGTGGAGTAATAGTAGTAGATGCAGGCAGGAGTCGGTCTACTTGTCTCGGACGTGATGCCTATATACATGATCATTGCCATGAATCCGTCATAATTATTTGCTTTTCTATCAATTGCCCAACAGTAATTTGTTTACCCACCGTATGCTATGTGTTCGAGAGAGAAGCCTCTAGTGAAAACTATGGCCCCCGGTCTACTTTATCATATATAAAAAACCTAAAAATACCTTGCTGCAATTTATTTTATTAGTATTTTAGTTTATCTATTTATCTCTATAAGATTTAATCCTTGCAAATAACCGCTAAGAGGATTGACAACCCTCTTATATGCGTTGGGTGCAAGTGTTTGCTCTTTTGTGTGCAGGTGCGCTTAACGGAATTTTGCTAGGTTCTCCTACTGGATTGATAACCTTGGTTCTTAACTGAGGGAAATACTTATCTCTACTGTACTGCATCATCCTCTCCTCTTCGGGAAAATACCAACGCAGACTACAAGTAGCAGGAAGAATTTCTGGCGCCGTTGCCGGGGAGACATCATCAAAATTACCAAGTACCTTCGCACAAACTATCATCTACTTGCATTTAATTTATTTGCCTTTTATTTGCATTTGCCTCTCATTTTCATCTCCCCCACTTCTAATTTTTTTTACAAAAACACAAAAATATTTTTATTTGTTTGTTTGCTTGCTTTGCTTTAAATTACCACTATGTCTGAGTTTGTTATTGAAAAAGGTGAGGATGGTAAAATCCCTAAGATAGATATTCCCTCAAATTTAGACTCAAAAAATTTTGTAGTAGGGAGTGGAAATGTCATAGGGAAAAACATTATTCAAGAGTTCTTTAATTCCACGAGAACTTTGGTGTGTAATGACACTCCAATTCTAAAAAGAACCAACAGTTATGGGGATGCTATATCCGCACTCATTCTTAAACTTGAAAGAAGATTTATCCGCACTCACCCTACCTTGCAAAGATTGTTTTATGAGCTGCCGGTGGTGAAGAACCCTAAAGCTAAAAAGATAGCTACTCTTATTCTTATGAATGAGTTTGATTACATAGTACGAGAAGCTAGAGAGATCTTTGATTTCTATAATATGAGCCAAGAAAATCCGGTGATAGATGAAATTTTATATAATGAGGAATATATGTTGAGATATGTTTTTCATGATCACCATGCTTTTGATGAGAATACTAAAAAAGAAGTTCCTCCCATACATATCATCCAACAAGTTTTTAATGGAATTAATCAGAAGTACTCTTGGATTGTAAAAGGGAACCAACAAGGGTTTGAAGAGAGCAATCTTAATGACCCTAAAATTTTGGTTGATGATTTGTTACCCATTGTTTTTGAAAAACCTCCTGAAAATCACACACCTAAGGATGTCAAGACTAAGGATGACAACACTTGAAACTATGCATTATGCCTAGCTAGGGGCATAAAACAATAGCGCTTGTTGGGAGGCAACCCAATGAATAAAATAAAATTTGGCTATTACCTTCTGTTCTTGAGTGTTTACACAATTATAGCTTCTGTTATGATTGTATTTTTATCTTTTAATTAGTGTTTGTGCAAAGTAATGCCTTTGGGATGATTTGGAAGATAGTATAATTGATGCTGTTTGAAAACAGAAACTTTTGCGTCCAGTGCTGGAATTTTGTTTTTTCGCTGGAGCGTCAGAACCTTATGAATTTTTTACAAAATATTGATATATTAATTTCCCACGTTTTCCACATTTTTCAGAATTTTTGGAGTTACAGAAGTATGACGTTAATTCAGATCTTTACAGACTATTCTGTTTTAGACAGATTCTGTTTTTGTTGCATAGTTTGCTTATTTTGATGAATCTATGGATCGTATCGGGGGGTATGAGTCATGGAGAAGTTGGAGTATAGTAGAATTATGCCAATATTAAATATGAATCAATTTACAACAGTACCTAAAGTTTAAGATTTATTTGTTATACTAACGGATCTCACGAGGTTTCTGTTGAGTTTTGTGTGCTGAAGTTTTCAAGTTTTGGGTGAGACTACGATGGATAAAGGAATAAGGAGCGGAAAAAGCCTAAGCTTGGGGATGCCCAATGCACCCCAAAGTAATATTCAAGGAAGACTCAAGCATCTAAGCTTGGGATGCCCCGGAAGGCATCCCCTCTTTCGTCAACAGTTGGAGCTATATTTTTATTCATCACATGATATGTGTTTTACTTGGAGCATCTTGTGATATAGTTTGTTTGCTTTTTAGTTTTTCACAATCATCTTTGCTGAACACACCTTTTCGAGAGGGACACACATTGTTCGTGATTTGCTAGAATACTCTATGTGCTTCACTTATATCTTTTGAGCTAGGCAGTTGCTCTAGTGCTTCACTTATATCTTTTAGAGCACGGCGATGGTTATATTTTAAAGAAATAGTTGCACTCTCATGCTTCACTTATATATTTTTGAGAGTCTAATGAATAGCAATGGTAATATGCACGGGTTATGAATTTGGTCCTGATATGATAGGTATTCAAGAGGGATATAATAAAAACTTTCATGTAGATCACTGAATATGATAAGTTTGATTCCTTGCAATAGTTTTGCGATATTAAGATGGTAATATGTGGGAGGTATTAGTAGATGATTGTGGTTTAGTAAAATATTGGTGTTAAGGTTTGTGATTCCCGAAGCATGCACGTATGATCTGTCATTATGCTATGAAGTTGGAGCAAGATTTATTGTTGATTGTGTACCTTATGAGTGGCGGTCGGGGACGAGCGATGGACCTTGTCCTACCAATCTATCCCTCTAGGGGCATGCGTAGTGCTACTTGTAGTCTGCGTTGGTAAGTGAAGCACTAGAGCAACTGCCTAGCTCAAAAGATATAAGTGAAGCACATAGAGTATTCTAACAAATCATGAATAATGTGTGTCCCTCTCAAAAAGGTGTGTTCAGCAAAGATAATTGTGACAAACTAAAAAGCAAACAAAATCAAACAAACTATATCACAAGACGCTCCAAGTAAAACACATATCACGTGATGAATAAAAATATAGCTCCAGGTGAGTTACCGATAGATTGTAGACGAAAGAGGGGATGCCTTCCGGGGCATCCCCAAGCTTAGACATTTGAGTCTTCCTTGAATATTAACTTGGGGTGCCTTGGGCATCCCCCAGCTTAGGCTCTTGCCGCTCCTTATTCCTTTATCCATCGTAGTCACACCCAAAACTTGAAAACTTCAGCACACAAAACTCAACAGAAACCCCGTGAGATCCGTTAGTATAACAAACAAATATTAAACTTTAGGTACTATAGTAAATTGATTCATATTTAATATTGGCATAATGCTACTGTAATCCAACTTCTCCATGACTCATACCCCCCGATATGATCCATAGATTCATCAAAATAAGCAAACTATGCAACAAAAACAGAATCTGTCTAAAACAGAACAGTCTGTAAAGATCTATTTAAAAGCCATACTTGTGTAACTCCAAAAATTCTGAAAAATTAGGAAAACGTAAAAAATTCATATACCAATACTTTTTAAAAAATTCAGACTTGTCTGATGCTCCATTACAGAATTGAAATTCCATCACTGGATGCAAAACTTTCTGTTTTCCAAACAGCATCAATTATACTATCATCAACATCATCCCAAAGGCATTACTTGGCAAAAACACTAATTAAAACATAAAAACACAATCATAACAGAAGCTATAATAATTTAAAAACACAAAAACAGTAGATAAAAGCAAAAATTTATTTTATTCATTGGGTTGCCTCCCAACAAGCGTTATTGTTTTATGCCCCTAGCTAGGCATAATGCATAGTTTAAAGTGTTGTCATCCTTCAAGTTAATTCCATAAGTGGCACTCATAATGGATTCATAAGGTGCTTTAATTCTTTTTCTAGGGAAGTGTTCCATCCCTTTCTTTAGTGTAAATTGAAATCTTATATTACCTTCTTTCATATCAATAATAGCACCAATAGTTCGAAGAAAAGGCCTACCAAGTATTATGGGGCAAGAAGGATTGCATTCAATGTCAAGAACAATAAAGTCCACGGGCACATAATTTCTATTTGCAAGAATAAGAACATCATTTATTCTACCCAATGGCTTTTTAATAGTGGAATCCGCAAGATGCAAATTAAGGAAACAAGGATCCATGTCGGTGAGACCTAGCATATCACACAAAGACTTTGGTATAGTGGAAACGCTAGCACCAAGATCACAAAGAGTATTATATTCATAATATTTAATTTTTACATTAATAGTAGGTTCCCATTCATCTTGTAATTTTCTAGGAATTGATACTTCCAACTCAAGTTTTTCTTCATGTGCTTTCATCACGGCTTCTACAATGTGTTTAGTGAAAGCCTTATTTTGTTCATATGCATTGGGTGAATTAATCATGGATTGAAACAAGGAAATACACTCAATTAAAGAACAACTATCATAATTAAAGTCCTTGTAATCCAAAGTAGTGGGTGCATTACTATTTAAAGTTTTGACCTCTCCAAACCCACTTTTTTCAGTTTTACGATCAAGATTATCACCCTCCAAGCAAGTGGGACTCCTTCTATCTAAAGTTGACTCTTCTTCAGTCCCTTTTTCATCAAGTTTATGTTACTAAATAATGATTCAATAGGAGTGACACCAATCATTTTAATATCTTCATCATTACTACGATAGAAACCGGGTGGAATCACTTTTTCTAGAAATTCTCGCTTAGCTCTCAACCTAGCGGTCCTTTTACTTTCATTAATGGAAACGTAGATAGCTTTAATAGACTCATTTATATCATGCTTGGATGGCAAAATTTTAGTTTTGAGATTTTCCACATCATGAGCAATTCTATCCATGTTCCTAGCCAATTCATCAACTCTATTCAAATTTTCTTCTATCATAGTATTAAAATTCTTTTGCGAACTAATAAATTCTTTAATATTACTTTCAAGATCAGAGGGCATCCTATTATTATTATTATAAGATTTTTTTTTGCGGGAACTGTTATTATAAGAATTACCATAAGGATTGCCATAATTATTAGAGGAATTTCCAGGAAACGGTCTAGCATTAAAATTACCCCTATAAGCATTGTTGTTGAAATTATTTCTAGAGACAAAATTCACATCAATAGCATCATTATTTTGCTCAATCAAGGTAGACAATGGCACATCATTAGGATCAATATGAGCATTTTTTACTAGCAACCAATTTCAATAAAGCATCCATCTTATCACTCAAAGTATTAATTTCTTCAACAGAATTTACCTTCTTACCAGTTGGAGTTCGTTCAGTGTGCCATTGAGAATAATTTGCCATAATATTATCAAGAAGTTTTGTAGCTTCTCCCAATGTAATTTCCATAAAAGTACCACCTGCGGCAGAGTCTAGCAAATTTCTAGAGACAAAGTTTAGTCCCGTATAAAAAATTTGTATGATCATCCATAAATTCAAACCATGAGTTGGGCAATTTCTTATCATTAATTTCATTCTCTCCCAAGATTGTGCAACATGTTCATGCTCAAGTTGCTTAAAATTCATAATTTGATTTCTTAAAAAAATAATCTTAGCGGGAGGAAAATACTTGGTAATAAAAGCATCCTTACACTTATCCCAAGAATCAATACTAATTCTAGGCAAGGATGAAAACCAAGTTTTAGCACGGTCTCGTAGTGAGAACGGAAATAATTTTAATTTGACAATATCATTATCCACATCTTTCTTCTTTTGCATATCACAAAGTTCAACGAAAATATTTAGATGGGATGCAGCATCTTAATTAGGACTACCAGAAAATTGTTCTTTCATAACAAGATTAAGCAAGGCAGCATTAATGTCACATGACTCCGCACTAGTGGAGGGAGGAGCAATAGGAGTACTAATAAAATCATTATTATTAGTATTGGAAAAGTCACACAATTTTGTTTTTTCTTGAGACATCGCGACAAAGCAAGCAAACTAGCAAGCAAGCAAATAAAATGTTTTTGTGTTTTTGTAAAAAAAAATAGAAGTGGGGGAGATGAAAATGAGAGGCAAATGCAAATAAAAGGTAAATAAAGTAAATGCAAGTGAATGATAATTTGTGCGAAGGTACTTGGTAATTTTGATGATGTCACCCCGGCAACGGTGCCAGAAATTCTTCCTGCTACTTGTAGTCTGCGTGGGTATTTCCCCGAAGAGGAGAGGATGATGCAGTACAGTAGAGATAAGTATTTCCCTCAGTTAAGAACCAAGGTTATCAATCCAGTAGGAGAACCAAGCAAAATTCCGTTAAGCACACCTACACACACAAGAGCAAACACTTGCACCCAACGCAAATAAGAGGGTTGTCAATCCTCTTAGCGGTTATTTGCAAGGATTAAATCTTATCGAGGTAAATAGATAAAGTAAAATACTAATTAAAATAAAAGTAAATAAATTGCAGCAAGGTATTTTTAGGTTTTTTATATGATAAAGATAGACCCAGGGGTCATAGTTTTCACTAGAGGCTTCTCTCTCGAGCATAGAAACATACGGTGGGTAAACAAATTACTGTTGGGCAATTGACAGAATAGCAAATAATTATGACGGATTCATGGCAATGATCATGTATATAGGCATCATGTCCAAGACAAGTAGACCGACTCCTGCCTGCATCTACTACTATTACTCCACTCATCGACCGCTATCCAGCATCCATCTAGAGTATTAAGTTAATAAAAAAAGAGTAACGCCTTAAGCAAGATGACATTATGTAGAGAAGCAAATTCAAGCAATATGAATAAACCCCATATTTTTCTCCTTAATGGCAACAATACAAATATTTGTCATGTCCCCTTCTGTCACTGGGATTGAGCACCGCAAGATTGAACCCATCACAAAGCACCTCTCCCATTGCAAGATAAATCAATCTAGTAGGCCAAACCAAATCGATAGATCGGAGAGAAATTCAAAGCTATAAAAATCACGCATAAAAGAGTTCAGAGAACACTCAAATATTTCTCATGAATAATTTAATCATAAACTCACAATTCATCGGATCCCAACAAAGACACCGCAAAAGAAGATTACATCGGATAGAACTCCAAGAACATGAAGGAGAACATTATATTGAAGATCAAAGAGAGAGAATAAGCCATCTAGCTACTTGCTATGGACCCGTAGGTCTGTGGTAAACTACTCACACATCATCAGAAGGGCGGCAAGGTTGATGTAGAAGCCCTCCGTGATCGATTCCCCCTCCGGCAGAGTACCGGAAAAGGCCTCCAGATGGGATCGCGCAAGAATAGAGGCTTGCGGCAGCGGAAAGGTTTTCTCTTCTGGCTCGCTGATGGTTTCCCAATATTTGTGAATTTATAGAAGTGGAATTAGGTCAAACGGAATCACGTGGGCCCCACAAGGCAACACGGCGCCCCCCTGTTGGGGAACGGAGCATGAATTTCAAAAAATTTCCTACGCTCACGCAAGATCTATCCATGGAGATGTATCGCTACGAGAGGGGAGAGTGTGTCTACGTACCCTCGTAGACCGTTAGCGGAAGCATCTCACAACGCGGTTGATGTAGTCGAACAATCCTTCGAGCTCCACCGATCGAGTACCGAACGTACGGCACCTCCGAGTTCTACACACGTGTAGCTCGGTGACGTTCCTCGCCTTCTTGATCCAGCAAGACGTCGAGGTAGTAGATGAGTTCCGTCAGCACGACGGCGTGGCGACGGTGACGGTGAAGTGATTCCGGCAGGGCTTCGCCTAAGCTCTCCGAAAATATGACCGAGGTGGAAAACGGAGATCGGGGCACCGCACACGGCTATGGGACAATTGTGTACTTTGGGGTGCCCCCTTGCCCCCGTATATAAAGGATGAGAGGGAGGAGGCCGGCCCCCTAGGGGTGCGCCAAGTGTGGGGAGTCCTACTAGGACTCCTTAGTCCTAGTAGGATTCCACCTCCCATACGGAGTAGGAAAGAGGGAAGGGAGAGGGAAAGGAAAGAGGGGGCTGCGCCCCCTCCCCTAGTCCAATTCGGTTTGGGCAAGGGGGGGCGCGAGCCTCCTCATGTGGCCTGCCTCTCCTTTTCCCGTATGGCCCAATAAGGCCCATTACTTCTCCCGGTGAATTCCCGTAACTCCCCGGTACTCCGAAAAATACCCGAATCACTCGGAACCTTTCCGACGTCCGAATATAGCCTTCCAATATATGAATCTTTACCTCTCGACCATTTCGAGACTCCTCGTCATGTCCGTGATCTCATCCGGGACTCCGAACAAACTTCGGCCACCAATCACATAACTCATATAATACTAAATCGACATCGAACCTTAAGTGTGCGGACCCTACGGGTTCGGGAATGATGTAGACATGACCGAGACGACTCTCCGGTCAATAACCAACAGCGGAACCTGGATGCTCATATTGGTTCCTACATATTCCACGAAGATCTTTATCGGTGAACCTCATATGTCAACATACGTTGTTCCCTTTGTCTGGTGGTATGTTACTTGCCCGAGATTCGATCGTCGGTATCCAATACCTAGTTCAATCTCGTTACCGGCAAGTCTCTTTACTCATTTCGTAATACGTCATCTTGTAACTAACTCTTTAGTCACGGTGCTTGCAAGGCTTCTGTGATGCTATATTACCGAGAGGGCCCAGAGATACCTCTCCGATAGTCGGAGTGACAAATTCCAATCTCGATCCATGCCAACTCAACAAACACTTTCGGCGATACCTGTAGTGCACCTTTATAATCACCCAGTTATGTTGTGACGTTTGATACACCCAAAGTATTCCTACGGTATCCGGGAGTTGCATGATCTCATGGTCAGAGGAACGTGTATTTGACATAGTGAAAGCAATAGCAATAAACTGAACGATCATTTGCTATGCTAACGGTTGGGTCAAGTCCATCACATCATTCTCCTAATGATGTGATCCCATTATCAAATGACAACTCATGTCCATGGTCAGGAAATCTTGACCATCTTTTGATCAACGAGCTAGTCTAGTAGAGGCTTACTAGGGACACAGTATTTGTTTATCTATTCACACATGTATTTAGTTTCCGGTCAATACAATTCTAGCATGAATAATAAACTATTATCATGAACGGGGAAATATGATAATAACTAATTTATTATTGCCTCTAGGGCATATTTCCAACAGTCTCCCACTTGCACTAGAGTCAATAATCTAGATTACATCTCCATGTAATTAACACTTAATCAGTTCTAAAGCTGATCATGTTTTGCTTGTGAGAGAGGTTTTAGTCAACGGGTCTGCAATATTCAGATCCGTGTGTTCTTGGCAAATCTCTATGTAGATGCTGCTACCACACTCTGTTTGGAGCTACTCCAAAAAATTTCCCCACTATACTTATCCGGTCTGAGACTCATAGTCTTTCGGATCAGTGTTTAAAGCTTGCATCGACGTAACCCCTTACGACGAACTCTTTATCATCTCTATTCCCGAGAAATTCTTCCTTAGTCATCTTAAGGATAATTTGACCGCTGTCCAGTGATCTACTCCTGGATCACTTTGGTACCTCTTTTGCCAGACACATGGCAAGGCACACAGCTTGGCATACTTTATAGAACCTATGGCCGAGGCATAGGGGATAACCTTCATCCATTCTATTTATTTTGCCGTGGTCGAGATTTGAGTCTTACTCAACTTCACACCTTTCACCACAGTCAAGAACTCCTTCTTTGACTGATCCATTTTGAACTTCTTCAAAATCTTGTCAAGGTATATGTTTTGTGAAAGTCATATGAGGCATCTCAATCTATCTCTATAGATTTTGATGCCTAACATGTAAACAACCTTTACCTAGATCTTCAAGTCTTACTCCACTTCACACCAGCCAAGAACTTATTTCTTTTGACTTGATCCATTTTGAACTTCTTCAAAATATAATCAAGGTGTGTGAAAATCTTTTATCAGGTGTCTTGATCTATCTCTATAGATCTCGATGCCCAAACCGTGGATAACTCAAAAAACAGGTTTTTATTGAAAAACTCCTTTCAATTAATTCTTTATGCTTTCCAGAAATTCTACATCATTTCCAATCACATATACTTATTAGAAATGTTATAGAGCTCCCACTCACTTTGTTGTAAATACAAGTTTCTCCATAAACTTGCATAAACCCAAACGCTTTGATCACTTCATCAAAGCGAGTATTCCAGCTCCGAGATGCTTGCACCAGTCCATAGATGGATCGCTGGAGCTTGCATACTTTGTTAGCACCTTTAGGATCGACAAAACCTTCCGGTTGTATCATATACAATTCTTCCTTAAGGAATCCATTAAGGAATGCCATTTTGACGTCCATTTGCCAGATTTCATAATCATAAAACGCGGCAATTGCTAACATAATTCTGACAGACTTTAGCATCGCTACGGGTGAGAAAGTCTCATCGTAGTCAACTCCTTGAACTTGTCGATAACCTTTAGCAACAAGTCGAGCTTTATAGACGGTGACATTACCATCAGCGTCCGTCTTCTTCTTAAATATCCATTTATTTTTAATAGCTCGCCGTTTCATCGGGCAAGTCTACCAAAGTCCACACTTTGTTCTCATACATGGATCTAATCTCGGATTTCATGGCCTCAAGCCATTTGTCGGAATCCGGGCTCGCCATCGCTTCTTCATAGTTCGTAGGTTCACCGTTGTCTAACAACATGACCTCCAAGATAGGATTGCCGTACCAATCTGGTGCGGAGCGTGTCCTGGTTGACCTACGAGGTTCTGTAGCAACTTGATCCGAAGCCTCATGATCATCATCATCAACTTCTTCTCTGGTCTGTGTTGGTGTCACAGAAATTTCTTTCTGTGGCGTACTACTATCCAGAGGAGGTACAATTATCTCATCAAGTTCTACTTTCCTCCCACTCACTTCTTTCGAGAGAAACTCCTTCTCTAGAAAGGATCCATTCTTAGCAACGAATACTTTGCCTTCGGATCTGTGGTAGAAGGTGTACCCAACGGTCTCCTTTGGGTATCCTATGAAGACGCACTTATCCGCTTTGGGTTCGAGCTTATCTGGCTGAAGCCTTTTGACATAAGCATTGCATCCCCAAACTTTCAGAAATGACATCTTAGGTTTCTTGCAAACCACAGTTCATACGGTGTCATCTCAACGGATTTAGACGGTGCCCTTGTTTAAAGTGAATGCAGCTGTCTCTAATGCATAACCCCAAAATGATAGTGGCAAATCGGTAAGAGACATCATAGAACGCACCATATCCAATAGAGTACTATTACGACGTTCGGACACACCATTACGTTGTGGTGTTCCATGTGGCGTGAGCTGTGAAACAATTCCACATTGTCTTAAGTGATTGCCAAACTTGTAACTCAAATATTCTCCTCCACGATCAGATCGTAAGAACTTTATTTTCTTGTTACGATGGTTCTCTACTTCACTCTGAAATTCTTTGAACTTTTCAAATGTTTCAGATTTATGCTTCATCAAGTAGACATAACCATATCTACTCAAACCATCAGTGAACGTGAGAATATAACGATATCCACCGCGCGCCTCAACACTCATCGGACCGCATACATCGGTATGTATTATTTCCAATAAGTTGGTTGCTCGCTCCATTGTTCCGGAGAACGGAGTTTTAGTCATCTTGCCAATAAGGCACGGTTCACATGTCTCAAATGATTCATAATCAAGAGATTCCAAAAACCCATCTGCATGGAGTTTCTTCATGTGTTTAACACTGATATGACCTAAGCAGCAGTGCCACAAATATGTGGTACTATCATTATCTTTTGGCATTCGTGTTATGAACATATGTATTACTACGATCAAGATTCTATAAACCTTTCATTTTAAGTGCATGATCATCAATGATATTATCCAAATAGAATAACAATTATTCTCTGAAATTGAATAACCGTCTTGCAATAATCACTATCAGATATAATGTGCATGCTTAACGCAAGCACCAAATAACAATTATTTAGGTTCATCACTAATCCTGAAGGTAGAGAGAGCGTGGCGATGGTGATCACATCAACCTTGGAGACACTTCCAATGCACATCGTCACCTCGTTCTTAGCTAGCCCTCGTTTATTCCGAAGCTCCATGTTTCAAGTTGTAAGCAACTAAACAAGTATCAAATACCCAGGTGCTCCTACGAGTACTAGTAAGGTACATATCAATAACATGTATATCAAATATCTTTGTTGACATTGCCAGTCTTATTATCTGCCAGTTACTTTGGGGAAGTTCCGCTCCCTATGACATTTCCCTTTGCAATGGGAGCACTAAGTCTCAGGTTTGGTTCAGCCTTGGGTTTCTTCGCGTGAGCGGCAACTGTTTTACCGTTCTTCTTGAAGTTCCCTTTTCTTTCCCTTGCCCTTCTTGAAACTAGTGGTCTTAATAACCATCAACACTTGATGCTCCCTTTTTTTGATTTCTACATCCGCAGATTGTAGCATCGCGAATAGCTTAAGGATCTTCTATCCCTTGCATGTTTATAGTTCATCACGAAGATCCAGTAGCTTAGTGATAGTGACTAGAGAACTCTATCAATCACCACTTTATTCGGAAGTCTAACTCCCACTTGATTCAAGTGTTTGAAGTACTCAGACATTCTGAGTACATGCTCACTAACGGAGCTGTTCTCCTCCATCTTGTAGCTATAGAACTTGTCGAAGGTGTCATCCCTCTCGACCCGGGTGTGAGTCTTGAAAAACAATTTTTCAGCTCTTGGAACATCTCATATGCTCCGTGTTGCTCAAAACATATTTGGAGCTCCGGTTCTAAGCCGTAAAGTATGGCGCACTGAACTATCGAGTAGTCATCTTTTCTTGTCTGCCAGACGTTCATAACGTCCTCAGACGAAGCCGTAGGGGTATTTCACTGAGCGGTGCATTAAGGACATAAGCCTTCTGTGCAGCAGTGAGGACAATCCTCAGATCACGGACCTAGTCCGCATAGTTGCTTCCATCAACTTTCAACTTCGTTTTCTCTAGGAACATAATAAAAACAGGGGAACTACAGCACGGTCTATGGATCTACAACATAAATTTGCTAAGACAAGTAAGACTATGTTCATGACAATTGAAGTTCAATTAATCAAATTACTTAAGAACTCCCACTTAGATTAACATCCCTCAAGTTGTCTAAGTGTAACATGATCCACATCAACTAAACCACGTCCGATCATCACGTGAGGTGGATTAGTTATCAATGGTGAACATCTTTCATGTTGATCATATCTACTATATGACTCATGTTCGACCTTTCGGTCCCTTGTGTTCCGAGGCCATGTCTGTACATGCTAGGCTCGTCAAGTTTAACCCAAGTATTCTGCGTGTGTAAAACTGGCTTACACCCGTTGTATGCGAACGAAAGAATCCATCACACCAGATCATCACGTGGTGCTTAGAAGCGTCTAACCTTCGCAACGGTGCATACTAGGGGAGAACACTTATCTTGAAATTTAGTGAAGGGATCATCTTATAATGCTACCGTCGTCCTAAGCAAAATAAGATGCATAAAAGGATTAACATCACATGCAATTCAATATATGTGACATGATATGGCCATCATCGTCTTGTGCTTTTGATCTCCATCAGCAAAGCACCGTCATGATCTCCATCGTCACCGGGTTGACACCTTGATCTCCATCGTAGTGTCGTGACACCTTGATCTCCATCGTAGCGTCGTGGTCGTCTCGCCGGCTATTGCTACTACTACTGCTGCTAACTAATAGCGGTAAAGTAAAGCAATTACATAGCGTTGGCATTGCATACAATAAAGAGACAACCATAAGGCTCCTGCCGGTTGCCTGATAACTTACAAAACATGATCATCTCATACAACAACTTATATCACATCATGTCTTGGCCATATCACATCACCAGCATACCCTGCAAAAACAAGTTAGACGTCCTCTACTTTGTTGTTGCAAGTTTTACGTGGCTGCTACGGGTTTGCAAGAACCGTTCTTACCTACGCAAAACCACAACGTGGTGTAGTGATTGCTTTTTGATCTTCTAAAAGAACCCTCTTCATTGAAACCGATTCAACTAAAGTGAGAGAGACAGACACCCGCCAGTCACCTTTATGCAACGAGTGCACGTAGCGGTGAAACCTGTCTCGCGTAAGCGTACGCGTAATGTCGGTCCGGGCCGCTTCATCTCACAATACCGTCGAATCAAGTAACAACTAGTAACGGCAAGCAATATGTATACACCCACGCCCACAACTCACTTGTGTTCTACTCGTGCAAATCACATCTACGCATAGACCTGGCTCGGATGCCACTGTTGGGGAACGGAGCATGAATTTCAAAAAAATTCCTACGCTCACGCAAGATCTATCCATGGAGATGTATCGCTACGAGAGGGGAGAGTGTGTCTACGTACCCTCGTAGACCGTTAGCGGAAGCGTCTCACAACGCGGTTGATGTAGTCGAACAATCCTTCGAGCTCCACCGATCGAGTACCGAACGTACGGCACCTCCGAGTTCTACACACGTGTAGCTCGGTGACGTTCCTCGCCTTCTTGATCCAGCAAGACGTCGAGGTAGTAGATGAGTTCCGTCAGCACGACGGCGTGGCGACGGTGACGGTGAAGTGATTCCGGCAGGGCTTCGCCTAAGCTCTCCGAAAATATGACCGAGGTGGAAAACGGAGATCGGGGCACCGCACACGGCTATGGGACAATTGTGTACTTTGGGGTGCCCCCTTGCCCCCGTATATAAAGGATGAGAGGGAAGAGGCCGGCCCCCTAGGGGTGCGCCAAGTGTGGGGAGTCCTACTAGGACTCCTTAGTCCTAGTAGGATTCCACCTCCCATACGGAGTAGGAAAGAGGGAAGGGAGAGGGAAAGGAAAGAGGGGGCTGCGCCCCCTCCCCTAGTCCAATTCGGTTTGAGCAAGGGGGGGCGCGAGCCTCCTCACGTGGCCTGCCTCTCCTTTTCCCGTATGGCCCAATAAGGCCCATTACTTCTCCCGGTGAATTCCCGTAACTCCCCGGTACTCCGAAAAATACCCGAATCACTCGGAACCTTTCCGACGTCCGAATATAGCCTTCCAATATATGAATCTTTATCTCTCGACCATTTCGAGACTCCTCGTCATGTCCGTGATCTCATACGGGACTCCGAACAAACTTCGGCCACCAATCACATAACTCATATAATACTAAATCGTCATCGAACCTTAAGTGTGCGGACCCTACGGGTTCGGGAATGATGTAGACATGACCGAGACGACTCTCCGATCAATAACCAACAGCGGAACCTGGATGCTCATATTGGTTCCTACATATTCCACGAAGATCTTTATCGGTGAACCTCATATGTCAGCATACGTTGTTCCCTTTGTCTGGCGGTATGTTACTTGCCCGAGATTCGATCGTCGGTATCCAATACCTAGTTCAATCTCTTTACCGGCAAGTCTCTTTACTCATTCCGTAATACGTCATCTTGTAACTAACTCTTTAGTCACGGTGCTTGCAAGGCTTCTGTGATGCTATATTACCGAGAGGGCCCAGAGATACCTCTCCGATAGTCGGAGTGACAAATTCCAATCTCGATCCATGCCAACTCAACAAACACTTTCGGCGATACCTGTAGTGCACCTTTATAATCACCCAGTTATGTTGTGACGTTTGATACACCCAAAGTATTCCTACGGTATCCGGGAGTTGCATGATCTCATGGTCAGAGGAACGTGTATTTGACATAGTGAAAGCAATAGCAATAAACTGAACGATCATTTGCTATGCTAACGGTTGGGTCAAGTCCATCACATCATTCTCCTAATGATGTGATCCCATTATCAAATGACAACTCATGTCCATGGTCAGGAAATCTTGACCATCTTTTGATCAACGAGCTAGTCTAGTAGAGGCTTACTAGGGACACAGTATTTGTTTATCTATTCACACATGTATTTAGTTTCCGGTCAATACAATTCTAGCATGAATAATAAACTATTATCATGAACTGGGAAATATGATAATAACTAATTTATTATTGCCTCTAGGGCATATTTCCAACACCCCCCCCCCCCGGGGCGCGCCCTGTTGCCTTGTGAAGCCTCCGTGAGGCTTCTGGCCTCCTCCCGAAGCTTCCAAGGTTTCTTTTGTCCAGAAAAAAATCTCCAAAAAGTTTTGTTGCATTTGGAATTCATTTGGTATTGTTTCTCTGAAAAGCCAAAAACAAGCAGAGAACAACAACTGGCACTGGGCACTAGGTTAATAGGTTAGTCCCAAAAAATGATATATAATTGCATATAAAAACATCCAAGATTGATACTATAATAGCATGGAACAATCAAAAATTATAGATACGTTGGAGACGTATCACGTAGTAGTACTTTGCTTCGAGGGCTAATAAACTTTCGCAATAAGTATGTGAGTTCTTTATGACTAATGTGAGTCCATGGATTATACGCACTCTCACCCTTCCGCAATTTGCTAGCCTCTTCGGTACCGTGCATTGCCCTTTCTCACATCGAGAGTTGGTGCAAACTTCGCCGGTGCATCCAAACCCCGTGATATGATATGCTCTATCACACATAAGCCTCTTTATATCTTCCTCAAAACAGCCACCATACCTACCTATCATGGCATTTCCATAGCCATTCTGAGATATATTGCCATGCAACTTCCACCGTTCCGTTTTTATGACACACATCGTCATTGTCATATTGCTTTGCATGATCATATAGCTGACATAGTATTTGTGGCTCAGCCATCGTTCATCATTTTTATACATGTTACGCTTGTATCATTGCACATCCTGGTACACTGCCAGAGGCATTCATATAGAGTCATATTTTTGTTCTAGTATCGAGTTATAATATTGAGTTGTAAGTAAATAAAAGTGTGATGATCATCATTATTAGAGCATTGTCCCAGTGAGGAAAGGATGATGGAGACCATGATTCCCCCACAAGTCGGGATGAGACTCCGGACGAAAAAAAAGAGAGGCCGAAAAGAACCCAAAAAAATGAGAGAAAAAGAGAGAAGGGGCAATGTTACTATCCTTTTTCCACACTTGTGCTTCAGAGTAGCACCATGTTTTTCATACAGAGAGTCTCCTATTTTGTCACTTTCATATACTAGTAGGAATTTTTCATTATAGAACTTGCCTTGTATATTCCGATGATGGGCTTCCTTAAATGCCCGAGGTCTTCATGAGCAAGCAAGTTGGATGCACACCCACTTAGTTTCCATGTTGAGCTTTCATACACTTATAGCTCTTAGTGCATTCGTTGCCTGGCAATCCCTACTCCTCGCATTGACATCAATTGATGGGCATCTCCATAGCCCGTTAATTAGCCTCGTCGATGTGAGACTATCTTTTTTTTTACTTCTCTAATTTATCTCTACCACCACACTCTATTCCACCCATAGTGCTATATCCATGGCTTGCGCTCATGTATTGCGTGGGACTTGAAAAAGCTGAAGCGCGTTAAAAAGTATGAACCAATTGCTCGGCTTGTCATCGGGGTAGTGCATGATAAATACTTTGTGTTAAGAAGATGGAGCATGACAGGATTATATGATTTTGTTGGGATAATGTACTTTAGCATTTTTATTTTGAAAGACATGATTGTTTATTAGTATGCCTGAGTATTCATGTCTTTATATCAAATTATAGACTATTGCTTTGAATCATTCAGATCTTATTATTCATACCGTAAAAGAGATTACATGATGAAACTTGATGGTAGCATTCCACATCAAAACTTCTGTTTTTATCTTTTACCTACTTGAGGACGAGCAGGAATTAAGCTTGGGGATGCTTGATACGTCTCCAACGTATCTATAATTTTTTTTATCGTTCCATGCTATTATAGTATCAATCTTGGATGTTTTATATGCAATTATATGCCATTATATATCACTTTTTGGGACTAACCTATTAACCCAGTGCCCAGTGCCAGTTGCAGTTTTCTGCTTGTTTTTTCCTTTTCAGAAAATCATTATCAAAAAGTGTCCAAACGAGAAAAAAACTTTGGATTAATATTTTCTGGACCAAAAGAGACCCAGAAACCTTCGGGAGAAGACCAGAAGAGCCACGAGGAGGCGGCAAGCCTGGAGGGCGCGCCCCCCAGGCTTGTGGGCCCCTCGTGGCACCTCTTGACCTAATTCCAACGCTATAAATTCCCAAATATTCCAAAACCAATAGAGAGCCAGAAGAGAAAACCTTTCCGCCACCGCAAGCCTCTGTTCTTCCGTGATCCCATCTGGAGGCCTTTTTCGGTACTCTACCGGAGGGGGGGTCGATCACGGAGGGCTTCTTCATCAACCTTGCTGCCCTTCCGATGATGTGTGAGTAATTTACCACAGAACTACGGGTCCATAGCTAGTAGCTAGATGGCTTCTTCTCTCTCTTTGATCTTCAAGACCATGTTCTCCTCGATGTTCTTGGAGTTCTATCCGATGTAATCTTCTTTTGCAGTGTGTTTGTTGGGATCCGATGAATTGTGTGTTTATGATCAGATTCATGAGAAATATTTGAGTCTTCTCTGAACCCTTTTATGCATGATTATTATAGCTTTGTATTTCTCTCCGATCTATCGATTTGGTTAGGCCTACTAGATTGATTTATCTTGCAATGGGAGAGGTGCTTTGTGATGGGTTCAATCTTGCGGTGCTCAATCCCAGTGAAAGAAGGGGACATGACATGTATTTGTATTGTTGCCATTAAGGATAAAAGATGGGGTTTAATCATATTGCTTGAGTTTACTTTGTCTACATCATGTCATCTTGCTTAAGGCGTTACTCTGTTTCATACTAAATACCCTAGATGCATGTTGGATAGCGGTCGATGGGTGGAGTAATAGTAGTAGATGCAGGCAGGAGTCGGTCTACTTGTCTCGGACGTGATGCCTATATACATAATCATTGCCATGAATCCGTCATAATTATTTGCTTTTCTATCAATTGCCCAACAGTAATTTGTTTACCCATCGTATGCTATGTGTTCGAGAGAGAAGCCTCTAGTGAAAACTATGGCCCCCGGTCTACTTTATCATATATAAAAAACCTAAAAATACCTTGCTGCAATTTATTTACTTTTATTTTAATTAGTATTTTAGTTTATCTATTTATCTCTATAAGATTTAATCCTTGCAAATAACCGCTAAGAGGATTGACAACCCTCTTATTTGCGTTGGGTGCAAGTGTTTGCTCTTTTGTGTGCAGGTGCGCTTAACAGAATTTTGCTTGGTTCTCCTACTGGATTGATAACCTTGGTTCTTAACTGAGGAAAATACTTATCTCTACTGTATTGCATCATCCTCTCCTCTTCGGGGAAATACAGACGCAGACTACAAGTAGCAAGAAGAATTTCTGGCGCCGTTGCCGGGGAAACATCATCAAAATTACCAAGTACCTTCGCACAAACTATCATCCACTTGCATTTATTTTATTTGCCTTTTATTTGCATTTGCCTCTCGTTTTCATCTCCCCCACTTCTAATTTTTTTTACAAAAACACAAAAATATTTTTGTTTGCTTGTTTGCTAGTGTGCTTGCTTTGCTTGAAATTGTTATCATGTCTGAATTTGAAAAAGTTGTGGTTGAAAGTGCTAGCGAGGATAGTGGTGATGAATCTCTTGGGGAGAAAACACATTCTTTTGATCTTAATCATGACCCTCCGGAGACTAAGCCCTCCACTAGTTTTAAGACTAAAGTCTATCATGTGGGAAGTGGTAATATTATTGGGAAAAACATTATTCAGGAATTCTTTAATTGCGCGGGAGTTATACCAATAATTAGTGGATCTATTCTTGATAAAACAAATTGTAATGTGTATGCCATTGCCATGCTTGTGGTTAAACTAGAAAGAATTTTTTTACATATCCACCCCGCGTTACAAAAGATATTTTATGAACTTCCCAACATCCATGATCCTAGGGCTAAGAAAATTGCCACTATAATCCTTATGCATGAATTTGATTATATAATCTGAGAAGCTAGGGATATTTTTTCCTTTTACAAAATTAATTTTGAGCATCCTCCTGTAAAGGAGATTCTTCATGACAAAGATACTATTCGTAGGTTGGAATCTAAAGATTACTTTGCTTATGGTAAAAATATTAGAAGGAGAGTTCCATACGTCGAAATAATTAAAACTATGTACCACCATGCTTGTGATAAATTTGAGTGGGTTACTAAATGAATTGATGAGGGATTCGGTGAAGAATGGTTTGAGGGTACGGCTAGAGATCCTATTGATGATGAGATGCATGTTTTATATGAGGACGTTTACGGTGATGATCCTGAGTTTGAAGTTATGAATGTTAAAGTTACTAATCAAAGCCCCTTCAATTACCTAAGCTCACCCACTAGAAAAGAAGAGCACGAGAGTAGAGAATTAATGAGAAAAGTTTTGGAAGATTTAATCAAAAAGGACTTGGGAATGAAGGATGACAACACTTGAAACTATGCATTATGCCTAGCTAGGGGCATAAAACAATAGCGCTTGTTGGGAGGCAACCCAATGAATAAAATATTTTTTTGCTTTTACCTTCTATTCTCGAGTGTTTACACAATTATAGCTTATGTTATGATTGTATTTTTATGTTTTAATTAGTGTTTGTGTCAAGTAATGCCTTTGGGATGATTTGGAAGATAGTATAATTGATGCTGTTTGAAAACAGAAACTTTTGCGCCCAGTGCTGGAATTTTGTTTTTTCGCTGGAGCGTCAGAACCTTCTGAATTTTTTACACAATATTAATATATGAATTTCCCACGTTGTCCTAATGTTTCAGAATTTTTGGAGTTACAGAAGTATGACGTTAATTCAGATCTTTACAGACTATTCTGTTTTAGACAGATTCTGTTTTTGTTGCATAGTTTGCTTATTTTGATGAATCTATGGATCGTATCGGGGGGTATGAGTCATGGAGAAGTTGGAGTACAGTAGCATTATGCCAATATTAAATATAAATCAATTTACAACAGTACCTAAATTTTAAGATTTATTTGTTATACTAACGGATCTCACGAGGTTTCTGTTGAGTTTTGTGTGCTGAAGTTTTCAAGTTTTGGGTGAGACTACGATGGATAAAGGAATAAGGAGCGGAAAGAGCCTAAGCTTGGGGATGCCCAAGGCACCCCAAGGTAATATTCAAGGAAGACTCAAGCGTCTAAGCTTGGGGATGCCCCGGAAGGCATCCCCTCTTTCGTCTACAATCTATCGGTAACTCACTTGGAGCTATATTTTTATTCATCACATGATATGTGTTTTACTTGGAGCATCTTGTGATATAGTTTGTTTGCTTTTTAGTTTTTCACAATCATCTTTGCTGAACACACCTTTTTGAGAGGGACACACATTGTTCGTGATTTGTTAGAATACTCTATGTGCTTCACTTATATCTTTTGAGCTAGGCAGTTGCTCTAGTGCTTCACTTATATCTTTTAGAGCACGGTGGTGGTTATATTTTAAAGAAATAGTTGCACTCTCATGCTTCACTTATATCTTTTTGAGAGTCTAATGAATAGCAATGGTAATATGCACGGGTTATGAATTTGGTCCTGATATGATAGGTATTCAAGAGGAATATAATAAAAACTTTCATGTAGATCACTGAATATGATAAATTTGATTCCTTGCAATAGTTTTACGATATTAAGATGATAATATGTGGGAGGTATTAGTAGATGATTGTGGTTTAGTAAGAATATTGGTGTTAAGGTTTGTGATTCCCGAAGCATGCACGTATGATCTGTCGTTATGCTAAGAAGTTGGACCATGATTTATTGTTGATTATCTACCTTATGAGTGGCAGTCGGGGACGAGCGATGGACCTTCTCCTACCAATCTATCCCTCTAGGGGCATGAGTAGTAGTACTTTGCTTCGAGGGCTAATAAACTTTCGCAATAAGTATGTGAGTTCTTTATGACTAATGTGAGTCCATGGATTATACGCACTCTCACCCTTCCGCAATTTGCTAGCCTCTTTGGTACCATGCATTGCCCTTTCTCACATCGAGAGTTGGTGCAAACTTCGCCGGTGCATACAAACCCCGTGATATGATACGCTCTATCACACATAAGCCTCTTTATATTTTCCTCAAAACAGCCACCATGCCTACCTATCATGGCATTTCCATAGCTATTCCGAGATATATTGCCATGCAACTTCCACCGTACCGTTTTTATGACACACATCGTCATTGTCATATTGCTTTGCATGATCATATAGCTGACATAGTATTTGTGGCTCAGCCACCGTTCATCATTTTTATACATGTTACGCTAGCATCATTGCACATCCTGGTACACTGCCAGAGGCATTCATATAGAGTCATATTTTTGTTCTAGTATCGAGTTGTAATATTGAGTTGTAAGTAAATAAAAGTGTGATGATCATCATTATTAGAGCATTATCCCGGTGAGGAAAGGATGATGGAGACCATGATTCCCCCACAAGTCGGGATGAGACTCCGGACAAAAAAAAAAGAGGCCGAAAAGAGCCCCAAAAAAATGAGAGAAAAAGAGAGAAGGGGCAATGTTACTATCCTTTTTCCACACTTGTGCTTCAGAGTAGCACCATGTTTTTCATATAGAGAGTCTCCTATTTTGCCACTTTCATATACTAGTGGGAATTTTTCATTATAGAACTTGGCTTGTATATTCCGATGATGGGCTTCCTCAAATGTCTGAGGTCTTCATGAGCAAGCAAGTTGGATGCACACCCACTTAGTTTTCATGTTGAGCTTTCATACACTTATAGCTCTTAGTGCATCCGTTGCATGGCAATCCCTACTCCTCGCATTGACATCAATTGATGGGCATCTCCATAGCCCGTTGATTAGCCTCGTCGATGTGAGACTATCTTCTTATTTTTGACTTCTCTTATTTATCTCTACCACCACATTCTATTCCACCCATAGTGCTATATCCATGGCTTGCGCTCATGTATTGCGTGGGAGTTGAAAAAGTTGAAGCGCATTAAAAAGTATGAACCAATTGCTCGGCTTGTCATCGGGGTAGTGCATGATAAATACTTTGTGTTAAGAAGATGGAGCATGACAGGATTATATGATTTTGTAGGGATAACGTTCTTTAGCATTTTTATTTTGAAAGACATGATTGTTTATTAGTATGCCTGAGAATTGATGTCTTTATATCAACTTATAGACTATTGCTTTGAATCATTCGGATCTTATTATTCATACCGTAAAAGACATTACATGATGAAACTTGATAGGTAGCATTCCACATCAAAAATTCTGTTTTTATCATTTACCTACTCGAGGACGAGCAGGAATTAAGCTTGGGGATGCTTGATACGTCTCCAACGTATCTATAATTTTTTTATTGTTCCATGCTATTATAGTATCAATCTTGGATGTTTTATATGCAATTATATGCCATTATATATCATTTTTTGGGACAAACCTATTAACCCAGTGCCCAGTGCCAGTTGCTGTTTTCTGCTTGTTTTTGCCTTTTCAGAAAATCATTATCAAAAAGTGTCCAAACGAGAAAAAAACTTTGGATTATTTTTTTCTGGACCAGAAGAGACCCAGGAAGCTTCGGGAGAAGACCAGAAGAGCCACGAGGAGGCGGCAAGCCTGGAGGGCGCGCCCAGGGGGGTAGGGCGCGCCCCCCAGGCTTGTGGGCCCCTCGTGGCACCTCTTGACCTAATTCCAACGCTATAAATTCCCAAATATTCCAAAACCAACAGAGAGCCAGAAGAGAAAACCTTTCCGCCGCCGCAAGCCTCTGTTCTTCTGCGATCCCATCTGGAGGCCTTTTCTGGTACTCTGCCGGAGGGGGAATCGATCACGGAGGGTTTCTTCATCAACCTTGCTGCCCTTCCGATGATGTGTGAGTAATTTACCACAGACCTACGGGTCCATAGCTAGTAGCTAGATGGCTTCTTCTCTATCTTTGATCTTCAATACCATGTTCTCCTCGATGTTCTTGGAGTTCTATCCGATGTAATCTTCTTTTGCGGTGTGTTTGTTGGGATCCGATGAATTGTGAGTTTATGATCAGATTCATGAGAAATATTTGAGTCTTCTCTGAACTCTTTTATGCATGATTATTATAGCTTTGTATTTCTCTCCGATCTATCGATTTGGTTTGGCCTACTAGATTGATTTGTCTTGCAACGGGAGAGGTGCTTTGTGATGGGTTCAATCTTGCGGTGCTCAATCCCAGTGACAAAAGGGGGCATGACACGTATTTGTATTGTTGTCATTAAGGATAAAAAGATGGGGTTTAATCATATTGCTTGAGTTTACTTTGTCTACATCATGTCATCTTGCTTAAGGCGTTACTCTGTTTCATACTTAATACCCTAGATGCATGTTGGATAGCGGTCGATGGGTGGAGTAATAGTAGTAGATGCAGGCAGGAGTCGGTCTACTTATCTCGGACGTGATGCCTATATACATGATCATTGCCATGAATCCGTCATAATTATTTGCTTTTCTATCAATTGCCCAATAGTAATTTGTTTACCCACAGTATGCTATGTGTTCGAGAGAGAAGCCTCTAGTGAAAACTATGGCCCCCGGTCTACTTTATCATATATAAAAAACCTAAAAATACCTTGCTGTAATTTATTTACTTTTATTTTAATTAGTATTTTAGTTTATCTATTTATCTCTATAAGATTTAATCCGTGCAAATAACCGCTAAGAGGATTGACAACCCTCTTATTTGCATTGGGTGCAAGTGTTTGCTCTTTTGTGTGCAGGTGCGCTTAACGGAATTTTGCTTGGTTCTCCTACTGGATTGATAACGTTGGTTCTTAACTGAGGGAAATACTTATCTCTACTCTACTGCATCATCCTCTCCTCTTCGGGGAAATACCAACGCAGACTACAAGTAGCAGCGCCGCCGGCAGCGAGAAAGAGTAGAGCATGGGAGGCCACCGGCGCTTGGGTCCCATGTAGGCCACCACTCTGATACGTCTCCAACGTATCTATAATTTTTTATTATTTCATGCTATTATATTATCAATATTATATGCTTTATACATCATTTTATATCATTTTTGGAAGCTAACCTATTAACCCAGTGCCAAGTGTCAGTTGCTGTTTTTTGTTTGTTTTTGGTTTTACAGAAAATCCCTACCAAACGGAGTCCACACGCTACGAAACTTTTTGACGATTTTTTCTGGACCAGGAGGGACCCTAGAAGCTTCGGGGGGGGGGACCAGAAACCAGACAAGGAGACGACAGGACAACAGGGCGAGCCCTGATGTCTTGTGGGCCCCTCGTGGCTCCGTCTGACCTAATTCCAGCGCTATAAATTCGCAAATATTGCAAAAAAAAACAGAGCGAAACCTAAAACAATTATTCCGTCGCCGCAAGCCTCTGTTCTTCCGCGATCCCATCTGGAGGCCTCCGCTGGTACTCTGCCGGAGGAGGAATCGATCACGGAGGGCTTCTACATCAACCGTATGCTATATTCTTGAGAGATATGCCTCTAGTGAAAACTATGCCCCCCGGGTCCATTCACCATGTTTACTAAAACCCTAAAATGCCCGCTGCAATTTATTTCTTTTTGCAATTTATATATCTATCACTATCAGAATTAATCCTTACAATTAACGGGTACAAGGGGATTGACAACCCTCTTGCCCGAGATGGGTGCAAGTATTTGTTTGTTTGTGTAGGTACTGTCGACCTTTGTCTGTGTGAATCTCCTATTGGTTCGATAACCTTGGTTCTCTACTGAGGGAAATACTATCCGCTACTATATTTCTTCTCCCTTCCTCTTCGGGGAAAATCTCAACGCAGCTCACAAGTAGCACACTCCTCCCCTCCCGTTGAAACTAAGCTTGGCGGGCTCATCGTCGTTGGCTGATTAGCCGCTTGCTGGCTTCGCGGAGGCGGATAGCTTCAGTTCCCGGAGCTCATGGCCGGCCGGCGAGTTGCCGGACATGGGGAACGGGCGCAGGCGATCATTAGACTAGTTTAGAATATGGTTTAGTCCAAATATGTCTAAAATGTAATGCATGTGTCCGGTTTAGATCAAAATCATCCGGTTTATGTAAAAAATTGTCCAAGTTTCAATGAAATTCGTCTGGTTTGTTTAAATTTGCATTAAATTTGTTTATTTCTGTTAAATTCCGTTCGAAATGTCTTCGGACATTTACGGCTACAATTGGATGGCCGGCTCCCGCATCAGTGCCTGCGGACCCACGGGTCCGTGGACAGATGCGGTGTCCGATTTGGGTCTCGGCGTTGGAGATGCCCTTAAGATCCAGATTATTAGTTTTTTAGGGGACATTCATAGTTGAATGATAGTGACGTGCATGTAGTCCGTTGGCTCGGTGGTATTCTTCATGTAGAAGGCATGAATTTATACCATTTTTCTAGGAAAAAACTCAATGATAAATACGGGCTATCACTGCCACAAGTAGTTGAAGAATAGGTAGCACCGCCGCGTGTTGCATATCTGCATCTGCATGTCGGCCGCTTCGCCAAGCAGCGATCTGTCAGTCGATGTGTTTGTGTCACTGGTTTTGTCAAGCTTTTGTCTATTGTTCTTGTCAAGAGATACTAACGCTCAACGTATCACGGCTTCCTGGTTTGGTCACCTTTCGACAGTTTTCCGCAAAGAAAGTATTACTCCTTGATCTGAGCAACTCTCTTGATACTTACTCTATTTGCATATAGGAGTACTCGCACTACTTCTCCAACGCTACTTTGGAAGGAAAAAGTCGAAGAAAATATGTACTCCCTCCGATCCAAAATAAGTGTCAGTGGTTTTAGTTCAAACTACAAAAGGGTCCAAACGATATTTTGTTGCGTCAGATAATAGGATGGGTTTAATTTTCGCAGCCTTGAAACAACACTGGCTCCTTGTTACTTGACCGGTCTAAAGTACAGACTAGCAGGCAGAGGCGCGGCGGCACGCCACGCCCATCGAGATGTCCGTGTATGTTTTTTTCTAATGAGAGAAAAGTTGCTAGTGGGGTTGAGAGCGAGCCGATGTTATTACTCCTTGCTATTTCTGTCTCTTCTCTCTGCAATCTTTGGTTCAGATCTTAATTTTTTTTTCCAATAAGTGAAAATGTTATGAGCTCGACAGACGAATCTGTGATACACTTGAATAAGGTCATTGCTTGTTGATCTGGTAGATCTGAAACTAGTTTTCTAATTTTCACAAACAGAAGATAAAAGTATAGTATGGCAGGACGATTCAACATACAACAGAGAATATTGTTGCTTATTAATAAATCATGCCATGTGATTTGAGAAATTTCAGTTCAGTACACATCTTCACCCTTTATTTAGGCGAAGCGTGCAACCAAAAATATTCATATGCATAGCAAGAGACATGAAGTATAACAAAAAAATTCAGTTTTGTGCTTCCAAGAGGTGTGCTCACATGTGTTATCCCATAACTGAGATGGGCATGTGTATCAAAAGCAGTAAATCATAAGAAATACACTAATATCATGGAACTTTATTCTTTTAACAGAACCTGAACAACAGGGTAACATGGTGTATGGCTTCTATAGTCTGAACCAAAAGGACCACCTATAATGTTAATTATCAGTGATGCTCCCTTCCATTTCCCAGATTCTTGCAATCCATACAATAAGTTTGTAGTGACAGGGCTTACTATTTGTTATATCTTTCGTCAGAGACTACTCCACTGATCTGGTCTTGTTCGTGACGATGAATACAAAAATGACAGCAAAGAAGCTTTGAGTTACCCACAAAGTAAGTAAAATATGCATGAAAAATTAGGCTGACACTTTTTATGATTAAAAGGAAAGCAGCATTGGTTGGGACAAAATGAAAAATGCACAACTCCAATTATGTACCACAAGTTTAAGGAAAACAATAGAATTTAGGAAATCCTAAATGGTCTAAAAACCATTTCGATTTTTTGGATACCAAGAAAAAGAACAGTTACGAATCTACTAATCCTTTCTTTTTTCCGAATGTAAAAGAAGGCTTAGAGCATACCTCAACCGTCATGTATAATAGGTTTATCTTTTGTCTTGGCAATATCAGCCATCCCAGCTCGTTTAGCTTTTTCCTTTTAACCTGCCTACATGGAGGTGGCTATTGAGAAAGACAATCTACCGTTTGATGCATAAGCCTCAAGAGAAGACTGAAACCAAGCAAAGATCGATGTAACCCATTGTACTCCCTATCACAATTATTATGTATCCCCTTCGGATGTAATCATCAGCCTGATTAAAGAAAAGATTTATAGACCATGCAAAATAGTTCGCAATTAGCATTTATTAAACAATCGATGAAGCATATGGAGAACTCATTACATTTACTGTTTCATTAGCTCATCGGGATCTGGTACTCACACAACATCACATCTTGCTGCAAAACCAGCAAAAAAAATTAAACCATCCCATCCAGCGTCTCTTCGCTGCACACTGCACACGATCCAGCCAAACGGGAAAAGAGGAACTGCCAGGGCTCGCCGTTGCTCGCCTCCCCTTTCTTCCCCCACATCACATACGCATCGTGCCCCTCTTCTTTCTGGCTGCTGTGGTCATGAACCAGCACCTCTTAAATCCAAAGGCAATGGATATGATTGAAGATAAAAGAGAAAAAATGAAGAGGCAACTCAACGGAGAGGAGACATACATAGAAGACCATGTTGATGCGGTGAAATTTGTTCCATGTTGCTAATGGAATTTGTGATGTTGTGTGAGGTGCTACTGAGTTGCCATTCCTTTTTTAAAATTGGTTCTGATTAAATGTAAAAGATATGTACTCCCTCTGTTCGGAAATAAGTGTCGCTGTTTTAGTTCAAATTTGAACTAAAACCACGACAGTTATTTCCGAACGGAGGGAATATAAAGCTAGAAGAAGCTTGTAATATTCAGACATGAACTTGTTTCGTTTACAATACTAAACTGAGTAGCTAGATACTACAACTCTACTGGACTGAATGATCACTGATCTACTGTCAAAAATATCACAAAGCTTGTATCTACATAAGTAGATTCAGAATATCAAAATTTATTCACATATTTCTATAGTGTAGCTTACTCAGGTTTATCATGAGCCATACATATATCAGATGAGAGGAATACTAAGGATGTGAAACCTCATAGATCAGCTATGTCTAAGATTACCAAGCCTACAGAACAATACCAAGAACAACAATTTTCAACTTCTCCATTCCTTGCCAGCCTCTGTTTCACAGAAACACACTTGGGATTTGTATCCCAGACTGACCAAGATGGTTGATTATTAGTACAACCATTGGGGATGTTAAATAGATACGTCGAGGGCAGTGAGATGAAGGAGCACCTAAGAACTCGTACATGTCCGGATTTGTGACTCGTGCCAGCAACAGCAGCAGAAAGAAGAAACAGAGACCTATATGTGCACCATAAGACATTCAGAATCCATCCATCTATTTTCAGAAAGGGGCATGGATGGATGTATGGCCTCTACCTGCTGATGTTGCACTTGACGGACATGCCATGCTTCTTGGACTTGGTTTCCTTGGCTACTGGATTGGTTGGTTCGCTGCCAGTAAACTCATCAATGCCGAGATCGCCAAGCGATGGCGACAGTGGCGGCAGACGAACGCAAGAGTCAGAGCGGCAGCTAGCAACGGAACGGAAAATGGCAAATAGAAAGGCATGTGTGGGAGCACATAAACGGAGCTCACCTGGGAGAATCGATGCGTCCGGAAGAACAGTTGCACCGGCCCATCATTATCCGCACATGACACCCTCCTAAGTTCTCATATAAGTATCCTCAAGATAAATGTAAGTATAAACTTGCTCAATTTGCTATATTATATATTTTCTAAACAGAGTATGTATCGAACAAAACTTTCCCAATTGGTTGTACCATATATTTTCTAAACAGAGTATGTATTAGACAAAACTTGCTCAATTGGTCATATCATATTTGTTTTCTAAACAAAGAATGTATCAAACAGAACTAAGGGAATATGCATTAGATTTGAATTGACCCAACTGAAGCAATACAACATTTCTTATTTAACAAAATGCAAACCAGCCAAGTCCACGGGTAAAACAGAATTGGAGATTATAATTTACTGACATTACACGATTGTCATATGACCTGCGATTTCATATATCACTTTTTATTTGGAAACTTTACTCCCATCGATCAAAAGAAATCACCAATCAGGCTTTTAGCAGCATTTGCAGCTCTGTACCATCTTAACCTATACTTGTTCATACGGATCAGTTTGCTTGCTAAGTAAAATCAAAATGTTCTCATAAAAGGCCTAAACCAGAAAAAACTCAGTTCAGATCACACCAATGCAACTTATATCCCTAATTAAACAGAAACACAAGACATATAACAATTGCTCAGGCAGCTCACCAAATGACACACCAACGACAAATTACCCATTACGGAAGTTGACATGGCTATGAGCAAGAAACTGTTGTGTACTAACAAATACACGATGGGAGGTAGCACGCAATCAAAAAGCGCATGCCAGCCTAAATTTAGCACATCAAAGCCTCTAAACATGAAAGAAAAGAAAGCACACTTGAAACGTCTATGATAGATGATGCACATACCAAATAAAAAATGAGCATGTAGAATTGTTGTCAATCCAGAAAATATAAGTGCACTGTATTATAACATGAACATCGAGCATGACGAAGTCAAGCCCACAGAACGCTCCTGTTTCTGGGCTCCTAAATTCCCTAACCTTGGGAATTCTCACAAACAACTTTGAGCATTAGGAATTTCAGGACACCACTCACAGTACTGTGATAGGTGCTTCAATGTACTCGATATTCAAAATGCAATTGTAAACCTAACAGGAAAATTATAGTTATGTCAGGTTGCTCATGATTGACACATACAGGCTAGAGTGCCTAGGGATGTGGCTGAACTAATTATAAGAAAATAGATACACACCTGCAGCGGCAGCTCTAGTATGAAACTCCTTCTCTAATCTCTCCTTCCTAGTGCAACAACCATGAGCACGTTGCTGGTGATCCAGTACGCCCAGGCCTATGTGGCATGCCATTGCTACCGTGCAGCCACCGACCGCAGAGGGCAAGCACGTCCAGCCGCGAGGCCGCCGTTGCACTGCTGAGATGCTTCTAGCCGGAGGAGTGGATGCTGAGCAGCCCGGATGACACCGTGAGGCCTATGCCATGGATTTATGTAAGTAGATCAGATGAAGCAGAGCATGAGAGGAACCTGAAAAATAATTGAACCACAATCCATTTGAATCTAACAAAAATTACAAATCAGGAATTCACACCTGCTTCTGCCATGCTCCCTCTCCCCGATGGCCTCCTCCAGCCGCGGTCGAGGTGGGGAGGGGCATCCGGCATCCACTCCGGGAGCCTCTGCCAGATCCCTCCAAGGTCACGCAGTGGCCGATGCCGACGATCTGCTGGAACGAAGCGGCTGCGGACCAAGCTGGTGGCGGCAAACAGGTTTGTGGCGGGGCTGGAGAGCGTCGGGGAAAAGGGAGGCGGCAGCTCCGGGAAGAGAAGGTAAGGGAGGGGCGGCCGCCATGGACCGGGGCGACGGCGGGAGGAGGGGGTGCCGTCATGGACCGGCGCGACGGCGGAAGGAGGGGGGGCGCCATGGACCGGGGCGACGGTGCGGCGCGATGGTGGAAGGAGGGGGCCGCCATGGAGCAGCGCGCCGACAAGGGCGCTGCGGCTACCATGGACTGGCGCGGCGGCTTGGGAAGGGCGGCCGCCATGGCGGCGATGAATCGACCAGTGAAGGCGCCGAACGCCCCTCTCCTCTTTCCCTCTCCCTCTCTCGTTTGTCTCTCTCCAGAAAAAAAAAGATATTTTTGAGGCACGCAGACGGGGAACCAACGACCCGTTACAAAACCGGCACTAAATAAGAAGAAAAAACAGGACACGTGTCAACTCACAGCAGGGGCCCTAGCTTAGCCAGTTTAATTCTTGTATATATGTGGTTGCTTCATGAGCAAACCACTCCAATCTCCGACAGGTCGACTTTGTTTAGTTAGCACCGCGCGGCAAGGCAAAAAGATTCGGGAAAGATAACCACCGAACGTCAGGAATTTAGCATACCAGCCCGAACGCCCGTCTCACCGTTGGATTTGATCTCGTATCTTAAAGCACAGGTCCAAGACCATGTCAGCCAGTGAGAGCGTTCGGGAGAAAGAGACCCCATCGCGAACGCCGACCCGCCGCACGTCTCTCTTTCCTCTCCTTATCCATTCCTCGCACACACGCACACGCCGCGACCCAGCCCAGAGAGCGAGGTGGAGGCCGACCGCGCGCAGCTCGCCGCGATGCTCACCGATGCGAAGCACCAGGCCGGCGTGCTCCGGATCCGCGCCAACCGGCTCGAGCTGCCGTCGTGGGCGGAGGCCGAGGGCCGCGGCGGCCGTCGAGGCCGCCTCCATCTGCGCGCCCCTCGCCGTCGCCGAGCTGACCGTCCTCGCCGCCGTCGCCGAGCAGAGCGTACTCGACGCCATCGGAGTCCGCCGTCGCCGAGCCGAGCGTCCTCACCGCCATCTGAGGCCGCCACGGCGGGCTGCTCGACCCCCTAGATGCGACCGTCTCACGTCTGATGCGGCTGCTCGTCCTCGCCGCGTTCCGTGGCCGCCACAGCAGGTTGGGGAACTCCCGCGGCGGCAGGTGAAGCTGCATGGGGTTCTTCTTCAGGCAGTGAAGACCACCACGGCCCGTCCGAGCTTCTGCTCGGGCGGCGACCCTGCTGGTGCCGCCAGTTTAGACCGACGCCATGGAGGTCTCTCGCCCATCTCCTCCTCTCTTTCTCTGCACCGTAGCCCCTGACCCCCTTGGCTTCGATTTTTGGCAGGCCGTGTGCAGATGCCCTCGGTGACCCGCGCCCGCCGAGGAGCTAGAATTCGCTGCAGGTCTTTCTCTGCATCCCCATGGAAATAATCATCTTTGTTACAAGGCAGGGAATATACCCATGTGTATGTACGTGTAGTTAGCTTTTGGGTATTTGGCTGGCTGTTGCTCTACATTAACGTTGTTAATGTTCTGCCCATGTAGTATGCAACGTTGCCACTTCAGGCGCACTATGCAGTGTAGGCAATGGTTGTGCTCTGAAATGTTCTTCAGAGAAGCGCACTTTTTAAACATTATGTGATGATTTAAATCAATAGGAACATTATATGTTGTGCATCCCTAAGGAAAACAATTGAATGACTTTGGATGCCTGATCCCATTCTTTTAGTGAAGTATCCTGGGCAGATGCATTTTGATATGCAATTTTTCAGTGTCCATCCCTAGTTGTCATTTCCACCCTAGTACTCGTTCATGCTAAAAATAACACATGGCAACTTATATCAGTACATTTGTGTGCGCTGGAAGACGACCGAGGAGATGCCGTCAAGGCCCTTCTCCTTGGTGCTTGAGGCACAGAGAAGAGGAAGATGAAAAGGAGAATGGCGCGGTGCCCATGGCCTTCGTCAGATCCGACGACGAATCGCCCAGTGAGCATTTTTCCTCCCCATTTTTTCTACTACATGATGCTATTGATGAGCGCCTAGTGGCCATTGGCGAGATTTTTTTGGTCATGTTTGATGTCATTTTAGTTCGGTTAAATTAAGGACAATAGGTAGGAGTAGATGGCAACTTTTACTGTGTTTCTTGCTCCTGGCAAACTCACGTTATGTGTGCAGTTAGTTTCGTAGCATCTTAGAGATGGCAGTTTTCATTTTCAGTAATTTTGTTTCATCATTTTTCAGCAAATGAGATGATCAGCATGTATGTGCCAAACTGTTTTTTCTGAATTGAGGTTCAGTACGATTCAAACTGCAACTTAACTTGTGTTCACGTGGCAAATTTGCCATGATTTCTAATCCAGCCGCTATAAATATATCGCTTTCCATGGCAACTTTCTGTTCATACGGCTTGTTTTTGAGTTGATGCTATGCTTAAGTTGATTCTACTCCATGAGGTTGAGTTCACATTTTTGCTATGCTTATGTTTCGCTCTGTAAATTTACTGAATTGAGGTTCTGTTCACAGGTTGTGGTAATCTATTTACAACATTTTGCCATTATGCTCTGCTATGCTTAAGTTTTGATCTACAAATTTGCATCAGCTTAAGTTGTTTCATCAACTTAAGCATTTTGCAAATTTGCCATGATTTGCATCAATTTTTGCTCTGCAACTTTCTGTTCACAGACCACTTCCATGGCAACTCTCTATTCACATAGCTTGTTCACATGGTTTGTTTTGATGCACAACGTACAACGGCAGAGCAAAGTTGCCATGTTCACATGGAATAGTAAAACAAAATAAATTTGAGTTGATTGTAGAAATATGTGTTTGTTTCCCATTTTGACTTTGTAAGGTTTGATGATGACCACATTAAGCATTGCAACTTTTAAGAGATTTGATTTTGCTTCTGTACTTTCTACTGCAAATCTACCCATCCTTTGGTAATTTTGCCATGTCAATTAACATGCAGTATGTTTGTGCCATGGCAAAAAAAATTACATCATGGAAAATTTGCATTCTTTTTCATTTCATTTACATGGCAAGTTTTGGAAACATTTGTGTCTTAAAAACCATGGCAAGTTTTAGTTATTTGTTTGCAATGGTCATATGCGTAATGTAGGCAAATTTCTTGTGGGGAGCATAGCCATGTTTTTTGTTAAATTTTTAATTTGCCATGGCAAACTTACCTTTATTCTCTTGGCAAATCTACTTTAACATACATGGCAGTTTTAGTTACATTGCCATGGCAATTTTCTTTCAGTTGCTCCGACATTTTTTAAATTATAGTTAGCCATCGCAAATTTAACTTTATTTGCCATGGAAAAAATTTAAACTTCCTTGCCATGGCAAATTTTTAACTTTCTTGCCATGATTTTTTTAAATTTTTCCATGGCAAATTTACCTTTATTTGCCATGGCAATTTTTTAACTTTCTTGCCGTGGGAAATTTTTAACTTTCTTGCCATTGCAATTTTTTAATTTTTAGTTTTGCCATGGCAATTTTACCTTTCTTCCCATGGCAAATTTACTTTAACATACGTGGCAAATTTTAGTATCGTTGCCATGGCAATTTTCTTCCTTTGACCATGAATATTTCTAAATTTTAATTTGTTGCCGTGGCAAATTTACCTTTATTGCCATGGCAAATTTTAATTTTCTTGCCAGGACAATTTTTTCTCATTTTGCCATGGCAATTTTAACTTTATTTTCCCATGGCAAATTTACTTTAACATACATGGCAAATTTTAGTTTCATTCCCATCGCAATTTTCGCTCATCTGTCATGACATTTTTTTAAAAAAAATGTTTGCCAAGGCAAATTTACTTCAACATACATGGCAAATTTTACTTTTGTTTGCCATGTCAATAATAGTTTTATTTTTCCATGGCAGTTTTTTTGTTTCTAGACATCTTTTTTTTACATTTTTGCCATACCCATTTTTATTTTGTATTTTGTAAATACTATGGCAATTTAATTTTTTAAAGCATGGTAATTTACTAATTAGACAATGGGTATTTTTCTTAAATACACCATGGAAATTTTTAATAATTACTCTATGGAAATTTTATTGTGGGAAGGATGGCAAATTAAGTCATTTTTGTTTTACTCTACAACATGGCAATTTTGTAATTACATCGTACCCGCATGGCTATTTTTTATATTTTTTTGCCATGTCCATTTTTATTGTACGAAAGGATGGCAAATTTAGTGCTTTATGTAATTACATCGTAGTCACATGGCAAATGTAGATACTTTTTCATCTCCTTTATTCCCAATAAGGAAATAAAAAATACACAAAATGGGAAAATTCAATAGTGATTTCATATATCCTCATGGCAATTTTCACATTTTTTGGTCTCCAACACAATGCAATTTGCCGCATTCATCTTGTACTTCCTTTGTTTACATGGCAATTATGTATTTTTTTTATTTCATATATTGGGAATAAAGGAGATGAAAAAGTATCTACATTTTTGCTGCACGCTTTTTTGTGTTCTATATTTTTGTAGTTTTTGCCATGGATTATGTATTTTTTACCCTTCTTTTTGTAAGATAAACGTAGGCATAACTATTTTTTTGTGTTTTGATGGCAAGGAGTTCTTTTTTTTCTTCATTTTTGTATTGTTTTTCGTTTTTTGGACTTTTTTTTCTGTTTTTCCTTCTTCTTTTATTGACAGCTGGGAAGAGGCCCAACAAATGGGCTGTTGGGCCTTTTTGTTTGCGCTGATTGGAAGGGATCGTTCGGGCTGGAGGGGGTCTTTCCTCGGAACGATTTCGTTCGGTAGGACCTCCCTTCCCGAGCGAACGAAATCGTTCGGTCTGGGGTTCCTCCAGACCGAACGTTCGGGTGTTATCGGTTTTGCGAGCTACTCGTGCCGTATGCTTGCAAATGAGCAGGAGCCCACCAGACAAGAAGAAAAATGGATTTATGCACCATGTACTCAATGGTAGCAGACAAGCAGCAGCATTGATCCACTGCTGGCAAACACAGTATGTCAATGCCCCTCAAATAAAAATATGTCTTCATGTAAATCACAAGAGCAACTTAGGAAATCTAGGGCACAGGATAGACCTCCATCTAGGAGGAGGTTACACAATCAGGACCATGAAAAGACCAAATAGGTTAGCACACAGCTCTACCAAGATATCAGATCTTCAGCATTCTTGCAGAGAGGGGAGCATGGTAGATTCAGTTGCCATGGGCAACACATCAGGTCCTCTTGAAACTGTCTCCGTGGACAAATACGGAGCCCTCACTCTGCAGAGTGCCGAGAGCAACACGGAGCTGCGTAAAAAAATTCAGGAATGTATTAGCATGTATGTATGTCAGGCCACCAAATCAGGCAAGTAGAAAGGAAACTTGACTTGTCACTTACATCATGCTGATGAACTTCCATGGAGCTCTGCTTCCTCACTTCTTCCAGCAACTGTGCGGTCATCAGGAACAACACTTGGATCAGGACAAGGGGCATGGTATCAGGGCACACAACATGAAGGGAAAGGTCAGGTTTCTCTACCTCAGCCATACGCATAGAGGGCCCTCCAAGCTGCATTTTCTCCATGACAAGGTCTCGGATAGCCGCAACAAGATTGTCACGTCTCTGCCTTTCACTTGCGGATACCCCAGTCATGATTAGATCCATATCAATCGTCCCTTTTGTGATTGAAAGATATACATCAGGACTGCAAATTAGTGAAACAAGAAATAAAATGTATGGCAAGGTAAAGCAGGTCTAACTGACCTGTTGCATGATCGGTTGCAGATTGCTGCATGGCGACTTCAAGAAGCCTAAAGGCTTCTGTTACATCTCGCACTCCGACCTACCCATCCACAGGGTCAAAAATTTCAGTCTCCAAGACAAAACATAATGAAGATAGTATGAAGCTAAACATCAGTAAACAAACACAAACAACAACAAAGGCTTTCAAGTCCCAAACAAGCTGATCATTAGTAAGTATACAAAATCAGTAAATAATTTATTACCACTTCCGAAAAACGCATCCGCGCCAGTGCTTCACTAAGACGAATCAAGCTCTCAATTTGCCTAGCTGTTGCTGTGATGACCTGCCCACCAGTTAGAAAATCAGCAATGGCTTATTATAATTAAAAGCATATGAGCAAGGCAATACAACTAGAGTACCTTCTTTCTGCTCCCAGGATTGTTCCCTCTTTGCCTCATCGCAACGTAGCCACGGGTCAATTCTTCTGCAGCTTCATCAGATAACTTTGGCTGAATGTACTTCCTTGCATAGCTGATGTATGCAACTAACGTGGGCAAATCCAAGACCTGGTGCTCGACTACCTGCATAGCAGCATGAGTAACAACTATCAAGGAATTGGATGATCCTAGGACAGTGTTATAATTTTTAAATTCTTGAACTGTTATCAATCTTTGTCAAATGGAGCAGTTTGGTTAAAGCTTCAGGTATAAAATCTGGGACTTACTTCTGGATTCTCGAAATGCAATGAAACGATATGCTTAGCCAGGCGTCTATCAGTTTGTTCGTCTGCCTTGTCCAAGATCAGATAAATCAGGTCAAACCTGCATAAAAAATAAATGACTGCAGTTACAGTACTTCTAATTATTTGTCCACATTACAGTACTTCTAATTGTTTGTCCACTTTACATTGCATGAAGCCATACAACTTACCTTGACAGCAGTGTTGGAGGAAGGTGGATATTGTCGATCACAGAAAGCCTTGGATTGTAACGTGATTCAGATGGATTTGCACATGCTAGGACAGATGTTCTAGCATTCAAAGATGCAATAATTCCAGCCTTTGCAATGGATACAGTCTGCTGCTCCATCACCTGTATATTTAAGAAACATATTTCGGTAATCATATATTCAATGCAAATTTGGAGGGGACAGTTCAGCGAGAGGGCAAACCTCATGCAGCATGCTTCGGGCATTATCAGACATCTTATCAAACTCATCAATACAGCAAACACCTTTGTCACTCAAAACAAGTGCTCCACTCTCAAGAACCTAAGATGCACCATGCTGGTTATTAAAGATGCAAGTACATAAGATTTATTATGAAATGAAAGGAATCATGGTCAACTTACAGTTTCACCAGTTTCAGGGTCCTTAGCAACATAAGCAGTAAGGCCAACTGCTGAACTGCCTCTTCCACTTGTGTAAATACCACGAGGAGACAGTTTATGCATGTACTGGAGAAGCTGGGATTTGCTCGTTCCAGGATCACCAACAAGCAAAATATTGATGTCACCTCTGAAGTTAGCTCCAGAAGGAAGCCTCAAAGCATTGCCACCAAAAAGCTAAGCAGTATATAGTATTTAACTATTAGCTTGCGAGATAAACTTCTGAAGGGAAAGATAAATATTGCATGAACATACCTGGCAAAGCAGGCCCCTCTTAACATCATCCAGTTCCCAGATGTTTGGAGCCAGTGATCTAGTCAATCTATCATAGATGTCAGGCAACTTTGAAAGCTCTTTTAATTTATCTATCTGCGATCAGAAAAGAAGAGAGTATTAATAAGATTTCCATAAAGTCCAATCCAAAAGATACAAGGACATTGGGACGGACCTTATCTGTGACATGGCCATCTTCAGAAAACTTGCTAGCATTGGTGTTATCAGTATCCATAGAGTCCTCAATATGAAGCCTGGACTTGTCTGTCTTCTTTATGTGAAGGCAATCAATGTATGTCTGATCGAAGAAGGAAATTATTGACAATATGTCAGCACAATTTAAAGCGTTTTCAGAAGAGAAAATCATATATAACAAATAGGATAACACTCAATCTCATATCATCTACCTTAAATATTGACTTCACTGTCCTCTGACTTGGTCCGATTCTGATACTCATGGCCCTGTATATCCCAGTGATCTATCAAAGGTACAAAGGCAAAATTAACACTTCCCGACAAACCCACAAGCAAAGATATTTTTCAATGCAAACAAAGTTATGCTCCTAACCTCAACCCTATCTCCAGGCTTTCCAGCATCAACAAGCTTATCGTGCATCAAAACACTGACTGTATGAGGAGTGCCACCTTCTGGTATCTCATCTGGTGTTTCCTGCAACTTTATGATTTGCTTGTCCGCAAATCTAGTTATGAACAATATATTCCATCAAATAGTCAGGATACTGAATCAGTAAAGCATTGTAACAAGACAAAAGAGACTGAATGGAGAATATAGCTACCTGCATCGGTTATGCACTAGAGTCATAGAGTTTGAGGCTTTACATTGTTCTTTCTGACATGTGTGTGGCTCAGTTACTCTCCCTGGAAAGGTAGAATATTGAACATTAGTTTCATGATATAAGAATATACTAAATAGATGGAACATCAATCACCATATGATTTGTAACTAGTACTATCCCTAACTCTAAAAAGGTAGGGCAGGCACATGAGGTGCTATTTTACCAAGTATTTCGATAGACAATGGAAATTAGCTGACAGTTAAATTGGAGTCTGATCAAAAACAGATTAAGACAAGGGACAATCATAATCATGACAGGTAGTACATACTTTGTATGTACACAACAATATGTCAGCATCTAATGAACAGTAATCGAAATCACAAGAAAAAACTGAACACAAATCAGCATTGTGTGAAACAACTGTCATACCTCTGTCAACCATGACAGGTTCTGAGTAGAAGCCGCAAACAAGGCAGCGGAACACAGCCTCCTTGAGCTCTGGTATGACTGAGCTGCATCGAATTATCATACCCTTGATTGACACCATCTTCTCAATATCTGCAACAAAAACATTCGGTTAAACAATGGGCGGGCACATAATGTTGGAACATCAACGGTCTGGGCACAGGTAATCACCTGACGGATTCAGATTCCTCAAGCAAATAGATGACTTGAGGTTGTAGATCCTAGTCTGAATGTGCTTCTCAAACAGCGGCTCCATACGCGCCACCAGGTCCATAAGGACGATGTCGAAGATGGCAAGCACTTCGAGCGGGTAGCGTACCATCTTGCCGTATAGGTCGGGATCGTGGTCGAAGACGTCGTGTGCGTCCACGTCGAGCGACTCGCCACCCTCGAGCTCGAGGATGCGGTGGATGGCGCGCATGTACTTGCCCTCGTCCATGACAGGGTCGACGTGGCCGGCGTCGCGGGGGTCCCGGAAGTGGCGCAGAAACCGCAGAATGGCAGCGTTGACGTCCTGCACGCTGATATTGGTGCCCCAGACGAAGACCGGAGTGGCATCGGCGCCGACGCCGCCGCCGTCGGTCTCGGGCGTGTCCTCCTCCCCGGCTTCGGAGGACAGCGGGACGTCGTCGGTGGACATGGGAGTGGACGGAGTTGGCGGAAACCGTCCGGTCCAGTTTTGGCGCTGCCGGGCTGCGCCAGCACCGGACGGAGTGCGGCGGCCCGGTGGCGGCGGCGTCTCGAACCCGCCGAGGGAGGGAGATGAGGTGGGGCCGCGGCGAAGGCGCCCGCCGGCGCGGCGAGCGGACTGGGGAGGGGATGAGTTGGTGGCCGGGAGCGGGCTCGACGGGCGGACATCCGGCGACGACGCAGCTGCAAAGTCAGCAAATACGATGAGATTTTCGCCGCGCGCATCGTTAGGTCAGCGCAGAAATAACGCGATCTTGAGAAGAGAGCTGGCGATTGGATCTTACAGTAGGGAGAGTTGCTGTTTCCGCCGCCGTTGGACGCCATGGCTTGCGCGCAGAGAGAGGGGGGGAAACGAGAGTTGGGGTGGAGATGAGCGGCAGGGGGAGGGGGCTGGGGTAAATGGCGGGAGGCAGCGGCGGGAAGAGAGGAATGGCGGGAACAGAGGCGGTGTTTCCCGCCAAGTGATGGGGATGGGCTGCTCCTGTGTTACAGAATGGGGAATGGGCCGATACAGGGACTTTGACCGGTTTGGACTCACGGGAGCCCATCTCTCAGAATACATTTTTTAGCGGATCATAATAAAACTCGTCACAGCTATCTATCGCCCATACTGTTTCTAGATACGTCTCGCCTATTGGGCAGGCCCAATAAAGTAGCTGAGCGCCAGTTTCTTTTCCTGCTGTTTTTCGTTATCAGTTTTTTCACTGTTTTGCATCAGTTTTCTTTGGCTTTTCTTCAGTTTTTAATTTTCCTTTTTTCCAAATTTCTTTGTTCCTTTCTTGGTTTTTAAATTTTTTATTTTTTATTTTGTATCAACACATGTCTAATTTTTTCATACACATTGTAATTTTTTTTATGCAGCATGAACATTTTTTAGAAACGTTTAACATTTTTAAAAAACATAATCAACATTATTTCAAATATATATTTCGATGTCTACTTTTTTTCCATACAAATTGTAATTTTTCTGTATACATTTAAAACATTTTAACATTTTTCAAGTACATGACTAATATTTTTCAAACACATGCTTTGAATATTTTTTTTCGAATACATGTTAAACATTTTTTGAAACATACATTGAAACATTTTTTTATGATACAAAAAAATTAAACTACGCGAACATTTTTACATTGTATAATTATTATTTTTAAATGTCACAAACATATTTTCTGAAACACGTGAAAGATTTTTTTTTAAATGTGACATACATTTATTTGTATGGTAGGAAACATTTGTTTTCTGAATTACGTGGACATTTTTTACTCCCTCCGTTTCTTTTTACTCCATGTTTGTCTGAAGTCAAACTCTCCAAAGTTTGACCAAATTTATAAAAAAAATATTAACATTCACAATACAACATGACCATCATTAGATCCATCATGAAATATATTTTCATATTGTATTTATTAGGTATTGTAGATATATATTTTTGACTGTGAGGTATTGTAGATATTGATATTTTCTAATATAAATTTGGTCAAACTTTGAAAAGTTTGACTTCAGACAAATGTAATACGCGAAGAAAGAAATGGAGAGGGTACATTGTATATATTTTTTTTCTAAAAATGGCATGTGCATTTCTTTCTTTTAAACGCGTGAGCATTTTTTAAATGTCAGAGACATTTTTTAAATGTCACAAACATTTTTGTTGAAAGCTATCATCACTTTTTTAGAATTAAGGTAACAAAACATTTTTCAAATTAATGGTTTTTTATTTTTTAAGTAAATTAAGTTTTGTAATATATGCATTTAGAGTTTTATCGAAATATAAACAAAAGTAGAAAAAAACTATTGAATGAAGAAACATAAAAGAAAAATGAACTAACTAGGAAGTTGGTCCGGCCTAATACTAGCGACTCAGAGGGCGCTCCTTCAGGGGAGACCTTGTTCGGTCTCGCATGAAGCGATACATAGTCGCCCCAATAAAACTACTCGCGGCAAGTTAGATTGGCCGGTCCAATAAGCTAGTCCACACCAGTAGTACACCTATGCAGAAAGGAAATAGACAACGTGGCGATCTCTTGGGCAATGCGAGGGGCCAGCGTGGGGAGAGCTCGAGGCAGTCAACAACTGGGAGGGTTTGGTGGTAGCGCGAGGGACGACGACGAGGAGGGAGGCACGAGGGCGACCTCGAGGTAGCCGTCAATAGGACAATCTCAAGGCGCCGATGAGGGTATTGCTCGAGTAGGATGATGAGGGGACGCACCGATGACGAGCTCAAGCCGGCCAGCAAGAGGGCGAGCATGAAAATGGAGGGGCACATAAACGAAGCTCTCACGGCAACGTGGTGGTGTGGTGGAGGCCAATTTGGGGGACCTCCGGTGTCAGACGAGCTCTTGGCCTTCACTTTTCCATCTCCAACGAGGCATGCCATAGTTGGCTCAGGGATATAATGAGAAGGAGAGAAAGGTCAAAATATTACTTTCCACTTATCGGTGGCAGTGGCGGGTAGAATTTTTCAATTCTTGCTCTTTCATTTTCACAAATCCTAGAATGGGCAACTTCCCCAACTCTTATCCTTTTGTACTAAGAGGGTGGTGATGGCTCCATATTTTACGCATCTTTAGAGCTCAGCTGTTGCACATTATCTCCGTATATCAAGTTATATCATGTTTCATTGAGCCAATTATATGTCCATATGCATGATTTCCAGTCTTTGTCCTTTTCACCGTGAGCATTACATAATCTTTATTCTTAGTTGGTTTTTATTAGTTTTCCTTGTCTTTGTATCTTGTAAGTGATGCGGACTTCCCAAGCACTTAGCATGATAAAAGGAGTTCAAACGGTGGACACCCAGGACCCCAGACTTATTTCGAAGGTGAAAAATATCATTTTTCCAAATTACTCCAAATCAAAATCTAAAACCAGAAATGGATCAGCGTCGTTCATACGAATCCAACGAGCCCAAGAACGTCAAAATCCGAGTTCGTATGAAGAAATGGCGACCATTTTACCAGAAGGAGGTCGCACCAAAAGACGACGTTTCATACGTCCGCATGCGGTTGTTTGAGCGCCCGTATGGAGTCCAGACAACACCGAAAGTTGCTTCTCGTGACGGGATTCTTCGTGGATTTCGTCCCCGTTTTTTCCCACGACTTCCTTGGCCTTCAAGGGGTGATTTGGGAGAGGATTGCGCTCATCTAGAGCCCTTAGATCAGAGGAGAGATGCCACGTCAAGGGAGGAGGCATGGGGAGAGCTCTTATATAAACACCATCAACCCTAGCCGCCGCCATCGTTCGTCATTCGTCATCTCATCTCCAAGTCCAGCCGCCGTCCACATCAAGACACCATTGTTGCAACGTTGAAGGAGACTGGAAGGGAGCCGCCCCGGTGGGGCGCGGCCATGGGCCGCCGCCGCGGCGCCACCATCATCACCACCATCATCCGCACCGCCGCCATCATCACCACCATCACCATCCCTTCTTCCTCCTCCATCACGGTCTTCGTGATGGGTTGTAACAACTCTTGAACTCCTTTATATGTGATGTTATTTGAGTAATTGTTGGCTATGGGTCGGTCGATTAATAAGTGGTTATTTGATATGTGTTGTCTAATTATGCGTGTTGCTTTGTGTTGCTTATTTACCTTCGGTAATTTAGTGATGGGAGATGTCCTGTCCATCGGCGTAGTTGGAGACATCTTGAGGGGAACATAATTACTTATTTGACATGTGTTGTCTAATTATGCGTGTTGCTTTGTGTTGCTTATTTACCTTCGGTAATTTAGTGATTGGAGATGTCCTATCCATCTGCGTAGTTGGAGACATCTTGAGGGGAACACAATTATGCGTGTTGATTTGTGTTGCTTATTTACCTTTGGTAATTTAGTGATGGGAGATGTCCTATCCATCGGCGTAGTTGGAGACATCTTGAGGGGAGAGCTCTTATATAAACACCATCAACCCTAGCCGCCGCCATCGTTCATCATTCGTCATCTCATCTCCAAGTCCAGCCACCGTCCACATCAAGACACCATTGTTGCAACGTTGACGGAGACTGGAAGGGAGCCGCCCCGATGGGGCGCGACCATGGGCCACCGCCGTCGCGCCACCATCATCACCACCATCATCCGCACCGCCGCCATTATCACCACCCTCACCATCCCTTCTTCCTCCTCCATCACGGTCTCCGTGATGGGTTGTAACAACTCTTGAACCCCTTCATATGCGATGTTATTTGAGTAATTGTTAGCTATGGGTCGGTCGATTAGTAAGTGGTTATTTGATATGTGTTGTCTAATTATGCGTGTTGCTCTGTGTTGCTTATTTACCTTCGGTAATTTAGTGATGGGAGATGTCCTATCCATCGGCATAGTTGGAGACATCCAACTCCCCAGGCCACACATGAAGCATATAGATAGTTGTGCAAACCGATGGACCTGTGACGTGACAGGTGTAGATATCTTGAGGGGAACACAATTACTCTAGGAGTCACGGTTGTCCATAGAACTTATTGCCTTCGTCCGGTCCTCAAACCACGAGGACCTTAATATCTTTGCGTTAGCTGCCTCAGGTATGGGGCAAGAAGTTGATGAATGAGTTTATCTCAATATAGCACGTCTTGAGAGATAATGTTATGTGAGGGACCGCCCACCAGAAGTAGACCACCGTATCCCATAATGCAGGTACTGACCTAGTCACAACGTGGCATAGTCGTAAAACCCGAACTTCATTCCACGCCTGTATCGAACGAGGCCGTACCTAGATGCCAGCAATCTCATCTAAAACATCACATACTTCTCTTAGTTTATTTCCTCTGCTTAGTTTAGTATTTATTTCCTGTTCTCTCTGGTTTAGTATAATTCCTCCTTTTTACCGTTCCCTAGCAACTTACTTAAGTGAGCTATTTCCAAACTCCGGTTTGGGTGTGAGCATGGTTGTGTCAGTGACAACACAGCTGCGGGGATTGTGGTGCCATCCTATTCGCTCCCTGTGGGATCGACAAACCTTACTTATCACGAAATTGCTACATAGCCCTGTGCACTTGCAGGCCATCAGGTGGCGATCTTGATTTCGACACCAGAGTTTGGGCGTTCGGCCCAACTCCGCACACGGGAGGAGCCGAGAGCTGGAGTGTTGCCAAACAAGCCCTTACTCGGTGTTTGTTAAAGAAAAGTTACTCAAAAAAGCAAGCAAAATCGAGTTAGACAAGCAAAACTACCATTAATTATTCACCGTCAAATCAGATGCATGCTAAAAATAGAAAAGTTCCTTGTAGCAAAAATCTTAATACCGCTATTGTAGCATCTTGCGAGGACAATAGCCCTACCTGTTCAGCCAAATTTCTTTTCTTATTTCAGAAGAGCGCCTATCTTGTTCATAAAAACAAAGTATTTGACTTTTAAAAATTATCGTCTCATGGTTATTTCTGCGCTCGTCAATTGATGAGAGAGCAGCACACAACAAACTTCAGCCGCATGTCATGTTGTATATTACTCAGAGATACTCTAGAACTTTTGACAAAATGTGAAATCTATCATCAACAACATAAAGGTTGCATGGGAGAGGTTTTTCTTTTTCTTTTCGAATGGTCACCAGGGGGATTACCTACCTAAATTGTCATTGCAAAAACCTCCTAAACAAGCAGAGATGTTCACAACAAGGACGAGGCATAAGAAGAGAAAGCAACAGGAGATACAGTCAACTAAAGCACTACACCCAGGCCTGCCGCCTGCGCATGGTTACGTTGGGCAACGGTCAGACGAATGCCCCAAGCAAGTGCGCCGTTGCTGCACACCCGCCTCAAGAGAGCAAGGTTTGGGTGCAGCTCCCCGAAGGCGCCAATCTTGCGATGCTTCCACATGTTCCAGCAACAAAGTAGCATCTGAAGGTGGACACGGTTTCAGAGTTTTGCACAAGCGAGGTACATGACGGAAATGCGCAGGGGCACGGGAGTGCGAAGGCACTCATCTGCCAAGTCCTGCCGCCCGCTTGTTTTGCCTCGTGATTCACGCAGTATTTCAATCCCGCACGAGGGTACAATAAAAAAGAAAATCTCTCAAAAGGTTTTAAGTTTCAACGATGAAACTTACGGTTTTTGCATCTTAAATTGCCAAGTTTCAACCAGTTTCAGAAATATAATTTCAAGCAATTTTTTCTGTCGATCGTAGACACAAAATAATTGATTTTTATCGGTCGCTCGTACTAAGTTTCAACATTGAAACTTAACATATATTTTTAAAAGTCATCAAAATATATTTAAAATTGATCTTATTTGAAAGCGCTAGTCACGAGAAACATGAATACTAAAATCGAACTTAATTTGGATTTTCATTTAAAAGATATAAAACTTTAAAAATCGGAAGCCAAAATAAAAAGCGGGTACCAGGGACATGCGTGCCCCTGCACTTGTGTGCCACAAATCCTCGTCCAGGGACATAAGCTAGCTTAGGCTACTCGCAGTGAGAGTACCATGCCAACTAAGCAATTTTGATGAGGTGACATAGAATTAAATGAAAAAACAGTGGGTCGAGTATCATATTATGATATCGCATCATAATAAATTATGTGTCATGCATGACAATAAATGACGTTTTCTATGATATCAACCTATAATACTATGCACTATGAAGGCAGTATCATACACTGATATCATATGTACGATACTCTCTATTGCTAGTAGCCTTAGCTAAAGGTGCGGCTGTATAAAAGACTCTTTTCTATGGTTGGCGGGAGTGACATCACGAGTCCTTTGGGAAGCCACCTATCATTTCCGAAGCGATTGGAATAAGGATAGTGCAAAGTGAAAGTATGTGTCAGTCGAACTTTATTTCAAATTTGAGGTAGCACATTTCAATTTTAGAACCCCTAATTCGTTTTAGCAAATACTACACACCCTGATCCCACATCAGTCACCAAGCTATGATACTGTTGATATTTTGTGCATACAACAACCCCAAAATGGGAGACATGTACAGTGATTTTAGAATTCACATGAGAGTGACCCCTCCAATAATACATGTAAAAAGGTCATCCTCATGCATACTCGTACGCAACCGAGGAACTGTCTTCTATTTTAACCTCTTATTTATCTCCCATGAGGCAAGTGCTCGAATCAGCAGAGATGTGTTAGCATTAGATTCCCAGCATATGCCAGCCACCAACCTTGGTAAGTAATATGCTTAATGCACGCAGTATGGACTTGTCGCACATCACTGCGGCCACCACTCTAATGACATCATTCATTTCGCTAGCAAACAGTTCCACCGATGTGGAGATGTTTATAAACTTGAATACTTTCGTTTGGTCTAAACCACACGTACATATGATTAACTATCTCTAATCAACTCGCATCTTCCCTGATTTTTTCTCCCCCATCCCTGCTTGGTTTTGTGGATTTTTTTTTGTTAATCTCAACTGATGCCGCATAAAACAAAAGCCAATGTATATAAAGTAACTTAAATAATCTAAACCAAATCGATACTTTTTTCCTTATCCTACTCATTTCTGTAAAACAAAAAATAACATCCATTCATTTATGCAAAGCATCATCTAGCGTTGGAGGGAAGGATCGGATTAATTATGGAGAGTATTATTGTTTTCCGGTTTTGACTATAGCATGCGTATCTCCCCTTGTGGGATTCCCCCATTGAAGATAAGTAAGCTAAGATAGAACTCAAACCATAGAGCTTAGCTCATATATCTTTGCTTGTGGACTCCTTCATTGGAGATAGCTTCTCATGAAGGTGAAGGCCTCCTGAGGGGGGAGACTCCGAGGAGTATTATGGCTACATACGGGTAAAGATTCCTCCATGGAAATCAAGTCTTCCTTGTCTTGGACCATCATAGGGCTTGACCCTATATCACTGCCACACTGTTGATGTGACCTGACGGGCGAATCCGGGTCCTAAAAGCATCCATAGTCGGGCTTAGCAAATTCACCCCGCTAGGGTTCGCCGATGTCGCGAATGATCTAGGCGCGGGCGGTGGCGATGTGGGCAACGTCGCTCCGCCCATGTAGGTGGGCCTACTTGGCCGGCACAGCTCTGTGATTTTCTCTTAATAAAAGCCACTTGTCAACCGTATCATACATAATGCCTTCGTGAAGCTGTCTGTACGTAATGCATTTCCACGTACGACAATCACAAGTTGCAGCCGTCCATCTTTCTTTTTCCCACGGTCAGTTATTATTCTTTTCTCCATTAGAGAGAGGCCCGCGATGTGACAACAGCTTTAGGAAAAAGAATACACATCGAGAGTACATAGCGTTGCTTGCTCCACGAGGGCATCCAATTAACCACAACATATTGTCGTTGCCGTCGATGTCACCCTATAAAGTCAGTCGACACACGTACAACCACTTTAATTTCCTTGCCCCTGCCCACCCAATGACACCACTCACTTGGGTTGGGAGGAAAGCATATGCACATACTCAGCAGATACATAGACAACATAGAGCTAGGAGGAACCAACACGATGCGATCTACTAGTAGTAGGAGTAGTTGCCGGCGAACGGGCTGGAGGAGGCACCCAAGGCGGCTGCCGCGTCCATGTACTGGATCAGCTCGGCGAGGGACTCCAGGCGCGCGCCCAGCTCGAGCGCACGCGCATTCAGGAGCTCGTTCTCGGCCTGGACGACCGCGCACCGGCGCGCGGCCTCCTGCGCCGCCGCTGCCACGGCGCGGTTCCGGGCGCGCAGCGCTGCCGCCTCCGCCTCCAGCTCGTCCACCTGCAGCAGCTTGCGCGCGCGCGACCGCTGCGCGGACAGCCGGTTCGACTCCTTGCGCTTGCGCTTCCTCTCCTCCGTCAGCGCCGCGGGCGACGCCCGTGTCGCCGCCGAGCCGGCCGACGACGACGTGACGGTAGACGCCGTGCCGGGACCGGGAGAGGCCATTTCCTTGCTTACAGCACTTGATTACTTTACTTGGTTTCTTACACCAGCAAATATTAAAAACAATATACAATAATCAGGTGAGCTCTCTGGTTTAACCGGGGTTGGTTGATTATGAGAAGACGTAGAACCAGTAGAGGAAGACGACGGAGAAGGACTGGACGAGGACGGTGGATGTTATCATAAAAGCAGCAGCATACAAGCAGAGCTGGTCAAGAGAAAAATTCGGCAGAGTCTCCCCTCAGAAACCAAGGTTTCTTACTGTGAAATCGGACAGAGTTTCTCCCTGACCAAGCGAGAATTCTCAGTGAAAATATTTGAGCAGGGTGTCGCCCTTGAACGCAAGGTTTTCCGACGGGAAATTTGGGCAGAGTGACGCCCTGAACAAGGGGTTTCTGACTGGAAATTTCAGCAGAGTGTCGCCCTGAACAGCTAGGTTTCGTGGCAAGAAATTCCAGCAGAGTAGTACTAAGCTAGATGGCAGATCTTGTATGATGAGATTCTTTCAGACAGAATCTCCAAGGCACAGGGAACTAAAGGTTGTAGGTAGCAAGCAAAGAGAGTTCAGACTTGAAAGGTGGGAGCAGGGTGGTTGTGGCCAACAGGAAGGAACAGCAGCAGCGTGGCGTTGCTGCTGCAAGAAAAGAAAGAATCCAAGTCCTTCCAGAGAGGGGAGAAGGCAAAGAGGGAAAAGGGAATTGGGGCTTGGACGAGGGACGCAATTTATAGGCGAGGAAGAGGAGCGTTTGCTTAGGAGTTAAGTGGGGAGCGGGGTGGGGAAGAACCAAAGCCAGAGGCGGGGTGCGGTGCGGTGCGCTGGTGGTTAGAAAAGAGGCAGGAAAAGCAGAGGGAGAAAGCGAGAGGCAAAGAACGGAGGAGGATTCCGCGCTGGTAGTTTTTTTCCGTGGTAATACTTGTCTCATTTACTCCATCCATTCCTAAATATAAGTCTTCGTAAAGATTTCATTTATGAACTACATACGAAGCATATATAGTTTATAAATGGAATCTCTACAAAGACTTATATCTAGAAACGGAGGGAGTATATCATAAGGATCATAGTACAAGCCATGTACATATCAACCTGGCAAAACTGAACAAATAGCAGAACGTTAGCCTTTGCACAAAGAAATATCAGCCAAGAAGTAAAATTATAAACAAAACCGAAAAAACCTCTGAACTTGACACCAACGCCCGTCACCTGCCTCTGGCACCACCATATCAGCCACCAAAGAAAAAAATGACAGACCACCTCCACAACCGAACTCGACGCGACTTCATCGCTGATATGCAGCTTTGCGGACCTTCAAGGTGGCTCGCTAAAGGCGAAACCATTACCGTTAAACGAATCAGACCGGGGCAACACCCCGGACACGCCATCGAACTCCAGATCTGGCACCCCCATATGACTAAGACGTCAGAGGAGGAAACCATACCTGTCATCCACGTACCACGAACCCAACAAATGATCCACCATCTTTCAGATGCCGCCGATGCAGACCACAGTCCACATCCGCTCTTGGACTACCTCCTAAGCTCCGTGCCGGCGCTGGAGCAAACGTCGTCGCTATGGCGGAGTCCGAGGATACAAGTCCACCACAGGAATGCCACCGCCGCCGCACCATCCTTACTTGAATAGGCTGGATTCCAAATTTATCCTCAACCATATGACCGATTGCCTCGTCGGAGTAGAATCTGAAGAAATTTTATTCAGCGCCGCCGCCGAAGCCAAAACGATGAATAGCCTAAAAACGAAGCTACTTTGGTCTAAAACTATCCACACGCGTGAATCCGGCGGCCTCCCTCACCATCGATGACCGAAATCGTCAGCGGAGGGGAGCCGCCGGAGGATGGCAGCGGAGAAACTCCCTGGCGCTGGCGAGATCGCCTTTCCTTTGGAGGATTCCGCTGCTGAAACCCCCAAAGCCAACCAAAGAGTGAATTACACCTACGGTCCTCGTATTACTTGGCGCGTAACACAATGGTCCTTGAACTTGTAGAATGCTTCTATTTTTTGATCTAAACTTGTAGAATGCTTCTATACGGTACTCGAAGACGAGAATATGTTACATGAAAAGGTCTTGGCTATGTATCCGGATACGCGCGGTGATCAGACCGATGCCATGTCAGTGTACAATAGATGTGCGGGGCCCAAATGTCAACATGCGAGTGAGAAAGAATAGCAAAATAAATTGTGAGACTGAGAGTTCAAAGCTGAGACCTCCTGTCGCTAGCAAGCACAACCTAACCAGAAGGCACAACTCTAATTCGCTAATACTCCCTCTGTACCGAAATATTTGTCATTGGGGAAAACCAGTACAAGTTCCCTCAGCGACAAGTATTGTGGTACAGAGGGAGTATTTATGAGCTCAACACGATATATAAGTGCTTCATGTACCTCTTCAAGCAATTATCCCAACGTCCGTTTTCTACAAAAATTTTTCCAAGTTCATGTTTACTTTGAAAAAAAAAATCCCAATTGAAAAAATTGCTCAAGATGTTTATGAAAAAAGTTTCACGTGTGTTAAAAATTGTTTCTAAAAAATCGTCATCGTGCATTTCATGTGTATTAACAATAATCTATATTTATATACTAATAAAAAAAGATCAGAAGGGGTAGATCCAATTAATCTCGGCCATCAAACCATGTCAATCTAACGACCTTGATCGCTCCAATCGTGAGCGCTCAACATGTTTAACATGCAATTAATATCATAACAAATATCAACATCTGTGCTAATCACATAATTAACGCGTAATTTTTTTGCCTACCTAATATCAACGTGTAATTAATTGTTCCCCTGATATCAACATGCATTGAACATATGCATTTACTAGTTGTGTAAAATTATTCTAATATTTGAAGAAACAAATTTGTTTTTAATTCAAATTAAATATTATTAATACATTTCTAGAACTTATTATTATCACACAATAATTTTTAATACACGTTGATTTTTTTCAAAATACACTTGTCATTTTTTTAATAATTGTGCATTTAACAAAATACATTGAAGACACAATAATAAGTACCTGTGTGCTTGTGGTCCTGGTTGGAAAACACAGAAACGGTAGTTGGGCACATAATATGCAAAAAGATAACTATTTTCTAAAATCCCACTAAACATTATTCAAAATACAAGTTGTAGATATTTCAAATAATTATTTATTTTAAAAATACAATGAGGATACATAATAATTGTGAGCGCTTGGGATCATGAGTGTAGATATGTAAAATTTTCTTACATTTCTTTTTTTACATCCATATAAATTTTAGAAAAAGTTCATGTTTACCTCTTCAAGATACACAATAATTAAAATAGAATAAAGATTTAAAATACACAATTATTATATATTTATAATTATTTTCTTTTAGATAAGATGAAAAAGTACAATTATTTTATATTAATAATTACCAACTAATTGCATGTGCATTGCAATGGGGCCAAACGTATTTTAGTGATTCAGTATTAATTACGAGTGCCTTAACATAGACGTCGCTAGTGCTTTTTTCCTATGGTCTGTCCCACATCGACGTCATCGGGTAGGAGTCATGTGGCAGAACATGAAGATGATGGAAAAGGAACGAGATATTTCAGGAGGAGCCCACATAAATGATACTTTCCTTAAATTAAGGCGATCCACGCTTGAGGCATTTAACCGTACTACGCATGCTATAGACAAAACTGGAAAAGAATGATACTCTCCATAATTAACATGATCCCTCCGTCCAATGCTAGATGACACTTTCCATAAATTAAGGAATATTGTTTTTTTGTTTTAAGGGAATGAGTATGACAAGGAATGAAAGTATCAGTTTCGTTCAGATTATTTCGAGTTACTCTATATATATTGGTTTTGTTTTGCGTGTCATCACTTGAAATTACCAGAAAAATTATAGAAAAACCAAGCGGGGATGGAGGCGTGGAGAGGAAAAAATCAGAGAGAAGATGAGGCGAACCTACCAACTCTCTCTTTAAATAGTAGAGATTGTATTTTTATATGGGAAAATGAACACAAACATGGGAAAAATACAAAGGAAAGTGACACTTAACGCATCAGAAAAATAGTGCTCTATATAGGGTGCAAAGGAACAACATTGTAGGTAAGGATGTAGTGCGCAGTAATAGTCCCATTTAAACTCATGGTTATTTTCACAGTTCTGAAATAAAGAAATGCCAGAGGATGAAAAAAAATCTTAGAGTCCATTCACATGCTCAAGCAAGCAGCCTATGTATCGCCAAAGAAAGCCTGATAGACTGATACAAACACAGTATGAACATAATCATTTTCAGACAATCCAGGAAAAACATTTTTTTTTGAGGAAAAGGGCACCAAGGCCCCGGCTCCATTGCAAGGCAAAGAAACCAGAATAGTTTTTACAAACACCAACGGAGGACAGCTCCCTATGCTACCTCAGCAAGGACTAACCAACAATAAAGGACTGAAGCTAAACAAACAGAACCAAAAATAATTCAGTCAGACAACACAGATAAGCTAGAGAGTAAAGCAACTACAAAATGCAGAGAACACATTGCTGAAACAGCACAGCTTCAGAGGCGGCCACTGCTCCAGCGAAGCTCTTTTTTTTTTTGCTCATGCTGCATCACTTGGTGAAGGAACATCGCCCCAGGGCCCCTGGCACGATCAGCCTGGATCTGGCCACAACAGCAGCGGCGGTTCTCTTGTCTTCTGTTCCAGCGCTCGGGCCATGTTTTGCAGTTGCACTTTCACACGATCGGAGGACAGCGGTTCCCAAAGAGAAAGAATTGTTTCCGCCTTGCGCCAAAAAGCCTGTAATCCAGGCCAAGGAGCGTGATTGAAAACCATGTCATTTCTTATATTCCAGATAGTCCAAAGACCAGCTGCATGAATAATATTAATAGCAGCAAAACTATCTCCTCTAGACCAGCAATCAGAGAAGGACAACATACTGACATCCCCTCTAAAATTAGTCAGCTGAATGATAGTTCTCCAGAATTCTAAAGAAACAACACAGCCAAAAAAATAAATGGTGACAGGATTCCAGCTCAGAACAAAATACACAAGTAAGGTCAGGGACGTCCTGCGTTTTCTTCAGATTATCTCTGGTAAGCAGCTTGTTATTAGCTAGCAACCAGAGAAAGATGTGGTTCCTAGCAGGAATCTTGATAGACCAAACAGCAGGGGTATTCCCAGGGAGAACCCCTCTGAAGTTAACTAATTTGTAAAAAGATTTCACAGTATAAACACCTCTAGAATTTAGATTCCATACCAAGGTGTCATCCTCATTAGAGAGGATAATGGTCTTAGCAATCTCAAGAAGCTCAAACCACAACATTAGTAGATTATCAGAGAAGCATCTCCTAAAAGTAAACTTAAGATCAACACCATCCCAAACACTCTCAATAGAAACATTCTGCTCATTAGCCAAGTTATAAAGCTCCCAATATTGAGTAGCTAGAGGGGCAGAACCAAGCCAGTGGTCTTCCCAAAATCTGGCTTTCTTTCCATTACCTATTTTCCAAGAAAAACTAACTTTGGAGGCCTTGGCAGCCCAAAGAACACCTTTCCAAAAGGGAGAAGCTCCAGTGGAAGAGCAAGCAAATAAGTTGGGGTCCTGGGTATTGTACTTGGCATCAATGATGTTTTTCCAAATCTTACCATTATCAGTATGATATCTACTAACCCAGGAAGCCAAGAGACAGAGATTCATATCAGCTAGGTCAGTGATGCCAAACCCCCCATACTCTTTCCTCATAGTAAGAGAGCCCCAAGAGGATAAATGGTATTTATGGTGACCTTCATAGTCATCCCAAAAGCAGTGGGCTAACTGAGAGTTAATAAGATTAATAGCCCATTTAGGGAATTTGATAAAACCCATTAAATATGAAGGAATACTAGCTAAACAAGCTTGCACTAAGACAAGCCTCTTACCAAAAGATAATAACCTCCCCCTCCATCCTGCAGCCCTTTTGATAATTTTATCAACCATAGGTTGCAGGTCCTCTCTCCTAATTTTATTATGATGAAGAGGGGCACCAAGGTACTTGATAGGAAAAGAACTCAGCTTACAGCCAAGAGTTTGTGCAAAATCAGTAGCTACATCCCTATCTATGTTGATAGGAACCAGGTCACATTTATGAAAGTTAATCCTCATGCCAGATAGGTGCTCAAAGCATGAGAGCAACCATTTGAGATTTCTGGCATGGTTGATATTATTATCTAGAAATAACAAAGTGTCATCAGCATATTGCATACTAATGACACCAGCTGGGTTGGAGGGAGGGAAAACACCAGCAATCAGATTATTATTAGCAGCTTTCTTTAGTATTCTAGTGAATACATCAGCTACTAAATTGAAAAGCAAAGGGGAGACAGGGTCCCCCTGCCTAACACCTTTGCCAGCAATAAAAAAATCACTATTGGTGTCATTAATCCTAACACCAACAGAACCCATATGAAGGAGAGACTCCAATTTATACATCCACTTAGGGCCAAACCCCCTCATCCTCAGCATCCCGAGCAAGAATTCTCTACTGATCATGTCAGAAGCTTTCTCATAGTCAAGCTTAAAGACAAAACCAGGCAGCTTATTACTAGCTACAGAATGGACTATCTCATGGGCAGAGGCAATACTTTCCATAATAAACCTACCTTTTATAAAGGCAGTCTGGTTAGGAGAAATTAAATCATTACAAACAGGGCCAAACTTATTGGTGGCACATTTAGCAAAAATCTTAAAGCTGCAATTAATCATGGCTAAAGGTCTAAATCTATCCATGGAAACTGCATTTGGCTCTTTAGGAACCAAAGTCAACAAGGAAAATTTAAGCCTATAAAGATCAAGTTCACCCTTCTCCCAATCTCTAAAAAGCGCAAACAAATCATTTTTGATAAGCTCCCAGAACTGTTGGTAAAACAGAAAAGGAAAACCATCAGGGCCAGGGGCCCCCTCAGCATATGAGCCAAAAACAGCAGTTTTTATCTCCTCTTCAGTGAAAGGAGACTCAAGCAGACTAATGTGCTCTGCTGTGGCCATACCATCATGATCCCAGAAGTCATTTTTGAGATCAATGCCAATAGTAGGAACATAGCCAAAAAGTTTCTTGTAATATTCAACTGCAATATGTAAAATACCTTCTGTGTCTTCCACAAGACCCTCATTGCTGTCCAGAGCAGAGATAGTTTTCTTCGTCCTCTTCTGGTTAGCCAGGGCTTTGAAGTAGCCAGAGTTCATATCACCTTCCATGATTTCTCTCTCTATAGATCTCTGCCTAGCTTTAATCTCCTCCTTCTTCCAGATCTCATTCAGTTCACCTGAAATAGTTTTCATCCTGGTTTTAGAATTAGGAGATAAAGGCTGAGATTCAGCAAGTATATCCAAACAATTAAACTCAGCTACCAAGGACTACTTAAGTCTATTTTGAGAGGCTTCATAATTAGCACTCCAGCCTTTAGCAGCTTTCCTAGTGTTCCTAATTTTAAATTGCCAAACATCAATGGCTTTGGTGAAATGACAATCAGTATTCCAAGCTTTATGAATAACATCCTTAAAGCCAGGAACTTCTAGCCACCATTTCTCAAATCTAAATATTTTTTGCTTCGGAGCAGAAAAGGCTTTAGTGTTTAGCACATGAGGAGTGTGGTCACTCCCAATTCTTGGGAGAGCTTTAACCTGAGAAGCAGGGAAAAGGCTTTCCCAGTCAGTAGTGACCAAAACCCTATCAAGAGCAGCCATAACTAGGTTGTCCTGGTTGTTAGCCTAGGTATACCTCCTACCAGAATTTTTAATTTCAATGAGACCAAATTTATTAATCCAGTCATTGAATAACGTAGCCCAATGTTGGTTTATCAGGCCAGTGTTTTTCTCCACAGCCTCTCTAATAAGATTAAAATCACCACCAACAATGGTAGGGCCAGACCAACCAGATAACAAATTATGTAATTCATTAATGAAGTCAAGCTTACAATTATTATAAGAAGAGCCATACACAGAGATCAGTCTCCAAACAGTATTATCACTCCTATTTTTTAGTAAGCAGGAAATACTAAAAGAGTGGGTGTCACAAGCCATAATGTCAAACACACCACTCCTGATGCCAACTAAAATACCACCTGCAGTACCATTTGCAGGAAGCCATTGCCAATTAAACCCATATCTAGAATCAATAGACTCAAGTTGGGGCAGGGTGAAATCAGCTTTTTTAGTTTCAGAAAGACACAAGAAATCAGGGCAATTAGCTCTAATGAGCTCTTGGACCCTAGAAATTTTATATGAGCCATTTAGGCCTCTAACATTCCAAAAGAGACCTATCATTTAAACCTATTAGATAGTTTAGCTTTACATTTTCTGGATCTCTGACTGCAAACCTCAACCCATTGTAGGTCACGGTCAGACTCCCCCTCCATATGTGGATCAAGGTGAGCCTCCAGAGAATGTTCAGCAGAAAAATTAGAACTATTATCAGCAGTAGATAAATCAGCTCCATTGATATTAATATCAGGAGGAAGAAACAACTCAGGGTTATTTTGATGGAATTTACTAAGTCTATCTATCTCCATCTTTTTAATAACCTCTATGTTATTCTTGACCAACTCATGGTTATGCCCCAAGGTCAGTCCAGACTTATTAGCATTAGAAATAAGGAGCTCATCATCAAGACAAGCAAAAGAATTTTGGAAAGTTTTAGGATTTTTACCTTTTGGCACTTCCAAATTCTGAACCTGCTTAATCCCTTGAGCCTTCTGGAGGGATGGAATCCCATCTCTTTTAATTCTAGTACTCATTCTAGCAGGAATCACTGGACCCCACTTCCCATTCTTAGGTTTAGAAGCATTGGGTAGAGGAGCTGGGCAGGAGCTCAGAGCAGTTTTGAGAGCAGGGGCAGGGTTGGGAATAACAGAACCACCAACCACAGCATCAAACTGAGGAAGAAGCAAGTTACCAAAGTTTTCCACAGGGGTTCTCTTGACAGCTTGAAGATAGCTTTTGGTCAAAGGGGCACCCTGGATCTTGGAGTAGGCAGATCTCTCCCTGTGAATAGACTCCACAGGAGAGTTAGCAGAATGACCAAGGGGAAGAACAGATCTAGTCCTTGATCCACTGGGAGCAGAGGAAGGCCTGGTAGTGTTGTTGTTCCTGTTGGACTGAACATCATGATCCATTTCCTCTCCCAACAGATCATCATCGCTGTCATCATCCACATCCTCCTTCTTCTTAGAACTCCCATCACCATCATCTCTTGGGTCAGAAGGATCAGATGGGTTATCAGAAGTAAGGGGAGGATCATTTTCCACCCTGAAACTGAGAAGGAATAACTCCTGCTGGATTTCAAAAATTCTGTCTACAGGAATCAGGGCAGGGTCTCTAACAGCAACCTGGACTCGAACAACTTCATAGAAACTTCTAAAGATACCATGCCAGTCAACATTAGTGATGACACCAAGAGAAGAAGCAACTTGAGCAATAACCATCCAAGAACACCAAACAGGAGGTAGGCCAACAATTTCCACCCATACTTCCTGGAGAGAGTCATATGGGGGTAGCTCACCATGCCAGTCTTTGAAGGACATAGTAACCCCTTTCTTTTTTAGGTTATAGAATCATAAGCAACAAGTTCAGCCACTTTTTTGTTGGGAGGAAATCTGACCAGATACTGAGAATCATCAAAAGGCCTGATTTGCCATGGCCAATTGGTTTTCCACATACCAGCAAAACAGGCTTCAAGTTCTTCAGCAGTGATTTCCCCCCTTCTCAACAACAACTAGGCCTACATTCCCATAGTTAAACCAGCTGCTGTCACTTTTCTCACCAGCCTCAATGTGAAAAAAACCCAGACCATTGTTGGAACTCCCCCAGAACTGAGCAGAAGGATATGGTTTGTACCACTTGGGGCAGACATCCATGTGGTGACCAGGGGTGGAACACATGAAACAGACCTTAGGGATTTGGCACATGCCAATAAAATGACCTAGCAACCCACAATTATAGCAGATAGCTCCAATGTATTTAGGATCTACATTGAAGGACTTTGATTCAACAGAAGGGTTGACAGTGGAATTAGAAGGATCAACAGAGGTAGCAGCATCACTAGTTTTGGCCTGAGCATTCCTGTTTGCGTTCTGCTTCTGCTTCTTCTTACTCTTGCTGTTCCCAGACTGGCCACTGCTGCTGGCAGGCCCTCCTCCACCACCACCCTGAAAGAATCCCTGATTGACAGGGGTGGAAGTGTTTTGAGCAGCAGCCACATATGGGTACTAGATCTGAGGTTGTTGGTGGAACTGAGGCCAAGTGTTAACAGGATACTGTTGATAACCACCAGTAGCAAAGCCAGGGTACATCTGTCCCATGGGAGGAAAAATCATAGGAGGACCAGACGCCATCAGGACGATGGGAGGTTTGGCATAGATGGAGATGGGAGGCTGTTGTTGATTCTGCTGCAAGGTAGGGGGAGGAGGACGTGGGGGAGGGGCAACAGGAGGTTGGATCAGAGGGCGAACTCCTTCATTACGTCCCCTCCCAGCAGCATACCTACCTCCTCTAGAACCTTGGCCAGCCCTAGCACCAGCCATCCCACGAACTACAGCAGTAAACGTGGGTCTTCCCTCACGCCTAGACCAGAAATCTCTCGAAAAACTGAAATTCTTTGGGGCAACTAGATGATCCGCCGGCCCAACAGAGAAACAGTTATCCGCAGTGAAGTTACCAGTCACGAATTTATCTCGTCGGACCCAAACAAGCGAAGGATGAGGGGGGTGGCTTGCTATTGCGAAACCCTAGAAGCATGGGGATCAGCTCCTGGAATGATAGGAGCTGGCTTGCTATTGCGAGCTTTATCCACAGCACGCGTCGCGTGGGAGACAGCTAGCAAGCAGACCCTACTGACCTCCTTATAGCGGCTGACCAGATGGGCCCGCTTGTCAGCCCCACAAGCAGGGCGGTTGACAAGTCTCCTAGTGGGGAGAACCACAAACGGCGGTGGCGACGTAGACCGCCGACGAGGAGCAGTCGCCGGGGCAGCACGAGGAATGGCTAACGGATTGCTAGAGCTTAGGAATAGATTTTTACCTGCCTGAACGGCTTCCATTTCCGCCGTTGAACTCGCGACGTGGATACTGCCTCCTCCGCCGCCTAGTAGAGGATCAGGTCGGGGGAGATTGGGCGTCCCAAGGCGAAGATCCGCTCGCGCTCCAGATCCGTCGTGTTCGCCATTGCCCGCAGCGCGAGATTCATTCTCGCCGTCGCGAGCGCGTTGGAGGCTTGTTCGGCCAAACTCGCCGCTCTTGCCGCCTCGCGCTCCCGACGCGTCATCTCCACCAACAGCCGGTGGATCTCCGGGTCCGTAGCAGCGCCGCCATCCGAGGCCATCTAAAGATCTCAGAATCGACCTAGCCGCCGCAGGTTTCGCCTCTGTATGCGGCAGAGAAGCTCCGATAGCCAGCGCCAAACCAGTACCGAAGCTCTGCGGTAGGACTAGGTGCGGGGCAGACCGCCCGCCACCAATCGAAGAGGGGATGCGCTCGCCGGAGAGCGCCCGCGGGGGAGGGTCAACGCGGGGGAGGGGAGAGGAGGGGGGCATCGCCAGAGGGGAGAATCTTTTTTTACGGTGCTCCAGGAAAAACATTCTTTAAATAGTTCACTACCTTATCAGTTGCATTTGGTTTTTGCGCCTTTGCGGGTTATTCATAAAAACATGTTGTTCATAGATTGCTTGACTGCACTTGGCCTTTGCACCAAGGGCGCAACAGGTCATCTAGTTGATTCAAAGTATCGCTAGGAGCAAGGCATGCTGATGGTGTTATGGCAACCTAGAAACCTACTCTGTTGCGTGCTAACACTTAATGCCCGAGGTCATGTGGCGCTGCCTAACTGCCGGCCACAGGGACATCGCTAAGGATCTTATATGAAGGGCTGCCCTTAGGTTGTGGCGGGTAATGTTACATGGTCTGAGTCGGTTAGGAGGTCTCCTGGTCAACGTATGGTAGGAGAAAACAAGTTAGTTCATATATGCCTAATGCACCAGACCTGGCTAAATACGCACATGAGTCTCTGTCTTGCCCCCCAAGGTGGCGATGCACCTTGTATTGACGGAGGACTTCGAGGAGTAGGTCTGGGCCATCGTGATTGTTGGGCCTTTTTTGTCCTCCGTGGCTACATCCTCGGGGCATGCAATGGTCAATATATGATATCAATTTACGACACTATGCATTATGTAGGTGTAGTAGCGTGCACTAGAATCGTATGCATGATACTAGTGTATGATGCTTCCCACTGTGATCACCTCATTAATCTTTCTTCTTTCAACTGTATCAGGCCTGACCAATTCTACAAATAAGATGGGTGGATGAAGTGTGATCCTGTACCGATAAGGACGCAGCTCATATTAACGATTACATACATTCCTCGTAGTCCGATAGCAGCGCGCGACTGAGCCACCCAACCAATGATGCATGTGGAGTTAACACCTCAAGCTCGACCTCAACAGATAAAAATACATAGCCCTAGATGATAACTCCTATACCATGAGTGTGGATCTTGCCACTATGAGGCAGATATCGAAGGACCATATTAATGACATAGCTCAAATTTCCAAACGACCAAACTTTAGGGATGCGTTTGGTAGGCTGCATCACCACAAGGAAAATGTGTTTGGTAGCATACACAGGGGCCTGGTTTGCATGCACACGAACCTTAAAAGCAGCCTAGAGCCTGGCTCACTAGAACCGCTTGAATCGGCCATTTCCAGCAAGCCAGGTAGAGTCGAGCGCAAAAGGGGGGCACGACATATGCGGCGGTGCAGGGGAAATGAGAGCGGAGATGGTGGGAGACGGAAATGTGCTGACGTGGATACTGCGAAATCTAGCATCACCCCTCATTTACTTGTTCACCTCTAGCGTTAGGACAAACCTAGCCTCAGCTCTTTCCACGGGCGGCGACGAGGACTCAGATCTACGGAAGCGATGGGCGATTACGACAGCGACAACTTCAATCTCCGGCAGCAGGACCTTCTTCTCCCCTTCATTGCCGACGCTGTCTTGTCCTTCTCGTCTCCGCCATGTGCGGGTCGTCAGTTCAAAAGAGGATAAGCAGCATACAATCCCTCTCCTCTATTAGGTTGTCAGGTATGGTGTAGGATCGATTTCGCCATTGCTTACTGCATCATCCATGTCGCCATTTGGTCATTATGGACGAACGGATGAAGCTGGTTGTTCAGGCAGCAACACTCATAGTTGTGATTCAGGCCTGGGCCATGTTGGTCCACAAGAAAGTTGTTCGTCAGAGTGATAAGTTTGTCATCCGTTATGGTCCACTATTAATCCGAGATAGGGATAGGATGGTGAATCTGAACTACATCTACAGTTACAATGACGTAGAGGCTATGAACATGCTTCGAATGCGAAGAGCACCTTTTGCCAAGCTTATGGAGACGTTTAGAACCAGAGGGCTGCTAGAAGATAGCATTCACAGCTCCGTGGAAGAGCAAGTTGCCATGTTCCTTCATGTTGTGGGTCATAATCAGAGGTTCAAAGTGATTCACAACAAGTTTAGGAGATCCATGGAGACCATTTCCAAGTATTTCAAGCAAGTCTTGTATGCTATTTGAGAGCTCAGAGGAGAGATGATCAAGGCACCAACTCGGCAAACTCCTAAAAAGATTCACACGAGCCCAAGATGGTATCCGTACTTCAAGGTGACTACTACTCATAGCCATAGTTTCAAATAGCGAAGATAACATCCGCTATTGCGTCCGCAATAGTGCTAGCGCAATAGCGTCTGCTATTGCTCAAATTAAATGTCATTACTTTTTTTAATGATCTAGAAATATACACAATAATCTAGTGTTTTTACAAATCCGCTACCCGGACATAGCGCCCGCAATATCGCTCGCTATCCGCATTCCACTACGCGGACCCTAATCCGCTACCAGCCCGCTATCCGCTATTTAAAACCATGCTCGTAGCTCATGCCATAACTTGCTTATAATGTTGTCATACAACCGTAGCAATATTTTTTCCTGTCATCACATGACTGTATCGGCGCAATAGATGGTACTATTGTCACTGCTAGAGTCCCAAGGTCACATGTTACATCATACAGGGGTAGAAGCACTACACAAGCCAGAATGTGCTTGCCGCTATTGACTTCGATACGAAGTTCACATATGTGTTAGCTGATTGGAAAGGATCAGCTCATGACGCTAACATTCTTGCTGACAGCATGGCTCGCCCTAATGACCTTAGTATCCCTGATGGTAAGTTCTACCTAGGACATGCTGGATATGCATGTCGGCCTGGTGTTCTTCCACCCTTCAGGAAAATCAGGTACCATTTGAACGAGTTCTCTTGTAGGAACTATCCTAGGACTGCACATGAATTATTCAATCTCGGACACTATAGCCTTAGAGTGACAGTTGAGAGGGCATTTGGAGCTCTGAAGAACAGATTTAAGATCTTAGATTAGAGGTCATTCCACCCTTTTCCCACCTAGGTTAGGCTTGTTCTTGCATGTTTCATTCTCCATAACTGGATCCTAGAAGGGGTTTGTGATGAGCTTGTCCGGACGAGGAAGATGTGATAGCCGGTGATGTTTATACCTCTATCCATGCTGTGGAGGCGCATGGCAATGAAGCTTGAAAGAGCAAAAGGTTGGAGTGGGCTGAGGCAATGTGGGAAAACAGATGCCAGACAAGGATATGATGAAGATGAAGCAGTAACAACAACAACAGCAGCAACAGAAGAAGATGATGAAGAACTTTCCCCTAGTTCGACATCGATGAACTTTCCCTTATTGAGTCATATGACTATTAATTTGTATTGTAGTTTGTTAGTAGTTAGGATGAACTATCATTTGTTCACTAGTTAGTACTGAAATAATGTTTATTTCGTAGTGCGTATGTAGTGTAATGGTGGTAAGGTCATCACTAGTGAGAAGGGTGATACGTCCATTTTGCATCATGTTTTCCTACTGTTATTTTCATTGTTTCAAAGTTATATTTCACTTTTAGGTGCAATTCTAATGCCTTTTCTCTCTTAAATTACAAGTTACATCACAAGAGGGAGATTGCCGGCAGATGGAATTCTGGACCTGAAAAGAGCTACTACAAAGATAGCTATTCTCCAAAGCTCCAAATGACCTAAAAATTTACGGAGATTTATTTTGGAATATATAAAAAATACTGGAGGGGACCCACCAGGGAGCCACAAGCTCAGGTGATGCCCCCCTAGGGGCGTGGCCTGTGAGCTTGTGGGGCCCACAACAGGCCTCCGTGGCCCATCTTTTCCTATATGAAGCCATTTTCCCTAGAAAAAATCAAGAAGACTTTCGGGACGAAGCATCACCGTCTCGAGGCAGAACCTGGGCAGGAGCACTTTTGCTCTCTGGTGTAGCGATTCCGCCTGGGACACTTCCCTCCGGGAGGGGGAAATTGAAGCCATCGTCATCACCAATGCTCCTTGATACGTCTCCAACGTATCTATAATTTTTTATTGTTCCATGCTATTATAGTATCAATCTTGGATGTTTTATATGCAATTATATATCATTTTTGGGGACTAACCTATTAATCTAGTGCCCAGTGCCAGTTGCCTCTTTATATCTTCCTCAAAACAGCCACCATACCTACCTATCATGGCATTTCCATAGCCATTCCGAGATATATTGCCATGCAACTTCCACCGTTCCGTTTATATGACACACATCATCATTGTCATATTGCTTTGCGTGATCATATAGCTGACATAGTATTTGTGGCTCAGCCACCGTTCATCATTTTCATACATGTTACGCTAGCATCATTGCACATCCCGGTACATTGCCAGAGGCATTCATATAGGGTCATATTTTTTCTAGTATTGAGTTGTAATTTTGAGTTGTAAGTAAATAGAAGTGTGATGATCATCACTATTAGAGCATTGTCCCAGTGAGGAAATAATAAAAAAAGAGGCCAAAAAGAGCCCAGCGAAAAAAAGGAAAAAAATGAGAGAAAAAGAGAGAAGGGGCAGTGTTACTATCTTTTTCCATACTTGTTCTTCAAAGTAGCACCATGTTTTTCATATAGAGAGTCTCCTATGTTGTCACTTTAATATACTAGTGGGAATTTTTCATTATAGAACTTGGCTTGTATATCCCGATGATGGGCTTCCTCAAATGCCCGAGGTCTTCATGAGCAAGCAAGTTGGATGCACACGCACTTAGTTTTTATTTTGGGCTTTCATACACTTATAGCTCTTAGTGCATCCGTTGCATGGCAATCCCTACTCCTCGCATTGACATCAATTGATGGGCATCTCCATAGCCCGTTGATTAGCCTCGTCGATGTGAGACTATCTTCTTTTTTTGACCTCCCCTTATTAATCTCTATCATCATATTCTATTCCACCCATAGTGCTATATCCATGGCTTGCGCTCATGTATTGTGTGGGGGTTGAAAAAGCTGAAGCGCGTTAAAAAGTATGAACCAATTGCTCGGCTTGTCATCGGGGTAGTGCATGATAAATACTTTATGTTAAGAAGATGGAGCATGACAGAATTATATGATTTTGTAGGGATAACTTTCTTTAGCATTTTTATTTTGAAAGACATGATTGTTTGTTAGTATGCCTGAGTATTGATGTCTTTATATCAAATTATAGACTATTGATTTGAATCATTTGGATCTTAATATTCATACCGTAGAAGAGATTACATGATGAACATGTTAGGTAGCATTCCACATAAAAAATTCTGTTTTTATCATTTACCTACTCGAGGACGAGCAAGAATTAAGCTTGGGGATGCTTGATACGTCTCCAAGGTATCTATAATTTTTTATTGTTCCATGCTATTATAGTATCAATCTTGGATGTTTTATATGCAATTATATATCATTTTTGGGGACTAACCTATTAACCTAGTGCCCAGTGCCAGTTGCCGTTTTTTGCTTGTTTTTGGCTTTTCAGAAAATCAATATCAAACAGAGTCCAAACGGAGAAAAAACTGTGGATTAATTTTTTCTGGACCAGAAGGGACCCTCGAAGGTTCGGGAGAAGACCAGAAGAGCCACGAGGGAGCGACAAGCTCGGTAGGCGCGCCCCCCGGGCTTGTGGGCCCCTCGTGGCACCTCTTGACCTAATTCCAAGCCTATAAATTCTCAAATATTCCCCATATACCAGAGAGCCACCTTGAATAACTTTTCAGCCGCCGCAAGCTTCTGTTCTTCCGTGATCCCATCTGGAGGCCTTTTCCGGCAATCTGCCGGAGGGGGAATCAATCACGGAGGGGTTCTTCATCAACCTTGCTGCCCTTCTGATGATGTGTGAGTAGTTTACCACAGACCTACGGGTCCATAGCTAGTAGCTAGATGGCTTCTTCTCTCTCTTTGATCTTCAATACAATGTTCTCCTTGATCTCTTTGGAGTTCTATCCGATGTAATCTTCTTTTGCGGTGTGTTTGTTGGGATCCGATGAATTGTGGGTTGATGATCAGATTATTCATGAGAAATATTTGAGTCTGTTCTGAACTTATTTATGCATGATTGTTTTAGCTTTGTATTTTGTGACTCCCCCGACTCAGTCGTGCACTAATCATACACGCAAATGCGCACGATCAAGCCCAGGGACTCACGGGAAGATATCATAACACAACTCTAGACACAAAATAAAATAATACAAGCTTTATATTACAAGCCAGGGGCCTCGAGGGCTCGAATACATAAGCTCGAGTTACACAAGAGTCAGCGGAAGCAACAATATCTGAGTACAGACATAATTAGACAAGTTTGCCTTCAGAAGGCTAAGCAAAACAACGACAACTAGATCAAAAAGGCGCAGGCCTCCTACCTGGGAACTACTCCTGGTCGGCGGTCTCCACGTAGTAGTAGGCTCCGTCGTGGTAGTAGTAGTCGTCGACGGGGTCAGCTGCCTCCGGGGCTCGGTCATTTGATCGCAGCAATCGGGTATGGGGAAAAGAGGTAGCAAAGCAACCGTGAGTACTCATCCAAAGTACCCGCAAGACTTACATCAGAACTATTCTAAGTATGCATCGGTATCAAAGGGAAAGGGCTGTATCTGTGGACTATACTGCAGAAATGCCAGAATAGAGGGGAAGGCCTAGCCTATCGAAGACTAGCATCTTGCAGCGTCTTGCAGCATTAGAAGAGTGCAGATTAGCATATTATAAAGTAATAAGTAAGTAGTAGCAACGCCCAGAGATCCTTCCTCGACTCCCTACGAGAAAGTGATCCCGGAGCCCACATATTATTAAACATCACAAGTATCCAGTTCTAGTTGTAGTAGATCGGGATACTCTCCGAGTGTCCTGTTACCGTGGACACGGCTATTCGAATAGATATACTTCCCTGCAGGGTTGCACCAACTTACCCAACACGCTCGATTAACTCTGGCCGGACACACTTTTATCTGGTCATGCCCAGCCTCGGCTGATCAACACGCCGTAGCCCTACCTAGGCTCAGCAGAGAGGCCAGCACGCCGGTCTAAATCCTAAGCGCTCAGGGGTCTTGGGCCCATCGCCCTTTGCACTCCTACGCATTGCGAACGCGGCCGGGACCAGACCTAGCCCCTGTATACATACGCAGGCTTTCGCGGTCCACCCAGGCACGCGCCGCTCAGTTGCTGACGTCTGAAGAACTTTGGCTGAAACATACGACGCCGAGTGCCCATACTTTTCCCGCGTGGTTAGTGTGAAAAGGCCAGAGACCTACTCAGATCACATATCCAAACCCATTAGTGTGTTGGGAGCTCGCGGTGACGATCAGTGATCCTGTCGCCCCGTCTCGCAGACTTACGGCAAGGGCCAGTCCCATCCCTCTTTAGGGCGGTCTCTGCCTGCCCGGCCGTGCCGCGTAATTATCTCGCGGGTACCCTCCAGGTCAACCCGACTTCACAAGAGACTGTCGGGAACTCAGGTCCACCTCTACCGGGGTGGTACCACTTGTCCCTTCAGTCCCGCAATAACAGTTAAGAGGGGCAACAGTTAAACGTAACAGTGTGTGTATAACATCAAGGGGGAAGTCCGAGGAATCACCCTCGATGGACTCCCACTCGATGTATCCGTCAAGGTGAACTTGGAGGAATCACCCTCGATGGGTTCACGCTTGAGGGGTTGCACGACAGAGGCATCGTCGGAGGTGGTGAAAGAGGAATCACCCTCGGTAACTCACAACTGACTAGCTACGCTACCGAGATATCTTCAGGAGTGAGATAGGAGGTATCACCCTCGGCACTCGATAATAACTCTGTAGAGTCGTACAACTAAAGGGGTGTGCGGTGCTGTGCCAGTCTCTGCACGTCGATCACACTGATCGAGCATCCGGAAGCTAAGCATAGCAACACGGACAAGGGTGCGGGGCCACTGATGGATCACTAATCAACCTATACTAAGCATTTAGGATAGCAGGTAAGGTATCAACAACAGTTACAAAAAAGGCTATGCATCAGAATAGGAGATATCGGACAACAGTAGCAAATTCTAATGCAAGCACGGGAGAGAAAGAATTGGGCAATATTGAAATGATCAAGGGGGTTTGCTTGCCTGGAAGCTCTGCTGAAAGGGGCTGGACGTCAGAAGTGTAGTCGTACTCGGGAGCAGCGTCGGTCTCGGGGTCTACCAGAGAGAAGAGGGGGAAGAAACAATAAATATAAAGCAAACAAATGCAACACAATGAATGACATGGCAATATGCTGTGCTAGGGGTGACCTAACACAGTGCTACACGTTACAGACGGAGCGGGAAAATATCTGGGGATATTTTCCCGGCTTTGGGCAACTATCGGACAGGCGATCCGGAGGGGAAGGTTCCATGTTTGCAGTGTTATAGGCATGTGACAGGTATGTGGATGGCATATTCGGATTCGTCTTATTTTTTTGATCATTTTTCATATATAAATTATTTTTATCCGAGTTACAAATTATTTTATATGATTTTTCAAAGTTTAATTCATTTTCTGGAATTTACTGGAATTATTTTAATTATTAAATTTGAATTATCCAGAGCAGTAAAATGCTAAGGGTACCTAGAACTGTACCCAGCTGACCAGCAGAGAGGCTGACCAGTGGGCCCAGTTGACTGGGTCAACTCCCAGTCAGCAGAGGCTGACATGTGGGCCAGCTGTCCAATTAGCAGGCTGATTGGGTCAGCCTTATCCACTGGAATAGTGGACTGGGCCCACATGTCATTCTCAGTGGGTTAATTAGAGTTTATTTAAATTAAACAGAGATTAGTTAGGGGTGGGCCCCGGGTTTCAATGACTATTTAAACTAACTGATTTTAGTTATTACTTAATTAAACTAATTAACGGCGGGGGCCCACATGTCAGCGACTGGAGCTGCCCAGTCAGCACGGTTGACCAAGTCAACACGGTCAACGGGGCCCCTGGGACCCACTGGCAGTGACCCAGGGTGGGCCCCAGGGTTGGCCACGTCAGCGGCGCCGGCGTTTAAACGCCGGCGACCTCGAAACGCGGCGGAGGCGCTTGGGGGCTTATCGGGATTTCGCTACGGGCGTCCGTTTTGCTCGCGGCCGGTCGCGTTCGAACGAGCGTTCAACGCTGCGTCGAATGGCACCGGTGGCGTCGCCGGAGGAGGTCTATATCGACGGCGGCGACCAGCGAAGGTGGCGGCCGGAATCGGGCGTGGTCGGGTACGACGCTAGGGGGCACGGGGAAGAGCGTGCGTGGGCTCACTGGACTCCTAGGAGCTCCAGGAGCTCGGCAGTGAGCTCGGACGCGAGCTGCGGCAGCAGTGGCCACGGCGGCGAGCTCAACCGCGGCGGCGGGTACGGCCATGATGAATGCGACGGCTACGGGCACAGAGAAGGGCAGGGGAGTGAGGGGATCTACGCGGGTGCTCACCGGGTGGCGCACGGTGGCCGTTGGGAGGCTTAGGAGCTACAGACGGCGCCGGAATCGAAGAAGATCGCCGGCGGCCATAGAGGAAGAAGACGGCGCCGATCTGCCGATGCAGGGGCGCCGAGCTCGAGGTGGTGGACATAGACGAAGTAGAGGAGCACGGCGGAGCTCGTGGACGTGCTGGCGAGGCGCGGGGAGGACGGTGGCCGCGGCTACGGTACGGCCATGGTGACGACGGCGCTCGGGTGAGGAGGAGAGCGAGAGAGAGAGCGCGTGGGAGGAGGAGATGAGGACGGGGGACGGTGACGAGGCCGAAGGGCGCCATTCTTATCCCCTCGCGGCGCTTGTAGCGTCGCCGTGTCGCCGTCCGGCCGGCGAGCGCGCGCGGCCATGGGTGTGGCGACACGCACAGGAGAGAGGAGGGAGACGACACGGGGAGCAGGCTGGGCCAGCTGGGCTGCTACTGTGCACTAAGGCCCAGTGCACAGTAGCCCTTTTCCTTTTATTTTTCTGTTTCTTTCTGTTTTCTTTTATTCTTTCTATTTTGAATTTTGTTTAGCCACCAAATGACTTTTGTAAAATATGGGACTTGGCCACATAAAAACATAGCAATATTTGGTACTGCCACAAAAAGTTTGGAGGCAAGATGAATTCATTTGAATTTTTCATAATTGGAAAAGCACTCAAATATGCTGTTTTAGCACTGTTTTAATTGCTATAGCCCATTTTAGCAAATATGTGATGTTGTTTTCTTGAACAAATAATTGTTTTGGAATATTTGCTAAATGATGAACTATTTTACAGCAACTTTTGTGCAACTTCAAATTTCACTTGCAATTTGAATTGAATTCAGTGGGGAATTTGAAATGAGATATGAATCCAATATGATCAAGCATTGCAAATCAAGGTGACTTAGCTTAATCATTAAGGATCACTGTAGCTCATTACACAGGGGTGTTACATATTTCTCTCTGATCTATCCGTTTGGTTTGGCCAACTAGATTGATTTATCTTGCGATGGGAGAGGTGCTTTGTGATGGGTTCAATCTTGTGGTGCTCTATCCCAGTGACAGAAAGGGACAAGACACGTATTTGTATTGTTGCCATTAAGGATAAAACGATGGGGTTTAACCATATTATTTGAGTTTACTTTGTTTACATCATGTCATCTTGCTTAAGGCGTTACTCTGTTTTCATTAACTTAATACCCTAGATGCATGCTGGATAGCGGTCGATGGGTGGAGTAATAGTAGTAGATGCAGGCAGGAGTCGGTCTACTTGTCTCAGACGTGATGCCTATATACATGATCATTGCCATGAATCCGTCATAACTATGCGCTTTTCTATCAATTGCCCAACAGTATCCCATTTGTTTACCCACCGTATGCTATGCATTCGAGAGAGAAGCCTCTAGTGAAAACTATGGCCCCCGGGTCTACTTTTATCATATATAAAATCCAAAAATACCTTGCTGCAATTTTTTTTCCTTTATTTTACTTTGAAATTTATTTATCTATCTATCACTATCAGAATTAATCCTTGCAAGTAACCGCCAAGGGGATTGACAACCCTCTTGTTTGCGTTGGATGCAAGTATTTGCTTTTGTGTGTGTAGGTGCTGCTAACGAGGTTCTGTGTGGTTCTCCTACTGGATTGATAACCTTGGTTCTTAACTGAGGGAAATACTTATCTCTACTGTACTGCATCATCCTCTCCTCTTCGGGGAAATCCCAGCGCAGTTCACAAGTAGCACTCCTCTCATCGTAAGGGGATTCATCTCCATCAACATCTTCACCACCACCATCTCATATCTCAGACACTATAGCCTTAGAGTGACAGTTGAGAGGGCATTTGGAGCTCTGAAGAACAGATTTAAGATCTTAGATCAGAGGTCATTCCACCCTTTTTCCACCTCAGTTAGGCTTGTTCTTGCATGTTGCATTCTCCATAACTGGATCCTAGAAGGGGTTTGTGACGAGCTTGTCCGGACGAGGAAGATGTGATAGCCGGTGATGTTGATACCTCTGTCCATGGTGTGGAGGCGCATGGCACACTGCTGCAGGTGACCGCTAACGCGACACATGAATCAGAGACCCCCCGACCAAACTATGTGCGATGCATGAATCACAAGCGGTATCGTAATAAAACCGTCACCAATAAGATGAACTGTGTGCGATGGCAGAGACATCAAGCAAGATTCAGATTAGAGCTGCGTGTGCGATACGTGGCATACAGTTGATCCATACGAACTGTTTGTGATGGGACAGAACAACAAAAACGATCAGCCAAATCGAGGTGTGTGCGATATATAGCATACAGTTCACTTGGATGAACTGTTTGCGATTACCCAACTCAACAGAAACGGTCAGTCAGATCAAGATGTGTGCGATATATGGCATGCGGTTCGCTTGGATGAACTGTTTGCGATTACCCATCACAACAGAAATGGTTCAACTAAACAAGATGTGTGTGATACACGGCAAACAGTTTAATAATCCAAAATGTGTGGGAAGACAGATAACAACACAGACGATTCCTGCTAATAACCCATGTGTGTTGTGGGCAAACGCTTGCTGGTATACAATTGTCAGCGATTGATGAAATCATCACAGACGGGTTCCCTAGTTTAGCATGTGGGCGATGTGATTTGCTCTGTCGGCACAACATCTATGCTCTGTCTACAGAACAACAACATATATACTTATAAGGACATGATTGCATAACCAAATTAAACATCCAATTACATAACTGACTACACACATAACATTTGCACACACCAAAGTAAACAATTACATGCATAATAAACTAGGATAAACAATCATATCTAATCATCATCTACTTCTTGTTGTGACGCTTGTCACTGCTGCTCTGCTGGCGGCTCGATCCCTCATCGTCTACAGGAAGGAGGCACTCCCTCATGTCGACGATTCGCCTGTGCATCTCATAGCATGTGTACACGTTCTTGGCTACAAACTTGAGGTGAGCTTCATCCAGTCTCCGCACCCAGGCACCGTGCCAGGATGCAGGATTTTTCTTGGCACCTTCCTTCATGTTTTCGTAGTAGGGGTCGATGATGGCCACGGCGAGTTCAAATAGGGAGTCCTTCTTCGTGCTGCCCTAGACCCTGTAGTGGCCAGGGATGTCGACAAGCTTCGGGCAGGCCAAGCCCGAAATCTGGAGCACTTTTAGATCGTCGGCGGTGTCCACCGTAGTGAACTTGTAGTTCGGGCTGTTGACAAACCTGGCGAAACACTCGCAAGGCCTTGTGGCCAGGCAGTAGTGGTAGACGAGGACGTGATGGCCCACACACAACTGGGCGACGACAACCGTCTGATCAACCCCGGGACGACCGGCGGTGTACTGGAGGTCGAAGCCGACCACTTTGTACTTGTCATCCTTAGCAAGCAACTGCTCCATGGTGTTGATGGAGTCCTCCACCACGGCTGGGTCGATGGTGTACACCACCGAGAGGTCCTTCCCCCTCACGTGGGTGTCCACACGATGCACGCCGAACTCCATTGGAGCGCCGCTGTATATCCTCTCTCTATGTGTCGTCGTGGGTGTGCTTGTTGTGTTGTGGGGCACGATCAAAAGGTTGAAGAGACTAAGGTTATTATGGCTGTGGGAATAAATGGGGAGGCCGAACGGCCTGGCGTCCCTCTGTGCGCGGATGGCCATTGTTGCAGCGCATAACTGCATCGTGTCGCACGTATTAACTGCATTGTGGCGACGCACGCGGACGCAACCGCATGCATATGGCGCCCAAAACGTGATCGTGCGCCGGCCCCAACCGCTGAAAGAGCGCGCGCGGAGGGACGCGAGCAGAGCGCGCTGCGGCCGCCTCAACGTCGAGCAGAGTGTGTGAAGGGACGTGAGCAGAGCGTGCCGCGGCCGCCTCAATGACGAGCAACCACCTCCGTATAGCAGTTCTGGTCAACCGTATGGCATGCGTGGGAGGCGAGACGGCCCATCCATCGGACACGCTGACGATATCTGGACTGCTTGTGATACTGGACAAACACGTACACATCCAAGAACGCGGGCCCACGTACGCCATCCGGGAACCGTTTCGGGCTTCGAACCCAAAACCGTCAATAAATTTTGAGCTTGTTTCCCGTCACATTCCAAATTACCATGCAATAAGTAATTGCAAATCTGTTCACACCGATCAAACCTAAACGTGTTCCCACTTAGCACTGGGCTATAAAAACTACCCACTCGAAAATTACTGCGCATTCCTCTCCTCATCACCAAAAAAACAGGTCTTTCCTATTAAGTCGTTCCTTGCATCTGCCATGGCCGGTAGGAGGAGTTCTGGGTCGACATATAACAAAGGAGCAAAGACCAAGGCCGCGGAAGCACTAGAGAGGTCCCATCGCAACGCGACAGCCGTAGCAGAGATGTCCTGCCGTGCCGTGGAGCCCTCGAACGTATCACGGGCAGGCGAGGGCTCTCACAAGTGCACTCGCCACGTCGGTGAACTCGACGAGCTGGCAGGGTTGAAGTCCTTAGCCAGCGACGACGACATTCTCGCTGGCCTAATTAACCAGCACGAGCTGGTCGCCGGCTTCGTGAAGCTGCTCGAGATTAGCGATGCCTCGATTGAGAAGGCGACCGGCCTTGTCGTGCAACTCATGGGTGACAATGCGAAGCTCCACAAGGAGCTCGACAAGCAAAAGGAGGAGGCCGCCGGTTGGAAGAAGCTGCATGAGAAGAGCACTGCCTCGCGGATGATGCTGACAGCCGTCGTCCATGAACTTAAGGATGACTTGAAGAAGCTCTGCATCGAGCGCGAGCTACAGGTGGAGGAATCCGTGGCTGCTGTCAAGCAAAAGTCATGAGGATGTGAAGAAGGAGCTGGAGGAACTCCTCGCCCAGCGATCCATCGAGAAGTAGAGAGCAGCGACCCAGATCGTTGTCTGCGACTTCCTTCTTCTCTTGCCCCTGTGTCTTTCGAGCGTTGCCGCATGTGGCATTTTAAATTATCTGGAATATGTAAGACAATTATTATCCATTGCCATTGTAAATTTTTCGTCGTATTATTTCGTTCGTAACCCCATAGGTACATGTATACGAGTCAAAAATAGGCTAAAAGTCACGTTCTCAGCGAGGCACGAACAAAACAATGCTAGCGTTGAGCGGGGCCATGGGATCACAAGCTAACACCCTCCATCTAGGTGCATTAATCGCATGTTAAACAGTGGCTCGGCCGCCATTAATGGAGAAGTTGGGAGTGAGGCGGCAGGTGGAGGTCAAAGAGCTCGATTCCCGGTGAGCCTGCTCGGCCGCCATTAATGGAGAAGTTGGGAGCGAGGCGGCGGGTGGAGGTCAAAGAGCTCGATTCCCGGTGAGCCTGCACGGTGGACTGCTCGCACAAGTCCCGTCAAGCCTACGCGGCGGACTGCTCGCACGCGTCCCGTCGAGCCTGCGTGGCGGACTTCTCACACTCGTCCCGTCTAATCAAACAGCTGCACGCACGCCACCTAGTATGGTCAAATTTTGGCACAAAATAAAAAGAGGACCAATAAACCAGGACCGAGGTAGTACTCTCCAATAAAAAGAGGGACGCGTGGCCGCACGTAAATGGTTAGTGGAACACCCACGGTTCAAACAATACAACCGTATGCGATAGTAACGTGTCATATATTTGTTCTAAAATGCCTATGTTGGCTATTAATGTGTGTGCCTTGTCTCAAATCGGACAATTTTTTTACCATGGCATATATGTGCCATATAATGACACGATGCCAAGTTTCATGAATTTCGGGTGAGTTTTGGATTTACGGGGATTTAAAAACCGAGATTCTCAATGTTTGAAGCCGAGCCAGGACGCCGAGATGTTTGTAATTCATTCTCATTTCTTGCATGGGACCTAAACATGCACCCAAGGACACGTGTATAGTTTTTGAAGCCATTTTGGTGCACTGGAACATGTGCTTGCAGTTCAAATTTGAATTATGGACATTAAATGCCTAGAAAACTCAATTAATGTATAAAAAGGCCAAACGAACCCTGAATAATTCCATATTTCAGCACGAATCTCCTGTTGGTCTATGTTGCATGTAGAAAAAATACAAGGCGAGAAGAGGCAGCAACGATTGTCGTTTCGCCCACAAGGGTGACACGTTCCCTATCGGAACCACGAGGCTTCTTGCTAGAAGCTCCGGTTTGTAAGAGGCTTGTACCAAAACTTGCCCCAAATTGGACAAATTTTTTACCACGGCATATATGTGACATGTCATGACACGATGCCAAGTTTCATGAATTTTGAGTGAGTTTTGGATTTACGGGGATTTAAAAACCGAGATTCTCAATGTTTGAAGCCGAGCCAGGACGCCGAGATGTTTGTAATTCATTCCCATTTCTTGCATGGGACCTAAACATGCACCCAAGGACACATGTATGGTTTTTGAAGCCATTTTGGTGCACCAGAACATGTGCTTGTAGTTCAAATTTGAATTATGGACATTAAATGCCTAGAAAACTCAATTAATGTATAAAAAGGCTAAATGAACCCTGAATAATTCCATATTTTAGCACGAATGTCCTGTTGGTCTATGTTGCCTATAGAAAAAGTACAAGGTGAGAAGAGGCAGCGACGATTGTCATTTCGCCCACAAGGGTGACACGTTCCCTATCGGAACCACGAGGCTTCTTGCTAGAAGCTTCGGTTTGTAAGAGGCTTGTACCAAAACTTGCCCCAAATTGGACAAAAAATTTACCATGACATATATGTGACATGTCATGACACGATGCCAAGTTTCATGAATTTCGGGTGAGTTTTGGATTTACGAGGATTTAAAAACCGAGATTCTCAATGTTTGACGCCGAGCCAGGACGCCAAGATGTTTGTAATTCATTCCCATTTCTTGCATGGGACCAAAACATGCACCCAAGGACACATGTCTGGTTTTTTAAGCCATTTTGGTGCACTGGAACATGTGCTTGTAGTTCAAATTTGAATTATGCATATTGAATGCGTAGAAAACTCAATTAATGTATAAAAAGGCCAAATGAACCCTAAAAAATTCCATATTTCAGCACGAATCTCCTATTGGTCTATGTTGCCTGTAGAAAAAATACAAGGCGAGAAGAGGAAGCGACGATTGTCGTTTCGCCCACAAGGGTGACATGTTCCTTATCGGAACCACGAGGCTTCTTGCTATAAGCACCGGTTTGTAAGAGGCTTGTACCAAAACATGCCCCAAATTGGACAAAAAATTTACCAAGGCATATAAGTGACATGTCATGACACGATGCCAAGTTTCGTGAATTTTGGGTGAGTTTTGGATTTACGAGGATTTAAAAACCGAGATTCTCGATGTTTGAAGCCGAGCCAGGACGCCGAGATGTTTGTAATTCATTCCCATTTCTTGCATGGGACCTAAACATGCACCCAAGGACACATGTATGGGTTTTGAAGCCATTTTAGTGCACTCGAACATGTGCTTGTAGTTCAAATTTGAATTATGGACATTAAATGCCTAGAAAACTCAATTAATGTATAAAAAGGCAAACGAACCCTGAATAATTCCATATTTCAGCACGAATCTCCTGATGGTCTATGTTGCCTGTAGAAAAAAAAATACAAGGCGAGAAGAGGCAGCGACGATTGTCGTTTCGCCCACAAGGGTGACACGTTCCCTATCGGAACCACGAGGCTTCTTGCTGGAAGCTCCGGTTTGTAAGAGGCTTGTACCAAAACTTGCCCTAAATTGGACAATTTTTTTACCACGGCATATGTGTGACATGTCATGACACGATGCCAAGTTTCATGAATTTCGGGTGAGTTTTGGATTCACGGGGATTTAAAAACCGAGATTCTCAATGTTTGAGGCCGAGCCAGTACGCCGAGATATTTGTAATTCATCCCCATTTCTTGCATGGGACCTAAACATGCACCCAAGGACACATGTATGGGTTTTGAAGCCATTTTGGTGCACTGGAGCATGTGCTTGTAGTTCAAATTTGAATTATGGACATTAAATGCCTAGAAAACTCAATTAATGTATAAAAAGGCCAAACGAACCCTGAATAATTCCATATTTCAACACGAATCTCCTGTTGGTCTATGTTGCCTGTAGAAAAAAAATACAAGGCGAGAAGAGGCAGCGACGATTGTCGTTTCGCCCACAAGGGTGACACGTTCCCTATCGGAACCACGAGGCTTCTTGCTGGAAGCTCCGGTTTGTAAGAGGCTTGTACCAAAACTTGCCCTAAATTGGACAATTTTTTTACCACGGCATATGTGTGACATGTCATGACACGATGCCAAGTTTCATGAATTTCGGGTGAGTTTTGGATTCACGGGGATTTAAAAACCGAGATTCTCAATGTTTGAGGCCGAGCCAGTACGCCGAGATATTTGTAATTCATCCCCATTTCTTGCATGGGACCTAAACATGCACCCAAGGACACATGTATGGGTTTTGAAGCCATTTTGGTGCACTAGAGCATGTGCTTGTAGTTCAAATTTTAATTATGGACATTAAATGCCTAGAAAACTCAATTAATGTATAAAAAGGCCAAACAAACCCTGAATAATTCCATATTTCAGCACAAATCTCCTGTTGGTCTATGTTGTCTGTAAAAAAAATACAAGGCGAGAAGAGGCAGCGACGATTGTCGTTTCGCCCACAAGGGTGACACGTTCCCTATCGGAACCACGAGGCTTCTTGTTGGAAGCTCCGGTTTGTAAGAGGCTTGTACCAAAACTTGCCCCAAATTGGACAAAAAATTTACCACGGCATATATGTGACATGTCATGACACGATGCCAAGTTTCATGAATTTCGGGTGAGTTTTGGATTTACGGGGATTTAAAAACCGAGATTCTCAATGTTTGAGGCCGAGCCAGTACGCCGAGATGTTTGTAATTCATCCCCATTTATTGCATGGGACATAAACATGCACCCAAGGACACATGTATGGTTTTTGAAGCCATTTTGGTGCACTGGAGCATGTGCTTGTAGTTCAAATTTGAATTATGGACATTAAATGCCTAGACAACTCAATTAATGTATAAAAAGGCCAAACGAACACTGAATAATCCCATATTTTAGCATGAATCTCCTGTTGGTCTATGTTGCCCGTAGAAAAAAAATACAAGGCGAGAAGAGGCAGCGATTGTCGTTTCGCCCACAAGGGTGACGCGTTCCCTATCAGAACCACGAGGCTTCTTGCGAGAAGCTCCGGTTTGTAAGAGGCTCGTACCAAAACTTGCCCCAAATTGGTCAGTTTTTGTACCATGGCATATATGTGCCATGTTATGACACCATGCAAAGTTTCATGAATTTCAGGTGAGTTTTGGATTCATGGGGATTTAAAAACCAAGATTCTCAATGTTTGAGGCCGAGCCGGGACGTCGAGATGTTTGTATTTCATCCCCATTCCTTCCATGGGACGTAATCATGCACCTAAGGACACATCTATGATTTTTCAACCCATTTTGGTGCAATGGAGCATGTATTTGCAGTTCAAATTTAAATTATTCACATTAAATGGCTAGAAAACTCTATTATAATGTATAAAAAATGCCAAACGAACCCTGAATAATTTAAAGTAGTTCTGATCAACCGCCTGGCACCCGTTGGTAAGCATTGTGCGCACGCGTCGTGCTAGCTCGCGCTTCCCTCTTTCCCAAGTTTTCCATATTAATGGTGTTATATATCCAAACACGCTACCGTTTCCCGCCACCCCCAACCGGTTTCCCACCACTCCCCCCAATCGGTTTCCCGCCACTCCCCCCATCGGTTTCCCGCTGCTAATGTCAGTGGGCATAGAAGGCTAGGCGGCGACACACCGGCCATACCGCAACATACCATTCCAAGCATGCCAATCCGGTGAAGTGCCTCCGCCATCATCAACCTCCTCGACGAGGAGAACGAGCCGGAGCAGGCCGGAGAGCCAGAATGGTCGTGCACCGCCGAGCAAGAGAGGCAGCGCGCCGCCAAGCGTGAGCGGTATCATCACACCCCAGTGCTTGAGCGGGCCAATGTCTACACATGTGTCCGTCGCCGCCCATGGAGCGGAGCAGAGCAAGAGTGGGAAAGCGCTGCCGCGCAAGAGCGGGAGAACACTGCCGCGCATCAGGTGTGGTGCGCCGCACTATCTGAGGGGAGCCGTGTCAGCATCCTGTTAATTCAACCACTCGAGAGGCTGTTTCCAGGGCCGGTAAGCATCCCTATTCCCCGCCAGGAATAGGCAGCCGCCGTCAGCGCCATAACTGCGCTGGACGGCGTACGCACTGCCAGAATCCGCCGCCACGACGCCAACGGGCTAGTCGATTGGCTCTTTGACCTCCTCGCCCCCCAGGTGCCGCCAACGATGAAGCAGAGCAAAATGCTCGTCGCGGCTTGGAATCGACCGTCGGCTATGAAATATCCTGGGCGGAGATCGATATTGTGGTACAGCAGTTCCACGAGCGTATCAGACGCGTGGACGAAGGCCTGTACCAGTTCATGCTTAGCCAAGAGTCCCCGTAGGTTTAGGCCCTATTTGTATCAGTTTTCGCCTGGTTTTTCGCAATTAACTAGGAAACTATCTTGTTTTTAATTAATGAAAAGTCAAAGCTTTTGCTTCTTCCGGCTAGTTTTAAGTAAAAAAATAATGTAAGTCAGAATGGAAGTGGTCCGGTATGTAAAGATTGCACACAGTTTCTAAAAGCACAAACGTGTGTGATAGTAAGGAGTAGGTCCCACACGGTGACCATCGGTAAATGCCTTAAACGCGAGGAGGCAACTCTTATCAGCAAGGGGCAGCTTCCCATCCACAAGCCTAGTCGAATAGAACGCATGAGTTAAGCGTGATGGGGCTGGAGTAGTCTAAGGATGCATGACCGGGTGGGAAGTTGCTATATCTCAAGCTTCATTTAAGCGCCATGATATGGTCATTATAGACATTTAGCATCTAAATGTGTTTGTAGTGACCTGTCATGTCGATTAAATAAACCTTGAGATCCTTGTTTTGAAAATTTGGAGAATGATGTTTTTTTTTGTTATTTGTTGTTTTGAAAAATCGGAGAATGATCGAGATCGATCTGTGGGGCCGCCACGTTCTATCCTTTGACCCACAACGTTCAAGATCTGTGGGCCCGCACGTTCTATCCTTTCACCCACAACATACGAGAAGGGTTTTACCATGACGGGTTCCTCTTGGTATAGGTCATGGTGGCATGTCAGACCAAATTAATTTAGTTTGGGAACATTTGTTGGATTCCCTCCCGCCAGCTCGAAGTTGGGGAACCGGCATCATACGTAACCTGGCTTCCTGGGGGTACGATGTTCGGTTTGTAATGCAGCTGGTGCCCCATCGAAGTTGTGCATTGGGGATTTGAACACATCACACACCACCCATACATATATTTGGCCGCATGCAGGGTATAGGGTCTTCTGATCAACCTCGTCTCCCATGTGCGGTTTTCAACGACACGCCTATCTGTGGGCCTGGTATATATATATATCATCCCTTTGGCCGACAATGAGGGGGTTTGGCCATGAATGGATTCCTCCTGATTCGTCTTACCGCGGGTCATGGTGACATGTCCAAGCAAAGTTTGAGCTCATGCATTCTCAGGATTCCCTCCCATGCGCTCGAATTGGTGGGTTGGATCGACACCCTACGTACGTCAACGTCGTCCTTAATTACTACCTAGCTTTCATGGGGGTTGTCTGTTTCGTGAGGTAGGCGCCACATCAAAATTGTACATTATTGGGTATTTAAAACACATCACCCTTCCAACGTACATCAATTTGGGCCCCATGCAGGTGGTGCTGGTTTTGTGGCCCCTCTCGTGCGGTTTACGGTGATGGTCCAATCTATGGGCCCGAGCGGTCTATTATATCCCTTTTTGACCGACAACAACAGTGGTCGTTTGACCAAGATATATAGATTCACTTGGTCCATCTTATGGTAGGTCATGGTGACATGCATGTTGGACCAAAGTATGAGTACATGCATGCGTCCCGCCGACACGAAGTGGGGGTGGGGTAGGCACCCTAGCTACGACCTTAACGTGTCATTATAGATATCCAAGGGGGCTTTCCGGTTTGCGAGGGAGGTGCCACATCAAAGTTGTGCATTGTGTATTTAAACATCACACCCTTTATTCCTACATATATTTGGCCACTTCCAGGTGGTTGTTGTCTTCTGGCCCCTCTGACCCGATCTTCGACGATGCTCCCCCCTCGTGGGCCCACGCGTCAAAGATGAGCATTGGGAATTTGAACATCACACACCACCCTTTTCATACATATATATTTGGGCCACATGCTGGTGTGGTTGTGTTCTAACCCTCTCTCGCGTTTTTTTGTTGCCAAATGGTGCTATATAAAATAGCAGACGACTCGGATGAAAAACTGCCCGCAAACATACGCGCAATGGACACGGGTGCACTGGCTTAACCGTGTGCGAAGCTCGTGCCCTGTAAAATCGCCACGACTTCGCAAGCGCCAGCAAGGGTGAAGGGGTAATGTGTACAGGATATTTAGGATGAATTCCACGTATGCGTCTGAAAATTAGGACGAACAGTGTGCGATAAACCAGCTAGCTAGAAATTTCAAAAAAAGCTACCCGCCTTGAGCGATGCAAAAATTGGTGGTTCCGCGGCTTTTCCTTATTATCATACACAATTATTATGTTTGGACTGTGTGCGATCTTGGTTGCTCCCGGCCCGCTTCATTTCCTTTACCCAAATTTTAGTTGCCGCGGTATTTCAACCGTCACCCTCACTCCTCCACCACCGACCTTATAGTAAAATTCCAATAGCCGAGGCATTTGAACCGTCGCCCTCCCTCGTCCATCACCATCTCCACCCACCAATACTAAAATTTTCAGTAGCCGCGGCATATCCTCAAACACCACCCGCCCCCCCTCCACAGTCTACACCCCCCCGCTCGAACCCTAGCTCGCCGCCGCCGCCGAAGCCACCGCCGCCGCCACCAACCCCTGTCGGTCTGCCCGTGCCTCCTAGCTTAGATAAGTTCAGGTTACCCACCGATTCCCATACCCCCGCCGCCCTAAGTTTTTAGATGAGGCCTGCGGTGCCCCTCCCCCCAGATCCCCATCCCCTATTCCAAAGAGTCGCAGCCTAAGACCGACCACATATCCCGGGGAGCCCGAGGAGCATACGGCCAAAAGGAGGTCTATCATGGCCTCTCCGCCGGACGATGTCGAGGTGGCCGCCGGACGATGTCGAGGTGGCTGTCGTTCGTGCCGACCTGTCGATCCCGGAGGAACACCTCGCCGCGGAAGCTGGCGAGGACGTTGACTACGTCGCCATGCCGAAGGCTTCATGTCAGCGGGCTCGCGTATTACTGTATCTCAGGACAACCAGCTACGACATCAAGCTCATCGACAACGAAGGCTTCACGCGGGCCATGTCACAGGTTAAGTGGTCCATCCCCAACGCATCTGGTTGAACCGCCGTCAATCTCTTCGAAGGCCCCGCCGTTGATCTCCTCCACCTCGCGGTCAAGGATTTGCGATCCTTGTACGCCATTGAGCCCATTATGTCATTTCTGAAGGACACGTTCTACGGCGGTGGTTTGGGATCCTCAGCTGCCAAGTCAGATCTCATCGATCACGACCACGCGAAGGGCACCCACTACGGCTCTTCCAAGGTGAAACAGCCCATCTGCGACATCAGGGAGCGCACCCTGGGTCTGTGCTCTTCCAAGTGGAAGGATCCCATCCATGACAAGTGAGGCAATATCCTATAAGCAAATCTTACTTTTTCTAGCTAGCCAACTCGTACCCATTGTTGTAGTAACTTTTTCCTTGCGATGTTTTAACTGTACCGTGTTTAATTATTTCAGTTGTGCAAAAATGTAATGTTCAATAGGGCTATCTGATGTTTAAGTATGAATTGTCCACTTCAGTTTCATGAATGGCTATATTTGGTTGTTTATAGTGAGTAGATGCCTTGTTTATCTGTATTTGGTTGTTAGGTTGGTTGAAGTGAGCATTTACCCAGTTTTCAAGCAGATGCCCTGTTTATCTGTATTTGGTTGTTAGGTTGGTTGAAGTGAGCATTTGTCCAGTTTTCAAGCAGATGCCTTGTTTATCTGTATTTGCTTGTTAGGTTGGTTGCAGTGAGCCTTTGTCCAATTTTCAAGCAGATGCCTTGTTTATCTGTATTTGCTTGTTAGGTTGGTTGTAGTGAGCCTCTGTCCAGTTTTCAATGGCTATATTAGGTTGTTATAGTGAGCATATATGCCTTGTTTATTTCGGTTATTCACAATGTGATGTTCATTATGTGCAAGTATGAACTGTGTAGTTCAATGTCATCAATACCAGTTTGAACGGCTATATTTGGTTCCTGTTATGCCTGGTGAAGTTAACACTTGCCCTTTATTTTAGTTTTACACATTTATGCAGTGTGATGTTTAAGCATGAGCTGCGTTCTATTCATTTTCAATAGTACCAGTTTGAATTACAATATTTGGTCCCTGTTAAGCTTGCTGTAGTTAACATTTTTCCCTTCCATTTTTTATCTGCTTTAACAGCATGCTGAAACCAACACATTCAAGCTATCATTTTGAGATGTTATTTACCATGGCTATATTTGGTTGATGTTAAGCCTGTAGTACTTATCATGCCTTTCCATGTACTTACGCAGGACAACAACTGGAGTGGCCAGAATTTTCCACCGAGGTTAGTTTCATCCCTCGACTTATACTGCCTCTGTTCCATAATGTAGTGCATACATATCCACGCCTGGACACTTTTTAGCTTCTAATATTGACTTGTTGCTTGTAGGTACATATGTCCTAGGCAAATATCCACGCCTCGACCCTTTTTGCGTATGGGGCAATGAGATATTCATGAATCAACATCAAGTGAGGAAACTGACAAGAATTATTAGCAAAAAGATACGAACGATGGCAATTAAATTATTTGTCTACGCTCTATCCAACACAACAGTGAGATGTAGGATGGTAACTACGAACTTTGTAGCCTTCTCTTTTTACTGCCCATAATGAGTTGTTAGACAACAATGTCTGAATCTTTTTCATTTGCAGTGGTTCCCAAAGCAGTTTACTCAAGATTACCTCGCAAAGTACATGATTGGTGGACATGCAATGAAGGTTAAAGTATTTCATCGAGACTACAATGAGCATCGAGAAGTCCTAATGAAGACAGTGAAGGATGGGCGGGCGGCCATCACAAGGGGTTGGCCTAGAGTCGTGTGCGCATTAGGCATGGAGGAGGGCACAATATGGGCATTCTGCTTCACCTTCTCTAGCAACCAGCATGTCTTCCACCTCTCTCTTTACAGTCTTTAGTACAACTGTGGTTCATCATTCTTTACTTGCTGCTTCTGTAGTTCTTCAGTATATGTACCTGTGCATCGAATTATGCATTCGTCCTTGAACTTGTATTTGTAATAAACATGGTTCGATATGAAATAAGTGATTGCCTACTTTCAAATTGAAAATATGTTTCAAATTCAAATTCTATGAATTTTAAATGCAGGGATTAAATTACGGATAAATTATGCTCTACAGGCCATTACACTGCACACGGTTTGCGGAAGCAAAATGTCTGTGATAAACGTCAAGATCAGATACGTTTCTCAGATCAGTACGTGTGCGATGAAACTCTACTGCACACACGATCAGACAAGAAAAAACGTGTGAGATTAACAACAACAACGCACACAGTTCCTTCTTAATAAATGTTTGTGAAAGTCACCTTATCACACACGCTAGGCAATTATGAACTGTTTATGATGTCGTGTGCATCGTAAATGTTTATGCACAGAGAAACGTGTGGGATATATTCAAGCTTCGCATACAGTTTTATATGGACAATGGTATGTGCTCTTACATCGAATCACATACGGTCTAGGAAAGGTAAATGTGTGTGATAGTATACTTATCATACATGCTTTACAATCGTGAACTGTTTGTGATGGGGCGAGCATCGTAAACGTTGCACCACAGAATACCGAGTGCGATGGTAATGCGAGCACACACGAGTAGCAAGGATAGAGCGTTTTGGAAAGATGCGGGCATCACATACGCTTAGTTCTGCGAAACGTATGCTTGCGTGCTCCCTATCGCCGACGGTTTCTGGGTCGTGTGGGAAGGACCCCCCTATCACACACACAGGCAAGGCGACAGTTTAAAACTCTATCGCGGAAAGGGGGTAAAAACCGTTTGTATGGCAGGTCGCTGCACCAGTGGCAATGAAGCTTGAAAGAGCAAAAGGTTGGAGTGGGCTGAGGCAATGTGGGAAAACAGAGGCCAGACAAGGATATGATGAAGATGAAGCAGCAACAACAACAACAACAGCAGAAGAAGATGATGAACTTTCCCCTAGTTCGACATCGATGAACTTTCCCTTATTGAGCCATATGACTATTAATTTGTGTTGTAGTTTGTTATTAGTTAGGATGAACTGTCATTTGTTCACTAGTTAGGACTGAAACAATGTTTATTTCGTAGTGCGCGTGTAGTGTAATGGTGGTAAGGTCATCACTAGTGAGAAGGGTGATACGTCCATTTTGCATCATGTTTTCCTACTCTTATTTTCATTGTTTTAAAGTTATATCTCACTTTTAGGTGCAATTCTAATGCCCTTTCTCTCTTAAATTGCAAGTTATATCACAAGAGGGAGATTGCCGGCAGCTGGAATTCTGGACCTAAAAAGAGCCACAACAGAGATAACTATTCTTTGAAGCTCCAAATGACCTAAAAATTTATGAAGGTTTATTTCGGAATATATAAAAACTACTGGAAGAAAAAACTACTGGAAGGGACCCACCAGGGAACCACAAGCTCAGGTGGCGCCCCCTAGGGGCGCGCCCTGTGAGCTTGTGGGGCCCGTAGTAGGCCTCCGTGGCCCATCTTCTCCTATATGAAGCCAGTTGCCCTAGAAAAAAATCAAGGGACTTTCGGGACGAAGCGCCGCCTTCTCCAGGCGGAACCTGGGCTGGAGCACTTTTGCTCTCTGGTGGAGCGATTCCGCCGGGGACACTCTACTGCAGGCGACTGCTAACGCGACACATCAATCAGAGACCCCTCGACCAAACTGTGTGCAAAGCATGAATCGCAAACAGTATCGTAATAAAACCGTCACCAATAAGACGAACTGTGTGCGATGGCAGAGACATCAAGCACAATTCAGATTAGAGACGCGTGTGCGATACGTGGCATATAGTTGATCCGTACGAACTGTTTGCGATGAGCCAGAACAACAGAAACGGGCAGCCAGTTCAAGGTGTGTGCGATACACGGCATACAGTTCACTCGGATGAACTGTTTGTGACTACCCAACACAACAGAAATGGTCAGACAGATCAAGGTGTGTGCGATACATGGCATACAGTTCACTCGGATGAACTGTGTGTGATGAGCCAAAACAACAGAAATGGTTCAACTTAGCAAGATGTGTGTGATACGCGACAAACAGGCCAGTAATCAGAAATGTGTGGGAAGACCGATAACAACACAGACGATTCCTGCTAATAAGCCATGTGTGTTGTGGGCAAACGATTGTTGGTATACAATTGTCAGTGATTGATGAAATCATCACCGACGGTTTCCCTAGTTTAGCCCGTGGGCGATGTGATTTGCTCTGTCCGCACAACATCTATGCTCTGTCTACAAAACAACAACATATATACTTATAAGAACATGATTGCATAACCAAATTAAACATCCAATTACGTTATACCACAAATACCAGAAATATTGCAAGGTTCAAATTCCAGCATTACAAGACCCAAATTCAAATATTACATGGTTCAAACTGTTCTTAGAAATCAAATTCATCTTCTTCAGAATCTGAGCCATGCACTATTTCTACGAATGGATCAGTTACTGAGAAGTCATATATCGGTTTGATCGAGTGACTTCCGAATAATTTGTCATTTGTAGTTCCAAACTGAAATTCAGCTTCTCCAGAGCCTTTTCCATTCAGTTGTAGACACCTGCACTAATCAGTAAACCATTCACTCCTGCGCACTAAATATAGGGTAAACCTCATTATCTTGAGCAGACTTGCTCTCTGAACAAAGAACCTGGTGAATTTAATCTCTGGTTTGGTGCCTCGGTACTCGTTCAAAGTAATTTCTATGAGATGAAGATCAAGGCATTCAATGGGATTGTTATATTGTGCCACATTTTCCACTTTCGAGCCTGCTTTTATCTGCAAATGAAGACAACATATTAGTGCCTAGCTGCAGTTTCGAACACTTCAGGCCTCTTTGCTTTGCAGGATTTCTAAAATACACGAATAGAGTGACATGCCTTCTTCAATCGTTCATGATTAACATCTCAAATAATATATGTATTGAAATCCTCCAAATCCCCTTTAAAAATCATACTACATTTGTCATTGTAATCATGGGTAAAAGTAACAACAAATTGAACTCCATTGTGGTTAACAATTAACAGGAAAGGAGCATCACCTCGATGTATAGCTTCTCCATGCATGGAAAGCATCTAAGGAATCTAACAACTTCATCCAGATCGGGACTGACAAAATGTAGTGCCAAGATCATCACTGTGCACAGAGACGGGGTCAAGCTTGTGGGGATCATTTTCTGGATGACAGCCGAAATAGATCAACAAAAATTAGATAAAATTTATGTCCAATAAGAAGAAGGAGAAGAAGAAGACTGTTACCTGAATGGATAATTATCCAGTAACAAGTTCGGAGAATTTAGCACACTAATAGCCCAACACTGTCAATTTTGGTGCGTCAATGACCCTGATTCTTGTTGGACCTTCTTTATCAAGTACAAATAATCTCTCAAGGAAAGGCACATTCTCAATGACCATATCGTGAAACACCTCAAATGACAGCCTGTTGCAGCACCAGCAATGCACATAAATCATACGGACATTCGTCGAGGTGATGTGGAGGCTACTGAACCCATCCACCACCTGAAGACGTAGGTACTTGAGTGCTGTACAGCCGCTGAGCAGGCGCTCCAAATCCTCCTTCGAGATGCGAACGCCCATGAGCTTGAGGTGCTTCAGTTTAGGGAGATGAAGAGCGGGCGCGGCCTCAATCTGGGGGAAAAAGCACTACCTGAATGTAGCGTGGCGCAGCATGGGCGCGAGGCAGAGCGCGGATGTCCAGCATGAAAGTTGAGCTCCTCGAGCCGATCTAGGGCGGGGGATAGGAACCACTCGTGAAACTTGGGTTCGGCCTTGCAGTTGGAACGGAACTTGCCGATGGCAAGGCGCCTGACCGGCCCAGGTTGCGTGGCGAGGATGTGGGACAATGCGTCCAAGCGTTTGCGCTCCCTACTGTAGAGCTCGTCATCGTCGATGAGGTCCAGGGGGTGGAGTGCCAGAGGGGGCGCCACCACCGGGAGAGGATAGTGGTCCGCACGCCAGATTTGATGGGGAGGAGGGATATGATGGTTACCAACATCTCATCGGGGAGGCTGCTAATGAAGTCCACGCTCGCCAGAGGCTCTTGCGGTTCTGGCTCGACCTGCCCCCGCTTGTTGGCCGGCTCGTCCTCCATCGCAGTAGGAGGCGATCCTTGGCGGCGGTGCTTATAGATAAGAACAGAGGAGTAGGAGGAGCACTGGAAATTGTTCTACGTACCTTCCCGAGGCAGACGAAACCAAAACCATCAATAAATTTTTGGCACCGCTTGTTGGAAGGTCAAAGGGCTCGCTTCCCGATGAGCCTGCATGGCGAACTACTCGCACGCGTCCCATCGAGCCTGCACGACGGACAGCTCACATGCTTCACGTCTAATCAAACAGCTGCCCGTGGTAGTAAATGGTTAGTGGAACTTCCACGGGTGGAATAATACAACCGTTTGCCATAATAATGTGGCAGCTATTTGTTCCAAAATGCCTAGAAACTCAAATAATGTATGAAAAAGGCCAAGCAAACCCTGAATAATTCCAAATTGTAGCACCACACTCCTATAGTTGCATGTCGTGTCTGTAAATAAAATCAAGGCGAGAAGAGGCAGCGTATGTCGTTTCGCACACAGAGGTGACACGTTCCCTCTCGGAACCATGATGCTTCTTGAGAGAAGCTCCGGTTTGTAAGAAGTTTATACCAAAACTTGTCCAAAATCGACCAATTTTTTTACCACGGCATGTTGGTGCCATGTCATGATACCATGCCAAGTTTCATGATTTCCAGGCGAGTTTTGGATTTACAGGAATTTTAAAACCAAGTTTCTCAATGTTTATTGCCGAGCCACGACGCCCAGTTGTTTGAAATTCATTCCCATTTCTTGCATGGGACCTAAACATTCACCCAAGGACACATATATGATTTTTCAACCCATTTTGGTGCACTGGAGCATGTGCCTGTAGTTCAAATTTGAATTATGCACATTAAATGCCTAGAAACTCAATAAATGGATAAAAAATGCCAAACAAACCCTGAATAATTCCAAATTTTAACGTGACACTCCTATAGTTGCATGCCACCTCTGTAAAAAAAATCAAGGCGGGAAGAGGCAGCGTATGTCGTTTCGCACACAAAGGTGACACGTTCCCTCTCGGAACCATGATGCTTCTTGAGAGAAGCTCCGGTTTGTAAAAAGTTTATACCAAAACTTGTCCCAGATCGGCCAATTTTTTTACCACAACATGTTGGTTCCATGTCATGATACCATACCAAGTTTCATGATTTCCAAGCGAGTTTTGGATTTACCGGAATTTTAAAACCAAATTTCTCAATGTTTACGGCTGAGCCACGACGCCCAGATGTTTGAAATTCATTCCCATTTCTTGCATGGGACCTAAACATTCACCCAAGGACACATATATGATTTTTCAACCCATTTTGGTGCACTGGAGCATGTGCCTCTAGTTCAAATTTGAATTATGCACATTAAATGCCTAGAAACTCAATTAATGTATAAAAAATGCCAAACGAACCCTCAATAATTCCAAATTTTAACATGACACTCCTATAGTTGCATGTCGCCTCTGTAAAAAATCAAGGCGGGAAGAGGCAGCGTATGTCGTTTCGCACACAAAGGTGACACGTTCCCTCTCGGAACCATGATGCTTCTTGAGAGAAGCTCTGGTTTGTAAGGAGTTTATACCAAAACTTGTCCCAAATCGGCTAATTTTTTTACCACAGCATGTTGGTGCCATGTCATGATACCATCAGTTTCATGATTTCCAGGCGAGTTTGGATTTACAGGAATTTTAAAACAAAGTTTCTCAATGTTTACGGCCGAGCCACGATGCCCAGATGTTTGAAATTCATTCCCATTTCTTGCATGGGACCTAAACATTCACCCAAGGACACATATATGATATTTCAACCCATTTTGGTGCACTGGAGCATGTCCCTGTAGTTCAAATTTGAATTATGCACATTAAATGCCTAGAAACTCAATTAATGTATAAAAAATGCCAAACAAACCCTGAATAATTCCAAATTTTAACACGACACTCCTATAGTTGCATGTTGCCTCTGTAAAAAAATCAAGGTGGGAAGAGGCAGCGTATGTCGTTTCGCATACAAACGTGACACGTTCCCTCTCAGAAGCATGATGCTTCTTGAGAGAAGCTCCGGTTTGTAAGAAGTTTATACCAAAACTTGTCCCAAATCGGCCAATTTTTTCACCACAACATGTTGGTGCCATGTCATGATAACATGCCAGGTTTCATGATTTTCAAGTGAGTTTTGGATTTACAGGAATTTTAGAACCAAGTTTCTCAATGTTAACGGCCGAGCCACGACACCCAGATGTTTGAAATTCATTCCATTTCTTGCATGGGACCTAAACATTCACCCAAGGACATATATATGATTTTCAACCCATTTTGGTGCACTGGAGCATGTGCCTGTAGTTCAAATTTGAATTATGCACATTCAATGCTTAGAAACTCAATTAATGTATAAAAAAAATGCCAAACGAACCCTGAATAATTCCAAATTTTAACGCGACACTCCTATAGTTGCATGTTCACTACAGATAAATGTTCTAGCAATTCAAACATCGTCCTTTCCCGCCGTAACCCCATTTTGTTTTTCAAATCAGAATGAAAAAAATCAAGTATACCACAAACAGTTTATTAGTAAGAATCGTGTGCGATGGAGTATAAAATATCTTGGGGCACCCTCATGTATTGCTTACGCCGGAAGCTTCGTCGGCTACAGTCCAGCGCCAGCGCATCAACCACACTTGCGTGCTAGTTTTTCGCTGCACCGAGCGAATTTTTTTGGTAACCGCGGAAATATCTAGCTCCCCGCCTCCTCCCCATGACCAAAATCCACATTTCCACTGTTTCCTCCTTCCTTCCCAAGTTTAAACCTTCACTGCTTGCTTGCAGCGCTGCCTGCTCGCCGGCGACGCTCCTTCCTGCTGCACGGCCTCGTCGATATAGTCAGGTAATCCACACCCCACCCCCATCCTCCTCCTCCTTCTCCATCCCACATGCAATGACCGCCGGCGCGACACCTTCCACCCAAATCACCGCCCCATCCTCCAAATAAGCGCTGCCCATAGCCATTTTGCACGCAGTATAGCCAGGAGCTCAAGCAGCATGTGGTAGCGGAGAAGCAAATCACGGCCGCATGCGCGGATGAGTTCGCGATTGCTGCCATGCATGCCGACCGCCAGATCTTGGAGGAGCACCTCGCCGTCGAGGTCATCGTCGACGCCTCGCGCGCGGACGCTGCCACGTGGTTGGCTACTTTAAACGACAGTTCGTGGTGTTTTCTCGAGGCCACCGCCGGTGCCTTCTAGTGAATTGTCCTCTATAATGTTAAGATGCAATCTAATCTTCTGAAATGTGATGTTCAGTTAACAGTTTGGTTCAACACTTGCTATATTTCCTAGTAGTTCTTAAGCATGCTTGGTTTGGTTAACTGTCTGCATGGTCAAGAGGCGAGGAAGGTACTCATTCAATACCCACAGTACAATATTGAAGTCTTCCTCAAGTGGACGAAGGTTGGGCGGGCAATTAACCACAGCCACTGGCCTAAAGTTGCAAGGACATTCAACATCACTGAAGACTCAATATTCGCCTTCCGCTTCAGCAGTTTTCCAGATGAGATTCATCTGTCTATTTACCGTGTATGATGCTACTTTCCAAAGGTTTAGATGTTGCATGTGAAACTTGGTGCTGTTGTGTAATGGCGTAGCTAGCTATAAGCCTATATGGTGTAACTGAGTGCTGAAGCTATCTGATGTTGTACTCTGATGTAATTCAATTATGAAATCCTGGTTGCCGTAATATGGATATGAAATATATGGTGTGTTTGATATGAAATGTCAATTTGATTACTAAATGGGTTATCAATAATTGGCCAATTAGCCTTCTTATTGGTTTTTTCTATTGCAGACGGTTTGTCAGACAACACCGTGGGCGATGAACTCATACAACCCACACAGTTTCTAGAAAGTAGGCGTGTTGGATCAATGAACAATCACACACGACTTCCGCCTGACAAATGTTTGCATTAGGCCTCCTTGCACAAACGTTTCCGCATAAAAATTGTGTGTGATGTACATATGAACGGAAACGTTTGTCTGGGATTCACTGTGTGGGATGTACATACGAACGGAAATGATTGGGCCTATATAGTTGTCTGCGATGGCTCGCCCGATCGCACACGAGCTCTTTTTGCCCCGCGTGTGTGACTGGAGGACCTATCGCCGACGGTTTCTGGGTCGTGTGGGAAGGAACCCCCTATCGCACACACAGGCAAGGCGACGGTTTAAAACTCTGTCGCGGAAAGGGGGGTAAAAACCATTTGTATAGCACGTCTCTACACCAGTGACACTTCCCTCTAGGAGGGGGAAATCGAAGCCATCGTCATCACCAACACTCCTCTCATCATGGGAGGACTCATCTCCATCAACATCTTCACCAGCACCATCTCATATCCAAACTCTAGTTCACCTCTTGTATTCAGTCTTTGTCTCAAAACTTCAAATTGGCACATGTGGGTTGCTAGTAGTGTTGATTACATCTTGTAGTTAATGCTAGTTGGTTTATTTGGTGGAAGATCATATGTTCAGATTGTTAATCATATATTTATCTCCTCTAATCATGAACATGAATATGATTTGTGAATAGTTCCGTTTGTTCTTGAGGACATGGGAGAAGTCTTGTTATAAGCAATCATGTGAAGTTGGATTTCGTTCAATGTCTTGATGAGTCAATAAAGTCGATCTTCAGGCGGTGGCTCGCCACGTGCCCCGACAGGCTCTACCTAACCGCCTGCGTGATCGCCACCTGTCGACATGTTCCTGACAGGCAGCCGAGGTGGAGCGGCGGAGGGACCTCAAGCTTGCCGGTGATTCAGAAAACACCTTGACGGGAAGGTTGCTTCCCGACAGCCTGAACCTTGATCTTGAGATGATCTTCTCGATGACCTGCCTGGAGGTCTTCTTCACGGTATTTTTTTTACCAAGTCTTATGTGCTTTGGAGTGGATCCATCTCCTGCCAGATCCTTCCCGGCATGGAGGCTTCAACTGTCTATGCGTAGTCAGGGGTATGAACACCTACTGTTCACTACATCGACACCCGAGTCCATCCAAATCATATTACTAAAACCCTAATTTACTTGCTGCAATTTATTTCTTTTTAATTCCATTTGCAATTTATAAACCTATCACTGTCAAATTTGATCCTTGCAATTAACGAGTACAAGGGGATTGACAACCCTCTTGCCCGCATTGGGTGCAAGTATTTGCTCGTGTGTGTGCAGGTACTGTCGACCTTTGTTTGCGTGGTTCTCCTATTGGTTCGATAACCTTGGTTCTCTACTGAGGGAAATACTTATCTGCTACTATATTGCTTCACCCTTTCTCTTCGGGGAAAATCCCAACGCAGCTCACAAGTAGCATTCATAAAAGCAATGTTAAAATACCTAAACCCTCTGAACAAATTAAAGTAGAACCCAATATTGCAATGGTCAAAGATCTCTTGGTCGATAATATTGATGGGCATGTCATTTATTTCTGTAAGGAAGCTACTAGAATTGCCAAACTAGTTAACACCGAACAAGATAGATTGGATAAGAGTAAACCAGTTGTCGGCATGCCTGTTGTTTCTGTTAAGAATGGAGATCATTGCTATCATGGTTTATGTGATATGGGTGCTAGTATAAGTGCTATTCCATTCTCTGTATATCAAGAAGTTATGCATGATATTGCACCTGTTTAGATGGAAGATATTGATGTTACTATTAAGCTTGCAAACAGAGATATTATTTCACCACTTGGGATTGTTAGAGATGATGAAGTCTTGTGCGGTAAGATCAAATACCCCACTGATTTCCTAGTACTTGGATCACCTCAAGATACTTTTTGTCCCATTATATTTGGCAGACCTTTCTTGAATACTATTAATGCTGAAATTGATTGTGTTAAAGAAAAGGTTAAGGTCCAGTTTGGTGATATATCTCATGAATTCAATTTCTCTAAGTTTAATAGACAACCTCATGATAAAGAATTGCCTAGTAAAGATGATATTATTGGTCTTGCTTCTATTGTTGTGCCTCCTACTGATCCATTAGAACAATATCTGCTAGACCATGAAAATGATATGCATATGAATGAAAGAAATGAAATAGATGAAATATTATTTAGGCAAGCACCTATTCTCAAACATAATTTGCCTGTTGAAACTTTGGGAGATCCTCTCCCACCTAAGAGTGATCCTGTGTTTGAATTAAAGAAACTTCCAGATACACTGAAAAGAAAATATATCATGTCATTATCAATGCCAACCTTTCAGTGCACGAAGAAAAAAGATTACTGAAAACCTTGAGGAAGCACCGTGCTGCAATTGGATATACTCTTGATGATCTTAATGGCATCAGCCCTACTCTATGTCAGCACAAGATCAATATGGAGCCCGATGCTAAACCAGTTGTTGATCACCAACGTCGTTTGAATCCTAAGATGAAGGATGTGGTAAGAACTGAAATATCAAAGCTTCTAGAGGCAGGTATAATTTATCCCATAGCTGATAGTAGATGGGTAAGTCATGTTCATTGTGTTCCTAAGAAATGTGGCATTACTGTTGTTCCTAATGATAAAAATGAACTTATCTCACAAAGAGGTGTAACCGACTATAGGATGGTAATTGATTTTAAAAAACTTAATAAAGCAACTAGAAAAGATCATTACCCTCTGCCATTTATTAATCAAATGCTAGAAAGATTGTCCAAACACACACACTTTTGCTTTCTAGATGGCTATTCTGGTTTTTCTCAAATACCTGTATCACAAGAAGATCAAGAGAAAACCACTTTTACTTGTCCTTATGGAACTTATGCTTATAGACGTATGCCTTTTGGTTTATGCAATGCACCTGCTACCTTCCAAAGATGTATGACTGCTATATTCTCTGATTTCTGTGAGAAAATTGTTGAGGTATTCATGGATGATTTTTCCGTTTACGGAACTTCTTTTGATGATTGCTTGAGCAATCTTGACAAAGTTTTGTAGAGATGTGAAGAGACCAATCTCGTCTTGAATTGGGAGAAGTGCCACTTTATGGTGAATGAAGGTATAGTCCTTGGTCATAAAATTTCTGAAAGAGGTATTGAGGTAGATAAAGCTAAAGTTGATGCAATTGAGAAAATGCCATGTCCTAAAGATATAAAAGGTATAAGAAGTTTCTTAGGTCATGCTGGTTTCTATAGATGATTTATTAAGGACTTCTCTAAAATTTCTAGGCCTCTCACTAATCTCCTACAAAAAGATGCCCCGTTTGTTTTTGATGATGATTGTGTAGAAGCCTTTGAAATACTTAAGAAAGCCCTAATATCTGCACCTGTTGTTGAGCCACCTGATTGGAAATTACCCTTTGAAATCATGTGCGATGCTAGTGATTATGCTATAGGTGTTGTTTTAGGTCAAAGAGTTGATAAGAAATTAAATGTTATTCATTATGCTAGCAAGACCTTGGATAGTGCTCAAAAGAATTATGCTACCACTGAGAAAGAATTTTTAGCAGTTGTGTTTGCATGCAATAAGTTCAGACCTGATATTGTTGATTCCAAAGTTACTATTCACACTGATCATGCTGCTATTAAATATCTTATGGAAAAGAAAGATGCTAAGCCTAGACTGATTAGGTGGGTTCTTCTACTACAAGAATTTTATTTGCATATTGTTGATAGAAAAGGAGCTCAAAATCCTGCAGCGGATAATTTGTCTAGAATGGAAAATGTTCTTGATGACCCACTACCTATTGATGATAGTTTTCCCGAAGAGCAATTAGCTATTATAAATGCTTCTACTTCTCACAATAATCCTTGGTATGCAGATTATGCTAATTTCATTGTTGCCAAATATATACCATTTAATTACACATATCAACAAAAGAAAAAGTTCTTCTTTGATTTAAGACATTACTTTTGGGATGACCCACATCTATATAAAGAAGGAGTAGATGGTGTTATTAGACGTTGTGTACCTGAACATGAGCAGGAACAAATCCTAAGGAAGTGCCACTCCGAGGCATATGGAGGACACCATGCGGGAGACAAAACTGCACATAAGGTATTGCAATCTGGTTTTTATTGGCCTACTCTCTTCAAGGACGCACGTCAGTTTGTCCTTTCTTGTGATGAATGTCAAAGAAATTGGTAATATTGGTAGATGTCAAGAAATGCCTATGAATTATTCACTTGTTATTGAACCATTTGATGTTTGGGGCTTTGATTATATGGGACCTTTTCCTTCCTCTAATGGATACACTCATATTTTGGTTGTTGTTGATTATGTTACTAAGTGGGTAGAAGCTATTCCAACTAGTAGTGTTGATCACAATACCTCTATTAAAATGCTTAAAGAAGTTATCTTTCCAAGGTTTGGAGTCCCTAGATACTTAATGACTGATGGTGGTTCACATTTTATTCATGGTGAATTCCGTAAAATATTAGCTAAATATGATGTAAACCACATAATTGCATCACCATATCATCCTCAGTCTAGTGGGCAAGTTGAATTGAGCAATAGATAAATAAAATTAATCTTGCAAAAGACTGTTAATAGATCTAGAAAGAATTGGTCTAAGAAACTTGATGATGCACTATGGGCATACATGACTGCTTACAAAAATCCCATGGGTATGTCACTGTATAAAATGGTCTATGGTAAAGCATGTCATCTACCTCTTGAGTTAGAACATAAGGCATATTGGGCCATTAAAGAACTCAACTATGATTTCAAACTTGCCGGTGAAAAGAGGTTATTTGATATCAGTTCTCTGGATGAGTGGAGAACACAAGCTTATGAAAATGCAAAGTTATTTAAAGAAACGGTTAAAAGATGGCATGATAACAGAATTTAAAAATGAGAATTCAATATCGGTGATCAAGTTCTCTTGTACAATTCTCATTTTAGATATTTTGCAGGCAAACTACTTTCCAATACATTGTCGAGGAGGTCTATCATTCTGGAGCCATCAAGATCAATAACACTGATGGGACTAATCCAAAGGTGGTTAATGGGCAAAGAATTAAACATTATATTGTAGGTACCCCCATTAACATTGAAACCAACATTATTCAAACAATTACACCAGAGGAACATCTGAGAGAGACCTTCCGGAACGCTCCAGAACCCTGAAAAAGGAGTAGGTATGTGATATGGTAAGTAAACCGAATCTAAAAATTCCGTAAAAATATTTTCTGTCAGTTTTGGAATATTAGAAAAATTACAAAAATAAGAAACAACCGAGAAGGTCCACGAGGAGACCACAAGGCAACAGGGCGCGCCCTACCCCCCGAGCGTGCCCAGATGCCTTGTGGGCCCCTCATGCACTTTCCCGACTCTGTATTCCTCCCGTATACTTGTTCTGCAAGATAAAAATTCATTATATATAATCCCCGATGTTTTGACCACCGTATCACAAGTTTCTCCTCTGTTCTTGTTTCGGGCTTTTTCTGACAGATCTAGATCGCCATGTCGTCGCAAGACTCGGATGGGGAGAGTTACATCTCTCACATTACCGCCAACTCGAGGGTTTATGATGATGTAGACCCTTATGAGTGGCCCACGGATGAGGACCTGGACGCTCATCTGAAGGGGATGGACGATTCGAGTGAGGAGGACGAAGAAATCCCTCTACCTTGACCCGGGGACATGCACATGGAGTTCAAGAAGTCAAGCTTACCGGATACGGCAAAGGCCCCCAAGTTTCAATTTACTCCTTTTCGCTATATGCGGGAAGACATGAGCGGACTGCACAAGAGAATCTGGGAGTTAGAACAAGAACTCAATCAGCTGAAGGAGGAAAATCGCGTACTCAAATGGAAGATGGAGGACAAGCCAACCACTTCATTACCACCATCACCGAAGAAGGAAACTTGAGTACACGGGTATGGGCACCACCCTTGGCTTGTTTCGGGATTGGGGGAGGTGCCCCGGTATCGTATAATCATCACTTTTATCATTATCTATCTTAGTTCGATCCTTAGTTATTTCGTGATTTAGAAGAAAAAGTATTAGTATGAAGTAGTTTTTCGAGTGCTTATTTTGTGATCTATCTATCTATGTAATCGTGCGTGAGAGTTATATAATAAAGAGTAGTTTGAGTTTTCTTCTTTACTTTCTTGCATCAATCATAGCATGAAAATAAAAGATCATATGCTAATCCCATGGGGAGTAATGATGTCACATATAAAGAGTGTAAGTGATAAACTTTGTTGGAAGTTACAAACATAGCATTGGTCATTGATGCAATTCATGAAAGATTAATAAAGGGGGAGAAGCTTCACATATAAATATACTATCTTGGACATCTTTACGATTGTGAGCCCCCATCAAATATTTTCAACTTGATCAAATAATTGATGTTGGACAAGGAAGACAACATAATCAGTTATTTTTGCTTGTATTCACATAGAAGTTATATTGCCATGGATCCTCTAACATGTGGTGCTTGCTCATAATCTTTTGCTAGCCAAAATTTCGTACTAAGCAGAGATACTACTTGTGCATCCAAAAACCCGTAAACCTAGTTTCTTGTCATGAGAGTCCACCATATCTACCTATGGATTGAATAAGATCCTTCGAGTAAGTTGTCATTGGTGCAAAAAGCAATAAAATTAAATTGCTCCTAAATATGTATGATCTTTTATTGTAAGGGAAATTAGCTTTGTACGATCTTGTGATGGCAAAGAAATAAAAGTGACGGACTGCATAATAAAGGTTGCTATCACAAGGGGCAAAATAAAGTGACATTCCTCGGCATTAAGAGTTGCACATCCAAACAAAAAAGTGCATGACAACCTCTGCTTCTCTCTGCGAAGGGCCTATCTTTTACTTTTTGGTTTTTACTTATATGCAAGAGCCAAAGTATTCATCCCTTATTCCATCCTTAATTATTCTCCACTTGGCAAGCATCATGTAGTAGGGAAAGATCCAGGCACATGTATCCAGTTGGATGTAGGTAATCATTAGTTATTATTGTTGAGATTATCCTTGAGGTAAACAAGTTGGGCGGTGAAACAACAAACCCCCATCTTCCTATGTGTCTGACAGAAACGTTTGCTTCAAAAATATGCTTTGAGTGTTAGCAATCATGGAAGACTATATGATAGTTGAGTATGTGGAACTTGCTAAACCAAAAGCTCTTACATAGACTCTTCCTGAAAATATGATGAATTGTAATTGTCTCAATGACTAAGAACATAGTTTGCTAGTTTTCAAGAAAGTCTATTGTGTATACTTTAACCTTGTGGATGAATTGTTACTTGATCATGAGAAGTTTTATGATGAATAGCTACTGTTATAATAATGATTTTATCGACACCTCTGTCTCTCTAAACTTGTGGGCATGATTATCGAGTTCGGTATTTGCTTGAGGACTAGCGAGGTCTAAGCTTGGGGGAGTTGATACGTCCATTTTGCATCATGTTTTCCTACTGTTATTTATAGTGTTTTTGATCATTATTCCACTTTATGATGCAATTCTAATGCCTTTTCTCTCTTAATATGCAAGTTCTACATGAAGAGGGAGATTACCGGCAGCTGGAATTCTGGACCCAAAAGAGCTACAACAGAGATAGCTATTCTCCGGAGCTCCAAATGACCTGAAACTGTACGGAGATTTTTTATTGAATAAATAAAAAATACTAGAATGAAGAATCACTAGAGGGGGGCCACTAGTTGCCCACAAGGCAACATGGCGCGCCTACCCCCCAGGGCGCGCCCTGATGCCTTGTGGGGCCCATAGAGGCCCTCTGGTGCCCTCCTTCTGCTATATGAAGCCATTTGCCCTAGAAAAATAATAAGAGAAGACTTTCAGGATGAAGCGCCGCCGTCTCGAGGTGGAACCAGAGCAGGAGCACTTTTCCTCTCTGGCGGAGCGATTCCGTCAGGGATACTTCCCTCCGGGAGGGGGAAATCGAAGCCATCGTCATCACCAACGTTCCTCTCATCGAGAGAGGACCAATCTTCATCAACATCTTCACCAGCACCATCTCATCTCAAACCCTAGTTCATCTCTTGTATTCAATCTTTGTCTCAAAACCCCAGATTGGTACCTGTGGGTTGCTAGTAGTGTTGATTACATCTTGTAGTTGATTCTAGTTTGTTTACTTGGTGGAAGATTATATGTTCAGATCCTTAATCACACTTTATACTCCTCTGGTCTTGAACATGAATATGATTTGTGAGTAGTTCCATTTGTTCTGGAGGACATGGGAGAAGTCTTGTTATAAGTAATCATGTGAAGTTGGTATTCGTTCAATATTTTGATGATATGTATGTTGTTCTTCCTCTAGTGGTGTCATGTGAACGTCGACTACAAGACACTTCACCATGTTTGGGCCTAGGGGAAAGCATTGGGGAGTAGTAAGTAGATGTGGGTTGCGAGAGTGATAGAAGCTTAAACCCTAGTTTATGCGCTATTCCGTAAGGGGCTGATTTGGATCCATATGTTTCATGATATGGTTAGATTTATCTTAATTCTTCTTTTGTAGTTGCAGATTCTTGTGAGAGGGGGTAATCATAAGTGGGTTGCTTGTTCAAGTAAGAACAACACCCTAGCACCGGTCCACCCACATATCAAATTATCAAAGTAGTGAACGTGAATCAACTAAACGTGATGAACGTGACTAGACGAGAATTCCCATGTGTCCTCGAGAACGCTTTGCTCACTATAAGAAGTACTTCTGGTTTGTCCTTTGGTACAAAAAGGATTGGGCCACCTTGTTGCACCTTTGTTACTATTGTTACTTGTTACGAATTATCTTGCTACCAAACTATCTGCTACTATTACTTGCAGCACTTGCAGACAATACCTTGCTGAAAACCGCTTATCATTTCCTTCTGCTCCTCGTTGGGTTTGACACTCTTACTTATCTAAAGGACTATGATTGATCCCCTATACTTGTGGGTCATCAGGGACCCAGGGGAGAAGAGAACCCTAGCCGCCGCCGCCATAGCCAAAACAGAAGAGGAGGAGATCCGAAGAACCTTTGGAGATCTACTTAGTTTTGGTCCTTTCATATCCATCATCATCCCATGCTTCACTATTGTAAGAGGAATTCCAAGTTGTGAGAACAATTGTAACTCTATTCAATCTCATATGGAGATCAAGACTATTTGAATTACCCATTTCATCTTATTGTGGATCTTCACGGTATTATCGATATGGTTTTCGTGGGTTTAATCTCTGATGTGATTGGTTTCTCTCTTATGATGTGTGGGTAATACCCGATAGGCGTGGGAGATGCAGGTGAGTGGTAAGATTCATTTGTGCCTAATCTATATGTCGTCATTTGTATTTGTAATAGTATGATCTGTCTAGTATGTTGTTATACTATTGTGAACTCTATGCGTGTTGTCCAATTTAAGGGCCCACGCAACATGATCTCAAGACCTACACAGGTAACACATATTGTTTAGGGAATCTGTGACCTCTGACGTGACAGGTGGAGATATCTATGAGGACCGAAGACAACATGAGATAACGGCGATCAACGAAATTTAATGCTTGGTTTCGGTCTTAGGACCTTAATCGTGGAGACGACCACTCTGTGGCAACGGCGAAGCAGGACCATAGAATGAAATATAATCCCGAGAGGAGGAGTTTCATGACTTTAGGGTGATCCGCCTATAGAACACACATATCAAATATTATGAGTATGATACAAGGTAACTGGTATTACCGTCGCACTAGCACACTTGATACATTCTTACCATGAACTGAATTCTCCCCACGCCTAACCTCTTCATTGCAGGAAACTCAACTCCCACCTTTATTTATGTTATTTACTTTTAAGAGTTTTTACCTTCGTTACCATAAACCCTTTCTCCTTAATCATTCTGGTTTATTCATCCACCAGGAAAGTAACAGTATTTGCAGAAGCTCAAGCAGTTACTTCACACAAGAACTGTGACGCCTTGTGTGTGACAGAAACACAAACATAAATACTCTCCTCTGCTCTTCATTGGGACGATAACTAATTGGGATAGTTCCACGAAAGTGCTACATAACCCTGTTTGGCTTGCAAGCACCAATAATCTTTTACGGTGCATTTGTTGGGATCCGATGAATGGGTTTATGATCAGATTGTTCATTGAAAGTAATTGAGTTATTTCTGAACTTTATTATATGTGATTGTTATAGCTTTGTATTTGATGCGTCTCCAACGTATCTATAATTTATGAAGTATTCATGCCATGTTTACAAAAAAATTATATGGTTTTGGTGCACTTTTATATGATTTTTATGGAACTAACCTATTAACCTAGTGCCCAGTGCCAGTTGCTATTTTCTGCATGTTTTTGGTTTTCCAGAAAATCCATACCAAACGAAGTCCAAATGCCACGAAAATTTACGATGATTTTTTTGGAACATAAGAGACCCCCGAAGCTTCGAGGAAGGACCAGAAGACCCATGAGGGAGTCACGAGCTCACCCACCGCGCCCTGGGGGTAGGGAGGGGCGTCTGAGCTCGTGGGTCCCACGTAACTCCGATTGGTGTGAAACCAACGCTGAAAATTCTTATAAATCGGGAAACCCCCAGAAAGAAACCTAGAACTCCCACGCCGCCGCCGCAAGCCTCTGTTCCGAAGCGATCTCATCTGGAAGCCTTTTCCGGCACCCTGCCGGAGGGGGAAACCATCACCGGAGGCCATCTTCATCATCCCGGCGGTCACCATGACGAGGATGGAGTAGTTCACCCTCAGGGTTGAGGGTATGTACCAGTAGCTATGTGTTTGATCTCTCTCTCTCTCTCTCGTGTTCTTGGTTTGGCATGATCTTGATGTACGACGAGCTTTGTTAATATAGTTGGATCATATGGTGTTCTTCCCTCTCTATCTTGTTGTGATGAATTGAGTCTTTCCCTTTGAGGTTTCATTATTATTGGATTGAATATTTTGGATTTGAGATCGCTTGATGTATGTCTTGCATGTGGATACCCGTGGTGACAATGGGGTATTCTATTGAGTCACTTGATATATGTTTTGGTAATCAACTTGCGGATTCCCGTGGTGACATTGGGGTAATCTAGGCATAGAGGTTGATACACGTTTTCATCCTACTTTCTCCAATAGAAACTTTGGGGTACTCTTTGAAATTTTTTGTGTTGGATTGAATATTATGAATCTGAAATTGTTTGATGCATATCGAATAATTGACTCACGGATACTTGTGGTGACATTGGAGTATCTAGGTGACATTAGAGTTGATTGATGCGTATCATACGGTGTTATTGTTGTACGAAATCTAGGGTTGTTTGTGACACTTATAGGGATGGCTCAATAGATTGATCGGAAAGATAACTTTGAGGTGGTTTTGCTACCTACAACAATTTCATCTTATGTTCTCCGCTATTGATAGGAACTTGGGAGTGATTCTTTGTCGCACGTTGAGGGTTTGTTATATGATTCAATTATGTTAGCACTGTTGAGAGATTGCACTAGTGAAAGCATGAACCCTAGGCCTTGTTTCCAAGCATTGCAATATCATTTGTGCTCACTTTTTACACTTGCTACCTTGCTGTTTTTATTATTTCAGGTTACAAAAACCTATATCTTCAATCCATACTACACTTTTATCACCATCTCTTCGCCAAACTAGTGCACCTATACAATTTACCATTGTATTGGGTGTGTTGGGGACACAAGAGATTTCTTGTATTTGATTGCAGGGTTGCCTGAGAGAGACCATCTTCATCCTACACCTCCCACGGATTGATAAACCTTAGGTTATCCACTTGATGAAAATTTGCTGTTGTCCTACAAAACTCTGCGCTTGGAGGCCCAACAGAGTCTACAAGAATAAAGTTGTGTAGTATACATCAAGCTCTTTTCTGGCGCCGTTGCCGGGGAGGTGAGTGCTTGAAGATATATCTTTAGATCTTGCAATTGAATCTTTTAGTTTCTTGTTTATCACTAGTTTGGCTTTATAAAAGAAAACTACAAAAATAATGGAATTGAAGTTGCATCAAATGCTTTACCTTTATGATGTCTTTCTTGAAAATGACGGATCAGAAAATTGTGCTAAGGTTGTGGAAGAAGAATTTAATAAAATGTTTAATGTTAGTCCTTTGAATGATGAGCATGATTGCAATGTTGTTAGTATGCTTGCTATGAATATCCATAATGCTAATGATGATTGCACTAGTCGTGATAAGAAGGTTTCTTATAAGCATGTCAATTTTTGTGGAGTGCATAAACTTTGTGAAGACTTGCCATTTAGGGATGATAGGTTTTGTAAGAAGCGTAAACATGACAAAACTAAATGGTGGCTTAAAGTGATAGATGATTTTGCTAAAATATTATGTTCTCTTTATCCCATTACTTGTGAACTTTGCAATAAAGTTGGCCATCTTAATTTCCAATGCATGCTTTTTCATGATCGAATCATGGCCAAATATTGTAATAACTTGATCACCCTTGAACTTTATAATGACCTTTGTCTATTTTTGGGGTGTGAAGAATTGTCGCATGAAAATAGTTGGTTCGAAGCATTCCTTGTCACAGAGGACACTGAAATTAACAGGAAATCTATATGTTTTGTGTGGTAAATTGCAATGAGAATGCTTATATAGCCAACTTTAGAAAGACAGGAAAACCAATAGAATATAAAAGGAATACTAATGGAAGGGTAAAGATTCCCCCTTTCCCTCCTATTTTCTCTCGTGATGAAATAGGTGACGAGGAGGAACTTCCTATCCAACCGATCTCTTCAATAAGAAGCTCGAAAGAATTAATTAAACCCACACACAATGTGGCGAAGAAGAAGAAGAAAAGAAGGAAAGGTAGAGGTAAAAAGGTATCTATCCCAAGTAATGTTGCCCCCATTATGGTTGTGCCTCATGAGAATGAATCAAAAATAATTGTGGAAGAAGATACACTTGATGATGATTTTATTGTGCCTATTACTTGTTATGATGATTATGATTGGGAAGATAATGATACTTCTTATAATCTTGAAGATCTTTTTGGCACCAACTTGGAAAATTGTGATGATAATAATTGTTATACTATTGGTGCTATTCATACCATTAATGATAAGAGTGATTATGCCAATGATATGCAAAGCTACAAGCTTGGGGATGCTATGCTTAATGAAGATGATCTTTTTAGTCCCCCTACTTTCAATGATCAAATTTATTATGATGATAGCATGCCTCCTATTTATGATGATTGCAATAATTATGAAAGTGTGTTTGGAAGAGTGTCAACTATAGGTAATGATTATCCAACTATTTTGGAGGGTGTTGAATCTTATTGTAATGATCAAAGTGGATTTGGAGAGGTCATGACTTTATTTAATGTTGAATCCACTACTTTGGAAGAGGTTTCAAATGATTATGATGAGAAAAAATTTGCTACTTATGATGATTATTGTGATGATACTTATGTTATAAAAAGTAATGATAATCAAACTTGTCATAATTATGGATATTCCCCTACTGAATATTACTCTTTTAATGTGGAAACAATTTATAGTATTCAAGTTTCATATGATACTCCCACTATTATGAATGAGAAGAAATTTGCTTATGTGGAGAGTAATAAAATTTCTATACTTGGGGATCATGAAAAGAATGTTTTGTGTGATAGCTATATTGTTGAATTCATTTAGATGCTACTGAAATTTATTATGAGAGAGGGACATATGCTTATAGATATCTCAATAATATCAAGTTTCCTCTCTACGTCTTGAAACTCCTAAAGTTGTGCTTGTTTTGCCTTCCTATGCTAGTTGATTCTTGCTCCAATAAATTGTTTTCTTACAAAATCCCTATGCATTGGAAGTGGGTTAGGCTTAAATGTGTTTTGCATATGCTTCATGATGCTCTCTTATATGTTTCAATTCCTATTCTTATGTGAGCATCATTAAAATCTTCATGCCTAGCTAAAAGGCTTTAAAGAAAAGCGCTTGTTGGGAGGCAAGGCAATATTTATCCCTACTGTTTTTGTGTGTACAAACGATTAAGCTACTGTAGTAACCATGTTTTATATGTTTTCTTTCAATAAAGTACCAAGTAAAGCCTTTAGGTTGATGTAGATGTTTGTTTATTTGGTTCTGTGCAAAAACAAAAAGTTTAGCGTCCTGTGCATGATTTTACATTCTGTACTGGAGCATGATAAAATTCTGAATTTTTTACTCCGTACTTCTATGAATTGTTTTTACGTTGTAATAATTTTTAAGAATTGTTGGAGTTACAGAAGTATGCCTTTTAATGCGCTCACTACATGTTGTTCTGTTTTTGGCAGATTCTGTTTTTATTGCATAGTTTGCTTGTTTTAGTGTTTCCATAGCTTATATTGAGTAATATAAATTGTGGAAATGATAGAGTACAGTAGGCATTATGTAATAAAAACTATAAATCTTGTCTTGACAGTACCTAGGTGAATGATTTATTTTCATACTAACCTATCTCACAAGTTCCGTTAAGTTTTGTGTGATTGAAGTTTTCAAGTTTTGGGTGAGAAGATGATAGAAGGAGAATAAAGAGTGGCAAGACCCTAAGCTTGGGGATTCCCAAGGCACCCAAAGGTAATATTCAAGGAATACTCAAGCGTCTAAGCTTGGGGATGCCCCGGAAGGCATCCCCTCTTTCGTCTTCAAAAACTATCGGTATACCTCACTTGGAGCTATATTTTTATTCGTCACATAATATGAGCTTTGCTTGGAGCGTCATTTTCTTTTGTTGTGATTTTATTTTTGTCATCAATAATCATGTTTTGTATCTTTTATTTCAATAAAATGTCAAGTATAGCCTTTAACATGCTCAGTTTGCAAGTTCATGAGTTGCTGTTTGAAAACAGAAAGTTTTCTGTTGTGTCCAGAATATTTTGGAATTGTCAGAACATGATAAAAATCTGAAATTTTTACATAGTAAGCATGCATAAGTTATCTGTCACATGGTAATTTTTCAGAATTTTTGGATCTAGGGAAGTATGAATTTTTATTCGTCCTTTACAGACTCTTCTGTTTAGACAGATTGCGGTTATAGTTGCAATGTTTGCATATGTTTGCTTGTTTAATGTTTCTATTTGGTGATGGAAGTATTAAATATGCAGAGACATTTAGTATACACTGTTTAATTATAATTTTTGTAATTTTCTACAGTAGAGAATGTTAAGGTATTGCATTGATTTGTACTAACTTATCTCACGAGTTCTTGTTGAGTTTTGTGTGGATGAAGTTTTCAAGACTTAGGAAAAGCCGTGATATGAGAGGAATTAAGGAGACACAAGAGCTCAACCTTGGGGATGCCCAGGGCTCCCCAAGATAATATTCCAAGAAGTCTCAAGCAACTAAGCTTGGGGATGCCCCGGTAGGCATCCCACATTTCTTCATCAACAACTATCGTTAGTCTCGGTTGAGCCTAAGTTTTTATTTGTTCACAGGTTTGTGCTATTCTTGGAGTGCCTTTTTTATTTTTGTTTTATATTTAATAAAATTATTAGGTCTGAAAGTTTTGATTGGGAGAGAGTCTTTACATAGCTACTTAATTGTTTGACTACACGTTGATCTTCACTTATATCTTTTGGAGTAGTGTATGATTCACGCTTCTGCTTCACTTATATCCTAAGAGTAAATTGTTGAATGAATTGAATATCATAAAGTTGAAATTATATGTGCTTCATATGCTTGTCCCATGGGGAGTAGTGACTTCACATATAAGAAGTATAAGTCGTAAAAATTATTGAAAGTTAGCAAACACAACATTGGTCACTTGAACAATTCATGAAAGAATATTGAAGGAAGAGAGATTTCACATATAAATATACTATATTGGACATCTTCTATGATTGTGAGCCCCCATTAATTATTTTCAAGCTTGATCAACTAGTTGATGTTGGACAAGGAAGACAACGTAATGGGTTATGTTTGTTTACATTCACATAGAAGTTATATTGTCATGGATCCTCTAACATGTGGTGCTTGCTCATAATCTTTGCTAGCCAAAATTTCGTACTAAGTAGAAATACTAGTGCATCCAAAAACCCTTAAACCCAGTTTCTTGTTACGAGAGTCCACCATATCTACCTATGGATTGAATAAGATCCTTCAAGTAAGTAGTCATCGGTGCAAAAAGCAATAAAAATTGCTCCTAAATATGTATGATCTTTTATTGCAAGGGAAAATAATCTTTGTACAAACTTGTGATAGTAAAGAAATAAAAGCGATGGACTGCATAATAAAGGTTGCTATCACAAGGGGCAATATAAAGTGACGTTCATTTACATTAAGAGTTTGCACATCTAAAAATTAAAAGCGCATGACAACCTCTGCTTCCCTCTACAAAGGGTCTATCTTTTACTTTTCAGCTTTTACTTTTATGCAAGAGTCAATAGTATTCATCCTCATTTCAACCTCAATTATTCTCCACTTAGCAAGCAGCATGTGGTAGGGAACGATTGCTACTTGTGAGCTGCGTTGGGATTTTCCCCGAAGAGGAAGGGTGAAGCAGTACAGTAGAGATAAGTATTTCCCTCAGAGAGAACCAAGGTTAATCGAACCAATAGGAGAATCACACAAAGCCTCGTGAATAGCACCTGCACACACAAAAGCAAATACTTGCACCCAACGCGGGCAAGAGGGCTGTCAATCCCCTTGAACTCGTTACTTGCAAGGATTAAATCTTGTATAGGCACACTTATAAATTGCAAAACAAAAGAAAAGTAAATAAAGTGCAGCAATGGATTTTTAGATTTTTTAATATGTTTAAAGTAGACCCGAGGGCCATAGTTTTCACTAGAGGCTTCTCTCTTGAACGCATAGCATACATTGGGTAAACAAATTACTGTTGGGCAATTGATAGAAAAGCGCATAGTTATGACGTATTCATGGCAATGATCACATATATAGGCATCATGTCCGTGATAAGTAGACCGATTCTTGCCTGCATCTACTACTATTACTCCACCAATCGATCACTATCCAGCATGCATCTATGGTATTAAGTTCATGACAAACAGAGTAACGCTTTAAGCAAGATGACATGATGTAGACAAAGTAAACTCAATCAATATGAATAAACCCCATTGTTTTATCCTTAGTAGCAACAATACAATACGTACCCCGTCCCCTTCTATCACTGGGTGGAGACACCGCAAGATTGAACCTACTACAAAGCACCTCTCCCGCTGAAGATAAATCAATCTAGTTGGCCAAACCAAACGGATAGATCGGAGAGAAATACAAAGTTATAATAATCATGCATAATAAAGTTCAGAAAAGTCTCAATTACTTTCAATGAATAATCTGATCATAAACCCACAATTCATCGGATCCCAACAAACACACCGCAAAAGAAGATTACATCGGATAGAACTCCAAGAAGATCGAGGAGAACATTGTATTGAAGATCAAAGAGAGAGAAGAAGCCATCTAGCTACTAGCTATGGACCCGTAGGTATGTGGTGAACTACTCACACATCATCGGAAGGGCAGCAAGGTTGATGTAGAAGCCTTCCGTGATCGACTCCTCCTCTGGCAGATTACCGGAAAAGGCCTCCAGATGGGATCGCGGAAGAACAGAAGCTTGCGGCGGCGGAAAAGTTATATCGTCTGGCTCTCTGTTGGTTTGGGAATATATGTGAATTTATAGGCTTTGAATTAGGTCAAACGGAGCTGCGTGGGGCCCACAAGCTCAGGGGGGCGTGCCTACCCCCTGGGGCACACCCCTCGAGCTTGTGGTTCTCTCGTATCTCGTCTGTTCTCCTCCCGAAGCTTCTAGGGTCCCTTCTGGTCCATAAAAAATTAATCGAAAGATTTTTTTTCCGTTTGGACTTTATTTGATATTGATTTTCTGAAAAGCCAAAAACAAGCAAAAAAACAGGAACTGGCACTTGGCACTGGGTTCATAGGTTAGTCCCAAAAATGATATAAAATAGCATATAATTGCATACAAAGCATCCAAGATTGATAATATAATAGCATGAAACAATCAAAAACTATAGATACGTTGGAGACGTATCAGCATCCCCAAGCTTAATTCCTGCTCGTCCTCGAGTAGGTAAATGATAAAAACATAATTTTTGATGTTGAATGCTACCTAACATGTGTATCATGTAATCTCTTTACGGTATAAATATTGAGAAACGATGAAGTAACAACATCAACATAATAATATCCATGAATATAAGATGCATAATCATTAAACTTTCAAAATATACGATCCTTAACTAATGTTATCCCCACTCATTTTATCATGTTAGCATGGCATGACCCCGCCTTCACCGCAGAAATATAAATCATGAGCACCCCGGTGTTAACCCAGGCAATCGGATCGTACTTCTAACGTGCTTTAGCATTTTCAACTTCACGCAATACATGAGCGTGAGCCATGGATATATAACTAGGTGGAATAGAATGCGGTGGTAGAGATCAATAGGAGAAGTCAAAAAGGAAGAAAGTTTCGCACCAACTCGGCGGATCAATGGACTATGAAGATGCCCATCAATCGATATCAATGCGAGGAGTAGGGATTGCCATGCAACAGATGCACTAAGAGCTATAAGTGTATGAAAGCTCAACTGAAACTAAGTGGGTGTGCATCCAACTTGCTTGCTCATGAAGACCTCGGGCATTTGAGAAAGCCCGTCATCAAAATATACAAGCCAAGTTCTATAACAAAAACTTCCCACTGGTATATGAAAGTGACAACATAGGAGACTCTCTATATGAAGAACGTGGTGCTACTCTAAAGCACAAGTGTGGAAAAAGGATAGTAACATTGCCCCTTCTCTCTTTATCTCTCATTTTTGGGCTCTTTTTGGCCTCTCTTTTTTAATTTTTCGTCTGGAGTCTCATTCCGACTTGTGGGGGAATCATGGTCTCCATCATCCTTTCCTCACTGGGACAATGCTCTAATAATGACGATCATCACACTTTTGTTTACTTACAACTCGATAAAACTAGAACAATATGACTCTATATGAATGCCTCTGGCAGTGTACCAGGATGTGCAATGATCTAGCGTAACATGTATGATAATGATGAACGGTGGCTGTGCCACAAATATCATGTCAGCTCTATATGATCATGCAAAGCAATATGATGATGACCACACAAGTTATGTGACGGAACGGTGGAAGTTGCATGGCAATATATCTCGGAATAACTATGGAAATGCCATAATAGGTAGGTATGGCGGCTGTTCTGAGGAAGATATAAGGAGGCTTATGTGTGATAGAGCGTATCATATCACGGGGTTTGGATGCACCGGCGAAGTTTGCACCAACTCTCGAGGTGAGATAGGGCAATGCACGGTACCGGAGAGGCTAGCAAATTGCGGAAAGATAGGAGTGCGTATAATCCATGGACTCACATTAGTCATAAAGAACTCACATACTTATTGCAAAGCCTATTAGCCCTCGAAGCAAAGTACTACTTGCATGCCCCTAGGGAGGAGGTTGGTAGGAATTAACCATCGCGCACCCCCGATTATAACAACACACAAGGATTTCATTTCAGACATAAAAATGCTCAAACCTCCCCACCATGCCATGACCAACACTTAGATGAGAAGTTAATAACAAGCTTTAATACCGATATTTATACTAACCAATTATCATGAACCAATATCCTTTCATATTACAACATCAATATTATTAAACCATACGTTTCATATTTAGTGATCTACATGAAAGTTTTCATTATATCCCCCCTTGAATACCTATCCTTTCTGGACTAGTCTTATAACACGTGCAAATTGCCATTACTATTTATTAGACTCTAAAAAATATTTAAGTGAAGCATGAGAGTGCAATTATTTCTACAAAATATAACCACCGCCGTGCTCTAAAAGATATAAGTGAAGCACTAGAGCAACTGCCTAGCTCAAAAGATATAAGTGAAGCACATAGAGTATTCTAATAAATCACGATAAATGAGTGTCCCTCTCAAAAGGTGTGTCCAGCAAACAATGATTGTGGCAAACTAAAAATCAAACAAAGAAAAGAAAACTATGGCACAAGACGCTCCAAGTAAAACTCATATCATGTGACGAATAAAAATGTAGCTCCAAGTAAGTTACCGATAGATTGTAGACGAAAGAGGGGATGCCATCCGTGCCATCCCCAAGCTTAGATGCTTGGGTATTCCCTGAATATTACCTTGGGGTGCCTTGGGAATCCCCAAGCTTAGGGTCTTGCCGCTCCTTATTCCTTCATCCATCGTAATCTCACCCAAAACTTGAAAACTTCAGCACACAAAAATCAACAGAAACTTCGTGAGATCCGTTAGTATAATAAATCAATCATCCACTTTAGGTACTGTTATAAACTCATTCATAATTGTTCTTGCATAATACCTACTGTATTCTAACTCTTCCATGACTTATACCCCCCGATATAATCCATAGTTTCATTAAAACAAGCACACTATGCAATAAAAACAGAATCTGTCTAAAACAGAACAGTACACAATGACAGAATTTTATCCATACTTATGTAACTCAAAAAATTCTGAAAAATTAGTAAAACGTAAAAAAATTGTATACAAATACTATGTAAAAATTTTAGATTTTTCTGACGTTCCAGCAATAAACTAAAAATCAACTACTGGGTGCAAAACTTTCTGTTTTCAAACAACATCAATTATACTATCATCCAAATAATCCCAAAGGCATTACTTGGCACAAACACTAATTAAAATATAAAAACAAAATCATAACAGTAGCTAAAATTGTGTTTTCACACCAAAAGCAAAAATAAAAAATAAAGATAACTATTGGGTTGTCTCCCAACAAGCTCTTTCTTTATAGCCATTAAGATAGGCTTCGAGATTTTAATGATGCTCATATAAAAGATAAGAATTGAAGCACAAAGAGAGCATCATAAAACATGTGATGAAAAAATTTAAGTCTAACATAATTCCTATGCATAGGCATTTTATAGGAAAACAAATTATCAAAACAAGCAATATCTAGCATATGCAAATAGCAAGAATGAAGCATTAATAATTTCAGCATAAAGAGAGGTAATTTATTGACACGAAAGTTTCTACAACCATATTTTTCTCTCTCATAATAATTACATGTAGGATCATAATCAAATTCAACAATATATCTATCATATAAAATCCTATCTTCATGATCCACATGCATAAAAGTTTTATAATCTTCCAAGATGGTGGGATTAACATCAACTAAAGTCATGACCTCTCCAAACCCACTTTCAATATTATTGCAAACATTATTATCAATGACATATTCATCATGAGACTTAAATAAATTTTCAAGATCATAAGAAGCATTATCACCCCAATCATGATCATTGCAATAAGTAGTGGACATGACAAAATTATCATCCCCTAGCTTGTAGTTTTGCATAGTATTAGCACAATTGACATTAATAGAATTTATAATAACATCATTGCAATCATGCTTTTCATTCAAGGAGCTACCATGAATCACTTTATAAACTTCTTCTTTTAGCACTTCATCACAATTTTCAGATTCACGATTTTCAAGCAAAACTTCATAAAGATAATCAAGTGCACTCAACTCACTAGCAATTGGTTCATCATAATTGGATTGTTTGAAAAGATTAGCAAGTGGATGAGGATCCATATGTCTATATTTTCATTTTCATTGAGTCACACAATTATTGCAAGCAAGCAAACGAGCAAACAGAAATATTTTTGTGTTTTTTGATTTTTTAGAGAAGTGAGGGGAGATGACAAAGAGAGGCAAATAAAAAGTAGAGCAAGTAGATGATAGTTTCAGTGAAGGTACTTGTAGTGATTTGATGATGTCTCCCTGGCAACGGCGCCAGAAATTCTTTCTGCTACTTGTGAGCTGCGTTGGGATTTTCCCCGAAGAGGAAGGGTGAAGCAGTACAGTAGAGATAAGTATTTCCCTCAGTGAGATCCAGGGTTTATCGAACCAATAGGAGAATCACGCAAAGCCTCGTGAACAGCACCTGCACACACAAAATCAAATACTTGCACCCAACGCAGGCAAGAGGGTTGTCAATCCCCTTGAACCCGTTACTTGCAAGGATTAAATCTTGTATAGGCACACTTATAAATTGCAAAACAAAAGAAAATTAAATAAAGTGTAGCAATGGATTTTTAGGTTTTTTAATATGTTAAAGTAGACCCGGGGGCCATAGTTTTCACTAGAGGCTTCTCTCTCGAACGCATAGCATACGGTGGGTAAACAAATTACTGTTGGGCAAGTGATAGAAAAGCGCATAGTTATGACGTATTCATGGCAATGATCACATATATAGGCATCACGTCCGTGACAAGTAGACCGACTCCTGCCTGCATCTACTACTATTACTCCACCAATCGATCGCTATCCAGCATGCATCTATGGTATTAAGTTCATGACAAATAGAGTAACGCTTTAAGCAAGATGACATGATGTAGACAAAGTAAACTCAAGCAATATGAATAAACCCCATCGTTTTATCCTTAGTAGCAAGAATACAATACATACCCCGTCCCCTTATGTCACTGGGTGGAGACATCACAAGATTGAACCTGCTACAAAGCACCTCTCCCGCTGAAGATAAATCAATCTAGTTGACCAAACCAAACAGATAGATCAGAGATAAATACAAAGCTATAATAATCATGCATAATAAAGTTTAGAAAAGACTCAATTACTTTCAATGAATAATCTGATCATAAACCCACAATTCATCGGATCCCAACAAACACACCGCAAAAGAAGATTACATCGGATAGAACTCCAAGAAGATCGAGGAGAACATTGTATTGAAAATCAAAGAGAGAGAAGAAGCCATCTATCTACTAGCTATGGACCCGTAGGTCTGTGGTGAACTACTCACACATCATCGTAAGGGAAGCAAGATTGATATAGAAGCCCTCCGTGATCGATTCCCCCTCTGGCAGATTACCGGAAAAGGCCTCCAGATGGGATCGTGGAAGAACAGAAGCTTGCGGCGGCGGAAAAGTTATATCGTCTGGCTCTCTATTGGTTTGGGAATATATGTGAATTTATAGGCTTGGAATTAGGTCAAACGGAGCTGCGTGGGGCCCACAAGCTCAGGGGGCGCGCCTACCCCCCCCCCCCCCCCCGTGGCGCGCCCCTCGAGCTTGTGGCTCTCTCGTATCTCGTCTGGTCTCCTCCCGAAGCTTCTAGGGTCCCTTCTGGTCCAGAAAAAATTAATCTAAAGATTTTTTTTTCCGTTTGGACTTTATTTGATATTGATTTTCTGAAAAGCCAAAAACAAGCAAAAAATAGGAACTGGCACTGGGCACTGGGTTAATAGGTTAGTCCCAAAAAATGATATAAAATAACATATAATTGCATATAAAGCATCCAAGATTGATAATATAATAGCATGAAACAATCAAAAATTATAGATACGTTGGAGATGTATCAATGATCCAGGCACATATATCCAGTTGAATATAGGTAATCGTGAGTTATTATTGTTGACATTATCTCTATGATAAGCAAGTTGGGAGGGGAAACATTAAGCCCCTATCTTCCTCTGTGTCTGATTGAAACAACTTGTTCTAAAAATATGCTTTGAGTGTCAGCAATCATGGAAGAGTAAATGATAGTTGAGTATGTGGAATTTGCTAAATCAAAAGCTCTTACATAGACCCTTCCTGAAAATAAGATTAATTGTAATTGTTTGATGACTGAGAACATAGTTTGTTAGTTTTCAAGAAATTTTTGGTCTATACTTTAACATGTGAATAGCTTGCTACTTGATCATGAGAAGTTTTATGAGAAATGAGCTATTGTTTATGATATATAATGATGCTAGAAAAGGTGAATTATCATTGATCAAACTTATGCACTATGCTAGCATTCACACTTCATAAATTATTTATTTTATCATTTACCTACTCGAGGACGAGCAGGAATTAAGCTTGGGGATGCTGATACGTCTCCAACGTATCTATAATTTATGAAGTATTCATGCCATGTTTACAACAATTTTATATGGTTTCGGTGCACTTTTATATGATTTTTATGGAACTAACCTATTAACCTAGTGCCAAGTGCCAGTTGTTGTTTTCTGCATGTTTTTGGTTTTCCAGAAAATCCATACCAAACGAAGTCCAAATGCCAGGAAAATTTACGGTGATTTTTTTGGAACATAAGAGACCCCCGAAGCTTCTTGAAGGACCAGAAGACCCACGAGGGAGTCACGAGCTCACCCGCCGCGCCCTAGGGGTAGGGAGGGGCATCTGAGCTCGTGGGTCCCACGTAACTCCGATTGGCGTGAAACCAACGTTGAAAATTCTTATAAATCGGGAAACCCCCAGAAAGAAACCTAGAACTCCCATGCCGTCGCCGCAAGCCTCCGTTCTGAAGCGATCTCATCTGGTGGCCTTTTCCGGCACCCCGCCGAAGGGGGAAACCATCATCGGAGGCCATCTTCATCATCCCGGCGGTCACCATGACGAGGAGGGAGTAGTTCACCCTCAGGGCTGAGGGTATCTACCAGTAGCTATGTGTTTGATCTCTTTCTCTCTCGTGTTCTTGATTTGGCACAATCTTGATGTACCACGAGCTTTGTTAATATAGTTGGATCATATGGTGTTCTTCCCTCTCTATCTTGTTGTGATGAATTGAGTCTTTCCCTTTGAGGTTTCATTATTATCGGATTGAATATTTTGGATTTGAGATCACTTGATGTATGTCTTGCATGTGAATACCCGTGGTGACAATGGGGTATTCTATTGAGTCACTGATGGCTCTATATTTTACGCATTTTTAGAGCTCATTTGTTGCATGTTCTCTTTATATATTATGTCCCATTGAACCAAATAGTTGTCCATTATGCATGATTACCGGTTTTTGCACTTATCCTTGTGAGCATTGCACATTTAGTATTTTATTTGGTTTTTATTAGTTTTCTTTGTTTTCTTGTGTCTATAGGTGTTTTGGAGCAACCTAGGACCAAGCACGATGAAAGTACCAAGGATGGGATTGATACAGAGTCAGCCAGGGGTCAGACTTAGCCATTTCAAAGGTCAGAAAAATTCATTTTTACAAAGTTCTCCAAATCAAGATCTAATACCAGAAATGGATCGGCGTCGATCATACGAATCCAAATAGCCCGAGAACGTCAAATTTCGAGTTCGTATGAAGAAATGGCGGCCGTTTTACCGAAGAGAGATAGCACAAAAAGACAGTACGAAAGACGGTGTTTCAAACGACCGCGCGCGGTCGTTTCGGCGGTCGTTTGATGTGCAGACAACTCCGAAAGTTGCCCTTCCAGACAGGATTCTTCACTGATTTCGTCCCCGTTCGATCCCACGAGATACTTGGCTCGTAAAGAAGAGATTGGGAGAGGATAAGGCTCATCTTGAGCCCTTGGATGAAGCCCATCAAGAGAGGAGGCTAGGGAGGCTCCATATATATCATCTACAACCCTAGCCGCCGCATATACCATGCCATTCACCAAGAACACATCCATCTCATCTCCATTGCTGCTCCACACCAGAGGAAGAGGGAGAAAGCCAAGGGAAGAAGGAGGAGGCTCCACCACCATGAGCACCGGCCTTCGGGCCGGTGCCCTCGCGCCGGCACCGTCACTGGCACCGCCCCCATCTCCATCACCACCGGCGGCGCCATCTTCATCATCATCACCACAGCGCCGCCGTCTCCATCAACACCACCATTCCTCCTCCCTTCACCGGCTTGATGTCGGCTTGTAACTTGTCCCTAACCTTCATGTGTTTGTTTGAGTAATTACAATAGTTCTTGAGGATATGGTTGAACCCTATATGATTCTTGATGTGATCCAATATCTTCTGTTCATGATTCGAGTTAGTGTTCTCATGAGTGTTGAGAGGAGGCCTCGCTCGCACTATTGCCTTGATAGGTCCTAGAGGAACTACTGTCGTTGTGAAGGGTTGGGGCATTGGGGTAATTCGAGGTGACAGTAAAAGCCTTTGATTCCTCGCCATCACAATTGATAGGGGAGTTACGGAGAACCCTTAGAGAGGCCGCATCCATGGGGCAACTCTTAATTATCATGAGTTGTAACCCTATGAGGGAGACTATGATGGTGGCGTGCGTGGCACGAAGTCTACGTTAGAGTAGAACGTGTACTGTACCCGGCTCCGCCCACTTATGCATTTGACCAGTGAATAGAGGATTCGTTCGTATCAGTGGTAGTGATTCCGGAACCCTCGAGAACTCCTTACTACTCAAGCACCGTCCTTACTAACTAAGCATCTTTTTATTCCTATTTTTACTCTCTTGCTAGTAGTTTAGTTGATTACGCTTTTATTCTAGTTTTCCTAGCAAAGATAGAGTAGACTATTTCCAAACTCCGGTTTGGGTGCGTACGTGGCTGCGTGAAAGTGACAACGTAGTTGCGGGGTTTGTGGTGCCTTCCTATCAGCTCCCTGTGGGTTCGACACTCTATGTATCACAACGAAAGTGCTACAACAACCCTGTGCACTTGCAGGACATCAGTCACTTGATATATGTTTTGGTAATCAACTTGCGGATTCCCGTGATGACATTGGGGTAATCTAGGCATAGAGGTTGATACACGTTTCCATCCTACTTTCTCCGCTAGAAACTTTGGGGTACTCTTTGAAGTTCTTTGTGTTGGATTGAATATTATGAATCTGAAATTGTTTGATGCATATCGAATAATTGACTCACGGATACTTGTGGTGACATTGGAGTAAGCGGAAATACTGCTTGTGCATCCAAACTCTTTAAACCCAAGTTGTGCCAGATGAGTCCACCATATCTACCTATATGCGGTATTTCCATGCCGTTCCAAGTAAATTTGCGTGTGCCAACTCTAATTTTAAAAATAATTTTTCTGTTTTGTGTGCCCGTACCGCTCATGAGGCGGAAGGGGTTGGCCAATATTTTCCATGCTAGGTGGGTTATTCTCACGATGAGTGTTTATTCACTTGTCATTGCACGAGAGTGTGGCAGGTAATAGGGATGCCCAGTGCCGAAATGAAATGAAATGAAAAATCTTATATGATGATAATAATAAATTCCTTGGAAAGTGTTGGTATGAGGGCACCCGTGGATACGGCTAGCCATGGATTGTGAAAGAATGGTGGAAAAGGAATAAACTTTATTTTCTGTTTGGGGACCACCTATAATGTATCTAGCATGGAAGATATTGAGAATTCTCAATCATTTTCGTTGATAGGAAAAGCATACCTCTCAAAAAAAATTATCTCTCAAATTTAAGCCTTGAGCTCTGGCACATTAGCAAATCTCTGCTTCCCTCTGCGAAGGGCCTATCTATTTACTTTTATGCAATTTTTATTTTTATTTGAGTCTCCATCTTCTCTTATAAAGCACCAACTAGAGAGCACTATTGTCATACTTGTGCATTGGATGTAGCTAATATGGAGTGTGTTTCATGAATGGATCAATGATTGAGCATAATGGGCTAGGGATAACTTTCTTTAGCGTTGATGTTTTGAAAGACATGGTTGCTTGTTAGTATGCTTGAGTATTTATATCTTCATGTCAAATTATAGACTATTGCTTTGAATCATTCAAGTCCAAATGTCCATGCTATAATAGAAAATAATATATGATTAATATGATAGGCAGCATTCCACATCAAAAATTCTGTTTTTATCATTTACCTACTCGAGGACGAGCAGGAATTAAGCTTGGGGATGCTGATACGTCTCCAACGTATCTATAATTTTTATTGTTCCATGCAGTTATATTATCAATCTTGGATGTTTTTATATACATTTATAGCAATTAAATATCATTTTTTGGGACTAACCTATTAACTTAGTGCCCAGTGCCAGTTGCTGTTTTCTGCCTGTTTTTGGTTTTACAGAATATCAATACCAAACGAAGTCCAAATGCCACGAAACTTTTTGGAGAATTTTTTATAGACATAACCAACACTAGAAGCTTCGGGAGAAGGCCAGAAGCCCCAGGAGGTGGCCACGAGCCACCAGGGCGCGCCTGGGGGGGACAGGCATGCCCTGGTGCCTCGTGGGCCCACCTCTGCCTCTTTTGACCTAATTCCATCACTATAAATTCCCAAAAACGGGAAACCAAGAGGGAAGTCCACGAAATACTTTTTCCGCCGCCGCAAGCTTCTGTTCTCGAGAGATCCCATCCGGGGGCCTTTTCCGGCACTCCACCGGAGGGGGAATCGATCACGGAGGGGCTTTACATCAACCTTGCTGCCCTTCCGATGATGCGTGAGTAGTTTACCACAGACCTTCGGGTCCATAGTTAGTAGCTAGAAGGCTTCTTCTCTCTTTTTGATCTTCAATACAATGTTCTCCTCGATGTTCTTGGAGTTCTATCCGTTGTAATCACTTTTTGCGGTGTGTTTGTTGGGATTCGATGAATTGTAAATTTATGATCAGATTATCCATGAATATTATTTGAGTCTTCTCTGATCTCTTTTATGCATGATTATTATAGTTTCGTATTTCTTCTCTGATCTATTGATTTGGTTTGGCCAACTAGATTGATTTATCTTGCCATGGGAAGAGGTGCTTTGTAATGGGTTCGATCTTGCAGTGCTCAATCCCAGTGACAGAAAGGGACATGACACGTATGTATCGTTGCTATTAAGGGTAAAAAGATGGGGTTTATTCATGCGTGAGTTTACTTTGTCTACATCATGTCATCTTGCTTAAGGCGTTACTCCGTTCTTTATGGACTTAATACACTAGATGCAAGCTGAATAGCGGTCGATGTGTGGAGTAATAGTAGTAGATGCAGGCAGGAGTCGGTCTACTTGTCTCAGATGTGATGCCTATATACATGATCATTGCCTTGGATATCGTCATGATTATTTGCTTTTCTATCAATTGCCCAACAGTAATTTGTCTACCCATCGTATGCTATTTTCTTGAGAGAAGCCTCTAGTGAAAACTATGGCCCCCGGGTCTATCTAAATCATATATTAAAAATCCTAAAAATACCTTAATGCACTTTTCTTTTATTTATTTTATTTTGTATTTTTGTTTTAATCTATCTATCTATCACCATACAATTTAATCTTGCAATTGACCGCCGAGTGATTGACAACCCCTCGTTTGCGTTGGGTGCAAGGATTTGTTGTTTGTGTGCAGGTACTGCTAACGAGGTGTTGCGTGATTCTCCTACCGGATTGATAACCTTGGTTTCATAACTGAGAGAAATACTTACCTCTACTGTGCTGCATCATCCCTTCCTCTTTGGGGAAAATACCAACGCAAGCTACAAGTAGCATCCAGTCACTACCATGAGATGGATGGCTCATTACATTCCAATCTCTGTGCTCCTGGTTCCTAGAATGCCACAGTATATCCTCTCTTGTTTGAGCATCATGAAACAACCTCTGCAATCTTGGTATAATTGGAAAATGTCTCAGAACCTTATGAGGAATCCTCTTCACAGCATCGCCATCTTTCCATCTTGATGATTTGCATTTTGGGCATTCACTTAAGTTGGCATAATCCTTCCGGAACAGAACACAATTATTCTCGCAAACATGGATCATATCATATCCAATTCCAACCGCACGGAGGAAATTCTTCATTTTACTGTAGGTGTGTGGCAGCTCCGACACAGCTGGGTAAGAATCGCGGAAAGCAGCCATCATCGCATCGAATGATTTGTTGGTCATCCGCTGAGATGTCTTCACCTGAAGAAAGCTGACCATAGCTGAGAATACTGACAGCTTACAACCTGCGGTGACTGCCATGTTGCATTGGTCCAACATGCGGGCCCACCATTTTTCTTGTACAGGTGTAAGTTCTCGAAATGCGCGAGCATTTCATAGCATTGTTTCAATCTTGGTCAAAATCACTGGCTCCGCCGCCACCTCCACCTCCTTCTCTTCCTCCTGAGTATCAGGCAGATCAAGATGGCGATCTGCTGCTTCCACATAGTCAGTGACATTGACGTTCACAGCTTCACCTTGATGAACCCACCTAGTATATGTGACTGACATCCCATACAAGTGTAGATGATTTTGCACAGTTCACTGGGGTCTTGAAACTGAATTCATACAACTGCTACACGGGCAGCGCACATCTGCTTTCGGACCATCGTACTCAGCTCTGATAAAGTTCATGAAGTTTTGAACCCCCTCGACATATGCAAGGGAGAATCGTCGAGCAGAAGTTATCCAAGTCCTGTCCATCTGTCAGACATACAAATTAGTTCTTCTACTAGATATTACAGGAAAAACATATATGTTTCATCATAAAGTCCAGAAAAATACCTAGGTCGATGTCAAAAGCTATGACAAGATATTTGGACAAGCAGATCTAAGTAACGAAATATATGTAAAGCTGATTCAGCAAACAGATTGAGTGCTAAATTTTGGCAAGCTATTTCAGCAATCAATGAGGCCGAGCACACAGCCATCGAAGGCCATCTCAGCAACAAAGATTGAGTGTAAAACGGTGTCGAGCTATTTCACCTAACAGATTGGCTACTAGACCATGGCAATCTACTTCACAATACATAAATGGTCCAAAAATATGGCAGGATATTTTAGCAACTAATCAGGCGTGGCATGCCATCTTAGCAAAGCAGATTGAGTGCAGAACAGGGCAAGGTAGCTTTTTAAGCAGAGCATATTGAGTGTAAACTATTTCGGCAAGCAGTGAGATTAACAGCGTCTATAAGCTAACATCCAGCGCTACTCCGACATGCACGGGGTCTCAGTCTAGAATGCGCGTACCGTGGGAGAAGCTGACCGCCGTGCGTCTCCACAAGAACGTCGCCAGCGGTGGCGGCGCGGCTAGGGGACGACAGTTTACGAGAGCGTACCATGGGATCGAGAGGATCGCCGCGCGTCCCCACGAAGAACCGCGGCACCGACGTATCGGCGCGGCGGGGAGGGCTAGTTTGGTGGAGCGAATGGCGTGGAGGGGGGCGGGGGGAGGGGGGTTTGGGGAATATTATTGGCTAGTTGGCCGAAGGGGAGTTGAATTTGGGATTTGGGGGGAATTTTCGCGCGGTGGGCGGGGGAGTTTGGCGAATGGTCGGTTTCTCCAATTGCGGTCCCATGTGTCAGTGAAGAGGCAAGCCGAAGCGCGTTCCCTTTGGGAGAGCGGTGTGCAGGACCGACCGTGTGAGGGGTGCAATGTGACCGCGACAGGTGTGTCGTAAGTGTACCGCCTTTTCCTTTTGAACTTGTAGAGCGTAACACTTGGTTTTGGTGCTTGGCGCGATCCATCGATACAAATCCCGACTAAAACGGTGCGGGCGGGTCTTTTCCCACGCGATATGCTGGGAGTTTGGCTTAGTTGGTTTGACAGACAGAGCGAGAGAAAGACGTGAAATGCGTGAATGTGTAGTGGGCGTAATTTTGGAGGGCCTAAGAGAAATTGTGTATGTAAACCCTCTGTATTTATTTACTTCGCATATTAGCTTTGTCTCGGGTCAAACTTTCTAAACTTTGACCAAGTTTATACATACAAAAATAATGACAACCACAATACGAAGTAAATATGATTAGAATTATTATTCAATATATTTTCATACAACATATGTTTTTATTGTGAAAGTTCATATAACTGGACGAGATTCATGCAAACACATCAGATTTTCATTACATTTCAAACTTTTAGGACAAAAAAAGAAAATAAACACGACCCTAAACCTATCCTATGGCGACGGCGTACGTCCACTTTCCGTTGTATTCCGCATCGGCGACCACGTCCTCCATCTGCCGTCTCCATGAACGGCGGCGGGGTTCAAGACCCGTGAAGTAAAGGTGCGGTCTCCGGCGAGGAAGAGTAGAACATGGGAGATGGACCGGCCCATTTGGGACACCATGCCTGCCGCCTCCCATGCCCTGCTCATCCTCGGAGGAGTCCGCGACCTCGGCGGTGCCAGTGGACGTGAGGTCGATGATGGACGTGGATGGTCCATCGCTGTTCACGTGCCATATGCGCCCCCGAACGTTGGACGGCGTTGCGTAGAATGCGCGGCTGGCGGTGCTCTTGTCCTCGGTCACCGGCGCGGCCGGCGCTTGTGCGGCTGCGTCCGCGTCCGGCTACGCTGGCATTGCGTTGCGAGCGGCGGGTTGAGCAAGGGCGGCGACCTCGAGCTTCATCTCCGAAGACAAGCTCTCCCGCAGAGCATTCCCGCCCGTGGTCATGGTGAATGTGGTGCCAGGGAGGAGGATGTGCTCTGGTGTGGAGTTTAGCTGGGTGTTGCCGCCTTTAAGTAGCGCATACCGGTGAGGCCAAGCGTCCGGGTGCGTCAATGAGTCGCCGGAGTTCGTACCTCAGGCGGCGAGCCTGCTTAATGGCGGCATGCGGACGAACGACATGAATGCGGGTAGCTGGCGCCGGGGGAGGGGGGTAACACACGCGGGCGAGGGATGAGGGTTTTTTGTGGGCCAGGGTAGTCAGTTGCGGGCGTGGCAACGTCACAGACGCCCTTTGCTCACATGCGATCCCACATGTCAGTGCCAAAGCAAGACGACCCGCGTTCCCTTGGGTCAGAAGAGCATGCCGGACCGACCGTCTGGGGGTGCGACGTGAACGCGACAGGGGTGCTATCTGTGCACCGCCTTTTCATTTCGAACTTGTAAACCGTAACACTTGTAGAGCGTAAGACCGAAAGCATATAGTATGAAGTTGTCACCTCACCTATATCCAGCCTAGTAGCCCACGTGTACAATAGTTATTCCTACTAGCATATGTACCAGTATAATTAGTGTACCGCCATTTCCTTTTCAAGTCGTGAAGCGTAACGCTTGATTAAGTAGCCGGACAATGTGTGTTGCCTGTCTTTGTATGTATTTGAGGTGTGCTGATTGAGGTGTCCGGCTGTTTGAAGGAATAATTGAGGTGTGCCCGCTCCGTGCTCGCATTTAGGTGTCCAACTTACCATGTTCCGGCTGTAGTAACTATACTATGTAAGTTGCTTGGAAAAATAGTTACCTAGGTCGGTTTTGTGAGCCGTCCACTACGTGTCGCTCCCCATCTTACTAGTGACACACCCCTTCGGTTCATGGCCCGACACATCTTGATGAGATCGATAGATGTGGGGAGATCGAGTGTGTGTCGTGCAAATCAAGGTTTTGGTGTGTGTCTATGATAGAAATGATCGTGTGAGGTGGAGAGTGGGGGGGTGTTTGTGTGTACGCTAGTCGGCCATGTACCATCTAGCTGTAGATCGATTGAAATAGGACTAGGGTGGGTCTGGAGATCGATCGATCGACTGATGTGCATAGGGGTGTAGAGAAAGATGAATGTATGCATAAAAAAATATAGATGAAAGGCTTGGTTACAATTAATGCATGGTAGAGTGACCTAGGCGTGTGTCGAAGAGCGACCTGATGAGCGAGATACAATCCCGATACCTCAAGAGGTCGATCATGTGTGACATGCACAAAGAGGAAGAGAGGTGCTATGCGTGTGTGTGTGTGCGAGAGAGAGAGAGAGACCCTGAGATGAAACCAAGAGAGATCGAGTGGGTGTGCAGTACAGAGAGAGCGTGCGTCAAAGAAAAAAAACGTGACAACACTCTATGTTGGGTGTGTGAGACACATTATGCATAAGAAGATTAAAAAAAGTTTCAAATATTAGAATTCAACCTAAAGTGGATTCAAATATTTGAACCGGTGATCATAGCATTTGCAAATCATATGTAAAGGGCATTCAATCTTCGTTTCGCTTTTCAACTTACAATATACCATGTACAAGCACGTATATAAGTTTGTATTCAAACAGAAAATGGTTTCCAATTTGTATTCAAACACGTGAATGTTTGTTCTCGCGCATGCGCTTGCTACTCGGATTTCTCCACGTCTAGCCAGTCCAATAGCAGTAGGAGTACTAGTACTAGTAGTATTACTACCTTTGTTTTTCGTGCCAAATTTTGACCATAATTTCAACTCAATTTTTTTAATGCATGTCATCAAAAATTATATCGTTCGATTCATATTTGAACATAGTTTCCAATGATATTATTTTCGGTGACATGCATTAATATTATTTTAGGTAAATCTAAGGTCAAAATTTGACACAAAATACGAAGGGGACCAATAAACAAGGACAGAGGCCTCTGCACTAGAGTATGGAGTGCTTATTAACACATGGCCCACCTCACACTCTCAACAAATTTCTTGGAATCTGTGCTACAATCTCCCCCTCCTCGTCTCTCTCTTCTAGTGTGTTTTTTTACATCAATCGTCTCTCTCTTCTAAATTCAGCCGACGCGGGCGGGGGATGGGGAGATGGAGGGGGAAAGTTTGCCTACCGTCGGTTTGCTCTCAACTGCAGTCCCGCAAGCGAGCGAAAATGCAAGATGAAGTGCGTTCCATTCGGTGAGCGATGTGCTGGACCGACCATGTCGGGGTGCAACGCGAACGCGACAAGTGTGATGTACACCGTCAGTTCCTTTTGAACTTCCATACTTCTTTTTTTGGAATGGCTAATGCGCGCGCGCACGTCGGAGCGCACGATTTCCGACCGGCTGGGCTTGTCCTAATTAAGTAAGTTCATCAGGGTATATTATTGATAATTAAGGAAAGGGCGGGCAAGTAGCTGGCGTAGAATATCGGGGGTTATCTTCACAATTTTAAAACGAGGAAAAGGAACAATCACAGCGCGCCTGTCGCGTTCGCATCAGACCAGCACACGGTCGATCTACCCCGCCGCTCAACGCCAACCGGCTTGGCATTTCACTGGCATGTGGGAACGCATGTCAGCAATCCGACCATGGGCCAAACTAGCCCGCCCCGCCGTCATCATTTCCTCCACGCGCATGGTTCGGCCATCGTAAGGTGACTTATACACCTGGACGGAGGGAGAAACCTCATGTGATCAAACCAAACTCAGACATCCAATCGCTGACACCTAATTTTCGTCGATACAATATGTTTATAAGGCCGATTTATTAAATATAAATATGTTTTTACACAGCAAATGACCCCTAAAAACAACAACATAAAGAAAAACTATCACTGCTCACGGAACGAGCTGGCCTCGCCGTCTTTGGCTGCCGGCGCGAACCAGCCGGAGCTGCCGACGTGTGTCTCCGCGGCATCGTTGTCCTCGGCCTCCAGCTACTCATTCATGCAGAGCGTGACGGCGCTCTGCACGGACGCGAGCACCGCCCGGTTCACATCCACGACGTTCGGTTCCGCCTGCAGGAGGGCCTCAATGGCAGCGCATCTGCGCGCTCCGCGTCGAGTTGAGACTCCACCGCTCGGTTCAAGTCCATGACGTCCGATTCCGCCTGCAGGAGGGCCTCGATGGCAGCGGAATCTGCGCGCTCCGCGTCGAGTTGAGCCTCCGCCGCCCGGTTCACGACCACGACATCCGGTTCCGTCTGCAGGAGGGCCTCGATGGCAGCGGCATCCACGCGCTCCGCATCGAGTTGAGCCTCCGCGGTCCGATTCACGACCATGACATCCGGTTCTGCCTGCAGGAGGGCCTTGATGGCAGCGGCATCCGCGCGCTCCACGTCGGGTTGAGCCTCCGCCGACCGGTTCACGACCACGACATCCGGTTCCGCCTGCAGAAGGGCCTCGATGGCAGCGGCATCCGCGCGCTCCCCGTCGAGTTGAGCCTCCGCCGCCCGGTGCTTCTTTAGGATCGCCAGGTTGAACCGCTGGTCCGCCTGCACCATGGGGGACCCGGACGCCGGCACGAAGTCGACGTCCATCGTCTCCTTCGCCGCGGGGGGCTTCTGCACCGCGACCTCCGCCATGAACATCAGATCGACTTCCTCCTCGGAGCTCGGCTCCAGATGACTCGGGGATTGGCCCGCCGCAAAGCGAGCTTGGGAACGGAGGTCTGTGGCGCATACCGCCGCCGCGATTTCTACGCGGCGCTCGAGCGTCAACATCTTGTAGTACGTGATCTTGCTGTGCACCATGGCTATCCAGCGAACTAGGGGATGGCTGATGCGGGCTAGGGAATCGAAAGGTGGGAGAATGGGCTGGGAGGTGGGGTTTTGTGGCAGGGGTGACCGGCCGGCAAGTAGCTGGTGTAGGCCGAGCTGCGAAGGTTCCGGTGTGAATAGTGGTATCGGTGACGACCGGTCAATCGGTTTTGACTGTGCGGAGATTGTAAAGCCGGACGACTGGAACCTGGAGAGTTGTGGGGTGGGATGGGACCAAAGTTTCGGAGTTTGACGTCGCAGACGTCCGGACCTCCCCAGCCGTTCGGTCTGTGGGATTTGTTTTTTTTAGATGCTGTAGGTGGGATTCGTATCCGGAAAGACTCTTCCGTGATCGCGCGTGCCAACGCACGGATCCCCTTATCGCAACCTCAATCAACTTTCGACCAAGTTTGTTTCTTTTCGAATTAATAACTGCAGCCGTTTCCATGTATTTATAGTGGCCCCACCTCCTCCTTTGACGATACAAGCAGCACATGGTTGCATGCACGTTGCCCCACTTTACTTTCCATTTAATCCTCGCCTGGTGAATGCGCATGGATCTTTCCATCCCCAATTAATCGCCCCCCCTGATTTTCACTTGGGTGGAGCCCGCCGTTTCCTTAATTATCAATAATACACCCTGATGAACTTACTTAACTAGGACAAGCCTAGCCGGTCGGAAATCGTGCGCTCCGACGCGCGCGCGCGTATCAAAAAAAATTGTGAAGATAACACTTGGTTCCTTGCCTTCGCGTGATACATCGATGGAAATCCCGATTATAATGACGCAGAATTTTCTACTAAATCCCGTAAAAAGGCGTCCTCTTCGCCCCTCCGGCCGCAATCATCGCGCGAATCATATAATTTCTATTTGACTTCCTTCCCCTCCGGCGAAGTGCGTTCGACGGAGCGCACCATTGAGGCAGACGACGGTCATGTCGTTCGGAAGTGCCGCCTGGAAGCCAAGACAACCGCCTTCTTTGCATCCAGGAAGTCCGTAGGAGACAGCAACTATCGTGTCACCATGACCGTTGGATGCGACGTGACCACGTCGTTCGAGCTCGAGCTGCCGCAAGGGGACTCGAACGTGACCGTGTACCCTTACACGGGCACCGGTTTACTGTCGGAAAGGCTCTTCCACGTCGGGGACCCGTCCAGCCTGTGCAACCAACGGAAATGCCGGCGTGCAGTTCGGAGCTGGCTCCGCTCATCGATCTACGTCCCAACAAAACAGAGTGGGAGACGATCGTCCTCGACGGCGTTGTGAGGAAGATAGTCCAGGAGGCGAATTGCCGGCGGTTGCATCAACGAGGAGGGTGTGACTCCAGCTTCCACATGAATGTGGACCGGCGTCATGTCGTTACCCTGCCGGCGCTACATTCGTGGAGAAGCTTCTTGGCCAGGAAGATGCTGGGACGTGCCTGGCATGTCTCGCACACACCATCAAACAAGTAGTACAGTAGTACCGCTTATCTAGGCTTTCGCCGGCCTATTGATGCACATACGAGAATTTTTAAATCATATAATGCTCTATGTACATTTGGTCTTGTCACTAATAAGTACTAGTACTATATTTGTAACCATTGAGTAACTAGTACTTGTTGGTGAACGTTGCGTAGCCGTGGATGTCCGAGCAAAATTTGAAACACAGTCACGATCAAACGAGATGTTACCATTGGGCTCCACTACTCCACTAGCCGGAATCACCTTGGCCTATTTGATTTGCAGGATCCTCAAAATGCAGGAATCGCAAAAATATAGGATTGTTCTCTTTGGATGGGAATGGCTTGGATTGGAGTATAGGATTAGGATTGTGTGTTTGATGTCATAGGAAAGACAGATGAATTTTTAAAATACTCCTAGGTTGGAGTAGATGCAGGATTTCCTATATTATTAAATGTAGCACAATAGCTTCGTCCGTCCAGCTTACTGAGGGAAAAGTCATTTCTGGAAGAAGACGATGGAGAAGCGGATTCAGCGAAGAGTGAAATTATGGTTGCTTCACCCGTGACTTTGTGATTTGACGCCTCATTGCTTTGTGATTTGTGATAGTAGAAGGGAGTAGGCTCTGTGCTCTATGCATGCGTCCATGCAAGGGAGAAAGAGGAGAGAGGTTGCATTTTTTTATTCCTTCAATCAATTTGGCATCGGCGCACCACCGAGTTCCGGTTTCCTCTTTTTTTGGCTTTCGCAACACCCTCCACAATGGTTCCCATCGATGCCAAAAGCTAATTTACCATTTGGCTACACATTGTGGATGCCCTTAAGCGTACCACTTGGTTAAAGAGGAGGTGCTTTTGCCGCGCGGAAGGTAGGGGAGGTTGGCCTCACGGTTTGCTAACATGCGGTCCCACGTGTCAGTGATATACCAAGCCGATCCGCGTCCCACATGACTACATGAGGCAGAACAACGGCAGAAGCAACTTCAGCGAGGAGTGAAATGATGGTTGCTTTGTCCCTCCAACTTATACTGCGGGAAAGCTGCAGCTTTGTGATTTGACGCCTCATTGCTCATTACTACTGCGGCACCACGACCGGGGTGCGTCTCCCCTGCTGCTCTGCACTGTTATTTGGTGCATGGCACGTGGACCCGGATGCTGGATGTCCCACATGTCAGCGAAAGGGAGTAGAACATTTATGAAAGAGAGCGCTCCACTCTTACGACGGAGGAGTACAAGACACGGCGGCCCAGTTAAGTGTAACTTGTATGTGGTAGTCTTGTACTACTCTTGTACCACTTGGTTTTGCTGTTTCGCGCGATCCATCGATACAAACCCGATTAAATAGGCGAGGCCGGGTCTTTTCCTGTGCGGTAGGCAGGATAGTTTGGCATAGTCGGTTTGACAGAGAGACCGAGAGAAAGATGTGAAATGCTTGAATGTGTAGTGGGCCCTTTTTTGTGTGTCATGTGTGTGTAGTAGGACCTTTCAGATCACTAGATGATACTAGCCATACATTTCAACGCAATTTTAATGTATGCAACATGAATAATTGAAGTAACAATATGAGATCTAAAACTTTAAATACATATGATTTATTGATTTAGAGTATAGTAATACTGTATTGCATAGTTGTTAGATATAACATGCGAGAACGTGTAGGGACGTATTTTTGAGGGCCCACAGAGAGAAATTCGGCATATAGTGGATTCAAATATTTGTATTCATCATCATAGCATTTGTAACTTATATATAGAGTTTATACAGTAGACGTGAATGCTTGTTTGCTCTTACGAAACCAGTACAACAATATTGGGGTGGCGTGCGCCAATTTAGGCATGGGAGGTTGGCCTAGTCGGCTCCACGGAGAGAGCGAGAGAAGAGATAAATACACTCGGTCACTGTATTTGAAGCGAAAGCATAACACGGTCACCGGAGTTCAGAATACGCTCATTAGGGCCACTATATATGTTTGACAGTGATTATACGGTCACTCGCTCACCGTTCAGCATCGTATTGCACTCTGTTGACCGGCCAAATAGTCTACGTGGCACTATGTTGACTGGTTAAATTTGCCACGTTCCTTGTGGGTCCCACCTATCAGTTGGCAAAGGAAAGAGATAAGATAAACAGAAATTTACGCAGGCGCGACAAGACTCGAACCCTTGCGCGCGAACCACCTGGCTGTGTATGTGTGTGTCAGGGCCTGATGTGTGTGCATGCACGTGTAGGTTGAGCACTTGAGCGTGAGCGTGTGTGTTGGTCGTGTGGTGAGTGCATGCATGCGTGCGTGCGTGTGTGTCTGCGTGTGTGTGCATGCATGCGTGCGTGTGTGCATGTGAGTGTTGCATGCATGCGTGCGTGTGTGTATAATCACCACACTAGATCCTGTGTATTAAAAGAACCAGTCAACCAGCACAACATACCAATACAAGGCCACCTTGTCCGCGCCACTTCGAATCTCTTAGTACTAGTGATACCCACCGTCTAATATTTTATTTTCGTTTGTTTACATTCTTATACCCGCTGACAGGTGGGCCCTATGGTAGTGAGATAATGAGCGCTGATGATGCAACACTAGATGCGCCACGTAGACTGTTTAACTGGTCAACTAATCGTGTCTTCAACAAATACAAAGCTCTACGGTGAGCCTGTGACTGTATAACAACCACAAAACGTATATGGTGACCGTAGTGAGTGTATTGTCAAGTCCAGTGATCGTATCGTGCTTTCCCTTCAAATACAGTGATCGTCGGTGTATATCTCGCGCGAGAGAGATGGAACATGAGTGAATGTGATGGGGCGTACTTTTAGAGGGCCTAGAGATAGTTTGTGTGCGTACGTGAAAGAGGCGTAGAAAGGGGGCGATGGGGAGAGAGAGAGATGCTCTTCGTTTCTCTTTATTATGACTAACTTCATAGTATAAAAATATAAACATTCACAATGCGGAATAAATATCATTGGATGCACCATGCAATTAACTTTCGCACTCCATATAACTTTGCAATATTGTATAGATGTACATTTTATAAAATAAATTTTGGCCACACTTTGCGTAGTTCTAATTCAAAAGGAATCTTGTATGCGAAGTAAACATGAACAAAGGGCTTTTTAGATCAATGGAGCGCATGATAAGATGCAACATGTGTGAATGTGTAGTTTACGTATTTGGCAGGGCCTGGAGAGGGTATGTGTACGTATTCGAGAGAGGCGTGGATAGAGGGGGTGTGTGTGCGATGAGAGATAGATAGCACGAGAAATGAGAGAGGTCTAGAGAGATAGAGACAAATAAGATATGTCTCGACGAGAGATGGTCTTGAGTGTGCGTATGCAAGGGAGAAGGGAAGAGAGACATGAGCAGAAATAGTGTGTGGGGTGTGTGTGTCTGGTATGCATGTGTGGGTGTGACAAGATACCGAGACCTAGGGGTAGGGGTGTGTGAGCTAGGTCTGGTGGGTCGAGGTGAGGCCTCGGGTCGGTTCCGTCCCGCGCCACATTGGTCCATCCGTGACACATTATACGGAGACCCCTGGAGGACTAGTCGCACAAGACAAAGAAACCAGAGCCGTGAAGGACTTTGTGTCCACCGACAAAGCCGGCTAGGAATTGTAACCCTAGGCCCCAGGTATGTTTATACAACCCCGGGGCCTAGTCTGTCAATAGCATGCATACACAGAATCCCTTGGTATTCACGTAGTGTACTCTATACACACCCTAGTCACAAATATACATGACCGGGGGTAGGGTATTTCCTGGATCGCAAGGGCCCGAACTAAGGTAAATCCTTGTCTCTTATTACCATGCATACAACCTAGCTGTAAGGGATATCCTAGTGAATGCTCTGCTGGAATCATATTCGTCAACTAGTAAGATAGGTGGAGATCGACAATGCGTGCGAGATAGGCCTAAGCGTCCGGGAGACACGTAGGCAGGTATATGTATAGAGAAAAGGGTCGATGTAGATCGTGCGTGCGTATGCGTGTGAAAGAGTTCTTGTGACAGAGACTAGTGAAAGGAGTCGTAGATAGTTGTGATATATATAGACAGCATGTGTGTGAGAGACACCCCACGAGAGAGTGTGAGGATGTGCGAGAGAGAAGGCCGATGGATATACAGCGTGTGCGTGTATGTGTGAGAGAGAAAGATAACACGTGTGTGAGGAGGGTACGCGTAAAAGACTGATGTACACACCAATTTAAAATATAAAATTGTATCATATTTGGATGGGATCATGATATTTGCGATTCGCGTATGGAACGATTATTGGTGTATCAAACATCCATATTCTATCGAATTTGAGCATGTGTATGGTATTATTCGACATAATTGATCCATAGAGTCAGTATTTTGAAATCCAGGTAATGCATGGCTTTAGCAATTCAAATATAAACGTGATTATAGTTTATGTTGTGTGTGTAAAGCACATTATACATACAAAAGATACATAGTGAACATTCTAAATAGATAGCTAGGAACTAGCATACGTTTGAAATCAACTTAAGGTGGTTTCAAATACTATTCGAATTCAACATGAAGTGCATTCAATTATTTGAATTCGAGATCATGCCATTTGTAAATCATACCTAAATTAAGGGTGCATCAATCTTTGCTTTGTTTTTGTACATAATAACAAATAGTCGTGTACAAAATACATTCAAATTTACCACCTCCATTCCAAAATAATAGTAGTTATAGGATTTTCAAGAGTCAAAATTTCAAAAGAAGCGCATAATTTAATGAGGTTTTCAATCATACAAGGTCAAATTTAACGAGGTCTATTAAGGTCAATCCTAATAGTTCAAGAGTACTGTAAACGTGAATGCTTCTGGTTCAAAAGTTTGAACGAAGCGCTAAAAGAGCCTCTCCTCGCCCGAAACCGCGCGAGACCAATGTAGGGGGAGCCCCGTCTATATTTTCTAGATCTTCGGTGCAAATCGTGTAGTTGTCATCATCCACCAAAAAGGGGGAGATTGTTAGGGCATTTCCCGCCTTAGGGTTTTGGTGATGATGACAATGCACCCTTGGTCTAATCGTGCGCCCTAGTTTACTCAGGTACACCTCGTTTGGTGCAAGACGGTCAGGCATTCCCTCAGGATGGAAAAGATCGAAGATGGAGTTTCCAACGCGTTTATTTCTTTGGTCGTAGGAAATCCGTACTATTAAGAGGGAATCCGCATCGGAAGGTACTGGGTGAATCAATGCACGTACACATTCTATTGCACCCACTATATATCCTTCCGTTCGAGGAGAGAGGTCCTCAAAGTCTTTCTATGGCAGTGGTTTTAGTGCCCAGCGGTTGTACCGCTTGTTAAAGCGGTTGTACCGCCTGACCGGTTGTTCCGGCCCTGCACCGCTCCACTACCGGTATACCTTCTGTAAGGGAGCTGTTGTAGGGCGGTGGTGGCCCGGTAGTTCCCGGACGGCTTCGGCGAACCGGTACTACTGGTGCCTGGAGCGGTTGTACCGCTCCGGACTTGACCACCACCGGAACGTTGGTCTGGCGGTTGTACCGGCACAACCACCGCCCCAACTACCGCTATGGGGTGACTCCCTTCTGTTATGAGGCGGTTTTTGAGCGGTGGTGGAGCGGTAGTTCCTGGTTGGCTCCGGCCGACCGGTACTACCGGCTGCTCCACCGGTTGTACCGCCTGGGCATTTCTGCAGTGGAAACCCGTGAATACCGGTTGTACCGGTGCTTCAAGCGGTTGTACCGCTGCAGTGTAAAAACTGCTGTAACGGTTGGATTTGGGAGCACTATATAAGTAGGTGGTTCTTCCACCTACCTTTTCACCTCTTGCCTCTCTCCCTCCTCCATTGTTGCCCTCCAAGCTTTCTTGCCCGATCTCTCTCTCTAGCCACTCAAACTTGTTGATTTGCTAGGGATTGAAGGAGGAGACCTAGATCTACACTTCCACCAAAGGAAACTTGATTCCCCCATACTTTCTTGTGTGGATTTTGTTACTCTTGGGTGTTTGGGCACCCTAGACGGAAGAGGTCACCTCGGAGCCACATTCCATTGTGGTGAAGCTCCGTGGTGGTGTTGGGAGCCTCCAATTCAGTTGTGGAGAGAGCCTCAACCTTGTTTGTAAAGGTCCGGTTGCCGCCTTCAAGGGCACCACTAGTGGAATCACGGCACCTTGCATTGTGCGAGGGCGTGAGGAGAATACGGTGGCCTTAGTGGTTTCTTGGGGAGCATTGTGCCTCCACACCACTCCAACGGAGACGTACTTCCCCCTAAAGGGAAGGAACTTCAGTAACACATCCTCGTCTTCACCGGCTCCACTTGTGGTTATTTCTTACCTTTACTCTGTGCAAGCTATTGTTGTGGTGTATCCCTTGCTTGCTTGTGTTGTCATTGTTATTAATATCATATAGGTTGCTCACCTAGTTGCACATCTAGACAACCTATTTTGTTGCTAACCCTAATTTGTAAAGAATAGCTAAAAATTGGTAGTTGCCTATTCACCCCCCCTCTAGTCAACCATATCGAAACTTTCAATTGGTATCAGAGAATCGTCTCTTTATTAAGGGTTTCACCGCCCGAAGAGTATGGTTGACGACAGGGATCGGGTTGAGGAAGTGCCCGAGGCCATGGAGTTGAACTCGGTCACCCGAGACGACTTAAATGAAGCTATGGCTTCACTTAAGACGTCTATGACGGCCGAGGTCAAGTCCATGCTTAAAGAACTCCTTGAGGGGTTGAAGTCTACTCCCGATCCTTTGCTTGTGATTAATCCCACCGCATCAGAGTCGGAGGCCAATTCCGGCAAGGAAGCGGCTAAAGGCACTCAAACCTCTTCCCCTCATGGTAAGAATGGGACGGGAACCTACGCCTCGGTTCCCCCTCTCCCGGTCTATGGAGGACCGGTTCCTACACCGCATATTAACAACCTAGGTCCTCCTCCTAAACTTGTGAAGGGTGATTTTGCTAATTGTGTTTTTCGTATCAAGTCTCATTTGAATCACAGCTCAACAAATCTTTGGAGAATCATTGAGCAAGGCTTCTACCCACATGATCCAAGCAACCTCACTCCAAGAGAAGAGGCGGACAATCAATACAATCACTCCGCATTGTTCATCCTCCAATCCGTAGTGCCTCCCGAAGATCTAGCTCACTTTCGCCCCTTCTCCCGTGCAAAGGATTGTTGGGAACACATTATATCTTTGTACAAGGGGAGCTCAAGCATTCAACGGTCCAACTTTGAGGTGGTGCTTGATGAGGCCGATGAATTTGTGATGAATGAAGATGAGGATCCTCGGGATCTCTACCGAAGATTGACAACTCTTGCGGTCGCTCTTCAAGATCATGGGAGCAAGGATACGGATGATAATTGGATCAAGCGCAAGTTTCTCAAGGCCATCATGCCATTCAACAAGGCAATGTCCTCCGTGATCCGTCAAAGACCGGACTTCCACACATTGTCTTCAAGTGAAGTGTTGGATGAGTTTATTGCCATGAACATCATGAACAAGACCGCCGACAATGCTCTAGCTCGTGTCCGGTCAAAGAAAGGCTCACCCAACCTTGCTTTGAAGGCCAAGGGTATTCCGGACGAAGAAGAAGAAGAGAGTTGCCCCGAAGACACCAAATATGCTTACCACGAGCACATGGCTCTTGCGTCAAGGCAATTTTGTTGCAACAAGAGAAACACAAGGCCCAACTCCTCCAGGAACAACTCAAAGGGCAAGCAACGTGTAAGGACTTGCTACAATTGTGGCAATGTGAGTCACTTTGTGGTGGATTGTCCGTATGAGAAGAGGGAGGACAATGGTGGCAAGCTCATCCGCAAAGACAAGGCCAAGTCCTTCCCCAACAAGAACAATTTCAACAAGAAGGTGCCTCCAAAGGGCTTGGTGGCGCAAGAAGAGTACAACTCCGATGATGATGATGATGATACAAGTGGTGAAGTGTTAGCAATGGCCACCATGGCCATTGCCACCTCTTCTCCAACCTCGGTGTCCCTCTTCGATGCCCCCAATGAGAACATCATCGCCAAGTGCCTCATGGCCAAAGGTATCAACAAGGTAACCTCCAACATCAAAACCACTACCACTACTACTCCTTCATTGTTGGATTGTGTGGATGATAGTGAGATGGTAAAGGTTGATGAGAACGAGTTTGATAAGTTCTTGAGTAAGCTCAAAGGTGAGACCAAGAAGCACTTTGTTGCTCTCTTGGAACAATTGGGTGAGGCCAATGATATCATTGAGTCCCACGAAGAGACTATCACTAACTTGCAAGGCCATAGTCGTGATTATGCTGATGAGATTGCAGATCTTTCCATTGCCCTTGAGGAAGAGCGAGGTCTTCGTTTGGCTCTTGAGGAGTCACATAACGTTGACCTTGCTCAACTAAAGAAAGATCTTGAACATGCTCAAGTTCTTACTCGTGTGCTCAAATCCGACAAGGTTGACCTTGGAGTTGGCCATGCTAGACTCAAGGAGGAGTTTGAGCTACTTGACAAAGCCCACAAGGTTTTGAAGAGTGCTCATGGCTCTCTCAAAGAGTCTCATGATCAACTCCAAGTGAAGCTAACAACGGAAATAGCCACTTGTCCTCTGTTCGTTTTAATTGATAATGCCATTGCTACTAACCCTTGTTGTGAGCATGAGCATCATGTGGAGGAGAATGCCAAGTTGAAAGAGCAAATCGAGAAAGGCCTTGTGACTTGCATACAAGGCGAGAAGAACCTCAACGAACTTTTGAGCAATCAAAAGGAAGTTGTGGCAAAGGAGGGACTTGGGTTTGTGCCCAAGTCAAAGAAGAAGAAGAACAACAAGATCAAGAAACCTCTCCCTCTCAAAGAGGTATTTGTCAAGAAGGGAGAGGGTGCTCATAAGGAGAAGAAGAACAAGGTGGTGGGTGGAAATGTCAAGAAGGACAAACACACTCCATCGAACAAAGCCGGCGACTTTAACCCTTCTTATGTTTTATGCCGTGCTAGTGATGGGCATGTTTATGCCAAATTTGTTGGTTCTTATTATGAGTACATTGAATGGTCTATTTGGTTTCCTAAGACCCTTGTTACTAACATCAGAGGAACCATTAAAAAATGGGTACCTAAAACCAAGCATTGATCTCTTGTAGGAGTTTGCTTCCGGTGGAGGATCATGGTTGCTCGATAGTGGAGCAACAAATCATATGACCGGGAGCAAGCATTTGGTGGTGGACGTGCAACCAAGCTCATCTATGCCCACCCATGTTCAATTCGGTGATGCCTCAACATCTAAGGTATTGGGTCTTGGCAAGGTTGTGATTTCTCATGATTTATCAATTGAGAAAGTCATGCTTGTTGAGACCCTTGCATACAATTTACTTTCCGTTCGTCAACTTGCACTTATGGGCTTTGCCACATTCTTTGACCTTGATACCGTGGCCCTTTTGTGGAGCAAGACTCTTAAAGTAGCTTTTGTTGGGCATGTCGAGAACGGTCTCTATGTGGTTAACTTCTCGGAGCGACCCACTAAGACCGTGACTTGCCTAATGGCTAAAGTTGATGTGGGGTGACTTTGGCATCGCCGACTAGCCCATGTCAATATGAGATCTTTGCAAAGTCTCCTCAAGGGGGATCACGTTCGTGGACTAACAAATGTGAGTTTTGCCAAAGATCGTGCTTGCAGTGCTTGTATCGAAGGAAAGCTACATGAGACGGCTCACCGACCCAAGACTATCATCTACTCGAAGAGGCCCTTGGAGCTCCTTCACATGGATCTCTTTGGACCTCCATCCTTTGATAGTCTTGGGGGGAGAAAGTATTGCTTGGTGATTGTGGATGACTATTCAAGATACACTTGGGTATATTTCTTCAAGAGGAAGAGTGAGACCCAACAAACCGTCATCGACTTTGCCAATGAAGCTCAACGTCAACATGAGGCAAAGATATTGATGATTAGAAGTGACAACTGTACCGAGTTCAAGAACTACACCTTGGATGAGTTTCTTAGTGATGAGGGGATCAAGCATCAATACGCCGCACCATATACCCCTCAACAAAATGGTGTAGCGGAGAGGAAGAACCGGACATTGATGGACGTGGCAAGGACCATGATGGCGGAATTCAAGTCTCCGTACAACTTTTGGGCTGAAGCCATCAACACCGCATGTCATGCATCTAATCGGCTCTACCTCCGCAAAGGCCTGAACAAGACTCCATATGAGATACTTACCGGTAACAAGCCCAACCTCAAGTACTTTCGGGTGTTCAGATGTAAGTGTTTCATTCTCAAGAAAGGTACTCGTTTGTCTAAATTCGAATCTAGAGCTCAAGAGGGCATATTTGTTGGTTATGCTACAAACTCTCATGCTTACCGTGTCCTCAACAAGTCCAACGGACTTATTGAGGAGACGTGTAACGTAGAGTTTGATGAAAATAATGGCTCCCAAGTGGAGCAAAGTGGTCTTTGTGATGTAGGTGATGAAATTCCTCCCCAAGCCATAATAAGAATGGGGATTGGTCAAATACTCCCCATTGAGGAACCCCTTGTGGCCGAAGGAGAAGGACAATGCTCTACGCAAGTGGAGCCATCACCAACCATTGACCCACACGCTTCCGAAGAACAAACCGAAGGCCCTCAACCTAGTGATCAAGATCAAGGGCAAGATCAACCCCAAGATGATGGTGATGCACCAAATGATGCCCAAGATCAAGATCACGACACCGAGCTAGCTCAAGATCAAGTGCAAGCTCAAGATCAAGAGCAAGTTCAAGATGACGCTCAAGGTGCTCAAGATGATCCTCCTCAAGTGACCTCAGAGGAACTATTGGAGCGTCGTGCCGCCAAGATTGCTTCCAAACTCAAGCATCAACAACATGTCTTGGAGAATGTCTATGGAAGCTTAAAGAAGGGGTAACCACTCGTAGACAATTAACAAACTTTTGTGAGCATCACGCGTTTGTTTCTTGTGTTGAACCCTAAAAGGTACATGAGGCGCTCGAGGACACGGATTGGCTTGAAGCCATGCATGATGAACTCAACAACTTCGAGCGCAACAAGGTGTGGACATTGGTGCCAAGGCCAACGGAGAACCATAATATCATTGGAACCAAATGGATCTTTAAGAACAAGCAAGATACAAACGGTGTTGTCACTCGAAACAAGGCAAGATTGGTGGCACAAGGCTACTCCCAAGTCGAGGGTATCGACTACGGTGAAACTTTTGCTCCCATTGCTCGTCTTGAATCTATTCACATGTTGCTTGCATATGCATCTCATCATGATTTTAAGTTGCAACAGATGGATGTGAAGAGTGCATTTCTTAATGGTCCTCTTAATGAGTTGGTATATGTCAAACAACCCCCGGGGTTCGAGGATCCCAAGTTCCCCAATCATGTATACAAGCTCGATAAGGCACTCTATGGCCTTAAACAAGCCCCACGTGCGTGGTATGAGCACCTTACCGAGTTGTTGCAAGACCGTGGGTTTGAAATTGGGATAATCGATCCCACTCTTTTTACTAAGAGGGTTAAAGGGGATTTGTTCATATGCCAACTATATGTTGATGATATTATTTTTGGTTCTCCTAACAAAGCTTTCAATGATGAGTTCGCCGCACTTATGACCGAGAAGTTTGAGATGTCTATGATGGGAGAGTTGAAGTTCTTTCTTGGGTTCGAAGTCAAACAAAGAAGAGAAGGAACCTTCATCAACCAAGCCAAATATACCAAAGACATGCTCAAGAGATTCAAGTTAGAAGATGTCAAACCGGCCAAGACTCCAATGCCTACCAAGTGCCAACTCGACATTGATCCCAATGGTAAAGCGGTGGATCAGAAGGTATATCGTTCTATGATTGGATCCTTGCTTTACCTTTGTGCATCTAGGCCGGATATCATGTTGAGTGTGGGAATGTGTGCACGGTTTCATGCCGTGCCTAAGGAAAGTCACTTTGTGGCGGTCAAGCGAATCTTTCGATATTTGGCTCATACCCCAAACTTTGGCTTATGGTACCCCAAAGGAGCAAGCTTTGATCTCATGGGATATTCGGACTCGGATTGGGCGGGAGACAGTGTGGATAGGAAGTCAACCTCTGGAGGGTGCCAATTCCTTGGTCACTCTTTGGTGAGTTGGTCTTCGAAGAAGCAAAATTGCGTGTCTCTCTCCACCACCGAGGCCGAGTATGTAGCCGCCGCAAGTTGTTGTGCACAATTGCTATGGATGAGGCAAAGTTTAAAGGATTACGGTGTCACTTGTGACAAAGTGCCTCTTTTCTGTGACAATGAAAGTGCAATCAAGATCTCCTACAATCCGGTGCAACATAGCAAGACGAAGCACATTGAGATTCGTCATCATTTCATCCGGGATCACGTCAAGCATGGAGAGATTGATATTGTTCATGTTGGAACTCAAGAGCAACTAGCGGATATTTTCACGAAACCATTGGATGAAGCAAGATTTCGCGAGTTAAGGTATGAGCTAAATATCATTGATTCGAGCAACGTATCTTGAATATCGTCACACCCCACCGCATTCATCATGATTATCTTGTTCTAGATGTAGGCATGGATTTAGGGGGAGTGTTGTTCTCTCAATGAACTCTCCCTCCCCCTATTATGCCTAAATAAACTCAATCTTTCACATTAACCATTTTTGATGGTTCTAGTGCTTCAAAGATGAGTTTTGGTCATGGGCCCAAGTAAAAATCTTCGCGGTGCCATACCAATTGACTCAAACATAGGTGGCTTCGGCCACTGCCCCTCCTCTCTTTGTGGAGGTTTGATTCTCCTTTTGGATCTTATTTGCCTTGCTAGTTTTCCTTTTAGGTCCTAGGTGTTTGTATTCTCCAAGTGTTGGCCTTTATCGTTTGCTTCTTGCACTCTTGGAGTTTACGTCACCATAATTCAGTGCCAAGTCTCCTTCCCAAGCCTCCTCTACCCTTAAAACTTTCTGCTCCAAATGTACACAAGTTGATATCCTGGCAAGGGTGGCAGTAACCGGGCGGTACAACCGGTGGTCAGGGCGGTTCTACCGCTCTGCCATTTGGCTGTAACGTCCCGGTGGTTCTACCGGTCAAGTTTGGCTGTTCTACCGCTTAGATATTGACCTGGGCTTCCGGCCGGTACTACCGGGCGGTTACGAGCGGTACTACCGCTGCCTGTCAGGCGACGGAAGTACCGCCCCTAACCACTAGGTAGTACCAGGGGGCGGTACAACCGCTCTTAGGAGCGGTACAACCGCTTCGCGGTCTGCGCAGGTATTTAAGGGCGCGGGCCGAAGGGGTTTCTCCTTTTCCCCTTCGTGCCCGTCCTCTTCTCCTGTTCCTGCCGCCGGTTGCTGTCCCCATTGCCCCGGAGTGCCCTCCGGTGCTTCGGATCCGTCGGTTCTTCATCGGATCCGCTCCGTGGAGGCCTTCTCCTCCCCGATCTCTTCCCATGCATGCCGGTAATGCCCCATTTTCTCGTGCTTTTGGTTTCAATCTTTGAATCCATCTATCTAGGGCATTACGTGTACTCCCGTGTTTTTGGCTAAACTATTGGGTGGAAGAGATCATACTGTATTCCTCTATTGCTTGTAGATAGTTAGAAATTGAAATATTGCATCTAGATTCAGTTTTGATTTGTGCGTGTTCTCCTGTGTGTGTGGAACCGCTGTCAGCGGTACAACCGCCCGAGCGGTACTACCGCTAGGATGACCGGTACAACCGGCTTTACTGAACCTCTGTGCACTGTTTCTTCTTCTCTCTACTTACATGTAATATATTCCTCTGATCTTGTGTACATTCCTCTCATCTATGCTGGGTATCTTGTGTGCTTCCCATGTGTGTGTGTGCAGGTGGCTCTGGTTCTCGCTCTGCTCCTCGCCAGAAGACCCGGAAGAGAGTCTGTAGATGCAAGCGTCCTGATGACACTGTGGAAGAGGAGGAGGTGGTGATTCCCACCAAGCCCACCCGCCGTGAGAAGTCTGCCGCTGCCAAGCAACGTGTGGCCGTTCCTATGCACAGGTGGAAACAACATGATTGGGAGAAGTTCCGTTTGCAGAATCCCTATGAGGTTCCAGTTCATCCTCGTTGGTCCACTCATCAGTTCAGGAACGAGATGCAAGTGAGGATTGTGCATGAGCTTTTTGAGCATAACAAGAACAGGTTCACCAAGCAGTGGACAATTGACCTTGATCACTGGAGGAACAACTTGGAGTATTTTGGAGAAGCCTTAGCCCTGTGTGAGGAGTTTGACTTGGTCAAGCTCATGTCTATCAACTGTGACTTTGATGTGCACCTTATCCATCAGTTCTATGCCACCGTTCACTTCGGCACCGATGATGCTCATACTCTATCTTTCATGTGCCGTGATGAGTTATTTCAGGTGCCTTGGAGAGCCTTCTGCAATGCTCTAGGCTATGATGATACCGGTCTGACCGGGAATGGTGGCATCCGTCCTCACGACCGTGCCACTTCCATGAGCAAGGAGAAGCTAGCACCCCTGTACATCCGAGGACGTGGAGTCATTGGTGAGTCCAAGGATCTTGAGAAGGTATATGACATTATGCATCGTGTGTTCCGCAATGTGCTTCTGCCCAAGGTTGGGAATTAGGATGAGATCTATGGCTATCTGGTGGATCTGTTGGTGGCTATGAAGACCAAGGTGGGGTCTGGTGCCACCTTTGATGTTTCAAAATGGTTGTGCGAGGAGATGTACAGCATGGTCATGCACCGCAAGGTACCCATTTATGCTCCGTTTGTCATGTGCTTCCTGAACTCTGTATGGGTGGTCCGCAGGCCAGGAGAGCCTCTTACATCTCCAGACAACCTCACTGTGCATGAGGTCAAGCAGTTGAGAAAGAAGAAACATGCTGATCCTCGCTATCCTGCTGATGAGCCCGAGGATGTTTATGCCACCTCTAGTGATGAGGACTTTGAGCTGGAAGCTGCGGCCAAGCCCTCCTGCGTTGCTAAGCTCACAGCCAAGGTGAAGAAGACCTTCTGCTTACAGACTCACATCCAGAAGAAGCTTTATGAGGCTCATGTGAATGAGAAGAAGGCCAGACGCAGGTAGATTGAGATGATGAGGCACCTCAACATGCAAGTGGACAGTGGATCTGAGAAGAGCATCACTTCAGAGGACAAGTGGATCTTCGAGAACAGCACGTGGACTGACGATGTGGCCTCTGGCCATCCTACTACCAGAGGCCATCCTGCTACCTCTACCTCTGCTACCGCCGCTGAGGATGATATCATGGAGGAGGACGATCCAGAGGCATCTGATGGAGATGATCCAGAGGAGACCGAGGAGTCAGAGGAGGACTACTGAGCTCTGGGGCGTTAGCATCGCTCTTTTCCTTTTTGGTGTCTTGATGCCAAAGGGGGAGAGAGTTCTATCAGGTCTCGGGATTTGCATGGGTTTTATTTGCATTTGCTTTGGGTGTCAGTTGAACCTATTTGCTTCGAGTTGGTTTGGTTTGTGAACTTGTCGTGTGTGGAGACTTTGTGCATGGTGCGAGACATGCGATCCCGATCTATCTATATTATGCTTTTATATCTTGTCTCGTATGATCGTAGAGCGTGCTTTTTGCGTGCTTATTATTGTTGCCCTTATCTATTGCTCTACTTCATGTTCCTTCAAATTCATGCTTGTTGTCTATTCAGTTCATTTGCAGTCATTGGTTGGTCTATAAAATCTAGGGGGAGCATTGATCCTATTGTGAGCACTTTGCATTCCAAAAGCAAAATCGGAATAGTGCTCACATGTAGGGGGAGCCCCGTCTATATTTTCTAGATCTCCGGTGCAAATCGTGTAGTTGTCATCATCCACCAAAAAGGGGGAGATTGTTTGGGCATTTCCCGCCTTAGGGTTTTGGTGATGATGACAATGCACCCTTGGTCTAATCGTGCGCCCTAGTTTACTCAGGTACACCTCGTTTGGCGCAAGACGGTCAGGCATTCCCTCAGGATGGAAAAGATCGAAGATGGAGTTTCCAACGCGTTTATTTCTTTGGTCGTAGGAAATCCGTACTATTAAGAGGGAATCCGCATCGGAAGGTACTGGGTGAATCAATGCACGTACACATTCTATTGCACCCACTATATATCCTTCCGTTCGAGGAGAGAGGTCCTCAAAGTCTTTCTGTGGCAGTGGTTTTAGTGCCCAGCGGTTGTACCGCTTGTTAAAGCGGTTGTACCGCTTGACCGGTTGTTCCGGCCCTGCACCGCTCCACTACCGGTATACCTTCGGTAAGGGAGCTGTTGTAGGGCGGTGGTGGCCCGGTAGTTCCCGGACGGCTTCGGCGAACCGGTACTACCGGTGCCTGGAGCGGTTGTACCACTCCGGACTTAACCACCACCGGAACGTTGGTCTGGCGGTTGTACCGGCACAACCACCGCCCCAACTACCGCTATGGGGTGACTCCCTTCTGTTATGAGGCGGTTTTTGAGCGGTGGTGGAGCGGTAGTTCCTGGTTGGCTCCGGCCGACCGGTACTACCGGCTGCTCCACCGGTTGTACCGCCTGGGCATTTCTGCAGTGGGAACCCGTGAATACCGGTTGTACCGGTGCTTCAAGCGGTTGTACCGCTGCAGTGTAAAAACTTCTGTAACGGTTGGATTTGGGGGCACTATATAAGTAGGTGGTTCTTCCACCTACCTTTTCACCTCTTGCCTCTCTCTCTCCTCCATTGTTGCCCTCCAAGCTTTCTTGCCCGATCTCTCTCTCTAGCCACTCAAACTTGTTGATTTGCTAGGGATTGAAGGAGGAGACCTAGATCTACACTTCCACCAAAGGAAACTTGATTCCCCCATACTTTCTTGTGTGGATTTTGTTACTCTTGGGTGTTTGGGCACCCTAGACGGAAGAGGTCACCTCGGAGCCACATTCCATTATGGTGAAGCTCCGTGGTGGTGTTGGGAGCCTCCAATTCAGTTGTGGAGAGAGCCTCAACCTTGTTTGTAAAGGTCCGGTTGCCGCCTTCAAGGGCACCACTAGTGGAATCACGGCACCTTGCATTGTGCGAGGGCGTGAGGAGAATACGGTGGCCTTAGTGGCTTCTTGGGGAGCATTGTGCCTCCACACCGCTCCAACAGAGACGTACTTCCCCCTAAAGGGAAGGAACTTCGGTAACACATCCTCGTCTTCACCGGCTCCACTTGTGGTTATTTTTTACCTTTACTTTGTGCAAGCTATTGCTGTGTTGTATCCCTTGCTTGCTTGTGTTGTCATTGTTATTAGCATCATATAGGTTGCTCACCTAGTTGCACATCTAGACAACCTATTTTGTTGCTAACCCTAATTTCTAAAGAATAGCTAAAAATTGGTAGTTGCCTATTCAACCCCCCCCTCTAGTCAACCATATCGATCCTTTCAACCGCCGCCCTCCTCCATCACGCCGGAGCCGATACCCCGACATCGTCGTCCACCGCAACCTCAACCGGAGCGCCCTCCAGGGCTTAGTAGTTGAAGCCGAGGCTGAGCTAGCTCCACAACACGGACGTGCGTCGTACCCGAGCCACTTCAACCCCTCTGTCCTGCGCCTCACCGCTGCTGTTCCAACGTCACAACCGTCCACCGCACCGGAGCTGTTCCCGCTACGCCGTCGTTTGCCACCTCGGATCTGCTTCTCCGCCGCCGACAGAGGGCCACCACACCACACTCAATAACTTGGCCATGGGTGCGTCCAAGGCTCCACCGTCCTCCACAACATCTGATTTCCAGCGAACCACAAGAAGATCATCGAAAAATCATAAGGAGGACACAACATGGCAAGCCAATATTGGTACTCCTCTTCCCTTATTCTTGCAAATCTTACATGTCTGCTCGCACGGTATTCATCCCACGAAGGAAACTAGTTGACCACTTCTTACTGCACATTCTTCCTGATACTAGATGTTCCAAGTAACTCGCGATGCACAAGGTTTCCCCCCATTTACTATTTCACTTTAGCTAGAGGTCCGTCGCATGCCTGGATTTCAATTCAGTGTCAGTTGATTCCCAATTAAAGGAAGCACCACCCGCGGAGGCGCGCGGAGCACCTAGTCCGCCTGTTCACCGGGGAATCAGCACCTCAGTGTCTATCTTAGAGGTGTGTGTGGCGCAGGAGCTGCTGGCGCCCGATCTGGAGGTCCGCCGGGCTTAAAGGGATGGCCGGGGGGCGCTGCCAAGCACGGCGGTGGGGTGAGGTCGAGGGGAGGGCGGGGCGGCGGAGGCAGGGGTCTGGGCCGGTGGTCGCTGGCGGTTCGAGGAAGATCATCAACAGTGACTGGCGGGAGGTAGATGAAGGCCATCTGCCCGTTCCTTGTAGATCGGACGGTGCAGAAAAAATCGATGACCTATTTGTTTTTAGTCGATTGTTATTTTCATAGGACCACATGTGGTGGTTTGCTGGAGGATTACCTGCACTTCCCAGCCATCCCTGTGCTCATATTTCAAAAGCCTAGAATCTAATTTCGTGTGCCATGCATGTTGTAGAGCTATCATATGTCCGCCGTCATTTCTTTTTGACCCACCAGCTATCTGATACTTTTACACTACACTACTTGTGCACAAACTACACCCATACTCTCTCACTATTGTTTTATTACGCATGGGTATTTCGGAATCTCAACCACAATATTCTAAAAAGAAAACACAACTGTCGCTCCAGTCTGCATCGAGGATTGGAAAGGCACGGTTTGACGCTCTAAAGAAGAGTGTAGTGTCATTCGATGAAGACTGTCAACGTAGCTCTATAGTTGATGACCCCATTCACCATACACCAGCATCGCAGGTGCTTGCTTTAACTTCATGGTGTCATATGTGGTTGCATGTTACACATGGTGTCTACCTTGTATATTGCTTCTAAATTGGTTAAATTGCATCTACTTAGCCATATATTGTGAATATGACATGCCTTCCTATTTTTGGTACATACTGCAGATGTCTATTAACCATGTTCTTACATCAAACTAATGTTCTTGTGTATCCCTCATCAAGCACTTATGATGAGACAGTCAGACAGGTGGGTTAGTGTGAGACGCGCTACTCTTTTAAAGAGTGCAGTGTCATCCTCCCCACATGATTCTCAACAAACAGCAAGGCTAGATGAAGATAGTCAACATAGCTCTGTAGTTGGTGATCGCATTTCCCCTACACCACCATCCCAGGTGCTTGCTCTAACTTGGCAGTGTGATATGTGGTTGCATGTTGCATATGGTGTCTAGCTTGTAATTCTTCTAATTTGGTTAAATTGCATCTGCTATTCTGCTTAGTTTATACATTATACCTGTTAATGTGACATGCCTTCCTGTTTTTGGTGCATACTACATCTGTCTATTAACCATGTCCTTACATAAAACTATTGTTCTTGTCTATCCCGCATTAATCACTTATGACGAGACACCTTTAGTATATGCCGCTTGATATTTGTTGCATCTTGCATATGATTTATAGCATGTACCGCGTCTAATATGTTGAAACGCCATTTATTATGAGACGCTTTTAACTTGGCAGAGTCATATTGGTTGCATCTTTCATGTGGTGTCTACCTTGCATTGCTTCTAATTTGTTGAAATGGCTTCTGCTTAGTTTACACAAATAGGTGTGAATATGCCATGTCGTCCTGTTTTTTGTACATATTCCATCCTTGTATCATGTGTTTGCCTTACATCCAAGTAGTGTTCGTCAGTATCATGCATGAATGAGTTCTGAAGAGTGATTTTTATTCCTTTTTCTTGTCGTTTGACTTGACAATGCAAAATCAATAAAGCGGAAGGAAATTAGCAAGGCAGTGGATGATGGTGCTCCTTCCGACCAACTGAAATGGAGGGTCTCTACAGATTCTACTCCGCTATCCTCCAAACAAGATTTGCAAGACAACACATGCATAGACAGTCAACGTAGTTGTGTTGATGATGAGCACATCTCCCCTACCCAACCATCACAGGTGCTTGCTCTAACTTGGCACTGTTATATGTGGTTGCATGTTACATATGATGTCTAGCTTGTATTGCTTCTAATTTTGTTGAATTGCATCTGCTTAGTTTACACATTATACTTGTGAATACGACACGTGTTCCTGTTTCTAGAACATACAATATCTGTCTATCACGCCATGTTCTTACATCAAAGTACTACTATTGTGTAACCTACAACAATCACTTATCATAAGCCACATTTAACTTGGGAGTGTGATATAGGTTGCATCTTGCATTGTTTTCTAGCTTGTACTGCTTCTAATTTGTTGAAATGGCACTTATGACGAGACAGTTTTAACTCGGTAGAGTGACATTCGTTGCATCTTTCATACAGTGTCTAACTTTCATTGCTTGTAATTTGTTGAAATGTCTGCTGCTTAGTTTACACATCATAGGTGTGAATATGCAATGCTGTCCTTTTTTCTTACATATTCAATCCTCCTATCATGCGGTCGCCTTACATGAAAGTAGTGTTCGTCAGCATCATGCATCAATGAGTTTTGAAAAGCGAATTTTATTCATTTTTCTTGTGGGTTTGACTTGACAAGGCAAAAAAATAAGAGAGAGGAAGGAAAAAAGTAAGGCAGGGCCTGATGGCGGTCATCTGGCACCACCGGTAAGGAGGCGCTCTAGAGATTCTGCTACTACTGCTAGTGCAGTAGAAGTTCCAAGTAAATATGATGTGCCCAACAACCCTACTCCAGCATCCCAGGTGCTTTCTCTAGCTTGGCAGTGTGATATTTGCTTGCATGTTGCATATGGTGTCTAGCTTGTATTGCTTCTAATTTGATTAAATTGCATCTACTTAGTTTACACATTATACATGTTAACTTGCCATGTCTTCCTTTTTTTGCATATACTACATCTGTCTATTACATGTTCTAACATCGAAGTACTGTTCGTGTCTATCCTGCATCAATTACAAATGATGAAACACCTTTAACTTGGTAGTGTGATATTGTTTGGATCTTGCATATGATTTATTGCTTGTACTGCTTGACATTTGTTTAAATGCCACTTATGACGAGACCCTATTAACTTGGCAGAGTGATATTTGTAGCATCTTTCATATGGTGTCTAGCTTCCATTGAATTGCTTCTAATATATTGAAAAGCCTTCTGCTTAGTTTAAGCATCATAGGTCTGATTATCTCATGCCATCCTGTTTTTCGTACATATTACATCCTCCTATCATGCGGTTGTCTAACATCAAAGTTCAGTTCGTCTGAATCACACATCAATTAGTTCTGAAGAACTAAATTTTTATTCCTTTTTCTCATGGGTTTGACTTGACATGGAAAAAAGAGCGGAAGGTACACAGAATGGTAGGGGATGGTGTTACTACTCGGGAGGCACGAAAACGGAAGTGGAACAGCTCTGCAGATTCTGCTGGTACATTTAGTGCAAGAGAAGGTCGAAGTCCACCGGATAAATGTACAAACACAGTATCCCCTGCTACACCACCTACAAAACATACCAAAGACAAACGAACCAAACAAGCAACGACAGCCCTAGTGGTTGCAGCACCTTCTTCCACAGTACCAACATGTGCACGACTTACTCGTGCGTCCACTCTGCTAGCGGCAAGTTCCCAAGCTCCTTTGCCACCTGACACTACTTTCGAAGCACTCTTGGCACAAGAGGACTTGGCAAGATCAGATGAACCTTGTGAGCTTCAACACCAAGACGGTAGTTGATCGAGTCAAGTTACAGTTGCATGCTTCTTTATATGTAGTCTTTGACGAACTCTTTATATGTAGTCTCACAGTTTGATGTACACTAACACTTCCCATGTTCGTTGTTGAACTAGCACCTAGGCGCAAGAAGAAACAGACATCAGGGATAATGCTCGACAGGTTAACTAAATCTAAAGGAGGAAGAATGGAGATCCATTTTGAGTCAGGTTTAAAAAGGCCACGTGATGCTACAGAGTCAGCCAAGTTAGTATCAGAGGCAGCCATTGCTGTTAGGTGTCATGCACGTATCCTCCCAACATGGATTCAGTACAGGAATGACAAAGATGAAATCCAATTTAACACCTTCCTCAACCATTTATCTATAAGTATGGTTATTTATGGAACTTAGTAATATCGTCTTGCTCTGTCCCATACTTTCTAGGTTGCTGGTAATGAGACTCCTTAAATTTGAACAGATGAGGTTCAAGTTGGATCGGCAAGATGATGCTACCAGACAAGCATGCACTCATGTTTTCAAGTCTGCTCTGCGACGGTATCGGTATAATCTGAGAAAAACTCACTTTGAAGGCAAGGCTAACAATGAACTTGCCCAAACATCTCCAGTGGAAAATATAACGGATGAAGACTGGACAGCCCTTGTTAAACACTGGTCTGATCCAAAGTATCAAGTATGTTATATAGATGTGATCAGATCACATGTTGAACTCCTATTTATGCATGTCCCTCACAAATCTATATTCTTCTAGGTGAACTGTTCAAAGAACAAGGCCAACCGTACGAAAGTGAAATTCCAACAGACGACAGGATCTCGTAGCTATATTGCACACTGCGAGGCTCTGGTAACTAGCTGTTGTTTCACTCTTTTGGCTGTGCCATATTATCAGATCTATATTGACTTGTTCCAAATGCAGAGGAAAGCCCGCAAGGACCAAAAAGAACCTGAACCAAATGCGGTGGAAATCTTCAAGGACTGTCACACCAGCAAGACGAAGGGCATGACTACACCAGTCAAAGCCGCTGTAGTAAGTCCTTAATCCTCAGGCCCTTTGAACTACTGGTTACTCTGACTTGTGGTGCATTGAACTGCATGGTTTGCAACCAATGTCTATTAGTCTTTTCAATTTTATACACAGTTGTCTGAACGTATCATTGCACTTTACAAGGTTTAAAAGAGAGGAACGATGTTCCTTTGCTCTTGATTTGTAATCTAGTTCCGTGCTGCACACAATGTTACAATTGCCTGTTTGTCTGATCTCAGTAGTTTTGTGATATGAATGATGTCATACTATGCTCACCGTATTATAAACTTTGTCTCTTTATCTTAGCTGTCAATACAATGTGAAGAAATAGATAATACATTAGCCATGGTATATGGTCATATGTTTGGAACCTGGTTTTATTATGTACTTTGCAGTAAAATACAACTAATATTTTACACGGGTTCACCAAAATAAGTTCTGTATATAAACCAAAGCTATTCTGTTTGGTTTTGCTGCCTTATTAATAACTTATGTTCTGGTACTACTAATGTACAAACTCAACTTTTCAGCAAGCTATGGAACAAATGGTGGAACCGCAACAACCTCCTGAAGGTGATGAGGCAACCATAACCACAATGTCACCTCTTGCTGCAGTGGGTCAGTATCTCTCCACTAACAGTGCCAAAAGCACCTTCCTGCGTAATACTGGGTTGGTTGTTAAGGCAACCTCATCCAAACTGCCTCATGAACAAGATCTGCAAGCTCGACAGAATGATATATCTGTGCTCCAGACACAAGTCCAATCCCTAACAGAGACCCTTTGTGAAACAAGAACAGCCATTGTTCGATGTCGTCAAGATATGCATGGTTTTGAAACCAGACTGTCAGACATTTGCTATGTTGTTCAGGAGCCTAGGAGAAATGATAGCGAAGTTTATGGTGCTCCATCAGACACTACAGCATGAAAACATACCAATCAGGTCAAATCATCCGAGCTTCTGAACTTCTGATGGTGCATTTACTTTTATGCCAACCCTCCTTTTGTTATATGGCTGTAATTTGTTTTGTTGCGTTACAAAATTTGTTCTTAATGGGCAGCGACCGACTGAAGAAAACAACAAGCGACTTTTGTATAGTGTAGGGTGTTCCCTATATTTGCACGGGTGGCGAACTTTGATGCCCAGTGGATGTAATGTGTGCAATCGCCGTAATAGCCTAGCGTTAGTTGCTTGCTTATTTATTTCCTCGTAGTCGTCTTTTTCCTCGATTTGTTAGTGGTCGCAATAACCATGGGCCACATACGGCCCGTGGTAACCATGGGCCTGCTACATGCTGTAGTGCCCATGGGCCATCTACGGGCCGTAGGATCCGTGGGCCAAAAGCGGACCGCATTATGGGCCGTAAACGGGCCATAGTGGGAATGGTCCGTTTAAGGGCCCGTAGCATAACGGGCCGTTAACAGGCCGAAAGTCATCATAGGCTTAATTCTATCGACAGTCATAACGGGTCGTTAATGAGCCGGAATACATGATGGGCTGAAAATGGCCCAATGGGTTAACAGACGACAAACGGGCAGATTGTAACCACGGGCTAAATCTGGCTCATTAGCATAACAGGCCAGTAACGGACCGTAAGTAATCGAGGGCCGGAAATGAGCCCAAGATTTTATGTGCCTTTAGAAGGCCGAAAGAAATCACGGGCTGGAAACGGCCCACTGAATCATGGGCCTTTAATGGGCTCAAAGCCGTTTACTTTTCATGATGGGCCAGAATCACCACGGGCCGTCAATGGGCCTAGAGAAACAAAAGGCCTAATATGGGCCGAAAGAAGTCACGGGCCATAGATGGGCCGAAAGTGACAACGGGCTGAAATCATAAGGCACGGCCCACATGGCGCTAGTGGGCCAAATTTTGAAAGGCCTTAACGGGCCGTGAGTACCCGGGCCGTAAATGGGCTGTATGCGAATAGGCCATTAACAGGCTTTCCTTGGGCCGGCCCGCTTACTTTTGACCAAGTCAAACGGGCCCGCCTTTTTAACGTAAATGGGCCACTATTGGGCCGTGCCACGTGTCGACGTATCATAGGTGTCCAGCGTCCAATGAATGGATGACATCTGTCCCAACGCCGAGCTGACACGTGGTTCCGCCGGCGAATGAGAAATTTACACGTGGAAAATCGTCATTGGTCAGGGCTGCTAACGGGTTATCGGATCCAAACCGGAACCCGATAGCTTAACGGTGACCCGTTACGGTGGATGCCACGTGTCGGTCACCCTTGACGAAAACACTTCCATGACGCGACATTTATCGTCATGGAAGTGGACACTTCCGTGATGATAATTTCAGTATTGTCATGGAACACTTCTACGACAGCACAGGTATGACTATCTTGATTCTGTCATAAAATTGTCACGGATGTACATGCATGACAGAAAACTTGACCTACTGTGACAAAGACGTATCATCACGGAAGTGTTTTTTTGTAGTGCATGATGGTGATAGAACTGCACACAAGGTATTGCAATCCGGTTTTTATTGGCCTACTCTCTTCAAAGATGCACGTAAGTTTGTCCTTTCTTGTAACAAATGTCAAAGAGTTGGAAATATTAGTAAACTTCAGGAAATGCCTATGAATTATTCACTTATTATTGAACCATTTTATGTTTGGGATTTCGATTATATGGGACCTTTTCCTCCTTCGTATGGGTACACTCACATTCTAGTGTTGTTGATTATGTTACTAAGTGGGTAGAAGCTATTCCAACTAGTAGTGTTGATCATAAAACTTCTATTAAAATGCTTAAAGAGGTTATCTTTCCGTGGTTTGGAGTCCCTAGATATTTAATGACTGATGGTGGTTCACATTTTATTCATGGTGCTTTCCGTAAAGTTTTAGCTAAATATGATGTAAACCATAGAGTAGCATCACCTTATCATCCTCAGTCTAGTGGACAAGTTGAATTAAGTAATCAAGAAATAAAGTTAATCTTGCAAAAGACTATTAATAGATCTAGAAAGAATTGGTCTCAAAAACTTGATGATGCATTGTGGGCATATAGAACTGCTCATAAAAATCCTATGGGTATGTCCCCCTATAAAATGGTTTACGGAAAGCTTGTCATTTACCTCTTGAGTTAGAACATAAGGCTTATTGGCCTATTAAAGAACTTAACTATGATTTCAAACTTGCCGGTGAAAAGAGGTTATTTGACATTAGTTCTCTGGATGAATGGAGGACACAAGCCTATGAAAATGCTAAATTATTCAAAGAAAAAGTTAAAAGATGGCATGATAAAAGAATTCAAAAACGGGAATTTCATATTGGTGATAAAGTTATTTTGTACAAGTCTTGTTTCAGATATTTTGCAAGTAAACTTCTCTCTAAGCGGGAAGGACCGTATATCGTCGAGGAGGTTTACCACTTTCGTGCCATCAAGTTTAATAACGCCGAAGGAAACAACCTGAAGGTGGTTAATGGGTAAATAATTAAAATTATATTACAGGTACCCCCATTAACATTGATTCAGACGTTATTCAAGTAATTGAACCGGAAGAATACATCGAAGAGACCTTCCAGAGTACTCCGGAATCCTGAAAAAGGAATAGGTACGTGATACGGTAAGTAAACCGACTCCAAAAATTCCAAAAATTCCATAAAAATACTTTCTGTCAGTTTTGGAATATTCAAAAAATTAGGAAAATAAGAAATAACCGAGAAGGTCAACGAGGACACCACAAGTGCAGGGGGCGCGCCCACCCCCTGGGGCGCGACACCTGAGCTTGTGGGGCCCTCGGGCACCTTCCTAACTCCGTTTTCTTCCCGAAGACGTGTCCTGCTGAATGTGCAACTAATCCCCAGGTGCTTTTGGTAATTAATAACAACATATATTTCATTGATCTAATGCTCATCGATATTAGTTTTTAGAGAAGATCAATGATTGGCATGGCAAGGACTAGTGAATGTGGACCCCTCAAAATGCTAAGGACAAGATTGACAAAGCTCCAAACTCTTCATTTTTGGTTAAGTGTGATGGGGAAAGTTGCATGAAAATCAAAAAAATTCCTACAAAACACCCAAGATCTAATATAGGAGATGCATAGCAACGAGAGCGGAGTGTGTCTACATACCCTTGTAGACCAAAAGCGTTAGCGTTGTAACGCGGTCGATGTAGTCGTACTCTTCACGATCCAATCCGATCTAGTGCCGAATGGACGGCACCTCCGAGATTAGCACACGTTCAGCTCGATGGCGTCCTCTCCTTCTTGATCCAGCAAGAGAGGGGGAGGAGGTAGATGAGATCGGAACCAGCACGGCGGTGTGGTGGTGGTGGCAGCAGCGGAATTCCGGCAGGGCTTCGCCAAGCACGTACCGGAAGGTGGTGGAGGAGTATGCGGGAGAGAGGGAGGCGCTAGGCGGAAGGGTGCAGCCCCCTGCGCCCCTCCCCACTATATATAGGGGTGAGGGGGAGGGGGTGCCGGCCCTAGCCCCTCCTCCAAGGGAGAGGGCGGCGGCCCTAGGGGTGGCTTGCCCCCCAAGCCAAGGGGGGGGGCGCCCCCATCTAGGGTTCCCCCAAACCCTAGGCGCATGGGCCCATGGGGGGAAGTGGTGCCCAGCCCACCAGGGGCTGGTGTGCCCCTTTTGCTGCCCATGTGGCCCTCCTGGGCAGGTGGGACCCCACGGTGGACCTCCGGAACCCTTTCGGCATTCCCGATACAATACCGGCAAATCCTGAAATCTTTCCGGTGACCAAAATAGGACTTCCTATATATGAATCTTTACCTCCGGACCATTCCGGAGCTCCTCGTGATATCCTGGATCCCATCTGGGACTCCGAAAAACCTTCGGACTTTCCACTGTTAATATCTCAATACTACCCTAGCGCCATCGAACGTTAAGCGTGCGACCCTACGGGTTCGGAACATGCAGACATGACCGAGACTCCTCTCCGGTCAATAACCAATAGCGGGACCTGGATGCCCATATTGATTCCTACATATTCAACGAAGATCTTTATCGGTTGAACCACGATGTCGAGGATTCAGTTAATCCCGTATGCAATTCCCTTTGTCCGACGATATGTTACTTGCCCGAGATTCGATCATCGGTATCTCCATACCTAGTTCAATCTCATTACCGGCAAGTCTCTTTACTCATTCCGTAATACAAGATCCCGTGGTTAACTCATTAGCCACATTGCTTGCAAGCTCTTTACGATGTTGTATTACCGAGAGGGCCCAGAGATATCTCTCCGTCATACGGAGTGACAAATCCCAGTCTTGTGCCAACCCAACAAACACCTTCGGAGATACCTATAGAGCACCTTTATGATCACCCAGTTACGAAGTGATGTTTGGATACACACTAAGTATTCCTCCGGTGTCAGGGAGTTGCACAATCTCATGGTCTAAGGAACAGATACTTGACATGAAGAAAGTTGTAGCAAATAAACTAAACGATCTGATGCTAAGCTTACGGTTGGGTCCTGTCCATCACACCATTCTCCTAATGATGTGATCCCATTATCAAATGACAACTCATGTCTATGGTTAGGAAACCTTAACCATCTTTGATCAATGAGCTAGTCTAGTAGAGGCTCACTAGGGACATGGTGTTGTCTATGTATTCACACAATTATTTAAGTTTCCGATCAATACAATTCTAGCATGAATAATAAACATTTATCATGAACAAGGAAATATGATAATAACCAATTTATTATTGCCTCTAGGGCATATTTCCAACAGTCTCCCACTTGCACTAGAGTCAATAATCTAGTTCACATCGCTATGTGATTAACACCCATTGAGTTCTGGGGTTTGATCATGTTTTGCTTGTGAGAGAGGTTTTAGTAAATGGGTCTGCCACATTCAGATCCGTATGTACTTTGAAAATCTCTATGTCATTCTGTAGATGCTGCTACCATGCTCCACTTGGAGCTATTCAAAATGACTGCTCCACTATACGTATCTGGTTTGCGACTCAGAGTCATCCGAATCAATGTCAAAGATTGCATCGACGTAACCCTTTACGACGAACTCTTTATCACCTCCATAATCATGAAACATTTCCTTAGTCCTCTTTAGGTACCTAAGGATAATTTTGACCGCTGCCCAGTGATCTACTCCTGGATCACTTTGGTACCTCCCTGCCAAACTTATGGCAAGGCACACATCAGGTCTGGTACACAGCATGGCATACATTATAGAGCCTATGGCTGAGGCATAGGGGACGACCTTTATCCTTTCTCTTTCTTCTGCCGTGGTCGAGCTTTGAGTCTTACTCAACTTCACACCTTACAATACAGGAAAGAACTCCTTCTTCGACTGATCCATTTGAACTCCTTCAAACTCTTGTCAAGGTATGTGCTCTGTGAAAGTCCTATCAGGCGTCTTGATCTATCTCTATAGATCTTGATGCCCAATATGTAAGCAGCTTTACTCAGGTCTTCCTTTGAAAAACTCCTTTCAAACAACCCTTTATGCTTTCCAGAAATTCTACATCATTTCCAATCAACAATATGTCATCCACATATACTATCAGAAATGCTATAGAGCTCCCACTCACTTTCTTGTAAATACAAGCTTCTCCGTAAGTTTGTATAAAACCAAAAGCTTTGATCACCTCATCAAAGCGTATATTCCAACTCTGAGATGCTTGCACCAATCCATAGATGGATCGCTGGAGCTTGCATACTTTGTTAGCATCCTTAGGATCGACAAAACCTTTTGGTTGCATCATATACAACTCTTAAAAAACCCGTTAAGGAACGTTCTTTAGACGTCCATCTGCCAGATATCATAATCATAAAATGCAGCAATTGCTAACATAATTCTAACAGACTTAAGCATCGCTACGAGTGAGAAAGTCTCATCATAGTCAACCCCTTGAATTTGTTGGAAACCTTTTGCGACAAATCGAGCTTTACAGACAGTGACATTACCATCAGCGTCTGGCTTCTTCTGAAAGATCCATTTATTCTCAATGGCCTGCCGGTCATCGGGCAAGTCCACCAAAGTCCATACTTTGTTCTCATACATGGATCCTATCTCGGATTTCATGGCCTCAAGCCATTTGTCAGAATCCGGGCTCATCATTGCTTCTTCATAGTTTGTAGGTTCGCCGTTGTCTAACAACATGACTTCCAGGACGGGATTACCTTACCACTCTGATGTGGAACGTACCCTGGTCCACCTACGAAGTTCAGTAGTAACTTGATCCGAAGCTTCATGATCATCATCATTAGCTTCCTCTCCGGCTGGTGTAGACATCACGGGAACTTCTTTCTCTGATGTGCTACTTTCCAATTCGAGAGAAGGTACAATTAACTCATCAAGTTCTACTTTCCTCCCACTCACTTCTTTCGAGAGAAACTCCTTCTCTAGAAAGGACACATTCTTAGCAACAAAGATTTTGCCTTCGGATCTGTGATAGAAGGTATACCCAATGGTCTCTTTAGGGTATTCTATGAAGACGTACTTCTCCGCTTTGGGTTCGAGCTTATCAGGCTGAAACCTCTTGACATAAGCATCGCATCCCCAAACTTTAAGAAACGACAGCTTAGGTTTCTTGCCAAACCACAACTCATACGGTGTCGTCTCAACGGATTTAGACGGTGCCCTATTTAAAGTGAATGCGGCTGTCTCTAATGCATAGCCCCAAAATGATAGCGGCAAATCGGTAAGGGACATCATAGAACGTACCATATCCAATAGAGTACGATTACAACGTTCGGACACACCATTACGCTGTGGTGTTCCAGGTGGCGTGAGCTATGAAACAATTCCACATTGTCTTAAATGCATACCAAACTCGTAACTCAAATATTCACCTCCACGATCAGATCGTAGAAATTTAATTTTCTTATTACGATGATTTTCCGCTTCACTCTGAAACTCCTTGAACTTTTCACATGTTTCAGACTTGTGTTTCAATAAGTAAATATACCCATATCTACTCAAATCATCTGTGAAGGTAAGAAAATAACGATATCCACCGTGTGCTTCAACACTCATCGGACCGCATACATCGGTATGTATTATTTCCAACAAGTCACTTGCCCGCTCCATTGTTCTGGAAAATGGGGTTTTAGTCATCTTGCCCATGAGGCATGGTTCACATGTCTCAAATGATTCATAATCAAGAGATTCCAAAAGTCCATCAGCATGGAGTTTCTTCATGCGCTTTACACCAATATGACCTAAGCTGCAGTGCCACAAGTATGTGGTACTATCATCATTAACCTTGCATCTTTTGGCATCAATATTATGAATATGTGTATCACTACGATCGAGATTCGACAGAAATAAACCATTCACTAAGGGTGCTTGACCATAAAAGATATTATCCATATAAATAGAACAACCATTATTCTCTGTCTTAAATGAATAACCGTCTCGCAATAAACAAGATCCAGATATAATGTTCATGCTTAACGCAGGCACCAAATAACAATTATTCAGGTTCATAACTAATCCCGAAGGTAAACGTAGAGGGAGCGTGCTGACGGCGATCACATCAACCTTGGAACCATTTCCAACGCGCATCGTCACCTCGTCCTTAGCTAGTCTCTGTTTATTCTACAGCTCCTATTTCGAGTTACAAATATTAGCAACCGAACCAATATCAAATACCCAGGCACTACTACGAGCACTAGTAAGGTACACATCAATAACATGTATATCAAATATACCTTTGTTGACATTGCCAGCCTTCTTATCTGCCAAGTACTTGGGGCAGTTCCGCTTCCAATGACCATTCCCCTTGCAATAGAAGCACTCAGTCTTAGGTTTGGGTCCAGCCTTGGGTTTCTTCATGGGAGCGGCAACTGGCTTGCCATTCTTCTTGAAGTTCCCTTTCTTTCCCTTGCCTTTCTTCTTGAAACTGGTGGTCTTGTTGACCATCAACACTTGATGCTCTTTCTTGATTTCTACTTCCGCGGCCTTTAGCATCGCGAAAAGCTCATGGATCGTTTTCTCCATCCCTTGCATATTATAGTTCATCACGAAGCCTTTGTAGCTCGGTGGCAGTGACTGGAGAACTCTGTGAATTGCTACTTCATCCGGAAGATTAACTCCCAACTGATTCAAGTGATTATAGTACCCAGACATTTTGAGTACGTGCTCACTAACGGAGCTGTTCTCGTCCATCTTACAGCTAAAGAACTTGTCGGAGGTGTCATACCTCTCAACCCGGGCATGAGCCTGAAATACCAATTTCAGCTCCTGGAACATCTCATATGCTCCATAGTGCTCAAAACGTCTTTGGAACCCCGATTCTAAGCCGTAAAGCATGGCGCACTGAACTATCAAGTAGTCATCAGAACGTGCCCGCCAGACATTCATAACATCTGCAGGCGCATCTTGAGGGGGTGCATCACCAAGCGGTGCATCAAGGACATATACTTTTTGTGCAGCAGTGAGGATAATCCTCATATTACGGACCCAGTCCGCATAGTTGCTACCATCATCTTTCAACTTTTCTTTCTCTAGGAACGCATTAAAATTCAGGGGAGCTACAGCGCGAGCCATTGATCTACAACATTAATTTGCAAAGACAATTAGATTAAGTTCATGATAATTGGTTATTCTAATCAAATTACTAAAGAACTCCCACTTAAATCATACTCCCTCAAGTTGTCTAAGTGCTACATGATCCACATCAACTGACCCATGTCCGATCATCACGTGAGATGGGGCAGTCATCAATGGTGAACATCTCCATGTTGATCATATCTACTATATGACTCATGTTCGAACTTTCGGTCTCGCGTGCTCCGAGGCCATGTCTGTACATGCTAGGCTCGTCAAGTTTAACCCAAGTATTCTGCATGTGTAAAACTGGCTTACACCCGTTGTATGTGAACGTAGAGTCTATCACACCCGATCATCACGTGGTGCTTCGAAACGACGAACTTTTGGGAACGGTGCATACTTAGGGAGAACACTTTTATCTTGAAATTAAGTGAAGGGATCATCTTATAATGTTACTGTCGTCCTAAGCAAAATAAGACGCATAAAAAGATAAACATCACATGCAATCAATATGTGACATGATATGGCCATCATCATCTTTGTGCCTTTTATCTCCATCTCCAAAGCACCGGCATGATCTCCATCGTCACCGGCATGACACCATGATCTCCATCATCGTGTCATCACGTGGTTCTCTCTCCAACTATTGCTTCTACAACTATTGCTAACGCATAGCGATAAAGTAAAGCAATTACATGGCGTTTAATGACTGACACGCAGGTCATACAATAAATTAAAGACAACCCTATGGCTCCTGCTGGTTGCCGTACTCATCGACATGTAAGTCCTGAACCTATTACAAAACATGATCATCTCATACATCAACATATATCACATCACGTTTTGGCCATACCACATCACAACATGCCCTGCAAAAACAAGTTAGATGTCCTCTACTTTGTTGTTCCAATTTTTACGTGGCTGCTAGGGCAAACTATAAGAACCGTTCTTATCTACGCAAAACCACCACGGTGATATACAAGTTGCCTTTTAACCTTCTACAAGGACCGCCATCGTCAAATCAGATTCAACTAAAGTGGGAGAGACAGACACCCGCAAAGCCACTTTTATGCAATACAAGTTGCATGTCAGTCAGTGGAACCGGTCTCTTGTGCGTGGACAAGTAAGGTTGGTCCGAGCCGCTTCATCCCACAATACCGCCGAATCCAAATAAGACAAAGGAAGTAAGCAATTTGAACATCAACGCCCACAACTTCTTTGTGTTCTACTCGTGCAAATACATCTACGCATACCTAGCTCATGATGCCACAGATGGGGAACGTTGCATGAAAATCAAAAAAATTCCTACGAAACACCCAAGATCTAATCTAGGAGATGCATAGCAATGAGAGGGGAGTGTGTTTACATACCCTTGTAGACTGAAAGCGTTAGCATCGTAACGCGATTGATGTAGTCGTACTCTTCACGATCCAATCTGATCTAGTGCCGAACGGACGGCACCTCCGAGATTAGCACACGTTCAGCTCGATGGCGTCCTCTCCTTCTTGATCTAGCAAGAGAGGGGGTATACGGGAGAGAGGGAGGCACCGGGCGGAAGGGTGCAGCCCCCTGCGCCCCTCCCCACTATATATAGGGGTGAGGGGGAGGGGGCACCGGCCCTAGCCCCTCCTCCAAGGGAGGGGGCGGCGGCCCTAGGGGTGGCTTGCCCCCCAAGCCAAAGGGGGGCGCCCCCATCTAGGGTTCCCCCAAACCCTAGGCGCATGGGCCCATGGGGGAAGTGGCGCCCAGCCCACCAGGGGCTGGTGCGCCCCTTTTGCTGCCCATGTGGCCCTCCTGGGCAGGTGGGACCCCCCGGTGGACCTCCGGAACCCTTTCGGCATTCCCGATACAATACCGGGAAATCCTGAAATCTTTCCGGTGACCAAAATAGGACTTCCTATATATGAATCTTTACCTCCAGACCATTCCAGAGCTCCTCGTGATATCCTGGATCCCATCCGGGACTCCGAACAACCTTCAGACTTTCCACTGCTAATATCTCAATACTGCCCTAGCGCTATCGAACGTTAAGCGTGCGACCCTACGGGTTCGGAACATGCAGACATGACCGAGACTCCTCTCCGGTCAATAACCAATAGCGGGACCTGGATGCCCATATTGATTCCTACATATTCAACGAAGATCTTTATCGGTTGAACCACGATGTCGAGGATTCAGTTAATCCCGTATGCAATTCCCTTTGTCCGACGATATGTTACTTGCCCGAGATTCGATCGTCGGTATCTCCATACCTAGTTCAATCTCGTTACCGACAAGTCTCTTTACTCGTTCCGTAATACAAGATCCCGTGACTAACTCATTAGCCACATTGCTTCCAAGCCCTTTACGATGTTGTATTACCGAGAGGGCCCAGAGATATCTCTCCGTCATACGGAGTGACAAATCCCAGTCTCGATCCGTGCGAACCCAACGAACACCTTCGGAGATACCTGTAGAGCACCTTTATGATCACCCAGTTACGAAGTGACGTTTGGATACACACTAAGTATTCCTCCGGTGTCAGGGAGTTGCATGATCTCATGGTCTAAGGAACAGATACTTGACATGAAAGCTGTAGGAAATAAACTAAACGATCTGATGCTAAGCTTACGGTTGGGTCTTGTCCATCACATCATTCTCCTAATGATGTGATCCCATTATCAAATGACAACTCATGTCTATGGTTAGGAAACCTTAACCAGCTTTGATCAACGAGCTAGTCTAGTAGAGGCTCACTAGGGACATGGTGTTGTCTATGTAGTCACACATGTATTTAAGTTTTCGGTCAATACAATTCTAGCATGAATAATAAACATTTATCATGAACAAGAAAATATGATAATAACCAATTTATTATTGCCTCTAGGGCATATTTCCAACAAAGTGATCCAAGATCATATTGAGTCCATAGGAAAGCCAATACTATTAAAAGGGGATGAGGTTTTGATCATGACTCAATTGCTCAAGTGCTTAGTGGTATTGCTCCAAAACCCTGAAACACTTCTCCACATCACATCTTCCAAAACCCTAAGAGTCCATCTCGGTCCCACCGAAATATTGCCATCTGGACCGACCGAGATGCTCCATACACTGCCACATGCCAAACCCTAATGATTCAGTACAACCAAAACGGCTCTCGGTCTCACCGAGATGGGCTGACCAAGTTGCTGTAATGCCATCAATTCACTTCGGAGTCACCGAGATGAAACGATCAAAATTTCTGAAACGAGGTTCTGCCCTAGCCCTTGCACTTCGGTCGCACCAAGTTGTTCCATTCGGTCTCACCGAAAAGCCTAACGGTCAAGCCTTTTAGACAGGTCGGTCTCACCAAGATTTCTGATCGGTGTCACCGAGTTGGGTTAAAAAGGTTGTAACGGTTGGATTTTTGGTGCTGCCTATTTATACCCCTCCACCCACATCTACACTCTAAGAGAGCCATCAGAATGTGCCTACACTTCCACCATTCATTTTCTGAGAGAGAACCACCTACTCATGTGTTGAGATCAAGAAATTCCAATCCAACCATTTGAACCTTGATTTCTAGCCTTTCCCAAGTTGCTTTCCACTCAAATCCTTCTCCTACCAAAGTCAAATCTATGCGAGAGTGATTGAGTGTTGGGGAGACTATCATTTGAAGCACAAGAGCAAGGAGTTCATCATCAACAACACCGTCTATTTCCTTTTGGAGAGTGGTGTCTCCTAGATTGGTTAGGTGTCACTTGGGAGCCTCCAAGATCATGTGGAGTTGAACCAAGGAGTTTGTAAGGGCAAGGAGATCGCCTACTTTGTGAAGATCTACCCGAGTGAAGCTAGTCCTTCGTGGACGTAAGCCATGGTGAAATAGGCAAGGTTGCTTCTTCGTGGACCCTTCGTGGGTGGAGCCCTCCGTGGACTCGCGCAACCGTTACCCGTCGTGGGTTGAAGTCTCCATCAACGTGGACGTAGAATAGCACCACCTATCGGAACCACGCCAAAAACCACCGTGTCTTCATTGCGTTTGATTTCTCCGATCCCTCCTTTACGTTCATATGCAAAGTCATTATTTTCCGCTGCACTACTCTTAGACTTGCATGTGTAGGGTGTTGCTTGACTTGGTAGAATTGCTAAAACTTGCCTACAACTAAAATTGGAAAAAGGATAAGTTTTATTTGGTTAAGTAGTCTAATCACCCCCCTCTAGACATACTTTCAATCCTACAAGTGGTATCAGAGCTCTGGTCTCCATTGCATTGGTTTCACAACCTAGAAGAGTATGGCGTCTAGTGAGGGTAATTATCACCGTAGAGGTCCATATTTTGATGGTACAAACTTTGCTAGTTGGAAGCATAAGATGAAAATGCATATTCTTGGTCATAACCCCACCGTTTGGGCTGTTGTTCGTGTTGGCTTGCAAGGTGAATTCTTTGAGGATGGAAAGGAACTGGATCGTGAAGCAACCGCGAAAGAATTGAAGATGTTGCAATACAATGCTCAAGCATGTGACATTTTCTTCAACGGTTTGTGCCCCGAGGAGTTCAACAAGATTAGCCGTCTCGAGAATGCAAAGGAAATTTGGGATACTTTGTTTGATATGCTTGAGGGTACCGAGTCCGTCAAGGAATCCAAGTTGAATGTGCTTCAAAGTCAACTTGACAAGTTCAAGATGAAGGACGGTGAAGGAGTCGCCGAAATGTACTCTAGGCTTGCTCTCATCACAAATGAGATTGCCGGCTTAGGAAGTGAAGAGATGACCGACAAAGTCATCATCAAGAAGATCCTCAGAGCCTTGGATGGAAAATATGATACCGTGTGCACATTGATCCAAATGATGCCAAATTACAAAGATCTCAAGCCCACGGAAGTCATTGGAAGGATTGTTGCTCATGAGATGTCACTCAAGGACAAAGAGGAGCTACACAACAAGTCAAGTGGTGCTTACAAAGCCTCAAGCGATGCTCCCACAACATCAAGTGACAAGCTAGTATCCAATGAAGAGATAAGCCTAATGGTGAAAACATTCAACAAGTTCTACAAGAGTAGAGGGAAAGAAAGAAGCTCAAACTCAAGACACTATGAGCAAAGATCATCAAGTCATGACCGTAATTGCTACAATTGTGGAAGACCCGGACAGTACTCCAATGAGTGTACGGCACCTCACAAGAAAAGAGACGAATCACCAAGAGGAAAGTATAGAAGAGATGAATCGCCTCACATGGAGAGAATGAGTAGAGATGATTATTATGAACGAAGACCTTCTCGGAGAAGCAAGGATTCGGAAAGGAAGGACAAGTCATCCAAGAGCTACACTAGAAGAAGACATCAAGCTTATGTTGGTGAATGGGTTTCCGGCTCCGACTCCGACAACCAATCCGAGAGAAGTTATCACTCCAACTCCGACTATAGTCAAGATGAAGGTGTTGACGGACTTGCTCTCGTATCCTCCAACTCCTATGACCTATTTGATTCACCAAATGAGGGAATTGGAAGATGCTTCATGGCAAAAGGCCCCAAGGTATCACACCCCGAATACTTTGACTTTAATAGTGATGAGGATGATTTACTTGGTGATGATGACTTGCTTGTTGATAAAACTAGTGATGTGAGATATAATGAACTTACTATTAATCATGATAGTCAAGAGGAAACGAATGACAATGCTATGATGGAGATTGAGCGTCTAACTAAAGAACTAAACACTCTTAAGTTAGCTCATGAAACAACTCAAGAGGATCATAGAGAGCTTCTAAGAACTCATGAGAAGCTACGCTTCGAGAAGCTAACTTTAGAGCAAGAGCATGAGTTCCTAAAAGCCATCAATGACAATCTTCGAAATAAGAGTTCCTCTTACATCGTCAAATGTTTACTCTTGTCTACTTTTATGCCACAAATTAAATCTAAGCAAACTAGTAACAAGGGTAAGAAAGGTTCTACCTCTAGTAGTAATAATAACAACTCTAAATCCAATGTTGTTGCTTCTAGTAGTTCTATTGATTCCACTAATGATTCTCTTAGCCAAGTTACACTTGAGCAAGAAAATGATTTATTGAAAGGAATTATAGAAAAGGGTGTCTACAAGAGCCTTGTCGGTAGTAAGCAATTTGAGGAAATTGTACGCAAGCAAAGGAAGGCATCGGAAGAACCAAGGTGTTGGTTTTGAATGAAAGTTCAATGCCAATGGAGTTGAGTGGTGTCGGTTCTAAATCCAGCATATCTCGTAGTAGGGGTCCTAAGCTAGGCGTCTTGGAGCGATGGTAACATGGACACAAGATTTTACCCAGGTTCGGGCTCTCTTGAAGAGATAATACCCTACGTCCTGCTTTTGATTGTATTCATATGGGGTGTAGTACAGAGTACATGTATCTACCATGAGATTGTTCTAATGAATATGAGTTGATCTATTGACTAGCCTGGCCTCGGTTTATATATGCACCGGAGGCCTAGGGTTTAGAAGAGTCCTCGTCTTGTGCGCCAAGTCATGTGGAGTCTTCCTTGTATACGTCATGGGCTGCCCGAAGTGGCCCATGAGTGAACCGCCATGGGGGTCCTCGGCTCAACCCACCTGGTCGGGAGACGATGTGGTGAGTACCCCCTAGTCCAGGACACCGTCAAGTGGAAGAAGATCAATACCCCAAGACGAAGTTTGTTCCTCAACAAGCGAAGTATGATCCTACTTCCTTCAAGGGAACCCAAGCTCAAGATGATCTTCCACCACAAGACCACAAGCTAAAAAGCAAGGACAAGCTTCAAGAGGAGATTGACTCATTTGAAGAACCACCTCAAGCCTTGGTCAAGTGGGTTCCCAAGACTTCATCAAGTTCTACTTCTTCGAGTACAACTACAACCCCAAGGATTCCCATCAAGTTGATGTGGGTCCCAAAGAAGAAGAACTAGAAAGTTCTTGAGGGTGACTCCGCCAACAAACTTCACTCATATTTATTATGGCGAGGACTTGTGCAACCAACTTCAACATCTTGCACTAGTTCATGGAGTCACAAACCCTCTTATTGGTAAGTCAAGGGACAAGGTATTCAATGCATTCATGGACATCATATGTTGTGCATTTCACTCTATCTCTATGGATATCCTTGTTTGTTCCTTGTGGGACTAATCCATGTAGGTATTGAAAGTGCATCGTTCAAAGGATTGCTCCCAACTCTTGATGGTCTACATCAACATTGAGCATCCACAACTACAATATCTACATGAAGTCTACATCGACAAAACCCAAGGTTAGTTCATCCCTCTTTGGGGGGATATCACATCTAGGGGGAGCTTTACTCTAAGACTTGAGTCAAAGTAACTCTAATGGTGTGAACACATTAATGCTTTATGTAAAAGTGGTAACCCCACTTGTGCTTAAACGATGAGTATGACCTATGATCAAATGTTCTCATTTGGCTCCTAAGTCAATATACTCATATATAGATGACTATGTCATCGCCCATTGTGTGATAGATGCTAGGTTTGGTTGTGCATGCACTACTGCAGGCGATCGCTAACGCGACACATGAATCAGAGACCCCTCGACCAAACGGTGTGCGATGCATGAATCGCAAATGGAATCGTAATAAAACCGTCACCAATAAGATGAACTGTGTGCGATGGCGGAGACATCAAGCACGATTCAGATTAGAGCTACGTGTGCGATACGTGGCATACAGTTGATCCATACAAACTATTTGCGATGAGCCAGAACAACAGAAACGGTCAGCCAGATCGAGGTGTGTGCGATATGCGGCATACAATTAACTCGGATGAACTGTTTGTGATTACCCAACACAACAGAAATGGTCAGCCAGATCAAGGTGTGTGCGATAGACGGCATACAGTTCACTCGGATGAATTGTTTGCGATGAGCCAAAACAATAGAAATGGATCAACTTAACAAGATGTGTGTGATACGCGACAAGCAGGTCAGTAATCAGAAATGTGTGGGAAGACCAATAACAACACAGACGATTCCTGCTAATAAGCCGTGTGTGTTGTGGGCAAATGCTTGCTGGTATACAATTGTCAGCGATTGATGAAATCATCACCGACGGGTTCCCTAGTTTAGTCCGTCTATGATGTAATTTGCTTTGTCTACAGAAGAACAACATATATAACCAAATTAAACATCCAATTACATAGGTGACTATACAAAACATTCGCACACACCTCAATAAACAATTACATGCATTCTAAACTAGGAGAAACGATCATGTAATCATCTACTTCTTGTGATTCTGTCGCCACTGCTCTGTGGCTCGATCCCTCGCCTTGGGCAGGACGAATGCACTTCCTCTTGTCAACAATCTGCCTATACATCTCGTAGTTTGTGTACGCGTCCTTGGCCACGTACTTGACGTGTTCTTCATCTAGTCTCCGCACCCAGGCCTCGTGCCAGGCATCCTTGTTCTTGTTGCAATCATCCTTCATGTCTCTATAGTAGGGGTCGATGATGGCCACGGCGAGGTCAACCAGGGAGTCCTTTCCCTTCTTTCTGCCCCAGACCCTGTACTGGCCTTGGATGTCGACAAGCTTCTGGCAGGACAAGCCCATAGTCTCGAGCACCTTTAGATCGTTGAAGGTGTCCACCGTAGCGAACCTGTAGTCGGGGCTGTTGATAAACATGGCGAAACGCTCACAAGGCCTTGTTGCCAGGGAGTAGTGGTAGACGAGGACGTGATGGTGCACGCACAACTAGGCGACGGCAACCTTCTGATCATACCCGGCACAACCCCCGGTGAACTCGAGGTCGAAGCCGACCACTTGGTACTTGTCCTCAGCAAGCAACTGCTCCATAGTGTGGATGGAGCTCTCCACCGCGACCGGCTCGTTGGTGTACACCACTGAGAGGTCCTTCCCCCTCACGTGGGTGTCCACTACGTGAGGCGTGGTGAACTGCCGCCCGTCATCATCGTCAGCCGCTGGGAGCGCCATTGGAGTCGCTGGGAGCGCCATTAGAGCCGCTGGATATCCTCTCTGTATGTGTCATCGTGGGTGTGCTTATTGTGTCGTGGGGCACGAGAGATGAAGGTAAATATCCGTGGGAATAAATGAGGGCCGGGCGGCCGGGATTCTCGGCACGTCCGCAGGGCAGTTTTTGCCGCATGTAACTGCGTCGTGGCACCGCGTCCGGCGCAACCGCATGCATATGGCACCCCGAACGTACGTGATCGTGCGCCGGCTCGAAACGCTGGTAGCGCACGCGGAGGGACGCGGGCAGAGCGCGCGTGGTGGGACGCGAGCAGAGCGCGCCGCGGCCGCCTCAACCGTGAGCAACCACACGCATAGAGCAGTTGAACACGCAGGGAATGGCCATCTACAAGCCGGACGGCAGTTGCGAGCCGGCGGCATGATGTGAAACTACGTCACGTTCCGCATCACCCAGTGGACGAACAATCGTTCGCGGCGTTGCGTAGAGAGCGGCCGTGTGCTAGGTAATTAAATCACAAACATTTTTTTTATTAACCGTATGTGTATGTATCATTTTGTCCTCCTCTCGCACGTCTTGTCACTGCGCTGCCGCAGAAGGCTTCGAGCGCAAGCTTAAGTGCCACACGGGCGTTCTTTTGGCCAAACGTTAGCTCGAAGAGGCGCCAATGAATCGTCGGTGAGCCCGTCCCCGCACAATTGTGCATGTTCCCGCGCACAACCGTGCAAGCTTCCTGCCCGACTCGGCGAAATCCCCCAAAACCCCAGTGCTTACTGGCCTGCTATATAAACAGTCACGGCCGGCGAGTCGGCATCGCATTTTCCCCTCCCTCCCCGTAGCTTATCTCGTCTGCTTCTCCCACCATCGCCAATGGCACCGGTCCGTCGTCGTCACTCAGCCACTCCGCCGTCATCTGAGGACATCTCCAGCTGGGAGGCTACACCGCGGCGGCGGCGCAGTCCTCGGCGGCGTGTACTGCCCGTGGCATCCCTGTTGGGTGTGCGCACAACACCTGCCACACGCTCCGCCGCCGCTGCCCGACGGCAGACCGGCCGCCATTGCCGCCACCACACCGTCGTCCGCCAGGGCTATCGCTCGCTCCGCCACCGCGGCCCGAAGGCGGGTGGTGGCCGTCGTGGCCGCCACCCCACCGTCGGCCGCCATGGCCATCACCCGCTCCGCCACCGCGGCCCGAAGGCGGGAGGTGGCCTCCACCCCACCATCGACCGCCGGGGTCATCACCCGCTCTGCCACCGTGGCCTGAAGGCGGGATGTGGAGGCCTGCATGTGCCTCAGCGACCTTGCCACACGCTACATCGAGTTCCTGCGAGAGGAGAAGGAGCACCTGGTCGAGCACGCAAAGCGTCTTACCGCCGCCGTGGCCACTGTAGAAGCCGCCGCAATGGCGTGGAATGTGGAGATCTACGAGGAGTCCCGCCGCTTCGAGAGGCATCGTCTGGAGCGGCAGAGGGCGTTCGAGCTGGGCGTCGCTAAAGGTGCAGCAGCGGCAGGCGTCGGATTCCACTTCTCCAGCTCGTCGGTAGGCTCCTCCTCCTCTACCTCTTACTGAGCGCGCTCGACAGAGGAGAGGCTACTGGAAGTAGTACAAAGCCGCTCCGTAGTAGCAGTATTTAGGGGCTATTTTGTTCAGTTCATCTGACTATAGATATGGTTGAACTGTACTACGTACTTAAAATTAGCTACTATATATCGTTGAACTAGCTATTTCAGTACGTGGTTGGCAACAATTGGGTAAAAATTTGTTCGGTTCAGCTGTCGCGTTGAACTGTTTGTATAAAGAACGACTGCTTAATCTATCAATGAAATCTATGCTTACTAAATTTCATTTGCAAAAATTATACAGTATTAGTGATTTTTTGCTGCAAAATTTGACAAATGGCAGTGTTTTTTTTCCGAGGATCACAAATGGCAGTGTTACAAGGTTGACAAATGGCAATGTTACGAGATTGACAAATGCCAATTTTTCCAATTTGACAAATGGCAAATATACCCAATATAACAGATGCAAATCTTACCACATTGTTTGTACGTTGTTGCACACGGGTCATCATGCAAAATCGTTTGCGATGAAGAGATGCACAAAACCTGCGCGCCACATTTTCCCTTGGCTTAGCTACGAAGGAACCCAGCTCTCGCTTTGCATACGGGTGTTCATTCTGATATGTTTGCGATGAGGAGATGCACAAAACCTGCACGCCACATTTTCCCTTGGCTTAGCTACGAAGGAACCCAGCTCTCGTTTTGCATACGGGTGTTCAGTCTGAAACGTTTGCGATTAGTGTTTTATTCAGAGAAAAGCATTGATGTTTTTTTACTTTGATAAGTCTGTACATTCAGAGAAAAAAACGCTAAGTTGATCAAAACCATAGATTTCATTCAGTGACACTGTGATTTTACATTCATACGATCGAGATACTATATAAAACAAAAAAAACTAATAGCGGCGGCGGTGGCGTGCTGCGCTGGTGTTGTCGTCCTCCGGGACGCCGTTGTTCAAGTCTTCAAGCCATCCCAGAATGTTCTGGACTTGCAAATCCAAGAGCCGTTCATCGCGCTATCAACGAGTGGGGGGCGGGGGGATGGCGACTCGCGGCGCTGTGAGGTAGCAGTCGACGGTGGCATCCCATGATGCTGAGGGGGGCGCGGCAGGTGCAGGCGCACGCACGGGCACGGGCGCAGCGTGTGCAGGCAAGCGCACAGGGACCGGCGCTGCGGTGGGTGCTGGGGCGCGCACGAGCACAGGCGGGGGCGCTGGCGCTGGCATGTACATGAGCTCGCGCGGGTCCGCGGGGACCTCGCTGACGCCTGCGCCTTCCAGCGCTACGATGGTACTCGGTGACCAGCCCATCAATGCCATGGGGATGGTCGCTGGCGCGGGCGCGAGGATGGGAGTTGGGACGGGTGCAGGGGCAGCATCCGCCATGGCCACCTCATTCAAGGCCATGTCCGTGAGGTCCCATTCCTCCTTATTTTCTATCTCCTCCGGCTCGGAGTCGACTTCACCAAACCGGAAGACTAGTGGCAGATGATCCTTGTGCGCCATGGCGTAGGTGGAGCTCTGGAAGATAGGATTCAGGCGAGAGGGGAATGGGAGGCGAAGAGAGACCAGTAAGGCTGCCTATTAAACAGCGGCTCGGGCGCCATTAATGGAGAAGTTGAGAGCGAGGCGGGCGGCGATGGAGGTCAGAGGGCTCACCTCCCAGTGAGCCTACGCAGCGTACTGCTCGCACGCCTCCCGATGAGCCTGCGTAGCGGAGGACTGGTCGCACGCCTCCCGGTCAGCCTGCGCCGCGGACTTCGCTCGCACGCCTCCCGTCTACTCAAACAGCTGCCCGCACGTCACCTCCTTACCAATAAAAAAGTGGGACGTGTGGCGGCACGTAAATGGTCAGTAGAACGCCCACGATTTAAATAATACTATACAACCGTTTGTGATGATAACGTGACAACTATTTGTTCCAAAATGGCTATGTTGGCTGTGGCTATTAGTGTGTGCGCCTTCTCTCATATTGGACATTTTTTTACCACAGCATGGTGGTGCCATTTCATGACACCATGCCAAGTCTCATGAATTTCAGAGGAGCTTTGGATTTACAAGAATTTAAAAACCAAGTTTCTCAATGTTTGCGGCTGAGCCACGAAGCCTGGGTGTTTGAAATTCATTCCCATTTCTTGCATGGAACCTAAACATGCACCCAAGGACACATATATGATTTTTCAACCCATTTTGGTGCACCAGAGCATGTGCATATAGTTCAAATTTGAATTATGCACATAAAATGCCTAGAAAACTCAGTTAATGTATAAAATGTCCAAACAAACCCTGAATAATTTCAAAATTTAACACAACACTCCTATTGGTCTATGTTGCCTCTAGAAAAATATCAAGGCAAGAGGTGGCAACGAATGTCGTTTCGTCCACAAAGGTGACACGTTCCCTACCGGAACCACGAGGCTTCTTGTGAGAAGCTTATACCAAAACTTGCCCCAAATGGGACAAAAAATTTACCACAGCATGTTGGTGCCATTATATGATAGCATGCCAAGTTTCATGAATTTCAGACAAGTTTTGGATTTACTAGAATTTGAAAACCAAGTATCTCAACATTTGCGGCCGAGCCACGATGCCGAGGTGTTTCAAATTCATTCCCATTTCTTGCATGGGACCTAAGCATGCACCCAAGGACACATATATGATTTTTCAACCCATTTTGGTGCATCGGAGCATGTGCCTGTAGTTCAAATTTGAATTATGCGCATAAAATGCCTAGAAAACTCAAATAATGTATAAAAATGTCCAAACGAACACCGAATAATTCCAAATTTTAACATGACACTCCTATTGGTCTATGTTGCATCTAGAAAAAAAATCAAGGCGGGAAGAGGCAACGATTGTCGTTTCGTCCACAAAGGTGACACATGTTCCCTACCGGAACCATGAGGCTTCTTGTGAGAAGCTATGGTTTGTGAGAAGCTTATACCAAAACCTGCCCCAAATGGGACAAAAAATTTACCACAACATGTTGGTGCCATTCCATGATAGCATGCCAAGCTTCATGAATTGAGACGAGTTTTGGATTTACTAGAATTTCAAAACCAAGTATCTCAATGTTTGCGGTGGATCCACGATGTCGAGGTGTTGGAAATTCATTCCCATTTTTTGCATGGAACCTAAGCATGCACCCAAGGACATATATATGATTTTTCAACCCATTTTGGTGCACCGGAGCATGTGCCTGTAGTTCAAATTAGAATTATGCACATAAAATGCCTAGAAAACTCAGTTAATGTATAGAAATGTCCAAACGAACCATGAATAATTCCAAATTTTAACACGACACTCCTATTGGTCTATGTTGCATCTAGAAAAAAAATCAAGGCGGGAAGAGGCGACGATTGTCATTTCGTCCACAAAGGTGACACACGTTCCCTACCGGAACCATGAGGCTTCTTGTGAGAAGCTATGGTTTGTGAGAAGCCTATACCAAAACCTGCCCCAAATGAGATGAAAATTTTACCACAACATGTTGGTGCCATTCCATGATAGCATGCCAAGTTTCATGAATTTCAGACGAGTTTTGGATTTACTAGAATTTCAAAACCAAGTATCTCAACGTTTGCGGTGGAGCCACGATGCCGAGGTGTTTGAAATTCATTCTCATTTCTTGCATGGGACCTAAGCATGCATCCAAGGACACATATATGATTTTTCAACCCATTTTGGTGCACCGGAGCATGTGCCTGTAGTTCAAATTTGAATTGTGCACATATAATGCCTAGAAAACTCAATTAATGTATAAAAATGTCCAAACGAACCCCGAATAATTCCAAATTTTAACACGACACTCCTATTGGTCCATGTTGCCTCTAGAAAAAAAGTGAAGGCAAGAAGAGGCAACGAATGTCATTTCGTCCACAAAGGTGACATGTTCCCTACCGGAACCATGAGGCTTCTTGTGAGAAGCTCTGGTTTGTGAGAAGCTTATACCAAAACCTGCCCCAAATGGGACAAAATTTTTACCACAGCATGTTGGTGCCATTCCATGATAGCATGCCAAGTTTCATGAATTTCAGGCGAGTTTTCTATTTACTAGAATTTCAAAACCAAGTATCTCAATGTTTGCGGTGGAGCCACGATGACGAGGTGTTTGAAATTCATTCCCATTTCTTGCATGGAACCTAAGCATGCACCCAAGGACACATATATGATTTTTGAACCCATTTTGGTGCACCGAAGCATGTGCCTGTAGTTCAAATTTGAATTATGCACATAAAATGCCTAGAAAACTCAGTTAATGTATAAAAATGTCCAAACAAACCCCGAATAATTCCAAAATTTTTTACGAAACTCCTATAGTTGTATGTTCACTGCAGATAAATGTTCTAGCAATTCAAACACCGTCTTTTGCCGCTGTGACCCCATTCCGTATTTCAAATCAAGACGAAAAATCAAGTACATCATACACAGTTTATTATCACCAACCGTGTGAGATGCAGTACAAAATATCTTGGAGCACCGTCATATATGGCTTACGTGAGAAGGTTCGTTGGCTACAGTCCACAGCCGGCGTGTCAAGCAAACTAGCTCCCCAAATATCATTTCACTATTCAATCATCGCCGGTCAAAGATGGGGACGTGGACCCGCGTCGTGCGGGCAACTTCGGCGGCCCACTCCGGCAAGAGCGCGGCCGCAGCCGCCATGAGCGTGCTCACAACCTGCATGAGCGCGGCCGCAATCTGTGACCGGGCGGCTGCGGCAGCCAAAACGGCCGCTACTGTACCTCTGATGGCGGCATCAATGTCTGCGACGGGGATAGCAAATGCCGAGAGCGGGACAGCAGTTGTCCGTTCCGCGGCGGCTGCCTTAGCCCTGATGGAGGCTGCCCATGCCCATGTCGAGGCCGCCTGCTACTTGTGAGCTGCGTTGGTAATTCCCTGTAGAGGAAGGAAGATGCAGTATAGTAGAGATAAGTATTTCCCTTAGTTATGAAACCAAGGTTATCAATCCAGTAGGAGAATCACGCAACACCTCATTAGCAGCACCTGCACACAAAACAACAAATCCTTGCACCCAACGCAAACAAGGGGTTGTCAATCCCTCGGCGGTTAATTGCAAGATTAAATTGTATGTGATAGATAGATAGATTGAACTAAAAATATAAAATAAAATAAATAAGATAAAAGTGCAGCATGGTATTTTTAGGGTTTTTAATATATGATTTAGATAGACCCGGGGGCAATAGTTTTCACTAGAGGCTTCTCTCATAAAAATAGCATACGGTGGGTAAACAAATTACTGTTGGGTAATTGATAGAAAAGCAAACCAAGGCAATGATCATGTATATAGGCATCACGTCCGAGACAAGTAGACCGACTCCTGCCTGCATCTACTACTATTACTCCACACATCGACCGCTATCCAACATGCATCTAGTGTATTAAGTCCATAAAGAACGGAGTAACGCCTTAAGCAAGATGACATGATGTAGACAAAGTAAACTCACGCATGAATAAACCCCATCTTTTTACCCTTAATAGCAACGATACATACGTGTCATGTCCCGTTCTGTCACTAGGATTGAGCACTGCAAGATCGAACCCATTACAAAGCACCTCTTCCCATGGCAAGATAAATCAATCTAGTTGGCCAAACCAAATCAATAGATTGGAGAAGAAATACGAAGCTATAATAATCATGCATAAAAGAGTTCAGAGAAGACTCAAATAATATTCATCGATAATCTGATCATAAACTCACAATTCATCAGATCCCAACAAACACACCGCAAAAAGTGATTACATCGGATAGAACTCCAAGAACATCAAGGAGAACATTGTATTGAAGATCAAAAAGAGAGAAGAAGCCATCTAGCTACTAACTATGGACCCGAAGGTCTGTGGTAAACTACTCACGCATCATCGGAAGGGCAGCAAGGTTGATGTAGAGCCCCTCCGTGATCGATTCCCCCTCCGACGGAGAGTACCGGAAAAGGCCTCCAGATGGGATCTCTCAAGAACAGAAGCTTGTGGCGGCAGAAAAAGTATTTTGTGGACTCTCTGTTGGTTTCCCGATTTTTGGGAATTTATAGTGGTGGAATTAGGTCAAAAGGGGCAGAGGTGGGCCCACGAGGCACTAGGGCACGCCTGCCCCGCAGGCGCGTTCTGGTGGGTCGTGGCCACCTCCGGGGTCTTCTGGCCCTCTCCCGAAGCTTCTAGTGTTGGTTATGTCCAGAAAAAAATCTCCAAAAAGTTTCGTGGCATTTGGACTTCGTTTGGTATTGATATTCTGTAAAACCAAAAACAGGCAGAAAACAACAACTGGCACTGGGCACTAAGTTAATAGGTTAGTCCCAAAAAATGATATATAATTGCTGTAAATGCATATAAAACGTCCAAGATTGATAATATAATAGCATGGAACAATAAAAAATTATAGATACATTGGAGACGTATCAGCATCCCCAAGCTTAATTCATGCTCGTCCTCGAGTAGGTAAATGATAAAAACAAATTTTTTGATGTGGAATGCTACCTATCATATTCATCATATATTCTTTTCTTTTATAGCATGGACATTTGGACTTGAATGATTAAAAGCAATATTCTATAGTTTGACATGAAGATATAAATACTCAAGCATATTAACAAGCAACCATGTCTTTCAAAATATCAACGCTAAAGAAAGTTATCCCTAGTCCATTATGCTCAATCATTGATCCATTCATGAAACACACTCAATATTAGCTACATATAATGCAGAAGTATGGCAATAGTGCTCTCTAGTTTGTGCTTTATAAGAGAAGATGGAGACTCAAAATAAAAATAAAAATTGCATAAAAGTAAATAGATAGGCCCGTCGCAGAGGGAAGCAGAGATTTGCAAATGTGCCAGAGCTCAAACCTTAAATTAGAGAGATGGAAGTATTTTGAGAGGCATGCTTTTCCTATCAACGAAAACGACCGAGAATTCCCAATATCTTCCATGCTAGACACATCATAGGCGGTTCCCAAATAGAAAGTAAAGTTTATTTCCTTTCCACCATTCTTTCACAATCCATGGCTAGCCGTATCCACGGGTGCCCTCCATACCAACACTTTCCAAGGAATTTTGTTGTTATTAATTTTTGATTTCATTGTGGGACTGGGCATCCCTATTACCAGCCACTCTCTCGTGCAATGACAAGTGAATAAACACTCATCGTGAGAATAACACACCAAGCATGGAAAATATTGGCCACCCCCTGTCGCTTCATGAGCAGTACGGGCACACAAAACCGAAAAATTATTTTGAAAATTAGAGTTGGCACACGCAAATTTACTTGGAACAGCATGGAAATACCGCATATAGGTAGGTATAGTGGACTCATTTGGCACAACTTGGATTTAAGGAGTTTGGATGCACAAGCAGTATTTCCGCTTAGTACAAATGAAGGATAGCAAATAGATTGAGAAGCAACCAATCAAAAAGTGAAAACGGTCATAAACATGCATTGAACATAACTAACACCGAATAATGCACCATAAGTAGGATATAATTTCTTTGCATAACTATTGACTTAATGTGCATGCATAGGGAATCACAAACCTTAACACTAATATTCTTACTAAATCACAATTACTCACTAACATGACTCACATATTATTATCTCCATATCGCAAATCTATTGCAAGGAATCACACTTGTCATATCCAATGATCTATATGAAAGTTTTTATTTTATCCCTCTTGAATATTCATCACTTTGGGACCAAATTCATATCTTGTGCAAATTACCATTACTATTGTTAACTCTCAAAAAGATATAAGTGAAGCATGAGAGTGCATATATTTCTTCAAAATTTTAGTCTTATCAACTCTCAAAATAATATAAGTGAAGCATGAGAGTGCAAATATTTCTTCAAAATTTTAATCTTATAAACTCTCAAAATAATATAAGTGAAGCATGAGTGTTTAAATATTTCTTCAGAATATAGCCACCGCCGTGCTCAAAAAGATTTTAAGTGAAGCACTAGACCAACTACCTAGCTCAAAAATTTTAAGTGAAGCACATAGAGTATTCTAATAAATTATGATGAACGTGTGGCTCTCTCAAATCGGTGTGTCCAGTAAGGATGATTGTGACAAACTAAAAAGCAAACAAAGCAAAGATTCATATAATACACGACACTCCAAGCAAAACACATATCATGTGACGAATAAAATCATAGCTCCAAGTAAAATTACCAATGGTTGGTAGAAGAAAGAGGGGATGCCTTCCGGGGCATCCCCAAGCTTAGACGCTTGAGTCTTCCTTGAATATTACCTTGGGGTGCCTCGGGCATCCCCAAGCTTAGGCTCTTGCCACTCCTTATTCCTTCATCCATCGTGATCTCACCCAAAACTTCAAAACTTCAATCACACAAAACTCAACAAAACCTTCGTGAGATCCGTTAGTATAACAAAACAAATCACTACTTTAAGTACTATTGCAAACCCATTCATATTTTATTTTTGTATTATACCTACTGTATTCTAACTTCTCCATGGCTTATACCCCCCGATACAATCCATAGTTTCATCAAAACAAGCAAGCAGTGCATCAAAAATAGAATCTGTCAAAAACAGAACAGTCTGTAGAGATCTATGTAAAAGCTATACTTCTGTAACTCCAAAAATTCTGAAAAATTAGGAAAACGTGCGAAATTCATATACCAATACTGTGTAAAAAATTCAGATTTTTCTGACACTCCAGTACAGAACCAAAATTCCAGCACTGGACGCAAAACTTTCTGTTTTCCAAACAGCATCAATTATACTATCTTCCAAATCATCCCAAAGGTTTTACTTGGCACAAACACTAATTAAAACATAAAAACTCAATCATAACAGTAGCATAGATGTGAAAACACAAAATAATAGAAACAAAAAGTAAAAAATTATTTTATTCATTGGGTTGCCTCCTAAGAAGCTCTTTCTTTATAGCCATTAAGATAGGCTTTGAGATTTCAATGATGCTCACATGAAAGATAAGAATTGAAGCACAAAGAGAGCATCATAATACATGTGACAAACACATTTAAGTCTAACATACTTCCTATGCATAGGCATTTTATATAAAAACAAATTATCAAGACAAGAAATATCTAGCATATGCAAAGGTGAGGAATAAAACATTGACAATCTCAACATAACGAGAGGTAATTTAGTAACATGAAAATTTCTACAACCATATTTTCCTCTCTCATAATAATTACACGTAGGATCATAATCAAATTCAACAATATAGCTATCATATAAAATTTTCTCTCCATCATCCACATGCTTAAAATTATTATAGTCTTCCAAAATGGTGGGATTAACATCAACTAAAGTCATGACCTCTCCAAACCCACTTTTATCAAAAATTTCATAAGATTGATAATTCTCCAAAGTAGTGGGATCATTATTACCTAAAGTTAACACTCTTCCAAACCCACTTTTAATAGTATTGCAAATTTTATTATCAATAACATATTCATCATGAGGCTTAAATAAATTTTCAAGATCATAAAAAGCATTATCACCCCAATCATGATCATTGCAATAAGTGGTGGACATAACAAAATTATCATCCCCAAGCTTGTAGCTTTGCATATCATTAGCATAATTAACATTCATAAAATTTATAATAACATTATCGCAATCATGCTTTTCATTCAAGGAGTTATCAAGTGTGGGCAATATAAATAATTTCATTTTTAACATAAGGAACTACAGCAAGTTCATCTCCATAAGCATCATTAATATTGGCATCATGGCCATAAGAATAGCAAGCATCATGTTCATCAAGAGGGGATATTTTAATCGAATCATCGGAGTCATAATTATCTATAGATTCATGTGTATCATTATTCTCTTCCAAAGCAGTAGACATTCTCTCAATAAATTCGCTAACATAGGCATTAGATGCATAATTTTCATAGCAATACTTAAGTATGGCAAAATTTTCAGATTTGTAGAGAGTAATATCATACTTTTCAATCAAAGAAGCAACTTCATAAGCACCCTTAAAAGCAACAAATTCTTCAATTTGTTCGATATCATAGTAACTATAAACACCTTTTTCATAAGAAGATAAAATTTCATTATCATTGAACTCACATAGGTAGGGAAGGTCTTTTTAGGGTTCTTAGAGCAACAAGTAAAATCATAAATTTCACATAGATTTTGAGCATAGCATAGCAAACAATTTATTTGACGCCATAAGAGTTTCCCTTTTTGAGACAAACGGTGACGCACAAAATGAGCATGCTCATCTAATGATTTTCCCTCAACTAAACTAGTTGGGGTTTCAGCACAAGCACGAATGGATCAAAGATGATCCAAGTAGAAAACTTTAAGTGGATCCATAGTATCTTATATTTTTGCCTTTTCTTTCTGTTCTTGTGTGTTCGACATGAAGGCAACAAAAGCAAACAAACAAGAAAAAATATTTTTGTGTTTTTGTAAGAACATTTTAGAAGTGGGGGACATGAAAACGAGAGGCAAAAGCAAATAAAATAAATGCAAGAAGATGTAAGTTTTATGCGTAGGTACTTGATATATGTTGATGATGTCTCCCCGGCAACGGCGCCAGAAATTCTTCCTGCTACTTGTGAGCTGCGTTGGTAATTCCCTGAAGAGGAAGGGAGATGCAGTACAGTAGAGATAAGTATTTCCCTCAGTTATGAAACCAAGGTTATCAATCCAGTAGGAGAATCACACAATACCTCGTTAGCAGCACCTGCACACAAAACAACAAATCCTTGCACCCAACGCAAACAAGGGGTTGTCAATCCCTCGGCGGTTAATTGCAAGATTAAATTGTATGTGATAGATAGATAGATTGAACTAAAAATATAAAATAAAATAAATAAGATAAAAGTGCGGCAAGGTATTTTTAGGGTTTTTAATATATGATTTAGATAGACCCGGGGGCCATAGTTTTCACTAGAGGTTTCTCTCATAAAAATAGCATACGGTGGGTAAACAAATTACTGTTGGGTAATTGATAGAAAAGCAAATAATCATGACGATATCCAAGGCAATGATCATGTATATAGGCATCACGTCCGAGACAAGTAGACCGACTCCTGCCTGCATCTACTACTATTACTCCACACATCGACCGCTATCCAGCATGCATCTAGTGTATTAAGTCCATAAAGAACGGAGTAACGCCTCAAGCAAGATGACATGATGTAGACAAAGTAAACTCACGCATGAATAAACCCCATATTTTTACCCTTAATAGCAACGATACATACATGTCATGTCCCTTTCTGTCACTGGGATTGAGCACCGCAAGATCGAACCCATTACAAAGCACCTCTTCCCATGGCAAGATAAATCAATCTAGTTGGCCAAACCAAATCAATAGATCGAAGAAGAAATACGAAGCTATAATAATCATGCATAAAAGAGTTCAGAGAAGACTCAAATAATATTCATGGATAATTTGATCATAAACTCACAATTCATCGGATCCCAACAAACACACCGCAAAAAGTGATTACATCGGATAGAACTCCAAGAACATCGAGGAGAACATTGTATTGAAGATCAAAAAGAGAGAAGAAGCCATCTAGCTACTAACTATGGACCCGAAGGTCTGTGGTAAACTACTCACGCATCATCGAAAGGGCAGCATGGTTGATGTAGAGCCCCTCCGTGATCGATCCCCCCTCCGGTGGAGTACCGGAAAAGGCCTCCAGATGGGATCTCTCAAGAACAGAAGCTTGCGGTGGCGGAAAAAGTATTTCGTGGACTCTCTGTTGGTTTCCCGATTTTTGGGAATTTATAGTGGTGGAATTAGGTCAAAAGGGGCAGAGGTGGGCCCACGAGGCCCCCCCCAGGCGCGCCCTGGTAGCTCGTGGCCACCTCCTGGGTCTTCTGGCCCTCTCCTGAAGCTTCAAGTGTTGGTTATGTCCAGAAAAAATCTCCAAAAAGTTTCGTGGCATTTGAACTTCGTTTGGTATTGATATTCTGTAAAACAGAAAACAGGCAGAAAACAGCAACTGGCACTGGGCACTAAGTTAATAGGTTAGTCCCAAAAAACATCCAAGATTGATAATATAATAGCATGGAACAATCAAAATTTATAGATACGTTGGAGACGTATCACCGCCCACGCCCAGCTCCTAGCGGTCACAGCACAAATCGCACGAAGCTTCTTCGACAACGGTCGGCAACCCACGGCCGAAGAGTTGGCAATCGCCGAGAGCGTTCGAGCAGTCGTCCGTTCATTCGCGGCATACCTTGCCGTGATGGAGCCCATCCAAGCCCAGACCGCGGCCGCCCATGCCAGCTTGTGGTTGCCTTTTCCAAAGAGATGGCGGACACGGATGGCGAGATGCTTGCCGAGTATGGTGCGATGGATGCCATGGAGCCCCTTGCCCAGGAGAACGTCGGGCGCGAGCCGGACATGGAGGAGGCAGCGGAGATCGACGAGCGCCAGGCGGAGTAGTAGTCTTTGTTTAGAGTGCCGGTCTTTTGTTAGAGTAATGTTTAGGTCAGCTAGCTCTGTTTAATTGCTGAGCTTGCTCGATTAAGAAGTGTGGGTGTGCTGTAGGCTCTTTTGTGTACCCAAATTATGCAATGACGTGGACGACCGCTGTAACCAGGGAAATTCAAACCAAAATTTGCACGTTCAAACTCATCACATATAGTGTTGAATAAGGGACCGTGTCTGATGACACTTTGCGCGCCAGTTTTTCGCTGCACGGAGCGAAAAATTTCGGCATACGCGAAAATATCTACCTCCCATGCCCCCTCCTCCTTACCAAAAGCCACATTTCCCCTGTTTCCGCCTTCCATTCCAAATTCAAACCTTCACTGCTTGCTTGCAGCGCCGCCGCCTCGCCGGTGACGCTCCTTCCTACTGCTTGGCCTCATCGATCTAGTCAGGTAATCCACACCCGACCCCCATCCTCCACCTCCTTCTACATCCCACATGCCCCGACCACCGGTGCGACACCTTCCACCCAAATCACCGACCCATCCTCCAAATAAGCGCCGCCCTAAGCCATGGTGCACGCAGTATAGCCAGGAGCTCAAGGAGCATTTGGCAGCGGAGAAGCAAATCGCGGCCGCACGCGCGGATGAGGTCGCGATGGCTGCCATGCGTGCCGACCCCAGATATTGGAGGAGCACCTCGCTGTCGAGGCGACCGTCGACGCCTGATACGTCTCCAACGTATCTATAATTTTTTATTGTTCCATGCTATTATAGTATCAATCTTGGATGTTTTATATGCAATTATATGCCATTATATATCATTTTTTGGGACTAACCTATTAACCCAGTGCCCAGTGCCTGTTGCTGTTTTCTGCTTGTTTTTGCCTTTTCAGAAAATCATTATCAAAAAGTGTCCAAACAAGAAAAAAAAACTTTGGATTAATTTTTTCTGGACCAGAAGAGACCCACGAAGCTTCGGGAGAAGACCAGAAGAGCCACGAGGAGGCGGCAAGCCTGGAGGGCACGCCCAGGGGGGTAGGGCGCGCCCCCAGGCTTGTGGGCCCCTAGTTGCCCCTCCTGACCTAATTCCAGCGCTATAAATTCCCAAATATTCCCAATATACCAGAGAGACAGAAGAGAAAACCTTTCCGCCGCCGCAAGCCTCTGTTCTTCCACGATCCCATCTAGAGGCCTTTTCCGGTACTCTGCCGGAGGGGGAATCGATCACGGAGGGCTTCTTCATGAACCTTGCTGCCCTTCCCATGATGTGTGAGTAGTTTACCATAGACATACTAACGGTGTCCTGGATTAGGGGGTGCTAACCGGGCCGACCCGTCTCCTCGGTTGGGCCGATGTACCCCCGTACGTGACCAAGATGGACTCCGGAGGCTGTACGAGGGAGGCGTGATCAATGATGTCTCTGCCGAAGACTTGCAGTACACTTCAAGATTTGTCCAGCCGCCTTATTCCTACATACCGATATTGTAACCCTAGATACCCTCCCTGGCGTGTATATAAGCCATAGGGTTTAGCCCGTAGGGGGGACATCAACGCAACATTGCTTACCTAGCCTTAGAAGTTAGACTCACATTACGATCTCGAGGTAGATCAACTCTGTACGCGATACATCTTCATCAATATAACAGAAGCATGACGTAGGGTTTTACCTCCATCAAGAGGGCCCGAACCTGGGTAAACACCGTCTCCATTGTCTCTGTTACCATCAATCCTAGATCCACAGCTCGGGACCCCCTACCCCGAGGTCTGCCGGTTTTTACACCGACACTGGTGCTTTCATTGAGAGTTCCGCTACGCGATCACTGGAAGGGTCGATGGCTCACCTGCGGATCAATCGCACCAATGGCTGTGGGGACGTCTACGTCCCCGAACAACTCTTCGTCTTCGGCAGCATGATGTTCTGCGCCGATTCGACGGGACACTTGACTTCCGTCGAGAACTACACGCCAGGACGGGTCATAACCTTCGGTGGCCTCGAGTACACTGCCGATTCCCGCGGCGAACTTGTCCTATCCGATGGACTCCCGGCCTGATCGAAGGCTCGACCGGCTCTGGAGGCTCGACCCCGGAACCGAACTCTGTCATGACGTCTTTTGAGACTACCGACGCCGCCACTCCGGCTGATCTCCCCTCGACCACTTGTTCGGAGAAAGATCTTGCTCCCACTCTCGAAGCGGCGCCAGAGATGATTTCGAATCAAAACTCCGAATTACGTTCAGACTCCCTTCGCTCCGAAGACACGCCTGTTCACATACCGGATGTGCTTCGAATCAGCCCTGCCTATGGCGCATCCATGGATCCCGAAGAGTTATCTCACCTTGATGAGATGCTTTGCCGCATCCAGAGCATGTCCATCTCGGACGGCAAGACTTCGGTTTATGATCAGATCGGACTTAAAGCCGACGACAGGGAAATTTACATCCCACCCACCACCCACCTAGTCACCACGATCGACGATTTAACCGACTTGTTGGACTACGGAGAATCCTCAGATATGGAGGAGGACGCCGACGGCCCCATCGAGAACACCCTGCCCTCGGTCAATACGGGCAGGTGGACCGCCACATCCACCTACGACGTCTATATGGTGGACACCCCCAAATCCCCTCCCAGACGCCGGGGACGGCGCCGAAGGGGCAATAATGGGGAACCTAGTGGCAACGACGCAATAGCCAATGACGGCAATGAGGAGGACGGCGACGCCGGTAACCCTGAGGAGGACATTCAAGCCTCCCCAGTAAGGAACGGCACACCAGACTGACCTCTTGTGAACTCTGATCCCGATGACCTCTTCGAATGGGCCGACGACAATTACATGCCGGAGTCCGAGGAGGACGACAGCCTCGGTACCGAGGACTTCATCATCCCCGAGGACCCCTTCGAACAAGAACGCTTCCGGTGATGCCTCGTTGCGACGGCCCGGAGCATAAAACACAAGCAGCAGCTGCTGCAGGAAAATACCGACGCGCTAAATGACAAGTGGGTTGAAGTGCTCTCTGCCGAGCAGGATATGGAGAACCGACGCCATAGTGCGCCGAAGTCTTACCCACGCAGGCGCCTCCTACCAGAATTTTATGAAGAACTCGCTGACGACCTCGATCGGCCCCCTAGAGGCCGGGACAGGGCGAGAAGAACGCGGTGAAAGGCCACCTCCACGCCGTCATGGTAAAGACCCCGTGGACTACCTGGATCGTCGCGACGCTAGACGTCGTATCGAATAAAATAGGGCTCCCCCTCGGTCCATCTACGGATCAAGGGGACGTGCCCCTGCTGGGCCCAACGGCTACGACACCTGGATGGACAGGAACGGCCGTGCCCGAGATCAAGCCTACTCACGGCTCTCTCCCGAGACCCGACGAGATCCTCCTCGGTCCCGAGGACCAGCTCACCCAATCTGCTTTACAGACCGGGTGATGGAACATCAGTTCCCGGAAGGGTTTAAACCCATTAACATAGAATCATACGACGGTACCACAGACCCAGCAGTCTGGATCGAGGATTTCCTCTTACATATACATATGGACAATGGAGATGATCTCCATGCCATCAAATATCTGCCACTCAAGTTAAAGGGGCCGGCGAGACACTGGCTTAATAGCCTCCCCCCTCACTCTATCGGCAGCTAGGAGGCCCTGGAAGACGCTTTTCGGGCAAACTTCCAAGGCGCATATGTCCGACCTCCGGACGCTGATGACCTCAGCCGTGTTACCCAGCAGCCAGGCGAATCAGCCCGGAAATTCTAGAATAGGTTCCTCACCAAGAAGAACCAGATTATAGATTGTTCCAATGCCGAGGCCATCGCCGCCTTCAAAAATAATATTCGGGACGAATGGCTAGCCCGACAACTCAGCCAGGATAAGCCGAGGACTATGGCCGCCCTAACATCTCTGATGACCCGCTTTTGCGCGGGAGAAGATAGCTGGCTCGCCCGAAGCACTCATAACGGCGAGGCAGGCACCTCGGAAACCCGCGACGCCAATGGAAAACCGAAGCGTAATAAAAATAAGCGCAGGTATAAGAACGGCGGAAGCGACACTGAAGACGCCGCGGTCAACGCTGGATTCACTGGACCTAAATCCGGGCAGAAAAGGAAACCCTATAAGGGGAACAAAGACGGACCTAGCCAGCTCGACAGGCTCCTGGACCGCCCATGTGGGATTCACGGTACTCAGGAAAAACCAGCAACACACACTAATAGGAATTGTTGGGTCTTCAAACAAGCTGGCAAGATAGCGGCAGAGGGTCAGAATAAAACCCAACACCGCAGCGACGACGAGGATGAACCTCGGCAGCCCAATAATGGAGGGCAAAAGAAATTTCCAAATGAGGTAACAGAGGTCAATATGATCTATGTCACCCACATCCCTAAACGGGAGAGAAAGCGTGTGCTTCGGGACATATACGCGTTGGAGCCAGTCGCCCCGAAGTATAACCCATGGTCGGCCTACCCGATCACCTTCGACAAGCACGATCATCCGACCAGCATCAGGCATGGCGGATCTGCGGCGCTCGTTCTGGACCCTATTGTTGATGGTTATCATCTAACACGCGTCCTGGTGGACGGGGGAAGCAGTCTTAACCTCATCTACGAGGACACGGTTCGGAAGATGGGCATTGACTCATCTCGGATAAAGCCGAGCTCTACCACCTTTAAAGGTGTCATTCCGGGCATCGAAGCCCATTGTACCGGGACAGTCACCCTCGAGGTAGTCTTCGGTTCGCCCGAGAACTTCAGAAGCGAGGAGTTAATCTTCGACATTGTACCCTTCCGGAGTGGATACCATGCGCTCTTAGGACGCACGGCTTTTGCACGCTTCAACGCGGTCCCCCATTACGCTTACCTCAAGCTCAAAATGCCGGGACCCAACGGTGTCATCACAGTCAATGGTAACACCGAGCGTTCACTCCAGACAGAGGAACAGACCGCGGCTTTTGCAGCCGAGGTCCAAGCGTCCGAGGAAGCAGCCCGTAGCGATAAATGCGCCGCTCGCTCTTTGAAGCGAACCCGGGCTGCACAAGTCGACCTCGGCCAGCTACCTCCGCACCCGAAATAGGGATGCGGGCTCCTCGCATGCCCTAGCTGCGGGCACTACGTCCCCAGGGTGCACAACTTCGCACTCAAAATTCTCTGGGACGCCGAGGAGCCAATACAACTACCCACGCGCCATGCACGGATTAACCACGCAAGGACAAGGCTTCGCGCCCCTGCACAGACAGGCGTCTATATAAGAAGTAGCCGGGCGTCACTACGTCTCTGTGGCCTTAACCACAGAACGATGCCGGCAAACACCTCCCTTTGAGGAACTCGGTTAATCGAACACTTCGAGTGTATAAAGGGCCGTTCAGGCATTAGCCTTCCCAAAAACAGCCCTCATCAATCAAGAGTGATCTGTTCAACAGTTCGGAAACGCAGACGTGCGGCAGGCTTCGGTCCAGATCTTTTCAAATCCGTCAGTAATTATCTGACCTTTTTTTCCTTTCTTCCTTACTATTCATGTTGTACTCTTTCAATTACTCTTGTCACAACGGGGCTTGTACATGCTTGACACTATGATATAAAGAAACAGTGCCCTTTCAAGGTCTTTATTATACTTCTTTATTAACATAGCTCCGGGACGATGAAGTATTTAAAAAAAGATGCAATTATATGGGAAAGTCCGATGTATTCGGCGTCCCGGATTTTTGGCCTTATATGCATCAGTTTCGAACCTAGATTTCGGTCAATAGTTGGGTTGCCCGGCTCCTATGTGTACCCCTTACGTTCCCGATGTATTCGGCTAAGGGTGTAACGGGAGAACCACTGCGATTGCGCCGCCAGGTTAATTGGCATGGCGCCTCAGTGGAGAAAGCCGAAAACTGACTATCTGGGTAAGCGTAAACTGGTCTGCCATCCGGAGACCGCGTCAAGCGATGTGACGCTAGAGATCACCCGTGTCAAACGAAGGGCTTTTATTTCTAGCCGAAGTATGCCATGGCCTAGACCTCGGCCGCGTTGGCCACATACTCCCTACGCCGGGGGCTGGTCCCCAGCCCCCATAGTCAAACTCCTACGACTAAATGAAAGCTGTCAAGCCACTATAGTCCGATTGCCTAGTTCCTTTAAGTCATTGACCGCCTCCGAGTACTGAGACGTCGGCCAAGGGTCAGATATGCCTTAAGGAACACCCTCTGTATAACCTACACTGGGGCTGAAGCCGACGACTGGCCACTCTCATTTTGAACAGTCATATTGGAGGCATCATTCAATTAAAAAATAAAAACATATGGATTCTCAAGCCATCTTCATTCAAACACGGGATAAAATCTTTACATTATACACTCCGGCATTCTGAAGCATCACCTAAAAATACAGAGTGTCCTTGGGGCGCATGGCCTCGGTCGCCCTAGCTCCCGCCTCAACCTCGGCGAAGAACTGCTCGGCAGTCCGCGGCTTGCCGGCAGGAGGGCCAGCGGCACACGTCTCCGCGTCAACCTTGCAGAAGTGATGCTTCACGCAAGCGTATGCCCTCCACGCCCCTTCGAAGCATGCGGACCTCTTCCAGCGCTCAACGCAAGGCACGGCATTTTGGAGACGGGCCGATAGGCCGAAGAGACTCCTCGGCATGGCTTCGGTAGGCCACAAAGCGATGCAGAGGTCTTGGAGTGCCGGCCTGGTCATTCGGAACAGCTCGACCAGCTGCTTCACTCGATGATTCAGCAGCTGCCCAGACGGCGACCCCGAAAATTGACCCCAGAAGGCTTTCTCCGCCTCATGGCCCGCCAGTTGGCCGAAGTATGCCACCGCATCCTTCGCGCTCTGCGGGAGATCCTTGAAGACCTCTGTGGAACGCCATAATTGGGTGAGCTCGACACACCCTTTGCTGCCAAACATACACTTCAGCAAAAAGTTCTTACCCGAGGCGATTTGCTCCACTTGCTGGAGCACCTCGCTATCCGCTCGGGCCAAGGTCTTGAGCTCAGCGTGGGCACGCTGCAGCTTCTCGAGCTCCTCCTTCGTCCGCTGCCCCTCCTCTTGAAGTTTGTCGCATGCTTCGAACACGCCCTTCAAGGTCTCCTCTACTTCTAGCACCCGTGCCTGGTGCTTCTCTCCGGCCGCCATCTCGGCAGCCCGGGCCTTCTCGGCCGCGGCGGCAGCATTCTCCTGCTGCCGCACCTCTTTACGAGCTCTGTCAAGCTCGGCCTTGAGCATCTCCAGCTCCGCTGTCAACACAGTCCGGCATTAATTGTTTTCCTTCACACCTATTGGCAAATATGCACGGCAAGTTTCAACTTGCTTACCTTGAGACTGCTCAAGTTTCTGGTTCATCTCCGCCATCTCTTCGGAGGCGGAGTCCGGGGTCGAGGTCGCAACCTGGAACAAAATGGATCCTTATTGTAAAGGGAACAATTCATATCACTCATCGGCTCCTACTACGTCAAGCGACCCCGATGCCGGTTTCTTGAAACCGACTTCGGGCTCGGGGGCTACTCACTCACTATGCCGTTTAGAAGGCTATACCCTTCTGTCCTCGGACAAAACTCGCAAAAACAAAAAGCTTAATGCGCAGAAATCGTACCTCGAAACCTGCTGCGAGGTTCTTAAAAACCTCGTGCAGGATGGCCCCTGCGGACCGGTAGCTCTCTAGTGCCGTGCCCATCAAGGCACGGTACTCCTCCTTGATGGAAGCACCCCTCAGGGCCTGCTCCACCTCCTCAGTCCACCCCACGCCAGCCCGTCCCTGGGCAGTAGGCTGGGGTGACGGAATGACCTCGGGTGTGTCCATCCGAGTGGCCTCCGCCCGTTGTGGTGGAGCCAAGGTAGGCTCCGGCTGGGCCAATGACTGGCCCAGCAGTTCTTTGATGACCTCGGGGCACTCCGCCCCCGGATCCTTTCGGGCCGAGGTGTCGTCCTCGGCCGCGGTCACCACCTCGTCGGCCCCCGTCAAGTTGACCTCGGGGACCATGGTGGACGTCGCCTCCCCCAGACCGTCAGGCTTTGGGGGAGAAGCAGCGGGCTCTGGAGTCCTGTTGGTTGATGGCAGCCCGTCTGAAGAGCCGCTGGGGATTACCCTCGGTGGACTGCGCATGAAAAACTACTTGTGTAAGATTCCCCCTTGCTGAAAAAGTGACTTAAGGAAAGACGATAGAGACAAGGGCTTACCCTCGAGGTGCCGGTTTCTCCCTCCCCATTGCGAGGGGGTCTTCCTCTGAGTCACCGGAGAGCTCGGCCCTCTCTGATGACTTGTTGGCGGCCTCGGATGAGGCTCGCCTCGGCCTCTTTGAGCCTTTCGGTGGCATGACCACGTCGACGTCTTCTATCGCCAACCTCTTCCCCTTCGGGGGGGGGGAATCTCCTCCTCGCCCTCCTCGACGCCGCCGTCTTGAGCGGCGGAGGTGTGGGTCTCTTCTGACTGGGTGACCGAGGCCCCCCTGGTCCGAGCACCGGACCTCCCCGTCTGGGGCTTCGTTCCTTTGGAGGCCACCACATGTGGCTCCTCGGTCAGAAGCGCGGAGCGCAGGGGAGTTGGGGGCTGCTCCGGCAGTGGGGCTGGGCATCGTACCCCTTTTACCCAGGCTGACCACTTCTGCAAACTGTCAAGACACGACGATTCGAGTGAGAACTTTAATCCTCGACACAATTAACAAAGCACAGAGATTGAAGGGCAAAATTACTTACCGGAGGGGCCTCATAGCCGTGCTCGAGGCCGTGGTCCTCTCCCGCCTGGGGGATCTTATCCTTGGCCAGCTTAATGAGCTTTGTCCACATGGTGGCCAAGGTGGAGCGGAAGAAGGTGTTGATGGTGTCCATGTCTTCAGGCTTTTGTGCCCACATCGGTTTGGCCCGAAACTGGAGGGGAAGTATACGGTGATTGAGCATGACATTGATGACGTCGGCCAGCTCAACCTTCCCCGTCGTGGACCACCACAGGACCCTGTCGATCAGGGTCCCCACCTCTTCTGGCTTCCCCCAAGCAACACCCTTCTCCTTCCAGGACTTGAGTTTCTTGGGTGGCCCGACCGAGAAGGCCGGGACTTCGGTTTGACCAGGGGCAAGAGGTTCAGTGATATAAAACCACTCCCTCTGCCATTCCTTCACCGTTTCGATGAAGGTTCCTTTGAACCAGATGCCCCCCTGATTCTTGCTGACCATGGCTCCCCCGCACTCCGCGAGATCCTGTCCGCTGGATTTTGGTTTGATCCCGAAAAGCTTCAGTCACAGGCCGAAGTGTGGCTCGCAGCGGAGGAAAGCCTCACAAACAGTGATGAAAGCGGCGAGGTGGAGAATAGAATTGGGGGCCATGTGGTGGAAGTCTAACCCGTAGTAGAACATTACCCCATGCACGAAGGGGTGCAGCGGGAACCCCAGGCCTCGGATGAGGTGGGGGACGAAGACTACCCGCTCCCCGGCGTTGGGAGCGGGCAACAGTTGGTCGGCCGATGGAGCGCGGGCAGCGATGGTGGGGGCTAGGTACCCCGCGTCGCGCAGCTCGGCGATGGTCGCCGCTGTCACCATGGAGCCGCCCCAGTGCCCCTTGAGGGTGTCGGCCATGGCTGGTTGAGAAGACTGAGCTCGCGAGCAGGGCGGGCGTGCTGGTTGGATCTGGGCGTTGGAGCTAGACGGCGTTGCAGTAGGGAAGGAATGGGAGCGTGCGTCGTTGCGCTGTTCTCCCTTTGATTCTTATAGACCTATAAAAGGCCAAGAGTCCCCTGCTGCGCCGATAAATTCATGGCCGCTATCAAAAATGCCGTTGAAACATATAGGGGGAAATGACATCTTGATGATATCCTTGAGAAAGCAGGCATGATCTCTATTTCGAACGGACGTGCCAGTAAACAAGTTGCCTCGAACCGCGATTTCAGGATGAGGCAGTAACTGCTCAACTCGTCATGAAGCGAGAATCTCCATTAAAGTTGTCAGGCAGGATTGGATTGTTCATACCTGTACGACCAGCCTTCGAGGCTAAGATACTTACACCCCTCGGGCAGGGTACCAGCTCGGTTGGACCACGGATATTGATGTCCTGTTAAAAAGAATCCGAAATGTAAAGTGGAACTCATCTGTCAAGCCAAAGACTCCGGATCCGAAGTGATATCTGTCGACCATCGTCCTCGACGTAGAAGACCAGTTCGGGCGCTACTGACGGTGTCCTGGATTAGGGGGTGCTAACCGGGCCGACCCGTCTCCTCGGTTGGGCCGATGTACCCCCGTACGTGACCAAGATGGACTCCGGAGGCTGTACGAGGGAGGCGTGATCAATGTTGTCTCTGCCGAAGACATGCAGTACACTTCAATATTTGTCCAGCCGCCTTATTCCTAGATATCGACATTGTAACCCTAGATACCCTCCCTGGCGTGTATATAAGCCATAGGGTTTAGCCCGTAGGGGGGACATCAACGCAACATTGCTTACCTAGCCTTAGAAGTTAGACTCACATTATGATCTCGAGGTAGATCAACTCTGTACTCGATACATCTTCATCAATATAACAGAAGCAGGACGTAGGGTTTTACCTCCATCAAGAGGGCCCGAACCTGGGTAAACACCGTCTCCATTGTCTCTATTACCATCGATCCTAGATCCGCAGCTCGGGACCCCCTACCCCAAGGTCTACCGGTTTTTACACCGACACCTACAAATCCATAGCTAGTTGCTAGATGACTTCTTCTCTCTCTTTGATCTTCAATACCATGTTCTCCTCGATGTTCTTGGAGTTTTATCCGATGTAATCTTCTTTTGCGGTGTGTTTGTTGGGATCCGATGAATTGTGAGTTTATGATCAGATTATTCATGAGAAATATTTGAGTCTTCTCTGAACTCTTTTATGCATGATTATTATAGCTTTGTATTTCTCTCCAATCTATCGATTTGGTTTGGCCTACTAGATTGATTTGTCTTGCAATGGGAGAGGTGCTTTGTGATGGGTTCAATCTTGCGGTGCTCAATCCCAGTGACAGAAGGGGACATGACACGTATTTGTATTGTTGCCATTAAGGATAAAAAGATTGGGTTTAATCATATTGCTCTAGTTTACTTTGTCTACATCATGTCATCTTGCTTAAGGCGTTACTCTGTTTCATACTTAATACCATAGATGCATGCTCGATAGCGGTCGATGGGTGGAGTAATAGTAGTAGATGCAGGCAGGAGTCGGTCTACTTGTCTTAGACGTGATGCCTATATACATGATCATTGCCATGAATCCATTATAATTATTTGCTTTTCTATCAATTGCCCAACAGTAATTTGTTTACCCACCGTATGCTATGTGTTCGAGAGAGAAGCCTCTAGTGAAAACTATGGCCCCCGGGTCTACTCTATCATATATAAAAACCCTAAAAATACCTTGCTGCAATTTATTTACTTTTATTTTATTTAGTATTTTAGTTTATCTATTTATCTCTATAAGATTTAATCCTTGCAAATAACTGCTAAGAGGATTGACAACCCTCTTATTTGCGTTGGGTGCAAGTGTTTGCTTTTGTGTGTGCATGTGCGCTTAACAGAATTTTGCTTGGTTTTCCTACTGGATTGATAACCTTGGTTCTTAAGTGAGGGAAATACTTATCTCTACTATACTGCATCATCCTCTCCTCTTCGGGGAAATACCAACGCAGTCTAAAAGTAGCAGGAAGAATTTCTGGCGCCGTTGCCGGGGAGACATCATGAAAATTACCAAGTACCTTCGCACAAAGTATCATCCACTTGCATTTATTTTATTTGCATTTGCCACTCATTTTCATCTCCCCCACTTCTAATTTTTTTTTTTACAAAAACACAAAATATTTTTATTTGCTAGTTTGCTTGCTTTGTCGCGATGTCTCAAGAAAATACAAAATTGTGTGACTTTTCCAATACTAATAATAATGATTTTATTAGTACTCCTATTGCTCCTCCCGCCACCAGTGCGGAGTCGTGTGACATTAATGTTGCTTTGCTTAATCTTGTTATGAAAGAACAATTTTCTGGTAGTCCTAATGAAGATGCTGCATCCCATCTAAATACTTTCGTTGAGCTTTGTGATATGCAAAAGAAAAAAGATGTGGATAATGATATTGTCAAATTAAAATTATTTCCGTTCTCACTATGAGATCGTGCTAAAACTTGGTTTTCATCCTTGCCTAGAAATAGTATTGATTCTTGGGATAAGTGTAAGGATGCTTTTATTACCAAGTATTTTCCTCCCGCTAAGATTATTTCTCTAAGAAATCAAATTATGAATTTTAAGCAACTTGAGCATGAACATGTTGCACAATCTTGGGAGAGAATGAAATTAATGATAATAAATTGCCCAACTCATGGCTTAAATTTATGGATGATCATACAAAAGTTTTATGTGGGACTAAACTTTGTCTCTAGAAATTTGCTAGACTCTTCCGCAGGTGGTACTTTTATGGAAATTACATTGGGAGAAGCTACAAAACTTCTTGATAATATCATGACAAATTATTCTCAATGGCACACTGAACTAACTCCAACTGGTAAGAAGGTAAATTCTGTTGAAGAAATTAATACTTTGAGTGATGAGCTAGATGCTTTATTAAAATTGGTTGCTAGTAAAAATGCTCATATTGATCCTAATGATGTGCCATTGTCTACCTTGATTGAACAAAATAATGATGCTATTGATGTGAATTTGTCTCTAGAAATAATTTCAACAACAATGCTTATAGGGGAAATTTCAATCCTAGACCGTTTCCTGGAAATTCCTCTAATAATTATGGCAATAACTATGGTAATTATTATTATTATAATAATAGTATGCCTACTGATATTTAAAGTAATATTCAAGAATTTATTAATTCGCAAAAGAATTTCAATGCTATGATAGAAGAAAAATTGAATAGAGTTGATGAATTGGCTAGGAACATGGATAGAATTGCCCATGATGTGGAAAATCTCAAAACTAAAATTTTGCCACCCAAGCATGATATAAATGAGTCTATTAAAATTATCTATGCCTCCATTAATGAAAGTAAAGAAAGGACCGCTAGGTTGAGAGCTAAGCGAGAATTTCTAGAAAAAGTGATTCCACCCGGTTTCTATCGTAGTAATGATGAGGATATTAAAATGATTGGTGTCACTCCTATTGAATCATTATTTAGTAACATAAAACTTGATGAAAAATGGACTGAAGAAGAGTCAACTTTAGATAGGAGGAGTCCCAATTGCTTGGAGGGTGATAATCTTGATGAAAAAAATGAAAAAAGTGGGTTTGGAGAGGTCAAAACTTTAAATAGTAATGCACCCACTACTTTGGATTACAAGGACTTTAATTATGATAGTTGTTCTTTAATTGAGTGTATTTCCTTGTTGCAATCCATGATTAATTCACCAAATGCATATGAACAAAATAAAGCTTTCACTAAACATATTGTAGAAGCCATGATGAAAGCGATGAAGAAAAACTTGAGTTGGAAGTATCAATTCCTAGAAAACTACAAGATGAATGGGAACCTACTATTAAAGTCAAAATTAAAGATTATGAATGTAATGCTCTATGTGATCTTGGTGCTAGCGTTTCCACTATACCTAAGTCTTTGTGTGATGTGCTAGGTCTCACCGATATGGATCCTTGTTCCCTTAATTTGCATCTTGCGGATTCCACTATTAAAAAGCCATTGGGTAGAATAAATGATGTGCTTATTCTTGCAAATAGAAATTAAGTGCCCATGGACTTTATTGTTCTTGATATTGAATGCAATCCTTCTTGCCCCATAATACTTGGTAGGCCTTTTCTACGAACAATAGGTGCTATTATTGATATGAAAGAAGGTAATATAAGATTTCAATTTCCATTAAAGAAAGGGATGGAACACTTCCCTAGAAAGATAATTAAAGCTCCTTATGAATCTATTATGAGGGCCACCAATGGAATTAACATGAAGGATGACAACACTTGAAACTATGCATTATGCCTAGCTAGGGGCATAAAACAATAGCGCTTGTTGGGAGGCAACCCAATGAATAAAATAAATTTTTGCTTTTACTTACTGTTCTTGTGTGTTTACACAATTATAGACTCTGTTATGATTGTATTTTTATGTTTTAATTAGTGTTTGTGCCAAGTAATGGCTTTGGGATGATGTTGATGATAGTATAATTGATGTTGTTTGGAAAACAGAAAGATTTGCGTCCAGTGATAGAATTTTAATTCTGTACTGGAGTGTCAGAAAAATCTGAAATTTTTACACAGTATTGGTGTATGAATTTTTTACATTTTCCTAATTTTTCAGAATTTTTGTAGTTACATAATTGTGGCTTTTAAATAGATCTTTACAGACTGTTCTGTTTTAGACAGATTCTGTTTTTGTTGCATAGTTTGCTTATTTTGATGAATCTATGGATCGTATCGGGGGGTATGAGTCATGGAGAAGTTGGAGTACAGTAGAATTATGCCAATATTAAATATGAATCAATTTACAACAGTACATAAAGTTTAAGATTTGTTTGTTATACTAACGGATCTCACGAGGTTTCTGTTTAGTTTTGTGTGCTGAAGTTTTCAAGTTTTGGGTGAGACTACGATGGATAAAGGAATAAGGAGTGGCAAGAGCCTAAGCTTGGGGATGCTCAAGGCACCCCAAGGTAATATTCAAGGAAGACTCAAGCATCTAAGCTTGGGGATGCCCCGGATGGCATCCCCTCTTTCGTCTACAATATATTGGTAACTCACTTGGAGCTATATTTTTATTCATCACATGATATGTGTTTTACTTGGAGCGTCTTGTGATATAGTTTGTTTGATTTTTAGTTTGTCACAATCATCTTTGCTGAACACACTTTTTTGAGAGGGACACACATTATTCGTGATTTGTTAGAATACTCTATGTGCTTCACTTATATCTTTTGAGCTAGGCAGCTGCTCTAGTGCTTCACTTATATCTTTTAGAGCACGGCGGTGGTTATATTTTAAAGAAATAGGTGCACTCTCATGATTCACTTATATCCTTTTGAGAGTCTAATAAATAGCAATGGTAATATGCACGGGTTATGAATTTGGTCCTGATATGATAGGTATTCAAGAGGGATATAATAAAAACTTTCGTGTAGATCACTGAATATGATAAGTTCGATTCCTTGCAATAGTTTTGCGATATTAAGATGGTAATATGTGGGAGGTACTAGTAGATAATTGTGGTTTAGTAAGAATATTGGTGTTAAGGTTTGTGATTCCCGAAGCATGCACGTATGATCTGTCGTTATGCTAAGAAGTTGGAGCATGATTTATTGTTGATTGTCTACCTTATGAGTGGTGGTCGGGGACGAGCGATGGACTTGTCCTACCAATCTATCCCCCTAGGGGCATGCGTAGTAGTACTTTGCTTCGAGGGCTAATAAACTTTTGCAATAAGTATGTGTGTTCTTTATGCCTAATGTGAGTCCATGGATTATACGCACTCTCACCTTTCCGCAATTTGCTAGCCTCTTCGGTACCGTGCATTGCCCTTCCTCGCATCGAGAGTTGGTGCAAACTTCGCCGGTGCATCCAAACCCCATGATATGATACGCTCTTTCACACATAAGCCTCCTTATATCTTCCTCAAAAAAAAGAGGCCAAAAAGAGCCACAAAAAAAAGAGAAAAAGAGAGAAAGGCAATGTTACTATTCTTTTTCCACACTTGTGCTTCAGAATATCACCATGTTTTTCATATAGAGAGTCTCCTATTTTGTCACTTTCATATACTAGTGGGAATTTTTCTTTATAGAACTTGGCTTGTATATTCCGATGAGGGGCTTCCTCAAATGCCCGAGGTCTTCATGAGCAAGCAAGTTGGATGCACACCCACTTAGTTTCCATGTTGAGCTTTCATACACTTATAGCTCTTAGTGCATCCGTTGCATGGCAATCCCTACTCCTCGCATTGACATCAATTGATGGGCATCTCCATAGCCCGTTGATTAGCCTCGTTGATGTGAGACTACCTTCTTATTTTTGACTTCTCTTATTTATCTCTACCACCACACTCTATTCCACCCATAGTGCTATATCCATGGCTTGCGCTCATGTATTGCGTGGGGGTTGAAAAAGCTGAAGCGCGTTAAAAAGTATGAACCAATTGCTCGGCTTGTCATCGGGGTAGTGCATTATAAATACTTTATGTTAAGAAGATGGAGCATGACAGAATTATATGATTTTGTAGGGATAACGTTCTTTAGCATTTTTATTTTGAAAGACATGATTGTTTATTAGTATGCCTGAGTATTGATGTCCTTATATCAAATTATAGACTATTGCTTTGAATCATTCGAATCTTATTATTCATACCGTAAGAGAGAGATTACATGATGAAACATGATAGGTAGCATTCCACATCAAAAATTCTGTTTTTATCATTTACCTACTCGATGACGAGCAGGAATTAAGCTTGGGGATGCTTGATACGTCTCCAACGTATCTATAATTTTTGATTGTTCCATGCTATTATAGTATCAATCTTGGATGTTTTATATGCAATTATATGCCATTATATATCATTTTTGGGACTAACCTATTAACCCAGTGCCCAATGCCAGTTGTTGTTTTCTGCTTGTTTTTGCCTTTTCAGAAAATCATTATCAAAAAGTGTCCAAACGAGAAAAAAACTTAGGATTAATTTTTTTTGGACCAGAAGAGACCCACGAAGCTTCGGGAGAAGACCAGAAGAGCCACGAGGAGGCGGCAAGCCTAGAGGGCGCGCCCCCAGGCTTGTGGGCCCCTCGTTGCCCCTCCTGACCTAATTCCAGCGCTATAAATTCCCAAATATTCCCAATATACCAGAGAGACAGAAGAGAAAACCTTTCCACCGCCGCAAGCCTCTGTTCTTCCGCGATCCCATCTGGAGGCCTTTTCAGGTACTCTGCCGGAGGGGGAATCGATCACGGAGGGCTTCTTCATCAACCTTGCTGCCCTTCCGATGATGTGTGAGTAGTTTACCACAGACCTACGAGTCCATAGCTAGTTGCTAGATGGCTTCTTCTCTCTCTTTGATCTTCAATACCATGTTCTCCTCAATGTTCTTGGAGTTCTATCCGATGTAATCTTCTTTTGCGGTGTGTTTGTTGGGATCCAATGAATTGTGAGTTTATGATCAAATTATTCATGAGAAATATTTGAGTCTTCTCGGAACTCTTTTATGCATGATTATTATAGCTTTGTATTTCTCTCCGATCTATCGATTTGGTTTGGCCTACTAGATTGATTTGTCTTGCAATGGGAGAGGTGCTTTGTGATGGGTTTAATCTTGCGGTGCTCAATCCCAGTGACAGAAGGGGACATGACACGTATTTGTATTGTTGCCATTAAGGATAAAAAGACGGGGTTTAATCATATTGCTCAAGTTTACTTTGTCTACATCATGTCATCTTGCTTAAGGCGTTACTCTGTTTCATACTTAATACCCTAGATGCATGCTGGATAGCGGTCGATGGGTGGAGTAATAGTAGTAGATGCAGGCAGGAGTCGGTCTACTTGTCTCGGATGTGATGCCTATATACATGATCATTGCCATGAATCCGTCATAATTATTTACTTTTCTATCAATTGCCCAACAGTAATTTGTTTACCCACCGTATGCTATGTATTCGAGAGAGAAGCCTCTAGTGAAAACTATGGACCCCGGGTCTACTTTATCATATATAAAAACCCTAAAAATACCTTGCTGTAATTTCTTTACTTTTATTTTATTTAGTATTTTAGTTTATCTATTTATCTCTATCAGATTTAATCCTTGCAAATAACCGCTAAGAGTATTGACAACCCTCTAATTTGCGTTGGGTGCAAGTGTTTGCTTTTGTGTGTGCATGTGCGCTTAACGGAATTTTGCTTGGTTCTCCTACTGGATTGATAACCTTGGTTCTTAACTGAGGGAAATACTTATCTCTACTATACTGCATCATCCTCTCCTCTTCGGGGAAATACCAACGCAGTCTACAAGTAGCAACGCCTCGCGCGCGGATGCCGCCACGCGGTTGGCTGCTTTAAATGACAGTTTGTGGCGTTTTCTCGAGGCCACCATCGGTGCCTTTGACGAAGACTACGAGGTGTTTTCTCAGCGTGCCCATGCTTACCTCAACTCCAGAGCCAGCAGGTTGGTGCCCGGAGCGGCTCAGGTGACTGACCACTATGAGGAGAGTACCCACGATGTGGAGGCCTCGCCCTCTTCCAAGTCTAAGGAGCCCATCGTCATCGATATCTCTGACGATGAGGAGTAGATTGTCTATTTAGCTCACTATAAGGACCTATGTTCAGCTAGGTAGCTATGCCGGTTAAGCATGTTCGGTTTACCTGTTGCATGTGCTGCTCCTGCCTTTCCTTTACAAATTCTAGTGAATTGTCCTATATACTGTTACTATGCAATCTGGTCCTCTAGTATATATGTTCTATATATTGTGCAATGTGGTGCTCAGTTAACTATTTGGTTAATTTGTTGTCATGTTCAGTTAACTGTTTGGTTCAATTCTACAATGTGATGCTCAATTCTTGTGGGTGCAATTTTGTATTCTCTTGCATGTGAGAAATAAATTGAATTTGGCAGTAAAAAATACATGAGAAACAAATACAATTGCTACATTTCCAAGTTGTTAAGCATACTAGGTTTGGTTAACTGTCTGATCTTCTAGTATGTTCTATTGTGCAATGTGGTGCTCAGTTAACTGTTTGGTTCATTTGTTGTGGTGCTTAGTTAACTGTTTGGTTCAATTCTGCAATGCGATGTTTGTGGGTACAAATTTGTATTGTTATGCATGTGAGAAATAAATCGAATTTGGTTGTACTAAATACATGAGAAACATATACAATTGCTATATTTCCTAGTTCTTAAGCATGCTTGGTTTGGATAAATGGCTTTTCCATGTGGCTCGAATTAATCTGCTGAATCTGCAATGTGTTTATTTTTCATCAACATATTTTACAGGTAGTATGACAACCCTCACTTAACCTGACCAATAACTACCTTATATGTGTTGCAGGGAAACAATGGGAGGCACTGAGGTTTACCATCGAGGTTCGCACATGCATGGTCCTTTGTCTAATAGCACATTATTGTGCAATTGTTGGAATCATTCTAGAATTTAGGTTTTTAACAATTTGGTCTTGCACATGTAGGTCCTGCTATCAGAGGTTTTGACCCACTGTTCGGCCCATTTTGCATATGGGGAAATGAGATGTCCATGAATATCAGTCAAGTCAAGAAACTCAGAAAGATTGTTAGGATAAAAAAACTAGCGACGAAAAACAACAAGATCTTTGTCTGCATGATGAAGAAGACATCAGTGAACTACATGATGGTACTAACTCTTATACCTTGTGTTTTGCGTGAGTTGTGGTGTGGGATGGAGGAATAGCTCCTTTTCATGTTGCAGCGCTAGCTATCTAGTTGTAGTGTGTTACTGGGTGCTTGTAAAAAGACTTTGTGATTTCAGTTAAATGAAATCGGAGAGAGAGCTCTCTTTTTCAAAAAAGAACTCTTATACCTTGTTTTTCGATTCCTTTGCGCCATTTCAAAATATAAAGAAGATATTTATGCATATCTTTGTTTTCAGGCCTTTCCAAAGCAGTTCATAGATGATTACCTCTCAAACCACCTGTATGGTCAAGAGGCGAGGAAGGTGTTCATAGAACACCCACGGTACAATATTGAAGTCTTCCTCAAGAGGACGAAGGATGGGCGGTCAATCATCCACAGGCACTGGCCTAAAGTTGCAAGGACCTTCAACATCATTGAAGGCTCAATATTCGCCTTCCGCTTCAGCAGTTTTCCAGATGAGATTCATCTGTCTATCTACCGTCTATGATGCTAATTTCCAAAGGTTTTAGATGTTGCATGTGAAACTTGGTTCTGTCATGTAATGGGGTAGCTAGCTATATGCCTATATGGTGTAAGTGAGTGCTGAAGCTATATGATATTGTACTCTGATGTATTTCAATTATGAAATCCTGGTTCCGTAATACGAAAATGAAATATATTGTGTGTTTAATATGAAATGTCAATTTGATTACTAAATGGATTAATAATAAATTAATAATAGGCCAATTAGCCTGCTTATTGGGGTTTTCTAGTGCAAACGGTTATTGAGAACGTGGGCGATGATCTCAGATAACCCACACAGTTTCTAGGAAGTAAACGTGTTGGATCAATGAACAATCACACACGACTTCCTCTGGACAACTGTTTGCGTTAGGCCACCTTGCACAAACGTTTTCCACATAAAAAGTGTGTGTGATGGACATCCTATGGCACACAGTTTCTTCTAGGCACCGTGTGTGATGCATTCAACAACACAAACGACAAAATTATTACTATCGTCTGCAATGGCAACGCTATCACAGACGATGTGATGCGGAAAATTGTGTGTGATGTACGCATGAACGGAAACATTTGTCTGGAATTCGCTATGTGGGATGTATATATGAACGGAAACGTTTGTCTGGGATTCACTGTGTGGGATGTATATATGAACGGAAACTTTTGTCTTGGATTCACTGTGTGGGATGTACATACGAACGGAAAGGATTGGGCCAGTATAATTGTCTGCGATGGCTCGCCCGATCGCACACGAGCTCTTTTTGCCCTGCGTGTGTGACCAGAGGCCCTATCGCCGACGGTTTCTGGGTCATGTGGGAAGGACCCCCCCTATCGCACACACAGGCAAGGCGATGGTTTAAAACTCTATCGCGGAAAGGGGGTCAAAACCGTTTGTATAGCAGGTCGCTGCACTAGTGATGTTTGCCACATATTTCATTTGTTATCTTATTGTGTGAGCATGTTGTTGTGCATTTTTATTCATTCAAGAACATTCATTTGTTGTTTTGATTGATTGGTTTTATTTGGCCAAATGGATGCGCAAGAATGCCTAGGAACCTTCTCTAGCTATCTATCTCTTCTTGTCGCAAATTCTATTCATGCTATATCACAAAATTTGAACAAGCTCTTTTTCGGACCCTCCGGGTGAGGAGCACTCAGATCCACCGATCTGATTAGGGCCGACCTCCAAAACTCTCTAAGTCATTTTTGGTTAGGCCAATACTTACACACTCGGTCACACCAAAACTTACTTAGACTGATCTAATTTTTCCATCTCGGTAAGACCGATCTGAAAATCTCGGCGTCACTGATACGTTCTGTCTATGGCAGTTATGCATTTCGGTGAGACCGGGTTGTTTCGTTCGGTACTACCAACAGCCAAAGGGTATATATATCGCGCGGACCGCACGTTGAAAATTTCTTCAATCGTCCACTCCCGCACCCCTTTTGCTGTCGTCGCCCCTGGTCCATGGATCGTCGCCTTCGTCTCCAGTGCGCCCTCGCCGTTGGATGCGGTCGCCGTCAATGGGGATCTTCACCGCCGTTGTCGCCGTAGAGGATCTCCGCCAAGTTAGGGTGAGATTCGAACCTCTAGTGCTTCCCAATCTAATTCTATGCACTAGGGATTGCACCTGATATCTTGCCACAGATTGCAATATTCTATCCAGCAAGAAACTCCGTAGATTAGATTCGAGCGAAAAATTTAGTGTTAGGTTTGCGCAGAGCTCATCTCGGACTGACCGAATTGAACAGATCGGTGTCACCGATTTGGCCTCTGGCCATTGCACTTAGTACTTTTCGGTGCCACCAAGCAGTACTAGTCGGTGAGACCGATTCCTGTGTTTCAGTAGAACCCTAGCACTTCGGAGAGACCGGGACGCACATCGGTCTGACCGAAATAGTGTGGCCAGGTTTCTGTTGTTGCTTTTGGTGCTACCGAAATTATCAAATCGGTAATTCCAATATGCTTTCTGTGAAAACCTAAAACAAAAGTTTGAACTCAATTTCTTTCAAAAACCTGCTGCATTTTGTGATACTCATCTACTCTGCCTTATCCAATCTATTCACAGGGTCTGTTTCCAGTATGTCTGATGCCAGTGATAGCTAGAACAGGTCTGCAGATGCTAGTGTGGATCTTGATGCAGGCTCTAGTCCTGAAGAAAGTTATCATGAGGGAGAGAGGAGCTCTCCAAGCTTACCAAAATCAACCACCAGAACAAGAAAGAGGAAGGACTCAGATGAGGAAGATGAAGACTTTCAGGTTGAGGTCACTTCCAAGAAAAAGGCTCTAGTTTAAAAGGAGTATGCAAATACTCAAAAGGAAAGAGGAGTAACAAGAAAGGTGTCTGCATCCACTGCTGCCAAGAGAGGCATCACCTCAGAGAATCCAGGAGGATCTCAGCAGGGCCAAAGCAAGTCTATGCCTAAGGCTGCAGGCAAGAAAAGGGAGAGGAAGCAAATTGCTCATGTGGTGTTCAAACCCACTTCCATGAGAAGAGATGATGCCTCTGATGAGGAAGAGCCAGATGCCAATCCACCTTTTCCTAAGCAGCAAAAACTCATGAGTGATGCTATGAGGACTGCCACTTCCTCCAAGGCCAAGCCTGCTACTGCTACTAAGCCCAAGAGGACTACCAGAAATGTGTCTGCTGCAGAGAAGAACAAGGCCCCAGTGCCTGAAAGAGAGGCTGAGGATGATGAAGCCTTAGTGCTGAAGAAGCTAAGACCAAAACTGCCAGAGCATGATGGCTCACATCCAGAGGCAGAAAACATGAAGGAGAGGAAAGACAAGGGTCTGAGACAGTGGAGAGAATCTGACCCCTACTCAGTCAGGAGAAAAACAACTTGTGACTGTCGCTTTCATACCAAAGAACTGCAAGACTTCTATGAGACAGTGCTGCTAGATAAGAAGCCATTGTGAGTGATATGAGATGGGTTGACTGGAAGTATATTGATGCAAATGAAGACAACTTCCTGAATGTGCATGAGAACTTCAAGAACATTGGCATTGATGAGTTCACAGGAACAAAGTTGACATCATGGACAGATGAGCTCATCATGCAGTTTTACTCCACTCCACACTTCTATCCCGATGGGAGGATTGTCTGGATGACTGAGGGAACAAGGTTCCAGTCCAGTATTGCTGAGTGGGCACAACTGCTGAATGTGCCAGAAGCTGAAGAGAATGATGTTGATGTCTATGCCAAGGGCAAAATGGACCACAATTCCATGAAGGATATGTATGGAGAGATTCCAGCAAGCTACAAGGAATCACACAAGCTTGGATCTGTCTATCATCTTCTACCAGGTCTTGCCACCATAAACACCATTCTGAGGCACACCTTGATGCCCAAGTCAGGTGATGACAAGACAATCAGAGGCCACTCAATCAACATGCTACATCTAGTGGATAGTTTCACGAGGTTCAAGGTGATGGATTTGATTGTAGAGACAATCAAGAGGACTGCTGCAGATCAGAAGCGCTCATGTGGCTTTGCTACACACATTCAGATGCTTATCAACTCCAAGGTTGGTAGCAAAGTCTACTTGCTTGATCATGAGCACTTCCCACTTCAGCTAGAGCTCGAGGACTGCACAATGACCATGGATGAGGACCATCCTACCTCTGCCACAGCTCAGGCAAAAGCAGAAGCTGCCAAGAGTGCTGCTCGTAGCTCTTCCACAGTTCCTGTTCTGAAGACCAAGACTGACCAGATGTTATATCTTCTCTGAGCTACTCAAAGGATTGAGCGGAGTTTGGCCAACCTCGCAGAAAATCAGAAGAGTCTTGAGAGGATTGTTGAGACGAAAATTCATGATCTAGACATCAAGGTCACTGAGATACAAACCACAATTTAGGGTCTTAAGAAGGAAGTGGATGAAGTCAGGATGGCAACTAGCAGTGATGATGATCAGCCAGGCACAGGTCTTCCTACTACTACTCAGTACCACAGGATGCCTAGGTCCGCAGTTGTGCCAGTCACTTCCAGAGTCACAGTTTCAGCTCCAGCTGCTGCACCATCTGTTGCACCATCAGTTCCTCTAGTTGCTTCTACACCGCCAGCTCAGCAGACATCGGCCAAGATCTTTGCAGATGTGCTTCTCTCCACTCCGACGACGTTTATGCACACTGGCGCTGCAAGTTGGAGGACTTCACCACCAGGAGTTGTAGGAGATTGAGCCCAGAGCGACGTTTAGCTCTTTACTCATTCAAAACTTTTGGTACTTGTTGCCAAAGGGGGAGAATTTGTATAGATCATTAGGGCTGAGAGAGAGAGAGAGAGAGAGAGAGAGAGTGCTTTGCTTTCTCATTTGATTTATTCGTGTTTTGTTGCTACTTCGTGTGTTTCGTGCTACTTTGAGATACTTTTGGTTGATGCTTGTATAAGATTATGCTACTTTGTGCTTGATCATACCGTACTCTATTGATATGCATGCTTTATTATCTATCTATATGCTCTTTGTATGATGATTCACTTGTTTGCTCGGTGATGAGTGCTTACTTCATTGCAATCATATCATTTGGAGCGCTCCACCAAGATGTATGTGACATGGAAGAGTGACCCATGATCCTAATCGATTGTGCATTTGCATTCAAACACAAATTTTAAATAATGTACAAATTTAGGGGGAGCTCTTGCGTATCACATACTTCTCAAAGCGACGATATATTTCATTGATTATACCTTTTGTCAAAGCTTTGATCTATATGTTGTCATCAATTACCAAAAAGGGGGAGATTGAAAGTACAACTAATCCCCGGGTGGTTTTGGTAATTAATAACAACATATATGTCATTGATCTAATGCTCATTGATATTAGTTTTCAGAGAAGATCGATGATTGGCATGGAAAGGACTAGTGAATGTGGACCCCTCAAAATGCTAAGGACAAGATTGGCAAAGCTCCAAGACTCTTCATTTTGGTTAAGTAATCCAAGATCACATTGAGTCCATAGGAAAGACAATACTATTAAAAGGGGATGAGGTTTTGATCATGACTCAATTGCGCAAGTGCTTAGTGGTATTGTTCCAAAACCCTCAAACACTTCTCCACATCACATCTTCCAAAACCCTAAAAGTCCATCTTGGTTCCACCGAAATATTCCCATCTGGACCCACCGAAATGCTCCATACACTGCCACATGCCAAACCCTGATGATTCGGTACAACCGAAATGGCTCTCGGTCTCACTGAGATGGGCTGACCAAGTTGTTGTAATGCCATCGATTCACTTCGGAGTCACTGAGATGAAACAATCGGAATTTCCGAAACGAGGTTCTGCCCTAGCCCTTGCACTTCGGTCGCACCAAGTTGTTCCATTCGGTCTCACCGAAAAGCCTAACGGTCAAGCCTTTTACACAAGTGATAACTGATACGTCTCCGTCGTATCTACTTTTCCAAACACTTTTGCTCTTGTTTTGGACTCTAATTTGCATGATTTGAATGAAACTAACCCGGACTGACGGTGTTTTCAGCAAAACTACCATGGTGTTGTTTTTTGTGCAGAAATAAAAGTTCTTGGAATTGGACGAAACTTTTTGGAGATTTTTTATGTAATAAATAAAAAATACTGGAGGCAAGACCCACTGGAGGGGGGCCACATGCTGCCCACGAGGCACCAGGGTGCGCCACTTCCCCCTGGCACGCCCTGGTGGCTTGTGGGGCCCACGTGGCTCCGCTGACCCTAATCTCAGGCCTATAAATTCATAATTCCAGAGAAAAAAATAGGAGAGGAAGTTTTATTGCGTTTCACGATACGGAGCTGCCGCCACCTCCTGTTCTTCATCGGGAGGCCAGATCTGGAGTCCGTTCGGGGCTCCGGAGAGGGGGATCTTCCGGCATCGTCATCATCAACCATCCTTTATCACCAATTTCATGATGCTCACCGCCGGGAGTGAGTAATTCCTTCGTAGGCTTGCTGGACGGTGATGAGTTGGACGAGATCTATCATGTAATCAAGTTAGTTTTGTTAGGGCTTGATCCCTAGTATCCACTATGTTCTGAGATTGATGTTGCTATGACTTTGCTATGCTTAATGCTTGTCACTAGGGCCCGAGTGCCATGATTTCAGATCTGAACCCTTTATGTTTTCATGAATATATTTGTGTTCTTGATCCAATCTTGCAAGTTATACGCACCTGCTACGTGTTATGATCCGCATACCCCAAGGTGACAATAATTGGGATTCTTTCCGGTGATTACCGTAGTTTGAGGAGTTCATGTATTCACTATGTGTTAATGCTTTGTTCCGGTTCTCTATTAAAAGGAGGCCTTAATATGCCTTAGTTTCCTTATGGACCCCGCTGCCACGGGAGGGTAGGACAAAAGATGTCATGCAAGTTCTTATCGCAAGCACGCATGACTATATACGGAATACATGCCTACATTACATTGATGAATTGAAGCTAGTTCTGTGTCGCCCAAGGTTATGACTGTTACATGATGAATTTTATCCAACATAATCACCGATCCAATGCCTACGAGTTTTTCACCTATTGTTCCTTGCTAAGTTACTGCTGTTGCTACTACTATCACGATTGCTACAAAACTATTGCTGCTACCATTACTGTTACTGTTACTATTATTGCTACTGCTATCAAACTATCATACTACTGTGCTACTGATCACTCTGCTGCAGATATTTAGTCTCCAGGTGTGGTTGAATTGACAACTCAACTGCTAATACTTGCAAATATTCTTTGGTTCCCCTTGTGTCGAATCAATAAATTTGGGTTGAATACTCTACCCTCGAAAACTATTACGATCCCCTATACTTGTGGGTTATCAAGACCTTTTTCTGGCGCCGTTGCCAGGGAGCATAGCTTTATTTGCTGAGTCACTTGGGATTTATATCTATTAATCACTATGAAGAATCTGAAAGACGCTAAGACCAAGATCGCTCCCTCTAAGACGAGGGGAGGTAAGGAACTGCCATCTAGCTCTGTACTTGATTCACCTTCTGTTTTGAGTAAGCTTGCAACACCGCCACATGCTATTAATTCTGATATGTCACAAGTTATTGATGGTACTACTTCTGCTATGAATGATACTTATGATGATGCTAGTACTATGCTTGATAATGTTGTGCCACTTGGTGAATTTCTTAATGAACAACTTGCTAAAGCTAAAGAAATTGAAAATGTTGAAACTCTTGAGAATTATGATTCACCTATTATGCCTAGCTCTCCTACTAGAGTTGAAACACCTGATGAACATTGCTTTGATAGGGAGACGGCTAGAGCCATTCTTGCTTGTAATGATAGAGATGAAGTTATAAAATTGCTTGCTGAAATGAAAGAAAAATCTATGAGGGAGAGAATGAAATATGATCCTAAGTTTTCTACCTCTCCCATATTTGTTACTGATAAGGATTATGAATTCTCTGTCGATCTTGAGTTGATTACTTTGGTTGAATCTGATCATTTCCATGGCTATGAAACTGAAACCGTTGTGGCACATCTTACTAAATTAAATGATGTAGCCACCCTATTTGCTCATGAGGAAAAAATTTGCTATTACTATATTCTTAAGTTGTTTCCTTTCTCATTAAAGGGTAATGCTAAGGAATGGTATAATACTCTTGCTCCTGGATGTGTGCGTAGTCCCCAGGATATGATTTATTACTTCTCTGAAAAATATTTTCCTGCCCATAAGAAACAAGCTGCTCTATAGGAAATATTTAACTTTGTGCAAATTAAAGAAGAGAATCTCCCTCAAGCTTGGGGGAGGCTTCTCCAATTACTTAATGCTTTGTCTGATCATCCTCTTAAGAAAAATGAAATACTTGGTATCTTCTATAATGGACTAACCGATGCTTCTAGGGACTACCCAGATAGTTGTGCGAGTTGTGTTTTCAGGGAACGGACTATTGAACGAGCTGAGGAACTATTGAATAATATATTGAAGAATGATAATGATTGGACACTTCCTGAACCATCGCCTAACCCACTCCGAAGAAGAGGGGTATTTTATTTCTCAGTCCTGGAGATATGCAAGAAGCAAAGAAATGTATGAAGGAAAAAGGTATTAAAGCTGAAGATGTTAAGAATCTACCACCTATAGAAGAAATACATGGTCTTGACACACCGCCACAGGTAGTAGAGGTAAATTCTTTTATAAAGTTTGATGAAGGTGATATTCCTTATAACAAACCTCCTAGTCAATGCTTGTATGAATTTGACAATTATATTATTAAGCAAGATCACTTCAATGCAAATGTTATGAAACAATTGAAACGAAATGCCTACATGATTGATCGCTTGAGTGACTTGTTATTTAGAATTGCTAATGATGTCAAAGGTGTAAGTAAACATGCATCTATGGTTCAAACCCAATTAGAACAAGTTGCTAAATCTCAAAGTGAATTGCTCAACGAAATGAATAACAATATGAATGATCATACTGTTAGAGTAATGACTAGAGGAGGTGGAATGACTCAGGAGCCACTTTATCCTGAAGGTCACCCTAAAAGAATTGAACAAGACTCTCAAAGAATTAATGTTGATGCACCTAGTCCCCCTAAAAAGAAAAAGAAAAAGAAAAATGATAGGACTTTGCATACTTCTAGTGAACCCGAGGTAGAAAAACCCTTGGAGGATAGTAATGTTGTTTCTATTTCTGATGCTGAAACGCAATCTGGTAATGAACATTCACCTGATGATGATAATAATAATGATGCTCATGTGGAAACCCAACCAGATAATGATAAAGAACCGGATAATGATGTTGAAATAGAACCTGTTGTTGATCTTGATAACCCACCTCCTAAAAACAAACGTTATGATCAAAGAGACTTCGTTGCTAGAAAACATGGTAAAGAAAGAGAACCATGGGTTCAAAAACCCATGCCCTTTCCTCCTAAACCATCTAAGAAAAAAAATGAGGAAGAATTTGAACACTTTGCTGAAATGCTTAGGCCAGTCTTTTTGCGTACTCGTTTGACTGATATTTTAAAGATGGCCCCTTATGCTAAATATATGAAAGACATTATCACAAATAAAAGAAAAATACCTGAAGCTGAAATTTCCACCATGCTTGCAAATTATTCTTTTAAGGATGGAGTACCTAAGAAGCTAAGAGATCCAGGAATACCAACTATACCATGCTCCATTAAAAGAAACTATGTCAAAACTGCTTTGTGTGATTTAGGAGCCGGTGTTAGTGTTATGCCTTTCTCTTTATATAAAAGACTTGATTTGAATAAACTCACTCCCACCGAAATATCATTGCAAATGGCTGACAAATCAATTGCCATACCTATCGGTGTTTGTGAGGATGTGCCCGTTGTAGTTGCAAATGTTACTATTCTAACAGACTTTGTTATACTTGATATGCCCGAGGATGACAACATGTCGATTATCCTTGGTAGACCCTTTTTGAATACTGCAGGGGCTGTTATTGATTGCAACAAAAGCAAGGTCACTTTTCATATCAATGGTAATGAACATACGGTGCACTTTCCGAAGAAACAATTTCAAGTAAATGGTATTCATGTTATTGAAAAGACTCCGACAATTACTATTGGAAGTTTTCAACTCCCTCTTCCTACTGTCAAAAAGAAATATGAATCTCTTATTATTGGGGAGATGCATATCCCCGTTGAGGTAACTTAGTGTTATACGAAAGTTCTTCAGTTTCATGTTACTCGAAAATGGTTTGTTAATAAGACTTGATCAACCTTATTAATGGATTCTTTTTGAGAGGCATGTGGTCGATGAATTTAGTAAGCACAACCTTCTATACCCACTTTTTGTTTTCTGTTATTTTTAGTTAAATGCAATAAAATGCCATGATTACCCTGTTTTCTGACTTATCCGTGCAATAAAAAAATGCCCAAAAATGAAAGTGCTCAGAATACAATAAAATTTTGATATGAATTTTTGTAGAATATTTAAGAATTTTTGGCACTAAAAACATACCAGGGGGGTGCCCCAGGTGCCCACGAGGCACCAGGGCGCGCCACCCCCCCTAGCGCGCCCTGGTGGCTTGTTGGCCCCACAGGGACCCCCTCACTTATCCCCTCAGCTCACTTCGTCTCTTACCTCTAGCAAAAATTCCTGGTAGCTCTCTCTCTCGTGTTCTTGCTCTCAAACCTGAGATTTTCGATCTCTTTGCTCGGAGCTCCGTTTGTGAAACTGTTTTGGGAGATTGCTACTTGGTATGTGACTCCTCCAATGCTCCAATTAGTTTTTGCTCTAGTGGATTATATTTTGCATAATTAGCTGCTCTTGGTGCTACTGAAAATGAGCTTGCATGTTAAATTCTTTGGGTTCCAAGTAGTTTGAATTCTTGATATAGCCTCTAGACATCCATATGAGTAGTTGCTATCAATCTTGTGAAGTTTTATTGATATCATTTTGTGGCCCAAAAATTTTCAGAAATTGTTCATAGAGAAAATTAATTTCTTCCGGAGGAGTTCTTCGAGGAGGAGGTCCGCTGAGGCATCATCTAGCGAAAGCCCCGCACGCCAATCATACGTTGGACCAAGGGCAAGTTCGGTGCGAGGTGCTGAAGCAAAGTCATGTAGATGGCCGTGCAACGAGTTCATGCTAGGTGCAGGCATCAAGGAGGAATTTGACCAATATATTCACAACAACGAGCTCTCCGCCTTCATCGTAGATAAGCCACCACAGCATTACTACCTCACTCATTCATTCACTCAAAACTTTGAATATCATCCGCGCACTTCTAGAGTTTTATTTCACCTCTATGACAAATCCTATAGTATGTCTCTAGAAGAATTCTGTGATGCATGCAAAATTCCATATTGGGGTTCGTTAGATGAACCACAAAAATCTGATTATTATTCGTTTCTTAATAGCCTTTGCAACGGTGAGGATAGGGGAGTTACGCAGGCCAGAATAGTTAGCATCCACTTTCCTGCTATTCGGTATTTCACACTTTTTAATGGTAAATGCATTGTTGGTAAGCAAGACTACAGTGCGCTTTGCGCCCCTGACCTGAGTCTTATTCATACAGCTTTGACTGGCAGCAAGTATTATAATCTTGGGACTATTGTCGCATGTAGGCTGCAGCGTAACGCGGGTAATGGTGATTTGTATGGAGGAATTTATGCCTCCCGCGTAGCTGCAAAGTTAGGGGTCTCGCCCAATTCCAATGATCCCCTCTTACCTGATAAATATTTAAATTTTGAAATAATGCGAGAACATAAGTTTTTAAAACGCGACGCACACGGATATGAATATAACTTAGTTTTTAATAAATATCGATCTGTGTATGTTGCTCTGCCTGCTCCTGCCCTCTTTGATTTTCAGAACAAATAGAGGTATTTTCTATTGGGGAGTGAGGTGCACGAGTACAAGGCGGCAGTCGAGGCTGCCCGTCTGGCTGAGGAGGCGGCTCAGAACGCCTCTACGAGGTACCACTTTGATTATTACCCAGACCAGGGATGGCTATGACCAAGCTAGGCCAAAAGCCTAAGCTTGGGGGAGTACGTATCTCTCACCGACATTACATTCATGACCACACATTTCATTCCAGTTGTCGGTGTTCATACTTTTTCATTGTATAATCCATGTTAGTTTTTTTTTCTCGCTTTCTTCTTGTGTGTTTGAAAAACTTTGAGAAAATCCAAAAATATTTCTCATTTCATTTTGGTTTTTCATTCTAGCTTAATTAGTTGTAGTACTAAAAGAAAACCCAAAAAGATTTCCCGTTTCTTCTTTTGCTTGTTGGGAGCTCTCTCATGTAAATAATTTTTCTCGTTTTTCGTTTTTCTTCTTTATTTGCTTCCTTCAAGGAAAAACTAAAAACTCCAAAAATATTTCAGTATGTTTCTCTGAAATTCTTTTCTTTTGTTGAGTCATTGTAAGGAGAAGACCACGATGAAAATGTTGAGTGGCTCTCGTATGCATTACTGTTGATCTAACAAAGAGCCCATATTACCTTGTCTTCTCCTTTGAATAAAATGCTTGCAGATTCCAGCTTAGCCAACGGCACACTTGCACTATTTTTATTTTCATATCATTCGGTCGTGCAAGTGAAAGGCAATAATGACGATGATTTGATGAAGTGATTGTGGCAAGGAAAAGCGGGCATGAACTCAACTTGTTCTTTGTTTTTGTAAATATGTTTAACTCAGTATCCATGATTCAGCATATTATGATTAAACATGTTTATAATGACAATTAGAGATTATAGTTGCTCATGCCATGCTTAAGTAGCTAGGAGTGGATAATGATTTATCTTGGGTGTCAACATGCATTAAAATGTTCATGATGTAGTATGATGATATGGTATCCTCCTCTGAATGTTTCGAGTGGCTTGACTTGGCACATGTTCACGCATGTAGTTGATTCAAAACCAACATAGCCTCCATGATATTTATGTTCATGGTGCTTATATCCTACTCATGCTAGTATTCAATGTTGATTATTCATAATGCATGATTATGACCGTTTTCGCTCTCTAGCTGGTCGCTTCTCAACCTATTTGCTAGCCTTCGCCTGTACTAAGTGGGAATACTGCTTGTGCATCAAAACCCCTAAACCAAAGTTATTCCAGATGAGTCCACTATATCTACCTATATGTGGTATTACTCTGCCGTTCTAAGTAAATTTGCATGTGCCACCTCTAAATATTCAAATGAACATTTGTTTTGTGTGCCCGTACCGCTCATGGAGCGACAGGGGGTGGTCAGTATCTTCCATGCTAAGCGGGTTATTCTCATGACGAGTGTTTATTCACTTGTCCTTGCACGAGAGGGGCTGGTAATCGGGATGCCCAGTCCCATAATTAAAATTGTAAAATAATAAAACAAACTCCCCTGGAAAGTTGTTGGTATGGAGGGCACCCGTGGATTCGGCTAGCCATGGCTTGTGTTTGTTGGTGGAGGGGGAGTAAACTTTACTTTACCGCTTGGGAACGGCCGCTAATGTGTTTAGCATGGAAGATATTGAAAACTCTCGGTCATGACGTTGACAGGAAAGGCATACCTCCCAAAATTTTATTTATCTCTGATTTAAGCTTCGAGCTCTGGCACCTCTGCAAATCCATGCTTCCCTCTGCGAAGGGCCTATCTATTTACTTTTATTGTTGAGTCATCACCTTCTCAAATAAGCACCAGTCCTGAGAGCACTATTGTCATTCTCATGCATTATGTATAGTTAATGTTGTGTGCATCATGACTGGATCTCTTCTACCATGAATTACAATGTTTAGTTGCTGCTTGAACTTTGGAGGTGCTCTGCATTTATGTTTTGCGGTCTCAGAAAGGGCTGGCGAGATACCGTGTTGTCATATTATATCATGATTGTTTTGACAAAGTGTTGGCATTTGAGATATCTTATTATTGCTCGCTAGTTGATTATGCCATTGATATGAGTGAATATAATTTCTAAGAGTTATTGTTTGCATGGTTAGTCATAATCTTTGCTGAAAACCTGTGTACTATTTAAGCATATATATAGATACAAGAACAAAAGAGTTCGTAAAAGTTTTTCTTTGTCACTTTTAGTTTGTCATCTGAATTGCTTGAGGACAAGCAATGAGTTAAGCTTGGGGGAGTTGATATGTCTCCGTCGTATCTACTTTTCCAAACACTTTTGCTCTTGTTTTGGACTCTAATTTGCATGATTTGAATGAAACTAACCCGGACTGACGCTGTTTTCAGCAGAACTACCATGGTGTTGTTTTTTGTGCAGAAATAAAAGTTCTTGGAATTGGACGAAACTTTTTGGAGATTTTTGATGGAATAAATAAAAAATACTGGAGCCAAGACCCACTGGAGGGGGGCCACCTACTGCCCACGAAGCACCAGGGCGTGCCAACCCCCCTGGCGCGCCCTGGTGGCTTGTGGGGTCCACGTGGCTCCGCTGACCCTAATCTCAGGCCTATAAATTCACAATTCTAGAGAAAAAATAGGAGAGGAAGTTTTATTGCGTTTCATGATACGAAGCCACCGCCACCTCCTGTTCTTCATCGGGAGGCCAGATCTGGAGTCCGTTCGGGGCTCCAGAGAGGGGGATCTTCCGGTATCGTCATCATCAACCATCCTTTATCACCAATTTCAAGATGCTCACCGCCGAGAGTGAGTAATTCCTTCGTAGGCTTGTTGGACGGTGATGAGTTGGACGAGATCTATCATGTAATTGAGTTAGTTTTGTTAGGGCTTGATCCCTAGTATCCATTATGTTCTGAGATTGATGTTGCTATGACTTTGCTATGCTTAATGCTTGTCACTAGGGCCCGAGTGCCATGATTTCAGATCTGAACCCTTTATGTTTTCATGAATATATTTGTGTTCTTGATCCGATCTTGCAAGTTATACGCACCTGCTACGTGTTATGATCCGCATACCCCAAGGTGACAATAATTGGGATTCTTTTCGGTGATTACCGTAGTTTGAGGAGTTCATGTATTCACTATGTGTTAATGCTTTGTTCCGGTTCTCTATTAAAAGGAGGCCTTAATATCCCTTAGTTTCCTTATGGACCCCGCTGCCACGGGAGGGTAGGACAAAAGATGTCATGCAAGTTCTTATCGCAAGCACGCATGACTATATACGGAATACATGCCTACATTACATTGATGAATTGGAGCTAGTTCTGTGTCGCCCTAGGTTATGACTGTTACATGATGAATGTTATCCAACATAATCACTGATCCAATGCCTATGAGTTTTTCACCTATTGTTCCTTGCTAAGTTACTGTTGTTGCTACTACTGTCACGATTGCTACAAAACTATTGCTGCTACCGTTACTGTTACTGTTACTATTATTGCTACTGCTATCAAACTATCATACTACTGTGCTACTGATCACTCTACTACAGATATTTAGTCTCCAGGTATGGTTGAATTGACAACTCAACTGCTAATACTTGCAAATATTCTTTGGCTCCCCTTGTGTCGAATCAATAAATTTGGGTTGAATACTCTACCCTCGAAAACTGTTGCGATCCCCTATATTTGTGGGTTATCAATAACCCACAAGTATAGGGGATCAATTGTAGCTTTTTCGATAAATAAGAGTGTCAAACCCAACGAGGAGCTAAAGGTAGAATTAATATTCCCTTCAAGTTCTATCGACCACCGATACAACTCTACGCACACTTAACATTTGCTTTACCTAAAACAAGTATGAAACTAGAAGTACTTTGTAGGTGTAATGCTAGAACTACTTTGCAAGAATAAAACTAGGAGTACTTTGTGAGAATAAAACTATGAGTAATTTGGAAGATAATAAAAGTTAGTTGTTTAGTAGAAAGCTTTTGTAACACAAGAGAAGGATCTGTCCATATGCAATTGAATATGACATGTGTGATAATTATTATATGCAATGAGGGAGAGGCATACGCTAACATACTTTCCGTACTTGGATCATATGCACTTATGATTGGAACTCTAGCAAGCATCCGCAACTACTAAAGATCATTAAGGTAAAACCCAACCATAGCATTAAGTAACAAGTCCCCTTTACTCCCATACGCAACAACCCCCTTACTCGGGTGTAAGCTTCTGTCACTCTAGCCGCCCACTATAAGCGAATTATGAACGTATTGCAAACCCTACAGCGGGAATCACTCACGCTTGCGCGACAAGGAGGGCACCATAGGACAGCACCATATCAACATAAAACTCATATCAATCACACCATACAACAATTAACCCGTAGGACAAAAAGAATCTACTCAAACATCATAGGATTGCCACATATCATTGGATAATAATATATAGCGTTAAGCACCATGTTCAAGTAGAGAATTACAGTGGGAATAGAGAGGTTACACTGCTGCATAAAGGGGGAGAGAGTTGGTGATGACGGCGGCGAAGTTGTTGGTGTAGATCGCCGTCACGATGGTTCCCCCGGCGGCACTCCGGCGCCACCGGGAGAGAGGGGGAGAGAGCCCCCCTCCTTCTTCTTCTTTCTTGGCCTCCCCCATAGATGGTAGGAAAGTTTCCCCTCTGGTCCATGGCTGCCATGGCTCCCGGAGGGGAGGAGCCCCTCCGAGATTGGATCTCTCTCTCTGTTTCTCTTCTGTTTCGCGTCCCCCTTTTCTGGCCTTTCACCGTTTCTTAAATATCCGGAGATCCGTAACTCCGATTGCGCTGAAATTTTAACACGATTTTTTTATCGATATAAGCTTCCTTGCGGCCGAAGAAGAGCCCCAACCGACTTACGGTGTGCCCACAAGGCATCACCGCGCGGCCTAGGGGGCGTGGCCTGTTGCCTTGTGGAGCCCGTGGGCCTCCGTTTGCATTAATTCCACCTCCCAAAAATCACATATATTCCAAAATAATTCTCCGTAAAAATTTATCGCGTTTGGACTTCGTTTGATATGGATTTTTTGCGAAACAAAAAACAAGCAGAAAACAGGAACTGTCACTGGGCACTGGATCAATATGTTAGTCCAAGAAATCATATAAAATGTTGCCAAAAGTATGTGGAAATTGTAGGATATTGGCATGAAACAATCAAAAATTATAGATACGACAGAGACGTATCAGCATCCCCAAGCTTAATTCCTGCTCGTCCTCGAGTAGGTAAATGATAAAAAAGATAATTTTTGATGTTGAATGCTACCTAGCATAATCTTGATCATGTAATCTAATCATGGCATGAATATTAAGACACGAGTGATTCAAAGCAATAGTCTATAATTTGATATAAAGACATCAATACCCAGGCATACCAACAAACAATCATGTCTTTCAAAATAAAAATGCTAAAGAACGCTATCCCTACAAAATCATATAATCCTGTCATGCTCCATCTTCTTAACATAAAGTATTTATCATGCACTACCCCGATGACAAGCCGAGCAATTGGTTTATACTTTTTAACGCGCTTCAGCTTTTTCAACCCCCACGCAATATATGAGCGCAAGCCATGGATATAGCACTATGGGTGGAATAGAATGATGATAGAGATTAATAAGGAGAAGTCAAAAAGGGAGAAAGTCACGCATCAACTAGGCGGATCAACGGGCTATGAAGATGCCCATCAATCGATATCAATGCGAGGAGTAGGGATTGCCATGTAACGGATGCATTAAGTGCTATAAGTATATGAAAGCTCAAACTGAAAACTAAGTGGGTGTGCATCCAACTTGCTTGCTCATGAAGACCTCGGGCATTTGAGGAAGCCCATCATCGGAATATACAAGACAAGTTCTATAATGAAAAATTCCCACTAGTATATGAAAATGTCAACTCGGGAGACTCTCTATATGAAGAACATGGTGCTACTCTGAAGCACAAGTGTGGTAAAAGGATAGTAACATTGCCCCTTCTCTCTTTTTCTCTCATTTTTTTTGTTTTCATTTTTTTTCTTTTTTTTTGATGGCCACTTTTTGGCCTCTTTTTTTTTCGTCCGGAGTCTCATCCTGACTTGTGGGGGAATCATGGTCTCCATCATCCTTTCCTCACTGGGACAATGCTCTAATAATGATGATCATCACACTTTTATTTACTTACAACTCAATATTACAACTCGATAAAAAAACTATACAAGATGACTCTATATGAATGCCTCTAGCAGTGTACCAGGATGTGCAATGATCTAGCGTAGCAAAGATATCAAAAAACGGACAAGCCATGAAAATATCATGCTAGCTATCTTACGATCATGCAAAGCAATATGACAATGAATGCTCAAGTCATGTATATGATGATGATGGAAGTTGCATGGCAATATATCTCGGAATGGTTATGGAAATGCCATAATAGGTAGGTATGGTGGCTATTTTGAGGAAGATATAAGGAGGCTTATGTGTGATAGAGCGTATCATATCATGGCGTTTGGATGCACCGGCGAAGTTTGCACCAACTCTCGAGGTGAGAAAGGGCAATGCACGGTACCGAAGAGGCTAGCAAATTGCGGAAGGGTGAGAGTGCGTATAATCCATGGACTCACATTAGTCATAAAGAACTCACATACTTATTGCGAAAGTTTATTAGCCCTCGAAGCAAAGTACTACTACGCATGCCCCTAGGGGGATAGATTGGTAGGAAAAGACCATCGCTCATCCCCGACCGCCACTCATAAGGTAGACAATCAATAATAAATCATGCTCCAACTTCTTAGCATAACGACAGACCATACATGCATGCTTCGGGAATCACAAACCTTAACACCAATATTCTTACTAAACCACAATCATTCACTAGTACCTCCCACATATCACCATCTTAATATCGCAAAACTATTGCAAGGAATCAAACTTATCATATTCAGTGATCTACAAGTTTTATGTAGGATTTTATGACTAACCACGTGAATGACCAATTCATGTTGACTCTCTAAATAGATATAAGTGAAGCATGAGAGTTTAATTATTTCTACAAAAGACCACACTCTAATAAATATAAGTGAAGCAAAAGAGCATTCTACAAATAATGGTTTTCTATATGTAGAGAAACAGGCATCCAAACTTCAAATGATATAAGTGAAGCACATGAAGCATTCTAAAAAGCCATACTCAAAAGATATAAGTGAAGTGCAAAGAGCATTCTATAAATCAACCATGGACTATCTCATACCAGCATGGTACATTATTAAAAGAAAAATAAAAAGCGCATGACGCTCCAAGTAAAACACATATCATGTGATTAATAAAAATATAGCTCCAAGTGATATGCCGATAGATTGTAGACGAAAGAGGGGATGCCATCCGGGGCATCCCCAAGCTTAGACGCTTGAGTATTCCTTGAATATTACCTTGGGGTGCCTTGGGCATCCCCAAGCTTAGGCTCTTGCCGCTCCTTATTCCTTTATCCATCGTAGTCTCACCCAAAACTTGAAAACTTCAGCACACAAAACTCAACAGAAACCTCATGAGATCCGTTAGTATAACAATTAAATCTTAAACTCTAAGTACTGTTGTAAATTGATTCATGTTTAATATTGGCATAATGCTACTGTACTCCAACTTCTCCATGACTCATAACCCCCGATACGATCGATAGATACATTAAAATAAGCAAACTATGCAACAAAAACAGAATCTGTCTAAAACAGAATAGTCTGTAAAGATCTGAATTATAGTCATATTTCTGTAACTCCAAAAATTCTGAAAAATTAGGACAACATGGGAAATTCATATATCAATACTGTGTAAAAAATTCAGAAGGTTCTGACACTCTAGAGAAAAAACAAATTCCAGCACTGGACGCAAAAGTTTCTGTTTTCCAACAGCATCTACCATACTATCATCCAAATCATCACAAAGGTATTACTTGGCACATTATTTTATAATACAATGGATTTGTACAAGGGGATGATTATTTTTGTTGAAAAGTTTCTATAATCAAGATTCACAAAGTTTTCATGGGCATGAACATAGTTCAAGGCTAGCTCCCACTTTAACGATGCTCGTCTTTCTCACTTTCACTTTTCTTTTTGAAAAAGTTTTAGGTTCCCCTCTATATTTTTTTGTTTTTAAATTTTTTAAAAGCACACAACAGAATAAAATGACTCTCTAAAAATTCCGGGTTGTCTCCCAGGCAGCGCTTTCTTTAAAGCCATTAAGCTAGGCATACAGTGCTCAAGTAATCGATCCACCTGGATTCCAAGGTATATCAAAGCCAATTTTAATTAACAATGATTTGTAATTTAGTAGTGAGCACAAAGCAACATATATCATGCAATGACGAAGTCTAACTCTCTTCCTATGTATCGGCATGTCATAAAATAACAATTCATGCACATCAAGTAAAGGCCAATGCATAGTATAAACAATTTCTTGCAATTTTATCGTATTGGAAACATAGAGAGGTGGAGATATAGTTCCTCTCTCATAATAATTGCAAGTAGGAGTAGCGAGCACATGCATATCATATTCATCAAAATTATCATGTGCAATAGTAAAACGTAACCCATCAATATAATCCTTAATAAGAGCAAACTTCTCCGATATAGTGTAGTTGGGCGAATTCAAAAAGATAATAGGACTATCATGTGTGGGTGCAATAGCAACAATTTCGTTCTTAACATAAGGAACTATAGCAAGTTCATCTCCATAAGCATCATTCATATTGGCATCATGGCCACAAGCATAGCAAGCATCAATTTCATCAAAAAGGGATATTTCAAACGAATCCAAGGGATCATAGCAATCATCATAGCATTCATCCTTCGGTAAGCATGAAGGGAAATTAAACAATGTATGAGTTGAAGAGTTACTCTCATTAGAAGGTGGTCACGGGTAGCTAATCCGCTCTTCCTCCTTTTGTTCTTCGCTCTCCTCGTCATCTTTTTCATCTAATGAGCTCACAGTGTCATCAATTTCTTCTTCCATAGGAGCCTGCAAAATATTAGTCTCTTCTTGGACAGCGGAGACCTTCTCAAGAAATTCATCAATATAGGCATTGTATTTATAATTCTCATAGCAATATTTAAGTACAACATAATTTTGAGATCTGTAAACAACATCATCATAATTTTCATACTTTTCAAACAAAGATTCAATTTCATAAACACCCTTAAAAACAACAAATTCTTCTATTTGTTCCACATCATAGTAATCATATATACCATTAGCATAAGAAGCCAAGGTTTCATTATCATTAAATTCACATCGAAAGGGAAGGTGTTTAGCCTTCATCTTCGAGCAACAAGTATAATCATATCTTAAGCATAAATTCCAAGCATACCATTGCAAACAATCAATTTGATCCCATAAGAGTTTCCCTTTTTGAGACAAGCGATAATCCCTAAAGTATTCCCATTGATCCAAAGTGTCTCCCATTATCAAGTTGAATGGAGATTTATCAGGATTATCAAAGTAGTATTTAATATTTTCCACATAACCAGCATCGAGGGTTTTAGGAGGTTCACCATCTCCATGAGTAGCAAGTATAACTAATTTTTTTGGTGTTTCGTGTTCCATATCCATAACTAAAGATATAAAACAACTTAGAACAGAAAATAAAAACTACTTAGTGATAAAGCAAACAAGCACACACGAGAATATCAACCCCACGCTATTGCTCCCCGGCAACGGCGCCAGAAAAAGGTCTTGATAACCCACAAGTATAGGGGATCAATTGTAGATTTTTCGATAAATAAGAGTGTCGAACCCAACTAGGAGCTAAAGGTAGAATTAATACTCCCTTCAAGTTCTATCGACCACTGATACAACTCTACGCACACTTAACATTTGCTTTACCTAAAACAAGTATGAAACTAGAAGTACTTTGTAGGTGTAATCCTAGAACTACTTTGCAAGAATAAAACTAGGAGTACTTTGTGAGAATAAAACTATGAGTAATTTACAAGATAATAAAAGTTAGTTGTTTAGTAGAAAGCTTTTGTAACACAAGAGAAGGATTTGTCCATAGGCAATTGAATATGACATGTGTGATAATTATTATATGCAATGAGGGAGAGGCATACGCTAACATACTTTCCGTACTTGGATCATATGCACTTATGATTGGAACTCTAGCAAGCATCCGCAACTACTAAAGATCATTAAGGTAAAACCCAACCATAGCATTAAGTAACAAGTCCCCTTTACTCCCATACGCAACAACCCCCTTACTCGGGTGTAAGCATCTGTCACTCTAGCCGCCCACTATAAGCGAATTATGAACGTATTGCAAACCCTACAGCGGGAATCCCTCACACTTGCGCGACATGGAGGGCACCATAGGATAGCACCATATCAATATAAAACTCATATCAATCACACCATACAACAATTAACCCGTAGGACAAAAAGAATCTACTCAAACATCATAGGATTGCCACATATCATTGGATAATAATATATAGCGTTAAGCACCATGTTCAAGTAGAGAATTACAGCGGGAATAGAGAGGTTACACCGCTGCATAAAGGGGGAGAGAGTTGGTGATGACGGCGGCGAAGTTGATGGTGTAAATCACTGTCACGATGGTTCCCCCGGCGGCACTCCGGCGCCACCGGGAGAGAGGGGGAGAGAGCCCCCCTCCTTCTTCTTCTTCCTTGGTCTCCCCCCTAGATGGGAGGAGAGTTTCCCCTCTGGTCCATGGCCGCCATGGATCCCAGAGGGGAGGAGCCCCTCCGAGATTGGATCTCTCTCTCTGTTTCTCTTCTATTTCGCGTCCCCCTTTTCTGGCCTTTCACCGTTTCTTAAATATCCGGAGATCCGTAACTCCGATTGCGCTGAAATTTTAACATGATTTTTTTCTCGATATAAGCTTCCTTGCGGCCGAAGAAGAGCCCCAACCGACTTACGGTGTGCCCACAAGGCATCACCGTGCGGCCTAGGGGGCGTGGCCTGTTGCCTTGTGGAGCGTGTGGGCCTCCATTTGCGTTGATTCCACCTCCCAAAAATTACATATATTCCAAAATAATTCTCTGTAAAATTTTATCGCGTTTGGACTTTGTTTGATATGGATTTTCTGCGAAACAAAAAACAAGCAGAAAACAGGAACTGGCACTGGGCACTGGATCAATATGTTAGTCCAAGAAATCATATAAAATGTTGGCAAAAGTATGTGGAAATTGTAGGATATTGGCATGAAACAATCCAAAATTATAGATACGACGGAGACGTATCAACAGGTCGGTCTCACCAAGATTTCTGATCGGTGTCATCGAGTTGGGTCAAAAAGGTTGTAACGGTTGGATTTTTGGTGCTGCCTATTTATACCCCTCCACCCACATCTACTCTCTAAGAGAGCCATTAGAACGTGCCTACACTTCCACCATTCATTTTCTGAGAGAGAACCACCTACTCATGTGTTGAGATCAAGAGATTCCAATACAACTATTGACGCTCAAAAGCGGTACAATAGTAAAAGTTGCTTAAATTTATATCAACATTAATTCAAACTTATGATTGGAAGTCACCTTCGGATGGCTGTCTTCAAGAAGATCAAGATGGATGCGAAGATGGTCCAAAATGGAGCTCGGATGCAAAAGTTATGATGATTTCAGAGATGCCCGTGTTGACATCACATTATAAAATGGCATGAAACATAATTAATATGGCCTCTCATGGAAAAGTGTTCAACATCAAAGTTGTGCGTCTCACCGAAATGGTTGATTTTGATATAAAATCATCTTAATCCAAGGTCGTATGCAATCTGTGGAGCCAAAACAAGGTCAGGAACAGAAACTGCAGAGTCACTTCGGACCGACCGAGTTGATTTGACTCGGTGAGACCGAGTTGACTCGGTAATTTTGAGTGAAACCACTCAGAAATTCCGGGTGAGATACGGAAGATTACAGAAAGTTGGCCACGTTCACTCGGTGAGACCGAAGCAAACCACTCAGAGGCTCCGAGTTGATCCGAAAAATTGCCAAAGATTCCTGTCCAAGTTAGGTTAGGGTTTTTGACATTTTGGATGGAGATTTTAGCCCTTTTCTTGTACGGGAAGTCCAACCGCCTCATAAATAGATGAGAGGTGATGGCCGATTGAACAACACACAATCGACAAATCAATATACTACTTTTTACCCTAGTTTTTACATATCTCCCTTGTTCTTTCTTTCTCGTTCTTCATTTGTTCTTCGTGTCGAAGGGCAGCGATCCTCGAGCCTCTAAGGGCGAGCGAATTGACCTAGGGCAGCCCATAGCCGTCGCGCGTCCTGACGGGGTCCCTCCCGGGCGCGTGGGGTTTTGGGTCCTCAAAAGCACCCACCGGATTGCTTGCGTACCGCGCTTCCGGACGGGTCTCCTTCGACGTGAGCTGCGGTGCATCACCCCCGGCGTCGAGGGCACACGTTGACGTGTTCGTGTGCGAACACACTTTTTGGCAACTACGCTGGGGACGAAGCTTTGAACGGTCTTCAGCCCATTCTTTCTACGAAGAGATCGTCATCTAGGGTTTGCAATCTACAAAGGTAATATGAATACCCAATTCACTTATGTAGATGCAAATAATGCATATGTTATTGCTAAATCGTTTAATGAGCATAATCTATCGGCCAACCCTAGTTTTTTCAAGCATGCATCTAATTACGTGCAAAGGCCGATTCAAAGTAATTTACATGCTTCAACTTCTTATGATACTAATAACATGCACCATATGTATTCCAACTCTCATGCATCGGTAACCCCACAAATCATTATGCCGATGAACAACATGATGAGTTTGGCCAATCAAGTTGAAACACCACCCGTACGAACTTCCAATAGTATGCAACAAAGTGTTTCATTTTACTCATCGGCAACTGACTTGCAACATGTTAATCCCAAGCATGCCGGTAGATAGGGGAATTAGCCATGCTACTACTAGTTATTCGGCCAATTACCCTCAACCATCATATGCTACGCCTCATGCTATTAATTTTTCGGCACCATATGCAACTGTAGGTATTCATAATTCGGCTTCACACCTTCATGCCCATGGCCGAATAAGTGAAAATCCACTAAAGCACATGTGTATTTACCTAGTACCGTAGCATACAATGTTGTCCTGTCGGCCCAGTGGGAACCAGGGTACCACGGACCGTCTGCCTCTGGCCCAGGAGGAGACGCCGAGACCGGCCCAGGCAAGGTGGCCTTGACGTCGTCCAGGAGGGAGTTGCCTCGCGAGGGGTCGGCCTCACGAGGCCCCTCGCCGCCAGGCCTAGCCCTGGTAAGGTCATCAATCCCTCAAGAGGCCGCTTGGTGGGGCAGGTCGCAAGGCGCCAGCCGCGGGGCGGCCTGCCCGTCACGTGGGTGGCGTCCCGACGTCAGGGCAAGGCCAGCAAAGTACAGCTCGAACAGGTTTCCATTCTGGTGATAGGGGAGCAGAGGCGTCGGCCTCCCCCCAAAAAGAAAGCAAGCCCCAAGGTATTTCCTCTTTGGCGAAAGAGGATCAGGACAGGTCGGCGCGCCAGGACGAAGGTCATCGCCAAGCCCACCAGCGCGTCACAAGGAGCTACTTTAGCAGGCGGAGACCGCCTTTAGTCAGGATAAGCCTGCGCTCTTGTCCCCCTTTTGAATTGCCGCCCTGTGGCAACCCTTTCCCGCTCATGTTTTCGGGGAAGAGGACCAAGGCACTACAAAAGGGGCAGGGCTGCTTCCATGTAAGGGGATCGACCCATTCTCCCCCACACCTCTTGTATCTGGAGCACGAGCTCTCCACCACAGAGCAATCCGACACGGGCAGGAGTAGGGTATTACACCGCACGGTGGCCCGAACCTGGGTAGCTCGCGCGTCCCCTTCGTGTCCGGTGAGAGCCAGCGAGCCCGTCGTGTCCCCGCCGTAGTTGCCGTCGCGTCGTAGGTTGCCAAGCGAAGTCCCCCAGAGTTCGAATCCTAAGTTCTTGGAGAAGTTTCTTGGATGCAGATCCTAGACTCCAACATTTGGCGCGCCAGGTAGTGGGGCTTGCCGTCTTCGTGCCTTCGACCCCGACGTCAGCATCGGCATGGACGACGCCGCCGTGCGCCGGAGGCGCGCTGCGCGCCGGACCGCCATCAGTGTCCGCGCGGCGCCCGCCATCCGAGGTGCCCCTGGGAGGCGCCCTCGCGCCGTCACCAAGCCCGTTGGGGGACGGGCGCCCTCCTCCGTCCGCCCGACGGTGAGCGAGCAGGAGCATGGTCTCTCCTCCACCGCGTCCTCGCCCGCAGGTCGCTGCCCGCTCACTCCGCACGTCGCGCTGCTCATGGCGCGGGGGCTGCTGCGCTGTCGCCCCACCAAGGACGGTCGCGACGCCTGGCTCGAGCGCATCACCGAGCTCGTCTCCGCTGCCAGTGGTGGCCAGGCGCCCCCTTGCTCCTCGCCCGCTCCTCCGCAGCGCGTTGGGCAGCCCGGGTGCGTCGCTCCTCGTCTCTCTCCTCCTCCGGGCCTCGGCGGAGGCCCCCAGGGGCCCCGAGGGGTGGCCTGCATCCTGGGAGGAGCCCAGGCCCCTCCGTCCAGCCACCACCTCAAGCGCTTCTCACGCAAAGTAAGCGCGGCCCTGCCGGCGTCCGAGCCTGCCGGCCGCCTCAAGTGGTCCGAGTTTCCCGTCTCCTTCGACGCCAGCGACCATCCCAGGTCCGCCAGGGCTGCGGGGGTTGTCCCTCTGCTGTGCACTCCGACTATCGGCGGTGTGGCCATCACCAAGACGCTCATCGATGGCGACGCTGGCCTCAACGTGCTCTCTGTGGAGACTTTCGAGACGCTCCAGGCGCCAGGTGGGCGCCTGGTGCCCACCAGGCCCTTCTCGGGCGTCACCGGCGGCTCCACTGCCCCCCGGGGCAGGTGCGCCTTCCCGTCACCTTCGGCACCCATGAGCACTACCGTACGGAGCTCGTCGACTTCGATGTGGCTCGCATCGGCCTGCCCTACAACGCCATCTTGGGCTACCCGGCGCTCTCCAAGTTCATGGCCGCAACACACCACGCCTACGGCCTCGTCAAGATGCCCGGCAGCAGCGGCACCCTCACCGTCCGTTGCGATGTAAAGGACGTGGTGCGCGCCCTCGCGCACGCCCAAAAGGCGGCCGCCGCCACATCCCAGGCCGAGGAGGACGCCACTGAGCTTGCCGAGCCGGCGCCCGCGAAGAAGAAGCTACTGTTCTCCCAGGAGCGGGCCGAGACCAAGAAAGTGTCGTTGGATGGGAGCGGCGCGGGCCCCTTCCTCACCATTGACAGCGGCCTTTCCCCCGAACAAGAAGGTGCCCTCGTCGACTTCCTTCGGGCGAATGCTGATATGTTCGCTTGGACGGCCTCAGACATGCCCGGCGTGCCAAGGGAGGTGATCGAGCACCACTTGGCGGTGTGCCCCAACGCACGCCCCGTTAAGCAGAAAGTATGGTGCCAGGCGCCCGAGAAGCAGGACTTCGTCATTGGGGAGGTCGAGAAGCTCCAAGACACCGGGATCATCCGCGAAGTGCTCCACCCGGAGTGGATCGCCAACCCCGTTGTCGTCGCCAAGCCGCACGGCGGCAGGCGCATGTGCGCCGACTTCACCAACCTCAACAAGGCCTGCCCCAAGGACCACTTCCCACTGCCCAGGATTGACCAGATAGTAGACTCCACCGCCGGGTGTGATCTGCTCTGCTTCCTGGACGCCTTCTCGGGCTATCATCAGATCAAGATGGCCAAGGAGGATGAGGAGAAAACCGCCTTCATCACCCCCTGCAGAGTGTTCTGCTACGTGTGCATGCCCTTTGGCCTGAAGAGCGCGGGGGCTACCTTCCAAAGGCTGATGCGCATTTGCCTAGGGTGCCAAATGGGGAGAAACGCGGAGGCATGCGTCGACAACATCGTCATCAAAACGCACGAGGCGCGCACCCTCATCGAGGACCTGAGGGAAACCTTCGCCAACCTGTGCAAGGTCAACCTCAAGCTCAACCCTGCCAAGTGTGTCTTCGGTGTCCCTTCCGGCAAGCTCCTAGGTTTCCTGGTCTCCTATCGCGGCATCGAGGCCAACCCTAAGAAGATTAAGGCTATCGAGGAGATGCGGCCGCCCCGCAACCTCAAGGAGATGCAGCGCCTGGCGGGATGCATGGCCTCGCTCGGTCGCTTCATATCCAAGTTCGGCGAGCGGGCTCTGCCTTTCTTCAAGCTCATGAAGAGGTCTGGCCCCTTCAAGTGGACCCCTGAGGCCGACGCTGCCTTCGAGGATTTCAAAAGGTACCTCACGAGCCCTCCCATCATGGTCGCCCCGCGCCCACGCGAGCGCCTGCTGTTATACTTGGCGGCCACTCCCCAAACGGCCAGTGCGGCCCTTGTGGCAGAACGGGAGGAGCGGGTCTGCGTCAAGAAGAAGCCTGCCGAGCTCGTGCCTGCGGATGCCGCGGAGACATCGCTGGAGCCCCTCAAGGCCCAGCCGGCGCCTGTCGAGGGCCCCCCTCCGGAGGCCTCTGGAGCTCAGCCTCCGGAGGCCCCCGTGGCGCCGCCTCCAGAGGCCTCCGCGGCGCAGCAGCCTGAGCCCCTCGGCGAGCATGACTTGGATACCACGGTCACACGCCTCGTCGAGCACCCCGTCTACTTCGTCAGTACGGTGCTATGAGACGCGCGTGAACGGTACCCCATGCAGCAGAAGCTCCTCCTGGCGCTCCTCATGGCCTCCAGGAAGCTACGCCACTACTTCCAGGGTCACCCAGTCAGAGTGATCTCCTCCTACCCGCTGGAGCAAGTCCTGCGGAGCCCAAATGCCACCGGCCGTGTCGCCGAATGGAACATCGAGCTACAACCTTTTGAGCTGGAGTTCCTCACTACCAGGACCATCAAGGGCGCGGCCTTGGCGGACTTCGCGGCGGAGTGGACGGACACGCGTCAGGGTGAGCCGCAGGAGGAGTCGTCCTTGCCCGAGGAGGCTACCTCCGGAGGCTGGAGCATGCACTTCGACGGGCCTTCGTGCACCAGGGCGCGGGGGCTGGGGTGGTGCTCACTACACCCACAGGCGGCAAGCTTTACTACACAGTGTAGCTCTGCTTCGGGCGCACCGACAAGGTCTCCAACAACATCGCCGAGTATGAGGGACTCATCTCCGGGCTCAAGGCCACCATCGCGCTTGGAGTCAGGCGCATCATCATCAAGGGCGACTCACAGCTCCTCGTCAACTTCTCCAACAAGAAGTACAAGCCGAAGGATGAGCACATGGCGGCCTACCTGGAGGAGGTGCGCAAGCTCGAGAAGCGATTCATGGGCATGGAGCTATAGCACGTCCCTCGCAGCGACAACAACAAGGCGGACGAAATCGCCAAGCGCGCTTCTCGCCGCGAGCCCCAGAGCCCCAGTGTCTTCGAGGAGCGGCTCCTGAAGCCTTCAGCGGCGCCCCCAATCGCCAGCATCCCGGCGCCTCGCGAAGAGCACCCTCCCGCACCACACATGGGCGCACCAGACTGCGGACCAACTTCAGGCGCTCGCCTGCTGCTGGTGCTCGAGCCGCAGCCTGAAAGCTGGACCGCGGAGATCAAGGCCTATCTGGAGGGCGGCGCCCTCCCGAAGATCGACGCGGAAGCGGAGCGTGTGGTCCGCCAGGCCGCGCTCTACCACTTGAGGGAGGGTGACCTATACCGCCACCGCCCGAACGGAGTCGCGCTGCGGTGCATCTCCAAGGAGCAAGGGCGCGAGTTGCTTGCCGACATCCATGGAGGCGACTGCGGCCACCATTTGTCCTTGATACGTCTCCAACGTATCTATAATTTATGAAGTATTCCTGCCATATTTATAACAATTCTATATGGTTTTGGTATGATTTGATTAGAACTAACCCGGACTGACGCTGTTTTCAGCAGAACTACTGTGGTGTTGTTTTTTGTGCAGAAATGAAAGTTTTCCAAATGAGCTGAAACTTTTTGGAGATTTTTTATTGGACAAATAAAAAATATTGGCACCAAGACCCACTGGAGGGGGGCCACCCAGTGCCCACGAGGTACCAGGGCGCGCCACCCCCCCCCCCCCCCCAGGCGCGCCCTGGTACCTCGTGGGGCCCAAGTGGCTCCGTTTCGCGTGATTCCAACGCTGAAAAATCATATATATTCAGAAACCCCCGAAAGTTAACCTAGATGAGTTTTTACGCCGCCGCAAGCCTCTGTACCAGAGAGATCCCATCTACAGCCCTTTTTCGGCACCCTGCCGGAAGGGGGAAGGCATCACCGGAGGCCATCTTCATCATCCCGGCGGTCTCCATGACGAGGAGGGAGTAGTTCACCCTCGGGGCTGAGGGTTTGTACCAGTAGCTATGTGTATGATATCTCTCTCTCTCTCATGTTCTTGAGATGGCACGATCTTGATGTATCGCGAGCTTTGTTGATATAGATGAATCATATGGAGTTTTCCCCTCTCTATCTTCTTGTGATGAATTGAGTTTCCCCTTTGAAGTTTTCTTATCAGATTGAGTCTTTAAGGATTTGAGAACACTTGATGTATGTCTTGCATATGGATATCTGTGGTGACAATGGGATATTCACTTGAGTCACTTGATGTATGTTTTGGTGATCAACTTGCGGGTTCCGTGACCTTGGGGATTTATGCATAAGGGTTGGCACACGTTTTCGTCTTGACTTTCCGGTAAACTTTGGGGCACTCTTTGAAGTTCTTTGTGTTGGTTTGAATAGATGAATCTGAGATTGTGTGATGCATATCGTATAATCAAACCCGCGGGTACTCGTGGTGACATTGGAGTGCCTAGGTGACATTAGGGTTTTGGTTGATGTGTATCTTAAGGTGTTATTCTTGTATGAACTCTAGGGTTGTTCGTGACAATTAATGGGGATGGCTCATAAGATTGATCGGGAAGGATAACTTTGAGGTGGTTTCGTACCCTACAACAATTTCTTCGTTTGTTCTCCGCTATTTGTGACTTTGGAGTGAACTCTTTGTCGCACGTGAGGGATTTACATATGATTCAACTATGTCAACAATGTTGGGAGATCGCACTAGTGAAAGTATGAACCCTAGGCCTTGTTTCTAAGCATTGCAATACCGTTTTTATTCCCGTTTACTTTTCGTTACCTTGCTGTTTTTATATTTTCAGATTACAAAAACCTATATCTACTATCCATACTACACTTTTATCACCATCTCTTCGCCGAACTAGTGCTCCTATACAATTTACCATTGTATTGGGTGTGTTGGGGACACAAGAGATTTCTTGTATTTGGTTGCAGGGTTGTTTGAGAGATACCATCTTCAACCTACGCCTCCCACGGATTGATAAACCTTAGGTCATCCACTTGAGGGAAAATTGCTACTGTCCTACAAAACTCTGCGCTTGGAGGCCCAACACGAGTCTACAAGAATAAGTTGTGTAGTAGACATCAGTCCTCACGCACCCTCGCAGGTAAGGCATTCCGCAGCGGTTTCTACTGGCCCACATCGCTCGAAGATGCCGTCGAGCTGGTCCAGGCATGCGAGGCCTGCCAATTCCACGCCAAGCAGATCCACCAGCCGGCGCAAGGGCTCCAGACCATTCCCCTCTCATGGCCTTTCGCGGTCTGGGGGCTGGAAATCCTCGGGCCCTTCCCTCGCGCGGCTGGCGGCTACCGCTACCTCTACGTCGCCATCGACAAGTTCACCAAGTGGGCGGAGGTGGAGCCTGTCCGGGCCATTCCGGCAGGGTCAGCGGTCAAGTTCATCAAGGGCCTGGTGTGCTGCTTTGGCATCCCCAACCGCATCATCACGGACAATGGCACGCAGTTCACCAGCGGCCAATTCAAGACCTACTGCGCCAGCATCGGCACGCAGATCTGCTTCGCCTCCGTTGCACACCCTCGAAGCAATGACCAGGCCGAGCGCACCAACGCTGAGGTCCTCAAGGGCCTCAAGACTAGGAGCTTCAAGAAGCAGCTCGCGGCCTGCGGCAAGGGCTTGCTGGAGGAGCTCCCTTCAGTGCTATGGTCCATCCGCACCACGGCGACCAAGCCCACCGGCGAGACGCCTTTCTTCCTTGTCTACGGGGCAGAAGCGGTTCTCCTAGCCGAGGTCAAGCACCGGTCCTCGCGGGTCTTGGCTTTCAACGAGCCTCATCAAGACGGCCTGCGGGAGGATGACCTGCTTTTCCTCGAAGGGGCGCGCCGCCAGGCCGCCCTTCGCATGGCAAGGTACCAGCAGGCGTTGCGTCGCTATCACAGCCGCAACGTACGCCCCCACACCCTCGAAGTGGGCGACCTTGTCCTGCGCCGGATCCTCTCCAGAGAGGGACTCCACAAACTCTCACCCATGTGGGAGGGCCCTTTCAGGGTCACGCATATCTCCCGGCCCGGCGCGGCGCGGCTCGAAACGGAGGAGGGTGTTCCGGTACCAAACGCATGGAACATCCAACATCTCTGCAAGTTCTATCCGTGACCCCACGGATACGAACAAAATGGAGCTGTACACGCTCCGGAGCTCCCTCTACCGGCACTGCCTTCGGCACGCGGGAGCTCCGTCCCACTCTCGTGGAAGCCCCATGCTCCGCGCTGGCGGACACCCCATACTCCGCGCTGACGGAAAGCCCCATGCTCCGCGCTGGCGGATACCCCATGCTCCGCGCTGGTGGACGCCCCATGCTCCGCGCTGGCGGCCTACATACTTGAGGGGCCTACGGCCGTCACATCCTCAAGCTGACCCGTGTCGAACACGGCAGCACGTACCTTTCCTATTGTGTAATGAGTCTACTTCATGCATCAGTAAAGTCTACTTCCTAATACCAACCGGCATCCTTGCAGCTGATTTGCCTCCGGAGGCGCGCTCGCGATCTCCCCCCATGTGTCTCACGCGAGCGGGGGCTGGGCACGGTGCCTGTGCTTGGGTCAGTCCCAGCAGCACTGCAAAACCCAAGTGACTGAGCTCCCGCGCACGTCACCTCACCAGGTCCTTGGTGCTCTTGCCTCCTCGCGTAACACCCACAGGCGGCCTCGCGAGCGCGCCCCGCTACATTTTTTCCAAAAAATTGGCAATTTCCCTGGTGCAGGGCCTCAGGAGCCCCCCTCAGGAGGACCCGTGATTGGCGCCCCGCGGATAGAAGGCTTGGGACCGTGCCTTGCGTGCGGTGCCCCGCGAAGGGCTCGCTCCGAGCCACGCGTCTCCAAAAGAGCTAAGTCTAAGCGCCTCTCGAGTTTCCCTCCTCTCGTTTTCCCCTCGAGGCACCTGATTTCCTTGGCATGAGCCGCCTAAGCGTCAAGGGGGGGGGACCCTGAGCATCGCGCCTCAGGGACTCCTACCGTCCTCAAGAGCCCTACACCCTCTGGCCTTGCTAAGCGCACGCTCCAGGCACGCCAGCAACGGTCGTAGCTAGCTCGGGGGCTGGGTCCCAGCGACGCAGGGCACAAGGGCAGCGTAAGAAGGAAAGAAGGGTCTCGGGAAGAAAGCAAAAACGCGGGAGACATCAAGTACTTAGACATATGGTGCCATACAAGATGTTTTTACTCCCCCACGGGGCTACATCGATCCAATGCAGGAAAAAGAAAAAGAAGAGAGAGGGTCAGCCGCAGCGCCATCATCCCCAAGAGTCCGCATCGAGCTCCACCCGCACCTAATCAGAGTCTTCGTCCTTGTCCTTGACGCGGGGGGAGCTGTCGTCGCTCCCGCTTCCATCGGGGGAGGCGGCACTGTCGTCGCTGCCATCCTCGCTGGAGGAGCCGCTGTAGCTGCCGTCCTCGCTCTCCACGTAGCACTCCAGGCGGCTCCCGGAAACCCCGAAGATCTTCATGAAGAGGGTGGCGGCTCCGTCATACTTGAAGTGGAGAAGGTGCCCCCGCTTCAGGCCCCGGGCGAGGGCAAAGGACTTCCACCCCTGCTTCAAGAACATGAAGCCGGAGGGGGTGAATTCCGCTGCCACCCAGGAGGGGCCGTTGCAGCAGCCGTCCACCTGCAGCCACAGGCCCAGAGGCGCGCGCTCCTCCATCGCCCTCGCGAAGGATTCCAGGAGCCGAAGCCAGGTGCAGGGCGAGCGGTGCATGTCCACGATGAACTCGTGGGCTGCCTCCGCCGAGTGCCTCCCCGCTTGGGGAGGAAGAGCGGCGGAACCGCCTCGGCCACGACCGCCGCGGCCTCCGCGCCCGCGGGCAGTGCCTCTTCCGCGACCGCGAGTCACGCCCGTTCCGCGGGTGCTGGGGCCGGCCTCCACGCCGGAGGCCGTGGAGCGCGTCCGACCCCGAGGAGGAACCCTCGTCGCCGTGGCCGAGCCACGGGCCCGGCCTCTACCCCTCACCGCCGTCGGCTTCGGCGGCTCCACCTCCTCTGCCGCCCTCTTCCCTTTCTCGGCCGTGGAGAGCTTCCTTGGGGGAGCCATGGCCGCGGCGGTGACGGGCGGAGAGATTGGAAGTTGGAGAGAAATGGGGAGCCGAGGAGTTGGTCGCAAGGCAGGCTGGGGACGGAGTGAAGGGGCAATGAAATGCCCACGCCCCGCGCGGGCAGGTTTTATCGCCGAGGCGACAGTTATCGAGGCGTCGCAGGAAGTGGAGGCGCCGCGCCCGCAAAGGCCGCCACGCGTCGCTGGGCCCCGCAGCGCTTCGTCCCCAACGGGCGGAACGCGCGTGCCGCGGGCCCGGGGGCTACTGTCGGCCCAGTGGGAACCAGGGTACCACGGACCGTCTACCTCTGGCCCAGGAGGTGACGCCGGGGCCGGCCCAGGCAAGGTGGCCTTGACGTCGTCCAGGAGGGAGTTGCCTTGCGAGGGGTCGGCCTCGCGAGGCCCCTTGCCGCCAGGCCTAGCCCTGGTAAGGTCGGCAAACCCCGGATCTCCTCATGAGGCAATCCCTCGAGAGGCCGCTTGGTGGGGCAGGTCGCAAGGCGCCAGCAGCGGGGCGGCCTGCCCGTCACGTGGGTGGCGTCCCAACGTCAGGGCAAGGCCAGCAGAGTACAGCTCGGACAGGCTACCATTCTGGTGATAGGGGAGCAGAGGCGCCGGCCTCCCCCTAAAAAGAAAGCAAGCCCCAAGGTATTTCCTCTTTGGCGAAAGAGGATCAGGACAGGTCGGCGCGCCAGGACGAAGGTCATCGCCAAGCCCACCAGCGCGTCACAAGGAGCTACTTTAGCAGGCGAAGACCGCCTTTAGTCAGGATAAGCCTGCGCTCTTGTCCCCCTTTTGAATTGCCGCCTTGTGGCAACCCTATCCCGCTCATATTTTCGGGGAAGAGGACCAAGGCACTACAAAAGGGGCAGGGCTGCTTCCATGTAAGGGGATCGACCCATTCTCCCCCCACACCTCTTGTATCTGGAGCACGAGCTCTCCACCACAGAGCAATCCGACACAGGCAGGAGTAGGGTATTACACCGCACGGTGGCCCGAACCTGGGTAGCTCGCGCATCCCCTTCGTGTCCGGTGAGAGCCAGCGAGCCCGTCGTGTCCCCGCCATAGTTGCCGTCGCGTCGTAGGTTGCCAAGCAAAGTCCCCCAGAGTTCGAATCCTAAGTTCTTGGAGAAGTTTCTTGGACGCAGATCCTAGATTCCGACATGTCCCTACATAATTACAGAATTTTGGTGACATCTCATTACCGAAAGAGTCTAAAAGTGTCAGGGGGCAATTCTATCCAAATTGGGTTATTAAGGAAAATCTTACGTCTTTTTGGGACTAATGCAATGTTGTTCTACATGAACTATTAAAAGAGGGAAAGCATGTTAGTTCTGCTGCAATACAAGCTAAATTATGTCAAAAAGAGAAAGCATTGCGAGTGGATAGAATTATCAAAAAGAGTGGTGATTTGGATAACAACGTTAATTCGGTTATTGAAAAGGCCGAATCAAACATTACATGTACTGAATCAACTACAGAAGAAGTTTTGCCAATTATAGGAACCAATGAAAAGAATAATGATTCGGATAACAAATGTAATTCGGTTATTGAAAAGGCCGAATCAAATAGTACATGTGCCGAATCAATTCAAGAAAAAGAGGACGACAAGGTGTTGGAGAGTTATCCAAAAGTGGAGCAAACTATTGTTCATATCACAACCATCACGCTCTCCCAACATATTTGAGGAGGTATGTCTAGCAAGTAATTTACGTATTTTTTGATTTGGTCACTTTATAGTTGATGCATCTATTAGAAAAATTCTCATAAGAAATTTTGAAAGACCAATGAAGAAGGGTAATTTATTTGTTAGCAATAAAATTATTGCAAAGCATATCGGTCAACACATTGTGCCATTTATAGAGACCGATAGTGACTTATTATTGCAGCCAAAGCTTTCCCCGTTGCTTTACTTAAAACTTATATCTAAGTGGGTAGCTTTGCTTGTTTCATACTTGGCTTACACATTGTCTCGATTGAGACATGTATGTTCTAACTATTTTGATTTCAGAAATTTAAAGCCAAGGTTATATTCTATTGAGAAAACCGATGATAGTATAATTTCTTTTTCAAAGACATCAGAGATAGAGTCCAAAACACAATGCATAGCCGAATGGGGAGATGTCGAATTTGAACCATTCGTTTGCTTAACTCCAAAGCTGTTCTCACAGCAAGATCGGCTAGAAAATAAAAAGTTTACCTTCAATTCAAACATGTGTGATCAAATATTTGATTTGTTGCTAAAAAATAATTACATTAGAATTCTTGATCACCATGTCAAGCCATCAATCCAAGGACGAAAGTATTGTAAGTTGCATAATTCGTCCAAGCATAATTTTGAGGATTGCAACATGTTTCGTCAAATAGTTAAATCGGCCATTGATAAAGGACGATTGAAATTTGTTGAGACACCAAGAGATGACCAGTCTATTTTGATTGGTCCTGATGGCAAACAGTTTTTGCATCGGCTGCTTCAAGCCGATCCATTTAAACATGAGAAGGTAAAAACTGCGGATAACGGGATCAAGCTTTCAAGTAGGAAGTGGCTCAAGAGGACAATGATAATATTCTTGAGGGCAAAAATTCCATCAAAGTTGCAATGAAGACGCCAAGTACTGGGGGGCAACAAAAAAATCCAAAGATCGATGCCAGCAGAATCAAAGAAAGCAAAGGCCGAGGTAAGCACAAAGGTAAAAAGCCAAAAGTCACTTTCGCGCAGCTATTGGAAAAATATCAAAAGAAGAGTGAAGAGAAAGTGCTTATTGGCCAAGTAATTCAAAAGCATCAAGATCACCCCTTAGGCGCAAATCTGAAGATCGGTATTGGCAAAGTAAGAATTTCAATGCAACATATTCATGTCCTTATTTTGGGCCACCAATGCCAATGTTGTGGATGCCTCCCTATGCTCATGTAGATCTGTATCTATCATGGGACATGTATGATACAAGGGCACATTCTCCATCTTATTTTAGGCCATCTTACCAATATTACGCAGCCCCAAGAAGATCAACATTTGAACAATCACATATCAAAGACCGTTTCAATCATAAAGAATCGGCCCGGAACTCAAGAAAGAAGAAAGAGGTGGTCAAACAAGTATATTGAGTTAAAAAGATGGTCGCAAGAGTGCCAATTCAGATTTGATCTTAAAAGGTAAAGAGCCAATTAAAGAGCTAACATTGGCTACAAAAGGCAAAGAAGTGAAGCAATCAATTGTTAAGAGTCAAAGTGCCAAGTCTGAAGAGAAGAAATTGAAAGTGCACAAGGTAAAACAAGAATTGTCATTACATCAAACAAAATCACAGCCGAGGCGCCCACTCGGCTTATCATATTGGCAAAAGAAGAAATTGCAAAAACTAAGTGCACAAGAACTTGAAAAGATGAACATGGCATGGGTTCCCAAAGGAAGTACTTCAAACAAGAATTATGTGCAAGCTTCCATTGCGATAAGTGCGATAAAGGTGAAGAAGGAGAAGAGTGAATGCTATGAACGACCAAGCCGAAGGTTTGCGTATCAAAATCTTCGGTCCACACATTATCCATATTCTTCAACTATGCCATTGATGCCGATGCCATGGAATTCATCCCCAGGTATGATTGGTTACCCTCCATGGACTTATTTCGATCCATGGATGCAATAGAATTTCTTACATCATGCAAGGGTATTACCACATCATCATACGTCTGATTAGCTGCATTTTTGTTGCTAATGGCCGATACACAATTATCGTCCTAAGAGTAAACATGGTCGATATATAATTATCGCCCTTAGCACATACAAATGGTCGATGGAGTGTTGACATCGTCCTTAGATCAAGCATTATGCAAGTTATTTTTCGGCACACAAGCTATGCCGAAAAACAGGGGGGCATGTGTTGACGCTCAAAAGTGGCACAATAGTAAAAATTTCTTAAAGTTATGTCAACAATAATCATTGTTGAGGAAATCGTTAACTGGTAACTGCTCGGTTGGTTAGTGAGTAGGGGATTAATAGGCTAATCGGGAAGTTAATCGGCCATTTAATCAATTAATCGGGCGATTTATCAGTTAATCGGCTATTCGGTGACCCAATGAGTAGGGATTAATCGGCAAGTTAACTGGTTAATCGGATGAATTCTTGAACAGGTACAATAATTCAAACTTATGATTGGAAGTCACCTTCGGATGGCTCTCTTCGAGAAGATCAAGATGGATGCAAAGATGGTCCAAAACGGAGCTCGGGTGCAAAATTTATGACGATTTCAGAGATGCCCGTGTTGACATCAGATTATAAGATGGCATGAAACATAATTAATATGGCCTTTGATGGAAAAGTGTTCAGCATCAAAGTTGCGCGTCTCGTCGAAATAGTTGATTTTTATATAAAAATCGTCTTAATCCGAGGTCGTATGCAATCTCTGGAGCCAAAACAAGGTCAGGAACAGAAACTGCAGAGTCACTTCGGACCGACCGAGTTGATTTGACTCGATGAGACCGAGTTGACTCGGTAATTCCGAGTGAAACCACTCGAAAATTCCGGGTGAGATACGGAAGATTACAGAAAGTTGGCCACATTCACTCGGTGAGACCGAAGCAAACCACTCGGAGGCTCTGAGTTGATCTGGAAAATTGCCAAAGATTCCTGTCCGAGTTGGGTTAGGGTTTTTGACGTTTTGGACGGAGTTTTTAGCCCTTTTCTTGTACGGGAAGTCCAACCGCCTCATAAATAGATGAGAGGTGATGGCTGATTGAACAACACACAATCGACAAATCAATATACTACTTTTTACCCTAGTTTTTACATCTCTCCCTTATTCTTTCTTTCTCGTTCTTCGTTTGTTCTTCGTGTTGAAGGGCAGCGATCCTCGAGGCTCTAGGGGCGAGCGAATCGACCTAGGGCAGCCCATAGCCGCCGCGCGTCCAGACGGGGTCCCTCCCGGGCGCGTGGGGTTTTGGGTCCTCAAAAGCACCCGCCGGATTGCTTGCGTACCGCTCTTCCGGACGGGTCTCCTTCGACGTGAGCTGCGGTGCATCACCACCGGCGTCGAGTGTACACGGTGACGTGTTTGTGTGCGAACACCAACCATTTGAACCTTGATTTCTAGCCTTTCCCAAGTTGCTTTCCACTCAAATCCTTCTCCTACCAAAGTCAAATCTGTGAGAGTGATTGAGTGTTGGGGAGACTATCATTTGAAGCACAAAAGCAAGGAGTTCATCATCAACAACACCGTCTATTACCTTTTGGAGAGTGGTGTCTCCTAGATTGGTTAGGTGTCACTTGGGAGCCTCCAAGATCATGTGGAGTTGAACCAAGGAGTTTGTAAGGGCAAGGAGATCGCCTACTTCGTGAAGATCTACCCGAGTGAGGCTAGTCCTTCGTGGACGTAAGCCATGGTGGAATAGGCAAGGTTGCTTCTTCGTGGACCCTTTGTGGGTGGAGCCCTCCGTGGACTCACACAACCATTACCCTTCGTGGGTTGAAGTCTCCATCAACGTGGACGTACGATGGCACCACCTATCAGAACCACGCCAAAAACCACCGTGTCTTCATTGCGTTTGAATTCTCCGATCCCTCCTTTACGTTCATATGCAAAGTCATTATTTTCCGCTGCACAACTCTTAGACTTGCATGTGTAGGGTGTTGCTTGACTTGGTAGAATTGCTAAAACTTGCCTACAACTAAAATTGGGAAAAGGATATGTTTTATTTGGTCAAGTAGTCTAATCACCCCCCTCTAGACATACTTTCGATCCTACACCTGCAAGATAAAAAATCAGTATATATATCTTTCGCTGTTTTGACCTCCGTATCGCAAGTTTCTCCTTTGTTTTTGTTTCGAGCTATTTTCTGTCAGGATTCTAGATCTCCAAGTTCCCCATGGCCCCTCGGAAGCTCATCACCAAGCATCGCATCGTCCAACCAGCTTCAGGTAAACGTCCCTTCAATGAGGTTTATTATGAGTGGTCATCCGGGGAAGAAGATGAAGCTGGAAATAAGGAGATCAAGGAGGGATCCCGAAGCAGAAATAATGGGGATGAAGACGGTGCACCTTCTGAAGCTATGCAGGAGATCAAGCCCAATCATCCAACCCTTCCTACGTTGATCGAAGTCGCCAGTGTTCAGAATAATTCTCCTTTTTATGTGCAGGAAGAATCGTGCTCTTCGTAACATTATTGCCAAGATGTAAGCACTATCCGCTATGGACGACAAGCCCACTACTTCATCACCACCATCACCGAAGAAGGAGACTAGAGTACACGGGTATGGGCACCACCCTTGGCTTGTTCCAAGCTTGGGTGAGGTGCCTCGGTATCGTATCACCATCACTTTTATCATCATTATCTATCTTAGTTTGATCCTTAGTTATTTCGTGATCTAGAATAAAAGTATTAGTATGGAGTAGTTTGAGTGTTTGTTTCATTCTAGTGCTATCAATGTAATCGTGTGTGAGAGTTATAATAAAGAGTAGTATGAGTTTGAGTATTATTTTGCTTCTATTATTTTGCATCAATCATAGCAAAAAAAAAGTTCATATGCTAATCCCACGGGGAGTAATGACTTTACATAAAAGAAGTATAATTGATAAAATTTATTGGAAGGTGGCAAACATAGCATTGGTCATTGATGCAATTCATGAAAGAATAATAAAGGAAGAGAGATTTCACATATAAATATACTATCTTGGACATTTTCTATGATTGTAAACCCCATTAATTATTTTCAAGCTTGATCAAGCAGTTGATGTTGGACAAGGAAGACAACATAATGAGTTATGTTTGCTTATATTTGCATAGAAATTGTATTGTCATGGATCCTCTAACATGTGGTACTTGTTTATTATCTTTTGCTAGCCCAAATTTTTTGTAATAAGTAGAGATACTACTTGTGCGTCCAAACACCCTTAAACCCAGTTTCTTGTCATGAAAGTCCACCATATCCACCTACGGATTGAATAAGATCCTTCAAGTAAGTTGTCCTCGGTGCAAAGCAATAAAAAATGCTCCTAAATATGTATGATCTTTTATTCTAAGGGAAAATAAGCTTTGTACGAACTTGTGATGGTAACGCAATAAAAGTGATGGACTGCTCAATAAAGGTTGCTATTATAAGGGCCAATATAAAGTGACGTTCCTTTACATTAAGAGCTTGCACATCCAACTCAAAAGCGCATGACAACCTCTGCTTCCCTCTACGAAGGGCCTATCTTTCAATGTTTATTCTTTACTTTCATGCAAGTGTCAAAAGTATTTATTCCTATTCCAACTTCAATTACTCTCCACTCGGCAAGCATTATGTGGTGGGGAATGATCCAGGCATATATATCCAGTTGAATATAGGTAATCATGAGTTATTATTGTTGACATTATCCCTGAGATAAATAAGTTGGGTGGTGAAACATTAAACCTCCGTCTTCCTCTGTGTCTGATTGAAACAATTTGTTCTAAAAATATGCTTTGAGTGCCAACAATCATGGAAGACTATATGATAGTTGAGTATGTGGAATTTGCTAAACCAAAATATTTTACATAGACCCTTCCTAGAAATATGATGAATTGTAATTGTCTTGATGACCGAGAACATAGTTTGTTAGTTTTCAAGAAAGTTTATTGTTTATACTTTAGCTTGTGAATGAATTATTACTTGATCCAGAGAAGTTTTATGATTGGTAGTTGCTATTATAATAATGATCATCATGCTACCATGTCCGTATTTTGTTTTATCGACACCTCTCTCTATAAACATGTGGTCATTATTATCGAGTTCAGTATTCGCTTGAGGACAAGGGGAGTCTAAGCTTGGGGGAGTTGATATGTCCATTTTGCATCATGTTTTCCTACTGTTATTTTCATTGTTTTAAAGTTATATTTCACTTTTAGGTGCAATTCTAATGCCTTTTCTGATGCGGAGCATCCTACGGTCATCCCCATGGACCCACCTACGTCTCCCCAAGCACCACGAGGACCAATGACTCGAGCACGTGCGAGAGATCTCGAGAACGAGGTGACATCACTCCTTAATGAATCTCCATACAACGCGTGCGAGACATGGTTGCTACCTCATTCCGAAACGCTATGTGTGCTTAGGTACCAAGAGAACCCTCTCGGAGAAGCCCGGAACAATGGACAAGTCGCCAAGTTCACGGATGAAAAGGACCAACAAAGAAGGTCACCGGAGGTCTACAGGACCCGGACATCCGGCCCCTGGGAGCAACAGCGGCAGCGGCAGCCTTACAGCAGTAGAACTACAGGCACCGGACATCCGGCTGGCAGCCCGGACATCCGGCGCCCTCCCGAAAATCCGGCACCTCCCGACAGAGAGAAACAGAAGAATGACCACTCCAGCCCGGACATCCGGCCTACCCGCCGGACATCCGGCTCCTCGTGAGCCGCCGGACATCCGGCCCCAGCCCGGACATCCGGCCCCTGACTTCGCAGACAAGTGGCCCCAGGCCCTGTATCCCCCTCCATCTCGCCCTAAGTTGTACTAGCACTATAAAAGGACCTCTCCCGCCTCCCTCTAGGGTTAGCAAAGTAGTTGGCTCTTGAGATTAGAGCTTTGCTCATCCATACCTCTCCCATGGAGATCAAGACCTCCATGAGACCCATGTGAGAAGATCCACTCCGGATTCAAGACCTCAACTCCTCTACGGATTGGGATGAACTAGCTACCGTGTATCTTCCTTTGTTGGATTTGGACCTTTGTATCCCTCTATGTGTTTGTGGATCTAGTGCATGTGTGATTTGGATTGTGTCATTTGAGTGTCCTTCTTGTGTTCTTCTTGGATTTGCTCCTTTCCCCCTCCTAAAGTATGAAAAGATCGCCATCTAGGGTTCCACCCTACATCATCTTGGATCAGAGCCAAGGTTGATTCACACTTTGGAGTTCTTCCCCTCCACTTTCTAGCCCCAATTTTGTTGTTTTTGCCCAATTTCAAAAATTCCCCACAAAAATAGCCATACCAATTTTTTTTGTGATTTGTTGGTTTGATGATGTTTTGTTGATTTTCATCCATGGATTTGCTTGGTTTCGAGTGGATCTAGCTTTCCCCCATCTTTTCCCCACTTTCCATCCACAAAATCGTTCGAATTTTGCCCCAAAATTTTCTTTTATCCACGTGTTCTTCGAGTTCATCCACAGATCTGATAGCCTGGACATCCGGCCCGATGGCCCGGACATCCGGCGCCCCGGACATCCGGACATCTGGCCCGAACATCCGGCCCCTGGGCACCAGCACACCAACACTTCGCCAATTCCTTCAGTTTTTCGCCTTTTCCCACCGTTTTTTCCGCAACCGCTTGAACCACTCCACCACCGATTTCCGCAACCACCACCTTCGTGCCAATTGAGATTTTGAGTCGCGGGTTTCCGTTTCCTAACGTGTTTCGGCTACTTAGGAACGGTTCGACATCGACATTGCCGCCGCTCATCATCGCCTCGGAACTCGTCATCGACAACACCATCTCCACCATTTTGACACCAACACCGTAAGCAAGGACGGTAACTTCGACGACAACTTGTTCATATCCTTGCCATTGCATTGTGAAACCCCGAGACCATCTTTTGCGTAGCTTTCTTACGAGACTAGCCATTTGAGTATTGCCGGGCAACGCTACTTGTGCACCTTTGTGATACCGATCCGCATAGCTATCATAGCGTGCATACATACACATATCATCTCTTGTGACCAAATTTTGTTTCCGCATATACATCATTGCTATCTTCGTACGAGCATTTCGCATAAGTGGCCAAGGAAAACATCAAAAGAAAGAGAAATTTCTAAGCAAAAGAGAAAGAGCACCAAGCTTGTAAGCAATAGCCATAGCATTGCCACATTACATAGCATATTTGATCATCTTGGATCATTGTGACAAGTTCACCGGGAATCATACATACATAGCATAAGTGAGATAGAAAGCCATACGTTTTGTCTCTTATAGGTTGTGCACAAGTTCATATCCGCCTATTGAGCAATCGTGCTAGCATCTCTCTAGTGTTGTGCAACAAGAGCATTTTCCGTGGATCCCACATTTTGAGCTCATCCCTTGGTTGCACGACCTCATTTATTCTATCCGTGCGTGTGTTTCCGTGTACTACTTATTGCTATTGGTCTACTCGTTACACTTGCAATCTTGTGAATCTTTTTCAACATTATTGATATCTTACTTGCAAATTGCAGAAATTTTGTGCCACCATCCTAACCAAACTTCTCCAAAAGCTTTACTTGTGTAGGTGTGAGATTGACACGATCCGGTACCAATTGCACTATTTTCATAATACCATATTGGGTAATCATTGATCCATCTTCAACATTGGATAAGGTACATTGGTCTAGTTCGTTTCTTTCTTCCACTAACACTTGTTTGAGAATCATGGATAGGCCGAGCACTTCTATCAACTCCCTCTTCGATGAACAAGAAGACGCACCGAACAACTACGTCACCAAGGCTCAACTCTTTGGCGTCCAACGAGCATTACATCAAGAGAGCGAAGCATTGGGCGAACGCATGGAACAACTCGCCTCCGATTTTCGACAAACCCTTGATGACAAGTTATCAACTCAAATGGAAGAGTTCCGAACTATGATGCTCAACCGCGATTCTTCCACTTCGTCTTCATCAAGATCAAGACGGCGCCATTCGAGCCGACACTCTTTCGACACTTCTTCGGATGCAAGTCCTCTACGAGCACGCTCTCATCGCTCACAAGAACATGACGACCGGCAAGCTTCAAGAAACCCATTCCATGGCAATGGTTTGCAAGACCGCCTCCGAGAGCGTGAACGACAAAAACGACAAGCACAAGCCAACGGGAACCAAGATCAAGTCCCACAACGACAACGTCAAGTACACCAAGACGACGACGACCTACAACAAGAACGACAACGTCATGAGGAGCAAGCAATTGAAGCTCAACGTGCCCTACCTGAAGCAACTCGCAACGTCGCCGAACGAAACCGCCGAGTGCGCGAACAAGAAGAAGCCGCACGACTTGAGGAGCGCCAAGAGATGAGGAACCGTGCGCATATCCCAAGACCACAACGTCAAGCCAATCACGATGAGCACGAGGAGCAAGAGCTAGAAGATCAACCTCCACGGCAAGAGCGTCATCGCAACCGCCGACAACGCAATGAGGAGCGCTACGGCAAGCTCAAGTTCACCATGCCTAAATTCTCCGTGGAAATGATCCCGAAGAATACCTTTCATGGGCGTTGAAGGTCGACAAGATATTCCGTCTTCACAACTATGACGAGGAAAAGAAGATTGCCATGGCATCTCTCGAGTTCCAAGACTATGTTCTCATTTGGTGGGAGCAAGTGATCGAACGACACCAAGAGAGAGGCGAACCACCCATCACCACGTGGAATCAAATGAAGGATGTCATGCGAGCTCGTTTTGTGCCTACACACTATAGCCGTGACCTCTTCAAGAAACTTCAACTCCTCAAGCAAGGCACCAAGTCGGTTGAAGCATACTACCAAGAGATGGAAATTGCAATGATACGAGCCAACGTCAAGGAAGATGATGAACAAACAATGGCGCGTTTCTTGAATGGCCTCAACTATCCCATCAAGAAAATTGCGGACTTCCAACCGTACTCCAACCTCCTCGAGTTAGTGCACCAAGCAACCAAAGCGGAGCGACAAGTACAAGAAGACTACAAGTACTTTTCCAAGACCTACGGTTCATACACTCAAGCTTCAACGACTTCTACAACTCCTTCCACGACTCGAGCTACACCAAGTACCGGCGACAAGTCAAGCTCCAAGCAACCAACGACATATTCGAGTCGTCTTCCTACTACTACAAGCAACTCCAAGCACAAAGCTTCGTCATCAACAACTCCTTCGGATGCCACCGACAAAACAAGTGACATCAAGTGCTTTACGTGCAAAGGCCGAGGCCACAAGTCCTTCGAGTGCCCAACAAGACGCACTATGATCATGAACGCCGACGGCACCTACGATTCCATGAGTGAAGATGAAATGGACGCCATCGAGCAAGTGGCCATGCACCGCCAAGTGAATGAAGATGAAGATGCGCAAATCTTTTGCGACAATGATTCAAGTCCCGCTCTTGTTGTCTCCAAGGTCTTGACACTTCAACAACATCAAGATGAAGACCAACGTTGCCACATCTTTCATACCAAGGCGGGTATTCAAGGACGTTCCGTCAAGGTCATCATCGACGGCGGAAGTTGCCACAACTTGGCAAGTGAAGAGTTATGTACCAAGCTCCAATTGGTCAAGAAGAAGCACCCTCGCCCATACAAGGTCCAATGGCTTAACGACTCCGGCACAATTCAAGTGGAACACACCGTCCACGTGTCCTTCAAGATTGGCGCCTACGAAGACAACTTGGATTTTGATGTGGTTTCTATGTCCGTATGCCACCTACTACTCGGACGACCGTGGCAATTTGACCGAGGAGTCACACACAATGGACGGACCAATCAATATAGTTTCAAGATGAAGGGCAAGGAGTTCATACTTCGACCAATGACACCAAGTCAAGTCATCGTGGACAAGCAAGCATCTACCCATCGTGGAGAGAAAAGTGAGCGAGTGAGCCACCAAAAAGAGAGTGAGAGCCACAAGCCAAACATGAGTGACTCCACGATGCGTGACAAAAGAGATCTAGTTCTTTTAGCCACCAAAAGATATTTGAGGGATGTGAGTGAGAGCCCATCAACCGTTCTTCACTTTGTACTTGTGTGCAAAGATGACGTGGTGCGGACTAATACTTCACAACATCTTCCTTTGGTATTGTCTCATTTATTGCAGGAATTCGCGGACGTGTTTCCCGATGAGCTACCTCCCGGACTTCCTCCACTTCGTGGAATTGAACACCGCATCGACCTCATCCCCGGCGCACCTCTACCAAACAAGGCACCTTACCGTGTCAACCCCAAAGAGACCAAAGAGATCCAAAGGCAAGTGCAACATCTCATGGAGAATGGGTATGTACGCGAAAGCTTGAGCCCTTGTGCCGTTCCGGTCATTCTTGTGCCTAAGAAAGATGGTACTTATCGCATGTGTTCCGATTGTCGTCCCATTAATGCTATCACCGTTAGATATAGACATCCCATTCCACGCCTTGATGACATGCTTGATGAACTTAGTGGAGCCACAATTTTCTCCAAAATTGATCTTAAAAGTGGCTACTATCAAATACGCATGCAAGAAGGTGATGAATGGAAAATCGCTTTCAAAACCAAATTTGGCTTGTATGAATGGTTAGTCATGCCTATGGGTTTATCTCAAGCTCCTAGCACTTTTATGCGTGTGATGCATTATGTTCTTCGCAAATATATTGGCATTTGTGTTGTGGTTTACTTTGATGACATCCTTGTGTTTAGCAAAACTCTTGAAGATCATGTCAAACACCTTAGAGACGTATTGCAAGTTCTTAGAGACGAGCAACTTTATGCTAACATGGAAAAATGCACTTTTGGTGTTGATAAGCTTGTTTTCTTGGGCTTTGTTGTCTTCTCTAAGGGTGTTCAAGTGGATGAAACTAAAATTGATGCTATTAAGAATTGACCACAACCAACCAATTTGCTTCAAGTGCGTAGTTTCCTTGGCTTAGCCAGCTTTTACCGTCGCTTTGTGAAGGATTTTAGCACCATTGCATCACCATTGCACGCATTGAGTAAAAAGAATGCGCCATTTGTTTGGGGTCCATCTCAAGATGCCGCATTTAATGAGCTTAAAACCTTGCTTACACATGCTCCATTACTTGCATTACCCAACTTTGTCATCCATACGGATCATGAAACGCTTAAGTACCTTAAGGGACAAACCAAATTGAACAAGCGTCATGCTAAATGGAGTGAGTTCATTGAGTCATTTCCTTATGTTATCACGTATATCAAAGGTAAGGAAAATGTTGTGGCGGACGCTCTTTCCCGCAAATGCATGTTGGTTACTCAACTTGAGTTGCATGTCATAGGATTTGAGCACATTAAAGACTTGTATGAGCATGATTCGTCTTTTGCAACTCCTTATGCCAAATGTTTACCTCATAAAACTTGGGAGCAATATTACTTGAAAGATGGTTATCTTATGCGAGCTAACAAACTTTGTATTCCCGAGTCTTCTCTTCGTTTGCTACTTTTTCAAGAAGCTCATGGTGGAGGACTCATGGGACATTTTGGACGCGACAAGACCTTCGCTACGCTCTCCAAGAACTAATTTTGGCCAAAGATGTATCGAGATGTCTCACGCTACACCAACCGGTGCTCTACATGCCGCAAAGCTAAGTCCAAAGCTCAATCTCATGGTTTATATATGCCACTTCCTATTCCATATCACCCATGGGAAGATATTAGTATGGATTTCGTGCTTGGCTTGCCTCGAACTCAAAACGGCAAAGATTCCGTATTTGTTGTTGTGGACTGTTTCTCTAAGATGGCACATTTCATTCCTTGCAACAAGATAGACGATGCTTCACATGTTGTAAATCTCTTTTGTAGGGAAATCTTGAGATTGCATGGAGTGCCCAAGACGATTGTATCGGACCGCGACGTCAAGTTCCTAAGCTACTTTTGGAAGACCCTATGCGCCAAGCTCAGAATCAAGCTCCTCTTCTCTTCGGCATATCACCCACAAACCGACGGCCAAACGGAGGTCACGAACCGGACATTATCCACACTCCTTCGCGTGTTGATCAAGAAGAACATACGTGAGTGGGAAGAATGCTTGTCCATCGCCGAGTTCGCCTACAACCGAGCAAGACACTCTACTACCGGCAAGTCCCCCTTCGAGGTCGTCTACGGTTTCAACCCTTTGTCACCATTGGACATCCTACCGCTACCGCTACAAGAGAGAACCGACATGGACGCGAGTGCACGAGCGAATTACCTTAAGAAGATGCACGGAGATACAAGGCATGCGATCGAGCGCCAAGTACAACGACTCGCGACCAAGGTCAACATCAACAAGCAGCCCATGGTGTTCAACCCCGGAGATCTTGTATGGCTCCACCTTCGCAAAGACCGTTTCCCCAACGAGCGCAAGTCCAAACTACTTCCCCGAGCCGACGGACCGTTCAAGGTGCTAGCACGCTACAACAACAATGCCTACAAGATCGACATCCCTCGCAACAAGTACAATGTGAGTGACACATTCAACGTCACGGACTTATCTCCCTTCCATGGTGATGTTGATTCCGATCCGAGGACGGATCTTTCCCAAGGGGGGGGGAGATGACGCGGAGCATCCTACGGTCATCCCCATGGACCCACCTACGTCTCCCCAAGCACCACGAGGACCAATGACTCGAGCACGTGCGAGAGCTCTCGAGAACGAGGTGACATCACTCCTTAATGAATCTCCATACAACGCGTGCGAGACATGGTTGCTACCTCATTCCGAAACGCTATGTGTGCTTAGGTACCAAGAGGACCCTCTCGGAGAAGCTCGAAACAATGGACAAGTCGCCAAGTTCACGGATGAAAAGGACCAGCGAAGAAGGTCACCGGAGGTCTACAGGACCCAGACATCCGGCCCCTGGCCCGGACGTCCGGCCCCTGGGAGCAACAGCGGCAGCAGCAGCCTTACAGCAGCAGAAGTACAGGCACCAGACATCCGGCCCCGGCAGCCCGGACATCCGGCGCCCGCCTGGAAATCTGGCACCTCCGGACAGAGAGCAATAGAAGAATGACCACTCCAGCCCGGACATCCGGTCTACCCGCCGGACATCCAGCTCCTTGTGAGCCGCCGGACATCCGGCCCCAGCCCGGACATCCGACCCCTGACTTCGCAGACAAGTGGCCCCAGGCCCTGTATCCCCCTCCATCTCGCCCTAAGTTGTACTAGCACTATAAAAGGACCTCTCCCTCCTCCCTCTAGGGTTAGCAAAGTAGTTGGCTCTTGAGATTAGAGCTTTGCTCATCCATACCTCTCCCATGGAGATCAAGACCTCCATGAGACCCATGTGAGAAGATCCACTCCGGATTCAAGACCTCAACTCCTCTATGGATTGGGATGAACTAGCTACCGTGTATCCTCCTTTGTTGGATTTGGACCTTTGTATCCCTCTATGTGTTTGTGGATCTAGTGCATGTGTGATTTGGATTGTGTCATTTGAGTGTCCTTCTTGTGTTCTTCTTGGATTTGCTCCTTTCCCCCTCCTAAAGTGTGAAAAGATCGCCATCTAGGGTTCCACCCTACATCATTTTCTCTCTTAAATTGCAAGTTATATCACAAGAGGGAGATTGCCGACAACTGGAATTTTGGACCTGAAAAGAGCTGCAACAGAGATAGCTGTTCTCCGGAGCTCCAAATGACCTGAAAATTTATGAAGATTTATTTTTGAATATATAAAAAATACTGGAAGAAAAACCTACTGGAGGGGAACCACCAGGGAGCCACAAGCTCAGGTGGCGCGCCCCCTTGGGGCATGCCCCGTGAGCTTGTGGGGCCCACAGCGGGCCTCCATGGCCCATCTTCTCCTATATGAAGCCATTTGCCCTAGAAAAATCAAGAGAAGACTTTCGGGACGAAGCGCCGCCATCTCGAGGCGGAACCTGGACAAGAGCACTTTTTCACTTTGGCGGAGCAATTCCGCTGGGGACACTTCCCTCCGAGAGGGGGAAATCGAAGCCATCGTCATCACCAATGCTCCTCTCATCGTGGGAGGACTCATCTCCATCAACATCTTCACCGGCACCATCTCATCTCCAAACCCTAGTTCATCTCTTGTATTCAATCTTTGTCTCAAAACCTCAGATTGGTACCTATGGGTTGCTAGTAGTGTTGATTACATCTTGTAGTTGATGCTAGTTGGTTTATTTGGTGGAAGATCATATGTTCAGATTGTTAATCATATATTTATCTCCTTTGATCATGAACATGAATATGATTTGTGAGTAGTTCCGTTTGTTCTTGAGGACATGGGAGAAATCTTGTTATAAGTAATCATGTGAAGTTGGATTTCGTTCAATGTTTTGATGATGTATTATGTTGTTCTTTCTCTATTGGTGTCGTGTGAACGTCGTCGACTACACAACACATTACCATGCTTGGGCCTAGGGGAAGGCATTATGGGATTAGTAAGTAGATGATGGGTTGCGAGATTGACAGAACCTTAAACCCCATTTTATGCATGATTCCGGAAGGGGCTGATTTGGATCCATATGTTTCATGCTATGGTTAGATTTATATTAATTCTTTTTTCGTAGTTGCGGATGCTTACGAGAGGGGGTAATCATAAGTGGGTTGTTTGTTCAAGTAAGAACAACACCCTAGCACCGGTTCACCCACATAACAACTTATCAAAGCAGTGAACGCGAATCAACGAATCATGATGAAGTTAACTAGATGAAATTCCCATGTGTCCTCGAGAACGTTTTGCTCGCTATAAGAAGTACTTCCGGCTTGTCCTTTGCAATAAAAGGATTGGGCCACCTTGCTGCACCTTGTTACTTGCTACAAACTATCTTGCTATCAAACTATCTGTCACAACTACTTTACAACACTTGCAGAGAATACCTTGCTGAAAACCGCTTATTGATTCCTTCTGCTCCTCGTTGGGTTCGACACTCTTACTTATCGAAGGGACTCCGATTGATCCCCTATACCACAATCAAACACCGTGTAGTGCATCAATTCAGCCTAACGCAGGCCACCAAACAGTAGGGGAAATTGTGTCCCTAATGCAGTCAGCCTATATGCAGCCTACGAAGTGCAGAATATGATTTTTGGCTTGTATTCACTCACCAGTGATAGGTGTAAATAGCTCAAAAATGATACAAGCTACCAAACGCATCATAGGCAATAATACCATGCATCAATGGAAGATCGGATCAGAAGCAAAGATGAGGGCAACACAGTTACAACATCTCCAACAACAACCCTATAATAGGGAATAAAACCAAAAGATTATTATTGGACACAAAAAAATGCATTTTGCATCACCTGATTTTTTTTGCTCCAACAGCAGCCCTATAGGGCACCAAACTGCTCCAACAGCTGCCTTATACTGGGCACGAAAACATCGAGACCATTGCAAATTCGATCAAACATGCTAACATAGAGTTTTGGACATGCAAATTTATAACATAGTTCGGATACAAAGATACCTCGACTACAAGCTAATGCAAAACTACTCAGAGGTTGTCCCAGTCAATGTCTGAGCCCGACTCGTCCTCCTCATTCTTTACACCCTCCAAACTAAGCTCGATCACCATCAAGGGGCCGGCCTCCTCCTCCTCCTTCTCCACCACATTTTTTTGCGACGCCCATAACTCGTACTCCGCGATGCCCTCGTGCGTGATCTCGACCGAGAAACCTGCCGGACTCCCGCCGACGAACGCCGTGGAAGCCGGTGGAGCTCCTCAATCGACAACGCGGTGGCGAAGGATACGCCAGTGGCCGAAGAGAGGCAGGGGGCGCACGGGAGGAGCTGGATCTACGGCGGCGAGGGTCGGCGACGGGATGCAGATTTAGTGGCGGCGGATACGGCGGCGCCGGCGATCGAAGAAAGGCAGGGGAGAGCGGGGGTGCTAGATTCAGTGGCAGGGCGGACGGATTTGGTGATGGCGACATGCGGGTGGGGAAGAGGACGCGCACGGGAGAGGGCATCTGAAAGTTTCAGCTTTGCGCAGCATGCGGGTCGCATTCGTTTTTGCGTTTGGGCAGCCGGCTGCGTGAACCTTTGAGTTGGTTTTTCCGAAAGCCCTAAGAGCATCTCCAACAGACGCGCTAGATTAGCCGCGCGCTGGAAAAAACGACTTTATTGCACGCGCGGGACCGAAACTGGCGCTCCAGCAGGCGCGCTAAAATCAGGCGCGCGGTAAAGTTGGTTCAACGCGCTGAGGAAAACGGCATCGCACGCTGCTTATTTCGTGCGCCAGCTCCCGCGCGCTGAACAGCGACGATTTGCGCGCGAGCAACCAACTGCCACCCTGACCTCTCCGGCCGCCCCGCCTTCGCCCCGCCCCGCGCCGCCACCGGCGAAATTCCACCGATGGAAGGCCACGCCGACATCCCCTAACCCCTACCTACACCCGCGACCCCTCCGCCGCCGCCACCGCAAACCCTAGCGTTGGGTTGACCTTTGGCTTCGCCGCCGGCGCCCCTTCTCCTCCAAGCACTGGTCTCGCGCGCGGCATTTTCATGGCGCCCCGGACGACCTCGCAGGGTGGCGTCGCGCCGCCGCCCGCCGTGAAGCCACGGGGCTCCGGCTCCAAGCGACCGAATGCGGCGGCGGCGGCGGCGACGGCGTCCCAAAAGAAGAAGAAAGTGGACGGCACTTCTAGGTGCCCGAAGAAGAATCCTGCAGCTAGTCCGGCCGTGCCTCCGCCGCCCGAAGCGCCAGATAGCTCGCAATTTGTTACGCCGGCGGCCGATGCGCACAAGGTGTTTGATGAAATGCCCACAAGGTTTGATTTTTCCCCCTTTTTTGTTGTTGTTAGATAAATGTATACATATGGATAGCTTGATTAGTTTTCTTTATTATCATACTTTGTAGTTTCAATGATGACACATATATGTCAACTATGGGTGTTGGCTCCAACAATTCTCATTGGTCTCAAACCAATGAAGTGCACGAAGATGATCATGAGTATGAAGTGGATGAGGATGGTGAGGGTATCGTCCATGCACCGAAAGGAAGGGCGGGCAACTACACCATTGAGGAAGACATCTTGCTATGCAATACATGGTTGAATGTGTCTATGGATGCCACCGTTGGAGGGGATCAAACTAGAGATACATATTGGTTTCGGATGAAGGAGTTCTTTGATGGACACAACAAGAGTGGAATTGAGCGCACCGATAGATCTCTTCGCTCCCGGTGGTCGACGATCAACAAAGATTGTCAAAAGTGGGCGTTGGCAATGAAGTCGGTTGACACGATAAACCCAAGTGGCACTAATGATAGAGATAGGGTAAGTGCCATTTCTTTATGTTCCAAGTTCATGCTTCATCTTTTGTGTTTCAAGTGGTAACTTGTTCTTTTGTTTGTAGCTCAATATTGCACAAAACTTGTTTCGAGGAGAAGAGAAGAAGAACAAGAAGGGCAAGCTCAAGAAAGGGAGAGCATTTGTGTTGCCCCATTGCTACGAAGTGTTGAAGGATGAAGAGAAATGGAAGGACCGTGATGATGATGAGGAGAGCAAGAAACGCAAGGGAACTATTGATTTGGATGATGATGATGAGGAGGAGGCATCAAGTGATGGCGGCAAGAGGAGCCCTACACCAAACTCGATTGCCTACTCCAAGCCAAAAAGACCAAATGAAGATAAACAAGCAAAAGAAAAGAAGAAGAAGAAGAAGGGAGGAGATGATGAGATAAAGAATGCTATGGACGCTATTGTGAAGGCAAGAAAGGAAGCAAACGAGGAGAGGAGGATGGCAAGGAGCCAAGAGTCGGCGGCCGAGGAGAGGAGGTTGGTGGCTGAGGAGAGAAGGGTGGCGGCCGAGGAGAAGAAGGTGTCATTGGAGGAGAAGAAATTGGCCATGGAGGAGCGAGCTAGATTATTGGAATGGGACACATCTCCCTTCGATGATAGGCAAAAGGAGTTCACCAACCTTTCTCGTGATGAAGTCTTGGCCCAAAAAAGATTGATGGCCATGGGAGGCTTGGGAGGCATGGGAGCTATGGGCGGCATGGGTGGCTTCGAAGCACCTACGGGAGGCATGGGAGCCATGGGCGGCATGGGTGGCTTCGGAGTACCTACGGGAGGCATGGGTGGATTGGGAGTTACCATGGAAGGCATGGGAGCATCTTCGGGTGACATGGGTGAACGCATGGCTTCCGGTGTGCCTCACATGCCTTCGCATGATGCCTTTGGAGATAGTGCGAACACCGTCCGAGTTTCCAATGACAATGAGGCGCATCAAAATGGAGAAGAGGAGGAAGAAGAGGAGGAAGAACATGTGGCATGATTGTTGATGTTCATTCGTTTGTGTGAACTTATTTGTCATGAACTTGGTTATGGTTTAGGTGATTTTGAACTATGCCATGCATTTGAACTATACTATGTTGCTCCAACTCATTATTTTGCATATTTGTTTATGTTTGAGATCATCATATTGTCAAATTGGTATGTGTTGTTTCATATTTGCCAAGCGCCGGCTGGTCGCGCGCTGGATTTTACCGCGCCTGGTGAAGCGCTACAGCGGCGCGCTAAAATTTGCAGCGCCTGGAAAAGCAACCAACCTCCTCCGCGCGCGAAAACGCTATTTCGACGCTGTAAAAGTTTTTTAGCGCGCCGCCCTACCACGCTTCTGTTGGAGATGCTCTAAAATAAGATCACAAAAAACATGCGTTGCTGCTGTTGGAGCTCGTTGTGCCCTATTTTACGGGTGCCCTCGGAGAGGTCGGAAACAAGCCAAGTCAACGGATCCAGTGGCTTAAAAAAAAGTGAACAGATCCAGTCACAGTCGAACCGTTGGCCTTTCCGTCGCAACGCCGTCTTTCCTTCCCCACCTACCAGTCGAGATTCAATTAACTCATCTCCCAGGCGACACAACGCCGACGAGGAGGTCGAGGCGGCGCCGATGGGTCTGGTGGAGGTACCGCCGGAGGAGACCAACCGTTGCGTGCGCGGGTGCTGCCGTAGCGATGCCATCCCGCTCCACCTCCCCGCCGCGTCCTTCTCCCTTCTCTCCCCCATCGCCCGAGGTAACCCGCCCCATCCTTCTTTCTCCTCCCCCTCCCCCCGCCCATTGTTTTGACTTGTGAGGAATGGCGTGTGGCGATGGGGGAGAGGAAATGGTACGGCGATGTGACGTCACATGACACGCCGTGCAGGTTCGGAGAGCACGGTGTACGAGGCGCGATTGCGGGGCGAGCGTGCGGCTGCGAAGAAGCCCGTGTTGTCCACTTCCGACGACCTCGATAAGTTCCATTACCAGCTCCAGCTTCTATGGTTGGTAGTCTCTCTTTCACTACTCCACCGCGCATGCCTCATTGCCTAACAAATTCCCCATATTCCCAATGGCTGCAAGGGAATCCATTGCTCAAAACTGATGTGCATTTGCTAGCTTGCAAGAGACGCCTGATTGGGAATTACTAAGTAGAGGATGAGCTAGTGTTCTTGTGCTGCCATCTAGCTGTAGGGGCTAAAAGCTTGGCACAAAAAAATGAACCCAAGTTGTGCGTTCATTAGGAGCTCTCCTCACACGACTGGAATAACATTGCAGCATGTTATTCTCGCAAAGAATTAGAAATATATTGTAGGAAGCATGCAATATATATGGTTTTCACATAACTGTAATGAAAGGGCTGTTTTGTTAGTGGTGGCTACCAAGGTTTTAGTATGGGGATAGCAGGTAGTCTCGTTCTTATTGGCAATGTCGTATTGTAGAATCACGATGCCATGAGATTTGTATATTTAAAGACCATTATTGGGACAAACTGAACATGATGTTATTTCAATATTAAATGTTTAATACACCTCATGGTCTAAGAACAATCCGATTATTTTATAGTGGTCTAAGAATAACATTAAATGCTTAATACACCTCATGGTTCAATACCTGATACGTCTCACGATTCTAACGGCACTTTGATCTCTAGCGTGATATGATAGTGGTACTATCAGATTATGATACATGGTGTGATTCGTATTGTTTCTCTCACGTAGTATCTTAATATCGTTCAATACTATGATCCACATTGTGATACTGAAAACTCTGGTTACTGCTGCATTCAACTTTTGGTCAGAAATGATTCTTATATCCTGAAAAAGCTTCTAACATCTTGAAGGATTACTATTAGCTGCTCTCTAATTTTTTGGATTAATTTGTGGATTTGAATTTATATGCAGTGAGCTGGATCATCCAGGGTTGGCGAAACTCATTGCAGCACATGCACGTCCTCCAAATTACTTGATGTTCTTCGAATTCTTTGAGCCTCCAAACTTAGCAGACAAGATACATGTTGAGGAGTGGAGCCCTTCTATCCAGCAAGTGGTCATGATTGCCAGCTATCTAGGTCCCAGTTTGTTACAGTTATATTTTTCCTTGAGTTTGTGTTTAACATATATTATGTTTTCAGCTGTTAGAATAAAGTGTATATCTTGGTTTGAGTTTTATGCAGAACCAGTTTCTTAGAAGCTTGCATTACCTGCAATTATACTTTTTGTACATTTCAGTAAACGATCACATGGGACTATATTTTCTACACCTTAAATTTTTTGTGCATAGGATGTGATCTCTTTTTTGACTCGGGGGTATTTTTAGCAGTTTCACCTGTTAATTCTTATCCAAGGGTGAGTCCCAAACAAGTTGGGGTAGGCTAGAGTTGAAACTTGAAACCCATAAACTCATAAAATATCGAAACCATGTCATGGTTCTGGCACGTGGATAGCTAACTTCTATGCACCCCTGTCCATGGCTAAATCTTTGTTGATATTCCAATCCTTCAGATCTCACCATATCCAAGGGTGAATAAATGACAAAAACAATTGGTAGCATTTAAGTCCAAATAAGAGACCTCATACTTTCACTTGCACTTCTTTTTGACTCTGGTAGTTTAGGAAGATTTTTACACATCACTGCGCACACTGTACAATTTAATTATGTACTAAATTGTTCTGTTATGATGCTTCAATAATAAGGCAAGTTCATGTAGTACCAAAGTTAAGCATGAACAGATTCGTTGTAATTTTAAATAGACTAAAACGGAAAATAATGTTCTCACCATATAAAATTCAAAGACAATGACTAGATCGACTAAGCAGTGAGGTTAATTATAGGAAGCACCGATACTTATCTATTTCAGAAATAGTAATGCATGGCTGAATTTTCTTTATTCTTTCTAGGTAACATTATCTTGCTGGATCTAATCGGTGTTGGATGTCAGCTCTTGCAAAACACTTGAATTACCAATTTGACATTGCTTTACACTGTACTGTTACAGCAAAGACTCTCCAATACCTACAAATCCTTGGGATAGTACACAGAGATATAAAACCAGCAAATATTTTGGTATGTCTTTGCATTTTTCTTGTATCTATGTGTCAGACAGTTGTCAGACTGTTGAATTACATTCTTTGAGCACATAAGGGTTTTTCTATCTTTATTTAATGCATTGAATTTTTATAATTCTGTACAGCTAGATAAAGACCTCCTTCCACATCTAGCAGATTTTGGCTTGGCTATGTACCAGAAGGATATTAAAAGTGTTTCAGCTGAGAACTGGAAATCAGCTGGCAAGCCTACCGGTGGTTTCTATAAAAAGAATATGGTTGGGACACTAATTTACATGGCACCAGAAATTTTGAGAAAGGATTTACATACAGAAAAATCAGATGTTTATAGCTTTGCAATATCAATAAAGTAAGGCATTTCTCTTATGGAATTAATTTAAATTAGCCCTATCCAATTGTTCCTGTCATATAATTATAGTCCATACGCCTGAAAAAATAATGAAGTCTTTGTATGTCATTTATATCTTCTTGGCCGAATGCTTCAACTGGTGTCGCTTCTAAGACTAGTTTTATCCACAATTCAACATCTCAGAAAATTTTAGATTAGTGCAGATACCATATCTATATTGGAGGGAGTGCCATATCCCACATAAATCCATGTTGCATAGACAGTTGTACTTGACGTCATATATCGTGTCCAACACATGTTGGAGATTGACGTTAGTGTGGCACTTCTGTGGCATGTCATTAGTGCTGCGTTCACACTGTGTTCAGGGGAATAACTATTACAGAAAATTTATGTTATTTCCAGTACCACGTTCTTTTTTCGTTGTCAAAACACATTGACTTTATATTCCTTTTTTGTTTGGATATTAAAGTGATGGTATACACATGTCTAGTTGAGGTTTCTTGGGTTATATATGTGTATGCTCTTTAATTTCGAGGGAAAGTAGGTAAATAACATGAAAACAGAACTAAATCACAGTAGCAATTAGTGACATTCAAAAACCATCGGTTTCAAAATCACGTTGCAAAAGATCTATTATGATGAAACAACATTTTTGTGTCTCCTGGTGCCCTAATGAGATCTATTTGGAGCCAAATTTCAATCCCCCATCTCTAAGGGGCTATTCTCATACTCCCGTACCGATTTTTCTCCTTTTCCCCTTTTGTTTTCCCATAACCACTGAGCCAGGTTTGCCATAGGAATTTGTTGTCATGTTTTAGGCAGAAAATGATAGTTCATGTTGAGTAGGGCGTTTTGGATTTCGGCCTCCATGGAGGCCGAATTTTTGAAAAATTCAAAATTCAAAAATTTCGGTTTCAAAAAAATCTGAAATCATTTGTACAAGTAAACAAGGATGTGAGGTGTATGTGTGTAAAATTTCTGGATGAAATGCGACCTGGACAAAAAAGACAAATTCATGGTCTGGGAGGATGAATAGTATCATGTGTTAAAAGCCCCAGATTTGTTTTTTTTGCACAGCCCTCATTTCAACGTATTTCGTTCTGAAAATTTACACACTTGTGCATTATGCTTTCATGTATATCTGTATTTTTTTCAGAATTTTTTGAAATGTAAAAATATGAATTTTGCTTTTGGAGGCCTCCATGGAGCTCGGCCTCCAAAAGCAATTTCTGGTTTATGTTCCACAATAAAAGATATTTGTAATTTTGTATTTTTAGATGTTACTCCCTGATTTCCCTTTTAATTTTATCATTTTACAGTGAGCTTCTTACTGGTGTTGTGCCTTACACAGATCTGCGAGCTGAAGCACAGGTTAATTTTTGTTGCTTGTTCAATAGCTCCAGTGTTGTGGCTCATTTCATATACAGTCATGCTATGGACTATTTCGTGTTTTGTATGGTTGCTTTGGTATTCTATCAAATTAAATTATTATTTTTTTGTTTTAATGATCTCTTCCTAATGTGACATGTAAAAGGCCAGCCAGTATAAAACACTTAAATATATGGAGTAAATCATATGGTAGATCCCTAAACTTGTGGTTTGGTCAAGTAAGTCCATAAACATGTAAATTGCACATTTTCACCCAACAGCTTGTTTATGTGGTTCTCGCAGTTCTGAAGCTTGCCAGCCTGGCTAGTTTTGCTTGAATGGCAGGTTGATCCCATTTGGCATGGAGTTCATGTGCATTGCACATGCATCAGGCGGAGATCAATTAGTTCCATCCATCTTGAAAATTGAACTCTGGTGAAACCGACTTCTCCATTAGTCATCCTCCCCTTCCACACGAAAACTAAGTATTAGCTAGCTTTTCCCACAACCCCCTTTGATTTGGTCCAGGACTGGGCAAGGTCAGCATGCGATATACACAAAGGTTAGGCAGGCTTGGCTGCTTTTAAATCTGCGGTGGACAACTGAAAGAAGTTGCTGGGTGAAAATGCTACGGGCGGCTGTCTGAAGTGCATGCAATGATGGGCTCAGTTATGATATACAATGCACATATCCATATGGACCTACTTGACCACATCATGCTAGTCTCTAGACCCACATCATAATTATAGTTATCTATAGCTAGCTAGGCTGAGCATTTTATGTTCTCTGCAAATAACAACCTGCTCTATCTTTCTTTAGGCACACACCATTCTTGAAATGACTTACACTGAACAGCAACTTACATCAGCTGTTGTTTCTCAAGGATTGCGCCCTGCTCTAGCCCTTCCAGAGTCTGGCTCTCCACCAAGTCTCTTGTCACTTATTCAGCGCAGCTGGGATTCTGATCCTGAACGGAGACCATCGTTTGGAGATATAATTGAAGAGTTAAATGTAATACAAAAGCATTTAGTTACATATTCTTGCCCTCTATCATCTGGTTCAGTGGACATGAGTCAAAACAGCAAGGCAGAAGTACACCATTATCAAGAAGCATTAAACTGGTTTAACCAAGGGGAACTGTTAACAAAGAAAGCAAACAAATTAGACTACGCAGTGAATCCTTGGTCTAGTTCATTTGATCAGTCCTCTGTCTCTGTGTATCGTCCAACTTTGAGCTGGGGATCTTTTGCAACATGTGGACGAAGAGAAACAATGGAAGATACTCATTTTATGCTTCCCTGCATGTCTGAAGAAAAAGACGTGCATTCCTTTGGCATTTTTGATGGACACAGAGGTTCAGTGTTTGTTAAGTCTACGTTTTGATTTTTACTAGGTTTGCATTAGCATACATTACACAATATTCTTACAGGTGCGGCAGCTGCTGAGTTTTCTGTCCGAGCAGTTCCTGGATTTCTCAAGCAATTTGGACACACTGCCAGGTTCGGGTTGAATACAAACTATCTCAAATGTTTTTTTCTATTCTAAATTTTCATGGATTTGTTGTTCTGTGTAGCCCGATTGATGCCCTTGCAGAAGCATTTGTAAGGAGTGACACAGCATTTAGAGAAGAGTTAATTGTTCACCAGAAGTCAAAAAGGATAACCCGGAAAGACTGGCATCCTGGTTGCACGGCAGTGACAGCATTGATAGTGAGAAACAAACTTTTTGTAGCAAATGCTGGTGATTGCCGAGCAATTCTCAGCCGTGCTGGCAAACCATTTCCTGTGACTCGGGTTGGCATCAATTCTCTTTTCTTTTCTCACAGTACAAATTAGCATATAATGCAATTTCCTTTTTATTTTGTTTTGATAGGATCATGTTGCTAGTTGCCCCAGGGAAAGAGAGCGTGTTATAAAGGAAGGGACTGAAGTCAGATGGCAAATAGATACATGGCGAGTCGGTGCAGCTGCTCTTCAGGTGCTCACTTTGTTTTGCTTTTTCTCACATTCACCGACTTGAACACACTGAACTGATCAACCTTTTGCATTTAGCAACAAATATGTTACGGTTTCTTAAAAAAAACATCATGTTTCTGTGGTATGTACTACATTGTAGAAACGCCTATTAAAACATATCTAAAGTTAATTTCCACTTTGGAGGTATAGTTAGTGTTCTGTGAGATCTGACATATAACATGATTAAAGAAAGGAACAAATCTTAATCTAATGCATGTTGAGTTCTAACTAACAAGGCATCTACAGCTACAGGGTTAATTTTTTTTGTTGAGACTCAAGATTATAGCTATCATGTCATGTCCGTACATCCCAATAGGAGGCCACCAAGGGGCAAGGCAATAGTTACTTAATTACTATTGTCTCTATGATTTGTTAGGTTAGTTCCTTTTCTAGGTTTAATTTTAGCCATCCCTATAAAATAGATTGCATTCATATGTTATCATGAAGCAGAGAATAAATAAATCAATTTCCCTCACAAAAAAAAGAACCCATTTCCCAGTTTTTTTCCTGCCTGCCTTTGGCATGTGGCTTCAGTCGAGCCCTTCGCCTCTTCGGGCCAGGGTCCACCTCGAGCAGGCCTACCGCCGTTAGCACACAATGACTGGTTTAGGTCTTCAGGAAAACTAGTCCAGTACTCTGTTTGGATAAGAAGGGTGGTGAGGATTATCCGCATCGATACATGGGAGCCACATAGGATTAAAGGGAAGGTTTTGAAAGTTTAGGGTTCGTTTTAGACTATTTTGAAGTTTAAGAACGCGGAGCGTACTGGGGGTACCCACCCAGAAACTAGAAATTTTGAAAAGCAAATTTAAAAATAAATAAATTTGAAAAGCATATTCAAATATGTTTTGAATTTATGCACTGGAAATCATGGAGCCCCAGTTTATGGCAAATGCATAGATATATTGTGAGGTTAGTAACTTAATCTAGCTCCCACACAAGTTGGGATTAATCTTTTTTGTTTGTCAATTAATTTGAAGGAAACATTCAATGGTATACGGTCAATGTACGATGGCCCCACTTATTTCTGTTTATACTTTAATTATGTTGTAAATAGCCTCTTGGACTCTTCTTTAGCACTTCAAAGTCAGATAATTACATACATATTCATACAGTAAGAAATCCCAGCAATCTGTCCGTGGCAGCAGCAGAACTGGGAAGATTGACTATATATGCTTGCTAAATGCTTCATGCTAGATGTCCTGTGCTATAATTTGTGATGAAGAACATAAATATCTACTTCAAAACGGTCCTATTGAATGTTTAAGACCCAGTTACATAAATACACATTTACTTTGCTTATAAAACCTTTGAATCCAATTTGACATAACAGATGAGCCACCTTTACCTTGCAAACTTCTTCCTACAAAAGCTTTTCCAACTGTGACTTTGGTGTAGTTCAAAGTAAAGCATGCTCCTATGGGAAATGTACACAGTTTCTCTTACATTTTCTCATCTTCTGTTTCCAGTAGTTATGCATCACCTAGATCTTCACATTCAACATGGAAAGTATGTTTGAAGATTTCTTTACGGATGCAGAACTCGCCTGATGTAGATTATTCTACTCCTCTATTTATTTATTTTTTGAGAAAATGCAAAAGCCTTGCATCTTGATGCATTGATAGAAAGAAGAGTTTGTGCAAGCACTAAGAAGGGCAACACCGGGTGAATTACAACATGACACCTGTAATCACTATACACCGCCCTCGCCGGGAGCAAAGCCGCCAGACCCCTCGCCCCCGCTGCCACCCATTGCTGGCTTCCATCTTGATCGTGTCAAATAGATGAGCTAAGCTGAGTTGACCGTCGTCGAAGATGATTGCGTTGCGATGCTCCCAGATGCACCAAGCCACCAACATTATGGAACGAGAAAGAACAGCAGGTTAGGAGATGGGCCATTGTCTCTGACTGGTCGCAGACCCCAACACGCGAGCTGCTCGGTAGTCCAGCAACGGTCCTGGCAAGCAAGCCAGACGAAGAACTTGACTCGAGGGGGATGTTATGCCCTTGAGATCGAAGTGGGGAAATTTGGGGATGAATTGCTAGGGTTCGTGGGGTTTTGGTGTATGTAGATCGGCATAGAGGAATAAGGAGATGCACTAAAGCAACTTAGTCTAATTTAGCATCTCATTTTTTACTTCTCATTCACGGCCGGATCGGCAATATATAGTCAGTACAGGTAATTAATCAGCTGATGACGAGTTCCTGGTTTGTCCCATTAGCTATTATGTATGGAGTGCTTCCTAATGAACGCATATTGGCTCTCAACCTAAGCCCCCAGCCTTGGCGACAACCTGCTGGCCAGCGTCTTCGCCACCAACTTGGCGAAGATGTAGATGAGGCTGATGAGGCGGTAGTCCCTAAGAGCCGAGGCATCCGATCTCTATGGCAGAAAGATTAGCAGGGCCGGATTCAGTCCCTGGAACCCACGCCCGGACAGATTTGTTTATTTTGGAAATCCTCTACAGATTTATCAGTGCGGTTAATTGCGTCAAAATCATTTCTTATCCTATTTATGCTGATAAGATGATGCTTCAGAACTGTTGTAGTCTTGTAGAAAAATTTACAGAAAAAATTGTAGTTTATAAAAAAGTAATGCCTCTTCTTGACAGGTTACAAGGTCAATTGGTGATGACGATCTCAAGCCAGCAGTGACAGCATTGCCTGAGATAACTGAAACTGATTTAACAGCTGATGACGAGTTCCTGGTTTGTCCCATTAGCTTTACCCGTGTTGCTGTGTTCAGTTTATTATACTACATCAATGCGATATCTTTTTGTAACACATTAAGCTCTATACGTGTACTACACAATTATATCATGTGCTTATTAGTTCATTGATGTTTATTTCTTCATTATATCAGCTTGAAGTACTTAGAGCAACTCCAACGCGCCGACCCAAACGGACGCACGCTTTGCCCGCATTTTGTCCGTTTGGGTCGGCTCGTCCGCCCCCTTCTGCGTTTGGGTCGGTCGTGCGCCCAACCAGCCGACCCAATTCTCGTCCGCGCAGAAAACAATATGAATTTTAAAAAGGCCCGTGGCCATAGATCATGCCAGCGGCCATGCCATCGCCCAGAGTTCATGTTGGCGCCATGCCAGCGGCCGGCATACAAGCCAGCCTCCAAAAAAACACCACAGTTCATGCTGGCGCACTTGCCAGCGGCCGGCACACATGCCAGCACACAAAAAGGGGCGGGAGTTCAACCACGCCATCTCGGCCGTGGTCACGCCGGCAACACTTGCCGGCATACAAAAAAAGATGGCGCTCTTCGCCATAGATCACTCGTCATCGAACTTGAGCATGTCGGCCTGCATCTTCTCGAACCAAGGCCTCTTTCTCAGGGACACCATGCTCAAGTCCACCTTCATGATCTCCACCCCCTCGCCATGCAAGCGAGCGCCACTTCTTTTGCTTTGGTCTTGGCATTGGTGGCCTCGATCTCGAGCATCTTCCTTTGCTTCTCCGCCTCCATCTCGAGCCTCTTCCTTTGTATCTCCATGAAGGCCTTCATTTGCTCTTCTTTGTCTTGCCGGCGCTTCTCCTCCCTTGTGTCCTTCCTGGTCATCATGCCTTCCAAAGTTGCATGCAAGACAATCGACGCCGCATCACGCTTGTCCTCTTTCTTGGAGTTGGTCTTCCCCCGCGGCCGCGGCTTCTCTCCCTCACCATGGTCCTCGACGACTTCCTTCCCTCCACGCGCCTTGAGGGCGGCATATTGCGCCTTGAACTTCTCGTCCCCGTTGATGACCATCCAACAATGGGTGAGGTTGAACGACTTGTTCCCATGTTGAGCCTTGAATGCTTCCAAAGCTTGGAATGCCAACAAATGAAGAGCATACAAGCATAGGGGCAAATGGACATGCAAGCATATGGGCAATTGGACATGCAAGCATATGGGCAAATGGACATGCAAGCATCAAACAACGGAAACGAAGATGGACGCATGTATACCATGTCTTTGATACCGAGGCCACTCACGGGACGTCCCTCGATGCTCTCAAGGGTGGCACAAAACTTGTTGCACTCTTGTTGTATCACCCTCCAACGCTTCGAGAGGGACACCCACCCACGCTTGCTCTCGATCTTGTACGGTGCGAACTTCTTGCGTTCATGATATTCGCGATGAACACGTAGCCAAAAGGTTGATGCCTTTTGCTCGGCGCCGACCTTGGGGTCTTGTCCAATGTCCCTCCAACATTCACAAAGGAGCTTGTCCTCATCCTTTGTGTATGCCTTCGTCCGAATGCTTTGGTGCTTCTTGTTTGCATTGGCTTGGGTGGAGAGCTCGTCTTCGAAAAACAAAGGCTCCCCGTCGATGTCCACCTCATCATCTTCTTCTAGGCCGTAGTCTTCCGGGAATTCGTGGTCTTGCGGGAAAGTGCTGCCCATGCCATCTTGCCCTTGCGCGAAGGGGTCGGCCATGCCCTCGTGGCCGGCCATGAACGGCCTCGGCCGTCTTGGCTTTGGGTCTCGTAGGGATCGAAGGCCGCGACACTCACACCGCCTTCGAAGATCATGTTCTCCATGATGAAACGGTTGGCCGCCTCGTCGTCCGTGGCCGGCATTCTGTCGAACAGATTGCGGGCGTCGGGATGCATGTCGGCTGGGATCTCCCGCGGGCGTTTCCTCTGGCCTCCGGTGGATGATCCACTGGCCACAGGTGTCGCGTTGAGGTCGATGGCCACGGCGCAGGCGTGGCCGGCGCGACCACGCTCACCTCCAGCGAGCAGTCCCCGGAGAAACGGGAGGCTTGCGGGTAGGGATGGAAGCCGGGCATCGGCGGCGTGGTGGACGTGCGCGGCGACTCTGGCAGTGGCACACGAGGAAAAGCCGACGAGCCCGTGCTGGCCGCGGCGACGACGATCCCGTGCTGGCCTGGGTTTAACCCTAGGTACAGTAGGGCCTCCCTCGTTGCCGTAGCGAGGAGGGCCTTGTTTTCCTCTTGTTGTGCGGCGGCGGCCAGGGTGGCGGCGGACGGGGCTTCGAGCTTGCCGGCCTGCACGTGCCTCCGGCCCTTCCTCTTGGCCGACTGCACGGCCCGCTGCTCGTCCGTCAACGGCTTCTTCTTCGTCGGCGCCGCTGTCTTGCGGGCGACGCGGGGCTTGCCTTTGGCGGAGGCGAGGGAGGCGAGGCCGGCGGCGGCGTCGAGGGTCGGCGCGTCATCCATGGCGAGCTGCCGGGAGCACGAGCGAGCGGGAGTTTTTTGGGAAAGGGAGGGAAATGGGGGTGGCTGTGCCGCCGGCTGGCGGGCCAGGGGGAGTAGGCGCGGGTCCGTTTCGTGTCCGCGCCGACGCAAACGAGGCCCAAATTTGGGCCTGAAATGGGTCGCGCGGCGGACAAAAAGCGGACGCGTGTCCGTTTAGGTCGGCGCGTTGGGCCGACTTTTGTGTCCGTTTCGACCCAAACGGACACGCGCGGACGAAATGGGTCGGCGCGTTGGAGTTGCTCTTACTTTGGTGTGGTGTTTCTTTCATGCGCTAGTTAACAATGCTTAGCAATATATAATTGTAAATTCATAGTCAAAAATATATATAATTGTAAATTGCAACCTATGAATTGGGTGTTTATACTTGGCACTCTTAAATAAATTAAAATACAAAAACTTCTCTTGTCGTCTTTTTTCCTGAATGAAGAAGACCCGTGACAAGTAAATTACAGGCGTAAATTTAATACCGGTGTGAAACTCTCCGGTGCTCCCAAGTGGAGCCCAAGCAAAGATAATAGGTTAGCATGGCGTGAGTGCTTTTACAATGTGAAATGAAGGCAAAATTTGGTGGCAAAGTATTTACAGAAAGATTCTTTAGTGATAGCTGGGTAAGAAGGAACAGTATAAACAGTGAAGGCAAAATTTAGTGGTTAATCCATCATATCGATGACATTCAAATATCATGGATCTGACGATTTAAAAGATCATGGATATGATGATCTAATATGTAAATTGTTCTGTTCCTGAGTATAAACAAAATGTTGCATGCATTAGTAATAAGGTCTTTTAAAATTAATTTTATACTCGTGAACCTTGATGAGAAATGTCTAGTATCGGTGCTAGCAAGTTGCAATGAATGTAGTGGAATATAGCATCAAGCATTCATCGGTAATTTGATTTGATGTGCTGTAGGTCATGGCTAGTGACGGACTCTGGGATGTGGTAGGCAACGAGGATGCCCTTTCCATCATCAAGGACACAGTGAAAGAGCCTGGAATGTGCTCCAAGAGGCTGGCTACCGAGGCCGCAGCGCGGGGCAGCAAAGACAACATCACTGTTATCGTTGTCTTCCTTCGCCCCGTCTCCACAGCAGAACGAATATACTAGCCCACCTCCATTCTACCAAGTAGATTCTATGACACCCTCAAAAAAAAAGAAGAGTAGATTCTATGACCAATACACACATTCATATATGCGTACAAATTACTCATGCTGTACTGGACCAGAAGGAACAAATGATGTTCAGACCGCACATTTTATTTCTTCCAAGTATTTTGCAGTTCCATTGTATTAGCATTTGTATACCACGCATACAAGCTAGGGCCTGTTTGGAATACATGATATACAAAACACAGGAATTGGAAGGCATATCTTGGTAGATTCTGCAGAAATCTGAAATGCAGGAATTGTATAACATAGTTGTTCGGATGCTCTGTGGGAATGGGAATTTTACAGGAAATGGTTTCTTTAGGAGAAATAAAGATGCATGTTGCATTGGACTTCTCAAAGCAAGTAAAAACATGAGGTTTGAGCAAATGTTTAAAATTCCTATGAATTTCAACACCATTTTCATGCACGGATGCAACAATCAGTAGAATAAAAAGTCCAAACTAATAAGGTTGTGCAATCCACATATACTTCAACATCTCTATGAGATGCCAACATGTATTATCCACTCAATTTGCATGCTTCAAGCTTTGTCTGCCCTCGTGTTGTTAGTCTGACTGTGTTCTTAGTTATTATTGCTTCGTTGATAGTAATTGCACACCCTCTATGCATCACATAGGTAAGGGTGATAAAAAGTTAACATGATCTAACGCAGAATTACTATTTGTACGATCTCTTTTTCTTTATCGTAAACGAGGGCTAGTGTTGATTATGTGCGGAGTTTGCCTTTCAAAGTTGTTCTTGTGTCTATCATGGTAGGTCAAGTACTCTTTTGCATGTTGACATGACGTTTTATTTCGTTGCTAGGTTCTTGTACAATCAGATGTGCTTGATGTAGCTGTATACATGAGAGGAAGGTTTGATGGATACTCAGATGTGTTTGAGCACGCCGATCGTATTGATAAAGATCTTAGTTGTGACAACGAAGGTTAGGCTGGCTTCTTGACAACCCTATGGGAATACGGACGTAGAGGGATCCATGCTGAGCAACCATCTACAGGAGGATGTACCAAAAGACGAGATGTTTCTCACCAGATTATTCCATCAGTTGAGTGGATGCCAAGTGTTGTTCAGGCAGTGATGGGCTGATGGCTGATTTTCGATTGTTGTTCTGGTTGAGAAAGAGTGCAGTTTAATTTCAATGTTTAACCATTCACGAGGGCTGCAATGGTTCTCTGTTTATCAAAGGCAGGCAAGTTATGCCATGGCAATCCAGATCATTGCTGTTTGGTCTACGGCAGGATGTAGCCAAACTTTGCTCAGTGACCAGAAACGGTGGCCGGGCAATTCCACTTTGCCCGGGTTTACAAGGCTCATTTGTCTTGTCTCAAGGCAAACTTACTCCCTCCGTTCCTAAATATAAGTTTTTGTAGAGATTTCACTATGAACCACATACGGATGTATATAGATGCATTTTAGAGTGTAGATTCACTTATTTTGCTCCGTATGTAGTCCATATTGGAATCTCTACAAAGACTTATATAGGAACGGAGGGAGTATATTGCATTGACTCTACATTTGAATAGATCATATTGTTCCTCCTGAAGTTTCATATGATGCTCGCATAAATTGTCGCCTCACGCTGTGGACTAGACATCAGAAAACAGAAAAGATATGCACACGATAACACTGGTCAGTTGATAATGAGGTGCTGCTGTTTAATCAGTTGATAATGATGAGTTACTGGAATACATTCATGCTCATGCAAGCTCACAAATTGAAGAGTAGAAATGGAACGAAAGCAACAAATGTTGTAGCAGTATACAAGGCACACCAATCATCTGAACTCTCCTCGAACAAACCCGGAGACAAGTGAAATACAGTTGGTTTGACACATTTCTGTACATGAAAACTGAGGTATCGGCACTACCAGATGGACCTCTTTGTACAAGCAGACTCGACTAGTCGTAGTATACATTCATGGCACTAAACACAATCGCCTATATAACTAAAAGATCATAGATCAATTATGATAAACTGCACTAGTACATCCATTAGTCAAGCCCGTGATGTACGTAATCCAAACAAAACAGCATTACACATTATACCTGCAGCAAACCCACGTGGTTACAGATAAATTGTACATACAAGCGGCTGTTATGTGCATAAATTAGCGCTTCGATAGCCGGGATGTCCTCGATTTTCCCTTCTCAGCAGAAACTTTCCAGATGATATCATCTAATTTGGAGCAGTAGTTGTTTACGAACTGCAACAATAAAAAAAATCCATAGTTAGTTGTGCGTGCCCAGCAAATTGCATTTAGCAGATTTACATTTTTCCGGAAGATAATATGCCAAATAAGCAGCTACATCTGGCTACTACAAACATCACTATATATATTTTACTCCCTCCGTCCAAAATGTAAGACGTGTTTTGACACTAGTGTCAAAAAACGTCTTACATTTTGGGACGGAGTAGTAGTCAATGTCCTACTTAACAACTGCTCATTAGGATCTTCATCTTTTATTCTAGACTAGAAAGTTGCCTCATACAGAAAGTAATAATATAAGGTGTGCCAGTCGCAGGAATATGCAAAAAAGAATAATATGTCTTGACCTTATTATACTCTGAAGTATCTCCAGCGGATCTCTCTAATTCCACCATAAAGATTGATGGGGCAACTTCGAAAATCTAAAACCAGAGCAAAATGAGATGAAGTAAAAGGATGAGAAAACTATACAGCTAGAACAAGAGATATAAATGACTGCAGAGGGGGCAAGATTCACTTGAAGCATAATTGTGAGATGGCTAGTCTTGTTCGCATTTGGACCTTCCACCCTCATCTGTATATATTAATAGTGAAACTAATTATAAGCAATAAAAACATGTCAACAGTAATCGAAACTCATTAGCAATAAGAGGAGTACATGTTAAATGCAAATCCAGAAAGCAAAAAAAAAAGACCTTCAGTATGTTATTTGGGAACAAATAGAGTGCATAATATTATCAGATTAAACATAAATAATCGTAATGAAATAAAAAAGATCCAAGTCTGCAATGTTCAGGAAATCGTTAGCGGGTAACTGCTTGGTTGGCTGGCGAGCAAGGGATTAATAGACGAACCGGCCAGTTAATCAGCCGATAAACCGGTTAATCGGTGACCCACCAAGCGGGGATTAATCGGCTAGTTAACTGATTTATCGGCCGATATTAGTCTGTATACTCATACTGAGAAAAATAAGTTGCTCCCAATTTCACAATATAGGGCATGTTTTGACTGTCCAAATTAATGCTTTCACTAATACTCCCTCCGTATCAAAATATAAGACGTTTTTTGACACTATGACAGTATCAAAAAACGTCTTATATTTTGATACAGAGGGAGTAATTATTAGAAAATGTGAGGGCTAGTTTATATAAATTGATACCATTGGATTTGTATTCGAAAGCACATGTTGTCATTAAGATTTTGTATCCGGTAAGTGGGCAGAATTTATGGTCAAAGTTTCTGTCACAACTGCTGTTCAGATTCAGATAACTGAATCAGATGCAGTGTGACAAGAGAGATGCACCAGGTGCAAGCCACTGTTGGGCTGTTTGGGCCATAGGCCTTGTAATCGTCGTAGCCGGCCCATTCCAGCAGATACTTAAACCTGTGTAGGCTACTGTATTTGGCATGAAGGAATTAGACGCTGAATTATCCTCTCACCCTCTCCGATCGCTTCCCCACCTGCTACCTCTCTCCCTCACCTACTCCGATCTCGATCCCCTTCCTCTATGGTGTGTTACAATCTGGTAATCAGAGCCCGCAAAAAAAATTTCTCCACCAAATCGACGCCGCCGCGGATCTCATACCCTCTCGATCGATCGGTAAAATTCCACCGGGACAGGTGCGAGCCGCTTCAGTGAGCCCGCACAAAATCCTGCTCGGGGTTCGATTGATTTAGAGTGAGACCACGGCGCCGCCCTCCAAGCCCTCGGCGCAGACCCGCCGCGTACTGGATGCGATGTCGGAGACCACGGACAAGCTGCAGAGCTTGCTCGAGTCCGTCATCCGCCGCCTCGACGCGAATCAGAAGACCGCCGACGAGCGCCACCAAGCACAGACCGCCTACAACGACCAGGTCTCCGCCGAGCTCAAGCATCTGTCCAAGCAGATCGACCTCACGCAGGCAGATGTCGATGAGGCACGCAAGGCCGCCCCAACGGTCGATCCCGCCGCCGCGGCCAACACCGGCGCCACGTCCCCATCGGGCGTCACGGCGACCGCGGGCTCCTCCGCGCACGCACCACCACCACCACCTCCGCCGCCGCCAACCCGTCCCTCGCCGCTACCCCTCTACACGGACGGCCCGGTGCAGCTGCCGTTCGCGCGTCTCGTCAACCATGGGCCACCACTGCTCACCGCGCGGTCACCCTCACCAACAGAGTCAGATCGCCACGGCGACTACTACACCAAGTCTCCCAAACATGATTTCCCCCGTTTCGACGGTTCCACAGCGCGCATCTGGCTCGAGCGCTGTGTCTCCTATTTCGAGCTCTACCGCGTCCCATCCCACAACTGGGTCACCACGGCCGCGCTTTACATGGAAGGTTTGGCAGCGATGTGGTTGCAGGCGTACCGTCAGAAGCATCCCGGTGTCACCTGGCCAACATTCAGAGCAGCCGTGGAGGAGGAATTCGGGCCCGAAGAGTTTGAAGTGCAGATGCACACGTTGGTACAATTACGTCAGACAGGCACAGTGCAGGAATATCGGCAGGAATTTGAGACCGCGATGTATCACTTGTTGTCCTTAGATCCCACCTTGAGTCCGAAATTTTTCATCTCTCAGTTCTTACTGGGTCTCAAGGATGAGCTCCGGTTGGGTGTCAGACTTCAGGCACCGACAAGTATTACGCGTGCAGCCGTTTTTGCACGCATCCAAGAGGAGGAGCTCGAGAAGCAGCGCGCGCCGCGCACGCGGATCACGCCAGTGGGACGACCGCCACCAGCAACAACCGTCCCAGCGCCAGCGCGTGCCGCTGCTCCTCTGCGACCGGGAGCTGATGACTATGCCCGGGAACGACAGCTAAGAGAATTCCGGCAAGCAAATGGTCTATGTTTTCGTTGTGGCGACAAATATTCAAGGGAACACCAGTGCAAGCAAACAGGGCAAATTCTGATGATTGAAGTGGGCGACTATGGGGAAATTTTGTCTGATGACACTGTCCATGCTCTGCAACTACTGGACACACCAGCAGCTCAAGAACCAGAGTGCTGCTCGCTTTCCCAGCATGCTGTCTCCGGGGATGAAGCACCATCGACCATCAGGCTGCGAGCTCAAGTAGGCGATCAAGTGATGCTGCTCCTTGTGGATTCGGGGAGTACACACAGTTTTGTCAGCGAAGCTTTTGCCACTCGCCTATCTGTCCAAACTGAACCTCTTCCAGCCGTCTCCGTGCGTGTGGCCAACGGACAGCGGCTACACTGTGACAAGATCGTCCGATCCTTGGCTTGGCAAGTACCAGGACACACTTTTCACACCGATCTGCGGGTGCTGCAGCTGAGTGCATATGATGGAGTGTTGGGCATGGATTGGCTGTCACAACACAGTCCAATGAACTGCCATTGGCAACTGAAAACAATATCATCCGAAACAGAGGGCAAGACAGTGCACTTACAAGGGGTCCGGACTGCTGATCTTCCTCCAATTTCAGAACTGGATGCCTATGAGCTGCACCGCATGGAGGTTGCCAATGATATATGGACTGCTGCCCTAGTTACGGTCGAGCAGCCTGTCAAGGAAACCGGAGCACCTGTCCCTCCCACTATTCAGAAAATTCTTCACGAATTCGAGGACGTGTTTGCTGAACCAACTACACTTCCTCCCCGGCGTCAGTACGACCACGGCATCCATTTGGAGCCGGGCGCAGCTCCGATCAACACCAGGCCGTACAGGTACTCGCCCGCACAGAAGGACGAAATAGAGAAACAAGTCCACGACATGCTGAAATCCGGAGTAATTGTGCGCAGCATGAGCCCCTACGCGGCACCAGTCCTGCTTGTCAAGAAAAAGGATGGCAGTTGGCGTTTTTGCATCGATTTTCGCCGGCTCAACAAGATCACAGTGAAGAATAAATTCCCTCTTCCGGTCGTCGATGAGCTTCTGGATGAACTTGCCGGTGCCACGTATTTTTCAAAGATTGATCTCCGCACGGGTTATCATCAAATTCGCATGCGGGAAGAGGACAAGGAAAAGACTGCATTCAAGACGCACAATGGCCATTTCCATTTCCGTGTGATGCCCTTCGGGCTCTGCAACGCCCCAGCTACATTCCAGTGCCTTATGAATGCCATTTTCGCCAAATACACCCGTAAGTTTGTCATCGTTTTCTTGGACGACATACTGGTCTTCAGCTCTGACTTGCAGGAGCACGAAGAACACCTACGGCTCGTCCTCGCCACTCTGCGCGAACATGAACTATACGCCAAGGCCTCCAAATGCTCTTTTGCTCAGCCAAGCATTGACTATTTGGGGCATGTGATCTCGTCTGAGGGCGTCACCACGGATGCCAGCAAGACCAGCGCGATGCACGCCTGGCCCGTGCCAACCACAGCCACAGAACTGCACAGGTTCCTTGGGCTCACCGATTACTACAGGAAGTTCGTCAGCAACTACGGCATCCTGGCAAAACCACTCACCCAACTGCTGACCAAGAAGGGTTTCCACTGGAATGCCAGTACGCAGGAGGCGTTCGACAAGCTCAAGCTCGCCATGACACAAACACCAGTGCTTGCCTTGCCAGATTTTGCTCGGCCGTTCGCCATTGAAACAGACACGTGCGACACCGGTGTTGGGGCTGTGCTTGTTCAAGATGGCCATCCAGTGGCGTATATGAGCAAGGCGTTGGGTGTCAAGAACCAGAAACTGTCAACCTATGAGAAAGAGTTTTTGGCCGTGATGATGGCAGTGGACAAATGGCGTCAGTACTTACAACGTGGACCATTTGAAATCATCACTGCTCACAAAAGCTTGTGTTCATTGGGCGAGCAGCAACTGGAAACTGAACTTCAGCGCAAGGCCATGGCAAAATTGGTGGGTCTGCAGTTCACGTTCAGATACAAGAAAGGGGCAGATAACGGCACGGCGGACGCGCTCTCGCGTGTCGGCCACCGGCTCGTGCTCGACGCCCTCTCCATCTGCCAGCCCCAATGGCTACAAGAAGTGGTCAACTCCTATGAAACTGACCCCGCAGCTCAAGTGTTGTTGCAGCAGCTCGCCGTCCAGAGCCCCGACGATCAAGGCCGGGCACTGCGACAAGGGATCATTCGCCAGGGCGAGCGCCTTTGGATAGGCGCCAACACCGCGCTTCAGACCAAGATCATCTCTGCGCTGCACGACAGTGCCGTGGGCGGGCACTCTGGCGTCACGGACACCTATCAGTGGGTGCGGAAACTGTTCGTCTGGCCGGGCCTCAAGAAAGCCGTGGAGGATTTTGTCCAGCAGTGCCTTATTTGTCAGCAATCGAAGCATGAGCTCCGCCACCCCGCCGGCAAGCTGCAACCCCTCCCAATTCCAACTGAACCATGGCATGACTTAACGATGGATTTCGTCGAGGGACTGCCCAAGTCCGAGGGATTTGACACGATTATGGTCGTCGTCGATCGCCTCACCAAGTTTGCTCACTTCGTGCCCCTGCACCACCCGTTCACTGCGGTGCAAGTGGCGCGTGCATTTTGGGACTCCATCATCAAGCTCCACGGCGTGCCACACACCATCGTCTCCGACAGAGACAAAATCTTCACCAGCGCCATGTGGCGGGAACTCCTCGCCGCGGCAGGCACGAAGCTGCTGTACACGACGGCGTACCACCCCCAAACAGACGGCCAGAGCGAGCGCGTCAACCAATCCCTCGAAATGTACCTGCGCTGCGCCGTCCACGACCGTCCGAAGCAATGGCGCAAGTGGCTCGCCGCTGCAGAATTCTGGTATAATTCGATTCACCATTCCTCTTTGCAGTGCTCGCCGTTCAAGGCTCTCTACGGCCGGGAGCCGAATTTGGGGGAATTACCACACTTCAGCGACAAATTACCCACCGATGCGGCGACCGACGACCTCGACTGGGCGGCGCACACTGAGTTGTTGCGCTCGCGCCTCACTCGCGCTCAGGATCGATTCAAGCGGCAGGCGGACAAGCGGCGCTCCGAACGCGCGTTCACCGTCGGCGAGCAGGTCCTCCTCAAGCTCCAGCCGTACGTGCAAGTCTCCGTCGCCAGCCGTCTCTGCCGCAAGTTGAGCTACAAGTACTTCGGGCCGTTCACCATCACCGAGCGCGTGGGCACGCTTGCCTATCGTCTGGAGCTGCCGCCGGACGCCCGCGTCCATCCCGTCTTCCATGTGTCCCAGTTGAAGCCGTTCACCCCCAACTACAGCCCCGTCTTCTCCGAGCTACCCAAGATCCCCGACCTCACGGCGACGCCTCTTGCTCCGACCGCCATCCTGGAGCGCCGCCTGGTCAAGAAGGGCTCTACAGCCATCACTCAAGTCCGCGTCCAGTGGTCCACTTTGCCAGCGGACGCAACGACGTGGGAGGACTACGACACTCTTCGCCGCCGCTACCCCGACGCCGCCATCTGGGACGATGCCGCCACTCAAGGAGGGGCGAATGTCACAACTGCTGTTCAGATTCAGATAACTGAATCAGATGTAGTGTGACAAGAGAGATGCACCAGGTGCAAGCCACTGTTGGGCTGTTTGGGCCATAGGCCTTGTAATCGTCGTAGCCGGCCCATTCCGGCAGATACTTAAACCTGTGTAGGCTACTGTATTTGGCATGAAGGAATTAGACGCTGAATTATCCTCTCACCCTCTCCGATCGCTTCCCCACCTGCTACCTCTCTCCCTCACCTACTCCGATCTCGATCCCCTTCCTCTCTGGTGTGTTACAGTTTCAAAAGTGAGCACGCAAGATACGCCTTATATTTGATACGAGGGAAAGTATACACTAACCATTATAAAATGAATAGAAAACCCAGTTGTCTGTTAAGATCTCAAGTCAGAAGGTTGCTAATATGCGCATGACAAAACAGACTGGACAGCAAACCTTACCTTATAATTGCGAATATGTGTCTTAAACCCCATGGATTGAGCAACAACCTCCATACTTGACAATATAACATTTGCTGGTTTGCGTGATAAAAATCTATTTTGAAGCTTGCCATAGTCCTGCAGAGCAAACAGAAACAATTATTAGGTCTGAGAAATGTTCATAAATCTATAAATACCCAAATATCAGAACCATGGCTGTGTCAATAATGATTATACCAGACCAGATTTCTCGAAATCATAAGAGTATTGTCCAAACATACAGCAAAATTTATATCTGAACTGCATATAGGAATTATCTCTACTTGGACGGCAACAGCTCATTAATTCGACTATCAAAACTTCAATAGATATGAACAAGTGTGCTCAATACTATTGGTACTCTTAATTTCCTTTATTTGGACAATTTTTTCTTGCCTTTCTTTTTTTCTAGTAAAAAATTGCAAACACTACTATGGTCTGTAAAATACAAACAGGTTTGAATTTCACAGCATATACTCCCTCCGTCCCATAATATAAGAGCGTTTTTTACACTAGTGCAGTGTAAAAAACGCTCTTATATTATGGGACGGAGGGAGTAGTTATTATGACTGTCACTTTCACCCTGTTCTACACATTACATTGCACATTAATTATCATAATTCAGATTATGGGACCTTGTGATAATGAGTTATACTGGCAGGACTAAACTGCATACAATTTTTGACCAACCTGACAGAAAAAAGATCATATGCTATGGTTTCTATTGCTCTTTCTTGATGTCAATTTGGAGATTTTTCTTCTATTTTTTCATGAATTTCATGAATGGGAATATGAAATTTCTGTCACACCAAAACAAACAGATTTAGAAAAAAACTAGAAATTTATTTGTACACTTTAATACCATCAAAAACTTGTGAGGTTCTGTTCTAACACATTTTTTGAGAGAAAAAACTTAAGGGGAGGCCCTGACAGTAACTTCTGTTCTTTTACATTCCTTTGGATCCTGCTACCATCTTTCCTGTTATTCATTTTCTCCCAAAACTGAGAACTGGAAATGAAAGAAAAAACCTTATCCAATTTTGTTAAACTGGCTTGCACTGAAATTTATCCTACATTGAATCATCAAATCTTGCTATCCTATCGCCGAGCACCAGGCCTTCAATCCGTACCATTCCTGCTGCCAGTTTGTTGTCCACTGCTCACCTCATGGTCATGGAGGGGAGACATGGCACGGAGGACAGCTGCTGCTTCATGCTTGGAACTCCAGCCCCAGGCTGCTTGACTCGTCTGCTTGGATCCATGGTTGTGCTGCACTGCTGCTATGGCTTGGTTTCGTTTCTCATGATCTTATTTTCAATCTGAGATAGGGAAGGTTTCATAAAGATAGAGAGAGACTGGGAGAACGACAGGGATTGTGCATTGAGTCTTGGGAGGAATTTTTTTCTCATTATAATTTTTTCTCTGCTGCAACAACCATAATGATAGTGAACACCTTTTGTTCATGCAACACCGCAGCCATACATTGGACTCCTGGTAAAATTGGGGACGGCAGCAAAGTGGGATAGGATTTGGGGGGGGGGGGGGGGGGGGTCGGCATCACATAGTCTTGTGACGACAGTCGCCAGCGACGCAGTTGGGTGAGAGCTGTGGGCTACGCAGATGACAGGGAGGGGGTGTGTGCAATGGTAGCTCAGTGAGCTGACTGCAGTGGCTGTGGCGGTGCAGTGGACAAGAAAGCATGGGGTCTAGCTTTGAGAAGAATACACTGTTCCTAAGGTCTGTAGGGGTTAGAAGATGGCGACATGGGAAGAGGTGGCGCAACCATTTTAGGGCGCAAGCATAGGCAACACAGGACTGATGACGGGGTGGGACCTCCATTAGTATGAATTAGCGGATAGTAAAAACTTAACTTTCGAGAATTTGGATGCAAAATGGGAAGAAGTGAGCCTACAAATTTTGTTGTGATTTTTTTAAACCTGTGATATGTCGGTGTCATAGAGCCAATATTCCGTTGGAATAACAGCCAGTCCTAGAGTGGGAGTCTGGGAGACCTATAACTTGAAGCGAATATCAAACTCATACTGTTATTCATCAAATGGATGGGCTAACACTTTTCCTTCTATAGTTAAAGGTAATTTCAACCAAATGGGTTATAAATTGTACTATGCATAGAATATAGGGAGGTTAAAAATATTACAAATTACAACAGTAGATCAAATATTCACTCAACTTCTCAAGAACAAATCAAGTTTCACTCTTCACATATTATTCACTTTTAATATTGTTAAAATAAAGTGCATTTGGCAATTCAGATGATTTCTTCATGAAAACATTTGGCATCACAAGTGGCTTGCATAATACCTGTCGGCGATCAAATAGGGCCGAAAGGTTCAACCCTTGAGATAGAATAATTAGATCGAATGCATTGAGCGTCAAAGGGCCTGCTTCATTGTCAAAAGTATGTTCATTGTCCTCCTGAAATCACAAATATGAAGACAAGAAAAATTACAAGAACTGCAAGTACAAAGTACACCAGAGTTTATTTAACATATTGGCTAAATTTTATATACTATATGAATGGTTGCTAGATGTTGGATTAAATTCATTTGCTCAAAACATTAATGGAACATAGTTTCATAAATCATCAAGTGACCAACAGGAATTTTGATCGATTGAGAAGTGATCAAGGAAACATTTTTTTAATGGAAATATAAACGTCAGCCCTTGATACCATGTTATGAAGGCAACTGGCACTTCCGTGAGGCCATATGCCAGTATACTTACACGTACATGTGTGGTAAATATGCATGAAACCCCTCATACAACGGGGATACTACACAACTAATATATGGAAAATGTATACATCTCTAACACTTACTAATCCAAGACAAATAAATACAGGTGTAAATCCTGACAGTTTCCATGATAAAAATATATCCACAAATTAATAGGTTACCTAATACTTATGGGCATGGCAATATGCATGTGCACCATGTAGATTTTAAGGGTTTTCAGGCTAGCTTATATTTACTGATCTAAGAATGAGCAAGGCAACATGTGTGTAAGTCGGCTTGCTCCATTTGGCTTAAAGTAAGTCTTTCGATAAGCAATCCCAAGCTGAAGGTCTATATGTGCCTGTTAGGTCAAAGAGAGGGAAGTCTGTGGTCTGTTTTTGGCTTATATCTCCATAATTGCGAAAGAACAACAAATAGTTTGCTTAATTACTGATTGCGAAAGAAACTAAAGTATCGAATACAGTGAATATGTGGAAGTACAATGGGTAAGGTTTTTTTTAGTGCATGGGTACTAAGTACTGAGAGAGAAAAACTCATACAAATCACTGGTGAGGAAAGCAAAATATAGTTTACATATCCATAACACCACAACATTTTTCTACGATTAAGGATTGGAGGGTGGAGGCCATAAATTGTCCTTATTCCTTAAGCCTTAATGTCACGTCAGTGTTCTAATTTTGCGAGGGATATAGCTGAAACCAAGTGCTGAGCACTGTATTATACAAATATATATGCAATGCCTTCCTTCCAAATGAATTCTAGGAATATGGTGAATAGAATTATATACCTCAGGATCATCAAAAGCTGCATTAACATCATCGAGATTGACTTCTTCATTTTCTACTTCCCTGACAGGTTCATAATTTTTCTTAAACCATTCATCCTTTCTGATCTCTTCTATCCTGATTCGCTGTTCCAATTCAGAAACATAGTAAGTCAAGAATACACTAACAAAGATAGCAACTACACACATATGGAACGTCCTTGCATGTTAGGGATAACTAATATTCACTGAATTATATTTGTTCTTTGTACATCTCATAGCAGCTACTTCGACATACAATAAAGAATTTCTTTTGCAGAAGGAAACTAACGGGAGGTATGAATTAACAAAGTCAAGGTGACATGTGAACCCAGCGTCCCAGCCAGCTTGTTTTCAAACAGATGCCTTAAACCGATCAACTGACCATGACTAGTGTCACACAGCCAGGATTATGTCATTCACCAAGTAAAATCCTAACCTTACACAATGAACGACGGGTTATGTCAGTAAATGGTAGTACATGAACGACGGGTTATGTCAGTAAATGGTAGTACATTGGACTAAGGATCCGTCTGGATCAGAGCCAGGGGCTGCCCGACCAAAAAATTGGCATTGACCAGAACGATCGTTTCTGTTTGGATAAGCTCCAAAATTTTGGCTCGCCCAAAGCCCTTCAGCTCTCTACGTTGTATTCGTAACCAAAATATTGGAGAGACGCTGGCGGCTGAATCATGCGCCAGTTTTTTGGCTTGCCGATGGTTCACCTCTTGTATTGACTTTGGCTTATGAGATGAGTACTTGGTGGATCAAAGAGGCACCTCTTGTATTGACTTTGCCTATTTGTGTGTTCCTCTTGTGTTTTCCCCTTGTTTCCCTCTTGTTCTTCATCTTCATCCTTGAATCCGCCTCCAGATCGTGAAGATCGGGCCACCCCTATGGTTTGCCCTGTATAACACTAGACCCAGGACTCCTAGTACGCGTCCAAGAGCTGTGACGACATCCTGTTTCAGGGAACGGTTGGTTCGAGCTCCTGGAAGATGAACTATAAGTCTTGGGCTCCCCAAGGGTCAAGTTCTTCATGTGGCTCACGTGCTGGACAGCCAAGCACCAGGCACGTCGAGGCCTGCAACACGCGCTACGTTGTGTGCTCTGTGATCAATTGGAGGAGATGATGGCGCATATCCTCACCGGATGCTCCTTCTCACGTACGGTGTGGCATGAGGTGCTTGATTGCGCTCGATGGTGTGCCATTCCGATGAGCTGGGCGGGTTCGTGGACTGGTGGCATCAAACGTGTCATTCTGTCCAGACCTCCACGTGGAAGAGCACTTCTTCGGCCATCATGTTGGTGACATGGTGCATCTTGAAGCATCGCAACGCGATCATCTTTGATAGTGATCAACTCAGCTTGCCTTACCTCCTCGGCGCGATCAAATCGGAGCCCAGACAATGGGCGACGGCGGGCCCGAAAGGTCTTGCGGCTTTGTTACCGGATGAGGTGGTGTCTAGCGGCTAGGGGCGCCGTGTTGTAAACCGGGTGTGCCCTTCTTTGGGTTTGTACAAATTCTTGATAACAATGCATCAAAACACAAGGCTTTTACATTTTCTTTTAAAAAAGAGATGAAATAAATATGAGATGCTGTTGATGACAGGTTTCTTGGTATTCAGAGTGGTCTTCTTTGGCATGTTTGTTATAGTACTTTGTTGGTTTTTGGTTTTTACCTTATGTTGGAAAGACCTTTGTTTGGTGACTTTGCAATAAAGGATGTAATAAGTTGGGTTATATGCATCTGATCATGCAGAGGATGGGGGTAAAGCTTCCATTATCTAAAAAATATGAGATGCTGTCAATTGCTAACAAAATTTTAAAGCAAAATATAAACCATTTAAGAAATCAATACAATGTTAGACTAAATAATTGTAGAATTTCACTTACTGTATCTGGGCTAGGATCCAGAATTCTACGTATCAGTGACTTAGCACCACTTGGAAACACAGCTGGGAATGAATATTCTGCGCTCTCAATCTGCATTAGGAAAAACAGACTAATATACAGAAAATACACTTTCCATAAAAATGCTGTGTCTAAGAAAAGAACTGTTCTCGCCACCAAGAACACATATGCCATTGACCAATTAGTGCACAAATCGAATGTACTCCCTCCGTCCCAAAATAAGTGTCGCTGATTTAGTACAAAGTTGTACCAAATCAACGACGCTTATTTTGGGACGGAGGGAGTAATAAATATCTACATACAACTCTGCCACAGCCCCCCACAGGTGATAGAAAAAGCTCTGAATACAAACAGCTATGTTTATAGAATCTCTACTAGACTACAAATGTTATATTTCCCTTGCAGCTAACAAATTAACAAAGTATAAGAATCGCTATGGTCGCTAGGTCATTATATTACCACATTCTATGATGTTTGACTACTAGCACATATAGTACACATCGACTAATCAATATCTACACACCAAGTAGTATGTTTGGTTATTTTGTGGTGGCTGGATCACATAACTTGCAAGACAAACCAAATGACATTACTCTTATATGTCAAATACTAGTGTAACTTTGCATATGATAACAGTCAAAGTTTCAAATGGTTGACCACACGGATCTCAGAACGACCTATATTCAGATACCGCGAGGAGGGAGATTGACTTCTAGTAAAGTGGTCATGAGCTTATAAGAAACAAACCTTCCCATAAAGGGTAGTCAAATCTACTTCATCGAAGGGAAGATAACCTGCCAACAGGACATATAGAATAACTCCACATGACCATGTATCAGCAAGTGCTCCATCATATCCTTTATGACTAAGAACCTGTTTCATAAGATAAATTAAAATTCTGCATCACAGTTAACACAATATTTGGCAGGTAAATGCATCAGCAGCTATACCTGACAAAGAATAAGAACAATGAATTTATACAAAGAAAATAACCAATAGCTGCTGGCTGCAACAACAATAACTACAACAAAGCCTCTTGTCCCAAGCAAGTCGGGGTAGGCTCCGTGGCGGAGCGTCGGCGGGGCCATCACGCCCCCCCCCCCCCCCCCCCCCTCCGAGCGAAACATGTGCAAAGATAAGCTCCTCCTCGGCGAAACTTCCTACTAATCTCCCGGCCACTCTGATCACCCTAGTTGTATATAAGCCAGGCTTCCATCCCCACCCCTCCCCCCCTCCCCCCCCCGCGCGATAAATTTGGTGTACGCTAACCCAACAGAAACCTATGAGAACCGAAAAGAGAAGAGAGAAAGTGTAAGTATATAAAGTAGAGTAAATTAAGGTTTAGGTACATGGATTGTTGACTTCCATGCAGTCCTATCAAGAGCCAAATCCCTGGGTGCATTCCAAACCTTTAAGTCTCTTGTCACCGCCTCGTCCAAAGTCAACTTTGGTCCCCCCCCCCCCCCCCCCACCACCCCCCTTCTAGTATTTTCGCTACTCTTTAGAAATACCGCTATTCACTGCTGCTTCTGCAAGCCTCCGTTGGATATGTCCAAACTACCTTAGTCGGTGTTGAACAAGCTTCTCTTCAATCGGTGCCACCCCTACTACATATTCCCTCATTCCTAATCCGGCCCTTTATTGTATGGCCACACATCCACCTTAGCATGCGCATCTCAGTGACACTCAATTGTTGGATGTGTGGTCTCTTAGTAGGCCAACACTCAGCTCCAAAAAGCATCGCAGGTCTGATCGTCGTCCTATAGAACTTACCTTTTAGCTTTTGTGTGACCTTCTTGTCACAAAGGATGCCACATGCATGCCGCCACGATAGCTACTGGTTGCATGTTTCTAAAAGATCAGCAACCCAATCATTTGTGATTGATGAACATAAGTATAACTAGATAACTGTGCAATGGTACAAGTTCAAACTTCAAAATTGGACAATGGAACACTAAATTAAAATATAACAATCATCTCATGCTGGCTGTTTTGGAGACAATTTCATTGATTGGTGGTAGTCCGCCATTGACTCCATTTCACCGTTGCTAAGGAAGGGCTTATCCTCATTGATAATGTTGACAGCATGGTGGATTTGAAAGCAGAGAAACGCCGCTGTCTTCAATGGTGAGAGGCCCAACATCGCTTCGCTGCTCGACACCATCCAAGCGGAGGCAGATTCATGGGCTAGAGAAGGGGCAGGCGGCCTCCAGGAGACCAGGACTAACTACTGGCGGAGCTTAGTGCGTGCGTGTGTGTGTGTGTGCTCCCCCTCCTTATATACCACATAGATGAAGTTGTTATACCTCTTTGTCATTTTGGGTGTACTTCATTGATAATTACTAGATACCCCAGAGTGAGTTCCATGAAAAGTTACATTTGAGACCACATATTTTATATTTTTTACATGTAAACTGCATTTTTATACGTAAAAACGCTATACTGCATAAACTAAGGGCTTCGACGATATTTTTTTCGTGAAACTTGTATTGAGGTATATTCAGAATGATAAAGAGGTATAATATGTTTGTTTAAGAGGTATATTTGAATGTGGGAGTACATACTCCCAGGAGTATATATATTTCTACCTGTCAATGCATTGAGACTCAAAGCTTGAAAGAAAGATAGCAAATCCATGATAAAGGGACTTCACCAAGTACCTAGTAGGATTTGATATCCAAAGCCAACAAAATTTACTAACGTATTAAAATGTACTCCCTCCGTACCAAAATATAAGACGTTTTTGCAGTTCAAATTGAGCTGCAAAACCGTCTTATATTTTAGTACAGAGGTAGTAGTAGAGGTAAATCTTAAATCCACCGCTTTCTTGCAGTGGACAGGTTTAGTGATGTCTAACTAGAAGAACTCAAACTATGTTAGTCAGATGAAGTACCTCTGGGGCAACATAGTTTGGGGTTCCACAGGTAGTACGTAGAAGGGCAGCTCCCTGCATGTGACCAACTAAGCAAGTCAAGAATCGAACTAAAATCAGTAATGCATCTACAAAACTTCAGAAAGGTATGCACCTGTGCAGGCCATGCACTGAGTCCAAAGTCTGAAATTTTAAGATTTCCTTGGGAATCAAGGAGAAGATTTTCAGGCTGCATACAACATGCAGAATAAGTCCAACAGGCCCACAAATTCTGAACTACAGAACACCTCATTTTTCACTTTCAGTGACCACCTTTAGATCTCGATGGTAGACTCCTTTGCTGTGGCAAAAATCAACACCATCAATAAGCTGCTGAAAGTATTTACGTGCATCCGCTTCACTGAGTCTCCCATGACGAATCTGAAAATTGTTGTTTTTACAGAGCTGTTAGGTTCCCATTCACATCAATAATCTCAGCAAATAGATGAAGTAAAGACACTAAGTGACCCGATTCAAATTTAAGTAACAGAAGTAACCATCATCCAGAGAATGTAGACCGCGAGCAGCATATAACCACATGCATTCTAGCAAATATACAAAATGTGAACAACCTAGGGAAAAAATGTGACGTCTTGCTAGTGTTTAATAATTCAAGGTATTTCACCCCTTTCTACACATACTTTTTACTTAAGCAAAATGCTCAGAAACAACACAATGAAGTTTCAAAAATCATGTTTGTACATCCCAGAAGGACCGAGCCAGAGAAATCCAAGCAACAAACCGAAGAGTTAGTTCAATTTTCATAGGTCGATTTTGAAGTCAAGACTGACAAGTGACAATGAGAATTATCACTGAGAAGAGTGGGGTCTTACAATTTTGTCAAATAGTTCACCACCAGTGATGAACTCCAAGATTATAAATATCTTCTTTCGGCTCGCCAAAACCTGCACATAACAGAATAGCACGTAATGATCCTGCTGGTACTCAAAGACATACAACGGAAAAAAAAATCAACAATTCAAACAGCTATCAGAAAGAAGCAGATATCGTACCTCGTGTAATCTGACCACATTGGGATGCCTCACAAGCTTCATTATGGATATCTCTCTCTTGATCTGCATACAATAATCATGTGAGATTAAATCTCACCCTCATAAAATAAATGGTGCTCATTCAATTAACTTATGCAGCTAATACTGTTTTCCTCCTCATAATCACAAACTTAGGACCATTACAATAAAATGGTGGGGAGAAATGTTTCCATGCACTCGTGGACACCAAAATATGAAAATAGATGAGCAAACAAAAAATGCGTCGAAGTTTTTGATCTTGTTTACAATTCTGTGACACAAAAATTTGGAGAAGAAACACCGGGAAAAGAGTTAAATGAAATGCCTCAAACCCTTGACAAATCAGGAAGGAACTCCTCAGCCAGAGAATATAAGGAGCGGCTATGGTCAGATTGAACATCTCCTCCGTCCACCGCTTTCTAGCACCAAGGCAAACACCAACCAATTCGTAGTATCAACTGATCGCGGATTAAAAGTCAAAATAGATGCGCCCACGGGCCACTCCAAGAGCATTTGGAAGGAACGACAGAGGCAGAGAGCACCAAATTGTCGGTCACCAAACCCAATCCAGACAAAACAGAACTCCCACGCCCAATCCTTCGTGAATTCCCATTCCCTCCAACCAAACTGGTGACTCGTAACCCCTAAATTCCCATTCCCTAGCGTGTTTGGTAACTTTCGGGACTGGGAATGGGAATTTAGAGGAGCGAGTTGTGACGAGAGATGGGAAGTGCTAGTTTATTCCTAGTCCCTTGTTTGGTACTCCCTCTGTTTTTATTTAGTCCGCGTATTAGCTTTGGTCAAAGTCAAGCTTTGCAAACTTTGACAAAGTTTATAAAAAAAAATATTAACATATACAATAAAAAATCAATACCATTAGATTCATTGTTAATGTACTTTCACATCATATAGATTTGATATGGTAATTTTTTATATTATTTTCTATAAACTTGGTCAAACTTCAGGCAAATCTACTATGCAGAGTAAATAAAAACGGAGGGAGTATTGGATGAGTATTACACGTGGGAATTTAAGAGAGGTGTTTATTCCCTCGTTTGGTTAGGGGGAATTCATGGGGACTTGGACGAGAGATGGCAGCATAAGTTATGATGAAGGGACGGGATGTTCTGTGTAAATCAATTCCCACCCCCTCCCCTGTTAATAAAATCGTGGGAGTTGGACTCTAAGCTCCCACGCCCAATCCCTCCTAAATTTCTATTCCCTCCATGCCTCCAATCGAACGGGTGACTTAATTATATCTTATAGAACCCCTAAATTCCCATTCCCACTTTCTAATTACCTCCAACCAAGAGATGGAATCTAACCGAAGCAGAAAACTGAAACCCTCCTCCTCACCTGATCCACCATCTTGTGCTTGAGGATGGAGGAGCGATCGAGCACCTTCATGGCGACGCTCTCCCCTGTCTCCGTGTTCTGCGCGAACTTGACCTTGGCAAACGTCCCCTCCCCGATGGTCCGCCCCACCTCGTACTTCCCCACCCGCCGCAGCGCCCCTCCCCCTCCTCCCCCAACCATCTCTCCCTCTCCCTCAGTCCCTCTCTTCCTCTCAGGCTGGGCTCGGTATTGGTCGGTGGGTGACTCGCGCTGAGTTCAAAAGGGTAGTTGCAGCTTTGGAGTCGTACTGCGGCTGCGGGGGCTCTCAAGTGCTCAGCTCGACAGCGCCATTCGATGAATTATTTAACGAGATTTGGCACCGCAGCAAGCGACCGTGTGTGCCGCCCGGTTTAAATGGGACGGGTAATTTGCCGACTGGCTGTTTCTACGACTTCACTGGTCGTGACAAATCCGTCTCAGTTCATTTTTTATTAAAAAATTGCCGTATTTGTAAACTAAATTTGTCATAATCACGTCAATATAAATTATCGTAAAAAAGTTAGATTTACCATGCCTAAAAATCCGACGTCAGTTTTTTAGTGTTTTCATTTTTTTTAATATAGTACAAATGCAGATGCCCACATACACGTACATACAATGCAAAAAAAACATACACGTACATACAATCACCCCTATAAATGTACGCTCGCACACTTTACCTCTATGAGCACATCCGAGATACTGAGTGTCGGTCCCATGAAGACTGGGGTCCCACGGGTCCGTCTTGTGTGGGCCGCGGCAGCCCCACCAACGGCAAACATGGGCTACTCGCCTATACGCACATGACCATGCCCCTTCCAAGGTGGCATGCAGATCTTCATCGAGATCTGAGGCTATGAAAGCCTATACCAAGGCAAGCATGATCGTCTCGTTGTCAATATGCAACTTGACGATGACCACGCCCCGGCTGACTACAACATCCAGAACTGATGTCTGCTACCACTCTGCCTCCCGGCAACGCCCTGGTATGAAGATCTTTATCAAGACTCGACCTCAAGATGCGGATTTTTCTGAAGACTCTCACTGGCATGATCATCACATCTGAGGAAGAGCCCTACGACGTCATCAGCAGCGTCAAGGCCAAGATTACTGCTACGTCTCAAACGTATTTATAATTTATGAAGTATTCATGCTAAATTAACATCAATTATACATGGTTTTGATGCACTTTTATATTATTTTTCTGGACTAACCTATTGATCTAGTGCCAGTTGATGTTTTCTACATGTTTTTGGTTTTACAGAAAATCAATATCTAGGAAGGTCAAAATACCCCGGTGCCTGAGGGCCCCACATGCCCTAGAGGGCGCGCCCACCCCCCAGGGCACACCAGGAGGCCGTGTGGCGGTTCCCTAAGGCGGTTGGAGCTCTTCTTTCGCCGCAAAAAAGCTAATTTATGGAAAAAAAAATGTGTTAAAATTTAGCCCGATCGGAGTTACGGATCTCCTGGTATTTAAGAAACGGTGTTCGGCCAGAAAATAGAAGCGAAAACAGAGAAAAAGTAGAGAAATCCAATCTAGGGGGAGCTTCTTCTCTCCTCGGAGGACTAAGGAAGAAGAAGGAGGGGGCACCTTCCCCCTCTCCCCGGTAGCGTTGAGACGCCGTCGGGTGATAACCCACAAGTATAGGGGATCGTTTGTAGCCTTTCTCGATTAATAAGAGTGTCGAACCCAACAAGGAGCTAAAGGTAGAATTAATATTCCCTTCAAGTTCTATCGACCACCGATACAACTCTACGCACACTTAACATTCGCTTTACCTAGAACAAGAATGAAACTAGAAGTACTTTGTAGGTGTAATGCTAGAACTACTTGCAAGAATAAAACTATGAGTACTTAGCTAGAATAAAACTACGAGTAATTTGCAAGATAATAAAAGTTAGTTGTTTAGTAGAAAGCTTTTGTAACACAAGAGAAAGATTTGTCCCTAGGCAATCGATAACTAGACCGGTAATCATTATTGCAATTTTATATGAGGGAGAGGCATGAGCTAACATACTTTCCGTACTTGGATCATATGCACTTATGATTGAAACTCTAGCAAGCATCCGCAACTACCAAAGATCATTAAGGTAAAACCCAACCATAGCATTAAGTAACAAGTTCTCTTTACTCCCATACGCAACAACCCCCTTACTCGGGTGTAAGCTTCTGTCACTCTAACCGCCCACTATAAGAGAATTCCGGATATTATCTTTCTTGCGGCAGAAGAAGGGCCCCAACCGCCTTACGGGGTGGCCACAAGCCTGCTGGGCGCGCCCTGGGTAGGGGGCGCGCCCCTCGAGCTCGTGGGCCCCTCGGGCATCGTCTCACGTTGATTCTTTTTCCAAAAATCACATATATTCTGAAATAAATCTCCGTAAATTTTTATTGCGTTTGGACTTCCTTTGATATGGATTTTCTGCGAAACAAAAAACATGCAACAAACAGGAACTGGCACTGGGCACTGGATCAATATGTTAGTCCAATAAATCATATAAAATGTTGCCAAAAGTATGTGAAAATTGTAGGATATTGGCATGAAACAATCAAAAATTATAGATACGACGGAGACGTATCATCGGGGACATCTCCGTCATCACCATCACCAACAACTTCTCCTTAGTTCTCATGGTAATGTGTGAGAAGTTCATCCTCGAGGCTGAGGATATGTACTAGTAGCTATGTGTTTATCTCACTCTCTCTCTCTCATGTTCTTGATGGATTTGATCTTGATGTATGATGAACTTTATTAATAAAGTTGGATCATATGATGTTCATCTCCCTCTATTCTTTTTGTGGTGAATTGAGTCTTGCTCTTTGAAGTTTCTTTATGTTGGATTGAATACTTTGGATTTGAGATTACATGATGCATCTAATAATTAACTTGCGGATACTCGTAGTGACATTGGGGGTACTCATAGCATAAAGGTTGAACGATAATATTATATGGTGTTAACGTAGTACGATTTCTGGGACTATCTGCAGCACGTTTGTGGGTGGTTCAATAGATCATGATTGGAAAGACAACTTTGAGGTGGTTTGCTCTTAAGTGCACCTTGCTACTTGTGAGCTGCGTTGGGATTTTCCCCGAAGAGGAGGGGAGATGCAGTACAGTAGAGATAAGTATTTCCTCAATGAGAACCAAGGTTTATCGAACCAATAGGAGAATCACGCAAACCCTCATGAGCAGCACCTGCACACACAAAAGCAAATACTTGCACCCAACACGGGCAAGAGGATTGTCAATCCCCTTGAACTCGTTAATTGCAAGGATTAAATCTTGTATAGGCAAAAGTATAAATTGCAAAACAAAAGAGAAAGAAGTAAATTGCAGCAAAGGTTTTTAGGTTTTCTTTTATATTTAAGATAGACCCGGGGGCCATAGTTTTCACTAGAGGCTTCTCTCTCGAACACATAACATACAGTGGGTAAACAAATTACTGTTGGGCAATTGATAGAAAAGCGCATAGTTATGACGTATTCACGGCAATGATCATGTATATAGGCATCACGTCCGAGACAAGTAGACCAACTCCTGCCTGCATCTACTACTATTACTCCACCAACCGACCGCTATCCATCATGCATCGATGGTATTAAGTTCATAACAAATAGAGTAACGCTTTAAGCAAGATGACATGATGTAGACAAAGTAAACTCATTCAATATGAATAAACCCCGTCATTTTATCCTTAATGGCAACAATACAAATACGTGTCTTGTCCCCTACTGTCACTAGGATATAGAGCACCGCAAGATTGAACCCATTACAAAGCACCTCTCCCACTGAAGATAAATCAATCTAGTTGGCCAAACCAAACAGATAGATCGGAGAGAAATACAAAGCTATAACAATCATGCATAATAAAGTTCATAAAAGACTCAATTACTTTCAATGAATAATCTGATCATAAACCCACAATTCATCGGATCCCAACAAACACACCACAAAAGAAGATTACATCGGATAGAACTCCAAGAAGATCGAGGAGAACATGGTATTGAAGATCAAAGAGAGAGAAGAAGCCATCTAGCTACTATCTATGGACCCGTAGGTCTGTGGTGAACTACTCACACATCATCGGTAGGGCAGCAAGGTTGATGTAGAAGCCCTCCGTGATCGATTATCCCTCCGGCAGATTATCGGAAAATGCCTCCAGATGGGATCGCGGAAGAACAGAAGCTTGCAGCGGCGAAAAAGTTATTTTGGGTGGCTCTTTGTTGGTTTGGGAATATATGGGAATTTATAGGCCTGGAATTAGGTCAAACGGAGATGCGTGGGGCCCACAAGCTCAGGGGGCACGCCTACCCCCCCTGGGGCGCGCCCCTCGAGCTTGTGGCTCTCTCGTATCTCGTCTGGTCTCCTCCCGAAGCTTCTAGGGCCCCTTCTGGTCCAGAAAAAATTAATCCAAAGGTTTTTTTCGTTTGGACTTCGTTTAATATTGATTTTCTGAAAAGCCAAAAACAAGCAGGAAAAAACAGAAACTGGCACTAGGCACTGAGTTAATAGGTTAGTCCCAAAATGATATAAAATAGCATATAATTGCATATAAAGTATCCAAGATTGATAATATAATAGCATGAAACAATCAAAAATCTTTCCTAATTATAAAGGTTGGAGTTGGTGATGAGTTCACACGTGAGACCAACAACCTTCACCAATAAACAAATGCACATCTACCCACATGTGGGACCAACAACCTTTACCAATAAACAAATGCACCTCCTACCCACATGTGGGACCAACAAACTTTCAAAACATAAATAAATGTACTTCTACTCACATGTGAGACCTAGCACAAATAAATAACTACATTACTAATTTTATGTGAACAAATAACAAATGCAGAAATGCAACTCCAACTCAAAATAGTGTTTTTGTTTTTAGTCTCTTTCTGACCAATTTCTTTTGGTTCTGTATCATAGAAATATGAGAGTGAACAAATTGTAATTCCAATGCGATGATAGACATTGTCCTACCCGATCCACGACCTTGTGCCTTGTGCGGTCAAGTTACTAATTGTTTGTTCCCATATGTTTCAACTTTTGAAATGTTATGTCTTGCAATGATCGCTTAAGATTCTCCAATGCCCGCCATATGATTTTTTTTGTATTTTTTCTTTTTAATCGTGAACTGTGCGCAAAGGCCGCATGAACAATACTTTGATGACTTCCTAAGCCATTAACCAAACTCCTTGTATTTTATATTTCGTAGCAACGCACGGGCATTATGCTAGTTATAGATACGTTGGAGACGTATTAGCATCCCCAAGCTTATTCCTGCTCGTCCTCGAGTAGGTAAATGATAAAAACATAATTTTTGATGTTGAATGCTACCTAACATGTCTATCATGTAATCTCTTTATGGTATAAATATTGAGAAACGATGAAGTAACAACATCAACATAATAATATCAATGAATATAAGAAGCATAACCATTAAACTTTCAAAATATATGATCCTTAACGAATGTTATCCCCACTCATTTTATCATGTTAGCATGGCATGACTCCACCTTCACCGCATAAATATAAATCATGAGCGCCCCGGTGTTAAACCAGACAATTGGATCATACTTCTAACGCACTTCAGCATTTTCAACTTCACGCAATACATGAGCGTGAGCCATGGATATAACACTATGGGTGAAATAGAATGCGGTGGTAGAGATCCATAGGACAAGTCAAAAAGAAAGAAAGGCTCGCATTGATGACCCACAAGTATAGGGGATCAATCGTAGTCCTTTCGATAAGTAAGAGTGTCGAACCCAACGAGGAGCAGAAGGAAATGACAAGCGTTTTTCAGCAAGGTATTCTCTGCAAGTACTGAAAGTGGCGGTAACAGATAGTTTTGATAGCAAGATAATTCGTAACAAGTAACAAGTAGTAACGGTAACAAAAGTGCAGCAAGGTGGCCCAATCCTTTTTGTAGCAAAGGACAAGCCGGAACGAACTCGTATAATAAGCAAAGTGTTCTCGAGGACACATGGGAATTTCATCTAATCACTTTCATCATGTTTGTTTGATTCGCGTTCGCTACTTTGATAATTTGATATGTGGGTGGACCGGTGCTTGGGTGCTGTTCTTACTTGAACAAGCCTCCCACTTATGATTACCCCCTCTCGCAAGCATCCGCAACTACGAAAGAAGAATTAAGATAACTCTAACCATAGCATGAAACATATGGATCCAAATCAGCCCCTTACGAAATAGCGCATAAACTAGGGTTTAAGCTTCTGTCACTCTAGCAACCCATCATCTAATTACTACTCCACAATGCCTTCCCTTAGGCCCAAAGATGGTGAAGTGTCATGTAGTCGACGTTCACATGACACCACTAAAGGAAGCACAACATACATAGCATCAAAATATCGATCGAATACCAAATTCACATGATTACTTATGACAAGACTTCTCCCATGTCCTCAAGAACAAAAGTAACTACTCACAAATCATATTCATGTTTAAGATCAGAGGGGTATTGAATAGCATTAAGGATCTGAACATATAATCTTCCACCAAATAAACCAACTAGCATCAACTACAAGATGTAATCAACACTACTAGCAACCCACAGGTACCAATCTGAGGTTTTGAGACAAAAATTGAATACAAGAGATGAACTAGGGTTTGAGATGAGATGGTGCTGGTGAATATGTTGATGAAGATTGGTCCTCCCACGATGAGAGGATCGTTGGTGCTGTCGATGGCTTTGATTTCCCCCTCCCGGAGGGAAGTATCCCCGGCGGAATCGCTCCGCCGGAGAGCAAAATAGCTCCTGCCCAGGTTCCGCCTCGAGACGGTGATGCTTCATCCCGAAAGTCTTCTCCTGATTTTTTTCTAGGGCAAATGGCTTCATATAGCAGAAGGAGGGGGCCAGAGGCCTGCCAGGGGCCCCACAAGCTCGGGGGCGTGCCCAGGGGGGTTGGGCGCGCCCCCTAGGCTTGTGGCTTCCTGGTGGGCCCCCTTCTGTTGATTCTTTCGCCAGTATTTTTTATATATTCCAAAATAATTCTCCATAAATTTTCAGGTCATTTAGAGTTGTGCAGAATAGCTATCTCTGTTTCACCCCTTTCCGGTCCAGAATTCCAGCTGCCGGCATTCTCCCTCTTCATGTGAATCTTGCAAAATAAGAGAGAAAAGGCATGAGAATTGTACCATAAAGTGAAATAATGATCAAAAACATAATAATTATTAGTAGGAAATCATGATGTAAATTGGACGTATCAACTCCCCCAAGCTTAGACCTCGCTTGCCCTCAAGCGAAAGCCGAAATCGATAATCATGACCACATGTTTAGAGAGAGAGGCGTCGATAAAAATAAAATACGGACATGGAGCATCATGATCTTTATTATAACAGCAATATATCATCATAAAACTTCTCATGAAAAAGTGACAATTCATCCACAAGTTAAAGTATGAACATAAACCAAATTGAAAACTAACAAACTATGATCTCAGTCACTGAAGCAATTGCAATTCATCATATTATCAGAAAGAGTCTATGTAAGAGCTTTGTTTAGCAAGTTCACATACTCAACTATCATTTAGTCTTCTATGATTGCTGACACTCACGACATACTTATGGAGCAAAAGTTTCAGTCGAACACATAGAAAGATAGGGTCTTATAATTTCGCCTCCCAACGTATTTAGCTCAAGGGTAATGTCAACAATAATAACTCATAATCACCTACATCCAACTGGATATATATGCATGGATCAATCCCCACCATATGATGCTTGCCAAGAGAGAAAATAAAAACGGAATAGAGGAGAATACTATTGACTCTTGCATGAAAGTAAATACATAAAGTAAAAGATAGGCCCTTCGCAGAGGGAAGCAGAGGTTGTCATGCGCTTTTTTTTGGATGTGCAAACTCTTAATGTAAAGGAACGTCACTTTATATTGCCCCTTGTAATAGCGACCTTTATTATGCAGTCTGTTGCTTTTATTACTCCACCATCACAAGATCGTACAAAGCTTATTTTCCCTTATAATAAAAGTTCATACATGTTTAGGAGCAATTTTTATTGCTTTGCACCGATGACAACTTACTTGAAGGATCTTATTCAATCCATAGGTAGATATAGTGGACTCTCATGGCATGAAACTGGGTTTAAGGGTTTTTGGATGCACAAGTAGTATCTCTACTTAGTACAGAATTTTGGCTAGCAAAAGATAGGAGGCAAACACCACATGTTAGAGGATCCAAAACAATATAACTTCTATGTGAATATAAGCAAACATAACTCATTACGTTGTCTTCCTTGTCCAACGTCGACTACTTGACATAGAATATTTGATGGGGACTCACAATCATAAAAGATGTCCAAGATAGTGTATTTATATGTGAGACCTCTCTTCCTTTATTACTTTTTCATGAATTGCAACAATGACCAATGCTATGTTTGTCAACTTCCAACAAGTTTTATCAATTATACTTCTTTTATGTGAAGTCATCACTCCCCATGGGATTAGCATATGATATTACTTTTTATTCTTTATTTATTTCTAAGATTGGATCATCAAAAGCAAAACACTCAACTCAAACTACTCTTTATTATAGAACTCTCACACACAATTACATAGATAGATAGATCACAAAGCAAGCACTCAAAACTAAATCATACTAAAACTTTATTCTTCTAAATCACGAAATAACTAAGGATCGAACTAAGATAGATAATGATGATGAAAAAGTGATGGTGATACGATACCGGGGCACCTCCCCCAAGCTTGGCACAAGCCAAGGGTGGTGCCCATACCCATGTACTCAAATCTCCTTCTTTGGTGATGGTGGTGATGAAGTGATAGGCTTGTCCTCCGTCTTCCAAGGCATAGGCTCTCCATCATAAAAGGACGAACGTGTTCCGGAGTCCTGAAATTTGCAGGTAAACTCATACCTTTGAACTTGGCCTCATACTCAAAATTTTGGTTTTGTAGATCATATATTTGGGCCTGAAGATAATCAATCCGATCATTGAGCTTGAAGATGACGTCCCCAATATTCTTGCCGTCCACCTTGTGCTCACGGACGAACTCCGTGATCATGGAGTGGTTAGCACAAAGTCCGCGCTCCACCATCCCCTGGCACTTGAAGATCTCTTGTTCAACCGCTTCTAGCCTGGCCTTCTCGCTCCCGGTCTTCTTAGGTCCTTGAACGTTCCGGATGTGGAGCACCCCCTCACACATCTCAATGGCTTGAGGGCGCTTCATCACCTTTGGTAGGTATGGGTTGATGACCTTCTCGTAGAACTTGTCCTTGGACGAGCTTGGAGACGCCATGGCGATCTAAATCTGTCAGCAAAACAACCCGAAACAAAAACAGAGGAGAAACTTGCGATACGGTGGTCAAAACACCCGTGAGTATATATAATGAATTTTTCCCATGCAAAACAAGTAATATGGAAGAAAAACGGAGTCGGGAAAGTCCACGAGGGTGCCACAAGCCTGGTAGGCGCGCCCTGGGGGGTAGGGCGCGCCCCCCGGGATTGTCGCCTCCTCATGCACTTTTCGGACTGTTTATTATTTTCCTAATTTTTTATATATTCCAAAACAGACAGAAAGTACTTTTATGGAAGTTTTGGAGTCGGTTTACTTACCGTACCACATACCTACTCCTTTTCAGGATTCTAGAGCGTCCCGGAAGGTTTCCTCTATGTGCTCTTCCGGTGTAATTGTTTGAATAATATTAGTTTCAACATTAATGGGCGTACCTGAGATATAATGTTTAATTCTTTGCCCATTAACCACTCTCGGATTATTGCCTTCGGAGTTGTTTATTTTGATGGCTCCGGAGCGCTAAACTTTTTCGATGATATACGGTCCTTCCCATTTAGAGAGAAGTTTTCCTGCAAAAAATCTTAAACGAGAATTGTATAATAGAACATGGTCACCTACTTTGAATTCTCTTATAATGCCATCTTTTAACTTTTTCTTTAAACAACTTGGCATTTTCATAAGCTTGAGTTCTCCATTCGTCTAAAGAACTAATATCAAATAACCTCTTTTCACCGGCAAGTTTAAAATCATAGTTGAGTTCTTTAATTGCCCAATATGCTTTATGTTCTAACTCAAGAGGTAAATGACATGCTTTTCCATAAACCATTTTATATGGAGACATACCCACAGGATTTTTATAAGCAGTTCTGTAAGCCCATAGTGCATCATCAAGTTTCTTAGACCAATTCTTTCTGGATCTATTAACGGTCTTTTGCAAAATCAATTTTATTTCTCTATTAGTTAATTCAACTTGACCACTAGACTGAGGATGATAAGGAGATGCAATTCTATGATTAACATCATATTTAGTAAGCAATTTACGGAAAGCACCATGAATAAAATGTGAACCACCATCAGTCATTAAATATCTAGGGACTCCAAACCTCGGAAATATAACTTATTTAAGCATTTTAATGGAAGTGTTATGATCAGCACTACTAGTTGGAATAGCTTCTACCCACTTAGTAACATAATCAACAGCAACCAAAATATGAGTATACCCATTGGATTTAGGAAAAGGTCCCATATAATCAAAACCCCAAACATCAAATGGTTCAATAACAAGTGAATAATTCATAGGCATTTCCTGACGTCTACCAACATTACCAATTCTTTGACATTCTTCACAAGAAAGGACAAACTTATGTGCATCTTTGAAAAGAGTAGGCCAATAAAAATCAGATTGTAAGACCTTATGTGCAGTTCTGTCTCCTGCATGGTGCCCTCCATATGCCTCGGAGTGACACTTACATAGGATTTGTTCCTGTTCATGCTCAGGTACACTACGTCTAATAATACCATCTACTCCTTCTTTATATAAGTGTGGGTCATCCCAAAAGTAGTGTCTTAAATCAAAGAAAAACTTTTTCTTTTGTTGGTATGTGAAACTAGGTGGTATATATTTAGCAACAATGTAATTAGCATAGTCTGCATACCAGGGAGTATTACGAGAAGCATTTATCACAGCTAATTGTTCATCAGGAAAATCATCATTAATAGGAAGTGAGTCATCAAGAACATTTTCCATTCTAGACAAGTTATCAGCTACGGGATTCTCAGCTCCCTTTCTATCAACAATATGCATATCAAATTCTTGTAGCAAAAGAACCCACCTAATAAGTCTAGGTTTAGCATCTTTCTTTTCCATAAGATATTTAATAGCAGCATGATCAGTGTGAATAGTAACTTTGGAATCAACAATGTAGGATCTGAATTTATCACACACAAACACAACTGCTAAAAATTCTTTCTCAGTAGTAGCATAATTTCTTTGAGCACTGTCTAGAGTTTTACTAGCATAATGAATAACATTTAATTTCTTATCAACTCTTTGTCCTAGAACAACACCAACAGCATAATCACTAGCATCACACATAATTTCAAAGGGTAGGTTCCAATCAGGTGGTTGAACAATAGGTGCAAAAATTAAGGCTTTCTTAAGTACTTCAAAGGCTTCTACGCAATCATCATCAAAAACAAAATGGAACATCTTTTTGCAAAAGATTGGTAAGAGGCCTAGAAATTTTAGAGAAGTCTTTTATAAACCTTCTATAAAAACCAGCTTGACCAAGGAAACTTCTTATACCTTTGATATCTTTAGGACACGGCATTTTCTCAATAGCATCAACTTTAGCTTTATCAACTTCAATACCTCTTTCAGAAATTTTATGCCCAAGAACTATACCTTCATTCATCATAAAGTGGCACTTCTCCCAATTCAAGACAAGATTAGTTTCTTCACATCTCTGCAAAACTCGATCAAGGTTGCTCAAGCAATCATCAAAAGAAGTTCCGTAAACGGAGAAATCATCCATGAAAACCTCAACAATCTTTTCACAAAAGTCAGAGAATATAGCAGTCATACATCTTTGAAAAGTAGCAGGTGCATTACATAAACCAAAAGGCATACGACAATAAGTATAAGTTCCAAAAGGACAAGTAAAGGTGGTTTTCTCTTGATCTTCAGGTGACAAAGTATTTGAGAGAAACCAGAATAACCATCTAGGAAGCAAAAGTGTGTATGCTTAGATAATCTTTCTAACATTTGATCAATAAAAGGCAAGGGGTAATGATCTTTCCTAGTAGCTTTATTTAATTTCCTGAAATCGATTACCATCCTATAACCAGTTACAATTCTTTGTGGGATAAGTTCATTTTTATCATTAGGAACAACAGTAATACCTCCTTTCTTAGGAACACAATGAACAGGACTTACCCATCTACTATCAGCTATGGGATAAATTATACCTGCCTCCAGAAGCTTTAATATTTCAGTTCTTACCATGTCCTTCATTCTAGGATTCAGCCTTCTTTGATGGTCAACAACAGGTTTAGCATCTGGCTCCATATGAATTTTACGCTGACATAAAGTGGGACTAATGCCCTTAAGATCATCGAGAGTATATCCAATAGCAGCCCGATGCTTCTTCAGAGTTTTAAGTAATCTTTTTTCTTCATGCTCTGAAAGGTTAGCACTAATAATAACAGGATATATCTTCTTTTCATCAAGATAAGCATATTTAAGAGTATCAGGTAATTGCTTTAATTCAAACACAGGATCACCCTTGGGTGGAGGTGGATCTCCCAAGGTTTCAACAGGCAAATTATGTTTAAGGATAGGTGCTTGTTTAAAGAACAGCTCATCTATTTCATTTCTTTCATTCTTATGCATATCATTATCATGGTCTAGCAAATATTGTTCTAAAGGATCAGTAGGAGGCACAACAATAGAAGCAAGACCAATAATTTCATCCTTATTAGGTAATTCTTTATCATGAGGTTGTTTACGAAACTTAGAGAAATTAAACTCATGAGACACCTCACCAATATTAACACTGACAATTTCTTTAGTGCAATCAATCTTGGCATTAACTGTATTCAAGAAAGGTCTACCAAATATAATGGGGCAAAAATCATCTTGTGGTGATCCAAGAACAAGAAAATCAGTAGGATATTTGATCTTACCACACAAGACTTCAACATCTCTAACAATCCCAAGTGGTGAAATAGTATCTCTATTTGCAAGCTTAATAGTAACATCAATATCTTCAATCTCAACAGGTGCAATATCATTCATGACTTCTTGATAGAGAGTAAACGGAATAGCACTCACACTAGCACCAATATCACATAAACCATGATAGCAATGATCTCCAATTTTAATAGAAATAACAGGCATGCCAATTACAGGTTTGTTTTTATCTTTAGTGTCTGGCTTAGCAATTCTAGTTGCTTCATCACAGAAATATATGACATGTCCATCAATATTATCAACCAAAAGATCTTTAACCATTGCAATATTAGGTTCAACTTTAATTTGCTCAGAAGGTCTAGGTGCTCTAATATTACTGTTATTAACCACAGTTGAAGCTTTAGCATGTTCCTTAATCCTAACAGGGAAAGGAGGTTTCTCAATATAAGAAGTAGGCACAACTGGATCAACATGGTAAACAATTGTTTCTTCTTTAACACTAACATGTTCTTCATTCAATTCAATAGATGGATGATATTTAAACCATTTCTCCTTAGGGAGATCAACATGAGCAGCAAAAGATTCACAAAAGGTAGCTACTATCTCAGAGTCAAGTCCATATTTAGTACTAAACTTATGAAAGGCATCTGTTTCCATAAAAGATTTAACACAATCAAACTCAAGATTTATACCTGACTCATTACCTTTGTCGATTTCCCAATCTTCAGAGTTACGTTTAATTCTTTCCAGAAGATCCCATCTGAATTCAATAGTTCTCTTCATAAAGGAACCAATAGAAGAAGTGTCAAGCATGGATTGATCATTATGAGAAAGCCGAGCATAAAAGTTTTGAAGAATTATTTCTCTTGAGAGCTCATGATTGAGGCATGTGTGCAACATATACTTAAGCCTCCCCCAAGCTTGAGCGATACTTTCTCCTTCACGAGGCCAAAAATTATATATATAATTCTGATCACGATGAACCAAGTGCATAGGATAAAATTTCTGGTGAAATTCCAGCTTGAACCGGTTCCAATCCCATGTTTCAGCATCATCACATAGACTATACCATGTCAATGACTTTCCCTCCAAAGATAAAGGGAATACTTTCTTCTTGACTCCATCTCCGGATAGACCTGCAAGCTTAAACAATCCACAAATTTCATCCACATAGATTAAGTGCATATCAGGGTGTACCGTTCCATCTCCTGCATAAGGATTAGCTAGCAGTTTCTCTACCATACCCGAAGGAATTTCATAATAAATATTTTCAGTAGGTTCAATAGGTTGAGGAGCAACTCTCAATGCTTCCGGTCGAGGTGAAGATACCCCGAACAAACCCTCAAAGGATTACTTTCCATAGTGACAAGTGACAGTAAATTTCAGCACGTAATATAAATGTTTCTTTACCAAATTCCACTCACCAAAGGCGCTTCACTCCCCGGCAATGGCACCAGAAAAGAGTCTTGATGACCCACAAGTATAGGGGATCAATCGTAGTCCTTTCGATAAGTAAGAGTGTCGAACCCAACGAGGAGCAGAAGGAAGTGACAAGCGGTTTTCAGCAAGGTATTCTCTGCAAGTACTGAAAGTAGCGGTAACAGATAGTTTTGATAGCAAGATAATTCGTAACAAGTAACAAATAGTAACGGTAACAAAAGTGCAGCAAGGTGGCCCAATCCTTTTTATAGCAAAGGACAAGCCGGAACGAACTCGTATAATAAGCAAAGCATTCTCGAGGACACATGGGAATTTCATCTAGTCACTTTCATCATGTTTGTTTGATTCACGTTCGCTACTTTGATAATTTGATATGTGGGTGGACCGGTGCTTCGGTGCTGTTCTTACTTGAACAAGCCTCCCACTTATGATTACCCCCTCTCGCAAGCATCCGCAACTACGAAAGAAGAATTAAGATAACTCTAACCATAGCATGAAACATATGGATCCAAATCAGCCCCTTACGGAATAGCGCATAAACTAGGGTTTAAGCTTCTGTCACTCTAGCAACCCATCATCTAATTACTACTCCACAATGTCTTCCCTTAGGCCCAAAGATGGTGAAGTGTCATGTAGTCGACGTTCACACGACACCACTAAAGGAAGCACAACATACATAGCATCAAAATATCGAACGAATACCAAATTCACATGATTACTTATGACAAGACTTCTCCCATGTCCTCAAGAACAAAAGTAACTACTCACAAATCATATTCATGTTCAAGATCAGAGGGGTATTGAATAGCATTAAGGATCTGAACATATAATCTTCCACCAAATAAACCAACTAGCATCAACTACAAGATGTAATCAACACTACTAGCAACCCACAGGTACCAATCTGAGGTTTTGAGACAAAAATTGAATACAAGAGATGAACTAGGGTTTGAGATGAGATGGTGCTGGTGAAGATGTTGATGAAGATTGGTCCTCCCATGATGAGAGGATCGTTGGTGATGTCGATGGCTTCGATTTCCCCCTCCCGGAGGGAAGTATCCTGTGACGCCCCCGACTCGACCGTGCACTAATCATACACGCAAATGCACACGATCAAGCCTAGGGACTCACTTGAAGATATCACAACACAACTCTAAACAAATAAAAGTCATACAAGCTTTATAATAAAAGCCAGGGGCCTCGAGGGCTCGAATACATAAGCTCGCGAACAAGCGTCAGCGGAAACAACAACAGTATCTGAGTACAGACACAAAGTTAAATAAATCTGCCTTATGAAGGCGAAAACAAACAATGACTCTGATCGAAAGAGGAAAGGCCTCCTGCCTGGGAGCCTTCGAATCTACTCCTGGTCATCGGTCACCACGTAGTAGTAGGCTCCACCGGAAGTGTAGTAGCAGTTGTCGGCGGTAGCAGCTGACTCCTGGGATCCATCATCTGGACGCAGCAAGCGGGTATGAGGGAAAAGAATAGCAAAGCAACCGTGAGTACTCATCCAAAGTAGTCGCAAGACTGACATCAGAACTATACTAAGTATGTATCGGTATCAAAGGAATGGGGCTATATCTTTGGACTAAACTGCAGAAATGCCAGAACAGAGGGGGAAAGGCCTAGACTATCGAAGACTAGCATCTTGAAGCAATCTTGCAGCTTCAGAAGAGAGTAGAGTATAGTAACATATGATAGCAATTATATTTTAGCAATTGCCCTGAGATCATTCCTCGACTACCCTGCGTGGAAGTGATCACGAGAGCAGTAGTAACAGTTTATCATTGTAACAGTATTCATTTGTAGTTGTAGCAGATCAGGATACAACTCCGAGCATCCTGTTACCATGGACACGGCTATTCGAATAGATTACTTCCCTGCAGGGGTGCACTACTATTACCCAACACGCTCGATTAACTCTGGCCGGACACACTTTTCCGGGTCATGCCCGGCCTCGGCTGATCGACACGACGTAGCCCTACCTAGGCTCAGCAGAGAGGTCCCCGCCGGTCTACATCCTAAGCGCTCAGGGGTCTTGGGCCCATCGCCCTTTGCACTCCGAGTCGTTGCGTGGGTGAACGGGACCAAGCACCACCTCCGTCCTGGATGGCACCTGCCCGAACGCGCCGCAATGCTGAACTGGACATCTGACAGAGCTTTCGGCTGATACATACGGCGCCGAGGGCCCCATTAAACCATTATCCCGCGTGGTGGTAGTGTGTATAGGCCAGTGGCCAACTCAGATCAAATACCCAAATCCGTTAGGCGTGTTTTAGAAGCTCGCGGAGATGAACAGGATCCCTGTCGCTCCGACTTGATAACACTCGCGGGTGCTCTTGGAGCCTGTCGTGGGTGCAAGTCTGACAGTAGTGTGTAGGGGTACGGATGAGAGGGCAGAGCCTAGCTACGGCGCAGGTGTTACACTCGGATTTTACGAGTTCAGGCCTCTCAGCGGTGGAGGTAACAGCCCTACGTCTCGGTGCTCTGGAGCTTGATTGCTTGAGTGTATATGTTACAAATGGGATGCGAACCCTTGGAATGGAGCTGGGGGGTGGCTTATATAGTGTCCGCCAAGTCCCCCCATGAAGGCTGCCATTACCAGGGGTTAAGAGGGGGTTTAAGGGCGCCAGGTAACGGGCGCATTGAATACAATTAATACAGGCGAACGTGCGTCCCGACCGTTGCGCTCCTGGAGTCTCCTGGTCTTCTCTGGTCGAGTGACTTTCGGATGCTCCGAGTGAAACAAGCTGGTCGAGTGAACTCTCGCCTCCCGAGTGGTTCGTTGAACTCCGAGTGAATGTCAGTCTGTGGAATTCTCGGTCGCTGATCTGGCCCTGGGGCCCAGTATAAGGCGTGTGGTGTCCTAGGGTAGGGTCTATAGGTCAGGCCTATTACCCTATCCCTAGTACATGCCCTCGTCATTAGCCCCCGAATCGGTCGAGGTTAGGCGGGTCGAGTGAAGGCGAATTCCCAGACGAGTTGAGCGCTACGGGGGCGCTCAAGAACTCTTACTGGTCGTTTAGACGCCCTTGTCTTCGTGCGGCACCTTGATGGATTCTGGACCATATGACGTTCGAGTGAAATGAATAGTCTCCATCTGAATGGGTAATTTCCATCCGAGTGAGTAGTTCCCATCCGAGTGAAATGAGCAGCCATATGCCGTGTGCCGGAGCGGATCCGAGCGTACATGGCACGTCTTCGGAGTGAAAGCAATCGGGTTGTTGGACTCCAGATTTTGCGGGATTTGAAACCATATTTGAGCGCGCGCGAACGGTCACAGCGTAACGAGTGGGGAAAGTGGGGCGTGACGCCTCGATTTTCGCCCCACTTTTCGCCACGTACCGCTGGATCTCCGACGGCGCTATTTGAGGGATCTGCGGGCCCATGATTCAGCGGCGTGGATTGGGGAGCGGGCGACGATATATAGAGCCGCCGCGTTGGAGAGGAAGAGAGGACCAGATCCCCTTTTCTCCACTTCTCCCCTTCCGCCCAATCTCTCCTCCAGAGACCCACCCCGCACGAATCTTCCTCAGTGCCGAAGAGCCCGGCGGCGATGGCGAAAGACAAGATGGTGAAGCTTGATAAAGCGAAGAAGGCGGCGAAGGGGAGGAAGGCATCGAGCTCCCGAGCTGCGCTCCCGCCCGGGTGGATCCAGGGCGACTGGCTCCCGCCGACCACCACGGTTGACGACGTCAGCGGGCTCGTCGTGGACGGGCTGATCCGCGACGGGACTTGGAGGTTGCCGGAAGAAGGAGATACTGAGCCCGCGCCGCGCCCCGGGGAGCAAGTGCTCCTCACCACGCACGTCAAGCGAGGTTTCTCCATGCCACCCCACCCCTTTTTCCGTGGATTCTTGAACTTCTTCGGTGCTCAGCTCCATCACCTGCCTCCAAATGCCATAATGTACCTTGCTGCATTCGTTTCTTTGTGTGAAAACTTTCTGGGTTGTCTGCCGCACTGGGGTTTGTTCAAACATATTTTCACGTGTCGATCTCAATCGGTTAAGAAGGTTGACCCCGATGGAGAGAGGACGCACGTGATTCAGATGTGCGGTGGCTTAGGTATTCAGATGAGGGGGAAAAGTGCATTCCCATCCATGTCTTTTCCCGACTCGGCGAGGGGTTGGCAGTCGACCTGGTTCTACTACAACGACATGCCATGCTTGGGCTCGTCGACTGGCCTTCCTCCTTACACGACTGAGAGAGTTCAGACTCCTCCCTCGCTGACGGTTGATAAAAAGGAGAAGACGGATGTAGGGATCTTGATGACCGCCGTGGTTAGCCTGATTCAGGGTGGATTGACTGGCCTGGACCTTCTGGAGGTCTTTCTCAGTCGGAGGGTCCAGCCGCTGCAGGAGCGGGCTCACCCCATGTGGCTCTACACTAGACCCAGTGATCCTACCCGAGTGGATCCGGAAGACATCGAGGAGAAAACGGTGGAACAGTGGATCAGGTGCATCACTGGCGCACGTGACAATCCGCGAGGGTCAAGACGGATCCCGCCCTACGATGTCAACAACCAACCATTGGAGGTGAGGCACGAATTTCCGAGTGAATTACCGATGCACAAACTATCCGAGTGAACTGACTGAACTGTCTGTCTTTAATCTTCATGTCTTGCAGGAGTTCCAGAAGATGTTATCGCCTGTGCCGAACGGAGAACAACTTGCCGGAGGCGTGGAGAGCGAACATGGCAGCGCCGGAGGCAGCTACGCGGAGGACAACGAGGAAGAGAGTGAGGACTCGGAAGGGAGTGACGAGGTCGAGTCTTCTCTGTCTCCGGAGCTGCGCTCCGAGCCCCGCTCCAAACGACTTCATGATCCGAGTGCTGGCCCGGAGAAGAAGGCGGTTCCGAGTGCTAAGGCTCCGAAGCGCACTCGGACGTCGTCGCCTGCGCCGACTGAGAAGGCCGCCAAGCAGCCCAAGGTCGCCTCCCCCAAGCCTCGGAAGGCTCTGCCTCGAATTAAGGTCACTGTGCCTGTCGCCTCAACGTGAGTATCCTTCTCAGCTTTTCTTTTCTGTCTTTATCAACTTTCATGATTCTTTTGACCGAGTGCATCTTTATGAACCAGTGCTGCAACCTCGACAATGTCTCCCATGCAGACTGACGGGGACCGCGCCGAGGCCGAGTCGGCAGACGCGACCACTTCTCGAAAAGGTAACCATGACTTCATTTTTACTTCGACCAGTCATTCGACTGAAATGCCTTCATCCGATTGAGTTGTGTAATGCGACTTATTGCGTCGAGTGATCGTAGCACTTGCAAAGGTCATCCACGTTGGGGACGACGATGAAGAGCCGCCGCGGAAGGACACCGTGAAGGGGACCGCAGCTCCGACTGCTCCTCAGACTACCACGCGGAAAACGCCGCCGAGCAAAGCGCCTCAAGCTCCCCCTGCACCCGCCGTGACTGTGCCACTGGGGCAGGCTGGGGCTGGTTCTGCCGCGGCTCCGTCGACTGCTCTGACTTCGGCTCCGACTCCTCCTATCAACATCTTCAGTCTGTACAAGGTGCCGGAGGATCAAACTGGGGCCAGCAAGGAGGCAATGATCCAGGCGGAGCTGATGACCCAACGACTCAAGGAGATGAGCGCAGCTAGCAAGGTGGCGTACGACGCCAGTGCTGCTCTCCAGGAGAACGTTCGAGTAAGTGCCCTTGTAAGTTGACCTCCAAATCGTTTTTCTTCAGTAGGAATTTTAGCTGGAAAATATCCGGTACACCCACTGGGTGTTTTTTGTGTTCGGCCGTCACTCGGATCGGGCGGACCGGTCTGAGTGGATACCGTTCCAGTGGGGGCACGCTGAGTGCACCCACTGGGTGTAGTCCCCGAGACTGCCATCGACTGCGGGCAGTCGGCGGGAGTCTTAGAACTTAGAATCTGATACTGGTCAAGCTTGTTCCTCCCTGTCAAAGGGTACTTCGGGATCTGATACTGGTCAAGCTTGTTCCTTCCAGGAGCGTCAGTCTCTGAGCACTCGGAATATTTCTTAACGTTAACTGATCTGCTCTTTCTTGTGTTTCAGAAAACTTGTGAGCTTGGGACTCAGTATGTGGCACTGGAGAAGGAGACGGCTCGGCTCCGACTGGATTTAGAGGCGGAGAGGAGGAACACAGAGTGTGCTCAGGCAGAGCTCAAGACCATGGGAGGTAAGGTTCAATTACCGAGCATTCTGCTTTCACCTTTTTGTATTCTTTGAACCGAGTGACTTCACTCGAATAGATGTGCGTAGTGAAAACCATCGACTCCAAGTGCGGCTCAGAACCTCTATCTCTTTAGATACCATGAAGCAGGCACTCGAGAACAAGGACAATGAGCTGGCGGGAGCGCAGCAAGTGGCGAAGGAGAAGACCAAGGCCGCCGAAGAGAAGCTGGCCTCACTCGGGAAGCTCGAAGCAGAGAACGCATCACTGAAGAAAGAGGTACTCGAGCTCAAGAAGCAGCAAACCGAGTGGGAGAGCAAGCTCAAGGCCCAGGCGGAAGTCTATGAGAAAGAGAAGGAGACTCTGAATGAGAAGATCACCCAGCTGATCGAGAAGAAGAATGCCCTGGAGAAGTATATAGAGGAGTTCACGAAGGAGATGTACACCAAGCTTGCAGGTAACTTATAGCGTCCGAGTGCATTTCAACTTATCTCCGAGTGAACTTCTTGCATGCTGACGTTCAACTCTCTTCTTTCCTTCTTCACAGAGTACTGTCGAGACTTCGATCTGGAAACTGACAGAATCGAGAGGGATCTGGATCCTTCCAGGTCACTCGTCGGTGACAAGGCTGCTCTGGGCATCCTACGGGTGGAAACCCGCATCGAAGACGTTCAAGGGTACATCATCCGTCTACGGGGTGCACTTGGGAGAATCGACAAGGAGCTATGGCCTGAAGACATCTTCGACACCGACCTGGAAGCGATGATGACTCGCCTCAACGAGATTCCCAGTCGGGTGCAAGAGTGGAAGAAGTCAGCTGCTCGCTGCGGGGCCGACGTGGCGCTTTCTCTCGTCCGAGTGCACTGCAAGGACGCCCAGGAAGAGAAGCTGAAGTCTCTCCAAGTCGCCAACACGAAGAAACTCCAGTTTGAGGACTTCATGGAGACGTTCATCGAAGCGGCCACTCGGATCGCAGACGGCATCGACCTGGATTCCTTCGTCGAGCCAGCCAGCCCCACAGCCATGTGAGAAAACTTTAAGTCCTACCCATTATCCTCGGGATGCCGAGTGGATCTGTAATCGTTAAACTCATTCGGGCTTCGGGCCCGAGTATTCGTATTTGGTTTTGAACTTCAGGAGTTATTTGAATGCATTACTTCGAGTCTTTCGAATCTTTGGAGTGGTTTTTTAACTTGGGTGAAGGCAGGTTCGCAGCCAAGCCCCCGAGTGAGAGGGACACTCTTCACTCGGAGTAGGTTTTAGTTTGGGCGAAAGCTGGTACGCAGTTAAGCCCTCGAGTGAGAGGGACGCTCTTCACTCGGAGTAGTTATTAACTTGGGCGAAAACTGGTTCGCAGCCAAGCCTCCGAATGAGAGGGACGCTCTTCGCTCGGAGTAGGTTTTAACTTGGGCGAAAACTGGTTCGCAGCCAAGCCCCCCGAGTGAGAGGGACGCTCTTCACTCGGAGTAGGTTTTTAACTTGGACGAAAGCTGGTTCGCAGCCAAGCCCCCGAGTGAGAGGCACGCTCTTCACTCGGAGTAGTTTTTAACTTGGGCGAAAGCTGGTTCGCAGCCAAGCCCCCGAGTGAGAGGGACGCTCTTCGCTCGGAGTAGGTTTTAACTTGGGCGAAAACTGGTTCGCAGCCAAGCCCCCCGAGTGAGAGGGACGCTCTTCCCTCGGAGTAGGTTTTTAACTTGGACGAAAGCTGGTTCGCAGCCAAGCCTCCGAGTGAGAGGGACGCTCTTCACTCGGAGTAGTTTTTAACTTGGGCGAAAGCTGGTTCGCAGCCAAGCCCCCGAGTGAGAGGGACGCTCTTCACTCGGAGTAGTTTTTAACCTGGGCGAAAGCTGGTTCGCAGCCAAGCCCCCGAGTGAGAGGGACGCTCTTCACTCGGAGTAGGTTTTTACTTGGGCGAAAACTGGTTCGCAGCCAAGCCACCCGAGTGAGAGGGACGCTCTTCACTCGGAGTAGGTTTTTAACTTGGACGAAAGCTGGTTCGCAGCCAAGCCTCCGAGTGAGAGGGACGCTCTTCACTCGGAGTAGTTTTTAACTTGGGCGAAAGCTGGTTCGCAGCCAAGCCCCCGAGTGAGAGGGACGCTCTTCACTCGGAGTAGTTTTTAACTTGGGCGAAAGCTGGTTCGCAGCCAAGCCCCCGAGTGAGAGGGACGCTCTTCACTCAGAGTAGGTTTTTAACTTGGGCGAAAGCTGGTTCGCAGCCAAGCCTCCGAGTGAGAGGGACGCTCTTCACTCGGAGCAGCGTTTTTAACTTGGGCGAAAGCTGGTTCGCAGCCAAGCCCCCGAGTGAGAGGGACGCTCTTCACTCGGAGTAGTTTTTAACTTGGGCGAAAGCTGGTTCGCAGCCAAGCCTCTGAGTGAGAGGGACGCTCTTCACTCAGAGCAGCGTTTTTAACTTGGGAGAAAGCTGGTTCGCAGCCAAGCCCCCGAGTGAGAGGGACGCTCTTCACTCGGAGTAGTTTTTAACTTGGGCGAAAGCTGGTTCGCAGCCAAGCCTCCGAGTGAGAGGGACGCTCTTCACTCGGAGCAGCGTTTTTAACTTGGGCGAAAGCTGGTTCGCAGCCAAGCCCCCAAGTGAGAGGGACGCTCTTCACTCGGAGTAGTTTTTAACTTGGGCAAAAGCTGGTTCGCAGCCAAGCCCCCGAGTGAGAGGGACGCTCTTCACTCGGAGTAGGTTTTAACTTGTGCGAAAGCTGGTTCGCAGCCAAGCCTCCGAGTGAGAGGGACGCTCTTCACTCAGAGTAGGTTTTAACTTGGGCGAAAGCTAGTTCGCAGCCAAGCCTCCGAGTGAGAGGGACGCTCTTCACTCGGAGCAGCGTTTTTAACTTGGGCGAAAGCTGGTTCGCAGCCAAGCCTCTGAGTGAGAGGGACGCTCTTCACTCGGAGTAGCGTTTTTAACTTAGGCAAAAACTGGTTTGCAGCTAAGTTGAACGGCGTACACCCACTGGGGGTTGTAAGCCAGAGAATGCGTATGAGTGAACTTCAATGTGGAACTGGAAAAGTCATGCTTTTATTCATCAAATGTCACTCGAGTACTTTTATTACATCTCATCATCAAGTATAAAATCGTCGCAGCAAATCTGCATTCCAAGCACGGGGCTCGTCTGCTTGCTTCTGAAGGTTGTACAGGTGGTACGCTCCGTTGTGTAGAACTTTTGAAATGACGAAAGGACCTTCCCACGTAGGAGAAAGCTTGTGAGGTCGCTGCTGATCCACTCGGAGCACAAGATCTCCTTCCTGAAAGGTCCGACTCCTGACGAGCCTGCTGTGAAAACGTCGTAGATCTTGCTGATAAATGGTCGAACGGATCAGAGCCATCTCCCTTTCCTCCTCCAAGAGATCAACGGCGTCTTGCCGTGCTTGCTCTACTTCAGCTTCAGAGTACAATTCCACTCGGGGTGAATTATGGAGCAAGTCACTCGGCAGGACGGCTTCAGCTCCGTACACCATGAAGAAGGGAGTACGATTGGTGGACCGATTGGGGGTCGTCCTCAAGCCCCAAAGAACCGACGGCAACTCGGTGACCCAAGCTCCAGCTGCGTGCTCCAAATCGCGCTTGAGCCGTGGCTTTAACCCCTGCAGAATCAGTCCGTTTGCTCTCTCAGCTTGTCCATTCGATTGCGGGTGCGCCACAGATGCATAGTCGACTTGGGTGCCTTGGGCGGCACAGAACGCCCTGAACTCTTCCGAGTCGAAGTTTGAACCGTTGTCAGTGATGATGCTGTGGGGCACGCCGTATCTGAAGACTATCTCCTTCATGAACTTGATCGCTGTACGGGAATCTAGCTTCTTGATGGGTTTGGCCTCAATCCATTTGGTGAATTTATCGACTGCGACCAGCAAGTGGGTGAAACCACTCGCCCCTGTACGGAGGGGTCCCACCATGTCCAGTCCCCAAACCGCAAACGACCAGATGAGTGGAATTGTCTTCAGAGCAGACGTAGGCTTGTGGGATAAGTTTGCATAGAACTGGCACCCGGCACAGTGTTGGACTATCTCCTGCGCAGCTTCATTGGCCCGGGGCCAGAAGAAACCGGCTCGGTAAGCTTTAGCCACGATCATCCGAGAGGACGCGTGGTGTCCACAAGTTCCCGAGTGAATCTCCTCCAGGATCAATCGACCTTCCTCCGGAGAAATGCAGCGCTGAGTCACACCGGTGACGCTCTTTCTGTATAACTGATCGCCCATCACTGTAAAGGCCTTGGACCTGCGAACAATCTGGCGGGCTTCGGCTTCATCTTCTGGAAGTTCCTGCCTAAGCAGGTATGCAATGTAAGGCACTGTCCACTCGGGTGTGATTGCTAGGACCTCCATGACCAAATCAATGACTGCCGGGACCTCCACTTCAGTCAGATCAGAAGGACTGACCGCTTGCGGGGGCTCTTCCGTGAAGGGATCTTCTTTTACCGTCGAAGAACGTAAATGCTCGAGGCACACATTGCTGGGTATGGATTTCCGAGTGGACCCGATCTTTGCCAGATCATCTGCCTCCTGATTCTTGGCTCGGGGAACGTGATGCAGCTCCAAACCTTCAAATTTCTTCTCCAACTTTCTCACTGCGTTGTAGTATCCCGTCATAGCGGGGCTTCTGATATCCCACTCCTTCATCACTTGGTTCACAACTAGATCCGAGTCTCCGTAGACCATCAGGCGCCGGACGCCGAGTGAGATAGCCATACGTAGACCATAAAGGAGTGCTTCGTACCCGGCTTCGTTGTTGGAGGAATCAAAGTGAATCTGCAGAACATATCTGAGACGATCACCCTTCGGAGATACTAACACAACTCCAGCCCCTGAACCGTTCAGCATCTTGGAACCGTCAAAGAACATGGTCCAGTGTTCCGGGTGACTCTGAGTCGGTTGCTGTTGTTCAGTCCATTCGGCTAGGAAATCGGCTAATGCTTGGGACTTGATCGCCTTTTTCGCCTCGAACTTTATGTCCAGGGGTAGGAGCTCGATAGCCCACTTCACCACTCGACCAGTCGCATCCCGATTGTTCATGATCTCAGACAGCGGGGCGTCGCTGACGACTGACACAGTGTGCTCTTGGAAATAATGGGCTACTTTCTTCGCAGTCAGGTAGATGCCATAGACGAGCTTCTGATAATGAGGATACCTCTGCTAGGACGGAGTTAGAACTTTAGAAATATAATAGACTGGGTGCTGAACTTTGTAAGCCTTGCCCTGTTCTTCTCGCTCGACTGTGAGGACAGTGCTGACAACTTGACCAGTGGCCGCAATGTACAAGAGCAACGGCTCGTTGCTATTCGGAGCGGCAAGCACCGGCTGGGTGGAAAGCAGGGCTTTGAGCTCGACAAACGCTGCTTGTGCTTCAGCAGTCCACTCGAACGAGTCAGATTTCTTCATCAGTCGGTACAGGGGCAGTGCCTTCTCACCGAGACGGGAGATGAATCGGCTCAGAGCTGCGAGGCAACCCGTGAGCTTTTGTACATCATGAAGACGTTCAGGATGTTTCATTCATACAATCGCCCCGATCTTCTCGGGATTAGCATCTATCCCTCGTTCGGAAACGAGGAAACCGAGTAACTTGCCCCCAGGAACTCCGAAGGTGCACTTCGCTGGATTCAGCATGATATCATACTTCCGCAAATTTGCGAAAGTTTCAGCTAAGTCAGCCAGTAGGTCGGAACCTTTTCTGGACTTGACCACTATGTCATCCATGTATGCTTCGATGTTCCGACTGATCTGTTTATGCAAACACTTCTGCACCATGCGCATGAAAGTGGCACCTGCATTTTTAAGACCGAATGGCATGGTGATATAGCAGAAACACCCGAATGGGGGTGATAAAGGATGTTTTTATTTCATCTGGCCCATACAGTCGGATCTGGTGGTACCCGGAGTACGCATCCAGCAAAGACAGTCGCTCACAACCCGCGGTGGAATCTACGATTTGATCTATGCGGGGGAGTGGGAAATGATCCTTGGGGCAGACCCGATTGATGTGCTTGAAATCGATGCACATTCGGAGAGACTTATCCTTCTTAGGGACCATGACGACGTTGGCGAGCCACTCGGAGTGGTACACCTCACGGATGAACTCGGCTGCCAGGAGCCGAGCAACTTCTTCGCCAATGGCCTTCCTCTTCTGTGTAACAGAGCGACGGAGATGCTCCTTCACAGGTTTCGCCTTTGGGTTGACTCGCAAACGGTGCTCAGCCAGCTCCCTGGGTACACCCGGCATGTCGGATGGTTTCCATGCAAAGATGTCCCAGTTCTCACGGAGGAACTGGATGAGCGCTTCTTCCTATTTGCTGTCGAGTGTGGTTGATATGTTGGTGGGAGTAGCATTGGAATCTTCCGGGTGGATATGCACAGGCTTCGTGTCGCCGGCCGACTGAAATGCAGATTCTGCAGCTGGCTTCTTGGAGCGCAGCAGATCACTCGGATCGGCGTTCTTCTTGTATTCCTCCAGTTCCACCATGGCCATCTGCTCATCAGCTATCTTGGACCCTTGCTGCAAACACTCTTTCGCACGCTGTCGACTGCCAGTGACTGTGATCACACCTTTGGGACCGGGCATCTTCAGCTTGAGATATACATAACATGGACGGGCCATGAAACGTGCGTAAGCCGGCCGACCAAGGATGGCGTGGTAGGCGCTGCGGAAGTCGACCACTTCGAAGGTCAGCCTTTCCTTCCGGAAGTTCTTATCGTCTCCAAAGACCACATCCAGGGCAATCTGCCCGAGTGACTTTGCCTTTTTGCCGGGGATCACTCCGTGGAACTGCATGCTGCTCTCACTGAGTCCGGACATCGGAATGCCCATCGCTTGCAAAGTATCAGCGTACAATATGTTCAGTCCGCTTCCACCGTCCATGAGGACCTTGCGCAATCGGACGCCTCCCACGACTGGATCGAGCACCAGCGCCTGCCGCCCAGGGGTGGCAATATAGGCTGGGTGGTCCGACTGATCAAAGGTGATCGGAGTCTTCGACCAGTTCAGAAACTTTGTCGTCGCCGGCGCTGCTATGTTCACTTCTCAGTTGATAACTTTCAACCGGCTCCTGCTCTCTACATCTGCGAAGATCATTGGGGTTGCGTTGACACTGGGAAAAGGTTCATCTTTGTCTCCATCATCAGCGTCATCCGGGCTCTTCTCACTCGACGGGCCCTCTCGAAACTGCTGAATCAACAGTCTGCACTGTCGAGTGGTATGTTTGTGCAATATCAGATTGCCCTCTTCATCTTTCCGGGTGTGGATGTGACACGGCAGGTCTAGGACATCCTGGCCCGACTGATCTCTCTTTTTCTTCGGGATCCATTTTTCCTTGGCCTTCCCCTTGTTCTTGGCTTGACCGGCCAGTGCGGCAGCCTCGGCCTGGGTCGAACCATCAGCTTTGCGCTTCGGCTTCCGACTGGGATTACTGTTTCCGGGGTTGGGCTCACTGGTTTTCCCTTTGCCGTTACGGAGACGGTCTTCCTCTTCTCCGTTTGCGTACCGAGTGGCAATCTCCATCATTCGGCTCATGGTCAAAGATCCTGACCGACCAAATTTCAGGATGAGCTCCCGATATCTGACTCCTGCCTTGAAGGCGCAGACGGCTTGATGTTCTGTGACGTTCTCCACCACGTGATGCAAGGTTGTCCACCGCTGGATGTACTCCCTCAATGTTTCATTCGGCTTCTGCACAGAATGTTGTAGCTCCGACAATCCAGTCGGGCGCTTGCACGTGCCCTCGAATGTTTTGATGAACACTCGGGTCAAATCTTCCCAGTAGTATATGCTGGCCGGAATGAGCTGATTGAGCCAGGCGCGGGCGGACCCTTCAAGCATCAATGGCAAATGCTTCATAGCCACATAGTCGTTTCCTCCTCCAATCTGCACAGCCACTCGGTAATCCTCTAACCAAGTTTCTGGCTTGGACTCACCGGTGAACTTGCTTACTCCAGCTGCCAATCTAAAGTTTGGCGGAATCTCGGCGGCCCTGATGGCTCTGCTGAAACACTCGGGCCCAGAGACGAATGCTCCACTTCCACTCGGACGATCTCTGTCCAAGTTTTCTCTCTGAGCTCTGCCTCTGTCGACCAGGTTCTGAGCGAGAATGGATCTCGCGTTGAACCGTGGGTCACGGTAGTCGACTGGCTCTCTCTGGCGATAACCGTCACCATGACGGGGAGGGCTGGCCCTCTGATCGTTGCCGTAAGGACGCCTGGCGTCGTACGGCCGGGGCGCGTACGAGCCATCCCGCGGAGGGGGCGACTGCATGTGGCGACGATCGTCCTGACGCCGCGGAGGCGTATTCCGACTGCGACCCTGCCCCGAGTACTGGTCCCGGTGGCGGTCTTGGTCGTTTCACCTTGGAGGCGAGTGCCTGTTTCTCCTTGGAGACACTGGGCTGTGGGCTGACTGAACTGTGTCAGCCTTAACGGATCTGCTGTGAATCCGGTTGCGCGACTGGGATACTGCCGAATTTTGCTCCTCAGCCGCCTTGAGCAGGGCCCGGACCTGCCGAAGACCCTCCCCCGCCTCGGATCGGGACGGCTCAATGGAACCTGCTATCCGAGTGGCCGCCGCCAGATTCTGGACGGGAGTGCGGAATACCTGGAAACTATGCTGCTGGTCATTCGAGAACAACTGCCGCTGTCGCCGACTGGAACTGGGCTGATGTTGTCTGCGGGTGCAATCATCGAGTGCCTTCTGGAGCGCTTCCAGACGATTGTGCTCAGCCAAGTTGGCCTGGCGCACGGCCTCCAAAGCCTGAGCCTCGGGGGTCGTCCCAACGATGGGCGTCTGGAGGGCCTGCTCGGTCCTGCGCTACTGTTCCTCCCTCTGCTGCCGAGTGAGAGGTCGGGGGATGTACTCGTCGTACTCATCGTTATGCCGGTCCCTGCTGCCGCCAAGATCAGCGCGTGATGGGTCGCCGTTCTCCGCGCCGCCGCGGCCGTACCCAGGCGGACTGGGCAGGGAATCGGCCATCAGCACCTCCGCAGCGGGATAGCTGCTCTCGCACTCGGATACGCTTTCCGAGTGCTCATACACGGAGGCGAACAGATCGAAGACAGGTTCATCGGGCTCGATTGCCGTGATTTGCGGGGCTGCAGCCTGGAGGGCCACCGCGTGCCTGACCCACCGCTGAAGCCGCGAGCATCCGGAGCGCTTGCGACGACGGCTGGTGGGGAGCAAAGAAGTCGACTGGTAAGGAGTCGACGGTTGCCGGAGAAGGACGCCGAAGGTACTCGCGCGGAAGTGCGCCGCGCCGTAGACGGGCAATGCCTCGACATCCAGCGGGGCTTCCTGGAGCCATGCCGAATCGTCGGCGACGAAGCTGTGGACGCCGAAATGGATCTCGCCGCCCAGAGTCAGTCCGCCGCCGGAAACCATGGTGATGGTGGAAAAAATGCAACTATGCCGGAAGTCGCTAGACGCCTGCCCCAAGGTGGGCGCCAACTGTCGTGGGTGCAAGTCTGACAGTAGTGTGTAGGGGTACGGATGAGAGGGCAGAGCCTAGCTACGGTGCAGGTGTTACACTCGGATTTTACGAGTTCAGGCCCCTCAGCGGTGGAGGTAACAGCCCTACGTCTCGGTGCTCTGGAGCTTGATTGCTTGAGTGTATATGTTACAAATGGGATGCGAACCCTTGGAATGGAGCTGGGGGGTGGCTTATATAGTGTCCGCCAAGTCCCCCCATGAAGGCTGCCATTACCAGGGGTTAAGAGGGGGTTTAAGGGCGTCAGGTAACGGGCGCATTGAATACAATTAATATAGGCAAACGTGCGTCCCGACTGTTGCGCTCCTGGAGTCTCCTGGTCTTCTCTGGTCGAGTGACTTTCGGATGCTCCGAGTGAAACAAGCAGGTCGAGTGAACTCTCGCCTCCCGAGTGGTTCGTTGAACTCCGAGTGAATGTCAGTCTGCGGAATTCTCGGTCGCTGATCTGGCCCTGGGGCCCAGTATAAGGCGTGTGGTATCCTAGGGTAGGGTCTATAGGTCAGGCCTATTACCCTATCCCTAGTACATGCCCTCGTTAGAGCCGACCCGTCTTTAACATTATTCTCTCGCGGGCACTCTTGGAGCCGGCCCGACTTTAACAGTTTAAAGTATTGCAGTAAGTAAACATTTCTGTGACCATCACCCATAGTGATCACGGCCCGATAACAAGCATGGCAAACGGACAAGGGTGAAGGGCCACAGATGGACCATCAGCATAGCTAACTAAGCATCATAGGACAGCAGGTAGGTATCAACAGTAGGCGACGAAAACAGGCTATGCATCTGGATAGGAGCTATCGGAGCAACAATAGAAGCAATACTAATGCAAGCATAAGGGAGAAAGAGTGGGTGATATCTGGATGATCAAGGGGGTTTGCTTGCCTGGAAGCTCTGCTGAAGGGGTCTGGTCGTCGGCGACGTAGTCGTACTCTGCAGTGTCGTCGGCTGTCTCGGGGTCTATCGGGAGAGAAGGAGGGGGAAGAAACAATAAATACACGGCAAACAATGTAACAAGGAGGCATTACATGGCGATATGCAGTGCTAGGGGTGTTCTAATGTAGTGCTACGCAAGTTAGTCGGAGCGGGAAATTATCCGGGAGTGTTCTCCCAGCTCCGGGTGATTATCGGTACACTGAACCGGAGGGGACGGTTCCATGTTCAGTAGGTTAGAGGGATGTGGCAGGTATGTGGATGGCATATTCAGATTCTTCATATTTTTCTGATCGTTTTACATATAAAAATTATTTTCATCCGGGTTACGGTTTATTTTATATGATTTTTCAAAGTTTTAAACATTTTCTGAATTTTTCCAGATTTATTTAATTCGAAAAATATTAAATCTTAAATGCTAAATGCACCCAGCTGTGTGTACACAGAAGTGTACCAGAGAGACTAACCAGTGGGACCGTTGACTAGGTCAACTGACCAGTCAACCAGAGGCTGACTGGTGGGCCCTAGTGCTGAGTCAGCACGCTGACTCAGCGGGTTTTATCCATTTAAACAGTAACTGCGGGCCCCACCTGTCAGTGCTAATAATTAAAACATTTTTATTAGCACTTAATTAAACGCGTGGGGCCTGATGGAAATATGCCCTAGAGGCAATAATAAAGTTGTTATTATTTTATATTTCCTTATTCATGATAAAGGTTTATTATTCATGCTAGAATTGTATTGACCGGAAACTTAAATACATGTGTGAATACATAAACAAATACCGTGTCCCTAGTGAGCCTCTACTAGACTAGCTCGTTGATCAAAGATGGTTAAGGTTTCCTAACCATAGACATGAGTTGTCATTTGATAACGGGATCACATCATTAGGAGAATGATGTGATGGACAAGACCCATCCGTTAGCTTAGCATATGATCGTTCTGTTTATTGCTACTGCTTTCTTGAATGTCAAATACATGTTCCTCAGACCATGAGATCATGCAACTCCCGGATACCGGAGGAATACCTTGTGTGCTATCAAACGTCACAACGTAACTGGGTCATCATAAAGATGCTCTACAGGTATCTCCGAAGGTGTCCGTTGAGTTGGCATGGATCGAGACTGGGATTTGTCACTCCGTGTTTCGGAGAGGTATCTCTGGGCCCTCTCGGTAATGCACATCATAAGAAGCTTGCAAGCAAAGTGACTAAGGAGTTAGTTACGGGATGATGTATTACGGAACGAGTAAAGAGACTTGCCGGTAACGAGATTGAACTAGGTATGGAGATACCGACGATCGAATCTCGGGCAAGTAACATACCGACGGACAAAGGGAATTACGTATGTTGTCATTGCGGTTCGACCGATAAGATCTTCGTGGAATATGTAGGAACCAATATGAGCATCCAGGTTCCGCTATTGGTTATTGACCGGAGAGGCGTCTCAGTCATGTCTACATCATTCCCGAACCCGTAGGGTCCGCACGCTTAACGTTCGTTGATGATATAGTGTTATATGAGTTATGTGAATTGGTAACCGAATATTGTTCGGAGTCCCGGATGAGATCCCGGACGTCACGAGGAGTCTCGGAATGGTCGAGAGGTAAAGATTTATATATGGGAAGTCATATTTTGGGTTCCGGAAAAAGGTGCAGTTTTTTCGGTATTGTACCGGGAAGCTTCCAGAAGGTTCCGGAGGATTCCGGAGGAGTCCAGAAGTCCACAAGTGGGTCCACCACGTCCCAAGGGCTGGCATGGGCTAAGGGGGGGGCGCCCTGGCCTTATTGGGCCAGGCGCACCAAGTCCTCAAAAGCCCACGCAGCTAGGGAAGGAAAAAGGGAGAGTCCTAGTAGGAATAGGATTGGACTTTGGAGTCCAAGTCCACGTGTGTACTATTCACGGTTACTGTTCACGTGGCACTATTCCTTCTACTCCAAGCCCCTACACATATATAAATAGAGGAGAGGGGGCGCCCCAAAGGAGAACACAACATTGTCTTAGCCGTGTGCGGCGCCCCCCTCCACAGTTCCGTCCCTCGGTCATATTTTCGCAGTGCTTGGGCGAAGCCCTGCGGAGATAGCATCACCATCACCGTCACAACGCCGTCGTGCTGCCGGAACTCATCCACTACCTCGCCGTCTTGCTGGATCAAGAAGTCGAGGACGTCACCGAGCTAAACGTGTGCTGAACGTGGAGGTGCCGTACGTTCGGTGCTCGGTCGGTTGGATCGTGAAGTTGTTCGACGACATCAACCGCGTTGTTCTAACGCTTCCGCTTACGGTCTACGAGGGTACGTAGACATACTCCCCCTCTCGTAGCTATGCATCTCCATGGATAGATCTTGCGTGTGCGTAGAATTTTTTTTTGTTTTCCATGCAACGTTCCCCAACAGGGCCCGGTGTCAGCGAGTCAGTGGTGGGGGTTAGGTTAGTGCTAATGACGGGCCACATCATCATTTACCGGCGCTAATCACCGGAGCTAAGCAGGGTCGCCGGAGATGCCCGTCTGGCCAACTCCGGCGGCCGTTCGTTGCGCGGTTTGGCCCGACGTGTTCCTGAGACCGAGCCGCGCCGTTTGGTGGTGGCTAGAGATGCTGGGCTGGTCGGGAGCGAGCGTAGCGTCGGCAATGGCGGCGGCGGTGTTCGGTGGTTACGCGGGCGCGCGTTCTGGCTAGCAACCGAGCAAGCTGATGGGCTGGCTGGCTCCAACGGACGCCCATGAGCATGCAGGTGGCACCAGGAGCAGCAAAGGGGCACGGCATCGACGCCAGCGACATCCATGGCGGACGGCAGAGTTCGGCATCGGGGCGAACTAGCTAGGAGGGATCTGGGCGCACGGAGGGAGAGGGGAAACCGAGGCAGCGCTCACAGCGGTGGCAGGGAAGGCTCGGGGAAGTCGGGGTTGCAGCGACGGTGGCGGATCGAGGCGGCGATGGATGGCGACAGGAGGTTGAAGAAGGGGGCGGATCCGGCGCGGTGGGGCACTCCAGCTCGGTCCACCACTTTGGGTCGATGAGGACGACGATGACGGGGCTCCAGGACAGCTCAGAACGGAGAGGGGAGGCCGGTGGCCGCGCTGCTCACGGAGGCATGGCCATGGCGACGTCGGGGGAGGGAGGAGAGCGAGGCAGAGAAAGGGAGAGAGTGAGCCAGGGGGCTGCTCTTATCCACCCTGAGGCGAGCGGGCACGCGTTGGCAGTCGTGAGGGGGGCCATGGCGCGCGCGGGCGCGCACGCGCGGGCGCTATGGAGTCGACAGCAGGGAGGAGGGTGTCAGGAGGTTAGGGACGGGCGAGGGGAGTGGGCTGGGCTGCCCTGTAGTCACTCAAGCCCACGGGCACAGTAGTTTAGGGCCTTTTCCCATTTTCCTTTTTCTGATTCTTTTAAACAGAGAGCAATTGCATTTATTTGAGCCTCCATTTAATTTTGCAAAGATGTGGAACTTGGCCATATAAATATGTTGCAATATTTGCCACTACCATAAAAAGTTTGGGGGCCAAAGGAATTTGTTTGAATTTTATTTAAATAGTAATGGATTAATAACGCTGTTTTGGGTACTGTTTTTGGGAGTTAGTGAAATTTTGAAATCCAAATAATGTTGATTTTATTTTTATAATTGCTTTGGGATTATTTGCAACATTATGAACTATTTTGTTTGCACGTTTGAAAATGTAAATATTTGACTTGCAATTCAAATTTGAATTTTGAGTTTGAAATCTAAGACAAGTGGCACTTGTGCTTTACAAAAGATGATGATTTGGCATTGATCATGATAGATTACTGTAGCACATTACAAGGGGGTGTTACATATCGCCGGCAGAATCGCTCCGCCGGAGAGCAAAATAGCTCCTGCCCAGGTTCCGCCTCGAGACGGCGGCGCTTCATACCGAAAGTCTTCTCCTGATTTTTTTCTAGGGCAAATGGCTTCATATAGCAGAAGGAGGGGGCCAGAGGCCTGCCAGGGGCCCCACAAGCTCGGGGGGCGCGCCCCCCAGGCTTTTGGCTTCCTGGTGGGCCCCCTTCTGTTGATTCTTTCGCCAGTATTTTTTATATATTCCAAAATAATTCTCCATAAATTTTCAGGTCATTTGGAGTTGTGCAGAATAGCTATCTTTGTTTCGCCCCTTTCCGGTCCAGAATTCCAGCTGCCGGCATTCTCCCTCCCTCTTCATGCGAATCTTGCAAAATAAGAGAGAAAAGACATAAAAATTGTACCATAAAGTGAAATAATGATCAAAAACATAATAATTATTAGTAGGAAATCATGATGCAAATTGGACGTATCACGTATCAACTCGGCGGATTAACGGACTATGGAGATGTCCATCAATCGATATCAATGCGAGGAGTAGGGATTGCCATGCAACGGATGCACTAAGAGCTATAAGTGTATGAAAGCTCAACTGAAACTAAGTGGGTGTGGATCCAACTTGCTTGCTCATGAAGACCTCGGGCATTTGAGGAAGCCCGTCATCGGAATATACAAGCTAAGTTCTATAACGAAAAATTCCCACTACTATATGAAAGTGACAACATAGGAGACTCTCTATATGAAGAACATGGTGCTACTCTGAAGCACCAGTGTGGAAAAGGATAGTAACATTGCCCCTTCTCTCTTTATCTCTCTTTTCTTGGGCTCTTTTTGGTCTCTTTTTTTTCTTTTTTTTTATTTTTCGTCCGGAGTCTCATCCCGACTTGTGGGGGAATCATAGTCTCCATCATCCTTTCCTCACTGGGACAATGCTCTAATAATGATGATCATCACACTTTTATTTACTTGCAACTCGATAAAAACTATACAAAATGACTCTATATGAATGCCTCTGGGAGTGTACCAGGATGTGCAATGATCTAGCGTAACATGTATGATAATGATGAACGGTGGCTGTGCCACAAATATCATGTCAGCTCTATATGATCATGCAAAGCAATATGACAATGAACACAAGTCATATGACGGAACGGTGGAAGTTGCATGGCAATATATCTCAGAATGGCTATGGAAATGCCATAATATGTAGGTATGGTGGCTGTTTTGAGTAAGATATAAGGAGGCTTATGTGTGATAGAGCGTATCATATCACGGGGTTTGGATGCACCGGCGAAGTTTGCACCAACTCTCGAGGTGAGAAAGGGCAATGCACGGTACCGAAGAGGCTAGCAAATTGCAGAAGGGTGAGAGTGCGTGTAATCCATGGACTCACATTAGTCATAAAGAACTCACATACTTATTGTAAAGCCTATTAGCCCTCGAAGCAAAGTACTACTCGCATGCCCCTAGGGAGGAGGTTGGTAGGAGTTAATCATCGCGCACCCCCGATTATCACAGCACTCAAGGATTTCATTTCAGACATAAAAATGCTCAAACCTCCCCACCATGCCATGACCAACACTTAGATGAGAAGTTAATAATAAACTTTAATACCGATATTTCTACTAACCAATGATCATGAACCAATATCCTTTCATATTACGACATCAATATCATTAAACCATACGTTTCATATTTGGACTAGTCTTATAACACGTGCAAATTGCCATTACTATTTTTTGGACTCTCAAAAAGATTTAAGTGAAGCATGAGAGTGCAATTCTTTCTACAAAATATAACCACCGCCGTGCTCTAAAAGATATAAGTGAAGCACTAGAGCAACTGTCTAGCTCAAAAGATATAAGTGAAGCACATAGAGTATTCTAACAAATCACGATAAATGTGTTTCCCTCTCAAAAGGTGTTTCCAACAAGCTATGATTGTGGCAAACTAAAAAGCAAACAAAGAAAAGAAAACTATAGCATAAGACGCTTCAAGTAAAACTCATATCATGTGATGAATAAAAATGTAGTTCCAAGTAAGTTACCGATAGATTGTAGACGAAAGAGAGGATGCCATCCGGGGCATCCCCAAGCTTAGACGCTTGGGTCTTCCTGGAATATTACCTTGGGCTGCCTTGGGCATCCCCAAGCTTAGGGTATTGCCGCTCCTTATTCCTTCATCCATCGTAATCTCACCCAAAACTTGAAAACTTCAGCACACAAAACTCAACAGAAACTTTGTGAGATCCGTTAGTATAATAAATCAATCATCCACTTTAGGTACTGTTATAAACTCATTAATAATTTTTCTTGCATAATACGTACTGTATTCTAACTCTTCCATGACTTATACCCCCCGATATTATCCATAGTTTCATTAAAACAAGCACACTATGCAATAAAAACAGAACATGTCTAAAACAAAACAGTACGTAATGACAGAATATTATCTATACTTATGTAACTCTAATTTTTTTGAAAAATTAGGACAACGTAAAAAATTTGTATCCCAATACTGTGTAAAAATTTCAGATTTTCTGACGTTCCAGCAATAAATTAAAAATCAACTACTGGGCGCAGAACTTTCTGTTTTTCAAACAACATCAATTATACTATCATCCAAATCATCCCAAAGGCATTACTTGGCACAAACACTAATTAAAAGATAAAAACAGAATCATAACAGTAGCTATAATCGTGCAAACAGATAAAACAGAAAATAAAAGCAAAAATTTAAGATACATATAGGGTTGCCTCCCAACAAGCGCTATTGTTTTATGCCCCTTGCTAGGCATAATGCACTGTTTCAAGTTTTGTCATCAAACTCCTCAATTATACATCCATGCTTCCTAGGAGGCTTAGCATATGCATTTCTTATAACCACACTCCTAGGGACAAAGTTGAGGAATTTGCTTTCATAAATAGGTTCCTTTATTATATCAATGAAGTTGGGGTGCAGACTAATCGTTTTAAGATCCTCGTTTCCATTACTAGATGTGGCACCCTTATTTTTAGGAACATACATGAACTTGGAATTCTTATGAGGAGGAGTCCTCTCAATAGTTTTAACAGAAGAAAAAGTAGAACCCAAATTTTTAATAATCTCCTCCAACTTATCAATTCTAGCGGGACTTTGTTCTACCCTTTCATTAATAATTGGTTCCTTCTACTTTAACATCTTTAATGTAGTTCCTACCTTAGACCCAAATTGAGTGACTTGATTATGGACTTTTTTGTCTAAATTCTCAATATGTTCTATAGTAGGCATTTTATTTTCAATAGCTTCTAATCTTCGCATAACATGTTCCAAAGTCAATGTCGTTTCATTAATAATAGTAGGTGGTGATCCTACCAAATTTCCCATAGCATTGAAAGCATCATTAGGGTGACTACTCAAGAAATTCCCTCCGGTGATAGTGTCACGCACAAATCTATACCAAGTAGTAACACCAACATAAAAATTGCTAAGAAGAACAGTAGTGGATTGCTTACGAGTTGATCTATTTTAAGCATCGCAAATGCTATACCAAGCATCTTTTAAACTTTCTCCTCCCCTTTGTTTAAAATTAAGCACTTCATTCTCGGGAGTACAAGAGACAAGCAAAGAACTAGCCATAGTGGCAAAGCAAGCAAACAAGCAAAAATATTTTTGTATTTTTCAATTTTTAGAGAAGTGGGGGAGATGAAAAAGAGAGGCAAATAAAAAGTAGAGCAAGTAGATGATAGTTTGAGTGAAGGTACTTGATAGGATTTGATGATGTCTCCCCGGCAACGGCGCCAGAAATTCTTCCTGCTACTTGTGAGCTGCGTTGGGATTTTCCCCGAAGAGGAGGGGAGATGTAGTATAGTAGAGATAAGTATTTCCCTCAGTGAGAACCAAGGTTTATCGAACCAATAGGAGAATCACGCAAACCCTCGTGAGCAGCACCTGCACACACAAAAGCAAATACTTGCACCCAACGCGGGCAAGAGGGTTGTCAATCCCCTTGAACTTGTTAATTGCAAGGATTAAATCTTGTATAGGCAAAAGTATAAATTGCAAAAGAAAAGAGAAAGAAGTAAATTGCAGCAAATGTTTTTAGGTTTTCTTTTTATATTTAAGATAGACCCGGGGGCCATAGTTTTCACTAGAGGCTTCTCTCTCGAACACATAACATACGATGGGTAAACAAATTACTGTTGGGCAATTGATAGAACAACGCATAGTTATGACGTATTCACGACAATGATCATGTACATAGGCATCACGTCCGAGACAAGTAGATTGACTCCTGCCTGCATCTACTACTATTACTCCACCAACCGACCGATATCCAGCATGCATTTATGGTATTAAGTTCATAACAAACAGAGTAACGCTTTAAGCAAGATGACATGATGTAGACAAAGTAAACTCAATCAATATGAATAAACCCCATCATTTTATCCTTAATGGCAACAATACAAATACGTGTCTTGTCCCCTACTATCACTGGGATATAGAGCACCGCAAGATTGAAACCATTACAAAGCACCTCTCCCACTGAAGATAAATCAATCTAGTTGGCCAAACCAAATGGATAGATCGGAGAGAAATACAAAGCTATAACAATCATGCATAATAAAGTTCAGAAAAAAACTCAATTACTTTCAATGAATAATCTGATCATAAACCCACAATTCATCATATCCCAACAAACACACCGCAAAAGAAGATTACATCGGATAGAACTCCAAGAAGATCGATGAGAACATGGTATTGAAGATCAAAGAGAGAGAATAAGCCATCTAGCTACTAGCTATGGACCCATAGGTCTGTAGTGAACTACTCAGACATCATCGGTAGGGCAGCAAGGTTGATGTAGAAGCGCTCCGTGATCGATTCCCCCTTCGGCAAATTACCGAAAAAGGCCTCCAGATGGCATCGCGGAAGAACAGAAGCTTGTGGCGGCGAAAAAGTTATTTTGGGTGGCTCTCTGTTGGTTTGGGAATATATGGGAATTTATAGGCCTGGAATTAGGTTAAACGGAGCTACGTGGGGCCCACAAGCTCAGGGGGCACGCCTACCCCCCTGGGGCGCGCCCCTCGAGCTTGTGGCTCTCTCGTATCTCATGTTGTCTCCTCCCGAAGCTTCTAGGGCCCGTTCTGGTCCAGAAAAATTTAATCCAAAGATTTATTTTTTTCGTTTGGACTTCGTTTAATATTAATTTTCTGAAAAGCCAAAAACAAGCAGAAAAAAACAGAAACTGGCACTGGGCACTGAGTTAATAGGTTAGTCCCAAAATGATCTAAAATAGCATATAATTGCATATAAAGTATTCAAGATTGATAATATAATAGCATGAACAATAAAAAAATATAGATACATTGGAGTCGTATCACACCTACGCGATTTCATCCTATTTTCTCCGATAGAATAGAAACTTTGGAGTGATTCTTTGCTGCACTTTGAGGGATTATCATGTGGTTTAATTATGTTAATGATGGTGATAGTTGGCACTAGTGAAAGTATGAACTCTAGGCCTTATTTCTGTCAGCGGGCGTGTGTAGAACACGCGCGTGACACCGTGGACTGGAGACGTCCTTTTGCTGATTCGTGAGTGGGGCGCGAGGTGAGGACCTACACTACCGAAATGCATGAAGTTGACACGATGATTTACCCAGGTTCGGGCCGCATGGTTGCGTAATACCCTACTCGTGCTTTATGTGTGGTTATTTTCAGTGGATGACGAGCTACAAGTCCTTCCCGGGAACGGGAAGCACTGTGTGCTCCTACTGGTGTTTTACCAAGTGTCCAACCCTGTTTCCTATAGCCCGGTCCTCCTTTTATAGGTTAAGGGGTACCACAATGGCCTAGCTACTAAGGAACCTACCCCATGCCGACAGGGTAGATATGTGCATTAAATGAGTGATGATGTGTCATCGTCTTCTGTCTTCCGGGAACGAACGCCTATCTTGTCACCACCGCCCATGGTGGCGTCCTGGTATAGTGGCGCCACGCACTGGTGCAGGTGTCATTCCTGTGGCGGGCAAGCTGGTGACTCACCCTGGTTACTGATGTATCTTCACCGCCCAGGCTGCCCGCTTGCAACATGTCACGTTGGTTCTGATGAGGCAAAACTGACGCGCCACGCGTTGGGCGGCTTGGCCTGGATGCTCAGGGGGTAAGGAAGCGTGGTCGTTGCCGGAGGCTCCTTTCCCGGGTCCTGTACTCAGATGTATCAATGCTTCTGACCAAGGGGAGGGCCATTCATGGCCCGTGCATAGTTGATCGGTAGCCCCCGGGCCTAGTCCTTATGAGTGTCTCTTACATTTGTCAGGGTCAGGTCCTATGCAAACGCGCAGGACATGTGTGTCAGCCAATTTTCTCGTCAAGTCCAATCAACCAGCAGAGGATGCGCCTCGGCACAAACGAGGAGCCAGCCCCATGTCCTATGCGTAAATGCTTGGCGAAGGGCTTGGCTCAGTCCACTTGCGCTACCCACTGGCCGATCAGTCAATCGGGTAATCAATGGCTTTGACACGTGGCGTCGAAATCCTGTCAGGGGCAGGAATCAATTCTTTTGACTCCTGCCGCCATGGGTTTGAACACGCGACGTCTCGCGTGTAGTCATTCGCCTTCAATTCACCTCGGGGTTCATACTGGTAGAGGAGCAATTATGCCCTCCGCCATTAAACCCCACTTCGAGAGTTGATGCGACCGAATGGCGCTCGAGTTTCCATCGGGAAACCCAAACGCCCGCTGCCCGCCTTGATTGCTTGGAGTCGATTAGGGAGGGTGCCTCACCTCGGTTCTGATACGTCTCCAACGTATCTATAATTTACGAAGTATTCATGCCATATTTATATGAGTTCTACATGGTTTTGGTGCACTTTTATATGATTTTCATGAACTAACCTATTAGCCTAGTGCCCAGTGCCAGTTCCTGTTTTTTGGATATTTTTTTGTTTCGCAAAAAACCATACCAAATGAAGTCCAAATGCAATAAAAATTTACGGTGATTTTTTATGGACAAGAAGAGACCCAAGAGGCTTTGGGGAAGGACTAGACGATGCCCAGGGGAGCCATAAGCTCACCTGGTGCGCCCTCCCCCTTGGGGCACGCCACCTGAGCTTGTGGGACCCTCAGGAACCTTCCTCGCGTGATTCTAACGCTGAAAATTCCTATAAATACAGAAACCTCCGAAAGTTAACCTAGATGAGTTTTTTCGCCGCCGCAAGCCTTTGTTCCGCAGCAATCTTGAACCTTCCCCGCTGCCTCCATGATGAGGAGGGAGTAGTTCACCCCCGAGGCTGAGGGTATGTACCAGTAGCTATGTGTTTGATCTCTCTCTCTCATGTTCTTGATTTGGCACGGTCTTGATGTACCATGAGCATTGATAATATAGTGGAATCATATGGTGTTCTTCCCTCTCTATCTTTGTTGTGATGAATTGAGTCTTGCTCTTTGAGGTTTCATTGTTATCGGATTGAATATTTTGGATTTGAGATCACTTGATGTATGTCTTGCATGCGGATACCCGTGGTGACAATGGGGTATTCTATTGAGTCACTTGACATATGTTTTGGTAATCAACTTGCGGATTCCCGTGGTGACATTGGGGTAATCTAGGCATAGAGGTTGATACACATTTTCGTCCTACTTTCTCCGATAGGAACTTTGGAGTGATTCTTTCTCGCACGTTGAGGGATTGTTATATGATTCAATTATGTTAGCACTATTGAGAGATTGCACTAGTGAAAGTATGAACCCTAGACCTTGTTTCTAAGCATTGCTATACCATTTTTCTCGTTGTTTGCTACTTGCTACCTTGCTGTTTTTATTTGTTCAGATTATAAAAACCTGTATCTACTATCCATACTACACTTGTATCACCATCTCTTCACCGAACTAGTGCACCTATACAATTTACCATTGTATTGGGTGTGTTGGGGACACAAGAGATTGCTTGTATTTGATTGCAGGGTTGTTTGAGAGAGACCATCTTCATCCAACACCTCCCACAGATTGATAAACCTTAGATCATCCACTTGAGGGAAATTTGTTGCTGTCCTACAAAACTCCGCGCTTGGAGGCCCAATAGAGTCTACAACAATAAAGTTGCATAGTAGACATTAGGTTCCCAGCCTATAAAAGGTTGAAGATCAAGCTCGGCCCCTCCTCACCCTTCTTCTTCCTTCTGTCTCATCATCTTGCAGCCCCCAAGCCCTTAAGCCCGCGAACCCTTTGATGTCGCCGCCGCCATCGCCTTCTTCCACTTCCTCCCACTTTCACCATGCCGCACGAGGTCAGCCGCTTCAAATGGGAGCAGATGCATGCAAGCCTCGCCGCCAAGGACGCCGAGATCAGTGAGCTCCAGGGGGTCCTCGGTGGTACTACTCTCCGCCTAGAGAGCGAGACAGCCGAGCTGCACGGCAGGGTGGAGATGGAGCGGTTCCGTCGTCGGGAGGTGGAGCAGCTCTTTGGCACTCTCCACGCCGACCACTACGGGAGCGTGGCGGCACTGCGCGACGTGTACCGGAGGCTGAACGAGGACATGAATGTTCTCGGCCTCCAGTGGTTCATCCTATACAGCACCTTTGATGAGGGGAAGCTGAACTATATAACATTCTTCTTCCAGCATCAGGCGGCGAGGTTCGGGGAGTTCCACTAGCAGAGGGCAGCAGCGTAGGAGGCGGAGGTGGACCGGGCGGTGCATGTGGTGGCAATCCGCATCCTCGCCAGCGTCCACAATGCCTCCCCCCACTTCCCAGTGGAGGTCGTGCTGGAGGATCTAGACATGGAAGACCAGCGCAGGGCGGAGCGCATGGTGGCGGACGTCGTGGAGGCGCTGGTGCAGCAGGAGAAGGAGAGCGACTTCGGGGAGGCCTGAGGTCTTCTCCTGTTCCAGCTTCTTCATTGCCGGCTCCGCCTTCATTTTTTTATCGCCCCCTATTTCCTGCAATGGGGGGTAGAAGAAGAAACTAGGCACGAGGTGTCGTTAGTCTGGTGGGTTGGCGCAGCCAAATGTAAGCGCCAATCCACCCTTTAAATTATGAACAAGTATGATTTAAGTACTACTTGTATCTTCTATATTGCCTTCATTTTTTCGAACGATTTTCCGTTATCGCGCCTGCGCCGTATATCGATTAGATCGTACCCGGCCGCGTAGTGCTTCAACCGCAGTTTGTTAGGACCTCTGCCCAAACCACGATCACGGGAAGCACTCCTTCCATAGTACACGCATACTCTTAGAACCATCACAACTTATATGAGCATTGTCGGGCGTCCGAGTAATGCTTTCACTGTTGCAATTGGAAGTTCTAAAAGATGCTTCTTCACGAACGGGCAAAACACACAGAAAAAGTTTGAAAAATCAGACCAAACCAAACCATGAAACCAAGACGTTATACTTATCTTTGTATGTTTGGTTCTTGTCTTGGGCGGACGGGGTTGGCCTTTCGCTTCCCGGGGCCCGTCCGTGAAGTAGAATTTGCTGCCTCAAAGGTTTGAACAAGAAGGCAGAAAAACTTTTGGTTGTGTTGTGCGTCCACAACACATTCGTTAGTTGCAAGGATAATTCTATGCAATATGCAGCACAATGCAGATCATGAACATAACTGCCCAGTGCAGATCATAAGCATGACTACAACTTAGCATGGTAATTCACATGACATCGCAAGGTACTAGAGTCTAGTTATTTGCTATTTACATAGGTTGTTGCCGGCTGGAGCGGATCCAGCAGCCATGATAGTTGCCAACGGGAACGGATCCTGCTGGCGTCCTAAGGGTAGAACTTGCGAAGATGGTACTTCTGCAGGTTTTCAATGTTCCATGAATTTTGTACAAGGTTCCCATCTTCTGTTTCTAGCCGGACGGCGCCGGGTCTAGTAACTTGAACCACCCTAAAAGGAGCTTCCCACTTCGGTGTCAACTTGTTGTGTGCCTTCCCGGACTGAATCCAGCGAAGAACAAGGTCACCTTCCTCGAATCCACGAGAACAGATATTGTGGCTGTGATAGCGGCAAACCCTGCTGATAACGTTCTACGGGTACAGCTGCCCAGGATCGGTTCTCCTCAAGTAAATTGACATCGTCATGTCTTCTTTGCTCTTGATTCTCTTCATCATAAGCTCTTACTCGAGGAGACCCGTACACGAGTTCCGTAGGGAGTACCGCTTCAGCTCCATAGACGAGAGCGAAGGGGGTTTCTCCTGTTGCTCGATTTGGTATCATTCTGAGTGACCATAGAATAGCAGGAACTTCATGAGCCCAGTGTCTACCACATCTTTTCACTCTGTCAAAAGTCTGGGTTCTGAGCCCACACAGCACCTCAGCATTAGCCCTTTCTGCTTGTCTGTTGCTCCTGGGGTGAGCAACCAACGCGTAGCAGATCCGGGTACCGAGTTGTTCATAGTATGCCATGAAGGTGCCACTCATGAACTGGGTACCGTTGTCGGTAATGATGCAGTTAGGCACACCGAAACGGCAGACCAGCCCCCTAAAAAACTTGATTGCAGACTGAGCAGTGACTTTCTTGACAGGCTCCACCTCAGGCCACTTTGTGAACTTGTTGATTGCCATGTACAAGTACTCAAAGCCCCCAGTAGCATGGGGAAAAGGCCCGAGGATGTCCAATCCCCATACCGCGAACGGCCACGAGAGAGGAATCAGTTGAAGAGCCTGCGCTGGTTGATGGATGTCTTCGGAGTGAAACTGACATGCATCACAAGTACGAACCAGTTCTTCCACATCATTTAAGGTTGTAGGCCAGTAAAATCCTTGACGGAAAACCTTGCCTATGAGTGCTCGTGACCCAATGTGAGTCCCGCACACGCCTTCATGAATGTCTTGGAGAAGAGCTCATCCTTGTTCCTTGGAAATGCATAACAGTTTTACTCCGTTGGGCCGTCTCTGATAGAGGTTTCCATCCATGAAGAGTTACATGATGGCTTGATGAGCTACCCTTTCAGCGTCTTCATGATTTCCAGGTAACTCGCCTTCTTGGAGATAATGAACGATCTTTCACTACTGCAGGATGGTCCTAACACGACACATGTATAGGAGACCAATCGACCAAACTGTGTGCGATGCATGGATCGAAAACGGTATCGTAATAAAACCATCACTGATGACCCACAAGTATAGGGGATCAATCGTAGTCCTTTCGATAAGTAAGAGTGTCAAACCCAACGAGGAGCCAAAGGAAATGACAAGTGGTTTTCAGCAAGGTATTCTATGCAAGTACTGAAAGTAGCGGTAACAGATAGTTTGATAGCAAGGCAATTCGTAACAAGCAACAAGTAACAGTAGTAACAATGGTGCAGCAAGGTGGCCCAATCCTTTTTATAGCAAAGGACAAGCCGGAACGGTCTCTTATATAAAGCAAAGCGTTCTCGAGGACACATGGGAATTATCATCTAGTCACTTTCATCATATTCATTTGATTCACATTCGTTACTTTGATAATTTGATATGTGGGTGGACCGGTGCTAGGGTGATGTCCTTACTTGGACAAGCATCCCACTTATGATTACCCCCTCTCACAAGCATCCGCAACTATGAAAGAAGAATTAATATAAATCTAACCATATCATGAAACATATGGATCCAAATCAGCCCCTTACGGAATAACGCATAAACTAGGGTTTAAGCTTCTGTCACTCTAGCAACCCATCATCTACTTATTACTCCACAATGCCTTCCCTTAGGCCCAAGTATGGTGAAGTGTCATTGATGACCCATAAGTATAGGGGATCAATCATAGTCCTCTCGATAAGTAAGAGTGTCGAACCCAACGAGGAGCAGAAGGAAATGACAAGCGGTTTTCAGCAAGGTATTTTCTGCAAGCACTGAAATTATCGGTAACGAGTAGTTTGATAGCAAGATAATTTGTAACAAGTGACAAGTAGCAATAGTAACAAAGAGTGCAGCAAGGTGGCCCAATCCTTTTTATAGCAAAGGACAAGCCGGAACGATCTCTTATAATAAGCAAAGCGTTATCGAGGACACATGGGAATTTCATCTAGTCACTTTCATCATATTTGTTTGATTCGCGTTCGCTACTTTGATATTTTGATATGTGGGTGGACCGGTGCTTGGGTGCTGTTCTTACTTGAACAAGCCTCCCACTTATGATTACCCCCTCTCGCAAGCATCCCCAACTACGAAAGAAGAATTAAGATAACTCTAACCATAGCATTAAACATATGGATCCAAATCAGCCCCTTACGGAATAGCGCATAAACTAGGGTTTAAGCTTCTGTCACTCTAGCAACCCATCATCTAATTACTACTCCACAATGCATTCCCTTAGGCCCAAAGATGGTGAAGTGTCATGTAGTCGACGTTCACATGACACCACTAAGAGAATCAACAACATACATATCATCAAAATATCGAACGAATACCAAATTCACATGATTACTTATGACAAGACTTCTCCCATGTCCTCAAGAACAAAAGTAACTACTCACAAACCATATTCATGTTCAAGATCAGTGGGGTATTGAATAGCATAATGGATCTGAACATATAATCTTCCACCAAATAAACCAACTAGCATCAACTACAAGATGTAATCAACACTACTAGCAACCCACTGGTACCAATCTGAGGTTTTGAGACAAAGATTGAATACAAGAGATGAACTAGGGTTTGAGATGAGATGGTGCTATTGAAGATGTTGATGAAGATTGGTCCTCCCACGATGAGAGGATCGTTGGTGATGTCGATGGCTTCGATTTCCCCCTCCCAGAGGGAAGTATCCCCGGCGGAATCGCTCCGCCGGAGATCAAAAGTGCTCCTGCCCAAGTTCTGCTTCGAGACGGCGGCGCCCCGTCCCAAAAGTCTTCTCCTCATTTTTTCTAGGGCAAATGGGCTTATATACCAGAAAATGGGCACCGAAGGCTGGCCAGGGGCCCCACGAGTCACTAGGGCGCGCCTGGGGGGGGGGGGGGGGTGGGGCGCCCTGGTGCCTCGTGGGCACCTGGGTGGCCCCCTCTGGTACTTCTTTCTTCCAATATTTTTTATTTATTCCAAAATAAATCTCCATGAAATTTCAGCTCATTTGGAGATGTGCAGAATAGGTATCTCTAACATAGCTTTTTCAGGTCTAGAATTCCAGCTGCCGGCAATCTCCCTCCTTATGTAAATCTTACATATTAAGAGAGAAAAGGCATTAGAATTGCTCCCCAAAGTGTTATATTGATTAAAAACACTATAAATAACAGTAGTAAAACATGATGCAAAATGGACGTATCAACTCCCCCAAGCTTAGAACACGCTTGTCCCCAAGCGAAAGCCGATATCGATAATCATGTCCACATGTTTAGAGAGAGAGGTGTCGATAAAAACAAAATACGGACATAGTAGCATCATGATCATTATTATAACAACAATATTCATTATCATAAAACTTCTCATGAGCAAGTAACAATTCATCACAACAACGAAGTATAAGGCATAAACTTTCTTGAAAACTAACAAACTATGTTCTCAGTCAACAATGCAATTGCAATTCATCATATTTTCAGGAAGGGTCTCATGTAGGAGCTTTTTAGCAAGTCCACATACTCAACCATCATTTAGTCTTCTATGATTGCTAACACTCACAACATATATATGGAGCAAAAAGTTTCAGCCAGACACATAGAAAGATATGGGCTTATAATTTCGCCTCCCAACTTATTCACCTCAAGGGTAATGTCAACAATAATAACTCATGATCACTCATATCCAACTGGATATATATGCCTAGATCTTCCCCACCACATGATGCTTGCAAAAGAGAAAAATAAAAAGGAATAGAGGAGAACACTATTGACTCTTACATAAAAAGTAAATACATAAAAGTAAAAGATAGGCCCTTCGCAGAGGGAAGCAGAGGTTGTCATGCGCTTTTTGTTGTTGGATGCACAAGCTCTTAATGCAAAGGAACATCACTTTATATTGCCCCTTGTGATAGCAACCTTTATTATGCAGTCTGTCGCTTTTATTTCTTTACCATCACAAGTTCGTACAAAGCTTATTTTCCCTTACAATAAAAGTTCATACATATTTAGAGGCAATTTTTATTGCTTTTTGCACCGATGACAACTTACTTGAAGGATCTTATTCAATCCATAGGTAGATATAGTGGACTCTCATGACATGAAACTGGGTTTAAGGGTTTTTGATGCACAAGTAGTATCCCTACTTGGTGCGGATTTTTGGCTAGCAAAGATATTGAGCAAGCACCACATGTTGAAGGATCTATGACAATATAGCTTCTATGTGAATATAAGCAAACATAATTCATTACGTTGTCTTCCTTGTCCAACGTCAACAATTTGACATAAAATACTTAATGGGGGCTCACAATCATAAAAGATGTCCAAGATAGTGTATTTGCATGTGAATCTTCTCTTCCCTATTAATTTTCCATTAATTGCATCATTGACGAAAGCTATGCTTGTTAACTTTCAATAAATTTACCACTTATACTTTTCTTTATGTAATGTCATTACTTTCCATAAGATTAGCATATGATCTTTTTCATTATTTTCATTGCTAGGATTGAAACATAAAAGTAAAGAAGCAAAAACTCAAACTACTCTTTATTATATAACTCTCAACTCAATTACATAGATAGATAGATCACGAAACTAGCACTCGAAAATAGATCATACTAAACTTTTATTCAACTAAATCACGAAATAACTAAGGATCGAACTAAAAATAGGTAAAGATAATAAAAGTGATGGTGATACGATACCGGGGCACCTCCCCCAAGCTTGGCACAAGCCAAGGGGAGGGCCCATACCCATGTACTCAAGTTTTCTTCTTCGGTGATGGTGGTGGTGATGAAGTGCTGGGCTTGTCCTTCAGTTTCCGCTTGAGAACATAGTTTTCTTCCTGCAACTTGCTAATTTCTTGCTCAAGCTCCACTATCTTCTCACACAATACGTTCTTGTTTTCCTGTAGAATACGAAAAGGGATAAATTGGATCTTAGATTTGTTTACTGTGTTTGGGAGGCTTGACTTCTTGAACTCCACATGCATATCTCCCGGTTGAGGTAGAGGGGCATCTTCTTCATCCGAGCTCGCGTCTTCCGTTCCCTTCATGTTGGCATCTGGCTCCTCCTCCGTGGCCCATCCATAGGGGTCTATATCCCCATAGATCCTTGGATTTGTAACATAGTGCGATACGAAGCTTTCTCCATCTGAGTCTTGAGACGACATACTTTCGGATCTGCCAGAAAAATAGCACGAAACAAGAACAGAGGAGATTTCTGCGATACGGTGGTCAAAACGTCCGGGAGTATATATAAAGAATTTTTATCTTGCAAAACAAGTATTCCAGAAGAAAACGGAGTCGGGAAGGCTCACGAGGGGCCCACGAGCCACCAGGGCGCGCCCTGGTGCCTCGTGTGCACCTCGTGGGTCCCCTCGGCTGTTTCTTATTTTTGTATTTTTTCTAATATTCCAAAACTAACAGAAAGTATTTTTAAGGAATTTTTGGAGTCGGTTTACTTACTGTATCACGTACCTCTTCCTTTTCAGGGTTCTGGAGTGTTCTGGAAGGTCTCTCTTATGTATTCCTCCGGTGTCATTATTTCAATAATATTAGTTTCAACATTAATGGGAGTACCTGAAATATAATGCTTGATTCTTTGCCCATTCACCACTCTCGGATTAGTGCCTTCGAAGTTGTTTATTTCGATGGCTCCGGAGCGATAAACTTCTTCAATGATATACGGTCCTTCCCATTTAGAGAGAAGTTTTCCCGTAGAGAATGTCAAACGATAATTGTACAATAGAACTTGCTCACCCACTTTAAACTCCCATTTTTGAATTCTTTTATCATGCCATCTTTTAACTTTTTCTTTAAACAATTTGGCATTTTTATAAGCTTGGGTTCTCCATTCATCTAATGAGCTAATATCAAATAACCTCTTTTCACCGGCAAGTTTAAAATCATAATTGAGTTCTTTAATTGCCCAATATGCTTTATGTTCTAACTCAAGAGGTAAATGACATGCTTTTCCATAAACCATTTTATAAGGAGACATACCCATAGGATTTTTATGAGCAGTTCTATAAGCCCATAATGCATCATCAAGTTTCTTAGACCAATTCTTTCTAGATCTATTGACAGTTTTTTTGCAAAATTAATTTTATTTCTCTATTGCTCAATTCGACTTGACCACTAGATTGAGGGTGATAGGGAGATGAAATTCTATGGTTGACTCATATTTAGCTAGCAATTTACGGAATGCACCATGAATAAAATGTGAACCACCATCAGTCATTAAATATCTAGGGACTCCGAACCTCGGGAAAATAAATTCTTTAAGCATTTTAATAGAAGTGTTATGATCAGCACTACTAGTTGGAATAGCTTCTACCCACTTAGTAACGTAATCAACAGCAACTAAAATATGAGTATACCCATTGGATTTAGGAAAAGGTCCCATATAATCAAATCCCCAAACATCAAATGGTTCAATAGCAAGTGAATAATTCATAGGCATTTCCTGACGTCTACTAATATTACCAATTGTTTGACATTCATCACAAGATAAGACAAACTTACGAGCATCCTGGAAAAGAGTAGGCCAATAAAAACCAGATTGTAATACCTTGTGTGCAGTTCTGTCTCCCGCATGGTGTCCTCCGTAAGCCTCAGAATGACACTTCCGTAGGATTTGTTCCTGTTCATGCTCAGGTATATAATGTCTAATAATACCATCTACTCCTTCTTTATAAAGATGTGGGTCATCCCAGAAGTAATGTCTTAAATCAAAGAAGAACTTTTTCTTTTGTTGGTATGTGAAACTAGGTGGTATAAATTTAGCAACAATATAATTAGCATAGTCTGCATACCAAGGAGTATTACGAGAAGCATTTATGACAGCTAATTGTTCATCAGGAAAATCATCCATGAAAACCTCAACAATCTTTTCACAAAAGTCAGAGAATATAGCAGTCATACATCTTTGAAAGGTAGCAGGTGCATTGCATAAACCAAAAGGTGTACGTATATAAGCATAAGTTCCAAAAGGACAAGTAAAGGTGGTTTTCTCTTGGTCGGCTTGTGATACAGGTATTTGAGAGAAACCAGAATATCCATCAAGAGTGTGTATGCTTGGACAATCTTTCTAACATTTGATCAATAAAAGGTAAGGGGTAATGATCTTTTCTAGTGGCTTTGTTTAATTTTCTAAAATCAATTACCATCCTATAACCAGTTACAATTCTTTGTGGAATGAGTTCATTTTTATCATTAGGAACAACGGTAATACCTCCTTTCTTAAGGACACAATGAACGGGACTTACCCATCTACTATCAGCTATGGGATAGATTATACCTGCTTCCAGAAGCTTTAATATTTCGGTTCTTACCACCTCTTTCATCTTAGGATTTAATCGTCGTTGGTGGTCGACAACTGGTTTAGCATCAGGCTCCATATTAATTTTGTGCTGACATAGAGTGGGGCTAATGCCCTTAAGATCATCAAGAGTATATCCAATAGCAGCGTGGTGCTTCCTCAGAGTTTTTAGTATTCTCTTTTCTTCATGCTCTGAAAGGTTAGCACTAATAATAACATGATATATCTTCTTTTCATCTAGATAAGCATATTTCAATGTATCAGGCAATTGCTTCAATTCAAATACAGGATCACCCTTAGGTGGAGGAGGGCCTCCAAGAGTTTCAACAGGCAAATTGTGTTTAAGGATAGGTGGTTGATCAAAGAACATCCTATCTATTTCATTTCTTTCATTCATGTGCATATCATTTTCATGGTCTAGCAAATATTGTTCTAACGGATTAGTAGGAGGTAGGGCAATAGAAGCAAGACCAATAATTGCATCTTTACTAGGCAATTCTTTATCATGAGGTTGTCTACGAAACTTGGAGAAATTAAACTCATGAGACATACCACCAAAATTAACACTAACAGTTTCTTTAGTGCAATCAATCTTGGCATTAACAGTGTTCAAGAAAGGTCTACCAAATATAATGGGACAAAAATTATCTTGTGGAGAACCGAGGACTAGAAAATCAGTAGGGTATTTTATTTTTCCACACAAGACTTCAACATCTCTAACGATCCCAAGCGGTGTAATGGTATCTCTGTTTGCAAGCTTAATAGTAACATTAATGTCCTCTATTTCAATAGGTGCAATATCATTCATAATTTCTTGATATAAGATAAACGGAATAGCACTCACACTAGCACCCAAATCACATAAGCCATGATAACAATGATCTCCTATTTTAACAGAGACAACAGGCATGCCTACTACAGGTCTGTTTTTATCTTTAGGGTCTGGTTTAGCAATTCTAGCTGCTTCATCACAGAAGTAAATAACATGCCCATCTATATTATCAACCAAGAGATCTTTAACCATAGCAACATTAGGTTCAACTTTAATTTGTTCAGAGGGTCTAGGTGCTCTAATATTACTTTTGTTAACCACAGTTGAAACTTTAGCATGTTCCTTAATCCTAACAGGAAAAGGTGGTTTCTCAATATAAGCAGTAGGCACAACTGGATCAACATGGTAAACAATTGTTTCTTCTTTAGCACTAATGGGTTCCTCAATCTTTTCTTTAATAGGGGGATGATATTTAAACCACTTCTCCTTAGGGAGATCAACATGAGTAGCAAATGATTCACAAAAGGAAGCTACTATCTCAGAGTCAAGTCCATATTTAGTGCTAAACTTATGAAAAGCATCGGTATCCATAAAAGATTTAACACAATCAAACTCAAGTATTATACCTGACTCATTACCTTTGTTGAGTTCCCAATCTTCAGAGTTGCGTTTAATTCTTTCCAGAAGATCCCATCTGAATTCAATAGTTTTCTTCATAAAGGAGCGAGTCGAAGAAGAATCGAGCATGGTTTGATCATCATGAGAAAGCCGAGCATAAAATTTTTGTAAGATAATTTCTCTTGAGAGCACATGATTGGGGCATGTATACATCATGTACTTAAGCCTCCCCAAGCTTGAGCTATGCTCTCTCCTTCACGAGGCCAAAAATTATATATATAATTCCGATCACGATGAACCAAATGCATAGGATAAAATTTCTGGTGGAATTCCAGTTTCAATCGGTTCCAGTCCCATGTATCAGTATCATCACATAGACTATACCATGTCAATGCCTTTCCCTCCAAAGATAAAGGGAATACTTTCTTCTTAACTCCATCTCCGGATAAACCTGCAAGCTTAAACAATCCACAAATTTCATCCACATAGATCAAGTGCATATCAGGATGTATTGTTCCATCTCCTGCATAAGGATTAGCTAGCAGTTTCTCTATCATACCCGAAGGAATCTCATAACAAATATTTTCAGTAGGTGAAGTAGGTTGAGGAGCAAATATTTATGCTTCCGGTCGAGGTGAAGATACCCCGAACAAACCCCTCAAAGGATTACTTTCCATAGTGACAAGTGACAGTAAATTTAAGCACGTAATATAAATGTTTCCTTACCAAATTCCACTCACCAAAGGCGCTCCACTCCCCGGCAACGGTGCCAGAAAAGAGTCTTGATGGCCCACAAGTATAGGGGATCAATTGTAGTCCTGTCGATAAGTAAGAGTGTAGAACCCAACGAGGAGCAGAAGGAAATGACAAGCGGTTTTCAGCAAGGTATTTTCTGCAAGCACTGCAATTATCGGTAACGAGTAGTTTGATAGCAAGATAATTTGTAACAAGTGACAAGTAGCAATAGTAACAAAGAGTGCAGCAAGGTGGCCCAATCCTTTTTATAGCAAAGGACAAGCCGGAACGATCTCTTATAATAAGCAAAGCGTTCTCGAGGACACATGGGAATTTCATCTAGTCACTTTCATCCTATTTATTTGATTCGCGTTCGCTACTTTGATAATTTGATATGTGGGTGGACCGGTGCTTGGATGTTGTTCTTACTTGAACAAGCCTCCCACTTATGATTACCCCCTCTCGCAAGCATCCGCAACTACGAAAGAAGAATTAAGATAACTCTAACCATAGCATTAAACATATGGATCCAAATCAGCCCCTTACGGAATAGCGCATAAACTAGGGTTTAAGCTTCTGACACTCCAGCAACCCATCATCTAATTACTACTCCACAATGCATTCCCTTAGGCCCAAAAATGGTGAAGTGTCATGTAGTCGACGTTCACATGACACCACTAAGAGAATCAACAACATACATATCATTGAAATATCGAACGAATACCAAATTCACATGATTACTTATGACAAGACTTCTACCATGTCCTCAAGAACAAAAGTAACTACTCACAAACCATATTCATGTTCAAGATTAGAGGGGTATTGAATAGCATAATGGATCTGAACATATAATCTTCCACCAAATAAACCAACTAGCATCAACTACAAGATGTAATCAACACTACTAGCAACCCACAGGTACCAATCTGAGGTTTTGAGACAAAGATTGAATACAAGAGATGAACTAGGGTTTGAGATGAGATGGTGCTATTGAAGATGTTGATGAAGATTGGTCCTCCCACGATGAGAGGATCGTTGGTGATGTCGATGGCTTCGATTTCCCCCTCCCAGAGGGAAGTATACCCGGCGGAATCGCTCCGCCGGAGATCAAAAGTGCTCCTGCCCAAGTTCTGCCTCGAGATGGCGGTGCCCCGTCCCAAAAGTCTTCTCCTCATTTTTTCTAGGGAAAATGGGCTTATGTACCAGAAAATGGGCACCGGAGGCTGGCCAGGGGCCCCACGAGTCACCCGGGTGCGCCTGGGGGGTGGCGTGGCCTGGTGCCTCGTGGGCACCTGGGTGGCCCCCTCTGGTACTTCTTTCTTCCAATATTTTTTATTTATTCCAAAATAAATCTCCGTGAAATTTCAGCTCATTTGGAGATGTGCAGAATAGGTATCTCTGACATAGTTTTTCAGGTCCAGAATTCCAGCTGCCGGCAATCTCCCTCCTTATGTAAATCTTACATATTAAGAGAGAAAAGGCATTAGAATTGCTCCACAAAGTGTTATATTGATTAAAAACACTATAAATAACAGTAGTAAAACATGATGCAAAATGGACGTATCAGTCATGTAGTCGACGTTCACATGACACCACTAAAGGAAGCAACAACATACATATCATCAAAATATCGAACGAATACCAAATTCACATGATTACTTATGACAAGACTTCTCCCATGTCCTCAAGAACAAAAGTAACTACTCACAAATAATATTCATGTTCAAGATCAGAGGGGGATTGAATATCATTAAGGATCTGAACATATAATCTTCCACCAAATAAACCAACTAGCATCAACTACAAGATGTAATCAACACTACTAGCAACCCACAGGTACCAATCTGAGGTTTTGAGACAAAGATTGAATACAAGAGATGAACTAGGGTTTGAGATGAGATGGTTCTGGTGAAGATGTTGATGAAGATTGGTCCTCCCACGATGAGAGGATCGTTGGTGATGTCGATGGCTTCGATTTCCCCCTCCCGGAGGGAAGTATCCCCGGCAGAATTGCTCCGCCAAAGGGCAAAAGTGCTCCTGCCCTAGTTCCGCCTCGAGACGGCGGCGCTTCGTCCTAAAAGTCCTCCTCTTATTTTTTTCTAGGGTAAATGGATTCATATAGCAGAAGGAGGGGGCCAGAGGCCAGTTGTGGGCCCCACGAGGCATCAGGGCGTGCCCTGGGGGGTAGGCGCGCCCTGTTGCCTTGTGGGCAACAGGAGGCCCCCCTCTGGTGGTTCTTTGTTCCAATAATTCTTATATATTCAATAAAAAATCTTCATGAAGTTTCACGTCATTTGGAGCTTTGTAGAATAGGTATCTCTGTTGTCGGTATTTCAGGTCCAGAATTCCAGCTGCCGGTAATCTCCCTCTCCATATAAATCTTGCAAATTAAGAGAGAAAAGGCATTAGGATTGCATCATAAAGTGAAATAATGACCAAAAACATTATAAATATCAATAGGAAAACGTGATGCAAAATGGGCGTATCAACTCCCCCAAGCTTAGACCTCGCTTGTCCTCAAGCGAAAACCGAAATTGATAATCATGACCACATGTTTAGAGAGAGAGAGCTGTCGATAAAACAAAATACGGACATGAAAGCTTCATGATCAATACTATAGCAGCAATATATCATCATAAAACTTCCCATAAACAAGTAATAATTCATTACAATATCAAAGTATAAAGCATAGACTTTCTTGAAAACCAACAAACTATGTTCTTAGTCAATGAAACAATTACAATTCATCATATTTTCAGGAAGAATCTATATAAGAGCTTTCTTTTAGCAAGTTCACATACTCAACTATCATTTAGTCTTCTATGATTGCTATCACTCACATCATATTTATGGGGCGAAAGTTTCAATCAGACACACAAGAAGATGGGGGTTTATAATTTCACCTCCCAACTAATTTACCTCAGGGGTAATGTCAACAATAATAATTCATGATCACTTACATCCAACTGGATATATGAGCATAGATCTTTCCCCACCACATGATGCTTGCCAAGAGAAAAATAAAAACGGAATAGAGAAGAACACTATTGACTCTTTCATAAAAAGTAAATACAGAGAAGTAAAAGTTAGGCCCTTCGCAGAGGGAAGCAGAGGTTGTCATGCACTTTTTATTTTTGGATGTGCAAACTCTTAATGTAAAGGAGTGTCACTTTATATTGCCCCTTGTGATAGCAACCTTTATTATGCAGTCTGTCGCTTTTATTTCTTCACCATCACAAGTTCATACAAAGCTTATTTTCCCTTACAATAAAAGTTCTTACATATTTAGGGGAAATTTTTATTGCTTTATGCACCGATGACAACTTACTTGAAGGATCTTATTCAATCCATAGGTAGATATAGTGGACTCTCATGGCATGAAACTGGTCTCAAGGGTTTTGGATGCACAGTAGTATCTCTACTTAGTGTGGATTTTTGGCTAGCAAAGGATAGTGGGCAAGCACCACATGTTAGAGGATCCATGACAATATAACTTCTATGTGAATATAAGCAAACATAACTCATTACGCTGTCTTCCTTGTCCAACGTCAACTCTTTGGCATATAATATTTAATGGGGGCTCACAATCATAAAAGATGTCCAAGATAGTATATTTATATGTGAATCCTCTCTTCCTTTAGCAATCTTTCATGAATTGCATCACTGACCAATGCTATGTTTGTCAATTTCCAATAAATTTATCAACTACACTTTTCTTATGTAAAGTAATTACTTCCCCATGGGATTAGCATATGATCTTTTCATTCTTTTATTGCTAAGATTGAAACATAAAAGTAAAGAAACAAAAATCAAACTACTCTTTATTATATAACTCTCACACACGATTACATAGATAGATAGATCATGAAACAAGCACTCGAAACTAGATCATACTAAACTTTTTATTCCTCTAAATCATGAAACAACTAAGGATCGAACTACGATAGATAATGATGATAAAGTGTGATGGTGATACGATACCGGGGCACCTCCCCCAAGCTTCGAAAAAGCCAAGGGTGGTGCCCATACCCGTGTACTCAAGTGTCTTTCTTCGGTGATGGTGGTGATGAAGTGATGGGCTTGTCCTTCATCACATTAATAAGGACCTCCCTTAGGCTCTGAATTTCTCGGAGTACATGCTAGATCATCTCTGTAATATGCTTATTCTCTGCCCCCAAGCATTCTTTCCTGCATCACTTTCACTTGGAAGTGAGATGTCCCAATTGGAAGGTATGTGCATATGGGGAGTATTTTCAACTCCATAATTGTGAACCAAGTTACGAAAATTGTTTTGATGTATCCTGTGTAAGGGCCTCCTGGGGGCAAGCCCTTCTTGTACCCCTTGACTTCCATGGCTTGATGGGGGTTTGGAGTTGTAGAGATGCCGGCAAGGGTACCCCTCTCGGAGGCCGGAGGGTGGACTTGCAGCAAATCCCCTTCACCTTCTTCCATGGTGATCTCCTCCTCCTCCTCTGTCCAAAGTTCCATCTGCAGCAACCAAGCGTCGTCTCCCACGTTGTTCGAGGAGGCGGAAGACATGATACCTGACCTCGAAAATCTGACAGAAAACAGCACGAAACAGGAACAGAGGAGAAACTTGGGATACGGTGGTCAAAACATCCGGGATTATATATGAAGAATTTTTATCTTGCAAAACAAGTATACGAGAGGAAAATGGAGTCGGGAGGGCACACGAGGGGCCCACAAGGCAACACGGCGCGCCCTGGGGGTATGGCGCACCTTGTTGCCTTGTGACCTCCTCGTGGGTCCCCTCGGCAGTTTCTTATTTTATTATTTTTTCTAATATTCCAAAATGGACAGAAATAATTTTGATGGAATTTTTGGAGTCGGTTTACTTACCGTATCACATACCTACTCCTTTTCAGGGTTTTGGAGCATTCCGAGAGGTCTCTTTTATGTGTTCCTCCGGTGTCATAGTTTGAATAATATTAGTTTCAACATTAATGGGCGTACCTGAGATATAATGTTTAATTCTTTGCCCATTAACCACTCTCAGGTTAGTGCCTTCGGAGTTGTTGATCTTGATAGCTCCGGAGCGATAAACTTCTTCGACAATGTATGGCCCTTCCCATTTAGAGAGAAGGTTTCCTGCAAAAAAATCTTAAACGAGAATTGTACAATAGAACATGCTCTCCAACCTTGAATTCCCGTTTTTGAATTCTTTTATCATGCCATATTTTAACTTTTTTTTAAACAACTTGGCATTTTCATAGGCTTGAGTTCTTCATTCATCGAGGGAGCTAATATCAAATAACCTCTTCTCACCGGCAAGTTTGAAATCATAGTTAAGTTCCTTAATTGCCCAATAAGCTTTATGTTCTAATTCAAGAGGTAAATGACATGCTATTCCATAAACCATTTTATACGGAGACATACCCATAGGATTTTTATAAGCAGTTCTATAGGCCCACAATGCATCATCAAGTTTCTTAGACCATTTTTTTCCTGGATCTATTAACGGTCTTTTGCAAAATTAACTTTATTTCTCTATTTATCAATTCAACTTGACCACTGGACTGAGGATGATAAGGCGATGCAATTCTATGATTAACATCATATTTAGCAAGAAGTTTACGGAAAGCACCATGAATAAAATGTGAACCACCATCAGTCGTCAAGTATCTAGGGACTCCAAACCTCGGGAATATAACTTCTTTGAGCATTTTAATAGAGGTGTTGTGATCAGCACTACTAGTTGGAATAGCTTCTACCCACTTAGTAACATAATCAACAGCAACTAGAATATGTGTATACCCATTGGATTTAGGGAAAGGTCCCATATAATCAAAGCCCTAAACATCAAATGGCTCAATAACAAGTGAATAATTCATAGGCATTTCCTGACATCTACCAACGTTACCAATTCTTTGACATTCATCACAAGAGAGGACAAACTTAGGTGCATCTTTAAAAAGAGTAGGCTAATAAAAACCAGACTGTAATACCTTATGTGCAGTTTTGTCTCCCGCATGGTGTCCTCCGTATGCCTCAGAGTGACACTTCTGTAGGATTTGTTCCTGTTCATGCTCAGGTACACAACGTCTAATAACACCATCTACTCCTTCTTTATACAAATGTGGGTCATCCCAAAAGTAATGTCTTAAATCAAAGAAGAACTTTTTCTTTTGTTGGTATGTATAGCTAGGTGGGATATATTTAGCAACAATGTAATTAGCATAGTCTGCATACCAAGGACTATTATGAGAAGCATTTATAATAGCTAATTGCTCATCAGGAAAATTATCATTAATAGGAAGTGGGTCATCAAGAAAGTTTTCCATCCTAGATAAGTTATCTGCTACAGGGTTCTCAGCTCCCTTTCTATCAATAATATGCAAATCAAATTCTTGTAGTAAAAGAACCCACCTAATCAATCTAGGTTTAGCATCTTTCTTTTCCATAAGGTATTTAATAGCGGTATGATTAGTGTGAACAGTTACTTTAGAATCAACAATATAGGATCTGAATTTATCACATGCAAACGCAACTGCTAAAAAATTCTTTCTCAGTAGTAGCATAATTTCTTTGAGCACTGTCTAGAGTCTTACTAGCATAATGAATGCCATTCAATTTCTTATCAACTCTTTGACCTAGGACAGCACCAACAGCATAATCACTAGCATCACACATAATTTCAAAGGGCAAGTTCAAATCAGGTGGTTGAACAATGGGTGCAGAAATCAAGGCTTTCTTATGTATTTCAAAGGCTTCTACGCAATCATCATCAAAAATAAATGGAACATCTTTTTGCAAAAGATTAGTAAGAGGCCTAGAAATTTTCGAGAAGTCTTTTATGAACCTTCTATAGAAACCAGCATGACCAAGGAAACTTCTTATGCCTTTGATATCTTTAGGACATGGCATTTTCTCAATTGCATCAACTTTGGCTTTGTCTACCTCAATAACTCTTTCAGAAATTTTATGTCCAAGGACTATACCTTCATGCACCAAAAAGTGGCACTTCTCCCAATTCAAGACAATATTACTTCTTCACATCTCTGCAAAACTCAATCAATGTTGCTTAAGCAATCATCAAAAGAAGTTCCGTAAATGGAAAAATCATCCATGAATACCTTAACAATCTTTTCACAAAAGTCAGAGCATATAGCAGTCATACATCTTTGAAAGGTAGCAGGTGCATTGCATAAACTGAAAGGCATACGTCTACAAGCATAAGTTCCAGAAGGACAAGTAAATGTGGTTTTCTCTTGGTCATCTTTTGATACAGGTATTTGAGAAAAACAAGAATATCCATCTAGGAAGCAAAAATGTGTATGCTTAGATAATCTTTCTAGCATTTGATCAATAAAAGGAAAGGGTAATGATCTTTCCTAGTAGCTTTATTTAATTTCCTGAAATCAATTGTCATCCTATAACCAGTTACAATTCTTTGTGGGATAAGTTCATTTTTATCATTAGGAACAACAGTAATGCCTCCTTTCTTAGGAACACAATGAACTTGACTTACCCATCTACTATCAACTATAGGATAAATTATACCTGCCTCCAGAAGCTTTAATATTTCAGTTCTTACCCACATTCTTCATTTTAGGATTCAGACGTCGTTGTTGATCAACAACGGGTCTAGCATCTGTCTCCAGATTAATCTTGTGCTGGCATAAAGTGGGACTAATGCCCTTAAGATCATCCAGAGTATATCCAATAGCAGCACGGTGCTTCCTCGGAGTTTTAAGTAATCTCTTTTCTTCATGCTCTGAAAGGTTAGCACTGATAATAACATGATATATTTTCTTTTCATCATGATAAGCATATTTAAGTGTATCAGGTAGTTTTCTTTAATTCAAACACATGATCACTCTTAGGTGGGAGAGGGTCTCCAAGAGTTTCAACAGGCAAATTATGTTTAAGAATAGGTGCTTGTCTAAAGAATAGTTCGTCTATTTCATTCATATGCATATCATTTTCATGGTCTAGCAAATATTGCTCTAAAGGATCAGTAGGAGGCACTGCAATAGAAGCAAGACCAATAATTTCATCTTTATTAGGCAATTCTTTCTCATGAGGTTGTCTACGAAACTTAGAGAAATTAAACTCATGAGATACATCACCAAAATTAACACTGACCGTTTCCCTATTACAATCAATCTTAGCATTAACTGTATTCAAGAAAGATCTACCAAATATAATGGGACAAAAATCATCTTGTGGTGATCCAAGAACAAGAAAATCAGTAGGGTATTTGATCTTACCATACAAGACTTCAACATCTCTAACGATCCCAAGTGGTGTAATAGTATCTCTGTTTGCAAGCTTAATAGTAACATCAATATCTTCGAGCTCAACAGGTGCAATATCATTCATGACTTCTTGATAAAGAGAAAATGGAATAACACTCACACTAGCACCAATATCACATAAACCATGATAGCAACGATCTCCAATTTTAACAGAAACAATGGGCATGCCAACAACAGGTTTATTTTTATCTTGTGGATCTGGCTTAGCAATTCTAGTTGCTTCATCACAAAAATATATGACATGTCCATCTATATTATCAACCAAAAGATCTTTAATCATTGCAACATTAGGTTCCACTCTAATTTGTTCAGAGGGATTAATTGGTTTAATATTACTCTTATTAACCACAGTTGAAGCTTTAGCATGTTCCTTAATCCTAACAGGGGAAGGAGGTTTCTCAATATAAGCAGTAGGCACAACTGGATCAACATTATAAATAATTGTTTCCTCTTTAGCTATAATAGGTTCTTCCTTACTTCAATAGGTGGATGAAACTTAAACCATTTCTCCTTAGGGAGATCAACGTGAGCAGCAAATGATTCACAAAACGTAGGTACTATCTCAGAGTCAAGTCCATATTTAGTACTAAACTTATGAAAAGCATCGGTTTCCATAAAAGATTTAACACAATCAAATTCAAATTTTATACCTGACTCTTTATCTTTGTCGATTTCCCAATCTTCGGAGTTGTGTTTAATTCTTTCTAGAAGATCCCATTTGAATTCAATAGTTCTCTTCATAAAGGAACCAGTAGAAGAAGTATCGAGCATGGATTGATCATTATGAGAAAGCCGAGCATAAAAGTTTGGTATAATTATTTCTCTTGAGAGCTCATGATTGGGGCATGTGTGCATCATATACTTAAGCCTCCCCCAAGCTTGAACGATACTTTCTCCTTCACGAGGCCAAAAATAATTCCGATCACGATGAACCAAATGCATAGGATAAAATTTCTGGTGAAATTCCAGCTTCAACAGTTTGAATCCCATATTCCAGTATCATCCAATAGCCTATACCATGTCAATGCCTTTCCCTCCAAATATAAAGGGTATACCTTCTTCTTAACTCCATCCTCGGATAAACCTGCAAGCTTAAACAATCCACAAATTTTATCCACATAGATCAAGTGCATATCAGGATGTATTGTTCCATCTCCTGCATAAGGATTAGCTAGCAGATTCTCTAACATACCCGAAGGAATTTCATAGTAAATATTTTCAGTAGGTTCAATAGGTTGAGGAGCAACTCTTATTGCTTCCGGTCGAGGTGGAGATACCCCGAACAAGCCCCTCAAAGGATTACTTTCCATACTGACAAGTGACAATAAATTTTAGCACGTTATAAAAAAAATTCCTTACCAAATTCCACTTACCAAAGGTGCTTCACTCCCCGGCAATGGCGCCAGAAAAGAGTCTTCATGACCCACAAGTATAGGGGATCAATTGTAGTCCTTTCGATAAGTAAGAGTGTCAAACCCAACGAGGAGCAGAAGGAAATGACAAGCGGTTTTCAGCAAGGTATTCTCTGCAAGTACTGAAAGTAGCGGTAACAGATAGTTTGATAGCAAGGCAATTCGTAACAAGAAACAAGTAACAGTAGTAACAATGGTGCAGCAAGGTGGACCAATCCTTTTTATAGCAAAGGACAAGCCGGAACGGTCTCTTATATAAAGCAAAGTGTTCTCGAGGACACATGGGAATTATCAACTAGTCACTTTCATCATATTCATTTGATTCGCGTTCGTTACTTTGATAATTTGGTATGTGGGTGGACCGATGCTAGGGTGCTTTCCTTACTTGTACAAGCATCCCACTTATGATTACCCCCTCTCGCAAGCATCCGCAACTACGAAAGAAGAATTAAGATAAATCTAACCATAGCATGAAACATATGGATCCAAATCAGCCCCTTACGGAATAACGCATAAACTAGGGTTTAAGCTCTGTCACTATAGCAACCAATCATCTACTTATTACTCCACAATGCCTTCCCTTAGGCCCAAGTATGGTGAAGTGTCATGTAGTCGACGTTCACATGACACCACTAAAGGAAGCAACAACATACATATCATCAAAATAACGAACGAATACCAAATTCACATGATTACTTATGACAAGCCTTCTCCCATGTCCTCAAGAACAAACGTAACTACTCACCAATTATATTCATGTTCAAGATCAGAGGGGTATTGAATATCATTAAGGATCTGAACATTTAATTTTCCACCAAATAAACCAACTAGCATCAACTACAAGATGTAATCAACACTACTAGCAACCCACAGGTACCAATCTGAGGTTTTGAGACAAAGATTGAATACAAGAGATGAACTAGGGTTTGAGATGAGATGGTGCTGGTGAAGATGTTGATGAAGATTGGTCCTCCCATGATGAGATGATCGTTGGTGATGTCGATGGCTTCGATTTCCGCCTCGTAGAGGGAAGTATCCCCGGCAAAATCGCTCCGCCGGAGGGCGAAAGTGCTCCTGCCCTAGTTCCGCCTCGAGACGGTGGCGCTTCGTCCCGAAAGTCCTCCTCTTATTTTTTTTCTAGGGTAAATGGCTTCATATAGCAGAAGGAGGGGGCCAGAGGCCAGCTGTGGGCCCCACAAGGCATCAGGGCGCGCCCTGTTGCCTTGTGGGTAATAGGTGGCCCCCCTCTGGTGGTTCTTCGTTCCAACAATTCTTATATATTCAATATAAAATCTTCGTGAAGTTTTAGGTCATTTGGAGCTCTGTAGAATAGGTATCTCTGTTGTAGCTATTTGAGGTCCAGAATTCCAAATGCCGGTAATCTCCCTCTCCATATAAATCTTGCAAATTGAGAGAGAAAAGGCATTAGGATTGCATCATAAAGTGAAATAATGACAAAAAACATTATAAATATCAATAAGAAAACATGATGCAAAATGGACGTATCAGTCACCAATAAAACGAACTGTGTGCGATGACGGAGACATCAAATATGATTCAGAAAAGAGTTGCGTGTGCGATAAGTGGCATACAGTTGATCCATACAAACTGTTTGCGATACAAAATAACGCGAACGGTTACCCAAATATAGATGTGTGCGATAGACGGCATACAGTTCACTCAGATGAACTGTTTGCGATGAGCGAAAATAACACAAACGATTACCCAGATCCATATGTGTGCGATAGACGGCATACAGGTCAGTGAGATGAACTATTTGCGATGAGCGAAAATAACACAAACGATTACCCAGATCCATATGTGTGTGATAGACGGCATACAGGTCAGTGAGATGAACTATTTGCGATGATCCAGAAGAACACAAACGATTCGGCGTAACGAGATGTGTGTGATACCCGGTAAACAGGTCGGTAATCGGAATTGTGTGCGATAATTCTAGACAACCCATACGATTTTTTGTTGTTAATTATGTGCTCGACAGGGCACAAATTCAAGAAACCAACTGTGGGCGATACAGTAAAAGATCGATGTCGAATATGTATTGCTAACCGTCTGCGATGAGATTGACAGGGGAAACAGAGATAACGAATTAATATGAGGGAATGGCAATAGAGATATACAGTCTGCTTAATTTAGTCCTTCTTCTTCTTCTTGTTGTTGGATGGCCCCGCGACATCATCTTGGCGAGGACGCTTCTTGCCGTTGACCGTTGGCTTTTCATCGCCGCCACCGTCCTCGTCGTCGTCATCGTCGTCGTCATCATCGTTGATGTCCTCATCGTCGTCCTCCTTGTTCGACCATTCCTCCTTCTCATCATCATCGTCGTCGTCGTCTTCATCCTCCGATGGCTCCTCGTCCATCTAGTCATCGTCCGACGACTCGGGCGGCGGCATCCCTTCCATGAACGGATAAAACCGAGGTCAGGGATCGACGCCGGACTCATGGAAGACGAGCGGTATGATTCTGAGGTTGACCTTTGACGGGGCGCCAGACTGCTGGCGGAGCTGTCATCCTGACTGTCGCTCGACATGGCTGTGCTACATATACAAATAGCGAGAAAGAGAGATTGTAGAGTGTGTGTAAGTGTGTAGCACGGCCGGCTGGGACGATAAAGATGGTGGCGACTGAAGGGGGTATGAAGAAAAGAGGAATGGCAATTGAAGCGAGGGATTGACGGATTGTATTGGCGGCTTGGCAGGCAGTTAGAATTTTGATATAATCAACCGCAATTATTAGTACCCCAGTCGCTCCAAATTCCCGTGGTTGCGGAGTTCTCAATGTGATAAATACGCACACGGGTTGGAGCGTCCAAATGTGAAACAAGCATTTAACAACAAGCAATAGATGAGCTCTGCTTATTGACGTAGCCAGTAATAATCAAACAAAACCCCTAACCATCATTGCAAACATCGCATAGAAGATGGCTAATGCGACAACTACAACTACACATGCTAGTTCCTTCTTGTCTCTTGCTTTCATCTGTTGCCTATGATTGATTCTTTCTTGCTTCATCGTAGTGATTGTACACTCCAGATCAGTTAGTTTCTTCTTCAGCTTTACGTTATCTTCTGTGAGCTTGGTCATAACACTCTGAGCCCTGCCATGCCATTCATCATCCAACCAGTTAACAAAGGCACAAGCCTCATATCCCTGCGAATGTTAAATATTTAGGATGAGTGGGAGCATTAACTCAACTTAAAGGATGAACTTAGCACTAACCTCTAAGGGGCAACTGAGAAACCGTCTGCCAATGTCGAATCCCTCTGTGCATACACGTCGAGTGGGAGTGTGTCTGTGCACACAACTCAGCTTTTGGTACTTCTCGATGGTGCAAAACTCGGAGTCGAACTCATGTTGTGGGAGTCTGGATTCATACTCCAGATCCAGCAGTTGATCACTTTCCTAGGGGGGGGGGTCATTCAGGACGGATTGAGGGAGCTACTTTGGACATGCTAAAAAGATCAAGATTGATTGGAACCTTACAAGATGATTCGGATCCGTAGTACGCTGGCCTTCTGATGACCTTAGGCAAGTGCTCGGCGGTGATCGCCGTCGTGGCGGCGCTGCCCATCGCGCTGCCGAGAGCGACGATACGAGCCGGAGCAGCCACACCAAAACCATGAGGACCACTCGTCCGCATTCCCCCAAAGTCAGCGCCACGCAAGGGAATTTGGGGGCTATCTAGGGATTTGGGGGAAATGGGGAAACTGTGGGGATCTGATAACGGTCGGGGAACTACTTATCGCACTCTATTGTATACGGCACACGGTTTGTACATATCGTGTGTGTTCGATAATTACAACTTCACACATGATTTCCACACCAAATCGTGTGAGATGACAACGTGTGTGAGACACGGTTCCCGTAACATAACCGTATGTGATGTAATACTCAGGGTAAACAGCCGCTCTACGGATACCCGTCATCAAAAAAATAAAAACAGCCGCTCTGCGGATAGAGATGGGGGCAGCGGCCGAGGCATCGGCTACTGGATAGGGGGTCAATCCTCGGTCGGTCGGTGGTGGCGGCATGATAGGAGGTCAATCCTCGGTCGGTGGTGGGAGATACTAGGAGGAGCTCAATCCTCGAGGTTGGCGGCGGTGTGATTGGAGCACATCCCTCACGGTCGATGGCGGGATAGTGGAGCTCTAACTTCAGGTGGTTGCCCCACTATGCGCTGCTCCTCGACCCCGCTGTCTCGGCGTGCCGCGGCTACGCGCTGCTCTGTCTGCTGGGTGGAGGTCGCCACGCGGCTAATTAATTAAGGTATTCTTTTCATTGAGTGGCTTAATTAAGATATTCAATTCATAAGGGTAGTACTGTACGTGTAAATTTACTGGTCATTAAATTGTGTCATCGCACGGTGGATAACAATATGGAGCGACCTCCGTAAATTATGAAAATAAAATCTTGTGATTTATTCACGCATCTTTGGGCATCCATTAATCCATTTATTAATTTTTTTCATTACCCCTCGTGTGTGTGCAGATGGAACGATCTCAATGGATGAAGGATCGGGCATCCTTACAGTTTAGGGGTGGCGTTCAGGAGTTCATGACTTTGGCTGAATGGACAAAGAGGAGAGTTGTTGAAGAATATTACATCCTCTGTCCATGCCTGGATTGTACCAATACAGAGTCACATCCAACTATGGAGGTCGAGTACCACTTTTACTCGTGGGGATTCATGGATGGATATACACGTTGGACTAGACACGGTGAAGAGCCGGTCATGGATGAAGGTAACCAGGGCGGTGAGATGCCAAACCCCGATCAGAGTCACATGGATGTTGAATTTAAACTCAGGGCTCAGACATCAAGCTACCAACGGAACAGAGACATACCAAAACCCCCATAGAAAAACCAAGGCTGCGATGCAGACGACACCGACGACCTTGATGCTATGCCAGATTTTGCTGCTATGATTGTAGATTTCCAGGGCCCGGATAAAGAAATGGTTGGGTACAAGGATCTGCCAACCATTGAGGCAGACTCCAAGAAAGATTTGTATGCAGGTTGCAAAAAGAAATATTCCAAGTTGAGTGCCACACTGGCGCTTCTCAGATTTAAAGCAAAAAATGGTCTATCAAACAAGGGCTTCACAGACTTGTTAGGTCTTCTCAAAGACATTCTTCCAGAAGATAATGTGCTCCCCAAAAGCATGAACGAAGTGAAGAAAGTTGTTTGCCCATTGGAACTTGAAGTCCAGAAGATACAGGCTTGTGTGAATGATTGTATGTTGTACGGCGGTGACTACAAAGATTTCTGTTCATGTCGCATATGCAAGCATCCATGATACAAGCGTAGGAGAGAAAAGGACAAGTACAAAATGGATGACGAGATCAAGACAGGAATCCCGTTCAAGGTTGTTTGGTACTTGCCTATTATTCGAAGGTTGAAGTGTTTGTTTGCAAACCCTAGAGAGGCAAAGAGGTTGTGGTGGCATCAAGATGAGCGAACTGTGGATAAATATATGAGGCACCCCAAAGATGCGGCTCAGTGGGAATTAATCGACAATTAGTATAAAGACTTTGCCAAGGATCCTAGAAATATAAGGCTCGGGGAGTGTATTGGCGGAATGAATCCACTTGGCGATATGAGCACCCAACACAGCACATGGCCGGTGCTTCTGTGCATATATAACCTTGCTCCTTGGTTGTGTATGAAGAAAAAATACATCATGATGTCAATGATTATCCAAGGCCCAAAGCAACCTGGAAATGACATCGACATTTACTTTCAGCTACTGGTAGAAGAACTGCTGGTATTGTGGAAAAAGCCTGGTGTAACATGTTATGATGCTTACAAAAAACAATTTTTCCAGCTACATGTGTTGCTGCTGAACACCATTCAAGATATGCCGGCATTAGGCAACACATTAGGGCAGAAAACAAGGGGAGAAGTAGGATGTGTCACATGCATGGATAGGACAGCGAGTAGATTTCTTCCCAACTCGCACAAAACCATGTATTTGCATCATGGTTGGTACTTATGGAAAGATCACCCATACCAAAAGATGAAAGTTGAATTTGATGGTACGACAGAGGCAGGTTTGGGCCCAAGACCTTATACTGCGAAGGAGGTCCACAGCATGGCTAAAAAAAATTAATGTTGTGCTTGGCAAGGGACCCGGTTCGTCGTCGAAACAAACACCCAAGGAGCAAGTGTTCTGGTAATTACCTTACTGGGAGTTTCTAAGTGTACGTCACTGCATCGATGTCATGCACGTAGAGAAGAACATCTGTGAAAGCATCCTTGGTACTCTGCTCAAGATTAAAGGGAAAACAAAGGACGGTGACGGTGCACGACTCGATATGCTTGGTGGTCAACCAAACCGTATGACTGAAGCAGAAGATGAGGACAAATTGCTCCACGTTCGCCAGAGTTACAATTTCACTCCACAAGAAGCAAAAGAGTTCTTCGACTATTTGTTGTCAATTAAGACACCCTCTTCCTACTCCACAAACATCAGAAGTCTCGTGGATGTGAGCTCAGGTAAAAAGAAGTTGGCGCACAAGAAGTCACATGATTGCCTCGTAATGTTGACATAAATCCTCCTGGTGGCCATCAGGAATATGATGGACACAGACATAAGAAACACACTCATTGATCTCTGTGATTTCTTCAACAAACTATGGCAGAAGGTGGTAGACGTTGAAGAGCTGGATTTTATGCTAGCGGATATTGCAAGAATATTGTCAAACCTAGAGATGTTTTTCCCACTGTCATTCTTTGATGTCATGGTCCGTCTCACTGTGCACCTTGTCGACGAGATAAAGTATTGTAGTCCTGTGTTTCTTCGCAACATGTATCCCTTCGAGCTGGAGTAGGCCAGTAATCATGAGGAAAGTTCCACCCAGACTCAAAGAGACGGAAGAATACTTCATGCCCGGAAGCTTACCTGTGCAGCCGCAAGTCATTATGGGCTCTGGCTTGGTTGACCTTAGCTGTGACTCTGGCTGGGACGGTGCTAGCAAATGTAGAACTACGGTAGGATTGGATGAGCATCGGACAGTGGTCAGAGGAACTCTTCGGAAGACCATGTTTCGGTCGTCTTGTTCTCAAACACCCTGAAGTACGAGAACATAAAAAGAGGGATCGAATCTTGTGGGTAAAGTGCACAACACTCTGCAGAGTTAAAACCTAATCGATTAGCCGTGTCCCCGGTTACGGACAATTTGAGCCTCTAGACTTGGATCTATCTCGGAACTCTCAACACCGGATTGATAACTTAATTGTGGGCAACTTATATTGATTTGGGCTATGAGACATCGGTTGGCGGAACCATGTCATAGTAGATAACTCCGTAGTGAAAATTCCTGATTTATTCCTTTGTTGTAGGGAAAATAAAAACCAGCTTTTACGCAAAAACTCAACCATAGAGCCACAAAGCCATCTTGCATATAGAATAGTTTTATCATCTGCTTTTCTTATGGTGATCTTGCCGGTACATTCAATGTACTGACCTACACGGCTGCAACGTATCATGTTGCAGGATTTTTTTCCACGACAAGTGAGTTTCGTTGTAGGGTTACGGTCTACACTCAACCTGCCGATGGCGTCGATGGGACTCCACACCCCTTTGATTGTTTCCGCTGAGACTTATGAGGTATATATCAGTTTTACGTTATTTATACATGTGATTGCACTTTGATATATACATTGATGTACTGTGTGTGCCAGCATACTGATTCAGGGATGGCACGGATACACAGAGGCTTGACCGTTTGAGGTCGGGTCGCTACAGAGATGGTATCAAAGCACATGTTGACTGTAGGACGTGACCCTAGAAAATGGCTTAGAAATTTGGAGACCTCAATAGGAATGACTTTTACTACTCTCGTATTATTCTACTCTCGTAACCTCTAAATTCTTTTACTAAACTTTCCTTATTTCAACTTATAGATGGAGAGCTACATCCTGAATGAAAGAGGACATTACGAGGATGTTCTTGGTGGCCCATTCCTTGTGGAGCTAGTCAGACTGCTGAAGCTGCCGATACCCGAGATCAAGGCCACTAAGAGGACAACTGGATCATGGGGCATCAAGACTCAGGTGTTTGGATGCAAAGAGCACCCCAAGACTGGAGACATCAGCTTTGGAACGTTAAATAGTGACTGTGATATGGGCATAAACACTGCCGTCCATGATGCTATTGCACGACTGTGCTATCGTCATCGTGCTGCGCTAAGCAAGCATTACTTCGAAAAGGTTGGATGGCAGAAGGTTGATGGAGCCACTATTGCCCTGACCAATGAGCAGAAGATGAAGTTTGCACCACTATTGGTGTATAATCAGGAGCAGGAGCAATACGTTAAGAACCTGCAGATGGACCTTCTGGAAGCATTATTTGATAAGGAAGCCCTGCGTGAAGAGCTCAAGATTCAGAAGACGAAGGTAGCTAAGCTGAAGGAGGAGAACCTTGAGATCCAGAAGAATCGTCAGGAGCTGAAGAATAGCAGGACCATGGCTCATGCTAAAGATGTTGAGATTCAGAAGCTCAAGGAACAACTCCAGGAAATACAAGGACGTCACAAGAAACTCCGTGTCGATAGAGATAATCTGGCAGAAGAACTGGAGAATGTCAAGAAGGCCATTGGAGACAAGGATACCCTAGCTTAGTAGTAGCCCCACCATGAGAGAATAAAGATGAACATTTTTGCGATTTAAAGTATTCGACCATACAAACCTATGTGGCTGGCGATACTATAGGATTGATTGAATGCATGAATACTTGGTTGATACTATCTTTTGTGTTTGTTGAATGGTTGGATGTATTATATCTTAAGATATGGTATTCGTAGGTTTGTATTTATTTCAACCTTGAGAGACGTGATTTACGGAAGAATCACATAAGGCCTTCATATGGGAGAAGCATCAGCATTGGAAACTCCCGAGCATTGAAGACCTGAAGAAATGAAGACTTCGTAACGAAACCGTAGTAAAACGAGACCATTACAAATGGTAGAACTTTGAGTTGGGATTTGTTTGATCGATTGATTGTGTGAGTATCTCTCTTCCTCTCTATTCTCATCCCAAAACCCTTGGACTCAATAGATGATGAAGGAAGATGAACTCGTATTCTCTGGACCGATGACTCAGTTGGAGGTAGAGCTATGGATTCAAAACATTGAGAATCATTTCGGAAGCAATTTGGTTGCAAGGAAGTATGAGGTTCAATACGCTCTTCAGTACTTTACAGAAAGTGCTGCAACCTGGTGGAAAATGCATCAAGCCATACAAGGATGTATTGGAGCACAAACTTGGGAGGAATTCAAGAAGACTCTGCTAAAATCCCGTCTCATCCGAAAGCATTATGATAACCCGATGAGGAAACCTTGTGCCTGCAAGATATGCGGAGAAATAGGACACACCCAGGAAGAACACAAGGATGGATGCCCTCATTGTGAAGGAAATCACCCAGCTGAGGAATGCCCGACTGGGCAGGTGACATGTTTCTGGTGTGAAGGGACTACGCATTTCCCGGCTCAATGCCAAATGTACCACAAGGTAGAAGAAGTCATCAAGCAGCAGGAGGAAGCCATGAAGGAAGGTGTTAAAGATACAGATGAAGAAGGCCTAATCAGATTTTACTCCAATGCCTGCTATTCATGTGGAGAAGAAGGACATTTTTCACAGTATTGCACGAAGCAGGGAACTGAGTATCTTGGTGAGTTCCCGACAGCAGAAGTGGAGTATGACCCACAGGAAATAGAGGATCTGATTGGTACGAAGAAGACCAAGAAGAGGAAACAAAGACCTCCCCAGAACAACCCAATTTCTGCATAAAAGGACCTGAGTCATATTATATGTTTCAAGTGCAAGAAGTCAGGTCACTATTTCGATAGATGTCCAGGAAAGAAGCTAAAAATCCAAGGAGCCTTCATAATCACAAAGAAGCCCCGAGACATGTCGGAAGTCATTTGTTTTCGCTGCAAGGAGGCAGGACATTTTGCCAGGGAATGTTCAGATCAGAAGAAAGCTGGAGCTAAGTAGTCGAGATTTTGATATTGGTAATAAGTGTAGTAGGAAGCAGTTCTATTTTCATAAGTATGATGAGTTGAGTTATGTAATGGAAGTCTCGGAGATTGTAATAATTCATGAATCAATAAAGTTGATATGTCATATGCTGAAAGGCTTTATGAAGTTGTTATGCTGTTAACATTTACCTTGGAACTGATTATGTGGGTAAACATGGATGAAAATGAGTTGTTGATGCATAAACTGGGATTTTGATAAAGTACAAGGATACAATAGAATATGGTCAATGGATAACCCAGTACATCTTGTTCTAAGGATGACAACACCCTGTAAGATGTCGGGAATTGAATTTGAAGTTTTGTTTGGATGATATGATATTTTTACCCAAGGAGATTCATACATTATTCTGAATACCCTTTCTGTCTTACAACTGCAGATGACAACCCTTTATGAGTCTTTCCTCAAGGGCCCGGAAACCATCATGACCCTGACTAGTGATCATGATTACCCAAAGATCCTGAAGGACATGATGAAGCATATTCACCTTGAAGGAGATGCAGTCTACAAGGGCTACCCCTTCATGGAAAATGGAGTGGAACTTTGGTACGTGGAGGTACACCTCCACCGTGTGAAAGGAGTTTGCCCAAAGACTATGGGGCAATACTTTTTCATTTCTCGTGTACCACGAACCACGTTCTTCGACTCTGTTCATGAAGCTGCCATGGAAGCCATACGTCAGATCGGAGAAATACTTGAAGCAAGACTTCGTCATACTCAAGAATACCTGAGAGAGGTGCATGCAGAGATGATGGAGATGAAGCTCATGGCCACCATGATGAAGCAAAAGATTGATGATTTCAAGGAGCACATCGCACAATTCCAGTGGAACTGAAGCTTCCAAGGAGGATACATGAATAAAGATGAAATTAATGCTTGACCATACCAAACCTTGTGGATGGCAGCATTTGTAATAAAGTACTTTTGAGTGTTGGAATTTTGAGAAGTTGTTAAGGATGTAATAAAGGATTTGATATGAATATGATTTATGGATGAACCAGTACGTGCTATTTTAATTGTGATGCTTTTGTGTGAACACTTGACCAATGGAAAGGAAAGTGTATTCCGCAGAGTGGAGTTGAACAAAATGAGTTGGTGTTTTGTTTTCGTTTTGATGGTTACCCCAAGAGTATGAAGGAATGAAGTATTATTGGAGTTAAAGGAGGTGTAATGTTGGAAGATGGAACAATTATAACTCCAAGGATGAGTTAAAGCTGTACAAGTATTGAAGTGGGCCCATAACCCACAGGACCCAGGATTCACTAAGGAAAACAAGCCCAATCTTGTTGAAAAAGGAATCCTGAAGAAGCCATGATTTCATCAGCAGACGTTTCATAGGAGGTTGCGTAAACCCCGAGAGTTGTGAAGAAACGGTAGATGTATGTTTGGCTTGCAGAACCAATGGATTTACCCGAACCCGGATCGATGACAAGAGAGATTCTGCAATGCCTGTGAGAATGCCCGAGTGTTAGCAAACGAGATTTGCTAAACCTTATACAGAGTAATGATTTGGGTGCGACATGGCTTGGCCACCATGACGACTTACTCTTATCATTCGCTCTCGCTATTTGGAATGGAAAATCTGGAGTGGCTTACCTATAGTAGAGAGACGACGGTCGTTGAAACCTTGTTTAAGCCTTAGAATGGTATGTTAAGAAACCCTGGTACCAGGCAGTTGTTGCCAAACGTAGGTTATACGGTGAGATTCAACCCAGACCATTTTCCTGCAGGAAAAACCAGAAATTATTGACCACCATGAGATTAACGACAATTGTTTAGAATTGGCGACGGACCTGTCTGATAAGAAGACCCAGTCTCGGAAGAACCTCACCAAGATGTAAAGACACAAGAATTGAGGAAAAGGTATGCCCCTACCGGAAGAGCTTTCGTGTTGGAGTTATCCCGAAGATGTGAGTAGACCGACACCATCAACCTAAAGATGGAGAACATAAGTTTTAATGGACCCATGACTTGGAATTTAAGTGTGGTAGCACCCCAGACCTTTCCGATCAATGGATTTGCTGGAAGACCCCCAAACCCTAACCTTTTCTTGCTAGCCTCTTCGAATCTCGAGGACGAGATTCATTTTAAGTGTGGTAGGTTTGTAACATCCCAAAATTCTAAATTTTGGAATGTTATATTAATTAAATAAATAAGATTGATTGATTGACTGAAAGTGAGTGAAATTTGAAACCTTTTGAAATTTTAATGAGAGGGAATGAAATGACTTTCCCAAAACTTTCACTTTGCATTTTGAACTCAGTGAATTCAAATTCATTTCAATACAAAACCCTGGAGTGAAGATGAAATGACTTCTTCCATTTAAAGAAAATGAAAAGGGATTTTAAAATGATTTGAATTCCATTTGGAAATAATTCAAATTCAGAAACTTTATGCAACTCAATGATTTTCATGAGGGAAGATAAAATGACTTCCTCAAATTATATGAAATATGAGTTGGAAGTTAAAATAAAGGATTTGAAAGTGGTTTGAAATTCAAACTCAAACCCAATTTGGAGTTATTTGGTTTTTATTCAATTTATTTTTCTCCAAAAATAAAATATATGGAAAATAGAGTAACATGATTCCCTTCAACAGAAAAATGGAGAAAAATAAATTTGAATTCATTTTGGTATTTTAAAATAATTTTGGTTGCATCTTAAATGCAACAGTGGCACTGTTTGCTTTATTAGAATTTTTGTGAATTTTATTTGGACTTGAAAAATAGTCCATGATTTAGGAAATGTTTTTATGAAAATTTTGATATATTATATGCCTATATAATATTTTTATTTTATTTTGTTTATTTTTCATTCTGTCTGTGTTGAAAAAAAAACTTTTCGGACAGTGCCAGGCCGAAGCCCAGCACTGCCCTCTCTCTCTCCCCTCACCCCACCGGCCCACTAGGCCACCACGGCCCAGCAAATCTCCCACGCCCGAAACCCCTTCTTTCCGGTCGCCCGACCGCTTCGCCGCTCCCCGCGCCCGCTGACAAGTGGGGCCCGCACCCGTCTTCCTCCCCGCAACAGACGCGCTCGAATCCCGCTCGATCTCGACGCCGGCCGCATCCGTGCGCTCGCTAAACCCTAGCCCGAGTCGACCTCCTCCCCAAGGAACATGCCCTATAAGTACCCACGCTCCTCCTCTCTCGATCCCCTTCGTAAACTCGCGCCAAAACCCCCCACGTCCGCCATACTCGACGTTCCGATCTCGCCGGCCGAAACTACTTCCGCCGTCGATTTCGTCGCCGGTGAGCACCCCCAGCCCCTCTTATTCCGGCCATCGGCCTAGTCCAACTCCCCACACCGGTTTGACATGTTTTCCCTCGCCTTCTCCATATACAGGGAGCTATTCGAGCTCGCACGCCGTCGCCGGAGCTCTCGAGCCACAGGAGTTTTGCCGAGCTCGCCGCGCTCGTGTCCGTCGTCCCCGATCTTCACCGAGACCATCCCCGACTTCGTCTCGCTCCGCTGCATCTCCCCGACCACTTCACCGTCGCCCTCGACCACCGGAGCGCCGCCACCGTCATCGCCCGAGCCGCCGCCGTCGCCGTCGCCGTTTTTGGTAACGACCGGCCACCCGTTTTTCTTTCCGCATCGGCGACCTTTCTCCGCCGTTCGATCTAGATCCGACGCCCTAGGATAGATCTATATATTTTTGTTATTAACCGCGAATCGTTTTTTGTTTGATTTCGGTTGACCGCCCGCTAACTTCTGCCGAACACCCCACTTAGCCAATCGGCTTGCGCCACGTAGCCGTCGCCCGACCGGTAGCGTTTTTCTTTTATTTTTGTTTCTGTTTTAAAAACAGAATAGTTTCAATCTTAGAAAATTCATATCTATTAGGATTTTTAGTGTTTTGATTTGATTCCTTTTGCATTAGATTATAAATTTTATGAAGTTTCTGTAGATCTCAAGTTTGACTAGATTTGAAAGTTTGAATTTGCATGGAATTTGCTTGAATCACGAGATTGGGTATAACTTGAGCTAGGAATATTATTTTTGAGTGATTCTTGTTTCTACTGGTTCTTTGTGACTTTGTTCATCAGTAGGATTTAATTGGTGAATTTTATGATTATTTAAAATTAGGTTTTTACAAAAACAGTATTGTTTTAGTGGTTTATAGGTTTTATGTTAATTCTTTTAATTTTAATTGCTTTAATTTGTTTTCTTTAGTTATTTTGACGTATTCCTTTTAGTTTCTGTTAATTTATCTGTAGCTAATTTATTTGTAGAAAAAAATATTTTTGTGTATTTTATTTCTTTCATCTTACTAGAAAACTTGTTTCGATCATTATAGGAGTTTTACAAATGATTTTAAAATGATTCTTTTTGCATAAAGTTTTCTTTGTGTTTTTCTTTCTGTTATTTAGTAAAGAATTTATTTTTGTTTCTGTTAAAATTTATTTAGTGGCAGAAAACTTTTGTAGCTTGTTTTACTTGTAGTAAGCCTTTGATTTGAGTTTTAGAGTTTTCTTGTGTTTTTATTTGAGTTTTTATTATTGACTTCTTTATTGTTTTATTTGTTGATTGTTATTTTGAGTGCTAGAATTGATTGCTAGAATGTTTGCTTATGTGAATGCTATGTTTGATTATATAGATTTTCTCGGAGTGACGAATAGTTCTATCAAGTTCATTTTTTGAGAGCGATAAAATCTTCATCAACTTACCAGGCAAGTTCACTTTGACCATGTTATTCATACCTATGTTTTATTGCATTTAGTGTCACCATTTCAATAAATCCCTCCAATAGTGATATTGAATTCTTGTAGTTGAGTAGAATGCATGAGGTAGGAACCCATCTCCCCGTTACCATGCCCGGGACGTTGTTTAATTTTAAAGCTACGCTATAGTAGACGGGGTTGGTATGAGTGCCCGGGAGTGGTGTGAGGTGAAGGACTCTACGCCAATGACGACAACTTCATGATGCCATCTTCAAGGCCTGCATCTTCAAAACGTCAAGACTTCAAGATTTCAAGACTCGAGACAAGACTTCAATACACACTACTGGGTGGACTGGTTGTGAGGCACCCTGGAGCACCCAGTGGATGCCTAGTGAGCTGGAGTAGGCCAGTACTCATGAGGAAAGTTCCACCCAGACTCAAAGAGACGGAAGAATACTTCATGCCTGGAAGCTTACCTGTGCAGCCGCAAGTCATTATGGCTCTGGCTTGGTTGACCTTAGCTGTGACTCTGGCTGGGACGGTGCTAGCAGATGTAGAACTACGGTAGGATTGGATGAGCACCGGACAGTGGTCAGAGGAACTCTTCGGAAGACCATGTTTTGGTCGTCTTGTTCTCAAACACCCTGAAGTACGAGAACGTAAAAAGAGGGATCGAATCTTGTGGGTAAAGTGCACAACACTCTGCAGAGTTAAAGCCTAATCGATTAGCCGTGTCCCCGGTTACGAACAATTTGAGCCTCTGGACTTGGATCTATCTCGGAACTCTCAACACCGGATTGATAACTTAATTGTGGGCAACTTATATTGATTTGGGCTATGAGACATCGGTTGGCGGAACCATGTCATAGTAGATAACTCCGTAGTGAAAATTCCTGATTTATTCCTTTGTTGTAGGGAAAATAAAAACCAGCTTTTACGCAAAAACTCAACCACAGAGCCACAAAGCCATCTTGCATATAGAATAGTTTTATCATCTGCTTTTCTTATGGTGATCTTGCCGGTACATTCTATGTACTGACCTACACGGCTGCAACGTATCATGTTGCAGGATTTTTTTCCACGACAAGTGAGTTTCGTTGTAGGGTTACGGTCTACACTCAACCTGCCGATGGCATCGATGGGACTCCACACCCGTTTGATTATTTCCGCTGAGACTTATGAGGTATATATCGGTTTTACGTTATTTATACATGTGATTGCACTTTGATATATACATTGATGTACTGTGTGTGCCAGCATACTGATCTAGGGATGGCACGGATACACAGAGGCTTGACCGTTTGAGGCCGGGTTGCTACAGAGATACGACGAAGCATCTGTAACACCCCTATGTAATAAAGCACAGTGATCATCTGATAATCATGCCAAGTCATCTGAGATTTGCAATGATAATCATGTTGGATTAATATCTCATTTCAAATTCTGTCACTGAATTCAAATTCAAATGGAAGTGAAATTTGAAGTTGCTTAAAAGATGCTGGAAAAATGTTCATCATTTAGTAAATATTCCTACACTAATATTTGTTCAGGAAAATAACATCACCATGTTGCTAATATGAGCATTAGCATTTAATCCAGTGCAATTCTAGCAATTTAAAATTGCTAATTCATTTATGAAAAATGCAAATGATTCCTCTGCCTCCCAAAAATATTTGTGGCAGTGCATAAAAATGCCAGGGATTTAATGGGCCAATTTCCCTATTTTTCCTAGGTCATTTGGGTGCCCTAATATTTGCCCTAAACCTCTCTGTTTAAATTAAAAGGAAAAACAGAAAGAAAAAGAAAAGAGCGAGGCCATACCTGTTACTGGGCCGAGCCCAGCCCAGCTCAACTGCTCCCGCCTCGCTGTCGTCTTCCCCGCAATCGGCGCGCGCCCGGCGCCGTCCACCGCCTGCCACGGCGACGGAGTGGGTGAGCGGAGGGGATAAGGGCCATCCCGTCCGTCTCCCCTGGACACCGCGCCCTCCATTCCCTCTCTCTCCCTCGCGCGCTCGCTCGTTCCTACCACCACCGAGCGCCACCGCCGACTTGCCACTGCCACCGTCGCGGCCACCGGTGCCCATTTGCCTCTCCGACGAGTCCGGAAGGTCAGCCGGCCTCTGTCTCTTCTTCCTCGACCGGCGGTTGGAGCAGGGGAGCCCTATACGCACCGGATCGACCCCTTCGTCAACCTCGGGCCGCCGGCGATCCCCTCCCTCTCCGGCATCTCGGCAGCTCCTAAACCCCCGCCGGCCTGTCGTGTGCCACTCCGTAAGCCTCCACCCTCTCCCCTGGCCTCTCTGGTTGCTCGCTTGCGCGCTAGATCGGCGATTTCACTAAGGCCCGAACGCCGCCGCCGCCATTGCTCGACGCCGGCGTGCCTACCGGCCATCTCCGCCCGTTTCGATGCCGCAGATCGACGCGCGGAGTAGTGCCCGTTCGAACGCAGCAGAAAACGCGCAAAACGGCGCACCGTGGCGTTTTTCCGGCCGTCTCCGGCGTTCGGCCGCCGCGAACGACTCGCCGGAGCCTGTTCCGGTGCCGGCGCTGAGCTGGCCTGGCGTGGGGCCCGCCCAAGGTCACTGCCATGTGGGCCCCTGGTCACGGTTGACCGCGGTCAACGGGCTGACGTGGCAGCTATAGCCACTGACGTGTGGGCCCCCTTCGGTTAATTAAATTAACTAAACCATTTTTAATTAAACCTAAACTTAATTAGTTAGTTAGTGACACTGATAGTAGGCCCCTCCTAGCTAATTAATCTGTTAGTTTAAGTTAATCACTGTCAAGCTCCACACAGGCTGACAGGTGGGTCCCACCTGCCTGTTTGACCAGTCAGCTGGTCAGCCGACTGCTGACGTAGTGATGACATCAGCATGACGTCATATTCCATTTCTGGTATTTCTGTTAATTTAAATAATTTCAGAAAATAGTTTAAATCTTTGAAAAATCGTAGAAAATAAACCGTAGCTCGGATCGAAAAACTTTCTACATCAAAGTTGCTTAGAAAAATCCCACGAATCCGATCGTGCCGTCTGTTTTCTTATCGGGACCCTCTACGTAGGTGAACCCGCAACTTTTTGCCTGTTTCCGGTAGATGAATAGTGCATGCTTACCTGCTAATAATTCCAACTTAAATCCTAAAATAACTAAAATGGTTTAGAGATACATTTAGGCAACCCTGCACTGCATTTTAGCATGTCATGCTCTGTGTTGCATTTGTCTGCCTTTATTTATTGTTTCCCCCCCTCTTCTTCTCCGATAGCCCCCGAGACCGACACAGCTCAGGAGACCGACGACACCTGTGACGATCCCTCCTTTGCCGCAGAGCTTCCAGGCAAGCAACCCCCCCTTGACGCATGCCTATATCACCTATTCTCTCTCCCTCCTGCTTGCATTAGAATTTGCTACTGCTTTGTTTTATCCTATTCCGATGCATAGCCTGTTCTTGTAAATGTTATTGATACCTGCCTGTTATCCAAAATGCTTAGTATAGGTTGATGGTAAACCATCTGTGGCCCCTTTCCTTGCTTTAGTTGCCCCGCTGTAGTACATGTGTCCCGATCGATGTGATCGTCGGGCTGAGACCAGCATATCACAACACACCCCTAGTTGCTCGATGCTGCAGAGCTAACATCGAGTGCCGAGGGTGATACCTCTTATCTCACTTCCGATGATGCCTCTGTAGTACAACTATTCGGTTGTGGGTTACCGAGGGGGATTCCTCTTCCCCACCTCCGATAAAGCTTTGTCGGTAACCCCGCAAGTGTGAATACCACCGAGGGTGATTCCTCCGGGTTCACTCTGACGGGACCATCGAGTGGGAATCTAACGAGGGTGATTCCTCGGATTCCTGCTTGATGTTATGGACACACGGTCACCTGCACTTTCTTACTGATACTTAATAAAGACGGGTCGGCCCCGAGGGGTACCCGCGAGAGATATGTTGTCAGGTTGACCATGAGGGTGCCCGAGAGATGAATACGTGGCATGGCCGGGCATTCTTAGCCCTTGCCGTAAGTCCACAAGACGGGGCGACGGGGTCACAGGATCGTGAGTCTCTGCTCGTTTCCGCGCGCTCCAAATGCACTAATGGGTTAGGATATGTGATCTGAGTAGGCCACTGGCCTTTTCGCGCTAACCAGCACATGGGAATAATATGGGTACTCGGCGTCGTATGTATCAGCCAAAGCTCTTCAGACGTCAGCAGTTGAGCGGCGCGCGCCGGGTTGGTCTGGTAAAGCCTGCGCTTGTATTAAGGGGGCTAGGACTGCTCACCGGCCACGTACGCAACGCGCAGGAGTGCAAAGGGCGATGGGCCCAAGACCCCTGAGTGCTTAGGATGTAGACCGGCGTGCTGGCCTTTCTGTTGAGCCTAGGTAGGGCTACGACGTGTCGATCAGCCGAGGCCGGGCATGGACCGAGCAAGTGTGTCCGACCAGAGTTAATCGAGCGTGTTGGGTAAGTTGGTGCACGCCTGTAGGGAAGTATATCTATTCGAATAGCCGTGTCCACGGTAACAGGACGCTCGGAAAATATCCCGATCTTCTACAACTAGAAATGGGTTGAATATGTTGGCTTCGGGATTGCTTTCTCGCAGGGAGTCGAGGAAGGATCTCTGGGCGATGTTGATACTTGTTGTTACCATTATATTTATGTACTAATCTGCACTCTTCTTATGCTGCAAGACCCTGAAGATGCTAGTCTTCGATAGGCTAGGCTTTTCCCTTCTACTCTGGCCTTTCTGCAAATCAGTCCACATATACAGCCTTCCTTTGATAATGATGCATATTTTAGAATAGATCTGATGTCAGTCTTGCTGAGTACTTTGGATGAGTACTCACGGTTGCTTTCCTTTCCTTTTTCCCCATACCCGATACTTGAGACCAGATGACGGAGCCCCGGAGCCAGCTGCCCCTACAGTCGACGACGACTACTACCACTACTACCCCTCCGGATACTACTACTACGAGGAGCCCTCCGACGACCAGGAGTAGATAGGAGGCACCCAGGCAGGAGGCTTGCGCCTTTCGATCTGTGTTTTATTTTGCCCCGCCTTCTGTACTCAGATACCTGATGCTTCCGCTGATGCTTGTATGACATTGAGCTTATGTATTTGAGCCCTCGAGGCCCCTGGCTTGTAATATAAAGCTTGTATGATTTTTATTTGTGTTTAGAGTTGTGTTATGATATCTTCAAGTGAGTCCTTAGGCTTGATCATGTGCATTTGCGTGTATGATTAGTGCACGATTAAGTCGGGGGCGTCACAGCTTCTTACCCGTGGTGCATTCATCAACTACCAAGATCAATGCGCACAATAAGGACTACGTCAGAGGGCTGAAGGCTCGTTTGGCACGTGGATCCATGGATGACCTTGCAACGTGGTTGGTACAAAAGCCATCACCTACAGTTATGAGGTACCAAGCGTATGACATAAATGGCAACATGTTCTACACTAAGGAACGTGATGGGAAGACCTCATATCAGAACAGCTCTGTTCAAATAGAATGCCTAACTGTAGACGAAGATGATAAAAAGGTATACTATGGAACCATCGAAGAGATTTGGGAGCTTGACTACGTGAAAGTAAAGGTGGCATTATTCAAGTACAGATGGGTCCCTCTTGGTCAGGTAAAGGTTGATGATTACAGGAAGACCTATGTTAACCTCACAAAGATGACATATCACAAGGACCCGTTCATTCTTGCCAGCGATGCTACCCAAATTTTCTATGTAAGACCCCTTGCATAAGAACTGCCATGTAGTGATGTCTGGGAAGAGGAGGGTACTGGGCGTCAAGAATGCTGTTGATGAGGATGAGTACAATCAATTTGCTGAGTTGCCAGCTGAGGGATCACACAACAGCAGAGCGGAGAAGCTAAAAATCATCAAAAATCCTATGTTCATTCGGGGCCAACCTAATGATCCCAGTAACCCCATGTACATGGGAATTATTCCGTAACACTAATTATTATGTCTATTCTGCAACTTAATTCGTTCAATTAGAACTGTCGCATGTACTGAATTATGATTTATGCCCGTCATTATGTTGGTCTAAGAACGATTAATATGTTAACCTTGATATGTTGTCAGCCCTAGCAATGAATTTGAACTATTTATGATTATATACCCTAGAGCTAGCACACTCAATTGATCTCACTCTAGTATGTATGAACTGAACAATGATGATCCTGGAATGGATCAATGAGGCTCCTGATTTCCAATTTATGGTGTTCACGATTGCTATTTAATGAGGCTCCTGCTGGTTTAATGTTGTACCTGATGTAATTAGGACCATCATTTGTACTGAAACATTTGCTGAATGAATGTAAGGCAGCTGCCCATTGTCTAAAAAAACATGTGCAATCTGGTTTACCATTAGCACACGGTTCATTCACGAAAGCCATGTGCCTACCAAACCGTGGCCGATGACCCCTAATGTGAGCAATGAGAGTCGTGTATTCTGATTGGCCAGAACCCAAACCCCATGGATCGTACGTCTGCACCGTAAGATGCACCCAGATCAAACGACAATACTTATCCCTTTCATCACCACATGCAGTTGTACTTGGGATTTTATTTATATGCACTAAATGCTCGGTAATGCAAAAAAATGGCTTGAATATAGCAAACGAGCCCTGAAATGCGCCAGAAAATCAAACCTAGCGTATAATGGTGATTGCCTACCATGGGAAATTTTTCGAGGAGAAACGGTGAAGTCACCATCGATTGGAGTTCGAATTGCCACGTCTCCTTTTGGAAACTATGATTCTTCTTGTGAGATGCTCTGGTTTCCAAGGAGCGATCATCGTAACTTGTGCCAAACTTTACCAAAAAATTTCCACGGGGTCTTGAGATCACGCCACGGTAACACACTGATTTTCGTGATTTTCAGCTCCAGCCGCATTTCCTTTAGTTAAAATACCAACAAGCCCTATGCCGGTGGCCGCATCTCGCAGCTGAAATGTTTGAAAAAATCTTCCCATTCCTTGGACAATGAATGAAAACACGCAAAGCGACACACAAATGATTTTTTAGACCTTCTTTGCCAACACCCACATGTAGTTGCAGTTGGGATTTGATTTATATGCACTAAATGCATGGTAAATGCAAAAATGGCTTAAATATAGCAAACGAGCCCTGAAATGCGCTAGAAAATCAAACCTATGGTATAATGGTGATTGCGTACCGTCGAAAAAATGTCGAGGTGAAACGATGAATCCACCGCCGATTGGAGTTCGAATTGTCACGTCTCCTTTTGGAAACTATGATCCTTCTTGTGAGATGCTATTATTTCCAGGGAGCGATCATCGTAACTTGTGCCAAACTTTACCAAAAATTTTCCACGGGGTCTTGAGATCACGTCACGGTGACGCGTCGATTTTCATGATTTTCGGACTCCATCTGCATTTCCTGTAATTAAATTACTAACAAGCCATACGTCGGTGGCAGCATCTCGCAGCCAAATGTTTGAAAATTCTTCCCATTCCTTAGACAATGACTGAAAACATGCAAAGGGACACACAAATTATTTTTCATACCTACTTTGTCAACACCCACATGTAGTTGAAGTTGGGATTTGATTTATATGCACCAAATGCCCGGTAAATGCAAAAAATGGCTTAAATATAGCCAACGAGAGCTGAAACGCGACAGAAAATCAATACTAGAGTATAATAGTGATTGCGTACCATGGAATTTTTTTGAGGCAAAACAATGAAGTCACGTCTTCATTTCAAAATTCCCACGTATTCATTTCAAATGAAATTATGTTGTTCCTTGATGCAAATGTTTACCAATAGCACACGGTTCATTCACGAAAGCCGTGTGCGCACGAACCCATGGCCGATGACCCCTAATGTGCGCGATGTGAGTCGCGCGTTCTGATTGGCCAGATTCCGAACCCCACGGATTGTACATCTGCACTGTAGGATGCACCCAGATCGAACGACAATCCTTATCCCTTTCATCACCACATGCAGTTGCAGTTGGGATTTTATTTATATGCACTAAATGCCCTGTAATGCAAAAAATGCCTTAAATATAGCAAACAAGCCCTGAAATGCGCCAAAAAATCAAACCTAGCGTATAATGGTGATTGCCTACTGTGGGAAAAAATTCAAGGAGAAACGGTGAAGTCACCGCCGATTGGAGTTCGAATTGCCATGTCTCCTTTTGGAAACTATGATTCTTCTTATGAGATGCTCTGGTTTCTAAGGAGCGATCATCGCAACTTGTGCCAAACTGTGCCAAAAAATTTCCATGGGGTCTTCAGATCACGCCATGGTGCACACCAATTTTCGTGATTTTCGGATTCCATCTGCATTTCCTGTAATTAAAATACCAACAAGCCCTATGTCGGTGGCCGCATCTTGCAGCCGAAATGTTAGAAAATTCTTCCCAGCCCTTGGACAATGAATGGAAACATGTAAAGCAACACACAAATGATTTTTTAGACCTTCTTTGCCAACACCCACATGTAGTTGCAGTTGGGATTTGATTTATATGCACTAAATGCATGGTAAATGCAAAAATGGCTTAAATATATCAAACTAGACCTGAAATGCGCCAGAAAATAAAACCTAGGGTACAATGGTGATTGCGTACCGTGGAAAAAAATTCAAGGCGAAACGATGAAGTCGCCGACAACTGGAGTTCGAATTGCCACGTCTCCTTTTGGAAACTATGATCATTCTTGTGACATGCTCCGGTTTCCAAGGAGCGGTCATCGTAACTTGTGCAAAACTTTACCAAATTTTTTCCACTGGGTCTTGAGATCACGCCACGGTGACACGTCGATTTTTGCGATTTTCGGAGTCCATCCGCATTTCCTGTAATTAAAATACCAACAATCCCTACGCCGTTGGCCGCATCTTGCAACCGAAATGTTTGAAAATTCTTCTCGTTCCTTGGACAATGAATGAAAACATGCAAAGCGACACACAAATGATTTTTTAGACCTTCTTTGCCAACACCCACATGTAGTTGCAGTTGGGATTTGATTTATATGCACTAAATGCATGGTAAATGCAAAAATGGCTTAAAAATAGCAAACAAGACCTGAAACACGACATAAAATCAATACCAGAGTATAATGGTGACTGCGTACAGTGGAAAAAATTTCGAGGCGAAATGATGAGGCCACGTCTTCATTTCAAACGAAATTATGCTGTTTGTGCACATGGGTATGTAGATGCAACCGTTTGCATAGGCCTTTCCGCGCAGCAACCGACACTCTTTTTTTACTTTTTTCACCGAAGCCACCACCATCCCCCCCACTGCCCGCCCCCATTTCACTCAACAGTCTTCATATTCTACCCAAACTCCATCGCTAGCTCCCCCTCCCCAGATCCACACAAGAACCCTTGCCGGCGCCGGCGTGCTCAACCCGGCCGTGTGCCCGCTCTTCGGCGCCAACCCTACCTTCACTGTCGTTCCCAACATGCGGCTGTTCGCGCCTCGTCGTCTTTGTTTGCTCACCAGCAGCCCTCGAGCATATCGATCCTATAACCCTTGCCACTCCTGCCGGGTTTGCACAAAAACCTATCAGTTACTACTCTCCATCGCGGTGAGGCCTATTTCCTCACGATCCCTTTTCCTATTTGGTTCGGCATGTTCCCAAATTGGCTATAAAATAATGGAGAGCGTATATATGTTCATTATCTACCTTCCTAACTAGTACATATAAGTTGTATTTGTTCCAGTTAGTTATTGTCGATATATAGATCATGGGCGCCCGAGTCACACGAAATGAACAAATTAGCCGTACATTTTGCAAATTATTACATGCCATGTTTAGACAGCTTGCTACCAAGTTGTTAGCTTATGCTTATCCCCCTTTTCTGAATTTTGCATGTGTTCTCTGTAGATGCCGAGTAGTAGCGACACCACTCATACTTCAAGCGATGTATCTTCATCTGAGTCCGACAACCCTAGGTCTCCAGCAGATGATCTGGGATCAAGTAATCTTGAATGGGATGGAGCTGCCGCAATCACCCTTCCGGTTAGGACATGGAAGAACGCTCCAAGAAAGCCCACACACCAGCCTAAAGGTGTATATGAAGTAACCGACATCGATTTAAAGTCTTGGGCTCCAACTAAACCATATAAAGCACGCACGAGGTTCATGAGTGTGTGTGGATTTGTTGGCAGGGTAAGGCTCAACATTAATCTGCCGGGGTTTCAGAAGGCTGACACAGAAACATGGCACAAGATAGTCTGGGAGATCATGGATCACTTCAACGTTCCAGAGGAGTGGAGAATGCAGGTGGAACACGCTGCACTAAAGAAGGCCAGGGATGCTTGGAGAAACTGGAAGCACGTTTTGTACAAGAAGTACTTGAGTGAAGGCAAGGACCCAATTCCCGCATACCCGCAAATTACAATGGCAGACTGGCAGAATTCAAAAGGGCCAGGGCCACTACGGAGTTTATTGAGAAGAGTGCCAAGCAATCGGAACTTTAGAAGAGGAACACACACCCCCACCATATGGGTGTGGCAGGATACTATGGCATGAAACCGATATGGGACCAGGAGGACAAAGAAGCAATAGCTGTGGGTGGCAAACATGCCTTTAGTGAAATTAGGGGCGATCGCGCTAGAGACTACTTGCGGGCACGTGCAAGGAGATGTGACAACGGTTATTATTACTTTGAAAACTCACAAGACCAAGCACTGTATCTCGAGTTGTTAAAGGCTTCCGACAGCCCAGCTGGAAGGTTCTACAGGAACTCAGGGCCATGTGACATTCTGTCTGTGGCTCTGAAAACCAAAGAGCCCCCCCGGTCGTGCAAGGGATATAGGGGTCAATGTCCCGCACAAGAGGGCTTTCACACCCAGCAAAGAAGAGAGGCTCACCATGAAAAAAGCGAGGAGTGAAATGAAGTAGAATGATTTGTATGAAAGGTTGAGGAGGGAAGGAGGGACATGTATCCAAAAGTTCGAAAGGAAATTAAGGAGTCAATGATGATACAGAAGACTCTAACACTGAGAGATAGCCAGCACACGGGAGGGGAGGCGGGCATGGAGGATGTTGCTTATTGCGCGACAAAACCGCACAAGAGTAGCTGTGCATCAGCTGACCCCGGCGACACTGAGACTGCAGCTGCGCATGATGATGCTATATCTATTCTATATGGAATGATAGGCAGACTGAGGGGCGTGCTTACACATTATGAAGGTATGTTAAAATGTGCAACAGCCTAGGTTTGTCCCCCCCCCCTCTCGAACAGGGGCCTCTTGTTGGACAATGCACCATTGAAGCCGGGCTGTGTGAAGTGCTACATTACTGAAGTAAAGCATGTATGCAGTGAATTTGCCCTGAAGAATGTCCTAGGGGACTATGATGAGCAGAGGACCTTGGGAGAAACACTGTTAAATCATATCCAGTGGCCACGAAAGGAAATAGACTTCATGGATGAGATCCCTCGAGCCCCCCCTCCCCCAAGAGCAACCAATGCTGCCCTTCAACCGGTGACTCTTTCTCGCCACATCAGCTCTCGCGTGCTTCCCCCGAGGAACCTAACAATCATAATCCGACGGCTGATGCATCAACCTGTGATCAGCCCGCCCGACCTCCTGCCGTACAGGCCATGTCAGCGTCCGCCCATGAGCAGCCTGTGGCAAGGCCTACAGCTACTGAAGATGCACCACCAGTTCAGATGTCGGCGACTGAAGCAGCGAGGGGGAGACACAGCGGCACCGCATGCTTAGCAGACCAACCCGGCGGAAAGGAATGCTATGCAGTCCGATGCTTCGGAACCCCCTGCTCAGTAGTCAGACGGTTTGGAACTGCCTGCTAAGCAGTCCGAAGGTCCAGAACCGCCTGCTCATTAGTCCGGTGGTTCAAAGCCACGTGGTCAGCATACCGATGCGTCGGCACTGTCTGCTCAGCAAACCAACACATTGGCACAGGCTCCTCAACACACCGACGCGTTGGCACTGCTACTTGTGAGCTGCGTTCGTAATTCCCTGAAGAGGAAGGGAGATGCAGTATAGTAGAGATAAGTATTTCCCTCAGTTATGAAACCAAGGTTATCAATCCAGTAGGAGAATCACGCAACACCTCGTTAGCAGTACCTGCACACAAAACAACAAATCCTTGCACCCAACGCAAACAAGGGGTTGTCAATCCCTCGGCGGTTAATTGCAAGATTAAATTGTATGTGATAGATAGATAGATTAAACTAAAAATATCAAATAAAATAAATAAAGTAAAAGTGCAGCAAGGTATTTTTAGGATTTTTAATATATGATAGAAGTAGACCCGGGGGCCATAGTTTTCACTAGAGGCTTCTCTCATGAAAATAGCATACGGTGGGTAAACAAATTACTGTTGGGCAATTGATAGAAAAGTAAATAATCATGACGATATCCAAGGCAATGATCATGTATATAGGCATCACGTCCGAGACAAGTAGACCGACTCCTGCCTGCATCTACTACTATTACTCCACACATCGACCGCTATCCAGCATGCATGTAGTGTATTAAGTCCATAAAGAACGGAGTAACGCCTTAAGCAAGATGACATGATGTAGACAAAGTAAACTCACGCATGAATAAACCCCATCTTTTTACCCTTAATAGCAATGATACATACGTGTCATGTCCCTTTCTGTCACTGGGATTGAGCACCGCAAGATCGAACCCATTACAAAGCACCTCTCCCATTGCAAGATAAATCAATCTAGTTGGCCAAACCAAATCAATAGATCAGAGAGAAATACGAAGCTATAATAATCATGCATAAAAGAGTTCAGAGAAGTCTCAAATAATATTCATTGATAATCTGATCATAAACTCACAATTCATCGGATCCCAACAAACACACCGCAAAAAATGTTTACATCGGATAGAACTCCAAGAACATCAAGGAGAACATTGTATTGAAGATCAAAAGGAGAGAAGAAGCCATCTAGCTACTAACTATGGACCCGAAAGTCTGTGGTAAACTACTCACGCATCATCGGAAGGGCAGCAAGGTTGATGTAGAGCCCCTCCGTGATCGATTCCCCCCTCCGGCGGAGTACCGGAAAAGGCCTACAGATGGGATCTCTCGAGAACAGAAGCTTGCGGCGGCAGAAAAAGTATTTCGTGGACTCCTCTGTTGGTTTCCTGATTTTAGAGAATTTATAGAGGTGGAATTAGGTCAAACGGAGCTGTGTGGGCCCCACGAGCCACCAGGGCGCGCCCCCCCTGGGGCGCACCGTGGTGCCTCGTGGGCCATTGCTTCATCTTCTGGCCCTCTCCCGAAGCTTCCAGTACTTGTTATGCCTGGAAAAAAATCTCTAAAAAGTTTCGTGGTATTTGGACTTCGGTTGGTACTGATATTCTGGAAAACCAAAAACAGGCAAAAAACAGCAACTGGAACTGGGCACTAAGTTAATAGGTTAGTCCTAAAAATGATATATAATTGCTGTAAATGTATATAAAAACTTCCAGGATTGATAATATAATAGCATGGAACAATAAAAAATTATAGATACGTTGGAGACGTATCAGCATCCCCAAGCTTAATTCCTGCTCGTCCTCGAGTAGGTAAATGATAAAAACAGAGTTTTTGATGTGGAATGCTACCTATCATATTCATCATATGTTCTTTTATTTTATAGCATGGACATTTGGACTTGAATGATTCAAAGCAATAGTCTATAATTTGACATGAAGATATAAATACTCAAGCATACAAACAAGCAACCATGTCTTTCAAAATATCAACGCTAAAGAAAGTTATCCCTAGCCCATTATGCTCAATCATTGATCCATTCATGAAACACACTCAATATTAGCTACACACAATGCACAAGTATGACAATAGTGCTCTCTAGTTGGTGCTTTATAAGAGAAGATGGAGTCTCAAAATAAAAATAAAAATTGCATAAAAGTAAATAGATAGGCCCTTCGTAGAGGGAAGCAGAGATTTGCAAATGTGCCAGAGCTCAAAGCTTAAATTAGAGAGATAAAATTATTTTAAGAGGCATGCTTTTCCTGTCAAGGAAAACGACCGAGAATTCCCAATATCTTCCATGCTAGAAACATCATAGGCGGTTCCCAAACAGAAAGTAAAGTTTATTTCCTTTCCACCATTCTTTCACAATCCATGGCTAGCCGTATCCACGGGTGCCCTCCATACCAACACTTTCCAAGGGATTATGTTGTTATTAATTTTTGATTCATTGTGGGACTGGGCATCCCTATTACCAGCCACTCTCTTTTGCAATGACAAGTGAAAAACACTCATCGTGAGAATAACACACCTAGCATGGAAAATATTGGCCACCCCCTGCCGCTTCATGAGTGGTACGGGCACACAAAATGGAAAATTTATTTTGAAAATTAGAGTTGGCACACGCAAATTTACTTGGAACGGCATGGAAATACCGCATATAGGTAGATATGATGGACTCATTTGGCACAACTTGGGTTTAAGGAGTTTGGATGCACAAGCAGTATTCCCGCTTAGTACAAATGGAGGCTAGCAAATAGATTGAGAAGCAACCAACCAAAAAGCGAAAACGGTCATAAACATGCATTGAACATAACTAACACCGAATAATGCACCATAAGTAGGATATAATTTCGTTGCATAACTATTGACTTAACGTGCATGCATAGGGAATCACAAACCTTAACACTAATATTCTTACTAAATCACAATTACTCACTAATATGACTCACATATCATCATCTCCATATCGCAAAACTATTGCAAGGAATCACACTTATCATATCCAATGATCTATATGAAAGTTTTTATTATATCCCTCTTGAATATTCATCACTTCGGGACCAAATTCATATCTTGTGCAAATTACCGTTACTATTGTCAACTCTCAAAAAGATATAAGTGAAGCATGAGAGTGCAAATATTTCTTCAAAATTTTAATCTTATCAACTCTCAAAATAATATAAGTGAAGCATGAGAGTTTAAATATTTCTTCAAAATATAGCCACTGCCTAGCTCAAAAAATTTAAGTGAAGCACATAGAGTATTCTAACAAATTATGATGAACGTGTGGCTCTCTCAAATTGGTGTGTCCAGAAAAGATGATTGTGACAAACTAAAAAGCAAACAAAGCAAAGTCTCATATAATACACGACGCTCCAAGCAAAACACATATCATGTGACGAATAAAAATATAGCTCCAAGTAAAATTACCGATAGTTGGTAGAAGAAAGAGGGGATGCCTTCCGGGGCATCCCCAAGCTTAGACGCTTGAGTCTTCCTTGAATATTACCTTGGGGTGCCTTGGGAATCCCCAAGCTTAGGCTCTTGCCACTCCTTATTCCTTCATCCATCGTGATCTCACCCAAAACTTGAAAACTTCAATCACACAAAACTCAACAAAACCTTCATGAGATCCGTTAGTATAACAAAATAAATCACTACTTTAAGTACTGTTGAAAACCCATTCATCTTTTATTTTTGCATTATACCTACTGTATTCTAACTTATCCATGGTTTATAACCCCGATACAATCCATAGTTTCATCAAAACAAGCAAGCAATGCATCAAAAACAGAATCTGTCAAAAACAGAACAGTCTGTAGAGATTTATTTAAAAGCTATACTTCTGTAAGTCCAAAAATTCTGAAACATTAGCAAAACGTGGGACATTCATATACCAATACTGTGTAAAAATTTTAGATTTTTCTGATTCTCCTGTACAGAACTAAAATTCCAGCACTGGACGCAAAACTTTCTGTTTTCCAAACAGCATCAATTATATTATCTTCCGAATCATCCCAAAGGCTATACTTGGCACAAACACTAATTAAAACATAAAAAACACAATCATAACAGTAGAATAAATGTGTAAACACACAATAACAGAAACAAAAAGTAAAAATTTATTTTATTCATTGGGTTGCCTCCCAACAAGCGCTATTGTTTTATGCCCCTAGCTAGGCATAATGCATAGTTTCAAGTATTGTCATCTTTCAAGTTGATTCCATAAGTGGCCCTCATAATGGATTCATATGGTGCTTTAATTTTCTTCCTAGGGAACTGTTCCATACCCTTCTTTAATGGAAACTGAAATTTTATATTCCCTTCTTTCATGTCAATAACGGCACCTATGGTTCGTAAGAACGGTCTGCCAAGTATTATGGGGCAAGAAGGGTTGCATTCAATGTCAAGTACAATAAAATCAACGGGCACATAGTTCCTATTTGCAAGAATAAGAACATCATTAATTCTACCCAAAGGCTTTTTAATAGTGGAATCCGCAAGATGCAAATTAAGAGAACATTCATCTATATTAGCAAAGCCTAGCACATCACATAGAGATTTTGGAATTGTGGAAACGCTAGCACCCAAATCACATAAAGCATTGCACTCATAATTTTTAATTTTAACTTTAATGGTGGGTTCCCATTCATCATATAATTTTCTAGGAATTGAGATTTCTAATTCTAGCTTTTCTTCTAACGCTTTCATCATTGCTTCTACGATGTGTTTAGTAAAAGCCTTATTTTGCTCATAAGCGTTGGGTGAATTTAACATGGATTGTAACAAAGAAATACATTCAATCAAGGAACAATTATCATAATTAAAATCTTTGTAATCCAAGAGAGTGGGCACATCGCTAGTTAAAGTTTTTACATCTCCAAACCCACTTTTATCAAAAAAATTATCAAGATTTTCACCCTCCGAATTATGGGAACGCCTTCTAGCTAAAGTTGACTCTTCTTAAGTCCCCTTTTCATCAAGTTTTATATTGCTAAACAAGGAATCAATAGATGAAACACTAATCATTTTAATATCCTCATCATTACTACGATAAAAACTGGGAGGAATCGCTTTTTCTAAAAATTCTCGTTTAGCTTTTAGCATGGCGGTTCTTTTCTTACTCTCATCCATGGAGACATATAAAGCTTTAATTGATTCATTGATATCAATTTTGGGTGGCAAAATTTTAGTCTTGAGATTTTCCACATCATGAATAATTTTATCAATGCTCCTAGACATATCATCAAGTTTACTCAATTTTTCTTCTATTGTAGTGTTGAAAACTTTTTGAGCATTAATACATTCTTTAATATTACTTTAAAGATCAAAGGGCATCCTATTATTATTATTATTATTATTATTATTATTATTATTATTATTATTATTATTATAAGAATTACCATAGGGATTGCCATAATTATTAGAGGAATTTCCAGGAAACGGTCTAGCATTGAAATTACCTCTATAAGCATTACTATTAAAATTGTTTCGCGAGACAAAATTCACATCTACGGGATCATTATTTTGCTCAATCAAGGTGGATAAAGGCACATCATTAGGATCAACAGGAGTATTTTTGCTAGCAACCAATTTCATAAGCGCATCAACTTTATCACTCAAAGTACTAATTTCTTCAACAGAATTCACTTTTTTACTAGTAGGAACTCTTTCAGTATGCCATTGTGAATAATTTGCCATAATATTATCAAGCAATTTAGTAGCTTCCCCCAAAGTAATTTCCATAAAAGTACCACCCGCGGTGGAATCTAAAAGATTTCTAGAAACAAAAATTAATCCCGCATAAAAATTTTGTATGATCATCCATAAATTTAAACCATGAGTAGGGCAATTTCTGATCATTAATTTCATCTTTTCCCAAGATTGGGCCACATTTTCATGATCAAGTTGCTTAAAATTCATAATTTGATTTCTAAGGGAAATAATTTTCGCGGGAGGAAAATACTTGGTAATAAAAGCATCTTTACACCTATCCCAAGAATCGATACTATTTCATGGTAAATATGATAACCAAATTTTTGCACGATCCCGCAATGAGAATGGAAATAATTTTAATTTCACAATATAATTATCCACATCTTTTTTTTTGCATATCACACAATTCTATGAAAGTGTTAAGATGGGATGCAACATCTTCATTAGGACTACTAGAAAATTGTTCTTTCATAACAAGATTTAGCAAAGCGGCATTAATATCACAAGTCTTCGCACTAGAGGCGGGAGGAGCAATCGGAGTACTAATAAAATCATTATTATTAGTATTAGATAAATCACACAATTTTGTATTTTCTTGAGACATCGTGGCTACGCAAACAAGATAACAGGCAAGCAAGAAAAAGGCAAACGGAAAATATTTTTGTATTTTTGTAAAAACTTTTTAGAAGTGGGGGAGATGAAAACGAGAGGCAAAGGGAAATAAAATAAATGCAAGGAGATGAAAGTTTTATGCGTAGGTACTTGATAGATGTTGATGATGTCTCCCCGGCAACGGCGCCAGAAATTTTTCCTGCTACTTGTGAGCTGCGTTGGTAATTCCCTGAAGAGGAAGGGAGATGCAGTACAGTAGAGATAAGTATTTCCCTCAGTTATGAAACCAAGGTTATCAATCCAGTAGGAGAATCATGCAACACCTCATTAGCAGTACCTGCACACAAAACAACAAATCCTTGCACCCAACGCAAACAAGGGGTTGTCAATCCCTCGGCGGTTAATTGCAAGATTAAATTGTATGTGATAGATAGATAGATTAAACTAAAAATATCAAATAAAATAAATAAAGTAAAAGTGCAGCAAGGTATTTTTAGGATTTTTAATATATGATAGAAGTAGACCCGGGGGCCATAGTTTTCACTAGAGGCTTCTCTCATGAAAATAGCATACGGTGGGTAAACAAATTACTGTTGGGCAATTGATAGAAAAGCAAATAATCATGACGATATCCAAGGCAATGATCATGTATATAGGCATAACGTCCGAGACAAGTAGACCGACTCCTGCCTGCATCTACTACTATTACTCCACACATCGACCGCTATCCAGCATGCATCTAGTGTATTAAGTCCATAAAGAACGGAGTAACGCCTTAAGCAAGATGACATGATGCAGACAAAGTAAACTCATGCATAAATAAACCCCATCTTTTTACCCTTAATAGCAACGATACATACGTGTCATGTCCCTTTCTGTCACTGGGATTGAGCACCGCAAGATCGAACCCATTACAAAGCACCTCTCCCATTGCAAAATAAATCAATCTAGTTGGCCAAACCAAATCAATAGATTGGAGAGAAATACGAAGCAATAATAATCATGCATAAAAGAGTTCATAGAAGACTCAAATAATATTCATGGATAATCTGATCATAAACTCACAATTCATCGGATCCCAACAAACACACCGCAAAAAGTGATTACATCGGATAGAACTCCAAGAACATCGAGGAGAACATTGTATTGAAGATCAAAAAGAGAGAAGAAGCTATCTAGCTACTAACTATGGACCCGAAGGTCTGTGGTAAACTACTCACGCATCATCGGAAGGGCAGCAAGGTTGATGTAGAGCCCCTCCATGGTCGATTCCCCCTCTGGTGGAGTACCTGAAAAGGCCTCCACATGGGATCTCTCGTGAACAGAAGCTTGCGGCGGCGGAAAAAGTATTTCGTGGGCTCCTCTGTTGGTTTCCTGATTTTAGAGAATTTATAGAGGTGGAATTAGGTCAAACGGAGTTGTGTGGGCCCCACGAGCCACCAGGGCGCGCCCCCCCTGGGGCGCGCCATGGTGCCTCGTGGGCCACTGCTTCATCTTCTGGCCCTCTCCCGAAGCTTCCAGTACTTGTTATGTCCAGAAAAAATCTCCAAAAAGTTTTGTGGCATTTGGACTTCGTTTGGTACTAATATTCTGGAAAACCAAAAACAGGCAAAAAACAGCAACTGGCACTAGGCACTAAGTTAATAGGTTAGTCCCAAAACTGATATATAATTGCTGTAAATGTATATAAAAACATCCAAGATTGATAATATAATAGCATGGAACAATCAAAAAATATAGATACGTTGGAGACGTATCAGGCACCACCTGCGCAGAAGCCCGACATAGCTTCAACGCCTGGTCAGCAGTCCGATGCCTTTGCTCCTACAGCTCAGCAGTCCGTCACAGCAGCACCGCCAGCTCAGCAGTCCGGTGTAGCTACACCATCTGCTCAGTAGTCCATTGTAGCTTCACCGTCTTCTCAGCAGTCCGTCGTTCATTCATCCAGACCTCGCACCAGAAATGCTTTAAGAACCAAGAACAAAGCAGGCACGGTCGCACCCGCGAGGAAGAGGCCCCCGAAACCGAGGAGGGATGGGAACGATAGCCTCTTACTACAAAGACTCTTCGCCCTGAACCAAATTACCAGCAAGTTGCTCGAACAGGTGAGTAATACTGGTTCTGACAGCTTGCCCACTGGAGTGTTGGAGAGGATACTTTCTAATAATAAAGCACATGTACTTGAAGCACGCAAGTACGTCCATGGCCAGCCATTTCTTGTTGGTGAATACCATGAGGAGTACAGTTCCAGTTGCCGCAAGTTACATAAATATTGCATGGAGAAAATGTCAGAAGGTCATAAGATTCTGCAAGTCCACTACGATAGAAAGCATTTCTATCATGATCAGGGTACCGTCAGTGTGGAATTCAAGGACTTTCATCTCTTCTTCAACTTTGATATGCTCGCTGCCATTCTTGTTAAATGCTTGATGTTGTAAGTACTTCACAAACTCTGATCAACTTCTCCATACAAGGATGTAAACGAAAAAAAGCTAACTGTATTGTCTTCCTCTCAGGGGATTGATCGTGCAGAGAACAATAAGGGAGAAAGCGTATTTCATAGATCCTAATGTAGCAAACGGCACATTTTTAAAAGGGACCAATGAACAACGGGGGAAGGCCATGGAACATGTTGCCAGTACCTTGCATTCCTTGCACTATGCAGAATTCTTTCTCTGGCCATATCATGAAGGGTAAGTTAAATATACAACCACACATACATTGATCATCTTTCAGTTTTTGACATAGTTCGTAAGTTCATGGTTTTCTTAATCTGTAGCAATCACTGGATCTTGGTAGTCATTGTTCCAAAGCACAACATAGTTTACTACCTGGATTCTCTCAAAGAGTCAATAAAGCCTCAGGATCTGACGCATCTTCAGGAATTCATGGAATAGGTATTGAATTTGTTGATGTTGAAATTTGTATTCATGTCTGGTTCAAGAATTGAGTATGTGATAATTCATCTTCATTTGCAGTGTATTGTCAATGTACATAACTAAATGAGGGAGCAAGTTCGACTGTCAACTAGCTCTGCATCACGAGATCGTTTCTCCGATGAGACACCGAAATCCGTTATTTCAGAAAATGTATCCAAAGGTTCGCAAATACCTTTTCTTATGCTAATCAAATGTTCAAGTTTCTAAATAAACCTCTTTCTATTTCTCTCCAAAGAAAAAAAATGAACAGCTTACACCAGTTAGGTTGTTCCTAACAGGGCAAATACAAGACTAATTCTGTACAAAAAATTTCAGTGTCCTCAACAACAGGAAGGGACCAACCTTTGTGGATACTATGTTTGTAGACACATGATCTCCATCTGCAAATCTGCTAAGTGTTGTAACGATGCTGCCTCTTTAGTACTAGTAAGTCTATCTTAATTACTATCTTCTACTCCACACGTATGCCACATTCTGATCTAAAAATCTTGCAACTCATCTTTGAACCGATGACCCTTGAACCGCTCCCCGCTGGTGAATTGCTGGTTGTTAGGAGATTTATTAGCAAATTCTTCCTAAATTACTGCATCAAGCCCATTGATGATGATGAAGATTTCAGCAAGGCTTTTTCTCCAACAATGAGTATGCATTCAGCTAGTGTTAGCACCTAAACATATGCGCCTGGATGCATTGCTTTCCATGTGATGAGGTCTTCGTATTTTGTACACTATTATTATGTACTGCATATTTCGATACATCTGTGGAATTTATCTAGCATTTGTTCAGTTGCATATTGTGGCGAATTTTGATGAATGTTCTTCCTGTGGATACTATTTGTTCAATTGCATATTGTGGCGAATTTGCTTTTTGCAGAACGATTCAAATGCGATATTTTGCCATAACCTGGACATATTAAAGCGCACACAGTTTCCAGTAACTGAGTGTGTGGGATCCAGAATGGAAAGCACATGCCACTCATAGCGCAACCGCCTGTGATCTATAGGAAAAGCACATGAGATATGAACTGAACCATTTGTGATACACAACAAATCGCAGACGATTTGTGCTACTTGTGAACTGCGTTGGGATTTCCCCGAAGAGGAGAGGATGATGCAGTATAGTAGAGATAAGTATTTCCCTCAATTAAGAACCAAGGTTATCAATCCAGTAGGAGAACCACACAAAACCTCGTTCGCACCACCTACACACACAAAAGCAAATACTTGCACCCAACGCAAACAAGAGGGTTGTCAATCCCCTTGGCGGTTACTTGCAAGGATTAATTATGATAGTGATAGATAGATAAATAAATTGCAAAACAAAATAAAGAAAATAAAATTGCAGCAACGTATTTTTGGATTTTATATATGATAGATAAATGACCTGGGGGGCATAGTTTTCACTAGAGGCTTCTCTCTCGAACACATAGCATATGATGGGTGAACAAATTACTGTTGGGCAATTGATAGAAAAGCGTATAGTTATGACGGATTCATGGCAATGATCATGTATATAGGCATCACGTCCGAGACAAGTAGACCGACTCCTACCTGCATCTACTACTATTACTCCACCCATCGATCGCTATCCAGCATGCATCTAGGGTATTAAGTTAATAAAAACGGAGTAACGCCTTAAGCAAGATGACATGATGTAGACAAAGTAAACTCAATCAATATGAATAAACCCCATCATTTTATCCTTAATGGCAACAATACAAATACATGTCTTGTCCCTTTCTGTCACTCGGATAGAGCACCGCAAGATTGAACCCATCACAAAGCACCTCTCCCATTGCAAGATAAATCAATCTAGTTGGCCAAACCAAACGGATAGATCGGAGAGAAATACAAAGCTATAACAATCATGCATAAATAAGTTAAGAAAAGACTCAAATATTTCTCATGAATAATCTGATCATAAACCCACAATTAATCGGATCCCAACAAACACACCGCAAAATAAGATTACATCGAATAGAACTCCAAGAACATCGAGGAGAACATGGTATTGAAGATCAAAGAGAGAGAAGAATCCATCTAGCTACTAGCTATGAACCCGTAGGTCTATGGTAAACTACTCACACATCATCGGAAGGGTAGCAAGGTTGATGTAGAAGCCCTCCGTGATCGATTCCCCCTCCGGCAGATTGCCGGAAAAGGCCTCCAGATGGGATCGCAGAAGAACAGAAGCTTGCGGTGGTGGAAAAGTTATTCGAGGTGGATCTCTGGTATATGGGGAATATTTGAGAATTTATAGGCTTGGAATTAGGTCAAGAGGTGCCACGAGGGGCCAACAAGCCTGGGAGGCGCGCCTCCCGAGCTTGTCGCTCCCTCGTGGCTCTTCTCCCGAACCTTCTAGGGTCCCTTCTGGTCCAGAAAAAATTAATCCAAACTTTTTTCTCCGTTTGGACTCTGTTTGATATTGATTTTCTAAAAAGCCAAAAACAAGCAAAAAACAGCAAATGGCACTGGGCACTAGGTTAATAGGTTAGTCCCAAAAAATGATATATAATTTCATAATAAACATCCAAGATTGATATTATAATAGCAGACAATAAAAAATTATAGATACGTTGGAGACGCATCAAGCATCACCAAGCTTAATTCCTGCTCTTCCTCGAGTAGGAAAATGACAAAAATAGAATTTTTGATGTGGAATGCTACCTAACATGTTCATCATGTAATTCTCTTTTACGGTATGAATATTAAGATCCGAATGATTCAAAGCAATAGTATATAATTTGATATAAAGACATCAATACTCGGGCATACTAACAAACAATCATGTCTTTCAAAATAAAAATGCTAAAGAAAGTTATCCCTACAAAATCATATAATCCTGTCATGCTCCATCTTCTTAACATAAAGTATTTATCATGCACTACCCCGATGACAAGCCGAGCAATTGGTTCATACTTTTTAACGCGCTTCAGCTTTTTCAACCCCCACGCAATACATGAGCGCAAGCCATGGATATAGCACTATGGGTGGAATAGAATATGATGATAGAGATTAATAAGGGGAAGTCAAAAAAGGAAGATAGTTTCACATCGACGCGGCTAATCAACGGGCTATGGAGATACCCATCAATTGATGTCAATGCGAAGAGTAGGGATTGCCATGCAACGGATGCACTAAGAGCTATAAGTGTATGAAAGCTCAAAATAAAAACTAAGTGGGTGTGCATCCAACTTGCTTGCTCATGAAGACCTCAGGCATTTGAGGAAGCCCATCATCGGAATATACAAGTCAAGTTCTATAATGAAAAACTCCCACTAGTATATGAAAGTGACAACATAGGAGACTCGCTATATGAAAAACATGGTGCTACATTGAAGCACAAGTATGGAAAAGGATAGTAACACTGCCCCTGCTATCTTTTTCTCTCATTTTTTTTGGTGGGCTCTTTTTTGCCTCTTTTTTTTCTTTTTCTTTTATTTCCTCACTGGGACAATGCTCAAATAATGATGATCATCATACTTCTATTTACTTACAACTCAAAATTACAACTCAATACTAGAACAAATATGACTCTATATGAATGCCTCTGGCAGTGTACCAGGATGTGCAATGATGCTAGCGTAACATGTATGAAAATGATGAACGGTGGCTAAGCCACAAATACTATGTCATCTATAAGATCATGCAAAGCAATATGACAATGACGATGTGTGTCATATAGACGGAACAGTGGAAGTTGCATGGCAATATATCTCAGAATGGCTATGGAAATGCCATAATAGGTTGGTATGGTGGCTGTTTTGAGGAAGATATATGGAGGCTTATGTGTGATAGAGTGTATCATATCACGGGGTTTGGATGCACCGGCGAAGTTTGCACCGACTCTCGAGGTGAGAAAGGGCAATGCACGGTACCGAAGAGGCTAGCAAATTGCGAAAAGGTGAGAGTGTGTATAATCCATGGACTCACATTAGTCATAAAGAACTCACATACTTATTGCGAAAGTTTATTAGCTCTCGAAGCAAAGTACTACTACGCATGCCCCTAGGGGGATAGATTGGTAGGAAAAGACCATCGCTCATCCCCGACCGCCACTCATAAGGTAGACAATCAATAATAAATCATGCTCCAACTTCTTAGCATAACGACAGACCATACGTGCATGCTTCGGGAATCACAAACCTTAACACCACTATTCTTACTAATCCACAATTATCTATTAGTACCTCCCACATATTACCATCTTAATACCGCAAAACTATTGCAAGGAATCAAACTTATCATATTCAGTGATCTACATGAATTTTTTTATTATATCCCTCTTGAATACCTATCATATTAGGACCAAATTCATAACGCGTGCATATTACCATTACTATTTACTAGACTCTCAAAAATATATAAGTGAAGCATGAGAGTGCAACTATTTCTTTTAAAATATAACCACCGTCGTGCTCTAAAAGATATAAGTGAAGCACTAGAGCAACTGCCTAGCTCAAAAGATATAAGTGAAGCACATAGAGTATTCTAACAAATCACGAATAATGTGTGTCCCTCTCAAAAAGGTGTGTTCAGCAAAGATGATTGTGGCAAACTAAAAAGCAAACAAAGAAAAGAAAACTATGGCACAAGACACTCCAAGTAAAACACATATCATGTGATGAATAAAAATATAGCTCCAAGTGATATACCGATAGATTGTAGACGAAAGAGGGGATGCCATCCGGGGCATCCCCAAGCTTAGACGCTTGGGTCTTCTTTGAATATTACCTTGGGGTGCCTTCGGCATCCCCAAGATTAGGGTCTTGCCGCTCCTTATTCCTTCATCCATCATGGTCTCACCCAAAACTTGAAAACTTCAGCACACAAAACTCAACAGAAACCTCGTGAGATCTGTTAGTATAACAAACAAATTTTAAACTTTAGGTACTGTTATAAATTGATTAATATTTAATATTTTCATAATGCTACTGTACTCCAACTTCCCCATGGCTTATACCCCCCCGATACAATCCATAGATTCATCGAAATATGCGAACTATGCAACAAAGACAGAATCTGTCTAAAACAGAACAGTATGTAAAGATCTATTTAAAAAATTTATACTTCTGTAACTCCAAACATTCTGAAAAATTAGCACAACGTAAACAATTCATATATCAATACTGTGTAAAAAATTCAGAATTTTATCACGCTCCAGTACAAAAAAAAATCCAGCACTGGACTCAAAACTTTCTGTTTTCAAACAGCATCAATTATACTATCATCCAAATCATCCCAAAGGCATTACTTGGCACAAACGCTAATTAAAAGATAAAAAAACAATCATAATAGAAGCTAAAATTGTGTAAACACACAAAAAATAAAGTAAAAACAAAAATCTAAGATAACTATTGGGTTGCCACCCAACAAGCTCTTTCTTTATAACCATTAAGATAGGCTTGAGATTTCAATGATGCTCACATCAAAGACAAGAATTGAAGCACAAAGAGAGCACCATATAACATGTAACGAACACACATAAGTCTAACCCTCTTCCTATGCATAGGCATTTTATAGGAAGAGTGAAGCATCAAAATAAGCAATATCTAGCATATGCAAATAGGAAGAGTGAAGCATTAACAATTTCAACACAAAGAGAGGTAATTTAGTAACATGATAATTCCTATAACCATATTTGCCTCTCTCGTAATAATTACATGTTGGATCATATTCAAATTCAACAATATAGCCATCATATAAAATATTCTCTTCATGATCCTTATTCATAAATTTTTTATAATCTTCCAAGATAGTGGGATTAACATCAACTAAAGTCATGACCTCTCCAAACCCACATTTATCAAAAATTTCATAAGATTGAACACTCTCCAAATATGTGGGATTCTTTTTACCTAAAGTTGACACTCTTCCGAACCCACTTTCAATATTATTGCAAACATTATTATCAATGACATATTCATCATGAGGCGTAAATAAATTTTCAAGATCATAAGAAGCATTATCACCCCAATCATGATAATTGCAATAAGTAGTGGACATAACAAAATTATCATCCCCAAGCTTGTAGTTTTGCATATCATTAACACAATTGACATTAATAGAATTTATAATAAAATCATTGCAATCATGCTTTTCATTCAAGGAGCTATCATGAATCACTTTATAAATTTCTTCTTTTAACACTTCATCACAATTTTTAGATTCACGAATTTCAAGCAAAACTTCATAAAGATAATCTAGAGCACTCAACTCACTAGCAATTGGTTCATCATAATTGCATTTTTTGAAAAGATTAGCAAGTGGATGAGGATCCATATGTCTATATTTTTATTTTCATTGAGTCACACAATTTTAGCAAGCAAGCAAAATAAAATATTTTTGTATTTTTTTGTAATTTTTATGAGAAGTGGGGGAGATGAAAACGAGAGGCAAATGCAAATAAAAAGGCAAATGAAAATAAGAGCAAGTAGATGATAGTTTATGCGAAGGTACTTGATAGGTTTTGGTGATGTCTCCCCGGCAACGGTGCTAGAAATTCTTCCTGCTACTTGTGAACTGCGTTGGGATTTCCCCGAAGAGGAGAGGATGATGCAATACAGTAGAGATAAGTATTTCCCTCAGTTAAGAACCAAGGTTATCAATCCAGTAGGAGAACCACACAGAACCTCGTTAGCAGCACCTACACACACAAAAGCAAATACTTGCACCCAACGCAAACAAGAGGGTTGTCAATCCCCTTGGCGGTTACTTGTAAGGATTAATTCTGATAGCGATAGATAGATAAATAAATTGCAAAACAAAATAAAGAAAATAAAATTGCAGCAAGGTATTTTTGGATTTTATATATGATGGATAAATGACCCCGGGGCCATAGTTTTCACTAGAGGCTTCTTTCTCGAACACATAGCATACGGTAGGTGAACAAATTACTGTTGGGCAATTGATAGAAAAGCACATAGTTATGACGGATTCATGGCAATGATCATGTATATAGGCATCACGTCTGAGACAAGTAGACCGACTCCTGCCTGCATCTACTACTATTACTCCACCCATCGATCGCTATCCATCATGCATCTAGGGTATTAAGTTAATAAAAATAGAGTAACGCCTTAAGCAAGATGACATGATGTAGACAAAGTAAACTCAATCAATATGAATAAACCCCATCGTTTTATCCTTAATGGCAACAATACAAATACGTGTCTTGTCCCTTTTTGTCACTGGGATAGAGCACCGGAAGATTGAACCCGTCACAAAGCACCTCTCCCATTGCAAGATAAATCAATCTAGTTGGCCAAACCAAACGGATAGATCGGAGAGAAATACAAAGCTATAACAATCATGCATAAATAAGTTCAAAAAAGACTCAAATATTTCTCATGAATAATCTGATCATAAACCCACAATTCATCGGATCCCAACAAACACACCGCAAAAGAAGATTACATCGGATAGAACTCCAAGAACATCGAAGAGAACATGGTATTGAAGATCAAAGAGAGAGAAGAAGCCATCTAGATACTAGCTATGGACCCGTAGGTCTGTCGTAAACTACTCACACATCATCGAAAGGGCAGCAAGGTTGATGTAGAAGCCCTCCGTGATCGATTCCCCCTCGAGCAGATCGCCGAAAAAGGCCACGAGATGGGATCGCGGAAGATCAGAAGCTTGCGGCGGCGGAAAAGTTATTCGAGGTGGCTCTCTGGTATATGGGTAATATATGAGAATTTATAGGCTTGGAATTAGGTCAAGAGGTGCCACGAGGGGCCCACAAGCCTGGGGGCGCGCCTCCCAAGCTTGTCGCTCCCTCGTGACTCTTCTGGTCTTCTCCCGAAGCTTCTAGGGTCTCTTTTAGTCCAGAAAAAATTAATCCAAAGTTTCTTCGTTTGGACTCCGTTTGATATTGATTTTCTGAAAAGCCAAAAACAAGCAAAAAACAACAACTGGCACTGGGCACTAGGTTAATAGGTTAGTCCCAAAAAATGATATATAATTGCATATAATTGTATAATAAACACCCAAGATTGATACTATAATAGCATGGAACAATGGAAAATTATAGATACGTTGGAGACGTATCAGAACTACCGTTCCCGGCTAGCTCGAGAAGGCTCTGGATGGTGGCACACCACTCATCCATCTGGTGAGCTGCTGGAGGGAAGTTGAGTAGTAGCTAGGCTTGCGCCATTGCTTCTGCCGATGTGTGCACAATGTATGGTGAAGACGCATGGGACGGCTCATGACTCCTGGTTGGACCAAGAGGAGCTCTGCCCCGTTCCTGAGTAGGAACAACATGGCCACCAGCGGTGCGAGACAGCTCATGACTCCTAGCTGAGCAAAGAGGAACTCTGTCTCATTCCAGTGGTGGAACCTGCTGACCGCCACGTGATGGATGCTCGTAACCGTGCTCATGGCGACGACCAGAGCTATCACCAAAATAGCGCAGTGGATCTTGAACTTGTTATGACTGGCGCGGTGTAGACTCACGACGTGGTGGGTCGCGCTCGTCGCGGGATGTCCTCGGCGCGTGTTCGGGACGCGGCGGGTCTTGTCCATCTTGTGAATGCCTCATCGCATCCTTCACCGTGGCGTGATGACCCACAAGTATAGGGGATCAATCGTAGTCCTTTCGATAAGTTAGAGTATCGAACCCAACGAGGAGTAGAAGGAAATGATAAGCGGTTTTCAGCAAGGTGTTTTCTGCAAGCACTGAAAGTAGCGGTAACAGATAGTTTTGTAGCAAGATAATTCATAACAAGTAACAATATTAACTAAATTGCATCAAGGTGGCCCAATCCTTTTTATAGCAAAGGACAAGCCGAAACAATCTCTTATCTAAAGCAAAGCGTTCTCGAGGACACATGGGAATTGTCGTCTAGTCACTTTCATCATGTTTAGTTGATTCGCGTTAGCTACTTTGATAATTTGATATGTGGGTGGACCGGTGCTAGGGTGCTGTTCTTACTTGAACAAGCAACCCTCTTATGATTACCCCCTCTCGCAAGCATCCACAACTATGAAAGAAGAATTAAGATAAATCTAACCATAGCATGAAACATATGGATCCAAATCAGCCCCTTACGGAATAACACATAAACTAGGGTTTAAGCTTCTGTCACTCTAGCAACCCATCATCTACTTATTACTCCACAATGCCTTCCCTTAGGCCCAAGTATGGTGAAGTGTCATGTAGTCGACGTTCACATGACACCACTAAAGGAAGCAACAACATACATATCATCAAAATATGGAACGAATACCAAATTCACATGATTACTTATGACAAGACTTCTCCCATGTCCTCCAGAACAAACGTAACTACTCACAAATCATATTCATGTTCAAGATCAGAGGAGTATTGAATATCATTAAGGATCTGAACATATAATCTTCCACCAAGTAAACCAACTAGCATCAACTACAAGATGTAATCAACACTACTAGCAACCACAGGTACCAACCTGAGGTTTTGAGACAAAGATTGAATACAAGAGATGAACTAGGGTTTGAGATGAGATGGTGCTGGTGAAGATGTTGAGGAAGATTGGTCCTCCCATGATGAGAGGATCGTTGGTGATGTCGATGGCTTCGATTTCCCCCTCCTGGAGGGAAGTATCCCCGGCGGAATCGCTCCGCCGAAGGGCAAAAGTGCTCCTGCCCAAGTTTCGCCTCGAGATGGCGGCGCTTCGTCCCGAAAGTCCTCTCCTTATTTTTTTGAGGGGAAATGGCCTTATATAGCAGAAGGAGGGGACCAGAGGACTGCTGTGGGCCCCACAAGGCATTAGGGCGCGCCCAGGGGGTGGCCGCGCCCTGTTGCCTTGTGGGCCCCCTCTGGTATTTCTTTCCTCCAATATTTTTTATGTATTCAATAAAAAATCCTCGTGAATTTTTAGGTCATTTGGAGCTCTGTAGAATAGGTATCTCTGTTGTAGGTATTTCAGGTCCAGAATTCCAGTTGCCGGTAATCTCCCTCTTCATATAAATCTTGAAAATTAAGAGAGAAAAGGCATAAGAATTGCATCATAAATTGAAATAATGGCCAAATACATTATAAATATCAATAGGAAAACATGATGCAAATTGGACGTATCAACTCCCCCAAGCTTAGACCTCGCTTGTCCTCAAGCGAAAGCCGAAATCGATAATCATGATCACGTGTTTAGAGAGAGAGGTGTCGATAAAACAAAATACGAACAAGAAAGCATCATGATCAATACTATAGCAGCAATATATTATCATAAAACTTCTCATGAACAAGTAATTATTCATTTATCGAAGTATAAATCATAAACTTTCTTGAAAACTAACAAACTATGTTCTTAGTCAATGAAACAATCACAATTCATCATATTTTCAGGAAGAGTCTATGTAAGAGCTTTTGTTTAACAAGTCCACATACTCAACTATCATTTAGTCTTCTACGATTGCTGACACTCACAGCATATTTATGAGGCGAAAGCTTCTTCAATCAGACACATAGGAAGATGGGGGTTTAAATTTTCACCTCCCAACCAATTCACCTCAAGGGTAAAGTCAACAATAATAACTAATGATTACTTACATCCAACTGGATATATGTGCCTAGATCTTTCCCCACCACGTGATGCTTGCCAAGAGAAAAATAAAAACGGAATAGAGAGGAACACTATTGACTCTTGAATAAAAGTAAATACAAAAAGGTAAAAGATTGGCCCTTTGCAGAGGGAAGCAGAGGTTGTCATGCGCTTTTTATTTTTGGATGTTCAAACTCTTAATGCAAAGGAACATCACTTTATATTGCCCCTTGTGATAGCAACCTTTATTATGCAATCTGTCGCTTTTATTTCTTCACCATCACAAGTTCATACAAAGTTTTTTTCCCTTACAATAAAAGATCATACATATTTAGGAGCAATTTTTTATTGCTTTGTGCACCGATGACAACTTACTTGAAGGATCTTATTCAATCCATAGGTAGATATAGTGGACTCTCATGACATGAAACTGGTTTCAAGGGTCTTGGATGCACAAGTAGTATCTCTACTTAGTGTGGATGTTTGGCTAGCAAAAGATAGTGAGCAAGCACCACATGTTAGAGGATCTATGACAATATAAATTCTATGTGAAAATAAGCAAACATAACTCATTACGCTGTCTTCCTTGTCCAACGTCAACTCTTTGACATAGAATATTTAATGGGGGCTCACAATCATAAAAGATATCCAAGATAGTATATTTATATGTGAATCCTCTCTTCCTTTATTAAATTTTTTCATGAATTGCATCAATGACCAATACTATGTTTGTTAACTTCCAATAAATTTTATCAACTATACTTTTCTTATGTAAAGTCATTACTTCCCCAAGGGCTTTAGCATATGATCTTTTCATTCTTTTATTGCTAAGATTGAAATATAAAATTAAAGAAGCAAAACTCAAACTACTCTTTATTATATAACTCTCACACATGATTACATAGATAGATAGATCATGAAACAAGCACTCAAAACTAGATCATACTAAAACTTTATTCTTCTAGATCACGAAATAACTAAAGATCAAACTAAGATAGATAATGATGGTAAAAAGGTGATGGTGATACGATACCGGGGCACCTCCCCCAAGCTTGGAACAAGCCAAGGGTGGTGCCCATACCCGGATACTCAAGTGTCTTTCTTTGGTGATGGTGGTGATGAAGTAGCGGGCTTGTCTTTCATGACATTGATTAGGATCTCCCTCAGGCTCTGAATTTCTCAGAGTACATGCTGGATCATCTCTGTATTGTTTTGGACTTCGGCCATAATATGCTTATTCTCTGGCCCCCAAGCATTCTTTCTTGCATCACTCTCACTTGGACGGGAGATGTCCCAATTGGAAGGTATGTGCATACGGGGAGTATTTTCAACTCCATAATTGTGAACCAAATTATGAAAATTGTTCCAATGTAACCTGTGCAAGGGCCTCCTAAGGGCAAGCCCTTCTTATACCTCTTGTCTTCCATGGCTTGTTGTGCTCCTCATGGCTTGATGGGGGTTTGGAGTTGTGGAGATGCCGGCAAGGGTACCCTCTCGAAGGCTGGAGGGTGGACTTCCAGCGAATCCCCCTCATCTTCTTCCATGGTGACCTCCTCCTCCTCCTCTCTCCTGAGTTCCATCTGCAGCAACCAAGCGTCGTTTCCCACATTGTTTGAGTAAGAGGGAGACAAGATGCCTGGCCTCGAAAATCTAACAGAAAATAGCACGAAACAAGAACAGACGAGAAACTTGCGATACGGTGGTCAAAACATCCGGAAGTATATATAAAGAATTTTTATCTTGCAAAACAAGTATACAAGAGCAAAACGGAGTCGAAAAGGCACACAAGGGCCCACAAGGCAACCCGGCGTGCCCAGGGGGGTAGGGCGCGCCCTATTGCTTTGTGACCTCCTCGTGGGTCCCCTCAGCAGTTTCTTATTTTTGTATTTTTTTCTAATATTCCAAAACGGACAGAAATAATTTTGATGGAATTTTTGGAGTCGGTTTACTTACCTTACCACATACCTACTCCTTTTCAGGGTTCTGGAGCGTTCTGGAAGGTCTCTTTTATGTGTTACTCCGGTGTCATAGTTTGAATAATATTAGTTTCAACATTAATGGGCATACCTGAGATATAATGTTTAATTATTTGCCCATTAACCACTCTCTGATTAGTGCCTTCAAAGTTGTTGATTTTAATAGCTCCGGAGCGATAAACTTCTTCGATGATGTATGGCCCATCCCATTTAGAGAGAAGTTTTCCTGCAAAAAATCTGAAACGAGAATTGTACAATAGAACATGCTCACCAACTTTGAATTCCCGTTTTTGAATTCTTTTGTCATGCCATCTTTTGACTTTTTCTTTAAACAACTTGGCATTTTCATAGGCTTGGGTTCTCCATTCATCTAGGAGCTAATATCAAATAACCTCTTCTCACCGGCAAGTTTGAAATCATAGTTAAGTTCCTTAATTGCCCAATAAGCTTTATGTTCTAATTCAAGAGGTAAATGACATGCTTTTCCATAAACCATTTTATACGGAGACATGCCCATGGGGTTTTTATAAGCAGTTATATAAGCCCACAATGCATCATCAAGTTTCTTAGACCAGTTTTTTCTAGATCTATTAACTGTCTTTTGCAAAATTAACTTTATCTCTCTATTTCTTAATTCAACTTGACCACTAGACTGAGGATGATAAGGCGATGCAATTCTATGGTTAACATCATATTTAGCAAGAAGTTTATGGAAAGAACCATGAATAAAATGTGAACCACCATCAGTCATCAAGTATCTAGGGACTCCAAACCTCGGGAATATAACCTCTATCAGCATTTTAATAGAGGTGTTGTGATCAGCACTACTAGTTGGAATAGCTTCTACCCACTTAGTAACATAATCAACAGCAACAAGAATATGTGTATACCCGTTGGATTTAGGAAAAGGTCCCATAATAATCTAAACCCCAAACATCAAATGGTTCAATAACAAGTGAATAATTCATAGGCATTTCCTGACGTCTACCAACATTACCAATTCTTTGACATTCATCACAAGAAAGGACAAACTTACATGCATCTTTGAAAAGAGTAGGCCAATAAAAACCAGACTGTAATACCTTATGTGCAGTTCTGTCTCCCGCATGGTGTCCTTCGTATGACTCAAAGTGACACTTCCGTAGGATTTGTTCCTGTTCATGCTCAGGTACACAATGTCTAATAACACCATCTACTCCTTCTTTATATAAATGTGGGTCATCCCAAAAGTAATGTCTTAAATCAAAGAAGAACTTTTTCTTTTGTTGGTATGTGAAACTAGGTGGGATATATTTAGCAACAATGTAATTAGCATAGTCTGCATACCAAGGACTATTGCGAGAAGCATATACTACAGCTAATTGCTCATCGGGAAAATTATCATTAATAGGAAGTGGGTCAGCAAGAACATTTTCCATCTTAGAAAAATTATCCGCTACTGGATTCTCAGCTCCTTTTCTATCAAGAATATGCAAATCAAATTCTTGTAGTAAAAGAACCCACCTAATAAGTCTAGGTTTAGCATCTTTCTTTTCCATAAGGTATTTAATAGAAGCATGGTCGGTGTGAATAGTTACTTTAGAATCAACAATATAAGATCTGAATTTATCACATGCAAACACAACTGCTAAAAATTCTTTCTCAGTAGTAGCATAATTTCTTTGAGCACTATCCAGGGTCTTACTAGCATAATGAATAAAATTCAATTTCTTATAAACTCTTTGACCTAGAATAACTCCAATAGCATAATCACTACCATCACACATAATTTCAAAGGGTAGGTTCCAATCAGGTGGTTGAACAATGGGTGCAGATATTAAGGCTTTCTTAAGTATTTCAAAGGCTTCTACGCAATCATATTAAAAACAAATGGAACATCTTTTTGCAAGATATTAGTAAGAGGCCTAGAAATTTTAGAGAAATATTTTATGAACCTTCTATTGAAACTAGCATGACCTAGGAAACTTCTTATACCTTTGATATCTTTAGGACATGGCATTTTCTCAATTGCATCAACTTGGCTTTGTCTACTTCAATACCTCTTTCAGAAATTTTATGCCCAAGGACTATACCTTCATTCACCATAAAGTGGCACTTCTCCCAATTCAAGATAAGATTAGTTTCTTCACATCTCTGCAAAACTCGGTCAAGGTTGCTTAAGCAATCATCAAAAGAAGTTCCGTAAACGGAGAAATCATCCATGAATACCTCAACAATCTTTTCACAAAAGTCAGAGAATATTGCAGCCATACATCTATGAAAGGTAGTAGGTGCATTGCATAAACCAAAAGGCATATGTCTATAAGCATAAGTTCCAAAAGGACAAGTATAAGTGGTTTTCTCTTGATCTTCTTTTGATACAGGTATTTGAGAGAAACCAGAATATCCATCTAGGAAACAAAAGTGTGTATGTTTAGGTAATCTTTCTAACATTTAATCAGTAAAAGGCAAGGGGTAATGATCTTTCCTAGTAGCTTTATTTAATTTCCTAAAATCAATTACCATCCTATAACCAGATACAATGCTTTGTGGGATAAGTTCATTTTTATCATTAGGAACAACAGTAATGCCTCCTTTCTTAGGGACACAATGAACATGACTTACCCATCTACTATCAGCTATAGGATAAATTATACCTGCTTCCAGAAGCTTTAATATTTCAGTTCTTACCACATCCAACATTTTAGGATTCAAACGTCGTTGATGATCAACAACTGGTTTAGCATCTGGCTCCATATTGATCTTGTGCTGACATAAAGTGGGACTAATGCCCTTAAGATTATCGAGAATATATCCAATAGTTGCATGGTGCTTCCTTAGAGTTTTAAGCAATCTCTTTTCTTCATGCTCTGAAAGGTTAGCACTGATAATAACATGATATATCTTATTTTCATTAAGATAAGCATATTTAAGTGTATTAGGTAGTTTCTTTAATTCAAACACAGGATCACTCTTGGGTGGAAGAGGATCTCCCAAAGTTTCAACAGGCAAATTGTGTTTAAGAATAGGTGTTTGTCTAAAGAATATTTCATCTATTTCGTTTCTTTCATTCATATGCATATCATTTTCATGGTCTAGCAAGTATTGTTCTAAAGGATCGGTAGGAGGCACAACAATAGAAGCAAGACCAATAATTTTATCTTTATTAGGTAATTCTTTATCATGAGGTTGTCTATGAAACTTAGAGAAATTAAACTCATGAGATGCATCACCAAGATTAACACATACCATTTCTTTATTGGAATCAATCTTAGCGTTAACCGTATTCAAGAAAGGTCTACCAAATATAATGGGACAAAAATCATCTTGTGGTGATCCAAGAACTAGAAAATCAGTAGGGTATTTGATCTTACCGCACAAGACTTCAACATCTCGAACAATCCCTAGTGGTGTAACAATATCTCTATTTGCAAGCTTAATAGTAACATCAATATCTTCAATCTCAACAGGTGCAATATCGTTCATGACTTCTTGATAAAGAGAAAATGAAATAGCACTTACACTAGCACCAATATCACATAAATCATGATAGCAATGATCTCCAATTTTAACAGAAACAACGGGCATGCCAATGACAGGTTTTTTTTTATCTTCGGTTTCTGGCTTAGCAATTCTAGTTGCTTCATCACAGAAATATATGGTATGTCCATCAATATTATCAACCAAAAGATCCTTAACCATTGCAATATTAGGTTCTACTTTGATTTGCTCAGAGGGTTTAATTGATTTAATATTACTCTTATTAACCACACTTGAAGCTTTAGCATGTTCCTTAATCCTAACAGGGAAAGGAGGTCACTCAATATAAGCAGTAGGCACAACTGGATCAACATTATAAATAATTGTTTCCTCTTTAGCTATAATAGGTTCTTCCTTTGCTTCAATAGATGGATGAAAGTTAAACCATTTCTCCTTAGGGAGATCAACATGAGCAGCAAATGATTCACAAAAAGTAGCTACTATCTCAGAGTCAAGTCCATATTTAGTACTAAACTTATGAAAAGCATCAGTTTCCATAAAAGATTTAACACATCAAACTCAAGATTTATACCTGACTCTTTACCTTTGTCGATTTCCCAATCTTCAGAGTTGCGTTTAATTCTTTCCAGAAGATCCCATTTGAATTCAATAGTTCTCTACATAAGGGAACCAGTAGAAGAAGTATCGAGCATGGATTGATCATTACGAGAAAGCCGAGCATAAAAGTTTTGTATAATTATTTCTCTTGAGAGCTCATGATTGGAGCATGTGTGCATCATATACTTAAGCCTCCCCCAAGATTGAGCGATATTTTCTCTTTCACGAAGCCAAAAATTATATATATAATTCTGATCACAATGAACCAAATGCATAGGATAAAATTTCTGGTGAAATTCCAGCTTCAACCGGTTCCAATCTCATGTTCCAGTATCATCCAATAGCCTATACCATGTCAATGCCTTTCCCTCCAAAGATAAAGGGAATACCTTCTTCTTAACTCCATCCTCAGATAAACCTACAAGCTTAAACAATCCACAAATTTCATCCATATAGATCAAGTGCATATTAGGATGTATTGTTCCATCTCCTGCATAAGGATTAGCTAGCAGTTTCTCTAACATACCCGAAGGAATTTCATAATAAATATTTTCAGTAGGTTCAGTAGGTTGAGGGGCAACTCTTATTGCTTCCGGTCGAGGTGAAGATACCCCGAACAAACCCCTCAAAGGATTATTTTCCATAGTAACAAGTGACAGTAAATTTCAGCACGTAATAAAAGTGTTTCCTTACCAATTTCCACTTACCAAAGGCGCTTCACTCCCCGGCAACAGTGCCAGAAAAGAGTCTTGATGACCCGCAAGTATAGGGGATCAATCATAGTCCTTTCGACAAGTAAGAGTGTCGAACCCAACGAGGAGCAGAAGGAAATGATAAGCGGTTTTCAGCAAGGTGTTTTCTGCAAGCACTGAAAGTAGCGGTAACAGATAGTTTTGTAGCAAGATAATTCATAACAAGTAACAATAGTAACTAAATTGCATCAAGGTGGCCCAATCCTTTTTATAGCAAAGGACAAGCCGAAACCGTCTCTTATCTAAAGCAAAGCGTTCTCGAGGAAACATGGGAATTGTCGTCTAGTCACTTTCATCATGTTTAGTTGATTCGCGTTCGCTACTTTGATAATTTGATATGTGGGTGGACCGGTGCTAGGGTGCTGTTCTTACTTGAACAAGCAACCCTCTTATGATTACCCCCTCTCGCAAGCATCCGCAAGTACGAAAGAAGAATTAAGATAAATCTAACCATAGCATGAAACATATGGATCCAAATCAGCCCCTTACGAAATAACGCATAAACTAGGGTTTAAGCTTCTGTCACTCTAGCAACCCATCATCTACTTGTTACTCCACAATGCCTTCCCTTAGGCCCAAGTATGGTGAAGTGTCATGTAGTCGACGTTCACATGACACCACTAAAGGAAGCAACAACATACATATCATCAAAATATGGAACGAATACCAAATTCACATGATTACTTATGACAAGACTTCTCCCATGTCCTCCAGAACAAACGTAACTACTCACAAATCATATTCATGTTCAAGATCAGAGGAGTATTGAATATCATTAAGGATGTGAACATATAATCTTCCACCAAGTAAACCAACTAGCATCAACTACAAGATGTAATCAACACTACTAGCAACCCACAGGTACCAATCTGAGGTTTTGAGACAAAGATTGAATACAAGAGATGAACTAGCACTACAAAAAAAAGGACACATCCGTGACATTATGGCCCGAACGAAAACTTTTTCTGTCATGGTTGTGACACTTCTATGACAATAATTGTGACAAAAACACGTATCATCATAGATGTGTTGGGCTCCTACTTCTATGACAAAAAATTATGACAGAAAATTGGCTTTTCATCCTGGGCGGGCCGGAGACGCACCCGCATGACATTCTTTGGGCCGTCCATGACGTAAGAAATCGTGGTAGAAGTGAGGGCGAGGAAATTTTCAGGGAGTTCCCGGTTACGGTGGGTGGTTGGGGCCGGGCGATGCAGTGTGGTTTGCGCGTTTCTCTCATACGCATGCGTGTGTGTGAGGCGTTCGCTAACTGAACCCGAGCGAGGCGTTCACTTATTGAACCCGAGCGATCGCACTAGCTACGTACTGAAGCTGATCGATCCCTTCGCTGCTAACTGAACCCGAGCGATTCCTTCGCTGCTAACTGAACCCGAGCGATTCCTTCGCTGCTAACTGAAGCCGGTTGAGCCCCCGTACGTGCGAGACATAGCCGGTTGGGTTGCCTCTTGATGAACAGTGCCCGTTGCTTCCGCGCGCGCGATACGTAGAATGAGTCGAGACGCATCGATCGAGCCCCTTGCGCGAGACGTGGTGAGTTGACCTAGCCGGTTGGTTGGCTGTGGATGAACAGTTCCCGTTGCTGCCGCCCGCTCGTACGCCCCACCCCAGCCGGTGGGTTAGCTATGGATGAACAGTACCCTGGCCGTGTGAAGGTGGTTGGTGCTGGATGAACAGGACCCCGAGGAGAGGCCGCCACACCCCATCCGGTTGGGGGTGGATGAACAGGACCCCGTGGAGGCTGGATGAACAGTAGCCGGTGGAGGCTGGAGGAAGTCGACGGTGGATGAACAGTAGCCGGTGGAGGCTGGAGGAGGTCGATCGAGGATGAATAGTAGCCCCGTGGAGTCCCGTTTTGCGGTACGCCACAGCCCTCCCGATGAACGGGACCCCCGTTTCGACCGTAGGCAGTTGGGGAGAAGTCCGTTTCCTCCATTTTGTGGTACGCCAGAGCCCTCCCGATCAACAGGACCCCGTTTAGACCGTAGGCGCTCAAACAGAAGTCTGCTTCCTCCATTTTGCGGTACGCCAGACCCCCAGCTGATGAACAGGACCCCTTTTCGACCATAGGCGGTCGAACAGAAGGTCGTTTCCTCTGTTTTGCGGTATGTCAGACCCCGAGTCGATGAACAGGACCCTGTTTCGGCTGTTCCATCCAAGCCGGTTGGCTCCCGGTGAATAGGACGCATTTCGACCCAGTCGCTTGGCTCCCAATGAACACGACGTTGTTTCCTCCGTTCCGACCCAGCCGGTTGGCTGCCGATGAACAGGAGGCCGTTGCTGCCGTCCGTTGCCTCTCCATGTACACGAGCCCTGGTCGTACGTATGTGCGAGTACGCATTCAAGACCCTGCCAGTATGTACGTACGTGGCCGTATTCTTTGCCATGTGGTTGTACGTACGTGTACACGATTTAGACGGGACTGTCTGAACTGCCACGTCGGGGGCTCTACTACGACACGTGCCGCTACTTACTCGGCCACGGTTCATCCTTGCAGAGAGACCGATCGACCAGTATGTACGTACACGTTTGCGACCAGACAGACAACTCTACGTACGCTTCGACCTAGTGGGTCCCAGATGTCAGTGGATAAGGAGACACTTCCTTGCGTGCGAAGATATAGCTGGTGGGTCCCAGCTGTAAGGGGGAGGAATCATTTTTTTGCGCGTAATAAGGAGGCACTTCCTTGCATGTGAAGATGTAGCTGGTGGGTCCAGTTGTCAGCCTCACCGCGCATAGTCCTCTTCCGATGGCTGTCGTTCATTGACCACGTTGACTACGCCGCGCCGAGAGCACCAAGTCGGTGGACGACGGCGCGGCCTCGGAAGGGAATGACGCGGAGCCGGGGAAGACGCGGCAGTGGATGCCCATGCGGATGGGAGTACGAGGGTTAACTGGTTTGGCTGCGGTGTGAGACTGCCATCGCCGGAGAATAACAGGGGATGTGAGTGAGTAGAGGGAAGGCCTGGCCAGCTGTGGGAGTAGGGTGGGGCGTTGAGGCTTGCGCGGCAGCACAGCCGGACACGGGAGGCAGGAGCAGGCGGTCCCGCCAGCGCTGGTTTGGGCGGCTGGAGCAAGATCAGAGATTGAAGAAGCAGCACGACTGTTGGATTAGCATCCAACGGTCACCGCTGCAAGAATCGTTTGTTGACTATAAGTTGACAAAGCCCTGCGTAGGCGTCAACTTAGTAGGCCCACAAGTCAACATAACATCTGTGGCGGACATCATATAGCCCATTTGCTATTTTCCTAAATTTACGGACCATTTGCTAATTATTACGTAATTTATTGCAGCCCATATTATATTTTTAGATTACCTTACCATTTTCTCGCAAGGACAAGATTAAAAATTTCAGTGATATTTCATTGAAATTGCCGAACTATTTCTAATCCCGAAATTTTGAGCCCGATAAAAACTAAATTTAAAATATATTTAAATTATGTTAAAATCCAATGAAAATTGAAATATCAAAAAATAAAAGAAAATTCGCAATTTGAAACTAATTGCCCATTTTCTTTGTTTTTATACATATACAACCCATTTCATATTACTTATAAGATTTACATCCCTTTTTGTCTTGGCAGGCCGAATGTATCCCTTGTTGTCTTGAAAGATTTGCAGCCCAGCAGGACGGAGAAAAAGAAATCGGCCTGTGTAGGCTATTCTACGAAAAAAAGAGGTGGGCTAGTCATTTTCACCGAGAAAAAAATAGCTGGGCTCGTCATGTTGTAAACATAAAATAAAAGCCTGGGCTAGACGGACCACAGACACCGCACAGCCCAGTTGATAACCTACTCCGTCTCAACAACAACAAAAAAACTGCTCGAGCAGCTGGGTCCCACGTGTTAACCGCTCCATGTGCAATTCTCTCGTTTATTGACTACGTTGACAATGTCGTAGGTCCCAAATGTCAGCAAACCATTAGGAGGAAGCATTTTTTTCATGTAATAAGGAGGAGCTTCCTTGCGTGCGAAGATGTAGCTAGTGGGTCCCAGCTGTCAGGGAGTGGAATCATTTTTTCTTCCGTGTAATAAGGAGGCAGTTCCTTGCGTGCGACCATGGACCTCGTGGGTCCTAGCTGTCCGCCTGTCCACGTACAGTCCTCTTCCGATGGCTATCGTTCGTTGACCACGTTTACCACGCCGTGCTGAGAGCACCAAGGCGGTGGATGACGGCGAGGCCTAGGGAGGGAATGACCCAGAGCCGGGGAAGACTCGGCAGTGGATGCCCGCGCGGAGGGGAATACGAGGGTTTACTAGCTCGGCTGCGGTGTGAAGCTGCCATCGCCAGAGAATAACAGGAGGTGTGGGTCAGTAGAGGGATGGCCTGGCTAGCGATGGGAGTAGGGTGGGGCGGTGAGGCCTGCGCGGCAGCACAGCCGGCCACGGAAGGCGGGAGCAGGCGGTCACGCCGTCGCTGGTTTGGGCGGCTGGAGCAGGAAGATCAGAGATTGAAGAAGCACGCCGGCCGCTGGATTGACATCTAACGGTCTCACGCTGCTAGTGTCGATTTGTTGACTAAGTTGACATAGCCCTGCGTACGCGTCAACTTAGTAGGCCCACAAGTCAGCCTCCAAATCTGGTGGGACCCAGCTAGCAGGGGAGGAATTATTTTTCTTGCATGTAATAAGGAGGCACTTCCTTGAAAAAGATGCAGCTGGTGGGTCCCAGCTGTCAGGCGTACAAAACTTTTTTTCCGCGTACTACCTCCGTCCTGGTTTATTAGTCCTCCTTGTAGTTTGGGTCAAACTTTGACCTTTGATTTAACTATCAAAAAATAAATTATGTACACTAGAAATAGTATCTTTGGAAACCTCTTTCAAATATGAATCCAACCGTATAAGTTTTGTGACATACAACTTATAATTTGTTAGTCAAATCTACGGTTAAAGTTGGGCACAAATTACGATGGGGACCAATAAACCCGGACGGAGGTAGTAATAAGGAGGTACTTCCTTGCGTGCGAAGATGTCATTGGTGGGTCCAACCTGTCAGGGGGAGAATCATTTTTTCGTCTAATAAGGAGGCACTTGCTTGCGTGCGGCCATGGACCATGTGGGGCCCTACTGTCAACCTCTCTACCTACATCCCTCTTCCGATGACTGTCGTTTGTTGACCACGTTGACCACGCCGCACCGAGAGCACCAACACGGTGGATGACAGTGAGGCCTAAGAAGGGAACGACCCAGAGCCGGTGAAGACACAATAGTGGATGCCCACGCGGAGGGGGGTACGAGGGTTGACAGGTTCGGCTCCGGGCTAAGGTTGCCGTCACTGGAAAATAACAGGAGGTGCGGGTGGGAGTAGGGTGGGCCGGTGAGGCCTGCGCGGCATCACAGCCGGCCACAGGAGGAGGGAGCAGGCAGTAAAGCCGGCGCTGGTTTGGGCGGCTGGAGCAGGAAAATCAAAGATTGAAGAAGCACGACGACCGCTGGATGGACATCCAACAATCACTGCTGCTAGAATCGTTTGTTGACTATAAGTTGACAAAGCCTTACGTAGGCGTCAACTTAGTCGGCCAACAAGTCAGCCTCGAAATCTGTGGCGTGTACAGCCCATTTGCTGTTATTTTTACAATTTAAAGCCCATTTGCTAATTCATATGGAATTTATTACAGCCCATTTGCCATTTTTAGAATTGCTACCCATTTTCTGGCCAGGACCAGGGTTAAAAAATTGCTAAAAATATATGCAAAAAATTTGAAATTTCACATATTTTTTCTGGGGTCCGAACTATTTTTAATCCCAAAATTAGGAGCGAGATTAAAACTAATTTTAAAAAATGATAAAATCCAATGAAATATAAAATCTCAATGAAGAAAAAAAAACAAAATATGAAACTAATTGCCCATTTGCTGTGTTTTTTTTTACATTTGCAGCCCATTTCATATTACTTCTATGATTTACTGCCCATTTTCTGGCCAGGCCGAATGCATCCCTCCTCGTCTTGAAAGATTTGCAACCCAGCAAGTCGGAGAAAACAAATAGGCCTAGGTTGGGTATTCTTCAAAAAAATGGTGGGCTACTGGTACGTCTCCAACGTACCTATAATTTTTGATTGTTCCATGCTATTATAGTATCAATCTTGGATGTTTTTATATGCAATTATATATCATTTTTTGGGACTAACCTATTAACCTAGTGCCCAGTGCCAGTTACTGTTTTCTGCTTGTTTTTGGCTTTTCAGAGAAACAGTACCAAATGAAGTCCAAATGCCAAGAAAAATTTTGGAGATTTTTTTCTGGACAAAAGAAACCTTGGAAGCTTCGGGAGGAGGCCAGAAGCCTCACGGAGGCTTCACAAGGCAACAGGACGCGCCGTGTTGCCTTGTGGGGCCCACGTGACTCCGTTTGACCTAATTCCACTTCTATAAATTCACAAATATTGGAAAACCATCAGGGAGCCAGAAGAAAAAACCTTTCTACCGCCGCATGCCTATGTTCTTCCACAATCCCATCTGGAGGCCTTTTCCGTTACTCTGCCAGAGGGGGAATCGATCACGGAGGGCTTCTACATCAACCATGCTGCCCTTTTGATGATGTGTGAGTAGTTTACCACAAACCTATGGGTCCATAGCTAGTAGCTAGATGGCTTCTTCTCTCTCTTTGATCTTCAATACAATGTTCTCCTTGATGTTCTTGGAGTTCTATCCGATGTTATCTTCTTTTGCGGTGTGTTTGTTGGGATCCGATGAATTGTGAGTTTATGATCAGATTATTCATGAGAAATATTTGAGTCTTCTCTGAACTCTTTTATGCATGATTAAATATAGCTTTGTATTTCTCTCCGATCTATCGATTTGGTTTAGCCTACTAGATTGATTTATCTTGCAATGGGAGAGGTGCTTTGTGATGGGTTCAATCTTGCGGTGCTCAATCCCAGTGACAGAAGGGGACATGACACATATTTGTATTGTTGCCATTAAGGATAAAAATATGGGGTTTATTCATATTGCTTGAATTTGCTTCTCTACAACATGTCATCTTGCTTAAGGCGTTACTCTGTTTTTATTAACTTAATACTCTAGATGCATGCTGGATAGCGGTCGATGAGTGGAGTAATAGTAGTAGATGCAGGCAGGAGTTGGTCTACTTGTCTCGGACGTGATGTCTATATACATGATCATTGCCATGAATCCGTCATAACTATTTGCTATTTTGTCAATTGCCCAACAGTAATTTGTTTACCCACCGTATGTTTCTGTGCTCGAGAGAGAAGCCTCTAGTGAAAACTATGGCCCCCGAGTCTATCTTTATCATATAAAAAACTTAAAAATACCTTGCTGCAATTTATTTACTTTTATTTTAATTAGTATTTTAGTTTACCTATTTACCTCGATAAGATTTAATCCTTGCAAATAACCGCTAAGAGGATTGACAACCCTCTTATTTGCGTTGGGTGCAAGTGTTTGCTCTTGTGTGTGCAGGTGCACTTAACGGAATTTTGCTTGGTTCTCCTACTGGATTGATAACCTTGGTTCTTAACTGAGGGAAATACTTATCTCTATTATACTGCATCATCCTCTCCTCTTCAGGGAAATACCAACGCAGACTACAAGTAGCAGCTACCCATTTTCCCAAAGAAAAAACAGCTGGCCTGGTCATGTTGTTAGACGGGCCACAGACACCGCACAACCCAGTTTATACGCTGCTCCATCTGAACAACCAAAAAAATTGCTTGAACTGCTGGATCTCAGGTGTCAGCCGCTCCTTGTGCAATTCTGTCGTTAATTGACTATACATTGACAATGATGTCAGTCCCAGATATCAGCACGGTGGATATGAGTAAAAAAATTGAAGGGTGGATCTGAGTAGTAAGGAGGCACTTGCTTGCGTTCGGCAGTGGACCTGGTGGGTCCCTACTATCATACTCTCAAGTATAGTCCTCCCCCGATTCACCATGTTGACCATGTTGACAAGGCCAGACGGCGGCGCCGCGGCGAGCGCACCAAGGCGAAGGACGACGGCGAGGCCTCAGACGGGAATGAACAGGAGCCGAGGAAGATGCGGCAGTGTGGTCATAGGCGGCGGGGAGTACGAGGGTTGACTTGTTCTGGTGCGGGGTGGGCTGCCATCGCTGGAGAAGAACAGGATGTGTGGGGGAGTAGAGGGATGGTCTGGCCAGCATTTCATGGTACGACAGGGCGGCGATCCGGGCACGGCACCGCAACCAGCCGTGGAAGGCGGGAACAGGCCGTCCCACCGGCGCTGGTTTGGTTTTGGCACCTGGATTGGTCAGACCGAAAAACTCAGCATGCTCGATAATAAGAATTAATTTTATATGGCTACAACTTATTGTAAAATGAAGCCGAGCATTTTTTTTTCTTTAGGTGTGAAGCCGAGCACATTCAAAAGCCCTGGGATAAAGTGGGGTCGCCACATGTGTTGGGCTGGGCTGGGCATTCTTATCAAAAAATAATGTTGGGCCGGAAATTTTCATCATAAAAAAAACTCGGCTTGTCAAAAAACTTGTGGTACTTGGGATTTGAACGGGAGACCTAGGCAGCACAATCCATAAAACATACAAATGCAACAGAAAAAATTGTGATATTTATTACAACTTGTCGCTAATAATTGTTAGATGTTGACCACGTTGACTACGATTTGCATCGGCTTCAACCTGGTGGGTACCAAATAACAGTCCGCTGGTTGCAGGAAGAAAAGGGTGTGAGAAAAAAGACTGGTCGCTATCTTTGCCTAAGAAAAATATCAACTGAATGTAAAGATACTCTCATAGGAAAATAATATCCTCCAGTCAAAATCATACTTTTCAAATCATAAATTTAAACAACATGTGCATGAACATTTAGCTTTATTTATTTATTTAGGGGAGCATGAGCATGTAGCTGGGCCGGATTCATGTTAGAGCCTCCCTCCCAGTTAATTATGGGCTCTTCTATTGGGCCTAAATCACTGGGCTGCATGTCCTCGACAAGTGGAAGATTTCTTCCCTAGAAAAAATAGTATGTGCTACGTACGGGGCACTAAAGGATCGGAGCGTGTAACGACTTCCAAAACATTGTTTTTATCATTCTAACACCACTATTTATTCAACCAACAGCAGCAGCATATTATATTACTCATTGTACATTGAAAACACCAGCAGCATCCATGGCTCTATATTGTTTTAGTAAAAGGGGTTTGCCGCCAATTTTCCGTTAATAGAAACCACTAGAGGTTCACAGCAAACTAGAGCCCTACAAAGGAGCCTTGGGATTGAAGATACCACCAGGGGTGGGGGTGCAACAAAAGCAGTAAGCAGGCCAGAAGAGTAAAGACGCAGCTCTCTCTTCCAACCAAACATCAGCCAACATTACAAAAGGGCTACCAAAAAAACCAAGTGTATGCATCAAACTTAATAAAGATCCTACTACACCAAGTGTATGCATCTAACTAACTGGCTTAGTTAGACGTTACTATTTATTAAGCTGTGGAGATTGGCTGAAGGCTTGAACCAGATGGGTGCCTGACAGGGGAAATTCCAACCAGCAGGTCAAAGTCTGATACATGCGACCCTCTCTCCTACTTTGGGCTGCAGAGCGTGGCGGCACATATCAGGGTATGGTGCATGGAGAGATGCATGGTACGTTGTGTACACACAGTTTTGCCTGATGAATGGAACCGCGCTGCCATCAGGATCCTTGACGTTGGTGATCTCCTGGTTAATCAGATAATTCAGTCCAAGAAACAAAGAGCGTGTCCCGAGGCTACTTACCGGCCTCCAATCAAAAATTCATGAAGGCCCAAAGAAGCTGGGATCCTGCTCAAAGACCATGCAGTGACTGTGATTATATTCCACGAAACAACACGCCCGGTACGTGCGAATGATCATCAATCGTTCGCCGTCGTCTGATCGAGCCAGGAACCACCAGCAACTGCCATGCCGCTTTTCTTTGAAAGGTTCTGGGATTAGGAAGGGTAGGGACACTAGGCGGCCTACAACATCATATCAAGTTTGAGTCAAATAAAAATGGGCTGGTACTGTAAATCTAAGAACAGCATGTCCAGTGCATGAATATTTTTTCAGTAAATGTTGACAGTAATATAAGCATGGGAAGGATGATTTGATTTCACCAAAATTCTACTACATCTGATCACCAATGTGGGACGTTTTGGCAGTTCAAATTAAACTGTCAAAATGTCCATGTTACTGAACAGAGGGTGTATTTGACAGCGTGGTGTTAATTTCTAACAACAATGTCATGATTCTAACTCTTCTCAAACTATACTCTAACAATAGGAAGCAAGCCATCATGATATCATACGAAATTAGGAGTAACATATTGCTGTAACAGCCATTTGTAGCGATGACTGGAGTAGGCCAGCAATATGTCCAGCCATAGAAGGAGTCCACAACATAAATGAAGGCCTTGTGTTCCATGGCCTTAGAGAGCCATGGAGGGTGTATGATCCTGCGATGGACGTGGAGATTTATCCACTTACCGCAGTGACCTATCAGATAGGCGAGACCGCGGTTGAAGAACGCAATTAGCCTGAAGTCTTTATAATTCGCAGATCTTGTGGGCACTTGGCAGATTACAACCTTGAGCAAATCAAACTTGGTATCATGTTGGCTACTGTAAGATTCCGAGTATTCTGGGCCGCGGTGCCAAAGTAGTGCATTGTTAATCAAAGGAAGGGGTATCAATCGCCAGGTGTAGACCTCCACGAGCATCCACCTGCCGCGTCCGTCGATGAGAACCATCCAAGACGTGTTCATGTCGACCCAGTACATACCGTTAATGTAGTTGAGGGTGACGGGGATTGGATCGCAGTCGAGGGGATTGATGCTCGCCACCCTAGGATCCTTAAGCTGCGTGACACGCTGTTTCTGAAGATCAGGCGGCATCAGCAAGCAGGGAGCTGGCTTAAAAAGCTCTGGCCTGAGGGCTTTGAGTAAACGGTACAGCCCCGACAAGCACGCGGAGAGCGGCATGGTACTGAGATTGTCCACACGCGAAACAATGAGTTTCATTACCTCTGTGGGGAGCAAATTCCAGCCACTCTTTTGGCGGACGCTGCTCAGTTCTGCCATTGTTAGTGCTTGGGTTTCGGAAGAGGGGGGAGGCGCCTAGCAGGGATGGAAGATTGGACGATTATGTGCTGGCGAGGATGGAGAAGCGAATATGTGCTGCGGGAAGTGGACAGGTGATGATGACAATGTAACAGCAGCACGCTGCTTGACTTATGAGACACATCCCAGCAGCGCAGGGTCATATCGATGCCACACAACTTGACTGATTACAGTACTACTAAAATATACTCCTATAAACTACAGTACCTACTATAGTGGAGTAGGACTCTGCTCTACCGGAGTAGTATAGTAAATAGTACAAATTCAATGCCCGAGCGTGGAACTACTACGAACCACCATCGGTGCTAACGCCAATCTCCATCAAACGTTCGCTGGGAGACATGGCAGCTGCAAACGCCCGCGTCGCAGTTACATGTGTAAAGGGTGGCAGTTTTGTCAAATACCATGGGCATAAAAAAAGGCCACCATCGGATGGAAATCTGGTGGTTATGTGGGCGTTCGCCAGGATTGGGCTCGTGGCGAACGTTCGCCAGGTATCAATACTAAAAAAAATGTTAAAACAGCAGGGGCTAGAACTTGCACCGGGTGACCACTACCATTTTAGTACTACGTACGATCTACCGCTTCGTGTGCTACTCATGCGCTCCATGCGGCGGGCGCGACGTCCCCTATAGCCACTCCCATTTCATGGACGGCCTGGTCGATGCCTGCAAGGTGCCCTGCATCTACAAGAGTTTTGGCTACGAGAGGTCCGTCGCCTACCACTCGGTGGCGGACCATAGGTCCAGATGCGCGCACGCACCCTGCTACTGCTATTTGAGGGCTCACCGGCGAGCCTCGTGCATCACCTCATGGCATCGTCTGGCAAACACTCCTGGCCCGCGGAGAACATCAAGTACGAGCCATGCTACCCGTTCACCGTGCCGGAGTCGCCGGAGGATCACCGCCGCCTGCTTGTCGCGGAGGAGGACGGCAGCGTCTTCCTCTTGGCCGTGGGCATCGGCAGGGCCCGCGCAGGCCGCCGCCCCATCTCTGTCGTGTGCATCAGGGGCAACGCCACCGACGCTGACACGAGGCCACTGTATAGGTGCGTGCTCACTGTTGATGCCCCTCCGGCGTACGAGGACGACCTCGGCGGCTCCCTCCGGCTGAATGAGACTATGGCGAGCTGCTCCGTTCACGGCAAGGTGGACATGGAATAGGGCTGGCTTCAGGCGCATGTCAACCCCAACATGCTGCACGAGGACTCCAAGGAGGTTCACCTGGGCATATGCATTACCAAGTTAACTGTTCATCATTAGTCTTCGCTCAATGGAAGCAGCTGTCTAAGCATGTGGACACCGACGCTCTCACCGGTTTCATTACCAAGATCTGTACGTCTGCCCTTAGCCTTCGTCCTGCAGCCCATGAGAGCCAGCTCCCTCGAGTGTGATTACTGCTGATTTATCTTCATTCGTTTCATTGGGCCTACGTGCCTTTTGCCTGTTTGGCTGTATTAAACCTTCCTTGTCGCTGTACTATTCATGTTGCTACTCTGTGATTTGGCTGGTTGGGCGGGCAATCTGCCTTTTCTCTAAACAAATCTATCGCTTCCTGGATCCTCTTTGATCATCGAAACCGGTTTCTCGACTCATAGCCATCATAATTTGCATTTGAATGCACTTTCCAGTAATATTATTTTTGCCAGGGCATATAACATACACTATTTTTAACCCGAATCCAACATCGATTTTTTTTGAATTGTTTGTATTGCTTACCACATGTGTCACGTGGTTCCGACGTCGAACTTATACTGGAGTACTATTTCCCTACTAGTTAAATTTACGGTAAAAAATATTGGTCGAAAAGTCGAAATACGAGAGGTGCTAGTAAACCGGGATGGAAGTAGGAGTAGTACTAGTGTAGAGGGCGGCGCTGCAGGGGAGTCTCACCCCGCTCGTGGCGCAACAGTAAAGCCGTCATATCACAAAACCCCACCACTCCCAGTAATAAGTGGCCTGGTAAAATGAACGGACAAGCAACCATCATATCACTCCTGTCTTTATTGCATTTCATCTCTCTACAGTCTGGTTCATCTCTCCACATTTACGGTCGATCCTAAAGCGGCACGCTCGATCCCTATCTACTACTAGTACTCGAGTTGGAATTCCAATTGCACGGCACAACTTCATAGGAAAAAATATGACCGAGGGTGTACGAAGCGATTTGGGAGTAGTAGTAGTACTTGCAAAAAAATATAGTGCGTATAGATTTTTTGAAAAGTCTAACTTTACAAACTTTGACCAAGTTTATATAGAAAACTACTTGTATCTATAATAGCGAATATACAAATTATGAAACTATGTGTTGTGATGAATCTAATGAAATATGTTTTGCATTCTAGATGCAAATATTTTTCTCCAAAAACTGGGTCAAATTTAGTGAAGTTTGACTTTTCAAAAAGTCTATATGCACTACACTATGGAACGGAGGGTAGTAGGAGTCACTCGTAGGAGTACGTGCTAGTACGTACGGTGTGCGGCCAAAGGCCACTACTCCCTCCCCGGTGCATAGGGCATAGATCGAATGGCTGATCTGCGGGATTCGCTTGAACAGTAGCTGCTGCATCTGTACTGTTTTGGAACAATCACAAGGGCACTTGTCCAAAAAATTTGCATGCCTCCCGACAAGTGAGATATAACTACTACGATAGAGAAAAATCTACAGAGAGAAGGAAGTAAACAATCAAATGAGAATGAGTCCCACCATTTATAGCTCATCAGAAAACAATCAATGGAGTTTTCACTTCTCATTCTTGCATTTCTTTTGCATTGAATCATTTCACAAGGTTGTCTACTATTTTACTACTTTTACCAAAACCGCATCGTAATGTTCAAACGTGCATTCGCACGTGTGTATACATATATACTAGTTGTCCTAGTGCATAAGCCTAGATATAGAGAGAGACGCGTACTAGAGAGAGACGTGTACTGCGATATATAGTGTTGAACTTCGTGCTATGTATGTACTCTACTTACAAAAAGTAACAAGCGTACGGATACAAAAGGTTTTCAAACTTGTTCCTTTTATACATAATTAATTAAGGACGCTAATAAGTCCTGGGCATTCGGGATTTATCATTTCCGTCCCAATACCATCGAAAACTACGAGTACTCCTACCTACTAATGGGATCGCCTTATGACAATAAATTATTCCTAATAAAAGCCACGGCGCTCGCAGGAGCGCTTACGGCGTGCCACGAGTGCCCTGGTGTGCGGCCGTTTCCCAGTGTGGCGAGACAACGCCTCTTCCTCGGCCTCGCAAGTCATGAGGTGCTGATTAGCAGCTTGCCGGCGGGCGAGCGCGATCTCATCGGTCTGGTGATCCGGCGCCAACAGGTACTCCTCCTCGCTGGAAGTGTGCACCTGATCGACGTACCGCCAAGCGTAGATGAGGCGCATCAACCCGACTGCACTCAGGGCTTTGGCACGGGCGTCCTCTGCCACCCACATGGCCCTCGCACAAGCCTTCTGCCAAAGAGCGAATTGCCTGACTCTCTCGGAGGAGACATAGGCCTGCCAGGCAGCATCCCTCGCGGCGCGCTTCTCTTTCTCGGCCTTCTTCTCCGCCTCTCTTTTGGCGCGCTCCGCCGGAGGCAAAGCCTCCCACAAGGCAACCTCCATTTCTTTCCATAGCTCCTCCAAGCTGGGTGGCTCGGGGGCCGGCACGACGTCCTCCTCGTAGCGGGGCACCGATGCATCCTGTGATGCACGTGGTGGCGAGACTGGGAACGCCGACGCGTCCACCTCAACGCGTCGCGGTGACGGCGAGGAGCGGAATGCGGACGTGTCCTCCTCGAATCGTGGCGGCGAGGAACGGAACGCTGACGCGTGACCCTCCGCGCGGGGCAGCGAGGGGCGCCCAGGGCTAGGGAGGGGCGATGCCATGGTGGTCGACGGGTCCGTAATTAAGAGGGAGGGCGAGGATATGAATGTGACCGTTCTTTGAAATGCCGTGGGAGGCACATTATTTATAGCGAGCAATGGTACACCTACGTAAGATAGGTTGCGTGATTAACGTAACAGCTAGGTGGGCTTTTTTTGTTGGAGGAAATTAAGGGGGGGGTGGAGGGCACCGAGCTGAATTCAGGGGGAGAGGTGGAGATATTGCTGGTCACAACGGTTTAGGGTTTAGGTGATCTGCGATTTATTAGGCAGGAGGAGATTGGACGAGCACAGGAGGGAGAGTCAACAATCGGCTATATGAATTCACTCATACAATGGTTAGTCATACTAGTATGTTATAGCATTAATATATGGCCCACATGTTTCTCTCACAAAGTGTGTTGGAGCTCGTGCTACAGCCGGCTGTAAGTTTGTAGCCCGCTTCTCTTCTCTCTCCTCTTCTCTCTCATCCAACTCAGCAAGAATATATTATTTAAAGTCTTACAACCCGCCTACATCACCTTATTGTACTTGCTCTCATGCATGCAGATTGTTTTCACACGGGGAGGACAGGTGGGACTATGGGGGGGAGAAGGAGAGTCATGCAGCAAATTGTTTTCACACATGGAGAGGAAAAGATTTGGAGGCGAACGGGTTTCCTGGTAGGCCGAATGAGAAAAATGAATCGAGAGGGAGGTGGGCGCATGAGGCAGTTGAGTTAAACGAGGCACGGTTTAATTACTATTGTACATCGTAGCTAATACTTTAAGATTTTCTGAATTCTCTTAGAGTAAGTACAATAATGAGCTTATAGCCCGCTTACATGGCACTTTTTCCTATGTGGAGTAGAGAGAAATGGAAAAATGGTGGGACTGGGCTCTCATGCAAGAGCCTAGCTATATGCGTACTCCTTGGCAAATGCAAGAAATACGAAGAACGAGATAGAGAGAAGGTAAGAAAAAACAGTACTCTTATAGCCAACCTTATAGCTAACCTTGTTGTATGAGTGACTATAAGTGATGACTATATATGACATGGCAACATCATATAGCCTAACGCACCCGGACAAAGGAAGTAGTACCCTGGTCTGGTGTGTAAGGCTCACTAGGAATCGCTTCGTGACCAAGGTGGATGACTACTGGCTAGTAGCGATTACTCGTCTCGTTCCTTTCCTCCAATCAAGATCATGTTTAGTTAATTAAATAGAGTTGGTTTCCCACGATATGCATGCATGCAATTGTATTCTCACAGTGCGGTCAATGCAGCCCCCTCATGAAGACCAATGGAATTCCCACCCGCTGGCATGCTAGTCGTTTTCACCAACGAAAAAAAGAAGAAAGGACCGGTAGAGAGTAATTAGCATGAGTAATTAGCATTAGGAGACGAGCCTTATAGAGAGGGTAAATCAGAAGAAAAAATTGCTCATTTATAGCCGTCCGAAATCTCAAAGGGCGCAACCGCGCGAGTGAGGCGATGGTCGTGGGTGGCGTGACGCTTGACAGAATTAAGTCAAAGTTGCATGCACATGCCGGCATGGTGTGCGAACACGCAGATCCTATACCGTCAGCCCTACGAAGTTGGTCTAGTAGACATGACATCTAGTGGGTCCCCCATAGTACTAGAGAACTCTTTGGGGGCATGCAGCCGTTTATCCACCGGGCAAGCCACTACCCCACGCCGTTCGCATGCCCTACTCAGCATTTTTACAATCAGAAAACTGCTAGCAGTTCGCTCCTACTCGTCCCCGTCCTTTAACATTACAGCAGTTCGCTCCCACTCGTCCCGTCCTTTCACATTACAACAGTTCCACTTCTCCTAGCCCTCCTCCAAACTCCATGGCCTCCCAAATCTCCATGATCGGTGATGAGTCCGACGTCATCTACGCCCGTTCTTCCGCGACGGTGCAAGGATGCCTTGGTCGCTTCCAACGCATGTTCGCAAATTCAAATGATGAGTGGGTCGCTGGGCTAGATGTTGAGTACACCACAGTCTTGGATAAAGAGAGGTTTCTAAAGGAGGAAGAGAAGAAGAAGCCCGCCGTGATCCAGGTTTGCGTACATAACTTGTGCTTGGTGTACCACATATGCCATGCCGACGTTAGGTGCTAGAATTTTGAAGACTTCCTCAAGGACGAAAGAGTCAAATTTGTTACTGTAGACTTTAACAACGACAAGGAAGTCCTGCATCGGATAGGCCTCGTTGTACACCAGCCCTTCGACCTCTAGAAGAAAGGCCTGGTGTCCTCCTCTCAGCCTTAAATGCTGACCCTGGCAGAAGCCATGATTGATCCTTTGTACGGTAAACTGAAGAAACCTCACTATAGGTTTCATTATTCATGGGAGTGGAAGAAAATAGATGAAGCTCACATCGAGTACGCAGCACTGGATGCCTACCTTTGTTTAAATATCTACAAGGGTTGGATGAAGAGGCGGAGCCTAGTGTCTGGTTCAAGCAAGGAAGTATCGGCGAAGAGGAAGAGGGACAAGGACGAAGTCGAGGACGTGGACGAGGACTCCGAGTAAGGTGGCAGTGTCGTTGCTCATGCTGGTTCTGATGCAGTGTCAACCGGATTAGTTGCTTAGTTTTATTTCAGGGTGCTTAGTTTTATTTCAGTGTGCTTAGTTTTATTTCAGGGGTGTGTTGTGCTGAGCCCCCAGCAGAACTATGTTATGTTCTTTCTCGTTACTTGAACTCTTTACTACGTACTAGTATTTCTTACAGTTCGAGTTGTAGATGGTACTACTACTAGTTTCTTCACCTTCCTACTATACTTAATAAGTACTAGTAGTATTATTTCCATCCGTCTAACTAGTTGGTACTATTTGTCTGTACTACTCATTTCTTACACAACAACTATAGCAATTTGGGTCAGCCAATTTTTGAAAGAAGAAGTTCGCCGGAGGGAAGGAAGAAGACGGCAGAGATGCTACCCCAGTATCTATATTATGGTGGCAGAGTGCCCATGATCTATCTTATGAGTGTTGGGTGTGAGATGCAGTTCGCCGGAAAAAATGGATCGTGCCCGGGGTTAGACGGATGGCAAGGGGGGAGCACGGCGGTGGGAGGCGGTTGAGGGGAGGGCGGGGCGGCGGCAGCAGGCGATTAGGCCTGTGGCGGCTCGATGTTTGAGAGAGAAGATGAAGAGTGCATCATTTTTGGAGGTTGAAGAAGCCCTTCTGGCCATCCATGTTGCATCCAACGGCTCACAAGAGTCGACTGACCCAAATTGTTCCTTCAGATTGGAGGATCCACGTGGCGTTCAAGGTCTCGAGGGTAGATTCCATGTCTGCACCTGGTTTGCGGCCTCGGCGCAAACACGACCGGCTTCTACCGCGACAGCCACCATGCGGGCCTCCTCCTCACAGGCGGAGACCACAATGACCCGCTAGCTCCTCCTCCTCCTTGCCGACATGCTGGAGCATGCGCTCGTCCTCCTCCTCTTCGTACGCTGCGGGCATACACGCGGCTCCAGCTGCTCGCGTCCTTGGCAGCGCGGCGGCATCGCCCAGAGGGACTGCAGATGATGTGAGCAGGCGAGCCTGCGACTTCATGGCACCGGGATGGCGGGGACATGACGGTGATGGGCGAGAAATGGTCGGCCGGAGCAGTACCACATTAATTAGCACAACATCGATACGGAATCCTCTGCAAGCGCGTGCACCGCGGCCGCGCGGTCAATCGAACAGTGCGTCACGGTGTCGCGCTCGAAGGACATCCACCGAACCTTTGTGTGTGTGAAAACAATCCCCGAATATCACGCTACACTTTTTTGCTGGAAAATTTCTTCACGCTACAATATTTCCATATATTTGAATTTAGCTTCAGTTCGTGACATCTGTGTGCATGATAACTATGTGCATGATAACTTGCTTATCCACTGTTCGCTCCAAATTGTCAGATCTATATTAATGCTTACATTAATGTAGAATAAACCCAATGCTTATGAAGAAGTTTGGCTCTGCATTGTTCTTGTAAGTACATGTTGTCCTTTATCACTATACTTATATTGACAGCTAGTTGTTCATGTACCATCACTCTGCAGCTTATTTCTCCTTGCCCTCCATTTTCTAGACTTTATCAGATCTATATTTACTCTTACCAAAATGTTGAATAAAACAAATGCTACTGAAGAAGTTTAGCTCTGCACTGTTCTTGTCAATACCTTTTTGCCTGTATCGTTGTACTTACATTTCTAGCTAGTTGATTATGTAGCATCACTCTGCATCTTAGCTTAAATATTCTCCATTTGTTCCTATATTATCACATCTATATTTATGCTTAACAAAATGTAGAATAAAGGCAATGGTTATGAAGAAGATTCTGTGGTAAACTACTTGAATTACCCCCCCCCCCCATCAGCATGGACAAGGGCTTTATAGAGCCCGTCTTCACTATTAACGTAAGTTTGTCCTTCTCGAGTCTTCAAACTTTCTTGAGTATATTTGGATAGGCATGACTGCAACTGCTGTTTATTTTTTGCGTTTGCATCAAATTGCATGTTTAAAGTTTCTTATGAAGAAGTTCATAAACATAAGTTGGTCCTTCTCAATTTCAGTTTTTAGTTGTACAACCAAGTTCCTTATTCATACCATGTAAATGAAACTAAACAGAGCAAGTGATGTTCTTTAGAGTGCATGCATGCTTGTGTTCTTGATCTGTAATTCAGGGGTGTGGTGAAACTACCCACTCCAGCACAATGTCATATCCTGCTATGTCTTAACTATGAACTATGCCATATTTTGTTAAGGTTATTTAAATCGTGCCTCTTTATTTGCCAATCTGAAATGGGATTAATTGACAGCACACTGGCCATTCATGCTTATACGTTCTTTAGCACCGCATGTATGCATGTGTTCTTGATCTGTAATCCAGTGGTGTGGTGAAGCTGGCCACTCCTGCACAATGCCATTTCCTGCCATGTCTTAACTATGAACAATGCCATATGATGTTAATGCTATTTTAAACTGTGTCTCTTTATTTGCCCATAAGAAATGGGATGAATTGACAGCACTGATGCTTATACGTGCAAAACCTATTATCTGTTTTCTTGTTTGTCTTTCAGAGTGATATCTCTGACGCCAGAAAGAACTGCCACAATGATAGTGAGACAAACCCATTGCTTGTCCCTCTAACATATATTGCAGGGAAGAAGGCAACACATCTTGGGGATAGCGATACAACCCCAAAGTCATGTCTTGATGTAGTGTTGAAGTTACTCGCTAATAGCAGTGGCACAAGCTCGATGAAGTCGTCGCCTAAATCTGTTCGACTTCTTCAGTCTCAAATTCAAGCAGAAAGACATGCTTCAGCTCAACTCCTACTGGAACTCCAATCTCTATGGAAGATTAACCAAAAGTACAGGACGTCTATTGATGCTATGCAGCTAGAGTTGGAGGATATAAGCGTCAAACAAGCGCAGTCTCATCAGCTTGCTCAGCTGCTTGCGCTGCAGCTCCCGGGCAGGGCTAACCTTTCTCGAACTGTATTGAAGTGTTGTCGGTTCTGTATATTATTTTGTCGGCGTGTTTATTTGCACTGGTGGTGACCTTTGATACCCAGTGTATGTAATATGCTGTTTGGTTGCGCTTTATTATCACTGGCGGTGAACTCTAATGCCCAGTGGATGTAATATGCCGTAATTTCTTTGTTGTATAGTCTAGGTTAATTCTTTGTCACGACGCTGTAATTTATTTACTGTATATGCTGTCGTCACTCTCTGAAAAGGCCGTAAGTTTCGACCGAGCGCAATGGGCCAAATTGTTAGGTTTATATAAAAAAATTATGATACTAAAACTGGCTGGCCCACCAATCGCTATAAATGGGCCGAATCATGGGCCCACAATCATCTCGAGCCATTATCTGGCCTAGACGTAAACTGGCCCACTATTAGTTTCGGGCCTTTAATAGGCCGAGTAAACCGCTTGCCTTAGATGGGCCAAAAAATACAATGGGCTTTTAACAGGCTGAAAAGTAGATTGGGCCTGAATTGTGCCGAACAATTCACGGGCCGACAACAGGCCGAAATATACATCGGCCCATGAATGGCCCAATGACATGATGGGCCGTTAATAGGCCAAAATTTATGTCGGGCCTTGGTTGGCCCAATCACATGCCTGTAAGCAGGCCGGATGCAAAGCGGGCCATAATTAGGCCCAACTATATCACGAGCCTTTAATAGGCCGATAGCCAGGTTGGGCTAAAATGTATCCACGAAGACTACGGGCCGTTAAGAGGCCGAATGTCACTTCGGCCCAGAAATAGGCCCACATGCAGCACGGGCCGTTAAATGGCCGAAAGTGAAACCGGGCCGACAATGGCCCAAATGTACCAAGGGCTGCTAACAGGCCGAAACTAATATCGGGCCGAACTGTTAAACGGGCCTTTAAGAGGCCGAAGTCCAAATCGGGCCGGCAATGGGCCCAAAAGCATAGTGCCTGTTAATGGGCCGGTTGTGATATGGGCCATAATTTGGCCCAAAACTTGGCAGGCTGTTAACGGGCCGGATTTGATACTGGCCATAATTTGGCCGAAAACATGGCACGCTGTTAACGGGTCGGATCTTATATGGGCCGTAATTTGGCCCAAAACATGGCACCCTGTCAACAGGCCGGATCTGATATGGGCCGTAATTTGGCCCAAAACATGGTAGGCTATTAACGGGCCGGCCCATTAGTATCTAACGAAATCTTGTGGGCCTTTTGCTGGGCCGGCCCTTTTACCTTAAATGGGCCAATGTTGGGCCGTTCCATGTGTCGACGTTTCATTGGCGACTCCTGTCCATTGGACGGTTGACATCTGTCGCCACGGGGAGCTGACAGGTGGATCCTCTGGCGAAACAGATATTTACACGTGGAAATTGCCATTGGTCAGGGCTGTTAGCGGGTTATCGGATCCAAAATCGTACCCGATAGCTTAACGGTGACCCGTTACGGTGGATGCCACGTGTCGGTTACCCTTGACGAAAACACTTCCATGACGCGCCATTTATCGTCATGGAAGTGGACACTTCCGTGATGATAATTTAAGTATTGTCATGGAACACTTCTACGACAACACAGGTATGACTATCTTGATTCTGTCATAAAATCGTCACGGATGTACATGCATGACAGAAAACGTGACCTATAGTGACAAACACGTATCATCACGGAAGTGTTTTTTTTTGTAGTGTAGGGTTGAGATGAGATGGTGCTAGTGAAGATGTTGATGAAGATTGGTCCTCCCACGATGAGAGGATCGTTGGTGATGCCGTGGCTTCGATTTCCCCCTCCCGGAGGGAAGTAACCCGACGGAATTGCTCCGCCGGAGGGCAAAAGTGCTCCTGCCCAAGTTCTGCCTCGAGACGGCGGCGCTTCGTCCCGAAAGTCCTCTCCTTATTTTTTAGGATAAATGGCCTTATATAGCAAAAGGAGGGGGGCAGAGGCCTGCTGTGGGCCCCACAAGGCATCAGGGCATGCCCTGTTGCCTTGTGTACAACTGGTGGGCCCCCTCTGGTATTTCTTTCCTCCAATATTTTTTATATATTCAATAAAAAATCCTCGTGAAATTGCAGGTCATTTGGAGCTCTGTAGAATAGGTATCTCTATTGTAGCTATTTCAGGTCCAGAATTCCAGCTGCCGGTAATCTCCCTCTTCATATAAATCTTGCAAATTAAGAGAGAAAAGGCATAAGAATTGCATCATAAAGTGAAATAATGACCAAGTACATCATAAATATCAATAGGAAAACATGATGCAAATTGGATGTATCAAGGCGCCTGATACGTCTCCAACGTATCTATAATTTATGAAGTATTCATGCCATGTTTATTATAGTTTTGTATGATTTTGGTGCATTTTATATGGATTTTATATGATTTTCACGGACAAACATATTGACCTAGTGCCCAGTGCCAGTTATTGTTTTCAGCTTGTTTTTGGTTTTCCAGAAAATCCAAATCAAACGAAGTCCAAATGCAGCGAAACTTTTTGACAATTTTTTCTGGAAGGAAACAGACCCAGGAAGCTTCGGAGGAGCACCAGAAGAGCCACAGAGGCCTCACGAGCCACCTGGGTGTGCCTGCCCCGCCCCCCCCCCCAGGCGCGCCCTGGTGCCTCGTGGGCCCCTTGTGGCACCTCTTTGCGTGATTCCAACGCTGAAAAATTATATATTCAGAAACCCCCAAAAGTTAACATAGATGAGTTTTTACGCCGCCGCAAGCCTCTGTACCAAGGAGATCCTATCTGGAGCCCTTTTCCGGCACCTTGCCGGAGGGGGGAATCATCACCGGAGGCCATCTTCATCATCCCGGCGGTCTCCATGACGAGGAGGGAGTAGTTCACCCTCGGGGCTGAGGGTATGTACTAGTAGCTATGTGTTTGATCTTTCTCTCTCATGTTCTTGATTTGGCACGATCTTGATGTACCGCGAGCTTTGTTAATATAGTTGGATCATATGCTGTTTCTTCCCTCTCTATCTTTGTTGTGATGAATTGAGTTTTTACCTTTGAGGTTTCACTATTATCGGATTGAATATTTCAGATTTGAGAACACTTGATGTATGTCTTGCATATGAATACCCGTGGTGACAATGGGGTATTATATTGATTCACTTGATATATGTTTTGGCACTCAACTCGCAGATTCCCGAGGTGACATTGGGGTAATCTATGCATAGGGGTTGATGCATGTTTTCATTATCTTTTCTCCGATAGAAACTTTGGGATGCTCCTTGAAGCTCTTTGTGTGGATTGAATATTATGATTATGAAGTTGTTTGATGCATATCGAATAATCAACTCAAGGATAATTGTGGTGACATTAGAGTATCTAGGTGACATTAGAGTTGGTTGATGTGTATTATATGGTGTTATTTTAGTACGAACTCTAGGCCTGTTTGTGACACTTATAGGAATGGCTCAATAGATCGATCGGAAAGGATAACTTTGAGGTGGTTTCGTACCCTACAAACAATTTCTATCTTATGTTCTCCGCTAATAGGAACTTTGGAGTGATTCTTTATCGCACGATTGAGGGATTGTTATATGATCCAATTATGTTAACATTGTTGAGAGATTGCACTAGTGAAAGTATGAACCCTAGGCCTTGTTTTCAAGCATTGCAATACCGTTTGTGCTCACTTTTGTTACTAGTTACCTTGCTGTTTTTATATTTTCAGATTACAAAAACCCATATCTACTATCCATACTACACTTGTATCACCATCTCTTCGCCAAACTAGTGCACCTATACAATTTACCATTGTATTGGGTGTGTTGGGGACACAAGAGATTTCTTGTATTTGATTGCAGGCTTGTTTGAGAGAGACCATCTTCAACCTACGCCTCCCACGGATTGATAAACCTTAGGTCATCCACTTGAGGGAAAATTGCTACTGTCCTACAAAACTCTGCGCTTGGAGGCCCAACACGAGTCTACAAGAATAAGTTGTGTAGTAGACATCAAGCTCTTTTCTGGCGCCGTTGCCGGGGAGGTGAGGGCTTGAAGGTATATCTTTAGATCTTGCAATTGAATCTTTTAGTTTCTTGTTTATCACTAGTTTGGTTTTATAAAAAGAAAACTACAAAAAAAATAGAATTGAGGTTGCCTCATATTATTCATCTTTATAATGTCTTTCTTGAAAATGATGGATCGGAAAATTGTGCTCAATTGTTAGAGGAAGAATTTAATAAAATGTTTAATGCGAGTTCCTTGAATGATGAGCATGATTGCAATGTTGTTAGTATGAATTCTATGAATATCCATGATGCTAATGATATGCAAAGCCATAAGCTTGGGGATGCTATGTTTGATGAAGATGATATTTTTAGTCCCCCAAGTTTTGATGTGCAAATTTGTTATGATGATTGCATGCCTCCTATTTATGATGATTATATTGATGAAAGTGGATTTGGAGAGGTCGTGAATTTATTTAGTGATGATTCCACTATTTTGGAAGAGGTTTCAATTGACTATGATAACAAAGTTGCTATCTATGATGATTATTGTGATGACATGTATGCTATCAATTGGATTATGCCAATCAAGTATCACATGATAGCTATTTTGTTGAGTTTGCTCCCACTATTATGAATGAGAAGAAAATTGCTTGTGTGGAGAGTAATAAAAATTATATGCTTATGTATCATAACAAGAATGCTTTGTGTGATGGATATATTGTTGAATTTCTTCATGATGCTACTGAAAATTATTATGAGAGAGGATCATATGCTTGTAGGTGTTGCAATAATATCAAGTTTCCTCTCTATGTGTTGAAAGTTTTGAAGTTATGCTTGTTTCGCCTTCCTATGTTAGTTGATTCTTGCTCACATAAATTATTTGTTCACAAAATCACTATGCATAGGAAGTGGGTTAGGCTTAAATGTGCTTGTCATATGATTCATGATGATCTCTCTGTGTTTCAATTCTTTACTTTTATGCGAGCATCATTGAAATCATCATGCCTAGCTAAAAAGGCATTAAAGAAAAGCGCTTGTTGGGAGACAACCCAACATTTACCCCTACTGTTTTTTTGTGTTCACATGATTAAGCTACTGTGGTAATCATGTTTTATTTATTTTTAATAATGTGCCAAGTAAAGCCTTTGGGATAGTGTGGATACTTGTTGATTCGATTCTGTGCAAAAACAGAAACTTTTGTGTCCAGTGCTGGAATTTCTATTCTGTACTGGAGAGTGAGAAAATTATGAAATTTTTACAGAGACTTGGGTTACAAATTTTCTAAGTTTTCCTTATTTTTCAGAATTTTTGGAGGTACATAAGTACGGTTTTTAAATCGCCCACTACATGCTGTTCTGTTTTTGACAGATTCTGTTTTCGGTGCATAGTTTGTTTGTTTTAGTGTTTCCATAGCTTATATTTCGAGATATAAATTGTTGAAATGATAGACTACAGTAGTCATTATGTGATAACAATTTTGAATCTTGTCTTGACAGTACCTAAGTGGATGATTTATTTTTATCATACTAACCTATCTCACAAGTTCCGTTAAGTTTTGTGTGATTGAAGTTTTCAAGTTTTGGGTGAGATATCGATATGAGGAGAATAAGGAGTGGCAAGACCCTAAGCTTGGGGATTCCCAAGGCACCCCAAGGTAATATTCAAGGAATACTCAAGCATCTAAGCTTGGGGATGCCCCGGAAGGCATCCCACTTTCGTCTTCAACACTATCGGTAACCTCACTTGGAGCTATATTTTATTCGTCACATGATATGTGTTTTGCTTGGAGCATCATTTTATTTTGTTTAGATTTGCTTGCTGTTATCAATAATCATGTTTTTATCTTTTAATTCAATAAAATGCCAATTATAGCCTTTACCATGCTCAGTTTGCAAGTTTATGTGTTGCTGTTTGAAAACAGAAAGTTTTCTGTTATTTCCAGAATATTCCTGAATAGATAGAACATGATAAAAATCTGAAATTTTTAGACAGTAAGCATGCATGAGTTCTCTGTCACGTGGTAATTTTTCAGAATTGTTGGAGCTAGGGAAGTATGAATTCTTATTCACCCTTTACAGACTGTTCTGTTTTGGCAGATTGCTGTTATAGTTGCATTGTTTGCATATGTTTGCTTGTTTAATGATTCTATTTGAGGATAGGAGTATTAAATATGCAGAGGCATTTAGTATGCAATGTTTAATTATAATTTTAGTGATTTGCTACAGTAGAGAATGTTGAGGTTTTGAGTTGATTTATACTAACTTATCTCACGAGTTCTTGTTGAGTTTTGTGTGGATGAAGTTTTAAGATTTAGGAGAAGCCACGATATAAGAGGAATTAAGGAGACACAAGAGCTCAAGCTTGGAGATGCCCAAGGCACCCCAAGATAATATTCCAAGAAGTCTCAAGCAACTAAGCTTGGGGATGCCCCGGTAGGCACCCCACCTTTCTTCATCAACACCAATCGGTTAGCCTAAGTTTTTACTTGTTCACATGATATGTGCCATTCTTGGAGTGTCCTTTTATTTTCATTTTGTTTGCTGTTTGAATAAAATTATCAAGATCTGAAATCTTTATTGAGAGAGAGTCTTCACATAGCTACTTAATTGTTTGACTACTCATTGTTCTTTAGTTATATCTTTTTGGAGTAGTTTGTCATTTACTCTTATGCTTCACTTATATCCTATGAGTAAATTGTGAAAGAATAGAATACCATAAAGTTGAAATTATATGTGCTTCATATGCTTGTATCATGTCTAGTAGTAGTTTCACATTTGGGTTAGAAAGTGAAATCTATTGAAGCTTGACAATCACAATATTGGTCATACAAGCAATTCATGAATGATTAGTATAAGGTAGAGAACTTTCACATATAAATATATTATCTTGGACATCTTTTATGATTGTGAATACCCATTAATTATTTTCAAACTTGAGCAAATTAGTTGAAGTTGGACAAGGAAGACAACGTAATGAGTTATGTTTGGGTATATTTGCATAGAAGTTATATTGTTATGGATCCTCCAACATGTGGTGCTTGCTTAGGATCTTTTGCTAGCCAAAAATTTGTACTAAGTAGAGGTACTACTTGTGCATCCAAAAACCCTTAAACCCAGTTTCTTCCCATGAGTGTCCACCATATCTACCTATGGATTGAATAAGATCCTTCAAGTAAGTTGTCATCGGTGCAAAAAGCAATAAAAATTGCTCCTAAAATATGTATGATCTTTTATTGTAAGGGAAAATAAGCATTGTACGAACTTGTGATGGTAAAGAAATAAAAGCGACGGGCTGCATAATAAAGGTTGCTATAACAAGGGGCAATATAACGTGACGTTCCTTTGCATTAAGGGCTTGTGCATCCAAAAATAAAAAGCACATGACAACCTCTGCTTCCCTCTGCGAAGGGCCTATCTTTTACTTTTATGCATTTACGTTTATGTATTTACTTTTATGCAAGAGTCAATAAGTATTCATTCGCATTTCAACCTCAATTATTCTCTAGTTGGCAAGCATCATGTGGTGGGGAAAGATCCAGGCACATATGGCCAGTCAAATATATTTGATGATGAATTATTATTGTTGACAATTATCTCTATGATAAATAAGTTGGGAGGCGAAACATTAAGCCCCTATCTTTCTCTGTGTTCGATGGATGCCATTTGTTCTAAAAATATGCTTTGAGTACTAGCAATCATAGAAGACTATATGATAATTGAGTATGTGGAGCTCTTACTTAGACTTTGTTGAAGATAAGTTGAATTGCAATTGTTTGGTGACTAAGAACATAGGTTGTTAAGTTTCAAGAGAATGCATTGTTTCAACCATAACATGTGAATTGATTGCTACTTTATCATGATGAGTTTTATGAGAAAGAGTTGCTGTTATGATGCTAGGAAAAGTGATTGAAATTATCATTGATCAAACTTATGCACTATGCTAGCATTCACACTTCATAAATTATTTCTTTTATCATTTACCTACTCGAGGGCGAGCAGGAATTAAGCTTGGGGATGCTGATACGTCTCCAACATATCTATAATTTATGAAGTATTCATGCCATGTTTATTATAGTTTTGTATGATTTTGGTGCAATTTTATATGGATTTTATATGATTTTCATGGACTAACATATTGACCTAGCGCCCAGTGACAATTGTTGTTTTCTGCTTGTTTTCGGTTTTCCAGAAAATCCATATCATCCAAATGCAGCGAAACTTTTTGACGATTTTTTCTGGAAGGAAACAGACCCAGGAAGCTTCGGAGGAGCAGCAAAAGAACCACAGGGGCCCCACGAGCCACCTGGGCGCGCCCAACGCTGAAAAATCATATATATTCAGAAACCCCCGAAAGTTAACCTAGATGAGTTTTTACGCCGCCGCAAGCCTCTGTACCAAGGAGGTCCCATCCGGAGCCCTTTTCCGACACCCTACCGGAGGGGGGAATCATCACCGGAGGCCATCTTCATCATCCCGGCGGTCTCCATGACAAGGAGGGAGTAGTTCACCCTCGGGGCTGAGGGTATGTACTAGTAGCTATGTGTTTGATCTCTCTCTCTCTCGTGTTCTTGATTTGGCACGATCTTGATGTACCGCGAGCTTTGTTAATATAGTTGGATCATATGGTGTTTCTTCCCTCTCTATCTTTGTTGTGATGAATTGAGTTTTTACCTTTGAGGTTTCACTATTATCGGATTGAATATTTCAGATTTGAGAACACTTGATGTATGTCTTGCATATGAATACCTGTGGTGACAATGGGGTATTATATTGATTCACTTGATATATGTTTTGGCACTCAACTCGCGGATTCCCGAGGTGACATTGGGGTAATCTATGCATAGGGGTTGATGCATGTTTTCATTATCTTTTCTCCGATAGAAACTTTGGGGTGCTCCTTGAAGCTCTTTGTGTGGATTGAATATTATGATTATGAAGTTGTTTGATGCATATCGAATAATCAACTCACGGATACTTGTGGTGACATTGGAGTATCTAGGTGACATTAGAGTTGGTTGATGTGTATCATATGGTGTTATTTTAGTACGAACTCTAGGGTTGTTTGTGACACTTATAGGAATGGCTCAATAGATCGATCGGAAAGGATAACTTTGAGGTGGTTTTGTACCCTACAAACAATTTCTATCTTATGTTCTCCGCTAATAGGAACTTTGGAGTGATTCTTTATCGCACGATTGAGGGATTGTTATATGATCCAATTATGTTAACATTGTTGAGAGATTGCACTAGTGAAAGTATGAACCCTAGGCCTTGTTTTCAAGCATTGCAATACCGTTTGTGCTCACTTTTGTTACTAGTTACCTTGCTGTTTTTATATTTTCAGATTACAAAAACCCATATCTACTATCCATACTACACTTGTATCACCATCTCTTCGCCGAACTAGTGCACCTATACAATTTACCATTGTATTGGGTGTGTTGGGGACACAAGAGATTTCTTGTATTTGATAGCAGGGTTGTTTGAGAGAGACCATCTTCAACCTATGCCTCCCACGGATTGATAAACCTTAGGTCATCCACTTGAGGGAAAATTGCTACTGTCCTACAAAACTCTGCGCTTAGAGGCCCAACATGAGTCTACAAGAATAAGTTGTGTAGTAGACATCAGCGCCTTGAGACGTCACCTTCGCCTTCCCATTGAGACTAGGCGCGCTCTTCTCGCTGTCGGTGTGGTGACTGGGGTCACCAGAGCGACGAGGAAGCTGGCCACCTCCACCCCCGCATCCGTCTCCGGTGCGAGAGTGCGAAGCTTGTCCGCCTCCACCTCCATCTCCGGTGCGCGCGTGTGACGGCGCTTTGGAGGTAGACGGAGCAGTAGTGCCCTTGGCCTTCTTGGGCGCCATGATCAGTGGTGATGAAGAAGATGATGTTGCTGGCGACGCGGCTGATGCAGGTTCACGTGCGCAGAGCCCGTGCCTGGCACGCCAAACATGTCGGCGTACGACAATCTATGGGGCCATCTCCCCTTCCACGTTCGGCTATGGGCCCGCAGCACATGAAGAGTAGCAACAACCGCAAAACACACAAGTGTTTACCCGGGTTCGGGATGCTGTGAAGCGTAAAACCCTACTCCTGCTTTGGTGGATTGACGTATGTTTTGGAACCCTGTGATTACAAGAGCGCAACCTTGCTGGCAAGGAGCTCGGGAGGTGTAGCTGGACTACTCTAAACTAGCAGGGGCCCGACCCTTGTAAGGGTTGCCTTGGCCCTCCTTTTATAGGTGAAAGGGGTAACCACAATGGCAAAATAGTAATTACATGGTGAAATGATAGCAACAATGCTATCATACCTAACACAGATGTATTAGGACAAATGCATTAAATGCACTGTTAGGTGTCACGCCGAGACGAATGCCGGCAAGGGAGCGCCGCTCAACTTGTACCGTCAGCCCAGCTACCTTTTATTATCATGACACATCCTTGGACGGGTGTCAATAAAGTCACTTCCTCAGGCGGTGGATCGCCACATGCCCCGACAGGCTTCACCTAACTACCTGCGCGCTCACCACCTGTCGGCAAGAGCCTGACAGGTAGGTGCAGCGAAGCGGTGGAGGAAGCTTGTTGGCTTGAGGCCTGCCGGTCCCGAACTTGCTGGTCCTGAGCTTGCCGGCAATGCGAGAGATATCTTCTCAGGAATTGGTTCTTGATCTCCAGTACTTCTCGATCACCTACCACGAGGTCTTCTTCATGGTATTATCTACCATGTTTTGTATTCTTCTTGTAGTGGATTCATCCTCTGCCAAGCCCTTCCCGGCAAGGAGGCTGCAATTGTCTGTGCATAGTCAGGGGTATGAACAGCCCATGTTCACTACACCAACAATTGCCGGTACCAAGTCATCTTTAATCGTGTTCCAATGAAGTTGGAAAAATCCCGCCGTGAAGCCGTCCACACCCGGTGCCTTGGACGGTGCCATCTAGAATAGTGTCGTGCGAACTTCCTCAGAAGTATATGGTTTGGTAATTGAATCATTCATATCTGGAGACACCCTCGCCGGAATAAATTGTAACAAATCAGACATGTCATTAAAGCCCTGTGTTTTAAATAGCTCTTGATAGAACGTCTGAATCTCCTCCTTGTCTTCCTCTTCATCATTACATGTGGTACCATCACGATGTTGGAGACCCGAGATACGGTTCACCCTTCGCCGTTGGGTAGCTTGTGCCTGAAAATATTTCGTATTACGGTCACCGTCTTGCAACCATGGAACTCGCGACCGCTGTTGCATCCATATTTCCTCGAGTTTCAAAGCCTCTTGCAATTTCCGAACCGTTTTCTTTTCCTCATCTGAAGGACCCCTGCCCACTGACAAAGATCGTAGCCTGTCAAGTTTTTGCTGGAGCTTTTTAATTGTCTTTGCGAGGCATCCAAGCTCCTTGGCTCCCCACACACCCAACTCTATTTGGAGTTTAGTCAGTGTGTCCGCAATACCGGAGAGACTAGAGCCTTGACAGTTTCGTCGCCATGCCTCGGTCATAAAATTATCATAGGCTGCATGCGACTGCCAAATATTCTCATAACGAAACTGCTTCTTACCGTACCCCATGTTTTGTGTGTGTTCATGAACTTCCACCATAACATAACAGTGGTCTGATTCTGTTGCACTCAGATGTCGCACACGCGTGTGTTCGAATCTTTGCAAAAATTCAGGGTTCACTAGTGCCCTATCTAGTCTGGCTTTAACATTACTATCCCCTTGTTGTCCATTGTCCCACGTGAATGGGACTCTGTAACACCCCTGGTGTCAAGCTACAGTGGTCTCATGCTAATGATGCCATGTCATCATGCTTTGATAAGCCAAAATGCCACTTGTCCAAAAATCAAGTCCAATTCAATTCAAATTGCAAGTCAAATATTTGCATCTTCAAATGAGCCAGCAAAATAGTTCATAATTTGGCAAATATTCTCTAAGTATTGTCATGATGAAACCAACCTCACTTGGATTCCCAAAATGCCCCTGGATATTTAAAACAGTGGTCCAGCAGCACTTCTTTCTCCCTTTTAAATGCTAGCAAAATTCAAATGGATTCCGAGCTGCCTCAAATTTTCTGTACCAACTCAGAATATTGCAAAGTATTTAATGTGGCAAATGGCACATTTTACAAAAGTCATTGGGTGCTCCAATTAAATGCAAAACAGAGCAGAAATGAATGACAAAAAAAGAAAAAGGGAAAAATGGGCACTGTGCACTTGGCCCAGCCGCGGCAACAGTGCGGCCCAGCCCACCTGCCCCAGCCTTTCGTCCTCCTCCTGCCACAGGAGAAGGCCGAGGCGCCATGGCCGCAGGGTGCTCGGCTCCGCGCACTACTGCGCCGCAGGGGGGGATAAGAGCAAGCCCCAGCTGCTCTCTCTCCCCAAAACCCTAGCCCCCACCTTCTCCCTCTCGCGCCGCCTCCCTCTCTGTCTCGACGCCCGAGCGCTGCCGCCGCCGCCTCACCATTAACGCGGCCACCGGCCACCTCAAGCCACCCGTTGATGTTCAGGAGAAGCAGCGTTCTCGTCCTCGTCGCCTGCAAGCGTCAGATCGAGCCCCGCGTCTCCACTACGCCGGCATCGAGCCGTCCCCTTCTCTGCATCCGCCGAGCTCCATTGCTCGGTCCACACCGCCTCGGCCACCCTTGATGCGTCTGAGCACACCCCCGGCTCCAATGTGAGCTCCCGCTGCCTCCCCTTTCCTCTCCTAGCTGGGATTCATCGCCCAGTAGCCGCTCCCACGAGCTCCAGCTCTGCTGCCGCCATGGTCGATGTGCACCTCGGTGTTGAGCTCCCATCGACGCCCTAGGATGCCTTTCATGCTCGCGGTGACCCGTAGAAGCCGCCTCGCCCCTCAGTTCATTCGCTAGAACGCCGCACTACCGCCACCACCATTCGAAGCGCCTTGATACGTCTCCAACGTATCTATAATTTATGAAGAATTCATGCCATGTCTATTATAGTTTTGTATGATTTTGGTGCACTTTTATATGGATTTTATATGATTTTCAGGGACTAACATATTGACCTAGTGCCCAGTGACAGTTGCTGTTTTCTGCTTGTTTTTCGTTTTCCAGAAAATCCATATCAAACGAAGTCCAAATGCAGCAAAACTTTTTGACGATTTTTTCTGGAAGGAAACAGACACAGGAAGCTTCGGAGGAGGAGCAGAAGAGCCACAGGGGCCCCACGAGCCACCTGGGCGCGCCTGCCCCCGCCCCAGGCGCGCCCTGGTGCCTCGCGGGCCCCCTGTGGCACCTCTTTGCGTGATTCCAACGCTGAAAAATCCTATATATTCAGAAACCCCCGAAAGTTAACCTAGATGAGTTTTTACACCGCCGCAAGCCTCTGTACCTCCATGATCTCATCTATAGCCCTTTTCCGGCACCCTGCCGGAGGGGGGAAATCATCACCGGAGGCCATCTTCATCATCCCGACGGTCTCCATGACGAGGAGGGAGTAGTTCACCCTCGGGGCTGAGGGTTGGTACCAGTAGCTATGTGTTTTATCTCTCTCGCGCGCGTTCTTGATTTGGCATGATCTTGATGTACCGCGAGCTTTGTTAATATAGTTGGATCATATGGTGTTTCTTCCCTCTTTATCTTCTTGTGACGAATTGAGTTTTTCCCTTTGAGGTTTCACTATTATCGGATTGAATACTTTTATGGATTTGAGAAAACTTGATGTATGTCTTGCATATGAATACCCGTGATGACAATGGGGTATTATATTGATTCACTTGATGTATGTTTTGGCACTCAACTCGCGTATTCCCGAGGTGACATTGGGGTAATCTATGCATAGGGGTTGATGCACGTTTTCATTTTCTTTTCTCCGATAGAAACTTTGGGGTGCTCCTTGAAGATCTTTGTGTGGATTGAATATTATGATTATGAAGTTGTTTGATGCATATCATATAATCAACTCACGGATACTTGTGGTGACATTGGAGTATCTAGGTGACATTAGAGTTGGTTGATGTGTATCATATGGTGTTATTTTAGTACGAACTCTAGGGCTGTTTGTGACACTTATAGGAATAGCTCAATAGATTGATCGGAAAGGATAACTTTGAGGTGGTTTCGTACCCTACAACAATTTCTATCTTATGTTCTCCGCTAATAGGAACTTTGGAGTGATTCTTTATCGCACGTTGAGGGATTGTTATATGATCCAATTATGGTAGCATTGTTGAGAGATTGCACTAGTGAAAGTATGAACCCTAGGCCTTGTTTTCAAGCATTGCAATACCGTTTATGCTCACTTTTGTTACTTGCTACCTTGATGTTTTTATATTTTCAGATTACAAAAACCTATATCTACTATCCATACTACACTTGTATCACCATCTCTTCGCCGAACTAGTGCACCTATACAATTTACCATTGTATTGGGTGTGTTGGGGACACAAGAGATTTCTTGTATTTGATTGCAGGGTTGTTTGAGAGAGACCATCTTCATCCTACGCCTCCCACAGATTGATAAACCTTAGGTCATCCACTTGAGGGAAATTTGCTACTGTCCTACAAAACTCTACGCTTGGAGGCCCAACACGAGTCTACAAGAATAAAGTTGCGTAGTAGACATCAAGCTCTTTTCTGGCGCCGTTGCCGGGGAGGTGAGTGCTTGAAGGTATATCTTTAGATCTTGCAATCGAATCTTTTAGTTTCTTGTTTTATCACTAGTTTGGTTTATAAAAGAAAACTACAAAAAAATGGAATTGAGGTTGCCTCATATTATTCGTCTTTATAATGTCTTTCTTGAAAATGATGGTGCGGAAAATTGTGCTCAATTAATAGAAGAAGAATTTAATAAAATGTTTAATGTGAGTCCTTTGAATGGTGAGCATGATTGCAATGTTGTTAGTATGAATTCTATGAATATCCATGATGCTAACGATATGCAAAGCCATAAGCTTGGGGATGCTATGTTTGATGAAGATGATATTTTTAGTCCCCCAAGTTTTGATGAGAAAATTTATTATGATGACAACATGCCCCCTATTTATGATGATTATATTTATGAAAGTGAATTTGGAGAGGTCACAACTCTATTTAATGATGATTCCACTATTTTGGAAGAGGTTTCAATTGACTATGATAACAAAGTTGCTATCTATGATGATTATTGTGATGACATGTATGCTATAAAGAATAATGATAACTATGAAACTTGTCATCATGATTTTAATTTTCAAATGGATTATGCCAATCAAGTATCTCATGATAGTTATTTTGTTGAGTTTGCTCCCACCATTATGAATGAGAAGAAATTTGCTTATGTGGAGAGTAATAAAATTTCTATGCTCATGGATCATGAAAAGAATGCTTTGTGTGATGGATATATTGTTGAATTTCTTCATGATGCTACTGAAAATTATTATGAGAGAGGATCATATGCTTGTAGGTGTTGCAATTATATCAAGTTTCCTCTCTATGTGTTGAAAGTTTTGAAGTTATGCTTGTTTTGCCTTCCTATGCTAGTTGATTCTTGCTACCATAAATTATTTGCTCACAAAATCCCTATGCATAGGAAGTGGGTTAGGCTTAAATGTGCTTGTCATATGTTTCATGATGCTCTCTTTATGTTCCAATTCTTTATTCTTATGCGAGCATCATTGAAATCATCATGCCTAGCTAAAAAGGCATTAAAGAAAAGCGCTTGTTGGGAGACAACCCAAAATTTACCCCTACTGTTTTTTTTGTGTTTACATGATTAAGCTACTGTAGTAATCATGTTTTATATGTTTTCTTTCAATAATGTGCCAAGTAAAGCCTTTGGGATAGTGTGGATGCTTGTTGATTTGATTCTGTGCAAAAATAGAAACTTTTGCGTCCAGTGCTGGAATTTATATTCTGTACTGGAGCATGAAAAAATTCTGAAATTTTTACAAAGTATTGGGTTACAATTTTTTTACGTTTTCCTAATTTTTCAGAATGTTTGGAGGTACAAAAGTATGGTTTTTAAATCGCTCACTACATGCTATTCTGTTTTTGACAGATTCTGTTTTCGGTGCATAGTTTGCTTGTTTTAGTGTTTCCATAGCTTGTATTGAGCAATATAAATTATGGAAATGATATAATACAGTATGCATTATGTGAGAACAATTATTAAACTTGTCTTGACAGTACCTAAGTGGATGATTTATTTCTATCATACTAACCTATCTCACAAGATCCGTTAAGTTTTATGTGATTGAAGTTTTCAAGTTTTGGGTGAGATATCGATATGAGGAGAATAAGGAGTGGCAAGACCCTAAGCTTGGGGATGCCCAAGGCACCCCAAGGTAATACTCAAGGAAGACTCAAGCGTCTAAGCTTGGGGATGCCCCGGAAGGCTTCCCCTTTTTCGTCTTCAACATTATCGGTAACCTCACTTGGAGCTATATTTTTATTCGTCACATGATATGTGTTTTGATTGGAGCGTCATTTTATTTTGTTGATATTTTCTTTCTGTTATCAATAATCATGTTTTGTATCTTTTAGTTCAATAAAATGCCAATTATAGCCTTTACCATGCTCAGTTTGCAAGTTCATGTGTTGCTGTTTGAAAACAGAAAGTTTTCTGTTATGTCCAGAATATTCCTGAATATTCAGAACATGATAAAAATCTGAAATTTTTACACAGTAAGAATGCATGAGTTCTCTGTGACGTGGTAATTTTTCAGAATTTTTGGAGTTAGGGAACTATGAATTTTAAATCCCCCTTTATAGACTGTTCTGTTTTGGCAGATTGCTGTTATAGTTGCATTGTTTGCATATGTTTGCTTGTTTAATGATTCTATTTGTGGATAGGAGTATTAAATATGCAGAGACATTTAGTATGCAATGTTTAATTATAATTTTGGTGATTTTTTACAGTAGAGAATGTTGAGGTTTTGAGTTGATTTATACTAACTTATCTCACGAGTTCTTGTTGAGTTTTGTGTGGATGAAGTTTTTAAGATTTAGGAGAAGCCATGATACGAGAGGAATTAAGGAGACACAAGAGCTCAAGCTTGGGGATGCCCAAGGCACCCCAAGATAATATTTCAAGAAGTCTCAAGCATCTAAGCTTGGGGATGCCCCGGTAGGCATCCCACCTTTCTTCATCAACACCTATCGGTTAGCCTAAGTTTTTACTTTTCACATGATATGTGCTATTCTTGGAGTGTCCTTTTATTTTCATTTTGTTTGCTGTTTTAATAAAATTATCAAGATCTGAAATCTTTATTTGGAGAGATTCCTCACATAGGTACTTAATTACTTAACTACTCATTTGATCTTCACTTATATCTTTTGGAGTAGTTTGTCATTTACTCTCGTTCTTCACTTATATCCCAAGAGTAAATTGTTGAATGAATTGAATGTCATAAATTTGAAATTATATATGCTTCATATGCTTGTCCCATGGGGAGTAGTGACTTCACGTACAAGAAGTATAAGTGGTAAAGTTTATTGAAAGTTAACAAACATAGCATTGGTCACTTGAACAATTTATGAAAGAATTTTGAAGGAAGAGAAATTTCACATATAAATATACTATCTTGGACATCTTCTATGATTGTGAGCCCCCATTAATTATTTTCAAACTTGATCAAGTAGTTGACGTTGGACAAGGAAGACAATGTAATGAGTTATGTTTGTTTATATTCACATAGAAGTTATATTGTTATGGATCCTCCAACATGCGGTACTTGCTTAGGATCTTTTGCTAGCCAAAAATTCGTACTAAGTAGAGATACTACTTGTGCATACAAAAACCTTTAAACCCAATTTCTTCCCATGAGTGTCCACCATATCTACCTATGGATTGAATAAAATCCTTCAAGTAAGTTGTCATCGGTGCAAAAAGCAATAAAAATTGCTCCTAAAATATGTATGATCTTTTATTGTAAGGGAAAATAAGCGTTGTACGAACTTGTGATGGTAAAGAAATAAAAGCGACGGACTGCATAATAAAGGTTGCTATCATAAGGGGCAATATAACGTGACGTTCCTTTGCATTAAGGGCTTGTGCATCCAACAACAAAAAGCGCATGACAACCTCTGCTTCCCTCTGCGAAGGGCCTATCTTTTACTTTTCTGTATTTACTTTTATGCAAGAGTCAATATTATTTCTTCTCGTTTCAACCTCATTTATTCTCTAGTGGGCAAGCATCATATGGTAGGGAATGATCCAGGCACATATATCCAGTTGAATATAGGTGATCATGAGTTATTATTGTTGACAGTATCCCTGAGATAAATAAGTTGGGAGGCGAAACATTAAGCCCCTATCTTCCTATGTGTTTGACTGAAATGGTTTGTTCTAAAAATATGCTTTGAGTGTCAGCAATCATGGAAGACTAAATGATAGTTGAGTATGTGGAATTTGCTAAAACAAAGCTCTTACATAGAACCTTCCTGAAAATAAGATGAATTGCAATTGTTTGATGACTGAGAACATACTTTGTTAGTTTTCAAGAAAGTTTATGGTTTATACTTTAACATGTGAATAGCTTGCTACTTGATCAGGAGAGGTTTTATGAGATGAGCTACTATTTATGATATATAATGATGCTACAAAAAGTTATTGCAATTATCATTGATCAAACTTATGCACTATGTTAGCATTCACACTTCATAAATTATTTCTTTTATCATTTACCTACTCGAGGACGAGCAGGAATTAAGCATGGGGATGCTGATACGTCTCCAACGTATCTATAATTTATGAAGTATTCATGCCATGTATATTATAGTTTTGTATGATTTTGGTGCACTTTTATATGGATTTTATATGATTTTCATGGACTAACATATTGACATAGTGCCCAGTGCCAGTTGTTGTTTTCTGCTTGTTTTTGGTTTTCCAGAAAATTCATATCAAACGAAGTCCAAATGCAGCGAAACTTTTTGACGATTTTTTCTGGAAGGAAACAGACCCAGGAAGCTTCGGAGGAGCAGCAGAAGAGCCACAGGGGCCCCACGAGCCACCTGGGCGCGCCTGCCCCCCCAAGCACACCCTGGTGCCTCGTGGGCCCCCTGTCGCACCTCTTTGCGTGATTCCAACGCTGAAAAATCCTATATATTCAGAAACCCCCGAAAGTTAACCTAGATGAGTTTTTACGCCGCCGCAAGCCTCTGTACCTCCACGATCTCATCTACGGCCCTTTTCCGGCACCCTGCCGGAGGGGGGAAATCATCACCGGAGGCCATCTTCATCATCCCGGCAGTCTCCATGACGAGGAGGGAGTAGTTCACCCTCGGGGCTGAGAGTTTGTGCCAGTAGCTATGTGTTTTATCTCTCTCTCTCGCGCGCGTTCTTGATTTGGCACGATCTTGATGTACCGTGAGCTTTGTTAATATAGTTGGATCATATGGGGTTTCTTCCCTCTCTATCTTCTTGTGATGAATTGAGTTTTGCCTTTGAGGTTTCACTATTATCGGATTGAATACTTTTATGGATTTGAGAACACTTGATGTATGTCTTGCATATGAATACCCATGGTGACAATGGGGTATTATATTGATTCACTTGATGTATGTTTTGGCACTCAACTCGCGGATTCCCGAGGTGACATTGGGGTAATCTATGCATAGGGGTTGATGCACGTTTTCATTATCTTTTCTCCGATAGAAACTATGGGGTGCTCCTTGAAGATCTTTGTGTGGATTGAATATTATGATTATGAAGTTGTTTGATGCATATCGTATAATCAACTCACGGATACTTGTGGTGACATTGGAGTATCTAGGTGACATTAGAGTTGGTTGATGTGTATCATATGGTGTTATTTTAGTACAAACTCTAGGGTTGTTTGTGACACTTATAGGAATAGCTCAATAGATTGATCGGAAAGGATAACTTTGAGGTGGTTTCGTACCCTACAACAATTTCTATCTTATGTTCTCCGCTAATAGGAACTTTGGAGTGATTCTTTATCGCACGTTGAGGGATTGTTATATGATCCAATTATGTTAGCATTGTTGAGAGATTGCACTAGTGAAAGTATGAACCCTAGGCCTTGTTTTCAAGCATTGCAATACCGTTTATGCTCACTTTTGTTACTTGCTACCTTGCTATTTTTATATTTTCAGATTACAAAAACCTATATCTACTATCCATACTACACTTGTATCACCATCTCTTCGCCGAACTAGTGCACCTATACAATTTACCATTGTATTGGGTGTGTTGGGGACACAAGATATTTCTTGTATTTGATTGCAGGGTTGTTTGAGAGAGACCATCTTCATCCTACGCCTCCCACGGATTAATAAACCTTAGGTCATCCACTTGAGGGAAATTTGCGACTGTCCTACAAAACTCTGCGCTTGGAGGCCCAACACGAGTCTACAAGAATAAAGTTGCATAGTAGACATCACGCCTTATTACGCTGGTCCCGTAGGTCCCAAGCACGCGAGCTCTCGTCGCCGAATTGATTCAACTCGGAGTCACCGATTTTGCTGCTCTAAGGAGTTTTCTGTCAAATATTTTTTGAGATTTTCTGTTCCAGCTCCACTCAATGATTCTTATCCTCTACTTGCATCTAGAGCCACTTAATGGCTAGATGTGTTTCTCAAGGACCAAACCCACTTGACCAAAAACCTTGAAGTCCCTTCTTGGAAATTGATGTCAAAGGAGGAGAGAGGAATACATCAAAGTTCATCACTACAAAAGAGATGCACCTTACAAGAGGAGAGAATGCTACATGTTTCTAAGAGGGGAGAAACATGATTTCAGTGTTTTTTAGTGTTTTAATTGCTTTAGTTTTCTCACCCTACCTGCTCCCAATATCCAATGTCAGATTCAGGGGGAGAGGAAGATCTTTAAGGGGAGACAACTATTTCTTTCTTTTGGGGACATGTCTGCTTCAAAGAAGTATTCACCTAGTGATACTTTCTTCTACATGTCATCCCAATCTTGCTTTCTTGTTGATCTTGTGTCTTTTCTTGGAGAAATTATCCTGTGTTATCTAACCTTGTTTTCTCAAGTGTATTTATTCAGGTACTTGATCAAGAACTTCAAGTTAAGTATATGCATCACACTCATGTATATGATTGACCTCTTGCTAGTATATATTGTTTGCAAGGAGACAATCATGGACATGTGGACACCTATATGCCATATATATTGCTCTGATGCATATAGCCAAGATGCATGTTGCATGTATATTTCCCGTGTGATTTCATCATTCTATATGCACATATTTAGGGGGAGCTCATACATGTTACATGTTTTTCTTCAAAGCTTTAATACATTCTCAATTAAATCTTTATTTGAAGCTTTGATTTATGTTGTCATCAATTACCAAAAAGGGGGAGATTGAAAGCACATTTGCTCCCTTGGTGGTTTTGATAATTTATGCCAACATACATGTTGTTGGACCAATGCCTCCATCTAGTGAATTTCAGACAAGTTCAACAATGGCGTGGCAGGGACAAGGAGATGTGGAACCCTTCAAAATGCTAAGGACATAGATTGGCAAAAGATCAAGACTCTACATTTTTGGTTTAGTGATCCAGGATCACATTGAGTCCATAGGAAAGTCAATACTATGAAAAGGGGATGAGGTGTTTCTTAATGGTCTTTTTGCTCAAGTGCTTAGTGACAGTACTCCAAAACCCTCAGCCACTTTCTCAATCCAAATATGTCCAAAACCTACATTCCAACTCGGCCCCACCGAAATTCTCTATCCGGAGCCACCGAGTTCATCTGGACTTAGCCACTGCCAAAACCCTAACAAATCGGATCCACCGATATGGATCTCGGTCTCACCGAGATGGCCTTGCCAACTCTCTGTAATCGTTTGTACTTAATTCGGTCTCACCGAGTTTTGCAAATCGGTCTCACCGAGATGGCTTGCCAACTCGTTGTTGCCTTATTGCTTCACTTCGGTCCCACCGAGTTGATGCAATCGGTGCCACCGAGACGAGGTTTGCCCTAACCATTGCACATCGGTCCATCCGAGTTGTTCCAGTCGGTCCCACCGAGATTCCTAATGTTCATATCTTTTACACAGTTCGGTGCCACCGAGATTTTTGATCGGTGCCACCGAGTTGGGTCAAAAGTTTGTAACGGTTGGATTTTGTGTGGAGGCTATATATACCCCTCCACCACTTCCTTCTAAGCTAGGAGAGCCATCAGAACATGCCTACACTTCCACCATACATTTTCTGAGAGAGAACCACCTACTCATGTGTTGAGATCAAGACATTCCAATCCAACCATTTGAACCTTGATTTCTAGCCTTTCCCAAGTTGCTTTCCACTCAAATCCTTCTTCCACCATAGCCAAATCTGTGAGGAGTTGTTTGAGTGTTGGGGAGACTATCATTTGAAGCACAAGAGCAAGGAGTTCATCAACAACACACCGTCTATTACCTTTTGGAGAGTGGTGTCTCCTAGATTGGTTAGGTGTCACTTGGGAGCCTCCGACATGATGTGGAGTTGAACCAAGGAGTTTGTAAGGGCAAGGAGATCACCTACTTCGTGAAGATCTACCCGAGTGAGGCTAGTCCTTCATGGACGTAAGCCATGGTGGAATAGACAAGGTTGCTTCTTCGTGGAGCCCTTAGTGGACTCGCGCAGCCGTTACCCTCTATGGGTTGAAGTCTCCATCAACGTGGACGTACGATAGCACCACCTATCGGAACCATGCCAAAAACCACCGTGGCTTCATTGCGTTTGATCTTCCATACTCTACCCCTTTACTTTCCGTACACTTGCATGCTTTACTATTTCCCCTGCTCAATCTCTAGATATGCATGTGTAGAAAGTATTGGAGTTGCCTTAACTTGTGCCAAAATCTGCCTAAGTTCCAAGAGAAACTAAAAACTGCAACTTTGGTTGGTTAAGTGTCTATTCACCCCCCTCTAGACCTATCTCCTCGATCCCACAATTGGTATCAGAGCTTTGGTCTCCATTGCTTTGGTTTAATCACCATTGGAGGGAGATGGATGTGTCTACTTTGGGGAGTCTTAGACGTAGAGTGTCTATTCTCAATGGGGAGTATTACAACTTTTGGAAGGATGAAATGCTTGATATCTTTGATGAATTTAACTTGAGCAAGTACATTCATAATCCTTATGTGCCTCCCATTGACCCCTTGCAAATTCTCTGATTCCAGTAGTGCTACTCATGAAGAGGAAATTGACATGCTTCGTAATCTTAGAACCATCAATCTTATCATTAGAGGATTACCCAAAATTGTGCTTGGTTGTATGCAAAACTTTGAGTGTGCTTATACTCTATGGCATGACTTGGAAAAGCGATATCCCGATTACTCATTAAAGAGTCTTGATGAGATTCTTCATAAGACTATTGCTTTTCACAAGATGAGTCCTAATGACCCTAAGTTTGATGATTGCTTGTTTGAGCTTCGTGATCTTATGCGTGCTAAAGGAGATGTTAGAACTATTAGTAACATTATCACGGAAGCCATTAGAATTCATAAACTTGAACATTGTCATGGTCATGAAACTAATGAACCCATTGCCCTAGGTGATGATCATATACATGATGATGATGATGTTGAGCATGGCTACTATGATGAGGACGAAGAATTTGATATTGAATTTGAGAAGACCATGAAGAATCTTAGTCTTATGGCAAATCTTCGAGATTACATGGCCGAAGGAAAAGAGTGGATTCTTGATAGTGGATGTACCGATCACATGACCGGAGATAGAGACATGTTTCGTGAGCTTGCTAAAAATGATGGTCCACGCAAGTATGTGACTTTTGGAGACAACTCCAAGGGTAAGGTACTTGGCCTTGGTAAGGTGGCCATATCCAATGATAGCTCCATACAAAATGTTATGCTTGTTGAATCTCTTGGTTACAATCTTATTTCCGTATCTAGACTAGCCGATTTTGGTTTCAATGTTCTATTTACCAAAGTAGATTGCCAAGTGTTTCATCAAGATAATCATAATATGGTCTTTACCGACATTCGTAGAGGTGATCTATACATTGTTGATTTCACTAAGAGAGCCCAACCTCGTACATGTTTAATTGCTAAATCTTCTAAAGGTTGGTTATGGCATAGGAGACTTGGACATGTTGGCATGCGTAACCTTGATAAACTTGTTGAAGGAGATCACATTCTTGGAGTGAAAGATGTTATATTTGACAAAGATCGACTTTGTAGTGCTTGTCAAGCAGGAAAACAAGTTGGAGGAAGCCATCCTGTGAAGAACATTATGACCACAAGGAGACCACTCGAGCTACTTCATATGGATCTTTTTGGTCCCAACTCCTATAAGAGTCTTGGTGGTAACTCTTTCGGTTTGGTCATTATTGATGATTTTTCCAGATTTACGTGGGTGTTCTTTCTCGATGACAAATCGCAGGTACAAAAGATCTTCAAGAACTTCGCAAGAAAGGCCCAAAATCAATTTGAAGTGAAGATCAAGAAGGTTCGGGGTGACAACGGAACGGAGTTCAAGAACGCAAATGTGGACACCTTTCTTGATGAGGAGGGTATTTCACATGAGTTCTCGGCTACGTACACACCTCAACAAAATGGAGTTGTTGAGAGGAAGAACCGTACTCTTATTGAGATGGCAAGAACAATGCTTGATGAATACAAGACGCCAAAACACTTTTGGGCGGAAGTGGTTGAAACAGCTTGTCATGCAACAAATTGACTCTATCTTCACAAGCTTCTTGGTAAAACGGCGTATGAACTGCTCACTAGTAACAAACCACAAGTTGGATACTTACGAGTATTTGGCTCAAAATGTTACATTCTTGATAAGCATTGTCGTTCAAAATTTGCTCCTAAATCTCATGAAGGTTTCCTACTTGGTTATGGATCGAACTCTCACACTTACCGTGTCTACAACAACTTCACTCGAAAAGTTGAAGAGACGGTAGATGTGAAGTTTGATGAGAATAACGGCTCGCAAGTCGAGCAATTGCCAATTGATGTAGGAGATCAAGAACCATCGGAAGCAATCCAAGACTTGTCCATTGGCAAGATTCGCCTCGTGGAAGTAAAGGAGAGTACCTCGTCTATTCAAGTGGAAGCCCCAACTTCACATCAAGGTGAACGACAAGTTGATATGAAGGCATCCACAAGTGGAACACGTCAAGACGATGGGAATGAGGAAGTGCAACAAGATGATCCACCTCAACCTCCCCCTCCACCTCCACAAGCGAACAACGACAACATCAACGAAGAAGAAGAAGATGATGATGAGGAAGCCTCACCACAACCCAAGCAAAAGCTACCTCGAGTTAGAGCAAGAATCGACAAGAATCATCCCGTCGAACAAATACTTGGAGATATCCAATCCGGGAGAATCACTCGCTCTAAAACTCATTTAGCTAACTTTTGTGAGCACATCTCTAGTGTTGAACCTATGAAGGTGGAAGATGCTCTCAAGGACCCCGATTGGGTGAATGCAATGCACGAGGAGCTACACAACTTTGAGAGGAACCAAGTTTGGACATTGGTTGAGAAGCCTAAAGATGAACAAAACATTATTGGAACCAAATGGGTGTTTCGGAATAAGCAAGATGAAGATGGACAAGTTGTACGCAACAAGGCTCGTCTCGTAGCACAAGGTTACACACAAGTCAAAGGTATGGACTATGGTGAGACCTATGCCCCCGTTGCAAGACTTGAGTCCATTCGCATTTTACTTGCTTATGCCAATCACCATGATATCACTCTTTACCAAATGGATATTAAAAGTGCCTTCTTAAATGGTGAAATTGAGGAGGAAGTGTATGTTAAACAACCTCCCGGCTTTGAGAATCCCTAGAAACCTAATCATGTTTACAAACTTCGTAAAGCCCTTTATGGTCTTAAACAAGCCCCTAGAGCTTGGTACAAATGCTTGACAAAGTTTCTTCTTGAAAAAGGTTTTGAAATTGGGAAAATTGATTCAACTTTGTTCACTAAGAGGGTTAATGGAGAATTATTTGTATGCCAAATTTATTTTGATGATATTATCTTTGGATCTACTAACCCCTCTTTTAGTGAAAAATTTGGAAGGTTGATGTCGGAAAAGTATGAGATGTCCATGATGTGTGAACTCAAATTCTTTCTTGGTTTGCAAATCAAGCAAACTAAGGAGGGTACCTTTGTCTCTCAAACAAAGTATACCAAGGACTTATTCAAGAAGTTCAACATGCAAGAAAGCAAAGGTATGAAAACTCCAATGCCCACGAGTGGACATCTTGACTTGACCAAGGATGGAAAACCAGTTGATCAAAAGGTTTATCGATCTATGATTGGTTCATTGCTATATCTATGTGCCTCCCATTCCAACATTATGCTAAGTGTGTGCATGTGTGCACGATACCAAGCGGCACCAAAAGAGTGTCACCTTAAGGCCATGAAAAGAATTGTAAGATACTTGCTACATACACCAAACTTTGGCATATGGTATCCCAAAGGATCTTCTTTCAATCTTGTTGGCTATTCCGATTCGGACTATGCTGGAGACAAGGTTGACAGAAAATTCACTTCGGGTACATGTCAATTTCTTGGTAGATCTCTTGTGTCTTGGTCCTCCAAGAAACAAAACTCGGTATCTCTATCTACCGCCGAAGCGGAATACATTGCCGCGGGATCATGTTGTGCATAATTACTATGGATGACTCAAACTCTTAAAGACTATGGTGTGCATGTGAGACATGTACCATTACTATGTGACAATGAGAGTGCTATTAAGATTGCACACAATCCCGTGCAACATTCTCGAACTAAGCAGATTGAGGTTCATCACCATTTCATTCGAGATCATGTTGAGGAAGGTGACATTGACCTTAAACATGTTCGTACCGATAAACAATTGGCGGACATCTTTACCAAACCCCTTGATGAGAAAGTGTTTTGTCACTTGAGAAGTGAGTTGAACATCATTGATGCTTCAAACGTGAACTAGAGGTTCATGTGGATGCATACAAGGGCATGAGCATTCTTGACTAATCCATGATACTTTCATGATCATCTTATATCTTGGACTTTTTGCTCCCTTGTATTGTATCTAACCTTTTGTAGGTACTTGGACAAGCTTCATGTCACAATATTGCATCTCACTCTTATCTTGAGAAATCTTGTATAACCCAAGTATCAACAATTGATGGTGGAACAAGGAACAAGACAACCTAAACATATCCTTTGACAAACTTTTGAGATATGCTTCATTCTTGTCATTTTGGATATACATGTTGTTCCATGCAAATCTAACCCATGTAGGAAGATGAACTACACATGATAGGATAGCTCCAAACTTAAACTCATGAGCATCCACTTCAAGTTCAACTACATGATGGACATCACCACCAAATCCCAATGTAAGTGCTCACATCTTAGAGAAGCTTTACTCAAAGACATGAGCTAAAGCAACTCAACAAGATGTGAATACATTGAAATGCTTAAAGGAAAAATGGCAACCCCATTTTGAGCTTAAACGATGAGTATGACCTATGATCTAGTGTTCTCACTTGACTCCTAAGTCAATATACTCTAACATAGGTGACCTAGTCGCCGACCCATCTAGATGAAGTTCTGTAGTGTTTCTTTTGTTTGTTCTTCTTGCTAGAGTGTTTCTATTTCAAAAAAAAAACTTCATCTAGACGTTTCTTTGCTTCTTTCTGTCTTTCTTTTCTTTTAGTTAGTTTCACAGCTAATTCATTGCAAATCTTTGTCAGAATTCCTTTGCCTAGTGAGCTAAGTTGACAAAATATTCCTTTGCACCAAACTCGGTTCCACCGAATTGATTCAACTCGGAGTCACCGATTTTGTTGCTCTAAGGAGTTTTCTGTCAAATATTTTTTGAGATTTTCTGCTCCAGCTCCACTCGATGATTCTTATCCTCTACTTGCATCTAGAGCCACTTAATGGCTAGATGTGTTTCTCAAGGACCAAACCCACTTGACCAACAACCTTGAAGTCCCTTCTTGGAAATTGATGTCAAAGGGGGAGAGAGGAATACATCAAAGCTCATCACTACAAAAGAGATGCACCTTACAAGAGGAGAGAATGCTACATGTTTCTAAGAGGGGAGAAACAAGATTTCAGTGTTTTTTAGTGTTTTAATTGCTTTAGTTTTCTCACCCTACCTGCTCCCAATATCCAATGTCAGATTCAAGGGGAGAGGAAGTTCTTTAAGGGGAGACAACTATTTCTTTCTTTTGGGGACATGTCTGCTTCAAAGAAGTATTCACCTAGTGATACTTTCTTCTACATGTCATCCCAATCTTAGTTTCTTGTTGATCTTGTGTCTTTTCTTGGAGGAATTATCCTGTGTTATCTAACCTTGTTTTCTCAAGTGTATTTCTTCAGGTACTTGATCAAGAACTTCAAGGTAAGTATATGCATCACACTCATGTACATGATTGACCTCTTGCTAGTATATATTGTTTGCAAGGAGACATTCATGGACATGTGGACACCTATATGCCATATATATTGCTCTGATGCATATAGCCAAGATGCATGTTGCATGTATATTTCCCGTGTGATTTCATCATTCTATATGCACATCTTTAGGGGGAGCTCATACATGTTACATGTTTTTCTTCAAAGATTTAATACATTCTTAGTTAAATCTTTATTTGAAGCTTTGATGTATGTTGTCATCAATTACCAAAAAGGGGGAGATTGAAAGCACATTTGCTCCCTTGGTGGTTTTGATAATTTATGCCAACATACATGTTGTTGGACCAATGCCTCTATCTAGTGAATTTCAGACAAGTTCAACAATGGCGTGGCAGGGACAAGGAGATGTGGAACCCTTCAAAATGCTAAGGACATAGATTGTCAAAAGATCAAGACTCTACATTTTTGGTTTAGTGATCCAAGATCACATTGAGTCCATAGGAAAGCCAATACTATTAAAAGGGGATGAGGTGTTGCTTAATGGTCTTTTTGCTCAAGTGCTTAGTGACAGTACTCCAAAACCCTCAGCCACTTTCTCAATCCAAATATGTCCAAAACCTACATTCCAACTCGGCCCCACCGAAATTCTCTATCCGAAGCCACTGAGTTCATCGGGACTTAGCCACTGCCAAAACCCTAACAAATCGGATCCACCGATATGGATCTCGGTCTCACCGAGATGGCCTTGCCAACTCTCTGTAATCGTTTGCACTTACTTCGGTCTCACCGAGTTTTGCAAATCGGTCTCACCGAGATGGCTTGCCAACTCTCTGTTGCCTTATTGCTTCACTTCGGTCCCACCGAGTTGATGCAATCGGTGCCACCAAGACGAGGTTTGCCCTAACCATTGCACATCGGTCCATCCGAGTTGTTCCAGTCGGTCCCACTGAGATTCCTAACGTTCATATCTTTTACACAGTTCGGTGCCACCGAGTTGGGTCAAAAGTGTGTAACGGTTGGATTTTGTGTGCAGGCTATATATACCCCTCCACCACTTCCTTCTAAGCAAGGAGAGCCATCAGAACGTGCCTACACTTCCACCATACATTTTCTGAGAGAGAACCACCTACTCATGTGTTGAGATCAAGACATTCCAATCCAACCATTTGAACCTTGATTTCTAGCCTTTCCCAAGTTGCTTTCCACTCAAATCCTTCTTCCACCATAGCCAAATCTGTGAGGAGTTGGTTGAGTGTTGGGGAGACTATCATTTGAAGCACAAGAGCAAGGAGTTCATCAACAACACACCGTCTATTACCTTTTGGAGAGTGGTGTCTCCTAGATTGGTTAGGTGTCACTTGGGAGCCTCCGACATGATGTGGAGTTGAACCAAGGAGTTTGTAAGGGCAAGGAGATCGCCTACTTCATGAAGATCTACCCGAGTGAGGCTAGTCCATCGTGGACGTAAGCCATGGTGGAATAGACAAGGTTGCTTCTTCGTGGACCCTTCGTGGGTGGAGCCCTCCGTGAACTCGCACAGCCGTTACCCTCCGTGGGTTGAAGTCTCCATCAACGTGGACGTACGATAGCACCACCTATCGGAACCACGCCAAAAACCACCGTGTCTTCATTGCGTTTGATCTTCCATACTCTACCCCTTTACTTTCTATACACTTGCATGCTTTACTATTTCCGCTGCTCAATCTCTAGATATGCATGTGTAGAAAGTATTGGAGTTGCCTTAACTTGTGCCAAAATCTGCCTAAGTTCCAAGAGAAACTAAAAACTGCAACTTTGGTTGGTTAAGTGTCTATTCACCCCCCCCCTCTAGACCTATCTCCTCGATCCCACACCGGTGCCTCGATTAGTGTGATCGATGTGCAGAGACCGAGCACATCACCGCACCCCCCTTTAGTTGTATGACTCTGTAGTGCTACTATCGAGTGCCGAGGGTGATACCTCGTACCTCACTCCTGATGATGGCTCTGTAGCATAGCTAATCGGTTATGGGTTGCCGAGGGCGATTCCTCATTCACCACCTCCGATGATGACTCTATCGTGCAACCCCTCAAGTCTGGACCATCGAGGGTGAATCCTCCAAGTTCACCTTGACGGTTACATCGAGTGGAATCCATCGAGGGTGATTCCTCAGATTCCCCTTGATATTTTGGACACACTGATACTTTGACCTTCACCTCAGTCCTTGTTGAAGTCGGGTCGGCCCCTAGGGGTTCCCGCGAGAGTTTGTGGAAGTCGGGTTGACCGTGAGGGTACCCGCGAGTTAATGACGCGGCGCGGCCGGGCAGGCAGAGACCGCCCCAGGAGAGGGATGGGCATGGCCCTTGCCGCAAGTCCGTGAGACGGGGCGACAGGATCACTGATCGTTACCGCGAGCTCCCAACACACTAATGGGTTAGGATATGTGATCTGAGTAGGCCTCTGGCCTTTTCGCACTGACCACCACGAGGGAATAAGTATGGGCACTCTGCGTCGTACGATTCTCCCAAAAGCTCTTCAGATGTCATAGTTCAGAGATGTGGGTTGATTGTCGGGGTTGGACGGTAACCGCCTGCGCTTGTATTAAGGGGGCGGGTCTGCTCCCTGGCCAGTCGCGCAATGTGCAGGAGTGCAAAGGGCGATGGGCCCAAGACCCCTGCGCACTTAGGATGTAGACCGGCGTCCTGACCTCTCTGCTGAGCCTAGGTAGGACTACGACGTGTCGATCAGCCGAGGCCGGGCATGACCCGAGTAAGTGTGTCCGACCAGAGTTAATCGAGCGTGTTGGGTAAGTTGGTGCACCTCTGCAGGGAAGTATATCTATTCAAATAGCTGTGTCCACGGTAACGGACGCTTAGAGTTGTATCCCGATCTACTACAACTAAAACTGGTCACTTGTGATACTTGAGTAATATGTTGGCTCCGGGATCGCTTTCTCGCAGGGAGTCGAGGAAGGATCTCTGGGCATTGCTACTACTACTTACTGCTTTATAATATGCTAATCTGCACTCTTCTAATGTTGCGAGACGCTGCAAGATGCTAGTCTTCGATAGGCTAGACCTTCCCTTCTATTATGGCATTTCTGCAGTATAGTCCACAGATACAACCCCTTCCCTTTGATACTGATGCATACTTAGCATAGTTCTGATGTAAGTCTTGCGAGTACTTTGGATGAGTACTCACGGTTGCCTTGATTCCTCTTTTTCCCCATACCCGATTGTTGTGGCCAGATGACGGAGCCCCGGAGCCAGCTGACCCTGTCGACGACTACTACTACCCCGACGGAGCCTACTACTACGTGGATACCGACGACCAGGAGTAGTTCGGAGACTCCCAGGCAGGAGGCCTGCGCCTTTTCGATTTAGATGTCATTGTTTTGCTCAGCCTTCTTAAGGCAAACTTGTTTAATTATGTCTGTACTCAGATACTAATGCTTCCGTTGATGCTTGTGTAACTCGAGCTTATGTATTCGAGCCCTCGAGGCCCTGGCTTGTAATATAAAGCTTGTATGACTTTTAATTTGTGTCTAGAGTTGTGTTGTGATATCTACCCATGAGTCTCTGATCTTGATCGTGTGCATTTGCGTGTATGATTAGTGCACGATTGAGTCGGGGGCGTCACAGACTCCTGACTAGCCTAGATCCTGGAAAGAGCAATCTGTCACCACCTCTCTGAAAGCCCTCATTTGCCACTCCGGCCTCGCAGAGCGGCTGAAATGTTCAGACCCATACAGTGTCTCATTAAAATCCCCCACGCATAGCCAAGCAACGTGTTCAATTCCATGCAAGGTTCTCATAAATCTCTAACTGTGATGTCTGTTTTCTGCCCTTGGAGCACCATAGAACCCCGTAAATCTCCACTCGGGAGAACTATCATCTACTTTCCGCACCATAACATCAATATGGCCGGTACTATAATTTTTTAGTTCAACTTTTATCTCACTTGACCATAATAGACCGATGCCACCACTCAGTCCATCACTGTCAACTGCAAAACATCCTGTAAAGCCCAACTGTCTTTGCAACATTTCCACCCTCGTAGCCCTAATCTTGGTTTCCATTACAAATAGAAGGGCGGGAACTTCCTGCCGCACAATTTTGCGCAGCTCATGAACTACCTCGGGGTTCCCAAGCCCCCGATAGTTCTAGCTAAAACAACTCATTGCTCCCGGCAGGACCGCTGTGCGGTCCCTGCCGAGTTCTCAGGTGTGGGCTTCTTCTTCTTGGGATCTGAAAGTGCTAGTTATCGACTAGAGGGGGGTGAATAGGCAATTTTTATGAATGGCTTCGAAAACAGGCAATGTCTTCGAAGTAAGCGGAAGCAAGGTGAGAACTAGCAAAGCCTATCATTAAGATGAACATATATGACAAGCATAGACATCATACATACAAGCATGCGTTGAACATAAACACAAGAAGCATGAAGATAAATGAGTAAACAGATAGATGGCTTCAGGGAATATCTTCAAACACAGACAAGCATGCAAAGGCTTCACAGTTCAAAACAGTAAGTAAGAAAGTGAGAGGATAGAACCAGTAGCTCGGGGAAGACAATGATTTGTTTGACCAGTTCCAACTACTGTGACAGTTGTACGTCTGGTTAGGGAGGCTGAGATTGAACTCAGAAGACCACGTCTTCACCTTATTCCCCTTGAGCTAAGACCCGCAGATCTCACCCAATCACTCTGGTAAGTCTTCAAGGTAGACTTCCAAACCTTCACAGACTTCGTTCACCGACAATCCACAATGACTCTTGGATGCTCAGAACGTGACGCCTAACCGGCTGGAAGATCACAGTCTTCAAGTGTAATAAGTCTTCGGTTCACTCGGAACAGAATGTCTTTAGTGATGCTCAATCACTTTGGGCTCTGGGTGTTTTGGGTTTTGTCCTCGCAAGGATTCTCTCTCGCAAAGGCTTCGAGGTGGGTTGCTCTCAAACGACAAAAGTCGTGCACTAACTCAGAGCAGCCACCAATTTATGGTGGTAGGGGGTGGCTATTTATAGCCAGGAGGCAACCCGACATGATATGTCCGAAATGACCTTGGGTCATAGGGAAGCTGACACGTGTCCAATGGTCGGATCCCAACACACGCAGCAACTTTACTTGGGCTCCAAGCAAAGCTGACTCAACCAACTCTGGAAGAGGTTTTCTCTCATTTGTCTTTGCTCGAAGACATAGGATTTGGGTTGAGCATCACGTCAGTTTCTGACTTTGTTTACCTCGACCCCACTTAACAGTACGGTGGTTCCTATGACTCAAGAAAGCAGAAAATGAAACTACCAAAAGACTAAGTCTTCACGTTCCAATGGCTTCAAGTGAATGTCTTCGTGAGTCATTATCTTCAACACGAATATCTTCGTGAACCACCATTGTCTTCAATGCCTTCATACATTTTTAGGGGTCATCTTTGATGGGTAAACCGAATCAATAGGGACTTGTACCTGTGTTCTCCTGTGAATCTCACAAACACATTAGTCCCTTCAACCAAGTTTGTCTTCAATACTCCAAAACCAACAAGGGGTGGCACTAGATGCACTTACAGGATTGTGACAGCCCAAGATCGAGATCTCCACTATTTTATGTTATGTCCATGCTTGGTTGGTATGTTGTTGTGTTGTGGCTCCATGTTATTGTCATTTTGCATCATGCATCATGATCATCTTTCCATTGGTGTTTGCATATTTATTTATTTTGTGTTTGTGATCTTGTGAGCAACTCCATCCTCTCCTCTTCTTCATTCATCTTGCACCTTGATCATGTCAGCCATAACCTTGATCTAAGCAAACCCCATCATCTAGCTTCTTCATTCCATTTACCCAATTTATTTTTCAAGTGGCATTTTTCCTTTCACATAAAAATGTTCACTATATTCCTAAAATCCCTAAACCTTGCCAAGAACCTCTCCTCAAATTTTCAGCTCATTTGGACATGTTCTGGTTCGACTTTCAATTTATTCAAGTTTGAATTATTTTCAAACTTGGCTAAATTTACAGTCTCTAAAAATTTCCAGACCATTTTATTCAAATAGCACATTAATCCAGGAGTCCAGGAATATTTTCAATTCTTCCATTTTCTTCCTCAAACTCCCTGACCTTTTCCTTTTCTAAACCTGGAGATTCAAATTTTGAGATAAGAAAGAAAAGGAAGAAGGGCCTCCAGCAGCGCCCCTTGGGCCTCCTGGGCATTTTGCCTCTCCACCGTGGCCCAAGACCACCTAAACCCCTATAACCCTAGCCTGATCCCCATCCATCGATCCTTCTCTCGATCCCCTCCCGGTCCTCCCAACAGCGCCGCCACCTCGCTCCCTGTCGATCCCCATCTCCCTCCTCTCGATCTCTCCTCCCTCTCGCCGCCAGGAGGAGGCCACCAGCGCACACAGCCTCCCGCACGCAGCAGGCGGACCTCCACATCTGGCCGCGCCACCGGCAAGCCCTGCCTCTGCCGCCTCTTTCCCCCCTCGTGCCCAAGCCCAAGCCACTGCCCTGAGGAGCTCCCTCGATCCCCTGCCTCTCCGTGCGCTCGATGTCTCGTCCCCGATGCCCACTGCCGCCATGCCCTGCTGGCTCCGGCGAGGCTATGCCTCCCTTGCGCGCCCCTCTGCGTCTTCTCCTCGCCTTGACCTCCAAGCACCTGCCCCGGTGCAGCCCAACGGAGCGCCACCGCACGGCTCGCCTCCCCGAGCCTCTTCCGTCGTGCGGCCTCCACCAGCACCAGCTCCCAGCCGGACCTCCACCTCGCCTCGGCCCCGAGCCTGGCCTCCATCCATGGCACTGCCTCCTGCAGCCGCAGGCCACCGCGCCGGCGACCCCGTCGCCGGGTCAACACTCTGCACCGGCACCCCCTGGTGCTTCTCTGTTTTGGAGGGTTGTCCCGAGAAGCTCCCTGATGAGCGACGCCAAGTCCACCACGTATCTGTCGGATGCATCGAGCCACCAAGTGCCTAGACCGACCACCGAGGATCCCGTGGACGTCAAAGTCCCTCGACGACGAAGTGTACGACTACACGGATACGCCAAGTACCATCTTTGAGGATTTCTCAAGTACCCCTTCGATTCGTCAAGATCGGCAAGTCCGACACCTCGAACGACTACCGCACCACGACCGCCGAGTACCAAGACCGCGTGTACCACTACCGTCGCCGAAGACCGTCAAGTGAACAACTACCGTCGCCGTGCGCTTTGCCAAGTACCACTACTTCCACGACGACCCGTGAATGACTACTTCCCCTACGACGCACCGCAACTCGATCCACCCCGAAAACACACGCTTTGGAGGTATAACACCGAGACGACCACCCGTGGACCGTATGCATGTGATGTGTGTATGAGATGGTTGCATGTGCCAGTGTTTGCATCGTGTTCGAATTGTCTCTTGCACGTTCCTCATATGCGTTGTCACCGCACGTGGGAACCCGGTAACCGGAATCACCCCATCATCTCTTGCATGTTCCGCACATCCGCACACTTGCTCTTTTGCACCGGTGTCTCAACGAGTTGCCGGATCTATGGAATGTTGCCTTGGCACCATTTCCGTTTTCGCCGCCGTGGCACCCATTTTCTTTCGGCCATGGTGACAAATGCTCCATATCATGCTTAATGTCAACGTCTTCATAAAATTTGCATCAACTTGAAAATGTCATCCTCATGCATATAATAACTCACAAACCGTGCATCGGATTAAAATGACTCATATATGAAAAATGTTTAGAATTTCATGTAGTTTCATAATATGCAACTTTCATCCATGTTAAAAACATTTAACTTGCTGTTTGCATTAATTTTGTTAAATGACATGCTAGAATGGTTTATTTCATAACAAAATAACCGTAGCTCCGAATTAAATAAACTTTATATGTAAATGGTCTAGAAAAATGTGTAGATTAACATGGTGAACTTTATTTTGCTGTTTAACAACATTAAAATTGTGTTTTAGGTAGAACGGTACCAAATTCGAAATTTACATATGGGGATTTTCCGGAATTGTTGTTTGTTGTTTCCGGCCTCATTTAAATTGCCTAGATAGGTAGATTAATTATGCTTCACCTCTTGCCATGTTTAACAACATTTAACCTTGTCATGTGCATAAACGGGAGTGAACTAAATAATTGTTTGTGGAGTTTCGTCAATATGCAACCCGTTGCATATTGAGCTTCACTTAATGTGTAGTATTTGAATTGTTGCACTTTGTCATGCCATGTTTATGCTTGTGTGTTTACCATGTGTTTGTTTCTTTCCGGTTGTGCTTCTTCTCGATAGTCCCGGTTATGTTGCGAAGTGTGAGGATTCGTTCGACTACGCGTGTTCGTCTTCTTCTTGGATTCGGTCTTCTTACTAGCGGGATTTCAGGCAAGATGACCATTACCTTGGATATCACTACTATCTTTGCTTGCTAGTTGTCTCGATGCTATCGCTATGTCTCGCTACCTACCACTTGTATGTCAGCCTTCCAAAATGCCATGAAACAACCTCTAACCTTCCACCATCCCAGCAAACTGTTGTTTGGCTATGTTACCGCTTTGCTCAGCCCCCCTTATAGCGTTGCTAGTTGCAGGTGCAGTTGCAGGTTGTTCCATGTTGGGACATGGATATCATGGGATATCACAATATCTCTTATTTAATTAATGCATCTATATACTTGGTTGTGTGTGGAAGGCTCGGCCTTTTGCCTGATGTTTTGTTCCACTCATGCCACCCTAGTTTCCGTAATACCGGTGTTATGTTCCTTGATGAGCGCTTCTAACACATGTGGGGCATTTGGGAACCCCCCTGATCATTCGTTTTAGGATAAACTTCTCCAGCAAGGCCCAACATTGGTTTTACCATTTGCCTAATAACAACTAAAACTTGCATAGGGACTTACCGGTACCCGAGGATAATTAATCAACAACCCCGGGCCAGTGCTCCACATGAGTGTTGGTCCAAAACGGGCAGACTGCAGGGCCACCACGTGGAAACTCGAGGCACTGGTTTTACTCGTAGGCTTTCCCATCCGCCGTGTCCTGAGAACGAGATACGCGGCTCCTATCGGGATCGTCGACACATCGGGAGGTCTTGCTGGTTTAGTTTTACCTTTTACGAGTGGCTTGTCCACCGGGATTCCTTATCGTAAGCATCGTGTTATCATGGTGTGAGGATGTTCCATCGGATGCGTGTGGTAATTTATAATGGACTACTTGGAGCACCCCTGTAGGGTTAAATCTTTCGCGAAGCCGTGCCCGCGGTTATGTGGCGACTTGGAAATTTATAACCTCCGGTTGTAGAGAACTTAACACTAAATCTAATTAAAATACACCAACCGTGTGCGTAACCGTGACCGTCTCTTTTCGAGGGAGTTCGGGAAGAGAACACGGTGGGGTTATGTTTGTACTCGTAAGTAGGTGTTCAGGATCACTTCTTATCATTATTAGTTTGCGACCGTTATGCGTAGTTTACTCTTCTTATTCTTGTACTCGTAAGTTAGCCACCATACAATGCTTAGTGCTTGCTGCAACCTCACCACTTATCCATTCCATACCCATTAAGCTTTGCTAGTCTTGATACCCATGGTTATGGGATTGCTGAGTCCTCGTGGCTCACAGATTACTACAACAACAGGTGCAGGTACAGGTAAAGCGATGATTTGACGTGAGAGCGATGCTTGTTCTATTTGGAGTTCTTCTTCTTCTTCTTCATCGATCATAGGATGGGTTCCCGGTTGGCAGCCTGGGATTAGCAGGGTGGATGTCGTTCTTCTTTTTCGTTTGATTTCATCCGTAGTCGGATCCTGCTCTTCTGTATGATGATTGCTATGTATTGATGTATTGATGTATTCATGATGTAGCTTGTGGTGCGTGTAAGCTTTTATCTGGTATTCTCATCTATTCAGTACATGGTATGTTGTAATGATATCCACCTTGCGAAGCGTCTTCGATATGCGCTTCTATCCTTGGTGGAACTTCCGAGTTCCTTGAGGATAGACCCGCATATTGGGCGTGACAAGGATCCCTTTCTAAAACCCGACCATCATTCTCAATCTCTTCATTACTTCCTTTAGGATCCTTATTGCTCCCCTGGTCCTCTCCAGTAGTAAGAAGTTGCTTCGACACATAAACAGCAGTCGGCCCCTCCTTCCTCTTATTTTGCCCTCTGGAGGGGTGCTTCATTGGAGAGACAACCTCCTCGCCACCATCTAGTTTTGATTTGGTGCTCGAGTTTTTGGTCCCCTGCTTGCTATTGGACTCCGATCTCTGGCTCTTGGCCTAATTTTCATTGGACGGCGTCTTCTTGTAGTCTTCAGGAGCCCTCATGTATGGTCCAAATGGAAGTTCACCCTTCTCATCTTGAGAACCAGGAGTTGTGCAATACAATTCTGAGTGACCAAGGCGTCCGCATGAAAAACGGAAATAGGGAATCTGCTCATATTGAATATCATACGGATCAACACTTTTCCTCCTAGCTGAATCAATAAGTATCCATCTTCGCAGAGGTTTGTCAACTTCAATAGTGACCCTAGTTCGGAGATAGCCTCCTACATGATCAAATTTTGCAATATGTGCCTTCTTGTCAATCATCTGGGCAATAGGCAAACTCCAGGCATCGTCCCATAGATTGTAGGGTAGGTTTAAGACGCTAGCCCACACTTGCAACCGATTGAACATAAGCTCATCCGGGCGCATGCAATCCTCAAATTCTGCCAAATATTGCGTTCTTGTTCATGTGCCATGGAGATCCATCCCAAATTCTACCTCTGTCTCTCTGACTCTCAAATTCCGCAACTGGAGTCCTCTAGGGTTTCCCCAGGCCGGCCGAAGGGCATTGGCAATGGTCTGTATATGATACTGATTGCGAAAGAGGATCTTGCCTGCTAACAACCACTTCGTCGGCCCACCCTCCACACGATCATCGATCACGAGAGGAGTGTAAGTGCATCTAGTGCCACCCCTTGTTGGTTTTGGAGTATTGAAGACAAACTTGGTTGTGGGACTAATGTGTTTGTGAGATTCACAGGAGAACACAGGTAGAAGTCCCTATTGATTCGGTTTACTCATCGAAGATGACCCCTAAAAATGTATGAAGATATTGAAGACAATGGTGGTTCACGAAGACATTCATGTTGAAGATAATGGCTCTTGAAGACATTCACTTGAAGACAATGGAACGCGAAGACTTAGTCTTTTGGAAGTTTCATCTTTTGCTTTCTTGAGTCATAGGAACCACCGTACTGTTAAGTGGGGTCGAGGTAAACGAAGTCAGAAACTGACGTGATGCTCAACCCAAATCCTATGTCTTCGAGCAGAGGCAAATGAGAGAAAACCTCTTCCAGAGTTGGTTGAGTCAGCTTTACTTGGAGCCCAAGTAAAGTTGCCGCGTGTGTTGGGATCCGACCGTTGGACACATGTCAGCTTCCCTATGACCCAAGGTCATTTCGGACATATCATGTCGGGTTGCCTCTTGGCTATAAATAACCACCCCTACCACCATAAATTGGTGGCTGCTCTGAGTTAGTACACGGCTTTTATCGTTTGAGAGCAACCCACCTCGAAGCCTTTGAGAGAGAATCCTTGCGAGGACAAAACCCAAAACACCCAGAGCCCAAAGTGATTGAGCATCACTGAAGACATTCTGTTCTGAGTGAACCGAAGACTTATTACACTTGAAGACTGTGATCTTCCAGCAGGTTAGGCGTCATGTTCTGAGCATCCAAGAGTCATTGTTGATTGCCGGTGAACGAAGTCTGTGAAGGTTTGGAAGTCTACCTTGAAGACTTACCAGAGTGATTGGGCGAGATCTGCGGGTCTTAGCTCAAGGGGAATAAGGTGAAGACGTGGTCTTCTGAGTTCAATCTCAGCCTCCCTAACCAGACGTACAACTATCACAACAGTTGGAACTGGTCAAACAAATCACTGTCTTCCCCAAGCCACTAGTTCTATCCTTTCACTTCCTTACTTACTGTTTTGAACTGTGAAGCCTTTGCATGCTTGTCTGTGTTTGAAGATATTCCCTGAAGCCATTCATCTGTTTACTCATTTATCTTCATGCTTCTTGTGTTTATGTTCAACGCATGCTTGTATATATGATGTCTATGCTTGTCATGTCTGTTCATCTTATTGATAGGGTTTGCTAGTTCTCATCTTGCTTCCGCTTACTTCGAAGACATTGCCTGTTTTCGAAGCCTTTCATAAAAATCGCCTATTCACCCCCCTCTAGTCGATAACTAGCACTTTCAATTGGTATCAGACAAGGTGCTCCCTTGTTCTGTGCATCTTGAAGTTTTAGCTATGCCGACTGTAGGGATAATCAAGGTTTCCGCTGCGTGCCCCGTCTTCGATGGCACTGACTATCCCTACTGGAAGAATAAGATGCGAATGCATCTTGAAGCCATTGACAACGACCTCTGGTATGTCGTCAAGACTGGTGTCCCCAAGGTCGGTGAAGGTATCACCGCTGCTGATGTGAAGAGGTTCGCGCAACTGGACTCGACCGCCAAGAACATTATCTGTGGTCATCTGACCAAAGGACAGTATGGTCGTGTGAGTGCACTGGAGTCTGCGAAGCTAGTCTGGGACTGGCTCTCCAAGGTCAACGAGGGCGTCTCATCTCAATGAGACTCCCGAATCGATGTACTTCACAATCTCTTTAACCACTTCAAGAGACTCGAGAATGAAAATGTTCAGCTCACCTTCGATCGTCTCACTGATATCACCAATGAGCTTCATGCTCTGGGCGCCACGGACATCACCAAGCATGAAGTTGTGAAGAAGCTATTGAGGTCTCTTGACAGTTCGTTTGACACCTTATAACTGATGATTCAAGAGCGCCCTGATTTCAAGCAATTGGATCCTGTCGATATACTTGAGAAGCTCAATACACATGAGTTCTAGCTATCTGAGAAGAGAGATATCTATGGTCCTAGCTATGGACATTCTCGCGCCTTGAAATCCAAGGCTGTATCTTCATCTGAAGACTCTGACTGCTATTCCGATGGTGCTGAAGACATTGGCAGAGAGCTTGCAATGCTTGTGAAGAAGTTTCAAAAGTTCACCAAGAAGAACCGTTTTGGAAAGTCTTCAAAGTATGATTCCAAGAAGGCTGAGGCTTCCACTCGTGACTACAAGGAGAGAACTTGCCACAAATGCAAGAAATCAGGTCACTACATCACTGATTGTCCTCAATGGGAGAAGGAATCAAAGAAGAAGAAGAGCAAGGACTATGACTCTGATGACAAGAAGAAGAAGAAACACTCAAAGTCTTCATCGCACAAAAGAAGTTCCTCCAGCAAAGCTCGTGCATTCATCGGCAAGGAAATGGATTTAGAGGAGGAGTCTGCTTCAGAGGAGGTGGTGGAGGAGTCAGACTCAGGCGTGGCAAGCTTGGCTTTGGCTTCAGCATTCGTCGCCAAGTCCATCTTCAGCATTGAAGACAATGTTCTTGTGACACTAAGGACGACGACGATGACTCTACTCCTGCCTACTACTTTATGGCAAGAGGCGCTAAGGTAACTTCACGCACTGCCTACTTTGAAACCTCAAGTGAAGATGACTCTGAATGTGAATCCAAACCTAGCTATAAGACACTTACTAAAATTGCAACTGAGCAACAAACTGCTATGGAAAAGATTCAAAAATTGCTAGACAAAAGCGATGATCTGTTGGATGACGAAATGAATCGAAGTCAATCCTTAATTGAAGACATAAAAAATCTTCAAGTTAATTATGACGAGCTCCTAAGTCGTCATGATACCCTCTCAGCTGATCATGAAAAGCTCTTCTGTGAATATCTTCAAAGGAAGCAAGAGCTTGAGAAGCTGAGAGCGTCTCATGATGATCTTCGAACAGAAAATGATTCACTACTCGCTCAACAGATCAGTACCGCTCGGGATGAATTTGTGCCACCTTGTTTGAAATGCCTTGAGCGTGATAACGCTAACTCTTCTGTTGAATGTTCCACTATTTCTAAATCTATAATATCTTCAACTGTTGATGTGGCCACTGACCCCTCATCTGAGGAAGCCACTGCACTTACTGATGAGAATGCCAGGTTGAAGACATTGCTTGAGACAGGCATGTATAAGAGTCTCAAGGGGCATCAGACTCTTTGTGATGTCCTCAAGAAATAGATCCTGAATAGGAACCCTAGGAAAGAGGGCATTGGTTTCAAAAGAAACATGAATGTTGATGGTACATATTGGAAGCCTGAGCAGTACCCCAAAACCACTTGGGTTGCTGCAACAGGCCCTCCAGTAGGCCCATCCACATTATCTGGCTATACCTGTGCTAACCCCATCATCATTGATGAGTCCTTCGACTCAAACTATAAACTGTTCAAAAACCAGAATGGTGAAGTGTTTGCCAGGTTTATTGGAACTAAATGCAGGAATGGTTTGCCTATGAAGAAAATATGGGTTCCCAAAAGTCTTCTTAAAAGGCTTCCCGTGAATGTCCTCATGACACCACCAGGGAAGAAGACAAACCCCAGAGCAAAAGCTTCGTATGGACCAAAGTCTTCATACAGACGAAGGTCTTCGTATGGTCGCCCTAACGCCAATGTTTTGCAGGGTTACAATGATCAGACTCATGAATATGAGAGACGTTCCTCAAACCATTATGTTCACAAATCAAGAATTTCTCTGCTTATTCATTTGAGTACTCTAACCCCCCTGTGAAGCTATTTGCTAGGGCTTCAAAGCCAAAGTTCTCAGATGCTGCACTTAGACTCATTGCTTCTAAGCCACCCCTTCATATGTGGGTGGTTAAGAAGAACTGATCTCTCTTGCAGGGTCAGGTCTCCAGCCGAAAAGCATTGGGTTCTGAAGACAATGCTGGGGACCTGAAAAATCTTGTCGGACGCAAGATAAAATGTCCAAATGGTCTTACCATTTATTTTGTCCATGGATTTCTTGATGATCATCCTACTATATCCTCCAAGAAACTTACATTCTCTGAAAGTCTTCATCGTCAAATGTTTGCACTTCACAATTGTCTTGGTGAAGCCTATCCTACTAACTGCTCTGTAGGGTACACTTCCGAAAGCTACTGAATGGATCCTGGACAGTGGCTGCACCAACCATATGACTGGTGACCGAAGCTTGCTCATGGACTCTACACTTCGTCCATCTACTCAAAAGCACATTACGTTTGCTGACACTGGGAAAAGCAAGGTATTGGGTCTAGGTAGGGTTGCAATCTCGAAGGATCGACACATGGATAAAGTGGTGCTTGTCGAATCCCTTGGATTCAACCTCATGTCCGTCTCAATGCTTTGTGATCTTGATATGATTGTCATCTTTGGCAAATTTCGCTGTCTGCTTATGGCTTCTGACAAAACTCAAGTCTTCGAAGGTTATCGATGCAGTGACTTATACATGGTAGATTTCTCCACAGGACCACAGCTTGCCACATGTCTTCTAGCAAAAGCTTCAGAATGCTGGATTTGGCATCGATGGCTAGGGCATGCTGGCATGAGGAACTTGCACACCCTTGTGAAGAAGAAGCACATCATTGGGATCGAGGGCGTCAAGTTCAAGAAGGATCACCTACGTGGAGCCTGTGAAGCTGGGAAGATGACTTTGGCGAAACATCCCTCGAAGATAATCATGACGACCACTCGTCCCTTCGAGTTGCTACACATGGACTTATTTGGCCCTACTCATTACTCCACTCTTACTACTTCTGCACATCTATATGGCTTCGTGATAGTTGATGATTATTCTCGATATACCTGGGTGCACATAATCCTGTATAAGAATGAAGTGTAGGATGTCTTCAGGCGGTTCGCCAACCGGGCCATGACCAATTATGGCGTCAAGATCAAGCACATCGGGAGTGACAATGGCACTGAGTTCAAGAACACTGGGCTCGACACCTATCTTGATGTTCTTGGCATCACTCATGAGTTATCAGCTCCATATACTCCACGGCAGAATGGCATCGTGGAGTGCAGAACAGAACTCTCATTGAGATGGCTCGCACTATGCTCGACGAATACAAGACACCACGCAAGTGGTGGCCGGAAGCCATTGATACTGCATGCCACATCATCAACAGAGTATATCTTCACAAGTTCTTCAAGAAGACATCTTATGAACTAATCACTGGTAAGAAGACAAATGTAAGTTATTTCAAAGTATTTGGTGCTAGGTGTTGGATACGGGATCCACATCACACTTCCAAATTTGCACCGAAAGCACATGAGGGTTTTATGCTTGGCTATGGAAAGGATTCGCACACCTATAGGGTCTTCAACCTCTTTCACCACAAAGTGGTTGAAACTGTAGATGTGCGGTTCGATGAGACTAACGGCTCGCAAAGAGAGCACCTGCCACATGTGATAGATGAACTACCTCCAAGTGAGTCCATCAAGCTAATGGGTACTGGAGACATAATACCCACTGAGGAACCCGGAGATGAAGAGGTAGTGATACCTGCTCCTGTCCAGCGAGAAGACAATGATCAGCTTGAAGATAATGCTGAGCGTGAAGACAATGCTCAGCAACAGCAAAGTCTTCGGCATGTACATCCTCGAGTGGCCAATGAAGTTCAGATCGAGAAGATAATTGACAACATAAATGCACCTGGTCCTCTCACTCGCTCAAGAGCCACCCAGCTAGCAAACTTTTGTGGACACTTTGCTTTCATCTCCATCACAGAACCCACCAAAGTCACTGAAGCTTTCATGGAACTAGAATGGATTCAAGCTATGCAAGAAGAGCTTCAGCAATTTGTGCTCAATAATGTGTGGGAACTCATCAAGCGTCCTGACCCTCGCAAACACAACATCATTGGAACCAAATGGATCTACCGCAACAAGCAAGATGAACATGGTCAAGTTGTCAGAAACAAAGCTCGTCTAGTTGCTCAAGGTTACACATAAGTGGAAGGAATTGACTTTGATGAAACGTTTGCTCCTGTGGCTAGACTTGAAGCCATCCACATACTTCTTGCTTATGCCAATCATCATGATATTCTTCTGTATCAAATGGATGTGAAGAGTGCCTTTCTCAACGACAAAATTGAAGAAGAAGTCTATGTTGCTCAACCACCTGGGTTTGAAGATCCAAAGCACCCTGACAAGGTATATAGGCTCAACAAGGCATTGTATGGCCTCAAACAAGCTCCACGAGCCTGGTATGACACACTCAAGGAGCTCCTGAAAAGCAAAGGCTTCAAATCTGGTTCACTTGATTCCACTCTCTTCACCAAATCATATGATGGTGAACTGTTTGTGTGCCAAATCTATGTGGATGACATTATCTTCGGCTGCACTGACAAATGATATAGTGATGAGTTCAGTCATATGATGCAAGAGCAATATCAAATGTCCATGATAGGAGAGCTGAAATTCTTCCTTGGTCTTCAAATTCGTCAACAACGCAATGGCATCTTCATATCACAAGAGAAGTATCTCAAAGACTGCTTGAAGAAGTTTGGAATGCAAGATTGCAAGGGCTACAAGACGCCAATGCCAACCAATGGTCATCTGAGTTCTGACGACAATGGTAAAGAGTTCGATCAAAAGGTATACCGCTCCATGATTGGTTCTTTATTGTACTTATGTGCATCTAGGCCAGATATAATGCTTAGCATTTGCATGTGTGCCCGATTCCAAGCGGCACCAAAGGAATCGCATCACCTCGCGGTGAAGCGAATACTTCGATATTTGGCTCACACCCCAACGCTAGGATTATGGTATCCAAAGGGCTCAGAGTTTGATTTGGTTGGATTCTCCGATTCTGATTATGCTGGAGATAGGGTGGATTGCAAATCCACATCAGGCACTTGTCACTTTCTTGGACGTTCACTTGTATGTTGGTCTTCAAAGAAGCAGAACTGCGTATCACTCTCCACTGCTGAAGCCGAATACATTGCTGCTGGATCCTGCTGTGCTCAGCTTCTCTAGATGAAGCAAACCTGAAGGACTATGGTCTCAACAAGAAGAAAGTACCCCTATTCTGTGACAATGAGAGCGCCATCAAGATTTCACACAACCCTGTCTGGCACTCCAAGACAAAGCATATTGAGATCAGGCATCATTTCCTTCGCGATCATGTGGTCAAGGAAGACATTGACATCATTCACGTCAACACTAAAGATCAGCTGGCAGATATCTTCATGAAAGCCTTTGGATGAAAAGAGGTTTTGCAAGTTGCGGTGTGAGCTAAATATCTTAGAATCCTCAAATGTCCAGTGAATGGACACACATCCGAACGCTTATGCATTGTTGATGACTATGATGTACAACACACGAAGTAACGTATGTCTTCAAATAATGAAGATGTACACTCTAAGTGTGAAGATATTAACGCGGAATTTGACTTCAGAGCGCCACGATAATTGTGCGCCGTGTCTGGGTCTAATACTTCCTATACGGTGGGTAACGCCACCACCAAACTTTTCTTGAAGATTTTCAATTGGCGTCACATCTTTTGCATTATCTTCTTGATTTGGCTTGTCTTCACAAATGTTTTTATCTCAGCATTTCACTTGATCTCATTGGCTATACTGCACTATATATATGAGTTTGTCCTCAACAGCATTCACTTATAGCTATGTCTTCAAACTGTGTTTTCTGAACTAAGTGAATGTGATCGGACCCATACCCCCTCTATGCTTATCTCTTCCAATCTCTCTAAATCTTCATATGCATTCTATTTGACATGTGTCGATTGTCTTGACTGTGTCCTTGTCAGTCAAAGATTTTGAGACCAAAATTTAAAATGTTTTTATATCCTTATCCATTTTACCGGCCGTCGCAGAAGCCGGAACGACCTCCCACCAAAACTGCTAAGTAGTGGGGTCCAGGCGTGGCAGTAAAACAGCACATCCATGCCACGCGTCGAGCAAATACGTATCGCCAGGGGCAAAATAGTCGTTCCACCTGGGCCGACTCTTCCCTTATAAATACTTCGCCCCCGCATCCATTAATGCTCTTCACATCTGTCGCCATCGCCTCCATACAACCCTAGCGCCGTCGCTAGCTTCCATCGACGCCGGAGAAGAAGCGCTTAGCTGCCGCGACCTCTTCGACGCCGTACTCACGCCGACCGCGGATATCTTCTTGCCGCCGCCACCGTAGCTGTCTTCCACTGCCAAGTTAGGGCATGGGAGATTGAACTGCTCAACTTCCTTCGCGTCTCGTTGAGCTGTTCATCGTGCGGTAAATAAAGACTACTTTTTACCGTTTGTTTGATCTAAAATTTCTACATATATCTTCAGAAGTTGTTCTTTCATCTTCAAATCTATATCTTCATTCACACATCTCATAACTTGCTAAGTTCCTTCACTTATGCTACGTTTCGTATGATTCCTCACTTTTACCTATTTTCGGATTAGTACAAATTTGGAACCAACACACTGTAAGTGAATGTCTTCGCACTATGAGGTCATTGTCTTCAAACTGATTTATCTTCAAAATCCTCTGAGAATGCATATGACCTCTCCTCCTTCCCTCGCATCTCTAATTCTTTCACAGGTACATGTCCGTGGGGGAGTCACTTGGTTCTCATAGTCTGAATTCATTTGCAGACTTCTTACAGCTTCATCTTGATTCTCCTGAAGCCAGTTCCTGTCAAATCAGCAGAGCGAAGCCATTCAGCCCCTTGAAGCCAATGGCCAGTGGAAAATCCGCAAAGAAGGGAGGAAGACAAAGGCGAGCAAACACAACTCTTGACCTTCCTCCAGATCTATATGAGCAATACAAGTCAGATCCAGAGGAAACATATGGTGAACGCAAGTCACGTGTATAGTGGATCCGAAGATATTGGGTTGAGCAATGGTTTTACTATCATTTTGTTACACCAGAGTATGCTGACAAGAATGCAGTCAGGCCACCATGGGCCGATATTGTGTACCAGAAGCTTATTCCGAAGACAAAGGCTGACGCTATTGCTCAACACTTCTATCTATGCATGGTCCGAGGTGTGAAGCCAGAAGATGCTGACCCATCCAGTATTAGATGGTGTCGTGAAGACGATCTCTTTGAAGCCAATTACCAGTTTGCAAAGGGTTCAGCTGAGCAGAATAAGAAGGATTATGGTGTTGACTTCAACCCTGGTCCGGCCGAGCCAAGGCCAGATGGCTCCCGTCAAGCAGATCCAAATCTGTCTGGGCCATGGGATAGTCTTCAAGCATATATTGAGCATATAAACGCTCTTCATGCTGTCACAGTTGCTGCTCGTGGAGAAGCCCCCGCTGAAGACATTGCTCCTGCCTCCCCCAAGACACAAAGAAAGCCTAAAGCTTCCAATCCTAAAGAAGGGCAATCTTCAAAGTCTGCTGCCGCACCAAAAGCTTCAAGAGTGAAGCCAATGAAAACTGCACCTCCTGAATCCAGTGTGCAATCTGAAGACGTGTCTCGGAACTCTCCGAAGACAAAGAAAACTGCTGGCCAAGGCCCCAAACCGACAAGCACATTGAGAGATGATGATGCTATAATTGACTAATCTGATGATGAATTCGATGATGATGCCCTTGAGCTTCTCATCAAGAACAAGCAGGAAGAGGCTGATATCTTCAAGGACCTGTCTCTGTGCGATCATGACATTCTGAACAACTTCATAGACGAATGGTTTCACGACCCGTCTCTGTCGATTGATGATCTGCAACTTCCAATTGACATCAGTGTCACGTTCCAAGGCTTCATCGACAAGGAACTTGCTGTCGTCCAAAAGGTGCTTGAGCAAAAGAACAAGATTGAATATGAGAAGCAGCTCTTCAAGAAGCACCTGGCCAAGTTCAGCGTCAAGGAAATTCAGGGTTACAAGTTCGGCTTGCTGAGAAAACTGTGCAAGCGCATAATGAGGGTTTGAAGAGAAAAGCTCTTGGCCGCCCTGCCATTGATCCTAAGCTGTCAAGAAGAAGAAGAAGAAGCCAGTCACACCTGCTGCTGAGGCTTCAAGTCAAGAAGCGCCCAAGATTGTATTCCCATCATCTATGCTCTGTTCGAAGCCATCTGCTCCATCAATTGCTTCAGAGAGGAAGCGGACTCAGCAAGCCGAAGCCGATGCTCGCAAGCGCAAGCAAACAGATGCCTCTGCTACTCCTCCATCTCAGAAGCGTCAAAAGACAAAGTCTTCAAAGGCTTCGCGCAGGGCCCAAGCAGAAACTGCTCCATCAGCTCATCAAGAGCCTCTGCTTGTGACGCCAATATCTGTCGCTCCCCCTGCCTCCGTCAACACCGAGAGACGAGTCATTGTGCATGAACCTGCTTCCACAGAGGTTCCTGTCACTGAAGACATACCAGCTGCTAACCCCACCGCAGCTAAGGACATTGGTACTGATGCCAATGTGTAGAATGAAGATGATGCAGTCCTTCCTCAAATAACTCAAAATGTGGTATCATCGCCTGTTTAAGAGAACAATGAGTCTATCAGCATTGGCTGACCTCTGACGCCAATGGACCATGATGAGGTGATTTCTCACACACCACCCCCTCAAGTTGCACCAGCTGATGAGCTACCAGCCCACGGAACACCAGAAGCCATGGAGGATGACATCTCTTCTCCAAAGGCGTCGCCCTCATTCCGAAGGCTTCGCCGCGGCCCAAGAGCCTCCATGTCCAGCATTCCTGAAGAGGAAGTCCGTCAAGAAGCTTCTGTTACTCAAGACGCAGTGCAAGAGGATGTTCCACCTCGCACCACCCCTCAGGCTGATGACATGCAAGTTGAACCTATATAGACTGCTTCAGTTGAAGCCCATTCTGAGCATGAAGTCAAACAGTCTGAAGACATTTCGGCTGTATCAGCCGATGTTATTCAAGAGCAAGTACTTGTCACTGCTACTGCCACTGATGCCACTGTGGCCCCTGTACCTAAAGTCTCTACTGAAGTCAATCTGGGTCCAACTCATGAAGCTCCTGCTCCTGCTCCTGAAGTCATTGCTCCAGCTGAAGCCAACGTGCCCAATATTGCTATGGCATATAATCGAGCCGGTGAGCTAGTTCCCGTTCTGTGGCCAACACTTACTCCTCCAGTGCAGCATGGTCCGCAATATGAGTTTAACATCAACAATCGACCACGGGTTCAGAGGCCTATGCCTAGAATGCCAATGCTTCATACTGCTCCATCAACTGATTGCACTTTCAGTGTTGCTGGCTTCAGAAATGAGAACACTTTCTTCGACAGCTCCAAGAATCCCTTCAGGAAGCCACGCATACCTTCAGATCGGTTTTGGACTCATCATCAGCGAAGCTACTACATGTGTGTCCTCTACAACCAAGGCATGATTCACCCTCACACGTGTCTGGATCGTGAAGCCATGACTGGAATCCCTTGTCTGGATCAAGCGTTGGAATGCTTGAGAGATGTTGGATTGTTGCCCTTTGTCACGGACAAGGAACACTGGAACAAGGAGCTCATACTCCAATTTTATGCAACCCTCCACATTTCTGGCTTCAACAGGGACCCCAAGACTTGGACCCTTGAGTGGATGGCTGGGGATGTTCATCATGAAGCTAAACCTCAAGATCTTCTCGAGCTCACCACCTTGCCCACTCCTGGTGACTTCTATAATCCTGGTTGTGCTGCTTATGAAAAGGAAGTGGAAAGCATCTTCCAGAAGCCAGAGCCCAACATGACTGAGATGCTGACAATGATGAAGCCATTGCCATTTGAAGCTGAATACCCCAAGGAATTCTTTGTCAATGACCTTGAGTACTTGCCTCGAACTATATATCACATTCTTCGCAACACTCTATGGCCAATCAAAGGGCATTCATCTTCAGCCAAGCTTGAGGGTGTTATGAAGACATTGGTGTACTATGTCGTCAATGGCATCAGATTCAACACGCATGACTTCTTCATTCGCCAGCTTGCTGCTTCTGGCATGATCTATTTAGCCTCAAATTATATGCACCATGGAATATGCGCCTCGTCAAGCTTCGTTCCACAGTTCAGTACGAACCCTTTGGTCGCACCCATCATATCTTTCTGCCTGAAGTTGATGCTCCCCATGAAGTCATTTATCCTTCGGCTGAGAAAGATCCAAGACTTGTTGAAGCAAGCCACTCTGCTTATATGGAAACCATTCACCTTCCCAATGTGGCCCCTACCTCTAAACTTGCTGGTCAGTTTCGGCAACCACGACAAGCCAACACCGAAGCCACTACCAGTACAGTTCCTCAAAGGCCTCAGAAACGAGCCAAGGTGATGGCAGACAGAGAGCTTCTTGTTTCTCTTCATCAGAAGCAAGACAAGCATCATGACTGGCTGAAAAGGCAAATGAAGAGCATCATATCTGATCTCAACAGAGTGCGAAACCTCTCTACCAAGAATGCATTTGTTGCGCATGAAGCCAACCGTCGTGCTTGGAAGAGCCTCACACTACTATGCTCTGAAGATGACCTTGTTGCCGATGGCTTCAAGGAGAGCTTCAAATTTGGCTCCAAGCCTCCATCGTCTGAGAAGTGGCGTGAAACGCCTTCACTTGAGGACTCCGATTATTCTTCTTCAGCGCCCACGATTCATGCAAGGATTGTTGATGAAGAAGATGATGCTACCTCTCCCGCTATGGCTTCACTGCACCACGATGCTGCATCAGGCCCGTCTGCTCCACCGAACTCCAACATCGACCCGGCTGCCCCAACATCTTCGTCACCTCCACGGGACGTGTAGACATCCTATGTCTTCACACCTTGCTGGTCACTTGTTGACAAAAGGGGGAGAAGCATATGGGTTGATAGTCTTCAAGCGGGCAAATTGGGTCGGGCTTGATATATTTTGTTAAGTTTGCAACTCTCGTTTCTAAACATTTGGTATTTGGGTTGTAAACTTAAGTCCTGATGGACGTCTGCTACATTCACTGCTTTTTTAATTGTGCGCTACATAAATTTGATATTATGCGCATGAAGTCATTTGCAGACACCCATATTCCATTGTGCATTGCATTATCTTCAATACATTCTGTGTATGCACATATTGTGACTTCATGAATAGAGGGAGATCTCCATAAAGCAAAACCTGCCATGTGCATTTGCATTCAAAAGCAAATTACTTATATGCACATCTTCATGGGGAGCTCCTCAAAATTCATGAAGCCATACACCTTGTTCCTTAACTTTCACATATTTTTATCCCCATTGAAACTTCAACCAGTTTGTCATCAATCACCAAAAAGGGGGAGATTGTAAGTGCATCTAGTGCCACCCCTTGTTGGTTTTGGAGTATTGAAGACAAACTTGGTTGTGGGACTAATTTGTTTGTGAGATTCACAGGAGAACACAGGTGTGAGATTCACAGGAGAACACAGGTAGAAGTCCCTATTGATTCGGTTTACCCATCGAAGATGACCCCTAAAAATGTATGAAGATATTGAAGACAATGGTGGTTCACGAAGACATTCATGTTGAAGATAATGGCTCTTGAAGACATTCACTTGAAGCCAATGGAACGCGAAGACTTAGTCTTTCGGAAGTTTCATCTTTTGCTTTCTTGAGTCATAGGAACCACCGTACTGTTAAGTGGGGTCGAGGTAAACGAAGTCAGAAACTGACGTGATGCTCAACCCAAATCCTATGTCTTCGAGCGAAGATAAATGAGAGAAAACCTCTTCCAGAGTTGGTTGAGTCAGCTTTACTTGGAGCCCAAGTAAAGTTGCCGCGTGTGTTGGGATCCGACCGTTGGACACGTGTCAGCTTCCCTATGACCCAAGGTCATTTCGGACATATCATGTCGGGTTGCCTCCTGGCTATAAATAGCTACCCCCTACCACCATAAATTGGTGGCTGCTCCGAGTTAGTACACGGCTTTTGTCGTTTGAGAGCAACCCACCTCGAAGCCTTTGAGAGAGAATCCTTGCGAGGACAAAACCCAAAACACCCAGAGCCCAAAGTGATTGAGCATCACTGAAGACATTCTGTTCTGAGTGAACCGAAGACTTATTACACTTGAAGACTGTGATCTTCCAGCCGGTTAGGCGTCACGTTCTGAGCATCCAAGAGTCATTGTGGATTGCCGGTGAACGAAGTCTGTGAAGGTTTGGAAGTCTACCTTGAAGACTTACCAGAGTGATTGGGCGAGATCTGCGGGTCTTAGCTCAAGGGGAATAAGGTGAAGACGTGGTCTTCTGAGTTCAATCTCAGCCTCCCTAACCAGACATACAACTGTCACAGCAGTTGGAACTGGTCAAACAAATCACTGTCTTCCCCAAGCCACTGGTTCTATCCTTTCACTTCCTTACTTACTGTTTTGAACTGTGAAGCCTTTGCATGCTTGTCTGTGTTTGAAGATATTCCCTGAAGCCATTCATCTATTTATTCATTTATCTTCATGCTTCTTGTGTTTATGTTCAACGCATGCTTATATGTATGATGTCTATGCTTGTCATATCTGTTCATCTTATTGATAGGCTTTGCTAGTTCTCATCTTGCTTCCGCTTACTTCGAAGACATTGCCTGTTTTCGAAGCCTTTCATAAAAATCGCCTATTCACCCCCTCTCTAGTCGATAACTAGCACTTTCAAGGAGTAGCTTCTTCTTTCGAGATGTCCAACTTCCCGAGTACCTCTTCTAACTGGGTCCTCCATGTCCTATGGTTTTTGGCCTTAGAACCCTCCTGGGCACCGCCGGACGAGGAGGGCGCAACCATCTCCTTCCGGCAGCGATCGGGGACGACCCGCCGATGAGATCCGCGGCTGTGTGTAGGTTCCACTTTGAAACCCTAGTCGCCACCAGAGGGTTCCTAGGTTTCGGGGAAAAACACTTTCTCGTGTAGCTGGTGTATCTTAGCTGGTGGAAGTTCTGTATTAGGCTGGTATGCGATACATGCCTCAGCCTATCCGATTTGTAAATACGACTGGCGGGGGTATTCTGTTGGAGACCGGTAAATTACATGCGTAGAGATTTGCGAGCGTAAGAAAAATCCGGCAATCCAATCGGGAGCTTAGCCTCCTTCATGCTCAGCCGGAAAGAAACCTCTTATTTTTCAGCATATCATCCTTTGGCGGTTTTCATTTATGCACTGGAGCTATCCTCTCCTTCGGGATCTTCAGGCAGAAATTCTCATAATCTGTCACCTCTCTACGGATTTGGAAAATAACTTTAGTCTAAAAAAAAGAATTCGACTGAGAGTGAAATCAAATTCAGTTGACTGAAAATCAGTAAAAATGTTTTCTTTAGAACTGGGCCGATAGATAGACAATGTACATACAGTAAAGTGCCGCTGTTGGCCTAGTTGCGAAATTAGCCCACGTTGGATCGGAGGCTGGAGCACGGAGTTCGTCTTGGACTCGTGGCTATTCAGTCTACTAGTTGACCCGTTGCGCCAAATGGCGCAGAGACCCGCTGAAGCCATGTTATCGATGAAAATAGTTTCATGTTGCAAGGACCATCCGTTAAATCGTGGTATTTTTAAAACATGCTTATCACGATGTGAAATATGAGTTTGGAAAAGAAAATATTTGTATAACATGGATATGTTTAGATTGAAAATATGGCTATCATGATTCCATGTTAGCAATGAAAAGAAATTCATGGTTTAATCGATTTTGTTACGGGCAAGCACATATGACCACAAATTTAACGACCTTCAAGGATAAAAAAATGGTGGTTCGTTGTCTACAATAAGCTATATATACACATTTGAATTTGGTAGAAAAGAGTACCATTCAAAATCATGTCACATTGGAAATACATGTATTATTTCAGTAATCTCCCGTTTGAAAAAATACGCACGTTAAGAATTTAGATCCTTACGCGTAATAAGAAAACATGTATTTTGGTGTGCGTTAAAAAAGGTGTTTAAATAAACACATATTGTGTTGTGTCTTTAAAAAAGGTCTTTAAAAAACACATATTCTTGTGCTGAAAAATATATGTATACCTAACAACATGTGTAAACCAGTTAAGATGACCAGTTGTGCCAAATGGCAGAGTCCCATTTAAAATCGTGAGTTCTTTGAAAATATTTGCATTTCTCAAGTCATAATCAACTACTCCCTCCTATTCAAAAAAAGTGGCATGAGTTTAGTTGACTTTATTTAACTTTAACTAACGTCACACCAACTTTTTTGGATTGGAAAGAGTAATAAAGAGATCAAATATTAAAAGTATGTAGTTACCATACATCATGAAATCAAAATTAGAGGACCAAAATGTTCATAAGCGAGGGGAAAAGGTTTTCACAAAACCTCCCAGAGGTTATTACTTTCCTTTTCTCTCAGAACGACACACATTATAGCAATGCTAAATTAAGATGCACATTTGTATAACTGTAAAATTACATAAACCACAAATACTTCAGTTTGACTCACACTAATTTGATAACAGGTAAGGAAATATAATATCAATGCAATCTCTTCTTAGGAATCTCTTGCTTTAGCTAATTGTGAATAAAAAGGCAAACACTGCAAAACACCGCGAACTGATCCACACCAATTTCACGATTACCATTACAAAGCAGATCCCAGAATTCATAAAGTTTCAAAGACACTCAACATCTGATAGTTGCGACACCAACATGGGAGAGTCAACTGACATATACCAGAGCAAAAATACTGGCCAATGCATATATTTTACATACATTGCGATTAGCACTTGACATCTTTCTGCTCATGTGAAGTACAGGAAAGTTGGCTCAGGAGCTCCTTCCTTGTAGTAGGCAAACACCAAGCTGCCATCATCATGCATGCACTGGCCCACAAAGCTGAAACAGGACAAGATGTCACTACCTATTGTGAAGTTTAATATGAATGGACCAATACCTATTTCAAATTGCAAAAACAGAATGCCGACAGAAACCAATGATATTCAACTATCTAACAATCACGAGTTAAAAAGAGGAATGCATGAATATGGAAACATCTGCGGGATTTGAGTATAGTCCAAACAAAACCTACATATGTATGCATAGATAGCCATATGGAGTTGTAAACCAAGAGAGAGGCAACCCAAGGCAAAACATCGGACAGTTACAAAGGAACATCAAAGAAACACTAAAGAGAGAAAATAGTAAAGACGAAGGAAGCTTGTGCAAATACACAAAAGCCCATGGCTTCCGAAACACCAATCAAGCGTCAAAATTAGTACACCGGCCAATACATGCATTGTTAAACCTGAGGTAGAGAGCAACAATCTATTCTTCGAAGAACAAGAGGGTAATGTGATTTAAGAAAATCGACAGTGGGACCATGCAGTACAAATAAATGGTATGGTGGCAACTCTTCCCTTCTCTCTAGCTCTAATTCTGAAAACAACACAATGATCCACCCCTATTCTAAACAGTATACTGAAATCTGAATTTAGTGGGCGGCATGTATGTATAGACAACCTAGCCACTCCAACTTCAAAAGAATCAAGTTCCAACTCCACAACACATAAGACCATTGCAGAACCACTTTTCAGTACCACCATTCTGGCCTTACCATCACGTGGCAACCAAACTGATCCTCTTTTTTTTAAAGCAACTACTCTACCGACCCTTCGTAGGCACAACTCAATTAACCGGGTGGTCAACCAAGCAATTTGTACCCGCTGCAATCTTCAAGCATATACTGTAACTAACTTATTTGTTGATACTAAGAGATGTAAAAAGAACCTACAGTAGCCAAGGTTTAGATGTTGTACCAGTCAGCAAATCTGCACTGCTCTATTTCGAAGAGCATCGGATGGATCCATCCATCTCTGGCCAGCGACGCGCCAAAGTCCGACCTTACAGCCCCTTTTCTTCTCCTCTCGCCTCCTTAGATATTGAAAATATTGCGTATTAAATTTCTTCTTTAGCAATGGAATGCATACAGAAAGCTCAATGAGAATTGAATAACTTCCTAGAAATAAATAAGTGACAACTAAATGAGGTACACAACCAAGGTAAAAACTTCATGATTTGTATGCCTTCTTTTCACTGACGGTGATGCTTACTTTAGTGTAGCCCTGAGTGAAAAAGAAAATAAACTTGTGCCCTATCGATCAAAATGTCACTACCTAGACTAAAGCATCTACTTCTTTTAGCTCCTCATATCTTGCATTTGATTGGTCCGCTGAAAACAAAGCAATCGTTAAAAAGGAGAAAGTTAAGAAAGATGCTCCTAACAGAAGTGTAAAAGAAACAAAATGGACACTAATTCTGTAGCTAGTTCTCCATCCATTTCATCTTGACCTTGTAGCAGTCTAACAGCGATTCATAAAGCTCAATCAACAATGCCCTCTTCTTTCTGCCTGGCATCATTGTTAGCCAGGCCATTAGCATCTAGCATCGCTGACAGCCTGAAAGTGATCTGCAGGTCCTCTTAGCCTAGGATGGATGGCACGGTGACCAGCGCCTTCACCACCCCTGCCCAAGTCTGATAATTAGGTGAACAACAAACATAGGCAAGCAGATGAGAAACTCATAAATCTGTCCTGCTAGTTACAATTGCTAAAGTAACATGCCACAAGATATCATGCTATGGTAAAAGAGAAGCAGATGAGAACCCCAAACTCTTGGTTCGTTTATTTCTAATTTTTCCTTGGTTCGTTTATTTCTATTTTTCTCTGAGTACATTTTCTGCATGGTTGCCAAAGAGCTAGCCATGAAAATATCACGAAAGTAGTATGTATGTTCAGCTTGCCATCAGCCAGGCAAAATATTAGGGCTGCAGCAATATTTTTGTGGGAAATATTTATGGCACCATAAGTAAAAGTACATGTGACCCTATCTTATCACGTGCCTGCAATAATGAAAACATAACCATCGATAACATGACGGAAGACTTTTTTTAATAACCTGAATGATGACTGACCGGTGATACGGATGAAAGGATATGCTACCATAGATACAAAGTGGTCACACTCGAAGTGAGAGAGAAAACAGTCACTATATCATATAATTGATCCCATGCTATCGGTCCTTAACTTCTTAGAATAGCACACAATGGGAAGAGTTACTCACTCTCACAAATTGTTGAACTTTATCAGAGGTAGCCAAGGGTCGTCTTATCTTAATATGCTCCCTGAGCCCGATAATCGAATATCTACAGTAGCTCCAAGTAAGAATACACCTTTGCATGCAAGACGACTATACCACTAACTTACCTGAGCAAATGATTTGTTTTAATACACGATTACAGATCAAACCAAAGAGATGATTTCACATTGAAATCATGCAAGGTTCTTGCTATTTCCAACATGCAAAGCCAGTTTCCATCCAAATTGGAACACCTGCAGGAGCGTTTAATCAACGATGACTTGAGCCACTGGTACATAGTTACCAAGAAAATGACGACTTACAATGGTTGGCAAGCTTCTTGGAGATGCAAATATGCAAAACCAACAGAAAACAGAGGAACACCTGCAGGAGCGTTTAATCAATGATGACTTGAGCCACTGGTACATAGTTACCAAGAAAATGACGACTTACAATGGTTGGCAAGCTTCTTGGAGATGCAAATATGCAAAACCAACAGAAAACAAAAGATTTGGAGGGCTGCATCTCAGGTTCTCAAACAGAAAACAGAGCAATTAGAAACCAATCAAATCCAATCCTCCTGCAGTGGAGAGGGAGCTGCACGAGCGCAAACACGAACAGAGCATAACAACCATCTGCATGAGTGGGAAAGCTGAATCAGAGGACCAAATCGAATAGAGAGACAGATGCATGGAGCAGAGGGACGAGAGGCACCTTGACGAGCTCCGTGACGTCGGCGTCCCGAGAAGAAGCACACGGACGGGGACGTAGTGCCCGACCTCCTCTCCTTCTCAGCTTCTTCCCGCGGTCTGAGAATGGGAGAGGAATGGCAGATGGCCGCCTCCAACAGGAACGTGGTGGCCTCCTCATACTCCAGATCCACGAGGCAGACATGGGAGGAGGGATGAGCTCCTGCTTCCTCTTGCCTTCCCACACCGCCTGAGGATGGGGTAGAGCAACAGGGGACGTGGAGCCGCCGAACCCCTCCCTCTCCTTCCCCGCTGTTGCTTGACTTCCTCGCCGGCCTTCTCCTTCCCTTTGTCGTCTGCATCCAACCCCTCCCCTACATTCCCACCCGCACCACGAAGACCCTGCCGCCTCTTCTCTCCCACGAGGATGACCTACGTCCGATCTGGATCGACGGCGACATGGAAGAGGACAGGAGGAGGCAAGCAAAGGAGAAGGCCGACAGTGGGATCGATGGCGACATGGTAGAGGAGAGGAGGAGACGAGTGGATACACAAGGCCGACGGCCGCGGGCGAGGAGAGGAGGAAGGGAGGGAGGGGTGCGACGGCTGTGGAGATTGGAGAGGAAGGGGTGTGGCGGCTCGTGGGGATCGAGGGGAAGGAGAAAGGGGCTAGGGTTCGTTTGGTGGCTAGGGTGGGAGTGGGGTGCGGCGCAGGTGATTGGGTGTGGGGCGCGCCGAGCTGGTTGGGCAAAACCTCTTGCACGCGGAAACGGCCAACCCAACCAAGGAGCGCCCGGTGTGAGCCCACTCGTCATTGTACAACTAAAATGACCGCGGGTGAAAATCGGGTTTGACCACGAGGTGAAGATCTGACGGACCAGACACGCCACAAAGCCAGATCGGACGGTCAGGAACGGCCCAATCGGGGGAGCTCCGTGGAGGCAAGTTGGCTAGCATCCTTTCATGTTAAAATCCCCCCCAGTGTTCCTCCCCTCCCCCGCCGCACCCAGTTGCCTTGTTGCTTTCTCCTTCTCCAAGTAAACTCGGTTTCCACCGCTCCGCCTCGCCGCTGATTCGCCAGCCATGCTGACGGGTGAGTTCCGCGCCACCCTTTCCGATCCCTCAGTTTCTCACCGAAGCATCGATCCGATCGCCGCGCCGCGCCTTTTTGTCTGCCCTCTTGCCTCCTTTTGAGGGCTTGGGCTTGCACGGATAGATCTGCCTTCCGGTGTAGGTAAGTTGGGATCACCGGTCGGGAAGAATCTGGCGGTGGCAGCGGCGGAGAGCCGTGTGTTAGTAGGGTTTCGATCCGCCTTAGTAGTGGATTCGAGGTGATTACGCTTATGAATTTAGGGTTTAGGTTTAGCCGCCTAGATTTGGGCCTGCTACTGCATGTCGTAGTCTACTCGTGTTGTTCTTCCCGCATTTGTGCTGATTGGAATACCAAACCCCAGTTCGGTGGTGTTGTGATTATCCAATATTATATGTATGCGTGTAGTGGGGATCCAGTATTTCGAAAATGGCTGTAATTTTTGATAGAAAAGTAAGATTTACAATAGCCAAGGTCCAAGAAAGAGCCTGGCAACCGCGAGCCCCAGTAAGTCAGCACACTCCAGTGGAAAAATAAATCCTCAGCAGTTTGTGGAGGCAAGAAAAAGAGGCCGTGATTGCGGCGGCAAAGAAGGAAACAATAATTAATAGCAGCTTGCAGTGGGGTTAATTCATTTTCATCAATAAAACATCTACTCCTGATTCAAGGCTCATCATTTTATTTTCTCTGTAAGATTACATGACTAGTAGACGCTAATAAGCAAGAATGCACTGGAGTAAAATGCTATAGAATTGGCTGGATGGAGAGTATTGCCACTGGAAGCAAGAAGGACGGGAGTGGAGGGCACCAGAACAGCCTGCAGGAAGGGAATTATCTGTGGATTATCCCCTGTGTGCACTGACATCTAATGACATGTAGTATGAGCTATGTTGGAATTCGCCCACGGACGATTACATCAAAGTAGACGAACACACGCGCACAAAAAACTTATAGCCAAGAGCCAGTATCGTGCCCTTTATTTCTCTTTTTTTTTTCTGAAGCTCCACGTTACAATCTTGTGTGGCCTCACGTGTATATATATACACGCAAGGCCACGAACCGACAAAGCAACCTAAACCTATACAGAGACACGGCTAACCAAACCTACTAGTAATAGGACTATACTCTTTCCTAATCTGTAGTATAAACTGGACTAGTAATTTCCTAGCATGACACAACACGTGTCCAACTCAAACTTAGCTAGCTAACACATGTACGTTGTCCAAGCCAATTAGCAAACACACTAACTAACCTGCTTAGATTCAACTGCTAATTCACGCAGGACTCTACCACAAGATTACCTAACAAGCTATATGATGTGTAGAGGGTGGATGTAGTATAGGGTTATGTCAAGTCCTGGACCCAAACTACTTAAATGTACTTTTATCTAGTCTCCGAAAGCAGACAACTGAGCTCTATCTGTGCTTTTCTTGCATAATGGCACACTGCATACATGTGATACTGTTGTGATCTGGCAGACTGTTAATAAATTTTATGACATAAGAAATCTAGTGCCAGTAGCAGTTAATTAGGCATGATGTTTCCACTATGCAGCTTTGTATTCTGTTTCTAATGTTAATAAAGTATTAGCCTGATGGTGGTAGGGTAACACGGTTTTCTTAATTGAGCAGCTTGCATGACCACCTCAGCTTATGGCTTCCAATTTTCATCTTGTACTGCTGTCACCACCAACATCAGAACATATATACCGATTGGTCTTCTATGTCATTTTATATGATTTTAGTATTTACTGTTGGCAATTGTACTTCAAAGTTCATTTTAACTATTTGTTAAAAGCATTGGCTGGTGGCATAACATAAGTACATTCACGTTGAAACAACTTGTTTTCTTACCATGACTAATACTTTAGAAATGCTTTCCAGTATGCATAAAATGGCAGAAGCAGGTCTTTCCAGGCATAGAGATTGATACTAGCCAGCCGCCTATGGTTTTCAAGACCCAGTTGTACACACTGACTGGTGTACCCCCTGAACGGCAAAAAATTATGGTGAAAGGTGGAATATTGAAGGTAACATATTTTGGTGATACAATATCTAGGATATTAGACCGAATTGATTGTCATTTTGTATGACATATTTAACGTGTTCGTAACCACTGAATGCTCTCCGTACGATGCAGGATGACACAGATTGGTCTACTTTGGGACTTAAAGATGTGAGAAGCTCAACTTATCTTCCATGCGCAGTTTTATTTTACTGGACCCTACTAGTTTATTACATTCAACAACACTCTTTACATTGGAGTATCAAAATGCACTACGCAGGGTCAAAAGTTGATGATGATAGGTACGGCTGATGAAATTGTGAAAGCTCCAGAGAAAGGCCCCGTGTTTGTTGAAGATTTACCAGAAGAAGAGCAAGCGGCTGCACTGGTGTGTATGACCTTCTTGTTCTATGCGTATATGCGATGTTGTTTTTAGGCCTTAATCCGTACCTTTTAAGTTACCAATTCCACGGTCATCAGCCTTAATGAATAATATTGAGCTTGATAACCTAATGAATCATAATAAACTTTGTCTTTACAACATATGTCTGCACTCTGCAGGTGCTCTTTCATGTATTAGAAATAGATCAAACTACCCCTTGCAAAAAAGTAAGAAAGAAAAGAAATAGATCAAATTACGGAGTTTAGTAAATACTGCTACGTTTCCTGCTAGCCATGGAGAGACATTAGATGGAACACATGCTCCAACTTGTGGATCAGATTGGACACTTACGCTAAATATGAATTTATCTTTCTTGAACTTTCTTGGATAGCCAGTTTAATGTAACTAAGTTGCTGATCATGAACCAATATTTTTTTTTTGGATAGCCAGTTTAACATAACTAAGATGCTGATCATGAACCAATATAACCAGTCAACAGGGAGTGGTACTATATGCAGCCAAGTATAACTTCTATAGTTCTGTATGAAATCATTTGTATATAGAGCATGATAGGTTTGATGCCAAAAGTTGGCATCCAAAATTTGGGAAATGCCAAATGTTGGCTAGTGATTGGTTGGTTACCAACTTTTCTTGCCAGGTTCACAAGAAGTTGCCAAATTTTTACAATTTTTTATTTTGCCAAATATTGGCATCAAACCAATCAGAATAGTATCTCTTGACTTTAGCTCCAGCGTGGTGGTTTGGTTTTGGGTGTTCTCTATCTATGCTACAAGTAAGGTTGTTCTTGTGACTTCCAGGGGCACAGTGCTGGTCTCTATAACTTGGGGAATACATGTTACATGAATTCCACTCTGCAGTGTCTGCATTCTGTTCCAGAGCTTAAGTCAGCATTACTGAGGTTTCATTCCCCCACCCATCCCTCCAAGCCTGGTATCACTGACTTTAACTATATTGTTTGTTCTTGGTGATCTCATTGTCTTTTGCTCATGCAGTTATTCAGATAATGTGAGGGGCAATGGGGTGGATCAAGCATCCCATAGTTTAACAGTTGCAACTCGTAATACTTTCGGAGAGCTTGATCAAAGCGTTCGACCAGTTGCACCTCTGCACTTCTTACAGGTCAGAAGTCAGTTCTGCCCTCACATCTCAAGCCAGTGAAATCCTTCCTAAGTTTCTGTGAGCACAGCTGTTCCTTATGTTAGTAGTCTGTTTTATGGTATCTTATAAATTAGATTAAGAATACTACTCATTTTGATGGTTTTTTGTATGTATGTGTTAGGTCAAAACATTTCAAACTTACATTATCATGTGTAAACGTACGATGATTTTATCTGTAGATGACTTTACAGTGTTATGGTCAAAGTCTCCTACTGAAGACCGGAAAACTTCAAACAACTACTTACAATTTAAACAGGAGAAATTGGATTTTTTTGGGTTCAGTATGTATTTTGAATTTTTATTGTATGAGATGAAAAATGCAGTATGGCAAAAAATCGTACATTTCCAATACAAAATTTGCTGCTTATATTGTTTAAAAAATGCGCTAAGTATAGTTTAAGTGTTCATGATCCGAGTGCATGAGGTAATGTAATTGTAGGTCTATTTGCATTTGGGTGGATGGAAGTTTCGAGGGGGTCCTTTATTGTTAGAGGAACAACCCGCAATTTCTGTCTGGAACATGTATATTAGATATTTGCAAGCTGAAGTCCCTAAAAGAGCCTTTAGAATTTTAGGTAAAAAGGATCCTAGGCATTGCTTTGCAGTTCGATTTTTTTTTATCCCTAAAGCAAGATTTACGATCCGACAAGTCATTCCAAGGTTGAGACTCATAGACTAATTGTGACTAGTAAGCGTGCACGTGCAATGCACGTCTATTAGCACCAGATGCATAGAAAAAGAGACTGATATTCCCTCCTCATTCATCTTTGCAAGGTGTATATTAAGATACTTCTACTTGCTACTTTTATGGTGTCATGCCAATCATATCAAACAAAAGTCGAATGGATCAACTAATGAAAAAATAACTTTACATTGTTATTCACCTTGCTACTTTTATGGTGTCAACCAAATATAGTTTTTGCATGTGGTGACGTTATCCTCAGTTTTCTTTTACACATGCTGATAGCCCCTGTAATCATTTGCTCCTCCCCTGTTGCTCTAATATTCAAGCTCCTCCTATACTTACTTCTCATATTCTTTCTTCAAGTCATTTGAATCTGCATGAGTTGGCATATACTCTCAAGCAAAAACTGATACTCAACCATGTTACATGAAGATGCCATTCATTCTCCACGATCTCCATACTTAGTGTTTTTATAGGGGTAGTAGATGAGTAAAAAATTCCCACGGAAAGAAAATTCAGTTTTTCATGCAACCATACTAATCAGAATAACAGCTAAAAAAATATGCTAGCTTAAATTGCAAAGGGATGCAAGTCACATAGATGATGTAAACAATTTTTTATCTCGATTACTTTACACAAACAACATGAATAATGACTTGAGTTAAAAGTATTGATATCATCTATTGCAGAATGCGAACAAAGACGGTGTATTGTATATGAATATTTCAATCAAAGGATATACTCTATACTTAAAGCAACACGAGTTCTTGCTGGTAACACAGCAATCACTCGCTCTTCACATCCTATGTCATGCATAGTAAATAAATAATGTGGGGCGCTAGCTTGCATTCAAGTACAATACGATTGATCTTCAAGTTTTCTTCAATTATAATCCAGATCGACTAAACCTCAAGTATATGATACTCCCTCCATTCCATAATATAGTGCATATAGATTTTTTGAAAAGTCAAACTTTGCAAACTTTGACCAAGTTTGTGGAGAAAAACATTAACATCTAGAATGCCAACCATATATCATTAGATTCATATAACATGTAGTTTCATATTTTATATATTTGGTATTGTAGATCTAAATAGTTTTATCTATAAACTTGGTCAAAGTTTGCAAAGTTTGACTTTTCAAAAAATCTATACGCACTACATTATGGAACGGAGGGAGTATGTAATTGGCACAACAGTAATCAACTGAGGGAGGAGCCATGAGGCTAGTTGATGTCTTCTGTTCCATGGAGATTGATGGTCAACCTTCCGTTCCCGATGATCCCCTTCTTCACCATTGCCATGAACTCCCCATAGTCGATTTGGACATCTTGATCAAATGCATTATATATCAAGGACATGATCAATTTGCATTTCGGATTTTTAATACATAGTGTAATAGTACAGACTAATCAACGGAATTAATTGAAACCAATTAATTAATTTGAGACGGTGACATTCTCATTGGCCACCTCCCTGACGATGTCACGAGACCGACGTCAGCTTGTATGTTGTACTCCCAACGCACCTCTTCCAGCAGGTCAACGGTGATGTACCCGGTGCCGTTCTCGTCGTAGTAGGCGAAGGCAGCCAACAGGCAATGCTTGTTGATGTGCACTGTCGCCCCGATGAACTCATCGTAGGCAATGCTCCTGCCTGTACTCCATCTTTACTTGCCCTCTGATAATCAGCCCTGCTTGACGTGAAAATGCAAGTTGGCCCTGTAGAGCATAAACATGTCGTAGGTATCAGAGAAGCCATGTCGTTGCTCCATGTGATGGGACCTGGAAGCTGCCAGCACATACGCCCAGATCGAGCAAGGACAACGACACCCCAGCTATCTCCATCGACAACTCCTTCAAGAACATGACGAATAACTAATCAATCATCAATAAAATTGGAAAATAAAACTGAAACTTCTTACCCACCAATATTGATCTGATTTCTCACAATACAAGAGTTCACGGAAGCTGCAGAAATATTTGGAGGTAGCTCGACATGACTTTGTTCAGAATGTTTCATGTAGGAGTGTTGTACGTTTCCATGTTTTTTCTACCTGTACTGGCCAAAAAGAAACTTTGGGCACTATCTACATCCTGATGGAGCTTGGATTGGTCCATAGTATGCTACACTTCAACATAAAAATTAAACAGAATAAGCATTAATATCAGGGATTGTGCTTGTCATATATTTAAAATCTGTAAATATCATCAAAGAATATAACACACTCCATGTATAATCAAACTGAGCTTGGCAATGTAGAGTGGATAAACACCAGAGAATCAAGATATGACCAGATAAAGCTAGCAGTTAGCAGTACTACGGTTCATAGTATGCGTGTGTATCATGAAAGTCGGGATCAGGAACACGTTTAAGTAGACATAAATAGTCCTTCTAAATGAATGTAGAAGTTTATGTAATGGGGTACTGTTAATCTCGTCATGAATTACTACCATCCAAGCATATTGGTATGATAATGAGTAAATCAATTACGACACTGCAATGTAAGAATATTAGTAACTCAGGCTAAGGTGCGCCTCCGTGTTGAATAAGAAGCCGAGCTCCACTCCGGATGGAATCAAACCCGCACACTGAGACTATCATCGACCTGTTCTTGGTGACGACCTCGTGGATGGAATAAAACACACACACACACACACACACACACACACATAAGGCAGGTCCCTATGGATACCATCATATAAACAGGTATATATGCAAGTTTTTAATATTCCATGACAATGATTCATGTACTCTTTCTAATCTATCTTGCATTATCATAACATGAGTCATTATAAACAATACCTACCTTGGTCCCATCAATTATCTCGAGATTTTAGTCTAAAATCAATTCAGAACGTGTAGAAAAACTTAGCAAGAACTACACCTAACTGAAATGCTAGTACTAACTATACATCAAAGCTTAATCAAGCCGCAAAATTTCCTACTCGAGAACATCCATTCTGCTGGACAGTGGACACAGAGAAAAAAATTATTTTTAGGCATACTGTTAGGAGGACCTACTATCTAACAAAGTTTAATGAGTACAGATTCAACTTTTGCATAACCAGATAGGTAGATTATAAGTAGTATGTCAGCGATTGGTAGCCTACAAAAAATGTTGCGCGAAGTGGCGAAGAGAAACTAAGAGATAAGATATAAGACACGACCACAATATTTAGAGATTATGTAAGGTCAGAAAAACAAATTTAATTTTTTTCTCCGTACTGAAACAAGATAACTGTTATGTCTATCTTGGCAGCATGGAGTTCAAAGGAAAAGGTCTAGGATATACTAATATTAAGTATACTTTCTTTGGAAGAAAAAACCAAAAAGTGAAATCTGAGCCTGAACAATGGATATGTATCTACAAATAGTGAATAAAATATCTTATCATCACCTTGATTCGACAACCTAGAGATCAAAGCTTGGGAGTATCATTCCTTGAGTCCTTTCCTCGTCCAAACTGAAAATCCAAACAACACGATGAATGGTGTCAGAACCTGAACAATATAAATTCGTTCAGAAATTAGTGAGGAAACCATCTAATGCGCGACATGATTTTGTAATCAAGTGACTATGTACTCCTATATGATGTCCAGATTTTAGACGATGTTCTTCCTAAACATAACAGCTGACTTTGTAGAAATAATAATAACCCCGTAAATTCAAGAATCTCATACCATGTTATTGCTATACTATTATACATATACGTAACAGACTTCAAACCAACCATTTCTAAATCGACCAAACTAACCACTTCTAAATCTACCAGACTACATAAGAGACAAAAGGTATCTCCTTTTTGCACCTTGTCCACGTTGCAGACGAGGAAGGCAAGGGAGGTGGTGCGGATGAGCCTATTCTGCTCGGGCAGCCACGCGGGCCACCTCAGCTCCAGCGACCTTCTACCATGACCTCTCACTCCTCCCCTTCTCCTCCGAAACCAACTACATCTCCACGGTGCACACATACCTGCCCCCTCCGTCCCTGGAGGAGAACCTCATCGCCGCTGTAATACCTCGAGGAGAACCTTGCTCCTCCTTGCTGGATTTACTGACCAATGTTCAGCTGTGTTAGCTGCTCTATTAGCCTCCTCCTCTGCAATTCTTCATAGTCTAAAGAGCAAAGAATTTCATTCAGAGCAGACAAAATGTGGGCAATGACTTATATATCAGAGATTAACCATAACAAATATGTACTTGTCCTCAACTGGATGTTGATTATGAGTATCTAAAGATGGGTAATGCTTGGACTGTAGACCTTATCTTCCCTAGTATGAGCACAAATAGAAAGCAAAACATCAGAAATCAGAATAAGAAATTGAGGCTTCGTCAAGAGAACACATCAGAAATCAGAAAGATATAAATAACATTTTTCCGGCATTTCATCAAACAGGTTGTGTGCGCTGAACTCATCCGTCTGGTCCTGGTCGTCTCCTTACTCCAAATCTGATTCCTGTGACTCCTCTATCCATCAAATCCATGTTCAAATTGCAAAATCAGTAGCAACAACAACTGCTTTCTCAAAAAGGTGTAAGGTGTAGTAGATCTATAGAGCACGAAGTAGCTGCAGGGCACCTCACACACCTTGGGTACGGATGCTGCAGTGAAGTGTGGGTCGAGGGGCAGGATGCAATGGTGGTGGCGACCGTAGACGGGGAGTTGACTGTGGTGAGGTGTCCTGGATGTGGAGCAGCGGGGACAAGAGCACCAGGCTGAGAACCTTGTCGTCGCAGAAGTTCGTGGTCATGGTCGCGACCTCGCCGCCCCGTGGAGGCAGGCCCGATGTAGGAGGAGGAGAAGATGCGGGGTGATGAGGCAGCGCTCTACGTGAGGAGGCAGCACGCGGAGGAGGCCGCCAGCGCCATGCTTGTGTCGCCCGGGCTTCATGGGCACCGAAGCCGAGATGATATCACTTCTATCATTGACTCGATCCGATTCGAGTACTCGCCTTGCATGCTCCGTCGTCGACCAAGTGAATTCATAGGAGGCGTGGTCGAGGTCTCGAGAGAGCGCGGCGTCGCCGGCAGATGGCATGGGGATGAATTGGTGGAGGCAGCGGGCCGGCAGTTGCAGAGGCTGAGGGGCGGATAAGTGTGCGTGCGGGGGTTGGTTGACTGGGACGTGCGTGGGCGAGCGGGTGTTTTCTTCTCCGAAATTTTTGAGATCGATCGCGGCAAGCGCGGGAGGGAAGACTTACGAAGCGGGCCTGAGGGCGCTCAACGTCGTTGGTGCTCAACATTGGGACGATTTGTGGCGTTAGATTACGTGGTTAGATGGTTCAGTGATTAGTTGGATTTGCCCTTTGGTGCTTTTATAGGGGTAGTAGACTAGTTTAGACTACTGCTGAACAAGTCGACATGATACTGTAGTATGCAACTTACAGTAATCAATTACTAAAACCTAGTATCCATTAAAATTGACCTAGTATACAATGTAAATTGAATACATTGGAGCGTCAATTTGCCCTGCAGATCAGGCCAGAAAGCGCATTTCCATGCTGGGTCCTTGCTCCTAGTTAGCTTCCTCGCAGGATGCTTCGGTGGATCGTAATGCTCATCGGCGTGAGCTGCAGCTGCTGCTGAACACGCTACCTGGGTAGACATTGTAGCTCAGACCTAAGGATCTTGAAATTGAAACAAGCAAAACGGAAATCAGAAAGAGGGCAGGGGAGAAAAATCAAATCTAAGAAGGGAAGGAGAGAAGGGAGAAATTACATGGCAGAAGAGTGCTTGCTTGCTTGCTGCAGCCCGGCGGAGGTGCAGATCCAGGAGTAGAACCAGCAGAGGGAGACCCGGGGGGGGGGGGGGGGGGGGGGATCCAGGAGAGGAGAAGAACCAACAGAGGGAGAGCGGAGGGGCGGATCCAGGGGAGAGCAGAACCAGTGGAGGGAGAGCCCTGGAAGGGCGGATCCAGGGGAGGAGCAGAACCAGCGGAGGGAGAGGGTCGCAATGCTCCTTGCCACCGCCGGCGGCGGCGGCCGGTCATTGGCTGCTGGCGGTGGCCTCGTCCCAGGTCTGGAGCGAGCCTGAAACCTAGCTCTCCATTTTTTCCCTCCATCGGGCTGCGGGCTGGGCGGCAGGCTCACTTATCCCCTCCCAAATTTGAGTCAAACGACTCAAAGAGCACGACTAGTCTAGACTATTCTACGACTAGTTTCTCGACCGCTCGACTAGGTGTGGTAGTCTACACAAAAATCCTAGTCGACAATGACATCGAGACTCATAGACTAGTCCCTCGACTACTAGTCAAGACTAGTCCTTTGACTCGTAATCATTGCCCTAAAGTTGAAACTAAAAGGAACATTTGTACCTAAATGAAATTTGTCGCCAGTCAATAGTTATATATTCACACTAAGAGTTCTAATTGTGCAGCACTAGAAAGACTAATTTCATACATTCAACTAAAAATGAAACTTTCATGGTTTCCCTAACTGATTCACAGTAGAAATGATTAATATGTGTTTTTTCTTACCCGTTCTCCTTTGTGTGCTTGATTTTGATTTACTGTTGTAAAACAAATTTTTACGATTAACCGCACATAAATTAGGTTGCATGTACTCCCTCGGTTCCAAGATACAGTGCATATAGATTTTTCTCTATAAACTTGGTTGAAGTTCATGAAGTTTGACTTTTGAAAAAAAAAATGTGTACTACTTTGGAATGGAGGGAGTATTTGACAAATTGAATGCATATCAATGATAATTATTTAGTTCGTTAACTTGCAATCCAGAATTCCAGGGTCTAAATTTATTTTATCTAACTTTATGCAGATGCTGCGGAAAAAATACCCCCAATTTGCTCAACAGCAAAATAATGTTTACATGCAGCAGGTTCCTTCTGTTTGCCTATGATTAAGATATACTAGCTTGTCTACTGTTGAATTTATATGGTGATATCACATGGCTTACTTGCAGGACGCAGAGGAGTGCTGGACACAGCTGGTCTATACGCTTTCTCAAACCCTTACATCAGAAGCAAGGTAACTTGCGCGGTTTTGTCCAAAATCTCGCTTCTGGTCACTCCTAACACTTGTCGTATTATCATCATTTTTTATAGTTTTGTATTTTGGATAGGCATGCACAACGCAGCTTGTGGACTTATATTCATTCCATCTTCCCTTCCCTTGGGGCCATCCCCTTTGAGCAGCACCTTAGCTTTACTGGCATCTATTTGTGGTGTTCATGGCTGGCAATTCAATTTAATAACACTTTTTGGCTTCTTTGACAGTGAACCTACTGCTGCTCAGATGAAGGAACTTTTCGGGATTGATCTTGTGAGCAGGTTCTCTTGTCCTCCCTCCTATATCTGTTTTTATGCTTCTATATGTTCGTTTTGTTTTCTCGAACCTATATGTTCGTTTTCTTGTAGGGATTTGTCATCAACTTGGTACTGACACTGCTGTATTTTCACTTGCGTTGTACAGTGCATAGAGATGGTCGGTTGGCTATTGCTGATAACACTAGTTTTATGCATCTATTAAAAAAAACTACATCTCTCCTTTATTTCTAGGACACCAAAGGATATAGAGCATTAGAGCTGCAGTCCCCTGTAAAATTTGATGATACAACATCTCAGCAAGCATACGTAGCTTATTTTGATATTTCCAGTACTTCATGTACGAAGGATCATGTGTTATTTCAAATAAGGCAGCTAGATTACTCATCTAAACAAAAGGCAGGTATTCATGTACTGCTATTTGTGTATGATGACCTTTATTTGCAGGGTACACTGTGCAGAAAGTGGTGAGGAGAGTTCAGAGGCAGAGTCGGTTTATTCTCTGAAGTGCCATATATCTCATGATGTAAACCACCTTCATGAAGGACTGAAGCATGTAAGTATCATTCCATTTGTTAGTTCAGTATTCTATTTTTTTTGTTATCACAGGTAGTTGTTAGTTGTGCTGATAGGATAATTGTTTTTCCGTCGTTTTACATATCTCATATTTCTATGCCTTTAGTGTTTTGTTAACTATCCATGTATTCTTTCTACAGGGTTTGAAGACAGAACTTGAGAAGGTTTCCCCATCACTGGGCCGGACTGCTATTTACACAAGAGAGTCGAGAATAAATGAGTTGCCTAGGCAAGAGCATAATTCTCATTCATCATTTTTCTCACCTTAGTCAGAGATAACATGTATGTAGATTCTTTCTTCAGGTACTTGACTGTGCAGTTTGTTCGTTTCTTTTGGAAAAGGGAGTCAAACCAAAAGGCGAAGATTTTACGTGTATGTTTGTTTCTTTTGTTCTCTTTTCCTTAACAATCTTGCCTTTGTGGAACATTAAGAGTGCATTTTGATACTGCAATCCGAGATGCGTCCAACCTCTTTGGTCAACATATCTTGTAATGCATGTTTCTGTTCTTGCCAGAAAGTGGATTACCCTCTGGAGCTTGATGTCTATGACTTCTGCTCGGATGAGCTGAAACTAAAACTTCAAACTCCTCGACAGGTAGCTCTCTGTTCATTGTTCAAATTTTAATTTGCCAGCTCTGCTATTGTTTTGATTGGGACATTCAATTTGCATGTGAAGGTGCTGAGAGATGCAGAAAGTGCAAAGTTTGGTTTGAAAGTAGAGGTGAAAACAAGCAGCTCACAAAATATCGAGGTAACGATGTTTCTGCTAATCAGACTATCATTGGATTTGGACCACATGGCCTGTTTATCATTTAGAACTGTTAAGAAATGATAATTCGATTAATCTTTTGTGCAACTGGCAAATGCTAGTTAGGCATTTTTATTTTTAGTTTCAGTCCCTGCTATAACTATTAATGGTTTAGTACATTTCATTTCAGGGGTCATCAACTAGTGCTGGGGAATCATCTAGCATGGTCATTGACAAAGGCAAGTGATTGGTTCACGATATTATTTAGCAAAGTTGCTCACATGTAGCAATAGTGGTGTTTTGTTCTCTAATTATCTAACTTAAGTAGGCTTCTAGTGTCCATATTTTTGATATGTGCATTCACAAACAGTAACTTCTCGGAATACTCTCCTACCAGTGAGATCAAACTCACTACCAATGGTGACTAAGTTGTACCTAAAACTAAGAGATGTGTTCTTGTTTATATGCAGCTGATTCTTCTGTGCCAAAGAAACAATTAACTGGCATCTATGATTTAATTGCTGTCTTGACACACAAGGGAAGAAGTGCAGATTCTGGCCACTACGTTGGCTGGGTTAAGCAAGATGATGGTCAGATCAGCTAGTCCTACACATAATCAAATGCTCTCTGGCCTTGCAAATATATTGATAATTTCTTGTTGCCATTCAGGAAAATGGATTGAGTTCGATGACGACAACCCAAGCATACGGAAGGAGGAAGAGATTTTGAAACTATCTGGTGGAGGTAAGCAGCTATTTAGTTGAAAGAGCATCGGCTTAAATATACCATGAATTGTTTTTAAACAGGCTAATATTTCTTAACAGGCGACTGGCACATGGCATATATCTGCCTTTACAAAGCTCGTGTTATCTGAACCCGAGTCGATAAGTTGTCAGCCGAATTTCTTTATATTTCTGACGTTGTGTGCATACCTTGCCTGTTTTGTGTGCCACATGAGCGGATGTATTAAAGTATTAATGATTTTTCCAGTTTGGTTCAAACTGTGAAGTGATCAGTGTCCATTCCGATGTTACTTATTCAGGAGTTATCTACTACAGTAGAATATTTATCAGCACTCAACAAATATGGAGAAAGATTTGTTTGATTTTTTATTTAAACATCATTTATTTTCTGGAATATTGTGTTCCTATATTTTGTTGCGATGGGGCATGCGGCTTTTGTTTCTCCGTGATGGGGTAATTTACTTGAGTAGCGTAACACCAGACTGTTGCTATGAAACTGTAAAGTAAGAGGTTGGTCGCTGGCTTAGGAAGGTGCCAAAATACGTTGTCCTATTTTGAATCAGGAGAAGAATAAAATTCATTAGAATAATTTTTTAAAATTCTTAAAAGTAAGCAAAATATAACGGAAGATAGTAGTAGGTTATTTTCAAGACACAACTTTTTGAATGTTGAAATATATAAGCATAGGCATTAGTAAGTTGACGCACAAGGTCATGGACTGGGTAGGAGGACAAGGTCTGTCGTAACTTTGAATTACAATTTGTTCACCCTCTTGTAATGAACTGTAACAACTTGGCTGGGAAGAGAATTGAAAGCAAAAACATCATTATGTAAGAGCTTGGTTGGGAAGAGAACTGGTAGTGTAGTACTTTTTAGGTCTTACATATTTGTAAAGTGTATTTGTTTATTTACATCTTTGAGAAAGTTGCTAGTCTCATATGTAGATAGTGATGCATTTGTTTGTTAGTGAAGACTAGCTAATTGCCCGTGTGTAGCAATGTGGGCATTTATATTCAAGTGGTTCAACACCAATCGTGTTTGATATATACCTTCCACCCACTATCTCTGCCTTTCAATCCAATCTCACCATCTATGTCAATGGCTCACCCGGTCCGAATCCCCTTTCATTGCCACCAACACACAATTTTAAATTTCAAACACACAATATGCAGTTGTGCACGTGGAGGTTTGGTGAAGAGAAAAGAATCCATATATGAAAGGCCATTGATATCTGCACGACAGTAAGGCAAAAACTAAAATTTGAGACTTAGGAACCTAATCCTGGTCTAGCAAAAGAAAAAGGAAAAAACTTTAATCCAACCGACTGATTTCTGGAAATAATAAGCCGCTTCTGTCATGTGACACGTGAGAGGGCCCGCACGTCCCTTTTCCCCATCCTCCTCTACCCATCTCCTTTATTTTCTTCTCCCCTCAAGCGATGCCTGGCTTCTGCCGCCATCGAGCTGCCTATGAATCCTTCAACAGTGACAACGAGTCCTGATACCCTGAAATTCTCGCTTCTACCCACCCGAATGGTGTTTGAGAACAGGTAGTAGTGTGCCAAGTCGGCCCCGCTGGGACGACGTGTACCCGGGCAGATAAGCTGAGCTCACCAATTATGTCAGTCGGCCTGGGCTCCGTTTCACCAACTCGGAACAGGGTTACACTTCAGTCTCAACTACACACGTTTGGCCCTCAAAGATACTATTCCTGGCATCACGAAGACAAGATGAAAGAACATGACGATGGGCTAGCTACGCATATTACTGACCGTGGCGGTTTTATTTCACGATATCCTGGCGTGCACCCGTCCACCTTTTTGTACTGACCTTATTTTTTGGAAGCAAATGGTCAGGGCCGACAATGGATTGCTACTGCTTTGTCTGCTTCCAAACAACATGCGTCGTAGAATGGACGCTCGATGCCGCCTGCTTTGTCAGTCTGCTCCAACCGCTCGAAGATGTTCCAACAAATGCCATGAGCGGTTGCCAGATCTCCTTTACGAAGTAACCAATTCATCTTTAATACATATCGCTCGCACGCGCGCGCGCACGCATGAGGATACCGATGCATCCCAGGTTGTGTGAAGTATCATGAAGCAAAGGGAACATCATCACATGACTCAACCCGGCAATTCGACCCATGGGCACCCGACCTGAATGGGTAGGGTATGGGCAGCCGCGCCCATGGGCACCCGACCTGAATGGGTAGTAGCCGCTGATTACGTGTTAATATAGGATCAGCAAAGTCCTGATCGTGGCGTATACAAGCAGACGGGCCTTCACAAAATAAATAAAAACAAGGAAGCGCGCGCACACACACACACAAACAAACCAACCCCTCCCAGCCCCCTCTTTATTGCCATGGACGACGGGAAAGAAACACCGGATGTCAACCATGTCGATGCCCATGGCAACACCATGCTGGAGGTGCTATATACCAGCGATCCTGAAATGGTGGAGCAAACCATCGCCATGTATGAGCCCTGGCTCAAGGAGAAGAAGTGCAATTTCATGGGCATAGACTTAAGTACACCCAAAGGCGTCCTTTGAAGAGATAGTGGGTTACCATCCTGCAACTATCCATGCACGAGCACGTCCTCGTCTACCACTACTGCAAGGCCAAGAGGGAGTGTCGTGCACTCAATGATTTCCCACAATGCAAAGTGATAACTTCCGCTAACGTGGACATCATGAATGACAAGAAGATGCTTCGCAATGAATGGATTAAAATTCGAGATGAGCACCACGTCGACATCCAGAAGCAGTTCAGATCAAAGGCGACGAGAAAAGAGACTCCATGGGTGACCTCGTAGCAGCCATCATAGACCGATCATACGACGACATGAAGACCGCATTCCCAAAGTTACTTCACAACTTCTGGGAATGGAAGCCACTTTCTGAAACACACCTCCACTATGCAGCGAAGGACGCCTACTGGAGGATCCTAGCCATGAAGGACGATCTGCGCCACCATCCTGACCTAAATAACGGAGCGCCTCTCCAACCAGCCCTGAGGGAAGGGGTCCGCCCCCAACAAAACATAGGTGAGGGATGGTAAACCGGCTACAAGCGCCGAAAGGGAAACTACGGGTGGTGAACTACTACTACTTAGATGTCTATGTTGAATCATTGTGTTAGTTTAATTTAGTGTCTATGTTCTTATTGTGTTTGTGTTAGATCAGCATGTTGTTTGTATTGTATTTATTAATTCCATTCTTCAATAAGTGTTCCTACTTATATTAGCTTATGTGTGGGCAAAGAAAATATGTGGTATTCATGTATAAACATGTGGGGTTTATGTAAAATAGGTGTGGAATGTTCTTAACACAAAATACTATCAATGCTTGTAGAAATAGTTTTAGCATTTTCATCCATGATCACGTTTGCGTCTTGCACCTTTGAGCTGTTGGTCAAATTCATTGAAACTTTTGACAAAATCCGGAGGAGATGTTTATGGACTAAGAAATTAGAACAAGGAGAATCTTGTAATTCCTTGGTTGCTTGGGAAAGAGTATGTTGTCCTAAGGTTAATGGAAGACTAGGGGTGATAAATATTAAAGTCCATAATCAATCTCTTCTACTCAATTTTTTGGAAAAGTTCTATAACCATGCTGATCTCCAATGGGTAAATTTACTTTGGTAGTCATACTACACTGGTACTGTTCCTAATGCTCTCCCTAAGTGCGACTCTTTTTTGTGGCGCTCCTTGGTCAATCTTATGCCTATTTTCAGAGGAATCGCCAATTGTAAAGTGGGTAATGGTTCAAATGTATCCATGTGGCACGACAACTGGAACAAGCAAGTTCTATCTGAAAATTTCGCATGAATTTATCCATATACCAAGAATGTGGATATCTCAGTTCGTATGTTTTATGAGGCCATTATTCCAAGTATAGTATTCAGTTTGCCACTTTCACCCGAGGCCCACAATGAGCTGCAAACTATTCAAAATTTTAAGCCGCGACAGTTACATGATTTAGAAACTTTTGATCGCTAGACATATCCTTGGGGTCTTGTTTTCTCGGCCAAAGAATTCTACATGCACTGTCATAGATATATCATATGTGATGAGCCTTTTAAATGGATTTGGAAATCCAAACTTCAAATGAAACTAATTTTTTTTTGATGTGGCTTCTTTTAGCAGACAGATTGGACACAAGGAACATGCTCAAAAGAAGACATTTTTAGGTGGCCAATAGTGATATATGTGTGCTATGCATGACGGGGGATGAAGAGACCATTGAACACTTGATATTTGCTTGCCATTTTAGCCAAAATTGTTGGGCAAAAATTGGTATACCATACACTTCTGGCATCTCTAGGATTGAGGCCACTAAAAGGGCAAAGGAAAACTACCCTGGTAGGCTTTTCTTTGGGACTTTCACTATCACTGCCTGGAATATCTGGAAAGAGCGAAACAACTTCATCTTCAACCAAATCAGACCTACACATAGAGCTTGGCTAGAAAGAACTAAGTCTGATCTACTCTGGTTAAAATATAGGGTGTCCCCTGATCTCAGTGATTACATCACTTCTGTTGTAAACTCACTTTCGACTCTTGGTTCCGCTTCCTTCTTATCTTTTTATCTCAGGGGATATTTGTCTCCCACTCATGTAAATATTCCTTATTATTTATGTAACGTCCCGGAAACACTCGCTGGTGGTCGTTACTCCTGGCGGGATCTAGACTGGCCCCACAGATCAATACTAGTCTTTCCTGCGCACTTTATCCTCACTCGTGCGCACCCGGGACCAACTTCCCGGTCGGTCACCCATCCTGAAATTGCTCCAAGCTGAGCACGCTTAACTTTGGAGTTCTTTCCGAATGGGCTCCCGGAAAAGAAGGAATTCCTTATTTATATGAGTAGTCTATCGTCCCTATTAAACCAGGCTATCACATACACCCCCACTCAAAGGAACCGACGTCCTCGTCGGCCCACATGAACGTTCCCTCTTGGCACATACGTCTGTGCGTCCAGTCCGGCACATGTGGGATGCCGTGTGCCATGAGGGGTCACAAACGTCATGCACAACATGACCGCGCACCTGACCCGCAAACATCCGTGTAACCGCGATGGTTGGCTCTGATACCAACTTGTAACGCCCCGGACACACCCGCTGGTGGTCGTTACTCCTGGCGGGATCTAGACTGGCCCCATAGATCAATACTAGTCTTTCCTGCACACTTTGTCCTCACTCGTGCGCACCCGGGACCAACTTCCCAGTCGGTCACCCATCCTGAAATTGCTCCAAGCTGAGCACACTTAACTTTGGAGTTCTTTCCGAATGGGCTCCCGGAAAAGAAGTAATTCCTTATTTATATGAGTAGTCTATCATCCCTTTTAAGTCAGGCTATCACAATTTAATATAGCATAGTAGGAGCCTCTCCTACTATTTTAAGTTAAGAAAATAGTTTTTGCACTTTCAAAATTATTCGAAACCACTATCAACATAGTACACCGATAACTTTCCGAATTAGCCATGAAGCCTTTCAAAAATATTTTGAGCACTTCTAGGAATATTTCAGTGATGCTTGATATATTAGTATAAAAAGACATGGAAGATACACGCATAAAACAACTCTCGTACAACTTGCTCAAGCCACAACTTTACAAAATACTCTGCACCAACAAACGGGGAGCTCAATCACGTTATTTTTCCTCTTTTGTTCCTTCCAAAGCCAACGCCAAAGAAGCACGCTCCTCGGACTGCCAGCCTCTTGCTTCAAAGGGTGGACAGGACGGTGGTCCCTTGCACGTTGAGCACATCCAAAGGGCATGCACATGGTGTCGGCATTCGCAGCGGCGTCTCCTTCTAGCATAGCTAGATACTCCATGAATTTGACATACCTGCGAGCAGCCTCCAGCCGCTCAGAATCGGCGGCCTGCTAGGCCTTGCGACAACACTCTCTTTCGAAGTACTTCGACCATCTCAGATTGTGTAGACAATGCTCTTCCTCCATAGAAGATCGACCCGCCTCGACGCGAGCGCACTTCTTCTTCCTCCACCAACGTGGAGTAGAAAAGTGCCCACAACAGTTCCTCGGCCTAATTCATAGCGGGGGTCAACAGGAGTAAGGGATCGGCAGCGGGAAAGAGCCCCTGCTCTTGCCCATGCCCCATCTCTCCAAGTTCGACAGGTACCGCCAGAGGATAGGATTCGGAACTGCCGATGACATCATCGTGCGCCACCAGAGATGGTGGCGGTAGATCACTAAAAATATTGTCCATGGTGGAAGCTGAAGAGACCATTGCGATGCTCTTTGAGTGAGAGAGGATAGCTCTCCATGCTTCACTCGCCACTTGGTATTTATATAGCAGAAAAGGAAGGGCCAAAGCATTCTGCCCTGCGGGACGTCACGCACCGACAAGGCATGACAATCAAGGCGATGACACAGTGCCCTGAGTTGGTCGTTCATCCTCCTCTAACCAATCGACTGCCACATGGTATCATAATCATGCCGGATTGGGACCCCACACGTTCATTTCTCATCAATATAGAAATCAAATGCAGTAGGGAATTTTGTATAACCCATCTTATATGGTTGTGTTTTTGGTAGGTCGCATGCAGCCCAGCCAGGACTTGGGGATCAATATTTGGCATGTCTGGAGATATGCCCTAGAGGCAATCATGTGATGATGATATTTCCCTAGGTATTCATGAGTTATTTGTATGGTCCTTGAACATCATCAATGATATGTATCAATAAGTATGTGACTTGTTTGTGAAACTATATATTGTATGATGATTGTTCTAATGGTCCCTAGTTGATAAGGTTATGCGGACACATACCCTTTGTATACGATTCGGTTGATGACTATGTTTCACAAGTCATGGGAATAGAGACGCTAAAATGATAGTATGGACTTGGGGATGGAGATCACCGAGTCAGACAGACCCACTTTGAGACGTGGTGAGATATTGTCATCTGTTAGTCTCAAGTACAATGTATACACCATGTCCTAGACTTGAGGTCCTCGCATGTTCTCAGGATGAGGATCGACTCACATGGGGTCTATCAAACGCTACTTTGTAACTGGGTAGTTATAAAGGTAGCTTTCAGGCCAGTCATGAGACATGCCGTGAGAAATGGTTGACCAAGCTTGGATTTCCCCTCCGATACGGAGAGATATTCTCTAGGCCCCCTCGAGTGATCAGATTCAAAAAGCATGGCTATGCGACTTGGGTTAAGTGTTTACCCGGTTTGGGAATCTATATCATAGTTTCGAGAAGAGAGGTCGAGCTACCACAAGGGTGACAAGTACTCGCCTTGAGCTCGACAACATATAATGTGAGTCAAAAGGAATGTTGCATATGACACATTGTCGAGGTTCGTCAAACGACTTACGCACACATGGGAGTTAGCACGTTCTGCTAGGAGCCGCTACCAACTATTGACTCAGGTCGTGTCCATGTGTACGCGAACCTATATGGTCGCATACTTAAGGGGCCGCAGCCCATTCGGATTGGATACGAGTGGAAATTGGGTCTAGACTCCTAGTGGGCCTTAATGTTGGCAATATGCCCTAGAGGCATAATAAAGTTGTTATTATCATATTTCCATGTTCATGATAAATTTTTATTATCCATGCTAGAATTGTATTGACCGGAAACTTAAATACATGTGTGGATATATAAACAGACACCGTGTCCCTAGTGAGCCTCTACTAGACTAGCTTGTTGATTAAAGATGGTTAAGGTTTATTAACCATAGACATGAGTTATCATTTAATAACGGGATCACATCATTAGGAGAATGATGTGATGGACAAACCCAATTGTAAGCTTAGCATCTGATCGTATCACTTAGTTTAATTGCTACAAGTTTCTTCATGTCAAGTATCTATTCCTTAGACCAGAGATCGTGCCACTCCCTAATACCAGAAGAATACTTTGTGGGTATCAAACGTCACTTCGTAATAGGGTGATCATAAAGGTGCTCTTCAGGTATCTCGGAAAGTATTTGTTGGGTTGCATGGATCCAGACTGGGATTTGTCACTCCGTGTGACGGAGAGATATCTCTGGGCCCTCTCGGTAATACAACACCATGAATAGCTTGCAAGCATGTGACTAATGTGTTTATTCGCGGGGATCTTGTATTACGGAATGAGTAAAGAGACTTGCCGGTAACGAGATTGAACTAGGTATGGCGATACCGACAATCGAATATCGGGCAAGTAGCATATCACCGGACAAAGGGAATTGTATACGGGATTAACTGAATCCTTGAAATCGTGCTTCAAACCGATAAAGATCTTCATTGAATATGTGGGAGTCAGTATGGGCATCCAGGTCCCACTATTGATTATTGATCGGAGAGGAGTCTCGGTCATGTCTGCATGTTCTCGAACCCGTAGGGTCACACACTTAAACGTTCGGTAACACTAGGGTAGTATTGGGATATACATAACGGTGAGACCGAATATTGTTAGGAGCCTCGGATGAGATCCAGGATATCACGAGGAGCTCCGGAATGGTCCGGAGGTAAAGATTTATATATGGGAAGTGATTTTTAGGGTACCGGAAAAGTTCGGGGGTATGCCGACAGTGTATCGGAGCACCGAAGGGTTTCGAGGGACCACCAGTGGGTCCCACCACTCCCGGAGGCCAGCATGGGCCGAGGGGTGGCACCCTGGCCTACTTGGTCTAGGCGCACCAACCCCTCTTAGGCCCATGCGGCTGGGGGGACCCTAATGGGTGGGGCGCCTCCACCTGACTTGGAGGGCAAGCCCCCCCTTTGGCCGCCGCCGCCTCCCTTGGAGGAGGGGCTAGGGCTAGCCGGCCCCCTTCCCCACCCCTATATATAGTGGGGAGGCGCAGGGGGATGCTCACCCTTTGCTGTCCGCCACCTCTCCCATCTCCCCCCATTTCCTCGCGCAGTCGCTTAGTGAAGCCCTGCTGCAGTTCCGCTGCCGCCACCACCACCACGCCGTCGTGCTGGCCTAGATCCCATCTACCTCTCCACCCTCGCTTGCTAGATCAAGAAGGCGAAGATATCACCGAGCCGTATGTGTGCACATCTCAGAGGTGCCGTTCGTGGACGCTTGGATCGGATTGGATCTCGAAGGAGTACGACTACGCTAACCACGATCATTAGATCGTTAACGCTTTCGGTCTACAAGGGTATGTAGACACACTCCCCTCTCGTTGCTAGCATCTCCATAAAATAGATCTTGGGTGTTTCATAGGTTTTATTTGTTTTCCATGCTTCGATCCCCATCAGTAGTATCAGAGCTAGGTCTATGCGCTGCGTAGATGTTATGCACGAGTAGAACACAAATTGGTTGTGGGCGTTGATGTTTAGATTGCTTACCTCCCTTGTTATTTTCGGATTTGGCGGTATTGTGGGATGAAGCGGCCCGGACCAACTTTACTCGTCCTCGCATAAGAGACTGGTTACACGACTGACATGCAACTTGTACTGCATAAAGTGACTGGCGGGTGTCTGTCTCTCCCACTTTAATTGAATCTGATTTGACAACGACACTCCTTGTAGAAGGTTAAAAGGCAACTTCTATATCACCGTTGTGGCTTTTCGTAGGTAAGAACGGTTCTTATGCTTTGCCCCTAGAAGCCAAGTAAAAATTGCAACAACAAAGTCGAGGACGTCTAACTTGTTTTTGCAGGGCATGTGATGTGATGTGGTATGGCCATGACGTGATTTGATATATGTGATGTATGGGATGATCATGTTTTGTAATAGTTCACGACTTACATGTCGATGAGTATGACAACCGGCAGGAGCCATAGGGTTGTCTTAATTTATTGTATGACCCGCGTGTCAATCATTAAACGCCATGTAATTGCTTTACTTTATCGCTATGAGTTAGCAATAGCTGTAGAAGCAATAGTTGGTGGAGACAACCACATGACGACACCTTGGAAATGATGGAGATCATGGTGTCATGCTGGAGATGATGGAGATCATGCCGGTGCTTTGGAGATGGAGATCAAAAGCACAAGAAGACAAATGCCATATCATGTCACATATTGATTGCATATGATATTTGTCTTTTATGCATCTTATTTTTCTTAGAACGGCGGTAGCATTATAAGATGATCCCTCTACTTAATATCAAGATAAAAGTGTTCTCCCTTAGTATGCACCGTTGCGAAAGTTCATCGTTTCGATGCACCTCGTGATGATCATGTGTGATAGACTCTTCATTCGCATACAACGGGTGTAAGCCAGTTTTACACATGCAGAAATACTTTGGTTAACTTGACGAGCCTAGCATGTACAAACATGGCCTCGGAACACGGAGAATTGAAAGGTTAAGCATGAGTCATATGGATGATATGATCAACATGTAGATGTTCACCATTGAAACTACTCCATCTCACGTGATGATCGGACTTGGTTTAGTGGATTTGGATCATGTGTCACTTAACAACTTGAGGGATGTTGATTTAAGTGGGAGTTCATTAGTAATTTGATTAGTTGAACTAATTATCATGAACATAGTCGAAATGTCTTTGCAACACTGTAGCTTCGCTCAATTTCAATGCGTTCCTAGAGAAAGAAAAGCTGAAATATGATGGAAGTAACTATGCAGACTGGGTCCGTAATCTGAGGATTATCCTCACTGCTGCACAGAAGGCTTATGTCCTTGATGCACCACTAGGTGTGCCACCCGCTCCCTCAACTGTGGATGCTATGAACATCTGGCAGAAAAGGGCTGATGACTAATCGATAATTCAGTGCGCCATGCTTTACGGCTTAGAACCAGGGCTCCAAAACCGTTTTGAGCACCACGGGGCATATGAGATGATGGAGGAGCTGAAAATGATATTTCAGGCTGATACGTCTCCGACGTATCTATAATTTTTGATTGTTTCATGCCATTATCTTACCACTTCCACATACTTTTGGCAACAATTTATATTATTTTTGGGACTAACATATTAATCCAGTGCCCAGTGCCAGTTCCTGTTTGTTGCATATTTTTTGTTTCATAGAAAATCCATATCAAACGAAGTCCAAACGCGATACAATTTTATGGAGATTTTTTTTGGAATATATGTGAACTTTTGGTGCAAGAATCAACACAAACGGAGGCCCACGGCCTCCACAAGGCAGGGGGCACGCCCACCCCCAAGGGCGCGCCGGGGTGCCTTGTGGGCACCCCTTTAGTTGGTTGGAGCTCTCCTTCGGGCGCAAGGAAGCTAATATCCGGAAAAAAAATCGTGTTAAAATTTCAGCCCGATCGGAGTTACGGATCTCCGGATATTTAAGAAACGGTGTTCGGCCAGAAAACAGGGACGCGAAACAAAGAAGAAAACGCAGAGAGAGATCCAATCTAGGGGGGCTCCCACCCCTCGGGGGCCATGGCGGCCAAGGACCAGAGGGGGAATCCTTCTCCCATCTAGGGGGAAGGCCAAGCAATAAGAAGGAGGGGGGGGGGGGGCTCTCCCCCTCTCTCCCATTGGCACCGAAGCGCTGCCGGGGGAACCATAGTGACGGTGATCTACATCAACAACTTTGTCGCCGTCAACACCAACTCTCTCCCCCTCTATGCAGCGGTGTAACATCTCTTTTCCCGCTATAATATCTACTTAAACATGGTGCTTTATGCCACATATTATTATCCAATGATGTGTTGCCATCCAATGATGTTTGAGTAGATTCGTTTTGTCCTACGGGTTAATTGTGGTATGGTGTGATTGATATGAGTTGTATGTTAATATGGTGCTGTCCTATGTGCCCTCCGTGCCGTGCACACGTGTGGGAATTACCACTGTAGGGTGTTGCAATATGTTCATGATTCGCTTATAGTGGATTGCGAGAGTCATAGAAGTTTAAACCCGAGTAAGGGAGTTGTTGCGTATGGGAGCAAAGGGGACTTTACACTTAATGCTATGGTTGGGTTTTACCTTAATGATCTTTAGTAGTTGTGGATTTTTGCTAGAGTTCCAATCATAAGAACATGTGATCCAAGTACGAAAAGTATGTTAGCGTATGCCTCTCCCTCATTGCATATAATAAGTATCACACGTGTCATATTCAATTGCCTATGGACAATCTTTCTCATTGTTCTACAAAAGCTCTCTACTAAACCAATTAACTTTATTATCTCGCAAAGTACCTCTAGTTTTATTCTCGCAAACTAGTTTTATTCCTTGTTTTAGGTAAAGCAAACGTTGGTGAGCGTAGAGTTGTATCGGTGGTTGATAGAATTTTAAGAGAATATAAATTCTACCTTTAGCTCCTCGCTGAGTTCTACACTCTTAGTTATCAAAAAAGGCTACAAACGACCCCCTATACTTGTGGGTTATCAAGACCTTTTTTTGGCACCGTTGCCGGGTAGCAATAGCGTGGGGTGAATATTCTCGTGTGCGCTTGTTGGCTTTATCTCTAGTTTTTATTTTGTGTTCTTATTTTCTATCTTTAGTTATGGGTAGGAAACATAAAATACCAAAAAAATTAGCTGTACTTGCTAACCCAATGGTTGAAAAACCACCCAAAATCTTCCTTACTGCTGAAGCTTTTTTACTTGGATCATCTTCTATCCATTTGTGCTCGTACTAAAAACCCAACTAGCTTAGTTGAGGGAAGATCATTAGATGAGCATGCTTATTTTGTGCGACACCGTTTGTCTCAAAAAGGGAAACACTTATGGGATCAAATATCTAGATTGGAATGCTATGCTTGGAATTTATGTGAAATACATGATTTTACTTGTTGCACTAGAAAGGACCCTTAAAAACACCTTCCCTACCAATGTGAGTTTAATGATAATGAAATCTTATCTTCTTATGCCAAAGGTGTTTATAGTTAATATGATATTGAACAAATTGAAGAATTTGTTGCTTTTAAGGGTGCCTATGAAATTGCTTCTTTGATTGAAAAGTATGATGCTACTCTTTACAAATCTGAAAATTTTGTCATACTCAAATATTGGTATGAAAACTATGCTTCTAATGCTTATGTTAATGAATTTATTAGGAGAATGTCTGCTGCTTTGGAAGAGATTAATATTTTGCAGGCTCCTATGGAAGAAGAAATTGATGAAACTGTGAGCTCATTAGATGAAAAATATGAGGAGGAGAGCGAAGAACAAAAAGAGGAAGAGCAGATTAGCTACCCCCCGTGCCCACCTTCTAATGAGAGTAACTCTTCAACTCATACATTGTTTACATTACCGAAGGATAATTGCTATGATCCCTTGGATTCATTTGAAATATCCCTTTTTGATGAAATTGATGCTTCCTATGCTTGTGTCCATGATGCCAATATGAATGATGCTTATGGGGATGAACTTGATATAGTCCCTTATGTTAAGCACGAAATTGATGCTATTGCACCCACACATGATAGTCCTATTATCTTTTTGAATTCTCCCAACTACAATATATCGGAGAAGTTTGCACTTATTAAGGATTATATTGATGGGTTGCATTTTACCATTACACATGATGATTTTGATGGATATAGTACGCATGTGCTTGATGCTCCTACTTGCACTTATTATGAGAGAGGAACCACATCTCCACCTCTCTATGTTTCTAATGCGATAAAATTGCAAGAAACTGCTTATACTATGTGTCGGCCTTTACTTTGTGTGCATGACTTGCTCTTTTATGACATGCCGATGCATAAGAAGAGAGTTAGACTTCGTTATTACATAATATATGTTGATTTGTGGTCACTACTAAATTATAAATCATTGTTAATTAAAATTGGCTTTGATATACCTTGGGATCCGGGTGGATCAATTACTTGAGCACTAAATGCCTAGCTTAATGGCTTTAAAGAAAGAGCTGCCTGGGAGACAACCCGAAAGTTTAAGAGAGTCATTTTATTCTGTTGTGTGCTTATAAAATATCAAAAACAAAAAAATATAGAGGGGAACCTAAAACTTTTTCAAAAAGAAAAGTGAAAGTAAGAAGGACTAGCATGGTTGAAGTGGGGGACGTCCTTGAACTTTTGTTCATGCCCATGGAAACTTCGTGAATCTTGAATTACAGAAACTTTTCAACAAAAATAATTATCCCCTATACAAATCCATTGTATTATAAAAATAATGTGCCAAGATTTACCTTTAGGGTGTTTAAATTGCTTGTTTGGTATGTGCTGTGCAGAAACAGAAACTTTTTCTGTAGTATTTGAATTATCATATTTTACTGGAACATGCAAAAATTCTGAAATTTTTACACAGTAATTCTATGAATTTTTTATTACTTCCTAAATTTTCAGAATTTTTGGAGTTACAGAAGTATATGTTTCATCTGCATCTTTGCAGACTGTCCTGTTTTCACAGATTGCTATTATAGTTTCTTTATGTGCTTATGTTTGCAATTTTGCCAAGCCCCGTTGACGTGGGAGTATTAGAATTGTTTTAGCATACAGTAGGTAATGTTGGATTATAATTATAAAATATTTTTATAGCAAGACATGATGGGATTTGATGTTATATGTACTAACCCCTCTAATAAAAGTTCGGTTAAGTTTTGTGTGGATGAAGTGTTCGAAGACCAAGGAGGCATCGATATGGGAAGAATAAGGAGAGGCAAGAGTTCAAGATTGGGGATGCCCAAGGCACCCCAAGTAAATATTCAAGGAGACTCAAACATCTAAGCTTGGGGATGCCCCGGAAGGCATCCCATTTTTCTTCCTCGATAATTATCGGCATGTCTTGGTTTTTGTTTTGTTCACATGATATGCGTAAATTCTTAGGGCATCTTTTGTGTTTATTTTTCCCTTTTCTTTTATGCACCATGATGGTATGAGATAGTCCTTGGTTGATTTATAGAATGCTCTTTGCGCTTCACTTATATCTTTTGAGTATGGCTTTATAGAATGCTTCGTAAGCTTCACTTATATCTTTTGAAGCTTGGATGCTCGTTTCTCTACATTGGGAACATCGTTATTTGTAGAATGCTCTTTTGCTTAATTTATATTTGGTAGAGCGTGGCCGAGTCTTTTGTAGAAAGAATTAAACTCTCATGCTTCACTTATATCTATTTAGAGAGTTATTAGGAATTGGTTACTCACATGGTTAGTCATAAAAACCTGCATAAAACTTCTAGATCACTGAGTATGATATGTTTGATTCCTTGCAATAGTTTTGCGATATTAAGATGGTAATATGTGGGTGTACTAGTTGATAATCTTGGTTTAGTAAAAATATTGATATTAAAGTTTGTGATTCCCGAAGCATGCACGTATAGCCTCTAGTTTTGCGATGAAGTTGGAGCGTAATTTATCATTGATTGAAATCATTTGTGTTGTTCGGGTCGGGGGCGGACGATGGTTAACTCCTCCCAACCTCCCCCTAGGGGCATGCGAGTAGTACTTTGCTTCAGGGGCTTCTAAACTTTCACAATAAATACTTGAGTTCTTTATGACTAATGTGAGTTTGTGGACTATAACCACTTCCACCTATCCATAATTTGCTAGCCTCTTCGGTACCGTGCATTGCCCGTCCTCACCTCGAGACTTGGTGCAAACTTCGTTGGTGCATCCAAACCCTGTGATATGATACGCTCTATCACACATAAGCCTTATTATATCCTTCCTCAAAACAGCCACCATACCTACCTATCATGGCATTTCCATAGCCATTCCAAGATATATTGCCATGCAACTTCCACCGTTACTATTCACATGACTTGAGCATTCATTGTCATATTGCTTTGCATGATCATATAGAGCAGATATGATATTTGTTGCACAGCTACCAGTCATCATTGATATATATGTTACGCTAGATCATTGCACATCATAGTGCACCGGGCATTCATATGTAGTCATCTTTTTTAGTTTATCGAGTTGTAGTAAATAAAAGTGTGATGATCATCATTATTAGAGCATTGCCCCAGTGAGGAAAAGAATGGTGGAGACTTATGAATCCTTGAAAAAGTGGGGATGAGGTCCATGAGACTGTTCTAAAAAAAGAAGAGGCCAAAAAGAGCCCTAAAAAAGAGAGAAAACAAAAAGGAGAGAAAAAGAGAGAAGGGGCATGCTACTATCCTTTTACCACACTCGTGCTTCAGAGTAGCACCATGTACTTCATATAGAAAGTTTTTATATACTTCATGACTATGCTAGTGGGATCTTTACATTATAGAACTTGGCTTGTATATTCCGATGACGAGCTTCCTCAAATGCTCTAGGTCTTCATGAGCAAGCAAGTTGGATGCACACCCACTTAGCTGCATTAGGAGAGCTTTCATACACTTATAGCTCTAGTGCATCCATTGCATGGCAATCCCTACTCCTCACATTAACATCGATTGGAAGGCCTCTCCATTGCCTAACGCTCAGCCGCGTTGATGTGAGACTTTCTTATATTTTTGTCTTCCCTTACAAACCCCAATCATCACTCTCTTTGCCATTCAAAGTGCTAAGTCCATGGCTCACGCTCATGTATTGAGTGTAGTTGAAAAATCTGAAGCGAGAAAAAGTATGATACAATTGCTTGGTTTGGCACCGGGGTGATCATGATTTATACTTTATGCTAGGAAGACTAAGCATTCTAAGCTATATGATTTTGTAGGGATAACGTTCTTTAGCATTCTTTATTTTGAAGGACATGATTGTTTGTTAGTATGCCTGAGTATTGATGTCTTTATATCAAATGATAGACTATTGCCTTGAATCACTCGTATCTTAATATTCATGCCATGATTATATTATTAGATCAAAATTATGCTAGGTAGCATTCCACATCAAAAATTATCTTTGTTTTATCATTTACCTACTCGAGGACGAACAGGAATTAAGCTTGGGGATGCTGATACATCTCCGGCGTATCTGTAATTTTTGATTGTTTCATGCCATTATATTACCACTTCCACATACTTTTGGCAACAATTTATATTATTTTTGAGACTAACATATTAATCCAGTGTCCACTATTAGTTCCTGTTTGTTGCATGTTTTTGTCATAGAAAATCCATATCAAACGAAGTCCAAACGCGATAAAATTTTACGGAGATTTTTTTGGAATATATTTGAATTTTTGGCGTAAGAATCAACGCAAATGGAGGCCCACGGCCTCCACAAGGTAGGGGGTGCGCCCACCCCCCATAGGGCGCACCGGGGTGCCTTGTGGGCACCCCGTAATTCGGTTGAGCTCTCCTTCGGGCTCAAGGAAGCTAATATCCAGAAAAAAAACCGTGTTAAAATTTCAGCCCAATCGGAGTTACGGATCTCCGAATATTTAAGAAACGGTGTTCGGCTAGAAAACAGGGACGCGAAACAGAGAAGAAAACAGAGAGAGAGAGAGAGAGATCCAATCTAGGGGGCTCTCGCCCCCCGGGGGCCATGGCTGCCAAGGACCAGAGGGGGAATCCTTCTCCCATCTAGGGGGAAGAGCAAGCAAGCAAGAAGAAGGAGGGGGACCTCTCCCCCTCTCTCCCGGTGGCGCTGGAGCACTGCTGGGGAACCATCGTGACGGCGATCTACATCAACAACTTTGCCGCCTTCAACACCAACTCTCTCCTCCTCTATGCAGCGGTGTAACCTATCTTTTCCCGATGTAATCTCTACTTAAACATGGTGCTTTATGCCACATATTATTATCCAATGATGTGTTGCCATCCTATGATGTTTGAGTAGATTCGTTTTGTCCTACGGGTTAATTGTGGTATGATGTGATTGATATGAGCTGTATGTTAATATGGTGCTATCCTATGGTGCCCTCCGTTCCATGCACACGTGTGGGAATTACCGCTATAGGGTGTTGCAATATGTTCATGATTCACGTATAGTGGGTTGCGAGAGTGACAAGCTTAAACCCAAGTAAATGAGTTATTGCGTATGGGAGCAAAGGGGACTTTACACTTAATGCTATGGTTGGGTTTTACCTTAATGATCTTTAGTAGTTGCAGATGCTTGCTAGAGTTCCAATCATAAGAACATGTGATCCAAGTACGAAAAGTATCATTACTGCAGGAAGGTCCTAAGACGACACATATATAGGAGACCAATCGACCAAACTATGTGCGATGCGTGAATCACAAACGATATGGTAATAAAACCGTCACCAATAAAACGATATGTGTGCGATGGCAGATCCATGAAATACGATTCAGAAAAGAGTTGTGTGTGTGATACGTGGCATACAGTTGATCCATACAAACTGTTTGTGACGAGCCGAATAACACAAACGGTTACCCAGGTCAAGATGTGTGCAATAGACGGCATACAGTTCACTCGGATGAACTGTTTGCGATGAGCCAAAACAACAAAAACGGTTAGCTAGATCAAGGTGTGTGCGATAGACAGCATACATGTCACTCGGATGAACTATTTGCGATGAGCAAAAACAACAGAAATGGTTAGACAGATCAAGGTGTGTGCAATAGATGGCATACAGGTCACTCGGATGAACTGTTTGCGATGATCCAAAATACCACAAACAATTCGGCTTAACATGATGTGTGTGATACCCGGCAAAGAGGTCAGTAATCAGAATTATGTGGGAAGACCGAAAATAACACAGACGATTCCTGCTAATAAGCTCTGTGTGTTGTGGGCAAACGCTTGCTGGTAAACAATTGTCAGCGATTGATGAAATCATCAGCAACAGGTTCCGTAGTTTAATCCGTATCGATGTGATTTGCTCAGTCTACACAACATCTATGCTCTGTCTACAGAACAACAACATATATACTTATAAGAACATGATTGCATAACCAAATTAAACATCCAATTACATAAGTGACTACACACATGACATTTGCACACCTAAGTAAACAATTACATGCATAATAAACTAGGAGAAACGATCATCAAATCAACTACTTCTTGTTGTGACACTTGCCATTGCTCTGCTTCCGGCTGGATCCCTCACCGTCTTGGGGAAGGAGGTACTTCCTCATGTCAACAATCCGCCTGTACATCTCGTAGCTCGTGTACGCCTCCTTGGCTGCGTACACGATGTGATCTTCATCTAGTTTCTCCATCCAGGGCGAGTGCCAGGCAAGCCTGTTCTTGTTGCAGGCATCCTTCATGTCTCTGTAGTAGGGGTCGATGATGGCCTCGGCGAGGTGAACCAGTGAGTCCTTCTCCTGCTTCTTGCTGCCCTAGATCCTGTATTGGCCCTGGATGTCGACAAGATTCTGGCAGGCGATGCCCGAATTCTTGAGCACCTTTACATCATTGGTGGTGTCCACCGTAGCGAACCTGTAGTCGGGGTTGTTGACAAACATGGCGAAACGCTCGCAAGGCCTTGTGGATAGGCAGTAGTGGTAGACGAGGACGTGATTGCGCATGCACATCTGGGCGATGGCGACCTTCTAAGCATAACCAGTATGAGCGCAGGTGTACTCGAGGTCGAACCCGACCACTTTGTACTTGTCCGCAGCAAGCAACAACTCCATAGTGTGGATGGAGTTCTCCACCTAGATCGGGTTGTTGGTGTACAGCACCGAGAGCTCCGTGAACCTTCTGTGGGTGTCCCCTACGGCATGCATGGTGAACTACTGCTCGTCGTCGGTAGCCGCTGGGAGCGCCATTGGAGCCGCGCAGGATACCCTCTCTGTATTTGTCATCGTGGGTGTGCTTCTTGCAGTATTGGGGCACGATCGAAAGGTTGAAGAGAGACAAGGGTTAAATGGCCGCTGTAATAAATGGTGGCCGGACGGCCTATAATCGGCACGTCTTGTCACCGTGTTCTCGGCGAAGGATTCCAGTGCACGCTTGAGCACCCCACACGCGTTTCATTTGGCCACGCGTGGGCTCGAAGAGGCGCCAATGTATCGTTGGTGAGCCTATTCCCGCGCAACCGGGCAAGCTTCCCGCCCGGCTCGTTTGGCCATGCGTTGGCTCAAAGTTACACAGACGGGCAATGAGGGACACTTGTGTGCGATAATTCTGCGCTCTACAGGGCACACAGTTGAAGAAACCAACCGTGTGCAATAATGTCGAAGATCGCTGTCGAGTCCGCAATATAGATCGTTTGCGATGAGATCGACAGGGGAAACACATGCGAGAATGATAAATAAAATCAAGTCCATTACATATTAAGGTCCAAATAATAATCGTCCATTGCATATTAATAAGGTCAAAATAGTACTACCAATATACGAGTCTCATATGATGCCATTTCAACGATTGTACCACAAATGCCAGAAATATTACAAGGTTCAAATTCCAGAATTAGAAGGCTCAAATTCGAAGATTACAAGGTTCAAATGGATATTAGAAATGAAATTCAGCTTATCCAGAACCTTTGTCATGCAGCTGTAGACGCCCGCGCTAATTAGGTGAACATGAACATATGAGAGGTTCAAACTGATATTACAACTAGTTTCGCCACTTCAATATTTCTGCAAAGGGATCAGCCACTGATAAGTCATGTATGGGCTTGACATAATGACTTCCGATTACTCTGTCAACTGAACTTCCAAAATGAAACTCAGCTTCTGCAGAGCCTTTTCCATTCTGTCGTAGTCACCGGGGCTAATCAGCAAACCATTCATTTTTGCGCAATAAATGTAGGGAAATCCTCATTACCTTTAGCACACTTGCTCTCACAACAAAGAACCTGACAAATATAATCTCCAGTAAGGTCCCTCGGTAGGAGTTCAAAGTAATTTCTAAGAGATGGAGATCAAGGCATTCGATGGGATTGTTATATTGCATCACATTATCCACTACCGGACCTAATCGTATCCGCAAAAGAAGAGAATGTATTAGTGCCTGCATGCAGTTTTGAACACTACATGCCTCTTTGATTTGCAGGATTTCTAAAATACACGAATAAAGTGACATGCCATCTTCGACCCTACATGATTAACATGGGTGTTTGATTACACTCTAGGAAAACCTAGTATTCTTCACAAGAGGTTGGAGTGGATGGAAATTTTCCTATGAAAACTAGTACAGATGAATCCGAAGGAGAAATACTTATGGATTGTAACCATATGAATCAAGCAAACACTGTAGGAAAAAAACATCTATGTATTGAAATCCTCCAAAATTCCTTCAGGAATGGTAGTACATTCATCAAGGTAATTTTGGGAAAAGGTATGAAAAATTGAACTCCCTTGTGGTTAACATTTAACACGAAAGGAGCATCACCTCAATATATAGCTTCTCCAGGCGCGAAAAGCATCTCAGGAATCTGACAACTTGGTCCAGGTTAGGGCCGATAGATTCTAGTGCCAAGACCTTCACTCTGCATAGATACGGGGTCAAACTTGTCGGAATCATTTTCTAGATGATAGATGAACATACATATTGAAATTAAAAAAATGTTAATTTCAAGAAGGAGAAGAAGAAGGGGACTGTTGTACCTGAACGGTTATGGATCCAATAACAAGTTCGGAGAATTTGACAAGCGAGTAGCCCACCACTGTCAATTTCGGTGCAGAAATGACCCTGATTCTTGTTGGACCTTGTTGCTCAACTACAAGTAATCTCTCAAGTAACGACGCGTCCTCAATGACCATATCGTGATACACCTTATGTGATCTCCTGTTGTAGCACCAGCAACACACATAAATTATCCAGAGAGTCATGGAGGCGATGTGGAGGCTACTCAACCCATTGATCGCCTGAAGAGGAAGGTACTCGAGCGCAATACAGCCTCGGAGCAGGCGCTCCATGTCCTCCTTGGGGATGCAGACGGTGACGAGCTTGAGGTGCTTCAGTCGAGGGAGAAAAAGAGCAGGCACGACATTAATCTGGGGGAAATGGCAGTTCATGAACCTGCCGAGGCGCAGCGTGGGGGCGAGGCGGAGCGCGGACGGTGGCAGCGAGCGCATTTGTCCATCATTAAAACTGAGCTCCTCGAGCTGATCTAGGGCGGGGGATAGGAACCACTCGTTAAGCTTGGCTCGGTCCTTGCCGTTGGAACGAAACTTTCCCATGATAAGGCCATCGACGTCCACGGTGCGTGACGAGGATCTGGGACAATGCATCCAAGCGTTTGCGATAGCCATGGCAGAGCTTGTGGACGTCGACGAGGTCGAGAGGGGTGGAGCGCCATAGGTGGCTCCACCGTCGGGAGAGGACGGTTGTCCGCGCGCCATATTTGATTGGGAGGAGGGAGATGATGACTCAACATATCGCCGGGGAGGCTGGTGATGAAGTCTAGGCCTGCCGGAGTCGCTTGCGGTTCTGGATCGACCCGCCTTCGCTTGTTGGCAGCCTCGTCCTCCACCTCCGTAGTCTCCTCGACGGCGGCGCTTTCTGATAGGAGTGGTGGAGTGGAAGGATAGGGATTATTTAGTTAGAACATGGCAGAAGAATAGTGTATTGGTAACTAGAAGTTACTAGGTAGGAACAGACTTAACAGAGTCAGAAAATGAAATCCCAATTGGTTGCTTAAATACTACACAATTACTTTGATATTGCTACGTATACGTAAATCAACATGAAGATTCTTGAAAGAACACTTACTTCGAACAAAGTCTGGATGGATCATGTCATCGGGGAAGTTAGCATGTATCATATGACCATGCTCTTTTAGGTGCAGTGTAATTTTAGTGCTAGCTTTCACTACATAAAACTTAGAAATTTCTATCCAAAGGCCCGCATGAAAATAGGAGTGACCATCTTCATCAAGTTTTACAGAAACAATGATTGTAAATCCATGGTTTGTGTCAATATGACATCCCTGGAGTCTTCAGTTATGTAAAGGCCAAGATTTTGTACTACAGATGTTGTTGCAAAGCAAGGGATGTACTGTAGGAAATGATAAGATTGTTAGAGAACAGGGTAACATGCAAATATGGGAGTAATTGAAAGAACAATACAACAATTGAAATCAAAGGACAAATATTTATGATTAAACATATAATGTAACCATGATGTCATGCAAATATAAGAGTAATCAAAAGAACAATACAACATTAATTTGCCTAATATAGAAAAAAAAAAATCCCCTTTGACGTATATGTTGCATGTGGCACCCTTTATCCAACTGTAGCAATATATAGTGTATGTTCAGAAAAGTAGGACATGCCAACCGAGGTAGGGTGAGATTGAACATACTGTGCGCTGCATGAAGTCAACTGGTACGGTGAGATGGAACTCCTTGGTTGTCTGGCCGAGGCCGCATAGGCCTGATGTGTTCTTGCACTGTATGAATGAAAACCTTCGAATGGTAGAAGAAAAATGAATTCACGGCGATTTCGGCCGGGTGATTAAAAGGGGCAGGCAGACTGGGATAAGCGATGAGCGAATATTTCAGTAAATTAGTTACCTGGTTCTCCATGAGAAACCCCCAATACCGCAGATTCCCCAATCGGGCAGAGCTTGGTCGACGTCGAGCAGTGTCGAGAAAGTCGGTGCCGATAGGTGGCGGCAAGCGGCAGTGGCAAAATGCGGTGGAGTTTGGTGGCAGCCGGCGGTGGCGACATGCGTCGAGCTAAGTGGTTGCCGCGGTGATAGGCGGTGACATGCAGAGTCGCGGAGGAGTGCGGGTGCGACTGGGGAAGGGGGGGTGGTGGGCGAAGGGGGTGGGTGAGGGTTTTGTGATGTGGGGGTGGTGAGGGTTTTCTGTCCCAGAATAATGCGTTTCGGGGGCAATGGTTTGGTAGACCCAACCGCGTGTGATAAGTAAGTATCACTCCGGTCTGAGGGAGATACGGACCGCCGTTCGATCTGTGTACATCCTACGGTGCAGACATGTGATCCGTGGGGATGCGTTCGGGCTAATCAGAACACACGTGTCGCAGCATCATGAAAGTCATCGCACACGGTTCCAATCTGGGAAAATAACCAAGTTTCAAGGTGGGGTCCACATTTCCTTCGTCGTTTGACCCTGAAATACCCATGCTAAATATTCACCCTAATATGCACCGTACGTGTTCATTTTTTTGCCAACTCCCGCATGTAGCTGTGCATGTTGTGGGCAAATGGTTGCTAGTATAAAATTGTGTGGGAAGACCGAAAGTAACACAGACTATTCGCGCTAATAAGCTGTGCGTGTTGTGGGAAATCATAGGTTTGTCTAAGAGAAGCATAAAACTCCATCAACCAAACTAATTGCAGCTCAAGACTGCAATTACATTGCACTGCTAGTTCATTACACATAGTCTCACCAACATATAGTTCAACCATAGTTCAACCGATAAACATACTCAAGCATAGATATAATACGCACAAACTAGATAGCTTCAATCCAACATCTCATGTTCATGCATGAACATTAAGATTCTCTAGGTACTCAGTGTATGTGGCATGTGCCACCCTGCGAGAATACTTTTGCTTGAAGGAGCCAACAACTCGTCCTCTTGCATGCACCAGAACACTTGCATACGTGTTGTTAAACCTTTGGTTGCAGAACAGGCATCCATAGCCCCATTCGTCCTGACACACCTGTTATGCTTTCCAGCCTTAAGCTCCCTAAGCTTTTGCCTCTTGAACCTCTCCTGGACATCTTCATCCTCGCTGACGACATCGTCAGATAGCACCTATACATATAGTAAAAAATGTGGCGTCAGTATATTTTATAATGTGAATTTAGTAGGCAGAGTTTATGAAACATAATATATCCTGTGACAGAGTGAACCCTAAATCCTCAAGATTTTGGTTCAATTTTTTTAGCACAATCAGCTATGTACATACCAATCTGGATTTTTTTGGCACAATCATCTATGTAGGACATTCAAATCAGTTGTAAGATCTGGCTACAAATTATTAGCACAATCACTAACCCTAGACGGATTATTAGCAAAATTATTTGTACAGATCAAACAATTAATCACTAATCCTAGACGGATTATTAGCATAGTCATTTGTACAGATCTCACTTATCCATAGCATTTATCATTTGTACCTATCAAACAATCAATACACTATACACGGATCTAACGAATCTTACTCTGATTTCATGGATTGAAAGAAATGTATAAATTGAGAACACACAACTTAGTGCAACAAAATTAACTCATGCCTTAAAATGCATGAACTGATAATTGTCAAAAAATATAGGAACATTCAAGTAAATACTACATGCCAAAAAGTAGGATTAGGATTTGATGGCTATTTTTCTAGACAAATCCAAAGATTTTGGTTCAATTTTTTTAGCACAATCAGCTATGTACATACCAATCTGGATATTTTTTTGGCACAATCATCTATGTAGGCAAATCAATTGTAAGGTCTGGCTACGAATTATTAGCACAATCACTAACCCACAGATCAAACAATTAATCACTAACCCTAGACGGATTATTAGCATAGTCATTTGTACATATCTCACTTATCATTTGTACCTATCAAACAATCAATACACTATACACGGATCTAACGCATCTTACTCTGATTTCATGGATTGGAAAAAAATGGCACAATCATGGATTGAAAGAACGTAAACCATAGGCTTTCTATTCCAAGGGGAGGCAGGGGGCGGTGACAGAACTAACCAGAGAAAACCTAGGATATATTTACCAAAAAAGGGGTATAGATGACTAACCAGTTCTCCGTCGGAGTCGTTGTCGTCGCCAGAGTGGTCGTTGGAGTCGCTGTGGACCACCGGCTCCGGCTGGGGAAGCACGACGTCGGCGACGACGTCAAGGCCGCACTGCTGTCCGCGTGAGACCTCATCGGCGGCGACGGCAACCTCTGTGCCCAGCTTCACGCGGTGCTTAGGTGCTTCACCAGCCCCGGATTCGACCCCGGCATCGCCCCTCCCTCCCATGGTGCGCTTCGGCGGCATCATGATACACTTCAGACGGCGGTGACGACTGAGAACGGCGTCGAGGATCCAGGCGGAGAGAGAGGATTGTGTGTGTAGCGGGAATGGGGAGTGCGGCCACCTATTATAACCAGCGGCTTGGGCGCCATTAATATGGAGCAGTTGGGAGCGAGGCAGGCGGCGGTCAAAGGTCCGGCTCGCCTCCCAGTGAGCCTGCGCAGCGGACTGCTCGCATGCCTACCGTCAATTCACACAGCTGCTCACACGTCTCGCGGTGAGACTGCGCACAGAACACGCCTCCCGTCAATTCACACACGCCTCCCTGTCAGCCTGCGCGGCGGACTTCTCACATGCGTCTCGTCAACTCACACCTGCTCGCACGGCACACATATTGTTTTTATTTTTTGAGGATTAATTTTGCCGCTTTATTACTTAACCGAAGCTACGGCACGTACATTGTTGGTCTAACGCCCACGATTTGAATAAATAAACCATTTGTGATGTCAACATGACATCTCTATGTTCCAACTAATAATAAGCTCCCGTTTGTAAGAAGCTTATATCAAAACTTGTCTCGAATTTGACAAAAAAACAATATCATAGTCTATTGGTGTCATATCATGACACCATGACAAGTTTCATGAATTTCAGCTGAGTTTTGGATTTAATGGAATAAAAAAAATCAAGATTCTCAATGTTCGTGGTCGAGCCACGATGCCGAGATATTCGAAATTTCTTGCCCTTTCTTGTATGGGGACTAAACATGCGCCCATGAACACATACATGATTTTCCAACCCATTTTGGTGCAGTGTTGCATGTGCCTGTAGTTCATATTTGAATTTTGCATGTTAAATTCCTAGAAACTCAATTAATGCATAAAAAGGCCGAAAGATCTCTGAAAACTTTCAAATATTAACACGACACATGCAGTGGTCTGTGTTGACTCTAGAAAAAAACAAGGAGAGAAGAGGCAGCAAATGTCATTTCGTCCACAAACGTGACATGCATGTTCCCCTTCGGAACCACGAGTCTTCTTGTTAGAAGCTCCGGTTTGTAAAAAGCTTAGATGAAAACTTGTCTCAAATTGGACAATATTTTTACCACAACCTATTGGTTCCATATCATGACAGCATGCCGATGTTTCATGAATTTTAGCTGAGTTGGGGATTTACTGGAATTTGAAAACCAAGATTCTCAATGTTTGCGGCACTCCTAAGGTCTCCGAAATCAATCAATGTATAAAAACGTCTGAATGATCTCTAATTTTTTTCAAATTTTAACAGGACACTCCTAGGGTCACATGTTCACTGCAGAAAAAGTTTGACATGCCTCGAAGTAGCGGCGGTGGTGGGATGGGTGGGGGGGGGGGGTCCGACACACTACGCGTCATGAGCCTCCGTGTGGGATTGTCTGGTTTGTGAGGCAGGTGCCACATCAAAGTCGTGCATTGGGTATTTAAAACATTACACAACCCTTTCATACATATGTTTGGGCCACATGCATGCAGTGGTGGTCCTCGTACACTCCCTCGTGCGGTTATCAGCGACGCGCCCATTCGTTGGCCCGCGTGGGCTTTCACTTTGACTGACAGCGAGAGGCGTTTGACCAAGGTGGATTCATCTTGGTCTGTGTTACGGTGTAGATCATGGTGAGATTCCAGACCAAAGTTTGAGTGCGTGCGTACACATGAATCCCTCCAACCGGCTCGAAGTGAGGGGACTACGCGTCGTGAACCTCCGTGTGGGGACTTTTCGGCCACATCAAAGTTGTGCATTGGGTATTCAAACATCACACAAAACCTCCATACATATGTTTGGGCCACATGCAGGCGGTGGTTGTCCTCGGACACTCACTCGCACGGTTATCGGCGACGCTCCCATCCGTGGGCCCACGTGGTCCATCACTTTGACCGACAGCGAGAGAGGTTAACTTGACCTAGGTGGATTCTTTTTGGTTTGTGTTGCGGTAGGTCATGGTGAGATTACATAGTATAGTTTGAGCACATGTGTATGCATGAATCCCTCCCACCGGCTCGAAGTGCGGGGGGGGGGGGGGGGGGCAGCATACTACGCGTCATGAACCTCGCTCCATGTGGGGACTTTACGATTTCCGAGGCAGGTGCCACATAAAAGTTGTGCATTGGGTATTCAAACATCACACAACACTTCCATACATATGCTTGGCCCACATGCAGGCGGTGGTTGTCTTCGGACACTCCCTCGCGTGGTTATCGCGGCAAGCCCATTCATGGGCCCGCGTGGACGTCCATCACTTTGACCGATAATGAGAGAGGTTACCAAGGTGGATTCTTCTTGGTTTATGTTACGGTAGGTCATGGTGAGATTCGAGACAAAAGTTTGAGCTCACGCGTACGCATGAATCCCTCTCACCGGCTCGAAGTGGGGGGACCGGCATACTACGCGTCGTGAACCCTCACTCCATGTGGGGACTTTCCGGTTCCAAAACAGGTGCCACATCAAAGTTGTGCATTGGGTATGCAAACACCCCACAACACTTCCATACATATGTTTGGACCACATGCAGGTGGTGGTTGTCTTTGGACACTCCCTCGCGTGGTTATCGGTGGCACGCCCATTCGTGGGCTCGCGTGGACGTCCATCACTTTGACTGACAGTGAGAGAGGTTTGACCAACGTTGATTCTTCTTGGTCCATGTTACAGTAGGACTTGGTGAGATGCCCTCCCACCGACTTGAAGTATGTGTGTGTGTGTGGGGGGGGGGGGCACTATACTGCGTACGTCCCGAACCAACGTGTGGTTGGGGTTGTCCGGGTTGCGAGGCGCATGTGCCACATCAAAGTTGTGAATTGGGTACTATTTAAATATCACACCACACTTTTCATACATATAGTTGGGCCACCCGCAGGTGGTAGCGGTCTCACCCATCTCGTGCCACACACACATCTGTGGACCCACACAGTCCACCTTTGACTGGAAGCGAGAGGGGGTTTGACCATGATGGATTCCTATAGGTTTTGTGTTACGGTAGGGTGAGATGCCAGACCTATTTGGGGGCATGCGTTCATAGCTAGGATTCCCTCCCGCCAACATGAACTGGGGGGCGGACGAGCAATATTGTGCGCTTTGTGAGACAGGTGCCACACCAAAGTTGTGCATTGGGTATTTGAACATCAAACCACCCTTTTCATACATATATTTTGTCCACATGCAGGTGTGTTTGTGTTCTGACCCTTTCCCGCGTTTTTTGCCAAATATATTATAAATAGCAGACGAGTGGGATGAAACAACTGTCTGCGATTGTAGATGCAATAGACACGGTTCCCTCAGACTACCCGTGTGCCACACCCGTTCCCTGTCACATCAGCACAGTCCACTGGTGACCGCTGGCCACGATTGGGCTCCACAAGCCTTCCCTCGCAATCTAAAAAATATCTACCCGCCTTGAGCGATTTCAGAAATGGTGATTCCGCGGGTTTTTCTATTTGATAGCACACAATTATTATGTTTGGGCTGTCTGCGATGTTTGTTGCTCCCGCGCCGCTTCAATCCCTTCATCCAAATTTTCAGTAGCCCCAACATTTTACTCCCGCCTAGTAAAATTATCAATAGCCGCGACATTTCCTCAAACACCACCTTGGCCCCCCTCCACACACACACACCCCAAAACCTCCACTCACACACACACCACCCCTCCCTCGCTCGAAACCCTAGCTAGCTCGTTGCCGCCGCCGCTGCCGCACCGACTCCATCGTCAACCTCTATTAGTCTGCCCATGCAGGTTACCCACCGATCTCCATACCCTCGCCGAGTTTCTTAGATGACGCCTACGAAACACCCCCTTTCCCACAAATCCCCGTCCCCATCCCCCACTCCAGAGCGTCGCAGCCTAAGCCCGGCTACGCTTCCCGGGGAGCTCGAGGAGCGAATGGCCAAAAAGAGGTTTATCGCGGCCTCTCCACCCGATGATGGTGAGGTGGCCGCCGAGGAAGCTGACTATGATGACTGGCCGAAGGCTTCAAATCAGCTGGCTCGCGTATGCCTGTATCTCATGGAAGCTGGCTACAACATCCAGCTCGTCGACAGCGACGGCTTGACACGGGCTATGTCACAGGTTAAGTGGCCCACCCCCAACCCCTCAGGTTCAACCGCCGTTGATCTCATCGATGGCCCCGCGGCTGATCTCCTCTGCCTTGCTGTCAAGAATTTGCCATCCTTCATTGCCATCGAGCCCCTTTTGTCTTTTCTGAAGGACACGTTCTACGCCGGTGGCTTGGGATCCTTAGATGCCAAGTCAGACCTCATCGACGACCACCATGAGAAGGGTACCCTCTCAGGCTCTTCCAAGGGGAAAGAGCCTATCCGCGACATCATGGAGGGCACCCTGCAACCGTGCTCTTCCAAGGGGAAGGAGCCCATCTGCGACAACAGGGAGCGCACCCAGAGTTCATGCTCTTCTAATGGGAAGGAGCCCATCTATGACAAGTGAGGAAACCCATGATTTGTTTTGCCGTGCCTCTTCAAAGGGGGAAACAACATATGATCGTGCTAGTAGCTTTTGCCATGCTATGTTTTAACCATGCCATGTTTCAATTGCTATATTTGGTTGTTTGTAGTAAGCCTTGTTTGTTTCAGTTATTCACAATGTGATGTTCTATATGTGCAAGAATGTACCGTGCAGTTCAATTTCATCAATACCAGTTTCAACGGCCAAAATTGGTTCCTGTTAAAGCTGGTGTAGTTAACACGCCCCCTGTTTATTTCAGTTTTCTCACAATGTGATGTGCAATCATACAATTTGATTGATGGTGTAGTGAGAACCCGGGTCCCACAAACCTTCTAGGCATGAGGTCGTGCCAGTCTAGGGCTGTTGCAAAGCAGCCTCGGCAAAGAACCGATCTTACCGGTAAACGATGCGTCCGGCAAGCACTACATCAACAAGCAAGACCAAGAGCTCGTCGGGAAGGAGTTTCTTCCCGGTGTTACATTTCATCCGGCAAGGTGGAGCCGACAAATCATGACCTACATGCGGGTCATCAAGAAGAATCAAGACTACTGCTGCCGGCAAGTTCCACACCGGCAAGCTCCGTGCCGGCAAGCTCCTTCCGTCGCTACTCCACCACTCCACCTCGACGGCCTGTCAGAGACTTGCCGATAGGTGTTGGGCGAGCAGGTGATTAGGTGAAGCTTGTCGGGGCATGTGGCAGTTCGCCGCCTGAGGAACACCTTTATTGACACACGTCCATGTGCGTGTCAAGCCAATGTTAACCCTATGTAATTACCTTTTTGCCTCTGTGGTGACCCCTTAACCTATAAAAGGAGGCCCACGGCTACTAGTAGAAGGGTTGACACTTTGCACAATCTACGTGTGTAGCTGCACTTTCCGCGCACCTTGCCGGCAAGCTGTGCTCCTTGTACTTGTGCTTCCACCATAATACAACTAAAGCAGGAGTAGGGTTTTACGCCTCACGGCGGCCCGAACCTGGGTAAACTTGTGTGTGTTCTGCTGATTCTGCTCTTTGTGCTCGTTGATCCCCACAGCCGAACCGCAAAGGGATCTTTGCTGGTCGCATTGATTGTCTTGGTTGTACCTCGACATCTTTGGCGCGTCAGGTTGGGGGATCGCGTGGGCGAACTTGATTCAGCAGTCTACGCGCTAGCTTCATCTTCATCATCATCGATGGCGCCCAAGAAAAAGGGCGCGGCCGCTACAACTCCTTCTACGTCTGAGCTGTTGTCGCGGATGTCCGCGGGTGGCACATGCCTCGCTGGCGGCACGGGCGGTACGGATAGAGGCAGTGGAGGCAGCCCAATTTCTTCACCAATGTTGGCATCTTCTTTGTCAACATCACGCTACAAAGAGAGAGCTAAGTTCTATAACTTCAAGTTACTTTCTGTTGCTTATCCTTATCCTTGAATAGCATTTTTGTACTTAACCTGTGCGCGAAGGAGCGTTTTTGGAACATTCTACGCTCTTGGTTGTTCTGGGTCCGCCCAACAACACTTATGCAGCTGCGTTTGTTTTCAGAAACGTTAAGCCCCCGTGGAGGCATCGTTCTCGATAGGCTGCTAGTCAAGACTTGATCCTAAGCGCCATCAATTAGAACGTGCATGCCCTGGGTGTATTCCGGCAAGCGTAGGGAATAATTGTGCAAAAATATAATCATTTAAGGAAAAGGCTTAGCAAGTTTTTATTTTCCTTAAGATTTCTGCGTAAACCCGTATGCTAAGGAGCCTTCTCGGGGTTAGTTGCGCTCCTAGTTGTCTCGAGTCTGCTCGACAACATGAGCAGCTGCACTAAAACTGGGAAGGTAAATCTTTTTCGGGAGGCGGCATTCCCGGCAAGCTGCTAAGGACCCGTTTCCTCAAAGCGCTGCTGACTGGATCGTGCGCGTCGGAAAGCATTCCGGCAAGTGAGGGGAATTTTCAGCAGAAGTCATAATCTGCACACAAGTTAAGTATGAACCAGATACTAATTAACTTGTTGTGTTAAAATGCTGCCGTGGCATTTCATGCCCGAATCAGTGTCGTAGGTATGCGAGTGGGGAATTGCTTCACGGCAATGCCAGCGTCAGCCTTTTCGGAAGCTGCCACTCGCATCGAGAATCCGGAGTTCTCTGCTAGAATCATAATCCTTCCCAGATATGATCTTTTCGGCATCAAGAATCAAGTAGTTCTCTGCCGACAAGCAAAGCCTTCCCGGGAACCAGCTTCCCGGAAGCCGGTGTCGAGAACCTCAGAGTTCTCCGTTGAAGGCACAAGCCTTCCTGGGAATGACTTTTCCCGGAAGCTGGCGTCAAGAACCTCCGAGTTCTCCGCTGAAATCACAAGCTTTCCCGGGAACAAGCTTCCCGGAAGCCGGCGTCGAGAACTTCAGAGTTCTCCGCTGAAACCACCGACCTTCCTGAGAACAACCTTCCCGGAAGCCGGCGTCAAGAACCTCAGAGTTCTTCGCTAAAATTAGGAATCAAGATTTTACTCCAGCATCGAGATCTTCAGAGTTCTCTGCCGGAGAGCTCTCTTTGTTAGACAAGCTCAGGGGCTGGCAGCACCCCTGGGAACAACCTTCCCGGAAGCCAGCATTGATAACGTTGAAGTTCTCTGCTGAAATCATAAACTTTCCCGGAATAACCTTTCCGGAAGCCGGCAAGAGATACATCAATTCTCTGCCAAAGACGAGCCAAGTTGGCTCGGGGGCTGGTAGCTTGTCAGGAACTTTCTTCCTGGGGGCTACTTACCGTATGCGTTCTTCCCAGAGAAAAAGATGTGACTGTCTTGACTCATGCCAAGTTTGGTCCCACCTCCAGCATCGAGATCTTTCAAGGCGGTCCTGGGGGCTCCTGACGGTGTAGTGAGAACCAGGGTCCCACAAACCTTCTAGGCATGAGGTCATGCCAGTCTAGGGCTGTTGCAAAGTAGCCCCGACAAAGAACTGATCTTACCGGTAAACGATGCGTTCGGCAAGCACTACATTAACAAGCATGACCAAGAGCTCGTCGGGAAGGAGTTTCTTCCCGGTGTTACATTTCATCTGGCAAGGTGGAGCCGATAAGTCATGACCTATAGGCGGGTCATCGAGAAGAATCAAGACTACTGCTGCCGGCAGTTCCACACCGGCAAGCTCCGTGCCGACAAGCTCCTTTCATCGCTACTCCACCACTCCACCTCGGCGGCCTGTCAGGGACTTGCCGACAGGTGTTGGGCGAACAGGTGATTAGGTGAAGCTTGTCAGGGCACGTGGCAGTTCGCCGCCTGAGGAACACCTTTATTGACACACGTCCATGTGCGTGTCAAGCCAATGTTAACCCTATGTAATTACCTTTTTGCCACTATGGTGACCCCTTAACCTATAAAAGGAGGCCCATGGCTACTGGTAGAAGGGTCGACACCTTGCACAATCTACGTGTGTAGCTGCACTTCCCGCGCACCTTGCCGGCAAGCTGCACTCCTTGTACTTGTGCTTCCACCATAATACAACTAAAGCAGGAGTAGGGTTTTATGCCTCACGGTGGCCCGAACCTGGGTAAACTTGTGTGTGTTTTGCTGATTCCGCTCTTTGTGCTTGTTGATCCCCACAGCCGAACCGCAAAGTGATCTTTGTTGGTCCCATAGATTGTCTTGGTCATATCTCAACATTGATGTTTAAGCACAAGCTTAGTTCTATGCAATTTCAACAATACCACTATGAATGCTTATATTTGGTTGCTATTAAGCTTGTTGTAGTGAGCATATGCCTTGTTTAATGATTTTTGGTTGTTCGGTTGTTTGTAGTGAGCATATGTCCAGTTTCAATTGCTATATTTGGTTGTTTGTAGTATGCCTTGTTTATTTCAATTATTCATAGTGTGATGCTCTATATGTGCAAGTATTGACTGTGTAGTACAATTTCATCAATACCAGTTCAACGGCCATATTTGTTTCCTGTTAAGCCTGGTGTAGGTAATACGCCCGCTATTTTTTCACATTGTGATGTTCAATTATACAATTTGATGTGTAAGCACAAGCTACATTCTATGCAATTTCAACAATACCACTATGAATGACTATATTTGGTAGCTGTTAAGCCTGTTGTAGTGAGCATATGCCTCTTTTAATGGTTTTTGGTTGTTCAATTATTTGTAGATAGCATATGTCCAGTTTCAATTGCTATATTTGGTTGTTCATAGTATGCCTTGTTTATTTCAGTTATTCACAATGTGATGTTCTATATGTGCAAGTATGAATTGTGCAGTTCAATTTCATCAATACTAGTTTCAACGACCATATTTGGTTCCTGTTAAGCCTGGTGTAGTTAACATGCCCGCTGTTTTTTTCAGTCTTTTCGCAACGTGATGTTGAATTATACAATTTGATGTTTAAGCACAAGCTACGATCTATGCAATTTCAACAATACCACTATGAATGACTACATTTGGTTGCTCTTAATTAAGCCTGTTGTAGTTAACACACCTTTCCATTTTGATGTAACAATAACTAGTGTACTTAAACCTGCACAATACTAATTTGAATGACTATATTTGGTTGTTGTTAAATGTTAGGCCTGTTGCAGTTAACACACCTTTCCACTTCTTGTTTGCTTAACTAGCGTGCTTAAACCTGCACAATGAAGCTATCATTTCAAGATTATGTTGTCTACCATGGATATATTTGGTTGATGTTTAGCCTGTTGTGCTTAACATGACTTTCAATGTACTTACATAAGACAATATTGGGAATGACTGTTGTTTTCCATCGAGGTTAGTTTCATCCCATGGCTTATATATACTCCCTCCACCCCATAATATAAGATGTTAATTCATCCAATACGTGAGTATATTGGATGTAATAAGATCTTATATGATGGGACGAAGGGAGTATTGTACTACATCATTGTGCAATTGCAGTTTAGCTTCTAACATTAACTTGGTGCTTGTAGGTACATATGTCATTGGTAAATATCCGCGCTTCGACCCTTTTTGCGTATGGGGCAATGAGATATTCATGAACCAGCATCAAGTGAGGAAACTAATAAAGATTGTTAGTAAAATGGGTCAAAAGATGGCAATTAAACTATTTGTTTACACTTTATCCAAGACAACAGTGAACTATAGGATGGTAACTAAGAACTCTGTAGCCTTGTTTTTACTGCCCATAATGAGTTATTAGATGACAATGTCTGAATCTTTTTCATTTGCAGTGGTTCCCAAAGCAGTTTACTCAAGATTACCTCTCAAACTACATGATTGGTGGACATGCAAAGGTTAAAGTATTTCTACCAGACTATAATGACTATCTAGAAGTCCTCATGACGACAGTGAAGGATGGGCGGTCGGCCATCACAAGGGGTTGGACTAGAGTCTTGCGTGCATTCGGCATGGAGGAGGGCACAATATGGGCATTCCGCTTTACCTTGTACAGCAACCAGAATGTCTTTTGCCTCTTTCTTTACCATCTTTAATACAAGTATACAACCCTGGTTCATCATTCTTTATTTGGTGATTATGTAATTCTTTTTTTATGTAATTCTTGAACATATTTACCTGTGAATCGAATAATGCATTGGTTGTTGAACTTGATGGATATGAATAAAATTATTGCCTACTTTCAAATTCAAATTATGTATAATTTTTAAATTGCAGTGATTAAATTAGGGAGAAAATGCACTCTGCAGGTCATTACGCTGCACACGGTTTGTGAAGCACAACGTGTGTGATATACCTCATAATCCGACACATTTCACAGAGAGAACGTGTGCGACCATGCACACAATTTACATTTGCAAAGCGTGTGTGATGTCGGACAATATCACAAACGGTGCGACCAAACTAAATGTTTGTGATAGCCTCCTTATCATACACGCTTTACAATCATGATCTGTTTGTGATGTCGTACGCATCATAAACGTTTCACCATAGAATAGCGCGTGCGATAGTTATCCCATCCGACACGAGTACGACAGTCGGACGTTTCGTAAACTTATCCGACACATGCACGATGGTTAAATTATCTTCTTAATTATATATGGCAAACGACGCGGGAAAAGTAAATGTGTGTGATAGTTTCCTTATCATACAGGCTTTATAATCATAAACTGTTTGTGATGGGGCGCACATCGTAAACATTGCACCACAGAATAGCACGTGCGATGGTAATGCCATCCCACACGACTAGCAAGGATGGAGCGTTTGGGAAATTTGATATATCGCAAACAGTTGTGTGACGACTCACGTTTGGGATAGATGCGGGCATCGCATGCGCTTAGTTCTGCCAAACGTATGCATTCTTACTCCCTATCGCAGACGTTTTCTGGGTCGTGTGGGATGGACCCCCCCTATTGCACACACACGCAAGGCGATGGTTTAAAACTCTCTCGCGGAAAGAGGGTAAAAACCGTTTGTATAGGATGTCACTGCACCAATGTATGTTAGCGTATGCCTCTCCCTCATTGCATATAATAAGTATCACGCGTGTCATATTCAATTGCCCATGGACAATCTTTCTCATTGTTCTACAAAAGCTCTCTACTAAACCAATTAACTTTTATTATCTCGCAAAGTACTTCTAGTTTTATTCTCGCAAACTAGTTTTATTCCTTGTTTTAGGTAAAACAAACGTTGGTGTGCGTAGAGTTGTATCGGTGGTCGATAGAACTTGAAGAGAATATAAATTCTACCTTTAGCTCCTAGTTGGGTTCGACACTCTTACTTATCGAAAAAGGCTACAAACGATCCCCTATACTTGTGGGTTATCACAGGCTCATGCCCGTGTGGAGAGGTATGAAGCCTCAGACAGGTTCTTTAGCTGTAAGATGGAGGTGAACAGCTCTGTTAGCCAGCACATACTCAAAATGTGTGGGTACGCCAATCGCCTCAATCAGTTGGGGGTTGCTATTCCTACTGAAGTAGCAATTGACAGGGTTCTCCAGTCATTGCCACCAAGCTACAAAGGCTTTGTGATGAACTATAACATGCAAGGGATGGAGAAGACACTCCCTGAGCTTTTCGCGATGCTTAATACCGCGGAAGCAGAAATCAAGAAAGAGCATCAAGTGTTGATGGTCAAAAAGACCACCAGTTTCAAGAAGGGTAAGGGAAAGAAAGGGAACTTCAAGAAGAATGGCAAGCCAGTTACTACTCCCGTGACGAAACCCAAGGCTGGACCCAAACCTAAGACTGGGTGTTTCTATTGCAATGGGAATGGCCAATAGAAGCGGAACTACCCTAAGTACTTGGCAGATAAGAAGGCTGGTAACGTCAACAAAGGTATATTTGATATACATGTAATTGATGTGTACCTTACTAGTGCTCGTAGTAGCGCCTGGGTATTTGATACTGGTTCGGTTGCTAATATTTGTAACTCGAAATAGGAGCCGCGGAATAAACGAAGGCTAGCTAAGGACAAGGTGACAATGCGCGTTGGAAATGGCTCCAAGGTTGATGTGATCGCTGTCGGCACGCTCCCTCTACGTCTACCTTTGGGATTAGTTTTAAACCTCAATAATTGTTATTTGGTGCCTGCGTTGAGCATGAACATTATATCTGGATCTTATTTATTGCGAGACGGTTATTCATTTAAATCCAAGAATAATGGTTGTTCTATTTATATGAATAATATCTTTTATGGTCATGCACCCAATGTGAATGGTTTATTCTTATTGAATCTCAATAGTAGTGATACACATGTTCATAATATTGATGCCAAAAGATGCAAAGTGAATGATGATAGTACCACATACTTGTGGCACTGCCGCTTGGGTTAATTGGTGTAAAGCGCATGAGGAAACTCCATACTGATGGACTTCTGGAATCACTTGACTTTGAATCATTTGAAACATGTGAACCATGCCTCATGGGCAAGATGACTAAAATGCCATTTTCCAGTACAATGGAGCGGGCAAGTGACTTGTTGGAACATACTGATGTATGCGGTTCGATGAGTGTTGAAGCACGCGGTGGATATCGTTATTTTCTGACCTTCACAAATGATTTGAGTAGATATGGGTATATTTACTTAATGAAACACAAGTCTGAAACATTTGAAAAGTTCAAGGAGTTTCAGATAGAAGTAGAGAATCATTGTAAAAAGAACATAAAATTTCTACGATCTGATCATGGAGGTGAATATTTGAGTTACGAGTTTGGTATGCATTTAAGACAACGTGGAATTGTTTCACAACTCACGCCACCTGGAACACCACAGCGTAATGGTGTGTCCGAACGTCGTAATCGTACTCTATTGGATATTGTGCATTCTATGATGTCTCTTAGCGATTTGCCACTATCGTTTTGGGGTTATGCATTAAAGACAGCCGCATTCACATTAAATAGGGTACCGTGTAAATCCGTTGAGACGACACCGTATGAATTATGGTTTGGCAAGAAACCTAAGCTGTCGTTTCTTAAAGTTTGGGGATGTGACACTTATGTCAAGAGGCTTTAGCCTGATAAGCTCGAACCCAAAGCAGAGAAGTGTGTCTTCATAGGATACTCTAAAGAGACAATTGGGTATACCTTCTATCATAGATCCGAGGGCAAGATATTTGTTGCCAAGAATGAATCCTTCCTAGAGAAGGAGTTTCTCTCGAAAGAAGTGAGTGGGAGGAAGATAGAGCTTGATGAGGTAATCGTACCTTCTCTCGAATTGGAGAGCAGTGCAGCACAGAAAGATGTTCCTGTGATGCCTACACCAGTCGGAGAGGAAGCTAATGATGATGATCATGAAACTTTGAATCAAGCTACTACTGAACTTCGTAGGTCGACCAGGACACGTACCGCCCCTGATTGGTACGGTAATCCTGTCTTGGATGTCATGTTGTTGGACAACGATGAACCTACGAACTATGTGGAAGCAATGATGAACCCGGATTCCGACAAATGGCTAGAGGCCATGAAATCCGAGATAGAATCCATGCACAAAAACCAAGTATAGACTCTGGTGGACTTACCTGATGACCAAAAGGCCATTGAGAACAAATGGTTCTTTAAGAAGAAGACAAACGTTGATGGTAATGTCACCATCTATAAAGCTTGACTTGTCGCAAAAGGTTTTCGACAAGTTCAAGGGGTTGACTACGATGAGACTTTCTCACCCGTAGCGATGCTAAAGTCTGTTAGGATTATGTTAGCAATTGCTGCATTTTTTGATTATGAAATCTGGCAGATGGACGTCAAAACTGCGTTCCTTAATGGTTTCCTTAAGGAATAGTTGTATATGATGCAACCCGAAGGTTTTGTCAATCCTAAGGATGCTAATAAGGTATGCAAGCTCTAGCGATCCATTTATGGACTGGTGCAAGCATCTCAGAGTTGGAATCTTCGCTTTGATGAGGTGATCAAAGCTTTTGGATTTATCCAAGCTTATGGAGAAGCTGGTATTTACAAGAAGTGAGTGGGAGCTCTGTAGCATTTCTAATATTGTATATGGATGACATATTATTGATTGGAAATTATATATAACTTTTGGAATGCATAAAGGGTTATTTGAACAAGAGCTTTTCAATGAAAGACCTCGGTGAAGCAGCTTATATATTGGGCATCAAGATCTATAGAGATAGATCAAGACGCCTGATAGGACTTTCACAAAGTACATACCTTGACAAGGTTTTGAAGAAGTTCAAAATGGACCAGTCAAAGAAGGGGTTCTTGCCCATGTTGCGAGGTATGAAGTTGAGTAAGACTCAATGCCCAGCCACGGCAGAAGATAGAGAAAAGATGAGAGTCATCCCCTATGCCTCAGCCATAGGCTCTATCATGTAGGCCATGCTGTGCACTAGACCTGATGTGTGCCTTGCCATAAGTATGGCTGGTAGGTACCTAAGTGATCCAGGAGTGGAACACTGGACAACGGTCAAAAATATCCTTAAGTACCTAAAGAGGACTAAGGAAATGTTTCTCTTTTATGGAGGTGATAAAGAGCTCGTCGTAAAGGGTTACGTCGATGCTAGCTTTGACACTGATCCAGTTGACTCAAAGTCACAAACCGAATACGTATTTGTTTTGAATGTTGGAGCAGTCAGTTGGAGTAGCTCCAAGAAGAGCGTGGTAGCATCATCTACATGTGAGGCGGAATACATAGCTGCTTCGGAAGCGGTGCAGGAAGGAGTCCGGATGAAGGAGTTCATGTCCGATCTAGGAGTGGTTCCTAGTGCATCGGATCCCATGGCTATCTTTTGTGACAACACTGGTGCCATTGACATTTCACAAGAAGACCAAGCATATCAAACACTGCTTCAGCTCCATCCGTGATTACATCAAGGAAGGTGACATAGAGATTCGCAAAGTACATACCGATCTGAATGTTGCAGACCTTTTGACTAAACCTCTTTCACGAGCAAAACATGATCAGCACCAAAACTCGATGGGTGTTAGATTCATAACTATGTAAGCTAGATTATTGACTCTAGTGCAAGTGGGAGACTGTTGGAAATATGCCCTAGAGGCAATAATAAAGTTGTTATCATCATATTTCCTTGTTCATGATAAATGTTTATTATCCATGCTAGAATTGTATTGACCGAAAAACTTAAATACATGTGTGGATATATAAACAGACACCGTGTCCCTAGTGAGCCTCTACTAGACTAGCTCGTTGATTAAAGATGGTTAAGGTTTCCTAACCATAGACATGAGTTGTCATTTAATAATGGGATCACTTCATTAGGAGAATGATGTGATGGATAGACCCAATCATAAGCTTAGCATCCGATCATATCACTTAGTTTAATTGCTACATCTTTCTTCATGTCAAGTATCTGTTCCTTAGACCATGAGATCGTGCCACTCCCTAATACTGGAAGAATACTTTGTGGGTATCAGACGCCACTTCATAACAGGGTGATCATAAAGGTGCTCTTTAGGTTCTCGGAAAGTATTTGTTGGGTTGCATGGATTGAGACTGGGATTTGTCACTCCGTGTGATGGAGAGATATCTCTGGGCCCTCTCGGTAATACAACATCATGAATAGCTTGCAAGCATGTGGCTAATGTGTTTAGTCGCGGGGATCTTGTATTACGGAAGGAGTAAAGAGACTTGCCAGTAACAATATTGAACTAGGTATGGCGATACCGACGATCGAATCTCGGGCAAGTAACATATCGCCGAACAAAGGGAATTGTATACGGGATTAACTGAATCCTTGACATCGTGGTTCAAACCGATAAAGATCTTCGCTGAATATGTGGGAGTCAATATGGGCATCCAGGTCCTGCTATTGATTATTGATCGGAGAGGAGTCTCGGTCATGTCTGCATGTTCTCGAACCCGTAGGGTCACACACTTAACGTTCGGTAATGCTAGGGTAGTATTGGGATATACATAATGGTGAGACCGAATATTGTTCGGATCCTCGGATGAGATCCAGGATATCACGAGGAGCTCTGGAATAGTCCGGAGGTAAAGATTTATATATGGGAAGTGATTTTTAGGGTACCGGAAAAGTTCGGGGGGGGGGGGGGGGGTATGCCGACAGTGTACCGGAGGCATCGAAGGGTTCGGGGGTATGCCGACAGTGTACCGGAGGCCAGGGCACCGCCCCTCAGCCCATGCTGGCCTCCGGGAGTGGTGGGGGCGCCTCCACCTGACTTGGTGGGCAAGCCACCCCTTTGGCCGCCGCCGCTCCCTTGGAGGAGGGGCTAGGGCTGGCCGCCACCCTTCCCCACCCCTATATATAGTGGGGAGGTGCAGGGGGATGCTCACCCTTTGCTGGCCGCCTCCTCTCCCATCTCCCCCCATCTCCTCGCGCAGACACTTGGCAAAGCCCTGCTGCAGTTCCGCCGCCGCCGCCGCCACCACCACGCCGTCGTGCTGGCCTAGATCACATCTACCTCTCCACCCTCGCTTGCTGGATCAAGATGGCGAAGACGTAACCTAGCCGTACGTGTGTACATCTCAGAGGTGCCATTCGTGCAGCACTTGGATCGGATTGCATCTCGAAGGAGTACGACTACGCCAACCACGATCATTAGATCATTAACGCTTTCGGTCTACAAGGGTATGTAGACACACTCCCCTCTCGTTGCTAGCATCTCCTGAGAATAGATCTTGGGTGTTTCATAGGATTTTTGTTTTTTGTTTTCCATGCTTCGATCCCCATCACTTAAGTGTTGAGCTCACCTCGGAAGTCTATATAAAGGGGAGTGGGGCACACCCTTCAGGGTTGATCTTTTTCCTCCCACCAATGCCGCCTCCACTACCCACGCCCATATGTTGTGCGACCGGGCCTAGAAGTCCGCTGCCCGATGCTGCTCCCCGTATGTGTGGATACCTTGGTGGCATCACATTTGCGGTTCTTGGACGAACCGTTTGAGGGAACTGCAAGGAGCTATCCAAAGGATTCGCGAGGAACTATTCGAGGGATCCGCGAGGAAACCATTAGCGAAAGATTAGCTATGCCAGGAGGAGGCGACTCGGCTGATTGACTACACGCTTCACCAACTCTACTTCTGATGTGGTGGCCGTGCGTTTAGTGGTAAAACCCAATCCCGTGATATATCTCCAGCAATATGTTCTTGGTTGCGCGGTAGGGAATTTTTGGCGCTAGAGTAGCGTACCGCATGCCCAATAGTGGTATCAGAGCCTTTGCTGAGTGGTGTTAGATTCGGGATGAATTTACATATGGTGATATGTAGATTGGTTTATGTACTGGTCAATGCGACCGGCTGTCAATATGATCGACAGTATATGGTGCCTGGCGTTTGGAATTATGATCTGCCTTTTCAGGATTGTGTTGCGAAGGTCATGACAGATGTACCCCTACTGGTCGATTTCCGCCAACGGGGTAGACCGTGGAGCGTAAAACCGCTCACAACACGTGAAGATCAATCAGATTGGTCGAATCAGAAAGATGGTCAAAATTTGGTAAATATGATTTCCCGATGAAAATTCCAATGTAAAAATGCATATATTGGATAATTAGTAAATACCATGAGGGGCCAGTCCCCTCGACCCCTGTGGGGGCGCTGCCTCTCGACCCCCTTTGCGTTTATTTTTATTTCTTTTGCGGGTATTGCGTTTATTTCTTAGGGAGACACATAACTTGTTTTTGCATGGAATGCTTGTGATTATAGCCCATGAATGTTGCATGTAAATTTTTATTTCATAACCTACGTGTCATAAGTACGGCAACTGGCAGGAGCCATATGGTGTCTCATTATTGTATTAATGACCCACGTGTCAACATGAGTTTTGTGATGTAATTTGCTTTCATAGCGAAGTATCTATGTAACACTTGGCGGTTGACATCGTGGCGTGGAGATGGAGATCACCACAAGGATAACCATGCATGGAGATGGAGATCAGCATGGGCAGGCCACACACGTGGAGATGGAGATCACCATGCACTACCAAAAGAGGCTATACCATATCACACTTGTATAAACTTGCTGTCAAAGTTTATCCTTCTACGCACCTTTCTTTTGCATGGTAGATGTTTTAAGTAGGGTGATCCCTCAAAGAATTTCAAGTAAAATTGCCTCCACAATTGCTACAACATCACATGTTATGTATTTTTAGTGGCTAGCCTATAAAATTAGGGTGCTACTAATTCTCCTTAATGTGTTGTGTTTCTGTCGGACACTTACGTGCGAAGCATTGCTTAACTTGTCATGGCTATCAAAACAGTTTTGGGCCTTGAGGCATAGGAGTTGGTGTGGCATGAGATGTCCCCAACAAACAAGAGGTGTATAAAGATACAATTAGCGAGTGTTGCTTACTGAGTGATATAGTCTTCTAGCAATGATGCAAAAGCTTACTACTTGATATGTTGATCTTGGATCTTGAAGCGCTAGTATCAACGGAGGGATGTGATAATCCCCAAGTGCAAGGAACCATCGTAGCACTTTGCAAAGATGGAAGTGATAAGTATGGAGTGTCGAACCCGCAAGGGGATAAAGGTAAGATCAATATTCTCCCAGGTCCTATCTGCCACTAATACAACCCTACGTACACCGAGCGTTTGCTTTTATCTAGAAGCGAGAAATAAAACTACGAAGTGGGTATAAAGGGATAGTTCTGCAAGATAACGAAGAACATAAACATAAAAGTAGGTGCTGCCTAAATAAAAATGCAATATATTACAATATAATACAAATAGCGAGTGTGGAATAATGGTGGTATGGTGTGCGGAATTGTCCCTTGGCAATTAGCTAAGTTACGAGACCAATGGCAAGTATTAATGTGGGAGAGGCCTCTGCTAGCATGTCATCCCTTACTTGGAATTTTATGCACTTATGATTGGAACTATTAGCCAGCACCCGCCGCAACTACTAAAAAGTTCATGAAGGTAAAACCCAACCATAGCATTATGATATATTGGCCCCCCTTCAATCCCGTATGTATCAATTTCTATGGTAAGGAGAAGTTTCTGTCGCTCTCGCCCCCTAATGCATAGTCCTATCAACATACAACTAACCCTATGGTGTGATCCACGCGCGCGCTCATATGATGGGCACCAAAGGACATTAACATAACCACAAACAATTTAAACCAATTATAGCAATTCACCAATTAACGCATAGGACAACAATAATCTACGCAAACACAATAGCGATGACACAAATCATTGGATAATAATTCATAGAACCAAGACACCATGTTCAAGTAGGGGATTACAGCGGGTTGCGGGAGTGTGGACCGCTGAGCAGAGGTAGGGAAGGTGATGAAGACGGCAACGTTGTTGAAGACGATCACCACGGTGATGGTTCCCCAGCGGCACTCCGGCGCCACCGAGAGAGAGAGAGAGAGAGAGAGAGGCTCCCCTCCGGCTTGCTCCTCCAAGGCCTCCCCCTAGATGGGGTGTGGGATCGAGGAGATAGGTCTAGAGGGGGGGGGGGTGAATAGACACTTAACCAACCAAAGTTGCAGTTTTTAATTTCTCTTGGAACTTAGGCAGATTTTGGCACAAGTTATGATCACTCCAATACTTTCTACACATGCATATCTAGAGATTGAGCAGCGGAAATAGTAAAGCATGCAAGAGTACGGAAAGTAAAGGGTAGAGTATGGAAGATCAAACGGAATGAAGACACGGTGATTTTTGGCATGGTTCGAATAGGTGGTGCTATCGTACGTCCACGTTGATGGAGACTTCAACCCACGGCGGGTAACGGCTGTGCGAGTCCACGGAGGGCTCCACCCACAAAGGGTCCATGAAGAAGCAACCTTGTCTATTCCACCATGGCTTATGTCCATGAAGGACTAGCCTCACTCAGGTAGATCTTCACGAAGTAGGCGATCTCCTTGCCCTTACAAACTCCTTGGTTCAACTCCACATCATGTCGGAGGTTCCCAAGTGACACCTAACCAATCTAGGAGATACCACTTTCCAAAAGGTAATAGATGGTGTGTTGTTGATGAACTCCTTGCTCTTGTGCTTCAAATGATAGTCTCCCCAACACTCAAACAACTCCTCACAGGTTTGGCTATGGTGGAAGAAGGATTTGAGTGGAAAGCAACTTGGGAAAGGCTAGAAATCAAGGTTCAAATGGTTGGATTGGAATGTCTTGATCTCAACACATGAGTAGGTGGTTCTCTCTCAGAAAATGTATGGTGGAAGTGTAGGCATGTTCTGATGGCTCTCCTTACTGAGTAAGAAGGGGTGGAGGGGTATATATAGCCTCCGCACAAAATCCAACCGTTACACACTTTTGACCCAACTCGGTGGCACCGATCAGAAATCTCGGTGGCACCGACCTGTGTAAAAGATATGAACGTTAGGAATCTCGGTGGGACTGACTGGAACAACTCGGATGGACCGAAGTGCAATGGCTAGGGCAAACCTCGTCTCGGTGGCACCGATTGCATCAACTCGGTAGGACCGAAGTGAAGCAATAAGGCAACAGAGAGTTGGCAAGCCATCTCGGTGAGACCGATTTGCAAAACTCGGTGGGACCGAACTGAATGCAAACGATTACAGAGAGTTGGCAAGGCCTTCTCGGTGAGACCGAGATCCATATCGGTGGAGCTGATTTGTTAGGGTTTTGGCAGTGGCTAAGTCCAGATGAACTCGGTGGCTCCGGATAGTAAATTTCGGTGGGGCCGAGTTGGAATGTAGGTTTTGGACATATTTGGATGGAGAAAGTGGTTGAGGGATTTGGAACACTGTCACTAAGTACTTGAGCAAAAAGACCATTAAGCAACACCTCATCCCCTTTTAATAGTATTGGCTTCCCTATGGACTCAATGTGATCTTGGATCACTAAACCAAAAATGTAGAGTCTTGATCTTTTGCCAATCTTTGTCCTTAGCATTTTGAAGGGTTCCACATCCTCTTGTCCCTGCCACGCCATTGTTGAACTTGTCTGAAATTTACTAGATAAAAGCATTAGTCCAACAACATGTATGTTGGCATAAATTACCAAAACCACCAAGGGAGCAACTATGCTTTCAATCTCCCCCTTTTTGGTAATTGATGACAACATACATCAAAGCTTCAAATAAAGATTTAGCAGAAGTTTGTATGAAAGCTTTGAAGGAAAGGGCATGTACATGTATGAGCTCCCCTAAACTCCCCCTGAAGAGGTGCATATAAAATGATGATACCACATGGGAGATATACATGCAGCATGTATCTTGGCTATATGCATCAGAGCAACATATATATCATATAAGTGTCCACATGTCCATGATTGTCTCCTTGCAAACAATATATACTAGTAAGAGGTCAATCATGTACATGAGTGTGATGCATATACTTACCTTGAAGTTCTTGATCAAGTACCTGAAGAAATACACTTGAGAAAACAGGGTTAGATAACACAAGATAACTTCTTCAAGAAAAAAAGAAAGTCACAAGATCAACTGGAAACCAAGATTGGGATGACATGTAGAAGAAAGTATCACTAGGTGAATACTTCTTTGAAGCAGACATGTCCCCAAAAGAATAGTTATCTTCCCTTAAAGAACTTCCTCTCCCCCTGAATCTGACATTGGATATTGGGAGCAGGTAGGGTGAGAAAACTTAACTAACAACCAAAAGCTGATCATGTTTCTCCCCTCTTAGAAACATGTAACATTCTCTCCTCTTGTAAGGTGCATCTCTTTTGTAGTGGTAAGCTTTTTGATGTATTCCTCTCTCCCCCTTTGACATCAATTTCCAAGAAGGGACTTCAAGGTTATTGATCAAGTGGGCTTGGTCCTTGAGAAACACATCTAGCCATTGAGTGGCTCTAGATGCAAGTAGAGGATAAGAATCATTGAGTGGAGCTGGAGCAGAAAAACTCAGGAAATATTTGACAGAAAACTCCTTAGAGCAGCAAAATCGGTGACACCGAGTTGAATCAATTCGGTGGAACCGAGTTTGATGCAATGGAACATTTTGTCAGCTCAGCTCACTAGGCAACGGAATTCTCACAAGAATTTGTAATGAATTTGCTGTGAATCAAGATAAACAAAAAAAACACAGAAAAGAAACAAAGAAACGACTAGATGAAGTTTTTTTTTGAAAAAGGAAACACTCTAGCAAGAAGAATAAACAAAAGAAATACTAGAGAACTTCATATAGATGGGTCGGCGACTAGGTCACCTATGTTAGAGTATATTGACTTAGGAGTCAAGTGAGAACACTTGATCATAGGTCATACTCATCGTTTAAGCTCAAAATGGGGTTGCCATTTTTCCTTTAAGCATTTCAATGTATTCACATCTTGTTGAGTTGCTTTAGCTCATGTCTTTGAGTAAAGCTTCTCTAAGATGTGATAACTTACATTGGGATTTGGTGGTGAAGTCCATCATGTAGTTGAACTTGAAGTGGATGCTCATAAGTTGAAGTTTGGAGCTATCCTATCATTTGTAGTTCATCTTCCTACATGGTTTAGTTTTGCAAGGAACAACATGTATATCCAAAATGACAAGAGTGAAGCATAACTCAAAAGTTTGTCAAAGGATATGTTTAGGTTGTCTTGTTCCTTGTTCCACCATCAATTGTTGAAACTTGGGTTATACAAGATTGCTTATGATAAGAGTGTGTTGCAATCTTGTGACATGAAGCCTGTCCAAGTACTTACAAAAGGTTAGATACAATACAAGGGAGCATAATATCCAAGATATAAGATGATCATGAAGGTATCATGGATTAGTCAAGATGGATCATGCCCTTGTATGCATCCACATGAACCTCTAGTTCACATTTGAAGCATCAATGATGTTCAACTCACTTCTCAAGTGACAAAAAACTTTCTCATCTAGGGGTTTGGTAAAGATGTCTGCCAATTGTTTGTCGGTACGAACATGTTTAAGGTCAATGTCACCTTTCTCAACATGATCTCGAATGAAATGGTGACGAACCTCATTATGCTTAGTTCGAGAATGTTGCACGGGATTGTGTGCAATCTTAATAGCACTCTCATTGTCACATAGTAATGGTACATGTCTCACATGCACACCATAGTCTTTAAGAGTTTGTGTCATCCATAGTAATTGAGCACAACATGATCCCGCGGCAATGTATTTCGCTTCGGCAGTAGATAGAGATACAGAGTTTTGTTTCTTGGAGGACCAAGACACAAGAGATCTACCAAGAAATTGACATGTACCCGAAGTGGATTTTCTGTCAACCTTGTCTCCGGCATAGTCCGAATCGGAGTAGCCAACAAGATTAAAAGAAGATCCTTTGGGATACCATATGCCAAAGTTTGGTGTATGTAACAAGTATCTCACAATTCTTTTCACCGCCTTAAGGTGACACTCTTTTGGTGCCGCTTGGTATCGTGCACACATGCACACACTTAGCATAATGTCGGGACGGGAGGCACATACATATAGCAATGAACCAATCATAGATCGATAAACCTTTTGATCAACCGGTTTGCCATCCTTGGTCAAGTCAAGATGTCCACTCGTGGGCATGGGAGTTTTCATACCTTTACTCTCTTGCATGTTGAACTTCTTGAATAAGTCCTTGGTATACTTTGTTTGAGAAATAAAGGTACCTTCCCTAGTTTGCTTGATTTGCAAACCAAGAAAGAATTTGAGTTCACTCATCATAGACATCTCGTACTTTTCCGACATCAACCTTCCAAACTTTTCACTAAAAGAGGGGTTAGTAGATCCAAAGATAATATCATCAACATAAATTTGGCATACAAATAATTCTCCATTAACCCTCTTAGTGAACAAAGTTGAATCAATCTTCCCAATTTCAAAACCTTTTTCAAGAAGGAACTTTGTCAAGCATGTGTACCAAGCTCTAGGGGCTTGTTTAAGACCATAAAGAGCTTTACGAAGTTTGTACACATGATTAGGTTTCTTGGGATTCTCAAAGCCGGGAGGTTGTTTAACATACACTTCCTCCTCAATTTCACCATTTAAGAAAGCACTTTTAATATCCATTTGGTAAAGAGTGATATCATGGTGATTGGCATAAGCAAGTAAAATACGAATGGACTCAAGTCTTGCAACGGGGGCATAGGTCTCACCATAGTCCATACCTTCGACTTGTGTGTAACCTTGTGCTACGAGACAAGCCTTGTTGCGTACAACTTGTCCATCTTCATCTTGCTTATTCCAAAACACCCATTTGGTTCCAATGATGTTTTGCTCATCTTTAGGCTTCTCAACCAATGTCCAAACTTGGTTCCTCTCGAAGTTGTGTAGCTCCTCGTGCATTGCATTCACCCAATCGGGGTCCTTGAGAGCATCTTCCACCTTCAAGGGTTCAACACTAGAGATGAATGAGTAATGCTCACAAAAGTTAGCTAAACGAGTTTTAGAGCGAGTGATTCTCCCAGATTGGATATCTCCAAGTATTTGTTCGACAGGATGATTCATGTCGACTCTTGCTCTGACTCGAGGTAGCTTTTGCTTGGGTTGTGGTGAGGCTTCCTCATCATCATCATCATCTTCTTCTTCTTCTTCGTTGATGTTGTCGTTGTTCACTTGTGGAGGTGGAGAAGGAGGTTGAGGTGGATCATCTTGTTGCACTTCCTCATTCCCATCGTCTTGACGTGTTCCACTTGTGGATGCCTACATATCAACTTGCCGTTCACCTTGATGTGAAGTTGGGGCTTCCACTTGAATGGATGAGGTACTCTCCTTTACTTCCACGGGGCGAATCTTGCCAATGGGCAAGTCTTGGATTGCTTCCGATGGTTCTTGATCTCCTACATCAAGTGGCAATTGCTCGACTTACGAGCCGTTAGTCTCATCAAACTTCACATCTACCATCTCTTCAACTTTTCGAGTGAAGTTGTTGTAGACACGGTAAGTGTGAGAGTTTGATCCATAACCAAGTAGGAAACCTTCATGAGATTTAGGAGCAAATTTTGAACGATGATGCTTATCAAGAATGTAACATTTTGAGCCAAATACTCGAAAGTATCCAACTTGTGGTTTGTTACCGGTGAGCAGTTCATACGCCGTTTTACCAAGAAGCTTGTGAAGGTAAAGTCGATTTGTTGCATGACAAGCTGTTTCAACCGCTTCCACCCAAAAGTGTTTTGGCATCTTGTATTCATCAAGCATTGTTCTTGCCATCTCAATAAGGGTACGGTTCTTCCTCTCAACAACTCCATTTTGGTGAGGTGTGTACGTAGCCGAGAACTCATGTGAAATACCCTCCTCGTCAAGAAAGGTGTCCACATTGGCGTTCTTGAACTCCGTTCCATTGTCACTCCGAACCTTCTTGATCTTCACTTCAAATTGATTTTGGGCCTTTCTTGCGAAGTTCTTGAAGATCTTTTGTACCTGTGATTTGTCATCGAGAAAGAACACCCACGTAAATCTGGAAAAATCATCAACAATGACCAAACCGAAAGAGTTACCACCAAGACTCTTATAGGAGTTGGGACCAAAGATATCCATATGAAGTAGCTCGAGTGGTCTCCTCGTGGTCATAATGTTCTTCACGGGATGGTTTCCTCCAACTTGTTTTCCTGCTTGGCAAACACTACAAAGTCGATCTTTGTCAAATATAACATCTTTCACTCCAAGAATATGATCTCCTTTAACAAGTTTATCAAGGTTACGCATGCCAACATGTCCAAGTCTCCTATGCCATAACCAACCCTTAGAAGATTTAGCAATTAAACATGTACGAGGTTGGGCTCTCTTAGTGAAGTCAACAATGTATAGATCACCTCTACGAATGCCGGTAAAGACCATATTATGATTATCTTGACGAAACACTTGGCAATCTACTTTGGTAAATAGAACATTGAAACCAAAATCAGCTAGTCTAGATACGGAAAGAAGATTGTAACCAAGAGATTCGACAAGCGTAACATTTTGTATGGAGCTATCATTGGATATGGCCACCTTAGCAAGGCCAAGTACCTTACCCTTGGAGTTGTCTCCAAAAGTCACATACTTGCGTGGACCATCATTTTTAGCAAGCTCACGAAACATGTCTCTATCTCCGGTCATGTGATCGGTACATCCACTATCAAGAATCCACTCTTTTACTCTGGCCATGTAGTCTCAAATATTTGCCATAAGACTGAGATTCCTCATGGTCTTCTCAAATTCAATATCAAATTCTTCGTCCTCATCATAATAGCCATGCTCAACATCATCATCATCATGCGTGTGATCATCACCTAGGGCAATAGATTCATTAGTTTCATGATCATGACAATGCTCAAGTTTATGGGTTCTAATGGCCTCTGTGATAATGTTACTAATAGTTCTAACATCTCCTTTAGCACGCATAAGATCACGAAGCTCAAACAAGCAATCATCAAACTTAGGATCATTAGGACTCATCTTGTGAAAAGCAATAGTCTTATGAAGAATCTCATCAAGATTCTTTAAAGAGTAATTGGGATATCGCTTTTCCAAGTCATGCCATAGAGTATAAGCACACTCAAAGTTTTGCATACAACCAAGCACAACTTTAGGTAGTCGTCTAATGATAAGATTGACGGTTCTAAGATTATGAAGCATGTCAATTTCCTCTTCATGAGTAGGATGCAAGGGATCAATAGGGGGCACATAAGGATTGTGAATGTACTTGCTCAAGTTAAATTCATCAAAGATATCAAGCATTTCATCCTTCCAAAAGTTGTAATACTCCCCATTGAGAATAGGCACTCTACGTCTAAGACTCCCCAAAGTAGACACATCCATCTCCCTCCAATGGTGATGAAACCAAAGCAATGGAGACCAAAGCTCTGATACCAATTGTGGGATCAAGGAGATAGGTCTAGAGGGGGGTGAATAGACACTTAACCAACCAAAGTTGCAGTTTTTAATTTCTCTTGGAACTTAGGCAGATTTTGGCACAAGTTAAGATCACTCCAATACTTTCTACACATGCATATCTAGAGATTGAGCAGCGGAAATAGTAAAGCATGCAAGAGTACGAAAAGTAAAGGGTAGAGTATGGAAGATCAAACGCAATGAAGACACGGTGGTTTTTAGCGTGGTTCCGATAGGTGGTGCTATCGTACGTCCACGTTGATGGAGACTTCAACCCACGAAGGGTAACGGCTGCGCGAGTCCATGGAGGGCTCCACCCACAAAGGGTCCATGAAGAATCAACCTTGTCTATTCCACCATGGCTTATGTCCACGATGGACTAGCCTCACTCGGGTAGATCTTCACGAAGTTGGCGATCTCCTTGCCCTTACAAACTCCTTGGTTCAACTCCACATCATGTCGGAGGCTCCCAAGTGACACCTAACCAATCTAGGAGACACCACTCTCCAAAAGGTAATAGACGGTGTGTTGTTGATGAACTCCTTGCTCTTGTGCTTCAAATGATAGTCTCCCCAACACTCAAACAACTCCTCACAAAATTGGCTATGGTGGAAGAAGGATTTGAGTGGAAAGCAACTTGGGAAAGGCTAGAAATCAAGGTTCAAATGGTTGGATTGGAATGTCTTGATCTCAACACATGAGTAGGTGGTTCTCTCTCAGAAAATGTATGGTGGAAGTGTAGGCACGTTCTGATGGCTCTCCTTACTAAGTAAGAAGGGTGGAGGGGTATATATAGCCTCCACACAAAATCCAGCCGTTACACACTTTTGACCCAACTCGGTGGCACCGATCAAGAATCTCGGTGGCACCAACCTGTGTAAAAGATATGAACGTTAGGAATCTCGGTGGGACCGACTGGAACAACTCGGATGGACCGAAGTGCAATGGCTAGGGCAAACCTCGTCTCGGTTGCACCGATTGCATCAACTCGGTAGGACCGAAGTGAAGCAATAAGGCAATAGAGAGTTGGCAAGCCATCTCAGTGAGACCGATTGGCAAAACTCGGTGGGACCGAAGTGAATGCAAACGATTACAGAGAGTTGGCAAGGCCATCTCGGTGAGACCGAGATCCATATCGGTGGATCCGATTTGTTAGGGTTTTGGCAGTGGCTAAGTCCAGATGAACTCGGTGGCTCCGGATAGGAAATTTCGGTGGGGCCGAGTTGGAATGTAGGTTTTGGACATATTTGGATGGAGAAAGTGGTTGAGGGTTTTGGAACACTGTCACTAAGCACTTGAGCAAAAAGACCATTAAGCAACACCTCATCCCCTTTTAATAGTATTGGCTTTCCTATGGACTCAATGTGATCTTGGATCACTAAACCAAAAATGTAGAGTCTTGATCTTTTGCCAATCTTTGTCCTTAGCATTTTGAAGGGTTCCACATCCTCTTGTCCCTGCCACGCCATTGTTGAACTTGTATGAAATTTACTAGATAAAAGTATTAGTCCAACAACATGTATGTTGGCATAAATTACCAAAACCACCAAGGGAGCAACTGTGCTTTCATGGGGAGAGGGTCTCCCCTCTGGTCCTTGGCCTCCATGGCGCCCGGAGGGGCGGGAGTCCCTTCGAGATTAGATCTCTTCTCTCTTTGTTTCTCTGTTTTTTGCTACGTTTCGGTACTGTTTCTGTGGCCGAGCACCGTTTCTTAAATAGTCGGAGCTCTGTAACTCCGATTGGGATAAATTTTTTACACGATTTCCCCCCAAAATTAGCTTCCTTGCGCCCGAAGGAGAGCTCCAACCGAGTTACAGGCTGCCCACATGGACACATGGTGCGGGTGGGCCCTAGACCGCGTGACCTGTCCATGTGGAGCCCACGAGCATTGCCTTGCGTTTATTCTTCCGCCAAAAATTCATATATATTCCAGAAAAACTCCACAAAAAATTTCAGGTCATTCCGGCTCCGTGAAAAAATCCCAAAACAATAGAAAACAGGAACTGGCCTTTGGCACTGGGTTAATATGTTAGTCCAAATAAAAATAATATAAATTGTTTCCAAATTATGTAAAAGTGGTATGATAATAGCATGAAACAATCAAAAATTATAGATACGTTGGAGACGTATCAGCATCCCCAAGCTTAATCCCTGCCCGTCCTCGAGTAGGTAAATGATGATAGAAAGATAATTTTTGATGTGGCATGCTACCTAGCACAATCTTGATCAAATAACTAATTGTGATATGAACTTAGGATAAAAGTGATTCCTGGAAATAGTCTAGCAATTTGACATTAAAATAGACAATCATTGCCTTTTGAGAATAAAGATGTTAAAGAAAGCGATTCACACACACTTAATCATAATAGCATAGCACGCTCAGTCTTCCTGGCATAAAGACATCGAATCATGAACTACCCCGGTGTTCAAGCAAGCAATTAAATCATGCTTTTCTTGCTTCAGCTATTCAACTCCCACGCACTACTTGAGCATGAGCCATGATCTTGGCACTTTGGATGGCAAATAGAATGATGATGGAGGTTTTAATAGAAGACAAAAAATTAAGAAAGTCTCACACCAATGTGGCTGATCGTTAGGCAATGGAGAGGCCTTACAATCGATATTAATGTGAGGAGTAGAGATTGCGATGCAACGGATGCACTAGAGCTATAAGTGTATGAAATCTCTCTTAATGCAACTAAGTGGGTGTGCATCCAACTTGCTTGCTCATGAAGACCTCAAGCATTTGTGGACGCTCGTCATTGGAATAAGCTAGCCAAGTTCTATAATGTAAAGATAGCACTAGCATAATCATGAAGTATATGAAAACTCTCTATATGAAATACATGATGCTACTTTGAAGCACAAGTGTGGTAAAGGATAGTAGTGTGCCCCCCGTCTCTCTCTTTTTATTGGTGGGCTCTTTTTGGCCTCTTTTTTAATATCCTCATAGGTAGGGACACACTCTAGAATGCATCATACTTTTATTTACTCATAACTCATAATATAAATGATGACTATGAATGCCTCTGGCAGTGTACCAGGATATGCAATGATCTAGCATAACATATATACAATGATGAACGATGGCTTTGCCACAAATATCATGTCAGCACTATATGATCATGCAAAGCATAATGACAATGAATGCTCAAGTCATGTAATGAATATTAACAATGGAAGTTGCATGGCAATATATCTCGGAATGGCTATGGAAATGTCACGATAGGTAGGTATGGTGGCTGTTTTGAGGAATATATAATGTGGCTTATGTGTGAGAGAGCGTATCATCCCACAGGGTTGGATGCACCGGCAAAGTGTGCACCACATCTCGAGGTGAGAGTGGGCAATGCATGGTACTGAAGAGGCTAGCAAAATATGGATAGGTGGAAGTGCACAAAAGACTGAAAACTCACATTAGTCATAAAGAACTCAAGTATTTATTGTGAAAGTCCAGTAGCCCATCTCGAAGCAAGCGTAACCCTCATGCCACTAGGGGGAGGTTGGTAGGAGTTAATCATCGCGCGCCCCGATCAATACATACATGAGTACCACTTTAAGACATCCCACACTCGGACTTCTTTGCTAATACCAGCGCCTACCATTACCATGAATACGGCCTCACGAACCTTAACACCGATATTCATACTAAATGTTAACCATTTAACCACACAATCATATATTACTACCTCAATATTGCAAAACTATTGCAAAGAATCAAACTTATCATGTACAATGATCTACAAGTTTTATGCAAGTTTTTATATATACCACCAATACATACCTATGACTAACCATGCAGATAACCAATTGCTATTCAACTCTTCAAAAAGATATAAGTGCAGCAAGAGAGTTATAGTCCTTTCTACAAAAGGCTTGGCCAAGCTCTAACAAATATAAGTGAATCAAAAGAGCATTCTACAAATAACAGTACTTCAAGTGTAGAGAAACAAGCATCCAAACTTCAAAAGATATACATGAAGCACACGAACCATTCTACAAAGCCATACTCAAAAGATATGCATGAAGTGTAAAGAGCATTCTATAAATCAACCAAGTACTATCCTACACCAGCATGGTGCACAACTAAAAGAAAAAGAAAAACAAACGACGCTCCAAGAATTTACGCATATCATGTGAACAAAGAAAAACCGAGACATACCGATAATTGTCGAGGAAGAAAGATGGGATGCCTTCTGGGGCATCCCCAATCTTAGACGCTTGAGTATCCTTGGATATTTACTTGTGGTGCCTTGGGCATCCCCAAGCATGAACTCTTGCCTCTCCTTATTCCTCTCATATCGACGACTCCCCTCGGTTTTAAAGCTTCATCCACAGAAAACTCAACAAAACTTTTATTAGAGGGGTTAGTACATATAACATCAAATCCCATCATGTCTTGCTGTAATAATATTGTATAATTATAACAAAACATTACCTATTGTATGATATCACAATTCTAATGCTCCCACATTAATGGGGCTTAACAAAACTGCAAACATAAGCAGATAAAAAACTATAACAGCAATCTGTGAAAATAGGACAGTCTGTAAAGATGTAGATGGAACACATACTACTGTAACCCCAAAAATTCTGAAAAATTAGGATGTAATAAACAATTTGTATAGCAGTACTCTGTAATAATTTCAGAAATTTGAACGTTCCAGTAAAATATGAAAATGCAAATACTACAGCAAAAGTTTCTGTTTCTGCACAGCACATATCAAACTAGCAATTTAAACATCCTAAAGGCAAATCTTGGCACATTATTTTTATAATGAAGTGGATTTGTACAAGGGTATAATTTTTTTCAATAGTTTTTTTGATTCAAGATTCACAAAGTTTCCATGGGCATGAACAAAAGTTCAAGGACATCCCCCACTTCAACGAGGCTCATCTTTCTCACTTTCACTTTTCCTTTAGAAAAAGTTTTATGTTCCCCACTTTATTTTTTTTGTTTTTGAAAATTTTATAAGCACACAAAATAAGAAAATGACTCTCGAAAACTTCTAGGTTGTCTCCCAAGCAGCGCTTTCTTTAAAGCCATTAAGCTAGGCATAAAGTGCTCAAGTAATTGATCCACCAGGATCCCAAGGAATATCAAAGCCGATTTTAATTAACAATGATTTATAATTTAGTAGTGAGCACAAAGTAACATATATCATATAACAATGAAGTCTAACTCTCTTCATATGCATTGGCATGTAATAAAATAACAATTCATGCACGCAAAGTAAACACCAATACATAGTATAAGAAGTTTCTTGTAATTTTATTGTATTAGAAACATAGAGAGGTGGAGATGAGGTTCCTCTCTCATAATAATTGCAAGTAGGAGTAGCAAGCACATGCATATTATATCCATTAGAATCATCATGTGCATAAGAGAAACGCAACCCTTCAATATAATCCTTAATAAGTGCAAACTTCTCCGATATAGTGTGATAGGGAGACTTCAAAAAGATAATGGGACTATCAAGTGTGCGTGCAATAGCAAAAATTTCATTCTTAACGTAAGGAATTATAGCAAGTTCATCTCCATAAGCATCATTAGTAGTGGCATCATGGTCATAATCATAACCAGCATCAAGTTCATCAAAAAGGGATATTTGAAACGAATCCAAAGGATCATAATATTTATGAACATAGCAATCATCCTCCAGTAAGCATGGAGGGAAATTAAACAATGTATGAGTTAAAGAGTTACTCTCATTAGTTGGGCATGGGTGATCAATCCGCTCTTCCTCCTTTTGTTCTTCGCTCTCGTCCTCATCTTTTTCATCTAATGAGCTCACAATTTCGACAATTTCTTCTTCCATAGACTCCTGCAAAATTTTAATCTCTTCTAGGACAGTGGAGACTTTCTTAAATAATCACTAATATAAGAATTAGAATCATAGTTTTCATAGCAATATTTAAGTATGGCAAATTTTTTAGATTTGTAAAGAGCATCATCATACTTTTCAAGCAAAGAAGCAATTTCATAAGCACCCTTAAAAGCAACATATTCTTCAATTTGTTCAATATCATATTAATCATAAACACCATTAGCATAGGAAGCCTATATTTCATTATCATTAAACTCACATTGGAAGGGAAGGTGTTTAGGGTCCTTTCTAGAACAACAAGTAAAATCATGTATAGACCACAAATTCATAGCATAGCAATGTAAACTACTTATTTGATCCCATAATTGTTCCCCTTTTTGAGACAAGCGATGACGCACAAAATAAGCATGCTCATCTAATGATTATCCCTCAACTAAGCTAGTTGGGTATTTAGCACGAGCACAAACGGGTCAAAGACGATCCAAGTAGAAAGTTTTGGCAGTGAGGATTTTTGGTGGTTCCTCATCCATTGGGGGTAGCAAGTACACTATTTTTTTTGGTATTTTGCGTTTTCTACCCATAGCTAAAGATAGAAAACAAAAACAGAAAATAAATTCTACTTAGTGATAAAGCCAACAAGCGCACACGAGAATATTCACCCCATGCTATTGCTCCCCAGCAATGGCGCTAGAAAAGGTCTTGACAATCCCCAAGTGCAAGGAATCATCATAGCACTTTCCAAAGATGGAAGTGTTAAGTATGGAGTGTCGAACCCACAAGGAGCTAAATGTAAGATCAATGTTCTCTCAGGTCCTATCTGCCACTGATACAACCCTACGTACACCGAGCATTTGCTTTTATCTAGAAACGAGAAATAAAACTACGAAATGGGTGTAAAGGGATAGTTTTGCAAGATAACGAAGAACATAAACATAAAAGCAGTTGCTGCCTAAATAAATATGCAATATATTTCAATATAATACAAATAGCGAGTGTGGAATAATGGTGGTATGTTGTGCGAAATTGTCCCTAGGCAATTAGCTAAGTTCCTACACCGATGGCAAGTTTTTATGTGGGAGAGGCCTCTGCTAGCATGTCATTCCTTACTTGGAATTCTATGCACTTATGATTGGAACTATTAGCAAGCATCCACAACTACTAAAAAGGTCATTAAGGTAAAACCCAACCATAGCATTAAGATATTCCCCCTTCAACCCTGAATGTATCAATTTCTATGGTAAGGAGAAGTTTCTGTCGCTCTCGCCCCCTAATGCATAGTCCTATCAACATACAACTAACCCTATGGTGTGATCCACTCGCGCGCTCATATGATGGGCACCAACGGATAGTAACATAACCACAAGAAAATTAAACCAATCATAGCAATTCACCAATTAACCCATAGGACAACAATAATCTACTCAAACACAATAGCGATGACACAAATCATTGGATAATAATTCATAGCACCAAAACACCATGTTCAAGTAGGGGATTACAGAGGTTTGTGGGAGAGTGGACCGCTGAATAGAGGCGAGGAAGGTGATGAAGACGGCTACGTTGTTGAAGACGATCACCGCGGTGATGGTTCCCCCGGCGGCACTCCCGCACCATCGAGAGAGAGAGAGGGGGGGGGGGAAGAGGCTCCCCTCCGGCTTGCTCCTCCATGGCATCCCCCCTATATGGGGAGAGGTTCTCCCCTCTGGTCCTTTGCCTCCATGGCGCCCGGAGGGGCGGGAGCCCCTCCGAGATTGGATCTCTTCTCTCTTTGTTTCTCTGTTTTTCGCTACCTTTCGATACTGTTTCTACGGCCGAGCATCGTTTCTTAAATAGCCGGAGCTCCGTAACTCCGATCAGGATGAAATTTTAACACGATTGCCCCCCCCCCACCCCCAAACAAAATTATCTTCCTTTTGCCTGAAGGAGAGGTCCAACCGAGTCACGGGATGCCCACATGGACACATGGTGCGCGTGGGCCCCAGGTCGCACGGCCCGTCCATGTGGAGCCCACAAGTGTCGCCTTGCGTTGATTATTTTGCCAAAAATTCATATATATTCCTGAAAAAATCCACAAAATTTTTTAGGTCATTCCGGCTCCATGAATGTTTTACTTAAAAACTCAAAAACAATATAAAATAGGATCTGGCCTTTGGCACTGGGTTAATAGGTTATTCCAAATAAAAATAATATAAATTGTTGCAAAAATATGTAAAAGTGGTATGATAATAGCATGAAACAATAAAAAATTATAGATACGTCAGAGACGTATCAGGATGTTGATTTTAGTGGGAGTAATACTCTTATTAAAATGTTTAATGTGAATTACTCTTCATGAATACATGTCTAGTGTTTCTGCATATTTTTGTTGTAGATCAATGGCACCACCTGCTCAAGTTACCCCTTTTGCGTTTAAATCAATCCTAGAAAAAGATTAACTGAATGGAACAAACTTTACCACCTGGTATAGAAATTTGAGAATTGTTCTAGAGGATCCACTTCTAGAGGAACCTGTCGAGAATGCTAATGCCACAACCTGGAATGTCCATAGAAAAGTCATCAATGAGTCAAACGAGATCAACGGTCTCATGTTGGCTTGTATGGAGCCCGATCTGCAGCAGTAGTTCAAAAATGTTGAGGCCTTCGATATGATCGAGAACCTCAAGATCATGTTTCAAATGCAGGCTAGGACCAAACGATTCAACGTCTGGCGATCCTTGATGGATTGTATGATGAAAGAGGGTGAACCACTGAGCCCGCATGTGATTAAGATGATCGGGTACATGCAAGCTTTAGATCGGTTAGGCTTCCCACTTGGGGACGAGTTGTCCACGCATACAATTCTGGGTTCTCTTCCGGCCAGCTATGGGACGTTCACCTCGAACTACCACATGCACGGCATGGAAAAGAGGCTCACTGAATTGCATGCGATACTTAAGGTGGCAGAGCAGGATATCAAGAAAGGCACGCATCATCAAGATTTGATGGTGCAGAACTCGGCAAAGTTTAAGAAGAGCTGGTCTAAGAAAATGCTAAGGCAAAGGGCAAGGAGAGGGAGGCAACTCCGACATCCGCTGCTGACTCCAAGTCGGGGCCAGACTCGAAGACGGGTTGCTTTCGTTGCAAGGAACACAGTCATTGGATGAGGACTGCAGCAAGTGGCTTGCTGAGAAGGGCAAGAAGACTAGAAGTATGACTTCTTCTTCTTCAGGTACACTTGTTGTATTTGTTATATACATTTATCTTGATGATGTTTCTAGTAGATCTTGGGTATATGATCCTGGATCAGTTGTTCACATATGCAACTCGATGCAGGGGTTAAGATGAATTAGGAATGTCACAAGAGGAGAAGTTGACATACGCGTCGGGAATAAAGCAAGAGTTGATGCATTAGCCGCCGGCACTATGTAACCTGGGTTAAGTGTTAACCTGGTTTGGGAATCTGTATCACGGTTTCGAGAAGAGAGGTCGAGCTACCAAAAGGATGACAAGTACTCGTCTTGAGCTCGACAACATATATCGTGAGGCAAAAGGAATGTTGCATATGACACATGGTCGAGGTTCATCAAATGACTTTACACACACATGAGAGTTGGCACATTCTGCTAGGAGCCGCTACCAACTATCAACTCGGGTCATGTCCATGTGTACGTGAACCTGTAGGGTCGCACACTTAAGGGGTTGCAGCCCATTCGGATTGGATCCGAGTGGAAATTGACTGTAGACTCCTAGTGGGCTCAAGTGTTGTAGGTTGGTCTTTTTCCTCCCACCACAACCGCCGCCGCCACTCTCCACACCCATATGTCATGTGACCGGACCTAGCAGTCAGGCCCGACCCTGAGGGGGGGCGAGAGGGTCAGCCGCCCTGGGCCCCCCGAACTCAAGGGGCCCCATACTGGGCCTGGCCAACGCAGCGCACAACGCAGATCATGCGATCGTCCCAACGATTGCGACTATTAGGTTTTCGTCTCCAGATCCATCTTCTCCTGTAGGTGGCGCCGTCTCTAGTAGTATTTCGCATCGGTGGCTGTTGCTGCCCGAGATGCACGCGCTGGCCATGGCCGGGCACCGACGCATCCGTTGATAAGGAGAGTCTGACGCAGTGGACTAGTACAATATGCTGGTCAAGCTCATTGACTCAATATGGAAGAAGCAGGTTTGCATGGTGGCACACGTCTGGAACACGATGATAGACTAGATCATAGCCTGTTCCGGCTGAACAGGGTGATGGCGCTGGTCACCTTCCAGCCGTCGGAGCCCCTCTTGGTAGCCCGTGCACGGACGAGTACTATATCGGTTGCATCTAGGTACGTGAATTTACCAAGTAAAGCTCTCGATGCAAGGATAGTTTCCTACTAGCTTTTTGCCACTTCTGGCCAAGTTAAATTATTTTGATGCAAAAATTATTGCGTATTATTGCAATGTCAAATTACTTTACACCATGTTGGAAATATCCAACATAATTTCAAAACACATCCAATACTGAATATGGTAAAACCTGAGGGCTGAGGAGGTGGTAATTTTGTTGTAATAATTAGGACGAGTTCAAGCAAAAGCACTTGAGTTATGGATCAAATTGGTGGATAATGATCAAATAATTCTCATATAGAAACAACATAAATTATATTAAGGGGGGCCAAATTTTAGTTTCGCCCTGGGCCCCCGTAATCTCAGGACCGGGCCTGCTAGCAGTCCGTTGCCAGACGTTGCTCCCCGTATGTGTGGATACCTTGGAGGCATTGCACCTGTGGTGCTTGGACGAACTGTTTGAGGAAACCGCAAGGAGTTTTTTGAGGGATCCACGAGGAAACCGTTCAAGGGAGATCAGCTACGCGAGGAGGAGGTGGCTCGGCTGATAGGCTACACGCATCACCAACTCTACTTTCGTTGCGGTGACTGCGCGTTGATATGTCTTGAACGTATCTATAATATTTTATTGTTTCATGCTATTATAATATCACTTTTATACACTTTTTATACCAATTTATATGATTTTTCTGGATTAACCTATTAATTCAGTGCCTAGTGTCAGTTGTTGTTTTCTGCATGTTTTTGACTTTACAAAGAATCAATATCTCCGGAGGTCAAAATACCCTGAGGATTTAATACGATTTTTTTCGGGGCACGAAGGTTCCAGGAAGCATCGGAGGGAGACGAGTGTGAGTAGTTCCCTTAGGACCTTAGGGTCCATGGCAGTAGCTAGATGACTCTCTCTCTCTCTCTCTCTCTCTCTCTCTCTTTCTCTCTCTCTCTCTCTCTCTCTCTCTCTCTCTCTCTCTCTCTCTCTCTCTTTGATCCTCAATACCAAGTTCCCGTGAGCTACCTCACATGATCGGGATCAATCTGATGTAATCCGTGGATCTGTTTGTCTGGATATGATGAACTGACACTTTATGATCAGGTTGTTCATTGAATCCAATTGAATATTTTGAGGTTTTCTTGTTGTATACTTCTAAATAGCTTTGCATGCTCTACGATCTATCTATCTATCTTCTTCGACCAGGTTTGATGGGTTTTTCTTCAGAGGGAGTGGAGCTTTGTAGTGGGTTCTAATCTTGCGGTGTTCTATATCCCAGTGACAAAAGGGGACAAAACACGTATTGTATTGTTGCCACTAAGGATAAAACGATGGTGTATCATAATATTGATTGATGTTTTGTTGTCTACATTATGTCGTCATGCTTATTGCAATGCTCAATTTCTTGTAAACTTAATACTTCAGGATGCATGCTGGATAGCACTACAAAAAAAAGACACATCCGTGACATTATGGCCCGAACGAAAACTTTTTCTGTCATGGTTGTGACACTTCTATGACAATAATTGTGACAAAAACACGTATCATCATAGATGTGGTGGGCTCCTACTTCTATGACAAAAAATTATGACAGAAACTGGGCTTTTCGTCCTGGGCGGGCCGGAGATGCACCCGCATGACATTCTTTGGGCCGCCCATGATGTAAAAAATCGTGGTAGAAGTGAGGCCGAGGAAATTTTCAGGGAATTCCTGGTTACGGTGGGTGGTCGGAGCCAAGCGATGCAGTGTGGTTTGCGCGTTTCTCTCATACGTGCGCGTGTGTGCGAGGCGTTCATTAACTAAACCCGAGTGAGGCATTCGCTTACTGAACCCGAGCGATCGCACTAGCTACGTACTGAAGCCGATCGATCCCTTCGCTGCTAACTGAACCCGAGCAATTCCTTCGCTGCTAACTGAACCCGAGCGATTCCTTCGCTGCTAACTGAAGCCAGTCGAGCCCCCGTACGTGCGAGACGTAGCCGGTTGGGTTGACTCTCGATGAACAATGCCCGTTGCTGCCGCGAGCGTGATACGTAGAACGAGTCAAGACGCATCGATCGAGCCCCTTGCGCGAGACGTGGTGAGTTGACCTAGCCGGTTGGTTGGCTATGGATGAACAGTTCCCGTTGCTGCCGCCCGCTCGTACGCCCCACCCCAGCCGGTGGGTTGGCTGTGGATGAACAGTACCCTGGCCGTGTGAAGGTGGTTGGTGCTTGGATGAACAGGACCCCTAGAGGAGGCCTCCACACCCTAGCCGGTTGGGGGTGGATGAACAGGACCCCGTGGAGGCTGGATGAACAGTAGCTGGTGGGGGCTGGAGGAAATCGACGGTGGAGGAACAGTAGCTGGTGGAGGCTGGAGGAGGTCGACCATGGATGAACAGTAGCCCGTGGAGTCCCGTTTTGCGATATGCCACACCCCTCCCGATGAACAGGACCCCCGTTTTGACCGTAGGCAGTTGGGGAGAAGTCCGTTTCCTCCGTTTTGCGGTACGCCAGAGCCCTCCCGATCAACAGGACCCCGTTTTGATCATAGGTGCTCGAACAGAAGTCTGTTTCCTCCGTTTTGCGGTACACCAGACCCCCAGCCGATGAACAGGACACCGTTTCGACCGTAGGCGGTCGAACAGAAGGCTGTTTCCTCTGTTTTGTGGTACGCCAGATCCTGAGTCAATGATCAGGACCCTGTTTCCGCTGTTCCGTCCAAGCTGGTTGGCTCCCGATGAACAGGACACGTTCTGACCCAATTGCTTGGCTCCCGATGAACACGACGATGTTTCCTCCGTTCCGACCTAACCGGTTGGCTGCCGATGAACACGACGCCGTTGCTGCCGTCCGTTGCCTCTCTCCATGTACACGAGCCCTGGCCGTACGTATGCGCGAGTACACGTTCAAGACCCCGCCCGTATATTTACGTACGTGCCCATATTTTTTGCCGTGTGGCTGTACGTACGTGTACACGATTTAGACGGGGCTGCCTGAACTGCTACATCGGGGGCTCCACTACGACACGTGCCACTCCTTACACACCCACGGTTCATCATTGCAGAGAGACCGATCAACAAGTATGTACATACACGTTCACGACCAGACAGACAACGCTACGTACGCTTCGACCGGGTGGGTCCCAGCTGTCAGGGAGGATAAGGAGGCACTTCCTTGCGTGCGAAGATATAGCTGCTGGGTCCCAGCTGTCAGGGGGGAATCATTTTTTTGCGCGTAATAAGGAGGCATTTCCTTGCGTGCGAAGATGTAGCTGGTGGGTCTAGCTGTCAACCTCACCGCGTACAGTCCTCTTCCGATGGCTGTTGTTCATTGACCACGTTGACCATGCCGCGCCGAGAGCACCAAGGCGGTGGACGATGGCGAGTCCTGGAAGGGAACTACACGGAGCCGGGGAAGACGCGACAGTGGATGCCCACGCGGAGGGGAGTACGAGGGTTGACTAGTTTGGCTGCGGTGTGAGGCTGCCGTCGTCGGAGAATAACAGGGGATGTGGGTGAGTAGAGGGAAGGCCTGGCCAGCGGTGGGAGTAGGGGCGGTGAGGCCTGCACGGTCGCACAGCTGGCCACGGGAGGCAGGAGCAGGCGGTCCCGCCGGAGCTGGTTTGGGCGGTTGGAGCAAGAAGATCAGAGATTGAAGAAGCAGCACGGCCGTTGGATTAACATTAAACGGTCGCTGCTGCTAGAATCATTTGTTGACTAAGTTGACAAAGCCCTGCGTACGCGTCAACTTAGTAGGCCCACAAGTCAGCCTCCAAATATGGTGGGTCCCTGTTGTCATGGGGAGGAATCATTTTTTTGCGTAATAAGGAGGCACTTCCTTCCGTGCGAAGATATAGCTGGTGGGTCCCAGCTGTCAGGGGGAGGAATCATTTTTTTCGCGTAATAAGGAGGCACTTGCTTGCGTGCGGCCATGGACCATGTGGGTACCTACTGTCAGCCTCTCCACGTACATCCCTCTTCCGATGGCTGTCGTTTGTTGACCACGCTGACCACACCGCGCCGAGAGCACCAACGCGGTGGACGACGGTGAGGCCCAGGAAGGGAACGACCCAGAGCCGGCGAAGCCACAACAGTGTATGCCCGCACTGAGGGGAGTAGGAGGGTTGATTGGTTCGGCTGCGGTGTGAGGCATGTGTTACCGGTGAATAACAGGAGGTGTGGGTGAGTAGAGGGATGGCCTGGCCAGCGGTGGGAGTAGGAGAGGGCGGTGAGGCCTGCGCTACACACAGCCGGCCACGGGAGGCAGGAGCAGGCGGTCCCACCGGTGCTGGTTTGGGCAGCTGGAGCAAGAAGATCAGAGATTGAAGAAGCAGCATGGCCGTTGGATGTTATCCAACAGTCACTGCCGCTAGAATCGTTTATTGACCAAGTTCACAAAGCCCTGCGTACGCGTCAACATAGTAGGCCTACAAGCCAGCCTCCAAATCTGTGGCAAACAACATACAACCCATTTGCCATTATTTTTAATAATTTATAGCCCATTTGCTAATTCTTATGGATTTTTTTGAAGCCCATATTCTTTTTGCTAGCATTACAGCCCATATTCTGGCCACGGTTAAAAAATTCAACGAAATTTTGCATATTTCAGTGGGGTCTGAACTGTTTTTTATCCCAAAATTTCGAGTTAGATTCAAACTAATTTGAAAAATAAATATATATTAATTTAAAATCCAACAGAATTTTCCCGCAAAAAAATCAATGAAATTTAAAATCTGGAAATCATAAAAAAAAATCATAATTTGAAACTAATTGCCGGTTTGCTGTATTGTTTTTAAAATTTACAACCCATTTTTGGGCAAGCCCCGAATACATCCCTCCTCATCTTAAAAGATTTGCAGCTCAGCATGGATGGTTTAAGCAAGTAGGCCTCGGTTGGGTATTCTGCAAAAAAATAAATAGAAGTGGGCTAGCCATTTTCAGAAAGAAAAAAAAACAACTGGGTTGGTCATGTGGTAAACAGAAAATAAAAGCCTGGGCAAGACGGGGTACAGCCCCCGCACAGCCCAGTTGATACCCTGCTCCATCCGTCTCAAAAAGAGAAAACAACTGGGCGAGCTGCTGGGTCCCTAGTGTCTGCCAGTCGTTGTGCAATTCTCTCATTTATTAACTATATGTTGACAATGGGGTGGGACCCAGATGTTAGGAAACCATTAGGAGGAAGCATTTATTTTGGCTTGTAACAAGGAGGCACTTGCTTGCATACTGCCATGACCCTGGTGGGTCCCTAGTGTCATCCTCTCCACATACAATCATCTCCTGATTCCTCTCGATTGTTGACCATGTTGACAACGCCAGAGGGCGGCGCCGCGGCGAGCGAACCAAGGCGGAGAACGACGGCGAGGCCTCAGACGGGAACGAACAGGAGCCGGGGAAGATGCGGCAGTGTAGTCGCAGGCGGAGGGGAGTACGAGGGTTGACTGGTTCGAGTGCGGGGTGGGGCTGACTTCGCCGGAGAATAACAAGAGGTGTGTGGGGAAGAGGGATGGCCTGGCCAGAGTTTTAGGGTGCGATGGGGCGGCGATGTGTGCGCGGCAGCGCAACCTAGCCGTGGGAGGCAGGAGCAGGCGGTCCCACCGGCGCTGGTTTGGTTTTGGCGGATGGAGGAAGAAGAGACTGAAGAAACACGACAGACGTTGGATGTCAATCCAACGGTCAACGTTGGCAGAATCATTTGTTGACTAAGCCGACACCATGTTGCATACGTTTTTCGCAAGAAAAGAAAAACTGGGCTCGTTCGCCAGATGACATTCCCGAAACTGCCACAGTTTGATCTTGCGTCGCAACTAAAACTGCCAGGAAAATGCGTTCGTTTGCCATCCTCCTCCCAGGGAATGTTCGCCAGATAACATTCCCGAAAATCAAAGACTTGAGAAGGCGTACAGAACAAGCTAGTCTAGCAGTAAAGAGATGTTCCTGACTATTAGAAAAAAGAGAGACGTGCTGCTGTAACTGATTCGAATCCAAACCTAGACTATATATAGTGTTATACTACTCTACAAGTAATGAAACTGACATATCAAACATTCACTTCTCCTCTTCTCTAGTTACTCTGCCTAGCTTCAGAAGCTCCGGCCGTAGCAACCATGTCTGCTAGCTCGTCCACCTGCTCTTCAGCAGGGAATCGAGCCAACAACCAGATGTGCATGAAGTCACCACCCGTACCATTGCCTGTGGGTCTCATCACTCCCCCACCGGCACACTCACCGCAGCCGATTGCTCATCGCACCCCGCTGCCGTTGGTGTGGTGCCACTGCTGCAAATCACGCAGAGTCATCCGCCGCGTCTCAACTACAACCCTCAACCATGGCCGAGTCTTCTACAAATGCCCAAATCATGGGGTAATATGGTCAAGTTGTTCGCCTGCTTTCAGTTGCTGAATTTTATTTTTTTAAGAGTTTGGTTGATGATCTTCGAATTTGATTCGTGCAGAAAAGGGAGGATTCTTGTGATTTGTATTTCTGGGAAGTTGTAGATGTGGGGGAATGGAACTACGCAGATTATTTGGTTAGCCGACGAATCCCAATACTAGCAGGCTGGGGTGTTGGACAAGTAACTGAAGGAACAACAGAAGAGGAAGATGCAGAGCAGAAGGTTAAAGACGATGCAATTCATCAGATCATGGCCAAGCAACAACTGGTGAACAGCCTTGGCAGCAATGAGGAGATGAAAGAGCTTGTGAAGATAATGGGCAAGATCGTTGTGCTCTGTAGGATGATTGTCTCTTTATTTGCAGTGTATGTAGCACTCGTGATGTATTCAGTGGCTCTGACATGAGCACTTTGTTGAAACTAGTAATGAATGAAACCTATTTAGCAGGCTAGGCGTCTAGTGTTGTGAACATATAATGATTTCTATATTAACGGAAATCTGGGGGCATCCCCTTTTGCTAATAAATAAATAAATAAGCAGAGGACCTGTTGGGTCAGCTTTGTTCCCATTGCAAGACGTTCAGCAAATTGCAGTCCAACAGCAAACTGCCATCAGCTACATTTGCGGTTGTACAATCATCAAATACAAGTTTCACAGCAAAATATGAGTACTACTAAACAACAATGTCATCATGTTTCAGTCGTCATACAATCACCAAAAACAAATCAACATACATAATAAGTGATGTTCTCACTGAACAACTACTTCATCAGGTTTCAGTTGTCATAGCAAACACAATTTAACATAGTAGATAATAAGTCGTCTTCTCACAGGCAAATACGACAAAAGCAATCTAATCATCATCCGCAGCAGCAGCGTCAACATCTTCACCATATGTGTTAGTCTGAATCATAATTCCCCCCAGTGCCATCTTCTTCTTCAGCATCAATGTCCTCGAATGTTGGCTTCTTATTGATCAACTCATCTACTTCCATAGCCTGACAGACAATCTTTTCTCCAGCCTTATTGATGTGATGGTCCGCAAACATATCATAAACATCTATGGAATCCTCTACATCAGCGGCAGTGTAAGCATCATCTTGTTGTGCAACTTCATTAAACGAATTCCTCTACTCAAACTTTTGCAATACTCTCCAGTCTTGGTTACGTGCATATGTGTCTTCCAAGAAAAATATCTGTGTTGCTTGATTTGCCAAAATATAAGGCTCGTCTGTGCGGTACGCCGCCTTGACATTGATGGATTTGAAATAATCATCAGCTTTGGGTTTTGAGATCCTGGTAAACTGGTTATACCAACGACAACAAAATAGAACCACACACCGATGAACCTCAAAACTGGAGATATACTGCAATTGAACAATGTCTGTTATGTTAGCATACATTTCAGTTGTCACTTTCTTGTGCGTATCCGTGCTCATGACGGCATTGTTTTGTGTCTTCCTGCCTTCGTCGCGTGCAAGGGTGTTGTAGCGCACATCTCCAACAACGCAAGATGCATAATGTCTTACCCGAGTATCAGGACCCATTGCTAGTGCGTAAAGGGTATCACTAACTATCTGCTCCTCCTCCCGCATCTCCTTAACCTATGGTTAGAAAATAGACAAGCTGATCATCTTATGCACTCAATATATTAAAAAACTGACAGTGCAATTCAAAAGCTTACACGGATCTTCAACCATTTCGCAAATCCTTCCCTAACCTGTTTGTCAATGTTTCTTGGATTTTGCGCCAGTAACACCTCTTCGTACATGCTGCAGAATATAGTGATCGCGTCAAACATCTAAATATATAAGAATGTGCTGCAAGTTTAGTAGATTACGATGTATAAGCCGCAGTACTTAGCACTTATTAGATATAAGGTAGAATCTCAGGACAGTTAATCAACTGTGGGATCGAGGAGATAGGTCTAGAGGGGGGGGGGGGATGAATAGACACTTAACCAACCAAAGTAGCAGTTTTTAGTCTCTCTTGGAACTTAGGCAGATTTTGGCACAAGTTAAGGCAACTCCAATACTTTCTACACATGCATATCTAGAGATTGAGCAGCGGAAATAGTAAAGCATGCAAGTGTACGGAAAGTAAAGGGGTAGAGTATGGAAGATCAAACGCAATGAAGACACGGTGGTTTTTGGCGTGGTTTCGATAGGTGGTGCTATCGTACATCCGCGTTGATGGCGACTTCAACACATGAAGGGTAACGGCTGCGCGAGTCCACGGAGGGCTCCACCCACGAAGGGTCCACGAAGAAGCAACCTTGTGTATTCCACCATGGCTTACGTCCATGAAGGACTAGCCTCACTTGGGTAGATCTTCACGAAGTAGGCGATCTCCTTGCCCTTACAAACTCCTTGGTTCAACTCCACATCATGTCGGAGGCTCCCAAGTGACACCTAACCAATCTAGGAGACACCACTCTCCAAAAGGTAATAGACGGTGTGTTGTTGATGAACTCCTTGCTCTTGTGCTTCAAATGATAGTCTCCCCAACACTCAAACAACTCCTCACAGATTTGGCTATGGTGGAAGAAGGATTTGAGTGGAAAGCAACTTGGGAAAGGCTAGAAATCAAGGTTCAAATGGTTGGATTGGAATGTCTTGATCTCAACACATAAGTAGGTGGTTCTCTCTCAGAAAATGTATGGTGGAAGTGTAGGCATGTTCTGATGGCTCTCCCTCACTGAGTAAGAAGTGGTGGAGGGGTATAAATAGCCTCCACACAAAATCCAACCGTTACACACTTTTGACCCAACTCGGTGGCACCGATCAGAAATCTCGGTGGCACCAAACTGTGTAAAAGATATGAACGTTAGGAATCTCGGTGGGACCGACTGGAACAACTCGGATGGACCGATGTGCAATGGTTAGGGCAAACCTCGTCTCGGTGGTACTGATTGCATCAACTCGGTGGGACCGAAGTGAAGCAATAAGGCAACAGAGAGTTGGCAAGCCATCTCGGTGAGACCGATTTGCAAAACTCGGTGGGACCGAAGTAAGTGCAAACGATTACAGAGAGTTGGCATGGCCATCTCGGTGAGACCGAGATCCATATCGGTGGATCCGATTTGTTAGGGTTTTGGCAGTGGCTAAGTCCAGATGAACTCAGTGGCTCTGGATAGAGAATTTCGGCGGGGCCGAATTGGAATGTAGGTTTTGGACATATTTGGATGGAGAAAGTGGCTGAGGGTTTTGGAGTACTGTCACTAAGAACTTGAGCAAAAAGACCATTAAGCAACACCTCATCCCCTTTTAATAGTATTGGCTTTCCTATGGACTCAATGTGATCTTGGATCACTAAACTAAAAATGTAGAGTCTTGAGCTTGTGCCAATCCATGTCCTTAGCATTTTGAAGGGATTCCACATCCTCTTGTCCTTGCCACGCCATTGTTGAACTTGTCTGAAATTCACTAGATAGAGGCATTAGTCCTACATGTATGTTGGCATAAATTACCAAAACCACCAAGGGAGCAAATGTGCTTTCAATCTCCCCCTTTTTGGTAATTGATGACAACATACATCAAAGCTTCAAATAAAGATTTAACTAAGAATGTATGAAAGCTTTGAAGGAAAGCATGTAGCATGTATGAGCTCCCCCTAAAGATGTGCATATAGAATGATGAAATCACACGGGAAATATACATGCAACATGTATCTTGGCTATATGCATCAGAGCAATATATATGGCATTTAGGTGCCCACATGTCCATGATTGTCTTCTTGCAAACAATATATACAAGCAAGAGGTCAATCATGTACATGAGTGTGATGCATATACTTACCTTGAAGGTCTTGATCAAGTACCAGAAGAAATACACTTGAGAAAACAAGGTTAGATAACACAAGATAATTTCTCCAAGAAAAGACACAAGATCAACAAGAAACCAAGATTGGGATGACATGTAGAAGAAAGTATCACTAGGTGAATACTTCTTTGAAGAAGACATGTCCCCAAAAGAAAGAAATAGTTGTCTCCCCTTAAAGAACTTCCTCTCCCCCTGAATCTGACAATGGATATTGGGAGTAGGTAGGGTGAGAAAACTAAAGAAATTAAAACACTAAAAACACTGAAATCATGTTTCTCCCCTCTTAGAAACACGTAGCATTCTCTCATCTTGTAAGGTGCATCTCTTTTGTAGTGATGAGCTTTGATGTATTCCTCTCTCCCCCTTTGACATCAATTTCCAAGAAGGGACTTCAAGGTTGTTGGTCAAGTGGGTTTGGTCCTTGAGAAACACATCTAGCCATTGAATGGCTCTAGATGCAAGTAGAGGATAAGAATCGCTGAGTGGAGCTGGAGCAGAAAAGCTCAGAAAATCTTTGACAGAAAACTCCTTAGAGCAGCAAAATCGGTGACTCCGAGTTGAATCAATTCGGTGGAACCGACTTTGGTGCAAAGGAACAGTGTGTCAACTCAGCTCACTAGGCAAAGGAATTCTCACAAAGATTTGCAATGAATTAGCTGGGAAAATAACCAAAAACAGATACACAGAAAAGAAGCAAAGAAACATCTAGATGAAGGTTTTTTTTTGAAATAGAAACACTCTAGCAAGAAGAACAGACAATAGAAACACTAGAGAACTTCATCTAGATGGGTCGGCGACTAGGTCACCTATGTTAGAGTATATTGACTTAGGAGTCAAGTGAGAACACTTGATCATAGGTCATACTCATCGTTTAAGCTCAAAATGGGGTTGCCATTTTTCTTTTAAGCATTTGAATGTATTCGCATCTTGTTGAGTTGCTTTAGCTCATGTCTTTGAGTAAAGCTTCTCTAAGATGTGAGCACTTACATTGGGATTTGGTGGTGATGTCCATCATGTAGTTGAACTTGAAGTGGAAGCTCATGAGTTGAAGTTTGGAGCTATCCTATCATGTGTAGTTCATCTTCCTACATGGGTTAGATTTGCAAGGAACAACATTTATATCCAAAATGACAAGAATGAAGCATATCTCAAAAGTTTGTCAAATGATATGTTTAGGTTGTCTTGTTCCTTGTTCCACCATCATTTGTTGATACTTGGGTTATATAAGATTGCTCAAGATAAGAGTGAGATGCAATCTTGTGACACGAAGCTTGTCCAAGTACCTACAAAAGGTAAGATACAATACAAGGGAGCAAAAAGTCCAAGTTATAAGATGATCATGAAAGTATCATGGATTAGTCAAGAATGCTCATGCCCTTGTATGCATCCACATGAACCTCTAGTTCACGTTTGAAGCATCAATGATGTTCAACTCACTTCTCAAGTGGAAAAATACTTTCTCATCAAGGGGTTTGGTAAATATGTCCGCCAATTGTTTATCGGTACGAACATGTTTAAGGTCAATGTCACCTTTCTCAACATGATCTCGAATGAAATGGTGATGAACCTCAATATGCTTAGTTCGAGAATGTTGCACGGGATTGTGTGCAATCTTAATAGCACTCTCATTGTCACATAGTAATGGTACATGTCTAACATGCACACCATAGTCTTTAAGAGTTTGAGTCATCCATAGTAATTGTGCACAACATGATCCCGTAGCAATGTATTCCACTTCGGCGGTAGATAGAGATACCGAGTTTTGTTTCTTGGAGGACCAAGACATAAGAGATCTACCAAGAAATTGACATGTACCCGAAGTGGATTTTCTGTCAACCTTGTCTCCGGCATAGTCCGAATCGGAATAGCCAACAAGATTGAAAGAAGATCCTTTGGGATACCATATGCCAAAGTTTGGTGTATGTAGCAGGTATCTTACAATTCTTTTCATGGCCTTAAGGTGACACTCTTTTGGTGCCTCTTGGTATCGTGCACACATGCACACACTTAGCATAATGTCGGGACGGGAGGCACATAGATATGGCAATGAACCAATCATAGATCGATAAACCTTTTGATCAACCGGTTTGCCATCCTTTGTCAAGTCAAGATGTCCACTCGTGGGCATTGGAGTTTTCATACCTTTGCTTTCTTGCATGTTGAACTTCTTGAATAACTCCTTGGTATACTTTGTTTGAGAGACAAAGGTGCCCTCCTTAGTTTGCTTGATTTGCAAACCAAGAAAGAATTTGAGTTCACACATCATGGACATCTCATACTTTTCCGACATCAACCTTCCAAACTTTTCACTAAACGAGGGGTTAGTAGATCCAAAGATAATATCATCAACATAAATTTGGCATACAAATAATTCTCCATTAACCCTCTTAGTGAACAAAGTTGAATCAATTTTCCCAATTTCAAAACGTTTTTCAAGAAGAAACTTTGTCAAGTATTTGTACCAAGCTCTAGGGGCTTGTTTAAGACCATAAAGGGCTTTACGAAGTTTGTAAACATGATTAGGTTTCTTGGGATTCTCAAAGCCGAGAGGTTGTTTAACATACACTTCCTCCTCAATTTCACCATTCAAGAAGGCACTTTTAATATCCATTTGGTAAAGAGTGATATCATGGTGAAAGGCATAAGCAAGTAAAATGTGAATGGACTCAAGTCTTGCAACGGGGGCAAGGTCTCACCATAGTCCATACCTTCGACTTGTGTGTAACCTTGTGCTACGAGACGATCCTTGTTGCGTACAACTTGTCCATCTTCATCTTGCTTATTTCGAAACACCCATTTGGTTCCAATAATGTTTTGCTCATCTTTAGGCTTCTCAACCAATGTCCAAACTTGGTTCCTCTCAAAGTTGTGTAGCTCCTCGTGCATTGCATTCACCCAATTAGGGGGTCCTTGAGAGCATCTACAACCTTCAAAGGTTCAACACTAGAGATGAATGAGTAATGCTCACAAAAGTTAGCCAAACGAGTTTTAGAGCGAGTGATTCTCCCGGATTGGATATCTCCAAGTACTTGTTCGACGGGATGATTCTTGTCGATTCTTGCTCTAACTCGAGGTAGCTTTTGCTTGGGTTGTGGTGAGGCTTCCTCATCATCATAATCTTCTTCTTCTTCGTTGATGTTATCGTTGTTCGCTTGTGGAGGTGGAGGAGGAGGTTGAGGTGGATCATCTTGTTGCACTTCCTCATTCCCATCGTCTTGACGTGTTCCACTTGTGAATGCCTCCATATCAACTTGTCGTTCACCTTGATGTGAAGTTGGGGCTTCCACTTGAATAGATGAGGTACTCTCTTTTACTTCCACGGGGCGAATCTTGCCAATGGACAAGTCTTGGATTGCTTCCGATGGTTCTTGATCTCCTACATCAATTGGCAATTGCTCGACTTGCGAGCCGTTAGTCTCATCAAACTTCACATCTACCGTCTCTTCAACTTTTCAAGTGAAGTTGTTGTAGACACGGTAAGTGCGAGAGTTCGATCCATAACCAATTAGGAAACCTTCATGAGATTTAGGAGCAAATTTTGAATGACGATGCTTATCAAGAATGTAACATTTTGAGCCAAATACTCGAAAGTATCCAACTTGTGGTTTGTTACCGGTGAGCAGTTCAAACGCCGTTTTACCAAGAAGCTTGTGAAGGTAGAGTCGATTTGTTGCATGACAAGCTGTTTCAACTGCTTCTGCCCAAAAGTGTTTTGGTGTCTTGTATTCATCGAGCATTGTTCTTGCCATCTCAATAAGAGTACGACTCTTCCTCTCAACAACTCCAATTTATTGAGGTGTGTATGTAGCCGAGAACTCATGTGAAATACCCTTCTCATCAAGAAAGGTGTCCACATTTGCGTTCTTGAACTCCGTTCCGTTGTCACTCTGAACCTTCTTGATCTTCACTTCAAATTGATTTTCGGCCTTTCTTGCGAAGTTCTTGAAGATCTTTTGTACCTGCGATTTGTCATCGAGAAAGAACACCCACGTAAATCTGGAAAAATCATCAACAATGACCAAACCGAAAGAGTTACCACCAAGACTCTTATAGGAGTTGGGACCAAAAAGATCCATATGAAGTAGCTCGAGTGGTCTCCTCGTGGTCATAATGTTCTTCACGGGATGGCTTCCTCCAACTTGTTTTCCTGCTTGACAAGCACTACAAAGTCAATATTTGTCAAATATAACATCTTTCACTCCAAGAATGTGATCTCCTTTAACAAGTTTATCAAGGTTACGCATGCCAACATGTCCAAGTCTCCTATGCCATAACCAACCTTTAGAAAATTTAGCAATTAAACATGTACGAGGTTGGGCTCTCTTAGTGAAATCAACAATGTATAGATCACCTCTACGAACGCCGGAAAAGACTATATTATGATTATCTTGACGAAACACTTGGCAATCTACTTTGGTAAATAGAACATAGAAACCAAAATCGGCTAGTCTAGATATGGAAAGAAGATTGTAACCAAGAGATTCAACAAGCATAACATTTTGTATGGAGCTATCATTGGATATGGCCACCTTACCAAGGCCAAGTACCTTACCCTTGGAGTTGTCTCCAAAAGTAACATACTTGCGTGGACCATCATTTTTAGCAAGCTCACAAAACATGTCTCTATCTCCGGTCATGTGATCGGTACATCCACTATCAAGAATCCACTCTTTTCCTCCGGCCATGTAATCTCGAAGATTTGCCATAAGACTAAGATTCTTCATGGTCTTCTCAAATTCAATATCAAATTCTTCGTCCTCATCATAGTAGCCATGCTCAACATCATCATCATCATCATGTATATGATCATCACCTAGGGCAATGAGTTCATTAGTTTCATGACCATGACAATGTTCAAGTTTATGAATTCTGATGGCTTCCGTGATAATGTTACTAATAGTTCTAACATCTCCTTTAGCACGCATAAGATCACGAAGCTCAAACAAGCAATCTTCAAACTTAGGATCATTAGGACTGATCTTGTGAAAAGCAATAGTCTTATGAAGAATCTCATCAAGACTCTTTAATGAGTAATCGGGATATCTCTTTTCCAAGTCATGCCATAGAGTATAAGCACACTCAAAGTTTTGCATACAACCAAGCACAATTTTGGGTAATCCTCTAATGATAAGATTGATGGTTCTAAGATTACGAAGCATGTCAATTTCCTCTTCATGAGTAGTATGCAATGGGTCAATAGGAGGCACATAAGGATTATGAATGTACTTGCTCAAGTTAAATTCATCAAAGATATCAAGCATTTCATCCTTCCGAAAGTTGTAATACTCCCCATTGAGAATAGGCACTCTACGTCTAAGACTCCCCAAAGTAGACACATCCATCTCCCTCCAATGGTGATTAAACCAAAGCAATGGAGACCAAAGCTCTGATACCAATTGTGGGATCGAGGAGATAGGTCTAGAGGGGGGGTGAATAGACACTTAACCAACCAAAGTTGCAGTTTTTAGTCTCTCTTGGAACTTAGATAAATTTTGGCACAAGTTAAGGCAACTCCAATACTTTCTACACATGCATATCTAGAGATTGAGCAGCAGAAATAGTAAAGCATGCAAATGTATGGAAAGTAAAGGGGTAGATTATGGAAGATCAAACGCAATGAAGACACGGTGGTTTTTGGCGTGGTTCTGATAGGTGGTGCTATCGTACATCCACGTTGATGGAGACTTCAACCCACAGAGGGTAACGGCTGCGCTCCAGCCACGAAGGGTCCACGAAGAAGCAACCTTGTCTATTCCACCATGGCTTACATCCACGAAGGACTAGCCTCACTTGGGTAGATCTTCACGAAGTAGGCGATCTCCTTGCCCCTACAAACTCCTTGGTTCAACTCCACATCATGTCGGAGGCTCCCAAGTGACACCTAACCAATCTAGGAGACACCACTCTCCAAAAGGTAATAGACGGTGTGTTGTTGATGAACTCCTTGCTCTTGTGCTTCAAATGATAGTCTCCCCAACACTCAAACAACTCCTCACAGATTTGGCTATGGTGGAAGAAGGATTTGAGTGGAAAGCAACTTTGGAAAGGCTAGAAATCAAGGTTCAAATGGTTGGATTGGAATGTCTTGATCTCAACACATGAGTAGGTGGTTCTCTCTCAGAAAATGTATGGTGGAAGTGTAGGCACGTTCTGATGGCTCTCCCTCACTGAGTAAGAAGTGGTGGAGGGGTATAAATAGCCTCCACACAAAATCCAACCGTTACACACTTTTGACCCAACTCGGTGGCACCGATCAGAAATCTCAGTGGCACCGAACTGTGTAAAAGATACGAACGTTAGGAATCTCGGTGGGACCGACTGGAACAACTCGGATGGACCGATGTGCAATGGTTAGGGCAAACCTCGTCATGGTGGCACTGATTGCATCAACTCGGTGGGACCGAAGTGAAGCAATAAGGCAACAGAGAGTTGGCAAGCCATCTCAGTGAGACCGATTTGCAAAACTTAGTGGGACCGAAGAAGTGCAAACGATTACAGAGAGTTGGCAAGGCCATCTCGGTGAGACCGAGATCCATATCGGTGGATCCGATTTGTTAGGGTTTTGGCACTGGCTAAGTCCAGATGAACTCGGTGGCTTCGGATAGAGAATTTTTGTGGGGCCGAGTTGGAATGTAGGTTTTGGACATATTTGGATGGAGAAAGTGGCTGAGGGTTTTGGAGTACTGTCACTAAGCACTTGAGCAAAAAGACCATTAAGCAACACCTCATCCCCTTTTAATAGTATTGGCTTTCCTATGGACTCAATGTGATCTTGGATCACTAAACCAAAAATGTAGAGTCTTGAGCTTGTGCCAATCCATGTCCTTAGCATTTTGAAAGGGTTCCACATCCTCTTGTCCTTGCCACGCCATTTTTGAACTTGTCTGGAATCCACTAGATAGAGGCATTAGTCCAACATGTATGTTGGCATAAATTACCAAAACCACCAAGGGAGCAAATGTGCTTTCATCAACACATTCCAAACCATTTTGTCCAAATCTTTAGGTTTGTCATCTTGTCGACTCTTCCTTGTTACTCGAACAGCAGGATCGAAAACACCTTTTTGCTAGGCTGATCAACTGTTTCAATGTATCTTGAGAAAAATGTCAACGCTTCTGTAGCAATGTAGGCCTCTGCAATGGAACCCTCAAGTCTAGCTCTGTTCCTAACATAGCCCTTGAAAGTGCCTAGCTGCCTTTCAATAGGGTACATCCAAGCATACGGTACTGGACCTCTAAGTAGTACCTCATTAGGTAGATGAACGGCCAAATGCACCATCACAGCAAAGAAGGCTGGAGGATATATCTTCTCAAGGTCTCATAGGATAGTTGGTATCTTCTCTTTAAGACGCTTCACATCATCTATCCTGATATTTCTACTACAGAGTTCCCTGAAGAATTCTCCCAACTCTCCAACTGCTCTGTATAAGTCAGAGCTGCCCAATCCTCTAAGGAGAATAGGTAAAACCCTTTGAAGTAGGACGTGGCAGTCATGAGTTTTCAACCCTTGTACCTTGGTTCCATCTGCATTGATTCTTCTTTCAGGGTTGGAAGCAAATCCATGTGGGAATCTCACACATGACAGGACCTTGCAGAATTCTTTTCTTTTTTGCTTGTCCAAGATGTAAACAACTTGTGCCATATCCCGTGATTCACCAGTGCTATCCAGCTGCAAATCAGGTCTGATACCCAGGTGTGTCAAATCAATCCTAGATTTTAAGGTATCTTTTGTCTTGCCTTCAATAGTGTGCCGATAATGTTGTCACATATATTTTTCTCGATGTGCATCACATCAAGATTATGCCTTAGATCCAAATCTTTCCAATACTCCAAGTCCCACAAAGTGGACCTGCGGGTAAAAGATAATCTCTCTTCTGCCTTGCCATGCTTCCTTTTCCCGCTACCATTATCGAGATGGTTTCCTGGTGTAATATGTCTGACCTTCTGTAATTCCTCCTGCAACTCATCGCTGGTGAGCCTCTCTGGTGCATCACAGTTTTCATGACTTGCTTTGAACACAGGTTTTCGGTATTTTCTAAGACGTAGCTTGTCCTTGTCAAGGAAACGGTGGTGTCCAATGTAACAGACATTGCTAAGTATTGGGTATGACAGCAGATTCTTGTCACAGTGAACACATGCATTGTAACCATGTGTCGTTCGCCCTGACATAGTGCCCAAAGCCGGATAATCATGGATGCACCAAATTATAACAGCATGTAGAATGAAATCAGCTGGTGGGCTGCTATATAGGTCTCGAGTGAGAACACCCCTCCATAGCTTTTGAAGTTCCTCCACAACATGCTCCATGAATGAATCAAAATCCTTTCCAGGACTTTTTGGACCTGGGATGAGCAAGGCCATGATGTAGTTTGATTCTTTGGTGCAGACATTTGGCGGCATGTTGTAAGGGATGACAAGCACTGGCCACATGCTCTGGTGGCCAAATGGGTTGAATCCATCTGTAGCTAAGCCAAGTCTAATGTTTCTCGGCTTAGCAGCAAACTCTTTGTGTTTCAGATTGAAGCTTATCCAGTCACTACCATGAGATAGATGGCTCATTACATTCCGATCTCTGTGCTCTTGGTTCCTAGAATGCCACGGTACATCCTCTCTTGTTTGAGCATCATGAAACAACCTCTGCAATCTTTGTATAATTGGAAAATGTCTCAGAACCTTATGAGGAATCCTCTTCACAGCATCGCCATCTTTCCATCTTGATGATTTGCATTTTGGGCATTCACTTAAGTTGGCATAATCCTTCCGGAACAGAACACAATTATTCTCACAAACATGGATCATATCATATCCAATTCCAACCTCACAGAGGAAATTCTTCATTTTACTGTAGGTGTGTGGCAGTTCCAACACAGCTAGGTAACAATCACGGAAAGCAGCCATCATCGCATCGAATGATTTGTTGGTCATCCGCTGAGATGTCTTCACCTGAAGAAAGATGACCATAGCTGAGAATACTGACAGCTTACAACCTGCGATGACTGCCACGTTGCATTGCTCCAACATGCGGGCCCACCATTTTTCTTGTACATGTGTAAGTTCTCGAAATGCGCGAGCATTTCGTAGCATTGTTTCAATCTTGGTCAAAATCATTGGCTCCGCCGCCACCACCTCCTCCTCTTCCTCCTGACCATCAGCCAGATCAAGATGGTGATCTGCTGCTTCCACATAGTCAGTGACATTGACGTTCACAGCTTCACCATGATGAACCCACCTAGTATATGTGACTGACATCCCATACAAGTGTAGATGATTTTGCACAGTTGACTGGGGTCTTGAAACTGAATTCATACACCTGCTACACGGGCAGCGCACATCTGCTTTCGGACCATCGTACTCAGCTCTGATAAAGTTCATGAAGTTTTGAACCCCCTCGACATATGCAGGGGAGAATCATCAAGCAGAAGTTATCCAAGTCCCGTCCATCTGTCAGACATACAAATTAGTTCTTCTACTAGATATTACAGGAGAAACATATATGTTTCATTATAAAGTCCAGAAAAAATACCTAGGTCGATGTCTAAAGCTATGGCAAGATATTTGGACAAGCAGATCTACGTAACAAAATATATGTAAAGCTAATTCAGCAAACAGATTGAGTGCTAAATTATGGCAGGCTATTTCAGCAATCAATGAGGCCGAGCACATAGCCATCGAAGGCCATCTCAGCAACAAAGATTGAGTGTAAAACGGTGTCGAGCTATTTCACCTAACAGATTGGCTACTAGACCATGGCAATCTACTTCACAATACATACATGGTCCTTAAATATGGCAGGATATTTTAGCAACTAATCAGGCGTGGCATGCCATCTCAGCAAAGCAGATTGAGTGCAGAACAGGGCAAGGTAGCTTTTTAAGCATAGCATATTGAGTGTAAACTATTTCGGCAAGCAGTGAGATTAACAGCGTCTATCAGCTAACATCCAGCGCTACTCCGACATGCACGGGGTCTCAGTCTAGAATGCGCGTACTGTGGGAGAACCTGACCGCCGTGCATCTCCACAAGAATGTCGCCAGCGGTGGCGGCGCGGCTGGAGGACTGCAGTTTACGAGAGAGTACTGTGGGGTCAAGAGGATCGCCATGCGTCCCCTCGAAGAACCGCGGCGCCGACGTATCGGCGCGGCGGGGAGGGCTAGTTTGGAGGAGCGAATGGAGTGGAGGGGGCGGGGAGAGGGGGGTTTGGGGAATATTATTGGCTAGTTGGCCGAAGAGGAGTTGAATTTGGGATTTGGGGGGAATTTTCACGCGGTGGGCGGGGGAGTTTGGCGAATGGTCGGTTTCTCCAATTGCGGTCCCATGTGTCAGTGAAGAGGCAAGCCGAAGCGCGTTCCCTTTGGGTGAGCGGTGTGCAGGACCGACCGTGTGAGGGGTGCAATGCGACCGCGACAGGCGTGCTGTAAGTGTACCGACTTTTCCTTTTGAACTTGTAGAGCATAACACTTGGTTTTGGTGCTTCGCGCGATCCATCGATACAAATCCTGACTAAAACGGCGCGGGCGGGTCTTTTCCCGCGCGATATGCTGGGAGTTTGGCTTAGTTGGTTTGATAGACAGAGCGAGAGAAAGACGTGAAATGCGTGAATGTGTAGTGGACGTACTACTTTTGGAGGGCCTAAGAGAAATTGTGTATGTAAACCCTCTGTATTTATTTACTTCGCATATTAGCTTTGTCTCAGGTCAAACTTTCTAAACTTTGACCAAGTTTATACATACAAAAATAATGACAACCACAATACCAAGTAAATACGATTAGAATCATCATTCAATATATTTTCATACAACATGTCTTTTTATTGTGAAAGTTCATATAACCGGATGAGATTCATGCAAACACGGCAGATTTTCATTACATTTCAAACTTTTAGGACAAAAAAAAGAAAAGAAACCCGACTCAAAACCTATCCTACGGCGACAGTGTACGTTCACTTTCCTTTGTATTCCGCATCGGCGACCACGTCCTCCATCTGTCGTCTCCATGAACAGCGGTGGGGTTCAAGACCCATGAAGTGAAGGTGCGGTCTCCGGCGAGGAAGAGTAGAACACGGGAGACGGACCGGCCCACTTGGAACACCATGCCCTGCCACCTCCCATGCCCTACTCATCCTCGGAGGAGTCCGCGACCTCGACGGTGCCAGTGGACTTGAGGTCGATGATGGACGTGGATGGTCCGTCACTGTTCACATGCCATATGCACCCCCGAACGATGGATGGCGGCACGTAGAACGCACGGCTGGCGGTGCTCTTGTCCTCGGCTGCCGGCGCAGCCGGCGCTTGTGCGGCCGCGTCCGCATCCGGCTACGCCGGCATTGCGAGTGGCGGGTTAAGCAAGGGCGGCGACCTCGGGCTTCATCTCCAAAGACAAGCTCTCCCGTAGAGCGTTCTTGCCCGCGGTCATGGTGGATGTGGTGCCAGGGAGGAGGATGTGCTCTGGTGTGGAGTTTAACTGGGTGTTGCCGCCTTTAAGTAGCGCATACCGGTGAGGCCAAGTGTCGTGGTGTGACGACCATCTATGGGGCCATGCAGCCCCTTATGGTTCAGTAGAGGGGGTCAACGTGCACAAAGAGCATGAACAATGGGAAGCGCAAGGGATTTACCCAGGTTTGGGCCGCTGAGTAGCGTAAAACCCTACTCCTGCTTTTGGTGTATTAATGGTGTAGAAGCACAGTACAAGGAGCGCTTTTCCCAGCAAGGTATGGGGAGGAGCAGCTACGCGAGACGTGCTTGTGTTTGAAAAGGGGTCCGACCCCCCTAAACTATTGCCTTGGCCCTCCTTTTATAGCTCAAGTGGTTACCACAGTGGCAAAACAGTAATTACATAGCGATTAGATAGTAAATAGTGCTATCATACCTAACTCTGCTAGTTTAGGACAAAGGCATTGAATGCGCCGTTAGGTGTCATGTGGAGAGGTAGTCCCGGCAAGGTTCCTGCACCGCTTGCCCATCTACCTCATATTATGCTGACACGCCTCCTGGACGGGTGTCATTAGGGGCAAATCTTGTCCCAGTGTGCTGACACGTGCCCGACAAGCCTCACCAACCAGCCTGCGCGGTCGACACCTCATATATCAGCGAACACCTATGCGGTGAGGTGGAGCACTGGAGGACTGGTATAAGCTTGCCGGCATGGAGCTTGCCGGGTCTTCTCCTTGCCGGTTTAGCCTTGCCGGTAAGGAATGTCTTCATCTTCGGTACTAGTCGAGGTGCTTGTTGGTGCTGTGTTTTGAGCTTCTGCAATTGAACCTTGAGTCTTGGTCTTGGCGGTTCCCGGCAAGCCCTGGTCGGCAAGGATGCTGCTATTGTCTGTGCATAAGTCAGGGTATAAAATACCCATGTTTTATACACCGACAAGAGCCCCCAGGCCTGGGCCATACGCGCGTCCGAAGCGTCGTTGGGCTAGGCCCAAACAATGCATAGACACGCGGCGGGAAACTGACGTTGTAATTTTTGTCATGATGGTTATCCTCTCTTTTTGAGATCTTCTTCGCTTCCCCATTAATCTGAATTCGTGCGTGCTCCCAGTGGTCTTCCGGCAACCCTTGCCATTGAGCAGGCGGCCGCTTGGCATGTCCATAGGTGGAGCGTCGTGGGATTGGACTGAACCGGCACGCGGCCACGCGTGGCAAAGGATAACTGTCATGTTTGTCTTTACTTCTCCTTTTTCCACGCCCCTCCATCACGCACGTCTGCATGCATGCAGGGCAGCGGATTGGTGGAGAAGGGCGGCCGTTGGAGTGATGCACCGGGCCAGGGGGCGCAAGGTGCGGAATTGGCGATCGTGGGCGGTTGCTGGAGTAATGTGCCCGTCAGAAGCGCAGGACGTGGGATTGGCGGTCATGGGCGGCCGCCCGAAGACGGTGAAGAGCCAGCTCTCCGCACTTCCCCTATAAAGGGGGGCTTGTGGGATTCTAAGCTCACCCATCTCCTCCTGCCTCAATCTCCAGCAATTGCTACCTCCTTCCCATATCTTCTTCTTCTCCCGCTTTCAACGACGCCATGGCGAGAGGAAGAGGTCGCGGTCGTGCCCCCGCCGCTGCGGCAAGAGCTTCTTCCCGGCTCCACGCCCAGGCTTCGGTTGCGGCTGCGGAAGCTGGCTCCAGTGCCCACGGGAGGACCGCGGCCCGTGGTCGGGGCGGCCGTGGTGGGACGCTCGCAATCCCGTCTTCGGCCCCACCTCCGCCGGTAGAAGGCTACAGGGTGGACATGGCGGAGGAGTTCGTCTTGGAGTTGCGCGACCAGCCGCGGAGCTGGCTGCGACTTCCTCGTCCCTTTGCTAGAGAGATGGAAGGCCGCCACCTGCACGGCTTATGGCTGCGCGTGGACGGTTGCTGCAACGGGCCGGTGCGGGTAACTATCTAAATATCCAACAATGGCATTATTTATCTTACGCGCGGTTGGAAATCCTTTGCCCGTGCCCATTGCTTAGGGCAAGGGCACCTCCTCCACTTCAAGCTGGATGGACCAGACACGCTTGTCGTGAAGTTCTTCGAGGCTTTAGGCGCTCGTCTGGAGTGCTGCGCGGAGAGCTCGAGCGACAGCGACACCGCTTCCTCCAGCGATGCTGAGGATGACGACGATGATGGCGATGATGACGGCTCTCCGGGCATGAAGATCGAAGACGACGGCGATGAGTCTGGCTGATCGCCGGCAGCACCATCATCTGGCGTTCCGGGAACAAGCCGAACTCTGCCTAGGCACCCCTTTTGCCCTTCTTGTACTCGAGATAAACTCTGGCAAGGGGCCAATGAAAATGTAATCGAGTACTCTTTCAATGAATATCTATCGTCTTATCGAGTTTAGATGAATGCATGCTGTTTCCCTTGTCTTATTTTGCCTTTGTATGATTGTGTTCGCTATGCTTATCGGAAGCTTGCCGGTGCGCACACTTGCCGCGAGCGCTTCGAGGAACGGGTCCTTAGCAGCCTGCTGGAAGTGCCGCTGCCGGCAAGGTAACTTGTCGGGCCAGAACCCAGCCGCTAAGCTTGCTGAGCGGACTCGAGGCAACCTAGGGCGCGGACTGATCACGACAAGGCTCCTCTCGCGTGCAGGTTTCTCATACAAAGCGCATAATCGTTCAAGGAAAAACGCAAATGTAACAAGGAAAATAAAATTTCAAAGTTTTTCAACTTAGCTTTTCCTTGCGTCGTTTCTCTTGTTGTATGAAATGATCTCTTGAACGTCATTAAAATGGTACCCCATGTCCACTCCCCCCGGGAAACTTGTACGCGAGGGATTCCTCTGTTCTTTTAAGAAAAAGAAAGAAGAGAAAAGAGCGGTTTGGGAACCTTGACGGTTCATTAGCCATTTCATATAACTAAATTGTAAATCACAACATCACAAGCATCCACATATAAACGAATATGTACAAGGAGTTGCGAAATACTTAGCTTTATTATGCACAGGATCTGCGCCTGGCTTTGTACAAAGGGTTACATGTTTGGCCGACAAAGCTTGTACAAAAGGGGTTGCCGGGAGGTGTCCCGGCAACTGCGCCTCACGGGTAGAACTTGCGAAGATGCTCAATATTCCATGAGTTTTGCACTAGAGTGCCATCTTCGGTCTCCAGACGGACTGCGCCAGGTCTGGTGACTCGTACTACCAGGTAAGGGCCTTCCCCTCTTCGGTGTCAACTTGTTTGATCCCTTGGCGGACTGAACACGCCGAAGGACAAGGTCGCCTTCCTCAAGGCTTCGGGCATGCACTTTGCGGCTATGGTAGCGGCGCAAGGCTTGCTGGTAGCGTGCAGCTCGCACAGCTGCCCGGAGACGACCTTCCTCAAGGAGCAACGCGTCGTCTTGCCGCAGCTACTCTTGCTCAGCTTCATCATAAGCGAGCACTCGAGGTGACCCGTATATGAGTTCTGTGGGGAGCACCGTTTCTGCACCATAGATTAGGGATAAGGGTGTTTGGCCGGTAGCTCGATTTGGTGTCGTTCTGAGTGACCAAAGAACCGCCGGCAACTCATCAATCCAGTGCCTTCCACACTTGCGCAGCTTGTCAAAGGTTCTTGTCTTGAGGCCACGCAGCACTTCCGCATTCATCCTTTCCGCTTGGCCGTTGCTTCTCGGGTGAGCAACGAATGCAAAACAGATTTTGCTGCCAAGGTCTTGGATATACTGCATGAAGGTGCGGCTCGTGAATTGTGTGCCGTTGTCGGTGATGATTCTGTTAGGAACCCCGAAACGGCAAACTAATCCTTTGAAGAACTTGACGGCTGATTGCGCTGTCACCTTCCTCACCGGCTCCACTTCAGGCCACTTCATGAACTTGTCGATTGCGACGTACAAGAACTCAAAGCCCCCGGCAGCACGGGGGAAGGGGCCCAAGATATCGAGCCCCCAGACCGAAAAGGGCCAGGAGAGAGGGATTGTTTGGAGAGCTTGAGCTGGCTGATGTATGTTCTTTGAATGGAACTGGCATGCTTCACACTTGGTTACTAGCTCAGTTGCATCCTGGAGGGCAGTGGGCCAATAGAAGCCTTGCCGGAAAGCTTGGCCGACAAGAGCCCTTGATCCTATGTGAGAGCCACATATGCCTCCGTGTATCTCCGCCAATAGCATTAGTCCATCTTCCCGGCAAATACACTTCAACTTCACACTGTTCGGTCGCTTTCTGTACAGAGTGCTATCCACAAACTGATACATACTTGACTGACGGGCTACTTTCTCCGCTTCTTATTGCTCACCGGGAAGTTCTCCTATTTGTAGGAAATGGACTATCTGCTGTGCCCATGCCTGAGCCTGCGGCTCGACGACAAGGACTAAAGGCATCTCTTCGGCCGCGGGAGCGCTTGCTTCTGCGGCAAGAACCTGAGGTTCTGCGCTAAGCGGCTGCTCACCGGCAATCATGTCGTTGTTCCCGGCATGATCCTTGCCGGCGGCTTCCGGGAGCTCTGCCAGAAAATACTTGCCGGTACTTAACTTCCTTCTTTTACTGGCCTGCGTTGATGGGGCGACTGTTGGTTGATTCAAATGGAGCACAAAAGTTCCCGGTTCCACGGGAAGCTTTTGAGCGGCACACTTTGACAGGCTATCAGCAACGCTGTTTTCCGCGCGAGGGATGTGCTCTGTTTGCAACCCGTCAAAGTGTTCTTCCAATTTCCTCACTTCTTCCACATACGCCTCCATTAACAGGCTCTGGTAATCTTTGTTCACTTGCTTCACAACAAGCTGCGAGTCGCCACGGATGATCAATTTTTTTATTCCAAGGTCCACTGCGATCCTGAGACCGGCAAGGAGTCCTTCGTACTCAGCAGTGTTGTTTGTAGCTTGCTCCCTGGGAAAGTGCATTTGGACCACATACTTGAGGTGCTCTCCGGTGGGTGCGACAAGCAGCACTCCGGCACCAGCGCCTTACAGCGAGAAGGCACCATCAAAGTACATGACCCATTCCTTTGTTGTTTCCTTGCCGGGGAGAGCTGTTTCTTGAGTTTCTTCATCTTGCGTTGGCGTCCATTCGGCGATGAACTCCGCCAAGGCCCTGCTCTGAATGGTTGAAGTACTTTCAAACTTGAGTGCAAAGCTTGACAATTCCAACGCCCACTCCACTATCCTGCCGGTCGCCTCTGGATTTCTCAAGATGCGTTGCAACGGGAAGCGGGTGACGACGGTGATCTCATGTGATTGGAAGTAGAGGCGTAGCTTTCTCGAGGCCATAAGGAGATCGAAAAGCAACTTCTGCACCCCCGAATACCTTGACCTAGCCCCCTGCAGAAGGGAACTAACAAAATAAATGGGCCACTGCACCACTTGCTTCTTCGGCACCACTTGTTGATCGACTTCATTTGCTTGCGCTGCTTTTGACTTGCCGGCGCCAGATCTTGCCAGAGAAGATTCCGGTTTGTCGCTAGACGGGTTTGCCGTGGTTGCTTCCTCGTCATCGAGTTCCCTCTGTGCCACTAATGCAGCGCTATCCACTTGATTCGTTGCCACTACGTATAGCAGCAACGGCTCTTGTGGTCTTGGCGCAACTAGTGTTGGCGCGGAGGAGAGGTATCTTTTCAAGTCCTGCAGCGCGGCCTCCGCTTCCGGAGTCCATTTCATCGGACCTGCCTTTTTCAAAATCTTGAAAAACGGCAGGGCGCGCTCGGCGGATCTTGAAATGAACCTACTCAAGGCAGCAACACAACTGGCAAGACGCCGCACATCTTTGACGCTTTTCGGTGCTTGAATCTGCTCAATCGCTTTGATCTTGTCAGGATTTGCTTCAATTCCTTGTTGAGATACAAAGAACCCGAGAAGCTTGCCATATGGGACGCCAAACACACACTTCTCGGGGTTGAGCTTTAGGTTGATTTTGCGCAAGTTTGCAAATGTCTCTTCCAAGTCTTGAATGAGGGTAGATTTGTCCTTGCTTTTGACCACTATGTCATCCATGTAGGCCTCCACATTCCTGTGCAGCTGGGGCTCGAAACCAATTTGGACCGCCCTTGCAAATGTTGAACCGGCGCTCTTTAATCCGAAAGGCATACACACGAAGCAGTACGTGCCACATGGAGTAATGAACGCGGTTTTCTCCTCATCCTCCTTGGCCATGAAAATCTGATGGTATCCAGAATATGCATCAAGGAAGGAGAGCAAATCACAGCCAGAAGTTGAATCTACAATTTGATCGATGCGCGACAAAGGGAAAGGATCTTTTGGACATGCTTTGTAATATCCGTGTAATCAATACAACGTCTCCACTTTCCGTTTGCCTTGCGCACCACCACTGGATTTGCCAACCAAGTGGGATGTAGCACTCCTCTGACCAGGCCTGCCGCTTCGAGTTCCAAAGCTTGCTTTCGGACTTTTTGCTTGACGGACCGAGCGTGGGGACAAACGGCAAGGTGGTGCTCAATTACCTCCCTGGGAACACGGGGATGTCAGATGGTCGCCATGCAAACACATCGACATTCGCCCGCAGGAAGGCAACGAGCGCGCTTTCCTATTTGTCGTCAAGGGTGGCACTGATGGTGATGGTACCATCAGTGCCGTCCTCCCTCACCAGTACCCTCTTGGTTGCCGACGCAGTGGCTTTGGACTTCTTACCGGCAGAGCACTCCGGCAAGTCTTCAACAGGCGCGCAGCACTCCAAAGAGGTGCGCTTCCCGGAATCCTTGCTAGAGGTCTTACCGGACTTCTTCTTTTGTTTCTTCTTGGTGGGAGCTGGTGCCTTGGCGACCTCTACTGCAACCGCATCTCTGTACATCTTGTCGACGCAAATGACTGCATCTTTCTTGTCGGAGTTGATGGAAATGACACCCATCGGCCCTGGCATCTTCAACGTGTTGTAAGCATAGTGAGATGCTGCCATGAATTTTGCCAAGGCTGGGCGGCCAAGAATTCCATTGTACGGCAAGGGGATCTTGACGACGTCAAAGACAATCCTTTCCATCCTGTAGTTCAGCTCTCCGCCAAACGACACCGGCAATGTGATTTTTCCCTTGGGCTGGCTTCTTCCCGGGTTTACTCCTTGAAACGTGCCCGTTTTCTCGAGTTCCTCATCGGGGATCTGCAGCCTCTTGATAACTTTTGGAGAGATCAGATTCAGACCGGCCCCACCGTCAACTAACATCTTTGTTACTTGGAGGTTGCGAATTGTTGGTGAAACCAACAACGGCAAACACCCGACCGCAGTTATGCGATCAGGGTGGTCCTCAGCGTCAAAGATGATAGGCGTGTGTGACCACTTGAGCGGCTTTTGAGAACCCATTGCCGGTTCCGCTGCATTAACCTCACGCGCCCACTGCTTAAGTTGGCGGTGAGAGGAGTGCAAGGATGCCCCTCCGTCAATGCACAAGGCGTCGGTTGCCTTCTGGAATTCTTGTTCGCTGGTTTCATCATCGTCCTCTTCCTCACTTCCATCATCTTCTTCTTTCTTGTCTTGGCCTCTAGCAGGTTTTTCTTTCTGCTGCCTGGCCTTGCCGCGGCGGCCTCCTCGACCACCACGGCCCTTTTTACCGGATCCACCGGTACCATCTTGACCCTTTTCCTTGTCGCGCTATTCATACTTGGCTTTCTGCTTCTCAACAAGGTGCTCGACTTGTCGGCACTCTTGGAGTACGGCCCATCAGACTTGCCGGCTTTCTGCTTCTCAACAAGGTGCTCGTGGCCTTTGGTACGGTGAATTTTGCAGTACGGCCCATCAGACTTGCCGGCTTTCTCGTTTGCCGCTGCCTCCTGGCAAGCGGCGCATGCAGCAGCCTCCTTGTCGGAGTTCTCAGTCTTGGCTTTCTTGGCGGACTCAGAGTTGCCGGAGCCTTCAACAGCCATAACAGTTTTGCCCTTGCACTTTCTATTGCGCTTTCGTCCCTTCTTCCTCGAGGTGGCAGCATCATCATCCTCAGAATCCACTTCAGTGCCAGCGTCCTCCCCGGGAAGCCTTCTTCCTTCCTCAGCTCGCGCACACTTATCCGCCAACGTGTAGAGCTCGTTGATGGTTTTAGGCAACTTGACGTTCATTTTCACCCGCATCCTCCGATTGCGCACATTCGTGTGAAAGGCGGCGATGACGGCTGCGGGGTGTACATCTGGAATGTTGCGGTGTAGGTGGTTGAATCTCTGGATATACTTGCGCAAAGTTTCACCATCTCTTTGCGGGATCACTTGCAAGTCGCTGGGCTGCCCAGGGGCTTTGTGGCCTCCGGTAAAGGCACCAACGAACTCGTTGCAGAGATCTGACCATGAAGAAATGGAGTTCTCCGGCAAGTTCATCAGCCAAGACATCACGTTGGGCTTCAGTACCAACGGAAAGTAGTTGGCGAGGATTTTCTCATCTCTCCCCCCGGCAGCTTGCACGGCGATCGTGTAGACGCCCAGAAACTCTGCCGGGTTCAGCTTGCCGTCATACTTTTCTGGCACTTCTGGCTTGAATGCTCAAACGGACGGCCATCAAACTTGCCGTAGCTCTCGGGTGAAGGCGGGACATCCGACCTCGTAGGGTAGGTATCTGCCAACCCCTGGCGCAGGCTCATCAACAATGGGACCGTTGCGTGCGTCGGATTGACGGCGCGCCTCCCAGCGCCGTTCGATGGTGGTGCGGGCGTCTTCTGCCTGCCTATCTCGCAGCACTTGCCACTGATCTTGCCGTGCTTGCGGATCTGAAGAGGCCATCGACACCTCGTCGGGCTCGAAGGATCGCTGAGCTTGCTACGGTCGTTGGCGTTGTTGCTGCTGAGATTGTTGCCGCTGAGGTGATTCCACCATTAGCGCGGCACCGTCAGTGTGGCCATCAACTGGGGTTGCCGGTGCCATCTGCGGACGCCGTGAGGGCTCCGCTTGTTGTGATTTACTGGCCTCGGCGAATCCAATCAAGCTTTGGATGGTGGTTCTCCACTCATCCATCTTCTCTGCCGCTGAAGGGAAGTTCAGCAGCATCTGGGCCCGCGCCATTGCCTCTGCTACTGTGGCTGGCATGGCCGGAAGCGAAGAATGCGACATCGCTCTACTCCTGGCGGAGCCAGCAGGAGCGCCATCGCAGTCTTGCTGCCGTGGCACATGATCAGCAGCAGGTCGCCGTGGCGGAGGCGGTGCCTGAGGACCTGGGATTCGATCAACAGGAGTCTTGCCGTGAGGTCGCCGCTGCCCGGAGTCATTGGCGCCGCTCGGAGCTGCGCCGCGCCCGTTGTGCAAAGGGCGCGGTGTCTGTCCCGAAGCTGCATTCTTGGACGCCGCCGCAGCGGGATCTTGGCTCGCGCCGGCCCGGGAGTCGCTGCTCTGGTGGCTGCGTTCATCGGCGCGGCGAGGAGGAGGAGGAGGAGGATGTCGCCCGTCCGCTCTGCCCGCGTCGTCGCGGCTCCGTTCGCCAGAAGATCAAGGAAGTCGGCTATCCCCAGCACGCTCGTCTCCAGCGTCGACCGCGGTGGGCATGGCGACCGCGCCGCCTGCGCTGGTCGTGCCAACCGCAGTACCCGCACCGCCCGCATTGGCTGCGCCGCCTGCGCCGCTGGCGGATGTGAGCGGGGTGGCCGTCACCGTGATGCCCTTCTTCTTGGGCGCCATCGATGACGAGGAAGACGACGAGGAAGTCGATGAAGATGATGAAGAAGACGCGCAACCGACTGGTCAAGGTTCGCGCAAGCGACGGCCCCCTACCTGGCGCGCCAAAGATGTCGTGGTGTGAGGACCATCTATGGGGCCTTGCAGCCCCTTGTGGTTCGGTAGAGGGGGTCAACGTGCACAAAGAGCATGAACAATGGGAAGCGCAAGGGATTTACCCAGGTTCGGGCCGCTAAGAAGCATAAAACTCTACTCCTGCTTTTGGTGTATTAATGGTGTAGAAGCACAGTACAAGGAGCGCTTTTCCCGGCAAGGTATGGGGAGGAGCAGCTACGCGAGATGTGCTTGTGTTTGAAAAGGGGTCCGACCCCCCTAAACTGCTGTCTTGGCCCTCCTTTTATAGCTCAAGGGTTTACCACAGTGGCAAAACAGTAATTACATAGCGATTAGATAGTAAATAGTGCTATCATACCTAACTCTGCCAGTTTAGGACAAAGGCATTGAATGCGCCGTTAGGTGTCATGTGGAGAGGTAGTCCCGGCAAGGTTCCTGCACCGCTTGCCCAACTACCTCGTATTATGCTGACACGCCTCCTGGACGGGTGTCATTAGGGGCAAATCTTGTCCCAGTGAGCTGACACGTGCCCGACAAGCCTCACCAATCAGCCCGCGCGGTCGACACCTCATATATCAGCGAACACCTGTGCGGTGAGGTGGAGCACTGGAGGACTGGTACAAGCTTGCTGGCACGGAGCTTGCCGGGTTTTCTCCTTGCCGGTTTAGCCTTGCCGGTAAGGAATGTCTTCATCTTCGGTACTAGTCGAGGTGCTTGTTGGTGCTGTGTTTTGAGCTTCTGCAATTGAACCTTGAGTCTTGGTCTTGGCTGTTCCCGGCAAGCCCTGGCCGGCAAGGAGGCTGCTATTGTCTGTGCATAAGTCAGGGTATAAAATACCCATGTTTTATACACCGACACCAAGCGTCCGGGTGTGTCAATGAGTCGCCGGAGTTCGTACATCGGGCAGCGAGCCTGCTTAATGGTGGCATGCGGATGGACGGCATGAATGCGGGCAGCTGGCGCCGGGGGGGAACGCACGCGGGCAAGGGACGAGGGTTTTTTGCGGGCCAGGGTAGTCAACTGTGGGCGTGGCAACGTCGCAGATGCCCTTTGTTCACATCTGATCCCACATGTCAGTGAGAAAGCAAGACGACCCGCGTTCCCTTGGGTCAGAAGCATGCCGGACCGACCGTCTGGGGGTGCGACATGAACGCGACAGGGGTGCTGTCAGTGCACCGCCTTTTCATTTCGAACATGTAAACCGTAACACTTGTACAACGTAAGACCAAAAGCATATATGAAGTTGGCACCTCACCTATATCCAGCCTAGTAGCCCACATATACAATAGTTATTCATACTAGCATATGTATGAGTATAATTAGTGTACCGCCCTTTCCTTTTCAACTCGTGAAGCGTAACACTTGATTAAGTAGCCGGACAATGTGTGTTGCCTGTCTTTGTTTGTATTTGAGGTGTGCTGATTGAGGTGTCCGGTTGTTTGAAGGAATAATTGAGGTGTGCCCTGTCCGTGCCCGCATTTAGGTGTCCAACTTACCATGTTCTGGCTGTAGTAACTATATACTATGTAAGTTGCTTGGAAATATAGTTACCTAGGTCGGTTTTGTGAGCCGTCCACTACGTGTCGCTCCCCATCTTAGTAGTGACAAACCCGTTCGGCTCATGACCCGACACATCTTGACGAGATCGATAGATGTGGAGAGATCGAGTGTGTGTCATGCAAATCAAGGTTTTGGTGTGTGTCTATGAAAGAAATGATCGTGTGAGGTGGAGAGAGGGGGGGTGTTTGTGTGTACGCTAGTTGGTCATGTACCATCTAGCTGTAGATCGATTGAAAGAGGACTAGGGTGGGTCCGGAGATCGATCGATCGACCGATGTACATAGGGGTGTAGAGAAAGATGAATGTATCCTTAAAAAAGATAGATGAAAGGCTTGGTTACAATTAATGCATGGTACACTGACCTAGGTGTGTGTCGAAGAGCGACCTGATGAGCGAGATACAATCCCGATATCTCAAGAGGTCGATCATGTGTGACATGCACAAATAGGAAGAGAGGTGCTATGCGTGTGTGTGCGAGAGAGAGAGAGACCCTGAGATGAAACCGAGAGAGATCGAGCGGGTGTGCAATACAGAGAGAGCGTGCATCAAAGAAAAAAAACATGACAACACTCTATGTTTGTTGTGTGAGACACATTATGCATAAGAAGACACTTGGTACTTCAATCCAACCTAAAAAAAGTTTCAAATATTAGAATTCAACCTTAAGTGGATTCAAATATTTGAACCGGTGATCATTGCATTTGCAAATCATATGTAAAGGGCATTCAATCTTTGTTTCGCTTTTCAACTTACAATATACCATGTACAAGCACATACATAAATTTGTATTCAAACAGAAAATGGTTTCCAATTTGTATTCAAACACGTGAATGTTTCTTCTCGCGCATGCGCTTGCTACTAGGATTTCGACACGTCTAGCCAGTCCAATAGCAGTAGGAGTACTAGTACTAGTACTACCTTTGTTTTTCATGCCAAATTTTGACCATAATTTCAACTAAAAAAATATTAATGCATGTCATAAAAAATTATATTGTTTGATTCGTATTTGAACATAGTTTCCAATGATATTATTTTCAGTGACATGCATTAATATTATTTTAGTTAAATCTAAGGTCAAATTTGACACAAAATACGAAGGGGGCCAATAAACTAGGACGGAGGCATCTGCAGTAGAGTATGGAGTGCTTATTAACACATGGCCCACCTCACACACTCAACAAATTTCTTGGAATCCATGCTACAATCTCTCCCTCCTCGTCTCTCTCTTCTAGTGTGTTTTTTTACATCAGTCGTCTCTCTCTTCTAAATTCAGCCGACGCGGGCGGGGGAGGGGGAGATGGAGGGGGAAAGTTTGCCTACCGTCGGTTTGCTCTCAACTGCGGTCCCGCAAGCGAGCAAAAATGCAAGACGAAGCGCGTTCCATTCGGTGAGCGATGTGCCGGACCGACCGTGTCGGGGTCCAACGCGAACGCGACAAGTGTGATGTACACCGTCAGTTCCTTTTGAACTTCCATACTTCTTTTTTTGGAGGGAATGAACTTCTATACTTCAAGTACTCCTATTGCGTACGTAACACTTGGTTTTGCTGCTTCGAGCAATCCATTGATACAAATCCCACCTACAGCATCTCAAAAAAACAAATTCCACAGACCGACGGGTGGGGAGGTCCGGACGTCTGCGACGTCAAACTCTGAAACTTTGGTCCCATCCCACCCCACAACTCTTCAGGCTCCAGCCGTCCGGCTTTGCAAACTCCGCACAGTCAAAACTGATTGACAGGTCGTCACCGGTACTACTATTCACACCGGAACCTTCGCTGCTCGGCCTACGCCAGCTACTTGCCGGCCGGTCACCACTGCCCCAAAACCACACTTCCCAGCCCATTCTCCCACCTTTCGATCCCCTAGCCCACATCAGTCGTCCCCTAGTTCGCCGAATATCCATGGTGCGTAGCAAGATCACGTACTACAAGATGTTGATGCCGGAGCGCCGGGCAGAAATCGCGGCGGCGGTAGGCGCCATAGACCTCCGTTCCCAAGCTCGCTTTGCGGCGGGTCAATCCCCGAGTCCTCTGGAGCCGAGCTCCGAGGAGGAAGGCAATCCAATGTTCATGGCAGAGGTCACGGCGCAGAAGGCCCCTGCGGCGAAGGAGACGATGGACGTCGACTTCGCGCCAGCGTCCGGGTCCCCCATGGTGCAGGCGGACCAGCGGTTCAAACTGGCAATCCTAAAGAAGCGCCGGGCGGCGGAGGCTCAACTTGACGGGGAGCGCACGGATGCCGCTGCCATCGAGGCCCTCCTGCAGGCGGAACCGGATGTCGTGGTCGTGAACCTGGCGGTGGAGGCTCAACTCGACGCGGAGCGCGCAGATGCCGCTGCCATCGAGGCCCTCCTGCAGGCGGAACTGGATGTCGTGGTCGTGAACCGGGCGGCGGAGGCTCAACTCGACGCGGAGCGCACGGATGCCGCTGCCATCGAGGCCCTCTTGCAGGCGAAACCGGATGTCGTGGTCGTGAACCGGGCGGCGGAGGCTCAACTCGATGCGGAGCGCACGGATGCCGCTGCCATCGAGGCCCTCCTACAGGCGGAACCGGATGTCATGGTCGTGAACCAGGCGGCGGAGGCTCAACTAGACGCGGAGCGCGCGGATGCCGCTGCCATCAAGGCCCTCCTGCAGGCAGAACCGGACGTCATGGACTTGAACCGGGCGGCGGAGTCTCAACTCGACGCGGAGCGCGCGGATGCCGCTGCCATTGAGGCCCTCCTGCAGGCGGAACCAAACGTCGTGGATGTGAACCGGGCGGTGCTCGCGTCCGTGCAGAGTGCCATCATGCTCCGCGTGAACGAGTAGATGGAGGCCAAGGACAACCACGCCGCGGAGACACACGTCCGTAGCTCCGGCTGGTTCGCACCGGCAGCCAAAGACGACGAGGCCGGCTCGTTCTGTGAGCAGTGATAGTTTTTCTTTATGTTGTTGTTTTTAGGGATCATTTGCTGTGTAAAAACATATTTATATTTAATAAATCGTCCTTATAAACATACTGTATCGATGAAAATTAGGTGTCAGCGGTTGGATGGCTGAGTTTGGTTTGATCACGTGTGGTTTCTCCCTCCGTCCAGGTGTATAAGTCAACTTACGAAAATCAGATATTCCCAAAACGCTTAGGCGCAATGCATTAAATTCCGTCCTCGTTCCCCCCACTACCTCGTTCATCAGCGAGCAATTTTTTTGGCCGAACCACGCGCATGGAGGAAATGGCGACCTATGCATGCAGAGAAGGAACATGTTGATTAGGGGAGGGATTGGCCCCAGTTTGCTTGCACGGGTTGGCTAAAATGGCAGCCCTATTAATTAGGGATTCATTGCTAATTTTTGTTTGGTTTATGAGGAAAAAACTGGCGCGGTGATTGGAAGAATTCCCGGTCTGACTCTTTCGCCTCCTCCAATCCGCAGCCACCGGGTCGCGCTGCTCCACCTTAGGTGACTTAAATACACCTGGACAGAGGGAGTACCACATGTCAATGATACAGGCAAGCCGAGGCGCGTTCCCTTCGGTTTGCGGCGTGCCGGACCGGCTGTGTGAGGGTGCAGTGCGACCACGACAGGCGTGCGTAAGTGTACCACCATTTCATTTTGAACTTGTAAATCATAACATTTGGTTTGTGAGTGAGCGACTTTGATTTTAGTACTGTGTCACAGGGACCATTGGATGTGACGTGACCACGTCGTTCGAGCTCGAGCTGCCGCAAGGGGACTCGAACATGACCGTGTACCCTTACACGGGCACCGGTTTACTGTCGGAAAGTCTCTTCCACGTCGGGGACCCGTCCAGCCTGTCCAACCAATGGAAATGCCGGCGTGCAGTTCGGGGCTGGCTCCGCTCATCGATCTACGTCCCAACGAAACAGAGTGGGAGACGGTCGTCCCCGACGGCGTTGTGAGGAAGATAGTCCAGGAGGCGAATCACCGGCGATTGCATCAACGAGGAGGGTGTGACTTCAGCTTCGACATGAATGTGGACCGGCGTCATGTCGTTACCCTGTCGATGCTACGTTCATGGAGAAGCTTCTTGGTGAGGAAGGTGCTGGGACGTGCCCGGCATGTCTCGCACACACCATCAAACAAGTACTAGTACAATAGTACCGCTTATCTAGGCTTTTGCCGGCCTATTGATGCACATACGAGAATTTTTAAATCATATAATGCTCTATGTACGTTTGGTCTTGTCACTAATAAGTACTAGTACTATATTTGTAACCATTGAGTAACTGGTATTACTTGGTGAATGTTGCGTAGCCGTGGATGTCCGAGCTAAATTTGAAAGACAGTCACTATCAAACAAGATGTTACCATTGGGCTCCACCACTCCACCAGCCGGAATCACCTTGGCCTATTTGATTTGCAGGATCCTCAAAATGCAGGAATCGCAAAAATATAGGATTGTTCTCTTTGGATAGGAATGGCTTGGATTAGAGTATAGGATTAGGATTGTGTGTTTGATGTCATAGGAAAGACAGATGAATTTTTAAAATACTCCTAGGTTGGAGTAGATGCAGGATTTCCTATATTATTAAATGTAGCACAATAGCTTCGTCCGTCCAGCTTACTGCGGGAAAGGTCGTTTTTGGAAGAAGACGATGGAGAAGCGGATTCAGCGAAGTGTGAAATGATGGTTGCTTCGTCCATGACTTTGTGATTTGACGCCTCATTGCTTTGTGATTTGTGATAGAAGGGAGTAGACTCTGTGCTCTATGCATGCGTCCATGCAAGGGAGAAAGAGGAGAGAGGTTGCATTTTTTTATTCCTTCGATCAATTTGGCATCGGCGCACCACCGAGTCTCGATTCCCTCTTTTTTTGGCTTTCACAGCACCCTCCACAATGGTTCCCATCGATGCCAAAAGCTATTTTACCATTTGGCTACACATTGTGGATGCCCTTAAGCGTACCACTTGGTTTTGATTAGTAAAGAAGAGGTGCTTTTGCCGCGCGGAAGGCGGGGGAGGTTGGCCTCACGGTTTGCTAACATGCGGTCCCATGTGTCAGTGATGTACCAAGCCGGTCTGCGTCCCACATGACTACATGAGGCAAAACAACGACAGAAGCAACTTCAGCGAAGAGTGAAATGATGGTTGCTTCGTCCTTCCAACTTATACTGCGGGAAAGCTGCAGCTTTGTGATTTGACACCTCATTGCTCATTACTACTGCGGGGCCATGACCGGGGTGCGTCCCCCCTGCTGCTCTGCACTGTTATTTGGTGCATGGCACGTGGACCCGGATGCTGGATGTCCCACATGTTGGCGAAAGGGAGTAGAACATTTATGAAAGTGAGCGCTCCACTCTTACGACAGAGGAGTACAAGACACGGCGGCCCAGTGAACTGTAACTTGTACTGTACTACTACTGTAGTAGTACTATGTGGTAGTCTTGTACTACTCTTGTACCACTTGGTTTTGCTGTTTCGCGCGATCCATCGATACAAACCCGATTAAACAGGCGAGTGCGGGTCTTTTCCCGCGCGGTAAGCATGGTAGTTTGGCATAGTCGGTTTGACAGAGAGACCGAGAGAAAGATGTGAAATGCTTGAATGTGTAGTGGGCCCTTTTTTGTGTCATGTGTGTGTGTAGTCGGACCTTTCAGATCACTAGATGATAATAGCCATACATTTCAACACAATTTTAATATATGTAACATGAATAATTGAAGTAACAATATGAGATCTAAAACTAAAAATACATATGATTTATTGTTTTAGAGTATAGTAGTACTGTATTGCATAGTTGTTAGATATAACATGCGAGAATGTGTAGGGACGTACTTTTGGAGGGCCTACAGAGAGAAATTCGGCATAAAGTGGATTCAAATATTTGTATTCATCATCATAGCATTTGTAACTCATATCTAGAGTTTATACGGTAGACGTGAATGCTTGTTCGCTCTTATGAAACCAGTACAACAATATTGGGGTGGCATGCGCCAATTTAGGCATAGCAGATTGGCCTAGTCGGCTCCACGGAGAGAGCGATAGAAGAGATAAATACACTGGCGGTCATTGTATTTGAAGCGAAAGCATAATACGGTCACGGGACTTCAGAATACGCTCATTAGGGTCACTATATACGTTTGACGGTGATTATACGGTCACTCGCTCACCGTTCAGCATCGTATTGCACTCTGTTGACCGGCCTAATAGTCTACGTGGCACTATGTTGACTGGTTAAATTTGCCACGTTCCTTGTGGGTCCCACCTGTCAGTTGGCAGAGGAAAGAGATAAGATAAACAGAAATTTACGCAGGCGCGACAAGACTCGAACCCTTACGCGTGAACCACCTGGCTGTGTATGTGTGTGTCAGGGCCTGATGTGTGTGCATGCACCAGTCAACCAGCACAGCATACCAATACAAGGCCACCTTGTCCATGCCACTTCGAATCCCTTCTACTAGTAATACCCACCGTGCAATATTTTATTTTTGTTTGTTTACATTCTTATACCCGCTGACAGGTGGGCCCTATGGTAGTGAGATAATGTGCACTGGTGATGCAACACTAGATGCGCCACGTGGACTGTTTAACTGGTCAACTAATCATGTCTTCAACAAATACAGAGCTCTACGGTGAGCCTGTGACTGTATAACAACCACAAAACGTATATGGTGACCGTAATGAGTGTATTGTGAAGTCCAGTGATCGTATTGTGCTTTCGCTTCAAATATAGTGATCGTCGGTGTATATCTCGCGAGAGAAATATGGAATATGCGTGAATGTCACAGGGCCTACTTTTAGAGGGCCTAGAGATAGTTTGTGTGCGTACGTGAAAGAGGCGTAGAGAGGGGGGCTATGGGGAGAGAGAGATGCTCTTCATTTATCTTTATTATGACTAACTTCATAGTATAAAAATATAAACATTCACAATGCGGAATAAATATCATTGGATGCACCATGCAATTAAATTTCGTACTCCATATAACTTTGTAATATTGTATAGATGTAGATTTTATAAAATAAATTTTGGCCACACTTTGCGTAGTTTTAATTCAAAAGGAATCTTGTATGCGAAGTAAAAGTGAACAAAGGGCTTTTTAGATCAATGGAGCACATGATAAGATGCAACATGTGTGAATGTGTAGTTTACGTATTTGGCAGGGCTTGGAGAGGGTATGTGTATGTATTTGAGAGAGGCGCGGATAGAGTAGGTGTGTGTGTGCGATGAGAGATGATAGCACGAGAAATGAGAGAGGTCTAGAGAGATAGAGACGAATAGGATGTCTTGACGAGAGATGGTCTTGAGTGTGTGTATGCAAGGGAGAAGGGGAGAGAGACATGAGCAGAAATAGTGTGTGGGGTGTGTGTGTGTCTGGTATGCATGTGTGGGTGTGACAAGATACCGAGACCTAGGGGTAGGGGTGTGTGAGGTCTGGTGGGCCGAGGTGAGGCCCCCGGTCGGTTCTGTCCTGCGCCACATTGGTCCGCCTGTGACACATTATACGGAGACCCCTGGAGGACTAGTCGCACAAGACAAAGAAACCAGAGCCGCGAAGGACTTTGCGTCCACTGACAAAGCCGGCTAGGAATTGTAACCCTAGGCCCCGGGTATGTTATACAAGCCTGGGGCCTAGTTCATCGATAGCATACACAGAATCCCTTGGTATTCACGTAGTGTACTCTGTACACACCCTACTCACAAATATACATGACCGGGGGTAGGGTATTTCCTAGACCGCAAGGGCCCGAACTAAGGTAAATCCTTGGCTCTTATTACCATGCATCCAACCTAGCTATAAGGGATATCCTACTGAATGCTCTGCTGGAATCATATTCGTCAACTAGTAAGAGAGGTGGAGACAATGCGTGCGAGATAGGACTAAGCGTCCGGGAGACACGTAGGCAGGTATATGTATAGAGAAAAGGGTCGATGGAGATCGTGCGTGCCTATGCGTGTGAAAGAGTTCTTGTGACAGAGATTAGTGAAAGGAGTCATAGATAGTTGTGAGAGAGAGGGAGGGCGGGTGATATATATAGACAGCGTGTGTGCGAGAGACACCTCAGGAGAGAGTGTGAGGATGTGTGAGAGAGAAGGCCGATGGATATATAGTGTGTGCACGTATGTGTGAGAGAGAAAGATAACACGTGTGTGAGGAGGAGCCTAGGGAGAGTGAATCTACGCGTAAAAGACTGATGTACACATCAATTTAAAATATAAATTGTATCCAAATATTTGGATGGGATCATGATATTTGCGATTCGCGTATGGAACGATCATTGGTGTATCAAACATCCATATTCTGTCGAATTTGAGGATGTGTATGGTATTATTCGACATAATTGATCCATAGAGTTAGTATTTTGAAATCCAAACAATGCATGGCTTTAGCAATTCAAATATAAATGTGATTATAGTTTATGTTGTGTGTGTAAAGCACATTATACATACAAAAGATACATAGTGAACATTCTAAATAGTTAGCTAGGAACTAGCATACGTTTGAATTCAACTTAAGGTGGTTTCAAATATTCAAATTCAACATGAAGTGCATTCAATTATTTGAATTCGAGATCATGGCATTTGTAAATCATACCTAAATTAAGGGTGCATCAATCTTTGCTTTGCTTTTGTACATAATAACATATAGTCGTGTACAAAATACATTCAAATTTACCACCTCCATTCCAAAATAATAGTAGTTATAGGATTTTCAAGAGTCAAAATTTCAAAAGAAGCGCATAATTTAATGAGGCTTTCAATCATACAAGGTCAAATTTTACGAGGTCTATTAAGGTCAATCCTAATAGTTCAAGAGTACTGTAAACGTGAATGCTTCTGGTTCAAAATTTTGAACGAAGCGCCAAAAGAGCCTCTCCTCGCCCGAAACCGTGCAAGACCAATGTTGGGTAGAAGGAAATTACCGTCCTAACTCTGACCCGTGAAGCCTACCGGCCCGACGTCCAGAAGTCTAAATTGGGGTAGGTTTGTAACTTCACCGAGACGCCACACAACCGCCTCCGAAAAACATTCATATATACCGCGGGCACCTAAATGCCGATGCGCTTGGCCGAAATCACTCCCGCCCACTATTTTGGACACGTGAGATTACCGTCCTACCCCCGACCCACAGCATGTCCAAAATTTTAGATGGGGCAAAGTTTGTAACTTTCCCCAAATTTCAAACAAGCGCGTCCCGGAAACATGGTTCCCCCTTAGCTTCCCCCCCTCCCCCGTCCGATTCCCCATTCATACTCCGTGGGCGCCAAAACTCCCTCTCCACCAGCCGCGAAACCCCAGCCTTCTCCGTCCGCCACCCCATCGCACCGATCCACCGCCGCCCTCCTCCATCACGCCGGAGCCGATACCCCGACGTCGTCGTCCACCGCAATTGTCGGAAGTCGGGCTCCGGGGACCCAAAGGTTCGAACACTGGGGTGAGCTCGTTCCTACCGCCTCGTCCCCTACCACAGCACAACTACGGTGAAGCCACGGCGAGAGCGCGCAAGCGGGAGCGGGCCGGAGACACAGCAGTTTACCTAGGTTCGGGCTACCTTGTGGTGTAAAACCATACTCCTACTTGGTTGAGATTGCACTAGTGCGAGAGTACAAGGTTTGGGGCGGAAGAGTCGATCCTTTCTACAGCGCCACCCTACCCTCCTTTTATACCTACCTTGGTCCTCTTCCCCCGAAAACATTGGCGGGAAGGGTTGCCACACAACGGCATGTTTGAAGGGGGACAAGGGCGCAGTCTATCCTGACAAAAGGTGGACTTCGTCTGCAAAGCGATTATCCATGATGCGCCGGTGGGCTCGGGATGACCTCCGCCCTGCGCGTCCGCCGTCTTGGTCTTCTTTCATCGATCGGGCAACCTATGGGGGTTGCTTTGGGAAACGGACCGCTGGCCTTGCTCCCTTAGCACAAAAGGGGAAATCCTCTCCATCCGCGCCTGCTGGCGCGGCCTCTGTCGCCATTCATCGCCGCGCGCGTCACCCACGTGGTGGGCATGAGACCGTGCGACCGAGCCAAACAGCAGTTGCCTTGCATGCCTTCGGGAGGGTGCCTCGAGAGGCAACCTCGGGAGGCCGCCTCGCGAGAGGGCCTCGCGAGGCTCTCAGTGAAGTCATGGATGACTCTTGCTTGCCTACTCTCGGAGGAGGGGTCCTCAGGAGGCCAGGGCCTCATGAGGGGTCTTGCTCGAGGTGCCCGCTGGTGGGCCACCTATTGGGCCTCCGCCAGGCGCTGCGTTCTGGGCCGCAGGCAGACGGGCCGAGATACCCTGGGTTCTACGGGCCCGACAGTAGCCCCCGGGCCCGCGGCGCGCACGTTCCCACCTATTCAGGGGCGAAACGACATGGGCCCTAATCGCCTGCGGGCCAGGCGCGACACGTAGCGCATGATTTGATGGGGGATGCCCCCACTTCTCCCATGATGCCTTGGTAACTGCCTGCGCTGACATAAAGCCTGCCCGCGCGCGGCGCGAGACCATCATTGCCTTCCTTCGCGCTGCTCTGATTTCCCGCGTCTTCCTTCTTGCGCATAGCTCCTCCTTCCTTTCCTGAAGCTTCGCCGCCCCAGATCTTGGCCGTGCCGCCATGGCGCCCCCTGGTAGGAAGGGAAAGGCGACAGAGGTGGCGGTCATGGAGGTGGTGCCGGAGCCTACTCTGGGTAGGCCCACGATCGTCAACTCCGAGGGGCTTAGCAAGGTGCTTCCGATGACCGCAGCCGCCTCCAACGAGTGGGGGGCCACTCAGATCTGGCCGGCTTCGCGCCCGACCGCTGACCTCGATGCTACCTCCGCCGTCCTCTTCCTTCATACACTCTTTGCCGGCCTGCTGTCGCCATTCTCCGATTTCTTCAACGCCGTTCTTTCGCACTACCAGGTCCACGCGCTGCATCTCGAGCTGAACTCTGTTCTTCTTCTCTCTGCATTCGCCTTTTTATGCGAGGCCTTCCTGGGTGTGATGCCCTCAGTGGCGCTCTTTCGCCACTTTTTCAGCCTCAGGCTATCAGCGGCGGACCAATGTTCCGGGTGTGCCTTGTTCCGCATCGTAGAAGAGACGGCAGGCGATGGTATCGACATGAGGCTCACCAAGGAGGTAGAGGGCTATAGGCGGCAATGGGTGTACGTGGACGCGGCCCAATTCAGCCCCCTGCTGCAGCTGTCGAGGGCTCCGGTGGCGAGAAGCTCCGGATGGGGGCATGAGAGGCTCACCGACCCGAGACTGGCACGAGTGTGGAGGAGGTTGGCTCAGCTGAGGGCCGCGAACGTGACAGTGGTCACAGTCGTGAGGGAGTTCCTTCGCTGGCGCATCGCTCCCCTCCAGCGACACTCCCGCCCGATGTGGGCCTTCACCGGCCCGGAGGACCCGATGCGGCTGAGCGCGGAGAGCTTGCTGCCGGAGGTGCTGAACGAGGTGCTCCACACCCTGACCGGCGAGGAGGTAGACGAGCCGCCCAGGGACAGGCTGTCCCTGTATCGCTACAAGAACAAGGTGGCGATGGCCGGCGCGATGCCGCGCTTCGACCAGTGGGGGCCGCTCCCAGAGGGCCTCGAGGGGCCTCGGGACAACCCTTTGTTGGTGGTTCCCGGCTCGGGGGACCGTGGCGACGCCAGGGCCACGGCGGGCGTCGCGGAGGACGGCGGTGGCCTATCCCGGCGGACTCGCCTCCAACTCATCCGCGGGCACGGGAACAATGATGACATCACCCCGCCTGGGGCCACGCCCGCCGTGCTTGATAGGACGGGGGGCGTGGGGAGCCCCCGCGCGGTAGCCGTGGAGCCGCGAGCCACCGGGGGCGGCGCCGAGGGCGAATCATGTGGTCCCCCCGCGAAGGAGGCCGGTGCTGAAGTCGGGGCCACCGAACCCCCGGGCCCTACCCCGGGAACCGGTCGCGAGAAGGGGCCCTGCGAGGACGGCGGGGGCAGCGCCTTGCCGCGGCCGCTGAAGAAAAGGAAATGGGTCGCCAATGATGAGTAAGCGTCTGCCTTCCCTTCCCTTGCATCCGGCGCGCCGCATGTGCCTAAGTCTTTGCTCTACACAGGACCTCCCCGAGCAAGAAGAAGAAGAAGAGGACCCCCGGCTTGGTGGGGGCCGCACCACCGGTCACCGGGGCCGAGGGTCATGAGGAAAACACGCGCCATCTCGGCACCGGGGTCAGGCTCGCGAAGGCTCAGGGGCAGGTGGCCCCTCCTGAGCCGCAGGAGGACGAGGCTCGGGAGTTCCAAGCGGGCGAGCCTCAGGAGGCGGCTCCATGGTCCCTGGGGCGCCCGCTGCAGGGGCGGACATCGTGAAGGTAGAGGTGGAGACGCCAGCTCTCCCGTCGTGTACCGCGGGTGGCGGAGGTACCGCGGTGGGCCCGCACGACTTGCCGGTGAGCGGAGCTTCCGCCTGAGGGGCGCCGAGCCCGCGGAGCGCGCCGCCATGGCAAGACGAGGAGGAGGCCCCTGCGAGCCCTACGCTCCTGGCGAGTGGCGCCGAGCCCTTGTGAGCCGCGATGGCGGAGGACGACGAAGAGCCGAACCCAGACTGGGCCCTGGCGCTGGTGAGCAGCCGCAGCATGATCAGGTGCGGGGCCTTGGAGAATGCCATGGCCGTGCTAGGCCATCTCAGCGCAGAGCTTCAGGCTGTAGAGGCGCGCCTTGCTGAAGAGCGCCTACGCCTGGCCCAAGGGTGGCATCAACTTGAGGTTGCTGTCAAGCTGGGCCAGCGCCAGAACGTGGCTGCTCATGCGAGAGGCGAGAAGGCCGCCACCGAGGCGAAGGAGGCCAACGAGCGTGCTTTCCGAGAGGTCGAGGCGGCAGATAGGAGGCGCGAGGCGGCGGAGGCCCGCGGGAAGGAGCTCCAGGATCAGAACACCGCGTTGGAACGGCAGCTTCAGGCGCGGAAAAACGCCATCTCCGCCCGCGAAAAGGAACTGGCGGCCCGCGAGGCGGACCTTGGGATCTACGGGTGGGAGCCCGCGCAGACGGCATCTGCGCAGGACCTGGAGCGCGAACGGCTGGAGGTGCTAGAACGCGAGGTAGCCGCCGCTCAGGGCTCCTACGCCCAGCGCCTGGACAAGGCCAACGCCAATCTAGCAGCCAAGGAGAAGAAGATTCTGGAGGACACTGACAGGAGGGTCGCGCAGAACCGTAAGGCGCTTGCCAAGGAGCACAGCAAGAAACTGAAGCTGCAGGAGGACCGCTTCAAGGCGAGGCGCGAGGAGCTCCAGCACGAGATCGCGGGCCTTAAGGAGGTGCTGACCGAAGCGGAAACCCGACAGGAGACCGCGTTGAAGGCCCAGGCCAACGCCGAGGCTGAGCTGGCCTCCCTCCAGCTACAGGTGGGGGGGCGTCACCCGCATTGTTGAGCAGGCCAGAGACGAGGCGGACTGGGCGCGAGGGCGGCAACTCGAACGCTCCAAGATGTTCCGCTCCCTCGAGCTTCGCGCCCGCGGCGCCCTGGGCTCGATTTGCAAGGAGAATCTCAGCAGCCCCCTCGAGACCCACGACGCCAGCTACCTTGACTTCTTCACCAAGCTTGTGGAGCGGCTCGAGGCCGGCGCCAAGAAGGTGGATGGAATCATCGAGGGGGAGTGCCGTGATCTCCTCACGCAGGCGGCGACACGCATCTTCAGCCACCTTCTCCATGCCGACCCCAACTTTGATTTTGACAGGGTGATGGCTCCGGTTCCCGAGGAGCTCCGCGATGGCCTTGGGGAGGTGGTGGAGGACCACATGGACGCGCTGCTCGCGAAGTTCTCCCACGGCAGCAGTGAGAGCTCTGGTGGAGCTGAGGAGGGTGAAGATGACGGCGACGGTAGCGGCGATGACGGCGACGCATCCTCTTAGGCCTTTCTCTTTCATTATCCTGCGTACAATTAATGTGGCCCCATGGGGGCGTGCAGACAATGCATTTTTGCGTTTAAATACTTTATGATTTGTTGTGATGTATGCTTGTGCCCTCGTGAAGCTTTCTCTCGAGGCCTGTTTTCTCTTTTTGCTTGCCTTGTGTGCTCTATGTCGTCAGGGCCCAGCCCCCGAGCGGGCTACAGCCACCGCTAGTATGCTAGGACTCGTGCCTGAGCAAGGCCAAGAGGTGTAGGGCACCAAGGGTGGTAAGAGCTCCCGAGGCGCGATGCTCAGGGAGCCCCCCGTGACGCCCCGAGACCGATGCTCCAGATTCCTTCCATTTATTTTCCGTCATTGCCATGTGATTCGTTTGCTTGTTGCACATTGCCATGTCATCATGTGCATTTCATCCGCATGTTTTCATAAAACTTGCATCCGTTCGTAGTTGGTGGCTTCTCCGCGTCCCTTCCGTTGTCCGTTTCGAGACCCGACACACTCGCACGCGCCCGCGGCACCTCCGAAATATTATTTTATAAGTGGGATAAAAATGTTCTCAGAATGGGGTGAAAGTTGGCGTGCGGTCTTGTTATATCGTAGGTAGACCGCCTGCCAAATTTCGTCCCAATCGGAGGCCGTTTGATGCCCCAATGGATAACTATAGCGGCTCTATAGCCGGTAAAACGTCGGACGTTTTCGGTGTTCCGAAAACAGTGCCGGGCTGCCAACTTCCCACTCATCTCAGCCCAAGCCCTCTTACACAGCCAGTGCAGCCCACCTAGCCTACCTCCTTCGTCCGGAGCCGTCCGATTGCGATCAGAGGGTCTGAAAACCCCCCCAACCCCCTCCATCTTGCTCCCCTCTATAAATGGACAGCCTCCTCCTTCCATTTCTGTCAAACCCTACCCTCTCCCTTGAATTCCGCGCCCCTCCAATCCTCAGCCGCCACCTCCACGCCCTTGTCTCCCTTCCCTAGCCACCGAGCCCGTGAGCCTAGATCTGGCCCGTCCGGGCCCGAAACCGCGCCGCCGCCCGCAGCCATGGGGAGCCCCGTGCCCGAGCTCCCCCACGCCTGTTTCTCTTCGCGACCCCGCCGCCGCCGTTGCTCCAGCGAGTAGCCGACCGATGCTCCGCCTCGGTTTCCTTCCCTCCCCTTCTCATCCGTCTCTCCCTCTGGTTCTCTCCGTCATCTCACCTCTCAATCTCTCTCTTTCACTCTGTTCAATAGGAGCTCGCTGCCGCCATGCCCGAGGACCGCCACCGCCCGACTTCTCCTCCGCCCAGATCCGGCCAGCCTCCGCCACCCTTGCCCGTTCCCAGATGGATCCCGCCGGCAGGGCCCCGTCCCCGCCACCAGCGCCCCAAGTCCCGCGGGTGCCTGCTCCTGCATCGAGCAGGGGAGCGAGGAGGACGAAGCCCTAGCTCCCGCCGCCGCCTTCTCTGTTCATCGTCGTCTCCGCCCGATCCGATGAGGCCCTGCGTCTTTGGCCTCGTCCCCACCTCCAGGTCGCCGTGCCTCGCCCGTTCCAGCCGTGCCCCACTCCTACGCCTGCCCGCTGACCAGAACGAGCGAGAGGCGCTCGCTCGCTTTGCCTCACGGGCCAGCTGCCGATCCGGCCCAGCTTCTGCTGGCCCGAGGTGAGCGCCTAGCCTCCCACCTATCCCGCGCTGCATGCGCACTTATGCTATGCTGCGCCCGCTGTTTCAGCCCGACATGTTTTTTTTTCCTGGACGATTTTAGCTAATTACCCAGAGTTGGCAGAATTGCAAAAAAACCCTCATGTTCATGCATGTAATAACTAATTAACGTTCATCCTAATTAAACATGTCATATATGTAAAATGCTTAGAATTTCATCTAGTTCCATAATATCCAACTTTCATCCATGTTAAAATGTTTAAAAATTGTTGTTTGCATTAATTTGCATAAATGACATGTAAAATGGTTTATTTCATAACTTAATAACCGTAGCTCTGAATTAAATAAACTTTATATGTAAATGGGATAGAAAATTGTATAGATTATCATGGTGCACTTACTTTTGCTATTTAACAACATTAAAATTGTGTTTTAGGCAGAACAGTACCAAATTCGAAAATTACATATGAGGATTTTCCGGAATTGTTATGTGTTGTTTCCGGCCTCATTTAAATTGCCTAGATAGGTAGATTAATTAGGCTTCACCTCTTGCCATGTTTAACAACATTTAATCATGTTGAGTACATAAACGGGATTGAACTAAATAATTGTTGTGGGGTTTCGTCAATATGCAACTCATTGCATATTGAGCTTCCCATAATGTGTAGTTGTTGTTTGTTGCATCTTTGCCATGCCATGCCTCTTTAAATTTGACATGCATCATACTTGGTTGTGCATCATGCCATGATTATGCTTGTGTGTTTACCATGTTGTTCCCTTCTTTCCGGTTGTGCTTCTTCTCGATAGTCCCGGTTATGTTGCGAAGTGTGAGGATTCGTTCGACTACGCGTGTTCGTCTTCTTCATGGATTCGGTCTTCTTCCTAGCAGGATTTCAGGCAAGATGACCATTACTTTGGATATCACTACTATCTTTGCTTGCTAGTTGTCTCGATGCTATCGCTATGTCTCGCTACCTACCACTTGTTTGTTCAGCCTCCCATATGCCATGATACAGCCTCTAACCTTCCACCATCCCAGCAAACCGTTGTTTGGCTATGTTACTGCTTTGCTCAGCCCCTTTCTTATAGCGTTGCTAGTTGCAGGTGCAGCGCAGGTTGTTCCATGTTGGGACATGGATATCATGGGATATCACAATATCTCTTATTTAATTAATGCATCTATATACTTGGTTGTGTGTGGAAGGCTCGGCCTTTTGCCTGGTGTTTTGTTCCACTCATGCCACCCTAGTTTCTGTAATACCGGTGTTATGTTCCTTGATGAGCACTTCTAACACATGTGGGGCATATGGGAACCCCCCTGATCATTCATTTTAGGATAAACTTCTCCAGCAAGGCCCAACATTGGTTTTACCATTTGCCTAATAACAACTAAAACTTGCATAGGGACTTACCGGTACCCGAGGATAATTAATCAACAACCCCGGGCCAGTGCTCCACATGAGTGTTGGTCTGAAACGGGCAGACTGCGGGGCCACCACGTGGAAACTCGAGGCACTGGTTTTACTCGTAGGATGTCCCATCCGGCCGTGTCCTAAGAATGAGATACGCGGCTCCTATTGGGATCGTCGACACGCCGGGAGGTCTTGCTTGTTTAGTTTTACCTTTTACAAGTGTCTTGTCCACCGGGATTCATTATCGTAAGCATCGTGTTATCATGGTGTGAGGATGTTCCATCGGATGCGTGTGGTAATTTATAATGGACTACTTGGAGCACCTCTGCAGGGTTAAATCTTTCGCGAAGCCGTGCCCGCGGTTATGTGGCGACTTGGAAATTTATAACCTCCGGTTGTAGAGAATTTGACACTAATTCTAATTAAAAAACACCAACCGCGTGCGTAACCGTGATTGTCTCTTTTCGAGGGAGTTCGGGAAGAGAACACGGTGGGGTTATGTTTGTACTCGTAAGTAGGTGTTCAGGATCACTTCTTGATCATTATTAGTTTGCGATCGTTATGCGTAGTTCACTCTTCTTATTCTTGTACTCGCAAGTTAGCCACCATATAAATGCTTAGTGCTTGTTGCAACCTCACCACCTTACCCTTCCATACCCATTAAGCTTTGATAGTCTTGCTACCCATGGTTATGGGATTGCTGAGTCCTCGTGGCTCACAGTTTACTACAACAACAGGTGCAGGTACAGGTAAAGCGATGATTTGACGTGAGAGCGATGCTTGTTCTATTTGGAGTTCTTCTTCTGCTTCTTCTTCGTTGATCATAGGATGGGTTCCGGGTTGGCAGCCTGGGATTAGCAGGGTGGATGTCGTTCTTCTTTTTTCGTTTGATTTCATCCGTAGTCGGATCCTGCTCTTCTGTATGATGATTGCTATGTATTGATGTATTGATGTATTCATGCTGTAGCTTGTGGCGAGTGTAAGCCTTTATCTGGTATTCTCATCTATTCAGTACATGGTATGTTGTAATGAAATCCACCTTGCGAAGCGTCTCCGATATGCGCTTCTATCCTTAGTGGGATTTTTGAGTCCCTTGAGGATAGGACTGCATATTGGGCGTGACACCCCCTTTGACATGCAAGCGGCTCGCGGAAGGAGAAATGCCAGCTCTCGGCGAGGTTGCTAGAAGGGGAAGCTTGGGAGATGGCGAGGGTGGCTCGCGAGGTAGTAGACTTAGCTTTTGTGGAGGGTAGCGTCCGGTGAGCTGCCACTTGTAGGGTGTGCCTTGCGAGGTTTCCGCTCGCGAGGTCCCCTGCCGAGATGGCCGTCATAGGTTGGCTCCCGAGGCAGGGCCTGCGAAGCTTCCTGAGGCTCAAGGGGGCGTCTTGCCATTGGGCCACCTCGCGAAGCGTCCTCGTGAGGCCTTCCAAGTGACATGTTCCTGAGATGACTGCATGCAGAAAGTTCCACAACAGGGGACCAGCGCACGCTCGCCGGCTCGCTCATGAGCGTTACGCGAGGAGATAAGACACCAACGACCTTGGTAGGGTGGTGTGCACGGGAGCAGGCCCGCGAACCAGAGCCCGGTTGCTTGGGTTTTTCAGCGCTGCTGGGACTGACCCGAGCACAGACACCGTGTCCAACCCCCGCTCGCGTGAGGCTCATGAGGGAGGTCGTGAGCGTGCACGGCTCGTGAGGCAAAGATATGACGAAATACACCATGTATGGAAACGGAAGCTTTACTGATGCAAGATAATGGATCCCATTACACAACCAAAAAGAGATGCGGCTGCTGTGTCTGGCATGGGTCAGCTTGAGGTTGGTGCAGCCCGTGGGGCGCCCTCAGTTACACACCCAAAAGAGAAAAAGACGGGCTGCCGTGTCCGGCACGGGTCAGCTTGAGGTTGGTGCAGCCCGTGGGGCGCCCTTAGTTGATTGTTCCGCCAGCACAGAGCATGGGGCTTCCACCGGGGTGTGGTTATGATCGCGGCTCGATCGTTCCGCCAGCGTGGAGCATGGGGCTTCCACTTGGGCGTGGGCGGGAGCTCTCGCGTGCCCGTCAGGCGAACGCATTGAGAGTCTCTGGGGCGTGTACAGCCCCATTTCGTTCGTATGCGTGAGGGTCACGGGTAGAACTTGCGGAGGTGTTGGATGTTCCAGGCGTTAGGCATAGGAACTCCGTCCTCCGTCTCCAGCCGGGCGGCGCCGGGCCTGGAGACATGAGCAACCCTGAAAGGGCCTTCCCACATGGGTGAGAGCTTGTGGAGTCCCTCTCTGGAGAGGATCCTGCATAGGACGAGATCGCCGACCTCGAGAGTGCGAGGGCGGATGCTGCAGCTGTGATAGCAACGCAGGGCCTGCTGGTACCGTGCGGCGCGAAGAGCGGCCTGACGGCGGGCCTCCTCAAGGAGCAGCAGATCGGTCTCCCGCGAGCCGTCCTGACACGCCTCGTCGAAGGCAAGGACTCGCAGAGAGCCGTGCTTAAGCTCCGAATTAAGGACCGCCTCGGCTCCGTAGACGAGGAAGAAGGGGGTCTCACCGGTAGGCTTGGTTGCCATTGTGCAGATGAACCATAGCACAGACTGCAGCTCGTCAAGCCAGCCCTTGCCGCAGGCTTCGAGCTTTTTCTTGAAGCTTCTCATCTTGAGGCCCTTGAGGACCTCAGCATTGGCACGCTCGGCCTGGCCATTGCTTCACGGGTGCGCCACAGAGGCGTAGCAGATCTGCGTGCCGAGGCTGGCGTAGTAGGACTTAAAGAGACCGCTTGTGAACTGAGAGCCATTGTCGGTGATGATGCGGTTGGGGACGCCAAAGCAGCTCACGAGGCCCTTGATGAACTTGATGGCAGAGGCTGCCAGGATGGTGCGCACGGGCTCGACCTCTGCCCACTTGGTGAACTTGTTGATGGCGACGTAGAGGTAGCGGTAGCCGCCAGCCGCGCGAGGGAAAGGCCCCAGGATATCCAGCCCCCAGATCGCGAAAGGCCATGAGAGGGGAATCGTCTGGAGGCCTTGCGCCGGCTGGTGGATTTGCTTGGCGTGGAACTGACAGGCCTCGCAGGCTTGGACCAGCGTGGCAGCGTCATGCAGCGCAGTGGGCCAGTAGAAGCCGCTGCGGAATGCCTTGCCAGCAAGGGTGCGCGACGAGGAGTGGTGGCCGCAGTCTCCCCCATGGATGTCGGCGAGCAGCTCACGTCCTTGTTCTTCAGAGATGCACCGCAGCGAGACGCCATTGGGGCGCCTGCGGTACAGCTTGCCGTCTTGCAAGCAGTAAGCGGTGGCCTGCCGGGCCACGCGCTCTGCTTCTGAGTCCTTCTCTGGAAGGGTGCCGTGGAGTAAGTAGGCCATGAACTCCGCGGCCCAGCTATCTGCTTGAGGCTCCAGCGCTAGCAGCAGGCGGGCTCCTGAGGCTGGGCCACAGTCTGGTGCGCCCATGGGTGGTGCGGGTGGGAGTTCCTCGTGAAGCAGCGTGGTGCTTGCAGTGGGTGGCGCAGCGGATGGCTTCAAGAGCCTTTCCTCAAAGATGCCAGGATTTTGAGGCTCGCGATGAGGTGCCCGCCTGGCGATGTCGTCTGCTTCTTTGTTGCTGCCGCGGGGCACATGCTGGAGCTCCAGGCCTAAGAAACGCTTTTCAAGTTTACGTACCTCCTCCAAGTAGGCGGCCATGTGCTCATCCTTGGGCTTGTAGCTTTTGTTGGAGCAGTTGACGAGAAGTTGCGAATCGCCCTTGATGGTGAGACGCTTGATGCCTAGAGCGAAAGCAGCCTTGAGGCCGGCGATGAGGCCCTCATACTCCAAAATATTGTTGGAAACCTTGTCGGTGTGCCTGAAGCAGAGCAGCACAGCGTAGTAGAGCTTGTCTCCCGTTGGCGAGGTGAGCAAGACTCCAGCCCCCGCACCCTGCCGTGAGAAGGCGCCGTCGAAGTGCATGGTCCAGCCGCCAGGCGCCTCGTCCCCAGGCAGGAGGGATTCGTTCTCGCGAGGCTCCCCCTTGTAAGGGTTTGTCCACTCCACCACGAAGTCGGCCAGAGCTGCGCCTTTGATGACTCAGGTGGTGCAGAACTCCAGCTGGAAGGCCTGCAGCTCGATGTTCCATTCGGCGACGCGGCCAGCGGCGTTGGGGCTGCACAGAACTTGCTCCAAGGGGTAAGAGGAGATGACCTTGATGGGATGGCCTTGAAAGTAGTGGCGCAACTTCCTGGACGTGATGAGGAGCGTGAGGAGGAGCTTCTGCTGCATGGGGTAGCGCTCGCGCGCATCCCTTAGCACCGTGCTGACGAAGTACACGGGGTGCTCGACGAGGCGCATGGTTGTGATGGCAGCTTGCTCTTCAGGTGGCTCGCGAGGCTCGGCGGGCTCGGGAGGCTCACGAGGCTCAGAAGGTTCGCGAGGCTCGGAGGGCTCGGGAGGCTCACACGGCTCGGGAGGCTCACGAGGCTCGGAGGGCTTCTCCTTAGCGTAGACGCGCTCCTCTCGCACCGCCACGAGTGCCGCGCTGGCCGTCTGGGGGGTGGCCACCAAGTATAGGAGCAAGGGCTTGCGAGAGCGTGGCGCGACCATAATGGGAGGGCTAGTGAGGTACCTCTTGAGGTCTTCGAAGGCGGCATCGGCCTCGGGAGTCCACTTGAAGGGGCCGGATCTCTTCATGAGCTTAAAGAATGGCAGGGCTCGTTCGCCGAACTTGGAGATGAATCGCCCCAGGGAGGCCATGCATCCCGCCAAGCGCTGCATTTCCTTGAGGGTCCGGGGAGGACTCATTCTCACGATGGCCTTGATCTTTTCTGGGTTGGCTTCAATGCCATGGTGGGAGACCAGGAAGCCGAGGAGTTTGCCGGAAGAGACTCCAAAGATGCACTTGTCGGGGTTGAGCTTGAGGTTGACCTTGCGCTGGTTGGCGAACGTTTCCTCGAGATCCTCGATGAGGGACCCGGCCTCACGAGTCTTGACCACGATAGTCTTGACCAGGATGTCGTCGACGTAGGCCTCCGCATTCCTCCCCATCTGAGGCCCCAGCGTGATGCGCATCAGCCACTGGAAGGTGGCGCCAGCACTCCTCAAGCCGAAGGGCATGCAGACATAATAGTATACGCCGCAAAGGGTGATGAAGGCCGTCCTCTCCACGTCCTCTGCCGCCATCTTAATCTGGTGGTAGCCTGAAAAGGCATTCAGGAAGCAGAGCAGCTCGCATCCGGCGGTGGAGTCCACAATCTGGTCGATGCGCGGCAGCGGAAAGGGATCCTGAGGGCAGGCCTTATTGAGGCTCGTGAAGTCAACGCACATTCACTCCTTGCCGCCCTTCTTGGGGACGACGACTGGGTTGGCGAGCCATTTGGGATGGCGCACCTCACGGACGACTCCAGCTTCTTGCAGCTTGTGCACTTCTTGAACAATGAACTCTTGCTTTTCGGGCGCCTGGCGCCGTGCTTTTTGCTTGACGGTGCGTGCGTTGGGGCACACCGCTAAGTGGTGCTCGATCACCTCCCTCGGTACACCGGACAAGTCAGATGCTTTCCAGGCAAAAACATCCGAGTTTGCCCAAAGGAAGGCGACGAGCGCGCCTTCCTATGCAGGAGAAAGGCAGGTGCCGATGGTGAAGGCAGGGCCTGAGCTGCTGCCGTCAACCGACACCTTCTTCGTCTCGACGCGATCCTAAGAGAACAGCTGCTTCTTCTTCGCGGGCGCGGCCTCAGGAGGCTCGGTCGCATCCTCGCCAGCTGGATGGGCGGTAGCGGCAGCCTTGTAGGCGTGCTCGAGGGAGCAGATCGCGTCCTTCTCGTCGCAGGAGACGGTGATGATACCACTGCAGCCAGGCATCTTGAGGACGTTGTAGGCATGGTGAGACACCACCATGAACTTGGCGAGCGCGGGGTAGCCCAAGATGGCATTGTAGGGCAGGCCGAGGTGGGCGACATCGAAGTCGATGAGCTCAGTGTGGTAGTTCTTGCGGGTGCCGAAGGTGACAGGGAGGTGCACCTGCCCCAGAGGTAGCGTGGAGCCGTCGGTCACGCCCGAGAAGGGCCTCGTCGGCATGAGCTGCTCGTAAGGCACCTGGAGCTGCTTGAAGGTCTCGATGGAGAGCACGTTAAGGTCGGCGCCTCCGTCGATGAGGGTCTTGGTGACCACGACGTTGCTGATGGTGGGAGTGCACAGCATGGGGAGCGCGCCTGCGGTGGCCGTGGACTTGGGGTGGTCCTTGGAGTCGAAGGTGATGGCGTACTGCGACCACTTGAGGGGCCGAGCGTCCTCAGGCTTCGGGAGGGCGGCGTTCACCTCGCGAGAGAACTGCTTGAAGTGGCGGTTGGACGCGGGAGCCTAACCCCCGCCGAGGATGCAGGCAACTACGCGAGGCTCCTGGTAGCCCCCTGCGCCCTTGTCAGGCTGGTTGACGTCGTTCCTCCCATGTGGCAGCGGCGGAAGAGCAGCGTTGGCCTGAGGGTTTGCCTCACGAGGCTGGTCGCGCCAGGCGGCCTCGCGAGGCTGGTCGCGCCAGCCTTGGCGGAAGTTGCCATTGCCGTTGTGGCAGTCCCAGTGGTTGCCATTGCGTCCGCCCCCGCGACCAGCGCCGCGGTCGTTGCGGTCGCCTCGGCGGCCCAGGCGCTCGTCGCGGAGCAGCTTGAGCTCCTGGCAGTCTTCGGTGCTGTGGGAGTGCACATTGTGGTAGACACAGAGCGGCCGGCCGTCCTTCCTGGGCTCATCACGGCAGGGCCCTTGCGCTTGACGTCCTTGCTCTTGGCCTTGGCGGCGTCAGGCACCGCATCGGGGTTGCTGTGGATGAAGAGGCGACCTTCTTCAGCCTTGGCGCACTTGTCGGCGAGGTCAAACAGCTCGAGCACCGAGTCCAGCTCGTCGTTGATGGCGAGCTTCTCGTGCATCTTGATGTCCGCGACGCCGGTGGAGAATGTAGAGATGACGGCCGCATCGGAGGCGCACGGGATCTTGTTGCGCACCTGGCTGAAGCGCTGGATGTACTTGCAGAGGGTCTTGTCAGGGCGCTGCCGCACGTGTCACAGGTCGTTGATCGTGAGGGAGCGGTCGTGTGTGCCCTTGAAGTTGGCGACGAACTGGTTGTAGAGCTCGCCCTACGACGAGATCGACACCTCATGGAGATTCATGAGCCAAGAGCACGGGCCGTCCTTGAGGGCCATGGGGAACCAGTTCGCCATGACCTTATCATCGTCGTTCGCCGCCTCGACGCTCAGCGCATAGAGCTGAAGGAACTCCGCGGGGTTGGGGGTGCCGTCGTAGCGTGGAGGCAGGTCCGACTTGAACTTGGCGGGCCACACCACCTGACGCAGCTCGCGAGTGAAGGCGCGGCAACCTACGCCGCTCGAGGGAACACCACCGGCGAGGGCGGCATAGTTCTGACGCCCAGCCGCCGCGACCTCCTGGACGGCCCGGTCTTGGCGCCGGCGCTGCTGCTCAAGGAGAACACGCGCATCAGGGGGCATGCAGTGGACGATCTAGCAGCTGGCCTCGTCTCGGACCGGCGAGGACGCACCGCGGGGCGGCTCACGCGCCCGCGCGTCGCGCTAGTGCCCGGCGAGCTCGTCGCGCGGAGGAGGTGGCGGGGGAGCGCCATGAGCGACGTCCCCAGCGCAAGACGGTGGAGGGCAGAGCAAGTGGAAAGGCGCCGGAGCGTCCCCAGCGGCGTTGACGAGCTCGGTGATGCGACCAAGCCAGGCGTCGTAGCCGGTGTCAGCTGGACGGTAGCGGAGCAGCTCACGCGCCATGACCAGGGCGGCCTGCGCGTTCGGCGGCCCGCGGCAGGCGAGGGAGGAGGAAGTCGTGGCGGTGCGGCCTTCTGCCTACACGGAGGGGTGCAGGGAGGAGTCCTGCTGCTCGTGGGCGGCAGGGTCGGTTGCAGCAGCGGCCTCGATGTGGCGGCGGCGGTTGCCGCGGCCCACCGGCTCCGTCTGAGCCACGCGGCCTTCCCTGCGCTCAGCGCGCTTGCGGCGAGCATCGGCCATGAGGCTGGTGGAGTGGAGGACGGAGTGGAAGAACAGTAGCGCACCCCTACCTGGCGCGCCAAATGTCGGAAGTCGGGCTCCGGGGACCCAAAGGTTTGAACACTGGGGTGAGCTCATTCCTACCACCTCGTCCCCTACTACAGCACAACTACGGCGAAGCTACGGCGAGAGCGCGCAAGCGGGAGCGGGCCGGAGACACAGCGGTTTACCCAGGTTCGGGCCACCTTGCGGTGTAAAACCCTACTCCTGCTTGGTTGGGATTGCACTAGCGTGAGAGTACAAGGTTTGGGGCAGAAGAGTCAATTCTTTCTACAGCGGCACCCTGCCCTCCTTTTATACCTGCCTTGGTCCTCTTCCCCCGAAAACATTGGTGGGAAGGGTTGCCACACAACAGCAAGTTTGAAGGGGGACAGGGGCGCAGTCTATCCTGACAAAAGGTGGTCTTCGTCTGCAAAGCGATTATCCATGACGCGCCGGTGGGCTCGGGGATGACCTCCGCCCTACACGTCGGCCGTCTTGGTCTTCTTTCACCGATCGGGCAACCTTTGGGGGTTGCTTTGGGAAATGGACCGCTGGCCTTGCTCCCTTAGCACAAAAGGGGAAATCCTCTCCATCCGCGCCTGCTGGCGCGGCCTCTGTCACCATTCGTCACCGCGCGCGTCACCCACGTGGTGGGCATGAGACCGCACGACCGAGCCGAACAGCTCTTGCCTTGCATGCCTTCGGGAGGGTGCCTCGGGAGGCAACCTCGAGAGGCCACCTCACGAGAGGGCCTCGCGAGGCTCTCGGTGAAGTCGTGGCTGAGTCTTACTTGCCTGCTCCCGGAGGAGGGGTCCTCAGGAGGCCAGGGCCTCATGAGGGGTCTTGCTCGAGGTGCCCGCTGGTGGGCCACCTATTGGGCCTCCGCCAGGCGCTGCGTTCTGGGCCGCAGGCAGACGGGCCGAGATACCCTGGGTTCCACGGGCCCGACAGCAACCTCAACCGCAGCGCCCTCCATGACTTAGCAGTTGAAGCCGAGGCAGAGCTGCCTCCACAATGCGGACGTGCGCCGTACCCGAGCCACTTCAACCCCTCCGTCCTGCGCCTCACCGCTGCCGCTCCAACGTCGCAACCGTCCACCGCACCGGAGCTGTTCCCGCTACGCTGTCATTCGCCGCCTCGGATCTGCTTCCCCGCCGCTGACAGAGGGCCACTGCACCACACTCAACTACTTGGCCATGGGTTCGTCCAAGGCTCCACCGTCCTCCACAACATCTTGCTTCCAGCGAACCACAAGAGGATTGTGGAAAAAACAGAAGGAGGACACATCATCGCAGCCGATATTGGTACTCCTCTTCCCTTATTCTTGCAAATCTCTCGCATGGTATTCATCCCACGAAGGAAACTAGTTGACCGCTTCTTACTGTACATTCTTCCTGATACTAGATGTTCCAAGTAACTCGCGATGCACAAGGTTTCCCCTCCCCCCATTTACTATTTCACTTAGCTAGACGTTCGTCGCCTGCCTGGATTTCAATTCAGTGTCAGTTGATTCCCAATTAAAGCAAGCACCACCCGCGGAGGCGCGCGGAGCACCTAGTCTGCCTGTTCGCCGGGGAAGCAGCGCCTCGGTGTCTATCTTAGAGGTGTGTGTGGCGCAGGAGCTGCTGGCGCCCGATCTGGAGGCCCGCCGGGCTTAAAGGGATGGCCGGGGGGCGCTGCCAAGCACGACGGTGGGGTGAGGTCGAGGGGAGGGCAGGGCGGCGGAGTCAGGGGTCTGGGCCGGTGGTCGTTGGCGGTTCGAGGAAGATCATCAACAGTGACTGGCGGGAGGTAGATGAAGGCCATCTGCCCGTTCCTTGTAGATCGGACGGTGCAGAAAAAATCGACTGACCTATTTGTTTTCAGTCGATTGTTATTTTCATAGGACCAGATGTGGTGGTTTGCTGGAGGATTACCCGCACTTCCCAGCCATCCCTGTGCTCATATTTCAAAAGCCTAGAATCTAATTTCATGTGCCATGCATATTGTAGAGCTATCATATGTCTGCCATCATTTATTTTTGACCCACCTGCTATCTGATACTTTTACACTGCACTACTTGTGCACAAACTACACCCATAATCTCTCACTATTGTTTTATTACGCATGTGTATTTCAGAATCTCAACCACAGTATTCTAAAAATAAAACAGAGCAGTTGCTCCAGTCTACATCGAGGATTGGAAAGATGCGGTTTGACGCTCTAACGAAGAGTGTAGTGTCATTCGATGAAGACTGTCAACGTAGCTCTGTAGTTGATGACCCCATTCGCCATACACCAGCATCGCAGGTGCTTGCTTTAACTTCACGGTGTCATATGTGGTTGCATGTTGCATATGGTGTCTACCTTGTATATTGCTTCTAAATTGGTTAAATTGCATCTGCTTAGCCATATACTATGAATATGACATGCCTTCCTGTTTTTGGTACATACTTCATCTGTCTATTAACCATGTTCTTACATCAAACTAATGTTCTTGTGTATCCCTCATCAATCACTTATGATGAGACATTCAGACCCGTGGGTTAGTGTGAGACGCGCTACTCTTTTAAAGAGTGCAGTGTCATCCTCCCCACATGATTCTCAACAAACAGCAAGGCTAGATGAAGATAGTCAACGTAGCTCTGTAGTTGGTGACCGCATTTCCCCTACACCACCATCGCAGGTGCTTGCTCTAACTTGGCAGTGTGATATGTGGTTGCATGTTGCATATGGTGTCTAGCTTGTAATTCTTCTAATTTGATTAAATTGCATCTGCTATTCTGCTTAGTTTACACATTATACCTGTTAATGTGACATGCCTTCCTGTTTTTGGTACATACTACATCTGTCTATTAACCATGTCCTTACATAAAACTACTGTTCTTGTGTATCCCGCATCAATCACTTATGACGAGACACCTTTAGTATATGCAGCGTGATATTTGTTGCATCTTGCATATGATTTATAGCATGTATTGCGTCTAATTTGTTGAAATGTCATTTATGATGAGACGCTTTTAACTTGGTAAAGTCATATTGGTTGCATCTTTCATGTGGTGTCTACCTTGCATTCCTTCTAATTTGTTGAAATGGCTTCTGCTTAGTTTACACAAATAGGTGTGAATATGCCATGCCGTCCTGTTTTTCGTACATATTCCATCCTCGTATCATGTGTTTGCCTTACATCCAAGTAGTGTTCGTCAGTATCATGCATGAATGAGTTCTGAACAGTGATTTTTATTCCTTTTTCTTGTCGTTTGACTTGACAATGCAAAATCAATAAAGCGAAAGGAAATTAGCAAGGCAGTGGATGATGGTGCTCCTTCCGACCAACTGAAACAGAGGGTCTCTACAGATTCTACTCCGCCATCCTCCAAACAAGATTTGCAAGACAACACATGCATAGACAGTCAACGTAGTTGTGTTGATGATGAGCACATCTCCCCTACCCAACCATCACAGGTGCTCGCTCTAACTTGGCACTGTTATATGTGGTTGCATGTTACGTATGATGTCTAGCTTTTATTGCTTCTAATTTTGTTGAATTGCATCTGCTTAGTTTACACATTATACTTGTGAATAAGACAAGTGTTCCTGTTTCTAGAACATACAATATCTGTCTATCACGCCATGTTCTTACATCAAAGTACTACTGTTGTGTAACCTGCAACAATCACTTATCATAAGCCACATTTAACTTGGGTGTGTGATATAGGTTGCATCTTGCATTGTTTTCTAGCTTGTACTGCTTCTAATTTATTGAAATGGCACTTATGACGAGACAGTTTTAACTCGGTAGAGTGACATTCGTTGCATCTTTCATACGGTGTCTAGCTTTCATTGCTTCTAATTTGTTGAAATGCCTGCTGCTTAGTTTACACATCATAGGTGTGAATATGCAATGCTGTCCTTTTTTCTTACATATTCAATCCTCCTATCATGCGGTCGCCTTACATGAAAGTAGTGTTTATCAGCATCATGCATCAATGAGTTCTGAAAAGTGAATTTTATTCATTTTTCTTGTGGGTTTGACTTGACAAGGCAAAAAAATAAGAGAGAGGAAGGAAAAAAGTAAGGCAGGGGCTGATGATGGTCATCTGGCGCCACCGGTAAGGAGGCGCTCTAGATATTCTGCTACTACTGCTAGTGCAGTAGAAGTTCCAAGTAAATATGATGTGCCCAACAACCCTACTCCAGCATCCCAGGTGCTTTCTCTAGCTTGGCAGTGTGATATTTGCTTGCATGTTGCATATGGTGTCTAGCTTGTATTGCTTCTAATTTGATTAAATTGCATATGCTTAGTTTACACATTATACATGTTAACATGGCATGTCTTCCTTTTTTTGCATATACTACATCTGTCTATTACATGTTCTAACATCGAAGTACTATTCGTGTCTATCCTGCATCAATCACTTATGACGAGACACCTTTAACTTGGTAGTGTGATATTGTTTGGATCTTGCATATGATTTATTGCTTGTACTGCTTGACATTTGTTTAAATGCCACTTATGACGAGACACTATTAACTTGGCAGAGTGATATTTGTAGCATCTTTCATATGGTGTCTAGCTTCCATTGCATTGCTTCTAATTTATTGAAATGCCTTCTGCTTAGTTTACGCATCATAGGTCTGATTATCTCATGCTGTCCTGTTTTTCGTACATATTACATCCTCCTATCATGCGGTTGTCTAACATCAAAGTTCAGTTCATCTGTATCACACATCAATTAGTTCTGAAGAACTAAATTTTTATTCCTTTTTCTCGTGGGTTTGACTTGACATGGAAAAAAGAGAGGAAGGTACACATAATGGTAGGGGATGGTGTTACTACTCGGGAGGCATGAAAACGGAAGTGGAACAGCTCTGCAGATTCTGCTAGTACTGATAGTGCAAGAGAAGGTCAAAGTCCACCGGATAAATGTACAAACACAGTATCCCCTGCTACACCACCTGCAAAACGTACCAAAGACAAACGAACCAAACAAGCATCGACAGCCCTAGTGGTTGCAGCACCTTCTTCCACAGTACCAACATGTGCACGACTTACTCGTTCGTCAACTCTGCTAGTGGCAAGTTCCCAAGCTCCCTTGCCACCTCTACTTCCGAACCACTCTTGGCACAAGAGGACTTGGCAAGATCAGATGAACTTTGTGAGCTTCAACACCAAGATGGTAGTTGATCGAGTCAAGTTACAGTTGCATGCTTCTTGATATGTAGTCTCACAATTTGATGTACACTAACACTTCCCATGTTCGTTGTTGAACTAGCACCTAGGAGCAAGAGGAAACAGACATAAGGGATAATGCTCGACAGGTTAACTAAATCTAAAGGAGGAAGAATGGAGATCCATTTTGAGTCAGGTTTAAAAAGGCCACGTGATGCTACAGAGTCAGCCAAGTTAGTATCAAAGGCAGCTGTTCCTGTTAGGTGTCATGCATGTATCCTCCCAACATGGATTCAGTACAGGAATGACAAAGACAAAATCCATTTTAACACCTTCCTCGACCATTTATCTGTAAGTATGGTCATTTATGGAACTTAGTAATATCGTCTTGCTCTGTCCCATACTTTCTAGGTTGCTGGTAATGAGACTCCTATAATTTTGAACAGATGAGGTTCAAGTTGGGTCGGCAAGATGATGCAACCAGACAAGCATGCACTCATGTTTTCAAGTCTGCTCTACGACAGTATCGGTATAATCTGAGGAAAACTCACTTTGAAGGCAAGGCTAACAATGAACTTGCCCAAACATCTCCAGTGGAAAATATAATGGATGAAGACTGCACAGCCCTTGTTAAACACTGGTCTGATCCAAAGTATCAAGTATGTTATATAGATGTGATCAGATCACATGTTGAACTCCTATTTACGCATGTCCCTCACAAATCTATCTTCTTCTAGGTGAATTGTTCAAAGAACAAGGTCAACCGTACGAAAGTGAAATTCCAACAGATGACAGGATCTCGTAGCTATATTGCACACTGCGAGGCTATGGTAACTAGCTGCTGTTTCACACTTTTGGCTGTGCCATATTATCATATCTATATTGACTTGTTCCAAATGCAGAGGAAAGTCCATTCAGCCAAGCGGGAATGGAGAGGGCCGATGTTTCTGGAGGTGTTTGTGAATGCTGCCTGGTCCATTTGGAAGGAACGTAATGGAAAAATCTTTAAGTGTGTCACACACTGCCTCGCCTCCTGGCGCCAAAGATTCAGATAGGACTTTGGGCTACTGGCCCATCGGGTTAATCCCGAGCTTGCTCAATTTGCAATAAACTTTTCTAGTGCTATAACATAGACTGACCACCCACCCATGTACCCTCAAGAAAAAGGTGGCCGGACACCCCCATGCTGGTGTGTTGCTGCCCCCTTTTTCTTGTGGCCTGGTGACATGTAGATGATGTAAGCGTGCAACACCTTGTAATTTGATGTTGTTTAATATATAAGTCAGTGGGAGCCTTTCCCACTGTCGGTTGATCTTCAAAAAAAATGCAGAGGAAAGCCCGCAAGGACCAAAAAGAACCTGAACCAAATGCGGTGGAAATCTTCAAGGACTGTCACACCAGCAAGACGAAGGGCATGACTACACCAGTCAAAGCCGCTGTAGTAAGTCATTAATCCTCAGGCCCTTTGAACTACTGGTTACTCTGACTTGTGGTGCATTGAACTGCATGGTTTGCAGCCAATGTCTATTACTCTTTTCAATTTTATACACAGTTGTCTGAATGTATCATTGCACTTTACAAGGTTTAAAAGAGAGGAACGATGTTCCTTTGCTCTTGATCTGTAATCTAGTTCCGTGCTGCACACAATGTTACAATTGCCTGTTTGTCTGATCTCAGTAGTTTTGTGATATGAATGATGTCATACTATGCTCACCGTATTATAAACTTTGTCTCTTTATCTTAGCTGTTAATACAATGTGAAGAAATAGACAATACATTAGCCGTGGTATATGGTCATATGTTTGGAACCTGGTTTTATTATGTACTTTGCAGTAAAATACAACTAATATTATACACGGGTTCACCAAAATAAGTTATGTATATAAACAAAAGGTATTCTGTTTGGTTTTGCTGCCTCATTAATAACTTCTGTTCTAGTACTACTAATGTACAAACTAAACTTTTCAGCAAGCTATGGAACAAATGGTGGAACCGCCACAACCTCCAGAAGATGATGAGGCAACCATAACCACAATCACTACAGGAATCAGCTGATTTGCCGTCCGCCATGGCAGACGGCAAAGGACCAAAAAGCTGACGGCAAAGGGCTTTGCCGTCAGCCGCAGATGGCAAACATGGCTGGCACTGTAAGTTACGGTAAAGAGCTTCTTTGCCGTCTGTTTTCAAACAGCGGACGGCAAAGACATTTGCCGTCAGCTTTCCTGGGAAAGCAGACGGCAAAGAAAGTTGACGGCAAAGGGTAGACGTTAGCCACGTTAGGTGTCTAACGGGAGGCTTTGCCGTCTGCCGACTGACGGCAAATGTGCCCTCCACTTTGCCGTCTGCTTCATGACTTCATCAGACCCGTCACCCTCCCCGCTCTTTGCCGTCTGCCGCTGCCACCACTTTGCCGTCTGCTTCATGACGTCATCAGACCCGTCACCCTCCCCGCTCTTTGCCGTCTGCCGCTGCCACCTCTTTGCTGTCTGCCACAGACGGCAAACCACACCATCCTTTGCCGTCTGCCACAGACGGCAAAGTGACCAAATGGGTCAGCCCCCAGTGCTCCCAGGTTGCACAGGTTGTTGCCACGTGGCCACTTTGCCGTCTGCGGCAGACGGCAAAGAGCCCTTTGCCGTCGGTGGCAGACGGCAAAGAGCCTGCATTGCCTCTTTTTATTCTGTTTTTTCTTATATCCAAGCATTTTCACAGCAAATATATGATATATATATATATATATATATATTTCACAGGGCAAGTTTCACAGCAAACATATGAGATATCCAACACATAAGTTTCATCCATACATACATAGCAAGTTCCACATACATAGTTCCATCCATACATATTACAATAGTTTCATCCATATAGCAAGTTCCACATTGTTCAAAGGTACAAAATCAAAACAGAAAGTAAAAAAGAAGCACTCCATCAATGCAAGCTTCCGTGAAGTGAATGAAATCTGCAAAATGGGAAATAAGAAAGTTAGAAGAAGAAGACTAGAATAAGAAGAAGACTAGAAGAAGAAGAAGAAGAAGAAGAAGAAGAAGAAAGTAAAAAAGAATCACTCCATCAATGCGAGCTTACCAAGGTTATCATTGTTGGGGAACGGAGCATGAATTTCAAAAGTTTTCCTACGCTCACGCAAGATCTATCCATGGAGATGCATCGCTACGAGAGGGGAGAGTGTGTCTACGTACCCTCGTAGACCGTTAGCGGAAGCGTCTCACAACGCGGTTGATGTAGTCGAACAATCCTTCGAGCTCCACCGATCGAGTACCGAACGTACGGCACCTCCGAGTTCTACACACGTGCAGCTCGGTGACGATCCTCGCCTTCTTGATCCAGCAAGACATCGAGGAAGTAGATGAGTTCCGTCAGCACGACGGCGTGGCGACGGTGACGGTGAAGTGATTCCGGCAGGGCTTCGCCTAAGCTCTCCGAAAATATGACCGAGGTGGAAAACGGAGATCGGGGCACCGCACACCGCTATGGGACAATTGTGTGTCTCCAAGGGGTGCCCCTCCTCCGTATATAAAGGAGGGAGGGGGAGGAGGCAGCCAAGGGGCTGCGCACCAAGGGGGGGGAGGAGTCCTACTAGGACTCCCCTTAGGAGGTGGCGCACCCCTTCCCCCAATCCTACTCCAAGTAGGATTCCTACTTGGTAGGAGGGGGAGAGGGAGAAGGAAGGGGGGGGCGGCCCCCCAACCCCTGGCCCAATTCGGATTGGCACTAGGGGGGCGCACCAGCCCCCTGTGGGCTGGTTCTCCTCCCCTACGTGGCCCATGAGGCCCATGTGGCCCTCCGGGGGGTTCCGGTAACCCCCCGGTAATCCAATAAATCCTCCGGAATCTTCCGGAACATTTCCGGAGTCCAAATACAACCTTCCAATATATAAATCTTTACCTCTTGGACATTCCGAGACTCCTCGTCATGTTCGTGATCTCATTCGGGACTCCGAACAACATTCGATCACCAATCACATAACTCATATAATACTATATCGTCATCGAACCTTAAGTGTGCGGACCCTACGGGTTCGGGAATGATGTAGACATGACCGAGACAACTCTCTGGTCAATAACCAACGGCGGGACCTGGATGCTCATATTGGTTCCTACATATTCCACGAAGATCTTTATGGGTGAACCTCATATGACAACATACGTTGTTCCATTTTGTCCGGCGGTATGTTACTTGCCCGAGATTCGATCGTCGGTATCTAATACCTAGTTCAATCTCGTTACCGGCAAGTCTATTTACTCGTTCCGTAATACATCATCTTGCAACTAACTCTTTAGTCACGGTGCTTGCAAGGCTTCTGTGATGCTGTATTACCGAGAGGGCCCAGAGATACCTCTCCGATAGTCGGAGTGACAAATCCCAATCTCGATCCATGCCAACTCAACAAACACTTTCGGAGATACCTGTAGTGCACCTTTATAATCACCCAGTTACGTTGTGACGTTTGATACACCCAAAGTATTCCTACGGTATCCGGGAGTTGCATGATCTCATGGTCAGAGGAACGTGTATTTGACATAGTGAAAGCAATAGCAATAAACTGAACGATCATTTGCTATGCTAACGGTTGGGTCAAGTCCATCACATCATTCTCCTAATGATGTGATCCCGTTATCAAATGACAACTCATGTCCATGGTCAGGAAATCTTGACCATCTTTTGATCAACGAGCTAGTCTAGTAGAGGCTTACTAGGGACTCAGTATTTGTCTATTATCCACACATGTATTAAGTTTCCGGTCAATACAATTCTAGCATGAATAATAAACCATTATCATGAACGGAGAAATATGATAATAAACACTTTATTAATTGCCTCTAGGGCATATTTCCAACAATCATGTCATTTATGAGCTAAGTAAGCTAAGTATATGACATTTATGAGCTTAGCAAGGTTATCATGCCATTTATTAGCTAAGTAAGCTACTTATGTCATAAATGAACTAAATAAGCTAAGTATAGGTCATTATTGAGCTAACCTAGGTAATTATGCCATTTTTGAGTTAACTAAGCATATTATGCCATTTTTGACATAAGTAAGCTAAGTATAGGTCATTATTGAGCTAACCTAGGTAACTAAGCATATTAGAGCTAACTTAGAGCTAACTTAGAGCTAACTTAGGTCATTTTGGAGCTAACTTAGGTAAAATGGATCATTTTGGAGCTAAGTAAGCTTATTATGTCATTTTGGACGAAAATAAGCTAAGTATATGACATTTATGAGGTTACCAAAGTTGTTATGCCATTTTTGACCTAAGCTAATTATGCCATTTTTGACATAAGTAAGCTAAGTATATGTCATTATTGAGAAAACCTAGGTAACTAATCATATTAGAGCTAACTTAGCATATTAGAGCTAACTTAGGTCATTTTAGAGCTAACTTAGGTAAAATGGATCATTTTGGAGCTAAGTAAGCTTATTATGTCATTTTGGAGGAAAATAAGCTAAGTTTATGTCATTATGGTAAGCATATTGGAGGAAATAAAGCTAAGTCTAGGTCATTATGGTAAGCATATTGGAGGAAATAAAGCTAAGTCTAGGTCATTATGCATTTGTTAAGCAAAACACTAGAGAAAACTTACCGTCATCACGGAGCTGAAGCACCGGGGGTGCTCGTGCCGGTAGCACCTGGAGAAGGATCGTGCGATGCTTGTCTGGAGTTACGCTGCACCAAAGATCATTTGCAATGTCTCGTTAGCATGATGACACTCAAATGTTAAGACTAGTAACTAATGACCATTCAAATGAAACTCACTGTGGTCCCCGGAGCAATGACTGGCATCGGCGGAGGGGTCTCACCGGTCTTCTCGCACACGGACTGCACATTTGGTTTTGACGAGTCAGTCATATTAGTTAGTAATGAAACGAACATTAAGTGCATGATTTGGCTAATATGCAGAAGAAACTTACCACGAGGAGCTCGTACATGGCCCGGTTCGCCATGTCATTCCGTGCCCTCTCCTCCTCCAACATCCTAGCCGTCCTCTCCTCCAACTCCCGCTCCTTCTCCGCCGCCTGCCGGTCCCTCTCCTGCAGAAGCGCCTGGGTTTTCTCTCTCTCTTTCTGAATAGCAGCCTGCAACACCACTCCTCGTTAGCATTGTAATCATCGAGCAGACGCACACACAATGTAATGGAGAGGAAAGAAATCTGAGTCCGTATAACTAACCTCGATGGCAAGCTCCATTGGCCATGGACGAGGCCTTATCTCAGGGGCGGAGCTCGTTTGGCGCGCCTTGATCTCCGGGAGAGTGCTAGGACAACGTATAAGTCCATCTCCAATGGCTATCGAGCCATGGGACCTCCCGCCACCAGATATCATCACCAGCTCTGGATCAATGGGACCCTGGCTCGGGTTAAAGTCCTCCCCTTTCCTCGCCTTCCCCTCATCTCTGTACCTCACGAGCTTGTTGTGCGAGGAGATGTTGGTGAAGCTCTCTGGATGATCGAGGTCAGACGCAGAGAATGCCTTGACCTTCTTGTACGAGGCAGTATGGGCCATGGCATAGAGATCGTACACCTCTGGCACCTCCGCCTTATTGTATCGCCCCTAAAAGAGAGGAACAGAGTAAATTAGTAATTAAAGGGCTCAAGCTAGCATGAAGAATGAATTGCATGAATCATGAAGCAAACCACATACCCAGTTCCGCCCGAACTGATATAAGTTGGTGCTGCCTTGATGGTGTGGCACACCTTCCATTTGGGCACGCCGGTCCTTGGCATTGTTGTGGAGGGCTAGCCATTGGTCTGAGCACCACTCATCCACCAACACCTCCCAACAATCCATCTGATCCGCACACCATCTTGGGGGCACCTAAGTTAGTAAAGAGAAACTTGAGCGCTACGCCTACGAATCAAATCAAGGAAACTAAGTACAAGGCCTTAAGAATAGGTAATTACCGTCATGTACTGCTCCTTCTTCAGAAACTTTTCACGGCACACCTGCTTGGTCTTCTTAATACCACGCGAGGCGTACTAGTCTCGAACAGCCTGCACTCGAGTCTCGTGTCGTAAGTTTTGTAGTAGGCGCTTGCACGCGGCATCGATAACCTGTGTCGCGGCCTCCTCGTATCCCTCCTCACACCTGTAGAAGGTCTGCAATCAAACGAGACAACATTGATTAGTACAATAACTAGCTATTTGAAGATTTTTAATTGTGTAAAGGAGAAATTACCCAAAACTTTCTGATCACCATCTCTGCCCTCGTGTGGCACAAGACACCGTCGATCATCTCCTCCGGCGGGGCCGGGGCAGCCAAGTAGTGCTCCCAGCTCAATCCTAGCTGTGGAACCTGACCCTCACCGGGCAACGTGACAAACCCCGGGAAGTTTTGCCGGCAAAGCACACCAAGGATGGTGTTGGGCCTGCGGACATCCGGAGCGTGGTCGCAACCCCTGCAGTATGACAAGGCCAACGCATTAGATATTTGAAGAAACGTGAAGGCAAAAGGTACAAAAAGAGTAAATGCACTTACCTCTCCCCATCAGGGAAAATCAACCACCTCTGCTCGCGGGTCGCCGGCACGGTCGGGAGCCGTGTACAACCACGCTGGTAGACGGTGGCCCCCTCAACCACCTCGTCCTCGCTATCAGCCGAATCCCCGCCACCATCAGCATGGCCACTCGGCCCCGCAGGCGGATCCGGCCAGGTACCCCATCCGGACGTCTCCTGGGACGTAGCCTGGTCCGGAGTCTCGTGGGCCGAAGTCTCGTCGGCCGAAGGCCCGTCGACCCGAGGCTCGTGGACCGGAGTCCGCGTAGCCTCCTCCTCGGACGGGTCCACCCTAGCAGTCACGTGCTCGGGTGAATCAGCTGGGGGTGGCGGTGAGGAAGGCGTACGAGCCTGCCTACCTCCTCTCCCGCGGCCACGTCCTGAACTACCTCCTCTCTTCTTCCCTCCCCGACCTCGTCCCCCGGTGGACACCGACGCCGACGAAGAAGGGCCCGGCGGTGTCCCCATACTGTCCAACAACGCTCGGCGGAGAGGTACGGGTGGAATGGAACCCCTCCCACCACGCGCCGACGAAGAAGGAGCCTCGAAGCGCTCCGGACCCGCGCCCACCATCTTTCAACACCTGCCATGACAAAGAGTAAACGAAATTAGTACAACATAAAAAAAAATACTGACATGAATAATAAAAAATGGAATACCTAACATGAACTAATTAATAATATATATGTACATAATAATAATTGAATACCTGACATGAACTAATATTAATCTTCATCGTCTATATATGCTCCGGGGTCAATTAATGCATCATCATCATCACTATCAGTAATGACGTGCTCATCATCATCATCAATAAATGCATCAACATGTGGAAGGCCTCCTTTACGTAATTGGTCAAGCATTGATAGGTTATCCGCAGCAGTAACCTCTTCTTGTTCCGGCTCTTCTTGTTCCGGCTCAGGGGTGAAGTCGGATTCACTGTCGCTGTCTACTTCAATGTTCTGGGGTGAAGTAGAGCGGTTCTTGAAAGGTTTTTTGGAAAGACGTGTTTCTTGGAAGAATTCTCCTTCATATGTGTCTGGGTTAATGTGAGGTTCATAATCCTCTTCATTGGGGGGAGGTGGTCTAACATGTGGCGGCACTTCATAAACGACATCCCAACCATTGAGATTTGGATCACTTTGACAGGCCCACGGTAGATAGAAAACTTGGGTTGCCTGTTGAGCCGTAATATAGACATCGGGAACATCCAAATGGATGCTTTGTTTGATTTCGACTAGCCCTATATGTTCATGAGTCCTTCTAGTCTCCTTCGGCTGGAACCAAAAACATTTGAAGACTACGACGTTCGGTGGGTTTGCACCATAGAATAGAAGTTCATAAATTGCTTCAACTCTTCCATAATACTCGGTATCTCCTTCGCCGATAGCTGAGACACAACAATTTGTAGACTTTCGGTCGGCCATAGATAGCTCTTTGCCATAGCTACGAAAGCGATACCCGTTGATGTCGTATTTGTCAAATGAACGGACCTTATAGTCAAAACCATTAGCGACTTGTCTCAATTCGGCGTCCATAGACTCTGAATTAGCCTACAAGTTTAATACGAAAGGATTGTTGCATTAGCCGCAATTTAGACGAAGAAATGAAATGGTCTAATGGAAATTACCGTTTGTTTGAACCAAGAGATGAAACCGGGATAGCCGCCTCCATGCTTTGCCAGAAGCTCATACTCTTCGACGGAATCCTTTTGGATCACCGCTCCATACGAGAATTTGGCGACGTATCGACTGTATCAAATATCCGGGAATAAGAGCAGTTCAAAGGAATTAGAAGTTGCGAAACAATGTACCGAGAACTTACTCGATGTACGGCCGCACTTTTGTTAGGTTGTTGAAGATATACATTGAAATGGTCCGCCATTCTTCGACATACAACTGTATTGGTTTTGAAGCACCGGCTAGTACGAGCTTCCCTTTGAATAGGCTGAGGTTGGATCCACCCTTTTTAGGGTCGCCAGCATTGTACCGAGGCTTCGGATTATGCAAATGACGATTTTTGGCTTCGTAGTGTGCTGTCACGAAGTTTGCCGCCTCCTCAGTAATGAATGCATCGGCCATTGATGCTTCAATTCTACGTTTATTTTTACATTTTGCTCGAAGCGTCTTCTGCATCCTCTCAGTTGCGTAGCACCAACGATTCTGCACGGGCCCCCCCAATCGTGCCTCGGTCGGGAGATGCAAAATCAAATGCTGCATTGGATTAAAGAAGCCCGGTGGGAAGATCTTCTCTAACTTGCAGATCAACTCCGGCGCCAACTCTTCCATTTCATCTAGCAAGCCAGGCGATAGTTCTTTCGCACAAAGAACACGGAAGAAATAGCTCAGCTCTACCAGTACTAGCCATTCATCCTTAGGGATAAAGCCACGCAACATCACCGGCATTACCCGCTCAAGCCATATGTGCCAATCATGACTCTTGAGACCAAATATTTTCAATTTTTCAAGACTCGCTCCCCTCTTTAGATCCGCTGCATACCCATCGGGGAACATCAACTCCTTTTTCACCCACAGGATAATTTCCCTCATATCTGGCCTTCCAAGATTGAACCATGCCTTTGGCTTCGTCCAGTTCTGCTTTCCTTTCGGTTGTCGCATGTTTTGTAACGGTCTATCACATAGAGCCTCCTGATCGACTCTAGCCTTAGGATTATCCTTTGACTTCCCCTCTATGCCGAACAATGTACCAAAGAGGGCCTCGGCGACATTCTTTTCAGTGTGCATCACGTCGATGTTGTGTGGGCAAAGGAGGTCTGTGAAGTAAGGCAGATCCCACAAGCATGTCTTGTGAGTCCAGGCGTGTTCCGAATTATACCCCTTGAAATACCCTGGACGCTCTGGATCCGGCTCGAGAGCGTTTAACTGATTCAGGGTCTGTTGGCCTGTGAACGCAGGTGGTGCAGAGTTTTTGACAACTCTACCTTTGATGAATTTCTTCTTGTCTTTTCTGAACTTATGGCGAGGATCCAGGAACTGTCTATGCAAGTCGAAGCAAGAATACTTGCGACCCGCATCCAGCCAACGAAACTCAAGAGCTGCCTTGCATGTGGGGCACGGGAACCTTCCATGCACACACCAGCCAACGAATAGCGCATACGCCGGCAAGTCATGCATCGAGTACATGTACCACACATGCATTAGGAAGTTTTTTTTGTAGCGGCGTCGTATGTCTTGATCCCATTATCCCAAGCTTCTTGCAATTCATCCTTAAGCGGCTGCATGTACACATTCATACTCTTCCCCGGATAGTTGGGCCCCGGAATTATCAACGTCAGGAAAATGTTCTTTCTTTGCATAATCTGTCCGGGGGGGAGATTGAGTGGAATGACAAATACAGGCCAACAACTGTATTGGGCTGCCATCATACCAAACACATTGAACCCATCCGTGCTGATGGCGACTCGAGGATGCCTTGGATCTGCCGCTTTATCATGATGTATTGCATCGAAGTGCTTCCACGCAAAAGCGTCCGATGTGTGTACCAACATCTGATTCCCATCTGCATCTAGTTCGGTTCTTTTGCCCAATTTGTGCCATGTCATCTGTCTGGCCGTCTCTTTGACCATGAAAAGACGTTGAAGTCTTGGTATGATTGGCATATACCGAAGAACATTAACTGGGATTTTAGTCTGACTCTTCTCACCCATACCGTTGTCTACCACAACATACCTGGAAGACTTGCAAATGGGACAATAGTTCAAGTCCGCATACTCAAGCCTAAATAAGGCACATCCATTCTCACAGGCATCTATCTTCTCATAGGGCATCTTAAGTACACGGAGGATTTTGTCCGACTGGTACAGGTTTGCAGGCATTACATGGCCTTTGGGTAGAAAGCGTCCAAATAGTGTCATCATCGCGTCGTAGCATTCTCTGCCCAAGTTGAATTGAGCCTTCAGAGCCATTACTTGTGTGATGGCATCCAGCTGACAAAGCTCAGTGTGCTCGTGGAGAGGACGTTTTGAAGACTCCAACATATCATTGAAGGCCTTTGCAGATTCTTCCATCTCATCGTCCGAATCCCGAGCATCATCAAAGTCTTCCGCCATGTCTTCGATCCCGGTACCATGCTCGTCGATGCGACGACGGCCCACCTCAGCTCTGGCACGTTGGGCATACTCACCATGAAATGTTCAGACCGTATAAGCAGGCGTAAAACCCCACTTCTGCAGGTGTTTACTCATTTCAAGCTCTGTCCTCTTATTATAGTTGTCGCACCGGACACAGGGGCACCAGGTTTTTCTCTGGCCATTTGCAAATGCGGCTCTCACAAACCCCTTGGTTTTTGTTAACCATTCATCGGTCCTGTCTTTCTGACTAGTGTGACCGGTGTACATCCACGCACGATCACTCATCTTGCCTAGCTACTGGACACACAAGAAATATATACATAATTCAACAAACCATATTCATCAGTTAATGGAGTTTGTCAGTTTTATTACGTCCATGCAACCTAGACGCTAATAGGTAAAGATAGGTCCTAATCCCACCCGAGTATGTGTAGATTGGGTTCGTTTTCCCATGCTCTGCTCCGGATCCGATGCAAAATTTCGGCAGCACCTCCCCGCTGTTCTCCTGATACACGTCTCAGCAATAAGCAAAGAGGATGTGTACCCGGAGAACAACAGGGAGGCACTGATGAAATTCTGCATCGGATCCGGAGCAGAGCATATGGGAAAACGAACCCAATCTACACATACTCGGGCTGTCCATGGATAACGTTGGACAATTCAAAAGAATCACGGTTATAAATATGTAAATGCATGCATATTTATAGATGTAACCCTTTCGAACGGGAGACGCATAGTGGTCACGCATACTGATGATTGAAGACACCTATAGCTAGCAAGTTTCATCGGCACGAAGACCGGAACAGAGCAAATGAAGGGGGGAGGAGGAGATGTCATTTGTGCTCACCCACGAACGCAGGGGCGGAGCTCGTCGAACGCACGGGGAGGTCGTCGAACACCAGACCCTCGCAGCGACGAAACAACTGCACATTTAAATCCACCCGATCAACACAAATATATATGATGTTTTTCATAACAAAATCAGAAAATATATGACCTAACTCATAATTCACAAATATATGACGGGGTGTCGGGTCGGGGTGTTGGGGTGTCGGGTCGGGGTGTCGGGGTGTCGGGTTGACATTCATTCCGTCGATGCTCCCTTCAACAACTCTCACCTCTCAAGTGGTGGTATATATGTATGGTGGGGCACTCCTTGCCTGTTAATTTCGACCGTCGGTGACGGTCGTTACTCCCATCCCTTGCTGCGTTACCAAGGTCTCACAGCAAGAGATGAGGAGCAACGACCACCTACGACAACAGCCGGTGTCTTTCCTCTTATAACATCTCTCGTCTCTCAATGTTATTTCGACCGTCGGTGACGGTCGGTCTTTTCGTCCTCCCCCTGCTTTACCAAGGTCTTAGAGGGGGAGGACGAGAAAGACCGACCACCTACGAACAGCCGGTATCCTTCCTTCAAGAGCATCTCATCTCTCACTCTCATCTCTTTCAAAAGGAAGCACCATCAGAATGAAAGTCAACACACTACATACCAAATTAATAGCGATGCATACTTATGGGCCCTAAACCCTACTCTACAAGACAATATTTTACCATAGCATGCAGCAACAGCAAATCAGCAGCATCAGCAAGCAGCAACACCACAACAGCAACAGCAGCAAGCAATTAAAGTAAGCACTAGCTATAGCACCAGCAGCAAGCAGCAGTACTATAGCACCAGCAACAAACATGCAACAACAGTCAAGCACTACCACCAACTATTCAGTGAACTAGCAACAACAGCAAAGCAACAACAGTATATATGCAATAACAACAAGCGGTAGCCTCAAGCACCAGCAGCACTAGAGTAGGAGGAGCTCACCAGCCAACACAGTAGGTTTTGTAGATATTGAGAATTATAGATAATTACATTGATCTCTTATCCACATTAGCTTACAAAATACATTTCTAACATTAATTATATAAGCTACTGCCTCTGTAAACAAAACTAGATGACATTTTAGTCTAGTGACAATGTTATTGCTTGCTCTTCTCTACAATGTCATCTGCCACAATGTCATCTAGTTTTTTTTTTGCGGGAACACATTGTCACTAAGTATTTTAAGACATTGTAATTATCTATAACATTGTCTACAGAAGAGCAAAGCAATAACATTATCTATAACATTGTAATTATCTAGTTTTTTTTTATGTTCTTGCTCTTCTTCTTCTTCCTTTCCTTTTTCCTCTTCTTCTTCTCCTCCTCTCCTCTTTTTTCTTTTTCTTCTTCTTCTTCTTCTTCTTGTTCTTCTTCTTCTTCTTTTTTCTTCTCCTCCTCCTCTTCTTCTTCTTCTTCCTTTCCTTTTTCCTCTTCTTCTTCTCCTCCTCTCCTCTTTTTTTCTTCTTCTTCTTCTTCTTTTTTCTTCTCCTCCTCCTCCTCTTCTTTTTCTTCTTCTTCTTCTAATATTGACTAACCTAAAATATGACTAACCTAAAATCTTGTAACATCCCTAGCACTAACCTAGTTCTTTTCCTAGTTCCTTTGTAACATCCCTAGCACTAACCTAACAGTACTAACTAAAAACAGAGAAATAAAAAAGAAAACCTCACCAGACGGCGAGGGCGGCGGGCAGGGGCGGCGGGGCGCTGGGGCGGCGTGGCGGCAGGCCGGGGCGGCGGGGCCTCGGGGCGGTGGGGCGCCGGGGCGGCCGCAGCGACGGGCGGGGGCGACGGGCCGGCTGGCTGGGGCGGTGGGGCGGCTGGCCCGGCGGGCGGCGGGGGTCAGGGGCGGCGGGGGCGGTGGTGGTCGGGGGCGGTGGGGGTCAGTGGGAGAGAGAGAGAGGGGGGGAGAGAGAGAAGAGAGAGAGGGGAGTGGGAGGTGGGGCGGGCCGGCCGTTACCTAACCGTTAGGGTATTTTGTTTTGTCGTCTGCTAGCAGACGACAAAGAACTCTTTGCCGTCTGCTAGCAGACGACAAAGAGGTGGGGGGGTGGGCCGTTACAGCGCTGGCCTCCACTGGACCCCACCCACTTCTTTGCCGTCTGCTAGCAGACGGCAAAGAAGTGGCTGATGGCAAATATGATCTTTGCCATCAGCCAGTTCTTTGTCGTCTGTTTTTTGAAAGCGGACGGCAAAGACCTCCTTTGCCGTCTGCTAGCAGACGGCAAAGAAGTGGCTGATGGCAAATCCTCTGATTCCAGTAGTGAATGTCACCTCTTGCTGTAGTGGGTCATTATCTCTCCACTAACAGTGCCAAAAGCACCTTCCTACGTGATACTGGGTTGGTTGTTAAGGCAACCTCGTCCAAACTGCCTCATGAACAAGATCTGCAAGCTCGACGGAATGATATATCTGCGCTCCAGACACAAGTCCAATCCCTAACAGAGACCCTTTGTGAAACAAGAACAGCCATTGTTTGATGTCGTCAAGATATGCATGGTTTTGAAACCAGACTATCAGACATTTGCTATGTTGTTCGGGAGCCTAGGAGAAATGACAGCAAAGTTTATGGTGCTCCATCAGACACTACAACATGAAAACGTACCAGTCAGGTCAAATCATCCGAGCTTCTGAACTTCTGATGGTGCATTTACTTTTATGCCAACCCTCCTTTTGTTATATGGCTATAATTTGTTTTGTTGCGATACAAAATTTGTTCTTAACGGGCAGCGACCGGCTAAAGAAAATAGCAAGCTATTTTTGTATAGTGTAGGGTGTTCCCTATATTTGCACGGGTGGCGAACTTTGATGCCCAGTGGATGTAATCTGTGCAATCGCCGTAATAGCCTAGCGTTAGTTGCTTGCTTATTTATTTCTTCGTAGTCATCTTTTTCCTCGGTTTGTTAGTGGCCGCAATAACCATGGGCCACATACGGCCCATGGTAACCATGGGCCTGCTACCTGCTGTAGTGCCCAAGGGCCATTTACGGGCCGTAGGATCCGTGGGCCAAAAGCGGACTGCATTATGGGCCGTAAACGGGCCATAGTGGGAATGGTCCGTTTAAGGGCCCGTAGCATAACGGGCCATTAACATGCCAAAAGTCATCACAGGCTTAATTCTATCGACAGGCATAACGGGTCGTTAATGGGCCGGAATACATGACGGGCTGAAAATGGCCCAATGGGTTAACAGACCACAAACGGGCCGATTGTAACCACGGGCTGAATCTGGCTCATTAGCATAACAGGCCAGTAACGGACCGTAAGTAATCGAGGGCCGGAAATGAGCCCAAGATTTTATGGGCCCTTAGAAGGCCGAAAGAAAACACGGGCTGGAAACGGCCCAACTGAATCATGGGTCGTTAATGGGCTCAAAGTTGTTTACTTTTCATGATGGGCTAGAATCACCACGGGCCGTCAATGGGCCCAGAGAAACAAAAGGCCTAATATGGGCCGAAAGACGTCACGGGCCATAGATGGGCCGAAAGTGACAACGGGCTGAAATCATAAGGCACGACCCACATGGCGCTACTGGGCCCAATTTTGAAAGGCCGTAACGGGCCGTGAGTACCTGGGCCGTAAATGGGATGTATGCGAACAGGCCGTTAACAGGCTTTCCATGGGCCGGCCCGCTTACTTTTGACCAAGTCAAACGGGCCGGCCTTTTTAACGTAAATGGGCCACTATTGGGTCGTGCCACTTGTCGACGTATCATAGGTGTCTCGCGTCCAATGAATGGATGACATCTGTCCCAACGCCGAGCTGACACGTGGTTCCGCCGGCGAATGAGAAATTTACACGTGGAAAATCGCCATTGGTCAGGGCTGCTAATGGGTTATCGGATCCAAACCGAAACCCGATAGCTTAACGGCGACCCGTTATGGTGGATGCCACGTGTCGGTTACGCTTGATGAAAACACTTCCATGACGCGACATTTATCGTCATGGAAGTGGACACTTCCGTGATGATAATTTCAGTATTGTCATGGAACACTTCTACGACAGCACAGGTATGACTATCTTGATTCTGTCATAAATTCATCACGGATGTACATGCATGAAAGAAAATGTGACCTACTGTGACAAAGACGTATCATCACGGAAGTGTTTTTTTTGTAGTGTAGCGGTCTTTGAGTGGAGCATTAGTATTAGATGCAGTTGGATAACGGTACTTATCACAGACATGATGCCTATATGAGATTATACCATGAATGATCATAGTCATAAATATAAATATTGCAATTTAATCGTTACCCAACTGTAATTTGTTCACCACGCCACACTTGTATTCTTGAGAGAGATGCCACTAGTGAACCTATGGCCCCTGGGTCTATTCTCCTTTACTGAAACTTTCATTACAATTACTATGCTTTTCTGTACTGTTTTACCTTTCTATCAAACTATCATTATCACTTGCATTTAATCTTGTAACTATCAAGACAAGAAGCTCGACAACCTTCTTGACGTGTTGGGGACAAGTTTGTTTTGTTGTGTGTGTGCAGTTACCAGTGACTTTGTTTGCGGGAAGACTCCTTCTGGTTCGATAAACCTTGGTTCTCTAATCGAGGGAAATACTTATTGCCAAGTTACATCACCCTTACACTTGGGGGATACCCAACCACTCTTACTAGAGAGCAAGCACGCGTCTAGTGGTAAAACCCGATCATGTGATTTATCACCAGCAGTATGTTCTTGGTTGCGTGGTAGGGAATTTTTATTTGGCGCTAGAGTAGCGTACCGCATGCCCCAACATGGGCCTGCATGCCACGAAGCTCGACGCACCGCTCACCCAGGCTATGGAGGAATGACCGAATAGGCGTTCTCGGATGCAAGCCCGTTGCAGTGCAATCTAAACTATGAGCGGAGGATGCAGGGTGGAAATGCTAGCAGGCGATGAGTTCGTTGACGACCCACAAGTATAGGGGATCTATCATAGCCTTTTCGATAAGTAAGAGTGTCGAACCCAACAAGGAGAAGAAGGAATTGACAAATAGTTTCAGCAAGGTTTCCCTGTAAATGCTATAAAGATAATTTGATAAGTTGTTTGATAGCAAGATAATTTATAACAAGGTAAATAGTAACAAAAGTAATAGAGTGCAACAAGTGGCTCAATCCTTATGTATGCTAAGGACAAGCCAGTGGTGTTTCTTATAATAGCTAAAACGATCTTGAGGACACACAGGAATCTCGTCAACTTACTTCACCACGATTCATTAAGCTACCGTTCATTGATTCAATAAGTGTTGTGTGGATGGACCCAAGCTAAGGTATTGTCCTTACTTGAACAAATACCTACATATTACCCTCCATGCAAGCATCGGCAAATACAAGAAAAGTAATTAAGATAAATCTAACCATAGCATTAAACAATAGGATCTAAAACAGCCCTCACGGAACAATTCATAAACTGGGGTCTGGGTTTCTATCACTCCCGCAACCCATCATCTACAAACTAATTTCACAATGTCTTCCCCTAGGCCCAAAGATGGTGAAGTGTCATATAGTCGACGTTCACATAACACCACTAGAGGAAGAACAACACAACATATCATAAAAACATTAAATGGTAATCAACTTCACATGATTACTACCAACAAGACTTCTCTCATGTTCTCAAGAACTAAAGGATCTACTCACAAGACATCATATGGATCATGATCAGTGGGTATAAATACATGATAAACAATCTAAACATACAATCTTTCACCAATAATAAATTTCCTATGCATCAACTATAAGGTGTAATTAACACATAAAAGTACTCCCAGCAATCAATCTGAGGTTTGATCAAAGATTGAACAGAGGGATGAACAAAGGGATGAACTAGGGCTTGGAGATGAGATGGTGTTGGTGAAGATGTTGATGAAGATGATGTTCCCAATGATGAAAGTAGTGTTGATGATGATGATGGCTTCGATCCCTGCCCCCCCCCCCCCCCACACACACACACACACACACCCCGGAGGGAAATTTCCCCGACAGAATCACTCCACTCGAGACTAAAAGTGTTCCGCCTAGGTTCCGTCTCGCAGACGGCGGCGGATAGTCCCGAGGAGTTTTTGTGATTTTTTTCTGGGGTAATTGTGAATTTATGTCAAAAAGGCATCAGGAAAGGAGACACCCAAGGCCCACACAGCCAGGTGGCGTGCCCTAGGCCCCACCCGCGTGGGTTGGCTGCGAGGGGCCCTAGTGGGTCCCCTCTGACCCATCTTCTGGCTCCGGTCTTCATATTTTCTGAAAATAATTCGGTAAAATCCCCGGCATTTGGGGGGCTCCAGAAAATTGTTTTTTCTTCTGTTGTAAATTAGGTCCAGATTTTCAGTTGTTCGGCAATTCCCCTCTCTGTGCGTACCTTGCATTTTAAAGAGAGAAAAGCATTAGAATTGCATCATAATGTAAAATATATCATTGAAATATGATAAATTATACTAAAAAATATTGATGCAAAATGGACGTATCATTCATCAAGGAAAACATCTCTAAGCTACCCTCCTTGCGAGCACTGCTATGCACACGACGGGTACATGGACGACTTCTAATCATGTCGTGCACAAATCGTGCGTCACGGGTCGTGTGTACAGCACTTTCGATTTGAATTTGCGTCATAGGTGCAACTGGTCATATAGTACAAGTATACAAATGCTAGGACTGTGGTACTGCTACGAATGTGGACCACCTCATAATAGAGAAAACTTTTAACCATTAGATGCGCCCCATTTTCTTCACTGGATTTCTTATGATCAGCTAGCACCTGTCAGTTTGTAACTACAACTAATAATTCAACGAGCTATCCAAGGGCATCTGGGCATCTTCAACGCTGACCCTCAAATAGCCCGCACCCATATGGACCGTGCGGTTCATACGTGTTTTGCCATCCAACACGGTACCCATCCGTCCGCAGACCGGTCAGGACTTCAGTTTCCTCACAAACCGGAAGCAAACAGAGGAGGGGGCTTTGCGGGCGTCCAGACAGCTACCACACACGTGTCTGACAACCCGGATCCACCCAAAACCTCTCCCTCGCCCATGCCCTTTCCCGCTGAAGCGGTTGTCGGCGTTCCGACGGGTGCAGGAGGAGCAGTGGTACAACCTCTCCCTCCTTGTGCAGCACCGGCTGGCGGAGGGCCAAGTGAGGAAGCTGTGGTGCCCATGGCCGCGAAGAACCCCAACTTCGTCGCCGAGCAGCAGGCGCTCTACGAGGCGCCGCGTGCTCAAGCCACTCGCAACGTGGTCGCGGCGCAGCCGGACGTTGGCAGCGCAGGCGATCACGGACGAGAACGCTGACAGCTGCGTATCCTTCACGCGATGAGCGTGCAGCCCTGTCCACGTCCATCATCGACCTCACGTCCACCGGCAACGGACTCCGACGAGGAGTAGGGCATGAGAGGCGGCGAGGCCTCAAGTCCCGTGAGCCGGTCCGTGTACCGTGTTCTACTCTTCCTCACTGACGACCGCACCTACATTCTGAGGGGCTCAGCCGACCGCCGGACATACACATGGTCGCGCGACATGGGCACAGATGACATACACATGGTCACAGACGGGAACAACAAAGACTCGGAGGACATGCGGCGATCACGGACGAGAACGCTGACAGCTGCGTGTCCTTCACGCGATGAGCGTGCAGCCCTGTCCACGTCCATCATCGACCTCACGTCCACCGGCAACGGACTCCGACGAGGAGTAGGGCATGAGAGGCGGCGAGGCCTCAAGTCCCGTGAGCCGGTCCGTGTACCGTGTTCTACTCTTCCTCACTGACGACCGCACCTACATTCTGAGGGGCTCAGCCGACCGCCGGACATACACATGGTCGCGCGACATGGGCACAGATGACATACACATGGTCACAGACGGGAACAACAAAGACTCGGAGGACATGCGCCGCCTTAGATTTAGACTAGGTTTAGGTGCTTTTGTTTAATGAAATATGTTGAAAATGTAAGACTTGGAGGACATGCCCCGCCTTAGATTTAGACTGGGTTTAGGTGCTTTTGTTTAATGAAATATGTTGAAAATGTAAAGATTGTGCTCCGGTTTAGATGAAAATCATCCGGTTTGCATGTAATTCGTCTGATTTGTTGAAATCCGGTTTGAAAGGTGTTCCTACACAAGAAAATTATGCAAGAAAGTTCAGGATCTCATCCTTATTGACAAAGAAAATCAGTCGGCATAGATATCATACCATACGTCCAAGTATTTGAGATATATTTGCAGAGTAGCAAGCAACATATATGGGAGAAATTATTCGTTGCAACTTGCAAAAAATAAGTAATATTATGTAAAATTAAGGGTCGCCCAATGCTGCAGTCGTAGTAATCTAAAAGAGACATCAATGAGACATGAAATTGCATGAATCAAAATTATAGATAGTGTGAGACTTCGATATAAATGAGAAAAATCAATGGTTACAGTATTAAGAGTGATACATGAGAACCATAATCAGTCTTGAGTAGTTCAGCAATCAGATGATGGAGATGAACTACATCGATAAAGGGCTGACAAACTGACAATAAAGTACCTACTTCAGTTTTGACTTGGCAGAACTTTGCAGTGGCTTAGAGATAGAAACAGACTGGCTGCTCATCGCCTTCTTCTTCACATTGTAAGTTATTGACATGTATGAACAAATCAGTGCAATCAAAATGGTAGGATAGACATAGACTGGTTCTGTTGGATCACTGATCACAGGCTTCCGGAAGAGCGCATCTTTCACGAGACCCCAGATAACCAAAAGCGTACCAAACAAGATCATCCTCCCAGGATTAATGATGCCAACGAGTGCTCCAGCAACACAGAAGTAGCTTCCAGCAAGCATCTGATTCAGGGGAGAGAGAATATAAAGAGAACTTGTCAAGAGTTGTCACACACATTTTTCTCATGGAGTTGTAGGTCAGTTATATAAGAGCACCTCTAGACGCTGTAGATCAATTACTGCTGAAGCATTCTTAGCTTCTGTCAGATTGTATATGTCGAACAGGTCACTCCACCTTGGAAATGTCATGCTCATGCTTGTAGTGAGGTTGCGCACTATAGCTCCAGGGTAGAGCATGGCCTTCACAACAGATGGTGGGAATATCTCATTTGAGACCAACTGTGAAGATGTAATTTGAATAGGTGTAGTGCATGTGCCTGCTCTACAAGGGACCCTGAAATGGCACAAGAAGTTGAGGAAAAGCTAGATGGCATATTATGTCTCATAAAATTACTTCCAAGTAAACCTAAAGTGCTAAAATGAGATTTAACTGGACACAAAGGCAAGCATGGTAATGGAAGCAAATAAGCATACCTGCCTACCATCTGTACTCAGGACTTGGGAGAAAGAGCGGTCTCACACGACAGGTACTAGGCGATGAGTGGTCTCACATGAAATACTTTATTTTGGTAAGAATTTTTACTGCCAAATATTTTAATATTGTTGAGTATATTACTTTTATGTATATTATTGTTTGTTATCCACCTTCATATAGTGTACATGTGGACACCGGGACATTTTTGTTCTGGGTCCGCCCCTGACTTCATCTATATACTCGCAACTAGACCTTTGTGGTCAGGCTGACCATGCTTCTAGCATCGTCGGTAACCTCCGGGAGATTTGCATAGCGATTGCTAAGGCGCAACGTCATCGCACGTTTGTAGTCGGATCGTCAAAGTCGTTCTCCGCCCAAATCGGAAGAGTGTGATTATCATCGAATGATCGGCACCCTTGCCCGAGTGTGATTACCATCGAATGATCGGCACCCTTGCCCCCATCACCAGCTCCCAGTTTTAGAAGCATGGGCCAGGCCAACATCAATACAGCCAATTCTTACCCTCACAAAAGCAAAAATCCTTAAACTATTCATATCCACAGCAATGGGCTTGACAGCAAGAGCAGTTACCTAAAGACAGTTTCCCCTTTTACTGTTTTCATAAAGAGCTTGACAAAGTAGTCTAAGTCATCCATTGAATGAGCACTAGGAAATCTCACAATAAATTCAGTCTCTGAAGCTGGCTTGGCATAGAATCTCCATTTGATACCAACAGTTTTAGCCCAAGACCCAAATTCCTGTTCTATCTGCGTGCTATTAACATCACCCTAGACAACTTTTACAAAGGTCTCATGCAATTGGTTATGTGGTCTAACATAACATCAGATGCCACCACTGAAATAGAGTAAAAGCCTTGATCAATTATGTTTATCCAAAGAATGAGAAGGCAGATTCCCAAGGTTTTCTGTCTGGGCAATTGTCCACACAATGGCCAAGACCACAACCATCACATCGCAAAGGGGTGGATGTTGCAACTGGCGAGCCCCATTAATTGAACCTACATTCCTATCCTCAGCTCTCATGGTAGCAACAGCATGTGCCCTATCATTATTTTGCAACACATTACCCTGAGCATAATTAGTCAGCCCCGCCCGACTAGCCGCAGCAGATGATTTACTCTGTGCCAGAGGAGACGATCTAGCAGGCAGCTGGGGGAGACTAATTGCAGCAGCAATAGATTCTGACATGGATGTTATTGCCGCCATAGCTTCTGTTGCCACCGTCCCATCAAACATCTCGGCGCGATGACTCCATCTGTCCTTGCCAGCCCTCATCTCGGCAGCACGAAAATGTGCCTCCTCAAGAGCTCCTTCCCTTGCCAACAGCTCTTCCTCCTTGCGCGCCAATTCCAGGCATCGCACCTCATTAGCTTTATGCTCCTCGATCCGACGGCGTTCCTCCATCTGGCGTCAATCTTCCTCCAACCTCTCATCTTCTCGTATCCACTCCTCCTGGCGACGACGATGCATATCGCCCCACGTCCTTTCTTCCTCTCTTCTCGCCTGCTCTGGATCTAATCTTATGCTCCCTCGTCCCGAATACGGACCAGAACGCTGAGGGTAGCGAGGAGGAGATCGACAGATCCCCTGCCTACTATCCATCAACGAAGGCAGCGCCGCCACATAGGCGTAAGATCTAGTCGCCTTAAGCCCTGCCCCGAACCACCAACCAGACCTCCCCCCCCCCCCCCCCGCGCGCGGGAAATCCAATCTTACCCTCCTGCACATAGCACCTAATTTGACAACATGGCATGGAAAGCATGTTCTAACCCTTCACAAATTACCTCATCTTTTCTCAGATTTCTCATAACTTGGTACCGCCGCCATCGATGAGAAACAGCCGACGATTCTCCAGCAGCTGTAACACCCAACCATCTCGATCAAGCACCATCTTGTATCTAGAAAACAAAAGAATGGCAAACTTCACTTCCCAACTACAATCGGAATCTTCCTTTCTTGGATCACCAATGTCAATGATGGATGCGAATGATCCACCACCACCACTGGCGCCGCCGTGTATGACCGAGAGCAACCATTTCTCACCTGATTCTGCACCTCCTTGCCGGAGTGAAAGATGTGGTTTCTTGTTTTTCCCTTCCCATCACCAAGAATATGGGGAAAAGAGCAGGTACTCACGGATCTGTGAATTGGCTCCAATGAGCCTGTCGAGAAGCGGGCGCCGCCGCCACCTCCTCCGCGATCCATTTGAAGATCCGGTCCACCTCAGCCACCTGGGATCCCCCATAGAGCCTCATACTCTCCTCCGGACTCCGGTGTCACTAGTGAAATCGCCGGAATCACCCACCGATGCCTCTACTTGGCTGCACGTTCCTCCTCCAGTCGCCTCCGCTGACGGATCTCCACCAGCAGCGTCGACAGCGGGATCCGATACATGGGATCCATACCTCCTAGACCTAGCCGGAGACCCTCTAGGAGAGGTGGCAGTGATGGGTGTATGGCGGCGTAGGAGTCGCGAGAGCGAGAGGGGCCATGGGAGCGGCGTCGGGGGAAAAAGAAGTTCACTCATCGGCTATCACTAAATGTATATAGGTCAGGACATTTAAGAATAAACATGGTTCCAGATTATGAAATCTAGAAACATATGGCTGAGTTGTTGAAAAGGTTAATATTAGGCCCAGGGCTGCAAAAACTAGTAAAAGACTAATGCTTGTTGCCGCTTCAAATATATAAGATTAAGGCGAGACTTCAAAAAAAAAAAAGGTTGGCATTACGGTGAACCTGAAAGGATTCTCATCAACTAACAGACAAGCTATTCCTGATGCTCTACACAACATAAGCACAAATTTCAAAATATCATTACTTACAAGAAAACCAAGGTTGCCTTCTTCCAGTCTTCATCAGCAGACCATAATTTTGGGGGATAAAGCCTAAAAACCTTAGAAACTAGCCTGTTCTAGTTCCCAATCCAAGGGAGTATTGCTGAAATACCAGGAAATCTGCCCAACTTTACCTCATAAGCCCATAAACACTTCCAGTGTATGAAACTCCACGGTACCGGAATGAACAATAAGTATGCACATGTAAGTTGTTATTCTACATCCCTAAACAGTAAACAATTTAGTCCACACACAGCTGCCTACCGTTCAGTCAGATGGCAATCACTCCAGGCACTGCTATCGGTAGAGTTCAGCATGCTTGATTAGTAAGATTAACCACAACAAAAAAGACATGGAAACAACAACTATGCACCGCAATTAAGCCACAAACATAGTACGATGCCGCCAAAAGATGCAAATATGAAGTACATGAGTGAGATCGAGTTATGACTGAACAATGGATCTAGCCCTTAAAAGGTAAGCGCTGCTAGCAACCAGAATTACTGTGATCCCTATGCTTTTATTCTTCGAATTGCGAGAGAGATTCGGAGAATTGTTGGAGAAATCCACAGTATTGGCTCTTGGTAGGAAGATAGGAGGATTGTTGCTGACCTGAAGAGCGGGATCTGGAGGATGATGAGCAGGAAGTAGACGCGGGAGGCGTAGAAGGATATCCGGCGGCTCGTCCACCCGCCTCCGCTCACCCTCCGCCGCTGCACCTGGGGAGCCCCCGCGACGATCGGCTTTGATGAACTCGCCCTGGCCTCTGCCGCCCTCTCTTTCTTCGTCGGTGGCGACATTGCTCCCTACTTCGCCTACTCCTGTCACCGGGCTTCCGTGTTTTTGAGAAAAATAACGAAGGACTGCTGTACTTGGGCTAGGTTATCATGAAATCACCGGCTTTCCCTTATAAAAAAATCACCATTTTTCTAAAGAAAAAATCGGATTTGCTATACTTCTCTATATTTTTTTTAGCTGGAAACGTTGTCGTTTATTCATGGACCCCCATAGCTGGGGAACTTTCGCCGGTGGCATTTGCGAACCCCCTGGATGTCATTTTATGTGTATTGGTATTGGGTGGAGGCTTTTTTTTTTTTGCGAATAGTATTGGGTGGAGGCTGGGGTGGCATTTTACAAAACTGATATGGCTTCTTGTTTAAAGTGCATGAAAGTTTTGAGAGAAAACTGCCATTGTAAAATCTATATACGACGTTCTGACAGCGTTCGTCGGGATTGGACGCCTGGCGAACGTTCAGCAAATAACATTTCCCTATTCAATAGCATAGCATCGGGCATATCTGAGTTCAAAGCATCTCTAATACTATTCGTGCTACAATAAACTAGGTTTTTTTTCATCCGCAAAAAAAAAAAAAAAAAAAACACTAGGTTTTACATAATTTTTGACGGCAACCTTCTCTAGCTAGGTTGTGCGCAGCCGTATTGGCCGATCGTTGTACCCATATGATCTTGGTCTCTTTCACAGACTGAAGCAGCAACAGTTTGATCTCCTTCACCAAAGGACCATAGAGAGACATGTCCTTTTCTGCCGATGAGATCTTGTTTACTACCTCCTTGTTATTTGATTCTAGCCCTAGCTTGTGAACTTTGACTTCCCTTGCAAGGTTGATCGCCCTTTGACAAGCCAATAGCTCCGCCAGCTCCGGATCAGTCATCAGAGGGGAAAATTGCACGCTTTTGCCACAATTGTGCCATGATGGTCCTAGAGCACCACTCCTGCCTCCTTTATCTTGAAGCTTGGACATGGCGTCGTCGACGTTCGCCTTGACCCATCCCTCCTCCGGAAGACGTCATCATACCTTCAGAAGATTAGCTTTGGCCACTGATTCCTCATATGTCGCAGCCTGTCATTCGTCCACGTAGAAACAAAACTTTTCCACGATTAGGCATGGTTCACTAATCTTTTTTCCATCTCTTATATCATTCTTGGCAAGCCAAACAGCGTAACCGCCTTCTCATTTTCATTAGCCTTGGCTAGCCACTCAAGAAACCATCCACTGAGCTGCATAGGTGATAGTGTGCATGGTGGTGCAACAAGTGGGGGCCCTGTAGCAATACTACAAGGCCCTAGACCATCATTCCACCTGAGGAGTGGGAAAAGCGGGGGAGACTTGTGTGAGATCTCACATTGGTGAGATCAATTTTTTTTTAAATACATGTTCAAACATTCTCAAAAAAATATAGACACACATCAATTTTTTTGATGTACAACCTCAACAGGTTTTAGATCCTAATTCGACTTACATTAATAGAAACAAAAAGATAAAATCGGATGTGAATAGTGTCAAAGTACTATTCACCCAAAAGCTGCCACTATTCATATTCGGATTTGCCTTTTTTTAATCTCTCAATGTACATCAAGTTTTGAGCTTTTTTTTTGGAGTTGTAGACATGCCCCACATAGATGTTATCAAATAATTTCAGATTTTTTTGAAATGTCTAAATATGAATTTTTGGGGTTGATCTCATTGATCTCACCTAATGTGAGATCTCATACAAGTCTCCCCTGCCAAAAGCAGTGTAAAACCATTTCATCTCTCCCACATGCACAACAATCACACCTCCCTATCTTCATATATGCCATCAGAACCCATGACCAGACCATTCCTCGCCAACCTCCATGCATGGACTTTGATTTTGTTCGGCACGTTGGTCGCCCACAGCGACAGCCAACCCTTGTGAGCCGCCAGCGAAGACGAGGTCTCGGGCCCTCCTGCTTCCATCTTTTTTCGATGCATGCACAGGTGATAGGTCGAACGATCCGAGAATCGGTCGTTACGCGTAAAGTTCCATGCCATGAATTCCTCCGTCGTTTGCCCCCAATTACAATCCGTTCAATATCTGCAACCTCGGACTCGCTGAAAATAGAGCTCAACTTTTGCATGTTTCAGCCCATTTCGTTCATGTTCAGCAAGTCGCTAACCTTGTTGAGCTATGGTGCTGAGGTGAAGCCTAGGGGCCACATACATCCTGGTCTTGGTATCCAGTTGTAATGGGCAATGCTTGAAAGTCCAATCACGCCCTTAATCATATTTTGATGTTCATGACAAAATACATATAGGGGACTAATTACGTTTGCTAAGTGTATACACAGGATATTAATCCCTTTGGCATCATTGTGTAGGGATGATGGACACATCAAATGAGATATGACTCAAGCATGACGATAATGAGAAAAGAAGCATAGGCTTTTTTATTTAATCTTGGGTTATAGGGATCTCATACTATTAAGAGAGGATCGAAGGGTTCGTTCAAGATTTGCTCAAGTTATCTTCATGACACTATCTTCCTACACATACACCTATTCTTATTTGCCTTAGCCAATCCCATCTCTCAAAGTGGTTCAAAAACTCTTAGGAAATTTCTCCACATGATCTTTTGGCCGGATCATCCGCACTGCTTCCCGGATCATCCGAACATTACTCGGATCATCCAGACATCTGTTCGGATCATCCGGCTAGAGGACCAGAAGGCACCAGTAGGTTGGCTGCGAAGCCGGATCATCTGGATTGGTAGCCGGATCGTCCAGGTATCCATCTGGATCATCCTGACGTCGCACGGACACTCTACCCGGATGCCTCAACAGAGAGCATGTTCATCCGGCTTCACCAGGATCGTCCGGATTCCTTCCCGGGCGTCCGGGTTGTCCCTTGTTCAGCCACCAGTTCAAATTGCTTCCGGGTTCCCTCCTGGACGTCCGGACGTCTCCCCGTGGGCTGAGCGTGCTAACCCATCCGGATCATCCGGATTCCTAGTCGGACTGTCCGAGCAATGCCCGGATCATCCGGCCAGGTCACTTAGTGCACCAAACAGTCACTTTTCTTGGGAACTATAAATACCCCTCTCCCACTCCGGGAGAGGGTTGACCACTACTCATGTCTTCCCCAAGAACACAAGTGCTCCCTCTCATACTCTCCCACACTAAATCTTATATCCTGAGACGATTTGTGAGAGTTCTTGAGAGTTGTTCCAATCAATGGAAAGATCTCCTCCCTCTCCTTCTTGTGACCGAAGCAAATCGTGGGTTGAGCAAGTCTTGAGTTTTTTCCCCTAGATCTTGTTACTCTTGGAGGTTGGAGACTCCTAGGCAGTAGGAGTTCTTTGGAGAGGAATCGTTCATTGTGATTACCCCCGAAAAGTTTGTAAGGGTTTGGAGACCACCCCAAGGTCTACCACTAGTGGTTGAGAAAAGCCTTCTTGGTGTTGTCTCAAGGGGAGAATAGGGTGAGCCTTCGTGGCATTGGCGTGAATTCATGGTAACATCCATTCCTCCAACGGTGACTAGCTTCCCTCCAAGGAAGTGAACATCGGCATATATCCTTTTCCTGCATTTGCAGTTATCCCTAACCCTAACTCTATACTTGTGGTTGTTTTTCTCATAGTCATTAGTTACAATATATTGTTCCTGCTCATCTTACTACTTGTTGTAGTTGAATATATTGCTTAGCACTAGATTCACCTTTGCAATTGTTAGGCACACTTTCATATTGCGCATTATTGCCTAAACTTGCTAAGTGACAATTAAAATTTGTAATTGTACCTATTCACTCGATCCTTTCAATTGGTATTCCTCTGTTCTTTCCCCCTCGCGACCATCTTCTTGGTCCTACTCCAACTGTGATCGAAACTTTTCAGTGCAGTCGGATCATCCGAGTTCCCCCCGGACGTCCGGGCATCACTGTTTCCTTAACGCAAATCTGTGTCAATTTCGTCAGACCAAGCATCCGGATGTCCGGGCGTCCTCAGCCAAATAAAACAATGGGCCACGGTGGGGGGCAGAGGGTTATTCCTTTGTTCTTTCCCCCTCGTGACCCTGAAACCCTAGACCGTTGTCGGTCGTCTTCTTCGCCGATTCCGGCCACTCCGGCCGACCAAACGGCCAGATCTCGCGCCTTCATCATCCCCTCCCGTCGATCTATCACTCCACCGCGTGGTTTCTTCTTTGGGACTGCGTGCATCTTGGGAGAAGGGCATCTCTTGCCGGAGTTCACCGGAGCAAGCCACCATGGCTCGTGGGCGTGGTGGTGGTGGAGGGAAGAACGTCAAAACGGTGACCAAGGGTCCTAGTCGTGGTATTCTTCGCTCCCCCCCCCCACACACACACTCTATTGCTCATATCTATCTCCGATGTGGCCTAGCCTATATTCTTTTGAAATCCATTGCTAGTCTTATCTCTACGTGGAATCATTGTCCTCACATCATTTTCTATGTCATTGCTATGCTAACTCATGCCCCAAGTACAAGGTTATCTTCCAGTGTGTGCTCAATTCCATTGCTGCCAAGAAGGGGCCATGGTTCGCAATTATAGCATTGACCTGATGTATTACTCCAAGAAGTCTCCTACTCGTCACATTGATATGGCTAATTTCATTTGGAACAAGATATGCCTTACGAGCCTGCAAAAGAATAGGACACTTCCTCATGCCCCTTCCATTCAAAGGATCATTGATTATGTCTATCCGTGTCCCATCACGAAGACTTGCCATCACACTCTGTGGACTCCTCCTGATGGCTCCTCCAAGGGCAAGGCTCCAGCCAGTTCGTCCTCTTCTCACAAGTCCAAGCCCTTTGCTGAGCCCTTTGCCCGGATTTCTCGCTTTCTGGGCAAGTCCCAGAAGACTATCTTCGACACGTGCCGCTACACTGCCACTCACGTGGCCACTCAGGAGGTTCGCCGCATCAATGAGGTGAACGCTCTCAGGGCTCGACTTCGCGCTCGCCCTGGGAGTCCTTTCAAGGATGATGAGCTTGTTCCTACCAGACTTCCTCTTCCCGAGGTTGATTTCCCTTCTGTGGACGACTACGCGGAGTTCTTCGTGGCAGCGGCTGATGATGAGGACGACGACGATGATGAGGATGGAGAGTGATGTGGTTCTTCATTCGTGTCTTCGCCCCCTTTTGGGTACTTGATGCCAAGGGGGAGAAGTTTATCTTAGGAGAGAGTCAAGTCCCTAGTCTCATTGCCTTGGTTCTTCTTTGATTTGGTGTTTGGCATGAGAACTAGTTATATTTGCTTTGCTATCATTTGTGTTGAACTATGTTGGTTATTGTATCAGTTTGTATGAATTATGTGTGGGGAACCTTTATCTATCTATGTGGAGATTGTGCTTATATTAGTTTATTGCATATCATCTATACTGCTTTATCTCCATGTTTACCATTGTTTGTTCAAAATCACACGTGTATACATTTGAGATATGACAAGTTTAAAATACATTGCTCAAATGCCTACAATGGTTGTAAGTTTGTGGGAGATCTCTCCTTACATATGCACCTTGTTTTACGTCGAGATCATCTATGCACATGTTTAGGAGAGCTCTACCATTACCTACAACAAAATTCTCTCTTAAGCTTAACATATATCTATCTATTGAGAGCTATATGTGTTTTGTCATCAACTACCAAAAAGGGGGAGATTTAAAGTGCAATCATGCCCTTAATCATATTTTGATGTTGATGAAAAAATACATAGAGGGGACTAATTACGTTTGCTAAGTGTATACACATGATGTTAGTCCCTTTGGCATCATTGTGTAGGGATCATGGACACATCAAAATGAGATATGACTCAAGCATGACGATAACGAGAAGAGAAGCGTAGGCCTTTTCATTTAATCTTGATGTCACTTTTTTTGGGAACTATAAATACCCCTCTCCTACTCCGAGAGAGGGTTGACCACTACACTCATATCTTCCCCAAGAACACAAGTGCTCCCTCTCATACTCTCCCACACTAAATCTTAGATCCCGAGACGATTTGTGAGAGTTCTTGAGAGTTGTTCCAACCAAGGGAAAGATCTCCTCCCTCTCCTTCGTGTGATCGAAGCAAATCATGATTTGAGCAAATCTTGAGCTTTTCCCCCTAAATCTTGTTACTCTTGGAGGTTGGAGACTCCTAGGCGGTAGGAGTTCTTCAGAGAGGAATCGTTCATTGTGATTACCCCTGAAAAGATTGAGAGGGTTTGGAGACCACCCTAAGGTATACCACTAGTAGTTGAGAAACGCCTTCGTGGGGTTGTCTCAAGGGGAGAATAGGGCGAGCCTTCGTGGCGTTGGTGTGCCTTTGTGGTAACATCCATCCTCTAACGGTGACTAGCTTCCCGTCAAGGAAGTGAATATCGGCATACATCCTTCTCCCGAAGTTGCAGTTATCCCTAACACTAACTCTTTACTTGTGATTGTTTGTCTCATAGTCCTTACTTCCATTATATTGTGTCTGTTCATCTTACTACTTGTTGTAGTTGAATATATTGCTTAGCACTAGATTCATCTTTGCAATTGTTAGGCACACTTTCATATTGCGTATTATTGCCTAAAATTGCTAACCGACAATTAAAATTTGTAATTGTACCTATTCACCCCCCCCCCCTCTAGGTCCATCTCGATCCTTTCAATGTTGATCTTCAACCAACCGCCAATTCTCCAAATGTTAACCAAGTGTTTGAAAAATGTTAAATGTGTATATAAAAATGTTTCTCATGTATACAAACAATGTATATAAAAAATATACAATGTGTATGAAAAAAGTTGATCATGTATTTAAAAAGTTAATCAAGCATTTGAAAACTGTTAATCAAGTATTTAAAAAATGTTAATCAAACATTTGAAAAATGTTAAATGTGTATAGAAAAAATGTTTGTCATGTATAAAAAAATACAATGTGTATGAAAAAATCTTGATCATGTATTTAAAAAATGTTAATGTGTATAAATAATGTTTCTGGTGTATACAAAAATGTACAACGTACATTCAATAAAAGTGGACATAAAAAATATTTTAAAAATTTGTTCTTGTATTTAATAAATGTTCCTTGTATGTACGAAAAATGTACATTGTGTGTGAAAAAATGTTTATTGCCTTTAAAAAAAATTAACGTGTACCGAAAATTGTTGAACATGTATTCAGAAATGTTAATCTTGTATTTAAAAAAAATGTTAAATGTATATTAAAAACTGCATTAGATATATACCAAAAATGCACCGTGTGTATAAAAAAAGTAGACAACAAAACATGTATGTTTTAGAAAAATGTTAATCATGTATTTCAAAATGTTAAACGTGTATATAAAAATGTTTCTAATGTATACGAAAAGTGTTGAATGTATACTGATAAAAGTTAACATGTGTTAAACAAAAAAGAAACCGATGAAAATCGACGTACAAACAAAGAAAAACGAAGAAACCCAATAAAAGCCAAAAAAGAGAAACAAAGAAAATCAGAAAAATAAATTAAAACCGCAAAAAACCAATGCAAAAGAACGAAAATAGAGAAAAATCAAAATAGAAACAAAGAAAAACAAAAAGACGATGAAAACCATGAAAGAAACAAAAGAAAATGAAGAAAGAAAGAAAGAAAGGAAAAGAATAATTGGTGAAAACCAAGAAAGAAACAAAGAAAAACGAAGAAAAAAGAATGAAAGGAAAAAAAACCAGTGAAAACTGTGTAAGAAATGAAGAAAACCGGTGGAAAAACAAAGAAAACAGAAAATCAAAGAAAACTAGTGAAGAAACGGAGAAAACCAAAATAAATGAAAGAAAAACCGGAGCGAACGAGCGAAGCCAACATAGGCAGGTACCGCGAGCGAGCGAACAATGCACGAATATGGGCCGGCTCGGTACCGTAGCGCACAGGGAAAAGCTTCAGGCGAGACGGTAGGTATTGTCGCTATAAGCGAGATATAGTTCTCGCGGTGAGTCTCTTGGACAGGGTTGTCAACGCCTTCAATATATATGCCGCCGGGTAGGGAGTCGTGGGCCTTGGCTTAGACCCACGACTCGACCGAGTCGACAAAGAGCCGACGGTCCAACATCTCGGATAGTGGCACATCCATTAGCGACTCATACTTAATCTCTAATTAATTAATTAATCATTCCTGACCGGTAAAAAAAAGTGCACGCACATAGGTCTAAGCTCGTTCACGAAGCGCGAGGCTAGCGGTGGAGCACGCGAAGGCCATTCCTCTTCTCGAGCTTAAATAGCACGTGGAAGAGAATCCCTTATAAGGAGATCTCAACTTTCCTCCACTTGCGTGGTGGGACTATTCAACCATGTCATGACACCCCGCATGGGCCTTGAATTTTTTAGAAATTAATTCATACATAGGCCCTATGCCCATCTATAATTCAACATATCACAAATTGTATATGTCCTTCCTAACAAATGCAACCTTGCCGCATCCTTCATACTTACACTTGGTAACATTCATTATGACATGCTGCATGCCAATCAATTCAGTTAAATTTTTTGATAATATTTAATCATAAATGCTTATTAGTGCAGTTGCACTATTTGGGGAAACTGGGCGCACCCCGTGTCCACCGTCTAATTTGGGCCTGATGGTGCACGTGCGGTGTTAACGGTCTGCGTGGGTAGGATGCATGTGACTATTAACACAACGGATGATGGCAGTGATGGGGACCGCGTCCATGTGCATGTGGATAGGCAACACATACGCGCATGCATGTGCTGACGTCACACATTTATTCCGTTTCAATTTTTCCAAAAAGCTACAACTTTTGAACCAAGCAATGATAGACAACTAATAAGTAACAGCGAACAACTTCGAAACAGAGGTAGGTAACATCAGATCACTTTGATAAGCAACTTTCCTTCTACGAGAGGCAACTTTAGTTCTACAAGAAGGCAACTTCACTGCATTTTATGTTTAATTTTGTTTAGCATTCTCCTAACTATATCACTGCTACTTTCTAAGCTTCCTACCGTTGATGCTCATACGTCATTGTTTCTAAATTGCTTAAAATACTATATACGAAGTAGTCTATCCTTGATGATCGGTTATCTGACATTGCTAGGTAATTGCCTATCATGGATGCTATAGGTTGTTTGATATTTTCAACTAGTTGCCTACAGATGATGCCCAGTTGCATGTCATCACTAATCCATTGCCTGCAGTACTATGAAATCATCGCCATTTCTCAAGTTGCCGATACTCTGGCATAGTGCCTACAGTACTCAATTTTTTATGAAAACTTTTTTGCCTGGTGAAAACATACATGAGTTGCCTGATGAATGCACTAGAGTTGCACAAAAACAGACTTTTTGTGTGCAACTCTAGCTTCCAATAGTCTTATCAAGGCGAACTTTAGTATTTTCTATATGTGATTGCTTTGTCTAGGTATCAAGTTAGGCTGAGACTACACATGAATTGCATGGTGAATGCACTTAAGTTGCAGCAAACACCCCAAAAGTTGTTGACCTTTTGTGTGCAACTCCAATGCATATCAATCACAAATTTTCTATCTTTTTTTTATCGCCAATAGGCTTAGTTTGATTAAATTAGTTTTTTTTAATATGTGGCTGCTTTTTGTACGTACCAAGTCAGGCTGGGACTACACATGAGTTGTCTGGCGAATGCACTTGAGTTACACAAAGACACCTTGAAAGTCGCTAACCCCCATGTAACCCACAAGGTTTTGTATGATTTTATCGTTTTAACACAAATGAACCTAATAGGCAGTCCAACTAGGTAAAAAAGAAGAAGTTGCTTTCCTATTGAATTAAAGTTGCCTCCATTGCAACCAAAGTTGCCCTTGGAAAAAAGTTCGACGAAACCTGCCCATATGGGATCTAGTTTTGAAGAACTCGTCATGAGAAACCCAACGGTGAAAACGAATATGAATTCCAAGGCTCGAATCAAAAGTTATGACTTTTTAAACTTTTTGAAGCCCTAAATACATGCACGTGGGAAAGCTTTTTGGCTGATTTTTCTTTTGGGTGGTTTGTTGGTCTCGGATCACATGGGCACATTGGGAGGTGGTGGGGGACCAATTTGCTTCCTTTTTTGGAAGCATGCGCGGTAACCGATTGCACTTTTCTTAATAGGAGGGTGGAGTAGCATTGTTACCTACTGGTGGCTGGGGCGCGCCTTGGGCGCGCCTCTTGAGGCGTGAATTTGCGCACTAATCTAGCTGTTTTAGTTGTTCATGTTTGTGTGCAGTCCACATGAGCGCCAGTTGCTAAAAAAATACATTTAATAGAATTGCAGCAGTAGAGTGTTCAGTCATAAAGCATAGTAAGCATAACAAGCTAGCAAGACATGTACATGGAAGTGTTGGTCAACTCGTGTGACGATTGTTGAAAACTGCGGCCGAAATCACTGTTCTGACCTTATACGTAAAGAATTGCACAAAATAAACTCGACAGGAAAGTATTTCACAATCTGACCCTTTTAGAAACGCCATAGCCCGCGGCGTTGCTGCTTCACATAGAAACGCCGAGGCACGCTGCGTTGCTGCTCTGCTGACGTGGCACGCAAGAAACGCCGAGCCAGTTAGCGTTTCTGGAAACGCCATGGGCTCTGGCGTTTCTGCCCTGCTATTGAAACGCCAGGAGCTGTGGCGTTTCTGCCCAGTGACGGTCAGAAACGCCGAACCTTTTGGCGTTGCTGAGAACACCCTGCTATTGAAAGGCATGCATCCGTCGTTGGTTGTGCTGGAGATTCGAGTGCATGCAAACTATGCTTCGTTGTATACGTATAGACTATGCCGTTCGCATTAATATACATGTCAGTCCACTTTATGCCATGCATGCGTCTCTCTCTTTGCTGCTCACAACAGACCATGACACATGCATGTCTGACAACATCTCTTCTCTCTTCCTCTCAGAATCCATCATTTTTAGTTTCATTTCCAAAATTTAAATTGTTCATATCTTTAAAACCAAAACTCCTTTTTTGGAAGTTTTTTATATATTTGAACTCATCGCATCAAGACCTTTAGAACAAGATCAATTTTGGATAGATTCTAAACACATTAAAATTTCATTGTTTTGATACACTTTTCACTAAATCTATTTCACTAATTAGATTTTTTTTATTAAACAGTTTTGGAAATGAAATTTTAAATAGTGAAATACAAATAAAAATGAGTGAAATGATTTTCTTGAAATTAGTGAAATTGTTTTTCTGAATTAAGCAAACTTAGTATTTTCTAAATGAGTAAAAGCAGTGTTTGCAATGAGTAAAATCAACATTTTGAAATAAGAGATTATTTTAAATGAGTGAAATATGTTTTTTTTTAAATGAGTCAAATCAGTTTTTAAAAATGAGTGAAATATGTTGAGAAAATCATTTCACTCATTTTTATTTGTATTTTACAATTTAAAATTTCATTTCCAAAACTGATTTAATAATAATAAAAAATCTAATTAGTGAAATAGATTTAGTGAAAAGTGTATCAAAACATTGAAATGTTAATGTGTTTAGAATCTATCCAAGATTGATCTTGTTCTAAAGGTCTTGATGCGATGAGTTCAAATATATAAAAACTTCCAAAAAAGGAGTTTTGGTTTTAAAGATATGAACAATTTAAATTTTGGAAATGAAACTAAAAATGATGGATTATGAGAGGAAGAGAGAAGAGATGTTGTCAGACATGCATGTGTCATGGTCTGTTGTGAGCAGCAAAGAGAGAGACGCGTGCATGGCATAAAGTGGACTGACATGATACGATGCTATATTAATGCGAACGGCATAGTCTATACGTAGACGACGAAGCATAGTTTGCATGCACTCGAATCTCCAGCACAACCAAGGACGGATGCATGCCTTTCAATAGCAGGGTGTTCTCAGCAACGCCAAAAGGTTTGGCGTTTCTGACCCTCACTGGGCAGAAACGCCACAGCTCCTGGCGTTTCAATAGCAGAGCAGAAACGCCAGAGCCCATGGCGTTTCCAGAAACGCTAGCTGGCTCGGCGTTTTTGGCCTGCCAAGTCAGCAAAGCAGCAACGCAGCGTGCCTCGGCGTTTCTATGTGAAGCAGCAACGCCGCGGGCTGTGGCGTTTCTAAAAGGGTCAGATTGTGAAATACTTTCATGTCGAGTTCATTTTGTGCAATTCTTTACGTATAAGGTCAGAACAGTGATTTCGGCCCAAAACTGCAGCAGCAGAGTGTTCACTCATAAAGCAGAGCAAGCTAATAGGTCTATATTAACAGAGAGGTGACAATCTTCTTTACAAGATGGATGACTGATCAGAGACACAAGCCAGCCTTTCCCCTAGTCAACACAGGCATATCAAATTGCATGCAAAAAAAATAACAAGAGGCAAGTACTGGTTACTACAGACTGAAATCAACAACCATGAACATCACAACAATGCAGATGCCTAGAAACTAATCTACCAATAAATCCGATCTATTTGGTCTAAAACAGGAAGAGTGGATAATGAAAAGAGCAAACGATTCCGTTGTGGATCTTCCTGAAGGCCTTGCATAGACGGTACGGCACAAAAATCACCACGGCCTTCCTGTTCCCACAACATCCATCTGGATATCTACTTACATCGCAGTGTTGATGTACATGTCCTTGAGATCACCCTTGAGCTCCTGATTGCCTTTCTCCAAGTGAAATAAAGCCTACAGAGATATTAAGCAGCACAAGCATGTCAAACCTTGACAAACCCAAACGAAAGAGTAGTTCTAGATACAGAAACAAAACACATGAATGGCACAAAGCCAGCGACGAGAGGGACGCGAGATAGAAGCTCACCTGCGCGACGGTATCCTCGAATTTGGAGGGCTAGACGCCCTTGTCCTTCCGGATCTTCTTCCTGGCGGTGTACATGTTGATCAGTGTCGTTACACGAGGTGAAATCAAACCCTTCTCTGCATCTTCAATCATATTGCAAATAGAAGTGCACGCAATCTGGTAAACAAACTACATTCCTATTTGGTTGTCCTTGCAAAAATGTTTGTTGTTTGACATGCATAAAACCGACAATTTTGTATGCCAAAATTTCTTTTGCAAACGAAAGGGTGACCCAATAGTACATCGAGAACTTAATGCCCAGCCATCTACAACATCCTCTGGATCAGACCAAAGAAGGTCACATGGCACCATCATGAGGCACTTTCTGCTTGCGATCTATTATTCTGATCTGTTGGGGGCACATGATACTAAAATAATAGAAATCGAATGCATGAACTACAAAATATAACACTGGAGAACAATTTACCTGATCCAGTGTCGCAATAGCAGGGGAAAGGCTTCCATGGACACTGAAGATTTTGTTCTCAATAAGTGCAGACAAACTGAAAATAACAAATACATCAGCTCTTGTAGATTATGATTTTAATTCAAAGAAACACAGTAGCAGCCTCATAGCATTATCGCATGCAATATAAAAGCAACATAGAAATATTACCTTAAATAGTCGAATATTTCTGTGCAACATCTCCAGACATTCACCGAGCCGTATTTACGAAGACACTCATCATAGAAGCCGTAAACCTGCATCAATGCATGAGTTCAAAGAATAAATGACAACTATCATAACATCACTAAGAAATATCCAACTTGAAAAAGGTCCCTCACTTGTGTGATCTGCCTGCTCATGATTTCCTCGTATTAAAGTTATATGATCTGGGTACCTAACCCTGGAGACAATTTGATCGTAACGGTTAGGACATGAGATTAAATGGCACAGAATGTAACTTTAAGGAGAACAACTCAAAGTGTTTAACTACTGAAGTTGGATTAGGAAATTTGAATGTGAGGAACCGGATTATTTTGCCTTCTATCTTCAGGATACGGGTATGAACAATCTTCAGCGCCGCCTCTCGATTGAGGCATTAACTGTTAAACTCAATCACTGATGGCATTAACTGTTTGGTGTTCTTCTCGATTGAGTTTAACCCATCCTGCTGATTAATACACATTGCGATTTCATTAGTTCACTTTTAACAATTTAAATATATTAGTCTGTTACGTACTCACAGTTGCACCTTGCAGAAGGAAAAAATCACTTATAATAGTACGTGAAAGTTTAATAGTAAGCTAGCTAGTTAAACAGTACCAGGACTAAGTACAGTTTGGGATCATTATCTAATTCAGTTCATTAGTCTAACTGATACTGTTAAAATCACATCGAAACAATGTCCATTGACCAACTAAGCTAAACTACAAAATACAACAACGGAGCTTCGGTACACCACCAGCTTGTGAATTGAGGTGATCTTCGATCGTGAGAATACTAAGATGGCATGGCCTTAAAACTGATGTCAAACCGACAGTAGAAGAATCTCATGATGACGAATTATTTTACCATCAGTAATTAACCGCTGCTTTAAATTGAGATCTCAACTTCAGATCTTTCAGTATGAACTCTTAGCAAAAAGGCAATGACTTCCTAAAGGGAAAAAAAATCACAAATGCAGAGACCAAAAAACTGGTATGACCTGAATATCTGATTACAGATGTAGCATACATGTGACAATGCACCACCAATATATTTCTATCCACACTTGCAATGTGTCCATGTGTCATCTTATATTTTTTGTGCCCAGTAGAGCAGGTCTGAATCCAAGCGACACCAAACAATACGTCCATAGCATCAAAACCTAAATAAAAGAAATGGGATTGGGGGTTGGGTGCAAAGCAACTACCTGAACTCCCAAGAAATCTGCTACTAACCAAAGCTCTGACAGAAATGTGAGGTGACAATCAACACCAAAGATAGGTACCTGCAAAACAAATTAGGTAGTACACAAAGAATAGTCAATCAGGTGAAGATGAAGCAAAGAAAAATGAAGCTAAAATCAAAGAAACAAATACCCAGCAAGGAGCCAAAATAGCCGAAGAAACAAAATTTGAAGATGCATTAGAGGCAAGAAGAAGAAACCAAAAAAAGAATAGGACCTGAGCACGGGTAATCTATCATCCTTAAATCTTGGAGAAGAACTCCAATTTTTAACCAGAGGCACTTTATCATCCTAAATAACTTACAGCATCCATAGTAAATAGATAGCAAATTTATCCAAAGTAGAAAAGAAACCTCACTTTAAGTATGACATTACAACAAACATGTGATCCAGCCTGCTTAATTCATCTTAGTAAACAGAGATGTCATCCTAGGGTAAAGGTAAAACAAAACCACTAACTAATAACACGTGTAAGAATCTAGAAGTAGGGAGCGGGGAAAGGGGAATTACTGAAACATGGGGATGAGCTGATCACAGAGAATATAACCCAATGGGTAATAAATCAAAATAAATATCAAGATTATGTGGGAGGAAGTGGCAGCTCTACCTAGGCATGATAAGGAGGAGGAGGCAGTGCCATCAACGGATGTTCATCAATCCTAATTTCCTGGTCGCTAGCTCAGCCTTGGTCGCTGTTGGCAATTGGTTATCTTGTCAGCACTTCACAATTAGGGTGATGCATTCCCGTACTTCTCTCATCTTGGTGCTCATTCCCGTACTTCTCTTATCTTGGTGCTCATTCCCGTACTATTTTATTCAACTAGACAGATGTGTTTCTTGCCCCTGTTCCGAATCTCTCTAATTCTTGGGTGTAAGAGGGCATGTATATGTTTTTGATATTTTATATCTGTTAAAATATTCATTGGAGAAAAATGACACATACTTAAAAATTTAGTTTAGTTAGATTTTTCCAAGTTTAGTTTTTTTTTAAAAAAAATAGAAGTGTTCATATCCTCATATCTCATTTTTTTTAGGTATGGGGTAGTTGTGGTGCAGCCAACCAAAGGCATGGATGTGGCCAGCGGCCACAAGGAAATCTAATTATGTCATTTTTGTTGGCCTAATTTGGTTGGTGTAGCCAGCGAACCATGGGATACTTTGAGCACTCAGAAGCACCTAACCAAATTTAAGATTCACAGATAAGAGAAGATTTCGTTGGCGCGCTATATATGTATACTGTTATGTTTATTTCATATTTGTGTTGATGCTTATTATCAGTCTTGACGATACTGATTAGCTATATTTACTAAGTGCACTGTTTTATTGTCATACCAAAGCCTATTTGTACATATGATGTTTGTCTCGATTATCGACTAATAGACGCTTATGTTTGTGCAAAATTTAATATGTTTCATGCATTCATATTTATTGTACAAATGGACGGGCGCGGCAACGCGCGCCATCAATGATCTAGTTAAGAAATAGAGGTTTGCCATACCTTTTGCTCCTGACTACCAAACACGCAAGCTAAGTGCCCTCCTTTCCATCTCCTTCTTAGTAGAGCTTGCACCTCCTTTCAGCTAAAAAGCCAATTCTTCCAAGCGAGTGGTCTTATGAGTTATGAATCGTCAAAAGTTCTCGAGCTTAGATGATGCCCTTAAACTTGTATGAAGAAAGCAAAGTGGAGTGGAGAAAAGCCTTTTAAACTAGCCAAGGAAGGGTTTAGTGGTTCGACCTCCCAAAGGTTAAAGAAAGACATATCAATTTGAGCCCAGGATGATTTAAGCAGAAGTATAGACACATAAGCTGCTAGATAGATCGTCTAAACAAAACCGAGAGGCACTGCATTGTATTACAAAGCCAAATAATATTCAAATGCCCTTTATTTCAGATAAAGCATGGCTCATCGATTCCTAAAATAAAATAAAAGGTACTCCCTCCGTCCGGAATTACTTTAGTGCTAGATAAAGGTACTCCATCCATTTGAGCGACAAGTAATTCCGGATGGAGGGGGTATCTCTCAAGACACTAATGCCATGCTATTCTCTAGGTTCACACACTCCTAGTTGACATGTAATAAAGAAACTAATGTGCCACTGTGTTGTGCCTTTAGGATTAACTACCAGGGAGGGCTTTGAGATTTATGCAAACTAACAAGTTCTTCTCATATATGTCTTTAACACCAAAACACATAAATACAAGATATAAAAAATATGTAGGACTTCAAAATATCTGAGTTACCTTGAAAGACGTCATAGTTTCAGGTGTACAGTTTTGCAAATTCAACTGATGGACAAAACTGAGATAGAAAAACCTAGTATGTAGATAAAATGACAACTTCTTGTTCCAAAAGTCATGTACCGATCATCTTACATTCAAAGAGTGTCACCATTGGTTGACATCTGACAACTAGATTTACAAAGCCGCAATTATTTGCATGTGTATCACCACATGACGTACAGAAAAACCAATCCATGACAATAAATGGGTAAAAGCATATTATGATATTGCACTGGAACAAAAAAGTTGCAAATACTACGAACGATTACCTATACTTGAATAGAAAAACTAGAATGTCATCAATGCTATCATGCACCTAGAGGAGGACATCCAGTGGCAAGTGGCAGATTCAAGTTATCAACTGTCCTGAATGTCCTCGGAACCATCTTGTCAACATATAATGTGCCTTCGAGGTGATCACACTCATGCTGCAGAATGCGTGCCTGCCATCCTGATGCCTCCACCTTCATGGGACGTCCATTTCGGTCCAAACCCGAAACCTCAACATCTAAATGACGCTCAACAACCGCCCTATATCCATCGACACTGGCATCCGCATAAAAGGATGAAGACATACACGTAAGTACACCGGAATTCAGCTTTCTTTTCCACCAATAAGCTACTACTAGTAATAAGCTTTCAGAGAGCAATATATGAGTAAGTACCTAAGACATCCTTCATAGAAACGTGCAGTTCTTTTACTCGTCTTCCTAAGCTTGGGATTGATAACAACCTGGCTTAGGGGGGGACAAGAAACATAAAAGGGCATGAGCCATGGGAAGGTGCTCAAGCCTAACAACAGTAATGGGTGGTGAACAAAGTTCAATACGGAATAATATACCCACAAGAAGATCAAAGGAGCGGCGATCCTGCGCATCGATGTCCTCCTTGGAAGCATAGCTGATGTATTCTTGGGTGTCCTCCAAAACAATAATCTGTCATTGGCAAATTTAACAGGTTGGGCAATGTAGCGACTGTCTTTTTAAGACTGAACATAAGCCAGCGCATATAACAGGAGCACAATGGAATGCAATGAAAGGACCTTCAAAGGCACGCCGATCTGTGGGGCGGCGAGGCCAACGCCAGGGGCTTTGCGCATGACAGCGATCATCTGATCGATGATGCCCTGGATCTTCTCGGAAGGCACATCCCCGGGCGACACCTCCTGTGCCGGCTCGTGAAGCACGGGATCACCGGCCTTCACGGTCCCTGGTGTCACCGTCATCGCCGTGGGCGTGCCGCCGCCGCCCTTCCGGCCCAGCAGGCCCGACAGCCAGCCCCCGCCGCCTGCGCCAGCTCTCACACTCTTCCCTCGCCTACCGCCCACTTCTCTACCTGTACCAACGAAGGTAGGAATCGGCACGGGGGGAGCGCGGAGAAGCGCCGCCACGGCCGTTATGGATAACGGCCGGAGTGCTTCCATCTTCTCGGCCTAGTAGTCTGCTGCTCAATGGCATTCATTTTACAAAATACTCTGTTCCGAACCATAAGATGTTCTTCTCTCAGGCAGCAGCTGAAGGAGAAGCCCGCTCAGGGCCAGAAGGGAGATGATGGTGATGGGGACGAGGAGGAGTCCGACAATGAATTCCAGAATGCGATGGACGCCATGTGTGTTGACGGAGGCGTATCTTTGCACTCCTCGCATCGGCAACTGAAGTAATGGGTCCGCGAAGTGAATGCGGCGGAGCCGGCAATGGAAGCACAAAAGCCACTCAAGTGGTCGCACGTGCCCATCATCTTTGATGCCGAGGATCACCCTGACCGCACCACTGCGGTCGGGTGCTTGCCGTTGTTGGTTTCGCCAACAATCCGCAACCTCAAGGTGACAAAGATGATGGTTGACGGTGGGGCCGGCTTGAACTTGATCTCCCTGATGTGATCAAGAGGCTGCAAATCCCAGACAAGGATCTCTAGGAGACAGGCACATTTCAAGGGATCAGTCCAGGGAGGAACAAGCCGAAGGGCCAGATCACGTTGCCGGTCACGTTTGGCAGCGAGCTCAACTACATGATGGAAAAGATTGTCTTTGACATCGTCAAGATGCCACTGCCATATAATGGAATTCTAGGCCACCCGGCGCTGGCAAAGTTCATGGCTGCGTCGCACTATGCTTACAACGTCATCAAGATGCCAGGGCCAATGGGTGTGCTCACCATCAAGTCCAACCAGAAAAACACAATCATTTGCGCCGACAAGCTCTACCGGGAGGCGGTGGCAGCATCTGCTGAGGAGGTACATGCTCCTGCCAGCAAAGCTCCCGGGGGCGGAAAGAAGAAGAAGACCGGCAAGACCTCTAATAAGGATTCCGGGAAGCGCGCCGTAGAGTGCGGCACACCTGTTGAGGACATACTAGAGAGCTCTACCGGCAAGAGCAAGAAATCCAAGGCCTCTGCACTGGCGTCCAAGCAAGTTTCTGCGAGGGAGGATGGGACGAGTGGCACTTTCACCATAAGTGCCACTCTCGGTGACAAATAGGAAAGCGCGCTCGTTACCTTCCTGCGGGCGAATGTCGGTGTGTTTGCCTGTCAAGCATCTGACATCCCCGGCATTCCTAGGGAGGTGATTGAGCACCACCTTGCCGTCTGTCCTCATGCAAGACCCGTCAAGCAGAAGGTCAGAAAGCAAGCATTGGAGTGGCAAGAGTTTATTGCCGGAGAAATCAAGAAGCTAGAAGCAACATGACTGGTCAGAGGAGTGCTACATCCCACGTGGTTAGCCAATCCGGTTGTGGTGCGTAAGGCGAATGGGAAATGGAGGCTTTGTATCGACTTCACCGATATAAATAAAGCTTGTCCAAAAGACCCTTTTCCTTTGCCACGCATCGACCAGATTGTGGACTCCACTGCCGGCTGCGAACTACTCTCTTTTCTTGACGCCTACTCAGGTTATCATCAGATTTTTATGGCCAAGGAAGATGAGGAGAAAACAACATTCATCACTCCATGTGGCACATATTGCTTTATACGCATGCCCTTCGGATTGAAGAGTGCCGGGGCAACATTTGCCAGAGCAGTTTAGATTGGTTTTGAGCCCCAGTTACACAGAAATGTGGAAGCCTACATGGATGATATTGTGGTTAAAACTAAGGACAAGTCAACACTGATCTAAGATTTGGAAGAAACATTTGTGAACTTGCGCAAACTCAACTTGAAGCTCAACCCCGAGAAGTGCGTGTTCGACGTTCCGTCCGGCAAGCTTCTCGGGTTCTTTGTATCACAAAGGGGAATTGAAGCCAATCCCGACAAGATCAAAGCAATTGAGCAAATCAAAGCACCGAACCGCATCAAGGACGTCAGGCGTCTTGCCGGTTGCGTTGCCGCGCTTAGCAGGTTCATCTCCAAATCAGCAGAGCGCGCCTTGCCGTTTTTCAAAATATTGAAAAAGGCAGGTCCAGTGAAGTGGGCTCCAGAAGCGGATGCCGCGCTCCAAGATTTGAAGGAGTACCTGTCCTCTCCGCCAGTCTTATTCGCACCTAGGCCACAAGAACCGTTGCTGCTATACTTAGCGGCAATGAATCAAGTGGTTAGTGCAGCGCCTGTGGCTGAAAGAGAGGCAAATGAAGAAGAGGCAGCAACCGCAGGGCCACAGGCTGACAAGCCAGAATCTTCTTCGGCAAGGTCAAGTGCCAACAAGTCCGAGATTGTGCAAGCAAATGAGCCAGATCAACAAGTTGTGCGGAAGAAGATGGTGCAGTGCCCAGTCTACTTTGTTAGCTCTCTCTTGCGGTTGGCTAGATCAAGGTACTCTGGTGTGCAGAAGTTGCTCTTTGGCCTTCTCATGGCCTCAAGGAAGCCGCGCCACTACTTTCAAGCACACCAAGTCACCGTCGTCACTCGCTTTCCTTTGTAACGTATTCTGAGAAATCCAGAAGCCACCGGCAGGATTGTGGAGTGGGTGTCGTGGGAAACGAACACCTATGGGATCAAGGAGATCCCTTACGGTTCGGCAAGGGGAGAGGATTGCACAAAGAGCAGAACTAACGAACAGCACGCGGGGATTTACCCAGGTTCGGGCCGCGCGGATGCGTAAAACCCTACTCCTGCTTTGAATGTATTATGGTGGATGTTCTTGGCCAAGTTCTGTGAGCTACAGTAGCAGCTACGCATGCAGAATGGGCCTCCAGAAGTGCCTCTAGCCTTTCCTCCTATACGTCTCGGGCCTCCTTTTATATTAATCAAAGGGGCTACCACAGCGACGTACGAGATAAGGCATGAGGTGGAAAGTAGCTACAGTGTTATCATACCTAACCCTGACGGCTTAGGACAAGCTCATTAAATGCACCGTGAGGTGCCCGTTGAGGTGTCCCTTAGCGTCTTGGGCTTGGAAAAGCTTTACAGGGGATGGGCAAAAGCAGCCATCCCATCAGCACCGCTTAAGCATCGCGTGGCCAGCATCGCACCACGTCACCATGAGGACAAGCCCTAAACGACAAGGCCGGCCGCTGCACTGGAGCGATAGCGCTGCACTGTGCAGAGCCTTGCCGGGGCTGGATCCTTGCCGGGCCCGGGGCTTGCCGGGACCGAATCCTTGCCGGGCCCGGGGCTTGCCGGGACCGGGTCTTGTCTGGCGCGAGGCCTTGCCGGCAAGGGTCTTGCCGGGCCTTCGCAACCCTTTGGTCTTCTGTTTTCTGGTCTGATCGTTGACTTGAATGCCTCCTTGTCGTCTTAGTCTCGTGATTACTCCTAGCTATTCCCCGGCAAGGCTTGCCGCGGTACGGCTACAACTGCCCGCGCACAAGTAAGGGGTACTAAAAAGACCCATACTTTAGTACACCGACAGGAGCCCCCGGGCCTAGGCCATACACGGGTGCCAGGCCTGTTGGGCTAGGCCCAAAACAGTGCATGGGCACGCGTGGCAGGGAATAACTGCTCGTAATCATTATCTCTTTTACCACGCCCCCCCCCACTACGCGCATTAATCGCGCGACGTGAGAGACGTGGGCGGAAACTCCGCTGCAAAAGCGGGCGGTAAAGAGCCTGCCTCGCGCCTTCCCCATAAAAAGGGAATCGCAGAGGGCACTGCTCATTTACCCCCTCCGCCTTTCCAATCTCAATCTCAGAGCCGTCGCCATCGTCTTCTTCCTCGCGCCCAAAGCAGAGCCTTTCTCCCTCCACCCACCTCCACCGCGCTCTCGACGTCTTCAGCGCCCACTTCCATAGCCACCATGCCGCCCAAGCTGAGCAAGGGCAAGGCGGCGGAAGCGGCCGCCGCGGCGGAGAGCAAGTTGGTGAAGATGCGGAAGGAACGCGCCGTCTTCCCCTCGACGCTTGATGCGGAGACCTTGAAGAAGAGGTACCAGTTCGCATGGGCGACTGAGACCACGGCGCATCCAGCCACCAAAGTGAGTGTAGCTTCTCGCAAGGCAAAGCCAGGAGACTATCCCTTCTTTGCCGATTACTTCTGGTGCGGCCTCTGCCCTCCGTACTCGGATTTCTTCGTAGACATCATGCTCACCTACGGCTTCCAGCTGCTAGATTTTACGCCGAACGCCGTGACTTGCATGTCCGTCTTCGCGCATCTTTGCGAGAATTTTGTTGGGGTCATCCCGAGCACGACACTTTTCCGGCACTACTTCTACCCCCGCATCCAAAGGGGCGACGCCCTCTCCGGCAGCATCGCTTGGATCCCGAGGAAGGCAACCAAGGAGACGTACCCAGAGGGGCTCTACCGCGATAGATGGGATGAGTGGCGCGGCAAGTGGTGCTGGGTCCGGGAAAAGGAGCCCCAACCATTCTGCGAGGTGCGGAAGCAGAAGGTGGCCCGCGGCAAGGATTGGGGCGCCGCGGACCCTGACGACAGCAAACTCACCATCGCAATCACCAGGATACTGCGCCTCAGGGCTGCCGGGTTGAAGGTAGAGATGATTGCTTCAGATTTCCTTCGCCGGCGCATCGCCCCACTGCAGAACAAGGGGCCCCCTGCCTGGGAGTACATGAATGCTGCCGACGTCATGAGGGTGCGGCCTGGGCTGGATAATGATCTGACAGCCATGGGGCACGCAGCCCTCTGCCAACAGCTCTTCAATTCTGGAACAGTGGGAGACTTGCCGGCGGGCGTCGTCCCACTATGCAACAACTCATCACTGACCTCCATCATCGCCATGATGCCGGCGTTTAATGCCCATAGCATCGACGAGAGGTGGATCGAGCCATCTGCGGAGCAGGCGCTGGCGTTCTTCGACAACTTGACGGAGAAGGCCATCCGTGAGGAGAACCTTGTCCGTGCCACCACGGAGGAGGAGCTCGCCTACATCACCAGCAGGGCGGAAGAGGCGAACCTTGCAGAAGAAGCCGGCAGCACTGAGTCCAGCGAAGGCGGGGACCCACTGCGGGAAGGTCTTGCCGGGCGAGACGAGGCTGCCGGGGAGCCAAGCGGAGCCGCTGCCGGGAGCTCTTCTGCCGGAGGCGCCGCCGAAGAGGAAGAAGAGGAGGAGGAAGAAGAGCCCCCAGCTCTTCAACACAGGAAGAGGCGCGTCCTCCGGAAGAACGTCACTGGCGCTCCAGCCCACCAACCTTCCTCAAGCAGCGAGGCCTCCGGCAAGGGGGCGGCCGGCGAGGCCGCACCGCAACCTGCCGCTGCCAAGCGGCCTAGGGCCACTCCTCCTCCTCCTCCGTCAGGAACTGCGGCGGGGGTCGGCTTCGACCTCTCCGCCATCAGCTCCGAGGAAGAAGAAGAAGAATATGAGTCCCGCCGCAGCCTTGATTCTTGTCCTTCTAGTTTTGCTTGATTAATCTTGCTCTGTTTTTATCTCCACAGGGAAATAGAGACCTTGGCGCAGAGGATGGCGAAGAGGGCCAAGACCTCGACGAGCGTCGAGCCGCCGGCAAGCACCTCGGGCGCGCCGGAAACGGTTCTCGTCAGCTCGGAGTCAAGCCCAGAACGCAATCCTCGATGCAGCCCTCGACGCAGCCCCCGGCGCAGCCCCCAACGTGAGTCTTCTACTCACTATCCACTGGCGCGTGCCGGGGTGTGCATCTTCTCTGCTGACATCTCCGGGCGTGCAGGAGCGGAGCAACAGCGAGAAGCAACAGCGGGAGCTGCCTCTGCCATGCCACCTCCGTCGACCACACCGCCCAGGGGTGAGTCTTCGGGCAAGCTCTACCGCGATGATGAGGAGGGGCCGGCAAGCGCAAGCTTCGGCAACCCCTTCCTTGACGCAGGTAAAGTTACTTGCCCCAAAGAATTCTTGTCGCTTTGGTTTTTCTTCTTTTTGTCTTCTTGAACTTCCTTCCCGGCTTCATCTTAATCAAGTTCTTGGCTTTCAATCTTCTTCTGACAGAGCTCATGGATACTGACGCTGTCATTGAAGAGACCGCCAAGGACGCCGCCACTGAAGCCGGCAGGGTTGCTGCCGAAGAGGCCGCCAAGCATGCCGCCGCCGAGGCCGCCGAGGCCGCTGCCGCTGAGGCCGCCAAGGCCGCTGCCGCCGAGGCCGCCGCTGCCGCCGAGGCCGCCAAGGCCGCTGCCGCCGAGGCCGCCAAGGCCGCTGAGGGGGCCGGTGAGGAGACCCGCGATAATACTGATGGCGCTTCCGCCGCAGGAGCGCCAGGCGCTTCTACTGCCGCGGGGCCCTCGACTGCCGAAGACCAGCCCTCGTCGTCCCGGGCCCCTCCCTCAAGCCAATATATCAGGGCCGGCAAGAACGTTGTCAGCATGCCGGGGTCGGCAAACATCGAAGAGCTGGTTGAAGGAGAACATCTTGACGAGGAAATCACCGTCGCTGCCATCAGTGAGCTCAAGGAGGAACAACTACTTCAAGCCATGAACGACAATTATCAGAAGCTCCAGACGCTCTACCGCGCTCGGAAGGAGAAACTGGACTCCCGGGCAGCGCTCGTCGAGGCCGCGGAAGGAGACTTCCAACAACGTGTCACGGAGACACAGGCTTGGTATGGCGAGGCCCTCCAAGAGCTGAATATTTATCGGGAGCAGCTGGCGGAAGAGCGGAACGTCCTCCCGCTGAAGCAATCAGACATCGGGAAAGCGCAGGAGGAGGCCGCCCAGCAAGCCGCCGCGGCAGAAGCCCTCTTGACGCAGCGCCGCATCAGCCTTGACGCCCAAGAAGAGGACCTTGCCGCCCGCGAGGCGGCGCTTGCCGCCAAGCTTCGCAACAAGGATGAAGAGCTCGAAAGTCTTGTCGCGCGGCGGGTCCAGGAGCTTGAGCAGAAACACTTGAAGACGCTCAGAGCTCTAACTGAAGACCACGCCGGCAAGCTCAAAGAGGCCCTCGACGCTGCCGGAGCCGCGGAGACCGCCAAGAACTTGCTGGAAGAGAAGACGAAGCAGCTGGGGGCCGCTCTCGAGGACCACGGCAAGAAGGTCTCAACACTCGAGGCCGAGAGAGACAAGGCTCTCCACAGCCTGATGGAGACGCAGGCTGCCGCATCCGAGAAGATCCAGCAGCTCTCCTCCGCCAAGGACTCCATTGAAGATCTGAAGCTGAAGCTGTCCACGCTGGAGGAGTCTCTTGAGGCCGCCCGAGTTCGCGAGAGGACTCTTATCAAAGACCTCCATGACGAACAGGAGCTGCTCTAGAACGCCGCCACCACCCACAACGAGTACACTTCTAGCGTGAAGCTCTGGACTGCCAGGCTGGCGGACGTTGCCGAGAAGCTTGGCGCGGAGCTGGAGGCCATGGACTTGCTGGGCTTCGGATATTCTGTCGACGACAACATATCCTCAAGCGCCAGGCTAACCATGTTCTTTGACAAGCTCGTCGACGCCCTCAAGCTACTCCAGGCGAACCAGACAAGCAAGCTGGCCGACGAATCCCGGAGGCTCTGCCAGCTCATCCTCCGCAAGGTGTTGATGAAGGTGGCGTACAGGAACCCTGGCGTCGACCTCTCCAAAGCCTTGAAGAGCTTGCCGAAGGACGCGGACGTCAAGGCTCTCGAAGAGCTTGTCGCGCCCATCGTCGATCGGGTGAGCCAGGTGAAGAGGGTCGAGGGCGATCGCCGGGACTAGCTGTAGCCTCCTATCTCTTCTTCATCTTGCCGCCAGCATTCCATGTAAAAGACAATTTGTCTTATGTCAGAAACGCGGCAAGCACTGGTTGTAATATAACTTGCTCTCTTTGAATCATGGCATGCTATTCCCCTTGTTCAATTTCTTTCTGTATGGCGTATGCCCTACGCTCTGCTGGGAACTTGCCGGAGCATAACCCCGTCGCATGCGCTGGATTCGGGTCGTCAGCTGCTTGCGGGTGGTGCTGCTCACGGCAAGAAATCTTGACGCTTTCAGCGCGACCACCTAGACTGTTGAGCGGACTCGAAACAGAGTAAGGGCGCAGCCGATCACGACAAGATTCCATCACGTGCAGGTTTTCCATAAAAAGCCGAAATCGTTCAAGGGAATACAGCCTTACAAAAATTAAAATCTGCTTAAGGGGTTTAGCAACTTAGCTCTGCTTTTTGTCGCTATTCCTTTTCTTCCGGCAAGGCGCCAACCTTGAACGTCGTCTGGCATCCATACCACCATTCTCCTACCCCCCCCCGGCAAACTTGCGCGCGAGGGAATCTTCTATCTCTTGAGAAAAAGAAAGAAGAGAAAATAAAGGTATGGAACCTTGACGGTTCGTTAGCTCTTACCGGGATCGAGTGCAATACATATCTCAGATAATACATGCATATAGAATGACATGAAATCAACAAGAAATGTAAAGCACATAGATCTTATAAAATATGCACAGGGGTGTGCCTGCTCTGTACAAAGAATTACATGCCAGCGGCAACACTTGCACAGAATGGCGTTGCCGGGATCTTGCCGGAGCGTTACGCTGCCGCGAGCACTGGATTCGGGTCGTCAGCAGCCTGCTGGCCGTATCGCTATCACAGCAAGAAATCCGAACAACCGCGCCTTACGGGTAGAACTTGCGAAGGTGCTCGATATTCCAGGAGTTGCTCACTGGCGAGCCCTCTTCGGTCTCCAGGCGGACAGCGCCAGGCCTGGTGACTCGCACTACCCGGTAAGGGCCTTCCCACTTCGGCGTCAACTTGTTGGAATTCTTGGCCGACTGAACGCGCCGAAGAACAAGGTCGCCTTCCTCAAGACTCCGGGCGTGAACCTTGCGGCTATGGTAGCGGCGCAAAGCTTGCTGGTAGCGAGCGGCTCGCACAGCAGCCCGAAGACGGTCCTCCTCAAGGAGCAGCGCGTCATCTTGCCGCAGCTGCTCTTGCTCAAGCTCATAATAAGCGAGCACTCGAGGTGACCCGTATATGAGTTCCGCGGGGAGAACCGCCTCCGCTCCGTAAACCAGAGCGAAGGGCGTCTGGCCGGTGGCTCGATTTGGCGTCGTCCTGATCGACCAAAGAACCGTCGGCAGCTCATCAATCCAGCGTCTTCCATGCTTGTGCAGCTTGTCGAAAGTTCTGGTCCGGAGACCGCGCAACACTTCAGCGTTCGCCCTTTCCGCTTGGCCGTTGCTCCTCGGGTGAGCAACAGAGGCAAAACAGATCTTGCCGCCAAGGTCTTGGACATACTGCATGAAGGTGCGACTTGTGAACTGCGTACCGTTGTCGGTGATGATCCTGTTCGGCACACCAAAACGGCACACAATCCCCTTGAAGAACTTGACTGCTGACTGTGTTGTCACCCTCCTCACTGCTTCCACTTCTGGCCACTTCGTGAACTTGTCGATAGCGACGTACAAGTACTCGAAGCTCCCGGCAACGCGGGGGAAGGGACCCAGTATGTCGAGCCCCCAGACCGAGAAGGGCCAGGAGAGAGGGATCGTCTGGAGAGCTTGAGCTGGCTGATGAAGTTGCTTCGAATGAAACTGGCACGCTTCACACTTGGTTACTAGTGCAGTTGCATCCTGGAGAGCAGTAGGCCAGAAGAATCCTTGCCGGAATGCCTTGCCGACAAGGGCTCTTGAGCCTATGTGGGATCCACATATGCCCCCGTGAATCTTTGCCAACAGCTCTAGTCCATCCTCCCGAGGAATGCACTTCAATTTCACACCGTTGGGCCTCTTTCTGTACAGGACGTCGTCGACGAACTGGTACATACTTGACTGACGGGCTACTTTCTCAGCTTCTTCCTGCTCCTCAGGGAGTTCTCCTGTCTGAAGGAAATGGACTATTTGTTGTGCCCATGCCGGAGCCTGTGGCTCGACGACAAGGACTAAAGGCGAGTCTTCAGCTGCGGGAGCATTTGCTTCTACGGCAAGAACCCGAGGTTCTTGGCGGAGCAGCTGCTCACCGGCAACTGGTATTTCCTCGGCAGCAGGGGCGCTTGCTTCGGCGGCAAGAACCAGAGGTCCTGCGCGAAGCCGCTGCTCACCGGCAACCGGGTTGTTCCCGGCAAGATCCTTGCCGGGGGCTTCGGGAAGCCCTGCCGGGAAGTACTCGCCGGTACTTAACTTTCTTCTCTTATCAGGCCTTGTCGATGGCGACACGGATGGTTGAGTCAAGCGGAGTACAAAAGTCCCTGGTTCCACAGGTAGCTTGAGTGCGGCACGCTTCGACAGGTCGTCGGCAATGCTGTTCTCTGATCGAGGAACATGCTCTGTCTGAAGACCGTCAAAGCGCTCCTCCAGCTTCCTCACTTCATCGACGTACGCTTCCATCAGCGGGCTCTGATAATCTTTGTTGACCTGCCTCACGACGAGCTGGGAGTCACCCCTGACGATGAGCTTCCTGATCCCAAGGTCTGCCGCGATCCTGAGACCGGCAAGCAGTCCTTCATACTCTGCCGTGTTGTTGGTCGATCTCTCCCGGGGAAAATGCATCTGGATGACGTACTTGAGGTGCTCTCCGGTGGGTGCGACAAGCAGCACGCCTGCACCGGCGCCTTGCAGCGAAAAGGCTCCATCAAAGTACATGATCCATTCGCGATCTGTTTCCTTGCCGGGAATCGCTGATTCTTGAACTTCGTTGTCTGGCGTTGGGGTCCATTCTGCAATGAACTCTGCCAAGGCTCTGCTCTGGATAGTTGAAGAACTTTCAAACTTGAGACCAAAGCATGATAGCTCCAACGCCCACTCCACAATCCTGCCGGTTGCTTCTGGGTTCCGGAGAATCCGTTGCAGCGGAAAGCGAGTGACGACGGTGATCTCATGTGCTTGAAAGTAATGGCGCAGCTTCCTCGAGGCCATGAGAAGGCCGAAGAGCAACTTCTGCACACCAGAATATCTCGACCTAGCCCCCTGCAACAGGGAGCTGACGAAATAGACTGGGCGCTGCACCATCTTCTTCTTCTGCACTGCTTGGCTTGACTGTGCGAATCTTTCCTTGTCGGCACCAGACTCTGCCGGGGCTGGCCCCGGCAAGTCGCTTGGCGGGTCTGCCGTTGCTGCTGCATCCTCCTCTGCTTCTCTCTCCGCCACCAGCGCAGCACTAACCACTTGATTCGTTGCCGCTAAATATAGCAGCAACGGCTCTTGTAGCCTAGGCGCGACTAGTACTGGCGGAGAGGAGAGGTACCTCTTCAAATCCTGCAGCGCTGCCTCCGCTTCTGGAGTCCATTTCATTGGACCTGCCTTCTTCAAAATTTTGAAAAATGGCAGGGCGCGCTCAGCAGACTTTGAGATGAACCTACTCAAAACAGCGACGCAACCGGCAAGGCGACGCACATCCTTGACTCGTCTTGGCGCTTCAATCTGCTCAATTGCCTTGATCTTGTCGGGATTGGCTTCAATTCCACGCTGAGATATAAAGAACCCGAGAAGCTTGCCGGATGGGACACCGAACACGCACTTCTCTGGATTGAGCTTCAGGTTGATCCTGCGCAGATTTGCAAATGTCTCCTCCAGATCTTGAATGAGCGTTGCCTTGTCCTTGGTTTTGACCACTATGTCATCCATGTAAGCTTCCATATTTCTATAAAGCTGGGTCTTGAAACCAATCTGGACGGCTCTCGCGAAGGTCGACCCAGCACTTTTCAACCCGAAAGGCATACGCAAGAAGCAGTATGTGCCACATGGGGTGATAAATGCGGTCTTCTCTTCGTCTTCTTTTGCCATGAAGATCTGGTGATAGCCTGAGTATGCGTCAAGGAATGACAGCAGATCGCAGCCGGCAGTGGAATCCACAATCTGGTCGATGCGCGGCAAGGGAAAGGGATCTTTTGGACAGGCTTTATTGATATCTGTAAAGTCAATACATAGCCTCCATTTACCATTCGCCTTGCGCACAACAACTGGATTGGCCAACCATGTAGGATGGAGGACTCCTCTAACCAGGCCTGCCGCCTCAAGCTTCTTTATCTCTTCCGCAATAAACTCTTGCCGCTCCAAGGCTTGCTTCCGCACCTTCTGCTTGACGGGCCGCGCGTGGGGACAGACAGCTAGGTGGTGCTCAATTACCTCCCTGGGAACACCGGGGATGTCAGATGGTTGCCATGCAAACACATCGACATTCGCCCGCAGGAAGGCAACGAGCGCGCTTTCCTATTTGTCATCAAGGGTGGAGCTTATGGTGAAAGTTCCTCCCGTCCCGTCCTCCTTGGCGGGCACCTTCTTGGTCTCAGGCGGAGCAGCCCTGGACTTCTTGATCTGGCCGGCAGAGCTCTCTGGGGCACCCTCGACGGCAGCGCAGCACTCCGGAGAGGCGCGCTTGCCGGAGTTCGTACCAGAGGTCTTGCCGGGCTGCTTCTTCTTGCCGGGATCTTGAGCAGCAGGAGCATGCGCCTTAACGGCGGACGCTGCAACTGCTTCCCGGTAGAGCTTGTCGGTGCAAATGAGCGCGTCTTTCTTGTCGGAGTGGACAGTGATGACGCTCATTGGACCGGGCATCTTCAAGACGTTGTAGGCGTAGTGCGAGGCCGCCATGAACTTAGCCAGCGCTGGGCGGCCAAGGATTCCATTGTACGGCAACGGTATCTTGGCGACGTTGAAGACGACCTTCTCCGTCCTGAAGTTCAGCTCGCTGCCAAATGTTACCGGCAGCGTGATCTTGCCTTTCGGCTGGTTCCTTCCCGGATTGACCCCTTGGAAAGAACCTGTCTCCTCAAGGTCTTCGTCGGGAATTTGCAGCCTCTTGATCACATCGGGCGAGATCAGGTTCAGGCCGGCCCCACCGTCCACTAACATTTTCGTCGCCTGGAGGTTGCGGATCGTTGGTGAAACCAACAACGGCAAACACCCGACCGCAGTTGTGCGATCAGGGTGATCCTCGGCGTCAAAAATGATAGGCGTGTGGGACCACTTCAGTGGCTTCCGGGCATCGAGGGATGGCTCTGCTGCATTAATCTCGCGTGCCCACTGCTTGAGCCGGCGGTGAGAGGAATGCAACGAAGCACCCCCGTCGACGCACATGGCCTCTGTAGCCTTCTGGAACTCGTGCTCACTGGACTCGTCGCCCTCTGTATCATCGTCCTCATCTCTTTGCTCTTTGGCGCGGCCCCGGGCAGGCTTCTCTTGCTGCTGCCTGGGCTTGCCGCGGCGACCTCCTCGACCGCGCTTCCTGCCGGACCCTCCGGTACCATCTTGGGCTCTTTCCCTGTCGCGCCTTTCGTACTCGGCGCGCTGCTTCTCGGCAAGCTCCTCAACTTGCCGGCAGTCTTGGAGATCATGGCCCTTGGTACGGTGGATCTTACAGTACTGCTTGCCGGATCCTTCCGGCCTGTCGGCAGCCGCCAAGGCCTGACACGCTGCACACCCGGCAATCTCCTTGCCGGGGTCGTCGGTCTTGGACTTCTTGGCAGTGCCGGTGTTGCCGGAACCTTCAACAGCAAGCACGGCCTTGCCCTTGCGCTTCTTGTTCTTCCGCCGCCCCTTCCTTGCCGGGGCAGGAGCGTCTTCGCTATCGGAGTCGACTCCAGCGCCAGCGTTCTCGCCGGGGAGTCTCCTTCCTTCCTCTGCCCGAGCACACTTGTCAGCCAAAGCGTAAAGCTCGGCGACATCTCTGACTTTGTTCATCGCCAGCTCCTCCCGCATCTTACGATTGCGCACATTCTGATGAAAGGCGCTGATGACGGCGGCGGGATGAACGTCAGGAATGTTGTGTTGGATGCGGCTGAACCTCTGGATATACTTGCGCAAAGTTTCACCTTCTTTCTGGGGAATGATGTGCAGATCACTCTCCTGGCCAGGAGCTTGGTGGCCGCCGGTGAAGGCGCCAACAAACTGATGGCACAGGTCGGCCCAAGAAGAGATGGAATTCTCGGGCAGGTGCATCAACCACGATCTCACGTTGGGCTTCAGTACCAACGGAAAGTAGTTGGCCAGCACCTTATCGTCACGAGCCCCGGCAGCCTGCACCGCGATGGTGTAGATGCTCAAGAACTCGGACGGGTGGGTCTTGCCGTCGTACTTCTCCGGTACTTCTGGCTTGAAGGAGCGGGAGCTGGGCCACTGGACTTGCCGCAGCTCACGAGTAAACGCTGGGCAACCCACCTCGTAAGGTAGGGAGCCAGGGTACCCTGGCGCGGGCTCGTCAACAGCGGTCCCAGCGCGCTTGTCGGACTGGCGACGCGCTTCCCTTCGGCGCTCGATGGTGGTTCGAGCGTCCTCCTTCTTCCGTTCCCGGAGAACATGACGTTGATCGCGGCGAACCCGCGGATCAGACGATGCCGTGGAATCATCCTCACGGGCGCCGGTCTGTCGAGTTAACGACCGCTCTTGATGCAGCGGAGGGGAACGCAACGTAGTCGTTCCAGCTCCGGTCTTCTCTCCATCGCCACGCACCAGCCTAGACGACTGCAGTCGCGAGGGTTCACCCTGCTGCGGCACGTCGTTGTTGGCTAGGCCGATGAGGCTCTGGATAGCGGCTCGCCACTCGTCTAGCTTCTCCGCGGCGGGAGGGAAGTCTAGGAGCAGCTGAGCTCGCGCCAACGCCTCTGCTGGCGTAGGCGGCGGCGACAGGTGCGAAGAACGTGAGGTGCTCAAACTCCTAACAGGGTTAGAAGGAGCGCCATCACGACTCTGCACCCGTGCGCGGCTTCCACCAGCGTGCTGACGCGGATCTTGGCCCTGCGCACCCTCGGAGTGATGCGCAGGGGTCTTCCCATGCGGACGCCTAGAACCACCAACGTCTTGAGGCTGCACGTCACGCGCGTCCTGAGAAGGTCGCGGTGCATGCGCCGACGTATTCGTCCTGGAAGGCGCCGCTCCATCCTTGGAAGTCGCTGCACCACCCGCAGGTCGCGCAGCTCCATCCTTGGACCTGTTGCTCGTCCGGCTCGGATCGCCGGAACGCCGTGGAAGCTCGGAGCCTCCACCTCCTCCATCCGCGCCTACCCCGTCGCCTGCGCGCGCAGCATCAGGCACGACGGATGCAGATGGACCAACCGCCGTGAAACCCTTCTTCTTGGGAGCCATGGCGGTGAAGATGATCGAAGATCCGACGCGCTGATCACCAGATCAGGTTCGCACAACCTCGATCCCCCTACCTGGCGCGCCAAATATGTCATGGGAAACGAACACCTATGGGATCAAGGAGATCCCTTACGGTTCGGCAAGGGGAGAGGATTGCACAAAGAGCAGAACTAACGAACAGCACGCGGGGATTTACCCAGGTTCGGGCCGCGCGGATGCGTAAAACCCTACTCCTGCTTTGAATGTATTATGGTGGATGTTCTTGGCCAAGTTCTGTGAGCTACAGTAGCAGCTACGCATGCAGAATGGGCCTCCAGAAGTGCCTCTAGCCTTTCCTCCTATACGTCTCGGGCCTCCTTTTATATTAATCAAAGGGGCTACCACAGCGACGTACAAGATAAGGCATGAGGTGGAAAGTAGCTACAGTGTTATCATACCTAACCCTGACGGCTTAGGACAAGCTCATTAAATGCACCGTGAGGTGCCCGTTGAGGTGTCCCTTAGCGTCTTGGGCTTGGAAAAGCTTTACAGGGGATGGGCAAAAGCAGCCATCCCATCAGCACCGCTTAAGCATCGCGTGGCCAGCATCGCACCACGTCACCATGAGGACAAGCCCTAAACGACAAGGCCGGCCGCTCCACTGGAGCGATAGCGCTGCACTGTGCAGAGCCTTGCCGGGCCCGGGGCTTGCCGGGACCGAATCCTTGCCGGGCCCGGGGCTTGCCGGGACCGGGTCTTGTCTGGCGCGAGGCCTTGCCGGCAAGGGTCTTGTCGGGCCTTCGCAACCCTTTGGTCTTCTGTTTTCTGGTCTGATCGTTGACTTGAATGCCTCCTTGTCGTCTTAGTCTCGTGATTACTCCTAGCTATTCCCCGGCAAGGCTTGCCGCGGTACGGCTACAACTGCCCGCGCACAAGTAAGGGGTACTAAAAAGACCCATACTTTAGTACACCGACAGCGGGCGTTGGAGCTGTCAAGCTTTGACTTGAAGTTTGAGAGTACCTCAATAATTCAGAGCAGGGCTTTGGCGGAATTCATTGCAAAATGGACCCCAACGCAAGACGAAGAAATCCAAGAGACCTCTCTCCCCAGCAAAAGGAAACTGTTGATAATTGGATCATGTACTTTGACAGTGCTTTCACGCTGAAAGGCGCCAGTGCAGGTGTGCTGCTTATCGCACCCATCGGAGAGCATCTCAAGTACGTAGTCCAGATGCATTTTCCCAGGGAGCAGGCCACCACCAACACAGCTGAGTACGAGGGATTGCTTGCTGGCCTGCGCATTGCAATCGACCTTGGTATTTGAAAGATGATTATCCGAGGCGACTCGCAACTTGTGGTGAGGCAGGTTAATAAAGATTACCAGAGTCCCTTGATGGAGGCTTATGTTGATGAAGTGAGGAAGTTAGAAGAGCACTTTCACGGTCTGCAAATGGAGCACATCCCCCGTGCCTAGAATGAGATTGTCGATGACCTGTCAAAGCTTGCCGCCAAGAGATCTCCTGTGGAGCCAGGAACTTTTGTGCTACAACTAACTCAACCATCCGTTACACTATCAAGGCTAGCAAAAAAAAGAAAGCAAGATGTTGGTGGTTATTTTCCGGCAGAGCTACCAGCAGCCGCCAAGAAAATGGATACCACCGACAAGACACCCTTTGCTGATGAGCTGCAACCTCCAGCAAGCCAGGTCCTTGCCGTTGAAGCAAGCGCTCCCGCAGAGGAAGAAGTGCCTTTAGTCCTTGTCGTCGAGCCACAAGCTCCGGCATGGGAGCAACCGATCATCCAGTACCTTCAAACAGGAGAACTTCCCGGTGAGCAAGAAGAAGCGGAAAGAGTAGCCCGTCAGTCAAGAATGTACCAATTTGTTGACGATACTTTGTACAGAAAGAGACCAAACGGGGTGAAATTGAAGTGCATTTGCCGAGAAGATGGATAGAAGCTGTTGGCAGAGATACATGAAGGAATGTGTGGCTCTCACATTGGGTCACGCACGCTTGTCGGAAAGGCGCTCCGTCAAGGATTCTACTGGCCGACAACCCTTCAAGACGCCTTGGCGGTGGTTGATGACCCACAAGTATAGGGGATCAATCATAATCCTTTCGATAAGTAAGAGTGTCGAACCCAATGAGGATCAGAAGGAAATGACAAGCGGTTTTCAGCAAGGTATTCTCTGCAAGTACTGAAAGTAACGGTAACAAATAGTTTCGATAGCAAGATAATTCATAACAAGTAACAAGTAACAAGTAACAATAGTAACAAGGTGCAGCAAGGTGGACCAATCCTTTTTGTACCAAATGACAAGCTGGAACGATCTCTTATATAAAGCAAAGAGTTCTCGAGGACACATGGAAATTCTCATCTAGTCACTTTCATCATGCTTGTTTGATTCACGTTCGCTACTTTGATAATTTGATATGTGGGTGGACCGGTGCTTGGCTGCTGTTCTTACTTGAACAAGCCTCCCACTTATGATTACCCCCTCTTGCAAGCATCCGCAACTACGAAAGAAGAATTAAGATAGATCTAACCATAGCATGAAACATATGGATCCAAATCAGCCCCTTACGGAATAGCGCATAAACTAGGGTTTAAGTTTCTGTCACTCTAGCAACCCATCATCTAATTACTACTCCACAATGCCTTCCCTTAGGCCCAAAGATGGTGAAGTGTCATGTAGTCGACGTTCACACGACACCACTAAAGGAAGCAACAACATACATATCATCAAAATATCGAACGAATACCAAATTCACATGATTACTTATGACAAGACTTCTCCCATGTCCTCAAGAACAAAAGTAACTACTCACAAATCATATTCATGTTCAAGATCAGAGGGGTATTGAATAGCATTAAGGATCTGAACATATAATCTTCCACCAAATAAACCAACTAGCATCAACTACAAGATGTAATCAACACTACTAGCAACCCACAGGTACCAATCTGAGGTTTTGAGACAAAGATTGAATACAAGAGATGAACTAGGGTTTGAGATGAGATGGTGCTAGTGAAGATGTTGATGAAGATTGGTCCTCCCACGATGAGAGGATCATTGGTGATGTCGATGGCTTCGATTTCCCCCACCCGGAGGGAAGTATCCCCGGTGGAATCGCTCCGTCGGAGAGCAAAATTGCTCCTGCCCAGGTTCCGCCTTGAGACGGCGGCGCTTCATCCCGAAAGTCTTCTCCTTATTGTTTCTAGGGCAAATAGCCTTATATAGCAGAAGATGGGCCCTGGAGGCCTGCCAGGGGCGCCACAAGCTCGGGAGGCGCGCCCCCCAGGCATGTCGCCTCCTGGTGGGTCCCCCTCTGGTATTTCTTCAGCCAATATTTTTATATATTCCAAAACAATTCTCCGTAAATTTTCAGGTCATTTGGAGGTGTGCAGAATAGCTATCTCTGTTGCACCCCTTTCCGGTCCAGAATTCCAGCTGCCGGCAATCTCCCTCTTCATGTGAAACTTGCAAAATAAGAGAGAAAAGGCATAAGAATTGTATCATAAAGTAAATAATGGCCCAAAACATAATAAATAACAGTGGGAAAACATGATGCAAAATGGACGTATCAACTCCCCCAAGCTTAGACATTGCTTGTCCTCAAGCGAAAAACTGAAATCGATAATCATGACCACATTTTTAGAGAGAGGTGTCGATAAAACAAAATACGGACATGAAGGCATCATGATCTTTATTATAACAGCAATACATTATCATAAAACTTCTCATGACAAAGTGACAATTCATCCACAAGATAAAGTATGAACTACAAACCTTATTGAAAACTAAGAAACTATGATCTCAGTCACTGAAGCAATTGCAATTCATCATATTATCAGAAAGAGTCTATGTAAGAGCTTTTGTTTAGCAAGTTCACATACTCAACTATCATTTAGTCTTCTATGATTGCTGACACTCACGGCATACTTATGGAGCAAAAGTTTCAGTCAGACACATAGAAAGATAGGGGCTTATAATTTCGCCTCCCAATGTATTTACCTCAAGGGTAATGTCAACAATAATAACTCATGATCACCTACATTCAACTGGATATATATGTCTGGATCTTTCCCCACCACATGATGCTTGGCAAGAGAGAAAAATAAAAAAGGAATAGAGGAGAACACTATTGACTCTTGCATGAAAGTAAATACATAAAAGTAAAATATAGGCCCTTCACAGAGGGAAGCAGAGGTTGTCATGCACTTTTTATTTTTGGATGTGCAAGCTCTTAATGTAAAGGAACGTCACTTTATATTGCCCCTTGTGATAGTGACCTTTATTATGTAGTCTGTCGCTTTTATTTCTTCACCATCACAAGATTGTACAAAGCTTATTTTCCCTTACAATAAAAGGTCATACATATTTAGGAGCAATTTTTATTGCTTTTGCACCGATGACAACTTACTTGAAGGATCTTATTCAATCCATAGGTAGATATAGTGGACTCTCATGACATGAAACTGGGTTCAAGGGTTTTTGGATGCACAAGTAGTATCTCTACTTAGTACACAATTTTGGCTAGCAAAAGATAGGGGGAAAGCACCACATGTTAGAGGATCCAAAACAATATAACTTCTATGTGAATATAAGCAAACATAACTCATTACGTTGCCTTGCTTGTCCAACGTCGACTATTTGACATAGAATATTTAATGGGGGCTCACAGTCATAAAAGATGTCCAAGACAGTATATTTATATGTGAGACCTCTCTTCCTTTATTACTTTTCATGAATTGCAACAATGACCAATGCTATGTTTGTCAACTTCCAACAAGTTTTATCAATTATACTTCTTTTATGTGAAGTCATCACTCCCCATGGGATTAGCACATGATCTCTCTTTTCTTTATTCTCTTTATTTTATTTCTAGAATTGGATCAACAAAAGTAAAACAACTCAACTCAAACTACTCTTTATTATATAACTCTCACACTCGATTACATAGACAGATAGATCACAAAGCAAGCATTAGAAACTAAATCATACTAAAAATTTATTCTTCTAAATCACAAAATAACTGAAGATCGAACTAAGATAGATAATTATGATAAAAGTGATGGTGGTACGATATTGGGGCACCTCCCCCAAGCTTGGCACAAGCCAAGGGTGGTGCCCATACCCGTGTACTCAAGTCTCCTTCTTCGGTGATGGTGGTGTTCATGTAATAGGCTTGTCCTCCATCTTCCAAGGCATAGGCTCTCCATCATAAAAGGATGAACGTGTTTCCGGAGTCCTGAAATTTGCAGCTAAACTCATACCTTTGAACTTGGCCTCATACTCAAAATTTTGGTTTTGTAAATCATAGATCTGGGCCTGAAGATGATCCATCCGATCATTGAGCTTGAAGATGACGTCCCCAATATCCTTGTTGTCCACCTTGTGCTCACGGATGAATTTCGTGATCATGGAGTGGTTATCACTGAGTCCGCGCTCCACCATCCCCTGGCACTTGAAGATCTCCTGTTCCACCGCTTCCAGCCTGCCCTTCTCGCTCCCGGTCTTCTTGGGCCCTTGAATGTCCCAGATGTGAAGCTCCCCCTCATGCATCTCAATGGTTTGAGGGTGTTTCATCACCCCCGGAAGGTACGGGTTGATGACCTTCTCGTAGAACTTGTCCTTGGATGAGCTTGGAGGTGCCATGGTGATCTAGATCTGTCAGAAAACAACCCGAAACAAGAATAGAGGAGAAACTTGCGATACGGTGGTCAAAACATCCGAGAGTATATATAATGAATTTTTTTCGTGTAGGACAAGTAATATGGAAGAAAAATGGAGTCAGGAAAGTCCACGGGGGAGCCACAAGCTCGGTAGGCGCGCCCTGGGGGGGTAGGGCGCGCCCCCCAGGCTTGTCGCTCCCTTGTGCACTTTTCAGACTATTTATTATTTTCCTAATTTTTTATATATTCCAAAACAAACAGAAAGTGCTTTTATGGAATTTTTGGAGTCGGTTACTTACAGTACCACATACCTACTCCTTTTCAGGGTTCTGGAGCGTTCCGGAAGGTTTCTTCTATGTGCTCTTCCGGTGTCATTGTTTGAATAATATTGGTTTCAACATTAATGGGAGTACCTGAGATATAATGTTTAATTCTTTGCCCATTAACCACTCTTGGATTACTGCCTTCGGAGTTTTTTTTATTTTGATGGCTCCGGAGCGATAAACTTCTTCGATGATGTATGGTGCTTCCCATTTAGAGAGAAGCTTTCCTGCAAAGAATCTTAAATGAGAATTGTATAATAGAACATGATCACCTACTTTGAATTCCCGTTTTTGAATTCTCTTATCATGCCATCTTTTAACTTTTTCTTTAAACAACTTGGCATTTTCATAAGCTTGCGTTCTCCATTCATCTAGAGAGCTAATATCAAATAACCTCTTCTCACCGGCAAGTTTAAAATCATAATTAAGTTCTTTAATTGCCCAATATGCCTTATGTTCTAACTCAAGAGGTAAATGACATGCTTTTCCATAGACCATTTTATATGGAGACATACCCATAGGATTTTTATAAGTAGTTCTGTAAGCCCATAATGCATCATCAAGTTTCTTAGACCAATTCTTTCTGGATCTATTAACGGTCTTTTGCAGGATTAATTTTATTTCTCTATTAGTTAGTTCAACTTGACCACTAGACTGAGGATGATATGGAGATGCAATTCTATGATTAACGTCATATTTAGCAAGCAATTTACGGAAAGCACCATGAATAAAATGTGAACCACCATCAGTCATCAAATATCTATGGACTCCAAACCTCGGAAATATAACTTCTTTAAGCATTTTAATAGAAGTGTTATGATCAGCACTACTAGTTGGAATAGCTTCTACCCACTTAGTAATGTAATCAACAACAACTAAGATATGTATATACCCATTAGAGGAAGGAAAAGGTCCCATATAATCAAAACCCCAAACATCAAATGGTTCAATAACAAGTGAATAGTTCATAGGCATTTCCTGACGTCTACCAACATTACCAATTCTTTGACATTCATCACAAGAGAGGACAAACTTACGTGCATCTTTGAAAAGAGTAGACCAATGAAAACCAGATTGCAATACCTTATGTGCAGTTCTGTCTCCCGCATGGTGTCCTCCGTATGCCTCGGAGTGACACTTCCGTAAGATTTGTTCTTGTTCATGCTCATGTACACGATGTCTAATAACACCATCTACTCCTTCCTTATATAAATGTGGGTCATCTCAAAAGTAATGTCTTAAATCAAAGAAGAACTTTTTCTTTTGTTGGTATGTGAAACTAGGTGGTATATATTTAGCAACAATATAATTAGCATAGTCTGCATGCCAGGGAGTATTACGAGAAGCATTTATAACAGCTAATTGTTCATCAGGAAAACTATCATCAATAGGCAGTGGATCATCAAGAACATTTTCCATTCTAGACAAATTATCTGCTACGGGATTCTCAGCTCCCTTTCTATCAATAATATGCAAATCAAATACTTGTAGTAAAAGAACCCACCTAATAAGTCTAGGTTTAGCATCTTTCTTTTCCATAAGGTATTTAAAAGCAGCATGATCGGTGTGAACAGTTACTTTAGAATCAACAATGTAAGATCTGAATTCATCACATGCAAACACAACTGCTAAAAATTCTTTCTCAGTAGTAGCATAGTTTCTTTGAGTACCGTGTAGAGTTTTACTAGCATAATGAATAACATTCAATTTCTTATCAACTCTTTGTCCTAGAACAACACCAACAACATAATCACTAGCATCACACATAATTTCAAAGGGTAGGTTCCAATCAGGTGGTTGAACAATAGGTGCAGATATTAAGGCTTTCTTAAGTATTTCAAAGGCTTCTACGCAATCATCATCAAAAATAAATGGCACATCTTTTTGCAAGAGATTAGTAAGAGACCTAGAAATTTTAGAGAAGGCTTTTATAAACCATCTATAGAAACCAGCATGACCAAGGAAACTTCTTATACCTTTGATATCTTTAGGACATGGCATTTTCTCAATTGCATCAACTTTAGCTTTATCAACTTCAATACCTCTTTCAGAAATTTTATGCCCAAGGACTATACCTTCATTTACCATAAAGTGACACTTCTCCCAATTCAAGACAAGATTAGTTTCTTCACATCTTTGCAAAACTCGATCTAGGTTCCTTAAGCAATCATCAAAAGAAGTTCCGTAAACGGAGAAATCTTCCATGAAAACCTCAACAATCTTTTCATAGAAGTCAGAGAATATAGTAGTCATACATCTTTGAAAGGTAGCAGGTGCATTACATAAACCAAAAGGCATATGACGATAAGCATAAGTTCCAAAAGGACAAGTAAATGTGGTTTTCTCTTGATCTTCTGGTGATACAGGTATTTGAGAGAAACCAGAATAACCATCTAGGAAGCAAAAGTGTGTATGCTTAGATAATCTTTCTAACATTTGATCAATAAAAGGCAAGGGGTAATGATCTTTCCTAGTAGCTTTATTTAATTTTCTGAAATCAATTACCATTCTATAACCGGTTACATTTCTTTGTGGGATAAGTTCATTTTTATCATTAGGAACAACAGTAATACCTCCTTTCTTAGGAACATGACTTACCCATCTACTATCAGCTATGGGATAAATTATACCTGCCTCCAGAAGCTTTAATATTTCAGTTCTTACCACATCCTTCATTTTAGGATTTAATCTTCTTTGATGATTTACAACTGGTTTAGCATCTGGCTCCATATGAATTTTATGCTGACATAGAGTGGGACTAATGCCTTTAATATCATCAAGAGTATATCCAATAGCAGCACGGTGCTTCCTCGGAGTTTTAAGTAATCTTTTTTCTTCATGCTCTGAAAGGTTAGCACTAATAATAACAGGATATATCTTCTTTTCATCAAGATAAGCATATTTAAGTGTATCAGGTAATTGCTTTAAATCAAACACAGGATCACTCTTTGGTGGAAGAGGGTCTCCCAAAGTTTCAACATGCAAGTTATGTTTAAGAATAGGTGTTTGTTTAAAGAACAACTCATCTATTTCATTTCTTTCATTCATATGCATATCATTTTCATGGTCTAGCAAGTGTTGTTCTAAAGGATCAATAGGAGGCACAACAATAGAAGCAAGACCAATAATTTCATCTTTAGTAGGTAATTCTTCATCATGAGGTTGTCTACTAAACTTAGAGAAATTAAATTCATGAGATATATCACCAAACTTAACTCTAACCTTTTCTTTAACACAATCAATTTCAGCATTAACGGTATTCAAGAAAGGTCTACCAAAAATAATGGGACAAAAATTATCTTGTTGTGAACCAAGTACTAAGAAATCAGTAGGGTATTTGATTTTGCCACACAAGACTTCAACATCTCTAACAATCCCAAGTGGTGTAATAGTATCTCTATTTGCAAGCTTAATAGTAACATCAATATCTTCAATTTCAACAGGTGCAATATCATTCATTACTTCTTGATATAAAGAGAAAGGAATAGCACTCACACTAGCACCCATATCACATAAACCATGATAGCAATGATCTCCAATCTTAACAGAAACAACAAGCATGCCAACAACGGGCTTGTTCTTGTCTAACATGTCTCGTTTATTTCTAACGGGTTTAGCAATTCTAGCTGCCTCATCACAAAAATATATGACATGTCCATCAATATTATCAACCAAAAGATCTTTAACCATTGCAATATTAGGTTCAACTTTAATTTGTTTAAAAGGTCTAGGTGCTCTAATATTACTTTTGTTAACCACAGTTGAAGTTTTAGCATGTTCCTTAATCCTATCAGGGAAAGGAGGTTTCTCAATATAAGCAGTAGGCACAACTGGATCAACATTGTAAACAATTGTTTCTTCTTTAACACAAACATGTTCTTCATTTAATTCAATAGGTGGATGAAACTTAAACAATTTCTCCTTAGGGAGATCAACATGAGCAGCAAAAGATTCACAAAAAGTGGCTACTATCTCAGAGTCAAGTCCATATTTAGTACTAAACTTATGAAAATCATCAGTTTCCATAAAAGATTTAACACAATCATACTTAAGATTTATACCTGACTCTTTACCTTTGTCGATTTCCCAATCTTTAGAGTTGTGTTTAATTCTTTCCAGAAGATCCCATTTGAATTCAATAGTCCTCTTCATAAAGGAACCAGCAGAAGAAGTATCGAGCATGGATTGATCATTATGAGAAAGCTGAGCATAAAAGTTTTGAATAATTATTTCTCTTGAGAGCTCATGATTGGGGAATGTATGCAACATATACTTAAGCCTCCCCCAAGCTTGAGCGATACTTTCTCCTTCACGAGGCCAAAAATTATATATATAATTCTGATCACGATGAACCAAATGCATAGAATAAAATTTCTGGTGAAATTCCAGCTTTAACCAGTTCCAATCCCATGTTCCAGTATCATCACATAGCCTATACCATGTCAAGGCCTTTCCCTCCAAAGATAAAGGGAATACCTTCCTCTTAACTCCATCCTTGGATAAACCTGCAAGCTTAAATAATCCACAAATTTCATCTATATATATCAAGTGCATATCAGGATGTACCTTTCCATCTCCTTCATAAGGATTAGCTAACAGTTTATCTATCATACACGAAGGAATTTCATAATAAATATTTTCAGTAGGTTGAGGGGCAACTCTCAATGCTTCCGGTCGAGGTGAAGATACCCCGAACAAGTGACAGTAAATTTCAGCACGTAATATAAATGTTTCCTTACCAAATTTCACTCACCAAAGGCGCTTCACTCCCTAGCAACGGTGCCAGGAAAGAGTCTTGATGACCCACAAGTATAGGGGATCAATCATAGTCCTTTCGATAAGTAAGAGTGTCGAACCCAACGAGGAGCAGAAGGAAATGACAAGCAGTTTTCAGCAAGGTATTCTCTGCAAGTACTGAAAGTAGCGGTAACAGATAGTTTCGATAGCAAGATAATTCATAACAAGTAACAAGTAACAAGTATAATAAAGTGCAGCAAGGTGGCCCAATCCTTTTTGTAGCAAAGGACAAGCCGGAACGATCTCTTATATAAAGCAAAGAGTTCTCGAGGACACATGGGAATTCTCATCCAGTCACTTTCATCATGCTTGTTTGATTCGCGTTCGCTACTTTGATAATTTGATATGTGGGTGGACCGGTGCTTGGGTGCTGTTCTTACTTGAACATGCCTCCCACTTATGATTACCCCCTCTCGCAAGCATCCACAACTACGAAAGAAGAACTAAGATAAATTTAACCATAGCATGAAACATATGGATCCAAATCAGCCCCTTATGGAATAGCGCATAAACTAGGGTTTAAGCTTCTGTCACTCTAGCAACCCATCATCTAATTACTACTCCACAATGCCTCCCCTTAGGCCCAAAGATGGTGAAGTGTCATGTAGTCGACATTCACACGACACCACTAAAGGAAGCAACAACATACATATCATCAAAATATCGAACGAATACCAAATTCACATGATTACTTATGACAAGACTTCTCCCATGTCCTCAAGAACAAAAGTAACTACTCACAAATCATATTCATGTTCAAGATCAGAGGGGTATTGAATAGCATTGAGGATCTGAACATATAATATTCCACCAAATAAACCAACTAGCATCAACTACAAGATGTAATCAACACTACTAGCAACCCACATGTACCAATCTGGTTTTGAGACAAAGATTGAATACAAGAGATGAACTAGGGTTTGAGATGAGATGGTGATGGTGAAGATGTTGATAAAGATTGGTCCTCCCATGATGAGAGGATGGTTGGTGATGTCGATGGCTTCTGTTTCCCCCTCCTGGAGGGAAGTATCCCCGGCGGAATGGTCTTCTTCAAGCTTTGCCACCTTGGATTTCAACTCCACCTTGGCGGCCTCGGCAGTTTCTGCAGCCTTGACGGCCTCCAAGAGCTTGTCTGTCGGGACCCCGATCCTAAGTCACACCGATCTAGCATAAGACACATCATATCACTTTGCGGCTTCATGCACGGTAACCCACGGCTGCCGCCTTTACCTTGGTCAGGACCGTTTGCGTCTTTTGGCTCATGTATATGATTGTGTGACAGAGAACCCGAGTCGACATGACTAGTCATAAATCAAGGTGGCACAAACGTACAGGGACATACATAGGTAACCCAGCAACACAGGTGTCGGTCATCAGCGAGTGCAACCGGGCTGTAGCAGGCTATCAGGACTCCAGTAACACCGCGTGACATTTCCCTGTAGGGACAGACACATGAGCGAAGAAGGATACATGTCAGTCAATCCATGTGTTCCGGAGCAGTAGCGAACTACTATGGCTCAGTGGAAGCACTAGGTGGCATTTCCCTGTATGGAAGGCTACCAAAGCAGATAACTAGGTGTTGAATCCCACACATACCAATGCATTTCAAAACATACACACAATATGCACGATATGTGTAGATACAACATGGCATCACAACATAACTCTACGACTCAAAGTATTTATTTAAGAGGCTCCGAGGAGCCATACATAACATGATATTACAAACAGGGGTCACATGACCCATCATACAAGTCACACAAGCAACGGAAGCATAACGTGTCTGGGTACAGACAACTAGAAAAAGAAGAAGGCTGAGAAGCCTGACTATCTACAAGACCCTCCATAGGAACCTGTGACGCCCCCGACTTAATCGTGCACTAATCATACACGCAAATGCACACGATCAAGCCTAAGGACTCACTTGAAGATATCACAACACAACTCTAAACATAAATAAAACAATACAAGCTTTATATTACAAGACAGGGGCCTCGAGGTCTCGAATACATAAGCTCGATGTCATACAAGCATCAGCGGAAGCATCAGGTATCTTAGTACAGACACAAAGTTAACAGATAGGCCTTTAAGAAGGCGGGGCAAAATAAAAACACTGGATCGAAAGGCGCAGGCCTCCTGCCTGGGTGCCTCCTAACTACTCCTGGTCGTCGGAGGGCTCCTCGTAGTAGTAGTAGTATCCGGAGGGGTAGTAGTGGTAGTAGTCATCGTCGGCTGCTGGGGCAGCTGGCTCCGGGGCTCTGTCGTCTGGTCACATCAATTGTGTATGGGAAAAAAGGGAAGCAAAGCAACCGTGAGTACTCATCCAAAGTACTCAGCAAGACTTACATCAGAGCTATACTACTTATGCAACATTATCAAAGAAAGGCTGTATATGTGGACTGATTTTGCAGAAATGCCAGAATAGAAGGGAATAGCCTAGCCTATCGAAGACTAGCATCTTCAGGGTCTTGCAGCATTAGAAGAGTACAGATTAGTACATAATTATAATAGTGGTAACAAATACAAGTAGCCACGTCCAGAGATCCTTTCTCGACTCCCTGCGAGAAAGCGATCCCGGAGCCAATATATTCAACCCATTTCTAGTTGTAGTAGATCGGGATATTCTCCGAGCGTCCTGTTACCGTGGACACGGCTATTCGAATAGATATACTTCCCTGCAGGGGTGCACCAACTTACCCAACACGCTCGATGACTCTGGCCGGACACACTTGCTCAGTCGATGCCCGGCCTCGGACTATCGACACGTCATAGCCCCACCTAGGCTCAACAAAGAGGTCAGCACGCCGGTCTACATCCTAAGTGCGAAGGGGTCCTGGGCCCGTCGCCCTTTGCACTCCTGCGCGTTGCGTGGGTGGCCGGGAGCAGACCTAGCCCCCTTAATACAAGCGCGGGCATTACCAGTCCAACCCGGCGCGCGTCGCTCAATCGCTGACATCTGAAGAACTTCGGCTGATACCACGACGCCGAGTACCCATATTATTCCCACATGCTGGTTAGCGCGAAAAGGCCAGAGGCCTACTCAGATTACATATCCTAAACCTTAGTGCATTTGGAGCGCGCGGTAACGAGCAGAGACTCACGATCATGTGACCCCGTCGCCCCGTCTCGTGGACTTACGGCAAGGGCTAAGAATGCCCAGCCATGCCACGTATTCATCTCTCGGGTACCCTCATGGTCAACCCGACAACATATCTCTCGCGGGTACCCCTCGGGGCCGACCCGTCTTTATCCAGTAACAGCAGTAATAAAGTGCAAGTAACCGTGTGTCCATAACATCTAGCAGGAATCCGAGGAATCACCCTCGTTGGATGCCTACTCGATGATCCCGTCAAAGTGAATCCGGAGGAATCACCCTCGATGGAATTCACACTTGCAGGGTTGCCGACAAAGCTTCATCGGAGGTGGGGAAGAGGAATCACCCTCGGTAACCCACAACCGACTAGCTGTTCTACAGAGGCTTCATCGGGAGTGAGATGAGAGGTATCACCCTCGGCACTCGATGTTAGCTCTGCAGCGTCGAGCAACTAGGGGTGTGTAGTGATATGCTGGTCTCAGCCCGTCGATCACATCGATCGGGGCACTGGTAATAAAGCGGGGCAACTACAGCAAGGAAGAGGGGCCACAGATGGTTCACTACCACCCAACCTATTCTAAGCATTTTGGATAACAGGCAGGTATCAATAACAGCTACAAGGACAGGCTATGCATCAGAATAGGATAAAACAATAGCAGTAGCAAATTCTAATGCAAGCGGGAGGGAGAGAGAATAGGTGATATAGGCATGCGTCAAGGGGGTTGCTTGCCTGGAAGCTCTGCGGCAAAAGGGGATCGTCAGTGATGTCGTCGGTCTCCTGAGCTGTGTCGGTCTCGGGGGCTATCGGAATAGAAGAGGGGGAAGAAACAATAAATAAAAGCAACAGATGCAACACAGAGTATGACATGCTAAAATGCAGTGCAGGGTTGCCTAAATGTATCTCTAAACCATTTTAGTTATTTTAGGATTTAAGTTGGAATTATTAGCAGGTATGCATGCACTATTCATCTATCGGAAATAGGCAAAAAGTTGCGGGTTCACCTACGTAGAGGGTCCCGACAAGAAAACAGACGGCACAATCGGATTCGTGGGATTTTTTTGAGCAACTTTCATGTAGAAAGTTTTTCGATCCGAGCTACGGTTAATTTACTATGATTTTTTGAAGTTTTTAGCATTTTCTCAAATTATTTAAATTAACAGATTTCCAGAAATGGAATATGACGTCAGGATGAGGTCATGCTTGCGTCAGCAGTCGGCTGACCAGCTGACTGGTCAAACAGACAGGTGGGACCCACCTGTCAGCCTCAGAGGGTTAAAACAGATTTAATTTTAAACTAATAGAGGATTAGTTAGTGGGCCCGGCCTGTCAGTGAGTTAGATAATTAACAGATTTAACTAATTAACTGTTAGCCATTCATTAACCATCCGGGCCCACACGTCAGCGGCTTCAGGTGAATAGTACCTGCGTTGACCGTGGTCAACGCGGTCAAACGAGGTCGGGGGCCCACTGGCAGCCTCACTGGGCGGGCCCCACTCGGTGCCATGTCGGCGCGTCGCCGGAAAAGGCTCCGGCGAGCCCCCGCGGCGGCGTTCTCGCCGGAGTAGCTCGGGATTGAGCTACGGGGCACCAAATCGCGTGATTCCACTTGCGTTCGAACGGCTACTCGATCCCGCATCGATCTACGGCGTCGGAATGGGCAGGGAAGGTCGGCAAGGAGCAGGACAACGGCGTCGGGCGGCGGACAAAGACGGCCGTACTCGGGCTCGAGCATATGAGCTCGCTCGAGTCGATTTAGCGCTCGCAGGCGATGCGCGGGACCTCCAGGAGCTCGGTGGTGGCGCTAGCACGGCGTGAGGTGTACGAGAGCGACGAAAGTGAGCTCGCCGGCGGAGACAAAGCTCGGCAATGGCGGCGAGCTAGCTCGGGCGAAGCACGCGGCGGCTTGGGGAGAAGGGAGAGGGAGAGATGAGGCTCACCGTGTGGCTAAGAAAAGCCCTCGCTGGATTAGTAGCAGCAGCAGACGACGGAGGTCACCGGAGTAGCCGTGGCAGCCGGAGATGGGGACGAAGGGGGATTCGGCGCTGCAGGGCCCTCCGGCTCCACTTGAGGGTCGGGGACAAAGTGGGGGACGGCGGCGATGCGGTTGAGCCGGTCAAGGAGGCGAGGGGGCCACGGTGGCCGCCGTGGTGGAGCCGCGCGGTGGCGTTCGGGACAGAGAGGGGAAGGAGAGCCGAGCGCGTGAGGGAAGGTGGGGAGAGGAATGGCGAGGGCGGCCCGGGGAGATGGACGGGGGCTGCCTTATCTCCTCGCCCCACCTGCTCCGGTGCCGTGGCGAGCGGTGGACGGCCGCCGTACGCGCCGGATGCGGGGGAGACGACAGTGAGGCGGGAGCAGTTGAGGACGAACAGTGAGGTGGGCTGGGCTGACTCGGCCCAGTAATAGGTAAGGCCCAACTCCCCCTTTTCCTTTTCTGTTTTGCAGTTTATTTATTAACATAGAGGAAAAAATGATTATTTGGGGCATCCAAATGAGCTAAGAAAAATGTGGAACTTAGCCCATTAATTTCTTTGCATTATTAGACAATGCCAGAATTATTTTGGGAGGCAGAGGAATCCAAATGGATTTTTCATAATTGGATATGCATTTATAATTGCTGGAATTGCACTGGATTAAATGTTAATGCTTATCTTAGCAACTTGATGATGTTGTTTTCCTGAACAACAATTTGTTTTGGATTATTTGCTAAATGAGGAACATTTTTCCAGCAACTTTTAAGCAACTTCAAATTTCACTTGCATTTGAATTTGAATTCAGTGGCAGAATTTGAAATGAGATATTAATCCACATTGATTATCATTGCAAATTTCAGATGACTTGGCATTAATATAGTGGATCACTGTAGCTCATTACATAGGGGTGTTACAGAACCAGACCTCTGTCTGGGATTCCCAAACTAATCGGTGAATGTCGAACACATCGCAGAAAACACTAGCGAGACTGAAGTCTCCTCTGTAAAAACATAAATTAAGCAACCGTGAGTACAAAGGTACCCAGCAAGACTTACATCAGAACTAACTACATATGCATCTATATCAACAATGGGGTTGTGGAGTTTAACTGCAGCAAGCCAGCTTTGACTCAGTGGCTATCCTGAACTACGACTACCAGTAACTTCTTTGGGGAGAGAGCACACACGAGTCCACATAGTCACCACAACAATACACCACTATGGATCCGCTCCCGTCTCCCTACGGAAAGGCCATCCATAGCACTCACGCTTATCTTGCGCATTTTAGAGTATCCATTTCAACTTGTCTATGAACAATGTAAGCTTCCAAGTAGTCCATATCCGCGGACGCGGCTATCCGAATAGATCATTAACCCTGCAGGGGTGTACTTCTTCACACATGTTTCCACCACTTAGCGCCTGTACACGAAATGTACTCGGCAGACTTCAAGCGAAAGTCGGCGTGGGTGTAGACCATGACCTGACTAACCACACAAGACTCTAGTCCAGGTTTATCGCCTATTTGATGTTGTATCCGCAAAGAAAGTCCGGCCGAAGTTTCTATCACGGCCCCAAACGATGAGTGCAGGGTTCCCAAGAGCACCATTCGGGTGTCACTTGGTACACCGCGCCTCGGTGTCTCTACCGCATCATAGCCCACCCCTAAGGTCGGCGCTATGCACAGACGCCAACACATATCCTACAAACACCAGAAACTAGTTGCAACTCCTGGACAGAGATCAAGGCGATTAATAAGTCGAGCGGAGTCATATTTCAGGGCCCAATGAGTGGTAGTAACTGTCTTGGATCACAAACACAGAACTCAGCTCCTGAGGACGGTTCCAATGAGACAACTCACCATGTACTCCTACATGGCCTCTCATCGCTACCTTTACCAAATCGGATTCACACACTTAGCTCTCACACAGTAGGACATGAACACAACCATTCCAATTCATCGCCCAGATGGATCAGACCCGACATGACTCTAAGCATAGCAGGCATAACAAGCAACCATGGATGAGTAGGCACAACATGGCTCAAGCAATTCCTACACATGCTAGAAGGTTTTAACTATTTACTGTGGCAAAGACAGGTCATGCAGAGGAATGGGTTCAACTACCGCAACATGTAATAGTTGAATCGTTGTTGTCCTAATGCAGTAAAAGAGAGCAAGAGCGAGAGAGTGGGATTGTATCGGAGTGATCAAGGGGGGGTTGCTTGCCTGGCACTTCTGAAGATAGTATAGCTATTAGCTCTTCATCGGTGTCAACGGTCACGACGTCAGAACCGTCTTTTACCGAGAAGGAACAAACACCGGCAAACAGAGAAGGAACACAATCAATGCAATGCAACAATATGATGCATGATCAATGCATGGCAATATGCAGTGATTTGGGCTAATGTAGCTAGCAACAGTTTGGATGGAGCCGGTTTGAATCAAAGATTCAAATTCAAACTCCACATATGGTATTTCAAATACCATTTAATTGATTTGACCTGATCAGCAGGTTCAACTTGTATTGTCATGCATGAAAACAGTACCAATGGATAGATTGGATTTTTCTAATCATTTTTCATATATAAATCTTTTTCATCTGAGCTACGGTTGATTTACTATGAATTTTTGAAGTTTATATCATTTTCTGGAATTTCCTGGTTATTCTAAAATAAATTAAATCCAGAAAATGCTTTACTGCGTCAGCATTACGTCACTGTGATGTCAGCAGGTCAACTGGGGCGGTCCAGGTCAAACTGACCAGTGGGACCCGCATGTCAGTGTCTAACCTAACTAACAGTTTTAATTAACACTAATGTTAATTCTAACCTAGGTTAATTAGGGGCCTGGGCCCACATGTCAGTGACCCAAGGGAGTCAAACCCCTGGTCAAATGGGTCAAACCCATCGACGTTTAGCTGCCGGCGAGGTGCCGTGGCGGCGGGGTGGCTCGGGATTGCGTTGTGGAGCTCCGTTCGAGGCATGGCTAGGCACGTTGGAGAGCTGGCGCTGCGGCGCATCGAACGGTGGTGGTGGCCGGGCCTGGGGTGGCTGGAGTTGACGACGGCAAGCTCAACAGCGGCGGCCGGAGTTCGGGCGTGCTCGGGGTCGTTGCTGCGGTGTGCAAACGAGCGAGGCGAGGTGCTAGCGAGGCTCTACGGCGTGTGGTGAGCACGTTGGACGCACGCCCGGAACCAAATGGTCACCGGAGCGTCGTCGGCAGTTTCGGTCGTTGGTGAAACGACGGCTACAGCTAGCAAACGACGCGGGGAAGAGGAGGGTTACTAGCAGGAGCTCACGGCGGTTGTAGAGGGCGTCGTAGCGGCTCGGGGAGACATCGGAGAGGGTGCACGGTCGCCGGCGATCTCGGTGGCCGAAGGTCAAAGACGATGAAGATGACGACGCTGTGGTGCGCCTGGCGTCGAACGGCTCGGGAAAAATGGCGTAGGGGACGATGGCGGAGCTCGGGGACACGTCGGGGAAGCGAGGGGGAGGCGTTGGCTGCGGTGGTGCTCGTCGGCGCTCTCGGATGCGTTCGGGTGAGAGCGGGGAGAGAGGCAGAGGAGAGGATGAGGACGAGGGAGAAGAGGGAGAGGTCGAGGGGGTGGCATGGCGCTCCTAGGTGACGTCCAGGGCGTCGGCAGAAGCAGGAGGTGGCCGTGGCGCGTGTCGGCGTGCGGTGGCCACATGCGCTCGGCCGACTGGCGCCAGGAGGACGACGGCGCTGGTGGGCTGGGCCGCCAGCTGGCCCAGGTAAGTGGCTAGGTAAGTTTCCTCTCTCTCTCTCTCTCTCTCTCCCTCTCTCTCTTTTTCTATTTCTTTCTGTTGTTCTATTTTCTTTTCTGTTTTTGGCGTGTAGGAGGCGTGGACGTGGCTCCTGTTCCGCTGCTCATGTCCCTGCAATTCCTTCTCTGCAAGCATAGCAAACTGGAACAACTGGTTGACAGTATGAAATTCTTTATAATCAACAATGTCCTGAATCTCACGCCTCAAACCCGAATAAAAACGACAAATGGAATCCTCAAGCCCCTCCACTATACCACAACGCGTCAAACCCTTTTGAAGCTCAGCATAGTAATCTTGTACAGATTTTTCTCCTTGTTCTAAACGCTGCAGTTTGTTACGCAAATCTCTATGATACGAAGGAGGAACAAAGCGATCACGCATAGCTACCTTAAGTCGTTCCCATGTATCAGGTAAAGCACCCTGTCCAGCTAGCCCATTCCACCAAATAATAGCAAAGTCCTTAAACTCACTAGTAGCTAGTCGAACTCTATGTTGCTCAGGAACAAGGTGGGCATTAAACTTCTGTTCTACCGTCGTCTCCCAATCAAGGTAACCCTCAGCTTCATAACGACCCGGAAAAGATGGTATTGTTAATTTAATCTTAGCATAGGGATCATCGGGAGCATGATTATTATTACCTTGATGACGGTATTGGTTACCTGTACTACCCATACCTTGAGTGTTACGGCGAAGACGTCGCCGCAATCTTGCTTGTCGTGTAGCTGCTTGATCTATGTTCCCATTAGCATCATACACCGTGTCTTCTTGCATGTGTCCACCGGTGTTGCTGCCGGACACGTCGACGTCATTGGTTGTTAAACAGGTTTCCAACTCGGTAACCCTGTCGGTTAACGTAGATATCTGTTTGTCCAACCGCTCAATGCTGTTGCCGAGGTTGAGCTCAATGAGCGCATCAGTGACAGCCTTTTTGATTGCCTCGGTCATCCCATCACGAACCTTCTCTACAACAGCTTGTAGTTGCTCCTGGCTGACACAATCCTTGAAATCCTTGGGAGTGCTATCGCCATTTTCCTCGCCACCTGCCATTGTAAACACAAAAACAGGAACACACAGGGAAGGTTATCCCTATCAACTACTACGCAGTTGCAGTGGTGCCTCTCAACACAGCAAATGGAAACATCTTACCAAGCTCTTACAAGGTTCTTACTAGCAAAGCAAAGGATACCTGGAAGGCGTAATCCGACGATTGCGAGGGTCAAAAACCAGTGCCTGTTGAGAAGGTTGTATGTGGAGCTTGGAAGGCAATATATGTGAGTGGAACACAATTCAAAATCAGATAGTAATGCTGAATAAATGTCCAAAAAGCTTGTCCTAGTTGCTGGCCTACTCGTGTTCTAAACCAAGTGTGATATGGATGACAAGGTAGAAAACAAGTATGAGGCAAAGACAACAACGAACATGAACAAAGGTAAGGACAGTAGCTCAACACAACACTCAATGCGTAAAAATTCGTGCTCCTGCACTTTTTTTTTATTTTTTTTTGCACAAGCGGGAGAGGAAGGTTCAGCTCAATATGATAGACAATGCGGCCTGCAGAAAATCAAAACCGTGTTGTACAATTCGTGCTGAAACTATATCGCGCGAACAATCGATTTTCTTAGCAGAATTTTGCCAATCAAAATTCGCCAACCCGGCGAATCTGAACACCAACAGATGTGACCTTTTCTTTCCTTTTTTTTCTTTTTTTTTCTCTCTCAATTTTTTTTTCTTTCTCTTTTTCGCAATTCACTCTTTGCCTGATTCCGAGACTGTAGGCAAAAGGTATGGCTGTTTCAAGGGAAGCGCTCCGAGGTATGTTTTGGTGGCGGTCGAATTAAAATCGATGGTGAGAAAACGGGAGTATGGTGGCAGCGGATTGTGGACTGGACTTATGTTGGTGTGTGGTGATCAAGGACGTGTATGTGATGGAAGTAGAACAGGGTAAAAGGCGATTTGTCGCACAAGATGAAGGAACACGATGGAAAACACTACTTAGACTAAAACACGAACTAAACCAGCAACAAAAACAATACTAGGACACAAACTCAACACTACGGACTCTGAAAAGGAATTATGCAAAAGGCTGAACGTGGTTCTGGGACGGGGAAGAACTATAGCTAATTTGTTTTTGGCTTTTTTTTGTGGACGATAGGATAAAGGCGAAATCAAACAAACCAGGGTAAGGGCGAACCTGACGGTAACACCTGAGTCTCTGATTACCACTTGATATGAACAAGGGTGTCCCGATCTTCCGAAAGGTTCTGATAACTCTCGATTTGGTGGAAACTTGACACAACTCGATCCGGCTCCCGAACAACACGTTCTGAACCCCGCAATCGCAGCACCACGTCTCCTCTGGTTATCGACCGGTGTTGCACGGTCGACCTCACCAAGAAGGCTAATCCTTGCCTGCGAATCGAAGAACACAAGCAAGAACAAGAAAGAATGCAACCAAATTGCAGATGTATGATTAATCTCACGAAGTTGGGGTCTCACAAACCGACGAACGGCGAAACTGTTCTTGACAGAATAATCTAAGCAAAACCCAACCCTAACCTAAGCACCGGCGGCTGTAAATATGGTCTAGGGTTAACCAAGGACCCTCTGGTCACGCCCCTAATTGGGCTCAAAAAGATACATGGCCCAAAGGCCAAAAACGGTGGCGCAGCACCGAGACAGATTCTGGACGTCTTTTGTTTCGATGATTCCCGTTGATTCAGGAGGAATTTGACCATGGGACCAGCGCCATTGGAAAGGTTATCTTCTCAGCTATCCGTGCATATATAGAACGTCCAAAACCGAGCCCGTATGCGACCTGGACAACCGTTTTAGTGCAGACTGCTCCTGAACTCCGAAACAGACTCGAAGTCAACTTTGTTTGGGCCTCCACCTTGACTTGGACGCCCTTGCTGGTCCTCTCCACCTCCAAGCCCCTCTCCAAGTATCTCCTGGTGCTCTCCATGGTTCCTAATCATAATATAATCATTAGGTAGCAATCTATTCTCAGGAACATATAAAGAAGTGCTTAGGAACGAGCTCACCTCTAAATTCAATTGTCGCGCTCGAGCTCTAGTGATCGGTCCTTGTATATCCAATGGAGTTTTGTGTGTATCCGAAGGAGTGATGTCCTCATCAATGTGTCCTGCTCAGGAAGGAGGGCAGCGACGACTCCTTGAAGATGGAATAAAGTTCTCCCCACCTAGCTCCCGTCTTGGTGGTGTGTCCAACGTTGTCTGAGCGCTGGTGGGTGTGTGTCTCTTGCGGAATTTGCGGGATTCGATCGGTGTTTGTCTTTGGTGGATCTGCTTGGATCATGTATTCGCTCGTCTGTGTTCATGTGTCTACTGGTTGGAGCATTTCGATCTACGCATCTCTAGTTCTCTTCAACAACAACGATTATTGTTCTGGCCCGCTGGTCATTTGGGGTCTTAACACGGCGGCTTCCTCATTGTCTAGTACAACAAAGTTTGTCCGACTCTGGTGAGAGAGGGGCAATGATGATGACGTGCTGCGGCTCGTTCCAGTGCTTGACACTAAGCTGAGTGCGTTGAACGGCTGGAGTTTGATTACGGTGGTCTCTCTCTTTCTTTCTCCCCTCTCTTGTTCTCTACTGTAGCTTGACGAGTGGTTCGGCTAGGTGCCGTTAAATTCGGCCGGTCTTCTCCCTCTCTCCTCTGCCGGCAACGCTGGCCGGAGTGGGGGAGGGAGGAGGCTGTGTCCGCTGTAGTATTTAGGTTTGTTTGCTTTCCGTTTTTGTGCTTGAATAAGTTGGATCTGGAGCTTGCTTTTCCAATCTTGCTGATCCTAATTTGGAGCCTTCCATCGACGCCAACGGGCGGCGCTTGGTGGTCGTTGCCACATCTTCCTGCCTCTTCTCCATGGTGGAGATGGAGGGTCAGGAGTGGATCTGACGGCAGCTCCTCCTACCAGCCCGGTGGTGGTCTTCCAGATCCGGAGGTGGGTTCTCTTTTCCTTCTACCTTCTTCTTGCCGTCGTGGTGATGGAGGAGGAGGTGTGGATGAACTGGGGTCTCGTCTTCGCCGCCCTGATAAAGCGATCCGGTCCTGGAGCTCATCCTCAGCGGTGATTCTGATGTTATGGTGCTGGCGCTCGCCGGAGTTCGAAGGCCGACCTACGTCGCTCTGCCGCCGCTAACTCTTCTTGTCGAAAGGCGACTTCCCTTTTCCTCCCGGTCAAAGTACCATGAGGGAGGCAGTACGAAGACAGCAAGGTGGCTGCGCCTCCTCCCTTCGGCTTCCGGCTTTAGATGGAGATGCGGCGAGCTCGCCGCCCCAAGTGGCCATGTCCCCGGCGACGGCGAGTATCCCCTGTTGAATCTTCGACATGGGACCGAATTGCAGTTCTTCGTTTCGATCTGGGGTCCTCTTTGCAAAGTCGTTGGACTTGGATGTAAATTTTACTTTTGTTTGGGTCTTTCTACGAGTTGTACTGTTCCTGGTATATAATCTAATAAACTCTGGGTTCTTCGAGACCCGCTTATGTTAAAAAAAAAAAGACACTAAGCTAAAAAGCAGCGCGTGGAACGAGACAAACCAACTGCGTCGGTCGACAACGATCTCAGCCGTCCACCAAGAATCAGACGTCCCACGACTCAGCCACAGGCCCAACCTTTGTCCTGACTGTTGCTCGGACAATGATAGGCGCCGGCGGACCGGCCGAACTTTCGGCCGGTCCGCTTCCGTACGTCCGATCTGGCCTCCGGAAGCCGTTGGATGACGCGTGTGGGAACATCCCACGAATCACGATAGACTTGGTCAGCGTCTTCCTCAATCTGCCTTCGCGTCTCCACGTCCTCTCCCCCTTCGCATGTCCTACGCCCTGCACGCCCGCCCCGGAGCCCAGCCTACCCTGTCTTCCCCGCATCCATCTCTTGCAGCGCCGACTGACTCGTCGGCGGCAGCCCGGCGACTTCCCGCGGTCGCGGCTCCATCTCGCCATGGTCTCCGTTTGTAGCATCGCGCGGCTGCGATTCCAGCACACCACGGACGCCGTTGCAGCAGCCACCGTCGCCGTTTCCAGCAACCGCCTCCTCTGCAACACCGTAGCCCCGCCCATCGCCGCTGCTCGTCGGCTCCGTTCGCCGGCGCCACTCGCCGCGCTCGACGGGTATATCACCTTGCAGCAAAACGCGCTACCGGTTGTAGCAAAACACCGCCGCGGTTCCAGCATTCTCGCCGGTGCAGCGGGCGGTCGTAGCCGTCGTCGAAGATAGATGTAGCATCGGTGGCTGCCAGTTCCAGCATTCAGACACTACGGTTGCAGCATCCCGTTGAGCACGTGGTCACCACTGGAAAAGCTTCGGTGGTCGCGTTCCAGCATCCGGTGGACACGGTTCCAGCTTTCTGCAACGCGGTTGCAGCACTCGTCGGCCGCCATCGTCAGGGTAGGGCTGCCGTTGCAGCATCCTCCTTCACTGGTTCCAGCATACCCCCACGCGGGTTGCAGCTCGCGGTCACCTCGGTCACCGCCGTCATGCACCCCCGGCCGCCACGGATGCAGCACGTGGTCACCGCCGTGGTTGCAGCACGCGGTGCACTCCTGGTCGCCGTCGCCGTGGTGCTGGTGGTCTCCGTCGTCGCCGGTCACCGCCTTCACGCACACCCGGCCACCACGGTTGCAGCACATGGTCACCGCCGTGGTAGCACCTTGTTGCCGCGGTTGCAGCATGCAGTACACCCCCCTGGTCGCCTCGCCGTGTGCTGGTGATCTCCGTCGTCGCCGGAGAACCTCCTTCTCATCGAATCCGGCAGCGTCGATTGCGGTCGTCGGTTTGCTGGATGAGTTTGGAGAGAGGAAGAGACAGGAACGAGAGGTGGGGGACGAACGGTGGTTGTCGCGTGCTGAAAGGATAAGATTTCGCTGGGTCCCACGAAGTACAGTTGTCGCACGCGTGCGACCGGCGCAACACTCGGCCGGTCGACCGGGTGCAAGCGTTTACCTTGTTGCTCTACCATGTCGGAAAACGCGACCAAGCAGCGGCCACCGCGGGCCGCGGCAGTGTCTCCTCGCCCTCACAGACCACCGTCTCGCCGCCGCCGAAGCCCCTCCTTGCTCCCGTTCTCCGCGCGCCAGATCGACACATTCCTCGATCTCAGCTACCGCCAGCGCCGGCTCCGCGGTGCCCAATTCCTCAAACCCTAGAGCCAAATCCCCCATTTGGCCGCGCCTAACAGAGCCGGATTTACTCGGCGCTGGCTGGTGCGAGCGGCGAACCGAGTCCCCTCCCGTGTACTGCTCCGCATGTCGCACCGCGTGTACACATGAACTCGTCCATGGACGAGATCAACCTGCTACGGCAGCACCAGCGACACCAGCAGCACCACCTGTCGGTGCGCGGCATCGGTGAGGAGATCGACCTCGAGATCGACCAGTGTGAAGATCCCACTTTCTCCGGCGCCGCACTCGAGGGCGTGACCTCCCATCACCCTCAAGACCCCGTCGTCCCCGCCGATGACCACAAGAGCTTCCTCATCCCGTGCTCGCAGCCTGGCGGAGTGGAGGGCCAACCCCAGCCCACGCCACCGCAAGCAGAGGAACGGGCGGGGATGCTGAGGCTGTCTTCGCATACCAAGAAGAAGAAGAAGGTGGTCAAGAAATGGCGGGGTGAGTGGGCGGACACATACAAGTGGGCCTATGCGGCCGTGCACGACAACACCAGCAGAATCTTCTGCACTGTCTGCAAGGAGTATGGCCGCAAGCATCGCCGGAACCCCTATGGGAACGAGGGGAGCAGGAACATGCAGATGAGTGCGCTGGAGGAGCACAACAATAGCTTGCTGCACAAGGAGGCGCTCCGACTGCAGTCAGCCTCCAAGGAGAAGGTGCAAACTCCTGAGATAGAGAGGCCGGTTTATGTCAAAGGTTGGTGGTGTCGCCTGACCTCCCGCGATTATGCTGTTGGTTTGCTTGTCGATGTTTCAAGGGATTAGGAAATGTATACCAAGTTCGTGCTTATTAACAAGTAGTTTGATTTCTGGTATCTGGTTTTATGTCATAATGTATATACTCTGTTTAGGTGTAGTCATAGTAAGAATAGCATAAAGCAAATATAAATAGATAGGTCTAAGTTCCAGTAATCCAGTCTTCCACTAAACAGTTAGTAACCTCGTATACCTAATTCTGGAAGCTTTTCGACGCACTCCGTTTTATATCAAACTGAAACAATTTTAAAGGTGTACTTATCTTAATTTTCATTTCCCATTTCAGCTTTGTCCAAAACAGCAGCTTCAATACTTGAATCTCTCTTCAAGAAGGATCCTCATGAAGCTGAATTTATACAGTCTATACAGGAGGTGGTTCATTCTATAGAACCAGTTTTGGTGAAGAACTCACAGTTAGCTCTCTCTCCCTCCCTCTTCCTCTCCCCTTACTGAGGAACAGCATGTCCTCAAGTATAACATGATTTCTGATGTTGATTTTTCAGATATGTTCAGATATTGGAGCGTTTATTAGAACCTGAGAGATGTTTTATCTTCAGAGTGCCATGGGTTGATGACAGAGGTGAAGCTCATGTCAATCGAGGTTTCCGTGTGCAGTTCAGTCAGGCTTTAGGTCCATGCAGAGGTGGTCTCCGTTTCCACCCTTCCATGAACTTAAGTGTGGCAAAGTTTCTAGCTTTTGAGCAGGTATTAGCATACTTGTCCGACATGCATTTTTCATGTAAACAAACCTGCCGCTACAACCTGTTCTTCATTCTTGTACCATTTGTTTTTCTGTTTTTGCATCAGACTACCTTTGATTCAATTATTGTAACAATTGATATAATGCACCTACATACAAGTAATACAACAACAACAACAACAACAAAGCCTTTAGTCCCAAACAAGTTGGGGTAGGCTAGAGCTGAAACCCATAAGATCTCGCAACCAACTCATGGTTCTGGCATGTGGATAGCTTTGATGCATATTGTAATGAATCCCCCCCCCCCCCCCCCCCCCCCTTATTTCATACTAGATTCTAAAGCCAATGGCATGTTTCCTAAGAAAGTCTTCATTTTATTTCGTGTGTGTACAATGGGGATTTGCGTGGATGTGCGGGTGGTGGGAATTTGCACAGCGTTTACTTCTGCCACGAGCAGATAAATGTCTAATGGTGTGCAAATAGAATCAAGTTATATAAATTTTGGGTGCTTGCAGTGCTATACGATGATTTGGTAATCTATTAGCACGTATTGGTATTGAGAAGTGGCCACTAAACCGAGAGGGTGTTTTCAGTGGACGTCAAACTTGTAATCTTACATGAGAATTCAATGTACCATTCTAAGCAATTTCCCTTTGTGCAGACTCTGAAGAATGCTCTGTCACTATATAAACTTGGAGGTGCTGCTGGAGGGAGCGATTTTGATCCAAAGGGTAAAAGTGAAATTGAGGTATTCGTGTTGTATTTTATTTCCTCTGGGCAACAATATTTACTGCATGTCAATATGATATTTTTCCGTGCCAGGTAATGCGCTTTTGTCAAAGTTTCATGGATGAGCTGTATAGATACTTGGGCCCTGATCAGGTACCTCGCATTGTATTATGTGCATTCGTTCAGAATTTGCCGTTTATTTCTAAATTAGTTAAGTGGCAGAAATTCATGCTTCAGTTTGTGCTGTAGGATTTTCCTGCTGAAGATGTTGGTGTTGGTCCAAGGGAAATGGGTTTCCTTTTTGGGCAGTACAGACGCCTTTCTGGTCATTTTCAGGTACACCATAGTACCATACATGTTACCCAAAACAATGTCTATGACGATCCTCTTTAGGTGTCATTCTTCCTGTTGTTACTTACTAAGAATTAATCTAAAGCATTGCCCTTCCCTATTTAGAATACCGGGACATCTTTTTAAAGTTGCTTTTGAATTTATAGTCCTCTACTGGATAATACTATATTCGCATTATAGTTGGCTGACTAAGAATTTGTTCTGTGAAGTGTTAATGTATTTGTACTCATTACATTCTCTGAGAAAAGGTGTTCTTGTCCTGATGCTGAACTTGTCTCTTGGTTCTACTAGTTCCTTTAGTCTACTTGAAGACTGTTTGATTTGGTTTCTACTTTCAGTTATTTGGTTCAAATATCTCTTCTCTTTTCTGTAGATTTCATTGCTGTTCTTATGCAGGGAAATTTTACAGGGCCTAAGATCTTCTGGTCTGGTTCTAGTTTTAGAACAGAAGCTACTGGATACGGGCTGGTAAAGTGGTATCTTAACTCCTCTTTTGAGCACAACTAGCCCATATCTTTCACGTGGCACAGTTCTTTCACAAAGTAATACTTTTGCCACATGTGCTGACAATTTTTTCCTATTAAAACAAATATTGTGTAACTTGTTGCAGGTATTTTTTGCACGTGTTGTACTTGCTGATATGAACAAGGAGCTCAAAGGATTAAGGTTGTTGACAGGGATCCATTTGTTTTACTGGATGTAATTTATCGATTTGGCAGCTTTCTAATGTGTGTAATTTGTGCAGATGTGCGATAAGTGGTTCCGGAAAGATAGCAATGCATGTCTTGGAAAAGCTTCTGTCGTGTGAAGCTATTCCTGTTACAGTCTCGGGTATGCAGATTTAAAGCTTAAGTTGAATTACTTAAACAGGAAATGTCATGAGGTACATTGGTGGGCAGGAGCATAAACAAAAGTCTGCTATCTTAAAAACAAGCCTGTCGCCATGAGAGGCACGCAGAATTTGGTGAATCGATCATGATTTGTTCTTAAGTATTTGCATATCCCCAAGACCCACAATGGTTCAACATTATTATTACTACTTCCCGTTGAACATGGTTGATATATGATTTCGAAGTGCATCAACTGTAACTCTCGAGATTCCGCAAAAAAAAAAAAAAAAAAAAAAAAACTGTAACTCTCGAGGGGCATGAAGTTGCACATTCTTACAATAGTTTTCTGCGCTTTGTGTTGGTTTCTTCATGATAATGGCTTTCAGGACTTTAAAGGTTTCTGGTGGTTTTGTTAATGAAATATCTCTTACCAAACCAGTGGTTGAACTCTGGAAACCTCCATCTCCATCAAAAGATTGTTGTTGTGCATTTACATTAGCAATATCAGTCCTGACCATGGAACCTAAGTGTCGCAATTCTTGCAGATTCAGAAGGCTATCTATTTGATGGAGACGGGTTTGATTATGTGAAATATACACTTATAAGGAATATTAAGGCACAGCAAAGGAGCCTCAAGTGAGTATTTGCCTTTCATATTTTTTCCGAAAAGCATTTGCCTTTCCTGTATTTTTAGTTTGTAAATGTTGAGCTTTTGAGATGCCACTTTCCATTTTACCAAACAGGGAGTACTTGAAAACATTTCCACGTGCCAAATATATCAAGGATGCCAAGCCATGGGGTGAGCAGTGTGATATTGCATTCCCGTGTGCATCACAAAATGAGATTGACCAGGCGGAGGCTCTTTCAATAATTAGCTCTGGTTGCCGTGTTCTTATAGAATGTATGATGTCTTGAATTGTGTCTTTTGGTTGCCTTCTCAGTGTTTATCCTTTGCAGATTAATTGTGTTTGTTAATTGCAGGTTCAAACATGCCATGCACTGGTCAAGCAGTTGATATCCTAAGAAAGGCAAAAGTCCATGTTGCTCCAGCGAAGGCAACTGCTGCTGGTGGGGTAATTCACTGTTTTGTTTGTTCTTGCCAAGTGTCACTTTATTGTTCTGGAACAATATATATGATTCATAGAAGAACGGGGTGTGGTTCAGTACACCCCACTTAGAAAAGTTTACGACTTTAAGGGAGATTAGAACTTACTCCCTCCGTCCCACAATATAAGATGTTTTTGCAAGCTATGTTAGCTTGCAAAAACGTCTTATATTATGGGACGGAGGGAGTAACTTTTATTCGTAAAGGATACTGTAGTCTATGTTTAAGTGTATGTGCTCCAACCGTTAACAACTTATTTCGATGTGCACCAGAATCTTGACTGATTCTCACGGGCTTTTGCAAAATTTTGGCTCAGCACTTTCCCAAGTATGGTTGCTGTATTTTGCACTGAGCACCTAGATTTCAAACACTACTTTAATGAAAACCACTTAAACGGATTCCGATCGTCATACATATGCTCCCGAGAGTAAACCGTTAGACTCACACTATTCCCCGACATGTTCATGTTTTTGTTTCGCTTGAATAACAAACAGGTAGCGGTCGGTGAACTTGAACTGAATCCAGAGTTCAGTTTAATGCAGTGGTCAGTAGAGGATTTCGAGAACAAAATACAGGTATAAGCCGCTGCTTCTGCCCGTTGGTGGCTACCCTTCCATATGTCAATATGAAGCTCTACTAAGTTTCTTCTTTTGGTTAAAACAGGAAGCAGTAAAGCAAACATATGACAGGTCGATGAAAGCTGCTCAAGAATATGGAATCCTGAAAGAGAACCCAGAGTTAGTTTCCTTGCATTCCTGACGATATCTTGTACATTTGCCTCCAACGGGCTTCACTCCAGAAGCTGATCAAGGACTCTCTCTCTCTCTCTCCAGGTCTTTGGTGCATGGTGCAAACATATCTGCCTTCCTGAACATTGCACAAGCCATGACTGATCAAGGATGTGTGTAGTTAAGCGTTTTTGTTCTGTCAAGAAGCAGAATTTGACATCCCTGCAGCCATGATCTCTCGTTGGAAAACTGTGGTTGCTGCAGACGTTTATTCGTAGCCTCCCTCACAGATCAATTTTATGTTTAGGCCTTGTCAAAGCTTCCCTCTGGTATGAAGGAAAAGCTTAGATCTATTTAGAGTATAGAAGGGCTTTGTAACACCCCCGGTATCATGCTACAGTGATCTCCTCCTAATGGTGGTCATGTCATCATGATCACTATGCCAATTTGCCACTTGTCCAAAATCAAAGCCTAATCTCACTTTGAATTGCATGTCAAATATTTGCTTCCTCAAACATGCCACCAAAATAGTTCATAATTTGGCAAATATTCCCTAAGTATTTGTCATGTTGAAACCAACCTCACCTAAATTCCCAAAATGCCCCTGGAAATTATTTGAGTGATTCAACAGCATTTAAATTGGCCTTTTCAATTTCTAAAAATGGTTAGACAATTCCAAATGGCTCTAAATTTTTTGTGCCACCTAACAATAATGTGCTTGATTTATGTGCAAAGTTTCACAGTTAACAAAAATCAATTGGTAGCTAAAAGAAATAGAAAACAGTAGCTAAAGTGAAAGGCAGAAAAAGAAAAAGGAAAAGACCTAAAAACTACTGCTATACTGGGCCCTAGTGGTCACAGTGCAGCCCAGCCCACCCAACCAGCCATCTCCTCCCTCACGTACAGAGGCATGGCGTGGCGACCATCCGCGCTCGCCATGGCTCGATGGCCGATGCCTGGCACTACAGGAGCTCGCCTGGGGATATATCTGGACGAGCCCAACCCCATTGACAAACCCTAGCTCGCCATATCCCCCTCGCTCGCCCTCCTCTTCTCTGTTTAGATTGCGCCCGAGCCGTTGCTGCCGCGCCATCATCGTCGTCGCGGCCACTGGCCTCCCCGGCGACCGGGAGGTTGTCCAGGGACTTCCTCGTCGTCGACTCCGTTGTCCCCGTGCATCCGTTCGACCGGAGCTGCACCGTACGCTCGGGATCGAGCTGGTTTTCCGCCATGGCCGTCGCAACTCGTCGTCGAGCTCGTCGCGTCTGGTCGTCCCCGCGCCTCCAAACCACGTCTACGAGCTTCGCAGTGAGCTCCTCTGCCGATCCCCTCCCTTTCCCTCCTCGATCCGTTGCCGTAGCCGCCGTCTCGAGCTCGTCCGAGCTCCCGCGTACGCGTACGCGTACGTGCGTGCTTGATGCGTTGCGCTACTGCTGTATTGCTACTGCTGCTCATGCCGCTTTGCTTTGCTGCTGCTCGCTACCGCCGCTTGCTAGCTGCTGCTGCCTTCTGCTGCTCCGCTGCTGCTGCCCGCGCCCGCGCGCACCTGCGCTCGCCCGCGCCCGCCTTTGCCAGCCCGCGCCGCGCTAGCCTTCCTGCTCGCCGCGTCCTGGCAGCGCCCGTGGCCGGCCACTGCCTGCGCGCACGCGCCTGCCGGCTGTGCTCTTATCAGATCGGGCCGGCCCTTGTTAATTGGGGATTAGGCCCTGTTAGATTATTTTTATTAGTTGCATTAGTTAGATGTCCCAATGACCGGTGGACCCCACTAGCTAATTAGGCAATTAAGGAATTAATTAAAACTCTGTTAAAAAAATGAGCCACTGACAGCTGGGCCCCGCAGGCCCGGTTGACCAGTCAACTGCTGACTGGGCAGTTGACCTGGTCCCACCAGTCAGCCTCTGTGTGCACAGCTGGGTACACTTCTGTGTAGCCGTAGCAATTTAACCTTTATTTTTGAAATTAATAATATTCCAGAAAATCCAGAAATTGTTTAAAAACTCTGAAAAATCATATAAAATAATCCGTAACTCGGATGAAAATAATTTATATATGAAAAATGATCAGAAAAATAAGACGAATCCGAATATGCCATCCACATACCTGTCACATGCCTCTAACACTACAAACATGGAACCTTCCCTTCCGGATTGTCTGTCCGATAATTGCCTAAAGCCGGGAAAATATTCCCAGATATTTCCCCGCTCTGTCTGTAACGTGTAGCACTGGGTTAGGTCACCTCAGCACATCATATTGCCATGACATGCATAGTGATGCATTTGTTTGCTTTATATTTATTGTTTCTTCCCCCTCTTCTCTCCGGTAGACTTCGAGACTGACGCTGCTCCCGAGTACGACTACGCCCTTGACGTCCAGCCCCTTTCAGCAGAGCTTCCAGGCAAGCAAACCCCCTTGATCATTTCAATATCGCCCAATTCTTTCTCTCCCCTGCTTGCATTAGAATTTGCTGTTGTTGTCCGATATCTCCTATTCTAATGCATAGCCTATTTTTGTAACCGTTGTTGATACCTTACCTGCTATCTTAAATGCTTAGTATAGGCTGATTAGTGATCCATCAGTGGCCCCGCACCCTTGTCCGTGTTGCTATGCTTAGCTTCCGGATGTTCGATCAGTGTGATCGACGTGCAGAGACCGACACATCACCGCACACCCCCTTAGTTGTACGACTTTGCAGAGCTACTATCGAGTGCCGAGGGTGATACCTCCTACCTCACTCCTGATGATATCTCTGTAGCATAGCTAGCCGGTTGTGGGTTACCGAGGGTGATTCCTCTTTCACCACCTCCGATGATGCCTCTGTCGTATAGCCCCTCAAGTGTGAACCCATCGAGGGTGATTCCTCCAAGTTCACCTTGGCGGATACATCGAGTGGGAGTCCATCGAGGGTGATTCCTCGGACTTCCCCCTTGATGATAAACACACACTGTTACCTTTAACTGTTGCCCCTTTTAACTGTTACTGCGGGACTGAAGGGACAGGCGGTACCACCCCGGTAGAGGTGGACCTGAGTTCCCGACAGTTTCTTGTGGAGTCGGGTTGACCAGGAGGGTACCCGCGAGATAATTACGCGGCACGGCCGGGCAGGCAGAGACCGCCCTAGAGAGGGATGGGCCTGGCCCTTGCCGTAAGTCCGCGAGACGGGGCGACAGGAGCACCGATCGTCACCGCGAGCTCCCAACACACTAACGGGTTTGGATATGTAATCTGAGTAGGCCTCTGGCCTTTTCGCACTAACCACCACGCGGGAAAAGTATGGGCACACGACGTCGTATGTTTCAGCCAAAGTTCTTCAGACGTCAGCAACTGAGCGGCGCGCGCCCGGGTGGACCGCGACAGCCTGCGTGTGTATACAGGGGCTAGGTCTGGTCCCGGCAGCGTTCGCAACGCGCAGGAGTGCAAAGGGCGATGGGCCCAAGACCCTGAGCGCTTAGGATTTAGACCGGCATGCTGACCTCTCTGCTGAGCCTAGGTAGGGCTACGGCGTGTCGATCAGCCAAGGCCGGGCATGGACCGAGTAAGTGTGTCCGGCCAGAGTTAATCGAGCGTGTTGGGTAAGTTGGTGCACCCCTGCAGGGAAGTTATCTATTCGAATAGGCGTGTCCATGGTAACAGGACGCTCGGAGTTGTATCCTGATCTACTACAACTAGAACTGGATACTTGTGATACTAAAATGATATGATGGCTCCGGGATCGCTTTATCGCAGGGAGTCGAGGAAGGATATCTGGGCATTGCTATTACCTACTTATTGCTTTATTATACTGCTAATCTGCACTCTTCTAATGCTGCAAGATGCTAGTCTTCGATAGGCTAAGCTTCCCCTCTATTCTGGCATTTCTGCAGTCCAGTCCACAGATATAGCCCCCTCTTTTGATACCGATGCATATCTAGCATAGTTCTGATGTAAATCTTGCGAGTACTTTGGATGAGTACTCACGGTTGCTTTGCTACCTTTTTTCCCCATACCCGATTGCTGCGATCAGATGACGGAGCCCCGGAGCCAGCTGACCCCGTCGACGACTACTACTACCCCGACGGAGCCTACTACTACGTGGAGACCGCCGACCAGGAGTAGTTCGGAGGCTCCCAGGCAGGAGGCCTACGCCTTTTCGATCTAGGTGTCGTTGTTTTGCTCAGCCTTCTTAAGGCACACTTGTCTAATTATGTCTGTACCAGATACTGATGCTTCCGCTGACTCTTGTGTAACTCGAGCTTATGTATTCGAGCCCTCGAGGCCCCTGGCTTGTAATATAAAGCTTGTATGACTTTAATTTGTGTCTAGAGTTGTGTTGTGATATCTTCCCGTGAGTCTTTGATCTTGATCGTGCGCATTTGCATGTATGATTAGTGCACGGTCGAGTCAGGGGCGTCACGGGCTTCCTGTTGTAGATCCCCATGTATTTATTCATTACTGCTAACATTAATGCTTGGAGAAGGAAATGTTTTTTTTTTGTGAATTCTACTACTGAATGTTGATGGTATTAGGTTTAACTTTTAGTAGTATGTGCCTTACATGAGAAGTCCACTACATCAAGGACGGACGGAGCAGATCAGCTCCTGGTGAAGGACGAGGATGAAGGATGAGGAGATCAAGCACAAATGACGGGTGTACTTCGAGAAGCTGTTCAATGAAGAGAATGAGAGCTCTATCATTGAGTTGGACGACTCTTTTGATGATACCACAAGATGTTTTGTGCGACAAATCCAGGAATTTGAGGTCAGGGTGGCTTTTAAAAGGATGAAAGCAGGCAAGGCGATGAACCCTGATTGTATTCCTATTGAGGCGTGGAGAGACCTCATGGACATAGCGATAGTATGGCTAACTAAGCTTTTCAATCTCATTTCTCGAGGAAATAAGATGCCAGAAGGATGACGGCGGAGTATATTAGTATCAATATTCAAGAACAAGGGTGATGTTCAAATTTGTATTAAATACAGCAAAATTAAGCTGATGAGCCACACAATGAAGCTATGGGAGAGCCATTGAGCACCACTTAAGAAGAATGACAAGCGTGACCAAAAATCAGTTTGGTTTCATTCCTGGGAGGTCGACCATAAAAGTTATTTTCTTGGTGCAACAATTTATGGAGAGATACAAGGAGCAAAAGAAGGACCTGCATATGACATATGGTGTTCATTGACTTTGAGAAGGCCTACGATAAGATACCATGGAATGTCATGTGGTGGGCCTTGGAGAAAGACACAGTTCCAACAAAGTACATTACCCTCATCAAGGACATGTACGGTAATGTTGTGACAAGTGTTCGAACAAGTGATGTAGACACCGATGATTTTCTGATTAAAATAGGATTGCATCGTGGATCAGCTTTGAGCCCTTATCTTTTTTGCTTTGGTGATGGATGACGTCACACGGGGTAAAATTAGATATCCCATGGTGTATGCTCTTTGCGAATGATGTGGTGCTAGTTGATGACAATCGGACGGGGGTTAATAAAAAGTTAGAGCCATGGCGAGAAACTTTGAAATCGAAAGGTTTTAGACTCGGTAGAACTAAAACTGAGTGCATGAGGTGCGGTTTCAGTATTGTGGGGCATGAGGAGAAGGTTAGCCTTGGTGGACAGGTGATACCTCAGAAGGACACCTTTCGATATTTGGGGTCAATGCTGCAGAAGCATGGTGATATTGATAAATATGTGAGCCATCGGATCAAAGCCGGATGGATGAAGTGGCGTCAAACTTCTAGCGTGGTTGTATAGACGGTGATCCGACCCGCAATGTTGTATGGCGTTGAGTGTTGGTCGACTAAAAGCCAATGTGAAAGATCGTGGATGTCGCCTAGAGGGGGGGGGGGGTGAATAGGCGCTTTAAAATAATTACGGTTTAGGCTTGAACAAATGCGGAATAAAACTAGCGTTTAATTTGTCAAGCACAAAACCTAAATCGACTAGGCTCACCTATGTGCACCAACAACTTATGCTAAGCAAGATAAATAACTAAGTGATAGCAAGATATATAACAAGAAACAATATGGCTATCACAAAGTAAAGTGCATAAGTAAAGGGCTCGGGTAAGAGATAACCGAGGCACGCGGAGACGACGATGTATCCCGAAGTTCACACCCTTGCGGATGCTAATCTCCGTTAGAGCGGTGTGGAGGCACAATGCTCCCCAACAATGCCACTAGGGCCACCGTATTCTCCTCACGCCCTCGCACAATGCAAGGTGCCGTGATTCCACTGAGGGACCCTTGAGGGCGGTCACCGAACCCGTACAAATGGCAACCCTTGGGGGCGGTCACCGGTACCCGTCAAATTGCTCGGGGCGATCTCCACAACCTAATTGGAGACCCCGACGCTTGCCCGGAGCTTTACACCACAATGATTGAGCTCCGAGGCACCACCAAGCCGTCTAGGGCGCCAAGGCACCCAAGAGGAACAAGCTCTAGGGTGCTCAAACACCCAAGAGTAATAAGCTTCTCAACTACTAACTTCCACGTATCACCGTGGAGAACTCAAACCGATGCAACTAATGCAATGGCAAGAACACACGAAGTGCTCAAGTCCCTCTCTCTCAAATCCCACCAAAGCAACAAAAGCTATGGAGGAAAGTGAGAGGAAGAACAAGGAGAACACCAAGAACTCCAAGATCTAGATCCAAGGGGTTCCCCTCACTTAGAGGAGAAAGTGATTGGTGGAAATGTGGATCTAGATCTCCTCTCTCTTTTCCCTCAAGAAGGAGCAAGAATCATTGGAGGGATTGAGAGATAGGCAAGCTCAAGAAGGTCAACAATGGGGGGAGAAATGAGCTCAAAGGATAAGATAACCGTTGGGGAAGAAGACCCCTTTTATAGGGCCACCCCAAATCTAACCGTTACCCGTGCTGGACGCGTACAAGCGGTACTACCGCTCTTGCGAGCGGTACTACCGCTTAAGCGGTAGTAATTCAAAAACAGCAGGCGAGAACACGGGACTGGAGCGGTAGTGCCGCACCAAGCGGTACTACCGTCCACCCAAGCGGTACTACCGCTAAACCGAAACGAGCAACAGAAACTTGCACACTCTGCGAAACACAAGCGGTAGAGCAGCGGTAGTGCAGGGCGGAAGTACCGCACCAAGCGGTACTACCGCCCAGCAGAGCGGTACTACCGCTCTGAGCGGTACTACCGCACTACAGCCGCACTACTACCGTTTAACAGAAAACGGCAACAGAGACGTGCACAGAAGGAAACCCCGCAAGCGGTAGTGGCGGCGGTAGTAAGGGCGGTAGTACCGCCAGAGCGGTACTACCGTGCTACTACCGCTCTACTACCGTGAATGGCAAACTGGCAACAGAGAGTTGCACGCTCGGGGAAACCCCAAGCGGTAGTGCCACGGAAGTACCAGCGGTACTACCGTGGGCACCAGCGGTACTACCGCTTGCAAGCTACTGAAAATCCACAGAAAACAGAGGATACAAATAAAACCAGAACTGCCATAACTTCTGCAAATGAGCTCCGAATTGAGCAAACTCAAGCTTGTTGGATAGAAGACAACGAGTACTATCCAAACAGCGACTGGTTATAATAAGAAGTGGCAGGGGAGATATGCCTAACATATAGAGATGAGAAACCTCTATGAATGAAGAACCGGCATAAACTCCAACATCGAAAACATCATAGAAGATGCATATATGAACTCCGTTTTCGATGAACTCGAGCTTGTCATGAAGATGACCAAAAGCTCAAAGACTCACAAAGAGAAACACCAAACACAAACCAAGAAAGATGATGCAAGGATGCAATGGTTTGAGCTCTCTACGAATGATACGATAAAGCTACTCACTTGAGAGCCCCCCTTGATAGTACGGCTATCGATCCTAAAACCCGGTCTCCCAACTACCACCATGAGACCGGTAAAATAGAAAACCTATCAAGGGCAAACCTTTGCCTTGCGCATAGTCCACTTGAGCTAGATGATGACGATCTTGACCTCCTCAAGTTGGACCACCTTTCTTGATTGCGCCGGCTCGATGAAGACTAGTTGATTGCTCCCCCATACTCCACTATGGGTGAGCCACTCTTTGGCACATCTTCACAAGTCCATTGTCACCACAATGGACGGCAAGCTTCAAGCATGTGATCTCTTCGTGATACTCCACTTGAACTTGCACACCGCAATGTTGATGACGATCACCACTTGATGTCATCCTCCATGGGTTGAATGAGATCTTCCTCTTGACGCAAGCCCATGGAAACATACCTAACCCCACATAAAACTCTCGCATAGAACATGGGTTAGTACACAAAGCGTAATGGACAATGCTTACCATACCGTGAGATCACTTGATCCCACTCGGTACATCTTCTATGCTTTGTGTGTTGATCAACATGACCAATCTTTGGATAACTCCATGAATAACCTTGGTCAACACATATTCTTCTTCTAATAACCTTGAAACCAACAAATGGTCTTCAAGCAATGCCTATGGACAAACCCTTCAAATATAACTCAAGGCAACCATTAGTCCATAGAGATTGTCATCAATTACCAAAACCAAACATGGGGGCAGCACATGTTCTTTCAATCTCCCCCATTTTGGTAATTGATGACAATCACTTTCAAGAGAGTTTATATAAGGAATTAAGCATCACCATGCAAAGAAACAACTAATAATGCAAGAGCATGTGATGCAAATGCTTAGGAACAAAACCAAAGCAAACATGAAGAAATAGCTCTCTAAACTTCTCCACAAAACTCTCTAAACTTCTCCCCCATTGGCATCGATTGCCAAAATGGGCGAAAAGCTTAGAAGGCCAACATAATATGTGTTCCTCCATAAAGTGTGTATTTCTCAAGATATGAGTGAAATACAATACACATATCCAATGATGAATAGTTGGAGGAAGACAAACTATATTGAGGATCCAAAGATTGCTAAAAGAATGATATGGCACAAAGACATACCAAAGAGAGAAGCAAGCAATCTAAGGATACCAAAAGGACCAATCAATCAAATGATCCGATACCAATTGATAGAAACCAATTGAAGGATACCAATTGGACCAATCAATCAAATGATCCGACGAGCCACACGAACAACAGATATTATGATATGAGCATAGGAGTGTTCTAAAGAACATAGAGAAGCTCCCCATAATTTGTGCATTATTTAGTTTTGTATTTGGATACAACGTGCACAAAATAGGATCATCACTCCCCCAAAATCAATAGAAACTCACAACAAGTGCAAGTGAGCATATGGGAAACTAAGCCTAGCACTTGCAACAAACACATGGTTGAGCAACATGAAAGAGAGGCAACTTAGGAATAGGCTCAACCAAAACGATGTGTGTGAGTCATGGCAAAGCACTTGAGAAGACTAATATAAGGATGAGCATTAAGCATCAACATAGTCTTTAATAAATGAGATACAAGGTGCAAGACACGTCCTTCCCACACACAACAAGCAAATGGGTTCACAGGCTCACTAAAATGCGAATTAACTACAAAGCTTGTGACAACCCACGGCGAAGATAGAAAAAGATAGCTTTGTAAAGAGGAGGGATACCAATTGACATGGCGAAAGCCTCGTCAAGACAAGCATGAGGAAAACAATCTTCACCACAAAAGAGTGCAACAAGATGCAAGGATATAAGATCCGCACTCAAGAGACAAATGCTTTCACGGAGCCACCAAAGAAAATAGGAGAGAAAGAAAAGGTGGACGTGAAAGAAAGGATATCATCTAGAGATGTAATTTCTCTCAAGTGTATAAGGTTCTAGGTAGATGAAAATCATGATGATATCAATCCACAAAGAAGGATATACACACGAAATAGTTACAGCACGAAGGAACAAGATATCCAAAAGGAAGTCATAAATATACCAATAAGATCTTTGCTTGAAAGCATAGCACATGGCTTAATATTGTCTTATTGTATATCAATGAATTCCAACTACACAAACATCAAAGACATCACAACTCGCAAGAAGAGATCATTGTTGGGATGCTTTGAGAAAGGAAACAAGTATCACTAGAACGGATCAAGAAAATCATGCCATGATGCAACCTACACAAGGTTGAATGTAATAAATGTATGCATGAAGTTGATACTTGTTACCGAGATAGCATTGGAATGATGTAGAAGATACCAATTGAAGGTAGTAGAAAGTAGTTTGTTGATCATCCTAGCTTGACTCCGATAAGCACATGGTGACACCACCTTCCTTGTGAGTGAGCCGAGCATCCAATGCATCTCCAATTGTTCCTAGAACAACATCACAAACAAAATGGTGCCCAAACTCATTGGGACCAAAGAGTTAGAGAACCAACAACACATAGGAAAAACTCCACATAAATATGTGCATATGGATATGAAATTGAATTTCATGCACATCTCATCCAATTTGAGACTTGGTGGAGTTTCCCCTATATATTGGGTCAAAGAAAGAAAGCATGCCAAAGAAATGCATGAAGTAAATATGCACGCTTAAGACTTTCAAGAACCAAAGGGAGATACAATTTGGACAAAACACCAAGTAAACCAAGAAGGCAACCAAAGATTGACACGACATAAGGTTGTCCAAATTATATCAAAGAACCAACTCAACTCATGATTTAAGACAATTAGAGATCAACACATGAGAAGAGATGCCAATTGAAACCAAACCAAATCAACACATGATTTGATAAGATACCAATTGAAAAGATACCAAGTGAAAATAAGATACCAAATGAAGAAATAATCACTTGAAGGATACCAAATAAAAGATACATCAAGGAATGAGATATCCAATGAAACACAACAATTGAAAGATATCAAATAAAGAGATATCAAACTCCCAGAAGAGAGCAAGGTTCCAACAAAACAAACCAAACCCTCTACAAATTTCATGATGGCACAAAGCACCAAAAGGAAAAAGTTTGCCTTCCAAAAGCCCGGACAAGATAGGGATTAAATACCAATTGAAAAGAACATAAAGAAAATAGCGTTCTAAAGAAAATAGGACAGCTCCCCCAAGATTTATGCATTATTTAGGATTTTGCATTTGAATACAAAATGCACAAGATGGGATCACTACTTTCACTATATCTATAGAAACACTAAACATGTTCAAGACAATCAAAAGATCCATAAGAGGCAAGGAAGACAACGGGAGTAAAACACACCACAAATACTTGGCAATAAATAAGGCAACCAAAAGCCAATGTAAAGATGATCAACAATTTCTACCACATACTAGAATACCAATTGTCAAGAGACAAGAAGTATTTGGAATTACTTCCCGGTGGTAGATTGCAAAGGTATCCAAGATCATCTTCACACCAAACAACATAAGCATGTGACAGAAGATAAGAATTAAGCACAATGCTTAGATAGAGATTCTTGATAGCTTCAAGTAGGCAAACAATCATGCAAGCAATGATTAGAATAACTTGAAGCAAACGGTTCCCAAATAGGAAATAAAAGTACATATTGGAGGAAAGCCGTACCAAGAAAAAACTCACACAAACAAGATCCAAAAGATGAGCAATAACAGCATTTAAGCAAATTGGAACTTGTTTGAGCAACCATGCCACAAAGAAACAAGATAATCTATAATATCAACTCTAGGTGGCACAACCTCAATTGTACACATTTTCTAGGCTTGTAATATACACATAGCATATTACTCCCCCATAATGTGATAATCCATATTTAACAAGTGGCAAACAAAAACCAACTAGAGATGATTAATGGACACTTTAGAATTTGAATTTCTCATGAATAAGACATACCACATAGAGACTAGATAATCTTGCAATATCAATACTAAGTGGTATTCCTCATGTACACACATTTGTGGGATCGGGAGGTGCACAAAGCACATCAATCCCCCAAAATGGGATGATCCATTAATATCTCACAAGAGCCAACTAAGATACAAACAAGATGCAAAAAGGCTCAACACAACACTCACGCATACATGATGTGCAAACCAACATACACATACTTGATTACTCAAGGCAAGCAAATTGGAAGCACAACATATACAAACACATGCAAGGTACACAACCAAACATGCAAAGGGGCAAGTAACTTTCAATGTAAACAATTTAAGTACAAGTTACCGCAAGGAGGCACATTGGATATAAGATAGAAACTTGATAATCCAATGACTTGGCTTTTGACAATATGAATGATGAAGTCCCCTTAATTCTTCATAATATAGCCAAGTCTCCAATGCCTTCCAACACCACCTATTGATCAAGTTTGAGCTTGTTGGTCCCCAACCAAGTTGGGTCCTAAGAGGTTAGTCACAATAGGCTTGGCAACCCAAATGGTTCTTTTCATGACACCACATTGAGTACCAATAAATTTGGCAAACACATTGCCAACCTTATCCTTCCGAAGAGAATAAACATCATCAATTAAAATAGGGTTGGATAAGGTACCATTCGTGCATGAAGAAGCAAAGTGACCCTTCTTCCGACATAAGTAGCAACATTTACCCTTTACTTTCTTCTCAATTGATTTCTCAACTTGAGGAGCGTTGACTTGGGTCTTCTTGGGAAGTGGCCTTTCTTCAACTTGACGTTGGGCATGGGATTGAACTTGTGGCCGCTTCCCTTGTTGCTTGTCACTATGGGGCTTCTTCTTCAATGGGCAAGATCTAACATGGTGCCCTTCTATCTTGCACTTGAAGCAAACAATCTTGGCCGAATTCTTGACTTGTTCTTGGCCCTTATTATTGTTGCTCTTGGACTTCTTCTTCTTATTGGAGTTGAATCCAAGTCCACCTTTGTCATTGGGAGATTTTTGCACACTCAAAATATTCTTGAGTGTGGACTTCCCTTCATGACTCTTTTCCAAGTTTTTCTTCAAAGAAGTGACTTGGGCCTTGAGCTCTTTGATTTCCTCTACATGGTTAGTATCAACACAAGTACTAGAGGAAGTATAAGCATCATTGTTAGAGCAACAAGGCAAGGAAAGTAATTCATCACAAGATGTACCAATGTTATGCATAGAAGAATTACGAGGACTAGCACATGTTAATAAAGCATTTTTACTAGATGTAGTGCTAAGGTCCACATGAGGCTCACTAGATGTTACCTTAGTAGTACAAGCCTCATGAACTATCTTTAGCACATCATGGGATACTAGAAGATCACCATGAGAGCTCGAGAGCTTTTCATGACTTTCTTCCAATTTCCCATAATTGCTAGATAGCAACTCAAGTTGAGCCCTTAGCTCAACATTCTCCTTCAATATGGATGCTTCACAAGAAATAGAGTTAGTAGCACAAGCATCATCATTAACAACAAGAGGAGAAGGCAACTTGGCAAGCTCTTTAGCATATGAAGCTTGAAGTTGAGCATGAGACTCGGTGAGTTCAATGAGCGAACTCTTAACGACCCTTGAGCCATTTTCGAGGTGCTCAAAGTCCTCAAGGAGTTTAGCATGAGCAAATTCAAGCTTATCATTTTTAGTTCTAAAATCATTTGCCACCTCGAGAGCTCTATCATGGGATTCCTTTAATCTAGATAATTCTAGAGCAAAGGTCTCCTCAAGAGATTCCTTGGTGGTTTGTTCAAGTTCAAGAGCTTGAGATAGCTCCGCAATCTCATTAGCGTAATCACGCTCATGACCTTCCATTTTCTCAATGGTGGCCTCATGCTCCTCGAGATGAGATTCCAACTCCTCCATATATTTCTTGCCCTCAATGGCAATAGTCATAATTTCCATGAAGTTGGAACGAGCAATTTTATTCTTATGAAGAGCTTTAAAAATCATTTCTCCCTTAATTTTTAAGGAAGCAACATTATCATTCTCTTCATCATTATCCTCATCATCACTAGCATCAACATCATCATCAAGAGATATATTGGGGTTCAAAGGAGGAGATACCTTTGAAGCCTTAGCCATAAGGCAAAAAGCAATAGATGATGATGTAGGATCCCTTGAGGCACCATTCAAGACCACATCTTGTTCCATGGAGTGTTGGGTTTCCTCTACATTGTTAGCACAATAACTCGAGGAAATAGATACATTTTTATCATGGCAACAAGATATAGCAAGCATATCATTATGAGATATAGTCAAGCAATTTCTACATGATATGCAAGGACTATCAACACAAGCATGTGAAACATTTAGAGTGCTCGAAGTGTTGAAGTCCAAAGATGAAGCATTGCAATAAGATAGTGATGAAGAATCATCAACAATAAGCCCACTATCATCATTACAATGAACACCACTACTCACCATAACATTACCTTGTGGCAAACCACATGTAGGTGAAGTAGAAGAAGTTGAGAAGACAACATGGCCGGAGGTGGAGGGAGAACAATCATCTCCACAAATCTTGGACACACCATATTTGTCTTGAAGCTTTGTCCACAACTCATGAGCATCTCGGAATGGCATGAGTTGAAATATAACTACATTGCTCAAAGCATCAAAAAGCACATTAGAAGCTTGAGCATTGAGATAAGAGTTTTTATCATCCTCTATAGATAATCTTTGAGAATCCTTTGGAGGAGAAAAACTCATATCTACAATTCGCTCTAAACATGGGTCCATGACCCTAAAGAGATTAAGCATGCGAATTACCCAAACATCAAAATTTGTGCCATCAAAACTAAGAGTGTCAGAGAATCCTAATCCCCTGGTTGACATCCTTACTCTCTAGGCGGTTAAACCTAATAATGAGAGACGAGGCTCTGATACCAATTGAAAGATCGTGGATGTCGCCTAGAGGGGGGGGGGGTGAATAGGCGCTTTAAAATAATTACGGTTTAGGCTTGAACAAATGCGGAATAAAACTAGCGTTTAATTTGTCAAGCACAAAACCTAAATCGACTAGGCTCACCTATGTGCACCAACAACTTATGCTAAGCAAGATAAATAACTAAGTGATAGCAAGATATATAACAAGAAACAATATGGCTATCACAAAGTAAAGTGCATAAGTAAAGGGCTCGGGTAAGAGATAACCGAGGCACGCGGAGACGACGATGTATCCCGAAGTTCACACCCTTGCGGATGCTAATCTCCGTTAGAGCGGTGTGGAGGCACAATGCTCCCCAACAATGCCACTAGGGCCACCGTATTCTCCTCACGCCCTCGCACAATGCAAGGTGCCGTGATTCCACTGAGGGACCCTTGAGGGCGGTCACCGAACCCGTACAAATGGCAACCCTTGGGGGCGGTCACCGGTACCCGTCAAATTGCTCGGGGCGATCTCCACAACCTAATTGGAGACCCCGACGCTTGCCCGGAGCTTTACACCACAATGATTGAGCTCCGAGGCACCACCAAGCCGTCTAGGGCGCCAAGGCACCCAAGAGGAACAAGCTCTAGGGTGCTCAAACACCCAAGAGTAATAAGCTTCTCAACTACTAACTTCCACGTATCACCGTGGAGAACTCAAACCGATGCAACTAATGCAATGGCAAGAACACACGAAGTGCTCAAGTCCCTCTCTCTCAAATCCCACCAAAGCAACAAAAGCTATGGAGGAAAGTGAGAGGAAGAACAAGGAGAACACCAAGAACTCCAAGATCTAGATCCAAGGGGTTCCCCTCACTTAGAGGAGAAAGTGATTGGTGGAAATGTGGATCTAGATCTCCTCTCTCTTTTCCCTCAAGAAGGAGCAAGAATCATTGGAGGGATTGAGAGATAGGCAAGCTCAAGAAGGTCAACAATGGGGGGAGAAATGAGCTCAAAGGATAAGATAACCGTTGGGGAAGAAGACCCCTTTTATAGGGCCACCCCAAATCTAACCGTTACCCGTGCTGGACGCGTACAAGCGGTACTACCGCTCTTGCGAGCGGTACTACCGCTTAAGCGGTAGTAATTCAAAAACAGCAGGCGAGAACACGGGACTGGAGCGGTAGTGCCGCACCAAGCGGTACTACCGTCCACCCAAGCGGTACTACCGCTAAACCGAAACGAGCAACAGAAACTTGCACACTCTGCGAAACACAAGCGGTAGAGCAGCGGTAGTGCAGGGCGGAAGTACCGCACCAAGCGGTACTACCGCCCAGCAGAGCGGTACTACCGCTCTGAGCGGTACTACCGCACTACAGCCGCACTACTACCGTTTAACAGAAAACGGCAACAGAGACGTGCACAGAAGGAAACCCCGCAAGCGGTAGTGGCGGCGGTAGTAAGGGCGGTAGTACCGCCAGAGCGGTACTACCGTGCTACTACCGCTCTACTACCGTGAATGGCAAACTGGCAACAGAGAGTTGCACGCTCGGGGAAACCCCAAGCGGTAGTGCCACGGAAGTACCAGCGGTACTACCGTGGGCACCAGCGGTACTACCGCTTGCAAGCTACTGAAAATCCACAGAAAACAGAGGATACAAATAAAACCAGAACTGCCATAACTTCTGCAAATGAGCTCCGAATTGAGCAAACTCAAGCTTGTTGGATAGAAGACAACGAGTACTATCCAAACAGCGACTGGTTATAATAAGAAGTGGCAGGGGAGATATGCCTAACATATAGAGATGAGAAACCTCTATGAATGAAGAACCGGCATAAACTCCAACATCGAAAACATCATAGAAGATGCATATATGAACTCCGTTTTCGATGAACTCGAGCTTGTCATGAAGATGACCAAAAGCTCAAAGACTCACAAAGAGAAACACCAAACACAAACCAAGAAAGATGATGCAAGGATGCAATGGTTTGAGCTCTCTACGAATGATACGATAAAGCTACTCACTTGAGAGCCCCCCTTGATAGTACGGCTATCGATCCTAAAACCCGGTCTCCCAACTACCACCATGAGACCGGTAAAATAGAAAACCTATCAAGGGCAAACCTTTGCCTTGCGCATAGTCCACTTGAGCTAGATGATGACGATCTTGACCTCCTCAAGTTGGACCACCTTTCTTGATTGCGCCGGCTCGATGAAGACTAGTTGATTGCTCCCCCATACTCCACTATGGGTGAGCCACTCTTTGGCACATCTTCACAAGTCCATTGTCACCACAATGGACGGCAAGCTTCAAGCATGTGATCTCTTCGTGATACTCCACTTGAACTTGCACACCGCAATGTTGATGACGATCACCACTTGATGTCATCCTCCATGGGTTGAATGAGATCTTCCTCTTGACGCAAGCCCATGGAAACATACCTAACCCCACATAAAACTCTCGCATAGAACATGGGTTAGTACACAAAGCGTAATGGACAATGCTTACCATACCGTGAGATCACTTGATCCCACTCGGTACATCTTCTATGCTTTGTGTGTTGATCAACATGACCAATCTTTGGATAACTCCATGAATAACCTTGGTCAACACATATTCTTCTTCTAATAACCTTGAAACCAACAAATGGTCTTCAAGCAATGCCTATGGACAAACCCTTCAAATATAACTCAAGGCAACCATTAGTCCATAGAGATTGTCATCAATTACCAAAACCAAACATGGGGGCAGCACATGTTCTTTCAATCTCCCCCATTTTGGTAATTGATGACAATCACTTTCAAGAGAGTTTATATAAGGAATTAAGCATCACCATGCAAAGAAACAACTAATAATGCAAGAGCATGTGATGCAAATGCTTAGGAACAAAACCAAAGCAAACATGAAGAAATAGCTCTCTAAACTTCTCCACAAAACTCTCTAAACTTCTCCCCCATTGGCATCGATTGCCAAAATGGGCGAAAAGCTTAGAAGGCCAACATAATATGTGTTCCTCCATAAAGTGTGTATTTCTCAAGATATGAGTGAAATACAATACACATATCCAATGATGAATAGTTGGAGGAAGACAAACTATATTGAGGATCCAAAGATTGCTAAAAGAATGATATGGCACAAAGACATACCAAAGAGAGAAGCAAGCAATCTAAGGATACCAAAAGGACCAATCAATCAAATGATCCGATACCAATTGATAGAAACCAATTGAAGGATACCAATTGGACCAATCAATCAAATGATCCGACGAGCCACACGAACAACAGATATTATGATATGAGCATAGGAGTGTTCTAAAGAACATAGAGAAGCTCCCCATAATTTGTGCATTATTTAGTTTTGTATTTGGATACAACGTGCACAAAATAGGATCATCACTCCCCCAAAATCAATAGAAACTCACAACAAGTGCAAGTGAGCATATGGGAAACTAAGCCTAGCACTTGCAACAAACACATGGTTGAGCAACATGAAAGAGAGGCAACTTAGGAATAGGCTCAACCAAAACGATGTGTGTGAGTCATGGCAAAGCACTTGAGAAGACTAATATAAGGATGAGCATTAAGCATCAACATAGTCTTTAATAAATGAGATACAAGGTGCAAGACACGTCCTTCCCACACACAACAAGCAAATGGGTTCACAGGCTCACTAAAATGCGAATTAACTACAAAGCTTGTGACAACCCACGGCGAAGATAGAAAAAGATAGCTTTGTAAAGAGGAGGGATACCAATTGACATGGCGAAAGCCTCGTCAAGACAAGCATGAGGAAAACAATCTTCACCACAAAAGAGTGCAACAAGATGCAAGGATATAAGATCCGCACTCAAGAGACAAATGCTTTCACGGAGCCACCAAAGAAAATAGGAGAGAAAGAAAAGGTGGACGTGAAAGAAAGGATATCATCTAGAGATGTAATTTCTCTCAAGTGTATAAGGTTCTAGGTAGATGAAAATCATGATGATATCAATCCACAAAGAAGGATATACACACGAAATAGTTACAGCACGAAGGAACAAGATATCCAAAAGGAAGTCATAAATATACCAATAAGATCTTTGCTTGAAAGCATAGCACATGGCTTAATATTGTCTTATTGTATATCAATGAATTCCAACTACACAAACATCAAAGACATCACAACTCGCAAGAAGAGATCATTGTTGGGATGCTTTGAGAAAGGAAACAAGTATCACTAGAACGGATCAAGAAAATCATGCCATGATGCAACCTACACAAGGTTGAATGTAATAAATGTATGCATGAAGTTGATACTTGTTACCGAGATAGCATTGGAATGATGTAGAAGATACCAATTGAAGGTAGTAGAAAGTAGTTTGTTGATCATCCTAGCTTGACTCCGATAAGCACATGGTGACACCACCTTCCTTGTGAGTGAGCCGAGCATCCAATGCATCTCCAATTGTTCCTAGAACAACATCACAAACAAAATGGTGCCCAAACTCATTGGGACCAAAGAGTTAGAGAACCAACAACACATAGGAAAAACTCCACATAAATATGTGCATATGGATATGAAATTGAATTTCATGCACATCTCATCCAATTTGAGACTTGGTGGAGTTTCCCCTATATATTGGGTCAAAGAAAGAAAGCATGCCAAAGAAATGCATGAAGTAAATATGCACGCTTAAGACTTTCAAGAACCAAAGGGAGATACAATTTGGACAAAACACCAAGTAAACCAAGAAGGCAACCAAAGATTGACACGACATAAGGTTGTCCAAATTATATCAAAGAACCAACTCAACTCATGATTTAAGACAATTAGAGATCAACACATGAGAAGAGATGCCAATTGAAACCAAACCAAATCAACACATGATTTGATAAGATACCAATTGAAAAGATACCAAGTGAAAATAAGATACCAAATGAAGAAATAATCACTTGAAGGATACCAAATAAAAGATACATCAAGGAATGAGATATCCAATGAAACACAACAATTGAAAGATATCAAATAAAGAGATATCAAACTCCCAGAAGAGAGCAAGGTTCCAACAAAACAAACCAAACCCTCTACAAATTTCATGATGGCACAAAGCACCAAAAGGAAAAAGTTTGCCTTCCAAAAGCCCGGACAAGATAGGGATTAAATACCAATTGAAAAGAACATAAAGAAAATAGCGTTCTAAAGAAAATAGGACAGCTCCCCCAAGATTTATGCATTATTTAGGATTTTGCATTTGAATACAAAATGCACAAGATGGGATCACTACTTTCACTATATCTATAGAAACACTAAACATGTTCAAGACAATCAAAAGATCCATAAGAGGCAAGGAAGACAACGGGAGTAAAACACACCACAAATACTTGGCAATAAATAAGGCAACCAAAAGCCAATGTAAAGATGATCAACAATTTCTACCACATACTAGAATACCAATTGTCAAGAGACAAGAAGTATTTGGAATTACTTCCCGGTGGTAGATTGCAAAGGTATCCAAGATCATCTTCACACCAAACAACATAAGCATGTGACAGAAGATAAGAATTAAGCACAATGCTTAGATAGAGATTCTTGATAGCTTCAAGTAGGCAAACAATCATGCAAGCAATGATTAGAATAACTTGAAGCAAACGGTTCCCAAATAGGAAATAAAAGTACATATTGGAGGAAAGCCGTACCAAGAAAAAACTCACACAAACAAGATCCAAAAGATGAGCAATAACAGCATTTAAGCAAATTGGAACTTGTTTGAGCAACCATGCCACAAAGAAACAAGATAATCTATAATATCAACTCTAGGTGGCACAACCTCAATTGTACACATTTTCTAGGCTTGTAATATACACATAGCATATTACTCCCCCATAATGTGATAATCCATATTTAACAAGTGGCAAACAAAAACCAACTAGAGATGATTAATGGACACTTTAGAATTTGAATTTCTCATGAATAAGACATACCACATAGAGACTAGATAATCTTGCAATATCAATACTAAGTGGTATTCCTCATGTACACACATTTGTGGGATCGGGAGGTGCACAAAGCACATCAATCCCCCAAAATGGGATGATCCATTAATATCTCACAAGAGCCAACTAAGATACAAACAAGATGCAAAAAGGCTCAACACAACACTCACGCATACATGATGTGCAAACCAACATACACATACTTGATTACTCAAGGCAAGCAAATTGGAAGCACAACATATACAAACACATGCAAGGTACACAACCAAACATGCAAAGGGGCAAGTAACTTTCAATGTAAACAATTTAAGTACAAGTTACCGCAAGGAGGCACATTGGATATAAGATAGAAACTTGATAATCCAATGACTTGGCTTTTGACAATATGAATGATGAAGTCCCCTTAATTCTTCATAATATAGCCAAGTCTCCAATGCCTTCCAACACCACCTATTGATCAAGTTTGAGCTTGTTGGTCCCCAACCAAGTTGGGTCCTAAGAGGTTAGTCACAATAGGCTTGGCAACCCAAATGGTTCTTTTCATGACACCACATTGAGTACCAATAAATTTGGCAAACACATTGCCAACCTTATCCTTCCGAAGAGAATAAACATCATCAATTAAAATAGGGTTGGATAAGGTACCATTCGTGCATGAAGAAGCAAAGTGACCCTTCTTCCGACATAAGTAGCAACATTTACCCTTTACTTTCTTCTCAATTGATTTCTCAACTTGAGGAGCGTTGACTTGGGTCTTCTTGGGAAGTGGCCTTTCTTCAACTTGACGTTGGGCATGGGATTGAACTTGTGGCCGCTTCCCTTGTTGCTTGTCACTATGGGGCTTCTTCTTCAATGGGCAAGATCTAACATGGTGCCCTTCTATCTTGCACTTGAAGCAAACAATCTTGGCCGAATTCTTGACTTGTTCTTGGCCCTTATTATTGTTGCTCTTGGACTTCTTCTTCTTATTGGAGTTGAATCCAAGTCCACCTTTGTCATTGGGAGATTTTTGCACACTCAAAATATTCTTGAGTGTGGACTTCCCTTCATGACTCTTTTCCAAGTTTTTCTTCAAAGAAGTGACTTGGGCCTTGAGCTCTTTGATTTCCTCTACATGGTTAGTATCAACACAAGTACTAGAGGAAGTATAAGCATCATTGTTAGAGCAACAAGGCAAGGAAAGTAATTCATCACAAGATGTACCAATGTTATGCATAGAAGAATTACGAGGACTAGCACATGTTAATAAAGCATTTTTACTAGATGTAGTGCTAAGGTCCACATGAGGCTCACTAGATGTTACCTTAGTAGTACAAGCCTCATGAACTATCTTTAGCACATCATGGGATACTAGAAGATCACCATGAGAGCTCGAGAGCTTTTCATGACTTTCTTCCAATTTCCCATAATTGCTAGATAGCAACTCAAGTTGAGCCCTTAGCTCAACATTCTCCTTCAATATGGATGCTTCACAAGAAATAGAGTTAGTAGCACAAGCATCATCATTAACAACAAGAGGAGAAGGCAACTTGGCAAGCTCTTTAGCATATGAAGCTTGAAGTTGAGCATGAGACTCGGTGAGTTCAATGAGCGAACTCTTAACGACCCTTGAGCCATTTTCGAGGTGCTCAAAGTCCTCAAGGAGTTTAGCATGAGCAAATTCAAGCTTATCATTTTTAGTTCTAAAATCATTTGCCACCTCGAGAGCTCTATCATGGGATTCCTTTAATCTAGATAATTCTAGAGCAAAGGTCTCCTCAAGAGATTCCTTGGTGGTTTGTTCAAGTTCAAGAGCTTGAGATAGCTCCGCAATCTCATTAGCGTAATCACGCTCATGACCTTCCATTTTCTCAATGGTGGCCTCATGCTCCTCGAGATGAGATTCCAACTCCTCCATATATTTCTTGCCCTCAATGGCAATAGTCATAATTTCCATGAAGTTGGAACGAGCAATTTTATTCTTATGAAGAGCTTTAAAAATCATTTCTCCCTTAATTTTTAAGGAAGCAACATTATCATTCTCTTCATCATTATCCTCATCATCACTAGCATCAACATCATCATCAAGAGATATATTGGGGTTCAAAGGAGGAGATACCTTTGAAGCCTTAGCCATAAGGCAAAAAGCAATAGATGATGATGTAGGATCCCTTGAGGCACCATTCAAGACCACATCTTGTTCCATGGAGTGTTGGGTTTCCTCTACATTGTTAGCACAATAACTCGAGGAAATAGATACATTTTTATCATGGCAACAAGATATAGCAAGCATATCATTATGAGATATAGTCAAGCAATTTCTACATGATATGCAAGGACTATCAACACAAGCATGTGAAACATTTAGAGTGCTCGAAGTGTTGAAGTCCAAAGATGAAGCATTGCAATAAGATAGTGATGAAGAATCATCAACAATAAGCCCACTATCATCATTACAATGAACACCACTACTCACCATAACATTACCTTGTGGCAAACCACATGTAGGTGAAGTAGAAGAAGTTGAGAAGACAACATGGCCGGAGGTGGAGGGAGAACAATCATCTCCACAAATCTTGGACACACCATATTTGTCTTGAAGCTTTGTCCACAACTCATGAGCATCTCGGAATGGCATGAGTTGAAATATAACTACATTGCTCAAAGCATCAAAAAGCACATTAGAAGCTTGAGCATTGAGATAAGAGTTTTTATCATCCTCTATAGATAATCTTTGAGAATCCTTTGGAGGAGAAAAACTCATATCTACAATTCGCTCTAAACATGGGTCCATGACCCTAAAGAGATTAAGCATGCGAATTACCCAAACATCAAAATTTGTGCCATCAAAACTAAGAGTGTCAGAGAATCCTAATCCCCTGGTTGACATCCTTACTCTCTAGGCGGTTAAACCTAATAATGAGAGACGAGGCTCTGATACCAATTGAAAGATCGTGGATGTCGCCTAGAGGGGGGGGGGGGTGAATAGGCGCTTTAAAATAATTACGGTTTAGGCTTGAACAAATGCGGAATAAAACTAGCGTTTAATTTGTCAAGCACAAAACCTAAATCGACTAGGCTCACCTATGTGCACCAACAACTTATGCTAAGCAAGATAAATAACTAAGTGATAGCAAGATATATAACAAGAAACAATATGGCTATCACAAAGTAAAGTGCATAAGTAAAGGGCTCGGGTAAGAGATAACCGAGGCACGCGGAGACGACGATGTATCCCGAAGTTCACACCCTTGCGGATGCTAATCTCCGTTAGAGCGGTGTGGAGGCACAATGCTCCCCAACAATGCCACTAGGGCCACCGTATTCTCCTCACGCCCTCGCACAATGCAAGGTGCCGTGATTCCACTGAGGGACCCTTGAGGGCGGTCACCGAACCCGTACAAATGGCAACCCTTGGGGGCGGTCACCGGTACCCGTCAAATTGCTCGGGGCGATCTCCACAACCTAATTGGAGACCCCGACGCTTGCCCGGAGCTTTACACCACAATGATTGAGCTCCGAGGCACCACCAAGCCGTCTAGGGCGCCAAGGCACCCAAGAGGAACAAGCTCTAGGGTGCTCAAACACCCAAGAGTAATAAGCTTCTCAACTACTAACTTCCACGTATCACCGTGGAGAACTCAAACCGATGCAACTAATGCAATGGCAAGAACACACGAAGTGCTCAAGTCCCTCTCTCTCAAATCCCACCAAAGCAACAAAAGCTATGGAGGAAAGTGAGAGGAAGAACAAGGAGAACACCAAGAACTCCAAGATCTAGATCCAAGGGGTTTCCCTCACTTAGAGGAGAAAGTGATTGGTGGAAATGTGGATCTAGATCTCCTCTCTCTTTTCCCTCAAGAAGGAGCAAGAATCATTGGAGGGATTGAGAGATAGGCAAGCTCAAGAAGGTCAACAATGGGGGGAGAAATGAGCTCAAAGGATAAGATAACCGTTGGGGAAGAAGACCCCTTTTATAGGGCCACCCCAAATCTAACCGTTACCCGTGCTGGACGCGTACAAGCGGTACTACCGCTCTTGCGAGCGGTACTACCGCTTAAGCGGTAGTAATTCAAAAACAGCAGGCGAGAACACGGGACTGGAGCGGTAGTGCCGCACCAAGCGGTACTACCGTCCACCCAAGCGGTACTACCGCTAAACCGAAACGAGCAACAGAAACTTGCACACTCTGCGAAACACAAGCGGTAGAGCAGCGGTAGTGCAGGGCGGAAGTACCGCACCAAGCGGTACTACCGCCCAGCAGAGCGGTACTACCGCTCTGAGCGGTACTACCGCACTACAGCCGCACTACTACCGTTTAACAGAAAACGGCAACAGAGACGTGCACAGAAGGAAACCCCGCAAGCGGTAGTGGCGGCGGTAGTAAGGGCGGTAGTACCGCCAGAGCGGTACTACCGTGCTACTACCGCTCTACTACCGTGAATGGCAAACTGGCAACAGAGAGTTGCACGCTCGGGGAAACCCCAAGCGGTAGTGCCACGGAAGTACCAGCGGTACTACCGTGGGCACCAGCGGTACTACCGCTTGCAAGCTACTGAAAATCCACAGAAAACAGAGGATACAAATAAAACCAGAACTGCCATAACTTCTGCAAATGAGCTCCGAATTGAGCAAACTCAAGCTTGTTGGATAGAAGACAACGAGTACTATCCAAACAGCGACTGGTTATAATAAGAAGTGGCAGGGGAGATATGCCTAACATATAGAGATGAGAAACCTCTATGAATGAAGAACCGGCATAAACTCCAACATCGAAAACATCATAGAAGATGCATATATGAACTCCGTTTTCGATGAACTCGAGCTTGTCATGAAGATGACCAAAAGCTCAAAGACTCACAAAGAGAAACACCAAACACAAACCAAGAAAGATGATGCAAGGATGCAATGGTTTGAGCTCTCTACGAATGATACGATAAAGCTACTCACTTGAGAGCCCCCCTTGATAGTACGGCTATCGATCCTAAAACCCGGTCTCCCAACTACCACCATGAGACCGGTAAAATAGAAAACCTATCAAGGGCAAACCTTTGCCTTGCGCATAGTCCACTTGAGCTAGATGATGACGATCTTGACCTCCTCAAGTTGGACCACCTTTCTTGATTGCGCCGGCTCGATGAAGACTAGTTGATTGCTCCCCCATACTCCACTATGGGTGAGCCACTCTTTGGCACATCTTCACAAGTCCATTGTCACCACAATGGACGGCAAGCTTCAAGCATGTGATCTCTTCGTGATACTCCACTTGAACTTGCACACCGCAATGTTGATGACGATCACCACTTGATGTCATCCTCCATGGGTTGAATGAGATCTTCCTCTTGACGCAAGCCCATGGAAACATACCTAACCCCACATAAAACTCTCGCATAGAACATGGGTTAGTACACAAAGCGTAATGGACAATGCTTACCATACCGTGAGATCACTTGATCCCACTCGGTACATCTTCTATGCTTTGTGTGTTGATCAACATGACCAATCTTTGGATAACTCCATGAATAACCTTGGTCAACACATATTCTTCTTCTAATAACCTTGAAACCAACAAATGGTCTTCAAGCAATGCCTATGGACAAACCCTTCAAATATAACTCAAGGCAACCATTAGTCCATAGAGATTGTCATCAATTACCAAAACCAAACATGAGGGCAGCACATGTTCTTTCACAATGTTCAACGGTTGGGTGTAGCTGAGGTGCACATGTTCAGATGGATGTGTGGCCACACAAGAAAGGATCGGGTTTAGAATGATGATATATGTGATAGAATTGAAGTAGCACCAATTGAAGAGAAGAATGATGATATGTGATAGAATTGAAGTAGCACCGATTGAAGAGAATGTTGCCCAACATCATCTAAGATGATTTGGCATATACATTGCGGACCTTCAGAAGCTCCAATGCAGAGTGGAGTGTTAAAGCATATTGAAAATGTTTAAGAGAGGTTGGAGTAGGTCAAACGTTAAGAAACCATTTATCTGAAAGAATTAACGGTGTAAACTTGGATTGAAGTATCAAGTTGACAATATTCACGTACAGAACACAAGTTATAACATGCTCTGCAAAGGATACATGTTCACCTGACGAAAACCACAATAAATTACACGACTTAGTACATTACACAGATGCAGTTCCATGCTCAACGCCTCAACTTTGATCAGTGAGAGAGACCCACTGCTACCTCAGCTTTTAGATATTTATGCAGCTACGTCGCAAGTTGCCACAAGGCGACCAAATGATGGGGAAAACACACAAAGATAGTGAGCTCTGTGATATATGTCCAACACATCGGGCTTCCCCTAAAATAGATTTTGCGCAGCATGTTGTTCCCTTTTACAGTCTCCAAGCCTAAGCCGACGATTTCCCCGTCTGTTCTGCTAAAAAATGCTCGAGCATGTCCTCCTCATCATCTGCACCAACATTAGGACGCCACGCTTTAAGGTACATGTCACTATCTAATATCCACAAAAAGTGTTAGTAGCATATTTACCTTCAAAATCATCATCGAATTCGATATCCTCCTCCTCCTCTTCCTCGTCTTCTTCAGCAACTGTACCTGCTCCTTTCTGAAAAGACAGCTCATGCAATGAGAGAGTAAAAATAAACATCGATAAATACAGATAGAAACAGGTGGCAGTAGTTAGGCATATCCCCAAGTATGCTGCACAGAGGCAAGGGAAAACATCTTATATAGGATGAACTCTACCGTTATATGCCTTCCACTTTCAAAATACTGTCTTCCAGAGAGTTTCTTTTCCTTTGGGGCAGTAAGAGCTGACTCTGGCATAAGCCTGCACAATATGGAAACTCAGAAGACCATCTATAAAGCACTATTTAGGCACTTCAAAGTTAGGCAACAAATTCTATGAAAAACATGTCAGGTGTGAGGAAGATTCATTTTCCATGAGATAATCAAGGGCAAAGTCAGTTATATATAACAAAAATAGAATAAATAACTGGATGCTTACTTAGCACGCTGTAGCGCCAATTCAGCTTCAAAACGTTCTCTCCAGGCCATAAAGCTCTCTACAGTAACAGCTTCACCATGGGGTATAATGACCTAACACGCAAATAAATCTTTCATGCATTAAGTATATGCATGGAAATTATACAAGTTACGGAGAATGGAACAGCAAATTTCCACAGTGATGATTCAATGGTGTAACACATGTAACAGTCACATTTGCTGGAGTAACCGTGTAAGTGGCTTAGTGGGACAAGCGCAAGAAACACTTCAAAACATGCAACCAATAGCTGCCAGTGGCAGTAAGTTTCTTAATATATGTACTGTTAGTTGGAAAAGGAAATTGATTTTGTGACACTGAATGAATACACCACTATAAAGATACAGCTCTATTTCATCATCTGTCCACTTATTCTGTATGGTGATATATGCAACCCTTGCACATGCCAATTTGACAGCAATGGCTGAACCCAGGTTATACTGATACATTGCAAAGAACATACAAAAATTTATAAGGAACTAAAGCTAAGAATACCTCCTCTGCTGGTTCTTCAGTTTCGTCAGGTTCCTCATCTCCAGCATTTTGACCATATTTTTCAGTTAACCATTCTTTAGCCGAGTCGAGAAGAGTATATATCATAGCCATACCAAGATTCTCAGTTGCCTAAATGATTGGAAGGTTGCACAGAAATGAGAAGACATATCATGTGAACGAGGAAGATGTATATACCTCACAACCAATAATACACTTCAAATGAGTTCTATTGGTATTTTGAGAACAATATATTGAATTTCAATGACCTTTTGGCGAACCCTAGAATGCTACATCTGGGTCAAAACTCAAAACATAGGTTGTTGTGAATATTGACAAGGTCTTCAAAGTGAAACTTTGGTGATTGAACTTCTATGAATACATGCTTTTTCATTAACAACTAAGTATAATATTCAGTAATTATATTTCATGATACATCTAGTAATACCAATGTAGTGTTGTAGATGTTGGTATTTTTCTCTATACTCACAGTTAAACATAAAATTATTTGGCTAGCATTTTTATAAAATGACATGCATTGTGGCTCAGAGGGAGAAATGGACCAGTTTTCTGCGGTGGTTTGCTGTTTTGTTGTTTGGGGTCTCTATGGGTTGTGGGTGCTGTCGTCTGTTCGGATTACTGTGGGTCGCTAAGTGCCCTATGGGTGTTGTTGTGGTTAGCTAGACAAGAGTAAGCAGCGTTGGTGCAAGTTTACCAACCACGGTGGTTATGATGTGGGGAATAGTCCACACAAGGTGTCATGGTTACTCCACAGACAGGTGTTTTCCATCAAATCTCAGCTCCTGTATTTAATTGGCACTCTTAGTAATTGAATGGCAGAGCTCCTGCTAGCTTTTCAAAAGGAAAAAAAATAGCTAGCACCCCCCTACACCCACCCCGTGAAGAATAATAATAAAATAACTGTCCTTGGTTATTTGGTTCGTTCCAATTATTTAACTTGAAATACGTTCAGCTTCAGTTGCACACTTCGACGATTTTAGCTATGTGAACTGAACACAGGATTGGAGCCAAAACCAAGTCTTACATACCTCTTGGTCAAGCTTTTCTTTCAAGGATGTGAGGTCGTCTGGTTTAATACCCCGTACACTGCAGATATTGTTTGCAATTCAACTATAAGCTTTAGAAAACAATAAGCACACGGCTTGCACCAAAAGCAAGAGTATCCATAGACAAAATGCTTGCTTCAAGCCATGCTGGATCATCAAGTTTTAAGTAAAATAACACAACCTTTTGATATTCACAAGTGGAGGCTCATCTGGGTACTTCTCAGTGTGTGCAAAAACCAGAGCCATTTGAACTGCAAATAAGTCCCAGATAACACAATGACATGAGCCCAGCATTCCGGAATGTATGCAAGCTTATTTGTTTTCCTAAAAACAATAGAATTTTGTACAAAATCAATTTACCTGGCACATGAGCTGCCTCGTCGAAATCATCATCCTAGTCAATATAAAGCAGGGAGAAATCACCAATTGCATCAGACCAATCGAAATAAATTTGTAAATATAACTAGCACCGCGATTTCAAGTAGGTTAAACACACAACGTTCATCGTTGTTGCCTAGGGAGAATTCAATCGAGTGCTACAAATGGTGTACCTGAGGGGATAGCAGGATCTCGAAGCAGCGGGAGTTGGTGTCGATCCCGCTTTCGCTGGGGTCGATCTCTGCATCAAATCCCGTAAACAACGGTGGTTAGGTTTGGCGAGGGAGAGCAAGGCCGAGCTAGAGGAATCAAAGAAGCAAGGAAATTAGGAAAAGAAGAACCCTTGATGTCGTCCATGAGGATGGCCTGCAGGGCCTCCAACTCCATCTCCTGTTCCTGCTCGTAGTCTTCCATGCCAATTGCCATACACGGAAGCGAAGGCGCACACGCAAAAGTGCAGTCAGTACCACAGCGGAAGCGTGAAGGGGAGAGGAAGGGTACAGCCAAGTCGGCGCGAGGAGTAAGCAGGGTTTGTGTTCGTCGTACCTGCCATGACCGGTGGCGCCTCTAGTGCTTCTTACTCTGATGCTGTACTCGTGGAGGATCCAATTCTCCTACCAGAGAGAAATTGGAGGCAGCGGGGCGGCGGCGGAAAGGCGAAGGAGAAGGCTGCGGGCGTCGCCGGTAGAGAAGTGTGCCAAGGAGAGAGACGGGCTTGGCAGGGGCTCGTTCCGCTGTGGATGGGCTCGACCAGATAGTGGACCTTTAAGCCCATGAGATTGAGAGGCGTTCCACGCAAGGATTTTCTCGTAAAAAACAATTCCGAAGGCTGCAGAAAAAATTCCCCTCTCTAGGGTTGTCTATCGTCCCGACGGCGACTCCAGTCACTCCACCCACATGGAGATCTTCTCCCTTCATGCGTTTATGCGTTACTAGGTGACCCGTTGCGTCAAATGGCGCAGAGACTTGCTAAATTCATGCACGCATTGAAAGAAAATCTATATTTTAGTTGGTTTAGTTGTGGGCAAGCATGTGAAGCAATTTGTGGTTGGATAGTTAAGAGCACAGTGGTATCCTTAACCCGCCAGAATTCAAATTCTAAACTTGACATTGGTGCTCGTATTTCCTGAATTTATTTAACCCTTTTAATAAAAAAAGAATTGAGGCTGTTATCTACAACGAGATATACATATACATTTTAATTTGGTAGTATAGAGTCCCATTCAAAACCACGTCGCGTTGAAAATATGTGTATTTTTTAGTAATCTTCTATTTGAGCAAGTACGCACGGTAAGAATTGAGATCCCTTTATATAAAAAAATACATATCTTTTTGTTAAGAACATACGTATACCTAACACCATGTATAAAACCAATTAAGGAGGCCTTTATGTCTTTTTAAAGTATAACACCATGTATAAAACCAGTTGAGCATGCCTTTTTTTGAAGTGGTGTTTCTATCGATTTATTTTTTGTGTCTGTTTGAAAAAAAAGACTATTTATGTGTCACTTGGACTCAGGTCTGTTTTAAAAGTAGTCGTATGGTAGAAAGTTCGACCCATGAAGCGTTGTCTTGGGTTAGCCCGCTTGGAGCAGAATATGAAGTGACAGGGCATCGAGCGACCTATTTATCCCTTCTTCTTCCTCGGCATCAACTCCTCGGTGCACCTGTGTCTCTAAAACTGGTGAGATTTTTGCCGCTTTCCAAATGGTGCGGAGTCCTATTTAAAATCGTGAGTGCTTTGAAAATATTTGCATTTGTTAGTATATTTAGGTTTAGCAACCACTTAGGCTATCCATTGAATCCCTTATAGATGAAAAGTTAAGGAGAATTTCTCTTTGAAAATATAATCGAGCATCCACAATTTTGAATCAATCACATTCGCAAACATGGGACTCAAACATGTGTGTACATAGCTAATACCTTGCATTTAAGACAGCATATAATAAGATAGAATCAAAGATTTCGTTCTTCCATAAGGATTCTGTAAAGTTCATTACACAGAAACACAGAGCTAACAAAATATTTCTATCCCTTCGATTTGCTCTTCATTGGCTATTGCCATCGGGAAGTGTCTTCGATTTCTCTTCATTGGCTATTTCCGTAGCTGAACAATCATCTCCTTGCAGCTCTTTTCGTGAGGATGTCCTCCTCGGCAAGCCGTAACTTTGGTTGTTTGGTATTAGAAAATGAAGTAGACATTACTTCAGCTGGTGGTGCGTTCAACAGTTTGTTGTTAAATGGAAGAGATGCCTCCGGCGATGCCACTAACTTTTCATGGGGTTCCTGAAGAGAAAAGTTTTACCTCAACAAAGCATCCTACAAAATTGACGATAAGAGAAGCACAAGCAATCCATAAGCCAAATAAAAAACAAATGGTCAGTAGTGATCTTTTGTAGTGCTCCTTAGAGAACAATTGAGAGAATAAGAATCAACATACACTAAACTATTATCAATAGAATGACTCAAGAATCAGAATAATATACTCCCTATGTAACTTAATATAAGACATTTTTTGTAAAACACAGGGAGTACCTGTTAAGATTTACGTCTCTATGTAAAATCAACAACAATATAGTGTGCCTTTTTTGGATTACAGAAAACGTGGCCTACATCTGAATGATAGGTTGATAACACTATCAAGATACTATGCAGGTGCATGATGAAGAAATGATGAGTAAAAAAATCTGTCCCAAAACTGGACAGCGTCTAGGAACCTCGACCGGACAGCGACCCTCCTCCTCTGGCGCTCCCACGGGCGGCAGGGGAGGAAACCCTAGCCGCCGCCAGACAGCGACCCTCCTCTCCCCTCGCCGCCGCCAGGGCATGCCGGCGGGGTCGCCGTGGGGCGTGGGCCGCGGCGGGGCGCTCTCTCCTTCTCGCGAGGCAGGATCGCCGTGGGGCGATCTACCCTTGCCGGAACGCGGCGTGGTGCGGGGCGCGACGACGCTGGGCTGCCGCGGTGGCGGGCGTGGAGGGCTGCACGGGGTGGGATGCGTGTTGGTGATGGCTGCGGTGGCCGGCGGCCGACCTGCCGGATCTGGACGACGCGGGTGGCGGCGACACCTGTGCTGGGCGGAGTCGGGCGGGATCCCCTTGGGGCTTGCAGCCGTGGTTGCTGGTTAATCACCGACTTGGTCCTGTAGCCTGCGCTCGGCTTTCTGGATCGGCGCTGAGGCAGGTTGGGGAGGCATCCCCGGGGTGCCGGTGGTCCCGGCTGCGAGTCGGGGAGACATAGTTGCCGGTGAAAACCGAGCCAACGGCGGGCGATGGCGGCGTTCTGCGCCGTTACCTTGATGAAGGCATCGTCGTGTAACTACTATCGACCTAGTCATGCTGCTCCAGGGAAAATGCTATGATCTGGTCTTCCAGATCGGACGATGGCGGCACTGCGGTGTCGTTTCTCTCTTGGAAGCATCGTTTGTGGAGCGGCGCCGCAAGACAGAGGCAGGAGGTGGAGCGGCTTCGTCTTGCACGGAGCTTCGGTGGAGATGTCAAGTCATGCCTGGCCGACAGGTGCTACGCTGTGTCATGCCTGTTCGGCAGGTGCTACGCACGACAGATCTTCCGGAGACTTCAAGCTGTGTCGGCTGGTGGTACTTGGCAGCATGGTGTGCGGTGTACCTGCGGCGACCGTGACGTGCTTAGCAGTTTGTGTGTAGGGAGGTGGTGCCGTTGGGCGCCGTGGTGGCGTCGATGGATGGCCGGACTGACAAGGATGATGCGGATCTCTTTCCTGAAGATGGGTTAACGGTTCGATGATGATGGCAGCTTCTAAAACGTGTGCATGTGGTGTACGCTTTAGGTTTGCCGCACCGGCTGTAGGTTCCGATACGTTATGTGGATGGATCGGCGACGACACCGGTTTTAGATATGGGGAGTGAGAGCACTCCACATTATCGAGTTTGTAGGTGTGAGTGGTGGCTTCGGGTGGATGGATGTATGCTCTTGTCAGACCTATGTTAAATAATTAATAAAGATGGTTGTATGCATCGATTGATGCAGAGGCCGGGCGATTTAACCTCCTTTTCAAAAAAAAAGAGTACATGTATCCACTATGCAGAGAACATTTCTATTTGCGAAGTAACTTCTATGAATCATAGTAAATTAGATTCATTTTGGAAGAAAACTCGAGCCAAGCTTTTGGGGCACTGGAAAACAGACTGAATTATTGATCACTTTGAAGCATGAAACTGAGATTCAGAAACTGTGCATCTTGTTCTCAAGAGAGAACATTATATCAAACTTACCAGATGAACAGACCATTAAGACATGAACAAACATCGACAAGTTTGTGTCCGGATACAATAAAGCAACTTGAAATTAAATCCAGACATACCAAAATCGTGAAGTGAATGACGATATTGAAGGAAGAAAGCGAGAGAAGAACTGCTGACCAATTGAATAAACAGGAGTGTATGTATTGGGAACTATTGAAACATTCAGGATATTTACATCCTGATAGGGCTGTCATTTTTGTCGGTCTTAACCTTCCCATTTTGCTTTAAATACAAATGGAATGTTAAGACAAATAAAGCGACCGGAAAGATGACATTCAGGCACTAAAGGGAATATGCAAAAGTTTGATACCTGAACAACATACATCCCTTTCACAACTCTACCAAACACTGTGTGTTTGTTCTATAGACATGCAGTTGCCACAGTGGTGATATAGAATTGAAAACCATTAATATTCGGCCCCGCGTTAGCCATTGAAAGTGTAAATGGACCATATGAATCAAAGATAGCAGCAAGTGTCCAGCCGGAGACCATATGAACCAAAGATAGCAACAAGCAATCCAGCGGACGACTATATGAATTAACTATAGTAGCTATATAAGCAGTACACAATACACCAGAAAAGAGGATAGTGGCGATACAATTGTGTGGATAGAAATATAAATTAAAGTTTTGATTGTAAATTCAAATTAAAATGCAAATTCATGAGGTGTCACCCGTAGCAAAACCTAAAACCCCAAACTAAAACTTGCCACCACCAGCAAGACTGCTGAACAAAGAAATACTATAATTCTAATGAAACCAGAACTTGCATATGACTACTCCTTGTTGCATATAAATGTATTGCCTAGTCTCTTCCATCAGATCAGTGTTTTGGTTGCATTGGCTAGAACATGCACTTCTACATGGTCATCAGAGCCTATCCTCATGCATCTAGCTAATCGAGAGAAAGCCTTCCAAGCCCGAGAGGAAATCGATCTAGTCGCCGCCGAGAGAAAATAGAACCATGTCTGGTATCGCCGCTTCCACCGTTGCCGCTACCGCCTCTACCCTCATCACATCTACCATGAGTTCCTTGTCCACCCAATTCTCTGGCTCCACATACTCATCGCCTTCCTCCTCCAGCAGCATCGCTAGCCTCGGGCCACCTCTGTCAGAGAAGCTGACGAGGACCAACTTCCTTCTCTGGAAGGCCATTGTGCTGCCTCAAATCAAAGGGGCGCAGATGGAACAGTACCTCGACACCGCAAGCCCGGCGCCCCCTGCCACCATCACCATCATGAAGGATGGGAAGGAAGAGCAGGTTCTGAACTATGCTCGGACGATCTGGTAAGCCCAACAGCAGCAGGTACAAGGATACCTTATGGTGTCTCTTTCACGTGAGGTTCTTGCGCAGGTCGTAACTCTCCAGACGCCGGCCGAGGTGTGGAGCACCATCCACGCCTTCTTCGCTACGCAAACACAGTCGCAGCTCGTCAACACTCGCATCGCGCTTGCAAATCTCCAGAAGGGCAACATGGGGATGCCCGAGTATCTCGCCAAGATCAAGGCCTTGACGGACGAGATCGCCTGCACTGGGTCTCCGCTTGGTGATGGGGAGATTGTCTCCTTCATGCTGAAGGGTCTAGACATCGAGTATAACTCGGTGGTCTCGGCTCTGTCTGCCCGCGTCGAGCCTGTCACCGTCACCGAGCTCTACAACCAACTTCTTAGTTTTGACGCCCGCATCAATCTGCTGCAACAAGGAAATCTGCGTCAATCTTCGGTAAACGCCTTGACTCGTGGCCGTGGTCGAGGTCGTGGTCACCAAGGACAGCAAGGGCGTGGTCGTGGCAATAACAGCAATAACGGGCGTGGGCGCGCCAACAACAACAACGGTGGTCGGCCTCGACCTTGATGCCAGCTCTGCAAGAAACCCGGTCATGAGGTACTTGACTGTTGGCATAGGTATGATGAGAACTATGTGCCTGAAGAGCGCCATGTTCTTGCTGCCTTAAGAGAGCAAGGAGGAGAAGGAGACACCGTGTGGTATGCTGATTCCGGAGCAACCGATCACATTACTAGTGAGCTTGAGAAACTCGCAACTCATGAACGCTACTACGGCAATGATCAAGAAAACACTGCTGCAAACGGTGGAGGTATGGATATACATCATATTGGTCAAGCTTTCATTAATTCCCCTACTTCTAAACGTGATCTTATTCTTAAAGATGTGCTTCATGTCCCACAAGCCAATAAAAATCTTGCTTCCATGTCTCGTTTAACATACGATAATAATGTTTTCTTTGAGACTCATCCTGAATATTTTTTCATTAAGGATCGAGCAACGAGGGAGCTCCTCCATCACGGTAGATGCATTGGAGGTCTCTACCCCATCACATCCGGAGCCTTTAGTCGAAAGCGTCGTCGTCAAGTCCACTCCGTCGTCAAGCCCTCCTTGGTAAGATGGCATCAAAGATTAGGTCATCCTTCGTCTATTATAGTTGAGCAAGTAGTTAATAAAGACAATCTTCCATTGTCATGTAGAGATAATACAGAGTCTGTTTGTGAAGCTTGTCAATGTGCCAAGAGTCATCAACGTCCCTATCCTAGGTCAAATAGAGTTTCACATGCTCCTTTAGAACTTATATTCAGTGATGTATGGGGTCATGCAAGAGATTCTTTTGGAAGAAAAAAATATTATATTAGTTTCATTGATGATTATAGCAAGTTCACTTGGATATATTTGCTTAAACACAAATCTGAAGTCTTTGCTATTTTTCAAGAATTCCAGAAACTTATTGAATGTCACTTTGACAGAAAAATCCTTGCAGTCCAAAGTGACTGGGGAGGTGAGTATGAGAAACTCAACTCATTCTTTCGCAGTGTAGGCATTGAACATCATGTATCTTGCCCACATGCACATCAGCAAAACGGTTCTGCAGAACGCAAGCACCGTCACATTGTCGAAGTAGGATTATCTCTACTTGCTCATGCTTCTATCCCTCTCAAATATTGGGATGAGGCTTTTATTACTGCTACATACCTTATCAATCGTCTTCCTAGCAAAGTCATTGGAAATTCAACTCCTTTAGAGCGCCTGTTTCATCAAAAACCAGATTACACATCTCTAAAAATATTTGGGTGTGCTTGCTATCCCAATCTTCGTCCCTATAATCGCCACAAACTTGAGTTTCGGTCCACTCAATGTGTTTTCATTGGGTACAGCAATCTCCATAAAGGCTACAAGTGCCTAGATGTCTCAACAGGACGAATCTATATTTCTCGTGATGTTGTTTTTGATGAAACTATCTTTCCTTTTGCTCAACTTCATCCCAATGCAGGCGCTCTTCTTCGTGAAGAAATTTCACTTCTTTCTGAGCCTTCGCCTTCTCCTGATCACGGGGGCGAATTAATTAAAACTGATCATGAGATGTTACCAGAAAATAATGCACGTTCTAATGAAGAAAATGCAGTTTCTGGCTGTGATTTTATGTGTGCAGATGTGAACAAAACAAGCGCTGTAACCCATGGCGATTTGCTGCAGAACTGCGGTGCCAATAGCATGCGATCCAAGGAGACGACATGAGCGACGGCGACCGCAGCCAACCAGGACAGCCCATGTGGTGCGAGCGACAGGCCGACAGCTTCGGGCCTTGGCGACTCACCAATCGCCACGAGTGGGTGGGCCAACACTGCGGGCGACAGGCCGACAGCCGCGGTGCCCATCAACAGTTCACCCTGCTGCGCACTCGAGCGGGCGACCTGCCGCGCACACGAGCGGGCGTCACCTAACGATGCCACGCGGAGCCCGCCGGTTAGCGATTCCAGTATGAGGCGGGTTCTCTCGGACGAAATGGTTGTCTCGGATCTGGAGCGTCAGGGCAGCGGATCGTCTTTAGGAGATGCGCCTCGATCTTCTGCGGTTGATCTCTTTATTCCAGGATCTCCTACATTTGAGCCACATGTTCCAGAAAATACAAATGATGCACAAATAATTTCTGCACCAAGGCCTTCTGCTCGTGTGACTGAAGTCTCTCAGTGTAGCACCAGATCACAGTCCGGAATAGTCAAGCCTAAAGAATACAAAGATGGTACAATAAGGTATGACAGTCGCAAACGTGCTTTTCTTACTAGTACTGGTGAACCAGGTAATTTAAGTGATGCACTTGCACACAAAGAATGGAAAGAAGCTACGGATAGTGAATATCAAGCTCTTATGAAAAATAAAACCTGGCACCTAGTTCCACCAGGAAAAGGAAAAAATGTGATTGATTGCAAGTGGGTCTATAAACTTAAAAGAAAGGCAAATGGAAGCATAGATAGATACAAGGCTAGGTTAGTTGCAAAAGGATTCAAACAAAGATTTGGAATTGATTATGAGGATACTTTCAGTCCTGTTGTTAAAGCAGCTACTATCAGACTTGTACTATCTATTGCTATTTCTAGAGGTTGGAGTTTACGACAGCTAGATGTTCAGAACATGTTTCTTCATGGTGTTCTTGAGGAAGAAGTGTTCATGCAGCAGCCACCAGGGTATGAAAATAAAAGCACACCACATTATGTTTGCAAATTGGATAAAGCTTTGTATGGGTTGAAACAGGCCCCTAGAGCCTGGTACTCAAGGTTGAGCACAAAGTTACAACAACTTGGTTTTACTCCATCAAAGGCAGATACCTCACTATTCTTCTATAACAGAAGCAACACAACAATATTTGTTCTTGTTTATGTTGATGATATAATTTTTGCTAGTTCCAGTCCAGATGCTACTACCTGTCTGCTTCAGGATCTTCATATGGACTTTGCATTGAAGGACTTGGGCAACCTTCACTATTTTCTTGGCATTGAAGTAAAACAGGTGAAGGATGGAATACTTTTGACACAGGAAAAATATACTACTGATATCATCAAAAGGATGGGACTGGAACACTGTAAGCCTGTAAGTACACCACTCTCAACTTCAAAAAAACTCTCAGTTGAGGGAGGAGATGCACTTGGTCCAAAGGATGCAACGAATTACAGAAGTGTTGTTGGTGCATTACAGTACTTGACTTTAACTCGTCCAGATATCTCATATTCTGTTAATAAAGTATGTCAGTATTTGCATGCTCCTAGTACAGTTCATTGGACAGCAGTTAAAAGAATTGTGAGGTATCTTAAGTTTACAATGGGACTAGGAATTAAGATTACTAAATCATCATCCATGTTAGTGAGTGCATATTCCGATGCAGATTGGGCAGGGTGTGCTGATGATAGAAGGTCCATAGGTGGATTTGCCGTATTTCTGGGATCAAATCTTATATCATGGAGTGTAAGGAAACATGCTACTGTCTCTAGATCCAGCACTGAAGCAGAATATAAAGCTCTAGCAAATGCAACTGCTGAAATCATGTGGATCCAGACTCTTCTTTGTGAACTAGGAATAAAAGTTCCACAAGCTGCAAGGTTATGGTGTGACAACATTGGTGCAACCTATCTTTCAGCAAATCCTGTTTTCCATGCATGGACAAAACATATAGAAGTTGATTTTCATTTTGTCAGAGAAAGAGTGGCTCGCAAACTACTTGATATCAAGTTTATTCCAACAGGAGATCAACTTGCTGATGGCTTCACCAAACCACTTACCACGAGGAGGTTGAATGAATTTAAGTACAATCTAAACCTAGACAAGGCTCCATAGGTTTAGACTGAGGGAGGATGTTAGATAAGATTGATAGAGTTATGCGTTTCAAACTCATCTATCTCTTCTTCTGTTTGACTCTCCCTCTCGTTGTAATCTTCTTTCCTTCTCATGTACGAACTCTGGGTGAATCCTAGCAATCTCCCAATACTTGTAAGCCATGACAACTTCTCAATATATACAGCGGCCCGAGACCAAAGGGTTCAATGCTTCTCCAATCTTTACATTGTATCAGAGCCAAGAGGTCTTGAGTTCAAGACCCGGCTGACACAATTAAATTGCAGTCCACTTTCGGTCCACGTTTAGGCCTGAGGGAGCCACACGTGAGGGGGAGTGTTGACGTATAAATGTATTGCCTAGTCTCTTCCATCAGATCGGTCTTTTGATTGCATTGGCTAGAGCATGCACTTCTACACTCCTAGGTTGGTAGGGAGGAGTTGCAATGCACGTACATCAACCTCAGAAGTAATCTCCGGAATCCTACTTAATTCATTTAGCATACATACCTTAGCATCAATTATTGATACGAAACGCGACAAACGAAAATGAGATTAATGTGTCGTACGTAAAAAGAAAAGCCTGCTTACTTTGCACTGAAACAATAACATCATAAACTTCATAGGGATCTTTCAGATTATCATAATGCCGACAAAGCTTTGCCATTGCCAGTAGGCATGCGATCTGCACTGTCATTAAATAGATTTGCAAGCCTAACATCTTTTAGTAAATATAGTTGACATTGGTTGCAGGCTAAGAACAAAATCCCATGTAAAAAGAACAAAGACCAGGATCTTAGCTACAGAATTCTCTATTTTAATGCAAATGCAAGGTATAATAGCAAGCTCACATGAGCACAAGGATACTCCATTTTCATGCAGTATGCACATAACCATGATGAACAGATACTAAAGCTAGACCGTAAGGTCCATGTTTTGAATTTACACTTGCAGTATCACATGCCAAAATGGATGCAATTTTTGCATGGAGAAATTAGACTGCTGAAAATTCAAGGGAGAGTCCAAAGGTGTCCCTTTCGGTATGTATGGCTGTTAATTCTAAAGCATACGCTCTCTAGGTTGCGGCATCTTGAGATAACATGAAAAACTAAATCACAAAGAGGATAATGTAATTTGAATAAGAAGAAGTAGAAGAGAAACCTGAGAACCAGAATCGGAGTCTTCAGCATATCAATTCTCCGCTAACTCGAGGGCCATGCCTGCGGAACCTCTATTGTCTGCATGAATCCACATACACTCGTTAGAAAAACAGAGAACAACAATTGCTCCTCTACCCTCTGTAGAACCTAAGAAACATGAGCTAATAATCAATCAGGTAGAACATAACACCAACCCTTGATATGTCAAGAAGTACCTTTTTTTTCGATAAAGGGTGATTTTATTATCTCAAAATGTAGCATCAAGCAGATACAAATCATTATGAGTAACACTCGGCCTCTACATAAATAGGATGCACACAACCAAACCCAGAAGTCTGACAAAAAGACATGAAACAAAACCAACAAATCGACAACAGTAGAGTCCTACAGACCGACACTATGCCTATGTCGAAAGAGGTGGTGGATCAATCCGTAGGTTATGCTGCCACCCATGTTGGGAATAAACCTCTGTAGCCACCTACTCCAATCACGTACACCGCCTTGAACAACGGTTGGTACTCCGCTCGTTGCAACATGGGCCATGTATGAAGCGAGTGCGTACACCGGAAAATAACTTGCAGAGAAGAAGCATTTTTGTCATTGAAAACCAAATCATTTCTACATAGCCAGAGCGACCAAATTAAGGCATACACTCCCACCCTTATTAGCGTGTTGAATCTATTTGGAATACTGTCCAACCAATGACCAAAAATATTGGCAACACTTGTGGGCGGATACAAATTTGACGCTATTTGGATGACTGACCACGTAGAACGTGCAAACTTACATTGGAAAAAGAGGTGTTTGATTGTCTCGTCATGAGTACAAAAACAACACTTCTTACTCCCTTGCCAGTTGCACCGTGCGAGGTTATCTTTGGTTAACACAACTCCCCTACGAACATACCACATGAAGATTTTCACTTTTAGTGGAATCTTGGACTTCCATATTTTCTTATTATTACTCACCGGCACCTCAGAATGTGTGAGCGCACGGTACATTGAGTCTATAGTGAAAGACCCTGATGTAGTAAGGTTCAAGCGAAACACATCTCGGCCTTGTGTCAGGTTAATCGAATTCAGCCGGGATAAAAGATTATGCCATGACACAAGTTAGGGGCCAATCAAATCCCGCCTGAACGAAATATTCGACTGGGATGAACTGAGCACATGCGCAATAGCATTATTCTTGTCGCGAGCAATGTTGTAGAAGGCCAGATATTGTTCTCGGAGACTGGCATTGCCAAGCCAGATGTCTTCCCAGAAACGAATCTCCGACCCGTCCTTTATCGCGAAAGACCCAAAGCGAAAGAGATGTTTCTTTGCTCCCATTAGGCCAGCCCAAAAGTGCGAGTCGCCAGGTTTCCAGAATGCCTGAGACACCGCCTTTTGGCCTAGATACTTGTTGCGCAGCATGGTTTGCCAAACACCATCCTCAGTAAGAAGTTTGAACAACCATTTACTGAGTAGGGCCTCATTCTTGACCTACATGTCATGAATTCCAAGGCCACCTTGGTCTTTCGGCCTACAAACCACGCTCCATTTAGCCAATCTATATTTTTTCTTTTCACCATCTCCTTGCCAAAAGAATCTGGATCTAAAATAGTTCAGTCTTTGCAGGACCCCTTTTGGGAGTTGGAAGAAAGAAAGCATATAGAGAACCATGTTTGTGAGGACAGAGTTAATCAAAACCAGCCGCCCCCCAACTGAGAGCAGCTTGCCTTTGCAACTGCTCAACCGTTTCCCTAGATGCTCCTCTACATGCTTCCACTCCGCAATGGTGAGGCGCCGATAATGAATCGGTATTCCCAGATATTTAATTGGGAATTGGTCATGTGCGCAACCAAATAGGTCGGCATAATCGGCCGCCGCCTCGATGGGTTCTCCAAAGCAGAACAATTGACTTTTATGAAAGTTTATTTTCAGACCCGACATTTGCTCAAACGCTGAAAGCAAGAGTTTCAGGTTTCGAGCCTTGTCTAGATCATGCTCCATTAAAAGAATCGTGCCGTCGGCATATTGCAAAACAGAGAGGCCACCATCCACAAGGTGTGGCACTACTCCTGCAATCTGGTCGTCCTACTTGGCACGCTGAATCAGAATAGTCAACATGTCAGCAACAATGTTAAATACCATTGGGGACATGGGGTCACCATGTCATAGTCCTTTTTTTGTCTGAAAGTAATGGCCTACATCATCATTGACTTTGATGGCCACACTATCTCTGGTTACAAAATTTTGGATCCACTAGTGTCATTTATCGGAGAAACCTTTCATCCTAAGGGCCTGTTGGAGGAAAGACCATTTGACCTTGTCATAGGATTTTTGAAAGTCAATTTTAAATACCACTCCACTCATGTTTTATCGGTGCATCTCGTGGACGGTCTCATGCAGGACTACTACACCATCGAGTATATTCCTTCCTTGCATGAAGGCCGTTTGAGATGGCTGTACTACATGGTCAGCTACCGAGTTTAACCTATTCGTAGTCACTTTGGTGAAAATCTTGAAGCTGACATTAAGGAGGCATATGGGTCTAAACTGCTGGATCCATTCAGCCTACCTATAAGTAAAACATTAAGTAAAACAATCAGCTTGTCCTTAGCACAAATAAGGATTGTGCCACTTGCTGCACCGTTAAACTTTTGTTACTATTTACGTTCTTGCAATTACTCTTGTGATCAAACAAACCATCAAACACTCTCTGCGGCTTTTACTGTGAATTCTTATTAGTTTCCATCAACCAATTCCTTTTTCTCTTTGTTGGGCTATCAACAGCCGTTACCTCGGATGCTGACAAGAATGTTTATGTGACCAAGTTAGATGACAACACCACAGTACAATGCCCTATGCTCACTTGCATGGTACCAGAGCTGCAAAAGCGTTTTGAAATACAAGAGCTTACGAGATAGTCGTACATTTGAATGATCTGTATAAAAACAAGCAAGAGCCAAATGTTATGAGATAACCAAGGCCTTGTGGGAATGCAAGATGGCAGAAGGTTGCTCAATAAGAGAGCATGTGATCAAAATGGTTGGTTACACACACATGTTGCAAGCTTTAGGCATTCTGATAGTCCCCAAGTGCAAGGAGTATTGTAGCACTTTTCAAAGTGGAGGTGGTAAGTATGGAGTGTGAACCCAAAAGGCTAAAGCTAGGATTCGTGTTCTCTCAGGTTCTATCGGCCACTGATACAACCCTATGTACACCGACTCCAAATTATGTGACGATTATTTCTTTTATTGCCTACACCATAGGCTTTGGTGAGTTTTATCGAATTGCACACTTCTTTTTGTCTGTTTTATCCAGAATGTTGTTTTTGGATGCTTATGGGAGTTTAAGAAAAGAAAGCCATGAAAGGGTAATAAAATCACAACAATTAACATGATAATACATTACCATAAAAAATAAAGCACCTGGGAGGAGGAAGAGGTCATCAGGAGGTGCCAGAGCGCTCGACAACATTTAGTACGAGCGCACGCACTTGTACCAATGCTCGTACCAATGTGCGTCCACGTGGGTGGCTTCATGGTGGGCCCGTGTGCCCCTTGGACGGCCTATCGATGCTTATATTTTTCTTTTGCTCAGAAAACCCTTAACATGGAGGAGTTTTTCTGTTTTTGTCGCCGCACCTCTCTGTTCCATGGCGATCCAATCTGGAGGCCTTTTCCGGTACTCTGTCGGAGGGGGAAATCATCACGGTGGCCAAGGTCACCATGATTGCCCGTGAGTAGTTTACTTTGGACCATGGGTCCATAGTAGTAGCTAGATGATTTTCTCTTGCTTCTCAATAGAAAGATCACACGAGCTACCCTCCATGATTGTGATCCATCTGATGTAATATGTTGGCGTGTTTGTTGCGGTGTCATGAATTGTCATTTTATGATCAAATCTATCCATGGATTCTTTTGAGATCAATTTGGTTTCTTTGCTGCATAATTCTTGTTCATATATGCTCTCAGATCTATTTATTTTTCTTTGGCCAAGTTTGATAGATGATTCCCAAGAGGGAGTTGTATATGATAGTTGGGTTCAATCTTACAAGTAATCTACCACAGTGACAGAAAGTGGAAGAGTCTTGTATTGTGTTGTTGCCACTAGGGATAAAAAGATGATTGCGTAGTTGTCCCTTAAACGCAGGGTGAAGACAATATATTATCTACTTCATGGCATCATACTTAATGCAATACTATGTTTTATTTAATACTTTAAGATGCATGCTGGATAGAGGTATTGGGTGGAGTATTAGCTATACATGCAGCTGGATAACGGTCTACAGATGTTTGGACGTGATGCTCATATGTAGTTATGCCATGTGTAATCATAATCTTAAAAACTGCAATTAATCAATACGCAACTGTAATTTATTCATCACACCATGCTATCTTTTGGAGAGAAACCATCAGTGAACCTATGGATCCTAGTCCATTCTTCTTTCTATTTCTTTCAACCTCGATCAAACAGTCTCTTTATAATTCCTTAATTTTATTTTTTTGTTGTAATCAACATTCCATACACACTTGCATTTAATCTTTGTAACTAGCAAGGCTAGTGAGACTGTATTTGTGTGTGCATGTATTGATTATTGACGGCGTTGCAAACTTCAATAAACCTTAAGGTCATCCACTTTGAGTGAAATTGTTGCTTGCTACAAACCCTTACACATGAGCACAACACTTTCTAGTTTAGAAGAAGCAAATCCCTTTGCTCTAGCCTTGTGCGGGGATGTCGGGTGAGCAAGCACGGGTGTATGGCGTGACATGTTCCCCTTAAGATTAAAATGTTTCTTTAGCAAGCCATTCGTAAATGGCTTATGACAAGTGATCAATTCCTTAAATGTTATGGTAATGCGAACCCGACTTGTTCTTTTTTTGAAGAGAACGTAGATACTAAGCACATTTTATTCAAATGTGTGCTGGCTAGGTCTTTTTGGATTTGCGTCGGTCGTGGCTGAATTTACACCGGGACTCGATCAACTTTTCTGACCTTTTTGGTATTGTTACCAACACATCGGGTCAATTTCTCCGTATTTTCTGGACGACTTGCAACAAATATACCATCGATGATGTTTCCCCTAACAGTCGATTGCCTGTTCGACCGTATTTTGAACCTTTTGGCTCTCGGCCTGATGATCCCGTTGCAACTTATATGTATACATAAAAGCATCTTTTTGGATAATTTCGAGCCCCAAACGTCCGCGGACATGCTCGGTCAGTGACCGGGCGCGTCCGTTTTGAGCCTCCATTTGTGCATGCATGCAATCATGTGCCCTACATTCTCGCTCAAATTGTCCGGTCAAATGCATGTGATTGATGGAGATGAAGAGAGAAAGAAAAAAGAAAGAATAAAGAAAGAGAAAAAGTGGTCCAGGTGGGTCGCATCCTACTTGGAGGGCTGCCCGGGACATCCCCACATCCTCCTCATATTTGGTATGGATATGGGGATTTACGGACAACCCGGTTTTATGGAACAAAGTGAGAGTCCGGTTGGATGGCTTTTTTTTCTCTCCTGTCCGGACACGGGTCCGATGGGACATTTGAGGAGTCCCGTTGTAGAACTTACTGATGCTGGATGTTTAACTTTGCTGTTCATGCCTTTATTTACCAAAAGTCGGGCACAATGGCTTTTCTCTGAAAAAAGATTATCTATCTTTCAAATTGAAGAAGAAAAATATTAAGCAGCCAGCGACTTGACCACCCAAGAGGGCCTCAGCCGCATACGCTATTCGCCGAGGAATCCACGGTGCCGCTCGCCTCTTATCCCTCCAAAGTCCAAATCCAAACTCCATGAGAGAGGAGAAAATCGAACGCGAGGAATAATCTCTCAATCGAATAAGTATCTTGACAAAGAAAATAAAAATATCACACCACTAGTATGGCGCTGCTGAGCCCGCGTGTTCCGCGGCTGCCGCTCGCCGTCCACTCCGCCGGCGCCGGCGCCGGCGCCCTCCGGTGCTGCGGCCGGGTTGCTGCCTCCGCTGCGCGATGCCAAGTGACGGCGTCGGGAAGCATGGCGGCGGGCTCCTCCTCGTCGTCGGAGCTGGAGGCCATCCGGTGGGGCAGCGCCAAGCTGCAGGGAGCCCGCGAGGAGATGGAGGACGAGGTCGTCCTCCGCCCCGAGTCCCTCCTCCACGGCTTCTCCTTCGCCGCCGTCCTCGACGGCCACGCCGGTTTCTCCACCGTCCAGTTCCTGAGGCACGCACGCACGGACGCACGCACCGACCATCTCTTTCTTGAGCTGCAGTGTCGCACGTTTCACGGATGCTGCTTCGGTGCCTTTGGGTCCATGACAGGTGGGCCCAACAGGTGGCTGGCCCATCTGTCATAGAGCCAAAGGCAGGTGCCTTTACGGCACCGAAGCTCAGGTCCACGTTTCACGGCCACTTCACCCGAATTTTTTTTGTATTGCAGGGACGAGCTGTTCAAGGAATGCGCGGCCGCGTTGGACGGGGGCGCGGTGCTTAACACCAAGAATCTCGAGGCCATCACGGACTCGATCAGGCGTGCCTTTGCCACCGTGGACGCCAACCTCTCCACCTGGTCAGGCTCTGTAGGATCATTTACCCATTTTAATGGATACAGTCCCCGCATGCCACTGACAGGAAGATCAGTTCACTATGTATCACTAAAAAAGGACTTACTGCCTACATGCCACTGGATAATAGTTTTATGCGTAAAAAGTGCTTGAGTTTCCTACTTCCCTTCATGCCATTCCATAAACTGCCTGTTAGTACAGGCTCCATTATGTGTGAAAAGACCATTTTGCTCCTGCATTGCAGATTTGATGCAGTTCCCTCCATGATATGCTAAGCATACAGTAGTTCTCTCTACACCACTTTTACCTGCTATGCCATATTCATAGTGGACGTTTTCTTTTTTTTCATTTCTTCGAGCAACGATTTCTCATCAAAGGTTTTTTTAATTATGTGTTTTTGGGAAAACAGCAACTTTTATGTGACTTAACAGAGCTCTTCTAAAGGGAGGATAACACAACAGCATGAAGGGGATTCAAAACTGTTATCCATTGGCATGTCTTTGTATGTGGTCTAGAGGGAATTGATCTACTTACCAGTGGCATGTAGGGAATTCTCTCATTTCCTTACATAGCTGTGTTTCGGAGGCTTCCTTGTCCAGTTTCTTACATAGCTATGGAAGTTTTCAGTTCTGACATTTTACAAGCTTCGTTGTTCCTTCTTCATAGGCTTCAGCAAATGGATAAGGAAGACGACTCTGGTGCCACGGCCACGGCCTTGTTTCTGAGGAACGATGTCCTTGTTGTCTCGCACATTGGCGACTCCTGCTTGGTAGTAGCATTTTTTAGCACTGTGACATTCAAACTTAATTCTAGATTGATGTTTAATTGTCTGAAAACTTTTTGTTGGTTGGTGATAATAAGATGGCTGACGATTTTGATTAGCAGGTCATATCGCGTGGTGGAAGACCTCAGTCTCTGACCAATTTTCATCGACCATACGGGAACAACAAAACATCCCTTGAAGAGGTCAAGCGGATTAGTGCAGCAGGTGGATGGGTGTGTTTTCTCTTCCATAGTTCTGCTGAATTGCCTTACCTGAGCTACCTGTTTCTAATTTTACATAATGGAAGGGCAAGTCTCGTGGCCTCTGATGAACTAATGTAGTTGTACCCTTAAAAGTATCAAGATGCTCTGTGAATACGGGCCGCTTACCATGACGTTCTCTTAATTCTTTACTCCCACACACAAATAAACATGCTCCTTTTGTCATATAAATCGTTATCTGTTTTCCGTATATGGGCAACAATCAACACAGAAGTCCTGCTGAAAATCTAGCACATCTAGGAAACTCCTACATTTTGTTGGCAGCCGCATGTTTGTGGTTTAGGAGTACACTGCAAGTTTGAGAGATTTTGTCAAGAAGTTGTTTTTTTAGAGTAGCCTTTATCGAGAAGTTATGTCTACAATAGATAGACCACATGGCCAACGAATGCTAGTTGCCACAGGTTTGGTCACCGCCAAATCATGCCATTATCTTGCAGCATGATTTCTTCTACAACATTCTACTTTTTCCATTGGATACTACTTGCATATGCATGTCCTTGATATTCCAACAAAAATAGTCAATATCGCTATAGTTTTGCCCCTCTTGTAAATATTTGTGTATTGTTTGATTCATTTGGGGTCCTTGCATCTATTTCCTGGTTGTGCCGCTGAGTGCCTTCACATTCTAAGTTAATGATCATAGACTAAGTCATCCTGCTTCCGTAAGAAACTAAATATTGCAATGACTGCCATGTTCTCTTTCACTTGAGTGTCATCTTTATGTTGCTTTACAGATAATCAATTTTTTAGTATTAAGCAGCCATACTGTGTTTAGTTTCATATGCTGAGCTCTCTCTAATCAGTGCCTGAAACCTTGAACATGCTAGTCTCACTCTTGTGGTGAGTCTTGTTTTAACAAACTCGAACATTATTTTGTAGATTCGTGATGGACGCGTATGTGGAGACATTTCTGTATCTCGTGCTTTTGGAGATATAAGATTTAAAACACGGAAGAATGAGTTCGTCTCTTCTACTCCCTGCTCTTTTTACACACAATTAAGCACTCCATTTGTCACATTATTCCCAAATGACATTCCTGCTATTTTTAACATCTCATGGTATTATGCAGGATGCTAGTAAAAGGAGTTAAAGAAGGAAGATGGACTGAAAAATTCGTTTCACGGTATAGCGCTGAATAAAGTTATGTTCTATGTTATTTTCTTAACTGCCTGTGTTTTCATTTCCTTGTTTTTGTATCAACAAATTAAATTCTCTCAAACAAACCAAGTCAGGCTTTTCTGAAACAATAAGGCTATTTGTTTTAGGAGTGTTTTTGCTTTCAATTATGTGCCAAAAACTTTTTTTGGCGTAATATATCCAAAAACACGCTCTTTCAGTAGTTTCTACTTTCATGCAAAACTGAAACCTTTGTATACTGGTTTCATCTCTAACGGGAAACCGCAGGCGGGGGGGGGGGGGGGGGGGGGGGGGGGTCTTAGCCCTACTAGCAGTTGAATCCGTATCTATTAAGTGCAGCTACTTTCCAACGACCTTCCATTTTTCTCCACTGTTGACAAATATAACTGTGCTCCCTTTTCTTTTTTTTCCTGGTGGATGAAATCTAGTGTTTCCATAATTTGGCAGATTTGCTTGGATTTTTTTTTTGGCTTCTATCTTGAACACGTAATTGTTCATTATTTAAAACCTCTCTCTACCATGCTTGATAGTGGTTGCTAATTAGCAGTTGAATCCATATCTATTAAGTGCAGCTACTTTCCAACGACCTTCCATTTTTCTCCACTATTGACAAATATAACTGTGCTCCCTTTTCTTTTTTTCTTTTCCTGGCGGATGAAATGTAGTGTTTCCATAATTTGGCAGATTTGTTTGGATTTTTTTTGGCTTCTATATGGCTCATTATTCACAACCTCTTTCTTGAAGTTTCAATAAAAAAAAAACTCTTGCTTGAAGGTTTGCACGAGATTTTATAATAGCTCATTGTTTGTCGGACCACAAATGATTGCTTATCTGAGGAGAGTAAGCTTTCTGTTGAAACATTTTTTTTGGATCTGATAAAATATTTTATCTGCACCTTGAGTTCTTGTTATAACTGGAACGATCATTTTATGATCAGGGATTTGATGAAAATTTTCCATTATTATGGTTGAAAACTATCCTGAATTATATATTCTCAATAATTATCTGCTTATTCCCACACATTTAATGTTTATCCAACTTCTGTACATGCTTTTGGTTGCTGCTGCACAGTATGAGATGACTGGTATAATAAGAAACGACATGTCCAATTGTGTACCTTAATATCCTACAACAAATTACACAGATAACATTACCATGTTAGATGGTGAATATTATAGTTTCAACCATAACTCTTGCCATGAAATATCATGTCGCCAAAGCTGAGCCTACTGTGGTTTACAGCACTTTTGGTAGATGGTGTACTGTACGTTAACTTTTTTTGATTATGCAACCTCTTATGTGCAGAATAAAATTTAAAGGGGATCTAATAATCTCTTCACCTGACGTATCTCTGGTGGAGCTTGGACCGGATGTGGAATTTGTTTTGGTAGCAACCGATGGTCTTTGGGATTACATTAAAAGGTAAATCCACGACATTTTTTGTTCTCCATGTTTTTAGTTGTACAGCCTTAAGTTTGTCGTTTTTTCGACCTCGTAAAGACGCTTTAGTTATCTGTTTAACATAATGACCAATATAGCTGACTGTATTCTGCAGCACTGAAGCTGTAGCTTTTGTCAGAGATCAACTATGTCAACATGGAGACGTCCAGGTATGCAGTCTCTCTCTGCTTATTTAAATGATACTCACTATATGCCTTTTACAGTACATTTTTGTATGCTTGCTTATTTCTCATTTGGTTGTTTGTAGCGGGCCTGTGAGGCGCTTGGGGAGAAAGCTCTGGTATTGTTGTTTGCCACCTTCATATCTTCCATTCATTGTTTCCTTTCCACCTTTATATTTGGCGTTTATTAAACCTCGTTACAATAAATTGATTACAGGATCGGCGGTCACAAGACAATATTAGCATAGTCATAGCTGACTTGGGGTACTGGTTCTTAAACCTTCTGACATGAAATTTGTTTATACCATTTTGTTATCCGTGGTCTTTCATGCGTAACCTAATTGACCATCTCTTGGCTTATATTCCTACAATTTGTTTTTTTTTCTTTCCTGGCAGGAGGACAAACTGGCAGGAGTTGCCCGTTCAAAGGCCAAACGTGTTGTTGGAGCTAAGTCAAGCAGTTGCGACTGTAGGGGCTGTATCAGTAGGAATTTGGATTTCATCGCTTCTCACTCTGCAATAGGCCTAGTTAAGGTCGGGGGTGTACATCTTCACATCTTCGTCTCCAGCTGCAAATATGTATGTATATCCTTATAGGTAATTAGTTTCCTGATTAAACTGTTCAGTAGTATCTGGACTGACGAAAAGAAGAAGAAAAACTTGTGCTCCAGCTGCTATCTGGCAGCGTACTACGACAGGGACCTGTGAGACGCCCGTCTAAACTCGAAAGTGTCCTGCTCCTGAGCTCAAATGAGCTTGGATGAACAGTAAATTCAAAAACAAATGAAAAAAAATCAAAAAATTCTGAATTTTTTGTGTGATAAACTTTAATAAATGTTTTAAGAGCCTGTAAATTTTCACTTTGAAATGACATTCGTGGAAGTCGCAGCAAAAAAAAACAAAATCAGCACTTCAAAATGCTTTTGAAAATGGCATTTTTTGAGCATCGATTTTGTTTTTCTTGCCACCACTTCCACATATGTGATTTCATCATGAAATTTTGCAAGCACTCAGAAATTTTGTCAATGTTTCGCACAAAAAAAATATTCTGAATTTTTTGAATTTTTTACAATTTTACTGTTCATGCAGGCTCATTTGAGCTGTGAGAATAGATGCATCCTCCTTTTCCCTTTTCCGTTTTATTGGGGGATATGAAAACTTAAAATTTGGCACGCGGCCGGCAACATTTGATACCATCACCCCTCTCTAAAATGGGACCCTTCTAAATTTTTGCTGCACGATAATTTATTTTGTGATAGCATGAGCATGGTTGTACGCACTGTCTCTATATATGTGGTCGACGCTGCACCGAACGGAATATCAACCTCTGTTCAAGGCGGTGTGTATACAGTTGGAACGAGTGGCCATGGAGGTTTTTTACCGAACATGGGTGGCAGCACAATCTCTGGATCGGTCCACCTCCTCCTTCGATATAGGCATAATGTCAGTATCATATGACTTTACTGGTGCTAATATGTCGTTTTATTTTCTCTTTATGTTTGACTTGTTGCCTATGGCTATGTGCATCCTAGCTATGGAGAGGCTGGTGCTGCTTAATTCGATTTGTATCCTCTTGATGCTACTTTTTGAGTTAATAAAAACGCCCTTTATCGAAAAATGAGCATGGTTGAAATCCGCACCAGATCCAGTACAGACATGGTTGCAGTAGCCGAGCATGAAGTGAATCTCAACGGGGAAAGGGCAAGCGAAGAAAACGTAACTTAGGCTTAGAGGTTTGTAGGAGAAAGCAAAGGTGTCATGTCCCAGGCTATGATTGAACTGAGAACACAACAATACACCCGAAATATAAAAGAGAATGTGGATGAGTAATAGAAGAGAGTTTGGGATAGGAACAACAAAGCACGAGATGGGGAATCGAAGAACTGGAGGAAGGAGAAGGCATCAGCCTAATGCATTTTTTATCGATGGCCTCCCTCCTGTATGTTTCGTCCATCTAAAATGTGACATCACATATTGTCACATTCTAGGGGGCGAGAATGTCATGGGAGTGCATTTTAGAATTGAAAACACACATTGTGGCTTCTGATGTATATCAAGCATAGGGCCAGTTGTCCAACTCTGAAGATTGAAACATAAGTTTTCTTTATAATGTCCAAGTAGGTGAACATCTCCCCTGACATTTAAAAGTGTTTCACCAACAACATGAGCAATGGAGTCAATCTCAAGCACATGCCTACACTGAAATTGTTCAACCTTGTCGGAACAACTGTTGTAACCAACCTCCAAGTATGCATGTTGAACCAGATGTATTGGTTGCACTGTTAGATTTGTTCTCAAGACTGAAACTGGCAGAACCAGTCCATATGTGTAAATCCCATTCAAGTTCGCATTCCCAAGTCCCACATGAAAAGTTAGCCGGTGGTTCGCTGATTTGTACAAAAAATAATTCAAGTGGGTGGCAACCAGCTTGAACTGCTACGCAAAATATATCTTATAGACTATTGGCCATTGGGCGTTGCCAGTGACTTTAATCCTACCTCGGTTACGGGAGGGTGTTAGGACCACCTTATAAGGGAGAGTTCCACACTCCCTTCAGGCTAGTCTTTTGGAATGTAGTGGGCTATCCGCTAGTAGTAGTGGTGTGTCCGATGCACATCAAAAACGTCTGGACCTCGGCCGAATGTTGGGAGCTGGGCCTGAGACGCTAACAATTGGTATCAGAGCTAGAGCCGCGTGCCCACTGGGTGGGCTTCCCAGGGCAATGAGAGAGTGCCACACTCCCTTCAGACTAGTCTTTTGAGATGTAGTGGGATCTTCGCTTGTAATAGTGTGGCTGATGCGCACCGGAAACGTCCGAACATGGGCCGGAGGTTGGGAGCTAGGCTTGGGACGCTAACACTATCTCTGAATTCCTGGATGCCATTTTCTTGTAACAATCTGAGGTACCTTGATTTTACCAATAAAGTGTACCATTGAAGAAGAACAATAAGCTAGTTCTCAACCTACAAATACCCATCGCCAAATGTTGCTCCATACACTTCACAAGAGTACTCATTCCAAGACGGAAAGCATTTCGTCGCCACAATTGCATATTTTCAAGTGAGAGATGATAACCTTGTATAGCTAAATATTCGGGGATAAATGCACTTCTCGAGGAGGCACTTCCTCAAAAACAGAACCTCGATAAAAGGAATTCTAATAACTTGGTCTAGAAGTAGAGTCGGTCACGACAATTGAGCACAAATCAAACAACCACACAGTAGTATCACATATCAGCGGAACTAGTTTGTGCAAACAAACCTTAGAGTGATTGACAACTTACCTGGGTTCCACCGCAAATAAAGATCAACTGCCAGATTTGACTTTTCATTTCCCAAAAGGATTGTACCAAGTAGTAGGTTGTCCATGGAATACAATGTGATGCTTCTTACAAAGAGTTGCCTATCCACTATCCAACAAATTCACTAAATATCTAGGATCCCATGGTCTGCTTAACATGTGAGTCGAGGATTGCACCTCAGACTGCATGAGAGTAGGTATCCGAGGACTAGTGCCACACGTACATGGAAAAAATCCCCTCAGCTCAGTCAAGCTTAAAATAATTGCAATGATAGGATCCACAACATATATCACCATACCCCATTATTCACTTAGCTCTGCCTGAATTACCCTTGTTGTCACATATAAAGCATAAACAAGGACATCACTATAATGGAACACCTCCACTACTCTCTGATTCTCATTGTTCCTAGGACTAATTGTATTCCTCCTTCATGGGGACCATTTATAAAAAACTCTTTAAATCACATATTGGAGTAATTACCAAGTGAAGAGCTAGCAACTCAAATTATCTTCTTACACACTAACAAAGACTTGAAAGTTTATCGTTCCATGCTAACACACCCATGAATATAAGTTGCACCGTACGTGGATCCCACTGCCTTAGAGTTGAGTGGGTGTTTGATGACCCACAAGTATAGGGGATCGTGATAGTCTTCGAGGGAAGTATTTCAACCCAAATTTATTGATTCGACATAAGGGGATCCAAAGAATATTTATAAGCCTTAGCAGTTGAGTTATCAATTCAACCACACCTGGATAGATAACTTGCTTGCAACGATTTATTAGTAGCACGACAATATGATAGCAGTAACAGTAACATGATTGCAAAGTAGTAGCAGAGTGCAACAGTAGTAGTAGAAAGCGTATGCATGGAAGTAGATAGTGGGTTTTGTTCAGATGAGATTCAATATGTAACGGTCATAACATAGAGCGACAACAAACTAGCTTCAATTCATCAATCTAATGTAGGCATGCATTTCATATATAGTTGTAAGTGTTTGCGGTAAGAACCTGCACAACATATTTTGTCCTACCCTCCCGTGGCAGCGGGATCCTAATGGAAATTAAGGGTAATTAAGATGCTCCTTTTAATAGAGAAATGAAACAAAGCATTAACACATGGTAAATACATGTGATCATCAAGGTAAAGTCATCCCCGTCGATATTCCAATTGTTGTCACTTTGGGGTCTAGGGTTCATAACGATAATAGGTGCATACAACTTGCAGATATGATCAAGAACACAAATATCTTCATGAAAAAAATAGAGTGTTCAGATCTGAAATCATGGCGCTCGGGCCCTAGTGACAAGCATTAAGCATAGCAAAGTCATAGCAACATCAATCTCAGAACATAGTGGATACTAAGCATCAAGCCCTAACAAATCTGACATTGATTAGATAATCCCATATACCTCCATGTGCCTATAGGGGAATTACTCACACATAGAGGGGTGCATCATGAAATTGTTGTTGGAGAAGAGTTGTTGATGACGACGGCGACGAATCCCCCTCTTCGGAGCCAGAAACGGACTCCAGATCAGGTCTCCAGAGGAAGAACATGAGGTGGTGGCGGCTCCGTATCGCAAAACGCATTGATAATTTTCTGTGATTTTTTGGTATATATAGGATTTTTGGGCGGCAGAATCATCGTAAGGCGGTGGCCAGGGGCCCCACATGGCTAGGTGGCGCGCCTTGGGGGTGGCCGTGCCACCGGGGTGTGTGGCGGCCTACTGCCCCCCCTGGTCCATCTTCGTTACATAATTCATTATATATTCTAAAATAATTCTCCAAAAATCCCCGTCCAATTCCGAGCACTTTTATTTCCGCACAAAAATAACACCATGGTAGTTCTGCTGAAAAGAACGTAAGTCCAGGTTAGTTTTATTCAAATCATGCAAATTAGAGGTCAAAATAATAGCAAAAGTGTTTGGAAAAGTATATATGTTTGGGACGTATCAACTCCCCCAAGCTTAACTCATTGCTTTTCCTCAAGCAGTTCAGTTGACAAACTTAAAGTGGTAAAGAAAACTTATGCAAACTCGTTTGCTTTTGTAGATGTACAGAAATTTAATCAAGGATTTAATTATAACAAAGATCATAGAGTAACCATATGCATGATAACACTTAACAACCATGTTCACTCATGACCAGGGCATAACCAACTAAAAGAACATAATACTATATCTCAAACATCAACAATTATCGAAATGAACAAAATACAATATGATAGATTGGTATCTCGCTAGCCCTTTCTGAGACCGCAAAACAAAAATGCAGAGCACCTCTGAAGTTCAAGAAACGACTAAACATTGTAATTCAGCATAGAGAACATCTAGTCATGTTCCAGTTAACATTAATTAGACCCAATGTGTGTTACACTAAGAATGACAATAGCGCTCTCTATGTTGATGCTTGAAGAAGAGGGTGATGACTCAAAGAAAAAATAAAATAAGAAGGAAATAAAAAGAAAAGCCCTTCGCTGAGGGAAGGAGAGATTACGTGCCAGAGCTCAATGGTTAAAACATGGATACATTTATTTATAGCGGTGTACTTCTCAGTCAACGGTTTAACGACAGAGAATCTCATTATCTTCCATATTAAACATATGTGAGAGTGGTTCCCATGCTTAACACTCCTCCACCACCCTTTCTTACCAATAACCATGGGTAGCCAAATTCACGGGTGCCTGCCAACATGCCACTCGGAGGAGTGCCTTTAATTTGTTTAATTAGTTGGGACCGGGCATCCCTTTACCAACTCTCTTGCAAATTTAAAACAAGCAGAATTCATGCTCATTGAGGGGTCATACAGTTAACATGGAAGATAATGCTCTTCCCTACCGCTCCATGAGCTTTACGGGCACACAAAACAGTGGAGCATGTGGTTTAATTCTATGCAAAGCGAAGAACCTTACCAGGGCTTGACATGCCACGAATCCTCTTGAAAGAGAGGGGTGCCCTCGGGAATGCGGACACAGGTGGTGCATGGCTGTCACATATGCCTTTATGAAGGTTTAGAGATAACACATGCAAATTTACTTGGAATGGCAGTGAAATATCATTTATAGGTAGGTATGTTGGACTCTTTATGGCAATACTTGGTTTTAGGGAATTGGATGCACAAGCAGCATTTCCGCTTAGTACATGCAAAGGCTAGCAATAGATGGGGAAGCGACAAAAACTAGAGAGCGACAATGATCATGATCATGCATTTTGAATAATCAACATTAAGCGGTAGCATGAGGAGGATATAAACACGCTGAATTTAAATATCACCGAGGCAAGATTGGATTTGAATCATTTACATGTGTAAGCATGTACAAAGTCAAGCCACTTGAATTCTTCAGAGGAGGATACCAGCCTAACATACTACATTATGAGCAATTTAACACATATTGGTACCCAAGATAACATATTATACACTCCTAGGTAATTAAGACAGTCATAAGAGAACACATCCACTAATTATCATTGTACACATGTTTATCCATAATATGCTATAACCAGATGATTCAGATAAACATCTCTACAAAAACAAAAACAAGTGGAATTCATACTAGCTTTCCCTGCCATGGCCACTTCATCAAATAATCATCATTATTGCCTTTCACTTGCACGACCGAATGATGTGAATAATAGATAAGCTAGTGCAAGTGTCACCGTGGACTAAGCTGGAAATCTACAAACAACTTTACACAAAAGAGAAGACATGGAAATAACTTTGGGTCTTTTTATTAGTTCTACAATAAAGCATATAAGAGCCAAGTGAAATTCTTTTTTGTTGTTTTCTCTTTTTGAAACAAGACTGGATAAGACACAAAGAAAAATTAAAAGAAGCAACAAAGAAGAATTGAAAGGAAAGATAAAAAAGGAAACCAGAGAAGTAAAAGAAAAGAAAAATAAGTCTTTTTGGTCTTTTTGAAATGTTATTCAAAAACAAAGAAAAGTTCAGTAGAACACATGGAAATATTTTTGAGGTTTTTGGTTTTTCTTAAGAAAGCAAATAAACAGAAGTACCAAGAAAAAGCCAAACAGAAAGGAAAATATTTACATCGAGGAACTACAAACAAACAACAAAAGAAGAAAAGTGAAATATTTTTGGGTTTTCTTTTTATAAAAGCAAACGAGCAAGCAAAAAGAAATATAACCGAAAAGAAGCATAAAAGAAAGCAAACAAAAACCAAAAAGAAAACAACGAGAGAAATGGAAAATATTTTTGGATTTTCAGTTTTTTAACAAACACACAAAAGAACAAATAAAAGCGAAAAATGGATATACAGAGATGGTGAAGTGCTCCGGCAAGTGTGATGAATGTGTATGATAATATGAATAAAATGTCGGTGGAAATACGTATTCCCCCAAGCTTAGGCTTTTGGCCTAGCTTGGCTCAACCCCATGGTTGAAAGTCCGAAGGTCCAGGAGGATACTTATAATCAAAGGGCCCTGGCTGGTATGCCTGCTCCTCCCAAGGGTTAATCTCCTCGAGGTTTGCTGCCTCTAGCTCTCTCCTGTAGTAGATAATGTCATTGGGCATGATGAAATATCTTCCCTTTCCCTGTTGATCAAACAACGTAGGAGCAGGAAGGGTAACAATATCACGGGTATCCTGGTTGAATACCAGGTTATACTTATAATCATTAAGTCCAGCTCTTTCTGTGATAAATTCATGGCATTCCATGGAAGCAAAATCCAATAAATTAGCAGGTCGCTCATGGTCCTCCTCATGTCTAATAGGTATATTAAAGTGCGCAACAAGACGAGTAGCATAAATGCTCCCAAAAATAATACCTTTTGTTCTATTCTTACTCAGGCGGCGTGCAATAATAGCTCCAAAATTATGAGTCCTATTATTGAAAAGAGCGCTACCCAAATACTAAGATCAGGAGCACTGACAACACTACAGTCCTATTTAGAAGTCAAACATCTTCCTATAAAAATAGCAAAGTAGTGAACTGAAGGGAAATGCAGACTAGTTATTCTACCATGTGAAACTCCTCTAAATTCACCCACACATAAGTCCTGCAGAAACTGCTCAAACTCTACGAGACGAGGATCGGTGATGCTACCCTCGTAGGGAATTTTGCAATTTTCACAAAACTCAGCCAAAGTTATATAAAAAAACTCGATCATACAAGTGAAACGAAACTCGAGACACATGGCATCTAGGTGTGAAGGTAAAATTTTGCATGAAAGTATTAGTGAGGAGTTCATATTGAGCACACTTATATGCAAGGAAAGCGGTCAAACGTGCTCTCTCAGCAAATTGTTCAAATTCATGCTTAATACCGACTTCGTCCATGAATACCTCAGACGACCACTGGCATGGTCGCCCCTCGACGGGACGGGGAAGATTGTATCTTGGTTAATGATAAGTAGTACCCGCGGTGCTCTCACTCGAGGAACTCCGAGGGCCCTTGAAAGGTAATTGCCCAACCTCCTCATATTCTTTATTTATTCAAAACTTCATAAAAAGTGAAAAAAACACAACATAATTGATAGCAACTACTCCCACAAGCTTCTAGTGCCTAAACCATGCATTACTTTGAACCAAATAAATTTGACATGCAAGCTCATATTCAAGGTCACCTATAGAAGCAAAATAAACAAAGTATAGAGCACTAGAGGAAAAACTAATTGGACCAAGGGAGGAGTCACATACCAAGGAGCAATCCCTCCAAAAAGTTTCAGAAATGGAGCTCCGAGCAAAGAGATCGAGAAATTTTCACAAAGTAACAAGAACACGAGTTTAGAAATTTTGTGAAATTTTTATGTAGGAAGAAGAAGGCAGGGGCATGGGCACTAGTTGAGTGGGTGTCTATGGGCCCCACAAGGCCACATGGTGTGCCCTAGGGGGTGGACGCGCCACTAGGCCGTGTGAAGGTCTAGTGCACCCCCTCTGATTTGTTTTTTGTGCTAAAAATTCTTAAATATTATGGGGAAAATCGTATAAATTTTTTAGGACATTTTGAGATTTTATTTTTGCACTTTTTATTGTGTGTAAAACTTAGATTCTGGGTGAAACTGGCTATTCTAAAACATCTAAATTCTAATAAAACTTAACTAAACGGAGAATAAAATAAAGTGACAGAAAGTTGTGCTTATAGAATTCACCAATCATATGTTTTTCAAAAGGAATCCATTAACAAGGTTGATCAACTCTTATTAACGAACTATTTTCGAGCAACATAAAACCGAAGAACTTCATAAAACACTATGTTACCTCAACTTGGATAGGCATGGTTCCAATCATAATAGTTTGATATTTCTTTTCTAGAACCGAATAGGAAATTCAAAGTCTCCAGTAGTAATAGTCATAATATTTTCGATAGAATTGAGACTATTTCCTTTATTTGTCCTTCGCTGAAAATATACCGTGTGCTCATTGCCGTTGACATGAAAAGTGACCATGCTTTTATTACAATCGTTAACAACCCCTACAGTGGTAAGAAAAGGTCTACCGAGAATAACAGCCATGTTATCATCATCGGGCATATCAAGTATAACAAAGTCAGTTAAGATCATAACATTAGCAACCACAACAGGGACATCCTCACATATGCCAATAGGAACTATGGTAGTTTTGTCAGCCATTTGCAAAGATATTTCAGTAGGTGTCATCTTATTCAAATCAAGTCTTTTGTAAAGAGAGAAGGGCATAACACTAACTCTTGCTCCTAAATCACATAAAGCAGTTTGAACATAGTTGTTTTTAACAGAGCAAGGTATAATACGTATCCTTGGATCTCCTAACTTTTCAGGTATTTTCCCTTTGAAAGAATAATTAGCAAGAATAGTTGATATTTCAGCTTCAGGTATTTTTCTTTTATTAGTAACAATATGTACTTAGAATAAGGAAGCATTTTAATAGCATCAGTCAAAGGAACATGAAGGAAAAGAGGTCTAAGTAATTCAACAAATTGATTAAATGCCTCTTCATCTCTAGATTTTTGTGTCTTAATAGGAAAAGGCATAGGTTTTTGTACCCATAATTCCCTCTCTCTACCATATTTCCTAGCAACATAATCTCTTTTATCATATCTCTTATTCCTAGGAGGTGGGTCATCAAGATCAACTTCAGGTCAACCTCTACCTCCTTATCAGTTTCATTGTCATCATTAGGTGGAGCATCATTATCATAATTATTAGCATTATCATTATCCTGATTAGGTTCATGCTCTTCACCATCCTGAGTTTCAGCATTAGAGATAGAAACATTATTAGGATTCTCAGCAGGTTCCTTTTCAATAACAAGTTCACTAGTGATAGCCTGCAAGTGCACAGGGTTTAGTTGTAGCCTTTTCGAAGTAAGAGTATCGATCCCACAGGGAGCACAGGAATCAGTCTTAGGTCCTTTGCAAGGTGCAAATAAAGTGTCTAAAAGTTGTAAGTAATCCAGAACAGTAAAAGTAATAATAATAATGTTGCAAGTGTAATGACGACTAAATCTATTAAAGTAAATAATTGATAATATAAATGAGACTTGAAGCAAATGATTAAAAACGTTCCCGGGGGTCCGAAATCCCCTCTAGTGTGCATCTATAGCGGTGCCTAAACGCAATGCTACTTCGGATTCCTAAGCCACTTTACATGTTTCTCTTTGTGGGCGGAGCCGGTGCAGATACGTGCATACTCGTGGTATCTCCGTTTCCCATACGCCACCACCGTTCTTCCCACTTCGGTTATCAAACGGTGATTAAGGGGAAAGATGTCCCCGTGGATGCAGCCAAATTGGTCTCCGTTTTACCCCCTGTTGCAACTATCCGCTACGAAGGGAGAAGGGGCCTGTCACGTCACCCATCTCCACAACCACACAGTTAGCCAACAGTAATAACCTTCTATCCGAAGTTGGCATACGTTGGATGGTCGACTTCACCCAATGTCAAGAAGATTATCAACATAAACATGCAAAGAGGATATTAAATACTAATATCAAACAACCTATTACACACTAGGGTTCATCCATACCCCGAGAACAACGGGTCTACTCACACATGAGAACGACAATCATCATGGTAATGGTAATGGAATACATGGAAGGATGAATCAACCGATACACCGAAGGATCCACTAGGGTTCTTGATGTTGCAGATGATAAGGATGTGGATGACAATGACGATGAAGACAGTGATGATGGAGATGGTGATGATGACTCCGTTTCCCTCGTGGTGAGAGGAATCCCCTCCTTCTCCTCGTTGATCCTCCCTCCGGATGGACTCCGGCGGCTAGGGTTCTACCTTCTGGGCGAGTTTCTGGAGTCTCTGCACGTCTGATCCATGATCCGATTCGACAGGGTGAAAATAGCTGATCCCCCAGAGGCGGCGGCGGGCCAAACGACCGCTCATACGAGCGCGCGCGGTCGCATGGAACGCCGTCGTTCACTCTGGAAGCGCGACGACGGCTGTTTCCTTGGCCTTCTTGCTTGATCTTTTTATGGAAAGTGTTTATCACTTTTAATACGTGATTCCACTACCATTTTTGGGGATTTTCTCCATTAAATGAGTATTGCTCCAAAAGCCGTTACCTGAGGGATTATCAACAAAAAGAAGTGCACGAACACGGTAAAATTCCACAAAGCCTACAATGTAGGCACAAAAATAATGGTAAAATGGCCTCATAATTTGGACTCATCAACTCCCCCAAGCTTAAAGTTTTGCTCGTCCCCGAGCAAATACCGCAGCTTGTAATGAAGTGGTCATCTTGGTTATGAGTTGTGGATGAATCAAATGAATGGGTCCAAAATAAAATTTTAGAATTTACATCATATGATCAATTTCACCGTGCGCCATTACATCCAAATTTCCATCAAATGAGTATGAAGGCTTCCACACCTTACTATCAATCATTAATGAGACTATTTCTAACTCTTAGTGATACTTTATTATCCTCTTTCAGTCGGGCAAGTCTTAGTGCTATACATCTTTCTTTTTCATTGTTCTTTACTTCTTTTTATTTCCTGAACTGTCAAGCCTGCCACATATCACTCGAAATTTTTCTCTTCTCTTTTTGAGACGTGATATGAATGGTATGCTTAAACATCCAAGTTCAACCAATTGGAATTATATAAGTTTTCTCGAATCTATAATGTTTTGTTTTTATGCACAAGAACTTGTCCACATTTCATACTTGGTTCACTGGTTTCAAGAGACCTTACCAAGTAATCACCAAATAAACTGAAATCAATTCCAATGCATCACATCAAATTGTCAACTTCTCATTCTCGATTGATACTAAAGATGTGGAAGGCTTATAATCATCATCTAAAAGCAAAGATGCAAAGCACACAAGGATGCATAACCATACTAAGAAAATTCATCAAGATCATAATAGACTATTCATCAAACCATCCATGACTCAATGGATAAGACTCTTCCCTCTTCATTAAAAGGTATGATAGTACTTTTATTACTCGAACTAAATGAACTCTTTCAAGCAAAGCTCAACGGAAAATAATAACGATATAGGAAACGAGAAAGGGCTTCAAAATCCTCCCAAGCTTAACATGCTAAGCCGGTTGGATTCATTTAGTCTCCTTTTATTAATACCCGTGTTCTCTTCTGAAGGTGGAGCGGTGAAACCAGTGAGGGCATCAATCATGAGCTTATTGGCGACCTCCAAATCCGTGATGCAAGAATGATACATGCGAAGGGTTGCATCCTGGTTGGCGATAATCCTTAAGCTTGTGTCAAGAGCCTCACGGGTCTTGACAGCCAAGGCAACCTCCGTCTCCCTGATCTTATCAGTCATAGCTTTAGTCTCAACTACTGAATTATTGATTTGTACCTGGGGTGGAATTGGTTGCACCGGGGTGGTGTTACGCCTTTTCCTAGGAGGTCCAACTTGCATGCGGGCGCCAATGGTGTGCATCTCACGCGCCCTTGGATCGATCTTGCTGGATTCTTCCAACGGATCATGGCTAGTGCAGTTACTGAAACCGCACTTTCCCATGACAGCGGGAGTCTCCCTGACAAAATTGATCTTGTCCTCATTGATGATGATATTGATGGCGTTGATGGGGATGGCCGCCGGTTTCTTGCCCTTCTCTTTATCCTCTTCTTCTTCTTCCTCATAAGGAGGCTCCTACGGATCTTCCTCAGAAGAGGTCCAATCATGACAGCGACGGAGCCTCTCCCTTATGCTTGCTGGAGAATAGCGCTCCTGTTCCAAGTCCTCCTCCGCCTGCGGAGAGGTTTGCCTCTCATCCCACGAACGAGCCATGTCTACCTGCAACTCAAAACTCAAGAAGACTTTGCCTAGATTGGTTGGTTAGTTTTGATAGAGGAGGGAACAATAGTTCTGTATATAGGAGGCTAAGGACGCAGGTTTTAACGAGATAAGGAAGTTAGAAAGTATAGGAAACAAACCAAATAAGATCAGGCAAAATTCTGTTAGAATTCGGAAAGAAATCAAGATCGACGGCCTTCCAAACAACGGCGACCGATCGTTTAAGCGATCGTTTGACCTTCTTCCATCGAGCTCTTCATGGACAGAATGTATAACGGCCTTAAAAACGGGCGCGTCCGGTCGTTCGGGCGTCCGTCTGATCCCCTTTCTCCTGCGAGACAAAAACATTTAAAAAAAAGGGGCGCAGTTTCCCTCCGCGGAACAGATCGAAAGATGGCCTTCCAAGCGGTCGCTGGTGATCGCTTGAGCGGTCATTTTCTCCATTTGCCTGCGCGCTTAAATAAACAGAATCAAAGACGGTGCTTGAAACAACCGCAGGCGGTCGTTTGTGCGCCCGTTTGACTACAGAAAACATATAATTTTATATAGAAAAATACAATGAAGACAACTTTGACGAAAGCTTAAGGAAAAGGAGAGAACTTTCCTGTGTTCCCTAGTGCTCTGCACTCTTTGTGTTTTGCGAAGATCTTCGTCCCAGGCTTCTTTGTTCTTAGGGGTCGAGGAAATGGTGACATCTTCTGCAACTTACTAGGGTGCGAAGAGTTGTTATAGCAAAATAAATCACTTTCTTCCCTTACCCTCAGCTTCACAAAAGATTCCTCTAGACCGATGAATGGTGGTCTTGTATCTCCAAAGGTACGAGTTGTAGCTCTATCCAAAGCCACAACCGTTCCGTAGGGGATACATATACCTTTTGGATTGTATTGATGCTCCTCCTTTACTAGGAAGATGTTTGTCAACACTTCTCCTATCTTTTCACGGCCTAAAATTTCACTGTCAAATTCCTGCAAAAGAAAGAGACCACCTCACCCAACGAGGCTTAGTTTCTTTAATATCCAATACCTCTTTTATTGCCTGGAGGTTAGTATAGAATATAACTTTTGTATCAGTGATATAAGGTCTAAACTTCTCACAAGCAAAGATCACTTCATAGAGTTCTCTATCATTCTTAGCGTAATTTCTTTGTGCATCAGTAAGGGCATGGCTTGCAAAGTAAATAACATTAAACTTCTCACCTACTTGTTGGCCCAAAACCGCACTTACCGCATTATCATCTGTTTTGCATATGACCTCAAAGGGCATGTCCCAGTCTAGAGGTGTAATGATAGGAGCATTAAGTAAAGCATGCTTCAGTTTTTCAAAGGCACTTTTACACTCATCATTGAACGTGAAGGGAACATCTTTCTGCAAAATGTTAGTCAAGGGTTTCGAAATACTGGAGAAATTTTTAATAAAGCGCCTATAGAAACCTGCATGCCCAAGAAAACTCCTTATGCCTTTTATATCACGAGGATAAGGGATTTTCTCTATGGCATCTATTTTTGCTTTATCAACTTCTATACCTTTACCAGATATTTTGTGCCCCAAAACAATACCTTCATTGACCATAAAATGACATTTCTCCCAATTCAAGACAATATTAGTGTCTTCACAACTCTGCAAAACTTTATCAAGATTGCGAAGACAATCATCAAAAGAAGTTGCAAAGACTAAAAAATCATCCATGAAGACTTCCATGATTTCTTCAACAAAATCAGCAAAAATAGCATTCATGCATCTTTGAAATGTAGCTGGTGCATTGCATAGGCCAAAAGGCATACGACGGTAAGAGTACATACCAAAAGGGCAGGTGAATGTTGTCTTCTCTTGATCTTCTGGATGCACGACAATTTGTGAAAACCCTGAATACCCATCCAAATAACAAAAATGGGTATGCTTTGCCAACCTTTCAAGAATTTGATCAATGAATGGTAAGGGATAATGATCCTTGCGGGTCTCCTTATTCAGCTTCCTGAAATCAATGCACATTCTATACCCAACTATTGTTCTAGTAGGGATTAGTTCGTTATGTCTATTAGGAACTACTGTAAATCCTCCCTTTTACAAAACAAGTTACCTCTTCTTCCATCATTTCGATGGGTTTTTCCTGTTTTCTCCTTTTTGGAGGATTCACCTTAGCTTTGCTCTAGTTCTCATTTTCATCCTCAGAATGTTCCCTACTAAAATACTCAAGCTGTGCCTTTCTCACTGGATATGGCAATACCGGTTCAGGTTCATAATCTTCTTCCATGGGGAGCACTGATGTTTCTACCTCCAAGGTCTCAACTATGACCTCTTCCTCGGGGTCCTCATCAATATAATTCTCCCATTTCCTCTTCGGGAACTCCATATGTTCTGCATAGCTTTGAACAAATCTTAAAACAACATCAGGGTCAAGGTATAATTCATTACTTATTTGTTCAACTCTCCCTGAGTTTAGATAAGCTTTTATGCAATCAAAATCCACTTCTACTTTACCCTCTCCTTCTTTATCGCTCCCCCAAGCTTCGTGGTTAGCAAGTTCCCCTTCTAATAATTCCAATGCTTCTGGGACATCGCTAGTAATAAAAGAACCTGCAGATGCTAAATCTAGTTCTTCCTTTGAATCATATTGCAATCCTCCATAGAAAAGATTTAATACTAACCGTTCAGGGAGCTTATGATGAGGGCAATCATTTAGTAAAATTTTATACCTTTGATATGCGTTTACCAGACTTTCCACAGGCCTTGATATGTCTCTGTCGTATCTATAATTTTTGATTGTTTCATGCCAATATTCTATAACTTTCACATACTTTTGGCAACATTTTATATTATTTTTGGGACTAACATATTGATCCAGTGCCCAGAGTCAGTTCCTGTTTTCTGCTTGTTTTTTGTTTCGCAAAAAATCCATATCAAACGAAGTCCAAACGCGATAAAATTTGACGGAGAATTATTTTGGAATATATGTGATTTTTAAGAAGAAGAATCAACGCAAGACGGTGCCCAAGGTGGCCAGAAGGCAACAGGGCATGACCCAGGGGGGTCGCGCCGTGTTGTCTTGTGACTTCCTCAGACGTCGGTTGGGGCCCTTCTTTCGCCGCAAGAAATATAATATCGGGGAAAAAATTGTGTTAAAATTTCAGCCCGATCGGAGTTACGGATCTCCAGGAATATAAGAAACGGTTTTCGGCCAGAAAAACAGAGCGCGAAACAGAAGAGAAACAGAGAGAGAGAGAGAGAGAGAGAGAGAGATCCAATCTCTGAGGGGCTCCGGCACTTTGGGAGCCATGGCGGCCATGGACCAGAGGGGAAACTCTCCTCCCATCTAGGGGGAGGCCAAGCAAGAAGAAGAAGGAGGGAGGGGGGGCTCTCTCCCCCTCTCTTCTGGTGGCGCCGGAGCGTCGCCGGGGGAACCAACGTGACGGTGATCTACACCAATAACTTCGCCACCGTCATAACCAACTCTCTTCCCTTCTATGCAGCGGTGTAACCTCTCTATTCCCGCTGTAATTCTCTACTTGAACATGGTGCTTAATGCTACATATTATTTTCCAATGATGTGTGGCCATCCTATGATGTTTGAGTAGATTTCTTTTGTCCCACGGGTTAATTGTGGTATGGTGTGATTGATATGAGTTTTATGTTGATATGGTGCTGTCCTATGGCACCCTCCATGTCACGCAAGTGTGAGGGATTCCCGCTGTAGGGTTTTGCAATATGTTCATGATTCACTTATAGTGGGTGGCTAGAGTGACAGAAGCTTACACCCGAGTAAGGGGGTTGTTGCGTATGGGAGTAAAGGGGACTTGTTACTTAATGCTATGGTTGGGTTTTACCTTAATGATCTTTAGTAGATGCGGATGCTTGCTAGAGTTCCAATAATAAGAACATGTGATCCAAGTACGGAAAGTATGTTAGCGTATGCCTCTCCCTCATTGCATATAATAATTATCACACATGTCATATTCAATTGCCTATGGACAATCCTTCTCTTGTGTTACAAAAAGCTTTCTACTAAACAACTAACTTTTATTATCTTGCAAATTACTCGTAGTTTTATTCTTGCTAAGTACTTCTAGTTTTATTCTTGCAAACTTATCCTTACACCTACAAAGTAGTTTTATTCTTGTTCTAGGTAAATCGAGCGTTAAGTGTGCATAGAGTTGTATCGGTGGTCGATAGAACTTGAAGGGAATATTAATTCTACCTTTAGCTCCTCGTTGGGTTTGACACTCTTAATTATCGAGAAAGGCTACGATTGATCCCCTATACTTGTGGGTTATCAAGACCTTTTTCTGGCGCCGTTGCCGGGGAGCAATAGTGTGGGGTGAATATTCTCGTGTGTGCTTGTTTGCTTTATCACTAAGTACTTTTTATTTTGTGCTGTTGTTTTCTATCTTTAGTTATGGGTAGGAAACGTAAAATACCAAAAAAAATAGTTGTACTTGCTAACCCAATGGTTGAAGAACAACCCAAAATCTTTCATACTGCCGAAGCTTTCTACTTGGATCATCTTCGATCCCTATGTGCTTGTGCTGAAAACCCAACTAGCTTAGTTGAGGGAAAATCATTAGATGCGCATGCTTATTTTGTGCGACATCGCTTGTCTCAAAAAGGGAAACTCTTAAGGTATCAAATTAATTGTTTGCAATGCTATGCTTGGAATTTATGCGAAATATATGATTTTACTTGTTGTTCTGAAGACCCTAAAAAACACCTCCCCTACCAATGTGAGTTTAAGGATAATGGAATCTTATCTTCTTATGCCAAAGGTGTTAATAGTTACTATGATATTGAACAAATTGAAGAATTTGTTTCTTTTAATGGTGCCTATGAAATTGCTTCTTTGATTGAAAAGTGTGATGCTACTCTTTACAAATCTAAATTTTTTGCCATACTTAAATATTGCTATGAAAACTATGCTTCTAATGCTTATGTTAAAGAATATATTGAGGAAGTCCCCTCTATCCAAGAGGAGACTAATATTTTGCAGGAATCTATGGAAGAAGAAATTGCTGAAACTGTGAGCTCATTAGATGAAAAAGATGAGAAGGAGAGCGAAGAACAAAAGGAGGAAGAGCGGATTAGGTACCCGTGCCCACCTTCTAATGAGAGTAACCCTTCAACTCATACATTGTTTAATTTCCCTTCATGCTTACCGAAGGATGAATGCTATGATAATTGCTATGATCCCTTGGATTCGTTTGAAATATCCCTTTTTGATGAAATTGATGCTTGCTATGCTTGTGGCCATGATGCCAATATGAATGTTGCTTGTGAAGATGAACTTGCTATAGTTCCTTATGTTAAACATGAAATTGTCGCTATTACACCCACACATGATAGTCCTATTATCTTTTTGAATTCTCCCAACTATGCTATATCGGAGAAGTTTGCGCTTATTAAGGATTATATTGATGGGTTGTGTTTTACTATTACACATGATGATTTTGATGGACATAATATGCATGTGCTTGCTGCTCCTAATTGCAATTATTATGAGAGAGGAACTATATCTCCACCTCTCTATGTTTCCAATACGATAAAATTGCAAGAAACTATTTATACTATGCATTGGCCTTGTGGCACCCCGGCTCAGAGAAATCGGAACACGCCGTATTCCAGCCCAGAGATCAAGTCTTCTGGAATACGGCACTGCTTGGCATAGAACAAATCAGCTCTTTATTATAAATAATAGGGGTACAAGGGTCCAAGATTACAAAGGTTACAGGGGCCTGGCGATACTATGCCTGCTCAGATAGCTCTATGCTAGCAGCGGAACAACTCGTAGCGACGGAATAACTTCTAGCAGCGGAACAATGACGACGGTGATGGACTCCACTCCGCAGGGACTCTGGCTGGGACACATCCTAGCGCGCAAACTCGGGATCCTCGACAAGCAATCAATCACAGCATCACCTGCAATCTGGCATGACACGCTAGGTGAGTACTTTGAATGTACTCGCAAGCTCACAGCAACCAAAGCAATCAAGACAAACAAAAGCATGTCACTTACAGGTTAAATAATGAGCATGATACAACTAGAACAGTATGAGATGAGCATGGCATGTACATGTTAATCAGGGTATGAACATGATGATACTAGCACTAGCATGAGAGGGGGGGGGGGTCGATGTTTAAGGTCCCTTGGACCAACTTACTCTTCTCGGAGGTTATCTCGTGACCACCATATGTAACCAACTTACCATCGTGAACATCACACGATCACCTCAGGATCGACCAAGCTCGGTATCAACTATACCATCGTGATCATCACATGACCACACGGAGCTTGATCTCTACCTTTGATCATCGCATGACCACATAAAGATCAACCAATTTCTTTTCTCATGGAACCGGGGTTGTTTATTATTCAGGTTAATATTACTGTTGACCCATAGTGTGACCTACTACGAACTGTGTCCATGACCGAGGACTCAGCTATCGATAGATTATACACTCTGCAGAGGTTAGTACACTGTACCCACACCACGGAACTCATGGCCTCGTGATCCCATTCGGGGTGGACCAACGACATTCCGACAAAACCAATCTATTGCATGACACTCTCCCGACCACTCCGACAAACTCCCCTTTGGGCTATGTCATGGGTGGCCCCGATGTCAACTCGTGACATCCTGCCATCTCGTGGCCGGCCACCGTCATGGCAAAACAAAACAAACGGTCCCAAACGGGGACAATGGTACCATACAACTTGGGCACACAAGATTATGGCCGCCTACCTGATCAGGGTAGCGCGCGCACAGAACCTTCCCTAGTTGGAGGCACCAGCGAGAGGCATGACAATAGACCGCATTAGGCCCCCCATAAGGCAAATGTGGCTGCACTGGTGATCTCGATTCGGTGGCACTATGACTCAGCCAACAGATTTGTTCAAGTTCGATTAATGTCGGGTTCAACTTGAATGGTGATGATCTGAGCCATAACAAAATAGCATGATGAAATAATAGTGCATATGAGCATGATGTCAACATAACCATGGAGGTGCAATATAACCATTTATCATAACATCAACAACAATAAATCATTTAGTCTACGGGATGCACATGAGCATGTCATAAAGATGATCATGAATATCACAAGTATTTGCATAACAAACCATAACTATTCATGTGAGCATATCATGATCACTAGAAATGAACTGAATACAAGAATGGAACATGAGAATAATACTACTAACAAGTAAATATCTGGACGCACATGAACATGGCATAGGGATGAGCATGAATCCACAAGCATATACATAGCATTTACAAAATAATTTCAAAGTAATTATTTAAACATTCAAGTGAAAACCATGGCTATTGCAAGGCCATCATGCAAGTGGCTGTTGTGGCTTGCCTGAGGATGAAGGATTCATCGGGAAGAAGTGCGAGAAGCTCGCGAATTTTTTTGCTGGAAACATTTCTCTCCCGGCGGAGCTGATTAGAGGGCAAGGGCAAAATGGTCATTTTCATAGTGTGACAACATCATGAAAATGAAACCAACAGAATGGGCTCGACGAATAGAGAACGTGGGCTTTGGAATCACCTAATTCGGAGTTACGGTTGCAAAAATACGGCCGTTCATTCGTTAGGCAGAAAAACAAACAGAATTTGTGCTTTTCTGCTCTTAACGGACGAACGCCCGCAATTTAGAGGTTTCGGCCGACGGGGTAAAACTGAAAGCGCATTTTCAGAAAATACGCTTTCCGCAAAGGGAAAGCGCATTCCTGGCCAAAGCCGTAGTGAAATACGCCTTCTTAAGCAGAAAACGTATTCTCGCAAATACGTATCCACTTAAACTGCGCGGGCCCGGGGCTTCGGTCGCTGATGTGTGGGTCCCGCGTTGACTCTCTCTCTCCTCCCCACTCCTTCTTCCTCCTCCCGACTCGGGCACAGGAGAGGGCGAGGCCGACGCTGGCCCCGGTGCCTCCGGCCACCTCCGGCCGAGGTCCGGCCACCGGCGGGCTCGGGAGGAAGCGCCGCGCCCACCTGGCCCAGGCATGGGCGCCGAGGAAGGCCGGAGTGACGACAGCGTGGGTTCCGGCGGAAACGGCCTTCGGCCGAGCTTGGGGACGAGGCCACGGGCATCCCGGAGATGCAACGAGGAGACGGGGAGGCTCGCCGGACCTTGGGGATTCTCCTGGTGAAGAAATGAGGAGGGGAGGGGCTGAGGCATGCTCGAATTTGAGCAAGAGGAGGCTGCGGCCATGGCGACAATGGGAGGACATGGGAGATCCTCGAGCTTGATTGAGTGGTCGGGGCGATTGCTAGGAGAGAGGAGAGGAGCTTGGTGAGGTCGAGGGGTTCGGGGATGGGCTATATATAGCCCGGCAAGCTCGAAGGTGAGCGCGGCCACGACGACGCATGCGCCGGCGCACTGGGGCGAGGAGGACACGCGTAGGGGAGGGGGAGAGGGGCCAGAGGGTTCACTCGACACGGAGAGGCCACGGAGGGCTTTGGGAGAGCTCAAGGAAGAAGATGCCAGGAAGAAAACGACGGCGGCCGCGGGGACGCGGTGCGGCGTGGCACGCCGGGGAGGAAATATGAGGGGGAGCGGGGTCCAGAGGGGTGGCGTGGACGGGGGAGAGGGAGGGCAACGCTGTGGACATGCTTCGGTGGCGCGAGCTCGAGGTTTGGGCGGCGGCAGAGAGGGTCCGGCATCCAGAGCGCGCCAGACGCACGCCAAACACCTTTAGGCCACGCGGTCACCACATGCACTGGCACACGGGACTTTTGGGTCGCCCAGACCATGTCTAGCGTGTAGTCCAGAAGTGATGGCTCGAAGAAAGCAACTCTGTGCTGATGGGATACATCAGCCAAAGTTTCCTACAGCAAACTTGGGCTAGAAGCTGTGGTAAAATGGGATGGGTAACTGGAGAAACAATATGTCACTAAGGTCTAGGGTAGGAAGGACTACAATACTGTGAAATATGAAAGGATTTGGACCAAGATTTATCATAGTTGCTTCACAACTGCATATCTGGTTCAGAAACTAGATCTTGAAGCTGCACTCACATGGATGATTGGATTGATCTGAAATTTGGTAGAGAGTGATCATTTGAGTATAGGAAGGCACTGTAAAAATTGCATACCATTTGGATAAATAAAAATGGTACTTCCTTCACAATGCTTTCCTCTGGACAGAAACTTGGGGAAATTATTGAGAAATATTGGATGAATGAAATAATCCCAAATTTGGTGTAGGGAGGTTATATAGGTAGGAGAATGTCCTGGTAAAATTTCAGAATTTATGAAGCCATATAAAATATAGTTGCTTCACAAACTGAAATTATGACCAGAAACAAAGATTGGATGGTGTGCTCACCATGGGCATGAAATCTTGAATATTTTTACATATCCAAGGTCCATATGGTCCAAAGGAATTATGAGAATTTTGTGGGAATTTTAAGAAAGACAGAAATATAGGTTGCTTCACAACCTAGGGCAAACAGGGTTATTCCTTTAATAGAAAAAGGAATATTCCCAAGAAATAAATATTGGGGTTGGGCTAAGATGGAAATGACCTGGTCTTGGGATGGATTTTAGGTTGGCAAGCCACTTGGGAGAGGAAGAAGAGATGATCTTCCCGGGTTTCAAGACCACAGAGCCACAGAAACATGACTCCAAATAAAATTCAAAGAAAACCAAAAGAAAAAGAAAGGGCCAGAAATCGGGGTGTCACAGGCCTTTACTTGAGGTGCATGAATTGTTCTTTTATGACATGCCGATGCATAGGAAGAGAGTTATACTCCATTGTTCTATGATGTATGTTGCTTTGTGCTCACTACTAAATTACAAATCATTATTAATTAAAATTGGCTTTGATATACCTTAGGATCCGGGCAGATCAATTACTTGAGCACTTTATGCCTAGCTTAATGGCTTTAAAGAAACCGCTGCCTGAGAGACAACCAGGAAGTTTTAGAGAATCATTTTATTCTGTTGTGTGCTTTTAAAAAGTTTAAAAACAAAAAATATAGAGGGGAACCTAAAAACTTTTTCAAAAAGAGAAGCGATTGGAAAGCTATGCATTGAAGAAGTGAGGGTCGACCTTGAACACTTGTGTTCATGCTCATGGAAACAATGTAGAATTTTTCATGGAAGTTCCTCACAAAAATAATTATCCCCTTGTACAAATCCATTGTATTATAAAAATAATGTGCCAAGATTTACCTTTAGGATGTTTAAATTGCTTGTTTGGTGTGTGCTGTGCAAAAACAGAAACTTTTTCTGCAGTGTTTGAATTTCTATATTTTACTGGAACGTGCAAAAATTCTGAAATTTTTACACAGTACTGCTATACAAATTTTTTATTACATCCTAATTTTTCAGAAGTTTTGGAGTTACAGAAGTATATGTTTCATCTGCATCTTTACAGACTGTCCTGTTTTCACAGATTGCTGTTATAGTTTCTTTATTTGCTTATGTTTGAAATCTTGTTGAGCCCCATTGACTTGGGAGCCATAGAATTGTGATATCATACAGTGGGTAATGTTTGATTATAATTATACAATAATGTTACAGCAGGACATGATGGGATTTGATGTTATATGTACTAACCTCTCTAATAAAAAGTTCGGTTAAGTTTTGTGTGGATGAAGTGTTCGAAGATCGAGGAGGTATCGATATGAGAAGAATAAGGATATGCAAGAATTCAAGCTTGGGGATTCCCAAGGCACCCCAAGTAAATATTCAAGGAGACTCAAGCGTCTAAGCTTGGGGATACCCCGGAAGGCATCCCATCTTTCTTCGACAATTATCGGTATGTCTCGTTTTTTGTTTTGTTCACATGATATGCGTAAATTCTTGCAGCATCGTGCGCTTTTTATTTTTCTTTTAGTAATTCACCATGCTGGTATGAGATAGTCCTTGGTTGATTAATATAATGCACTATGCACTTCACTTATATCTTTTGAGAATGGCTTTATAGAATGCTTCATGTGCTTCACTTATATCTTTTGAAGTTGGATGCCTGTTTCTCTACATTTGGAAAACCGTTATTTGTAGAATACTCTTTTGCCTCACTTATATTTATTAGAGCATGGTATTTTGTAGAAAGAATTAAACTCTCATGCTTCACTTATATCTATTTGGAGAGTTAACAGGAATTGGTCATTCACATGGTTAGTCATAAAATTCTACATAAAACTTGTACATCACTGAATATGATATGTTTGATTCCTTGCAATAGTTTTGTGATATTGAGGTGGTAATATTGGGGCATGCTAGTAAAATAATTAAAGTTGAGTATTGATATGTCTCCAATGTATCTATAATTTTTGATTGTTCCATGCTATTATAGTATCAATCTTGGATGTTTTATATTCAATTATATGCCATTATATATCATTTTTTGGGACTAACCTATTAACCCAGAGCTTAGTGCCAGTTGCTGTTTCCTGCTTGTTTTTGCCTTTTCAGAAAATCATTATCAAAAAGTGTCCAAACGAGAAAAAAACTTTGGATTAATTTTTTCTGGACCAGAAGAGACCCACGAAGCTTCGGGAGAAGACCAGAAGAGCCACGAGGAGGCAACAAGCCTGGAGGGCGGGCCCAGGGGGGTAGGGCGCGCCCCCTAGGCTTGTGGGCCCCTCGTTGCCCCTCCTGACCTAATTCCAACGCTATAAATTCTCAAATATTCCCAATATACCAGGGAGACAGAAGAGAAACCTTTCCGCCGCCGCAAGCCTCTGTTCTTCCGCGATCCCATCTGGAGGCCTTTTCCGGTACTCTGCCGGAGGGGGAATCGATCACGGAGGGCTTCTTAATCAACCTTGCTACCCTTCCGATGATGTGCGAGTAGTTTACCACAGACCTACGGGTCCATAGCTAGTAGCTAGATGGCTTCTTCTCTCTCTTTGATCTTCAATACCATGTTCTCCTCGATGTTCTTGGAGTTCTATCCGATGTAATCTTCTTTTGCGGTGTGTTTGTTGGGATCCGATGAATTGTGAGTTTATGATCAGATTATTCATGAGAAATTTTTGAGTCTTCTCTGAACTCTTTAATGCATGATTATTATAGCTTTGTATTTCTCTCCGATCTATCGATTTGGTTTGGCCTTCTAGATTGATTTGTCTTGCAATGGGAGAGGTGCTTTGTGATGGGTTCAATCTTGCGGTGCTCAATCCCATTAAGGATAAAAATACGGGGTTTAATCATATTGCTTGAGTTTACTTTGTCTACATCATGTCATCTTGCTTAAGGCGTTACTCTGTTTCATACTTAATACCCTAGATGCATGCTAGATAGCGGTCGATGGATGGAGTAATAGTAGTAGATGCAGGCAGGAGTCGGTCTACTTGTCTCAGACGTGATGCCTATATACATGATCATTGCCATGAATCCATCATAATTATTTGGTTTTCTATCAATTGCCCAACAATAATTTGTTTACCCACCGTATGCTATGTGTTCGAGAGAGAAGCCTCTAGTGAAAACCATGGCCCCCGGTCTACTTTATCATTTATAAAAAACCCTAAAAATACCTTGCTGCAATTTATTTACTTTTATTTTAATTAGTATTTTAGTTTACCTATTTACCTCTATAAGATTTAATCCTTGCAAAGAACCGCTAAGAGGATTGACAACCCTCTTATTTGCGTTGGGTGCAAGTGTTTGCTCTTGTGTGTGCATGTGCGCTTAACGGAATTTTGCTTGGTTCTCCTACTGGATTGATAACCTTGGTTCTTAACTGAGGGAAATACTTATCTCTACTATGCTGCATCATCCTCTCCTCTTCGGGGAAATACCAACGCAGTCTACAAGTAGCAGGAAGAATTTTTGGCGCCGTTGCCGGGGAGACATCATCAAAATTACCAAGTACCTTCGCACAAACTATCATTCACTTGCATTTATTTTATTTGCCTTTTATTTTCATTTGCTTCTAGTTTTCATCTCCCCCATTTCTATTTTTTTTTACAAAAACACAAAAATACTTTTATTTGCTTGTTTGCTAGTTTGCTTGCTTCGTCACGATGTCTCAAGAAAATACAAAATTGGGTGACTTTTCCAATACTAATAATAATGATTTTATTAGTACTCCTATTGCTCCTCCCGCCACTAGTGCGGAGTCGTGTGACATTAATGCTGCTTTGCTTAATCTTGTTATGAAAGAACAATTTTCTGGTAGTCCTAATGAAGATGCCGCATCCCATCTAAATACTTTCGTTGAGCTTTGTGATATGCAAAAGAAAAAAGATGTGGATAATGATATTGTCAAATTAAAATTATATCCGTTCTCACTACGAGATCGTGCTAAAACTTGGTTTTCATCCTTGCCTAGAAATAGGATTGATTCTTGGAATGAGTGTAAGGATGCTTTTATTACCAAGTATTTTCCTCCCGCTAAGATTATTTCTCTAAGAAATCAAATTATGAATTTTAAGCAACTTGAGCATGAACATGTTGCACAATCTTGGGAGAGAATAAAATTAATGATAAGAAATTGCCCAACTCATGGCTTAAATTTATGGATGATCATACAAAAATTTTATGCGGGACTAAACTTTGTCTCTAGAAATTTGCTAGACTCTGCCGCAGGTGGTACTTTTATGGTAATTACATTGGGAGAAGCTAAAAAACTTCTTGATAATATCATGACAAATTATTCTCAATGGCACACTGAACAAACTCCAACTGGTAAGAAGGTAAATTCTGTTGAAGAAATTAATACTTTGAGTGATAAGATGGATGCTTTATTGAAATTGGTTGCTAGTAAAAATGCTCATATTGATCCTAATGATGTGCCATTGTCTACTTTGATTGAGCAAAATAATGATCCTATTGATGTGAATTTCGTCTCTAGAAATAATTTTAGCAACAATGCTTATAGGGGTAATTTCAATCCTAGATCGTTTCCTGGAAATTCCTCTAATAATTATGGCAATACCTATGGTAATTCTTACAATAATAATAATAGGATGCCCTCTGATCTTGAAAGTAATATTAAAGAATTTATTAATTCGCAAAAGAATTTCAATGCTATGATAGAAGAAAAATTGAATAGAGTTGATGAATTGGCTAGGAACATGGATAGAATTGCTCATGATGTGGAAAATCTCAAAACTAAAATTTACCACCCAAGCATGATATAAATGAGTCTATTAAATCTATCTATGTCTCCATTAATGATAGTAAAGAAAGGACCACTAGGTTGAGAGCTAAGCGAGAATTTCTAGAAAAAGCGATTCCACCCGGTTTCTATCGTAGTACTGACGAAGATATTAAAATGATTGGTGTCACTCCTATTGAATCATTATTTAGTAATATAAAACTTGATGAAAAATGGACTGAAGAAGAGTCAACTTTAGATATAAGGAGTCCCAATTGCTCGGAGGGTGACAATCTTAATGATAAAAATGAAAAAGTGGGTTTGGAGAGGTCAAAACTTTAAATAGTAATGCACCCACTACTTTGGATTACAAAGACTTTAATTATGATAGTTGTTCTTTAATTGAGTGTATTTCCTTGTTGCAATCCATGATTAATTCACCAAATGCATATGAACAAAATAAAGCTTTCACTAAACATATTGTAGAAGCCATGATGAAAGCGCATGAAGAAAAACTTGAGTTAGAAGTTTCAATTCCTAGAAAATTACAAGATGAATGGGAACCTACTATTAAAGTCAAAATTAAAGATTATAAATGTAAAGCCCTTTGTGATCTTGGTGCTAGCGTTTCCACTATACCAAAGTCTTTGTGTGATGTGCTAGGTCTCACCGACATGGATCCTTGTTCCCTTAATTCGCATCTTGCGGATTCCACTATTAAAAAGCCATTGGGTATAATAAATGATGTGCTTATTCTTGCAAATAGAAATTATGTGCCCGTGGACTTTATTGTTCTTGATATTGAATGCAATCCTTCTTGCCCCATAATACTTGGTAGGCCTTTCCTACGAATAATAGGTGCTATTATTGATATGAAAGAAGGTAATATAAGATTTCAATTTCCACTTAAGAAAGGGATGGAACACTTCCCTAGAAATATAATTAAAGCACCTTATGAATCTATTATGAGGGCCACCTATGGAATTAACATGAAGGATGACAACACTTGAAACTATGCATTATGCCTCGCTAGGGGCATAAAACAATAGCGCTTGTTGGGAGGCAACCCAATGAATAAAATAATTTTTTGCTTTTTATTTATGTTCTTGAGTGTTTACACAATTATAGCCTCTGTTATGATTGTATTTTTATGTTTTAATTAGTGTTTGTGCCAAGTAATGCCTTTGGTATGATTTGGAAGATAGTATGATAGATGCTGTTGGAAAACAGAAACTTTTCCGTCTAGTGCTGGAATTTTGGTTTTTTTCTGGAGTGTGGTAAAATTCTGAATTATTTAAAAATTATTGATATATGAATTGCCCATGTTGTCCTAATTGTTCAGAATTTTGGAGTTACAAACTATGACGTTAATTCAGATCTTTACAGACTATTCTGTTTTAGACAGATTCTGTTTTTGTTGCATAGTTTGCTTATTTTGATGAATCTATGGATCGTATCGGGGGGTATGAGTCATGGAGAAGTTGGAGTACAGTAGCATTATGTCAATATTAAATATGAATCAGTTTACAATAGTACCTAAAGTTTAAGATTTATTTGTTATACTAACGGATCTCACGAGGTTTCTGTTGAGTTTTGTGTGCTGAAGTTTCCAAGTTTTGGGTGAGACTACGCTGGACAAAGGAATAAGGAGCGGCAAGAGCCTAAGCTTGGGGATGTCCAAGGCACCCCAAGGTAATATTCAAGGAAGACGCAAGCGTCTAAGCTTGGGGATGCCCCGGAAGGCATCCCCTCTTTCGTCTACAATCTATCGGTAACTCACTTGGAGCTATATTTTTATTCATCACATGATATGTGTTTTACTTGGAGCGTCTTGTGATATAGTTTGTTTGCTTTTGTTTGCTTTTTAGTTTGTCACAATCATCTTTGCTGAACACACCTTTTTGAGAGGGACACAAATTATTCGTGATTTGTTAGAATATTCTATGTGCTTCACTTATATCTTTTGAGCTAGGCAGTTGCTCTAGTGCTTCACTTATATCTTTTAGAGCGGCGGTGGTTATATTTTAAAGAAATAGTTGCACTCTCATGCTTCACTTATATATTTTTGAGAGTCTAATGAATAGCAATGGTAATATGCACGGGTTATGAATTTGGTCCTGATATGATAGGTATTCAAGAGGGATATAATAAAAACTTTCATGTAGATCACTGAATATGATGAGTTTGATTCCTTGCAATAGTTTTGCGATATTAAGATGGTAATATGTGGGAGGTATTAGTAGATAATTGTGGTTTAGTAAGAATATTAGTGTTAAGGTTTGTGATTCCCGAAGCATGCACGTATGATCTGTCGTTATGCTAAGAAGTTGGAGCATGATTTATTCTTGATTGTCTTCGTTTGTGTGGCGGTCGGGGGCGCGCGATGGTTAACTCCTACCAACCTCCCCCCTAGGGGCATGCGTAGAAGTACTTTGCTTCGAGGGCTAATAAAATTTTGCAATAAGTATGTGAGTTCTTTATGACTAATGTGAGTCCATGGATTATACGCACTCTCACCCTTCCGCAATTTCTAGCCTCTTCGGTACCGTGCATTGCCCTTTCTCACATCGAGAGTTGGTGCAAACTTCGCCGGTGCATCCAAACCCCGTGATATGATACGCTCTATCACACATAAGCCTCCTTATATCTTCCTCAAAATAACCACCATACGTACCTATCATGGCATTTCCATAGCCATTCCGAGATATATTGCCATGCAACTTCCACTGTTCCATTTTTTTATGACACACATCTTCATTGTCATATTGCTTTCCATGATCATATAGCTGACATAGTATTTGTGGCTCAGCCACAGTTCATCATTTTTATACATGTTACGCTAGCATCATTGCACATCCTGGTACACTGCCAGAGGCATTCATATAGAGTCATATTTTTGTTCTAGTATCGAGTTGTAATATTGAGTTGTAAGTAAATAAAAGTGTGATGATCATCATTATTAGAGCATTGTCCCAGTGAGGAAAGGATGATGGAGACCATGATTCCCCCACAAGTCGGGATGAGACTCTGGACAAAAAAAAAGGGAGAAAAAAGAAAAAGAAAAAAAAGAGAGGCCAAAAAGAGCCATGGAAAAAAATGAGAGAAAAAGAGAGAAGGGGAAATGTTACTATCCTTTTTCCACACTTGTGCTTCAGAGTAGCATAATGTTGTTCATATAGAGAGTCTCCTATTTTGTCACTTTCATATACTAGTGGGAATTTTTCATTATAGAACTTGGCTTGTATATTCCGATGATGGGCTTCCTCAAATGCCCGAGGTCTTCATGAGCAAGCAAGTTGGATGCACACCCACTTAGTTTTCATGTTGAGCTTTCATACACTTATAGCTCTTAGTGCATCCGTTGCATGGCAATCCCAACTCCTCGCATTGACATCAATTGATGGGCATCTCCATAGCCCGTTGATTAGCCTCGTCGGTGTGAGACTATCTTTTTATTTTTGACTTCTCTTATTTATCTCTACCACCATATTCTATTCCACCCATAGTGCTATATCCATGGCTTATGCTCATGTATTGCGTGGGGGTTGAAAAAGCTGAAGCGCGTTAAAAAGTATGAACCAATTTCTTGGCTAAAACCGGGGTTGTTCATGATAAATATTTTGTGTTAAGAAGATGGAGCATGACAGGATTGTATGATTTTGTAGGGATAACGTTCTTTAGCATTTTTATTTTGAAAGACATGATTGTTTATTAGTATGCCTGAGTATTGATGTCTTTATATCAAATTATAGACTATTGCTTTGAATCATTTGAATCTTACTATTCATACCGTAAGAGAAAGATTACATGATGAAACATGATAGGTAGCATTCCACATAAAAAATTCTGTTTTTATCATTTACCTACTCGAGGACGAGCAGGAATTAAGCTTGGGGATGCTTGATACGTCTCCAACGTATCTATAATTTTTGATTGTTCCATGCTATTATAGTATCAATCTTGGATGTTTTATATGCAATTATATGCCATTATATATCATTTTTTGGGACTATCCTATTAACCTAGTGCCCAGTGCCAGTTGCTGTTTTCTGCTTGTTTTTGCCTTTTCAGAAAATCATTATCAAAAAGTGTCCAAATGAGAAAAAAACTTTGGATTAATTTTTTCTGGACCAGAAGAGACCCACGAAGCTTTGGGAGAAGACCAGAAGAGCCTCGAGGAGGCGACAAGCCTGGAGGGCGCGCCCAGGGGGGTAGGGCGCGCCCCCCAGGCTTGTGGGCCCCTCGTTACCCCTCCTGACCTAATTCTAACGCTATAAATTCTCAAATATTCCCAATATACCAGAGAGACAGAAGAGAAAACCTTTCCGCCGCCGCAAGCCTCTGTTCTTCCGTGATCCCATCTGGAGGCCTTTTTCGGTACTCTGCCGGAGGGGGAATCAATCACGGAGGGCTTGTTCATCAACCCTGCTGCCCTTCCGATGATGTGTGAGTAGTTTACAACAGACCTACGGGTCCATAGCTAGTAGCTAGATGGCTTCTTCTCTCTCTTTGATCTTCAATACCATGTTCTCCTCGATGTTCTTGGAGTTCTATCCGATGTAATCTTCTTTTGCGGTGTGTTTGTTGGGATCCAATGAATTGTGAGTTTATGATCAAATTATTCATGATAAATATTTGAGTCTTCTCTGAACTCTTTTATGCATGATTATTATAGCTTTCCATTTCTCTTCGATCTATCGATTTGGTTTGGCCTACTAGATTGATTGGTTTTGCAATAGGAGAGGTGCTTTGTGATGGGTTCAATCTTGCGGTGCTCAATCCCAGTGACAGAAGGGGACATGACACGTATTTGTATTGTTGACATTAAGGATAAAAATATGGGGTTTAATCATATTGCTTGAGTTTACTTTGTCTACATCATGTCATCTTGCTTAAGGCGTTACTCTATTTCATACTTAATACCCTAGATGCATGCTGGATAGCGGTCGATGGGTGGAGTAATAGTAGTGGATGCAGGCAGGAGTCGGTCTACTTGTCTCGGACGTGATGCCTATATACATGATCATTGCCATGAATCCGTCATAATTATTTGCTTTTCTATCAATTGCCCAACAGTAATTTGTTTACCCACCGTATGCTATGTGTTCGAGAGAGAAGCCTCTAGTGAAAACTATGGCCCCCGGTCTACTTTATCATTTATAAAAAACCCTAAAAATACCTTGCTGCAATTTATTTACTTTTATTTTAATTATTATTTTAGTTTATCTATTTACCTCTATAATATTTAATCCTTGCAAATAACCGCTAAGAGGATTGACAACCCTCTTATTTGCGTTGGGTGCAAGTGTTTGCTCTTGTGTGTGCATGTGCGCTTAACGGAATTTTGCTTGGTTCTCCTACTGGATTGATAACCTTGGTTCTTAACTGAGGGAAATACTTATCTCTACTATACTGCATCATCCTCTCCTCTTCGGGGAAATACCAACGCAGTCTACAAGTAGCACTAACTACTCCATGATCACGGAATTCATCCGTGAGCACAAGGTGGACAACAAGGATATTGGGGACGTCATCTAAAAGCTCAATGACCGGATTGATCATCTTCAGGACCAATGTAGGAGATATGCCCTAGAGGCAGTAATAACAGTTATTTTGTATCTCCGAAGTTTGTAATGAATGTTTATGTCCCATGCTACAACTGCAATGGTTCTCGAGTCTGCAATATCCACGAGGCTCAGAGGGAAACTCATGTGCACATGTGGTATAATAAACGGTAAAATGTATTCCTAGTCATGCCTCTAAGACTGGCTCAAGTATTGCATGATGATCCTGTTTTCCGGATCATGGGCATGTTTATGCCGGCAATTTTGAGGGCACAATGTTAGTAGAACACTTGTCTTGAATCGACCAGAATTGATGTTATGCTATGAGATACATACGTCACAAGTTAATGGTTTATAACACAGAGAAAGTTAATGTTTGCATAATTCCTTAGACCATGAGAGTATCGAGTTCCTTCCTGCTTGCTTCGTGAACTTTGGGGTTTGTTAAACGTCATCCGTAACTAGGTGGCTATTACAGCGGCTTTCGGGTTCACGGAAAAGTATGACAAGGAACGAGATAGCTCAATATTGGGATTTGCTCCTCTGACGATGGAGAGATATTCTCGAGCCCTCTCGGTGTTACGGTATCCATCATCGTCTGGCCAGACACAATGTGATTTGATCACAGGGATGCCGAAACACAGAAACGAGAAAAGAGAACAAAACCGGTAACGAGGTAACTGGCATAGTGGACAAGTTGTTGATCCACGGGGATGCAGATAAATGTCACCTCGGGTTTTGTAACATATCGCGAAGCAACATGAATAGCACATGGCAACCGGAGGTTCACTCGAATATTTATTCGTGTGGGTATAGGGGTCAATATGGGTGTCCACGGCTCCGATGTTGATCATTGATCGGAAAGTGTTCCGGGTCATGTCTATACTTCACCGAACCTATAGGGTCACATGCTTAAGGGTCATCTATCTGCTGAATACTAGACAGGGAGTCTGAGAGAAAGTCACCAGAAAAGTTTCGGAGACAACGGAAACGTTCTAGAGAGAACACCGGAATAGTTTCGGTAAAACTGAAAAGTTGTTTTGGAGTATACCATTAAGTCAAATTGGTTTCGGCACATGCCTGGAAATTCTTGGAGGGTGCCAGAATTGTTCTGGAAACTTCTGGGATTTTTCCGGGATAAAAACCGGAAATGTTCCGGAGTTGCCGGAATCGGTTTGGTTGCTTTTCGCAGATGAAAATCACTAATCCGGAATTGTTTCGGAACGCATCCAAAATCATTTTAGTGGGTACTGGAATTATCCTAAGACCCACATAAATATTTTCGGATTTAACGGTCGCGGAAAAATGTTTTTGTGAATAATGAAAATCACTTTATGGTTACCTTTTTGAAAAGCCACCTTTTAGAGCTTTTCCCAAAAGGCTTCTAGAAGGACTTAGGGACCAAGGAACCCCCTTTGGGGGGGCCCCCATGGGGGTGGCCGGCCAAGGGTGGAGCTCCTCCATGGAGCTCCACATGCCATCCTTTTATGCTCTTTATGCCCTTTATGTGTGACATAAGGCATGGGTGTTTTGCTATTTTTTAGTACCACCCTTCCCCTTGGCTTCCCTATAAATAGAGGTGGAGTGGAGCTCTCCACACTCACTCCTTTCTCACATACACAAGCCATGCATTATCTGGCTTTCTCTCTCCCTCCCACAAAATAGTTTCGTAGAGCCGAAAGGCTGTCTGGGTTCCGGCAGGAACTAGTTCTGGACGGCGAAGCCCTGCCGGATAGTTGACACCGTATGTGTGCAACCTCGTAGAGAGGTCATAGGTTCGATCTTTTGCCCGAGGGGCTGTTCGAGGGTCCTCCCGAAGGGATGTTCGACTTACCGTTCGAGTTTCGAGGGTCCTCCCGAAGGGCTGTTCGTGACATCGTCAGGGGGTCTGTCCGACCGCCTCCCGAAGGGCTGTTCAACAAGGGAGTACATCCTCGCGGTTGGGAGGTTGTAAATCCTAGCTGCGGGTATCTGCACCGACGATCTACATCGACTCTATTTCCGCTGCGCTACGAGTCGGTAATGATCAGATCAAACCCTGTATGCAGTCTCCATAGTGGTCCTGGGCGTGCTCGCTGTACTGATTTTTTTTTCTGTCGCGTTCCCCTACAGTGGCATCAAGAGCCTTGCTATGCGTAGATGCAGGTTACGATCTAGAATACATAGAGATGTATGGGTATTGCATAATATAATTTTGTAGTAGATGAGATCTATTGCTGAAAATTATTTATGCGGGTGGCAGATGAAATCTGTTACCCGATGTTCTTGTTGCTTCCCTAGAATTTGCGTATTTCTGATCTTGAAACGACATGGTGGAATTTCACAAAGTTCTGGAAATCCGCGATCCTGATTGATCAACGAAGTGCTATCAGTTCTTTGGGTTCCACCATAGTTAAGAGAAAGATGAAATTTCGCAGACGAAAGGGCAATGCAGATATGATCTGCACGGGGGTCATGCGTATGATGAAGTTCAGTATGGGGCTCGAGATTTTATTATCTCGTGTTTCATACACCCCGCAAAGTTAATCTAGCGACTTGAATAATCATACTTGATGATAAACGTTGGTAGCTGCGGTTTAAGTCAAAACCTTAGAAGCCACGTAAAATAAAATTTTGCATAAACCGATTAGAGGCGTCTAACTTGGTTTTGTAGGATGTGCATGTGATGTGGTATAGCAGTTCTCATATTAATTCAATTATGTATGAGATGACTATATGATGTAAATTTATTGACATGACCTGCGTGTCATGATTCGGCATGATGGCTGGAGCCATATGATTGTCACTTTAATGACCCGTGTGTCAACCTTAAGTAATGCACTTATTTTATTAGCTATAGAGATAGCAATATTATCTGGTGCATCGACAAGGTGGTGGCAATCTTCGCAAAGGTGAACACCGATGCAAATGCCGAAGACGAAGAAATTAAAGACTTGTCCGTCAGAAAGGGCTATACCATATCATGCTATTATGAATTGCCTGAGATGTTTATCCCTCTTGATGCACCCTTCTTGATTGCGCGGTAGTCGCTTTTTATTAGGGTGATCTCTCACTTAAAATATCAAGTAGTTAGTGTTCTCCCAAGTGTAGCACCGTCACAGCATCTTTCCTTTCTGGGTGCGCCATGATCTACATGGGTACGAACGATTGTACGGGTGTAAGGCGGGTGAGGTCAGACCTCGCAGCAAGATCACTTGGTTGTCTTGACGTTCATGGCAGGATCGTCCTGAGCTCGGAACACACGAATCGAAAGATGAACAAGAGTCACATGGAGATGTGATCGGCAAGTTTGCCTACCAATTGAAGTTCGCGCCATCAGTGTTCATCTCAAACAATGACGTTGAATTGCAATTTGGATCTCGAATCACTCAAAATCAATTATGAGAGATATTGATTTGAGTGGGAGCGCACTTTAGAATAAAATTGTTTATTCACTAGTGCAAATTAATTATGAACAAAGTCTAAGTGAAACTTGTGTTTACCGTTGTAGATCAAATGGCTCACAACACTGCGTTCAACTTAGGCCCGATGTTAGAGAAAGAGAAGTTAGCTGCGACTGGAAACAACTATGCGGACTGGGTCCGTAACCTGAGGATTGTCCTCAGGAGCGCTAAGAGGATGTATGTGCTTGAAACTCCTCTTCCAGCTAAACCGGCGGCAACTGCCCCAGAAGATGGACAAAATGTCTGGGCCACTAATAATGATGATTACAACTTAGTGCAGTGCCTCATGCTAGCTTGCATGAGTCCAGAGCTTCAAAAACGTTTTGAATTCCATAACGCCCGTGATATGATCCGGGAATTGGATGCTCTGTACAAGGAAACCGCACGGTCTGAACGGTTTGATATCATGAAGGCCATGATGGATTGCAAGATGGCTGAGGGTAGTTCAGTTGGCGAACACGTGGTCAAAATGATTGGCTACGCTGAAAGGCTTAAAACCGTGGAATTTCCAATTCCACCAGCCCATATGATGGACATGTTGCTTTCTTCACTCCCCCCATCTTACGACGGTTTTGTCATGAACTACAACATGAGTGGGATGGAGAAGACACCAAATGAGGTGCTCGGCATGCTGAAAACTGCGGAAGGAGGACTGCGGAAAAATCGCAAGCAAGTGTTGCTTGTGAATAAAACCGCCAGTTTCAAAAAGAAAGGCAAGTCCAAGAAGGGCAAGGGCGCCGGTAAGACCGGCTCCCAAAGAAACTCTAAGGGCGGAGCCAAGAATGAAACTGAGTGCTTCTACTTCAAGGGCACATGACACTAGAAGAGAAACTGCAAGAAGTATCTGGAAGATAAGAAGTCCGGGAAAACCAGAAAAGGTATAACTGTTATACAGGTTAATGTCATTGACGTTTTGCTTGCTAGCGAAAATTCTAAGTCTTGGGTATTTGATACCGGATCGGTTGCTCACATTTGCAACTCGATACAGGGGCTTCAGAAGGTGCGTAAGCTGGCAAAGAATGAAGTCATGATGCGCGTCGGGAACGGCGCTGGGATCGCCGCTCAAGCCGTCGGCATTATGCCTCTATGTCTCCCTTCAGGATTTACCTTAGAACTAAGTAACTGTTATTTTGTTCTGGCATTGTGTAGAAACATTATCTCTGGATCATGTTTAGTGCACGATGGGTACTCTTACAAGTCTGAGAACAATGGTTGTTCACTTTATTGTAAGGATATGTTTTATGGATTTGCACCCATTGTTGGGGGCCTTTTCATACTAAATCTTGAATGTGAAAATGATGTCTTTAACGTGAATGCTAAACGCCTTAAGAAGGCTGATGCCACCACCACTTTCTTGTGGCACCGTCGGCTTGGCCACATCGGAAAGAAACGCATGCAAAGACTCCAGTCAGATGGAGTTTTACCGTCCTTTGATTTTGAATCATTTGACACATGTGAAGCTTGTCTGATGGGGAAAATGACCAAGACGCCGTTCACGGGTCATCCTGAACGGGCGGGTGAATTATTGGAAATAATACATAGTGATGTATGTGGTCCAATGAGTACAGCCGGACGGGGTGGATATTTCTACTTCATGACTTTTACTGATGATTTGAGTCGGTATGGCTATATCTACTTGATGAAGCATAAGTCGGAAACCTTTGAAAAGTTCAAAGAATTTCAGAATGAGGTAGAAAATCATCATAACAAAAGGATTAAGTTTCTGCGATCAGATCGCGCGGGCGAATATCTTAGTCATGAGTTTAGCCAACATCTGAGTGACTGTGGAATCATTTCACAGCTTACGCCTCCCGGAACTCCACAGCGAAACGGAGTGTCGGAAAGACGTAACCGAACCCTGTTAGACATGGTAAGGTCGATGATGTCTCTTACAGATCTACCGATATCTTTTTGGGGTCACGCACTACTCACTGCCCCTTATACATTAAACAGAGCACCGTCTAAGTCTGTTGAGACGACGCCATTTGAATTATGGTATGGGTAGAAACCCAATGTGTCGCATCTCAAAGTTTGGGGTTGTGAAGCTTACGTAAAATGTTTATAGACTAGCAAACTCGATCCCAAAATAGATAAATGCTACTTTGTAGGTTATCCCAATGAGACCATTGGGTATTCCTTCTATCTTCCCTCCGAGCACAAAGTGTTTGTCGCTAGAAGCGGAGTCTTTCTCGAGAAAGAGTTTCTCGCTAAAGAAGTAAGTGGGAGGACAGTACAACTTAATGAGATTAGTGAATCTTCGACAACCGTTGATATGGCTAAGGAACCGGAAGAAATTCCGCTAATTATCCCTACAACCGAGCTGGAAGTTGTCGCATGTGATGAGGAAACTTCAGGCAAGTTTGTATTTGAACCACGCAGATCAGGTAGGGCTATCGAGCCACCTGAATGGTTTCATAACGAAATCTTCATTCTTGAAGATGATGAACCTGTGCACTACAAGGAAGCGATGGCAGAGCCCAGCTCAAGGGAATGGCACAAAGCCATGAAATCTGAAATGGAATCCATGTACGAAAATCAAGTTTGGAACTTGGTAGAACTTCCTGAAGGCGTAAAGCCCAGTGGTTGTAAATGGATTTTCAAAAGAAAGACAGACGCGGATGGTAACATTACTATCCATAAAGCTAGACTTGTCGCGAAAGGGTTCACGCAAGTTCCAGGAGTGGACTACGACGAGACTTTCTCGCCAGTAGCTATGCTTAAGTCTGTTCGGATATTACTAGCAATTGCTGCTTATTTCGAATATGAAATATGGTAAATGGACGTCAAAACGGCTTTCCTAAATGGAAATCTCAAAGAAGATGTATACATGATACAACCTGAAGGTTTTGTCGTTCATGAGGATGCTGGAAAGGTATGCAAACTTCAGAAGGCCATATGCAAACTTCAGAAGGCCATTTATGGTCTGAAGCAATCATCCTGGAGCTGGAACATTTGTTTTGATGAAGTAGTCAAAGAGTTTGGCTTCATCAGGAATGACGAAGAATCTTGTGTTTACAAGAAGTTTAGTGGGAGCGCGAAAGCATTTCTAATCTTGTATGTGGATGACATATTGTTGATTGGAAAAGACGTGAATTTTCTTAGCGAAATAAAAGACTCATTGAAGAAGAGTTTTTCAATGAAAGACTTAGGTGAAGCGGCATATGTATTGGGCATCAGAATCTATAGAGATAGATCAAAACGCCTGATAGAGCTTTGCCAAAGCACGTACATTAACAAGGTGTTGAAAAGGTTCAACATGGAGAACTCCAAGAAAGGCCTACTCCCCATGTCACCTGGCACAGTGCTTTGCAAGAATCAGTGTCCTCGGACTCTCGATGAGCGAGTACAAATGAATGATGTTCCATATGCCTCGGTAGTTGGTTCTATTATGTATGCCATGCTATGTACAAGACCGAATGTTTCCTATGCGCTAAGTGTTAGCAGCCGGTACCAAAGTGATCCAGGATTGGAACACTCGGCCGCAGTCAAAAATATTCTTAAGTACCTCAGAAGGACCAAGGATTTACTCCTTGTGTACGGAGGTGATGAAGAGCTCATTGTAAGTGGTTACACTGATGCAGGCTTCATGACTGACCCAGATGACTTCAAATCTCAATCAGGCTATGTTTTCATATTGAACGGTGGCGCAGTTGATTGGAAAAGTTCCAAACAAAAGACTGTGGCGGATTCTACGACAGAGGCGGAATATGTTGCAGCTTCAGAAGCCTCCAAGGAGGCGGTCTGGATCAAGCAGTTTCTTGAAGACCTTGGTGTGGTTCCAAGTGCGCTGGACCCGGTGGAGATCTATTGTGATAATAGTGGCGCCGCGGCTCAGGCTAGGGAGCCATCTTCGCACCATAAGACAAGACATATTGAACACAAATATAAACTCATTTGACATCATGTCGAAGCGGGTTTAGTGAAAGTATGCAAAGTTCACACGGATCTGAACGTGTTAGACCCGATGACAAAGCCTCTACCACGAGCAAAGCATGAGCAGCACCGAATAGCCATTGGTGTTAGGGAAGCCATGTAACTAGATTATGACTCTAGTGCAAGTGGGAGTCTGTAGGAGATATGCCCTAGAGGCAGTAATAACAGTTATTTTGTATCTCCGAAGTTTGTAATGAATGTTTATGTCCCATGCTATAACTGCAATGATTCTCGAGTCTGCAATATCCACGAGGCTCAAAGGGAAACTCATGTGCACGTGTGGTATAATAAACGGTAAAATGTATTCCTAGTCATGCCTCTAAGACTGGCTCAAGTATTGCATGATGATCGTATTTTCCTGATCATGGGCATGTCTATGCCGGCAATTTTGAGGGCACAATGTTAGTAGAACACTTGTGTTGAATCGTCCCGAATTGATGTTATGCTATGAGATACATTCATCACATGTTAATGGTTTATAACACAGAGAAAGTTAAATGTTTGCATAATTCCTTAGACCATGAGAGTATCGAGTTCCTTCGTGCTTGCTTCGTGAACTTTAGGATTTGTTAAACGTCATCCGTAACTGGGTGGCTATTACAGCGGCTTTTGGGTTCACGGAAGAGTATGACAAGGAACGAGATAGCTCAATATTGGGATTTGCTCCTCCGACGATGGAGAGATATTCTTGGGCCCTCTCGGTGTTACGGTATCCATCATCGTCTGGCCAGACACAATGTGATTTGATCACAGGGATGCCGAAACACAGAAATGATAAAAGAGAACAAAACCGGTAATGAGGTAACTGGCATAGTGGACAACTTGTTGATCCACGGGGATGCAGATAAATGTCACCTCGGGTTTTGTAACATATCGCGAAGCAACATGAATAGCACACGGCAACCGGAGGTTCACTCGAATATTTATTCGTGTGGGTATAGGGGTCAATATGGGTGTCCACGGCTCCGATGTTGATCATTGATCGGAAAGTGTTCCGGGTCATGTCTATACTTCACCGAACCTATAGGGTCACATGCTTAAGGGTCATCTATCTGATGAATACTAGACAGCGAGTCTGAGAGAAAGTCACCGGAAAAGTTTCGAAGACAACGGAAACGTTCCGGAGAGAACACCGGAATAGTTTCGGTAAAACTGAAAAGTTGTTTCGGAGTATACCATTAAGTCAAATTGGTTTCGGCACATGCCTGGAAATTCTTGGAGGGTGCCAGAATTGTTCTGGAAACATCTGGGATTTTTCCGGGATAAAAACCGGAAATGTTCCGGAGCTGCCGGAACCGGTTTGGTTGCTTTTCACAGATGAAAATCTCTAATCCGGAATTGTTTCGGAACACGTCCAAAATCATTTTAGTGGGTACTGGAGTTATCCTAAGACCCACAGAAATATTTTCGGATTTAACGGTCACGGAAAAATGTTTCTATGAATAGTGAAAATCACTTTATGGTTACTTTTTTGGAAAGCCACCTTTTAGGGCTTTTCCCAAAAGGCTTCTAGAAGGACTTAGGGACCAAGGAACCCCCTTTGGGGGGCCCCCATGGGGGTGGCCGGCCAAGGGTGGAGCTCCTCCATGGAGCTCCACATGCCATCCTTTTATGCCCTTTATGCCCTTTATGTGTGACATAAGGCATGGGTGTTTTGGTATTTTTTAGTACCACCCTTCCCCTTGGGTTTCCTATAAGTAGAGGTGGAGAGGAGCTCTCCACACTCACTCCTTTCTCACATACACAAGCCATGCATTATCTGGCTTTCTCTCTCCCTCCCACGAAATAGTTTCGTAGAGCCGAAAGGCTGTATGGGTTCCGGCAGGAACTAGTTCTGGACGGCGAGGCCCTGCCGGATAGCTAACACCGTATGTGTGCAACCTCGTAGAGAGGTCATAGGTTCGATATTTTGCCCGAGGTGCTGTTCGAGGGTCCTCCCGAAGGGCTGTCCGAGTTATCGTTCAAGTTTCGAGGGTCCTCCCGAAGGGCTGTTCGTGACATCGTCAGGGGGACTGTCCGACCGCCTCCCGAAGGGCTGTCCGACGAGGAAGTACATCCTCGCGGTTGGGAGGTTGTAAATCCTAGCTGCGGGGATCTGCACCGACGATCTACATCGACTCTACTTCCGCTGCGCTACGAGTCGGTAATGATCAGATCAAACCCTGTATGCAGTCTCCATAGTGGTCCTGGGCGTGCTCGCTGTACCGATTTTTTTTTCTGTCGCATTCCCCTACACCCAAATATATGATCTACAAAACCAAAATTTTGAGTATGAGGCCAAGTTCAAAGGTATGAGTTTAGCTACAAATTTTAGGACTCCGGAAACACGTTCATCTTTTTATGATGGGGAGACTATGCCTTGGAAGACGGAGGACAAGCCTATCACTTCATCACCACCATCACCGAAGAAGGAGAATTGAGTACACGGGTATGGGCACCACCCTTGGCTTGTGCCAAGCTTGGGGGAGGTGGCCCGGTATCGTATCACCATCACTTTTATCATAATTATCTATATTAGTTTGATCCTTAGCTATTTCATGATTTAGAAGAATAAAATTTTAGTATGATTTAGTTTCTAGTGCTTGCTTTGTGATCTATCTATCTATGTAATCGAGTGTGAGAGTTATATAATAAAGAGTGGTTCGAGTTGAGTTGTTTTATTTTTCTTGATCCAATCTTGGAAATTAAAATTAAAAGAATAAAGAAAAGAGAGATCATATGCTAATCCCATGGGGTGTGATGACTTCACATAAAAAAGGAATAATTGATAAAACTTGTTGGAAGTTAACAAACATAGCATTGGTCATTGTTGCAATTCATGAAAAAGTAATAAAGGAAGAGAGGTCTCACATATAAATATACTATCTTGGACATCTTTTATGATTGTGAGCCCCCATTAAATATTCTATGTCAAATAGTTGACGTTGGACATGGAAGACAACGTAATGAGTTATGTTTGCTTATATTCACACAGAAGTTATATTGTTTTGGATCCTCTAACATGTGGTGCTTGCCCCCTATCTTTTGCTAGCCAAAATTCCATACTAAGTAGAGATACTACTTGTGCATCCAAAAACCCTTAAACCCAGTTTCATGTCATGAGAGTCCACCATATCTACCTATGGATTGAATAAGATCCTTCAAGTAAGTTGTCATCGGTGCAAAAGCAATAAGAATTGCTCCTAAATATGTATGATATTTTATTGTATGGGAAAATAAGCTTTGTATGATCTTGTGATGGTGAAGAAATAAAAGCGATAGACTGCATAATAAAGGTCACTATCACAAGGGGCAATATAAAGTGACGTTCCTTTACATTAAGAGCTTGCACATCCAAAAATAAAAAGCGCATGACAACCTCTGCTTCCCTCTGCGAAGGGCCTATCTTTTATTTTTATGTATTTACTTTCATGTAAGAGTCAATAGTATTCTCCTCTATTCTATTTTTATTTTCTCTCTTGGCAAGCATCATGTGGTGGGGAAAGATCTAGACATATATATCCAGTTGAATGTAGGTGATCATGAGTTATTATTGTTGACATTACCCTTGAGGTAAATACGTTGGGAGGCGAAATTATAAGCCCCTATCTTTCTATGTGTCTGACTGAAACTTTTGCTCCATAAGTATGCCATGAGTGTCAGCAATCATAGAAGACTAAATGATAGTTGAGTATGTGAACTTGCTAAACAAAAGCCCTTACATAGACTCTTTCTGATAATATGATGAATTGCAATTGCATCAATGACTGAAATCATAGTTTGTTAGTTTTCAATATGGTTTATGGTTCATACTTCATCTTGTGGATGAATTGTCACTTTGTCATGAGAAGTTTTATGATAATATATTGCTGTTATAATAAAGATCATGATGCTTTCATGTCCGTATTTTGTTTTATCGACACCTCTCTCTCTAAACATGTGGTCATGATTATCGATTTCGGTTTTTCACTTGAGGACAAGTGAGGTCTAAGCTTGGGGAGTTGATACGTCCATTTTGCATCATGTTTTCCTACTATTATTTATTATGTTTTGGGTTATTATTTCACTTTATGATACAATTCTTATGCCTTTTCTCTCTTATTTTGCAAGTTTCACATGAAGAGGGAGATTGCCGGCAGTTGGAATTCTGGACCGGAAAGGGGTGAAACAGAGATAGCTATTCTACACACCTCCAAATGACCTGAAAATTTATGGAGAATTATTTTGGAATATATAAAAAATATTGGCTGAAGAAATACCAGAGGGGGACCCACCAGGAAGTGACAAGCCTGGGGGCGCGCCCTACCCCCCTGGGCGCGCCCCCTGAGCTTGTGGCGCCCCTGGCAGGCCTCCAGGGCCCATCTTCTCCTATATGAAGCCATTTGCCCTAGAAAAAAATCAGAAGAAGACTTTCGGGATGAAGCGGCCGCCTCGAGGCAGAACCTGGACAGGAGCAATTTTGCTCTCCGGCGGAGCGATTCCGCCGGGGATACTTCCCTCCGGGAGGGGGAAATCGAAGCCATCGACATCACCAACGATCCTCTCATCATGGGAGGACCAATCTTCATCAACATCTTCACCAGCACCATCTCATCTCAAACCCTAGTTCATCTCTTGTATTCAATCTTTGTCCCAAAACCTCAGATTGGTACATGTGGGTTGCTAGTAGTGTTGATTACACTCTGTAGTTGATGCTAGTTGGTTTATTTGGTGGAAGATAATATGTTCAGATCCTTAATGATATTCAATGCCCCTATGATCTTGAACATGAATATGATTTGTGAGTAGTTACTTTTGTTCTTGAGGACATTGGAGAAGTCTTGTCATAAGTAATCATGTGAATTTGGTATTCGTTCGATATTTTGATGATATGTATGTTGTTGCTTCCTTTAGTGGTGTCATGTGAACGTCGACTACATGACACTTCACCATCTTTGGGCCTAAGGGAAGGCATTGTGGAGTAGTAATTAGATGATGGGTTGCTAGAGTGACAGAAGCTTAAACCCTAGTTTATGCGCTATTCCGTAAGGGGCTGATTTGGATCCATATATTTCATGCTATGGTTAGATTTATCTTAATTCTTCTTTCGTAGTTGCGGATGCTTGCGAGAGAGGGTAATCATAAGTGGGAGGCTTGTTCAAGTAAGAACAGCACCCAAGCACCGGTCGACCCACATATCAAATTATCAAAGTAGCGAACGCGAATCAAACAAACATGATGAAAGTGACTAGATGAGAATTACCATGTGTCCTCGAGAAAGCTTTGCTTTATATAAGAGATCGTTCCGGCTTGTCCTTTGCTATAAAAATGATTGGGCCACCTTGCTGCACTTTATTATACTTGTTACTTGTTACTTGTTATGAATTATCTTGCTGTCAAAACTATCTGTTACCGCTACTTTCAGTACTTGCAGAGAATACCTTGCTGAAAACCGCTTGTCATTTCTTTCTGATCCTCATTGGGTTCGACACTCTTACTTATCGAAAGGACTATGATTGATCCCCTATACTTGTGGGTCATCAATACACAATAGCTCCAATTCATCAATGTAATGTAGGCATGTATTCCGTATATAATCATACGTGCTTATAGTAAGAACTTGCATGACATCTTTTAATAGAGAACCGGAACAAAGCATTAACACATGGTGAATACATGAACTGCTCGAATTACAGTCATCCCCGGAGAGTATCCCACACAATTGTCACTATGGGGTCTACGGATCAAAACAATAACAAGTGCATATGACAAGCGGATAGGATCAAGAACTCAAATATATTCATGAAAACATAGAGGGTTCAGATCTGAAATCATGGCACTCGGGCCCTAGTGACAAGCATTAAGCATAGCAAAGTCATAGCAACATCAATCTCAGAACATAGTGGATACTAGGGATTAAGCCCTAACAAAACTGGCTCAATTACATGATAAATCTCATCCAACCCATCACCATCCAGCAAGCCTATGGAGAAATTACTCACACCCGGTGGTGAGCATCATGAAATTGGTGATGGAGGATGGTTGATGATGACGATGGCGACGAATCCCCCTCTCCGGAGCTCCGAACGGACTCCAGATCAGCCCTCCTGATGAAGAATAGGAGGTGGCGGTGGCTCCGTATCGTAAAACGCGATGAAACTTCTTCTCTATTTTTTTCTCGGGGAAAGAGAATTTATAGCGTTGGAATTAGGTCAGGAGGACCTCTGTGGGCCCCACAAGGCATCACGGCGTGCCCCAAGGGGGCGCCCTGTTGCCTTGTGAGCAACGGGTGGCCCCCCCTCCAGTTGATTCTTGCGCCAATATTTTTTATATATTCCATAAAAAATCTCCAAAAAGTTTTGTCCAATTCTGAGAACTTTGATTTCTGCACAAAAACAACACCATGGTAGTTCTGCTGAAAACATCGTATGTCCTGGTTAGTTCCATTCAAATCATGCAAATTAGAGTCCAAAACAAGAGCAAAAGTGTTTGGAAAAGTAGATACGATAGAGACGTATCAGTGGTTTCACAAGTTGACTCAAAATAGTAGATGAATCAAGAGTAGAGCTAGTTGGAAGGTCTTTAGCTCCTCTTGTCTTAGAGGGCACGATCTTGGTTTTTAGAATCCTTGAGCTTGTTCATAGTGAAAGATAAATTGCAGTAGACAAATAACTCCCAAGTGAACTTAATAAATAGATCTATGCTCCACGGCAACGACGCCAAACAATAGTCTTGATGACCCACATGTATACGGGATCACGACAGTCTTCGAGGGAAGTATTTTGAGACACTCTGGTTCTCGCTTCCCGATTTTGTTTCCTTCACGGGATTTGACTCCCGTCTTTTTTTTCCGATGTTATAGGATTTTCTCTCACCTTTGGGCATATGAAGATGGTTATATAGCCTTGCCTTTCCTATCAGACCAGAGATTCTCTCCAACCTAACTTGGCCACCCAAACTATATTCCCAGCATTTTGCCACCGAAACCCTACCTTCCAAGTTACCGGAAGGGAAACCCTAATTCCGGCAGTTACAAAGGAACCCTAATTTCCTTTGATCTATTGCCTCCCAAATCTTCCCCAGAGACTCTCCTTTATCCATCAACCCTGGATATGCAAAAATATTCCCAAGTCATTTGCAATATTTTTCATTAAAAATTAATTCCTTTTTCTGCCAGTTGAAGGAATTAAATCCAGGAAAATGTCTATCCTTCTCCAAAGTTCATGAAAACTTGCGGAGATATTCTTTGTGACGCTATTGAGCTCTCACAAAAATATTGTCCATAATTAAATAAGGGATATTGCATTTTCCTATTGAAAGCCAACATTGCCTTTTGGGCACTTTCCAAAGGAGCTACCATTTTGGTAGCCAGGAAAAATCCCAAATAATTTGTGGAGCTTCTCCTATCCATATCTTCACCATTTCCATCAAGAACCCAAGTTCCACAGTTCAAGTTTTGAGCACATCATCCAATTCTTATCTCTGGACCTATTTTGAGTTTGTGAAGCAACTATATGTTATATTGCTTCATGATTCTTGAAATTAATCCAGGACCTCACTCTACCTAAATAATGTGACCATGCAAAAATTCATATCATTTTGCCAAGCCAATTTCTCCCAATAATTCCATCTGATTTCTGTCCAGAGAAAAGCACTGTGTAGGAAGTACCATGCAGGAGCATCCAAATGGTATGAAATTCTACCAGTTCATTCTCACACCCAAATCACCTCTCTACACCAAAATTCAGCTCATTTCAGCAAGCTATTTGAGCACATCATCAAAACCTAGTTTCTGGACCAAATATTGCATTGTGAAGGAAGTATATGCAAACCAGGTCCAAATGACTTCAAATTTTGCCAGCGTCTACACCTTCCTACTACATTTCAATGTGGCAATAGCTCAGCTCCATTTACCAAACCATTTCACCTCGGTGACTCCTCCAAATTTCCCTCCAGAAGCTGTTCTGGATTATCCTGATCAACCTAGACCTTTCTTGGTCTCTCCAGTGACAAATCTTGTCCATTTAAGCAGTGAGCCACCTGTTGGACAAGGTGTGACAGCACCAGGGAGGCATGGCCACGCGATGCCAGTGGTGACCATGCAGTGAGCATGTCCAAAACGGCGCTCTGCTTCGATCGCCTCGGCCAGCTAGTTCCCGCCGGCCGTGGCTTGTCCGATGGTGCCGACTAGCTCCGTAGCGGCCACGCGCACCCTCTCCCGCAGCTTCCCCCTCCTCCTTCTCTCTCGTTGCACCACGGCGAGCGCCGCCGCGGTACTGCTCCGCCCATGAACCCCGTCGTCTTCCTCCTGTTCCCTCCCTTCCTTGGCCTCTTCCTTGCCGTTGCGTCGCGTCGTGCTGTGCTCCATCAGGTCGGCACCGCGCGCGGCCAAGCCAGCTCACCTGCAAGCTCCAGTGCAGTGATAGGGCCGCCACGGCAGCCGTCCTTATCACCTCGCCTCAGCCGGCTATAAAAGCCGTGGCCCGGAGCCTCCCCGGGCATCCTCGAGCTCACCAACCCATTCCCCTCTCCCTCTAGCCCACTCCCATGCCCTTGCCCGGTCGAATTCCTCGCCGGAGCCCTCCAATCGACTGGAGCAGCCGTCTGCTGCCTTGGCTCGCCGCCACGCCACCAGCCATCCCCGGTACCCGCGCCGCCCACCACCAGACGCGGCAGCCGCCCGTGTCGACACCCGCGCCGTCGCCTGGCTGAAGGGCTCACCGGAGCGCCGGGATGAGCGTCGGCGCATGCTCGGTTGAGCCTCCTCTGCCTTTGTCATCATGAGGTAGGAGAAGGAGTAGGGGAGGAGAGCGACAAGCCGGTGGGCCCCGTGTCTAAGTGACCAGCCGGCGGGCCCACGCGATTTTTAAGTGGAGACGCATTTCCAAGAATGCACTTTCCTCTTAGGGAGGCGTACTCTGCCACGGCTTCAGGTCAGAATACGTTTCCCTCCGCTGAAGGCGTATTCTGAAAAATATGCTTTCAGCCACAGGCGTCGGCCGAAACGGTTATATTGCGGTCATTCGTCAGTTAAGCGCAGAAATGAACACATTTTTGTTTGTTTTCTGCCTACCAAATGAACGGCCACAACTTTTTAACCGTGACTCCGAATCAGGTGATTCAAAAGCCCACATTCTCTGTTCGTCGAGCCCGTCCCGTTGGTACCATTTTCATGATGTCATCACATTCTGAAAATGACCATATTGCCCCTGCCCTATATTCAGACCTTTAGAGAGGGAAATCTTTCCGGCGAATTCTTCCGCGAGGTGATCGCACCTCTTCCCGGTGCATTCCTCGACCCCCAGGCAAGCCGACCATCTGATATATGCCCTAAAGCATTGCTTCTGTGTTATTCTTGTGTGCTTAATTAATGAATATGTTTATGTTCGAGTGAATAGTAGTAGGCGGTATATGACTCTGATGAACCCTTGCTTACTTTTCTCTGGTGACGGCACCACGCCTGTGTTCTGTGCTGCTTCTGGCCGTCCGGAGTGGATGCCGATTTTGTATTTCTCTTTTCAACAACTGTCCCGAGTTCTGAGCTGCTTTCGGCCGTCTCGTGTAGTTGTTGAATTTCTTTTTGTAGCAGTGACCCCATGCTTTGAGCTGCTTTCCAGCCGTCTTAGGGAACTGCTACTTTTGTTTATCAACACCGTCTCATGCTCTGAGCTGCTTTTCAGCCGTCTTGAGCCGGGGGTGAGTTATTCCAGTAACGTCCCAGATTTGAGTTGTAAAGACCGTTCTGGTGGCTACTGGTTTATTTGTCGGTTTCATGCAAGGGTTCAGATGGTCGTAACTTACAGCTAAAACTTGTAAGGTGATAAACTTGCCATTTAAACGTTGTTGCACTAATGACTCGTTGTGTCAGGTTGTTATGTTTTCATTAATGTTATAGTATGCATTATTACTGTTATTGCAATGATAAAGAATGTGACTTAATAATGACAACCTCCTCCGTCAGCTGGATCGAGTCATAGTGCCACCGAACAGAGCTCATCAGTGCAGCCACATTTGCCTTTATGGGGAGGCCCTAACTTGGTCTATTGTCTCGCCTCTTATCGGTACCACCAAAGAGGGAAGGTTATGTGTGCGTGCTACCCTGATCAGGTAGGCGGCGATAACCTTGTGAGCCCAGGTTATATGCGCGCGGGTCCCCGTTTGGGACAGTTTTGTTTGGCCACGACGGTGGCAGGTGTCAGGAGTGACACAGGGGCCATCCAGGACTTGACCCGGAAGGGGTATGATTGTCGGTAGGGCCGTAAGAGTGTCGGGCAATAGACAAGTTTTGTTGGAGCAGCACCGGTCCACCCGAATGGGAACATGTACTAAAGTACGAGGCCGGGTGCTCCATAATGTGAGTAAAGTGCGCGACCTCTGCAGAGTGTAAATCTATTCGAATAGCCGCGTCCTCGGTCATGGAACACAGTTTGTATTAGGTCACACTATTTGGTCTGTGTTGAGTCTGGAGGAGTTGACCGAATGACTGCTAAGAACGAACCAGATAAGGTAAGCTTTGTCAGATTTACAGTGCAGATGCCTGGACATCGGATGATGTCAGAAAGTTGGGATGTTAGCCATGGGATGGCTATGAAGAGATGGTCGGATGACCGTAAGAATTGGGATATGGTCTGGAGGGATAGTGAATCTTGACAAATTACTTGCACCGTTATACTTTACCTTTCTGTATTTACCCTTGATAATTAGCATGCTAGATAATCCTGTTATAACATGATAATTAATAATGCTAGATAGTTAAACCATATTAATTAACAATGCTTAAAGTATTGATACATGCTTGAATGCCATGGATTGCTTTGCTTGGTGTATATGTTATTTGGTTTGCTTGCGAGTACATTCAAAAGTACTCAGCGGCCTTCAACGTGGCCAGGTTCAGCTAAGGATCCGTCGAGGAGCGGGAGCGTTCGCGAGCTAGAAGAGTAACCCAGTCAGGTCCCTGTGGATTGGAGCCTCTCCAAGTCTGTGCTGCCTTAGTTAGTGTTTTTCCGTTGCCTCATCTTTGTAACCATGATGTATTTATTCCAGCCACAATGGCTAATAAATATATTCTTGTTACAATTGTGCCTATGTTCATGATACTTGTTTTAAACGCGCACGCCAGAGTGATTTCCTGGGCTGGCGTATGTGGCAACCGTCTGGCTACAGTGGTATTCAAGTGGGGTGCCACAATGGATGGTATCAGAGTAGCCAGGCTGACTGTAGGTTACCCTAGTTGGACTTCATTGCCTCTTGCTCAGTAGAGAGCCCACATGGATTTCAGCCATCTTTGCCAAACCGGCACAGCCACTACTGAACAAAAGGCAATCCCATAGGTTTTTGGCTCCATTAGACCCCCAACTCTCGTGGCCTTTGCCTTCGGTGTGGAATGTCCGCACCAGGCAACGACTCGTGAGCCCTTAACCCTTAACCCCTAGGTAAACCGGGTATCCCCACCTTGCTTGCTAACCATGGCATTTCTCTCCTCAAATCTAGTTTCCTTTGGGAAACACCTATAAATTCCATCTTTCCCCAACAACCCTAGGATCGTTGACTAAGCCACTTTGGCTATGGTCATGCGTCGAGTTTGGTGTTCCCTAAGGAAGTAGTAGGAGCTTGACCCCAATTGCTACCAGGAGCATTGTGTGGTTTTGCTTCTAAGTCCTTAGAGGTGCATCGAGTGCTCTAGGCTAGTTATACTAGTGAATCTTTGGCCACGTGTGTAAAGTCCACAAAATTTGAGCTTTATTTGCTTCCTGGTATTTTTGGTTTTTTCGCGGTTCTTGCTTCTTTTCTCGATTCCGTTCTTTTACTTCGACTGGATCCATCCGCAAGTGCTGTTAAGAAGACCAACATACAGCTTGGATAATACTCAATAATCCAAGTTTAGTTAGTTCAAGTCAACCGCTTGATATTCAAAGCAGCAACACCGGATCTGTCAAGAATGAAGAATGGGTCAAAAGCAGACTCTGCGTGCAACAGACATGGCCAGAATATACCCGAGGGAGTGTGCCTCAGAATAGATCACATCTAAGAAGCAGTCAGATGAGTTGTCAGCAATGGACACTAGCAGGGATAAGTGATTCTGTTATCGACACAAGGATTATTTCAGCCAGTGAGGTGAACCTCGAGTCTTTTCCTAATGGACTCAAGGATAATTTATTCCCCACAGAAGACATATTTCAAGAAGGTGAAGATGCTGAGAGCAACCACGGAACTTTGGTATGTTGTTACAAATTTCAAAGCATATTCTGGGAATTTATCTGTGCATATACAAAACTTTCTGGGCATGAGGAACAAGGTCTGTGAGAAATATGGATAAGTTCATGGCTGCCCGGAATCAGTGATAATTTTGAATACCTGGAAATACAACTAAATTGAATGAAATTATCCGTCAACTGCTCACTACCGGCAACACTTGGATTGAATGCAAAGGGTATTCCGAATTAATTATCAACACGAAGTCTGAATCAGTTGTGCAACCTTTATAACAACAATGATCAGACCAGCAGAGGGACTAGCGGTGTGCATGACCAACAGGATATCTTCAGACAAGGTATGGCCTATACCAAGTTTTAGCTCCGCTATGGGTAAATTCCGGATACTTCGGAAGGAAGCCAGAATCGGCCATAGATCCGACCGCATATCATAGCGAAAGGCTTCTAGTATAAGAAACCCAGCCTTCCTCCGCAAGCTATCAAGAGGGGCTTACGACGCAAGACTCCCAATCTTCCTCACTACGCCACTAAAGGAAAAAAACTCTTCTGGAATACGACACTCCAGTCTTCCTCAGCCCGCTACTGCGAAAAGCTTCCAACATAAGGTACCCGACCTTCCCCAGTAAGATACCTGAGGGGAAACTTCTGAGGTACGATACCCAGCCTTCTTCGGCACATTACCCTGGCAAAAGCTTCGAGCGTAAGGAAGTCAGCCTTCTTCAACACGCCATCGTGCCCACAACAATCTTGTCAGAAGCACGAACTAGTCCAGACACACGTTTGCTTCACAACTCAGTGGTTATGAGAGGATTTATCCTACACTTGCATATGTTGTGAGCATGCAGTCTATTTGATCAGTTCTTGTGAGCCACTCGTACACGGGAATGATTGTGTTTAGAGAAACATTGTCCCCATACTTCAAAGAAGGATATGAACGCAGCAATCCCTACGAGATATGCAAGAGTAAGTTAGGATACGGTCAAGGAGCCATGTTGGCCGGTCATGACGGGTCCACAAAAAGGAACCCTCAAGAACAAGGAAGTTTCGGATACACAACCTCCGTGATGGTCAATAAAAGTAAAGCTTCACAGACAAGGTGATATTGCCAATCCTTGTCAGACTCTTGCATATGCGGCCACAACAAGGCATTACTTGCAGTTACAAGTGAGCCTGCCACACTCATCCTGAATACGGGCCATCAATCAAGATAAGAGGCTATGCTCCGTAAGATGCGCCGAATGATAGCCAAACTATGTTCAACTCAGTGATCATAGCAAGGACTGCTAAGGATATATAAGACAGAGCTACCTCAGCGATCGACAGAGTTTGACTGTCTATATGAAAACAAGGTGATACGGAAATAATCATTCAGCCCCGAAGCTAAAGCAGAAATATGGTATGGGACATGGGGAATCACTTGTTATGATACATCCCGTGCCAGCTCAGACCTCTGGACGAAGCAACTATCTCCAGGTCATGGAAACCAAGCTATTTGTCAATACTACCTGCTGCCCACCAACCCTAGACGACAGACCGCCAGGACAAAAGGAACACCTGACAGGAAAGAGAAGGATTCAAGGTAGCTGTGTGAAAAGACAACACCTGAGCCATCAAAAGAGGCAGTTAAAAGGCCAGTGAACCGACGAAGACAAGACAGCTGATGGATCCAAGTTTCACACAGGTATGTCCCCCTTCACCGGAAGGTAAGCCCAGAAATCTCGAGGACGAGATTTTCTTAACGGGGGTAGGTTTGTGACACCCTGGTTTTCGCTCCCCGATTTTTTTCCTTCGCGGGATTTGACTCCCGTCTTTTTTCCGGTGTTATTGGATTTTCTCTCGCCTTTGGGCATATGAAGATGGTTATATAGCCTTGCCTTTCCTATCAGACCAGAGATTCTCTCCAACCCAACTTGGCTACCCAAACTATATTCCCAGGGTTTTGCCACCGAAACCCTACCTTCTGAGTTACCAGAAGGGAAACCCTAATTTTGGCAGTTACAAAGGAACCCTAATTTCCTTTGATCTGTTGCCTCCAAAATCTTCCCCAGAGACTCTCCTTTATCCATCAACCCTGGATATGCAAAAATATTGCCAAGTCATTTGCAATATTTTTCATTAAAAATTAATTCCTTTTTCTGCCAGTTGAAGGAATTAAATCCAGGAAAATGTCTATCCATCTCCAAAGTTCATGAAAACTTGCGGAGATATTCTTTGTGACCCTATTGAGCTCTCACAAAAATATTGTCCATAATTAAATAAGGGAAATTGCATTTTCCTATTTAAAGCCAATATTGCCTTTTAGGCACTTTCCAAAGGAGCTACCATTTTGGTAGCCAGGTAAAATCCCAAATAATTTGTGGAGCTTATCCTATCCATATCTTCACCATTTCCATCAAGAACCCAAGTTCCACAGTTCAAGTTTTGAGCACATCATCCAATTCTTGTCTCTGGACCTATTTTGAGTTTGTGAAGCAACTATATGTTATATTGCTTCATGATTCTTGAAACTAATCCAGGACCTCACTCTACCTAAATAATGTGACCATGCAAAAATTCATATCATTTTGCCGAGCCAATTTCTCCCAATAATTCCATCTGATTTCTGTCCAGAGAAAAGCACTATGAAGAAAGTTCCATGCAGGAGCATCCAAATGGTATGAAATTCTACCAGTGCATTCTCACACCCAAATCACCTCTCTACACCGAAATTTAGCTCATTTCAGCAAGCTATTTGAGCACAGCATCAAAACCTAGTTTCTGGACCAAATATTGCATTGTGAAGGAAGTATATGCAAACCAGGTCCAAATGACTTCAAATTTTGCCAGCGTCTACACCTTCCTACTACATTTCAATGTGGCAATAGCTCAGCTCCATTTACCAAACCATTTCACCTCGGCGACTCCTCCAAATTTCCCTCCAGAAGCTGTTCTGGATCATCCTGATCAACCTAGACCTTTCTTGGTCTCTCCAGTGACAAATCTTGTCCATTTAAGCAGTGAGCCACCTGTTGGACAAGGTGTGACAGCACCAGGGAGGCATGGCCACGCGGTGCCGGTGGTGACCACGCAGTGAGCACGTCCAAAACGACGCTCTGCGCTTCGGTCGCCTCGGCCAGCTAGCTCCCGCCGGCCGTGGCTTGTCCGCTGGTGCCGACTAGCTGTGTAGCGGCCACGCGCACCCTCTCCCGCAGCTTCCCCCTCCTTCTCTCTCTCGTTGCACCACGGCGAGCACCGCTGCAGTACTGCTCCGCCCGTGAACCCCGTCGTCTTCCTCCTGTTCCCTTCCTTCCTTGGCCTCTTCCTCGCCGTCGCATCGCGTTGTGCTGTGCTCCGTCAGGTCGGCACCGCGCGCGGCCAAGCCAGCTCGCCTACAAGCTCTAGTGCAGCGATAGGGCCGCCACGGCGGCCTTCCTTATCACCTTGCCTTGGCCGGCTATAAAAGCCATGGCCCGGAGCCTTCCCGGGCATCCTCGAGCTCACCAACCCACTCCCCTCTCCCTCTAGCCCACTCCCGTGCCCTTGCCCGATCGAATCCCTCGCCGAAGCCCTCCAATCGACTGGAGTAGCCGCTCGCTGCCTCGGCTCGCCGCCACGCCACCAGCCATCCCCAGTACCCGTGCCGCCCACCACCGGACGCGGCAGCCGCCCGTGTCCATACCCGCGCCGTCGCCTGGCTGAAGGGCTCACCGGAGTGCCGGGACGAGCGTCGGCGCATGCTTGGTTGAGCCTCCTCTGCCTCTATCATCGCGAGGTAGGAGAAGTTGCAGGCGAGGAGAGAGAGAAGCTGGTGGGCCCTGTGTGTAAGTGACCAGCCGACGGGCCCACGTGATTTTTAAGTGGAGACGCATTTCCAAGAATGCGCTTTCCTATTAGGGAGGCGTACTCTGCCACGGCTTCAGGTCAGAATACATTTCCCTTCACCGAAGGCGTATTCTGAAAAATATGCTTTCAGCCACAGTCGTTGGCCGAAACGGTTATATTGCGGTCATTCGTCAGTTAAGCGCAGAAATGAACACATTTTTGTTTGTTTTCTGCCTAACGAATGAACGGGCACAACTTTTTAACCGTGACTCCGAATCAGGTGATTCAAAAGCCCATGTTCTTTGTTCGTCGAGCCCGTCCCGTTGGTACCATTTTCATTATGTCCATATTGCCCCTGCACTATATTCAGAACTTCTGAGAGGGAAATCTTTTCGGCGAATTCTTCCGTGAGGTGATCGCACCTCTTCCCGGTGCATTCCTCGACCCCCAGGCAAGCCGACCATCTGATATATGCCCTAAAGCATTGCTTCTGTGTTATTCTTCTTTGTTTAATTAATGAATATGTTTATGTTCGAGTGTATAGTAGTAGGTGGTATATTACTCTGATGAACCCTTGGTTACTTTTCTTTGGTGACGGCACCACGCCTGTGTTCTGTGCTGCTTTCGGCCGTCCGGGGTGGATGCCGATTTTGTATTTCTCTTTTCAACAACTGTCCCGAGTTCTGAGCTGCTTTCGGCCGTCTCGTGCAGTTGTTGAATTTCTTTTTGTAGTAGTGACCCCATGCTCTGAGCTGCTTTCCAACGGTCTTAGGGAACTGCTACTTTCTTTATATCAACACCGTCTCATGCTCTGAGCTACTTTTCAGCCATCTTGAGCCGGGGTTGAGTTATTCCAGTAATGTCCCAGAGTTGAGTTGTAAAGACCGTTCTGGTGGCTACTGGTTTATTTGCCGGTTTCATGCAAGGGTTCAGATGGTCGTAACTTACAGCTAAACCTTGTAAGGTAATAAACTTGCCATTTAAACGTTGTTGCACTAATGACTCGTTGTGTCAGGTTGTTATGTTTTCATTAATGTTATAGTATACATTATTACTGTTATTGCAATGATAAAGAATGTGACTTAATAATGACAACTTCCTCCGTCGGCTGGATCGAGTAATAGTGCCACCAAACCGAGCTCATCAGTGCAGCCACATTTGCCTTTGTGGGGAGGCCCTAACTTGGTCTATTGTCTCGCCTCTTATCGGTACCACCAAAGAGGGAAGGTTATGCGTGTGTGCTACCCTGATCAGGTAGGCGGCGATAACCTTGTGAGCCCATGTTATATGTGCGCGGGTCCCCGTTTGGGACAGTTTTGTTTGGCCACGATGGTGGCAGGTGTCAGGAGTGACACAGGGTCCACCCAGAACTTGACCCGGAAGGGGTATGATTGTCGGTAGGGCCGCAAGAGTGCCGGGCAATAGACAAGTTTTGTTGGAGCAGCACCGGTCCACCCGAATGGGAACATGTACTAAAGTACGAGGCCGGGTGCTCCATAATGTGGGTAAAGTGCGCGACCTCTGTAGAGTGTAAATCTATTCGAATAGCCGTGTCCTCGGTCATGGAACACAGTTCGTATTAGGTCACACTATTTGGTCTGTGTCGAGTCTGGAGGAGTTAACCGAATGACTGCTAAGAACGAACCAGATAAGGTAAGCTTTGTCAGATTTACAGCGCAGATGCCTGGACATCGGATGATGTCAGAAAGTTGGGATGTTAGCCATGGGATGGCTATGAAGAGATGGTCGGATGACCGTAAGAACTGGGATATGGTCCGAAGGGATCATGAATCTTGACAAATTACTTGCACCGTTATACTTTACCTTTCTGTATTTACCCTTGATAATTATCATGCTAGATAATCCTGTTATAACATGATAATTAATAATGCTAGATAGTTAAACCATATTAATTAACAATGCTAAAAGTATTGATACATGCTTGAATGCCATGGATTGCTTTGCTTGGTGTATATGTTATTTGGTTTGCTTGCGAGTACATTCAAAAGTACTCTGCGGCCTTCAACGTGGCCAGGTTTAGCTAAGGATCCGTCGAGGAGCGGGAGCGTTCGCGAGCTGGAAGAGTAACCCAGTCAGGTCCCTGTGGATTGGAGCCTCTCCAAGTCTGTGCTGCCTTAGTTAGTGTTTTTTCCGTTGCCCCATCTTTGTAACCATGATGTATTTATTCCAGCCACAATGGCTAATAAATATATTCTTATTACAGTTGTGCCTATGTTCATGATACTTGTTGTAAACGCGCACGCCAGAGTGATTTCCTGGGCTGGCGTGTGCGGCGACCGCCTGGCTACAGTGGTATTCAGGGGGGCGCCACATATTTCAACCCAAATTTATTGATTCGACACAAGGGGAGAAAAAGAATATTTATAACCTGAGCAGTTGAGTTGTTAATTCAACCACACCTGGATACATTACTTGCTTGCAACAATTTATTAGTAGCATAGTAATATGATAGCAGTGACAATAACATACTTGGCATCAAGCCCTAACAAATATGACATCGATTACATAAGAAATCTCATCCAATTACCATTTACCTCCATGTGCCGACAAGGGAATAACTCACATGTAAAGGGGAGCATCATGAAATTGTTGTAGGAGAGGAGTTGTTGATGATGACAACGACGAATCCCCCTCTCCGAAGCCAGAAACGGACTCCAGATCAGGTCTCTAGGGGAAGAACCGGAGGTGGCGGCGACTCCGTATTGCAAAACGCGTCCATAATTTTTTGTGATTTTTTTGGGTATACATAGGATTTTTGAGCGGCAGAATCATTGTAAGGCGGTGGCTAGGGGCCCAACACGGCCAGGTAGCACGCCCTGGGGCTGGCCGCGCCACCAGGCCATGTGGTGGCCTGGTGGCCCCCCTCTGGTCCATCTTCATTCCATAATTCATTATATATTCTGAAATAATTGTCCAAAAATCCCCGTCCAATTCCGAGCACTTTTATTTCTGCACAAAAATAACAACATGGTAGTTTTGCTGAAAATAGCGTCAGTTCGGGTTAGTTTCATTCAAATCATGCAAATTAGAGGCCAAAACCATGTTTGGGACATATCAGTGTTCTTTAGTTCTATGATGTTGGAAAATAGGAAATAAATTGAGGCATGCTGCTCAGTCAATTTCTAACAAAGAAGTGTAGCACCACCTTTGGAAAGAAACCAACACATATGGTGGTCTCCTGGGTCCCGAGACAATTCAAGATATGCATAAAAAATCAGTGCCATTAATAATGATAAAATGAAAACCACCATGTGTGGCAACCTGAATACTCAAGATTGCGGTCTTCAATTGGTTATGTTGTTTAGATGCCTCTTTCAAAAGTTCTCTACAATTGCTACACCAAAATGACCTTGCCCTCACATTAGTGCCCACTAATTCTTCCAGCAAACCCACTCATAGAAACACAATTCAGATAAAAAAAGTTTCCTCCTTGATGATGTCCTACATAGGGGGTGCTAACCACATTGGCCCTCAAGCATGGACTGGGCCGAGAACACCCAAACTACCAACCAGTGGGCCACACTTGCCAGGCCTCACAGTGTACTCAAGATGGAATCTTCCGAAGACTTGGCACGTACTCCAAGACAAGATATGATCCTCGGCATGTTATCCCCCGATGTAACCGACCTAGGTGTAAACCTAGGTGCCCTCGGTGTCTATATAAGCTGAGGGGTTTAGACCATAGAGGTAGATTCATTCACACATATGATCTCGAGGTAGATCAACCTGTACTTTGTACCCCATCCACAATCAATACAATAAAAGCAGGACGTGGGGTTTTACCTCTTCGAGAGGGCCCAGACCTGGGTAAATACTGTGTCTCTTCTTCGTCCTATTATCATCTAGCCAAGATCACCAGCTGGGGACCCCCTACCCGAGATCTGCCGGATTTAGCTCCGTCATGGGTGGCCCATGCAGGTCCCTTTGTGTGATCGAAGTGGCTCGATGGCGGCATCGTCCAACAATCTGATATGTACTGGCGCGGTACCTACGTCAGAGCAACCTCACTTCGGTTTAACCAATACTTCAGAGAAGATTGATACTCCAAACCCCTGTCGAGACATCGATCTCGATGATTCAAATCCTGCGGACATACCATGACATTAGATCCGGTAGAGGAACCGCAGATGGCCTCTACCCAAGAGCAGGTTTTATACCAACCATGGGATGGAAATCTTGCGTCATGGGACCATGTCTGGATCTTAGATCCGATGACGCACTACGGTGGCCAGGTTAACTAGGCCCTGTTAGCAGTACCATGGCCAACATTAGATCGATCTCGGGAGGCCGATGTTAGATCGGATATGAATAAATTTTTCTCTCCCACCCACCCCCATGTCCAGTACCGCCCTGATAACTCTGGGCCAACTGACATCTGGGATCTCACCTACGTCGTACAAAAAAAATGTCGAGTGGAGCCACGAAACCCTACATAAATCACTCCTCATAGTAATCACCTGCAACATGATACATTGCAGCCACTAGGGTCAATACATTGAATGTATTGCAAGTTCCATAGTTGCTATGTAAAACATGTTTCACCTACATGCACATTTTGCCGGTGGAGTTCAAGGCTCTTTCTTGACAATAGTATTATCCAATTTTGTAATAGGTGGTCTACTCTAAAGCAGTGCATATGGGCCCACCGAACTCATGCAGCTACCCTAGACCATCTCCACAGGTTAACCGGTGGCTCACCACACATGGCACCTGGGTTAGTCAATATTCTCTTGTTCAACCCATCAAGTTTTAGTTAAGAAGAGGTGATGAGATCAAACTGACAATTCTCGGTCGAAGTTGCTCAAAGTTGTCCGTAACCAGGGACACGGCTAATCATGATCAGTTTTTACAATCCGTAGAGGTTTGCGTACTTTACCCGTGAGACCTAGTCACACCCTTGTGCTACTAAACTTCTCTTACGAATAGCCAGGTAGACTGATGTAGGGCACAAGACAAAGTGCCCTGATTTGTCCCGATGTTCACAAATTATAGGGGATCCCACGAAGAACACAAAGAACACGGGGAAGAACGGGGAGAAATGACAAGAGAAAACATTCAAGAACAAGTCCAACCACATATCCACTAGACTCACAAACACACAAGATCCACAAGGTACATGAACAATCAAAGGGAACACGGATACATGGTAGATTTCATCCCAAATCCTATAAAGGAGATGAGGTCTTGATGATCTAGATAGATCCTTCCCTAGATGGGGTCTTGATACCCACTAGGGGGTCATCTCACATGGAGGCCTTGACACTGGTGGAGCGACCTGCTATACAAACGGTTTTTACCCCCTTTCCACGATAGAGTTTTAAACCGTCGCCTTGCCTATGTGTGCGATAGGGGGGTCTTCCCACACGACCCAGAAACCGTCAGCGATAGGGAGCACGCAAGCATACATTTCACAGAACTAAGCGTATGTGATGCCCGCATCTTTCCCAAATGGTCTGTCCTTGCTACTCGTGTGTGCTCGCAATACCATCGCACTCGGTATTCTTTGGTGCAACGTTTACGATGCTCGCCCCATCACAAACAGTTCACGATTGTAGATCATATGCGAAGCTTGAATATATCCCACACATTTGTATGTACATAAACGTTTGAGATGTATAAAATATCCCAAACGATTCATCTGTATTACCCGTGTCGGATGAAGGCCTATCGCACACGTTCTTCTATGAGCAAATGTTTACGATGCACATGACATCATAAATAGTTCATAATTGCCTAGCGTGTGTGATAAGGTGACTTTCACAAACATTTATTAAGAAGGAACTATGTGCGTTGTTGTTGTTAATCTAACACGTTTTTTCTTGTCTAATCGTGTGTGCAGTAGAGTTTCATCGCACACGTACTGATCTGAGAAACGTGTCTGATCTTGACGTTTATCACAGACGCTTTGCTTTCGCAAACCGTGTGCAGTGTAATGGACTACAGAGCGTAATTTATCCCTAATTTAATCCCTGCATTTAAAATTCATAGAATTTGAATTTGAAACAGATTTTCAATATGAAAGTAGGCAATCACTTATTTCATACCGAACCATGTTTATTACAAATACAAGTTCAAGGACGAATGCATAATTTGATGCACATGTACATATACTGAAGAACTACAGAAGCAGCAAGTAAAGAATGATGAACCACAGTTGTACTAAAGACTGTAAAGAGAGAGGTGGAAGACATTCTGGTTGCTGGAGAAGGTGAAGCGGAATGCCCATATTGTGCCCTCCTCCATGCCTAATGCGCGCACGACTCTAGGCCAACCCCTTGTGATGGCCGCCCGCCCATCCTTCACTGTCTTCATTAGGACTTCTCGATGCTCATTATAGTTTCGATGAAATACTTTAACCTTCATTGCATGTCCACCAATCATGTACTTTGCGACGTAATCTTGAGTAAACTGCTTTGGGAACCACTGCAAACGAAAAAGATTCACACATTGTTGTCTAACAACTCATTATGGGCAGTAAAAAGAGAAGGCTACAAAGTTCGTAGTTACCATCCTACAGCTCACTGTTGTGTTGGATAGAGCGTAGACAAATAATTTAATTGCCATCGTTCGTATTTTTTGCTAATAATTCTTATCAGTTTCCTCACTTGATGCTGGTTCATGAATATCTCATGGCCCCATATGCAAAAAGGGTCAAGGCCTGGATCTGTTGGTGTAATACTTGCCCTCCCGTGTTTTGGAGATTGTTGACAGAAACATGCTTGGACTGATTTGTTTCCTAGTGCACACAGAGAGAAATAGTCCATGCAGTGCCGAAGAGAATGCTGTCTCAGGTGTACAGTTCGAGGAACTTCACCGAAGATTATCTACGTCGAAGAAGATGAATGAGCTACATCGTTTCAGACTGTTAGTCGAAGAAGAATGAAGTGAAGGCGATGACCCCTTGAAAGTTTATTGCTGACGTAAAGCAATTAGTTCGGTGATCGCATCCGAAGAAATTGACTGCAGCGATGGAAGGCGAAGATGAAGTGAAGACGTAGAATTCTTTTCATCATTCTTCTTTCATTCATTTGAGTCATAGGACCTCCGTACTATTAAGAGGGGTATTGGTTCTCGAAGCTTAGATCCGCTGTGATGCTTAGCCCAAACCTATGCGAGACCGAGAGAAATCTCTTTATGCTTCGAATGATTACCTGCCAGCAGAAGACGTTGTTCTTCGTTGTTGTAGGAGATATCTTTCGAACTGAGGAGTTAGCATTACTTGCTCCGCACGTAATGTTACCGTTGTGCTCAATTTCCGACCGTTGGACTCGTGTCGTTCGGCCATTGGCTGCTCCACATGTCCAATTTGGTCATTTCCCATCAGGGAAGGCTGCGGCTATAAATAGCCACCCTGCTCCAACGTTGCCCGTTGGCTGCTCCGCTTAAGATTTCTGAGAAGATTGATTGAGCAACCCCTCTCCGAGAGATTTGAGATTAAAATCCACCGAGAGAAAAATCAAGAGCCGAAACTTAGACAGTGGTTGAGCATCACAGTAGTTCCGAGTTAGGGTTCTTGTACCTATTACTCTTGAGAGCTGCCCACTCTCTAGACGGATAGGTGTCGGCTCGAGTGTCGAAGAGTATTGTCTTCACCGAGCGAGATCTTTAGCAACCAAGAGTATTGTGGTTTGCGAAGAGAACTGAAGAGAGTGTATCTTCAGTGAAGGTTTGGAGATCGCCGACAAGTATCTACCATGAGTGAAATCAACTGGAATCTGATCAGCTCCAAAGTTGATGGAGAACAGGGCGAGGAGAGTTTATCCTCTGTGTTAAATCACAACCCCTCCAACCAGACGTAGTCCTTTGGCAGAAGGGCGAACTGGTCTACCAAATTCTTCTGTCGCCATCGAGCACCACTGGTTCGCTTTACATTACTGCATTTCCTTCAGCAGTTTACATTCGTGCTATGTGCCGATAGTTGTATCTGATCAATCACAGTTCTTCAATTGTCTGTCAGATTCTCGTTATTATATTGCCTCTTCTCTGACTGATTTACTTCGAAGTGTTGTTCAACTGTGATTTCATTCATGCTATATTCATTCACCTAATCATCATTCCCAGTGCATTTCTATCACAGTCATATCTAGCCTTCTCTCGTAATTTGTCTTCCTGATTGTTAATTGCATTTCCATCGACCATGTCAGACTTGTGATATTCATCGCTTGATAGAATTGCTTCAGTCTATACCGATAGATTTGGTCCCCTATAGCGAGATAAAACAAGTGCGTTGCTACAGAACTTAATTTCCGCTGCTGTGTTTGGGATCGGTTCAAAACATTCCGAAGAAATTTTGAATCTCCCATTCACCGCCCCTCTGGTCGATATACTCTCGGTCCTAACAGGATCTTTGCCTAGGACATATGTACCTACAAGCAACAAGTCAATATTAGAAGCTAAAAAGTGTCCAGCCGTGGATCTGTATGCACTACATTATGGAACGGAGGCAGTATAAGCCAAGGGATGAAACTAACCTCGGTGGAAAATGCTGGCCACTCCCGTTGTTGTCCTGCGTAAGTACATGGAAAGGCGTGATAAGTACTACAGGCTTAACATCAACCAAATATAGCCATGGTAAACAACAACATCTCAAAATGATAGCTTGAATGTGGTGGTTTCAACATGCTGTTAAAGCAGATAAAAAATGGAAGGGAATGTTAACTACAACAGGCTTAACAGGGACCAAATATTGTAATTCAAACTGGTACTATTGAAAATGAATAGAACATAGCTCATGCTTAAACATCACACTGCATAAATGTGTAAAACTGAAATAAAGGGCATGTGTTAACTTCACCAGGCATAACAGGAACCAAATATAGCCGTTCAAACTGGTATTGATGAAATTGAACTGCACAGTTCATTCTTGCACATAATGAACATCACATTGTGAATAACTGAAATAAACAAGGCATATATGCCCACTATAACAACCTAATATAGCCATTGAAAATTGGACAGAGGCTCGCTGCAACCAACCTAACAAGCAAATACGGATAAACAAGGCATCTGCTTGAAAACTGGAAAAAGGCTCACTACAACCAACCTAACAAGCAAGTACAGATAAACAAGGCATCTGCTTGAAAACTGGACAAAGGCTCACTTCAACCAACCTAACAAGCAAATACAGATAAACAAGGCATCTGCTTGAAAACTAGACAAATGCTCACTGCAACCAACCTAACAACCAAATACAGATAAACAGGGCATCTGCTTGAAAACTGCGCAAATGCTCACTGCAACCAACCTAACAACCAAATACAGATAAACAAGGCATCTACTCACTATAAACAACCAAATATAGCCATTCATGAAACTAAAGTGGACAATTCATACTTAAACATCAGATAGCCCTATTGAACATTTGAACATTACACTTTTGCATAACTGAAATAATTAAACATGGCACAGTTAAAACATCGCATGGCAAAAGCTACTACAACAATGGGTACGAGTTGGCTAGCTAGAAAAAGTAAGATTTGCTTATAGGATATTGCCTCACTTGTCATGGACGGGATCCTTCCACTTGGAAGAGCACAGACCCAGGGTGCGCTCCCTGATGTTGCAGATGGGCTGTTTCACCTTGGAAGAGCTGTAGTGGGTGCCCTTCGCGTGGTCGTGGTCGATGAAATCTGACTTGGCAGCTGAGGATCCCAAGCCACCGTCATAGAACGTGTCCTTCAGAAATGACATAATGGGCTCGATGGCGTACAAGGATCGCAAATCCTTGACCGCGAGGTGGAGGAGATCAGCGGTGGGGCCTTCGAAGAGATTGACGGCGGTTGAACCAGAGGCGTTGGGGATGGACCACTTAACCTGTGACATGGCCCACATGAAGCCTTCGCTGTCGACAAGCTTGACGTCGTAGCCGGCTATCCTGAGATTCAGTAATACGCTTGGCCGCTAACGTGAAGCCTTCGGCATGGTGACGTAGTCAACGTCCTCGCCGGCTTCCGTGGCGACGTGTTCCTCCGGGATCGACAGGTCAGCATGAACGGCAGCCACCTCAACATTGTTCGGCGGAGAGGCCATGATAGACCTCCTTTTGGCCGTACGCTCCTCGGGCTCCCCGGGATATGTGGTCGGGCTTAGGTTGCGACTCTCTGGAGTAGGGGATGAGGATCTGGGGGGGAGGGACACCGCAGGCCTCATCTAAAAACTTAGGGCGGCGAGGGTATGGGAATCGGTGGGTAACCTGAACTTATCTAAGCTAGGAGGCACGAGCAGACCGGCAGGAGTTGGTGGCGGCGGTGGCGGCTTCGGCAGCGGTGGCGAGCTAGGGTTCGAGTGGGGTGTAGACTGTGGAGGGGGCGGGGTTAGGGCGGGTGGTGTTTGAGGATATGCCGCGGCTACTGAAAATTTTAGTAATGGTGGGTGGAGATGGTGGTGGACGAGGGAGGGCGACGGTTCAAATGCCTCAGCTACTGGAATTTTACTATAAGGTCGGTGGTGGAGGAGTGAGGGCGACGGTTGAAATACCGCGGCAACTAAAATTTGGGTAAAGGAAATGAAGTGGGGCGGGAGCAACCAAGATCGCACATGGTCCAAACATAATAATTGTGTATGAAAATAAGGAAAAGCCGCGGAACCACCAATTTTTGCATCGCTCAAGGCGGGTAGCTTTTTTTTTTAGATTTCTAGCTAGCTGGTTTATCGCACACGGTTCGTCCTAATTTTCAAACGCATACGTGGAATTCATCCTAAATATCCTGTACACATTACCCCTTCACCCTTGCTGGTGCTTGCAAAGTCGTGGCAATTTTACAGGGCACGAGCTTCGCACACGGTTAAGCCAGTGCACCTATGTCCGTTGCGCGTACGTTCGCAGGCAGTTTTTCATCCGAGTCGTCTGCTATTTTATATAGCACCATTTGGCAACAAAAAATGCGAGAGAGGGTAAGAACACAACCACACCAGCATGTGGCCCAAATATATATGTATGAAAAGGGTGGTGTGTGATGTTCAAATTCCCAATGCACAACTTTGACACGCGGGCCCATGGGTGGGCGCGTCGTCAAAGATCGGGTGAGAGGGGCCAGAAGACAACAACCACCTGGAAGTGGCCAAATATATGTAGGAATAAAGGGTGTGATGTCTAAATACACAATGCACAACTTTGATGTGGCACCTCCCTCGCAAACCGGAAAGCCCCCTTAGATATCTATAATGATAGGTTAAGGTTGTAGCTAGGGTGCCTGCCCCACCTCCACTTCGTGTCAGTGGGATGCATGCACGTACTCATACTTTGGTCGGACATGCATGCATGTCACCATGACCTACCATAAGACGGACCAAGTGAATCTATCTTGGCCAAGCGACCACTATTGTTGTCGGTCAAAAAGGGATATAATAGACCGCTCGGGCTCATAGATTACCATAACCGTAAACCGCACAAGAGGGGCCACAAAACCAGCACCACCTGCATGGTGCCCAAATTGATGTATGTTGGAAGGGTGATGTGTTTTAAATACCCAATAATGTACAATTTTGATGTGGCGCCTACCTCACGAAATGGACAACCCCATGAAAGCTAGGTAGTAATTAAGGATGACATCGTCGTACGTAGGGTGTCGATCCAACCCACCAATTCAAGCGCATGGGAGGGAATCCTGAGAACGCATGAGCTCGAACTTTGCTCGGACATATCACCATGACCCGCGGTAACACGAACCAGGAGGAATCCATTCATGGCCAAACCCCCTCGTTGTCGGCCAAAGGGATGATATATATAGACCAGGCCCACAGAGGCGTGTCGTTGAAAACCGCACATGGGAGACGGGGTCGATCAGAAGAACCTATACCCTTCATGCGGCCCAAATATATGTATGGGTGGTGTGTGATGTGTTCAAATCCGCAATGCACAATTTTGATGGGGCACCAGCTGCATTACAAACCGAACACCGTACCCCTAGGAAGCCAGTTACGTATGCTGCCGGTTCCCCAACTTCGAGCCGGCGAGAGGGAATCCAACAAATGTTCCCAAACTAAATTTGGTCTGACATGCCACCATGACCTATATCAAGAGGAACCCGTCATGGTCAAACCCTTCTCGTACGTTGTGGGTCAAAGGATGGAACGTGCGGGCCCACAGATCTCGAACGTTGTGGGTCAAAGGATAGAACGTGGCGGGCCCACAGATCGATCTCGATCATTCTCCAATTTTTCAAAACAAAAAATAACAAAAAAACATCATTCTCCAAATTTTCAAAACAAGGATCTCAAGGGTTTTTTAATCGACATGACCGGTCACTTGCTAAATGTTTGTAATGACGTTATCATGGCACTTAAATGAAGCTTGAGATATAGCAACTTCCCACCCGGTCACCCATCCTTAGACTGCTCCAGCCCGAGCACGCTTAGCTCATGCGTTCTATTCGACTAGGCTAGTGGATGGGAAGTTGCCCCTTGCTGATAAGAGTTGCCTCCTCGCGTTTAAGTCGTTTACCGATGGTCACCGTGTGGGACCTACTCCTTACTATCACACATGTTTGTGCTTTTAGAAACTATGTGCAATCTTTACATACCGGACCACTTCCATTCAAACTTACATTATTTTTTTACTACTTAAAACTAGCCGGAAGAAGCAAAAGCTTTGCCTTTTCATTAATTAAGAACAAGATAGTTACCCAGTTAATTGCGGAAAACTGGGCAAAAACCGATACAAACAGGGCCTAAACCTATGGGAACTCTTGGCTGAGCATGAACTGGTACAGGCCTTCGTCCACGCATCTGATATGCTCGTGGAACTGCTGTACCGCAATATCGATCTCCGCCCAGGATATTTCATCGGCAACGGTCGATTCCAGGCCGCGACGAACATTTTGCTCTACTTCGTCGTTGGCGGCACCTGGGGGGACGAGGAGGTCGAAGAGCCAATCGACCAGCCCGTTGGTGTCGTGGCGGCGGATTCTGGCAGTGTGTACGCCGTCCGGCACAATTATGGCACTGACGGCGACTGCCCATTCCTGGCAGGGAATCAGGATGCTTACCGGCCCTAGAAATGGCCTCTCGAGTGGTTGAGTTAACAGGATGCTGACACGGCTCTGCTCAAATAGTGCGGCACACCGCACCTGATGAGCGGCGGCGTTCTCCCGCTCTTGCGCGGCAGTGCTTTCCCACTCTTGCTCTGCTCCGCTCCATGGGCGGCGACGAACACATGTGTAGACATTGGCCCGCTCAAGCACTGGGGCGCGATGATACCGCTCACGCTCGGCGGCGTGCTACCGCTGTTGCTCGGTGGTGCGCTGCCTCTCTTGCTCGGTGGCGCACGGCTGTTCTGGCTCTCCGGTCTGCTCCGGCCCATTCTCCTCGTCGAGGAGGTTGATGACGGCGGCGGTGCTTCGCCGGATTGGCATGCTTGGAATGGTATACTGTGATATGGCCGGTGTGTCGCCGCCTAGCCTTCTATGCCCACTGACACTGGCAGCGGGAAACCGATGGGGGGGAGTGGCGGGAAACCGATTGGGGGAAGTGGCGGGAAACCAATTGAGGGAGTGGAGGGAAATGGTAGTGTGTTTGGATATATAACACCATTAATATGGAAAACTTGGGAAAGAAGGAAGCGTGAGCTAGCACGACGCGTGCGCACAGTGCTTACCCATGGGTGCCAGATGGTTGAGCAGAACTGCTTTAAATTATTCAGGGTTCGTTTGGCATTTTTATACATTATAATGGAGTTTTCTAGGCATTTAATGTGCATAATTCAAATTTGAACTACAAATACATGCTCCAGTGCACCAAAATGGGTTAAAAATCATAGATGTGTCCTTGGGTGCATGATTAGGTCCCATGCAAGGAATGGGGATGAATTACAAACATCTCGACGTCCTGGCTCGGCCTCAAACATTGAGAATCTTGGTTTTTAAATCCCCATAAATCCAAAACTCACCTGAAATTCATGAAACTTTACATGGTGTCATGACATGGCACATATATGCCATGGTAAAAAAACTGACCAATTTGGGGCAAGTTTTGGTACAAGCCTCTTACAAACCGGAGCTTCTCGCAAGAAGCCCTCGTGGTTCCGATAGGGAACATGTCACCCTTGTGGGCGAAACAACAATCGCTGCCTCTTCTCGCCTTGTATTTTTTTCTACAGGCAACATAGACCAACAGGAGATTCGCGCTGAAATATTGAATTATTCAGGGTTCGTTTGGCCTTTTTATACATTAATTGAGTTTTCTAGGCACATAATTCAAATTTGAACTACAAGCACATGCTCTAGTGCACCAAAATGGCTTCAAAAACCATACATGTGTCCTTGGGTGCATGTTTAGGTCCCATGCAAGAAATGGGGATGAATTACCAACATCTCGGCGTACTGGCTCGGCCTCAAACATTGAGAATCTTGGTTTTTAAATCCCCGTAAATCCAAAACTCACCCGAAAATCATGAAACTTGGCATCGTGTCATGAAATGTCACATATATGCCGTGGTAAAAAATGTGTCCAATTTGGGGCAAGTTTTGGTACAAGCCTCTTACAAACCGGAGTTTCTAGCAAGAAGCCTCGTGGTTCCGATAGGGAATGTGTCACCCTTGTGGGTGAAACGACAATCGTCGCTGCCTCTTCTTGCCTTTTATTTTTTTCTACAGGCAACATAGACCAACAGGAGATTCGCGCTGAAATATGGAATTCTTCAGGGTTCGTTTGGCCTTTTTATACATTAATTGAGTTTTCTAGGCACATAATTCAAATTTGTACTACAAGCACATGCTCCAGTGCACCAAAATGGCTTCAAAAACCATACATGTGTCCTTGGGTGCATGTTTTGGTCCCATGCAAGAAATGGGGATGAATTAAAAACATCTCGGCGTACTGGTTCGGCCTCAAACATTGAGAATCTCGTTTTTTAAATCCCTGTAAATCCAAAACTCACCCGAAAATCATGAAACTTGGCACCGTGTCATGACATGTCACATATATGCTGTGGTAAAAAAATTGTCCAATTTGGGGAAAGTTTTGGTAGTAGCCTCTTACAAACCGGAGCTTCTAGCAAGAAGCCTCGTGGTTCCGATAGGGAACATGTCACCCTTGTGGGCGAAAGGACAATAGTCGCTGCCTCTTCTCGCCCTGTATTTTTTTTTACAGCCAACATAGACCAACAGGAGATTCGTGCTGAAATATGTAATTATTCAGGGTTCGTTTGGCCTTTTTACACATTAATTGAGTTTTCTAGGCATTTAATGTCCATAATTCAAATTTGAATTACAAGCACATGCTCCAGTGCACCAAAATGGCTTCAAATACCATACATGTGTCCTTGGGTGCATGTTTAGGTCCCATGCAAGAAATGGGAATGAATTACAAACATCTTGGCGTCCTGGCTCGGCTTCAAACATTGAGAATCTCGGTTTTTAAACCCGTAAATCGAAAACTCACCTGAAATTCATGAAACTTGGCATAGTGTCATTATATGTCATATATATGTCGTGGTAAATTTTTTTCCAATTTGAAACAAGGCGCACACATTAATAGCCAACATAGGCATTTTGGAACAAATAGATGACACGTTACTATCGCAAACGGTTGTATTGTTTGAACCATGGGCGTTCCACTAACCATTTACGTGCGAATACGCGTCCCTCTTTTTATTGGAGAGTACTACCTCAGTCCTGGTTTATTGGTCCTCTTTGTATTTGTGCCAAAATTTGACCATACTAGGTGGCGTGCGTGCAGCTGTTTGAATAGACGGGATGAGTGCGAGAAGTCCGCCGCGCAGGCTCGACGGGACGCGTGCGAGCAGTCCGCCGCATAGACTCGACGGGACGCGTGCGAGCAGTCTGCCGCGCAGGCTCACTGGGAAGCGAGCTCTTTGACGTCCACCCGCCGCCTCGCTCTCAACTTCTCCATTAATGGCGGCCGAGCAGGCTCACCGGGAAGCGAGCTCTTTGACCTCCACCCACCGCCTCGCTCCCAATTTCTCCATTAATGGCGGCTGAGCCGCTATTTAACATGTGGTTAATGCACCTGGACGGAGGGTGTTAGCTTGTGATCCCATGGCCCCGCTCAACGCTAGCTAGCATTGTTTTGTTCGTGCCTCGCTGAGAACGTGACTTTTAGCCTGTTTTCGATTCGTATACATGTACCTACGAGGTTACAAACGAAATAATATGATGACAAGTTTACAATGGCAATGGATAATAATTGTCTTACATATCCCGGATAATTTAAAATGCCACATGCGGCAACGCCCGAAAGACACAGGGGCAAGAGAAGAAGGAAGTCACAGACAACGATCTGGGTCGCTGCTCTCTACTTCTCGATGGATCGCTGGGCGAGGAGTTCCTCTAGCTCCTTCTTCACATCCTCATGACTTTGCTTGAGAGCAGCTACAGATTCCTCCACCCGCAGCTCGCGCTCGATGCGGAGCTTCTTCAAGTCATCCCTAAGTTCATGGACGACGGATGTCAACATCATCCGCAAGGCAATGCTGTTCTCATACAGCTTCTTCCAGCCGGTAGCCTCCTCCTTCTGCTTGTCGAGCTCCTTGTGGAGCTTCGCATTGTCACCCATGAGATGCATGACGAGGCCGGTCGCCTTATCAACCGAGGCATCGCTAATCTCGAGCAGCTTCACCAAGCCGGCGACCAGCTACTGCTGGTTAATTAGGCCAGCAAGAATGTCGTCATCGCTGGCTAAGGACTTCAGCCCCGCCAGCTCATCGAGTTCGCTGATGCGGTGAGTGCGCTTGTGAGAGCCCTTGCCTGCCCGTGAGAGCTCGTTCGAGGGCTCCGCAGCATGGCAGGGCATCTCTGCTGCGGCTGCCGCGTTGCGGCGGGACCTCTCTAGTGCTTCCGCGGCCTTGGTCTTTGCTCCCTGGTTATATGTCGACCCAGAACTCCTCCTACCGGCCATGGCAGACGCAAGGAATGACTTAAGAGGAAAGACCTTTTTTTTGGTGATGAGGAGAGGAATGTGCAGTAATTTTTGAGTGGGTTGTTTTTATAGCCCAGTGCTAAGTGGGAACATGTTTAGGTTTGATCGGTGTGAACAGATTTGCAATTACTTATTGCGTGGTAATTTGGAATGTGACATGGGCCCGCATTCTCGGATGTGTACGTGTCTGTCCAGTATCACAAACAGTCTAGATATCGTCAGCGTGTCCGATGGATGGGCCGTCTCGCCTCCCACGCATGCCAGACGGTTAACTAGAACTGCTATAAGCATGTGGTTGCTCGCCGTTGAGGCGGGCACGGCGCGCTCTGCTCGTGTCCCTTCGCGCACTCTGCTCGACGTTGGGGCGGCCGCGGCGCACTCTGCTCGCGTCCCTCTGCGCGCGCTCTTTCAGCGGTTGGGGCTGGCGCACAATCACGTTTTGGGCACCATATGCATGTGGTTGCGTCGGCGCGCGTCGCCACGATGCAGTTACGCGCTGCAACAACTGCCATCCGTGCGCACTGATACTCCAGGCCGTTCGGCCTCCCCATTTATTCCAACGACCATTATAACCTTAGTCTCTTCAACCTTTCGATCGCGCCCCACAACACAACAAGCACACCCACGATGACACATAGAGAGAGGATATCCAGCGGCGCTCCAATGGAGTTCGGCGTGCATCGTGTGGACACCCATGTGAGGGGGAAGGACCTCTCGGTGGTGTACACCATCGACCCGGCCGTGGTGGAGGACTCCATCAACACCATGGAGCATTTGCTTGGTAAGGACGACAAGTACAAAGTGGTCGGCTTCGACCTCCAGTACACCGCCGGTCGTCCCGGGGTTGATCAGGCGGTTGCCATCGCCCAGTTGTGCATGGGCCATCACGTCCTCGTCTACCACTACTGCCTGGCCATAAGGCCTTGCGAGCGTTTTGCCAGGTTTGTCAAGAGCCCCAACTACAAGTTCGCTACGGTGGACACTGCCGACGATGTAAAAGCGCTCCAAATTTCGGGCTTGGCCTGCCCGAAGCTTGTCGACATCCATGGCCACTACAGGGTCTGGGGCAGCACGAAGAAGGACTCCCTGCTTGAACTCGCCGCGGCCATCATCGACCCCTATTACGAAAACATGAAGGTGCCAAGAGAAATCCTGCATCCTGGCACGGTGCCTGGGTGCAGAGACTGGATGAAGCTCACCTCAAGTTTGTAGCCAAGAACGTGTACACATGCTACGAGATGCACAGGCGGATCATTGACATGAGGGAGTGCCTCCTTCCTGTAAATGACGAGGGATCGAACCACTAGTAGAGCAGCGGCAAGCGTCACAAGAAGAAGTAGATAATGATTAGATATGATCACTTATCCTAGTTTATTATGCATGTAATTGTTTACTTTGGTGTGTGCAAATGTCATGTGTGTAGTCAGTTATGTAATTGGATGTTTAATTTGGTTATACAATCATGTCCTTATAAGTATATATGTTGTTGTTCTGTAGACAGAGCATAGATGTTGTGCCGACAGAGCAAATCACATCGCCCACGGGCTAAACTAGGGAACCCGTCGGTGATGATTTCATCAATCGCTGACAATTGTATACCAGCAAGCGTTTACCCACAATACACACGGCTTATTAGCAGGAATCGTCTGTGTTGTTATTGGTCTTCCCACACAATTCTCAATACTGACCTGTTTGCCGTGTATCACACACATCTTGTTAAGTTGAACCATTTCTATTGTGTTGGGTAATCGCAAATAGTTCATCCGAGTGAACTGTATGCCGTGTATCGCACACACCTTGATTTGTCTGACCATTTCTGTTGTGTTGGCTAATCACAAATAGTTCATCTAAGTGAATTGTATGCCGTGTATCGCACACACCTCGAACTGGCTGCCCGTTTCTGTTGTTTTGGCTCATCGCAAACATTTCGTATGGATCAACTGTATGCCATGTATCGCACACGCGTCTCTAATCTGAATCGTGCTTGATGTCTCCGCCATCGCACACAGTTCGTCTTATTGGTGACGGTTTTATTACGACACCGTTTGCGATTCATGCATCACACATAGTTTGGTCGCGGGGTCTCTGATTCATGTGTCGCGTTAGCGGTCGCCTGCAGTAGTGTGATCTCCATGGGAGAGAGGTAGTGGATGAGCAAAGCTCTATCTCAATGAGCCAATCCTTTGCTAACCCTAGAAATGAGGTGGGGGAAAGGTATTTATAGGCTAGTCCACAAAGGGGTAAGTGACGGGGCAAAGTGGGTAAGTTACATGGCCACTTGGCCAGATCTGCGTGCAGGCAGCCGAATGATCCGGACGGGGTCCCGGATGATCCGGGCATCTTCCGGATGATCCGGGCGGGGTCCCGGATGATCCGGCTTCGGGGAGAAGCTTGTTGTTGTCTTCGGTCATCGTAGCCGGATGATCTAGGAGAGGGTGCGGATGATCTGGCTGAGCCCGGATGATCCGGATGGAGGTCTGGACGTCCGGCCTGGCTCCAGCAGCCGCTCCATCTTCTTCTCCTTTCTTCCGTCTTCTCTTCCATGCTTCCCTCGCATATGGAGTAGACATTCCGTGGTGCTTGCACTCCTCCTCGTCATCCTTGAAGCTTCGACAATACCTATGCATGCACACGAGAGGAGTGTCAAGTAGTATACCATCCTCGAAGGGGTCAAGTGAACATGTGTAAAGGAGATGATTCACCTTTATGTATGTGAAGTAGTTGTCGCACGTGTCACTTGCCGAATGGACTCTTGACATGGTGATGTCCGTAGGATGCTCCGCATCATCCCCTCCACCTTGGGAAAGGTCCAACCTCGAATCGAAAACCAAATCACCATGGGAAAGAGATGGCGTCGCCGGGTAGAAGTGGACAATCACCAAGTACTCATCATCTTGAAGCTCGAAATGGGCACTCTCCAATGTCGCACCGTGTCGTGATTCCTTCAAAAGGAGCAAGGACAACAAACACTTGGAAAAGCAAATGTGGTTAGCGTTAGTGCAAAACCAAGCATTCAAGCGGTGATTCACCCAACAAGTGTTGTCATCATGCATAGCATAAGGTGTGACAAGGGATTGTGACATGACATGTAAGCATATAAATTGAGTACAATCAAAGGCATCATGGGAACAAGCATGCAAATGGTAGGTAGATATGCTAATATGTGTGACAAGTGAACAAGCATCTACCTCATGGTCATAGCAATCATGCACAAAGTGCTCAACAAATGGTCTATGGTAGGCATATGAATCATTCAGAACACTAATGGAAATGAGGTGTCTAAACACATGGGTCAAGTGCAAGACAATCCAAGCATAATGTGCATATGGTGTAGTGAAGATAGTGTGGCACTCAACACAATAGAAAGAGCAATTGTTCATCATGTGTGAGGCAATCAAGTCAAGCATGTAGCGATCAATGGGGCATGGCATATGTGAAGAGATGACATTGTTACAACCAAGCATATGATATGAGCAAGTAATCCACAAGTTGGATGCAACACACAAGGCATATATGTCATGAGGCATGACAATGTGGCAATCATGAGTGAAAGCAATATCTCTAACATGAGTGCAATGTGTCATGGGGTAAGCTACACACGTAGTATGATCCACAATATCTATGCTCAAGAAGGATGTCACCTCAAAAGCGTGCCCTTGTGCGTCCTTCACAATGCCGATGCACAAGCAAGTGCGATGTAGAAGACCCATGGTCGAAGGTGTACTTGGCTCGCTCTCAAGAGCTCGAATGGTCAACTCACGTGAAGTGGAGGTTGACATGAAGTCGAAGGATCCTACACATGCACATAACAAAGAAAAGAACGTATGTGCACGGTAGATAAACACATCATCCATCATGATGGTTCTCTTCTCTTGCACATAACCATTAGAAGCAAAAGTGCATGAATGATATGAAGCAACAATGGCGATATTCATGGCACTAGGCATTTGGTGCAAAGAAGGAAGACAAGCATGCTTCACATGAAAGATGGCAAAAGCTCCAAACATATGGGAGAAAGCTATGGGGGCAATCTCATTAGCAAGACTAAAAGCATTGTTGCACTCAATACATGGCAAATCATCTAGCATGAGAGAGGCAACATATGGAGCAATTGGACAACATTCAATAGCAATCATGTGCAAAAGCATGGTAATATGTGGCATCAACCGCATGAAACGAGCAAGTATGAATCATCGGTGATGCAACATAGTGAAGCATAGCAATCAAGGCATGCAAACTAGTAGTGCGAAGATGCAACATTCTAGAGGAAATCATGTCAATCATGTCATGTGAGCAAATAGTAGATATAGGCAATGCACATGACATATCGGAAGCATGGAAACAAAGCATGATCAAAGGATCATCATAGGCATGGATCACAAATGGAACATGGCAATAACAAGCAATATCTCCACCAAGCTTGCAAATACACATACAAGTACTAGAATCATGAATCATGTGAACTGCAAAGCATGGGTCACCAAAGCATGCCATCCAAATGGAAATGAGCATATCATGCAAAGTGAACATGGCAAGATGGGCATAGAATATGTAACAATAACCCATAGCCATGTGAGGGCCATGTAGAAGAAATGCGCGAAAGGTCATCGCGAAGAGGGTGGGTGGAGGGTAAGCACTCCATGGAAACACATGTCTTCATTACTCTCTAGAGCTCATTTCGTCAACTCACGCGCTTGCGAGGTTGACGAGTAAGTGTGAGGACCTAGACAACAAAGAGACAAACGAAACATAGTGTGTGCGTGGTAAATGTACACATCATCCATCATGATGTGTATGTGCACGTGAGAGTTGGCACAAGATAAGCAATGCTCAAAGAAATTTGATGCATGGTATAAGAACATGTCATCCATCATGAAAGAATAGTTGTTATGTATAACACGATGAGGACACAAATTGAGCATGCAAGTATATGGCACAACGATAGCATTGTTATTCATGTGGAGCATATTGTGCACATAATTATTGGGATCATGCAATGGATGGGATTGATCAAAATCTCCTAAAATGTTTGAGGAAACTATGGGGGTCTTCTCAATAGCAATAGTGGAAGCATAATATGGAGAATATTGAAAACATGGCAAACAATGCATATCCAAAGCTAGGTGGTCATGGCATGGCATATGATGGCAATGATGCAAAGGGAGCATATCAATATCATCACAAGAAAAAAAATGCCAATAACCATGGGCTTATCATCTATGCCATATGTGCAAATTGGGTTTATTTTAATGGCATATGCATAGTTACTACGATGAGATTGCAAATATGACATATGATTGATCTCATGCATAGCATATGACAAGTCAAGCGGATTGTCAAATATGATGTGACCGGGAGAATTATCACAAGAAATCCTATGCAACATGGCATCACAACTAAGAGACTCCACATGAGAATCATTATACTCATCATAAATGGGAAATTCATCACATGAGGTAGTCGCACTAGCATGAAGCGTGTTAATAGGTGGATCGACATCATGCAAGCAATCAATGTCCACTAGTGGGACAAGAGCATCACCTTCACCTAGGTTACCTTTTTCATTCCACTCATGTGGTGTAGGTGAGGTGGAAAAGACCAAATCGTGGTCAATATCACCATCTTGATGGAACCATGTGGGGGGTGCATCATCATCCACCATGGCCATCATCTTGTCCATTGGAGGTATGGACTCGCCAAGGATCAGCGCGTCATCATATATGGGACCTAGCACCAAATTAGAAGACACAATAGAGGTAGAGGTTAAGTCGTAAGAGTTCAAAATGGCCTCACAAGACCGATCAACTACCTCACTCTCTCTATGTGGTGTGCTACTTGTAGACTGCGTTGGTATTTCCCCGAAGAGGAGAGGATGATGTAGTATAGTAGAGATAAGTATTTCCCTCATTTAAGAACCAAGGTTATCAATCCAGTAGGAGAACCAAGCAAAATTCCGTTAAGCGCACCTACACACACAAAAGCAAACACTTGCACCCGACGTAAATAAGAGGGTTGTCAATCCTCTTAGCGGTTATTTGCAAGGATTAATTCTGATATTGATACATAGATAAACTAAAATACTAAATAAAATAAAAGTAAATAAATTGCAGCAAGGTATTTTTAGGTTTTTTATATATGATAAAGTAGACCCGGGGGCCATAGTTTTCACTAGAGGCTTCTCTCTCGAACACATAGCATTTGGTGGGTAAACAAATTACTGTTGGGCAATTGATAGAAAAGCAAATAATTATGATGGATTCATGGCAATGATCATGTATATAGGCATCATGTCCGAGACAAGTAGGCCGACTCCTGCCTGCATCTACTACTATTACTCCACCCATCGACCGCTATCCAGCATGCATCTAGGGTATTAAGTATGAAACAGAGTAACGCCTTAAGCAAGATGACATGATGTAGACCAAGTAAACTCAAGCAATATGATTAAACCCCATCTTTTTATCCTTAATGGTAACAATACAAATACGTGTCATGTCCCTTTCTGTCACTGGGATTGAGCATCGCAGGATTGAACCCATCACAAAGCACCTCTCCCATTGCAAGATAAATCAATCTAGTAGGCCAAACCAAATCGATAGATCGGAGAGAAATACAAAGCTATAATAATCATGCATAAAAGAGTTCAGAGAAGACTCAAAAATTTCTCATGAATAATCTGATCATAAACTCACAATTCATCGGATCCCAACAAACACACCGCAAAAGAAGATTGCATCGGATAGAACTCCAAGAACATCGAGGAGAACATGGTATTGAAGATCAAAGAGAGAGAAGAAGCTATCTAGCTACTAGCTATGGACCCGTAGGTCAGTGGTAAACTACTCACACATCATCGGAAGGGCAGCAAGGTTGATGTAGAAGCCCTCCGTGATCGATTCCTCCTCCGGCAGAGTACCGGAAAAGGCCTCCAGATGGGATCACAGAAGAACAGAGGCTTGTGGCGGCGTAAAAGTTATTCGGGGTGGCTCTCTGTTGGTTTCCCAATATTTGAGAATTTATAGAAGTGGAATTAGGTCAAACGGAGCCACGAGGGCCCCACAAGGCAACGGGGCGCGCCCCCCTGGGGCCGTGCCCTGTTACCTTGTGGAGTCTTCGTGAACCTTCTGGCCTCCTCTCCAAGTCTCCAGGGTCTCTTTTGTCCAGAAAAAAATCTCCAAAAAGTTTCGTGGCATTTGGACTTCGTTTGGTACTGATTTCCTGAAAAACGAAAAATAAGCAGAAAACAGCAACTGGCACTTGGCAATAGGTTAATAGGTTAGTCCCAAAAAATGATATATAATTGCATATAAAAACATCCAAGATTGATACTATAATAGCATGGAACAATCAAAAATTATAGATACGTTGGAGACGTATCAAGCATCCCCAAGCTTAATTCCTGCTCGTCCTCGAGTAGGTAAATGATAAAAATAGAATTTTTGATGTGGAATGCTACATATCATGTTTCATCATGTAATCTTTCTCTTACGGTATGAATAATTAGATCCGAATGATTCAAGGCAATAGTCTATAGTTTGACATAAAGACATCAATGCTCAGGCATACTAATAAACAATCATGTCTTTCAAAATAAAAATGCTAAAGAACGTTATCCCTACAAAATCATATAATCCTGTCATGCTCCATCTTCTTAACACAAAATACTTATCATGCACTACCCCTATGACAAGCCGAGCAATTGGTTCATACTTTTTAACGCGCTTCAGCTTTTTCAACCCCCACGCAATACATGAGCGCAAGCCATGGATATAGCACTATGGGTGGAATAGAGTGTGGTGGTAGAGATCAATAAGGGGAAGTCAAAAATAAGAAGATAGTCTCACATCAACAAGGCTAATCAACAGGCTATGGAGATGCCCATCAATTGATGTCAATGCGAGGAGTAGGGATTGCCATGCAACGGATGCACTAAGAGCTATAAGTGTATGAAAGCTCAACATGAAAACTAAGTGGGTGTGCATCCAACTTGCTTGCTCATGGAGACCTCGAGCATTTGAGGAAGCCCATCATCGGAATATACAAGCCAAGTTCTATAATGAAAAATTCCCACTAGTATATGAAAGTGACAAAATAGGAGACTCTCTATATGAAAAACATGGTGCTACTCTAAAGCACAAGTGTGGAAAAAGGATAGTAACATTGCCCCTTCTCTCTTTTTATCTCATTTTTTTCGTGGGCTCTTTTTGGCCTCTTTTTTTTTGTCCGGAGTCTCATCCCGACTTGTGGGGGAATCATGGTCTCCATCATCCTTTCCTCACTGGGACAATGCTCTAATAATGATGATCATCACACTTTTATTTACTTACAACTCAATATTACAACTCGATACTAGAACAAAAATATGACTCTATATGAATGCCTCTGGCAGTGTACCAGGATGTGCAATGATGCGAGCGTGACATGTATAAAAATGATGAATGGTGGCTGAGCCACAAATACTATGTCAGCTATATGATCATGCAAAGCAATATGACAATGATGATGTATGTCATAAAAACGGAACGGTGGAAGTTGCATGGCAATATATCTCGGAATGGCTATGGAAATGCCATGATAGGTAGATATGGTGGTTGTTTTGAGGAAGATATAAGGAGGCTTATGTGTGATAGAGCGTATCATATCACGGAGTTTGGATGCACCGGCAAAGTTTGCACCAACTCTCGATGTGAGAAAGGGCAATGCACGGTACCGAAGAGGCTAGCAAATTGCGGAAAGGTGAGAGTGCGTATAATCCATGGACTCACATTAGTCATAAAGAACTCACATACTTATTGCGAAAGTTTATTATCCCTTGAAGCAAAGTACTACTATGCATGCCCCTAGGGGGATAGATTGGTAGGACAAGTCCATCGCTCGTCCCCGACTGCCACTCATAAGGTAGACAATCAAGAATAAATCATGCTCCAACTTCTTAGCATAACGACAGATCATACGTGCATGCTTCGGGAATCACAAACCTTAACACCAATATTCTTACTAAACCACAATTATCTACTAGCACCTCCCACATATTACCATCTTAATATCGCAAAACTATTGCAAGGACTCCAACTTATCATATTCAGTGATCTACATGAAAGTTTTTATTATATCCCACTTGAATACCTATCATATCAGGACCAAATTCATAACCCGTGCATATTACCATTGCTATTCATTAGACTCTAAAAAATATATAAGTGAAGCATGAGAGTGCAACTATTTCTTTAAAATATAACCACCGTCATTCTCTGAAAGATATAAGTGAAGCACTAGAGCAACTACCTAGCTCAAAAGATATAAGTGAAGCACATAGAGTATTCTAACAAATCACGAATAATGTGTGTCCCTCTCAAAAAGGTGTGTTCAGCAAATATGATTGTGACAAACTAAAAAGCAAACAAACGCAAACAAACTATATCACAAGACGCTCCAAGTAAAATACATATCATGTGATGAATAAAAATATAGCTCCAAGTGAGTTACCGATAGATTGTAGACAAAAGAGGGGATGCCTTCCGGGGCATCCCCAAGCTTAGATGCTTGAGTCTTCCTTGAATATTACCTTGGGGTGCCTTGGGCATCCCCAAGCTTAGGCTCTTGCCGCTCCTTATTCCTTTGTCCATCGTAGTCTCACCCAAAACTTGAAAACTTCAGCACACAAAACTCAACAGAAACCTCGTGAGATCCGTTAGTATAACAAACAAATCTTAAACTTTAGGTACTGTTGTAAATTGATTCATATTTAATATTAGCATAATGCTACTGTACTCCAACTTCTCCATGACTCGTACCCCCCCCCCCCCCGATACGATCCATATATTCATCAAAATAAGCAAACTATGCAACAAAAACAGAATCTGTCTAAAACAGAACAGTCTGTAAAGATCTATTTAAAAACCATACTTCTGTCAATCCAAAAATTCTGAAATATTAGGACAACGTAAAAAATTCCTATACCAATACTGTGTAAAAATTTCAGATTTTTCTGACGCTCCAATACAGAACTAAAATTCCAGCACTGGACGCAAAGCTTTCTGTTTTCCAAACAACATCAATTATACTATCATCAACATCATCTCAAAGGCATTACTTGGCACAAACACTAATTAAAAGATAAAAACACCATCATAACAGAGGCTATAATTGTGTAAACACACAACAACAGAAAGTAAAAACAAAAAATTATTTTATTCTTTGGGTTGCCTCCCAACAAGCGTTATTGTTTTATGCCCCTAGCTAGGCATAATGCATAGTTTCAAGTGTTGTCATCCTTGGTTTTGACATCCTTAGGCGTGTGATTTTCAGGAGGTTTTTCAAAAACAATGGGGAACATATCATCAACCAAAATTTTAGGGTCATTGAGGCTACTTTCTTCAAACCCTTTTGGTTCCCTTTTACGATCCAAGAATACTTCTGATTAATACCATTGAAAACTTGGTGGATGATATGTAGGGGAGGAACTTCCTTTTTAGTATTTTCATCAAAAGCATGGTGATCATGAAAAACATATCTCAACATATATTCCTCATTATATAAAATTTCATCTATCACATGATTTTCTTGGCTCATATTATAGAAATCAAAGATCTCTCTAGCTTCTCGTACTATGTAATCAAACTCATTCATAAGGATAAGAGTAGCTATCTTTTTAGCCTTAGGGTTGTTTATAACAGGCAACTCATAGAACAATCCTTGCAAGGTAGGATGAGTACGAATAAATCTTCTTTCAAGTTTAAGAATAAGTGCGGAGATGGCCTCCCCATAACTGTTGGTTCTTTTAAGAATTGGAGTATCATTGCAAACCAAAGTTCCCGTGCAATTAAAGAATTCTTGAATAATGTTCTTCCCTATGATATTTCCACTCCCTACTACAAAAAATTTTGAGTCTAAATTTGAGGAAATTTCTATCTTAGGGATTATACCATCCTCACTTTTTTCAATAACAAACTCAGACATGGTGGCAACTTCAAGCAAAGCAAGCAAATAAAAATATTTTTGTGTTTTTGTAAAAAAAATTAGAAGTGGGGGAGATGAAAACGAGAGGCATATGCAAATAAAAAGCAAATAAAATAAATGCAAGTGGATGATAGTTTGTGCGAAGGTACTTGGTAATTTTGATGATGTCTCCCCGGCAACGGCGCCAGAAATTCTTCCTGCTACTTGTAGACTGCGTTGGTATTTCCCCGAAGAGGAGAGGATGATGCAGTATAGTAGAGATAAGTATTTCCCTCAGTTAAGAACCAAGGTTATCAATCCAGTAGGAGAACCAGGTAAAATTCCATTAAGCGCACCTGCACACACAAAAGCAAACACTTGCACCCAACGCAAATAAGAGGGTTGTCAATCCTCTTAGCGGTTATTTGCAAGGATTAATTGTGATAGTGATAGATAGATAAACTGAAATACTAAATAAAATAAAAGTAAATAAATTGCAGCAAGGTATTTTTAGGTTTTTTATATATGATAAAGTAGACCCGGGGGCCATAGTTTTCACTAGAGGCTTCTCTCTCTAACACATAGCATACGGTGGGTAAACAAATTACTGTTGGGCAATTGATAGAAATGCAAATAATTATGACGGATTCATGGCAATGATCATGTATATAGGCATCACGTCCGAGACAAGTAGACCGACTCCTGCCTGCATCTACTACTATTACTCCACCCATCGACCGCTATCCAGCATGCATCTAGGGTATTAAGTATGAAACAGAGAAACGCCTTAAGCAAGATGACATGATGTTGACAAAGTAAACTCAAGCAATATAATTAAACCCCATCTTTTTATCCTTAATGGAAACAATACAAATACGTGTCATGTCCCTTTCTGTCACTGGGATTGAGCACTGCAAGATTGAACCCATCACAAAGCACCTCTCCCATTGCAAGATAAATCAATCTAGTAGGCCAAACCAAATCGATAGATCGGAGAGAAATACAAAGCTATAATAATCATGCATAAAAGAGTTCAGAGAAGACTCAAATATTTCTAATGAATAATCTGATCATAAACTCACAATTCATCGGATCCCAACAAACACATCGCAAAAGAAGATTACATCGGATAGAACTCCAAGAACATCGAGGAGAACATGGCATTGAAGATCAAAGAGAGAGAAGAAGCCATCTAGCTACTAGCTATGGACCCGTAGGTCTATTGTAAACTACTCTCACATCATCGGAAGGGCAGCAAGGTTGATGTAGAAGCCCTCCGTGATCGATTCCCCCTCCGGCAGAGTACCGGAAAAGGCCTCCAGATGGGATCGCGGAAGAACAGAGGCTTGCGGCGGTGTAAAAGTTATTCGGGGTAGCTCTCTATTGGTTTCTCAATATTTGAGAATTTATAGAAGTGGAATTAGGTCAAACGGAGCCACGAGGGCCCCACAAGGCATCAGGGCGCCCTCCTGGGGCCGCGCCCTGTTGCCTTGTGGAGGCTTCGTGAACCTTCTGGCCTCCTCTCCAAGTCTCCAGGGTCTCTTTTGTCCAGAAAAAAATCTCTAAAAAGTTTCGTGGCATTTGGACTTCGTTTGGTACTGATTTCCTGAAAAACCAAAAACAAGCAGAAAACAGCAACTGGCACTGGGCACTAGGTTAATATGTTAGTCCCAAAAAATGATATATAATTGCGTATAAAACATCCAAGATTGATACTATAATAGCATGGAACAATAAAAAATTATAGATATGCTGGAGACGTATCATGGTGGTGGCTCACTCACTCCCTCAAGGTTGGTGCTCTCAACGTCACATATGGTGGAGTCACTCATCTCACTCAAGTGGTGGGGGTTGTGGCTCTCCTTACATGGGAATTGGGGCAACTCATCACATATGGGGCTAGTGGTGAACTCGCTCTCACTCTCAATATGGTGGCACAAGTCGCTCAACTCATCATCATACGCCTCCTTGGTTAAAGGGAAAGTCCCATTCTCACCTGTCTCGTCACCGTCGCCGTGGATGAAGGCTGAAGATGGCACATCATCACTCGCCTCCATGACCAAAGGGAAAATCCCATGCTCGATCATCTCACTCTCGCCTCCAAAGATGGAAGCATCATCCTTGCTCGCCACCATGTCGATCGCCTCCAAAGCATGTTCCTTGAGAGGCTCTGTAGTCATAGTCATCACCGCGCCGTCTTCAAAAAGAGTTGACATAGACTCGGCATCATCAATGCCACAAAGAGGGATGGCGGTGAAGTCGAACTTGGGAGCGTCGTCTTGTAGCTCGTCGGGCTTGGACATCTTGGTGGTACTATCCTCATGCTCGTTGTCGTGGAGCTTGGTGATAACCCACAAGTATAGGGGATCAGCTGTAGCCTTTCTCAATAAATAAGAGTGTCGAACCCAATGAGGAGCTAAAGGTAGAATCAATATTCCCTTCAAGTTCTATCGACCACCGATACAACTCTACGCACACCAACGTTTGCTTTACCTAGAAACAAATATGAAACTAGAAGTACTTTGCAGGTGTATTGCTAAAACTACTTTGCAAGAATAAAACTAGGAGTACTTTGCGATAATAAAACTATGAGTAATTTGCAAGATAATAAAAGTTAGTTGTTTAGTAGAAAGATTTTGTAACACAAGAGAAAGATTTGTCCCTAGGCAATCGATAACTAGACCGGTAATCATTATTGCAATTTTATATGAGGGAGAGGCATGATCTAACATACTTTCCGTACTTGGATCATATGCACTTATGATTGGAACTCTAGCAAGCATCCGCAACTACCAAAGATCATTAAGGTAAAACCCAACCATAGCATTAAGTAACAAGTCCTCTTTACTCCCATGCGCAACAACCCCCTTACTCGGGTGTAAGCTTCTGTCACTCTAGCCGCCCACTATAAGAGAATTATGAACGTATTGCAAACCCTACAGCGGGAATCCCTCATGCTTGCGCGACACGGAGGGCACCATAGGACAACACCAAAATAAAACATACAACTCAAACCAATCACGATCATCAATCAACCCATAGGACAAAATGAATCTACTCAAACATCATAGGATGGCCACACATCATTGGATAATAATATGTAGCATTAAGCACCATGTTCAAGTAGAGAATTACAGTGGGAATAGAGAGGTTACACCGCTGCATAGAGGGGGAGAGAGTTGGTGTTGACGGCGGCGAAGTTGTTGGTGTAGATCGCCGTCACGATGGTTCCCCCGGCGGCGCTCCGGCGCCACCGGGAGAGAGGGGGAGAGATCCCCCCTCCTTATTCTTCTTCCTTGGCCTCCCCCCTAGATGGGAGGAGAGTTCCCCCACTGGTTCTCTCTCTCTTTTTCTCTTCTGTTTCGCGTTCCTCTTTTCTGGCCTTTCACCGTTTCTTAAATATCCGGAGATCCGTAACTCCGATCAGGCTGAAATTTTAACACAATTTTTTTCTCGATATAAGCTTCCTTGCGGCCGAAGAAGGGCCTCAACTGACTTACGGTGTGCCCACAAGGCAACACCACACGGTTGGGGGAGGGGTCGCACCAAGATGCCTTGTGGAGGCTGGGGGCCTCCGTTTGCATTGATTCCACCTCCCAAAAATCACATATATTCCAAAATAATTCTTCGTAAAATTTTATCGCGTTTGGACTTTGTTTGATATGGATTTTATATGAAAAAAAAACAAGCAGAAAACAGGAACTGGCACTGGGCACTGGATCAATATGTTAGTCCAAGAAATCATATAAAATATTGCCAAAAGTATCTGGAAATTGTAGGATATTGGCATGAAACAATCAAAAATTATAGATACGACAGAGACGTATCAGCATCCCCAAGCTTAATTCCTACTCGTCCTCGAGTAGGTAAATTATAAAAAGATAATTTTTGATGTGGAATGCTACCTAGCATAATCTTGATCATGTAATCTAGTCATGGCATGAATATTAAGATACGAATGATTCAAGGCAATAGTCTATAATTTGATATAAAGACATCAATACTCAGGCATACCAACAAATAATCATGCCTTTCAGAATAGAAATGCTAAAGAACGCTATCCCTAGCCCGTCATGCTCAATCATTGATCCAGTCACGATGTACATAACATTAACTATACTCAATGCATAAAAATGACAATAGTGCTCTCCAACTGGTGCTTGAATGAGAAGGTGATGACTCAACAATAAAAGTAAAATAACATAAAGTAAATAGATAGGCCCTTCGTAGAGGGAAGCATGGATTTGCAGAGGTGCCAGAGCTCGAAGCTTAAATCAGAGATGAAAATATTTTGAGAGGTGTACTTTTCCTGTCAACGTCACGACCGAGGGTTCTCAATATCTTCCATGCTAAACACATTATAGGCGGTTTCCAAGCGGAAAGGTAAAGTTTACTCCCCCTCAACCATTCAAACACAAGCCATGGCTAGCCGAATCCTCGAGTGCCCTCCATACAATCAACTTTCCGGGGGAGTTTGTTTGCATTATATAATTTTGATTTGAGCATAGGACTGGGCATCCCAATTACCAGCCTCTCTCGTGCAATGACAGGTGAATAAACACCCATCGTGAGAATAACCCGCTTAGCATAGAAGATACTGACCACCCACTGCCGCTCCATGAGCGGTATGGGCACACAAAATAGATGCTTATTTGAATGATTAGAGGTCTCACATGCAAATTTACTTGGAACGGCAGAGTAATACCGCATATAGGTAGATATGGTGGACTCATCTGGAACAACTTTGGTTTAAGGATTTGGATGCACAAGCAGTATTCCCGCTTAGTACAGGCGAAGGCTAGCAAATAGATTGAGAAGCGACCAACCAGAGAGCGACAACGGTCATAATCATGCATTACAAATAATTAACATTGGATACTGACATGGGTAGGATATAACTTCGCCGCATAACTATACATGCATGCTTCGGGAATCACAAACCTTAACACCAATATTCTTACTAAACCACAATCATTCACTAGTACACCCACATATTACCATCTTAATATCGCAAAACTATTGCAAGAAATCAAACTTATCATACTCAGTGATCTACAAGCTTTATGTAGGATTTTATGACTAACCATGTGAATGACCAATTCCTGTTGACTCTCTAAATAGATATAAGTGAAGCATGAGAGTTTAATTCTTTCTACAAAAGACCACACTCTAATAAATATAAGTGAAGCAAAAGAGCATTCTACAAATAATAGTTTTCTATATGTAGAGAAACAGGCATCCAAACTTCAAATGATATAAGTGAAGCACATGAAGCATTCTATAAAGCCATACTCAAAAGATATAAGTGAAGTGCATAAAGCATTCTATAAATCAATCAAGGACTATCTCATACCAGCATGGTACATTATTAAAAGAAAAATAAAAAGCACACGACGCTCCAAGAATTTACGCATATCATGTGAACAAAACAAAAACCAAGACATACCGATAATTGTCGAAGAAAGATGGGATGCCTTCCGGGGCATCCCCAAGCTTAGACGCTTGAGTCTGCTTGAATATTTACTTGGGGTGCCTTGGGCATCCCCAAGCTTGAGCTATTGCCTCTCCTTATTCTCCTCATATCGTTACCTCCTCGATCTTCGAATACTTCATCCACACAAAACTTAACCGAACTTTTTATTACAGGGGTTAGTACATATAACATCAAATCCCATCATGTCCTGCTGTAACATTATTGTATAATTATAATCAAACATTACCCACTGTATGCTATCACAATTCTATGGCTCCCAAGTCAATGGAGTTCAACAAGATTTCAAACAAACGCAAATAAAGAAACAATAACAGCAATCTGTGAAAACTGGATAGTCTGTAAAGATGCAGATGGTACATATACGTCTGTAACTATTGCTCCCTGGCAACGGTGCCAGAAAAAGGTCTTGATAACCCACAAGTATAGGGGATCAGTTGTAGCCTTTCTCGATAAATAAGAGTGTCAAACCCAATGAGGGGCTAAAGGTAGAATCAATATTCCCTTCAAGTTCTATCGACCACCGATACAACTCTACGCACACCAACATTTGCTTTACCTAGAAACAAGTATGAAACTAGCGGTACTTTGCAGGTGTATTGCTAAAACTACTTTGCAAGAATAAAACTAGGAGTACTTTGCGATAATAAAACTATGAGTAACTTGCAAGATAATAAAAGTTAGTTGTTTAGTAGAAGCTTTTGTAACACAAGAGAAAGATTTGTCCCTAGGCAATGGATAACTAGACCGGTAATCATTATTGCAATTTTATATGAGGGAGAGGCATGAGCTAACATACTTTCCATACTTGGATCATATGCACTTATGATTGGAACTCTAGCAAGCATCCGCAACTACCAAAGATCATTAAGGTAAAACCCAACCATAGCATTAAGTAACAAGTCCTCTTTACTCCCATACGCAACAACCCCCTTACTCGGGTGTAAGCTTCTGTCACTCTAGCCGCCCACTATAAGAGAATTATGAATGTATTGCAAACCCTACAACGGGAATCCTGTTGGGGAACGTTGCATGGGAAACAAAATTTTTCCTACGCACACACAAGATCTATCCATGGTGATGAGCATCTACGAGAGGGAGAGTGAATCTACATACCCTTGTAGATCGCTAAGCGGAAGCGTTAAGAAACGCGGTTGATGTAGTCGAACGTCTCCGCGATCCAAATCGCAAGTCGTCCCTCGAACCGATCACGAACTAGTGCCGAACGGACGGCACCTCCGCGTTCAACACACGTACAGCTTGATGACGCCTTCACCTCCTCGATCCAGCGAGCGATGGTGAAGTAGTAGATGAGTTCCGGCAGCACGACGGCGTGGTGATGGTGGTGAGGAACAATCTCTGCAGGGCTTCGCCAAGCGCTACGGAGATTATGACGGAGGAACTAGAGGGTTAGGGTTGCCGCACACGGCTTGGGGAAATCTTGATGTGTTCCGGGTGCTAGCCCTGCCCCTCTATTTATATGTTGAGCCCTGGGGTCGAAACTTGGAGAAAGAGCCTCCTCAAAGTCGGTTTGGCCCGCAAGGCAAGAGTCCTGCTAGGACTCCAGGACCAGACGCCAGGGTCCTCGGCGTCTGGCCCCAGACGCCAGGGTCCCTGGCGTCTGGCCCCTGGCCTCCGCAAAACTTCCTTTTGCACCTTCCTAAAGCCTCGTGGGCTTTACCCCTTGGCCCAAATAAAGTGTTCTCGTACTCGAACATTTCGGGAAACATCCGAAACTCCTTCCGGTGAATTCCGGAACCCTTCCGGAGACCAAACACTATTATCCCATATATCAATATTTACCTCCGGACTATTCCAGAGCTCCTCGTCATGTCCGGGATCTCATCCGGGACTCCGAACAACTTTCGGTCACCAACATAACAACTCAACTATACTTATATCGTCACCAAACGTTAAGTGTGTAGACCCTGCGGGTTCGAGAACTATGTAGACATGACCGAGACACCTCTACGGTCAATAACCAATAGCGGGACCTGGATGCCCATATTGGCTCCTACATATTCTACGAAGATCTTTATCGGTCGAACCTCTATGTCAAGGATTCAGTTAATCCCGTATGCTGTTCCCTTTGTTCTTCGGTATGTTACTTGCCCGAGATTCGATCGTCGGTATCTCTATACCTAGTTCAATCTCGTTACCGGCAAGTCTCTTTACTCGTTCCGTAATACAAGATCTCGTGGCTAACACTTTAGTCACATTGCTTGCAAGGCTCATTGTGATGTTGTATTACCGAGTGGGCCCTGAGATACCTCTCCGTCACATGGAGTAACAAATCCCAGTCTTGATCCATGCCAACCCAACAGACATCCTCGGAGATACCTGTAGAGCACCTTTATAGTCACCCAGTTACGTTGCGACGTTTGATACACACAAGGTACTCCTCCGATGTCAGGGAGTTGCATGATCTCATGGTCATAGGAACAGATACTTGACATGCAGAAAACAATAGCAATAAACTGACACGATCATATGCTACGTTTACAGTTTGGGTCTTGTCCATCACATCATTCTCCTAATGATGTGATCCCGTTATCAAATGACATCTCATGTCCATGGCTAGGAAACCTTCACCATCTTTTGATCAACGAGCTAGTTAACTAGAGGCATACTAGGGACACAGTGTTGTCTATGTACCCACACATGTATTTGAGTTTCCAATCAATACAATTATAGCATGGATAATAAACGATTATCACGAACAAGGAAATATGATAATAACTAAATTATTATTGCCTCTAGGGCATATTTCCAACAGTCTCCCACTTGCACTAGAGTCAATAATCTAGTTCACATCACCATGTGATTTACATTGTTCTAACACCCAATGAGTTCTGGGGTTCGATCATGCTTTGCATGTGAGAGAGGTCTTTAGTCAACGGGTCTGCGACATTCAGATCCGTGTGTACTTTGCAAATCTCTATGTCATACTGTAGACACTTCTACCACACTCCACTTGGAGCTATTCCAAATGGCTGCTCCACTATATGTATCCTGACTGCTACTCAGAGTCGTCCGGATAGGTGTCAAAGCTTGCATCGACGTAACCCTTTACGACGAACTCTTCATCACCTCCATAATTGAGAAATATTTCCTTAGTCCTCTAGTTACTAAGGATAATCTTGACCGCTGTCCAGTGATCCACTCCTGGATCACTCTTGTACCCCTTGACAGAATCATGGCAAGGCACACATCAGGTGCGGTACACAGCATGGCATACTATACAGAGCCTATGGATAAGGCATAGGGGATGACCTTCGTCCTTTCTCTTTCTTCTGCCGTGGTCGAGCTTTGAGTCTCACTCAACTCCACACCTTACAAATCAGGCAAGAACTCTTTCTTTGACTGATCCATTTTGAACTCTTTCAAAATCTTGTCAAGGTATGTACTCATTGAAAGTCTTATCAGACGTCTTGATCTATCTCTATAGATCTTGATGCCCAATATTTAAGTAGCTTCATTCCAGGTCTTCCTTTGAAAAACTCCTTTCAAACGACCCTTTATGCTTTCCAGAAATTCTACATCATTTCCGATCAACAATATGTCAACCACATATACTTATCAGAAATTCTATAGTGCTCCCACTCACTCTATTGTAAATACAAGTTTCTCATAAACTTTGTATAGACATAAAAACTTTGATCATCTCATCAAAGTGTATATTCCAACTCCGAGATGCTTGCTCCAGTCCATAGAAGGATCACTGGAGTTTGCATACATTTTAGCATCCTTAGGACTGACAAAACCTTCCGGTTGTATCACATACAACCTTTCCTTACGGATACCGTCAAGGAAACGATGTTTTTGACATCCATCTGCCAGATTTCATAATTGAAAAATGCAGCAACTGCTAACATGATTCCAACAGACTTTAGCATCGCTACGGGTGAGAAAGTCTCATCGTAGTCAACTCCTTGAACTTGTGAAAAACCCTTTGCCACAAGTCGAGCTTTATAGACGGTGACATTACCGTCCACGCCCGTCTTCCTCTTAAAAAATCCATTTGTTCTGAATGGCCTTACGCCCTTCAGGTAATACTTCCAAAGCCCATACTTTGTTTTCTTACATGGATCCCATCTCGGATTTCATGGCCTCTAACCATTTCTCGGAATCCGGGCCCATCATCGCTTCTCCATAGCTCGTAGGTTCATCGTTGTTCAACAACATGACCTCTAAGACAGGGTTGCCGTACCACTCAGGAGCAGTACGCGTCCTTGTCGACCCACGAGGTTCGATAGTAACTTGATCCGAAGTTTCATGATCATCATCATTAACTTCCTCTTCAACTAACGTAGGCTCCACAGAAACAACTTTCTGCGCTGCGCTACTCTTTGGTTGAAACAAAGGTTCAACAACCTCATCAAGTTCTATCTTCCTCCCACTCAATCTTTCGAAAGAAACTTTTTCTCGAGAAAGGACCCGTTTTAGCAACAAACACTTTGTGCTTGGATCTGAGATAGAAGGTTCACCCAACTGTTACGTTAGGGTATTCTATGAAGATGCATTTGTCCGCTTTGGGTTCGAGCTCATCAGGTTGAAAACCTTTTCCACATAAGCGTCGCAGCCCCAAACATTAAGAAATGACAGCTTAGGTTTCTGCCAAACCAAAATTCATACGGTGTCATCTCAACGGACTTAGATGGTGCCCCTTTTTAAAGTGAATGTAGTTGTCTCTAATGCATAACCCCAAAACGATAGTGGCAAATCGATAAGAGACATCATAGTACGCACCATATCCAATAGAGCACGACTACGACGTTCGGACACACCATCATACTATGGTGTTCCAGGTGGCGTGAGTTGTGAAACAACTTCCACATTGTCTTAAGTTGTATACCAAACTCGTAACTCAGATATTTACCTCTACGATCATATCGTAGATATTTTATCTTCTTGTCACGATGATCTCAAACTTCACTCTGAATTTGTTTGAACTTTTCAAATGTTTCAGACTTGTGTTTCATTAAGTAAATATCCCCATATCTACTCAAATCATTAGTGAAGGTAGGAAAATAATGATATCCACCGCACGCTACAACACTCATTGGACCGAATACATCAACATGTATCATTTCCAATAAGTCACTTGCCCGCTCCATCATACCGGAAAATGGGGTCTTAGTCATCTTGCCCATGAGGCATGGTCCGCATGTCTCAACCGATTCGAAATCGAATGAGTCCAAAGATCCATCAGCATGGAGTTTCTTCATGCGTTTTACACCAATATGACATTTAGCGGCAGTGCCACAAGTATGTGGTACTATCATTATTAACTTTGTATCTTTTGGCATCAATATTATGAACATGTGTATCACTACGATCAAGATTCAATAAACCATTCTCATTGGGTGCATGACCATTGAAGGTATTATTCATGTAAACAGAATAACCATTATTCTCTAACTGCAATGAATAACCGTATTGCAATAAACTTGATCTAATCACGTTCATGCTTAACGCAAACACCAAATAACATTTATTTAGGTTCATCACTAATCCCAAAGGTAGAGAGAGCGCGCGATGGTGATCACATCAACCTTGGAAACACTTCCAACACTCATCGTCACCTCACCCTTAGCCTCCGTTTATTCCGTAGCTTTTATTTCGAGTTACCAACACTTAGCAACCGAACCGGTATCTAATACCCAGGTGCTACTAGGAGTACTAGTAAGGTACACATCAATAACACGTATATCAAATATACTTCTGTCGACGTTGCCAACCTTCTTATCTACCAAGCATCTAGGGTTGTTCCACTTCAGCAACCGTTCTCCTCATAATAGAAGCACTCAGTCTCGGGTTTGGGTTCAACCTTGGGTTTCTTTACTGGAGCAGCAACTGGCTTGCCATCCATGAAGTATCCCTCCTTGCCCTTGCCCTTCTTGAAACTAGTGGTTTTACTAACCATCAACACTTGATGCTCCTTCTTGATTTCTACCTTCGCGGGGTCAAACATCGCGAATAGCTCAGGGATCATTATTTCCATCTCTGGCCTTTTATAGTTCATCACGAAGTTCTAGTAGCTTAGTGATAGTGACTTGGAGAACTATACCAATCACTATCTTATCTGGAAGATCAACTTCCACTCGATTCAAGCGATTGTAGTACCCAGACAATCTGAGCACATGCTCAACGATTGAGCTATTCTCCATCATCTTGCAGGCAAAGAATCTTGTTGGAGGTCTCATACCTCTCAACACGGGCACGAGCCTGAGATCCCAATTTCAGCTCTTAGAACATCTCATATGTTCCGTGACGTTCAAAACGTTTTGGAGCCTCAATTCTAAGCCGTAATGCATGACGCACTGAACTATCAAGTAGTTATCAGAACGTGCCTGTCAGATGTTCACAACATCTACAGACGACGCTTGAGGGGGTGGCGCACCGAGTGGTGCATTAAGGACATAAGCCTTCTGTGCAGCATTGAGGTCAATCCTCATATCACGGACCCAGTCCGCATTATTGCTACCATCATCTTTCAAATCTATTTCTCTAGGAACATATAAAAATTCAAGGGAGCTACAGCGCGAGCTAGTAATCTACAACATAATTTGCAAAGACATTTTGACTATGTTCATGATAATGAGTTTAGTTAATCATATTACTTAAAAACTCCCACTCAAATTGACATCCCTCCGGTCATTCGAGTGTCACATGATCCAAATCCACCAACTCAAGTCCGATCATCACGTGAGTTGAGGTGGTTTCAATGGTGAACATCTTCATGTTGATCATATCTACTATATGACTCATGTTCGACCTTTCGGTCTCTTGTGTTCCGAGGCCATGTCTGTACATGCTAGGCTCGTCAAGTTTAACCCGAGTGTTCCGCACGTGCAACATGGCTTACACCCGTTGTATGTGAACGTAGAGTCTATCACACCCGATCATCACGGCGTGTCTCGAAACGACGAACTTTCGCAACGGTGCACACTCGGGGAGAACACAATTTATCTTGAAATTTAAGTGAGGGATCACCTTATAATGCTACCGTCGTCCTAAGAAAAATAAGATGCATAAAAGAATTAACATCACATGCAAATCATAAGTGACATGATATGGCCATGAACTCGTGCTTTTGATCTCCATCTCCAAAGCACCGGCATGATCTCCATCGTCACCGGCATGACACCATGATATCCATCATCTTGATCTCCATCAACGTGTCGCCATGAGGTTGTCGCGCCGACTGTTGCTTCCACGACTATTGCTAACGTTTGGCGATAAAGTAAAGCATTACATAGCGCTTAATGATTGACACACATGTCATACAATAATTAAAGACAACTCTATGGCTCCTGCCTGTTGCCGTACTCATCGACATGCAAGTCATGATATTCTATACAACACATGATCATATCATACATCACATATATCTCATCATGTAATTGGCCATATCACATCACAACATACCCTGCAAAAACAAGTTAGACGTCCTCTAATTGTTATTGCAAATTTTACGTGGCTGCTACGGGTTTGCAAGAACCGTTCTTACCTACGCAGAACCACAACGTGGTGTAGTGATTGCTTTTTGATCTTCTAAAAGAACCCTCTTCATTGAAATTGATTCAACTAAAGTGAGAGAGATAGACACCCGCTAGCCATCTTTATGCAACGAAGTTACATGTCAGTTGAAGGAACCTGTCTCGCGTAAGCGTACGCGTAATGTCGGTCCGGGCCGCTTCATCTCACAATACCGCCGAATCAAGTATCAACTAGTAACGGCAAGCAATATGTATACACCCACGCCCACAACTCGTTTGTGTTCTACTCGAGATCTCATCTACGCATAGACCTAGCTCTGATGCCACTGTTGGGGAACGTTGCATGGGAAACAAAAAATTTCCTACGCACACACAAGATCTATCCATGGTGATGAGCATCTACGAGAGGGAGAGTGAATCTACATACCCTTGTAGATCGCTAAGCGGAAGCGTTAAGAAACGCGGTTGATGTAGTCGAACGTCTCCGCGATCCAAATCGCAAGTCGTCCCTCGAACCGATCACGAACTAGTGCCGAACGGACGGCACCTCCGCGTTCAACACACGTACAGCTTGATGACGCCTTCACCTCCTTGATCCAGCGAGCGATGGTGAAGTAGTAGATGAGTTCCGGCAGCACGACGGCGTGGTGATGGTGGTGAGGAACAATCTCTGCAGGGCTTCGCCAAGCGCTACGGAGATTATGACGGAGGAACTAGAGGGTTAGGGTTGCCGCACACGGCTTGGGGAAATCTTGATGTGTTCCGGGTGCTAGCCCTGCCCCTCTATTTATATGTTGAGCCCTGGGGTCGAAACTTGGAGAAAGAGCCTCCTCAAAGTCGGTTTGGCCCGCAAGGCAAGAGTCCTGCTCGGACTCCAGGACCAGACGCCAGGGTCCTCGGCGTCTGGCCCCAGACGCCAGGGTCCCTGGCGTCTGGCCCCTGGCCTCCGCAAAACTTCCTTTTGCACCTTCCTAAAGCCTCGTGGGCTTTACCCCTTGGCCCAAATAAAGTGTTCTCGTACCCGAACATTTCGGGAAACATCCGAAACTCCTTCCGGTGAATTCCGGAACCCTTCCGGAGACCAAACACTATTATCCCATATATCAATATTTACCTCCGGACTATTCCAGAGCTCCTCGTCATGTCCGGGATCTCATCCGGGACTCCGAACAACTTTCGGTCACCAACATAACAACTCAACTATACTTATATCGTCACCAAACGTTAAGTGTGTAGACCCTACGGGTTCGAGAACTATGTAGACATGACCGAGACACCTCTACGGTCAATAACCAATAGCGGGACCTAGATGCCCATATTGGCTCCTACATATTCTACGAAGATCTTTATCGGTCGAACCTCTATGTCAAGGATTCAGTTAATCCCGTATGCTGTTCCCTTTGTTCTTCGGTATGTTACTTGCCCGAGATTCGATCGTCGGTATCTCTATACCTAGTTCAATCTCGTTACCGGCAAGTCTCTTTACTCGTTCCGTAATACAAGATCTCGTGGCTAACACTTTAGTCACATTGCTTGCAAGGCTCATTGTGATGTTGTATTACCGAGTGGGCCCTGAGATACCTCTCCGTCACACGGAGTAACAAATCCCAGTCTTGATCCATGCCAACCCAACAGACATCCTCGGAGATACCTGTAGAGCACCTTTATAGTCACCCAGTTACGTTGCGACGTTTGATACACACAAGGTACTCCTCCGATGTCAGGGATTTGCATGATCTCATGGTCATAGGAACAGATACTTGACATGCAGAAAACAATAGCAATAAACTGACACGATCATATGCTACGTTTACAGTTTGGGTCTTGTCCATCACATCATTCTCCTAATGATGTGATCCCGTTATCAAATGACATCTCATGTCCATGGCTAGGAAACCTTCACCATCTTTTGATCTACGAGCTAGTTAACTAGAGGCATACTAGGGACACAGTGTTGTCTATGTACCCACACATGTATTTGAGTTTCCAATCAATACAATTATAGCATGGATAATAAACGATTATCATGAACAAGGAAATATGATAATAACTAAATTATTATTGCCTCTAGGGCATATTTCCAACAAATCCCTCATGCTTGCGCGACATGGAGGGCACCATAGGACAGCACCAAAATAAAACATACAACTCAAACCAATCACGATCATCAATCAACCCATAGGACAAAACGAATCTACTCAAACATCATAGGATGGCCACACATCATTGGATAATAATATGTAGCATTAATCACCATGTTCAAGTAGAGAATTACAGCGGGAATAGAGAGGTTACACCACTGCATAGAGGGGGAGAGAGTTGGTGTTGACGGAGGCGAAGTTGTTGGTGTAGATCGCCGTCACGATGGTTCCCCCGGCGGCGCTCCGGCGCCACCTGGAGGGAGGGGAGAGAGCCCCCCTCCTTCTTCTTCTTCTTCTTCTTCTTCCTTGGCCTCCCTCCTAGATGGGTGGAGAGTTCCCCCTCTGGTCCATGGCTGCCATGGATCCCGGAGGGGAGGAGCCCCTCCGAGATTGGATCTCTCTCTCTCTGTTTCTCGTCTGTTTCGCGTTCCTCTTTTCTGGCCTTTCACCATTTCTTAAATATCCAGAGATCCGTAACTCCGATCGGGCTGAAATTTTAACACGATTTTTTTCTCGATATAAGCTTCCTTGTGGCCGAAGAAGGGCCCCAACCGACTTACGGTGTGCCCACAAGGCAACACCACGCGGCTGGGGGGGTCGCGCCAAGATGCCTTGTGGAGGCTGTGGGCCTCCTTTTGCGTTGATTCCACCTCCCAAAAATCACATATATTCCAAAATAATTCTCCGTAAAATTTTATTGCATTTGGACTTCGTTTGGTATGGATTTTCGATGAAACAAAAAACAAGCAGAAAACATGAACTGGCACTGGGCACTGGATCAATATGTTAGTCCAAGAAATCATATAAAATGTTGCCAAAAGTATGTGGAAATTGTAGGATATTGGCATGAAACAATCAAAAATTATATATACGACAGAGATGTATCACTTGGTCGTCGCAAAGTGTGCTTGGGGTGAAGAAGCCTTGGCGTTCATAAGTTCTTGTTCCGCCTTGAGAGCACCAATGTAGAGGTTGTAGAGAGACTCATAGTTGTTGAGGAAGATAGTCTTGACAATGTTGTTGTTCAATCCCGTGGTGAAGTGGAATTTCATCCAAATGGGGTCGTCCACTACGGCTCATCACAAGGCTTTCTTCATCTCCATGAAGTACTCATCGATGGACTTGGATCCTTGGATGGTGTTCTCCAATTGGCGTAGAAGATGTTTCGTGTAGGTGGAAGGAACGAACTCTTGCCGCATAGCTTTCTTCGTCTTGGGCCAACTCATGTCGAAGCTCTTCGAAGGTGTGTGAAGCCACCATGTCGACGCGTAGTCGTGGAAGTTCCGTGTGGCACACTTTACTTGATCTTCGGAAGGAACTTGAAGTAGCTAGAGGTAGGCGTCCGTCTTGCGCTCCCACTCGAGATACTACTCGGGGTCTTGAGGCCCATAGAAAGGAATCTCGTGGTCGGTGTCGAGGTCATAGTAGCTTGTGGAAGTCACGGACTTGAGCTTGGGGAGCTTCTCTTGAGGTGCTTGTCGGCGAAGATGCCGCATATCCAAAGGCAAAGATGCCAAGGTAGATGGTGAAGTCGCTTCTGCTTGATCCAGCACCAATCCGCCCTCCATTCTGGCCACTTGATGTGCCAGTTTCCCTCAAGAAACTCATTATTCCTGGTAGACCTCAAGATCCATGTCATGTCGCCAGAAATGGTATCGCCTTCGATCCGTGGCGAGTAAAAATGACGGAACAGAGGGACATTTGGTTCTATCCCCACGAAATTCTCGCAGAGATGAGCAAATACGGACATGCAGGTGACGGCATTTGGATTGAAATCCAGATGTCGGAACCCATACGTCCACATCAGCTCATCGAAGGATTCCGAGAAGGGGGGAATCAGACCGCAGTAGAAAAAAGCGGCGAAGAACGCGAACTTATCTTCCCTGGCAGGGCTGGACGCAGGCAGCACCTCGGTGGTGTCATGGTCCTACGTCTTCACTGGCCACAAGGATGAGTACTTGGTCGTGAGCTCGGCGATCTCCAGTGTCAGAGGAAAGAGGGCGTGGCTCCTCCGCATCTGCGACGCATCGGCCTTCCCTGATTTCTCCGCCTCTTTGCCGGCTCCAGTTCTTGTTTTTGGGGCCATGGTGAGCGGCAGAAGATCTTATGGGGAGCAAGGGCGGAGCAGAACAAGGGATTGCGGCGGCGGTGAGAAGAAGACGAAGATGGTGGAGGCAATGGGGAAGAGAGGATGGAATGGGTGAATCGAGTGCTGCCCTCGCCATTACCTTTTTATGGGAAAGGCGCGGGGGCTGGCTCATCACCGCGCTAGACGTGGCACGCCTTTTTAGGCGCATGATCTCCACTCGCGTCATTTTCCATCTCCCCCACGATCTCACATACAATGTGGAGATCCGTTACCATTAGTAACGGTCAAAAAGTAATTGGAGGCAGTGACTCTTCGCCACGCCTGTGCATGTGCGTGTAAATGGGCCTAGCCCAGACAAGCGCACGCGCGTCTGGCCCAGGCCCGGGGGCTCCTGTCGGTGTAGTGAACAAAGGGAGTTCATACCCCTGACCACGCACCGGCAAGTTGCAGCCTCTGTGCCAGGAAAGACAAGGCTGAAGATGTGTTCATCCAAAGATACTCAAGGTTTGGTGAATAAACACCGCTAAGAAGGCCTCGAGGCAGGTCAACAAGAAGTACTAAAGAACATTTCAAGATCAAGACCAAGGTTACCGGGAAGAAGACCTTCCCGGGAGTGCACCTCCCATGTTGCCGGCAAGCTCAAAGACTGGCAAGCCCAGGCACCCTGCCTTGCCGCTCACCTGCCCGACAGGTGGTGGGCGCACAGAGATCTGTCGACAAGTGGAGGCGCCCCGGTGGTTAAGTCGAGGCTGTCGGGCCATGTGGAGAATCACCGCTTGAAGATTACCTTTATTGACACCCGTCTGCATGCGTGTCAAGGTAATAAGAGGTAGCTGGGCCGATGGTACAGGTGGATCAGATCCTCTTCCCGGCATCCAGCGGAGCTAGACACCTAACAGCGCATTAAATGTGTTTGTCCTATGCCGTCAGTGTTAGGTATGATAACACTGTAGCCATTATCCTCATGAAATTACATATTTGCCATAGTGGTGACCCCTTGAGCTATAAAAGGAGGTCCCTGGCACTAGTAGTAGGGATCGGTTCTTGTTAGCTAGTAGCGCTCCCGATCTCCTTGCCGACAAGAGCTGCACGCTTGTACAACAGAGCTGTTTACACACTCAATCCACCAAAGCAGGAGTAGGGTTTACGCATCACTGCGGCCCGAACCTGGGTAAATTCCCTTGTGTGCTGATCGTAGGTTGAGGGCTGCTCTTTGTGTGCTGCGTTGCCCTCCACAGAACCTGGAAAGGGGTTTGACTCTGGCCCCATAGATTGTCGTACGTCGACAACCATGATTTAATATCTGAACTGTTTAGGTTCAACTAATGTTTGAGTCTAGGTTTGAATTAAATTGGGTTAAGGTTCACTCTAGATTCAAGTACTTGGTTAGGTTCATCATCTCAATTCAGTCTAATTTGAATTTGAAGTAGGGTTCATCTTGTTTATGTGACGCCCCTGACTTAATCGTGCGCTAATCATACATGCAAATGCACACGATCAAGCCTAAGGACTCACTTGAAGATATCACAACACAACTCTAAACACAAATAAAAGTCATACAAGTTTTATATTACAAGCCAGGGGCCTCGAGGGCTCGAATACATAAGCTTGAGTCATACAAGCATCAGCGGAAGCATTAGATATCTGAGTACAGACATAAAAGTTAAACAGATATGCCTTAAGAAGGCGGGGCAAAACAACGACAAAGATCGAAAAGGCGCAGGCCTCCTGCTTGGGTGCCTCCTATCTACCCCTGGTCATCGGCAGTCTCCACGTAGTAGTACTCTCCACCGGAGGGGTAGTAGTAGTCGTCAACTGGGGCATCTGGCTCCGGGGCTCCATCGTCTGGTCGCAGCAATCAGGTATGGGGAAAAAGGGGAAGCAAAGCAACCGTGAGTGCTCATCCAAAGTACTCGCAAGACTTACATCAGATCTATTCTAAATATGCATTGGTATCAAAGAAGGTTGTATCAGTGGACTGGACTACAGCAAAGCCAGAATAGAGGGAAAGGCCTAGACTATCGAAGACTAGCATCTTCAGCGTCTTGCAGCATTAGAAGAGTGCAGATTAGTACATAAATATAGTAGCAGCAACAAGTAGTAACAACGCCCAGAGATCCTTCCTCGACTCCCTGCGAGAAAGCGATCCCGGAGCCAATATATTCAACCCATTTCTAGTTGTAGAAGATCGGGATATTTTCCGAGCGTCCTGTTACCGTGGACACGGCTATTCGAATAGATAAACTTCCCTGCAGGGGTGCACCAACTTACCCAACACGCTCGATTAACTCTGGCCGGACACACTTGCTCGGGTCATGCCCGGCCTTGGTCTATTGTCACGTCGTAGCCCCACCTAGGTTTAACAGAGAGGCCAGCACGCCGGTCTACACCCTAAGCGCTCAGGGGTCTTGGGCCCATCGCCCTTTGCACTCCTGCGCGTTGCGAGGACGGCTGGGAGCAGACCTAGCCCCTGTATACACACGCAGGCCGTCGTGGTCCAACCCGGGCGCGTGCCGCTCAACTACTGATGTCTGAAGAACTTCGGCTGATACATATGACGCTGAGTGCCCATACTATCCCCGCGTGGTGGTTAGTGCGATAAGGCCAGAGGCCTACTCAGATTACATATCCTAACCCATTAGTGCGTTAGGAGCTCGCGGAAACGAGCAGAGACTCACGATCATGTGACCCCGTCGCCCCGTCTCGTGGACCTATGGCAAGGCCTAAGAGTGCCCGGCCGTGCCACATAATCATCTCGCGGGTACCCTCATGGTCAACCCGTCTCCACATCACTCGCGGGTACCCCTCGGGGTCGACCCGACTTTATCAGGTATCGGTAGTAAAGCCAAGGTAACCGTGTGTCCAAAACATCCAGGAGGAATCCGAGGAATCACCCTCGTTGGATTTCCACTCGATATATCTGTCAAGGTGAATCCTGAGGATTCACCCTCGTCGGATTCACTCTTGCGGAGTTGCACGACAGAAGCTTTATCGGAGGTGGTGAAAGAGGAATCACCCTCGATAATCCACCACCGACTAGCTGTACTACAGAGTCCACATCGGGAGTGAGATACGAGGTATCACCCTCGGCACTCGATGGTAGCTCTGCGGAGTCGAGCAACTTAGGGGGTGTGCGGTGATGTGCTGGTCTTAGCCCGTTCGATCACTTCGACCGGGGCACATGTACTAAAGCGGGGCAACTACGACAAGGATGAGGGCCACAGATGGATTTCCAACCAACCTATACTAAGCATTTAGGGTATCAGGTAAAGTATCAATAGCAGTTTACAAAAGCAGGCTATGCATCAAAATAGGATCAATCAAAAGAAGTAGCAATTTCTAATGCAAGCAGGTGGGAGAAAGAATAGGTGATATAGGCATGCTCAAGGGGGGTTGCTTGCCTGAAAGCTCTGCGGCAAACGAGGGGTCGTCGGGGATGTAGTCGGTCTCCGGAGCTGCGTCGGTCTCGGGGTCTACCGGATAAGAAGAGGGGGAAGAAACAATAAATAAAAGCAAACAGATGCAACACAATGCATGGCATGGCAAAAAGCAGTGTTGGTTGTGACCTAATGCAGTGCTACATGTCGCAGACGAAGCGGGAAAATATCTGGGATATTTTCCCGGCGTTTAGGCAGATTTCGGTATACTGAACCGGAGGGGAAGGTTCCATGTTCAGATAGTTAGGAGTGATGGTCAGGCATTTTGACCATATATTTGGTTTCATCTCGTTTTTCTGATCAACTTTCATGTTGAAAACTTTTCCATCCGAGCTACGGATTAATTTCTATGAATTTTCAAAGTTTTAGCAATATTCTGGAATTTACTAGATTTATTTAATTTGAATTATCCAGAACGGCAAAATGCTAAATGCACCAAGCTTTGTACCCAGCCAGCACACACAGGGGCTGACTGGTGGGCCCAGTTGACTGAGTCAACAGCCCAGTCAGCAGAGGCTGACTGGTGGGCCAACTGCCCAGTCAGCAGGCTGACTGGGTCAACCCTATCCACTGAAACAGTGGACTGGGCCCACATGTCATACACAGGGGCTAAACAGTACTAAGTTTAACTAAACTGTGTTTAATTTAGAAGTGGGCCCAGGGTGTCACTGGCTATTAGCAAAGTAATTAGTACCTACACTAAACGCTACAGTGCCAGGGCCCACTGTCAGTGACTGCGGAGCCCAGTCAGCAGATTGAGCAAAGTCAACGCGGTCAAACGGGGTCAGGGGGCCAACTGGCAGTGACCCTGGTGGGTCCCAGGCATAGCCACGTCGGCTTCCAGGTCAGCGACGGCGCCCGAGCTGCTCCGGCGAGCCTCTCCCATGGCGGAGCACGCCGGCGAGCGTCGGAAAAAGCGTACGGTGGCTCGTTTGCGGCGCGGATGGGTTCTTTTGAATGGGCGGAACACCGCGCATCGACTGGTGGCGGTTGCAGGGGCTGAGGTGGTCGGCAAGGACGTCGGCAAGGAGCCACGGCGGCGACCGAAGCTCGGTCGAGCACGGGCTCATGGCCACAGCGCTCGCGCGGTCAAACGAATAGGCTAGGGGTGGCCTACGGCTCGCGGCGAAGCTAACGGGCAGCAACGCAGGACCATTTGGTCACCAGAGTCACACCGGCGATGTGCCAGGTGGCGGCGGGCTCGGCCTCGGTGGTCCTACGGCCTAGAGCTCGCAAATGACAGATAAAAGAGAGGGGAAGGACGGGTGCTCACTGAGGGGACGCATGGTGGTCCGGTGTAGGCTTAGGAGCGCGGAGCGGCGCCGGAATCGTCAGGGATCGCCGGCGACAGAGAGGTTGATGATGAGCTCGATCCACTCAATGAAGAGCTCCCCGGCTCCTGTAGTTGGTTGAGGAGGACATTGCGGTGGCCGGCGCAGCTCCTAGACACGGTTGCGGCGTTCGGGACCGCCGGTGGCTGCGGGATCTGAGCAGCGCGGCGACGGCGGTGTACTGGGAGGGAAGAGGGGAAGTGGGCGAGCGAGGGAGAGGAGAGGATGGGGGCTAGGGTTCGCCAGGGGGTGCGCGGGGATGCTCTTATCCACCCCGCGGCGGCGACGGCGGCGGGGATGGCCGACGCGTGCGGATCCACGGCCTCGGGTGCGCGCGCGGCGACACGCAGTGGAGATAGAGCGGGAGGAGGGAGAAAGGGGGAGTTGGGCTGGGCCAGTACTATTTGAACTTAGGCCCATTTACACATTAGCGCTTTGGCCTTTTCCAATTTCCTTTTCTATTTCTTTTTCCCAGCAACTTTTGCATTTTCTTTTAGCCAACAAATGACTTTGCAAAAATGTGGGGCTGGTAGAAACAAATATTAGGGAATATTGTGTACTACCACAAAAAGTTTGGGAGAGATTTGAATCCATTTGAATTTTTCAAAAATGGAAATGGCATTTAAATTACTGTTTTGCACTGTAATAATTGCCCTAGTCCACATTTAGCATTGATGGTGATGTTGTTTTCCTGAACAAATATTTGTTTTGGATTTTTTGCTAAATGATGAACTTTTTCTCAGGAATTTTTGAGCAACTTCAAATTTCACTTTGAATTTGAATTGAATTCAGTGGAGGAATTTGAAATGAGATATTAATCCACATTGATTAAACATTGCAAATCACAGAGACTTAGCATTAACATGGTGGATCATTGTAGCTCATTACGTAGGGGTGTTACAATTCTCCTCTACTACAAGAAATCTCATCCCGAGATTTAGAGGGTAGAGTAAGGAGTATCTTTGGGAGAACGGACCTTTGCATGGTCGATTATCTGGGGGACAACTCAAGGGATGTGGCAGGAAGTATCTCTCGAATTGAAACTTAAGTAAAACATCGAGAACAAAGTAAGAAGGTACAATAAGAAATTCAATCGGATAGACAATCGTTCGATGCCTGAAACAGAGTGTGAAAGGGGTTCAGAGCAACGGGAATAAGTATTGCGTCTGATACCGGAACAGATCATCTCAAGGAAGGTGGCTCGTGAATTACATACGAAGCCAGATGCAAAGGATACTTCGGAATCAAGGTTGTACAGGAGAGTCAGGTTTCGATCCTGTGGAATTGTAGTGAGTGTGGATCGGGAGTAGGGAAGACGGTAACATCTTACATGGCCACGATAGCAAGGCATGTCGGAGGGTAGCTTGTCAGCTATGTTGGCAACAATGTCGGTACCAAGGGCGGGGAATGAAGAGAACCATTTTCCTGCTCGCAAGGCGAAGCGGACCAATAGGCAAAGTTCTCGTCCACCGGCGGTTACCGGATTGCCATCAACAATACTAACAAGGGGTTACTGACAGGGTGGTACACCGAGGTGTTTTCATAAGCAGAGAATCATTACTGCTCAGATAAGTTAGATTACAAGAAAGGTTAAACAGACCAATGGAAAGGAAAATGTGATAACATACAAGTATCAAGAGTATATCTCTCCCAAGGAAAATAGAGCATGATATCCTTGACAGGATAGCAAGTGGATCACCATTTAGGTAAAAGGAAGTATTATGAATCAAATTCATAACATGGGATAAGTCAAGGATGTTGACAATGATCACAACACAATTTTATCGAAAGGTTTCAGGAAGATGTAGTTGATCAATAACATGATCAAGCAAAAGAAAAGGGGGAAGCAGAAGGTCAATGTGTTATAGGGTGGATTTGATTCACTTATCAGTGTTCTCGGTTGACAACAAACCAGAACCCGTGGAATTACTATGATGGGGAAAGGTATCACCTTATCAAAGCTTCATAAGATGTAGTACAATGGTTCGATATCCTCGAGATACCAGAGGGTAATACTCGAAGGTAGAACAGAATAGAAGCTGAATTAGATCGTTGATCTGCGGATGGCATGTGCGTTAATCTTGTTGAAAATTAGACGAGGCACGGGAATGGAGTTATCAAAGGAGGTCAGCATGGTCAGAACCATTACTGCATGGAATCAAGTTAAGGAAACTGGAAGAGTTATACAAATGAATAAATATTTTGCAAGAAGCTTCTGTGACGGCCTACATCGTTTCGATGGGCAGGAACACAAAGTTCAAGGTCGACTCCCACTTCATCAATGCATAACCTTTCATTCACTTCTCGCTTTCGAAGAAGTTGTGGTGTTAAAACTTTATCTGACGAAACGCCAGTAGAATATAACCCGCATAACTTTTGGGTTCACACAGATTAGGGAAGGCATAGGTTCAACCCATCGGGGCATCTTAGGCGCATATACCACAAACTTCAGGAGGAAGAGCATGGTTAACAAAACAGAGGATACAATTTACCAAAGGCATTATACATCAGGGGAAGGACTCACAAGGTTATTGAATATGAAGGACACTGTCGAATAACAGCCCAACAAAGGATCTGGCGGTCCACAAAAAGCTGATGTGAGTATCGGTACTCAACCAGAAGAAGAAAGAATGCAAAGGCATCAGATCATAGAAACATACGAACAATTCGAGGCTTAACTACAAAGGAATTAAGATTTCCAAATCGAGGGATCAGAAGCAGACGCTCTGATCAAAGATAAGTAAGTTGAATAGACTTAGAGGCACAATCGATCAAAATTTGATCGATCAAGATCCAGCTCATATCCGGAATGACGTCTGAGCTGGAAGAATAATTTATAGGGAATCAACTGATGATTGCGAGTATTCGCACACTTGTTGAATCAACAGCATCAGAATGACAATGACAAAAGATGTCAATGATGATTGCCGAACACCTGGAGTTAACCACAAGGGTAAGTAGGCGACAAGGAATTTCTACAGCAGCAGGACACATAGGATTCTCGGAAAGTCAGAGAGTATTTCAGGGCATCTTGTAATAACAAGAGCAATTGGGGATGAATATATGAATGACAAGCATAGGGAGTTATCCATAAGGACTTATCGGTGGTAGAGAATTGCAAAGGCGGTGGGCACAAGGGTCTCGGGAAACATCGACGAGTTTCAGAATCTTCCGGTGAAGCAAGCGATCATCTGGAATGAGGGGCTCTCTAGGAGGAAGTGGTTTTGAGAACCTAATGTTAGAGTTAGCAAAATCATTTAACCCAAAAAGAAGAGAGATCAGAGTACTAGAGTAAAGAAGAGGAATAAAAGATCCTAATACCACCCATTGGCGACGTGGGCCCGTAAGCCACACAACCATGTTAGTAAAACAGTTTTGCAAAGACTAGACTCAACTTCGGCCAAGGAGTTGGAAAGGGGCTTCCTACAGGAAGTTAGCTCTGATACCAACTTGTGACGCCCCCGACTTAATCGTGCGCTAATCATACACGCAAATACACATGATCAAGCCTAAGGACTCACTTGAACATATCACAACACACCTCTAAAACACAAATAAAAGTCATACAAGCTTTATATTACAAGCCAGGGGCCTCGAGGGCTCGAATTCATAAGCTTGAGTCATACAAGCATCAGCGGAAGCATTAGATATCTGAGTACAGACATAAACGTTAAACAGATATGCCTTAAGAAGGCGGGGCAAAACAACGACAAAGATCGAAAAGGCGCAGGCCTCCTGCCTGGGTGTCTCCTATCTACTCCTGGTCGTCGGCGGTCTCCACGTAGTAGTACTCTCCACCGGAGGGGTAGTAGTAGTCGTCAACTGGGGCAGCTGGCTCCGGGGCTCCATCGTCTGGTCGCAGCAATCGGGTATGGGGAAAAAGGGGAAGCAAAGCAACCGTGAGTACTCATCCAAAGTACTCGCAAGACTTACATCAGATCTATTCTAAATATGCATTGGTATCAAAGAAGGTTGTATCAGTGGACTGGACTGCAACAAAGCCAGAATAGAGGGAAAGGCCTAGCCTATCTAAGACTAGCATCTTCAGCGTCTTGCAGCATTAGAAGAGTGCAGATTAGTACATAAATATAGTAGTAGCAACAAGTAGTAACAACGCCCATAGATCCTTCCTCGACTCCCTGCGAGAAAGCGATCCCGGAGCCAATATATTCAACCCATTTCTAGTTGTAGAAGATCGGGATATTTTCCGAGCGTCCTGTTACCATGGACACGACTATTCGAATAGATAAACTTCCCTGCAGGGGTGCACCAACTTACCCAACATGCTCGATTAACTCTGGCCGGACACACTTGCTCGGGTCATGCCCGGCCTCAGTCTATCGACCCGTCGTAGCCCCACCTAGGTTCAACAGAGAGGCCAGCACGCCGGTCTACACCCTAAGCGCTCAGGGGTCTTGGGCCCATCGCCCTTTGCACTCCTGCGCGTTGCGAGGACGGCCGGGAGCAGACCTAGCCCCTGTATACACACGCAGGCCGTCGCAGTCCAACCTGGGCGCGTGCCGCTCAACTGCTGATGTCTGAAGAACTTCGGTTGATACATACGACGCCGAGTGCCCATACTATCCCCACATGGTGGTTAGTGCGATAAGGCCAGAGGCCTACTCAGATTACAAATCCTAACCCATTAGTGCGTTAGGAGCTCGCGGAAACGGCAAGGGCTAAGAATGCCCGATCGTGCCACGTAATCATCTCACGGGTACCCTCATGGTCAACCCGTCTCCACATCACTCGCGGGTACCCCTCGGGGTCGACCCGACTTTATCAGGTATCGGTAGTAAAGCCAAGGTAACCGTGTGTCCAAAACATCCAGGAGGAATCCGAGGAATCACCCTCGTTGGATTTCCACTCGATATATCTGTCAAGGTGAATCCTGAGGATTCACCCTCGTCGGATTCACTCTTGCGGAGTTGCACGACAGAAGCTTTATCGGAGGTGGTGAAAGAGGAATCACCCTCGATAATCCACCACCGACTAGCTGTACTACAGAGTCCACATCGGGAGTGAGATACGAGGTATCACCCTCGGCACTCGATGGTAGCTCTGCGGAGTCGAGCAACTTAGGGGGTGTGCGGTGATGTGCTGGTCTTAGCCCGTTCGATCACTTCGACCGGGGCACATGTACTAAAGCGGGGCAACTACGACAAGGATGAGGGCCACAGATGGATTTCCAACCAACCTATACTAAGCATTTAGGGTATCAGGTAAAGTATCAATAGCAGTTTACAAAAGCAGGCTATGCATCAAAATAGGATCAATCAAAAGAAGTAGCAATTTCTAATGCAAGCAGGTGGGAGAAAGAATAGGTGATATAGGTGAAAGCACATTTGCTCCCTTGGTGGTTTTGGTAATTCATAACAACATATATCTCATTGAACTAATGTCCATTCAAGTTAAAGATTTCAGGATGTTCAATGATTGGCATGGCATGAACTAGAGATGTGGACCCCTCAAAATGCTAAGGACAAGGATTGGCAAAAGATCAAGACTCTACATTTTTTGTTTAGTGATCCAAGATCACATTGAGTCCATAGGAAAGCCAATACTATTAAAAGGGGATGAGGTGTTGCTTAATGGTCTTTTTGCTCAAGTGCTTAGTCACAGTACTCCTAAACCCTCAACCACTCTCTCTACCCCAAATATGTCCAAAACCCACATTCCAACTCGGCCCCACCGAATCTCTCTATCCGGCCCCACGGAGTTCACCGAGACTTAGCTACTGCCAAAACCCTAACAAATCGGATCCACCGAAATAGATCACGGTCCCACCGAGATGGCCTTGCCAACTCTCTGTAATCGTTTGCACTCACTTCGGTCTCACCGAGTTTTGCAAATCGGTCTCACCGAGATGGCTTGCCAAGTCTCTGTTGCCTTATTGTTTCACTTCGGTCCAACCGAGTTGATGCAATCGGGGCCACCGAGATGAGGTTTGCCCTAGCCATTGCACTTCGGTCCATCCGAGTTGTTCCTATCGGTCCCACCGAGATTCCTAACGTTCATATCTTTTACACAGTTCGGTGCTACCGAGATTATGGTTTCGGTGCCACCGAGTTGGGTCAAAAGTGTGTAACGGTTGGATTTTGTGTGGAGGCTATATATACCCCTCCACCACTTCCTTCTCAGTAAGGAGAGCCATCAGAACGTGCCTACACTTCCACCATACATTTTCTGAGAGAGAACCACCTACTCATGTGTTGAGATCAAGCTATTCCATTCCTACCATTTGAACCTTGATCTCTAGCCTTTCCCAAGTTGCTTTCCACTCAAATTCTTCTTCCACCATAGCCAAATCTGTGAGGAGTTGTTTGAGTGCTGGGAAGACTATCATTTGAAGCACAAGAGCAAGGAGTTCATCAACAACACACCGTCTATTACCTTTTGGAGAGTGGTGTCTCCTAGATTGGTTAGGTGTCACTTGGGAGCCTCCGACATGATGTGGAGTTGAACCAAGAGTTTGTAAGGGCAAGGAGATCGCCTACTTCGTGAAGATCTACCCCGAGTGAGGCTAGTCCTTCGTGGACGTAAGCCATGGTGGAATAGACAAGGTTGCTTCTTCGTGGACCCTTCGTGGGTGGAGCCCTCCGTGGACTCGCGCAACCGTTACCCATCGTGGGTTGAAGTCTCCATCAACGTGGATGTACGATAGCACCACCTATCGGAACCACGCCAAAAACCACCGTGTCTACATTGCGTTTGAAATCTCCGATCCCCTCCTTTACATACATATGCAATTGCTTACTTTCCTCTGCTATACTCTTAGAATTGCATGTGTAGGGTGATGCTTGACTTGTATTGTTGCTAAAATCTGCCTATAACTAAAATTGGGAAAAGGTTAGGTTTTAATTGGTCAAGTAGTCTAATCACCCCCCTCTAGACATACTTTCGATTCTACAAGTGGTATCAGAGCTCTGGTCTCCGTAAGCCTTGATTTCCATTGCTTTGGTGATCATAGCCTTTGTTTCACAACCTAGGAGAGTATGGCGTCTAGTGAGGGTAACTATCACCGTAGATGTCCATATTTTGATGGTACAAACTTTGCTAGTTGGAAACATAAGATGAAAATGCATATTCTTGGTCATAACCCCGCCGTTTGGGCTGTTGTTCGTGTTGGCTTGCAAGGTGATTTCTTTGTGGATGGCAAGGAACCAGATCGTGAAGCAACCCCGGAAGAATTGAAGATGTTGCAATACAATGCTCAAGCTTGTTACATTCTATTCAACGGTTTGTGTCCCGAAGAATTCAACAAAATCATCCGCCTCGAGAATGCAAAGGAAATTTGGGATACTTTGGTTGATATGCATGAGGGTACCGAGTCCGTCAAGGAATCTAAGTTGGATGTGCTTCAAAGTCAACTTGACAATTTCAAAATGAAGGATGGTGAAGGAGTCGCTGAGATGTACTCTAGGCTTGCTCTCATCACAAATGAGATTGCCAGCTTAGGAAGTGAAGAGATGACCGACAAATTCATCATCAAGAAGATACTTAGAGCTTTGGATAGAAAATACGATACCGTCTGCACATTGATCCAAATGATGCCAAATTACAAAGACCTCAAGCCCACGGAAGTCATTGGAAGGATTGTTGCTCATGAAATGTCACTCAAGGACAAAGAGGAGCTACACAACAAATCAAGTGGTGCTTACAAAGCCTCAACTGATGCGCCAACAACTCCAAGTGACAAGCTAGTATCCAATGAAGAGATAAGCCTAATGGTGAAAAGGTTCAACAAGTTCTACAAGAACAAAGGGAAAGAAAGAAGCTCTAGCTCAAGACACTATGAGAGAAGATCATCAAGTCGTGACCGTAATTGCTACAATTGTGAAAAGCCCGGACACTATTCAAATGAGTGTACAGCTCCCTACAAGAAAAGATATGAATCACCAAGAGGAAGACATAGAAGAGATGAATCACCTCATAAGGAGAGAAGGAGTAGAGATGATTGTTATGAACGAAGACACTCTCGAAGAAGCAAGGATTCGGAGAGGAAGGACAAGTCATCAAGGAGCTACAGAAGAAGAAGACATCAAGCTCATGTTGGTGAATGGGTTTCCAGCTCCGACTCCGACAACCACTCCGAGAGAAGTTATCACTCCAACTCCGACTATAGTCAAGATGAAGGTGTTGCCGGACTTGCTCTTGTGTCATCCAACTCCTATGATCTATTTGACTCACCAAATGAAGGAATTGGAAGATGCTTCATGGCAAAAGGCCCCAAGATATCACACCCCGAGTATCTTGATTTCAATAGTGATGAAGATGATTTGCTTGGTGATGACGATTTACTTGTTGATAAGGATAGTGATGTGAACTATAATGAAAATGCTAGTAATTATGATAGTCAAGAGGAAACGAGTGACAATGCTATGAAGGAGATTGAGCGTCTAACTAAAGAACTAAATGCTCTTAAGTTAGCTCATGAAACAACTCAAGAGGATCATAGAGAACTTCTAAGAACTCATGAGAAGCTACGCTTCGAGAAGCTAAATTTAGAGCAAGAGCATGAGTTTCTTAAAGCTATCAATGACGATCTTAGAAAGAAGAGTTCTTCATATCTTGCCAAGCGTTTACTCTTGTCTACCTTTATGCCACTAGTTAAACCTAAGCAAACTAGCAACAAGGGTAAAAAGGGTTCTACCTCTAGTAGCAACAATAACAATGCTAAATCCAACGTTGTTGCTTCTAGTAGTTCTATTGATTACACTAATGATTCTCTTAGCCAAGTTACACTTGAGCAAGAAAATATGCTATTGAAAGGAATTATAGAAAAAGGTGTCTACAAGAGTCTTGCCGGGAGTAAGCAATTTGAGGAAATTGTACGCAAGCAAGGAAGGCACAGGAAGAACCAAGGTGTTGGTTTTGAACGAAAGTTCAATGCCAATGGAGTTGAGTGGGAAGAAGATCAATACCCCAAGACGAAGTTTGTTCCTCAACAAGAGAAGTATGATCCTACTTTCTTCAAGGGAACACAAGCTCAAGAAGATCTTCCACCACAAGACCACAAGCTAAAAGGCAAGGACAAGCTTCAAGAAGAGATTGATTCATTTTAAGAAGCTCCTCAAGCCATGGTCAAGTGGGTTCCCAAGACTTCATCAAGTTCTACTTCATCAAGTGCTACTACAACTCCAAGGATTCCCATCAAGTTGATGTGGGTCCAAAAGAAGAAGAACTAGAGAGTTCTTGAGGGTGACTCCGCCAACAAAATCCACTCATATTCTTTATGGCAAGAACTTGTGCAACCAACTTCCACATTTTGCACTAGTTCATGGAGTCACAAACCCTCTTGTTGGTAAGGCAAGGGACAAGGTATTCAATGCATTCATGGACATCATCATATGTGTATTTCACTCTATGTCTATGGATATCCTTGTATGTTCCTTGTGTGGGACTAACCCATGTAGGTATTGAAAGCACAAAACTCCAAAGGATTGCTCCCAACTCTTGATGGTCTACATCAACATTGAGCATCCACATCTTCAACATCTACATGAAGTCATCATTGACAAAACCCAAGGTTAGTTCATCCCTCTTAGGGGGGATATCACATCTAGGGGAGCTTTGCTCTAAACAATTGAGCTAAACAACTCTAATGGTGTGAACACATCAATGCCTTATGTAAAAGTGGTAACCCCACTTGTGCTTAAACGATGAGTATGACCTATGATCAAATGTTCTCATTTGGCTCCTAAGTCAATATACTCATATATAGATGACCTAGTCATCGCCATTGCTTGATAGATGCTAGAATTGGTTGTGCATGTTTGACACATATTTCATTTGCAATCTTATTGTGTGAGCATGTTGGTTTGCATGTTTTCATCATTCGAGGACATCCATTTGTTGTTTTGATTGTCTTGGTTTTTCTGGCCAAGTGGATGTACAAGAATGCCTAAGTACCTTCTCTAGCTATCTATGCTCTCTTGTCTCAAATTCTATTCTTGCTGCATCACAAAAATTGAACAAGTCATTTTCGGACCCTCCGGGTGAGGAGCACTCGGAGCCACCGATCTGAAAGGGCTGAACCTCCAAAACCTTCTATCTGATTTCGGCCGAACAACCTCACTCAAACTCGGTCCAACCGAAATCACTTAGATTGATCTAGGTTTTCCATCTTGGTTCTACCGAATTGAACCATTTCGGCGCCACCGATGTGCTATACCGCGTGCAGTTACACATATCGGTGCCATCGAGTTTTTCAACTCGGCGCCACCGACAGCGTACGGGTATATATATCGCGCGGACCGAACGGTTGAAATTTCTCGACCCCACTCATTCCCGCACCCCGTTGCTGCCGTCACCCTCGTCTCAGGACATCATCGTCGTCTCCAGCGCGCCCTCGCCGCTGGATTCCGCCGCCGTCAACGGCAATCTTCACCGCCGTTGCCGCCGTAGAGAGTCCCCACCGAGTTAGGGTGAGATTCGATCCCTCTCGTGCTCCCTTTTCTGATTCAATGCACGATTGGACTGCCTGAATTCATGCCACGGATTGAGAACTCCTGTCACACTGCAAATTTCGTAAATTAGATGCGAGTAAAAATTTTAGGTTTAAGTTTTCGCCGAATGCATCTCGGACCGACCGATTCGAAATTTTCGGTCCTACCGATTTGGCCTCTGGCCATAGCACTAGTACGTCTCGGTGCCACCGAGTTGTACGAATCGGTGAGACCGAAAGTAAAGTCTCAGTGAAACCCTAGCATCTCGGAGCCACCGAAACCCATCTCGGTCTGACCGAAATGGTGTGTAAGGTTTCTGTAGAGTGCTTCGGTGTCACCGAGATGATCAACTTGGTCCATCCGAAATGCATCCTGTGAAAACTTGAAACTAAGAGTTGAACTCAATTTTATGAAAAACTTCTGCTTTTTGTGATGACTCATCTACTCTGCCCATACCCATCTATTCACAGGGTCAGCTCAGCAAGATGTCAGATTCCAGCGACAGCCAGAACAGGTCTGAACAGCATGCAGAACTAAGTGAAGAGTCAAGCCCTGCTGAGAGTTTCTATGAGGGAGAGAGGAGCTCTCCAGATCTTCCTAAGGCAGCCACTAGAACAAGGTACAAAAGAACCTCAGACAATGAGGATGAAGATTTTGTTGCTAGTGAAGCGGCAACAAAGAAAAAGAGAGTCGTGCTTGCTAAGGAATACAGCTCCAAACTATCATCTGCCAAAGAGAGGACTGCTGTGAGGAAAGTTCCAAAGCAGACTATGCAATTCACTCTTGAAGAGCCTAGTGACACAGAACCAGCTGCAGGTGGAAAGAAGAAGAGAGCTAGGAAGACTACAGCTCAAGTACTTGGAAGGCCCTCCATGAGGACAGATGAGGAGGAGGAGGAGGAACCTACTGCTGATGCACCCCCAGCAAAAGCTCAAAAGCTTATGTCTGATGGAATCAGGACTGCTGCCCCCACCAAGTCCAAACCAAAAGCTCCAGCACCCAAGAGGTCAACCAGGAACATATCAGCTGCTGAAAAGAACAAGGCCCCAGTGCCTGAGGCAAATGTTGATGAAGAGCCACTAGTGCTCAGGAAATTGAAGCCCAAGATACCAGAACATGATGATGGACACCCAGTTGCCGAAAACATGATGCTGAGGAAGGATAAAGGACTGCGTCAGTGGTGACTGTCAGATCCTTATGATACAAGGAGGAAGACAGCTTGTGACTATCGCTTTCACACATGAGAACAACAAGATTTCTATGAAACGGTTCTGTTGGACAAGAAGCCCATTGTTAGTGACATGAAATGGGTGGATTGGGAATACATTGATGAGAATGAGGATTACTTCCCCCATGTTCATGAGAGCTTCAGGATTGCAGGTGTTGATGACTTTGTTGGAAAGAAATTGACCAAGTGGAATGATGAAATGGTCATGCAATTCTACTCTACTGCTCATTTCTATCCAGATGGCAGAATAGTGTGGATGACTGAGGGCATCAGGTACCAGTCGACCATCTCTGAGTGGGCAAGTCTTCTTGGTGCACCCAAGGAAGAGGATGATGACATTGATATCTATGCCAAGCTCAAGACGGATCACAACACCATGAAGAACATGTACACTTCTATTCCTCAGAAGGACATTGAGACTCATAAGCTTGGATCAGTGAAGCATCTGCTTCCAGGACTGGCCACCACGAACACTATCTTGCGGTACACCTTGTTACCCAAGTCAGGAGATGACAAAATGATTCGTGGCCACTCCATCAATTTGCTGCATCTGTTTGATACTCCTCAGAAATTTAAGGTGATGAGCCTGATAGTGGAAACTATCAAGAGGACTGCAGCTGATCAGAAGAGATCGTGCGGATATGCTCCACATATTCAGATGTTGATAAATTCCAAGGTTGGAACCAGCACATACCTTCTTGATCGAGCATTTGCCTTTGCGGCCAAAGTTTGAGGACAATGTGATTGTGATGGATCCTTCGCATCCCACTTCTGCACAAGCTCAAGAGAAGATCCGCAAAGCCAAAGAAGCAAAAGCAGCCCAGGAGGCAACAACTACAAATGCTTCAGTTGCAAATCTTAAGTCTAAGTCTGACCAAATGACTTATCTGCTTGAAGCCACCCTGAGGATTGAGCGAAGTCTGGCCAACCTCACCCAGTACCAGGCAAGCTTAGAGCGGATAATAGAGACAAAATTTCATGATCTAGATGTCAAGGTCATAGAGATCCAGACTACCGTGGAGCAACTGCAGAGTGATGTTGATGCTGTCAAGACAGCCCGATCAGATGACAGTGGAGATGACAGACCTACCACAGAGCATTTTTAGACAGTGCCTAGGGCAGCCAGATCTGCTGCAGTGCCAGTTGTGGATCCGAGGACCACAATCTCTGCACCTGCTGCTGCTGCCACAGTGCCACCGCCGGTATCCACTCCACCAGCCCAGCAAACATCTGCAGAAGCCTTCGCGGACGCTCTTCTCTCAACGCCATCTACGCACACCGGAGCTGCCAGCAGGAGATCGCCTTCAGGAGCTTCGGAGGATCGTGCTTAGAGAGCCGCATAGTCCTATACATATTCGAGCTTTTTGGTACTTGTTGCCAAAGGGGGAGAATTTGTATAGATCATAGGCTTCGAGAGAGAGTGTTTTGCTCGTTGTTTTTCTTTCGTGAGTTCTTTTGCTACAATTTGCTTGTTGGTACTTTGTTATGTGTGTGCTTGCTACAGTGCCTGTGAGATATTCTGTCGTTTATGCTTGTGAGATATTATGCTTCATGTGATTGGTCATACTATGCTTATTGTGGTGATCTATGCTCATCTCTATCATTACCTTGTATGATCACTCACTTATGTTGGTGATGCGTGCTTACTATTTCACTCATATCATTTTGCGCGCTCCACCAAGATGTATGTGACATGGAAGAGTGACCCATGAGCCTAATCGATTGTGCATTTGCATTCAAACGCAATTTTTTAATAATGCACAAATTTAGGGGGAGCTCTTGCTTATCACATACTTCTCAAAGCGACGATGAATTTCATTCATTTAATCATTTGTCGAAGCTTTGATCTATATGTTGTCATCAATTACCAAAAAGGGGGAGATTGAAAGCACATTTGCTCCCTCGTGGTTTTGGTAATTCATAACAACATATATCTCATTGAACTAATGTCCATTCAAGTTAAAGATTTCAGGATGTTCAATGATTGGCATGGCATGGACTAGAGATGTGGACCCCTCAAAATGCTAAGGACAAGGATTGGCAAAAGATCAAGACTCTACATTTTTGGTTTAGTGATCCAAGATCACATTGAGTCCATAGGAAAGCCAATACTATTAAAAGGGGATGAGGTGTTGCTTAATGGTCTTTTTGCTCAAGTGCTTAGTGACAGTACTCCTAAACCCTCAACCACTCTCTCTACCCTAAATATGTCCAAAACCCACATTTCAACTCGGCCCCACCGAAATTCTCGATCCGGCCCCACCGAGTTCACCGAGACTTAGCCACTGCCAAAACCCTAACAAATCGGATCCACCGAAATGGATCTTGGTCCCACCGAGATGGCCTTGCCAACTCTCTGTAATCGGTTGCACTCACTTCGGTCTCACCGAGATGGCTTGCCAAGTCTCTGTTGCCTTATTGCTTCACTTCGGTCCAACCGAGTTGATGCAATCGGTGCCACAGAGATGAGGTTTGCCCTAGCCATTGCACTTCGGTCCATCTGAGTTGTTCCTATCGGTCCCACCGAGATTCCTAACGTTCATATCTTTTACACAGTTCGGTGCTACCGAGATTATGGTTTCGGTGCCACCGAGTTGGGTCAAAAGTGTGTAACGGTTGGATTTTGTGTGGAGGCTATATATACCCCTCCACCACTTCCTTCTCAGTAAGGAGAGCCATCAGAACGTGCCTACACTTCCACCATACATTTTCTGAGAGAGAACCACCTACTCCTGTGTTGAGATCAAGCTATTCCATTCCTACCATTTGAACCTTGATCTCTAGCCTTTCCCAAGTTGCTTTCCACTCAAATTCTTCTTCCACCATAGCCAAATCTATAAGGAGTTGTTTGAGTGCAGGGAAGACTATCATTTGAAGCACAAGAGCAAGGAGTTCATCAACAACACACCGTCTATTACCTTTTGGAGAGTGGTGTCTCCTAGATTGGTTAGGTGTCACTTGGGAGCCTCCGACATGATGTGGAGTTGAACCAAGAGTTTGTAAGGGCAAGGAGATCGCCTAATTCGTGAAGATCTACCCCGAGTGAGGCTAGTCCTTCGTGGACGTAAGCCATGGTGGAATAGACAAGGTCGCTTCTTCGTGGACCCTTCGTGGGTGGAGCCCTCCGTGGACTCGCACAGCCGTTACCCTTCGTGGGTTGAAGTCTCTATCAACGTGGACGTACGATAGCACCACCTATCAGAACCACGCCAAAAACCACCGTGTCTTCATTGCGTTTGAAATCTCCGATCCCCTCCTTTACATACATATGCAATTGCTTACTTTCCGCTGCTATACTCTTAGAATTGCATGTGTAGGGTGATGCTTGACTTGTATTGTTGCTAAAATCTGCATATAACTAAAATTGGGAAAAGGTTAGGTTTTAATTGGTCAAGTAGTCTAATCACCCCCCCCTCTAGACATACTTTCGATCCTACAATAGGCATGCTCAAGGGGGGTTACTTGCCTGGAAGCTCTGCGGCAAACGAGGGGTCGTCGAGGATGTAGTCGGTCTCCGGAGCTGCGTCGGTCTCGGGGTCTACCGGATAAGAAGAGGGGGAAGAAACAATAAATAAAAGCAAACAAATGCAACACAATGCATGGCATGGCAAGAATCAGTGTTCGTGGTGACCTAATGCAGTGCTACATGTCGCAGACGAAGTAGGAAAATATCTGGGATATTTTCCCGGCGTTTAGGCAGATTTTGGTATACTGAACCGGAGGGGAAGGTTCCATGTTCAGATAGTTAGGAGTGATGGTCAAGCATTTTGACCACATATTCGGATTCGTCTCATTTTTCTGATCAACTTTCATGTTGAAAACTTTTCCATCCAAGCTACGGATTAATTTCTATGAATTTCCAAAGTTTTAGCAATATTCTGGAATTTACTAGATTTATTTAATTCGAATTATCCAGAACGGCAAAATGCTAAATGCACCCAGCTTTGTACCCAACCAGCACACACAGGGGCTGACTGGTGGGCCCAGCTGACAGAGTCAACAACCCAGTCAGTAGAGGCTGACTGGTGGGCCAGCTGCCCAGTCAGCAGGCTGACTGGGTCAACCCTATCCACTAAAACAGTGGACTGGGCCCACATGTCATACACAGGGGCTAAATAGTACTAAGTTTAACTAAACTGTGTTTAATTTAGAAGTGGGCCCAGGGTGTCAGTGGCTGTTAGCAAAGTAATTAGCGCCTAAACTAAATGCTACAGTGCCAGGGCCCACTGTTAGTGACTGCGGAGCCCAGTCAGCAGATTGACCAAAGTCAATGCGGTCAAACGGGGTGAGGGGGCCCACTGGCAGTGATCCAGGTGGGCCCTAGGCTTAGCCACATCGGCTGCCAGGTCAGCACCGGCGCTGGAGCTGCTCCGACGTGCCTCTCCCGCGGTGGAGCACGCCGGTGAGCGTCGAAAAAAGCGTACGGTGGCTCGTTTGCGGCGCGGATGGGTTCTTTCGAACGGGCGGAACGCCGCGCGTCGACTGGTGGCGGTTGCAGGGGCTGAGGTGGTCGGCAAGGACGTCAGTGACGAGCCGCGGCGGCGACCGAAGCTCGGTCGAGCATGGGCTCATGGCCACAGCGCTCGCGCGGTCAAACGAATAGGCTAGGGGTGGCCTACGGCTCGCGGCGAAGCTAACGGGCAGCAACGCGGGACCATTTGGTCACCGAAGTGACACCGGCGACGTGCCAGGTGGCGGTGGGCTCGGCCTCGGTGGTCCTATGGCCTAGAGCTCGCAAATGACAGAGAAAAGAGAGGGGAATGACGGGTGCTCACTAAGGGGACACACGGTGGTCCGGTGTAGGCTTAGGAGCGCGGAGCGGCGCCGGAATCGTCGGGGATCGCCAGTGACAGAGAGGTTGATGACGAGCTCGATCCGCTCAATGAAGAGCTCCCCGGCTCCCGTAGTTGGTTGAGGAGGACGTTGCGGTGGCCGGCGCAGCTCCTGGACACGGTTGCGGCGTTTGGGACCGCCGGTGGCCGCGGGGTCTGAGCGGCACGGCGATGGCGGTGTACTGGGAGGGAAGAGGGGAAGTGGGCGAGCGAGGGAGAGGAGAGGATGGGGGCTAGGGTTCGCCAGGGGGTGCGCGGGGATGCTCTTATCCACCCCACGGCGGCGACGGCGGCGGGGATGGCCGACGCGTGCGGATCCACGGCCTCGGGTGCGCGCGCGGCGACACGCAGTGGAGAGAGAGCGGGAGGAGGGAGAAAGGGGGAGTTGGGCTGGGCCAGTACTGTTTGAACTTAGGCCCATTTACACAGTAGCGCTTCGGCCTTTTCCAATTTCCTTTTCTGTTTCTTTTTCCCAGCAAATTTTGCATTTTCTTTTAGCCAACAAATGACTTTGCAGAAATGTGGGGCTGGTAGAAACAAATATTAGGGAATATTGTGTACTGCCACAAAAAGTTTGGGAGAGATTTGAATCCATTTGAATTTTTCAAAAATGGAAATGGCATTTAAATTACTGTTTTGCACTGTAATAATTGCCCTAATCCACATTTAGCATTGATGGTGATGTTGTTTTCCTGAACAAATATTTGTTTTGGATTTTTTGCTAAATGATGAACTTTTTCTCAGGAATTTTTGAGCAACTTCAAATTTCACTGTGAATTTGAATTGAATTCAGTGGAGGAATTTGAAATGAGATATTAATCCACATTGATTAAACATTGCAAATCACAGAGACTTAGCATTAACATGGTGGATCATTGTAACTCATTACATAGGGGTGTTACAGTTTAAATTCAAATTGAATTTAAATATAAATCAAGATTTGAATTTGAATTGGCTTTAAATAATTTAACTTAGGTTCAAGTTGTATGAAATAATCCATCTAAGTTCATTAACTTGGTTTGGGCTACAATTCAATTTGAACTAGGGTTCATCTAGTTTGAATTCTAATTGAATTGAGTTTGAATTTGAATTCACCTAAAGTTTGAACTTATAAAGGTATGTTCAAGTAAGTATTTCATAATTGAATAAGATTTGTTCATGACTTCACCTGTAAAAGTTTTCATTTAATTTTAAATTAATTAAATGACTTTAGTTTTCGCTCGAGTTTTAAACTGATTCAAATCATTTTTGAATTTATAAGGTCAAATATAACTGCTAGGTTATTCGCTAAGGTTCAATTTGAGTTTCTACATTTGATGCAAAAGTTTTATTCAAATTGAGCCTATGGTTTCAAAGTTATAGTCAAAATAGGATTGAACTAAATTCAAATTAAGTTTGAATTTTCTTTAAGTCAGAATAATTCCAAATTAAGTTTCAAAGTTATAGTCAGACTAGGATTGAACTAAATTCAAATTAACGTTGAAGTCTTTGAACTATTTTACAACTTCAATTCTTCCACTTAAACTTTTATTTTAAAAATCATAACCTAATTTGGTTTGAATTAATTTGAAATAAAGCTTACGTTGAACTTTATTTGGATTCAAATTTAAATTATTTAAAATTTTGAAATCAGTAAGCTAAGTTGAAATTACATTTCACTAGTTTTATTCTTCAAAACGAATCATCTATTGTGGATTTATAATTTGCAAGTTAGACCATATTTATGATTTAAACCATTTTGTTAAATTTTAAAGTATTCAAATTTATGTTTTTATAATTTCTACAGAAAGGTTATTTCGTAAGAATAATTTTGCAAAAAGAATCAATCAATTTGGACTTCAGAATAATTAGTTATGATGTTTTGAAATTTTAGGGTCTTTTCTACAAATTTGAAAATTAATGATTTAACTGAATTTTTTTAATTCGGATTACATGACACATGGCGCTCTCTGATTGGTCGATATCAATTAGTTTAAGTTATAATGTGTTGTGTCATATCTGAATCTAACGGTCTACAACGCGTACCGATTCGATGTTTTAAGTGAAACGACGTGGTGCATCAGTTCTATATCGGACGGCTGAGAAAGAACATGGGATCACCGCTGTGGCTAGGTCATCAGAGAATCGCTGGAAAACGCAGGCGTGCTACTTGTAGACTGCGTTGGTATTTCCCCGAAGAGGAGAGGATGATGCAGTATAGTAGAGATAAGTATTTCCCTCAGTTAAGAACCAAGATTATCAATCCAGTAGGAGAACCAAGCAAAATTCCGTTAAGCGCACCTGCACACACAAGAGCAAACACTTGCACCCAACGCAAATAAGAGGGTTGTCAATCCTCTTAGCGGTTATTTGCAAGGATTAAATCTTATAGAGGTAAATAGATAAACTAAAATACTAAATAAAATAAAATTAAATAAATTGCAGCAAGGTATTTTTAGGTTTTTTATATATGATAAAGTAGACCCGGGGGCCATAGTTTTCACTAGAGGCTTCTCTCTCGAACACATAGCATACGGTGGGTAAACAAATTACTGTTGGGCAATTGATAGAAAAGCAAATAATTATGATGGATTCATGGCAATGATCATGTATATAGGCATCACGTCCGAGGCAAGTAGACCGACTCCTTCCTGCATCTACTACTATTACTCCACCCATCGACCGCTATCCAGCATGCATCTAGGGTATTAAGTATGAAACAGAGTAACGCCTTAAGCAAGATGACATGATGTAGACAAAGTTAACTCAAGCAATATGATTAAACCCCATCTTTTTATCCTTAATGGCAACAATACACATACGTGTCATGTCCCCTTTTGTCACTAGTATTGAGCACCGCAAGATTGAACCCATCACAAAGCACCTCTCCCATTGCAAGACAAATCAATCTAGTAGGCCAAACCAAATCGATAGATCAGAGAGAAATACAAAGCTATAATAATCATGCATAAAAGAGTTCAGAGAAGAATCAAATATTTCTCATGAATAATCTGATCATAAACTCACAATTCATCGGATCCCAACAAACACACTGCAAAAGAAGATTACATCGGATAGAACTCCAAGAACATCAAGGAGAACATGGTATTGAAGATCAAAGAGAGAGAAGAAGCCATCTAGCTACTAGCTATGGACCCGTAGGTCTGTGGTAAACTAGTCACACATCATCGGAATGGTAGCAAAGTTGATGAAGAAGCCCTCCGTGATCGATTCCCCCTCCGGCAGATTACCGGAAAAGGCCTCCAGATGGGATCGAGGAAGAACAGAGGCTTGTGGTGGCAGAAAGGTTTCTTCTCTGTCTCCCTGGTATATTGGGAATATTTGAGAATTTATAGCGTTGAAATTAGGTCAGGAGGGGCAACGAGGGGCCCACAAGCCTGGGGGGTGCACCCTACCCCCACTGGGCACGACCACCAGGCTTGTCGCCTCCTTGTGGCTCTTCTGGTCTTCTCCCGAAGCTTCGTGCGTCTCTTCTGGTCCAGAAAAAATTAATCCAAAGTCTGTTTCTCGTTTGGACACTTTTTGATAATGATTTTCCGAAAAGGCAAAAACAAGCAGAAAACAACAACTGGCACTGGGCTCTGGGTTAATAGGTTAGTCCCAAAAAATGATATATAATGGCATATAATTGAATATAAAACATCCAAGATTGATACTATAATAGCATGGAACAATCAAAAATTATAGATACGTTGGAGACGTATCAAGCATCCCCAAGCTTAATTCCTGCTCGTCCTCGAGTAGGTAAATGATAAAAACAGAATTTTTGATGTGGAATGCTATCTATCATGTTTCATCATGTAATCTTTCTCTTACGGTATGAATAATAAGATCCGAATGATTCAAAGCAGTAGTCTATAATTTGATATAAAGACATCAATACTCAGGCATACTAATAAACAATCATGTCTTTCAAAATAAAAATGCTAAAGAACGTTATCCCTACAAAATCATACAATCCTATCATGCTCCATCTTCTTAACACAAAATATTTATCATGAACAACCCCAGTTTTAGCCAAGCAATTGGTTCATACTTTTTAACGCGCTTTAGCTTTTTCAACACCCATGCAATACATGAGCGTAAGCCATGGAAATAGCACTATGGGTGGAATAGAATATGGTGGTAGAGATAAATAAGAGAAGTCAAAAATAAGAAGATAGTCTAACACCGACGAGGCTAATCAACCAGCTATGGAGATGCCCATCAATTGATGTCAATGCGAGGAGTAGGGATTGCCATGCAACGGATGCACTAAGAGCTATAAGTGTATGAAAGCTCAACATGAAAACTAAGTGGGTGTGCATCCAACTTGCTTGCTCATGAAGACCTCGGGCATTTGAGGAAGCCCATCATCGGAATATACAAGCAAAGTTCTATAATGAAAAATTCCCACTAGTATATGAAAGTGACAAAATAGGAGACTCTCTATATGAACAACATGGTGATACTCTGAAGCACAAGTGTGGAAAAAGGATAGTAACATTGCCCCTTCTCTCTTTCTCTCATTTTTTTTCATGGCTCTTTTTGGCCTCTTTTTTTTCTTTTTTTTCTCCTTTTTCTTTTATTTTTCGTCCAGAGTCTCATCCCATCATTCTTTCCTCACTGGGACAATGCTCTAATAATGATGATCATCACACTTTTATTTACTTACAACTCAATATTACAACTCGATAATAGAACAAAAATATGACTCCATATGAATGCCTCTGGCAGTGTACCAGGATGTGCAATGATGCTAGCGTAACATGTATAAAAATGATGAACGGTGGCTGAGCCACAAATACTATGTCAGCTATATGATCATGCAAAGCAATATGACAATGACGTTGTGTGTCATAAAAAACGGAACGGTGGAAGTTGCATGGCAATATATCTCGGAATGGCTGTGGAAATGCCATGATAGGTAGGTATGGTGGCTCTTTTGAGGAAGATATAAGGAGGCTTATGTGTGATAGAGCATATCATATCACGGGGTTTGGATGCACCGGCGAAGTTTGCACCAACTCTCGATGTGAGAAAGGGCAATGCACGGTACCGAAGAGGATAGGAAATTGTGGAAGGGTGAGAGTGTGTATAATCCATGGACTCACATTAGTCATAAAGAACTCACATACTTATTGCGAAAGTTTATTAGCCCTCGAAGCAAAGTACTACTACGCATGCCCCTAGGGGGGAGGTTGGTAGGAGTTAACCATCGCCCCCCCCCCCCCCGAACGCCACACAAAGGAAAACAATCAAGAATAAATCATGCTCCAACTTCTTAGCATAACGACAGATCATACGTGCATGCTTCGGGAATCACAAACCTTAACACCAATATTCTTACTAAACCACAATTATCTACTAATACCTCCCACATATTACCATCTTAATATCGCAAAACTATTGCAAGGAATCAAACTTATCATATTCAGTGATCTACATGAAAGTTTTTATTATATCCCTCTTGAATACCTATCATATCAGGACCAAATTTATAACCCGTGCATATTACCATTCCTATTCATTAGACTCTCAAAAAGATATAAGTGAAGCATGAGAGTGCAACTATTTATTTAAAATATAACCACCGCCGTGCTCTAAAAGATATAAGTTAAGCACTAGAGCAACTGCCTAGCTCAAAAGATATAAGTGAAGCACATAGAGTATTCTAACAAATCACGAATAATGTGTGTCCCTCTCAAAAAGGTGTGTTCAGCAAACATGATTGTGACAAACTAAAAAGCAAGCAAACTATATCACAAGACGCTCCAAGTAAAACACATATCATGTGATGAATAAAAATATAGCTCCAAGTGAGTTACCGATAGATTGTAGACGAAAGAGGGGATGCCTTCCGGGGCATTGAGTCTTCCTTGAATATTACCTTGGAGTGCCTTGGGCATCCCCAAGCTTAGGCTCTTGCCGCTCCTTATTCCTTTGTCGATCGTAGTCTCACCCAAAACTTGAAAACTTCAGCACACAAAACTCAGCAGAAACCTCGTGAGATCCGTTAGTATAACAAACAAATCTTAAACTTTAGGTACTGTTGTAAATTGATTCATATTTAATATTGACATAATGCTACTGTACTCCAACTTCTCCATGACTCATACCCCCCGATACGATCCATAGATTCATCAAAATAGGCAAACTATGCAAGAAAAACAGAATCTGTCTAAAACAGAACAGTCTGTAAAGATCTGAATTAACTTCATACTTCTGTAACTCCAAAAAATCTGAAAATTTAGGACAAAATGGTAAATTCATATATAAATACTTTTAAAAAAATTCATAATTTGATCACGTTGCAGCAAAAAATCAAAATTCCAGCACTAGACGGAAAAGTTTCTGTTTTCCAACAACATCTATCATACTATCTGCCAAATCATCCCAAAGGCATTACTTGGCACAAACACTAATTAAAACACAAAAATAAAATAATAACAGAGGCTATAATTGTGTAAACACTCAAGAACAGAAAGAAAAAGCAAAAATTTATTTGATTCATTGGGTTGCCTCCCAACAAGCGCTATTGTTTTATGCCCCTAGCTAGGCATAATGCATAGTTTCAAGTGTTGTCATCCTTCATGTTAATTCCATAGGTGTCCCTCATAATAGATCCATAAGGTGCTTTAATTCTCTTTCTAGGGAAGTGTTCCATCCCTTTCTTAAGTGGAAATTGAAATCTTATATTACCTTCTTTCATATCAATAATAGCACCTATTGTTCGTAGGAAAGGCCTACCAAGTATTATGGGGCAAGAAGGATTGCATTCAATATCAAGAACAATAAAGTCCACGGGCACATAATTTCTATTTGGAAGAATAAGCACATCATTTATTCTACCCAATGGCTTTTTAATAGTGGAATCCGCAAGATGCAAATTAAGGGAACAAGGATCCATGTCGGTGAGACCTAGCACATCACACAAAGACTTTGGTATAGTGGAAACGCTAACACCAAGATCACAAAGGGCATTACATTCATAATATTTAATTTTGACTTTAATAGTAGGTTCCCATTCATCTTGTAATTTTCTAGGAATTGAAACTTCTAACTCAAGTTTTTCTCCATGCGCTTTCATCATGGCTTCTACAATATGTTTAGTGAAAGCTTTATTTTGTTCATATGCATTTGGTGAATTAATAATGGATTGCAACAAGGAAATACACTCAATTAAAGAACAACTATCATAATTAAAGTCTTTGTAATCCAAAGTAGTGGGTGCATTACTATTTAAACTTTTGACCTCTCCAAACCCACTTTTTTCATTTTTATCATTAAGATTGTCACCCTCCAAGCAATTGGGACTCCTTATATCTAAAGTTGACTCTTCTTCAGTCCCTTTTTCATCAATTTTTATATTAGTAAAGAATGATTCAATAGGAGTGACATCAATCATTTTAATATCTTCATCATTACTACGATAGAAACTGGGTGCAATCGTTTTTTCTTGAAATTCTCGCTTAGCTCTCAACCTAGCGGTCCTTTCTTTACTTTCATTAATGGAGACATAGATAGCTTTAATATAATCATTTATATCATGCTTGGGTGGCAAAATTTTAGTTGAGATTTTCCACATCATGAGCAATTCTATCCATGTTCCTAGCCAATTCATCAACTCTATTCAATTTTTCTTCTATCATATCATTGAAATTCTTTTGTGAATTAATAAATTATTTAATATTACTATCAAGAGGGCATACTATTATTATTATTGTAAGAATTACCATAGGGATTGCCATAATTATTAGAGGAATTTCCAGGAAACGGTCTAGGATTGAAATTACCCCTATAAGCATTCTTGCTGAAATTATTTCTAGAGACGAAATTCACATCAATAGCATCATTATTTTGCTCAATCAAAGTAGACAATGGCACATCATTAGGATCAATATGAGCATTTTTACTAGCAACCAATTTCAGTAAAGCATCCATCTTATCACTCAAAGTATTAATTTCTTCAACAGAATTTACCTTCTTACCAGTTGGAGTTCGTTCAGAGTGCCATTGAGAATAATTTGTCATGATATTATCAAGAAGTTTTGTAGCTTCTCCCAATGTAATTTCCATAAAAGTACCACCTGCGGCAGTGTCTAGCAAATTTCTAGAGACAAAGTTTAGTCCCGCATAAATTTTTTGTATGACCATCCATAAATTTAAGCCATGAGTTGGGCAATTTCTTATCATTAATTTTATTCTCTCCCAAGATTGTGAAACATGTTCATGCTCAACTTGCTTAAATTTCATAATTTGATTTCTTAGAGAAATAATCTTAGCGGGAGGAAAATACTTGGTAATAAAAGCATCCTTACACTTATCCCAAGAATCAATACTATTTCTAGGCAAGGATGAAAACCAAGTTTTAGCACGATCTCGTAGTGAGAACGGAAATAATTTTAATTTGACAATATCATTATCCACATCTTTTTTCTTTTGCATATCACAAAGCTCAACGAAAGTATTTAGATGGGATGCGACATCTTCATTAGGACTACCAGAAAATTGTTCTTTCATAACAAGATTAAGCAAAGCAGCAGTAATGTCACACGACTCCGCACTAGTGGCGGGAGGAGCAATAGGAGTACTAATAAAATCATTATTATTAGTATTGGAAAAGTCACCCAATTTTGTATTTTCTTGAGACATCATGACGAAGCAAGCAAACTAGCAAACAAGCAAATAAAAGTATTTTTGTGTTTTTGTAAAAAAAATAGAACTGGGGAGATGAAAACTAGAAGCAAATGCAAATAAAAGGCAAATAAAATAAATGCAAGTGAATGATAGTTTGTGTGAAGGTACTTGGTAATTTTGATGATGTCTCCCCGGCAACGGCGCTAGAAATTCTTCCTGCTACTTGTAGACTGCGTTGGTATTTCCCCGAAGAGGAGAGGGTGATACAGTATAGTAGAGATAAGTATTTCCCTCAGTTAAGAACTAAGGTTATCAATCTAGTAGGAGAACCAAGCAAAATTCCGTTAAGCGCACCTGCACACACAAGACCAAACACTTGCACCCAACGCAAATAAGAGGGTTGTCAATCCTCTTAGCGGTTATTTGCAAGGATGAAATGTTATAGAGGTAAATAGATAAACTAAAATACTAAATAAAATAAAAGTAAATAAATTGCAGCAAGGTATTTTTAGGTTTTTTATATATGATAAAGTAGACCCGGGGGCCATAGTTTTCACTAGAGGCTTCTCTCTCGAACACATAGCATACGGTGGGTAAACAAATTACTGTTGGGCAATTGATAGAAAAGCAAATAATTATGACGGATTCATGGCAATGATCATGTATATAGGCATCACGTCCGAGACAAGTAGACCGACTCCTGCCTGCATCTACTACTATTACCCCACCCATCGACCGCTATCCAGCATGCATCTAGGGTATTAAGTATGAAACAGAGTAACGCCTTAAGCAAGATGACATGATGTAGACAAAGTAAATTCAACCAATATGATTAAACCCCATCTTTTTATCCGCAATGGCAACAATACAAATACGTGTCATGTCCCTGTGGCACCCCGGCTCAGAGCAATCGGTTTACCTTGCATTGCCAACCCAGAGATCAAGTCTTCTGGCAATACACAACAACTTGGTACAGAAAACAACCGCTTTATTGATCTCTAGCGGATACATAGGTTCAAATATTACATGATAAGCGAGGCCAAGCGGCACACACGGTGCGGCTGCACTTATGTACATTATTTAGTAGACATCTCAGGGGCCTCGATGATAAAGGGACTACTACGCGGTAGCGGAACGACGAGGTAGCGGAACTCCACTCCACAGGGACACTGCTGGGACACGGCCTAGAGCGCGACATACTGCTCGACATCAACACCATGCACGGCTTCTCCTGCATCTGGCATGATAAGCCAGGTGAGTACTTTGAATGTACTCGCAAGCTCACAGCAAACAAAACAAGTACGACAAACAACAACAAGGCATTTAACAAGTTTAATGCATGAGCATGATACTACCCAACATGAGGTGTGCGTGAAAAGTTGTCATGGTCCCTGGGACCAACTTACCATTTCGGGGTTACCACGTAACCACCGTTCTTACCAACGTGATCCTCACTTGATCACATCCATACCTTTCATAGTGATCCTCACTCGATCACCACTTCTGCATGTGCCATCTTGTGAGTCTTAGTGTCCAAGTTAATTATATTTGTTGACCCACGGTGTGACCTACTATGAACTGTGTCCATATCTGAGGACGCGGCTATCGATAGTTTATACACTCTGCAGAGGTTAGTACACTGTACCCACACTACGGAACTCATGGCCTCGTGCTCCCATTCGGGTGGACCAATGACATTCCGACAAAACCAATCTATTGCATAACACTCTCCCGGCCACTCCGACAAACTCTCCTTTGGGCTATGTCATGGGTGGCCCCGATGTCAACTCATGACATCCGCCACCTCTGTGGCTGCCACCGTCGTGGCCAAACAAAAACATTGTCCCAAATGGGGACCTCGGTACCATAAAACTCGGGCACACAAGGTTATGACTGCCTACCGGGCCAGGGGTAGCGCCAGTGCACAACCTTCCCTCGTAGGAGGCACCGGCGAGAGGCATGACAATAGACCGCATTAGGGCCTCCCCATCCAGGCAAGTGTGGTTGCACTGGTGAGCTCGATTCGGTGGCACCATGACTCGATCAACAACATGTTCAAGTTGAATTAACATCAAGTTTAACTTGAAATAAAATGATTCGAGCCATAGTGTGAATGGATGCACGGGTCATGTTCATGAGTGATGAATGCATCTTGCTACCACGAGAGCATAAGACATATCTCTACTGCACACTTTAGCAAGAAAGCATATACCCTACTGCATACTATCAAAATGACATGGAACAAATTCTATGCAATAAGTTCTATATAGCAAATCATTTTAATAGAGAATTATATGATGAATTTCAATAGAATAAACCAATGTCATTGCAATGCCATCCTTGCATATGAATGTTGTGGCTTTCCTTGGTTCAGAGGAGTGTCACAATACTCCTGGTCTTCTCCAACACAATTAGGAGCTTCTGAAAATATTTTAAATGCAAAAAGAAAATGTCACATAAAGCATTTTATTTCACTAGAAATTCTCAACAGCAAGAAAAATTCTGAAATTTGGCATGCATAAACTTTGGCTCAATACAAACCAGTAGCAAAAAAGAATCAACTCAATTGGACTTATAGAATAAAAGTTAGAGCTGGTCAAAGTTGGGGTCAGAAGCTGGTCAAAATTCATTTAAATGATTTTACAGAAATTCCTACAGAGAGCCACGTCGAAGGCGTATTCGGCGAATACGCCTCCACTTAAAAACGGTTTGCGGGAGGGGAAGAGAGGCTGACAGGTGGGGCCCCCTGTTAGGGTTAAAAGAGAGAGAGAGAGAGAGAGAGAGAGAGAGAGAGAGAGAGAGAGAGAGAGAGAACAGTGCACGGCGGCTCGGTCGCCGGTGATTCTCCGGCGAGGAGACCACGGCGGCCACCGGCGATGGGCTAGATGGACTCAGCACAGCACGGCGAACACGCACGTACCCGAGGCGACGGCTGGGGTGGTCGGACGGCGTCGAGAGGTTCTTCTCCAGAGGCGGCGGTGGCGGAGCTTGTCGGATTCGGCGATTCCGACGACGATCCGGCGAGCTAGTGGCACCGTCGAGATCAGGAGATCACCACGATCTCGAGGGGAGCAGAGAGCGAAGCTGGGGGTGGCTGGAGTGAGTGCACGTTCAAGGGGGATCCGCGGCGGATTCCGGCGATGAACGGTATCAGGAGGCCCTCCCGGCCTTGCCGCGATCGTTGGGGAGTGATTTGTGGCCAAGTGGAGTGAGAGGGATGGTTAGAATGAGTCGGGGATGCCTCTATTTATAGATGGAGGATGGCCATGTTTCGGGACTCCGCCGGCGACGAGCTACAGAAGAGAGGAGGGGAAGATAAGCTCGGGCGCGGCGTGGAGGAGGAGCAGTGGTGCACAGGCTACGCGGTGCACGCGCGCAAGCACAGTGCGGCGCACTACGCGGAGAAAACGGAGCATGCGCGCCCACTGTTCCGCCGCGTAGCATTCGGCCGCTTCCGGCGAGCGTCTTGCCGGCATCAGGGAGGAGCAGGGCGAGGCTAGGTGGCGCGCTGGAGGCTGGTGGTGAGCTGGGACACGCTGCGGTGGCGAGCGGAGAGTGAATGGACGGCGGCAGAGGGACCCGATGCACAGCGCGCCGCGAGCGCATGCAATGCACCGTGCACGCACGCGGTCACCGCGTGCACTGGCACACGCGGTGCTTTCGGCGCTGCCAAACCGTGTCATTCGTGAAGTCCCTTCAACGCGGTGCCTAGAACTGCGCTTGGCTTGCCATCTGGCTCACTGGAAATGACTTGAGCTAAATGTAAAGTTTCTGGACAGAAACCTGTGCCAAGTGCTGGGGACAAACGGCTAGGAGTTTAGAGCTGAAATTTTGGGGTTAAGCATCTCTCAGGAGGGTAGTCATGTGGTAAAAATTTCAGTTCCAACAGATCAAGGAAAAATGTACTTGCTTCACAAAGTGCCCATTCTGTCCAGAAGCAAAAACATTTTCCTTAGCTGAAAATTTCCAAATGACCATGGGATATTTTTGCATGGGGAGGTGAGGCATGATCCAAAGGATATTTGGGAATTTTCTTGGAATTTTTGGAGCAATATAAATGAGGGTTGCTTCATAGCTTATTGAGAAAATGGACATTTTCAGGAGGAAGAAGAATATGATGCCATTAAATAAAAATATCCAATGGCTTTATGGTGAGAGGGATGAGGTCTAGGGAGGGTTTATAGATGGTAGAACCCACTTGGAAGAAAATCAAAAATAATTCCAAGTGGTAAGTCCAAAAGAATTGACTGAAAACCCAAATGTAAATTAAAATATTCAATAAATCCAAATAAAAGGAAAAGCAAAATCCAGGGTGTTACAGTCCCCTTCTGTCACTGGGATTGAGCACCACAAGATTGAACCCATCACAAAGCACCTCTCCCATTGCAAGACAAATCAATCTAGTAGGCCAAACCAAAATCGATAGATCGGAGAGAAATACAAAGCTATAATAATCATGCATAAAAGAGTTCGGGGAAGACTCAAATATTTCTCATGAATAATCTGATCATAAACTCACAATTCATCAGATCCCAACAAACACACCGCAAAAGAAGATTACATCGGATAGAACTCCAAGAACATCGAGGAGAACATGGTATTGAAGATCAAAGAGAGAGAAGAAGCCATCTAGCTACTAGCTATGGACCCGTAGGTCTGTGGTAAACTACACACATCATCGGAAGGGCAGCAAGGTCTATGAAGAAGCCCTCCGTGATCGATTCCCCCTCCGGCAAAGTACCGGAAAAGGCCTCCAGATGGGATCACGGAAGAACAGAGGCTTGCGGTGGCGGAAAGGTTTTCTTCTCTGTCTCCCTGGTATGTTGGGAATATTTGAGAATTTATAGCATTGGAATTAGGTCAGGAGGGGCAACGAGGGGCCCACTAGCCTGGGGGGGCGCGCCCTACAACCCTGGGCGCGCCCTCCAGGCTTGTCGCCTCCTCGTGGCTCTTCTGGTCTTCTCCCGAAGCTTCGTGGGTCTCTTCTGGTCCAGAAAAAATTAATCCAAAGTTTTTTTCTCGTTTGGACACTTTTTGATAATGATTTTCTGAAAAGGTAAAAACAAGCAGAAAACAGCAACTGGCACTGGGCTCTAGGTTAATAGGTTAGTCCCAAAAAATGATATATAATGGCATATAATTGAATATAAAACATCCAAGATTGATACTATAATAGCATGGAACAATCAAAAATTATAGATACGTTGAAGACGTATCAAGGCGCGACAGCAAACGGCTCGGACGTGGACGAACTCGACACTCAGGTGGTCCCTAGTGATGGCGAAGTGGTTGACGGGATGTGGACGGCGACGACAAGGCTCCTGGTGGTCACGGTTGTCTTTGGAGTGGATGGAAACGACAGTAATGGCTCGCCGGAGTTGAGCTCAGCAGCGGGAAGCTAAGGGCGTGGTTGCGTTGCTCAAAGACAAGCGTGTTTCGACGCAGGGGTTGGGTCAGTCCGATAAGCACGAGCAAGAGAAGACGAATGGACAAGGTGGGCAGCCAAAAAGATCACGGAGCTCACTGGATACTCGTCAGCAGCGGCGGTGAAGATCAGGTGTTGATGAAAATCGATGCTTCGGCGGTCGTTGGGCATGCAGATGATGTCCAGGAGATGCGCCGGTCGTCGCGGAGTGCAACGGTGGGTGGCTGAGCTCGTCGGAATTGTGCCGGCGATCTCACAACAATGGCGGAGATGGAGGTGGTGCGGTGAGCGGCCTAGCGGCGCTCTGGTGGAATTGAGTGGGGGGTTCGAGAGAGGGGATCGGGGTATTTAAAGGACGGGGTCGCGGGGCTTGGGCGTGGCCGGAGCAGGCTGAACGTGCGACGTGGGCGCGTGCGAGGCGAGCGGCGGTTGCGGGAGGTAGGTGGTGAAGCTGATGGGTGGGTCCCGCGTGTAAGTGAGAGAGAGCACATGGGGCTAGCTGGGCTGCGGGCGCGCGTAGGTTAGTCGGGCCGTCCTCGCTGGTTTTCGTTTCTTTTTCTTTTTCTCTTTCCTTTTCTATTTTGTTACCCTCCGTAAATTCAATTCTATTTTGAATTCTAATTTCTTCAAACTGCAAACTTGGTCTAAATTCTTTTTGGAATATTTGTGACTGGGTGAACATTTTGTTTGAAATTTTTAATAAACTATTCCTGGCACTGTTTTAACGGGTCCTTTTTAATATTTCCTTTTTATGATTTTTCTGTTTTTCTGTTTTTCTTTTAACTTACGATTTACTTACAGTTTATATTGCCCAAATTTAAACTACTTTCAAACCTTTAATCATCCAAAAATAGGTAAAATTTGAATCTTAGGAAATTACTCTCCTGTCCTTATGCAATTATGATATAAATTTTATGCAAAGAAAACCATCATGGCCATTAATTAAACTCCAAATTGACTTAGGGTTTAAGAATTGGTCATACTTGATTTTCAAACTCCAAAATGCAATGAAATCATTGATGCAATGCTACCAAGTGTACATCCTAATTTTAGGGAAATTTTGTGATGTGGCAGCTCCCGACCCTAGCTACGGGGCCGCAGAACGCCAGTTGGGTACAACAAAAAAGTTCTTCCAATATATGTTGTGAGCACATCAAAGAAAAGTTCTTCCAATATAAGTAGTGAGCACATCAAAGAAAATTTCATATTAGAAAGAGTTGATGTCCAACAGAAAAGTTCTTCCAATATAAGTAGTGAGCACATCAAAGACAAGGAAGCAAGACAGATATCAAACATGAGATTCCCCAACTATATGACACATTAAAAGTCAGTACTTGAAGAAACATGATCACAATCAAATACATAAGAAATTGAAATCTTTTTTGATGAGTCTGTACCTTTTTGCACCAAATATACTTCTACGACTGTTGAAATCTTCGAAGGGCTTCAATCATTATGGTCGGAAAATAATTTGTTTGCGTTCCTAATTGAGATGATGCTCAAAGGCCGATTTTCTATTTTCGAGGGAGAGCAAGATAAGAACAAATAGGAACTAAGAAGAACGACAGAACAATGACATGACCAATCATTTTTTGCTTATCCGTCCGTTTTGCACCATTATGGGACCCCGCGGAACAGGTATCGAACCCCACCCTAATAGGTATATCGGCATACGAATGCATTACACAGAAAAACGAAAATCAAACTATGTCTATACATAATCCAGTTCGCGCATCTTGACGCAGATCAATGGCACAGGATTCGCGTGCCCCCAGACTTGTGTGCCATAAATCCTCTCCCTACTTCTCTATCATGTATAAGAGAGCCTACGGGTGAGTGAACGAATGTGTCGTCCGTTTTTGCTTACAAAAGATAAGTTGTATGGGTCCTGGCCACGTCTATCTAATAACAATTTTTGTTAGGATAGTCTATGTGATAACAATTGTATACATAATACTCTTTCTCAGAAAAGCCCGTCTTCCTCCAAAAAAGCCCGTCTTAGCATAGCCGAATGGTAATTTAGTGGGCTGCGACAAGATGTCTTGCTTGCCCGGTTGGCTTTCACTTCAGAGATGTAGTTGTATGTGCACTTTTTTTTTCTTTCTAATCCTATATACTTAAGAGAGTAATCATTGCTAACTTATTTATCTCAACATGCAAGTATGCCACATCACCATATAATTATGGATGAGATAGGCTCACCTCAACATGTAGCCATGCATGAGAAAAAGCCCACCACCAACCATGCATGGAAAAATATTTTTTATTATGTTATTCTACTTATATTCAATAAGTATTTTACAGCTATACATAATCAAATAGAACAGGTCGTATGTACTTTAAATTTTGGTTCATGTGTTATTAATCTAAATATTAATATTCCACACAACCAAATCTCATTGAAGTTTATATTTATACCTAATAATAAAGAGGCTATTGCTTCTAGCGGTACGTCATCGCAATTGCTCCAAAAGTTGCAAAATATTACCCACCAATGCCACAAGTGTTAAAAAAACATTTTACACAGGGGAACCCCCCGCCTGGGCCGGCCCATGCAGCAGGGACCTTCTATACTGCGCTCTGCGTGCTGGGAGAAGACGCCGCGTACCCGTTTGGGCCGGCCCATTTCTGGGCGGCCTATTTGTTAAATTTCGTTTTTATTTTTTCTTTTTCTTTTTCTTTTTCGTTTTTGCTACTTTAAATAATTTGAGACTTCAAAAAAGTTCTGAAAATTAAAAAAGATGAGAATTTTGAAATACAATATTTAATATATCATAAAATATTTCTGGATTCAAAAACTGTTCGCGATTTTGTTAAAAAATGTTTGCTTAGTTAAAAAAAATTCGAAATTTTGAAAAAAAATGTTCGGGAAATCACAAAAATTCATGATATTTTAAAAAGTTTGTGTATTAAAAAATGTTAATGAAATTGAATAAAATTTGGCCAATTCAAAAAATGTTCATGAATGGAAAAATATGCTAAAAATTCAAAAACTGTACATGACTTACAAAATAGTTTATTCATTCATAAAATGTTTGCTGATTAAAAAAATGATCATGCATTTCAAAAAAATGTTCGTTAAATCAAAAAAATATTTGTGAATTTCAAAAATTGTTCCACCAATTTCCAAAAAAGTGTTCGTCGATTCTAGAAATTTTTGCCGATTCAAGAAAATTGTTTAAAAAATGTTCACAATTTGAAAAACAATGTTTGCAAATAGTATAAAATGTTCATGAATTCAAAAAATGTTCTTGATTTTAGAAAATGTTTAAAAATTTGTAAAAGTGTTCATGAATTTGAAAAATGTTCATGAGTTTAAAAAAATATCATGATTCCAAAAATTGTTCATGATTTCACGAAATTGAGAATGATAGTGTATCTCGGTGATGCAGCAAAATATGGTCATGGCTATTGGAGATTGTGATTTTTTTTCCGTTGCAACGCACCCCTTTTGCTAGTATATTAGTACAACTGATTTCCGCATCAACGCGCATGGTATCAGTTAGTGTAAACAACTCTTGTATCACTTTGACCACGTGATACGTGTGGTAAGCAATCTAAATAATTCAAAAACTCTTGTATCACTTCTGTTATGTTGCGATGATTGAAAACGCATACGACCGGAAGTTTTCCAACAAAAAAGAGAGAAATGGGCAGTGCTCCCACCTTTTCTGTCAAATCAAGTCAAGAGAAAACAAAAGCCGTCGCAGCGCGTACACACCGCGTCCGTACGTACGGTCAGAAAGCGGTGAGAAGATTTGCCAGGGCAGCCAGCCATCGTGGTCTTTGTTTTTTTTATTTTTTTTGAAAATAGGTGGTCTTTGTTTTTTGAGTGTAGCCAGGCAAGCCATCGTGGTCAGTCAATCGAAATTCGATACCCATATGGCCATGGGAATGATGATCCATCATGCTCGTAAAAATGATCCATCCTCAGCGCTCGGCCCAACCGGGAAACGCCACGTTGGCATCAGGCCGATGCCCCGGCCAAAATAGCCAACGTGCAACCGGACACAAACCAGGCATTTGGACGTGGCGTAGCGTACGACGGCAGGGCAATGCAGGGCCTGGGAAGCTTCGCGGAAGCTTCCCTGGTGTACCCCCCTCCCCGCGAATCATAACTGCTCAAAACTCCACCGTATATAGATGCATCGTCGCATTGAAGCCGGTTAGGATCAAAATCCCCTTTCTCTTTCCCTTGTTAGATCCATCTACACACGTCGATCCCATCCGTTTAAACCATATAGTTCTACATACATATATCCTTTTTCTTCTTCTTCTTCTTCTTATATTTCGAAAAAACGATCTCTAATCCCTATCTACCAGTCTCACTATCTCGATATATATACACGTATTTTTCTCTCAAGATCATCAAGGAGATCTTATCATTGTGATGCTGGAGCTGGACGCTGGCTGTAACATGGAGGGATGGGTCAATAATTCATTCCTCCGGGAATAATTGCTCTTATGCCCACCCTTCTCCTGCTTCCCCCCATAAATATGTGATCCACCTCCTCTTCCTGTCTCGCATACAATACACAGCACGAGGTTCGTAAGCGCGCCGAACAGGCAGAGACAGCGCTCCTCGTGGCGCCGCACTAGCAGAGCAGCACAGGTAGAGTCAGAGTCCAGATCGATCTAACTTTGCCATGGATAGTCAGTCCGCGGTGACCATGGAGGCCGGTGCGCCCACGAGGAAGGAGTCCGGGCGGCTTCCCTCGCGGCACGGCGGCCACGCGCACGGCCACAGCGGCCTCGCCCGGACGGCGCACGGCATGTCCTCCTCGTCGCTGCGGAAGAAGTCGGACGCCACGCTGGTGCGCAAGGTGCCCGTCGCCTCGCTGCGCCCCGTGCTCGCCAACCTCCAGGAGGTACTCCTCGGCACCAAGCTCGCCGTCCTCTTCGTCGCCGTGCCGCTCGCCGTCGCCGCGCAGTGCTTCCGCTTCGGCCAGGTAAATTCACCATACATACACTGCGTTTTCTTTTTTTTGTTTGGATATGCGTGCATGCTACTGCTCAAGATCCTCGGTTCGGCTTGACCATCCCCTTGGATTTATTCCACCTTCCGATCCACGACACTCCATCCTGCTCTTCTCTTTCGCTTCCAAACACTGTGGTGATCAGGTGCCAGATTGAGATTACTACTATCCAAGCCTGCCTCTCCTTAATTACAATTGTCCCTTGCGCGCTGTCCTCTAGCAGTATACCTCAATTGGCCACGTCGTGTTACGGCCACATGGGGCACTGCACACAAACTGCCACGCACGAGAGCTGTACTGCTGTACTTGTTCAAAAACTTCAACTACTTTCCCTGGAACTAATCTGTCCACATTTATGTGCGACTGAGGTATAAAGTGGCAAACAAATTCGAGTTTTAAATGGTGTGCTCTCTTGGTGAGTCGTGACAGCCTATACATGTGCTCTCCGTGGTCGTCAGGTTTTAGAAACAAGGCACTAATCGTCGAATGCGTGTCTAAATCTTGATTGACTCGTATAGACATGTGAGATCGTCTATTTAATCAATGAGATTGTGTCTCGCTCGTTAATTAGTAGTGGTGATCTAAGAGTATATTAGTTTGATCGTTATAATAACTGTCAATATTATGATTTTTGGGTCAAAATGACACTTTAACAGAATCGCCGTACAGCCCGGAGTCACCATAATTTATGAAGGGCACATATGTATCAAGCCCGCGAGCCTTCATATTTGAAGGTTGTGCGCATTGGTTTAGAGCGCGCATCATCCTCCAATCGCTCGCGGGAGAAAAGTTTCACCTCCCTCCTCGTCTCTAGCGCTGGCCCATGGCAGTTTTACCAAAACGTGGGGCTGCACAGCCTGGAGTACTCTAGAAAGATGGTGTACTTTACTGAGCAAGTGCCATCCCTTAAACCTTGCTGCGACTAATAGCCAAATATGCACCGCCAAGACAAGAGTAGACGACAAAGTTGTGCGGGCACAGCGGCTAAGACGATGACGGAAACATCCCTGCTTGTGCTTGGGTGTTCACGAGTTGGCATTTGTGATCAGCTGGGTGTCGTTTTTTTCCCCACGAAGAGTCCATTTTGGTACTTTGCCCGGTGGAGTATAGCCTCACGAGCTTGACGTGGATAATCTGATGCTAGTACACATGAACATGTGCCCTTGTATATTGAAGAAGATTATGGCGGGAAGCCAAAGTCAAGAGTGCAAGGCACACTAATTTGAGAAATGCTCCCGCAATTTTGTCTCAATTTTGGTGCTAACACAAAATCTAAAACTTGTGCACATTGTGTTAGCCAGTATGACATGAGTTGCAGGTCCTATGAGCTAGCCACTTAGAGCCCAACCCTCCCAACCCTAGCCGCCCCCCGGCCTCACCCCCTCACCCTCCCTTCCTCGCCGCCGCCTGAGGCAGCCGCCGGGCAAGCCCGGGGCGCCAAGGATGGTGGCGGCGGGGCCACGGCTGCCCTGACTCTGCGTGGGGAGCCCCGGATCTGGAGCGGCGGCTCCATTGGCGAGGCACGGCAGGCTAGCAGCCGTGCGGGCGGTGGATCTGGCGTCCCGGCCACGCGGGCGGCGGGATCCGGTGGTCGTTGGCGGCCGGCGGCGGCTTCTGCGGTGGCCGGTGCGCGCGATCTGGCGCCTCCCCTCCTCCCCTGTTCGGCGTGCGGGCCAGCCTGGTCGGGCCGCGCTTCCTTGGGTCGCCGGTTCTGTACAGGAGGCGCTGGTGGTGGCGGGGATCTAGTTCGGACGAAATCCCTGGCCGGCCATGGCCGGCCGCGTCGACGGCGACGCCTAAGGGCGCCGTTCCCCTTATTGGAGGCGTCGGTATGGACTGATCCCCTCACTTCCCCTTCCCCTAGGTCTCCCGGGCGAAAGCCCTAACTTTGTTGGGCGGCGGCGGCGCTCACGGCGCCGTTCCCTTCTTGAAGGCGCCGCTTTGGGAACCTTGGGGCTGGGTGGCGCTTGTGGGTGGCGGGCGACGGCGGTGGTGCGGCCCTATCCTAGCATGGATCTGCGTCCGTTGCTTGGAGATGGACTCGCGTAGGTGGTGGTCGTCGTTTGGCGTCATGGTGGCGTCGACGGCGGAGGCACCTGCCAAGGCTGGCACCTCAATCTGCTCTGAAGATGGACCAGTGGAAGATGGCGGCGACGACACATGTGAGTGCGTCGGACCGGTTTGTGCCCTGGACCCGGTATGTGGCTCGGCCGGGGCCTCCGGCTTTAGATGTTAGGCTTATGTGAGAGGTCTGGGTATTTGGCCCAGCTTGCACCCCTTCATCATATGAATAGGAGTAGCGGCAGATGTTGCCAAGATGACGGATTCAGGCATTTTGTTGTACTACTTTGTAAGGTCCTCGAGAATAATCAATAAAATGACCGCATGCATCTCCCAGATGCAGAGGCAGGGGGTCATCCTCCTTTTCTAAAAAAAGTGTTGATGTGTTATAATTTTATTTCTATTTTTGGCTAAATGGAATTTAAAATGGATCTGAATCCGGCAGGTATGGGTGTTCGCGCTTAGTCTAATCGGCATCATTCCTCTGGCTGAGCGAGTCAGCTTCCTGACAGAGTAAGCATTTGCTCCTCTTGCTATCAAAATTCACTTTTACGGGATGCTTTAACTGTAGCTTTGTGTCAGTTCTGGAAATGCTTTAACCTGAAACCTTTTCATTTTCTGGTGTGGTAATTCTTGTAGGCAGATTGCGCTCTACACTGGCCCCACTAGTAAGTAACGCGGATCCACCCCAAACTACGTATATTCTACGTAGTATTTCTGTCTCGCCGGCCGGAAACATATATGTGTTGTTAATTACCCGGCTTGTTGTTTGCAGTTGGCGGGCTCCTGAACGCGACGTGCGGCAACGCCACGGAGCTCATCATCGCCGTGTTCGCGCTGGTGCAAGGGAAGATCGAGGTGGTGAAATGCTCGCTGCTCGGCTCCGTGCTCTCCAACCTGCTTCTCGTCCTTGGCACCTCGCTCTTCTGCGGCGGCATCAAGAACCTCGGGGCCAACCAGCCCTACGACCGGGTACGTACCCGGCCCCATTATATTAGAGCATGCATGCATTTCTCCATCTCAGCACGGGATTGCAAGTTGCAACGCCTAATTTTAGACTGACTAGCTTCACCCACGTACTACGTTTGCGCATGCAGAAACAAGCGGACGTGAGCACGGGTCTGCTCACCCTGGGCGTGCTGTGCCAGTCTCTGCCGCTGCTGCTGCGTTACGCCGTCAGCTCCGGGGAGCACGCCGTCGCCACTGACACCACGGTGCTGGAGCTCTCTAGGGCCTGCAGCTTCATCATGCTCCTCGCCTATGTCGCCTACCTCTTCTTCCAGCTCAAGACGCATCGCCAGCTCTTCGAGCCGCAGGAGATCGAGGGCGGCGACGAGGAGGAGGAGGAGGCGGTCCTCGGCTTCGGGAGCGCGCTCTTCTGGCTCATCCTCATGACCATCATCATCGCCGTGCTCTCCGAGTATGTCGTCGGCACCATCGAGCCGACCTCGCAGTCGTGGGGTCTCTCGGTGAGCTTCATCAGCATCATCCTGCTCCCCATCGTTGGTAACGCGGCGGAGCACGCCGGAGCCGTGATCTTCGCCCTGAAGAACAAGCTGGACATCACCCTCGGTGTTGCTTTGGGGTCGGCTACCCAGATCTCCATGTTCGTGGTGGGTACATTAACTCCCTCCCCTTGATTGTCTCGCTCGCTTCAACTATCCAAATCATGCATGATGAATCTGCACTGTGTTGGTAGGTGCCATTGAGTGTCCTTGTCGCTTGGATCATGGGGATTCAGATGGATCTCGACTTCAAGCTGCTAGAGACTGGCTCTCTCTTCATCTCGGTGCTAGTGACGGCCTTCACCCTCCAGGTAAAAATCATCATTCAGACAAACATTCGTCGGTGAGGGAATTTTAACCACATAAACTAAAAGAAAGGAAGTCGATTTCCAATTGAGAAAAGGGATTTCCTAACTACATGTTGTGATTTGGTTGCGATCTTGCTGTCTTGTCTTCACGTTTATGGTGCCAGAAAATACAAAAAGAATGGTCCTAATTAATCCAGTGAATTTGATTTGAAGGATGGAACGTCACATTACCTCAAGGGAGTCCTCCTCCTCCTGTGCTACATTGTCATCGGCGCTTGCTTCTTTGTTACGAGACAACCAGCACGTACGTTTCCTTGACGACAGTAACAAATCAAGATCTATTTATTTGCGCTTGGTGTGCAGTCCACTTCTTGTTTCGATTCCACTTTGTGAATATATTCTCTTGTTTGACAGATCACGCGAACGGCAACGGCACGCTGCTGGATGTCCCAATGGGTCCCATGATTGTCCAGGTCACATAACTGGTAAGCTTGCATTATCTTGTCCCAGCTAACCCGAAGACTCTTCATTTAAGAAGGGCGAGGTATCTTTGATTATTTTGACCTAGATGATTTTGTAACAGCTGGTGTGATTTAGTTAGGTGTCGTGTCTGATTCAGAGATTGATTGCTCATGTATGGCGATAAATCTTAATATGCTAATACTAACCTATGTTGTCTTGGAATAGCATTTTTTTCAGCCACGCGGGTTGCACCAATTAATTAAACATTTCAACTTTGTTTTCATCCAACTGTTCTCCTGTTCTTGTCTAAGTGTTAAATGTGTATACACTAGTACGTAGTTAGGTGCAGAAGATATTTTTCGGATCTTCGAGCAATGACTCGTTGTACATTATGCAGATTGATTAAGAGGGCTGCCTCAGCAAACTGGAATGCGTGCAAGACAGCGAACGAAGTGTTTGAGCCTGAAGCCACCAAATTCTGTCTATCATATCTGGGCATAACTGTACCAAGGAAGATTCAGGAAGAGAATTCCCCGTGTTCAGAGTCCCCATCCAAAAGGAATCGGTTGATTAGTTGTTGCCAGAAAAGCATGCAATTGTACCAGAATATTTTTCTTTATTTTCTCGAATCGTACGTGGTGCTAGCTATTTTTATTGCTTCTTGTACGGAATCGATAACTCCCGAACGTCAGGTACCTGGCTTCTGCTCCCGAACGCCCTTTCGGCCATTGGATAAATGCACAAATCGTAAAGCTGGTCCGCAAGCCACGTCATCCCGCGTAAGCGTTCGGGACAAGTAGCCGTCCGCGCGAACGAGCTCGGCTTATCCATTCCCCTCTCCCTCACTGTTCTCTTTCTCTCACTCTCTTCCCCACCCTCCCGAGACCAACCAGATCGATTGACGCACGCGCCGTAGAGGAGATTTGCCGCCGTCCGGCGGTTGCGACGGCGAGGTTGCGGCGCCTGAGAGCAAGGAGGAGGATGGTGGCGAACACGGCGTTGGTGAGGAGGTCGTCGAGCGGCGCACAAAGGCGGTCAGGCTGCGGGGAGATTTTTAGATTGTCCGGTGCCGTCGCCGGTTGGCGCTGCGTGGTCAGGTTCAAGCGCCGCCGCGCGCCATCTCTAGAGCCCCGTGCGTCCTCGGCTCCTCTCCACAGCACGTGGACGGAGAGGTTAGGTCCGGCGCTCTCCTGTCGCCATGGACGGGCGCGAAGGTGGTCGCGGCGCTGAAGGCTGCTCGAGAAGGCGGAGCGCCACAACAGGGAGGAGGCATACGGCGAGGAGGAGGTGCGCCGGTGTCTCGTCCGGCCACCAGAGGAGGAGTTGCTGGTGTCGATCTGAAGGTTCTCGACGAGGTGGGGGGAGGGGTGGGGTGGGGAGGAGGCGCCCTGCATCTAGCTGCGCGTCGACGCGTTCTGTTGCTGAAGGTACGAATTGCTGTTTTTGAGGTGATTCAGGTATGATGTCAAACGATGGGCAAATCGTGCTTTTGCTAATGCAGGGGCGTGACTTTGGAATTTTTGATCCACCAGATTGCTGGATCAATCTGGGGTATGATGTGGCTGAATTTTGAGGATCTGATGAGACGTATTTTTTAAGCTTGGCCACATTTTGGCTGGCGGAGTAGATGTGTCATGTTTTTTCGCTGATCTAAACACAAGTTTTGCCATGGCAACTAAGGACAAGTTGCCACCAAACTAGAGAAATGTAGTTATAGTTTATCTGTTTATGAATATGTGTTGTTTTTTTGCCATGGCAACTTAACATGTACTGGCTTGGTAAATTTTGGAACCATGGTCACATTGGAAATGTAGGATTGCTGTTATGTAAAACACGACAAATTCTGAAAGTTTCTTCAACAAGTGCAAACTTGCCATCCTTCTAATTGTTTGCCCCCATTTTCTTCAAATGTATATTATTTCTTTTTTTTCTAACATGGAAAACCTGCTATATGGACCATGGCAAACTTAATTTATGGACTATGGCAAGCTTAATACAAGCACCATGGCAAACTTAATTTATGTACTATGACAAGATTAATTCAAGTACCATAGCAAACTTAATTTATGGACCATAGCATTTTTCAGCATGCATTCCCATGGCAATTTTTGTTCAAGTCAGCTGATGGCAAATCCTTTAGTGGGAATTTTAGAAAACGTTTGGCAATACTTACATGGCATATTTACGAAATTCTGATCTATAACACATGGCAATTTTTGTAAAATTGATGGACTGATCATATGGCAATTTCAGGGGGAATTATGTAATGTATATTGCTTTCATGGCAAAATTGCCATTCTTTTTCAGGGAATAAATATATTTACTTCTTTTTTTTGTCATTTTCTCAAAAGTTGCCATGTCTCAACATTTTCCATCTCTCAAAATTTGCCATGGCAAATTTCTTTAATTAATATGTTCAGAAACATAGCAAACTTGCCATGGCAACTTAAGATGTTAAAAACATGGCAATTTTAACCTTTCTATTTTGCCATGGCAGATTTACCCTTATTGACATGGCAATTTTACCTAAATCGCCATGGCAAATTTTAACTATTATTGCCATGGCAATTTCCACTCTTTATTTTTTCATGGCAAATTTTACATTTTTTTGCCATGGCAAAATTATCTATACTGCCTTGTCCATTTTTTAGTTAAACATTCATGTCAACTTTTTACTATAGTCGATCACGGCTAATTAGATTTACTTTTCTTTTTTGCCATGGCAAATTCACCTTCATTGACATGGCAAATTTACATATATAGTCATGGCAATTTTTAACTTTTCTTGCCATGGCAATTTCTACTCTTATTTTCCATGGCACCTTCACACTTATTTTTGCCATGGCAACACTATCTATTCTGCCATGGCAAAATTTAGATTTATTGTCATGGCAACACTATCTATACTGCCATGGCAAAATTTACTTTTACATACAAATCAATTTTTTTATTTTAGTCTATCATGGCTAATTAAATTTACTTTTCTATTTTTAGCATGCCAAATTCACCTTCATTGACATGGCAATTTTAGCTATATTGCCATGTCAAATTTTACCTTTTATTGCCATGGCAATTTTTACGTTTTCTTATACTGTTTTATTGTCATGGCAAATTTAGTTTTATTGCCATGACAAAATTATCTATACTGGCATGGCAAATTTAGTTTTATTGCCATGGAAAAATTATCTATACATGGCAAATTTAGTTTTATTATCATGGCAAAATTATACGTGGTTGATCATGGCAAATTACTGTTTAGTTTTTGTCGTGCCAATTTTAACTTGCGTGGACCATGACAATTTTAACATTGGCAAAGTTGTTGTCATTTTTTTTCGTAGCACAGCAAAAAGTGGGCTTTTATTTGTCACAGCAAAAAAAAATCTGGGCTTTTTTCATTTGTTTTCTTGCACTGGGCTTTTTATTTCTTTTTCTGTTTTTGCAGAGAAAGGGCCGATGAAGTGGAGGCGTTCGGGCTGGGGGGGGGGGGGGCTCCTACCGAACGAAATCGTTCGTGGGAGTCGTTCCCTCGTACCGAACTCTCGTTCGGTCTGGGAGTCCCCCAGGCCGAACGTACGCGCCTTATCGGCGTCCTTCTTGTATTGTCTAGGCTGTTCGCCGTGCAATAAGGTTAGCTCATATGCGTCTAGTCATATGTATATATTGGCATCAGTGGGTTGTTACAGTTATGCGGATCAGTATGATATATGTAATGATGCAGATGTTGTTTTTCTGTGGGGGTGATCCATGTGTTGTTAGACCCGAGTTAAAACCTGTTCATGGGCGTGTCCCTCCAAATATCTCGTGTGGCCTTCTGCATGCATATCCGTGGAGCAATGAAGTTATCAGGGCATCTTCAACGCGGACCCTCTAAACTTCCGTCATTGTCCGGATTGGTCGGACGCAATTTGTCATCCAACACGGTCATGTATTTGTTAATGGACGCATCATATGTCCTTTTTCCGCAAAGCGGAAGCAAACCAGGGGGCTTTGCTGGAGTCTGGACCTCCGTCTCGTAGGACTCTGACTCCTCCGGCTCACCCAAAACCGCAGTGGAGCCAACACATTTGGAGTGGTTCGCACTATTTTCGTGCCAAAACCCGCGCTTTCCGCATCCTCTCCGCTCCAATCATCGCTGCCCTGCACCCCAATTCCCGCGCTTTTTGTTGTCCACCGCCACATGGACCCGTACGAAGACTGCTGGAGCTGACGGAAGTGGAGGATCTAGAGAAGGTGGCCGCCTGCAAGATCAACTCGGCGACACGGCAAACCTGCCGCATCAAAAGGAAGGCAAAGTGTCGGGCATGACGGGGTATAGGGGCAGGTTGGGGGCAGGGCCGTGGGGTGCCAGCGCCGTCGTCCATGCACAAGCCGCCCTGGCCGGAGCAATATTAGCCGCCCGACTTCTATGCCGCCAAGAAGCTCGGCCGATAGTCCCCAGCCTCCGCCGCCGAACACGTGCCGTATTGTGTCGACGTCAACGCGACGTCGCTCCATTTCGTCTACTCAGCATCGCCACAGCTTGTTCGGTCGCGGACGCCGGGCGTGGATCAGCCCGGTGCCTGCTCTCTGATCGCCAGTATGTCTCAACTGGGCGAGACGGTGTATGACGATGTGGACAGGGAGTTGATGGAGATTATCCACGACGGAGGCAAAGGCGGCTTCGAGGATGGACAAGTGGACGACTCGCAGACGGAGGCTTACGCCCAGCAGCCGGGCACGTACACTGGACAGCCGAGCATGTACACTGAGAAGCCTGGCACGTACACCCAGCAGCTCGGTGTTTTGTAGAGGTTTATGATATTGTGCTTGCAAATTAGCTGCGATCCAAAGAAAAGTAGAAACAAAAGTTTGAAATGTTGCAAGGTTGTCGAGAATACAACAATAAAATGCAAGAGCAAAATAAAACACCGTGAGATTTGGAATAATAGTTGATGGAATATTGCAAGGTCTTCGTACGGGTGCATGCAGTTGCTCAGCTAAAGAGTTCTCAGGGAGTCTGGATTTCCCTTTAGTATGTACCTAACGTGACCTTTGCCTAAGCATAATTCGAGGTTCAGATTCCTAATCCATTTTGCATGTTTCTAAAAGTGGGCAGAGCCAAGTACAACTACATGCATACATGCCACTTCCCCGTATCACATACGCCATCACCGTTCATCCCCACTCCGGTAACCGTATAGTGATTAAGGGTTTCCACGTGGACGCAGCTAAGGTGGTCTCCATTTCCCCTATTGCAGTGATCAGGGAAGGAGGGAGATAGGCACTATCACTACCAGCCTCCGCAACCCACCATCACACCAATAGTAATGACCCTCCGTCCAAAGGAGCATATGTTGGATGGTCGACTTCACCCAACATCGGAAAGACCATTAACATAAACATATAAAGAGCATGTCAAATCCTATCAACGTTCAATTCTTAACTATACTAGGGTTCCTCCATATCCCCAGGAACTAGGGAGATTACTCGCACATCAAGATCATAAGCATCACAAGATGAATACTGGTAAACATGGATGAAGTACCAAAGTAATAAAAAAATGGAACCACATGGACTAATGTATTACAAAGAGATGGAGATGGGATGGTGATGACGTAGACGGATGATGATGCCGCGGTGGATCCCTTATATTAATTCCCCCTCCGAAATCCTGTCAGAGGCTAGGGTTATTTGTTCTGAAGCGGTTTCTGGTGACTTTGGTCATCCGATCCACGATCCGATCTCACACGGGTAAAATACTGGACCAGGCGGTGGCGGCGGCGAGTGGTATGACCGACAGTACGATCATGCCGTTGATCGCCCTGGTCTCCTCTGTTTCACAACTTTCTACCTCCCCTTATTTATTCTTTTCATGGTAGGCCTTTATTATCCCAATTAACATTATATTAACACCATATCATGGGGATGCTTTATGTTGGTGCAATACTTGTCCTCTTGTGTTTTGGAGATTGTTGACAGAAATAGGTATGGACTGACTTGTTTGCTAGTGCACACAGAGAGAAATAGTACATGCAGTACCGAAGAGAATGTTGTCTCCGGTGTACAGTTCGAGGAACTTCACCGAAGAATATCTGCACCACCGAGATGAATGTACTACATCCTTTGAAGACTTGTAGACGAGAAGAATGAAGTGAAGAAGTTGACCCCTCGAAGATTTATTGTTGATGCAAAGCAATTGGTTCGGTTATTACGTCCGAAGAAAATTGACTGCAGCGATGGGAGGCGAAGACGAAGTGAAGACGTAGCATTCTTTTCGTCGTTCTTCTTCCATTCATTTGAGTCATAGGACCTCCGTACTATTAAGAGGGGTATAGGTTCTCGAAGCTTAGATCCGCTGTGATCTTAGCCCAAACCTATGCGAGACTGAGAGAAATCTCTTTATGCTTCGAATGATTACCTACCAGCAGAAGACGTTGTTCTTCGTCGCTGTAGGAGATATCTTTCGAACTGAGGAGTTAGCATTACTTGCTCCACACGTAATGTTACCGTTGTGCTCAATTCCGACCGTTGGACTCGTGTCGTTCGGCCATTGGCTGCTCCCCATGTCCAATTTGGTCTTTTCCCTTCTGGGAAGGCTGCGGCTATAAATAGCCACCCCGCTCCAACGTTACCCGTTGGCTGCTTCGCTTAAGATTTCTGAGAAGATTCATTGAGCATCCCCTCTCCGAGTGATTTGAGTTTAAGATCCACCGAGAGAAAAATCAAGAGCCAAAACTTAGACAGTGGTTGAGCATCACAGTAGTTCTGAGTTAGAGTTCTTGTACCTATTACTCTTGAGAGCTGTACACTCTCTAGACGGATAGGTGTCGACTCGAGTGTCGAAGAGTGATTGTCTTCACCGAGCAAGATCTTCAGCAACCAAGAGTCATTGTGGTTCGCGAAGAAGTCTGTCGAAGGTTTGGAGATCGCCGACAAGTATCTACCACGAGTGAAATCAACTGGAGTCTGATCAGCTCCGAGTTGAAGGAGAATAGGGCGAGGAGAGTTTATCCTCTGTGTTAAATCACAACCCCTCCAACCAGACGTAGTCCTTTGGCAGAAGGGCGAACTGGTCTACCAAATTCTCCTGTCGCCATCGAGCACCACTGGTTCGCTTTACATTACTGCATTTCCTTCAGCAGTTCACATTCGTGCTCAGTGCCGATAGTTATATCTGATCAATCATAGTTCATCAAGTGTCTGCTACACTCTCATCGTTCTTTTCCATCATCTCAGGCTAATTTAATTCTCTTCGTATCTCTGTATGCCTGCGTAATTACTTTCACTGCCGAATCTTTACCTTGCTACCAATATCTGTGCATTTCCATCGTAGTCCATATATTGTTTTTCCTCGTGCTGCTGGATCTATTCGTATATTGCATTGCCTTCGTTTCTGTCGCACCTGTGTTCGAATGATAACTGACTTCTACTTCGATAGATACACTCTTCTATAGCGAGCTCAATTATAAGTTATTCTATCGAACCATATTTCCGCTGCTGTGTTTGGGATCATTTCAAAACTCTCTCAAGAATTTTTGAATCTCCCATTCACCCCCCCTCTGGTCGATATACTCTCGGTCCTAACAATTGGTATCAGAGCGGGTTCTCCCTGTCTCTGGCTATTAAAGGTCTAACAACCTTGGAGTTTTGAGTATGTCGTATGCAGGTAGATCCTCGTACTCTGAAAGGTTTCCTGTCTTCGATGGAAATGATTATGTCTACTAGAAAGAGCGAATGAAAATCAGACTTCAAGCCATCAACATTGAACTTTGGCAAATAGTGGAAAATGGATACACTGTTCTGCAACCTGATGCTCCCACCTCCGATGACAAAGCTAGAATGCGATTGAATGCTCAAGCAAAAGATATTATTTGTGACAGTATCTCAAAAGACATTTTCATTTGGTTCCGAAAGCTTGAATCTGCAAAGCAACTCTGGGATGCTATCAAGGATGTTCATGAAGAATCCATTGCCAGAACAGATCAACACACATAAATGCTTCATGCCATGTTTGCTGGTTTCAGAAGTCTTCGTAGGGAAAGTGCCATGGAACTCACCGATCGGTTGACAAATATTGTTGAAAGACTTCATCAACGAGGAGTAACAGATATCACCGATAGAGATGTGGTCAACAAGCTACTCAGTGCTCTTGATGCAACCTTTGATCCAATCGTGGCTGAAATCAAGCAAAGACCAGACTATGAAGAACTACACTATATCGAGGTCATGACGCTGTTGTCTATTCACGAAGAAAAGATGGAACTTGAACATGGGCATCAAGAATCTTCCTCGGAAAGCGAAGGGGAAATTCTTTCACACTATGGTAGTTCACAAGAAGAAGATGTCGAGAATCAACACTCTATCACACGAGAACTCGAAATGCTTACGGAAAGACTTGGTGATCTCAGAAGACAAAATCTGTGTCTCACAAATGATGACGAAGTTGACTTGCCTGAATCTTCAAGAAGATTACCTCCGAAAGAAATAAAGTGTTTCAAGTGCAAACAACTCGGTCACTACATTACAGACTGTCCTTGCTGGGAGCAAGATGAAAAACCTAGCAGCAGATGGATTTATCTTCACTGCTCTGGATTCACTCAAGTGGATCGTCATACTAAGCTCTCGAAGAAAAATGAATCTGCCGCATCATCTTCGATGAGACCAGTCACTGACGTAAATACGAGAGCAACCATTGAATCTAATATGAAGAAAATATCGCAGCTGACTAGAGTGTGTGCTGAAATGAATATGGAATCTGAAGATGAAACATCTGAATCCGAATCAGAAGACGAAGAAGTTTACAGAAGCCTAGGAAGAGGAAATGCATTCGTCGCCTATGAATCATCCAAGAAGTCTCTCGAATCAGGCACTGATGATAATGCTTCAAGTGATGATGAACCTATTGCATTCTGTCTCATGGCAAAATCCTCAAAGGATCAGGTATCAGCTAAACACCGAAAATCAATGACTGAATATTCCTCTGAATACATTGCCTATGCTAAACTTGTTAAGATTACAAAATCTCAACATGATGAGCTTGAAAGACTTGAGATGAATCTCAGGAAAACCGAAGGATTACTGGTCGAAGAGATGGAGAAAAATCAAGAGTTGACTGAAAAGCATGATGTTTTTTCTTCAACGATTGATGATCTTTCCAAACGATATGATTCTCTTGCAATCGACTACGAGAGTTTATCAGATGAACTCCTTAGCAGGAATCAAGAACTCGAGTCACTGAAAGAGTCTTATAACGTACTTGCGAAAGAAAAATCTTCTCTCTTCGCCGAGCAATCTAACAACCTTCCTGTTGACTTTGTGCCTCCTTGCTCAAAATGCCTAGAACGTAGCAATGCTGATTCAAATGCTGAAATATCCTATGCTATCATCGAGAATATTGCAACCACATCAAATGATATTCCTAACCCCTCTCCCGAGGAATTTGTTGCTATCTCTGATGAAAATTGCAGGCTAAAGAACTTACTTGAGACAGGAATGCTAAAGAGCCTCAAAGGGCATCAAACACTATGTGATGTGCTCAAGAAGTCAATACTGCACAAAAATCCCCGAAAGGAAGGATTGGGTTTTGAAAGGAAACTCAACGTTGATGGAACCTACTGGACTCCCGAGCAATATCCTCGAACAAGTTGGGTTCTAGCTAAGAACAAAACTCTTGAACCTGCGCTCCTGAATGGATATGATACTCCCCTTCCTGTTGTTTCTAACGAGTCTGGTGACTCAAACTACAAACTCTTCAAACAACAGAATGGTAATGTTTTCGCTCGGTATGTTGGGACTAACTGCAGGTCGAGTTCACCCAAGAAGCAAATCTGGGTAAAGAAGTGCACCATTGATAGTTTATCTGTCACTGCTAACCTGAATATGCAGAGTAATTCTCTTCGAGGAAATTATAATCCCTCACAGTATGACAGTGCAACTTCCTCGAACAGATATCAGTCAAACTTTCGACAAAGGGAGTACATGCGTGTCTCCTCGAATCATTACGCTCATGTCTCTGGGAACAATTTTAATGCTTATTCATATGATTATTCTCGGAACGCACAGGTGGACTACAGAAATCAATGAAGGAATGTCTTTGCTCAGTCAAGACAAATGAGGTCTGCGCTGCCCACACAAGTGTGGGTTGCGAGAAAGAACTAACCCATCTTGCAGGAATTCTATCTCAGGGATTCTTGTCGTTTATCCTTTGCCCTGAGATCTATATTGTTGGTGCTAGTTCTTTGTGTTATTTGCTCTCTGTTTTTGTTTGTCTTCGAGTTGCCGTGTTTGTGTTCCGTCCGATAAACAACTCACTTATAGCTCCTCATCTGGTGTTTCCTCTCGTTTGGCTGAGTGTTTTGTTTTGGACCCTTTTATCCCTCTATTCTTTCTCTTCTAAATCTATGCTATCCGTCGTAAGCATGCAATTTGATCCGAAGAAGATCTCTCTCCGACGTCCTTGGTCGCGAAAGGAATCCACTTCAAACTTTTATCCACTTTTGGCGTTCAGCCCTTCAAACCTTTCGATCTCCCGCTCTCTTCCCGAGTTTATCGCAGAAAACGGTTGCCACGTGCCCACGATCTCCACTATCGTGATCGTGTCCGTCGAATGCGGAACGTCCCGCAACTGTGGGCCGTAGATTTAGGAGGGGTCGTTCTGCTCTCGTACTATATATACCCCTCGTCGCGTCTTCTTCCTCATCCGCGCAAACCTTCGCTTCACCATCACCCGAGCCCGAGCTCGAAGCAACTCCGGCGAGAAGTTCCGCCGTGTAACTCCGGTGAAGTCTCGTCGCAGCTGATCACGCCGGTGCGGTTGGTCATGTCACAGAGTTCGGAGGAGCATTCAGATTCTGAAGGGTATTTGCTTCAGTTTCCACCAAGGTCTGAACGAATGAGAATGACTGGAGGAGGAAAAATCCTCGAAGCCACCCAAGGCTCCGAAGAAGAAACAAGAGTCTGAACCAGAAGAAGATTCTGAGGAAATTCCCTCTGCTCACAGTCAGCCCGAGGATGAATTGGTCACTGACGCTCTAACCATCTTCTCCGATGGAAATCCCAAAAAGGGCGGTCGTGGTAGAGAAAAGAACACCACTACAGAGATGTCTGATCCTGATAGTTACAGAACTCCACCTGAAGGAGAATCAACAACAGATCACAACAACAGGCTCCAAAGGATTCGCCGTCACTGGGCTGGCAAATGGTACCGATATGAAAATGTTCGCGAGAAATACCAGATTCTGTTTGCATTCACACCACCATGGAATGACTGCATTGCCGAAAATTGCATTGGCCCAGATGATGAAAAAGTCAGACCACCGCAGACAGCAGATGCTCATCCCGACTCCCTCAAAACAATCACTGATTTTCCCGAGGAAGTATCTAAGAGGGCGAAGGTCAAAGCCAAGCGTGAAGCTAGAGAAGCTAAGAAGAACCAAGTTGAAGCGAAAAACGTCGCGCTGACCCAGCAAGACGTACAGAAGAAGAAGGCATGTGCATCAACATCTAAGGAAAGCAAATCTGAGAAAGCAATTTCCCCTCGTGCACCACGAAAGAAAACTCTTGCCAAGAGAATCAAGAAGGCAGCTCCTGACTCGTCTGATGAGTCATCCAGAGAAGACACCCCTGATGAAATTCCATTGTATGATCGTCTTGCCATTCTCAACAAACCATCCAAGAGCCCCTCTCCAGTGAAGGCTTTACCCTCTCCAAGGAGATCACCCAGGCATGCACCCATTCCGTCCACTGACAAACCTTCGGGTTCTGCAGCTCCGAGAACTTTGACTAGCACTGCAGTGAAGAGAAAGCTGAAATCTGAAGATAATGCTGATATGACTGCTAAGAAGACCAGGGTCACTGTTCCTGCTCCCACAGAGGAACAGAAGTATGATTTCAACTTCATGATCGATGTAATTGACAGTGCTGCATATGATCCAAAAGCTGATGATGTAAGCAGTCTGGGACTGCCTGATGATGTTGCCGAAATGGTAAGGAAGCATTTCATCGAGCTGAGGAAAATCTCCAAGAAGCTGAACAAAGCTGTCAAAGACAAGCAAGCTGTCGAGAAATTGAGAAATGAGGCCAAGACTGAATCCGAAAGGAAAAAGATGAACAAAGAAATTGTTGAACTCACAAAGGCTCTCAGTGTCTTGCGCAATGAGAAAATTGAGTGGCACTCGCGCTTGCACATGGATGTGTCTCAGCTGTGTGACAGGAGAAATGAGGAGATTGAACGCAAGGCAAATCTCGCTCGAAGAAGAATTCAGGAAGAAAAACGTCAAAATGCTAGGGCGAGAGTAAGCAAGCCAAAAACTAACAAAGATCGCTGCCCTCAGAATGTCACTGATGATCCTACTCCATTGGATTCCCATGTACCCTTGCAACAGGTTCATCCATCTCCACCTCATGAGGATGAACTCATGCAGCATGCTGGCACTGACGAGGTTATCATTCCCAAGCCAGTAGCCCATGAGCAACATGAAGTTGTTGATATATTCCTGGAAAGGACTGAAGAGGAATATGTACCTCCCAAGCAGCAGTCTCCAGTTGACGAAATTGATGAGGAGATTGAAGTTGAGAAGCCAGATTCATCGCCGCTGAAGACATTGCAAGCAGAGCCCTCCGAATCAAATAAGGAGGAAAATGACAAGATTAAGGGGGAGCTCAATGCTTCACGAGAGAAAACACCCCCGATCTCATCATCTGGTGCCCCTACCCAGATGGATGTCGATCCTGCTCCTCTCACCACTGCACCACAGTTGGTAGAGGAAGAAAAGAAATCAGATGAGCCAATAGCTCGAGAAGACACTGTTCCACCAGCTGCATCTCATGCACCCGAGAAAGAAGTTGTCGTGCCCCCACCGAAGAAAGCACAAGAAAAGAAAAGGCCCTTGACCTTAATGTCAGAAAGATGCCGAAGGAGTTCCGGCAAGCAAGAATAGTGGTCAGACCAGTTCTTCAAAGCCTTCTGCATGAGAAAAATCGAGGAAGCCTCATGCTCCTCTAAAGCCTATTGAGGAAGATGTGCCTGCGCCTGATGATGTTCGGACCCAGTCTAACGCCGATGAAGAACCGCTGAGAAACCCACTGGAAACTTATCTGTTGTTCCCTGTTGAGGACGGCCCGAATGGTCCAGCTTTCAATGAGCAGTTTCATTGTTCGAAACTTGCATTCTTTGGGACCAACCCATATGACGGTGAAAGAACTTCCTTATCACCGAGATTCTGGACAAAGGAACAAGCTGTGTATTATGCCCGCATTATGTATGGCAAGAATCGGATATTCAAGCACAAGATTCTGGATTTCGCTGAGCTCGAAAGTTTACCTTGCTTCCATCACACCATCGAGCAGATTGAACAGGTCTTCCTGAAGAATTTTCTTCGTTTCAATCATGGCTGGAATCGTGAAGTTATCCTTCAGTTCTATGCCACTCTTTGTATCTCAGGGGATCTTACCAACAACAGCACTTGGATTCTTGAATGGATGACTGAGGAGGAAAAGATCAAATGCTCGGCTGACCAGTTTTTGGCACTATTGAATCTACATCGGTGCGAATTTGATGCCTCACAAGAACACATACTGCATTTCTGGGAAGTATCCGAAGCTGAACTCCATATGCTGATGGACCCCAAGCTTGTTGGTGATGAATGTACCGAGGCAAATCCTAAGAATCTGGCCTATGAGAACAAAGTTTTGTTCTATATCCTGTGCAACTCTCTCACGCCAACAAACCGGCCCGAAACCATTCATGGCATCGTAGCAAATGCTCTTCAAGCTATAGCTCATGGCATTCGATTTGATATTCCAGATCTTCTCATTCGCAACTTGGCCTATGCAGCTGATAGCCCTCAAGTCTTGAATCCATATGCACCATGGGTCATGTTCGCCATTGAGCAGCTCATCGAGAAAAAGTTCTTCTGCCCACATGTTCCGATAGTTTTCATTCCACCAGTCCGTGACACCCTCCGGATCGTAAAGGACATCGGCAAAGGGAAGACACCTATTGATGCTACTGCCTCTGCCTCTGCTAAAGCTCCGAAGGTTAAGAAAGAAACAGTCAAGATCCCTCGTGAAGAAAATCCCTCTCTATATGAGATTTGTCTTCACACTCAGCAAGCCCTGGAGAGTCACATTAAGCTCGATCGCAAAGAAAAAGTGGAAATGATGACTGAGATAAATCTGCTTCACAATTATGCTCGTCAAGCTCTGCTATATGAGAAAGAACAGAAGAAGCGCTCGTGGACCCTTCTGCGCAAGCATTATTCTCGCAAACAACTGTCTGCCAAGGGAATCGAGAAAGATTATGATCATCTGGAGTTGTTTGAAGTTCCTCGCATTCGAAGGCAAACCCCAGTGCTTCCTCAGCGTTCTGCCTCCAATGACCTGCTGTTTGTTGAACCCGATGATGAACTTGAAGACACAGTAGGCACACTGATTTTCAAGTCAGATGCACCTTGCACTGCTACTCCGGATGCTGATCCCGAAGCCCGTGCTGCGTCTCCGACTCCTGCTTCGGCTTCGACCATCGCTCGTTCTGCTTCGCCGAACAGTTCGAGTTCTGGGGATTCTTCGGACAAGTAGTTCCTCGCATGCATTCTCTTTCCTTTTTGACACTTGTTGACAAAAAGGGGGAGAAGAACATCGAGAGATAGATAAGCGGGTTATTTGTAGGGTGTTTCCATTCGCCATTTGCTCTGCTTTCGAACAATTTGCTTTTGGTCGTTGAACTTTTGATCGTGAAACTTAATCTCACCGCCTGTGGTGTTGGTATACTGTGTCGTCATGTACCATTAATAACCCCTGCTATGCTATATTTGCTTCCAGTTATTTGTTTGTAGGTGCTGTCGAATGCTTACTTCCTTGCAATGATTATCCTCGATATTTATCTTTCACTATCTAACGATGCAGGAGAAGAGAAATCGCTTCAGAGTAAAATTGCTCATGATTCAAAAGAAAATTCTTTCTATCTATCTAACAAGCTGTTTTCCCTCGCATATGTCTATGAGATCATATTTATTGTAGGAAAACATCGTCTGAAGCATATCCACTCCGAGCAATATACTTATGACTCGTTTTCTCTGATTATTCCTCGAACATCTAATTTGCAGGGAACCCACATCTCGTGTGGAATTAAACTGTGTTCTGAGAAAATCTTCATGGCGTATCCTTTGCCACAATATCTTTCATATAAGCCTCGCTATTTAACTAATTTATGTCAAAGGTTGTGTGTGGCAGGAAATACCTCAGACACCGTCGAGTGCATTGGATAAAACTTCGAATGAGTTCATCTGCCAATATCACTCATACGAAGATTCACCTTCCGTATTATCTACTATGCTCACTCCATTCAGAATGATGCATATCTTCAGGGGGAGCGTGTTTTTTCATCGTATTTATCTCTCGTCTTTCACCTTCCTTCACATTTCATTTCATTCTTTTATCTATCTATCGATGTGTTATGTTTTGTCAACAATCGTCCAAAAAGGGGGAGATTGTTGGTGCAATACTTTCCCTCTTGTGTTTTGGAGATTGTTGATAGAAACAGGTATGGACTGACTTGTTTGCTAGTGCACACAGAGAGAAATAGTCCATGCAGTACCGAAGAGAATGCTGTCTCCGGTGTACAGTTTGAGGAACTTCACCGAAGAATATCTGGACCGCCAAGATGAATGAGCTACATCCTTTGAAGACTTGTAGACGAGAAGAATGAAGTGAAGAAGTTGACCCCTCGAAGATTTATTGCTGACACGAAGCAATTGGTTCGGTGATTACGTCCGAAGAAAATTGACTGCAGCGATGGGAGGCGAAGACGAAGTGAAGATGTAGCATTCTTTTCGTCGTTCTTCTTCCATTCATTTGAGTCATAGGACCTCCGTACTATTAAGAGGGGTATAGGTTCTCGAAGCTTAGATCCGCTGTGATGCTTAGCCCAAACCTATGCGAGACTGAGATAAATCTCTTTATGCTTCGAATGATTACCTACCAGCAGAAGACGTTGTTCTTCGTTGCTGTAGGAGATATCTTTCGAACTGAGGAGTTAGCATTACTTGCTCCGCACGTAATGTTACCGTTGTGCTCAATTCCGACCATTGGACTCGTGTCGTTCGTCCATTGGCTGCTCCCCATGTCCAATTTGGTCTTTTCCCTTCTGGGAAGGCTGCAGCTATAAATAGCCACCCCGCTCCAACGTTGCCCGTTGGCTGCTCCGCTTAAGATTTCTTAGAAGATTCATTGAGCATCCCCTCTCCGAGTGATTTGAGTTTAAGATCCACCGAGACAAAAATCAAGAGCCAAAACTTAGACAGTGGTTGAGCATCACAGTAGTTCTGAGTTAGAGTTCTTGTACCTATTACTCTTGAGAGCTGCACACTCTCTAGACGGATAGGTGTCGGCTCGAGTGTCGAAGAGTGATTGTCTTCACCGAGCAAGATCTTCAGCAATCAAGAGTCATTGTGGTTTGCGAAGAAGTCTGTCGAAGGTTTGGAGATCGCCGACAAGTATCTACCACGAGTGAAATCAACTGGAGTCTGATCAGCTCCGAGTTGAAGGAGAATAGGGCGAGGAGAGTTTATCCTCTGTGTTAAATCACAGCCCCTCCAACCAGACGTAGTCCTTTGGCAGAAGGGTGAACTGGTCTACCAAATTCTCCTGTCGCCATCGAGCACCACTGGTTCGCTTTACATTACTGCATTTCCTTCAGCAGTTCACATTCGTGCTCAGTGCCGATAGTTATATCTGATCAATCATAGTTCATCAAGTGTCTGCTACACTCTCATCGTTCTTTTCCATCGTCTCAGACTAATTTAATTATCTTCGTATCTCTGTATGCCTGCGTAATTACTTTCACCGCCGAATCTTTACCTTGCTACCAATATCTGTGCATTTCCATCGTAGTCCATATATTGTTTTTCCTCGTGCTGCTGGATCTGTTCGTATATTGCATTGCCTTCGTTTCTGTCGCACCTATGTTCGAATGATAACCGACTTCTACTTCGATAGATACACTCTTCTATAGCGAGCTCAATTATAAGTTATTCTATCGAACCATATTTCCGCTGCTGTGTTTGGGATCATTTCAAAACTCTCTCAAGAATTTTTGAATCTCCCATTCACCCCCCCTCTGGTTGATATACTCTCTGTCCTAACAGTTTCCTAGCAACATGTGCGGGTAACAACACTTTCTATGCTTCTATTTTAGTGTGTACATGAGCTAAGCTCTATGGTGGGAGTTACATATGCAGGTAACAACACTTCCTAGCAACATGTGCAGGTAACAACACTTTCTTAACAACATGTGCGAGTAACAACACTTTGCGAGCAACCATATCATTGGGATTCTTCCTAGCAACATGTGTTGGTAACAACACTTTCCACAAGGGGAGGTACATGAGCTAAGCACTATGGTGGGAGTTCTATTCTTAGCTAACCCTACAGAGGGTGAGGGGAACGAGTATTTATAGTGCTAGCCACGAAGGGGTACGAGGGAGGAGGAAGATACATGGATCTGTGGCCTTATACACTGCATGCATGCATGTCGGACACTTTGATAGACGTCAGATATTCTGACCCAATATGTGGGTAAATGTTAGACTGTGTCCAGAGAACTATGCGTAGGTCGGATATTGGGTCGGACCTCCGATCGGACTATTTGTCTCATGTGTCCCTTGGCGATGGAGCTAAGTCTACAGTCGTGACCCTAGGGTGCTCCACACTAAATGCGACTCAAACAGACGACTTGATACCCTTGGCTATCGGCTAGAGGACGAGCTTGAAGAGCTTGCAAAGGTGGAGGCATCTCCTGAGGCATCGAAGGCAGAGCTTCTTGAGGTATATTTAATGTAGGGGAACATGCTACGTAAAACAAACAAAAAATAACTGCGCATAATACAACCAAAATCATTATCAAACTGTCGGTAACAAAGTATACTAATTATTAATGAGTGTTATTTTTACACTCCTCTAACCAGAGTTTAAACCGATATATTTCATTAAAATTGAGATATTCGCTCTGATATTGTCACTAATGACTAATGAATGCATAGGTTTCCAAAAATGCTTTATTTGTTTGTTTCCACAGAAAATGGGCTATTTATGGACGAAATCAAGCCAATACTTTGAAAGGAGTAAAGTGGAGATAGAGGGGATCAAGTGGGAGGCGCACCAGAGGAAACAGAGCAAAGACGACGTTTCATGCGACTGCGCCCGCTCGTATGAGCGGTCTTATGGCATGGAAACCGAGGCTCCTCGTCCACCTGAACAACCTTTATAAAGGGGTCGACGCCAAATGGATAACAAAACATCAAGAGGGAAGCGCAGAACAACCAGTCATCATCATCTTCATCTCCATCAACTATACCACCACCATTTCCATGTCCATAGCTAGCACCTTCACCTCCACCATAGTTCTCAGCAACCTAGTCATACTTGTAATCGTGTATCACACACGGCAGCCATTGTAAGACATATTATCAATCAATATTTCTTCATGATGTGTTCTTCGTGTGATCTGATCTCCATGTGTGAGTAGTCCGGTAAGGTATGGGTCGAGGCAAGGGCCTTGCAACCCGTACGGGTCCATGCCATTGCTCGGCTAAAGAGTTCTCAGGGAGTCTGGATTTCCCTTTAGTATGTATCTAACGTGACCTATGCCTAAGCATAATTTGAGGTTCGGATTCCTAATCCATTTTACATGTTTCTATAAGTGGCGCAGCCAAGTACAACTACGTGCATACATGCCACATTCCCGTATCACATACGCCATCATCGTTCATCCCCACTCCGGTTACTATATGGTGATTAAGGGTTTCCCCGTGGACACAGCTAAGGTGGTCTCCATTTCCCCTATTGCAATGACCAGGGAAGGAAGGAGATAGGCACTATCACTACTGCTACTTGTGAACTGCGTTGGGATTTCCCCGAAGAGGAGAGGATGATGCAATACAGTAGAGATAAGTATTTCCCTCAGTTAAGAACCAAGGTTATCAATCCAGTAGGAGAACCACACAGAACCTCGTTAGCAGCACCTACACACGCAAAAGCAAATACTTGCACCCAACGCAAACAAGAGGGTTGTCAATCCCCTTGGCGGTTACTTGCAAGGATTAATTCTGATAGTGATAGATAGAAAAGTAAATTGCAAAATAAAAGAAAGGAAATAAAATTGCAGCAAGGTATTTTTGGATTTTAATATATGATAAAAGTAGACCCGGGGGCCATAGTTTTCACTAGAGGCTTCTCTCTCGAATGCATAGCATACGGTGGGTAAAAAGATTACTGTTGGGCAATTGATAGAAAAGCGCATAGTTATGACAATATTCAAGGCAATGATCATGTATATAGGCATCACATCCGAGACAAGTAGACCGACTCCTACCTGCATCTACTACTATTACTCCACCCATCGACCGCTATCCAGCATGCATCTAGGGTATTAAGTTAAAAACAGAGTAACGCCTTAAGCAAGATGACATGATGTAGACAAAGTAAACTCAAGCAATATGATTAAACCCCATATTTTTATCCTTAATGGCAACAATACAAATACGTGTCTTGTCCCTTTCTGTCACTGGGATATAGAAAACCGCAAGATTGAACCTATCACAAAGCACCTCTCCCATTGCAAGATAAATCAATCTAGTTGGCCAAACCAAACGGATAGATCGGAGAGAAATACAAAGCTATAACAATCATGCATAAATAAGTTCAGAAAAGACTCAAATATTTCTCATGAATAATCTGATCATAAACCCACAATTCATCGGATCGCAACAAACACACCGCAAAAGAAGATTACATCGAATAGAACTCCAAGGAGATCGAGGAGAACATTGTATTGAAGATCAAAGAGAGATAAGAAGCCATCTAGCTACCAGCTATGGACCCGTAGGTCCGTGGTAAACTAATCACACATCATCGGAAGGGCAGCAAGGTTGATGTAGAAGCCCTCCGTGATCGATTCCCCCACCGGCAGATTACCGGAAAAGGCCTCCAGATGGGATCATGGAAGAACAGAGGCTTGCGGCGACGGAAAAGTTTTTCTAGCTTGCTCATCTGTATATGGGGAATATTTGGGAATTTATAGCACTGGAATTAGGTCAAGAGGTGCCATGAGGGGCCCACAAGCCTGGGGGCGCGCCCTCCGAGCTTGTCGCTCCCTCGCGGCTCTTCTGGTCTTCTCCCGAACCTTCAAGGGTCCCTTCTGGGCCAGAAAAAATTATTCCAAAGTTTTTTCTCCGTTTGGACTCCGTTTGATATTGATTTTCTGAAAAGCCAAAAACAGACAAAAAAACAGCAACTAGCACTGGGCACTAGGTTAATAGGTTAGTCCCAAAAAATTATATATAATTGCATATAAAAGATCCAAGATTGATATTATAATAGCATGGAACAATAAAAAATTATAGATACATTGGAGACGTATCAAGCATCCCCAAGCTTAATTCCTACTCGTCCTCGAGTAGGTAAATGATAAAAATAGAATTTTTGATGTGGAATGCTACCTAACATGTTCATCATGTAATATTTTCTTTTACGGTATGAATATTAAGAACCGAGTGATTCAAAGCAATAGTCTATAATTTGATATAAAGACATCAATACTCAGGCATACCAACAAACAATCATGCCTTTCAAAAGAAAAATGCTAAAGAACGCTATCCCTACAAAATCATATAGCCCGTCATGCTTAGGCTTCCTAACACAAAGTATTAATCATGCACTACCCCGATGTCAGCCAAGCAATTGGTTCATACTTTTTAACGCGCTTCAGCTTTTTCAACCCTCACGCAATACATGAGCGCGAGCCATGGACATAGCACTATGGGTGGAATAGAGTGATGATAGAGATTAATAAGGGGAAGTCAAAAAGGAAGATAGTCTCACATCGACGCGGCTAATCAACGGGCTATGGAGATGCCCATCAATTGATGTCAATGCGAGGAGTAGGAATTGCGATGCAACGGATGCACTAAGAGCTATAAGTGTATGAAAGCTCAAAATAAAACTAAGTGGGTGTGCATCCAACTTGCTTGCTCATGAAGACCTCGGGCATTTGAGAAAGCCCATCATCGGAATATACAAGCCAAGTTCTATAATGAAAAATTCCCACTAGTATCTGAAAGTGACAACATAGGAGACTCTCTATATGAAAAACATGGTGCTACTCTGAAGCACAAGTGTGGAAAAGGATAGTAACATTGCCCCTTCTCTCTTTTTCTCTCATTTTTTTGTTGGGCTCTTTTTGGCCTCTTTTTCTTCTTTTTTTTAGTTTTCGTTCGGAGCCTCATCCCGACTTGTGGGGGAATCACAGTCTCCATCATCCTTTCCTCACTGGGACAATGCTCTAATAATGATGATCATCACACTTTTATTTACTTACAACTCAATATTACAACTCGATACTAGAACAAATATGACTATATGAATGCCTCTGGCAGTGTATCAGGATGTGCAACGATACTAGCGTAACATGTATGAAAATGATGAACGGTGGCTGAGCCACGAATACTATGTCAGCTATATGGTCATGCAAAGAAATATGACAATGATGATGTGTGTCATATAAAAAGAACGGTGGAAGTTGCATGGCAATATATCTCGGAATGGCTATGGAAATGCCATAATAGGTAGGTATGGTGGCTGTTTTGAGGAAGATATAAAGAGGCTTATGTGTGATAGAGCGTATCATATCACGGGGTTTGGATGCACCGGCGAAGTTTGCACCGACTCTCGAGGTGAGAAAGGGCAATGCACGGTACCGAAGAGGCTAGCAAATGGCGGAAGTGTGAGAGTGCGTATAATCCATGGACTCACATTAGTCATAAAGAACTCACATACTTATTGCAAAAGTCTATTAGCCCTCGAAGCAAAGTACTACTACGCATGCCCCTAGGGGGGAGGTTGGTAGGAGTTAACCATCGCGCGCCCCCGACCTTCACGCAAAGGTAGACAATCAATAATAAATCATGCTCCAACTTCATCACACTAAGGACTATACGTGCATGCTTCGGGAATCACAAACCTTAACACCAATATTCTTACTAAACCACAATCATTTACTAGTACCTCCCACATATTACCTTCTTAATATCGCAAAACTATTGCAAGGAATCAAACTTATCATATTCAGTGATCTACATGAAAGTTTTTATTATATCCCTCTTGCATACCTATCATATTAGGACCAAATTCATAACCCGTGCATATTACCATTGCTAATTATTAGACTCTCAAAAATATATAAGTGAAGCATGAGAGTGCTACTATTTCTTTAAAATATAACCACCGCCGTGCTCTAAAAGATATAAGTGAAACACTAGAGCAACTGCCTAGCTCAAAAGATATAAGTGAAGCACATAGAGTATTCTAACAAATCACGAATAATGTGTGTCCCTCTCAAAAAGGTGTGTTTATAAAATATGATTGTGGCAAACTAAAAAGCAAACAAAATCAAGCAAACTATAACACAAGACGCTCCAAGTAAAACACATATCATGTGATGAATAAAAATGTAGCTCCAAGTGATATACCGATAGATTGTAGACGAAAGAGGGGATGCCATCCGGGGCATCCCCAAGCTTAGACGCTTGAGTCCTCCTTGAATATTACCTTGGGGTGCCTTGGGCATCCCCAATCTTAGGCTCTTGCTGCTCCTTATTCCTTCATCCATCGTGGTCTCACCCAAAACTTGAAAACTTCAGCACACAAAACTCAACAGAAACCTCGTGAGATCCGTTAGTATAACAGATAAATCTTAAACTTTAGGTACTGTTGTAAATTGATTCATATTTAATATTGGAATTATACTTTACTCCAACTTCCCCATGGCTCATACCCCCCGATACGATCCATAGATTCATCAAAATAAGCAAACTATGGAACAAAAACCGAATCTGTCTAAAATAGGACAGTCTGTAAAGATCTATTTAAAAGGCATACTTCTGTAACTCCAAAAATTCTGAAAAATTAGGAAACATAAAAAATTCATATACCAATACTGTGTAAAAAATTCAGAATTTTATCATGCTCCAGTACAGAACCAAATATCCAGCACTGGACTCAAAACTTTCTGTTTTCATACAGCGTCAATTATACTATCCTCCAAATCATCCCAAAGGCATTACTTGGCACAAACACTAATTAAAAGATAAAAATGACAATCATAATAGAAGCTACAATTGTGTGAACTCACAAAATAGAAATAAAAAGCAAAAATTTAAGATACATATTGGGTTGCCTCCCAACATGCGCTATTGTTTTATGCCCCTAGCTAGGCATAATGCATAGTTTCAAGTATTATCATCCTTCAAATTAATTCCATAGGTGGCCCTCATAATAGATTCATATGGTGGCTTAATTCTATTTCTAGGGAAGTGTTCCATACCTTTCTTTAATGGAAATTGAAATCTTATGTTACCTTCTTTCATATCAATTATAGCACCTATGGTTCGGAGGAAAGGCCTACCAAGTATTATAGGACAAGACGGATTGCATTCAATATCAAGCACAATAAAATCCATGGGTACATAATTTCTATTTGCAAGAATAAGCACATCATTTATTCTACCCAATGGTTTTTTAATAGTGGAATCCGCTAGATGTAATTAAGGGAGCAAGGATCCATATCAGTGAGACCTAGCACGTCACATAAAGATTTTGCTATAGTAGAGACGCTAGCACCTATATCACACAAAGCATTACATTAATAATCTTTAATTTTAACTTTAATAGTAGGTTCCCATTCATCATGTAATTTTCTAGGTATTGAAACCTCTAAGTCAAGATTTTCTTCATGAGCTTTTATCATAGCTTCTACAATATGTTTAGTAAAAGATTTATTTTGTTCATAGGCATTAGGTGAATTAATCATGGATTGCAACAAGGAAATACATTCAAATAAAAAGCAACTATCATAATTAGAGTCCTTGTAATCCAAAGTAGTGGGCACATCACTATTTAAAGTTTTGACCTCTCCAAACCCACTTTTATCATTTTTATCAATAAGATCATCACCCTCCAAATAGTTGGGACGCCTTCTAGCTAAAGTTGACTCATCTCCAGTCCCTTTTTCATCAAGTTTTATATTACTAAATAGAGATTCAATAGGTGAGACACCAATCATTTTAATATCTTCATCATTACTACGATAGAAACCAGGTGGAATAGCTTTTTCTAAGAATTCTCGCTTATCTCTCAACCTAGCGGTTCTTTCTTTACTTTCATTAATGGAGGCATAGATAGCTTTAATAGACTCATTTATGTCATGTTTGGGTGGCAAAATTTTAATTTTGAGAGTTTCAACATCATGAGCAATTCTATCCATGTTCCTAGACATGTCATCAACTTTATTCAATTTTTCTTCTACCATAGCATTGAAAATCTTTTGAGAATTAATAAATTATTTAATATTACTTTACTTTCAAGATTAGAGGGTATCCTATTATTATTATATGAATTACCACAATTATTAGAGGAATTTTCGGGAAACGGTCTAGGATTGAAATTACCCTTATAAGCATTGTTGTTGAAATTATTTCTAGAGATGAAATTCACATCAATAGCATCATTATTTTTCTCAATCAAAGTAGACAATGGCACATCATTATGATCAATATGAGCACTTTTACTAGCGACAAATTTCATAAGAGCATCCATTTTATCACTCAAAGTATTAATTTCTTCGACATAATTTACCTTCTTACCAGTTGGAGTTCTTTTAGTGTGCCATTGAGAATAATTTGTCATAATATTATCAAGGAGTTTTGTAGCTTCTCCCAATGTAATTTCCATAAAATTACCACATGCGGCAGAGTCTAGAAGATTTCTAGAAACAAAGTTTAGTCCCGCATAAATTTTTTGTATAATAATCCATAAGCTTAAACCATGTGTTGGGCAATTTCTTATCATTAATTTCATTCTCTCCCAATATTGTGCAACATGTTCATTCTCAAGTTGCTTAAAATTCATTATTTGATTTCTTAGAGAAATAATCTTAGCGGGAGGAAAATATTTGGCAATAAAAGCATCCTTACACTTATCCCAAGAATCAATACTATTTCGAGGCAAGGATGAAAACCAAGTTTTAGCACGATCTCGTAGTGAGAACGGAAATAATTTTAATTTGACAATATCATTATCCACATCTTTCTTCTTTTGCATATCACAAAGTTCAACAAAAGTATTAAGATGGGATGCAGCATCTTCATTAGGACTACCAGAAAATTGTTCTTTCATAACAAGATTAAGCAAAGCAGCATTAATATCACATGACTCCGCACTAGTGGCGGGAGGAGCAATTGGAGTACTAATAAAATCATTATTATTAGTATTGGAAAAGTCACACAATTTAGTGTTTTCTTGAGACATGGCGACAAAGCAAGCAAACTAGCAAACAAGCAAACGAAAATATTTTTGTGTTTTTGTAAAATTGTTTTAGAAGTGGGGGAGATGAAAATGAGAGGCAAATGCAAATAAAAAGGCAAATGAAAATAAGAGCAAGTAGATGATAGTTTATGCGAAGGTACTTGATAGGTTTTGGTGATGTCTCCCCGGCAATGGCGCCAGAAATTCTTCCTGCTACTTCTGAACTGCGTTTGGATTTCCCCGAAGAGGAGAGGATGATGCAGTACAGTAGAGATAAGTATTTCCCTCAGTTAAGAACCAAGGTTATCAATCCAGTAGGAGAACCACACAGAACCTCGTTAGCAGCACCTACACACACAAAAGCAAATACTTGCACCCAACGCAAACAAGAGGGTTGTCAATCCCCTTGGCGGTTACTTGCAAGGATTAATTCTGATAGTGATAGATAGAAAAGTAAATTGCAAAATAAAAGAAAGGAAATAAAATTGCAGCAAGGTATTTTTGGATTTTAATATACGATAAAAGTAGACCCGGGGGCCATAGTTTTCACTAGAGGCTTCTCTCTCGAACGCATAGCATACGGTGGGTAAACAAATTATTGTTGGGCAATTGATAGAAAAGTGCATAGTTATGACGATATTCAAGGCAATGATCATGTATATAGGCATCACGTCTGAGACAAGTAGACCGACTCCGGCCTGCATCTACTACTATTACTCCACCCATCAACCGCTATCCAGCATGCATCTAGGGTATTAAGTTAAAAATAGAGTAACGCCTTAAGCAAGATGACATGATGTAGACAAAGTAAACTCAAGCAATATGATTAAACCCCATATTTTTATCCTTAATGGCAACAATACAAATACGTGTCTTGTCCCTTTCTGTCACTGGGATATAGAACACCACAAGATTGAACCCATCACAAAGCACCTCTCCCATTGCAAGATAAATCAATCTAGTTGGACAAACCAAACGGATAGATCGGAGAGAAATACAAAGCTATAACAATGATGCATAAATAAGTTCAGAAAATACTCAAATATTTCTCATGAATAATCTGATCATAAACCCACAATTCATCGGATCGCAACAAACACACCGCAAAAGAAGATTACATCAAATAGAACTCCAAGGAGATCGAGGAGAACATTGTATTGAAGATCAAAGAGAGAGAAGAAGCCATCTAGCTACCAGCTATGGACCCGTAGGTCTATGGTAAACTAATCACACATCATCGGAAGGGCAGCAAGGTTGATGTAGAAGCCCTCCGTGATCGATTCCCCCTCCGGCAGATTACCGGAAAAGGCCTCCAGATGGGATCGCGGAAGAACAGAGGCTTGCGGCGGCGGAATTTTTTTTCTAGGTTGCTCTTCTGTATATGGGGAATATTTGGGAATTTATAGGGCTACAATTTGGTCAAGAGGTGCCACGAGGGGCCCACAAGCCTGGGGGGCGCGCCCTCTGAGCTTGTCGCTGCCTCGTGGCTCTTCTGGTCTTCTCCCGAACCTTCGAGGGTCCCTTCTGGTTCAGAAAAAAATTAATCCAAAGTTTTTTCCCCGTTTGGACTTCGTTTGATATTGATTTTCTGAAAAGCCAAAAACAGGCAGAAAAACAGCAACTGGCACTAGGCACTAGGTTAATAGGTTAGTCCCAAAAAATGATATATAATTGCATATAAAACATTCAAGATTGATACTATAATAGCATGGAACAATCAAAAATTAAACTGATATATTTCATTAAAACCAAGATATTCACTCCAACATTGCCACTAATGACTAATGAATGCATAGGATTCCAAAAATCTTTTCTTTATTTGTTTCCATAGGAAATGGGCTATTTATGGCTGAAATCAAGCCAATACTTGGAAAGGAGTAAAGTGGAGATATAGGGATCAAGTGGGAGGTGCACTAGAGGAAACAGAGCAAAAGACGGCATTTCATGCGACCGCGGCCGCTCATATGAGCGGTCGTATGGCGTGGAAACCGAGGCTCCTCGTCCAACTGAACAACCTTTATAAGGGGCTGACGCTAAATGGATAACAGAACATCGAGAGGGAAGCGTAGAACAACCAGTCATCATCATCTTTTTCCATCTCCATCAACCCTAGTCGCCGCCATTTCCATCTCCATAGCCACGACCTTCACCTCCACCATAGTTCTGAGCAACCTAGTCATACTTGTAATCGTGTAGCACACACGACATCCATTGTAAGACATATTATCAATCAATCTATCTTCATGATGTGTTCTTCGATGTGTTATTTGTGTGATCTGATCTCCATGTGTGAGTAGGCTGGTAAGGTATGGGTTGAGGCAATGGCCTTGCAACCCGATGTATATGTTCGAGGGATCAATGGAAGGACTTTGAATTAATGTCTTGTATGTGATAGAGGCGAAGGCGTCCCATCTTTCGATGATATGGTGGCTATCGTTTGGTAGAAGTTGACTTTGACGATCTGACTACAAACGTGTGATGACATCACGCCTTAGCAATCGCTAAACCAACTTTGAGAGGTTATTGACCATGCCGGAGCACGATCAACCTGACCACGAAGGTCTATTTCCTGTGTGCAGACGAAGAAAAAGCAAGTAATTGAAATTGCAATCTGAATATTGCAAATATAAGAGGAAATATTTATTAATGAAAGTAGGGTTCTGTGACATCTTGGTCTGGTCGTTGAACACAAACGAAGTACGCGAAGTTGCAGCTATGGCGAACTTTTAATCTAAACAAAACCCAAGCAAAAAGCTGCTAGATTGATCTATTTATATAGGAGCAAGGGGTGGCGTCCAAGGAGGTGGGAGGACGTCCCAAGGCAGCCTAAAACCAACCTAGGTCGTACAAGGCCCATGGGCCCAAGTGGAGGTGACGCAACACCTTTGGACTTGTAGTTTGACTTGGATTCTGCTGCAGCGTTGGAATGTTTCGGAGATATCTCCACGCTCCGGACGAATTTTAAGGTGAATCCAATTGGGTTGGAAAGTACACGAGATAAGCTTTCCAACAAAAAAAGATTCACCCAATTCGATATCCGTATGAAAAAGTTGTGAACGTTTGAAGTCAGGTATGTCTGTGTAGTCCGAATCTGAGTGCAGAACGTGAGAGACTTGGTCTCTATCTTCTCTTGGGCTAAAAGTGACGTGAGAGATCTTTCCAAGTTTTGGGTTGATTATCAATATTTTTCTTACAATACATACTCCACCAAACAGAAGCAAAACCACTAAATTCTCGAGTGGCAGCTCGTACTTTCTCAAATTCAGAAAAATCATGGCTAGTAAACATTTGTTCTAACTCAAGCTCCCAAGAAAGATAAATAGCAGGATTAAATCTACCCTCAAATGGCGGTAGAGAGATAGCCTGACCATATGCTTGTGTGTGTTGTCCCACTTCTCGTAGTGGTGAAGATGTGTCCGTCCAAGAACTTCCAACTCCGGAACCTGTCATAATTAGTAGAAACGAGAAACAAAATCCAAGAATAATGTTCCTATGAACTATTGGGATGTGGTGGTAAAGCGCTCACAGTAAAGAAAATATCAATATCTTACAAGTTCTTACCATGCAGCAGGTGGTGATCAGCAACCAGCGGTGTCGAATAACTTCGAAGATTGTGTAAAGCGATTGCCAGGTGAACGTATGTATACACGGTATAGAAATATGTGGAGCTTGGAAGGCTTAAATATATGGTAGCAAAAGATTAGCAATAATCAATTCAGAGATGCAATGTTGAATAAACGCTCAACGACGATACTGTACTAGTCCTAGGCTAGACCGGACTAGAGACGTGAGCCTAGAACACTAATGGGGTCACGGTGTAGCACAACTAGCAGCAACAAAGGATATGAAGTAGCTCAGGACAACAAGATATAAGCGAAGATCACAATGGCAGTAAAGGTAATGATGAGAAATAAGCTCCAAGCAGGATATACCAAACACTCTCTCTGCAACTTTTCTATGTAAAACTTGTGATAAAACTTTTGATATTTTTTTCTCAAGAATACTATTGACTCAAGCTTTCCAACGCAAAAAGAATCACTCAATTCCGAGTTTGTATGAGGAGTCAAAATATTCGGGAACTGGCCTGAAAAACAGTGAAAAACTGTGTTCACGAACTTCGGAGGGCAAAAACTCCTATTTAGGAGCCAATTTGGAAGTCAAAATAATGAACAAACTTCTTGAAGTATTCAGATGCGGTTCGTCGATACCTTGAATTTGAGTACTTGTGGAGCCAAAATGGACTTCGGATGAGGAAGATATGCCTGTTTTACTGAACCTGCGCAAAACTGATTCCAATCCGAATTCAGGTACGAGATTGAGTCTAAATAGATCCGAAATTTGTCTTTTTTCCCCTTCTCTCTTTTTTTCACTTTTTTTCTCTATCTTTTTTTTCTCTCACTTTTTTTTCCAAAACAAACTAGATAAGATTCAGATTGGATCAAGCGAAGATGCGAACGACCTCAAGTATGATTATGATAATGAACGATGGGGAGCACATGGTGGAAACTGATGGATGGCGATGGTCGACAGCGGAAGGGATGATGATGCAGCGGCGGCATGACTAATGTGAACAGAACTCGAAACTCTAAATGAACTAGACACTAAGACCAGCAACTCGACACGACGATGCAACCGATAATTCAGCTATGCAAACAATAAAAAGAAAATTGCAAAGGCTCAGACTGGCTTGGACAAAGGATGAACAGATCTAACTTTTTTTCTGGCTTTTTCTTGGATAATAGGTAAGAAAATAAATCTAATCTAGGGATAACTGAAAAGTCTCACCGAGCAACCTGAAAACTGATACCACTGGATAGAGGCGAAGGCGTCCCGTCTTTCGATGAGATGGTGGCTATCATTTGGTAGAAGTCGACTTTGACGATCCGACTATGAACGTGCGATGACGTCACGCCTTAGCAATTGCTAAACCAACTTTGAGAGGTTATTGACCACGCCGGAGCATGATCAACCTGACCACGAAGGTCTATTTCCTGCGTGCAGACGAAGAACAAGCAACAAATTGAAATTGCAATCTGAATATTGCGAATATAAGAGGAAAACTTTATTAATTAAAGTGGGGTTCTATGACATCTTGGTCTGGTCGTTGAACACAAACGAAGTACGCGAAGTTGCAGCTATGGTGAACTTTTAATCTAAACAAAACCCAAGCAAAAAGCTACTAGATTGATCTGTTTATATAGGAGCAAGGGGTGGCGGCCAAGGAGGTGGGAGGATGTCCCAAGGCAGCCTAAAACCAACCTTAGGTCATACAAGGCCCATGGGCCCAAGTGGAGGTGATGCAACACCTTTGGATTTGTAGTTTGACTCAGATTCTGGTGTAGCGTTGGACTGTTTCGGCGATATCTCCACGCTCCGGAATTTTTTTAAGGTGAATCCAATTGGGTTGGAAAGTACACGAGCTTTCCAACAAAAAAAGATTCACCCAATTCGATGTATGTATGAAAAAGTTGTGAACGTTTGAAGTCAGGTATGTCTGTGCAGTCCGAATCTGAGTGCAGAACGTGAGAGACTTGGTCTCTATCTTCTCTTGGACTAAAAGTGACGTAAGAGAACTTCTTGAACAACACCTAAACGTCTCTTTTTCCCTTATCTTCATATGTGTATTGTACAAGTGTATGGTAGTTCTACAATTAGGCATAAAACAAAAAGAGGTGAAGTACTTTTGTTCTGTATAGCATAAATAAATTATTGCATAACTTTTATCAGAAATCACCTCAAATAAATACGCGTATGCAATATTTGTGATCATATCCAAGGTAGCCATGTCCTCATCAGTGTGTGTAACATAAAATTGTTCCGAAAGTTGTCTCTTGTCTCGTTCACGTTCTTCATCCCTGCAGGTACCCAATATCATGGAGAACAAGCCATGGAGAGGCTAAGGGCAGGGAGATCATGAAGTATTATTCTGAACGCCAGTGACAAAAAGGTTTAGTACGGTAACACGAATCCTATCCCTAGGGATTCAAGAGGTGTAGTCATTAAACACCCAATGCTTTTGTCTGATTATTGCAATCCTAATTATCAAGGCAACCCCGTGCGACGGATAGAGCCTTCGGTTGGACAATTGACTCATGCAGGACGCGTGCCGGTCAAGACGTAATTTGGACACATCCCCCACTTCGATACATAGCAAGCACATCTTGATGGGTGACTTCCAGAGCACAATTTAAGATCATATTTGGTCCCGTCACAAGTATATGGTTGTAAGCATAAGACCTCATACCCATGTCTATTTTTATTATAAGTGTACGTCATGTGTAATTTTGATTTACGATCCGATACAAAGCTGGAATTAATTCTTTAGCAAAAGCTTGTGTGAGACCCTAGCTTAAAGGGCATCGTCCTCCCGTGGGTTCGATAACTCAGGGTCACCTCTGGGGGAAAAGGCGAGAATCCTTTCTGCTCCATTTCTGGATCACCAAATGAAGTAATCAAACCTTTTCTGGTACCATTGCCGGGGAGGCTTTGTGTGCCTAATCTTTGTGTTTAGAGTTTTGTTTCAGTTTTTAGTTTAATTTTTGTTGCAGGTCTTGTCAGTAGAAAACCACAAAAAGTTTACCTTGGCTCGTAATCTTGGAAGCTTTGCTACTCCTAGCAATAGTTTCATGCGTGAACCTATAGCACAACCTGATGTCACTGCCGCTGAGTATGAGATTAAACTGAACCAAGTCTCTATGGTTCAACATGACCAATTTGGAGGCTCTGCTTCTGAGGATGCCGGTATGCACTAGCATAATTTTTCTGAATTGTGCAACATGATACGCATTAGAGATTATGATCCAAATGCTTTGAAGGTGCGTCTATTTCCTTTCTCCTTGAGAGGAAAAGCAAAAGAATGGCTTCTAGCTTTGCCTAGACATAATATAACTTCATGGGCTGATTGTTGTAGTAAGTTTTTATCTAAGTTTTGCCCACCTGCAAAAATGATGCAACTTCGTTCACAGATAACAAGTTTTAAGCAGGAAGATCGCGAGCCACTAGCGCTTGCGTGGGATTGCATGAAGGAAGCTATAAGGAATTGTCCCAGCCATGGGATGGAAGAATGGTTAATCCTTCATATGTTTTATAATGCTTTAAATCCTATGTCGAAAACTATGCATGATACTGCTGCAGGTGGAACTATTATGGGAAAAACCATAGCTGATGTTAAAAAGTTGCTTGACGAGATGCAAGAAAACCATGCCCAGTGGCATGTTGAAAGGACTACCACCAAGAGAGTCAATGCAATTGCTAAACAGAAGACGGAGTTGTCCGCTAAGCTTGATGAACTCATCTCCGTCATGAAAGGTAAAGAAGAGGTAAAAGTGAATGCTATTACTGATGAAGAAGTTAATGATGTGAATTTCATTCCTCATAATAGTAATCCCAACTCGAAAAATAATGGGTATGCTCCTAGATCGCCTTATCCTAATAGTGGAGCGCCTAACAATTTTAATGGAACTAGCAATGGAAATAGAAATACTCTAGAGGAAACTCTAAAAAAATTTATTGGTAGTCAAACTGAGTAGAATGAAACCTTTAAAAGTATCTTGAAGAATCATGATAACTTACTTGGTCAATTGACCGGTAAGATTGTTGGACTCACTAATGATGTGCAGATTCTAGATGGAAGAACTAAGAGCATGGCAGCACAAGTGGCTAAAATTGTAGAGAGCCATACTTTGATCCTAGCCAAGTTTGTAGGTAAACCATAACCTAACCCGGTTGAAGATATAAAGATGATGAGAAGTAAAGAAGAAAATGCAAAAGAGCTTGATAAAAGCCATGTGCCATAGTATACATATACGGTTGCAGACTTCGTGAATATGATAGCAATGAAACACCCACTACTTGAGGTATCAAATGATGAGGCATATAATGTCCTTGTTGATCATGTTGCAACTAAGGTATGTGAGTTGGATGATGAAAGGAAAAAGCTATATAGTAAGTTGCCTGCTAAGCAAGAAGATGCTTTTGAGCCTACTATTGAGATTGAGATTGGTTTGAATAAATTCAATGCTTTGTGTGATCTAGGTGCTAGTGTTTCCACTATCCCTAAATCTATATATGAAAGTCTTAATCTTGGTCCTTATGACTAATTCTACTTTTACGCAAGCAGTAGGGATTAAGCATGGTGTTATTTTTCAAATAAATGATTGCCCTGTCATGATTGATCTTGTTATAGTTGATATGCCTGAAGATCCCATTGCTCCTATTATTCTCGGTAGGCCTTTTCTTAGGACCATAAAGGCTGTTATCAATGTGTTTGAGGGGTGCAAGATTTGACCTTCCTTCAAAGGATCCTTTTGTGAGACATTTCCCGATGAAAAAGAAAATGAAGACACACACCGGAGACAGCATTGTTGTCCATGCTCAAAGTTATGGTCTTGGTGTAATTGCACCTAAGTGATCATCACTACGGTCGAGCTATCCAACTGAAAACAAGCGCTTCGTGGGAGGCAACCCACACAAATAAGGTAGAGAAGTAAGTTTTTGTTTTTGTTTCAGTAAAAGAGTGTTGAAGTTTTTATTAAGGAGGTTAAGTTGAGAAGAGTTGTTCTAATGAGGCCTTTCTATTGTGCAAAATTATCATGTGTTGTATTGACGTTTGAATGCCTAGAATTATGCCTATATGCTGTGTTGGAACTAATCCCGCAGGAATTATTTGGAAAAGTGAAGTTTCGGAAGAAACAGAACAAAAGACGGTCTAACGTGCGACCACTTTGGTCGTTCGGCCAGTCGTATAGAATCCTGGCGGCTCCAACAGAAACACACCAAAGGCAAAAGAGCATTCGACGGCGTATCATGTGAGCACACCCACTCGTATGTGCGGTCGTATGAACTTTCGGCAAAAATAGAGAAGAAGTCCAGAGCGTTTGACGGCGTTCCATGCGAGCATCCGCGCTCGTATGAGTAGTCATATGACATCATCAACCAGAAGGTCAAAATGAACTGAACAGAAGACGGCGTAGAGTACGACCACACCTGCTCGCATGACTGGTCATATGAGGTAAGCACAGACAGAACAACATCTCTAGAGTGAACGACGGCGTTCTATACGAGCGGTCCCAGTCGTATGGATCTCTGGCGGCCGCAAAGAGGCCGGGGCAGGAGGTATTTTGCCCCCATCTCTTGTCTTTCTTCTTCTTCCTCCTCCAAACCTCTCCAAACCCTACCACAACTTTGCCCGATCTCCCTACTCGTTTGATTTCAGTTCAAATCCTTCCACGTGATCGATCTATGGTATGTTTCTCCTCCGACCCCCAACTTATTTTTTGCAAATCCATGTTCTATGTGCCTAGCATTGCCATTTCTAGGGTATGTGTATTTTTGATTCAATTTTTGAGTTTGGCTTGGATTCGTTGATGTTATTAGAGGAGTATGATGTTGTGATTTCCGTAGGATCACTATTGTATTGGACTGAAAAATTATTTTGTAGATGTTCATGAGGAGGGCCACACATGTTGCTCGTGATGATGCATCGGGTTCATCTGCGAGTGCCGCACAACAACAATAACAAATTTTCACATATGGGATTGTCTTCACTGACCTTGAGGCTATGAGGAAATACAAGAAGCTTCATGCAAGGAAGATGAGACTACCAAGTGGGCTTGCGAGTCCACACTAGCCAAACTGGGCATCGGTAATGATTTCAATTTGTTTGTGGTAATGTCGGGTTGCATCATTTTGTTTATTAGGGATGTGATACATATGAACGCATGACGCTTGAGTTTCTTAGCACTCTCTCGCGTAATGTTGGTCTCGTGCCAAATGCTTATGAGGAAGAGCGGATCACTTTCTGTCTCATGGACCAAGACTTCAACATCACTCTACATGAGTGGTGTACTCCCTTTGGCTTCACCAACAACAATGAAGACATACGCTATGTCTATGATTTTACGGAACCGCACCCAAGGCAATCCTTTGATCGGATGAGTTACCATGGTTCCAAACAAAGGGTCAGTTGCATTGAAAGTCCTGCTATTCGATATTTCTATTATGTTATCACTAACTCATTGCAGGCACGAGGAGAAGTTTCTAAGATGAATCATGAGAATATGCTAATTCTCAGGAAAGCATCTAACCTTGACGTTGCCCAACCTTGGTGAAGGTGTCCTGGATTGGGGGGTCCCGGCCTAGTCGATCTAGTCCATGGGCCGGACTCAAGGCCTGACAAAGAGCAAGGACTCCAGAAGCTTCCAACTTGGAGAACCAGCATATCGGGCCTCACCGAAGACTTGGCGTGTACCCCAAGGATATGAGATTCGGCATGTAATCCCTAAATGGTAACCGACCATATGTAACCCTAGATACCCCTGGTGCCTATATAAATCAGAGGGTTTAGTCCGTAGAGGCAGAGATTCACACATCATCCTCTAGGTTTAGACCACAACTTACGATCTCGAGGTAGATTAACTCTGTACCTTGATACATCCACAATATAAACAAGAGCAGGACGTAGGGTTTTACCTCCTTCGTGAGGGCCCGAACCTGGGTAAATCTTCGTGTCCCTCGTCTCTTGTTAACCATCAACCCGATCTCACAGCTCGGGCCCCCCTACCCGAGATCTTTCGGTTTTGACACCGACACCTGGGGCAATAATTTTGCTACACCTCGCGCACCGAGCAAATCATGCACAAGGGGACATCACGTGTGGAGGAGTCATAACCATGTTGGCCAACTCCCTTGGTCTCAACTACAGTCATCTCCTCCCCATTGTCAGTAACACCCTTGTTAATATTCGAGTTTTATCTAGCGCAGGAATGGTAGTAGTTCGTCGTGGTCGTCATTGTATTCGAATTCCTGGAGTTAGGTACTTGTTGCTTACTCCTATGCCTAACTGTTTCTCCATAGAAAATGGACAATTGCATTATGTGCCATAGGAGGGAGATGCAGCTTTTGACCAAGAGGCCCCCGAACTAGCACAAGTTGATGAAGAGGATCTCACCGACGAAGAAGAGGAGCAGCACCATGAGGAGCAGCCACAACAAGAAGCCTACACCACCTACACATACCTTTACAGTCTTCAGGGCTCCATCAATGACATGAGCAACCTTGCCGAGTCCCTTTGAAGCACGTCCATCTACATGAACACGAGCTTCTCCAACTGGAGCCAAGGATGGGCTCCGAACCAGCCGCCACCTGTCGACGTATGACAATATATGGGACCAGAGGAAGATCCCTTCCTAGGATCGGTGGTGGGCGTCGCAGCACACAAAGAGCAGCACAAACCAACGATCGGCACGCAAGTGGTTTACCCAGGTTCGGGCAGCACGGATGCGTAAAACCCTACTCCTACTTTGGTGGATTTCTGCAAGTGAGAGACCCTGTTACAGAGAGCGCAGCACTTGCCGACAATGAGCTCAGAAGGTGCAGCTAACTAAACAGGAGTCGAATCCCTTTCTACATTGCCATGGTCCTTCTTTTATAGCTTAAAGGGGTCACTGATAACCCACAAGTATAGGGGATCGTTTGTAGCCTTTTTTGGTAAGTAAGAGTGTCGAACCTAACGAGGAGCTAAAGGTAGAATTAATATTCTCTCAAGTTCTATTGACCACCGATACAACTCTATGCACACCAACATTTGCTTTACCTAGAAACAAGTAATAAAACTAGAAGTACTTTGTAGGTGTAGTGGGATAAGTTTGCAAGATAATAAAGAACAAAAAAACAAAAGTTATGTGCTGCTTTAATAAAAGAACAATTAAGTTAGTATAACGAGTGTGGAAAAGTGGTGGTAGGATTTGTGAAATTGTCCTAAGCAATTGATAACAAGATTGGTAATCATTATTGCAATTTTATATGAGGGAGAGACATGAGCTAACATACTTTCCATACTAGGATCATATGCACTTATGATTGGAACTCTTGCAAGCATCCGCAACTACTAAAGATCATTAAGGTAAAACCCAACCATAGTATTAAGTGTCAAGTCCCCTTTACTCCCATACGCAACAACCTACTTACCCGAGTTTGTGTTTCTGTCGCTCACGCAACCCTGACAGTAAGTAAATTATGAACATATTGCAACACCCTACAGCGGGAATCCCCTACGTGTGCGCGGCATAGAAGGCACCATAGGACAGCACCAAAATAAAACATGCAACTCAAACCAATCAAGATCATCAATCAACCCATAGGACAAAAATAATCTACTCAAACATCATAGGATGGCTACACATCATTGGATAATAATATATAGCATAAAGCACCATGTTCAAGTAGGGGGTACAGCGGGTTGCAGGAGAGTGGACCGCTAAAAATAGATGAGGGAAGTTGATGGAGGTGTTGATGATGATGACGGAGTTGTTGGAGTAGATCACCGTCACACGATGTTTCCCCCGGCGGCGCTCCGGCGTCACCGGAAGAGAGGGGGGAGAGGTCCCCCCTCCTTCTTCTTATTGCTTGGCCTTCCCCCTAGATGGGAGAAGGATTCCCCGTCTGGTCCATGGCTGCCATGGCCCTCGAGGGGTGGGAGCCCCTCCGAGATTGGATCTCTCTCTCTCTGTTCCCTTTTGTTTCACGTTCCTATTTTCTGGCCCTTCACTGTTTCTTATATTCCCGGAGATTCGTAACTCCGATTGGGATGAAATTTTAACACAATTTTTAACCAGAAATTATCTTTCTTGCGGCAGAACAAGGGAGACAACCGACTTATGGGGTGGCCACAAGCTCACCCGGCGCGCCCTAGGGTAGGGGGTGTGCCACCCGAGCTTGTGGGCCCCTCGAGCACCATCTTGCGTTGATTCTTGTGCCAAAAAAACCATGTATTCGATAAAAAAATCACCATAACTTTTTATCCTGTTTGGAATTCATTTGATATGGATTTTCTATGAAATACAAAAACATGCAAAAAAACAGGAACTGGCACTGGGCACTAGATCAATATGTTAGGCCCAAAAATAATATAAATTGTTGCCAAAAATATGTGAAAGTTGTAAAATAATGGCATGAAACAATCAAAAATTATAGATACGTCAGAGACGTATTAGTCACCATAGTGGCAAAATAGTAATTTACATGTTGGAAGTGGCTATAGTCACTACAAAAAAAACACTTCCGTGATGATACGTCTTTGTCACAGTAGGTGAAGTTTTCTGTCATGCATGTACATCCGTGACAATTTTATGACAGAATCAAGATAGTCATACCTGTGCTGTCGTAGAAGTGTTCCATGACAATACTGAAATTATCATCACGGAAGTGTCCACTTCCATGATGATAAATGTCGCGTCATGGAAGTGCTTTCGTCAAGGGTAACCGACACGTGGCATCCACCATAACGGGTCGCCGTTAAGCTATCGGGTTCCGGTTTGGATCCAATAACCCGTTAGCAGCCCTGACCAATGGCGATTTTCCACGTGTAAATTTCTCATTCACCGTCCGATCCACGTGTCAGCTCGGCGTTGCGACAGATGTCATCCATTCATTGGACGAGAGACGCCTATGATACGTCGACATGTGGCGCGGCCCAATAGTGGCCCATTTAGGTTATAAAGGCCGGCCCGTTTGACTTGGTCAAAAGTTAGCGGGCCGGCCCATGGAAAGCCTGTTAACGGCTTGTTCGCATACAGCCCATTTACGGCCCGGGTACTCACGGCCCGTTAGGGCCTTTCAATATTCGGCCCAGTAGCATCATGTGGGCCGTCCCATATGATTCCAGCCCGTTGTCACTTTTGGCCCATCTATGGCCCGTGAAGTCTTTCAGCCCATATGAGGCCTTTTGCATCTTGGGCCCATTGACGGCCCATGGTGAAACAGGCCCATCATGAACAGAAAACTGCTTTGAGCCCATTAACGGCCCATGATTCAATTGGGCCGTTTCCAGCCCGTGTTCTCTTTCGGCCTTTTAAGGGCCCATAAATTCTTGGGCTCATTTCCGGCCCTCGATTACTTATGGTCCGTTACTGGCCTGTTATGCTAATGGGCCAAATTTAGCCCGTGGTGACAATCGGTCCATTTGTGGCCCGTTAACACGTTGGGCCGTTTTCATCCTGTCCTGTAATCCGGCCCATTAACGACCCATCATGCCTGTTGATAGAATTAAGCCTGTGCTGTCTTCTGGCCTGTTAACGACCCGTTATGGTCTGGGCCCATAAACGGACGGTTCCGATTTAGGCCCGTTTATGGTCGATATTGCGGTCCGGTTTTAGCCCATGAATAGTACGGCCCATGGATCCTCGGCAAGTACGAGGCCCATGGAAATTACAGCCCGTAGGAGGCACGTGGATCCTACGGCCCATAGGTGGGCCATGGATCCCTACGGCCCGTAGGAGGCCCATCGTTACCACGGCCCATATGTGGCCCATGGTTATTGCGGCCACTAGCAAACCGAGGAAAAAGAACTGCAGTGACTACAAGGAAACAAATAAATAAGCAAGCAACTAACGCTAGGCTATTACGGCGATTACAGACATTACATCCACTGGGCATCAAAGTTCGCCACCAGTGCAAATAAAGGGAACAACAAAGCACCATATTACATACAGTGGGCGTCTAAATTGGCCAACAGTGCAAATAAACGCGGCAGCAAAACAAGTCCAGAATAGAAACAACTTCAGTAGAGCTCAAGAAACATTTTCCTGGGTATCCACCATGCTGGCAATAAGCTTAGCAAGCTTATTAGCTTTCTCTTGTTTGGCGCTAAAATCCTCCAACGCTTGCTGTTGCACCAGAAAGTATGCATCTGAATTCTCCAGGGACTTCCTCAGTCCTTCGGCTTCTTGCCGCAGCACAGCTGATCGATGTCTTTCAGCTTGTAGTTGAGACTCAAGAAACCGAACTGATTCAGACAGCGAGTTTGAAGAGCTTGTGCAAGCGGTAGTGGCCAGTAACTCGAACACTACATCAAGATAGGACTTTGGGGTTGTCTCATTGTCTTCAAGATAGTTTTCCTTATCTGATTTATCAGCTTTGTTGGAGACCAGCAAGGTTGTCTCACTATCTTCAACCTTATCTGCATTACTTCCTTTACCATTGCTTAATGTGGTACTCTTCTCCAATATTCTGTCAGCATTCTAAAAGAAGAAACAAGCAGACACATAACATGTTTAGCATGTAGTATATGAAACTCATTTTGGTGTACCAGTTCAGTAGGAAGGTGGACAGGATTAAACTATCAAGTCTTCTATTGCAAAGTAGTACATTATAAGAGCATCAAACAAACATATATCTATGTGCTACTGTCACTGCATTGTCTTGCCAAAGCAAAATAGAGACACAGTTCAAATCATATCAGTTCAAGACAAAATAGCATTGAAAGAATATAAGTGTGGGAAAGTACATGGCACCACAAGATTTCAAATGGGTACCACGGGTATACATGTACAACTAACAACACTATTGGCTCTGTTTTGATGCTAGTAATGTGCATGATATGAGAAGACAACTGTCTACACAATTGAAATTGAAATCAACATAGATCAATTTAGAAGAGCAAACCAGTTAAAGAAACATGTTTAAACATACATGTTGTGCCATTGGAGTTTCGATTGGATCCTTCTATTTAAAAATTAGTTGGCATGAGTAAATACAATGATACAAGAGCAAAGCAGTATGCACCATAGCTATGGAATCTTACCTGAGAACAGTTGTTCTTCAGGTTTAAGCACTTGTTCTACAAGAAGAGAGTACAGTAAGAAGCAGCCATATAGTACTTCAAAATGAAATATGATCTCATAGACCCTACCAGATTCATGGGTCTAGACCAATACAGAACAAGGCATTCCCAGTTATCGTCCCGTAAATGTGTCTCCGGAGAAAGTAAGGGAATTTGATGAGTTTCTTTGCCAGTGAAATATATTTTCTTCAGGTAATTCTGATACTGCCGCAAAGCATTCTTGAAGATAGCACAGGTATTAGCACATGTTACCTCATCCTGAGTTTCCAAATCGGTCATTCTCTACACAGAAAAATGGGAACATTTGCTGTGTTACAACCAACAGGGAGGTAGAACGTATGGGACAAAGCAAAGTAATTGCCATGAATACTTACACATAACTCCTGGAGGAACACCTGCAACTGGCTTTTTCCTTCATCTTCAGTATAATATTTCCATGATGGGAAGATACGCACATAGGATTTAACAACATCAAATGCGATAGACGCTAAACTACGGATGACTGGTTCTGCTTCGTCCATAGGAATAGGTGTACTAACTGGTGGAGTTGGGGTTCGCCGTGGTAGTCCTGGCGCTTTGGGCACTGGAGCTGCCTTACTAACTGCTCTTGTTTGGGAGCTCTATTGTGGAGATGGTGCTGTGTCAACTGGAACTGGGTTACTATCTGCTGGGATTGGGGTTGGATTCGTTGAAGCTGGTTCTCTGTCCATCGGAGTAGGGGTACAATCTGCGATAGTCTGGGTTATGTGTGGTAGGGCTGGTTCTTGTGCAAGTACAACCGGGGTGCTATCTCCATCGACAGGTAGCGCTGTTTTATTTGAAGACCGTATTTTTACTCCGCTAGATACTGCCATCACCCCCTCCAATTCAAATGGATGATAAATAAGAAAAGTAGTTGAATGTACAGACCTTGTATGAGACAGATGCAATAGATAGTGAGGAAAAAAGAGGGCATGAAATAGTTCACATATATGTTGTTTAACTAAACACGATAGCATGACATAATTTCACATATATGATGTCTATCTAAACAGTATAGCATGACATAATTCAAAGATATGATGACTAACTAAAAAGGATGGCATGAGATAATTATATAATGTCTTTAGTAAACAGGTTTGCATGACATAATTCACATACATGTTATCTAAGTAAACAGGATGGCATGATATAATTCACATATGTGATTTATATACTAAGCAGATGGCATTCACATATATGATGTCTAAACTAAGCAGATGGTGTTGAATATTGTGTATATGATGTCTAAATTATGGAATGCAAGACAGCATATATAACCGTGCCAAGTTAGAGCATACACCTCGGGGGGGGGGGGGGTAGGACTGGTCATCTGTCTCTGAATCCTCCTCTGAGGAGCTATCTGGACCCAGTAAGAGATCTGCTTCGACATGTAGCACTATCTGCTCCGAAGAACTTGTTTTCACTCTAGATTTTTTCATCACCCACCCAAATGGCTGATTCACAGGAAGGGTAGTTGAATGTACAAACATTGTCAACAAATGAAAATGTAATGGAAAAAAGGAATGGCAAGATATAATTCAAATATATGATGCCTGGCTAAACAGGATGGCATTCCATATTTCACATATACTATGGCTGGCTAAAAAAGATGGCATTGCATAATTCACATATGTGATATAGAAACTAAACAGGTGGCATTACAGAACATGTCTAAACTAAGCAGATGACTTATATGATGTCGAAAGTAAGCAAAGCAAGGAACCATATGCATGATATGACCAACATCATCATGCCAAGTTAGAGCAAACACCTTGGGGGGGGGGGGGTAAATAGGAGTGGTCAGCTCCCTCTGACTCCACCTCTGAACAGCTATCTTCCTTTGGATTACAATCTGGAGGAGGGGGGTGGGGTTGCCATTGCACCCACCATGGAGTGATGTCTGCATGACATTCTATTGCTGCACAAGACTCTTCTCTTTTTCTCTACATGTTCAGCATGACTGTGTACAATAACTGACATGCATACGAAAAAAATATAGTGAGATTAAGTAAGGAGAGCATGCAAAAATCTAGAGTGATGGTAACAACCAGTGGATAGATCCAAAAATAATGATAGCAGGCAAATGATAGCTTAATTTAATAAAAAGACAGATGATGGCTGCTTTACTGTTTGTTTCCCACCCAAGATGAATGACATAGTAGATACCCCAGATGAAACAGATAGTAGATCGATATACTATTCATTACTGCCTCGATATGTGCCCCACAAGCATTTTCAAACTCAAGTTTGAACATTAATTTGGACCTGACTTGGACTCTAAGAGATGAACAGGATGATAAAGTAGCAGGTAATATTAAGCAATGCATAAAGTAAGCAGAAACAAAAGAGTGCGACCTCTCTTGCGGACCCGTGTACTCCTCAGGTTCATCTGCTGAGTCGATGATGGTGATGCAGTTGCGGTGGCTGCCGGCGGTGGGGAAGGAGATCTGAGGCGGCGAAAGACGATAAGGAGTCGTGATGTCTGGTATGGTGGACGCTTCTGTCGATGGAGCAGCTCAGGTGAGGTGGACGACGGCGCGGCAGGAGCAGGACAAACCACACAAAGTTTTCTTCGACACCTATCTATAAATGAAGTAATTCTGTAAGGGCTCCTTTGGCTTGCAGGAAGAGAACAGGAATGCAAAGAAACACGGCCAAATTAAAGTCAAACCACCTACAAATGTGTACAGTTAGAATGTTATTATGCCACTGATGCACTTTGTCTTCTTTTCATGCATAGGATTTTGATAAGTAGGTCCAGGTGGATGTTAAAATTTCTGTGTTTTTTCTTTGAAACAGACACGAAAGGAAAAATTCCTTCAGTTTTGTTTTGCTCCATTCCTTTCAACCAAATCCATGAATAATTGAATAGTAGGGTACCATAGGAAAATTTCCTATTGCTATGTTTTTCCTTCACTTTTTCCTTTGAACCAAAATAGCCCTAAGGGATTGACATGAATGTAGAGTAAAAAGTGATGCGACAAGTGTACAACCTCTTTGGCATAGCCGTGTTGACCTCGGCATCATTGGGTCAGTCGCTGAAGATGTTGCAGTGGAGGTGGCTGTCAGAGCTGGGGAAGAAGATCTGAGGCGTCTATAGACGGCGTCGAGGGTACTGCTCTGTTGTGATGGATGGTTCCGTCGTTGGAGCAGCTCCGGCGAGCTGTACGACGTCGAGGCTGAAGCAGTACAAGACGGACATCGTTAATCTGAAGTGGGATTCTAATACCATCTCCAATAGATGATGTAAAATACATCACCAAAAAGTGCTAGCTGTAAAATTTACATCACCAAAAGACAACCAACTCCAACAGATGATGTAAAAACTGTTGACTCTGAAATTAACTATCGAAACTGAATTTTACTATCGAAACAGACTGTTACTGTCGAAACTGAATTTTACTGTCGAAACTGAATGCACTAGTAGCAGACAAGCACTTCATTGGTAGTTTAGGCCGCTCGAGCACTGGTAGCAGAGAAGCAGTAATCTAAATCAGCAGCCACTCAACAGGGAATGCACTAGCATCTAGCAGCCGGAGCAGCAGCGCGAACGAGAGCCAGAGCAGCAACTCGTGTAGCCGCTGCAGCCCGTGTACCAGCATCAGCAGCGCGAGCGAGACCAAGAGCAGAGCAGCAGCACGAGTAATAGCAAGAGCAGAGCAGCAGCGCGAGCGAGAGCCGGAGCAGCAGCAGCAGCTCTGGCTGGTATGGACGCCGCCACCGAGGGAGCCTCACAATGGGGGAGATCCGCCATGACGGATGTCGCCGGCGGCGTCGGCGTCGAGGGAACCGGGTCATGGCGGAGCGGGATCGAGCACCGGCGGCGCAATGAGGTCGAGTGAAGGAGAAGATGCGATGAGTGTACAACCTCTTTGGTGCCGCCGAGTAGGCCTCGGCTTCATCCGAGGAGTCGGTGAGGATGATGCGGTTCCGATGGGGTAGGTTAAGGCGGCGCTGTGGGAATGGAGCAGCCGCGATAGACGAGGCGATCATCGGAGCAGCTCCTTGGAGGTGGAGGACGGGGCGGCTGACCCGGCGGGACGACGAGATCGACGACGGATCCTCATCAGGTGCGGTGGATGAGGGAAGTCGAGCTGTTGCGGTGGACGACATCATCGGGGATGAGGCTCCGGCGGGGCGGCGGTGGGAAGGCGGACCGAGGAGGGTGGGGTTTCGCGGCTGGTGGAGAGAGGTTTTGGTGGCCTTGGTTTTCGAATGGGGAAAAGAAGGGGATGGGAGGAGGGAACCATGACTTAGGGACGCGCTTGTCCGAAATGTAGGGTAAGTTACAAAACTACCCCCACCAATTTGAACTAGTGGCTCTTTCCGCCCAGGGGTAGAACGGGGATTTCGCGTGTCGGGATTTTGCAGGAGGAGGGAATTTTCGCGCGCGTTGTAATTTTGGGATAGCAAGGCGCGGGTTGAGAAGGAGGGAGTTTTCGGAGCACAAACAGACAAAGAGATATCTTGAAATTTTGGCATAATAAGGCGAAATTTTGGGACAAGGCTAACGTGTACGGTACCATATCAATTCACACTTCCCTCAACCAAAAAAAATTAAAAAAAATATCAATTCGCACCACACAAGAGAGGGTCTTGTCCCGTTTTACTGTCTGAATTACTACAAATGTCATTCAAAACTTTGAATCCATGTTATGTTCAATTAAAATATTTTGCTAGGTGCATAATGCATGTAACCTACTCAAATGAACATTTTAGTGCATTCCAAATGTATATACTACCGCTGCAATATAAACTAAGTTAGATATGAACTATGTGTACAATCACTATTTGAATAAGAATCTACAATCATGATTGTTGTCAAGTTAAACCATCATCTGTATATTATCTTCACAACACACCACATGATTACTGTCAAGTTAGATATGAACTATGTGTACTATATGAACTCGAATTCAAATTTTTGAATCCACTTTGTGCTGATTTCAAATAATAGTACATTTCAAGCTCTAGCTAGATCTTCGTAATCTAAACCATGTTTCATATGTATAATGTGTTTATCACACAATGTATAGTGCCCCGCCCCCTACGCCTACAAGTACTTAGCTGTGAGCTGCAAAAGCCACACATTATCACAAATTCAAATAAATGTGAGATCGTTCAATATATAATATATATATATATATATATATATATATATATAGTATAACATGTTCATAACCACACCATGTGTATCACCATTATAATGTGAGATTGACGCGCGGCCGGTAGACTGTAGCCGACGAACCTTCTGGCGTAAGACATACATGAGGGAGCCCCAAGATATTTTATTCTACATCGCACACGATTCTTGCTAATAAACTGTTTGTGGTGTATTTGATTTTTTTCATTTTGATTTGAAAGACAAAATGGGGTTACGGTAGGAAAGGTCGGTGTTTGAATTGCTAGAACATTTATCTGCAGTAAACATGCAACTATAGGAGTGTCGTGCTAAAATTTGGAATTTTTCCCAGTTTGTTTGGCCTTTTTTATACATTAATTGAGTTTTCTAGGCATTTCATGTGCATAATTCAAATTTGAACTACAGGCACATGCTCCAGTGCACCAAAATGGGTTGAAACGTCGTATATGTATCCTTGGGTGAATGTTTAGGTCCCATACAAGAAATGGGAGTGAATTTCAAACGTCTGGGCGTCGTGGCTCGGCCGAAAACATTGAGAAAATTGGTTTTAAAATTCATGTAAATCCAAAAATTGCCTAAAAATCACGGAACTTGGCATGGTGTCTTGACATGGCACCAACATGCCTTGGTAAAAATTTTGTTCGATTTGGGACAAGTTTTGGTATAAGCTTCTTACAAACCGGAGCTTCTCTCAAGAAGGCTCATGGTTCCGACAGGGAACGTGTCACCTTTGTGAGGCAAACGACATACGCTACCTCTTCCTGCCTTGATTTTTTTACATAGGCAACATAGACCGATAGGAGTGTTGTGCTAAAATTATTCCGGGTTTGTTTGGCCTTTTTTATACATTAATTGAGTTTCTAGGCATTTAATGTGCATAATACAAATTTGAACTACAAGCACATGCTCCACTGCACCAAAATGGGTTGAAAAATTGTATATGTGTCATTGGGTGAATGTTTAGGTCCCATACAAGAAATGGGAATGAATTTCAAACATCTGGGCGTCGTGGCTCGGCCGAAAACATTGAGAAACTTGGTTTTTAAATTCCTGTAAATCCAAAAATTGCCTAAAAATCACGGAACTTGGCATGGTGTCTTGACATGGCACCAACATGCTGTGGTAAATTTTTTGTTCGATTTGGGACAAGTTTTGGTATAAGCTTCTTACAAACCGGAGCTTTTCTCAAGAAGGCTCATGGTTCCGATAGGGAATGTGTCACCTTTGTGGGCGAAACGACATACACTGCCTCTTCCTGCCTTGATTTTTTTTACAGAGGCAACAAAGACCAATAGGAGTGTCACGCTATAATTTGGAATTATTCCGGGTTTGTTTGGTCTTTTATACATTTATTGAGTTTTCTAGGCATTTAATGTGCATAATTCAAATTTGAACTACATGCACATGCTCCAGTGCACCAAAATGGGTTGAAAAATTGTATATGTGTCCTTGGGTGAATGTTTAGGTCCCATGCAAGAAATGGGAATGAATTTCAAACATCCGGACGTCGTGGCTCGGCCGAAAACATTGACAAACTTGGTTTTTAAATTCTTGTAAATCCAAAACATGCCTGAAAATCATGAAACTTGGCATGTTGCCTTGACATGGCACCAACATGCTGTGGTAAAAATTTTGTCCGATTTTTTGAAGGCGCACACATTAACAACCAACAAAGTCATTTTGGAACAAAGAGCTGCCACGTTACAATCGGAAACACAAATGTTATTCAAACCGTGGGCATTGTACTAACCATTTATGTGCCGCCATGCGTCCCCATTTTTATTGGCTAGGAGGCGCCGTGCGGGGTAGCTATTTGAGTAGACGGGAGGCGTGGTGCAGACCGCTGCGCAGGCTTACCGGGAGGCGAGCCCTTTGACCTCCATCCGCCGCCCACCTTCCTCCCAACTTCTCCATTAATGGCGCCCGAGCCTGGCTAGGTCTCAGTCGACTGAGATTTAAGGGAGAAAAAAGAAAATTTGAAAACAAAAATTTGCACGAATAACTCACGGACATAGCCTCGACTGAAACTTAATGAAGACTTAGCAAGACTGTTATATATGATGACGATGGCAATGGATAGTAATTGTCTTACATATTCAGGAAGACAATTTAAAATGCCACACGCGGTAATGCCCGGAAGACACAGGGGCAAAAGAAGAAGGAAGAAGACGTAGACAACAATCTGGGTCGCTGCTCTACTCCTTCTTGATGGGTTGCTGCAGGGCACGGAGTTCCTCCAACTCCTTCTTCATCGCCTCCACGACCTTCACCTTCTTTCGCCTCTCCTCTGCCATCTTCGTCATTGCATCCATGGCGATGGAGTTCTCGCGGCGAACGGCAATGATCTCTTTCACGTCCTCAATACTTTGCTTGACAGCAGCTTTGGATTCTCGCACCAGCCTTTCGCGCTCGATGCGGAGGTTGGCATTATCGTCCATAATTTTCTCGACCATGGCGGCCGTCTTCTTCATCACAATAGTGCTCTTCTCGTGCTGCTTTGCATTGCCGGCGATCTTGGCCCTCAGCAGGTTGCGCTGGGTGCGGAGCTTTGCCTTGTCATCCCTTAGTCCCCGGCTGACGCCGATCACCTTATGAAATGAGGCATTGATCTCCTCGTGCAGCTTCACCCAGCCGGAGATCTCATCCTTCAGCTTATTGAACTCAGCGCGCATGCACCTGCGAGAGCCCTCGCCTTCCCGGAAGAGATCTTCCCAGGTCGCCGTGGCGCGGTAGGACCTCTCTGCTGATTTCGCGGCACGGCGGGTCATCCTTGCGGCTTCCACGGGGCGGCCGGACCACTGTGCTGCTTCGGCGGTGTGGTGGGACCTCTGTGCTGCTTCGGCGGCGTGGCGGGACCTCTGTGCTGCATCGGTGGCGTGGCGGGACCTCGCGGTTGCTATCGCGGTGAGGCGGGACATCTCTGTTGCTTCCGCTTCCATGCTCGCCACTCCCTGGTCAATTCTCGACGAAGAACTCCTACGGGCCATGGCAGACGCAAGGAACGACGAAGAAAGACTTGTTTGTTTGTTGATGAGGAATTGAGGTGGATTGTGCAGTCATTTTCGAGTAGGTAGTATTTAAAACCTAGTAATAAGCTGCTAAGTGGGAAAACGTTTAGGTTTTGATCGGTGTGAACAGGTTTGCAATTAAATATAGCGTGGTAATTTGGAATGTGATGGGAAACAAGCTCAAAATTTATTGACGGTTCCGGTTTCGAAGTGCGGCACGATTCCTGGATGGTGTAATGTGGGCAAGCATTCTCGGATGCGTACGTGGCATGTGCACCGCAATCGGCGATGTCAGAACACGACTTGTTCCATCGCGCACAATTCTTTTAATTAGACTGTGTGCCCGTATGAGTAATGCTAGACGCACGGAGATTTACTTAAGGATTTTACAGGGTAGCTGAAGTGGACCAATAGAATTGGAGATTAGGGGAGGTTGGGGCTCACCCCGGCTGAAAATCAGGGGGGGGGGGAAATACTAGTTAGTTGAAGATCGTGTAAAATGCCCGTAACAGGTCCGTGTGTATAGGATTATCGGTGCCCGTATATCGCAGACTCCTTGATCTGGCTGAGAGCATCTCCAACAACCTTTCTATATTTGCACTCACTTACTCCCTCCGTTTCTTTTCAGTCTGCATATAAAGTTTGGTCAAAGTCAAGCTTTGTAAAGTTTGACTAACTTTATATTAAAAAATAACCTCCTCCAACAGCCTTTATATAAGTGGTCCCCCATCTAATTTTTTTACAAAGCTTGCTAAATCTGCGATCCCACTTTGTATATTTGCAAACCCAAAGGGCACTTGCTAAATTTTGGCAAGGCTTTGTAAAAGTGGTCCCCTTCATATTTTTGTCTCAATGACTAGTGGGCCAGTGTGTGATGTGTACGTGTATGTGTGAGTTGCGTATGTGCGTCATGTGTGCGTGTATGTGTGTGATGCGTGCGTGTGTACGTGTACGTGTACGCGTGTGTACATGTACATGTGTGTGTACGTGTACATGTGTGTGTGTGTTGCGTGTGTGTACGTGTACGCATGTGTGTACATGTATGCGTGTGTGTACATGTACCCGTGTGTGCTGATTCTGTGTACGCGTACGCGTGTGCACACGTGTACACGAGTTGTGCTAGTATAATGTGTGATGTGTCTATGACAAACTGTCCCCACATGTCATTGTGTGTTTTGTGCAAATATAGCAATCCTATATACAAAGGCTATCAAAGCAAAAAAAACATGTTGGCTTTGTAAACCTTCTCTCTCCTCTTGCTATAACATGTTTTTATAGCAATCCAATATACAAAGGCTGTTGGAGATGCTCTGACTGTTTCTGTTGTTTTGGCACACACACAGACACACATCCCCTCACTTATTGATATTGTAGTCGTACCCTCCGTTTGTCTAGTAGGCCTCTCCCACCATCTCCGAGAAGCAACTCCACCACCACCCCTCCGGCACTCTAGCTCTGTCTCTCTCCCAACTTTATTCCTCTCCTACACATATGTATGGATGCCGATCGATCTCCCTCGACACATAGCTAGGTGTCTCCTTCTCCACACATATACTAGTCGATCTACCCCTGTTGTTAGGTCTCTGCCCCCCCCCCCCCACACACACACCGATAGTCGAACGCTCTAGTTAGGTCTCCCCGCCACACACCAACTGCACCTGTCCCCTCTCACGTTCCAGTAGGCCAGCCACCCTATATCTTTGACATGCGCACACACAATTTCGCTGGCTCTCTTTATCGATCTCGCACCCATACACTTTCATCCCTCTCTTTGATTCTATCGATATATATCTCACGCCGATGACCCCTCCCCTCTCTTCTCGTGGATTGCCCCCTCTATATATGATATATGAGGCCTCCATTTCACACACATTGCACATGTTACATTTTTTTTGAGATATCATCGACTCATATTCCTTGTCCATCTCTTGCGCACACAAATAAACTTACGAAATCACCCCCCCAAAAAAACACTCACGAACGCACTCACCATCTCTCTCTAGGTTTGTATCTCTCTCACACATACCCACGTAGGTGGGGTACGTGCACGAAGATAAGAGGTGCACGCACGACGCACGTACTCACGTCTCGTTCCCAACCACACCCGCGCGAGTACACGGCGGAGCTCATTTCTGTACGAAAAAGGCAGCCCACGTGATAATTTGCGCGTGTAGCGGTTGTTCACTTGATGGAGGGTCGTGTACCACGCGTGAACAAAACAAAGTGTGACTTGACGCGTTTGCGTGTTAATTTTAAATAAAGTTTATTCCTCAATGGCACGTACGGAATATAAAACGATTGCTATCGAGAGAAAAAAGAACACCGCTCTACTATACTAATATAAAATATAGGCAGGAGCCTCAATGCTTGCTTGCTGGGGTTCGTCTCTTCACACTTTCTCACACAAGACGGCGGGGGCCAATCTCTCTCTCTCACCGCTGGTCACTGATCCGGCCGGATCCCGTCCGCCGACGGAAAGGGAGGATGTGCAGCGTTGCCCTGGTCACCGGCATCGAGGCAGGAAACTCACTGCCGGCGCGTCCCGATCTACGGTACCCGCCGTTCTTTCCGACCAAGCTCCGGCGCGGTAGGGCCTTCGCCCCTTGCTCGCTGCCGCAGCAGATCCCGGCCGCCGCCGCCGCCCTCCTAGTTAGATCCCGACGACCCTCAAGTACAGCTTCCTATGGAACCGGCCTTGCTCAACTGCCCAACTTCCCAGGTCGCTGCCTGTGGAAAATCCTACATGTGGATCTTCTCTAGTTCTTTGCCTAAAACGTAGCTCGGCCGACGTACTTCCCATTTTGCAATCTCGTCCTCACACCGTTTGAGAGAAACCACTGTGCTGCTATCTCCCCCTGAAGACAATGAATATGCTTCTTTTTGTCGGCGTATGTGTCATCAACTGTTATTGACCAGTAATTGTTTCCATCCTTCCTCTTTTTGTAAACAGGGCTATCCATTTCACCTCGTTGCTATTGCGACCTTTTGGTGAACTGCACAAATCACTTTTTTCTTAAGAGTGTTTTGTGCAGTTCCACTAAAATTTCACACGGGCAACGTTTCTACATTTTAGTGGGACTGCACAAAGCGAGATTGATTGTGCTATCCTCCTCATCCAACTCCGAGCCTAATCTTCTCCAACAAGTAGTTAGTTTTACGAGAGATTGCAAAGGTGATCGGCTTCTATTTGTGTGTGTATGTTTCATCACCTAGTGCCACTATTATTGTAAAAACACTTATTCATATCTTTGCAAACAGGGATGCTCAGCTCGATTTTAGTGGAACTGCACAAAATGATCGGATGGTCCATGTCCTCCATAGACTTCTTTCTTGGCTAACATGTCTTGTTCAGTTCGACAGAGCTGCGTGAAACTAGCTGCCGACCAATGAACACCGTGGCCAGGAAATGGAACCATGCCTACGGACAACATCGATCAATTTTTAATTTTTCTTTATTTGTAGACCTTCTTATAACTTTTTCTTCAGTTATGATGTAAATATTGGGGCTGTTCTGCGAATCATTGTGATGCATTAGCATCCATGTTAGTTTTTTTGTATTTGATGGAATGTTGTAACGAGACAACCTTGTATTTGATGGAATGTTGTAACGAGACAACCTTGGAGGCAAGTGGACACAAGAAACCAAAGTTGAAAGCTTCATAGCATTACAGTATTATTTATTATGCTGGAAAATTATGTGACATATAAACAAATCCTGAAAGCTTGATAGCAATGCCAGAAACCATTGAACTTCCTTTCACCGACATGTGGGACATCCAGCATCCTGGTCCACGTGCCATGCACCAATATTGAGTGCACAACCGTAGGGGGGTTCACCCCGGTCGTTGCGCCACACTAATAATGATTATTGAGCAGTCAAATCATAGGGCTCCACCTTTGCCACAGTAAGTTGCTCGGACGAAGCAACCATCATTTCACTATTCGTTGAATCCGCTCGTACTCCAATATTCCCACAATAAGTTGCTCGGACGACGCAACCATCATTTCACCTTTCCCACAGTAAGTACCTCCTTTTTATTCTAAAAACCACCACACGCGAATATTGGACGGTAGCAGCATAGCATCAATATGAGTTTATGGGGCTCAATTCAAAAATCAAAACCAACCAATGAACTACTAGATGGTGAGCGTTTGGAGTAGTACGTATCAACGCATGCATGCATGATGAGTACAATGACCAATAACATTTACATGCATTGGTTAGTTTTCTGTTAATCCTTGCACGCAACAATTTAATGCGCTTTGAAATCTAAACATGTGATTGTGACCAGTAAAATTTAGACTGACAAAATGGTATAGTAATATTTTTTTTGGAGATTAAGCTCTATAAACCATATGTGAGTGATATACTGTAGCAGGACGGTTGACGGGATTAGTAGAAAGCGAAGCGCCTTTTTAGCGGGGATTTGCATCAATCTATGAAGGTGCAAAACCAAGTGTTACTACTACACCAAACAAGTTCAAAACGAGAAACTGGACTCACTCACGGCACACCTGTCGCGTTTGGTCCGTCGGTCAAAGTGGTTCCTCTTGGCATACCATTTTTTTAGAATGCTCTTGGCATATCACTAACATGTGGGAGGGAGTGTGTGACAGCCTGAGACCGATGCTCTAGATGCCTTCCATTATATTTCATGATAGCCGCGTTAATTATTTGTTTGTTGCATCATGATCATTGTTTTGCATTGGTTCATTTTATTTTGTTGCATGAGGATTCACTTGTTGCTTCATGCATTGCATCCATCATGCCATGTTATGTTTGTCCATGTATGTTTGTGTGTGATCACCCCTTCCCTACCTTCTTGCACTCAACTTCATCCCGTTTCCACCCAAATCCATATACCCAAGCATGAACTTCTTCTTCTTATTTTCTTCCATTTATTCGCAAGTGGGATATTTTTGGTTGAAATAAATGTTCACTCTATTCCTTAAATCCCTAAACTATTCCAAGACCCTCTCCTCAAAATTTCAGAATTTTTGGAAATGTTCTGGATAGATTCAAAAATGGCTCAAGTTTGAATTTAATTCAAACTTGAATTATTTTTCTGTCTTTAAATAATGCTAGGACAATTTATTCAAATCCTACATATTCCCAGGAGTCCATGGATATTTTTATATCTCTCTCACCCCTTCCCATACTCTCTGCACATTTCCCACTTTGTTTCTATTTGAAGAAATGAAGAAATAGAAATCTGGAGAGAGAGAGAAGCCCAGCCGCAGCCCACCTAGCTCCTTTCCATTTCAGCCCAGCCGGCCCTCCAGCGTTCGACCTCCCCTATTTCTCTTCCTCCTCTGTAAGGTAGAGCATCGGAGACAACCATGTCGCCCCAGCGACTGATGTGACGGTCGACGAGAGCCCTCCATGCTCTATAAAAACCCCAGCCGGTCTCTCCACCCTGCCCTAACCCTCCTCCTTCCTCCGCCGCCGCCCAGGTAGGTCCAAGCCCACGCCACCATAGCCTTCGCCCTCCACTTACCCGAGACCACCAGGAACATCGGCTCGCCGCCCGCGTGCTCTCCGTCGAACCCAGGCGGAGCCAAGGTGACCAGGAGTTTCGCCAAGTTCATCTCCATCCCCGACGTCCTCTGCATCGCCGCGGGACGCCAAGGCCGTGACGCCCGCATCCTTTTCTTCCCCTTCTTCCTCTACTTCACGAAACCGGGAGCGCCACCACGATCAGCGCATCGCTTCGTCGTCTCCGTCGCTTCCCCGACCATATCGCCAACGCCTACAGCCCCACGGTGATGATCCGCACCTTCCCACCTTCTTTCCCGTAGTTTCTGTCGTCGTAGTTGATCCCTTCGCGCCCAAGGCCATGACCGCCATGTCCTCCATGGCAGCAAGCTCAAGCTCGTGCTTTTGCCTCAGCTTGCCTTGCTTTCGCACGCGCTCAGCCCTCTCTGTTCGCGCTCGCACACGCAAGACCGAAGCACTGCACGCGTAGCAGCCATGGAGCACCACCAGCGTGGCTCCGGTCGTCGTCTTCTCTATGTCCGAGACGGGCTCCTGCTCGTGCCCGGACACTCGCAAGCAGCAGCGCACGCACAACAGCCCCAGCCCCTGTTTCCGCACGCCCGCATCCGTTTCCTAGCCGCAACCGCCGCTGCACTCGCTCGCCGGCTTCGCCTCCGATCACCGTGCATTCATTGGAAAATCAAGGCTTGGCCTTTGATCCTGTTCAAATTCTGTAGCGCCCTTGCTTTGTCACAAACATACATCTAGCGTAGTGGTCAGTGCACACGTTTGCATGCTGGAGGTCTGGGGGTTTGAATCCCAGGCTTCCCCTATTCTATTCTCTTTGCTCTGTCCTGTTCTTTTTATTTCATTTTGCACAGACAGCCGCATTTAGCCCAGCCCTAGCTTCCCCTATTCTTTTCTCTTTGCTCTGTCATGTTCTTTTTATTTCATTTTGCACAGACAGCCGCATTTAGCCCAGCCCCAGGCTTCCCCTATTCCTTTCTCTTTGCTCTGTCCTGTTCTTTTTATTTCATTTTGCACAGACAGCCGCATTTAGCCCAACCCTTCTGTTATTCTTTTCTGTTGCATGCATAACTGCACATGTTTTTTTAACAGGTTAAAATAGCATCTTGCAAAATTCATATGTAAAAACTTTATATATGTAAATTGCTTAGAATTTTGTGTAGATTCATAATGTGTAACTTTCATCCATGTTGAAAATGTTTAAATTGTTGTTTGCATATAATTTGCACAAATGACATGCTAAAATGGTTTATTTCATAACTAAATAACCGTAACTCCGAATTAAATAAATTATATATGTAACTTGATCAGAAAAACATGTACAATAACTTGGTGCACTTACTTTGCATGTTTAACAACTTTAAAATTATGTTTTACGCAGAACAGTACCAAATTCGAAAATTACATATGGGGATTTTCCGGAATTGTTCTTGGTTGTTTTCGGCGTCATTTAAATTGCCTAGATAGGTAGATTGACTATGCTTCATCTCTTGCCATGTTTAACAACATTTAATATTAATGAGTAGCATAAACGGGATTGAACTAAATAATTGTTGTGGAGTTTCGTCAATATGCAACTCGTTGCATATTGAGCTTCACTTAATGTGTAGTATTTGGTTGTTGCATCTTGCCATGCCATGCCTCATTAAACCGGACATGCATCATACTGGATTGTGCATTATGCCATGATTATGTTTGTATGTTTACCATGTTGTCTGCTTCTTTCTGGTTGTGCTTCTTCTCGATAGTTTCGGTTACGTTTCGGAGTGAGGATTCGTTCGACTACGCTTGTTCGACTACTTCATGGATTCGGTCTTCTTCCTAGCGGGATTTCAGGCAAGATGACCATTACCTTGGATATCATTACTATCTTTGCTTGCTAGTTGTCTCGATGCTATCGCTATGTCTCGCTACCTACCACTTGTTTGTCAGCCTCCCAAAATGCCATGATACAGCCTCTAACCTTTCACCATCCCAGCAACCCGTTGTTTGGCTATGTTACCGCTTTGCTCAGCCCCTCTTATAGCGTTGCTAGTTGCAGGTTGTTCCATGTTGGGACATGGATATCACGGGATATCACAATATCTCTTATTTAATTAATGCATCTATATACTTGGTTGTGTGTGGAAGGCTTGGCCTTTTGCCTGGTGTTTTGTTCCACTCATGCCGCCCTAGTTTCTGTAATACCGGTGTTATGTTCCTTGATTTGCGTTCCTTACACGGTTGGGGTTTATGGCCCCCCCTTGATAGTTCGCTTTGAATAAAACTCTTCCAGCAAGGCCCAACATTGGTTTTAACATTTGCCAACATAATAATACTGAATTAAATAATTAATTTGCATAGGGGGTCGCGTCCCCGGGGATTCTTAATTCAACATAATACAGGTGGGCCAGTGCTGATGGTGCTGGTCCAAAACAGAGCACCTTGCGGCGCCCCCTTGGAAACTTGGGTCACAGCTAACCGTAAGCTTCGCTTATCCATCGTGGCTTGATATTGAGATACGCGCGGCTCCTATCGGGGTGTCGGCACGTCGGGAGGTCTTGCTAGTTTTGTTTTACCATTGTCGAATTGTCTTGTGCACCGGGATTCCGAGGATACTTCAGGCTATCTCGAGGTTGATCAGGCTATCTCGAGGTTGAGTTCTTTCCAAAGTTGATCGTGAGAGTTTGTGATGGACTAAGTTGGGACACCCTTGCAGGGTTAAATCTTTCGGAGAGCCGTGCCCGCGGTTATGTGGCGACTTGGAAATTTATAACCTCCGGTTGTAGAGAACTTGACAATAAACTTCAATTAAAATACACCAACTGCGTGCGTAACCGTGACCGTCTCTTTTCGAGGGAGTTCGGGAAGAGAACACTATGGGGTTATGTTTGACTCGTAAGTAGGTGTTCAGGATCACTTCTTGATCATTACTAGTTTGCGCCCGTTTATGCGTAGTTACTCTTCTTATTCTTGTACTCGTAAGTTAGTCACCATACAATGCTTAGTGCTTGCTGCAACCTCACCACCTAACCATTCCATACCCATTAAGCTTTGCTAGTCTTGATACCCATGGTAAGGGGATTGCTAAGTCCTCGTGGCTCACAGTTTACTACAACAACAGTTGTAGGTACAGGTAAAGCGATGATATGACATGAGAGCGATGCTTGTTCTATTTGGAGTTCTTCTTCTGCTTCTTCTTCTTCATCGATCATAGGATGGGTTCCTGGTTGGCAGCCTGTGATTAGCGAGGCGGATGTCATTCTTCTTTTTTGTTTGATTTCATCCGTAGTCGGATCCTGCTCTTCTGTATGATGTTTGCTATGTATTAATGTATTGATGTATTCATGCTGTAGCTTGTGGCAAGTATAAGCCTTTATCTGGTATTCTCATCTATTCAGTACATGATATGTTGTAATGATATTCACCTTGCGAAGCATCTTCGATATCCGCTTCTATCCTTAGTGGAGCTTTCAAGTTCCTTGAGGATAGGACTACATATTGGGCATGACAAGTTGGTATCAGAGCCTCTACCGACCGCAGGAGCCCCCTTGATTGATCGAACCGTTGGGGAGTATAGAAGAAAAACTATTTTGAGTCTAGTTATATATCGGAGAGTAGGAATTCTTTTTAGTCCTTATCCACTCGTCGCTCTGGTGAGGTGGGCCATGTATGATGTAATTACACTGGGCTGCCATGTTTCGAACTCCTCCGGTCTAGTACTCCACCGCGCGGTTCCTGGCTCCTTCTTGATCGTCGGAAATCGTTCTTCTTCCTTTTGCCGACATGTGGGACATCCAGCATCCAGGTCCACGTGTCATGCAAGAATATGGAGATAAGTAGTATAAGTGAGACTCACCAATGGCAACGGTCACCAACGTAGGTGGAGTCCATGCATGAATCACCCGCAAAAAAAAGGAGTACGTGCACGAAGAGAAGATGTGCACGCACCGACGCACGTACTCTTTGCCTCTTTCCCTAACACACACGCGCGGGTACATGGTGGAGCTCATTTCTGTATGAAGAGGCAGCTCACGTGGTAATTTCATGCGTGTAGTAGTTGTTCACTTAAGTGGAGGGTCGAGAACCACACATGAACGAATCAAAGTTCGACCATGACACGGTGGCGTGTTATTTATAAATAAAGTTTTTTTCTTGAATGGCACGTATGCAAATTATTTTCTTCAATGGCACGTGAATCATGCACGTACAATGACGGAGCACAGGATGGTAGCCATGGACAGGGTCGGCCCTTTTTGGAGACTACTAGTACAGAACTTCGGACAAAACTTATATGCGGACTAAAAAGGACCGGAGGGAGTACTACTTTGATGTGTCCCGTCAACTCGCAGAACGAGGAGAAGCTTGCTTACTATGCCCTCTCCCTCGCCCACGTGCGCTGGGTGGCTCACAGGACGAGGAGAAGATTTTGCTTGCTACGCGGTGGACGTGCAGCAGTTCATTCGGTGTCAGATTGCCAGAACTATATACTCCTACTACTCGTACTACAGTAGTACTAGGATTAGTACCATCATCATTGTTCGACTTCCGGAAGAGGCGAAAAGCCAAGCACAAGGTCAGTTATAGCCAAAGTTGCGCCACCTTTTAGTAATCTCACAAAGCATGTCGGAGCCCGTGCAACAGCCACACAAGTAGCACGTACACATTTACTAGTAAGTTCTAAGGGACATATGCCAACATGCCACACAAGTTCATACCCCATTCCTGTATTAAAATTTGTGCACTACTCTACATAGATTAACAGCGCTCCCATAATTTTGTGCATGACTACTCCACTTAAACGTTATCGATGGATTCCATGTACACCACCTGGTTCCAGTCCCAGGCGTTCTTCATAGAAGGCATGATCCATAGCGGTGGGCAACGGGAACCATGGTCGCAGCTTTCTAGTGTGGTTCCACACAATGGAGATTCATCCTAGCTGAAGCAGCATAAATCAGGAGTCCGGACCGATCCCAAGCCCGCTTCTGAGGTTCTGACCGCCCTGGCCCACCAAAAACCCCTCCCCCTCTCACGTGTGCTTCCCGCCCGGTGCCAGCTGCCCGCATTCACGCCGCTGTAGAGCGCGCCGCTCCACATTGAAGGTGGCTCAGGGCGAACACAGTGAGAGTGAGAGGTCGCGTCCGCCATTGAAGTGGCGCGCTGGCCGAGGGCGCCGCCCGCTGCACGCCCGGCTGAACGCGCCTCCTCGCCGCATTCAAACGCCTCCATTAAACCCGAATGGAAGCCGAGAAACCTAGTACATCCACACGTCCGTTCAGGAGCGGGCCAGCATTAATTGCAACGCCGGCCAAGCTCCTCCTTCCACCATTTTCTCCACTCTTTTGATGGCATCCGATGAGCAGGAAGAGCAGTTCTCTGGCATAAAAGCCGGCTGGGTGGCCCGCCTAGCCCGACAGTTACGAGCGAGGCAGCTCGCTGCTCCACCTCCCTCACCTAGCCCAACGGAGCCAGTTACCACCCCCAGCCAGTGCGTGGTTCAGCAACTCGGCGCTCTAGGCCAGCTCGAGAAGGACTGGCGAGTTGCTCCATGCCCGCACGACGCCTCCAGTGCCTGCGACTGCGCCATCCATCGTCGACGCGCGCGTAGCCACGCCATGCAGGCAGAGAAAGAAGCCAGCTGCGCGGATGTCGATGAGGTGGCGGCCAGCACGTCCGCGCCTGCCGCCATCATCGAGGAGAAGTAGAACACGGGAGGCCGCAACCGCTTGTATCCCATGAAGGCCACCGCCGAGGCGACGCCGGCGTACACAGCCGATGTCTTGCACAGTTCTTCTTCAGCGCAGACCATCGTCGACCCCGCATGGGCTCCACGGAAGTGGAGGCGCCCCCTTCCCCTCCGGCTGAAGCATTAGCCGGGGGTTCCACTCTGATGAGCCGTGGGGAAGCGATCCGCCCTTTGCGCTGAAGCATATACCTCCGGGGCTCCCGGCAGTCCAGTGATCGGGCTGCCGGACATGAGGAAGACAAAAGGAGCCGCCGACAACCATTTAGATTATGTATTAATTATACCTCTAGAGCCGGACTAGCACCGCTTAGTTGATGTAAATGTAATGATATCCATCACGTTTATATGAAAATCCGTCATGTTTATATGAAATCCGTCCGTGTTTGCTTGAATTTCATCTTGTTGGTTCGAACTGTTGTCAAAATGTATGCGGCTACGGTTGGATGGCGTCCTCCCGCATCCGTGTCCGCTCTCACGCACACGCGCGCACACACACACACACACATGCTCGCGACTTTTTGTACACACCATCTCTGTCTAGGTCAGTGTCTCGTTCTCTCTGAGAGAGAGAGAGAGACACAGACACATGCACACACACGAAGAGAAGAAGCGCACGCACGCACTTGATCGTTCCCTCACGCTCACGCGCGGGTACACGGTGGAGCGCATTTGCATACGAAGAGGCAGCTATGATAATTTGACCCATCTAGTTGTCCACTTAATGTAGGGTCTGGGACCACATGTGAGCCATACAAAGTGCGACCTGAACGCAGTTGCGCGGTTATTGATCGAGTTTTTTTACTGGTACGTTAAATGAAAAGATGCCTCCGCACGTATTCAATTTAAAACGATTGCTACGGAGAGGAAAAAATTACTCCACTATATATGTAGGCTGGAGCTTCGGAACTTGCTTGCTAGGGTTGCTCTCTTCTTCTTACTCTCTCACCCTCTCTAGATCTAAACAAGATGGTGGTGTCCACTCTCTCTGTTTCTCTCTCTTCTCACCGGTGGTCACAGATTCGACCGAATCCCTTCCGCTGGGTAGGGTACGAGGTGCAACGTTGACGCGGTCGTCGTTGGCGAGGGTGGAAACTGACGCGCGCCGTCTTCTCTGACCTGGCGCCTGTCACAGCCCTAGAATATTGATTGTAAATAGTTGCATCTGCATCCATGCATCATGTTCAAATTTCAATTAAAGTTGAAATGGGGATGTTCAAACCATAGCACCAAATGGAATAAAATATTTTCAATGAACCCAAAATGCCCTTCAGAAAAGTTCATGGTTTTTGATTAAGGTGAAAACCTCTTTCAAAAATGATGCGCACATTTCTAGGACATCTCTGGATTTTTGAATTAACTCATATTGTATTTGAATTGGGGCATTTAAATTCTATAATTATTTCAAATGCTCTGATAATTCTGAAATAACTTGTGGGCCTTTTAAATAATTCAAATAGTGTCCACAATTTATTTCAGGAGTTTTAAAAATGGTTTAGTATTTTTTTTCTAAATCAAAACAGAAAATAAAATAGAAAAAGACAGGAGAGAGAGAGAGTTACCTGGCCGGCCCAGTACTATGCGGCCCAGCCCAACTGGCGCGCCAGTCACCCCCAACCTCCCGCCAGGAGGACTGGGGCGTGTGGTCGCCGCACGCGCTCGGCCACCTCCTGCCTGCCTGTTGCTTCCCCGACTCCATGGACGTCACCACGCAACCCCCTCGGCCCCTCTCACTCTCTCCTGTGTCTATCCCCTCCCCTTCCCTCTCTGCCGAGCTCCACCGAGCGAGCTTGTCGCCGCCGTTCTGCGTCCGCGCGCCCACCGCCGTTGCCTCGCCTCCCCAAGATGTTCAAGAGCTCCATCTCGCCGCTGCGCACCTCTTCGCCGAATCCCATGAGCCCGGACGCCCTGTGAAGCCACCATCGTCTTCGTCTTCCTTGTCGGCCACCGAAGATCGCCGCCGTTGATACGTCGCCATCCGGCCTTCCCGAGCTCTCTGACCTGCTCATCGTCTTCGCCGTGAGCCCCTGCCCCCTTCCCATCTCTCCCCGTGCTATAATTTGCGCACTAGCCGCCGCCCCGCGAGCACCCGAAGCCGTCGTCCGCCATGGCCGGCGAGCTCCGTGCCCTCAAGCCCCTCCGCTCAAACAAGTTGCTCCGGTGTGCTCCTGCTGCCCCGTAGCCGCCGCTTGTGCTCTCCGTTTGCTCGTAAGCGAGCTGCAGCCCCACGCCCGCACCCAGCCAAACTCCAGCCTTCCCGCACCCAGCTGTGTGCTCCCCTGGATGCGGGCGAGCAAGGGCTACAGCCTGGTGCCCTCAGCGCGTCGAACCGCTGCCGGAGCAGCGTTTCCGGCGAGCATCCGCCGCGGTTTTGGTCGCCGCCGGCCAAACTCTGGCGGGCTGACGTGGCCATTTAGTTAGGCGCTAATCTCCCCCTCTTAGCCACTGACAGCGGGCCCCAGCGCCTGCTAATTAGGTGTTTTAGTTTAACCAGACATGGTTAATTGACTGAGTCAATGACATGTGGGCCCCAACTGTCAGATTTGACCTGGACTGACCCAGTTGACTGCTGACATCACTATGACGTAATGCTGACGCTGTAATTCATTTATGTAATTTGAATAAATCTTAAATGATTTATTTAATTCAGAAATTGTTTAAAACTTCTAAAATTCATAGAAATTTAACCGTAACTCAGATGAAAATAATTTATATATGAAAAATTATCAGAAAAATATGAAGAATCTGTTTATGGCATTTTCATCATGTTTGAACAACTTAAATTTGCTGTATATGACAATTTGAATAAATGGTATTTGAAATGTCTTATATGGAGTTTGAATTTGAACCTTAGGTTCAAACCAACTTCATTTAAATTGTTGCTAGTTGCATTAGCCCAAATCATAGCATATTTCCATGTCATGATCATGCATCATATTGTTGCATTGCATTGATTGTGTTCCTTCTTGTCTGCCGGTGGTTATTCCTTCTCGGTAGAAGACGATTCCGACGTTGTGATCGTTGACACCGATGAAGATCATTGCTATCTTCAGAAGTGCCAGCCAAGCAAACCTCCATTGAGCATTTTGATACAATCCCACTCTCTCGCTCTTGCTCTCTTTTACTGCATTAGGACAACAATGATTCAACTGTTACATATTGCGGTAGTTGAACCCATTCCTTTGCATGACCTGTCTTTGCCACAGTAAATAGTAAAACCTACTAGCATGAGTAGGAATTGCTTGAGCCATGTTGTGACTACTCATCCATGCTTGCTTGAGATGCCTGCTATGCTTAGAGTTGTGTCGGGTCTGATCCATCTGGCGATGAATTGGAATGGTTGTGTTCATGTCCTACATGTGTGATAGCTAAGTGTGTGAACACGATTTGGTAAAGGTAGCGATGAGAGGCCATGTAGGAGTACATGGTGGGTTGTCTCATTGAGACCGTCCTTAAGAACTGAGTTCTGTGTATGTTATCCAAGACTAGCTACTACCACACATTGGGATACTTAATTGACCCTCTTGACTTATTAATCACCCCGATTTCTGTCTAGGAGTTGCAACTAGTTTCTGATGTTTGTAGGTTGTGTTAGTAGTCTACCAAGTGGCATCCGGTACAAGTGGGCTTGGGACAGACTAGGCACCCAGGCTTTCGCTTGAAGGTTGCCGAGATACATGACGTGTATATGGTGGTAAGTGGTGAGAGCGTGTGTGAAGAAGTACACCCCTGCAGGGTAAAACGATCTATTCGAATAGTCGCGTCCTCGGATATGGACTACTTGGAGACTTATATGGTTCATAGACAACTTTAAATGGATACTCTAAAATGCGCAAGATAAGTGTGAGTGCTATGGATGGCCTTCTCGTAGGGAGACGGAAGAGGATACATAGTGGTGTATTGATATGGTGACTATGTGGACTCGTGTGCGCTCTCTCACCACAGAGAAAATACTGGTAGTCGTAGTACAGGTTAGACAAGAGTCAAAGCTGGCTTGCTGCATTTAAACCCCACAATCCCCTTCTTGATACCTGATGCATAAATAGCTAGATCTGATGTAAGTCTTGTTGAGTACCCTTGTACTCGCGGTTGCTTAATTATGTTTTTGCAGAGGAGACTTCAGTCTCACTAGTAGTTCCTCGTGGGCTTCGACGGTTAGCTTGGGAATCCCAGACAGATGTCTGGTTCCTAAGGAGGGTCTTGTAGATAGTCAGGCTTCTCAGCCTTTTTCTTTTGTAGTTGTCTGTACTCAGACATGTTTATACTTCCGTTGGTTGTATGACTTTGTATGTTGGGTCATGAGACCCATGTTTGTAATATCATGTTATGTATGGCTCTTCGGTCTTAAATAAATACTTTGAGGCGTAGACTTATGTTGTGATGCCATGTTGTATCTACACATATCGTGCATATTGTGTGTATGTTTGAAATGCATTGGTATGTGTGGGATTCGACACCTAGTTATCTGCTTTGGTAGCCTTCCTTACAGGGAAATGCCTCCTAGTGCTTCCACTGAGCCCTGGTAGTTCACTACTGCTCCGGAACACATGGATTGACCGGCATGTATCGTTCTTTGCTCCTGTGTCTGTCCCTACTGGGAAATGTCACACGGTGTTTTACTGGAGTCCTTGTAGCTTGCTACGACTCAGTTGCACACACTGATGACCGACACGTGCATTGTTGGGTTACGTATGCCTGTCCCTGTAAGTTTGTGCCACCTTGGTTTTTGACTAGTCATGTCGACCCAGGTTCTCTGTCATATGGATGCTAGCATCACAATCATATACGTGAGCCAAAAGACGCAAACGGTCCCGACCAATGTAAAGGTGGCAGCCATGGGTTACCGTGCGTGAGACTGTAAAGTGATATGATGTGTCTTATGCTAGATCGGTGTGACTTAGGATCGGGGTCCCGACAGTGCCGGCGTGGGTGGTCCTCTGCACCCTTGCTCGCTGCCGTCAGATTGGCAGATCCCGCCGCCTGCCTCGCCACATCCCGCCGACCGGAGGTATAACTTCTTTTAGAACCATCCTTCTTCTAATGGGCCAGCTCCCCACGTCGTTGCATCCTTTTTATTCCATCAAGTTTGGTTTGCTCCCCACGTCGCTGCATCCTGCATGTGGATATTCTTCAGTCCAAAGTTCCCCATGTATCTAGATAGCCCCGTTGGCTTGTTGAACAATCGAACACCACCTAAATTTTTACTATTAGAGGAAAAAAGGTAATGCATGAAGAGAAATAGATGGCCTGGTTGAATGTGGAAATTTTTTTTGGGGGTGGGCGGGGTAGCAAAGACTAGTTAATGAACCAATCTCTTTGTTGAAAAGGGCAATAAAGTGGGGTGGGGGCGAAGGGTGAGGGGAAGTACTAGTAGTAAGATTCTGGCCTGACCGGTCTCTTGGTCAAAAAAGGAAAGAAAGTGAGGGGGTGCTGGGTGGACAACGCAACTAAGAATGAGCACGGCTAGATTTCCTGTGGTCACGCAGCAAAAGGTCACTGACGAGATCACGAGAACAAAAATTACACAAATACAGACATTCTGCTTGCATGTCTGCCGCTCTCGGCAACCACCTCTGCCTCACCACTTTATGCCTCGGTGGAGGTAAAACATGCTTGTGCCTCACGTGTCCCTATGCCCTTACTGCAGCTATTAATCTAATATCTGGTAAAATGAAACAATGCCACTGTTAATGTGATGTCACTCTTAAGTAATGCTGATGTCAATCTATTGCCATTGATAAACTGAAGCAATGCCACCACCATTTTATGAAATGCTTCTGTCTTGCTTTATTTCCCATGAAGAGTGCTTTGGGGTGTTACACTTAAATCTCACGCCGGTAACATAGCTTCATCTCAGTGGAACTGCAGAAATTTAATTGCACATTTGGTTGACACGACGATGTATTTCTCCTTTCCGTATCACCCTTTGTTAGAACGATCATTCCTGTTAACCGTGCACGTAGCTACTGATCATGTGCTACTGTCATCACAGAGTTATAACGCAATTGTTGTGCATGTTAATCTAAGCCCCCGTTAATCTAGTGCCCGTGTTGATCTGATGTGATGGCACTTCTTAGTTAATGGCACTTTTTCATACTGTCAATGTAATGCCATTGATAACATATGAGATGCTGCTGTTAATCATATGCCACAGCAAAAAATGACACTGCTAAAATAACTCTATCACATATTTCTGCAAACAAGGTTGTCTATCTCCATGTGGTTTCTATTTGTGCAAACAGAAGCACAAACCAGAATTTTAGTAGAACCGCACAAAATTAGATGGCTGCATCTACCTGCTGTCAGCTAACCTCACAGTGCTCGAGGTATTCCTACATTCGTAACTAGGTAGAATGACCAACGCAAGATGAAATAAGCTTATTCTTATGTTGACTTGCTGATCGCAGTGTAGAACGAGCCTGTCATGTGTGGAGGAGCGAACAAGCAGTGTAGCCGCCTCGTCAATGCAAGATAAAAGACACCGAGTTATAGATGGCCTGGCCGGCGAGTAGGGGTCGTGCAAATTGCGGTGCATAATTTTAGTGGAACTGCACAATAAAGATATTGGGGTGAGTTGGACAAATTTTCTACACCCAGACGGAAGGAATTGCACTGATCGATTGGATCGAATTTCCTCCATGGCATGAGATGAGACCCCAAGGTGGAAATCAACTAACCACTTATAAAATTATGGATAATCTTCCTCATGCAGGTCAGTACCCCTTCGTCCAGATGATCGTGTTTTGTCATGCCGAGCTATTGATATGTGCTACTGTTTTGCAACACCGTTTAAGTACAGCTATTGTTTCCTATCTTTTCACATTCAGGACAATGAAGATGATTTCCGTGGAACTGCACAAACTGGTCTGATGTTGAGTGATCTCTATTGCCTCCTCTGTTTGCTGCAATGTGTCAGTGTCAATTGCAAGATGAGCCAGCGAGCTAGCTGTGGAGTTGCCAACATGCTCAAAGTGCGCTCAACATTGAGAAGAAAGAAGCATGCCCGGGAAATTAATGCGTAGGGAGGCCCTTTGCTCAGATAAGCATCGATCGTTTTTTCTTGATTTCTACACCTTCTCACAGCTTTGTCTTGGTTATAGTCTGGTGAATCATTGAGATGCATAAACATGCTGAACTTATATATGTGCTTGTGAATGTTAGCTAGTATGCATACTATATCTTGTGAAGCTTAGTTTAATGTGAGTGTTGACTAGTGTGTGAACATTTAGAATCTATATTGTGGGTCTGTTATTTGATGCCTCATTTGTGCCGCGCTTCAACCAGTGTGAGTGTCTGCATGCATTACCACACCCTCTATTTTGGTGGATGCCAAGCGGGCCCGAGGAGGAGCCATAAGTTTTTTTCAAGTTGAAAAAGGTTACCGAGCAGGACTGTAGGAGCCATAAGCTGGAATGCGTCTTTTATTTTATTTTTTGCGAATGGGCCATAAGCTGTAGAGCTGGAGACTGTCTCTAATGGGTTGTCTCTAGTGTTAAGACCAACCAGTACAAGAGCCGATCCATCTTAAAGCCCATATTTTTGTAGGAAAAGCCCATATTACTTGAAGAGGGGCGCTCCCAAAAAACCCCTTCTTCCTCCTCGCTCCCACTTCACTGTTCACTGCAGCTCGCTCCTACAGAAAACCCCCGCTCCCCTTCTTCCTCACCTCACTCCTACAAAAAAAACCTGCTCCCCTTCTTCCTCACTTCTACATAAAACCCCTGCTCGCCTTCTTCCTCACTCCTACAGAAAACCCCAGCCCCCCCTTAACTAGGCTCATCTTTCGCTACTCTGCTCAAACCCATGAGCTCGACGCGGCGCCCGCAAGAAAAATGGAGTCGGCTGGCCCCATCGTTAAGAAGATGAGGCTCCCGCCAGCGGCGACGCCGGTTGTAGTTCCCGCACCCGGCAGCGCGGGGAGAAGTGGCGAGCCCGAAGAATCTCGGGTGGACCGCATCAGTGATCTCCCGGACGCCATGGGGAGATCATCTCGCTTCTTCCCACCAAGGATTGCTGCCGCACCCAAGTCCTCGCATCTCGGTGGTGCCCTCTATGGTGCGCTGCACCTCTTAATCTTGACTGTCATGGCCTATCTCTGTTCAATGATTTTGAACTCCCCGAAGCCATCATCTCCTCCCACCAGGGCTCCGTTCAATGCTTCTGCATCCCGGCATGCTTCCTGTGCATGCCCTGCACGGTGGACGCCTGGCTGAAATCCCCTGAATTCAAAAAACTCCAGCTGCTTCAGTTGTACTATTCCCACATAAATCACATACCACATTCCGAACACCATGTACTTGTGCCCACAGCACTGATGTCCATCTCGCGGTTTTCCTCCTCTCTCCACACGGCCACCTTCGCCCTGTGCAAACTACCAGACAATCTGGTACAAAAGCTTTGACTCCCACTTCTCAAAAAACTTTCACTTGTGGTGGTTCATATATCGGAGGCCTCACTACACAGCATCATCCAATCCAGTTGCCCTGCCCTGGAGTGCTTAGTGCTTATTTTGACAGTTAAAATCGGTTGTCTCCGAATAAAATCGCCTAACCTTGTAAGAATTGGAATTTCTTTTAACGTAGGGGAGCTCATCATCAAAGATGCCCCTTCACTTCAAAGGTTGATCCTTGATTCTTGTTTGACCTTCGCAAATAACTGTCATCTCTGCGCCTAAACTGGAGACCTTGGGTGTAATTCATGATCTCTGTGATCATTTCAAGATGGTGTTTGGCTCCACAGTTATCCAGGTACTGTATATTATCATCTACACTTTTGTAATCATAAGTTGCATTTTTCATTTGTGCGCATAAGTTTTATATCAGCTTGGAGTACACTTTTTGTACTAATATTATGTTCTATGCTCAATGAAGAGTTTGTCCATGGATAGCCTATCAGTGGTGCTGGATTCTGTCAAGATCTTATATATCAGTATGAATACTTTTGATATGAACAAGATTATTGGCTTGTTGCGATGCTTTCCATGTCTGGAGAAGTTGTATATAAAGATGATGATTTCACGCACATTGGAAGCCCATGTATAGTGTACAAGAATTAACCGTTCAGTTGTCGCTCTTTCGACATACTCTTTTTTAGACCTTACCTGTTTTCAATCTTAATGTCTATTCAGGCAGCATGACGGGGTACAAAAGGTACAACCAATCGGTGGCATCGTCAGCACCGAGATTTTCTCAGTTCTCATGACATTCGTTTGAAGACAATAACGCTGGAAGGATATGTAGCCACCCATGCAAACACTAGATTTGTCACATTCTTCATGCTGAATGCGAGGGCACTATTGTCCATCAGGCTTAAATTTATTAACAACAAAGTTTTGACAGATGGATATGTCGAAGAGCAAAAGAAGGAGTTTTAGGTGGACAAATGGGCGTCTGAACATGGCAGTCTTCTTTTTACATCATCTTGTGGTCATATTCCATTAAATTTTATGACCCGGGATGTTCATTTTATGGATCTGACCTATCCATTTGATTGTGACTGCTAAAAACACTGCTGCAGTTAGATGTTGTTGCCCTTTTCAATCTGGGTTTAGTCTAAACCTGATGAACAATTAACCCTCGTGCTTTTGTATAGTTTGTAAGCTGGAGTTAGATGTTGTTGCCCTTTTCAACTCGGCTGTGGCTGTCATATTTTCTTTGAAACAAGGCAAATGGCTTGTCATTTATTTAATTAAGAGAGAAATATTGTAACAAATCCCAAGCAAGGGAAATAACATCACTCTCGCCGGCTCCTTGAGCTCATTGTGCATTACAGAACCCAAGTGCTTAGCGCCCGCCAGCAGCCACAAACTTATTTTGAGCTAGCACACCAAATGGGTTGTAATTCCTAATAAGAAAGGCTGCATCATTGTGACAGATTTGGATTCTGACATTTGGGACCCACAAGGAAAAAGCCTATCCAAGGTGGCGTCAACTTAGTCAACAAACGATTCTGCCTGCCTGCCGTTGGATTGGCATCCAACATCTGTCGTGTTTCTTCTATCTCTTGTCTTCTTCCTGCAGACGCCCAAACGAAACCACGCCATCGGTCCCGCTTGCTCCCGCCTCCCACGGCTGGCTGCGCCTCCGTCCATGCATTGCCGCCCCACCGTACCCTCAAACGTTAGCCAGTCCATCCCTCCACTCCCCCACACGTCCTGTTATTCTCCTGCGACGTCAGCCCTAACCCGCACCCGCACCCGAACCAGTCAACCCTCGTACTCCCCTCTGCGTGCGAGTCTGTGACTACACTGCCGCATCTTCCACGGCTCCTGTTCATTCCCGTCCGAGGCCTCGCCGTTGTCCTCCGCCTTGGTTCGGTCGCCGCGGCGCAGCCGTCTGGCGTTGTCAACATGGTCAACAACCGAGAGGATTCGGGAGATGACTCTATGTGGAGAGGATGACAGTAGGGACCCACGAGGGTCATTGCAGTACGCAAGCAAGTGCCTTCTTATTACAAGCCAAAAACAATGATTCCTCTTAATGGTTTGACATCTGGGTCCCACGCCATTGTCAACGTAGTCAATAAGCGAGAGAATTGCCCAACGAGCAGCTGACACCAGGGACCCAGCAGCTCGCGCAGTTGTTTTTTTGTTTTTGAGACGGAGCAGGGTATCAACTGGACTGTGCGGGGGCAATAGCCCGTCTAGCCCAGGCTTTTATTTTTTGTTTACCACATGACCAGCCCAATTGTTTTTTTCTCTTTCTGAAAATGGCTAGCCTAGTTCTATTGTTTTTTGCAGAATACCCAACCGAGGCTTACTTGCTTTTCTCAGCCCTGCTGGGCTGCAAATCTTTCAAGACGAGGAGGGATGTATTCGGGGCTTGCCCAGAAAATGGACTATAAGTAGTAAGAAATGGGTTGTAAATTTTATAAACAACACACCAAACCAGCAATTAGTTTCAAATTACGTTTTTTTAGGATTTTGATATTTTAAATTTTATTGATTTTTTTGTGGTGAAAATTTCGTAGGATTTTAAATAAATATAATTTTATTTTTCAAATTAGTTTGAATCTGACTCAAAATTTCAGGATTAAAAACAGTTCAGACCCCACCGAAATATGCAAAAATTCGTTGAATTTTTTAACCGTGGCCAGAATATGCGCTGTAATGCTAACAAAAAGAACATGGGCTACAAAAAAATCCTTAAGAATTAGCAAATGGGCTGTAAATTATTAAAAAAATGGCAAATGGGTTGTATGCTGTTTGCCACAGATTTGGAGGCTGACTTGTGGGCATACTATGTTGATGCGTACGCAGGGCTTTGTGAACTTAGTCAACAAACGATTCTAGCGGCAGTGACCGTTGGATAACATCCAACGGTCGTGCTGCTTCTTCAATCTTTGATCTTTTTGCTCCAACCGCACAAACCAGCGCCGGCGGGACCGCCTATTCCCGCCCCCTCCTACTCCCACCGCTGGCCAGGCCATCCCTCTACTCACCCACACCTCCTGTTATTCTCCGGTGACACAGGCCTCACACCGTAGCCGAACCAGTCAACCCTCGTACTCCCCTCAGCGTGGGCATCCACTGCTGTGGCTTCGCCGGCTCCGCGTCGTTCCCTTCCTGGGCCTCTTCGTCGTCCACCGCGTTGGTGCTCTCGGCCCGGCGTGGTCAACATGGTCAACAAACGACAGCCATCGGAAGAGGGATGTACGTGGAGAGGCTGACAGTAGGGACCCACATGGTCCATGGCCGGACGCAAGCAAGTACCTCCTTATTACGCGAAAAAAATGATTCCTCCCCCTGACAGCTGGGACCCACCAGCTATAGCTTCGCACGGAAGGAAGTGCCTCATTATTACGCGGAAAAAATGTTTCTCCCCATGACAACTGGGACCCACTAGATTTGGCGGCTAACTTCTGGGCCTACTAAGTTGACACGTACACAGGGCTTTGTCAACAAACTATTCTAGCAGTAGTGACCGTTGGATGTTAATCCAACGGCCGTGCTGCTTCTTCAATCTCTGATCTTCTTGCTCCAGCCGCCCAAACCAGCGCCGGCGGGACCGCCTGCTCCTGCCTCCCGCGGCCGGCTGTGCTGCCGCGCAGGCCTCACCGCCCCACCCTACTCCCACCATTGGCCAGGCCTTCCCTCTAGTCACTCACATCCCCTGTTATTCTCCGGCGACGGCAGCCTCACACCGCAGCCGAACCAGTCAACCCTCATACTCCCCACGGCATGGGCATCCACTGCCGTGTCTTCCCCGGCTTTGCGTCGTTCCCTTCCTAGGCCTCGCCGTCGTCCACCGCCTTGGTGCTCTCGGCGCGGCATAGTCAACGTGGTGAATGAACGACAACCATCGAAAGAGGACTGTACGCGGTGAGGCTGACAGCTGGACCGACCAGTTACATCTTCGCACGCAAGGAAGTGCCTCCTTATTACACGCAAAAAAAAAAGATTCCTCCCCCTGACAGCTGGGACCCATCTACTATATCTTCGCACGCAAGGAAGTGCCTCTGTATCCTCCCTGATAGGTGGGACCCACCCAGTCGAAGCGTACGTAGCGTTGTCTGTCTAGTCGCGAACGTGTACGTACATACTGGTCGATCGGTCTCTCTGCAAAGATGAACCATGGGCGTGTAAGGAGCGGCACGTGTCATAGTAGAGCCCCAGACGTAGCAGTTCAGGCAGCCCCGTCTAAATCGTGTACACGTACGTACAGCCACGCTGCAAAAAATACGGGCACGTACGTACATACGGGCAGGGTCTCGAACGCGTACTCGCGCATACATACGGCCAGGGCTCGTGTACATGGAGAGGCAACAGACGGCAGCAATGGCCTCCTGTTCACCGGCAGCCAACCGGCTGGGTCGAAACGGAGGAAATATCGTCGTGTTCATCGGGAGGCAACCGACTCGGTCGGAATGAGTCCTGTTCATCAGGAGCCAACTGGCTTGGACGGAACAGCCGAAACGGGGTTCTGTTCATCGACTCAGCGTCTGGCGTACCACAAAACGGAGGAAACGGCCTTCTGTTCGACTGCCTACGATCGAAACGGCGTCCTGTTCATCGACTGGGGGTCTGGCATACCGCAAAACGGATGAAACAGACTTCTATTCAACCGCCTACGGTCGAAACGGGGTCCTATTGATCGGGAGGGGTGTGGCGTACCGCAAAATGGAGGAAATAGACTTCTCTTTGAGCGCCTATGGTCGAAACGGGGTCCTGTTCATCGGGAGGGGAGTGGCGTACCGCAAAACGGGACTCCACGGGCTATTGTTCATTCACCGTCGACTTCCTCCAGCCTCCACCGGCTACTGTTCATCCAGCCTCTACGGGGTCCTGTTCATCCAGCCTCCACTGGCTACTGTTCATCCAGCCTCCACGGGGTCCTGTTCATCCACCCCCAACTGGCTGGGGTATGGCGTACCGCGGCACGGCCTCCTCGGGGTCCGTTTCATCCAGCGCCAACCGCCTACACGGCCGGGGTCCTGTTCATCCAACCCCCACCGGCTGGGGTGGGGCATACGAGCGGGCGGCAGCAACGGGAACTGTTCATCCATAGCCGACCAACGGCTCAATCGATGCATCTCGACTCGTGTCTACGTGTATCATGCGCGCGGCAGCAACATGCACTGTTCATCGAGAGGCAACCCAACCGGCTAGCTACGTCTCACACGGGGGCTCGATGGGCTTCAATAAGCAGCGACAAGAGATCGATCGGGTTCAGTTAGCAGCGAAGGGAACGCTCGGGTTCAGTTAGCAGCGAAGGGATCGATCGGCTTCAGTTAGCAGCGATGGGATCGATCGGGTTCAGTACGTAGTGTGAGGGATCGATCGCTCGTGTTCAGTACGTAGTGCGAGGGCAATCGATCGCTCGGGTTCAGTAAGTGAACACCTCGCATTGGGTTCAGTTAGCAAGCGCCTCGCACACACACGCGCGTATGAGAGAAACGCGCAAACTACACTGCATCGCTCGGCCCCGACCACCCACCGTAACCGGGAACTCCCCGAAAATTTCTTCGCCCTCAGTTCTACCATGATTTTTTACGTCATGGATGGCCCAAAGAAAGTCATGCGGGTGCCTCTCCGGCCCGCCCAGGATGAAAAGCCCATTTTCTGTCATATTTTTTTCTCACAGAAGTAGGAGGCTACCACATCTATGATGATACGTGTTTTTGTCACAATTATTGTCATAGAAGTGTCACAACCATGACAGAAAAAGTTTTCATTCGGGCCATAATGTCACGGATGTGTCTTTTTTTTGTAGTGAGTGTTATCATACCTAACACTGATGGTATAGGACAAACGGATTAAATGTGCTATTAGGTGTCACGCTATACTGGATGCCGGCAAGGAGTCCTTTCCCATTTGCATCGCTTGGCTCATCTACCTCTTATTACCTTGACACACACTTGGGCAGGTGTCAATAAAGGTAACTCTTGTTCGGTGGACTACCATGTAACCTGACAGCTTCTATCTACTCGCGTGTGCGCTCGCCATCTGTCAATAGACTGTTGATGTGGAGCGGTAGCGAGGAGCTTGCCTTGATGGCTCTATCCTTGCCGGCAAGCGTACAATGCTTGTTCCCGGGAGTTTGTGCTTCCCGGCAATCTTGGTCTTGAAGTAACTTTAGTACTTCTCGATGACCTGCCTCGAGGTCTTCACGGTATTCATTCATCATATCTTGATCATATTAGAATGAGATCACCTTCTGGTTCACTTCCCATGGTGTAGGAACTGCAACTTGCCAGTGTGTGGTCAGGGGTATGAACACCCTTTGTTCACTACACCGACAGGAGCCCCCAGGCCTGGGCTAGACGCGCTTTCGCAACGCTTTTCTGGGCTAGGCCCATTAACACGCACAGGCAAGCACGCGGCAAATGACGACCGCTGTTAATTACTTTATTACCGTTGCCATGGTAGCGGATCTTCGCATTTAATGCGAGATTGTGGGATGATGGAACAGGGCACGAGTGGGGATTGTGCGCCTGAAAAGGCGCGCCACGTCTAGTGCGGTGAAGAGCCAGCCCCCGCGCCTTCCTCATAAATAGGCAGTAGCAGGGACGGTGCTCGATTCACCTGTTCCGTTCCTCCTTCCCCCCTTGCTGTTGCTATCTTCGTCTTCCTCTCGTTGCCGCTACAAACCTCCACACCTATCTGCCCGTGCTCTCCCATAGATCTCCCGCCACTCGCCATGGCTCCGAAGACGGGAAACGAAGCCGGCAAGGAGACAGAGAAATCGGAGAATGCCAATGCGGCGCAGATGCGAAGGGATCACGCCCTCTTCCCGCTGACGCTGAATGACGACGAGCTCATGCAGAGGTACTCGTGACTATGGCCAGTGAAGACAAAGGACCACAGCGCGATTGAGGTACTGCCTGCAAGCTCTCTTGCCGCAGACGACCAATTTGCATTTTTCTCCGCGTTCTTCTACTACGGATTGGTTCCACCATTCTTGGAGTTCTTTGATGAGCTCATGTGGACATATGGATTTCGGCTCTTGGATTTCAATCCGAACGCCGTTACCTGTATGTCTGTATTTGCTCATCTCTGCGAGAATTTCGTGGGAGTTGTTCCAAATGTGCCACTGTTCTGCTACTACTCTCCACGGATTGAAGGTGATGCCATCTCTGGCAGTGTGACTTGGATCTTGAGGTCTGCTAGGAAAAGCAAGTACCTCGAGGGGAACTGGCATATCAAATGGGCTGAATGGAGGTCAGAGTGGTGCTGGATCAAGCAAAAGGATTTCCCAGACTACTACAAGATGGCAACCACCAAGCTCATAAGAAACCCCCGATGGTCAGATGTGGGCCCACGAGATGAAGACTTCGGCATTGCTCTGCGCTGGATAGAAGATCTCTGTGCTGCCGGTCTGACCATCGAGATGGTGGGAGCAGATTTCATCTGGCGTCGGATAGCTTCATTGCAGCTCAGGACCCGGCGAACTTGGGAATACAAATGCGCTGCAGACACCCATCGGCTTTGTCCCGGCCTTGCTAACAACTTCACAGTGATGGAGCACGACTACATCATCCTTAAAGTTTTCAACAAGGGCTGCGAGCACAAGTTGCCGAAAATGGTGCTCCCCCTATGCAACAACACTGCCAAAGATTCCATCCTGGCATTGATGCCAGATTGCAACGCCCAAGGGATCCTTGGCACATGGCAACCTCCTCCAAAAAATGTTGAGGATAAGTGGTTCGAGGATTTGGCAGAGTGCCCGGAAAGGGATGAGACTGATCTGATCCATCCAACCAAAGAAAACAAGTTGGAATGGATCGCTAAGAGGGCCGAAGAGATGGCCCAAAAGCCAGAAGCTGCAGGTGGTGTCGGATCTTCCCAACCGGCAGCCAAGAAGCCTAAAACTTCAAGGAAACCTGCCCAGAGGAGATGTCAACGCAACGTGCCAGCTGCAGATGAGCCTGCCGGCACAGAAGGTGAAGTAGAGGCATCCCGAGACCAGACTCTGCTGGTAACAGAGGCTGAAGTTGAAGTTCCCCGGCAACAGTCTCAGCCGACAGCAGAGATTGTGGAAAGAGCTTCCCGGCAACAGGCTCCACCGGCAACAGGAAGGACAGAAACTTCCCGGCCACCAATTCCGCCAGCAGCGAAGCACGCCCGGGTACCTTCCTCTCTAGCAGAAGCTTCTCGCTCCAGGGGTCAGGCCTACTGGGACATGTCTGGCCTTGACGAGGAGGAAGAGGAGGAGTAAGCCCCCAGCTCTTCTTCTACTCTTCAATTTATATTGATGTTTTCATCATTGGTCCGATGTTTTGCCCTTCCTTGGTTTTGCAAGGATGAGGAAGCTCTGGTACGCCGGCCTCGGAAGATGGTGAAGACTGGCGAGGCGAGTGACCCGGTCATGGGTGCCGGAGAGAGCTCAACACCGCCAGGAGCCGTTGAATCACTCCACCAACCGAGTCGGTGGTCCAATTTCCTCTGGCAAGTGTTACTGACGACGCTCCGGTGATTGATGTTGACAAGGAGACGGATGTCGATCGCCGGGAAGCAGAAATCCGGGAAGTGGATTCGCAGGATGTGCCTCCGGCAACCGTCCCACCGAGAAGTTGCTCACCAGGAAGGACTACCATTGAAGAGATTCTTGGGAGTCCTTCCCATGAAGAATTCATGAGGAAGCTGTCCGCATTGAGGACACGCCGGCAACAAATGTTGCTGGGGACCAAGCGATGACAACTGATGTTGCCGCAGAGGAAATGCTACCCCCTCAATAGACTCACACAGGTAAGTTTTTCTTCATGCGAACACTTCATTGTTCTTGCCAAATTTATTCTTCTTGAGTTGATTTCTTGATTTGAAATTGAATCTTCTTCTTCTTCTGTCTTTCCCTTTGCAGAACCAACCCCTCTAGAGGAGAGGGCAACCGCTGACGCCGCGTGGAGGCCGCAGAGGGTGCCGCAGAGGAGACCATGACGGCTATCACTGACATAGCCGGGAAGAGCGTCGAGGCTGCCGACAGCACTCCTGCTCCGAAAATGGTGGAGGTTAACACAGATGTGGAGATGGGAGCAGCCGACGACGTTGCGCCAGCTGCTGACGACCATCTAGGCGCACCTGAGGCCCCTCCGGAAGGCGAGTCCCTAAGGCTCTCGAGCCCGCGAAGGGGAGCTGATGTTCCCGACACATCTAGTGCCAGAGAGCATGAACTTGAAGAGGTGGATGGCGAACTCGTCATCCCTCCAACTACAACCACTGAAGAGGAGCGTGACACCGATGATGATGCCGCCGACTACTACTTTTTGCAGTCCATGGAGAGCGGCTTCAAGATGCGCAGCAACGCTTCAGCAAGCGCTGGAAAAAACTACAGCGTCGTGTCTGCAACGTTGACAAGGCAGAGCAAGAGCTCTTGCAGAGGGTTGACGACGCACAATCTTGGTATGCCGAGAAGGTCCGGGATATCAAGGACCGGGAGGCCTAGCTTGCCGCCGGCAAGGAATCATTTATCTTGGAGAAGGCAGCAACTGAGATGGCTCAAGCTGAGGCCACCAAAGAGGCTGACAAGACCAACAGCGAGCTGACACAGCGCAAGGTTTAGCTTGACATCCATGAGGAAGATCTTGCAGCCCAGGAAGAGAAGTTGGCTGCCACTCTCCGTGCAAAGGATGAAGAAATCCAAACCCTGCTGGCCAAGCGAACCAAAGAGCTTGAGCAGAAACATGCCGAAGCCCTACAGGCGCAAATTGTGGAACATGCTAAGAAGCTCAAGGAGGTCCTCGACTCGGTACAAGCTGCCAATACTACAAAAACCAACTTGGAATCTCAAGTGAAGCAGCTTGAGGATGAGCTTGCCAGCAGGAACAGGGAAATTGCCAATCTTAAGGAATCAGTCCAGAAGGATGTGGCTCCACTGGCAAAGCTTTGAACTTCTCCGTCATCCAAGAACAGCGAACTCCAAACTCTTGCCAGTGCCAAGACTAATTTGCAGAGCAAACTTGTCGGTCTGGAGAACACTCTTGAGTGTGCCCACACCGAGAAAAGGACCCTGACGGCTAACCTGGAGGAGGCCAAATGCCTTCAAGGAGCGGCTGAGCAGAAGTTGACCCGAGAGGAGAAATCCTTTGCCGACTGGACCGCCAACCTTGTCAGCACTGCTCAGCGCGTGAGTACACAAATGGTGAAAGCACATTTGCTCCCTTCGTGGTTTTGGTAATTCATAACAACATATATCTCATTGAACTAATATCCATTCAAGATTAAGATTTCAGGATGTTCAATGATTGGCATGGCATGGACTAGAGATGTGGACCCCTCAAAATGCTAAGGACAAGAATTGGCAAAGATCAAGACTCTACAATTTTGGTTTAGTGATCGAAGATCACATTGAGTCCATAGGAAAGCCAATACTATTAAAAGGGGATGAGGTGTTGCTTAATGGTCTTTTTGCTCAAGTGCTTAGTGACAGCATTCCTAAACCCTCAACCACTCTCTCAATCCCAAATATGTCCAAAACCCAAAGTCCAACTCGGCCCCACCGAAATTTCCAATCCGGCATCACCGAGTTCATCCAAGACTTAGCCACTACCGAACCCTAACAAATCGGATCCACTGAAATGGATCTCGGTCCCACCGAGATGGCCTTGCCAACTCTCTGTAATCGTTTGCATTCACTTCGGTCTCACCGAGTTTGCAAATCGGTCTCACCGAGATGGCTTGCCAACTCTCTATTGCCTTATTGCTTCACTTCGGTCCTACCGAGTTGATGCAATCGGTGCCACCGAGATGAGGATTGCCCTAAGCCATTGCACTTCGGTCCATCCGAGTTGTTCGTATCGGTCCCACCGAGATTCCTAAAGTTCATATCTTTTACACAATTCGGTGCTACCGAGATTATCGTTTCGGTGCCACCGAGTTGGGTCAAAAGTGTGTAACGGTTGGATTTTGTGTGGAGGCTATATATACCCCTCCACCCCATCCTTCTCAGTAAGGAGAGCCATCAGAACGTGCCTACACTTCCACCATTCATTTTCTGAGAGAGAACCACCTACTCATGTGTTGAGATCAAGATATTCCATTCATACCATTTGAACCTTGATCTCTAGCCTTTCCCAAGTTGCTTTCCACTCAAATCCTTCTTCGACCATAGCCAAATCTGTGAGGAGTGTTTGAGTGCTGGGAAGACTATCATTTGAAGCACAAGAGCAAGGAGTTCATCAACAACACACCGTCTATTACCTTTTGGAGAGTGGTGTCTCCTAGATTGGTTAGGTGTCACTTGGGAGCCTCCAACCAGATGTGGAGTTGAACCAAGAAGTTTGTAAGGGCAAGGAGATCGCCTACTTCGTGAAGATCTACCCCGAGTGAGGCTAGTCCTTCATGGACGTAAGCCATGGTGGAATAGACAAGGTTGCTTCTTCGTGGACCCTTCGTGGGTGGAGCCCTCCGTGGACTCGCGCAGCCATTACCCTTCGTGGGTTGAAGTCTCCATCAACGTGGATGTACGATAGCACCACCTATCGGAACCACGCCAAAAACCACCGTGCCTTCATTGCATTTGAAATCTCCAATCCCTCCTTTACATACATATGCAATTGCTTATATTCCGCTTCTATACTCTTAGAATTGCATGTGTAGGGTGATGCTTGACATGTACTATTGCTAAAAACTGCCCACAATTAAAATTGGGAAAAGGTTAGGATTTATTTGGTCAAGTAGTCTAATCACCCCCCCTCTAGACATACTTTCGATCCTACAAATGGCAGCAATGGGATTGCAGACCTTGAAGCTCAGCGCAGATGCCAGCCAGCCCAGGAACCCCACTCTATGCGTCTTCCTTGAAGGGCTCATCACAGAGCTGGACGCCTACCACACCAGTCGCACCAAATCCTTCGCCAAGGAACCAAAAATTCTTCTACGCAATGTGACTTTGAGGATGTTCAACAAGGTCATATACTTCAACCCAAGTGCTGATCTACAAAATGTCTTCAAAAAGCTCCCCGAGAGTGTCGAACTGGAGGTGGCCCGGCAGGCTGCTACTCCAATTGTTGACAGGGTTGCCGACCAGTGCAGCCGGATTGAAGGCCTACAGCAGAATTGAAGTCTTCTTTTGTTTTTCCGCCGCTGAAATGGCATATGTAAAGAAAACCAAGTTCCTTTAATTAGCCAACTTTTATCATACGTATGATATATATTCCTATGTTGAATGAATGTTTGCTTCATCCTTGAGTAATTATGCCCTTGTATACATTTTGTACCCCACACTTGCCAGAAAACTTCCCGGTGCGCACACCATAGCCAGTAGCGCTTGAGAACTGGTCCTTAGCAACTTGCCGAAAAGGCCGCTTCCCGGCAAGATTTACCTTCCCAGTTACAGCACAACCGTCTATGTTGTTGAGTGAACTCAAAACAACTAGGAGCATTACTAGTCCCGAGAAGGCTCCTTCGCGTGCAGGTTTATATGTATAAAGACGAAAAATGTTCAAGGAAGAACGCTCAAACAACAATAAAAATTTCAAATTTTTGCAACTTAGCTTTCTCTGTTGTTCATCTTGCATAGTGAGTGCCCATCGTTCCCTTGAACGCCATTTTTGCCATTTTGGTGTATTACACCTCTCTGCCCCCCGGGAAACTTGCGCGCGAAGGGGCTTCTTCTGCTTTTAAGAAAGAGAGAAGAAATAGCGAACCGGCTAGAATGCTGACGGGACATTAGTCACCTTTTGCAAGGATTACATTCACAACACAATAGTGCACATAATATACACGACTAAAATGTACATATTACAAAAGTTGTGAAACACTTAACTTTATTTCACTACGCACGGGATCTGCGCCGGCTTTGTACAAAGGATTACATGCCATCACGGCCAACTTGTACAAAAGTAGCTGCCGGCAAGGCCAGCAACTATGCCTTACGGGTAGAACTTGCGAAGATTTTCATGATTCCATGAGTTTTGCACAGGGACTCCATCTTCGGTCTCTAGCCGGACTGATCTAGGCCTAGTGACTTGAATACCCGGTAAGGGCCTTCCCACTTCGGTGTCAACTTGTTTGTTCCCTTCGAGGACGATATCCTTCGAAGGACAAGGTCACGTTCCTTGAGTTCTCGGGCATGAACTTTGCGGCTATGGTAGCGGCGCAAAGCTTGTTGGTATCGTGCTGCACGTACAGCAACCCGGGAACAGTTTTCCTCCAGGAGATTGACATCATCATGCCGCATCTCTTGTTGTGCTTCTTCATCATAAGCTTGGACTCGAGGAGAACCGTATATAAGTTCTGTGGGGAGCACCGCTTCTACACCATAGACCAGGGAGAAGGGTGATTCTCATGTCACTCGATTTGGTGTCGTTCTGAGTGACTAAAGAACGGTAGGCACTTCATCAGCCCAGCGTCGTCCACACTTGTGCAGCTTGTTGAAAGTTCTAGTCTTGAGACCTCGCAGCGCTTCAGCATTGGCCCTCTCTGCTTGCCCATTGCTTCTCGGGTGAGCAACTGATGCATAGCAAATTTTGTTGCCAAGCCCTTGACAGTATTCTGTGAAAGCACTGCTCGTGAATTGGGTGCCATTGTTGGTAATGATCCTGTTAGGGACTCCAAAATGAGCAACCAATCCCCGGAAGAACTTGATAGCTAACTGTGCTATCGCCTTCCTGACTGGCTCTACCTCAGGCCACTTTGTGAATTTGTCGATTGCAATGTACAAATATTCAAAGCCCCTGACTGCATGGGGAAATGGGCCAAGGATTCCAGCCCCCAGACCACGAAGGGCCAGGAAAGAGGAATTGTCTGGAGAGCTTGTGTTGGCTGATGGATGTTCTTTGCATGGAACTGACATGTTGTGCAAGTAGTTACCAATCCCATTGCATCTTAAAGGGCTGTCGGCCAGTAAAATCCTTGCCGGAAAGCTTTGCCAACAAGCGCGCATGACCCAATGTGGGAACCACACATCCCTTCATGAATTTATGCCAACAATGCTTGTCCTTCCTCCTGGGAAATGCACTTCAATTTCACACCGTTTGGCCATTTTCTATACAGAACACCATGGATGAACATGTACATACTTGACTGACGGGCTACTCTCTCATCTTCTTCTTGCCTGCCGGGAAGTTCCCCCTTCTGGAGGTATTGAACAAGTTGTTGCGCCCATGCCGGAGCCAGTGGCTCGACGACAAGGACTAATGGCTCTTCTGCTTCTGCTAGAGCTTGTAGCTCGACAACAGAAATAGATGACCCTGCCGGAGCCTGGGGCTCAACGACAAGAGTTTTTGGTGTTGCCAGAGTCTGCTGCTCGCCGGCAAGATTTGGCTTGTTGCCAGAGCTGGCCTTTCCGGCATCTTCTGAAGAATTTGCCGGGAAAATCTTGCCGGAGCAGATCTTCCGTCTCTTCACCGGCCGCGTTGATGGTGTAACGGAGGGTTGAGTCAGCCGGTGCACAAAAGTTCCCGATTCCACGGGTAGCTTCTTAGCGGCACGCTTCGACAGATCATCAGCAATAATGTCATTCAGGGCACGAGGGGCATGCTCCATCTGCAATCCGACAAAGTGGCTCTCCAGCTTTCTAACTTCCTCGACGTAAGTTTCCATCTGCGGGCTCTGATAGTTCTTGTTGATTTGCCTAACCACCAACTAAGAATCTCCTCTAAATATCAATCTTCTGATCCCCAAATCAATTGCTATATGAAGGCCGGCAAGCAGTCCTTCATACTCAGCAATGTTGTTGGTAGCTTGCTCCCTGGGAAATGACATCGGAATAACGTATTTGAGATGCTCTCCGATAGGTGAGACAAGAAGCACGCCGGCTCCAGCACCTTGGAGTGAAAAAGCAGGATCAAAAATACATTATCCAGTCTTCTGGGTTTTCCTTGCCGGGGAGAGAAGTTGCTTCTGCTTCTTCATCTGGCGTTGGAGTCCATTCTGCAATGAATTCTGCCAAGGCTCTGCTCTAAATTGTTGAAGTGTTTTTGAATGACAGATCAAAACCTGACAGCTCCAAGGCCCACTCCACTATCCTGTCAGTTACTTCTAGGTTCTTCAGAATGCACTTGAGTGGGAAGGAAGTGACGACGGTGATTGGGTGTGCTTGAAAGTAGTGGCGCAGCTTGCGGGGGGGCATATGTAGACCAAAGAGTATCTTTTATACTCCTGAATACCTGGATCTGGCACCCTGCAAAAGAGTACTCGTGAAGTATAGTGGGCGCTGCACCATCTTCCTTTTCTATTTTTCTTCTGGCTGTTGTTCTGTTGCCGGGGCAGATTGTAACTTGTTGGCTTCTGGTCCTGCCAGTGTGGCCCCCAGTTTGCCGGCATCTGGCTCTGCTGCTTCCAGCATTTCCTCCTCTGTCTCCCTTTCAGCAACTAATGTAGCACTTGCCACTTGATTAGTAGCTACTATATATAACAACAACTTCTCTTGTGGCTTTGGCACAACTAGTACTGGCGGGGAGGAGAGGTATCTCTTCAAGTCTTGGAGTGCCGTTTCTGCTTCCGGCGTCCATTGCATGGGACCGGATTTCTTCAAAATTTTGAAGAATGGTAGGGCGTGCTCAGCTGACTTGGAAATAAATCTCCCCAAAGCAGCAATGCAGCCGGTCAAGCGACATACATCTTTGACATGCTTTGGTGGTTGAATTTGCTCAATTGCTTTGATCTTGTCTGGATTGGCTTCAATTTCACGGTGAGACACAAAGAACCCGAGAAGCTTGCCGGATGGAACACCAAATACACACTTCTCGGGATTGAGCTTTAGATTCATTTTTCGCAAATTGGCAAAGGTTTCCTCCAGATCTTGAATGAGGGTTGATAGGTGTTTGGTCTTGACCACAATGTCATTCATGTAAGCTTCTACATTTTTGTGGAGTTGTGGACCAAAACCAATCTGAACCGCTCTCTGAAATGTGCTAACGGCACTCTTCAACCCGAAACGCATACGTATGTAGCAATACGTGCCACATGGGGTGATGAATGCAGTTTTCTCCTCATCTTTCCGAGCCATGAAGAACTGATGATATCCAAAATAGGCGTCAAGGAAAGAGAGGAGATCACAACCGGCAGTGGAGTCAACAATTTGATCAATCCGCGATAATGGAAAGGGATCCTTGGGACAAGCTTTGTTGATATAAGTGAATCAATACAAAGTCTCAACTTCCCATTGGATTTTAGTACTACGACAGGATTTGCTAACCACGTGGGATGGAGAACCTCCTTCACAAAACCTGCTTGCTTCAACTTCTGAACTTCCTGCACGATGAACTCTTGCCGGTCCAAGGCTTGCTTTCTAACCTTCTACTTGATGGGTCTTGCATCCGGGCAGACAGCAAGGTGGTGCTCAATCACTTCCCTGGGGACACCGGGGATGTCAGATGGTTGCTATGCAAACACATCGACGTTCGCCCACAGGAAAGTGATGAGCTCGCTTTCCTATTTAGTAGAAAGGTTGGCACCTATAGTGAAGGCACCGGAACCATCTGCCTTGGCAGAAACTTGCTTGGTCAGTGGAGCATCCTTGACTGCTTTCTGGCTTTTCACGGCAGGTGATTCGCTGCTCTCCCCGGACGTGCTACATTCTACACTGCGCTTCCCAGAGGTCTTGGCAGCATCGACTAGTTTTTCACCGGCAACACCACTTCCTTCGGGCTTGCCGCGTTCTGAAATACGCTTCCCGATGGTATTGCTGGTGCCGGCTAGAGATTTGCCGGCAGTTGCAACGGCTGCTTCCATGTACATCTTGGTAACACAAATAACTGCATCTTTCTTGTCTGAGTGGACTATGATCACTTCCAGAGGCCCTGGCATCTTCAAGGTGTTGTAGGCATAGTGGGATGCCGTCATGAACTTGGCTACTGTAGGCCGACCCAAAAGGCCATTGTAGGGCACTGGCAGATCAACAACATCGAACGCAACCTTCTCTGTTCTGTAATTGAGGGGGTCACCAAATGTGACCGGCAAGGTAATCTGTCCCTTCGGCTTGGTCCTTCCTGGGTTCACTCCTTGAAACGTTCCCGTTTCTTGGAGGTCCTCATCGGGGATTTGCATCTTATTGAGCATCGCTGGGGAAATCAAGTTTACACCGGCGCCACCATCAACCAGCATCTTTGACACCTTTATGTTGCGAATTGTTGGCGATAGCAACAATGGCAAGCTACCGACACCAGAAACACAGTCTGGGTGGTCTTCGACATCAAAGACAACAGGCATGCTCGACCACTTCAGAGGTTTTTGTACATCAACTGTCGGTTACACTGCGTTCACCTCACGTGCCCATTGTTTGAGCTGGGTGTGAGAGGAGAAAAGAGATGCTCCTCCATCAATGCAGGCGTAATCAATGACATTCTGAAACTCGTTGGACTCGTCATCATCCTCGTCCTCTTCATCCTCTTTCTTGTCATGGCCGCAGGCTGGCCTCTCTTTGTTTCCGCCTTTCCCGCGGCGGCCCCTTTTTCCCTTCTTTCCGGCATCAGCTGAACCATCTAGAGCTTTCTTTTCTTTATCACACTTTTTGTACTCCTGCTTCTGCTTTTCTGCAAGGAGTTCTACTTGACGGCACTCAGTGATGTCATGGCCAGCTGTGCGGTGAACCTTGCAGTAAGGACCGTTATGCTTTTCCCCAGCAGTAACTTCGTTGTCGGGGTCACTCATTTTGGGCTTCTTGCCGATAGTACCTTCTACCGCCAGCACAGCCTTGCGCTTGTGCTTCTGGGGACGCTTCTTGTCGGTTTTTTTCTTTGGAGGATTGGTTTCATCCTCTTCAGAATTGATGGCAACAACATCATCCCCAGGAATTCGCCTCCCTTCCTCAGCTTGTGCGCACTTGTTGGCGAGAGAGTACAACTCAACAATAGTTCTTACTTGCCGGATGTTTATCTTCTCGTGCATCCTGAGATTGCACACATTGTTGTGGAATGCGGCGATGATGACAGCAGGCTGTACGTCAGGATTATTCTATTGTACGCTGTTGAACCTCTGGATAAACTTGCGAAGGGTCTCATCGGGCTTTTGTGGCAACACATGCAGGTCACTGGGCTTCCCGGGAGGTTTGTGACCACCCTAGAATGCACCAACAAACTGGTGGCACAAATCTGCCCATGATGAGATTAACCCCTCCGTCAAGTTCATCAGCCAAGATCTGATGTTGGTCTTGAGGGCCACCGAGAACCAGTTGGCAAGGACCTTCTCCTCTCTGCCGCCAGCAGCTTGAATAGCTGCTGTGTAGATATTAAGGAACTCCGAAGGATTGACCTTGCCGTCATACTTGTCGGGGAGGTCCGGCTTGAAGCTGTGGGAAGAGGGCCAGCGAACTTGCCGCAGCTAAAGAGTGAACGCCGGGCAGCCTGTATCATAGGGCAGACCCCCAGGGTCTCCCGGTGCAGGCATAATCGCTGCCGGTCCAGCATGAGCGTCAGATTGCCAGTGAATTTCCCGGCGTCGCTCAATGCGTGTGCGAGCGTCCTCCCCTTGCCGGTCCAGCAAGACTTGGCGCTGATCTTGTTGGCTTCTTGAGTCAAAAGAGGCCATGGACACCTCATCTTGTGTGGCAACATGCTGACTCCAACGTGCCAGGCCGGGTGGTGACTGCACCATTGTCGCTGCTCTGCCGGTCCGCCCTTCAGCTCCTCATGCCGGCTTCGCTCGCCGGCATGAAGATTCTCCTTGCCGCACTCCATCGTTGTTGGTGAAGCTGAGCAAGCTTTCGGTAGTGGCATGCCACTCATCCATCTGGGGAGCTGCTGGAGGGAAGTTCAGCAACAGCTGAGCTTGCGCCATCGCCTCGGCCGGAGTGCGTGCCATGATTCGCGTCGAGGTGCGGGATGGCTCGTGACTCCTGGCTAGGCCAGGAGGAGCTCTGCCTCGTGCCTGCGACGGAGTTGGCTGATCGCCAGAAGGGCGACGTGATGGATGTTTGGAACCGTGCTCGCGGTGATGGCCCGAACCATCGACATCACGACGCGGTGAATCACGCACTTGCTATGACGGCCGAGGTGTGTGTTCGCGATGTGATGAATCACGTCCGTCTTGTGACGTTCTTGGCGCGTGTTCTGGACGTGGTGGGTCACGCCCATCCTGGGACGACCTGGCTGCATGTTCAGGACATGGCGGATCTTGCACTTCCTACGATGGCCTTGATGTGTGTTTCACCTAGCCATCCTTGGACATGGTCTTGTCGACCAGACTCGCCGTGCTCCGCACGATGCCACTGCAGAGACTGTGATCACCGGAGTGGTGAGAAGTCTGGCCACCACCGTCTCCACCGTCCACAGGCAGTTGGACTGCGCCTTGGAAGTAGAGGCGGCGGCGGCGCCCTTGCCCTTCTTTGGCGCCATGGATGATGATGAAGCAGTTGCTGACAAGGTCGATGCAGATTCGCGTGTGTGAAGCCCCTACCTGGCGTGCCAAAGATGTTGATGTACGACAATCTGTGGGACCAGAGGAAGATCCCTTCCCATGCTTGGTGGTGGGCGTCGCAGCACACAAAGAGTAGCACAAACCAATGATCAGCACGCAAGTGGTTTACCCAGGTTCGGGCCACACGGATGCGTAAAACCCTACTCCTGCTTTGGTGGATTTATGCAAGTGAGAGACCCTATTACAGAGAGCGCAGCACTTGCCGGCAATGTGTTGGGGAACGTTGCATGGAAAACAAAAAAAATTCAGACCCATGTGTACTTTGCAAATCCTTATGTCATGCTGTAGATGCTGCTATCACGCTTTACTTGGAGCTATTCCAAATGACTGCTCCATTATAAGTATCCGGTTTGCTACTCAGAGATATCCAGATTGGTGTCAAAGCTTGCATCGACGTAACCCTTTACGACGAACTCTTTATCACCTCCATAATCGAGAAACATTTCCTTAGTCCTTTAGTTACTAAGGATAATTTTGACCGCTGTCCAGTGATCCACTCCTGGATCACTCTTGTACCCCCTTTGCCAGACACGTGGCAAGGCACACATTAGGTGTGGTACACAACATGGCATACATTATAGAACCTATGGCTGAGGCATAGGGAATGACTTTCACTCTCTCTCTATCTTCTGCCGTGGTCGAGCTTTGAGTCTTACTCAACTTTACACCTTACAATACAGGCAAGAACTCCTTCTTTGACTGATCCATTTTCAAATCCTTCAAAATCTTGTCAAGGTATGTACTCATTGAAAGTCTTATCAAGCGTCTTGATCTATCTCTATAGATCTTGATGCCCAATATATAAGCAGCTTCACCGAGGTCTTTCATTCAAGTATCCTTTTATGCCATCCAGAAATTCTATATCATTTCCAATCAACAATATGTCATCCACATATAATATTAGAAATGCTACAGAGCTCCCACTCACTTTCTTGTAAATACAGGCTTCACCGTAAGTCTGTACAAAACCATATGCTTTGATCACCTCATCAAAGCGTATATTCCAACTCTGAGATGCTTGCACCAGTCCATAGATGGATCGCTGGAGCTTGCACACTTTGTTAACACCCTTAGGATCGACAAAACCTTCTGGTTGCATCATATACAACTCTTCTTAGAGAAAACCATTAAGGAATGCAGTTTTGACATCCATTTGCCAGATCATAAAATGCGGCAATTGCTAACATGATTCGGACAGACTTAAGCATCGCTACGGGTGAGAAAGTCTCATCGTAGTCAACCCCTTGAACTTGTCGAAAACCTTTCGCGACAAGTCGAGCTTTGTAGACAGTGATATTACCATCAGCGTTTGTCTTCCTCTTAAAAATTCATTTATTCTCAAAGGCTTGCCGATCATCAGGCAAGTCCACCAAAGTCCATACTTTGTTCTCATACATGGATCCTATCTCAGATTTCATGACCTCAAGCCATTTGTCGGAATCTGGGCTCATCATAGCTTCTTCATAGTTCGTAGGTTCGCCGTTGTCTAACAACATGACTTCCAGAACAGGATTACCGTACCACTCTGGTGCGGAACGTACTCTGGTCGACCTACGAGGTTCAGTAGTAACTTGATCTGAAGTTTCATGATCTTCACGATTATCTTCCTCTCTTATTGGTGTAGGCATCACGGGAACGGTTTTCTCTGATGAGCTACTTTCCAATTCGAGAGAAGGTACAATTACCTCATCAAATTCTAGTTTCCTCCCACTCACTTCTTTCGAGAGAAACTCCTTCTCTAGAAAGGACCCATTCTTGGCAACAAAGACCTTGCCTTCGGATCTGTGGTAGAAGGTGTACCCAATTGTTTCTTTAGGGTATCCTATGAAGATGCACTTCTCCGTTTTGGGTTCGTGCTTATCAGGTTGAAGCTTTTTCACATAAGCATCGCATCTCCAAACTTTAAAAAACGACAGCTTAGGTTTCTTGACAAACCACAGTTCATACGGTGTCGTCTCAACGGATTTAGACGGTGCCCTATTTAACGTGAATGTAGCTGTCTCTAATGCATAACCCCAAAACGATAGTGGCAAATCGGTAAAAGACATCATAGAACGCACCATATCCAATAAAGTATGGTTACGGCGTTCAGACACACCATTACGCTATGGTGTTCCAGGTGGCGTGAGTTGTGAAACAATTCCACATTTTCTTAAATGAAGGCCAAACTCGTAACTCAAATATTCGCCTCCGCGATCAGATTGTAGAAACTTTATTTTCTTGTTACGATGATTCTCTACTTCACTCTGAAATTCATTGAACTTTTCAAATGTTTCAGACTTGTGTTTCATCAAGTAGATATACCCATATCTACTCAAATCATCTGTGAAGGTTAGAAAATAACGATACCCGCCGCGTGCTTCAACATTCATCGGACCGCATACATCGGTATGTATTATTTCCAACAAATCAGTAGCTCGCTCCATTGTTCCGGAGAACGGAGTTTTAGTCATCTTGCCCATGAGGCATGGTTCGCAAGTATCAAATGATTCATAATCAAGAGATTCCAAAAGTCCATCCGCATGGAGTTTCTTCATGCGCTTTACACCAATATGACCTAAACGGCAGTGCCACAAGTATGTTGCACTATCATTATCAACTTTGCATCTTTTGGCATCAATATTATGAATATGTGTATCACTACGATCGAGATTCAACAAGAATAAACCATTCACAAGGGTGCATGATCACGAGGGATATTATTCATATAATCAGAATAACCATTATTCTCTGACTTAAATGAATAACCGTCTTGCAATAAACAATATCCAGATATAATGTTTTATGCTCAACGCAAGCACCAAATAACCATTATTTAGGTTTAATACTAATCCCGAAGGTATTACGAGCGTGTCGATATTGATCATATCAATCTTGGAGACACTTCCAACACATATCATCACCTCGCCCTCAGCTAGTCTCCATTACTCTGCAGCTCCTGCTTCAAGTTACTAATATTTAGCAACTGAATCGGTATCAAATACCCAGACGCTGCTACGAGCACTAGTGAGGTACATATCAATAACATGTATATCAAATATACCTTTGTTCACTTTGCCATCCTTCTTATCCGCCAAATACTTGGGGCAGTTCCGCTTCCAGTGACCAGTTCCTTTGCAGTAGAAGCACTCAGTTTCAGGCTTGGGTCCAACTTTGGGTTTCTTCGTGGGAGCGGCAGCTTGCTTGCCGTTCTTCTTGAAGTTCCCCTTCTTTCCCTTGCCCTTTTTCTTGAAACTAGTGGCCTTGTTAACCATCAACACTTGATGCTCCTTCTTGATTTCTACCTCCACTGATTTCAGCATCGCGAAGAGCTCGGGAATTGTCTTCTCCATCCTTGCATATTATAGTTCATCACGAAGCCTTTATAGCTTGGTGGCAGTGACTGAAGAACTCTGTCAATAACACTCTCAACTGGAAGATCAATTCCCAGCTGAGTCAATTGGTTGTGGTATCCAGACATTCTGAGTATGTGTTCACTGACAGAACTATTCTCCTCCATATTACAGCTGAAGAACTTGTTGGAGAGTTCATATCTCTCAACCCGGGCATTAGCTTGAAATATCAATTTTAGCTCCTGGAACATCTCATATGCTCCATGGCGTTCAAAACGCTTTTGTAGTCCCGGTTCTAAGCCGTAGAGCATGGCACACTGAACTATCGAGTAGTCATCAAATCGAGCCTGCCAAGCGTTCACAACGTCTGCAGTAGCTCCTGCAGCAGGTCCATCACCTAGCGGTGCATCAAGGACATAATCCTTCTGTGCAGCAATGAGGATAATCCTCAAGTTACGGACCCAGTCCGTGTAATTGCTACCATCATCTTTCAACTAAGCTTTCTCTAGGAACGTATCAAAAACAGGGGAGCTACAACGCAAGCTATTGATCTACAACATAATTTGCAAAGACTATCAGGACTAAGTTCATGATAAATTAAGTTTCAATTAATCAAATTACTAATGAACTCCCACTTAAATTAACATCCCTCAAGTTAACTAAGTGATACATGATCCAAATCAACTAGCCCATGTCCGATCATCACGTGAGATGGGATAGTCATCAATGGTGAAATCTCCATGTTGATCATATCTACTATATGACTCATGTTCGACCTTTCGGTCTCCAGTGTTCCGAGACCATGTCTGTACATGCTAGGCTCGTCAAGTTTAACCCAAGTATTCTGCTTGTGTAAAACTGGCTTACACCCGTTGTATGTGAACGTAGAATCTATCACACCCGATCATCACGAGGTGCTTCGAAACGACGAACTTTAGCAATGGTGCATACTCGGGGAGAACACTTTTATCTTGAAATTTAGTGAAGGGATCATCTTATAATGCTACCGTCGTTCTAAGCAAAAGAAGATGCATAAAGGATAAACATCACATGCAATCAAAATATGTGACATGATATGGCCATCATCTTGTGCTTTTGATCTCCATCTCCAAAGCATCATCATGATCTCCATCGTCACCGGCTCGACACCTTGATCTCCATCGTTGCGTCGTGGTCGTCTCGCCAACTATTGCTTTTACAACTATTGCTAACGCATAGCGATAAAGTAAAGCAATTACATGGCGCTTGCATTTCATACAATAAAGAGACAACCATAAGGCTCCTGCCGGTTGCCGATAAATTACAAAACATGATCATCTCATACAATAACGTATATCACATCATGTCTTGACCATATCACATCACAGCATACCCTGCAAAAACAAGTTAGACGTCCTCTACTTTGTTGTTGCAAGTTTTACGTGGCTGCTACGGGCTTCTAGCAAGAACCGTTCTTACCTATGGAACAAAACCACAACAGTGATTTATCAAGTTTGCTGTTTTAACCTTCAACAAGGACCGGCCGCAGTCAAATTCGATTCAACTAAAGTAGGAGAAACAGACACCCGCCAGCCACCTTTATGCAAAACAAGTTGCATGTCTGTCGGTGGAACCGGTCTCATGTACGTGGACATGTAAAGTTGGTCCGGGCCGCTTCATCTTACAATACCGCCGAATCAAAATAAGACGTTGGTGGTAAGCAGTATGACGATCACCGCCCACAACTCTTTGTGTTCTACTCGTGCATATCATCTACGCATAGACCTGGCTCATGATGCCACTGTTGGGGAACGTTGCATGGAAAACAAAAAAAATTCTACGCACACGCAAGATCTATCCATGGAGATGCATAGCTACGAGAGGGGGAGTGTGTCTACGTACCCTCGTAGACCGTAAGCGGAAGCGTTAGAACAACGCGGTTGATGTCGTCGAACAACTTCACGATCCAACCAACCGAGTACCGAACGTACGGCACCTCCGCGTTCAGCACACGTTCAGCTCGGTGACGTCCTCGACTTCTTGATCCAGCAAGACGGCAAGGTAGTGGATGAGTTCCGGCAGCACGACGGCGTGGTGATGGTGATGGTGATGCTATCTCCGCAGGGCTTCGCCCAAGCACTACGAAAATATGACCGAGGGACGGAACTGTGGAGGGGGGCACCGCACACGGCTAAGATAATGTTGTGGCTTGTTCGGGGCGCCCCCACTCCTCTATTTATATATGTGTAGGGGCTTGGAGTAGAAGGAATAGTGCCACGTGAACAGTAACATATGAATAGTACCACGTGAACAGTACCGCGTGAATAGTACACACGTGGACTTGGACTCCAAAGTCCAATCCTATTCCTACTAGGACTCTCCTTTTTTCCTTCCCAAGCTGCGTGGGCTTTTGAGGACTTGGTGCGCCTGGCCCAATAAGGCCAGGGCGCCTCCCCTTAGCCCATGCCAGCCCTTGGGACGTGGTGGACCCACTTGTGGACTTCCGGACCCCTCCGGAATCCTCCGGAACCTTCTGGAAGCTTCCCGGTACAATACCGAAAAAACTGCACCTTTTTCCGGAACCCAAAATATGACTTCCCATATATAAATCTTTACCTCTCGACCATTCTGAGACTCCTTGTGACATCCGGAATCTCATTCGGGACTCCGAACAACATTCGGTTACCAATTCACATAACTCATATAACACTATATCGTCAACGAACGTTAAGCGTGCGGACCCTACGGGTTCGGGAATGATGTAGACATGACTGAGACGCCTCTCCGGTCTGCGGACCCTACGGGTTAGGGAATGATGTAGACATGACTGAGACGCCTCTCCGGTCAATAACCAATAGCTTCTTATGATGTGCATTACCGAGAGGGCCCAGAGATACCTCTCCGAAACACGGAGTGACAAATCCCAGTCTCGATCCATGCCAACTCAATAGACACCTTCGGAGATACCTGCAGAGCATCTTTATGATCACCCAGTTACGTTGTGACGTTTGATAGCACACAAGGTATTCCTCCGGTATCCGGGAGTTGCATGATCTCATGGTCGGAGGAACATGTATTTGACATTCAAGAAAGCAGTAGCAATAAACAGAACGATCATATGCTAAGCTAACAGATGGGTCTTGTCCATCACATCATTCTCCTAATGATGTGATCCCGTTATCAAATAACAATTTATGTCTATGGTTAGGAAACCTTAACCATCTTTGATCAACGAGCTAGTCTAGTAGAGGCTCACTAGGGACACGTTATTTGTTTATGTATTCACACATGTATTTAAGTTTCCGGTCAATACAATTCTAGCATGAATAATAAACCTTTATCATGAATAAAGGAAATATAAAATAATAACAACTTTATTATTGCCTCTAGGGCATATTTCCATCACAATGAGCTCGGAAGGTGTAGCTAACTAAACAGGAGTCGAATCCCTTTCTACGTTGCCATGGTCCTCCTTTTATAGCTTAAAGGGGTCACCACAGTGTCAAAATAGTAATTTACATGCTGGAAGTGGCTACAGTGTTATCATACCTAACACTGATGGTATAGGACAAACACATTAAATGCGTTGTTAGGTGTCACGCTATGCTGGATGCCGGCAAGGAGTCCTATCCCGTTTGCACCGCTTGGCCCATCTACCTCTTATTACCTTGACACGCACTTGGGCGGGTGTCAATAAAGGTAACTCTTGTTCGATGGACTGCCACGAAGCCTGACAGCTTCTATCTACCCGCTTGTGCGCTCGCCATATGTCAACAGACTGTTGACGTGGAGCGGTAGCGAAGAGCTTGGCTTGACGGCTCTGGCCTTGCCGCAAGTGTAGAATGCTTGTTCCCGGGAGTTTGTGCTTCCCGGCAATCTTGGTCCTGAAGTAACTTTAGTACTTCTCGATGACCTGCCTCGAGGTCTTCTTCACGGTATTCATTCATCATATCTTGATCATATTAGAATGAGATCACCTTCTGGTTCACTTCCCGTGGTGTAGGAACTGCAACTTGCCGGTGCGTGGTCAGGGAACACCCTTTGTTCACTACACCGACACTACCACAATGATCTCACCGCCTCGGGCTTGCCAAAGTGATGAGTGGATTTTATGCATACTATTTTGAGTATATTTTAGTGCAAAAATCCTTCATAACATATCCATCTAGCACTTATACATGTCCCCAATGCATAGTTTCCGGTATTTACTCGTTTTACCAAGTTCGTTGCACAACTTTTATTTTTATTTAGTTTCTATTAGTTTTCCTTTGTTCTGTGGTCTTTGTAGGTGTATTGGCATGTTCATGGACCTAGCACATCAAAAGAACCAAGTTGGGAGTCAAACCGGAGAAGTTCCAAGCACCAGATGAAGGCCCTATCGAGTATTTGATGTTTTGACATTTATTAAATTGTCCAAATTGAATATCCAAGGTGATACTTCCTTTTTAGTGATACGGTAAAGGAACAGAAAGTAACCCATGCCTATTTCCCCAAAGAGGTGACCTTGGGTTATCGAACCCGTGAGAGCAAGTGTCGGTGTAAAAACCGGCTAACCTCGGGGTAGGGGGTCTCGAGCTGTGGATCTCGGATCAATGGTAATAGGAACAAAGGAGACGGTATTTACCTAGGTTCGTGCCCTCTCGAAGAGGTAATACCCTACGTCCTGCTTTGATTATATTGATGATGAAGTATCGAGTACAAGCTTGATCTACCTCGAGATCGTAAGGAGAAGTCTAACCCTAGGGCTAGGTGGATGGTAATTGTGATTCCGTCCCCTCTACAGGCTAAACCCTCTGGCTTATATACACGCTAGGTAGGGCACCTAGGGTTACATAGTCGGTATCCAGGGATGCGTATGGAGGCGGCAGGAGATGTCTTGGGGTATACTCCAAGTCTTCGGCAGATGTAATCTTGACCACGTCATGGTTTCCGGAGTCCATCTAGATGAGAATGAGGGCCTTCGGGCCCAGCCCGAGGACTATGGGCTGACTAGGTTGGGACCCCCTAGTCCAGGACACCGTCAGTAGCCCCCGAACTAGTCTTCTATGCCGAGGACGACCCCTTCGTCTTTAACAACTTCGGATCCGGAGTCCTTGGCTCGACAGACGAGTTCCCTCCTTTCTGTTGACACTTCTCTTTATTCAAGGCCACCACAGACTACTCCTCAAAGGGGTGGGATCCCTTGTTCGGAACTTAATAAAAACACACTCCACATCTGAGGTCATGGGATTACTTAGCCTCAAAGGCATGCCGCGTAGGTGTGAACAGTGCCCTCATCCTGACAACTTTATCGAAGAGGCACGACCCACGACCAGGTGAGTAATTACTGCTCACTCGAATTGTGGCCCAATGCAATCTTTTTACTAGCGTGTCCCATCAAAATGGAGATCGTCCCCACTTTTTAAGGGATATCATTAAGATTTTGTTTCCCCCTATACGCATAATGGCATCTTTTACGGGTAATGGCGATTTCAACGGTGCGGCTAGAGGGACTCTTTGCCCTTTCATCAGCCTATATAAGAGTGAGGGGGTAGCAGCAGAGAGAACACGCTCCCTTGCTTCCCTGCCTATCGCCTCCCAAGCTCCATCGCTCAGATCCAATCCCGAGCCCCTCCGATTTCATCAGCGCCCTTCTCCTCAACAATGGCAGAGCCCAACCTCAAGGGGCACTGGGGCAGCTCCTCCGTGATGGAGGGCACCATTTTGGAGCTGCGCAGCGTGGGGTACATCCCCGTGTGTCATGGTTTTAGCACGGCAGATGCCCTTGTGAAAGGACTTAAAGATGAGGCCATCGCACGAAGGTGGAAGCTTGACGGGGTTGATCGGGGACGAGAAGACATGGAATTACCCAGGTTCGGCCCCTCACAGTGGAGGTAAAAGCCTACGTCCTGCTTGATTATATTGCTTTGGATCTCGATTACAGGGATGCGGAATCGCTAACCTAGCTCTCGAGAGATTGCAACTTAGCCTTTCTGCCTTAGGTACTCCCCTTTATATAACAGGTCGAGCCCTAGGTTACATGAGAGTCCGGGTTGTAAACTTAACCCGTGCCCTACTCTTATTCTACTTATTCTCCAAGGCCATCTTCCTTGTCGTATCTTTCACCTCAAGCCGGCCCACGCATCGAGCCGCCTCTTCCCACCAGGCCTCCGTCAAGCCGGCCCAGTGGGAATCTTCAAGGCCCAGCAGTGAGATAACCCGCTGAGCCCTACAGCTCTATGGCTGGGTCATCCTCCTGTCAGGTCTACAACGCTGGGAAATATCCCCAACTTTAGCCCTCAGTTTAACTTGGATTTATACATGTCAAACTCCATCCTTCAGCCACCTTTTTCCGGCTTAATTAACTTGTCGGGTCGTTCCTCATTCATAGACTTGATGTTTTGTCATCGTCCTTCTCCATGACGTCACTTCCCACTTCCGCAAAATCCGAGATGACATCATAGCAAATCTTTGAGTGGATTTGTATTATCTTGTCAGCCACAAAAATCGAGGAGCCCTTTTAGCCACTATTCACTACGCCGCCTGGGGTTTCATGCATGCCGTTTCGGGTTCTACCGTGCCTATAAATAGGCCGGCGCCCCTCCTGTTCCTCTTTTACTTCTCTCGCTCCTCGTCTTCCTCCTCGGCACCGTCGCGCCATTCCGAGCTCGCCGTCACCACACAGCACCGCCCGAGCTCTCTCATCGTCGCTGGAGTCCGTCCAGCCTTGCTCGGCCTCATCCGCAACGCCTCAACAACTGCGAGCTTCCCATCCAGATCTATAAGTGTCCGTCCGCCATTGTTGTAGTTTCTTCACCGATCTTCGCTTGTTCTTCATTTTAGCAGCTAGTAGATCCACAAATGCCCACATGTTTCTGCCTTTGTAGTTCATCGAACCAGCCCACAGTGTTTCCCGTGTTTGTAGATCTTCTGCTCGACTCCGAATGGATCCCACTGTAGTTCATCTCATACCCTGAAGAACAGACCTAGGTTTTATTCTTTCATTTTAAGCCATTTTTTAGATCTGCAAAAATTCCTCAATCCATTTGAAACATGTTTACCGACTCATAGCCCAGACCACTTCCAGCACTTGTAAAAATCTGTCACTTCAGCATTGCCGGCTTATCTTGCCCTGTAATTAGCAGTCGGGGAACATACCGGCTTATCTTTCTGCTTTATGATGACCCGGCAAATTTTTGAACTGCCAGCTTATGGTATTCTTTTATTTCTCTTGCAGCTGAATCCATGGCTCCGAAGGTTAAGATTGTCAACTGAGCAAAGTCCAACATGTCAGAGCTCAGGTTACAGGCCTTAGTAGAATCCGGGTTACTGCCATCTAAGGAGGAAATTGGATGGCGAGCCCCTGAAGAAGAAATTCACCCTCAGCCAGAGCAAAATGAGATTATCCTATTTGCTGATCATCTGGACCGAGGTTTCCGTCCTCCCGGCTTGAAATTTTTTTGGGATGTGCTTCATTTTTTCAACATCAGACCTCAGGACGTGGGTCCCAACTCCATTCACAATTTGTGCCAGTTCCAAGTGTACTATGAAATTTACCTGCAGCTTGAGCCATCCATCAGCTTGTTCCAAGAATTTTTCTACCTGAACCACAAAACAGAACACAAGGACGGACCAAGCCCAGAACTTGGCAGAGTCAACATCCAGCGAAGGAAGAACACAGCCTTCCCCGACGCCAAGCCAGCAAGCCACCCTAAGGGATGGTATAAAACTTGGTTTTACTGCAAGGATACCTCCCCAGACGGGCAGCGCCCACTCCCGGGTTATCGAGCAAGCCGGCTTGATGCCACCATCGTCTTCCTGGGTTTCGCCTCCAAAGAAGAAAGAAAAGCTCTAGAACCCTTATACTCCAGAATAAATGCTTTAACTGCTCATGGCCTCACCGGTGTGGACCTGATCCGGACTTGGGTAGAATGGCGCATCCAACCTCTGAGCCTGAGGAACCGGCTCTTGCACACCTACTCAGGCGAGCCGGAAGACTCGCTTCGATTTAGCCGGGTCAACCTCCAGGAGAAGGATGTCCTAAAATTCTCCAAGAAGCTACTTGGTGAAACAAAAGATGGCATTAAGCTCGTGGGACTTGCTACCTTATATGCAAACATCCCGTCACCCGTGGTAAGCCGTCCTTATTGTTGCCCTTCATCTTGTTCATCATGCATTTCCTTTGTCGTAGTTTTTTATCAACCCGCCATCGTGCAGGAAAACTCTGATTGGTGGAAGGTCGAAATTCAAGACCCCACTCCTCCTCGAGAAGATAGCGAAGAAGACCCAGAAGATGATGAAGATCAAGAGGTAGAACTCGACTCCCTTGGTCGTCTATTTAACCAACTTGCTGATGCCACCTCTTCTCAGGAATAGGCTGAGACCAGCCACGCTGGCGAGCCAGAGGTAACTTTGATCTCCTCAGATTCCGACTCACCAGTACCCGTCCGAAAGAAATTTCGGGTTGCAATCCGAAAAGTTCCATTTTCACACCGAGATGCTCACTTAGACCCATAATTTCTTTTGAAGAAAGCGCAGCATACAAGAACTTCTAAAAGGAAGACCCGGAGCAGTGAGGGAGAACTCAGCGGCGGGTTACCAGATGAGCCGCCTGCTCGAAAGGCTCGTTCTGAAGTCCCCCGTAGTCCTACTTCCTCACTTCCTCAAGCCGGCCGCTTCAAGGAGACGTTACCCTTGGACGACTTGGCCTATTTAACATCCCCTTCTTCGGATGAGTCTAGCGCCACTCAAGCGCCAGCTTTCAACATCAACCCTGGGTACAAAATCTGACTTTGTTTACCATAATGTAATACCTCTGCCTTTATCCATTAACTGGATCACTTTATACTTATCCAGCGCAAAAGCCATCAAAAAGAAAACGGCCACCGAGTCATCTGACCCGGTTGTTCAAAAAGACCTCTCCCAGGAAATCGTAACAGAAAACTGGGAGATTTCGGATGAACCGCCCACTCAAGATGACCGGCCGCACCAAGATGCTCTAGTGAGCCCGGCTCATGCCTCTCCTCCCCTTCACAATCAGAAGGGAGATGCAAGCAATGAACCGCCAGCTGAAAAGGCTCAGGAGGACGTAATGGTGACTGGCGAGAATCAGGATCTTCCGTCAACAACCTCCACTGCTTTGACAAAGATTCCTGCCAAGGTCGAGTCGCCAATGAAGAGCAAAGGAAAGGCGGCTCTTGATTTTCATTCTTTTGACGATCAAGACATCCATTCGCTGCACCAGTCCATGTTGACCCGGCTATCTGAGAGCCGGGACACTGAAATTGCCATGGTGACCTCCCTCAAACAGAAGTATGAGGTAACTTCTGTCTCCTGACTTAATACACACATATATATGTAGCCCCCAAGTGCCGAGTCATTATGACATGGTGACCCGGAACTTCTCATACTGTATGCATATAGAACAACAAACGGTAGCCCCCAAGAGCTGGCACATCATTGCATGATGCGCCGGGTCTCTGTTTGTAGTGATGAAAAAACATATGCATTAGCCCCCAAGTGCCATGTTGAATGCTTGCATCTTCATGGAACTTGTTTTACTTGAAAAGCGCCAAAACATGTAGCCTCCAAGTGCCAGGCCGACCGACATGATAGCTCAGGATTTTATCCTTCTCCTGTAACTTTGTGAAACTGTCATGCAGGACATGCTGAACCAGGTGGAAACACAAGCATCCATCTTCCGCAAAGAGGCAAAACAAGAAAAAAACTTCGCGAAAAGGCTGAACAGTCGTCTGCAGAAGCCTGCAAGGCCCTGCGCATTGTAAGGGAGACACTTAAAACAACTGAAATGACATTTGAGGAAGAAAAAGCTGGCTTAATAAAATGAGCCGAAGGAGCTGAAGCAAAACTGGATCCTGTGACCCGGGAATTGGCTACTCTTAAGGGCCATATCACTAGCATGTGCAATGCCATCTTCGGTAAGTAAGAATTCCCCAAATTCGCCAAAATAAACCAACTTGCAATGGTGAGCCGGACTCTCTGACACCTCAGTTGTACATTGCAGGCCGTAGATAGCATAACTTAGTGGAGCAACCATTGGTGAAGCTGAAGGCTGTCTACACGTTTGCAGAACAACTCTACATAGGTGGCTCACGCTGTATCATGGCCGCAAAAAATACCAAGGCACCTCCTCAATTGATTGCAGACATGTTGAAGGAACTCTCAGTGGTGCCCAAATGGTTTGAAGAATGGAAAAGGGCGGCTTGTCGGCAAGGAGCCCTGACTATCCTTGCCCGCACTAAGGCATATGTGCCAGAATTAGATCCGGCTCAAATCATCGCGGGATATCCTGAATTCAACCTTGATGACACACCATTCACCAAGAAGGATTTTCAGCGGTGCGTAAAGGAAACTCGGGTCGCAGCCACATCAATAGCAAAGGAGATAGACCTTGCCAAATATCAAGCCGGGTCTTCTGAATCCAATGAGCGGATTGAGCCGCCTAACCCTACACCGGTTCCCTTAACCCGTCCGTGTAAGAAAACATTCGCCCCTGACATCGACCCTTCTCCTGTGATATCAGCCAACGCAGTTTTTGAAGCTTTGCGCTCAATCCATTGGGTGGACGGCGAATCGCCAAGTCAGGAAGAGACGGTGGATAATGACGACCGTGAAGAGCCGGCACAAGGCGCTCCTTCAACCTCTGGCGCCAATCTCGACCCGGTGGAGTAGAGAACCGGCTCATAATTTTTTGTGATGGAACATCTATCTTGACCATAGCCCGGGGGCGGCTTGTAAAAGTGATAGGTGAAAACTTTACTGTGCGAGTGCCATCGAGCAACTGTGGTATTTTGCTTGTAAAACCTGCTATTGAAACCTTGCAATTTGTCAGCCATAAAATTCTGTTGCTTTTATCAAGGTGTTTGGATCAATAACTCGGCCTCAGGAGCCAATCTTTGTAATGAAGGCCAGCTGTATAACAGTCCTTGAGTAACTTCTAAGGCCATAATCTGGAAACCCGGTTTGTGATGGCGGCTTACGGCCAAAACTAGTAGTCTGGTCCGCCAGTATTAGTAGTGGTATGATAACCCAGCAATCATGTTGCCATTGTGATAAACATAAAACAATGTTAATAAAGCATATGCCATGTATGGATGTATGCATGCATGCCAAAGATAATAATAATGCAAAACAGAAATTTAAGAGCCGGCCTATAAGGCACGACTTAAAGATCGGCTTTCGAAGCCCAAGTCTGAGTCGCTTTCATGAAGCAGGCTTATTGCCTCTTTTGGTTTATCCTAGCTTTCTGAAAGCCGGCTCTCACGTGACTAATTAGAGTTTTAACTCGGACAAGTTCAGGGTCACTTCTATGATTGACTCGTCGGGCGTACACCGGGTCACCTTTGCGGAGTAGCATCGTGCTAATAGGCAGGTTTAACCAAGAAAATGTTTTGGCATGTTGCCGGGTTAAAGGGATGTTAAAGCTAAACTCGATGAGTTGGAAGCCCCCAAGTAACCGCTGATCAAAGAATAAAGACTCAACACACAATTTTGAGGCGAAACGACAATCTCTCTTATACAGAGACGCCGTCTTTATTTCAAAGATCAGAATATGTATATACCTGATGAAGGTATGTACAAAAGATACTACTCAATCTGTGACTTAAGTATAATACGGCCGGAGATGCGCAATATTCCAAGGCCGGCTTCCCTCCTCCTCAGAGATACGTGACTTATCTGCTTCACGTATATCAACCAGGTAATATCACCCGTTGTTGAGATTCTTGCTGATGACGAAGGGTCCTTCCCAAGGGGGCGAAAGCTTATGCATGCATGTCTGGTCTTGTATCAGACGGAGCACTAAGTCGCCTTCCTGAAAGGTACGGCTTCGAACTCTACGGCTATGATAGCGACGTAAATCTTGCTGATAAATTGTTGATCTGGATGCGGCAAGTTCGCGTTCTTCTTCCAGAGCATCAAGAGGATCTTGGCGAGCTTGTTCATTATCAGCATCCACATAAGATGTAACCCGGGGAGAATCATGACGTATGTCACTTGGCAGCACAGCCTCTGCACCATAGACCAGAAAAAACAGCGTGTAACCTGTTGATCTGTTGGGAGTAGTCTGTATGCTCCAAAGTACTACATGCAGCTCTTCTTCCCAGCAACCCGGCGTGCGTTGTAAAGGCACCATGAGCCGGGGTTTGATGCCCCGCAGCAACTCCTGATTAGCTCGTTCTGCCTATCCATTAGACTGAGGATGCGCCACAGATGCTAAGTCCAACCTGATGTGCTCCTGTTGGCAGAACTGCTTCATGACTTCTTTGGAAAGATTAGTACCATTATCTGTAATAATGTTGTGTGGATAGCCAAAATGATAGATCAGTTTTTTGAGGAACTTAACTGCTGTAGCAGCATCACAACGACTGACTGGCTCTGCTTCAACCCACTTGGTAAATTTGTCCACAGCTACCAGTAAGTGAGTATGTTTATTTTTAGATCTCTTGAAGGGCCCAACCATATCAAGCCCCCAGACTACAAAAGGCCAGGTTATTGGAATCATCATCAACTCTTTAGCCGGCACATGCGCTTGACGAGCATACTTCTGGCAACCATCGCACTTGCGTACAATATCCTCTGCATCCACATGAGCTGTGAGCCAGTAAAACCCATGACGAAAAGCTTTGGCGACCAACGACCTTGAGCCGGCATGATGACCACAATCACCAGAGTGGATCTCATTGAGAATTGCACGGCCCTCCTCAGGTGAAACACAACGTTGAAAAACACCCATGACACTCCGTCTATGCAACTCGCCATTGACAATAGTCATAGACTTGGACCGCCTGATAATCTGTCGAGCAATGATTTCCTCTGCTGGGAGCTCACCATGGCTTAAATAAGCTAGATAAGGAATTGTCCAATCAGGTATGGCATGAACAGTGGCCACTAGAGCCGCCTCCGAATCAGGAATAGCAAGATCTTCCTCCGTCGGTAACTTGACTGACGGGTTGTGCAACACATCCAGAAAAACATTAGGCGGAATAGGCTTCCGTTGAGACCCCAAACGAGACAAGGCGTCTGCCGCCTCGTGAAGCCGGCGATCAATGTGATCAACCTGATATCCTGTGAAGTAGCCTGCAATGTTTGTCACTTCACGTCGATAAGCCGCCATGAGAGGATCCTTGGAATCCTAGGTGCCAGAAACTTGCCGAGCCACCAAATCTGAGTCGCCCAAGCACCTGACCCGGCTCAAATTCATCTCCTTGGCCATACGGAGTCCATGAAGCAAGGCCTCATATTCAGCTGCATTGTTAGTACAAGGAAACATAAGCCGCAAGACATAACAAAATTTGTCACCTCATGGGGAAGTTATCACAACTCCAGCCCCCGAGCCTTCCAATTGCCTGGAACCATCAAAGTGAATAGACCAATAAGTGGTATCAGGCTTCTCCTCTGAAGCCTGCAATTCAGTCCAGTCATTGATGAAATCCACCAAAGCTTGAGATTTAATAGCAGTTCGCTGCATATATTTGAGATGATGCGGCCCCAGCTCAATCGCCCATTTTGCAACCCAGCCAGTGGCTTCTCTGTTCTGAATGATGTCGCCAAGGGGTGCTGAACTAACCACAGTGATTGGGTGCTCATGAAAATAGTGTTTCAACTTTCGGCTTGCCATGAACACACCATATACTAGCTTCTGCCAATGCGGATACCACTGCTTGGACTCTGTTAAAACCTCACTGATATAATATACCAGACGCTGAACTGGATACTCTTTGCCTGCTTCCTTGCGCTCCACAACAACTGCAACACTGACAGCTTTATTGTTAGCTGCAATATATAGCAGCATGGGCTCCTTCTCCTGAGGGGCAGCGAGGATGGGTGGCTCAGATAACTGCCTTTTGAGAGATTCAAAAGCCTGGTCTGCAGCATTGCTCCAAACAAAATTATCCGACTTCCGAAGCATTTGGTACAGTGGGTGTCGGTGTAAAAACCGGCAGACCTCGGGGATCAGTTGCGGATCTCGGATCGATGGTAACAGAGACAAGGGAGACGATGTTTTACCCAAGTTCGGGCCCTCTTGATGGAGGTAAAACCCTACGTCCTGCTTCTATTTATATTGATGGAGATGTATCGAGTACAGAGTTGATCTACCTCGAGATCGTAATGTGTGTCTAACTTCTAGGGCTAGGTGAGCGATATTGCGTTGATCCCTTCTACGGGCTAAACCCTATGGCTTATATACACGCCAGGGAGGGTATCTAAGGTTACAAGGTCAGTATCTAGGAGTAAGGCGGCTGGAAAAATCTTGGAGTGTACTACAAGTCTTCGGTAGAGACAGCCTTGATTACGTCTCCCGTGTGCGGCCTCCGGAGTCCATCTTGATCACGTACGAGGGCATATCGGCCCAACCGAGGAGACGGGCCAGCTAAGTTGGCACCCCCTAATCCAGGACACCGTCAGTAGCCCCTGAACTGGTCTTCGATGCCGAAGTCGACGCCCTTCACTTTCCGGAGTCTTGGCTCGATAGACAAGTTCCCGTGCTTTTATTCTCCGACCAGGTTTAAAGACCTCGGCTAACCCTTAGAATTCCGTTGGGGCCCAATTTCAGATTTTGAGGAATGCGCCGCCTAGGGAATCGGGCCCCTTTATGGGAAAAACGTCAAAGCGTCAGCCCCTTCTGCCTTTACTTAACAGATGCGTAGCCCTTGCTGGTGGCAGTTCGCATCCGCAACCGCAGCAAAAAATCCCCCTCTCTTCCCAGCCCAAGCTCGAGAGCCCGAACAACGGCGAGCAGTGAAGGATCGTCAAGGCGTCCTCACGGCCCTGATAGAGGGGACTGGGGGAGCTGCTCCGTCGCGCGCCTTCAATTAGAGCGCTTGGCGACTCAAGGCTATCTGCCGGATGCAAATCTGGCCCCAAGCCGTCCTGGATTAACGTCCCTCGACGGCCAAGCCCACGCCGAGAATTTCCCTTCACCGCGAGGAGACGAGCGGGTATGTTTCGTGCCTTTCCTCCGCGGTTTAGGGTTTCCAATCCACCCTTTCCTCCGTGGCCTGCTGGAGTTTTACGGGTTGCATATGCACCATCTCTCTCCGAATTCGATATTGCACATTGCGGGGTTCGTCGCGCTCTGCGAGCTACACCTCGGCTGTCAGGCACACTTCGGATTATGGCAGAAGTACTTCTGCATCATGCCCCGCTCCTCGGCCGACAAGCTATTCGAGGTTGGAGGAGCCGAAGTCTGCCGAGTTGACAAGACTGGCTACCCAGCGGGAACACCTCGGGAAGACGCCGATTACTAGCCATCCGAGTGGTTTTATATCAATGACGTCCCATTGTATGAGCTAGTCCGACCAGGCCTCCCACCCTTCTCATTGGATCCGCTGAAGAAGCGCTATAGCTGGAGGCCGCGGAGCTTGGCACAAGAGGAAGACGAAGCCGTGACCAATCTAGCGGCCAAAGTGAAGCTTCTGTCAAGCGCTGGCCTCACCATCATTGATGTGATGGCAATGGCTCTAGACCGAAGAGTCCAACCCCTCCGGTAGCGTCAGCACCTATTGTGCAAGTACAATGGGTCCAACGACGCTTCCCGATCCATCAAGGGAGCTTTCATGGATCAAATGACCCTTGGAGCTGTACTAGCCAGCATGTACCAGGGGTCCGCGGAGGAGTTTGCCAAGCGCTCGTTCAAGGATGGGCTGTCGTATAGCAATCGTGCTGACATAGTAAGTTTTTCTTCCGAACTTTCTCGTTTACTTTCGGGATCTTTTAGAGTTAACCCGCAACACCTTGGCCTTTGAACAGTGGTGGAGGCGTTGGCTTGAAGGCGTGAGCAGTCCGGCCCCCGAGCCAGAACTGCACTGTCGCGTGGAAGACCCTCTCTATAATGAGGATGAAGACCTGGACCTGATCTACGAAGGGAGGAAGTTTTTTCTGGAGAGCCTTGATGGCTCAAAAGTAGCTGTCACCCCTGACACGCCGGGGACGAGGCCAGCCTCATCGGTAACACTCCCTTCCTCTAAACGAAAGAGAGGCCCTCATCCTCCAGCCACTAGTCATCTGACTTCTCCACCGAAGGGGCGGCGCTCTCAACGTCTCCGCAGAGAGACGGCCTCGCTGGGAAGGACTCTGGCGGAAGCGCAAGAAGTACAGGCCGAGGTCCCGGGGGTGGGCGAAAGTGCCCCCTCCATCACCGGGTAATACTTTGATTTATGCCGCTGTAAAGACACTTTGGATTCTAACATCCTCGATTATGTGTAGGCAACCTTCCCCCTCCATAGTACAAGTAGAGGCCGAGGAAGCCACGGCCCTGCCCCAGGAAACAGAGGCCCGAAATCCCGCAAGGGTTGACTCCGGAGCCGCCCAGCCCGAGGACTCGGCGACATCGGCCACTCCGTCCGAGATTCAATGTGCCGCGAATTATCGTCGGCGAAAAGCTTCTTTGAATAATCAGGCTTTCTCAGACCGGGAGCTTAATGCCCTCAGCGCGGTGGACGCATACCTCGGGGCAACCCGAGGTGCCTTTGATGAATCACTGGACGTCTTGTCACGGGGACTGCGGGTAAGGTTTGGAAACAACTATGACTACCAAGTAGGGTAGTAGCCCCTAAGGCTTGGTACGAGCCCCTAGGGTCGAATCAAGACTTGAATACTAACCAGCAATCTCTTTCATAATAGGAGGCTCGCTTGAAGAACGAGCAATTGACCTCGGCGTTGGCCCAAACAAAGGTGCAGCTTGACGCAGCTTTGTCCGAGGATGAACAGGTGAAGAAATTCACCAGAGAGGCGCACGGTAAGTGCTTAGTGATTGAATTGGGTGATACCAAAAAAATAGAGCTGACGGCAGAATCGCTTGTAGCAGCGAAAGCCCTGGGCCACCTTGAAAGAGATCTGAAGCAAGCCCGCGAGGATTTGGTGTATGCTAAAGCGCAACGCCAGGCGAATCAACATGTGGTCACTCAGAGAGCAGATAGCGTGAATGCGCTTAGGGCGGAGAACGCCCGCCAGGCCCAGGAAATTGAGAGCTTAAAGGCTCGTCTTGCTGCTGCAGAAGCGAAGAATCGGCGAACAGACGACATGATTTATGGTAAGTTACGAATCGCAACGGATGTTAGTTGGGTAGTTGTCCGAGGGGATTTGTCATGCGAATGTTGTTTTTTGTTTGGCAGCTTGTTTGACTGGTCTTCCTCCGGAGTCGCGGGGTCCGCTGTCTGAAGACATGAGTGCTCGTCTATCCGAGGTGCATGAGGGGGCACGGAAAGCGATGAAGGATGTGCACCAGGCTTTATGGCCCGAGGTGGTCCCGGTCCCCAAGGACATGGCCGCGCTAGCCGAACAGCTTAAGAGAGCTCGGTGCCGGATCCAGGCATGGAAAGTATCAGCATGCCGGGAAGGTGCGAGAGAGGCCTGGGCCATGGTGAAGACCCACTACACCGGTTTGAAGACAACGGAATTAGCAGAGGTGGGACCCATGGGGCCTAATGGGAAGGAAATCCCTACCAGCCAGGTATATGATAATGTAATGCATGTGGCCCGCCTCTCGCAAAAGGATTGCGCGTTGGACACCCTAGTAGACGGGCTAGACCGCGCGTAAAAACTTTGTATGACTTTATGTACCGAGGTATTCTATGTCAATTTTTTCCGTCCGTTTATCCAGACTGTTGTCAGCCAGCCTTCGGCTTCTGCCTCGTCGGATAAACTCCGAGGAGTGTCCCATACTACTGGCCGAGATCATCAGGCCAAGTATTTCAGGCGACCAGGCAATCAGGTTGTGCGGCTCGAAACACAAGAGGGTAACGGAGGGTTATGTTATATTACTTTTTAACATAAGAAACATCTTCCGAGGAAAATAGTTCTTCCAACAGTTCCTTTCCTCGGGTTGTTGTCTCGAACATGTTCGTCCGAAGACGGATGACCTCGGGGGTAAAGCCCCTGGTCGGGGTTTGAAAAGACCCTTGCCACGTTATTCCTACGTCATAGCCAACCAATTCGCATTATAAGAACGCTAGCTTTCGGCTTTATCCGTCTGAGGTACTACACCGGTTGACCCGAGAGTAACAATCACAGCGGTGCTCCCTTTGCCCCCTAGCCAAAATATCGGGAACGTAAGGGGCAAGCACAGGAGCCGGGCAACCCAGCTTGGCCAAATCTTAAAGCGAATCGATGCATATAGTGGCTCAAAAGACAATACTACATAAGAGGTGGAATAGCCCTTGTTTTAAAAAGAACATGCGTATGCGTGGTTTCATGCATAGAAACATCGGAGTAGCGCCGCATTCCATGGGTGGGGCTCTAATCGGCCATCCTCTGGATCTCGGATTCGATAGGCTCCTCCGATGAGTACTTGGTCAATAATGAACGGTCCGTCCCATCTAGGGGAGAGCTTGTGTTTTTGTTTTTCGGGGTGTAGTCTCATCACAAGATCCCCGACATTGAATTCTTTGGCACGAACCTCTCTACCATGGTAGCGCCGGGCCTGCTGCTGATAAATAGCTGATCTTGCCCGTGCGACGTTCCGCTCCTCTTCAAGAGCGTCTAGGGCATCTTGCCTATCGAGCTCGGCTTCTAGCTCCTCATACATGCGCACCCGAGGTGCATCATGTATGATATCGCAAGGGAGGACCACTTCGGCACCATACACCATAAAAAACGGGGTATATCCTGTGGACCTATTTGGTGTTGTACGCAAGCCCCATAGTACGGAATCAAGTTCCTCAACCCATTTGCAATTGGCTTTTTTAAGGGAGCGAACTAGCCGTGGCTTAATTCCGCTAAGGATAAGTCCATTGGCTCTCTCCACCTGCCCATTAGATTGCGGGTGATAAACGGAAGCGTAATCGAGCTTAATGCCCAGTTTCCTACACCATGCCTTGACCTCTTTGGCCGTGAAGGTGATTCCGTTGTCCGTAATCAGACTGTGGGGGACACCATAACGATGGACTACCCCCGAAATGAATCTGATTACCTGAACGGCCTCGGCAGAGGTGACCGGCTTTGCTTCGATCCACTTGGTAAATTTGTCTACCATAACGAGTAAGTATTTGTTTTGGTTTGATCCTCCCTTGAGTGGCCCAACCATATCGAGCCCCCAGACAGCAAAGGGCCAAGTAATGGGGATGGTGCGAAGGGCCGTGGGGGCATGTGGCTTTGCTTGGCGAATACCTGGTAGCCTGGACAACGCTGTACTAATGCCGAGGCATCGGCACTTGCCGTTGGCCAGTAGAAACCGGCTCGAAACGCTTTGCTGACCAGGGTTTGAGCAGCGGCGTGATGTCCGCTCATGCCGGAGTGTATCTCTCGAAGTACGAGTTTTCCCTCTTCCTCGGATATACATCTCTGGAGGACGCCCGTTGTGCTCATTTTATAAAGTTCCCCTTCATGAACCTTGTAAGATTTAGACTGTCTTACAATCTGACGGGAGTCGGTTTGGTTATCAGGGAGCTCTTTTTGGAGTAGGAATGCGAGGAGCGGCTCGGTCCATGGTTCGATAACTGCCATGACCTCATGCGCTGAAGCAGTCCTCCGGGTCACTGACCCGCCTATGATACCATCGTCTTCATCGGGCGGGGCCTGTTGCCCGACATCGGTTGATTCCGATGTTCCTTTACTATCTTGCCAAACTACGGATGGCTTGAAAAGCCGATCGAGGAAGGTGTTTTCGGGAACCTTATCCCATTTTGCGCCCAACCGGGCGAGAACATCTGCGGCCTGGTTGCTATCTCAGGGTATGTGGTGAAATTCCAACCCCTCAAACCTGGCCGAGATCTTTATGACAGCATTTCGGTTAGTTGTCATCTTCGGGTCTTTGGCGTCGAATTCGCCATTGATTTGTGAGATGGCGAGGTTGGAATCACCTCGGACCTCGAGGTGTTTGACGCCCATGGAGACTGCTATCCGAAGTCCGTGCAGAAGGGCTTCGTATTCAGCCGCATTGTTACAGTCCGTGTACATGATTTGTAGTACATATCTAATGTTATCTCCCGTAGGGGACGTGAGCACCACGCCAGCCCCTTGGCCGGCGAGCATTTTGGAGCCATCGAAATACATAGTCCAATGCGAGTAGGTACTGTACTCACGGGGGAGTTCGGCTTCGGTCCATTCGGCCACGAAGTCTGCCAACACCTGGGATTTAATGGCCCGGCCTGGTTTATAGATGATCTCAAAAGGTAAGAGCTCTATGGCCCATTTGGCTATGCACCCTGTCGCGTCCCTATTATTGATGATGTCACTTAGCGGGACGTCGGAGGCTACGGTCACCGAACACTCTTGAAAGTAGTGCCGGAGCTTTCGTGACGCCATGAAGACCGCGTAGGTTATCTTTTGGTAGTGAGGGTAGCGTGACTTGCATGGGGTTAAGACCTCGGAGATGTAATATACGGGCTTCTAGACTTGGAATTTGTGTCCTTCCCTGTCTCGTTCGACCACGAGGACTGCACTGACCACCTGGTTCGTGGCCGAGATGTATAACAGCATCGGTTCACAGACACCTGGCGCGGCTAGGATAGGGTTTGTGGTGAGTAGGGTCTTGATGTCTTCTAGGGCTGCCGCGGCCTCCTTGGTCCATTTGAATGTTTTGGTCTACTTTAACAGCTTGTACAAGGGTAAGGCATTTTCTCCGAGGCGTGATATGAAGCGGCTCATAGCTGCTACGCAGCCCGCCAGTTTCTGTATGTGCTTGAGCTCCGTTGGAATCTCCAAACGATCCAAGGCTCGAATTTTAGCCGGATTGGCTTCAATTCCTCAGTTAGATACGATGAACCAAGGAGTTTGCCAGCTGGGACTCCGAAGTCGCATTTCTTCGGATTAAGTTTTATTTGATACTCCCGTAGGCTGGCAAATGTATCGCGAAGGTTGTCCACCAACTGGCCGAGGTGTTTAGTTTTGACAACTACATCGTCTATGTAGGCCTCAACAGTCTTTCCGATGTGATTTTTGCAGGCATGTTTGAATCATACGCAGGTACGTGGCGCCGGCGTTCTTTAGTCCGAAAGGCATTGTGTTGAAGCAAAACGGCCCGTAGGGCGTGATAAATGTTGTTGCTGCCTGGTCCGATTCCTTCATCTTTAGTTGATGATATCCTGAGTAGGCGTCTAGGAAGCACAATGCGTCATGGCCTGCAGTGGCGACCACAATTTGGTCAATACGGGGCAAGGGGAAGGGGTCTTTGGGGCAAGCTTTGTTGAGGTCTTTGAAATCGACGCACAACCGCCAGGACCTGTCCTTTTTTGGTACCATGACCAAATTGGCTAGCCAGTCAGGGTGTTTTATGTCCCAGATGAATCCCGCCTCCAACAGCTTTGCCAGTTCTTCGCCCATTGCTTGACGCTTGGGCTCGGAGAAACACCGAAGTGTTTGTTTAACGGGCTTGTAACCAGTTAATATGTTTAGGCTATGCTCTGCAAGCCTACGGGGTATCCCTGGCATATCGGAGGGGTGCCAGGCGAATATGTCCCAGTTTTCCTTGAGGAAAGCGCGTAGGGCTTCGGCAACTACTGGGTCGAGGTTAGCCCCTATGGACACTGTTTTAGCAGGGTCCGTTGGGTGAACCTCGAATTTGACTATCTCGTCGGCCGGTTTGAAAGAAGTAGGTTTTGATCTTTTGTCGAGAACGACATCGTCCCGGTCGACCTCGGTGTGCAACGCGGTCAGCTCTTCGGCCGCGGAGGTTTTGGCAAGAGTCTTGAGGGCGAGGGATGCCGTTTTATTCTCGGCTTTGAGCGCCCTATCAGGATCACTTGAAATGGTAATGATCCCTTTCGGGCCCGGCATCTTGAGCTTCATGTAGCCATAGTGCGGCACCGCTTGAAATCTTGAAAAGGCGTCCCGTCCGAGGATGGCGTGGTATCCGCTCTTGAAAGGCGCGATATGGAACGTGAACTCCTCGGAGCGATAGTTATCCGAGGTCCCGAAGACTACGTCTAGAGTTATCTTTCCACTACAGCGTGCCTCTCGCCCAGGGACTATTCCTTTGAAGGTGGTGGTGCTCCGTTCTATGCGCAATTTATCGATGTGCATTTTATCCAGAGTGTCCTCGTATGTCAGATTCAGGCTGCTGCCTCCGTCCATAAGGACCTTATGGAGGCGGCAGTGGTCCACGATGGGGTTGAGGACTAGCGCGGCGGGGCACCTGTCCAGGGCCGACTTCGGCTGATCGTGGTGGGTGAAGGTGATCGGTGTGTCTATCCACACACCCCGAGGTGGTACTTGCCGGACGACATTGATTTCCCGCAAGGCCCGTTTGCGCTGGTTGTTAGACGTAAAGGTCTCATAAATCATTAGGACCTCGTCTTCGTCCGAGGTTTGTTCAAGGTGGCTGGAGGCGCCTGCCAGGAGGGCGGGTCCCCCTTTTGCCACCTGCCTCAACACCCAACAGTCGCGAAGGCTGCGGGATGGGAAGGAGTTAACCAATATGGCGTGGATCGGGCATGGTTTACCCAGAAATCCATCTAGGGCCGTTCCGGGGTGATCGGAGGTTTTCTTCTTCTTCCGAGGTCGATCGCCCTGGGTGTTCCGTTTGCGACTTTCGCGCCGAAGTGTCGACCGGTCGCGTCCTGGGTAGTCCTCACAGATCGAGTCTGTATTCTTCTCGGTCCGCCAGGTGTCTTCAATGGCGCAAAATCGCGTTACCAAGTTGATCAATTCAGGGAGTGTTTGGACGCAACGACGAGCGAGGGCGTTCGAGACGCCTTTATCCTTGCATCCACGCTCGAAAGCAGTGATTATATCAGAGTCTTGGTAATCCAGTATCTTGCTCTTGACGGGCAAGAATCTGGCCCAGTATTGTCGGATCGGCTCACCGGGGATCTTCCGTACGTAGGCTAAGTCCTAGATGTCAGATGGGCCGGAGTCATCGGGGCGATATTCTATACAGGGGGTGAGCGGACCAGATCCGATCTCTAAAGACCGCGGGCTCAAGACCTCATCACCCTCGCCTGACGTGGGATCCGCAGTTATCGGTTTAGCCGATTTGATCTGGGAGTCGGTTGCTGGTAGGTCGCTGTCCGATCCGCTCTCTAGGAAGTATTTTAGCCCCTCGCCCGTGAGGGGATTCTCTGTTGGAGCCAGAGAGGGGTCATGGTTCGCTTCCACCTTACGTGGAGGCGTCTCTGTGACCAAGGCTTCGGCTGTGGAGACGCGCTCCATGATTTTGAGGCCGTTAACCGGCGATCCCATCGATCCTTCTGGCGATCACGCAGCAGAACTCTCAATGAAAGCACCAGTGTTGATATAAAAACCGGCAGACCTCGGGGTAGGGGGTCCCGAGCTGTGGATCTCGGATCGATGGTAACAGAGACAAGGGAGACGATGTTTTACCCAGGTTCGGGCCCTCTTGATGGAGGTAAAACCCTATGTCCTGCTTCTGTTTATATTGATGGAGATGTATTGAGTACAGAGTTGATCTACCTCGAGATCGGAATGTGTGTCTAACTTCTAGGGCTAGGTGAGCGATATTGCGTTGATCCCCTCTACGGGCTAAACCCTATGGCTTATATACACGTCAGGGAGGGTATCTAAGGTTACAAGGTCGGTATCTAGGAGTAAGGCGGCTGGAAAAATCTTGGAGTGTACTACAAGTCTTCGGTAGAGACAGCCTTGATTACGTCTCCCGTGTGCGGCCTCCGGAGTCCATCTTGATCACGTACGAGGGCATATCGGCCCAACCGAGGAAACGGGCCGGCTAAGTTGGCACCCCCTAATCCAGGACACCGTAAGTGGGATAGCTTTTTCCCCAAGTTGGCTTATGAACCGGCTCAATGCCGCAACCCGCCCAGCCAGCTTCTGGATGGCATTGATATTGGCCGGCTTGCCCAGGGACGTGATCACTTTGACTTTTTCTGGGTTGGCTTCAATCCCACGCTCAGAAATGAGGAATCCCAATAACTTCCCTGCAGGAACACCAAAAACACACTTTTTCGGGTTAAGCTTCATCTGATAAACGTGTAGGTTGTCAAATGTTTCCTTGAGATCATCCAACAAGGTCTCCTTCTTTCAAGATTTAACCACAATGTCATCAATATACGCATGAACATTACGCCCAATCTGCTTGTGGAAACAATTCTGAACACAACGCTGATAAGTCGCCTGCGCACATTTTAGACCAAACGGCATGGACGTGTAGCAGAAAGCACCAAACGGTGTAATGAAAGCCGTCTTTTCCTGGTCCTCCTGCTTCATCTTGATTTGATGATAACCATAATAAGCATCCAGAAAGCATAAGGACTCGCAACCCATCAAGGCATCAATGATCTGGTCAATACGGGGTAGTGCAAAAGGATAGCTAGGACAAGCCTTATTCAGATCCGTGTAATCCACACACATTCGCCAAGTCCCGTTTTCCTTCAGAACAAGAACCGGGTTAGCCAACCATTCAGGATGAAACACCTCCACAATGAACCCGGCAGCTAAGAGCCGAGCCACTTCTTCGCCAATAGCTTTCCGCCTTTCTTCATTGAATCGACGGAGGTACTGTCGGACAGGTTTAAACTTAGGATCCACATTAAGGGAGTGCTCAGCGAGTTCTCTCGGTACACCCGGCATGTCAGAAGGTTTCCATGCAAAGATGTCCCGATTCTCATGGATGAACTCGATGAGCGCACTTTCCTATTTAGGGTCCATGTTTGCCCCAACAGTGAAATGCTCAGATGAATCACCTGGGACAAAATCAACTTGCTTTGTATCTCTGGCCGACTTAAATTTGAGCAAGGGGTCAGACTCGGTCGTCAGCTTCTTGAGGGAGGTCCTGTCAGCCGGGTCGACATTGTCCTTGTAATACTTTAATTCCTCGGCGGCACAAGCCGTTTCTGCGTATGCCGCATATCCTTCTTCACATTCCAGCGCAACCCGCCAGTTGCCTTCCACCGTAATCGTTCCTTCCGGACCCGACATTTTTAACTTCAGATAAATATAGCATGGGCGTGCCATGAAACGCATCTAAGCCGGTCTACCAAAGAGGGCATGGTAGGGGCTCTTAAGTTTTACCACTTCAAAGGACAAGAACTATGAGCGATAATTCAATTCATCGCCAAAGGCTACCTCCAAAGAAATTCTGCCAATGGGATAAGCTGACTTGCCGGGGACGATGCCGTGGAAAACTGTGGTGGAAGGGGTGAGCTGTTTCTCAGATAAATTCATCCGTCGGAAAGTATCATAGTAAAGTATATTGATGTTGCTGCCTCCATCCATAAGCACCTTTGTCAATGTATACCTGCCAACCTGCGGCGCCACCACTAAGGCTAGATGACCCGGGTGATCAATGAACTCTGGATGATCCGCCCGACTCCAGGTGACCGGCTGCTCCGACCAGTTGAGGCAATACGGGACTGCCGGCTCAACCAAGTTGGCGGCTCTCCGCTGAACCTTCCGGTCCCTTTTGCAGGTACTGGTGGTAAAGATGTGATACTGACCGTTATTCAATTGCTTTGGATTACTCTGGAAACTAGACTGGCCGCCTTGATTCTGATTGCTCTGGTTGCATTGATTATTGCCTCCAGCGTTGCCGGCCCCCTGAAGCCCGGCATTATGACCTTGGTTCCCCTGGAACCCTGGTCCTGCGAAGGGTCCTTGTGAGCCGGCTCCCTGAAAGCCGGCTCCCTGATTGCTGGGTCTAAGGTTGCCGGGGTGTCTACCGTTGCCGCCTCCCTGGTAATGATTCTGAAACACCCTCTTGGAAATTTTTTGCATAATGTAACAGTTCTCCCAGGAGTGGGCAGACGGCTTGCCATCAACACTGTGTTTAGGACATGGACCTTTGAGGGCCTCTTCAAAAGTGCGGGCGAAAGGCTTCCTGGCACCGTTGTTCTGCTGTTTGTTACTTCCACCGGTGTTGGTATTCGCTACCAAATCAGAGCCGGCTTCATAACCCTTGCGCTTGTTGCTGCCATTGACCTGCCCATTGCCATTCTGGTGACCCTTGCCACCATTTTTCTTATCCTTGCCAGATTTGTCATCATCAGACGTAGGGTCCTATGTATTATCTGACTCGGCATATCGGGTTAAGACGTCCATAAGATCGCCCATATCCTAGACCTTCCTCTTAAGCCGCCCTAACTTCTGAACCAGGGGTTGAAATTTACAAGTCCACTCCAGAACAAGAATTGCCTTAGCCGCCGTGATGCTATCTGAAGAATGAATGACTTCTGCAACTCGGCGAGACCAGTGTTGCTCTGCCGTTTGTTACTTCCTGGCACCGTTGTTCTGCTGTTTGTTACTTCCACCGGTGTTGATATTCTCTACCAAATCGGAGCCACCTTCATAACCCTTGCGCTTGTTGCTACCATTGACCTGCCCATTGCCATTGTTCTACTGGTGACCCTTGCCACCATTTTTCTTGCCCTTGCTAGATTTGTCATCATCAGACATAGGGTCCTTTGTATTATCTGACTCGGCATATTGGGTTAAGACATCCATAAGATCACCCATATCCTAGACCTTCCTCTTAAGCCGCCCTAACTTCTGAACCAGGGGTTGAAATTTACAAGTCCGCTCCAGAACAAGAACTGCCTGAGCCGCTGTGATGCTATCTGAAGAATGAATGACTTCTGCAACTCGGCGAGACCAGTGGTGTGCTGACTCATCTTCATGCTAAACACAATGTTCCAGGTTGACAATCGTGGTTGGCCGTTTGCAGGTCCCCTGGATTTTTTTGATGAAGCGCTCCTTCAATTCCTGCCAGGTGTTAATGGAATTCGCCGGCAAGTTTTTCAACCAGGTACGCATTGGGCCCTCCAACATGAGAGGTAGATAACGCGCGCACACAGCTTCACTAGCGCCCAACAGATCCATTGCTAACTCATAACTCTCAAGCCACTGGGCCGGCTCTAGATCTGCTGTGTAATTAGGAACCTTGCGAGGACCCTTAAAATCTGGCGGCATGCATGCATCTCGCAGCGCTTGGACTAGACAGCGAGTTCCAATCCCGCGACTCGGTAAGCCACCAAGGCGACCAGCTGCCTGGGTTGTGGTGGGATGGTCCTGCGCCATAGGCTGATTATACATTGCCCGCGCGTTTTCCTCTTCCAGCGCTTGTAGAGCTCGAGCGGTGTCCACAATCTCTTGCGCGTTTGGGATCCTGGGAGGCAGCTGATCCACCAATGGTTGTGCGGCCCTCCGGCACTGTGCGCTACTGGAAACAGCTGGCGACTCGGGGCATTGGCTTCTGATGCGGCTCTGATGAGGGGTCGAGTGAAGCCGGTGCTGACTATGGGAGTAGTTTGCCTGCTGCGTCACTGCTGTCTTGAGCATCTTAATGGCGTTCATGGCCTCCACCTAAGCCGGACCGTCCCCTTCAATCGGAATTGCTGCCAAGTTGTGAGTCGCCGCCAGGACATTGTCCACCGGGTTGGAATAGTGTCCATTTGGGGTCTGGAACCGTCGAGGCGGTAGTTGCTGCTGCGGAATCGGCGTATGATGCTGAACCGTCTCTCTGCGCTGAGCCGGCTGCCGCGGAGCCGGCCCTCCAGGGGACACAACATCATCCCCCGGGTTCGCCGGGGCCTGCAGATCATTCGGCGTAGTGAATAGCTAAGTTGGCTCAATCTGGGCCGAAAGCCGGCTCTGATGCCGCCTCCGGTGAACAAACTCAGACTCAGCCTACCGGCGGCTCAGATAGAGGGCTTCCTCTTCCAAGCGCTTTGTCTCCTCGACAAGCCGGGCTTGGGTGCCATGCGGGTATTTTCAGCATTGATATCCTCCTGGATCTTGGTCATCTGCTCACGGCACTTCATGATATCTGCGTTGCGTGCCGCCGCGTTCTCTACAGTCACCGGCTCAGCCAGGAGATTCGCCAGAGTGTTCATCAGCTCCGTGAATGCGTGCGCCCCGGTCTTTTGCGAGCCGGCAGTAGCCGCGCTGGCCCCTCCTGAACTGGCGATGGTGAGATTCTGCCTGGCCGCTGGATCCGCCGGGTCGTGAAGGGGAGGCTAGTCCTGCCTGCCCTCCATGTAAACCGCAGTGAACCGAGGCGGCTCGAGGGCTTCAGGAAAGACTTCATCAGTGCATCCCCCTAGTCTCCCGTCATACAAGGGACGGATCGACTCGGTTTCTCCCATCGAGGACTCGCCATCAGATTGAACAAGCGTATCGTCTTGGGACAGGGAATTCTCCGACAAGGCCACCCCTTGGGTGAAGCCTATGAAGACATGCTTCCAGCCGGCTTGCGGCGGGCCGGGTTTCACCCGAGGGGGTCTGGCACGGCGGGCTGATTCGACGCCGGTGACAGCCTCCAATCCGGCGGCCAGCTCGCCGACAACACCGATGAAGGTATGGATCTTGCCGAAGGGGACCCGGTACCCGTACTCGATCGAGTCGGCGTCGGGGCCCCAGTACGAATCGTCGATGTAGAGCTATCCACGGCGGCTCTTCGTCATCTGGCCGACCGCATACTTCCCGAACCCTGGGAGGGCTCCCGCCAAGAACTCAACTCCACCGTGCGTAGGCCCCATGGTGGGCGCCAATTGTCATGGTTTTAGCACGGCAGATGCCCTTGTGAAAGGACTTAAAGATGAGGCCATCGCACGAAGGTGGAAGCTTGACGGGGTTGATCGGGAACGAGAAGACATGGAATTACCCAGGTTTGGCCCCTCACAGTGGAGGTAAAAGCCTACGTCCTGGTTGATTATATCGCTTTGGATCTCAATTACAGGGATGCGGAATTGCTAACCTAGCTCTCGAGAGATTGCAACTTAGCCTTTCTGCGTTAGGTACTCCCCTTTATATAACAGGTCGAGCCCTAGGTTACATGAGAGTCCGGGTTGTAAACTTAACATGTGCCCTACTCTTATTCTACTTATTCTCCAAGGCCATCTTCCTTGTCGTATCTTTCACCTCAAGCCAGCCCACGCATCGAGCCGCCTCTTCCCACCAGGCCTCCGTCAAGCCGGCCCAGTGGGAATCTTCAAGGCCCAGCAGTGAGATAACCCGCTGAGCCCTACAGCTTTATGGCCGGGTCATCCTCCTGCCGGGTCTTCAACGCTGGGAAATATCCCCAACACCACGGAGATCCGCACTCGCGCGCCGACTCCGAAGCAGCGCATACCCACTCCCGAAGCTGGGGAGAGGGTCGTCTTCGTCCCCCACCTCATCAGAGGCCTGGGGTTCCCGCTGCACCCCTTTGTGCGTGGGATCATGTTCTACTACGGGCTAGATTTTCACCATCTAGCCCCGAATTCCATCCTCCACCTTGCCTCCTTCATCACGGTCTGCGAGGACTTCCTCCGCATCGAGCCGCACTTCGGATTGTGGCTGAAGATTTTTGGTGTCAAGCCGAGATCCAGCGACTCCGAGCTCTCTGAGTGCGGGGGTGCAATGATCAGCAAGAACCAGAGGGCGCTCTGGTTCAAGGGCACCTTCATAGAGACCGTCAAGGAGTGGCAGCACGAGTGGTTTTATATCACCGAGCCGCTCGCTGCTGGCCAGGCCGAGGTCGAGTTCTCGGCTGGTCCTCCGAAGAAGCTCGTGTCCTAGAAGAGGAAGGACATGGACTGGGGAACCCGGTGGAGGTGAAGGTGTTGATCCAGAAGATCAAATTCTGGATAGACCAGAGGGACATCAAGTTGGCGGACATGGTGAACATCATGCTCCACCGCCGTGTCTTGCCGCTTCAGTCTTGGGCTACCACGATGTGGGCGTACAAGCCCGAGGATGTGGTGCCCATCCACCACTTCTTCCGCTCCACCCCGGCTGGGATGTGCAAGCTGCTGTTCAAGTCGTCCAAGGACGGTTTCCCCGAGGCCAGGAGCGACTTCGGCTTTGAAGCCGCCCACGACGGCCCCGAGGTAAATTTCAATACTCAGCTCTACACTCTGTGTTTCTTGCTCCCCCACAAATTTTGGTTTAACCAATCGAATATTTGCAGAAGTGGATCCCCAAGGCACAACAGATGCTGTGCCCAGCGCCGTAGCCCGAGGGGGAGAGGACCCCCCAGCTCGTGGCCCTCTTAACCGAGGACCCACATGTGGTGATCCCCAAGGAATCCAAACCTCTGAGGGGCAGATCGGGTCTCCGAACTCGGGAGACCTCGGTCACCTGGTCCGAAGAGACCCACGCCTCCTACACCCACGAAGACGAGGAGGGAGACGAGGGGGAAGAGAAATCTTCCCCTAAAGGGAAGAGGGCGGCGTCCGAGGGCGCCAAAGAGGAGGCGAGGCCGAAAGGCCCGAAGAGGCCGTGCAAGGCCTCTGTCGATCCAGTCTTGCCGGAGAAGCCCAGCTTCCCCGACGATTCGGACGAGGACCACCTCACGCTGGGGAGGAAGAAGCCGGCTCCCTAGAGGTACCCAATCACCACTCGATTTAGACTTTCAAAAGTCTGTTACTCGCATGAGACTTATAAGGGATTTTTTGCCAGCCCGCCCGGGACCCGCCTCAGTGGTGATACTTCAGGTGGTCTGCCCCCGTCGGACAGCAGGGAGCCGGAGCCCTCCAAGGCTTCCTCGGCCCTCGAGGGGTTAGGGGAGGTGTCATCCGGTCCGGCCCCTCCAGTCAACACTTCGAGGGCCGGGGTATCGGTCATCATGGCCGAGGTTGACACCTCGGCCGCACCGGGCCAAGGGGACCCAATCCCCGAGGCCCCCAAGGAAGGGTTGGGCCAGGCGTCGGCCCGGCCCGAATAGTCTCCGGCGCTTGCGCCGCAGCCGGAGACCCTCGTCCCCAGCACCTCAGTGGTGGGTTCAAAGGTTGCTCCATCCCCGCCTCCTGCCACGGGGCGGGTTAGTGCAGGGTGGCCCGAGGAGATGGAGGCGGCCTTAACGGGCTCCTCCATCACAGAAGAGCAACGTGCCTTGATTGGCACAGCGCTACAAGGCTTCCGGTCTGCGGAGGCCGGAATACGCGAGGTCTTCAAGGGCCTTGTCAGGAGCTTCGAGGTATGCTTTTTGCATTGTCATTATGAATAATATTTGAGTTTACGATTGCTTGTAGTAGCGGGCTTTTTGACCGAAGACTTGTTGCCTAGCATGGCGTTTGTAGGAGCATAGCCAGCCAGTAGCCCCCGAGCCCAAGGCTTGTTTTGAAAAACCTGCCTTGGGGTCGATGTTTGAGAATGTTTTAGGTGCTACACCAGTAGCCCCCAAGACTCTGGCCGTTCTTCAAAAAGGAATGACCAGAGGATGTATGTCAAAAAATAGGGACTAAGGCGTGAGTGTATGCTTTCAGGTGTCGACCTCGGTCCGAACTCCGCCTCCGAGGAGGTGGTGGAGATGAACAGGAAACTGCAGAGGTCCGAGGAGGACCTCGATCTGATGAAAAAGCAAATCGAGCTGTCTCAAGGTAAACTTCAAGAAGTTTTGAGAGTGTCAATTTTACTTCGGGAAATGTTCTTTAAAGATTCAATTCTGACACCGAGCTATTTTGCATGACAGCTGCTACGGCGGAGCTTGAGACACTGAAGGCCGAGCTGTCAAAAGCTCGGCAAGAGGCCGAGCAACGGAAGACTGCGGCCGCGAAGGCTGAAGAGGAGCTGGCTGCCGAGAAGGTAGCCAGGGGCAAGGACCAGGCACGGGTCCTGGAGGTGGAGGAGACCCTGGAGGGCGTCTACAAAGAGTGCGACGTCCTTCAGGAGAAGGAGAAGGTGGCGAGCACCGAGCTCGAGAAGCTGCGCCAGGCGCACGCCGAGGTCCAAACTCAGGCCCGTGCAGACCGTGAGGTGCTTCAGCAAGTGAAGCAGATCGCTGCTGGTAAGCCATTTTTGCTTCAGTGTGTTTTCGGCCGCAAGGGGTTCGTCGAGCTCACCCAGCTGTGGCGATCCGCAGAGGCCTTCGCAGATCTTTCGAGGAGCGTGGTGGACGCAGGCCGCTACTACGGCATGCAAGAGGGCCATGCTACGGAGAGGGCGTTCTGGCTGCAATTCCAGGCGCCCTCGCATCCGAAACTGCTAAACAATCAGATGAAGCATTTGATGGAGCTCCTGCGCATGGCAAAGCCAATGCTTCAAGACCTCTACGCCAATCTTTGGCCCGTGGAGGCCCTGCCGACCAGCTTCTTCGGGTTTTTTGCCCGTCTGCGGGTGGCCGCCCCGCAATTGGTGCGCTGGAAGCGTTCGGCATGCCTGGAGGGTGCTCAGCGGGCGTATGCCCGCGTGAATACGCACTACCCGCGTGTTGAGGCGGCAGTCGTGGCTGACGGGCCCCCAGAAGGGAAGGCCCGAACTGTGGAGCAGTATCTGGGCAAGGTGATGGAAGGAGCCCGGATCACCGAGGCCGAGTGTCCCAAGGACAATTTGTATTTTTAGGTAGTACTTCGGTATGTCAAAGTGTAGTTTGAATGTAAAAAACTATCTTTTCTTGTGCAATGAATGCGGCTTTATTTTCCGACATGTGATTGTGTGTTTTTATTTTTTGACTCCTGTGTGACCGTGTTTAACTCAAAGTGACCAGTCGTCGGCTTTGACCCCTTTTTACAGTGTACATCGGGTGTTTTCGCGGCAGTCATGACCCTTAGCCGACATCTCAGTTTCCGAAGGTGGTCCATGCTCGCAAAAACAAGGCAATCAGACTATAATGGTTTTATTACTTTCACCTAGTCATAGGAGCTTGACTGTGGGGGCTGATGACGAGCCCCCGGTCCATGAAGTGGTTCGGCTGTATGGCCAAGGTCTATGCCGCTAATCACTTTGGCTGATTTAATAAGGAGCCCTTCATTTAACATAGGTAACCTCCAAGGGTACATTGCTGGACGTTGTCTTCGGATGGCCGACCAGTATACGCTTACCAGGACAGTCAGTTTTTGGCTTTATTCACTGAGGCACTTTGCCATTCAAGCTGGCAGCGCAATCGCAGTGGTTCTCCCTTTACACCCTTACCCGAATGGATTGGAAACGTAAGGGGTAAGCACAGGAGCCGGGAAACCCAACTATTGACCAAAATCGAGGTTCGAAACTGATTCATATAATGCAACATCCAAGACGCCGAATAGATACTTCGGACTTGTAGGGGGGGCGTGAGATTAAAAGCGAAGCCCATGGTAATTTTAAATGACAGTTGTATCGTGAATGTATGCTTTTGGCTCAAAGGCAGTAAACATAAGGAAATGCGTAATGACCTCGATGGGTGCACTTTTATTTCATGTAGTCGAGCCGTACATGCCGAGATTTGACAAAAGAAACTTGTAGAAGATACCACGGAAAAAAAATAAAGGAGTAAGAACAGCGCGGACATGATGATGGGTTTATTCGCCCAAGCTCGTCGTTGTCGCACGTTTGCGTCTCTGTGCTGCTGACCAGCTTGTCTTCGTTGAGAGCGAAGTATGTATGGGCTTGTCCGCGACCTCAGCCGTTCGTTTGCTTGATGCTTTCGTCGGTCGAGTCCTTTAAAGAGGTGTGCGACTGCCACTTGGATGGTTGAAGCCATGTGGACATGCTACTTCTGTCTGGGCCTTTTATAGCGCCCTACTGGTATGCAAGTCCAAAGTGCGTTGCTATTCAGTCGAGCTGATAACGACGCATCATTTGTTTCGGCTCCTTGGCCGCCCATGGAATTTTTAGTGCAAAGTGGTGCACCCTGGGGACGTAATGCCCTTCCAAGGGGAGGCGAACGAGGAGCCCGTGCCCCTATTTGGGGGGAATTGTGGCCTGACCGAGGTTGACTCGTGAGGCCCGTACGCGCTTTGAGGAGCTGGGCTTGTGACGAGCTGCCTCCTCAGTTGCATGTACCTCGGCTGCGAAAGTCGCAGTCTGTTCCTCTGTTCGGAGGGAGCGTTCGGTGTGACCATTGACTATAATAACACCATTTGGTCCCGGCATTTTCATCTTTAGCTATGCGTAATGTGCGACTACGTTAAAGCGGGCGAATGCGGTGCGCCCAAGCAGCGCGTGGTATCCACTCCAAAAAGGGACTATATCGAAAATTAACTCTTCACTCCGGAAGTTCTCGGGTGAACAAAAGACTACTTCTAGCGTTATTGTTCCCGTGCAGCGAGCCTCGACGCCTGGTATGACACCTTTGAAGGTGGTGGTGTTGGGCTTCATCCTGGATGAGTCTATGCCCATTTTTCTGATCGTATCCGCGTAGATTAAATTGAGGCTGCTACCTCCATCCATTAGGACGCGCGTGAGATGGAATCCATCAATGATCGGATCTAGGACTAGAGCCGCCGATCCGCCATGTCGGATGCTGGTTGGGTGATCATGTTTGTCGAATGTGATCGGGTAAGCCGACCATGGATTAAACTTCGTTGCGACAGGCTCTAGGGCGTAAATGTCCTGAAGTGCTCGTTTCCTCTCCTTCTTAGGAATGTGGGTTACGTAAATCATGTTTACGTCCTTCACCTCGGGAGGGAATTGTTTCTGGTTTCCATTGTTGGATCGGCGAGGTTCATCCTCGTCCTCGCTACGAGGTTGGGTTTTACTTTGACCCTCCATCGCTATCTTTCCGGCCTGCTCAAAGACCCAGCAGTTCCGGTTGGTGTGGTTTGCTAGCTTGTCCGAGGTGCCATGGATTTGACATGGCCTATCGAGGATCTTATCGAGCTGGCTGGGTCCGTCTTTGCTCCCATTAAAGGGCCTCTTTTTCTGACTGGACCTAGGTCTGTTGAACCCTACGTTTACGGCGACGTCCTCGGTGTCGCTCCCGCCATTTTTATGCCTGCGCTTATTTTTACTGTGCATGGGATTGCCATTGGCGTCGCGAGCTTCCAAAGTGCCTGCCTCGCCATTATGAGTACTGCGGGCCAGCCAACTATCCTCTCCCGCGCAAAAGCGGGTCATGAGCGAGGTGAGGGCCGCCATGGTCCTCGGCTTGTCTTGCCCGAGCTGGCGTGTGAGCCACTCGTCTCGGATGCTATGCCGGAAAGCAGCGATAGCCTCGGCGTTAGGACAGTCCATAATTTGGTTTTTTTTAGTTAAGAACCTATTCCAGAATTTCCTTGCCGACTCGCCGGGCTGTTGAATGACATGGCTGAGGTTGTCGGCATCTGGAGGTCGGACGTATGTGCCCTGGAAGTTAGCCCTGAAGCCATCCTTGAGTGCTTCCCAGCTTCCAATGGAATGAGGAGGCAGGCTATTCAGCCAATGCCTCGCCGGCCCCTTTAGTTTGAGCGGCAGATATTTGATAGCGTGGAGATCGTCTCCATGTGCCATATGGATATGGAGAAGGAAATCTTCGATCCACACCTTTGGGTCGGTAGTACCATCGTACGACTTGATGTTGATGGGTTTAAACCCGTCAAGGAACTGGTGTTCCATTACCCTGTCTGTAAAACAGATCGGGTGAGCGGGACCTCGGAACCAAGCAGACTCGCGTCGGACGTCGGGAGATATCCGCACATAAGCTTGCTCTCAAGCTCGGCCGTTCCTGTCCATCCAGGCGTCGTAGCCATTGAGTCCGGCCAGTGCGCGTCTTCTTGATCCGTATATGGAACGAGAAGGTGCCCGGTTCGCCTCTATCTGGCGTCTTGCATCGTACGGCTCGGTAGTCGACAGGATCCTTGCCGTAACGGCATGTCATTGTTTGGGTGTGTAAATTTTCCTGCACAGGCCTGTCACGCCCTTTAGGGGGGGCGGTCAGGTTCGTCTGCCCGTCCACGTGTTAAGAGCACGTCATCGGTTAATTCTTTGTCGAATTCGGGCAGCAAACGCCTATGCGGGTAAGATTTGGGCACACTACGGAGCCGTTCCTCGAGGTCTTGCTCGGCCGAGAGTATCTCAACCCACTTGTCATTCAGCACGTCTTGATTGGCTTGCAGCTGCTACTGCTTCCGTTTCATGCTTTAGGCGGTGGCCACGAGGCGTCGTCGGAACCGCTCCAGCTCAAAGGGGTCTTCGGGGACTATAAAGTCCTCGGTGCCCAGGCTCTCATCTTCTTCGGACTGAGGTAGGTAATTTTCATCAGCCCCTTCCAAGAGGTCATCGGGGTCCTCGTCATCGGGGATTCCCAAGGGGCTATGCGGCTGCCCTGGGGAGGCTTGAAAATCCTCTCCCGGGTCATCGGCGTCGTCTGTTGCCGCGCCGGTATTGGTGGCAGTGGCGTCGTGCCCGCTAGGGTTCCAATTGGCACCTCTCCCGTGCCTTCGCCGACGTCTTGATGGGGGTTTCGGAGTATCCACCATGTATACGTCGTAGGTGGAGGTTGCAGTCCACTTGCCAGTGTTGACCAGTGGCATGGTGGTTTCTGCAGGGCCGTCGACATCTTCATCCATGTCGGTGGCTTCATCGTAGTCTAATACGTCGGTTAAGTCATCGACTGTGGCAACTAGATGGGTGGTGGGTGGGATATAAATTTCCCAATCGTCAGCTTTAAGTTTGATCTTATCATAGACCGAAGTCTGATTGTTTGAGATTGATAAGCTTTGGATGCGATCAAGCATCTCGTTTAGGTGAGATAGCTCCTCGGGATCCATGGCCTGGCTATAAGCCGGGCTGACTTGAAGCACGACTGGTAGATCTCCTAACGCGTCATTGGCTTCGTGCGGGGTTGAGGTTGATTCTGGATCTGATACCCGAGCCGGCTCTAAATCTGACGTAGTATCCGAGGCTGCGTCCGAAACAGCGTTGTGGCTTGATGCCAGGATGAGGCCGTCCGAGGTGGGGGTAGTCAATTCCTCCGCAGGGCCCTGTGGGGGCAAGGGGCTTGACCCGACATCCTCGAAGTAGATCGGCTCTGGGGCCGAGCCCCCGATGTCTAATAAGCCCTCAATCCGGCCTGGCGTCCAACCGGTAAGGACGAGCTCTCCGTGGGAATCCGCGGTGTACTCCAAGTTTCCGAAAGTTACGACGTGATCTGGAGCGTAATTCTCGACGGAAGCTAGATGGCTTGAAGAGTCAGCACAAAAGACCATGCTGCCGAAAATGAATAACTGGCTGGGGACGAAGATGTCCCCGTAGCCGGAGCCGCACACTGGTGCAGCGAGCTGCTATACAAACGGTTTTTAACCCGTTTCCGTGACACAGTTTTAAACCGTCGCCTTGCCTGTGTGTGCGATAGGGGGGGTCCTTCCCACACGACCCAGAACCGTCTGGGATAGGTCCTCCGGTCACACATGCGGGGCAAAAAGAGCTCGTGTGCGATCGGGCGAGCCATCGCAGACAATTATACTGGCCCAAGCGTTTATGTTCGTATGTTCATCCCACACAGTGAATCTCAGAAAAATGTTTCCATTCATATGTACATCACACACAATTTTTATGTGGAAACATTTGTGCAAGGTGGCCTAACGCAAACATTTGTCGGGCGGAAGGCGTGTGTGATTGTTCACTGATCCAACACGGCTACTTTCTAGAAACTGTGTGCGTTGTTTGAGGTCATCGCCCACGGTGTTGTCTAAGAAACCATCTGCAATTCAAAAACCCAATAAGCAGGCTAATTGGCCTATTATTGATAATGCATTTAGTAATCAAATTGACATTTCATATCAAACACACCATATGTTTCATAGCCGTATTACAGCAACCAGGATTTCATAGCTGAATACAACATCACATAGCTTCAGCACTCAGTTACACCATATAGGCATATAGCTAGCTACGCAATGACACAACAGCACGAAGTTTCACATGCAACATCTAAAACGTTTGGAAAGTAGCATCATATACGGTATATAGAGCGATGAATCTCATCTGGAAAACCGCTGAATCTGAAGGCGAATATTGAGCCTTCAATGATGTTGAATGTCCTTGCAACTTTACGCCAATGGCTATGGATGATTGCCTGCCCAACCTTCGTCCTCTTGAGGGAGACTTCAATATTGTAGCGTGGGTGTTGAATGAGTACCTTCCTCGCCTCTTGACCATGGAGGTGGTTTGAGAGGTAATCATCGGTGAACTGCTTTGGAAAGAACTGAAAACAAAGATATGCATAAATATCTGTTCTAAATTTTGAAATGGCGCATAGGAAAAAACACAAGGTAAAAGAGTTAGTACCATCCTATAGTTGACTGATGTCTTCTTCATTGTGCAAACAAAGATCTTGTTGTTATTCAATGCTAGTTTCTTCATCCTAACAATCTTTCTGAGTTTCTTGACTTGACTGATATTCATGTCCATCTCACTTCCCCATATGCAAAATGGATCGAACAGTGGGTCTAAACCTCTGACAGCAGGACCTACATGTGCAAGACCAAATTGTTAAAAACCTAAATATTAGAATGGTTCCTGCAATTGCACAATAATGTGCAATTAGCCAAAGGACCATGCATGTGCAAACCTCGATGGTAAACCTCAGTGCCTCCCATTGTTTCCCTGCAACACATATAAGGCAGATATTGATCAGTTTAAGTGAGAGTTGGCATACTATCAGTAGAATATATTAATGAAAACTTGTACCCACAACAAATGAACATCACACTGCAGAATTGTACCAAAAAGTTAACTGGACACCACAACAAATGAAGCAAGCAGTTAACTGAGAACCACATTGCAGAATATAACATATACTAGAAGCTCATACAGTTAACCAAGCCTAGCGTGCTTAAGAACTACTAGGAAATATAGCATTTGTGTATGTTTCTCATGTATAGAGTACATCCAAATTCGATTTTATTCCTCACATGCATACCAATAAAAAAATTATACCCACAGGAATTGAAAATCACATTTCAGAATTGAACCAAACAGTTAACTGAACATCACAACAAATGAACCAAACTATTAACTGAACATCACATTTCAGAAGATCAGATTGCATATTAACATAATAGAGGACAATTCACTAGAAGGCACCGGAGGCGGCCTTTGGAAAACACGACGAACTGTCGTTTAAGCAGCCAACCGCGTGGCGGCGTCTGCGCGCGAGGGGTCGACGATGGCCTTGACGGCGAGGTGCTCCTCCAAGATCTGGCGGTCGGCACGCATGGCAGCCATCGCGGCCTCATCCGCGCGTGCGGCCGCGATTTGCTTCACCGGTGCCAGATGCTCCTTGAGCTCCTGGCTATAATGCGTGAACCATGGCTATGGGTGGTCCTTATTTGGAGGATGGGGCGGTGATTTGGGTGGAAGATGTCATGTCGGCGGTCGAGGCTTGTGGGATGGAGGAGGAGGAAGATGGGGGTGGGGTGTGGATTACCTGACTATATGGACGAGGCCGCGCAGCAGGAAGGAGTGTTGTAGACGAGGAGGCAGCGCTGCAAAGCAAGAAGTGAAGGTTTGAACTTGGAAAGGAAGGAGGAAACAGGGGAAATGTGGCTTTTGGTGGGGGGAGGGGGAGGGGACCTAGATATTTCCGCCGTTGCTGAAAATTTACGAACGGTGCAGCGAAAAACTGGCGCGCAAGTGTGGTTGACGCGCGGCCGGTGGACTGTAGCCGACGAACCTTCCTGCGTAAGCCATACATGAGGGAGCCCCAAGATATTTTATACTGCATCGCACACGATTGTTGCTAACAAACTGTTTGTGGTGTAATTGATTTTTTTCATTTTGATTTGAAAGACAAAATGGGGTTACAGCGGGAAAGGTCACTGTTTGAATTGCTAGAACATTTATCTGCAGTGAACATGCAACTAGAGGAGTGTCGTGCTAAAATTTGGAAATATTCTGGGTTCATTTGGCATTTTTTATACATTAATTGAGTTTTCTAGGCATTTAATATGCCTAATTCAAATTTGAACTACACACACATGCTCCAGTACACTAAAATGGGTTGAAAAATCGTATATGTGTCCTTGGTTGAGTGTTTAGGTCCCATACAAGAAATGGGAGTGAATTTCAAACATCTGGGCGTCGTGGCTCGGCCGAAAACATTGAGAAACATGGTTTTTAAATTCCAGTAAATCCAAAAATTGCCTAAAAATCACGAACTTGGCATGGTGTCTTGACATGGCACCAACACGCTGTGGTAAAAATTTTGTTCGATTTGAGACAAGTTTTGGTATAAGCTTCTTACAAACCGGAGCTTCTCTCAAGAAGGCTCATGGTTTCGATAGGGGATGTGTCACCTTTGTGGGCGAAACGACATACGCTGCCTCTTCCTGCCTTGATTTTTTTTACAGAGGCAACAAAGACCAATAGGAGTGTCATGCTAAAATTTGGAATTATTCCGGGTTCGTTTGGCCTTTTTTATACATTTATTGAGTTTCTAGGCATTTAATGTGCATAATTCAAATTTGAACTACATGCACATGCTACAGTGCACCAAAATGGGTTTAAAAATCGTATATGTGTCCTTGGGTGAATGTTTAGGTCCCATACAAGAAAAGGGAATGAATTTCAAACATCTGGGCATCGTGGCTCGGCCGAAAACATTGAGAAACTTGGTTTTTAAATTCCTGTAAATCCAAAAATTGCTTAAAAATCATGGAACTTGGCATGGTGTTTTGACATGGCACCAACATGCTGTGGTAATTGTTTGATTTGGGACAAGTTTTGGTATAAGCTTCTTACAAACTGGAGCTTCTCTCAAGAAGGCTCATGGTTGCGATAGGGGGTGGGTGTCACCTTTGTGGGCGAAACAACATACGCTGCCTCTTCCTGCCTTGATTTTTTTATAGAGGGCAACAAAGACCAATAGGAGTGTCGTGCTAAAATTTGGAATTATTTCGGGTTCGTTTGGCATTTTTTATACATTAATTGAGCTTTCTAAGCATTTAATGTGCATAATTCAAATTTGAACTACAGGCACATGCTCCAGTGCACCAAAATGGGTTGAAAAATCGTATATGTGTCCTTGGGTGAGTGTTTAGGTCCCATGCAAGAAATGGGGATGAATTTCAAACATCTGGGCGTCGTGGCTCGGCCAAAAACATTGACAAACTTGGTTTTTAAATTCCTGTAAATCCAAAACTTGCCTGAAAATCATGAAACTTGGCATGTTGCCTTGACATGGCACCAACATGATGTGGTAAAAAATTTGTCTGATTTTTTGAAGGCGCACAGATTAACAACCAACAAAGTCATTTTGGAACAAAGAGCTGCCACGTTACAATCGGAAACACAAGTGCTATTCAAACCGTGGGCGTTGTACTAACCATTTACGTGCCGCCACTCGTCCCCATTTTTATTGGCTAGGAGGCGATGTGCGGGGTAGCTATTTGAGTAGACGGGAGGCGTGGAGCAGACCGCTGCGCAGGCTCACCGGGAGGCGAGCCCTTTGACCTCCATCCGTCGCCCACCTCGCTCCCAACTTCTCCATTAATGGCGCCCGAGCCCCAGTTTTAATGGCGAGGCTAGGCCTCAGTCGACTGAGATTTAAGAGAGAGAAAAGAAAATCTGAAAAGAAAATTTTGCACGGATCTTGATGTAAGATCTCACGGACATAGCATCGACTGAGACTTAGCAAGACTGATATATATGAAGACGATGGCAATGGATAATAATAATTATCTTACATATTCAGGAAGATGATTAAAGATGCCACATTCGGCAACGCCCGAAAGACACAAGGGCAAAAGAAGGAAGACAAAGACAACGATCTAGGTCGCTGCTCTCTACTTCACCCCGATCTACTACGCCATCTTCATCATTTCGTCCACCTTGATCACCTTCACGTCCTCAATCCGTCGCTTGCGAGCATCCACGGATTTCTCCAGGAGCATGTCACGCTCGATGCGGAGATTAGCATTCTCGTCCATAAGTTTCCTGACCATGATGGTCGTCTTCTCCAACACGGCAGTTGTCTCCTCGTGCTGCTTCGCCCTGCCGGCAATCTTTGCCCTCAGCAGGTCGTGCTCAGTGCGGAGCCTCACCTTGTCACCCCATAGTCCCCGGATCACACCGGTGGACTTATCCAATGTGGCATAGCTCTCCTCCTGTAGCTTCGCCCAGCGGGGGATGTCATCGTCCAACAGCTTATTGAGCATAGCGCGCATGCGCCTGTGAGAGCCCTTGAGTGCCCGCGATAGATCCATCCAGGCCGCCGCGACGCGGCAGGACCTCTCTACTACTTCCGCGGCTCGGCGGGACATTTGTGTTGCTTCGGCGGCGCAGCCGGGCCACTCTGCTGCTTCGGCGGCGTGGCGGGACCTCAGTGCTGCTTCGGCAGCGCGGCGGGACCTTCGTGCTGCTTCGGCGGTGCGGCGGGACCTCTCGGCTGATATCCCGGCAGGCAGGACATCTCTGCTGCTTCGCTCGCTGCTCCGTGGTCATTTCTCGACCAAGAACTCCTCCCACGGGCCATGGCAAACGCAAGGAAGGACGAAGACTTGTTTGTTTGTTGATGAGAAATTGAGGAGGAATGTGCAGTCATTTTCGAGTAGGTGGTATTTATAACCTAGTAATAAGCTGCTAAGTGGGAAAATGTTTAGGTTTTCATCAGTGTGAACAGGTTTGCACTTACATATCGGTGTGAATCGGAGTAATTTGGAATGTGACGGGAAAGAATCTCAAAATTATTTGACGGTTCCGGTTTCAAAGTGCGGCACGATTCCCGGATGGTGTAATTAACGTGGGCAAGCGTTCTCGGATGCGTACGTGGCATGTGCACCGCAATCGGCGATGTCAGCACATGACTTGTTCCATCAACCGTGTGCGCTTGTTATTACCATCATGCACAATTCTTTTAATTAGAATGTGTGCCCGTATATCGCAGACTCCTTGATCTGGCTGACCGTTTCTGTTGTGTTGGGTAATCGCAAACAGTTCATCCGAGCGAACCGCATGCCGTATATCGCACACACCTTGATGTGCCTGACCATTTCTGTTGTGTTGGGAAATAGCAAACAGTTCATCCGAGTGAACTATATGCCGTGTATCGCACACACCTCGATTTGGCTGACCGTGTTTGTTGTTTTGTCTTATCACAAATAGTTCGTATGGATCAACTGTATGTCACGTATCGCACACGCGTCTCTAATCTGAATTGTGTTTGTTGTTCTGTCTTATCGCAAACAGTTCACATGGATCAACTGTATGCCACGTATCGCACACGCGTCTCTAATTTGAATCGTTTTTGATGTCTCTGGCATCGCAAACAGTTCGTCTTATTGGGGACGGTTTTAGTACGACACTGTTTGCGATTAATGCATCGCACACAGTTTGGTCGCGGGGTCTCTGATTGATGTGTCACATTAGGACCATCCTGCAGTAGTGGCAGTTGATCTGCAGGTGAGCCATCGATCCTTTGCTGATCTCACAGCTAAACTCTCAATGCAAGCACCAGTGTCGGTGTAAAAGCCGGCTGACCTTGGGGTAGGGGGTCCCGAGCTGTGGATCTCGGATCAATGGTAACAGGAACAAAGGAGACGGTGTTTACCCAGGTTCGGGCCCTCTCGAAGAGGTAATACCCTATGTCCTGCTTTGATTATATTGATGATGAAGTATCGAGTACAAGCTTGATCTACCTCGAGATCATAAGGAGAAGTCTAACCCTAGGACTAGGTGGATGGTAATTGTGATTCCGTCCCCTCTACAGGCTAAACCCTCTGGCTTATATACACGCCAGGTAGGGCATCTAGGGTTACATAGTTGGTATCCAGGGATGCGTATGGAGGCGGCAGGAGATGTCTTGGGGTATACTCCAAGTCTTCGGTAGATGTAATCTTGACCACGTCATGGTTTCCGGAGTCCATCTAGATGAGGATGAGGGCCTTCGGGCCCAGACCAAGGACTATGGGCCGACTAGGTTGGGACCCCCTAGTCCAGGACACCGTCAGGAAGGTTCCCTTGAAGTGATGGTCTCTAGCAAGCTTCTGTCAAAGAAATAATTCCAGCTTTTGACCGGATCAATCAAGCTAATTGTGATGAAACACTTATAATAAAAATAGGTATGTGTATGAGGTCTTAATGCTTACAACCATGTATTTGCATTGGTTCCAAATATGATCTTAATTTGTGTGCTAGAAGTCACCCATCTAGATGTGCTTGTTACGAACTGAAGTGGGGGATGTGTCCAAATAACATTTTGACCGGCACGAGTCCTGCATCAACAATCAGTTGTCCAACCGAAGGCCCTATCCGTCACGTGGGGTTGCCTCGATAATTAAGATTATAATAATCAGACAAGAGCTTTGGGCGTTTAATGACTACACCTCATGAATCTCCATGGATTGGATCTGTGACCGTATTAAACCCTTCTGTCACTGGTGTTCAGAATAACACTTCATGTTCTCCTTGCCCTTAGCCTCTCTGTGGCTCGATCTCCATGATCCTGGGTACCTACAGGGATGAAGATCGCGGACGAGACAAGAAACATCTACGAAACAATTTTATTTCACACATACGAGATGTTAATTCAAAGCACTTCCATTGATCCCCACAACAAATACAGCGGGTTGCAAGGCCTATGCCTCAACCCATACCTTACCGAACTACTCATACATGAAGATCAGATCACATGAAGAACACAATGAAGAACACATCTTGAAGATCTATTGATTGGTAATATGTCTTACAATGGATGCCTTGTGCGATGTACGATTACAAGTATGATCTAGAGAGGAATCACTATGGTGGTGATGGCGGCTATGGAGATGGAAATGGCGGCGGCTAGGGTTGATGAGAGGGGATGAAGATGGTTCTGTTCTGGCTTCGCTCGCGGATGTTCTGTTGACATTTCGACGTGGTCCCCGTTATAAAAGTTGTTCAGGTGGACGGGCACGTTTTCACGTGTTCATTGTGTGAAAGTGGAGTCCTTGGATCGATATTATGCGAAGGCTAGAGAATGTTGCTAGATCTGCATAGTGCCGATCCTGGGGCGCCACAACACCCACAAGATTCCACATGACACGGAAGTAGGTGTGTTCTGGATTGCAACCCACATACAATGGTGTTTTTCAGTATCTATCGAGCGCCGCCAGTTTGGCACCTCTCTATGAGCCACTCTCGTTAGTAGTCTCTTTCACAATCAACTCTTGCACATGAGGGTCCTGGACCATTCCGGCCAAGATGACCCACGTGCTTGTCATGTCCGCTTCGGCCTCTTTGTGTTCGCCAGAGTTTTCATCATGTCCCACCTCTTGGTGCTCCATCCCTTCTTCTTTCGGCTCTCCATGCCTTGCTTCTTCATTTTACGGCACATCATCATCATCACCATGACTTGTCCATCTTATATAACCAGGCATTAAATCAGGCGACAACATGTGCCGATACAGCATGTCAGACTCGTATGTGTACATAATCAAGTTTTTGCATTTAACACATGGACAACATGTGTTATAGCCACCCCTTCGTCTCATATCTTTCACTGCAACATCTAAGAATTCACTCAAACCTTACACAAAATTATTTCATCCCGGTGATCCGGAGTTATACATCGAACATTGATCCATCTTTTGACCGACGCCTATAACATATAACGAAATTAATTAGTATATTCTCAAAAGATGCAAAACTGAAAACTCGGCATCACCTTTGCTAAAAATGAGACATATTGAGTGCTGTAAATTTCATGAAGTGGAAATGAATCAACATTTCATCAAAACATTGGCACTCATTTTTATTCCATGAAAAAGAAGACAACAAAGCGCGAGACAAATTCATCGCGAGCAACCAAATGTTGCCTTGGCACGATGGCCGGCACCACCCGTTGGTAATTACCCTCACGTCTCATATACTACCATGTGATAATATATATACTACTTTATCATTCTATTTCTAAATATGTTCATATACTATATCTAAGATTTTTCAAAGTGAGTGATATGAATTGTTTTTGCATGTGAGTCCATAGCATAATAAAGTCATCACATAAATATGTGTGTTCAAATACTAGTCTCATCCAACATATCTTTCGAAAATAATTCACACCTAAAGTAACTGATGTGGTAGTGGAATCTCTATAGGCGGAGATTGATCGACGAGATCTCTTCTATTTAGGAAACCTAATACACTTATTATGGAGGTGAGGTATTGTTTAATTTGGTGGGACTAGAGTTACCTATATTACAGGTGGTAGAGAGAGAAAGAGGGTGTTTTAAATGGAGATGGATGTGGGGGAGAGAGAGTGCGCGCTATTTAATGGAGATGGGTGGAGGAGAGAGAGAGAGAGAGAGAGAGAGAGAGAGAGAGAGAGAGAGAGAGTAGACTACATGAAAAAACAGATCCCTAAGGTGAAGGTGTGGAGGTGAGAGATGGGTAGATAGAAAAATGGTAGGACAGGAGTGGGAGGGAGAAGGATATGAGCTTGGAGGAGGAGGAGAAGAGAAGTGAGGAAGAAGAGTGAGAGGAAAGCTGTAGTAGACACTTCAATTATTATGATCTCAGTAGTGATGGATGCTGAAAACTACCCGCCGCTAGTACCTGAGCCACCAGTGGCGAGCGACCCAGGTCACCCGCCACTGATAACTTTTTAAAATTTTGTCTCGCGGTCAGACATAGCAGTGTCGGATGCTAATACTTGTTCGCCATTAATAACGATATAACCAGTGTCCGCTACTGCTATATTTAGCCCACAGGTATGCTAGGAGCAACTTACGAGTGACGGGTATGATTTGCGTCACTCGTTTCTCCAATCACTGATAAGTGGGGTCGGGTCCGCATGGCAGCGACCGTACTGCACCATGTGCTACTGCAGAGGATCCTAACCCCAATCAATGGTACTTCTCGTCTGCCGCTCATAATCTGACAACTTTCCACCTAAAAGCATGGCTAATAATATAGCCAGTTGATGGCTATATGAAACTGTGGTGTCATCTATAGCCATCATCCAAAGTCACTCATATAGTAACGTGGGCTATAAGGTTGGCTATTACACTAGTATTTTTTTTCTACCTTCTCTCTATCTCTTTCTTCACATTTATTGCATTTGTCTTGAAGTACGCATATAGCTAGGCTCTTCCATGAGAGCCCACTCCCCTTACTTTTTCATTTCTCTCTCCTCCACATAGGCAAAAGTGTCATGTAAACGGGCTATAAAAGCATGGTTAATAGTATAGCCAACAACTAGCTATAAGAAGTTGCCACGTCACCTGTAGCCAACTTAATAGCTAACATGTATAGTAGCTAACTATTAAGAAGTACTATTTTATTTATACATGGCCCACCTGACACTCTCACAATGCTTCTTGGAGCTCGTGCTGTAGCCAGCTGTTAATCTATAGCCTGCTTTCCTTCTCTCTCCTCTTATCTCTCATCCAACTTAGCACAAATATAATAGTTTAGTCCTTACAGCCTCTTGACTATATCTTACTCCCTCCGTTCCTTTATATAAGGTGTATTTGTTTTTTGATAAAATTCCACAATGTAAGGTGCGTTTCTTCTAATTCCTCAAAATTCTGTTTTTAGCCCTCTAGAAAAAAAAGTATATCTCCCCCGATTGCATGTATCTCTCCTTGTAAAGAAAAGAAAAAGTATCTCTCCCCCGATTGCGTGTATCTCTTACTTTTCTAGCCTAAATGATTTACTTGCCACTAATCAATGATTAGCCAAGGTTAATTTTGCCCTAACTTGTGTATAATTATGCGCCGTGATCACCGTGCAGAAAATTACACACCTTACAAGAAGGAATGGAGGGAGTACTAGACTTGCTCTAAGCCCACTATTGTACTTGCTCTAAAAGCATTTTCCTAGTAGTTTGTCCTACTCTTGTAGCGTCGTACGCATGTGGTCGCTGTCAGCCCAGTGGGAACCAGGGTACCACAGGTCATCTGCCTGTGGCCCAGGAAACGACACCTGGCGATGAGCACAAGAGGCGGCCCAGCCGTGGGCGCCGCGAAGCAAGACGCCTCATGAGGCTCCAGCCTCACGAGGGCCCTATCCACAAGGGGAGGCGCTACCGAAGACAACCTTTCACGGCAGGCAGCCTCGTGAGGCCCCCTCGCGAGGCGGCTTCCCGCGAGGCCCTCCGCACGGGGGAGCCACGTGACACCGGTCGCGCGGCTGCGTGCCCACCACGTGGGTGATGCGCCTGCCCAAGACGACAGTGACAGGGGCCGTGCCAGCAGGCGTGGTCGGTGGAAGTTTCCTCTTTGGTGATAAAGGAGCAGTCGCAGCTGCCTCCCCCAAAGCAAGTCCCAAAGCTTACCACTTTGGTGTATGAAGACCCCGATGACGAGGCACGCCAGGGTAGATGTCATCGCCGAGCCCACCAGCGCGTCATGGACGGCTTCTTTGCAGACGAAGACCGCTTTTGTCAGGATAAGACTGAGCGCCTGTCTCCCTTTGAATCGCCGTTGTGTGGCAACCCTTCCCACCAATATTTTCGGGGGAAGAAGACCAAGGCAGCTATAAAAGGGGCAGTGCTGCCACCTTAGAAGGGGTCAACCAATTCCTCCTTCTTCTACCTTGTACGCAGGAGCACTTTCACCATATCAATCCCAATCAAGCAGGAGTAGGGTTTTACACCGCTCGGTGGCCTGAACCTGGGTAGTTGCTTGTGTCCCTGCCATGCCTTGTGTATGTGTCTGCGCTCTCGCCGTGCTCTGCTCTCCGTAGCCTCGCCACGGTCACCGTCCAGTCGATAGGTAGCGAGCAGGCCCCCAGAGTTCGAACCAGGGTCCCCAGAGCCGCGCTTCCGACATTTGGCGCACCAGGTAGGGGGCTGGCTTCCGCTTCCTCGACCTCGACATCGCCATGGCCAACGCCTGACACGAGCGCGCCCTGCGCAAGCCCGCCAGGGTGGTCCGCACGGAGCCCGTCGCCAACGACAACCGCCGTGGGCGTGCCGGCGCCGCCACTGAGCCTGCGGCGGGGGAGGAGCAAGCCTCTTCCCTTCACCCGTCTGTGCGGCCGCCTGGCCACACCGCCACGGCGTCCTCGCTCGCCCGCCATGACCCGTTGGATCCGCAGGCCGCACTGCTCATGGCGCGTGAGCTGCTGCGCTACCGCCCCACCGAGGCCGGCTAAGATGCCTGGCTCGCGCGCATCACCGAGCTCGTCAACGCCGCCGGAGACGCCCCGGCGCCCTCCCGTTCTCTCCCACCTCCATCGCCGCGTGGCGCGGAGGCAGAGCACGACGCGCCTCCTCCACCTCCTCCACTCGATGACGTCGTGGGCCAGAGCCGCGATGCGCGTGTGCGGGAGCTGTCCCGCGGCGCGTCCTCGCCGGACCACGACGACGCATGCTGCCAGATCGTTCGGCGTGTGGCGCCGGACGCGCGCATGATCCTCGAGCAGTAGTGCCAGCACCAGGACCGCACCATCCAAGACATCACCCGGCCGGGTGCCAGAACTGCGCCGCTCTCGCCGGTGGCGTCGCCTCCAGCAGCGGGAGTTGCCGCGCCTTCACTCGCGTGCTACGCCGCATGGTGTGGCCCGTGAAGTTCAAGCCGGAGCTGGCTCCCCGCTACGACGGAGATCCCAACCCACGGAGTTCCTGTAGCTCTACACCCTGGGCATCGAGGCTGCTGGCGGTGATGACAAGGTCATGGCGAACTGGTTCCCCATGGCCCTCAAGGACGTCGCGCGCCCGTGGCTGATGAACCTTCCCGAAGCTTCCGTCTCCCCGTGGTCTGAACTGTGCCGGCAGTTCGTCGCCAACTTCAAGGGCACGTTCGAGCGCCCTCTCATGCCCAACGACCTGCGCGCCGTGCGCCAGCGCCCGGACGAGACTCTTCGCAAGTACATCCAGTGCTTCAGCCAAGTGCACAACAAGATCCCTCACGCCTCCGACGCCGTGATCATCTCCGCGTTCTCCTCTGGTGTCACGGACGTCAGGATGCGCGAGAAGCTCGCCATCAACGACGAGCTCGACACCGCGGTCGAGCTGTTCCACCTCGCCGACAGGTGTGCCAAGGCTGAAGAGGGCTGCCTCTTCGCCCACAACGACCTAGACGTGGCGCCCGACGCCGCCAAGGCCAAGAGCAAGGACGCAAAGCGCAAGGGCCCCGCCGTGCTTGCGGCGGAGCCTGAGCAGAAGCGCAGCCGCGACCGCAACGAAGCCAAGAAAGATGGTCGCCCCTTCTGCGCCTACCACAACATGCACTCCCATAGCACCGAGGACTGCCATGAGCTCAAGCTGCTTCACGACAGCCGCCAGGACGGGCGTGGCAGCCGCAACGAGCGCGGCGCAGGTCGCGGAGGCGGCCGCAGCGGCAACTGCTGGGGAGATCGCAACAACAACGGCAGCAACAACTTCCGGCAGGGCTGGCGTGACCAGCCGCGGCAGGCCAACCCTCAAGCCAACGCTGCCCTGCCACCCCCTGGCAGGAACAACGGATACCTCCCTAACAAGAACGCTGGGGGCTACCAGGAGCCTCGCGAGGTGGCGTGCATCCTCGGCGGGGCCCAGGCTCCCTCATCCAACCGCCACTTCAAGCAGTTCTCTCGCGAGGTGAACGCGGCCCTCCCGGGGCCTGAGGTTTCTCAGCCCCTCATGTGGTCTCAGTACGCGATCTCCTTCGACTCCAGCGACCACCCCAAGTCCACGAGGGCTGTGGGCACCATCCTCATGTTGTGCACTCCCACCATCAACAATGTTGCCGTCACCAAGACGCTCGTCGACGGCGGCGCAGGCCTCAACGTGATCTCCATCGAGACCTTCGAGAAGCTCCAAGTGCCCTACGAACGCTTGATGCTGACGAGACCCTTCTCAGGTGTGACCGACGGCTCCACCCTGCCTCTGGGGCAAGTGCGCCTTCCTGTCACCTTCGGCACCCGCAAGAACTACCGCACCGAGCTCATCGACTTCAACGTGGCGCACATTGGCTTGCCCTACAATGCCATCTTGGGCTACCCCGCGCTCTCCAAGTTCATGGCAGTGACCCACCATGCCTACAACGTCCTGAAGATGCCAGGCTGCAGCGACACCATCACCGTCCACTGTGACGAGAAGGACGCGGTACGCTCCCTCAAGCGCGCCTATAAGGCTGCCGCCACCGCTCACCCCGCCGACAAGGACGACATCGAACCTGCTGAGCCCGCACCCATGAAGAAGAAGCAGTTGTTCTCTCAGGCGTGCGCCGAGACGAAGGAAGTGTCGGTGGACGGCAGGGGCTCCGGGCCCGCCTTCACCATTGGCAAAGCTCTCTCTCCCAAATAGGAAGGCGCGCTCGTCGCCTTCCTCCAGGCAAATGCTGAAGTGTTCGCATGGACAACATCAGATTTGTCAGGTGTGCCGACGGAGGTGCTCGAGCACCACTTAGCGGTGTGCCCCAACGCACGCCCCGTCAAGCAAAAGGCATGGCGCCAAGCACCCGAGAAGCAAGAGTTCATCATCCAAGAAGTTCAGAACCTGCAAGAGGCAGGAGTCATCCGTGAGGTGCGCCACCCCGAGTGGCTCGCCAACCCTGTCGTGATCCCCAAGCACAGCGGCGAGGGACGGATGTGCGTCGACTTCACCAGCCTGAACAACGCCTGCCCCGAGGATCCCTTCCCGCTGCCACGAATCGACTAGATCATGGACTCCATCGCTGGGTGTGAGTTGCTGTGCTTCCTGGATACCTTCTCAGGCTACCACCAGATCAAGATGGCGACGAAAGACGAAGAGAGAACGGCCTTCATCACCCCCTGCGGAGTGTACTGCTACATCTGCATGCCCTTCGGCCTGAAGAGCGCGGGGGCTACCTTCCAGAGGCTGATGCGCATCGCCCTGGGGCCCTAGATGGGAAGAAATGCAGAGGCCTACGTCAACGACATCGTCGTGAAGAGCTGCAAGTCGTGCTCCCTCATCGCGAACCTCGAAGAAACCTTTGCCAATCTGTGCAAGGTCAACCTCAAGCTCAACCCCGCCAAGTGTGTCTTCAGAGTCCCTTCTGGCAAGCTGCTTGGCTTCCTGGTCTCCCACCACGGCATCGAAGCCAACCCTGAGAAGATCAAGGCCATCGAGCAGATGCAGCCTCCCCGGAAACTCAAGGACATGCAGCGCCTGGCGGGATGCATGGCCGCGCTTGGGCGTTTCCTCTCCAAGTCCGGCGAAAGAGCCCTACCGTTATTCAAGCTCATGAAGAGATCAGGCCCCATCAAGTGGACTCCCGAAGCTAACGCGGCCTTCGAGGACCTCAAGAGGTATCTGACGAGCCATCCCGTCAAGGTTGCTCCGCGTCCCCGCGAGCCTCTGCGCCTATACTTGGCAGCCACCCCCTAGACGGCCAGCGTGGCTCTTATGGTGGAACGAGAAGAGCCTACTTGCGCCAAGAAGAAGCCTGCCGCACCAGTGCCTCCCGAGGCCGCGCCAGTGCCTCCCGAAGCCACGCCAGTGCCTGCCGAGGGACCTCCTTAGGAGGCCCTTGGCGAGCCGCCTCCCGAGCATCCTGGAGAACAAGCCGACACGCCTACGGCTACGCGCCTCGTCGAGCACCCCGTCTACTTCGTCAGCACGGTGCTGCGGGATGCGCGTGAGCGGTAACCCATGCAGCATAAGCTCCTCTTCACGCTCCTCATCGCCTCTAGGAAGCTGCGCCACTACTTCCAGGGCCACCCCATCAAGGTGATCACGTCCTACCCACTGGAAAAAGTCCTGCACAGCCCCAACGCCACTGGCCGCATCGCCGAGTGGAACATCGAGCTGCAGGCCTTCGAGCTGGAGTTCCTCACCACAACGACGATCAAGGGTGCAGCCTTGGCTGATTTCACGGTGGAATGGATGGACCCGCACCAAGAGGAGCCTCGCGAGGACGAATCCCTCCTGCCTGGGAAGGACACCCCTGGCAGCTGGACCAAGCACTTCGACGGCGCATTCTCCCGGCAGGGCGCAGGGGCTGGCGTCGTGCTCACCTCGTCAGTGGGAGACAAGCTCTACTACGCCGTACAGCTCTGCTTCAAGCATGACGACAAGGTCTCCAACAACATCGTAGAGTAGGAGGGCCTCATCGCTGGGCTCAAGGCCGCCTTCGCTCTTGGCATCAAGCGCATCATCATCAAGGGAGATTCGCAACTCCTCATCAACTTCTCCAACAAAAGCTACAAGCCCAAGGACGAGCACATGGCCGCCTACCTGGAGGAGGTGTGCAGGCTCGAGAAGCGCTTCCTCAGCATGGAGCTCCAGCACGTCCCTCGCGGCAACAACAAGGAAGCAAACGACATCGCCAAGCGGGCATCTCGCCGTGAGTGTAACGCCCCGGACACACCCGCCGGTGGTCGTTACTCCTGGCAGGATCTAGACTGGCCCCACAGATCAATACTAGTCTTTCCTGCGCACTTTGTCCTCACTCGTGCGCACCCGGGAGCAACTTCCCGGTCGGTCACCCATCCTGAAATTACTCCAAGCTGAGCACACTTAACTTTGGAGTTCTTTCCGAATGGGCTCCCGAAAAAGAAGGAATTCCTTATTGATATGAGTAGTCTATCATCCCTATTAAGCCAGGCTATCACATACACCCCCACTCAGAGGAACCGACGTCCTCGTCGGCCCACAAGAATGTTCCCTCTTGGCACATATGTCTGTGCATCCAGTCTGGTACATGTGCCATGTCGTGTGCCACGACGGGTCACAAACATCATGCACAACATGACCGCACACCTGTCCGCAAACATCCGTGTAACCGCGAGGGTCGGCTCTGATACCAATTTTTAACGCCCCGGACACACCCGCCGGCGGTCGTTACTCCTGGCAGGATCTAGACTGGCCCCACAGATCAATACTAGTCTTTCCTGCGCACTTTGTCCTCACTCGTGCGCACCCGGGAGCAACTTCCCGGTCGGTCACCCATCCTGAAATTACTCCAAGCTGAGCACGCTTAACTTTGGAGTTCTTTCCGAATGGGCTCCCGGAAAAGAAGGAATTCCTTATTGATATGAGTAGTCTATCATCCCTATTAAGCCAGGCTATCACAGTGAGCCTCAAAGTCCTAGCGTCTTCGAGGAAAGGCTCCTGAGGCCATCAGCTACACCGCATGCCACAAGCGCCATGGAGCCTCATGAGAAATTCCCACCCGCACCTCCCGTAGGCGCACCAGACTGTGGCCCGCCTTCAGGCGCTCGCCTGTTGCTGGCGCTGGAGCCACAGGCCGACAGCTGGGCCAACGAGTTCAAGGCTTATCTGGAGGACGGCACCCTCCCGGAGAAGGACTTAGAGGCGGAGCGCGTGGCTCGCCAGGCCACATCTTACTGCCTGAGGGATGGCGATCTCTACCGCAGGCGCCCAATGGAGTCGCGCTGCGGTCCATCTCCGAGGAGCAAGGGTGCGAGCTGCTTGCTGACATACATGGTGGAGACTGCGGCCATCACTCTTCATCGCGCACTCTAGCCGGCAAGGTGTTCCGCAGTGGCTTCTACTGGCCCACAGCGCTTCAAGACGCCACCGAGCTGGTGCAATCTTGCGAAGCATGCCAGTTCCACGCCAAGCAAATCCACCAGCTAGCGCAAGGGCTCCAGACCATCCCCCTCTCATGGCCCTTCATGGTCTGGGGGCTGGACATCCTGGGCCCCTTTCCACGCGCAGCCGGCGGCTACCACTATCTCTACGTCGCCATAGACAAGTTCACCAAATGGGCGAAAGTGGAGCCCGTCCGCTCCATCCCGGCAGGGTCAGCCGTCAAGTTCATCAAGGCCCTCGTGTGCCGCTTTGGCATACTCAACCGCATCATCACTGACAACGGCTCACAGTTCACCATCGGCCTCTTCAAGTCATACTGTGCCAGCCTTGGCACGCAGATCTGCTACGCCTCCGTGGCGCACCCGCGAAGCAACGGCCAGGCCGAGCATTCTAACGCTGAGGTCCTCAAGGGCCTCAAGACACGAAGCTTCAAGAAAAAGCTCATAGCCTGCGGCAAAGGCTGGATCGACGAACTCCATTCCGTGCTATGGTCGATCCGCACAACAGTGACCAAGCCTATCGGCGAAACACCCTTCTTCCTCGTCTACGGGGCGGAAGCGGTCCTTCCTATGGAGCTCAAGCACGGGTCCCCGTGGGTCCTCGCCTTTGACAAGGCTCACCGGGATGGCCTGTGGGAGGCTGATCTGCTCCTCCTCGAGAAGGCACGTTGCCGGGCCGCCATACGCCTCGCCCGGTATCAGCAGGTGTTGCGTCGCTACCATAGCCGCAACATACACCCCCGCACCCTTGAAGCTGGCGATCTTGTCCTGCGAAGGATCCTCTTCAGGGAAGGACTCCACAAGCTCTTGCCCATGTGGGAAGGACCGTTCAGGGTCATGCACGTTTCCCGGCCTGGCGCAGCATGGCTGGAGACGGAGGAGGGTGTTCCGGTACCAAACACATGGAACATCCAACACCTCCGCAAGTTCTACCCGTGACCTCACGGTCACGAATGAAGTGGAGTTGTACACGCTCCGGAGCCTCTCTTTGCGGTGCTTGTTGAGGCCGCGAGAGCTCCCGCCCACAACCCAATGGGGCCCCATGCTCAGACATGGCAGACTATTTACTTGAGGGCGCCGAATGGCCACTACATCCTCAAGCTGCTCCGTGCGCATCACGGCAGCCTTATCTTTTTGGTTGTGTAATGAACCCCTTTTTATGCAGTAGTAAAGTTTTATTTCCCAAGTATTATGTGTGCTTGGTAAGCAATTTGCTTCAGGAGTTGTGCGCGCTAACGACTTCCCTCATGTGTATCACGCGAGCGGGGGCTGGACACGGTGCCTGCACTTGGATCCGTCCCAGCAGCGCCGCTAAACCCAAATGACTGAGGTCTGGCTCGCGGGCCTGCTCCTGTGCATGTCACCTCACCAAGGTCCTTGGTACTTTGTCTCCTCACGCGACACCCACGAGCGAACTAGCGAGCGCGCGCCGCTACACTACTTGTAAAACTTGTTACATACGGCTGTTGCAGAAACAGGGCGCGCAGAAGGCCTCATGAACGTTGCCTCACGAGGCGACCCATGGCGCATCGCCTCTTCAAGGAGCCCGCAGGAAGCCTCACGAGCGCTGCCTCGCGAGGCGGCCTGTGGCGCCCATCCCCGCCAAGTACCAGTGGGAGGCCTCACGAGCGAGTGCCTCGCGAGGCGCACCCCACAAGCTACGGCACGCCAAGCCTCGTGCCCCACGAAAAAGCTAAGTCTAAATGCCTCGCGAGTCGCGAGCTTCCCTTAACGCCTCTCAAACTCTCTCTCTCCCTTGCAACCTCGTTGAGCGCTAGTGTTTTTTCCTTTGCGCAAGCTGCTTGCACGTCAAAGGGGGGCTTCCTGAGCATCGCGCCTCAGGAGCCCTTACAACCTCGCGGAGCCCTACACCCTCTGGCCTTGTCTAGGTACGCATCCTAACATACCAGCGACGGTCGTAGCACACTCGGGGGCTAGGTCCTAGCGACATAGAGAGTGAAAGCATGTAAAAAGGAAAGACGGGCCTCACGAGGATGCCTCACAAGGAGCATAAATTGCAGCAAAGCATTAAGTACTTAACTTAATCACAAAAGTCATGTCTTCCTGCCCCCACGGGGCTACATCTACTCTGATACAGGACAAGAGAAAAGGAAAGAGGAAGGGGGGCCTAAGCGGACGTGCGTTGTCGCCGCCATCATCGTCTCCGCCGCCGCCCTCGCCAGAGCTCTCGCTGCCGTGGGAGAACTTCTGGACCAAGGCCTCCACGTGCTCCCGCACCTCCTTCTCGAGCCCGTCGCGAAGCTCTGGCGGGACGGGGCTCATCACCCTGTCGAAGTCGAAGGCGGCATCGGCGCGGAAGAGGTTGCTGAAGACCCAGATCGCCGCCTGGCTCAGGAAGTCGCGGCACTCTTCCTCGATGATGTCGTCCATCCGCGCAGCTCCGTCCTCCACCTTCTTCACAAGCTTGGTGAAGAAGTCCAGGTACCCGGCGTCGTCATCTTCAAGGGGGTCCTCGAGCCTCTCAGCGGCGAAGCTAGAGAGGGCGGTGTGAGCACGATGTGCAAGCTCGCGGAACATCTTCGCGCGCTCGTGCTGCCGCCCCCGCGCCCGGGACGCCTCGTCCTTGGCTTTCTACACGACGTCGGAGACGTCGCCCACCTACGCCTGCAGGGACGCCAATTCCCCCTCGGCGTTCGCCTTGGCCTTCAGCGTGAGCCGCCGGGCGGCCTCCACCTCCTGCACCTGCTTCTTGAGGTAGGAGATCTTGTCCTTGAGCTCGCCCCGCTTCTTGGTGAAGTGATCCTCCTGAAGCTTCAGCTTCTTGCTGTAGTCCTTGGCGAGCACTTCGTGCTCGTTCTTGGACTTCGCGTTAGCGTCTACCTGGATCTTCTTCTCCTTTTGGGCCAGCTGGGCGTTGGCCTTGGTGAGGCGCTCGTCGTAGGAGGCTTGGGCGGCCGCCACCTGGCGGTCCAGCGTCGCCAGGCGCTCGCGTTCGGTCTCCTGCTCGGTTGCCGTCCTCGCGAGCTCCCGCTCCCTGATCTTGGTGTCCCCCTCGCGGAGTGCAAGGGCCTCCTCGCGCTTGGCAAGCTCGCCCTTGCAGGAGGCGATGGCGTCCTCCCGCGCCTGGAGCCGTTGCTCCCTGGCGGTGGCCTGCACCTGGAGTACCTGTTGGAAATATGCCCTAGAGGCAATTAATAAAGTGTTTATTATCATATTTCTCCATTCATGATAATGGTTTATTATTCATGCTAGAATTGTATTGACTGGAAACTTAATACATGTGTGGATAATAGACAAATACTGAGTCCCTAGTAAGCCTCTACTAGACTAGCTCGTTGATCAAAAGATGGTCAAGATTTCCTGACCATGGACATGAGTTGTCATTTGATAACGGGATCACATCATTAGGAGAATGATGTGATGGACTTGACCCAACCGTTAGCATAGCAAATGATCGTTCAGTTTATTGCTATTGCTTTCACTATGTCAAATACACGTTCCTCTGACCATGAGATCATGCAACTCCCGGATAGCGTAGGAATACTTTGGGTGTATCAAACGTCACAACGTAACTGGGTGATTATAAAGGTGCACTACAGGTATCTCCGAAAGTGTTTGTTGAGTTGGCATGGATCGAGATTGGGATTTGTCACTCCGACTATCGGAGAGGTATCTCTGGGCCCTCTCGGTAATACAACATCACAGAAGCCTTGCAAGCACCGTGACTAAAGACTTAGTTGCAAGATGATGTATTACGGAACGAGTAAAGAGACTTGCCGGTAACGAGATTGAACTAGGTATTGGATACCGACGATCGAATCTCGGGCAAGTAACATACCGCCGGACAAAGGGAACAACGTATGTTGACATATGAGGTTCACCGATAAAGATCTTCGTGGAATATGTAGGAACCAATATGAGCATCCAGGTTCCGCTGTTGGTTATTGACTGGAGAGTCGTCTCGGTCATGTCTACATCATTCCCGAACCCGTAGGGTCCGCACACTTAAGGTTCGATGACGATTTAGTATTATATGAGTTATGTGATTGGTGGATGAAGTTTGTTCGGAGTCCCGGATGAGATCACGGACATGACGAGGAGTCTCGAAATGGTTGAGAGGTAAAGATTCATATATTGGAAGGCTATATTCGGACGTCGGAAAGGTTCCGAGTGATTCGGGTATTTTTCGGAGTACCGGGGAGTTACGGGAATTCACCGGGAGAAGTAATGGGACTTATTGGCCCATACGGGAAAAGGAGAGGCAGGCCACGTGAGGAGGCGCGCGCACCCCCCCTTGCCCAAACCGAATTGGACTAGGGGAGGGGGCGCAGCCCCCTCTTTCCTTTCCCTCTCCCTTCCCCCTTTCCTACTCCGTATGGGAGGTGGAATCCTACTAGGACTAAGGAGTCCTAGTAGGACTCCCCACACTTGGCGCACCCCTAGGGGGCCGGCCTCCTCCCTCCCTCCTTTATATACGGAGGAGGGGCACCCCTTGGAGACACACAATTGTCCCATAGCCGTGTGCGGTGCCCCGATCTCCGTTTTCCACCTCGGTCATATTTTCGGAGAGCTTAGGCGAAGCCCTGCCGGAATCACTTCACCGTCACCGTCGCCACGCCGTCGTGCTGACGGAACTCATCTACTTCCTCGGCGTCTTACTGGATCAAGAAGGCGAGGATCGTCACCGAGCTGCACGTGTGTAGAACTCGGAGGTGCCGTACGTTCGGTACTCGATCGGTGGAGCTCGAAGGATTGTTCGACTACATCAACCGCTTTGTGAGACGCTTCCGCTAACGGTCTATGAGGGTACGTAGACACACTCTCCCCTCTCGTAGCGATGCATCTCCATGGATAGATCTTGCGTGAGCGTAGGAAATTTTTGAAATTCATGCTTCGTTCCCCAACAGTGGCATCCGAGCCAGGTCTATGCGTAGATGTGATTTGCACGAGTAGAACACAAGTGAGTTGTGGGCGTGGGTGTATACATATTGCTTGCCGTTACTAGTTGTTACTTGATTCGGCGGTATTGTGAGATGAAGCGGCCCGGACCGAAATTACGCGTACGCTTACGCGAGACAGGTTTCACCGCTTCGTGCACTCGTTGCATAAAGGTGACTGGCGGGTGTCTGTCTCTCTCACTTTAGTTGAATCGGTTTCAATGAAGAGGGTTCTTTTAGAAGATCAAAAAGCAATCACTACACCACGTTGTGGTTTTGCGTAGGTAAGAACGGTTCTTGCAAACCCGTAGCAGCCACGTAAAATTTGCAACAACAAAGTAGAGGACGTCTAACTTGTTTTTGCAGGGTATGCTGGTGATGTGATATGGCCAAGACATGATGTGATATAAGTTGTTGTATGAGATGATCATGTTTTGTAAGTTATCAGGCAACCGGCAGGAGCCTTATGGTTGTCTCTTTATTGTATGCAATGCCAACGCTATGTAATTGCTTTACTTTACCGCTATAAGTTAGCAGTAGTAGTAGTAGCAATAGCCGGCGAGACGACCACGACGCTGCGATGGAGATCAAGGTGTCACGACGCTACGATGGAGATCAAGGTGTCACGACGCTACGATGGTGATCAAGGTGTCAACCCGGTGACGATGGAGATCATGACAGTGATATGCTGATGGAGATCAAAAGCACAAGACGTTGATGGCCATATCATGTCACATATATATTGAATTGCATGTGATGTTAATCCTTTTATGCATCTTATTTTGCTTAGGACGACGGTAGCATTATAAGATGATCCCTTCACTAAATTTCAAGATAAGTGTTCTCCCCTAGTATGCACCGTTGCGAAGGTTCGACGCTTCTAAGCACCACGTGATGATCGGGTGTGATGGATTCTTTCGTACGCATACAACGGGTGTAAGCCAGTTTTACACACGCAGAATACTTGGGTTAAACTTGACGAGCCTAGCATGTACAGACATGGCCTCGGAACACAAGAGACCGAAAGGTCGAACATGAGTCATATAGTAGATATGATCAACATGAAAGATGTTCACCATTGATAACTAATCCACCTCACGTGATGATCGGACGTGGTTTAGTTGATGTGGATCATGTTACACTTAGACAACTTGAGGGATGTTACTCTAAGTGGGAGTTCTTAAGTAATTTGATTAATTGAACTTCAATTGTCATGAACATAGTCTTACTTGTCTTAGCAAATTTATGTTGTAGATCAATAGACCGCGCTGTAGTTCCCCTGTTTTATTATGTTCCTAGAGAAAACGAAGTTGAAAGTTGATGGAAGCAACTATGCGGACTAGGTCCGTGATCTGAGGATTGTCCTCACTGCTGCACAGAAGGCTTATGTCCTTAATGCACCGCTCAGTGAAATACCCCTACGGCTTCGTCTGAGGACGTTATGAACGTCTGGCAGACAAGAAAAGATGACTACTCGATAGTTCAGTGCGCCATACTTTACGGCTTAGAACCGGAGCTCCAAATATGTTTTGAGCAACACGGAGCATATGAGATGTTCCAAGAGCTGAAAATCTGTTTTTCAAGACTCACACCCGGGTCGAGAGGTATGACACCTTCGACAAGTTCTATAGCTACAAGATGGAGGAGAACAGCTCCGTTAGTGAGCATGTACTCAGAATGTCTGAGTACTTCAAACACTTGAATCAAGTGGGAGTTAGACTTCCGAATAAAGTGGTGATTGATAGAGTTCTCTAGTCACTATCACTAAGCTACTGGATCTTCGTGATGAACTATAAACATGCAAGGGATAGAAGATCCTTAAGCTATTCGCGATGCTACAATCTGCGGATGTAGAAATCAAAAAAGGGAGCATCAAGTGTTGATGGTTAATAAGACCACTAGTTTCAAGAAGGGCAAGGGAAAGAAAAGGGAACTTCAAGAAGAACGGTAAAACAGTTGCCGCTCACGCGAAGAAACCCAAGGCTGAACCAAACCCGAGACTTAGTGCTCCCATTGCAAAGGGAAATGTCACAGGGAGTGGAACTTCCCCAAAGTAACTGGCAGATAATAAGGCTGGCAATGTCAACAAAGATATTTGATATACATGTTATTGATATGTACCTTACTAGTACTCGTAGGAGCACCTGGGTATTTGATACTTGTTCAGTTGCTTACAACTTGAAACATGGAGCTTCGGAATAAACGAGGGCTAGCTAAGAACGAGGTGACGATGTGCATTGGAAGTGTCTCCAAGGTTGATGTGATCACCATCGCCACGCTCTCTCTACCTTCAGGATTAGTGATGAACCTAAATAATTGTTATTTGGTGCTTGCGTTAAGCATGAACATTATATCTGATAGTGTTTATTGCAAGACGGTTATTCAATTTCAGAGAATAATTGTTATTCTATTTATTTGGATAATATCATTGATGATCATGCACTTAAAATGAAAGGTTTATTGAATCTTGATCGTAGTAATACATATGTTCATAACACGAATGCCAAAAGATAATGATAGTACCACATATTTGTGGCACTGCCGCTTAGGTCATATTGGTGTAAAACGCATGAAGAAACTCCATACAGATGGACTTTTGGAATCACTTGATTATGAATCATTTGAGACGTGCGAACCATGCCTCATGGGCAAGATGACTAAGACTCCGTTCTCCGGAACAATGGAGCGAGCAACAGACTTGTTGGAAATAATACATACCGATGTATGCGGTCCGATGAGTGTTGAGGCGCGCGGTGGATATCGTTATGTTCTCACATTCACAGATGATTTGAGTAGATATGGCTATGTCTACTTGATGAAGCATAAATCTGAAACATTTGAAAATTTCAAAGAATTTCAGAGTGAAGTAGAGAACCATCATAACAAGAAAATAAAGTTCTTACGATCTGATCGTGGAGGAGAATATTTGAGTTACGAGTTTGGCAATCACTTAAAACAATGTGGAATTGTTTCGCAGCTCACGCCACCTGGAACACCACAGCGTAATAGTGTGTCCGAACGTCGTAATCGTACTCTATTAGATATGGTGCGTTCTATGATGTCTCTTACCGATTTGCCACTATCATTTTGGGGTTATGCATTAGAGACAGCTGCATTCACTTTAAACAGGGCACCGTCTAAATCCGTTAAGACGACACCGTATGAACTGTGGTTTGGTAAGAAACCTAAGCTGTCGTTTCTAAAAGTTTGGGGATGCGATGCTTATGTCAAAAGGCTTCAGCCAGATAAGCTCGAACCCAAAGCGGATAAGTGCGTCTTCCTAGGATACCCAAAGGATACCGTTGGGTACACCTTCTACCACAGATCTGAAGGCAAAGTATTCGTTGCTAGGAATGGATCCTTTCTAGAGAAGGAGTTTCTCTGAAAAGAAGTGAGTGGGAGGAAAGTAGAACTTGATGAGGTAATTGTACCTCCTCTGGATAGTAGTACGCCACAGAAAGAAATTTCTGTGACATCGACACAGACCAGAGAAGAAGTTGATGATGATGATCATGAAACTTCGGATCAAGTTGTTACTGAACTTCGAAGGTCAACCAGGACACGTTCCACACCAGAGTGGTACGGAAATCCAGTCTTGGAGGTCATGTTGCTAGACAACGATGAACCTTCGAACTATGAAGAAGCGATGGCAAGCCCGGATTCCGACAAATGGCTTGAGGCCATGAAATCCGAGATTGGATCCATGTATGAGAACAAAGTATAGACTTTGGTAGACTTGCCCGATGAACGGCGAGCTATTGAAAATAAATGGATCTTTAAGAAGAAGACGGACGCTGATGGTAATGTCACCGTCTATAAAGCACGACTTGTTGCTAAAGGTTATCGACAAGTTCAAGGAGTTGACTACGATGAGACTTTCTCACCCGTAGCGATGCTAAAGTCTGTCAGAATTATGTTAGCAATTGCCGCGTTTTATGATTATGAAATCTGGCAAATGGACGTCAAAACGGCATTCCTTTACGGATTCCTTAAGGAAGAATTGTATATGATACAGCCGGAAGGTTTTGTCGATCCTAAAGGCGCTAACAAAATATGCAAGCTCCAGCGATCCATCTATGGACTGGTGCAAGCATCTCGGAGCTGGAATACTCGCTTTGATGAAGTGATCAAAGCGTTTGGGTTTATACAAAGTTTATGGAGAAACTTGTATTTACAAGAAAGTGAGTGGGAGCTCTATAGCATTTCTAATAGTATATGTGGATGACATATTGTTGATTGGAAATGATGTAGAATTTCTGGAAAGCATAAAGAATTGAAAGGAGGTTTTCAATAAAAACCTGTTTTTGAGTTATCCACAGATTGGGCATCGAGATCTATGGAGATAGATCAAAACGCCTGATAAAAGTTCACACATCTTGATGAGTTTTTTGAAGAAGTTCAAAATAGGATCAAGTCAAAGAAATGAGTTCTTGCCTGGTGTGAAGTGGAGTAAGACTTGAAAATCTAGGTAAAGGTTGTTTTACATGTTAGGCATCAAAATCTATAGAGATAGATTGAGACGCCTCATAGGACTTTCACGAAGCACATACCTTGACAAGATTTTGAAGAAGTTCAAAATGGATCAGTCAAAGAAAGGGTTCTTCCTGTATTACAAGGTGTGAGATTGAGTAAGACTCAAAGCCCGACCACGGCAGAAGACAAAGAGAAGATGAGTGTCATCCCCTATGCCTCAGCCATAGGCTCTATTTTGTATGCCATGCTGTGTACTAGACCTGATGTATGCCTCGCTATTAGCTTGGTGGGAAGGTACCAAAGTGATCCAGGAGTAGATCACTGGACAGCGGTCAAGAATATCCTGAAGTACCTGAAAAGGACTAAGGAAGAATTTCTCGGGAATAGAGGTGATAAAGAGTTCGTCGTAAAGGGTTACGTCGATGCAAGCTTTAAACACCGATCCGGAAGACTATGAGTCTCAGACCGGATACGTAAAGTGGGACAGTCGTTTTTGGAGTAGCTCCAAGCAGAGTGTGGTAGCAGCATATACATATGACATAGAGATTTGCCAAGAACACACGGATCTGAATATTGCAGACCCGTTGACTAAAACCTCTCTCACAAGCAAAACATGATCAGCCCTAGAACTGATTGGATGTTAATTACATGGAGATGTAAACTAGATTATTGACTCTAGTGCAAGTGGGAGACTGTTGGAAATATGCCCTAGAGGCAATTAATAAAGTGTTTATTATCATATTTCTCCATTCATGATAATGGTTTATTATTCATGCTAGAATTGTATTGACCGGAAACTTAATACATGTGTGGATAATAGACAAATACTGAGTCCCTAGTAAGCCTCTACTAGACTAGCTCGTTGATCAAAAGATGGTCAAGATTTCCTGACCATGGACATGAGTTGTCATTTGATAACGGGATCACATCATTAGGAGAATGATGTGATGGACTTGACCCAACCGTTAGCATAGCAAATGATCGTTCAGTTTATTGCTATTGCTTTCACTATGTCAAATACACGTTCCTCTGACCATGAGATCATGCAACTCCCGGATAGCGTAGGAATACTTTGGGTGTATCAAACGTCACAACGTAACTGGGTGATTATAAAGGTGCACTACAGGTATCTCCGAAAGTGTTTGTTGAGTTGGCATGGATCGAGATTGGGATTTGTCACTCCGACTATCGGAGAGGTATCTCTGGGCCCTCTCGGTAATACAACATCACAGAAGCCTTGCAAGCACCGTGACTAAAGACTTAGTTGCAAGATGATGTATTACGGAACGAGTAAAGAGACTTGCCGGTAACGAGATTGAACTAGGTATTGGATACCGACGATCGAATCTCGGGCAAGTAACATACCGCCGGACAAAGGGAACAACGTATGTTGACATATGAGGTTCACCGATAAAGATCTTCGTGGAATATGTAGGAACCAATATGAGCATCCAGGTTCCGCTGTTGGTTATTGACCGGAGAGTCGTCTCGGTCATGTCTACATCATTCCCGAACCCGTAGGGTCCGCACACTTAAGGTTCGATGACGATTTAGTATTATATGAGTTATGTGATTGGTGGATGAAGTTTGTTCGGAGTCCCGGATGAGATCACGGACATGACGAGGAGTCTCGAAATGGTTGAGAGGTAAAGATTCATATATTGGAAGGATATATTCGGACGTCGGAAAGGTTCCGAGTGATTCGGGTATTTTTCGGAGTACCGGGGAGTTACGGGAATTCACCGGGAGAAGTAATGGGACTTATTGGCCCATACGGGAAAAGGAGAGGCAGGCCACGTGAGGAGGCGCGCGCACCCCCCCTTGCCCAAACCGAATTGGACTAGGGGAGGGGGCGCAGCCCCCTCTTTCCTTTCCCTCTCCCTTCCCCCTTTCCTACTCCGTATGGGAGGTGGAATCCTACTAGGACTAAGGAGTCCTAGTAGGACTCCCCACACTTGGCGCACCCCTAGGGGGCCGGCCTCCTCCCTCCCTCCTTTATATACGGAGGAGGGGCACCCCTTGGAGACACACAATTGTCCCATAGCCGTGTGCGGTGCCCCGATCTCCGTTTTCCACCTCGGTCATATTTTCGGAGAGCTTAGGCGAAGCCCTGCCGGAATCACTTCACCGTCACCGTCGCCACGCCGTCGTGCTGACGGAACTCATCTACTTCCTCGGCGTCTTGCTGGATCAAGAAGGCGAGGATCGTCACCGAGCTGCACGTGTGTAGAACTCGGAGGTGCCGTACGTTCGGTACTCGATCGGTGGAGCTCGAAGGATTGTTCGACTACATCAACCGCGTTGTGAGACGCTTCCGCTAACGGTCTATGAGGGTACGTAGACACACTCTCCCCTCTCGTAGCGATGCATCTCCATGGATAGATCTTGCATGAGCGTAGGAAATTTTTGAAATTCATGCTTCGTTCCCCAACAGTGGCATCCGAGCCAGGTCTATGCGTAGATGTGATTTGCACGAGTAGAACACAAGTGAGTTGTGGGCGTGGGTGTATACATATTGCTTGCCGTTACTAGTTGTTACTTGATTCGGCGGTATTGTGAGATGAAGCGGCCCGGACCGAAATTACGCGTACGCTTACGCGAGACAGGTTTCACCGCTTCGTGCACTCGTTGCATAAAGGTGACTGGCGGGTGTCTGTCTCTCTCACTTTAGTTGAATCGGTTTCAATGAAGAGGGTTCTTTTAGAAGATCAAAAAGCAATCACTACACCACGTTGTGGTTTTGCGTAGGTAAGAACGGTTCTTGCAAACCCGTAGCAGCCACGTAAAATTTGCAACAACAAAGTAGAGGACGTCTAACTTGTTTTTGCAGGGTATGCTGGTGATGTGATATGGCCAAGACATGATGTGATATAAGTTGTTGTATGAGATGATCATGTTTTGTAAGTTATCAGGCAACCGGCAGGAGCCTTATGGTTGTCTCTTTATTGTATGCAATGCCAACGCTATGTAATTGCTTTACTTTACCGCTATAAGTTAGCAGTAGTAGTAGTAGCAATAGCCGGCGAGACGACCACGACGCTGCGATGGAGATCAAGGTGTCACGACGCTACGATGGAGATCAAGGTGTCACGACGCTACGATGGTGATCAAGGTGTCAACCCGGTGACGATGGAGATCATGACAGTGCTATGCTGATGGAGATCAAAAGCACAAGACGTTGATGGCCATATCATGTCACATATATATTGAATTGCATGTGATGTTAATCCTTTTATGCATCTTATTTTGCTTAGGACGACGGTAGCATTATAAGATGATCCCTTCACTAAATTTCAAGATAAGTGTTCTCCCCTAGTATGCACCATTGCGAAGGTTCGACGCTTCTAAGCACCACGTGATGATCGGGTGTGATGGATTCTTTCGTACGCATACAACGGGTGTAAGCCAGTTTTACACACGCAGAATACTTGGGTTAAACTTGACGAGCCTAGCATGTACAGACATGGCCTCGGAACACAAGAGACCGAAAGGTCGAACATGAGTCATATAGTAGATATGATCAACATGAAAGATGTTCACCATTGATAACTAATCCACCTCACGTGATGATCGGACGTGGTTTAGTTGATGTGGATCATGTTACACTTAGACAACTTGAGGGATGTTACTCTAAGTGGGAGTTCTTAAGTAATTTGATTAATTGAACTTCAATTGTCATGAACATAGTCTTACTTGTCTTAGCAAATTTATGTTGTAGATCAATAGACCGCGCTGTAGTTCCCCTGTTTTATTATGTTCCTAGAGAAAACGAAGTTGAAAGTTGATGGAAGCAACTATGCGGACTAGGTCCGTGATCTGAGGATTGTCCTCACTGCTGCACAGAAGGCTTATGTCCTTAATGCACCGCTCAGTGAAATACCCCTACGGCTTCGTCTGAGGACGTTATGAACGTCTGGCAGACAAGAAAAGATGACTACTCGATAGTTCAGTGCGCCATACTTTACGGCTTAGAACCGGAGCTCCAAATATGTTTTGAGCAACACGGAGCATATGAGATGTTCCAAGAGCTGAAAATTTGTTTTTCAAGACTCACACCCGGGTCGAGAGGTATGACACCTTCGACAAGTTCTATAGCTACAAGATGGAGGAGAACAGCTCCGTTAGTGAGCATGTACTCAGAATGTCTGAGTACTTCAAACACTTGAATCAAGTGGGAGTTAGACTTCTGAATAAAGTGGTGATTGATAGAGTTCTCTAGTCACTATCACTAAGCTACTAGATCTTCGTGATGAACTATAAACATGCAAGGGATAGAAGATCCTTAAGCTATTCGCGATGCTACAATCTGCGGATGTAGAAATCAAAAAAGGGAGCATCAAGTGTTGATGGTTAATAAGATCACTAATTTCAAGAAGGGCAAGGGAAAGAAAAGGGAACTTCAAGAAGAACGGTAAAACAGTTGCCGCTCACGCGAAGAAACCCAAGGCTGAACCAAACCCGAGACTTAGTGTTCCCATTGCAAAGGGAAATGTCACAGGGAGTGGAACTTCCCCAAAGTAACTGGCAGATAATAAGGCTGGCAATGTCAACAAAGATATTTGATATACATGTTATTGATATGTACCTTACTAGTACTCGTAGGAGCACCTGGGTATTTGATACTTGTTCAGTTGCTTACAACTTGAAACATGGAGCTTCGGAATAAACGAGGGCTAGCTAAGAACGAGGTGACGATGTGCATTGGAAGTGTCTCCAAGGTTGATGTGATCACCATCGCCACGCTCTCTCTACCTTCAGGATTAGTGATGAACCTAAATAATTGTTATTTGGTGCTTGCGTTAAGCATGAACATTATATCTGATAGTGTTTATTGCAAGACGGTTATTCAATTTCAGAGAATAATTGTTATTCTATTTATTTGGATAATATCATTGATGATCATGCACTTAAAATGAAAGGTTTATTGAATCTTGATCGTAGTAATACATATGTTCATAACACGAATGCCAAAAGATAATGATAGTACCACATATTTGTGGCACTGCCGCTTAGGTCATATTGGTGTAAAACGCATGAAGAAACTCCATACAGATGGACTTTTGGAATCACTTGATTATGAATCATTTGAGACGTGCGAACCATGCCTCATGGGCAAGATGACTAAGACTCCGTTCTCCGGAACAATGGAGCGAGCAACAGACTTGTTGGAAATAATACATACCGATGTATGCGGTCCGATGAGTGTTGAGGCGCGCGGTGGATATCGTTATGTTCTCACGTTCACAGATGATTTGAGTAGATATGGCTATGTCTACTTGATGAAGCATAAATCTGAAACATTTGAAAATTTCAAAGAATTTCAGAGTGAAGTAGAGAACCATCGTAACAAGAAAATAAAGTTCTTACGATCTGATCGTGGAGGAGAATATTTGAGTTACGAGTTTGGCAATCACTTAAAACAATGTGGAATTGTTTCGCAGCTCACGCCACCTGGAACACCACAGCGTAATAGTGTGTCCGAACGTCGTAATCGTACTCTATTAGATATGGTGCGTTCTATGATGTCTCTTACCGATTTGCCACTATCATTTTGGGGTTATGCATTAGAGACAGCTGCATTCACTTTAAACAGGGCACCGTCTAAATCCGTTAAGACGACACCGTATGAACTGTGGTTTGGTAAGAAACCTAAGCTGTCGTTTCTAAAAGTTTGGGGATGCGATGCTTATGTCAAAAGGCTTCAGCCAGATAAGCTCGAACCCAAAGCGGATAAGTGCGTCTTCCTAGGATACCCAAAGGATACCGTTGGGTACACCTTCTACCACAGATCTGAAGGCAAAGTATTCGTTGCTAAGAATGGATCCTTTCTAGAGAAGGAGTTTCTCTCAAAAGAAGTGAGTGGGAGGAAAGTAGAACTTGATGAGGTAATTGTACCTCCTCTGGATAGTAGTACGCCACAGAAAGAAATTTCTGTGACATCGACACAGACCAGAGAAGAAGTTGATGATGATGATCATGAAACTTCGGATCAAGTTGTTACTGAACTTCGAAGGTCAACCAGGACACGTTCCGCACCAGAGTGGTACGGAAATCCAGTCTTGGAGGTCATGTTGCTAGACAACGATGAACCTTCGAACTATGAAGAAGCGATGGCAAGCCCGGATTCCGACAAATGGCTTGAGGCCATGAAATCCGAGATTGGATCCATGTATGAGAACAAAGTATAGACTTTGGTAGACTTGCCCGATGAACGGCGAGCTATTGAAAATAAATGGATCTTTAAGAAGAAGACGGACGCTGATGGTAATGTCACCGTCTATAAAGCACGACTTGTTGCTAAAGGTTATCGACAAGTTCAAGGAGTTGACTACGATGAGACTTTCTCACCCGTAGCGATGCTAAAGTCTGTCAGAATTATGTTAGCAATTGCCGCGTTTTATGATTATGAAATCTGGCAAATGGACGTCAAAACGGCATTCCTTTACGGATTCCTTAAGGAAGAATTGTATATGATACAGCCGGAAGGTTTTGTCGATCCTAAAGGCGCTAACAAAATATGCAAGCTCCAGCGATCCATCTATGGACTGGTGCAAGCATCTCGGAGCTGGAATACTCGCTTTGATGAAGTGATCAAAGCGTTTGGGTTTATACAAAGTTTATGGAGAAACTTGTATTTACAAGAAAGTGAGTGGGAGCTCTATAGCATTTCTAATAGTATATGTGGATGACATATTGTTGATTGGAAATGATGTAGAATTTCTGGAAAGCATAAAGAATTGAAAGGAGGTTTTCAATAAAAACCTGTTTTTGAGTTATCCACAGATTGGGCATCGAGATCTATGGAGATAGATCAAAACGCCTGATAAAAGTTCACACATCTTGATGAGTTTTTTGAAGAAGTTCAAAATAGGATCAAGTCAAAGAAATGAGTTCTTGCCTGGTGTGAAGTGGAGTAAGACTTGAAAATCTAGGTAAAGGTTGTTTTACATGTTAGGCATCAAAATCTATAGAGATAGATTGAGACGCCTCATAGGACTTTCACGAAGCACATACCTTGACAAGATTTTGAAGAAGTTCAAAATGGATCAGTCAAAGAAAGGGTTCTTGCCTGTATTACAAGGTGTGAGATTGAGTAAGACTCAAAGCCCGACCACGGCAGAAGACAAAGAGAAGATGAGTGTCATCCCCTATGCCTCAGCCATAGGCTCTATTTTGTATGCCATGCTGTGTACTAGACCTGATGTATGCCTCGCTATTAGCTTGGTGGGAAGGTACCAAAGTGATCCAGGAGTAGATCACTGGACAGCGGTCAAGAATATCCTGAAGTACCTGAAAAGGACTAAGGAAGAATTTCTCGGGAATAGAGGTGATAAAGAGTTCGTCGTAAAGGGTTACGTCGATGCAAGCTTTAAACACCGATCCGGAAGACTATGAGTCTCAGACCGGATACGTAAAGTGGGACAGTCGTTTTTGGAGTAGCTCCAAGCAGAGTGTGGTAGCAGCATATACATATGACATAGAGATTTGCCAAGAACACACGGATCTGAATATTGCAGACCCGTTGACTAAAACCTCTCTCACAAGCAAAACATGATCAGCCCTAGAACTGATTGGATGTTAATTACATGGAGATGTAAACTAGATTATTGACTCTAGTGCAAGTGGGAGACTGTTGGAAATATGCCCTAGAGGCAATTAATAAAGTGTTTATTATCATATTTCTCCATTCATGATAATGGTTTATTATTCATGCTAGAATTGTATTGACCGGAAACTTAATACATGTGTGGATAATAGACAAATACTGAGTCCCTAGTAAGCCTCTACTAGACTAGCTCGTTGATCAAAAGATGGTCAAGATTTCCTGACCATGGACATGAGTTGTCATTTGATAACGGGATCACATCATTAGGAGAATGATGTGATGGACTTGACCCAACCGTTAGCATAGCAAATGATCGTTCAGTTTATTGCTATTGCTTTCACTATGTCAAATACACGTTCCTCTGACCATGAGATCATGCAACTCCCGGATAGCGTAGGAATACTTTGGGTGTATCAAACGTCACAACGTAACTGGGTGATTATAAAGGTGCACTACAGGTATCTCCGAAAGTGTTTGTTGAGTTGGCATGGATCGAGATTGGGATTTGTCACTCCGACTATCGGAGAGGTATCTCTGGGCCCTCTCGGTAATACAACATCACAGAAGCCTTGCAAGCACCGTGACTAAAGACTTAGTTGCAAGATGATGTATTAAGGAACGAGTAAAGAGACTTGCCGGTAACGAGATTGAACTAGGTATTGGATACCGACGATCGAATCTCGGGCAAGTAACATACCGCCGGACAAAGGGAACAACGTATGTTGACATATGAGGTTCACCGATAAAGATCTTCATGGAATATGTAGGAACCAATATGAGCATCCAGGTTCCGCTGTTGGTTATTGACCGGAGAGTCGTCTCGGTCATGTCTACATCATTCCCGAACCCGTAGGGTCCGCACACTTAAGGTTCGATGACGATTTAGTATTATATGAGTTATGTGATTGGTGGATGAAGTTTGTTCGGAGTCCCGGATGAGATCACGGACATGACGAGGAGTCTCGAAATGGTTGAGAGGTAAAGATTCATATATTGGAAGGCTATATTCGGACGTCGGAAAGGTTCCGAGTGATTCGGGTATTTTTCGGAGTACCGGGGAGTTACGGGAATTCACCGGGAGAAGTAATGGGACTTATTGGGCCATACGGGAAAAGGAGAGGCAGGCCACGTGAGGAGGCGCGCGCACCCCCCCTTGCCCAAACCGAATTGGACTAGGGGAGGGGGCGTAGCCCCCTCTTTCCTTTCCCTCTCCCTTCCCCCTTTCCTACTCCGTATGGGAGGTGGAATCCTACTAGGACTAAGGAGTCCTAGTAGGACTCCCCACACTTGGCGCACCCCTAGGGGGCCGGCCTCCTCCCTCCCTTCTTTATATACAGAGGAGGGGCACCCCTTGGAGACACACAATTGTCCCATAGCCGTGTGCGGTGCCCCGATCTCCGTTTTCCACCTCGGTCATATTTTCGGAGAGCTTAGGCGAAGCCCTGCCGGAATCACTTCACCGTCACCGTCACCACGCCGTCGTGCTGACGGAACTCATCTACTTCCTCGACGTCTTGCTGGATCAAGAAGGCGAGGATCGTCACCGAGCTGCACGTGTGTAGAACTCGGAGGTGTCGTACGTTCGGTACTCGATCGGTGGAGCTCGAAGGATTGTTCGACTACATCAACCGCGTTGTGAGACGCTTCCGCTAACGGTCTACGAGAGTACGTAGACACACTCTCCCCTCTCGTAGCGATGCATCTCCATGGATAGATCTTGCGTGAGCGTAGGAAATTTTTGAAATTCATGCTTCGTTCCCCAACAGTAACTTCATGTGGGCATCCGCCGCCTCACGACGCCTGTCGGCCTCCTCAGCGTCCCTGACGGCGCTCTCGAAGATCTCCTTGGCGTCCTGGGCGGCCTTCTCGTGCCGCTCTCGCGCCGCGTCGTCCTGCCGGCGACCCAGCTTGATGGCCACGTCAAGCTGGCGCCACTCCTCCGCGAGGCGCTGACGCTGCTCGATGAGACGCGTCTCCTCCGCTTGAAGGTCCGCCTCTAGCGTATCGAGGGCCGCCCTGCAGGGCCCTGCGCTTGAGTATGGCGCTGCTGCTCACAAGCTGCAGGGCCCAGCCGGAGCGCTGCCCTCCACCGTCATGGCCTGTGAGGGCCCGGCGCCAGACCCCCTTCGGGTTTCCGTGTCCATGCTCCCCGTGGGAGCCATGTCCCCCGTCAAGAGCGGTGGGCTCGCCGTGATCTCCTCCTCGGCCTGCTGCGCTGGCACGCGCCGCGGGCTTGTCGCGCCCGCATCCGGAGCCTGGTGCACGGGCGATCACCGGGGGCTCACTGTAGCCCCCCCAGCGGCATCGGCCTCCTTGGCGGAGTGGAGCCCTCCGGAGGGGTCGGCTCTTCAGCCTCCTCCATCGTCGCGTCGCCTCCCTCGCCAAGCACCTCTGGCGGCACGGCCCCTCCTCCGGAGGCCTCGTCCTGAGGCTCACTCTCCTCAGCCATGGGAGGCAGGTTCTCGCGCGGCTCGGGAGGAGCCGTGTGCTCCCTTTCCGCCTCCACGCGCCCCGTTTCAGACTCAGGGCGGTGGGTGGCCTCCTCATGCCCCTCGGCGCCCGTGGTGGACGCCGTGGTCCCCTTCGAGTCGGGGGCCTTCCTCTTCTTCTTTGTGGGCTCCCTGCATGGCGAGAGCGCTCAGCCCCGGACCTCGGGAGGCAGAAAGCAAGACTTAAGGTAAAGAAAAAGAGAACAAGGCGAGAAAGACTCGCCCATCATTGGGAACCCAACGTCTCTTCCTCAGCTTCAGCGGCGAGCGGCTGCCGCTGTCGCTCCCGCGAGGCCCGCTAGCGCTCCCTCCGGAGGGCTCGGCGCGGGGCCTGCCGGGGTCCTCTTCCACCGGGCCGGTGCCGGTCTTCTCCGCGGAGGGCTCGGCGGCCTCGCCACCGGCGCCAGTCTTCTCCACGCGAGGCTCGCCGGCCTCCGCGCTGGTGCTTCCTTCGCCCCCTGTCCTCGCGGGCCGGGAAGGCACGACCACGAACCGGTCGTCATCGTCGTCATCGCCGTCGTCACTGAGCTCGGCCAGCAGTTGGCGGCGGGTTCGCGGGGCCGCCCCGCCATCGCTCTCCTCCGCGGCGCTTGCCGAGGCCTCGGCGTCGTCGCGGCTGCCTGAGCCGGGCACCACCACAAGGGGGTTGTCGCGAGGCCCCTCGTGGCCTTCAGGGACCAATCCCCACTGGTCGAACCGCGGCATCTCATTGATGATCTCGTCCCGGTTGGTGTAGCGGTACAGAGGATATGCAGCCTCAGGCACGTTCCCTACCTCGTCGGCAAACAGGATCTTCATGACCTCCTCCAACACCGGCGCGGTGAGGTTGTCGACGCTCAGCCTCATCCGGTCCTGGTCGCTGGTGCAGGTCCACACCAGGCGCGAGCGCTTCTGGAGGGGGGCAATGCGCCGAACTCCCTGGCGACCATCGCCCCCGTGAGCTTCGCGGCCTTCAGCTCCCTCATCCTCTCCACGAGTGGCGCCAGCCTATCGTCGGAGAGGTTCGCGTGCTCCCATCCAGAGCTCTTCACGGCGGGGGCTACCGGTGTCAGCAGGAGGGGGCTGAACTGGCCTACGTCCATGTAGATCCAACGCGCCTGGTAGCCTTCCACTTTCTTCATGATCTTCATGGGGATGATGTTGCCAGCCATCCCGTCGACCATGCGGAACGACACGCATCCAGAGCGCTGGTTCTCCGCGGACACCCGCAGGCTATAGAAGGTAAGGAAGAGGGCCATGGAGGGCATCACGCCCAGGAAGCCCTCGCAGAGGTAGGCGAAGATGACGAGGAGGAGGATGGAGTTGGGTTGAAGGTGGAGAGCGTGGATCTGGTAGTGGGCGAGGATGGCGTAGAAGAAATCGGAGAAGGGAGGTACCAGGCCAGCAAAGACGGAGTGGAGGAAGAAGGGGAAGGTCGTCGCCGGTCGCGCGTGAGGCCGGCCAGATCTTCGTCGCCTTCCAGTCATTGTGGTCGCAGGCGGTCATGGGGCGTACCTTGTCTAGCCCCTTCTCGTTAAGGATGATAGATCGCCGCAGGGCTGGCTCCAAGTCCGCCGGAGCCGCGGCCGCAGCCGTCGCCTTGCCTTTCTTGCCGGCGGGAGCCATGGATGCAAGGAAGCTTGGAAGTGAGAGGAGAAGGGCTGCAAGGGGCAGTGCGCAAGGGAGGCGAATGGAACCGAAGGAAGGCAATGATGATGTCGCGCCCCGCGCAGGTCAGTTTTATGGCAGAGCGGGCGGTTACCCAGGCGTAGTGGGGGAAGTGGGGGCGTCCCACGTTCCATCGTGCGCCACGCGTCCCTGCCTGGGCCTGGCAGTCTACTTAGGCCCCGCGCCGTTTCGTTCCCAACGGGCGGAAACGTGCGCGTCGCGGGCCCGGGGGCTACTGTCGGCCCAGTGGGAACCAGGGTACCACGGGCCGTCTGCCTGCGGCCCAGGAAGCGACACCTGGCGATGAGCACAAGAGGCGGCCCAGCCGTGGGCGCCGCGAAGCAAGACGCCTCGCGAGGCTCCAGCCTCACGAGGGCCCTCTCCACAAGGGGAGGCGCTACCGAAGACAACCTTCCGCGGCAGGCAGCCTCGCGAGGCGGCTTCCCGCGAGGCCCTCCGCGCGGGGGAGCCGCGTGACGCCGGTCGCGCGGCTGCGTGCCCACCACGTGGGTGACGCGCCTGCCCAAGACGACAGCGACAGGGGCCGTGCCAGCAGGCGCGGTCGGTGGAAGTTTTCTCTTTGGTGATAAAGGAGTTGCCGCAGCTGCCTCCCCCAAAGCAAGTCCCAAAGCTTACCACTTTGGTGTATGAAGACCCCGATGATGAGGCGCGCCAGGGCAGATGTCATCGCCGAGCCCACCAGCGCGTCATGGACGGCTTCTTTGCAGACGAAGACCGCTTTTGTCAAGGTAAGACTGAGCGCCTGTCTCCCTTTGAATCGCCGTTGTGTGGCAACCCTTCCCGCCAATGTTTTCGGGGGAAGAGGACCAAGGCAACTATAAAAGGGGCAGTGATGCCACCTTAGAAGGGGTCGACCAATTCCTCCTTCTACCTTGTATGCAGGAGCACTTCCACCATATCAATCCCAACCAAGCAGGAGTAAGGTTTTACACCGCTCGGTGGCCCGAACCTATGTAGTTGCTTGTGTCCCTGTCGTACCTTTGTGTATGTGCGTGCGCTCTCGTTGTGCTCCGCTCGCCGTAGCCTCGCCACGGTCACCGTCCAGACGATAGGTAGCGAGCAGTACCAATACCGAAGCGAGGACTAGGGATGTGCAGCGCCATGGCAATCGTTGCAGGTCTAGGGCAAGCAGCAGTGTTTTTGTTAAGTAGCGCGATAAGAGGCCCGTGAATAATGTGGAAAAACTGGATGGGCCGTAGTTATAGCCAGCCGTGGGAGACGCGACAGCAACGTTGGAGCCATGCCACTGTCGAGCAAGCATGCAGTTAGGTTTTTATAGCAAGCTTTTGTGGCAGCCATCGATCATCGGAGTTAGGCAGTGAATTTTATCAAAATCTACATTATATAACATAACATATATAAAAGCTGCAACGCAAGTGGTCTTTGAAAAGCAGCATTCCACCGGTAGAAGCAAATATGTGTCCCCTAATAAGAATATAATGCCAGGTGAATTTATGATCGCTCACCGTCGCAATACTGTCACCAGCATTGAACTTCAAAGCATGGAGACATGAAACATTAACCAAACGACACACATTAAAATAGCAATATTAACAGTCAGCTAAAACAGGCCGCAGCATCTGCTGAACTGTGTTGTAGTTAGGGGACATGACACTTCTTCCAACAGACGGCATGATAGTAGTACACTTAATTTACAGGGGAAGAACAACCAATTGAGTTTTGCAAGAACACTACTGTGATCTTGAGTGTTGATCAAGACGAGCAGCATCCGTTTTGCTGAGCAACAGGCTGACCCCGCATTTGCACGGTGGCAGGCTTGCTAGCATTTCCAGCCGGCTGGCTTGCCATCCTGTTCAAAAGAGGTAGCAAAGAGAAATAAGATTTAAGGCCTACCTATTATATACACCTATTCATTTTAAAATATATATAAAAGAACCACATAAGAAGACTTCCATGCATATTTACTGTGTAACACTATTTTCATTCATGTATCCAGAATGGGTATGACAGCACTAAGTGTAGACAATGAATTATATTGTCACCTGTTCTTTATCTCTGCGGCCATGGTCATAAATGCCTTTTCCACATTTGTTGCATCCTTGGCACTGGTTTCCAGGAATGGTATTCCAATCTCATCGGCAAGGGCCTGTAATCGGCATTCACAAGCATGTGATTTTAATAATTAATCGCATCACATGTAGGAACTATATACAAGGGTAATGGATGCACAAACAATTACCTTGCCAGCCTCGTAAGAAACTACTCTGCTCTCAGCTAGATCACACTTGTTCCCCACCAAAAGCTTGTTCACATTTTCACTAGCGTACCTGTCGATTTCATTAAGCCACTGTTTGACGTTGTTGAAGCTCTCCTGGTCAGTCACATCATACACAACCTGTGGAACAGAAGGTACAATACTACTATTAATCTTGGATATTAATCTAGTCAAGATATATAATGACAAATGTTGAACAGAGCTCACAATGATGCCATGGGCACCGCGGTAGTAGCTGCTTGTGATGGTCCTAAATCGCTCTTGCCCAGCAGTATCCCACTGAAGGTTAAGAACATGTTGAAAATCAGAGCTGAAACTTCTAACTTGTAAGGACAATGTAGAGCTTTCAACAATGGGTTACTTACAATTTGCAGCTTTATCGTCTTCCCATCTTGCTCAACGGTGCGGATTTTCTAGCAAGTCAAAGACAGTGAAAAGGCTATACAACAGGGGGCATGTACGTATGCTACACAGAAATTTAACTTCATGTAAGTTCGCAAAGAAATCAACTTACGAAGTCAACACCAATAGTACTGATATAGCTCTCCAGATATGAATCATCCTGTAAATGTGGTCAGTAAGATCCTCAGTTTCTTGCATCAAAAAAAGGATGAGCTAGTTTTTAAAAGTTGATCCAGAATATCAACACTTCTCTAGAAGGTTTTGTGCTAGATGCTCTTTGATGACCACACTGAATGCTGCCAAGATGAGAGAAACATGGAGAACAGAAACTGCCTACAAAACTGTTTTGCTAGTTTCCAGCAACTATCAACACATGCTAGGCTCTGCTTACTTAACATTAACAATAATATACTTCATATTGCAAATAATATCCTTAACTTGAGTACTGAATTGGTAGATACTGTGGGAGAGGCGGAATAGACAAACATTTTGTAACTTGTCAAAAGGCAAATAATTACATACCATTTTAGATTATTCACAAAAACCCACCTAAGCAAGCCAAATTGAGAAGTTGATTTAATACCGCATTTGATTAGTAGTTTTCTCTGAAACTGAGGGGAGATCAAAGCCTAAGATAGTGATAAGCTTTCTAATTCTGGTAAAGGGAATTGTTTAGACATGCATTGGAAAGTGTGATGTTCCCTGAGAAAAATCTTGCTAAACAAGATAACGACTGTTCAGCCAAGGGTAACATGTCGGATGTGTTTGGTTAGTCCCGACAGGCTGTGCATAACTTTTTGGTAAAGCCAAATGTGACAAGTACGTTGGAGCACAAAGCAAACACACACACAAACACAGAGAAGAAAATGCCAATCTTCCCCTAGAGTCAACATTTGTGAAAATAATCTTCCAGCATTTAAGTTGTTGTTTGGGTTCCACTTTCCAAACACAATCAAATGGGTAAAGGAGTTGAATAAAACAAGATGGAACTCAGTCACTGTTGTTTCTGCAAACCTTGTTCATAGCATGACATCCTTAACAGTCATCTAGAACAGCAATGGCTACTATAAACTGACAGGGAAAATGAGCAGCAACAACCAAGAGAAAAATAATATGGCTTACTAACCACTGTGTAGTGTTCATCCCTGCTACAGATTCCTAACATTTGATTGTGTACGAATAGTAGGGCTTCGTAATAAGAGGTGGATTCATCATTCAAATTAAGCAAAAGTATCTGCATATTTTCTGGCGTCCTACCATGCTGCATCGACATGAAATCGGTTTATTCAAAGAGATGGTAAAGAAGCAATCCTTACCGCAAACCTCAGCAGCAGGCAAGACTTCCCCACGCCCGAGTCCCCAATGAGCAGCAGCTTGAAGAGGTAGTCACTGCATAGTCACGCAAGCATCTCATCGCATCGTTTTGCACATCTAGACAAGCTAATAATACATGCTACTAGCAAGTGGAAGTAACAACCCACGGAGAAAGCACATCTAAACGAGACTAAAAAAGCCCCAACTTCAACAACTAGAAGCAATCGGTAGGGGCACCGAGATAACGGTGGCGTACGTAGGAGGCACAAATCCGGTGGGCCGAGACGAAGATGAGCGCATCCGACAATCTGCTATCTCCGGCATGGATGGAACATAATACAACTAGATCCGCGATCGTACAGGTGAAGTCCAGTGAGGGCGCAGATCCACGAGAGCAGCACGAATCGGTGGCCATCGGACACACCCGAGGGCGAGATCGGCCGCCTCCAAAACCCAACACTGACAGATTCCATCCAGAACTCTAACAAGGTAGGTAGACGAGAGGGAGTGAGGAGGTCCGTACTATTCGGGATTCATGGCAGCGGACGGCGGCGGCGAGTTTCTAGGAGACGAGGCGGCAGGCGATTTCCCGGGAGGCGAAGGCGAAGGCGACGACCGAGGGGGAGGAAAGGTGAGAATTGGGGGAGAAGGTGGGGGAGGAAAGGAAAGCAAATAAAAAAGGAGGGTCTCTGGGTTGTCGAGTGGGGCACGTCTCGTGGAGTCCAGGCCACGGTCACACACGTAAACTCCACGACCACCCGGGGTGGTTGCTTGGCCCTCCGCTCCGCCGGAACCACCTCGGCGTTGGGTGGTCGGGCTTAGGCCAACTCCAATGCGCGGCCGGTCCGTTCCTGTCTTTGATCGAAACAGAAGAAAAAAAACACGGCCCAATGCTTCGATGCAAACGGAAGGATGTCTGTTTTTTGTCCGTCTCTCACCCATTTCGGACCCAAATTTTTGCCGCATTTGCATAGAAATGGACAGGGCGCGGACGCACGCTCTTGTCCTTCCTCGGCCCGTCCGTCGAGGCCACAACGTTGTCATTTCCCCCCTCCATCCCAAAAACCGTCCCGCCCTCCCTCTCCCGTCATGGCCACCGCCCCAAACAACGCAGCCGCCGCCATCGGCGCCCGCCCCACGGCCCCGAAGAAGACGAAACCCAAGAAGAAGCTCACGCCGGCGCAGCTTGCTCGAGAAACGGCGAAGAGGGCTGGCTGGAGGGATGTTGTTGCGGAGAGGAAGGCCGGCACCCAGGCCACCATCGACCCCGCCGCGCAACACAAGGCCGCTGTTGAGGATAACGAGGCCCTCGTCGCCAAGGCCATGCAGGCAGCGATGCAGCATGCCATTCTCATGCTAGGGTTCAACCGACCCACGCCGGCCATTCTTACTGTCGCCGCCATGGCCGTGGTGAGCACCTGCTCGTCGGTCGTTCGCCCTCCACAGGGGCAGTCGCCGAGCTCCTCTATAGCACCGCAGATGAGCGGTCTCCATCCGCCGCACGACCATGGTGCGACCCGCTTCTCCACGTCGCCGGACGGCAGCGTGATCGCGCCGGCCACCCCCGCTCCCGCGGCCAGCATCGACCTCAACGTCACACCTGGGTTCGATGCCGGCCAGTCGGCCACCGGTATGCAAAAGAAGCGTCTGTGGGCGATCCCTACGGCAAACCTGCCCGACGCCCGCAAGCTGTTCGACGGAACGCCAAACCCAACGCCGGCGCAAGATGACCCCCGACTTCGACGATTTCATGGAGAACATCATCTACGAGGTCCGTGGCGCTAGCTTTCATGGCGAAGGAGATGGAGATCATGACGGTGGACTTGAGCGCAATGTCCCCGAAGAGGAGAGTTTGGTTCGAGAAGAAGCAAAAGGCGATGCTCGATCTAGAAGATTGAGCTACGGCCAAGAGCGACATCATTTTGTATGCCGGCTTGTATGCCAGCATGAACTAGGGGCCGAGAGACATGAATTATGTCCATTTTTGTGCGCCGGCAAGTGTGCCGGCCACTGGCTAGTGTGCCGGTGTGAACCATGGGGGGTGATCATTTTGTAGGCTGGCATGTGTGCCGGCCGCTGGCATGGCTATGGCCGCAGTTTTATCTTGCATGGCGCCCGGACAAAACACGTTCGTCCGTTGAGAGCTACGGCCAGATTTGCTCCTTCACGGCCGGACAATAGCCCTATGCCCGATCCAAACGGACAAAATCCGGACAAAACTGATGTTCGTTTGGGGGCGCGTGTTGGAGTTGGCCTTAGATGGATGCAAGAGATGCAGACGGACCCACATCCGTCTGCGGTAAGAGCGAAATTGCACTATCATTTTAATTATGCTTTTGTGGATAACTAGGGCTGGACGAAAAGCTCATTACTCGTGAGTTTAACGAGCACTCGGAAGCTCGACTCGTTAAGGCTCCTACTCGTTAGTTAATGAGTTGAGCTGAACATCAATTTTAGCTCGTGAATATTAACGAGCTTAACGAGCTGGCTCACGATTATCACGAGTAGCTCATTTGGCTCATTATTTTTCGCATCACTAACTTTTAGTTTTACTAGATGCAAAATGCTTAGTGCTCAGCCCGGCCCACAGGCTACAGCCCACCTCCTCCCCACGTTCCGTTCACATCTGGCCTCGTGGGAATATGGCCAGTTGCCCATGAGTCACTACTTACGAAGAGACCAGAGGAGGAGTCGAGGAGACTACGGAGAGATGGAAAAAGCAGCAGGGCGGCGACTAGGTCTAGGTTTTTGACCCCGGCGTCCGGCGACCATGCGTGGTTCTGTTTCCTTCTCTATTCCGGCGGCCGTCGGCGACGACTTTTGCCCGCCTCCGCCATATCCATCCGTGTCCCCATGGAACGGCGCGAGCGACCATCCTCTGCAGTCGGGACTCCAAGCATGGACTCTAAGGCCCGAAAGAAGGTGGTGAAGAAGAGGACTTCGTCCTACGATTCAGCATCACGGGAGTCTCCTTCGACGGTAGCAAAGCCTCCTCCTCCTCGGCAGCAAGAGCAAGGACAAAGGCGTCCAAGAGCAGAGGAGGCGACATCATCAACATGCTCCGATGCTAATGCTGTCGGCGTTGGATCAGGAATGGTGAGATTGTTTGTCTCACACTCTCATTTTTCTTTTCTATTACATTCTAGTTCATATTAGCATATACCACTGGTGCAGCGACCTGCTATACAAACGGTTTTTACCCACTTTCCGCGACAGAGTTTTAAACCATCGCCTTGCCTGTGTGTGCGATATGGGGTCCTTCCCACACGACCCAGAAACCATCGGCGATAGGGCCTCCGGTCACACACGAGGGGCAAAAGGAGCTCGTGTGCGATCGGGCGAGCCATCGCAGACAATTATACTAGCCCAATCATTTCCGTTCGTATGTACATCCCACACAGTGAATCCCAGACAAACGTTTTTGTTCGTATGTAGATCCCATACAGTGAATCTCAGACAAACGTTTCCGTTCATATGTACATCGCACACAATTTTTCCGTTCGTGTGCGGTCGGGGGAGATAACGCGGACGCTTTCGTAGGACAAGCCGTGGGAGATCGTCTTGCCATCCCACACAGTAATTATGGAACAAACGTTTGCGTTGTTCAAGTATATCATACACGATTCGATGAAGAAAACGGTATGCCATTGGGCTATCCATCACACACGCTTTTACTAAAATCCATGACCCATTTAGCAGGTTTATTAGTTTACTATTAATACATCCAGTATTAAGCAAATTCCAATTTCATATCGAACAGATGTTTACATATCAGGCACACAAATATATTTTAACATCACTGTACGATAGCTACGAGAATACAACACAGTACATCATATAGCTAGTTCATCTTCATAAGCACAAAGTATGTTGAGCACAATATTAGAACAATATATTCATTTCCCTAATCGACTGATGCATGATCAGCCAAATTAGTCTTCTCCACCTCTGTTTTCAGTTCAGTAAGAACCTGTTTTGCACTGACCAACTGGGAAAGTGCCTCCTCCTTCGCAAACACCATCTTAGCAAAGTCTAATTTAAAAAATCTGAGCTCATTCTCCATCTTCCTCTTTTTTTCCAGTACCTTGAAATATTCTTCAGCGTTGACAACATTTTCTCTAAGCCTATCTCTATTCTCTTCCTCAAACATGCTCCAGAGCTTTGCTAGGCACATCTTCAAAGACGGTGGCCACTCTTGATCAACCCACTCCAGGTAAGAACACTTACGTTCATCCTATAATATTTAAAACTAAATCAGTTCCAGTTGTAGAGAAAATGGGTTTCTAGCAACATAAAAAATCACCACATACATATTTTGAAAAAGTGAAGAAACACGTTTATTATGACATATCTTCTCAAAAAATTCAATGTGCAAATGAATTAATTGCTACTGAGACATCAACCAAATTCAGAAACATCACAAGTTGTAATTAAGTTCTTAGTCAGGTACTATAATAACAAATTGATCATTTTATGAGGAAGCTAAATATAACTGCAACAGCACAGCGACAGTGTTTCAATGCCATCAAATTAATACTAATAGGTATGTACATGCACAAATTTAATAACATAGAACTAATACCAATAAAGGCCCTCCACTGTGTAGGCCAAAACCGGTGTCAACTCAACTGTTGCTACATTTGGCACCGATGCCCTGCACTGCCGAGTTGTTGCCAGAGTAAAAATTCAAGGAACCGGAGCACCTAGTTGCTCCGATGCCCAGTTCCTTCGTGCCATAAAGTATTAGTATTTTATTGCTTGGCTGCTCGGATGTGTGGAGCAAAGTTGGGTGCACAAACTGCTGAAGTTGTGCCAAATAATTTTCTCAGGGCACCGCTGATGAGATGGCAACATTTTTAGATACTAGGTAGAAACTTTGATAGTGTCTTAATCACATCCATATTAACATAGCATAGTGACAAGGTCTGAATCACATCTAATGAATGATTTGTAACAACGAAAGTGGGGCTAACCTTCTCTGCACATACCAGAAAGTTCCTCCCACTATCCACAGATTCAAAATCCACTAATTTCACGCATGGAGATTGATGGTGACAACGAGCAGGTAGATCTTCAGCTACCCCGCTCAATTCCTTGCAAGTGATGGTCCTAGGGAGCTACAAGAGGAACAAATGACTCAAATCGGCCTCCGGGTTAAAATCCTTTATTACAAATCAGAACCCTAAGCCTAGGGGGCGAGAGAGAGGAGAGAGGCATACTCGGCTGGTGACATAGTCATCGTCGGAGGAGGAACCACTGGAGAGGTCAAAGAAGACCATGGCGTCCGCGGCGGTCAGATGCGAGACGGCGAGAGCGAGGAAAGCAAGTGAGGAAGCGGCTATAGCTTGGGAAGGAAGGAAGGAGTAAATAGGGAAAATGTGGCTCGTGGTCGGGGAGAAAAGGGGGTGGGGAGGGGGGAAGAGTTAGATATTTCGGCGATGGGCAAAAAATTTCGTAAGGTGGGGGGGGGACTTGGCGCGCAGTGTCATTGGACACCATTCACTTTGAACAAATGTGTGCATCGCAAACGATTCTTCTGCTTTACGTGCGTGCAATGAGTTTGAGCACTCGAATTTTGGTGGAAATTTCCCTGGGTACAGTGCTCATCCACGTCATTGCATATTTAACATCACTCGCTAATTTGGGGGTACACAGAAGAGCCTTCAGCACACGGACCACACTTACTGAATTGAGCAATTTTAGTAATTAAACAGAGCCAATTGACCTAAACATTGCTCTAACAAAACACCGGCGTTATAAACAAAGGCTAAGTACGCATAATTTAAACAAAGCCGCCGACGCACCACAGCCCTATGCCTCGCCGGTGTAAGATGAGATGTCGATGACTTGTCCTGGCGACATGCCGCCGCTGGTGGACTCCGCGTCCCCCAGGCTGAAGTCAACCGCGTCGTCGTCGTCGTCCTCGTCCTCGTCCTCGGCGCCGCCCTCAAGGTTGTAGTACTCGTAGTAGTGGCGGCGCCAGAGCTCGCGTTGGTACTCCACCGCCGATTCCTCGACGGACAGGCGGCTCTCTACCTCCTCCTTAGCCACGCGCAACTCCTCCTCCCGGCGCTCCTCGATCTCCGACGCCTCCTGCATCTCCAGCTCCCGCTCAGCGATCTCATGAGGAAGCAGGGGCTCCATGGCCTCCGCTGCCGCATCGTCGACAAGCATCTCCGATGCCTTTTCAGACATGGGGTGCATGCTGGATTCCGAGGAGGCCTGGCATATCTTGTCGTGGGTGTCCTCGACTTGGGCGTGGATGGCCTCGACCCGGGCCAGGGCGACCTCTGCGGCACGGACGGCTGCTCGGGCGCTCTCGGCGTTTGCAGCCGCCGTCGCAGTAGCTGCTGCAGCCGTCTCGGCTGCTGCAGCTACCCTGTCGGCTGCCGCAGACGCCCTCTCGGCGAATACGGTCGCGCTCAATGCGGATGCGGTCGCGCTCTTGGCATAGGCGGCCGCGCTCTCGGTGGAGGCAGGGCCATTCGGGGAGGACCCGGCGACCGTACGGGCCATCACGAAGCGTCTCCACGGCGTCATTCTTGTTGGAAATATGCCCTAGAGGCAATAATAAATTGGTTATTATTATATTTCCTTGTTCATGATAATCGTTTATTATCCATGCTATAATTGTATTGATTGGAAACTCAAATACATGTGTGGGTACATAGACAACACTGTGTCCCTAGTAAGCCTCTAGTTGACTAGCTCGTTGATCAAAGATGGTTAAGGTTTCCTAGCCATTGACATGAGATGTCATTTGATAACGGGATCACATCATTAGGAGAATGATGTGATGGACAAGACCCAAACTACGAACGTAGCATAATGATCGTGTCAGTTTATTGCTATTGTTTTCTGCATGTCAAGTATCTGTTCCTATGACCATGAGATCATGCAACTCCCTGATATCGGAGGAGTACCTTGTGTGTATCAAACGTCGCAACGTAACTGGGTGACTATAAAGGTGCTCTACAAATATCTCCGAGGATGTCTGTTGGGTTGGCATGGATCAAGACTGGGATTTGTTACTCCGTATGACGGAGAGGTATCTCAGGGCCCACTCGGTAATACAACATCACAATGAGCCTTGCAAGCAATGTGACTAAAGTGTTAGCCACGAGATCTTGTATTACGGAACGAGTAAAGAGACTTGCCGGTAACGAGATTGAACTAGGTATAGAGATACCGACGATCGAATCTCGGGCAAGTAACATACCGAAGAACAAAGGGAACAGTATACGGGATTAACTAAATCCTTGACATAGAGGTTCGACCGATAAAGATCTTCGTAGAATATGTAGGAGCCAATATGGGCATCCAGGTCCCGCTATTGGTTATTGATCGTAGAGGTGTCTCGGTCATGTCTACATAGTTCTCGAACCCGCAGGGTCTATACACTTAACGTTTGGTGACGATTAGTATAGTTGAGTTATTTTGTTGGTGACCGAAGGTTGTTCGGAGTCCCGGATAAGATCCCGGACATGACGAGGATCTCCGGAAGAGTCCGGAGGTAAAGATTGATATATGTGATAATAGTGTTTTGATCTCCGGAAGGGTTCCGGAATTCACCGGAAGGGGTTCCGGATGTTTACCGAAGTGTTCGGGTGCAGCAACACTTTATATGAGCCAAAGGGGTAAAGCCCACGAGGTATTGGAAAGTGCAAAAGGAAGTTTTGCTGCTGCCTTAAGCGGTACTACCGCTGGTAAGGTAGTACTACCGCATAAGCGGTACTACCGCTTGTGTGAAGCGGTACTACCGCATAAGCGGTACTACCGCTTGTGTGAAGCGGTACTACCGCTCGTGAGCGGTACTACCGCTTGTGCGCGGTACTGCAGGGATCCGAGTTGGACTCTTTCCCTGCGGGCCAAACCGACCTTGTGCGGGCAAAACCGACCTGGAGGAGGCTTTTACTCCAAGTTTAGACCCCAAGGCTCAACATATAAATAGAGGGGCAGGGCTAGCACACGGGACACATTAAGATTTCCCAAGCCGTGTGTCGGCAACCCTAACCCTCTAGTTCTCCCGTCATAATCTCCGTAGTGCTTGGCGAAGCCCTGCAGAGATTGTTCCTCACCACCATCACCACGCCGTCGTGCTGCCGGAACTCATCTACTACTTCACCATCGCTCGCTGGATCGAGGAGGTGAAGGCGTCATCAAGCCGTACGTGTGTTGAACGCGGAGGTGCCGTCCGTTCGGCACTAGTTCGTGATCGGATCGAGGGACGACTTGCGATTTGGATCGCGGAGACGTTCGACTACATCAACCGCGTTTCTTAACGCTTCCGCTTAGCGATCTACAAGGGTATGTAGATTCACTCTCCCTCTCGTAGATGCTCATCACCATGGATAGATCTTGTGTGTGCATAGGAAAATTTTTGTTTCCCATGCAACGTTCCCCAAAAGTGGCATCTGAGCTAGGTCTATGCGTAGATGAGATCTCGAGTAGAACACAAACGAGTTGTGGGCGTGGGTGTATACATATTGCTTGCCGTTACTAGTTGATACTTGATTCGGCGGTATTGTGAGATGAAGCGGCCCGGACCAACATTACTCGTACGCTTACGAGAGACCGGTTCCTTCAACTGACATGTAACTTCGTTGCATAAAGATGGCTAGTGGGTGTCTGTCTCTCTCACTTTAGTTGAATCGATTTCAATGAAGAGGGTTCTTTTAGAAGATCAAAAAACAATCACTACACCACGTTGTGGTTTTGCGTAGGTAAGAACGGTTCTTGCTAACCCGTAGCAGCCACGTAAAATTTGTAACAACAATTAGAGGACGTCTAACTTGTTTTTGCAGGGTATGTTGTGATGTGATATGGCCAATTACATGATGAGATATATGTGATGTATGAGATGATCATGTGTTGTATAGAATATCACGACTTGCATGTCGATGAGTACGGCAACTGGCAGGAGCCATAGAGTTGTCTTTAATTATTTTTCGCCGTTTTGCTTTACTTTATCGCTATGAGTTAGCAATAGTCGTGGAAGCAACAGTCGGCGCGACAACCTCATGGTGACACGTTGATGGAGATCAAGATGATGGAGATCATGGTGTCATGCCGGTGACGATGGAGATCATGCCGGTGCTTTGGAGATGGAGATCAAAAGCACAAGTTCATGGCCATATCATGTCACTTATGATTTGCATGTGATGTTAATCCTTTTATGCATCTTATTTTGCTTAGGACGACGGTAGCATTATAAGGTGATCCCTCACTTAAATTTCAAGATAAATTGTGTTCTCCCCGAGTGTGCACCATTGCGAAAGTTCGTCGTTTCGAGACACGCCGTGATGATCGGGTGTGATAGACTCTACGTTCACATACAACGGGTGTAAGCCATGTTGCACGTGCGGAACACTCGGGTTAACTTGACGAGCCTAGCATGTACAGACATGGCCTCGGAACACAAGAGACCGAAAGGTCGAACATGAGTCATATAGTAGATATGATCAACATGAAGATGTTCACCATTGAAACCACCTCAACTCACGTGATGATCGGACTTGAGTTGGTGGATTTGGATCATGTTACACTCGAATGACCGGAGGGATGTCAATTTGAGTGGGAGTTTTTAAGTAATATGATTAACTAAACTCATTATCTTGAACAATAGTCTAAGTTGTCTTTGCAAAATTTATGTTGTAGATCATGGCTCGCGCAGTAGCACCCCTGAATTTTAATGCGTTCCTAGAGAAAGCTAAGTTGAAAGATGATGGAAGTAACTTTGTGGACTGGGCCCGTAATCTAAGGATTATCCTTACGGCTTCCCAGAAGGCTTATGTCCTTGATGCACCGCTTGGTGATCCACCCGCTCCAGTTGAGTCTCTAGACGTTGTGAACGCCTGGCAGGCTCGTTCTGAAGATTACTCAATAGTTCAATGTGCAATATTGTATGGCATAGAACCGGGACTTCAAAGACGTTTTGAACGTCATGGAGCATATGAGATGTTCCAGGAGTTGAAGTTTATCTTTCAGAAGAATGCCCGGATCGAGAGATATGAGATCTCCGATAAGTTCTATGCTTGCAAGATGGAGGAGAACGGGTCTATCAGTGATCACGTACTCAGAATGTCTGGGTACTCCACCTGTCTGGCTGAATTGGGGATGCCCCTTCCGCCAGAGGCTATCACTGACAGAGTTCTTCAATCATTGCCACCTAGCTACAAGAGCTTGGTGTTGAACTATAACATGCACGGGATGAACAAGTCAGTCGCCGAGCTGTTTGCGATGCTGAAAGCCGCTGAGTCTGAAATTCAGAAGGAGCATCAAGTGTTGATGGTCAATAAAACCACTAGTTTCAAGAAAAATGGCAAGGGTAAGAAGGGTAACTCCAAGAAGAGTGGCAAAGCAGTTGCTCCTCTCGTGAAGAAACCCAAGGCTGGGCCCAAACCAGAAACTGTGTGTTTTCATTGCAAGGGAACTGGACACTGGAAGCGGAACTGCCCCAAGTATTTGGCTGACAAGAAGGCGGCCAACAACAAACAAGGTATATATGATATACATGTTATTGATGTGTACCTTACCAACTCTCGTTGTAGTGCCTGGGTATTTGATACCGGTGCGGTTGCTCACATTTGCAACTCAAAACAGGAACTGCGGAATAGACGGAGGCTGGCAAAGGACGAAGTGACGATGCGCGTGGGAAATGGTTCCAAGGTTGATGTGATCGCCGTCGGCACGCTCGCTCTTCGATTACCATCGGGATTAGTGATGAACCTGAATAATTGTTATTTAGTGCCTGCGTTAAGCATGAACATTATATCTGGATCTTGTTTATTGCGAGACGGTTACTCATTTAAATCAGAGAATAATGGTTGTTCTATTTATATGAGTAATATCTTTTATGGTCATGCACCCGATGTGAGGGGTTTATTCTTATTGAATCTCGATAGTAATAATACACATGTTCATAACATTGATGCCAAAAGATGTAGAATTGATAATGATAATACCACTTTCTTGTGGCACTGCCGTTTAGGTCATATTGGCGTAAAATGCATGAGGAAGCTCCATGCTGATGGACTTTTGGAGTCACTTGATTTTGAATCACTTGACACATGTGAGCCATGCCTCATGGGCAAGATGACTAAAACGCCGTTCTCTGGAACAATGGAACGGGCAAGTGACTTGTTGGAAATCATACATACTGATGTGTGCGGTCCGATGAGCATTGAGGCACGCGGTGGTTATCATTACTTTCTCACCTTCACTGATGAATTAAGTAGATATGGGTATATTTACTTAATGAAACACAAGTCTGAAACATTTGAAAAGTTCAAACAATTTCAGAGTGAAGTTGAGAATCATCGTAACAAGAAGATTAAATTCCTACGATCTGATCGAGGAGGAGAATATCTGAGTTATGAGTTTGGCAGTCACTTAAGACAATGTGGAATTGTTTCACAACTAACACCGCCTGGAACACCACAACGTAATGGTGTGTCCGAACGTCGTAATCGAACCTTATTGGATATGGTGCGATCTATGATGTCTCTTGCCGATTTGCCACTATCGTTTTGGGGTTATGCATTAGAGACAGCTGCATTCACTTTAAATAGGGCACCATCGAAATCCGTTGAGACGACGCCATATGAACTTTGGTTTGGCAAGAAGCCAAAGCTGTCGTTTCTTAAAGTTTGGGGATGTGATGCTTATGTCAAAAAGCTTCAGCCTGAAAAGCTGGAACCCAAAGCGGAGAAATGCGTCTTCATAGGATACCCAAAAGAGACGGTTGGGTATACCTTCTACTTCAGATCCGAAGGCAAAGTGTTTGTCGCTAAAAACGGAACATTTCTTGAGAAAGAGTTTCTCTCGAAAGAATTGAGTGGGAGGAAGATAGAACTTGATGAGGTTGTTGAACCTTTACTTCAACCTGAAAGTAGCGCAGCGCAGAAAGATGTTTCTGTGGAGCCTACAACAGCTGAAGAGGAAGTTAATGATGATGATCATGAAGCTTTGGATCAAGTTGCTATCGAACCTCGTAGGTCGACAAGGACGCGTACTGCTCCTGAGTGGTACGGCAACCCTGTCTTAGAGGTCATGTTGTTGGACAACGATGAACCTACGAGCTATGGAGAAGCGATGATGGGCCCGGATTCCGAAAAGTGGTTAGAGGCCATGAAATCCGAGATGGGATCCATGTATGAAAACAAAGTGTGGACTTTGGAAGTATTACCTGAAGGGCGTAAGGCCATTCAGAACAAATGGATCTTTAAGAGGAAGACGGACGCGGACGGTAATGTCACCGTCTATAAAGCTCGACTTGTGGCAAAGGGTTTTTCACAAGTTCAAGGAGTTCACTACGATGAGGCCTTCTCACCTGTAGCGATGCTTAAGTCCGTCAGAAGCATGTTAGCAATAGCTGCCTTTTTCGATTATGAAATTTGGCAGATGGATGTCAAAACAGCGTTCCTTAAAGGTTTCCTTAAGGAAGAGTTGTATATGATGCAACCAGAAGGTTTTGTCGATCCAGAGAATGCTGACAAAGTTTGCAAACTCCAGCGATCCATTTATGGACTGGTGCAAGCATCTCGGAGTTGGAATCTTCACTTTGATGAAGTGATCAAAGCGTTCGAGTTTATACAAGTTTACGGAGAAGCTTGTATTTACAAGAAAGTGAGTGGGAGCTCTATAGCGTTTCTAATATTATATGTGGATGACATATTACTGATTGGAAACAATATAGAAATGTTGGAAAGCATGAAGGAATATTTGAACAAGAGTTTTTCAATGAAGGACCTAGGAGAAGCTGCTTTCATATTAGGCATCAAGATCTATAGAGATAGATCGGGACGCTTAATAGGACTTTCACAAAGCACATACCTTGACAAAGTTTTGAAGAAGTTCAAAATGGATCAGTCCAAGAAGGGGTTCTTGCCTGTATTGCAAGGTGTGAAGTTGAGTAAGACTCAATGCCCAGTGACTGCAGAAGATAAAGAAAAGATGAGTGTCATCCCCTATGCTTCAGCCATAGGCTCTATCATGTATGCAATGCTGTGCACAAGACCCGATGTCAGCCTTGCCATAAGTATGGTCGGAAGGTTTCAAAGTGATCCAGGAATGGAACACTGGACGGCGGTCAAGAATATCCTGAAGTACCTGAAAAGGACTAAGGACATGTTTCTCGTTTATGGAGGTGATCAAGAGCTCGTCGTAAAGGGTTACGTCGATGCAAGCTTTGACACTGATCTGGATGACTCTAAGTCGCAAACCGGATACGTATTTATTCTTAATGGGGGTGCGGTTAGCTGGTGCAGTTCCAAGCAAAGCGTGGTAACTGATTCTACATGCGAAGCGGAGTACATCGCTGCCTCGGAGGCGGCGAAGGAAGGTGTCTGGATGAAGGAGTTCATGATAGATCTTGGAGTAGTGCCTAGTGCGCTTAACCCAATGACTCTGTTTTGTGATAATACTGGTGCCATTGCTCTAGCCAAGGAACCAAGATTTCACAAGAGGACCAGACACATAAAGCGACGTTTCAATTCCATCCGCGATTACATCAAGGAGGACGACATAAATATTTGCAAAGTACACACGGATCTGAATGTTGCAGATCCGATGACTAAACCTCTTCCAAGGGCTAAACATGAACAACACCAGAACTGCATGGGTGTTCGATTCATTACAATGTAAATCACATAGTGATGTGAACTAGATTATTGACTCTAGTGCAAGTGGGAGACTGTTGGAAATATGCCCTAGAGGCAATAATAAATTGGTTATTATTATATTTCCTTGTTCATGATAATCGTTTATTATCCATGCTATAATTGTATTGATTGGAAACTCAAATACATGTGTGGGTACATAGACAACACTGTGTCCCTAGTAAGCCTCTAGTTGACTAGCTCATTGATCAAAGATGGTTAAGGTTTCCTAGCCATTGACATGAGATGTCATTTGATAACGGGATCACATCATTAGGAGAATGATGTGATGGACAAGACCCAAACTACGAACGTAGCATAATGATCGTGTCAGTTTATTGCTATTGTTTTCTGCATGTCAAGTATCTGTTCCTATGACCATGAGATCATGCAACTCCCTGACATCGGAGGAGTACCTTGTGTGTATCAAACGTGGCAACGTAACTGGGTGACTATAAAGGTGCTCTACAGGTATCTCCGAGGATGTCTGTTGGGTTGGCATGGATCAAGACTGGGATTTGTTACTCCGTATGACGGAGAGGTATCTCAGGGCCCACTCGGTAATACAACATCACAATGAGCCTTGCAAGCAATGTGACTAAAGTGTTAGCCACAAGATCTTGTATTACGGAACGAGTAAAGAGACTTGCCGGTAACGAGATTGAACTAGGTATAGAGATACCGACGATCGAATCTCGGGCAAGTAACATACCGAAGAACAAAGGGAACAGTATACGGGATTAACTGAATCCTTGACATAGAGGTTCGACCGATAAAGATCTTCGTAGAATATGTAGGAGCCAATATGGGCATCCAGGTCCCGCTATTGGTTATTGATCGTAGAGGTGTCTCGGTCATGTCTACATAGTTCTCGAACCCGCAGGGTCTACACACTTAACGTTTGGTGACGATTAGTATAGTTGAGTTATTTTGTTGGTGACCGAAGGTTGTTCGGAGTCCCGGATAAGATCCCGGACATGACGAGGATCTCCGGAAGAGTCCGGAGGTAAAGATTGATATATGTGATAATAGTGTTTTGATCTCCGGAAGGGTTCCGGAATTCACCGGAAGGGGTTCCGGATGTTTACCGAAGTGTTCGGGTGTAGCAACACTTTATATGAGCCAAAGGGGTAAAGCCCACGAGGTATTGGAAAGTGCAAAAGGAAGTTTTGCTGCTGCCTTAAGCGATACTACCGCTGGTAAGGCAGTACTACCGCATAAGCGGTACTACCGCTTGTGTGAAGCGGTACTACCGCATAAGCGGTACTACCGCTTGTGTGAAGCGGTACTACCGCTCAAGCGGTACTGCAGGGATCCGAGTTGGACTCTTTCCCTGCGGGCCAAACCGACCTTGTGCGGGCAAAACCGACCTGGAGGAGGCTTTTACTCCAAGTTTAGACCCCAAGGCTCAACATATAAATAGAGGGGCAGGGCTAGCACACGGGACACATTAAGATTTCCCAAGCCGTGTGTCGGCAACCCTAACCCTGTAGTTCTCCCGTCATAATCTCCGTAGTGCTTGGCGAAGCCCTGCAGAGATTGTTCCTCACCACCATCACCACGCCGTCGTGCTGCCGGAACTCATCTACTACTTCACCATCGCTCGCTGGATCGAGGAGGTGAAGGTGTCATCAAGCCGTACGTGTGTTGAACGCGGAGGTGCCGTCCGTTCGGCACTAGTTCGTGATCGGATCGAGGGACGACTTGCGATTTGGATCGCGGAGACGTTCGACTACATCAACCGCGTTTCTTAACGCTTCCGCTTAGCGATCTACAAGGGTATGTAGATTCACTCTCCCTCTCGTAGATGCTCATCACCATGGATAGATCTTGTGTGTGCGTAGGAAAAATTTTGTTTCCCATGCAACGTTCCCCAACAATTCTTTGCAAGAAAGGGATGGGGAATGGGTATCAAGGACTCGAGGATTCGGGGGTGAACGGCGCTTGAGCAGACGAATCCGGTGAAGCTTACGGAGGAAGACATAAAAGATCGGCGAATTTTCATCGCAAACGGTTCCTATAACCAACTGTGTGCGATATAGTCCATTTTTTAATTACCTGCGATAGACTAATTTGGAGTACACTAGCAACGGATGGTGATGGAAATTGTTTGAATTTTTTTGTACCGTTAACATGCACTGATACAACTGTCATTTTAAAATTTGAAATTTCAGGGTTCATCTGACCTTTTTAAGACATTAAGTGAGTTCCTAGCCATATAATGGCCGTAATTCAAATTTGAACTACATGTACATGTAACAGCAAACCATCATGTATTGGAAAATCATATTTGTGTCCTTGTGTGCAAGTTAATGCCATGTGTAGTAAATTCGACAGAACTTTCAAACATATTGGTGTCACGGCTTGGACACAAACATTGAGAACCATGGCTTTTAAATTCCGAAAAATTCAAAAATGATCAAAAATACAAGAAACATTGTTTGATGTCATGTCATGGCACCAAGATGCAGTGGTAAAAGAATTGACCACTTTGACCAAAGTTGTGACCCACACCTCTCACAACTCGGAGCATCTCACGAGAAGACACGTGGTTCCGAAAGGGAACAATATGCATGTATGACGACGAACCGGCGCTCGCTTCCTCGTATGACCCTGAATTTTTTTTACCGTTAACATGCACTAATACAACGGAGAAGTTAAATTTAGGAAATTTTCAGGGTTCATTTGACCTTTTTAAGACATTAAGTGAGTTTCATGCCATATATAATGGCCGTAGTTCAAATTTGAACTGCATGTACATGCAACGGCAAACCATCATGGGTTGGAAAATCATATATGTGTCCTTGTGTGCGAGTTAATTCCCTGTGCAGTAAATTGGAAGGAATTTTCAAACATATTGGTGTCACGGCTTGGACACGTACAAACAGTGAGAACTATGGCTTTTAAATTCCAAAAAAATTCAAAAATGATCAGAAATACATGAAACCTTGCTTGATGTCATGAAATGGCACCAAGATGCTGTGGTAAAAGAATTGGCCACTTTGACGAAAGTTTTGGCACACACCTCTCATAAATCGGAGCATCTCACGAGAAGACACGTGGTTTCGAGAGGGAACAATGCATGTTTGATGACGAACCGGCGCTTGCTTCCTTGTATGACCCTGAATTTTTTTCTACCGTTAACATGCACTAATGCAATGTTCATGTTAAAAAATTTAAATTTTCGGTGCCCATTTGACCTTTTTAAGACATTAAGTGAGTTTCTAGCCATATAATGGCCGTAATTCAAATTTGAATTGCATGTACATGCAACGGCAAACCATCATGGGTTGGAAAATCATATTTGTGTCCTTGTGTCTGAGTTAATGCCCTGTGCAGTAAATTGGAAGGAATTTTCAAACATATTGGTGTCAAGGCTTGGACACAAACAGTGAGAACCATGGCTTTTAAATTCTAAAAAATTAAAAAATGATTAGAAATACATGAAACCTTGCTTGATGTCATGAAACGGCACCAAGATGGCGTGGTAAAAGAATTGGCCACTTTGACGAAAGTTTTTGCACACACCTCTCACAAATCGGAGCATCTCACGAGAAGACACGTGGTTCCGAGAGGGAACAATGCATGTTTGATGACGAACCTGCGCTCGCTTCCTCGTATGACCCTGAATTTTTTTCTACCATTAACTTGCACTAATGCAATGGTCGTGTTAATTTTTTGAAATTTTCGGTGTTCATTTGACCTTTTTAAGACATTAAGTGAGTTTCTAGCCATATAATGGCCGTAATTCAAATTTGAACTGCATGTACATGCAACGGCAAACCATCATGGGTTGGAAAATCATATTTGTGTCCTTGTGTGCGAGTTAATGCCCTGTGTAGTAAATTGGAAGGAATTTTTAAACATATTGGTGTCAAGGCTTGGACACGAACAGTGAGAACCATGGCTTTTAAATTCCAAAAAATCAAAAATGATCAGAAATACATGAAACCTTGCTTGATGTCATGAAATGGTACCAAGATGTCGTGGTAAAAAAACTAGCATGTTTGTTGAAAGTTTTGGCACACACCTCCCACAAATCGGAGCATCTCACGAGAAGACTCATGGTTCCGATAGGGAAGAATATGCATGTTTGATGACGAACCGACAATCGCTTCCTCTTATGGCTTGGCATTTTTTCTACCGTTAACATGCACGAATACAACTTTCATGTTAAAATTTGGAAATTTTCAGGGGTTATTTGGCATTTTTAAGACATTAAGTGAGTTTCTAACCATTTAATGGCCGTAATTCAAATTTGAACTACATGTACATGCAACAGAGTATCATTATGGGTTGGAAAATCATTTATGTAATACATTTTCCAACAATATCATGGTAACAGGAAATAAGCATTCATGCAAAACATTTGGAAAGAAAATGTAAATATCTGGCAAGACAACTGGGCCCCACATGATTGGCACTCTGTTTCGCGCCGCGAGGTTTGGAAGGTGAGTGGCGCGGGTTATTAATCAGACACGGTTCAGTCCTGGGAACCGTCAGCGATTTTACTTCACACACGGATTTTGCTGCAAGAATCGTGTGTAATTCAAGCTATAGTACTCGTAAATTCCGGCCACCGGTGCTTCTACTGCTCCCGTCGATCTAGATTCCGGCCGCTAATAAATACTACCCCGCCCACGTCGTCCCGCCTGCATTCTCATCTACATTCTCTCCTCGCTCACCCCCCTCCCTCTCACAAAACTTTGCCATGGCGCCGACGATCTGCCCACCCGTCAAGGAGGAGGCGCCGCCCCGCGAGGACGTCCAGGCGCAGAGCAGCGACGAGGAGGACCCCTGCGCGCCACCTGGCAAGGTTGCGCCGGAACCCCCAACTTTGGAGTGATTTTGGGGCCAGTACAATCTTTGTCTGTGGAAAGCGCTGCCGCCGGCTGAGAAAGCCAGGCAAGTGGCGTTCAAGAAGGAGTTGGTGGAGGAGCGCGCCAGGTACCAGCCGGCCTGTGAAGCCCGTGAGGCCACCTGGGAAAAGGAGAAGCTGGAGCTTTGGCGGCGGGCGCGTCGACGTGTGGACGAGGTGTACGAAGACGGCTGGTACTTCACCAGGAAGGCCAAAGGCGCTAGGCGCCTCATCGCAGCGTGGAGGTGGGCCGATAAGCTCCAGCGTGCTACCGACGAGGATCTCTGGTGGGAGCCCAACGAAATGGCAAGATCGTTCGCGCGTGTCCGCCAGCAAGTGGCAGATCGGCACGTCAAGCGCTGCGAGGCGGAGGAAGCAGAGAACTCCCTCCACGTTGGGAAGCCGCCGCGCACCAGGGAGCTGCTAGCGAGGGGCTGCCAGAATACTGGCCCCATAAGGAGGGATTATTAGTTTTAGTATTGTTTGTTTTCAATTTTATGCATTGTACTTAGTAGTTAAGTATGGGATCCCAGTTAAGTATCATCACGTATTGTTCGTTTTCGTACTAATTTCTATCTAGCTGTTTATCATCCACATGTACAGAATGGAAAACATACACATTGAAACAGAACAATATATAAGAATGAAAAACAGAGTACACACATTGAAACAGAGCAATAAACAGAGCAATATTATGATTGTTGGGAATAAATAGCGATCAATGTCGAAATGACTCAACCAAATAAAACGCGTCCATGACCACCACCCCTGCCTATGGTAGCTCTTGCCTCTGCCTGAACTCGTGCAGGCGTTCATCCAAGTGGTTGACTCGCTCGCGGTACATCTGGAGCGCGATCTCGAGCTCCAAGTTGGCTATTTCATCGGAGATCACCAGCTCGAGGATGCGACGGCCATGTTCCTCTACTGCGCCTATGTGGACACCTGGGCCAAGGAGGCACTCGAGCCTAGCAACCAGCGCGTTGGCATCGAGTGGGCCGCGGACAAGGCGAACAGCGCGACCCATGCGAACGGCGCGGCCGGCGTCCGGTGCAAGCACGGCGCGGCCGGCCTCTGGTGCTAGTATGGCGCAGACGGCCTCTGCCCACTCCCGGCGAGGAATGGGGCTACTGACGGGCCGTGTAGCCAGCTGCAACGCCCTGTCGACAGTAGGCAAGCGCCGATGGAATCGCTCTTGCTATGCGGCGCGCCGCGCCTCTCGCTTTGCGGTGGTCCATTGGTCTCGTTGTGTGGCGAGCCGTAGCCTATCGGCACGGACGCGCCTATCTTGCCCTGCGGTGCACCACCGATCATGTTGTGCGTCGAGCTGCAGCCTCTCGGCGCTGAGTTGCCTTTCTTGCGCGGCACTGAAGCGCCGTCCGCCAATGGTTTGCTAAACCCTGGCGATGACGCGCAGCATGGCGTCATCCATCTCGTTGCCGGGGACGCCCTTGGCCTCGACGGGCCGTGGTGCCTGCTCGTTTACCTCGTCGAGGAGGTTGATGGCAGAGGCGGCGCTTTCGTGGGTTGGCATGCTTGGAAAAGGTAGCTAGAGGGGCTATAGGCTGTGCTTGTGCCTCGGTGTGTCGCGCGCCGCCTAGGCTTATGCGCAATCACTGGGTGGCGGCGGGAAACCGATGGGGAAATGGCGGGAAACGGAGGCGTGTTCATAAAACGCCATCAATTAATGGAAACTTAGCATAGAAGGAAGCGCGAGCTAGCACGACGCGTGCGCGCACATTGCTTGCCCACGGGTGTGATCCATATATCTCATGTGCCCAACAGAGCACACTATTCACACAAAAAAATAGCATAGAAGATGTTGTGCAGAATAAGCAAATCACATCGCACACATATTAAAGTACGGAACCCGTCGGTGATGATTTCATCAATCGCTGACAATTGTTTACCAACAAGCGTTTGCCTACAACACACACGACTTATTTGGAGCAATCATCTGTGTTATTATCGGTCTTCCCACTCATTTCTGATCACTGACCTGTTTGCCGCGTATCACACACATCTTCTTAAGTTGAACCGTTTCTGTTGTGTTGGGTAATCACAAACAGTTCATCCTAGTGAACTGTATGCCGTGTATCGCACACACCATACAGTGTCTGACCGTTTCTGTTGTGTTGGTTAATCACAAACAGTTCATCTGAGTAAATTGTATGTCGTTTATCGCACACACCTCGAACTGGTTTCCCGTTTCTGTTGTTCTGGCTTATCGCAAACAGTTCGTATGGATCAACTGTATGCCACGTATCGCACATGCGTCTCTAATCTGAATCGTTCTTGATGTCTCCGCCATCGCAAACAGTTCGTCTTATTGGCGACGGTTTTATTACGACACTGTTTGCGATTCATGCATCGCACACAGTTTGGATCTTCGATGCCCTAACACTTGTGAATCTGCTGAAATACCAGTGTAGACTGTAGTTAATTGATTGTGGAAATACCAGTGTAGTTAGGTGAAATACTTTGTTTGTCACACACACAAACTGACACATTCACCGAATTAGTCATGTTGAAGTACCTAGCTGAATGTTAGAGAATGCTTGGTTCAATATCCTCATGAGGTATATGAATGCGTCCTACAAGTTTGATCTCTATGCTACTTATGAGATGGAAAATCGCAAGAATGAGGCTGACAACAATAATGAACAGGGTTCAATATCAAGTAGGCAAACAACTACATATATGTCCTTGCTACTCACGATGGAGTTGTTGGATTTCCCCGAAGAGGAAGTGTGAAGCAGTATAGTAGCAGATAGTATTTCCCTCAGTTAAGAACCAAGGTTTATCGAACCAGTAGGAGACAACACACGAACAACTTTAGCAGCACCTGCACACAAACAAAATAATTGCTTGCACCCAAAAAAGGCAAGGGGGTCGTCACTCCCCTTGTTCGGCACAAGATTAAAAGCAAATAGTGATAATGATAGCAAAGACACTGATAGTAAATAAGTAGCAACAGTATAAGCTCGCAAATATATTGAGAATGGATCTGGGTGTCAGTGCTAAAATTGGCAGATCTCGGACAGGCGCGCGTGTGTGTTTAAACTCCTGCCAGAGTCGCTGACCGGTGGACCCCGCGCATTAGCGTGTTAATTAGCCACTAACCGCGCTGCGAACAATTGTCGGTGTACTAAGACGTGGGTGCCCTCGTACCCAAACTTATGCACAGCCGGTTGTAGCCTCCCTTCCGGCAAGGGCTTGATAGAGGGTAACTATGACTCAAGACTCAACACCAAGACCGTGAAGAAGACCTCAAGGTAGGTCATCGAGAAGTACTATTCTAGTACTGAAGATAGACGTTGCCCTTGCCGGCAAGCTCCGCCCCGGCAAGGCGAAGACCAAGACTATGGTTGCTGGCAAGCCCTCTTGCCGGCAAGCAAGGCCCGGCAAGCTCCGTGCCAGCAGGCTTGTTTTGTCCCGTTACCGCTCCACCTCACCATCGACCAGATAGGCTCGTATGCTAGATGTCGAGCGGGCAGGCAGTCAACATAGCCGGCCAAGGCACGTGTCAGCACGCCATGCCAAGATTAACTTTAATGACACCCGTCCCTGGGACATGTCAAGATTATAGGAGGGCACCAGGACGGGTGGTACAAATCTTTTGCCCAAGACCTCGCCTCCCCAACGTAGCACCTAATGCAGCATTAAATGTGTTTGTCTTACCCCGTTGGAAGATAGACGTGATGACAGTGCAAGTCGCTGTTCATACTCTGTAATGACCGTATTAGACATTGTGGTAACCCCTTGGCCTATAAAAGGAGGCCCACGGCTACAGGTAGAACGGTCGACACCCAGCTCAATTACACGCAATAGCTGCATTTCCCGTGCACCTTGCCGGAAGACTGCGCTCCTTGTAACTTGAGTTCATACACGATCAAACACAGAACAGGAGTAGGGTTTTACGCTCATAGCGGCCCGAACCTGGATAAACCCCCAGCGTGTTCTTGCACCTACTGAAAATCTGCTCTTTGTCCTATGCATGTCCCTTGAGCCGAATCACAAAGGGGCCCGTTCGGTCCCATAGATCGTCGTTTCCCATGACATCTTTGGCACGCCAGGCAGGGGGATTGTGTGTCACAAATCAGCTTTTTGGTAGTGTGAGTACCAACTTCATCATCTTCGTCGATGGCGCCGAAGAAGAAGGGTGGAGCCACGACGGCTCCTACCACGTCCAAGCCACCTTCCCAGGCGGCGCAGCCGGCGCGGGCGCTACGGTTGGGACGGGTGGAGCAGGAGACGCAAGTGGTGCGGGTGCCCAGCACCCCCGCCACATTGCTGAGCCTAGCCATAGGACCGATGACGTCGCAGCCGGTCAACTTCCAAGACATTCTGGTGAGCGCAGTCATCATAGTAATATAGTTCATACTGCTGTGACCCAGAACCCAGCCACCGCAACATCCCAGAATGTAGCGGCGACGTCCAACAATGGTGCGGGGAGGCGTACGCCTCGACCATCGCAAGATGGGCACGACACGCTCCCCCACGTTGCTGGCGGTTCCAGACGACTGCAAGGCGAGATCCCTGTGCAGCAACTTCCGATTGCTCACGGAGCGCCGCCTCCACCACCACGTCCGCCTGTTGGCGAGCATGAGCCGCGGCGGCATGGACGTAATGAAGCTCCTTCTGGCTCTGCCAAGAGTCGAGCGACGCCTCGTTCTGTGCTCCCAGCCATGCCAACCACGGCGGCAGAGGCCATGGCGCAGGTTCAAATACTTTTGAACTTCCCGCCAAGCCCAGACAAGATGGACGAATGGAGAGCCACCATTCAGAGTCTCATCAGTTTTGCCAATCCCGGCAAAACACAAGACGTGGGCCCTCGCGGCGACCACCCACCATGTTGGCGGGACCGTTCGGCTACCTTGCCGGAGACGCCGCGCCAATGGTGCAGTCACCTCGGCACCCCCACCATCACAACGGCCGGCCCACCGATCAGACGACCATGACGTGCTGTCTATGGCCTCGTCGGATCCGCGGTGCCGCCAAGATCAACGCCGAGTGCTCCGCGAGCGGTGCGACAAAGACGCTCGCACGAAGATCGAGCGGCGCCGGGAAGCACGCCGTCAATCCGACGACCGTGCCAGGCCGGCAGTGAACATGCTCGCTCCAGTAGCCGCTGGGTACTTGCCTATGATGTGGGGTGCCCAGCGTTTACTCGTGAGCTGCGGCAAGTTCGCTGGCTGTCCGCCCATGCCTTCAAGCCGGAGCTGCCCGACAAGTACGACGGCATGCTCAACCCAGCCGAGTTCCTTGGCATCTACACCATCGCGGTGGAGGCTGCCGGGGGACGGGACGAGAAAGTACTCACCAACTACTTCCCGTTGGCGCTCCGGCCCAACGTCAGGTCATGGTTGATGAACCTGTCTGAGGGCTCCATCTCTTCTTGGGCGGATCTGTGCCATCATTTCGTTGGTGCTTACCAGGGTGGCCACAAGCTCCCAGGTCAGCCCAACGATTTGCAGGTGATTCCCCAAAGGGATGGAGAGAACCTCCACAAGTACAGACAACGGTTCAGTCGTGTGCACCACAACATCCCCGACATCCATCCCGCAGTTGTTGTTGCCGCGTTCCACACGAATGTGCGCAACCGCAGGATGCGGTCAAAGATGAATGTCGAGCAGGTCAAGACCATCAATGATCTGTATGCCTTGGCGGATAGATGTGCATGTGCTAAAGAAGGGAGGTGACTCCCCGAGGAAGATGCTGGTGCGGACATCGATTCCGAGGACGACGACGCATCAACCCCTCAGAAGAAGAACAAAAAGCGCAAGAACAAGACTATACTGGCCGTCGAGAGCTCCGGCGACACCAACGCCACCAAGAAGCCGAAGGCAGACATCCCCAGCAAGGAGGTTGCCAGGTGCGATGGCTGCCGGGAAGCTGCGACGGGCGAGAAGGCCGGCAAGACCAGTGGGCCATACTGCAAGATCCACCGGACCAAGGGCCACAACCTCCAGCAATGCCGGCAAGTAGAGCAACTTCCGAAAAGCAGAAGCAAGAGTACAAGAAGCGTGACAAGGAGAAGGCCCAAGATGGTGCTGGTGGGTCCGGCAAGCAAGACCATGGTGGCCGTGGAGGCCGCTGCGGCAAGGCCAAGCAGCCAAAAGAGAAGGCTGCTCAGGGCCAGCAAGAAGAGGATGACGGTGATGAGGACGGAGGTGGGTCCAATAAGGAGTTCCAAAATGCAGTGGATGCCATGTGTGTTGATGGAGGCACATCTTTGCACTCCTCGCACCGGCAACTAAAGCAGTGAATCCGCAAAGTCAACGCAGCGGAGCCGGTGATGGAGGCACATAAGCCACTCAAGTGGTCGCACTCGCCCATCGTCTTTGACACTGAGGACCACCCTGATCGCACCACTGCGGTCGGGTGTTTGCCGTTGTTGGTCTCACCAACAATTCGCAACCTCAAGGTGACAAAGATGCTGGTTGATGGTGGGGCTGGCTTGAACTTGATCTCTCTAGATGTGATCAAGAGGCTGCAGATCCCCGACAAGGATCTCGAGGAGACAGGAAGTTTCCAAGGGATCAGTCCGAGGAGGAACAAGCCGAAGGGCCAAGTCACATTGCCAGTCACGTTCGGCAGCGAGCTCAACCATCTGACGGAGAAGATTACCTTCGACGTCGTCAAGATACCGCTGCCGTACAATTGGATTCTGGGCTGCCCAGCCCTGGCAAAGTTTATGGCCGTGTTGCACTATGCGTACAACGTCATCAAGATGCCTGGGCCGATGGGGGTCCTCACCATCAAGTCAAACTACAAGGACGCAATCATCTGTGTTGACAAGCTCTAACGGGAGGCGGCGGCAGCGGCTGCCATCGAGGCACTTGCCCCTGCCGTCAAAGCTCCCGGGGAAGGAAAGAAGAAGAAGACCGGCAAGACCTCTGGGAAGGACTCCGGGAAGCGCACTTCAGAGTGCAGCATGCCTATCGAGGACACACCAGAGAGCTCTACCGGCAAGAGCAAGAGAGCGAAGGCTTCCGCGTCCACGACCAAACAAGTTTCTGCGAAGGGGGATAGGATGAGTGGCACTTTTTCTGAAAGTGCCGCTCTTGGCGACAAATAGGGAGTCGAGCTCGTTGCCTTCCGACGGGTGAATGCCAATGTGCTTGCCCGGCAAGCACCTGACATCCCCGAAGTTCTTAGGAGGGCAACTGAGCACCACCTTGTTGTCTGCCCTCATGTGAGACCCGTCAAGCAGAAGGTCAGGAAGCAAGCCTTGGTGCAGAAGCAATACTGTTGGGGAACGTTGCATGGGAAACAAAAATTTTCCTACGCACACGCAAGATCTATCCATGGTGATGAGCATCTACGAGAGGGAGAGTAAATCTACATACCCTTGTAGATCGCTAAGCAGAAGCGTTAAGAAACGCGGTTGATGTAGTCGAACGTCTTCGCGATCCAAATCGCAAGTCGTCCCTCGAACCGATCACGAACTAGCGCCGAACGGACGGCACCTCCGCGTTCAACACACGTACGGCTTGATGACGCCTTCACCTCCTCGATCCAGCGAGCGATGGTGAAGTAGTGGTTGAGTTACAGCAGCACGACGGCGTGGTGATGGTGGTGAGGAACAACCTCTACAGGGCTTCGCCAAGCGCTACGGAGATTATGACGGAGGAACTAGAGGGCTAGGGTTGCCGGCACACGGCTTGGGAAATCCTGATGTATCCCGTGTGCTAGCCCTGCCCCTCTATTTATATGTTGAGCCTTGGGGTCTAAACTTGGAGTAAAAGCCTCCTCCAGGTCGGTTTTGCCCGCACAAGGTCGGTTTGGCCCGCAGGGAAAGAGTCCAACTCGGATCCCTGCCGAACCGTGCACAGCCGCGCACAAGCGGTAGTACTGCTTCACCAAGCGGTAGTACCGCTTCACAAAACGGTAGTACCGCTTACGCGGCAGCAAAACTACTTTTTGCACTTTCCAATACCTCGTGGGCTTTATCCCTTTGGCCCATATAAAGTGTTGCTGTACCCGAACACTTCGGTAAACATCCGGAACCCCTTCCGGTGAATTCCTGAACCCTTCCGGAGATCAAAACACTATTATCACATATATCAATCTTTACCTCCAGACTATTCCGGAGATCCTCGTCATGTCCGGGATCTTATCCGGGACTCCGAACAACCTTCGGTCACCAACATAACTCAACTATACTAATCGTCACCAAACGTTAAGTGTGTAGACCCTGCGGGTTCGAGAACTATGTAGACATGACCGAGACACCTCTACGGCCAATAACCAATAGCGGGACCTGGATGCCCATATAGGCTCCTACATATTCTACGAAGATCTTTTATCGGTCGAACCTCTATGTCAAGGATTCAGTTAATCCCGTATGCTGTTCCCTTTGTTCTTCGGTATGTTACTTGCCCGAGATTCGATCGTCGGTATCTCTATACCTAGTTCAATCTCGTTACCGGCAAGTCTCTTTACTCGTTCCGTAATACAAGATCTCGTGGCTAACACTTTAGTCACATTGCTTGCAAGGCTCATAGTGATGTTGTATTACCGAGTGGGCCCTGAGATACCTCTCCGTCATATGGAGTAACAAATCCCAGTCTTGATCCATGCCAACCCAACAGACACCCTCGGAGATACCTGTAGAGCACCTTTATAGTCACCCAGTTACGTTGCGACGTTTGATACACACAAGGTACTCTTCCGATGTCAGGGAGTTGCATGATCTCATGGTCATAGGAACAGATACTTGACATGCAGAAAACAATAGCAATAAACTGACACGATCATATGCTACGTTCGTAGTTTGGGTCTTGTCCATCACATCATTCTCCTAATGAGGTGATCCCGTTATCAAATGACATCTCATGTCAATGGCTAGGAAACCTTAACCATCTTTGATCAACGAGCTAGTCAACTAGAGGCTTACTAGGGACACAGTGTTGTCTATGTATCCACACATGTATTTGAGTTTCCAATTAATACAATTATAGCATGGATAATAAACGTTTATCATAAACAAGGAAATATAATAATAACCAATTTATTATTGCCTCTAGGGTATATTTCCAACAGTCTCCCACTTGCACTAGAGTCAATAATCTAGTTCACATCACTATGTGATTTACATTGTAATGAATCGAACACCCATGCAGTTCTGGTGTTGTTCATGTTTAGCCCTTGGAAGAGGTTTAGTCATCGGATCTGCAACATTTAGATCCGTGTGTACTTTGCAAATATTTATGTCGTCCTCCTTGATGTAATCGCGGATGGAATTGAAACGTCGCTTTATGTGTCTGGTCCTCTTGTGAAATCTTGGTTCCTTGGCTAGAGCAATGGCACCAGTGTTATCACAAAACAGAGTCATTGGGTTAAGCGCACTAGGCACTACTCCAAGATCTGTCATGAACTCCTTCATCCAGACACCTTCCTTCGCCGCCTCCGAGGCTGCGATGTACTCCGCTTCGCATGTAGAATCAGCTACCACGCTTTGCTTGGAACTGCACCAGCTAACCACACCCCCATTAAGAATAAATACGTATCCGGTTTGATACTTAGAGTCATCCGGATCAGTGTCAAAGCTTGCATCGACGTAACCCTTTACGACGAGCTCTTGATCACCTTCATAAACGAGAAACATGTCCTTAGTCCTTTTCAGGTACTTCAGGATATTCTTGACCGCCGTCCAGTGTTCCATTCCTGGATCACTTTGAAACCTTCCGACCATACTTATGGCAAGGCTGACATCGGGTCTTGTGCACAGCATTGCATACATAATAGAGCCTATGGCTGAAGCATAGGGGATGACACTCATCTTTTCTCTATCTTCTGCAGTCACTGGGCATTGAGTCTTACTCAACTTCACACCTTGCAAAACAGGCATGAACCCCTTCTTGGACTGATCCATTTTGAACTTCTTCAAAATCTTATCAAGGTATGTGCTTTGTGAAAGTCCTATTAAGCGTCTTGATCTATCTCTATAGATCTTGATGCCTAATATGAAAGCAGCTTCTCCTAGGTCCTTCATTGAAAAACTCTTGTTCAAAAATTCCTTCACGCTTTCCAACATTTCTATATTGTTTCCAATCAGCAATATGTCATCCACATATAATATTAGAAACGCTATAGAGCTCCCACTCACTTTCTTGTAAATACAAGCTTCTCCGAAAACTTGTATAAACTCGAACGCTTTGATCACTTCATCAAAGCGAAGATTCCAACTCCGAGATGCTTGCACCAGTCCATAAATGGATCGCTGGAGTTTGCAAACTTTGTCAACATTCTCTGGATCGACAAAACCTTCTGGTTGCATCATATACAACTCTTCCTTAAGGAAACTGTTAAGGAATGCTGTTTTGACATCCATCTGCCAAATTTCATAATCGAAAAAGGCAGCTATTGCTAACATGATTCTGACGGACTTAAGCATCGCTACGGGTGAGAAGGTCTCATCGTAGTCAACTCCTTGAACTTGTGAAAAACCCTTTGCCACAAGTCGAGCTTTATAGACGGTGACATTACCGTCCGCGTCCATCTTCCTCTTAAAGATCCATTTGTTCTGAATGGCCTTACGCCCTTCAGGTAATACTTCCAAAAGTCCATACTTTGTTTTCATACATGGATCCCATCTCGGATTTCATGGCCTCTAACCACTTCTCGGAATCCGGGCCCATCATCGCTTCTCCATAGCTCGTAGGTTCATCGTTGTCTAACAACATGACCTCTAAGACAGGGTTGCCGTACCACTCGGGAGCAGTACGCGTCCTTGTCGACCTACGAGGTTCGATAGCAACTTGATCCAAAGCTTCATGATCATCATCATTAACTTCCTCTTCAGCTAATGTAGGCTCCACAGAAACAACTTTCTGCACTGCGCTACTCTCAGGTTGAAGTAAAGGTTCAACAACCTCATCAAGTTCTATCTTCCTCCCACTCAATTCTTTCGAGAGAAACTCTTTCTCAAGAAATGTTCCGTTTTTAGCGACAAACACTTTGCCTTCGGATCTGAGATAGAAGGTATACCCAACTGTCTCTTTTGGGTATCCTATGAAGACGCATTTCTCCGCTTTGGGTTCCAGCTTTTCAGGCTGAAGCTTTTTGACATAAGCATCACATCCCCAAATTTTAAGAAACGACAGCTTTGGCTTCTTGCCAAACCAAAGTTCATATGGCGTTGTCTCAACGGATTTCGATGGTGCCCTATTTAAAGTGAATGCAGCTGTCTCTAATGCATAACCCCAAAACGATAGTGGCAAATCGGCAAGAGACATCATAGATCGCACCATATCCAATAAAGTTCGATTACGATGTTCGGACACACCATTACGCTGTGGTGTTCCAGGCGGTGTCAGTTGTGAAACAATTCCACATTGTCTTAAGTGACTGCCAAACTCATAACTCAGATATTCTCCTCCTCGATCAGATCGTAGGAATTTAATCTTCTTGTTACGATGATTCTCAACTTCACTCTGAAATTGTTTGAACTTTTCAAACGTTTCAGACTTGTGTTTCATTAAGTAAATATACCCATATCTACTTAAGTCATCAGTGAAGGTGAGAAAATAACGATAACCACCGCGCGCCTCAATACTCATTGGACCGCACACATCAGTATGTATGATTTCCAATAAGTCACTTGCCCGTTCCATTGTTCCAGAGAACGGCGTTTTAGTCATCTTACCCAAGAGGCATCGCTCACATGTGTCAAGTGATTCAAAATCAAGTGACTCCAAAAGTCCATCAGCATGGAGCTTCCTCATGCGTTTTACGCCAATATGACCTAAACGGCAGTGCCACAAGAAAGTGGTATTATCATTATCAATCCTACATCTTTTGGCATCAATGTTATGAACATGTGTATCATTACTATCGAGATTCAATAAGAATAAACCGCTTACATTGGGTGCATGACCATAAAAGATATTACCCATATAAATAGAACAACCATTATTCTCTGATTTAAATGAGTAACCGTCTCGCAATAAACAAGATCCAGATATAATGTTCATGCTTAACGCAGGCACCAAATAACACTTATTTAGTTTCATCACTAATCCCGACGGTAATCGAAGAACGAGCGTGCCGACGGCGATCACATCAACCTTGGAACCATTTCCCACGCGCATCGTCACTTCGTCCTTCGCCAGCCTCCGTCTATTCCGCAGTTCCTGTTTAGAGTTGCAAATATGAGCAACCGCACCGGTATCAAATACCCAGGCACTACAACGAGGGTTGGTAAGGAACATATCAATAACATGTATATCATATATACCTTGTTTGTTGTTGGCCGCCTTCTTGTCAGCCAAATACTTGGGGCAGTTCCGCTTCCAGTGTCCAGTTCCCTTGCAATGAAAGCACTCAGTTTCTGGTTTGGGTCCAGCCTTGGGTTTCTTCACGAGAGGAGCAACTGCTTTGCCACTCTTCTTGGAGTTACCCTTCTTACCCTTGCCATTTTTCTTGAAACTAGTGGTTTTATTGACCATCAACACTTGATGCTCGTTCTGAATTTCAGACTCAGCGGCTTTCAGCATCGCAAACAGCTCGACGACTGACTTGTTCATCCCGTGCATGTTATAGTTCAACACGAAGCTCTTGTAGCTAGGTGGCAATGATTGAAGAACTCTGTCAGTGATAGCCTCTGGCGGAAGGGGCATCCCTAACTCAGCCAGACGGGTGGAGTACCCAGACATTCTGAGCACGTGATCACTGATAGACCCGTTCTCCTCCATCTTGCAAGCATAGAACTTATCGGAGATCTCATATCTCTCGATCCGGGCATTCTTCTGAAAGATAAACTTCAACTCCTGGAACATCTCATATGCTCCATGACGTTCAAAACGTCTTTGAAGTCCCGGTTCTAAGCCATACAACATTGCACATTGAACTATTGAGTAATCATCAGAACGAGCCTGCCAGGCGTTCACAACGTCTAGAGACTCAACTGGAGCGGGTGGATCACCAAGCGGTGCATCAAGGACATAAGCCTTCTGGGAAGCCGTAAGGATAATCCTCAGATTACAGGCCCAGTCCACAAAGTTACTTCCATCATCTTTCAACTTAGCTTTCTCTAGGAACGCATTAAAATTCAGGGGTGCTACTGCGCGAGCCATGATCTACAACATAAATATAGCAACGACAACTTAGACTATTGTTCAAGATAATGAGTTTAATTAATCATATTACTTAAAAACTCCCACTCAAATTGACATCCCTCCGGTCATTCGAGTGTAACATGATCCAAATCCACCAACTCAAGTCCGATCATCACGTGAGTCGAGGTGGTTTCAATGGTGAACATCTTCATGTTGATCATATCTACTATATGACTCATGTTCGACCTTTCGGTCTCTTGTGTTCCGAGGCCATGTCTGTACATGCTAGGCTCGTCAAGTTTAACCCGAGTGTTCCGCGTGTGCAACATGGCTTGCACCCGTTGTATGTGAACGTGGAGTCTATCACACCCGATCATCACGGCGTGTCTCGAAACGACGAACTTTCGCAACGGTGCACACTCGGGGATAACACAATTTATCTTGAAATTTAAGTGAGGGATCACCTTATAATGCTACCGTCGTCCTAAGCAAAATAAGATGCATAAAAGGATTAACATCACATGCAAATCATAAGTGACATGATATGGCCATGAACTTGTGCTTTTGATCTCCATCTCCAAAGCACCGGCATGATCTCCATCGTCACCGGCATGACACCATGATCTCCATCATCTTGATCTCCATCAACATGTCGCCATAAGGTTGTCGCGCCGACTGTTGCTTCCACGACTATTGCTAACGTTTAGCGATAAAGTAAAGCATTACATAGCGCTTAATGATTGACACGCAGGTCATACAATAATTAAAGACAACTATATGGCTCCTGCCAGTTGCCATACTCATCGACATGCAAGTCGTGATATTCTATACAACACATGATCATCTCATACATCACATATATCTCATCATGTAATTGGCCATATCACATCACAACATACCCTGTAAAAACAAGTTAGACGTCCTCTAATTGTTGTTGCAAATTTTACGTGGCTGCTACGGGTTTGCAAGAACCGTTCTTACCTACGCAAAACCACAACGTGGTGTAGTGATTGCTTTTTGATATTCTAAAAGAACCCTCTTCATTGAAATCGATTCAACTAAAGTGAGAGAGACAGACACCCGCTAGCCATCTTTATGCAACGAAGTTACATGTTAGTTGAAGGAACCTGTCTCGCGTAAGTGTACGCGTAATGTCGGTCCGGGCCGCTTCATCTCACAGTACCGCCGAATCAAATATCAACTAGTAACGGCAAGCAATATGTATACACCCACGCCCACAACTCGTTTGTGTTCTACTCGAGATCTCATCTACGCATAGACCTAGCTCTGATACCACTGTTGGGGAACGTTGCATGGGAAACAAAAATTTTCCTACGCACACGCAAGATCTATCCATGGTGATGAGCATCTACGAGAGGGAGAGTAAATCTACATACCCTTGTAGATCGCTAAGCGGAAGCGTTAAGAAACGCGGTTGATGTAGTCGAACGTCTTCGCGATCCAAATCGCAAGTCGTCCCTCGAACCGATCACGAACTAGCGCCGAACGGACGGCACCTCCGCGTTCAACACACGTACAGCTTGATGACGCCTTCACCTCCTCGATCCAGCGAGCGATGGTGAAGTAGTGGTTGAGTTACAGCAGCACGACGGCGTGGTGATGGTGGTGAGGAACAACCTCTGCAGGGCTTCGCCAAGCGCTACGGAGATTATGACGGAGGAACTAGAGGGCTAGGGTTGCCGGCACACGGTTTGGGAAATCCTGATGTATCCCGTGTGCTAGCCCTGCCCCTCTATTTATATGTTGAGCCTTGGGGTCTAAACTTGGAGTAAAAGCCTCCTCCAGGTCGGTTTTGCCCGCACAAGGTCGGTTTGGCCCGCAGGGAAAGAGTCCAACTCGGATCCCTGCCGAACCGTGCACAGCCGCGCACAAGCGGTAGTACCGCTTCACCAAGCGGTAGTACCGCTTGGGCGGTAGTACCGCTTCACAAAACGGTAGTACCGCTTACGCGGCAGCAAAACTACTTTTTGCACTTTCCAATACCTCGTGGGCTTTATCCCTTTGGCCCATATAAAGTGTTGCTGTACCCGAACACTTCGGTAAACATCCGGAACCCCTTCCGGTGAATTCCGGAACCCTTCCGGAGATCAAAACACTATTATCACATATATCAATATTTACCTCCAGACTATTCCGGAGATCCTCGTCATGTCCGGGATCTTATCCGGGACTCCGAACAACCTTCGGTCACCAACATAACTCAACTATACTAATCGTCACCAAACGTTAAGTGTGTAGACCCTGCGGGTTCGAGAACTATGTAGACATGACCGAGACACCTCTACGGCCAATAACCAATAGCGGGACCTGGATGCCCATATAGGCTCCTACATATTCTACGAAGATCTTTTATCGGTCGAACCTCTATGTCAAGGATTCAGTTAATCCCGTATGCTGTTCCCTTTGTTCTTCGGTATGTTACTTGCCCGAGATTCGATCGTCGGTATCTCTATACCTAGTTCAATCTCGTCACCGGCAAGTCTCTTTACTCGTTCCGTAATACAAGATCTCGTGGCTAACACTTTAGTCACATTGCTTGCAAGGCTCATAGTGATGTTGTATTACCGAGTGGGCCCTGAGATACCTCTCCGTCATATGGAGTAACAAATCCCAGTCTTGATCCATGCCAACCCAACAGACACCCTCGGAGATACCTGTAGAGCACCTTTATAGTCACCCAGTTACGTTGCGACGTTTGATACACACAAGGTACTCTTCCGATGTCAGGGAGTTGCATGATCTCATGGTCATAGGAACAGATACTTGACATGCAGAAAACAATAGCAATAAACTGACACGATCATATGCTACGTTCGTAGTTTGGGTCTTGTCCATCACATCATTCTCCTAATGATGTGATCCCGTTATCAAATGACATCTCATGTCAATGGCTAGGAAACCTTAACCATCTTTGATCAACGAGCTAGTCAACTAGAGGCTTACTAGGGACACAGTGTTGTCTATGTATCCACACATGTATTTGAGTTTCCAATCAATACAATTATAGCATGGATAATAAACGTTTATCATAAACAAGGAAATATAATAATAACCAATTTATTATTGCTTCTAGGGCATATTTCCAACAAATACTCCCCACGGAACTCAAATACGGGTCCCCTCGAGTCCTGCCCTTCAATGAGGAGGACCAAGATGAGCTGCGGCATGACGATGCCACGCTCCTTGAGGAAGATCGTTTCTAGGCTGCTGCCCGTGCCTGCACGGTATCAGCAAGCTTTGTGCCGCTACCTTAGCCGCAAAGTGAATGCCAGTGACCTTGAGAAAGGCAACCTTGTTCCTTGTCGGATTCGATCCATGAAGGATAAAAAAAAGTTGACGCCGAAGTGGGAGGGCCCTTACCGGGTAAGACGAGTGACTAGGCCCGGCATAGTCCGCCTAGAGACCGAAGATGGCACTCCGGTGCTAAACTCATGAAATATTGAGCATCTTCATAATTTTTACCCGTAAGGCGCGGTTGCCGGGCTACTCGGCAACCTATTTTGTACAAGTTTGCCATCAAGGCATGTAATCCTTTGTACAAAGCCATGCGCAGATCCCATGCATAATAAATAAAAGTTAAATGTTTCACAACTCTTTGTCAAAGTACATATATATTTATGTGTTGCAGGTAGTCTTGTGCTACATTTTGCCGTGCATAAGGTGATTAACGAACCGTCGAGGTTCCAACCTCCTCTTTTCTCTTCTTTCTTTTTCTTAAAGGAAGGAAGGATTCCTCGCGTACAAGTTTCCCGGGGGGAGTGACGGTATGGATACCAAAGGACGCGTTGAGGATATCACCCTACGGCAAGAAGTACAGCAAGGAATGAGCTAAGTTGCAAAACTTTGAAATAAATTCTTTGTTGTAGTTGTGACTCTCCTTGAACGACTTTGGCCTTTGTATGAGAAACCTGCACGCTAAGGAACCTTGTCATGATCGACTGCGCTCTTAGTTTGCTTCGAGTCCGCTCAGCAACCTAAGCAGCCGCGTTGTGACCGTCAAGCGTGACCTTGCCAGTAGCGACACTTTCGGCAAGCTGCTAAGGACCTGTTCCTCAAGCGCTTGCGGCAAGGGTATGCGCACCGGCAAGTTTTCGGCAAGCGTAGGGTACAAAAATCATGCAAAGACAGAACGGAATAAGGAGAACAGCGCACATACATCCATCTTAAACACAAGTTATAGTACATCAAAGCCAAGTGCAGTCTGACTTAAGATAAACATGTCTTTTGTATGATCTTACACGCGGCAAAGTAAGGTGGCGAGCCTAGCTCGTGACCCCGCCCTCTTTCCTGGGGAATTTGGCTAACCCTATCGGCGATGGGCGCAACAAGTTCATCGACGGCCCTGGTGTCAGCGCCCTTGGGCAGGCTCATGAAGACCTTGGAAAGGTCGATGTTTGGGTTTCGGTACACCACTTTCCTAAGCATCTTGAAGAGGACATCCCGGCAAAGTCTGCGGGACTCGTTGGCAAGGTATGCAGCTCGAGCCCCGTGGTGTTTCTTCAGCGCCTCACCCAAGCTCTCGAAAAAAAAGCAAGCCTGGCACTGGTGGTGTCCACTTCGGCGGTGGAGTAGTGGTATTCCGACAAGCCCAGGGTGCGTAGATTGATGGAAATATTCTCTGCGGCAACCACAAGTTGGTCGGCCCAAAGCCTGTAGGCGTCCTTGAGCTTGTTGAAGGAAGTCACGGCACTTACAAGTTTTGACTTCTCGTCCTGAAGTTCCTTCGTCAAGGTCTTCTCATGCTTTTCGGCTTCGTCAAGAGACAGCCCCAAGGTGTTTAGCTTCAGCTTGTGATCTTCGATCGTGTCTTTGGCCTTGGCGAGCTCTTGGTTCTTGGTGGATACCGAAGTTTGCAGCCCCGCCAGGGTGTGGACTGCCTTCTCCGCATCTGCTTTGAGCGCCGAGATCTCTTTGCCGTTGGCAGCAAGGTTTGCTTCGAGTGCTCACACTTTGTTTTCCAGTTCTATCTTGGCGACCTCTGCAGCTCCGGCAGCATCGATGGCCTCCTTGATCTTGCCGGCATGCTCTGCGGCTTGAGCCTCGATAGCCTCTTTGTGTTTCTGCCTTAGTTCCTGGGTTTGTTGGGCAACGAGAGCCTGGATCTCGTTGTCCTTGCCATGAAGCGTAGCAACAAGCCCGGCTTCACGAGCGGCAAGCTCTTCCTCATGAGCATCAAGGCCGACCCTGCGCTCATTCAACTTTGCCTCCTCCGCTGCTATCTTCCGTGCAGCCTCCTCCTGTGCCTTCTCGGCATCAGCCTTTTCCAGAATGAACTTCTCCTGGGCCTTGGTGAGCTGAGTTTGACATTCATAGAGGTCTTGGAGGCATTCCGCATACCAAATCTGCGTTTCTTCCACGCGTCTCTTGAAATCATCCTCCGCCTTGTCAAGGACGGCCGCCCTGGAGTCCAAGTTATCCGTGCGGTCGCGGTGGCACGCTTGGAGTTTCCAGAAGTTCTCGCTCATGGCTTTGAGGAGTTGCTGCTCCTTGGTCTCGTTGATGTTGGCAGGCAGCTCGTCAACGACCTCAAGTCCGGCAGCAGTAAGGACCTCGGCGTCCAAGGTCTCTCCCTCCATAGGCACCCCGATGCTTGACGTCCTAGGGAGGTTGACGAACAGGTTGTCACCAACTTTCAAGTATCTGCTTGAGAAGGGTTCTTCAGATGTCAAGGGGTGGTCATCGGCAACCGCCTTGCCGGCCAAGATCGCCCTCCTAGCAAAGTTAGCGCTTGGTGCTCCTGAGACAGGAATATCTTCAGTGGCCTCGATGTTCTGATTACCGCCTTCCTCAGCAGCACCCACGGTGGCCTCTTCGTGAGCAGCCTTGACGGTCTCCTCGGCAGTCATCCTGATGGCCTTATCGGCAGCAATGTTGCTAGCCTCGTTGGTGGCATCCTTCGCGATCTCCTTGATGACGGAGTCGACGTCCATGTTGTCAGATAAAGGTAAATCTGAAAGGATGGGGAGGAGAGGAAATCAAGACTTAGATCAAGTTCAAGAAAACAAAAAAGAGAGAGAGAGAGAAGATCAAAAGAAAAAGCTACTCGACGGTAGAAGGCGTACCAGACTAAGGCTATTCAGGGGGGATAATCTCTTCCCCGGCAACTTCGGTTGTCATCGCCTGGTTGTCGGAGGCCATGGTTGCCGGCACATCATCAGCGCGAACGACCTCATCTGTGGAGGTCCTTACCGGAGAACTGCTTGCCGCGGGAGCGGTTGATGGAGACGTCTCAGTTGGATCAGCCTCCGAGCATTCCTTCTCGTGACGCTCTTCTCCTGCTCCCGTGGCGATGTGCACTGAACATCTCAACACCCACGCTCGCCAAAGGAAAGTGAATAGTGACCTCATGCTGGGGGCTGGTTTCCGAGACGGCGTCGTCCGGCGCCATTGCTTGTTGCCGGCTCCTCTTCTGCTCTGGTCCTCAGCCTCTTGGCCATCCTTTGCGCCAGGGTTTCCCTGTCACTGTCAACCAAGGCAAGTCAGGTTAACGCAGGCAAGAAATCAAGAATTGAATGAAGGAAATTGGGGATATATACTCCTCTTCCTCCTCCTCGTCACTAAGGATGGAGAGATCATACAAGCCTTCGGGCCTGCTGCTGGAGGAAGGCGGTGGGGTAGAAGTCATGGCCCATTTAGTTGCCACAGGCGCAGCAGGACGAGACGACCCGGCCTCTCCGGCAGCCGGCACGGCTGTACTCTTCGAAGAAGTACGCCGCGTTCGCTACTGTTGAGGGGTTTGGCGTTGAGTCCCTCGTCGTCCGGCAACCTCGCCGGTCGCCTTCCCACCGGCAACCTCCTCACCCGAGGGCGAAGAGCAAACCGGCTCCCCGGAAACGGCTCTCCGGAGGACACGAGTCCTCCTTGCTGGAGCAAGGGGCTCCTTGAGCACCTGCCCCTCAGCGGCCTCTTTACTCTGACCTCCGGCAAGTTGCTCTTGCCTCCCGGCAGACTCCTCCGGCGACTCGCTTGCCAGCCCTTCCTCATTCCCCTCCTCAGCATTGGCCGCCACAGAGCCGGAGCCGCCGGCACCCCCAGCAAACTTTGCCTCTGCCGCTCTCCTGGTAATATGCTCCAGCTCCACCTGAGTGGTGTCGCGGTAGAAGTCCTTCTCCTCTCGGATGGGCTTCTCCACCAGCGTATCGAACCATCTTCTCACCACGTCTTCGGGTGGTGCTTGCCAACTCCCCTCGACACCTTGGGCATTGCAAGATGGCATCATGGCGATGATAACATCCTTGGCCGAGTTGTTGCACAACGGCACCACGCCTGCCGGCCAGTTAAACTTACCGCAAGCACGAAACAGCATGCCACAGAGAGCCGCGTGCTGCATCACCGTCAGGTTGGTGTGAAGCCCTGTGTTCACCCGCATGATGTCGGCCACATTCTGGTAATCCCAAGCAGGCCTTCCTCTATTCTGAAGAGGGGCAATACGGCGGCGAAGGAAGTCGGCCCCCACCATCTCGATGGTGAGGCCGGCAGCCCTGAGGCGAAGAATGCGGGTCGTGGCGATTTCGAGCTAGGCATCCTTGTCGTCAAAATGGTCCCAGCCCTCGACGCGTTTCACCTTCTTCATTCTGGGCTTGCAGAAGTCAGGGAGCCTGTCATCCTTGATCCAGCACCACTCTCCGCGCCATTCGCTCCATTCCCGATCAAACAGCCCAGGGAGATAAGCATCCCCGTCCCTAGGAATCCAAGCAACACAGCCGGAGAGGGTGTCCGCCTCAATGCGGGGGATGAAATAGTGGCGAAACAGAGCTGCGCTGGGCATTACTCCAATAAAGTTTTCACAGAAATGCGTGAAAACAGCCAGATAGGTCATGGCATTCGGTGTGAAATCTAAGAGATGGAACCCGTACGTGTACATGATCTTGCAGAAGAACTCAGAGAAAGGAGGGACGAGCCCGCAATAGAAGTAAGCGATGAAGAAGCGGTACTTGTCATCGTTGGGCTGAACGGAGCCAGGAAGAACATCAGGCACGGAGTGGGCTTTAGTGTCCTCCCCCCCACATGATCGCATACCGCTCCACCAGGTCATGCTCCTCTAGCACAGGCTTGAAGATGATGTTGCCCCTCCGCAGCATCGCCCACTCCGGTTCCCCTGCCTCCGCATCCGGATCAGCCGCCTTCCCCGGTTTATTCTGACTCCTCTTGGGCGTCATGGCTACGCGAGGTGGACGGATTCAGAAGCCGGCGGGGGGCGTGACGCGGTGGTGAAGGAAAAAGGTGCTTTGGCGCGAGGTTGAAGACGGCGGCGAACTGGCTAGATTGGGAAGAGGGGGTAAATGAGCAGCGCCCCTTGCGATTTTCTTTTTTATGGGGAAGGCGCGGGGGCTGGCTCTTTTCCGTCCTACGTGGCTGCGCTTTTCAGGCGCACCACCTCCCGTCGCCGTTCCGCTCCACCTCTCCCATGCCCGCATTTAATGCGCATCGTGGGTGGGTGCGGTAAAAGAGAAGATTACAACAGTTATCCTCTGCCACGCGCCGCCTTTGCACTATTTGGACCTAGCCCAACGATGCCTCGCATGCGCGTGTGGCCCAGGCCCAGGGGCTCCTGTCGGTGTACTAAGACTTGGGTGCCCTCGTACCCAGACTTATGCACAGCCGGTTGTAGCCTCCCTTCCGGCAAGGGCTTGACAGAGGATAACTACGACTCAAGACTCAACACCAAGACTGTGAAGAAGACCTCAAGGCAGGTCATCGAGAAGTACTATTCTAGTACTGAAGATCGACGTTGCACTTGCCGGCAAGCTCCTCCCCGGCAAGGCGAAGACCAAGACTATGGTTGCCGGCAAGCCCTCTTGCCGGCAAGAAAGGCCTGACAAGCTCCGTGCCAGCAGGCTTGTTCTGTCCCGTTACCGCTCCACCTCACCATCGACCAGATAGGCTCGTATGCTAGATGTCGAGCGGGCAGGCACTCAACATAGCCGGCCAAGGCACGTGTCAGCACGCCACACCAAGATTAACTTTAATGACACTCGTCCCTAGGACGTGTCAAGATTACAGGAGGGCGCCAGGACCGGTGGTACAGATCTTTTGCCCAAGGCCTTGCCTCCCCAACGTAGCACCTAACGGTGCATTAAATGCGTTTGTCTTATCCCGTTGGAAGATAGACATGATGACAGTGCAAGTCAATGTTCATAATCTGTAATGACCGTATTAGCCATTGTGGTAACCCCTTGGACTATAAAAGGAGGCCCACGGCTACATGTAGAACGATCGACACCCAGCTCAATTACACGCAATAGCTGCATTTCCAGTGCACCTTGCCGGAAGACTGTGCTCCTTGTAACTTGAGTTCATACACGATGAAACACAGAACAGGAGTAGGGTTTTACGCTCATAGCGGCCCGAACCTGGATAAACCCCCAGCGTGTTCTTGCACCTACTGAAAATCTGCTCTTTGTCCTATGCATGTCCCCTAAGCCGAATCGCAAAGGGGCCCGTTCGGTCCCATAGATTGTAGTTTCCCACGACAATAGTCACTGACATCAGGGCCCCACTTCACTAATTAATTCACTGGATTAAATTAACCCTCTATTAAACTAAGTAGTCGATGACAAATGGGGCCCACTAGCTGATTAACTTAATTAGTTTAGGTTAAACCCTGTTAACTAGATCTGTTACTGACCAGTGGGACCCACTGGTCAGGTTTGACCAGTTAACTGATTGTGCTGCTGAATGGGCAGTTGACCAGGTCAACTGGACCCCACTGTCAGTCTCACACAGCCACTGGCTGGGTACACTTCTAGGTGTATCTAGCATTTTAGCCATTTATTATTTTGAATTAATAATAATCCAGAAAATCATTTAAACTTTGAAAAAATATATAAAATAATCTATAATTGAGATGAAAATAATTTATATATGAAAGTTTTCAGAAGAATATAAAGAATCTGAATATGTCATCCACATTCCTGTCAAACCCCTCTAGCATATTGAACATTGACAATTTGCACCTGAATCAATATACCGAATAATACTTGGAGCTGGGAAAATACTACCAGATATTTTCCCTCTCCTTTTAAAATGTTTTGTGATGCACTAGAGCATATCATCAACACACATTGCCATGACATGCATCTGTGTTGCATTTGTATGCCCGTTATTTATGTGTTTCCCTCCTCTCCTCTATTCTTTTGGTAGATTCCGAGACTGCCGCTGCCCCTGAGTAAGACTATGTCGTCGACGACCCGTCCTTCTCAGCAGAGCTTCGAGTCAAGCAAAACCCCCTTGAGCATGCCGATATCGCCTATTCTTTCTCTCTACTTCTTGCATTAGAGAGTCGGTTCAGTTCATGCTTTATCGGTAGATCCTATTCTATTGCATAACCTGTCTTTGTTAAACTGTTGTTGATACTTCAACTGCAATCCTAATATGCTTAGTATTGTTATGCTAGAGTCTCATCAGTGGCCCTACACCTTGTCCGTTTGCCATGCTATATTATTGGGCTGTGATCCCTTCGGGCGATGATCATGCATATACTATATAATACTACAATACTTATGATACTGTTCGGACTGGGGGCTGAAGGGATAGGTGGTTCCATCCAGGTAGTGATGGGCCTGGGTTCCCGACAGTCCCGGGTGATTCTTTGTGGCGGAACGACAGGGCAGGTAGAGACCACCTAGGAGAGAGGTGGGCCTGAGTCCTGGTCGGTGTTTGCGGTTATTTCATAATAACACGCTTAACATGATTTGGGTATTTGATCTGCGACTACCATTGGCATATATGCACTAACCGACATGCAGGATAATGGTATATGGGACCCTCGGCGCCGTACGTTCCTCCCGAAAGCTCTGTTAGATGTCACAGTTCAGTGATGCGTCGCGGAGACTAGCAGATATCCTCTGGATGAGGTGAGGCTGGACCGCCCTCACGATGTGCAGGAGTACTTAGGGGTGAGCGGCCGAACTACCCCTTCGCGCTTAGGATTTAGACCGGCGGGTGACCTCTTTGGAGAGCCTAGGTAGGACTGCGGCGTGTCGATCATCCGAGGCCGGGCATTACCCAAAAAAGTGTGTCCGGCCAGAGGTAATTGAGCGTATCGGGTAATGTGGCGCACCCCTGCAGGGAAGTAAACTATTCAAATAGCCGTGTCCATGGTAACAGGGTGACTTGGAGATGTATCCTGATCTTATACTACTTAAACCGGATACTTGATAAAACACACCCAGATAAGAGACAGATAGACCCTGTGATCGCTTTCTCTCAGGGAGACGAGGAGAGGATCTCCGGGCAGGTTATTGCTACATGTTTGTACAAGTTGATACCAGATATGCTCCTCTCTTCTACTGCTGAAAGATGTAATGTTTGATAGGATGAGCTTCTCCCCCTTATTCTGGCATTTTTGCAGTTCAGTCCACAGATATTACCCCGTTCCTTTGATACCGATGTAGTATAGATCTGATGTAAGTCTTGCGAGTACTTTGGATGAGTACTCACCGTTGCTTTGCTACTCTTTTCATTCGACCCGATTGCTGCAACAGCTGGTAGCACCGCGGATGCAAGTTACCCCGTGGTGTGTTCTACGTGGAGACCGATGACCAAGAGTAGTCCGGAGGTCCCAGGCAGGAGGCCTCGCCTTTCGATCTAGTGTCGTTGTTTTGCTCAACCTTCTTAAGGCAAAACTTGTCTAACTATGTCTGTACTCAGATAATATTTGTTTTCGTGACTGAAGTATTATGGGTCCTCGTGGCCCTGGCTTGTAATATAATGTTTCTTTGTTTATTTTGTGTCGTAGAGTTGTGTTGTGATATTGACGTGAGTCACCATTCGTGATCGTGCATGATGCGTGTATGGTTAGTGTACAATTATAAACGGGGGCATCACAAGCTGGTATTAGAGCCGACTGTCGAAATCGGGGCTCCGAGGACCCAAAGGTTCAAACACTGGGGGCAAGCTCGTTCCTACCGATCCAAGGGTGACCACAGCGAGGCTACAACGAGAGCACGCTAGCGCAGAGCATGACAGGGGACACAACGGTTACCCCGGTTTGGGCCACCTTGCGGTGTAAAACCCTACTCCTGCTTGTGTTGGGATTATTGTGGGCAAGAGAGTTCTCGCGTACAAGGTAGGAGACAAAGGAATCGATCGATCCCCTCTACAATTGCAGCGATGCCCCCTTTATAGCTGCCCTAGTCCTCTTCCCCTGAAAATCTCGGTGGGAAGGGTAGCCACACATTGGCGGGTTTCGAAAGGGGACAGGCGCCCAGGCTTATCCTGACTAAAGTTGGTCTTCGCCTGCAAAAGCATGATCCATGACGCGCCAGTGGGCTCAGTGATGACCTCCGCCTGCGTGGCTTGCTGTCTCGGTCTTCTTTCACCAAATGGGCAGTCCTTGGGACTTGCTTTGGGGGAGGGCAGCTGGTGCTGCCCCTTTAGCACCAAAGAGGAAACCCTCTCTGTCCGCACCCGCTGGCACGGCCTCTGCCGCCGTTCGTCACCAAGCGCATCACCTACGTGGTGGGCACAGGACCGCGCGGCTCTCGTCAGGCTCGGATGGCCTCAGGGGGCGGCCTCGCGAGGGGGCCTCGTGAGGCTTCCTGCCACTACTGCGGCTAAGTCTTGGTGGTTGCTCCTTGAGGAGAGGTCCTCGTGAGGCTGGCACCTCGCGAGGTGTCTTCGCTTCGCGGCGCCCATGGTTGGGCTGCGTCTTGGGCCTTCACCAAGCGTCGCTTCCTGGGCCGCAGGCAGACGGGCCGTGGTACCCCGGTTCCCAATGGCCCGACAGTAGCCCCCGGGCCTGTGGCGCGCACGTTCCTGCCCGTCGGGAGCGAAACAGCGCGGGCCCTGATAGACTGCGAGGCCCAGGTTCTATGCGTGGCGCATGATGGGACATGGGACGCCCCCAGTTCCCCCACTACACCTCGGTAACTGCTTGTGCCTGCCATAAAGCCTGCCCGTGCGGGACGCAGGGCTATCATTGCTTCCCTTCTGCTCCCCGCCTCCTAGCGCCTGGCCTCTCGCACTTCCTTCCTTGAGCACTGCTTCTTCCTCCTCTCGCCCTCCAAGCCCACCGTGCGGCAATGGCGCCCGCCGGCAAGAAAAGCAAGGCGGCGGCTGCGACCCCGAGCGCGCCGGCCGTGTAACCGGCCCTGCAGCGCTCCATCATCGCCAACTGAGAGGGCCTGGATAAGGTGATCTCGATGACCACCAGCGACCAGAACGAGTGGAAGGCGACGAAGATCTGGCCGGGCTCGCACGCGCTGCACGACCTGGAGGCGATGACCTTCCCCTTCTTCGTCCACAGCGTCTATGTCGGCTTGGTGCCGCCGTTCTCGGATTTCTTCAACACAATCCTCTCCCATTACCAGATCCACGCCCTCCATCTCCAACCCAACTCCATCTTCCTCCTTGCCATCTTCGCCTTTTACTGTGAGGCCTTCGTGGGCGTAATGCCCTCGGTGGCGCTCTTCCGCCACTTCTTCAGCCTGCGGATATCCGCGGCGAATTAGCGCTCCGCTTGCACCACGTTCCTTGCCGTCAAGGCGACGGAGGATGACATCATCAGCTTGAAGATTCTGAAGAAGGTGGAGGGCTACAGGCAGCGCTGGATCTACATGGATGAACGCCATCGCAGCCAGCTACTGATGGAGCCGATGGACCCCGCCGTGAAGAGCTCGGGGTGGGAGCATGAGAAGCTCACCGACTCGAGGCTGGCACCCGTCTGGGAGCGGCTAGCCGACCATAAGGCGGAGGGCCTCACGGGGGTGATGGTAGTCAAGGAGTATCTGCAGCGGCGCATAGCGTTGCTCCAGAGGTGCTCGTGCCCGGTGTGGAAGATCACCGGCGCGAAGGACCCCATGAGGCTAAGCATCGCCTGCCTGAAGCCGGCGGTGCTGGAGGGGATCCTGCTTGGCGGCACTACAGAAGATCCGCCCGTGGACGCGCTCCCGCTGTACCGCTATGCGGGGACCGTGAAGCTGGTCGTGGAAATGCCAATCTTTGATGAGTGGGGCCTCGTGCCGGAGGGCCATGAGGGGCCTCGCGAGAACCCGCTCGTGGTGGTTCCCGGCTCGGGAGACCGGGGCGGCGTCGAGGCCCCAGGAGGCGCCGTGGAGGGGAGCGACGGCGGTCCTGCCCCGCGAACCCACCGCCAACTCATGTACGACCTCGTGGACGACGACGACGATGATGACGGCGCCCGATTCAGGGTTGAGCCCTCCCGGCCTGCCGGCGCGGGAGACGAAGGGAGCACCAGCACATCGGCTGATGAGCTGCGCGTTGAGGAGATCGACGCCAGCGGCGGGGCCACCAAGCCCGCCGAGGAGGAGACCGGCGCAGAAGGCGGGGCCACCGAGCCCCCTGCCGAGAAGGACGGCCCCGATGACGGGGCGGCCGAGCCTCGGGAGGCCACCCTGGGAGGCGGCCCTGCAAGGGAGCCTCGCGAGGGCGACAACGGAAGCCGCCCGCCGCTGGTCTTGAAGAAGAGGAAGTGGGTGGCTAACGACGAGTAAGTGTCTACCTCACCCCTTTCCTTTTGCGTTTGTCTCGTGATTTGGGGCTGAGGCCTTGCCTCGCGCAGGGCACCCACGAAGAAGAAGAAGAAGATGAAGAAGACCCCTGGCTCGAAGGGGGCCCCGACGCCTACCGCAGGCGCCGAGGGGCGTGAAGAGGCCATCCGCCACCCCGATGCTGGAGTGGAGCATGCGGAGGTGGATAAGGAGCAAGCGGTCCCTCCGGAGCCACACGCGAACGCGGCTCCTGAGGCCGAGGACGTCGAGCCTCGGGAGGCGGCCTCCGGAGGAGGCGCCGCAGCTCCCGAGGTGCCCACTGCGGAAGCAGACGCAGTGATGGAAGAGGCGGAGGCGCCAACTCCCCCGTCGAGCACCGCAGATGCCGGAGGCGCTTCGGGAAGCCCCCAACACTCGCTGGTGTGCGGGGCCCCGGTCGCGAGCGCGACGAGCCCGCGGGGTGCGCCGCCGCGGCGAGAGGAGGAGGAGGCCCCGGTGAGCCCCCCGCTCCTGACGAACAACGCCGGGCCTTCCCAGGTCGTGACAGCGGAGGGCGGCGAGGAGCCAGACCCGGCCTGGGCTCTGATGCTCATGCGTAGTCGCACCCTGCCCAAGCGCGGGGTCCTGCGGAGTGCCAGGGCAGCTCTGGGCCAGCTCGAGGCGGAATTCCAAGAGGCGGAGGCGCGCCTTGCCGAGGTGCGCCTGCGCCTTGCTGAGGGGTGGCGTCGACTTAACGTCGTCGTCAAGCTGGGCCGGCGCCAGGACGAGGCCACGCGGGAGAAGCGCGAGATGGCCGCCGCCGAGGCGAAGGAGGTCTTCGAGAGCGTCCTCCGGGAGGCCAACGCGGCCGACAAGCGCCACGAGGAGGCGGAGGCCCACACGAAAGAGCTCGAGGAGCAGCACACCGCGTGGGAGTAGCTGCTTCGGACATGGGAGAGTGCCATCACTGCCCGCAAAGAGGAGCTCCCGGCCCGCGAGGTGGACCTCGCGATCCATGAACAGGAGCTCGCGCGGACGACGACCGAGCAGCCCGCGGAGCGCGAACGCCTAGAGACGCTGGACCGCTAGGTGGCCGCCGCCCAGGACGCCTGCAACCAGCGCATAGAGAGGGCCAATGCCCAGCTGGAGGCCAAAGAGAAGAAGGCCCAGGAGGATGCCGACGCGAAGATAGAGAAGAACCGCCTGGTGCTCATCGCAGAGCACAGCAAGAAGCTGAAGGCCCAGGAGGACCGCTTCAAGCAAAAGCGCACGGAGCTCCAGAAGGAGATCGAGGGCCTCAAGGAAGTCTTGACGGAGGCGGAGACCCGGCGGCAGACCGCGCTGCAGGCCAAGGCCAGCGCCGGGGCGGAGCTAGCCTCCCTCCAGCAGCAGGTGGGAGGCGTCGCCAATGTCATCGAGCAAGCAAGGCTGGAAGCGGATCGGGCGCGGGGGCGGTAGCATGAGCGCGCCAAGATGTTTCGCTCCCTCCAGCTTCGGGCCCGCGGCGCCCTGGCCACCATCTGGAAGGAGAAGCTCAAGGGCCCCCACGAGACCCACGACGCCAGCTACATCGACTTCTTCACGAAGCTCGTGGAGCGGCTCGAGGCTGGCGCCAAGAAGGTGAACGGCATCATCGAAGATGAATGCCGCGACCTCCTCTTCCTAGAGGCGACGCGCATCTTCAGCCATCTCCTGCACGCCGACCCCAACTTCAACTTCGATAGGGTGATAGCCCCCGTCCCCGAGCAGCTCCGCGACGGCCTCGAGAAGGCAGTGGAGGACCACGTGGACGCCCTGCTCGTGAAGTTCTCCCCTGGCAGCAGCGAGAGCTCCTGCGGAGTCGGGGGCAACGACGGCGATGGCGATGACGGCGATAATGGTGACGCCGCGACTTCCTAGGTCCTTCCTCTTCGTTTTATCCTATGTCACGTTGATGTAGCCCTGTGGGGGCATGAAAACATGATTTGCGTTTAAGTACTTTATGATTTGCTGCAATGTATGTTTCGTGTGCTCCTTGTGAGGCCCTCTCGTGAGGCCTATTTTCCTCTCTTTGCTTGCCTTGGTGCTCTACGTCGTCAGGACCCAGCCCCCAAGCGAGCTACAGCTGTCGCTGGTATGTCAGGTCGCGTTGCCTGGACAAGGCCAGGAGGTGTAGGGCACTGAGAGGCGGTAAGGGCTCCTAAGGCGCGATGCTCAGGAAGCCCCCCTTTGACATGCAAGCAGCTTGCGCGGAGGAGGAAACATCAGCACTCAGCGAGGTTGTGGGGAGAGGAGAGCTTGAGGGAAGCCAAGAGCAGCTCGTGAGGTGTTTTTGTACTTAGCTTTTTCACGAGTGTCGCTTGGCGTGTAGTGGCCGCTGAGTGCGCCTCGCGAGGCTCTTGCTCATGAGGACTCCCGCTAGCACTTGGTGGAGATAGCCGCCGCAGGTTGGCTGATGAGGCAGCATTCGCGAGGCTTCCTGAGGGCTTATGGAGGTGTCTTGTCGTGAGTTACCTCGCGAGGCTGTGCTCGTGAGGCCTTCTGCGCGCCTTGTTCCTGTGACAACTGCACATCAATAGGTTTCACAAAAAGGGGGAGCAGTGCACACTTGCTAGCTTGCTCATGGGCGTCACGCGAGGAGACAAGGCACCAAGGACCTTGGTGAGGTGGCGTGCACGGGAGCAGGCCCGCGAGCCAGAGCTCAGTCACTTGGGTTTTGCGACGCTGCTGGGACTGACCCGAGCATAGGCACACCATGTCCAGCCCCCGCTCGCGAGATGCGCAGGAGGAAGGTCACGAGCACGCATGGCTCCTGAGGCAGGCAACTTACCAAACACATAAAATATCTTAGGAAATAAAGCTTTACTGCAGCATAATAATAAGGTTCATTACACAACCAAAAAAGATGCGGCTGCCGTGTTCGGCACGGGTCAGCTTGAGGTTGGTGCAGCCCGGGGGGGCGCCCTCAGTTTCACATCCAAAAGAGAAGAGGCTGCCGTGTCCGGCATGGGTCAGCTTGAGGTTGGTGCAGCCCGGGGGGCGCCCTCATTTCGATCGTTCCGCCAGTGCTGAGCATGGGGCTTCCACTGGGACATGGGCGGGAGCTCTCGCGGGCCCATCAGGCGAACGCAATGAGAGGCTCCGGAGCGTGTACAACTCCATTTCGTTCGTACACGCGAGGGTCACGGGTAGAACTTGCGGAGGTGTTAGATGTTCCATGTGTTGGGCACAGGAACACCCTCCTCCATCTCCAGCCGGGCGGCGCCGGGCCGGGAGACATGAGCAACCCTGAAAGGGCCTTCCCACATGGGTGAGAGTTTGTGGAGTCCCTCTCTGGAGAGGGTCCTTCTCAGGACGAGATCGCCAGCTTCGAGGGTGCGTGGGCGTATGTTGCGGCTATGATAGCGACACAAAGCCTGCTGGTATCTTGCGGCGCGCAGGGCGGCCTAGCGATGGGCTTCCTCGAGGAGCAGCATGTCGGCCTCTCGCGAGCCGTCCTGACAAGCCTCATAAAAGGCGAGGACTCGCGGAGAGCCATGCTTGAGCTCAGAGGGAAGGACTGCTTCAGCTCCGTAGACGAGGAAGAAGGGAGTCTCGCTAGTAGGCTTGGTTGCTATCGTGCGGATCAACCATAGCACCGACTGTAGCTCGTCGAGCCAGCCCTTGCCGCAGGCTTTGAGCTTTTTCTTGAAGCTTCTTGTCTTGAGGCCCTTGAGGACCTTAGCGTTGGCACACTCGGCCTGGCCATTGCTTCGCGGGTGGGCCACAGAGGCGTAGCAGATCTGCGTGCCGAGGCTGGCGCAGTATGACTTGAAGAGGCCGCTTGTGAATTGGGAGCCGTTGTCAGTGATGATGGGGTTGGGGATGCCAAAGCGGCTCACGAGGCCCTTGATGAACTTGACGGCAAAGCCTGCCGGGATGGTGCACACAAGCTCGACCTCTGCCCACTTGGTGAACTTGTCGATGGTGACGTAGAGGTAGCGATAGCTGCCAGCTGCGCGAGGGAAGGGGCCCAAGATATCCAGCCCCCAGACCATGAAGGGCCACGAGAGAGGGATCGTCTGGAAGTCTTGCGCCGGCTAGTGGATTTGCTTGGCGTGGAATTGACAAGCTTCCCAGGATTGGACTAGCTCGGTGGCGTCGTAAAGCGCGGTGGGCCAGTAGAAGCCGCTGCGGAACACCTTGCCGGCGAGGGTGCGTGATGAAGAGTGGTGGCCACAGTCTCCTCCATGGATGTCGGCAAGCAGCTCGCGGCCTTGTTCTTTAGATATGCACCGCAGCGAGATGCCATTGGGGCGCCTACGGTATAGCTCGCCATCCTTCAAGCACTAAGCGGTGGCCTGGCGAACCACACGCTCTGCCTCTGAGTCCTTCTCCGGGAGGGTGACGTGAAGCAAGTAGGCCTTGAATTCAGCGGCCGAGCTGTCCGCTTGAGGCTCCAACGCCAGCATCAAGCTGGCGCCTGTGGCTGGGCCACAGTCTGGTGGTGCGGGTGGGAGCTCTTCGTGAAGTAGCATGGCGCTCACGACAGGTGGTGTAGTTGATGGCTTCAGGAGCCTTTCCTTGGAGACGCCGGGGCTTTGAGGCTCGCGGCGAGATGCTCGCTTGGCGATGTCGTCGGCTTCCTTGTTGCTGCCGCGGGGGACATGCTGGAGCTCCAGGCCAAGGAAACACTTCTCGAGCTTGGGTACCTCTTCCAGATAGGCGGCCATGTGCTCGTCCTTGGGCTTGTAGCTTTTGTTGGAGAAGTTGACGTGGAGCTGCGAATCGCCCTTGATGGTAAGGCACTTGATGCCGAGAGCGAAAGCAGCCTTGAGGCCAGCGATGAGGCCTTTGTACTCCGCGATGTTGTTGGAGACCTTGTCGTCGCGCTTGAAGCAGAGTTGGACAGCGTAGTAGAGCTTGTCTCCTGTTGGCGAAGTGAGCATGACGCCAGCCCCCGTGCCCTGCCGGGAGAAGGCGCCATCAAAGTGCATGGTCCAGCTGCCAGGCGCCTCGCCCCCAGGCAAGAGGGATTCATCCTCGCGAGGCTCCTCCAGGTGTGGATCCGTCCATTCCGCTACGAAGTCAGCCAGGGCTGCACCCTTGATCACCCTTGGGGTGTAGAATTCCAGCTCGAAGGCCTGCATCTCAATGTTCCACTCGGTGACATGGCCAGCGGCATTGGGGCTGCGCAGGACTTGCTCCAGGGGGTAAGACGAGATCACCTTGATGGGATGGCCCTGGAAGTAGTGGCGCTGCTTCCTGGAAGCGACGAGGAGCGAGAGGAGGAGCTTCTGCTGCATGGGGTAGCGCTCGTCGCGCATCCCGCGGCACCGTGCTGACGAAGTACACAGGGTGCTCGACGAGGCGTGTAGTTGGCACGGCAGCTTGCTCTCCGGAGGGCCCGAGAGGCTCATGAGGCTCGGAGGGCTCGGGAGGTGGCTCACGAGGCGGCTCATCGGAGGCTTCCTGAGGAGGACCCTCGGCATGTGGAGGCGCGGCCTCGGGAGGCGGTGCACCCAGGGCCTCTTGAGGCGAGACCTCAGCAGGCGACGGTGCGACCTCGGGTGGTGCCGACGCGGCAGGCTTCTTCTGTGCGCAGACGCGCTCTTCTCGAACTGCCACCAGAGCCGCGCTGGCCATCTGGGGAGTGGCTGCCAAGTATAGGAGCAAGGGCTCGCGAGAGCGTGGCACGACCATGATCGGCGGGCTCGTGAGATACCGCTTGAGGCCTTCGAAGGCTGCGTCAGCCTCGGGGGTCCACTTGAAGGGGCCGGATCTCTTCATGAGCTTGAAGAATGGCAAGGCTCGCTCACCAAACTTGGAGATGAATCGCCCAAGCGAGGCCATGCATCCCGCCAAGCGCTGCATTTCCTTGAGGTTCTGGGGAGGACGCATCTTCTTGATGGCCTTAATCTTCTCGGGGTTCGCCTCAATGCCGTGGTGGGAGACCAGGAAGCCGAGCAGCTTGCCGGAAGGAACTCCGAAGCCGCACTTGTCTGGGTTGAGCTCGAGGTTGACCTTGCGCAGATTGTAGAACGTTTCTTCGAGATCCGCGATGAGGGACCATGCCTCGCGAGTCTTGACAACGATGTCGTCGACGTAGGCTTCCGCGTTCCTTCCCATCTGGGGCCCCAAGGCGATGTGCATCAGCCTCTAGAAGGTGGCTCCGGTGCTCTTGAGGCCGTAGGGCATGCAGATGTAGCAGTATATGCCGCAGGGGGTGATGAAGGCCGTTTTCTCTATGTCTTCAGTTACCATCTTGATCTGGTGGTAGCCTGAGAAGGCATCTAGGAAGCATAGCAACTCACACCCGGCGGTGGAGTCCATGATCTGGTCGATACGAGGCAGTGGGAACGGATCTTGAGGGCAGAACTTGTTGAGGCTCGTGAAGTCGACGCACATTCGCTCCTTGCCGCACTTCTTGGGCACCACGACTGGGTTGGCAAGCCATTCGGGATGGCGCACCTCACAGATGACTCCAGCTTCTTGTAGCTTCTGAACTTCTTTGACGATGAACTCTTGCTTCTCTGGCGCCTGGCGCCGTGCCTTCTGTTTCACGGGGCGTGCGTTGGGGTACACCGCTAAGTGGTGCTCGATCACCTCCCTCGGCACACCGGACAAATCAGATGCCGTCCAGGCGAACACATCTGAATTTGCTCGAAGGAAGGTGACGAGCGTGTCTTCCTATGCAGGAGAGAGGCCGGTGCCGATGGTGAAGGCAGAGCCTGAGCCGCTGCCGTCCACTGACACTTTCTTCGTCTCAGCGCGATCCTGAGAGAACAACTATTTCTTCTTCGCGGGCGCGGCCTCATGAGGCGCGACGTCGTCCTCGTCGGCAGGGTAGGCGGTGATGGCAGCCTTGTAGGCGCTCTCGAGGGAGCGGTCCGCGTCCTTCTCATCACAGCAGACGGTGATGCCACTACAGCCCGACATCTTGAGGACGTTGTAGGCGTGATGGGTTGCCGCCATGAACTTGGCGAGCGCCGGGTAGCCCAGGATGGCGTTGTACGGCAGGTTGATGTGTGCCACATCGAAGTCGATGAGCTCAGTGTGGTAGTTCTTGCGGGTGCCAAAGGTGATGGGAAGGCGCACTTGCCCCAGAGGAATGGTGGAGCCATCAGTCACTCTGGAGAAGGGCCTAGTCGGCATCAGCTTCTCGTAGGGCACTTGGAGCTGCTCGAAGGTCTCGATGGAGATCACGTTGAGGCCAGCGCCTCCATTGATGAGCGTCTTGGTGACGGCGACATTGCTGATGGTGGGGGTGCACAACATGGGGATTGTGCCCACAGCGCTTGAAGACTTGGGGTGGTCCTTGGAGTCGAAAGTGATTGCGTACTGCGACCACTTGAGGGGCTGAGAGGCCTCAGTCCTCGGGAGGGTAGCGTTCACCTGGCGAGAGAACAGCTTGAAGTGGCGGTTGGACGTGGGAGCCTGGGCCCCACAGAGGATGCAAGCCACTCCGCGAAGCTCCTGGTAATCCCCCAGCGCCCTCGTCAGGCTGGTTGCCGTCGTTCCTTTGAGGTGGTGGCGGCAGCGGTGGAAGAGCGGCGTTGGCCTGAGGGTTTCCCTCGCGAGGCTAGTCGCGCCAGCCCTGCTGGAAGTTGCCATTGCTGTTGCGGTCTTCCCAGCGGTTGCCATTGCGGCCGCCTCCGCGGGCGGCGCCGTGATCATTGCGGTCACCGCGGTGGCCGAGGCGCTCATCGCGAAGCAGCTTGAGCTCGTGGCAGTCCTCAATGCCGTGGGAGTGTGAGTTGTGGTAGGCATAGAGAGGGCAGCTATCCTTCTTGGGCTCATCGCGCTCACGGCCGCGCTTCTGCTCAGGCTCTGCCGCGAGCACGGCAGGGTCCTTGCGCTTGGCATCCTTGTTCTTGACCTTGGCAGCGTCTGGCGCCGCGTCGGGGTCGTTGTGGGTGAAGAGACGGCCTTCTTCGGCCTTGGCGCACATGTCGGCGAGGTCCAACAGCTCGAGCACGGAGTCAAGCTCATCATTGATGACAAGCTTCTCGCGCATCCATACGTCTGCGACGCCGGAGGAGAACATGGAGATGATGGCGACCTCGGAGGCACGCGGGATCTTGTTGCGCACTTGGCTGAAGCGCTGGATGTACTTGCGGAGAGTCTCATCAGGGCGCTGGCGCACGGCGCGCAAGTCGTTGAGCGTGAGGGAGCACTCGTGCGTGCCCTTGAAGTTGGCGACAAATTGCCGGCAGAGCTCGGCCCACGAGGAGATGGATGCCTCGGGGAGATTCATGAGCCATGAGCACGGGCCATCCTTGAGGGCCATGGGAAACCAGTTCGCCATGACCTTGTCGTCGCCGTTCGCTACCTCGATGCTCAGGGCATAGAGCTGTAGGAACTCTGTGGGGTTGGGGGTGCCGTCATAGCGCGGAGGCAGGTCCGGCTTGAACTTGGTGGGCCACACCACGCGGCGCAGCTCGCGGGTGAAGGCGCGGCAGCCCCCGCAGCTGAAGGGAATGACACCAGCAAGGGCGGCACGGTTCTGGCGGCCGGCGGCCGCGACCTCCTGGATGGTCCTGTCTTGGTGCTGGCGCTGCTGCTCGAGGAGCACGCGCGCGTCGGGCGGCGCGCGCCGGACGATCTGGCAGCTGGGCTCGCCATGGTCCGGTGAAGATGCGCCGCGGGACGGCTCACGCGCCCGCGCGTAGCGGGGGCGCCTGGCACCCTCGCTAGGCGGAGGAGGCGGCGGCAACGCACCATGCGCCACGTCCCTGGCGTGAGACGGCGGGGGGGGGGGTGGAGAGAGTGAGATGGCGCCGGGGCGTCTTCGGCAGTGTTGACGAGCTCGGTGATGCAAGCGAGCCAGGCGTCATAGCCGGCGTCGGTGGGGCGGTAGCGCAGGAGCTCGTGCGCCATGAGTAGCATGGCCTGCGGGGCCGGCGCGTCACGGTGGGCGAGCGAGGAGGCCGTGGCGGTGTGGCCATCCGGCTGCACGGACGGGTGGAGGGAGGAAGCCTGCTGCTCCCTTGCAGCGGGGTCGGTGGCGGCAGCCGGGGCGCGGCGTCAACGGTCGTCACAGGCGACCGGCTCCGTTTGGGCCACCCTGGCAGCTCTACGCGTGTAGTGCTCACGACGAGCGTCGGCCATGGCGGTGAGGAAGTGGGGAGAACCGAAGCTAGCCCCCTACCTGGCGCGCCAAATGTTGGAATCGGGGCTCCGGGGGCCCAAAGGTTCGAACACTCGGGGCAAGCTCATTCCTACCGATCCAAGGGTGACCACGGCGAGGCTACGGCGAGAGCACATTAGCGCAGAGCACGACAGGGGACACAGCGGTTACCCAGGTTCGGGCCACCTTGCGGTGTAAAACCCTACTCCTGCTTGTGTTGGGATTATTGTGGGCAAGAGAGTTCTCGCGACAAAGGAATCGATCGATCCCCTCTACAATGGCAGCGCTGCCCCCTTTATAGCCGCCCTGGTCCTCTTCCCCTGAAAATCTCGGCGGAAGGGCAGCCACACATTGGCGGGTTTTGAAAGGGGACAGGCGCCCAGGCTTATCCTGACTAAAGTTGGTCTTCGCCTACAAAAGCATGATCCATGACGCGCCGGTGGGCTCGGTGATGACCTCCGCCCTACGCGCCTTGCTGTCTCGATCTTGTTTCACCAAACGGGCAGTCCTTGGGACTTGCTTTGGGGGAGGGCAACTGGTGCTGCCCCTTTAGCACCAAAGAGGAAACCCTCTCTGTCCGCGCCCGCTGGCGCGGCCTCTTCCGCCGTTCATCGCCAAGCGCGTCACCCACGTGATGGGCACAGGACCGCGCGGCTCTCGTCAGGCTTGGATGGCCTCGGGCGGCCGCCTCGGGGGGCCGCCTCGTGAGGGGGCCTCGCGAGGCTTCCTGCCGCTGCTGCGGCTAAGTCTTGGTGGTTTGCTCCTTGAGGAGAGGTCCTCATGAGGCTGGCGCCTTGTGAGGTGTCTTTGCTTCGCGGCGCCTATGGTTGGGATGCGTCTTGGGCCTTCGCCAAGCGTCGCTTCCTGGGCCACAGGCAGACGGGCTGTGGTACCCCAGTTCCCAATGGCTCGACACCGACTGCCTGTAGGAACCCCCCAAACTCCTTGGTCGATGTTGAGTCTAGTCTTGAAAAACTATTTTCTAAACTACTAACTGTGTTGTGTGGCTTACGGGCCCACATCACCTATGGGTGGGATTAGGATCTTTTATTCCGCTTCTTTACTCTGGGTTCTGATCTCTCTTCTCTTCGGGTTAAAGATTTTGCTAACTCTAACTCTAGGTTCTCGCGATGATTTCGTTCCGGAGAACCATTTACCTTTAGTTACCCCCTTCGTTTTCACAATACCTTCAGCTTCTGAAGTTTGACTCTTTGAAACCTCTTTTGTCTTCGATGATTCCTACAAGACAGATCGTGTGCCAGCCGACGTCTGTTGGAGTATCAGGAGCACCGGTTGTACTAGCCGAGCTTTTGACCCACTTGGGATATCGCTCACACCCTGAGTACACGGTGTACGAGTAGTACCGCGACTTTAACCAGGAGCAGTCACTGGTGCATCGACGTGCTATACAAACGGTTTTTCCCCCTTTCTGTGACAGAGTTTCAAACCATCGCCTTGCCTATGTGTGCGATAGGGGGGTCCTTCCCACATGACCCAGAAACCATCGGCGATAGGGACCGATGATGTAGACGCATTGCCAATTGTAATCATATGCAATGCAGGAACATATCGCACACACTATATTCTGGCACACGGGTGGGATTGGTGATCAATCTCCCACGTTTCTCACGAGTCAAACGTTTTAATTGCGCAGGGAAACCAAACGGTGTTTCACATTGGACAGTTTGCGAAATGGTACCTAAGGCACACGGGCCATCATAGAAACTGTGCGCGATATGTGGCCCATCGCACACGAGTATTATATGGCAATCGTCTGCCATGCATGACATCATCGCACACGTTTCCTGAACAATTTATGAGTGGGATTGCATTTTGCATTGGGCACGGTTTCCTCTAAGCTCTCATGTGCGATAATGTGCTATCACAAACGGTTCAGGAGCCCCTACGCACACGTAGAAGTGCTGCAAATCGTCTGCGATTTGTTGTGTATCACCGACGGTTGCGCTATGAGTGACGTGTGCTTTCCATTCTGGATTGCACACCCTCATTTAGTCGAACCGTGTGCACATCAATGGCCAGGTTAAAGCAAAAATATCGCATTTGAATTGCCCTGCAAAAAGCAAATTCGCCACAATATGCAATTGAACAAATAGTGTCCACAGGAAGAACATTCATCAGAATTCGCAACAATATGCAATTGAACAAATGCTAGCTCAATTCCACTGATTTATCGACAAATGCAGTACATAATCATAGTGTACAAAATACGAAGACCTCATCACATGGAAAACAATGCATCCATGCGTATATGTTTAGCGACTAACTCGTGTTGAATGTTTACTCATTGTTTCATGAACAACCATGCTGAAATCTTCATTATCACCAGTGGGCTTGATGTAGTGATTCAGGAAGAAGTTGCTGATAAATCTCCTAACCTCCAGCAATTCACCAGCAGGGAGAGGTTCAGGAGTCATCGGTTCAAAGATGAGCTGCAGGATTTTTAGATCAGAATGTGCCACACGAGTGGAGTAGAAGATATTAATTAAGATAAAGACTTACTGGTACTAATTTGCAAGCATCGTCACAACAACCAGTAGATTTGCAGATGGAGATCATGTGTCTGCATACATAGTATACACAAAGGTTGGTCCCTGCTTGTTGCTGAGGACACTAATTTTTTTTGTATAGAATTAGTCATGTATTTGCCCTGTTAGGAGAAACCTAACCGGTGTAAGATGTTTATTTTTTTTCTTTGGAGAGAAATAGAAAGAGGTTTATTTAGAAACTTGAACATTAGACTAGCGTAAGAAAAGGTATTTGCAAACTTTTCGATACATTTTCCAAAAATAACGGATTTCGGTGTCTTACCGGAGAAACGATCTCGTGCTGCAGAGGTAGTACACTCTTGAACTGGTTCCCTCGTTTAGCTATGCATGATGCCAACAGACTGCAAATGAAGATGAATTTCCACATACTCAGTTCTTGAACCAGATATGAATGCAAATTTCAACATCATAGAATTCAATAGCTATCCATGAATTGCTAAAGATGTGTCAGATCCTGAGGCTTTATTGACTCTCTGAGAGAATCCAGGTAGTAAACTCTATTCTGGTTTGGAACAATGACTACCAAGATCCAATGAATGCTACAGATTAAGAAAACCATGAACTTACGAACTATGACGAAATGTGAAAGATGATCAATGTATGCATGGTTGTTTATTTGACTTACCCTTCATGATATGGCCAGAGAAAGAGTTCTACATTGGGCGTGCAACACAAGATACTGGCGACCTTGCCAATGGCCCACTCCCGATTATCTGTGCTACCACATAATAATGTGCCATTTGCTACTTGAGGATCTATGAAATACGCTCTCTCCATTTTTCTTTGCATGATCAATCCCCTGAGAGGAATACAATACAGTTAGTTTTTTTTCGTTTACAGCCTTGTATGGAGAAGTTGATCAGAGTTTGTGAAGTACTTACAACATCAAGCATTTAACAAGAGTGATAGCGAGCACATTGAAGTTGAAGAAGAGATGAAAGTCCTCGAATTCCACACTGATGGATCCTTGATCATGACGGAAATGATCACTGTCGTAGTGTACTAGCAGAACCTTATGACCTTCTGACATTTCATCCATGCAATATTTATGTAACTTGCGGCAACTGGAACTGCACTCCTCTAAGTATTCATCAACAAGAAATGGCTGGCCTTGGACGTACCTGCATGCTACAAGTATGTCTGCTTTATTTTTAGCAAGTATCCTTTCGAGTTCTTTATCGGGCAAGCTGTCAGAACCAGTATAACTCTCCGATTTGAACAACTTGCTGGTAATTTGGTTCTGGGTGATGAGTGCTTTTAGTAAGAGGCTATCATTCACGTTCCTCCTCCGTCTCAGGGGCCGCTTCCTCGTGGGTGCACCCGTGCCCGCTTTCCTCTTGGTACTTGAAGCACTTCTGGTGCAAGGTCTGGATGGTTGATAGACGGACTGCTGAGCAGGCGGTGAAGATACGATGGACTGCTGAGCAGACAGTTTAGCTACGCCAGACTACTGAGCTGACGGTGCTACTGTGACGGACTTCTGAGCTGTAGGAGCAGAGGCATCGGACTGCTGACCCGGCGGTGAAGCTATGTCGGGCTTCTGCGCAGGTGGTGCCAACTCGTCGGTGTGCTAAGGAGGTTGTGCCAACACGTTGGTTTGCTGAGCAAGCAGTGCCGACGCATCGGTACGCTGATCACACGGCTGCGAACTGACGGACTGATGAGCAGGCGGTTCCGGACCTTCTGACTGCTTAGCAGTCCGTTCCACTGGGTTGGTCTACTGAGCATGTGATGCCGCTGTGTCTTCCCCTGCTGCTTCAGTGGCCGGCATCCGAACCGGTGTTGCATCTTCAGCAGTTGTAGGCCTTGCCACTTGCTGCTCAGGGGCGAACGATGACATGGCCTGTACTGCACGAAGTCGGGTGGGCTGATCACAGGTTGATGCATCAGCCGTCGGATTACGAGTAATAGGTTCCTTGGGGGAAGCACGCGAGAGCTACTGTGGCAAGGAGAGAGTCACCGGTTGAAAGGCGACATTGATTGCTCTTGGCGGGGCTTGAGGGATCTCATCTATGAAGTCTATTTCCTTTCGTGGCCACTGGATATGATTTAACAGTGTTTCTTCCAAGGTCCTCTGCTCATCACAGTCCCCTAGGACATTCTTCAGGGCAAATTTACTGAATCCAGGCTTTACTTCAGTCATGTAGCACTTCACAGAGGCTGACTTCAATGGCACATTGTCCAACAAGAGGCCCCCTTCCGAGTGGGGGGGGATATGATTTAACAGTGTTTCTTCCAAGGTCCTCTGCTCATCACAGTCCCCTAGGACATTCTTCAGGGCAAATTTATTGAATCCAGGCTTTACTTCAGTCATGTAGCACTTCACAGAGGCTGACTTCAATGGCACATTGTCCAACAAGAGGCCCCCTTCCGAGTGGGGGGGGGGGGAACCCAGGCTGTTGCACATTTTAACGTACCTTCATAATGTGTAAGCACGCCCCTCAGTCTGTCTCTCATTCCAGATAGATCAGATATAGCATCATCATGCGCAGCTGTAGTCTCAGTGTCGCTGGGGTCAGCTGATGCACAACTACTCTTGTGCGGTGTTGTCGCGCAATAAGCAGCATCGTCCATGCCCGCCTCCCCTCCCGTCTGCTGGCTATCTCTCAGTGTTAGAGTCTTCTGCATCATCATTGACTCCTCAATTTCCTTTCGAACTGTCGGATACATGTCCATCCTCAACATTTCATACAATTCATTCTTCTTCTGTTTACTCCTCGCTTTTTTCATGGCGAGTCTCTCTTCTTTGCTGAGTGTGAAAGCCCTCTTGTGCGGGGCATTGACACCTATACCCCTTGCACGGCCGGGGGGCTCTTTTGTTGCCAGAGCATCGGACAGATTGTCACATGGCCCTGAGTTCCTGTAGAACCTTCCAGGGTTGCTGGTGGAAGCCTTTAACATCACGAGATACAGTTCTTCGTCATGTGAGTTTTCAAAGTAGTAAGAACCGTTGTCACGCCTCCTTGCACGTGCCCACAGGTAGTCTCTAGCACGTTCGCCCCTAATTTCACTAAAGGCCGGTTTCCCACCCGCAGCTACTACTTCTTTGTCCTCCTGGTCCCATATCAGTTTCATGCCATAGTATCCTGCCACACCCATATGGTGGGGGTGTGTGTTGCTCTTCTGAAGTTCCGATTGCTTGGCACTCTTCTCGGTAAACTCTATAGTTGCCTTGACCCTTTTGAATTCTGCCCAGTCTGCCTTTGTAATTTGGGGGTATGCGGGGATTGGGTCCTTGCCTTCACTCAAGTACTTCTTGTACAACACGTGCTTCCAGTTTCTCCAAGCATCCCTGGCCTTCTTTAGTGCAGCGTGTTCCACCTGCATTCTCCACTGCTCTGGAACATTGAAGTGATCCATGATCTCCTGGACTATCCTGTGTCGTGTTTCTGTGTCAGCCTTCCGAAACCCTGGCAGATTAATGTTGAGCCTTGCCCTGCCAACAAATCCACACACACTCCTGAACCTCGTGCGTGCTTTATCTGGTTTAGTTGGAGCCCAAGACTTTAAATCGATGTCGGTTACTTCATCTACACCTTTAGGCTGGTGTGTGGGCTTTCTTGGAGCGTTCTTCCGTGTCCTGACTGGAAGGGTGATTGCAGTAGCTCTATCCCATTCCAGATTACTTGATCCCTGATCATCTGCTGGAGACCTAGGGTTATCGGACTCAGATGAAGATACATCGCCTGAAGCCTGAGTGCTGTCGCTGCTACTCGGCATCTACAAAGAACACATGCGAAATTCAGAAAAGCGGCATAAGCATAAAGCTAACAACTTGGTAGCAAGCTGTCTAGACATGTCATGTAATAATTTGGAAAATGTACGGCTAATTTGTTCATTTTGTGTGACTCGAGCGCCCATGATTTGTAAATCAACAATAACTAATTGGAACAAATACAGCTTGTATGTACTAGTTAGGAAGGTAGATAATGAACATATATACGCTCTCCATTATTTTATAGCCAATTTGAGAACATACAGAACCAAATAGGAAGAGGGGTCGCGAGGAAATATGCCTCACCGCGATGTTGAGCAGTAACTGACAGGTTTTTGTGCAACCCCGACAGGAGAGGCGAGGGCTACTGGATCGATATGCTCGAGGGCGGCTGGCGAGCAAACGAAGACGGCGAGGCGCGGGCAGCCATGTATTGGTAACGACAGTGAAGGTAGGGTTGACGCCGAAGAGTGGGCACATGGCCGGGTTGAGCACGCCGGCGCCGGAAAGGGTTCTGGTGTGGATCTGGGGGAAGGGGGAGCTGGCGATGGAGTTTTGGTAGAATATGCGGACTGTTGAGTGAAACAGGGGCAGGCGGTGGGGGGGGGGGGTGTTGGCGGCTTCGGTGAAAAAAGGGCACCAGTAGCGGCGCGGAAAGGCCTATGCAAACGGAAGCCTCTACGAGCCCGTGTGCACAAACAACATAATTTCATTTGAAATGAAGACGTGGTAATTTTGAAATGAAGACGTGAGTTCAACGTTTCGCTCCAATTTTTTTCCCACGGTACGCAATCACCATCATACCCTAGGTTTGATTTTCTGGCGCATTTCAGGTCTTGTTTGCTAAATTTAAGCCATTTGTTGCATTTACCATGCATTTAGTGCATATAAATCAAAACCCTACTGCAACTACATGTGGGTGTTAGCAAAGAAGGTGTAAAAATCATTTATGTGTCGCTTTGCTAGTTTAATTTCATTGTCCGAGAAATAGGAAGAATTTTCAAACATTTCGGCCGCGAGATGCGGCCACCCGCATAGGGCTTGTTGGTAATTTAATTACAGGAAATGCGGATGACCTCAAAAATCACAAAAATCGGTGTGTCACCGTGGCGCAATCTCAAGACCCAGTGGAAACTTTTTGGTAAAGTTTGGCACAAGTTACGATGATCGCTCCTTGCAAACCGGAGCATCTCACAAGAAGGATCATAGTTCCCAATAGGAGATGTGGCAATTCGGACTCCAATCGTCGGTGACTTCATCATTTCGCCTCAATTTTTTTTCCCTGGCGCATTCTGGGTCTCGTTTGCTATATTTAAGCCATTTTTTGCATTTACCATGCATTTTGTGCATATAAATCAAATCCCAACCGCAACTACATGTGGGTGTTGGCAAAGCAGGTCTACGAAATCATGTGTGTGTCGCTTTGCGTGTTTTCATTCATTGTCCAAGGAATTGGAAAAAATTTCAAACATTTCGGATGCGAGATGTGGCCACCGGCGTAGGTCTTGTTGGTATTTTAATTACAGGAAATGCAGATGGAGTCCAAAAATCACGAAAATCAGTGTGTCACCATGGCATGCTCTCAAGACCCCGTGCAAAAAGTTTGGTAAAGTTTGGCACAAGTTTGGATGATCGCTCCTTGGAAACCGGAGCATCTCACAAGAAGGATCATAGTTTCCAAAAGGAGAGGTGGCAATTCGAACTCCAGTCGCCGGTTTTCAATCACTATTATTCACTCTGTGCGTTCGGTTTATTCGGTTTATGTGGTTCGGTAAATACGGTTTTTCGGTTTGTACAGTATTGATACTTCGGTAAATACGGTATGAAATTAAAATACGGTCCGGTTTCGGTATATACCAAACTACTTCGGTATGGTTTCGGTAGATACCATAAAAACCAAAGTTGCCGCGAATTTAAAAACGAGTCAACAAGCTTTAGTTATGTTTTTATGTTTTAGGACTAAACATTTCATATCAAACAAGTGTTTATTTATTTGTACTGGTACTAGTAGCCACTAGCCAACAGCACAACACTATAACACTACAACTGAGCACAGAACAGCCAACAAAGTGGTACTAAACAAGCATAACTAGTGTCAATGTAGCAATGCTGGTAGCAACTAACAAGTGCAGCCAAATATAATAAGTTAACAAAAGAGCAGAACACAACTTCACAAATCACATGCTTCCAACCTTCCAGAATTTATACAATATTAATAGTTCATACGATCACTAATGCCCAACTAGAAAAGGTGCATTACATTACATCTTTACCCCATCAGATGTACAGTCAGCAACCTATTTACCAAAATATTGCTTCAGCCAGCCACCTAATTACCAAAAGTAGCTTCAGCCTTCAACGATTTCCAGCAGCCTAATTACCCAAAAGCAAAATAGCTTTGTTGCTTCGACGACACATCAGTCGATGATGAAGGAATCGTTGTTCTCGCTCGAGGCCTGAAGACCTAGAACCCCTACATGCAAAACATTACAATAGTTAGCACTTAGTAACAGGAAGTTATGCTTCATGGTTCAACTTGTGTACCTTCTTCTAGTTTAGACAACTCCGCTAGATCAGCCTCGACGTTGATACGCTTAGTACGCAACCAATCTTGTGTACAAATCAAGGCTTGGAGTGTCATCGGAGTCAAGGAGCTTCTAAAGTCATCAAGAATACGCCCACTAGTGCTAAAGCTGATTCAGAAGCAACGGTTGAAATAGGTATTGCTAATATGTCACGAGCCATTTTTGAAAGAATAGGAAAGCGTAAGGAGTTGCATTTCCACCAAGTGAGAATGTTGAATTCAGGACTATCCTCTTCTACATCTTCAGCTAGGTACTTATCTATTTCAGTTCTTGTACTTGAAATACCAACACCACTAGTAAGCTTCATCCTCTTGTTGTATAAAGACCTCATAAGCAAGGGATCTGATTGTGGTGTTGAAATCTCAGTAGCACGATCACTAGCTTCAGGTTGAGGTATTGGTTCTTTGACACCATACAATACTTTATATTCACCGAACAGTGACAGAAATGCAGTGTGTACAGAACTCCATATCTTGTTACCTTTACTCACGCCATATGTTTGTTGGATCGTGTCCCTAAAGAAATCAGATTCTTTGGTCCTGTCATAAATAAAGTAATCAAAGTTAGCATGTCATAATAACTCATAAGGGCAGCATCTATATATTGATAAAAATGGACAAATGAATATAAGATTGTTACCTAGGATCAAGAATATAAGCAAGAAATATGTATTTGTTCATTTTCTCTGGATCGCCCCAATATTTATTATATTTGTCCTTCATCTTAATAGCCATGTTTTTGAACACTTGATCATCACCACAGATCACATGTTCACTCCACTTCTCTAGCTGGTAATTAATAGCAGCAACCTCTTCAAAGAATGTGTTGGAAGTAATGTACTGAGTGCCAGAAACCTTAAGAGTCAGCTTATAGAAGTGTTCGAGGAACAATTTGAATTCACTAGCATAAACCCAATCATCATGTGTTGGAGGGCCTGTTTCTCCGTCGGCACCAAGCAAATCTAACTCTTCCTTGTAAGAGGGATCTTGAAGTCGAAGCTGATCAAAGGCCCTCTCATATTTCACAGCTGTCTCCAACATTAGAAATGTGGAGTTCCATCTAGTGCAAACATCAATAGTGAGGTGTCCTTTACTTTCTACCTTGCTGATTACAACACATTTTTTAAAGCTATTCATTCTTTCAGTGGAGCTTCTCACATATTTGACAGCATTTCGAATACGCTGGACAGGATGAGACATTATCTTCAACCCATCTTGTACCACAAGATTAACAATATGAGCCACACACCTCATGTGAAGATATGAACCTTTCGCAACAGCTCCACCCCGATTTTTTAGAGAACTCTTCATGTAGAGTAATCAAGTGTCATTTGACGATGCGTTATCAACAGTAATACTGCACACATTCTCAATTCCCCATTCAATCAATAACTTATCAAGTGCTTTCCCAATAGCCTCCCCTTTGTGGCTGTCTACCAAGACAAAGCTAATGATTTTCTTGTTAAGTTTCCAGTCGCTATCAATGTAATGGGCAGTAAGAACCATGTAATTTTGAAGCTTAGCTGAGGTCCAAGTGTCAGTTGTGAGGCTTACTGTCTGATGAAAATCCATGAAGTGCTTTTTTAGCTTTGCTTTCTCAACTCTATAGAGGTTCATGACATCTCTATATACTGTCGTCCTAGATGGGACATGGAATCTAGGACAAACTTTGGACATAAAATACCTAAAACCTTCCTTCTCAGCGAAAATAAATGGCAGTTCATCCACAACAATCATGCGAGCTAAGGCTGCCCTTACCTCTTCCTCATCGTATTGCCATGAAATCGGAATGCCAGCACTACCATCAGCATTAAGTTGGTAGAAAAGTTGTGTTTGATTGGCCTGACTCCCTGCCTTGGTAGTAGCATACTTCTTACAAATCTTAGCATGATTGTTCAGACCAGATGTACCATTTCTCGATGAATTGACACCCAAGGTCGTTCCACAATAGTTGCATGAAGCAGGTTCTAAGTCATCGGGAAGCCTGGTATAATGCTGCCATATTGCTGCTCTTGGGGCAGGAGGCCTCTTCACTTTCTTGGCACTAGGATCACCACTAGGATCAGGAACCTCGAACCTTTCGAATTGTTCAGTGCTTGGCGGAAAGCTATGATTATTACTCTCGGCCATCTTAGTATCTAAAGAACAGAAACAAAATCTGGATCCATGAGAACGGCCACAAGTTTTCCTAAATGGCTAAATCCAATAGATCAATCAAGTGTGTGTCGTTTTTACTTATTTAGTGTGTAGCAAGCAGTGAGGGTGAGGCCGTGAGAGGATTTATTCTTACCTGCAGGTTGCAGCGTGGGCATGGCTGCGTGGGGCACTGGGGCCGAACCGCCGAAGGTGCCGGAGCCGGAGGGATGGAGGTAGGAGTCGCGCGCTGGGTGTCCTGGTGCCGCCGGCCGCCGCCGGCCGCTATGGTTTTGAGCCGCTGCCGGCCGCTAGGGTTTCGAGCCGCCGCCTGTTCCCTGTTACTTCCAAATCGAGAGGACAGAGGAGAGGACTGAGTCTGAGTCGCTCGGGATGTTAGGTCAGGCAGGTCCTGCGCTGTGGCCTGTCACCTGTGGGCGTGGGCCGCATCACGTGAATGGGCTGCTGCCTGCCGGACCTGAATTAGTGGACCTGGGCTGGGAGTAGCCTTTTCGGGTTTTTTCGGTAAAACCGATTTTTTTCGGTTTTATACCGAAAAAACCGACCTTCAAATGGTTTTTAGATCCTGTACCATACCAAAAACCATAAACCATATAAACCATAAATTAGGGCTCGGTTCGGTTTTCCTCGGTATGGTTTTTCAGTTCGGTTTTCATATGCACAGAGTGAACTATTATACCCTAGGTTTGATTTTCTGGCGCATTTTGGGGCTCCTTTGCTATATTCAAGCCATTTTTTGCATTTACCGGTGAAAGCACATTTGCTCCCTTGGTGGTTTTGGTAATTTATGCCAACATACATGTTGTTGGACTAATGCTTTTATCTAGTGAATTTCAGATGAGTTCAACAATGGCGTGGCAGGGACAAGAGGATGTGGAACCCCTTCAAAATGCTAAGGACAAGGATTGGCAAAAGATCAAGACTCTACATTTTTGGTTTAGTGATCCAAGATCACATTGAGTCCATAGGAAAGCCAATACTATTAAAAGGGGATGAGGTGTTGCTTAATGGTCTTTTTGCTCAAGTGCTTACTGACAGTACTCCTAAATCCTCAACCACTCTCTCTACCCCAAATATGTCCAAAACCTACATTCCAACTCGGCCCCACCGAAATTTCCTATCCGGAGCCACCGAGTTCACCTAGACTTAGCCACTGCCAAAACCCTAACAAATCGGATCCACCGATATGGATCTCGGTCTCACCGAGATGGCCTTGCTAACTCTCTGTAATCGTTTGCACTTACTTCGGTCTCACCGAGTTTTGCAAATCGGTCTCACCGAGATGTCTTGCCAACTATCTGTTGCCTTATTGCTTCACTTCGGTCCAACCGAGTTGATGCAATCGGTGCCACCGAGACGAGGTTTGCCCTAGCCATTGCACTTCAGTCCATCCGAGTTGTTCTTATCGGTCCCACCGAGATTCCTAACGTTCATATCTTTTACACAGTTCGGTGCCACCGAGTCTTCTGAATCGGTGCCACCGAGTTGGGTCAAAAGTGTGTAATGGTTGGATTTTGTGTGGAGGCTATATATACCCCTCCACCACTTCCTTCTCAGAAGAGAGAGCCATCAGAACGTGCCTACACTTCTACCATACATTTTCTGAGAGAGAACCACCTACTCATGTGTTGAGATCAAGATATTCCATTCCTACCATTTGAACCTTGATCTCTAGCCTTTCCCAAGTTGCTTTCCACTCAAATCCTTCTTCCACCATAGCCAAATCTGTGAGGAGTTGTTTGAGTGTTGGGAAGACTATCATTTGAAGCACAAGAGCAAGGAGTTCATCAACAACACACCGTCTATTACCTTTTGGAGAGTGGTGTCTCCTAGATTGGTTAGGTGTCACTTGGGAGCCTCCAACATGATGTGGAGTTAAACCAAGGAGTTTGTAAGGGCAAGGAGATCGCCTACTTCGTGAAGATCTATCCCGAGTGAGGCTAGTCCTTCATGGACGTAAGACATGGTGGAATAGACAAGGTTGCTTCTTCGTGGACCCTTCGTGGGTGGATCCCTCCGTGGACTCGTGCAGCTGTTACCCTTCGTGGGTTGAAGTTTCCATCAACGTGGACGTACGATAGCACCACCTATCGGAACCACGCCAAAAACCACCGTGTCTTCATTGCGTTTGATCTTCCATACTCTACCCTTTACATTCCGTACTTTTGCATGCTTTACTATTTCCGCTGCTCAATCTCTAGATATGCATGTGTAGAAAGTATTGGAGTGATCTTAACTCGTGCCAAAATCTGCCTAAGTTACAAGATAAATTAAAATCTGCAACTTTGGTTGGTTAAGTGTCTATTCACCCCCCTCTAGACCTATCTCCTTGATCCCACAATTGGTATCAGAGCCTTGGTCTCCATTGCCTTGGTTTCATCACCATTGGAGGGAGATGGATGTGTCTACTTTGGGGAGTCTTAGACGTAGAGTGCCTATTCTCAATGGGGAGTGTTACAACTTTTGGAAGGATGAGATGCTTGATATCTTTGATGAATTTAACTTGAGCAAGTATATTCATAATCCTTATGTGCCCCCTATCGATCCCTTTCATCCTACTCATGAAGAGGAAATTGACATGCTTCGTAATCTTAGAACCGTCAATCTTATCATTAGAGGATTACCTAAAGTTGTGCTTGGTTGTATGCAAAACTTTGAATGTGCTTATACTCTATGGCATGACTTAGAAAAGCGATATCCCAATTACTCTTTAAAGAGTCTCGATAAGATTCTTCATAAGGCTGTTGCTTTTCACAAGATGAGTCCTAGTGATCCTAAGTTTGATGATTGCTTGTTTGAGCTTCGTGATCTTATGCGTGCCAAAGGAGATGTTAGAACTATTAGTAATATTATCATGGAAGCCATTAGAAGTCATAAACTTGAACATTGTCATGAAATTAATGAATCTATTACCCTAGGTAATGATCACACGCATGATGATGAAGATGTTGAGCATGGCTACTATGATGAGGATGAAGAGTTTGATATTGAATTCGAGAAGACCATGAGGAATCTAAGTCTTATGGCAAATCTTCGAGATTACATGGCCAGAGGAAAAGAATGGATTCTTGATAGTGGATGTACCGATCACATGACCGGAGATAGAGACATGTTTCGTGAGCTTGCTAAAAATGATGGTCCACGCAAGTATGTGACTTTTGGAGACAACTCCAAGGGTAAGGTACTTGGCCTTGGTAAGGTGGCCATATCCAATGATAGCTCCATACAAAATGTTATGCTTGTTGAATCTCTTGGTTACAATCTTCTTTCCGTATCTAGACTAGCCGATTTTGGTTTTAATGTTCTATTTACCAAAGTAGATTGCCAAGTGTTTCGCCAAGATAATCATAATATGGTCTTTACCGGCATTTGTAGAGGTGATCTATACATTGTTGATTTCACTAAGAGAGCCCAACCTCATACATGCTTAATTGCTAAATCTTCTAAAGGTTGGTTATGGCATAGAAGACTTGGACATGTTGGCATGCGTAACCTTGATAAACTTGTTAAAGGAGATCACATTCTTGGAGTGAAAGATGTTATATTTGACAAAGATCGACTTTGTAGTGCTTGCCAAGCAGGAAAACAAGTTGGAGGAAGCCATCCTGTGAAGAACATTATGACCACAAGGAGACCACTCGAGCTACTTCATATGGATCTTTTTGGTCCCAACTCCTACAAGAGTCTTGGTGGTAACTCTTTTGGTTTGGTCATTGTTGATGATTTTTCCAGATTTACGTGGGTGTTCTTTCTTGATGACAAATAGCAGGTACAAAAGATCTTCAAGAACATCGCAAGAAAGGCTCAAAATCAATTTGAAGTGAAGATCAAGAAGGTTCGGAGTGACAACGGAACGGAGTTCAAGAATGCCAATGTGGACACCTTTCTTGATGAGGAGGGTATTTCACATGAGTTCTCGGCTACGTACACACCTCAACAAAATGGAGTTGTTGAGAGAAAGAACCGGACACTTATTGAGATGGCAAGAATGATGCTTGATGAATACAAGACGTCAAGACATTTTTGGGCGGAAGCGGTTGAAACAGCTTGTCATGCAACAAATCGACTTTACCTTCACAAGCTTCTTGGTAAAACGGCATATGAACTACTCACCGGTAACAAACCACAAGTTGGATACTTTCGAGTATTTGGCTCGAAATGTTACATTCTTGACAAGCATCGCCGTTCAAAATTTGCTCCTAAATCTCATGAAGGATTTCTACTTGGTTATGGATCGAACTCTCACACTTACCGTGTCTACAACAACTTCACTCGAAAAGTTGAAGAGACGGTAGATGTGAAGTTTGATGAGACTAACGGCTCGCAAGTCGAGCAATTGCCACTTGATGTAGGAGATCAAGAACCATCGGAAGCAATCCAAGACTTGCCCATTGGCAAGATTCACCCCATGGAAGTGAAGGAGAGTACCTCGTCTACTCAAGTGGAAGCCCCAACTTCACATCAAGGTGAACGACAAGTTGATATGGAGGCATCCACAAGTGGAACACGTCAAGACGATGGGAATGAGGAAGTGCAACAAGATGATCCACCTCAACCTCCTTCTCCACCTCCACAAGCGAACAACTACAACATCAACGAAGAAGAAGAATATGATGATGATGAGGAAGCCTCACCACAACCCAAGAAAAGGCTACCTCGAGTTAGAGCAAGAATTGACAAGGATCATCCCGTCGAACAAATACTTGGAGATATCCAATCCGGGAGAATCACTCGCTCTAAATCTCGTTTAGCTAACTTTTGTGACCATTACTCATTCATCTCTAGTGTTGAACCCTTGAAGGTGGAAGATGCTCTCAAGGACCCTGATTGGGTGAATGCAATGCACGAGGAGCTACAAAACTTTGAGAGGAACCAAGTTTGGACATTGGTTGAGAAGCCTAAGGAAGAGCAAAACATCATTGGAACCAAATGGGTGTTTCGGAATAAGCAAGATTAAGATGGACAAGTTGTACGCAACAAGGCTTGTCTCGTAGCACAAGGTTACACACAAGTCGAAGGTATGGACTATGGTGAGACCTATGCCCCCGTTGCACGACTTGAATCCACTCGCATTTTACCCGCCTATGCCAATCATCATGATATCACTCTTTACCAAATGGATATTAAAAGTGCTTTCTTAAATGGTGAAATTGAGGAGGAAGTGTATGTTAAACAACCTCCCGGCTTTGAGAATCCCAAGAAACCTAATCATGTGTACAAACTTTGTAAAGCTCTTTATGGTCTTAAACAAGCCCCTAGAGCTTGGTACAAATGCTTGACAAAGTTCCTTCTTGAAAAAGGTTTTGAAATTGGGAAGATTGATTCAACTTTGTTCACTAAGAGGGTAAATGGAGAACTATTTGTATGCCAAATTTATGTTGATGATATTATCTTTGGATCCACTAACCCCTCTTTTAGTGAAAAGTTTGGAAGGTTAATGTCGTAAAAGTTCGAGATGTCTATGATGTGTGAACTCAAATTCTTTCTTGGTTTGCAAATCAAGCAAACTAAGGAGGGTACCTTTGTTTCTCAAACAAAGTATACCAAGGACTTATTCAAGAAGTTCAACATGCAAGAGAGTAAAGGTATGAAAACCCCCATGCCCACGAGTGGACATCTTGACTTGACCAAGGATGGCAAACCGGTTGATCAAAAGGTTTATCGATCTATGATTGGTTCATTGCTATATCTATGTGCCTCCCGTCCCGACATTATGCTAAGTGTGTGCATGTGTGCACGATACCAAGCGACACCAAAAGAGTGTCACCTTAAGGCGGTGAAAAGAATTGTGAGATACTTGTTACATACACCAAACTTTGGCATATGGTATCCCAAAGGATCTTCTTTTAATCTTGTTGGCTATTCCGATTCGGACTATGTCGGAGACAAGGTTGACAGAAAATCCACTTCGGGTACATGTCAATTTCTTGGTAGATCACTTGTGTCTTGGTCCTCCAAGAAACAAAACTCGGTATCTCTATCTACTGCCGAAGTGGAATACATTGCCGCGGGATCATGTTGTGCTCAATTACTATGGATGACACAAACTCTTAAAGACTATGGTGTGCATGTGAGACATGTACCATTACTATGTGACAATGAGAGTGCCATTAAGATAGCACACAATCCTGTGCAACATTCTCGAACTAAGCATATTGAGGTTCGTCACCATTTTATTCGAGATCATGTTGAGAAAGGTGACATTGACCTTAAACATGTTCGTACCGACAGACAATTGGAGGACATCTTTACCAAACCCCTTGATGAGAAAGTGTTTGTCACTTGAGAAGTGAGTTGAACATCATTGATGCTTCAAATGTGAACTAGAGGTTCATGTGGATGCATACAAGGGCATGAGCATTCTTGACTAATCCATGATATCTTTCATGATCATCTTATATCATGGACATTTTGCTCCCTTGTATTGTATCTAACCTTTTGTAGGTACTTGGACAAGCTTCATGACACAAGATTGCATCTCACTCTTATCTTGAGCAATCTTGTATGACCCAAGTATCAACAATTGTTGGTGGAACAAGGAACAAGACAACCTAAACATATCCTTTGACAATTTCTTGAGTTATGCTTCACTCTTGTCATTTTGGATATACATGTTGTTCCTTGCAAAACTAACCCATGTAGGAAGATGAACTACAAATGATAGGATAGCTCCAAATTTCAATTCATGAGCATCCACTTCAAGTTCAACTACATGATGGACTTCACCACCAAATCCCAATGTAAGTTCTCACATCTTAGAGAAGCTTTATTCAAAGACATGAGCTAAAGCAACTCAACAAGATGTGAATACATTTAAATGCTTAAAGGAAAAATGGCAACCCCATTTCGAGCTTAACCGATGAGTATGACCTATGATCAAGTGTTCTCACTTGAATCCTAAGTCAATATACTCTAACATAGGTGACCTAGTCACCGACCCATCTAGATGAAGTTCTCTAGTGTTTCTTCTGTTTGTTCTCTTCTTGCTAAAAAAAACTTCATCTAGACGTTTCTTTGCTTCTTTTCTGTGTCTTTTCTTTTAGTTAGTTTCACAGCTAATTCATTGCAAATCTTTGTGAGAATTCCTTTGCCTAGTGAGCTGAGTTGACAAATAGTTCCATTGAACCAAACTCGGTTCCACCGAATTGACTCAACTCGGTGTCACCGATTTTGCTGCTCTAAGGAATATTCTATCAAATATTTCCTGAGTTTTTCTGCTCCAGCTCCACTTAATGATTCTTATCCTCTACTTGCATCTAGAGCGACACAATGGCTAGATGTGTTTCTCAAGGACCAAACCCACTTGATCAATAACCTTGAAGTCCCTTCTTGGAAATTGATGTCAAAGGGGGAGAAAGGAATACACATCAAAGCTTATCACTACAAACGAGATGCACCTTACAAGAGGAGAGAATGTTACATGTTTCTAAGAGGGGAGAAACATGATTAGTTTGTTATTTGGTTGTTCTAGTTTTCTCACCCTACCTACTCCCAATATCCATGTCAGATTCAGGGGGAGAGGAAGTTCTTTAAGGGGAGACAACTATTTATTTTGGGGACATGTTTGCTTCAAAGAAGTATTCACCTAGTGATACTCTCTTCTACATGTCATCCCAATCTTGGTTTCTTGTTGATCTTGTGTCTTTTCTTGAAGAAATTATCTTGTGTTATCTAACCTTGTTTTCTCAAGTGTATTTCTTCAGGTACTCGATCAAGAACTTCAAGGTAAGTATATGCATCATACTCATGAACATGATTGACCTCTTGCTAGTACATATTGTTTGCAAGAAGACAATCATGGACATATGGATATCTAAATGTCATATATATTGCTCTGATGCATATAGCCAAGATACATGTTGCATGTATATTTCCCATGAGATATCACCATGTTATGCACATCTTCAAGGGGAGTTCAAGGGAGCTCATACATGTTACATGTTTTCTTCAAAGCTTTCATACATACCTCTGCTATATCTGTATTTGAAGCTTTGATGTATGTTGTCATCAATTACCAAAAAGGGGGAGATTGAAAGAACATTTGCTCCCTTGGTGGTTTTGGTAATTTATGCCAACATACATGTTGTTGGACTAATGCTTTTATCTAGTGAATTTCAGATGAGTTCAACAATGGCGTGGCAGGGACAAGAGGATGTGGAACCCCTTCAAAATGCTAAGGACAAGGATTGGCAAAAGATCAAGACTCTACATTTTTGGTTTAGTGATCCAAGATCACATTGAGTCCATAGGAAAGCCAATACTATTAAAAGGGGATGAGGTGTTGCTTAATGGTCTTTTTGCTCAAGTGCTTACTGACAGTACTCCTAAACCCTCAACCACTCTCTCTACCCCAAATATGTCCAAAACCTACATTCCAACTCGGCCCCACCGAAATTTCCTATCCGGAGCCACCGAGTTCACCTAGACTTAGCCACTGCCAAAACCCTAACAAATCGGATCCACCGATATGGATCTCGGTCTCACCGAGATGGCCTTGCTAACTCTCTGTAATCGTTTGCACTTACTTCGGTCTCACCGAGTTTTGCAAATCGGTCTCACCGAGATGGCTTGCCAACTCTCTGTTGCCTTATTGCTTCACTTCGGTCCAACCGAGTTGATGCAATCGGTGCCACCGAGACGAGGTTTGCCCTAGCCATTGCACTTCGGTCCATCCGAGTTGTTCCTATCGGTCCCACCGAGATTCCTAATGTTCATATCTTTACACAGTTCGGTGCCACCGAGTCTTCTGAATCGGTGCCACCGAGTTGGGTCAAAAGTGTGTAACGGTTGGATTTTGTGTGGAGACTATATATACCCCTCCACCACTTCCTTCTCAGAAGAGAGAGCCATCATAACGTGCCTACACTTCTACCATACATTTTCTGAGAGAGAACCACCTACTCATGTGTTGAGATCAAGATATTCCATTCCTACCATTTGAACCTTGATCTCTAGCCTTTCCCAAGTTGCTTTCCACTCAAATCCTTCTTCCACCATAGCCAAATCTGTGAGGAGTTGTTTGAGTGTTGGGAAGACTATCATTTGAAGCACAAGAGCAAGGAGTTCATCAACAACACACCGTCTATTACCTTTTGGAGAGTGGTGTCTCCTAGATTGGTTAGGTGTCACTTGGGAGCCTCCGACATGATGTGGAGTTGAACCAAGGAGTTTGTAAGGGCAAGGAGATCGCCTACTTCATGAAGATCTATCCCGAGTGAGGCTAGTCCTTCATGGACGTAAGCCATGGTGGAATAGACAAGGTTTCTTCTTCGTGGACCCTTCGTGGGTGGAGCCCTCCGTGGACTCGCGCAGCCGTTACGCTTCGTGGGTTGAAGTCTCCATCAACGTGGACGTATGATAGCACCACCTATCGGAACCACGCCAAAAACCACCGTGTCTTCATTGCGTTTGATCTTCCATACTCTACCCTTTACATTCCGTACTTTTGCATGCTTTACTATTTCCGCTACTCAATCTCTCGATATGCATGTGTAGAAAGTATTGGAGTGATCTTAACTCGTGCCAAAATCTGCCTAAGATACAAGAGAAATTAAAATCTGCAACTTTGGTTGGTTAAGTGTCTATTCACCCCCCCTCTAGACCTATCTCCTCGATCCCACAACCGGGCATTTAATGCATATAAATCAAATCCCAACTGCAACTGCATGTGGTGATGAAAGGGATGAGGATTGCCGTTCGATCTGGGTGCATCCAACGGTGCAGACGTACGATCCGTGGGGTTTGGGTTCTGGCCAATCAGAACGCACGACTCACATCGCGTGCAGTAGGGGTCGTCGGCCACGGTTTGGTAGGTAGACGGCTTCGTGAATGAACCGTGTGTTATTTGCAAACCAGATTGCATATGTTCTATTCATACATACTGAGGTGAGATCAATTGAGTGTGCTACTCTAGGGTATATAATCATAAATAGTTTGAACTCATTGCCTGTGCTGACAACATATCAAGGTCAACATATTAATCGTTCTTAGATCAACAGAAGGCCGGGCATAACTCACAATTCAGTACATGTGACAGTTCTAATTGAACGAATTATGCTGCAGAATAGACATAATAAATAGTGTTACGTATTAATTCCCATGTCATGGGAGAACTGGGATCATTAGGTTAACCCCGAATGAACTTAGGATTTCTGATGATTTTAAACTTCTCTTTATGTTTGGTGCATGATCCCTTGGCTGGCAACTCAGCAAATTCATCGTACTCGTCCTCATCAGCAACACCCTCGACGCCCAGTACCCTCCTCTTCCCACGCATCACTACATGGCAGTTCTTATGCAAGGGGTCTTTCACATAGAAAATCTGGGTTGCATCGCTGGAAAGAATGAACGGGTCCTTGTGATATGCCATCTTTGTCATGTTAACATGGGTCTTCCTGTATTCATCAACCTTTACCTGACTAAGAGGGACCCATTTGCACCTGAATAATGCCACCTTAACTTCCACATAGTTAAGCTCCCAAATCTCTTCGATGGTTCCATAGTATACCCTTTTATCAGCTTCATCTACAGTTATGTATTCTATTCGAATAGAGCTGTTCTGATATGAGGTCTTCTTATCACGTTCCTCAGTGTAGAATGTGTAGCCATTTATGTCATACGCTGGGTACCTCAATACCGTAGGTGATGGCTTTCGTGCCAACCACGTTTCAATGTCATCCGTGGATCCGCGTGACAAACGATCCTTCAGCCATCTGACATAGTCCTTATTGTGCACCTTCATCACGACATCTAATGGATGCACCATGGGTAAGAAGCTTCGTCGTATCTCCGCCAAGTGTTCTTTAGCATAAGCGTCGAGAACTGGGCTGTTAAGCAGTACCGTCAAATGGGCTTGATCGGTCTCATCTCCGGGTGCAGCGTGTGGTGCGCCAACAAGGACCGGCTTACCAGCTAGCCTTCCCTAGTGGAGAGAGAGGGGCAAACCTATAGGTCTTTGTTTCATGTATTCGGTGCAAAACTCAACCACCTCATCCGCGGTATAACCTTGTAGGATGCTTGCCTCTGGATGGCATCGGTTCTGACAATAATGCTTCAATATTCCCATGTACCGCTCGAAGGGATACATGTTGCAAAGAAACACAAGACCACAGTACTTTATCTCATCGACAAGGTGCACAGTGAGATGGACCATGACATCAAAGAATGATAGTGGGAAAAACATCTCTAGGTTGGACAATATTCTTGCAATATCCTCTTGCATATAATCCAGCTCTTCACGATCTACCACTTTCTTCATAGTTTGTTGAAGAAATCACAGAGATCAATGATTGTGTTTCTTATGTCTGTGTCCATCAAATTCCTGATGGCCACCGGGAGGATTTGTGTCAACATTACGTGGCAATCATGTGACTTCATGTGTGCCAACTTCATTTTACCTGAGCTCACATCCACGAGACTTCTGATGTTTGCGGAGTAGAAAGAGGGTGTCTTAACTGATAACAAATAGTCAAAGAACTGTTTTGCTTCTTTTGGAGTGAAATTGTAACTCTGTCTAACGTGGAGGAATTTTTCATCATCTTCTGCTTCATTCATGCATTTTGGTTGATCACCAAGAATATCGAGTCGTGCACCGTCACCATCCTTTGTTTTACCTTTAATCTTGAGTAGAGTACCAAGGATGCTTTCACATATGTTCTTCTCTATGTGCATGACATTGATGCAGTGACGTACACTTAGAATCTCCCAGTAAGGTAATTGCTAGAACACTGATTTCTTCTTAAACACTTGCCCCTTGGGTGTTTTTTTGATGACGAACCGTGTCCCTTGCCAAGCACAACTTCAATTTGTTTAGCCATGCTGTGGACCTCCTTCCTAGAATAAGGTATTGGGCCCAAACCTACCTCTGTCGTACCATCAAATTGAGCTTTCATCTTTCGGTATGGTGATCTTTCCGTAAGAACCAATGATGACGCAAATACACGGATTTGGGCGAGTTGGAAAGAATTCTACTCGCTGTCCTATCCATGCATGTGACACATCCTACATCTCCCCTTGTTTTCTGCCCCGACATGTTGCCTAATGCCGTCATATCTTGAATGGTGTGCAGCAGCAACGCATGTAGATCGAAAAACTCCTTTTGTAAGCATCATAACATTTTACACCAGGCTCTTTTTCCCACAATGTCAGTAGTTCTTCTACTAGTAGCTGAAAGTAAATGTCGATGTCATTTCTAGGTTGCTTCGGGCCTTGGATAATCATTGACATCATGATGTATTTTTTCTTCATACACAACCAAGGAGCAAGGTTATATATGCACAGAAGCACTGGCCATGTGCTGTGTTTGGTGCTCATATTGCCAAATGGATTCATCCCATCAATACACTCCCCGAGCCATATTGATGAGGACATCAATACCATAGTTACACCCACAGCCCCTGCTACTATACATACTAGACCAATTACTAGAGCTCCTGCACGCCTGTTAAATTATCAGGTACTTTCGTTTCTTGGGAATAATTCTAATGTTCATGAGAATATGATGCTGCCTAAAATAGATACATTTGTGTTGATTACTAATGAAGGGCCTAGCATGGACAAGAGGGATGAACACTGGAGCAGGATCAAGCATGGAGATGAAGGCGCGTGCGAGGGGTACCAGAACAGCATTTCTGATGGAGTTTTCAGCACTTTGAAGCCTCCATGATGGCGTACAAGGACATGGATGAAATATACAAGATGCCCTTTCATAAATTTCGTCCATAGCTTATTTTAGGTGTTACGTCACCTTAGTTTTGGGCCAGGCCCATGTAATTTCGAAATACACTTAATAGGCAGTTTTTAGAGTCCGTATTAATAGGAAAAATGACTTAGGACAGAATTTAGTCCCACCTTGACAAGGGTGGACGAAATTCCCCTCTGTCTCCCTATAAATACAGCCATTAGGGCATCGTTTTAGACTTGGGTTTTGTTTAGATTAAAAGTTCGCCATAGTTGCAACTTCGCGTACTTCGTTTGTGTTCAACGACCAGACCAAGACGTCACAGAATCCCACTTTCTTTAATAAAGCTTTCCTCTTATATTCGCAATATTCAGATTGTAATTTCAATTTCTTGCTTGTTCTTCGTTTGCACGCAGGAAATAGACCTTCGTGGTCAGGTTGATCGTGCTCCGGCGTCATCAATAACCTCTCGGAGTTGGTTTAGCGATTGCTAAGGCGCGACGTCATTGCACGTTCGTAGTCAGATCGTCAAAGTCGACTTCTACCAAAACGATAGCCACCATCTCATCGAAAGACGGGACACCTTAGCCTCTATGAAGTGGTATTAGATTTCCAGGTTGCTCGGTGAGATTTTCTAGTGTTTTGTAGTTTAGATCGCATCTGTTCTTCATACCTACAGTCCACGAAAAAGCCACAAAAAAAATTAGGGTTAGTTCATCATATCCGAACCAATCTGAGCCTGTTGCAATTTTCTGTTTGGTGTTTTGCTTTGTTGAATTTGCGGTTGCATCGTCGTGTCGAGTTGCTGGTCTTAGCATGTAGTCCTTTAGAGTTTCGAGTTCTGTTCACTAGTTGTCACGCCACCGCCGCACCATCGTCATCACCGCTGCCATATACCACCACCGCAACGTCTCCATCACCGCTGCCATATACCACCACCGCACCATCTCCATCATCGCTGCCATATACCACCACCACACCGTCTCCATCACCCCTGCCATATACCACCACCGCACCGTCTCCATCACCGATGCCATATACCACCACCGTACCGTCTTCATCATCGCTGCCATATACCACCACCAATCCGAGCCCATATACCGCCCCCTGTCCACCACCAATCCGAGTCCATCCCATATTCGGTTTGGTTTTGCGTTCCATCTGTCGTCAGATTCGAGTTGCCTTGTCTGAGTAGGTTTCGGATTTCATCAATCTTTCTCTGTCCGTAGAAGAGGGGTGATTTCCAAAAAAAAAGAGTCTGGAAACCACGCTCCGTTTAGGCCCAAAATTTTCCAAAAACGTACATGTCAAAAAAAATTCTAGCTATCCTATTTTTAGGTGTTCGCGAGCGTTTTGAGACAATCCCCATTATAAAAAGTTTTTTTGAGCCGTTTCAAATTTTTGGGTCCGTGCAGTCGAAAAAAAATTAGTCAATTTTTTTCCGTGCCTATCCTGTTTTTAGACCTCGGGAAGAGTTTTGAGACACTCGCCATTATAGCAATTTTTTGCTAAAAAAAGCGCAAAAAAAAGAGCGCCAAAAAAGAGTGATTTTTTTTCCAGAGTGTGCTTTTCCCTTGATTACGTGCCGCGCCGTGATTTTGTTGGTGTTCTAGGCTCGCGTCTCTAGTACGGTCTAGCCTAGGACCAGCACAGTACCGTCGTTGAGCGTTTATTCCACTTTGCATCTCTGAATTGATTATTGCTGACCCCTTTTTGCTACCATATTATAAGCCTTCCCAGCTACACATACATCTACGTCGTGCGTTTGACACCACCTGACCATCACTCTATTCATGCTTTGAGGCATTTTGACTGCAATGGTTGCCGCTCACCGCCTGCTGCTTGGTAAGAATTGGTAAGAATTTGTGATTCGCTTGACGGATTTGTGACTTTCCACCACACCACTTCATATTAGTAGTCTGTAGGACATATTCTTGTGTGTTTCTATTGCTGCTAACCATGACAGGATCACGAGCCGACCAGATCGACTGGGAGAACATGACGCAGAAGGAACTACATGATAAATTTCAACAAATGCTGGGTGAACAGGTACAAGACGTGATGAGCAGCTTTGGAAAGGCACTGGAGAGGATAGATGACATTGAGAAGAAAATTGACACCAAGTTGGACGCCAAGTTCGATGAACTGCTCACGCGTCTACCACAGCCACCTGCTGCCCCTGCTGCACCGTTGCAACACCAATAACGACCACCTCCACGTCGCCCCGCTCAAGTAGGACGAGCGCAGCGTGTTCCCCTTGAGCCCGACCAACATTCTGGTGCCGCTGCAACTACTGCTGATGCTTTTGTGGCTCCTGCTGCTATTGTTGACGAGAACGCTGATTACGAGGATGATTACGAGGATTAGGTTGCTCAAAATCAGAACTACGTGCAACCACTAGCGCCACCACCTGGTCGTCCACATGCATATGATCGCAACGGTAGGGCTGCACCACCCCCTCAGGTACGAGATCATGACCATGTCCCTAAACTGAAATTGAATATTCCACCATTTGAGGGTAGATACATTCCTGATGTATATCTTACTTGGGAGTTAGAAACTGAACAACGTTTTACATGCTTACAATATCTTGAGGATAGACGTGTTGCTGCTGCTGTTTGTGCATTCACTAGTTTTGCTTGTGTTTGGTGGTCTTAACATTGTCGATTATATCATGATAATATCCCCACAACATGGGCTGCTTTGAAAATTGCTATGCGTACTCGTTGGGTTCCACCATATTATCAATGTGAATTACTTCAAAAATTGCAGCATTTAAGACAAGTAATTTTTTTTGTTGAAGAATATTATCAGGAATTACAAACTGGCATGATTAGATGTGGTATTGTTGAGGATAATGAAGCTATGCTTGCACGTTTTATGGGTGGACTAAATAGAGAAATTCAAACCATCTTAGAGTATAAGGATCACTCATTTGTTCCATCTTGCTTGCAAAGCTGAACGTGAAGTGCAAGATCGACAGGCATTGGCGCGAATTAATTTTTCTGCAGGTCGATCTTCATCATGGACACCACGTACATCATCTACTTCCACACGTCCGGCTGCACCACCGCTAACTTCAGCCGCCAACTCCAACCGAGATACAAGAAAACAGGCACCACCATCATCCGCCAAGAGCACACCTTCCGGTCCCGCACAGTGCTCTTCTTCATCCATGGCATCAACAGGGCCAACACATGATGTTATATGTCATCATTGCAGTGGTCGTGGTCATTATGCGAGCAAATGCCCATCCCAGCGTGTGATGGTTGTTACTGAGGATGGTGGGTATGAGTCTGCTAGTGATTATGATGAGGACACATTGGCTCTTATTGCTAGTGAAGAACAAGGTGGAGATGATTCTGAACAAGAGACGCAATACATGGATGCTAAAGACGCTGACAGGTATGAAAGTTTAGTTGCTCAACGTGTTTTGAGTGTGCAGGTAACACAGGCTGAGCAAAATCAGAGGCAAAATTTGTTCCATACAAAGGGAGTTGTGAAGGAACGTTCTATCCGCATCATAATAGATGGAGGGAGTTGCAACAACTTGGCTAGCATGGAGATGGTGGAGAAGTTGTCTCTCACCACCAGACCACATCCGCATCCTTACTACATACAATGGTTCAACAACAGCGGCAAGGTTAAGGTAACACGTATTGTTCGTGTGCATTTTAGTATCTCTACATATGCTGATTCTGTTGATTGTGATGTGGTACCCATGCAAGCATGTTCTCTATTACTTGGTAGACCATGGCAGTTTGATAAAAATTCTGTACACCATGGTAGGAACAATCAGTATACTCTTGTTCATAAGGATAAACATATTACTTTGCTTCCTTTGTCTCCTGATTCCATTTTGAAAGATGATATTAATAGAGCTAGTAAAGCAAAACGGGAGCAAAGTAAGAGTGAAAATCAGATTGTGGCAAAAGAATTTGAGCAACAAATGAAGCCTAATAACAAACCATCTAGTGTTGCTTCTGAAATTAAATTGAAAAGTGGATGTTTACTTGCCACCAAATCTGATATTGATGATCTAGATTTCAGCAAATCTGTTTGCTATGCTTTTGTGTGCTAGGAGGCATTATTTTCATTCGAGGACGTGCCATCCTCTTTGCCTCCTGCTGTCACTAACATTTTGCAGGGGTTCGCTGATGTCTTTCCACAAGATGTGCCACCGAGATTACCTCCTATTCGAGGGATTGAGCATCAGATTGACTTAATTCCCGGTGCTTCGCTGCCCAACCGTGTGCCATATCGTACCAATCCAGAGGAGACAAAGGAAGTTATGTGTCAAGTACAGGAGCTACTCGACAAAGGTTATATACGCGAATCTCTTAGTCCTTGTGCTGTTCCCATTATACTAGTGCCAAAAAAGGATGGTACATCGCGTATGTGTGTTGATTGTAGATCCATTAATAATATTACAATTCGTTATCATCATCCTATTCCTAGGCTAGATGATATGCTTGATGAATTAAGTGGCTCTACCATTTTCTCCAAAGTTGATTTGCATAGTGGATACCATCAAATTCGTATGAAATTGGGAGATGAATGGAAAATAGCATTTAAAACTAAGTTTGGCTTATATGAGTGGTTAGTCATGCCTTTTGGGTTAACTAATGCACCTAGTACTTTCATGAGATTAATGAACGAGGTTTTACGTGCTTTCATTGGACGATTTGTGGTAGTCTATTTTGATGATATACTGATTTATAGCAGATCTTTGGAGGAACATTTAGAACATTTACGTGCTGTTTTTATTGCACTACGTGATGCACGTTTGTTTGGTAACCTTGGGAAGTGCACCTTTTGTACCGACCGAGTATCTTTTCTTGGATATGTTGTTACATCACAGGGAATTGAAGTTGATAAAACCAAGATTGAAGCTATTGAGAGTTGGCCGCAGCCCAAAATGGTCACACAAGTGAGGAGTTTTCTTGGCCTCGCTGGTTTCTATAGGCGTTTTGTGAGAGATTTCAGCACCATTGCTGCACCTCTCAATGAGCTTACAAAGAAGGATGTGCCTTTTGTTTGGGGTACCGCATAGGAAGAAGCCTTCACGGTATTGAAAGATAAGTTGACACATGCTCCTTTACTCCAACTTCCTGATTTTAATAAGACTTTTGAGCTTGAATGTGATGCTAGTGGAATTGGATTAGGAGGTGTGTTATTACAAGATGGTAAACCTATTGCATACTTTTCTGAAAAATTGAGGGGGCCTAGTTTGAACTATTCTACTTATGATAAAGAATTATATGCTCTTGTTCGGACTTTAGAAACATGGCAACATTATTTATGGCCCAAAGAATTTGTTATACATTCTGATCATGAATCTTTGAAACATATTAAAAGTCAAGAAAAACTGAACCGTAGACATGCTAAATGGGTTGAATTCATTGAGACTTTCCCTTATTTCATTAAACACAAGAAGGGTAAAGAAAATGTTATTGCCGATGCATTGTCTTGTCGCTATACTATGCTGTCACAAGTTGACTTTAAAATATTTGGTTTTCAGACCATCAAAAATCCATATGTGCATGATGCTGATTTTAAAGATGTAATGCAGAATTGTAAAGAAGGAAGAACATGGAATACGTTCATAATTAATGATGGATTTGTGTTCCGTGCTAACAAGCTATGCATTCCAGCTAGCTTTGTTCGTCTTTTGTTGTTGCAGGAGGCGCATGGAGGAGGATTAATGGGACACTTTGGCGTGAAGAAGACGGAGGACGTACTTGCTACACATTTCTTTTAGCCAAAGATGAGACGGGATGTTGAGCGTTTTGTTGCTCGCTGCACTACATGTCAAAAAGCTAAGTCACGACCCAATCCTCATGGTTTATATATGCCTTTGCCTATACCTAGTGTTCCTTGGGAGGATATATCTATGGACTTTGTTTTAGGTTTACCTCGAACAAAGAAGGGGAGGGATAGCATATTTGTTGTCGTGGATAGATTTTCGAAAATGGCACACTTTATACCATGTCATAAAAGTGATGATGCTGCAAATGTTGTTGATTTGTTCTTTCGTGAAATTATTCGCTTGCATGGTGTGCCAAATACAATTGTTTCAGATCGTGATACTAAATTTCTTAGCCACTTTTGGAGATGTTTATGGGCTAAGTTGGGGACAAAATTGCTTTTTAGTACTACATGTCACCCCCAAACTGATGGACAAACTGAAGTAGTCAATAGAACATTGTCTACTATGCTTAGGGCTGTTTTAAAGACTAATCTGAAAATGTGGGAAGAATGCTTGCCTCATATTGAATTTGCTTATAATCATTTGCTGCATTCTACTACTAAGATGTGCCCTTTTGAAATTGTGTATGGTTTCCTACCTCGTGCACCCATTGATTTGTTGCCTCTTCCATCTTCAGAGAAGGTTAATTTTGATGCTAAACAACGTGTTGAATTGATCTTAAAATTGCATGAGTTAACTAAGGAAAACATTGAGCGTATGAATGCTAAATATAAACTTGTTGGAGATAAGGGTAGAAAACATGTTGTCTTTGCACCTGGAGATCTTGTTTGGTTACATTTGCGCAAGGATAGGTTTCCTGATTTGCGCAAGTCAAAGCTAATGCCACGTGCTGATGGTCCCTTTAAGGTGTTAGAGAAATAAATGATAATGCATATAAACTTGAGCTGCCTGCAGATTTTGGGGTTAGTCCCACTTTTAACATTGCAGATTTGAAGCCATATTTGGGTAAGCAAGATGAGCTTCCGTCGAGGACGACTTAATTTCAAGAAGGGGAGGATGATGAGGACATCAATACCATAGTTACACCCACAGCCCCTGCTACTATACATACTGGACCAATTACTAGAGCTCGCGCACGCCAGTTAAATTATCAGGTACTTTCGTTTCTTGGGAATAATTCTAATGTTCATGAGAATATGATGCTGCCTAAAATAGATACATTTGTGTTGATTACTAATGAAGGGCCTAGCATGGACAAGAGGGATGAACACTGGAGCAGGATCAAGCATGGAGATGAAGGTGCGTGCGAGGGAAACCAGAACAGCATTTCTGATGGAGTTTTCAGCACTTTGAAGCCTCCATGATGGCGTACAAGGACATGGATGAAATATACAAGATGACCTTTCATAAATTTCATCCATAGCTTATTTTAGGTGCCGCGTCACCTTAGTTTTGGGCCAGGCCCATGTAATTTCGAAATACACTTAATAGGTAGTTTTTAGAGTTCGTATTAACATGGAAAACAACTTAGGACAAAATTTAGTCCCACCTTGCCAAGGGTGGACGAAATTCCCCTCTGTCTCCATATAAATACAGCCATTAGGGCGTCGTTTTAGACTTGGGTTTTGTTTAGATTAAAAGTTTGCCATAGCCGCAACTTCGCGTACTTCGTTTGTGTTCAACGACCAGACCAAGACGTCATAGAACCCCACTTTCATTAATAAAGCTTTCCTCTTATATTCACAATATTCAGATTGCAATTTCAATTTCTTGCTTGTTCTTCGTTTACATGCAGGAAATAGACCTTCGTGGTCAGGTTAATCGTGCTCCGGCATGGTCAATAACCTCTCGGAGTTAGTTTAGCGATTGCTAAGGCGTGACGTCATTGCACGTTCGTAGTAAGATCATCAAAGTCGACTTCTACCAAAACGATAGCCACCATCTCATCGAAAGACGGGACACCTTAGCCTCTATCACATATACTTCTAGGATCCTTGGCAAAGTCTTCATACTTTTCCTCGATTGACTCCCACTGAGCCCCATCTTTCGGGTGCCTCAAATATTTATCCGCAATTCGCTCATCATGATGCCATCGCAACCTCTTTGCCTCTCTATGGTTTGTAAACAAACGCTTCAACCTTGGAATTAAAGACAAGTACCAAACAACCTTGAACGGGATTCCTATCTTGATCTCGTCGTCCAATTTGTACTTGTCCTTTGCTCTCCCGCGCTTGTATTGTGGATGCTTGCATATGCGACATGCACACAAATCTTTGTACTCACCGCGGTACAACATACAATCATTCACACAAGCGTGTATCTTCTGGACTTCAAGTTCCAATGGGCAAACAACTTTCTTTGCTTCGTTCATGCTTTTGGGGAGCACATTATCTTCTGGCAGAATGTCTTTGAAAAGACCTAACAACTCTGTGAAGCCCTTGTTCGATAGACCATTTTCTGCTTTAAATGTGAGAAGCGCCAGTGTGGTGCTCAACTTGGAATATTTCTTTTTGCAACCTGGATACAAATATTTCTTGGAGTCCGCATCAATTGTTGGCAGATCCTTGTACCCAACCATATCTTTATTTGGGACCTGGAAATCTCCAATCATAGCAGCAAAATCTGGCATACCATCAAGGTCGTCGTCTTCGTCGTCGTCTTGGTTTTCCAGTGGTTTTTTTTTACTTGTCTCTGTTCCATTGGTAGCTTGACGTCTGAGCCTCGAGGTTAGATTCAACATCCATGTGACTCTGATCAGGGTTTCGCATCTTGCCGCCCTGGTTACCTTCATCCATGACCGGCTCTTCACAGTGTCTAGTCCAACGTGTATATCCATCCATGAATCCCCGCTTGACTAAGTGGAACTCGATGTCTGTAACTTTATGTGACTCTGTATTGGTACAATCCTTGCATGGACACAGGATGTAATAGTCGTTACAGACTCTCTTCTTTGTCCTTTCAGCCAAAGTGATGAACTCCGTCACGCCACTCGCAAACTTTGAGCTTCTTTGATCCTTCATCCATTCAGATCGTTCCATCTGCACCACATGAGGGGTAATTCAAAAAAGCATTAATAAATGGATTAATTGATGCCCAAAGATGCGTGCATAAATCACAAGATTTTATTTTCATAATTTATGGAGGGCGCTCCATATTGTTATCCAGCCGTGCGATGAAACAAATTAATGACCAGTCAATTTACATGCAGAGTATAGTATACTACCCTTATGAATTGAATACCTTAATTAAGCCACTCAACGAAAAGAATACCTTAATTAATTAGCCATGCGGCGACCTCCACTCAGCAGACAGAGAAGCGCGATGTCGCGGCACGCCAAGACAGCAGGGTCGAGGAGCAAAGCTTAGTGGGGAATCCGCCTGAAGTTCGAGCTCCACTATCCCACCTTCGACCGCGAGGGATGTGCTCCAATCACGCCACCGCCGACCTCGAGAATTGAGATCCTCTTATCTCCCGCCACCGACCGAGGATTGACCTCCTATCACGCCGCCACCGCCGACCGACTGGGGATTGACCTCCTATCCAGTAGTTGCTGCCTCGGCCACTGTCCCCATCTCTATCTGCAGAGCGACTGTTTTATTTTATGACGGGTATCCGCAGAGCGGTTGTTTACAGTATTAACTGCATTATTGCATCCCCATATGTACCGAGTAGTACATCACATACATTTATGTCACGGGAACCGTGTCTCACGCACGTTGTCTTCTCACATGGTTTGGTGTGGAAATCGTGTGTGAAGTTGTAATATCGAACACAAACGATATGTACAAACCGTGTGCCGTATACAATAGAGTGCGATAGGTAGTTCCCGACCGTTATCAGATCCCCACAGTTTCCCCATTTCCCCCAAATCCCTAGATAGCCCCCAAATTCCCTTGCGTGGCACTGACATTGGGGGAATGCAGATGAGTGGTGCTGATGGTTTCAGTGCGGCTGCTCCGGCTCGTATCGTCGCTCTCGGCAGCGCGATTGGTGACGCCCGCCATGACGGCGGTCACCGCCGAGCGCTTGCCTAAGGTCATCAGAAGGCCGGTGTACTACGGATCCGAATCGTCTTGTCAGGTTCCAATAAATCCCGATCTTTTTTAGCATGTCCAAAGTAGCTCCCTACTCAATCCATCCTGAATGACCCCCGCTCCCCCCACCCAGGAAAGCGATCAACCGCCGGATCCGGAGTATGACTCCAGACTCCTGCAACATGAGTTCGACTCCGAGTTTTGCGCCACCGAGAAGTACCAAAAGCTGAGTTGTGCGCACGGACACATTCCCGCTCGACGTGTATGCATGGAGGGATTTGACATTGGCAGACAGTTTCTCAGTTGCCCCTTAGAGGTTAGTGCTAAGTTCATCATTTAAGTTGAGTTAATGCCCCCGCCCATCCTGAATATTTAACATTGGCAGGGATATGAGGCTTGTGCCTTTGTTAACTGGTTGGATGATGAATGGCATGGCAGGCTCAGAGTGTTATCACCAAGCTCGCAGAAGATAACGTAAAGCTGAAGAAGAAACTGACTGATCTGGAGTGTACAATCACTATGATGAAGCAAGAAAGACTTAATCACAAGCAACAGATGAAAGCAAGAGACAAAAAGGAACTAGCATGTGTAGTTGTAGTTGTGGCATTAGTCATCTTCTATGCACTGTTTGCAATGATGATTAGGGGTTTTGTTTGAATATTACTGGCTACATCAATAAGCAGACCTCATCTATTGCTTGACAACTGTCCTATGAAAACTGCTTGTTTCACATTTGGACGCTCCAACCTGTGTGTGTAATTATCACATTGAGAACTGCGCAACCGCGGGAATTTGGAGTGACTGGGTACTAATAATTGCGGTTGATTACTCAGGATTCTAACCACCTGCGAAGGCGCCAATATAATCCGTCAATCCCCCGCTTCAATTGCCATTCCTCTCTTCTTCATACCCCGCTTCAGTCTCCACCGTCTTCATCGTCCCGACCGGCCGCGCTACACACTTACACACATTCTGCAATCTCGCTTTCTCTCGCTTTGTATACGTACCGCAGCCATGTCGAGCGATAGCAGGACGATAGTTCTGCCAGCAGTCCGGCGCCCGATGATAGGTCAACCTCGGAATCATCCCGCTCGTCTTCCATGAGTCTGGCATCGAGCCCTGACCTCGATTTTATCAGGTTCATGGAAGGGACGCCGCCGCCCAAGTCGTCGGACGACGACCATATGGACGAGGAGCCGTCGGAGGATGAAGAAGACGACGACGATGATGATGAGGAGGAATGTTCAAACGAGGAGGACAACGACGAGGACATCAACGATGATGACGATGGCGGCGGCGATGAAAAGCCAACGGTCAGCGGCAAGAAGCGTCCTCGCCAAGACGATGTCGCGGGGCCATCCTACAACAACAAGAAGAAGAAGGACTAAATTAAGCAGACTATATATCTCTGTTGCCGTTCATTCATATTAATTCGTTATCTCTGTGTCCCCTGTCAATCTCATCGCAGACGGTTAGCAATACGTATTCGACAAAGATCTTTTACATTATCACCCATAGTTAGTTTCTTGAATTGTGTGCCCTGTCGAGCACACAATTCACAACAAAAAATCATATGCGCTGTCTATAATTATCGCACACAATTCTGATTACCGACCTGTTTGCCGGATATCACACACATCTTGTTACGCCGAATCGTTTCTGTTCTTCTGGATCATCGCAAGCAGTTCATCCGAGTGAACTATATGCCGTATATCGCACACACCTTGATTTGCCTGACCGTTTCTGTTGTTCTGGCTCATCGCAAACAGTTCATATGGATCAACTGTATGCCACGTATCACACACGTTCTAATCTGAATCATGCTTGATGTCTCCGCCATTGCACACAGTTTGTCTTATTGGTGACGGTTTTATTACGACACCGTTTGCGATTCATGTGTCGCATTAGCAGTCGCCTGCAGTAGTGAGTACCGTGCCGATGTTCGTATCTTTTCTTCTGAGGTGAACTCCACCTCTGTGCTGCACATCGCTTATGGTGTTGTAGTGATGCTTGATATGGCAGTCCATGTTGCTGCCTATGCTTGTCCGACTCGTCTTGGTGGAGAGTACCAAGAGTTGGATGATTCCCATTTGAGACACATTCCGATTGCTTCTAGTGAGGATGAGGCAGGATACTACCCTGGTCTATACACCTCTGTCTCGTGCAAGCCTTTTGACCCTTAGATTTTGGTCCAGCATGCTGATGGTCTGGATCATGCTACATGAGCTCTTCGCTATGTTTTGTTTTCCACTCGTGTGCACCCTTACGATGCTCTAACGCACCTGCTTCCTTTTGTCATATCTCGGGAACTTCCACTATTTGTGATCTACCCTCCTAGGACCGTGATGCCCCCTGGTGTTGCTTGTCCTACAGTTGGAGGTTACATTCCTGCACATGGTCTTCTTCTACCACCGGAGCTTCAGTTTTCACATTTAAATGTTCATGGACCGCAGGATCCTTTCGTGGAGGATTTTCCGATGTATCACATGCAGTTGCTAGGATTCCTTGGATCCCTCTGATACTACCATAGCCTTGCTATGTGTAGTGGTTATATTCATCGCATGCCTGTGTGCCGCCTGCGATGTGACTAATCCTTGTACTAAACTCCATGTATGAAACCTTTTGCAAGACTTGGTTAGCACTAAGTACTATGCCGCACTTCGATTCCCTATTGTAATATACGCATGTGAATGACCCCATACACTTGCCTTTCATACATTCATCCCTAGTTGCTCTTGTTATTACAAGATGCCCCGAAATACTCTCTGACTTTTCAAGAATCCTATGTCCTACTGCTGATGAAATTCCTTGTCGCCTACTTACACCTGTGATAAAATCTAGGTGTTCGGCAATCCTCATTAAAATCCTTTGCGATTGTCATTTTGATCCTATTGATTCATCAAGTGTGTGAATGCACGCAATCATCAATCGTTCCCTGGAAGTTATCCTTCCGGCTCAGACGTCATTCCGGATATGAGCTGGTTCTTGACCAATCAAGTTTTGATCGGTTGTGCCTCTAAGTCTATTCAACATACTCTTCTTTGATCAGAGCATTTGCTTTTGATCCCCCGATTTGGAAATCGTAATTCCTTTGTATTTAAGCTTTGAATTATTCAGATGCTCCAATAATCCGATGCCTTTGCATGCTTTCTTCTTCTAGTTGAGTACCGATGCTCGCATCAGACCCTTATGGATCATACGATCCTTCATTGGATTGTTATCCGACAGATACATTTTATTCTAAAACCTTGAGTTCTTCCCTCGATACAAATTGCCTTTGTCGAGTCGTATCATCTACTTTGACTTCGGTACTTTGCTTATGAACTTGTATCCCTTGCTTCTGTTGTTTATTGTATAGTTTCCTAAAATGCCCCGATGGGTTGTATCTTTGCTTCTGCCATCTATGTGAACCCAAAAGTTTTCACGGGTCATACTCATCTGGTATTTCACCACATAAATCTTCAACTCAAAGCATTTTTAATAGAGCAGTGAAGGAGAAGTTGTGCATTGGAGAAGTGGGAGTCGACCTTGAGCCTTTGTGTTCATGCCCATGGACACGATGTAGATCTTATCATGGAAGCTACTCATAAGAATAATTATCCCCTTGGTATAAATTCATCTTGTATTCGTGGTTTGATCCTTTGCAACTGTGGTTCCGACCATGTTGTTCTTCTTTGATCCCATTTCTCAGACAAGTTAAATCACTTGCCTTCTGCAGATAAATATGCCCGTCCAACCTCTTTTCTCATCTACCTTCGAGTATTACGCTCTGGTATCTCAAGAATATCACGGAACTGTGTTGTTTCTTATGAGTTCTTCATCAAGTATTACTTCTCACCGATTTTAGTTTTTCCCCGGGTTCTGAGTTGTTTGTCACTCGAGAACACCGATAATTGAATCGAGTCCGCACTGCGATTCAATAACTCTTAATAATCTTTGCTGCTTACGAGTTTGTACTCAATCATTTCATTCCCAGCCGATTTGCTACATCATCATCATCATGCTAAAGCTTGACCGTGCTACCTAGTCCTTCATCCCCGGAACACAATTCCAGCAGTGTACTAAGCTTACATCGATCTTTCATCATCATATTGTTTGTCTTGAAAGGCAACTCTGATTCTGAGATTGCATCTTATCTGTGGTTCCAATAACCTTTCGCCTCACCATTCCTTTTGCTTGATGTCATTGCTGACCGATTACATCTTCATGAAACCTCTCGACAAATTGTGTCGTGATCATTGTCTACACTTTGACTTCTTCGAAGATGTCAATCGAATTCATGATGAGGAGTACCATCCTTGCCCCTCGATAATTTGTGTTGTCATCGACAACATCCTTGCCTTCCTTCCAACATAGACATGGTCATGTTTTTGGTTATACCTTGAGTTCCTTGCTATTCTTGAAATTGTCCTTGTGTATTTATTGTGATCTTCAGATGCAGTCCTTACTTGAAACACCATATTATTGCTACCCCAAAGCATGAATGTGGTACTCCGAACATCAACAAGAACGTTGGGAGCGCAATGCTAAATGTTCTTGATTCATTATCCAAACCCTGATACATGGGTAAGCCTCATGATTTTCCCTACCCCTTTATCTAAAGGGTTATGAATTTGTTGTCCTGTCATGTATATCCTACTCTGCTTTTTCTTGGAAAGGATATACTCTAATGCTTGTGTATAATCACATTTTCCTTCCATTGGTCTGTTTAACCTTTCTTGTAATTTATATGATCTAAGCAGTTATAATTCCCCACTTATGTAAACACCCCGGTGTACAACCCTGTCACTAAAATCCTGTTACTATTGTTGATGACATTTCGGTAACCACCGGTGGACGAGAGTTTTGCCTATTAGTCTGCCTCATTTCAAAGAGCAGGAAACTGGTTCTCTTCGTCCCTCGCCCTTGATACCGACGTTGTTGCAAACATAGCTGACAAACTGTTCTCTGACAAGCCTTGTATCATGATCGCATGAGGTGCCACCACCCTTCTTATTCATTGAAAGCACATTTGCTCCCTTGGTGGTTTTGGTAATTCATGTCAACATACATGTTGTTGGACTAACACTTTTATCTAGTATATTTCAGGAAAAGTTCAGCATTGTCATGGCAAGGACATATGGAAGTGGACCCTTCAAAATATTATGGAAATATATTGACTCAAAGCTCCAAGACTCTTCTTTTTGGTTAAGTGATCCAAGATCACATTGAGTCCATAGGAAAGCCAATACTATCAAAAGGGGATGAGGTTTTGATCATGACTTAGTTTCTCAAGTGCTTGAAGATATTGCTCCAAAACCCTCAACCACTTTCCCACATTCCAATCTGTCCAAACCCTAATTATCAAACTCGGTCCCACCAAAACTTCCAAATCCGGACCCATCGAGTTTAACTTGGACAAAGCCCAAGCCAAACCCTAGAAACTCGGTTCCACCGAGATGACGATCGGTCTCACCGATTTGCACTGACCATGTTTCTGTAACCCTTCCATTCCATTTCAGAATCATCGAGTTGGTTTGATCAGAATTACCAAGACTGTGTCTTGCTTAGGTCATCGCACATCGAAGCCATTGAGTTGTATGAATCGGTCTCACCAAAACGCCTAACGTTCAAATCCTTTACACAGGTCGATCTCACCGAGATTTTTCTTTGGTGTCACCGAGGTGTGCTAAAAGGTTGTAACGGTTGGATTTTTGGTGCTGCCTATTTATACCCCTCCACCACCACTTACTCTCTAAGAGAGCCATCAGAACAAAACTACACTTCCACCATTCATTTTCTGAGAGAGAACCACCTACTCATGTGTTGAGATCAAGGCATTCCAATCCAACCATTTGAACCTTGATTTCTAGCCTCCCCAAGTTGCTTTCCACTCCAATCCTTCTCCTACCCAAGCTAAATCTGTGAGATAGTGATTGAGTGTTGAGGAGACTATCTTTTGAAGCACAAGAGCAAGGAGTTCATCGTCAACAACACCGTCTTTTACCTTTTGGAGAGTGGTGTCTCCTAGATTGGTTAGGTGTCACTTGGGAGCCTCCAAGATCATGTGGATTTGAACCAAGGAGTTTGTAAGGGCAAGGAGATCGCCTACTTCGTGAAGATCTACCCGAGTGAGGCTCGTCCTTCGTGGGCGTAAGACATGGTGGAATAGACAAGGTTGCTTCTTCGTGGACCCTTTGTGGGTGGAGCCCTCCGTGGACTCGCGCAGCTGTTACCCTCCGTGGGTTGAGGTCTCCATCAACGTGAATGTACGATAGCACCACCTATCGGAACCATGCCAGAAACCACCATGTCTTCATTGTGTTTGATCTTCCTATCTTTACCCTCTTTACTTTCCGCACACTTGCATGTTGTACTATTTCCGATGCCCTATCTCTAGATATGCATGTTTACGAAGTATTGATTGGATGTTAACTAGTGCCAAAATCTGCCTAAGTATCAAGAAAATTAAAAACTACACCTTTGCCTTGTTAAGTCTCTATTCACCCCCTCTAGACCTATCTTCTCGATCCTACAATTGGTATCAGAGCTTTGGTCTTCATAGCCTTGGTTTAATCACCATTGGATGAAGATGGATGTGTCTACTTTGGGGAGTCTTGGATGTAGAGTGCCTATTCTCAATGGGGAGTATTATCACTTTTGGAAAGATGAAATGCTTGATAGCTTTGATGAATTTAACTTGAGCAAGTATATTCATAGTCCTTATGTTCCCCCCATTGACCCCTTGCATCCCACTCATGAGGAAGAGGTTGACATGCTTCGTAATCTTAGAACCATCAATCTTATCATTAAAGGATTACCTAGAATTGTGCTTGGTTGTATGCAATACTTTGAGTGCACCTATACCCTATGGAATGACTTGGAAAAGCGTTATCCCGATTATTCTCTAAAGAATCTTGATGAGATTCTTCATAATACTACTGCTTTTCACAAAATGAAGCCTAGTGATCCTAACTTTGATGATTGCTTATTTGAGCTTCATGATCTTATGCGTGCTAAAGGAGATGTTGTAACTATTAGCAATATCATCATAGAAACTATTCGAATTCATAATCCCAAACATGATCACCATCATGAAACTAACGAGAATATTGTCCTAGGTGATGATGACAATGTTGAACATGGCTATTATGATGAAGATGAGGAATTCAACAGCGAGTATGAGAATACTATGAAGAATCTTAGTCTCATGGCAAACCGTCAAGATTACATGGCCTGAGGAAAGGAATGGATTCTTGATAGTGGATGCACCGATCACATGACCGATAAGGCTCACTGTGAGCACTTGGATGAAGCCCATCAAGAGAGGAGGCTAGGATGGCTCTCTATATATATCTCCCTCAACCCTAGCTGCCGACAACACATCTCATTCATCACCAACACATCCAAGTTCATCCCCATTGCTGCCCCATCACCACCATAGAGGAAGGGACAAGATCAAGAGGAAGAGGAGGAGGCTCCACCACGCGAGCACCGGCCTTCGGACCGGTGCCCTGTCCACCACGCCGACGCCATCACCACCATCTTCACCGTGCCGCCGCCACCATCATCATCACCACCATCACCTCCTCCCTTCACCGGCACGATGCCGGCTTGTAACTTGACCCTTACCTTTATGTTTGAGTAGATGCATTTGTTCTCAAGGATACGGATGAACTCTCTTAGGATTCGAATGATTATTTCCAAGCGATCCAATATGTTATTGTTCATGTTCAAGTTAGTATTCTCGCGGGTGTTGAGAGGAGGCCTCTCTCGCACTATTGCCGTGGTTGGCCATGGAGGAACTACTGTCACTGCATAGGGTAGGACGTTCAGGGAATTCGAGGTGACAGTAAAACCTCAATTCCTAGTCTTTGCAAGTTGATAGGGGAGTTCAGGTAAACCCATATCTGGCTGCATCCACGGGGAAACCCTTATTTGACCGTTTGTGGTAACCGACGTGGGGAAGCAACGGTTGGTGCCGTATGTGGCACAAAGTCTACCTCGAGTTGAACGTGTACTGTACCAGGGACCGCCCACTTATGCATATGAAGAGTGGATAGAGGATACGATAGAGAGCGTTTGCTCCGCAATAGATGCGCAGGTCATATTTGTAGTGATGACTTCAGAGTCCTAGAGAACACCTTACTACTCAAGCACCTTCACCACTAACTTAGTCTATTTTTATTCTTGTTTTTACCTTCTTGCTCGTAGAGTAGTAAACCCCCTTTTATCTAGTTTCCCTAGCAACTTATAGAATAGGCTATTTCCAAACTCCGGTTTGGGTGCGTACGTAGCTCGTTAAGTGACAGCGTAGCTATGGGGTTTGTGGTGCCTTCCTATTCGCTCCCTGTGGGTTCGACACTCTATTTATCACGAAAGTGCTACAACAACCCTGTGCACTTGTAGGTCATCAAGCATTTTTTGGTGCCGTTGCCGGGGAGCATGGCGCCGTTTCCGGGGGGCATGGCGCTTGGTTATTATTTACCCACTCGCACATAGTTTATTTCGTTTGTTGCTATTTATCTTACTGTTTTCTCTTAACCCCAAAATACAAAAAAAAATCTTGCTTTGAGATGTCAGATGAAGAAATAGTTGCTACAATGAAACAAGACAATGGAAGAGGAAGGGTATATGAAGAATACCGACACTCTCAAAAAGGTATTGTTGTGGGTGAGAAATTTTTGGTATTGGATCATGTAACCTCTTTGATCTTAAAATTTTGCATACAATGCGGATCCGCTGACCCCATGAGCTTTTTCTGCAAAGGTCACCCACACCCGGTTGTGAGATCATACAACCGTGGTGACTACCCTTATGACAAAGTTGAAGTCATTGAGGAGATGATGTTAATGCTTAGATCCTATGAGCTTATGGGTTGGGCTGAAAGATTCCCAATTGAAGGCATAACTAAGCATAAAGGCTTGATAGTGGAAGTCTATGATTTTTGCTTAGATTGTGATTTTGATGAAAATCCTTTGTTCTTGGACTATGACATGCGGCCTACCGCAACCTCCCAAGTCACTATTTCGCAGGAACATAACCTTATGTAGGAACACGAAGAAAATATCATCAAGCCACAAGAGGAAGAAAGGTTGGAAAATGAGCCAGAGGAAAACGAAGATGAAGGATGGAATGCGCACTATCCGAAAACTCCTACCAATGGTAATTTTTTTGACATAGTTAATGTGCAGCTTGATGAAAATGATGAAGGTTATGATTTACCTGTAGCTCCTCGCCCTCTTGATTATAAAGATATTGTGAAGTTGCAGCTACTAACTTTTCAGACATCTCCACTTCGCTTGGTGCATCGGTACTTGCCCAAGAGCGAGTACGAATTTACATATATGATGATGCACCGTAAGCGAGTGCGACTCCGACCGAGCCCTGCTATGAGGTGCTCCAAACCCCGGTCGGAGTCTGGTCTGACACTCGGGGTTGATATCCCTTGGGATCCGGGTGGATGACCATATGGAGCACCGAAGCCTAGCTATATGGCTATGAAGAAAGCACTGCCAAGGAGGTAACCCAGAAGTCCGTAGGTGTCTTTCTTAGCTTTGTGTCTTGAGTCTAGTTGCATTTCATGTTGCATTGGCACTTCCTTTTTCGTTTTGAGTAGTTGCTATTTGAGTTGGTTTCGTAATAGTTTTCATTGGTAAAATTTATAGCATGTCGGTAGACTGTTTTTGTTGCATACCTCCTCCTATTTTTATTGCAATATTGCTATGTGCCTAACGGGAGGAGGAAGCACAATTTTTTTTCATGAAGTTCTGTAGCTCCAGGAGAAAAGACAGTGTTCCATACGACTGCCCTGGTCGTTTGAGCGCCCGTATGAGTTCATGGCCGCAAGAGAGAAGAAGACCAGAGCAAAAGATGGCCTACCGTACAAGCGCTAGCACTCGTACGAGCGGTCGTTTCACCAAGCGTCCACGACGAGCATCTCCCAGAGCGAACGACGTTGTTCCATACGACCGTAAGTGGTCGTTTGAGCGCCCGTATGAGGGCAATAACACCACCAATTGATTCTTTTTCAACGTCTAAGGTCGATGAGGTGTTTTCTAACTGAAAATTTTCTTTCTAATTAGTATTAATTACCTCTGAAATTCAGTAGCCAATAATTCTCTTTAGCAACTATGTTTTTGTTTATTTCTTTTTGCCGGTTGGGTATACGAACTCCGTTCGTATACCGAATCGATGTTTTATTTCGTGTGTTATGCAGGGGCTTGTACCTTATGTGGTGACGAGTACGGTATGGTTCCAACCATATAAAAGACCCACACAAGCCATTTGGTTGCTTCATCATGATGAACTTCACCAACAAGCGTCTGGTAAAGTTTTCCAATTTGAACCTAGCTCAAATAAAAGTTGTTTAGTATCAAGTTTCTCACCTTAAGTGAGATATCTCTTTTAATTAAGCACCTAGGAGCAGCACACTCGTGTCTCATATCATGTCTCACACACATTTCACTCCAATCTAGAAGTAGCATGCACTTCTAGACAATAGTTTGTTGACTTAAGTGCGGTGCTTAGGTTGATGAACCGATCTTGTTGAGACCAATATTTTTATCAGTTGTGTTACTAATCCTTTGTGCTACCAAAAAAAAAATGAAAAACCACAAAAGAACAAAAATATTTTGTTTTCCTTTTAGTTTGTTTTCAGCAGGTTCTATCGGAGGGCAGCCGCCGGACCACAACAAGGAGATCCATTAAAGCAAGGTCCATGTCTATTAGAAGAGAGGTCATATGCACCTTAACGGTAAGTGTCTAACCCTTGCTTAATCTTATGCTTGGGGAGGTAACCACTTCTCACGCTCTCTTTTAATAACTGCACTTTCTTTCCACTTCCATAATTTTCCCTGGTTTAGTATTGCAAAGTTCTAAGCGTGGGGAGGTTACTTTTGCATGTGTAGTGTCTTGTGCAATGCTCTTGATCATATGGTTTTTGTGCATTAGTGTGTCCCGCTATTTTGACATGCTTGCTTTGCATTTGTTTTACTTAGCATGTGGAAATCTTGTTATCTTCTGAAAAACATTGCCATGTTCTTTTATCAAAAACCCAATAAAGGAGTCCTTTGAAGTGTTGCCTTTCTTTCACCTAATTACATAAGTTGGGGACTCTAGTAGTGGCTTGATTAGTGATTGAATGATTGTAGAGGCTTTTTGTTGATGAACCCAACATCTTTGGTTGATCCGGGACGCGCAACGGGGTTTAACTCCACCAAACTATCCCCTTGGGGTACTTAGCTTTTGAGTCTTATGCAACATGACACCGCGATACTCTTGTGTAGTGTTTGAGTTCTTTATGACTAAGGCAAGTTCGAAACCTTTTGCACTTCCGTTCATCTTTTATTGCTAGCCTCTATGGTACCGTGCATTGCCCACTCTCACATTGGGACTTGGAGAAAACTTCGCAGGTACATCCAAACCCGTGGGAGGACTTTCTCTTGTTCTCCTACACATAAGACACCCCATCTCCACAAAACAGCCACCATACCTACCTACATGGCATTTTCATAGCCATTCCGAGCATATCGCCATGCACTACCATCAGTTTAATTACATGATTAGAGACATGTTTTCATTTGCCTTGCATGATCATAGTATGGCTAGCTCAACATTTTCATGGCTTGTCCCTTTTTTTATGCCAATGCTACGCCGGATCATTGCACATACTGGTACACTACCAGAGGCATTCATCATATAGAGTTTCTCTCATGTTTTCAGTTTTGAGTTATGACAACATTCATTTGAAGTGAGTCCTTATAAAAGTGTGATGATCATCATTATTAGAGCATGCCCCAGTGAGGAAAAGAATGGTGGAGACTTATGAGTCCTCGAAAAAGTGGGGATGAGGTCCATGAGACTATTCCAAAAAAAGAAAAAAAAAGAAAAAAATGAGAGAAAAAGAGAGAAGAGGCATGCTACTATCCTTTTACCACACTTGTGCTTCAAAGTAGCACCACTTCATGCATTGTACAGTAGAAAGTTTCATGAGCTTCATGTTTCATACTAGTGGGGAACCTACATTATAGAACTTGGCTTGTATATACCGATAACGAGCATCCTCAAAAGCTCGAGGTCTTCATGAGCAAGCAAGTTGGATGCACCCCCACTTAGTCCATAAGAGAGGTTTAACATATTCATAGCTCTATGTGCATCCTAGTTGCATGGCGATCACTACTCCTTGCGTTGACATCGATCATAGGGCCTTCTCCATTGCCTAATGGCCAGGTGCGTTGATGCAAGATTTTCTTTGTTTTTGACTTCTCAAAACCCCAACCATTTTCTATCATTCCCTTAAGTGCGAGGCATAGGATTGCGCTCAGTGCTGCATAGGTAGTTGAGCGGGTGAATAACGAAGATAGACGATCTTGCTATTGTACCTGGTATGCCTCGGGTTGGTGTTTTTGAAGCGATCGCTAATGCTTGATTTCTTTTGTCTATGTTTGTCATTGCTTTGTTCCCAACATAATATTGACCTTCTGTCTAAACCTTTGGTAATGGGAATTTGGGCTCCACAAAAATATTTTCCTCTTTCTTAACCTCCATGGCAATGGAACTAACAGGATAGCTTGTATTACTCCCTTGCTGGTTAACTTTTGCATGCTTGCACGATAAACATGGGTATCACTTTTGGTGTTTGGTTCAATGTATGAGTTAGAGTTGGTAGCATTGAGCTTTTGGTAGTCAATCTTCTTACTCGAGGACGAGCAAGTTTTAAGCATGGGGAGGTTGATGGCTTTATATTTTACGCATTTTTAGAGCTCATTTGTTGCATGTTCTCTTTATATATCATGCCCCATTGAACCAAATAGTTGTCCATTGTGCATGATTACCGATTTTTACACTTTTCATTGTGAGCATTGCACATTTAGTATTTTATTTGGTTTTTATTAGTTTTCTTTGTTTTCTTGTGTCTACAGGTGTTTTGGAGCAACCTAGGATCAAGCACGATGAAAGGACCAAGGATGGGTTCGATACGGAGTCAGGCAGTCAGCCAGGGGTCAGACTTAGCCATTTCGAAGGTCGGAAAAATTCATTTTTCCAAAATGCTCCAAATCAAGATCTAAGACCAGAAATGGATCGGCATCAATCATACGAATCCAACGAGCCCAAGAACGTCAAATTCCAAGTTTGTATGAAGAAATGGCGGCCGTTTTACCGGAGAGAGATAGCACAAAAAGACAGCACGAAAGACGGCGCTTCAAACGACCGCGCGCCATCGTTTTGGCAGTCGTTTGACGTGCAGACAGCTCCAAAAGTTGCCCTTCCAGACGGGATTCTTCACCGATTTCGTCCCCGTTCGATCCCACGAGATCCTCGGCTCGTAAAGAAGAGATTGGGAGAGGATAAGGCTCATTGTGAGCCCTTGGATGAAGCCCATCAAGAGAGGAGGCTAGGGAGGCTCTCTATATATGTCTCCCTCAACCCTAACCATCGGCAACACATCTCATTCATCACCAACACATCCAAGTTCATCCCCATTGCTGCTCCATCACGACCATAGAGGAAGGGACAATATTAGGGATGGCAATGGGGCCCCATACCCGCCAAATCCATGGGGATTTCATCCATTAGGGGATGGGGATGGGTGAAAATCTTCCCCATGGGGATATTTACCGAACTTATTTATTCCCCATAGGGTACAACGGGGATGGGGATGGTATCCTATTCCCCAGACCCGATACCCAACGGGGACCCGCATTTTAGATATGACATGTAGGACCATGTATATATCTATATATAGAGAATGCAGTCAACCAGATTTTGTAGTCAATAAATTATGTCAAGTGAGTCAGACAAATTTTGTCCTTTTATCGAATGTGGTCATGTGGATCATTGGTGTTTGCACTGTTATTCCACTAATTTTACGATACTCTATTCAAGCGTATGCTCAAGCTATTCAATATTTCTATGATATTTGTGTTGAAAACATGCTTGTAATGGCTTGTTACGTGTTCAACAATGGTGCATAGAACATCTTGCGGCCATCTACCATTATTAGTGCACTTTTTATTTGTTAGTTCACATCAATATTTGTCGATTATATTTTATCATATTATATATATGATTGTTTGTTTATGGGGATGGGGACCCTAATGGGGCCCCGCTCCCCAGTGGGGCATGGGTATGGGAAAATTTCATCCCCGTTCATGTAAACGGGGATGTGGATGGGGTGATGGGGAATAGATGGGTACGGGGATGTTCTAGGAGTCCCCATAGGGGATTGTCCCCATTGCCATCCCTAGACAAGATCAAGAGGAAGAGGAGAAGACTCCACCACGCGAGCACCGGCCTTCGGGCCGGTGCCCTCTCCACCGCGCCAGCGCCATCATCACCATCTTCACCGCGCCGCCGCCGCCATCATCATCGCCACCATCATGTAACATCCCAAAATTCTAAATTTTGGAATGTTATACTAATTAAGTAGTAATGATTGCTTGTGTGATTGTTGTTTGAAATTGAGTGGAATTTGAAACTTTTTGAAAGTTAAATGAGAGGGAATAAAAGGACTTCCCCAAACTATCATTCTGGCATTTGGTTTCCATGAATTCAAATTTATTTCAAAACAAACCCTAGAGTGAAGATGACTTGACTTCTTCCATTTGAAATAAAAAGGGGTTTTGAAAAGATTTGAATTTCATTTGAAAACAATTCAAACCAGAAACTTTATGCAACTCGATGATTTTCTTGAGAGAGGATAAAATGACTTCTTCAAATTATAAGAAATAGAGTTGGAAGTTTAAAGGAATCATTTCGAAAGCTCATTTGAAATTTCTCCCTTAAGTTGAATTTGAAATTTCCATCTTCAAAGGCTCTGATGAATCAAGCAAATGAGTGGAGGAATATGACCCTTAAAATTAGAGGCAAAAGTTGGAAAACATTGGATTAAAGATTTGGAAGAGATTTGAAATTCAAATTCAAACTCATTCAGGGTTTTTAATCAAATTATTCTTCTCCTAAAAATTAATATATGCAAATGAGGGTAGAATGATTCCCTCCAAGTGAAAAATAGGAGATAAAAAATTTGAAATCATTTTGGTATTTAAAAAAAATGATTTTTACTGCTTTTTATTGCAACAGAAGCACTATTGGAATTTTAGTAATTTTTATAGATTTTATTTTGGCAAAATAAAAAGTGCACCATAGCCTATATATGCCAAGATATTTTTGTGCAAATTTTCATGTGATTTGGAGTCCATTTGAATTAGTTTTGAAGCACGTTTGCTCTCTGTTTAAAAAAGGGACTTTTTATTTTAAAATAAAATTTAGCCGAAGCCTTTTGGCCTATTTAGCCAGTGAGGCCCAGCCCCAGCTCGCCCCTCCCCGAACCTCTTTCGAATCGGTCATCGCTGCCCTTCCCGTTTTCTCCCTCTCACTGACACCGTGGACCCACCGCCCGATCGCCCTTCCCTTCCCTTTCTTCCTCCTCCTTCCAAACCTCCAGAGCCCGATGCCGGAAGAGGATCCCCTCGTGGATCCTTGCCATTTGAGTGCGCCCCCTTCTCCATGACTCCACCCCTATAAAAAGAGGAGCCCCGCACTCCGTTTTTGCCCAAAAGCCCCAACCCCGACCCTCCCCTCTCGCCCCAATTCCTCGCCGGAGCACCCCGAGCACCACTGCTGCCATTGACGTAGCCGCACTCACCACCGCGACCCTCCCCGATGCCGTCATCCTCTTCGCCGACGTCCGCCGCATCACCAGGAGTCTTCCCCAAGCCCGAAGACCCTTGGGTGCTGTCGCCCACACTGAGCCAGACCCGCCGCCGCCGTCGAGCTTCGCCGGAGATCCTCCCCATCCACTGTAAGCCACCGGCGACACCCTCAACCCTCCGATCTAAGAAACAACGCGCGACATTAGATCCTGTTAGTGCCCCGAACCATTTTCTGTTTCGCCTCGGCTGCCCGCTCGCTTTGCCCACTCGGTCGCCGGCTGACCCAACCCGAAGCCGCCACATGTACCCCTGGCCGGCCCGTAGGGTTTAGTTCTTTTTCTGTTTTTTATTTAGTTTTTCATATTTGTTTCTGTTTTTGTTTTCTTTATATATTTTAGAGTTTTTAATGTTTTTGAGTGATTCCAATTGCATTAGATTGACAAAATTATGTAGTTTCTGTAGATCCAAAAAGTTTTCATGTTTGAAGTTTTTAAATTTGAATTTGAACAAATTTGATTCAAACACTAATTTGCTTATAACTTTTATTTAAATTTGGTTGATTCTTTTTGCTAGTAAAACTTTATGAAAACTACTTTCTATTAAGTTGAGTTTTATATATTTTCTTTTGTGTCAAAATTTTATTTAGGCCAGAAAGTTATTTCTATTTTTGTTTGTTTTCAAATTGAGTTTTTCTTCAAGCCTTTATAAAGTTCTTATTAGTTTTCTTTTGATTTTTCCTTTGGATTTCTTTATTGATTTCAATTTAGTTTTATTTGTTGATTGACTTGATTGTAGAGCGAATTGCTTATATGTATGCAATTGTTTGGTTACAATAGATTATTCTCAGAGTGTGACGAATAGATCAATCAGTTGTGAGAGCGATGAACTCCACCAACAAGTACCAGGCAAGTTCACTTTGATCATGATTATCATCATACCCATTTTTTATTGCATTTAGTATTTATCCTTTCCCGCCATGCATGCAAAGTAGGTAAATTGGAAACTTGGACTTGAGTAGTGTCATGAGGTAGGAACCCAGTGTCCTTTCTTACCGAGCCCCGGGAACGTTATTATTTTCAAAAGCTATGCTAAGTAGACGGGGATTGGTATGAGTGTTCATGAAAGTTGTGAGAGTGATGAATTATATTTGATGACAACAACTTCAAGACTGATGACGATAACTTCAAGACCTCAAGACATGATTTTCAAAGAACTCTAGGTGGAGAATGGATATAAGGGCACCCTGGAGTACCCAGTGGTTGACCCAGTGATGCTGGAGAAGTGCCATGTCATCATGCGGAAAGCTCCACCCAGGCTCGGAGAGACGAAAGGATACTTCAAGACCGGAAGCTTACCTATGCAACCACATGTCAATATGGGCTGTGGCTTGGTTGATCTTAGTTGTGACTCTGACTGGACCAGTGCTACGAGATGTAGACGAACGGTAGGGTTGGATGGGCACTGGAAGTGGTTAGGGGAACTCTTTGAAAGACCATGTTTCGGTCATCCTGTTCTCAAACACCTGGAAGTGTGAGGACGAAAAAGGAGGGATCGAATCTTGTGGGGAAAGTGCACAAAACTCTGCAAAGTATTAACCTAACCGATTAGCCGTGTCCCCAGTTACGGACAACTTGAGCCTCTGGAATTGGATATATCACGGAACTCTCAACACCGCACTACAAATTGATGATTGGGTTTAATAATGACTTTGGGATATGAGATTTTGGTTGGCGGAACCATCTCATTAATGAAATTAATTTGTAGCAATTAATTTGATTCCTTTTATGTGGGGTAAAATCAGCTTTTATGCAAAAACTCAGACTTAGAGCCTCCACAGCCATGTTGCATATAGTGATAGAGTTATTTTCATCTGTCTTTATCTGTGATTTTGCCAGTACATTCAATGTACTGACCTACACGGCTGCAACTTATCATGTTGCAGGAATTTTTACGACGAGTAAGTGTTACGTTGTAGGGTTACGGTCTGCACTCAACTTGCCGTTGGCGTTGATGGGACTCCACACCCTTATATTTGTTTTCCGCTGTGTTATATGAGGTATACTGTGGATCTACGTTACCTTTTTAACATGTGCTGTTATGGTATTTCATCGATGTACTGTGTGTGCTAGCATACTGATCCAGGGATAGCATAGAAAGCACAGAGGCACCGATCCATTTGGGTCGGGTCGCTACAGAGATGGTATCAGAGCACATGTTGACTGTAGGACGTGACCCTAGGAAATGACTTAGGAAGACCCTGATAGGAACAACTTATATTTTTGTATTATTCTCGTACTCTTCTAAATTCTTTGGTGAAACACCCTTGTTTCAAAATTTTAGAAGAAGAGCTTCACCCTGAACAGAAGACAACACTACAAAGACGTTCTCTGTGGTCCAGCCCTTATGGAACTTGTCAGACTGTTGAAGCTGCCAATGCCTGAGATCAAGGTGTGTCAAAGGAAGACCGGAACATGGAGTGTGAAGACTCAAGTTTTTGGTCGTCAAGAAGACCCCAAGACAGGAGATATCAACTATGGAATGTTAGCTCATGGCAGAGACATGGGCATAAACACTGCTATCCATGATGCTATCGCACGCTTGTGCTATCATCATCATGCTGAGCTAAGCAAGCATTTCTTTGGAAAGATGGGATGGTAGAAGGCTGATGGAGCACCTATCGCCTTGACGAACGAGCAAAAGATGAAGTTTTCACCTCCACTGGTGTATCACCAAGATCTGGAGTATTACATCAAGAATCTTCAGATGGACCTTCTGGAAGCCTTATTTGACAAGGAAGCACTTCATGAAGAACTCAGGACCCAGAAGCTAAAAGTAGCCAAGCTGGAGGAGCAAAACCTCGAGATCCATAAGATTCGCCAGGAACTGAAGGATAGTAGGACCATGGCTCATGCCAAGGATGCTAAAATCTAGAAGCTACGAACTCAACTCCAGGAGATTCAAGGACGTCACAAGAGGCTTCGCGTCAACAGAGATGATCTGGTAGAAGAACTTGAGAAGATCAAGCATGATGAGAAGAAGCCCAGCGGAGACAAGAATCAAGACCTAAAGAAGCTAGCTTAGCTGTAGCCCACCATGAGTGAATAAAGATAAACGCTTTTGCGATTAATGTATCTGACCATACCAACTTATATGGGTGGCGGTACTATAGGATTGATTGAACTGAATGAATGTGTGGAGTTATTCCATGTTTTAGCTGTTGTGCCATTTGTTTGTATTGTGTGTATCTATATCTCTCTCTCCAACCATCTCATCCCAAAACCCTTGGACCCAATAGATGATGAATGAAGATGGACTTGTATTCTATGGACCGATGACTCAGTTGGAGGCAGAACTATGGATTCGGAACATGGAGAATCACTTCAGGAACAACGTTGTTGAAAGAAAGGATGAGGTTCAATATGCTCTTCGATACTTTGCAAAAAGTGCTGCGACATGGTGGAGGATGCATCAAGCTATACAAGGATGGAATGGAGCAAAAACTTGGGAGGAATTCAAGAAGAATCCGTTAAGATCCCGTCTTATCCGGAAGCACTGTGACAGTATAATGAAGAAACTTTGTGCATGCAAGATTTGCAGAGATATAGGACACACCCATGAAGAACACAAGGATGGATGCCCTCATTGTGAAGAAAATCACCCAGATGAAGAATGCCCCACTAGGCAGGTGACTTGTTTCTTGTGTGAAGGAACTACCCACTACCCTACTTAGTGCCAAATTTACCCCAAGGTACAAGAAATTACCAAGCAGCGGAAAGAAGCAATGAAAGAAGCAATGAAAATCACCCAGATGAAGAATGCCCCACTAGGCAGGTGACTTGTTTCTTGTGTGAAGGAACTACCCACTACCCTACTTAGTGCCAAATTTACCCCAAGGTACAAGAAATTACCAAGCAGCGGAAAGAAGCAATGAAAGAAGCCCTCAGAGAAATTTTAGAAGAACCTATGATGAAGGAAGATGTTGAAGACACACATGAAGAAGACCCAATCAAAGTTTACTCCAAGGCATGCTATTCATGTGGAGAAGAAGGACATTTTTCATAGTATTGCACGAACAAAAGAAAAGAGTATCTGGGAGACTTCCCAGCAGCAGAAGTGAAGTTCGACCCACATGAAATAGAAGATTTGATCGGAACGAAGAAGTCTAGGAAGAGAAACCGAAGACGTCCCCAGAACAACCCAATTTCTGCAAAGAAGGACCTGAGCCAAATCACATGTTTCAAGTGCAAGAATTTTGGTCACTACACCGATAAATGTCCAGGAAAGGAGCCAAGAACCCAAGGAGCATACATAATCACGAAGAAGCCCTGAGACTTGTCGGAAGTCATCTGTTTTCGCTGCATGGAAGCAGGACATTATGCTAATAAATGTCCAGACAAGAAGAAAGCTGGAGCCGAGTAGTTGAGATTTTGATATCGGTAATAAGTGTAGTAGGAAGCACTCTTATTTTCATGAGGATGTGGAGTCGAGTTATGTAATGGAAGTCTCGGAGATTGTAATGATTCATGTATTAATAAAATTGATATATCATGATCTCAATTGTTTAATTGTATGTGAGGAGTTGATACTCTGTAAACAATGATTGTGATCATGTTCAGAGATACGAGGAATATGGTCTATGGATGAACTAGTGCATTTGATTTTAAGTGTGGTAGTACTCTGTAAAACCACAGGATCAATGGAGAAAAATGGGTCATTCATGCCAGTCCATAGAAAGGAGTTTGGACAATTGAGTTGAATTTTGATAAGATGGTTTACCCCAAGAAATTGGAGGAAAGAAGCAACTGGACTTAAGGGACCTATGAAGGTTAATGATAGAATACGGAGCAGATGTAACCCCGAAGACAAGACAAAGCTATACAAGAGTTGAAGTGGGCCCATAACCCACAGGCCCCAGGATTTGATAAGGAACAAACACAATCTTATTAACGAAAGAAATCCGGAAGAAGTTACGATTTCATCAGCAGACATTTCATAGGAGGTTATGTAAACCCGTGAGTTGTGAAGAAACGATAGATGTTGTGTTTGGCTTACAGAATCGATGGATTTATCTGAACTTAGTTCGTGGACAAGAGATATTCTGCAATGCTTGTGAGAACGCCCGAGTGTTAGCAAGCGAGATTCGCTAAACCTTATACAAGGTAATGATTTGGGTGCAGAATGGATTGATCACCATGCCGACTTACTCTTATCATTCGCTCCTGCTGTTTGGAATGGTAAATCTAGAGTGACTTACCTATAGTAGAGAGAAGACGATTGTTAAAGCCTGTTTACACCTTAGAATGGTATGATGAGAAACCCTTGTACAAGGCATGTTGTTGCCAAATTGTAGGTTAAACGCTGAGAACAAAGCCAAGACCTATTTCCTGCAGGAACCATTAATTGTTGACCACCATGAGATTAACGACAGTTGTTTAGCATTGGCGCCAGACCTGTCAAGCCAAGAAGACCCAGTCTCGGAAGAACTTACGAAAGGACTCAAAATTTTGTGGGAAACAATATGCCTATACCGGAAGAGCAACAATGAAGGAATTATCCTGAACATGTGCGAAGACAGATGTTGTCAAGGAGGAAGTACATGAGTTTTGATGGACCCGTGACTTTGATTCTAAGGGTGGTAGCACCCCGGACGTTTTCCGACCAATGGATTTTCAAGAAGACCTCAACCCTAACCTTTTCTTGCTAGCCTCTCCGAATCTCGAGGACGAGATTCATTTTAAGTGTGGTAGGTTTTTAACATCCCAAAATTCTAATTTTGGAATGTTATACTAATTAAGTAGTAATGATTTCTTGTGTGATTGTTGTTTGAAATTGAGTGGAATTTGAAACTTTTTGAAAGTTAAATGAGAGGGAATAAAAGGACTTTCCCAAACTTTCATTCTTGCATTTGGTTTCCACGAATCAAATTTATTTCAAAACAAACCCTAGAGTGAAGATGACATGACTTCTTCCATTTGAAATAAAGAGGGGTTTTGAAAAGATATGAATTTCATTTGAAAACAATTCAAACCAGAAACTTTATGCAACTCAATGATTTTCCTGAGAGAGGATAAAATGACTTCTTCAAATTATAAGAAAGAGAGTTGGAAGTTTAAAGGAATTATTTTGAAAGCTCATTTGAAATTTCTCCCTTCAGTTGAATTTGAAATTTCTCCCTTCAGTTGAATTTGAAATTTCCATCTTCAAAACCTCTGATGAATCAAGCAAATGACTGAAGGAATATGACCCTTCAAATTAGAGGCAAAAGTTGGAAAACCTTGGATTAAAGATTTGGAAGAGATTTGAAATTCAAATTCAAACTCATTCAGGGTTTTTAATCAAATTATTTTTCTCCTAAAAATTAATATATGGAAATGAGGGTAGAATGATTCCCTCCAAGTGAAAAATAGTAGAGAATAAATTTGAAATCATTTTGCTATTTAAAAAATGATTTTTACTGGTTTTTATTGCAATAGAAGCACTGTTGTAATTTTAGTAATTTTTATAGATTTTATTTTGGCAAAATAAAAAGTGCACCATAGCCTATATATGCCAAGATATTTTTGTGCAATTTTTCATGTGATTTGTAGTCCATTTGAATTAGTTTTGAAGCATGTTTGCTCTCTGTTTAAAAAATGGGACTTTTTATTTTAAAACAATATTTGGCCGAAGCCTTTTGGCCCATTTAGCCAGCGAGGCCCAGCCCCAACTCGCCCCTCCCCGAACCTCTTTCGAATTTATCACCACTGCCCTTCCTGTTTTCTCCCTCTCGCTGACATCGTGGACCCAACGCCCGATCACCCCTCCCTTATCTTTCTTCCTCCTCCATCCAAATCCACTGGAGCCCGACGCAGGAAGAGGATCCCCTCATGGATCCTTGCCGTTTGAGCACGCCCCCTTCTCCACGACTCCACCCCTATAAAAAGAGGAGCCCCGCACTCCGTTTTCGCCCAAAAGCCCCAACCCCGACCTTTCCTCTAGCCCCAATTCCTCGCCGGAGCACACCGAGCACCACCGCCGCCATTGACGTCGTCGCACTCACAACCGTGCCCCTCGACCCTCCCCGACGCCTTCATCCACTTCGCCAACATCCGCCGCATTACCAGGAGTCTTCCCCGAGGCCGGAGACCCTCGGGAGCTGTCGCCCGCACCAAGCCAGACCCGCCGCCGCCGTCGAGCTTTGCCGGAGATCCTCCCCATCCACTGTAAGCCACCGACGACACCCTCAACCATCCGATCTAAAAAACAACGCGCGAGATTAGATCTTGTTAGTTCCCCAAACCATTTTCTGTTTCACCTCGGCCACCCGCTCGCTTTGCCCACTCGGTCGCCCGCTGACCCAACCCGAAGCTCCCACGTGTACCCCTAGCCGGCCTCTAGCGTTTAGTTCTTTTTCTGTTTTTTATTTAGTTTTTTAGATTTGTTTCTGTTTTTGTTTTCTTTATATATTTTAGAGTTTTAATGTCTTTGAGGGATTCCAATTGCATTGGATTGAAAAAATTATGTAGTTTCTGTAGATCCAAAAAGTTTTCATGTTTGAAGTTTTTAAATTTAAATTTGAACAAATTTGATTCAAACACTAGTTTGCTTATAACTTTTATTTAAAAATAGGTTTTTGTTTGATTCTTTTTGCTAGTAAAACTTTATGAAAACTACTTTCTGTTAAGTTGAGTTTTATATATTTTCTTTTGTGTTAAAATTTTATTTAGGCCAGAAAGTTATTTCTGTTTTTGTTTGTTTTCAAATTGAGTTTTCAAGTCTTTATAAAGTTTATTAGTTTTCTTTTTTGATTTTTCATTTGGATTTCTTTATTGATTTCAATTTAGTTTTATTTGTTGATTGACTTGATTGTAGAGTGAATTGCTTATATGTATTCAATTGTTTGGTTACAATAGATTATTCTTGGAGTGTGACGAATAGATCAATCAGTTGTGAGAGCGATGAACTCCACCAACAAGTACCAAGCAAGTTCACTTTGATCATGATTATCATCATACCCATGTTTTTATTGCATCTAGTATTTATCCTTTCCCACCATGCATGTAGAGTAGGTAAATTGGAAACTTGGACTTGAGTAGTGTCATGAGGTTGGAACCCAATGTCCTTTGTTACTGAGCCCCGGGAACATTATTATTTTCAAATGCTATGCTTAGTAGACGGGGATTGGTATGAGTGTTCATGAAAGTTGTGAGAGTGATGAATTATATTTGATGACAATGACTTCAAGACTGATGACGATAACTTCAAGACCTCAAGACATGATTTTCAAAGTACCTCTGGGTGGAGAATAGATAGAAGGGAACCCTGGAGTACCCAGTGGTTGACCCAGTGATGCTGGAGAAGTGCCATGTCATCATGTGGAAAGCTCCACCCAGGCTCAAAGAGACGAAATGATACTACAAGATCGGAAGCTTACCTGTGCAACCACAAGTCAATATGGGCTCTGGCTTGGTTGATCTTAGTTGTGACTTTGACTGGACCAGTGCTACGAGATGTAGACGAACGATAGGGTTGGATGGGCACTGGCAGCGGTTAGGGGAACTCTTTGAAAGACCATGTTTCAGTCATCCTGTTCTCAAACACCAGGAAGTGCGAGGACGAAAAAGGATGGATCGAATCTTGTGGGGAAAGTGCGCAAAACTCTGTAGAGTATTAACCTAATCGATTAGCCGTGTCCCTGGTTACGGACAACTTGAGCCTCTGGAATTGGATCTATCATGGAACACTCAACACCGCACTACAAATTGATGATTGGCTTCAATAATGACTTTGGGTTATGAGATTTTAGTTGCGGAACCATCTCATTAATGACATTAATTTGTAGCAATTAATTTGATTCCTTTGATGTAGGGAAAGATCAGCTTTTATGCAAAAACTCAGACTTAGAGCTTCCACAACCATGTTGCATATAGTGATAGAGTTATTTTCATCTGTCTTTATCTGTGATTTTGCCAGTACATTCAATGTACTGATCTACACGGCTGCAACTTATCATGTTGTAGGAATTTCTACGACGATTAATAGTTACGTTGTAGGGTTAAGGTCTACACTCAACTTGCCGTTGGCGTTGATGGGACTCCACACCCTTATGTTTGTTTTCCGCTGTGTTATATGAGGTATACTCTGGATCTACGTTACCTTTTTAACATGTGCTGTTATGGTATTTCATCGATGTACTGTGTGTGCTAGCATACTGATCCAGGGATAGCATAGAAAGCACAGAGGCACCGATCCATTTGGGTCGGGTCGCTACAGAGATGGTATCAGAGCACATGTACCGTGTGTGCTAGCATACTGATCCAAGGATAGCACAGAAAGCACAGAGGCACCGATCCATTTGGGTCAGGTCGCTACACATCACCTCCTCCCTTCACCGGCACAATGCCGGCTTGTAAATTGACACTTACCTTTATGTTTGAGTAGATGCATTTGTTCTCAAGGATACAAATGAACTCTCTTATGATTACGATGATTATTTCCAAGCGATCCAATATGTTCTTGTTCATGTTCAAGTTAGTATTCTCGTGGGTGTTGAAAGGAGGCCTCACTCGCACTATTGCCGTGATTGGCCGTGGAGGAACTACTGTAACTGCATAGGGTAGGACGTTGAGGGAATTCGAGGTGACAGTAAAACCTCAATTCCTAGTCTTTGCAAATTGATATGGGAGTTCAGGTAAACCCATATCTGGTTGCGTCCACGGGGAAACCCTTAATTGACCGTTTGTGATAACTGGCGTGGGGAAGCAACGGTTGGTGGCGTATGTGGCACAAAGTCTACCTCGAGTAGAACATGTACTGTACCGGGGACCGCCCACTTATGCATATGAAGAGTGGATAGAGGATACGATAGAGAGTGTTTGCTCCGCACTAGATGCGCATGTCATATTTGTAGTGATGACTTCGGAGTCCTAGAGAACACTTTACTAATCAAGCACCGTCACCACTAACTTAGTCTATTTTTATTCCTGTTTTTACCTTCTTGCTCGTAGAGTAGTAAACCCCCTTTTATCTAGTTTCCCTAGCAACTTATAGAATAGGCTATTTCCAAACTCTGGTTTGGGTGCGTACGTAGCTCATTAAGTGACAGCATAGCTACGGGGTTTGTGGTGCCTTCCTATTCGCTCCCTGTGGGTTTGACACTCTATTTATCACGAAAGTGCTACAACAGCCCTATGGACTTGTAAGTCATCAGTAAGGTGGCCATATCAAATGATAGCTCCATTCAAAATGTCATGCTTGTTGAATCTCTTGGCTACAATCTTCTTTCCGTATCTAGACTAGCCGACTTTGGTTTCGATGTTCTATTTAACGAAGTAGATTGCCAAGTGTTTTGTCAAGATAATCATAATATGGTCTTTCCCGGCATTCGCAGAGGTGATCTATATATTGTTGATTTTACTAAAAGAGCCCAACCTCATACACGTTTTATTGCAAAATCTTCTAAAGGTTGGTTATGGCATAGAAGGCTAGGACATGTTGGCATGCGAAATCTTGATAAACTTGTCAAAGGAGATCATATTCGTGGTGTTAAATACGTTATCTTTGACAAAGATAGACTTTGTAGTGCTTGCCAAGCAGGACAACAAGTTGGAGGAAGGCATCCCGTGAAGAACATCATGACCATGAGAAGACCACTCGAGCTACTTCATATGGATCTCTTTGGTCCCAGTGCTTACAAGAGCCTCAGTGGTAACTCTTTCGGTTTGGTCATAGTTGATGATTTTTCCAGATTTACGTGGGTGTTCTTTCTCGATGATAAATCGCAGGTACAAAAGATCTTCAGGAACTTCACTAGAAAGGCTCAAAATCAGTTTGAGGTGAAGATCAAGAAGGTTCGGAGTGACAACCGAACGGAGTTCAAGAACGCCAATGTGGATACCTTTCTTGACGAAGAGGGTATCTCACATGAGTTCTCGGCTACGTACACACCTCAACAAAATGGAGTTGTTGAGAGGAAGAACCGGACTCTCATCGAGATGGCGAGAACGATGCTAGACGAGTACAAGACGCCAAAACACTTTTGGGCGGAAGCAGTTGAGATGGCTTGTCATGCTACAAATCGACTTTACCTTCAGAAGCTCCTTGGTAAAACGACATACGAGCTACTCACCGGTAACAAACCCAAGTTGGATACTTTCGAGTATTTGGCTCAAAGTTGTCGGTGTACTAAAACATGGGTGTTTTATACCCTTGACTTATGCACAGACAGTAGCAGCCTTCCCGATGCCAAGGGCTTGCCGGAGGATGGCTCTTATCAACACTCAAGACTTGGTTACCAAAACCGTGAAGAAGACCTCCAGGCAGGTCATCGAGAAGTACTAAGGAGGTACTAAAGATCAAGATTATAATTGCCGGCAAGCTACGCACCGGCAAGAGACAGCCCGGCAAGCTCCATATCGGCAAGCACCCTTTGCCTCTCCACCGCTCCACCTCAGCGACCAGCTAGTCGCTTGTCAATAGGTGTCGAGCAGACAAGCAGTTAGGCGAGGCTTGTCGGGACACGTGTCAGATCGCCGCCTGAAGATTAACTTTATTGACACTCGTCCCAGAGGCGTGTTAAGATAATAGAAGCCAGCTGGACCGACGGCACAGAAGGAGAGGCATTCCCTTGCCGGAGTTAACCCTAGCGTGACACCTAACGGCGCAATAAATGCTTTTGTCCTAACCCATCAGAGTTAGGTATTTAGCACTGTCGCCACTATCCACCTCATGTAATTACCATTTTGCCACTATGGTGACCCCTTTGTCTATAAAAGGAGGGCCATGGCTACCTTTACAAAGGTCGACACTTTGCACAATTACACTAAGTAGCTGCACTTCCCGCGCACATTGCCGGCAAGCTGCGCTCTCTTGTAACACTACAAAAAAAACACTTCCGTGATGAGACGTCTTTATCACAGTAGGTCAACTTTTCTATCATGCATGTACATCCGTGACAATTTTATGACAGAATCAAGATAGTCATACATGTGCTGTCGTAGAAGTGTTCCATGACAATACTGAAATCATCATCAAGGAAGTGTCCACTTCCATGACGATAAATGTCGCGTCATGGAAGTGTGTTCGTCAAGGGTGACTGACACGTGGCATCCACCGTAACGGGTCGCCGTTAAGCTATCGGGTTCCGGTTCGGATCCGATAACCCGTTAACAGCCCTGACCAATGGGGATTTTCCATGTGTAAATTTCTCATTCGCCGACGGATCCACGTGTCAGCTCGGCATTGTGACAGATGTCATCCATTCATTGGACGAGAGACGCCTATGATACGTCGACACATGGCACGACCCAATAGTGGCCCATTTAGGTTAAACGGGCCGGCCCTACCAAAGGCCCACAAGATTTTGTCAGGTACTAGTGGACCGGCTCGTTAACAGCCTGCCATGTTTTGGGCCAAATTACGATCCATATCAGATATGACCCGTTAACAATGCACTGTGTTTTGGGCCCAAGGCCCGGTTTGTATTACGGCCTGTTAAAGGCCCGTTGAACTGTTTGACCCAGTTCGGCCCGATGATAGTTTGGGCCTGTGTGATAGCCTGGCTTAATAGGGATGATAGACTACTCATATCAATAAGGAATTCCTTCTTTTCCGGGAGCCCATTCGGAAAGAACTCCAAAGTTAAGCGTTCTCATCTTGGAGTAATTTTAGGATGGGTGACCGACCGGGAAGTTGCTCCCGGGTGCGCACGAGTGAGGACAAAGTGCGTAGGAAAGACTAGTATTGATCTGTGGGGCCAATCTAGATCCCGCCAGGAGTAACGACTGCCGACGGGTGTGTCCGGGGCGTTACAGCCTGTTAGAGGCCCTTCGCGCAATTGGGCCGTTTTCAGCCCGGTTTCACTTTTGGCCATTTAACGGCACGTGCGGCATTTGGGCCCATTTCTGGTACAAGTGACTTTCGGCCTCTTAACGGCCCGTGCCGCATTTCGGCCCATTTCTGGTACAATTTACTTTCAGCCTAACGGCCCATGCAGCATTTGGGCTCATTTATGGTACAAGTGACTTTCGGCCTCTTAACGGTCCGTGGTCTTCGTGGATAAATTTAAGCCCACTCTGACTATCGGCCTGTTAAGGGCCCGTGAAATAATTGGGCCTAATTATGGCCCATTTTGCACCCAGCCTGCTTACAGCCCATCATGTTATTGGGGCAACCACGGCCCGGAATAAATTTGTGCCTGTGAACGGCCCGTCATATAATTGGGCCAATCATGGGCCAAGGTATATTTAGGCCTGCTATCGGCCCGTGAATTGTTCGGCACATTTCAGGCCCGATCTAATTTTCAGCCTGTTAAAAGCCCATGGTATTTTCTGGCCCAACTAAGGCACGCGGTTTACGCGGCCTGTTAAAGGCCCGAAACTACTTGGGCCCGGTTTACGTTCAGGCCTGCTAACGGCCCGAGATGATAATGGGCCCATGTTTGGACCCATATATAGAGTTGCGGGCCGGCCCGTTTGCGTAGTCTAATTTTTATATATATAGCACTGACGGACCAATAATGTTTTGGCCCGTTGATCTCCGTCGAAGCTTACGACCTAGCGACGATAGCATGTACAGTGAATAAATTCTTCTAAAAAATCAAATAAATTACAGCATAATGACTACGAATAAACCTAGACTATACAATAATGAAATAACGGGATATTACATCGACTGGGCATCAAAGTTCGCCACCAGAGATAATAAAGCGCAACCAGACAGCGAATTACATACACTGGGCATCAAAGGTCGCCACCAGTGCAAATAAACGTGCCGACAAAACATACAGAACCAACAGCTCTTCAACAGAGTTAAGAAAGGTTAGGCCTGCACGACAGCTGCAGCGCAAGCAGCAGAGCAAGCTGATGAGACTGCGCTTGTTTGACGCTTATATCCTCCAACTCTAGCTGCATAGCATCAATAGACGTCCTGTACTTCTGGTTAATCTTCGATAGAGATTGGAGTTCCAGTATGAGTTGAGCTGAAGCATGTCTTTCTGCTTGAATTTGAGACTGAAGAAGTCGAACAGATTCAGGCGGCGACTTCATCGAGCTTGTGTCACCGCTATTATCGAGTAACTTCGACACTACATCAAGACATGACTTTGGGGTTGTACGCTATCCCCAAGATGTGTTGCCTTCTTCCCTGCAATATATGTTAGAGGGACAAGCAATGGGTTCGTCTCACTATCATTGTGGCAGTTCTTCCTGGCATCAGTGATATCACCCTGAAAGAGAAACAAGCAGAGAGATAACAGGTTTTGCACGTATAAGCATCAGTGCTGTCAATTCATCCCATTTCTTAGTGGCAAATAAAGAGACACGGTTTAAAATAGCATTAACATAATAAGACATGGCAGGAAATGGCATTGTGCAGGAGTGGCCAGCTTAACCACACCACTGGATTACAGATCAAGAACACAAGCATACATGCAGTGCTAAAGAACGTATAAGCATCAATGGTGAGTGTACTGTCAATTTATCCCATTTCAGATTGGTAAATAAAGAGATGATTTAAATAACATTAACATAATATGGCATTGTTCATAGTTAAGACATGGCAGGATGTGACATTGTGTTGGAGTTGGTAGTTTCACCACACCACTGGATTACAGGTCTAGAACATAAGCATACATGCAGTGCTAAAGAAGATCACTTGCTATGTTTAATTTAATTTACATGGTATGAATAAGGAACTAGGTTGTGCAACTAAAAACTGAAATTGAGAAGGACAAACTTATGTTTATGAACTTCTTCGTAATAAACTTTAAACATGCAATTTGATGCAAACGACAAAAATAAACAGCAGTAACAGAAATAGCTATCCAAATATACACAACAAAGTTTGAAGGCTCGAGAAGGACAAACTTACATTAGTAGTGAAGACCGGCTCTATAAAGCCCTTTTCCATGTTGATGGGGGGGGGGGGGGGGGGTAATTCAAGAAGTTTACCAAAGAGTCTTCTTCATAAGCATTGCCTTTATTCTACACTTTGTTAAGAGTAAATATAGATGTGATAATATAGGAACAAATGGAGATTATTTAAGCTAAGATGCAGATTGATGCTACATCATGAACTAGCTATAAATGTAAGTACATCATACATGCAGAAGGTACTGACAAGAGCAATGCAGAGCTAAACTTCTTCAGTAGCATTGGTTTTATTCAACATTATAGTAAGAGTAAATATAGATCTGATGTGTACAAAATCGAGGGCAAGGAAAATAAGCTGCAATGTGATGGTACATGAACAACTAGCTGACAATATAAGTACAGTGATAAAGGACAACAGATACTTAGAAGAACAATGCAGAGCTAAACTTCTTCATAAGCATTGGGTTTATTCTACATTAATGTAAGCATTAATATAGATCTAATAATTTGGAGCGAACAGTGGATAAGCAAGCTATCATGCACACTGATGTCACACAATCAACCAGGTATGAATGTAAGTACAGGGATACAGGACAACAGGTCGTAACAAGAGCAAAGCAGTGAGTAGCATAGTTGCGATATCCTAGGTTTTGTGGTGCTGATTCTATCGCCAATATAAGTGGGGTGCTATCTGATTTCTCCGGTACCACAACCTTTTTCAAGGACTTTGCTTTTACTCCTTCAGGTTCTGCGGTCACCCTCTTCCTTTTGGATGTCTGATACACAAGAACATCATTTGAATGGAAAAACATGGTATGATGACAAATGGAATTGGTATTGATAATGGATGGGCATGGCATCTTCACATATATGATGAGTAAACTAAGCAGATGGCGGTGCAATGAAGTAGAAGAAATGCAAGACACCTTATGCAAGATACGTGCAAGCAATAAAACCTTGCCAAATTAGAACCTAGGCACCTTGTTGGCTGAACAGGATAGGCCATCTTCCTTTGACTCCTTGAACACGAATCTGTAGGTGGGGAGCGTGTGGGTTTCATTGCATCCAGAATGGAACTCAATCCCTTGATGGAACTCAATCCCTTGATGCCAAGAAGCATAAAACATAAATAGTAGTGAGATTATCTGTGTAATGCAGAGGATGTACTAATATAATAGGGGCTCCCTGTAAACCCTTGTGTGCTATCACTGGATTCTAATGAGAGAGCCCATGTGTTCTGTAATTTGGTGCGTACATTAATATAATCTGACACAACTACACAAAAAAATAGGCTCCCTATTGGGAGCTCCAGAGTTAAGGATAGTTGGCAGATGATAGGTTTCAAATTATACAGTATAGAAAGTTTATTGCTAAACCATGATAACGAGAGCGCACAGAGAAATAGTATTCCCTCATGTCTCTATATGTGGCACACATGCATTTCAAAACTCACGTACTAACATTAGCTGACCAATTAAATGTAAGCTTTGGAAATATGAGTGCCATGTAGTTTAGCTCGAAGGATGGAGTGCTTCTAGTACGACACAAAGGCACTAGGCAGATCGCAGTGTAGATAAAAGGGGGACACCATAAGCATCATAAATAAATCGGGAAAGTGGAACTGGCTGGAAAACATGCGGTTATATTGCCGCTACTAATCGAAACCCTACCGATCACCTACAGGCCAGCTCTATTCACTTGAAGGTGCACTAGTGTTACTATCAGTCTAGTCTCTCAAAGGCCACACGGCTCCCAGCATTTCATGGATATTATGGCAGACCAACTCGAAGTGCTGAAAGCATCTTGCAGAAGCGGCCCAATAGACCTGTCGACTGCAGATGTCACTGATCCCCTTCCTGACAAGGAACATAGTGTACTTATTAAAGAAGAACAGAAGAGGAACATGTTAAAGAATAGAAGAGGAAGCATATTATGGAGATTCCGCTTCTTTCTATACAATGTTGGTTGCCCACCCATGATGAATCAGAGCGCCCAAAGAAATGCTATTCCCTGGTGTCTCTCTACATGTGGCCACATGCATTTGGAAACTTAAGTGGGAGCATTAGCTGACCAACTAAATGTGTGCCTGTTAAGTAATATCAGTATCATCTCACATTCGTATTTGAACAACTAAGCTTTGGAATTATGATTGCTGTGTTGTTTAGCTTCAAGGGTGGACTGCTGCTAGTACCACACAAAGCACCTACGCAGATCATAGTGTATATATAATGGGAAAACCCTAAGCATCATGAGTAAAATCAGGAAAGTGGAACTTGCTGGAAAATATGGGCTAGTATTGCCGGTAAGGCTAGAAAGGCTTCAGATACCAGCTCTCTTCAACTGAAGGCATAGTAATGTTACTATCAGTCTAACTCTCAAAGGCGACACAGCTCCCAGCATTTCCTGGATATTATGGCAGACCAACACGAAGAGTTGAAAGCATCCATCACAAGCGACTGAATAGACCTGTATACTGCAAATGTCCCTGCTCCTCTTCACTACGAGGAACATACTGTACTACTATACTTATTAAAGAAGAACAGAAGAGGAACATGTTAAAGAAGAGCAAGCAGATTTTGGATAATAAAATGTTCGTTGCCCACCCATGATGAACCAGAGCGCATAAAGAATGCAACTCCCTGCTGTCTCTCTAAATGTGGTGCACGTGCTTATCGAACAAAAGAAGGAACATTAGCTGACCAATTAAACGGTCTCTGTTTTAGTAATATCAGCATCATATCAGATTCGTATTTGAACAACTAAGTTTGGAATTATGAGTGGCATGTTGTTTAGTTTGATGGGTCGAGGAGCAGTGCTAGCATGTCACGAAGCACCTACGATGATGGTACTGAATATAAAGGGAATGGCTACATGCAAGTTGCCCGACTTTCATCATTTGGGTCAGTCGACCATTTTAGGCGGTTGGATCAAGATCCTACGTCTCCTAACCCTTCTTCTTCCTCACCTCTTCTTCTTCCCCAACAGACCACCGCATGGGCCGCCGCCCGAACCACCGGCCCCTGCCCCCCGCGGCCGGCGGCGCTCGCACGACCGGCTCACTGCCCCACCCTCCCCTGAACCGCCCCCACCACCGCGCCCACCCGAAACCCTAAGATAGATAATGGGGTAGCCCCCCGGCGAGCCCCTTCCTTATCCTTCCTTCCCTATGGCGAACTCTGGCGAACTCTCAAAAATCGACTGACCCCAATTTGAAATTCAGTCGACTGTCATTTAGCTAATGTGGAATATAAAAGGGGAAAACCATAAGCATTGCGAGTATAGTGTTGAGCATGCCATGGCGGATCTGAAGGTGCAAACCGTACAAAGGCTACTTGGCAACCAATGTTTCCTTTCAACTAACAAGTAAGATTCTAAGAGATGGACAAGAAATAACAGTAAAGCAGTGGCGATCTATTTTCTTTCTGAGATAAATAACTTGAGCAGATACGAAAGAGTACCGCCTCTTGTGCGGCGCTGTGTAAGCATCTGCTGAGACGTCAAGGGTGCTGCGGTAGCGATGGCTTTTGGCGGTGTGGAAGCAGATCTGGGAGGGCAGATGGTGGCGGTGGGGGATATGTCCTGGCGCGGTGGACGAGACGATCGTAGGAGCGGCCCCGGCAAGGTGGACAACGCGGATGAAGCGAGAGGATGCGATGCAAGGATCCTGGTCCGGAGCCGTCGATGTCTTGTAATGGACGACGGCGTCGGGGTATCAGCTCCGCCATGGTGGAGGAGAACGGTGGTGGATGGGGTGGCGGACGGAGGAGACTGGGGTGGAGAGCGTGTTTTGGCGCCCACGGAGTACGAATGGGGAAATGGGGGGAGAGAGGTAGGGGGAACCGTGTCTTTGGGACGCGCTTGTCTCAAATGCGGGGAAAGTTACAAACTTAGCCCCCGTTTAAAATTTCGGACATCAGAGCAATATTGGTCAGTTGGGGATAGGACGGTAATCTCGCATACCTCGAATATTTCCGAGAGCGATTTCGGCCGAGGAAAGTTTGTTTTGGCGCCCACTGTTGGCGCCCACCGTGTATGAATCGGGGTGAGAGGCAATTTCGGGCGCGGAGAGACTGTGTTTTGGCGCCCACCGTGTATGAATCGGGGTGAGAGGCGGTTATGTCACGTTTGACTGAAATTACAAAGCTACCCCTATCAAGGCCTATAGAAATTGATCCGATAGGCTTTGCGTGTCAGGGATAGGCAGTAATGGAAAATTTCCATCTCCCAAAATTTCTTTTCGTGCGGTTACGGCCGAGGAGGGACTGGGTGTTTTGCCGCTTTGTTCAAATTTTAGGAGAAAGTAAGTTTCACGTTTACAGCGCCAACTTAATTCGAATCCATTTTGTATTCTTTTTTTTTCGGGCAGGATCCAAGATATTTTATACTGCATCGCACACGATTCTTGCTAATGAACTGTTTGTGGTGTACTTGATTTTTTCATTTTCAATTGAAAGACAAAATGGGTTTACGACAGGAAAGGTCGGTGTTTGAATTGCTAGAACATTTATCTGTAGTGAATATGCAACTATAGGAGTGTTGTGCTAAAATTTGGAATTATTCCGGGTTCGTTTGGCCTTTTTTATACATTAATTGAGTTTTCTAGGCATTTAATGTGCACGATTCAAATTTGAACTACAGGCACATGCTCCAGTGCACCAAAATGGGTTAAAAAATCATATATGTGTCCTTAGGTGAATGTTTGGGTCCCATACAGGAAATCGGAGTGAATTTCAAGCATTTGGGCGTCGTGGCTCGGCCGAAACATTGAGAAAATTGGTTTTTAAATTCATGTAAATCCAAAAATTGCCTAAACATCACAGAACTTGGCATGGTGTCTTGAGATTGCACCAACATGCTGTGGTAAAAAAATTGTTCGATTTGGGACAAGTTTTGGTATAAGCTTCTTACAAACCGGAGCTTCTCTCAAGAAGGCTCATGGTTCCGATAGGGAACGTGTCACCTTTGTGGGCGAAACAACATACGCTACCTCTTCCTGCCTTGATTTTTTTACATAGGCAACATATACCAATAGGAGTGTCGTGCTAAAATTTGGAATTATTCCGGGTTCGTTTGGCCTTTTTATACATTAATTGAGTTTCTAGGCATTCAATGTGCATAATACAAATTTGAACTACATGCACATGCTCTAGTGCACCAAAATGGGTTGAAAAATCGTATACGTGTCCTTGGTGAATGTTTAGGTCCCATACAAGAAATGGGAATGAATTTGAAACATCTGGGCGTCGTGGCTTGGCCGAAAACATTGAGAAACTTGGTTTTTAAATTCCTGTAAATCCAAAAATTGCCTAAAAATCACGAAACTTGGCATGGTGTCTTGGCATGGCACCAACATGCCGTGGACAAAATTTTGTTCAATTTGGAACAAGTTTTGGAATAAGCTTCTTACAAACCGGAGCTTCTCTCAAGAATGCTCATGGTTCTGATAGGGAATGTGTCACCTTTGTGGGTTTTGGTGGGGGGGAGGGGGCGGGGACCTAGATATTTCGACGGTTGACGAAATTTTATGAACGGTGCAGCGAATAACTGGCGCGCAAGTGTGGTTGACGCGAGGCCGGTGGACTGTAGCCGACGAACCATCCGGCGTAAGCCATACATGAGGGAGCCCCAAGATATTTTATACTGCATCGCACATGATTCTTGCTAACAAACTGTTTGTGGTGTACTTTATTTTTTCATTTTGATTTGAAAGAAAAAATAGGGTTATGGCAGGATAGGTCGCTATTTGAAATGCTAGAACATTTATCTGCAGTGAACATGCAACTATAGGAGTGTCGTGCTAAAATTTGGAATTATTCCGGGTTCGTTTGGCATTTTTATACATTAATTGAGTTTTCTAGGCATTTAATGTGCATAATTCAAATTTGAACTACATGCACATGCTCCAGCGCACCAAAATGGGTTGAAAAATCGTATATGTGTCCTTGGGTGAATGTTTCGGTCCCATACAAGAAATGGGAGTTAATTTCAAACATCTGGGCGTCGTGGCTCGGCCGAAAACATTGAGAAACTTGGTTTTTAAATTCCTGTAAATCCAAAAATTGCCTAAAAATCACGAAACTTGGCATGAGGTCTTGACATGGCACCAACATGTTGTGGTAAATTTTTTGTTCGATTTGGGACAAGTTTCGGTATAAGCTTCTTACAAACCGGAGCTTCTCTCAAGAAGGCTCATGGTTCCGGTAGGGGATGTGTCACCTTTGTGGGCGAAATGACATACGCTGCCTCTTCCTGCCTTGATTTTGTTTACATAGGCAACAAAGACCAATAGGAGTGTCATGCTAAAATTTGGAATTATTCCGGGTTCATTTGGCCTTTTTATACATTAATTGAGTTTCTAGGCATTTAATGTGCATAATTCAAATTTGAACTACATGCACATGCTCCAGTGCACCAAAATGGGTTGAAAAAGCGTATATGTGTCCTTGGGTGAATGTTTAGGTCCCATACAAGAAATGGGAATGAATTTCAAACATCTGGGCGTCGTGGCTCGGCTGAAAACATTGAGAAACTTGGTTTTTAAATTCCTGTAAATCCAAAAATTGCCTAAAAATCACGGAACTTGGCATGGTGTCTTGACATGGCACCAATATGCTGTGGTAAAATTTTTGTTCGATTTGGGACAAGTTTTGGTATAAGCTTCTTACAAAACGGAGCTTCTCTCAAGAAAGCTCATGGTTCCGATAGGGGATGTGTCACCTTTGTGGGCGAAACGACATACGCTGCCTCTTCCTGCCTTGATTTTTTTTACAGAGGCAACAAAGACCAATAGGAGTGTCGTGCTAAAATTTGGAATTATTCCGGGTTTGTTTGGCCTTTTTTATACATATATTGAGTTTCCTAGGCAATGTGCATAATTCAAATTTGAACTACATGCACATGCTCCAGTGCACCAAAATGGGTTGAAAAATCGTATATGTGTTCTTGGGTGAATGTTTAGGTCCCATACAAGAAATGGGAACGAATTTCAAACATTTGGGCGTCGTGGCTCGGCCGAAAACATTGACAAACTTGGTTTTTAAATTCCTGTAAATCCAAAACTTGCCTGAAAATCATGAAACTTGGCATGTTGCCTTGACATGGCACCAACATGCTATGGTAAAAATTTTGTCTGATTTTTTGAAGGCGCACAGATTAACAACCAACAAAGTCACTTTGGAACAAAGAGCTGCCATGATACAATCGGAAACACAAGTGTTATTCAAACCGTGGGCGTTGTACTAACCATTTACGTGCCGCCACGCGTCCCCATTTTTATTGGCTAGGAGGCGCCGTGCGGGGTACTCCCTCCGTGCGTAGGGCACCTAAGGCGCTGCACTGTGATTTAGGCGTGTGAAGATTGGCCGCGATAACTAACGTAATCTGCGCTGAAAAATCTTATCAATTGAGCTGATTAATTACTAATCCTTCGCATGCAGTTACCATCCACTTCTCACGCGCACCCTTCATAAATTTAGGTGATGGGTAGCAAATCAGCATGCAGTACAAGGTGCATGCACAACCTAGGGACCAGAGGGAGACGTGTATCGAGGCATGTAACCAGAATTATTTACTATGGATTTTAAAAGGCTGGGCATGGAGAGTGGGTCGAACGAGGCATGCAGACCGCTCTATGCACCTGGACCGAGGGAGTAGCTATTTGAGTAGACGGGAGGCGTGGAGCAGACCGCTGCGCAGGCTCACCGGGAGGCGAGCCCTTTGACCTCCATCCGCCGCCCACCTCACTCCCAACTTCTCCATTAATGGCGCCCAAGCCCCTGTTTTAATGGCGTGGCTAGGCCTCAGTCGACTGAGATTTAAGAGAGAGAAAAGAAAATCTGAAAAGAAAATTTTGCACGGATCTTGATGTAAGATCTCACGGACATAGCATCAACTAAGACTTAGCAAGACTGATATATATGATGACGATGGCAATGAATAATAATAATTGTCTTACATATTCAGGAAGATAATTAAAGATGCCACATGCGGCAACGCCCGAAAGACACAAGGGTAAAACAAGGAAGACGCAGACAACGATCTGGGTCACTGCTCTCTACTTCACCTCGATCTACTCTGCCATCTTCATCATTTCGTCCACCTTGATCTCTTTCACGTCCTCAATACGTCACTTGCGAGCATCCATGGATTCCTCCAGGAGCATTTCACGCTCGAGGCGTAGCTTAGCATTCTCGTCCATAAGTTTCCTGACCATGACGGCCGTCTTCTTCAACACGGCAGTTGTCTCCTCATGCTGCTTCACCCTGCCGGTGATCTTCGCCCTCATCAGGTCGTGCTCGGTGCAGAGTCTCACCTTGTCACCCCTTAGTCCGCGGATGACGCCGGTTGACTTATCCAATGCGGCATAGCTCTCCTTTTGCAGCTTCGCCCAGCGAGGGATGTCATCGTCCATGAGCTTATTGAGCATAGCGCGCATGCGCCTGTGAGAGCCCTCGAGTGCCCATGATAGATCCATCCAGGCCGCTGCGATGCGGCAGGACCTCTCTGCTGCTTCCACGCCATGGCGGGACATCTGTGCCGCTTCTGCGGTGCGGCCGGACCACTCTGCTACTTCAGTGGCGTGGCGGGACCTCAGTGCTGCTTCGGCAGCGCAACGGGACCTCTGTGCTGCTTCGGTGGCATGGCGGGACCTCTCGGCTAATATCGCGGTGAGGCGGGACATCTCTGCTGCTTCGCTCGCTGCTCCGTGGTCATTTCTCGACCAAGAACTCCTCCCACCGGCCATGGCAGATGCAAGGAAGGACGAAGACTTGTTTTTTGTTGATGAGGAATTGAGGAGGAATGTGCAGTCATTTTCGAGTAGGTGGTATTTATAACCTAGTAATAAGCTGCTAAGTGGGAAAACGTTTAGGTTTTGATCGGTGTGAACAGGTTTGCAATTACATATAGCATGGTAATTTGGAATGTGACGGGAAACAAGGTCAAAATTATTTTACGGTTCCAGTTTTGAAGTGCGGCACGATTCCCGGATGGTGTAATTAACGTGGGCAAGCGTTCTTTGATGCGTACGTGGTGTGTGCACTTTAATCGGCGATGTCAGCACATGACTTGTTCCATCAACCGTGTGCGCTTGTTATTGCCATCGCGCACAATTCTTTTAATTAGACATCACCTCTCCATGATGATGCCACACACACTTAATTACTTTCCCTACTGAAGACTCCATTTCACACACACACACACACAAACACACACACACACTCTCTCTCTCTCTCTTTCCTCTGTCACACAGTCTCTATACGACCAGACACGAGATAATTGCATGGTTAGTCCTTGTACTAGCAGGCGGCGTCTAACATGGTCCTCATAGTTAGGAAGTGCTTCGATACAATCCTCATACATGCAAATATGGTGTGTAGGTAATCCCTGAAGTTGTAACAGTGGTGCTAGCTATACACCTCGTGTACGTAGCCCGTATGCCTCCACTGCCACGTGACCATCGATCCCACAGGTCAATCGGACTGAGTCAAACATCCGTGTGGGACCAACGCGTCAGTGGGTGTGAGAAATCAGTTGAGAATAAATCAACATGCTCTATTATATTGTACGGTTAAGATGTGCTGGTTATTTATTTTTCGTGGTAACATGCTCTTTTTTTAGGGGACGGGGTAACAAGCTCGGTTTATTCGTAGAGTACATGCTAACTGCTTAGACGCGCATGCATCGTGCATGCATGTATGTTCATGACCACATAACACATGGTACATCAACACTAAGAATCATTACGACAATATCAATTATTCGAATATGGCGATCATACAGATAGAAACAGCACAAGCAACAAGAATGAGACTCAAACTTGGCTAGTACTCGAAAAACAACTACTGCAAACGCAAACGTCTAGGAACGTATGCGCATGTGCAAACTGGACTAAATCAGCATGCATGTTACGATCAGCTCTACTTTGGCCCAACTAGGATATCTACTAACCAAGCTAACCTAATTAAGAAGTATGCATCTCGATAACAAATAATTGCACTTGGCCTGGTTGTTCACCTCACGCTGCATGTAGTAGAGGTTGCGGGTTCGAAACCCAGTCTACACATTTCTTTTAATTCTCACTCATTTCTCGTAGCCACTAACACGTGGGTCTCATACGGACGTGGACCAGTGTTTTGACTCAGTCCGCACGACCCGTGGGATTGATGCTGACGTGGCAGTGGTGGCATGCAAGCTACATACATGAGGCGTATAGCCAGGACCGCTGTTGCAACCTCAGGGACCGTATACACACCGTATTTGCATGTATGAGGACTGTATTGAAGCACTCTCTGACTATGAGGACAATGTTAGACATCGCCTACAAGTACAAGGACTAAACGTGCAATTATCTCGACCAGACACACACACGCATGCTCTAGGTGGAGTATTTGTTCGTACCACACCTTTTGTCCAACCTTCCCCGAATGATTATCAATCACCTTAGTTTACTTATACCATGGACAAATTCCACTACAATTTAGTTAGCAAACTTCTCATTAAAATATGACGCAAATCATGAGCAGGAATTGAGAAATTTTTATTTACACAATTACATTAATATGGTCAGGTAAATCACAAGCTAACGTACCATTGTACTAATATTTATATCCCGTTGCAAAAGGTGGAGTACATATCCGAAGAGTAGAGGCGCACACACACACTCTGTCAAATCAATATCATTAGATTCATCATTGCATATATTTTCACATCATATAAATTTGTCACTGTAAATGTTCATATTGTTTTCTACAAACTTGGCCAAACTTTACAAAGTTTGACTTCAGTCGAAGCTAATATTCAGAGTAAATAAAAACGGAGGGATTACTATCTTAGGGTTGACCGATCACTGCCCGCGGACGTGCCCGAGCGGTGGAAGACGAAGGAGGAGAAGCGGGCTGTGGAGTACACTAGCTGCAGCACGAGCTCCAAGGAACTTTCGTGCCACACAATGTATATTTAACTACTAGTACTATGTACACCCAGGCCTTTAGGTTGTGTGTAGATGACATGGCTACAACATGCAGGCTGACAGCCTACCGCTTCGCCTCGCACATTTTTTTTATTTTTGCCATGCAAGATTTGCATGCTGGCATGTCACGCATGAGAGAGTATCTGCTGTTACTGAGGCTTAGGTGGTACCTTGATACGGGCTCCTGTGCATTTTTGCAAATGTTGCAGAGTTACCGGGAGCCGTTCGATCTTAGAATCTGATGGCCCAGATGCCCGTATCACGGTAGCACCTAAGCCTTGGTAGCACTAGATATTTTCCGTGTCATGCACGAAGTTGTCAAAGTCGTGCTCGAAAAAGGGCGACGAGGTCTACTAGTCCACGTTGGTCGGTGCACCCGGAAAACAAACAAATCCCAGTCACTGTAAATGTTGTGCGTGCTTTAATTACGGGAAGGTGGATGGACGTGAACCTGCCGGACAACGAACCACCCGCCGGCTCCCTGATCTCAAATATAAACCACACTAGCGCACTACTGCTAATGCGCACCCGTAGAACCTCCTTTCCGAAGGGACGAAGCCCTGTGGTTACCATCTCCTCTCGTCTAAACCAGTTCCCAAAGGGAGAAGGCAGTTCGTTGCCATTGCTATGGATTCCCAAGGTGGTGGTGTTTCTCGTCCTCGTCGAGGTTGGGAGACCTTGGACGACGATGCTTTGGGGGAAATCGTAAGTCGCTCCGACTTCCTTATATCCGCAAGACTCAGCGGTGCTTGCAATATTTTAAGATGGTGCATAAATATGTGTGGGAGAAGGCCATGCTAGTTGGTCTGCCATGCGTTTTTGAGGACGAGGATGTTTCCTGGGGGGTCTCTCCAGCGCGGCGTGGCCGTAGTTGCAAGTTGACGCCCCTTGAGATGCCGACGTTGAGGGGCACTCGGATTTTGTCCGATGAGAAGGTCAGTGATGAGTTTGACCACGTAAATGTATTCTAAAGACTACTTCCGTATTCCATTTCATAATTACCCCGCTATCCACTGTTGCACAGGTTAGGCTTGGTGCCAATGGAGATTGGCTTGCATACGTACAGGAGGGTACCAACATCAATTTGCTCAACATTCACACCGGTGAGACCTTTCCCGTTGAACCTTTGTCCAACATTGGGATCGGCCATCCAATGGGGCACCTCCTGAATTGGTACAATGGAACCACGGTGAGTTTGAAGAAGATAGCAATCCCGGAATCCCCGACAAGGTCGTGTGGCAACAAAGATTACTCTCTCATTGCGGTGTTCGACATCGCGATTGCTTTCACGAAACATCCTGCATGTGGCGGTCAAAGCTGGACCATGCTGTCTGTGGCCGATTTGGTGTCATACGAGTACGAAGACGCCGTGCTCCTTTTAAACCGCATCTTCGCGGTGACAAACCAGGGGACTTGTTTCGTATGGGACACATCCTACGGTATACTCCCTCTTTTCCGGTTTAATATGTTTAGTTTTTCCGTTTTATAAGTTTCAAATTTATTGCCCCACATCACATGTTCAGATTTCAAGGTGCATTAAATCGTTGCATGCAAGGATTAAGAGAAAACTCACCAATGCATGTTCTAGTTTTTGTGGTCAGTTATTGGTCACGCATGCATACATTGCAACTAACATTTTTAACCACAATTGTTTAGAAAATTGAGTTTGTTAACTGAGTACTTTTGCAAACTACAAAATCAATACCACCATCCCGCGTCTGACCGCCCTGGCCCACCCAAACCCCCTCCCTCGCCCGCGCGTGCTTCCCGCCTGAAACGGTCAGCGCCGCTCCAGACCAGAGCGTCAGTACCGCATTCATGCCCGGGCAGAGTGGACGCGACCTCTCACTGGCGCCGGCTTTGAAGCAGCGAGACGGCCGAGAGAGCACGGCTTCCCGGTGCACGCGACTGCTCCGCGTTGAAACGACACCACGGCCGGCCGTCCGTCCGTCTGCCGCCCACATTAATGACACGCGGTTGCCGAGGTCCAACTCCGGCGCCACCCGTCTGTCCGCCTGCTGCCGCTCATTGCCATTTGCCCGCTATATAAACTTCAGCCCCGGCCATAGCCGCAGTCATCCTCCTTCGGTCCCTTTCTCCTCTCGGCACCACTCCCATCATGGCCTCCTCGCGCTACAAAGCTCTCTGGGACGGACTATCGCCGGAGCAAAAGAAGGACATTGGCAGCTCCGCGCCGGCCACGCTCCGCTTCCACGATCACGAAGCTGGCACATCTGCACGGTCGCCGCCGGCAGCGAGGAAGAGTAGTGCATGCTAGGTCGCCACCACTCAGGTTCCAAGAAGGCCACCGCTTCTCCCCTCCTGTCAAAGCTAAGCTCGTTGGGCACAACAGCGAGGGCCGATTTTCCAATTGGCGGCGACGTGGAGGCGGAAATCTTCACTCCCTGGAGCTTCGGAGGACGAGGTTACGGAGGCGAAGCTGGAGAGCGCCGACTCGGAACAGGAGAAGGCGAAGGCAATAGCCGGAGCTTCTGTTCTCGGGGTCATGGCCAGATATGGGGGACGGGCACAGGCGATCATTTAGAATAGGTTTAGAGTAGGTTTTAATCTGGTTTGTATGCCGGTTTGTATGAAAAATGTAATGAATTTCGTCTGGTTTATATGAAAAGTTTTTGAAATGTAATGAGTTTCGTCTGGTTATCTCTACTACTATAGTACCACAATTTTTAAAATTGGATTGTCCACCCACAGTGATGCAGAAGCACTTGTTAGCCATTTATTTCTTCCATGGGCCGAATCGCTTCCATTTATCAATGTTGAGTCTAACAGATCCAACGGTCATGGTTTGTGGGATTCGCTCTGTGTTGGAGATGCCCTAACCATAATATGGTGTAATCCCTAATAGTGCTCCACTATTTTGCAGGGAAAAGTCATCTCCCGATCAAAATCAGATCGCCGATCGTGGATGTGCACGGGCCATTCGGTCTCACTTGGAACCTTGTAACTGACGACACCCAGTTGGGACGTACTATCTTAGCAGTCGTTACCCATGGTACCATTGAAGGGCAGCAAGGTGCCACGATCTATCACGATCAGACCCTGATCATGTACCCAGGTAATCCATTATCTCTGATCTAAGACTAGTAGAGCCAGGAGCTAGAGTATACTATCTTATTGCCATGTCATCTTATAGCATTTCAGTACATGTCTCGTTATACTCCATGAGGAGTAGTTCTTTTCTTTTTTTGATTGATTGGGATAGTCATTGATGCAACATTATAATACAAGTTATAATTAGCAATTTCAATTTCGCAATGTACTAGCTAGTGAGCCTGAATCCCATCTAATAAAAAAAGTACTACTACTACTAGGACTCCTCCTACTTTAATTAATATACATCACCCACGTCACACTCTCAAATTGTTTCTTCTAGCCCGTGCTGCAGCTGGCTCTAATCTACTCCTACTAGACTTCTTCCCTTCCCTATCATAGAAATAAGCAAATATAGAATATATTATTTTAATCCTTATCCTCAGCTTACGTCACCTTATTGTGCTTGCCACACAACATTTATCCTGCATGGACCTTGACCATGCCCGTCACCATGTGTCCAGGTTTGAGATGCCAGGTGTACCAGATGAATGGTTGCGTGTTCGACCCCCGTGATGCTACCTGGGCGCGGAGGAACACACTTGGAGAGTACTCGGTTTTCATTGGGGATAGCTACCCCATAGTGAAAATGATGCCACCTTCCGTGCACGACGCCGACGGCCTGCCGTTCATGAAGAGTGGGTGCGTTTTCATTGCGCACCGCCGGATTAATATCTTGAACGCCCCTATCCCTGACTTATGCCGCTTCAGCTTGGATGAGTCTCCATCGTGGGGAGCCACACTAAAAAGCTGCGATGATATGTATTCCCGTTGCCCTCCGTTATGGATCGTGCCATCTATGAAGAACACCTGGGAGTGGAACTACGAAACGGACCAGGCACCTACAAACCTGAGTAATGTACCGCAGTAAATATAGGTGAAGTAGCCAGGCACAAATAGTATGAACCTGCGTGGCATGTTGGCATTTGTCTTTTAGAACTTACTAGCACTAAATATTACGTGCAATGCATGTTGATATTATGATGTACGTGCCTAAGTACTCTACTATATTAATTGCAGGCACATACTCCGTATTAGATTGGATATTTGTTTACGTATATGGTCCGAGACCTTCCAACTAGACGTGTCTGTCTCTCCGGGTCGCACATTGTATCGTTATGTACTACGTGTGGTCTCCGACCCTCCAACTACACAGTCAAATCACCCTCAAAGAAAAACCGAACGGTCATATCACATGTTCTACCATGTTTTGCGCTCCTCCCTCATAGAGTGGAGATGCTTGCTTCCATAAAAATGGAAGAAGTGGAGACGCCCTCCCACGCTGTTCCTGTCCTCGTCCTTTCCTTGACGTGTGGGACATCCAGCACGTGCCAAGCAGCAATTTATCCCCGTATCTTGATCTCTAGGCTACGTGCCAGACTTAAGACAAGTTTGTCGTATGAAGCACTGCACACCAAGTAGCAGGCGTGGTGAGCAATCTTCAAATCATCAAGTCATTAAATAAAAACAGTATATGAACCACTGCACATGCAAGTTCACTGGGCTGCCATGTTTCGCACTCCTCCGTCGTAACAGTAGAAACGCTAAAAATAAGAAATAAATATAAAACAACAGTGACACTCTACCGCGCGGTTTTCTTGCTTCTCCTCCATAGCGGGTAGAATACTTTCGTTCGCCGACAAGTGGGACATCCACCATTTGGGTCCACTTGCCATGCACCAAAATTAGAGTGCATCATGCAGAACTGCAGGGGAGACTCACCCGGTTGTAGCGCCGCAGTAATAATGACTAATGAGCCATCAAATCACAAGGCCCCACCTATCCAACTGTAAGTTGCTCGAACGAAGCAACCATCATTTCACTCTTTGTTGAATCCGCTTCTTCTAGAAAGCTACTGTAGCATCAATACCGCTAGCACACGCCAAGACTAGATGGCACTGTGGCAGCACAGGATATGAACATGGTCCGTGACGTGAAGGGAGGATGGTTCCAGAAAATAATATTCGCTCACTCATCTTTTCTAACCGGGTTTTGCATCGATCGTTCGTATGAAGGTGCTAAACCAAGTGTTGCACTTACAAGTTCAAAACAAGAAAGTGGACCACTGACGGCACGCATGTCGCGTTCGGCCCGTCGCTCAACGCGCTTCCTCACGGCATATCACTGACACATGGGAACGTATGTCAGCAAACCAACTAGGCCAAACTTGCCTGCCTAACGCACGGGAAAGCCCCGCGCTCGTCCTTTCTATCTGGATTTCTACCGATCGGTCACAAGAGCAAGCGAAAGATAATGTTACACTTTACAAGTTCAAAAGGAAAAGGCGACACACTTAAAGCACACCTGTCGCGTTCGCGTCGCACCCCCATGGTTGGTCTGGCACGCCACTCACCAAAGGGAACACACACGTGTTTCTTGCATTTTCAGTGACATGTGGGACTGCAATTGAATAAACCGACGATACGCAAAATCTAATCGCCCGCCGAGTGCCGACTGAAAAAAGAGAGACAAGGAGGGAGAAGAGATCGCCCGCCAGCCACGCATGGACTCCTAGAAATATGGTGATAATGTGAGGTGGGCCATGTTTTAATAAAGTCAGAGCACTCCTTTGTACTGCTTGCAGAGTTGATTTGACGCATGCCCAGATTTGACGGAAATGTATTAGTATAAAATGCACCGTTTGAAAGTTTTCGTACGCCAATGTTCTAGGATTCGTATGTTTCTGTATGATTTTGTTGCCGACTAAAAAGAAATGGAGGGCCTTTCTCTCTCTCTCGGTTCTCTCTTCACCCCACAACCCTTCTCTAACACACGTACACACACACACACACACTCTCTCTCTCTCTCTTGGCACTACAAAAGTACTACTCGTTCACGCTTCCTCCAAAAGATCGACGGCCAAACCAATTTGTATATTTGCAAAGTGGAGAGGCCACTTGCTATAATTTTACAAAGCCAACTAAAGTGGTCCTAGTCATATTTTTGTCTCAATGACCGGTGGGCCATGTATGCCGCGCGCGTGTGTGTGCTGTGTACGTGTGCTATGTGCGCGTGTTCGTGTGCTGTGTGTATTTTTTTTGCATGGAATTTTTTTGCATGCCGCATGTGTGCTGTGTTGTATACGTTTTTTTATTGCATGGATTTTTTTTCATGGAGTGTGTATGTGTACGTGTACCCGTGTGTGTTGTGTGTGTATGTGACGTGTACGGTGGCGAGTTGTGGTCGTATATGTATTCATGTACGCAAGCTAGTGTGTAGTGTGTATGGCAAACTGTCCCCACATGTCATTGTGTGTTTTGTACAAATATAGCAATCCAATATACAAAGGCTGAGAAAGCAAAAAACATGTTGGTTTTGTAAACCTTCTCTCTCCTCTTGCTATAACAAGTTTTTAGCAATCCAATATACAAAGGGTGCTGGAGATGCTCTTGGTGTAGAACGAGCTGATCAGCCCCAACGTTTCTCTTCGGTCAGTGTTTGCAAGTAGTAGTATAGCTCGCAAAGTAGCTAGCCTACTAACACAGCGCGGATTCAGACGAGGTTTGACACCAACAATCATCAAACAAGCCCTGCTTATATGATAGACAGTGCAAACATACGTCTCAGCATGCCATATATTACATCAAAAGCTGGTGAGGATACATCTGTTTCCATAACTCGGAGAGGGTTCGGATGATTTACTAACAAACAAAAGTATCAAGTACCGCCCACATAGACCCTACAGGGTTTGATAACACGCATCTGGTAATTAAACACAATGCAAACTATGTTGAAAGATTAGCCCGACCAACTATTTTGTGTCATCGATCTCTGGGGCAATGTCCACAAGACGGACCGCGGCATGGGAATCATCAAGGACGTCCCACCGGCAGCTGCACAACCCTAACATATTAGCAAGCACATTGCAAATAATCAAAGACCACAATTATGGTAAGCCAATATTTTTTTTACCTTGGGCAGCTCACCGGGGGATCCCATCCCTCCGGGGGCCATCGTCTTGCCAGGGGAACACTGCTCCTCGATGGCGACTATCTCGTCAAACCCGGCCTTGAGCCTCTCATAGGTGGCCATTAGGGTTTCTGGGGTAGGCACGGTTCGGGCCTTGCTGTTGTTGGAGCTCTCTGTGTTCAGGAGTTCATCCGCGAACGTCGTCAACTCTTTGGCTAGTGCTTGTTTCTTAGAGATCTTCATCTCCATGGGTTTGCCCGCCAACATCGCCAGCATCGCCAACTCGTTGGCTGGTGCTCGCTTCCTGGAGATCTCTGCACTGGTGCAGCGATCTGCTATACAAACGGTTTTTAACCCTTTCCCCGACGCAGTTTTAAACCGTCGCCTTACCAGTGTGTGCGATAGGGGGGTCCTTCCCACACGACCCAGAAACCGTCGGGGATAGGTCCTTCGGTCACACACGCTGGGAAAAATGAGCTCGTGTGTGATTGGGCAAGCCATCGCATACAATTATACAGGCCCAATCATTTCCGTTCGTATGTACCTGCCACACAGTGAATCCCAAACAAACGTTTCCGTTCGTATGTACATCCCACACAGTGAATCTCAGTCAAACGTTTCCGTTCGTATGTACATCCCACACAGTGAATCCCAGCCAACCGTTTCTGTTCATATGAACATCCCCCACAGTGAATTCTAGACAAACGTTTCCGTTCGTATCTACATCACACACAGTTTTCTGTATAGCCTCGTCTGTGATAGGTGTAACAATCACACACGCTCTGCCTCCGTAAACCGTTTGTGTTATTCAAGTATATCACACACATTTTTGCTTCTAGAACCGTTTGTAAAGTTCCATGACCCATTTAGCAGGTTTATTAGTTTACTATTAATAATTCTAGTATTAAGAAAAATCAAATTTCATATCAAACAGCTGTTTGCCAATTTCATATCAGGCACATAAATATATTATAACATCATAGTACGATAGGTACGTGAAAACAACATAGTATAACATATAGCTAGTTCACCTTCATAAGCACAATATTAGAACAATATATTCATTTCCCTAATCGACTGATGCATGACCAGCCAAATTAGTCTTCTCCACCTCTACTTTCAGTTCAGTAAGAAACTGTTTTGCACTGACCAACTGGGAAAGTGCCTCCTCCTTCGCAAACACCATCTTAGCAAAGTCTAATTTAAAAATTCTGAGCTCATTCTCCATCTTCCTCTTTTTTTCCAGTACCTTGAAATATTCTTCAGCGTTGACAACATTTTCTCTGAGCCTATCTCTATTCTCTTCCTCAAACATGCTCCTGAGCTTTGCTAGGCACATCTTCAAAGACGGTGGCCACTCTTGATCAACCCACTCCAGGTAAGAACACTTCCGTTCATCCTATAATATTTAAAACTAAATCAGTTACAGTTGTAGGTAAAATGGGTTTCTAGTAACATAGAAAATCACCACATACATATTTTGAAAAACTGCAGAAATACGTTTATTATGACATATCTTCTCAAAAAGTTCAATGTGCAAATGAATTAATTGCTACTGAGACAACAAACAAATTCAGGAACATCACAAGCTATAATTAAGTTCTTAGTCACGTACTATAATAACAAATTGACCATTTTATGAGGAAGCTAAATATAGCCGCAACAGCACAGCGACAGTGTTTCAATGCCATCAAATTAATACTGACAGGTATGTACATGCACAAATTTAATAACATAGAACTAATACCAATAAAGGCCCTCCACTGTGTAGGCCAAAACCGGTGTCAAATCAACTATTGCTACATTTGGCACCGATATCCTGCACTGCCGAGTCATTGCCAGAGGAAAAATTCAGGGAACCGGAGCACCTAGTTGCTCCGATGCCCAGTTCCTTCCTGCCATAAAGTATTAGTATTTTATTGCTTGGCTGCTCGGATGTGTGGAGCAAAGTTGGGTGCACAAACTGCTGAAGTGGTGCCAAATAATTTTCTCAGGGCATCGCTGATGAGATGGCAACATTTTTAGATACTAGTAGGTAGAAACTTTGACAGTGTCTTAATCACATCCATATTAACATAGCACAGTGACAGTGTTTGAATCACATCTAACAAATGATTTGTAACAACGAAAGTGGGGCTAACCTTCTCTGCACATGCCAGAAGCTTCCTCCCACAGTCCCACTGTCCACAGATTCAAAAGCCACTAACTTCACACATGGAGATTGATGGTGACAACGAGCAGGCAAATCTTTAGCTACCCCACTCCATTCCTTGCAAGTGATGGTCCTAGGAAGCTACAAGAGGAACAAATGGCTCAAATCGGTCTCCGGGTTAAAATCCTTTATTACAAATCAGAACCCTAAGCCTAGGGGGCGAGAGAGAGGAGAGAGGCATACCCAGCTGGTGACATACTCGTCCGAGTAGGAGGAATCGCTGGAGAGGTCAAAGAAGACCATGGCGTCCGCGGCGGTCGGATGCGAGACGGTGAGAGCGAGGAAAGCAAGCGAGGATGCGGCTATAGCTTGGGAAGGAAGGAAGGAGTAAACAGGGGAAATGTGGCTCGTGGTCGGGGAGAAAAGGGGGTGGGAAGGGGGGGAAGAGTTAGATATTTTGGTGGTAGGCAAAAAAATTCGAAAGGTGGGGGGGGGGGAACTTGGCGCGCAGTGTCATCGGACACCTTTCACTTTGAACATATGTGTGCATCGCAAACGTTTCTTCTGCTTTACGCACATGCGATGAGTTTGAGCACTCGAATTTTGGTGGAAATTTCCCTGCACTACAAAAAAAGACACATCCGTGACAATATGGCCCGAACGAAAACTTTTTCTGTCATGGTTGTGACACTTCTATGACAATAATTGTGACAAAAACACGTATCATCATAGATGTGGTGGGCTCCTACTTCTATGACAAAAAATTATGATAGAAAATGGGCTTTTCGTCTTGGGCGGGCCGGAGATGCACACACATGGCATTCTTTGGGCCGTCCATGACATAAAAAATCGTGGTAGAACTGAGGGCGAGGAAATTTTCGGGGAGTTCCCGATTACGGTGGGTGGTCGGGCCGAGCGATGCAGTGTGGTTTTGCGCATTTCTCTCTCGCTCGTACATGCGCGTGTGTGCGAGGTGCTCGCTAACTAAACTCGAGCGAAGCATACATTCGCTTACTGAACCCGAGCGATCGATCGCCCTAGCACTATGTACTGAACACGAGCGATCGATCCCTCGCACTACGTACTGAACCCGATCGATCCCTTCGCTGCTAACTGAAGCCGATCGATCCCTTCGCTGCTAATTGAACCCGAGCGATTCCTTCGCTGCTAACTGAACCCGATCGATCCTTCTCGCTGCTTACTGAAGGCGATCGAGCCCCCGTACGAGACGTACCAAGCCGGTTGGGTTGCCTCTCGATGAACAGTGCATGTTGCTGCCGCGCGTGCGATACACGTAGACACGAGTCGAGACGCATCGATCGAGCCGGTTGGTTGGCTGTGGATGAACAGTTCCCGTTGCTGCTGCCCGCTCGTACGCCCCACCCCAGCCGGTGTGGGGGTTGGATGAACAGGACCCCGACCGTGTAGGCGGTTGGCGCTTGATGAACAGGACCCCAAGGAGGCCATGCCGCGGTACGCCATACCCCAGCCGGTTAGGGGTGGTTGAACAGGACCCCGTGGAGGCTAGATGAATAGGACCTCGTTGAGGCTGGATGAACAGTAGCCGGTGGAGGCTGGAGGAAGTCAACGGTGGATGAACAGTAGCTGGTGGACGCTGGAGAGGTCGACCGTGGAACAGTAGCCTGTGGAGTCCCGTTTTGCGGTACGCCACACCCCTCCCGATGAACAGGACCCCCATTTGGACCATAGGCAGTTGGGGAGAAGTCTGTTTCCTCCGTTTTGCGGTACGCCAGAGCCCTCCCGATCAGACCCCGTTTTGACCGTAGGCGCTCGAACAGAAGTCTGTTTCCTCCGTTTTGCAGTACGCCAGATCCCCAGCCGATAAACAGGACCCCGTTTCGACCGTAGGCGGTCGAACAGAAGGCCGTTTCCTCTGTTCTGTGGTACGCCAGACCCCGAGTCGATGAACAGGACCCCGTTTCGGCGGTTCCGTGGCTCCAGATGAACAGGAAGCGTTCCGACTCAGTCGCTTAGCTCCCGACACTGTTTGCTCTGTTCCGACCCAGCCGGTTGGCTGTCGATGAACAAGAGGCTGTTGCTGCCATCCGTTGCCTCTCTCTCCATGTACACGAGCCCTGGCCATACGTATGCACGAGTATGCGTTTGAAACCCCGCCCATATATATATGTATGTGGCCGTATTTTTTGCTATGTGGCTGTACGTACGTGTACATGATTTAGACTTGCTGCCTGAACTACTACGTCGGGGACTCTACTACGACACGTGCCGCTCCTTACATGCCCATGGTTCATTGTTGCAGAAAGACCGATCGACCAGTATGTACGTACACGTTCGCGACCAGACAGACAACGCTACGTACGCTTCGACCGGGTGGGTCGCAGCTGTCAGGGAGGATTAGGAGGCACTTCCTTGCATGCGAAGATATAGCTATTGGGTCCCTGCTATTAGGGGGGAGGAATCATTTTTTTGCGCGTAATAAGGAGGCTCTTCCTTGCGTGCGAAGATGTAGCTGGTGGGTCCCAGCTGTCAGGGGGAGGAAACATTTTTTTCCGCGTAATAAGGAGGCACTTCCTTGCGTGCAACCATGGACCTCGTGGGTCCTAGCTGTCAGCCTCTCCACATACAGTCCTCTTCCGATGGCTGTCGTTCGTTGACCGCGTTGACGACGCCGTACCGAGTGCAGCAAGGCGGTGGACGACGGCGAAGCCTAGGAAGGGAATGACCCGGAGCCGGGGAAGACAAGGCAGTGGTTGCCCACACGGAGGGAAGTACAAGGGCTTACTGGTTCGGCTGCAGTGTGAGGCTGTCGTCGCCGGAGAATAACATGAGGTGTGGGTGAGTAGAGGGATGGCCTGGCCAGCGGTGGGAGTAGGGTTTGGTGGTGAGGCCTGCGCGGCAGCACAGCCGGCCACGTGAGGCAGGAGCAGGCGGTCCCACCGGCGCTGGTTTGGGCGGCTGGAGCAAGAAGATCAGAGATTGAAGAAGTAGCATGGCCATTGGATTAACATCCAACGGCCAGTGCTGCTAGAATCGTTTGTTGACTAAGTTGACAAAGCCCTGTGTACCCGTCAACTTGGTAGGCCCACAAGTCAGCCCCCAAATCTAGTGGGTCCTAGCTAACAGGGGGAGCAATCATTTTTCTTGCATGTAATAAGGAGGCACTTCCTTGCGTGCGACCATGGACCTCGTGGGTCCTAGCTGTCAGCCTCTCTACGTACAGTCCTCTTCCGATGGCTGCCGTTCGTTGACTGCGTTGACGATGCCGTGCCGAGAGCACCAAGGCGGTGGACAACGGCGAGGCAACGACCCGGAGACGAGGAAGACTTGGCAGTGGTTGCCCACGCAGAGGGGAGTACGAGGGTTTACTGGTTCAGCTGCGGTGTGAGGCTGCCACTGCCGGAGAATAACAGGAGATGTGGGTGAGTAGAGGGATGGCCTGGCCAGCGATGGGAGTAGGGTGGGGCGGTGAGGCCTGCACGGCAGCACAGCCGGCCACGGGAGGCGGGAGAAGGCGGTCCAGCCGGTGCTGGTTTAGGCGGCTGGAGCAAGAAGATCAGAGATTGAAGAAGTAGCACGGCCGTTGGATTAACATCCAATGGTCACTGCTGCTAGAATCGTTTGTTGACTAAGTTGACAAAGCCCTGCATACGCGTCAACTTAGTAGGCCTAAGTCAGCCTCCAAATCTGTGGCAAACATCATACAGCACATTTGCTATTATTTTTAATAATTTACAACACATTTGCTCTTTCTTAAGGATTTTTTTTGTAGCACATATTCTTTTTGTTAGCATTACAGCCAATGTTCTGGCCACGGGCCATTTCGAAAGAAAAAAATATATTCTGGCCACGGTTAAAAATTTCAATGAAATTTTGCATATTTTGGTGGGCTCCGAATTGTTTAAAATCCCGATGTTTCGAGTCTGATTCAGACTAATTTGAAAAATAAAATTATATTAATTATAATCCAATGATATTTTCAACGCAAAAAAATCCAATGAAATTTAAAATTTCAAAATCCGGATGAAACAAAATTTGAAACTAATTACAGGTTGTTCTGTTTTAAAAAATTTACAGCCCATTTCTTATTGCTTATAGGCCATTTTCTTTTTTTTAGGGAAATAGGCTATTTTGTGGGCAAGCCGAATGCATCCCTCCTCGTCTTCAAAGATTTGAAGCCCAACAGGGCTGAGAAAAGCAAGTAGGCCTCGGTTGGGTATTGTGCAAAAGAAAATAGAACTGGGCTAGCCGTTTCAAGAAAGAAAACAAATCTGGGCTGGTGATGTGGTCAACATAAAATAAAAGACTGGTCATTGAAATTTTTGAACTATTTTTAATCCCAAAATTTCGAGCCCGATAAAAACAATTTTTAAAATAAATTTAAATTATGTTAAAATCCAATGAAATATGAAATATGAAAAAATAAAATAAAATTCACAATTTGAAACTAATTTCGCATTTGATGTGTTTTTTTATATATTTACACCCCATTTCATATTACTCACAAAATTTACAGCCTTTTTTTTATGGCCAGGCCGAATCTATCCCTCGTCGTCTTGAAAGATTTGCAGCCCAGCAGGGCGGGGAAAAGGAAATCGGCCTGTGTAGGGTATTGTGCGAAAAAAGGTGCGCTAGTCATTTTCACAGACAAAAAACAGTTGGGCTCGTCATGTTGTAAATAAAGCCTGGGCTAGATGGGCCACAGACGCCGCACAGCCCAGTTGATACCCTACTCCGTCTCAACAACAACAAAAACAAAAACTGCTCGAGCTACTCGGTCCCAGGTGTCAGCTGCTCCTTGTGCAATTCTTTCGTTTATTGACAACATTGACAATGTGGTAGGTCCTGGATGTTAACAAACCATTAGGATCAAGCAATTTGTTCATGTAATAAGGAGGAACTTGCTTGCGTACGGCTATGGATCTGTGGTTTGTTAACAGTCGCTCGTTGTGCAATTCTATCGTTTATTGACTACGTTGACAATGTGGTGGGACAAAGATGTCAGGAAACCATTAGGAGGAATGGCAAGCCATTAGCCTTTCTCAAAGAAAATATGATAGCCACAGCCGAGTTGAAATGGGTAACAACATCAAACTCCAGCTTAATTACAAACCGTACAAAAGCACGAGGGTAATTGTTCATCTGGTTTAGACTAAACCCAGATTGAAAAGGGCAACAACATCTAACTCCACCACTGTTTTCGGCAGCTGTCACTATCAAATGGATCGCTCAGATCCATAAAATGAGAATCCCGGGTCGTAAAACATAATGGAATATGACCACAAGATGATGTAAGAAGAAGCCTGGCTCCTTCAGAAGCCCTTTTGTCCACCTGAAAGTCCTTTTTTTTGCTCTTCGACATATCCATCCGTCAAAACTTTGTTCTTAATATATTTAAGCCTGATGGACAATAGTACCCTCACATTCAGCAGGAAGAATGTGACAAATCTAGTGTTTGCATGGGTGGCTACATATCCTTCCAGCGTTATTGTCTTCAAACGAATGTGATGAGAACTGAGAAAATCCCGGTGCTTATGATGCCACCGATTGGTTATACCTTTTGTACCCCGTCCTACTGCCTAAATAGACATGAAGATTGAAAATAGTTAAGGTCTAAAAAAAGAGTATGTGGAAAGAGCAACAACTGAACGGTTAATTCTAGTACACTATATATGGGCTTCCAATGTGCGTGAAATCATCACCTTAATATATAACTTCTCCAGGCATGGAAATCATCGCAACAAGCCAATAATCTTGTTCAGATCAAAAGTATTCATACTGATATATAAGATCTTGACAGAATCCATCACCACTGATAGGCTATCCATGGACAAACTCTTCATTGAGCATATAGAACATAATATTAGTACAAAAAGTGTACTCCAAGATGATATAAAACTTATGCGCACAAATGAAAAATGCAGCTTATGATTACAAAAGTGTAGATGATAATATACAGTACCTGGATAACCGTGGAGCCAAAAACCATCTTGAAATGATCACAGAGATCATGAATTACACCCAAGGTCTTTAGTTTAGGCGCAGAGATGACAGTTATTTGCGAAGGTGAATAACAAGAATCAAGGATCAACCTTTGAAGTGAAGGGGCATCTTCGATGATGAGCTCCCCTACGTCAAAAGAAATTCCAATTCTTACAAGGTTAGGCGACTTTATTCGGAAACAACCGATTTTAACTGTCAAAACAAGCACTAAGCACTCTAGGGCAGGGCAACTGGATTGGATGATGCTGTCCAGTGAGGCCTCCGACATACGAACCAGCACAAGTGAAAGTTTTTTGAGAAGTGGGAGTCGAAGCTTTGTACCAGATTGTCTGGTAGTCTGCATAGGGCAAAGGTGGCAGTGTGGAGAGAGGAGGAAAACCGCGAGATGACATCGGTGGCAAAGGGTCAAATATATGGCGTTCGGTTCATGGTATGTCAGTTTCGTATGAATAATAGAAATCAAGCATCTGGAGTTTGCAGAAATTAGGGGATGTCAGCCAGGCGTTCACCATGTGGGGCACGTGCAGGTAGCACGTCGGGATGCAGAGGTGGTGAACGGAGCCCCCGTGGGAGGAGATGATGGCTCCGGGGAGTTCAAAATCATCAACGAGAGATAGGCCACGACAATCAAGATTAAGAGGCACGGCACGCCATAGAGGGCGCCACCGAGATGCGAGGACTTGTGTGTGGCAGCAATCCTTGGTGGGGAGAAGCGAGATGATCTCCCCAAGGATGGCGTCCGGGAGATTGCTGATGCGGTCCGCCCGAGATTCTTCGGGTTCCTCAGATACAGGGGGGCTCGCCGCTTCTTCCCCCGCTGCCAGGTGCGGGATCTACAACCGGCGTCGCCGCTGGCGGAAGCCTCATCTTCTTGGTGCTGGGGCTAGCCGACTCCATTTTCCTTGCGGGCATCGCGTTGAGCTCACAGATTTGAGTAGAGTAACGAATGACGAGCCTAGTTGTGGTGCGAGTGAGGAAGAAGGGGAGCTGGGTTTTTTTGTAGCAGTGAGGAAGAAGGGGAGCTGGGGTTTTCTCTAGGACTGAGGTGAGGAATTTGGGGGTACAACCGGAGGGGGAGACGAGTCGAGCGAGCGGACGTGAGGTGGGAGTGAGGAGGAAGAAGAGCAGCCGGGTCTTTTGGGGGGCGATGCAGTGGCGGGGGGGGGGGGGGGCGCCTCTTCTTAAGTAAAATAAGGGCTCTTGAATTGATTTGATTAATTAGGGTGGATGGGCTATTTTGTCTTGGGCCCAGAAAAACAATTACTACTAGTAATACAGTGGGGACACTCTACCACTCCCCAGAAAAACAATTACTCAAGCCTAAAAAAAACAATTACTCCTATAGTATAGTGGAGACACTACCGCTTCTGGCTCCTCGTCGGTCGTCGAAACGGCTCCCGCTACTGCCGTTTTACTTTGGTTCGCCGACATGCAGGCCATGCAGCGCGCGGGCCCAAATGGCATCCACCAAATTAGAAGGCGGTATGCAGGCGCAGAGTCACCCTGGTCGTGGCGCGGTAGTAATGAGCCGTCATATCACAAAACCCCACCTCCCCGCAGTAAGTTGGTCGGACGAAGCAACCATCATTTCACTCTTCGCTGAATCCGCTTCTCCCTCATCTTCTTCAAGAAAGCCACCACTCGCTTCCGCCATTGTTCTTCTCTCCCAACGAAGGGAAGGTGAGCGCATCCGTGATGTTGGCATATTTTCTTTCCAAAAAAAATCTTTTGTAAAGCAGTAACTGATCCTCACTCCCTTTTTTGTGTCATTGTCATTGTGATTGTGTTTTCCTTTCGGTTGTCTTCTATTTGTCAACTTTATTATTGATCATGGAGAACCGGGCAAAGATCTGCCGATGTTGGAGCAGACGTGGCAGGCTGATACCCATGAGACAGAGAGTTCCAAGAAGATGAAGGCCATCACCGAGCTGACCCCAGATGCGCTCACGGCCACTACTGAGATGGTCAATGCCACGTTTGAGGTTACAGCCCCCGTGGCCATGCAGGAGCAGTTTTCCCCCGGCAAGATGGGCCCCTTCGAGGATGTGTCCCCCCCCCCCCCGCTGAGCTGGCCAAGGCAATTTTCTTCTTTGGCGATCTTGATTGTGGTTTTTCATGTAAGTATGAGGTGATAAATAATGCAAGATTTATTAGCTCCGATGCCATGCTACCTTCCTTGTCATGCATACTTTTGACTCTACATGGTGGTTTAAATAACTTGTGTTTTTGATATTGGAAAGTAATTCAGGATTTGTTTCTGTTTCAATTAGAGCCCTGATGCAGACAAGGATTGTGTGGTTGTACATGTCACTCGCTATGAGGTGGATGACCTGAATATACGCACTAGGAAAACAAATTCTTAGGTTGTTCGATCCTGGAAGCCCTTTGCACTTATACCGAAGACGAAATGTATTCCAGCCACACTGTTGTCAGGCGTGTTTTCCCAGGGTGTACTGAAGCACAACAAGTTCACAGCTACTCCTTCGTTTGTGAGGCATAATGTTCTTGTCAAGCTTATCCATGAAGATGACGTGGCATGCCTCGACAAACAAGTTTATGAGTGGAAAGGCCACAAGGTTATCTTCAAGAAGGTTGACAGGATTGAGCTGCTGCCGGACGTCCTCGAGGATGTTCATGGCAAGGTCTGTCTTGTGTCCATCCCCAATTAGATCGATGGCATGAAATAGTTGGCCCAGTTAGTGTTTCAAAGTAGCTTGGATTATGTTTAATTACCCGAACCTTGCGTATTATCGAGCCCTCTTGGGGTAGTACTCTGTTTGAATCCCTCTATGGGAACTGCTGCTACTTTTGTGTGCCCGTGAATCATGTGAGAACCCTCGTAAGTGTTGCCGAAACAGATGCTCCGTCATGAGTTCTTTCATGTAATATGGCATTGTAAGACATAAGTTGGCACTATTTATCAAACGAGCAGTGTATGTTTGATGAAATACTTGTTTGACAACTCTTGGTACTTGTTTGATTAAATTCTTGTTTGACATAGTGTAGGTAATGCACAGTTGGTGCAAACATGGCACATTCGCGCATATCACTTTAACACTAGATCGACCAGCTCACACTCATACTCTACTGTCTGACATATAAGCAACTACGTATCTAGTTACAGTGGTTCATGCGGTTAATTGAGGCCACAATATAGATTCCAAATGTTAACACGCTACTCCAGCATTCATGTTAAACATTCACAATAAACTCGGCTGCATAAAATACTTCAAAAGCATAAGTTCAGCTTTTTTTATAAATCTCAATGATTCATAGAACATAACATCTCTTTTAGAAGTTGACAGCAACAGACAAAGTTGTGAGAAGGTTTACAAATCAGGAAAAATCAAGCCACGCTTCTCTGAGCAAAGGGCCTCCCTAGGCAAGCTTTAATTTCCTGGGGTTCACTCTGGTTTTTCTTGTTGCCATCATCGAGGGTTAGGTTCTCTCGTTCCAGAATAACAAATTATAATTGTGTTCTCAGTTGGAATATTGAACTGAACCTTGAAGTGGATTGACCATCTGAACTTCTTGTGCAGTTCCACTAAATTTAAGCACTGCTATTTGCAGAAATAAGCAGACCGCAATGCCTCTTTTACGCGCACGTGATCCCAAAACTTCCGTGCAGCAATGCAAGCTCGTCCTCGGGCCGTCCTTAAATTAGGAGTGAGTGTAGTTCACGGCGCGGACACACTGCTTGTTTTCTCCACCACACATGACAGGCTCGTTCCTGCACTGCAATCAGGAAGTCCACGTATGAATCAGCTTCTTTTAGCTTGCGTTGGTCATTCTAGCTACTTGTGAATGTAGGAATACCTGGAAAATGGGTGGCTAGAAGACGGCAGGTAGGAACACCCATCTGATTTTGTGCAGTTCTACTAAAATGGAGGTGTGTGCTTATGATTGCACAAATAGAAATGACATGGAGATAGACATCCCTATTTGCACAAATATGTAATATGATTATTTAAGCAGTGGCTGTTATTTGCAGTGGCATATGATTAACAGTAGCGTCTCTTGTGTTATGAATGGCATTACATTGACAGTATGAAAAAGTGCCATTAAGTAAGAAGTAGCATCACATCACATCAACACTGGCACTAGATTAACATGCAGAACAACAACACTAGTATTACTATCATGAGAGTAGCACATGGTCAGTAGCTCCGTAAACGGTGCAATAAAATTTGTGCAGTTCCAATGGGATGAAGCAATGTTAGCGGTGTGAGATTTAAGTGTAACTGGCAAAACAGAAGTCATGGGAAATAAAGCAAGACAGAAGCACTTCATAAAATGGTGGTGTCATTGCTTCAATTTATCGATGGCACTAGACTGACAGCAGCATTACTTAGAAGTGACATTAGGCTAACAGTGGCATTGCTTCATTTTTCCTCTGATATTAGATAAACGGTAGCGATAAGGGTAAAGGGACAGTAGGGGCCTAAAGTGGTGAAGCAGATCTGGTTGCCGAGAGTGGCAAACATTCAGGCAGCATGTCTGCATTTGTCCAAGTTTTTATCTCCTCGATGACCTTTTCCTATGTGAGCACAGGAAATCTAGACCTGCTCGTTCTCAGTTGCGTTGTCCCCCCAACACCCCCTCACTTTCTTCCCTTTTTCGACCAAGAGACCGGCCAGGCCAGTATCTTACTAGTACTTCCCCCCACGCTTCGCTATCCACCCCACTTTCTTCCCCTTTTGAACGAAAAAACCGGTTGGGTAGCCAGTCTCTACTACTTTCCCCCTTTTCTTTCCTCTTTGAACCAAGTCCTAGATTCATGCTACAGCTTCCCCCCTTTCTTCCCTTTTGAACAAAGTCCTAGATTCGACTGCATAAAGTAGGTTTACCTCTAATAATAGTAAAAAATTAGGTGGCTTTGGAACAGTTGAAGGAAGTAGAAAAAGATCCACATGCAGCCACGCGGTGAGCTGGGGCAGTAGAGCAAGGCTGGTTTCGAAGGAAGTTATACCTAAGGGTCGTCCAGATGTGGCTAGGAGGGCGGTGGGAGGCCGGATCTCCCCACAATACGGCAGGGAGGAAGAAGGGGTCGGAGGCCCTCCCGAGCCGGCGCTGTGTTGGACAGAACGGAACGGGCCGCCGATCGGGACGCGCCGGCAGCTGTGGGTCTCCTCCCTCGCCGCTGACGACCGCATGAACGCTGCACCTTCTCCGCTTCGCCGGCGGAGGGGATCCAGCCGGAACTGTGACCAGCGGTGAGCAGAGAGAGGGTGTGGCCGCCGCTGTCTTGTTTAGATTTGGAGACGATGAGAGAGTGAATGAGAGCAACCCTAGTAAAGCAAGCGCTGAAGCTCCTGCTTATATATATAGTGGAGTGATTTTCTTGTAGCAATCGTTTTTAAAATGAATACGCGTGAACCACTATTTTCATTTAACGTTCCAGTCAAAAAAACTCAATCAATGACGCGCCACCGCATCCAGGTCACACTGTGTACACGTGTGGTCCCCGAACCTCCATGAAGTTGAAAACTGCACGAGTCAAATTGTCACTTGGGATGCCTCTGTAAACAAATGCGCTCGTACGTGTACCCGCGCGTTGTTGTTAGAGAACTGGTGCGTGCGTGCACCGCTTCTCTTCGTGTACTACGTACTCCATCTAGAGTAAGATGTATACGTGTGTGACGTCTGAGTTACAAAAAATAATATGTGTGACGTCTTTTATTTTTTAGAAGTTCTTTGGGAAGGGTGTGAAGAGCACATATATGTGTATCATGTCTACCTACAGAGTACATATAGATGGTGTGTGCGAGAAGTCTCGGGAGAGTCGTGAGGTGCATGTGTGCGTGCATGAGAGGGAAGGTTAATGTGTCAATGCAATGTGTGTGTCCGTAAATCATATCTAGCGAACGTTCACCACAAGCCGTTTCCTGGCGAACGCCCAAAGAACCGTCAGATCTGCATCTGATGGTGGCAGTTTTGCCATGGCATTTGACAGAACAGCCACTCCTCCGACACATAAAATTTCCACGTGAGCATTCGCAACTGCCGTATGCTCCCTCCGTTCCAAAATATAGTGCATATAGCTTTATTGAAAATTCAAACCTCACAAACTTTTACCGAGTTTTCATAGAACAACATGCACATATAGAAAACCCAACATATATCATTTCATTCATCATCAAGAGATATCTATAGAGATGGGGGAGGAATGTACGAGTGTGTCTTCGATAAAGAGGGGCCGTATGTGTGTGTTTGTTTTGAGAGAGAGTGAGAGACATTGTAGGATTGAGTCCTCTAACTAAGGAGAGAGAAAGAACGATCGGGATCAGTAGAGAGATGAAATATAGTGTGTTCCTTCATTAGAAGAACCGGGCAAATATTTTGCTAAGTTCTAAACTCGGCAATGTCCCATCGAGTAAGGACTCGATGCGTGCCACTGCTCTATTGCCGAGTGCCACACTTCGCCAAGTTTGTTATGCAAGTCTCCGTTAGCCGACACCCGGCAAAGGAAGACTGCCGTATCACCTACAACAATTTCAAGCCTCCTTTGGTGTGGAGGAATATCTTCTCTCCTTTGGTGTGGTCTTGAAACCTGGGAAGATCTTCTCTTCTTCCTCTCCCTAGTGGCTTGTCATTCTCAAATCTTTCTCAAGGCCATGTCATTTCCACCCTAGCCCAACCCCAATATTTATTTCTTGGGAATATTCCTTTTTCTATTAAAGGAATAATCCTGTTTGCCCTAGGTTGTGAAGCAACCTATATTTCTGTCTTTCTTAAAATTCCCAAAAAATTCTCATAAATTCTTTGGATCATATCTTCCACAAATATGTCAAAACCCATCCTTACCTAGTTCAAAAAAAATTCAGGAATATTCATTCCCTATTCTGTCCAGTATGGCACTTTGTGAAGGAAGTGCTATTTATATTTTCTTGATTGCCCTCAAACTTTTTGAGCACTCTTTCATATCCAAATAATTGTCACATTCCAAAATTCAGCTTCATTTGCCTAGTAAATCTTTCTCAGCAAATTTCCAAACTTTCTGTCCAGAGAGAAGCTTTGTGAAGGAAGTACTAGCTAGGCTAATCGAAATGAGTTGCAATTTTGGCAGATCATCCATACAATTAAATCATTACTCTCCACAAAATTTCATCTCCATTGAACAATTTATGTGAGCACATCTTCAAATCTTTGTTTCTGGTCACAATTTCAGTTTGTGAAGCAACTATATTTTATATTGCTTCATAAATTCTGAAGTTAATCCAGGACCTAAATATCCCTATATCCTTTGAGCATGCCAAAATTCAAATCATTTTCCCAAGCCATTTTCTCCACAAAATTCCCCCAAGTTTCTGTCCAGAGGAAAGCATTGTGAAGGAAGTACCATTTTTATTCATCCAAATGGTATGCAATTTTTACAGTGCCTTCATATGACCAAATCACCATCCTCCACCAAATTTCAGCTCAATCCAATCATCCATGTGAGTGCCACTTCATGATCTAGTTTCTGGACCAGATTTTGTAGTTGTGAAGCAACTATGATAAACCTTGGTCCAAATCTTTTCATATTTCACAGGACTGTAGTCCTTCCTACCCTAAACCCCTGTGACATCCTGGTTAGCCCTTATCCCCTTCATTTTGACCACAACTTCATGCTCAAGTTTGCTACAGCAAACTTCAGATGATCCCTACCATCAGCACACAGTTGATTTCTTTGAACCATCACCTCAGGGAGGTCCCATTTGGGGAGGACTTCATGATGGACACCTTTTGCCATTCCCGCGTGCCCTCAGAGCGCCATACCACGTGGTGACCGCGTGGCTAGCATGCCTTAGCCGCGCGCTCTGCATCGTTTAGCTTCAGGCACTTCTCTCCCAGCCGTTTCCGCGCGTCCCAGCGTGTCCTCGAGCTCCGCAATAGCCACGCGCTCGCTCCCCAGCCCTCACCCCCTCCTCTTTATTCCTCCTCGTGCCACGGTAGCCCTGGCCGCAGCACTGTTCGCCCGAGTGGCCGACCGGACTTCGCTCTTCCCGCGTCTGCCCTCCTCTGGCGCTCCACTAGCTCCCTATCGTCGCCATCATCCCCTCCACGCGTGCACACGCGTACGCGGTCGCGTTAGAGCGGCGCCCACCCGTACACGGCAGCATCCGGGCTAGGCATCTTCATCGCGGCTATATAAGCCACTCCCGAGCTTCCCCGAGCTCACCAACCTCCTCTCCTCCCTCCTAGCACCACCCCTACCTACTCCATTTGGCTTGAGGAGCCCTCCTTGCTCGCCACGGCCGCCACGGTCATCGCCGGTGTCCGCTCAAATTCGAGCCACCTGGGCTCCTTCTTTCCCACCAACCCCCACCATGCCGCTCCCCAAGCCACTGTGGAGCTCCCCTCATCTCCAGTTCATCCCGGGATGCCCATGGCTCGCTTTCAAATCCGGCCGAAGGCCTCATCCGCGGGAACCCAGGCCTGGAGCCGCCGTCCGCCGCGGCCAACACCCCGCCCAACCCCAAAGCTCCTCCGCGGCCGTGCCCTACCTGGACGGGACCGCCTTGGTCCGCTGGTCACGCCGGTAGGCCAGGCGCCGCCTGCGGTGGCCTGTGCCAGCGGCAAATGCCGTCGAGGCCGGCCCTGTCCTCGGCCAGGCGCGGGCGACGGAGGAAGGAGATGCTGACCTGGCTAGGCGGGCCCTACAACTTACCGCGGACCCACAGGTCAGCCGCACCAGGGCATTGACTCCGGGCCCGCGAGATTTCAAGTGGAAGCGTACTCCGGCGGTTACGTCTTCGGTGCGCGAAGGCGTACTTTCATGCGGTTGCGGATGAAAATACGCTTTCACTTTGCTGAAAGCGTATTTCGTAAAATGCGCTTTCTGTCTCACCCCGCCGGCTGAAACCCTTAAGTTGCGGACGTTCGTCCGTTAAGAGCAGAAAAGCACAGATTATGTTTGTTTTTCTGTCTAACGAATGAACGGCCGTATTTTCGCAACCATAACTCCGAATCAGGTGATTCAAAAGCCCACGTTCTCTATTCGTCGAGCCCATTCCATTGGTATCATTTTCATAATGTTTTCACACTGTGAAAATGACCATTTTGCCCCTGCCCTCTAATCAGCTCCGCCGAGATTGAAATGTTTCCGGCAAATCTTTCCGCGAGCTCATCGCACTTCTCCCCGGTGACTCCATCAACCCCAGGCAAGCCACAATAGCCACATGCATGATGACATTGCAATAGCCATGGTTTTCACTTGAATAATTGAATAATTGCGTGCTCATGCAATTATTTTGTTAATACTATATAAATGCTTGTGAATTCATGCTTATCCCTATGCCATGTTCATGTGCATCCAGATATTTACTTGCTAGTAGTATTATTCTCATGTTTCATTCTTGTATTCAGTTCATATGCTAGTGATCATGATATGCTCACATGGATTGCTATGGTTCATTATGAAAATATGCTTGTGATATTCATGATCATCGCTATGCCATGCTCATTTGCATCCCATAGACTAAATGATTTATTGTTGAGATGATTCATATGTTAAATGGTTATGTTTCCCATCCATGTTTATGTTGATATCATGCTCATATGTATTGTCATGTTATTTTATCATGGCTCAGCTCATCATCATTCAAGTTAAACCTGACCTTAATCAAACTTAAACAAATCTGTTGGCCGAGTCATGGTGCCACCGAATCGAGCTCACCATTGCAACCACACTTGCCTGGATGGGGAGGCCCTAATTCGGTCTATTGTCATGCCTCTCGCCGGCATCTCCAACCAGGGAAGGTTATGAGTGCGCACTACCCTGATCAGGTAGGCGGCCGTACCCTTGTGTGCCCGAGTTGTGTTGTACCCGGGTGTCCCCGTTTGGGATGATGTTGTTTTGGCCACGATGGTGGCCGGCCACGAGGTGGCAGGATGTCAAGCGTTGGCATCGGGGCCACCCATGACATAGCCCAAAGGGGAGTTTGTCGGAGTGGCCGAGAGAGTGTCATGCAATAGATTGGTTTTGTCGGAATGTCATTGGTCCACCCGAATGGGAGCACGAGGCCATGAGTTCCATGGTGTGGGTATAGTGTACTAACCTGTGCAGAGTATATAATCTATCGATAGCCGCGTCCTCGGTCATGGACACAGTTCATAGTAGGTCACACTATGGGTCAACAGTAATAATAATCTGGATAATAAGCAACCCCGGTTCCATGAGAAAAGAAGTTGGTTGATCTTTATGTGGTCATGCGATGATCACAGGTAGAGATCAAGCTCCGTGTGGTCATGTGATGATCACGATGGTATAGTTGACACCGAGCTTGGTTGATCCTGAGGTGATCGTGAGATGTTCACGACGGTAAGTTTGTTACATATGGTGGTTACGAGATAACCTCATAGAAAAGTAAGTTGGTCCAAGGGACCTTAAACATCGACCCCCCCCCCTCTCATGCTAGTGCTAGTATCATCATGTTCATATCCCGATTAACATGTAAATGCCATGCTGTTGGTTTTCTTGATTGCTTTGGTTGCTGTGAGCTTGCGAGTACATTCAAAGTACTCACCTGGCGTGTCATGCCAGATTGCAGGTGATGCCGTGAATGATTGCTTGTCGAGGATCCCGAGTTTGTGCTCTAGGACGTGTCCCAGCCAGAGTCCCTGCGGAGTGGAATCCATCACCGTCGTCATTGTTCCGCTGCTAGAAGATATTCCGCTACGAGATGTTCCGTTGCTAGCATAGAGCTATCTGAGCTGGCATAGTGTCGTTGTGCCTTTGTAATCATTGTAATATCCGAACCCTTGTACCCCAATTATTTGTAATAAGAGTTGATTTGTTCTATGCCAAGTAGTGCCGTATTCCAGAAGACCTGATCTCTGGGCTGGAATACGGGGTGTTCCGGTTCTTCTTAGTCAGGGTGCCACAATTTTTTATATATTCCAAAATAATTATCCATAAATTTTCAGGTCATTTGGAGTTGTGCAGAATAGTTATCTCTGTTTCACCCGTTTCAGGTCCAGAATTCCAGCTGCCGGCATTCTCCCTCTTCATGTGAATCTTGCAAAATAAGAGAGAAAAGGCATAAGAATTGTACCATAAAGTGAAATAATGATTAAAAACATAATAATTATTTGTAGGAAATCATGATGCAAATTGGATGTATCACTACCATAGCTGCAAAGTGCATGCCAGGAAGCTTGAGGAAGGCGACCATGTTCTTCATCGAATCCAGTCCGCGAGAGGTACAAACAAGTTGACGCCGAAGTGGGAAGGCCCTTATCGGGTAGTACGAGTCACTAGACCTGGCTCAGTCCATCTAGAGACCGAAGATGGCACTCCCGTGAGTCGGGGGGATAACCCCCAGGTAGGCTCATCAACACTTAACCATTTTCAAAACAACGGGGCGACTAGCACACCTTGACCCGGCCCGCTCACTAGCCGGCCTGGAGGCCTAGGGCCGGCCAGGCATGATGATGAAGCTCGACCTGGCGACACTGAAGGCAGCGGTCGCCCAAGCTGGCATCAGCTCCAGCCGGCCAGGTGACAAGACAGCCCCCCACGATGGAGCCAACATGGCTACAGTTCGCGCCACCCCGAAGACCGGGCGAGCGTGGCTACAGTACGCCCCGGAACCACGGCCCGGGGTCGGCGGCGACGACCCGGCGTGGCACTATAGCTGAACAGTGCCCGCCGCTACATGACGCAAGCGAAGACTTGCTATAGTGTCGGACGGCCAGCGGGGCCTGCAGCCGGCGGCTCCCACTGTCCGGCATGAGGCGATGACAACTGGGCCCCGCGCCCTAGTAGATTACCATTGTAACCCTGGGGAGCCGGCCTATAAGACCCCCAGGGAGCCCTCCATGCAGAGGAGGCTGGATCCCCACGCGAAACATCCTACCATTTCATCAGGAGAAGGAGAGAGCTAGTCCTCCTTCCTCCTCCACCCACACAGCTCAAGGAGCGCCATTGTAGCTCGTCTAGTGATCCGCCTAGTTGAGCTTGCATGACTAGGGGTGTTACCTCCCCCGGAGGGCCCCGAACCTGGGTACATCATGTGTCATCCACCGCTTGTCCCCATTCTCGCCTCCGGAACCCTCCGACGTCCTCCGGCCCCAACCACGTTCGATTAGCCTACCCATGGCATCTGGCGTGAGTACACCACGATAGTTGGCACCCACTGTGGGGCCGTCCGCGGCGTCGGCCAGAGTTTCATTCTGGACGAGACCCTTCACTCCCACCGGCGAGCGCATCGCACACGTCTTGATCAGCTCGCTTGGCGCGGTTGAGCACACCGACTCTGACGCGGCGCCAGGCGCAACCCTCCTCGCCGACGGCTCCATCATCCCCTTCGGCGAGCTGCGCATCGTCGTCGCGCTCGTTCCTGACGAGTACCCCAGCGGGGTGCTCACCGTCTCCGACTCGTTGCCGACCGGTGGCAGCTACATCACCAGCGGCCTTGACGACCTCTGCATCCGCATTGAGGTGCTCGCGTTCGGGTCCAGCACCACTACCGGCCGTGCCAGACGCACTGCCGAGGTGGCCTCCGCGAATGCGACTGGCGCAGGCCAGTCCGACCCGCTGCTGGCTACGCTGCAGAGTCTGCGTACCCCCATCGCACCGGGTGCCGACGCGGCAGTAGCTGCGGCCGAGCTCGAGGCTTCCCGCCAGCGCCTTTTCACCGAGGCCAACGAGTTGGTCAACATGCAGCACCGGCTCGAGTCCGCGCCGCGCGAGCACAACACTGCCTACGGCCTCACGCCTGCTGGCGTCGAGCCCAGCTGGCGCGGGGAGGTCCGGCAGCATGGCGTCGTCATCGACGAGATCTTCGGCGCCAACCGGCCGGTCTACGCCAACCCCGACCAGAACATGAGGGCGGCGCAGGCGGCTACCGCCGAACTTGAGCACTTGGAGGGCAAAGCTCTGTTGGAGCAACAGCGGCGCGTTGACGGTCTCGTTGCTGCCGCCAACCAGCAGTGGGACCAGTTTGATCTGGCGCAATCCGGCTCGGACCCCCCGCGTCAAGACGTCGACCCGCGGTGGAACGACCACCCCCGGAACACTATGCAAGCCTCCTCCCCGTCTGCAGCTAGCCACGGGGGGTGATCCCGCAGCGGCAGGGTGGGCCGGCGCTGGCAGGACGCCCCGGCCGTCACAAGCCGGAACGTGGAGCCGGCCGACCCGGCGCACCAGCGGCAGGCCCCTCAGCCACCGCCCGTGCGGCAGGGGTGCCAGGGGTCGGTCGGTCAAGCCGGCCGTGGCCACGTGGCCGACCGGCACGGTCCCCGTGACCTCCCCGACGAAAACGACGCCCGCCGTCGCATCGACCAGCTGGTCCGCTCGCCCGCGCTGGAGGAGGGGGGCTCGGTCGGGCCGGCGTGTTTTGGCCCGCGGATCCATGAGGAGCCTTTCCCCAGGGGCTTCACGCTCCCGCGCGACACCCCCAAGTATAATGGAACCGCCAAGCCGGAAGACTAGCTCACCGACTACACGACGGCCGTCGGCATCGCCGGCGGTAACAGGCGCGTGGCGGTGCGCTACGTGCCCCTCATGCTGCAGGGTTCCGCCAGGACTTGGTTGAACAGCCTGGAGGCCAACAGCGTCAACGCCTAGCTGGACTTCGAGCAGGCCCTCATGCGCAACTTCACCGGCATGTACAAGTAGCTGGGCAAGCCCCGCCAACTCTCCATGTGCATCCAGCAGCTGGACGAGTCACTGCGTGACTACCTGACGCGCTGGACGGAGCTGCGCAACAGTTGCGAGGGGGTCCATGAGGTGCAGGCCATTCAGTTCTTCATCGACGGGTGCCGGGATGGCAATCTACTCAAGCACAAGCTAATGCGCTCCGAGCCGGCCAACCTGGCCGCGCTCATAGCCACGGCGGAGAAGTACGCCATGGCCGAGTCCTCGATGATGGTCCAGGTACGAGTGGATGTGGCCAGCAAGGCCGTACCGCCTGCACTGGCCAACCCTCATTCGGCCGGCGACAATGGCCGGCAGCAGAGCAGCAATGCCAACAACAAGTGCAAGAATGAGTAGACGGACGCCCGTTATGGCAGCCGGCAGGTAGCAGCCGTCGAGGAGGAGCCGCCTGCTAAGCAAGGCGGCAGCCGGCGTCGGCAGACCGGCAAGGGCGCTTGGCAGCCCAAGCTCACCTTCGAGCAAATGCTGGACGCCCCTTGCAAGCATCACAGCGGTGCAAAGCCGTCCGGACACACAACCCAGAACTGCAGTTGAACGCAACGCTTGGCGCGGGATGAGGGCTCCGCCCCTCCCCCGCCGCCTCCGCCGGCCGCCCAGCCGGCTCCAGCTCCGACACCGGCCCCGGCCGCCGGCCGGCTCCGCGACGACTACCCTCGCCCGGATGCCTCCTACGTCGTCTTCACCAGCCAGCTGGATGACAAGCACAACCTCCGCAAGCATGCCTGTGAGGTGAACGCTGTCGTCCCTGCCGTTCCCCAGAACATGCACTGGTCTGAGAGGCCGGTCACCTAGAGTCGGGAGGACCAATCGGCCGTAATGCCCACGCCGGGCGGCTACGCCCTCGTCCTCGACCCCACCTTTGTGTCCGAGAAGCACACCTGCCATTTCACGAGGGTGCTCATCGACGGCGGCTACAACATCAACATCCTCTACCGCGACACCATGCTCAAGCTAGGCCTCAAGGAGAGGCAGCTACAACCCAGTAGGACTACTTTCCATGGCATTGTACCCGGCCTCCCTTGCTCCCCGATCGGCAAGGTCCGGCTGGATATGCTATTCGACGACGCACGCAATTTCCGCCGCGAGCCGATCTGGTTCGAGGTGGTGGACCTGAGCAGTCCTTACCACGCACTCCTGGGCCGGCCCGCAATGGCCAAGTTCATGGCGGTCCCCCACTACGCTTACCTGAAAATGAAGATGCCGGGCCCCAGGGGGATCATCACCGTAGCCGGGGACTTCAGAAAGTCCGCCGAATGCGCGGAAGCTGGCTCCAAGCTGGCCGAGTCCCTGGTCATCGCAGAGGAGAAGCGCCAGTTTGACCGGCTCCTGGCCCTGTCCCGTGAGCAGCCGAGCGTGCCGACCCGGTCGTCCAAAGGTGTACCGTAGGCGGCGCCGGTCGCGGACGGACCAAGCCAGTAGGACGCCCAAGTCAACCACCTCGTCAGCTCCGTGCACTCCTACGACGGCGACGATGGCATCGCGGGGCTCTGCGCCCGCATGGGCATGCTTGGGATCGGCTCTCGACTTACCGAATCGCCTCCGGCATGGCTCAAGCCGCCGCGCAAAGGCCGGCTACGGGCCAGGTTGGACCATCTCGCACATAGGCGATCCGCACGCATGATGGCGCGAGGTGGAGGTGGCCTCGCCCCGGCAACTGGAAGCGGCAAGGCCCGTTCCAAGCCGAAGCCTCGGCTCCCCCGCTCGAGGAGGGACGTGCCGGAGCCAGCGGGCCCGTCCGCACCCCCTCCCCCAGATGGTGGTCCTCATCCCGAGGGCTCCGCGATGAGCCCCGACAAGCAGGCCGGGACGCCAGGCACCCCCCCTCAAAGGATATCCTGGCGTTTTCAGGCCCTTTGGCCTGACCAATGCCGCGGCCGGATACCAGCACCTCCTTCAGCAGCAGTTCGGCCCAGGGCCTGGCTGGTCGGTCTACACCTTCCCCCTCGGGGAAGGGACCTCCAGCAGCAGCGAGGCCTAGCATGGCGTCACCTGCTACGTCTTCAACGGGTGAGAGTCGAAGCCCTGTCTTTCTCCCGGCCGGGTCGACAGCGGTCGTCGCCAGCTTGGGAGCAGCCGCTCGGTCCCGGGGGCTACTATTTCCGGCCTAGGAAGTCCCGCGTCAAGCAAGCAAGACAAGATCGGTGTATGTGTGTATCGCCCCTTTTGGTATGAGTGTGTCACCACTTTTGGCCCTTAATGAATGCAACAGGTACCCCGAGTTATACTCGGGGGCTACCCCTTTTACTTTTATCAAAGTTTCTTGTCTCTCGAGCACCTTCTCTACATTTTTACCTCCCTCCCGCTGGGTCGGCGCGTCCGGCTCGGGGGCTCAGGGGCTCACCGGCTAGCCCGCGCCCCGCCCTCTGCAGCAGGCAACATAGCCTTCTCTGCGCAACAAACCACAGACCGGTACCCGGCTGTCCGGCTGGCAAGAGTCAAGGGCCGAAAGCGCTGTCACGCGGAAAAATGGGTAAGGAAAAGCGGCCGGCTCGGTCAAACCGGCCCCCACTTATACTTGTCGCCACACCGGCCGGCTGCGCTATAGTCGGCTTTGCCGCCTGTAACCAGCTGGCCCAGTGGTTGTTTCGCTTGCGCTCATGTCCTAAGTACCTAAGTATTGTGTGCCCTCTTTCGAAGCCGACTCCTCAACCCAGCTACAGACCGGCTCCCGGCTGTCCGGCTGACGGGGAGAGGGCCAAAAAGGAAGGGGCACAGGAAGAAGGTCGAAGGAACAAGCAAGAGCAAGCCGCCAACCGGCAAAAGTCATGTATGAGCAAAACATATACATAGACTTGCATAACAAAAGGCCCACGGCCGAGACTCTTCAAGTTTAAAATACACCCCCAGTGGGTGGAACTGCAAGGTATCTAATTACAACTACTTAGACCTGACAAGGCGGTGCAGAAAACGACCCTCTAGGCGGAGGAGTCACCGGTGCCGGGTCGCTCCAGCTCCTCCGTAGCGCCGGTGTCCACCTCGGCGTCGGTGTCCGCGTAGGCTCCGCCGCTCGAGTCACCCTCCCCATCGAGCGTCTCGGCCTGGCTGCCGTCTGGGTTGCCAAAAAGCAACTCATAGGAGTCCTCTGGGATCTCCTCGCCGTCGACAGTCCGCTCCCTGAAGAACTCATCCTTGCGGGTGAAGGCGGCGATCGCACTGGCGCGGCGCACGAGCGGCTCCACCTGCTCCAACAGGTCCGCCTCCGCCTCCGCCTGCTAAGTCACTAGCTGAGCCAAACTCACTCCCGGATACCAGGAGAGCGCGAGCCGCAGCGCCATCACTGCGTCGGCTCGCGCGGTGGAGGCTCTCCAGGCGTTGATCCGGGCCGGCGCCATCTCCAGCCACCGGGCCAGCCGGTTGACGGTCGCCAGCTGCACCGCATCCGACCAGAGGCTGTGCACCACCGCCAGGCCGGTGTCTCAGAGCCGGTTCATGACGCGCCCAAACGTCTGCAAGCGGGCCTCAATGGCGATTGCCGTCTCTTCCACCGCCCAGGCGGCATGTCGCTCGACGCGGTTCCCGGCCACCAGCTGCTCTTCCCGATGGGAGCTCACGGCGCCTTCGGCCACCTCCTATGTCTCCGGGAGAGCCCCTAAAAGAAGGGCGAAAAAAGAAAAAGACATAAGGAACCGACGGGCAGCCGAGGCCGGTCGAACGAAGCAGGTGAAGGGGGCACCCCGAGACTTACCGGCAAGAAGCGCGTCAATCTGATGCACCTCGGCAAGCATCCCCCGCTCCTTCAGCGTCCACGCTTCGTCCCTCTCTGCCAGTGCTCGCCGATGCTCCTCCGCCAGCCAGATTAGCTCGGCTCGATGGGCGTCCGCTTGCCAATCCTACTCCACTGCAAGCCGGGTCACCTGCTCCTATAGAAGGTCACGCTGCTAGCCGGCTCGCGCTAGCTGGCGTCGGAGCTCCCAGGTCCCGGCGTAAGCGGCTGCACATCAAGCAGGCCGGACGATTAGCGGCGCAATGAAGACCGAAAAAGAAAAGGACGAAAGGGACAACGATCGAGCGAAGAGATTCGACCCGACAGCGGAGCAGCCGGCCCGAATCTCGGGGGCTACACCCAGTGGGTGCACTGACGCACCCCACTGAAGGAAGATAAGTCATGTACCGCTGCAGTTCCGCGTCCTTCGCCGCGAGTTCGGCCCCGAATGCCCAGTACGCCCCGAGCAGCCGGGTGTAGCTTGCCACGCGCTGATCATGGAGCCCCTGCAGAGGAAGGATCAGCAACCAAGGCCAAGAATAATCCCGGGAGGCTCCGCCCGCCTGCTGTGCAGCCGGCCCGAGCCTCGGGGGCTACATCCAGTGGGTGCGCTGGCGCGCCCCCACCGGAAGGCGTTCCGAAGACAAATGAAATAAAAAGGGAGGAGAAAGGGAACTCACGGCAATGGCCTCCTCCAGCCGGGCGAGCTGCTCCTGCGCCCCCTCAGCGGTCCCCTACAGGAAGCGATGGCAGTTGGCGAACTCCGCGCGCACCTGATCCTAGGCCACCGTTCGGGACCTTGGACACTCCCCGCTGGGGGTCTCGCCGGTGCTCACCCAGTCCCTTTGCAGCTGGGCAGCTGAGCTCGCGCTAGCTCCGCTCCCTGTCGGCCGATGAGAGGCCGCGGCCATGTCGGCATCCCCGGACGCGGTCCTCGCGCCGCCCGACGGCGTCTCCCCTTCGGCTCGGCAGCCGGCATCACCAGGACCCCCGCCGTCGGCCCGTGCGCCACTCTCGCCCCGGCTGGTGATAGGCGCGTCGGCAGCCGACCTCGGCGAGGGGATCGCCGGCTCACGAGAACGCGTCGGGAGGGGCGGCGAGCTCGCGTCCCAGGATGCCCACGCGGCACCCCCGACCCTGTGTGGGCGCCTTGCACTCCTCCGCGCCGCCGCATCCTCCCACACCTTCATAGAGAGCTCGGCCTCCTCCCGCATGGCCTGCTCCAGGTCCATCCAAGCGGCGTGCTCGCGCTCCTCGGGCGTGGAGGCCCCAGCGTCGTCCTCCTCGACCAGGGCCGGTGCTCCCGTGAATGTGAGGATGATGGGAGCCCTGCCGCCGCACCGGGGAGAGATAAGCGAACTAAAGGAAAGGAAAGACAGCAAATGGCCCGAGATTGAACCCCATGCCGGACAAGCGGCGCTCACCTGGTGCTCGTCAGAATCGCCCGCTTCGGGGTCAGCGCCGGGATAAGGCGACGCGCCCTCTTCGCTCCTCGGCGCTCTCCCCCCGGCTGCGCCTCCGCCGGGAATTTTCCGGCTGAGGACCCGACCTCCTGCTTCCAGACACGTGTCAGATCGCCGCTTGAAGATTAACTTTATTGACACCTGTCCCAGAGGTGTGTCAAGATAATATAAGGCAGTTGGACCGACGGCACAGAAGGAGAGGCATTCCCTTGCCAGAGTTAACCCAGCGTGACACCTAACGACGCAATAAATGCTTTTGTCCTAACCCATCAAAGTTAGGTATTTAGCATTGTCGCCACTATCCACCTCATGTAATTACCATTTTGCTGCTGTGGTGACCCCTTTGTCTATAAAAGGAGGGCCATGGCTACCTGTACAAAGGTCGACACTTTGCACAATTTCACTAAGTAGCTGCACTTCCCACGCACCTTGCCGGCAAGCTGCGCTCTCTTGTAACTTGTGCTCCCACATATATACACCAAAGCAGGAGTAGGGTTTTATGCCTCACGGCGGCTCGAACCTCGGTAAACTCTGTGTGTTTGCATTGCTGGATCCGCTCTTTGGATATGTTGATTCCCACAGTCAAACCACAAAGGGATCTTGTTGATCCCAAAGATTGTTGTACGCACGACAAAAGTGTTACATTCTTGATAAGCATCGTTGTTCAAAATTTCCTCCTAAATCTCATGAAGGTTTCCTACTTGGTTATGGATTGAACTCCACACTTACCGTGTCTACAACAACTTCACTAGAAAATTTGAAGAGACGGTAGATGTGAAGTTTGATGAATCTATTGTCTCGCAAGTCGAGCAATTGCCAATTGATGTAGGAGACAAAGATCCTTCGAAAGCAATCCAAGACTTGTCTATTGGCAAGGTTCATCCCATGGAGGTGAAGGGAAGTACCTCATCCGTTCAAGTGGAAGCCTCAACTTCACATCAAGGTGAACCGCAAGTTGACATGGAGGCATCCACAAGTGGAACACGCCAAGACGAAGGAAACGAGGAAGTACAACAAGAAGAACCACCTCAACCTCCTTCTCCACCACCTAAAGAGAACGACAATGCCAACAATAATGAGGAAGATGATGATGATGATGAGGAAGCCTCACCACATCCCAAGCAAAAGGTATCTCGAGTTAGAGCAAGAATTGACAAGAATCATCCCGTTGAACAAATTCTTGGTGACATCAAATCCGGGAGAATCACTCGCTCTAAATCTCATTTAGCTAACTTTTGTGAACACTACTCATTCATCTCTAGTATTAAACCTATGAAGGTAGATGAAGCTCTCGAAGACCCGGATTGGGTGAATGCTATGCACGAAGAACTACACAACTTCGAGAGGAATCAAGTATGGACATTGGTTGAGAAGCCCAAAAATGAGCAAAACGTCATCGGAATCAAATGGGTGTTTCAGAACAAGGAAGATGAAGATGGACATGTTGTACGCAACAAGGCTCGCCTAGTGGCTCAAGGCTACACAGAAGTCGAAGGTATGGACTATGGTGAGACCTATGCCCCCGTTGCTAGACTTGAGTCCATTCGCATAATTCTTGCTTATGCCAATCATCATGATATCACCCTTTATCAAATGCATATTGAAAGTGCTTTCTTAAATGGTGAAATTGAGGAGGAAGTTTATGTTAAACAACCTCCCGGCTTTGTTAATCCCAAGAGACCAAACCATGTTTGTAAACTTCATAAAGCTCTCTATGGTCTCAAACAAGCTCCTAGAGCTTGGTACAAATGCTTAACCAAGTCTCCTTGAGAAAGGTTTTGAAATTGGGAAAATTGATTCAACCTTATTCACTAAGAGAGTCAATGGTGAACTATTTGTATGCCAAATATATGTTGATGATATCATTTTTGGATCTACTGACCCATCTTTTAGTGAAAAGTTTGGAAGGTTGATGTCGGAAAATTATGAGATGTCTATGATGTGTGAACTCAAATTCTTCCTTGGTTTGCAAATCAAGCAAACTATAGATTGTACCTTTGTTTCTCAAACAAAGTATACCAAGGATTTGTTCAATAAGTTCAACATGCAAGAAAGAAAAGGTATGAAAACTCCCATGCCTACTAGTGGACATCTTGACTTGACAAAGGATGGCAAATCGGTTGACCAAAAGGTTTACCGATCGATGATTGGTTCATTGTTATATCTATGTGCATCCCATCCCGACATTATGCTAAGTGTGTGCATGTGTGCACAATACCAAGCGGCACCAAAAGTGTGTAATCTAAAGTCCATGAAAAGAATTGTGAGATACTTGTTACATACACCAAACTTTGGCATTTGGTATCCCAAAGGATCCTCTTTTAATCTTGTTGACTACTCCGATTTGGATTATGTAGGAGACAAGATTGATAGAAAATCCACTTCGGGTAATTGTCAATTTCTTGGGAGATCTCCTGTGTCTTGGTCCTCCAAGAAACAAAATTTGGTATCTCTATCTACCGCCGAAGCAGAATACATTGCCGCCGTATCATGTTGTGCTCAATTACTATGGATGAAACAAACTCTCAAAGAATATAGGATACATGGGAGACATGTTCCATTGCTTTGTGACAATGAGAGTGCCATTAAGATTGCACACAATCCTGTGCAACATTCTCGAACTAAGCATATCGAGGTTTGTCACCATTTCATTCGAGATCATGTTGCTAATGGTGACATTAACCTTAAGCATGTTCGAACCGACAAGCAATTGGCGGATATTTTCACTAAACCTCTTGATGAGAAGATATTTTGTCGATTGAGGAGTGAGTTGAATGTCATTGACGCTTCCAACGTGAACTAGAAACTCACTTGGATGCACGCAAGGGCATGAGCTTATTTGACTAATCATTGATATTTCTCTCATGATGATCATGTCACAAGTTTGCTCCCAACTCCTACCTTGAGCAAACGAACTTGGATCAAGTACCTACATCATGGTTGACATGCTCAAGGAACAAGACAACATCAAAATATCCTTTGACAATATATGTTCATTCTCTTCACTCTTGTCACTTTGGATATACATGTTGTTCCTTGCATGGCTAACCCATGTAGGAAGATGAACTACAAACGAAGAAGGATAGCTCCCAACTTCGCTTCATGAGCATCCACAACTAGTTCAACTACTTGAAGGAGTCAACATCAACCAAACCCAATGTAAGTGATCACATCTTCGAGAAGCTTTACTCAAAGACATGAGTCAAAGCAACTCAATAAGATGTGAATACATTGAGATGCTTAATCAAAAAATGGCAACTCCATTTTGAACTTAACGATGAGTATGACCTATGATCAAGTGATCTCACTTGACTCCTAAGTTAATATACTCTAACATAGGTGACCTAGTCGCTGACCATATCCTAGATGAAGTTTTTTAGAATTTCTTTTGTTTGCTCTCTTTTTCTTTTTGGTTTAGTTAGCTTGTTTCCCCTTTCAAAAAGAAAAACTTCTTCTAGTTTCTTTTGTTTCTTGACTTTCTTTTTCTTAGCTAGTGCATTAATTCATTGCAAATCCTTGTGAGATCTTATTGCCAAGTGAGCCGAGTTTGACAAAATTTGCTTTCTGTCTTGAACTCGGTTCCTCCGATCCGAAACACACCGGTGCTACCGAGTTGCAACTTGCATTGCGGATACGTTCGTCGGTGAAACCGAATTTAACTATCTCGGACACACCGATGTGATCAACCTGTGATAATCCTATCTCGAACTCACCGATTGATCCTACTCAGAAACACCGATTTCACTACATAAAGGACCTTTTATCAAAATCTCTTTGAATCTTGTTTCCAGCTCCACTCAATGATTCTTCACCCTCTAATTGCATCAAAAATAATCTCAGCTTGCTATGCCTCTCGAGGACCATACCTATTTGACCAACAACCTTGCAACTAAACCCTTCTTGGAAATTGATGTCAAAGGGGGAGAGAGATGCACATCTAAGTTCTTCTACAAACTCTCATCTCAAGAAAGAAAGATGCATCTTACAAGAGGAGAGAAGTCTATATGTTTCTAAGAGGGGAGAAACATATATTTGCTTGATCATCTTATATGATCCTTTGCTCTGATTTTGCAGTCTCAGTGCTCTAATTTTGTCTCACCCTACCTTCTCCCAATATCAAACTCTAAGATTCAGGGGGAGAGGAAGTTCAAGTTTAGGGGAGAAAAATCCTAGATTTGGGGACATGTTCGTACTTAAGGAAGTATTCACCTAGTGATACTATCTCCTATACATGTCATCCCAATCATGGTATTCTTGAAGTTCTTGTTTTTCCCTTGGAGAAAGTCTCTTGTGTTATCTAACCTTGTTTTCTCAAGTTGCTTTCTTAGGTGGAATACTCAAGCACTTCAAGGTAAGTATATGCATCTCACTCATGTACTTGATGATCTCTTGATTCTTGCACATATTTTTTACAAGAGAGAATCTTGAACATGAAGGTATTTCACTCTCATCATTACTCTGATGCATATAGCCAAGATACATGTAACTCATTTAGTTTCCTATCATGTTGTGCACTTGCATTCCAAAAGCATTTACTCTTTCAAGAGATTGAACACTTGTAGAGGGAGCTTATGCATGTTACATGTCTCTGAAAGCTTTCATATATTCCTTGATGTTTTCCTAATTTTGAAGCTTTGATGTATGTTGTCATCAATTACTAAAAAGGGGGAGATTGAAAGCACATTTGCTCCCTTGGTGGTTTTGGTAATTCATGTCAACATACATGTTGTTGGAATAACACTTTTATCTATTATATTTTAGGAAAAGTTCAGCACTGGCATGGCAAGGACATGTGGAAGTGGACCCTTCAAAATGCTATGGAAACATATTGGCTCAAAGCTCCAAGACTCTTTTGGTTAAGTGATCCAAGATCACATTGAGTCCATAGGAAAGCCAATACTATTAAAAGGGGATGAGATTTTGATCATGACTTAGTTGCTCAAGTGCTTGAAGATATTGCTCCAAAACCCTCAACCACTTTCCCACATTCCAATCTGTCCAAACACTAATTGTCAAACTCAGTCCCACCGAAACTTCCAAATCCGGACCCACCGAGTTTAACTTAGATAGAGCCCAAGCCAAACTCTAGAAACTCGGTTCCACCGAGATGACGATCGGTCTCACCGATTTGCACTGACCATGTTTCTCTAACCCTTCCATTACATTTCGGTATCATTGAGTTGGTTTGATTGGAATTACCGAGACTGTGTCTTTCTTATGTCATCGCACATCGGAGCCACCGAGTTGTATGAATCGGTCTCACCGAAACGCCCAACGTTCGAATCTTTTACACTGGTCGGTCTCACCGAGATTTTTCTTTGGTGTCACCGAGTTGTGTTAACAGGTTGTAATGGTTGGATTTTTGGTGCTGCCTATTTATACCCCTCCTCCACCACTTACTCTCTAAGAGAGCCATCAGAACGAAACTACACTTCCACCATTCATTTTCAGAGAGAGAACCACCTACTCATGTGTTGAGATCAAGGCATTCCAATCCAACCATTTGAACCTTGATTTCTAGCCTCCCCAAGTTGCTTTCCACTCCAATCCTTCTTCTACCCAAGCTAAATCTGTGAGAGAGTGATTGAGTGTTGAGGAGACTATCTTTTGAAGTACAAGAGCAAGGAGTTCATCGTCAACAACATCGTGTATTACCTTTTGGAGAGTGGTGTCTGCTAGATTGGTTAGGTGTCACTTGGGAGCCTCCAAGATCCTGTGGAGTTGAACCAAGGAGTTTGTAAGGGCAAGGAGATTGCCTACTTCATGAAGATCTACCCGAGTGAGGCTAGTCCTTCGTGGGTGTAAGCCATGGTGGAATAGACAAGTTTGCTTCTTCGTCGACCCTTCATGGGTGGAGCCCTCCATGGACTCACGCAGCCGTTACCCTCCGTGGGTTGAAGTCTCCATCAACGTGGATGTACGATGGCACCACCTATCGGAACTACGCCAAAAACCACCGTGCCTTCATTGCGTTTGATCTTCCCATCTCTACCCTCTTTACTTTCCGCACACTTGCATGTTGTACTATTTCCGCTGCCCTATCTCTAGATATGCATAGGAAGTATTGATTGGATCTTAACTAGTGCCAAAATCTGCCTAAGTATCAAGAAAACTAAAAACTGCACCTTTGCCTTGTTAAGTGTCTATTCACCCCCCTCTAGACCTATCTTCTCGATCCTACATTCATCATGGTGGTATGAATGGTGGTCACTTTGATTTTGATCGTCAATGATTCAGAAATGTTCAAGTCCTCAACTACATACTGGTGTAGTATGCTTTATCTTTCTGTAGCACTTGTGAATGTACCTTCCAGTTACCCATGTGATCAGTTATCATTCTACCTTGAGTCTATCTTTCCTTTGAATTCCTTACGGCAGCCCCTTCATTAGTTGTGAACTTTCCTGTAATTGACTATGTGATCCTTGTATCCGAATTTACTTTTGCACTTGGCTTCGTATGTGTTTCTGTGAGCCACCTTCCTTGAGTTGTTCCCTGCCGGTATCAAACGCCTTAATTATTCCTCTCTACTCTCTGGACCCCCTTTCTCATTCTGTTTTGGCATCAAACAGTTGCCTGTCAATTTGAACCTCCCGGTACCTCCTCATATTGCTCTCGATGTATTCACCTGATTTCAATTTGAGAGATGCCTTTGTTCCCCGATCTCTGAGTTAATAACTAGATATCGAAACTTTGTGGAGATCCGTTCTTCCAAAGTTTTCCCTCTTATCTCTTTCGTAGGACGATGACGTTCTTGAAGAAAAGATGACAACTTCGCCACGATGCACGGATGCAGAGAAATAAGGACTTGGACGTAGTGGATCGACCTCTTCGGGATCGGCAACTAAGACCAAGAAGATTCGTTAGATTCGTAGCCAGACCTTTGCCCTTACTCTACCACTTAAATCTCGGGACGAGATTTCTTTTAGTAGGGGAGATTTGTAACACCCCAATAATCATGCTATAGTAATCCCAACCTAATGATGCCAAGTCACCATGTTTGCGAAGCTAAATGGTCACTTAGTTGAAACTCAAGTCAAATTCAAATTCAAATGCAAGTCAATTTATTATTTCTTCAAACTATCAAACAAAAATGTTTGTTGGGTGGCAAATAGTCACTATGTAATTGTCATGTAGAAACCAACATCATTTGAGTTATTAAAATGCCCCTAACCTATTTAAAACAAAGCCAGCAGCATTAAATTGAGCTAGTTCAATTTAAACAAATATTTATACATTTCAAAATAAATTAAAACTTGGTGGGATAGGTCAAAACATTGCCTACTATTTATGTGTTGAATATCAAGTTCAACTAAATTAAAATGGTATTAAAACAAAATACAAAATAGAAATAAATAAAAGAAACAGAAAACAAAAAAGGTAAAAGGATAAAACCTACTGTGCATCTGGGCCGCAAGTGCACAGTGCGACCCAGCCCACCAACGCCCTTCTCTTCAACCTACTGCTCACAGAGGGCGCACTGGACGCTGAGCACGCATCCATGGCGCCGATGGACACGCAGCGGCCATCCCGCGGTCCCCTGGTGGATAAGAGCGTCGTTGTCGAGCCCCTGGCAAAACCCTAGCCCACTTGCCCCTCTCCTTGCCCCTCTCCCTCGCGCACGAGCTCGCCCGAGCTCGGCCGTCGCCGCTCCATCGTCATCAACGCACACTGGAGCCACCCCGAGCCACGCGAAGTTGTCCAGGAGGCGCGCCGTCGTTGCCTTCGTCGACTATCTCACCGGATCGAAGCAGGGGAGCCTCATCGATGTTGCCCTCAACCTCTTCTTCCCCGGAGCCGCCCACCACTGTCGGCGTCGATCCACCGCCATCGCTGCATCACCGTCTTCCTCGAGCCGTCCCCGAGATCTCTGTGAGCCTCCGGTCCTCCCTGACCTTCCCTGGATCCTTCCTATGCCCCGTAGTCGTCGATCCATCGAGCGCTGCCTGCTGCTGCAGCGGGAGCTCGTCGTTGTCATCATTTCAGCCACCCCCGGCATCAAACGCTCGCACCACTGGGTGCAGCGCGTCGCGCGCATCCCGTAGATAGTCTTCGCGTGTCAAATGGTCGCCAGAGACCATTTTTCGAGCCCCCTGCCGTGTTTTGCCTCGCCGGAACATGGCCCCCGGCGCGCGCGTGTTTAAACTCCTTCCAGAGTCACTGACTGGTGGACCCCGCACATTAGCACGTTAATTAGCCACTAACCGCACTACGAACAGTCACCGACATCGGGCCCCACCTCACTAATCAATTCACTAGATTAAATTAACCCTTTGTTAAACTAAGTAGTCGATGATAGATAGGGCCCACTAGCTGATTAACTTAATTAGTTTAGATTAAACCTTGTTAACTAGATCTGTCATTGACCAGTGGGACCCACTGGTCAGGTTTGACCAGTTAACATCACTGTTGACTGCTGACTGTGCTGCTGACTCGGCAGTTGGCCAGGTCTACTGGACCTCACTGTTACTCTCACACAGACACTAGCTGGGTACACTTCTGGGTGTATATAGCATTTTAGCCATTTATTATTTTGAATTAATAATAATCCAGAAAATTTAGAAAATCATTTAAACTTTGAAAAATTATAAAATAATCTTTAACTCAGATGAAAATAATGTATATATGAAAGTTGATCGGAAAAATATAATGAATCTGAATATGTCATCCACATACCTGTCAAACCCCTCTAACATATTGAACATTGACAATTTGCACCTGGATCAATATACCGAATTATACCTGGAGCTGGGAAAATATTACTAGATATTTTCCCTCTCCTTTTAAAATGTTTAGTGATGCACTAGAGCATATCATCAACACACATTGCCATGACATGCATCTGTGTTGCATTTGTGTGCCCGTTATTTATGTGTTTCCCCCCTCTCCTCTATTCTTTCGGTAGACTCCGAGACTGCCGCTGCCCTCGAGTACAACTACATCGTCGATGACCCGTCCTCAGTAGAGCTTCCAGGCAAGCAAAACCCCCTTGAGCATTCCGATAACTTCTATTCTTTCTCTCTACTTCTTGCACTAGAGAGTCGGTTCAGTTGATGCTTGCTACTTGTAGTCTGCGTTGGTATTTCCCCGAAGAGGAGAGTATGATGCAGTACAGTAGAGATAAGTATTTCCCTCAGCTAAGAACCAAGGTTATCAATCCAGTAGGAGAACCAAGCAAAATTCCGTTAAGCGCATCTGCACACACAAGAGCAAACACTTGCACCCAACGCAAATAAGAGGGTTGTCAATCCTCTTAGTGGTTATTTGCAAGGATTAAATCTTATAGAGATAAATAGATAAACTAAAATACTAAATAAAATAAAAGTAAATAAATGCAGCAAGGTATTTTTCCATTTTTTTATATATGATAAAGTAGACCCGGGGGCCATAGTTTTCAATAGAGGCTTCTCTCTCGAACACATAGCATACGGTGGGTAAACAAATTACTACGGGGCAATTGATAGAAAAACAAATAATTATGACGAATTCATGGCAATGATCATGTATATAGGCATCACGTCTGAGACATGTAGACCGACTCCTGCCTGCATCTACAACTATTACTCCACCCATCGACCGCTATCCAACATGCATCTAGGGTATTAAGTATGAAACAGAGTAACGCCTTAAGCAAGACGAGATGATGTAGACAAAGTAAACTCAAGCAATATGATTAAACCCCATCTTTTTATCCTTAATGGCAACAATACAAATACGTGTCATGTCCCCTTCTGTCACTGGGATTGAGCACCGCAAGATTGAACCCATCACAAAGCACCTCTCCCATTGCAAGATAAATCAATCTAGTAGGCCAAACCAAATCGATAGATCGGAGAGAAATACAAAGCTATAGTAATCATGCATAAAAGAGTTCAGAGAAGACTCAAATATTTCTCATGAATAATCTGATCATAAACTCACAATTCATCGGATCCCAGCAAACACACCGCAAAAGAAGATTACATCGGATAGAACTCCAAGAACATCGAGGAGAACATGGTATTGAAGATCAAAGAGAGAGAAGAAGCCATCTAGCTACTAGCTATGGACCCGTAGGTCTGTGGTAAACTACTCACACATCATCGTAAGGGCAGCAAGGTTGATGAAGAAGCCCTCCGTGATCGATTTCCCCTCTGGCAGAGTACCGGAAAAGGCCTCCAGATGGGATCGCGGAAGAACAGAGGCTTTAGGCGGCGGAATGGTTTTCTCTTCTGTCTCTCTGTTGGTTTGGGAATATTGGTGAATTTATAGCGAAGGAATTAGGTCAAGAGGTGCCATGAGGGGCCCACAAGCCTGGGGGGCGCGCCTACCCCCCTGGGCGCGCCCTCCAGGCTTGTCGCCTCCTCGTGACTCTTCTGATCTTCTCCCGAAGCTTCCTGGGTCTCTTCTGGTCCAGAAAAAATTAATCCAAAGTTTTTTTTTCTCGTTTGGATACTTTTTGATAATGATTTTCTGAAAAGGCAAAAACAAGCAAAAAAACAGCAACTGGCACTGGGCACTGGGTTAGTAGGTTAGTCCCAAAAAATGATATATAATGGCATATAATTGCATATTAAACATCCAAGATTGATACTATAATAGCATGGAACAATAAAAAATTATAGATACATTGGAAACGTATCAAGCATCCCCAAGCTTAATTCCTGCTCGTCCTCGAGTAGGTAAATGATAAAAACAGAATTTTTGATGTGGAATGCTACCTATCATGTTTCATCATGTAATCTTTCTCTTACGGTATGAATAATAAGATCCGAATGATTCAAAGCAGTAGTCTATAATTTGATATAAAGACATCAATACTCAGGCATACCAATAAACAATCATGTCTTTCAAAATAAAAATGCTAAAGAACGTTATCCCTACAAAATCATATAATCCTGTCATGCTCCATCTTCTTAACACAAAGTATTTATCATGTACTACCCCGATGACAAGCCGAGCAATTGGTTCATACTTTTTAACGTGCTTCAGCTTTTTCAACTCCCACGCAATACTTGAGCGCAAGCCATGGATATAGCACTATAGGTGGAATAGAGTGTGGTGGTAGAGATAAATAAGAGAAGTCAAAAATAAGAAGATAGTCTCACATCAACGAGGCTAAACAACGGGCTATGGAGATGCCCATCAATTCATGTCAATGCGAGGAGTAGGGATTGCCATGCAATGGATGCACTAAGAGCTATAAGTGTATGAAAGCTCAACATGAAAACTAAGTGGGTGTGCATCCAACTTGCTTGCCCATGAAGACCTCGGGCATTTGAGGAAGCCCATCATCAGAATATACAAGCCAAGTTCTATAATGAAAAATTCCCACTAGTATATGAAAGTGACAAAATAGGAGACTCTCTATATGAAAAACATGGTGCTACTCTGAAGCACAAGTGTGGAAAAAGGATAGTAACATTGCCCCTTCTCTCTTTTTCTCTCATTTTTTCTTCATGGCTCTTTTTTGCCTCTTTTTTTCGTCCGGAGTCTCATCCCGACTTGTGGGGGAATCATGGTCTCCATCATCCTTTCCTCACTGGGACAATGCTCTAATAATGATGATCATCACACTTTTATTTACTTACAACTCAATATTACAACTCGATACTAGAACAAAAATATGACTCTATATGAATGCCTCTGGCAGTGTATCAGGATGTGCAATGATGCTAGCGTAACATGTATAAAAATGATGAATGGTGGTTGAGCCACAAATACTATGTCAGCTATATGATCATGCAAAGCAATATGACAATAACGATGTGTGTCATAAAAACAGAACGATGGAAGTTGCATGGCAATATATCTCGGAATGGCTATGGAAATGCCATGATAGGTAGGTATGGTGGCTGTTTTGAGGAAGATATAAGGAGGGTTATGTGTGATAGAGCGTATCATATCACGGGGTTTGGATGCACCGGCAAAGTTTGCACCAGCTCTCGATGTGAGAAAGGGCAGTGCACGGTACCGAAGAGGCCAGCAAATTGCGGAATGGTGAGAGCGCGTATAATTCATGGACTCACATTAGTCATAAAGAACTCACATACTTATTACGAAAGTTTATTAGCCCTCGAAGCAAAGTACTACTACACATGCCCCTAGAGGGATAGATTGGTAGGACAAGGTCCATCGCTCGTCCCCCACTGCCACTCATAAGGTAGACAATCAACAATAAATCATGCTCCAACTTCTTAGCATAATGACAGATCAAACGTGCATGCTTCGGGAATCAAAAACCTTAATACCAATATTCTTACTAAACCACAGTCATCTACTAATACCTCCCACATATTACCATCTCAATATCGCAAAACTATTGCAAGGAATCAAACTTATCATATTCAGGGATCTACATGAAAGTTTTTATTATATCCCTCTTGAATACCTATCATAGCAGGACTAAATTCATAACCCATGCATATTACCATTGCTATTCATTAGACTCTAAAAAAGATATAAGTGAAGCATGAGAGTGAAACTATTTCTTTAAAATATAACCACCATCGTGCTCTAAAAGATATAAGTGAAGCACTAGAGCAACTGCCTAGCTCAAAAGATATAAGTGAAGCACATAGAGTATTCTAACAAATCACGAATAATGTGTGTCCCTCTCAAAAAGGTGTGTTCAGCAAAGATGATTGTGACAAACTAAAAAGCAAACAACTATATCACAAGACGCTCCAGGTAAAGCGCATATCATGTGATGAATAAAAATATAGCTCCAAGTGAGTTACCGATAGATTGTAGACGAAAGAGGGGATGCCTTCCGTGGCATCCCCAAGCTTAGACGCTTGAGTCTTCCTTGAATATTACCTTAGGGTGCCTTGGGCATCCCCAAGCTTAGGCTCTTGCCGCTCCTTATTCCTTTATCCATCGTAGTCTCACCCAAAACTTGAATACTTCAGCACACAAAACTCAACAGAAACCTCGTGAGATCCGTTAGTATAACAAACAAATCTTAAACTTTAGGTACTATTGTAAATTGATTCATATTTAATATTGGCATAATGCTACTGTACTCCAACTTCTCCATGACTCATACCCCCCGATACGATCCATAGATTCATCAAAATAAGCAAACTATGCAACAAAAACAGAATCTATCTAAAACAGAACAGTATGTAAAGATCTGAATTAACGTCATACTTCTATAACTCCAAAAATTCTAACAAATTAGGACAACGTGGGAAATTCATATAGAAATATTGTGTAAAAAATTAAGAAGGTTATGACACTCCAGAGAAAAAAAATCCAGCACTGGACGCAAAAGTTTCTGTTTTCAAACATCATCAATCATACTATCTTCCAAATCATCCCAAAGGCATTACTTGGCACAAACACTAATTAAAACATAAAAATACAATCATAACAGAAGCTATAATTGTGTAAACACTCAAGAACAGCAAGTATTGGGTTGTCTCCCAACAAGCTCTTTCTTTATTTCCATTAAGATAGGCTTGAAATGTTAATGATGCTCACATAAAAGATAAGAGTTGAAACACAAAGAGAGCATCATAAAACATGTGATAAACACATTGAAGTCTAAGATAGTTCCTATGCATAGGCATTTTATAGGAAAACAAATTATCAAGACAAGAAGTATCTAGCACATGCAAGGAAGAAGATTGAAGCATTAACAATTTGAACTTCAAGAGAGTTAATTGAGTAACATGAAAATTTCTACAACCATATTTTCCTCTCTCATAATAATTACATGTAGGATCATAATCAAATTCAACAATATAGCTATTATATAAAATATTCTCTTCATGATCCACATGCATAAAAGTTTTATAATCTTCCAAGATAGTGGGATTAACATCAACTAAAGTCATGACCTGTCCAAACCCACTTTTATCAAAAATTTCATAAGATTGAACACTCTCCAAAGTAGTGGGATCATTATTACCTAAATTTGATGCTCTTCCAAACCCACTTTTAATAGTATTGCAAATTTTATTATCAATAACATATTCATCATGAGGCTTAAATAAATTTTCAAGATCATAAGAAGCATCATCACCCCAATCATGATCATTGCAATAAGTAGTGCACATAACAAAATTTTCATCCCCAAGCTTGTAGCTTTTCATATCATTAGCACAATTGACATTACTAGAATTTATAATAACATCATTGCAATCATGCTTTTCATTCAAGGAGCTATCAAGTATGGTTGCTATAGCAATAATTTCATTTTTAACATAAGGAACTATAGCAAGTTCATCTCTATAAGCATCATTAATATTGGCATCATGGCCATAAGAATAGCAAGCATCACATTCATCAAGAGGGGATATTTCAATTGAATCAATGGAATCACAATTATCTATAGATTCATGCATATCATTATTCTCTTCCAAAGCAGCAGACATTCTCTCAATAAATTCATTAACATAGGCATTAGGAGCATAGTTTTCATAGCAATACTTAAGTATGTCAAAAATTTCAGATTTGTAGAGAGCAGCATCATACTTTTCAATCAAAGAAGCAACTTCATAAGAACCCTTAAAAGCAACAAATTCTTCAATTTGTTCCATATCATAGTAACTATAAACACCCTTGGCATAAGAAGATAGGATTTCATTGTCATTAAACTCACATAGGTAGGGAAGGTGTTTTTAGGGTTCTTAGAGCAACAAGTAAAATCATAAATTTCACATAGATTCCAAGCATAGCATAGCAAACAATTTATTTGATTCCATAAACGGTGACGCACAAAGTGAGCATGATCATTTAAAGATTTTCCCTCGACCAAACTAGTTGGGGTTTCAGCACGAGCACAAATGGATCGAAGATGATCCAAGTAGAAAACTTTAAGGTGATCCATAGTGTCTTAAATTTTTGTTTTACTTTTTGTTCTTGTGTGTTTAACATGAAGGCAATAAAAGCAAGCAAGCAAGCAAACAAGCAAATAAAAATATTTTTGTGTTTTTGTAAAAAAAAATTAGAAGTGGGGGAGATGAAAACGAGAGGCAAATGCAAATAAAAGGCAAATAAAATAAATGCAAGTGGATGATAGTTTGTGCGAAGGTACTTGGTAATTTTGATGATGTCTCCCCGGCAACGGCGCCAGGAATTTTTCCTGCTACTTATAGTCTGCGTTGGTATTTCCCGGAAGAGGAGAGGATGATGCCGTACAGTAGAGGTAAGTATTTCCCTTAGTTAAGAACCAAGGTTATCAATCCAGTAGGAGAACCAAGCAAAATTACGTTAAGTGCACCTGCACACACAAGAGCAAACACTTGCACCCAACACAAATAAGAGGGTTGTCAATCCTCTTAGCGGTTATTTGCAAGGATTAAATCTTATAGAGATAAATAGATAAACTAAAATACTAATTAAAATAAAAGTAAATAAATTGCAGCAAGGTATTTTTAGGTTTTTAATATATGACAAAGTAGACCGGGGGCCATAGTTTTCACTAGAGGCTTCTCTCTCGAACACATAGCATACGGTGGGTAAACAAATTACTGTTGGGCAATTGATAGAAAAGCAAATAATTATGACGGATTCATGGCAATGATCATGTATATAGGCATCACGTCCGAGACAAGTAGACCGACTCCTGCCTGCATGTACTACTATTACTCCACCCATCGACTGCTATCCAGCATGCATCTAGGGTATTAAGTATGAAACAGAGTAACGCCTTAAGCAAGATGACATGATGTAGACAAACTAAACTCAAGCAGTATGATTAAACCCCATCTTTTTATCCTTAATGGCAACAATACAAATACGTGTCATGTCCCCATTTGTCACTGGGATTGAGAACCGCAAGATTGAACCCATCACAAAGCACCTCTCCCATTGCAAGATAAATCAACCTAGTAGGCCAAACCAAATCGATAGATCGGAGAGAAATACAAAGCTATAACAATCATGCATAAAAGAGTTCAGAGAAGACTCAAATATTTCTCATGAATAATCTGATCATAAACTCACAATTCATCGTATCCCAACAAACACACCACAAAAGAAGATTACATCAGATAGAACTCCAAGAACATCGAGGAGAACATGGTATTGAAGATCAAAGAGAGAGAAGAAGCCATCTAGCTACTAGCTATGGACCCGTAGGTCTGTGGTGAACTACTCACACATCATCGGAAGGGCAGCAAGGTTGATGAAGAAGCCCTCTGTGATCGATTCCCCCTCCGGCAGAGTACCGAAAAAGGCCTCCAGATGGGATCGCAAAAGAACAGAGGCTTGTGGCGGCGGAAAGGTTTTCCCTTCTATCTCTCTGTTGGTTTGGGAATATTTGTGAATTTATAGCGAAGGAAGTAGGTCAAGAGGTGCCACAAGGGGCCCACAAGCCTGGGGGGCGCGCCTACCCCCCTGGGCGCACCCTGTAGGCTTGTTGCCTCCTTATGACTCTTCTGATCTTCTCCCGAAGCTTCCTGGGTCTCTTCTGGTCCAGAAAAAAATTAATCCAAAGTTTTTTTCTCGTTTGGACACGTTTTGATAATGATTTTCTGAAAAGGCAAAAACAAGCAAAAAAAAGTAGGTTAGTCCCAAAAAATGATATATAATGGCATATAATTGCATATTAAACATCCAAGATTGATACTATAATAGCATGGAACAATCAAAAATTATAGATACGTTGGAGACATATCAATGCTTTATCGGTAGATCCTATTATGTTGCATAGCCTGTCTTTGTTAAACTGTTGTTGATACTTTATCTGCAATCCTACTATGCTTAGTATAGTTATGCTAGAGTCTCATCAGTGGCCCTACACCTTGTCCGTTTGCCATGCTATATTATTTAGTTGTGATCCCTTCGGGCGATGATCATGGATATACTATATAATACTACAATACTTATGATACTGTTCAGACTAGGGGCTGAAGGGACAGGTGGTTCCATCCAGGTAGTGGTGGGCCTGGGTTCGTGACAGTCCTGAGTGATTCTTTGTGGTGGAACGACAGGGCAGGTAGAGACCACCTAGGAGAGAGGTGGGCCTGGGTCCTGGTCGGCATCCGCGGTTATTTCATAATAACATGCTTAACATGATTTGGGTATTTGATCTGAGACTACCATTGGCATATACACACTAACCACCACGCGGAATAATGGTATATGGGACCCTCGGCGTCGTACGTTCCTCCCGAAAGCTCTGTCAGATGTCATAGTTCAGAGATGCGGTGCGGAGACTAGAAGATATCCTCCGGATGAGGTGAGGCTGGACCGCCCTCGCGATGTGCAGAAATGCTTAGGAGTAAGCGGCCGAACTACCCCTTCGCGCTTAGGATTTAGACCGGCGGGTGACTGCTACTTGTGAACTGCATTTGGATTTCCCCGAAGAGGAGAGGGTGATGCAGTACAGTAGAGATAAGTATTTCCCTTAGTTAAGAACCAAGGTTATCAATCCAATAGGAGAACCACACAGAACCTCGTTAGCAACACCTACACACACAAAAGCTAATACTTGCACCCAACACAAACAAGAGGGTTGTCAATCCCCTTGGCGGTTACTTGCTAGGATTAATTCTAATAGTGATAAATAGATAAATAAATTGCAAAATAAAATAAAGAAACTAAAATTGCAGCAAGGTATTTTTGGATTTTATATATGATGGATAAATGACCCGGGGGCCATAGTTTTCACTAGAAGCTTCTCTCTCGAACACATAGCATACGGTGGGTAAATAAATTACTGTTGGGCAATTGATAGAAAAGCGCATAGTTATGAGGGATTCAAGGCAATGATCATGTATATAGGCATCACGTTCGACCCAAGTAGACCGACTCCTGCCTGCATCTACTACTATTACTCCACCCATCGACGGCTATCCAGCATGCATCTAGGGTATTAAGTTAATAAAAATGGAGTAAAGCCTTAAGCAAGATGACATGATGTAGACAAAGTAAAATCAATCAATATGAATAAACCCCATCATTTTATCCTTAATGGCAACAATACAAATATGTGTCTTGTCCCTTCTGTCACTGGGATAGAGCACTGCAAGATTGAACCCATCACAAAGCACCTCTCCCATTGCAAGATAAATCAATCTAGTTGGCCAAACCAAATGGATAGATTGGAGAGAAATACAAAGCTGTAACAATGATGCATAAATAAGTTCAGAAAAGACTCAAATATTTCTCATGAATAATCTGATCATAAACCCATGACACGTCTCCAACGTATCTATAATTTTTTATTGTTCCATGCAATTATAGTATCAATCTTGGATGTTTATTATGCAATTATATATCATTTTTTGGGACTAACCTATTAACCTAGTGCCTAGTGCCAGTTGCTGTTTTTTGCCTGTTTTTGCCTTTTCAGAAAATCATTATTAAACAGAGTCCAAACGAAGAAAAAACTTTGGATTAATTTTTTCCGGACCAGAAGGGACCCTAGAAGCTTCGGGAGTAGACCAGACGAGTCACGAGGAGGCGGCAACCTCGGGAGGCATGCCCAGGGGGGTAGGCATGCCCCCAGGCTTGTGGGCCCCTCGTGGCACCTCTTGACCTAATTCCTTCGCTATAAATTCACAAATATTCCCAAACCAACAGAGAGACAGAAGAGAAAACCATTCTGCCGCCGCAAGCCTCTGTTCTTCCGCGATCCCATCTGGAGGCCTTTCCCGGTACTCTGCCGGAGGGGGAATCGATCACGGGGGGCTTCTTCATCAACCTTGTTGCCCTTCCGATGATGGGTGAGTAGTTTACCACACACCTACGGGTCCATAGCTAGTAGCTAGATGGCTTCTTCTCTCTCTTTGATCTTCAATACCATGTTCTCCTCGATGTTCTTGGAGTTCTATCCGATGTAATCTTCTTTTGCGGTGTGTTTGCTGGGATCCGATGAATTGTGAGTTTATGATCAGATTATTCATGAGAAATATTTGAGTATTCTCTGAACTCTTTTATGCATGATTGTTATAGCTTTGTATTTCTCTCTGATCTATCCATTTGGTTTGGCCAACTAGATTGATTTATCTTGCAATGGGAGAGGTGCTTTCTGATGGGTTCAATCTTGCGGTGTTCTATATCCCAATGACAGAAAGGGACAAGACACGTATTTGTATTGTTGCCATTAAGGATAAAAGATAGGGTTTAATCATATTGCTTGAGTTTACTTTGTCTACATCATGTCATCTTGCTTAAGGTGTTACTCTATTTTATACTTAATACCCTAGATGCATGCTGGATAGCGGTCGATGGGTGGAGTAATAGTAGTAGATGCACGCAGGAGTCAGTCTACTTGTTTTGGACATGATGCCTACATACATGATCATTGCCTTGAATATCATCATAACTATGCGCTTTTCTATCAATTGCCCAACAGTAATTTGTTTACCCACCGTATGCTATGTATTCGAGAGAGAAGCCTCTAGTGAAAACTATGGCCCCTGGGTCTACTTTTATCATATATTAAAATCCAAAAACACCTTGCTGCAATTTATTTACTTTTATTTTCTTTTGCAATTTACTTTTCTATCTATCACTATCAGAATTAATCCTTGCAAGTAACCGCTATGGGGATTGACAACCCTCTTATTTGCGTTGGGTGCAAGTGTTTGCTTTTGTGTGTGTAGGTGCTGCTAACGAGGTTCTGTGTGGTTCTCCTACTGGATTGATAACCTTGGTTCTTAACTAAGGGAAATACTTATCTCTACTGTACTGCATCATCCTCTCCTCTTCGGGGAAATCCCAACGCAGTTCACAAGTAGTAGGAAGAATTTCTGGCGCCGTTGCCGGGGAGACATCACCAAAACCTATCAAGTACCTTGGCATAAACTATCATCTACTTGCTCTTATTTTCATTTGTCTTTTTATTTGCATTTGCCTCTTGTTTTCATCTCCCCCACTTCTAAAACACTTTAACAAAAAATTTGAAAAATATTTTGTGTGCTATATTTGCTTGTGTTGCCATGTGCCTTCTATTTGCTTGCATCTTCGCTTGCTAAAAATCTATTGATATGGATCCTCATCGACTAGCTAATCTTTTCAAAAGATCCAATTATGATGAACAAATTGCTAGTGAGTCGAGTGCACTTGCTTATCTATATGAAGTTTTGCTTGAAAATCATGAATCTGAAAATTGTGATGAAGTGTTGAAAGAAGGAATTTATAAAGTGATTCATAACCCTGCAGGGGTGTACTTCTTCACATACGCTCTCACCACTTACCACCATATACATGTCATGTATCTCGACAACCTTCAAGCGGAAGCCTGGCGAGGGTGTCGGCCACAACCTGACTAACCACGCAAGACTGTAGTCCAGGTTTATCGCCTATTTGAGGTTGTATCCGGAAAGGAAGTCCGGCCGAAGTTTCTATCATGGCCCCAAACGATGAGAACAGGGTTCCCAAGAGCACCATCCGGGTGCCACTTGGTACACCATGCCTCGTGCCTACCGCAACAAAGCCCACCCCATCGGGCAGTGCTACGCATGCCCCCCAGCACATCCTATAAACACCAGAAACTAGTTGCGACTCCTGGACAGAGATCAAGGCGATTAATAAGTCGAGAGGGTCAATTAAGTATCCCAATGTGTGGAAGTAACTGTTCTTGGATAACATATACATAACTCAGTTCTTAAGGACGGTCTCAACGAGACAACCCACCATGTACTCCTACATGGCCTCTCATCGCTACCTTTACCAAATCGTGTTCACACACTTAGCTCTCACACAGTAGGCGATAAGCACATTTCATATATATAATTTTGGCATACAAATATATCATTTATTGAGTTCTGACCTTCAATTCTTGCTATGAAATATTGAGTAATTGAATGAAAATCATATAAAGGGATCATTTACTAGTCTTTGGTCTATTTTGCAGAAAAGTGCGACAAGGCACTATAAACTTGAAGATTTTGCCTTCAAAGAAAGAGGAACAAGACTAGGAGCTAGATGAGATGAAGAAAGGACTTGGGTGAGAAGAAACGAAGTAACCAGGGGGGCAACTATAGAAGAGAAGGATCATCTTGTGCAGAAGGAAGAGAAGTATGAGGGCCATATTACAAAAGTGGCAGATCAGTCGTGAGGGAACTAAATCCCTAGCCGCATCCCTAATTCCCCTCTAGGCCTAGCACATCCCCTCTCTCTCCCCCACCTTCTTCTCCACCACCGGCTACCACCACAGCCAGGCCGGCGTGGTGGTGCGCCTCCCAGCCATCCATCGATCACAGCGCCGCCGCAACCATCCATCCATCTCAGCCGCCGCCGCGCCACACCATCTCACTAGACACCGCGAGGGGGTTGTCTGGTCCTGCGCACCACCAACCAGCGCACCTCCCTTTGCCTTCTTCCCTCTCCCTACTACTACTTTTCCCCCTCCCCTAACGCTGTTGCTGCTTTTCTTCTCCTACACCAAACGTTGCTGCCCCTCTCTTGCTGCGCCCTGCTTCTTCTCCCCACATCCCCGTTGCTGCTTCTTCTCTCAACCTCCTGTTGCTGCTCTCTTCTCCCCAAAACTGCTGCTGCTCCCTCTCCCTGGAGCCCAGCTGCTGCTCCTGCTCTTTACTGCTTTGCTGCTGCTCCTCTAACTCATCTCCCTACTGCTGCTGTTCCCTATCTCTCCCTCTCTCTATTCTCTAAATTTCTATAATCTTGAGAAGCGTAATGTTCAATACTTTGTAATGTTCAGAATTGAGACGTGTATGGCATGCATTGTTCAGATTTGACTAGTACTTGAATTGCTATGTGCTCAGTTTCATACTTATGAATATAGTGCATCTTTTATGTGTTCTTACTAGTTGATGGCTAGTTAATCAGAGGATATTATGTCAGTGCGATTTGTTGTTCTGTTAATTAGTTGATTGCCTCCTTATATGTGTATTCACCCATGTGTGTCTGTCCCTATTACTAGCACTGTAATTGTGTTATAAATATGTTTGTGGTGTGATTTATTTCTGTCCTTGTCCATTAGCTTGCTTCTCATTGCCTTTACATGTTTGCTAGTTATATTTTCATTGTTCCCTACGTGTGCAAGTGCTTAAGTTCCTGATGATAAACGAAAATAAGAAAAAAGATTAATCTGAACCTCGCTTTGCTTATTTGAATTTTCTTTGTCGACGATCTTGGGGAACAATCATTGATAGTTTAGGTTTTATTTTCTGTTTTCATCACCCAAAATTGTGTGATCTAGCTTTAGTGTTGCACCATCGCTGATCGCCTAGTCCCTGTGAAGAACTTCGACAACCCGCAGTTTGGGCGAAAAACCCCACTGTACCACAACTGATCAGTAGGACATGAACACAACCATTCCAATTCATCACCCAGATGGATCAGACCTGACACGACTCTAAGAATATCAAGTGAACATGGATGAGTAGTCGCATCATGGCTCAAGAAATTCCTACTCATGCTAGTAGGTTTTACTATTTACTATGACAAAGACAGGTCATGCAAAAGAATGGGTTCAACTACCGCAACAAGTAACCATTGAATCATTGTTCTCCTAATGCAATAAAATAGAGCAAGAGCGAGAGAGTGGGATTGTATCGGAATGTTCAAGGGGGGTTTGCTTGCCTGGCACTTCTGAAGATAGTATAGCTCTTCATCGGTGTCAACGATCACAACGTCGGAGACGTCTTCTACCAAGAAGGAACAACACCGACAAACAAATGAACAACATTCAATTCATGGCAGTGATGCACATCCATATGCATGGTATGACATATTAAGGTACTGAATTCACCTAATGCAATGGTTAGTCATATTAATTGAAGTGGAATTCAAACCTATAGCAAATTCCAACTCCAAATCTATTTACCAAATTTGCCTTAAACATGATTTGTCCTAAACAGTGGAGTTAACTTGTTCAAACATGCATGATCATGGCATAAACAAATTCTTCATATTTTTCTGATGTTTTTTCATATATAAATTATTTTCATCTGAGTTATGGTTGAATTTCTATGAATTTTAGAAGTTTTAGACATTTTCTGGAGTTAATAAATCATTTCTGAATTATTTAAGATCCAGAAAACATTTACTGCATCAGCACAGTCAGCAGTGATGTCAGCGGGTCAGCTGGCTGTCCAGAGTCAAACCTGACCAGTGGGGCCCACTGGTCATTGACTCATTCACTAACAAAGGTAATTAGTGTTAAATTTAACCCTAACTTAAAATTAACCAGGAACTGGGCCCACATGTCATAGACACAGGAGAGGTCAAACCCAGTCAAAATGGGTCAAATCCGCTAGCGGTTAGCCGCTGGCGAGGTCAGTTGTGGCGTGGCGGCTCAGAAATCGCCCACAGGGCATTGTTCGAAGCACCATTGAGCTCTCTAGGTAGCTCGTGTCGGGCCTGGGGTGGCTGGAGTCAACGGTGGCAAGCTCTTTTGCGACCGCCGGAGCTCGGGTGTGTGCGGGAATGGTGCTGCGGCATGTAAGCGAGCGAATTGAGGGGCCAGAGATGCACTACGGGTCGTTGCCAACTCGTTTGGCATGCCGGGGTGACCAAACGGTCACCAGAGCATCGTCGGTGACGAGCTCAGGTGATGGTGGGTTTCGGTCATCACGGGATCGATGGCTAGAGTGTGCAATCTGCGCGGGGAGGAGGGGGAAACGACACGGGTGCTCATGGTGGACTCGCAGAGCAGGTAAGTGGGCTTGGGGAGGCTTCTGCGGCAGCGAATCGACGGAGGCGGCCGCCGGTGCCGAAGCTCGGAGATGATGGCGATGGCGATGCAGAGGGGGCTCCCAGCTTGCTTCCTTACGTGCAGAGGTGAAGCGCGTGACGGCGGAGCAGCTGGACACACTGGCTAGGCGAGGGGGGCTCGGTGGCCGCGTCGGCGAGGAGTGGCGCTCTCGGGTGCTCATGGGGAAGAGAGGGAAAGAGAGCTAGAGAAGGGGGAAGTGAGCTACGAGAGAGGGATAGGGTAGAGGAGGCCGTGCGCGTCTCACTGGCGCTTCAGATGCTCTCGAGGGGGGAGTAGGTAGGGAGGTGGCATGGCGCGCGGGAGCAGCGTGCTCTGCTTCGCTTGTGCCTTCTGGCAGAGGTTGAAGACAGCTATGCCCCTGGTGGGCTGGGCCTGCTACAGTGCTGGGCCGGCTAGGTACACACACTCTCTCTCTCCTTCTGTTTTCTTTTTTTGTTTCTATTTTCTATTTATTTATTTCTATTTTGATTTGATTCAAGATCAAACCATTTTGTAAACTTCCTGAAAATTTATATGTGGACTTAGAGGACTTGCACAACACCACATATGAGGTTTCAGAAATATTGGATTCACATTCTATTTAATATGAATATAAACCCAATTCAAATACATATTGATTTAAATTCAAATGCCTAAAATAATTCCTTAAAAATGTTCCTAAATTTTGGTTTGAATTATAGTTCTTGCCAAAATTCTCAAAACAATTAAAGGAACATTTTGGAACAATTGAATGAGATTTCCAGGGTTCTTTGCCCTTTTTATTTCATAATTTCTGAAGCTTTTGAAAATTCCCTAAATTCAAGTTTTTTGAATTTAAATATGATGCATGATGATGCTCACTAATGCAATTATTTGCAATCAATCTAGGGCTGTGACAACTCTCCGCCACTAAACAAGAATCTCATCCCGAGATTCAAGACGTTGGGTAGGAGGAAGGGGGGACATGGAATTGACACAGTCTTCATGATCCAGGTTGCAATTCCCAAGGACGTTGATTCATTGCATCATATTGATCTTGACATCTTTGCTTCCGAGATCTTCACCCAACACGATGACGGCAGAGAAACCCTACAGGAATCGATCATCACGGAGATCGAGCAACTCAACTCATGGGATGAGACATAATAACATCTCTCGAGCTGAGACACAACACTAGTGCAGAAAAGCCTAGATATGGCATGCCAAAAACGGCCTTGCTGGCGTGGACACACGACGCCACCAATATGGCGCCATTGTTAGAAAATAGTGATGGCGTTGGACCCTATGCCAGCAGTATTTTGGAGGTTAATGGCGTGCCACGTGGCCAACGCCAGCAGTAATTTTCATCAGTAGTGACATTCCATGTTTTCGCGACACCAGTAATTTGATTTTCAGATTTGAAATAAAAGCTGTACAACAGCGATCCCAACCAAAATGACAGCACAATCCAGTTTAGGAATAGTAATTAAATCAACCTTAAAAAGTACTAAATAGACCCAATAACAACATTTGTGTTCAATGGTGCACTTATTGATATAGTTCAACAAAGTAGGCAAAGTAACACATGAATGTACAAGTTCAAATAAATAGAGGTGGTAATAACATGAGATCTTCCATGCATGCCAACTAGCTAACTAGACTTTTCGGCGGGCAGACTCAGGGTCATAGTCTGGAGTAAGTGAACCATCGTCGCTGCCAGTAGGCCTGTAGTAGACCATGATCTCGTCACGATCATTGTCAAGGTAGAACGTGGCTCTCTGCCCAGCTTCCATCTCGTGAGCAGTTGCAAGGGCTCTCCAACCAGGGCAACCGAAATAGGTGCGGTTTGGCTCGTTGGTGACAAGACAATTGAATTGTTGGGCCATCAGCATCTTCATGAGGGTGCATTGGAGTGTGATGGTGGCATCAAGTGGAACTCGAAACTTCTCTAAGAAGTCACGCCTTGCCCTGCAAGGGATGACCTGAGCAAAATTGAAAGAAAGAACTAGCTAGTTAGACAGTTTTGGGCACAACCGTATCCATCATATGAAACTCAATGAGAACATGTTCTACTAAAACATACCGTCCTAGTGAGGAAGCCATTCGGAAGATCAATGAAGAACTTCTTATCCCTTTGGCATCTCACTGAACCATTGGTCTCACATGGGGCATCCATTACTACTTTCATCAAGTTGACAAAAATAAGCATACATAACAGATGCATAGATATAATGCAACATATAAGCAGTTAATATGAACTAGCTCTACTCGGCCATCTAGATATTAACACATACTTGTAATTAAGCAGTTCTACAAACCATGCGTAGTTCAAACATAAAACATGCATAAAGTTAAACAGTTCATACAAAATATGTAGCGCTACCCATCTAGCCAGCTAGTGGCCAGAGGGACCAGCCTCGTGGTCATCCCTAGTGGACCTACGACACCCCTGCTGACCCTCCTCCTCACGCTCCAAGGCATCCCAGTCTATGGGATCCTCCTTCGCACACTTCCTGGCTGCATACTGAAGTAGCATCATCTTGTTGGTCTCCATGAGTTTCTCATCTCTCGCAAGCTCACTCACCAATGGGTCGAAGAACTACATCTCGGCCTGTTTGTTCTCCTTCTCCTCAGCCCTAGTACATATCCGAATGCCTGGCGGCGCGAGGAACTTCGCGTACTCATGACACTCAAGGAAGTTCAGAATCGCCCCTTCCTGAAAGAACTCTACCACCATGGCATCATAGGCACGCGCCGCTAACTCCGGGGTGTTTCAGTGGCCAAGCTCGTGGACGACATTGTCCTTCCTAATGGTAGCATAGTAATTATTCCCCTTCGGTCACACACCACGAAACTTCGGAGACATCTGTGACAGTGCATATATAACTAACTAGTTAGTAAAAATTAGGCATATTGACGAGTACCTGCAAAACCTACAATCTACAATGTAATTAAACGCACACTACATAGAACTACAATAAAAACTACAGTAAAATCATACTCTACAACGACTACACTAAATTCTTTCACTACAAGTACACTACGTAGAAGTACAATAAAACTACATTAAAATTCTACACTACACTAAAATCATATACTAAAATTCTACACTACACTAAAATCTTATACTAAAAATTGTACACTACTCTTACACAAAAACTTATACACTACAACTACAGCTACACTAAAAATCTTACACTACAACTACACTACACTAAAATCTTACACTAAAAATTGTACACTACTCTTACACAAAAACTTCTACACTACAACTACAACTACACTGAAATCTTACACTACAACTACACTACACTAAAATCTTACACTACAACTACACTACACTAAAATCTTACACTACAACTCACTAGCGGCAGTGAAGACGGCGAGGGGGTGTTGCGGGGTGGAGGCGATGGGGGTGGCGGGGTGGAGACGACGGGGGGGGGGGGCGGCGGTGGAGGCGGAGGCGACGGCGAGGGGGAGATGTAGGCAGAGAAGACGAAGACGGCGACGGCGGCGGAGAAGACGGCGAGGGGGCGGGGGCATAGGCGGAGATGGCGACGGAGAAGACGGAGACAGCGACGGCGGCGGGTATTTGGCAGCGGCCGGAGGCGCTGTCGGCTGTGGCGGCGGCGGCGCGGGGCGTGGATTTGGAGTGGTTGGGGAATGGGGATGCGGTGGGTGGGTGGGTCGTTAATTAAGTAGTTGATCCGGGGCCGGCGTTGTAATTGCTGGCGTTGGCCTACGTGGCCAACGCCATTGCTATTGTCTTTAATTTTATTATATTTTATTATTTTGTGTAAATATATGAACATACTAAAATATAGTTCAAGACCAATAATTAGAACAACATCGATCTCATTAATCTGGCCTAGATACATAATAGTTGAAGGATGAAAACATTAACAAATATATATAACTTCTACTACTTGATCTAGACTAAGAACATCATCAGTGTAATGACTCCCACGAGAAAAAATGCTGCCACCGATCCAGCTGGGAGAACAAGGCCAAGCATAACACCAGCTAAAAGCGCATATCGAAGCATCTTGAATTTTTGGATTTGACCGCGCATCACATCATTCTTGAGCTGCATCTCATCTATCTGTTGTCTCAGTGCTCCAATGGAGTACTCGAGCAACTCGCTTACGTACTTCTGCCCGAGATCAACCCATATCCATGTGTAGCAATATTTTGTCCCTGGTGTCTGTGGATCACAATATACATAAACATAGTCATGTGAGCGACACTAGACGATAGAGTTGAATTGTGCAAATTAGCACAAATAGAGCGAGAGGTATTTTCTGTCATATTATACCTTTCCACGGTTAGCGCGGATGTAGAACTCTCGCTCCGGATTCCATTCTGTGTGTGACATATGCTTATCCACAGGGCGTCGACAGCCGCAAAGCAGCACAGGTGCCCTCGCTCGATTCCCGGCAACTTCGGCGGTGGCGTAGCTGCCGGATCGAACGGACGTCGCGTTGCAGCGGGATGATTCGCCGGATAGGGCCGGCTGCATTGGCCGTGGGGAGCTCATGCCGTAGCCAACGGGGCCAGAGGAGAGCTCGGCCAAGGCGGCATTGTCCCAAACTTTCGACATGCCCCGCCGACGTGGGGTCGCATGCGGGGCTCGTGCCGATTCGACAAGCTCCGGTGGGTCCATTGTCACCAAAGCAGCTAGCTAAGAGGGAGTAGAATTTTGTGGAGAATGGAAGTGAATGTATTTGATAAACAAGGCTGCCAACACATCTATATATAGGCAAAACTTAGTAATGGCGTTCCACAGTTGGGCACGACGGCACTAGAAACACTATCTATGGCGTGTATACGAAGCCTACGCCAGCAGTATCTTCCAACTGGCCAGCCCAGCAGGGCCCACGTAGTATTGACGTCGGGCAAAATAGCCACGCCAGCACTACCCATATATAGCTGGCGTACCAATTTAGCCGACACCAGCACTATTTTAGTGCTGGCGTTGATGGAAAATGGCGCGCCACCAACGTAAGTTGTGGCTAGCTGTTTTTCCACTAGTGCAAAACAAACACCAAGAGTGATGGAAATAAGTAGATGACGAAGGTTCAATTGGTAGGCAACAATCCCACGCTTAAGAAGATGATGAATAGGTTTCAAAGTACCGAGGAGTTAATTGCCCTTAATACCATAACGGGGCACCTTAGAGGAGGTGACTTGTTGAGCTATCTCCTAAATTGGGAAAAAATTATTACTTTGATACAGGGACCATTGAAACTCTTTATACCAGACTGAGGCAAATTCACAGTTGATCATTGAAGGATTTCAAAGGAATGGCATACTCAGCTTGGATCGGAAACTATGGTTATAGAATAATCGGCAAATGGAACGCACATTCCAATTGATACCGAGGATATAACCCAGTGTTTGAGCGTGCTTTCAAGAACTTGAGCATTTTCATATTCATCAGGGTTTTACCAACATCCATGCTAGAGATCTTGGTAACTCTTCATACTACCATGATGAATAATGGTGGAAGATGTAGATGCACAGGGAGACAACACTTTCTCAGATTTTACCTTAGCAATGCCAAGGAAACAAAATCTGGATGAGCGACCGAGAGACATCTAGCACTCCACTTCTAATGTTCCCCTTAATGTTCCAGCTACCATGGTCATGCTTAAAAGCATCAACATGGCCATCAAGTGAATGTCGGACTTAGGGAGCACAAAGAATCCATAAGGAACAGCTTCTAGAATAAGTCATATGAAATCCTCATGGGGAGGTGGCTAATGTTGCTGATACAAGACACTATAATAATAGGTCTTCCGGCTAGGTGTGTTAGCCACACCATCACCTTACCAGTTACACAGAGACCAATATTATAATTCTTGGGAAACATTCCAACCATCATATCTACCTAAGATTCAGATCTGGTTGGTGTCAGGATATTCCAGACTCAGCAGGTCTGAACAAGAAAATTTGCAACACAAATTGACGAGATGATGTTGCGAGATTCTCGGGAAATGAACTATGGCAGAAAACTCCAAAACATGAGCTGGTTCATAAGACACATGTGAACACGCTGCCCAAGACAGGCATGACCACAAAGAAGTCTTACAACAAAACACTACTGAGTTCTGGTTGGGAACCATCATCGAGGACATCGAAGTCCTTGCATAAGTCTTGCTCTTAAGAAGGAGCTTCCTCTCCTTGAACAAATCAATCAATGGCTTCGTGTGCTAGGAGATACATATGGAATGGAGGTAATTAATCTACCAAAACATAGAATACTTCGCACATGCATGACTGACTTGGGATGATTCCACAGGAAATAAATCAGGCTTTCTTGAATTCACGGCGGCAAATTGCATCAAATGCACATGAACTTAGAGTAAGTCACTTCTTACATCAAAAGATCTGCTTCCTGAGCTGGCATGAAGAAAATGCTTACAAAAGTTTCCAACACTAGCTTCAGGTTCACCGTGAATCATGGAGAAGATAAGGATGTTGTCGATGGGCTCAACAACAACTCATTGGGATTTCCATGAAGATGGAATTCCACAACTATGTGAACAAGATGATAGCATTGGTCAGACCAAAAGATATAATGGTGCATGCTTGAGGAGACATCCACGAGTAAGACAACATTAGGAAAATCGTTGGTTCTGATTTTGATTTGACGATAGCTCACACTCAAATCCTAGCATGAGTAAGACAATGGAACCAACAATTGATCGCGAAGGTCAATTGATGAAGATATCATCTTTCTTCAACACACAGAAACAAAAGACATCCCTCTGAATGAACTAAGTTAGATTAAAGCTTTTATCTTCCAACTCTCCAAGTTGTTGTTTAGCTTAACCAACTAGTACAGGGTATCTGCTACTTGTAGACTGCGTTGGTATTTCCCCGAAGAGGAGAGGATGATGCAGTATAGTAGAGATAAGTATTTCCCTCAGTTAATAACAAAGGTTATCAATCCAATAGGAGAACCAAGCAAAATCCCGTTAAGCACACCTGCACACACAAAAGCAAACACTTGCACCCAACACAAATAAGAGGGTTGTCAATCCTCTTAGCGGTTATTTGCAAGGATTAATTCTGATAGTGATAGATAGATAAACTAAAATACTAAATAAAATAAAAGTAAATAAATTGCAGCAAGGTATTTTTCAGTTTTTTATATATGATAAAGTAGACCCGGGGGCCATAGTTTTCAATAGAGGCTTCTCTCTCGAACACATAGCATACGGTGGGTAAACAAATTACTGCTGGGCAATTGATAGAAAAGCAAATAATTATGACGGATTCATGGCAATGATCATGTATATAGGCATCACGTCTGAGACAAGTAGACCGACTCCTGCCTGCATCTACTACTATTACTCCACCCATCGACCGCTATCCAGCATGCATCTAGGGTATTAAGTATGAAACAGAGTAACACCTTAAGCAAGATGAGATCATGTAGACAAAGTAAACTCAAGCAATATGATTAAACCCCATCTTTTTATCCTTAATGGCAACAATACAAATACGTGTCATGTCCCCTTCTGTCACTGGGATTGAGCACCGCAAGATTGAACCCATCACAAAGCACCTCTCCCATTGCAAGATAAATCAATCTAGTAGGCCAAACCAAATCGATAGATCGCAGAGAAATACAAAGCTATAGTAATCATGCATAAAAGAGTTTAGAGAAGACTCAAATATTTCTCATGAATAATCTGATCATAAACTCACAATTCATTGGATCCCAACAAACACACCGCAAAAGAAGATTACATCGGATAGAACTCCAAGAACATCGAGGAGAACATGGTATTGAAGATCAAAGAGAGAGAAGAAGCCATCTAGCTACTATCTATGGACCCGTAGGTCTGTGGTAAACTACTCACACATCATCGGAAGGGCAGCAAGGTTGATGAAGAAGCCCTCCGTGATCGATTCCCCCTCCGGCAGAGTACCAGAAAAGGCCTCCAGATGGGATCGCGGAAGAACAGAGGCTTGCGGCGGTGGAAAGGTTTTCTCTTTTGTCTCTCTGGTATATTGGTAATATTTGGGAATTTATAGCGCTGGAATTAGGTCAGGAGGGGCTACGAGGGGCCCACAAGCCTGGGGGGCGCGCCTACCCCCCCTGGGCGCGCCCTCCAGGCTTGTCCCCTCCTCGTGGCTCTTCTGGTCATTTCCCGAAGCTTCGTGGGTCTTTTCTGGTCCAGAAAAAATTAATCCAAAGTTTTTTTTCTCGTTTGGACTCTTTTTGATAATGACTTTCTGAAAAGTCAAAAACAAGCAAAAAACAACAACTGGCACTGGGCACTGGGTTAATAGGTTAGTCCCAAAAAATGATATATAATGGCATATAATTGCATATAAAACATCCAAGATTGATACTATAATAGCATGGAACAATCAAAAATTATAGATACGTTGGAGACATATCAAGCATCCCCAAGCTTAATTCCTGCTCGTCCTCGAGTAGGTAAATGATAAAAACATAATTTTTGATGTGGAATGCTACCTATCAAGTTTCATGATGTAATCTTTCTCTTACGGTATGAATAATTAGATCCGAATGATTCAAGGCAGTAGTCTATAATTTGATATAAAGACATCAATACTTAGGCATACTAATAAACAATCATGTCTTTCAAAATAAAAATGCTAAAGATTGTTATCCCTACAAAATGATATAATCCTGTCATGCTCCATCTTCTTAACACAAAATATTTATCATGCACTACCCCGATGACAAGCCGAGCAATTGGTTCATACTTTTTAACGCGCTTCAGCTTTTTCAACCCCCACGCAATACATGAGCGCAAGCCATGTATATAGCACTATGGGTGGAATAGAGTGTGGTGGTAGAGGAAAATAAGGGGAAGTCAAAAATAAGAAGATAGTCTCACATCAATGAGGCTAATCAACGGGCTATGGAGATGCCCATCAAATGATGTCAATGCGAGGAGTAGAGATTGCCATGCAACGGATGCACTAAGAGCTATAAGTGTATGAAAGCTCAACATGAAAACTAAGTGGGTGTGCATCCAACTTGCTTGCTCATGAGGACCTCGGGCATTTGAGGAAGCCCATCATCGGAATATACAAGCCAAGTTCTATAATGAAAAATTCCCACTAGTATATGAAAGTGACAAAATAGGAGACTCTCTATATGAAAACCATGGTGCTACTCTGAAGCACAAGTGTGGAAAAAGGATAGTAACATTGCCCCTTCTCTCTTTTTCTCTCATTTTTTTTCTTGGGCTCTTTTTGGCCTCTTTTTTTCGTCCGGAGTCTCATCCCGACCTGTGCGGGAATCATGGTCTCCATCATCCTTTCCTCACTGGGACAATGCTCTAATAATGATGATCATCACACTTTTATTTACTTACAAATCAAAATTACAACTCGATACTAGAACAAATATATGACTCTATATGAATGCCTCTGGCAGTGTACCAGGATGTGCAATGATACTAGTGTAACAAGTATAAAAATGATGAACAGTGGCTGAGCCACAAATACTATGTCAGCTATATGATCATGCAAAGCAATATGACAATGACGATGTGTGTCATAAAAACGGAATGGTGGAAGTTGCTAGGCAATATATCTCGGAATGGCTATGGAAATGCCATGATAGGTAGGTATGGTGGCTGTTTTGAGGAAGATATAAGGAGGCTTATGTGTGATAGAGCGTATCATATCACGGGGTTTGGATGCACCAGCGAAGTTTGCACCAACTCTCGATGTGAGAAAGGGCAATGCATGGTACCGAAGAGGCTAGCAAATTGCGGAAAGGTGAGAGTGCGTATAATCCATGGACTCACATTAGTCATAAAGAACTCACATACTTATTGCAAAAGTTTATTAGCCCTCGAAGCAAAGTACTACTATGCATGCCCCTAGGGGGATAGATTGGTAGGAAAAGACCATCGCTCGTCCTCGACCGCCCCTCATAAGGTAGACAATCAAGAATAATTCATGCTCCAACTTCCTAGCATAACGACAGATCATACGTGCATGCTTCGGGAATCACAAACCTTAACACCAATATTCTTACTAAACCACAATTATCTACTAGCACATCCCACATATTACCATCTTAATATCGCAAAACTATTGCAAGGAATCAAACTTATCATATTCAGTGATCTACATGAAAGTTTTTATTATATCCCACTTGAATACCTATCATATCAGGACCAAATTCATAACCAATGCATATTACCATTGCTATTTGTTGGACTCTCAAAAATATATAAGTGAAGCACGAGAGTGCAACTATTTCTTTAAAATATAACCACCGCGGTGCTCTAAAAGATATAAGTGAATCACTAGAGCAACTGCCTAGCTCAAAAGATATAAGTGAAGCACATAGAGTATTCTAACAAATCACGAATAATGTGTGTCCCTCTCAAAAAGGTGTGTTCAGCAAAGATGACCGTGACAAACTAAAAAGCAAACAAAAGCAAACAAACTATATCACAAGATGCTCCAAGTAAAACACATATCATGTGATGAATAAAAATATAGCTCCAAGTGAGTTACAGATAGATTGTAGACGAAAGAGGGGATGCCTTCCAGGGCATCCCCAAGCTTAGACGCTTGAGTCTTCCTTGAATATTACCTTGGGGTGCCTTGGGCATCCCCAAGCTTAGGCTCTTGCCGCTCCTTATTCCTTTATCCATCGTAGTCTCACCCAAAACTTGAAAACTTCAGCACACAAAACTCAACAGAAACCTCGTGAGATCCGTTAGTATAACAAACAAATCTTAAACTTTAGGTATTGTTGTAAATTGATTCATATTTAATATTGGCATAATGCTACTGTACTCCAACTTCTCCATGACTCATACCCCCCGATACGATCCATAGATTCATCAAAATAAGCAAACTATGCAACAAAAACAGAATCTATCTAAAAAAGATCAGTCTGTAAAGATCTATTTAGAATCCATACTTTTGTAACTCCAAAAATTCTGAAAACTTAGGACAACGTAAACAATTCATATATCAATACTGTGTAAAAAATTCAGATTTTGTTGACGCTCCAGTACAGAATTAAAATTCCAGCACTGGACGCAAAACTTTCTGTTTTCCAAACAGCATCAATTATACTATCATCAACATCATCCCAAAGGCATTACTTGGCACAAATGCTAATTAAAAGATAAAAACACAATCATAACAGAGGCTATAATTGTGCAAACATACAAGAATAGAAAGTAAAAACAAAAAATTATTTTATTCATTGGGTTGCCTCCCAACAAGCGCTATTGTTTTATGCCCCTAGCTAGGCATAATGCATAGTTTCAAGTGTTGTCATCTTTTATGTTAATTCCGTAGGTGGCCCTCATAATAGATTCATAAGGTGCCTTAATTCTCTTTCTAGGGAAGTGTTCCATCCCTTTCTTTAATGGAAATTGAAATCTTATATTACCTTCTTTCATATCAATAATAGCACCTATTGTTCGTAGAAAAGGCCTACCAAGTATTATGGGGCAAGAAGGATTGCATTCAATATCAAGAACAATAAAATCCACGGGCACATAATTTCTATTTGCAAGAATAAGCACATCATTTATTCTACCCAATGGTTTTTTTATAGTAGAATCCGCAAGATGCAAATTAAGGGAACAAAGATCACATATCGGTGAGACCTAACGCGTCACACAAAGACTTTGGTATAGTGGAAATGCTAGCACAAAGATCACATAGGGCATTACATTCATTGTCGTGGGAAACGATGATCTATGGGACCGAACGGGCCCCTTTGCGATTCGGCTCAGGGGACATGCATGGGACAAAGAGCAGGTTTTCAGTAGGTGCAAGAACACACGGGGGGTTTATCCAGGTTCGTGCCGCTATGAGCGTAAAACCCTACTCCTGTCCTGTGTTTGATCGTGTATGAACCCAAGTTACAAGGAGCGCAGTTTTCTGACAAGGTGCGCGGGAAATGCAGCTATCGCATGTAATTGAGCTGGGTGTCGACCGTTCTACCTGTAGCCATGGGCCTCCTTTTATAGGCCAAGGGGTTACCATAATGGCTAATACGGTCATTATAGAGTATGAATAGTGACTTGCACCGTCACCACGTCTATCTTCCAACGAGGTAAGACAAATGCATTTAATGCACCGTTAGGTGCTACGTTGGGGAGGCGAGGCCTTGGGCAAAAGATCTGTACCACCGGTCCTGGCGCCCTCCTGTAATCTTGACACATCCCAGGGATGGGTGTCATTAAAGTTAATCTTGGCATGGCGTGCTGACAAGTGCCTTGGCCGGCTATGTTGACTGCCTGCCCGCTCGACACCTAGCATACGAGCCTATCTGGTCGATGGTGAGGTGGGGCGGTAAGGGGACAGAACAAGCCTGCTGGCACGGAGCTTGCCGGGCCTTGCTTGCCGGCAAGGGGGCTTGCCGGCAACCATAGTCTTGGTCTTCACCTTGCCGGGGCAGAGGTTGCCGGCAAGGGCAGCGTCGATCTTCAGTATGAGAATAGTACTTCTCGATGACCTGCCTTGAGGTCTTCTTCATGGTCTTAGTGTTGAGTCTTGAGTCGTAGTTATCCTCTTTCAAGCCCTTGCCGGAAGGAAGGCTACAACTGCCCGTGCACAAGTCTGGGTATCAGGGCACCCATGTCTTAGTACACCGACAGGAGCCCCTGGGCCTGGGCCACACGCGCATGCGAGGCGTCCTTGGGCTAGGCCCAAACAGTACACAGATGGTGCGTGGCAGAAGATAACTGTCATAATCTTCTCTTTTACCGCACCCGCCCACGATGCACATTAAATGCGGGCGTGGGAGAGGTGGAGCGAAGCGGCGGTGGGAGGTGGTGCGCCTGAAAAGCACAACCATGTAGGATGAAAAAGAGCCAGCCCTCGTGTCTTCCCCATAAAAAAGGAAACCACGAGGGGCGTTGCTCATTTACCCCCTCTTCCCAATCTAGCCAGTTCGCCGTCGTCTTCAACCTCGCGTCAGAGCGCCTTTTTCTTTCACCACCGCGTCACGCCCCCCGCCGGCTTCTGAATCCGTCCACCTCGCGTAGCCATGGTGTCGGTGTATAAAACATGGTTATTTTATACCCTAACTTATGCACAGACAGTGGTAGCCTTCCTGATGGCCAGGGCTTGCCAGAGATTACCAAGATCAAGATGCAAGGCCTAGTTGCAAAGGCACTAGGGAGAAGATCATGACAAGATATCAAGAAGCACCTGACTTGTGCTAGATATGAAGATGATATTTGCCGACAAGGCTCAAGCCAGCAAGATGAGGGCCCAGCAAGCTCCGTGCCGGCAAGCCCTCGCTAGCTCGTCTGCACTCCACCGCACCGAGCAGCTAGTCGCTAATCGGTGAGGTGTCGACCGCACATGCAGTTTGGTGAGGTTTGTCGGGGCACGTGTCAGCCTGCTGGAAGGAGAATTAGCTTTAATGACACCCGTCCAGGAGGCGTGTTAAGATAATAAGAGGTAGCTGGGCGTGCGGTGCAGAAACCTTGCCGGGGCTCCTCCTCCACATGACACCTAACGGTACAATAAATGCTTTTGTCCTAATCCGACAGAGTTAGGTATGATAGCACTGTTTGCTATCTAATCAACTTGTAATGACTGTTTTGCCAGTGTGGTTACCCCTTGAGCTATAAAAGGAGGGCCAGGGCAACCTTTACAAGGGTCGGCACTTTGCTCATTTGACATGCGTAGCTGCTCTTCCTGCACCTTGCCGGCAAGAAGCGCTCCTTGTACTTGAGCTTAAACACATCCAATACATAAAAGCAGGAGTAGGGTTTTACACCTCACGGTGGCCCGAACTTGGGTAAATCCTTTGCGTTTCTGTTGATTCTGCTCTTTGTGCTTGCGCATCTCCCTAGTCGAACCGCAAAGGGGCTAGATGGCCCCATAGATGGTCGTACGCACTACATCTTTGGTGCGCCAGGTAGGGGGATCGCTTGCGCGAACCTGAATCAGCAGTTTGTGCGTCAATTACATCTTCATAACCAGTGATGGCACCCAAGAAGAAGGGCGCATCTACAGCAGCTCCATCGATCTCCAAGCTTCCGTCACATACGCCCACGGGCGGCGGAGATGATCCGGCCGGTGCAGGCGGTGCAGGCGGAGCGGAAGGCGTCACCGGTGCAGGCGGCGCGGGCGGCGTAGCTAGCACTGGTGGCGCAGGCGGAGCACACAACACCAACTCCCAGCATCCTCGCCATTCTGGCGATCGAAGCCACAACGGTGCAGGCGGTGCAGATGGCCAACTCCCGCCTACTTGACGCACCGACGAGCGAAGCCACCGGAGCAACACCATCCGGTCCGGCGCGAGCCAAGACCCCGCTGCTGTGGCGTCCAAGGGTGCTGCATCGGGACACACACCGCGACCGTCGCAAGATGGGCGCGGCGTGGCTCCGAACGGCACAGGCGGCTCTGGTCAGCGGCATCCACATGGCAAGACACCTGTCGATTGTCCGCAAGATCTTCAGGCACCACCTCCACCGCGTCAACCAGCTCTTGAACATGAGCCACGGCGGCAAGATCGCAATGGCGCTCCTGTTGGCTCTGCTAGGAGTCGAGCGACGTCGCGTTCTTTGCTCCAAGCCATGCCAGAACAGCTGCGGAGGCAATGGTGTGGGCCCAGATGCTGCTAAATTTCCCTCTGACAGCAGACAAGATGGATGAGTGGAGGGCCACCATCCAAAGCCTCATTGGGTTTGCCGAAGCCAGCAAGTCACAGCAAGCGGGACCATCTCAACGCCCGCAAACAGCACCAGTAGCTCCAACTGGTGGCCATGTTGAAGGTGCTGTGCCAACGGTGCAATCACCTCCGCGGTAACAACGCCAACAGCAACAACAGCAGCAGCCACGGCAAACTCAACGACCCGCTAAGCCCGATGAGATGTCGATGGCTTCTTCAGGTCCATGAATGCGGCAAGATCAGTGGCAAGTGCTGCAAGATAGGCGGGTAGAGGATGCCCGTACCACCATTGAACGGCGACGGGAGGCGCGCCGTCAGTCTGACGTGTGCAATGGCCCAGTCGTCGATGAGCCTGCGCCCGAGGCTGGCGGGTATCTGCCTTACGAGGTCGGGTGCCCAACCTTTACTCGTGAGCTGCGGCAAGTCCGCTAGCCGTCTGTCCGGGCCTTCAAGCCAGAAGTACCAGAGAAGTACGACAGCAAGCTAAATCCAGCAGAATTTTTGGGCATCTATACCAGAGAAGAGATGAGAAGATTGTCGCCAATTACTTCCCATTGGTGCTCAAGCCTAATGTGAGGTCTTGGCTGATGAACTTGCCGGAAGGTTCCATTTCTTCGTGGTCCGATCTTTGCAACGAGTTTGTTGGTGCTTTTACCGGGGGCCACAAAGCTCCTGGTCAGCCCAACGATTAGCAAGTGATCCCGCAGAGAGATGGCGACTCCTTACACAAGTATATTCAGAGATTCAGTTGGGTACACCGCAACATTCAAGATGTGCACCCTGTAGCTGTGATTGCCGCCTTTCACACGAATGTGCGCAATCAAAGGATGCGGGAAAAGATGAACGTCCGGTTGCCGAAGACCGTCAATGAGTTGTACACGTTGGCAGAAAAATGTGCACGGGCTGAAGAAGGGAGAAGGCTCCCCGGGGAAGATGCAGGCGATGAAGTCGATTCACAAGACGACGACGCTGTCACCCCGAAGAAGAAAGGCCGAAAGCGCAACAGGAAGCGCAAGGGCAAAACAGTTATGGCCGTCGAAGGTTCCGGGAATTCCAACGCCGCCAAGAAAGCCAAAACAGAGGGCTCCGGCAAAGAAGCCGCTACATGCGCTGATTGCCAAGAAGCCGCGGCAGGCAAAAAGACTGGCAAATCTGATAGGCCATACTGCAAGATTCACCGCACTAAAGGCCACAATCTCCAGGAGTGCCAGCAAGTTGAGCAGCTTGCCGAGAAGCAAAAGGCTGAATATGAAAAGCGCGACAAGGAGAAGGACCAGGATGGTGCTAGCGGATCTGGCAAGAGGAGGCCGCTGCGGCAAGGCCAAGCAGCAAAAAGGGAAGCCTGCTAGAGGCCGAGAGAAGAAAGAGGATGATGATGGAAGTGATGAGGAGGACGATGAAGAGTCCAGCGAGCATGAATTCCAAAAAGCAACTGAGGCTATGTGCATTGACGGAGGTGCATCTATGCACTCTTCTCACCGCCAACTCAAGCAGTGGGCGCGTGAAGTCAACGCGGCGGAACCAGCAATAGGCACTCAAAAGCTGCTCAAATGGTCACACACACCTATCATTTTTTATGCCGAGGACCACCCTGATAGCATAACTGCGGTCGGGTGTTTGCCATTGTTGGTTTCGCCAACAGTTCACAACCTCAAGGTCATGAAAATGTTAGTTGACGGTGGGGCCGGCCTGAACTTGATTTCACCAGAGGTAATCAAGAGGCTGCAGATTCCCGACGAGGAACTCGAGAAAACTGGCACGTTTCAAGGAGTAAACTCGGGAAGAGGCCAGCCCAAAAGTGGTGCAGCAGTGGTGCTCCCCACAGAACTCACATACGGGTCACCTCGAGTGCTCGCCTACGATGAGGCAGAACAAGAGCAGCTGTGGCAAGATGACGCCATGCTCCTTGAGGAAGATCGTCTTTGGGCAGCTGTGCGAGCTGCACGCTACCAGCAAGCCTTGCGTCGCTATCACAGCTGCAAAGTGCATGCCCAAAGCCTTGAGGAAGGCGACCTTGTTCTTCGGCACATCCAGTCCGCCAAGAATTCAAACAAGTTGATGCCGAAGTGGGAAGGCCCTTATCGGGTAGCACATGTCACCAGACCCGGCGCAGTCCATCTGGAGAGCGAAGATGGCATCCCTGTGCAAAACTCATGGAATATTGAGCATCTTCGCAAGTTCTACCCGTGAGGCGCGGTTGCCAGGTCTCCCGGCAGCCCCTTTTTGTACAAGCTTTGTCGGCAAGACATGTAACCCTCTATACAAAGCCAGGCGCAGATCCTATGCATAAGTGAAATAAAGCTAAGTATTTCGCAACTTTTGTCAAAATACATTTTAATTTATGTATGTTTGCATGTGTTGTTGTGTTATGCTTCACCTTGTATGCAATGATTGACGACACGCCATGGTCTCCGGACTATCCCTTTTCTCTTCTTTCTTTTTCTTAAAGGCAGAAGGTTCCCTAGCGTGCAAGTTTCCCGGGGGGGGGGGGGGACAGTACGGATACCATATAATGACGTTTAAGAGATCAGTTGGCAACAAGAAGAACAGTGCAAGGAAAAGCTAAGTTGAAAAACTTTGAAACAAATCTCTTGTTACATTTGCAATCTCCCTTGAACGATTTTTGTCTTTGTATGAAAAACCTGCACGCTAAGGAACCTTGTCGTGATCGATCGTGCCCTTACTTTGTTTCGAGTCCGCTCAACAAAGTAAGTGGCTGCATTGAAAGCGTCAAGGGAAAACTTGCCGGAAGCGATACTTCCAGCAGGCTGCTAAGGATCCGCTCCTCAAGCGCTCGCGGCAAGTATGCGCACCGACAAGCGTCTGGCAAGTGTAGGGTATAGAGAAATCATGCAAAGACTAGATAGGACAAGGGACATAGCATACATTCATTCATCAACATAAGTTATATTACATCACAAAATCAGTCCAGATCTAACATAAGATCAAATGTATCTTTTACATGACAGCACTGTGGCAAATACAATGACAAGCTTAATCCTGACGATCGCCTTGGATCTTGGGGACTTGGAGAACCTTGTCGGCAAGAGGACCGGCAATCTTGTCGGCGGCGGTGATGTCAGTGTTCTGTGGCAACTTTTTGAAGATCCCGGAGAGATCGAGGTCAGGATGGCGGTGTGCGAGCTTGATCAGTACCTTGTAAAGGACGTTGCGTGCAAACTTCCGAGATTCATCAGCAAATGAAGTAGATCTATCTTCATGATACGTCTTCAAGGCATCAATGAGACCCTCGAAGAACTTGGTTAGCCTGACGCTGGTGGTCTCCTTGTCGTTGATGGTGAAGCCCCAGTTCCTCATATCCATGATGGCAATTTGGGAGGTGATGCGCTCGGCAAAGTTGACAAGACTATTGGTCCAGAGGGAGAGGTTCTCTTGCAGCTGATTGAACTTGTTTTCAACATCTACGTGCAAGGCCTCCTCTATTTCCAATTTCTCCGTCAAGATTTTTTCCCTCTCCTTGGCGGATTCAAGATCTGCCTCCAATGTGACAAGCTTGGACTTCAAATCTTCAATTACCTTGGTGGCAATATCGAGATCTTGATTCTTAGATGATAGCTACATTTGCAGTCCCCCTAGGGTGTGGACTGCCTTTTGCGCTTCGTTCTTAAGAGTCTCAATCTCTTTACTACTGTCGGCAAGCTCCTCTTTCAGTTTGGTCAATTGGAAATCAAGATCTGCCTTGGTGGCAGTGGCAGCGGCAGCTTCGTCAGTAGCCTCCTTGAGCTTGGTGGCATTTTCTCGAGCTTGGGTCTCGATGGAATCCTTATGGTTCTTCTCTAGCTCCTGCGTCCTTTGCTCAAGGAGCTTCCCAATTTCTTCATCCTTGCCACGAAGTTTGGCGGCAAGGGCCTCTTCTTGTGCGGCAAGATTCTTTTCCCGGGCATTGAGCTGCGTCTCGCGCTCTGCCAGCTTGCCGTCCACAGCTGTCGCCTTCTCCTGGGCAGCAGCAAGTTTTTCCTCTTGCCTCCTCAGATTGTGGGATTGATTGTTGTACCAAGTGCGGATATCTTCCGCCTTCTTCTTCAGTTTCTCCTCGATCACCTCCAGAGCCATATGTTCTGCTTGAAGCTTGTCCCATGGCTTACCATAGCATTCTTGTACATCCTTGAGACCAGCAGCCATGGTTTCTAGGAAGGTGAGATCTGTTGTGCTATCGGTAGCGTTGTCCGATTCGAGGGTACTTTTGTGGATGGAGGCAAGAATGCGAGCAATTTCTTCATCAAAGTTTAGCTCTCTGGTGCCTGATGAACTGGGAGCTTCAGACCCTTGCTGGGAAATGGCAAGCATCAAGGCGTCCGCCAAGATTTGAGTAGCTGGTGTGGTTGGTTGAGCAACAGAGTCTGGCTTGTCAGCGGCAACCACCACCATTTCTGTGTTTGCTTGAGGGGGGACGGGTGTGTTGTCGGGAGACCTTCTATGCTCCCCTGCAACTTCCTTTGCTTCCTCGGCGGCAAGTTTGGCGGCCTCCTCAGCAGAAATCTTGGCAGCTTCATCAGCAGCACTCTTAGCAATTTCTGCCACATCTGCGAGGATTTGTCCATCTTCAGGAGAAGTGGGAGCTGTAGGATGAAACAAAGACAAAGGATGAAGTAAGGTTCAACTTACGAGTCAAGTTCACGAAAACAATAAAAATTGGAAAGTGCTTGGAAGCAAGTGGATTACCTATTGATGCTTGTTGTGGAGGGAGAGTTACTTCCTCGGCAACCTGGGTTGCCGCCACACGGTCATCGGCGGTCTCACTTGCCGGAGTGATCTTCGTGTGGACAGGCTCATCGGTAGAGGCCCTTGCTAGAGACGCACTCTTTGGGACGGTGGTTGATGGAGGAACCACGGTGGGATCCACCTCTTGGCGCTCTTCCTCCTGGTGGCCTTCTCCTACCTCCTTGTCGAGACCAGGAGAAGGAGCATCGGTGCCAGTACCGGCGAGCGGGAACCGCGTCTCGGCCTCACGCAAGGGGCTGGGCTGGGGGCTGATGACGGCGGTATCGGCGGATACGCCCCCTTGCCCAGTGCTTGCTGCAAGCTCGCTTTCCGCTGCAGCCTTGGTTCGCTTGGCCCGGTGCACAAGTGGCTCTGTGTCTCTGCAAAAACAGAAGAAAATCAAGTCAGAAATCATAATCAAGATGGAATCAAGACTTGGTAAAGATAAAGCAATAATGCTTACTCTTCGTCTTCGGATTCACTGAGGAAGGAGAGGTCATATTTCATCGGCGGGGGCGACTCCCTGGCCCTTTTGAGTGCCAAAGGGGATGAACTTGCCGGTTGAGAAGACTCGACTTCCCCAACAATCTCTTGCTGGGAAGATGGGCGCTGAGCTCGTGGACGCCGGGATGGTTGCCGGCGCACCTCTTCTTGGTGACCAGTCTTGGTGGTTGACTTCTTCACGGTAGGGCCAGCCCTTGGCAAAGAAGGATGCACTGCCTCTTGACTGGATGCTCTGCAGAGGGTGCGCGCTCTTTTCTTTGGGGCCTGGGGATTTTCTTCTTCGGCAAGTTCCCCGGCAGCTTCGTCCCCGGCAAGATCTCCCTGATGCTCCTCGGCAACCTCTTCCTCGGGGGCTTCTTCCTCCCCTTCGGTTGCTGCAACACGAGAACCACTAACTTTGCCGGCCTTCAAAGCCTCTTCGGCCCTATAAGTATTAAATGCCAGTTCTTCGGCCTTGGTAGCTTGGATCAGGTCCTTCTCTTCACGAGTGGCCCTCTCTGTCAAATTTGAAGCACAGGTCATCTCATCCTCAAGTGAGGGCGGCTCCCAAGTAGCCTCAACTCCTTGGGCATTGCACGCCGGCATTGCAGCTATGATGGAATCCTTGGCGGAGTTGATATGCAATGGCACGACATTGGCCAACAAGTGGAACTTGCCGGAGACCCGAAACAGTTGGTGGCATAAGCTGATGTGCTGCAGGACTGTAAAGTTGCTGCCGAGTCCTGGGTACAGCCACATGATGTCACAGGCGTTCTGGTACTCCCAAGTGAATCTTTGCCTTCTCTGCAGCGACGCGATACATCGCCAGAGAAAATCAGCTCCTACCATCTCGATCGTCAACCCGGCAAGCTGGAGGCGAGCAATCCGGTTGAGTGCCGGGCGGAGCTTCTTGTCGGTGGCACCAAGGTCACTCAAATTCTTGCCGCGATCAATCTTCTCCGTGCGCGGCAAGCAGAAATGGGGGAAATCCTTATCCTTAATCCAGCACCATTCTGCCCACCATTCTTCCCACTTCAGATGCAACTTCCCAGTCAGATACTAGCCCTTGGTCTTGGCCCGAGGGATCCATGTCACGCTGCCAGAAAGTGCATCACCCTCGATACGTGGGACAAAGAGGTGGCAGAACAGATCAACATTGGGGGCGACTCCAACGAAATACTCACACAGATTGGTGAAGACTGACATGCACGTCATGGCGTTCGGAGTAAAATCCAGCAGTCGAAACCCAAAACTGTACATCATTGCACTGAAGAAATCCGAGAATGGAGGAACCAGCCCGCAATAAAAATATGCACAAAAGAACGGATATGAATCTGATGGGGTCTTGCCACCTACGGGGAGCACCACCGGAGCCTTATGATCCTTGGTGTCTCTTCCCCAAATGTAGGCATACCTCTCGATCAAAGTGTTGTTGTCCAGAGTCGGTGGCCAGAAAACTGCACTTTCCCTCTGCCGTTGCTCCAGCTCAGCTTTCCGCTTCTCCGCGTTGGGGTCGACGGACTTGGCGGGCTCCTTCCCCTCCGTGTCCGCCTTCTTGGGTGCCATAGGTGCTCGGGAAGAAGGAATGGGTTGGGGAAGATTGCGAATCGGCGGCGGCGGCGAGATTCGCTCTGGCAAGAGGAAGAAGAAGCAGAGGAAGGCGATGGTGAATGAGCAGCGCCCCTTTGCGGTTACCTTTTTATGGGGAACGCGCGAGGAGGCTGGCTCTTTACTGCTCTACGTGGCAGCACTTTTACAGGCGCACTACCGCGGAGCAACCGCTACAGTCCACCACTCTTGCGCCCCGCATTTAAAGCACGACGTGGGCGTGCTCGAGGAAAACCATCATTACTAAAATTACGCCGTAATTTCCCGCCACATGTATGTGTGTTTTGGCCTAGCCCAACGATGCTTCGGACACGCGTGTGGCCCAGGCCCAGGGGCTCCTGTCGGTGTATAAAACATGGGTATTTTATACCCTGACTTATGCACAGATAGTGGTAGCCTTCCTGATGGCCAGGGTTTGCCGGAGATTACCAAAATCAAGATTCAAGGCCTAGTTGCAAAGGCACTATGGAGAAGATCAAGACAAGATATCAAGAAGCACCTAACTCGTGCTAGATATGAAGATGATATTTGCTGGCAAGGCTCAAGCCAGCAAGATGAAGGCCCAGCAAGCTCCGTGCCGGCAAGCCCTCGCTAGCTCGTCTGCACTCCACCGCACCGAGCAGCTAGTCGCTAATCGGTGAGGTGTCGACCACACAGGCAGTTTGGTGAGGTTTGTCGGGGCATGTGTCAGCCTGCTGGAAGGAGAATTAGCTTTAATGACATCCGTCCAGGAGGTGTGTCAAGATAATAAGAGGTAGTTGGGCGAGCGGTTCAGAAACTTTGTCGGGGCTCCTCCTCCACATGACACCTAACGGCGCAATAAATGCTTTTGTCCTAATTCGGCAGAGTTAGGTATGATAGCACTGTTTGCTATCTCATCAACTTGTAATGACTATTTTGCCACTGTGGTTACCCCTTGAGCTATAAAAGGAGGGCCAGGGCAACCTTTACAAGGGTTGATACTTTGCTCATTTAACATGCGTAGTTGCTCTTCCTGCACCTTGCCGACAAGAAGCGCTCCTTGTACTTGAGCTTAAACACATCCAATACATAAAAGCAAGAGTAGGGTTTTACACCTCACGGTGGCCAGAACCTGGGTAAATCCTTTGCGTTTCTGCTGATTCTGCTCTTTATGCTTGCGCATCTCCCTAGTCGAACCGCAAAGGGGCTAGATGGCCCCATAGATGGTCATACGCACAACACATGGCGCCTAAGAGGAGTCGGAATAAACCAGGGAAGGAGGCTGATCCAGATGCGGAGGCAGGGGAAACAGAGTGGGCGGCGCTGCGGAGGGGCAACATTGTCTTCAAGCCGGTGCTGGAGGAGCATGACCTGGTGGAGCGGTATGCGATCATGTGTGGGAAGGACACTAAAGCCCACTCCACGCCTGATGTTCTTCCCGGCTCCGTTCAGCCCAGCGATGACAAGTACCCCTTCTTCATCGCTTACTTCTATTGCGGGCTCGTCCCTCCTTTCTCTGAGTTCTTCTGCGAGATGATGTACACGTACGGGTTCCACCTCTTAGATTTCACACTGTATGCCATGACCTGTCTGGCTATTTTTGCGCATTTCTGCGAAAACTTTGTTGGAGTAATGCCCAGCGCAGCTCTGTTCCGCCACTATTTCATCCCCCGCATTGAGGCAGACACCCTCTCCGGCTGTATTACTTGGATTCCTAGGGATGGGGACGCTTATCTCCCTGGGCTCTTTAATCGGGAATGGAGCGAATGGCGCGGAGAGTGGTGCTGGATCAAGGACGACAGGTTCCCTGACTTCTACAAGCCTAGAATGAAGAAGGTGAAGCGTGTCAAGGGCTGGGTCCACTTTGACGACAAGGAGGCCCAGCACGAAATCGCCACGACCCGCATTCTCCGCCTCAGGGCTGCTGGCCTCACCATCGAGATGGTGGGGGCCGACTTCCTTCGCCACCATATTGCCCCTCTTCAGGATAGAGGAAGGCCTGCTTGGGATTACCAGAATGCGGCCGACATCATGCGGGTGAACAAAGGGCTTCACACCAACCTGACGGTGATGCAGCACGCGGCTCTCTGCGGCATGCTCTTTCATGCTGGCGGCAAGTTTAACTGGTCGGCAGGCGTGGTGCCGCTGTGCAACAACTCCGCCAAGGATGCTATCATCGACATGATGCCATCTTGCAATGCCCAAGGTGTTGAGGGGAGTTGGCAAGCACCACCCGAATACACGATGAGAAGATGGTTCGATACGCTGGTGGAGAAGCCCATCTGAGAGGAGACGGACTTCTACCGCGACACCACTCAGGTGGAGCTGGAGCATATTGCTAGGAGAGCGGCGGAGGCAAAGTTGGCTAGGGGCACTGGCGGCTCCGGTTCTGTGGCAGCCAATGCTGAGGAGGGGAACGAGGAAGGGCCGACAAGCGAGTCGCCGAAGGAGTCTGCCGGGAGGCGAGAGCAACTTGCCAGAGGTCAGAGTAAAGAGGCCGCTGAGGAGCAGGCGCTCAAGGAGCCCCTTGCTCCGGCAAGGAGGACTCGTGTCCTCCGGAGAGCCGTTTCCGGGGAGCCAGTTCGCTCTTTGCCCTCGGGTGAGGAGGTTGCCAGTGGGGAGGCGACCGGCGAGGTTGCCGGGCAACAAGGGACTCAACGCCAAACCCCTCAACAGCAGCGAACGTGGCGTACTTCTACGAAGAGTACAGTCGTGCAGGCTGCCGGAGTGGCCAGGTCGTCCCGTCCTACTGCGCCTGTGGCAACTAAATGGGCCATGACTTCTACCCCGCCACCTTCCTCCAGCAGCAGGCCCGAAGGCTTGTATGATCTCTCCATCCTTAGCGACGAGGAGGAGAAAGAGGAGTATATATCCCCAATTTCCTTCATTCAATTCTTGATTTCTTGCCAGCGTTAACCTGACTTGCTTTGCCTTGCCTTGGTCGACAGTGACAGGGAAACCCTGGTGCAAAGGATGGCCAAGAGGCTGAGGACCAGAGTAGAAGAGGAGCCGGCAACAAGAATGGCGCCGAACGACGACGTCTCGGAAACCAGCCCCCAGCGTGAGGCCATTATTCACTTTCCTTTGGCGAGCATGGGTGTTGAGATGTTCACTGTTGACATCGGCACGGGAGCAGGAGAAGAGCGTCACGAGGAGGAACGCCCGGAGGCTGACCCAGTTGGGATGTCTCCATCAACCGCTACCCCGGCAAGCGGTTCTCCGGCAAGGTCCTCCATAGACGAGGCCGTTCGCACTGATGAAGTGCCGGCAACCGTGGCTGCCGGCAACCAGGCGACGACAACCGAAGTTGCCGGGGAGGAGATTATCCCTCCTCAACAGTCTTAGTCTGGTATGCCTTCTACCGTCTAGTAGCTTTTTCTTTTAACCTTCTCTCTCTCTCTCTTTTTGTTTTCTTGAACTTGATCTCAGTCTTGATTTCCTCTCCTCCCCATCCTTTCAGATTTACCTTTATCTGACAACATGGACGTCAATTCCACCATCGAGGAGATTGCGAAGGATGCCGCCAACAAGGCCAGCAACATTGCAGCCGATGAGGCCATCAGGATGACTGGCGAGGAGACCACCAAGGCTGCTCACGAAGAGGCCACCGCACGTGCTGCTGAGGAAGGCGGTAATCAGAACATCGAGGCCACTGAAGATATCCCTATCTCAGGAGCGCCAAGCGCTAACTTGGCTAGGAGGGCGATCTTGGTCGGCAAGGAGGTTGCCGATGACCACCCCTCAACATCTGAAGAACCCTTCTCAAGCAGATACTTGAAAGTTGGCGACAATCTGTTAGTCAACTTTCCTGGGACGTCAAGCATCGGGGTGCCTATGGAAGGAGAGATCTTGGACGGTGAGGTCCTTACTGCTGCCGGACTTGAGGTCATTGACGAGCTGCCTGCCAACATCAACGGGACCAAGGAGCAGCAACTCCTCAAAGCCATGAGCGAGAACTTCCGGAAACTCCAGGCATGCCACCGTGACCGCACGGATAACTTGGACTCCAAGGCGGCTGTCCTTGACAAGGTGGAGGATGATTTCAAGAGACGCGTGGAAGAAACGCAGATTTGGTATGCGGAATGCCTCCAAGACCTCTATGAATGTCAAACTCAGCTCGCCAAGGCCCAGGAGAAGTTCATTCTAGAAAAGGCTGATACCGAGAAGGCACAGGAGGAGGCTGCACGGAAGATAGCAGTGGAGGAGGCAAAGTTGAATGAGCGCAGGGTCGGCCTTGATGCTTATGAGGAAGAGCTTGCCGCTCGTGAAGCTGGGCTTGCTGCTACGCTTCGTGGTAAGGACAACGAGATCTAGGCTCTCATTGCCGAACAAACCCAGGAACTAAGGCAGAAGCACAAAGAGGCTATTGAGGCTCAAGCTGCAGAGCATGCCGGCAAGATCAAGAAGGCCATCGATGCTGCCGGAGCTGCAGAGGTCGCCAAGATCGAACTAGAAAACAAAGTGCGAGCACTCGAAGCAAACCTTGCCGCCAACGGCAAAGAGATCTCGGCACTCAAACCAGGTGCGGAGAAGGCAGTCCACACTCTAGCGGGGCTGCAAACTTTGGTATCCACTAAGAACCAAGAGCTTGCCAAGGACAAGGACACGATTGAAGATCACGAGCTGAAGCTAAACACCTTGAGGCTGTCTCTTGATGAAGCCAAAAAGCATGAAAATACCTTGACGAAGGAACTTCAGGACGAGAAGTCTAAACTTGCAAGTGCCACGACTTCCTTCAACAAGCTCAAGGATGCCTACAGGATTTGGACCGACCGGCTTGTGGCCGCTGCAGAGAACATTTCTATCAACCTACATGCCCTGGGCTTGTCGAAATACCACTACTCCACGGTCGAAGGGGACACCGCCACCACCAGGCTCACCTTCTTTTTCGAAAGCTTGGGTGAGACGCTGAAGAAACACCATGGGGCTCGAGCTGCATACCTTGCCAACGAGTCCCGCAGGCTTTGCCGGGATGTCCTCTTCAAGATGCTCAGGAAAGTGGTGTATCGAAACCCAAACATTGACCTTTCCAAGGTCTTCGTGAGCCTGCCCAAGGGCGCCGACACCAAGGCCGTCGATGAACTTGTTGCGCCCATCGTTTATAGGGTTAGCCAAATCCCCAGGAAAGAGGGCGGGGTCACGAGCTAGGCTCGCCATCTTACTTTTCCAAGTGTAAATCATGCAAAAGACATGTTTATCTTAAGTCAGAACTGCACTTGGCCTTGATGTATTATAACTTGTGTTTAAGATGGATGTATGTGCGCTGTTCTCCTTATTCCATTCTGTCTTTGCATGATTTTTGTACCCGACGCTTGCTGGAAACTTGCCGGTGCACACACCCTTGCCGCAAGCGCTTGAGGAACAGGTCCTTAGTAGCTTCCCAGAAGTGCTGCTGCCGGCAAGGTCACGCTTGACGGTCACAACGCGGCTGCTTAGGTTGCTGAGCGGGCTCGAAGCAAAGTAAGAGCGCAATTGATCACGACAAGGTTCCTTAGCGTGCAGGTTTCTCATACAAAGGCCAAAGTCGTTAAAGGAGAATCGCAGCTACAACAAAGAATTTATTTCAAAGTTTTGCAACTTAGCTCATTCCTTGCTGTACTTCTTGCCGTAGGGTGATATCTTAAACGCCTCCTTCGGTATCCATACCATCACTCCACCCGGGAAACTTGTACGTGAGGAATCCTTCCTTCCTTTAAGAAAAAGAAAGAAGAGAAAAGAGGAGGCTGGAACCTTGATGGTTCGTTAATCACCTTATGCAAGGCAAAATGTAACACAAGACTGCCTGCAACACATAAATAAATATGTACTTTGACAAAGAATTGTGAAACATTTAACTTTTATTTATTATGCACGGGATCTGCGCCCGGCTTTGTACAAAGGATTACATGCCTTGATGGCAAACTTGTACAAAAGAGGTTGCCGGGCAGCCCGGCAACCGCGCCTTACGGGTAAAACTTACGAAGATGCTCAATATTTCATGAGTTTAGCACCATAGTGCCATATTCGGTCTCTAGATGGACTGTGCCGGGCCTCGTGACTCGTATTACCTGGTAAGGGCCCTCCCACTTCGGCGTCAACTTGTTTTTTACCCTTCGTGGATCGAATCAGATGAGGAACAAGGTCGCCTTCCTCAAGGTCCCTGGCATTCACTTTGCGGCTAAGGTAGCAGCGCATAGCTTGCTGGTACCGTGCAGCACGGGCAGCAGCCTGGAAACGATCTTCCTCAAGGAGCATGGCATCGTCATGCCACAGCTCATCTTGGTCCTCCTCATCGAAGGCCAAGACTCGAGGTGACCCGTATTTGAGTTTCGTGGGGAGTATCACTTTTGCACCAAGGCTTGCTTCCTGACCTTCTGCTTGACGAGTCTCGCATGAGGGCAGACAGCAAGGTGGTGCTCAATTGCCTTCCTAAGAACTTTGGGGATGTCAGATGCTTGCCGGGCAAGCGTACCGACATTCACCCGTAGGAAGGCAACGAGCTCGACTTCCTATTTGTCGCCGAGAGTGGCACTTTCAGAAAAAGTGCCACTCGTCCCATCCCCCTTCGTAGAAACTTGTTTGGTTGTGGACGCGGAAGCCTTGGCTCTCTTGCTCTTGCCAGTAGAGCTCTCTGGTGTGTCCTCGACAGGCACGCTACACTCTGAAATGCGCTTCCCGGAGTCCTTCACAGAGGTCTTGCCGGTCTTCTTCTTCTTCTCTCCCCCAGGAGCTTTGACGGCAGGGGCAAGTGCCTCGATGGCAGCTGCTGCCACTGCCTCCCGGTAGAGCTTGTCAGCACAGATGATTGCGTCCTTGTAGTTTGACTTGATGGTGAGGACCCCCATTGGCCCCGGCATCTTGATGACGTTGTACGCATAGTGTGACGCGGCCATAAACTTTGCCAGGGCTGGGCGGCCCAGAATCCCGTTGTATGGCAGCAACATCTTGACGACGTCGAAGGTAATCTTCTCCATTCGATGGTTGAGCTCACTACCAAAAGTGACCGGCAATGTGACTTGGCCCTTCGGCTTGTTCCTCCCCGGACTGAGCCCTTGGAAACTGCCTGTCTCCTCGAGATCCTTGTCGGGGATCTGCAGCCTCTTGATCACATCTAGAGAGATCAGGTTCAAGCTAGCCCCGCCGTCAACCAGCCTCTTTGTCACCTTGAGGTTGCGAATTGTTGGTGAGACCAACAATGGCAAACACCCAACCGCAGTGGTGCGATCAAGGTGGTCCTCGGCGTCAAAGACGATGGGCGAGTGCGACCACTTGAGTGGCTTTTGTGCCTCCATCACCGGCTTCGGTACATCGACTTCGTGGATCCACTGCTTTAGTTGCCGGTGCGAGGAGTGCAAAGATGCACCTTCGTCAACACACATGGCATCCACTGCATTTTGGAACTCCTTGTCGGACCCACCTCTGTCCTCATCAATATCATCCTCTTCTTGCTGGCCCTGAGCAACCTTCTCTTTTGGCTACTTGGCCTTGTCGAGGCAGCCTCCACGGCCACCATGGTCTTGTTTGCCGGACCCACCAGCACCATCTTGGCCCTTCTCCTTGTCATGCTTCTCGTACTCTTGCTTCTGCTTTTCGGCAAGTTGCTCTACTTGCCGGGATTGCTGGAGGTCCTGGCCCTTGGTGCGGTGGATCTTGCTACGGCCTGCCGTAGCTTCTCGGCAGCCATCGCAGCCGGCAACCTCCTTGCCGGGGATGTCTGCCTTCGGCTTGTTGGTGGCATTGGTGTCGCCGGAGCTCTCGACGGCTAGTACCGTCTTGTTCTTGTGCTTTCTGTTGCACTTTATGTTCTTCTTCTGCGGGGCTGATGCGTCGTCGTCCTCGGAATTGATGTCTGCATCAGCATCTTCCCCGGGGAGTCGCCTCCCTTCGTCAGCTCATGCACACCTATCTGCCAAAGCATACAGATCGTTGACGGTCTTGACCTACTCGACATTCATCTCTGACCGCATCCTGTGGTTGCGCCCATTCGTGTGGAACGCGGCAACAATAGCGGCGGGATGGATGTCGGGGATGTTGTGGTGCACACGACTGAACCGTTGTATGTACTTGCGGAGGTTCTCTCCATCCCTTTGGGGGATCACCTGCAAATCACTGGGCTGGCCCGGGAGCTTGTGGCCACCCTGGTAAGCGCCAATGAAATGGTGGCATAGATCCGCCCAAGAAGAAATGGAGCCCTCAGGCAGGCTCATCAACCACGACCTGACGTTGGGCCGAAGCGCCAACGAGAAGTAGTTGGCGAGCACTTTCTCGTCCCATCCCCCGGCAGCTTCCACTGCGATGGTGTAGATGCCAAGGAACTCGGCTGGGTTGAGCATGCCATCGTACTTGTCGGGCAGCTCTGGCTTGAAGGCATGGGCGGACGGCCAGCGAACTTGCCGCAGCTCATGAGTAAACGCTGGGCACCCCACATCGTAGGGCAAGTACCCAGAGGCTACTGGCGCGAGCACGTGCAGTGCCGGCCTGGCACGGTCATCAGGTTGACGGCGTGCTTCCCGGCGCCGCTCGATCTTCGTGTGGGCATCTTCATCGCACCGCTCACGGAGCACTTGGCACTGATCTTGGTGGCACCACAGATCCGACGAAGGCATAGACAGCACGTCATGGTCATCCGATCGGCGGGCCGGTCGCCGTGACGGTGGGGGGTGCTGAGGCGACTGCACCGTTGGCGCGGCGTCTCTGGCAAGGTAGTCGGATGGTCCCGCCAGCATGTTGGGTGGTCGCCGCGAGGGCCCCACGTCTTGTGTTTTGCCGGGATCGGCAAAACTGATGAGACTCTGAATGGTGGCTCTCCATTCGTCCATCTTGTCCGGGCTTGGTGGGAAGTTCAAAAGTATTTGAACCCGCGCCATGGCCTCTGTCGCCGTGGTTGTCATGGTTGGGAGCACAGAACGAGGTGTCACTCGACTCCTGGCAGAGCCAGAAGGAGCTTCGTTACGTCCATGCCGCCGCGGCTCATGCTCGCCAACGGGTGGACGTGGTGGTGGCGGCGGCGCTCCATGAGCAATCGGAAGTTGCTGCACAAGGATCTCGCCTTGCGGTCATCTGGAACCGCCAACAATGTGGGGGAGTGTGTCGTGCCCATCTTGCGATGGTCGCGGCATACGCCTTCCTGCGCCGTTGTTGGACGCCACTACTACATCCTTGGATGTTGCGGCGGCTGGGTCCTGGGTCGCAGTACTATGAACTATATTATTATGATGACTGTGCTCACCAGAATGTCTTGGAAGTTGACCGGCTGCGACGTCGCCGGTCCTGTGGCTAGGTTCAGCAAAGTGGCGGGGGTGCTGAGCACCCACACCACTTGCGCCTCCTGCTCCGCCCGTCCCAACTGTAGCCCCCGCGCCGGTTGCACCGCCTGCGGCCGCCTGGGAAGGTGGCTTGGACGCGGTAGGAGCCGTCGTGGCTCCACCCTTCTTCTTCGGCGCCATCGATGAAGATGACGAAGTTGGTACTGACACTACCAAAAAGCTGATTTGTGACACACAATCCCCCTGCCTGGCGCGCCAAAGGTGTCGTGGGAAACGACGATCTATGGGACCGAACGGGCCCCTTTGCAATTTGGCTCAGGGGACATGCATGGGACAAAGAGCAGGTTTTTAGTAGGTGCAAGAACACGCGGGGGTTTATCCAGGCTCGGGCCACTATGAGTGTAAAACCCTACTCATGCCCTGTGTTTGATCGTGTATGAACCCAAGTTACAAGGAGCGCAGTTTTCCGGCAAGGTGCGCGGGAAATGCAGCTATCGCGTGTAATTGAGCTGGGTGTCGACCGTTCTACCTGTAGCCGTGGGCCTCCTTTTGTAGGCCAAGCGGTTACCACAATGGCTAATACGGTCATTATAGAGTATGAATAGTGACTTGCACCGTCACCACGTCTATCTTCCAACGGGGTAAGACAAACGCATTTAATGCACCGTTAGGTGCTACGTTGGGGAGGCGAGGCCTCGGGCAAAAGATCTGTACCACCGGTCCAGGCGTCCTCCTGTAATCTTAACATGTCCTAGGGATGGGTGTCCTTAAAGTTAATCTTGGCGTGGCGTGCTGACACGTACCTTGGCCGGCTATGTTGACTGCCTGCCCGCTTGACACCTAGCATACGAGCCTATCTAGTCGATGGTGAGGTGGGGCGGTAACGGGATAGAACAAGCATGCTGCACGGAGCTTGCCGGGCCTTGCTTGCCAGCAAGGGGGCTTGCCGGCAACCATAGTCTTGGTCTTCACCTTGCCGGGGCGGAGCTTGCCGGCAAGGGCAGTGTCGATCTTCAGTACGAGAATAGTACTTCTCGATGACCTGCCTTGAGGTCTTATTCACGGTCTTGGTGTTGAATCTTGAGTCGTAGTTATCCTCTGTCAAGCCCTTGCCGGAAGGGAGGCTACAACTGCCTGTGCACAAGTCTGGGTACGAAGGCACCCATATATTAGTACACCGACATTCATAATCTTTAATTTTGACTTTAATAGTAGGTTCCCATTCATCTTATAATTTTCTAGGAATTGATACTTCCAACTAAAGTTTTTCTTCATGCGCTTTCATCATGGCTTCTACAATATGTTTACTGAAAGCTTTATTTTGTTCATATGCATTTGGTGAATTAATCATGAATTGCAACAAGGAAATACACTAAATTAAAGAACAACTATCATAATTAAAGTCTTTGTAATCCAAAGTAGTGGGTGCATTACTATTTAAAGTTTTGACCTCTCCAAACCCACTTTTTTCATTTTTTTCATTAAGATTACCCTCCAAGCAATTGGGACTCCTTCTATCTAAAGTTGACTCTTCTTCAGTCCCTTTTTCATCAAGTTTTATGTTACTAAATAATGATTCAATAGGAGTGACACCAATCATTTTAATATCTTCATCATTACTACGATAGAAACCGGGTGGAATCGCTTTTTCTAGGAATTCTCGCTTAGCTCTCAACCTAGCGGTCCTTTCTTTACTTTCATTGATGGAGACATAGATAGCTTTAATAGACTCATTTATATCATGCTTGGGTGGCAAAAAATTTAGTTTTGAGATTTTCCACATCATGAGCAATTCTATCCATGTTCCTAGCCAATTCATCAACTCTATTCAATTTATCTTCTATCATAACATTGAAATTCTTTTGCGAACTAATAAATTCTTTAATATTACTTTCAAGATCAGAGGGCATCCTATTATTATTATATGGATTACCATAGGAATTGCCATAATTATTAGAGGAATTTCCAGGAAACGGTCTAGGATTGAAATTACCCCTATAAGTATTGTTGTTGAAATTATTTCTAGAGACAAAATTCACATCAATAGCATCATTATTTTGCTCAATCAAATAAGACAATGGCACATCATTAGGATCAATTTAAGCATTTTTACTAGCAACCAAATTCATAAGAGCATCCATCTTATCACTCAAAGTATTAATTTCTTCAACAGAATTTACCTTCTTACCAGTTGGAGTTCGTTCAGTGTGCCATTGAGAATAATTTGTCATGATATTGTCAAGAAGTTTTGTAGCTTCTCCCAATGTAATTTCCATAAAAGTACCACCTGCGGCAGAGTCTAGCAAATTTCTAGAAACAAAGTTTAGCCCCGCATAATTTTTTTGTATGATCATCCATAAATTTAAGCCATGTGTTGGGCAATTTCTTATAATTAATTTCATTCTCTCCCAAGATTGTGCAACATTTTCATGCTCAAGTTGCTTAAAATTCATAATTTGATTTCTTAAAGAAATAATCTTAGCCTTGGTAATAAAAGCATCCTTACACTTATCCCAAGAATCAACACTATTTCTAGGCAAGGATGAAAACCAAGTTTTAGCACGATCTCGTAGTGAGAATGGAAATAATTTTAATTTAACAATATCATTATCCACATTTTTTTCTTTTGCATATCACAAAGCTCAACGAAAGTATATAGATGGGATGCAGCATCTTCATTAGGACTACGAAAAAATTGTTCTTTCATAACAAGATTAAGCAAAGCAGCATTAATGTCACACAACTCCGCACTAGTGGTGGGAGGAGCAATAGGAGTACTAATAAAATCATTATTACTAGTATTGGAAAAGTCATACAATTTTGTATTTTTTTGAGACATCGCGACGAAGCAAGCAAACTAGCAAATAAGCAAATAATTTTTTTTTGTGTTTTTGTAAAAAAATTAGAGGTGGGGGAGATGAAAACGAGAGGCAAATGCAAATAAAAAGGCAAATAAAATAAATGCAAGTGGATGATAGTTTGTGCGAAGGTACATGGTAATTTTGATGATGTCTCCCTGGCAACGGCGCCAGAAATTCTTCCTGCAACTTGTAGACTGCGTTGGTATTTCCCCGAAGAGGAGAGGATGATGCAGTATAGTCGAGATAAGTATTTCCCTCAGTTAAGAACTAAGGTTATTAATCCAGTAGGAGAACCAAGCAAAATCCCATTAAGCGCACCTGCACACACAAAAGCAAACACTTGCACCCAACGCAAATAAGAGGGTTGTCAATCCTCTTAGCGGTTATTTGTAAGGATTAATACTGATAGTGATAGATAGATAAACTAAAATACTAAATAAAATAAAAGTAAATAAATTGCAGCAAGGTATTTTTAGGTTTTTTATATATGATAAAGTAGACCCGGGGGCCATAGTTTTCACTAGAGGCTTCTCTCTCGAACACATAGCATACGATGGGTTAACAAATTACTGTTGGGCAATTGATAGAAAAGCAAATAATTATGACGGATTCATGGCAATGATCATGTATATAGGCATCACGTCCGAGACAAGTAGACCGACTCCTGCCTGCATCTACTACTATTACTCCACCCATCGACCGCTATCCAGCATGCATCTAGGGTATTAAGTATGAAACAGAGTAATGCCTTAAGCAAGATGACATGATGTAGACAAAGTAAACTCAAGCAATATGATTAAACCCCATCTTTTTATCCTTAATGGCAACAATACAAATACGTGTCATGTCCCCTTCTGTCACTGGTATTAAGCACCGCAATATTGAACCCATCACAAAGCACCTCTCCCATCACAAGATAAATCAATCTAGTAGGCCAAACCAAATCGATAGATTGGAGAGAAATACAAAGCTATAATAATCATGCACAAAAGAGTTCAGAGAAGACTCAAATATTTCTCAACAATAATATGATCATAAACTCACAATTCATCGGATCCCAACAAACACACCGCAAAACAAGATTACATCGGATAGAACTCCAAGAACATCGAGGAGAACATGGTATTGAAGATCAAAGACAGAGAAGAAGCCATCTAGCTACTAGCTATGGACCCGTAGGTCTGTGGTAAACTACTCACACATCATCGGAAGGGCAGCAAGGTTGACGAAGAAGCCCTTCGTGATCGATTCCCCCTCCGGCAGAGTACCGAAAAAGGCCTCCACATGGGATCGCGGAAGAACAGAGGCTTGTGGCAGCGGAAAGGTTTTCTCTTCTATCTCTCTGGTATATTGGGAATATTTGGGAATTTATAGCGCTGGAATTAGGTCAGGAGGGGCTACGAGGGGCCCACAAGCCTGGGGTCACGCCTACCCCCCTGGGCGCACCCTCCAGACTTGTCGCCTCCTCATGGCTCTTCTGGTCTTCTCCCGAAGCTTCGTGGGTCTCTTTTCGTCCAGAAAAAATTAATCCAAAGTTTTTTTCTCATTTGGAATCTTTTTGATAATGATTTTCTGAAAAGGCAAAAGCAAGCAAAAAAATAGCAACTGGCACTGGGCACTGGGTTAATAGGTTAGTCCCAAAAAACGATATATAATGGCATATAATTGCATATAAAACATCCAAGATTGATACTATAATAGCATGGAACAATAAAAAATTATAGATACGTTGGAGACGTATCAGTATCCAACACAGATTCTTGGAGATGGGGTGGTTTAGAGGAAAACCAACTTGATCACAAACTCAACATAACGGTCAGGGGACAACCTGGTAACACTTCCAAGAAGATATTCGGAAAATCATGAACCACCAATATGTTATTAAGCTCGAGAACAATCTTGTTGTTCAGGGCAAGACGATATGATCAAAGGAGTGAGAAATTGGCACAATCCTAACTCATTGATCGAGGAGTGCACCAAGGAAAATGGACTAGGTAGCACGATTAATCTTAGAATGGTGATTCAATAATCGACACACTAAGAATGAATTTATTGTCCATTAACTGCCAACCAACAGGGTTGCTAGGAGTATTGATTTGACACATCATGGTTCACTTGTCAGCATTCCGATTACGACAACACGGTGACCGAGGAATGAATGATGATGGTGAGAAGTATCACTGTATCAAGAATTCATAAGAGGTTGTGCAATTCTCACGACATTCTTGATGTAAGAGGGTAATACTCCAACAGAACAAGAGCTGGATTGGCATTCTTGATCTGCGGAATACAACTACTTTGACCCAATCCTAGAAATGGATGAGGTGCAGGAGTTTGTTTCTCCTAGTCATTCTGAGATGGGATGGCTTGACGGACCACATGAATAATAGGCACCGATGAACACGAATGCACAACTACTCCGGGCTATCAATTGATAGACTAGGGTCAGAATATAATTAAAGAGGAACAACTAAAAGAACATATGATTTTTTTTGAGTTGTGGATGCATAGATTAGCATGTCAAACAAGGCTCAATGTATTTCTTCTGGATAACCCATGCAGAAAGGTAGGGTTGGCAGAGTCACAATGTAGAATGGACAACTCATCAGGAGCACTCTTATTGTGATCTTTTGGTTCGAAAAAGAACTTCTGCCATAAGCAGTTCATGGTATAGGAAGAATGATATACCATGAACCTCAAGGACAGAACAAAGTTACTAATCATCCTAAAGGAACGAGCAAACACTATCAATAGAATAAGCAGATCAAATCTTGGGTCCAAGAACCTAGAAATAGAATACCTACTAACTAAATAACATCACGAGATGCTTTTGAGAATGATGGCCAGAATTATCACACTGGGGATACAACACAAAGGCTGGATCTCTGGGTGGTTCACTTAAGATAACATGGTTTCCTATTAACTTCAACAAATATGTTAGGGTAATGGAATACCTCAACACAACAATTAGTGTGGTTAGACTGGCCCAAAAGACATTGGGAACGGGGGAAAAGAGTTTGCAAATGAATCAGATTGTTTAGAAACCTGGGACAACTCGGACAGCATAATGGCTGTACGGGCATGAAAAATGAGACAACCTGCATGACAACTGACAACTCAACCACTGAATCCTATGGAAAACACCGATCCAAGAAGACGACACCTTTCCTACAAGTCTCCAGCATAGTAACTCGTCATCCTGATAGACAGATGAGAAAAGCTAGTTTCTTAACCCCGTAGAAAAGAAGAGGGTGACTCAGAATCAGAAGGACACAAGGTAAGGAGTAAAAAGAGCCTTACGTTCCCTTCCACAATTAATTCCCTTATATAACTAAAGCATTTCTAGAGTCGACATCGACCAGTTTGGCTTAGTAATCCTACAGGCAGTCAGGCTCTGATACCAAAGCTGTCGGGACCCCGATCCTAAGTCACACCGATCTAGCACATAACACATCATATCACTTTGCGGCCTCACGCACGGTAACCCACGGCTGTCGCCTTTACCTTGGTCGGGACCGTTTGCGTCTTTTGGCTCACGTATATGACTGTGTTGCTAGCATCCATATGACAGAGAACCCGGGTCGACATGACTAGTCATAAACCAAGGTGGCACAAACATACAGGGACATGCATACATAACCCAGCAATGCATGTGTCAATGAGCAGCGAGTGTAACCAAGTCGTAGCAAAGCCACAAGGACTATAGTAAACACCGTGTGACATTTCCCCGTAGGGACAGACACATGAGCAAAGAAGGATACATGCCGGTCAATCCATGTGTTCCGGGGTAGTAGCGAACTACCAGGGCTCAGTGGAAGCACTAGGAGGCATTTCCCTGTATGGCAGGCTACCAAAGCAGATAACTAGGTGTCGAATCCCACACATACCAATGCATTTCAAACATACACACAGTATGCGCGATATGTGTACATACAACATGGCATCACAACATAACTCTATGACTCAAAGTATAGATAAGACTTGAAAGAGCCATACATAACATGATAGTTCAAACATGGGCTCATGACCCAACATACAAAGTCATACAAGCAACAAGCGGAAGCATAACCTGTCTGAGTACAGACAGCTAAAAATAAAGAAAGCTAGAAAGCATGTCTATCTACAAGACCCTCCAAAGGAGCCAGACCTCTGTCTGGGATTCCCAAGCTACTCGGTCAACATTGAACTCGTCGTTGAAACCACTAGTGAGACTAACGTCTCCTCTGCAAAAACATAAATTAAGCAACCATGAGTACAAAGGTACTCAGCAAGACTTACATCGGAACTAACTACATATGCATCAGAATCAACAATGGGGTTGTAGAGTTTAACTGCAGCAAGCCAGCTTTGACTCAGTGGCTATCCTGTACTACGACTACCAGTATTTTCTTTGAGGTGAGAAAGCGCACACGAGTCCACATAGTCACCACATCAATACACCACTATGGATCCGCTCCCGTCTCCCTACGAGAAGGCCATCCATAGCACTCACTCTTATCATGCGCATTTTAGAGTATCCATTTCAACTTGTCTATGAACAATATAACTCTCCAAGTAGTCCATATCCACAGACACAGCTATTCGAATAGATTTATAACCCTGTAGGGGTGTACTTCTTCACACACGCTCTCACCACTTACCACCATATACATGTCATGTATCTCGGCAACCTTCAAGCGGAAGCCTGGCGAGGGTGTCGGCCACAACCTGACTAACCATGCAAGACTCTAGTCCAGGTTTATCGCCTATTTGAGATTGTATCCGCAAAGGAAGTCCGACCGAAGTTTCTATCACGGCCCCAAACGATGAGAACAGGGTTCCCAAGAGCACCATCCGAGTGACACTTGGTACACCGTGCCTCGTGCCTACCGCAACAAAGCCTACCCCATCGGGCGGCGCTATGCACGGCCCCCAGCACATCCTATAAACACCAGAAACTAGTTGCGACTCCTAGACAGAGATCAAAGCGATTAATAAGTCGAGAGGGTCAATTAGGTATCCCAATGTGTGGTAGTAATTGTTCTTGGATAACATATACAGAACTCAGTTCCTAAGGACAGTCTCAACAAGACAACCCACCATGTACTCCTACATGGCCTCTCATCGCTATCTTTACCAAATCGTGTTCACACGCTTAGCTCTCACACATTAGGACATGAACACAACCATTCCAATTCATCGCCCAGATGGATCAGACCCGACATGACTCTAAGCATAGCAAGCAAGCATGGATGAGTAGTCACATCATGGCTCAAGCAATTCCTAATCATGCTAGTAGGATTTACTATTTACTGTGACAAAGACGGGTCATGCAAACGAATGGGTTCAACTACCGCAACAAGTAACAGTTGAATCGTTGTTGTCCTAATGCAATAAAAGAGAGCAAGAGCGAGAGAGTGGGATTGTATCGGAATGCTCAAGGGGGTTTGCTTGCCTGGCACTTCTGAAGATAGTATAGCTCTTCATCGGTGTCAACGATCACAATGTCGAAGACGTCTTCTACCGAGAAGGAACAACACCGACAAACAAAGGAACAACATTCAATTCCTGGTAGTGATGCACATCCATATGCATGGTATGACATATTAAGGTACCGAATTCACCTAATGCAATGGTTAGTCATATTAATTGAAGTGGAATTCAAACCTATAGCAAATTCCAACTCCAAATCTATTTACTAAATTTACCCTAAATATGATTTGTCCTAAAAAGTGGAGTTAACTTGTTCAAACATGCATGATCATGGCATAAACAGATTCTTCATATTTTTCTGATAATTTTTCATATATAAATTAATTTCATCTGAGTTATGGTTGAATTTCTATGAATTTTAGAAGTTTTGGACATTTTCTGGAATTAATAAATCATTTCTGAATTATTTAAAATCCAGAAAACATTTACTCCATCAGCACAGTCAGCAGTGAAATCAGCGGGTCAACTGGCTGCCCAGAGTCAAACCTGACCAGTGGGGCCCACTGGTCAGTGACTCATTCACTAACAGAGGTAATTAGTGTTAAATTTAACCCTAACCTAAAATTAACTAGGACCTGGGCCCACGTGTGTTACTTGTAAACTGCGTTGGGATTTTCCCCGAAGAGGAAGGGTGATGCAGCACAGTAGAGATAAGTATTTCCCTCAGTGAGACCAAGGTATCAATCCAGTAGGAGAACCACACAGAACCTCGCGAACAGCACCTACACACACAAAAGCCAATACTTGCACCCAACGCGAGCAAGAGGGTTGTCAATCCCCTTGAACTCGTTATTTGCAAGGATTAATTCTGATAGTGATAGATAGATAAAATAAATTGCAAAATAAAATAAAGGAAATAAAATTGCAGCAAGGTATTTTTAGGTTTTTTATATGATTTAAGTAGACCCGGGGGCGATAATTTTCACTAAAGGCTTCTATCTCGAACACATAGCATACGGTGGGTAAACAAATTACTTTTGGGCAATTGATAGAAAATCGCATAGTTATGACGATATTCAAGGCAATGATCATGTATATAGGCATCACGTCCGAGACAAGTAGACCGACTCCTGCCTGCATCTACTACTATTACTCCACCCATCGACCGCTATCCAGCATGCATCTAGGGTATTAAGTTAATAAAAACAGAGTAACGCCTTAAGCAAGATGACATGATGTCAGGACCCCGATCCTAAGTCACACCGATCTAGCATGTAACACATCATATCACTTTGCGGCCTCACGCACGGTAACCCACGGCTGCAACCTTTACCTGGGCCGGGACCGTTTACGTCTTTTGGCTCACGTATATGATTGTGTCGCTAGCATCCATATGACAGAGAACCCGGGCTGACATGACTAGTCATAACCCAAGGTGGCACAACCATACAGGGACAGGCATACGTAACCCAACAATGCACGTGTCGGTCATCAGCGTATGCAACCGAGTCGTAGCAAGCTACAAGGACTCCAGTTAACACCGCGTGACATTTCCCCAAAGGGATAGACACAGGAGCAAAGAAGGATACATGCCGGACAATCTATGTGTTCTGGAGCAGTAGCGAACTACCATGGCTCAGTGGAAGCACTAGGAGGCATTTCCCTATAGAAAAGGCTACCAAGGTAGATAACGAGGTGTCGGATCCCACACATACCAGTGCATTTCAAAAACATACACATACTGTGCACGATATGTGTAAATACAAACATAACTCTACGACTCAAAGTATTTATTTAAAAGGCTCTGAAAAGCCATACATAACATATCCATACAGGTAGGGGTCACATGACCCAACACTCAAGTCATACGAACATACAAGCACATGCGGAAGCTTAACTTGTCTGGGTACAAACAACTAGAAAGGAAAAAAGGCTGTAGAAGCCTGCCTATCTACAAAGACCCTTCACATGCATGAGATTGCCACCTGGGTAGCAAGTCACTCGTCAACGTCGAGGTCTAAATAGAATCCATCTGTATTCTCGGGGTTCTCCTCTGTAGCAGTTTATTAAGCAAACGTGAGTACAAAGGTACTCAGCAAGTCTTACATCAGAACTAACTACTCATGCAACAGTATCAACAAAGGGGGTAGTGGTGTTGTGACACCCGGGTTTTCGCTCCTTTTTTTTTTCCTTCGCGGGATTTGGCTCCCGTCTTTTTTTCGATGTTATCGGATTTTCTCTCTCTCTTGGGTATATGAAGATGGTCATTTAGCCTTGCCTTCCCTATCCAACCAGAGATTCTCTCTGATTCAACCTTGCCACCCAAAATATATTCTCAGGATTTTGCCGCCGAAACCCTACTCTCCGATCCACCGGAAGGGAAACCCTAATTCCTTCCGTTGCAAAGGAACCCCAACTTCCTTTGACCTTTTGCCTCCCAAACTTTTCCCAATGATAATCCCATATCTATAAACCCTGGATATGCAAAAAAATTGCCAAGTCATTTGCAATATTTTTCATTTAAAATTAATTCCTTTTTCTGCCAGTTAAAGGAATTAAATCCAGGAAAATATCTATCCATCTTCAAAGTCCATGAAAACTTGTGGAGATATTCTTTGTGATCATATTGAGCTCCCATAAAAATATTGGCCATAATTAAATAAGGGAAATTGCATTTTCCTATTTAAAGCCAATGTTGCATTTTGGGCACTTTCCAAAGGAACTACCATTTTGGTAGCCAGGAAAAATCCCAAATAAATTGTGGAGCTTCTCCTATCCATATCTTCACCATTTCCATCAAGATCCCAAGTTCCATAGATCAAATTTTGAGAGCATCATCCAATTCTTGTTTCTGGACCAATTTTGAGGTTGTGAAGCAACTATATTTTATATTGCTTCAAAATTCTTAAAATTAATCCAGGACCTCACATTCCATATATGATGTGAGCATGCAAAAATTCACATCATTGCATCCAGCCAATTTCTCCCAAAAATTCCATCAAGTTTCTGTCCAGATTCTAGCTCTGTGAAGGAAGTACCACTTTGGCATTTCCAATTGAGCTGAAATTTTGCCAGTACCTCCATGCATCCATATAACTCCCCTCCACCAAAATTCAGCTCATTTCATCAAGCCAAATGAGTGCAGCTTCAAAGTCAAGTTTCTGGACCAAATTTTGCATTGTGAAGGAAGTGCATGCAAAACTTGTCCAAATGCCTTCAAATTTGGCAAGCTTCTAGTCCTTCCTACCACATTTCCCTGTGACAACCTGGCCAGCTCCTTGGAACCTCTGCCTGCCCACAACTTCCTCCCCAAGTTTCTGTCCAGAAACTTTTCTGGATCCCCTCGACCCACCTAGACCTTTCCTGGCTTCTCCAATGACCCATCTTATCTATATGATCAGTGAACATCCTGTTGGACAAGATGTGGCATCCAGAGGGGCACCAGAGCACGTGGTGTACATGGTGACCGCGTGGATAGCGGGCAGAAACGGTGCTCTGCGGCACTGTTCTCGTCGGCAGGCCAGCTCCGGCCAGCTCCGGCGTGTCCCGGCGTGTCAAATGGCTCCGCGGCATCCACGTACCCCTCTCCCGCAGCTTCTCCCCTCCTCTTTCTTCTTCTCCACGCCACGGCGGTCGCCGCCGCAGTACTGTCTGCCCATGACCACCGTCGTCTTCCCCCTGTCTTGGTCGTTTCCTCACCGTAGCGTCGCGTCGAGCTGCTCCTCGTTAGGTCGGCACCGCAAGCCGCCGAGCCACGTCTTCCCCGAGCTCCAGTGCGCGGCTAAGCTCGCCACGGCGGCCGTCCTCATCCCCTCCACCTCGGCCGGCTATAAATAGCCGCGGCCGAGCCCCTCCCCGAGCCACTCCACCTCTCCAGCCCCTCTCCACCCTCCTAGTGCCTCGCCCCTCCCCTCTCCTGCTGCCACCAGAGAGCTTCCCTGACCTAGGCGGAGCCCTGCCCGACCTCCTCCTCGCCTCTCCCCCGCCTTATCCTAGACCCCGAGCGCCACCGCAGCCGCCCTCCGCCACCACCACCGTCCGGTCGCTACAGAGCGTCCCCGCCTCCGCCACGGGTACCGACGGGCTCGCCGTCGAGCGCCTCATCCATTCCGCCTCTCGACCGGCCCTCCCGAGCACCACGGCGGCTGGAATCGCGGCGACCGGCCCGCCCCGTGCTGTTCCGAGGAGGAAGAAAGCGGGAGGAGAGAGAGAGTGCCGGTGGGGCCCGGCTGTAAGCGGCTGTTGGCACGGGCCCGCTGTTTAAGTGGTGGCGCACGCGCTGAATTACGTCTTCCCATTCGGGAAGCGTACTGCGGAGAAAGCGCTTTCTTCTCTGGAAAACGCCTCAGCTCAAAATACGCTTTCCACTCTGGAAAACGTATTTGCGGAGAAGGCGCCAGCCGCAGTGCTGTCAGGGACCCAGATGCAATTATTTCTTTTGCAAATCAGTCCCTGGCAGTCAAACCTCTCTATCTTTTTGCTCGTAATTCCGATTCAGGTGAATCCAATGCCCACATCTTCAGTTCGTCGAGCCCGTTCCGATGGTATCATTTTCATAATGTTTTCACACTATGAAAATGGCCATTTTGCCCCTGCCCTTATTCAGCCCCTCCGAGAGGGAATCTTTTCCGGCGAATTCTTCCGTGAGGTGATCGCACTTCTCCCGGAGTATTCCTTCACCCCAGGCAAGCCGACCATCTGATATATGCCCTAAAGCATTGCCCTGTGTTATTCATGCGTGTTTAAATTAATATGCTTATGCTTGTATGCGTAGTGATGGGCTGTATGCGACGTTGATGAACCCTTGCTTGCCTTTCTTTGATGATGGCACCACACCTGTGTTCTGAGCTGCTTCCGGCCGTCCGGGGTGGATGCCGACTTTATGTTTCTCTTTTCAACAACTGGCCCGTGTTCTGAGCTGCTTTTCAGCCGTCTCGGACAGCTGTTGAATTTCTTTCTGTAACGGTGACCCTATGCTCTGAGCTGTTCTTCGGCCGTCTTAGGGAACCGCTACACTCTTTTTATCAACACCGTCTCATGCTCTGAGCTGCTTTTCAGCCATCTTGAGCCGGGGTTGAGTTATTCCGGTAACGTCCCAGATCTGAGTTGTAAAGACCGTTCTGGTGGCTACTGGTTTATTTGCCGGTTTCATGCAAGGGTTCAGATGGTCGTAACTTACAGCTAGGACTTGTAAAGTTATAACTTGCCATTTAAATATTGTTTCACTAATGACTCGTTGTGATATTGTATGGAGATAGGTTGTTATGTTTTTCATAATTGTTACATCATGCATTGTTACTGTAATTGCAATATTGAGATATGTGACTTAATAATGACAACCTCCTCCGTTGACTGGATCGAGTCATAGTGTCACCTACCGAGCTCATCAGTGTAGCCACATTTGCCGGTATGGGATGGCCCTGACTTGGTCTATTGTCTTGCCTCTTGTCAGTACTACCAAATAGGGAAGGTTATGCGTGTGCGCTACCCTGGCCCGGTAGGCGGCGATAATCTTGTGAGCCCAGTTTGGTTATTGAGCTCAGGTCCCCGTTTGGGACAGTTTTGTTTGGCCACGACGGTGGCAGGTGTCACGGGGTGACACAGGGGCCACCCAGGACATGACCCTGGGAGGGGATGATTGTCGGTGGGACCGTAAGAGTGCCAGGCAATAGATCGGTTTTGTTGGAGCAGCACTGGTCCACCCGAATGGGAACATGTACTGAAGTACGAGGCTAGGCGCTCCATGGTGTGGGTAAAGTGCGCAACCTCTACAGAGTGTAAATCTATTCGAATAGCCGTGTCCTCGGTCATGGACAGTTCGTACTAGGCCACTATTTGGTCTGTGTCAAGTCTGGAGGAACAAACTATATAATGTATTCTTAAGACTAAACCAGAGAGTGGTAAGGGTTGTCAGACTTGCAGTGCAGATGCATGGACATCAGATGATGTCAAGGGTTTGAATGCTAGCCATGAGATGGCTATGAGATGAGTGGTCGGGTGACCGCAAAGCTTGGATCAGATTTGGACCGTGAGCATATTCGGAGTTCAGATCATTTACCTGATATACTTTACTTTACTGCATTTACTTCAGTAATTATCATGCTAGATAATCCTGCTATGACAAGATAATTAATGTTGCTAGATGAATAATCTTGCTAGGTAATCCTGCCTTAGTATGGTAGCTAATATTGTTATGATAACAAATGCATGCTTGAATGCCATGGATTGCTTTGCTTGGTGTATATGTTGGTATGGTTTGCTGGCGAGTACATTCAAAAGTACTCAGCGGCCTTCAATGTGGCCAGGTCCACCTAAGGATTCGATGACCTCTAGCGAGGAGCCGGAGTGTTCGCGGGCTAGAAGAGTAACCCAGTCAGATCCCTGTGGATTGGAGCCGCACCAGGACCCTGCTGCCTTAGATAGAGCTTTTCCGCTGCCATCACCCTTGTAATATATCATGTAAGACTTATATATCCATTAATAGAAAAGCTTGTGTTCATGATACTTGTTGTAAAATTGCATGCCAGAGTGATTTTCCTGGGCTGGCATGTGCGGTGACCGTCTGGCTACAGTGGTATTCAGGCAGGGCACCACAGGTGTTTATTGCAGCAAGCCAGCTTGACTCTTGGCTATCCTGTACTACGACTACGAGTAGCTTGAATAAGATGAGATAGCGCACACGAGTCCACTAATCACCACGACAATACACTACCGCGGATCCTCTCCCGTCTTCCTACGAGAGGGCCATCCACGACACTCACACTTGTCTTGATATTTCTATGAGTAACCATTTCAGTTGTCTATGAACAACATAAGTTCCCAAGTAGTCCATATCCGAGGACGCGGCTATTCGAATAGTTTGATAACCCTGCAGGGGTGTACTTCTTCGCACACGCTCTCACCACTTATCACCATGTACACGTCATGTATCTCAGCAACCTTCAAGCGGAAGCCTGGCGAGGGTGTCGGCCATGACCTGACTAACCACACAAGACTCTAGTCCAGGTTTATTGCCTATTTGAGACTGAACCGCAAGGAAGTCCGGCCGAGGTTTCCACTACGGCCCCAAACGAAGTGTGCAGGGTTCCCAAGCCCACCATTCGGGTGCCACTTGGTACACCGTGCCTCCTGCCTGCCGCATCATAGCCCACCCCTAAGGTCAGCGCTACGCACGGCCTCCAGCATACTACAAACACCAGAAACTAGTTGCAACTCCTGGACAGAGATCAGGGTGATTAATAAGTCGAGAGAGCTTGGAGTGCCCGGAGCCCAATGTGTGGTAGCAACTAGTCTTGGATCACAAACACGACACTCAGTTCTTAAGGACGGCTCCAATGAGACAACCCACCATGTACTCCTACATGGCCTCTCATCGCTACCTTTACCAAAACAGGTTCAACATTTCACCCTCTTCATCAGAACACAACTATTTCACTTCAATTCATCACCTAGATGAGCCAGACCTGACACAACTCTAAGCGTAGCAAGCATAGCATGGTAGGAACACAGCATGGGCTCAAACAATTCCTACACATGCTAGTGGGTTTTAGCTATTTACTGTGGCAATGACAGGTCATGCAGAGGAAAAGGGGTTCATCTACCGCAACAAGTAGCAATTGAGGCGTTGTTGTCCTAATGCAGTAAAAGAGAGCAGGAGCGAGAGTATGGGTTTGTATCGGAATGTTCAATGGGGGTTGTTTGCCTGACAGAGTGGTAGAAGGGTACTGCCCTTCAGCTGGATACTCGTGAATATCCTCGGGAGCAGAACCTACCGCAGAGAACATACCGAAGGATCAATCAATACATAGCAATATGCAACATTATGATGCATGTTCATGACATGGCAAAATGTGTGTGTTTGAGCTAATGCAGCTATCAACAGATTGGTTTGAGTTGATTTGAACCAAAGGTTCAAATTCAAACTCTACATATGACTTTTCAAATGTCATTTAATTGATTTGACCTGATCAGCAGGTTTAACTTGTTTTGTCATGCATTAAAACAGTACCATTGGATAGATTGGATTTTTCTAATCATTTTTCATATATAAATCTTTTTCATCCGAGCTACGGTTGATTTATTATGAATTTGAGAAGTTTTGAACATTTTCTGGAATTTCCTGGTTATTTAAATTAAACTAAATCCAGAAAATGAGTTATTGAGTCAGCATGACATCAGGATGACATAAGCTGGTCAACTGACCATGCCAGGTCAAACCTGACGTGTGGGTCCCAGCAGTCAGTGTCACAGGGGCTAATTACGGTTTAAGTTAAGCTAAACTAAAAAAATTAGCAGGGGCTGGCCCCACTTGTCATTGACCCAGGGGAGTCAAACCCCTAGTCAAATGGGGTCAAACCCACCGGTTTAGACCAGCGGTTAGCCGCCGGCGAGGCTGAACGCGGCGGAGGCGCTCGGGAATCGCCCACAGGCGACCATTTGCACGGCGGAGGGGCTCTTCGCATAGCGGGCGTTCGTGCGCGTCGAACGGTGCAAGTGGCCCAAGCTGGGGTGGCCGGAATCCTCACCGGCGTCGAGCTTTGCGGCTGCCGGAGCTCGGGTGCTCGCGGGATTGCGTTTGCAGCGCGCAAACGAGCGAACGTATGCACTAGCGAGGCATTGCGTGATGCGGCGAGCGGGTTAGACACCGGCTGGTGACCAAATGGTCACCGAAGCGTCGTCGGCGATGAGCTCAGGTGGCGGTGTGCTACGGCCGTCATGGAAACGGTGGCTACGGCGATGTTTGAGGGAAAAGAGAGGGGGGTTCGGGGGGAGAAGCTCACGGCAGTTGCGATGAGCTGCTCGGTGGGCTCGGGGAGGCGTTGGAGACGACGAATGGCCGGTGGCGATCTCGGGGCAGAGATGGCGGGGTCGAGCTCGATGGCGTCATTTCCAGGTGTCCGGCGATGCGTGACTCTGCGAGGAGGCGTAGGGCACTATGGCGGAGCTCGTGGACAAGATGGGGAGGCGAGGGGAGCACGGTGGCTGCGGTGGTTCACGTCGGCGGGCGTGCGGTGGCTTCAGCCATGGCGTCCAGAGGCGAGGGAGAGGCGATGGGGGCGAATGGCGAGGAGGGCTCGATCAGGACGACACTGAGGCATTCATCCACGCGTCTAGGGGCTCGGCGGCAAGCAGGAGGTGGCGAGGCGCATGCTCGCACGCGCCGGGCACGCGCGTCGCGTCCTTCTGTCGCCAGGAGGACGACGACTGGCACGGCCAGTGGGCTGGGCCGGTAGGTAAGTGGCCCAGGTAGCCTTTCTCTCTCTCTCTCTTTTATTTATTTCTGTTTTCTAATTTTCCTTTCTGTTTTTGATTTAGTAAACATACCAAATCATTTTTAAAACTCCTAAAAATAATTGTTGGCACATTTTGAATTATTTCCAACAGCCCTCAATTGTTTTCAGAAATATTTGAGCATTTAAAATACTTATAGCATTTAAATGCACAAATCGAAATACTTTATGATTTAATTCAAAAATCCAAGATGACCTAGGAAAATGTGAACCTTTTTTGGCAGAGGTTTTCACCCATTTCAAAAATGAACTTTTCTGAAGGGCATTTTGGGTTCATTGAAATTATTTTCAGTTGATCCTAGTTTTTCAGAGGGATGCTAGGGTTTGTTGGATCCCCATTTCAATTAAGGTGAAAATTTAGACATGATGCACATGCAAGACTAGTCTTAGTGCAATGCTAAACTAGGGTTGTGACACATGATGTAGACAAAGTAAACCCAATCAATATGAATAAACCTCATCATTTTATCCTTAATGGCAACAATACAAATATGAACTTATGATGGCGATCATATTGGCTCTTTTGACGAGATTGGGCTGTTTTCAACTTTTCACGAATAATGCGAACTTGCTCTTCTGCTTCCTGAATCATATCCGGGCCAAAGAATTGTCTTTCCCCGGTTTTTGGCCAGTTAAGAGGCGTTCGACATCTTCATCCATAGAGAACTTCAAAAGGAGCTTTGCCCAAGCTAGTTTGATAACTATTGTTATAGGCAAATTCGGCAAAATGGAAGGCATTTCTCCCAGTCCATTCCGAATGAGATAACAGAAGCTCTGAGCATGTCTTCCAGAATTTGATTGACTCGTTCTACTTGACCACTGGATTGCGGGTGGAAAGCGGTGCTGAAGGACAGATGAGTTCCCATAGCATTTTGGAAACTTTCCCAAAATCGAGAAGTAAAAACACTTCCACGGTCTGAGTTAATCTCCAAAGGAACACCATGAAGAGACACTATTCGAGAAATATATAGATCTGCTAACTGACTAGCAGTTATACTCTCTCGAACAGGAAGGAAATGAGCTACTTTGGAAAGACGATCGATGACCACAAAGATAGCATTATTCCCTCTCTTGGTCCTGGGAAACCCGGTAATGAAATCCATACCGATTTTATCCCATTTCCATTCAGGAATAATTAAGGATTGAAGAGTGCCAGCAGGCCGTTGATGCTCTGCTTTAATGCGACGACAAACGTCGCAGTTAGCAATGAATTGAGCGATTTCTCTCTTCATCCTAGTCCACCAGAACCTCTGGCGTAGGTCCTGATACATTTTGGTACTACCGGGATGAATCGTGAGAGGAGATTTGTGAGCCTCCTTAAGGATCAATTGATGTAGATGTTGGTTCTTGGGAACCACCAAGTGGTTCTCAAAGAAAATAACACCGCGATCATCTACCGAGAAGCAACCAACCATTCCCTTCTCTAGGTTCTTCTTGATCCGGGAAATTCAAGTATCCTGCTTCTAGGTAGCTATGATTTGATCCGTAAGAGTCGGTTTTGCCACCAAGGTAGAATGGAATCCTTGAGGAACAATGTGAAGGTTAAGCTTACAAAATTCCTCGTGGAGAAGTGGTTGACCTTGCTGTAACATGAGGTTGTTACAATAAGACTTACGACTCAGCGCATCAGCCATGACATTGGCTTTCCCCGGGGTGTAAGTTATTCCTAAGTCATAATCCGTGATCAACTCAACCCAACGTCTTTGCCTGAGATTCAAATCTGGTTGGGTGAAGATGTATTTCAGACTTTGGTGATCGGTGTAGATCTCGCAACGATTACCAAGAAGGTAATGTCGCCATGTTTTGAGTGCATGGACTATAGCTGCAAGCTCTAGATGATGTGTTGGATAATTATCCTCATGTGGATGCAACTGTCAAGATGCGTAGGCAATCACATGATGATCCTGCATGAGTATGCAACCTAATCCTTGTCGCGAGGTGTCGCAATAGATAACAAAGTCCTTGGAGAAATCTGGTGGCACAAGCACGGGAGCAGAAGTCAGGCGTCTTTTCAGTTCCTGGAAGCTGTACTCGCACTATGGGGACCACTCAAACTTTTTATCTTTCTTGAGGAGTTCAGTTAGAGGCTTGGCAACCTTGGAGAAGTTCTTGACAAAGCGACGACAGTAGCTCGCTAACCCGAGAAAACTCCTAACTTGCTTGACCAATACAGGTGGAGTCCAATCAAGAACAGCCTAAACTCTCTCGAGATTGATAGCAATACCTTTCCCAAAGATTATGTGGCCTAGATAGGTCACTTCTAGCAACCAGAATTCACATTTAGAAAATTTGGCATAAAGGCGGTGCTCTCGAAGTTTCGTCAATACCAGCCTTAGATGCTCGGCATGATCTTCTTTGTTCTTCGAGTAAATGAGTACATCATCGAGGTAAACCATGACGAATTTATCTAGATACTCCATGAAGATTGAATTCATTAAGCGGGAGAAGGTGGCTGGGGCATTGGTTAAACCGAAGGACATGACGGTGTACTCGTATTGGCCATAACGAGTGACAAAGGCCGTTTTGGGAATGTCCCCGTTCTTGATTTTGATTTGATGGTAGCCCAACCTCAAATCCATTTTGGAAAAGACTGAGGATCTAGTGAGCTGATCATACAGATTGTTGATCCTGGGAAGAGGATACTTGTTCTTTATAGTGACCAGGTTGACGGGTCGATAATCTACAACCATCCGATCCGTTCCATCCTTCTTCTTGACGAAGAGGACGGGACAAGCCCAAGGAGAAGAACTAGGACGGATGAAACCCTTTTGCAAGGACTCATTGAGTTGTTTCTTAAGCTCAGCTAGCTCTAAGGGTGCCATCTTATAGGGTCTTCTAGAAATCGGGACAGTTCCTGGGACAAGATCTATCACAAACTCTACATCTCTGTCAGGTGGAATGCCTGGCAGTTCTTCGGGAAAGACATCCGGAAAGTCACGGACTACCGGTATATCTTCGAGGTCTGGAAGAGGACTGGCATTTAGAGAGTAGAGCAGACGCTTAGACGCTCGGGTTAAAACATTGACTATCTCACCTGATGGATGTGTAAGTTGAACAGATCTGGTGGAACAATCAATCTTAGCTTAATGGGCTGCCATCCAGTCCATACCCAAAATGATGTTTATGTCTGAAGACTTAAGGGCTATCAAAGATGCAAGGAAGACAAGTCTGTCGACAAGAATTTCATTTCCATGGCTCACTCTAGAAGTTTGCCACTTAGACCCAGGAGTTTGAATTACCATGGGAGTGGGCATATCACAAAATGTCATGTTGTGCAATTGAGCATAACTCTCATAAACGAACGAATGAGATGCTCCAGTATCAAAAAGAACATATGCTGGATGACAATTTACAAGGAGCGTACCAAGAACTACGCGGGGTCATCATGAGCCTCATCGGCTGAGACGTGGTTCACACGTCCACGTGTAGTGGTAGCTGGATTGGCATAGTACATTTTCCCTGTTGGCTTACCACGGCCAACAGACTTTCCTGGCTGGTTGGAAGCATTGTTCTGGGGGCACTCACAAGAGTAGTGGCCTGGCTCTCCGCATTTGTAGCAAGTCATGGTGTTGGTACGCGGAGCAGCATTGACGGCTGGTCCGCCGTGGCCCTTGGGTGGTGTATACGGCTAGTTTGGGCGAGGCGCCTCATGGGATGGCCTCGGGGCATATCTGGGTGGCAGTGCCGTATTCGGGATCCACACCCGGCGCTTCTATGATCCAGAGCCGGAGGATGAGCCAAAGTCACAGGAGTGCTTGCGGGTTGCCTCGTAATCAGTTTGGCCAGCTTCTGCACTGATGGCCTTGTTTACGAGTTTCTGGAAAATGAGACACTCATGCAGACGAAGATCACGACGGAGCTCAGGGTTAAGTCCCTTTCGGAACCTAGCCTGTTTCTTGGCATCGGTGGACACTTCTTCTGGAGCATAGCGTGCAAGGTTTCCAAACTCCCGACTGTAGACATCTACAGTCATCTTGCCCTGGGTTAAGTTGCAAAACTCCTCCCTCTTACGGTCCATCAGACCCTCTGGGATATGGTGCTCGCGGAAAACTTCACTAAAACCCTCCAAGTGGTGACCTGACCAGCTGGAAGCATGGCCTCATAATTCTCCCACCACAGACTAGCGGGACCTTCAAGATGGTATGCAGCGTAAGTGACCTTGTCACCTTCAGCCACGTTAGCAGAACGCAGCTTATGAGTGATGTTGCGGAGCCAGTCATCAGCGTCAAGTGGTTCGACAGAGTGATGGAAGGTAGGCGTGTACAGCTTGATGAAGTCATGGATAGACACCATGTCATTGCGCTGGTGGTGGGCTGTGTTCTGCTGAATGCGCTCGAGCAGACGATTTGTCTCGCGCTTGTTCCTCTCAGCCTCTAGCATGACCTCAGCCAGAGAGGGTGGATGGGGAAGGTTCTCATTCCTAGCTCCACTGCCTTCACCCTGCTCATGGGCAGCGGGGTTGCTTCGGGTATTGACCATCCTAGGAAACAAAACCATGGTTTAGACAAGGATGACAACAACTCTAGCATAGGGGTGCAGAATGTAATGGACGACACGGAATGCAGAGATGAACATCTGTACAACATGGTAACAGGGAAACTGCCATATATATACCATCGGTCGTACACACCATAACATAGTTTAGTACAAGCCCAAGCTAGAGTACAAACTGCAGTGAAAGATGATACAACTCATCAGAGGCATTCCAAGCTCCTATACATTATTTATCTACGCCTCCGGAACTCAGTACACTCCTAGTCATATCCCACAAGACACACAGGATTGTGATGGATAGAACTGCTACAATACTACTACAACCACAACTATCTCAGACGTCTCCATAGTAATCCTCGTAGAGGTTACCACCGTGGCCTGGAAGCTGAACGTGAGGATCTGGAAACACACTAGCCTGAGGAACCTAGGGTCCGTAAGGACACGGATGTGGCCTAGGTCCCACAGCTGGTGGTAGAAGAGGTCCACGTGGAGGTGTGATGCCTCCAACATCAGGCCAATCTACGCGGGCTGGCAGATGAGTCCGCACTGGATACAGTACATCCATATTGCAGTATCCTATCTGGACAGCGGGTGCAAGCTGTGTCAAAGTTGTCCAAAGACGTGCTTGTGTAGCATAGAGCGCCAAACGAAGGGCACGAACATCACGATCCCTGTCCTCCAACAACTGTGCGGTGGTCTGGACCTTTGGCTCCTCATGAGCGACATCAGTATAGAGACCACTAAGATAACCCTCCTCGCCTGGAAGTGACACTGGCATATAGCTGAACTCGGTGTTCTGAAGCAGTGCGTGCCTAGCTCGGATTATCGTCATCATGGAATAGGCTACATCCTGAACAGACATATCGATAGTAACTCCGAGTCCATAAGACCAGTGAATAGGCTCTGTAGCTCCAGGGTACAAAGGATAGATCCTGACAGTGCAAAGGTACTGACTCTGGTTGAAGTCCCGGTACTGCTCCTCCATTGTGTACTCAGGGTACCAGCGGTAACCGGTCTCAAGCATGACGTGAACCAGCATGGCCGTATGACCTGGCACATCAATGCACCGGGTCAGACGGAAAACCTGATGAGGGAAGTGAGAAGCCATCTGAAACATGAAATAATGCAAAGGCATTAGGATTTCTGGGTTAAATCGGGCAGCATAACGGCTGTAAATGCTCAAAAAAAATTGAGACATCCTGCAAAATGGTAGGATAACCACTCAACATCATATTATCAAGGTTCCGAGACCAACTGTTAAAACACCGAAATACTTGAAACTGAACTGAGACTTGAATCCACCATTCCTATTAGTCTACGGATTAGTAACGCGTGATCCTAGTAGATAGATGAGAAGCCTAGTTCTTAATCCCCGTAGAAAAGAAGAGGGTGACTCAGAAAGAAAGACATGAGAAGAGAAGTAAAAAGAGCCTTATGTTCCCTTCCGCAATCAATTCCCTTATATATAACTAAAGCATTCCTAGACTCGACATCGACCATTTTGGCTTGGTAAACCTACAGGCAGTCAGGCTCTGATGCCAACGATGTTAGGACCTCGATCCTAAGTCACACCGATCTAGCATGTAACACATCATATCACTTTGCGGCCTCACGCACGGTAACCCACGGCTGCCACCTTTACCATTTGCGTCTTTTGGCTCATGTATATGATTGTGTCGCTAGCATCCATATGACAGAGAACCCGGGCTGACATGACTAGTCAAACCCAAGGTGGCACAACCATACAGGGACAGGCATACGTAACCCAGCAATACACGTGTCGGTCATCAGCGTGTGCAACCGAGTCGTAGCAAGCTACAAGGACTCCAGTAAAACACCGCGTTACATTTCCCCGAAGGTACAGACACAGGAGCAAAGAAGGATACATGTCGGACAATCCATGTGTTCCGGAGCAGTAGCGAACTACCATGGCTCAATGGAAGCACTAGGAGGCATTTCCCTGTAGAAAAGGCTACCAAGGCAGATAACTAGGTGTCGGATCCCACACATACCAGTGCATTTCAAAAACATACACACACAGTGCACGATATGTGTAAATACAACATGGCATCACAACAAAACTCTACGACTCAAAGTATTTATTTAAAAGGCTCCGAAGAGCCATACATAACATATCCATACAGGTAGGGGTCACATGACCCAACACTCAAGTCATACAAACATACAAGCACATGCGGAAGCTTAACATGTCTGGGTACAGACAACTAGAAAGGGAAAAGGCTGTAGAAGCCTGCCTATCTACAAAGACCCTTCACAGGCACGAGATTGCCACCTGGGCAGCAAGTCACTCGTCAACGTCGAGGTCTAAATAGAATCCACATCTGTATTCTCGGGGTTCTCCTCTGCAGTAGTTTATTAAGCAAACATGAGTACAAAGGTACTCAGCAAGTCTTACATCAGAACTAACTACTCATGCAACAGTATCAACAAAGGGGGTAGTGGTGTTTATTGCAGCAAGCCAGCTTGACTCTTGGCTATCATGTACTACGACTACCAGTAGCTTGAATAAGATGAGATAGCGCACACGAGTCCACTAATCACCACGACAATACACTACCGTGGATCCTCTCCCGTCTTCCTACGAGAGGGCCATCCATGGCACTCACACTTGTCTTGATACTTCTATGAGTAACCATTTCAGTTGTCTATGAACAGCATAAGTTCCCAAGTAGTCCATATCCGAGGACGCGGCTATTCGAATAGTTTGATAACCCTGCAGGGGTGTACTTATTCACATATGCTCTCACCACTTATCACCATGTACACGTCATGTATCTTGGCAACCTTCAAGCGGAAGCCTGGCGAGGGTGTCGGCCACGACCTGACTAACCACACAAGACTCTAGTCCAGGTTTATCGCCTATTTGAGACTGACCCGCAAGGAAGTCCGGCCAGGGTTTCCACTACGGCCCCAAACGATGTGTGCAGGGTTCCCAAGCCCACCATTCGGGTGCCACTTGGTACACCGTGCCACTTGCCTACCGCATCCTAGCCCACCCCTAAGGTCAGTGCTACGCACGGCCTCTAGCATACTACAAACACCAGAAAGTAGTTGCAACTCCTGGACAGAGATCAGGGTGATTAATAAGTCGAGAGAGCTTGGAGCGCCTGGAGCCCAATGTGTGGTAGCAACTAGTCTTGGATCACAAACACGGGACTCAGTTCTTAAGGACGGTTCCAATAAGACAACCCACCATGTACTCCTACATGGCCTCTCATCACTACCTTTACCAAAACAGGTTCAACATTTCACCCTCTTCATCAAAACACAACTGTTTCACTCTAGTTCATCACCCAGATGAGCCATACCTGACACAACTTTAAGCGTAGCAAGCATAGCATGGTAGGAACATAGCATGGGCTCAAACAACTCCTACACATGCTAGTGGGTTTTAGCTATTTACAGTGGCAATGACAGGTCATGCAGAGGAAAAGGGGTTCATCTACCGCAACAAGTAGCAATTGAGGCCATGTTGTCCTAATGCAGTAAAAGAGAGTAGGAGCGAGAGGATGGGTTTGTATCGGAATGTTCAATGGGGGTTGCTTGCCTGACAGTGTGGTAGAAGGGTACTGCCCTTCAGCTGGATACTCGTGAATATCCTCGGGAGCAGAACCTACCGCGGAGAACATACCGAAGGCACAATCAATACATGGCAATATGCAACATTACGATGCATGTTCATGACATGGAAAAATGTGTGTGTTTGAGCTAATGCAGCTATCAACAGATTGGTTTGAGTTGATTTGAACCAAAGGTTCAAATTCAAACTCTACATATGATTTTTCAAATGTCATTTAATTGATTTGACTGGATCAGCAGGTTTAACTTGTTTTGTCATGCATGAAAACAGTACCATTGGATAGATTGGATTTTTCTAATCATTTTTCATATATAAATCTTTTTCATCCGAGCTACGGTTGATTTATTATGAATTTTAGAAGTTTTGAACATTTTCTGGAATTTCCTGGTTATTTAAATTAAACTAAATCCAGAAAATGAGTTATTGCGTCAGCATGACATCAGGATGACGTCATCTGGTCAACTGACCGTGCCAGGTCAAACCTGACGTGTGGGTCCCAGCAGTCTGTGTCACAGGGGCTAATTACGGTTTAAGTTAAGCTAAAGTAAAAAAAATTAGCAGGGGATGGCCCCACTTGTCATTGACCCAGAGGAGTCAAACCCCTGGTCAAATGGGGTCAAACCCACCGGTTTTGACCGGCGGTTAGCCGCCGGCGAGGCCGAACTCGGCGGAGGCGCTCGGGAATCGCCCACAGGCGACCATTTGCGCGGCGGAGGGGCTCTACGCATAGCGGGCGTTTGAGCGTGTCGAACGGCGCAAGTGGCGCAAGCTGGGGTGGCCGGAATCCTCGCTGGCGTCGAGCTTTGCGGTGGCCGGAGCTCGGGTGCTCGCGGGATTGCGTTTGCAGCGCGCAAACGAGCGAACGTATGCGCTGGCGGGGCACTGCGTGATGCGGCGAGCGGGTTAGACACCGGCTGGTGACCAAATGGTCACCGGAGTGTCGTCGGTGATGACCTCAGGCGGCGGCGTGCTACGGACGTCATGGAAACAGCGGCTACGGCGACGTTCGAGGCAAAAGAGAGGGGGATTCGGGGGGAGGAGCTCACGGCGGTTGCGATGAGCTGCTCGGTGGGCTCGGGGAGGCGTTGGAGACGATGAATGGCCGGTGGCGATCTCGGGGCAGAGATAGTGGGGTCGAGCTCGATGGCGTCGTTTCTAGGCGTTGGCAATGTGTGGCTCTGCGAGGAGGCGTAGGGCGCTGTGGCGGAACTCGTGGACAAGATGGGGAGGCGAGGGGAGCACGGTGGCTGCGGTGGTTCACGTTGGCGGGCGTGCGGCAGCTTCGGCCATGGCATCCAGAGGCGAGGGAGAGGCAATGGGGGCGAATGGAGAGGAGGGCTCGATCGGGACGTCACCGAGGCGTTCATCCACGTGTCCAGGGGCTCGGCGGCAAGCAGGAGGTGGCGAGGCGCATGCTCGCGCGCGCCGGGCACGCGCGCCGCGTCCTTCTGTCGCCAGGAGGACGACGACTGGCGCGGCCAGTGGGCTGGGCCGGCAGGTAAGTGGCCCAGGTAGCCTTTCTCTCTCTCTCTCTCTCTCTCTCTCTCTCTCTCTCTCCCTTTTATTTATTTCTGTTTTCTAATTTTCCTTTCTGTTTTTGATTTAGTAAACATACCAAATCATTTTTAAAACTCCTGAAAATAATTGTGGGCACATTTTGAATTATTTCCAGCAGCCCTCAATTGTTTTCAGAAATATTTGAGCATTTAAAATACTTATAGCATTTAAATGCCCAAATCCAAATGCTTTATGATTTAATTCAAAAATCCAAGATGACCTAGGAAAATGTGAACCATTTTTGGCAGAGGTTTTCACGCATTTCAAAAATGATGAACTTTTCTGAAGGGCATTTTGGGTTCATTGAAATTATTTTCAATTGATCCTAGTTTTTCAGAGGGGTACTAGGGTTTTCTGGATCCCCATTTCAATTAAGGTGAAAATTTAGACATGATGCACATGCAAGACTAGTCTTAGTGCAATGCTAAACTAGGGTTGTGACACATGATGTAGACAAAGTAAACCCAATCAATATGAATAAACCCCGTCATTTTATCCTTAATGGCAACAATACAAATACGTGTCTTGTCCCCTACTTTGTCACTGGGATATAGAACACCGCAAGATTGAACCCATCACAAAGCACCTCTCCCGTTGCAAGGTAAATCAATCTAGTTGGCCAAACCAAACGGATAGATCGGAGAGAAATACAAAGCTATAACAATCATGCACAAAAGAATTCAGAAAAGACTCAAATATTTCTCATGAATAATCTGATCATAAACCCACAATTCATCGGATCCCAAAAAACACACCGCAAAAGAAGATTACTGAAAGCGCATGTTAACTCCCAGAGGGGGGGTGAATGGGAGATTTTTAGAAATTTGTCAAACTCCGAAGATTTTGACGAAAATCAGAGTGACGAAATAGAAACAGAGGCAAAACTAGATCGACACAGATACAAGTAGCATGCATATAAAATAAAATACATACAAGTGAAGAACATGTAATCATACAGGCAGACATGCATGAGGAAGATGAACCGAAGAAATGAAAAACAACATGATGAAAGTCTTCAGTTCAAATTCTTCAGAAAAGTAAAGCACAAGTTCTTCAGCAGCGGAATTGCGTAAAGGTAAAGGGGTGAGGAATTTGAAACCAGTTAGGCTCAGTGAAGACACAACGATTTGGTAGACTAGTTCTAGTTGTTGTATCAACTATACGTCTGGTTGAGGCGGCTGAGTCTTACCTCAGAGGACACTTAGTCCTCTCCGTACTCCTCTTGAGCTAAGGTCACTTAGACATCGCCCAATCACTCGTGGTAAGTCTTCAAGGTAGACTTCCAAAACCTTCACAGACTTGTTCACCGGCACGCCACAATTACTCTTGAGTGCTCAGAACATGATGCCTAACCGTTTGGAAGAATGACAGTCTTCAAAGGTAACAAGCGTCGGATCACACAGATCAACTTCTTCAGTGATGCTCAATCACTTTGGCTCTGGTTGGGTTTTTCCTCACTTGGGTTCTCACAAAGTCATCGGAGGAAGGGTTGCTCTCAAATGACAAGTGTCAATCTCTCTCTAGAGCAGCCAACCAACTAGTGGTTGTGAAGGGCGGCTATTTATAGCCAGGGCAACCCGACATGAAATGCCATTAATGCCCTTCTCAGACTTGACCATTGTCAGGATAAGAATCCAGTCGATACCTGGCACGCGGCGTAGCAACGGTCGGAAATTTGAACTCTCAATTTCGTCGGGGCACTCAATTTCCTCACGATAGGCAGATCGCACTGGCGAAATCCTAACTCCTCAGCCTGACCTAATTCGTCAGCGACTAGATGAACTGCAACACTTTCGCTAGCAAATTCGTCAGCTATTTCGGAGATTTCCAATTGCTTCACTCGAAGCGGTTGTAGTGTGTATAGGTTTGAGCATCGCTTTGAAGTATGATAAATGTTTCACCTAGACCCCCTTTAACAGTACGGTTTTTCCTATGACTCAAATAAGAAGAAAGAAACTATGAAAACAAAGTCTTCAAGCTTCAATGTCTTCACATCAATTTCTTCACAGGCCGCACCAAATTCTTCACTTGAAGAAATACATTTCTAGGGGTCGGCTTCCATGGGTTAAACCAAGTCTTCAGGGACTATTTCACCTGTGTATACTCACAAACTCATTAGTCCCTTAGACTATTTGTCTTCAATACTCCAAAACCACTAAGGGGGAACTTGATGCACTTACAATGTCCCCCTTTTTGGTGATTGATGACAAATCAGTTAAATTTTCAACGGGAGTAAATAATGGAAGTGCAAGTACAAAATGTGAAGACATTGGTTACATGATATAGAGGAACTCCCCCTGAAGATGTGCATATGAAGAATTTGCTTTTGATTGCAAATGCACATGGCAGGTTGAAATTGTGGAGATCTCCCCCTATATCTTGGAATCCAATCATGCATGTTCATAAGATATTGAAGAATTTGAATGCATGATGAAAATTGGTGTCTAACGAATTGAAACATGCATGCACATATATCAATGACGAATTATAGCATAAGCATGCTTGTAGATAAACGTATCGGAAAAGCATCAGACCACCAACAGTTTTTAAGTTACAACTCATCAACGGAGCGAATCAAATGAAAAACCGAGAGTTGCAACTTAGCAAAAAGAATAGCCCAATATAAAAACCCGCTTGAAGACTAACTCTCAAATTTCACCCCCTTTGTCATCAAATGACCAAAAGGAGACGAAACTGAGGACTAACGCTCCCAAAGAAGATCATCAAGATGAATGACGAGGAGCGCTAACGTTGTTGCCGGGGTTGCGCGGTGAAGAAGGGCATGCTGCAGTGTCTTCAATGTTTTCATTTTCATCAGTAGCTCTTGATGGAGACACTGAGCTTGGAACCATCTGAGGAACTTGAACTTTCTTGAACTTCTTCTTGGGCGGATTGGCCCAATCGAAGTCTTGTTGGAATTCCCTCTCTACAAGTTCTTCAGGGGTCTTCAAATGTGAAAGAATGGCCCAGCTTCTGTCAAATATCTCATGGGCATAGTAATGATTCTTCCACACTGAGTTCTGCGTCACAGCCATATTTGCAGGAATTGCAACAAGTTGACGCTTTACCCAGTTGTGATTCATGCCCACTTTTCGATGAAGACTAATAAGAAGCTCACGGTCAGTCATGACTCGTGGAGCTTCACCTTGAGGTGTTTGTTGTGGAGCATTTGCTTCAGTATCTTGACTTGAAGTATCATATCCTGTGGACTGCGATATAGGCTGACGAAATTGCCCATCAAGAGGACGAATTCCTTCATCAATTACTGCTTTGCCCTTGCCAGGAACTAAAGAGATGGTGCTCTGAAGAATTTCAACATCAGGCATATAGCAGAGATGATTCTGGCAGTCAGCCTTGTAGTTGATTGAAGAGCTTTTTTTTGATGAATTTCATAATCCAAGGTGCATAAGGCTTCAAATCAAACAGAGATTGTGCAACTGTGGCCAAAGTCCTCATGAAGAAATCATGGATATTGATTGGAATACCATGGATGATGTTGAATAGCAAGTTCTTCATGATTCCCACAACTTCTTCAGTCTCAGAATTGTGGCCTTTGATTGGACTGAGGGTTTTTGCCAGAATGCGATATATAGTCTGGGGCACATACAGCAAATCTTTCACCAAGAAGGTGGTTCGAGGAGCTTCTCCTTCAGCCAACGGCTTCATCAGTACTTGCATCAGATTGTTCGATAGCTTAGATTCTTCTGGCTTCATCTGAGGGCAAATCAACAGGAAGAGCTCGAAGTAATTCATCACCAGGAGCCTTGTAATGCGTGTTCTCACTTATCCAGTCGAGAGCCCATGAATGAATGTCGTCAACATCACCAGAAAGATGTAGAGTTGCATAAAATTGAAGAATGAGCTCTTCATTCCAATCGCATACATGTGTGACCAAATTGAGCAACCCAGCGTCGTGAAGAACAGCCAATACTGGCCTAAAGCACGGTAGTGACTCCATATCCACATGAGGAATATGGCGATGCGGGAAGACCTTATTCTTGTCAAACAGAAGTGATGCATAGTAATTCTGTTGCGTCTTGGTCCAGAATCTCTGACGCCTAATTTTTGCAGAGTCATAAGGTGACTCGCCTATGAAGAAATTCTTCTCTCCAAAGAAGGCAACATTATCAAACTTTGGTCTTCTGATGCTTTTGCCAACTTTGGGCATTGAGGGCACTAGCTGAAGATTTATCTTTCTTGGAATCACATCAAAAATGGGTCTTGGAGAGCCCGTTGAATCATTGGGATCGGTGATGGCCAAGGACTTGGCAACTTCCTTAGCTATTGCAAATGGAACTGTGTCAGAATCTGCTGAGGGAGCTGGCTCTTGAGTAGTAGGAGGAGGTGCAACATCATCAGTGTTCATTGTTTGCACATTTTCTTTAGCCGATGTAGCTGGAATTTCTTCAGTGATGGTCTGAAGGGATGATTGACGTCCTTCAGAACCAGTATGAACTTCCTCAGTAATAGCAGGTGACTGAGGTACTTGAGTCAGAGGCGTGGTGAGGGGTGTGTTCGGATGAGCAACATCCCAGAAGTCATCATGGATAACTGGCGTTGTGGAGCCCACATCCACGTCCTCATCAGTTTCTTCATTGCTTCTGTGAGAAGCAGCATGTTCATCAGTCACGCGGGCTGGAGGCGATGATACCTGATGAAGTGAAGCATCTGCTTCAACTTCAATTTCTTCATCCACCTGCTCTGTGGAAGCAGCAGAGTGGGTAGTCGCTTCATCAAGAGGTGGGATAACATATTCCACACCATATGGAACTATCTGAAGTTCTTCCATATTCCGTGTCGGGGGCACTGATGAAATCGGGATAGCATCAATTGGCTCAGTTGAGGACATTGGAGACGTCTTCAACTTCTTCACAGTCTCTGTGGTAGGTGGTGCTGATGCTTTTCTCTTCTCAGCAGCCTTTGTTTTCTTCACTTCTGATGCAGAAGGAAGTGTGATAAGCTTCACAGATGAAGGCAGTACAGGCGCTGCTGCTGAGGAACTTGGTTGAACAATTTCTTCAGGTGCGACTGATGCAGTCGCCCTGGCAGTTTCTTCAGGCGCAACTTCTTCAGTTACCCTGGCTTGGACTTGTGGAGGAGATGAAGGCGCAGTCTCACTGGCCTGGGGAGCTTGAGGTGGAGCTGAGGAACTTGATGGAGGCGCTTGACCATGCTTGGCAGCCTCTCTGTTGTTGTGGTCATCAACCACTTGCTTGGTTGCTTTGATGAATCTGTCACACACACCATAGCAATGGTTGGCTTGCCGTTCATATTCATCAGACAGCCTTTGAATTTCAGACTGAAGTGCGACTAGCTGCTGAGGAGATATGGTTAGCATGTTCTTCTTCAGCTCCTTCTACTTCTGAAGCTTTTGCTTTCTCACAAGTTTGGCCTGCTCAATCTTGTGCTTCTCTGATAGAATGAATGCAGACAGAACATGACTAGGACCAGGTGGCAAATCAAGGTCTTCAAGGGGTGTGTCAGGTTTCTTGCACCATATTTCAATGAAATCCAAAATCTTCTTAGGATCAAGAAGAAGTGGAATAGTAGTGTTTTTGGCACGAGCAGCTTCCTCAATTCTCCTCTGAACAAACTAAGCAAGCTCATCTTCATTAGCCATGTCGTTTTCATCAGCCTGAGGCAATACAGCCTTGCTTCTGGGGCTGGGTCTTGTACCACGGCCTACAGTAGCCTTCTTCTTCAGCATGGGCATGTTCGAAGAGATATGCCAAGATCCTGAGGCACTTGATGCAGCAATTGAGGCCGTTTGAAAGCCTTCAGTGCACTGGCAAGAAGCGAGCACAACTGGTGTTGAAGCTTTTGTAGCAGCCATTGAAGAACTTGTGGCTGGTGGAGGCACAGATGAAATTGGAGTAGAAGGTGCCTTGGGTGCTGAAGCCTTTGATGATGACGGCTTTGGTTCTGAGGGCTTTGCAGAAGATTTTGACCGTCAGGGCACATCAATTGAAGGTTTCGGCTTTTGAGCTGGCTTTTTCTTCATGGCATTTTAGGCGCACTGCCACTTGAGCCTGCATCAGCATCTGCTGATGCCTTTGTAGCCCTGTTGAATTCTTCAACAGCCTTTTGAGCTTGTTTCTTTGGGGAATTCTTCACCCCTTCTGATGCTTGTGGGGTCAGCCGTTTGACCAGAAGCCAACTATGGTCTTTTGCAAGGTGGTTTGACAGCAAAATCCTTCATGTACTTGGGAGTGACGTAATTGTAACTCCTCCACTCATAGGTCCAATACCTCTTGATATTTTGCATGCGCGTCTTGCGCTGCTTGTCAGTTTCTTTCCCATTAATTTCTTCATCAGGAGTACAGTACCCTACATATAATTCATCAGGAATCTCAAATGCAGTATGTTCCTCTTTTCTCTTGCCTTCCTTCTGAGGCCTGTTGTCATCTGCCATTTTCTTCAACTGAGGGTTTTGAGCTTTTGAAGTCTCTGAAGAAGTTTGAAGATTTTCCTCAAGCAACGCTGCAAATGAATTAAGTTGATGAGAACCTAGAGATTCATCGGCAGACATGTGTACCTGTGAATAGAGTATAGTTGTGAGGAAATTGGGAAGAGTCACATGCGTTCTTAGAAGTTTTCAAAAACAAATTCAGTTGAGGAAATTGACCCTTATCGTCTTGAAGAAATTCACTAAGTGTTCTTGACTTAGGTTCCAGAGTTGTATAGATTGTGAAATTTGCACAATTGAGGAATCTAACTGTTAAGCATGACTTAGTAGAAATAACCAAGACTGGCCAGAAGGCCGTGCTTGCCGTCGAGGGATCCGGCAACCCCGGCACCGCCAAGAAGGCCAAGACTGACGACCCCGGCAAGGAAGTTGCCGGGTGCGCCGCATGTCAGGCCTTGGCGGTTACCGACAAGCCGGAAGGCTCCGCCAAGCAGTATTGCAAGATCCACCGCACCAAGGGCCACGATCTCCAAAACTGCCGGCAAGTCGAGGAGCTTGTCGAGAAGCAGAGAGCCGAGTATGAAAGGCGAGACAAGGAGAGGGCCCAGGATGGCGCTGGAGGGTCCGGCAAGAAGCGCGGTCGAGGAGGTCGCCGTGGCAAGGTCAAGCAACAGAAGGACCGGCCCGCCCGAGGCCGCGACAAGAAGCAGGGGGATGGTGATGATGATGCAGAGGGCGACGAGTCCAGCGAACATGAGTTCCAGAAGGCGACAGAGGCCATGTGCGTTGACGGAGTCGCCTCGTTGCATTCCTCTCACCGCCAGCTCAAGCAGTGGGCGCGCGAGATTAATGCAACTGAGCCCTCGCTCGATGCCCGGAAGCCACTGAGGTGGTCCCGCACGCCTATCATTTTTTACGCCGAGGACCACCCTGATCGCACAACTGCGGTCGGGTGCTTGCCGTTGTTGGTTTCACCAATGATCCGCAACCTCCAGGTGACAAAAATGTTAGTTGACGGTGGGGCCGGCCTAAATCTGATCTCGCCCGATGTGATCGAGAGATTGCAAATTCCCGACGAAGATCTCGAGGAAACAAGCTCATTCCAAGGGATCAATCCGGGAAGGAACCAGCCGAAGGGCAAGATCACCCTGCCAGTGACGTTTGGCAGCGAGTTGAACTTCAGGACGGAGAAGATCGTCTTCGACGTCGCCAAGATTCCATTACCCTATAATGGGATTCTTGGTCGCCCGGCGCTGGCCAAGTTCATGGCGGCATCGCACTACGCCTATAACGTGCTGAAGATGCCCGGGCCGATGAGCGTCCTCACCATTCACTCCGACAAGAAGGATGCGCTTATCTGCACCGACAAACTCACCGGGAGGCAGTTGCAGCATCTGCCGCCAAGGCACCTGCTCCTGTCGCTGAAGCTCCCGGGAAGAAGAAGAAGCCCGGCAAGACCTCTAGCACCCACTCCGGCAAGCGCACCTCCTCGGAGTGCTGCGTTCCCGTTGAGGACGTGCCAGAGAGCTCTGCCGGCAAGAACAAGAAATCCAAGGCTGCTCCACCAGAGACCAAGAAGGTGCCCGCCAAGGAGGATGGTACGGGAGGAACTTTCACCATAAGTTCCACCCTTGATGACAAATAGGAAAGCGTGCTCGTTGCCTTCCTGCGGGCGAATATCGATGTGTTTGCATGGCAACGATCTGATATCCCCGGTGTTCCCAGGGAGGTAATTGAGCACCACCTTGCTGTCTGCCCTCATGCACGGCCCGTCAAGCAGAAGATCAGGAAGCAAGCCTTGGAGCGGCAAGAGTTTATCGCCAAAGAAATCAGAAAGCTTGAAGCAGCAGGTCTGGTTAGGGGAGTCCTCCATCCGACATGGTTGGCCAATCCAGTTGTAGTGCGCAAGGCGAATGGAAAATGGAGGCTATGTATCAACTATACTGATATCAATAGAGCATGTCCAAAAGATCCTTTTCCCTTGCCGCGCATCGACCAGATTGTGGACTCCACTGCTGGCTGCGATTTGCTGTCATTCCTTGAAGCATATTCAGGCTACCATCAGATTTTCATGACCAAAGAAGACGAAGAGAAAACCGCATTTATCACCCCATGTGGCACGTATTGCTTCATACGTATGCCTTTCGGGTTGAAAAGTGCTGGTTCGACCTTCGCAAGAGCTATCCAGATTGGTTTCGAGACCCAGCTGCATAGAAATATGGAAGCCTATATGGATGACATAGTGGTCAAGACCAAGGACAAGGCAACTCTTATACAAGATCTAGAAGAGACGTTTGCAAATCTGCGCAGGATCAATCTGAAGCTCAATCCCGAGAAGTGTGTGTTTGGCGTTCCATCCGGCAAGCTTCTCGGGTTCTTTGTGTCTCAACGTGGAATTGAAGCCAATCCCGACAAGATCAAGGCAATTGAGCAGATTGAAGCACCGAGACGTGTCAAAGATTTGCGCCGACTTGCCGGCTGTGTGGCTGCTCTGAGCAGGTTCATCTCCAAGTCCGCTGAGCGCGCCCTGCCCTTTTTCAAAATCTTGAAGAAGGCAGGACCAATGAAATGGACTCCGGAAGCGGAGGCAGCGCTACAGGACTTGAAGAGGTACCTCTCCTCTCCGCCGACACTGGTCGCACCTAGGCCACAAGAGCCGTTGCTGTTGTATCTAGCGGCAACAAATCAAGTGGTTAGTGCTGCGCTAGTGGCGCAGAGAGAAGCAGACAAAGAGGCAGCGGCAGCGGCAAGCCCGTCAAGCGACAAGCCAGGACCATCCCCGGCAGAGTCTGGTGCCGACAAGACAGAGCCCGCGCAGTCAAGTGAAGCAGTGCAGAAGAAGATGGTGCAGCGCCCAGTCTATTTTGTCAGCTCCCTTTTGCAGGGGGCCAGGTCAAGATATTCTGGTGTGCAAAAGCTGCTCTTCGGCCTCCTTATGGCCTCGAGGAAGCTGCGCCATTACTTCCAAGCACATGAGATTACCGTCGTCACTCGCTTTCCGCTGCAACGGATCTTGCGGAATCCAGAAGCGACCGGCAGGATTGTGGAGTGGGCGTTGGAGCTGTCATGCTTTGTCCTCAAGTTTGAAAGCACTTCAACTATTCAGAGCAGAGCCTTGGCAGAGTTCATTGCAGAGTGGACACCAACGCCAGACGAAGAAGTTCAAGAGTCGGTTGTCCCCGGCAAGGAAACAGATCGCGAATGGATTATGTACTTTGATGGGGCTTTTTCTCTGCAAGGCGCCGGTGCTGGCGTGCTGCTTGTCACACCCACCGGAGAGCACCTCAAGTACGTGATTCAGATGCACTTTCCCCGGGAGAGATCAACGAACAACACCGCAGAGTATGAAGGGCTGCTTGCCGGTCTCAGGATCGCGGCAGACCTTGGGATCAAGAAGCTCACCATCAGAGGTGACTCCCAGCTTGTCGTCAGGCAAGTCAACAAGGATTACCAGAGCCCGTTGATGGAAGCTTATGTCGATGAAGTGAGAAGGCTGGAGGAGCGTTTTGACGGTTTGCAAACAGAGCATGTTCCTCGACCAGAGAACTGCATTGCTGACGACCTGTCGAAGCGTGCTGCCCTTAAGTTACCTATGGAACCAGGAACTTTTGTGCTCCGCCTGACTCAGCCATCCATAACACTACCGACGAGGCCGGACAAAAGAAGGAAGTTAAGTACCGGCAAGTATTTCCCAGCAGAGCTTCCAGAAGCCGCCGACAAGGAAGTTGCCGGGAACGACACGGTTGCCGGTGAGCAGCGGCTTCGCGCAGAGCCTCAGGTTCTTGCTGCAGAAGTATGCGACCCCGCAGCTGAGGATATGTCGATTGCCGGTGAGCAGCAGCTTTGCGCAGAACCTCAGGTTCTTGCCGCTGAAGCAAGCGCTCCCGCGGCCGAAGAGATGCCTTTAGTCCTTGTCGTCGAGCCACAGGCTCCGGCATGGGCATAGCACATAGTTCATTTCCTTCAGACAGGAGAACTCCCTGAGGAACAGGAAGAAGCGAAGAAAGTAGCCCGTCAGTCTAGTATGTACCAGTTCGTTGACAACGTCCTATACAGAAAGAGACCCAACGGTGTGAAATTGAAGTGCATTCCTCAGGAGGATGGACTAGAGCTGTTGGCAGAAATTCATGGAGGCATATGTGGCTCCCACGTAGGCTCGAGAGCTCTTGTCGGCAAGGCATTCCGGTAAGGTTTCTTCTGGCCCACTGCTCTCCAGGATGCAACTGCACTAGTAACCAAGTGTGAAGCGTGCCAGTTCCATTCAAAGCAACTTCATCAGCCAGGTCAAGCTCTTCAGACAATCCCTCTTTCCTGGCCCTTCTCGGTCTGGGGACTCGACATACTGGGTCCTTTCCCCCGCGCTGCCAAGGGCTTCGAGTACTTGTACGTTGCTATCGACAAGTTCACGAAGTGGCCGGAAGTGGAAGTAGTGAGAAAGGTGACAGCACAGTCAGCGGTCAAGTTCTTCAAGGGAATAGTGTGCCGGTTTGGTGTGCCGAACAGGATCATCACCGACAACGGTACGCAGTTCACGAGTCGCACCTTCATGCAGTACGTTCAAGACCTTGGCGGCAAGATTTGTTTCGCCTCCGTTGCTCACCCGAGAAGCAACGGCCAAGCAGAGAGGGCAAATGCTGAAGTATTGCGCGGTCTCAGGACCAGAACTTTCGACAAGCTGCACAAGTGCGGAAGACGCTGGATTGATGAGCTGCGGGCGGTTCTTTGGTCAATCAGAACGACACCAAATCGAGCTACAGGCCAGACTCCCTTCGCCCTGGAATACGGGGCTGAAGCAGTTCTCCCCACGGAACTCATATACGGGTCACCTCGAGTGCTCGCTTATGATGAGCTCGAGCAAGAGCAGCTGCGGCAAGATGACGCTGTGCTCCTTGAGGAGGATCGTCTTCGGGCTGCTGTGCGTGCTGCACGCTACCAGCAAGCTTTGCGCCGCTATCATAGCCGCAAGGTTCATGCCTGGAGTCTTGAGGAAGGCGACCTTGTTCTTCGGCGCGTTCAGTCAGCCAAGAATTCCAACAAGTTGACACCGAAGTGGGAAGGCCCTTATCGGGTAGTACGAGTCACCAGGCCTGGCGCTGTCCGCCTGGAGACCGAAGATGGCGTGCCAGTGAGCAACTCCTGGAATATCGAACATCTTCGTAAGTTCTACCCGTAAGGCGCGGTTGCCGGTTAGCAGCAGTTTCACGCAGAACCTTTGGTTCTTGCCGCAGAAACGCTCCCGGCAACCACCTTTTGTACAAGTCTTGCCGATGCAGCATGTAATCCTTTGTTCAAAGCCAGGCGAAGACCCTGCGCATAGTTTAATTAAGCTAAGTGTTTTACAATTCTTGTCGATTTCATGTCATTTTATATGCATGCTTATCTGAGATGTTGTATTGCGCTTGCTTCTGGTAAGAGCTAATGAACCGCCAAGGTTCCATATTTTCTCTTCTTTCTTTTTCTATTAAGGATAGAAGGTTCCCTCGCATGCAAGTTTGCCGGGGGGAAGATAGTATGGATACCGACAGGCGACGTTCAAGGTTGACATCTTGCCGGAAGAAGAACAGCAACGAAAAGCTAAGTTGTAGAAACCCTTTAAAACAGATTTTTGTTGTAAGGCTATCCTCCTTGAACGATTTCGACTTTTGTATGGAAAACCTGCACGCGATGGAACCTTGTCATGATCGGTCGCACCCTTACTCTGTTTCGAGTCCGCTCAACAGTTTAGGTGGCTGCACTGAAAACGTCAAGGTTTCTTGCCGGTAGCTGCGCCTCCAGCAGGCTGCTGAAGTCCAGAACCCAACGCTGGCGGGGGTGCGCACCGGCAAGTTCCCAGTATAAGCGTAGGGCATACACCATACAGAAAGAAATCAAACGAGGGGAATAGTGTACATTAACCCAGAGACAGCAAGTTATATTACATAATAGTTACCGCGTTTCTAACTAAAGATAAATTGTCTTTGGCATGGAGCGATGGCGACAAGATAAAGAAAAACAGCTAATCCCGGCGATCGCCTTCAACCCTCTTGACTTGGCTCACCCTGTCAACGATGGGCGCGACAAGATCTTCAAGTACCTTGACGTCCGCATCCTTTGGCAAGCGTTTGAAGACGTTGGAGAGGTTGATGCCGGGGTTCTTGTGCACAACTTTGACCAGCACCTCGCGGAGGACGGCCTGGCGGAGCTTGCGGGATTCGTTCGCCAGCTGGGATGTTCGGTCAGAGTGAAGCTGCTCCAAGGCTTCGAGCATGCGGTCAAAGAACATGGTCAGCCTGGCGCTTGTGGACACCCTGTCGTCAGAAGAATACCTGAAGCCTTGCAGACCCATGATGGACAGTTGCACGGCAAGCTTCTCTGCAACGTCGATGAGTTTCTCAGTCCAGATCTGCACGCCTCCCACATAGTCATTGTGTGTGGCGGCAGCACTCTTGAGCAGCTCCTGTTCATTGTGGAGGTCTTTGATCAAGGTCTTCTCTCGACCCCTGGCGGTCTCAAGGGTCTCCTTCAGCATGGTCAGCTTCTGCTCCAGATCAATGACGGATTCCTTGGCGGAGGTGAGCTGCTGAGTATTCTCGGATGCGGCAACATGGGCCTCCATTAAGCTGTGAAGAGCTTTGTCTCTTTCGGCTTCGAGTGTTGAGACCTTCTTGCCGTGATCCTCGAGATCAGCCTCTAGCTTCTTCACCTTCCCCTCCAGCAAGCTCTTGGCGGCCTCTGCGGCTCCGGCAGCATCGACGGCTTCTTCAGTTTGCCGGCGTGATCTTCAGTCAGAGCTCTGAGCGTCTCCGTGTGTTTCCGCTCTAGCTCCTGGGTCCGCTGTGCGACAAGTTTCTCGATCTCCTCGTCCTTGCTGCGGAGCTTGGCGGCAAGCGCCTCCTCGCGAGCAGTAAGGTCCTCTTCGTGAGCATCGAGCCCGATGCGGCGCTCCGTCAGGCGAGCTTCTGCTGCGGCGGCCTGCTGTGCAGCCTCCTCCTGTGCCTTCTCGACATCAGATTGCTTCATGAGGAGGTCGTTCCAGTTCTCGCTCAGCTGTTCCCGAGCAGTCTTCAGCTCTTGGAAGGCCTCAGCATACCAAGCCTGCGTCTCCTCGACGCGCTTTTGGAAGTCCGCCTCTGCTGCATCAACAACCGCTGCCCTGGAATCCAGCTTATCCTTCCGGGCGCGGTAGAGTGCCTGGAGCTTCTGATAGTTGTCGTGCACGGCTTGGAGTAGCTGCTCTTCCTTGGGTTCACTGCTGCTGGCAGCGGCGATGACGTCTCCATCCAGAGTTTCTCCTTCCACCGGCGCCCCAGTGCTTGCCGTCCCTGGCATGCTGACGAACAGGTTGTCGCCGGCCTTGAGATAACTGCTTGACGGGGGCACATCAGATGTGGACGATTGATCTTCACCGGCAGCTGGGGGCTCCGCGACCGGTGTAGCGCCAGGCGCTCCTGCGGCAGGAATGTCGTCAGTGCGATCGTAGGTCTCCTTGCCGGTCCCCTCAGCAGACTTCTTGGCGGTTTCTTCCTGTGCGGCCTTGGCGGCCTCGTCCGCTACGACCCTGTCGGCCTCGGCGGCAGCATCCCTGGCGGTCTCCTCGATGACGGTTTCGACATCCATGGGTTCCGCCAAGAGGAAATCTGGAAGCCCAGGAAGGGAAGCAAGATGAGACCAAGATTGAAGTTCAAGAAGACAAAAAAAAGAGAAAAACAGGAATAGCATGTACTCTGAGGCGAGCGGTTTACCTGCGTCGAGCTGCTGAGGAGGGTTGCCGGAGCTAGTGCTCGCTGGATCTTCTTCATCGCGGTAAAGCTCGCTTGCCGAAGGCTCATCTCTGGACGGTGTAGTCGATGGCGGCGGCACGTCAAGGACGGTTCCCATTGGTACTCCTTGTTGCCGCTCCGCTCCTGCACGCCCGGAGATGTCAGCAGTAAAGATACGCACCCCGGCACTTGCCAGCGGAAAGTGCATAACGGACTCACGCTGGGGGCTGCGCTGGGGGCTGTGTTGAGGACTGCGTTGTGGGCTCGACTCCGGGCTGATGTTGATCGTTTCTGGCGCACCTGAGGTGCTCGCCGGTGGTTCATCGCCCGTTGAGCTCTTCGCCCTCTTCGCCATCCTTTGCGCCAAGGTTTCTACATCTCTGTGGAGGCAAGCCAAAGCGAATTAGTCAAGTGAAGCCAGAAATACAGGAATTATAAGGTGCGGCAAGGCCCTTACTCTTCTTCTTCCGATTCCAAGGCAGAGAGGTCGAAGACGACTTCCGCTTCGGTGCCTGGGCGAGGAGGTGGAGAAGGAGACCTGGCGCGTTTGGCTGCAGCGGAAGCAGTAGGTTGCTGCGACCCTGCTGCTCCAGCCGCTGGTGCCGTCGTATGGGACACTCCCGCCGCACCAGTTTGTGCCGCGGTCGAGCGTGTTGTACGTCGCACGGGCGGTTGTTGGGCCTCTTGCCACTGCGCAGCCATGCCGGCCGCCTTCTTGCTGGGAACCTCATCTCTTGAGGGAGACTGACTTGCCAGAGCATCAAAGCTGGATTTCCGAAGAACGCGCTTTTTCTTCCCTGGAGCTGGGGGCTCCTCGTGCGGCTGCTCCTCGGTTGGGCCCTCGATGGTAGAGCCCCCGGCAACCATGCCACTCTGCTCCCCGGCAACTTCCTCTTCCTCGGAAGAGGTCTCCCCTGGCACCGTCTCTTCTTCACTGGTGTCTCCTCCCGTGAAGCCAAAGTCGCCGGCCTCCGCGGCGAGGTTTGCCTCTTCCGCCCTACTAGCAATGTAAGCTATTTCTTCATCAGTGGTGGGACGGATAAGTTTGGGATCTTCCCGGGTGGCCCTCTCCGACAAGTTGTCAAAGAACTCCTGCACTTGTTCTGGAGCCGGCTCTACCCAAGTCCCGTCAAGGCCGTGGGCATTGCACACTGGCATCATAGCAATGATAGAGCTCAGGGCAGAGTTGTTGCACAGAGGCACGACTCCAGGCGGCAACATGAACCTCCCGTCGGGCCTGAACAGCTTGTGGCAGAGATACATGTGCTGCAAGACCGTGAAGTTGTGATTCAAGCCAGGGCGCAGCCTCATAATATCTGCTGCATTCTTGAAGTCCCAGGCTGGCCTCCCCTTATTGTGCAGAGGGGCGATGCGACGATGAAGGAAATCTGCGCCAACCATTTCAATCGTTAGCCCGGCAGCCTTCAGGCGGTGGATCCTGGTGATTGCAATTGTGAGCTTCTTGTCTTCAGGGTCGAGATCGCTCCAATTCTCACCACGGGCCACCTTCTTCTGTCGGGGCACGCAGAATGGCTGAGGGTCTTTCTCCTGGATCCAGCACCACTCGGATCGCCACTCATCCCACTTCTTGCGGTAGAGACCCCCTGGGTATATATCCTTGTTCCATGTCCTTGGAATCCAAGTGATAGATCCAGAGAGGGCGTCTCCTGCCTCGATGCGGGGGATGAAGTAGTGGCGGAAGAGGGCCATGTTGGGGACCACTCCGGCAAAGTTTTCGTAAAGATGCGCAAAGACAGACATGCACGTTACGGCGTTCGGCGTGAAATCCAAAAGGCGGAACCCGTACGTGTACATGATGTCGACGAAGAAGTCGGAGAAAGGAGGACAGAGCCCGCAGTAAAAATAAGCAACGAAGAAAGGGTATCTATCCGCGCCGCCCCCGGCAGAAGCCAAAAGCGCGCAAGTTTTGGGATGGCCATTTGTCTCCTTCCCCCATACGCACCTGTACTGAGTAATCAAGGTGTGCCCGTCAAGCGTCGGGTCGAAGACGGCACGCTCTCTCCGCATCCGCACCAGGTCCCCTTCATCTGCTCCTGCGGCTGAGCCGGCGGCTTTCGCCGCTTTGCCCTTGCCTGCTTTGGGCGGCATGGCGGCAGTGGAAGCGGAGTCCGAAGGTGGCGAGGGTGTGCGGGTGGCGGAAGAATGGAGCAGGCGTGTTTCAGGCTAGGGGAGGAAGACGATGGCAGCGTCCAGATTGGAAAAGATGAGAGGTAAATGAGCAGCGCCCCTGCGGATTCCTTTTTATGGGGAAGGAGCGGAGGTTGCGGTCGTTCCGCACACGTCCCCCACGTTCCGCATTCAACGCGCGTCGTGGGAGGGCGCAGTAAAAGAGAAGATTATGACAGCAACTCCTGCCACGCGTGCCCATGCACTGTTTTGGGCCTAGCCCAACAACGCCACGCACCCGTGTATGGCCTAGGCCCGGGGGCTCCTGTCGGTGTACTAAAGATCGGGTCCTTTAGTACCCCGTACTTGTGCACAGACAGTTGTAGCCATACCTGCGGCAAGGCCTGCCGGAGGACGGCTGGAGACAGATGCAAGATATCAAGAAGGCATTTAAGCTGAAAATCGGAAGACCGAAGGCTGGGCGTCCGGCAAGATCTTGCCGGGCTGGCCCGTCGAGACCCCGGCAAGATCAGCCCCCGGCAAGATCCCACCGCTTCAGCACAGTGCCGCCGCTCCAGCGCAGCGACCAGCCTGTCGTTTAGGGCTTGTCCTCTTGGTTGCGTGTCACGGCGCTGGCCGCAGAAGGGGTTAGGCGGTGCTGATGGGACGAGTCCTTTTTCCATCCCCAAGAAAGGCAGGGACACTTGTTCAGAGCATTGAATGCGTCTTGTCCTAAGACGTTTGTCCTAAGACGTTTGTCCTAAGGCGTCAGTAGTAATCATGAGATACTGGTAATCATGAGATACTGTAGATACTTTACACCTCTTGTACTTCGCCACTGTTGGAGACCCCTTGGACATATAAAAGGAGGCCCAAGGCGTAGCTACAGGGGAGGGAGGCCAGATCCCGATCCTGACTCGACCCATTCTGTATGCGTAGCTGCTACTGTAGCTCCCAGAACTGGGCCAAGAACATCCACAGTAATACAACCAAGCAGGAGTAGGGTTTTACGCTTCCGAGCGGCCCGAACCTGGGTAAATCCCCTCGCGTCGATCGTTAGTTCCGCTCTTTGTGCTGTCCTTTCTCCCTTGCCGAACCGTAAAGGGATCCTTCGGTCCCATAGGTGTCGTTTCCCCGACACACACGATCTCCAGCATAATCAGAATCAGAAAATCCAGCAAGATCAAGTGATGAGCCCTTGGGATACCATAATCCAAGCGTTGGTGTGTGAGCTAAATATCGAAGAGTTCGTTTCACAGCCTGATGGTGTGATTCCTTCGGTGACGCTTGAAAGCGGGCACACATGCAAACGCTAAGCATAATATCTGGCCTAGATGCACATAGGTAAAGCAGCGAACCAATGATGGAGCGATATACCTTCTAATCGAAATCTTTTCCATTTTCGTCAGTGCAGAGTTGACCATTTGTAGGCATAGGTATCTTGAGGCCTTTGCGGTCTTGCATGCCAAATTTCTTCAGGCAATCCTTGAGATATTTCTCCTGAGAAATGAAGATGCCATTGGGTTGTTGACGAATTTGAAGTCCGAGGAAGAATTTCAACTCCCCCATCATAGACATCTGATATTCTTCACACATCATATATGCAAATTCGTCATTGTATTTCTTGTTAGTGCAACCAAAGATAATATCATCAACATATATTTGGCATATGAACAGTTCACCATCATAAGATTTACTGAAAAGGGTAGGGTCAAGTGAACCGGGTTTGAAACCCTTTTTCTTCAAGAACTCCTTCAGTGTATCATACCAAGCCCTCGAGGCTTGTTTGAGGCCATAGAGAGCCTTGTTGAGTCTGAAGACTTTGTCTGGATGCTTTGGGTCCTCAAAACCTGGTGGTTGAGCAACATATACTTCTTCCTCAAGCTTACCATTGAGGAATGCACTTTTCACAACCATTTGATATAAAAGGATATCATGATGGTTAGCATATGCAAGCAGTATACGAATGGCTTCAAGCCTAGCAACAGGTGCAAATGTTTCATAGAAATCAATACCCTCAACCTTTGTGTAGCCTTAAGCTACAAGACGGGCCTTATTCCTTACCACTTGGCCATTTTCGTCTTGTTTGTTGTGGTAGATCCATTTGGTGCCGATGACATTGTGCTTGCGTGGATCAAGATGCTTGACTAGCTCCCACACATTGTTGAGATCGAATTGATGCAATTCCTCTTACATTGCTTGAATCCATTCCGGCTCGAGAAAAGCTTCATCAACTTTGGTGGGCTCTGAAATAGAGACAAACGTGTAATGCCCACAAAAGTTAGCTAGATGTGAAGCTCTTGAGCGAGTGAGGGGACCAGGTGCATTGATGTTGTCGAGGATTTTCTCAATCTGCACTTCATTTGCCACTCGTGGATGTGCTGGACGAGGGCCTTGCTGTTGTTGTTGTCGTGCAGAATCCTTAGCATCAATTTCCTCAGGATCAGCAGTTTCTTCATGACGAGGGATCACTACTTCTTCATCAGCTATTTCTTCACTGGGCACAATTTTGCCAGTGCCCATAAGCTTGATAGATTCCTCAGGAGGCATTTCATCTAGCACAGGAGGAAGGTGCTCTCTTTGCAAGCCTTTAGTTTCATCGAACCGCACATCTACAGTTTCAACAACCTTGTTGTGATAGGTGTTGAAGACTCTGTAAGTGTGCGAGTCCTTTCCGTAACCAAGCATAAAACCCTCATGTGCTTTCGGTGCAAATTTAGAACTGTGATGAGGATCTCTAATCCAGCATTTAGCACTGAAGACTTTGAAATAACTCACATTGGGTTTCTTGTCAGTGAGGAGCTCATATGAGGTCTTCTTGAGGAATTTGTGAAGATATACCCGGTTGATGATGTGACATGCAGTATCAATTGCTTCAGGCCAGAATTGACGAGGGGTCATGTATTCATCAAGCATTGTGTGAGCCATCTCAATAAGTGTCCTATTCTTGCGCTCCACGACTCCATTCTGCTGAGGCGTGTAGGGAGCAGAGAGCTCATGAGTGATACCAAGTTCGTCAAGATAGTCATCAAGTCCTGTGTTCTTGAACTCGGTGCCGTTGTCGCTCCTGATGTGCTTGATCTTGAGACCATAATTTGTCATGGCCCAATTGGAGAATCATCTGAAGACATCCTGAACTTCAGTCTTGAAGGAAATGATGTGCACCCTGGTGTAACGAGAGTAGTCGTCAACTATGACGAATCCATAGAGAGATGCTACATTGGTTAGTGTGGCATAATGGGTAGGACCAAACAAATCCATATGAAGTAATTCAAAGGGACGAGTAGTGGTCATGATTGTCTTAGCTGCATGCTTGGATCTGGTCATCTTTCCAGACTCACAAGCACCACACAGATGATCTTTGACGAATTTGACGCCTTCGACGGCAATGATGGTATCTTCTTCTTGATGAGTGTGCTCAGATTCCTCATGCCAGCGTGTCCAAGACGTCGATGCCATAGCCAGCACTCTGAAGCTTTTGCTAGTAGACACGTGGCAGGCTGAGGACCTAGGGAGAAATCTACAATATACAAATCACCTTTCCTAAAGCCTTCGAAGACTTTGGATTTGTCAGATTCCATCAGCACAATACATCTATATTTGCCAAAGATGACAATCATATCAAGATCACAAAGCATTGAGACGGACATGAGGTTGTATCCAAGGGACTCGACAAGCATCACCTTTTCCATGTGTCGATCCTTCGAGATAGCAACCTTACCTAGACCCAATACCTTGCTTTTTCCTTTGTCGGCGTATGTGATATGCTTCAGATGAGACGGAGTAAGGGGAGCATCAGTGAGTAAATTCCTATCACTGGTCATGTGATTCGTGCGGCCACTATCCAGGACCCATTCAGTGGCTGTGGGTGTGTCATCCTGTAGAAGCATTAGTCTGACTTACAAATTCATATACTTCAAAGTGAAGAATATGATGATGATCAATTTCGTCAGACAATTTCATCAACGAACAGTATCTAGCAGCATAAGGGATGTGCAAAATGAATGATTCATTTCATCATGATTAACCTACATCCCAACAGGCATTTTGTCAGGTCTTCAGCAAATTCATCAGACATATTAGTTGTCTGAAGACATGACCCTGCAAAAGAGATTAGTTCTTCTTCTTAACCACCCACATCTGAATGGGTGGCTGAGAAGCAATGTAACGAAGTGCATTAATTGAGAACCTAGGCATTGAAGAATATGCATTTCTCTTCACAGGAGGGTTATAGTAATTGAATGAATAAGCAGAGAAATTCTTCAAGGTTTTGTGAACATAGTGGTTCGAAGAATAGTGCTCATATTCATCAAATCGCTGTTTGTTTCCCTACGAAACAGAGGCATTAGCACGACCATAAGTAGGTCTGCGTCCATTTGACGACTTTGATCCCTGTGAAGAATTTGGCCTGGGAAGTTTCTTCTTCATCGATGGTGTCATGATGACATTCACCCGAAGATTTTCTAGAAGGCTTTTGGGAACCCAGATTTTCTTCACAGGTGGACCGTTCCTGCAGTTAGTACCAACAAATCTGGCAAATACTTCACCATTCTGATTTTTGAACAGTTTGTAGTTGGAGTCAAATGACTCATCTGAAGAATATGAAGTATCACAAGTATAGCCAGATAAGGTAGATGGGTCTATTGGCGGTCCCTTTGCAGCAACCCATGTGGTTTTGGGATGCTGCTCAGGCTTCCAATACGAACCATCAGCATTGAGCTTTCTCTCAAAAGCAATACCCTCTTTCCTAGGGTTCCTGTGAAGAATTTGCTTTTTGAGCACATCACAAAGGGTTTGATGCCCTTTGAGGCTTTTGTACATGCCAGTGACGTACAATTCCTTCAGCCCTGCATTTTCATCAGTATCACTGGTGGCTTCCTCAGATGAGGGGTTAGTGGCCACCGAAGGAGTTGACGCAATTGAAAGTACTAAAGCATTTGAACATTCAGCTGAAGAATTTGCATTATCATGTTCAAGGCATTTTAGGCATGGTGCAATAAATTCTTCCTGAGCGGTACTGATCTATTGAGCGAGGAGTGAATCTTTTTCTTTTTGAAGATCATCATGAGACGCTCTTAGTTTCTCGAGATCTTGCTTCCTTTGAAGAAATTCATAGGACAGCTTCTCATGTCCGGCTGAGAGGGACACATGACGACTTTCAAGTTCATCATACTTTGACTGAAGACATTTGAGTTCGTCAGTCAAGGTGTGTGATCATTCCATTTCGTCGTTCAACAGATCATCGCTTTTGTCTAACAAATTTTGAATTCTTTCCATGGCATTTTGTTGCCGAGTGGCAATGTTAGCAAACTTGGAATAGCTGGGGGTCATGTTTTCATTAGATTCACCTTCACTAGAGGAAGATAAAGGTCTTTGTAGTACCTTGGTGCCTCTTGCCATGAGACAGACAGCTGACAAAGTTGAGGCAGGATCTGGATCCTGAGATATGAGGGAATTCCTGAATTTCACAAGCCAGGGATCGTCACGTCTATATGCCTCTTCATAGACGTCAGAGATCCTGTCCCAGATGAGCTTCGCATTGCCCGGATGATAGATGCGAGTGAACTCATCTTTGGTCAGACGAGAGCAGATGAAGTATTTGGCCCGAGCATCGAGTTGAGTGTACTTGCGAATGTCATCAGCATTCGCCATCTTGCAGAGGTCGGTCAATCCCAGTTTAGTAACTGTCCATAGTTCACTGTCCATGGCCAAGAGACGCTTTCGCATCATGACCTTCCAGTATGGATAGTTCGTGCCATCGAAGATGGGGCACGCAGCGGATACCTTGATCATACCTGCTGTCGACATAACTAAAACTCCAGGTGGTTAAACCAAAATCACACAGAACAAGGGAGTATCTTGCTCTGATACCAATTGAAAGCGCAGGTTAATTCCTAGAGGGGGTGAATGGGAGATTTTTAGAAATTCGTCAAACTCCGAAGATTTTGACAAAAATTAGAGTGACGAAATAGAAACAGAGGCGAAACTAGATCGACACAGATAAAAGTAGCATGCATATAAAATACATACAAGTGAAGAACATGTAATCATACAGGCAGACATGCATGAGGAAGATGAACTGAAGAAATGAGAAACAACATGATGAAAGTCTTCAGTTCAAATTCTTCAGAAAAGTAAAGCACAAGTTCTTCAGCAGCGGAATTGCGTAAAGGTAAAGGGGTGAGGAATTTGAAACCAGTTAGGCTCGGTGAAGACACAGCGATTTGGTAGACCAGTTCCAGTTGCTGTGTCAAATGTACGTCTAGTTGAGGCGGCTGAGTCTTACCTCGGAGGACACTTAGTCCTCACCGTATTCCTCTTGAGCTAAGGTCACTTAGACCTCGCCTAATCACTCGTGGTAAGTCTTCAAGGTAGACTTCCAAAACCTTCACAGACTTGTTCACCAGCACGCCACAATTACTCTTGGGTGCTCAGAACATGACGCCTAACCGTCTGGAAGAATGTCAGTCTTCAAAGGTAACAAGCATCGGATCACACAGATCAACTTCTTCAGTGATGCTCAATCACTTTGGCTCTGGTTGGGTTTTTCCTCACTTGGGTTCTCACAAAGTCGTCGGAGGAAGGGTTGCTCTCAAATGACAAGTGTCAATCTCTCTCTAGAGCAGCCAACCAACTAGTGATTGTGGGGGCGGCTATTTATAGCCAGAGGGCAACCCGACATGAAATGTCATTAATGCCCTTCTCATACATGACCATTGTCAGGATAAGAATCCACTCGACAGCTGGCACGCGGTGCAGCAATGGTCGGAAAATTGAACTCTCAATTTCGTCGGGGCACTCAATTTCCTCATGATAGGCAGATCGCACTGGCGAAATCCTAACTCCTCAGCCTGACCTAATTTGTCAGTGACTAGATGAATTGTGTCACTATCGCTAGCAAATTCGTCAGCTATTTCAGAGATTTCCAATTGCTTCACTCAAAGCGGTTGTAGTGTGTATAGGTTTGAGCATCGCTTTGAAGTATGCTAAATGTTTCACCTAGACCCCCTTTAACAGTATGGTTCTTCCTATGACTCAAATAAGAAGAAAAGAAACTATGAAAACAAAGTCTTCAAGCTTCAAAGTCTTCACATCAATTTCTTCACAGGCCACACCAAATTCTTCACTTTTTTAGGGGTCGACTTCCATGGGTTAAACCAAGTCTTCAGGGACTATTTCACCTGTGTATACTCACAAACACATTAGTCCCTTAACCTATTTGTCTTCAATACTCCAAAACCACTAAGGGGGCACTTGATGCACTTACAATTACATCGGATAGAACTCCAAGGAGATCGAGGAGAACATTGTATTGAAGATCAAAGAGAGAAAAGAAGCCATCTAGCTACTAGCTATGGACCTGTAGGTCTGTGGTAAAGTACTCACACATCATGGGAGGGGCAGCAAGGTTGATGTAGAAGCCCTCCGTGATTGATTCCCCCTCCGGTAGGGTGCCGGAAAAGGCCTCCAGATGGGATCGCGGAAGAACAGAAGCTTGTGGCAGCGGAAAAGTTATTTCATGGGGCTCTCTGTTAGTTTCCCAATATTTGAGAATTTATAGAGGTGGAATTAGGTCAAAAGGAGCCACAAGGGGCCCACAAGGCATCTTGGCGCGCCCCCTGAGGTCGTGCCATGTTGCCTTGTGGCTTCCTTGTGAGGCTTCTGGCCTCCTCCCGAAGCTTCTAGGGTCTCTTTTGTCTAGAAAAAAATCGTCAAAAAGTTTCGTAGCGTTTGGACTTCGTTTGGTACTGATTTCCTGAAAAACCAAAAACAGGCAGAAAACAGCAACTGCCACTGGGCACTAGGTTAATAGGTTAGCCCTAAAATGATATAAAATAGCATATAATTGCATATAAAACATCCAAGATTGATACTATAACAGCATGGAACAATCAAAAATTATAGATACGTTGGAGACGTATCAACGTGTCATAGACACAGGGGAGGTCAAACCCAGTCAAAACGGGTCAAATCCGCCGGCGGCTAACCGCCGGCAAGGTCAGTCGCGGCAAGGTGGCTCGGAAATTGCCCATAGGGCACTGCTCGAAGAGCCGTTGAGCTCTCTGGGTAGCTCGTGCGATGGCACGTCCAATGGTGGTGGCCGTCGGGCCTGGGGTGGCAGGAGTCGACGGCGGCGAGCTCTTTTGTGGCGGCCGGAGCTTAGGTGTGCTCGGGAACGGTGCTGCAGCATGCGAGCGAGTGAACAAAGGGCCAGAGATGCGCTACGGGTCGTTGCCAACTCGTTAGGCACGCCGGGGTGACAAAACGGTCACCGGAGCGTCGTTGGCGACGAGCTCAGGTGACAGTGGGTTTCGGTCATCACAGGATCGATGGCTAGAGAGCGCAATCCACATGGGGAGGAGGGGGAAACGACACGGGTGCTCACGGTGGACTCGCAGAGCAGGTCAGTGGGCTCGGGGAGGCTTCTGCGGTGGCGAATCAACAGAGGCGGCCGCCGGTGCCGAAGCTCGAAGACGATGGCGATGGCGATGCTGAGGGGGCTCCCGGCTTGCTTCCTTAGGTGTAGAAGTGAAGCGCGTGACGGCGGAGCGACTGGACACACTGGCTAGGTGAGGGGGGCTCGGTGGCCGCGTCGTCGAGGAGCGGCGCTCTCGAGTGCTCACGGGGAAGAGAGGGAAAGAGAGCCAGAGGAAGGGAAAGTGAGCTGCGAGAGAGGGATAGGGCAGAGGAGGCCGTGGGCGTCTCACTGGCGCTTCGGATGGGCTCGAGGGGGGGAGCAGGCAGGGAGGTGGCGTGGCGCGCAGGCGCGCCGTGCTCTGCTTCGCCTCTGCCTTCTGGCAGAGGTTGAAGACAGCTATGCCCCTGGTGGGCTGGGCCTGCTACAGTGCTGGGCCGGCTGGGTACACACTCTCTCTCCCCTTCTATTTTCTTTTTTTTTTGTTTCTGTTTTCTATTTATTTATTTCTGTTTTGATTTGATTCAAGATCAAACCATTTTGTAAACTTCCTGAAAATTTATATGTGGACTTAGAGGACTTGCATAACACCACATATGAGGTTTCAGAAATATTGGATTCATATTCTATTTAATATGAATATAAACCCAATTCAAATACATATTGATTTAAATTCAAATGCCCAAAATAATTCCTAAAAAATGCTCCTAAATTTTGGTTTGAATTATAGTTCTTGCCAAAATTCTCAAAACAATTAAAGGAACAATTGAATGAGATTTCCAGGGTTCTTTACCCTTTTTATTTAATAATTTCTGAGGCTTTTGAAAATTCCCTCAATTCAAGTTTCTTGAATTTAAATATGATGCATGATGATGCTCACTAATGCAATTATTTGCAATCAATCTAGGGCTATGACAGAGCCATATTAACCGGAAAGAAGGCAGTACATATGGACTAGTAGTACTAGTACTACTTTGATGTGTCCCGTCAACTCGCAGAACGTGGAGAAGCTTGCTTGCTACGCCCTCTCCATCGCCTACGCACGCAGTGGCTCGAAGGAAGAGGAGAAGCTTGCTTAGTACGCCCTCTCCCTCGCCCACGCATGCGGTGGCTCAAAGGACGAGGAGAAGCTTGCTTAGTACGTCCTCTCCCTCGCCCACGCGCGCGGTGGCTCGTAGGACGAGGAGAAGCTTTTGACTACTGCGCGCTCTCCCCCGCCCTCGCCCATGCGGTGGACATGTAGTAGTTCATTCAGTGTCAGTTTGCCAGAAGCATACACTGTAGTACCATCATTGTTCGACTTCCCGAAGAGGCGAAGAGCCAGGTGCAAGGTTTTATAGTAGTACGAGTAGTCGTACTACTAGTAGTATGTACTACTACTACTACTACAAGTAGTACTATAGCGAACAACCGCTACTGTATGAAGCTGCCACGTCACCTTTAGCCAAAGTTGTGCCACCTTTTTTTGCGTGTTGGAGTCCATGCAACAACCAGACAAGTTGCACGTACACATAACACATTTACTAGTAAGTTCTAAAGGACAAATGCCAAGATGCCACACAAGTTCATCTCCACTTCATGTGATAAATTTGTGCACGACTACTCTACCTAGATTTACAGTGCAATCATTCACAATTTACCATACTCCACTTACACGTTATAGATGGGCTCCATGTTGTCCTCGTGGTTCCAGTCCCAGGTGTTCTTCAGAGATGGCATGATCCATAGCAGTGGGCAACGGTTATCATTGTCGCAGCTTTCTAGTGTGGTTCCACACGATGGAGACTCATCCAATTTGAAGCGGCATAAATCAGGGACAGCGTGTCCCAACATGTTGTTCATCCAAAGGTGCGCACTGAAAACACAACCATGCTTCATGAACGGCAGGCCTTCAGTGTCGTGCACGGAAGATGGCATCCGTTTCACAATGGGGTAGCTATCCCTAATGAAAAGCGAGTACTCTCCAAGAGTGTTCCTTGGCTCCCACATAGCATCACGGGGGTCGAACTCGGAGCCGTTCATCTGGTACACGTGGCATCTCAGATCTGGAAACATGGTGGCATACATGGTCAAGGTCCATGCAGGATAATGTCGTGCTCAAATATGGCACGCAGTAATATTGTGCAGCAAGTAGTACTACTATAATACTATAAGAGGAAGTACAGTAACCGACTTATTATATATGCAGGAGATAAGACATGGAAAAACAAAAATGGTGGGAATGGGTTCAAGAGCCTAATTATACGCGTCCTCCTAGTAAAAAGTACTACTCCCGCCGATCCCTGCGACACACTAGTACTACTATGGATCCGAAGTACTAGTACTACTAGTACAATGCAAGAGAAGGTGAGAAAAAAATATCTAGTATTCAATTGTACTCGTAGTACTAAACATGTCCTCCTCGTGGTTCCAGTCCTAGTCAACAAAAGAAAATACTAACTAACAAGTACTAATAGTACTAAACATGTTTGCTACTATAAGGTCACATGGCAATAAGATAATACACTACTCTAGCACACGACAATGAGAGAATGGAATACCTGGGTACATGGTAAGGGTCCGATCGTGGAAGATCGTGGCACCATGTTGCCCATCAAGGGTACCATGGGTAACGACTGCTAAGATAGTTGATCCCAATTGGCTAAAGTCAGTTACAAGGTTCCATGTTAGACCGAATCGCGGATGCACAGGCACATCTAGGATTGGCGATCTGATTTTGATCGGGGGATGCATGGAACCTGCAAAATAATGGACTACCGTTAGGGATGCAAATGATGGTTAGTGCATTACGTTTGTTATATCCCATAGCGTAGGATGGCACCCAGATGAAACAAGTCCCCTGGCTTGTCACCGCAAAGATGTGGCCTACATGGCACACTGTGTCCTCGAACTTGTACGAGAACAAATCTGCCGCGGCCAACATGTGCCAGCCTTTGCCGTTAGGGCCATCCTTATTGATGGCAATACTTAAGTCGAACACCGCGATGAGATTGTAATCGTCATAGCTGCGGTACTTTGTCGGTGGATCCACAATTGCTATTTTCTTCAATTTCATGGTAGCATCATCATACGTATTCAAGCCCTGCCAGTCCGCAAGGGCGATCCCAGTGCTGGACAAGGGGTCTACGTGAACGGTCGCACTACTATGGATGTTGTGCAAACTGATATTGGTATCCAACCATATGTATGCAAGCCAATCTCCATTGGCACCAACCAAAACATGTGCAATAGTGGGCAGCGAAGGAATTACGGGATGGAATAAATAAGTATATTAGCATGATCAGACTCGTTGACTGACTTGCTCATCGGACAAAATTTGACTGCCTCTCAACGTCGGCAACTCAAGCGGCGTCAACGTGCAACCACGGCCACGTTGTGGTGGATTATTCAATGGATTCTCCCAGTGAATAACCTCCTCCTCGAGGACGCATGGAAGACCAACAAGCATGGCCTTCTCCCAAGCCTGTTTACACACCGTCTTGAAATAGTTGGTGCAGGAACCACTGGGTCTCGTGGCAGTGAGGAAGGCGGAGCGGCGTGCGATTTCTCCTAGAGGATCGTCGTCCAAGGTCTCCCAGCCCCGACGAGGAGGAGAACCGCCTGGTGAATCCATGGTAGTAGCGACGAACTGCCTTGGTCTCTTCGGGAGGGGAACTGGCGAGGAGAAGATAAGAGTGTAACCGCAGGGCCTCGTCCCTACGAGGAGGAGAACCGCCTAGCGAATCCAAGGCTTGTCTTGAGGCCGGCTTGATTGAAGCGTTGTGGTCTTTTCGATTGATACATTGCATTTAATTCCTTGGCTACTGTTCTCGAAAGAAATAAATCACAAAGCCAAGTATTTGCTCATTTCCTTCCCTCAGCTGCATGCATGCAGTGAAGTGGCCATTAAAACGAGATAAAAAATGATGACTGGCATGTGCATGTGCCATGAGATGAGAGAGAGGGGCACGCATGTGGCCATGAGTCCAACAGACTGAGATTTAATACCACGTAGAGCACGGTTTTTGTGGAGAAAAACCTATGCGGTAATTGGGCAGTTTCTAAACAAGATTAATTCGTCCCAGCCAATGAACATCTACCAGAAGGGAGGGAGTAGGAGTACTAGTACTAGTACCACTACATAGCAGTTTTGAACTTTTGAATCTCAAGACCAAGGAGCTACAGTTGCTAGTGGACGGTACTACTGTTCTCTAGAACCATCATTGTACTATCAATGCACGGAAAGTACACCTGCATACTGCAGACCTGCCTGCTGCTCTATTCATGCACGTAGCTGACCTACCCAGCCGCTCCTCTCATGCGCACAAGCAGCCTGTTCATCAGCGATGGTGATGTGCACATAATCGCGTCAAAGCGGATGTTTTTTTATAGAGTTTAGAGCTGATCGTAGTGCAACTTTAGAGACGATCCAATGTAAGGAGCGAAGTCCATGCGTGCAATGTACTCCAGTACTATAAGGAGTGAAGTCCATGCATGCAACGGCACAAGCTACATACTTTAGATCCAGGGCCATATTGCACTGTTCCCAATGCGGCACCAGGCTTTTCTGGCTCCTCCGGCTTAATTGGGAGGCGCTGAGGAAGCAGCAAGCGAGGGGCGGCTTGCAGGCGAGAAACGCTACTGTGATATAGTATTAATAAGTCATCTCCCTCCTCACATGGCACCTCCCAGCCTGATCTCACGCGATCCACGAGATGATGGCGCACGCAAAATATATGGGAGGGAAAACCCATGCAAGTGGCTTGGCTATCCGGTGCACCCAAGTTGTGGTGCGACACGTCTATCGGACTTTCTGTAGGAACGAAGTATGTCTACCAGAGGGGGGTGAATGGGAGTTTTAAATTTTCTTTCGGAAATATCAAAACTCTCGGAACCCAGTAGCGGAACGAATGAAAAACAGTATTTAGTGAGTGAATACAAACTGCCGAAAGGAAACTAAAGCATGCATCGAGGTGAATCACATAATAGATACATGTCACATGGCATTGTTTGAATGTAAAGGAGAGTAGCAGAGGTGACCAGTGATGCTCGATGGCGACGAGGTATTTGGTAGACCAGTTCGCCCTTCTGCAAAAGGACTACGTCTGGTTGGAGGGGTTGTGCTTTAACACAGAAGATAAACTCTCTTTGCCCTATTCTCCTCGACAATTGGTTCATCAACCAATGCCGATTACTCGTGGTAGATGCTTGAGGCGATCTCCGAACCTTTACAGACTTCTTCTTCGAGAACCACAATTACTCTTGGTCTCTGAAGAAATTGACACCTAACCGTCTAGAGAGTTCGCAGCTCTCAAGAGTAATAGGCGGAGCGTACTGGACTTAGATTCGAGTGATGCAGAACCACTATCTAATTTTTCGGCTCTGGGGTTTTCTCTCGGTGGATTTTAAACTCAAATCAATCGGAGAGGGGGTTGCTCAACAATCTTCTCAGAATCAAACGGAGCAGCCGCCGGACAACGCCGGTGCGGGGTGGCTATTTATAGCCGCAGCCTTCCCTGATGGGAAATGACCATTTTGGACACGCGGTCCAGCCAATGGCCAACCAACACGTTCACAACGGTCGGATTTTAAGAGCAACGGTAACATTACTTGGGGAGCAATTAATGCTAACTCCTCGGTCAGAGACAAATCTCTCGCAGCGAAGAAGATCACAGTCTCTTGCTGGCAAGCATTTGCTCGGAACACAAAGAGATTTCTCTCGCAGCTTTCATAGGATTTGGGTTAAGCATCAGCGAATCAAATCTTTGAACGCTACACCCCTCTTAATAGTACGGTGGTCCTATGACTCAATAAGAGAAAAGAAACAACGAAATGAATGCTACGTCTTCACTTCGCCTTCAATATTCTCGGACGCAATCACTTCCTTCGGAAAGGCACCGAACCAATTGCTTCACGTCAGCAATTTTTGAGGGGTCACTCTTGTCGTCATAATCTTCGGTGATAACCTTCACTGCCACGCAGTGGATATTCTTCGGAGTTTGAAACCAAACTCCTCTTGACTCCAGGGACCTATTACTCTGTGTGCACTAGCAAACACATCAGTCCCTCACTGTTTGTCAACAATCTCCAAAACATAAGGAGGCAAATCATTGCACCAACAATCTCCCCCTTTTTGGACGATTGATGACAAAACAGATATTCATCGAAGTGAAGATAGATAAGTAAAAAACCAATACCAACAAGAGTGAGTAAGTGTTACTTTGCTCGAAGATGAAATAGACTCCCCCTAAATGTATGCAGGGAAGAAAGATATGAGATAAATTTTCCTGCAAGAATTGAAGTATATGGAGGAAATTTCAATCATCCGAGACATTGATTCGCACTGATGAGATATAATCCATCGAGATCGTAGTGCAATCAATTTTAACTTCTGATAATAATTCCACCTGCAAGATAAATGCTTCGAGAGAAATAGTGCAGTAGCAGGGGTAATGAGCATTACAGCACATAAGTTATCGAGTTTTACAACATCGTTCTCGGATAAACTTAAACCAGAAGTTGCAAACTCACACGAAACCAAAATCAAACGAAACACCGAAAGCAAATCTATCGAGACTCGATGTAATTCTCCCCCTTTTTGTCAACTAGTGTCAAAAAGGTGAGGAATAACAGGAGTAAAGAAATGCAGAGCTTGGCTCAATCAGTGGCATCTCCAGACGAGCTATCCGAGGTTAGTTCTTCTTCGGAAGTGATGGGATTGTCTTCGTCTTCAGTAGCAACAGATTCTCCTTCAATAATAAGAGCTTGAGGCTGAGCAGACGAGGGAATAGCTGGAGTGGCCACAGGAGGAATACGGGAATGCATATTGCCTTCGGCGGGTTTCTCTGTCGGTGAGGTGGCTTCAGATTCGTCAAGCAGTTTGCGAAGCTTGAGATGAAGAAGATCTGTTGTAGGCTCACGAGCAGGCAGAGGAGTACTCCGATCTTGAAAATCTTCGACAGTGAAGCCTTTGTCAATATAGTCATAAAGCTCTTGGAGATTGACATTCAGTAATTGTTTCTCGGTGAAGAACTTGCGAAGCAATTTCCAGAGTCTCTTCTTGGTTTCATCAGCTATCAGATGCATTATCCTTGTGCGATTGTTAAGTGCATTCAGTTCGGAGGCGAGATGTTCTTTCTCGCGATGATCCTCAGCTATATGTTGCAGTAGCAGCTGTTGTGTACGCAAGCTAACTTCGAGTTGCGATGGAGGATGTGGCGAAATCTTTAGATCGCGCTGAGGCAAACGGGGTCCATCAAATTGCTGGTGATAGACTTGGGATCTTGATGCGGGCGATTTGCCCGAAGAGATATCATCCATGACTTTCAAAGTATCGCGAACAGGAGGAATGAAGCCTTTATGGCTTTCCTTCGCAAGATACACTGTGCGCATTGCATGATCAACAACTTTCTGGATCCATGGCGCAAACACTTTGATGCAGAAGGGATATTGAGTAGAATCCTTCAGGATGCGTAGGAACATGTCTTCCACATCGAAAATGTATCGCTCAGAGATTGCATATATAGCATTACGAAGAACATCTGAGATGGACTTGTCCGGATTCATACCAGCCAGAGGACAAATGGTGTAAGAGAGCATGTGGAATAGCGTCTGATTGTCGAAGGTTAAATGCTCAGGACGAGGTGGACCATTGTAGTCACGAATCTTTTCAGGATCCATAGTGCACTAAAAAATTTCATCCGATATGACATCAATGTTATGGACCCGAATTTCAGTGCTACCATGCTCAAAGCGAGGGAAATGGAAGTGCGAGACAAAATCCGTTGAAGTGCATTTGATGCATTTTCCTTCGGTCATCCATTCCATAACCCATTTGGACCTATCAGATTCATCGCCAGAGATATATAGGGTAGCATAGAATTGAAGAATAATTTCTCTGTTCCAAGGGTGCTCGAACTCAAAGACTTTGGTGAGGCAGAAATCATCCAGATCCTGAAGCAATTGATTGAAACAGCCAATGTTGCGCATAGCAGGGATGTCCAGATATTCATGAGGAAATATTTTTCTGCTCTCATAGAGGACCTGAGAATAATAGATGGCATGTTCCTTCGTCCAGAAATGAGGCGATTCTAAAGTGTGCGGCCCATCATATGGACTGGCCTGAAAGAATTTGGGATGCACATTCCGATTGAAAAGAGGACCTTTTGCGCCTGCGCCTGACAAAAACAAAGGCAGTTCTTCACGAGGGTATGGATATTTAAGTTCTTCTTCAGGAGAAAGATATTCATCACCATAGACAACCGAGTCCGTGCGGCGAGCTGAGACAGATTTCCGTTCGGAGAGACCAACATCTGATATTCGTGTAGCTTTGTCGATGGATATCTTGAGTGGAGACGGAGCAGGTGTTGCAACTGTGGGAGGTGCCGAGGTAGAAGGCAGCAGAGCAGGTTCAATCACAGTAGGCATTGAGGTGGAGTCATGCACTGAAAGTTGTTGCTCGACTGGAATCTGTTGTTGCTCGACTATAGGAGAAGCCGAGACTATTGGAGCTTCATGAGCCGGAGAAGCTTGGGGCTCGGAGCGAGGGATTTCACCTTCCTCAGAGACAAATTGTTGCGAGGGAATATCAGCTCGAGCAGGGGAGGCCACAGGCACTGATTCAGTTGGCCTTGGCGAGGGAGGAGCATCCGAGTCCATGACTGGGGGGTTCGAAGGAATAGCTGGTTCAGGAGATTTTTCTTGCGGAGCACGTGATGGTTCTTTCGGAGCAGGAGGTACATTTTTTGACGCAATTCTTTTTCGGTGCTTTTTCTTTTGCTGAGCAACTTGATCAATATGGCCCTTGACTAGATCATTGTACCCAGTGACTTTTGCTTGATGTTCATCATAGATCTTCCGAACAATTTCATCTAGATCCATGTGAAAATGTAACCTTCGGTGGCGAAGGAGAGTCATGGCACGATTGATATCCTTGTAGGAGTCTTCGAGCGCTTTGATGACAAATTTGGAAGAGGCAGATTTCATGCGTTCATCAATGTCCACTAGCTCGGCAGAGAGAGAGTTGATCTCAACGGCATCCTCTCTCAGTTCTTGAACTACGGAAGTGGCTTGAGTAATGACTTCGGCAGGAATAGGTAGGGAAGCCACTTCTCCATCGAAAGGATTGTCCACAAATTTATCCAGCTGTTCCATGATGAATATGTGATCATAGTAGTGAGGAGCATCAGACTTGACAGAGGGAGCAGTCTGGACAGGGACTTGCTCGGTTGGAGGTTTTGAAGCCAAAGGCTGAGTCAAGGTAGGCGCAAATTTAGCAACCTTCTCCTTCGGAGCAGTAGCCTGTGGAGCAACTTTATCGGTAGGCGCATTGATTTTCTTCAAGTCAGGTTTGGGAATATTTTCGCCTTGCTTGGCAGTACTCACAGGAGCGTCAACTACCAAATCCTTCAAATTGATAGCATCTGGATGAGGAGTTGTGTTCACATGCTGCTTCATTCTGACAGTAGTAGCAAGGGTCTTTCGAGCTGGGATCTTCTTCGGTGGTGCATCTGGAATTAAGTTAACCCGAAGATCAGGCAGCACAGTTGATGTGGTAATGTTTACTTCCTCGCTGAGAGTAGCAGCAACTTCTTCCTTGGTGAGCGGAGGATCATCATCATCAGCAGAAGAATCATCCATGCGAAAATCAGCAGCAGGTTCAGCCTTTTTCCTCTTTGGTGTGCTCTTTTTCTTCGCAGCAGCGATGGGATCATGCTTGCGCTTAGAATGACTTTCAGATTTTCCTTCGGCCTTTTTCTTCTCCACATCATCTTTGAGAAGGCGAAGGTTTTCCTGTTCATGAGCCTTTTTCTTTTCGGCCCTCTGGGCTCTCTTGATGGCATTGCGCTGACGCTTAGCAAGCTCATTGGGATATGATTCAGGAGTTCGAAGGGAAGACTCATGAGCATTGGATGGAGGTGGTGGTCTTTCTTGGGGACCGTTTGCCTTGATGAGAGAAATTTCACGGCAGTCACCCCATGGTGGGTGAAATGCAAAGTTCTGAGCAAACCGAGGATGAACAAATTCATAGTTGAACCACTTGCGCACCCAGTGGCGGCGAATCCATTGTTGACGAGTATCTCTGTGATGTTTGGTTTCTCCTGGAACAGTGTCATACCGATCATGAGAGATGTATTCGGCGGTGTTGGTGTATGCCTGTCTACCACCCCTCTTTTTCTTCTGAGCAGTCTCTTCTTGCTCGTCGGCATTTTGATCGGTCCTTTTTCTCTTGCTGGTTGATGGGCCTACCGTTGGGGCCTTAGCATTCGGAGCTTTGGATTCATCAGCAGTGCCCAGAATAACATCATCTCTGTCAGCCCGACTGACTGGGTTAGCTGAATCCTCGACTGACTGCATTTCTCTGTGAACGTAGATAGATGCGAGGGAAAATGGGAACAGGGTTACGAATGCACACAGCGAAGATTTTGAAAAAGGAACACATTTTTGATGAAGAAATAGATGCAGACTTTGAGAAATGTTTCGGGCGAAGGAAATGTGTAGAACGAACTAGTAGGTTCGAAGAGAATACTAGTAAACGTGCTAAGCATTCCGTTCGTGCGAGACATAACACAAACCCTAGATCTGAAATGTTTCGGATGCGAGGGACAACTACAAACCACATCCGCACAAGTTACCTATCAATAATGATCTGAGAAATACAGTAAAAAATAGGCAATTTTTACCGCGGACGAACTCGAACAGAAAGAGAGGAAGAACGAGTTCGCACTACACATACCCTAACTCGGTGATGTGTAGTAACTACGGCGGCGCGGAGAGGAAGATGATCCGCGGTGGCGAGGAATGACTCCGGCGACCTCTTTCTGGCAGTGAAGCGGCGAAGATGGTCGACGTCGTCGAGCTCGAGGAGGAGCAGTGCGGTAGGGCTTCGGAAGGTGACGATGGGGAAGATGCGAAGTGAAATGAGGAGGGTGGCGGCACAGCATTTATATGCGAGGCGGAAATAACCGCACCCTGGTGAATCTTATCGGACGGCCAGAGATAAAGGACTATTGCGATTCAACGGATCGGATAAGCTAGCAGTTGATGATCAGCACGTGGCAACCGTCACCAAAGAACGTGGTCCAGACTTGGGCGGGAAACCCCAAATTTTGGACGGCTTTCGCCAAAAGTGATTAAGTTCGGACCGAAACTTTAACGTGGTCAAGGACACCAGATGAAGTTTCGTTCCCAGATGAAATTTGTGCATTCATAACGGAACAGCATAGACTGGAAGATATAGAATAGAGGGAAAAAATAGGGTCCTAGGTATTTCACTCAGACGAGAAAACACAAACTCCAGAGAGAAAAACTATGAGTGAAATACATTCGGACTAACACAAAGGTTTCAACTGCAACTCAGCGAAGAGAAATTGTGGTGGCGTTACCCACCGTATAAGAACTGTATGACCATTAGCGTCGCACAATTATCGTGGCACCCGGTTCGTCTAGTTCTTCGTTAATGTATTCACTCTCGGAAAGAAAATTTCACTTTGTCGAAATTTTCAGGCTCTTCGAGTGTTATGCACCCATTCCTTCTAAGATGTGGAAGTGTTGGTACGGGTGTCGAGTCTAGCTTACTGCGCGTTTGTGGAATCTAGGATATTTAGCTCACACCGTAGCGCACAGAATCTTTTCTCATCGAGAGGCTTGGTGAAGATATCGGCGAGATTTTCTTCGGTATTGACGTGACTGATAACAATATCCTCTCGAGCAACATGATCGCGTAGGAAATGATGTCTGATCTCAATATGCTTGGTGCGAGAGTGCTGTACAGGATTGTGGGCAATTTTGATTGCACTCTCATTGTCACACAATAGAGGGATCTTCTTGACCTTGATGCCATAATCCTTCAGAGTCTGCTTCATCCATAATAACTGAGTACAACAAGCACCAGCAGCAATATATTCGGCCTCAGCCGTAGAGAGCAAGACACAATTCTGCTTCCTTGACGACCAACATACCAATGATCTACCGAGGAAATGGCATGTCCCCGAAGTAGATTTCCTGTCAACCCGGTCACCTGCATAATCTGAGTCTGAATATCCAACGAGGTCAAACTGTGCTCCCTTAGGATACCATAAACCTAAGGTGGGGGTGTGAGCCAAATATCTCAGAATACGCTTGACCGCTTGGTGATGCGATTCTTTCGGTGCAGCTTGCAAACGAGCACACATACAAACACTCAACATAATATCAGGTATGGATGCAAAAGTGTGCTCCAGTAGGCGGAATAGAACCAGACTCTCTCACGCAGGCGGTATGATTAACATAGTTTTTTTTCGAGCACGACGACACAATGTTGCTCGCAGCAAGGTTAACAAAATATATTAAAAAAAGGCCGCCGTGCTTTGGGCGCGTATCGAATCCAGAACCATGCATTGAGAGCTTGACTCCCGCAACCACTACAACACAATGAAGTATTGCTATTTGTTACTAGTAGATTCTTTGTTATACATATTGGAGTATATAACAAAAAACTACCACTTCCAACCAGTCGTGCCAAGAAACCACCACTCTACAAAAATTAGCAAAAACATACCAAAAAATTCTTAATCCATCGCAAAAAACTACCAAGTGCCGATTAGGCTCATTTGAACCCATGTGGCACCTTAAGTTAACGTCGTCTGTTTGACCGGCAAGTTAGGCGTTATGACTTGTGGGACCTACATGTCAGTCTCTCCCCGAGTCACCTCCTACCTCCGGCCCTTCCACCTAGTCATCTTCGGCCATGGGAGGATGCCACCGCCACCGGCTGAAGGCAAGGTCAAAAGCGCCGGTAGCGCGGAGCCCATCTTGTGGCAGCCCGGAAGCCAGCTCGACGCGGCCCTCGCGGCCGCTAGCTAGCCAAGCTAGCACACAACCTACTGGATGCATCCAGCTGCTTGTGTGCAAGCTTTGCTAGCTAGCTTGGCATGGTGGTGCGGCGGCTTGCTCATGAGTGTCGCGCTTAGGCCAGCCATCCGGCTCGGGCAGAGGCCAGCGCGGCGGCTTCCGCGCGCGTGAGCCACGCTCGGCCAGCCAGCCCGTACGAAGGCCAGCGCGGCGGCCGGCCCGTCGGGAGGACCGGCAGCCAGCTCGCCCATCACCGGCGCCGGCGGCGAACACGCATACGAACTATTTGAAGAAGAGGATAGATGCTCACATGTGGGTCCCACCTATCGTAATAGTCAACACTATGGTCAAACAGACAGTGTTGACTTAAGGTGCCTCGTCAGCATGGACGTGTGGACCAACCCTGTCATAAACGGGTTTAAATGAGCCTAATCGGCACTTGGTAGTAGTTTTTTCGCACGGATTGAGAAATTTTTGGTATGTTTTTGTTATTTTTTGTATAATAGTTTCTTGCTAGGGCTGGTTGAAAGTGGTAGTTTTTGTTAAATACTCAACATATTGTAAGTTGGAGTGAAAGTTAAGCTTTGGAAGTCAATAAGCATGGCTAGTGTTGGGGAACGTTGCATGGAAAACAAAAAAAATTCTACGCACACGCAAGATCTATCCATGGAGATGCATAGCTATGAGAGGGGGAGTATGTCTACGTACCCTCATAGACCGTAAGCGGAAGCGTTAGAACAACGCGGTTGATGTCATCAGACAACTTCACGATCCAACCGACCGAGCACCGAACGTACGGCACCTCCGCGTTCAGCACACGTTCAGCTCGGTGACGTCCTCGACTTCTTGATCCAGCAAGATGGAGAGGTAGTGGATGAGTTCTGGCAGCACGATGGCGTCGTGACGGTGATGGTGCTACTATCTCCGCAGGGCTTCGCCCAAGCACTGCGAAAATATGACCGAGGGACGGAACTGTGGAGGGGGGCGCCGCACACGGCTAAGACAATGTTGTGTCTTGTTTGGGGCGCCCCCTCTCCTCTATTTATATATGTGTAGGGGCTTGGAGTAGAAGGAATAGTGCCACGTGAACAGTACCACGTGAATAGTATCGCGTGAACAGTACCACGTGAATAGTACATACGTGGACTTGGACTCCAAAGTCCAATCCTATTCCTACTAGGACTCTCCTTTTTTCCTTCCCTAGCTGCGTGGGCTTTTGAGAACTTGGTGCGCCTGGCCCAATAAGGCCAGGGCGCCTCCCCTTAGCCCATGCCAGCCCTTGGGATGTGGTGGACCCACTTGTGGACTTCCGGACCCCTCCGGAATCCTCCGGAACCTTCTGGAAGCTTCCCGGTACAATACCGAAAAAACTGCACCTTTTTCCGGAACCCAATCTATGACTTCCCATATATAAATCTTTACCTCTCGACCATTCCAAGACTCCTCGTGACGTCCGGGATCTCATCCGGGACTCCGAACAACATTCGGTTACCAATTCACATAACTCATATAACACTATATCGTCAACGAACGTTAAGCGTGCGGACCCTACGGGTTCGGGAATGATGTAGACATGACCGAGACGCCTCTCCGGTCAATAATCAATAGCGGAACCTGGATGCCCATATTGGTTCCTACATATTCCACGAAGATCTTATCGGTCGAACCGCAATGACAACATACGCAATTCCCTTTGTCCGTCGGTATGTTACTTGCCCGAGATTCGATCGTCGGTATCTCCATACCTAGTTCAATCTCGTTACTGGCAAGTCTCTTTACTCGTTCCGTAATACATCATCCCGTAACTAACTCCTTAGTCAATTTGCTTGCAAGCTTCTTATGATGTGCATTACCGAGAGGGCCCAGAGATACCTCTCCGAAACACGGAGTGACAAATCCCAGTCTCGATCCATGCCAACTCAACAGACACCTTCGGAGATACCTGTAGAGCATCTTTATGATCACCCAGTTACGTTGTGATGTTTGATAGCACACAAGGTATTCCTCCGGTATCCGGGAGTTGCATGATCTCATGGTCGGAGGAACATGTATTTGACATTCAAGAAAGCAGTAGCAATAAACAGAACGATCATATGCTAAGCTAACAGATGGGTCTTGTCCATCACATCATTCTCCTAATGATGTGATCCCGTTATCAAATGACAACTCATGTTTATGGTTAGGAAACCTTAACCATCTTTGATCAACGAGCTAGTCTAGTAGAGGCTCACTAGGGACACGGTATTTGTTTATGTATTCACACATGTATTTAAGTTTCCGGTCAATACAATTCTAGCATGAACAATAAACCTTTATCATGAACAAGGAAATATAAAATAATAACAACTTTATTATTGCCTCTAGGGCATATTTCCATTAGTCTCCCACTTGCACTAGAGTCAATAATCTAGTTCACATCGCCATGTGATTAACACCCAAGAGTTCACTAGAGTCAATAATCTAGTTCACATCACCATGTGATTAACACTCAAAGAGTTCTAAGGTGTGATCATGTTTTGCTCGTGAGAGAGAATTTTAGTCAATGGGTCTGCAATATTCAGACCCATGTGTGCTTTGCAAATCCTTATGTCATACTGTAGATGCTGCTATCACGCTTTACTTGGAGCTATTCCAAATGACTGCTCCATTATACGTATCCGGTTTGCTACTCAGAGATATCCAGATTGGTGTCAAAGCTTGCATCGACGTAACCCTTTACGACGAACTCTTTATCACCTCCATAATCGAGAAACATTTCCTTAGTCCTTTAGTTACTAAGGATAATTTTGACCGCTGTCCATTGATCCACTCCTGGATCACTCTTGTACCCCCTTTGCCAGACATGTGGCAAGGCACACATTAGGTGTGGTACACAGCATGGCATACATTATAGAACCTATGGCCGAGGCATAGGGAATGACTTTCATTCTCTCTCTATCTTCTGCCGTGGTCGAGCTTTGAGTCTTACTGAACTTTACACCTTACAATACAGGCAAGAACTCCTTCTTTGACTGATCCATTTTGAACTCCTTCAAAATCTTGTCAAGGTATGTACTCATTGAAAGTCTTATCAAGCGTCTTGATCTATCTCTATAGATCTTGATGCCCAATATATAAGTAGCTTCACCGAGGTCTTTCATTCAAGTATCCTTTTATGCCATCCAAAAATTCTATATCATTTCCGATCAACAATATGTCATCCACATATAATATTAGAAATGCTACAGAGCTCCCACTCACTTTCTTGTAAATACAGGCTTCACCGTAAGTCTGTACAAAACCATATGCTTTGATCACCTCATCAAAGCGTATATTCCAACTCCGAGATGCTTGCACCAGTCCATAGATGGATCGCTGGAGCTTGCACACTTTGTTAGCACCCTTAGGATCGACAAAACCTTCTGGTTGCATCATATACAACTCTTCTTTGAGAAAACCATTAAGGAATGCAGTTTTGACATCCATTTGCCAGATCATAAAATGCGGCAATTTCTAACATGATTCGGACAGACTTAAGCATCGCTACGGGTGAGAAAGTCTCATCGTAGTCAACCCCTTGAACTTGTCGAAAACCTTTCGCGACAAGTCGAGCTTTGTAGACAGTGATATTACCATCAGCGTTTGTCTTCCTCTTAAAAATCCATTTATTCTCAATGGCTTGCCGATCATCGGGCAAGTCCACTAAAGTCCATACTTTGTTCTCATACATGGATCCTATCTCAGATTTCATGGCCTCAAGCCATTTGTCAGAATCTGGGCTCATCATAGCTTCTTCATAGTTCGTAGGTTCGCCGTTGTCTAACAATATGACTTCCAGATCAGGATTACTGTACCACTCTGGTGCGGAACGTACTCTGGTCGACCTACGAGGTTCAGTAGTAACTTGATCTGAAGTTTCATGATCTTCACCCTTATCTTCCTCTCTTATTGGTGTAGGCATCACGGGAACGGTTTTCTCTGATGAGCTACTTTCCAATTCGAGAGAAGGTACAATTACCTCATCAAGTTCTACTTTCCTCCCACTCACTTCTTTCGAGAGAAACTCCTTCTCTAGAAAGGACCCATTCTTGGCAACAAAGACCTTGCCTTCAGATCTGTGGTAGAAGGTGTACCCAATTGTTTCTTTAGGGTATCCTATGAAGACGCACTTCTCCGCTTTGGGTTCGAGCTTATCAGGTTGAAGCTTTTTCACATAAGCATCGCATCTCCAAACTTTAAAAAACGACAGCTTATGTTTATTGCCAAACCACAGTTCATATGGTGTCGTCTCAACGGATTTAGACGGTGCCCTATTTAACGTGAATGCAGCTGTCTCTAATGCATAACCCCAAAACGATAGTGGCAAATCGGTAAGAGACATCATAGAACGCACCATATCCAATAAAGTACAGTTACGACGTTCAGACACACCATTACGCTGTGGTGTTCCAGGTGGCGTGAGTTGTGAAACAATTCCACATTTTCATAAATGAAGGCCAAACTCGTAACTCAAATATTCACCTCCGCGATCGGATCATAGAAACTTTATTTTCTTGTTACGATGATTCTCTACTTCACTCTGAAATTCTTTGAACTTTTCAAATGTTTCAGACTTGTGTTTAATCAAGTAGATATACCCATACCTACTCAAATCATATGTGAAGGTTAGAAAATAACGATACCCGCCGCGTGCTTCAACATTCATCGGACCGCATACATCGGTATGTATTATTTCCAACAAATCAGTAGCTCGCTCCATTGTTCCGGAGAACGGAGTTTTAGTCATCTTGCCCATGAGGCATGGTTCGCAAGTATCAAATGATTCATAATCAAGAGATTCCAAAAGTCCATCAGCATGGAGTTTCTTCATGCGCTTTACAGCAATATGACCTAAACGGCAGTGCCACAAGTATGTTGCACTATCATTATCAACTTTGCATCTTTTGGCATCAATATTATGAATATGTGTATCACTACGATCGAGATTCAACAAGAATAAACCATTCACAAGGGTGCATGATCACGAGGGATTTTATTCATATAAACAGAATAACCATTATTCTCTGACTTAAATGAATAACTGTCTTGCAATAAAAAATATCCAGATATAATGTTTTATGGTCAATGCAAGCACCAAATAACCATTATTTAGGTTTAATACTAATCCCGAAGGTATTACGAGCGTGTCGATATTGATCATATCAATCTTGGAGACACTTCCAACACATATCGTCACCTCGCCCTCAGCTAGTCTCCATTACTCTACAGCTCCTGCTTCAAGTTACTAATATTAGCAACTGAATCGGTATCAAATACCCAGACGCTGCTACGAGCACTAGTGAGGTACATATCAATAACATGTATATCAAATATACCTTTGTTCACTTTGCCATCCTTCTTATCCGCCAAATACTTGGGGCAGTTCCGCTTCCAGTGACCAGTTCCTTTGCAGTAGAAGCACTCAGTTTCAGGCTTGGGTCCAACTTTGGGTTTCTTCGTGGGAGCGGCAGCTTGCTTGCCGTTCTTCTTGAAGTTCCCCTTCTTTCCCTTGCCCTTTTTATTGAAACTAGTGGTCTTGTTAACCATCAACACTTGATGCTCCTTCTTGATTTCTACCTCCGCCGATTTCAGCATCGCGAAGAGCTCGGGAATTGTCTTCTCCATCCCTTGCATATTATAGTTCATCATGAAGCCTTTATAGCTTGGTGGCAGTGACTGAAGAACTCTGTCAATAACACTCTCAACTGGAAGATCAATTCCCAGCTGAGTCAAGTGGTTGTGGTATCCAGACATTCTGAGTATGTGTTCACTGACAGAACTGTTCTCCTCCATCTTACAGCTGAAGAACTTGTTGGAGACTTCATATCTCTCAACCCGGGCATTAGCTTGAAATATCAATTTTAGCTCCTGGAACATCTCATATGCTCCATGGCATTCAAAACGCTTTTGTAGTCCCGGTTCTAAGCCGTAGAGCATGGCACACTGAACTATCGAGTAGTCATCAGATCGAGCCTGCCAGGCGTTCACAACGTCTGCAGCAGCTCCTGCAGCAGGTCCATCACCTAGCGGTAAATCAAGGACATAATCCTTCTGTGCAGCAATGAGGATAATCCTCAAGTTACGGACCTAGTCCATGTAATTGCTACCATCATCTTTCAACTAAGCTTTCTCTAGGAACGTATCAAAAACAGGGGAGCTATTGATCTACAACATAATTTGCAAAGACTATCAGGACTAAGTTCATGATAAATTAAGTTCAATTAATCAAATTACTAATGAACTCCCACTTAAATTAACATCCCTCAAGTTAACTAAGTGATACATGATCCAAATCAACTAGCCCATGTCCGATCATCACGTGAGATGGGATAGTCATCAATGGTGAACATCTCCATGTTGATCATATCTACTATATGACTCATGTTCGACCTTTCGGTCTCCAGTGTTCCGAGACCATGTCTGTACATGCTAGGCTCGTCAAGTTTAACCCAAGTATTCTGCTTGTGTAAAACTGGCTTACACCCGTTGTATGTGAACGTAGAATCTATCACACCCGATCATCACGAGGTGGTTCGAAACGATGAACTTTAGCAACGGTGCATACTCGGGGAGAACACTTTTATCTTGAAATTTAGTGAAGGGATCATCTTATAATGCTACCGTCGTTCTATGAAAAATAAGATGCATAAAGGATAAACATCACATGCAATCAAAATATGTGACATGATATGGCCATCATCATCTTGTGCTTTTGATCTCCATCTCCAAAGCATCGTCATGATCTCCATCGTCACCGGCTCGACACCTTGATCTCCATCATTGCGTCGTGGTCGTCTCGCCAACTATTGCTTCTACAACTATTGCTAACGCATAGCGATAAAGTAAAGCAATTACATGGCGCTTGCATTTCATACAATAAAGAGACAACCATAAGGCTCCTGCCGGTTGCCGATAAATTACAAAACATGATCATCTCATACAATAACGTATATCACATCATGTCTTGACCATATCACATCACAGCATACCCTGCAAAAACAAGTTAGACGTCCTCTACTTTGTTGTTGCAAGTTTTACGTGGCTGCTACGGGCTTCTAGCAAGAACCGTTCTTACCTACGACACAAAACCACAACGGTGATTTATCAAGTTTGTTTTTTTAACCTTCAACAAGGACCGGCCGCAGTCAAATTTGATTCAACTAAAGTAGGAGAAACAGACACCCGCCAGCCACCTTTATGCAAAACAAGTTGCATGTCTGTCGGTGGAACCGGTCTCATGTACGTGGACATGTAAGGTTGGTCCGGGCCGCTGCATCTTACAATACCACCGAATCAAAATAAGACGTTGGTGGTAAGCAGTATGACGATCACCGCCCACAACTCTTTGTGTTCTACTCATGCATATCATCTATGCATAGACCTGGCTCTGATACCACTGTTGGGGAACGTTGCATGGAAAACAAAAAAAATTCTACGCACACGCAAGATCTATCCATGGAGATGCATAGCTACGAGAGGGGGAGTATGTCTACATACCCTCGTAGACCGTAAGCGGAAGCATTAGAACAACGCGGTTGATGTCGTCGAACAACTTCACGATCCAACCGACCGAGCACCGAACGTACGGCACCTCCGCGTTCAGCACACGTTCAGCTCGGTGACGTCCTCGACTTCTTCATCCAGCAAGACGGTGAGGTAGTGGATGAGTTCCGGCAGCACGACGGCATGGTGACGGTGATGGTGATGCTATCTCCGCAGGGCTTCGCCCAAGCACTGCGAAAATATGACCGAGGGACGGAAATGTGGAGGGGGGCGCCGCACACGGCTAAGACAATGTTGTGTCTTGTTTGGGGCGCCCCCTCTCCTCTATTTATATATGTGTAGGGGCTTGGAGTAGAAGGAATAGTGCCACGTGAACAGTACCACGTGAATAGTACACGCGTGGACTTGGACTCCAAAGTCCAATCCTATTCCTACTAGGACTCTCCTTTTTTCCTTTCCTAGCTGCGTGGGCTTTTGAGGACTTGGTGCGCCTGGCCCAATAAGGCCAGGGCGCCTCCCCTTAGCCCATGCCAGCCCTTGGGACGTGGTGGACCCACTTGTGGACTTCCGGACCCCTCCGGAATCCTCCGGAAACTTCTGGAAGCTTCCCGGTACAATACCGAAAAAAACTGCACCTTTTTCCGGAACCCAAAATATGACTTCCCATATATAAATCATTACCTCTCGACCATTCCGAGACTCCTCGTGACGTTCGGGATCTCATCCGGGACTCCGAACAACATTCGGTTACCAATTCACATAACTCATATAACACTATATCGTCAACGAACGTTAAGCGTGCGGACCCTACGGGTTCGGGAATGATGTAGACATGACCGAGACGTCTCTCCGGTCAATAATCAATAGCGGAACCTGGATGCCCATATTGGTTCCTACATATTCCACGAAGATCTTATCGGTCGAACCGCAATGACAACATACGTAATTCCCTTTGTCCGTCGGTATGTTACTTGCCCGAGATTCGATCGTCGGTATCTCCCTACCTAGTTCAATCTCGTTACTGGCAAGTCTCTTTACTCGTTCCGTAATACATCATCCTGTAACTAACTCCTTAGTCACTTTGCTTGCAAGCTTCTTATGATGTGCATTATCGAGAGGGCCCAGAGATACCTCTCCGAAACACGGAGTGACAAATCCCAGTCTCGATCCATGCCACCTCAACAGACACCTTCGGAGATACCTGTAGAGCATGTTTATGATCACCCAGTTACGTTGTGACGTTTGATAGCACATAAGGTATTCCTCCGGTATCCGGGAGTTGCATGATCTCATGGTCGGAGGAACATGTATTTGACATTCAAGAAAGCAGTAGCAATAAACAGAACGATCATATGCTAAGCTAACAGATGGGTCTTGTCCATCACATCATTCTCCTAATGATGTGATCCCGTTATCAAATGACAACTCATGTCTATGGTTAGGAAACCTTAACCATCTTTGATCAACGAGCTAGTCTAGTAGAGGCTCACTAGGGACACGGTATTTGTTTATGTATTCACACATGTATTTAAGTTTCCGGTCAATACAATTCTAGCATGAATAATAAACCTTTATCATGAACAAGGAAATATAAAATAATAACAACTTTATTATTGCCTCTAGGGCATATTTCCATCAGCGAGTTACATAGTACGTATGTGTACGTAATTCAAACTAAATATCGACCATGGGTGACTAATATCTTTATGGAAAACTCGAAACTATGCAAATACAAATGTATTATTGATACTTGTTTCCATAACTTGGATCTACGTTCTATTCAACAGCTGAGCATGTGGGGCCTTAGCACGATGACTTCCCGACTGTCTAAAACAAGGTTTTGCCGTCTCTGGTAAGGAGTAGGATGACTGCGGCGCGCCTTCGGCTCGCTCTAGTGCTCATAGTCATCGTTGGGTGGTCTACGAACGTGTAGATGTATTTTTTTTTCACGTCCGTGTTCGTTGCACGACTGTTGATGAATAGATCGTATGTTTTTCACAAGGAACCCTTGGTTGAGCATGTGTGCGAATGAGAGATCGTGCGTGTGTGTGATATGGAGAGACTAAGGCAGAGATAAGAGATTCATTGTGTGTTTGTGTGTGTGTGGAAGATAGCGAGAGACCTATGGGGCTTTGTGTTGTGTAACGTGGAGACAGATAGACATAGTCATAGAGTGAGTGTGTGAGATACACATGCGGACATAGGGAGAGATGTGTGAATTAGAGAGATGGGGAATTTTGGTGTGCATGTGAGTTAGAGAGAGAGGCAGGGATATATATATATCTGGAGCTGGAGAGAATAAACAAGGGTGTGTGTCTTAAAAGAGGGATCCAGATAGATGGGGTGGTGTGTGTGTTTGTGTCTGTTTGTTAGCGCGCGTGCGTGTGAGAGGGAGAGTGTGTATGTGGAGAAGAGAGACCACTAATGATGTTAACCTAGTAGGGAAGGGGGGATGATATGGCATCTGTGTCCAAGAGAGAGAGAGGCATGTCTAGTAGCGGGATAGCGTGGGTGCAGGCGGGGGTGCGTGCTATATATTTGTAAGAGACATCGAGTGTGTGTGTGAGAGGGGTGCGAGAGAGAGAGAGAGTGTGTGTGTGTGTGTGAGAGAGAGACAGAGAGAGTCGATTGTGTGCGAAAGTGGCCTATAGATAGGGAGTCGAGGTCGATGGTGTTCGAAAGTGGCCTATGTAGGGAGACACAAGGAAAGCGAGTCATTGTGTGCGTCGGAGAGACTTCATGGGAGATCTAAATAGATGGTGGAGAGAACAGCGTGCGAGTTTTGAGATCGATGATACGCTAGAGAGTTATGGAGAGAGTCACAACATATAGAGGGAAGGAGGGTCGGGTCCGCATGTGGGAGAGATATGGAAAGAGGAGAGAGGTGCACAAGGAGAGGGAGGGTGTTTGTGTGTAGTGGGGGTGGTGAGTGAGATGTGTATCAATGTGAGAGAGAGATAGAGAGATGGTGGAGAGCATGCGAGAGCCAGATACCTAGGGAGAAAGACGTTGGGGGCAGTATTTTGTGTGTATGGGAAAGATACACGGCTATAGAGTGTGTGCTTGGGAAAGAGAGATGCCGGGAGACCTAGAGAGTGGGGGAAGAGATGTGTGCATGTCCGAGAGACAAAGAGATAGAGACCTATATTGGTGTTCAGACCTAGAAGAGAGAGAGAGGGGATAATGTGTCCGTGTGTTTGTGTTCGGGGGAGAGAGAGGCTTGTGTGGGTGGAAGAGGGGTCGGGGTGGTGTGCTTCAGATAAAGAGTGAGGGGTGCATGTCTGAGAGACATAAACGTAATTAAAATATATGGTCAAGAGTGTGTGCACTTATGCTTGATCAATTTGTTTCATAGTTTGGACTATGAGATAGCGATACTTTTGAACATCCAGGTATACTTTGAAGTGCCAGAATTACTGACCTAAGATTGAAAATTCTGAATTCGACTGCATTATTAGCTTTTTTAATTCATTTAAATGGGGGTACATTTTTTAACCCGAGATTGCGTGATTTCAAATTCATATATCAAACCTAGCGATATACACATACAGTCGTGTTCAAACCTTATAATCATCCACTTTATTCATACACATACATATCTGTTTGTGTCATCATATTTAGGATAAACACATTCAAAATTTCATTTGAATTGGAGCATATGATGGTATTTGCTTGCACTAGCTCAATGATCCATATTTGAATCGAATGGACAATCTAAGTTTCGAGTTGGAGACATTGATTTTCGAAACTTGCACCTTTTTTTTGTGTGCACAACAAATAAATACTCGGCAATGATATCATAGTCGGTTGTACAAGACCAGAACACATAATTTCAGCCGCCAAAAGCTTTCAAACTTCCCTCTCACATCGAAATTTCTCGTGCCCGAAAGTTTAGCCCTGCGATATTCCTCTTTTACCCCTGCTACATCAACGGAAAAGGGCTGCTTTGGTAACTCCATTGTTTTCCCTTCTCTGCCCCCAACATTCTAACCCAGAACGCCTCCCCTCCCCGCCTCCCCCCTCCCCTCCCCCAAGCCGCCAAATCTAGTCCTCCGCCGTAGTGGTGCACCTCACACCCCGCCAGATCTACCTTCCGCACCTTGGAACCCCCAACTGCCAACTCACCACTGCACCGGAGCCGCTTCAGCGACTAGCTTGTCCACCGCACCAGATCTCCTTGACCGCCATCATGGTCCACCGCACCGGATCTGCTTCACCGGCGCCCTCGTCCACCACAGTGTAGGCCCTTCACCGACGCCCTCGTCTGACACATCGCTGGCCCTTCATAGAAGCCCTCGTCCGCCGCAATAGATCCGCCTCACCGAAAGCATTGTACACCGCGCCAGATGTGCTTCGCCGACGCCTTCGTCCACTGCACCGGACCTGCTCCACGGACGTCATATTCAACTCCATCGGCCTAGCTTTACTGATGCCGCCACCTCATCAAATTATTTCAATTAGTACTCCTTTGGTTTTTCTCGTCTTTATTGTACAACAGTTCACTTACCACAGATTAGCTTTCTTGGATGTCGACAGGCGCCGCAACCTAAGCACCGGAGCCGCTTCACCAATGGCGACAGCCGGCCCAACTCAACCGCAACATGAGCACCATCGACGACACTTAGCTTTCACGTATGACAACGATGCCCATACGCCACCAAGAATCAGGTACTATATATTCTCCAACGGCCGGCGCCTACGTTCAACTTCTTAGCATAAGCACCGCACCTTCGAATTTCTTCACGGCATCATTCAATTTTTTTATGAGAGGCGTTATTCTGCTTGCACCTGTAGGTCCAAACATGTGGTAGTGAACAGGTTATATGTGCTAAATTACAAATCAGTGCACCTGTAGTTACAATGCTTTTTCTTTGTCCTAAGTATTACTGTACTTCCTAGATATTACTGCCTCCTATTTTACTTCTTGTATATTTATGATAATGGTGTTGTTCTGATGTCACCTGTTGGTTACAATTATTGTACTAGACTGCTTCTATGTTCTCTATGCTAAATTACACATCAGCAAACTAGCTTGTAGTTCCGCTGCTTTTGGTTCGTCTTAACCTACATTTTTCAAAGCTAAATATTACCACACTGCTCCGAGCCTCTGTTCATAACTTTTTTGTGAGTTATTGATCTTCCCAAGTTGCATGACTAATTTGTTGCTTTTATTCATTATGGAGCTGCCAACCGCATCAAGCAAAATGCTTTTTCTTTTGGGGCTGGCACCTCGAACAAGCATAAAAATAGAGTGAAGCACATATATTGTCGTGTAATCACACACCCTTCTTTCATTAGTTTAGATGAACCATTAATGATCAATTTGAACCAGTGCATGTGATTAAAATTAGTTTTACCAAAATAGAGGGGGGAAATAAACTACAACGACTAGATTTGCATGCACGGGATGCTGACGACATCTTCAAAGAACATTGCAACAGCAGCAAGCCTTCATAGTGACATATGGTAAACCAGTGTGTTTTAGTTACTGTGAAATGTCATGCGTGTCGGCTGCTCCCTTGGCTTGTTCCCTCAACCTGTAATCCTACAAAATTACAAATAGTCTAGTTGCCTGCTTTGCTGTATTGCTTGATTAGAATGCTTATTTGTTACTTGTTAGGCTATACCTGAGTTGGCCAATGTGTCAGCAGTGCCTGTCGTACTATCATAAAGAAATGCATGCCTACTTCATTTGACTCCTTAACTTTTCCTATGAACTCCATCACAAGACTGTCCTGCTAGTTTATGTGAGGCCATACTGTTTAAGTGCCTTCTCATAATATTTCAACTATTTATATGCCTGGGCAACTTAAATATAGTGGTGGTACACTGCCTTTCATATAACCATTTTAATTTGTTTTCGGCTGATGCAACTTCGAACCATTTAAATATAGCTTGCCATGCTCGGCAATAATTCGTATGTAGTTTACCATGTAAGCTTACTGCCTGGATCATGTGATAACTATTTGTTACTTATGTCCAGCGGAAACCTTTCAGGATGCAGTTTAAACTAGACACAATGTACACCCCCAGGATCTATTTGTGGAAGTAGTGCGCCATCCATGTTACCAGATGGTAGCAGTTCAGAGGCAACCCCGTTGGAGAGCACAAATATTATAGTTCTTGAGGCTCTACTAGAGGCAGAAAGAGACGGTGTGGCTTCCATGAATGAGGCAATCCTGATCTTGAGGCTGGAAAATATGCAATTAGCTGCACGCATTATGCAAGCAAACCAAGCAGTGGAGCACGTAAGACAGTTGCATTTGGAGACGGAGAAGGTCCTGCTGCTTCTGCTATCTGAAGCCCAGGGTAATCCTAGTTCTTCTTTAGATACCAGTTGAAATTGTCAATAGATTAGTATACTTGCATGTTGTGTCATGTTTGTGAATGGATTATGTTGTAAGACCCCTTATTTGTTGTCCATGTCTTGTAATGATCTGATTTTCTTAGGTGAGGTAATCCTCAGTACTTGTATGAGTGGACATAAGGAGAACTGTTTTTCGTGTGAGCAGATTGTGTTGGATGATTTAACTGTTTGACTCAAAGTGGATTCAACCTACTGAATTCAAGGATCATGGCATTTCTAGATCATATTCATATATAAAGGTGGAATAAATCTTTGTTGTGGTTTAGAAAATATATATATATGAAAACATAGAATGATGTATGAATATTCGTAATCAAATATAAAATGGATTCGAATTTAGTTGCCAGGGTAAACATGAATGCTTATTCTCCCAAAATTTGAACGAAGCGGTTCTCAGTAAAACACCCACTCCCTCATCGGCTGCCCAAAACCAGTGTTTGCAAGATGGAAATTACTGTCTACCCTTGACACTCACATTCTATCGGCCCGATTTCTAGTGGTCTCAGTAGGGGTAGGTCTGTAACTTCACTCAGACGTGACATGACCGCCTCTCACCCCATTCAGACACGGTGGGCGCCAAACGTGGGCGGTAAAACACATTTGATTCAAGTTCGTCCCAAAGACCTCTCTCTCCCCCTCCATTTCCCCCATTCATACACGGTGGGCGGCAAAACAAACTCTTCTTGGCCGAAATCGATCTAGGCAACTATTTTAAGTAGGGGCGGGTTTGAAACTTCACTCATACGTGACACAACCGCCCTACCTGTCAGCCCCGTACATACACCATAGGCGCCAACCGTGGGCGCTAAAACACCCTCTCCTCGCCCGAAATCGCTCTTTGCAAATATTGGGAAGATGTGAGATTACCGTTCTATCCCCAACCGATGTGACGTCTGAAATTTTAAATGGGGGCAAAGTTCATAACTTTCCCACATTTCAGAAAAGTGCGTCCCAAAGTGGTTCCCCCTCCATTCATACACCACGGTGCCAAAACACCCTCCCCTCGGCCGAAATCGCTCTCGGCAAATATTCGGGAGATGCGAGATTACCTTCCTATCCCCAACCGACCAATATCACTCTGATGTCTAAAATTGTAAACGGGGGCTAAGTTTGTAACTTTCCTCGCATTTGAGACAATCGCGTCCCAAAGACATGGTTCCCCCCCCCTCTCTTGCTCCATTTCTCCATTCGTACTCCGTGGGCGCCAAAACACCCTCTCCACCCCAGCCTCCTCCGTCCGCCACCCCATCCACCGCCGTACTCCTCCACCATGCCGGAGCAGCTACCCCGACGCCGTCGTCCATTACAAGAGATCAATGTCTCTCATCCACCACGCCGGATCAGGATCCTTGCATCGCGTCCTCTCGCTTCATCTGCATTGTCGTCCACCTTGCCGTGGCCGCTCCTATGACCGTCTCGTCCACGGCAACAGAACTTATCCCCCGATGCCGCCGTCTAACGTCTCAGATCTATTTCCGCGCCGCTGACAGCCATCGCACCCGCAGCACCCTCAACGTATCAGCAGAGGCCTACACGGCATCGCAAGAGAGGTGGTACTCTTTCATATCTGCTTAAGTTATTGATCTCACCCGAAAAATAGATCATCACTTGTTTACTGTACTTTCTTGTCCATACCAAATCTTAGTTGTTATTTGAAATCAAACATTGGTTGCGAAGTAGCCTTTGTCCAGTTTGCACCTTCAGATCTGCCATGGCACGGTCAACACTATACTCGCAATGCTTATGGTTTTCCCCTTTTATATTCACTACCATCATCCTAGGTGCTTCGTGTCAAGCTAGCACTGCTCCTCAACCCATCAAGCGAAACAACTTGCCACTCATAGTTCCAAAGCTTAGTTGTTCAAATACGAATCTGATAAGATGCTGATATTACTAAAATAGAGAACATTTAATTGGTCAGCTAATGTTCCTACATTAGTTTCGAAAAGCATGTGCGCCACATATAGAGAGACAGCAGGGAATTGTATTTCTTTATGCGCTCTGGTTCATCATGGGTGGGCAACACACATTGTATTATCCAAAATCTTCTTGCTCTTCCTTAACATGTTCCTCTTCTGTTCTTCTTAATAAGTATAGTAGTACAGTATGTTCCTTGTCGGGAAGTGGAGCAGGGACATTTGCAGTCGACAGGTATATTGGGTCGCTTCTGATGGATGCTCTCAACTATTCTAGTTGGTCTACCATAATATCCAGGAAATGCTGGGAGTTGTGTCGCCTTTGAGAGTCTAGACTGATAGTAACAGTATTGCGCCTTCAGTTGAATAGAGCTGCCCCTGTAAGGGGATCCGAAGCCTTTCTAGCCGTACCGGCAATACAGGCCCATATGTTTCGCCTGTTTCCACTTTCCCGATTTTACTCGTGATGCTTAGTGTTTTCCCCTTTTATCTACACTACTATCATCTATGTAGGTGCTTTGTGTCGTACTAGCGGCACTCCACCCTTCAAGCTAAATAACACACCACTCATAATTCCAAAGCTTAGTTGTTCAAATACGAATGTGATATGATATTGATATTAGTTAACATACACACATTTAATTGGTCAGCTAATGCTCCCACTTGAGTTTCCAAATGCATGTGGCAACATATAGAGAAACAGCAGGGAATTGCATTTCTTTGTCACTTGTTTACTGTACTTTCTTGTCCATACCAAATCTTAGTTGTTAGTTGAAAGCAAACATCGGTTGCTAAGTAGTCTTTGTGTGGTTTGCAGCTTCAGATCTGCCATGCCACGGTCAACACTATACTCATCATGCTTAGGATTTCCCCCTTTTATGATCACTACGATCAGGCTACGTGATTCGTGTCGTAAGAGCATTGCTCCACCCATCAAGCTAAACAAGCTTAGTTGTACAAATTCGAATCTTATATGATGCTGATATTAGTAAAATAGAGACAGGTTTAATTGGTCAGCTAAATGTTCCTACTTTAGTTTCGAAATGCATGTGAGCCACATATAGAGAGACAGGAAGGAATAGTATTTGTCTGTGTGCTCTGGTTCATCATGAGTGGGCAACAGACATTGTATAGAAAGACTTGTAATATCTACAATCTGCTTGCTCTTCTGCTCTTCTTTAACATGATCCTCTTCTCTTCTTTAATAAGTACAGTATATTCCTTGTTGGGAAGAGGAGCAGAGACATTTGCGGTCGACAGGTCAGGTCGAGTTGTTCTTCCTTAGTATATTCTGAAGCTGTCATCTTCGAAGTATCATTACTTCTGGAGCTCTCAACAGGGAGCGTATATTTTGAGTAGTAGGCCACATTATATTAATGCACACACCAAATTACAGCACACATGACATCTCTCAGAAGAATTGCACAGAGATAGCACATAGGGGTTTACAGGGAGGCGCTATTGGATTAGAATCCCCTATGCATTACAAAGATAATCTCACTTATTTTTATGTTTTCATGCATGTCAGGTATTGAACATGATCATAATGAATATGAGAATGGGTGCACGAGAGGAATATTGCGGAACAATCCACTTGCTAACAAACTTGGCATCAAGGGATTGAGATCCTGTCTGGATGCAATGGAACACACACGCTCCCCATCTACATATTCCATTTCAGAATATGATCCTAAAGACAATTCTGGCCTAGATAGAGACCCAAGTCTATTTAGCTCTCCAGATGAGTCAGAGTCAGATGTCCTATCTTATTTACCCATCAAGGTGCTTGCTCTAACTTGGCAAGGTTGTATTGGTCGCACGTATCTTGCATATGATGTCTTGCATTACTTCTACTTTGTTACACCACCATCTGCTTAGTTTACACATCATATCTAAGAATATGCCATGCCTATCCATTTTCTGTACCTATTCCATGTGTCATCATACCATGTTTTTTCACTCAAATGTTGTTTTTTCGTAATAGATGTCCAAAAGGAAGAGGGTGATTGCAGATCCTGAAGGACTACAAACAAAGTATTTGGAAAAGGCAGTGATCCATTCTCAAGGGATTATAGGATCTCACAACAATACTGTGCACTGGATTGCTCTTGTCAATACCTCTTGCCCTTTATCACCATACTTACACTCATTGTTGTTTGATTATGTAGCATCATTGTGCATGTTAGCTTCCTTATCCACCGTTTGCTCGAAATTACTCTTACATAAATGTAGAATAAACCCAATGGTAATTACCTGCTGTCATGTACTCCCTCTGTATCGAATTACTTGTTGCTCAATTGGCTGTATTTAGAAATAAAATAGTGCTAGATACATCCATTTCAGCGACAAGTAATTCCGGACGAAGGTAGTTTTACTGTACATACATTGAGAGATAGTTGATTGTCTGGCATTACTCTGCATCTTATCTGCCCTGCCCTCCATTTTCTCCAAATTATCAGCTCTACATTTACAATTACCAAAATGTTGAATAAAGCCAATGCCACTACACAAGTTGAGATCTGCATTCCTCTTGTTAGTACCTTTTGCCTTGTAACGTTGTACTTAATTGATAGCTATTTGATTATGTATCATCACTCTGCATCTGAGCTTCATTATCGTCTATTCCTTCCAATATTATTAGATCTATATTTACTCTTTACAAAATGTAGAATAAAGGCAACGCTTATGAAGAAGTTTCTTTGGAGAATTTCTTGAATTATCCTTCCATCGACATGGAGAAGGGCTTTGTCGAGCCCGTGTTAACATGTAATGTAAGTCCATCCTTCTCAAGCCTTCAAACTTTGTTCTATTATAGATTTGGATAGGCATCATTTCCTCCACTGCTTTTTAATTTGGTGTTTGCATCAGATTGCATGTTTGCAACAACTGCCAGTTTCAAATTGTAGTTGTAAAAACATGTTCCTTATTCATACCATCCACATTAATCAGAACAGATCCATTGATTTTCTTTAGCCCTGCATGTAAGCATGTGTTCTAGATCTCTAATCCGGTGGTGTGGTGAAGCTGCCCACGCCTGCATCATCTCATTTCCTGCTTTGTCTTAACTGATTTTGCTGATGATACAGACAATGCCATATTATGTTAATGCTATTTTAAATTGTATCTCTGAATTTGCCAATATAAAATGGGATGGAATTGTCAGCACACTGACCATAGTTGCTTATATATTTGTGAAACCTGTTATCTGTCTCCTTGTTCCTCTTTCATAGTAATATCTCTGACGCCAGGCAGAACTTTAGGGAAGATAGTGAGCCAAACCCATTGCTGGTACCTATCACTTATATTGCAGCGAAGAAGGCAACCCATCTTGAAGAGAGTGAGATGACCCCAAGGTCATGTCTTGATGAAGACAATGAGTTCAAGATACTCACCAGCAGCTGTGACACAACCTCGGTGCAGTTGCTACCTGAATCAGTTCGACTTCTTCAGTCTCAACTTCAAGCGGAAAGACTTGGTGCAGCTCAGGTCCGACTTGAAGTCCAATCTATAACGAAGATCACAGAGGACACCCGTGCGTGCTTTATGTGTACGCGGCTAGAGCTGGAGGATATAACGTTCAGACAACTGAGGTCTCATCAGCTTGTTCAGCTGCTTGCGCTGCAGCACTGGAGCAGGGCTAACGTTTCTTGAACTGTGTTGAAGTGCTATCGGTTTTGTATATTATTTTGTCGGCGCATTTTTTTGCATGGGTGGCGACCTTTGATGCCCAGTGTATGTAATCTGCGGTCTGGTTGCGCTTTATTATCACTGGTGGCGAGCTTTGATGCCTAGTGGATGTAATATGCCATAATTTCTTTATTGTATAGTCTAGGTTTATTCTTAGTCAGTATGTTGTAATTTAGGTCGAAAGCTTCAACGGAGCTCAATGGCCCAATACGTTATTGGTCTGTCAGCGGTATATAAAAAGAAATAACGCTACCCAAACGGGCCGGCCGTAACTCAGTAGATATGGGCCAAAAAGTGGGCCTATAATCAGACGGGCCGGCCCATAATTTAGGCCTAAACGTAAAGTAGTTTTGGGCCTTTAACAGGCCGAGTAAAATACGGGCCTCAGTTGGGCCAGAAAATACCATGGGCTATTAACAGGTTGAAAAGTAGATTGGGCCTGAATTGAGCCGAACAATTCATGGGCCGACAGCAGTCTGAAACATTCGTAGGCCCATGATTGGCCCGATTACATACGAGCCGTTAACAGGCCAAAATTTATTCGGGCCTTGGTTGGCTCAATAAAATTATGGCTGTAAGCAGGCCGGATGCAAAGTGGGCCATAATTAGGCCCAACTATGTCACGGGCCTTTAACAGACCGATAGTCAGGTTGGGCTGAAATTTATCCACGAAGACTACGGGCCGTTAAGAGGCCGAAAGTCACTTCGGACCAGAAATAGGCCCGGATGCAGCACGGGCCGTTAAATGGCCGAATGTGAAACGGGCCGAAAACGGCCCATATGCATGAAGAGCCACTAACAGGCCGAAACGAATATTGGGCCGAACTGTTAAACGGGCCTTTAGCAGGCCGAAATACAAACCGGGCCTACAATGGGCCCAAAAGCACAGTGGCCTATTAACAGGCCGGATCTGGTATGGGTCATAATTTGGCCCAAAACATGGCAGGCTGTTAACGGGCCGGATCTGGTACGGGCCATAATTTGGCCCAAACCATGGCAGGCTGTTAACGGGCCGGCCCACTAGCGTTTGACAAAATCTTGTGGGCCTTTGGCTGGGCCGGCCCATTTAGGTTAAATGGGCCACTGTTGGGCCGTTCCACGTGTCGATGTATCATAGGCGCGTCTCGTCCATTGGACGAATGACATCTGTCGCAACGCCGAGCTGACACATGGATCCGCTGGTGAATGAGAAATTTACACATGGAAAATCGCCATTGGTCCTGGCTGTTAACGGATTATCGGATCCAAAACCGGACCGGATAGCTTAACGGCGACCCGTTACGGTGGAAGCCACGTGTCGGTTACCCTTGACGAAATCACTTCCATGACGCGGCAATTATCATCATGGAAGTGGACACTTCCGTGATGATAATTTGAGTACTGTCATGGAACACTTCTACGACAGCACAGGTATGACTATCTTGATTCTGTCATAAAATCGTCATGGATGTACATGCATGACAGAAAATGTGACATACTGTGACAAACACGTATCATCACGGAAGTGTTTTTTTTTGTAGTGCTTCAAGCCGAAGACATTGGTCCGAGGATGGAATTTCCGTCCTCGGCTTCGAAGACAAGTTCAGGGGCTACTGACGGTGTCCTGGACTAGGGGGTACCAACCTAGTTAGCCCACAGTCCATGGGCCGAGCACACGGCCCGTCGATCTCACAAAGGAAGGATTCCGGAAGCCTCGAACCCAAGTGTGATCAGGACGGACACCGCCGAAGACTTGGCGTGTACTTCAAGGACAACTCCAGATGTCGGCGTGTTACTCCTAGTTGGCAACCGACCATGTGTAAACCTAGATACCCCTGGTGCCTATATAAACCAGAGGGTTTAGTCCATAGAGACACGAACACAATTGCTAGCCTTAGGGTTTAGAACACAACATACGATCTCGAGGTAGATCAACCTATACTCGATACTCCATCAATATAAACAAGCAGGACGTAGGGTTTTACCTCTTCGAGAGGACCCAAACCTGGGTAAACATCGTCTCCCTTGTCTCCTGTTCACCATCGTTCCAAGATCCACAGCTCAGGACCCCCTACCCGAGATCTGCCGGTTTTAGTACCGACACTAATCCCATGGGGAGTAATGACTTCACGTAGAAGAAGTATAGTTGATAAAATTTATTGGAGATTAAAAAACATAGCATTGGTCATTGATGCAATTCATGAAAGATTAATAAAGGAAGAGAGGATTCACATATAAATACACTATCTTGGACATTTTTTATGATTGTGAGCCCCCATCAAATATTTTCAGTTTGGTCAAATAGTTGATGTTTGACAAGAAAGACAACGTAATGAGTTATGTTTGCTTATATTCACATAGAAGTTATATTGTCATGGATCCTCTAACATGTGGTGCTTGCTTATAATCTTTTGCTAGCCAAATTTTCGCACTAAGTAGAGATACTACTTGTGCATCCAACACCCCTTAAACCCAGTTTCTTGTCATGAGAATCCACCATATCTACCTATGGATTGAATAAGATCCTTCAAGTAAGTTATCATCGGTGCAAAAAGCAATAAAAATTGCTCCTAAAAATGTATGATCTTTTATTGTAAGGGAAAATAAACTTTGTACGAACTTGTGATAGTAAAGAAATAAAAGCGACAGACTGCATAATAAAGGTTGCTATCACAAGGGGCAATATAAAGTGACATTCCTTTACATTAAGAGCTTACACATCCCAATGAAAAAACGCATGACAACCTCTGCTTCCCTCTGCGAAGGGCCTATCTTTTACTTTTCAGTTTTTACATTCATACAAGAGTTAATAATATTCATCCTCATTCCATACTTAATTATTCTCCACTTGGCAAGCACCATGTGGTGGTGAAAGATCCAGGCACATATATCTAGTTGGATGTAGGTAGTCATGAGTTATTATTGTTGACATTATCCTTGAGGTAAACAAGTTGGGAGGTGAAAACAACAAATCCCCATCTTCCTATGTGTCTGACGGAAACGTTTGTCCCAAGAATATGATTTGAGTGTTAACTATACGATAGTTGAGTATGTGGAACTTGCTAAAACGAAAGCTCTTACATAGACTCTTCTTGGAAATATGATGAATTGTTATTGTTTCAATGACTAAGAACATAGTTTGTTTGTTTTCAAGAAAGTTTATGCTTCATACTTCAATATCGTGAATGAATTGTTACTTGATTATGAGAAGTTATATGATGAATAATTGTTGTTATGATAATGATCATGATGCTTCTATGTCCGTATTTTGTTTTATCGACACCTCTCTCTCTCTCTAAACATGTGGTCATGATTGTCGAGTTCGGCTTTCGCTTGAGGACAAGCGAGGTCTAAGCTTGGGGGAGTTGATACATCCATTTTGCATCATATTTTCCTACTGTTATTTATAATGTTTTTGGTCATTATGATGCAATTCTAATGCCTTTCCTCTCTTAATTTGCAAGATTTACATGAAGAGGGAAATCACCGGCAGCTGGAATTCTGGACCAAAAAGAGCTACAGCAGAGATAGCTATTCTACGGAGCTCCAAATGACTTGAAACTTCACGGAGATTTTTTATTGAATATATAACAATTTTTGGAAGGAAGAACCACCAAAGGGGGGCCACCTATTGCCCACAAGGTAACAGGGCACGCCTACCCCCAGGGCACGCCCTGATGCCTTGTGGGGCCCATAGCATCCCTCAGGTGCCCCCCTTCTACTATATGAGGCCTTTTGCCCTAGAAAAAAGTAAGAGCAGACTTTCGGGACGAAGCTCCGCCGTCTCGAGGCGGAACCTACGCAGGAGCACTTTTGCTCTCCGGTGGAGCGATTCCGCCAGGGATACTTCCCTTCGGGAGGGGGAAATCGAAGCCATCGACGTCACCAACGATCCCTCCATCGTGGGAGGACCAATCTTCATCAACATCTTCACCAGCACCATCTCCTCTCAAACCCTAATTCATCTCTTGTATTCAATCTTTGCCTCACAACCTCAAATTGGTACCTGTGGGTTGCTAGTAGTATTGATTACATCTTGTAGTTGATGCTAGTTGGTTTATTTGGTGGAAGATTATATGTTCAGATCCTTAATCATATTCAATACACCTATGATCTTGAACATGAATATGATTTGTGAGTAGTTACTTTTGTTCTTGAGGACATGGGAGAAGTCTCGTTATAAGTAATCATGTGAAGTTGGTATTCGTTCAATATTTTGATGATATGTATGTTGTTCTTCTTCTAGTGGTGTCATGTGAACGTCGACTACATGACACTTCACCATATTTGGGCCTAGAGGAAAGCATTGGGGAGTAATAAGTAGATGATGGGTTGTGAGAGTGACAGAAACTTAAACCCTAGTTTATGCGTTATTCCGTAAGGGGCTGATTTGGATCCATATGTTTCATGCTATGGTTAGATTTATCTTAATTCTTCTTTTGTAGTTGCGGATGCTTGCGAGAGGGGGTAATCATAAGATGGTTGCTTGTTCATGTAAGAACAGTACCCAAGCACCGGCCCACCCACATATCAAATTATCAAAGTAGTGAACGCGAATCAACTAAACATGATGAACGTGACTAGACAAGAATTCTCATGTGTCCTCGAGAGCACTTTGCTTTATATAAGAGAAACTTCCGACTTGTCCTTTGCTACAAAAAGGATTGGGCCACCTTGCTGCACCTTTGTTACTATTGTTACTTGTTACGAATCACCTTGCTACAAAACTATCTGTTACTACTGTTTACAGCACTTGCAGAGAATACCTTGCTGAAAACCACTTGTCATTTCCTTCTGCTCCTCGTTGGGTTCGACACTCTTACTTATCGAAAGGACTACGATTGATCCCCTATACTTGTGGGTCATCACCGGCCACGGACGACGACACGACCAACCATTTCATCATGGAGCACAGCATCTTCGAGGGCGGTGTGGGTGACACGGCCTTCGATCCCGACGAGACCCAAAGCCAAGACGGTCTAGGCCCCTTCATGGCCGGCCACGAGGGCACGGCCGACACCTTCGCTCAAGGCCATGGTGTCACGGCCGCCCCCTTCATGCAAGGCCAAGATGGCATGGGCAACACTTTCCCGCAAGGCCACGAGTTCCCGGAGGACTACGACCTAGAAGAAGAAGATGAAGTGGACATCGAGGGGGAGCCTTTGTTTGCCGATGACCTCACCACCCAAGCCAATGCAAACAAGAAGCGCCAAAGCATTCGGACGAAGGCATACACAAAGGATTAGGACAAAGTCCTTTGTGAATGTTGGAGGGATATTGGACAAGACCCCAAGATCGGCGCCGAGCAAAAGGCATCAACCTTTTGGCTAAGAGTTCATCGCCAATTCCATGAATGCAATAAGTTCGTGCCGTACAAGATGGAGAGCAAGCGTGGGTGGGTGTCCCTCTCGAAGCGTTGGAGGGTCATACAACAAGAGTGCAACAAGTTTTGTGCCACCCTTGAGAGCATCGAGGGTCGTCCCGTGAGTGGCCTCGACATCAAAGACATGGTATACATTCCTTCATCTCTGTTTCCGTTGTTTGATGCTTGCATGTCCATTGCCCATATGCATTCGTGTCTTCATTTCCAAGCTTTGGAGGCATTCAAGGCCCAACATGGGAACAAGCCATTCACCCTCACCCATTGTTGGATGATCATAAAAGGCGACAAGAAATTCAAGGAGCAATATGCCGCCCTCCGGAAGAATGGAGAGCCGAAAGCCGTCGAGGAGCAAGGTGAGGGAGAGAAGCCGCGGCCGCGGGGAAAGACCAACTCCAAGAAAGAGGACAAGCGTGATGTGGCGTCGATTGCCTTGCAAGAAACTTTGCAAGGCATGATGACCCAAAAGGATACAAGGGAGGAGAAGCGTCGGCAAGACAAAGAAGAGCAAATGAAGGCATACATAGAGATACAAAGGAAGAAGCTCGAGATGGACGCGGAGATGCAAGTGAAGAAGCTCGAGATGGAGGCGGAGATGCAAGAGAAGATGCTCGAGATCGAGGCTACCAAAGCCAAGACCAAAGCAAAAGAAGTGGCGCTCTCTTGCATGTTGAAGGGGGTGGAGATCATGAAGGTGGACTTGAGCACGGTGTCCTCGAGAAGATGCAGGCCGACATGCTCAAGCTTGATGATGATTGATCTATGGCGGAGAGCGCCATCTTTTTTGTATGCCGACAAGTGTGTCGGCATGACCATGGCCGAGATGGCGTGGTTGAACTCCCACCCCTTTTTTGTGTGTTGGCATGTGTGCGGCCGCTGACAAGTGTGCCAGCATGAACTGTGTGATGTTTTTTTAAGGCTGGCATGTATGCCAGCCGCTGGCATGGTCGCCGGCATGAACTATGGGCGATGGCATGGCCGCTGGCATGGTCTCTGGCCGCGTGCCTTTTTTAAGTTCAAATATGTTTTCTGCGTGGACGAGAATTGGGTCAGCCGGTTGGGCGCACTAGTCCGACCCAGGTGGACAACGAGCGGACAGCCGACCCAAACGGACAAAGCGCGCATCCGTTTGGGTCGGCGCATTGGAGTTGCTCTGAGCTCCCCACCTGGTTGATCTACGGCGAGCTGGAGTCGGACGGCTATGGCGACCGCTGCGTTGCAAGCCGGAGTTTCGAAAAGTCCAACCTCGTTTGGATCATTGTGTTCAATTGCATACCGTGTTGCGCGGCTGTGAAGTGTCCGCGTGAGATCGTCGAACTGTGGTCCTACGGCAACGCTCACGCTCCATGGTTTCAAGCCATCACTCATGTCTTGCAGCGACATCATTCTTCTCTTCCTGGAGTTGGAGATGTGCTCCAATGTTGCCCTGTGTGCGGCCTCCAAGGTCTTGGTACAATGGTAGTTGCTGCGTCTTCGCCTATGAGGGGTGTGATGAGAAGCTGTAGTTCGGCCTCCGCAGCCGCCTCCTCTGCGACATATGGGACATTGTTTGTGGTAGCCGCGATCCAACCTACGTTTTCGGCGCCGCCTTTTTGAGGGAATGCCATCATGGCTACTTTATTAATCAAATAAGCACACTTACATCGTTCACAAAATATTCACTAAGAAAAGAAGGGGGATCATCTACCCAATTACAAGATAAATGATTCTCATAACTATGTTTTGCTATCTCATGTGCGATACCATTGGCCTCCCGGAGACGGTGAGAGTACTGAACGTTTTCGGCGCCGCCTTGGTTTACCGTGAGGACTTGCCCTAGGGCGATTGCTTGAGGCCAGCTCTCATCCCTCGATGAGGTTGCCGATGGGCAGCTGCCGGAGCTGTCATAGCCATCAGATTCGTCACAGCAGAACAATTTGCTTACGACTACAAATGCAAAAATTTGAGATTTAAATTTGAAAGTTGACTGGTGTTTTCTTCACCAATCTAGACCAAGTTACTGCCAGGTTTTCTATCAGCGAAGAGAAATACTAAATCTGCTTATTTCCTTCCCTGCTTCAACACCATCAGCGCAAAATTACTGATGCTGCTTATTTCCTTCCACCCTGGAAGTCTCACTCAACACTCACGGTGGGTAAGTGACAATTGCCTACTGCACTTATGGATTACAAGCACATAATAGTCATATAAACATGCCAGGCATCAAGCTTTAAAAAATTATGGCGACTAATGTACATGAAAAGCTAGAAATTGTATGATCGGAGGCTCTCTTTAATTCAAAGTCCTGGCAGAGTATCTCAGCTAGTGTTTTCTGATCTCACTTGAAAGCTTAATGCTTCATTGATCCTACTGAAAACAAGTCGAACCGGGATGCACGCGATAGTTGGCCCGCCAATTTTCCGAACTACAGTATTTCTGTTTGCGCTTTCTCTACGGCTGCTGCCAAAAGATGAGAGCCTGCGCATTTTCCTTGGTGAAGTTGCTGATTTCTTGGTATGTGGCCACCAGGACTTATCCATATCATGCTCTGAGACCTTTTTACGGCCACCAAGTTTCAATTTAGATGCATGTGACGATCTTGGCTGGCGCGGTTCCGCAACTTCGCTCCTCTTTAGCAAGTGGGTAAGACTGTTCTTTGCCAGACGGTGATTATCCCTACTTTCCACAGGACAACTATCATCCAAAACAACAACAGGTACAGGGAACCCCATAACTGGTTTACGGTTCCATATACTTGTCAGAGAAACAAGAGGTGCACGGTGGTCCTTGTAGGTTCCTTCGACTGCCAACTCAACATCATAAAGTTTATAGTCTGCTTGTACACTCTTCATTGGCTTTACCACATGGCATCTTGTAGATTTCATATCAGGTTTCTGCTCGGGCAGTATTACTTGAAGCGGTGACCCATAATATGGGGATGCTGCCCTAACCTTTTCAGAGTGTGAATGGTTGCTTAGAGCTTCAAATGACTCATCATGCTCAGGTCCACTTTCATAATATTGTTGCCCCATAATGCCAGCACCATCATCTGGAGGAACCAACACAAATTTCATGCTACTCCCAGGATCACTAGCACTTCCCACTCGTGCATCCAACCCAGTAACATCTTCATCTTGTTCCTTGCATTTTATTGTCCTTCCATATTGTTGCACCATCAAACTTTCATCCATGTTGCAGCTTACTGGAGTTACCTGTGTGTTTTTCTTCTTGGAATTTGTATTATCACGAAGTAAGGGTATGTGTTCTCTGCTATAGTCAGTAATTTGTGTCTTGCCTTTTAAGGTCTCATCCTTTACAGATGCACACGATCCATGTGTGTGCAAATAGCCTGATAAAAGATTAGTTGAGAAGCATTAAGCAGTGCATTCTGTGATAGTTCAGATAGTGAAAAACTGAACAGATATTCACCATTTGCAACATAATCAGTAACTTCCATAAGAATAAGAGATTGAAATGAAGAATGTGCATACTAAACTAAATGTGATAAATCCCAAAGCTATATAGTAGAAATATGAAAGATCAGGCTGGTAAAGGAAACATGCCAATGTGTACAGGATTCACCTCTAACACATGGTCGACTTGATCACAAAGCATGGACCAGCTCATAATAACAAAACCTTGTGTCGCAAAACCCCTATTTCAAAAGTTGCTCAAAGAGTATTACAACCAAACACATGACTTCTTGCATATCTAATTACCCGCTATATGATGGTCATCATCTTGAACACAGTGCTTAAATGTATAAAGCAACTGAAAGTGGAATTAAGGAAGCGGTACTATCTGTTTACCTTCTGCTGTGACATCATCCTCCATAGTACGGTAAGCATCAAGAAACTCATCATCATCAGAGCAGCCATCACTAAGAAACCCAGTCCCGTCCAAGACTTCAGCTTCCTTTAGTTTAGAAGCTTTGGTAGCACCACTGCGACTAGTACATAAGGCATCTGCTAAAGTCTCCACACTTGAAGTGCCCGAGCTGTAAGAACAATTTAAATTTCCTGGCAAAGAAAATCCCCCCCAATTTGATTCAAACACGTTCGACAGTTTGTGTCCAGGGGACTGGACAGAAGACTGTCCTGAAGCGTCCCAATATGTTGGAACTTTCACTGCTGAACCTTTACATAACTTTGACAAAGGACGTCGCTTATCTTTCTTTCTTGAATTTTCATAAGCTTGACCAATATTGGAGCGTTTCCTTTTTGTCAATGAATGAGACTGCTTACTCTTGTTTATTCCATTTGTGCTAGGCAACTCATAGCTAAAGCTTGGCCCACTTTCAAGATGAGGTAAATCATGATACCCATTTGAAAAAGAACCAGCGCTTGACTTCTGTTTGGGGGCCCTGTTTGATCCAATAAGATCTCTCATACGCCGGAATCCTTTAACTGTGTCATCCTCAAATTTGTTTGATGCCTTCCGTTTCTTCCTTGATGATGAAGCATACCTAGTACTTGAAGAGGATATATTTTGTGGCAGCTTGAAAAATGTTGACGCTTCAGATAAACCTCGAGCTGAGTTTTCTTCAATATCATACAGACCCCTTTCAACGCGAGAAGATATTCTGCTGGCTCCACCTATGTTTCTAGAGTTTGCAGAATACCTGTTCTCAGATGCACACATAGCATCGCCCATCTCATCTTCATCTGGAAAGCGAGATCTTTCTATTTCAAGGGCGTGCATAATGGCATCCTCCCTGCGAACATACTTTCCTTCATTGTAGGTCCTCTTTTGCTGGCGAGCCAAAATTTTCGCTTTTTCTATACACTCTTCATACTCACCACACCGGAATGCCTTCACACGCTTAGATTTCTCGAGATTATACCAGTCACTATGGTGAAGTAAAAGAGAACAAGATAAAAAATCAGACTTAAGATACATGAACAAGAAAAACATAATAATCTATGCAAGTTAGCAAAAGGGAATTATAAGTTCAAAATAAATGAGTCAAAACTTGAAAAACAAAACCTAAAATGAAAATCTCTCTTCCGAAGCAATGTACAGAGTAAAGATGCAATTGAAGTGAATAAACATAAGAAACCACCAGTTCATCCAGGCAAGAAATGTTATTATAAACTAAGCTTGACAAGAGAGGGGGGTCACAGGCTTAGCATGAACATATGTTCAGATATAAATCATCGCCTTTGCACAAGTCGGCATAACAATTAAACCCAAATCTTGATGCGTGGCACTTTTCTTCCTAGCACAGAGGGATGCAACATGTATGTCACCTAACTGATCCTTCTAATGCCTTACAAGATTTTTGCAATGGAAAAATAGATAGTGAAAGGATGTACCTAGTTTTCACCATTTCCAAGTCTGAGAGATACTATACATAATAATGCTACTCTATGGGTAGAAAGAACAGCAGACGTTGCCAATCGGCATCGTTTGCTGTAGTGCAAAATATGGATGGCATCATCAGGAGAAAAGAAAATTATGCCGTGGTAGAAACCACAGAAAGGATTATCCGAACAGATCGAATCTACGCATGCATAAGCACAAGAAAGAAACAGAGAAGCAATTAGGAAGAGGGGTTGTACGGACATGCTGCCGTCCGGGCGGCCGAGGAGCTTGATGGGTGTGCCTGCAGAGCGCGGTGGAACCACGCAGTTCTCGGGTAACTCGTCCTGGCCAAGGATCCGGCCGGGCCACCAGGATCCGTTGCGGCGGCGCACCCAGACTAGCGCCCCCACCTCCGCGTCCGCCCCCGTCACGCCGGCGGGGAACTCCTCCTCTCCAACGACGCTTCCCATCCCGGAACCGCCGCCGCCCTCACCGGCTCACGACCATCAGCTGCCCCTCCGCTCAGACCAAAATTGATCAAGCCAAGAACGACTTTCTTGTCTAAGAACGCGAGGAGGGAGGCAGATGAAACTAGCAAAGGCGCGAAGGCAGCGCTCAGCGAGCGCGAGCGCGAGCGGCGGTGGCTGCGGTGGTGCTGTTCCGTGGAGGTGGGAGGTCTCCGTGCTATGGAGAAGCAGAAAGGGGAGGCGGAAGGGGGAGGTGGGGTCTCCCCGTCTGGGGAAGAGGAAGAAGGGGGGTAGAGGGGGTGGGGGGGTTACGTGTACCGCGGCCTGAACGTGGGTTGGGCTATTTCCTTGCTCGTGCTGCGGAGTCGGCCTCTCCTAACCCGCAACGAGAGCCCATTAGGCCATGTATAATGGTGGGTGCTTATGCAGCTGCTTAAGGTTTCCCTAAAAAAAAAAATGCAGCTGCTTAAGGTCCCCCTCCCCCTAAAAAAATGCAGCTATCCCTCAAAAAAAAATGCAGCTGCTTAAGGAAAAGACAGGGTTTGCACGGGTTTCTCTAATTATGAGGAGGGTAAGCTAAGTAAAATTTTCAGTCATTTTTAATGGTGGCAAGTTGGAAGAATTTAAACCATCCGTGGGGATCCGACAGGCGGACCTAATTTCTCCATAAATGTTCTTGTTAGCAGCGGAGGGCCTTACGTGCCTCTTAAAAACAAAAATGAATCATCGCACCTTAGTGGAATTCGAGTAGCTCCATCGGCACCGCCGGTGAGTCACTTGCTCTTTGCGGATGATAGCCTGTTGTTTGTCAAGGCCGGTATTGATGGAGCAACTGAGTTGTCTTCTTGTTGGAGAGTTACTGTAATGCCTCTGGTCAGAGCATTAACTTGTCCAAATCTTCGGTTTTCTTTAGTAAGGGTTGCCCAAACGGCCTCAGAGAGGAAGGCAAAACAGCCCTCAATGTCACCAATGAGTCTTTGTCAGAAAGATACTTGGGGATGTCTTCTGATGTTGGCAACAGCAAGAATGGGGCCTTCAAATTTCTGAATGATAGAGTATGGAATAAGGTGAAGGGATGGCTGGCCAAGTTACTATCGATGGGTGGTAAGGAAGTTCTAGTTAAATCTGTTGCTCAGACTGTTCCGGTATACTCCATGTCATGTTTCAAGCTCCTCCGAGGTCTGTGCGAGCATATCAATTCTTTGATTCGCAAGTTTTGGTGGGGAAGTAAGGAGGGCAGATGAAGCCCAGTTAGGTCTCGTGGAGCATGATGACAAGGCCCAAGCATTGTGGAGGACTAGGGTTCTGAGATATTGAGCTTTTTAATCTCGCACTACTTGCTAGGCAGGCTTGGCGCGTACTAGTGGAACCGGATTCTTTGAGCACAAGGGTCTTAAAAGCAAAGTACTTTCCCTCTTGTGATTTCCTGCAGGCAGAGCTAGGGGGTGCGCCATCGCAAATTTGGAGAGCCGTCCTAAATGGACGAGACACCCTAAAGTAGGGCATAATCCGGTGGATTGGTGATGGACAGACCACAAATATTTGGCAGCACAATTGGATTCCCCGTGCATCCTACATGAGGTCAATCACCAGCCAAACGATAAACCCTCCGCAACTTGTGAGTGAGCTCATTACTGTTAATGGAGATTGGAACCACACTATGCTTGCCGAGGTATTCTTGCAAATAGATGTGGATGCAATACTGGCCATTCCTTTGTGTATTAGGGAGTTGGATGATTTTTTTTCATGGGCCCATGAGAATAATGGAGTATTTACAGTATGATCTGCTTACCGAATGTTGGTGGCCACAAAGCTAAGGCGGGAGGCACGACTTGAATGGCGCACGGACACCTCAAACTCCAAGGTGGAACAGAAATCATGGACAAAATGTGGAAGGTCGACATTCCGTCGAAAGTTAAAATATTCTATGGAGGCTAGCCCAACAGTCACTTCCTATGGCTGATTTGTTGCATCATCAAAACATGTCGACAGTTGTGAGTTGTGGTCTTTGTGATTCGGATGATTCGTGGCAACACTGATTGTTACATTGTAACCGTGCAAGATGTGTATGGGCACTACAAGATCCTGACTTGGTTGAAGCGATAAATGGTGTTACGGAGCCGAATGCAGATAGATGGATCTTTGCAGTAATGGATGAGCTACGACATGACAATTTTGTTCAGGTAATTGTCACTCTTTGGGCGATATGGTATGTACGCCAGCAAGCTCTCCATGAGAAAATATTTCAGAGCCCTCATGCCACACACAATTTCGTTATGCAATATATAAAGGAGTTGGAAGAGTGCAAGTCCAAGAAGTCTCCTAACATGGTTTCAACGGCAACAAGGCAGCCACGCACAAGGTGGATTCTGCCGGTGCATGGAGTTGCCAAGTTGAGAGTGGATGCAGTTATATCACGCGAGCTCAATGAAGGTTCCTACAACGCAATCTGTAGAGATTCGTCGGGTATCTTCTTGGGCGCTTTGGCCATCAGGTGCACAGGAATAACTGACCCGTGGACCCTTGAAGCATTAGCCTGTCGAGAGGCCCTAGCCCTTACGCAAGACCTCTCGTTATCTCAGGTAGAGATTGCATCCGATTGCCAGGGTGTTGTTAATGATATCAACCAAGGGACTGGAGGTGCGTATGCAAGTGTCATCAAGGAGATTAGAATAACATCGAATCAGTTCTAGCATTGCTCTTTCACCTTCGAAGGGTGAGATACCAATTTCAAGGCACATAGCCTTGCTAAACATACTTTTGGTCTAGAGATGGGTCGTCATGTTTGGATACTTCATCCTTTAGATCTAGCTTGTATTCCCATAAACACTCTTGAATGATTAATAAAGAGAGTTTGGACTCAAAAAAGGAAAAGGTGCAGCGTTGCGTAGCACATGAGGTGCTTCGGTTGCTTTAACATTCGCACGTAGTACCTACACTGGCATCCGTTCTCTCCTATGCTAGGATGCTTGAAGGGAGCAGTTATTTCTGACAAGCATCGGCTGGCACCAGAAGCATAACTCAATTTCTGCCTCCCTTTCTAAGCACCCTACAATCCAATCTCAGAAAAAAAAATCTCAGGCACCCATGTAATACTTGCCTTACGATCTTGTGCCTCAAAATCCTCAAAATAAAGGAAAATTGGAGCTGCAAAAATCCCCCAAAATAGTATAGCTGCAAAATTTCCTAAGGCTTTGTTCGGTTAGACCCCCACCCCGCTGGGATTGAGGTCAAATCCCTGCCAAACCACGCGGTTTCTCCTCGACGCGGGTTTGATCCTGGCTGATCTTTTATGTGTGTTTAGCTAAAACTGGTAGGGATAGCACCCCCGATATAACCCCTCCACAAACTTGCGGAGATAAAAACCTCTCCTCCCACCCCGTGGACTCAACCCCGTTTCTCTCTCACGCGCGGGAAACATTATGGCCCAACATCTAATCTCGCGCGATGGCGGTGGCGATAGTGAGGACAACGACGGTGACGACTATCGTGTGCTTCCTCCTTCCCCTCACTGTGTCAAGCACCACATCCAACCGCAGCGGTGCGAGCTCCGCGGTGACCCGAAGGTGAACTGCAGAGCCGGTGCGAGCTCGACGGTGACCGCAAGGACCCCCATCTCCGACGTCCCCTCCTCTCTGAAAACATCCAGTCACGGGTAAGATCTTCCTCGTCTTCCTTCCCCTCTCTTAATTTCTAGGGCTTGTGGTGGTTCTCAGATATTCATAGGGTTCTTGCCTGCTTGGTGTGGTTCTTGAATATTGTTTGGTATGTTTTCTTGATTAGAGGATGATGGTAAGTCGACCTACTGTTACCTGACGTCACTTGTATATATTCATCCCAACTCCATGGCTGGTATCTATCTTGGGTCTGATGGTCTTCACACACACACACACACACACACACACACACACACATGTAGTGGATTGGTGGGGAAGGGGCTGATGGGGGTTGGGTGACGGTAGGGGATTAACCCAATCCCTACGGGGTTTGGTTCCATGTGGGGAACAAAACCCCAACAACCGAACAAAGCCTAAAAGGCATAGTGCAAAAATTCCTCTCGAAGTGTGTTTGGCACCTAGGAAGGGGAATGGAACTTTACAGATGAAATTGTAGTGTATTATACTACATGAGACAAGGTCCTTTTTTAGTATTTAAAGAAATTGTGTGTAAGGATTTGAATGAGAAAATTATTCCCATGTTTGGTAAGCGAGAGTTGATGAGGAATTAGCTGACACTGATAATATAAGTTATGTTGAAGGGTCATGTTCTCACTAAAATAAAACCTTTGTAATAGCCACCTCATCTTCCATTTACCAGATCTGCTCATCTTCCTCATCTTCCAGTCGCTAGTAAGATCTTCCTCATCTTCCAGTTGCTGGTAAGATCTTCCTCATCTTCCTTCCCATCTCCTAATTATTCCCTTGTTTGGTAAGCGAGAGTTGATGAGGAATTAGCTGACAATGATAATATAAGTTATGTTAAAGGTCATGTTCTTTCTAAAATAAATCCCTTGTAACAGCCACCTCATCTTCTTATTATTAAAACAAGCTAAATATGTGTAACTATGTGATAATAAATAAATGAATTTTATCCCAATTGATATCCCCTCCCCTGTTATTAATACTAGCTAGATTTGTATATGTTGCTACAAAGAAACAAATAAATGAGTAAAGTCGTCGCTCTATTTCAGCATCCACCCGCTCCAACGTCGTGCCACTCTATCATTATGTGCTTCCATTCTCTCCTAGTCTGGTAAATGATTGACACAGTTCCCATCTCCTCGTATGCAGATGGTTCACAATACCGTTACCATAGTGGCCTTTCTATTTCCAACTTAGGGTCACTTTGATTTTTTTTACATGATTGGAATTTGTGGAATTTTTAATGTGGGCGTTCTAATTTGTAGGAGTGAATTAACCTACTCCCTCCGTTTCTAAATATAAGACTTTTTAGAAATTTCAATACGGAGTACATACGGATGTATATAGAAATATTTTAGAGTGTAGATTCACTCGTTTTGCTCCGTATGTAGTCCATATTGAAATCTCTAAAAGGGCTATGTTTAGGAACGGAGGGAGTAATGATATTTTCTAGAGATTTTATTACACTACATCTTGTAGTAAATTCTCCATTGATATTGACATCTTGGGAAAAAACAAATTTAATCCATCTGCCTTTCAGTGATGAGCCATCTATACCATGTTTAAGTAGCCTAGAAAATTTGCCTCAAGAGTTCAGTTTAAAAAGGGAACCCACATCTGCAAATGATGTATATATGTGAACTCCAGGAATGTACAACAAAATGCTTGTTTAAATGAAGTTTCGACATTTTAAACTACATATAGCCTAGAATGTGCCATCCAAGATTGCATTAGCATCGTGCATAGTCCGTTGAAGTTAGAAGTGTGTAGGGGGGGGGTCCATCGCATACGACCCAGAAAACGTCTGCGATAGTGACCGATGATGCAGACGCTCTGCCAAATGTAATCGTATGCGATGCAGGAACATATCGCACACACTATATTCTGGCACACGTGTGGGATTGGAGATCAATTGCACACGTCTCTCATGAGTCAAACGCGTCTAATTGCCTAGGAAAACCAAACGGTGTTTGACATTTGACCGTTTGCGAAATATTACCTAAGCCACATGGGCCATCATAGAAACTGTGCGCGATATGTTGCCCATCGCACATGAGTTTTCTATGGCAAGCGTCTGCCATGCATGATATCATCGCACACGTTTCCTGAATAATTTACGAGTGGGATTGCATTCTGCATCGGGCACGGTTTCCTCTAAGCTCACGTGTGAGATAATGTGCTATCACAAACGATTGAGGAGCCCCTACGCACATGCAGAAGTGCTGGAAATCGTGTGCGATTTGTTGTGTATCACCAACGGTTCAGTTCATATCTCGTGTGCTTTTCCTGTAGATCACAGGCGGTTGCGCTATGAGTGACGTGTGCTTTTCGTTCTTGATCCCACACGCTTAGTTACTTGAAACCGTGTGGGCTTTAATATGGTCTGGTTATGGGAAAATATCGCATTTGAATCGCTCTGCAAAAAGCAAATTCGCCACAATATGCAATTGAACAAATAGTGTCCACAAGAAGAACATTCATCAAAATTTGCCACAATATGCAATTGAACAAATGGTAGCTAAATTCCACAGATGTATCGACATATGCAGTACATAATCATAGTGTATGAAATACGAAGACCTTATCAGATGGAAAACAATGCATCCATGCATATATGTTTAGCTGCTAACACTAGCTGAATGCATACTTATTGTTGGAAGAAAAGGCATGCTGAAATCTTCATCATATTTAGTGGGCTTGATGTAGTGTTTCAGGAAGAAGTTGCTGATAAATCTCCTAACAACCAACAATTCAGCTGCGGGGAGTGGTTCAGGGGTCATCTGTTTAAAGATGATCCGCAGGATTTTTAGATCAGAATATGCCATACGTGTGGAGTAGAAGATAGTAATTAAGGTACAGACTTACTGGCATTATCTTGTGAGCATCGATCGTTACAACAATCAGCAGATCTGCATATGGAGATCATGCGTCTGCAAACATAGTATCCACAGAGGTTGGTCCCTTCTTGTTGTTGAGGACACTGAAATTTTTTGTACAGAATTAGTCATGCATTTGCCCTGTTAGGAACAACCTAACCGGTGTAAGCTATTTATTTTTTTTCTTTGGAGAGAAATGGAAAGAGGTTTATTTAGAAACTTGAACATTTGACTAGCATAAGAATAGGTATTTTCGAACCTTTGGATACATTTTCTAAAAATAACGGATTTCGGTGTCTTACCGGAGAAACGATCTCGTGCTGCAGAGGTAGTTGTTTGTCGAACCGGCTCCCTCCTTTAGTTATGTACAAAACAATACACTACAAATGAAGATGAATTTTCACATACTCAATTCTTGAACTAGATATGAATACAAATTTCAACATCAAAGAATTCAATACCCATCCATGAATTCTTGAAGATGCGTCAGATCCTGAGGCTTTTTTTGAATCTCTTAGAGAATCCAGCTAGTAAACTGTGTCGCGCTTTGGAACAATACCTACCAAGATCCAGTGATTGCTACAGATTAAGAAAACCATGAACTTACAAACTATGTTGAAAACTGAAAGACGATCAATGTATGCGTGGTTGTATATTTAACTTACCCTTCATGATATGGCCAGACAAAGAATTCTGCATAGTGATTCATATGCAAGATATTGGTGACCCGAGGACCATTAATATGTAATAATGTGTCGTTTGCTACATCAGGATATATGAAATACGCTTTCTCCCTTATTGATCTCTGCGCGATCAATCCCCTGAGAGGAATACAATACAGTTAGCTTTTTTCTTTTACAACCTTGTATGGAGAAGTTGATCAGAGTTTGTGAAGTACTTACAACATCAAGCATTTAACAATAGTGGCAGCAAGCACATCGAAGTTCTCGAATTCCACACTGATGGCACCTTGATCGTGACAGAAATGCTTCCTGTTGTAGTGGACTTGCAGAATGTGATTACCTTCTGACATTTTCTCCATGCAATATTTATGTAACTTGTGGCAACTAGAACTGCACTCCTCAAAATATTCGCCAACAAGAAATGGCTGGCCATGGACGTACTTGTGTGCTTCAAGTATGTCTGGTTTATTATTAGAAAGTATCATGTCCAATACTTCATCGGGCAAGCTGTCAGAACCAGTATTACTCACCGGTTCGAACAACTTGCAGGTAATTTGGTTCTGGGTGAAGAGTTTTTTTAGTAGCATGCTATCGTTCTCATCCCTCCTCGGTTTTGTGGGCCCCTTCTTCGTGAGTGCGACCATGCCCACTTTCCTCTTGTTACTTCAAGCACTTCTGGTGCAAGGTATGGATGAATGAACGACGGGCTGCTGAGCAGACGGTGAAGTTACAATGGACTGCTGAGCAGACGGTGTAGCTACGTCGGTCTGTTGAGCTGGCGGTGCTATTGTGACGGACTGCTGAGCTGTAGGAGCAGAGGCATCGGACTGCTGACCAGGCATTGAAGCTATGTCGGGCTTCTGCACAGGTGGTGCCAACGCATCAGTGTGCTGAGGAGGCTGTGCTAACGCGTTGGTTTGCTGAGCAGGTAGTGCCGACACATTGGTATGCTGATCAGGCGGCTGCGAACCGCCGGACTGATGAGCAAGCGGTTCTGGACCTTCAGACTGCTTAGTAGGTGGTTCCAAACCGTCTGACTGTTGAGCAGGGGGGTCCGAAGCTTCAGACTGCTTAGTAGTCTGTTCCACCGGGTTGGTCTGCTGAGCATGCAGTGCCGCTCTGTCTCTCCATGCTCGTTTAGTGGCCGACATCTGAACCGGTGGTGCGTCTTCAGCAGTTGTAGGCCTTGCCACAGGCTGCTCAGGAGCGTACGATGACATGGCCTGTACGGCAGGAAGTCGGGTGGGCTGATCATAGGTTGATGCATCAGCCGTCGGATTATGATTATTAGGTCCTCGGGGGAAGCACGCGAGAGCTGCTGTGGCGAGACGAGATTCACCGGTCGAAGGGCGCCATTGGTTGCTCTTGGGGGGGGGGGGGGGCTTGAGGGATCTCATTCATGAAGTCCATTTCCTTTCGTGGCCACTGGATATGAGTTAACAGTGTTTCTCCCAAGGTCCTCTGCTCATCATAGTCCCCTAGGACATTCTTTAGGCCAAAATCAGTGAATCCAGGCTTTACTTCTATAACGTAGCACTTCACACAGCCCGGCTTCAATGGCACATTGTCCAACAAGAGGCCCTCGTCTAAGAGGGGGGGGGGCAAACCCAGGTTGTTGCACATTTTAAGGTACCTTCATAATGTGTAAGCATGCCCCTCAGTCTACCTGTCATTCCATATAGATTAGATATAGCATCATCATGCGCAGCTGCAGTCTCAGTGTAGCTGGGGTCAGCTGATGCACAGCTACTCTTGTGCGGTGTTGTCGCGCAATAAGTAACATCCTCAATGCCCGCCTCCCCTTGCGTCTGCTGGCTATCTCTTAGTGTTAGAGTCTTCTACATCATCAGTGACTCCTCAATTTCCTTTCGAACTTCTGGATACATGTCCCTCCTCAACCTTTCGTACAAATCATTCTGCTTTATTGCACTCCTCGCTTTTTTCATGGTGAGCCTCTCTTCTTTACTGAGTGTGAAAGCCCTCTTGTGCGGGACATTGACCCCTATGTCCCTTGCACGGACGGGGGGATCTTTGGTTTTCAGAGCCTCGGACAAAATGTCACATGGCCCTGAGTTCCTGTAGAACCTTCCAGCTAGGGTGTTGGAAGCCTTTAACATCTCCAGATACAGTGCATGGTCTTGTGAGTTTTCAAAGTAATAAGAACCGTCGTCACGCCTCCTTGCACGTGCCCGCAAGTAGTCTCTAGGGCGATCGCCCCTGACTTCACTAAAGGTCGGTATGCCACCCACATAGCTACTGCTTCTTTGTCCTCCTGGTCCCATATAGGTTTCATGCCCTAGTATCTTGCCACACCCATACGGTGGGGGTGTGTGTGTTTCTCTTCTGAAGTTCCGATTGCTTGGCACTCTTCACAATAAACTCCTTACTGGCCTTGACCCTTTTGAATTCTGCCCAGTCCGCCATTGTAATTTCGGGGTATGCGGGAATTGGGTCCTTGCCTTGACTCAAGTACTTCTTGTACAACACGTGCTTCCAGTTTCTCCAAGCATCCCTGGCCTTCTTTAGTGCAGCGTGTTCCACCTGCATTCTCCACTCCTCTGGAATGTTGAAGTGATCCATGATCTCCCGGACTATGTTGTGCTGTGTTTATGTGTCAGCCTTCCGAAACCACGATAGATTAATGTTCAGCCTTGCCCTGCCAACAAATCCATACATAGTCCTAAACCTCGTGCGTGCTTTATCTAATTTAGTTCGAGCCCAAGACTTTAAATCGATGTCGGTTACTTCATATACACCTTTAGGCTGGTGTGTGGGCTTTCTTCGAGCTTTATTCCGTGTCTTGACCGGAAGGGTGATTGCGGCAGCTCTATCCCGTTCCAGATTACTTGATCCCAGATCATCTGCTGGAGACCTAGGGTTGTTGGACTCAGATGAAGATACATCGCCTGAAGTATGAGTGGTGTCGTTGCTACTCGGCATCTACAGAGAACACATGCAAAATTCAGAAAAGAGGGATAAGCATAAAGCTAACAACTTGGTAGCAAGCTGTCTAAACATAGCATGTAATAATTTGGAAAATGTACGGCTAATTTGTTCATTTTGTGTGACTCGGGCGCCCATGATTTGTAAATCGACAATAACTAATTGGAACAAATGCAACTTATATGTAGTTTGGAAGGTAGATAATGAACATATATACGCTCTCCATTATTTTATAACCAATTTGGGAACATACCGAACCAAATAGGAAAAGGGATCGCGAGGAAATAGGCCTCACTGCGATGGAGAACAGTAACTGGCAGGTTTTTGTGGAAACCCGGCAGGAGAGGCGAGGGTACAGGATCGATTTACTCGAGGGCGGTTGGCAAGCAAACAAAGACGGTGTGGCACAGGCAGCCACGTGTTAGGAACGGCGAAGGTAGGGTTGACACCGAAGAGTGGGCACACGGCCGGGTTGAGCACGACGGCGCCGGAAAGGGTTCTGGTATGGATCTGGGGTTGGGGGAGTTGGCGATGGAGCTTGGGTAGAATATTTGGACTGTTGGATGAAACGGGGGCGGGTGGTGGGGGGACGTTGGTGGCTTCGGTGAAAAAAGTGAAAAAAGAGTGTCAGTCCCCATGCGGAAAGGCCTATGCAAATAGTTGCATCTACGAACCCGTGTGCACAAACTGCATAATTTCGTTTGAAATGAAGGCGTGGCAATTTTGAAATGAAGACGTCGCTTCATCGTTTCGCCTCGAAAAAAATTCCACGGTACGCAATCACCATTATAACCCAGTATTGATTTTCTGTCGCGTTTCAGGTCTCGTTTGCTATATTTAAGCCATTTTTTGCATTTACCGGCCATTTAGTGCATATAAATCAAATCCCAACTGCAACTACATGTGGGTGTTGGCAAAGAAGGTCTGAAAAATCATTTGTGTGTCCCTTTGCGTGTTTTCAGTCATTGTCCAATTAATGGGAAGAATTTTCAAATATTTCGGCTGCGAGATGCGGCCACCGGCGTACGGCTTGTTGGTATTTTAATTACATGAAATGTGGATGGACTCCGAAAATCCAAAATATCGGTGTGTCATCGTGGCGTGATTTCAAGACCCCATTGATTTTTTTGGTGAAGTTTGGCACAAGTTACGATGATCGCTCCTTGGAAACCATAGCATCTCACAAGAATGATCATAGTTTCCAAAAGGAGACGTGGCAATTCGAACTCCAATCCTCGGTGACTTCATCATTTCACCTGGAAATTTTTTCCACGGTACACAATCACCATTATACCCTAGGTTTGATTTTCTGACGCATTTCAGGGCTCGTTTGCTATATTTAAGCCATTTTTTTCATTTACCATGCATTTAATGTATATAAATCAAATCCAAACTACAACTACATGTGGGTGTTGGCAAAGAAGGTCTAAAAAATCATTTGTGTGCCGCTTTGCGTGTTTTCATTCATTGTCCAAGGAATGGGAAGAATTTTCAAACATTTCGGCTGCGAGATGCGGCCACCGACATAGGGCTTGTTGGTATTTTAATTACAGGAAATGTAGATGGACTCCGAAAAATCACAAAAATTTGTGTGTCACCATGGCGTGATCTCAAGACGCCGTGGAAATATTTTGGTAAACTTTGGCACAAGCAGAGCATCTCACAAGAAGAATCATAGTTTCCAAAAGGAGACGTGGCAACTCAAACTCCAATCGGCGGTGGCTTCATCGTTTCTCCTCGAAAATTTTCCCACGGTAGGCAATGACCATTATACGCTAGGTTTGATTTTCTAGCGCATTTCAGGGCTCGTTTGCTATATTTAAGCCATTTTTTGCATTTACCTGGCATTTAGTGCATATATATATATCAAATCCCAACTACAACTACATGTGGTGACGAAAGGGATAAGGATTGTCGTTCGATCTGGGTGCATCTGACAGTGCAGACGTACGATTCGTGGGGTTTGGGTTCTGGCCAATCAGAATGCACGACTCTCATTGTGCACTTTAGGGGTCATCGGCCATGGTTTGGAAGGCACACGGATTTCGTGAATGAACCGTGTGCTATTGCTAAACATTTGCATCTAGGAACAACATAATTTCGTTTGAAATGACGGTGTGGCAATTTCAAAATGAAGACGTGGCTTCATCATTTCGCCTTGAAATTGTTTCCACGGTACACAGTCACCATTATAACCCGGTATTGATTTTCTATCGCGTTTCAGGTCTTGTTTGCTATATTTAAGCCATTTTTGCATTTACCGGGCATTTAGTGCATATAAATCAAATCCCAACTGCAACTACATGTGGGTGTTGGCAAAGAAGGTCTGAAAAATCATTTGTGTGTCCCTTTGCGTGTTTTCAGTCATTGTCCAATGAATGGGAAGAATTTTCAAACATTTCGGCTGCGAGATGCGGCCACCGGCATAGGGTTTGTTGGCATTTTAATTACAAGAAATGCGGATGGACTTCGAATATCCCGAAAATCGGTGTGTCGCCGTGGCGTGATCTCAACACCCCGTGGATTTTTTTGGTAAAGTTTGGCACAAGTTACGATGATCGCTCCTTGGAAACCAGAGCATCTCACAAGAAGGATCATAGTTTCCAAAAGGAGACATGGCAATTCAAACTCCAATCCTCGGTGACTTCATTGTTTTGCCTCGAATTTTTTTCCATGGTACGCAATCACCATTATACCCTAGGTTTGATTTTCTGGCGCATTTTAGGGCTCGTTTGCTATATTTAAGCCATTTTTGCGTTTACCATGCATTTAGTGCTTATAAATCAAATCCCAACTGCAACTACATGTGGGTGTTGGCAAAGAAGGTCTGAAATATCATTTGTGTGTCGCTTTGCATGTTTTCAGTCATTGTCCAAGGAATGGGAAGAATTTTCAAGCATTTCTGCTACGAGATGCGGCCATCGGCGTAGGGCTTGTTGGTAGGAAATGCAGATGGGCTCCGAAAATCATGAAAGTTGGTGGGTCACCGTGGCGTGATCTCAAGACCCCGTGGAAATTTTTGGTAAAGTTTGGCACAAGTTGTGATGACCGCTCCTTGGAAACCAGAGCATCTCACAAGAAGAATCATAGTTTCAAAAAGGAGATGTGGCAGTTCGAACTCCAATCGGCGGTGACTTTATCGTTTCTCCTCAAAAAATTTCCCACGGTAGGCAACCACCATTATATGCTAGGTTTGATTTTCTGGCACATTTCAGGGCTCGTTTGCTATATTTAAGCCATTTTTTGCATTTACCGGGCATTTAGTGCATATAAATCAAGTCCCAACTGCTAATACATGTGGTGACGACAGGGATAAGGATTGTCGTTCGATCTGGGTGCATCCTACGGTGCAGACGTATGATCCGTGGGGTTCGGGTTCTGCCCAATCAGAACGCACGACTCACATTGCGCACATTAGGTGTCATCGGCCAAGATTTGGTAGGCACACAGCTTTCGTGAATGAACCGTGTGCTAGTGGTAAATCAGATTGCACATGTTCGCAGTCGCAAAAAAAAAAGATTGCACATGTTCGGTTCATACATACTGGAGCGAGATCAATTGAGTGTGCTAGCTCTAGGGTATATAATCATAAATAGTTCAAATTCATTGCTAGGGCCGACAACATATCTAGGTCAACATAATAATCACTTCTTAGATCAACAGAAGGTCGGGCATAACTCACAATTCAGTACATGCGACAATTCTAATTGAACGAATTAAGTTGCAGAATAGACATAATAATTAGTGTTATGGATTAATTCCCATGTACATGGCGCTACTGGGATCATTAGGTTGACCCTTAATGAACTTAGGATTTCTGATGATTTTACGCTTCTCTGTTTTGCTATTGCGAGATCCCTCAGTTGGCAACTCATCAAATTGATTGTACTCGTCTTCATCAGCAACATTCTCGACGCCCAGTACCCTCCTCTTCCCATACATCACTAGATGGCAGCTCTTATGCAAGGGGTCTTTCACATAGAAAATCTGGGTAGCATCGCTGACAAGAATGAACGGGTCCTTGTGATATGCCATCTTTGTGAGGTTAACATAGGTCTTCCTGTAATCATCAACCTTTACCTGACCAAGAGGGACCCATCTGCACTTGAATAATGCCACCTTCACTTTCACATAGTCAAGCTCCCAAATCTATTCGATGGTTCCATAGTATACCCTCTTATCATCTTCGTCTACAGTTAGGCATTCTATTCGAATAGAGCTGTTCTGATATGAGGTCCTCTTATCACATTCCTCAGTGTAGAACGTGTTGCCATTTATGTCATACGCTTGGTACCTCATAAGCGTAGGTGATGTCTTTTGTGCCAACCATGTTGAGGTCATCCATGGATCCGCATGCCAAACGAGCCTTCAGCCATCTGACGTAGTCCTGATTGTGCGCATTGATCTCGGCAGCTAATGAATGCACCACGGGTAAGAAGCTTCGTCGTATGTCCTCCAAGTGTTCTTCAGCATAAGCGTCAAAATCTGGGTTGTTAAGCAGTACCATCAAATGGGCTTGATCGGTCAGATCTCTAGGTGCACTAACTGGCGCGCCAGCAAGGACCGGCTTACCAGCCAGCCTTCGCTTGTGGCGAGAGAGGGGCAAACCTATAGGTCTTTGTTTCATGTATTCCGTGCAAAACTCAACCACCTCCTCTACGGTATAACCTTGTAGGATGCTTGCCTCTAGATGACATCGGTTCCGACAATAGCGCTTCAATATTCCCATGAACCGCACGAAGGGATACATGCTGCAAAGAAACACAGGACCACAATACTTTATCTCGTCGACAAGGTGCACAGTGAGATGCACCATGACATCAAAGAATGACGGTGGGAAAACATCTCTAGGTTTGACAATATCCTTGCAATATCCGCTTGCATAAAATCTAGCTCTTCACGATCTACCACCTTCTGCCATAGTTTGTTGAAGAAATCACAGAGATCAATGAGTGTGTTTCCTATGTCTGTGTCCATCATATTCCTGATGGCCATCGGGAGGATTTGTGTCAACGTTACATGGCAATCATGTGACTTTATGTGCGCCAACTTCTTTTTACCTGAGCTCACGTCCACGAGACTTCTGTTGTTTGCGGAGTAGGAAGAGGGTGTCTTAACTGACAACAAAAAGTCGAATAACTCTTTTGCTTCTCCTGGAGTGAAATTGTAACTTTGGTGCACATTGAGCAATTTTCACCATCTTCTACTTCATTCATGCGTTTTGGTTGATCACCAAGCATATCGAGTCGTGCCCCGTCACCATCCTTTGTTTTGCCTTTAATCTTGAGTAGAGTACCAAGGATGCTTTCACAGACATTCTTCTCTACGTGCATGACATCGATGCCTGTGACGTACACTTAGAAACTCCCAGTATGGTAATTGCCAAAACACTGATTTCTTCTTAAACACTTGCTCCTTGGGTGTTAGTTTCAACGACGAACCGGGTCCCTTGCCAAGCACAACATTAATTTTTTTAGCCATCCTGTGGATCTCCTTCCCAGAATAAGGTCTTGGGCCCGAAGCTGCCTCTGCTGTACCATCAAATTCAGCTTTCATCTTTTGGCATGGGTGACTTTTATGTAAGTACCTACGATGACGCAAATACATGGTTTTGCGCGAGTTGGGAAGAAATCTACTCTCTGTCCTATCCATGCATGTGACACATCCTACTGGTCCCCTTGTTTTCTGCCCCGATGTGTTGCCAAATGTCGGCATATCTTGAATGGTGTGCCGCAGCAATGCATGTAGCTAGAAAAACTCTTTTTGTAAGCATCATAACATCTTACACCAGGCTCTTTCTACAATGTCAGCAGTTCTTCTACCAGTAGCTGAAAGTAAATGTCGATGTCATTTCCAGGTTGCTTCGGGCCTTGGATAATCATTGACATCATGATGCATTTTTTCTTCATACACAACCAAGGAGCAAGGTTATATAAGCACAGAAACACCGGCCATGTGTTGTGTTGGGTGCTCATATCGCCAAATGGATTCATTCCGTCAGTACACTCCCCGAGCCTTATATTTCTAGGATCCGTGGCAAAGTCTTTATACTCATTGTCGATTAATTCCCACTGAGCTGCATTGATAACCCACAAGTATAGGGGATCGCGACAGTCTTCGAGGGTAGTATTTCACCCAAATTTGTTGATTCGACACAAGGGGAGCCAAAGAATATTTATGAGCCTTAGCAGTTGAGTTGTAAATTCAACCACACCTGGGATATAATATTGCCACAACAAAGTGTTTAGTAGCACAGTAGTTTGATAGTTTCAGTAATAGTAGAAATAGTAACATGAGCAGTAACAGAAGCAGTTTGTCATGATTGTAACAGCATCAATAGTAGTAACTTAGCAAAGATCAATATGAGAAAAGCGTAGTCATTGGATCAGCGATGGATATTTGTGTTGGATGACATTCATCATATAACAGTCACAACCTAGAGCGATACAAAATAGCTCCAATTCATCAATGTAATGTAGGCATGTATTCCGTATATAGTCATACGTGCTTATAATAAGAACTTGCATGACATCTTTTGTCCTACCCTCCCGTGGCAGCGGGGGCCATAAGGAAACTAAGGGATATTAAGGCCTCCTTTTAATAGAGAACCGGAACAAAGCATTAGCACATGGTGAATACATGAACTCCTTGAATTAAAGTCATCCCCGGAGAGTATCCCAACTATTGTCACGTTGGGGTCTACGGATCAGAACAATAAAAGGGCATATAACTAGCAGATAGGATCAAGAACGCAAATATATTCATGAAAACATAGAGGGTTCAGATCTGAAATCATGGCACTCGGGCCCTAGTGACAAGCATTAAGCATAGCAAAGTCATAGCAACATCAATCTCAGAACATAATGGATATTAGGGATCAAGCCCTAACAAATTGACTCGATTACATGACAAATCTCATCCAACTCCATCACTGTCCAGCAAACCTATGGAGGAATTACTCACACCTGGTGGTGAGCATCATGAAATTGTTGATGGAGAAGGGTTGATGATGACGACGGGGACGAATCCCCCTCTCCGGAGCCCCGAACGGACTCCAGATCAGCCCTCCCGATGAAGAACAGGAGGTGGCGGCGGTTCTGTATCGTAAAACACGATGAAACTTTCTCTCTGATTTTTTCTCCGCGAGACGGTACTTATAGAGTTGGAATTAGGGCAAACGAAGGCCTGTGGGGCCCACAAGCTCACAGGGCGCGCCCTGGGGGGTTGGCGCACCCCCTGAGCTTGTGGCTCCTGGGTGGCCCCCTCCATTAGTTCTCTTCACCAATATTTTATATATTCTAAAAATATTCTTCATAAATTTTCAGCTCAATCCGAGAACTTTTATTTCTGCACAAAAACAACACCATGGTAGTTTTGCTGAAAACAGCGTCGGTCCGGGTTAGGTTCATTCAAATCATGCAAATTAGAGTCCAAAACAAGAGCAAAAGTGTTTGGAAAAGTAGATACATTTGGGACGTATCAACTCCCCAAGCTTAACTCATTGCTTGTCCTCAAGCAATTCAGTTGACAAACTAAAAGTGATAAAGAAAAACTTTTACAAACTCTTTTGTTCTTGTTACTGTATATAAGCTTAACTAGTGATCAAGTTTTCAGCAAAGATTATGAACTAACCATATCAATGATAACACTTAGGTCTCACATTTACTCATGACAATAACATAACCAACTAGCGAGCAATAATAAGATATCTCGGATGCCAACAATTTGTCAAAACAATCATGATATAATATGATAACATGGTATCTCGCTAGCCCTTTCTGAGACCGCAAAACATAAATGCAGAGCACCTCCGAGGTTCAAGCAGCGACTAAACATTGTAATTGAGGGTAGAAGAGATCCAGTCATGGTCACATCCAACATTAACTAGACTCAATGCATGAAAATGACAATAGCACTCTCAGGACTGGTGCTTGAATGAGAAGGTGATGACTCAACAATAAAAGTAAAAAACATAAAAGTAAAAGGATAAGCCCTTCGTAGAGGGAAGCAGAGATTTGCAGAGGTGCCAGAGCTCAAAGCTTAAAACAGAGATGAATACATTTTGGGAGGTGTGCTTTTCCTGTCAACGTCATGACAAAGGATTTCGATATCTTCCATGCTAAACACATTATAGGCGGTTCCCAAGCGGAAAGGTAAAGTTTACTCCCCCTTAACCATACAAACACAAGCCATGGCTAGCCGAATTCATGGGTGCCCTCCAAACAATCAACTTTTCGGGGGAGTTTGTTTTATTATATTTTTCTTTAGTTTCAAATTACAGGACTGGGCATCCCAATTACCAGCCTCTCTTGTGCAATGACAAGTGAATAAACACCATCATGAAACATATGTTTATTTGAATGATTAGAGGTGGCACATGCAAATTTATTTGGAACGGCAGAGTAATACCGCATACATGTAGATATAGTGGACTCATCTGGAACAACTTTGGGTTTAAGGATTTGGATGCACAAGCAGTATTCCCACTTAGTACAGGCGAAGGCTAGCAAATAGATTGAGAAGTGACCAACTAGAGAGCGACAACGGTCATAATCATGCATTGCGAATAATTAACATTGGATACGAGCATGAGTAGGATATAAACACCCTGAACATAAATATCATGAAGGCTACGTTGGTTTTGATTCAACTACATGTGTGAACATGTGCCCAGTCAAGCCACTTGAATTATTCAGAGGAGGATACCATACTAACATACTACATCACAACCATTTTAATGCATGTTGGCACACAAGATAAATCATTATCCACTCCTAGCTATTTAAGCATGGCATGAGAAACTGTAATCTCTAATTGTCATCACAAACATGTTTACTCACAATATGCTGAATCGAGATCGACTGAGTTAAACATATTTACAAAAACAAAAACAAGAAGAGTTCATACCAGCTTTCCTTCACCGCAATCAGTTCATCAAATCATCATCATTATTTTCTTTCACTTGCATGACCGAATGATGTGAAAATAATAATAGTGCAAGAGCCGTGTACTAAGCTGGAATCTGCAAACATTTTATTCAAAGGAGAAGACAAGGTAATAGTGGCTCTTCGTTAAATCAACAATAAAGCATGTATGAGCCACTTAATAATTCTAGCGTAGTCCTCTCCATACGACGACTCAACAAAAAGAAAATAATTTTAGAGAAACACACTGAAATATTTTTTGAGTTTTGAATTTTTCTGAAGAAAGCAAACTAAGGAGAAACGAACAGCGAGAAAAACTATTTACACGGGAGAAATCTTTTTGGGTTTTCTTTTAATACTACGAACTAACTAAACAAGAAAGAAAAACCAAAAAGAAGTGAGAAATATTTTTGGGTTTTCAAAGTTTTTCAAACACACAAGAAAAAAGCAAAAATAAAACTAACATGGATATAGAATGAAAAAGGATGAACACCGACAACTGGAATGAATGTGTGATACATGAATGTAATGTCGGTGAGAAATACATACTCCCCAAGCTTAGGTTTTTGGCCTAACTTGGTCTACTGCCATGGCTGGCCTGGATAAAACTCACGGAGGCACTACAGGAATCAGCTACTTTGCCGTCTGCCATAACAGACGGCAAAGGACCAGCCCACGAACGGCAAACAGCTTTGCCGTCTGCTGGCTGACGGCCCAATTTTCGGCACTGGAAGTCACGGTAATGAGCTACTTTACCGTCTGCAGACGCACAGCGGACGACAAAGACGTTTGTCGTCGGTCCTCCTGGCTAAGCTGACGGCAAAGCTCATGGACGGCAACGTATAGTTGTTAGCCCCGTTAGGTGGTTAACGGCAGACTTTGCCATCTGCCTGCTGACGGCAAACAATCACTTCCTTTGCCGTCTGCTCAGTGACGTCAGCCGGCCTGCCGCTGCACGTCACTTCTGCTTTGCCTTTGCCGTCTGCCTGCCTTGTCTTTGCCGTCTGCCAGCGGACGGCAAAATGACCAAACTGGTCAGACATAGTGCTCCTAGGTTGCACAGGTTGCTACCACGTGGCCCCTTTGCCGTCCGCCTACCGACGGCAAAGTGCTTTGCCGTCGGCTGGCAGACAACAAAGTGCCAGTATTGCCACTTTTTTGTCTGTTTTCTGTTATTTCCCTGCATTTTCAAAACACAAATATGATATATATATATATATAGTTTCAAGCTGAAGCATAGGCCATGTATCCAACATCAGCAGTCCATCAATGCAAAGAGAACACATAGGGTATTAAAAGATCCAATACATACATAGTGTCAAGGAGTTCATCCATATATACATACATAGTTTCACATTGTTCATCAATACAAATCAAAACAAAAACTAAACACTAGGAGTCCATCAATGCCAGCTTCCATGAAGTGAATCAAATCTGCAAAAATGGGAGTAAGAAAGTTAGAAGAAGAAGAAGAAGAAGAAGAAGACTAGAAGAAGAAGAAGAAGAAGAAGAAGAAAGAGAAGAAAAATAATAAGAAGAAAGAAAGAAGAAGAATAAGAATAAGAATGAGTAGAAGATGGAGAAAAAGTAAGAAGGGAAAAAGGAAGAAAAATAATATATTTTCTTCTTCTTCTCTCTTTTTCTCATCTTTCTTCTTCTCTTCTATCTTTTTATCCTTTTCCTTCTCATTCTTCTTCTTTTATTCTTTCTTTTTCTTCTCTTTCTTCTTCTATTCTTTCTTTTTCTCCTCTTCCTTGTTTTTCTTCTTCTTATTCCTTATTTGTGTCATTTTAGAGCTAACTTAGGTAATTATGCCATTTTAGAGCTAACTAAGCATATTATGTCATTTTGGAGGAAAATAAGGTAAGTATAGGTCATTATTGACCTAACTTAGGTAATTATGCCATTTTTGAGCTAACTAAGCTTATTATGTCATTTTGGAGGAAACGAAGGTAAGTATAGGTCATTATTGAGCTAACTTAGGTAAGTATAGGTCATCATTGAGCTAACTTAGCTTATTATGTCATTTTGGAGGAAAATAAGCTAAGTATATGACATTTATGAGCTAACCAAGGTTATTATGCCATTTTTGACCTAACTAAGCTAATTATGTCATAAATGAACTAAATAAGCTAATTATGTCATTTTGGAGGATAATTAGCTAAGTATGTCTTTTTGGGGGAAAATAAGCTAAGTATGTGGCATATTAGGGCTAACTAGAGAAAACTTACCGTCGTCGTCATCACGGAGGTCAAGCACCAGAGTTGCTCGGGCTGGTTTCACCTGGAGAAGGGTTGTGCGATGCGGCTCCGGAGTTATGCTGCACCAAAGATCATTGGCAATGTCTCGTTAGTATGATGACACTCAAATGTTAAGACTAGTAACTAATGACCATTCAAATGAAACTCACCGTTCCCACCCGAGTAATGACGGGCATCGGCGGAGGGGTCTGACCGGTCTTCTCGCACACAGACTGCACATTTGGTTTTGACGAGTCAGTCATATTAGTTAGTAATGAAACGAACATTACTTGCATGATTTGGCTAATATGAGGAAGAAACTTACCACGAGGAGCTCGTACATGGCCAGGTGATACAAACTAATAATAGTCTGGATCGTCTATATATGCTCCGGGATCATCATCACCATCATCACTATCACGCGTGTCATCATGAATGACGTGCTCATCGGGTTCAGCGGCATCAACATGTGGAAGGCCTTTCCGTAATCGGTCAAGCATTGACAGGTCATCCATAGAAGTAACCTCTTCTTGTTCCAACTCTTCTTGTTCCGGCTCAGGGGTGTTGTCGGATTCACTGTCGCTGTCTACTTCCATGTTCTGGCGTGAAGTAGAGCGGTTCTTGAAACGTTTTTTGGAAAGACGTGTTTCTTGGAAGAATTCTCCTTCATATGTGTCTGGGTTAATGTGAGGTTCATAATCCTATTCATTGGGGGGAGGTGGTCTAACACGTGGTGGCACTTCATAAACGACATCCCAACCATTCAGATTTGTATTAGTTTGGCAGGCCCACGGTAGATAGAAAACTTGGGTCACCTGTTGAGCCGTAATATAGACATCGGGAACATCTAAATGGGTGCTTTGTTTGATTTCGACTAGCCCTATATGTTCATGAGTCCTTCTAGTCTCCTTCGGCTGGAACCAATAACATTTCAAGACTACGACGTTCGGTGGGTTTTCACCATAGAATAGAAGTTCATAAATTGCTTCAACTTTTCCATAATACTCGGTACCTCCTTCGCCGATAGCAGAGACACCACAATTTGTAGATTTTCGGTCGGCCATAGATAGCTCTTTGCCAAAGGTACGAAAGCGATACCCGTTGATGTCGTATTTCTCAAATGAACGGACCTTATAGTCAAAACCATTAGCGGCTTGTCTCAATTCGGCATCCATAGACTCTGAATTAGCATACAAGTTTAATACGAAAGGATTGTTGCATTAGCCGCAAATTAGACCAAGAAATGAAATGGTCTATTAATGGTAATTACCGTTGGTTTGAACCAAGAGATGAAACCGAGATAGCCGCCTCCATGCTTTGCCAGAAGCTCATACTCTTCGATGGAATCCTTTTGGATCACCGCTCCATCCGAGAATTTGGCGACGTATCGACTGTATCAAATATCCGGGAATAAGAGCAGTTCAAAGGAATTAGAAGTTGCGAAACAATGTACCGAGAACTTACTTGATGTACGGCCGCACTTCTGTTAGGTTGTTGAAGATATACAACGAAATGGTCCGCCATTCTTCGACATCCAACCCTATTGGTTTCGAAGCACCGACTGGTGTGAGCTTCCCTTTGAATAGGCTGAGGTTGGATCCACCTTTTTTAGGGTTGCCAGCATTGTAGCGAGGCTTCGGATTATGCAAATGACGATTTTTGGCTTTGTAGTGTGCTGTCACGAAGTTTGCCGCCTCCTCAGTAATGAATGCCTCGGCCATCGATGCTTCAATTCTACGTTTATTTTTACATTTTGCTCGAAGCGTCTTCTGCATCCTCTCAGTTGCATAGCACCAACGATTTTGCACGCCCCCCCCCCCCAATCTTGCCTCGGTCGGGTGATGTAGAATCAAATGTTGCATTGGATTAAAGAAGCCCGGTGGAAAGATCTTCTCTAACTTGCAGAGTAACTCCGGCGCCAACTTTTCCATGTCATCTAGCACGCCAGGCGATAGTTCTTTCGCATAAAGAACACGGAAGAAATAGCTCAGCTCTGCCAGTACTAGCCATTCATCCTTAGGGATAAAGCCACGCAACATCACCGGCATTACCCGCTCAAGCCATATGTGCCAATCATGACTCTTGAGACCAAATATTTTCAATTTTTCAAGACTCGCTCCCCTCTTTAGATTCGCTGCATACCCATCGGGGAACATCAACTGCATTTTCACCCACAAGATAATTTCCCTCATAGCTGGCCTTCCAAGATTGAACCAGGCCTTTGGCTTCGTCCAGTTCTGCTTTCCTTTCGGTTGTCGCATGTTTTGTAACGGTCTATCACATAGAGTCTGTTGATCGACTCTAGCCTTAGGATTATCCTTTGACTTCCCCTCTATGCCGAACAATGTACCAAAAAGGGCCTCGCCGATATTCTTTTCAGTGTGCATCACGTCGATGTTGTGTGGAAGAAGGAGGTCTTTGAAGTAAGGCAGATCCCACAAGCATGTCTTGTGAGTCCAGGCGTGTTCCGAATTATACCCCTTGAAATACCCTGGACGCTCTGGATCAGGCTCGAGAGCGTTTAACTGATCCAGGATTTGTTGGCCAGTCAACGTAGGTGGTGCAGAGTTTTTGACAACTCTACCTTTGATGAAGTTCTTCTTATCTTTTCTGAACTTATGGCGAGGATCCAGGAACTGTCTATGCAAGTCGAAGCAAGAATACTTGCGACCCGCCTGCAGCCAATGAAACTGAAGAGCTGCCTTGCATGTGGGGCACGGGAACCTTCCATGCATACACCAGCCAACGAATAGCGCATACGCCGGCAAGTCATGCATCGAGTACATGTACCAGACACGCATTACGAAGTTTTGTTTGCTAGCGGCATCGTATGTCTTGAACCCATTATCCCAAGCTTCTTGCAATTCATCCTTAAGCGGCTGCATGTACACATTCATATTCTTCCCCGGATAGTTGGGCCCTGGAATTATCAACGTCAGGAAAATGTTCTTTCTTTGCATAATCTGTCCGGGGGGGAGATTGAGTGGAATGACAAATACATGCCAACAACTGTATTGGGTTGCCGTCATACCAAACGGATTGAACCCATCCGTGCCGATGCAGACTCGAGGATGCCTTGGATCTGCCGCTTTATGCTCATGTAATGCATCGAAGTGCTTCCACGCAAAAGCATCCGATGTGTGTACCAACATTTGATTCCCATCTGCATCTAGTTCGGTTCTTTTGCCCAATTTGTGCCATGTCATCTGTCTGGCTGTCTCTTCGACCATGAAAAGACGTTGAAGTCTTGGTACGATTGGCAGATACCGAAGAACATTAACGGGGATTTTGGTCTGCCTCTTCTCACCCATACCGTTGTCTACCACAACATACCTGGAAGACTTGCAAATGGGACAATAGTTCAAGTCCGCATACTCAAGCCTAAATAAGGCACATCCTTTCTCACAGGCATCTATCTTCTCATAGGGCATCTTAAGTAAACGGAGGATTTTGTCCGACTGGTAGAGGTTTGCAGGCAGTACATGGCCTTTGGGTAGAAAGCGTCCAAATAGTGTCATCATCGCGTCGTACCATTCTCTGCCCAAGTTGAATTGAGCCTTCAGAGCCATTACTTGTGCGATGGCATCCAGCTGACAAAGCTCAGTGTGCTCGTGGAGAGGACGTTTTGAAGACTCCAACATTTCATTGAAGGCCTTTGCAGATTCCTCCATCTCATCGTCCGAATCCCGAGCATCATTAAAGTCTTGCACCATGTCTTCGATCCCGGTACCATGCTCGTCGGTGCGACGATGAACCACCTCAGCTCTGGTACGTTGGGCAGACTCACCATGAAATGTCCACACCGTATAATCAGGCATAAAACCCCACTTCTGTAGGTGTTTACCCATTTCACCCTCTGTCCTCTGTGAAAAGTTGTCGCACCTAACACAGGGGCACCAGGTTTTTCTCTAGCCATTTGCAAATGCAGCTTTCACAAACCCCTTGGTTTTTGTTAACCATTCGTTGGTCATGTCTTCCTGACTAGTGTGGCCGGTGTACATCCACGCACGATCACTCATCTTGCCTACCTACTAAACACACAACAAATATATATATATATATATATATATATATATATATATATATATATATATAATTCAACATATATATTCATCAGTTAATGAAGTTTGTCAATTTTATTACGTCCATGCAACCTACACGCTAATAGGTAAAGATAGGTCCTAATCCCACCCGAGTATGTGTAGATTGGGTTCATTTTCCCATGCTCTACTCTGGATCCGACGCAAAATTTCAGCAGCACCTCCCCGCTGTTCTCCTGATACACGTCTCGGCAATAAACAGAGAGGATGTGTACCCGGAGAACAACAAGGAGGCACTAACGAAATTCTGCATCGGATCCGGAGCAGAGCATGGGAAAACGAACCCAATCTACACATACTCGGGTTGTCCATGGATAACGTTGGACAATTCGAAAGAATCACGGTTATAAATATGCAAATGCATGCATATTTATAACTGTAACCCTTTCGAATGGGAGACGCATACTGGTCACGCATACTGATGATTGAAGACACCTATAGCTAGCAAGTTTCATCGGCACGAAGATCGGAACAGAGCAAATTAAGGGGGGAGGAGGAGATGTCATTTGTGCTCACCCATGAACGCAGGGGAGCTCGTTGAACGCACGGGGAGGTCGTCGAACACCAAACCCTTACAGCGACGAAACAACTGCACATTTAAATCCACCCGATCAACACGAATATTCAATCCCGATAAAAAAACCTATATATATAACTACTTTTCTATTTTATTCTTCTTCTCCTCTATTCCTTCTTCTTCTCCTCTTTTTCTTCTTCTTCTCCTCTTCTTCTGTTTTTCCTCTTCTCCTCTTTTTCTTCTTCTTCCTCTTCTTCTACTCTTCTCCTCTTTTTCTTCTTCTTCTTCTTCTTTTCTTCTCCTCCTCCTCCTCCTCTTCTTCTTCTTCTTCTTCTTCCTTCTTTTCCTTTTTCCTCTTCTTCTCCTCTTCTTCTTCTCCTCTTTTTCTTCTTCTTCTTCTTCTTCTTCTTCTTCTTCTTCTTCTCCTCCTCCTCCTCCTCCTCTTCTTCTTCTTCTTCCTTCTTTTCCTTTTTCCTCTTCTTCTACTTATTCTTCTTTTCTTCTTCTTTTTTTTCATCTTTTTTTCTTCTTCTTCTAATTATGACTAATTAACCTAATTCTTTTCTAAACTAATAACTAGTTCTAACTAGTTCTAACTAATTAACCTAATTATAACTAGTTCTTTCTAGCAGCAATTAAATGAAAAAAAACAGAGAAAAAACAATGCTCACCGGAGGGGGGCGGCCGGGCGGCGGGGGCGCCGGGGCGGCGAAGCAGCGGGGCGGCGGGTCGGCGGGTCGGTGGGGGCGGCGGGGATCCGGGGCCGCCGGGGCGGCGGGGCGGCTGGTGGTAGGGCGGTGGGGCGGCGGGACGGCGGCAGCGGCCGGGCGGCGGGTGGTGGGGCGGCGGCGGGTGGTGAGGGCGGTGGGGTCGTGGTGGTCGTCGGGGAGAGAGAGGCAGATAGAGAGAGAGGGGGGAGGGGTGGGGAGCGGCCATTAGTTAAGTCAAATATTTGCCGTCCGCCGATATTTGCCGTCTGCTTAAAGACACTTTGCCGTCTGATAGCAGACGGCAAAATGTATTCCATTTGACCTAACCAACTGCACAGTCTAGTGGGGCCCAGCTGAGCTCTTTGCCGTCTGCCTTTTGGATATTTGTCGTCCGCTAACAGACGGCAAAGAGTGTACTGATGGCAAAAAATCTCTTTGCCGTCCGCTAACAGATGGCAAAGAGTGTACTGACGGCAAAAAATTTCTTTGCCATGAGTCCTTTCTTTGCCGTCAGCTTTGTGGAAGCAGACGACAAAGACCTTCTTTGCCGTCCGCTAGCAGACGACAAAGAATGGACTGATGGCAAATTCTCTGATTCCAGTAGTGAGGTAGTCCGGGTTATACTAGAGTGCAGCTGCTACAGCCTGGTGGCCTGCCTCGTTACGGTGAGCAGTCTCCTCTGCCGTCTCGTACGCCTCGGCCTCCTCCTCAAGTATGAAATATCTCTGTTTTTCCTGAAAGTTGAAAAAGGCAGGAGCGGGCAAAGTAATATGGATAATACGATGCTTATTAAAGATTAGCCTGTATCAAAATGGTGAGGTATCTCTTTCTAGAAACTGATGATGCTCCATGGCCTCATAATCAAGGTAGCTAGGTGGCAACAGGGTATCATTTCCTTTAATGGGTATGCCTAGATAAACAGCCAAATGAGTAGCATAGATACCACCAAATAAATCACCAACAAGAGCATTATGATGTAAACGATGTGCAATGATAGCCCCCATATTAAATTTTCTATCCCTTAATACCGCACTTTTAAGAATGCTTAAATCAGGAGCACACAGGGTACTGAGGTCATGTTTACCATTTATGCATCTACCTATGAAAAGAGCAAAATAATGAATAGCAGGAAAGTGAATGCTCCCAACTCTAGCTTGTGTTATGCCTCTAGTTTCACCTCGAGTAATACTCATGAGAAAATCATTGCAATCAGATTTACGAGGTTCAAGGCAAGTTCCCCAAGAGGGAATTCTACAAGCATCACTAAATTCCTAAACGGTCATGCGAAAAGAATTTTCATATATGTCAAACATAACATCATGAGAGGAGCGGTGAGATACATACTTGAATTTCCGCACAAAGGAATCAGTGAGATCATGGTATTGCGGACACTTATCTGACAAGAAGTCCATGAGCTCGGCATTGTGCATGTACATATCAAATTCTTCCTTGAAGCCGGCTTGCATCATGAAGGCATCGGATGGCCATTCGCATGCTCTCACGAGGGCCTCCCGCGGTGGTTCGAGGTCCGGCTCACGTATTGCAAGCCTTGGTGAGCTCTTGCTCGATGAACCTCCATGGAATACCTTCCTAAACCTTTTCTTTTCTCTGAAAATTTCTGAAATTTTTAGTCCCTCAAAATAAAAGTGAACAAAACTCAACAAAATTGATAGCAACTACTCCCACAAGTGTCTAGAGCCTATATCATGCATCAAAACTACTTTGGACCAAACAAATTCAACATGCAAGCTCATATACATGGTCACCACAGCAGCAAAATTTTGCAAAACATAAAGCACTAGAGCAAAAACTAATTGGAGCATTGGAAGAGTCACATACCAAGGAGCGATTCCTCAAAACAGTTTCGAAAATGGAGCTCTGAGCAAGGAGATCGAAAATTGCACGAAAATGAGCCAGAACACAGGCTAGGAGGCAAGTCTGATTTTTTCTGGAGGTGGAAGAAGGTAGTGGGCTGGTGCACTAAATGAGGGGGCCCGTGTGGGACCCACAAGCTCACTAGGCGCACCCAGTGGGTGGGCGCGCCCTGTGAGCTTGTGGCTCACAGGTGCACCCCCCTGGGGTGTGTTCAGTGCCAAAAATTCTTAAATATTATAGGAAAAATCATACTAAATTTCCAGGTCATTTCGAGAACTTTTATTTTCGGGACATTTTTTATTGCATGGATAATTCAGAAAACAGGATAATCAAGGCATGGTAGGTTGTGCCTACTAAATTCATCGACCACATGCCCCTCAAAAAGAATCCATTAACAAGGTTGATCAAGTCTTATTAACAAACTATTTCCGAGTAACATGAAACCGAAGAATTGTCGCATAGCACTAGGTTACCTCAACGGGGATATACATTTCCCCAACAATAAGAGTTTCATATTTCTTTTTGACGGTCAGAAGAGGGAATTCGAAACCTCCAATAGTAATTGTCGCAATTTTTTCAGTGGAGTTGATACTATTCACTAAACTTTGTTTCTTCGGGAAGTATACCGTATGTTCATTACCATTGACATGAAAAGTGACCTTGCTTTTGTTGCAATCAATAACAGCCCCTGCATTATTCAAAAAGGGTTTACCAAGGATGATCGACATATTGTCGTCCTCGGGCATATCAAGAATAACAAAGTTTGTTGAGATAGTAACATTTGCAACTACAACGGGAACGTCCTCACAAATTCCAATAGGTATAGCAGTTGATTTATCAGCCATTTGCAAAGATATTTCTATAGGTGTCAACTTATTCAAATCAAGTCTTCTATATAAAGAGAAAGGCATAACACTAACACCGGCTCCTAAATCACATAAAGCAGTTTTGACATAACTTCTTTTAATGGAGCAAGGTATAGTAGGTATTCTTGGATCTCCTAACTTCTTAGGTACTCCACCCTTAAAAGAATAATTTTCAAGCATGGTGGAAATTTCAGCTTCAGGTATCTTCCTTTTATTAGTGACAATATCTTTCATGTATTTAGAATATGGAGCCATTTTCAAAATATCCGTCAAACGTGTTCGCAAAAAGACGGGTCTAAGCATCTCAACAAAGCGTTCAAAATCCTCCTCATCCTTATTTTTCAGGGATTTACTAGGAAAAGGCATGGGTTTTTGAACCCATGGTTCTCTTTCTTTACCATGTTTTCTAGCAATGAAATATCTTTTATCATATCTTTTATTCTTAGGAGGTGGGTTATCAAGATCAACAGCGGGTTCTATTTCTACATCACTATCAGGTTCTTTATCATTGTCTGGTTGAGCATCAACATGAGCATCATCATTATCATTATCATTATGTGGATGTTCATTACCAGATTGTGTCTCGGCATCAGAAATAGAAACATCATTATGATTCTCAGAAGGTTTTTCTATCACAGGTTCACTAGAAGCATGCAAAGTTTTATCATTATTCTTTTTCTTTTTCTTCTTAGATGAACTAGGTGCATCAACATTAATTCTTGAGATTTCTATTTCTGTACCCTCGGTTGCTTTGTAGTCCTCAGTTTTACCCCACCCAACTAACGCCCCTCACATTTCCCCTCCACCACTCGCCCCACACTCAAAAACGCCCAAAACGGAGCATTTCTGTCGGGTCAATGCAGTTGACCGTTACCTGGCGCATACAGTGACACGTGGGTCACCCAGGACCCACCTGTCAGTATCAAATGTATAAGTAAAAATAGTGAAATATACAGAAGCCTGGGACACTGCAGGATCCACATGTCAGTGGCTGATTTATTTGCAAAAAAGGGTGGAATATATTGCCGCCCGTGGGGGTCGAACTCGGGACCAACGCTAGATTATGCAACATGCGAGCCATTTCAGCTGTGTGCGTCTATTTGTTTATGGTCATAGCCGAGTCTTTTTAACCTGATATTTTCTGCCTTACAGAAGGGCCCACGAGCCAGTGACGCTTGAGAGATAGGACGCGGCGGTGTTTATGTTACAGAAGGGCCCATGAATCAGTGACATTAGAAAGATAGAACGTGGCAGAGTACAAGACAGCAGATTCGGAGATTCAGAGATCGAGAGATTCAGAGATTCGGATAAACTTAATAACCACGTTCTTAGATTTGTTCAACGCTTAACAGAGCGAACTGACATAGTGACATTACACTAATATGCTATTTTAATAAGGACGGCATAAGATGGCCGGCCGGCGGCGACAACGACAACAAATGGAAGGCTACTTGACTTCATCATCCGAAAGGACGATGGTGCCGTCGTCGTCGTTGTTGTGGTCTTCATCGTCGAAGGAGGATAGGACGACGATGTCCGGTCCCTCGCCTTCCGCCTCGACGGCGGCCGCTGCACGCAGAGTCGCCGCCCTCCTCTGCTCTCGAGTTGCGGCCTCTTCTTCAGCCGCACGACGCCTGACGGCCTCTGCCTGCGCCGTTGACAGAGACGTGGCTAGCACCGCCTGGTCGAGCTACTGCTGTGCCGCGCGTAGGGCCTCCTCGACTTGGGCAGTGAGCACGGCAGCTTCGTACGCAGGAGCCGGTGCGTCTTCCTCGGCCGCATCTTCCACGTTGTGGATGTCGAGGTGCTCTTGCATCACCTCGAAGGCCACCTCCTCCTCGAGCTCCCTACAGTTACGAGACAGCTTGGACGGCGTGGGCTCGAGCTCGGAGTAGTAGGAGTTGGAGGCCGAGCCGACTGATGAAGCGGCACCGTGGTTGGAGCCCGCGCCGGAGTTGGAACCCGTGCCAGAGTTGGAGTCGCCGTCGGTGCCGGTCACCGGCGCCCTGGGGCAAAGACCACCCGTGGAGATCCTTGCGGTCTTTAGCTGCCTCACCATCACTACAAAAAAAACACTTCCGTGATGATACGTCTTTGTCACAGTAGGTCAAGTTTTCTGTCATGCATGTACATCCGTGACAATTTTATGACAGAATCAAGATAGTCATACTTGTGCTGTCGTAGAAGTGTTCCATGACAATACTGAAATTATCATCACGGAAGTTTCCACTTCCATGATGATAAATGTCGCGTCATGGAAGTGTTTTCGTCAAGGGTAACCGACATGTGGCATTCACCGTAACGGGTTGCCGTTAAGCTATCGGGTTCGGGTTTGGATCCTATAACCCGTTAGCAGCCCTGACCAATGACGATTTTCCACGTGTAAATTTCTCATTCGCCGGTGGAACCACGTGTCAGCTCGGCGTTGGGACAGATGTCATCCATTCATTGGACGCGGGACACCTATGATACGTCGACACGTGGCTTGGCCCAATAGTGGCCCATTTATGTTAAAAAGGCTGGCCCGTTTGACTTGGTCAAAAGTAAGCGGGCCGGCCTAAGGAAAGCATGTTAACGGTCTGTTCGCATATAGCCCATTTACGGCCCGGGTACTCACGGCCCGTTATGGCCTTTCAAAATTCGGCCCACTAGCGCGATGTGGGCCGTGCCTTATGATTTCAGCCCGTTGTCACTTTCGGCCCATCTATGGCCCGTGACGTCTTTCATCCCATATTAGGCCTTTTGTTTCTCTGGGCCCATTGACGGCCCGTGGTGATTCTGGCCCATCATGAAAAGCAAACGGCTTTGATCCCATTAAAGGCCCATGATTCAGTTGGGCCGTTTCCAGCCTGTGTTTTCTTTCGGCCTTCTAAAGGCCCATAAAATCTTGGGCTCATTTTTGGCCCTCGATTACTTACGATCCGTTACTGGCCTGTTATGCTAATGAGCCAAATTCAGCCCGTGGTTACAATCGGCCTGTTTGTGGTCTGTTAACCCATTGGGCCATTTTCAGCACGTCATGTATTCCGGCCCATTAACGACCCGTTATGACTGTCGATAGAATTAAGCCTGTGATGACTTTCGGCCTGTTAACGGCCCGTTATGCTACGGTCCCTTAAACGGACCATTCCCACTATGGCCCGTTTACGGCCCATAATGCGGTCCGCTTTTGGCCCACGGATCCTACGGCCCGTAGATGGCCCATGGGCACTACACCAGGTAGCAGGCCCATGGTTACCACGGGCTGTATGTGGCCCATGGTTATTGCGGCCACTAACTAACCGAGGAAAAAGATGACTACGAGGAAATAAATAAGCAAGCAACTAATGCTAGGCTATTACGGCGATTGCACACATTACATCCACTGGGCATCAAAGTTCGCCACCCGTGCAAATATAGGGAACACCCTACACTATACAAAAATTGCTTGCTGTTTTCTTCAGCCGGTCGCTGCCCGTTAAGAACAAATTTTGTAACGCAACAAAACAAATTACAGCCATATAACAAAAGGAGGGTTGGCATAAAAGTAAATGCACCATCAGAAGTTCAGAAGCTCGGATGATTTGACCTGACTGGTACATTTTCATGCTGTAGTGTCTGATGGAGCACCATAAACTTCGCTGTCATTTCTCCTAGGCTCCTGAACAACATAGCAAATGTCTGATAGTCTGGTTTCAAAACCATGCATATCTTGACGACATCGAACAATGGCTGTTCTTGTTTCATAAAGGGTCTCTGTTAGGGATTGGACTTGTGTCTGGAGTGCAGATATATCATTCTGTCGAGCTTGCAGATCTTGTTCATGAGGCAGTTTGGACGAGGTTGCCTTAACAACCAACCCAGTATTACGCAGGAAGGTGCTTTTGGCACTGTTAGTGGAGAGATACTGACCCACTGGAGCAAGAGGTGACATTGTGGTTATGGTTGCCTCATCACCTTCAGGAGGTTGTTGCGGTTCCACCATTTGTTCGATAGCTTGCTGAAAAGTTGAGTTTGTACATTAGTAGTACCAGAACAGAAGTTATTAATGAGGCAGCAAAACCAAAGAGAATAGCTTTGGTTTATATACAGAACTTATTTTGGTGAACCCATGTAAATTATTAGTTGTATTTTACTGCAAAGTACATAATAAAACCAGGTTCCAAACATATGACCATATACCATGGCTGATGTATTGTCTATTTCTTCACATTGTATTGACAGCTAAGATAAAGAGACAAAGTTTATAATACGGTGAGCATAGTATGACATCATTCATATAAAAAAACTACTGAGATCAGACAAACATGCAGTTGTAACATTGTGTGCAGCACGGAACTAGATTACAGATCAAGAGCAAAGGAACATCGTTCCTCTCTTTTAAACCTTGTAAAGTGCAATGATACGTTCAGACAACTGTGTATAAAATTGAAAAGACTAATAGACATTGGCTGCAAACCATGCAGTTCAATGCACCACAAGTCAGAGTAGCCAGTAGTTCAAAGGGCCTGAGGATTAAGGACTTACTACAGCGGCTTTGACTGGTGTAGCCATGCCCTTCGTCTTGCTGGTGTGACAGTCCTTGAAGATTTCCACCGCATTTGGTTCAGGTTCTTTTTGGTCCTTGCGGGCTTTCCTCTGCATTTGGAACAAGTCAATATAGATCTGATAATATGGCACAACCAAAAGAGTGAAACAACAGCTAGTTACCAGAGCCTCGCAGTGTGCAATGTAGCTACGAGATCCTGTCGTCTGTTGGAATTTCACTTTCGTACGGTTGGCCTTGTTCTTTGAATAGTTCACCTAGAAGAAGATAGATTTGTGAGGGACATGCGTAAATAGGAGTTCAACATGTGATCTGATCACATCTATATAACATATTTGATACTTTGGATCAGACCAGTGTTTAACATGGGCTGTCCAGTCTTCATCCATTATATTTTCCACTGGAGATGTTTGGGCAAGTTCATTGTTAGCCTTGCCTTCAAAGTGAGTTTTCCTAAGATTATACCGATACCGTCACAGAGAAAACTTGAAAACATGAGTGCATGCTTGTCTGGTTGCATCATCTTGCCGATCCAACTTGAACCTCATCTGTTCAAATTATAGGAGTCTCATTACCAGCAACCTAGAAAGTATGGGACAGAGCAAGACGATATTACTAAGTTCCATAAATAACCATACTTACAGATAAATGGTCGAGGAAGGTGTTAAATTGGATTTCATCTTTGTCATTCCTGTACTGAATCCATGTTGGGAGGATACGTGCATGACACCTAACAGCAACGGCTGCCTCTGATACTAACTTGGCTGACTCTGTAGCATCACGTGGCCTTTTTAAACCTGACTCAAAATGGATCTCCATTCTCCCTCCTTTAGATTTAGTTAACCTATCGAGCATTATCCCTGATGTCTATTTCCTCTTGGCCTAGGTGCTAGTTCAACAATGAACATGGGAAGTGTTAGTGTACATCAAACTGTGGGACTACATATAAAGAGTTCGTCAAAGACTACATATAAAGAAGCATGCAACTGTAACTTGACTCGATCAACTACCATCTTGGTGTTGAAGCTCATAAGGTTCATCTGATCTTGCCAAGTCCTCTTGTGCCAAGAGTGCTTCGGAAGTAGTGTCAGGTGGCAAAGAAGCTTGGGAACTTGCCGCTAGCAGAGTGGACACACGAGTAAGTCGTGCACATGTTGGTATTATGGAAGAAGGTGCTGCAACCACTAGGGCTGTCGTTGCTTGTTTGGTTCGTTTGTCTTTGGTACGTTTTGCCGGTGGTGTAGCAGGGGATACTGTGTTTGTACATTTATCCGGTGGACTTCGACCTTCTCTTGCACTATCAGTACCAGTAGAATCTGCAGAGCTCTTCCGCTTCCGTTTCCGTGCCTCCCGATTAGTAACACCATCCCCTACCATTCTGTGTACCTTCCTATCTTTTTTCCATGTCAAGTAAAACCCATGGGAAAAAGGAATAAAAAATTAGTTCTTTAGAACTAATTGATGTGTGATTCAGACGAACTGAACTTTGATGTTAGACAACCGCGTGATAGGAGGATGTAATATGTACGAAAAACTGGACGGCATGAGATAATCAGACCTATGATGCTTAAACTAAGCAGAAGGCTTTTCAATAAATTAGAAGCAATGCAATGGAAGCTAGACACCATATGAAAGATGCTACAAATATCACTCTGCCAAGTTAATAGTGTCTCGTCATAAGTGGCATTTAAACAAATGTCAAGCAGTACAAACAATAAATCATATGCAAGATCCAAACAATATCACACTACCAAGTTAAAGGTGTTTCATCATTTGTGATTGATGCAGGATAGACACGAATAGTACTTCGATGTTAGAACATGTAATAGACAGATGTAGTATATGCAAAAAAAGGAAGACATGGCAAGTTAACATGTATAATGTGTAAACTAAGCAGATGCAATTTAATCAAATTAGAAGCAATACAATCTAGACACCATATGCAACATGCAAGCAAATATCACACTGCCAAGCTAGAGAAAGCACCTAGGATGCTGGAGTAGGGTTGTTGGGCACATCATATTTACTTGGAACTTCTACTACACTAGCAGTAGTAGCAGAATCTATAGAGCGCCTCCTTACCAGTGGCGCCAGATGACCGCCATCAGCCCCCGCCTTAGTTTTTTCCTTCCTCTCTCTAATTTTTTTTGCCTTGTCAAGTCAAACCCACAAGAAAAATTAATAAAATTCGCTTTTCAGAACTCATTGATGCATGATGCTGACGAACACTACTTTCATGTAAGGCGACCGCATGATAGGATGATTGAATATGTAAGAAAAAAGGACAGCATTGCATATTCACACCTATGATGTGTAAACTAAGCAGCAGGCATTTCAACAAATTACAAGCAATGAAAGCTAGACACCGTATGAAAGATGCAAGGAATGTCACTCTACCGAGTTAAAACTATCTCGTCATAAGTGCCATTTCAACAAATTAGAAGCAGTACAAGCTAGAAAACAATGCAAGATGCAACCTATATCACACTCCCAAGTTAAATGTGGCTTATGATAAGTGATTGTTGCATGTTACACAATAGTAGTACTTTGATGTAAGAACATGGCGTGATAGACAGATATTGTATGTTCTAGAAACAGGAACACATGTCTTATTCACAAGTATAATGTGTAAACTAAGCAGATGCAATTGAACAAAATTAGAAGCAATACAAGCTAGACATCATACGTAACATGCAACCACATATAATAGTGCCAAGTTAGAGCGAGCACCTGTGATGGTTGGGTAGGGGAGATGTGCTCATCATCAACACAACTACATTGACTGTCTATGCATGTGTTGTCTTGTAAATCTTGTTTGGAGGATAGCGGAGTAGAATCTGTAGAGACCCTTCATTTCAGTTTGTTGGAAGGAGCACCATCATCCACTGCCTTGCTAATTTCCTTCCGCTTTATTGATTCTGCATTGTCAAGTCAAACGACAAGAAAAAGGAATAAAAATCACTCTTCAGAACTCATTCATGCATGATACCGATGAACACTACTTGGATGTAAGGCAAACACATGATACAAGGATGGAATATGTACGAAAAACAGGACGGCATGGCATATTCACACCTATTTGTGTAAACTAAGCAGAAGCCATTTCAACAAATTAGAAGCAATGCAAGGTAGACACCACATGAAAGATGCAACCAATATGACTCTGCCAAGTTAAAAGCGTCTCATAATAAATGGCGTTTCAACAAATTAGATGTGGTACATGCTATAAATCATATGCAAGATGCAACAAATATCAAGCGGCATATACTAAAGGTGTCTCGTCATAAGTGATTGATGCGGGATACACAAGAACAGTAGTTTTATGTAAGGACATGGTTAATAGACAGATGTAGTATGTACCAAAAACAGGAAGGCATGTCACATTAACAGGTATAATGTGTAAACTAAGCAGAATAGCAGATGCATTTTAACCAAATTAGAAGAATTACAAGCTAGACACCATATGCAACATGCAACCACATATCACCCTACCAAGTTAGAGCAAGCACCTGCGATGGTGGTGTAGGGGAAATGCGGTCACCAACTACAGAGCTACGTTAACCATCTTCATCTAGCCTTGCTGTTTGTTGAGAATCATGTGGGAAGGATGACACTGCACTCTTTAAAAGAGTAGCACGTCTCACACTAACTCACCTGTCTGACTGTCTCATCATAAGTGATTGATGAGGGATACACAAGAACATTAGTTTGATGTAAGAACATGGTTAATAGACATATGCAGTATGTACCAAAAATAGGAAGGCATGTTATATTCACAATATATGGCTAAGCAGATGCAATTTAACCAATTTAGAAGCAATATACAAGGTAGACACCATATGCAACATGCAACCACATATGACACCATGAGGTTAAAGCAAGCACCTGCGATGCTGGTGTTTGGCGAATGGGGTCATCAACTACAGAGCTACGTTGATAGTCTTCATCGAATGACACTACACTCTTCTTTAGAGCATCAAACCGCGCCTTTCCAATCCTCGATGCAGACTGGAGTGACAGCTGTGTTTTCTTTTTAGAATACTGTGGTTGAGATTCTGAAATACCCATGCGTAATAAAACAAAAGTGAGAGAGTATGGGTGTAGTTTGTGCACAAGTAGTGCAGTGTAAAAGTATCAGATAGCTGGTGGGTCAAAAACAAATGACGGCAGACATATGATAGCTCTACAACATGCATGGCACACGAAATTAGATTCTAGGCTTTTGAAATATGAGCACACGGATGGCTGGGAAGTGCAGGTAATCCTCCAGCAAACCACCACATGTGGTCCTATGAAAATAACAATCGACTGAAAACAAATAGGTCAGTCGATTTTTTCTGCACCGTCCGATCTACAAGGAACGGGCAGATGGCCTTCATCTACCTCCCTCCAGTCACTGTTGATGATCTTCCTCGAACCACCAGCGACCACCGGCCCAGACCCCTGCCTCCGCCGCCCCGCCCTCCCCTCGACTTCACCCGACTGCCGTGCTTGGCAGCGCCCCCCGGCCATCCCTTTAAGCCCGGCGGACCTCCAGATCGGGCACCAGCAGCTCCTGCGCCACACACACCTTTACACTGAGGCGCTGATTCCCCGGCGAACAGGCAGACTAGGTGCTCCGCACGCCTCTGCGGGTGGTGCTTCCTTTAATTGGGAATCAACTGACACTGAATTGAAATCCAGGCAGGCGACGGACCTCTAGCTAAAGTGAAATAGTAAATGGGGGGAAACCTTGCGCATCGCGAGTTACTTGGAACATCTAGTATCAGGAAGAATGTGCAGTAAGAAGTGGTCAACTAGTTTCCTTCGTGGGATGAATACCGTGTGAGCAGACATGTAAGATTTGCAAGAATAAGGGAAGAGGAGTACCAATATCGGCTTGCCATGCTGTGTCCTCCTTATGATTTTTCAATGATCTTCTTGTGGTTCGCTGGAAATCAGATGTTGTGGAGGACGGTGGAGCCTTGGACGCACCCATGGCCAAGTTGTTGAGTGTGGTGCGATGGCCCTCTGTCGGCGGCGGAGAAGCAGATCCGAGGCGGTGAAGGACGGCGTAGCGGGAACAACTCCAGTGCGGTGGATGGTTGCGACGTTGGAGCAGCAGCAGTGAGGCACAAGACGAAGGGGTTGAAGTGGCTCGGGTACGATGCACGTCCGCATCGTGGAGGCAGCTCTGCCTCGGCTTCAACTGCTAAGTCCTGGAGGGTGTTGCGGTTGAGGTTGCGGTGGACGACGACGTCGGGGTATCGACTCCGGCATGATGGAGGATGGTGGCGGTGGATCGGTGCGATGGGGAGGCAGACGGAGAAGGCTGGGGTTTCGCGGCTGGTGGAGAGGGAGTTTTGGCGCCCACGGAGTATGAATGGGGAATCGGACAGGGAGGGGGGGAAGCTAAGGGGGAACCATGTTTCCGGGACACGCTTGTTTGAAATTTGGGGAAGGTTACAAACTTTGCCCCCATCTAAAATTTCGGACATGCAGCGGGTCGGGGGTAGGACGGTAATGTCATGTGTCCAAAATAGTGGGCGGGAGTGATTTCGGCCGAGCGCATCGGCGTTTAGGCGCCCGCGGTATATGAATGTTTTTCGGAGGTGGTTGTGTGGCGTCTCGGTGAAGTTACAAACCTACCCCGGTTTAGACTTCTGGACGTCGGGCCGATAGGCTTCACGGGTCAGAGTTACGATGGTAATTTCCTTCTACCAAACATTGGTCTCATGCGGTTTCGGGTGAGGAGAGGCTCTTTTAGCGCTTCGTTCAAAATTTTGAACCAGAAGCATTCACGTTTACAGTACTCTTGAACTGTTAGGATTGACCTTAATAGACCTCGTTAAATTTGACCTTGTATGATTGAAAACCTCATTAAATTATGCGCTTCTTTTGAAATTTTGACTCTTGAAAATCATATAACTACTATTATTTTGGAATGGAGGTGGTAAATTTGAATGTATTTTGTACACGACTATATGTTATTATGTACAAAAGCAAAGCAAAGATTGATGCACCCTTAATTTAGGTATGATTTACAAATGGCATGATCTCGAATTCAAATAATTGAATGCACTTCATGTTGAATTCGAATATTTGAAACCACCTTAAGTTGATTTCAAACGTATGCTAGTTCCTAGCTAGCTATTTAGAATGTTCACTATGTATCTTTTGTATGTATAATGTGCTTTACACACACAACATAAACTATAATCACGTTTATATTTGAATGGCTAAAGCCATGCATTGCCTGGATTTCAAAATACTGACTCTATGGATCAATTATGTCGAATAATACCATACACATGCTCAAATTCGACAGAATATGGATGTTTGATACACCAATGATCGTTCCATACGCGAATCACAAATATCATGATCCCATCCAAATATGATACAATTTTATATTTTAAATTGATGTGTACATCAGTCTTTTACGCGTACCCTCCTCACACACGTGTTATCTTTCTCTCTCACACATACGCGCACACGCTGTATATCCATCGGCCTTCTCTCTCGCACATCCTCACACTCTCTCCTGAGGTGTCTCTCACACACACGCTGTCTATATATATCACCCTCCCTCCCTCTATCTCACAACTATCTACGACTCCTTTCACTAGTCTCTGTCACAAGAACTCTTTCACACGCATAGGCATGCACGATCTACATCGACCCTTTTCTCTATACATATACCTGCCTACGTGTCTCCCGGACGCTTAGGCCTATCTCGCATGCATTGTCGATCTCCACCTCTCTTACTAGTTGACGAATATGATTCCAACAGAGCATTCAGTAGGATATCCCTTAGAGCTAGGTTGGATGCATGGTAATAAGAGACAAGGATTTACCTTAGTTCGGGCCCTTGCGATCCAAGAAATACCCTACCCCCGGTCATGTATATTTGTGACTAGGGTGTGTACAGAGTACACTACGTGAATACCAAGGGATTCTGTGTATGCATGCATGTTATCGACAGACTAGGCCCCGGGGTTGTATAAACATACCTGGGGCGCCCTAGGGTTACAATTCCTAGCCGGCTTTGTCGGAGGACACAAAGTCCTTCGCGGCTCCGGTTTCTTTGTCTTGTGCGACTAGTCCTCCAGGGGTCTTCGTATAATGTGTCACGGGAGGACCAATGTGGCGCAGGACGGAACCGACCCGGGGCCTCACCTCGGCCCACCAGACCTAGCTCACACACCCCTACCCCTAGGTCTCGGTATCTTGTCACACCCACACATGCATACCAGACACACACACCCCACACACTATTTCTGCTCATGTCTCTCTCCCCTTCTCCCTTGCATACGCACACTCAAGACCATCTCTTGTCGAGACATATCTTATTTGTCTCTATCTCTCCAGACCTCTCTCATTTCTCGTGCTATCTATCTCTCATCGCACACACACCCCCTCTATCCATGCCTCTCTCGAATACGTACACATACCATCTCCAGGCCCTGCCAAATACGTAAACTACACATTCACACATGTTGCATCTTATCATGTGCTCCATTGATCTAAAAAGCCCTCTGTTCACGTTTACTTCGCATACAAGATTCCTTTTGAATTAGAACTACGCAAAGTGTAGCCAAAATTTATTTTATAAAATGTACATCTATACAATATTGCAAAGTTATATGGAGTACGAAAGTTAATTGCATGGTGCATCCAATGATATTTATTCCGCATTGTGAATGTTTATATTTTTATACTATGAAGTTAGTCATAATAAAGAGAAACAAAGAGCATCTCTCTCTCTCCCCATCGCCCCCTTTCTACGCCTCTTTCACGTACGCACACAAACTATCTCTAAGCCCTCTAAAAGTATGCCCCGTCACATTCATGCATGTTCCATCTCTCTCGCGCGAGATATACACCGACGATCACTGTATTTGAAGCGAAAGCACGATACGATCACTGGACTTCACAATACACTCACTACGGTCACCATACGTTTTGTGGTTGTTATACAGTCACAGGCTCACCGTAGAGCTCTGTATTTGTTGAAGACACGATTAGTTGACCAGTTAAACAGTCCACGTGGCGCATCTAGTGTTGCATCATCAGCGCTCATTATCTCACTACCATATGGCCCACCTGTCAGCGGGTATAAGAATGTAAACAAACGAAAATAAAATATTGCATGGTGGGTATCACTAGTAGAAGAGATTCGAAGTGGCACGGACAAGGTGGCCTTGTATTGGTATGATGTGCTGGTTGACTGGTTCTTTTAATACACAGGATCTAGTGTGGTGATTATACACACACGCACGCATGCACATGAACTGCATGCATGCAACACTCACACGCACACACGCACGCATGCATGCACACACACGCTGACACGCACGCACGCATGCATGCACTCACCACACGACCAACACACACGCTCACGCTCAAGTGCTCAACCTACACGTGCATGCACACACATCAGGCCCTGACACACACATACAGAGCCAGGTGGTTCGCGCGCAAGGGTTCGAGTCTTGTCGCACCTGCGTAAATTTCTGTTTATCTTATCTCTTTCCTTTGCCAACTAATAGGTGGGACCCACAAGGAACGTGGAAAATTTTACCAGTCAACATAATGCCACGTAGACTATTTGGCCGGTCAACAGAGTGCAATACGATGCTGAACGGTGAGTGAGTGACCGTATAATCACCGTTAAATGTATATAGTGACCCTAATGAGCGTATTTTGAAGTCCGGTGACCGTGTTATGCTTTCGCTTCAAATACAGTGACCGCCAGTGTATTTATCTCTTCTCTCGCTCTCTCTGTGGAGCCGACTAGGCCAACCTCCCACGCCTAAATTGGTGCACGCCACCCCAATATTGTTGTACTAGTTTCGTAAGAGCGAACAAGCATTCATGTCTACCGTATAAACTCTAGATATGAGTTACAAATGCTATGATGATGAATACAAATATTTGAATCCTCTTTATGCCGAATTTCTCTCTGTAGGCCCTCGAAAATACGTCCCTACACGTTCTCGCATGTTATATCTAACAACTATGCAATACATTACTACTATACTCTAACACAATAAATCATATGTATTTTAAGTTTTAGATCTCATATTGTTACTTCAATTATTCATGTTGCATACATTAAAATTGCATTGAAATGTATGGCTAGTATCATCTAGTGATCTGAAAGGTCCTACTACGCACACACATGACACACACAAAAAGGTCCCACTACACATTCAAGCATTTCACATCTTTCTCTCGGTCTCTATGTCAAACCGACTATGCCAAACTACCCTGCCTACCGCACGGGAAAAGACCCGGCCTCGCCTGTTTAATCAGGTTTGTATCGATGGATCGCGCAAAACAGCAAAACCAAGTGGTACAAGAGTAGTACAAGACTACCACATAGTACTAGTACAGTACAGTACAAGTTACAGTTCACTGGGCCGCCGTGTCTTGTACTCCTCCGTCGTACGAGTGGAGCGCTCGCTTTCATAAATGTTCTACTCGCCGACATGTGGGACATCCAACATCCGGGTCCACGTGCCATGCACCAAATAACAGTGCAGAGCAGCAGGGGGGACGCACCCCGGTCGTGGCGCCGCAATAGTAATGAGCAATGAGGTGTCAAATCACAAAGCTGCAGCTTTCCCGCAGTATAAGTTGGAGGGACAAAGCAACCATCATTTCACTCCTCACTGAAGTTGCTTCTGCCGTTGTTCTGCCTCATGTAGTCATGTGGGACGCGGATCGGCTTGGTACATCACTGACACGTGGGACCGCATGTTAGCAAACCGTGAGGCCAACCTTCCCTGCCTTCCGCGCGGCAAAAGCACCTCCTCTTTAACCAAGTGGTACGCTTAAGGGCATCCACAATGTGCAGCCAAATGGTAAAATAGCTTTTGGCATCGATGGGAACCATTGTGGAGGGTGCTGCGAAAGCCAAAAAAAGAGGGAACCGGAACTCGGTGGTGCTCCGATGCCAAATTGATTGAAGGAATAAAAAATTGCAACCTCTCTCCTCTTTCTCCCTTGCATGGACGCATGCATAGAGCACAGAGTCTACTCCCTTCTACTATCACAAATCACAAAGCAATGAGGCGTCAAATCACAAAGTCATGGGCGAAGCAACCATAATTTCACTCTTCGCTGAATCCTCTTCTCCATCGTCTTCTTCCAGAAACGACCTTTCCCACAGTAAGCTGGATACATGAAGCTATTGTGCTACATTTAATAATATAGGAAATCCTGCATCTACTCCAACCTAGGAGTATTTTAAAAATTCATCTCTCTTTCCTATGACATCAAACACACAATCCTAATCCTATACTCCAATCCAAGCCATTCCCATCCAAAGAGAACAATCCTATATTTTTGCGATTCCTGCGTTTTGAGGATCCTGCAAATCAAATAGGCCAAGGTGATTCCAGCTGGTGGAGTGGTGGAGCCCAATGGTAACATCTCGTTTGATCGTGACTGTGTTTCAAATTTAGCTCAGACATCCATGGCTACGCACCATTCACCAACTAGTACCAGTTACTCAATGGTTACAAATATAGTACTAGTACTTATTAGTGACAAGACCAAATGTACATAGATCATTATATGATTTAAAAATTCTCGTATGTACATCAATAGGCCGGCGAAAGCCTAGAAAAGCGGTACTACTGTACTACTTGTTTGATGGTGTGTCTGAGACATGTCGGGCACGTCCCAGCACCTTCCTCACCAAGAAGCTTCTCCACGAACGTAGTGCCGGCAGGGTAATGACATGATGCCGGTCCACATTCATGTCGAAGCTGAAGTCACACCCTCCTCGTTGATGCAACCGCCGGCGATTCGCCTCCTGGACTATCTTCCTCAGAACGCCGTCGGGGACGACTGTCTCCCACTCTGTTTCGTTGGGACGTAGATCGATGAGCGGAGCCAGCCCCGAACAGCACGCCGGCATTTCCATTGGTTGCACAGGCTGGACGGGTCCCCGACGCGGAAGAGCCTTTCCGACAGTAAACCGGTGCCCATGTAAGGGTACACGGTCACATTCGAGTCCCCTTGCGGTAGCTCTAGTTCGAACGATATGGTCACATCGCATCCAACGGTCACGGTGACACGACAGTTGCTGTCTGCTACGGACTTCCTGGATGCAAAGAAGGCGGTTGTCTCGGCTTCCAGGCGGCACTTCCGAACGACATGACCATCGCCGGCCTCAATGGTGCGCTCCGCGAGCGCACTCGCCGGAGGGGAAGGAAGTCAAATAGAAAGTATATGATTAGAGCGATGATTGCGGCCGGAGGGGCGAAGAGGACGTCTTTTTATGGCATTTAGTAGAAAATTCCGCGTCATTATAATTAGGATTTCCATTGATGTATCGCGCGAAGGCAAAGAACCAAGTGTTATCTTCACAATTTTTTTTGATACGCATGCACGCGTCGGAGCGCACGATTTCCGACCGGCTGGGCTTGTCCTAATTAAGTAAGTTCATCAGGGTGTATTATTGATAATTAGGGAAAGGGCGGGCCCCACCCAAGTGAAAATCAAGGGGGGCGATTAATTGGGGATGGAAAGATCCATGCGCATTCACCAGACGAGGATTAAATGGAAAGTAAAGTGGGCAAATGTGCATGCAACCATGTGCTACTTGTATCGTCAAAGGAGGAGGTGGGGCCACTGTAAATACATGGAAATGGATGCAGTTATTAATTCGGAAAGAAACAGACTTGGTCGGAAGTTGATTGAGGTTGCGAGAAGGGGATCCGCGCGTTGGCACACGTGATCGCGGAAGAGTCTTTTCGGATACGAATCCCACCTACAGCATCTCAGAAAAAAACAAATCCCACAGACCGAACGGGTGGGGAGGTCCGGACGTCTGCGACGTCAAACTTTGAAACTTTGGTCCCATCCCACCCCACAACTCTCCAGGTTCCAGCCATCCGGCTTTGCAAACTCCGCACAGTCAAAACCGATTGACCGGTCGTCACCGGTACCACTATTCACACTGGAACCTTCGCTGCTTGGCCTACGCCAGCTACTTGCCGGCCGGTCACCCCTGCCCCAAAACCCCACCTCCCAACCCGTTCTCCCACCTTTCGATCCCCTAGCCCGCATCAGCCGTCCCCTAGTTCACCGGATAGCCATGGTGCGCAGCAAGATCACGTACTACAAGATGTTGACGCCGAAGCGCCGCGTAGAAATCGCGGCGGTGGTATGCGCCACAGACCTCCGTTCCCTAGCTCGCTTTGCGGCAGGCCAATCCCTGAGTCCTCTGGAGCCGAGCTCCGAGGAGGAAGGCAATCCAATGTTCATGGCGGAGGTTGCGGCGTAGGAACCCCCCGCGGCTAAGGAGACGATGGACGTCGACTTCATGCCGGCGTCCGGGTCCCCCATGGTGCAGGCGGACCAGCGGTTCAACCTGGCGATCCTAAAGAAGCACCAGGCGGCGGAGGCTCAACTCGACGGGGAGCGCGTGGATGCCGCTGCCATCAAGGCCCTCCTGCAGGCGGAACCGGATGTCGTGCTCATGAACCGGGCGGCGGAGGCTCAACTCAACGCGGAGCGCGCGGATGCCGCTGCCATCGAGGCCCTCCTGCAGGCGGAACCAGATGTCGTGGTCATGAACCGGGCGGCGGAGGCTCAACTCGACGCGGAGCGCGTGGATGCCGCTGCCATCGAGGCCCTCCTGCAGGCAGAACCGGATGTCGTGGTCGTGAACCGGGTGGCGGAGGCTCAACTCGACACGGAGCGCGCGGATGCCACTGCCATCGAGGCCCTCCTGCAAGTGGAACCGGATGTCGTGGTCGTGAACTGGGCGGCGGAGGCTCAACTCAATGCGGAGCGCGCAGATGCCGCTGCCATCGAGGCCCTCCTGTAGGCGGAACCGGATGTTGTGGACTCGAACCGGGTGGCGGAGTCTCAACTCGATGCGGAGCATGCGGATGCCGCTGCCATTGAGGCCCTCCTGCAGGCGGAACCGAACGTCGTGGATGTGAATCGGGCGGTGCTCGCGTCCGTGCAGAGCGCCATCACGCTCCACGTGAACGAGTAGCTGGAGGCCGAGGACAACAACGTCACGGAGACACATGTCGGTAGCTCCAGCTGGTTTGCGCCGGCAGCCAAAGACGACGAGGCCGGCTCGTTCCGTGAGCAGTGATAGTTTTTCTTTATGTTGTTGTTTTTAGGGATCATTTGCTGTGTAAAAATATATTTATATTTAATAAATTGGCCTTATAAACATATTGTATCGACAAAAATTAGGTGTCAGTGATTGGATGGCTGAGTTTGGTTTGATCACATGCGGTTTCTCCCTCCGTCCAGGTGTATAAGTCACCTTACGAAAATCAGATATTCCCAAAATGCTTAGGGGCAATGCATTAAATTCCGTCCTCGTTCCCCTCACTGCCTCGTTCATCAGCGAGTGAAAATTTTCTTTGTATTATTTCGTGATTTGAATACAAGCATACTTTCTCAAAAAAAGCGAGCAATTTTTTTGGCCGAACCACGCGCATGGAGGAAATGGCGACGGCGGGGCGGGGTAGTTTGGCCCATGGTCGGATTGCTGACATGTGTCCCCACATGCCAGTGAAATGCCAAGCCGGTTGGCGTTGAGCGGTGGGGTAGATCGACCGTGTGCTGGTCTGATGCGAACGCGACAGGCGTGCTGTGATTGTTCCTTTTCCTCGTTTTAAACTTGTGAAGATAACCCCCGATATTCTACGCCAGCTACTTGCCCACCCTTTCCTTAATTATCAATAATACACCCTGATGAACTTACTTAATTAGGACAAGCCCAGCCGGTCGAAAATCGTGCGATCCGACGCGCGCGCGCATTAGCCATTCCAAGAAAAAGAAGTATGGAAGTTCAAAAGGAACTGACGGTGTACATCACACTTGTCGCGTTCGCGTTGCACCCCTACACGGTCGGTCCGGCACATCGCTCACCGAATGGAACGCGCTTTGTCTTGCGTTTTCGCTCACTTGCGGGACTGCAGTTGAGAGCAAACCGACGATAGGCAAACTTTCCCCCTCCATCTCCCCATCCCCCGCCCGCGTCGGCTGAATTTAGAAGAGAGAGACGACTGATGTAAAAAAACACACTAGTAGAAGAGAGAGACGAGGAGGGAGAGATTGTAGCACGGATTCCAAGAAATTTGTTGAGAGTGTGAGGTGGGCCATGTGTTAATAAGCACTCCATACTCTAGTGCAAAGGCCTCCGTCCTGGTTTATTGGTCCCCTTCGTATTTTGTGTCAATTTTTGACCTTAGATTTAACTAAAATAATATTAATGCATGTCACTGAAAATAATATCATTGGAAACTATGTTGAAATACGAATCGAATGATATAATTTTTGATGACATGCATTAAAAAAATTTGAGTTGAAATTATGGTCAAAATTTGGCACGAAAAACAAAGGTAGTACTACTAGTACTAGTACTCCTACTGCTATTGGACTGGCTAGACGTGGCGAAATCCTAGTAGCAAGCGCATGCGCGAGAACAAACATTCACGTATTTGAATACAAATTGGAAACCATTTTTTGTTTGAATACAAATTTATATACGTGCTTGTACATGGTATATTGTAAGTTGAAAAGCGAAACGAAGATTGAATGCCCTTTACATATGATTTGCAAATGCTATGATCACCGGTTCAAATATTTGAATCCACTTTAGGTTGAATTCTAATATTTGAAACTTTTTTTAGATTGGATTCAAGTACCAAGTGTCTTCTTATGCATAATGTGTCTCACACACCCAACATAGAGTGTTGTCATGTTTTTTTTCTTTGACGCACGCTCTCTCTGTATTGCACACCCACTCGATCTCTCTCGGTTTCATCTCAGGGTCTCTCTCTCTCTCGCACACACACACACACACGCATAGCACCTCTCTTCCTCGTTGTGCATGTCACACGTGATCGACCTTTTGAGGTATCGGGATTGTATCTCGCTCATCAGGTCGCTCTTCGACACACGCCTAGGTCACTCTACCATGCATTAATTGTAACCAAGCCTTTCATCTATATTTTTTTAAGCATACATTCATCTTTCTCTACACCCCTATGTACATCGGTCGATCGATCGATCTCCGGACCCACCCTAGTCCTATTTCAATCGATCTATAGCTAGATGGTACATGACCCACTAGCGTACACACAAACACCCCCCCACTCTCCACCTCACACGATCATTTCTATCATAGACACACACCAAAACCTTGATTTGCACGACACACACTCGATCTCTCCACATCTATCGATCTCGTCAAGATGTGTCGGGTCATGAACCGAAGGGGTTTGTCACTACTAAGATGGGGACCGACACATAGTGGACGGCTCACAAAACCGACCTAGGTAACTATTTTTCCAAGCAACTTACATAGTATAGTTATTACAGCTGAAACATGGTAAGTTGGAGACCTAAATGCGAGCACGGAGCGGGCACACCTCAATTATTCCTTCAAACAGCCGGACACCTCAATCAACACACCTCAAATACATACAAAGACAGGCAACACACATTGTCCGGCTACTTAATCAAGTGTTACACTTCACGAGTTGAAAAGGAAATGGCGGTACACTAATTATACTGGTACATATGCTAGTATGAATAACTATTGTACACGTGGGCTACTAGGCTGGATATAGGTGAGGTGCCAACTTCATACTATATGCTTTCGGTCTTACGCTCTACAAGTGTTACGGTTTACAAGTTCTAAATGAAAAGGCGGTGCACTGACAGCACCCCAGTCGCGTTCACGTCGCACCCCCAGACGGTCGGTCCGGCATGCTCTTCTGACCCAAGGGAACGCGGGTCGTCTTGCTTTGTCACTGACATGTGGGATCGCATGTGAGCAAAGGGCATCTGCGACGTTGCCACGCCCGCAGCTGACTACCCTGGCCCACAAAAAACCCTCGTCCCTCACCCGCGTGCACCCATTAAGCAGGCTCGCCGCCCGAGGTATGAACTCCGGCGACTCATTGACGCACCCGGACGCTTGGCCTCACCGGTATGCGCTACTTAAAGGTGGCAACACCCAGCTAAACTCCACACCAGAACACATCCTCCTCCCTGGCACCACATCCACCATGACCGCGGGCGGGAACGCTCTACGGGAGAGCTTGTCTTCGGAGATGAAGCTCGAGGTCGCCACCCTTGCTCAACCCGCCGCTCGCAACGCAATGCCGGCGTAGCCGGACGCGGACGTGGCTGCACAAGCGTCGGCCGCGCCAGTGGCCGAGGACAAGAGCATCGCCAGCCGCGCGTTCTACGTGCCGCCGTCCAACGTTCGGGGGCGCATATGGCACGTGAATAGCGACGGACCATCCACGTCCATCATCAACCTCACGTCCACCGGTACCGCCGAGGTAGCGGACTCCTCCGAGGATGAGTAGGGCATGGGAGGCGGCAGGCATGGTGTCCCAAGTGGGCTGGTCCGTCTCCCGTGTTCTACTCTTCCTCGCCGGAGACAGCACCTATACTTCACGGGTCTTGAACCCCGCCGCCGTTCATGGAGACGACAGATGGAGGACATGGTCGCCGATGCGGAATACAAAGGAAAGTGGACGTACGCCGTCGCCGTAGGATAGGTTTAGGGTCGTGTTTCTTTTCTTTTTTTGTCCTAAAAGTTCGAAATGTAATGAAAATCTGCCGTGTTTGCATGAATCTCGTCCGGTTATATGAACTTTCACAATAAAAACATATGTTGTATGAAAATATATTGAATAATGATTCTAATCGTATTTACTTCGTATTGTGGTTGTCATTGTTTTTTGTATGTATAAACTTGGTCAAAGTTTAGAAAGTTTGACCTGAGACAAAGCTAATATGCGAAGTAAATAAATACAGAGGGTTTACATACACAATTTCTCTTAGGCCCTCCAAAATTACGTCCACTACACATTCACGCATTTCACGTCTTTCTCTCGCTCTGTCTGTCAAACCAACTAAGCCAAACTCCCAGCATATCACGCAGGAAAAGACCCGCCCGCGCCATTTTAGTTGGGATTTGTATCGATGGATCGCGCCAAGCACCAAAACCAAGTGTTACACTCTACGAGTTCAAAAGGAAAAGGCGGTACACATACAGCACGCCTGTCATGTAACACCCCAAAAATTTAACCATATTTTTATTAAGTAAAATTTGGCCAGAAATAAAATTTTGAATTATATTAGGTCTTTTATTAATTTCAGAGTCTTTCTGTTTTCTGTTTTTCAAAATTCTTCTCTCCATATAAATTTTTTTTGATAAAATATTATGGGCTTTGGTAGTTTTCTTAAATCATTTCATTTATATTTTAATAATAGTAGGAAATATTTTCATAATAAAATTTTGCCCAAGATAATCATTTTTATAGCATTTTCAATTCTTAAAATGCTTTTGTTGCACTACAACTATTTTAAATAATTCTTTAAAAATTCCACAAAAATTATGAGGGGTCATATGATGCCTATAGATCACTCTTATGCAAAAACCCAACCTGGTCTTTTGAAAATTTTGAGTGAAACATCCTCTTTTTAATTCCGTCCCATTCTTGAGTTACAACTACAACCTCAATTTTTTCTTGCTCCAAAAACTCTGAAATTATTCCACCTTATATTCCATCCAACCAAACCCTTAAGTCCAGAAGATCACCTCCAATTGCATCTTTTTAGTTCACCAAATAAATCCTCCAAGTTTCTGTCCAGAACTGAATTTCATTAAAACTTGCACTATCAAATTTTTATTTTTGCCAAAACAACTCCACCACCATCTCTACCATCTAATGAGACACCATCCTGGCAATTTTAATAGTCAACAACAATGCCTAGATTGCCTTAGCATTTTGTCAAGCAGGTGGTGGGCATGACTGAAATTTTGCATCTTCCCAAACTACATACACGACTTGCTCATCTGCCCAAACCAGCATGTCCATCATTCTTACCATCTTAGTAAACACCACCTTGAAAATTTTCAGCTCATTTGGACCACCCTAGTGCACCCTGGCATTTGGCCGAACACGCTGAGCGCGCGTACCGCACCCGATGGTGCCGGGCCCCTGCCGCGTCTCTGCTGCCTCCCACTCTCGTCCTGGTCTTCCGCTGGATCACCCCGACCTCCCCGTAGCCCGCCGACACCTCCCCGCGTCTCCTAGTGCTGGCCACCGCCGCCCACACTGGCCAAACCACCGCCGTCTCGGGCACGCCACCGCCCGAGACGCGTGGCTCGTCTCTGAGCCACCAGAGCCGCTCGCGCTCATCCCCCTCTCCCTGTAGCCTCTTCACCGCCTCACCAACCCCTCCACCGACCGCGCCACCCTCTGCTACCTGCTCAAGCGCTGTAATGGCCGCCGCCATAGTCAGCTCGGGGACGACACCGCCCAAGGCCCGTGGCACGTCTCCGAGCCAACCAGCGCACCCTGCCATCACTGCGAGACGCCTCCGTCCGCACCAACCCCCGCCACCCTCACCGGCCTCGCCACCGACCGCGTTTTGCCATGAATGGCCGCCGCCACCTCGGCCTTCTCTAGAACCTGTGACGCCGCCTCCCCCCTATAAAGGGGCCCCCAAGCTCGCTCAGCTCCGGGACATCTCTCCTCCCTCCTCTGTAAGCTCTCGAAGCAACCCAAACGACCACAAGAGGTCACCTCCCTCGTCTTCGGCCGAGGCACCCGCCGCTGCCGATCGAATGATTACCGCGCAAACAGAGCCTCTCCCTCCTCTTTCTCTTCAACAATAGCTCCCTCTTGATTCTACGGACTTGCTCCACCTTCCAATTTTGCTCAACACCAACCGTGGGCGGAAGCCCCAAATCGCCTCCGCCGGAGCCTTTCGGGGATCCTCGTCGGCGGCGAGATAGGGCTCCCCGTCGGCCCTGCAAGCCACCGGTGGGACCGCCTCGGCCTCTTGGACTCAACGGTGGGCTCGGCTCGCCGTGGGGCGCCGTCGTTCGCCGGCACCGGTCGCCGGAGCCATTCCCCTGCTCCCGTTCAGGCGCGCGCGTGGGAGATGACAAACCCGACAGGTGGACCCCACCTGTCGGTGAGTCACCGCTTCCCTACCCTCGTGGCAACACCTCTGGGCTCGGCCCAGTGGCACCATTTAGCTGGGCCTCGCCCGGTGCGCGCCTCTGCCTGTTCGCCAGGGAGATTTCTCTGTCTTTTTCTTTTTATCCAGAGATGTAAATATTTCCACATAGTTCATTTGAAATTATCAGGCGATGTTTCAAATTTATAGGGACCTATAAAACTTCTCTCTATTTAACTAGCCACAGTGAACATTTTTCCTATGGCTAATTTCTGCCTGACCTAATTAATAGGTCATTTTCTTATATAAGTCAACTTACAAAATTCCTAGAATATTCACCTCAAATCCAAATCCAGTGAAACCAATTTATAAAAGCCTCTAAAATCATGCCTCATTTAATAGGTGCCTCAACTCATTTTTATAAAAATATTTTTTGTAAAAATCTTGCAGATCCATTATTTCCTTGAATTCCAACTAATTGAAATGTTCAAAAAATTCTTAGTGCTCAAAATCCAGTAGAACCACCTTGGTTTATTTTCATATGACCAAAGAGGTCCTAGAAAAGTGAAATTCCTATTTTTAGAGCACTTTTATTTATTTATTTTTGCTTGATGTGGTAATTGCATTATTTTGAAAATAGGAAAGGGAGGGAAATATTTCTTTTCAAGAATTGTGGGGCATATCCAACTCTTCTAAATACTCAAGGCAAGCATCTTGAACACTTGATATGGTGATTGCATGGTTAAATGTTTGCAAGAATAATTGAATCATGCATATGTTGAATTCAAATAAAATTTGCATGCATGTAGTGTTGGCATGTTTCCTCATACCGTGCAACGTGTGCTTGTCATGACTAACTTGCAGGAGCAGGTGTAAGAGAAATACCGTTACCGGCAGAAGGGTGATCACGTCGGAGCGTGATCATGCCTTGTTGGTTATGCATGTGGGGACATGCAAGGGATGTGGCCCTGTTTTGGTGTTACTGTTGAAAGAACACTTTATTGTGCTAACCACTGCAAGAAATACATAAGCCTCCTGAGTTGACCATAGATCGAGTCTTGTTTCGGTAACCCCCAAACTTGATCCGTGCTACCACATGTCCCTGCAGCAGGTAGGGTATGGTTCGGTAAGTTGTTAACCCCTTTCCCGCACACTCCATACAGAGAGGCCATAGTGAAAGATACCATTGATCACTGGTAGGCATGTCACTTGGTCAGGGGGCATGGGTGTATTCGGCTGGGCCGAGAGGGGTAGCGCCCCTGATCTTTGCGCACGTTATATATGAGATTGTGATCACATGCTATTCGAGATTGTAGTCTCCCCGTCTTAGAGTTTATCTTGAACGATGCCTTGGGTAATTCCTGGCATCAGGAAAGTTAATTTGGTGTGTGCTGGTCAGGTGTGTTTTCAACCTAAAGACCATAATTGGAATTAGTCAGCGTCTCGGTGCTGGCTAAAGAAATCCTTTACTTGTGGGTAAAGAGTACACCCTCTGCAGAGTTATACCTATTCGAATAGCCGTGTCCACGGTTAAGGACTACAGTCTGGGTTGGTCAAGTGTCGGTCTCTGGAGGAAATAATTAAATTGATCATGACTCAGTTTTGCAGGATAATCATTGTCACTACTGCTGTCAGCATGAATATTATTGTTATCATGAATTTTATTATGGACTAACTTTTTCCTCTTATGTGCAACCTTGAGTATCTCTTGGGACGGCTAGACTACCCAAGATACTCATTGTTATTTTTTCTGAATATCTCTTGGGATGGCTGGACTACCCGGGATATTCATTTTCATTTTTCTGAGTGTCTCTTGGGATGGCTAGACTACCCGGATACTCAGTTTTATTTTGTTTCTGGATATCTCTTGGGATGGCTGGACTACCCGAGATATTCATTTTCTTTTCTGAGTACCTCATGGGATGGCTAGACTACTCGGATACTCATTTCTTTTCAAGACCTCTCGAGGCGTCACTTTTAGACACCCGTTTGGCATTTCATTTCAAGACCACTCGAGGCGTCGCTTTTAGACACCCGTTTGGCATTTCTTTTCAAGACCACTCGAGGCGTCGCTTTTAGACACCCGTTTGGCATTTCTTTTGAAGACCTCTCGAGGTGTTGCTTTTAGACACCCGTTTGGCATTTCTTTTGGATTCTCGGGCGGTCTTGTCTCGCCCGATTCTCCACTTTTATATTTTCTTTTGGATTCTCGGGCGGTCCTGTCTCGCCCGATTCTCCATTAACTTTCTTTGTTTGTCACTAAAATTTTATATTTATTCTTCCGCACCGTATTAATATTTATCATGCCATGATTAAATTCCGGTCAACATATGCATATCATTTAATCCATCATGAGCATATGCATTCGGTATATCTTTTGTTCATAATGTTTGCGAGTACATTCAAACGTACTCACTGGCTTGTCCCTGGCTATTTAATTGGCCAGGTCAGGATTTCAACGAGGAGTACTGCAATGACGTCCATGCAGACGAGGAGCCTAAGATAGCGGCCACACGAGATAGGAGTTATCCCGGTCAGCCATTCCTGTGGGATTGGAGCTTCCACCAGTATTGGAGATCCGCTACCCGCTTCCGCCATCCACTGTTAGAAATCATTGTTGTACCATTGGACCTTTATGGTCTTGTATCCAATTCTTGTAATTGCTTGGTAATCTGTATCAAGGACGTGTCCACCAGTAAAAATGATCTTGGGATGGTGGTGACACGAGGGGTTGATTCTGGGATTTTTATGTCCCGGAAATCCGGCCCTGACATGTCGCGGTCGCATTGCACCCCTCACACGGTTGGTCATGCACACCGCTCACCCAAAGGGAACACGCTTCGGCTTGCCTCTTCACTGACACATGGGACCGCAATTGGAGAAACTGACCATTCGCTAAACTCCCCCGCCCACCGCGCGAAAATTCCCCCCAAATCCCAAATTCAACTTCCCTTCGGCCAAGTAGCCAATAATATTCCCCAAACACCCCTCCCCCTTCCCCCTCCCCCTCCACTCCATTCGCTCCGCCAAACTAGCCCTCCCCGCCACGCCGATACATCGGCACTGCGGTTCTTCGAGGGGACGCATGGCGATCCTCTTGATCCCACAATACGCTCTCGTAAACTGCCGTCCTCCAGCCGCGCCGCCACCGCTGGCGACGTTCTTGTGGAGACGCACGGCGGTCAGCTTCTCCCACGGTACACGCATTCTAGACTGAGACCCCATGCATGTCGGAGTAGCACTGGATGTTAGCTGATAGACGCTGTTAATCTCACTGCTTGCCAAAATAGTTTGCACTCAATATGCTCTGCTTAAAAAGCTACCTTGCCCTGTTCTGCACTCAATCTGCTTTGCTGAGATGGCATGCCACGCCTGATTAGTTGCTAAAATATCCTGCCATATTTTAGGACCATGTATGTATTGTGAAGTAGATTGCCATGGTCTAGTAGCCAATCTGTTTGGTGAAATAGCTCGACACCGTTTTACACTAAATCTTTATTGCTGAGATGGCCTTCGATGGCTGTGTGCTCGGCCTCATTGATTGCTGAAATAGCCTGCCATAATTTAGCACTCAATCTGTTTGCTGAATCAGCTTTACATATATTTTGTTACTTAGATCTGCTTGTCCAAATATCTTGTCATAGCTTTAGACATCGACCTAGGTATTTTTTCTAGACTTTATAATGAAATATATATGTTTTTCATGTAATATCTAGTAGAAGAACTAATTTTTATGTCTGACAGATGGACAGGACTTGGATAACTTCTGCTCGATGATTCTCCCCTGCATATGTCGAGGGGGTTCAAAACTTCATGAACTATATCAGAGCTGAGTATGGTGGTCCGAAAGCAGATGTGCGCTACCTGTGTAGCAGTTGTATGAATTCAGTTTCAAGACCCCAGTCAACTGTGCAAAATCATCTACACTTGTATGGGATGTCAGTCACATATACTAGGTGGGTTCATCATGGTGAAGCTGTGAACGTTAATGTCACTGACTATGTGGAAGCAACAGATCACCATCTTGATCTGCCTGATGCTCAGGAGGAAGAGGAGGAGGTGGAGGTGGCGGCGGAGCCAGTGATTTTGACCAAGATTGAAACAATGCTATGAAATGCTCGTGCATTTTGAGAACTTACACCTGTACAAGAAAAACGATGGGCCCGCATGTTGGACCAATGCAACGTGGCAGTCACCACAGGTTGTAAGCTGTCAGTATTCTTAGCTATGGTCAGCTTTCTTCAGGTGAAGACATCTCAGCGGATGACCAACAAATCATTCGATGCGATGATGGTTGCTTTCCATGATTCTTACCCAGCTGTGTCGGAGCTGCCACACACCTACAGTAAAATGAAGAATTTCCTCTGTGCGGTTGGAATTGGATATGATATGATCCATGTTCGTGAGAATAATTGTGTTCTGTTTCGGAAGGACTATGCCAACTTAAGTGAATGCCCAAAATGCAAATCATCAAGATAGAAAGATGGCGATGCTATGAAGAGCATTCCTCATAAGGTTCTGAGACATTTTCCAATTATACCAAGATTGCAGAGGTTGTTTCATGATGCTCAAACAAGAGAGGATGTACTATGGCATTCTAGGAACCAGGAGCATAGAGATCGAAATGTAATGAGCCATCCATCTCATGGTAGTTACTGGACAAGCTTCAATCTGAAACACAAAGAGTTTGCTGCTGAGCCGAGAAACATTAGACTTGGCTTAGCTACAGATGGATTCAACCCATTTGGCCACCAGAGCACGACATATAGCATGTGGCCAGTGCTTGTTATCCCTTACAACATGCCGTCAAATGTCTGCACCAAAGAATCAAACTACATCATGGCCTTGTTCATCCTAGGTCCAAAAAGTCCTGGAAAGGATTTTGATTTATTCATGGAGCCTGTTGTGGAGGAACTTCAAAAGCTATGGAGGGGTGTTCTCACTCGAGACCTATATAGCAGCCCACCAGCTGATTTCATTCTGCGTGCTATTATAATTTGGTGCATCCATGATTATCCGGCTTTGGGCACTATGTTAGGGCGAACGACACATGGTTACAATGCATGTGTTCACTGTGACAAGAATTCGCTGTCATACCCAATACTTAGCAAGGTCTGTTACATTGGAAACCGTCGTTTCCTTGACAAGGACAAGCTGCATCTTAGAAAATACCGAAAACCTATGTTCAATGCAAGTCATGAAAATCGTGATGCACCAGAGAGGCTCACCAGTGATGAGTTGCAAGAGGAATTAGAGAAGGTCAGGCATATTACACCAGGAAACCATCCCGATAATGGTAGCGGGAAAAGGAAGCGTGGCAAGGCAAAAGGGAGATTATTGTTTACCTGCAGGTCCACTTTGTGGGACTTGGAGTATTGGAAAGGATTTTGATTTATTCATGGAGCCTGTTGTGGAGGAACTTCAAAAGCTATGGAGGGGTGTTCTCACTCGAGACCTATATAGCAGCCCACCAGCTGATTTCAATCTGCATGCTGTTATAATTTGGTGCATCCATGATTATCCGGCTTTGGTCACTATGTCAGGGCGAACGACACATGGTTACAATGCATGTGTTCGCTGTGACAAGAATCTGCTGTCATACCCAATACTTAGCAAGGTCTGTTACATTGGACACCACCGTTTCCTTGACAAGGACAAGCTGCATCTTAGAAAATACCGAAAACCTGTGTTCAATGCAATTCATGAAAACCGTGATGCACCAGAGAGGCTCACCAGCGATGAGTTGCCGGAGGAATTAGAGAAGGTCAGGCATATTACACAGTTAAACCATCCCGATAATGGTAGCGGGAAAAGGAAGCGTGGCAAGGCAAAAGAGAGATTATTGTTTACCCGTAGGTCCACTTTGTGGGACTTGGGGTATTGAAAAGATTTGGATCTGAGGCATAATCTTGATGTGATGCACATTGAGAAAAATATATGTGACAACATTATCGGCACACTTCTTAATATTGAAGGCAAGACAAAAGATACCTTAAAATCTAGGATTGGTTTGACACACCTGGCTATCAGATCTGATTTGCAGGTGAAAGACAATGGTGAATCACGGGATATGGCACCAGCTGTGTACGTCTTGGACAAGCAAAAGAGAAAAGAATTCTACAAGATCCTGTCACGTGTGAGATTCCCACATGGATTTGCTTCCAACCCTAAAAGGAGAATCATTGCAGATGGAACCAAGGTACAAGGGTTGAAAACTCATGACTGACACGTCCTACTTCAAAGGGTTTTACCTATTCTCCTTAGAGGATTGGGCCGCCCTGACTTATACAGAGCAGTTGCAGAGTTGGGACAATTCTTCAGGGAACTCTGTAGTAGAAATATCAGGATAGATGTTGTGAAACGTCTTAAAGAGAGATTACCAACTATCCTATGTGACCTTGAGAAGATATATCTTCCAGCCTTCTTTGATGTGATGGTGCATTTGGCTGTTCATCTACCAGATGAGGCATTACTTAGAGGTCCAGTACAGTATGGATGGATGTACCCTATTGAAAGGCGGCTAGGCACTTTCAAGGGCTATGTTAGGAACAGAGCTAGACCTGAGGGTTCCATTGCAGATGCCTACATTGCTACAGAAGCGTTGACATTCTACTCAAGATACATTGAAATAGCTGATCAGCCTAGCAAAAAGGTGGGCGAAAAAATCCTGAGCTCAATGTTTTCGATCCTGCTGTTCGAGTAACAGGGAAGAGTTGACAAGATGACAAACCTAAAGATTTGGACAAAATGGTTTGGTATGTGTTGAATAACTGTCCTGAGATTCTACCTTATATCGAGTAAGTGCTAAGTACTGCAGCTTATACATCGTAATCCACTAAACTTGCAGCACATTCTTATATATTGAAAGCACATTTGCTTCCTTGGTGGTTTTGGTAATTTATGCCAACATACATGTTGTTGGACTAATGCTTTTATCTAGTGAATTTCAGACAAGTTCAACAATGGCGTGGCAAGGGACAAGAGGACGTGGAACCCCTTCAAAATGCTAAGGACAAGGACTGGCAAAAGATCAAGACTCTACATTTTTGCTTTAGTGATCCAAGATCACATTGAGTCCATAGGAAAGCCAATACTATTAAAAGGGGATGAGGTGTTGCTTAATGGTCTTTTTGCTCAAGTGCTTAGTGACAGTACTCCTAAACCCTCAACCACTCTCTCTAACCAAATATGTCCAAAACCTACATTCCAACTCGGCCCCACCGATATTCTCTATCCGACCCCACCGAGTTCATCCAAGACTTAGCCACTGCCAAAACCCTAACAAATCGGATCAACCGAAATGGATCTCGGTCTCACCAAGATGGCCTTGCCAACTCTCTGTAATCGTTTGCATTTACTTCGGTCTCACCGAGTTATGCAAATCGGTCTCACCGAGATGGCTTGCCAAGTCTCTGTTGCCTTATTGCTTCACTTCGGTCCAACCGAGTTGATGCAATCGGTGCCACCGAGATGAGGATTGCCCTAAGCCATTGCACTTCGGTCCATCCGAGTTGTCCGTATCGGTCCCACCGAAATGCCTAACGTTCATATCTTTTATACAGTTCGGTGCCACCGAGTCTTCTGAATCGGTGCCACCGAGTTGGGTCAAAAGTGTGTAACGGTTGGATTCTGTGTGGAGGCTATTTATACCCCTCCACAACATCCTTCTCAGTGAGGAGAGCCATCAGAACATGCCTACACTTCCACCATACATTTTCTGAGAGAGAACCACCTACTCATGTGTTGAGATCAAGCTATTCCATTCCTACCATTTGAACCTTGATCTCTAGCCTTTCCCAAGTTGCTTTCCACTCAAATCCTTCTTCCACCATAGCCAAATCTGTGAGGAGTTGTTTGAGTGCTGGGAAAACTATCATTTGAAGCACAATAGCAAGGAGTTCATCAACAAGACACCGTCTATTACCTTTTGGAGAGTGGTGTCTCCTAGATTGGTTAGGTGTCACTTGGGAGCCTCCAACATGATGTGGAGTTGAACCAAGGATTTTGTAAGGGCAAGGAGATTGCCTACTTCATGAAGATCTACCCCGAGTAAGGCTAGTCCTTCGTGGACGTAAGCCATGGTGGAATAGACAAGGTTGCTTCTTCGTGGACCCTTCGTGGGTGGAGCCCTCCGTGGACTCGCGCAGCCGTTACCCTTCGTGGGTTGAAGTCTCCATCAACGTGGACGTACGATAGCACCACCTATCGGAACCACGCCAAAAACCACCGTGTCTTCATTGCGTTTGATCTTCCATACTCTACCCCTTTACTTCCCGCACTCTTGCATGCTTTACTATTTCCGCTGCTCAATCTTTAGATATGCATGTGTAGAAAGTATTGGAGTGGTCTTAACTTGTGCCAAAATCTGCCTAAGTTCCAAGAGAAATTAAAAACTTCTAATTTGGCTGGTTAGGAGTCTATTCAACCCCCCTCTAGACCTATCTCCTCGATCCCACATATATTTAGATGTTTGACGCAATCACTATGTTCTGCAGCGTGTATGAAGAGGAGTTACTGGCGCAAAATCCAAGAAACATTGACAAATGGGTTAGGGAAGGATTTGCAAAATGGTTGAAGAGCTGTGTAAGCTTTTGAATTGCACTATCAGTTTTTTTAATATATAGAGTACATAAGATGATCAGCTTGTCTATTTTCTAACCATAGGTTAAGGAGATGCAGGAGGAGGGGCAGGCAGTTAGTGATACCCTTTACGCACTAGCAATGGGTCTTGATACTTGGGTAAGACATTATGCATCTTGCGTTGTTGGAGATGTGCGCTACAACACCCTTGCACGCGACGAAGGCAGGAAGACACAAAACAATGCCGTCATGAGCACGGATACGCACAAGAAAGTGACAACTGAAATGTATGCTAACATAAAAGACATTGTTCAGTTGCAGTATATCTCCAGTTTTGAGGTTCATCGGTGCGTGGTTCTGTTTTGCTGTCGTTGGTATAACCAGTTTACCAGGATCTCAAAACCCAAAGCTAATGATTATTTCAAATCCATCAATGGTAAGGCGGCGTACCGCACCGATGAGCCTTATATTTTGGCAAATCAAGCAACACAGATATTTACACATATGTACGTAGCCAAGACTGGAGAATATTGCAAAAGTTTGAGCAAAGGAATCCGTTTAATGAAGTTGCACAACAAGATGATGCTTACACTGCTGCTGATGTAGAGGATTTCACAGATGTTTATGATATGTTTGCGGACCATCACATCAATAAGGCTGGAGAAAAGATTGCCTGTCACGCTGTGGAAGTAGATGAGTTGATCAATAAGAAGCCAACGTTTGAGGAGATTGATGCTGAAGAAGAAGATGACACTGGGGGAATTATGATTCAGACTGACACACATGGTGAAGATGTTGATGCTGCTGTTGTGGATAATGATTAGATTGCTTTTGTCGTATTTGCCTGTGAGAAGGCGACTTATTATCTACTATGTTAAATTGTGTTTGCTATGACAACTGAAACCTGATGAAGTAGTTGTTCAGTGAGAACATCACTTATTATGTATGTTGATTTGTGTTGGGTGATTGTATGATGACTGAAACATGATGACATTGTTGTTTAGTAGTACTCATATTTTGCTGTCAAACATGTATTTGATGATTTTACAACCGCAAATGTAGTTGATGGCAATTTGCTAGACGCCCAGCCTGCTAAATAGGTTTCATTCATTACTAGTTTCAGCAAAGTGCTCATGTCAGAGCCACTGAATACATCACGAGTGCTACATACACTGCAAATAAAGAGACAATCATCCTACAGAGCACAACGATCTTGCCCATTATCTTCACAAGCTCTTTCATCTCCTCATTGCTACCAAGGCTGTTCACCAGCTGTTGATTGGCCATGATCTGATGAACTGCATCGTCTTTAACATTCTGCTCTGCATCTTCCTCTTCTGCTGTTCCTTCAGTTACTTGTCCAACACCCTAGCCTGCTGGTATTGGGGTTCGTTGGCTAACCAAATAATCCGCGTAGTTCCATTCCCCCACATCTGCAACTTCCCAGAAATACAAATCACAAGAATCCTCCCTTTTCTGCATGAATCAAATTCGAAGATCATCAACCAAACTCTTAAAAAATAAAATTCAGCAACTGAAAGCAGGCGAACAACTTGACCATATTACCCCATGATTTGGGCATTTGTAGAAGACTCGGCCAGGGTTGAGGGTTGTAGTTGGGACGCGACGGATGACTCTGCATGATTTACAACAGTGGCACCACACCAACGGTAGCGGGGTGCGATGAGCAACCGGCTGCGGTGAGTGTGCCGGCGGGGGTGTGATGAGACCCATAGGCGGTGGTACGGGTGGCGACTTCACGCACATCTGGTTGTTGGCTCGATTCCCTGCTGAAGAGCAGGTGGACGAGCCAGCGGACATGGTTGCTACGGCCGGAGCTTCTAAAGCTAGGCAGAGTAACTAGAGAAGAGGAGAAGCGAACGTTGGATATGTTAGTTTCATTACTTGCAGAGTAGTATAACACTATATATAGTCTAGGTTTGGATTCGAACCAGTTACAGCAGCACGTCTCTCTTTTTTCTAACAGTCGGGAACGTCTCTTTACTGCCAGACTAGCTTGTTCTGTACGCCTTCTCAAGTCTTTGATTTTCGGGAATGTTATCTGGCGAACGTCCCTGGGAGGAGGATGGCAAACGAACGCATTTTCCTGGCAGTTTTAGTTGCGACACAAGATCAAACGGTGGCAGTTTCGGGAATGTTATCTAGCAAACGAGCCAAGTTTTTCTTTTCTTGCGAAAAACATATGCAACGTGGTGTCGGCTTAGTCAACAAATGATTCTGCCAACGTTGACCATTGGATTGACATCCAACGTCTGTCGTGTTTCTTCTGTCTCTTCTTCCTCCAGCCGCCAAAACCAAACCAGCGCCGGCGGGACCGCCTGCTCCCACCTCCCACGGCTGGCTGCGCTGCCGCGCATGCATCGCCGCCCCATCGCACCCTAAAACTCTGGCAGGCCATCCATCTACCCCACACACCTCCTGTTATTCTCCAGCGAAGTCAACCCCACCCCGCACTCGAACCAGTCAACCCTCGTACTCCCCTCCGCCTGCGACTACACTGCCACATCTTCCACGGCTCCTGGTCGTTCCCGTCTGAGGCCTCGCCATCGTCCTCCGCCTTGGTTCACTCGTCGCGGCGCCGCCGTCTGGCATTGTCAACATGGTCAACAACCGAGAGGAATCAGGAGATGACTGTACGTGGAGAGGATGACAGTAGGGATCCACGAGGGTCATTGCAGTACGCAAGCAAGTGCCTCCTTATTACAAGCCAAAAAAATGCTTCCTCCTAATGGTTTGACATCTGGGTCCCACGACATTGTCAACGTAGTCAATAAGCGAGAGAATTGCCCAACGAGCGGCTGACACCAGGGACCCAGCAGCTCGCACAGTTGTTTTTTTGTTTTTTAGACGGAGCAGGGTATCAACTGGGTTGTGCGGAGGCTGTAGCCCGTCTAGCCCAGGCTTTTATTTTCTGTTTACCACATGACCCGCCCAGTTGTTTTTTTCTCTTTCTAAAAATGGCTAGCCAAGTTCAATTTTTTTGAAGAATACCCAACCGAGGCCTACTTGCTTTTCTCAGCACCGCTGGGCTGCAAATCTTTCAAGACGAGGAGGGATGTATTTGGGGTTTGCCCAGAAAATGGGCTATAAGTAGTAAGAAATGGGTTGTAAATTTTAAGAACAACACAGCAAACCGGCAATAGCCACTCAAAACAAAATGCAAACTGGCAATTAGTTTCAAATTACGTTTTTCTGGGATTTCAAGATTTTAAATTTCATTGATTTTTCTGCGGGGAAAATTTCGTTGGATTTAAATTAATATAAATTACTTTTTCAAATTAGTTTGAATCTGACTCCAAATTTTGGGATTAAAAACAGTTCGGACCCCACCGTAATATGCAAAATTTCATTGAATTTTTTAACCGTGGCCAGAATATGGGCTGTAATGCTAACAAAAAGAATATGGGCTTAAAAAATCCTTAAGAATTAGCAAATGGACTGTAAATTATTAAAAATAATGGCAAATGGGCTGTATGCTGTTTGCCACAGATTTGGAGGCTGACTTGTGGGCTTACTATATTGACGCGTACGCAGGGCTATGTGAACTTATTAGTCAACAAACGAGGAGTTCTAAAAAAAGTTAACAAACGATTCTAGCGGCAGTGACCGTTGGATAACATCCAACGGCCGTGCTGCTTCTTCAATCTCTGATCTTCTTGCTCCAGCCGCCTAAACTAGTGCCGGCGGGACCGCCTGCTGCCGCCTCCCGTGGCCGGCTGTGCTGCCGCGCAGCCCTCACCGCCCCCTCCTACTACCGCACCGCTGGCCAGGCCATCCCTCTACTCACCCACACCTCCTGTTATTCTCTAGTGACACATGCCTCACACCGCAGCCGAACCAGTCAACCCTCGTACTCCCCTCAGCGTGGGCATCCACTTTTGTGGCTTCGCCGGCTCCGGGTCGTTCCCTTCCTGGGCCTCGCCGTCGGCCACCGCGTTGGTGCTCTCGGCACGGCGTCGTCAACGCGGTCAATGAACGACAACCATCAGAAGAGGACTGTACGTGGAGAGGCAGACAGCTGGGACCCACGAGGTCCATGGTCACATGCCACAAAAAATGATTCCTCCCCCTGACAGCTTGGACCCACCAGCTACGTCTTCGCACGCAAAGAAGTGCCTCCTTATTACGCGCAAAAAAAATGACTTGTCCCCACTGACATCTGGGACCCACCATCTACATCTTCGCATGAAGGAAGTACCTCCTTATTATGCAAAAAATAAATGATTCCTCCCCCTGACAGCTGGGAACCACCAGCTATATCTTCGCACGGAAGGAAGTGCCTCCTTATTAAGCGAAAAAAAGATTCCTCCCAATGACAACTGGGACCCACCGGATTTGGAGGCTGACTTGTGGGCCTACTAAGTTAACGCGTACGCAGGGCTTTGTCAACTTAGTCAACAAATGATTTTAACAGCGGTGACCGTTGGATGTTAATCCAACGGCCGTGCTGCTTCTTCAATCTCTGATCTTCTTGCTCCAGCCGCCCAAACCAGCACCGGCGGGACCGCCTGCTCCTGCCTCCCGTGGCCGGCTGTGCTGCCACGCAGGCCTGACCACCCCACCCTACTTCCACCGTTGGCCAGGCCTTCCCTCTACTCAACCACATCCCCTGTTATTCTCCGGCGATGGTAGCCTCACATCGCAGCCGAACCAGTCAACCCTCGTACTCCCCTCCGCGTGGGCATCCACTGCCGCGTCTTCCCCGGCTCCGCGTCATTCCCTTCCTAGACCTCGCCATCGTCCACCGCCTTGGTGCTCTCGGCGCGGCGTAGTCAACGTGGTGAATGAACGGCAGCCATCGAAAGAGGACTGTACGCGGTGAGGCTGACAGCTGGACCCACCAGATACATCTTCGCACGCAAGGAAGTGCCTCCTTATTACGCGCAAAAAAATGATTCCCCCCTTACAGCTGGGACCCACCTGCTATGTCTTCACATGCAAGGAAGTGCCTCCTTATCCTCCCTGACAGCTGGGATCCACCCGATTGAAGCGTACGTAGCGTTGTCTGTCTGGTCGCGAACGTGTACGTACATACTGGTCGATCGGTCTCTCTGCAACGATGAACCGTGGGCGTGTAAGGAGCGGCACGTGTTGTAGTAGAGCCCCCGACGTAGCAGTTCAGGCAGCCCCGTCTAAATCGTGTACACGTACGTACCGCCTCACGGCAAAAAATACGGGCATGTACGTACATATATACCGGCGGGGTCTCGAACGCGTACTCACGCATACATACGGCCAGGGCTCGTGTACATGGAGAGGTAACGGACGGCAACAACGGCGTCGTGTTCATCGGTAGCCAACCGACTGGGCCGGAATGGAGGAAACAGCGTCGGGTTCATCAGGAGCCAAGCGACTGGGTCGGAACGCATCCTGTTCATCGGGAGCCAACCGGCTTGGACGGAACAGCCGAAACGGGGTGCTGTTCATCGACCCCCCACCGGCTGGGTGTCTGGCGTTCCGCAAAACGGAGGAAACGGCCTTCTGTTCGACTGCCTACAGTCGAAACAGGGTCCTGTTCATCGGCTGGGGGTCTGGCGTACCGCAAAACGAAGGAAACGGACTTTTGTTCGAGTGCCTAAGGTCGAAACGGGGTCCTGTTGATCGGGAGGGGTGTGGCGTACCGCAAAACGGAGGAAACAGACTTCTCCCCAACTGCCTACGGTCGAAACGGGGGTCCTATTGATCGGGAGGGGTGTGGCCTACCACAAAACGGGACTCCACGTGCTACTGTTCATCCACGGTCGACCTCCTCCAGCCTCCACCAGCTACTGTTCATCCACCGTCGACTTCCTTCAGCCTCCACCGGCTACTGTTCATCCAGCCTCCACGGGGTCCTGTTCATCCAACCCCAACCGGCTGGCCTCCTCGGGGTCCTGTTCATCCAGTGCCAACACCCTCACACGGCCATGGTGCTCTTCATCCACAGCCAACCCACCGGCTGGGGTGGGGCGTATATACGAGCGGGCGGCAGCAACGGGAACTGTTCATCCACAGCCAACCAACCGGCAAGGGGCTCGATCGATGCGTCTCGACTCATTCTACGTATGGCGCGTGCGGCAGCAACGGGCACTGTTCATCGAGAGGCAACCCAACACCGGCTGGCTACGTCTCGCACGGGGGCTCGATCGGCATCAGTAAGCAGCGAGAAGGATCGATCGAATTCAGTTAGCAGCGAAGGAATCACTCGGGTTCAGTTAGCAGCGAAGGGATCGCTCAGCTTCAGTACGCAGTGGGATCGATCGCCCGGGTTCAGTAAGCGAACGCCTCGCCTGGGTTCAGTTAGATAACGCCTCGCACACACGCGCACGTACGAGAGAGAAACGCGCAAACCACACTGCATCGCTCAGCCCCGACCACCCACCGTAACCGGGAACTCCCCGAAAATTTCCTCGCCCTCACTTCTACCACAATTTTTTACGTCATGGATGGCCCAAAGAATGTCATGCGGGTGCGTCTCCGGCCCGCCCAGGACGAAAAGCCCATTTTCTGTCATAATTTTTTGTCATAGAAGTAGGAGCCCACCACATCTATGATGATACTTATTTTTGTCACAATTATTGTCATAGAAGTGTCACAACCATGACAGAAAAAGTTTTTGTTCGGGCCATAATGTCATGGATGTGCCTTTTTTTGTAGTGCATGGTGGTTGTACTAGATTAGGATTGCGCGGCGCATGGGAGCAATGGAGTGAAGCGTCGGTGGAACGATGCCGGACGCCGGACGCCGGTATTTAATCAGGGGTGTGCGGGGAGTGGAGCGTCGGTGGCGGGAGGATTGGTCAACCTTGCAAGTTTGACCTCATTTTGAAAAAAATCAAAGAAAATGAAAAAAGCCAAAAAAAATGAAATCCCTGTGCATGGAGCCCTTTTGTGTGAACTAGTTACTGGGAAAAATCATAGACTTGCAATACCACAAGTTTGAAATTTTGTTGGATGTACAGGTTGCACTTTTTTGGACTACTTACGTACATGTTGCACCTTTTTGGACTACTTATGTACATGTTGTAATTTATTTGGGTAATCTCCACAAGTGCATGATACTCTCATTCTATCTTGACCTATTTTTGGTTATTTTTGAATGTTGCACCTTTTTAAGTAAGTTTTGCATGTTGCACCTTTTTAAGTAAGTTTTGCATGTTGATATTTTAGGTAACCTTGCATGCTGCACTATTTTTCAACATGCAAAAGGAACTCCACGTAGGAAATCCAAAACGTAGCATACACCAACTTAGTAACCACATTCAAACAAAAGTTAATGGCATGATTAAGCTTAGCAATTCTTAGTATGGAAACAGCATACTGTTTTCATTAAACAATGGGCATCCACATGTCGGATCCTCAGCACTTGTGAGTAGGGGGTGGGAGACGCTTCAGATGGCGAGCCAGGCGGCGGTGGGACCGTTCAGCATTCTGCTCGAACTGACCCGAGAGCTCATACTACTCCACCACTATTGGGGCAGTCTTGCAACCCGGCTTGGTCTCCAAAGTGAGTAGCGGCAGATCCTCCCCGGCATCAGCATCCAACAGCACCTGGTCATCCATCTGCTCATCCCAGTCGTCCATTGGAATCATCAAATTCATGTCAGCAGGCGAAGCGATGATCTACATACCCCCTGATTGCCCACCTCTTCTGCAACCTCCTCCTGTGCGATGATCTGCAGACCCCCTGGTAGTTGTCATCTTCTACATCCTCCTCCTGCACCTCGTCAGAATCCTCTAGCTGCTCATCCTCCTTGTCAGAATCATCTTCCTCCTCCTCGTCAGAATCCTCATCTTCCTCCTCCTCGTCAGAACATTCCTCCTCGTTAGAACCGTCCTCCTCATCAGCATCCTCCTCCTCCTCAACGTTTGCATCCTCCTCTTCTGGTTCGTCGTCGATGACCTCAATAATATGCAACTTAACCGGCCCTTCTGCCTCTGGATTCGACGACGCAAGGCGGGAGCGGTACTCGTACCAGCGAGCTCACTATTGAGGATCCGGTGACTCCATCGCCTCTGCCATTACCCAGAGGAGAATCTCTCTTGAGATTGCCCCCTTGTCTCCAAGAACCATCTGCTTCAGCTCACCCTTGGTCACTTCCAAGGTCAGACCCAGCGCGTGCTTGACGAGAGCGTTCATGCTCGGAAACCAGGAGCATATTTCCTTGCACTTCGCCATCAGTTGCTCGTCTCCGGCGCAGAACTCTCCCATCGCCCTCTTCCATCCAGGAACTGCTAGCCATCAATCAAAGTTGAAATTTGCAAAACAAATAATTAAAAACGAACTAGAATTCCAAACGCACAAATAATTAAAGATGAAATAATCCTAATTTCAAGGGTTTTCTGTTTCCAAACTAGCAGCCACGAGTTCCAAACGCACAAATCCAATCCTAAATAAAGGTCGATACTGATTGCAAACTAAAGCAACTCAACAGACAAAACTTTAATCACTCAATCGCCCATTCAATCGACTGATAATAGAATCCTAATTGCTAGGGTTTTGAATCGAAATGTACCGGCCGCCCAATTATCATGCACGGTACCTGCAGATGTGCCGAAGGGCTGCGCCGTAGCACCCGGTCGCTTCGCCATCGGAGCTCAGGCGGACGGTCGGAGTTGCCGGCGGGGCTGCTAGGGGCACGGCGGCGGCGGGGCTGCTACTGGCACGGCGGCGGCTGCTGCGTGGGTCTGTGTGGGGGATGCGGCCGGTCGCTTGGGTCGGGCTAATTTAGGCAAAAGAAAGTGATAGCTCACCCTGCCCAGGTCCCACTCATCATAGGCAGTCATGGCCACGGCCCACCTGTCATACGCGGCCCACATGTCCGAAGCTCTCCGTCCCCCACGCGTCAGTAACTGAGCAGGTAAAGGTCGACTACTTTGACCCAACGGCAAGGCTCCGTTTGGGCTTTTGCAAGCAGGTGGGGGGGGGGAGGGGAAATGTGAGCAAAGTTAGTTGGCTTGGGCAAAACTGAGCACAACTATGGAACCAGGGCATGAAAATAGAAATCCCTTAATTCTTTGAGAATCTTGCTCTATTCTTTTAGGATGACCTTCAGGATATAGAGGCTCTTGAGTCATTCTACCTCCTCTAGTCACAACTCTAACAGCACGACCATTCATTCTATTATTCATTTCATTAAGCAAATCATTTTGAGACTTAGAAACTTGTTCTAACTTAGTATGAACCATGGATGAATGTTTACTTAAACCTTTAACATCATTAGCAATCTTAACATCAAGTCACTCAAGCAATCAATCATAATAGCATTTTGTTTCAATTGATTGTGTAGGATCGAAAGTATGTCTAGAGGGGGGGTGATTAGACTACTTGACCAAATAAAACTTAACCTTTTCCCAGATTTTAGTTGTAGGCAGATTTTAGCAATAGTACATGTCAAGCATCACCCTACACATGCAATTCTAAGAGTATAGCAGCGGAATGTAAGCAATTGCATATGTATGTAGAGAGGGGGTAGGAGATTTCAAACGCAATGAAGACACGGCGGTTTTTGGCGTGGTTCCAATAGGTGGTGCTATCGTACGTCCACGTTGATGGAGGCTTCAACCCACGAAGGGTAATGACTGCGCGAGTCCACGGAGGGCTCCACCCACGAAGGGTCCACGAAGAAGCAACCTTGCCTATTCCACCATGGCTTACGTCCACGAAGGACTAGCCTCACTCGGGGTAGATCTTCACGAAGTAGGCGATCTCCTTGCCCTTACAAACTTCTTGGTTCAACTCCACATCTGGTTGGAGGCTCCCAAGTGACACCTAACCAATCTAGGAGACACCACTCTCCAAAAGGTAATAGACGGTGTGTTGTTGATGAACTCTTTGCTCTTGTGCTTCAAATGATAGTCTTCCCAGCACTCAATCACTCCTCACAGATTTGGCTATGGTGGAAGAAGGATTTGAGTGGAAAGCAACTTGGGAAAGGCTAGAGATCAAGGTTCAAATGATAGGAATGGAATATCTTGATCTCAACACATGAGTAGGTGGTTCTCTCTCAGAAAATGTATGGTGGAAGTGTAGGCACGTTCTGATGGCTCTCCTTACTGAGAAGGATGGGGTGGAGGGGTATATATAGCCTCCACACAAAATCCAACCGTTACACACTTTTGACCCAACTCGGTGGCACCGAAACGATAATCTCGGTAGCACCGAACTGTGTAAAAGATATGAACTTTAGGAATCTCGGTGTGACCGATACGAACAACTCGGATGGACCGAAGTGCAATGGCTTAGGGCAATCCTCATCTCGGTGGCACCGATTGCATCAACTCGGTAGGACCGAAGTGAAGCAATAAGGCAACAAAGAGTTGGCAAACCATCTCGGTGAGACCGATATGCATAACTCGGTAAGACCGAAGTGAATGCAACTGATTACAGAGAGTTGGCAAGGCCATCTCGGTGGGACCGAGATCCATTTCGGTGGATCCGATTTGTTAGGGTTTGGCAGTGGCTAATTCTTGGATGAACTCGGTGATGCCGGATTGGAAATTTCGGTGGGGCCGAGTTGGACTTTGGGCTTTGGACATATTTGGGTAGAGAGAGTGGTTGAGGGTTTAGGAATGCTATCACTAAGCACTTGAGCAAAAAGACCATTAAGCAACACCTCATCCCCTTTTAATAGTATTGGCTTTCCTATGGACTCAATGTGATCTTGGATCACTAAACCAAAAATGTAGAGTCTTGATCCTTTGCCAATTCTTGTCCTTAGCATTTTGAGGGGTCCACATCTCTAGTCCATGCCATGCCAATCATTGAACATCCTGAAATCTTAACCTTGAATGGATATTAGTTCAATGAGATATATGTTGTTATGAATTACCAAAACCACCAAGGGAGCAAATGTGCTTTCAGATTGCTAACATACATATTAAAATTCTCTTGCTTAACAATGTAGTTATCAAATTCATCCAGGCATTGACTAGCAGATTTATTATAGGGAATATCACCTTCATCAAACCTATAAAGAGAATTTACCTTTACTACCTGTGTCGGGATATCGAGTCCATGTATTTCTTCAATAGGTGGTAAATTCTTAACCTCTTCAGATTTAATACCCTTTTCTTTCACAGATTTCTTGGCTTCTTGCATATCTTCTGGACTGAGGAATAGAATAACTCTCTTCTTCGGAGTTGGTTTAGGTGGTGGTTCAGGAAGTGTCCAATCATCGGCATTCTTTAACATATTGTTCAATAGTTCTTCAGCATGTCCAACAGTTCATTCCCTGAAAACACAACCAGCAGAACTATCTAGCACTGGTGCAGCGACGTGCTATACAAACGGTTTTTACCCCCTTTCTACGACAGAGTTTGAAACCATCGCCTTGCCTGTGTGTGCGATAGGGGGATCCTTCCCACACGAACCAGACACCGTCGGCGATAGGGAGCGATGATGCAGACGCGTTGCCAAATGTAATCGTATGCGATGCAGGAACATATCGCACACACTATATTCTGGCACACATGTGGGATTGGTGATCAATCGCCCATGTCTCTCATGAGTCAAACGTTTCTAATTGCGCAGGGAAACCAAATGATGTTTCACATTGGACCGTTTGCGAAATAGTACCTAAGGCACACGGGCCATCATAGAAACTGTGCGTGATATGTGGCCCATCGCACACGAGTATTATATGGCAATCGTCTGCCATGCATGACATCATCGCACACGTTTCCTGAACAATTTATGAGTGGGATTGCATTTTGCATTGGGCATGGTTTCCTCTAAGCTCTTGTGTGCGATAATGTGCTATCACAAACGGTGCAGGAGCCCCTACGCACACGTAGAAGTGCTGCAAATCGTCTGTGATTTGTTGTGTATCACCGACGGTTGCACTATGAGTGAAGTGTGCTTTCCGTTCTAGATCGCATATCCTCATTTAGTTGAACCGTGTGTGCATCAATGGCCAGGTTAAAGCAAAAATATCGCATTTCAATTGCCCTGCAAAAAGAAAATTCGCCACAATATGCAATTGAACAAATAATGTCCACAGGAATAACATTCATCAGAATTCGCAACAATATGCAATTGAACAAATGCTAGCTAAATTCCACTGATTTATCGACAAATGCAGTACATAATCATAGTGTACGAAATACGAAGACCTCATCACATGGAAAACAATGCATCCATGCGTATAAGTTTAGCGGCTAACTCATGTTGAATGATTACTCATTCTTTCAAGAACAACCATGCTGAAATCTTCTTTATCACCAGTGGGCTTGATGTAGTGATTCAGGAAGAAGTTGTTGATAAATCTCCTAACCTCCAGCAATTCACCAGCGGGGAGCGGTTCAGGGGTCAATGGTTCAAAGATGAGCTGCAGGATTTTTAGATCAGAATGTGCCATACGAGTGGAGTAGAACATATTAATTAAGATACAGACTTACTGGTACTAATTTGATAGCATCGTCACAACAATCAGTAGATTTGTAGATGGAGATCATGTGTCTACAGACATAGTATCCAGAAAGGTTGGTCCCTGCTTGTTGTTGAGGACACTGAAATTTTTTGTACAGAATTAGTCATGTATTTGCCCAGTTAGGAGCAACCTAACCGGTGTAAGATGTTTATTTTTTTCTTTGGAGAGAAATAGAAAGAAGTTTATTTAGAAACTTGAACATTTGACTAGCGTATGAAAAGGTATTTGCAAACTTTTGGATACATTTTCTGAAAATAACGGATTTCGGTGTCTTACCGGAGAAACGATCTCGTGCCGCAGAGGTAGTGCATTCTTGAACTGGTTCCCTAGTTTAGTTCTGCATGATGCCAACACACTGCAAATGAAGATGAATTTTCACGTACTCAGTTCTTGAACCAGATATGAATGCAAATTTCAACATCATAGAATTCAATACCTATCCATGATTTGCTGAAGATGCGTCAGATCCTAAGGCTTTATTGACTCTCTGTGAGAATCCAGGTAGTAAACTCTGTTCTGGTTTGGAACAATGACTACCAAGATCCATTGAATGCTACAGATTAAGAAAACCATGAACTTACGAACTATGTCAAAATGTGAAAGACGAACAATGTATGTGTGGTTGTTTATTTGACTTACCCTTCATGATATGGCCAGAGAAAGAGTTCTGCATGGGGCATGCAACCCAAGATACTGGCGACCTTGCCAATGGCCCACTCCCGTTTATCTGTGCTACCACGTAATAATGTGCCATTTGCTACTTCAGGATCTATGAAATATGCTCTCTCCCTTTTTCTTCTCTGCGTGATCAATCCCCTGAGAGGAACATAATACATTTAGTTTTTTTTCATTTACAGCCTTGTATGGAGAAGTTGATCAGAGTTTGTGAAGTACTTACAACATCAAGCATTTAGCAAGAGTGGGAGCGAGCACATTGAAGTTGAAGAAGAGATGAAAGTCCTTGAATTCCACACTGATGGCTCCCTGATCATGACGGAAATGATCTCTGTCGTAGTGGACTAGCAGAACCTCATGACCTTTTGACATTTCATCCATGCAATATTTATGTAACTTGCGGCAACTGGAACTGCACTCCTCTAAGTATTCGTCAACAAGAAATGGTTGGCCATGGACATACTTGCATGCTTCAAGTACGTCTGCTTTATTTTTAGTAAGTATCCTTTCGACTTCTTCATCAGGCAAGCTGTCAGAACCAGTATAACTCTCCGATTCGAACAACTTGCTGGTAATTTGGTTCTGGGCGATAAGTGCTTTTAGTAAGAGGCTATCATTCTCATTCCTCCTCGGTCTTGGGGGCCGCTTCCTCGCGGGTGCGGCCGTGCCCGCTTTCCTCTTAGTACTTGAAGCACTTCTAGTGCAAGGTCTGGATGGTTGAAAGACGGACTGCTGAGCAGGCGGTGAAGCTATGATGGACTGTTGAGCAGACGATTTAGCTATGCTGGACTGCTGAGCTGGCGGTGCCGCTGTGATGGACTACTGAGTTGTAGGAGCAGAGGCATCGGACTGCTGACCAGGCGGTGAATCTATGTCGGGCTTCTGCGCGGGTGGTGCCAACGCGCCGGTGTGCTGAGGAGGCTGTGCCAGCGTGTTGGTTTGCTAGGGAGGCAGTGCCGATGCATCGGTATGCTGATCACGTGGCTACGAATCGACGGACTGATGAGCAGGCGATTCCGGACCTTCTGACTGCTTAGCAGTCCGTTCCACCGGGTTGGTCTGCTGAGCATGCGGTGCCGCTATGTCTCCCCCTGCTGCTTTAGTGGCCGGCATCTGAACCGGTGGTGCGTCTTCAGCAGTTGTAGGCCTTGCCACTGGCTGCTCAGGGGCGGACGTTGACTTGGCCTGTACAGCATGAAGTCGGGCGAGCTGCTCACAGGTTGATGCATCAGCCATCGGATTACGAGTATTAGGTTCCTTGGGGGAAGCACACGAGAGCTGGTGTGGCAAGGAGAAAGTCACCAGTTGAAGGGCGGCATTGATTGCTCTTGGCGGGGCTTGAGGGATCTCATCTATGAAGTCTATTTCCTTTCGTGGCCACTGGATATGATTTAACAGTGTTTCTCCCAAGGTCCTCTACTCATCACAGTCCCCTAGGACATTCTTCAGGGCAAATTTACTGAATCCAGGCTTTACTTCAGTCACGTAGCACTTCACACAGCCCGGCTTCAATGGCACATTGTCCAACAAGAGGCCCCCTTCTGAGTGGGAGGGTCAAAACCCAGGCTGTTGCACATTTTAACGTACCTTCATAATGTGTAAGCACGCCCCTCAGTCTATTTGTCATTCTAGATAGATTAGATATAGCATCATCATGCGCAACTGTAGTCTCGGTGTCGCTGGGGTCAGCTGATGCACAACTACTCTTGTGCGGTGTTGTAGTGCAATAGGCAGCATCGTCCATGCCCGCCTCCCCTCCTGTTTGCTGGCTATCTCTCAGTGTTAGAGTCTTCTGCATCATCATTGACTCCTCAATTTCCTTTCAAACTGTCGGATACATGTCCATCCTCAACATTTCATACAATTCATTCTTCTTCTATTCACTCCTCGCTTTTTTCATGGCGAGCCTCTCTTCTTTGCTGAGTGTGAAAGCCCTCTTGTGCGGGACATTGACACCTATACCCCTTGCACGGCCGGGGGGATCTTTTGTTTCCAGAGCATCGGACAGAATGCCACATGGCGCTGAGTTCCTATAGAACCTTCCAAGGGTGGTGGAAGCCTAACATCACAAGATACAGTTCTTCGTCATGTGAGTTTTCAAAGTAATAAGAACCGTCGCCACGCCTCCTTGCACGTGCCCGCAAGTAGTCTCTAGCGCGTTCGCCCTTGATTTCACTAAAGGCCGGTTTCCCACCCGCAGCTACTTCTTTGTCCTCCTGGTCCCATCTCGGTTTCATGCCGTAGTATCCTACCACACCCATACGATGGGTGTGTGTGTTCCTCTTCTGAAGTTCCGATTGCTTGGCACTCTTCTCGGTAAACTCTGTAGTTGCCCTGACCCTTTTGAATTCTGCCTAGTCTGCCTTTGTAATTTGGGGGCATGAGGGGATTGGGTCCTTGCCTTCACTCAAGTACTTCTTGTACAACACGTGCTTCCAGTTTCTCCAAGCATTCCTGGCATTCTTCATTGCAGCGTGTTCCACCTGCATTCTCCACTGCACTGGAATGTTAAAGTGATCCATGATCTCCCGGACTATCATGTGCCACGTTTCTGTGTCAGCCTTCCGAAACCCCGGCAGATTAATGTTGAGCCTTGCCCTGCCAACAAATCCACACACACTCCTGAACCTCGTGCGTGCTTTATCTGGTTTAGTTGGAGCCCAAGACTTTAAATCGATGTCGATTACTTCATTTACACCTTTAGGCTGCTGTGTGGGCTTTCTTGGAGCGTACTTCCGTGTCCTGACCAGAAGGGTGATTGCGGTAGCTCTATCCCGTTCCAGATTACTTGATCCCTAATCATCTGCTGGAGACCTAGGGTTGTCAGACTCAGATGAAGATACATCACCTGAAGTATGAGTGATGTCGCTGCTACTCGGCATCTATAGAGAACACATGCGAAATTCAGAAAACGGGGGTAAGCATAACGCTAACAACTTGGTAGCAAGCTGTCTAGACATGTCATGTAATAATTTGGAAAATGTACGGCTAAATTGCTCATTTTGTGTGACTCGGGCGCCCACGATCTGTAAATTGACAATAACTAATTGGAACAAATACATCTTATATATACTAGTTAGGAAGGTAGATAATGAACATATATACGCTCTCCATTATTTTATAGCCAATTTGGGAACATACAGAACCAAATAGGAAGAGGGATCGCGAGGAAATATGCATCACCACGATGGAGAGCAGTAACTGACAGGTTTTTGTGCAAACCCGGCAGGAGAGGCGAGGATTACATGATTGATATGCTCGAGGGCGGCTGGCGAGCAAATGAAGACGGTGAGGCGCGGGCAGCCGCGTGTTGGGAACGGCAGTGAAGGTAGGGTTGACGCCGAAGAGCGGGCACATGGCCGGGTTGAGCACGCCGGTGCTGGAAAGGGTTCTGGTGTGGATCTGGGGGAGGGCGGACCTGGCGATGGAGTTTTGGTAGAATATGCGGACTATTGAGTGAAATGGGTGTGGTCGGTGGGGCGATGTTGGCGGCTTCGGTAAAAAAAGGGCGCCGGGCGCCGAGCGGAAAGGCCTATGCAAACGGATGCCTCTACGAGCCCGTGTGCACAAACAGCATAATTTTGTTTGAAATGAAGACATGCAATTTTGAAACTTAGACGTGGCCTCATCGTTTCGCCTCGAATTTTTTCCCACGGTACGTAATCACCATTATACCCTAGGTTTGATTTTCTGGTGCATTTCAGATCTCGTTTGCTATATTTAAGCCATTTTTTTGCATTTACCATGCATTTAGTACATATAAATCAAAACCCTACTGCAAGTACATGTGGGTGTTAGCAAAGAAGGTGTAAAAATCATTTCTGTGTCGCTTTGCTTTTTTTCATTCATTGTCTGAGAAACGGGAATAATTTTCAAACATTTCGGCCGCGAGATGCGGCCATCGGCGTAGGGCTTGTTGGTAATTTAATTACAGGAAATGCGGATGGACTTCGAAAATCATGAAAATCGGTGTGTTACCGTGGCGCAATCTCAAGACCCAGTGGAAATTTTTTGGTAAAGTTTGGCACAAGTTATGATGATCGCTCCTTGGAAACCGAAGCATCTCACAAGAAGGATCATAGTCCCAAAAGGAGACATGGCAATTCAGACTCCAATCATCAGTGACTTCATCGTTTCGCCTTGAAATTTTTTCCACGGTATGCTATCACCATTACACCCCAGTATTGATTTTCTGGCGCTTTTTGGGTCTCGTTTGCTATATTTAACCCATTTTTTGCATTTACCGTGCATTTTGTGCATATAAATCAAATCCCAATTGCAACTACATGTGGGTGTTGGCAAAGAAGGTCTAAAAAACCATTTGTGTGTCACTTTGAGTGTTTTCATTCATTGTCCAAGGAATGGGAAGAATTTTCAAACATTTCAGATGCGAGATGCGGCCACCGGCATAGGTCTTGTTGGTATTTTAATTACAGGAAATGCAGATAGAGTCCAAAAATCACAAAAATCGGTGTGTCACCATGGCGTGCTCTCAAGACCCCATGGAAATTTTTTGGTAAAGTTTGGCACAAGTTTGGATGATCGCTCCTTGGAAACCGGAGTATCTCACAAGAAGGATCATAGTTTCCAAAAGGAGACGTGGCAATTCGAACTCCAGTCGCCGGTGACTTCATCGTTTGCCCTTGAATTTTTTCCAAAGTACGCAATCACTATTATACCCTAGGTTTGATTTTCTGGCGCATTTCGGGGCTCCTTTGCTATATTCAAGCCATTTTTTACATTAACCGGGCATTTAGTGCATATAAATCAAATCCCAACTGCAACTGCATGTGGTGATGAAAGGGGTGAGGATTGTCGTTCGATCTGGGTGTATCCAACAGTGCAGACATATGATCCATGGGGTTTGGGTTCTGGCCAATCAGAATGCATGACTCACATGAAGTGCAGTAGGGGTTATCGTCCACGGTTTTGTAGGCACACGGCTTTCGTGAATGAACCGTGTGCTATTGGAAAACATTTACATCACGGAACAGCATAATTTCGTTTGAAATGAAGACGTGGTTATTTTGAAATGAAGACGTGAGTTCATCGTTTCGCCTCGAAATTTTTTCCACGTACGCAATCACCATCATACCCTAGGATTGATTTTCTGGCGCATTTCTGGTCTCGTTTGCTACATTTAAGCCATTTTTTGCATTTACCATGCATTTAGTGCATATAAATCAAAACCCTACTACAACTACATGTGGGTGTTAGCAAAGAAGGTGTAAAAATCATTTCTATGTCGCTTTGCGAGTTTTCATTCATTGTCCAAGAAACGGGAAGATTTTTCAAACTTTTCGGCCGTGAGATGCGGCCACCGGTGTAGGGCTTGTTGGTATTTTAATTACAGGAAATGCGGATGGACTCCAAAAATCGGTGTGTCACCGTGGCGTGCTCTCAAGACCCATTTGAAAAAAAATGGTAAAGTTTGGCACAAGTTACGATGATCGATCCTTGGAAACCGGAGCATCTCACAAGAAGGATCATAGTTTTCAAAAGGAGACGTGGCAATTCGGACTCCAATCATCGGTGACTTCATCGTTTCACCTCAAAAAATTTCCCACAGTACGCAATCACCATTACATAGCAGTATTGATTTTCTGGCGCATTTCAGGTCTCGTTTGCTATATTTAAGCCATTTTTCTATTTCCCGTGCATTTTGTACATATAAATCAAATCCCAACCGCAACTACATGTGGGTGTTGGCAAAGAAGGTCTAAAAAATCATTTGTGTGTCGCTTTGCGTGTTTTCATTCAGTGTCCAAGGAATGGGAAGAATTTTCAAACATTTCGGATGCGAGATGCGGCCACCGGCGTAGGTCTTGTTGGTATTTCAATTATAGGAAATGCAGATGGAGTCCGAAAATCACGAAAATCGGTGTGTCACCATGGCGTGCTCTCAAGACCCCATGGAAATTTTTTGGTAAAGTTTGGCATAAGTTTGGATGATTGCTCCTTGGAAACCGGAGCATCTCACAAGAAGGATCATAGTTTCCAAAAGGAGACATGGCAATTCGAACTCCAGTTGCCGGTGACTTCATCGTTTCGCCTCGAATTTTTTTCCACAGTACGCAATCACTATTATACCCTAGGTTTGATTTTCTGGCGCATTTCGGGGCTCGTTTGCTTTATTCAAGCCATTTTTTCCATTTACAGGGCATTTAGTGCATATAAATCGAATCCCAACTGCAACTGCATGTGGTGATGAAACGGACGAGCATTGCCGTTCGCTGGGTGCATCCAACGGTGCAGACGTACGATCCGTGGGGTTTGGGTTTTGACCAATCAGAACACACGACTCACATCACGCGTAGTAGGGGTCATCGGCCATGGTTTGGTAGGCACACGGCTTTCATTAATGAACTGTGTGCTATTTGCAAACCAGATTGCATATGTTCTGTTCGTACATACTGGAGTGAGATCAATTGAGTGTGCTAGCTCTAGGGTATATAATCATAAATAGTTCAAACTCATTGCCTGGGCTGAAAACATATCAAGGTCAACATATTAATCGTTCTTAGATCAACAGAAGGCCGGGTATAACTCACAATTCAGTACATGCGACAGTTCTAATTGAACGAATTAAGTTGCAAAATAGACATAATAAATAGTGTTACGTATTAGTTCCCATGTACATGGGAGAACTGGGATCATTAGGTTGACCCCGAATGAACTTAGGATTTCTGATGATTTTAAGCCTCTCTTTTTGTTTGGTGCGTGATCCCTTGGCTGGAAACTCAGCAAATTCATCGTGCTCGTCCTCATCAGCAACACCCTCGACGCCCAGTACCCTCCTCTTCCCACGCATCACTACATGCCAGTTCTTATGCAAGGGGTCTTTCACATAGAAAATCTAGGTAGCATCACTGGCAAGAATGAACGGGTCCTTGTGATATGCCATCTTTGTGATGTTAACACAGGTCTTCTTGTAATCATCAACCTTTACCAGACTAAGAGGGACCCATTTGCACCTGAATAATGCCACCTTAACTTCCACATAGTTAAGCTCCCAAATCTCTTTGATGGTTCCATAGTATACCCTTTTATCAGCTTCATCTACAGTTATGCATTCTATTCGAATAGAGCTGTTCTGATATGAGGTCTTCTTATCACGTTCCTCAGTGTAGAACGTGTAGCCATTTATGTCATACGCTTGGTACCTCAATACCGTAGGTGATGGCTTTTGTGCCAACCACGTTGCAATGTCATCCATGGATCCGCGTGACAAACGATCCTTCAGCCATCTGATGTAGTCCTTATTGTGCACCTTCATCACGACATCTAATGGATGCACCATGGGTAAGAAGCTTCGTCGTATCTCCGCCAAGTGTTCTTCAGCATAAGCATCGAGAACCGGGCTATTAAGCAGTACCGTCAAATGAGCTTGATCGGTCTCATCTCCGGGTGCAGCGTGTGGCACGCCAGCAAGGACCGGCTTACCAGCCAGCCTTCCCTCATGGCGAGAGAGGGGTAAACCTATAGGTCTTTGTTTCATGTATTCGGTGCAAAACTCAACCACCTCCTCCGTGGTATAACTTTGTAGGATGCTTGACTTTGGATGGCATCTATTCCGACAATAGGGCTTTAATATTCCCATGTACTGCTCGAAGGGATACATGTTGCGAAGAAACACAGGACCACAATACTTTATGTCGTCGACAAGGTGCATAGTGAGATGGACCATGACATCAAAGAATGACGGTGGGAAAAACATCTCTAGGTTGGACAATATTCTTGCAATATCTGCTTGCATATAATCTAGCTCTTCACAATCTACCACTTTCTGCCATAGTTTGTTGAAGAAATCACAGAGATCAATGAGTGTGTTTCTTATGTCTATGTCCATCATATTCCTGATGGCCACCGGGAGGATTTGTGTCAACATTACGTGGCAATCATGTGACTTCATGTGTGCCAACTTCATTTTACCTGAGCTCACATCCATGAGACTTCTGATGTTTGTGGAGTAGGAAGAGAGTGTCTTAATTGACAACAAACAGTCGAAGAACTCTTTTGCTTCTTTTGGAGTGAAATTGTAACTCTGACGATCGTGGAGGAATGTGTCATCATCTTCTGCTTCATTCATGCGTCTTGGTTGATCACCAAGCATATCAAGTCGTGCACCGTCACCATCCTTTGTTTTACCTTTAATCTTGAGCAGAGTACCAAGGATGCTTTCACATACGTTCTTCTCTATGTGCATGACATCGATGCAGTGACGTACACTTAGAATCTCCCAGTAAGGTAATTGCCAGAACACTGATTTCTTCTTAAACACTTGCCCCTTGGGTGTTTTTTTCGACGACGAACCGTGTCCCTTGCCAAGCACAACTTCAATTTGTTTAGCCATGATGCGGATCTCCTTCCCAGAATAAGGTCTTGGGCCCAAACCTACCTCTGTTGTACCATCAAATTTAGCTTTCATCTTTCGGTATGGGTGATCTTTCCGTAAGAACCGACAATGACGCAAATACACGGATTTGTGCATGTTGGGAAGAAATCTACTCGCTGTCCTATCCATGCATGTGACACATCCTACATCTCCCCTTGTTTTCTGCCCCGACATGTTGCCTAATGCCGGCATATCTTGAATGGTGTGCAGCAGCAAAGCATGTAGATCGAAAAACTCCTTTTGTAAGCATCATAACATTTTACACCAGGCTCTTTTTCGCACAATGTCAGCAGTTCTTCTACCAGTAGCTGAAAGTAAATGTTGATGTCATTTCCAGGTTGCTTCGAGCCTTGGATAATCATTAACATCATGATGTTTTTTTCTTCATACACAACCAAGGAGCAAGGTTATATATGCAAAGAAGCACCGGCCATGTGCTGTGTTTGGTGCTCATATCGCCAAATGGATTCATCCCGTCAGTACACTCCTCGAGCCATATACTTCTAGGATCCTTGGCAAAGTCTTCATACGTGTCCTCGATTAAATCCCACTGAGCCCCATCTTTCGGGTGCCTCATATATTTATCCACAATTCGCTCATCATGATGCCACCGCAACCTCTTTGCCTCTCTAGGGTTTGCAAGCAAACGCTTCAACCTTGGAATTAAAGGCAAGTACCAAACAACCTTGAACGGGATTCCTGTCTTGATCTCGTCGTCCAATTTGTACTTGTCCTTTGCTCTCCTGCGCTTGTATCGTGGATGCTTGCATATGCGACATGCACGCAAATCTTTGTACTCACCGCGGTACAACATACAATCATTCACACAAGCGTGTATCTTCTGGACTTCAAGTTCCAATGGGCAAACAACTTTCTTCGCTTCGTTCGTGCTTTTGGGGAGCACATTATCTTCTGGAAGAATGTCTTTGAAAAGACCTAACAACTCTGTGAAGCCCTTGTTTGATAGACCGTTTTCTGCTTTAAATCTGAGAAGCGCCAGTGTGGCATTCAACTTGGAATATTTCCTTTTGCAACCTGGATACAAATCTTTCTTGGAGTCCGCTTCAATGGTTGGCAGATCCTTGTACCCAACCATATCTTTATTTGGGCCCTGGAAATCTGTAATCATAGCAGCAAAATCTACCATCAAGGTCGTCGGTGTCATCTTCTTGGTTTTCCAGTGGGGTTTTTGGCTTGTCTATGTTCCATTGGTAGCTTGACGTCTGAGCCCCGAGGTTAGATTCAACATCCTTGTGACTCTGATCGGGGTTTGGCATCTCGCCGCCCTGGTTACCTTCATCCATGACCGGCTCTTCACCGTGTCTAGTCCAACGTGTATATCCATCCATGAATCCCCGCTTGACTAAGTGGAACTCAACGTCTGTAACTTTATGTGACTCTATATTGGTACAATCCTTGCATGGACACATGATGTAATAGTCGTTACAGACTCTCTTCTTTGTCCTTTCAGCCAAAGTGATGAACTCCATCACGCCACTCACAAACTTTGAGCTTCTCCGATCCTTCATCCATTCAGATCGTTCCATCTGCACCACACGAGGGGTAATTCAGAAAAGCATTAATAAATGGATTAATTGATGCCCAAAGATGCGTGCATAAATCACAAGATTTTATTTTCATAATTTATAGAGGGCACTCCATATTGTTATCCAGCCGTGCGATGACACAAATTTAATGACCAGTCAATTTACACGCAGAGTACATTATTACCCTTATGAATTGATTACCTTAATTAAGCCACTCAACGAAAAGAATACCTTAATTAATTAGCCGCGTGGCGACCTCCACCCAACAGACAGAGAAGCGCGATCTCGCAGCACACCGAGACAGCAGGGTCGAGGAGCAAAGCTTAGTGGGGCAACCGCCTGAAGTTCGAGCTCCACTATCCCGCCATCGACCGTGAGGGATGTGCTCCAATCACGTCGCCGCCGACCTCGAGGATTGAGCTCCTCCTATCTCCCGCCGCCGACCGAGGATTGACCTCCTATCATGCCACCACTGCCGACCGACTAAGGATTGACCTCCTATCCAGTAGCCGCTGCCTCGGCCGCCGCCCCCATCTCTATCTGCAGAGCGGCTATTTTTATTTTTTGATGGGTATCCGTAGAGCGGCTGTTTACAGTATTAACTCCATTATTGCATCCCCATGTGTACCGGGTAGTACATCACATACGGTTATGTCACGGGAACCGTGTCTCACGCACGTTGTCTTCTCACATGGTTTGGTGTGGAAATCGTGTGTGAAGTTGTAATATCGAACACAACCGATATGTACAAACCATGTGCCGTATACAACAGAGTGTGATAAGTAGTTCCCGACCATTATCAGATCCCCACAGTTTCCCCATTTCTCCCAAATCCCTAGATAGCCCCCAAATTCCCTCGCGTGGCGCTGACATTGGGGGAATGCGGACGAGTGGTGTTGATGGTTTCGGTGCGGCTGCTCTGGCTTGTATCGTCGCTCTCGGCAGTGCGATGGGCGGCGCCGCCACGACGGCGGTCACCGCCGAGCACTTGCCTAAGGTCATCAGAAGGCCGGTGTAGTTCGGATCTAAATCGTCTTGTCAGGTTCCATTCAATCCCGATCTTTTTTAGCATGTCCATAGTAGCTCCCTGCTCAATCCGTCCTGAATGACCCCGCTCCTCCACCCAGGAAAGCGATCAACCCCGGATCCGGAGTATGACTCCAAACTCCCACAACATGAGTTTAACTCCGAGTTTTGCGCCACCGAGAAGTACCAAAAGCTGAGTTGTGCACACGGACACACTCCCGCTCGACGTGTATGGACGGAGGGATTCGACATTGGCAGACGGTTTCTCAGTTGCCCCTTAGAGGTTAGTGCTAAGTTCATCATTTAAGTTGAGTTAATGCCCCCGCTCATCCTGAATATTTAACATTGGCAGGGATATGAGGCTTGTGCCTTTGTTAATTGGTTGGATGATGAATGGCATGGCAGGGCTCGGAGTGTTCTCACCAAGCTCGCAGAAGATAACGTAAAGCTGAAGAAGAAACTGACTGATCTAGAGTGTATAATCACTACGATGAAGCAAGAAAGACTCAATCACAGGCAACAGATGAAAGCAAGAGACAAGAAGGAACTAGCATGTGTAGTTGTAGTTATCGCATTAGCCATCTTCTATGCGCTGTTTGCAATGATGATTAGGGGTTTTGTTTGATTATTACTGGCTACATCAATAAGAAGAGATCATCTATTGCTTGCCAACTGTCCTATGAAAAATGCTCGTTTCACATTTGGATGCTCCAATCTGTGTGTGTAATTATCACATTGAGAATTGCGCAACTGCTGGAATTTAGAGCGACTGGGTACTAATAATTGCAGTTGATTATATTAGGATTCTAACCGCCTGCCAAGGCGCCAATGTAATCCGTCAATCCCCTGCTTCAATTGTCATTCCTCTTTTCTTCATACCCCGCTTCAGTCTCCACCGTCTTCATCGTCCCGGCTGGCCGCGCTACACACTTACACACACTCTACAATCTCGCTTTCTCAAGGTTTGTATACGTAGCGCAGCCATGTCGAGTGATAGCAAGGACGACAGTTCCGCCAGCAGTCTACCGCTCGATCAAAGGTCAACCTTGGAATCATCCTGCTCATCTTCCATAAGTCCAGCGTCGAGCCCAGACCTCGATTTTATCCGGTTCATGGAAGGGACGCCGTTGCCCGAGTCGTCGGACGAGGAGCCGTTAGACGACGAAGACGACGACGACGATGATGCGAAGGAGGAGGAATGGTCGAACGAGGAGGAGGACGACGAGGACATCAACGACGATGACGACGGCGGCGGCGATGAAAAGCCAATGGTCAGCGGCAAGAAGCGTCCTTGCCAAGACGATGTCGTGGGGCCATCCACCAATAACAAGAAGAAGAAGGACTAAATTAAGCAGATTGTATATCTCTGTTGTCGTTCGCTCATATTAATTCATTATCTCTGTGTCCCCTGTCAATCTCATCGCAAACGGTTAGCAATATGTATTCGACAGAGATCTTTTACATTATCGCCCATAGTTGGTTTCTTGAATTGTGTGCCCTGAGCACACAATTCACAACAAAAACCGTATGCGCTGTCTATAATTATCGCACACAATTCTGATTACCGATCTGTTTGCCAGATATCACACACATCTTGTTACGCCGAATCATTTGCGTTCGTCTGGATCATCGCAAACAGTTTGTCCGAGTGAAATGTATGCCGTCTATCGCACACACCTTGATATGGCTGACCGTTTGTGTTTTTTTGGCTCATCGCAAATAGTTCGTATGGATCAATTGTATGCCAAGATTTGCACACGCAACTATAATCTGAATCATGCTTGATGGATCCAGCATCGCACACAGTTTGTCTTACTGGTGACAATTTCTTTTCGATACCATTTGCGATTCATGCATCGCACACAGTTTCGTCGAAGGGTCTCTGATTGATGTGTCGCGTTAGCAGCATCCTGCAGTAGTGTAGGTAGGCCCTAGAAGCATCGGTTAGTCCATTATTAAAGATATCAAGTATTTCATTTTTCTTAAGAGGTTGATCTGGCAAAGCATTAAGTAATTGGAGAAGCCTCCCCAAGCTTGAGGGAGATTCTCTTCTTCAGATTGCACAAAGTTAAATATTTCCTGTAAGGCAGCTTGTTTTTTATGAGCAGGAAAATATTTTCAGAGAAGTAATATATCATATCCTGGGGACTACGCACACAACCACGAGCAAGAGTATTAAACCATTTCTTAGCATCACCCTTTAAAGAGAAAGGAAACAACTTACGAATATAGTAGTAGCGATTTTTTTCCTCATGAGCAAATAGGGTGGCTATATTATTCAATTTGGTAAGGTGTGCCACAACAGTTTTAGTTTCATAACCATGAAAATGATCAGATTCTACCAAAGTAATTAACTTAGGATCAACAGAGAATTCATAATCCTTATCGGTAACAAAGATAGGAGAAGTAGCAAACTTAGGATCATATTTCATTCTCTCTATCATAGCTTTTTCTTTCAGCTTACTCAGTAATTTCTTAACATCATCTCTATCATCACAAGCAAGAAATTCTCTAGCCATCTCCCCATCCATAACATAACCATCAGGTATCTTAGGCATTTCAACTCTAGTAAGAGAGCTAGGCATAATAGGTGAATCATAGTTTTTAGCAGTTTCAGCATTCTCAATTTATTTAGCTTTAGCAATTTGTTCATCAAGAAATTCACCTAGTGGCACGGTATTATCAAGCAGAGTACTAGCATCATCACAAGTTTCATTTATAGCAGAAGTAGTATCATTAATCACTTGTAACATATCAGAATGAATAGCAGGTGGTGGTGTCGCAAGCCTACTTAAAACAGAAGGTGAATCAAGTGCGGAGCTAGATGTCAGTTCCTTACCTCCCCTTGTCTTAGAGAGTACGATCTTAGTCTTAGCGTCTTACAGATTCTTCATAGTGTAAAATCCCAAGTGAACTCAATAAATAGAGCTATGCTCCCCGGCAACGGCGCCAAAAAAAGGTCTTGATAACCCACAAGTATAGGGGATCGCGACAGTCTTCGAGGGTAGTATTTCACCCAAATTTGTTGATTCGACACAAGGGGGGGCAAAGAATATTTATGAGCCTTAGCAGTTGAGTTGTCAATTCAACCACACCTGGGATATAATATTTTTGCAAGAAAAGTGTTTAGTAGCACAGTAGTTTGATAGTTTTAGTAACAGTAGCAATAGTAACAGGAACAGTAATAGAAGCAGTTTGTGATGATTGTAACAGCAGCAGCAGTACTAACTTAGCAAAGATCAATATGAGAAAAGCGTAGGCATTGGATCAGCGATGGATATTTGTGTTGGATGCCGTTCATCATATAACAGTCACAACCTAGAGCGATACACAATAGCTTCAATTCATCAATGTAATGTAGGCATGTATTCCGTATATAGTCACACGTGCTTATAATAAGAACTTGCATGACATCTTTTGTCCTACCCTCTGATACGTCCATTTTGCATCATGTTTTCCTATTGATATTTATAATGTTTTTGGTCATTATTTCACTTTATGATGCAATCCTAATGCCTTTTCTCTCTTAATTTGCAAGATTTATATGAAGAGGGAGATTACCGGCAGCTGGAATTCTGGACCTGAAATAGCTACAACAGAGATACCTATTCTACGGAGCTCCAAATGACCTGAAACTTCACGAGGATTTTTATTGAATATATAAAAAATACTGGAGCAAATAAATACCAGAGGGGGGCCACCTGTTACCCACAAGGCAACAGGGCGCGCCTACCCCCCAAGGCGCGCCCTGATGCCTTGTGGGGCCCACAGCTGGCCTCTAGCCCCCTCCTTCTGCTATATGAAGCCATTTACCCTAGAAAAAATACAAGGAGGACTTTCGGGACGAAGCGCCGCCGTCTCGAGGCGGAACTAGGGAAGGAGCACTTTTGCCCCCCGGCGGAGTGATTCTGCCGGGGATACTTCCATCCGGGAGGGGGAAATCGAAGCCATCGACATCACCAACGATCCTCTCATTGTGAGAGGACTAATCTTCATCAACATCTTCACCAGCCCAATCTCATCTCAAACCCTAGTTCATCTCTTGTATTCAATCTTTGTCTGAAAACCTCATATTCGTACCTGTGGGTTGCTAGTAGTGTCGATTACATCTTGTAGTTGATGCTAGTTGGTTTATTTGGTGGAAGATTATATGTTTAGATCCTTAATGATATTCAATACTCCTCTAATCTTGAACATGAATATGATTTGTGAGTAGTTACGTTTGTTCTTGAGGACATGGGAGAAGTCTTGTCATAAGTAATCATGTGAATTTGGAATTCGTTTGATATTTTGATGATATGTATGTTGTTGCTTCCTTTAGTGGTGTCATGTGGATGTCGACTACATGACACTTCACCATACTTGGGCCTAAGGGAAGGCATTGTGGAGTAATAAGTAGATGATGGGTTGCTAGAGTGACAGAAGCTTAAACCTTAGTCTATGCGTTATTCCGCAAAAGGGGTTGATTTGGATCCATATGTTTCATGCTATGGTTAGATTTATCTTAATTCTTCTTTCGTAGTTGCGGATGCTTGTGAGAGGGGGTAATCATAAGTGGGATGCTTGTCCAAGTAAGGACAACACCCTAGCACCGGTCCACCCACATATAAAATTATCAAAGTAGCAAACGCGAATCAAACGAATATGATGAAAGTTACTAGATGATAATTCCCATGTGTCCTCGAGAACGCTTTGCTTTATATAAGAGACCGTTCTGGCTTGTCCTTTGCTATAAAAAGGATTGGGCCACCTTGCTGCACTATTGTTACTTGTTGCTTGTTACGAATAGCCTTGCTAGAAAACTATCTGTTACCGCTAGTTTCAGTACTTGCAGAGAATGCCTTGCTGAAAACCGCTTATCATTTCCTTCTGCTCCTCGTTGGGTTCGACACTCTTACTTATTGAAAGGACAACGATTGATCCCCTATACTTGTGGGTCATCAAGACTCTTTTCTAGCGTCGTTGTCGGGGAGTGAAGCGCCTTTGGTAAGTGGAATTTGGTAATGTCGGAGAGTGAGACCCTCCCAAAACCCCGGTTCGAACACTAGGGGCCTGCTTCGCTACCTGTCTACTGGACGGTGACCTTGGCGAGGCTACAGCGAGCGGAGCACGACGGGAACACACACACACGCAAGGCACAGCAGGGACACAAGGAGCTACCCAGGTTAGGGCCACCAAGCGGTGTTAAACCCTACTCCTGCTTGTCTGCGATTGCTGTGGAGATAGTGCTCTGGTGTGACAAGGTCCAAGAAGGTCGAATCGGTCGTCCCCCCTAAGGTGGCAGCATTGTCCCTTATATAGCTGCCTTGGTCCTCTTCCCCGAAAATATTGGCGGGAAGGGTTGCCACACAACGACGATTCAAAGGGGGACAGATGCTCAGCCCTATCCTGACAAAAGTGGTCTTCGCCTGGAAAAGACGCCATCCATGACGCGCTGGTGGGCTCGCCGATGACATCTGCCCTAGCGCGCCGGGTCATCATGGTCTTCTTGCATCGAAGTGGTAGGCTTTGGGACTTGCTTTGGGGGAGGCAGCTGCCACTGCTCCTTTATCGCCAAAGAGGAAATATTCCCCGACCGCGCCTGCTGGCACGGCCTCTACTGTTTTCGTCTTGTGTAGGCACGTCACCCACGTGGTAGGCACGCAGCCACGCAGCCAGAGCCGCGCGGCTCCCCCACGCGGAGGGCCTCGTGGGAGGCTGCCTCACGAGAGAGGCCTCGCGAGGCTGCCTGTCGTAGGAGATGGTCTTCCGTAGAGCCTTCCCTCGCGGAGAGGGTCCTCGCGAGGCCTGGCCCTCGCGAGGCGTCTTGCTTCGCGGTGCCCACGGCTGGGCCGCCTCTTGAGCTCTTCACCAGGTGTCGCTTCCTGGGCCGCCGGCAGATGGCCCGTGGTACCCTGGTTCCCACTGAGCCGACAGTAGCCCCCAGGCCCGCTGCGTGCACGTATCCGCCCGTTGGGAACGAAACAACGCGGGGCCTAAGTAAACTACCAGGCCCAAGTGGGGATGCATGGCAGCACGACGGGACGAAAGCGCCCCCACTGCCCCCACGATGCCTTGGTAACCGTCCGGCCTGCCATAAAACTGACCCGCGCGTGGCGCGGGCACCATCATTGCCTTCCTCAGCACCGCTCGCCTCCCTCGCACTCTGCTCCTTGTGATCTCCTCCTCCTACTCCCAAGCTTCCTCTGCGACCATGGCTCCCACCGCCAAGAAGAACAAAGAGCCGACAGCAGCAGCGGGGTTGGAGCTGGCCCTGCTGAAGTCCAACATCCTCAACGAGGAGGGGCTGGACAAGGTGCACCCCATGGTGGCCTGCGACCACAATGAGTGGAAGGCCACACGGATCTGGCCTGCCTTGCGCCAGACTCACGATCTGGAGGCCACATCCTTCCCCTTCTTCGTCCACACCATCTTTGCCGGTTTGGTGCCGCCCTTCTCCGACTTCTTCTACACCATCCTCGCCCACTACCAAATCCATGCGCTCCATCTCTAACCCAACTCCATCCTCCTCCTCGCCGTCCTCGCCTACCTCTACGAGGGCTTCTTAGGCGTGATGCCCTCGGTGGCTCTCTTCCGAACCTTCTACAGCCTGTGGCTGACCGTGGCGAACCAGCGCTCGGGGTGCGCCTCGTTTCACATCATCGACGGAATGGCGCCCCACATCATCCCCATGAAGATAATGAAGAAGGTGGAGGGCTTCAGGTCGCACTGGGTCTACATGGACGCGGGCCAGTTTAGCCCTCTCCTGCTGATCCCGACCGCGCCTGCCATGAAGAGCTCTGGATAGGAGCACGCCAAGCTCACTGACGAGAGGCTGGCGCCGCTCGTGGAGAGGATGAGGGTCCTGGAGGGCACCGGCCTCACAGGGGCGATGGTCGGCAAGGAGTTTGTGCGCCGGCACATTGCTCCTCTCTAGAAGCACTCGCGCCCGGTGTGGGCCTATACCAGCAATGAGGATCCGATGAGGCTGAGCGCCGACAACCTTGATGGGGCGGCGGTGATCGAGATCATGAAGATCTTGTACGCCGAAAACGTGGAGAACCTGCCTGAAGGTGCGTACCCATTGTATCGCTACCACGACAGGGCCACGACCATCGTGGTGATGTCACGGTTTGATCAGTGGGGCTGGTCCCTGAGGGCCACGAGGGGCCCCGCGAGAACCCCCTCTTGGTGGTGCCCGGCTCGGGCGACCGCGAGGACTCCAGGAGCTCGGCGGGCGTTGACGAGGAGAGTGGTGGAGGAGCGCCCCGCCAAGCCGCCGCCAGCTACTGGTTGATGCCAGCAACGATGATGACGACAACGACCGGTTCGTGATCGCGCCCTCACGGCCCACGAGCATGGGGGGCGGAGGAAGCACTGGCGAAGATACTGGCAAGCTTCGCACGGAGGAGACCCGCACCGGCCCGGCAGGAGGAGATTCAAGCAGGCCTCGTGCCAAGCCCTCCAGAGGGAGCTCCAGCGAGCCTCACGGGAGCGGCAACGGCAGCCGGCCACTGCCGAAGATGAGGAAGAGGCGATGGGTCCCTACCGACGAGTAAGCTCTCGCATCTTGTTCTTTGCCTGAGCTTTCGTTTTCTGCTTCCTGGGATCCAGGGCTGAGCTCTCGCGCCATGCAGGGGGCCTGTGCAGAAGAAGAAGAAAGCCCTCGGCTCGAGGGGGGCCACGACGCCCACTGCGCCCTCGTGGGTGGCACAGATCGAGGAAACCCACACGCCCCCTGCAGGTTCCGAGGGGCGCGAGGAGGCCATCCGCCGCCCTGAGGCTGAGACAAGGCGCGCGGCGGCGGAAGAGGAGCGCGCGGCTTCCCCCAAGCCGGGCGAGGACTTGCCTCCCCCAGCTGGGGGGAGCGAGCCTCAGGAGGGAGCCGCCGGAGGAGAGGCAGTGCCGCCAGAGGTGCTTGGCACGGGAGGCAATGAGGCAATGGAGGGGGCCGAAGAGCCAAACCCTCCGCAGCACTCCATGCCCGCCGGTGGGGCCAACGCCGATGAGGGGGCTACGGCGAACCCCCGGCGCTCGCCTGTGCGCCAGGCTCCTAATGCAGCCGCGGTGTGCTTGCAGGACACGCCGGCACGATAGGCTGAAGAGAAGGCCGCGACGAGCCCCCAACGCTCAACGGGGGACGCGGCCCCCGCGAGGGGCGAGCGCAGGGAGCCTGGGAGGGGGTCTGACCCCGGGCCCTCGCGAGCCATGACGGTGGACGGCGGTGCGGAGCCGCGCACTGGCTGGGCCTTGCAGCTAGTGAGCGACAATGCCGTGCTCAAGCGTGGAGCCTTGCGGAGCGCCAGGGCGGCCCTCGACGCGTTTGAGGAGGATCTTCAGGAGGAGGAGGTGCGCCTCGCCGACGAGCGCCTACGTCTCGCGGAGGGGTGGCACCAACTCAACGTGCCCATCAAACTAGGCCACCTGACGGAGGCCGCCGCGCGGGAACGGCGCAACAAAGCCGCCAGGAACACCAAGGAGCTCTTCTTCGAGGGAGCCGTCAGGGACGCCGCAGAGGCTGACAGGCGGCGCGAAGAAGCGGAGAGCCGCAAGAAGGTCCTCCTGGAGCAGGCCGCCTCCAGGGAGCAAGGGCCCCAGGCGCGGGAGGACGCCGCCACAGCCAGTGAAGGGCAACTTGCCTCCCACGAGGGGGAGCTCGCCAGGTGCGAGGAGGCACTTGCGGCCCGCGAGGGGGACGCCGGGATCCGGGAGCGAGAGCCCGCGAGGACCGTGTCCGAGCAGGAGGCTGAGCGCGAGCACCTGACGACATTGGAACGCGAGGTGGAAGCCGCCCAAGCCTCCTACGACGCTCGCCTCGCCAAGGCTAACGCTCAGCTCGCGGAGAAGGAGAAGAAGGCCAAGGCGGACGCCGAGGCGAAGTCCAAGAATGAGCGCGCGGCACTCGCCAAGGACTACAGCCAGAAGCTGAAGCTTCAGGAGGACCGCTTCACCAAGAAGCGGGACGAGCTCCAGGATGAACTCTCCCGCCTCAAGAAACAGCTGAACGGGGCAAAGGCTGCTCGGCAGCACGCGCTGTCGGCTAAGGTAGACGCCGACGGGGAGCTGGAGTCCATTCGGGCGCAGGTGGGCGGCGTTTCTAACGTCGTCAAGAAGGCCAAGGACGACGCAGCTCGGGCGCAGGGGCTGCAGCATGGGTGCTCTAAGATGTTCCGCGCCCTCACGCGGCATGCCCGCGCCACCGTTTCCAGCTTCTCCAGCAAGAGGCTTGAGGACCCCCTTGAGGAGGACGACGCCGACTACCTAGACTTCTTCACCAAGCTTGTGGAGAGGCTGGAGGATGGGGCTGCGAGGATGGATGGCACTATCGTGGAGGAATGTCGCAACCTCCTGAGCCAGGTGGCGACGCGTGTCTTCAGCAACCTCCTCCGCGCTGACGCCAACTTCGAATTTGACAAGGTGATGAGCCCTGTCCCGGCGGAGCTTCGCGACGGGCTCGAGAAGGAGGTGTGGGACCATGTGGAAGCCTTGGTCCAGCGATTTTCGCATGACAGCGAGAGCTCCGATGAGGGCGGCGACGACGATGATGGTGGCGGCCGACAACGCCTCGTCTGCCTAGGCTCCCTTCTTCTTTTGTACCCTGTATTCGAATAGGTGTAGCCCCGTGGGGGTGCGATAACGTTATTTTTGTAATTATGCGAAGTCTTTAATGTTTGCTTCAATTTTCGTTCCCTCGTGAGGCCTGCTCTCCCTTTTTAAATGCCTTTGTGCTCTACGTTGCTAGGACCTAGCCCCCGAGCATGCTACGACCGTCGCTGGTATGTTAGGACACGTGCCCAACAAGGCCAGAGGGTGTAGGGCTCCGCGAGGCGGTAAGGGCTCCCGAGGCGCGATGCTCAAGAAGCCCCCTTTGACGTGCAAGCGACTTGTGCAAAGGAAAACCCAATGGTGCTCAGCAAGATCGCGAGGAAAAGAGAGTTTGAGAGGCGTTGCGGGGGGTTCGCGAGGCGCTTGGACTTAGCTTTTCGCGGAGTGTGGGTCTTGGTGTGCCGCAGCCTGCGGGACGAGCCTCGCGAGGTGGTCGCTCGTGAGGCCTCCCGCTGGCACTTGGCGGAGATAGGGGCCACAGGCTGCCTCGTGAGGCAGCGCTCGTGAGGCTTCCTGTGGGCTTCTTGAGGAGGCGATACGCCATGGGCTGCTTTGTGAGGCAGCGCTCATGAGGCCTCCTCTGCCCTGTACCTGTGACAGTGGGTTTCGCAAGTAGTGCAGCAGCACGCGCTCGCCAGTTCGCTCATGGGTGACATGTGAGGAGACAAAGTACCAAGGACCTTGGTGAGGTGACGTGTGCGGGAGCAGGCCCACGAGCCAGAGCTCAATCACTTGGGTTTAGCGGCGCTGCTGGGACTGACCCAAGCGCAGGCACCGTGTCCAGCCCCCGCTCGCGTGAGACGCAGGAGGGAAATCACGAGCGCGCACAACTCCTGAGGTAAATTGCTTACCGAGCACACATAATACTTAGGAAATAAAACTTTATTGCTGCATAAAGGGGTCTCATTACACAACCAAAAAGATAATGTTGCCGTGATGTGCACGGAGCATCTTGAGGATGTAGTGGCCAGGCGGCGCCCTCAAGTAAACAGTCCACGATGTCTGAGCATGGGGCCCCACTGGGTTGTGGGCGGGAGCTCTCGCGGCCTTGTGGCGATGCAAAAAGAGAGGCTCCGGAGCGTGTACAGCTCCACTTTGTTCTTGCCCGTGAGGTCACAGGTAGAACTTGCGGAGGTGTTGGATGTTCCACGGGTTCGGCACCGGGACACCCTCCTCCGTCTCCAGCCTTGCTGCGCCAGGCCGGGAAACATGCACAACCCTGAACGGGCCTTCCCACATGGGCGAGAGCTTGTGGAGTCCTTCCCTGGAGAGGATCCTTCGCAGGACAAGATTGCCAGCTTCAAGGGTGCGGGGGCGTATGTTGCGGCTGTGGTAGCGACACAGCGCCTGTTGATACCTGGCGGCACGGAAGGCGGCCTGGCAGCGTGCTTCCTCGAGGAGGAGTAGATCAGCTTCCCGCGGGCCATCCTGGTGGACTTCGTCGCAGGCCAGGACCCGCGGGACCCGTGCTTGAGCTCGGCAGGAAGGACCGCTTCCGCCCCTTAGACGAGGAAGAAGGGCATTTCACCGGTAGGCTTGGTCGTTGTTGTGCGGATCGACCATAGCACGGACTAGAGCTCGTCGAGCCAACCTTTGCCGCAGGCTATGAGCTTTTTATTGAAGCTTCTTGTCTTGAGGCCCTTGAGGACATCAGCGTTCGCATGCTCGGCCTGGCCGTTGCTTCGCGGGTGCGCCACGGTGGCGCAGCAGATCTACGTGCCAAGGTTGGCGCAGTATGAGTTGAACGGACTGGAGCTCGTCGTTGATGGAGAGCTTCTCAAGCATCCTGATGCCCGTGACGCCGGAGGAGAACGCGGAGATGATCGCGGCATCGGAGGCACGCGGGATCTTGTTGCGCACCTGACTGAAGCGCTGGATGTACTTCCGGAGGGTCTCGCCAGGGCGTGATACGTCTCCAACATATCTATAATTTATGAAGTATTCATGCCATGTTTACAATAATTTTATATGGTTTTGGATCACTTTTATATGATTTTTATGGACTAACATATTAACCTAGTGCCCAGTGCCAGTTATTGTTTTCTGCATGTTTTTGGTTTTCCACAAAATCCATACCAAATGAAGTCCAAACGCGATGAAACTTTTTGATGATTTTTTTGGAACATAAGAGACCCCCGAAGCTTTGAGGAAGGACCAGAACACCCACGAGGCGGTGACAAGGTATCCCGGCGCGCCCCGGGGGGGTCGCGTGGGGTTGCCTTGTGAGCCCCTCGTAACTCTTTTTCGCGTGATTCCAACGCTGAAAACTCCTATAAATAGAGAAACCCCCAGAAATAAACCTAGAACTTCGACTCCGCCGCCGCAAGCCTCTGTTCCGAAGAAATCCCATTTGGAGGCCTTTTCCGGCACCCTGCCGGGGGGGGGGGGAACCATCACCGGAGGCCATCTTCATCATCCCCACGGTCTCCATGACGAGGAGGGAGTAGTTCACCCTCGGGGCTGAGGGTATGTACTAGTAGCTATGTGTTTGATCTCTCTCTCTCTCATGTTCTTGATTTGGCACAATCTTGATGTACCGCGAGCTTTGTTAATATAGTTGGATCATATGGTGTTTCTTCCCTCTCTATCTTCTTGTGATGAATTGAGTCTTTCCCTTTGAGGTTTCGTTATTGTCGGATTGAATACTTTGGATTTGAGAACACTTGATGTATGTCTTGCATGTGGATACCCATGGTGACAATCGGGTATTTTATTGAGCCACTTGATGTATGTTTTGGTGATCAACTCGTGGATTCCCGTGGCCCGTGGCCTTGGGGTAATCTAGGCATATGGGTTGGTACACGTTTTCATCTTCTTTTCTCCGATAGAAACTTTGGGGTACTCTTTGAAGTTCTTTGTGTGGATTGAATATTATGAATCTGAAGTTGTTTGATGCATATCAAATAATCAACTCATGGATACTTGCGGTGACATTGGAGTATCTAGGTGACATTAGAGTTGGTTGATGCATATCATATGGTGTTATTTTAGTACGAACTGTAGGGCTGTTTGTGACACTTATAGGGATGGCTCAATAGATTGATCGGAAAGGATAACTTTGAGGTGGTTTCGTACCCTACAACAATTTCTTCTTATGTTCTTCGCTAGATAAGAACTTTGGAGTGATTCTTTGTTGCACGTTGAGGGATTGTTATATGATTCAATTATGTTAGCACTGTTGAGAGATTGCACTAGTGAAAGTATGAACCCTAGGCCTTGTTTGCAAGCGTTGCAATATCATTTGTGCTCACTTTTGTTACTTTCTACCTTGCTGTTTTTATTATTTCAGATTACAAAAACCTATATCTACTATCCATACTACATTTGTATCACCATCTCTTCGCCGAACTAGTGCACCTATACAATTTACCATTGTATTGGGTGTGTTGGGGACACAAGAGATTTCTTGTATTTGATTGCAGGGTTGTTTGAGAGAGACCATCTTCATCCTACGCCTCCCACAGATGGATAAACCTTAGGTCATCCACTTGAGGGAAATTTGTTGCTGTCCTACAAAACTCTGCACTTGGAGGCCCAACAACGTCTACAAGAAGAAAGTTGCATAGTAGACATCAAGCTCTTTTCTGACGCCGTTGCCGGGGAGGTGAGTGCTTCAAGGTATATCTTTAGATCTTGCAATTGAATCTTTTAGTTTCTTGTTTTTCACTAGTTTGGTTCATAAAAGAAAACTACACAAAAAATGGAATTAAGGTTGCCTCAATTACTTCATCTCTATAATGTATTTCTTGAAAATGATGGATCGGAAAATTGTGTTAAAGTGTTAGAAGAAGAATTCAATAAAATGTTGGCATAAAATCTTTGAATGATAAGCATGATTGGAATATTGTTAGTATGAATTATTTGAATATCCAAAATGCTAATGATGATTGCACTAGTCATGATAAAAAGGTTTCTTATAAGCATGTCAATTTTTGTGGAGTGCATAAAATTTGTGAAGACATGCCTTATAGGGATGATAGATATTGTAAGAAGCATAAACATGATAAAACCAATTGGTGGCTTAAAGTGATAGATAAATTTGCTACAAAATTATGCTCTCTTCATCTCATTACTTGTGAACTTTGCAATAAGGTTGGTCATCTTAATTTCCAATGCATACTTTTTCATGATCGAATCGTGTCCAAATATTGCAATAACTTGATCACCCTTGAACTTTATAATGAACATTGTTTATTTTTGGGGTGTGAAGAATTTACACATAAAAATAGTTGGTTTGAAGTATTCATTCTCACATATGACATTGAAAATAATCTAAAGAAAATCTATATGTTTTGTGTGGTAAATTGCAATGAGAATGCTTATACAGCCAATTATAGAAAGATGGGAAAACCAATAGAATATAAAAGGAATAATAATGGAAGGGTTAAGATTCCCCCTTTTCCTCCTATTTTCTCCCGTGATGAAACAGGTGACGAGGAGGAGCTTCCTATCCAACCGATCTCTTCAATAAGAAGCTCGGAAGAATTAATTAAACCCACACTCAATGTGGTGAAGAAGAAGAATAAAACAAGGAAAAGTAAAGGTAAAAAGGTATCTCTCCCAAATAACGTTGCTCCCATTATTGTTGTGCCTCATGAGAATGAATCAAAAATAATTGTGGAAGATGAGACACGTGATGATGATTTTGTTTTGCCTATTACTTGTTATGATAATTATGATTGGGAAGATAATGATACTTCTTATGATCTTGGAAATCTTTTTAGCACCAACTTGGGAAATTATGATGATAATAATTGTTATACTATTGGTGCTATTCATACTATTGATGATAAGAGTGATTATGCTAATGATATGAAACCCACAAGCTTGGGGATGCTATGTTTGATGAGAATGACTTGTTTGAGAATTTATTTGCTGAAAATAATGTTTACCCTAAGCTTGGGGATGCTATGTTTAATGAAGATGATATTTTTAGCCCTCCAAGTTTTGATGAGAAAATTTATTATGATGATAGCATGCCTCCTATCTATGATGATTGCAATAATAATGAAAGTGGGTTTGGAAGAGTGTCAACTTTAGGTAATAATTATCTTACTATTTTGGAGGGTGTTCAATCTTATAAAAATGATAAAAGTGTATTTGGAGAGGTCGTGACTTTATTTAGTGTTGAATCCACTATTTTGGAAGAGGTTTCAATTGATTATGATGAGAACAAAGTTACTACTTATGATGATTATTGTGATGATACTTATGTTATAAAAGGTAGTAATAATTATCGTCATAATTATGAATATCCTTTTACTGAACATTACACCTTTAATGTAGAAACAATTTATAGTATTCGACTTTCATATGATACTCCCACTATTACGAATGAGGATAATTTGCTTATGTGGAGAGTAGTAAAAATTCTATGCTTGTGGATCATGAAAGGAATGCTTTGTGTGATGGATATATTGTTGAATTTCTTCATGATGCTACTAAAAATTATTTTGAGAGAGGAATATATGCTTCTACATATCTCAATAATATCAAGTTTCCTCCCTATGTGTTGAAAATTTTGAAATTATACTTGTTTTGCCTTCCTGTGCTAGTTGATTCTTGCTCCCATAAATTGTTTGCTCACAAAATCCCTATGCATAGGAAGTGGGTTAGGCTTAAATTTTCTTGTCATATGATTCATGATGCTCTCTTTATGTTTCAATTATTTATTCTTATGCGAGCATCATTGAAATCATCATGCCTAACTCAAAGGCATTAAAGAAAAGTGCTTGTTGGGAGACAACCCAATATTTATACCTAATGTTTTTGTGTGTCCACATGATAAAGCTACTGTCGTAATCATGTTTTATATGTTTTCTTCCAATAAAGTGCCAAGTAAAGCCTTTGGGATAGTGTGGATACTTGTTGATTTGATTCTGTGCAAAAACAGAAACTTTTGCGTCCAGTGCTAGAATTTCTATTCTGTACTGGAGCATGAGAAAATTCTGAATTTTTTACACAGTATTGTGTTACAATTTTTTTACGCTTTCCTAATTTTTAAGAATTTTTGGAAGTACATAAATATGCTTTTTAATTCGCTCACTACATGATGTTCTGTTTTTGACAGATTCTATTTTTATTGCATAGTTTGCTTGTTTTAGTGTTTCCATAGCTTATATTGAGTAATATAAATTGTGGAAATGATATAATACAGTAGGTATTATGTGATAAAAATTATGAATCTTGTCTTGACAGTACCAAAGTGAATTATTTATTTTCATACTAACCTATCTCACGGAGTTCCGTTAAGTTTTGTGTGATTGAAGTTTTCAAGTTTTGGGTGAGATATCGATATGAGGAGAATAAGGAGTGGCAAGACCCTAAGCTTGGGGATGCCCAAGGCACCCCAAGGTAATACTCAAGGAAGACTCAAGCGTCTAAGCTTGGGGATGCCCCGGAAGGCATCCCCTCTTTCGTCTTCAACACTATCGGTAACCTCACTCGGAGCTATATTTTTATTCGTCACATAATATGAGTTTTGCTTGGAGCATCATTTTATTTTGTTAATATTTGCTTGCTGTTATCTATAATAATGTTTTGTATCTTTTGGTTCAATAAAATGCCAATTATAGCCTTTACCATGCTCAGTCTGTTTATGTGTTGCTGTTTGAAAACAGAAAGTTTCCTGTTATGTCCTGAATTTATGTGAATTTTCAGAACATGATACAAATCTGAATTTTTTTACACAGTAAGCATGCCTGAGTTCTCTGTCACGTGGTAAGTTTTCAGAAGTTTTGGAGTTAGGGAAGTATGAATTTTTATTCCCCCTTTACAGGCTGTTCTGTTTAGACAGATTGCGGTTATAGTTGCATTGTTTGCATATGTTTGCTTGTTTAATGTTTCTATTTGTGGATCGGAGTATTAAATATGTAGAGGCATTTACTATGCAATGTTTAATTATATTTTTTGTGATTTTCTATAGTATAGAATGTTAAGGTTTTGAGTTGATTTATACTAACTTATCTCACAAGTTCTTGTTGAGTTTTGTCTGAATGAAGTTTTTAAGATTTAGGAGAAGCCATGATATGAGAGGAATTAAGGAGACACAAGAGCTCAAGCTTGGGGATGCCCAAGGCTCCCCAAGATAACATTCCAAGAAGTCTCAAGCAACTAAGCTTGGGGATGCCCCGGTAGGCATCCCACCTTTCTTCATCAACACCTATCGGTTAGCCTAAGTTTTTACTTGTTCACATGTATGTGCTATTCTTGGAGTGTCCTTTCATTTTAAATTTTTTTGTTATTTGAATAAAATACTTGGATCTGAAATCTTTATTGAGAAAGAGTCATCACATAGCTACCCATTCACTAAACTACTCTTTGTTCTTCACTTATATCTTTTGGAGTAGTTTGTCATTTGCTCTCGTGCTTCATTTATATCCCAAGAGTAAATTGTTGAATGAATTGAATATCATAAAGTTGAAACTATACGTGCTTCATATGCTTGTCCCATTGGGAGTATTGGCTTCACATATAAGAAGTATAAGTGGTAAAATTTATTGAAAGTTAGCAAACATAGCATTGGTCACTTGAACAATTCATGAAAGAATATTGAAGGAAGAGAGATTTCACATATTAATATACTATCTTGGACATATTCTATGATTGTGAGCCCCCATTAATTATTTTCAAACTTGATCAAGTAGTTGACGTTGGACAAGGAAGACAACGTAATGGGTTATGTTTGTTTATACTCACATAGAAGTTATATTGTCATGGATCCTCTAACATGTGGTGCTTGCTTAGGATCTTTTGCTAGCCAAAAATTCGTACTAAGTAGAGATACTACTTGTGCATCCAAAAACCCTTAAACCCAGTTTCTTGTCATGAGAGTCCACCATATCTACCTATGGATTGAATAAGATCCTTCAAGTAAGTTGTCATCGGTGCAAAAAGCAATAAAAATTGCTCCTAAATATGTATGATCTTTTATTGGAAGGGAAAATAAGCTTTGTATGAACTTGTGATGGTGAAGAAATAAAAGCGATGGACTGCATAATAAAGGTTGCTATCACAAGGGGCAATATAAAGTGACGTTCCTTTCCATTAAGAGCTTGCACATCCAAAAATAGAAAGCGCATGACAACCTCTGCTTCCCTCTGCGAAGGGCCTATCTTTTACTTTTCTGTATTTACTTTTATGCAAGAGTCAGTAATGTTCATCCATATTCCGCTCTATTTATTCTCTAGTGGGCAAGCATCATATGGTAGGGAATGATCCAGGCACATATATCCAGTTGAATATAGGTGATCATGAGTTATTATTGTTGACATTATCCCTGAGATAAATAAGTTGGGAGGCGAAACATTAAGCCCCTATCTTCCTATGTGTTTGACTGAAACGGTTTGTTCTAAAAATATGCTTTGAGTGTCAACAATCATGGAAGACTAAATGATAGTTGAGTATGTGGTATTTGCTAAAACAAAGCTCTTACATAGACCCTTCCTGAAAATAAGATGAATTGTAATTGTTTGATGACTGAAAACATAGTTTGTTAGTTTCAAGAAAGTTTATGGTTTATACTTTAACATGTGAATAGCTTGCTACTTGATCATGAGAAGTTTTATGAGAAATGAGCTACTGTTTATGATATATAATGATGCTAGAAAAGGTGATTGAAATTATCATTGATCAAACTTGTGCACTATACTAGCATTCACACTTCATAAATTATTTCTTTTATCATTTACCTACTCGAGGACGAGCAGGAATTAAGATTGGGGATGCTGATACGTCTCCAACGTATCTATAACTTATGAAGTATTCATGCCATGTTTACAATAATTTTATATGTTTTTGGTGCACTTTTATATGATTTTTATGGACTAACATATTAACCTAGTGCCCAGTGCCAGTTGATGTTTTCTGCTTGTTTTTGGTTTTCCAGAAAATCCATACCAAACGAAGTCCAAACGCGATGAAACTTTTTGACGATTTTTTTTTGGAACATAAGAGACCCCCGAAGCTTCGAGGAAGGACCAAAAGACCCACGAGGCGGTGACAAGGTATCCTGGCGTGCCCCGAGGGGGTCGTGTGGGGTTGCCTTGTGGGACCCTCGTAACTCTTTTTCGCGTGATTCCAACGCTGAAAATTCCTATAAATAGAGAAACCCCCAGAAATAAACCTAGAACTTCGACTCCGCCGCCGCAAGCCTCTGTTCCAAAGAGATCCCATCTGGAGGCCTTTTCCGGCACCCTGCCGGAGGGGGAAACCATCACCGAAGGCCATCTTCATCATCCCCGCGGTCTCCATGATGAGGAAGGAGTAGTTCACCCTCGGGGCTGAGGGTATGTACTAGTAGCTATGCATTTGATCTCTCTCTCTCTCTCTCTCGCTCTCTCGTGTTCTTGATTTGGCACGATCTTGATGTACCGCGAGCTTTGTTAATATAGTTGGATCATATGGTGTTTCTTCCCTCTCTATCTTCTTGTGATGAATTGAGTCTTTCCCTTTGAGGTTTTGTTATTGTCGGATTGAATACTTTGGATTTGAGAACACTTGATGTATGTCTTGCATGTGGATACCCGTGGCGACAATGGAGTATTCTATTGAGTCACTTGATGTATGTTTTGGTGATCAACTCGCGGATTCCCGTGACCTTGGGGTAATCTAGGCATATGGGTTGGTACACGTTTTCATCTTCTTTTCTCCGATAGAAACTTTGGGGTACTCTTTGAAGTTCTCTGTGTGGATTGAATATTATGAATCTGAAATTGTTTGATGCATATCGAATAATCAACTCACGAATACTTGTGGTGACATTGGAGTATCTAGGTGACATTAGAGTTGGTTGATGCGTATCATATGGTGTTATTTTAGTACGAACGGTAGGGCTGTTTGTGACACTTATAGGGATGGCTCAATAGATTGATCAGAAATGATAACTTTGAGGTGGTTTCATACCCTACAACAATTTCTTCTTATGTTCTCCTCTAGATAAGAACTTTTGAGTGCTTCTTTGTTACACGTTGAGGGATTGTTATATGATTCAATTATGTTAGCACTGTTGAGAGATTGCACTAGTGAAAGTATGAACCCTAGGCCTTGTTTTCAAGCATTGCAATACCATTTGTGCTCACTTTTGTTACTTACTACCTTGCTGTTTTTATTATTTCAGATTACAAAAACCTATATCTACTATCCATACTACACTTGTATCACCATCTCTTCGCCGAACTAGTGCACCTATACAATTTACCATTGTATTGGGTGTGTTGGGGACACAAGAGATTTCTTGTATTTGATTGCAGGGTTGTTTGAGAGAGACCATCTTCATCCTTCGCCTCCCACGGATTGATAAACCTTAGGTCATCCACTTGAGGGAAATTTGCTGCTGTCCTAGAAAACTCTGCACTTGGAGGCCCAACAACGTCTACAAGAATAAAGTTGCGTAGTAGACATCAGAACGCTGGCGCACGGCGCGCAGGTCGTTGAGTGTGAGGGGGCGCTCGTAGGTGCCCTTGAAGTTGGCAACGAACTGTCGGCACAGTTCGGACCACGAGGAGATGGAAGCCTCAGGAAGGTTCATCAGCCACGAGCGCGCGGCGTCCTTGGGGGCCATGGGGAACCAATTTGCCATGACCCTGTCATCACCGCCCGCAGCCTGGATGCCCACGATGTAGAGCTGCAGGAACTCCACGGGGTTGGGGGTGCCGTCGTAGCGAGGAGGCAGTTCAGGCTTGAACTTCACGGGCCACACCACGCGGCGTAGCTCGCGAGTGAAGGCAAGGCAGCCCCCGTTGTAGGTGGCGACGCCGCCTGCGAGGGCGGTTCTGGCGCCCGGCCACCGCGACGTCCTGGATGGTGTGGTTCTGGCGGTCGCGCTCCTGCTCGAGGATCACGCGCGCGTCTGGTGCCGCGCGCTGGACGATTTGGCAGTTCGCGTCGGCGTGGTGTGGCGAGGACGCGATGTGGGATGGCTCTGGCGAGCGTGTGCCGCGGCCTTGTCCCGCGCCATCGTCAGTCGGTGGAGGTTGAGGAGGCGCACCGTGTTCTGCTTGCCCGCCATGCGGCGATGGAGGCGGCAGGGGACGGGAAGGCATCGGGGCATCTCCGGCGGCATTGACGAGCTCGGTGATGCACGCGAGCAAGGTGTCGTACCCAGCCTCGGTGGGGCGGTAGCGCAGTAGTTCACGCGCCATGAGCAGTGCGGCCTGCGGGGCTGGCGCATCGTGGCGGGCGAGCGAGGATGCGGTAGCAGTGCGGGCAGGCGGCTGCATGGATGGGTCAAGGGAAGAAGCTTGTTCCTCCCCCGCCGCGGGATCGGTGGCGGCGTCGGCACACCTACGGCGGTTGCCATTGGCGACGGGCTCCGTGAGGACCCTTCTAGCCCTGCGCAGGGCACGCTCACGTCGCGCGTCGGCCATGTCGATGTCGAGGTTGAAGGTGTGAAGACTGGCCCCCTACCTGGCGCGCCAAATGTCGGAGAGTGAGACCCTCCCAAAACCCTGGTTCGAACACTGGGTGCCTGCTTCGCTACCTGTCTACTGGATGGTGACCTTGGTGCGGCTACGGCGAGCGGAGCACGACGGGAACACACACACACGCAAGGCACGGCAGGGACACAAGGAGCTACCCAGGTTCGGGCCACCAAGCGGTGTAAAACCCTACTCCTGGTTGTCTGCGATTGCTGTGGAGATAGTGCTCTGGTGTTACAAGGTCCAAGAAGGTGGAATTGATCGTCCCCCCCTAAGGTGGCAGCACTTTCCCTTATATAGCTACCTTGGTCCTCTTCCCCGAAAATATTGGCGGGAAGGGTTGCCACACAATGGCGATTCAAAGGGGCACAGATGCTCAGCCCTATCCTGACAAAAGTGGTCTTCGCCTGGAAAAGACGCCGTCCATGACGCGCTGGTGGGCTCGCCGATGACATCTGCCCTAGCGCGCCGGGTTATCGTGGTCTTCTTGCACCGAAATGGTAGGATTTGGGACTTGCTTTGGGGGAGGCAGCTGACACTGCTCCTTTATCACCAAAGAGGAAATCTTCCCCGACCGTGCCTGCTGGCACGGCCTCTGTTGTTGTCGTCTTGTGTAGGCGCGTCACCCACGTGGTAGGCACGCAGCCACGCAGCCAGAGCCGCGCGGCTCCCCCATGCGGAGGGCCTCGCGGGAGGCCGCCTCATGAGAGAGGCCTCGCGAGGCTGCCTGCCGTAGGAGACGGTCTTCGGTAGAGCCTTCCCTCGCGGAGAGGGTCCTCGCGAGGCCTGGCCCTCGCGAGGCGTCTTTCTTCGCGGTGCCCATGGCTGGGCCACCTCTTGAGCTCTTCGACAGGTGTCACTTCCTGGGCCGCAGGCAGATGGCCCGTGATACCCTGGTTCCCACTTGGCCGACAGGAAAGGAAACATTTTTATTACGTGCTGAAATTTATTGTCACTTGTCACTATGGAAAGTAATCCTTTGAGGGGCTTGTTCGGGGTATCTTCACCTCGACCGGAAGCAATAAAAGTTTCCCCTCAACCTATTGAACCTACTGAAAATATTTATTATGAAATTCCTTCGGGTATGTTAGAGAAACTGCTAGCTAATCCTTATGCAGGAGATGGAACAATACATCCTGATATGCACTTGATCTATGTGGATGAAATTTGTGGATTGTTTAAGCTTGCAGGTTTATCCGAGGATGGACTTAAGAAGAAGGTATTCCCTTTATCTTTGGAGGGAAAGGCATTGACATGGTATAGGCTATTGGATGATACTGGAACATGGGATTGGAACCGGTTGAAGCTGGAATTTCACCAGAAATTTCATCCTATGCATTTGGTTCATCATGATCGGAATTATATATATAATTTTTGGCCTCGTGAAGGAGAAAATATTGCTCAAGCTTGGGGGAGGTTTAAGTATATGATGCACACATGCCCCAATCATGAGCTCTCAAGAGAAATAATTATACAAAACTTTTATGCTTGACTTTCTCATAATGATCAATCCATGCTCGATACTTCTTCAACTGGTTCCTTTATGAAGAGAACTATTGAATTCAAATGGGATCTTCTAGAAAGAATTAAACACAACTCTGAAGATTGGGAAATCGACAAAGGTAAAGAGTCAGGTATAAAACTTGAGTTTGATTGTGTGAAATCTTTTATGGAAACCGATGCTTTTCATAAGTTTAGTACTAAATATGGACTCGACTCTGAGATATTAGCTACTTTTGTGAATCATTTGCTGCTCATGTTGACCTCCCTAAGAAGAAATGGTTTAAGTTTCATCCACCTATTGAAGTAAAGGAAGAATCTATTATAGCTAAAGAAGAAACAATCATTTATAATGTTGATCCAGTTGTGCTTGCTGCTTATATTGAGAAACCTCCTTTCCCTGTTAGGATTAAGGAACATGCTAAAGCTTCAACTGTGGTTAATAAGAGCAATATTAAACCAATTAAACCCTCTGAACAAATTAGAGTGGAACCTAATGTTGTAATGATCAAAGATCTTTTTGTTGATAATATTGATGGACATGTCATTTATTTTTGTGATGAAGCAACTAGAATTGCTAAGCCAGATCCACAAGATAAAAATAAACTTGTAATTGGCATGCCTGTTATTTCTGTTAAAATTGGAGATCATTGCTATCATGGTTTATGTGATATTGGTGCTAGTGTGAGTGCTATTTCATTTTCTCTTTATCAAGAAGTCATGAATGATATTGCGCCTGTTGAGATCGAAGATATTGATGTTACTATTAAGCTTGCAAACAGAGATACTATTACGCCACTTGGGATTGTTAGAGATGTTGAAGTCTTGTGTGGTAAGATCAAATACCCTACTGATTTTCTTGTTCTTGGATCACCACAAGATGATTTCCGTCCCATTATATTTGGTAGACCTTTCTTGAATATGGTTAATGCTAAGATTGATTGTAATAGGGAAACGGTCAATGTTAATTTTGGTGATGTATCTCATGAGTTTAATTTCTCTAAGTTTCGTAGACAACCTCATGATAAAGAATTGCTAATAAAGATGAAATTATTGGTCTTGCTTCTATTGCTGTGCCTCCTACTGATCCTTTAGAACAATATTTGCTAGACCATGAAAATGAGATGCATATGAATGAAAGAAATGAAATAGATGAAATATTCTTTAGACAAACACCTATTCTTAAGCATAATTTGCCTGTTGAAACTCTTGGAGACCCTCTCCCACCTAAGAGTGATCCTTTTTTTGAATTAAAGAAACTACCTGATACACTTAAATATGCTTATCTTGATGAAAAGAAGATATATCCTATTATTATCGGTGCTAACCTTTCAGAGCATGAAGAAAAGAGGTTACTTAAAACTCTGAGAAAGCACCGTGTTGCTATTGGATATACTCTGGATGATCTTAAGGGCATTAGTCCCACCTTATGCCGGCACAAGATTAATATGGAGCCAGATGCTAAACCCGTTGTTGATCATCAACAACGCCTGAATCCTAAAATGAATGATGTGGCAAGAACTGAAATATTAAAGCTTCTGGAGGTAGGTATAATTTATCCTATAGCTGATAGTAGATGGGTAAGTCCTGTTCATTGTGTTCCTAAGAAAGGAGGCATTACTGTTGTTCCTTATGATTAAAATGAACTTATCCCATAAAGAATTGTATCTGGTTATAGGATGGTAATTGATTTCAGGAAATTAAATAAAGCTACTAGGAAAGATCATTACCCTTTGCCTTTTATTGATCAAATGCTAGAAAGATTATCTAAGCATGCACACTTTTGCTTCCTAGATGGATATTCTGGTTTTTCTCAAATACCTGTATCAAAAGAAGATCAAGAGAAAACCACTTTTACTTGTCCTTTTGGAACTTATGCTTATAGACGTATGCCTTTTGGTTAATGCAATGCACCTGCTACCTTTCAAAGATGTATGACTGCTATATTCTGTGACTTTTGTGAAAAGATTGTTGAGGTATTCATGGATGATTTTTCTGTTTACGGAACTTCTTTTGATGATTGCTTAAGCAACCTTGATCGAGTTTTGCAGAGATATGAAGAAACTAATCTTGTCTTGAATTGGGAGAAGTGCCACTTTATGGTGAATGAAGGTATAGTCCTTGGGCATAAAATTTCTGAAAGAGGTATTGAAGTAGACAAAGCTAAAGTTGATGCAATTGAGAAAATGCCATGTCCTAAAGATATCAAAGGTATAAGAAGTTTCCTTGGTCATGCTGATTTCTATAAAAGGTTCATAAAAGGCTTCTCTAAAATTTTTAGGACTCTTACTAATCTTTTGCAAAAAGATGTTCCATTTGTTTTTAATGATGATTGCTTAGAAGCCTTTGAAATACTTAAGAAAGCCTTAATTTCTGCACCCATCGTTCAACCACCTGACTAGAACTTGCTTTTTGAAATTATGTGTGATGCTAGTGATTATGTTGTTGGTGTTGTTCTAGGTCAAAGAGTTGATAAGAAATTGAATGTTATTCATTATGCTAGTAAGACTCTAGACAGTGCTCAAAGAAATTATGCTACTACTGAGAAAGAATTTTTAGCAGTTTTGTTTGCATGTGATAAATTCTTATCATACATTGTTGATTCTAAAGTAACTGTTCACACCGATCAGGTTGCTATTAAATACCTTATGGAAAAGAAAGATGCTAAACCTAGATTGATTAGGTGGGTTCTTCTACTACAAGAATTTTATTTGCATATTTTTGATAGAAAGGGAGCTGAGAACCCTGTAGCAGATAACTTGTCTAGGATGGAAAATGTTCTTGATGACCCACTTCCTATTAATGATAGTTTTCCTGATGAGCAGTTAGCTGTTATAAATGCTTCTACTTCTCGTAATAATCCTTGGTATGCAAACTATGCTAATTACATTGTTGCTAAATATATCCCACCTAGCTATACATACCAACAAAAGAAAAAATTCTTCTTTGATTTAAGACATTACTTTTGGGATGACCCACATTTATATAGAGTAGATGGTGTTATTAGACGTTGTGTACCTGAGCATGAACAAGAACAAATCCTAGAGAAGTGTCACTCCGAGGCATACGGATGACACCATGCAGGAGATAGAACTACACATAAGGTATTACAGTCTAGTTTTTATCGGCCTACTCTTTTTAAAGATGCACGTAAATTTGTCCTTTCTTGTGATGAATGTCAAATAATTGGTAATGTTGGTAGACATCAGGAAATGCCTATGAATTATTCACTTGTTATTGAACCATTTGATGTTTGGGGCTTTGATTATATGGGACCTTTTCCTAAATCCAATAGGTATACACATATTCTACTTGTTGTTGATTATGTTACTAGGTGGGTAGAAGTTATTCCAACTAGTAGTGCTGATCACAACACCTCTATTAAAATGCTTAAAGAAGTTATATTCCTGAGGTTTGGAGTCCCTAGATACTTGATGACTGATGGTGGTTCACATTTTATTCATTGTGCTTTCCGTAAACTGCTTGCTAAATATGATGTTAATCATAGAATTGCATCGCCTTATCATCCTCAGTCTAGTGGTCAAGTTGAATTGAGCAATAGAGAAATAAAGTTAATTTTGCAAAAGACTATTAACAGATCCAGGAAAAATTGGTCTAAGAAACTTGATGATGCATTGTGGACTTATAGAACTGCTTATAAAAATCCTATGGGTATGTCTCCGTATAAAATGGTTTATGGAAAAGCATGTCATTTACCTCTCGAATTAGAACATAAGGCTTATTGGGCAATTAAGGAACTTAACTATGATTTCAAACTTGCCGGTGATAAGAGGTTATTTGATGAAGGAGTATCGAGTACACGTTGATCTATCTCGAGATCGTATGGTGTGTACTAAACCCTAATGGAGGTGATTGTACTTGTTCCTCTATGGACTAACCCCACGGTTTATATAGGCACCGGGGGTATCTAGGGTTACACATGGTCGGTTACCATCTAAGAGTTTGCACGTGGATGGCCGGAGTAGTTCTTAGAGTACACGTCAAGTATTCGGTAGAGTCTGTCTTGATCACGCCAGGGTTCAAGGCTTCCGGAGTCCTTCCTTGTGAGATCGGTGGGCCATAAGCTCGGCCCATGGACGGTGGGCCAACTAGGTTGGTACCCCTTAGTCCAGTACACCATCACATGTATCCCATAATCTGTAAGAGTTTGTGTCATCCATAACAATTGAGCACAACAAGATCTGGCGGCAATGTATTTCGCTTCGGCGGTGGATAGAGATACCGAATCTTGTTTCTTGGAGGACCAAGACACAAGAGATCTACCAAGAAATTGACATGTACCCGAAGTGAATTTTCTATCGACCTTGTCTCCGGCATAGTCCGAGTCAGAGTAGCCAACAAGTTTGAAAGAAGATCCTTTGGGATACCAGATGCCAAAGTTTGGTGTATGTATCAAGTATCTCGCAATTCTTTTCACGACCTTAAGATGACACTCTTCTGGTGCCGCTTGGTATCGTGCACACATGCACACACTTAGCATAATGTCGGGACAGGAGGCACATAGATATAGCAATGAACCAATCATGGATCGATAAACCTTTTGATCAACGGGTTTACCATCCTTAGTCAAGTCAAGATGTCCGGTGGTAGGCATGGGAGTTTTCATACCTTTGCTTTCTTTTATGTTGAGCTTCTTGAATAAGTCCTTGGTATACTTTGTTTGAGAAACAAAGGTACCCTCCCTAGTTTGCTTGATTTGCAAACCAAGGAAGAATTTGAGTTCACATCATAGACATCTCGTATTTTTCTGACATCAACCTTCCAAACTTTTCACTAAAGAGAGGGTCAATAGATCCAAATATGATATCATCAACATATATTTGGCCTACAAATAATTCACCATTAACTCTCTTAGTAAACAAGGTTGAATCAATTTTCCCAATCTCGAAACCTTTTTCAAGAAGAAACTTCGTTAAGCATTTATACCAAGCTCTAGGGGTTTGTTTGAGACCATACAGAGCTTTATGAAGTTTATAGACATGGTTTGGTTTCTTGGGATTAACAAAGCCGGGAGGTTGTTTGACATAAACTTCCTCCTCAATTTCACCATTTAAGAAAGCACTTTTAATATCCATTTGATATTGGGTGATATCATGATGATTGGCATAAGCAAGGAGAATGCGAATGGACTCAAGTCTAGCAACGGGGGCATAGGTCTCACCATAGTCCATACCTTCGACTTGTGTGTAGCCTTGAGCCACGAGGTGAGCCTTGTTGTGTATAACTTTTCCATCTTCATATTGCTTGTTTCGAAACACCCATTTGGTTCCGATGGCGTTTTGCTCATCTTTGGGCTTCTCAACCAATGTCCATACTTGATTTCTCTCGAAGTTGTGTAGTTCTTCATGCATAGCATTCACCAATCGGGGTCTTCGAGGGCCTCTTCTAAGGGTCAACACTATAAATGAATGAGTAATGCTCACAAAATTTAGCTAAACGATATTTAGAGCGAGTGATTCTCCCGGATTTGATGTCGCCAAGAATTTGTTCGACGGGGTGATTCTTGTCAATTCTTGCTCTAACTCGAGGTAGCTTTTGCTTGGGTTGTGGTGAAGCCTCCTCCTCATCATCATCTTCATTGTCGTTGGTGTTGTTGTTCTCTTGAGGTGGTGGAGAAGGAGGTCGAGGTGGTTCTTCTTGTTGTACTTCCTCATTCCCTTCGTCTTGTCTTGTTCCACTTGTGGATGCCTCCATGTCAACTTGTGGTTCACCTTGATGTGAAGTTGAGGCTTCCACTTGAATGGACGAGGTACTCTCCTTCACCTCCAAGGGACGAATGTTGCCAATAGACAAGTCTTGGATTGCTTCCGAAGGATCTTTGTCTCCTACATAAATTGGTAATTGCTCGACTTGCGAGCCGTTAGATTCATCAAACTTCACATCTACCTTCTCTTCAACTTTTCGAGTGAAGTTGTTGTAGACACGGTAAGTGTGAGAGTTCAATCCATAATCGAGTAGGAAACCTTCATGAGATTTAGGAGCAAATTTTGAACGACGATGCTTATCTAGAATGTAACACTTTGAGCCAAATACTCGAAAGTATCCAACTTGGGGTTTGTTACTGGTGAGTAGCTCGTATGCCGTTTTACCAAGAAGCTTGTGAGATAAAATCAATTTGTAGCATGACAAGCCGTCTCAACCACTTCCGCCCAAAAGTGTTTTAGCGTCTTGTACTCATCTAGCATCATTCTTGCCATCTCGAAAAGGGTACGGTTCTTCCTCTCAACAACTCCATTTTGTTGAGGTGTGTACGTAGCCGAGAACTCATGTGAGATACCTTCTTCGTCAAGAAAGGTACCCACATTACCGTTCTTGAACTCCGTTCCATTGTCGTTTCGAACCTTCTTGATCTTCACATCAAATTGATTTTGGGCCTTCCTAGCGAAGTTCTTGAAGATCTTTTGTACCTGTGATTTGTCATCGAGAAAGAACACCCACGTAAATCTGGAAAAATCATCAACTATGACCAAACAGAAAGAGTTACCACCAAGGCTCTTATAAGCATTGAGACCGAAGAAGTCCATATGAAGTAGTTCAAGCGGTCTTCTAGTGGTCATGATGTTCTTCACGGGATGGCTTCCTCCGACTTGTTTTCCTGCTTGGCAAGCACTACAAAGTCTATCCTTGTCAAAGATAACATCTTTAACACCAAGAATATGATATCCTTTAACAAGTTTATCAAGATTACGCATGCCAACATGTCCTAGCCTTCTATGCCATAACCAACCTTTAGAAGATTTTGCAATAAGACATGTATGAGGTTGGGCTCTTTTAGTGAAATCAACAATGTATAGATCACCTCTACGAATGCCGGTAAAGACCATATTATGATTATCTCGACGAAACACTTGGCAATCTACTTAGGTAAATAGCACATTGAAACCAAAGTCGGCTAGTCTAGATACGGAAAGAAGATTGTAACCAAGAGATTCGACAAGCATAACATTTTGAATGGAGCTATCATTGGATATGGCCACCTTACCAAGGCCAAGTACATTAGCCTTGGAGTTGTCTCCAAAAGTCACATACTTGCATGGACCATCATTTTTAGCAAGCTCACGGAACATGTCTCTATCTCCGGTCATGTGATCGGTGCATCCGCTATCAAGAATCCATTCTTTTCCTCCGGCCATGTAATCTCGAAGATTTGCCATGAGACTAAGATTCTTCATAGTCTTCTCATATTCAATGTCGAATTCCTCATCTTCATCATTATAGCCATGCTCAACATTATCATCTTCACCTAGGACAATATTCTCGTTAGTTTCAAGATGGTGATCATGTTTAGGATTGTGAATACGAATAGCTTCTATGATGATATTGCTAATAGTTACAACATCTCCTTTAGCACGCATAAGATCACGAAGCTCAAATAAGCAATCATCAAAGTTATGATCACTAGGCTTCATCTTGTGAAAAGCGATAGTCTTATGAAGAATCTCATCAAGATTCTTTAGAGAATAATCGGGATATCACTTTTCCAAGTCATTCCATAGAGTATAGGCGCACTCAAAGTTTTGCATACAACTAAGCACAATTTTAGATAATCCTCTAATGATAAGATTGATGGTTCTAAGATTACGAAGCATGTCATTCTCTTCCTCATGAGTGGGATGCAAGAGGTCAATGAGAGGCACATAAGGACTATGAATATACTTGCTCAATTTAAATTCATCAAAGATGTCAAGCATTTCATCTTTTCAAAAGTTATAGTACTCTCCATTGAGAATGGGCACTCTACATCTAAGACTCCCCAAAGTAGACACATCCATCTTCCTCCAATGGTAGTAAAACCAAGGTAATGGAGACCAAGGCTCTGATACCAATTGTAGAATCGAGAAGATAGAGTCTAGAGGGGGGGGGGGTGAATAGACACTTAACAAACCAAAGGTGCAGTTTTTAGTTTTCTTGAAGTTTAAGCAGATTTTGGCACTAGTTAAGATACAACAACCACTTTCTACACATGCATATCTAGAGATAGAGCAGCAAAAATAGTACAACATGCAAATGTGAGGAAAGTAATGGGGTAGAGATGGGAAGATCAAACGCAATGAAGACACGGTGGTTTTTGGCATGGTTCTGATAGGTGGTGCTATCGTACGTCCACGTTGATGGAGACTTCAACCCACGGAGGGTAACGGCCGCGCGAGTCCATGGAGGGCTCCACCCATGAAGGTTCCACGAAGAAGCAACCTTGTCTATTCCACCATGGCTTACGTCCACGAAGGACTAGCCTCACTCGGGGTAAATCTTCACAAATTAGGCGATCTCCTTGCCCTTACAAACTCCTTGGTTCAACACCACATGATCTTGAAGGCTCCCAAGTGACACCTAACCAATCTAGGAGACACCACTCTCCAAAAGGTAATAGATGGTGTTGTTGATGATGAACTCCTTGCTCTTGTGCTTCAAAAGATAGTCTCCTCAAAACTCAATCACTCTCTCACAGATTTGGCTTGGGTAGGAGAAGGATTGGAGTGAAAAGCAACTTGGGGAGGCTAGAAATCAAGGTTCAAATGGTTGGATTGGAATATCTTGATCTCAACACATGAGTAGGTGGTTCTCTCTCAGAAAATGAATGGTGGAAGTGTGGTTTCATTCTAAGGGCTCTCTCTTGGAGTAAGTGGGGGTGGAGGGGTATATATAGCATTCACCCAAAATCCAACCGTTACAACCTTTTGAATCAACTCGGTGACACCAAACCAAAAACTCGGTGAGACCGACCTGTGTAAAAGACTTGAATGTTGGGCTTTTCGGTGGGACCGAACAAGGAATCTCGGACGGACCGATATGTGATGACTTAAGCAAGACTGCATTTCGGTAATTCCGATCAGTTCAACTTGGTGATGCGAAATGAACTAATTGGATTACAGAAACTTGGTCAGTGCAAATCAATGGGACCGATCGTCATCTCGGTGAGATCAAAGTTCTAGGGTTTGGCTCTGGCACTGTCTAGGATCAACTCAGTGGGTCGGGGTGTAAGCAATTCGGTGTGACCGAGTTGGACTTTTAGGGTTTGGACAGATATGACTTGGAGAAGGTGATTGAGGGTTTTTGGAGTAATATCTTCAAGCATTTGAGCAATTGAGTCATGATCAAAACCTCATCCCCTTTTGATAGTATTGGCTTTCCTATGGAGTCAATGTGATCTTGGATCACTTAATCAAAAATGTAGAGTCTTGAAGCTTTTGCCAATCCATGTCTTTAGCATTTTGAAGGGTCCACTTTCTCATGTCCTTGCCATGCCAACAACGGGAGGGGCGTTTTGGCTCCCGGGTCCATGTGATCCTGATATCTTGTTCATCCAATCATGCATTGGGATCTGTACCAAGCGACATTGATTGCAGCACACAGGCCAACCGAAATATGAAATACAAGATGGCAGGCGTATGTACGTATAGCTGCAGCTGACGGATGCAGACGGGTGAGGGTCAGCTTTGATGGCGATGCCACCCGCAGAACTGGACCGATGGTACAGGTGTGAGCTCTTTTGATCTGTAACCGCGGTACATGATGTCAATGCGACCCTACACATCAGGACGCGAGTGAATGTGGTCCAGCGACCAGCTCAGTTGGGAGGGCGGCGGCGACAGCGGCGGAAGATAAATTGTTAAGAGGCGCAAACCGGCGGTGGGTGCTGCGGAGAAGCGGTGGGGCTAGGCATGGCGATGGATTTCCTCATCAATCCATTTGATAGGTAACAATCTTTTTTCTGCCGATTTTTTCCCTTATCCGCATTAGAGAGGACCTACTGGATGAAGGTTGCTCACATCGGCTTGCTGCGGATGACGAGTCAACGAATGGATCCCGTAGGGATGAGGTGGCGACTGCGAACCATGAGCTGCGGTAGTTGGGGTGCAGCTTGTCTGGGCAGATCGGGAGTGCAGCCCCTTACAAGGAGCAACCAAGTGTGGCAGCTGGGGGTGGCGCCATGTCCGCGTTCGCAGGAAGCTGTTGAAGGTCCCGTTCATGGAGACCAATTAGCTGTCATTCAAGAGCACGCTGAAAGTGATGAAGCATCCTCCGCGCAGTCCACGGGCAAGATGGATCCGCAAATGCCACGTTGGACTAAAAGGTATTCAGTTGTAGAATCTAACTTGAAAAATTGGCGAACCTAGCTCTAAGTAGGCATGAATCTCAATAACTGGTCGGGCATTAGAAATTTGGTGATTATGATGAATTGGTGGCGTGTGCTGGCTCGCTTGGTAGGATTTTAAAATGCTAGTAGTAGTGAAAAATGAAGTTGAAGTTTTTTTGAGGTTCAGGTAGTGCTCTATGAGGTGATTGCTGAAACTTGAGCAGGGTGAGGAAGTGTTGTAAACTGTTTCTGTACCAGCAGTGCGGCGTAATAGCTGGACAGTGAATTATAGGAATCGGAAAAACTGCTCAGGCAGTAGTATCTTTTATTTGGTAGTATGGCCCAAAAATGATGAACTGATTGGAGGTTATGGCTTGTTTAGCAAAGCATTAAAAATGCCAGAGCTAAGAGAAAACTTATCAATAAGTGTAGTGGGTGTTAATTTGAAATTCAGCTAGAGCGTGTGTGAGTGTTGTTTTGTTCTTGGTTACTTTGTGGATTTGCTGTTCGTTGGTGCATCAGGTTTTCTTGGCCATAAAGATGATTTCCTTATGCTTGCTATCAGGGTTAGAGTCGGGAAGCATCCACCGGACATGACGCCGTGTCCGGGTAGGATCGGCGCACTCGAGCAAACGAGGTATGCAGATAAGTTGGGTGAGCACGTGGTTGAGCCTGCTCTGGGGCTGACATTCGACTCTCTTGAAGAAGCCTACGATTTTTACAATCACTATTCATGGGAGCATGGTTTTGGCATCAGATATGGCAAGAGTAGACAACACAGTACGCCCCTAGCCAACAGGGGGCATACTTCAGCCCCGTCGAGTGTGGCCATGGATATGAACGGCACGGCGGCGATCAAAAGCGAAGCGGACAATGCGGAGCTTGTTGCGGGAGCAGAGATGCGTGGTTCAGTTGGTGCAGACCAACTCGGAGTGATTCATGAGCGTGAGGACAGTGGAGATGCAGGGTCGGTGTAATCAAAAGGGAAGATGGACCCGCAGGTATTAGGCTGAACAAAAAGGTACATTGTGTTTTTACATTCCTATGCGTGCACCCTAGGTGACAGATAAATTCTAGTACTGAATTTGAGTAACTACGATAGCTTCAGATTTGGCTACACTGATAGTAGTGTTGAATAATGGTATTTTGGGTAATAACCTATATAATTACTGGATTGATATAGTATGATTGAAGGAGTTACTTTACTATTAGGGATATAGTATGATCTCTTGGGCATGTGTGGCCGAACTCAGTTTTACACAGTACATTCGATATGCCATCTAGATTGTCTGAAATATAATGCATGAAATGGAATTTACAATGAACATTAAAACAGGATGGAAAATGAAATGATTGTTGTGTTGTTGATTCGTGTATACAAGATAAATGAAATTCAGCTGTCCACTGGATTTGCAGAATAAGAGTGGGGAGCCATCCGCGGGACAGAACACCATCCGAACAGAGTAGGTGCCCCGTAGCAGATGATGATATGAACAAGATAGGGTAAGAGCAGGCTCAATGTAGAAAAGACTGAATGTATGCAAGAAATAATTTGCGGTTGCTCGGTAAGCATCCTAGTTCATAATTTTTCCGTGTATGCAGAAAAGATTGCAACATTTGTTGATGCCAGGGACACAAAACAACTTGTCCTCAGCACGGTGATTTACCTAAGTAACCGAGAAAAGAGGCAAGATGCAGCAATTGAGGTCTGACAACCCATAGAAAAAACACTTGCACAAATCCTCTTGGTGAGAAAATGACTGCAATTCAGGTGTAGCAATTGTTTTTCTCCCAGTGGTTGATGTAGAACAGAACTAGGTAGACAAATTAGGAAATGAGCTGTGGAGATGTAAAATGAGAATTTTTTTCCTGTCGTTGATGTAGACCATGGTTAGTTTTAGTATTAAGTTAGAAATGGTGCTGTGAATTAATGGAGTACTTATTTGATTGAACTGAACTGGTTTGTACTGGAAAGGTGTGGAAGCTGAAGCTGGCTGTGTATCAATAAATTATGATTTCTTATTGGATGGGTGTGCACGTAGTTGAAACAGCACACGGCGGCCTGGGCTCCGTCTGCACCAAACGTCTAGCAAACGGCCATACAACATTTAATGTTGCTCAGACGTGGGCCATAGAACTGTTCCAAAAGAGGGAGATGGCCGTGAATACGTTCTAGAATACATGAAAGAACACATATCACGAGAAGAGGGAGCGGTCCAATTTCAGGTGCATCTGGACCTGAGAGCCAAAATGGATTTCCGGCCAACATTGAACTTTCCTGAAATATAATAGATGAAAATGTTAGTCCAACAACATGTATGTTAACATGAATTACCAAAACCCATAAGGGAGCAAATGTGCTTTCAGTATATGACATATATTCCTCACTATTAGAGGACTTCAAAGAGGAGATTCCATCATAATCTCTGGAAGCTAGTGTCAAGGAAGCCGTTAGCCGTCACCTTAACTGAAAGTTGGTGAAGCATGAGATCAGATGTGAATATGTCCCTCTAAGGCCCTGGCACCTCGGTTTAAATAGACACCGAGGGTACCTAGGGTTTACATAATATCGGTCGTATCTAAAGGGCAATCGTGCCGAGGACTATCTCTATGTCTTGGAGTTTACGTCAAGTCTTCACGCCATTCCTTCCTGATGTTCCGGGCCCAGATGAACGAAGCCCATCGATGATAAACTTAGGGGGGTCCTCAGCCCAACCTATAGGTCGGGCAACCAATGTCCCGAGCACCCCCTAATCTAGGACTCTGTCATAGTAACTTGCTCAAACCTCACCTTCTAGGGACATGCTCTTCTGAGTTCGCCAAGGTCTCTTAGTCAGCAGTCAAATGGTGCTTCGAGTTCGACGCTCAGTCGAAATCTTACCATCGGGGAGACGGTCAATTTCCGAAAGGAAACCCTGACGGACTCGGGGACTACTGACAGGGGAACACCTCTGAGGTAGGCCCACGGCTATGTATGGCCCAGCCAAAGGCCCAGGCCCATGAAGATTACAACTCACAAGACAACCAAGCGAGGGGGTGCTTCCACTAGCTAAAGTGCCTACAGTCGGATGACATTCCTTTCAGTCTGATGAAGCTCTCCGATCGGTCACTAGCATGACCAGTAACAGCCGACCTTCTATAGTCGTCTAAGGCAGGGGTCGCCCACAATCTCCATGAAGCATTTAAGGCAGTCGTTACCCAACGGTGAATATCTAGTTAACTACGGTCATTACTGCTCAGTAAGGCCATGAAACAGTCAGTCGTGTCTAGCCGTTACTGCTACTATCAATATCACCCTGTTATGACACCTCTTCTAGCACACTCTATATAAGCCGGGAGAGGGACACCAGGCTGAAGGTTGATCTCTCTTGTTAACTTACATGCAAAGGCAAAAAACACCACACACAGGAGTAGGGTATTACCTCCTCCGACGAGGGCCCGAACCCGTATAAACCCTTATGCATACTCTCGTATATACCTTTCGATGGACACGACGCTCCTCCATACACATCCCTATACAAACAACACGGTGGTCATATGATCAGTAATACATGTGACCACGCAAATCATCGTATGGTTGAATAGTTGTGATATAGGGTACAGCTAAGCCAAGGCCCGTAAACAGATTTCCACTTGTCCATCCCATAGTTGAACTAATAGTTATAAGATCTGTACCTACTAATAAAGTACGGAGTGTTTCTGCCTGTCCGCCGTCATATGTTTTATAAAAAAAACCTAATTTTTTCTTTAAGTAACCCGCAGTCCAACATTAAGTGACCTTTCTGTGTTGGGCTTCGGCCCAACTGCGGCAGACGCTATCTCGCGCACATGGGTGCCGGTTAGTATTCCGCGTTCAGCTGTAGTAGGCCCAGTTTGCTCTGTTTTCAGCCCGTTAGGTCCCTGACTTTTATTATTTACAGAGAATATATTAAACATGATTATGATATAACTTTGCAACCGTAACTCGGATTAAAATAACTTGTATATGTACTTTGATCAGAAAAATGCGTAATTTCCAACCGTGCTATTATTTGTTCCTGTTAACCATTTTAAAATTCTGTTCAGGGCATAAACTTAATTAACCTAATTAATTGTTATGGTGTACTTTTGGAAAATGAAAACACACAATATAACTTTATATAATCTTTATGTATATGAAATATGTTACGAGGACCTATATGGATCGAAGGGAGTATGAATGATCGATTTCAATGAGCATATAGGAGTAATAAAGAAAGGAGAGAATAAATGGCGTGATCAGTAGGGATAAAAAAAACAGGAGATAAAAAAAGGGATAATTGGTTTTATGCCCCTAGTTGTGTCCCACTCGGCTGGTTTGCCCCTAGTTTTCGAAAACCCTCGGTTTTGCCCAAGTCCGTTTGCTCCTCTTATGTTTTTGCCCTTCCGTCACGTTTCCGTCCAGTTAGTGTCGTTTGACCGTGTGTTGACCGTCCGTGGACTTTTCGCTGGACCATTTTGCCCCTGCTTTCTCACTCTCTCACCAGACACTTCCAAGTGGGACCATCACAGAGAAAACCATCTCTCTCTGTTCTCACTATCATGTGGGACCCATGAGGGACCAAATATCTCCAATGAACATTGCCATGTGTCATAAACAGCAAATAATTAACACATCATATAAACTAATTAAATCAATAGTAATTAACACAAATTAGTACTTAAGGTTGGTCCCACCTCAAATATAATTAAACATTAGTCCATATAGTTACTAGGTAAATATACTAGCTAATTACATTGGGTCAAGTGTTCATTTTTTTTACACATCAGGTCAACGATTAAGCCGCACTCCGTACGTGGAGGATGAGCTCACCGGAGCCAAATGAGGGAGCTCACCAAATCCCCCGTCAGATGAGAGAAGGAGGATGAGCTCGCTGGAGCCAACAGAATCCGAGCCGGAGCTCACCAAATCCTCCTCGTCAGACGAGAGAAGGAGGATGAGCTCGCCGGCGCCATTGGTGTCGATTCCAGACACCTCTGCGTCGTGGGCCGTGGGCATCAGGCCGTGTCCACGCATGGCCAACGGATCCACGCGACCGCGGCCATCACGGCCTAGTCCACACGACGGGCGCCGGCCACCGCCGCTGCGGCGTGGAAGGAGGCCCGGGGGAGGCGCACACCACCCTCCCCCACCATCTCTCTCCGCTGCGCGTCCCCGGCCGCCGCCTACGTTGGCCACTGACGAGATCCGTGGCTCCACCACCGACCGGAACCTCGTCGACCTCCCCTGGATCTCCTAGCACGCACGCGACGGGCGGCGATGCTGGCCACCGACGGGTTCGGCGGCCTTGTCCACGCGCAGGCGCCGGCGTGGCCACCGATGGGGATGTCGGCGTGGCTAGTTGCCAGGGCCTTGCGCCGAACCATGGCGGCGGAGCATTGAGGGTAGGGTACGGGAATATGATTTGAGAGAGGGGGGGAGGTTGGGATGGCTTTCTCGGTGATGGGTCCCATTTGGAAGGGTCTGGTGAGAGAGTGAGAAAGCAGGGGCAAAATGGTCCAGCGAAAAGTCCACAGACGGTCAACACACGGTCAAACAGCACTAAATGGACGGAAACGTGACGGAAGGGCAAAAACATAAGAGGAGCAAATGGACTTGGGCAAAACAGAGGGTTTTCGAAAATTAGGGGCAAACCAGCCGAGTGAGACACAACTAGGGACATAAAACCAATTATCCCTCAAAAAAAATATGAATGAGAGAATAACACAAAGAAATTCGTATTAATACCAAGAGCGTGGCATGCATGCAATGCAATAATAAAAAAAAATTAATACCGATGGACGTGGTAGGGGCACGCATATATGCATTGCTGCGCAGTGTGCGACCGTTATGTGCAACAAAAATAAGAGCGTTGAGTTGTATGCAACAAACTAGGGTCATTTCGCTCAGACGTAGACATTTTTTTATTAATCTTCAAGCGTATACAGAGATGGCTTAAAACACATTAAATAGAATCCTTTTATTGAGATTTTTCTCACGACTTGGTGTAGATTCCTAACATTGCTTCAACTTACAAATTAAAAATTAGGCTCTTTAAGATTAGAATCGTCGTACAAAAACCGTATCAAAAGTATTGTATGTGTACCATGCTTCTTAACGTACTACTGATATAAATTTCTGCTAGACCTCAGTGTGCGCCTCTCTACCATGACCGAGCACAATTCGAATGTTGTTGGGCCGTGCTGACGGATATTCCAGTGAACACGTCAATTGTCTCTCCCGTTGTAACACACAGGCATATGTGCTAGTATCACTAAAATATAGAAGAGAGAATATAGACAACAATAGGCAACAATATTTAACAATCATCTCACTAGTAACATTTCATCCAGACGGAGAAGCTCGAGTGAAACTTGTGTGTTTCAGCACAACGAATAGGCCAACGTGTTACCCTTGTCCAACTTGAGTTGTTGGTATCCTGTAGATTGGCGGAGACCAAAACAGGTCGTTTGCACAACAATATAGACATCATCCTTCATGCTTAGCAATGGTGGGGAGGTCGTCGTCCTTTTCAATTGCAAGATTAAGATCAAGTGAGGCGTGATTTTAGCCAGTAATTCGTTGTTGGATTCTCCCTGTTACCAAAATGGTAGCTGCTTCTACAATCGCACGACTCTGCTTTCTAGATCTTCTGGACACTGTATCCAGCTTCTTCAGTATTCAAGCCGTCGTTCCAGCTCTGAAACTCCGACCCTCCGAACTGTACTTCCTTAATGCCCAGATGACTGCAGAGAACCAAACAAACCCGAATAAGATTGAATTGTTCTTGCATATATGAATACCGCAATAAAAACTTGACAAAATGCAGAAAAATGCGAAGTTTGCAGTGTCATGCTAGCATTGTACCACCCGGGGAACTAGCAGTCAGGCAGATTAATTTTAACATATTAAGTCAAACAAGAACTAGACACGTACTTGCCATTATTCAGACAAAACAATCATGAGTGACACGTTGGTAAAGAAACAAATCAATTAATATACATACCTTTCAGGTGGTCTATGTCGGGCCGTGCTCAAGGGCACGCGACACCACAGGCAGGAGACCGCCCCTTTTGCTTGGTTCGAGGGTGGCGCGGCAGACATGGATACTACGTCGAGATGATCTGAGACACTGCAGTTTACCCAGGTTCGGGCCGCATGATGCGTAAAACACTACTCCTACTTGTTTGGTTTCTTTGGTGGATGAAGGTTACAAAGTTGTGGAGTGGTGCTGCTTGTCCCTGAAAGGGAAAAGCAGCTTCTAAGCTTATGTCTAATTACCTAAAAAGGTGTCCCTTTATACGGTAGCCTGGGCCTTTTTTTATAGGGTAAGGGTCACCACAGTGGCTAGACGTACACCATGGCGTCTGCCACCTACCTACCACATTAAATGTGAGGGCAAGTGTCTTCTCTTTCTGACTCCGGGAACGAACGCCTGTCCCAACGCTGCCGCTAAGCATAACTACCCCTATTAACATGCCACGCATCGTAACAGGTGCCTTGTCTGTGGTAAAAGGGGTCGGGCGATCTCCTCTTGATGACTTGCTTGGAGGTCTCCTTAGTCCTGCCCTACTTGAACCCCCAGTGAGGGGCTTCGGGCATGCCCTGCCACGCTGGTGTCTTGGCGACCTCCTGGCGAGGAGGCCACTTTCCCCCGCGTGCCGGAAGGTCTCTGGGTACCCAGTATCCATGACACCGACAGTAGCCCCCGGGCCTGGGCCTGGCGTGCGTTCTCCTCGTAGCCATGGCTAGGTCTTGTCAGCGCACGACGGGGACACGTGGCGAGGGACGGCTCTTCGTATAGTAGTGTCGAATTGACCGCTCGGGGGAGTCAATCCCCTATAGGGATGGGCCTGCTCCGCGCGCGCGCGTGCCTCCATGCACCGTCAAATCGATGCAGCGCCGCTTCGATCTTCGCATGGAGCGCAAAGCGTCATGATGTCTTCGGCATTAAAACCCATCACTTGGTGATGCGACGGGACGTCGCTTGAGTCTGCATGGGGAAGCCAAAAGGTTGATTAATGGCATTAAGCGCCAGTGGGCGAGCTTCGCGGGGCTCTGAGCTGCACCGTCCTGCGCCTCGACGGCGAGGTCGCGGAGCTGCGGGGGCGCTTGGAGCGCGAACGCGTTCGTTGGGAGGAGGCGGAGCGGCTTTTCGGCCACCTTTACGTCGACCACAACGCCCAGGTGGGGCCCTGTGCAACATCTACCTCCAGATCAACAACGTGATGGCCACCATCGGGCTCCGTCCGTCCGTGTCGTACGGCGCGTTCGATGGACACAAACTGGACCACCTGACCGCCTTCTTCCGCCATCTGGCCGAGGAGCTCGCCGGCCTGCGGCTCCGGACGGAGATCGCCGTGGGTGCAGAGGGCGAGCGGGCGGCCAGTGTTGTGGCTGCGCGCGTCCTCACCGGAGTCCACCACCACGATCCCCACTTCCCCGTGGAGGTGGTGCTCGAAGACCTCGACATCGAGAAGCGGAGGAGGGCGGAGCGAGCGGTGGCGCCGTACGTTGAGGCGGTGGTGCGCCTGGAGAAGGAGAATGACTTCGGCGATGCCTGAAGGCTCTCCTGGTGGTCGACCACCGATGGCCTTCCTCCTCCCCACTCTCCTTTTTCTTCTTTTTTGCTTTGTTGCCCCTTTTGCCTGCGAGGCAAGAAGAACTGACACGGGGTGCCGTAGTTTATGAAAGCAATGCAGTAGTCCGTAGGCATTGCGTCTTTCGCAGCTCACCGAGGGTTCGTCTCGGTCGGCTATGTTAATGTATGCTAATTTCCTGTTTATTCTGTTTGCGTTGCGATTTTCGAGCGTTTCCCATTTTGTTAGCGTTTCTAGGCAGGTCTCAAGTACTAGTATGCTCGTCGTAGGGCATCAGGGCTAGCCCGAAGCGAGTCTACGGGACATAGAATTCCTCGAGTTCCGCTGCCGTTTCCGGGAAGGAGTGCCCTGCCGCAAACAGTCTTTGGGAGGACAGAGCCTTTGTGGGAACTCAGGCTGTGCAAAACCGAACCGAAAACCAAAAACCGAACCAAAAAAAACCAAACCGAACTGAAATTTCGGTTTTTTCAGGTTCTGGTTTCAGTTTCAGTTTTCAAATATGGAAACCGTTTAGCATTCGGTTTTTTCGGTTAGAAACCGAATGGTTTTCGGTTAAACCGAAATAACCGAGCGACCTGAGTACTGAGCAATCTAGCGGTGTGGTTCTCCTTTTATAGCACCCAGCCCTTCTATTCCTTCTTCCCTTGCCGATGTGGTACTAAACCAGCGTAGTAGTAGAACTGCAGAAGCCAACCAGATGCATCAAAGATGGGCCGAGTGCTCTCTTTGCACGTGCATGTGGCCCATATATGGGTGTACCATTGGGCTGCCAATTGTTTTCACTTTTTTCGTTTCTGTGCTATCGGTCGAGTGCTTCTCTTTGCACGTGCATGTGACTGGTGTATCCTTGGGCTGGCAATCATTTTTTTTGCTTTTTGTCGTTCCTTTGCTATGTGGCTTGTACGTATATACATAATGATTAAACAAGTATAAATTAGACCAACATATGTATGTGACCCATACATACATATGCCTACGACCAAATACATCTACGCAGTTCTCACGAGAAAATCTAACGTACATACACTGACCAAATCATGTGACCAAAAAATTATTCATTGTACACAAATTCGCGTCAACTTTGGTTATTTTGGTTATTACCGAAACCGAACCGAAATTAAATGGTTATTACCGAAACCGAACCGTATCTATGTATAAAACCGTATAAACCGAAGTATAAAAACCGTATAAACCAAAAACCGTATAAACCGAACCGAATCAAACCGAAAAAACCGAATGCACACCCTGAGTGGGAACCTTACTTCCTGGAGCGTCCCTTCACGCATAGGTTACGCCAAACCATAAAGCCCACAGCCCAAGGGAGGACACTTAGCGCAAACGTATATATAAAAAAATTAACTACAGGCGCAGCCGAGAGGGAGCGACGTGCTGGCCGGATCTCCCCCACGTCTTGTTCCCGTCGGCATGTGACTCACCAAGGTCCTTCTGTTCTGCTGTGCGTTGTATGCGTATCAACCCTGGTCGAATCGGTTCATGAGTCATGAAGTATACCGTCCAGGCACTTGCGTGGTACTCGACGTGTGGGAGCGACCCGTGTGAACGCCGTTCTTCCCGACAACAGGTGTAGGATTTTATGGTGGTAGCTAAGCACCATGGTAGCCCCCAGCTCGTGGACAGATTCGATCGTGATTCTCACACATACAACGCGGCAAGTGAAAAATAAAATCCAAGTTGAACAACTTAGTTGGAACAACTTAAGTTTTATTTATCATACACGGGATCCGCGCCCGGTATTTACATGCGTGTTAACGGAGCGGATCTGAAAACACTTGCGCCTTTAAGGGTAGAACTTGCAAAGATGGTACTTCTGGAGATGCTTGATGTTCCACGAGTTCCGTACAGGGATCCCATCTTCGGTCTCTAGACGGACTGAGCCTGGCCTGGTGACCTGAACTACCCGGCAAGGGCCTTCCCACTTCGGTGACAGCTTGTTTGATCCCTTCCCAAACTGAATCCGGCAAAGGACAAGGTCACCTTCCTCAAGCTCCCGGGGACGGACATGGCGGCTGTGATAGCGCCATAGTCCTTGCTGATAGCGCGCGGCGCGAACAGCGGCCCCAGGTACGGACCTCCTCAAGCAAGTTGACATCGTCATGTCTTCTTTGCTCTTTGTCAGCTTCATCATAAGCTTGCACCCGAGGAGAGCCGTAAGTGAGTTCCGTGGGGAGTACCGCTTCAGCCCCGTAGACGAGGGCGAAGGGGATTTCTCCTGTAGCTCGGTTTGGCGTTGTGCGGAGCAACCAAAGAATTGCAGGTACTTCATCAATCCATCGTCTACCGCATTTCTTCAGCCTATCAAAAGTTTTGGTCCGGAGACCGTGCAACACTTCAGCGTTGGCCCACTCTGCTTGACCGTTGCTTCTCGGATGTGCCAAGTTGTTCACAGTATGTTGTGAACACTTGTGAACTGGGTGCCATTGTTGGTGATGATGTGGTTGGGCACACCAAAACGGCAGACCAATCCCCTCAAAAACTTGATTGCAGATTGACCAGTGACCTTTCGAACAGGTTTCACTTCCGGCCATTTCGTGAACTTGTCGATGGTGACGTATAAGTACTCGAAGCCCCCGGTGGCCCGGGGGAAGGGCCATGAAAGGGGGATGGTTTGGAGTGCCTGCGCCGGTTGATGAATGCTTTTGGAGTGGAACTAGCAAGCTTCGCACCAGTTCAATGGCATCACTTAGGGCGGTGGGCCAGTAGAATCCTTGTCAGAAAGCCTTGCCTACCAACGCACGGGACCCGATCTGGGTGTCGTACATCCCTTCATGAATGTCTGCCAGTAGCTTTCTTCCTTCTCAGCAGGATATTCATCGAAGCTTCACCCCGTTTGGCCGTCTTCGATAGAGGTCCCCATCTATCAAGACATACATCTTGGCTTGGCGGGCTACTTTTTCTGCTTCTTTGCAATTATCTGGGAGTTCATCTTCTTGAAGACAATGGACGAGGTTCGCGACCCATGTCGGGGCTTGCGGTTCGACCGCTAGTACTTCGTGCTTGACAGGGACGGTCTTCCCGGGATTGCTCGAGGGAAGCTCTCCCGGGAAGGCCTTGCCTTCCTTGCTTGGGCAGGCCTTGAGTTTCTTGGCCTTGAGTTGTGTTGGAGTGACTGTGGGTTGTGTGAGCTTTTGGACGAAGATGCCTGGGGCAACGCGTGCCTTCTGGGCTGCCCATTTGGATAGCTCATCAGCAATGTAATTTTGAGCACACGGGATGTGCTTCATCTCCAAGCCGTCGAAGTGGCTTTCCATCTTTCTTACTTCATCGATGTACGCCTGCATCTGGGGCAGCCGTAGTCTTTGATGATCTGATTGATAACCAGTTGACAGTCGCCCTTGACGATGAGCTTTTTGATTCCCAGTCCCGCAGCGACGCGGAGTCCGGGAAGCAACCCTTCATACTCAGTTGTGTTGTTTGTAGCCTTATCCCCAGTGTACAGTATTTGGGTGACGTACTTGAGGTGTTCTCCGGACGGGGAGACGAGTAACACTCCAGACCCCGCGGCTTCGATCGAAGTACATCGTCCAGTGGTCTGGGTCCTCTTTCCCGGGAAGGGAGGTTACTTCTTCGTCCAAGGGCGTTGGAGTGCATTCTGCGACAAATTCCGCCAATGCCCTGCTCTTAATGGTATGCATGCTGACGAAGGAGAGGTCAAATCGTGACAGCTCAAGAGCCCACTCCGCGATGCGGCCAGTGACGTCCCAGTTGCGGAGGATGCGCTCGAGTGGATACGAGGTGACCACAATGAGAGGGTGTGCTTGGAAGTAGTGCCTGAGCTTCCAGGAAGCGATGAGTACTGCCAAGAGGATTTTTTTGTACTTCCGGGTAGCGCACCTAAACTAGCCTCGCGAAGGATGGCACTGTGACACCCTGGTTTTCGCTCCTTTTCTTCTTCTTCGCGGGATTGGACTCCCGTCTTTTTTTTTGTGTTATTGAATTTTCTCTCGCTCTTGGGTATATGAAGATGGTCATTTAGCCTTGCCTTTCCCATCCAACCAGAGATTCTTTCCAGTTCAACCCTGCCACCCAAGATATATTCTCAGGATTTTGCCGCCGAAACCCTACCTTCCGAGTTACCGGGAGGGAAACCCTAATTCCTTCCGTTACAAAGGAACCCCAATTTCCTTTGATCTGTTGCCTCCCAAATTTTTCCCAATGACTTTCCCACATCTATAAACCCTGGATATGTAAAAATATTGCCAAGTCATTTACAATATTTTTCATTTAAAATTAATACATTTTTCTGCCAGTTAAAGGAATTAAATCCAGGAAAATATCTATCCATCTCCAAAGTTCATGAAAACTTGTGGAGATATTCTTTGTGATCATATTGAGCTCTCATAAAAATATTGGTCATAATTAAATAAGGGAAATTGCATTTTCCTATTTAAAGCCAATATTGCAACTTGGGCACTTTCCAAAGGAACTACCATTTTGGTAGCCAGGAAAAATCCCAAATAATTTGTGGAGCTTCTCCTATCCATATCTTCACCATTTTCATCAAGAACCCAAGTTCCACAGTTCAAAGTTTGAGAGAATCATCCAGTTCTTGTTTCTGGACCCACTTTGAGATTGTGAAGCAACTATATTTAATATTGCTCCATGGTTCTTGAAATTAATCCAGGACCTCACACTCCTTATATCATGTGACCATGCAAAAATTCACATAATTTTATCTAGCCAATTTCTCCCAAAAATTCCATTTAGCTTCTGTCCAGCAGAAAGCTTTGTGAAGGAAACACCTTCATAGGGCATCCAAATGAGCTGAAATTTTGCCAGTACCTCCATACACCCAAATAACTTCCACCCACAAAAATTCAGCTCATTACATCAAGCCATTTGAGCAGAGTTTCAAAATCTAGTTTCTGGACCAAATTTAGCATTACAAAATAAGTATGTGCAAAATAGGTCCAAATGACTTCAAATTTTGCCAGCACCTACACCTTCCTACTACATTTCAATATGGAAATAGCTAAGCTCCATTTATCAAACCATTTCACCTCAGTAAGGTCCCAAAGTTTTTGTCCAGAAGCTGTTATGGATCCCTCGATCAACCTAGACCTTTCCTGGTCTCTCCAGTGCCATATCCCATCCTTTTGAGCAGTGACACACCCATTTGACAAGGTTTTAGATTAAGACGTGCGCCAGAGCGCGTTTTGGCATGGTAACCACGCGGCGGCCGCACGAGAACGGCGCTCTGAGCGCCGGCAGCATCTGGTCGCGTCAACCAGGCCAGCTGCGCCTGCCGCCGGTCATCCGTTCATGCCGACTGCCCTCCCCACCGTCCACGCACCCCTCTCCAGCTCCTTCCCCCTCCGTCCTCTTCCCCATCGCTTCGCGACGAGCACCTCTGCTCCACCACTGTGCCGCACATGCGCCGCCGTATCCGGACGAAGCCGAGGCTTCTCGAGCTTGCCAGCACCGCTCTACAGCTTCCCCGTGACGCTCCAGACGCCGAGCTAGCCGCCACCGCCCTGAGTCCGAGCACTGCAGCTCCGGCCAGCGCATCACCGCGGCGGCCGTGCTCATCCACTCCGGCCGGCTGGCTATAAATAGCCCAGCCTGAGCCCTCCCTCGAGCACGGACCACTCCTCCTCCCCTCCCTAGAGCCTCTCCGCCCGCGCGTTCGAGCTCCTCTGCTCGAAATGCCACCGCATCGCCACCATGATCGCCGCCACCCTCCTCTTAAATTCGCGCGTTCCCTGCCTTCCCCGCCTCCATCTAACCCACTATTGGATCCCTTGCTTGCCGTGGACCACCCTCGCACCATCGCCCAGCCTCCCCGGCCGCCGGAGCTCTCACAGTGACCGGAGCCGCCGCGCTCGGCCGCGCCATGAAGCTCCACCTCCAGCCATCCCCAGCGGCGCCCGAGACCTCCTCTGGACGCGGCGGTCGCCGACGCACCCATCCGTGGCCTCGCCCGTCCGAGAGACCCACCGGAGTCTCGCCGGTCATCGGAGCCTGAGCTCCCCAGCCGCGGCGTCGGGCAGGAGGAGAGGGGATGAAGAGAAGGAGGAAAGAGAGAGAGAGCGCCGGCGGGCCCCGAGTGTCAGTGACGGCAGCCGCTGTCCATGTGGATAAGTGGAAGCGCCCCTCACCGAAATGCGCTTTCTCTTTTGTGAAAGTGTAACCGGCCGCAACCTCAGGGCAAAATACGCTTTCACTTCACCGAAAGCGTATTTCCAGAAGTACGCCACCTGTTTTCAGCTGTCGGCCGAACAAGCTAAATAGTGAGCGTTCACTCGTTGAGGACTGAAATGGACACTGTTTTGTCTCTTTTACAGCTTAACGAACGAACGGTCATATCTCCGCGACCGTAACTCCGATTCAGGTGATTCCAAAGCCCACCTTCTCTGTTCGTCGAGCCCGTTCCGATGATATCACTTTCACCATGTTGACACATTCTAAAAATGACCATATTACCCCTGCCCTATATTCAGCCCCTCCGAGAGAGAAACTTTTCCGACGAATCTTTCCGCGAGATGATCGCACCTCTCTCCTGTGAATCCATCGACCCCCAAGCAAGCCGACCATCTGATATATGCCCTAAAGCATTGCTTATGTGTTATTCTTGTGTGTTTAATTAATGAACATGTTTATGCTCGGGTGCGTAGTGGTGAGCTGTATGTGACTCTGATGGACCACTGCTTGCCTTTCCTTGGTAACGGCACCACGCCTGTGTTCTGCGCTGCTTTCGGCCGTCCGGGGTGGATGCCAAATTTATATTTTTCTTTTCAACAATTGTCCCGTGTTCTGATCTGCTTTTCGGCCGTCTCGGGCAGCTGTTGAGTTTCTTTCTATAGCGGTGATCCCATGCTCTTGAGCTGTTCTGCGGCCGTCTTAGGGAACCGCTACTTTCTTTTTATCAACACCGTCTCATGCTCTGAGCTGCTTTTCAGCCGTCTTGAGCCGGGGTTGAGGTATTCTAGTAACGTCCCAGATCTGAGTTGTAAAGACCGTTCTGGTGGCTACTGGTTTATTTGCCGGTTTCATGCAAGGGTTCGGACGATCGTAACCTACAGCTAAAACTTGTGAAATGATAGACTTGCCATTTAAGCATTGTTTCACTAATGACTCATTGTGATATTATATGGAGATAGGTTGTTATGTTTCCATAGTTGTTACATCATCCATTGTTACTGATATTGAAATGTTAAGAAATGTGACTTAATAATGACAACCTCCTCCGTCGGCTGGATCGAGTCATAGTGCCACCGAACCGAGCTCATCAGTGCAGCCACATTTGCCTTTATGGGGAGGCCTTGACTTGGTCTGTTGTCTTGCCTCTTATCGGTACCACCAAAGAGGGAAGGTTATGCGTGCGTGCTACCCTGGCCCGGTAGGCGGCGATAACCTTGTGAGCCCAGGTTATTTGCGCGCGGGTCCCCGTTTGGGACAATTTAGTTTGGCCACGACGGTGGCAGGTGTCAGGAGTGACACAGGGGCCACCCAAGACTTGACCCGGAAGGGGTATGATTGTCGGTGGGGTCGTAAGAGTGCCGGGCAATAGGCAAGTTTTGTTGGAGCAGCACCGGTCCACCCGAATGGGAGCATGTATTGATGTACGAGGCCAGGAGCTCCATGGTGTGGGTAAAGTGCGCAACCTCTGCAGAGTGTAAATCTATTCGAATAGCCGCGTCCTCGGTCATGGGACACAGTTCGTACTAGGTCACACTATTAGGTCTGTGTCGAGTCTGGAGGAATAAACCATATAAAATTATTGCTATAATTGAACCAGAAAAAGGTAAGAGCTGTTAGACATGCGGTGCAGGTGCCCGGACATCGAATGATGTCCAAAGTTTGGAATGTAGCCAAGGGATGGCTATGAGAGAGAGGGTCGAATGACCGTAAGAACTTGGATCCGGAGGGATCATGTGAATGAACGTGATCAATTGCATTTACAGTTATGCTCTACCTTATTGTCTTCGTTTTAGTAGTTATATTGCTGGATAATCCTGTTATGACCTGATAATTAATATTGCTAAATAGATATGCTATGCCTTAATAGATAATGTTGCTCTAATAACAAGTGCATGCTTGAATGCCATGGATTGCTTGCTTGGTGTATATGTTATTTGGTTTGCTTGGGAGTACATTCAAAAGTACGCAGCGGCCTTTAACGTAGCCAGGTTCAACTAAGGATACGACGTCCGCTAGCGAGAAGCCGGAGCGTACGCGGGCTAAAAGAGTAACCCAGTCAGATCCCTGTGGATCGGAGCCTCTCCAAGATCGTGCTGCCTTAGTTAGTAGTTTACCGCTGCCCCGTCCTTGTAACCATGATGTATTTATTCCAGCCACTATGGCTAATAAATATATTCTTATTACAGTTGTGCCTATGTTCATGATACTTGTTGTAAACGCGCACGCCAGGGTGATGTCCTGGGCTGGTGTGTGCGGCGACCGTCTAGCTACAGTGGTATTCAGGCGGGGCGCCACAATGGATGGTATCAGAGCAGCCGGGCTGACTGTAGGTTACCCTAGCCAGACTTCATTGCCTCTTGATCAGTTGAAAGCCCGGATGGATTTCAGCCATCTTTGCCAAACAAGCACGGCTACTATTGATCATAAGGCAATCCCATAGGTTCTTGGCTCCAATAGACCCCCAACTCTCGTGGCCTTTGCCTCCGGTGGGAAATGTCCGCACCAGGCAATGACCCGTGAGCCCTTAACCCCTAGGTAAACCCGATATCCCCACCTTGCTTGCTAATCATGGCATTTCTCTCCTCAAATCTAGTTTCCTTTGGGAACGCTTATAAATTCCATTTTTCCCTGACAACCCTAGGATCGTTGACCAAGCCACTTTGGCTATGGTCACGAGTCGAGTTTGATGTTCTCTAAGGAAGTAGTAGGAGCTTGACCCCAATTGCTACCAGGAGCATTGTGTGGTTTTGCTTCTAAGTCCTTAGAGGTGCATCGAGTACGCTAGGCTAGTTATACTAGTGAATCTTTGGCCACATATGTAATGTCCGCAAAATTTGAGCTTTATTTGCTTTTTGGTTTTCGTGGTTCTTGCCTCTTTTGTCGGTCCTGTTCTTTCGCTTCGACTGGATCCATCCGCAAGAGCAGCAAAGAAGACCAACACACAACTTGGATAATACCCAATAATCCAAATTCAGTAAGAGTCAAGCCAAGCCAACTGCCTGATATTCAGAACAGCAACCCCAGAGCTACCAAGTGAAGAATGGGTCAGAGGCAGAATTTGTGTGCAACCGACAAGGCCAGAATATACCCGAGGGAGTTTGCCTCAGAACAGATCACATTTGAGAAGCAGTCAGATGAGTTGTTAGCAATGGACACCAGAAGGGACAAATGATTCCGCCCTCGATACAAGGACTATTCAGTCAGTGGGGTGAACCCTGAGTCTTTCTCAATGGACTCAAGAATCATTTATCGCCCACAGAAGACATATTTCGAGAATGTAAATGTGCCGGGAACAACAACAAAACTCTGATATGATTGATACAAATTTCAAAATATTTTGGAATTCACCAGTGCGTATGCAAGATTTTCGAGGCAAAGTGAATAGGGTTTGCGAGAAATATGGATAAGTCCACGGCTATCCGGAATCAAGGAGAATTCCAAATACCTGGGAGCTCAGCTAAATCGGATGGAACTACCCGCCAACTGCTTACTACCGGCACACATCTGGATTAATTATCAACACGAAGTCGGCAACCATTGCAATGATCAGACCAGCAGAAGGACAAGCAGTGTGCATGACCGACGGAATATCGTCAGTCAAGGTACCAAGTCTTGGCTCCGCTATGGGTAAATTCCGGATACTTCGGAAGGAAGACAGAACTGGCCACAGGTCCGACTGCGTATCACAGTGAAAGGCTTCAGGTACAAGAAACCCAGCCTTCCTCCGCAAGCTATCGAGAAGAGCTTACGACGCAAGACTCCCAATCTTCCTCGCTACGCCACTAGGGGGGAAAATCTTCTGGGGTACGGCACTCCCCTCTTCCTCAGCCTGCTACCGCATAAAGCTTCCAGCATAAGGCACCTGACCTTCCGCAGTAAGCCACATGAAGGAAAGCTTCTGAGGTACGATATCCAGCCTTCTTCAGCACACTACCCTGACAGAAGCTTCGAGCGTAAGGAATTTAGCCTTCTTCAACACGCCATCGTGCCCATAACAATCTTGTCAGAAGCACGAACTAGTTTAGACACACGTCCGCCTCAGAACTCAGTGGTTATGAAAGGATTTATCCTACCCCTGCATATGTTGTGAGCATGCAGTCCAGTGGATCAGTTCATGCAAGCCACTCGTACACAGAATGACTGTGTTCAGAGAAACATCGGCCCAAATATCAAAGAAGGACATGAACACAGCAACCCCTACGAGATATGCAAGAGTAAGTTGTGTGTACAAGCCCGACAAGCTGGGATATGACCAAAGAGCCGTGTTGGAAGGTCATGACAGGTCTCCAAAAGGAACCCTCAAGAATAAAGAAGCTTTGGATAAACCACATCCGCGACGGTCAATAAAGTAAAGTTTCACATACAAGGTGATATTGCTAATCCTTGTCAGACTCTTGCATATACGGCCACAACAATGCAGCCAGCATGTCATAATCATCATGAATATGGGCCATCAACTAAGATAAGAGGCTATGCTCCGAAAGATACACCGGATGCTAGCCATACTGTGTTCAGCTCGGTGGTCATAACAAGGACTACAGAGGCTATGTATGGCAGAGCCACCTCAGTAAATGACAAAGTTTGACAGCCTGAACTCACTTGAGAATAAGACATTCAGATAGAATAGCCAAAAGCACGTACACGTCGGCATCAACGGTTCGTAGATGCAATGATGTCAGTGGAATAAGAGATTACTGTCTATGATTACTTTGTGATTATACCTGACATTCCAGTTGGGGTATGGCAGCAGTAGCTCGGTCATGTTGTTCCTTGGATTGTGGATCACCTAAGGACAAAGTCAGAATGCATAAGACAGAAGGAAACATCAGTACGGAACCTAGAGCCAGACTGAGCCTTCTAACAAGGTTGAAAGAAAGCCACCCCTAGTCACTCGAGGCCGTACGAGCACGTGAACCATGTACCCAGAAAGGATGTCTCGCCCTTGGCAGTCAGTGTACGAAGTATCGCAATAAAACCCGAAGCAGCTAGCTCCAGGCCATGGAAACCAAGTTATTTGTTGGTATTACCCGCTACCCCACCCAGCAACACCGCTACCAGGATAAAAGGTACACCTGTCAGGAAAGAGAAGGATTCAATATAGCTATGTGGAAAACAACACCTGAGCCGTCAGAAGAGGCAGTTAAAAGGTCAGTGAACCGACGAAGACAAGACAGCTGATGGATCCAAGTCGCACACAGGTATGTTCCCCTTCGCCGGGAGGTAAGCCCAGAAATCTCGAGGACGAGATTTTCTTAAGGGGGGTAGGTTTGTGACACCCTGATTTTCGCTCCTTGTTTTTTTTCCTTCGCGGGATTGGACTCCCGTCTTTTTTTTGGTGTTATTGGATTTTATCTCGCTCTTGGGTATATGAAGATGGTCATTTAGCCTTGCCTTTCCCATCCAACCAGAGATTCTCTCCAGCTCAACCCTGCCACCCAAGATATATTCTCAGGATTTTGCCGCCGAAACCCTACCTTCCGAGTTACCGGGAGGGAAACCCTAATTCCTTCCATTACAAAAGAACCCCAATTTCCTTTGATCTGTTGCCTCCCAAATTTTTCCCAATGACTTTCCCACATCTATAAACCCTGGATATGTAAAAATATTGCCAAGTCATTTGCAATATTTTTCATTTAAAATTAATACCTTTTTCTGCCAGTCAAAGGAATTAAATTCAGAAAAATATCTATCCATCTCCAAAGTTCATGAAAACTTGTGAAGATATTCTTTGTGATCATATTGAGCTCTCATAAAAATATTGGCCATAATTAAATAAGGGAAATTGCATTTTCCTATTTAAAGCCAATGTTGCAACTTGGGCACTTTCCAAAGGAACTACCATTTTGGTAGCCAGGAAAAATCCCAAATAATTTGTGGAGCTTTTCCTATCCATATCTTCACCATTTTCATCAAGAACCCAAGTTCCACAGTTCAAAGTTTGAGAGCATCATCCAGTTCTTGTTTCTGGACCCACTTTGAGATTGTGAAGCAACTATATTTAATATTGCTCCATGGTTCATGAAATTAATCCAGGACCTCACACTCCTTATATCATGTGACCATGCAAAAATTCACATAATTTTATCTAGCCAATTTCTCCCAAAAATTCCATCTAGCTTCTGTTCAGCAGAAAGCTTTGTGAAGGAAACACCTTCATAGGGCATCCAAATGAGCTGAAATTTTGCCAGTACCTCCATACACCCAAATAACTTCCACCCACAAAAATTCAGCTCATTACATCAAGCCATTAGAGCACAGCTTCAAAATCTAGTTTCTGGACCAAATTTGGCATTACAAAGAAAGTATGTGCAAAATAGGTCCAAATGACTTCAAATTTTGCCAGCACCTACACCTTCCTACTACATTTCAATATGGCAATAGCTAAGCTCCATTTATCAAACCATTTCACCTCAGTAAGGTCCCAAAGTTTTTGTCCAGAAGCTGTTCTAGATCCCCTCGATCAACCTAGACCTTTCCTGGTCTCTCCAGTGCCATATCCCATCCTTTTGAGCAGTGAGACACCCATTTGACAAGGTTTTAGATCAAGACGTGCGCCAGAGCGCGTTTTGGCATGGTGACCACGCGGCGGCCGCACGAGAACAGCGCTCTGAGCGCCGGCAGTGTCTAGTCGCTTCAACCAGGCCACCTGCGCCTGCCGCCGGTCGTCCGTTCATGCCGACTGCCCTCCCCGCCGTCCACGCACCCCTCTCCAGCTCCTTCCCCCTCCGTTCTCTTCCCCGTCGCGCCGCGACGAGCACCTCTGCTCCGCCACTGTGCCGCACATGCGCCGCCGTATCCGGACGAAGCCGAGGCTTCTCGAGCTTGCCAGCACCGCTCTACAGCTTCCCCATGACGCTCTAGACGCCGAGCTAGCCGCCACCGCCTTGAGTCCGAGCACTGCAGCTCCGGCTAGCGCATCACCGCGGTGGCCGTGCTCATCCACTCCGGCCGGCTGGCTATAAATAGCCCAGCCTGAGCCCTCCCTCGAGCACGGACCACTCCTCCTCCCCTCCCTCGAGCACGGACCACTCCTCCTCCCCTCCCTAGAGCCTCTCCGCTCGCGCGTTCGAGTTCCTCTGCTCGAAATGCCACCGCATCGCCGCCATGATCGCCGCCACCCACCTCTTAAATTCGCGCGTTCCCTGCCTTCCCCGCCTCCATCTAACCCACTACTGGATCCCTTGCTCGCCGTGGACCACCCTCGCACCATCGCCCAGCCTCCCCGACCGCCGGAGCTCTCACAGTGACCGAAGCCGCCGCGCTCGGCCGAGCCATGAAGCTCCACCTCCAGCCATCCCCAGCTGCGCCCGAGACCTCCTCTGGACGCGGCGGTCGCCGACGCACCCATCCGTGGCCTCGCCCGTCCAAGAGACCCACCGGAGTCTCGCCGGTCACCGGAGCCTGAGCTCCCCAGCCGCGGCGTCGGGCAGGAGGAGAGGGGAAGAAGAGAAGGAGGGAGGAGAGAGAGAGCGCGCCGGCGGGCCCCGAGTGTCAGTGACGGCAGCCGCTGTCCACGTGGATAAGTGGAGGCGCCCCTCACCGAAATGCGCTCTCTCTTTTGTGAAAGCGTAACCGGCCACAACCTCAGGGCTTTTCAGCCGCCGGCCGAACCAGCTAAATAGTGAGCGTTCACTCGTTGAGGACTGAAATGGACATTGTTTTGTCTGTTTTACAGCTTAACGAACGGTCATATCTCCGCGACCGTAACTCCGATTCAGGTGATTCCAAAGCCCACCTTCTCTGTTCGTCGAGCCCGTTCCGATGATATCACTTTCACCATGTTGACACATTCTGAAAATGACCATATTACCCCTGCCCTATATTCAGCCCCTCCGAGAGAGAAACTTTTCCGGCGAATCTTTCCGCGAGATGATCGCACCTCTCTCCGGTGAATCCATCGACCCCCAGGCAAGCCGACCATCTGATATATGCCCTAAAGCATTGCTTATGTGTTATTCTTGTGTGTTTAATTAATGAACATGTTTATGCTCGGGTGCGTAGTGGTGAGCTGTATGTGACTCTGATGGACCCCTGCTTGCCTTTCCTTGGTAACAGCACCATGCCTGTGTTCTGCGCTGCTTTCGGCCGTCCGGGGTGGATGCCAACTTTATATTTTTCTTTTCAACAACTGTCCCGTGTTCTGATCTGCTTTTCGGCCGTCTCGGGCAGGTGTTGAGTTTCTTTCTATAGCGGTGATCCCATGCTCTTGAGCTGTTCTGCGGCCGTCTTAGGGAACCGCTACTTTCTTTTTATCAACACCGTCTCATGCTCTGAGCTGCTTTTCAGCCGTCTTGAGCCGGGGTTGAGGTATTCTAGTAACGTCCCAGATCTGAGTTGTAAAGACCGTTCTGGTGGCTACTGGTTTATTTGCCGGTTTCATGCAAGGGTTCGGACAATCGTAACCTACAACTAAAACTTGTGAAATGATAGACTTGCCATTTAAGCATTGTTTCACTAATGACTCATTGTGATATTATATGGAGATAGGTTGTTATGTTTCCATAGTTGTTATATCATGCATTGTTACTGATATTGAAATGTTAAGAAATGTGACTTAATAATGACAACCTCCTCCGTCGGCTGGATCGAGTCATAGTGCCACCGAACCGAGCTCATCAGTGCAGCCACATTTGCCTTTATGGGGAGGCCTTGACTTGGTCTGTTGTCTTGCCTCTTATCGGTACCACCAAAGAGGGAAGGTTATGCGTGCGTGCTACCCTGGCCCGGTAGGCGGCGATAACCTTGTGAGCCCAGGTTATTTGCGCGCGGGTCCCCGTTTGGGACAGTTTAGTTTGGCCACGACGGTGGCAGGTGTCAGGAGTGACACAGGGGCCACCCCGGACTTGACCCGGAAGGGGTATGATTGTCGGTGGGGCCGTAAGAGTGCCGGACAATAGGCAAGTTTTGTTGGAGCAGCACCGGTCCACCCGAATGGGAGCATGTACTGATGTACGAGGCCAGGAGCTCCATGGTGTGGGTAAAGTGCGCAACCTCTACAGAGTGTAAATCTATTCGAATAGTCGCGTCCTCGGTCATGGGACACAGTTCGTACTAGGTCACACTATTTGGTCTGTGTCGAGTCTGGAGGAATAAACCATATAAAATTATTGCTATTATTGAACTAGAAAAAGGTAAGAGTTGTCAGACCTGCGGTGCAGGTGCCCGGATATCGAATGATGTCCAAAGTTTGGAATGTAGCCAAGGGATGGCTATGAGAGAGAGGGTCGAATGACCGTAAGAACTTGGATCCGGAGGGATCATGTGAATGAACGTGATCAATTGCATTTACTGCTATGCTCTACCTTATTGTCTTCATTTTAGTAGTTATATTGTTGGATAATCCTGTTATGACCTGATAATTAATATTGCTAAATAGATATGCTATGCCTTAATAGATAATGTTGCTCTAATAACAAGTGCATGCTTGAATGCCATGGATTGCTTGCTTGGTGTATATGTTATTTGGTTTGCTTGCGAGTACATTCAAAAGTACTCAGCGGCCTTTAACGTGGCCAGGTTCAGCTAAGGATCCGACGTCCGCTAGCGAGAAGCCGGAGCGTACGCGGGCTAGAAGAGTAACCCAGTCAGATCCCTGTGGATCGGAACCTCTCCAAGACCGTGCTGCCTTAGTTAGTAGTTTAACGCTGCCCCATCCTTGTAACCATGATGTATTTATTCCAGTCACAATGGCTAATAAATATATTCTTATTACAGTGGTGCCTATGTTCATGATACTTGTTGTATACGCGCACGCCAGGGTGATGTCCTGGGCTGGTGTGTGCGGTGACCGTCTAGCTACAGTGGTATTCAGGCGGGGCGCCACAGGCACTGACGAAATATACCGGCCGCTGCACGAGTTTCTTCCCGGCAGGCCCCTTCGGCTGGCTTTGACCACTTGCTGATGACGATTCTGGTTCGTCGGGGTTTGATTCCACAATTCCCGGATCTTCCTCTCGCTCCGCCACTAGTGCCGCCCTCACTACCTAGCTTGGCCCGTGGTGGATCGGACGCTTGTTCCCGGGGAACGATTCCTTCGCAGGAGGGGGGGGGGGGCGTGGAAGTCCCGATACCTTCTTGTTGGTGTGAAAGTCAAGGGATGCGCAACGCAACAGGAATCCTTCTTGATGACTTGCTTGGAGGTCTCCTGAGTCCTGCCTTACTTGAACCCCTATAGGGGGGCTTCGGGCATGCCCTGCCATGCTGGTGTCTTGGCGACCTCCTGGCGAGGAGGCCACTGTCCCCCGCGCGCCGGAAGGTCTCTGGTACCCGGTATCCATGACACCGACAGTCTAGGACGTTTTCTTCCGAAGGCAATTCAGCATAACGCTCACATAGATCGCTTGCAGGCAGTCAAGCACACAATAATTGAAGACCAGAATGTGCTTAAAATTTACTGCAGCTTTGAAAATTTTACAAGTTCTGCAACTAACTGAACTTCAATTTGGATGTGTTTTCCGGAGAGTAAAAATGTTACTCCTGGTAAATTTAAAACCATACAATGTCTAAGAACTTACCTACAAAGTAGGAATAGCAATTGCTTCACTTTAAAGAAAAAAGGAAAATAAAAATCAATTCGTTGCAGCAGACCATTGTAAATGGAAGTATGGGACATAAATGATTGTGGACCTAAGTGGTTCACTTAAACACGTTTCGGGTGCAGAATTCTTGAGTTCATGGACTTAAGTGTTCCTTCACCATGAGTTTATGGACTGATGGTACCTTTTACTCAAAAAACATTGCAGTATTCAGATTGTAAAGACCCTACACACATAACTAGGTAAGAAGTAAGAACTAGTGCCTTCTGTTCCGTTTTAATTTGTTCAACAGATGCTACACCATGATTCCAAATTAATATTTCTCAGACATGACTTCCATGAGGCATGCAAAACAGAAAAACAGAGGGAATACACATAATGTGAAGTATATCTAAGGATCCAACTGCATCATCCTAGTGTTCAGATCCTGATGAACAAAGACTTTAGTCCCAAACAAGTTGGGGTAGGCTAGAGCTGAAACCCATAAGAGTACAGTATACAACAACAATGATAAAATAGCAACAAGTGATTCCTCAAAAGAAAAATGAAGTTCAAGGTTCAGAGTCTCACTCCGAATTTATGGTGGTTAATGAATTAAGCAGGATGTCCAAAAGCAATGGATCTTGAATACCAATGTCCACCCTGGGGAGATCAATAAGATCAAAGCAAAGAGTCATGGCTGATGTCAAATGCAACTACATCTTGAACAAGTACAAGATGCGTAATATTTTCTGTTAGAAAGGTCTATTTTAATTGAAGGGACTAAATATTTCTGACTCAAGCAGCCACACAAGCCTGAGAAAAATGATATCAGTGTTCCAGTAGATGTTGCTCAAAGGTATAGTATATTAGTATGATAAATGTCATTTAATGAAGATGTTGCACAAAGGTTGAGGGTTGAAATTGGAACAGTTTAGTGTTCCAGTAGATGTTGCACAAATGTATAGTATATTAGATAAATGGATAGTTCATACAATTCAGATGCTTGTCATAAGTGGAACTAGTAACAATTTCAGTCAGAGTTGGGACGTCGTACAAACTGACTTTACATACATGCAATAAGTCATGGCAGGCTTATTGCACCAACGAATTTGGTTAAAAGTCTGAGGTCGCACCAACTGATTTCTGAAAATTAAACCCAGATTCAATGGTCTTTATGTTGCAAATGCTCTGGTTGCATGTAATGCTATACTTTGCAAAATCTTGCTTATACAAACAACTGACAATGTCATTTAATAAAGAATGTTGTGAAGCCAGATAGAACAATCATGAAATCAGACTGTGGAATGACAACCCTGTTCAAATTACCCTGCCATAACTCACATGCCAACATGAAATTTTTTGCAATCAGCTGTTTGTAATAAGGGCTAGAGAAAGAATCCACACCAGACACGTGCTAGGTTCTCTTGAATCTCTAGATCACCAATGTTGTAAAAGGATGTTGGTGTGGCATTTGCTGCTTCAAGAGCATCATAAGTTGGTCTTTTACAATCTAAACTCAACTGCGATAGCTGCAAAGAAACGGTAGTTTCTTACTGCAAAGTAGGAAAGTCCAATTGAAGAACTGAAGTGACCACAATATGCAAGATAATAGCAGATGTTAGGTGTTATATTCTTTTTATGTCAGCCATTTCAGCAAACACCATAGGATAGTGAAAGTGAACACTATGAATTAGCTGTGTGGTGAGCCACGTAAGGTCATCTACCAGTTTGAAAATGACAAATGTCCCATAATTAGCTGATATAAAGATTCTCATCATAGTTGAAGTATATGAGCAAGAAAACAAAGGATTTGCTCTCTACAAACTTCAAAAGGGGCCGTACATTCGGTGCAATAAGTTTACCTGCATATTCATGGAATTGCACCCACCAAGGCGTCCAAGTATATGCCATGATCGCAGAGCCTGCAAGCACAATAAAAAGGAAAATTGCAACATCATGTGAATATATTAGCTGCTACATAAAGCATCACGAGTACTTTATTTTGAAGGAAAAACGAAAGAACTCACATCACAAATTAATTTCACATCTTTTGGCAATAGAGCATTGTAGAACTCAAACCATATATATGAATTGGAGAAATCAAACCTAGCACGGGCAAGAAAAAACACAAATTAATTACACTAGCAAAAGATCGTGAATACATCTTGTACACATGGTGCATGTATGAGAGTATGGAAGAAAACAGCGCTGCTGTCTTTAGTCGAAAAAAAGGAAGAAAAAAAAAACTGTTGCACCTAGCACTATAGTTGTGCTCGCATCGCTCTCCAAGGGGGGCGGCACGCGCGAACCCTAGCCGCCGCTGCCCCATCGCTCTCCTCCTCAACCTCCGGCCCTGGCCGCTGCCGGATGAGGCCGACGGCCGAAGCCCGGCTCAGCGGATGGCAGTGGCAAGGCGACCTCCCTTCGCGTGTGGCCCATCGCCTTGGCCGGCGCAGCCTGCTCGCGGCTTGGTGGCAGAAGCCGGGGCAGCAGCGGGCGGCGAATCTTGTGGCAGCCTGCTCGTCAGCATGACGAGGAGGTCGAGTGCGGCTCACCATGGGGCGGTTCGACTCGCAAGGGATTCGGGCCCCGGTACCTGGATCAAATGGTCACGACGACAGTTGTCGTGCTCGTGGGGACGATATAGCTAGTGTGGCGGTGGGTGCTCACTTGTAGCGCCCGAATTCGGGGCGGTGGCCCCTGGTGGCGCGTCGGGTTATGGGCGCTCGACGCATGGCGAATCTGAGCCACGGTGTCATGCTTCCTTGGTTGCGGCGGCGCCTGTCGGGCGCATGGGGTCGAAGGTCTTCGATGCGCGGTGTGGTGGTGGTAGGTTGGTGTGGCCAACCTATGTCAAGCTCGGAATAGGGTGGCTGCCAGCAAAAGTATGGATCAATCTTGGTCGGCCCGGCAACGGTGTCGCCGGCGCCGTCACCTTCCTGAAGGCGTCGTCGAGGATAGTATCGCATTCCTTCTCGAATGCTCCAAGGAAACCCTCGATCCGGCTGCTTCTCAATTGGACGATGGCGGCGCCGTGTGTCGTGCGCCTCTTGAGGCCGTGGCTGATCTTCTTCTCAGTTGGCGTCGTCTTGATGTGGTCTAGAGGTACCGGAGTCTTCCGTTTGCGATCAGGATGGTGGGTGTGCATGTTTTTTTTTTTAAAAAACAACCAAAGAGGGGATCCCCACCTGAAAATGATCTCATTTCAAAAAGAGATTGATCCAGTTTATAAGGTAAACTGGATCGAAAAGCTATGCAGATTGCGAGGATAACATATCGACGGTCGGGTGTGCATGGTAAAGCAATCCAGATGTGGACTCGGCTCCTTGATGCCCTTCGATTTCAATGGCAGCACCACTGTTGTGATGTAGCTTCAGTCGTGCACAACTCTTCGTTCGGGTGTGGACTCAATCACTCGTTGCCCTTCGGCTGCGCCAATAGCCTCGAGGCATTAGGGTTTGGTCTCACAGATTGGAGCTCTTCGTATACAGCTGTGGTTTTCCTATGCAACCTCTGAGGGCAATGGAGAGGACGGCCCTCCATTTCCTTCTTTTTGGCGCTTGCTGTCTCCGTGCAGCTTTACTCTTACGCTTGTTTTTCCTTAAACTAGGCAAAGATTTGCTATTTTCACCAATTAAGAAGAAGAGAGTTGCCTGGTTAATTAGAGGAAAACCGGATGAAAACCTAGATTACAAACCCCACACGGGGCACCGGTGGACAACCTGGCCACTGACAAGATCACAACACAATCAACGACACAACCGGATCATCGACACCAACCGAGAGCGTCATCGGCATCATCCATCACACCTGATCTCTTAGGCTTGTGCTTGCCAGTTGTAATCCCTTATCTTGTATTGAAAGCACATTTGCTCCCTTGGTGGTTTTGGTAATCAATGTCAACATACATGTTATTGGACTAATACTTTTATCTAGTATATTTCAGATAAGTTCAACAATGGCATGGCAAGGACAAGAAGATGTGGATCCCTTCAATATGTCAAGGACAAGATTGGCAACTCCAAGACTCTTCATTTTCATTTTAGTGATCCAAGATCACATTGAGTCCCTTAGGAAAGCCAATACTATTAAAAGGGGATGAGGTATTGGTGATGAGGTTGTTGCTCAAGTGCTTAGTGGTATTGCTCCAAAACCCTCAATCACTCTCATAATCACATCTGTCCAAACCCTAATTCTCAATCTCGGTCCCACCGAAAACATCCCATCCGGACTCACCGAGATAGCCACTTACATTGCCACTGCCAAACCCTAGCAATTCGGTTTGACCGAAAAGGATCTCGGTCCCACCGAGATGGCATGACCAAGTTTCTGTGATGACATTATTTCACTTCGGAATCACCGAGTTGAAATAATCGGAATTTCCGAAACTGTGTCTGCCCTAGCCATTGCACTTTCGGTCCCACCGAGTTGTTCCATTTCGGTCCCACCGAAAAGCCTAAAGTTCACACTTTTTACACTAGTCGGTCTCACCGAGTTTATAGTCGGTCTCACCGAGTTGGGTCAAAAGTGTGTAACGGTTGGATTTTTGGTGAAGGCTATTTATACCCCTCCACCCCCACTTACTCTCTAAGAGAGCCATCAAAACGTGCATACACTTCCACCATACATTTTCTAAGAGAGAACCACCAACTCATGTGTTGAGATCAAGAGATTTCAATCCAACCATTTGAACCTTGATTTCTAGCTTTTCAAGTTGCTTTCCACTCCAATCCTTCTCCTACCCATGCCAAATCTGTGAGAGTGAGATTGAGTGTTGAGGAGACTATCATTTGAAGCACAAGAGCAAGGAGTTCATCATCAACACACCATTTATTACCTTTTGGAGAGTGGTGTCTCATAGATTGGTTAGGTGTCACTTGGAAGCCTCCAAGATCATGTGGAGTTGAACCAAGGAGTTTGTAAAGGCAAGGAGATCGCCTACTTCGTGAAGATCTACCCCGAGTGAGGCTAGTCCTTTGTGGACGGAAGTCATGGTGGAATAGGCAAGGTTGCTTCTTCGTGGACCCTTCATGGGTGGAGCCCTCCGTGGACTCGCGCAACCGTTACCCTTCGTGGGTTGAAGCCTCCATCAACGTGGACGTACGATAGCACCACCTATCGGAACCACGCCAAAAACCACCGTGTCTTCATTGCGTTTGATCTTCTTTTCTCTACCCCATTCTTTTTGCACAATTGCATGCTTTACTTTTTCCGCTGCTCTATCTCTAGATATGCTTGTGTAGGAAGTCTTGGTAATATTTTAACTTGTGCTAAAATCTGCCTAAATTCCAAGAAAACTAAAAACTGCATCTTTGGTTAGTTAAGTGTATATTCACCCCCCCCCCCCCCTCTAGACCTATCTTCTCGATCTTTCATGTATTCTTCACTCCTCTTAATGTTAAGGAAGCAAAAGAACCCATGTTTCTCTAGAACCAACCTGTGGTTGGATGGTTAGCAGGGCAGTGGTACCCTGAGCCCACCAGGTATCAAACCCAAGTTTGACGCTTTGGTGTCTCATAAAGGCGGAATGTTCTTTCAGTGGGAGGCTCAAGACCCGCCGGCTTAGTCTCTCCGAGGTGCTCATGTTCATACGGGTGAGTGTATGTATGTGCTTGTGAATGTCTGTACTGTGATTCTAAAAAAAAGAACTCATGTTTCTCGAATGAAGTTTAGCCTCTTTCTGTGCCGGGAAGAAGAATTGAGATCCAATTCAGAATAGTGCTCTTTATAAATATAAAGAGTAGGCGTAGTTGAAAGACAGAAATTACTTGTTGCTGATGTCTTTCGTCCAAAAAAAGGAGTGTGGAAGACATAATTACTTGTTGAAGACGACCTTCATGGGATTGGGCGAGCCGGTCTTGGCCTGCACGATCTTGTGCCGCTTCTTCTTTATCCTCTCCTCCATCTACCCGATCAAAGAAACAGACCCATCATTAGAAGGACAAGCCATAGAAGAGGGCGGAGAAGAGAAAAGAATCAGTGCTCACACGGGACTGGGCTTTCTTGGGGTCGTCGAAGTAGTCCCCCATAATGTCCGCGATCTCGGGGTCGTGGTCGTGGTCGGCGTGCTGCCCCCGCCTCGGGAGCCCCTCCTCCTGGAGCTCCTTCCACTCCTGCTCCTCCTCTTCTGTGGCCGTTGCGTGTACCGTTTCCCCTGCGCTTCGGCGGGCGACGAGGCGGGAGGAGGGCCTGAGCCCAGGGAGGACGCGTGCGCGCGGAGTCGCTGTCGCGGTTGGGAGCGGTAGCGCGGAGACGGTGAGGTAGCCGCCGAGGAGGGTGGGGAGCATCCTGGTGAGGGCGGATTTGGTTGCTGGTGGTACTGAGGAGATTGTGAGGCGCGTGTTCCGGCCTCTAGGCCCGCCGCGCCGCCGGGACGAACGGAACGGGGCGGCACGTCGGAGGTTGAGGAACGAGAATTGGGGACCCGGGAGCGTACCAGGGTAGTGGATGAGGAAACGAAGAAGAGAGACGGGCGGGGCCAATCAGAACTGGCCAAACAGGCCGTGCTAGCTGGGCCGGCCCGGTAGCACGCAGGCACGGCACGGCCCAGGCACGGGCTAAACGGGCCGTGCCTGGGCCTGTAGGCTGGACACGTGAGCCGGCACGGCATGACCCCTTTATTTATTTATTTTGCCTCAAAAAATTATTTTATTTTTATTTAGAATTTTATATCTATATATCATAATTCGCTCAAAAAAAATCTATATATCATAGCTTATACTATTATTAAAGACAACAACAATGATTTTGCCCGTATGTCGTTAATTCTGCTAGTACGTAAAAAACCTTCATAAAATTTCTTTGCACTAAAATTTTTGTTCACGAACTTGGATCATCAGTTTGTAAGTTATCTAGCTTCTCCATCCGATCTGTAGCCTCCGTGGGCTACGTCCACTATGTGCATATAGCTAGGGCTGGCTGGGCGATGAGTGCCTTGGTCATTGTCACTGTTGGGCCTGTAGCTAGCACTAGCTATGGGTAGTCCACTATAATGCACAAGCACGAGCACTTTCATATCCGTCTTCACCCTAGGCCGTGCAGTTTTTAATTTTCTTCCTCTGTTCCTCAGTTATGCACATAATTTCACCAATTTAAATAGTCTCACCCTGCTTCTTTACACATAATTTCACCAATGTAAATACGTTCATGAGTATGAGAATTAACAAGTGGGGTGAGAACCACGACCCATACGAGGCGACTCCTAGGGCAACTAGGGTTTCCACCGGTCAGCCGCCGGCCGCCACCTTGGCGGCGACGGGGTGGCCGGCGTTTCGTTGCCCCAAGGCAGCGTCTGGTGGCGTCGTCGGTGGTCTCCCTCCCCACGGCGTGACTGATAGCTGATCAAGTACACACGTAGAAGGATCGGTTTCTTTTATGTTTGCGTTGATTGGATATGTTGTCTGTCCATGCGAACTTGAGATTTCGAGACTGTGCCTTTGACCTCATCAGAGGGTGCTTTTTTTCTTCGTGAATACGCATTGTTGTGTATCATTTCATTGATAGGAAGATAGAACGTACAGGGTGCCGCTCAAGGGGACGTACACGAATCAGCGTTCCCAGGAGCATAGCATGAGCATGATGGAGGTTGCTCAGCCTCGGCACAATCGATGTAAACTATAGGGATCACTCGTGCTAGTCCTTGACCTCCGGCCCTTGCCCAAAGCCGAGCCTCCTCCTTGATGCTGCGGACGAGCTCGTCAGTAGATGGCTGGAGGTCGTCGAAGAGAGCGGCGTTGCGATGCTTCCAAATACTCCATGCGGTTAGGGTGATAAGACACTTGAGGCCCTTTCGTAGACATGCCAGGGAAGCGGCAAGGGAAGCAGACCACCAAGGGAAGAAGGCCGCGTCGGCGTTTGGCAGGAGCACCGGGAAGCGACACCGGGATAGGATCTCATGCCAGGTGATCCTCGAGAAGACGCACTGGACGAGCAGGTGATCAATGGTCTCATCAGAGAGTGCTCCGTCTCAAGGATTTGTCGTCCCCTAGCAAGTTAAAGCTAGGGTTATCTGTCCTCCGGCGGCTCCGCTGACCGTGAGTTTTTTTGTCAATGAAACTTCTCATTTGGAATTGTCGTGGCCTACAGTCTACCACGGCAGTTCGGAAGCTCCTGCATCTTCAGGGGTGAGTGAGGGCGGAGGTGGTATTCCTTTCGGAGTCCCATCTTGATGAAGAGAAAGCGGGTGATCTTAGGCGCAAATTGAGTTTTGATTTGGCTTATGTAGTGCGTAGTGACGGCAGATCAGGCCGCCTTGTTCCTTTTTGCAACAATGCTAATAAAGTTGTTTTGAATTACAAGAGTGATAATTTTATTGATGTATTATTCTTGGATGATGGTGGAGTGGATTGGAGACTCACAGGGTTTTATGGGTGCCCGGCCTGGGACCAATGCCACTTCTCATGGCAATATATCAGGTACATGCGTGTGCTTCCCACCCGTGGGTAATCCTGGGAGACTTCAACAAGATACTATCGACTGATGAGAAGGAGGGAGGTAATCACCTTACCAGATGATGCAAGCATTCCGGGACTGTTTGGCGGATTGTGATCTAGATGATATGGGGTTTGAAGGCGACCGGTACACTTGGAGAAGAGGAGATATCGGAGAGAGATTGGACAGGGCAGTAAGTAATACAACATGGAATCTAAAATTCCCTCTAGCTGCCCTTGTTCATGAAGAGCATGTTCATTGGGACCATTGGCCGCTTGTTTTAGATACAGAATACCATGATCAAAACCATGTTCGGGGACAATCTGGAGGAAAGCAATTCGAAGCACGATGGCTGCAAGAAGAGACGGCTGAGTCCATCATGACAACTACATGGAATAAAGCAAAATTGGTGGGTCTAGGACCTACCCTGGCTGACCGAACAAAGGTTGTCCATATGGACTTGCATACTTGGGACCGAGAGGTTTTGAAAAGCCCTAAAAAAGCGCATTAACAAGCTAAGGAAAGAACTGGAGAAGTTAAAATGAGGAGTGATATATACAAAATCAAAGGCTAGGCAGAAAGAAATTCAAGTCTTGATTGAAAATCTCTTAGACCAGGAGGAGATTCACTGGTTGCAAAGGGGCCGTGCCAACTAACTATTACACGGCGATTGCAACACGTCTTTCTTTCACAATGCAGCAACCACGAGAAAGAAAAGGAATTATATCAAGAAACTAATGAGTAATGATGGCACCGTGGTTGAAGGTACGGATCAACTAAAAGGTCATATTGTTGATTACTTTACTAATCTCTTTACCTTGGAAGTGGTGCATCCAGACCCTATTTTGTTATCTAGGGTGAAGAAATCGGTCACAAATGAGATGAATGAAGCACTCTTGGTGCCGTACACTGCTGAGGAAGTATGAAAGGCCATGTATGATATAGGAGACCTTAAAGCACCTAGACCGAATGGTCTTCATGCTGTATTTTATAAGAGGTTTTGGCCAATGCTAGGTGATGATCTGGTAGAGGGAGTTCTGTATGCAACCAATAATTGCAAGATCCTGGAAGGATGGAACAATACGGCAATTGTGATGATCCCGAAGGTTAACTCTTCAGAGAAGGTCACCGAATTTAGGCCTATGAGCTTGTACAATGTGGTATATAAGGTGATATCCAAAATGTTGGCGGCTCGACTGGAAATCTTTCTTCCTGAAATTATAAGTCCAACACAAAGTGCTTTTGTCCCAGGATGTCTTATCACAGATACTGTGTTGATCTCCTATGAGAGCTTCCACGCTATAAAGAATGAGAGGGATGGCGAGGTTATCCTATGTGCAGTTAAACTTGATATGCACAAGACATATGATCGAGTTGAGTGGACTTTTCTAGAAAAATCATGCTTAAATTGGGTTTTCATGTGAATTGGGTCAACCTGGTAATGCAATGTGTGACAACGGTGGAATATTCTGTTCATTTTAACTCTATGGAAATAAACAGTTTTAGGCCCACTAGAGGCCTAAGACAAGGAGATCCCCTCTCACCATATTTTTTCCTTTTATGTACTGAGGGCTGAAAGCGCAGGATAACTCCCAGAGGGGGGTGAATGGGAGATTTTTAGAAATTCGTCAAACTCTGAGGGCTTTGACGAATCTCAGAGTGAAGAAATAGAAACGGGAGCGAAACTAAATCATCACAGATATAGAAAGCATGCATACGAGATACGTACAAGTGAAGAACATGTAATCATACAAGCAGTCAAGCATGAGGATGATGAACTGAAGAAATGGAAAACAGCATGATGGAAGTCTTCAGTTCAACTTCGTCAGAAATGTAAGACACAAGATCTTCAGCAGCGGAATAGCGTAAAGGTAAGGGGTGAGGAATTTAAAACCAGGTAGGCTTGGTGAAGACTCGACAATTTGGTAGACCAGTTCCAGTTGTTGTATCAACTATATGTCTGGTTGAGGCGGCTGAGTTTTACCTCGGAGGACACTTAGTCCTCACCGTATTCCTCTTGAGCTAAGGTCACCCAGACCTCGCCCAATCACTCGTGGTAAGTCTTCAAGGTAGACTTCCAAAACCTTCACAGACTTGTTCACCGGCACGCTACAATTACTCTTGGGTGCTCAGAACATGACGCCTAACCGTCTGGAAGAATGACACTCTTCAAAGGTAACAGGCGTCGGATCACACAGATCAACTTCTTCGGTGATGCTCAATCATGGCTCTGGTTGGGTTTTTCCTCACTTGGGTTTCTCTCAAAGTCGTCAGAGGAAGGGTTGCTCTCAAATGACAAGTGTCAAGTTCTCTCTAGAGCAGCCAACTAACAAGTGGTTGTGGGGGGCAGCTATTTATAGCCAGGAGGCAACCCGACATGAAATGTCATAAATGCCCCTTCGGACATGACCGTTGTCAGGATAAGAATCCACTCGATGGCTGGCACGCGGCGCAGCAATGGTCGGATAAATTGAACTCTCAATTTCGTCGGGGCACTCAATATCCTCATGATAGGCAGATCGCATTGGCGAAATCCTAATTCCTCAGCCCGACCTAATTCATCAATGACCAGATGAACTGCGTCACTGTCACTAGCAAATTCGTCAGTTGTTCCAGAGATTTCCAAAGGCTTCACTCGAAGCGGTAATAGTGTGTATAGGTTTGAGCATCACTTTGGAAATGTGATATGTATATCACCTAGACCCCCTTTAACAGTACGGTTTTTCCTATGACTCAAATAAGAAGAAAAAGAAACTACGAAAACAAAAGTCTTCAAGCTTCCAAGTCTTCACGTCAATTTCTTCAAAGGCCGTACCAAATTCTTCACTTGAAGAAATACATTTTTAGGGGTCGACTTCCATGGGTTAAACCAAGTCTTCAGGAACTATTTTACCTGTGTACACTCACAAACACATTAGTCCCTTAACCTATTTGTCTTCAATATTCCAAAACCACTAAAGGGGCACTTGATGCACTTACAATCTCTCCCTTTTTGGTGATTGATGACAAATCGGTTAAGTTTTCAACGGGAATAAATAATGAAAGTGTAAGAACATAGTGTGAAGAAATTGGTTACATGATATAGAGGAACTCCCCCTGAAGATGTGCATATGATGAATTTGCTTTGGATTGCAAATGCACATGGCAGGTTGGAATTGTGGCGATCTCCCCCTATATCTTGGAATCCAATCTTGCATGATCATAGGATGTTGAAGAATTTGAATGCATGATGAAAATTGGTGTCTGACGAAATACAACATGCATGAGCATATATCATTGAGGATCAGAGCATATCAGAGCATGCAGATAAAAAGTAGCAAAAGAGTCAGACCACCAATAGTTATTAAGTTACAACTCATCAAAGAGTGCATCGAATGAAAACCAAGAGTTGCAACTTAGCAAAAACAGCCCGATATAAGACCTGCTTGAAGACTAACTCTCAAATTGCTCCCGCTTTGTCATCAAATGACCAAAAGGAGACAAAACTGAGGACTAACGCCCCTGAAGAATATCATCTTGAAGAATTCGGAGGAGCGCCAGCATTGTTGACGGGGTTGTGCGACGAAGAAAGGCCTGCTGCAGTGTCTTCAACATCTTCATTTTCATCGGTATAGCGTGAAGGAGACACGGAGCTTGGGACCATCTGAGGAACTTGGACTCGTTTGAACTTCTTCTTGGGCGGAATCGACCAATCGAAGTCTTATTGGAATTCCATTTGCTCAAGTTCTGCAGGGGTCTTCAGATGTGATAAAATGGTCCAGCTTCTGTCAAAGATCTCATGGGCATAGTAGTGATTCTTGTGCACTGAGTTTTGCGCCATAGTCATATTTGCAAGAATGGCAGCGAGTTGACGCTTAACCCAGTTGTGGTTGCGATCCACCTTCTGGTGCAGACTGATGAGAAGTTCGCGGTCAGTCATGACCCGAGGAGCTTCAGCTTGACGAGGTTGCCCTGAAGCATTTGCTGCAGTGTCTTTGCTCGAAGTGTCATCTCTGGTAGAATGAGAGGCTGGTTGACGAAATTGTCCATCAAGGGGACGAAGTCCTTCATCAATAACAGCTTTGCCCTTGCGAGGGACTGAAGATGTAGTATCCTGAAGAATTTCAACATCTGGCAGGTAGCTGAGATGATTTGACAGTCAGCCTTGTAGTTGATTAAAGACCTGGTTCTGATGAATCTCATAAGCCATGGCGCATAGGGCTTCAAATCAAATGGTGATTGTGCTACCGTGGCCAAAGTCCTCATGAAGAAATCATGGATATTGATAGGAATGCCATGTATGATATTGAATAGCAAGTTCTTCATGACACCCACAACTTCTTCAGTTTCAGAATTGTGGCCTTTGATGGGATTGAGGGTCTTCGCCAAGATGCGGTATACTGTATGTGGTACAAACAGCAAATCCTTCACTAGGAAGGTAGTCCTTGGAGCATCTCCATCAGCAATCGGTTTCATCAGCACTTGCATCATATGGTTTGGCAGCTCAGGTTCTTCATAAATTTTTCTGGCGTCTTCTTGGGGTAGTTCAACTGGAAGAGCTCTGAGTAATTCGTCAGCAGGAGCTTTGTAATGAGTGTTTTCACTCATCCAGTCCAGAGCCCAAGAATGAATGGCATCAACCTCACCAGATAGATACAGTGTAGCATAGAACTAAAGAATGAGCTCTTCATTCCAATCACAGACGTCAGTGCAGAAACTGAGCAACCCTGCATCATGAAGAACAGCCAGTACTGGCCTGAAACACGGTAGTGATTCCATATCCACGTGAGGAATATGGCGATGCGGGAAGATCTTGTTCTTATCGAAGAGCAGTGAAGAATAATAATTCATCTGCGTCTTTGTCCAGAAGCGCTGACGCCTAATCTTCCCAGAGTCATAAGGGGACTCACCAATGAAGAAGTTCTTCTCTCCAAAGAAGGCAGCATTATCAAATTCCGGTCTCCTGATGCTTTTGCCAACTTTGGGCATTGAGGGCACTGGCTGAAGATTTATCTTTTTAGGCCTCACGTCAAAGATCGGCCTTGGAGGGCCAGTTGAGTCATTGAGATCTGTGATGGCCAGAGATTTGGCGACTTCTTTAGTAGTTGCGAATGGAACAGTATCAGAATCTGCTGAAGGCACTGGTTCTTCTTGTTGAGGTGGAGGAGGTGCAACTTCGTCAGTCAGTGTGGGTTGCACAATTTCTTCAGCTGATGCAGCTAGAACTTCTTCAGCAATGGTCTGAAGAGATGTTTGTCGTCCTTTAGACCCAGTGTGAATTTCTTCAGTCCTTGCAGGCGACTGAGGCACTTGCGTGAGAGGCGTGGTGATGGGCGAATTCGGGTGCACTGCATCCCAGAAGTCGTCATGAATAAGTGGCGTTGTAGAGCCATCAATATCCACATCCTCATCAATTTCTTCATCACTTCCAGATGAAGCGGTATTTTCTTCAGTCACAAGGACTGGTTGTGGTTTCCGTGATGATACCATTTGAAGTGAAGAATCTACTTCAACTTCAATTTCTTCATCCACCTACTCTGTGGAACCAGCAGAGTGGGTATCCTGTTCTTTATCAGTTGGCGGAATGACATAATCCACACCATAAGGAACAATTTGAAGTTCTTCAACATTACGTGTAGGGGGTGCTGATGAAATTGAAATGGCATCAATTGGCACAACTGACATTGGGGTCATCTTTAGTTTCTTCACAGTTTCAGTGGTAGGAGGGACAGAAGCTTTTCTTTTCTTTGCTTCTTTCTCAGAAGCCTTGGTCTTCTTCACTTCTAATGCAGAAGGAAGGGTAATCAACTTCAAAGATGAAGACTGTGTTGGCGCTGCAGCTGAGGAACTGGTTGGAGCAGTTTCTTCAGGCACGACTGATGTAGTCGCCCTGGCAGGTTCTTTAGGCGCAACAGTTTCTGTTGCCCTGGCTTGGTCTTGAGGAGGAGGAGAAGGCACAGTCTCACTGGCCTAAGGGGTTTGCGACGGAGCTGAGGAACTTGATGGAGGCGCTTGACCAAACTTGGCGGCCTCCCTCTTGTTGTGGTCATCAACCACTTGCTTGGTTGCGTTGATGAATTTGTCGTGCACACCACAACAATGGTTGGCCTGGTGCTCATATTTGTCACACAGCTGTTGGATTTCAGATTGTAATGCTACAAGTTGCTGAGGGGATATTGTGAGCATATTTTTCTTTAGCTCCTTCTATTTCTGAAGTTGCTGCTTCCTCACAAGCTTGGCTTGTGCAATCTTGTGCTTCTCTGATAGAATAAATGCAGAAAGCACGCGGCTTGGACCTGGTGGCAAATCAAGGTCGTCAAGAGGTGTATCTGGCTTCTTGACCCATATTTCTATGAAGTCAAGGATCTTCTTCGGATCAAGCGTGAGTTGCATAGATGTGTTCTTGGCAATAGCAGCTTCTTCAACTCTCCTCTGAATGAACTCAGCCAGTTCATCTTCATCTGCCAAGTCATTTTCATCAGCTTGAGGCACTACGGCCTTACTCTTGGGGCTGGGCCTTGTTCCACGACCTGCAGTGGCCTTTTGCTTCAGCCTGGGCGCGTTTCAAGAAATATGCCCACTAGCTGAGGCACTTGATGCAGCAATTGTGGTTGTAGGGAAGCCTCCAGTGCGCTGGCAAGATGCGAGCACTGATAACCCACAAGTATAGGGGATCACAATAGTTTTCGCGGGTAGTATTGCACCCAGATTTATTGATTCGACACAAGGGGAGCCAAAGAATATTTGCGAGTATTAGCAGTTGAGTTGTCAATTCAACCACACCTGGAGAACTAGATATCTGCAGCAAAGTGTTTAGTAGCACAGTAGTATGATAGTTTCAAGAGCAGTAGTAACAGTAACAGTAACAGTAGCAGTTTTGTAGTGATTGTAACAGCAGCAGCAACGAAAGTAACTTAGCAAAGATCAATATGCGAAAAGCGTAGGCATTGGATCAGTGATGGATAATTATGTGGGATGACATTCATCATGTAACAGTCACAACCTAGGGCGATACACAATAGCTCCAATTCATCAATGTAATGTAGGCATGTATTCCGTATATAGTCATACGTGCTTATAGTAAGAACTTGCATGACATCTTTTGTCCTACCCTCCCGTGGCAGCGGGGTCCATAAGGAAATCTAAGGAATATTAAGGCCTCCTTTTAATAGAGAACCGGAACAAAGCATTAACACATAGTGAATACATGAACTCCTCAAACTACGGCAATCACCGGAAAGAATCCCAATTATTATCACCTTGGGGTATGCGGATCATGACACGTAATAGGTGCATATAACTTGCAAGATAGGATCAAGAACTCAAATATATTCATGAAAACATAAAGGTTCAGATCTGAAATCATGGCACTCGAGCCCTAGTGACAAGCATTAAGCATAGCAAAGTCATAGCAACATCAATCTTAGAACATAGTGGATACTAGGGATCAAAGCCCTAACAAATTGACTCGATTACATGGTAAATCTCATCCAACCCATCACCGTCCAGCAAGCCTACGAAGAAATTACTCACGCACGGCGGTGAGCATCATGAAATTGGTGATGGAGGATGGTTAATGATGATGACGGCGTCGAACCCCCCTCCCCGGAGCCCAGAACGGACTCCAGATCAGCCCTCCCGATGAAGATCAGGAGGTGGCGGCAGCTCCGTATCGTAAAACGCGATGATTCTTTCTCTCTGATTTTTTTTCTCCATGAATAGGTACTTATAGCACTAGAAGTAGGGTAAACGGAGCTGCCAGGGGCCCACAAGCCTGCCAGGCGCGCCCTGGGGGGGTGGGCGCACCCCCAGGCTTGTGGCGCCTGGTGGCCCCCCCTCTGGTGGATCTTTGCGCCAGTATTTTTTATATATTCTAAAATAATTCTCCGTAAATTTTCAGGTCCATCCGAGAACTTTTATTTCTGCACAAAAACAACACCATGGCAATTCTACTGAAAACAACGTCAGTCCGGGTTAGTTCCATTCAAATCATGCAAATTAGAGTCCAAAACCAGAGCAAAAGTGTTTGGAAAAGTAGATACGTTTGGGACGTATCAAGCATCATTGGCATAGAATCTTGAGCTGCGGCCACTGAAGAACTTGTGGCGGGCGGAGGCGCTGAAGACTTTGAAGTCTTGGGAGCTAAAGCCTTTGAAGATGAAGGCTTGGCCACTACGGGCTTTGGAGCAGAAGGCTTGGGCTTTTGAGCAGCCTTCTTTGGCATGGCCTTCTTGGGCGCACTGGCACTTGCGCTGGCACCCGCTTTAGCTGAAGCCTTGGCAGCTCTGTTGAATTCTTCAACAGCTTTCTGAGCTTGCTTCTGTAATTTTGCTTGCTACCTAGCCTATTCTTTGGGGAATTCTTCACCCCTTTTGACGCTAGAGGGATCAGCAGTTTGACCAGGAGCTAGCGGTGGTCTTTTGCAAGGAGGCTTGACAGCGGAGTCCTTCATGTATTTGGAGGTGACATATTTGTAATCCCTCCATTCATATGTCCAGTACCTTTTGATCTTTTGTAGACGCGTCTTGCGCTGCTCTTTGGTTTCTTTGCCATGAATTTCTTCATCAGGCGTACAGTACCCTGCATATATGTCATCAGGGATCTCAAATGTTGTGTGTTCCTCTTTCCTCTTACCTCCCTTCTGAGGCTTTTTTGCCATCTGCTATTTTCTTCAACTGAGGTTTTTGAACTTGGAAGACTCTGAAGATGTTTGAAGGTTTTCCTCAAGCAATGCTGCAAATGAATTAATTTGATGAGAACCAAGATATTCATCGGCAAACATGTGTACCTGTGAACATAGTATATGAGGGTAACATTGCATGAAAATCAAAAAATATCCTACGAACACCCAAGATCTAATCTAGGAGATGCATAGCAACGAGAGGGGAGTGTGTCTACATACCCTTGTAGACCGAAAGCGGAAGCGTATAAAACGCGGTTGATGTAGTCGTACTCTTCGCGAACCAATCACGATCCAATCCGATCTAGTGCCGAACAGATGACACCTCTGAGATTAGCACACGTGCGGCTCGGTGATGTCTCCTCCTCCGTGATCCAGCAAGTGAAGGGGGAGAAGTAGATGGGATCTCAACCATCATGACGGCGTGGTGGTGATGGTGATGGAGTTACTCCGACAGGGCTTCGCCAAGCCGTACCGGGACGAGGAGGTGGTAGAGAGGGGGAGGGGCTGCGCCAGGAGAAGGGTGTGGCTGCCCTCCCACCCCTCCTCTATTTATAGGAGCAAGGGGGAGGTGCGTAGCCCCCTTTGCCCCTCCTCCAAGGAGGGGCGGCGGCCCCTAGGGGGTGAAGTAGCCCCCAAGCAAGGGGGGTGCCCCCTTTAGGGTTTCCCCACCAGCCCTAGGGCGCATGGGCCTTGGGGGGAGGGGCGCCCAGCCCACTGGGGGCTGGTGCGCCTCCCTCTACAGTCCATGTGGTCCCCCGGGGCAGGTGGACCCCCCCGATGGACCCCCGGACCCCTTTCGGCACTCCCGGTACAATACCGAAAAACCCAAAACTTTTCTGGCGACCAAAATAGGACTTCCCATATATAAATCTTTACCTCCGGACCATTCCAGAACTCCTTGTGACGTCTGGGATCTCATCCGAGACTCCGAACAACATTCGGTCACCAACGTACATATCCCAATACTACTCTAGCGTCAACGAACGTTAAGCGTGCGACCCTATGGGTTCGAGAATCATGTAGACATAACCGAGACACCTCTCCAGTCAATAACCAATAGCGGGACATGGATGCCCATATTGGTTCCTACATATTCTACGAAGATCTTTATCGGTTGAACCACGATGTCAAGGATTCAATTAATCCCGTATGTAATTCCCTTTGTCCGGCGATATGTTACTTGCCCAAGATTCGATCGTCGGTATCTCCATACCTAGTTCAATCTCGTTACCGACAAGTCTCTTTACTCGTTCCGTAATACAAGATCCTGTGACTAACTCATTAGCCACATTGCTTGCAAGCTCTTTACGATGTTGTATTACCGAGAGGGCCTGGAGATATCTCTCCGTCATACGGAGCGACAAATCCCAGTCTCGATCCGTGCCAACCCAACAAACACCTTCGGAGATACCTGTAGGGCACCTTTATGATCACCCAGTTATGAAGTGACCTTTGGATACACACCAAGTATTCCTCCGGTGTCAGGGAGTTGCACGATCTCATGGTCTAAGGAACAGATACTTGACATGAAGAAAGTTGTATCAAATAAACTAAACGATCTGATGCTAAGCTTACGGTTGGGTCTTGTCCATCACATCATTCTCCTAATGATGTGATCCCGTTATCAAATGACAACTCATGTCTATGGTCAGGAAACCATAACCATCTTTGATCAACGAGCTAGTCTAGTAGAGGCTTACTAGGGACATGGTGTTGTCTATGTATTCACACATGTATTTAAGTTTCCGGTCAATACAATTCTAGCATGAATAATAAACATTTATCATGAACAAGGAAATATGATAATAACCAATTTATTATTGCCTCTAGGGCATATTTCCAATAGTCTCCCACTTGCACTAGAGTCAATAATCTAGTTCACATCGCTATGTGATTAACACCCAATGAGTTCTGGGGTTTGATCATGTTTTGCTTGTGAGAGAGGTTTTAGTCAATGGTTCTGCCACATTCAGATCCGTATGTACTTTGCAAATCTCTATGTCATTCTATAGATGCTGCTACCATGCTCCACTTGGAGCTATTCCAAATGACTGCTCCACTATACGTATTCGGTTTGCGACTCAGAGTCATCCGGATCGGTGTCAAAGCTTGCATCGACGTAACCCTTTATGACGAACTCTTTATCACCTTCATAACCGAGAAACATTTCCTTAGTCCTCTTTAGGTACCTAAGGATAATTTTGACCGATGTCCAGTGATCCACTCCTGGATCACTCTTGTACCCCCATGCTAGACTCATCGCAAGGCACACATCAGGTATGGTACACAGCATGGCATACATTATAGAGCCTATGGCTGAGGCATAGGGGACGACCTTCATCCTTTCTCTTTCTTCTGCCATGGTCGAGCTTTGAGTCTTACTCAACTTCACACCTTACAATACAGGAAAGAACTCCTTCTTTGACTGATCCATTTTGAACTCCTTCAAACTCTTGTCAAGGTATGTGCTCTGTGAAAGTCTTATCAGGCGTCTTGATCTATCTCTATAGATCTTGATGCCCAATATGTAAGCAGCTTTACTCAGGTCTTCCTTTGAAAAACTCCTTTCAAACAACCCTTTATGCTTTCCAGAAATTCTACATCATTTTCAATCAACAATATGTCATCCACATATACTATCAAAAATGCTATAGAGCGCCCACTCACTTTCTTGTAAATACAAGCTTCTCCGTAAATTTGTATAAAACCAAAAGCTTTGATCACCTCATCAAAGCGTATATTCCAACTCCGAGATGCTTACACCAGTCCATAGATGGATCGCTGAAGATTGCATACTTTGTTAGCATCCTTAGGATCGACAAAACCTTCTGGTTGCATCATATACAACTCTTCCTTAAGAAACCTGTTAAGGAATGTTGTTTTGACGTCCATCTGCCAGATCTCATAATCATAAAATGCGGCAATTGCTAACATAATTCTAACAGACTTAAGCATCACTTCGGGTGAGAAAGTCTCATCGTAGTCAACCCCTTGAACTTGTCGGAAACCCTTTGCGACAAGTCGAGCTTTATAGACGGTGACATTACCATCAGCGTCTGTCTTCTTCTTAAAGATCCATTTATTCTCAATGGCCTGCCGGTCAACGGGCAAGTCCACCAAAGTCCATACTTTGTTCTCATACATGGATCCTATCTCGGATTTCATGGCCTCAAGCCATTTGTCGGAATCCGGGCTCATCATTGCTTCTTCATAGTTCGTAGGTTCGCCGTTTTCTAATAACATGACTTCCAGGACTGGATTACCGTACCACTCTGGTGCGGAACGTACCCTGGTCGACCTACGAAGTTCAGTAGTAACTTGATCCAAGTTTTTCATGATCATCATCATTAACTTCCTCTCCGGCTGGTGTAGACATCACGGGAACTTCTTTCTGTGATTTGCTACCTTCCAATTCGAGAGAAGGTACAATTACCTCATCAAGTTCTACTTTCCTCCCACTCACTTCTTTCGAGAGAAACTCCTTCTCTAGAAAGGACCCATTCTTAACAACAAAGATGTTTGCCCTCGGATCTGTGGTAGAAGCTATACCCAATGGTCTCTTTAGGGTATCCTATGAAGACGCACTTCTCCGCTTTGGGTTCGAGCTTATCAGGCTGAAGCCTCTTTACATAAGCGTCGCATCCCCAAACTTTAAGAAACGACAGCTTAGGTTTCTTGCCAAACCATAACTCATACGGTGTCGTCTCAACGGATTTAGACGGTGCCCTGTTCAAAGTGAATGCGGCTGTCTCTAATGCATAACCCCAAAATGATAGTGGCAAATCGGTAAGAGACATCATAGAACGCATCATATCCAATAGAGTACGATTACGACGTTCGGACACACCATTATGCTGTGGTGTTCCAGGTGGCGTGAGCTGTGAAACAATTCCACATTGTCTCAAATGCATACCAAACTCGTAGCTCAAATATTCACCTCCACGATCAGATCGTAAAAATTTAATTTTCTTATTACAATGATTCTCCACTTCACTCTGAAACTCCTTGAACTTTTCAAATGTTTCAGACTTGTGTTTCATTAAATAAATATACCCATATCTACTCAAATCATCTATGAAGGTAAGAAAATAACGATATCCATCGCGTGCTTCAACACTCATCAGACCACATACATCGGTATGTATTATTTCCAACAAGTCACTTGCCCGCTCCATTGTTCCGGAAAACGGGGTTTTAGTCATCTTGCCCATGAGGCATGGTTCACATGTCTCAAATGATTCATAATCAAGAGATTCCAAAAGTCCATCAGCATGGAGTTTCTTCATGCGCTTTACACCAATATGACCTAAGCGGCAGTGCCACAAGTATGTGGTACTATCATCATTAACCTTGCATCTTTTGGCATCGATATTATGAATATGTGTATCACTACGATCGAGATTCAACAGAAATAAACCATTCGCTAAGGGTGCATGACCATAAAAGATATTATCCATATAAATAGAACAACCATTATTCTCTGTCTTAAATGAATAACCGTCTCGCAATAAACAAGATCCAGCTATAATGTTCATGCTTAACGCAGGCACCAAATAACAATTATTCAGGTTCATAACTAATCCCGAAGGTAAACGTAGAGGGAGCGTGCCGATGGCGATCACATCAACCTTGTAACCATTTCCAACGCGCATCGTCACCTCGTCCTTAGCTAGTCTTCGTTTATTCTGCAGCTCCTGTTTCGAGTTACAAATATTAGCAACCGAACGAGTATCAAATACCCATGCGCTACTACGAGCACTAGTAAGGTACACATCAATAACATGTATATCAAATATACCTTTGTTGATGTTGTCAGCCTTCTTATCTGCCAAGTACTTGGTGCAGTTCCGCTTCCAGTGACCATTCCCCTTGCAATAGAAGCACTCAGTCTCAGGTTTGGGTCCAGCCTTGGGTTTCTTCACGGGAGCGGCTACTGGCTTGCCATTCTTCTTGAAGTTCCCTTTCTTTCCCTTGCCTTTCTTCTTGAAACTGGTGGTCTTGTTGACCATCAACACTTGATGCTCTTTCTTGATTTCTACTTCTGCGGCCTTTAGCATCGCGAAAAGATCGGGGATCGTTTTCTCCATCCCTTGCATATTATAGTTCATCAACGAAGCCTTTGTAGCTCGGTGGTAGTTACTGAAGAACTCTGTCAATCGCTACTTCATCCGAAAGATTAACTCCCAACTGATTCAAGTGATTATAGTACCCAGACATTTTGAGTACATGCTCACTAACGGAGCTGTTCTCCTCCATCTTACAGCTAAAGAACTTGTCGGAGGTGTCATACCTCTCAACTCGGGCATGAGCCTGAAATACCAATTTCAGTTCCTGGAACATCTCATATGCTCCGTGGTGCTCAAAACGTCTTTGGAGCCCCGGTTCTAAGCCGTAAAGCATGGCGCACTGAACTATTGAGTAGTCATCAGAACGTGCCCGCCAGACGTTCATAACATCTGCAGGTGCATCTTGAGGGGGTGCATCACCAAATGGTGCATCTAGGACATATACTTTCTATGCAGCAGTGAGGATAATCCTCAGATTATGGACCCAGTCCGCATAGTTGCTACCATCATCTTTCAACTTTTCTTTTTCTAGGAACGCATTAAAATTCAGGGGAGCTACAGCGCGAGCCATTGATCTACAACATTAATTTGCAAAGACAATTAGACTAAGTTCATGATAATTGGTTCTTCTAATCAAATTACTAAAGAACTCCCACTTAAATCAACATCCCTCAAGTTGTCTAAGTGTTACATGATCCACATCAACTGACCCATGTCCGATCATCACGTGAGATGGGGCAGTCATCAATGGTGAACATCTCCATGTTGATCATATCTACTATATGACTCATGTTCGACCTTTCGGTCTCTCGTGCTCCGAGACCATGTCTGTACATGCTAGGCTCATCAAGTTTAACCCAAGTATTCTGCATGTGTAAAACTGGCTTACACCCGTTGTATGTGAACGTAGAGTCTATCACACCCGATCATCACGTGGTGCTTCGAAACGACGAACTTTCGCAATGGTGCATACTTAGGGAGAACACTTTTATCTTGAAATTAAGTGAAGGGATCATCTTATAATGCTACCGTCGTCCTAAGCAAAATAAGATGCATAAAAAGATAAACATCACATGCAATCAATATGTGACATGATATGGCCATCATCATCTTGTGCTTTTGATCTCCATCTCCAAAGCACCGGCATGATCTCCATCGTCACGGGCATGACACCATGATCTCCATCATCATGATATCCATCATCGTGTTGTCACGTGGTTGTCTCGCCAGCTATTGCTTCTACAACTATTGCTAACGCATAGCGATAAAGTAAAGCAATTACATGGCGTTTAATGATTGACTCGCAGGTCATACAATAAATTAAAGACAACCCTATGGCTCCTGCCGGTTGCCGTACTCATCGACATGCAAGTCATGAACCTGTTACAAAACATGATCATCTCATACATCAACATATATCACATCACGTTTTGGCCATACCACATCACAACATGCCCTGCAAAAACAAGTTAGACGTCCTCTACTTTGTTGTTGCAATTTTTATGTGGCTGCTAGGGCAAACTATAAGAACCGTTCTTATCTACGCAAAACCATAACGGTGATATACAAGTTGCCTTTTAACCTTCTACAAGGACCGGCCTCGTCAAATCAGATTCAACTAAAGTGGGAGAGACAGACACCCGCAAAGCCACTTTTATGCAATACAAGTTGCATGTCAGTCAGTGGAACCGGTCTCTTGTGTGTGGACAAGTAAGGTTGGTCCGAGCCGCTTCATCCCACAATACCGCCGAATCCAAATAAGACAAAGGAAGTAAGCAATTTGAACATCAACGCCCATAACTTCTTTGTGTTCTACTCGTGCAAATACATCTACTCATAGACCTAGCACTGATACCACCGAGGGTAACGTTACATGAAAATCAAAAAATTTCCTACGAACACCCAAGATCTAATCTAGGAGATGCATAGAAATGAGACGGGAGTGTGTCTACATACCCTTATAGACCGAAAGCGGAAGCGTATAAAACGCGGTTGATGTAGTCGTACTCTCCGCGATCCAATCACGATCCAATCCGATCTAGTGCCGAACGGATGGCGCCTCCGAGATTAGCACATGTGCGGCTCAGTGACGTCACCTCCTCCTTGATCCAGCAAGCAAAGGGGGAGAAGTAGATGGGATCTCAACCAGCACAACGGCGTGGTGGTGATGGTGATGGAGTTACTCCGGCAGGGCTTCGCCAAGCCGTACCGGGACGAGGAGGTGGTAGAGAGGGGGAGGGGCTATGCCAGGAGAAGGGTGCGGCTGCCCTCCCACCCCTCCTCTATTTATAGGAGCAAGGGGGAGGGGCGCGACCCCCTTTGCCCCTCCTCCAAGGAGGGGGCGGCGGCCCCTAGGGGGTGGAGTAGCCCCCAAGCAAGGGGGGCGCCCCCTTTAGGGTTTCCCCACCAGCCCTAGGGCGCATGGGCCTTGGGGGGAGGGGTGCCCAGCCCATCGGGGGCTGGTGCGCCTCCCTCTACAGTCCATGTGGTCCCCCAGGGCAGGTGGACCCCCCCGGTGGACCCCCGGACCCCTTTCGGCACTCCTGGTACAATACCGAAAAACCCGAAACTTTTCCGGTGACCAAAATAGGACTTCCCATATATAAATCTTTACCTTCGGACCATTCTGGAACTCCTCATGATGTCTGAGATCTCATCCGGGACTCCGAACAACATCCGGTCACCAACGTACATATCCCAATACTACTCTAGCGTCAACGAACGTTAAGCGTGCGACCCTACGGGTTCGAGAATCATGTAGACATGACCGAGACACCTCTCCGGTCAATAACCAATAGCGGGACCTGGATGCCCATATTGGTTCCTACATATTCTACGAAGATCTTTATCGGTTGAACCACGATGTCAAGGATTCAATTAATCCCGTATGTAATTCCCTTTGTCCGGCGATATGTTACTTGCCCGAGATTCGATCGTCGGTATCTTCATACCTAGTTCAATCTCGTTACCGGCAAGTCTCTTTACTTGCTCCGTAATACAAGATCCCGTGACTAACTCATTAGCCACATTGCTTGCAAGCTCTTTACGATGTTGTATTACCGAGAGGGCCCAGAGATATCTCTCCGTCATACGGAGCGACAAATCCCAGTCTCGATCCGTGCCAACCCAACAAACACATTCGGAGATACCTATAGAGCACCTTTATGATCAGCCAGTTACGAAGTGACCTTTGGATACACACCAAGTATTCCTCCGGTGTCAGGAAGTTGCACGATCTCATGGTCTAAGGAACAGATACTTGACATGAAGAAAGTTGTATCAAATAAACTAAACGATCTGATGCTAAGATTACGGTTGGGTCTTGTCCATCACATCATTCTCCTAATGATGTGATCCCGTTATCAAATGACAACTCATGTCTATGGTCAGGAAACCATAACCATCTTTGATCAACGAGCTAGTCTAGTAGAGGCTTACTAGGGACATGGTGTTGTCTATGTATTCACACATGTATTTAAGTTTCCGGTCAATACAATTCTAGCATGAATAATAAACATTTATCATGAACAAGAAAATATGATAATAACCAATTTATTATTGCCTCTAGGGCATATTTCCAATAGTATAGTTGTGAGGAAAATGGGAAGAGTCACATGCGTTCTCAGATGTTTTTCAAAATGAATCTAGTTGAGGAAATTGGCCCTTATCGTCTTGAAGAGATTCACTAAGTGTTCTTGACTTAGGTTCCAGAGTTGTACAGAATGAAGAAATTGCACAATTGAGGAATCTAATTGTTAAGCATAACTTAGATGAAATAACCAAGACTGGCCAAAAGGAAGTGTTGAAGAATTGGAAAGTTGAGGTAAAAACAGCACTTGAAGAATTTCAGGTAGTGTAAAGATCAAACTAGGCAGTTAAAATAAATTTAATTACCCAAAACGGATGAACTTGATGAACAGGACGACGAGGCGAAGGAAGTCGTCCGTTCAGATCCTTCATGCCCTAACTTGGCGATGAAGAACAGCTATGGCGGCGGTAGAGGTGAAGAAATCCGCGGCCAGCGCGAGTACGGCGACGAGGAAGTCAAGGCAGTGAAGCTTTCCTTCTCCGGCTACGATGAAATCCAGCGGCGCCACCAGGGTTCGGAGGTGAGAGCGACAGGAGCGAGGGAGTGAAGTAAGTTTATGTTTGACGGAGTCAAGCCTTTATATAGGCGAAAACTGAGTGGTCCAATTTTTTTGGACGGATAAGCCCCTGGCGATTCGCATCTCCTTGACACGCGTCATGTATGCATTTTGGATGTTCGTATCCACGCGTCGGACACGCACAATGAGGTTACCGTGGCAACCGCCAAAAAATTGATTTGAAAACTTTTAAAGTGTGTTCGCAATTTCTTCATCCGTCAAGGACATAGTGAAGACTTTGAACAGTGTCAATTAGAACGCACGTGAAGAGATTATGAACAGAGTGGTTTGAGTTTAGCATAGAGGGGAGCGGGTCTGATCACATTCACATAGACAGAAATCAACTTGAAGAATTAGCAATATGTGAATGCTGTTGAGGACATGAAAAACTCAAGTATCTATATATAGATATATGAAAAATTAGTTCAAGCAATGAAGAACAACCTCAAATGACGAAATTGATAAGTTTGACGAAATTGCAAATGACGAAAAACTCAAATTGAAAAGCGTCAAGAGGAGGGTGGTGGCGTTACCCACCATATAAGAATTATGAAGATTTCAGACACCGCGTACAATTGTCGTAGGGTTCTAAGAATCAAATTCTTCGTTAATTTCTTCACACTTAGAGGGTTAGTCTTCATTGATTGAAGAAAAACGTTACTTCATGTGTTGTTCATCAAAGTCATCAATAATGCATAAGCATTAGGATGTGTGTCCTCTTCAAAGGACATTCGAAGATTCTAGGAGGTTTAGCTCACACCGCAACATGCAAAACCTTCTCTCATCCAAGGGCTTAGTGAAGATATCTACAAGCTGGTCTTCGGTCTTCACGTGGTTGATGACGATGTCTCCCTTCAGCACATGATCACGAAGGAAATGGTGACGAATCTGAATGTGCTTCGTCCTTGAGTGTTGCACTGGATTGTGGGCGATCTTGATGCACTACAAAAAAAACACTTCTGTGATGATACATCTTTGTCACAGTAGGTCAGGTTTTCTGTCATGCATGTACATCCGTGACAATTTTATGACAGAATCAAGATAGTCATACCTGTGCTGTCGTAGAAGTTTTCCATGACAATACTGAAATTATCATCACGGAAGTGTCCACTTCCATGACAATAAATGTCGCGTCATGGAAGTGTTTTCGTCAAGGGTAACCGACACGTGGCATTCACCGTAATGGGTCGCCGTTAAGCTATCGGGTTCCGGTTTGTATCCGATAACCCGTTAGCAGCCCTGACCAGTGACGATTTTCCACGTGTAAATTTCTCATTCGCCGGCGGAACCACATGTCAGCTCGGCGTTGGGACAGATGTCATCCATTCATTGGACGCGAGACACCTATGATACATCGACATGTGGCACGGCCCAATAGTGGCCCATTTACGTTAAAAAGGCCATCCCGTTTGACTTGGTCAAAAGTAAGCGGGCCGGTCCAAGGAAAGCCTGTTAACGGCCTGTTCGCATACAACCCATTTACGGCCCGGGCACTCACGGCCCGTTATGGCCTGTCAAAATTCGGCCCAGTAGCGCCATGTGGGCCGTGCCTTATGATTTCAGCCCATTGTCACTTTCGGCCCATCTATGGCCCGTGACGTCTTTCGGCCCATATTAGGCCTTTTGTTTCTCTGGGCCCATCTATGGCCCGTGACGTCTTTCGGCCCATATTAGGCCTTTTGTTTCTCTGGGCCCATTGACGGCCCGTGGTGATTCTGGCCCATCATGAAAAGTAAACGGCTTTGAGCCCATTAACGGCCCATGATTCAGTTGGGCCGTTTCCAGCCCGTGTTTTCTTTTGGCCTTCTAAGGGCCCATAAAATCTCGGGCTCATTTTCAGCCCTCGATTACTTACGGTCGTCCCTCGCTTTCCTTTGCAACATATTTTGAGAAATCCAGAAGCCACCGGCAGGATTGTGGAGTGGGCGTTGGAGCTGTCAAGCTTTGACTTGAAGTTTGAGAGTACCTCAACAATTCAGAGCAGAGCTTTGGCGGAATTCATTGCAGAATGAACCCCAATGCAAGACGAAGAAATCCAAGAGACCTCTCTCCCCGGCAAGGAAACTGCTGATAATTAGATCATGTACTTTGACGGTGCTTTCACGCTGAAAGGCGCCGGTGCCGGCGTGCTGCTCATCGCACCCACCAGAGAGAATCTCAAGTATGTGGTTTAGATGCATTTCCCCAGGGAGTAGGCCACCAACAACACTGCTGAGTACGAGGAATTCCTTGCCGGCCTACACATTGCAATCGATCTTGGTATTCGAAAGATGATTATCAGAGGCGACTCGCAGCTTGTGGTGAAGCAGGTTAACAAAGATTACCAGAGTCCCTTGATGGAGGCTTATGTTGATGAAGTGAGAAAGTTGGAAGAGCACTTTGATGGTCTGCAAATGGAGCATGTCCCCCGTGCCCAGAATGAGATTGCCGATGAGCTGTCAAAGCTTGCCGCCAGGAGATCTCCTGTGGAGCCAGGAACTTTTGTGCTACAACTAACTCAGCCATCCGTTACACTATCAAGGCTGGCAAGGAAAAGAAAGCAAGACGTTAGTGGTTACTTTCCGACAGAGCTGCCGGCAGCCGCCAAGAAAGTGGATACCACTAACAAGACACCCTTTGCTGGTGAGCTGTAGCCTCTGGCAAGTTAGGTCCTTGCCATCGAAGCAAGCGCTCCCGCAGAGGAAGAAGTGCCATTAGTCCTCGTCGTCGAGCCACAGGCTTCAGCATGGGTGCAGCCGATTGTCCAGTACCTTCAAACAGGAGAGCTTCCCGATGAGCAAGAAGAGGCGGAAAGAGTAGCCCGTCAATCAAGAATGTACCAATTTGTTGACAACACTTTGTACAGAAAGAGGCCAAACGGGGTGAAATTAAAGTGCATTTGCCGGGAAGATGGATAGAAGCTATTGGCAGAGATACATGAAGGAATGTGTGGCTCTCACATTGGGTCACGCGCGCTTGTCGGCAAGGCGTTCCGTCAAGGATTCTAATGGCCGACAACCCTTCAAGACGCCTTGGCGGTGGTTACCAGATGCGAAGCATGCCAGTTCCACGCCAATGACATACACTAGCCAGCTCAAGCTCTTCAAACCATCCCTCTTTCCTGGCCTTTCTTGGTCTGGGGGCTCGACATCGTCAGCCCTTTTCCCCATGCTACCAGGGGCTTTGAATTCTTGTACATTGCAATCGACAAGTTTACAAAGTGGCCTGAGGTAGAGCCAGTGAGAAAGGTGACGGCATAGTCAGCTATCAAGTTCCTCAAAGGATTGGTTGCTCGCTTCGGCGTACCCAATAGGATCATCACCGACAACGGCACCCAGTTCACGAGTCGCGCCTTCACGGCATACTATCAAGAACTTGGAAACAAGATCTGCTACGCCTCCGTTGCTCACCCGAGGAGCAATGGACAGGTGGAGAGGGCAAATGCAGAAGTGCTGTGTGGTCTCAAGACCAGAACTTTTGACAAGCTGCACATGTGTGGAAGACGCCGGGTGGAAGAGTTGCCGGTGGTTCTTTGGTCACTCAGAATGACACCAAGTCGAGCCACTGGCCAGACGCTCTTCTCCCTTGTATATGGTGCAGAAGCGGTGCTCCCCACAGAACTCAAATACGGGTCACCTCGAGTTTTGGCCTTCGACGAGGAGGATCAAGAAGAGCTACGGCAAGATGATGCCACGCTCCTTGAGGAGGATCGTTTCCGGGCTTCTGGCCATAGTACCAGCAAGCTTTGCACCGCTACCATAGCCGCAAAGTTAATGCCAGGAACCTTGAGGAAGGCGACCTTGTTCTTCGTCGGATTCAATCCACGAAGGGGAAAAACAAGTTGATGCCAAAGTGGGAAGGCCCTTACCGGGTAATACGAGTCACTAGGCCTGGCGCAGTCCACCTAGAGACCGAAGATGGTACCCCTGTGCTCAACTCATGGAACATTGAGCATCTTCGCAAGTTTTACCCACAAGGCACGGTTGCCGGGCTACTCGGCGACCTCTTTTGTACAAGTTTTCCGGCAAGGCATGTAATCCTTTGTACAGAGCCGGGTGCAGACCCTGTGCGTAGTGAATAAAATCTAAGTGTTTCGCAACATTTGTCAAAGTACATATTTATTTATGTTGCATACAGTGTTGTGCCACATTTTGCCTTGTATGAGATGATTAACGGACCGTCGAGGTTCCAGCCTCCTCTTTTCTCTTCTTTCTTTTTTAAAGGAATGAAGTGTTCCTCGCGTGCAAGTTTCTCAGGAGGAGTGACGGTATGGATACCAAATGACGCTCAAGATATCATTTATGACAAGAAATACAGCAAAGAAAAGCTAAGTTGCAAAACTTTGAAATAAAATTCTTTGTTGTAATGGCTTTTCCTTGAATGATTTACGTCTTTGTGTGAAAAACCTGCACGCGAAGGAACCTTGTCGGGATTGTTCGCGTTCTTATTTCTGTTTCGAGTCCGCTCAACAGTGTAAGCTAGTCGCATCAAAACTGATGAGTGTATCTTGCCGGATGGGCGGCACCTCCGGCAAGCTGCTAAGGATCCGTCCTCAAGCGTTAGCCGCGAGTATGTGCGCACCAGCAAGTTTTTCGACAAGCGTAGGGAGCAAAACATACAAGGACAGAATCATAAAGGGAACAACATGCGTTCATTCATCAAAATACAAGTCATATTATATCAAAGCACAGAGCAGATCTAACTTAAGATAGTTCTGTCTTTTACATGATCTCACTCGCGGCAAGGTGTGATGACAAGATTAATTCGTGATTCTGCCCTGCGTCCTGGAGAACTGGCCAACCTTGCCAGTAATTGGGGCGACAAGCGCTTTGGCGGCGTAGGTGTCCATCCCCTTTGGCAAGCTAGTGAAGGCCCTGGAAATATCGATTCCAGGGTTACGGTGGACGATCTTGACGAGAACCTTGAAGAGTATATCTCGGCTAAGCTTGCGGGATTCGTTGGCAAAGGAAGCGGACCACTCTTCATGATGCTTCTCCAATGCCTCGACAAGGCCCTCGAAGAAGAGAGTTAAGCTGTCACTTGCCGCTTCTTGGTTGTTGGGGGAATAGCTATATTCCGTCAGGCCCATGATGACAAGCTGGGCACTGAGCTGCTCTGCGGCTTCTACAAGGCGGTTGGTCCACAGTTGCAAGATGCCCTTCAGCATGTTAAAGGAATTCTCAGCATCGGCAAACGCAGATTTTCTCCCTGGCCTTGGCGCCTTGGAGATGCTCTTCCAAAGTGGACAGTTTCAGCTTCAGATCTTCCTTGGCATCGGCAGCTTGGCAAATTCTTGACTCTTGGCTGATAGCTGTGTCTGCAGATCACTCAAGGTGTGAGCTGCCTTCTGCGCTGACTCTTGAAGAGTCAAGAGCTCCATCCTGTTGCCGGCGAGGTCTTCTTCAAGCTTTGTTACCTTGGATTCCAACTCCACCTTGGCGGCCTTGGCTGTTCCTGCAGCCTTGATGGACTCCAAGAGCTTATCACCATGAACCAGAGCTTGAGTCTCGATGGACTTCTTATGGTTCTCTTCTAGCTCTCTGGTTTGCTACATAAGCAGGGTTTGGATCTCTTCATCCTTGCCGCAGAGCTTGGCGGCAAGTGCATCTTCTCGAGCGGCAAGGTCTTTTTCTTTGATGATGAGCTACGTTTTGCGCTCCACTAACTTGCCGTCCAAGGCCGCTACCTTCTCCTTAGTAGCGGCAAGCATCTCATCCTGCCTCTTGACGCTTTGGAACTTCTCATTGTACCACCTGCGGATCTCTTCCGCCTTCTCTTTCAACTTCTGTTCAGCCAACTCCATGGTTTGTTGCTGCATGTGGAGCTTCTCCCAACGCTTGCCGTAGCGATCTTGCACGTCCTTGAAGCCGGCAGCCATCATCTTCAAGAAGGCAAGATCTGGAGAGCTGTCGTCGGAGCTGTCTGGTACCATGACACTGGTGGAGAAAGGCACCAAGATTTCTGCAATTGCATCTTCAAAGACAGGTTCCCCGACACCAGATGAGCTAGGGGCTCCGGATTCCTACTGCTGTTTGATAGATCCCAAAGGACCCGCCAGAGATTGCGTCTCGGTTGCGCTGAGATGAACATCAGTGCTTGGCTTGTCGCTGCTAGCCTCTCCTATCTCAGCATCTGCTATGATAGGGTTAGATGTGTTCCCGGATGGTTTGTTAGGCTCTTCAAGAGTTCTCCTGGCCTCCTGAATGGCGGATGCAGTGGCCCCTTCGGCAGAGATCTTGGTGGCCTCATCGGCGGTGCTCTTCGCAATCTCCTCCACAGAGACCTCCCCTTCTTCCGGAGAGGTTGGTTCTACAAGACAGGAAAGAAGCGGAGAGCAAGATGAAATCGAAATTTCAGGACAAGTTCAAGAAAACAAAAAAGAAGGATTGACAATGATAAGATTACATCTGGAAAGTGACTTACCTTGATGAGCATGAGGAGGGGATGCCGTTCTTCCTACGGCAACCTTGGTTGCTATCGCTCGGTCTCCAGCAACGTTAGTTGTCGGAGGGTCCTCGATGCAGGCGAGCTCTTCTTGGTTCTCCTCTAGGGGAGGGCTGCTCCTTGTCGGTGAAGGTCTTGGCGACGGTTCAGAGGTTGAGGGTGCCGTCAAGGGATCTAATCCTTGGCACTCTCCTTCTGGCTGGCCGCTTCCCGACTCATTGTTGGTCTCCATTGCAAAAGACTCGATGACGGTGCTTGCCAGTGGGAATTGGATGTGAGCCTCATGCTTGGGGCTCGAGCCAGCAACTTCAGATGAGTTTGCACCTTGATCAGTGCTTGTTGCCGTCTCGCCCTCTTCGGTAGTTCTGGGCTTCTTTCTATACCTTTCCACCAAGGGCACCTCATCCCTGCAAGATCAGAACAGTCAAGATGATTAGTTCAACAACAATATCAAGACAATTGTAAGAATGATAGATGAAGATGATAGACTTACTCTTCCTCCTCTTCACGATCACTAAGGATAGACAGGTCCCAGTGCACCGTATCATCTGTGCCGGAGGGTGTAGGTGGAGGCGGCATCTTCCTAGCCCGCTTAGCTCTTGACGGAGCCGGGGGCTGTGAAGCACCCTCGCTCTCTGCAGTTGATGAAGTTGGCTGCCAAGAAGCAGCACCGCGAGGAGGCTGACGCTGGGAAGTTGAGCCCAGGAAGCTGCAGCTGCTGCCTTGGTACCGACAAGTTCCTTACTTGTCGGCTCGGTGTGCGCTGCCTTCTTCTGGGCAACCTTCTTGGCGATGGCCGTCTTCAGTTTTGCAGGAGGAGGACAAGGTGCTTCCTCCTCTTCCTCTTCATCTGAAGATTCTTCGGGCTCCTCCTCATCTTCCTCAGATTCCTTGCTTTGATCCTCGTGACCTACATGCTTTTCGGCATGATCTTTGGCGTGCCCTCCGCTGCTGGTTCCCGGGGCTTCAGCATGCTCTTCGGCATGTTCTTCGACGCGTCCCTCAGTGTTGATGCCTTTAGTCGCCCGGGAACGAGCTGCTTTCTTGATCTCTTCAGCTCTGGCAACAAGGTACTCCTCTCATCCATTGTCGGGTGAACCATGTCATCCTCGACCCGGATGGCCTCCTCTTTCAAGCCGTCAAGCCAGTCACTCACTTCCTTCTTAGAAGGCACCTTCCAAGTGCTCAGAACTATCTTGGCATCACAGTCCGGCATCATTGCCAGGATGGAAGCCTTGGTGGTATTGTTGCAAAGTGGGATCACCTTTGCCGTCAAGTGAAAGTTGCATCCTTTGTTGAAAAGTTGGCAGACGAGCCAGTAATGCTCCATTACCATCAAGTTGTTGACGAGGCCTGGGTACAGACGCATGGTATCAGCAGGGTTCTTATTGTCCGACGCTTTCCGGCCTCCTCTCTGTTGCAATGGGGCAATCCGGCGACGAGTGAAATCCGCTCCCACCATCTCGATGGTCAAGCTGGACTCCTTGAGGCTGAGGAGCCTAAACAGTGCCACACCAAGCTTGCCATCATTGGGGTCAACGTTGCTCCAGTTGGTGGCCTTCTTGATCTTCTCGGGTCTGAGATGACAGAATGCCGGGAAGTCCTGCTGCTTGATCCAGCACCAATCAGCCCGCCACTCATTCCATTTGATGTGCAACTTGCCGTCCAGATAATGCCTCTTCAAGTTCAACCTGGGGATCTAGGTGACGCTGCCAGAGAGAGCGTCGTCCTCGACCCGAGGAACGAAGAAATGCCAGAACAGAGCTACATTTGGGGCTATTCCTATGAAGTTTTCACACAAATGCGCAAAGTCTGACATGCAAGTAATTGCATTGGGTGATAAATCTAGCAGTCTGAATCCATAGGAGTTCGTCACTTCTACGAAGAAATAAGAGAATGGTGGGCACAATCCACAGTACAAATACCCGGCGAAGAAGTGGAATTGGTCCTCTGCTGGGGGGGGGGGCAGATCCTGGTAGCACCACTGTGGCCTCGTGATCCTTTGTCTTCCTCATATAAACATACAAGTACTTCCTCTCCAGATCTTCAGCTGTCAGCGCCGGTGGGAAGATGGCGTTCTCGCGCCACTGTGCGGCTTTGGCGGCCTTCTTCTCCTCTGCCGCCGAATTGACCAGCTTTGCGGCCCTCTTCGGTGCCATGGCGATGCTTGGAGAAGGAGACTGGGTGGAAAAGGAGCGGAGCGGCGTGGAGGCGTTGTGCTCTGTTCTTCCGTGAGGTTGAAGACGGAGGCGACTGGCTAGATTAGGGAAGAAGAGGGGTAAATGAGTGGCGCCCCCTCGCGAGTGCCCTTTTATGGGGAAGGAGCGAGGGGCTGGCTCTTTACTGCATTACGTGGATGTGCTTTTGCAGGCGCACTACCCCAGTCGCCATTTCGTTCCACCTCTCCCACGTCCTGCATTCAACGGTGTCGAGGGTAAATAGTGACAACAAAGATTGCGACAGTGATTCTGCGCCACGTGTATCTGTGCATCTGTTAGGGCCTAGCCCAACGACACCTCGCACGCGCATGTAGCCTAGGCCCGGTGGCTCCTATCGGTGTATGAAAACATGGGTGTTATCATACCCTGACTTATGCACAGACAGTTGCAGCCTCCCCGGCGACAAGAGTTTGCCGGAGGATTGCTTCTGTCAAGGCTCAAGACTAGGTTGACAAGACCATGGAGAAGACCTCGAGGCAGGTCGTCAAGAAGTACCAGTGCGGTACTGAAGATGAAGACTATCCTTGCCGGTAAGCTCTACACCGGCAAGGCGAAGGCCCGGCAAGCTCCATGTCGGCAGGCTCTTTTTGTCTCAATGCCGCTCCACCTCATCAACCAGATAAGCATATATTGATAGGTGTCGAGCGGGCTGGCAGCCAAGCAGAGCTTGTCAAGGCACGTGTCAGCATGCCGCCCGAAGATTTGCTTTAATGTCACCCGTCCCTGGATCGTGTCAAGGTAACAGAGGGTAGCTGGATGAGCGGTGTGGAACCTTTGCCGGAACTCACCTCCTCAACGTAGCACCTAACGGTGCATTTAATGCTTTTGTCCTGCATGATAACAGTGCAATCACTGTACATACCCCGTAATTACCATCTTAGCCACTGTGGTGACCCCTTGGCCTATAAAAGGAGGCCCACGACTACTGATGGAGGGGTCGAACCTTAGCTCAATTACGCGTAGCAGCTGCACTTCCCGCGCACCTTGCCGGAAAAGTTTCGCTCCCTTGTACTTTGAGCTCAAACACAATCAAACCACCAAAGTAGGAGTAGGGTTTTACGCCTCGAGGCGGCCCGAACCTGGTAAATTGTTGTGTGTTCTTACATCTACCGATCTTGCTCTTTGTGCACGTCGATTCCCACAGCCAAACCGCAAAGGGATCGTCTTGATCCCATAGATCGTCGTACCCCACGACAGAATGCATAACTTCTATGAAGAAAACTGAGAAGGGTGGGCACAGTCCATAGTAAAAATACCCAACGAAGAAGTGGAACTGGTCGTCTGGCTGAGGAAGGGATCCTGGGAGCACCAATGTGGCTTCGTGGTCCTTCGTCTTCTCCGCATACACGTACGAGTACTTCTTTTCCAGATCATCGGCTGTTAGCGCTGGCGGAAAGATGGCATTGTCACGTCGCCGTGCTGCTTTGGCGGCCTTCTTCTCCTCCACCGCTGAATCAATTGGCTTTGCAGCCCTCTTCGGCACCATGTTGGTCTTTGAAGAAAGAAATTAAAGGGAAGGAGGGCGGAGCAGCGCGGAGGCGCTGTCGGAAGTCGGGCTCCGGGGACCCAAAGGTTCGAACACTGGGGTGAGCTCGTTCCTACCACCTCGTCCCCTACCACAGCTCAACTACAACAAAGCTACGACAAGAGCGCGCGAGCGGGGGCAGGCCGGAGACACAGCGGTTTACCCAGGTTCGGGCCACCTTGCGGTGTAAAACACTACTCCTGCTTGTGTTTCTGGGATTGCTGTGGCGCGAGAGTACAAGCTTTTGAGTGGAAGAGTCAATCCTTCCTACAGCAGCACCCTGCCCTCCTTTTATAGCTGCCTTGGTCCTCTTCCCCCGAAAACATTGGCGGGAAGGGTTGCCACACAACGGCAAGTTTGAAGGGGGACAGGGGCGCAGTCTATCCTGACAAAAGGTGGTCTTCGTCTGCAAAGCGATCATCCATGACGCGCCTGTGGGCTCGGGGATCACCTCCACCCCTGCGCGCCCATTGTCTTGGTCTTCTTTCACCAATCGGGCAACCTTTGGGGGTTGCTTTGGGAAACGGACTACTGGCCTTGCTCCCTTAGCACAAAAGGGGAAGTCCTCACCATCCGCGCTTGCTGGGTGGTCTCTGTCGCCATTTGTCGCCGCACGCATCACCCACATGGTGGGCACGAGACCGTGCAACCGAGCCGAACAACACTTGACTTGCGTGTCTTCGGGAGGGTGACTCGGGAGGCAACCTTAGGAGGCCGCCTCGCAAGAGGGCCTCGCGAGGCTCTCAGTGAAGCCGTGGCTGAGTCTTGCCTGCCTGCTCCCTGAGGAGGGGTCCTCAGGAGGCCGGGGCCTCATGAGGGGTCTTGCTTGGGGTGCCCGCTGGTGGGCCACCTATTGGGCCACTGCCAGGCACTGCGCACTGGGCCGCAGGCAGACGGGCCGAGGTACCCTGGGTTCTACGGGCCCGACAGTAGCCCCCGGGCCTGCGGCACACATGTTCCCACCTATTCGGGGGTGAAACGACGCAGGCCCTAACTGCCTGCGGGCCAGGCGCGACGCGTGGCGCACGATGTGACGGGGGACGCCCCCACTTCTCCCACGATGCCTCGGTAACTACCTGTGCTGACATAAAGTGTGCCCGCGCATGGTGCTAGGCCATCATTGCCTTCCTGCACGCTGCTCCGATTCCCGGCGCCGAAGAAGGCGGAGCGACCGGGAGAACACCACCATCGAGCATAAAGAGGGGAAAGCGGAGAGCCGGGTTCCTTCGCCCATCTTCTTCTCATCTTGCTCCTTTTTCCCTTTCCTTCCTTGTCTTCCAGAGCCACTGCTGAGATGGCGAGGGGCAGCGGACGAGCTCGCGCATCCGCCGCCGCTGCGAGGGTTCCGCCCGGGGGGCGCGGGCGCCCCTCGGCGGTTGTCGAAGCTAGGCCGAGCGCTCAAGGGAGGGCCGGTGCCCGCGGCCGAGGCGGGCACGGCAGGACGACCGCCCATCCTCCCCAAGCGGGGTTCCATTCGGCAGATGCGATGTACGAGTTCAACATGGGGATGCACCGCCGGCCTTGCAGCTGGCTCCAACTCCCCGACTCCTCACGAAGGTGATGGAGGGGAAGGAGCCCCTAGGGCTGTGGGTGCAGGCGGATGGCTGCTGCAACGGGCCCTCCTGGGAGGCAACGAAGTTTGCCCCTTGCGGCTTCATGTTCTTGAAGCAGGGGTGGAAGTCTTTTGCCCTCGCCCGCGGCCTGAAGCGGGGGCACCTCCTCCAATTCAAGTATGATAGAGCCGCCACGCTCTTCATGAAGATCTTCGGGGCCTCCGGGACCCGCCTTGGGTGCTGCGCGGAGAGCGAGGACGACAGCGGCTCCAAGTGCTCTGACGAGAGCGGCAGCAGCAGTAGCGGGGGCCAGAGCGGCAAAGGCTCCCCGCGCATCAATAGCGAAGACGAAGACTCCGACTAGGCGCAGGCGGCATCCATGTTGGATCTCGAAGCACGCCGCGTCCCCCTTGATCTATTTCTTTTGTTCTTTTTTCCAGCGCCAGATCGATGTAACCACAGGAGGGCGTGAAAATAGTGACTTTTGCTTAAGTAGTGCATATTTTATCGTAACGTATATTTCCTCATGAGGCGCTCTCGTGAGGCCTCGTTTATCTCTTCTTGTCTGCCATGGTGCTCTACGTCATCAGGACCCAGCCCCCGGGCGGCTATAGCCATCGCTGGTATGTCTGATCGTGTTGCCTGAACAAGGCCAGGAGGTGTAGGGCACTGAGGCGGTAAGGACGCCTGAGACGCGATGCTTAGAGAGCCCCCCTTTGGCGTGCAAGCGGCTCACGCGAAGGAGAAACCGTGGGCACTCAATAAGATTGCCAGAAGAAGGAGCTGAGAGATGACGAGGGCGTCTCGTGAGATAGTCGGACTTAGCTTTTGCGGAGAAGGGGGGCGCCGGGCGAGCTGCGGCTCAGGAGTTGTGCCTGGCTCACGAGGCGTGCCTCGCAAGGCTTGGCCCGCGAGATCTTCTGCTCGCAAGGCCTCCTGCTTAGATGACCGCAGTAGGCCAGCCCGCGGGACGCCACCCGCGAGGCTTCAGGGGATCCGAAGGGGTGTCCCGCCGGGGCTACCTCGCAAGCCGGCGCTCGCGGGGCGTTCCGAGCGTCTTTCTCCTGGGACAACTGCACGTCGACAAACCTCACGACAGGGGAGCGACGCGCGCTTGCTAGCTTGCTCGTGGCCATTACGTGAGGAGATAAGGCACCGAGGACCTTGGCGAGGTGGCGTGCATGGGAGCAGGCCCGTGAGCCAGAGCTCAGTCACTTGGGTTTAGCGGCGCTATAGGGACGGACCCGAGCATAGTCGCCGTGCCTAGCCCCCATTCAAGGAATGGTCAGGAGGGAGATCGCGAGCGCGCGGCGCTCTCGAGATAGCATCGTACCAAATACACAATTATGTAAGCAACATGAACTTACTGGGGCATAACAATAAGATTCATTACACAACCAAAAGAGATGCGGTTGCCATGTCCGGCATGGGTCAGCGTGAGGTTGGTGCAGCCCGTGGCGTGCCCTCAATTGAGCAAAATAAAATCACCTTGCAGGAAGGATCCCGAAAGCGATGGCGAGGGGGAACTCCAGCCGCACGAGGCAACGCTTGAACGCACCTGGCAGAATTGTGCTGGAGAAGTGCGCAGATCGCCTGGCGAGGCATGCTGTGGAAGCTCACTCCTCAGGGGTCGAGGGGCTCCTAAGGCCCGAGGGGATCGCGAGGCTTAGTGGGGGAGAAGTCTGAGGAGGCGACACGCTGGGGGCGTCCCGGGAACTCTGCATCCCTCGCTGCCCAAGGCCCCGACGCGGAGTGCGCCAGCCACTGGAAGGTGGCGCTGGCGTTCCTCAGGCCGAAGGGCATGCGAGCGTAGCCGGTGGCGGAGTCCATGCCCTGGCCGGCGCGTGGAAGCAGGAATGGGTCCTGAGGGCAGGCCTTGTTGAGGCTCGTGAAGTCGACGCACATACACTCCTTGCTGCCCTTTTGGGGACGACGACTGGGTTGGCGAGCCATTCGGGATGGCGCACCTCATGGACGACTCCAGCTTCTTGCAGCTTGTGCACTTCTTGAACAATGAACTCTTGCTTCTCGGGCGCCTGGCGCCGCGCTTTTTGCTTGATGGGGCGTGCATTGGGGCACACCGCTAAGTGGTGCTCGATCACCTCCCTCGGTACACCGGACAAATCAGATGCCTTCCAGGCGAAAGCATCCGAGTTTGCCCAAAGGAAGGTAACGAGCGCGCCTTCCTATGCAGGAGAAAGGCAGGTGCCGATGGTGAAGGCAGGGCCTGAGCCGCTGCCGTCAACTGACACCTTCTTTGTCTCGGCGCGGTCCTGCGAGAACAGCTGCTTCTTCTGCGCGGGCGTGGCCTCAGGAGGCTCGACCGCGTCCTTGTCAGCTGGATGGGCGGCAGCAGTAGCCTTGTAGGCGTGCTCAAGGGAGCAGATCGCGTCCTTCTCATCGCAGGAGACGGTGATGATGCCGCTGCAGCCAGGCATCTTGAGGACGTTGTACGCATGGTGAGACACCGCCGTGAACTTGGCGAGCGCGGGGTAGCCCAAGATGGCATTGTAGGGCAGGCCGAGGTGGGCGACGTCGAAGTCGATGAGCTCAGTGTGATAGTTCTTGCGGGTGCCGAAGGTGACTGGGAGGCGCACCTGCCCCAGAGGCAGCGTGGAGCCGTCGGTCACGCCCGAGAAGGGCCTCGTCGGCATGAGCTGCTCGTAGGGCACCTGGAGCTGCTCGAAGGTCTCGATGGAGAGCACGTTAAGGCTGGCTTGTCGGGGCCAGATTTCCGAGACACAATATCCCAGAAACAACCCCTCGTGTCACCACCAGCCCCAAGATCATTTTTACTGGTGGACACGTCCTTGATATAGATTACCAGGCATTTACAAGAATTGGATACAAGACCATAAAGGTCTAATGATGCAACAATGATTTCTAACAGCGGATGGCAAAAGCAGGTAGCGGATCTCTAATTCTAGTGGAAGCTCCAATCCCACAGGAATGGCTGACCAGAATAACTCCTATCTCGCATGGCTGCTATCTTAGGCTCCTAGTCCGCACGGATGCCGCGGTAGTACTCCTTGTTGAAATCCTGACCTAGCCAATTAAATAGCCAGGGACAAGCCAATGAGTACATTTGAATGTACTCGCAAACATTATGAACAAAAGATATACCAAATGCATATGCTCATGATGGATTAATTTATATGCATATGTTGACTGAAAATTAAAGCATGGCATGATAAATATCAAGACGGTGCGGATGAATAAGTATATTACTTTAGTAATAAACCAAGAAAATAAAATGGAGCATCGGGCGCTGGACCGCCCGAGAAATTCCAAGAAATATGCCAAACGGGTGTCTAAAAGTGACGCCTCGAGTGGCCTTGAAAAGAAATGCCAAATCGGTGTCCGAAAGCGACGCCTCAAGAGGTCTTGAAAAGAAATGCCAAACGGGTGTCTGAAAGCGACGCCTCGAGAGGTCTTGAAAAGAAATGAGTATCCAGGTGGACTAGCCATCCCAAGTGACACTCAGAAAAGAAAATAAAACTGAATATCCAGGTGGACTAGCCATCCCAAGTGATACTCAGAAAATAAAATAAAACTGGGTATCCAGGTGGTCTAGCCATCCCAAGTGATACTCAGAAAATAAAATAAAACTGGGTACCTAGGTGGTCTAGCCATCCCAAGTGATACTCAGAAAATAAAATAAAACTGGGTATCCAGGTGGTCTAGCCATCCCAAGTGATACTCAGAAAATAAAATAAAACTGGGTATCCAGGTGGTCTAGCCATCCCAAGTGATACCCAAGGTTGCACATAGAAGAAAAGGGTAAGTCCACAATATCATTCATGTTAACAATAATATTCATGCTGGCATCAGCGATGTCAATAATAATCCTGCAAAAATGGATCATGATCAATTTAATTATTTCCTCCTAAGACCGACACTAAGACCGACACTTGACCAACCTAGACTGTAGTCCTTAACCGCGGACACGGCTATTCGAATAGGTATAACTCTGCAGAGGATGTACTCTTTACCCACAAGTAAAGGATTTCTTTAGCCAACACCAAGACGCTGACTAATTCCCATTACGGTCTTTGGGTTGCAACACACCTGACCAGCACACACCAGATTAACTTTCCGGATGCCAGGAATCACCCAAAGCATCGTTCAAGAAAAGCTCTAAGACGGGGAGACCATCATCTCGAATAGCATGGGATCACTATTAATACGCGCAGATTACAAGGGGTGCCCCCCTCTCGACCCAGCCGGAGACACCCATGCCCCCCGACCCGATGACTGGCATTATAACCACCTTCATCATGGCCTCTCTGTACGGTGTGTGCAGGGAAAGGGGTTAACAACTTACTGAACCGTACCCTACCTGTAGCAGGGACAAGTGGCAGCACGAAACAAGTATGGGGGTTACCAGAACAAGACTCGATCTACGGTCGACTCAGGAGGTTTAAGTTTTCCTGCAGTGGTTAGCACAATATATTTCCTTGGTAATACCCAACAGGGTCTCTATCTGGTATGTCCCAACATACCCTCACTGATCATTCTCGTCACAACGAGATTTCAGTCTCATGGTCACTTTTCTCGTGACTCATTCTTTCCTGTAGATTAGCCCGGACCAACATAGGCATATGTGACATGTGAAAATAACCATACTCATTCTTACTTCATGCTCAAATGAAGCTAAAATATCATCTAGGGATCATGCATGTATAACTAGCAATAAGCAAATTTTATTTGAATTCAACATAACCATAATTCGATTATTCTTGCAAACAAACTACCATGCATTCACCATATCAAGTGTTCAAGATGCTTGCCTTGAGCATGTAGAAAGATTGGGTGCACTCCAAAACTTTGAAAATTTTATCTTCCCTCCATTTCCTATTTTCAAAAATATTGCAATTACCACATAAAGCAAAAACAGTATTAAAAAGTTGTCTGGAAATTTTTGAAATAAATACTAAAATAAACTAGATGAAAAATGAGGAATTTCAGAAAAAGAGTCAAATAATTTGGAGTTCACATGATTTTCCTAGGGAATTTCTAAGCCGAAATAAATAAAGAAATAGGCTATTCAATAGATCCAACAAAAACTAAGCTTAGGAAAAATGTTCACCCTAGCTGTATTAATAGAGCATAATTGTAGGAGTATGCAGAAATTTGAAGCATCAAATTTGGTTTTTAAAATATTGTTGTGGAATTAAATGAGATTTACTGTAAAAGAAAAAGAGGAAGGGCAGAAGCGCGCTCTGGGCGGGACTTAGCCGTCTGGCGCTACTGGGCCGGGCCTAGTCGTTCGGCCGCGTGGGAGGCTGCCGACGTCCAAAGTGTACGGGTGGGATTACGTCTTTCCCGCGCAAAGACGGGCTCGGGAAAACCCGTCTCCACTTAAGACGGCTCCGGCGCGGCACTGTCGCTGACGTGCGGGACCCCTCGGTCAGGTTTGACACCGGTCAAACCGGCCGTCTTCCTCCTCTGGCCGAGTGGTGGAGAGGCTTCCGGCGACCTTCGCCGACGATTGGAGGCACGACTCCGGAAGGTGAGCACACCGCCGTGCTCAGGAACTCCTGGCGATCCTGTGGAGGTAGGACTTGGTCATCGGAGAGCCCCAGAGCTCCGGTGGCTTCGATACCGGCGGACGGCGGCGTCGGCCACAAGAGGGATTTCACCTACGGTGGCTCCCGAGCCAAATTGAGAGGGGTGGCAGGTTTGTGAGGTCAAGGGTGAGCTAGTGGTGGAGGAGATGGAGGGGGAGAGGCTGTGGTGGCGTCGGAACCGACGAAACAGTGGTGGCGCTCGTCTCGGCCGGAAACGGGGAAGATGATCTCTTTCGGTTGTTCTGTTGCTTGGGGTGGTTCTAAGAGGGAGGAGGAGGAGTGGTGTTGAGCTAGGAGAGCTCGGGGGTGGCTTTTATAGCCGAAGAAGGTCGGTTCCGCGACGCCTTAAGATAGATACGGCGGCGGCGGCCGTTACTGCGGTAGAGAGGGTGGTTGAGGATGGTGGCCGTGGTCGGTGAGGTCAGTGGGATGGTTGGCGCGCCGCGGATGAGCTCTGATTGTTGGGAATTAAGGCGGGAGACCCTGGCGGAGACATGTCTGAGCGGGACTCGTCGGGCGGCGCTCTTGGTCGCCGTGGACGGCGGTGGCCGATGCTAGAGGCCAAGATCGGTTATCGGCGAGGTCGGTGGATTCAAGGCGATGCCGCCTGGGTGGTTGCGAAGGCCGGGAAGGCAGCAGGGAGGGCCACGCGGGACGGTGCCGACGCCTGCAGTCCCGGCGCTCTGGCCGTGCTCTGTGCATGCGCACAACGTGCTCGATGTAATGCCATGGCATCTACTGGGACCAAAACAAGCCACCAATTGGCAGGATGGTGCTTCTGGGCATGAGAGAGGTGATGGACAAGTTGGTTTGGCCAGAAGAGCCAGTCCCCAGTGCAAGTTCAAAGGAGTTGAAAAATTCTGCCATGCACACAGTGTGCTTGATAAAATGCTAGGGCTAGCTAGGGAACATCTTTGGATGTGAGACTTGGCAGGTTGGTGTCTCCTTGGATGATAGTGATGATGGTGGAGTTGGTTTGGCAAAAAGAAAATTTTGATAGTGCAAGTTTTACCAGAATTCAGTTCTGGACAGAAACTTGGAGGATTTATTTGGTGGGCCAGCATGATGCAAATGGATTTGATCTTCTGGACTTAAGGATTTGGTTGGAAGGACTACAAGTGGGAAAAATTTCAGAATTATTTGAGCAAGGAAAATTAGAGTTGTAGTTGTAACTCAAAAATAGGACAGAATTGAAAAGAGGATGCTTTACTCAAAATTTTCAAAAGACCAAGTTGGGTTTTTGCATAAAAGTGATCTATAGGCATCACTTGACCCCTCATAATTTTTTTGGAATTTTAAAATAATTATTTAAAATAGTTGTAGTGCAATAGAAGCATTTCAGAGATTGGAAATGCTATTAAAAGGAATTATTTTGGGCAAATTTTATTATGAAAATATTTCCCACTGTTATTTAAAGTATAATTAAAATGATTTAAGAAAACTACCAAAGCCCATAATATTTTACAAAAATTTCTATATGGAGGGAAGAATTTTGGAAAACAGAATAGAAAAGAATTTGAAATTAATAAAAGACCTGGTATAATTCAAAATTTTATTTCTGGCCACATTTTACTTAATAAAAATATGATTAAATTTTTGGGGTGTTACACGGCTCCCCCGCCGATGAGGGTCTTGGTGACCGTGACGTTGCTGATGGTGGGAGTGCACAACATGGGGAGCGCGCCTGCGGTGGCCGTAGACTTGGGGTGGTCCTTGGAGTCGAAGGTGATGGCGTACTGCGACCACTTGAGGGGCCACGCGGCCTCAGGCTTCGGGAGGGCGGCGTTCACCTCGCGAGAGAACTGCTTGAAGTGGCGACAGGACGCGGGAGCCTGAGCCCCGCCGAGGATGCAAGAGACCGCGCGAGGCTCTTGGTAGCCCCCAGCGCCCTCGTCAGGCTGGTTGACGTCGTTCTCTGGGGTGGCAGTGGCGAGAGAGCAGCGTTGGCCTGAGGGTTTGCCTTACGAGGCTGATCGCGCCAGGCGGCCTCACAAGGCTGGTTGCGCCAGGCAGCCTCGCGAGGCTGGTCGCGCCAGCCTTTGCGGAAGTTGCCGTTGCTGTTTCGGCCGTCCCAGCGGTTGCCATTGCGGCCGCCTCCGTGGCCGGCGCCGCGGTCGCTGCGGTCGCCTTGACGACCCAGGCGCTCGTCGCGGAGCAACTTGAGCTCCTGGCAATCTTTGGTGCTATGGGAGTGCACGTTGTGGTAGACACAGAGTGGCCGGCCGTCCTTCCTGGGCTTGTCGCGGTCACGGCCGCGCTTCTGCTCGGGCTCCGCCGCAAGCACGGCAGGGCCCTTGTGCTTGACGTCCTTGCTCTTGGCCTTGGCGGCATCGGGCGCCGCATCAGGGTCGTTGTGGATGAAGAGGCGAACTTCTTCAGCCTTGGCGCACTTGTCAGCGAGGTCGAACAACTCAAGCACAGAGTCCAACTCGTTGTTGATGGCGAGCTTCTCGCGCATCTTGATGTCTGTGATGCCGGTGGAGAATGCAGAGATGACGGCCGCGTCGGAGGCACGCGGGATCTTGTTGCGCACCTGGCTGAAGCGCTGGATGTACTTGCGGAGGGTCTCGTCCGGGCGCTACCGCACATGCCGCAGGTCGTTGATCGTGAGGGAGCGGTCATGCGTGCCCTTGAAGTTGGTGACGAACTAGCTGCAGAGCTCGCCCCACGACGAGATCAAAGCCTCAGGGAGATTCATGAGCCAAGAACGCGGGCCATCCTTGAGGGCCATGGGGAACCAGTTTGCCATGACCTTGTCGTCGCCGTTTGCCGCCTCGATGCTCAGCGCATAGAGCTGAAGGAACTCTGCGGGGTTGGGCGTGCCGTCGTAGCGTGGAGGCAGGTCCGTCTTGAACTTGGCGGGCCACACCACCTGATGCAGCTCGCTGGTGAAGGCGCGGCAACCCACGCCGCTCGAGGAAATGCCGCCGGCAAGGGCGGCGCGGTTCTGGCGCCTAGCCGCTGCGACATCCTAGACGGCACGGCCCTGGCGCCGGCGCTGCTGTTCGAGGAGCACACGCGCATCGGGCGGCGCACAACGGACGATCTGGCAGCTGACCTCGTCTCGGACCGGCGAGGACGCACCGCGGGGCGGCTCACACGCCCGCGCGTCGCACTGGTGCCCGGCGAGCTCATCGCGCAGAGGAGGTGGCGGGGGAGCGCCATGCGCGATGTCCCCAGCGCGAGACGGCGGAGGGCGGAGCGAGTGGGAAGGCGCCGGAGTGTCCCCGGCGGCATTGACGAGCTCGATGATGCGACCAAGCCAAGCATTGTAGCCGGTGTCAGCTGGACGGTAGCGGAGCAGCTCACGCGCCATGAGGGAGGAGGAAGCCGGGGCGGTGTGGCCGTCTGCCCGCACGAAGGGGTGCAGGGAGGAGTCTTGCAGCTCCCGGGCGGCCGGGTCGGTGGCAGCAGCGGCTTCGACGTGCCGGCGGTGGTTGCCGCGGCCCACCGGCTCCGTCTGGGCCAAGCGGACCGCCCTGCGCTCAGCGCGCTCGTGGCGAGCGTCGGCCATGAAGCTGTTGGAGTGGATGACGGAGAGGAAGAACAGTAGCGCACCCCTACCTGGCGCGCCAAATGTCGGAAGTCAGGCTCCGGGGACCCAAAGGTTCGAGCACTGGGGTGAGCTCGTTCCTACCACCTCGTCCCCTACCACAGCTCAACTACGGCAAAGTTATGGTGAGAGCGCGCGAGTGGGGGCAGGCCGGAGACACAGCGGTTTACCCAGGTTCGGGCCACCTTGCGGTGTAAAACCCTACTCCTGCTTGTGTTTTTGGGAATGCTCTGGCGCGAGAGTACAAGGTTTTCGGTGGAAGAGTCAATCCTTCCTACAATGGCACCCTGCCCTCCTTTTATAGCTGCCTTGGTCCTCTTCCCCCGAAAACATTGGCGGGAAGGGTTGCCACACAACAGCAAGTTTGAAGGGGGACAGGGGTACAGTCTATCCTGACAAAAGGTGGTCTTCCTCTGCAAAGCGATCATCCATGACGCGCCGGTGGGCTCGGGGATGACCTCCGCCCTACGCGCCGATCGTCTTGGTCTTCTTTCACCAATCGGGCAACCTTTGGGGGTTGCTTTCTGAAACGGACTGCTGGCCTTGCTCCCTTAGCACAAAAGGTGAAATCCTCACCATCCGCGCCTGCTGGCATGGTCTTTGTTGCCATTCGTCGCCGCGCGCGTCACCCACGTGGTGGGCACGAGACCGCGCGACCGAGCCGAACAGCACTTGACCTGCGTGTCTTCGGGAGGGTGCCTCGGGAGGCAACCTCGGGAGGCCGCCTCGCGAGAGGGCCTCGCAAAGCTCTCGGTGAAGCCGTGGCTGAGTCTTGCCTGCGCGCTCCCTGAGGAGGGGTCCTCAGGAGGCCGGGGCCTCATGAGGGGTCTTGGTTGGGGTGCCCACTGGTGGGCCACCTATTGGGCCACCGCCAGGCGCTGCGCACTGGGCCGCAGGCAGACGGGTCGAGGTACCCTGGGTTCCACGGGCCCGACAGGCGGTGTGCTCTGTTCTTGCGCGAGGTTGAAGATGGAGGCAGCTGGCTAGATTGGGGAAGAAGAGGGGTAAATGAGCTGCGCCCCTTCGCGAGTGCCTTTTTATGGGGAAGGCGTGGGGGGCTAGCTCTTTACTGCCTGACGTGGATGCGCTTTTGCAGGCGCACTACCCCAGGCGCCGCTTCAATCCACCTCTCCCACATCCCGCATTCACCGCGCATCGTGGGCATCCAGTAAAAATGAACATTACAGCAGTGATTCTCTGCCACTTGTGTCTATGCATCTGTTTGGGCCTAGCCCAATGACGCTTCCCACACACGTGTGGCCCAGGCCCGGGGGCTCCTGTCGGTGTATAAAAACATGGGCATTTTTATACCCTGACTTATGCACAGACAATTGTAGCCTTCCTGATGGCAAGGGCTTGTCGGAGGATTGCTACCGTCAAGACTCAAGACTTGGTTGGCGAACCCATAAAGAAGACCTCAAGGCAGGCCATCAATAAGTACTAAGTTAGTACTGAAGATGAAGACAACACTTGCCGGCAAGCAACACACCGGCAAGGCGAAGGACTGGCAAGCTCCGTGCCGGCAAGCCCTCTCTGCCTCTCCACTGCTCCACCTCATCGATCAGCTAGTCGCTTGTCAATAGGTGTCGAGCGGGTAGGTAGTTTGGTGAGACTTGTCGGGGCACATGTCAGCACGCCGCCTGAAGATCAACTTTAATGACACCTGTCCTAATGGCGTGTCAAGCTAATAGAAGGTAGCTGGGCGAGCATTGCAGGAACCTTGCCGGAGCTCGTTCCCAGCGTGACACCTAATGGCACATTTAATGCATTTGTCCTAATTCGGCAGAGTTAGGTATGATAGCACTGTAGCTATCACCTCATTACGTAATTACCTTTTTGCCACTGTGGTGACCCCTTAACCTATAAAAGGATGCCCATGGCTACTGGTAGAAGGGTCGACACTTTGCTCATTTGCATGTAGTAGCTGCACTGCTCGCACAGCTTGCCGGCAAGCTGCGCTCCTTGTAACTTGAGCTCATACACAAATAATCCACCAAAGCAGGAGTAGGGTTTTACGCCTCACGGCGGCCCTAACCTGGGTAAATCCTGTGTGTGTTCTGCTAATTCTGTTCTTTGTGCTCGTAGATCCCCACAGCCGAACCGCAAAGGGATCTTTGCTGGTCCCATAGATTGTCTTGGTCGTACCTAAACACCAGCATTGGGGGGACGGGACGTAGCAGCTATGGAGGCCACCAGTCGTCTTGATATCCTGGCGGAAGTTGTGTGAGGTGATGGTGGCTTCATCTGCCATGCCTAGAGAAAAACAAATGTTCTGCATCCTGCAGAAAGAGGTTTGTATAGGGGGATGCATGAGAATGTTTCCATGTCTATAGGAGGAACGCGTCGTTGTAGCTCTACCTGTCGTGAGGAGAAAAGCGGTTGTCGAGCACGCTGCGGGAAGAGGTTCGTACGGGGTGGACCCGAGAACATTCCCATGAGGCAGGAGAGACGCGGCACTGTGACTCCTCCTACCATGCGGGGAGAAAGAAATTAGTGCCCGATGCCCTACTGAAAAGCGATTCGTACAAGAGAGATCATGAGAACATTTTCTTTGTGGTAGGGGGAATCACATCGTTGTAACTCGTCTCGCAGGGAGGAGAGAAATGGGTACCCAGCACCCTGTGAAAAGAGGTCCGTATGGGTGATGCCCCAGAATGTTTTCATAGCAGCAGGGGGGCGTGCCGTCGTAACTCCTCTAGCCTTGGGGGAGAAACGAGTGTTCAGTAGTCTCGCTGAAAGAGGCCCGAGAGAATATTTCCATAATGCGGAAGGAACAAATCATTGTAAATCCACCTAGGCGTTACACATGGTAGTGACAAAGGTAGGGAAACCATCATACCAGCCTTACTGCTTAGCGGGGGAGACCCCGGATACATATTTACAAGAATTTCTTGCTCAGGGGTAGAACTTGCGAAGATGCTCGATGTTCCATGCGTTTGGCACGGGGTTCCCTTCCTCCATTTCCAGTAGGACCAACCCGGGTCGGGTGACGTGGACCACCTTGAACGGGCCTTCGCAGATAGGCGATAGCTTGTTGAGGCCCTCGCGAGATTGTAGCCGGCGGAGGACAAGATCCCCGGCTTCCAGCGTGCGAGAACGGATGTGCCAACTGTGGTAGCAGTGGAGTCCCTGTTGGTATCGAGTGGCGCGGACGGCGGCATGGCACCGCGCTTCCTCCATGATAGCGATTCCCTCGGTCCATAGGCGAGCTTGTCTTGACTCGTCGTAGGCCTTCACCCGGGGTGATCCATGGGAGAGCTCGGTTGGGAGGACAACCTTCGCTCCATACATGAGGAAGAAGGGTATTTCGCCGGTTGACTTTGTAGCCGTTATGCTGATGGACCGTAGCACGGAAGGAAGTTCTTCAATCCAATTCCGGCCGCACTTCTTCAACCTGTCGAACGTCCTGGTCTTGACCCCTTTCAGCGTTCTGCGTTGGCACGCTCGGCTTGTCCATTGCTGCGAGGGTGCGCGACGGAGGCGAAACAAATCTTGGTGCCAATGTTGTCGCAGTAGTCCCGAAAAGCGCCGCTGGTAAACTGGGAGCCATTGTCGGTGATTATTTGGTTGGGGACCGCGAAGCGGGACACCAACCCACTGATGAACTTGACGGCCGATTGGGCTGGAATGGTGCGGACGGGTTCTACCTCGGTCCATTTAGTGAACTTGTCGATGGCGACGTAGAGGTACGAATAACTGCCTACGGCGCGCGGAAAAGGGCCTAGTATATCCAGCCCCCAGACCGCGAAGGGCCAGGAGAGCTGGATAGTCTGGAGGGCCTAGACAGGCTGGTGGGTTTGCTTGGCGTGGAACTGGCAGGCTTCGCGGCTTCGCACCATTTCAGCCGCATCTTGGAGGGTCGTGGGCTAGAAAAATCCTTTTCGGTAGGCCTTGCCTACCAGGGTGCGAGATGAGGTGTGACTACAGCATTCACCTCCGTGGATGTCCGCGAGGAGTTCGCAACCATCTTCACAGGATATGCATTTGAGGGAGACTCCATTGGGACAGACCCAGTACAGGTCTCCGTCCTTCAAGTAATATAGCTTGGACTGGCGCGCGATCCTTTCCGCGTCGGCTTCACCTTCCGGGAGGATTTTCTGAGTTAAGAAGTTCCTTATTTTTTCCGTCCAATCTAGGTCTGGGCGGGCTAGGGATAGTAGGGCATGATTGTCGCGAGGCGCAGCGCCATCGGGGGGGGGGGGGGGGGGCTCGCGGTGGTCCCCTTCCCTTCCGGCCTGTTATCATTTTGGATAGGCGCTTCCTCCTCCAGCTCCTTGATCCAAACGGATGGCTAGGTGAGCCTCTCCTCGAATACACCAGGAAGGAGCGGCTCCTGCCTGGTGGACTTCTTGGCGATATCATCGGCGTCATGGTTGTCGAGGCGCGGGATTGATAACCCACAAGTATAGGGATCACAACAGTTTTTGCGGGTAGTACTTCACCCAGATTTATTGATTTGACACAAGGGGAGCCAAAGAATATTTGCGAGTATTAGCAGTTGAGTTGTCAAATCAACCACACCTAGAGAACTAAATAACCGCAGCAAAGTGTTTAGTAGCAGAGTAGTATGATAGTTTTGATAGTAGTAGTAACAGCAGCAATAGTAACAGAAACTGTAACAGAAGCAGTTTTGTAGTGATTGTAACAGCAACAACAACGAAAGTAACTTAGCAAAGATCAATATGCGAAAAGCGTAGGCATTGGATTGGTGATGGATAATTATATTGGATGGCATTCATCATGTAACAGTCACAACCTAGGGCGATACACAATAGCTCCAATTCATCAATGTAATGTAGGCATGTATTCCGTATATAGTCATACGTGCTTATAGTAAGAACTTGCATGACATCTTTTGTCCTACCCTCCCGTGGCAGCGGGGTCCATCAGGAAATGTAAGGGATATTAAGGCCTCCTTTTAATAGATAACCGGAATAAAGCATTAGCACATAGTGAATACATGAACTCCTCAAACTACGGTAATCACCGAAAAGAATCCCAATTATTGTCGCCTTGGGGTATGCGGATCATAACACATAATAGGTGCATATAACTTGCAAGATAGGATCAAGAACACAAATATATTCATGAAAACATAAAGGGTTCAGATCTGAAATCATGGCACTCGGGCCCTAGTGACAAGCATTAAGCATAGCAAAGTCATAGCAACATCAATCTCAGAACATAGTGGATACTAGGGATCAAAGCCCTAACAAATTGACTCGATTACATGATAAATCTCATCCAATCCCATCACCGTCCAGCAAGCCTACGGAGGAATTACTCACGCACGGTGGTGAGCATCATGAAATTGGTGATGGAGGATGGTAGATGATGATGACGGCGTCGAATCCCCCACTTCGGAGCCCCAAACGGACTCCAGATCAGCCCTCCCGATGAAGAACAGGAGGTGGCGGTGGCTCCGTATCGTAAAACGCGATGAAACTTCTTCTCTTATTTTTTTCTCAGTGAAAGAGAATTTATAGCATTGGAATTAGGTCAGATGGCCGCCTGTGGGCCCCACAAGGCATCAGGGCGCGCCCTAGGGGTGGGGGTCGCACCCTGTTTCCTTGTGGGCAACAGGTGGCCCCTCTTCTGTTGATTCTTGCGCCAGTAATTTTTATTTATTCCATAAAAATCTTCAAAAAGTTTCGTCCAATTCCGAGAACTTTGATTTCTGCACAAAAATAACACCATGGTAGTTCTGCTGAAAACAGCGTCCGTCCGGGTTAGTTTCATTCAAATCATGCAAATTAGAGTCCAAAACAAGAGCACACGTGTTTGGAAAAGTAGATACGACGGAGACGTATCAACTCCCCCAAGCTTAACTCATTGCTTATCCTCAAGCAATTCAGTTAACAAACTGAAAGTGATAAAGAAAAACTTTTATGAACCCTTTTGTTCTTGTTTCCATATATAAGCTTAACTAGCACCCAAGTTTTCAGCAAAGATCATTGTCGGGGGGATGACCCCCAGGTAGGCAACGAAGCCCGGATCCCTTTCAAAAACATCGGGCCAGGCCAAGCCTCTCAATCCGGCTGGCCCGCGCGCCGGCTCCCCAGCGCGAGCCGGCTCGGCGTGGTGACCCGTCCTGGCCGAATGGCCACTAGAGAGCAGACCCTCGCGACAAGATAAGTAAGGCAACAGCGCCCCCTCCTTTACACCGGCCACGGCGGGCGTGGCGACAGCATACCCTGTGCTCCCGCCTGGGGCGGGCGGTGTCCGGGCGGCGCGTTCCTATTGCTAGGCGGCGCCGACCGTCCCTCACGAACGACAAGACCCACCACAGTGCCGAGCAGCCGACCGAGCCCGCATCCGGCGGACCGGGCACACCCGGCGGACCCGGCGCACCCGGAGAACCCGGCGGACCCGGCGGCCCCCCACCGCCGGCTCCAGACGATGACATCAGGGCCCCATGCCCATGTATCTTTACCCATGTAACCCTGGGGGGTCGAGCTATAAGACCCCCCAGGAGGCCTCCATGCAGGGGGGGTTCTAGTTAGTTCAGTTCGCATCACCTTCCACCACACACACACGCAAACACAGCTCCAGGAGCAACCTTGTAACCTCTGTGCACTCCATACTCCATTCGGCAGGATTAGGGGTGTTACCTCTCCGGAGGGCCCCGAACCTGGGTACGTCTTGTGTCCCGCACTTGCGCGTGCCAACCTCGCCTCCGAAACCCTCCGGTGTCCTCCTGTAACCCCACCTCAAGCCATCCCATGGCATCTGCCGTGAATCGCGCACCCCCCGCGAGAATACCACTACAGTTGGCGCCCACCGCGGGGCTGCTCGCGGCACCGGCCGGAGTCAAGTTCCGGACGAGGCCCTTCACCAACTCCGGCGAGCGCATCGTGCACGGTTTGGTCCGTGCGCCTCGCACGACCAACCCGGCCGGCTGCGCCGCTGCACCGGACGCGGATGCCACCTGTCGCGCAGGCTGCCTCGTCGTCCCTTTCGGCGCGCTCCGCGTCTTCGTCGCGCTTGTCCCCGACGTGTTCCCAGCGGTGTGCACAGCTTCGCTGACTCCCCCGTCCCAGTTGGCTGCGCTGTCTCCGACGACGTCGCGGCTCTCTGCGTCCGCGCAGAAGTGCTGACCATCGGCACTAGCTCCGGCTTCCCGCGTGACAAAGAGAAGGCAGCCGCGGCCGCAGCTGCCGCGGCTGCGGCTCCGCCACGCCGGGCCGACACGCTTCACGAGACGGTTCGGAGCCTGCAGGCCCCCATCACGCCCGACGCCGACACGGCGGCTGCCGCGGCTCAGCTCAACGAGGACCGCCAGCATCTGCTGGCCGAGGCCACGGAGCTCGCGGCAACGTGGCGCCGGCTAGAGTCCGCCCAGAGAGAGTACGACAGCGCCCACGGCTTCATGCCGGCCGCCGCCGAGCCCAGTCGGGTCGCGGAGGTGTGGATCCATGGGGGCGCTATCGGCCGTGCGCTAGGCGCAGGCCGGCCCGTCTACGACACCCCCGTCAAGAATATGCGCGCGGCGCAGGCGGCCATTGCGGATCTCGAATTCCCGGAGGGCGAAGAGCTGCTGCAGCAGCAGCAGCGCATCCGCAACCTCATCGCCGCGGCGAACGTGCAACAAAAGCAGTTTGACTCGGCCCAGCCATCTGCCTCCGCCTCAGGAAGAACTGGAGACCCGGAGAGGGCTCTCCGGGACGCACGGCAGACGTCCTCACACGCCACTAGCGCGAGCCGCTCTGGCCGGCACCGGTCCGGTCGGAGCCGGCATAACCACGCCACCACCGCTGGAGACGGCGACGCTGGCGAGACGGCCGGCGACGGCCGGGTTCAGCAGCCGGAGCCCCCCGTCAGGCCGGCTCGGCGGCCCGAGCCGGCCCTGGAAGCTCCTGCCCCCCGCGGTCCCGTGGCCGACCGAATCGGTCCCCGTGGTCCCGTAGCTGACCGACTCGGCCCCCGCGAGCCCTACGACGAAAGCGACGCCCGTCACCGCATCGACCGGCTGGCGCGCTCCACAGCCCTGGAGGAGGAGAGCTCTGTCGGCCCGGGGTGCTTTGGCCCCCGCATTCGCGAGGAGCCTTTCCCCAAAGGTTTCTCGCTGCCCCGCGACTCCCCAAAGTACGCCGGCGCCACCAAGCCGGAGGACTGGTTGACCGACTACACCACAGCTGTCAGCATAGCCGGCGGCAACCGGCGCGTGGCCGTGCGGTACGTCCCCCTCGTGCTGCTCGGCTCGGCCCGGACGTGGCTTAACAGCCTCCGAGCCGGCAGCGTGAAATCCTGGCTGGATTTCGAAGACGCGTTCATCTGCAACTTCAGCAGCACCTACAAGCGCCCCGGCAAGCCTCGCCAGCTCTCCATGTGCATCCAGAAGCCGGGAGAACCCCTTCGCGACTTCCTCACACAGTGGACGGAACTGCGCAACTCCTGCGAGGGGTCCACGAGGTCCAGGCCATCCAGTACTTCATTGACAGATGCCTAGACGGCACTCTGGTCAAGCACCGGCTGGTGTGCGACGAGCCGGAGACTCTGGCGGAGCTCATGGCTGTGGCGGACAAGTACGCTACGGCCGACTCCGCGATGAATGTGAAGGTCACGATCGACGCAGACGGCAAGCTCCTCCCGGCCCAGCCGGCTCCCCCCAAGCCGGCTGGCGACAACAGTCAGCGCCGGCAAGACAACAAGAACAGCAACAACAACGGCAAGCGCCGGAACGACCAGCAAGTGCCCCGCTACGACAACCGGCAGGTCGCCGCAGTGGAAGGGGAGCAGCCGGCTGAGCAAGGCTCCAGCCAGCGCCCGCGCACTGGCAAGGCCGCCTGGCAGCCCAAGCTGTCTTTCGAGCAGATGCTCGACGCCCCCTGCAAGAACCACAACGGCGCGAAGCCGTCGACGCACACGCTCCGGCAGTGCAGTTTCACCCAGCGCCTGTTGAAGGGCAACCTTCCACCCCCGCTGCCCGGAGCCGGCCCGCAGCAGCCACCGCTTCCACCGCCTCCGCCACCACCCGGCGCCCTCGCCGACAACCCTTTACCGCGCCCGGACGCGTCCTACGTCGTCTTCACCAGTGAGGGGGATGACAAGCACGCCAAGCGCAAGCACGCGGCCGAGGTGAACGCCATCGTTCCCCCGGTTCCCCAGTACATGCACTGGTCCGATCGGCCGGTGAGCTGGACCCGGGAGGACCACCCGGCCATCATGCCCATGCCGGGTGGCTATGCCCATGTGCTCGACCCCACCTTCGTCTCCGAGAAGCGCACCTGCCGTTTTTCGCGGGTGGTGATCGACGGCGGCAGCAGCATCAACATCCTGTACCGCGACACCATGAGCAAGCTCGGCATCGAGGCGCGACAGCTGGAGCCGACCCGGACTGTGTTCCACGGCATCGTGCCGGGTCTCTCCTGCTCCCCGATCGACCGGATCCGGCTTGACGTCTTGTTCGGCTCCAGCAGCCATTTCCGCCGCGAACCGATCTGGTTCGAGGTGGTCGACCTGGCCAGCCCCTACCACGCGCTGCTCGGCCGGCCCGCGATGGCCAAGTTCATGGGAGTTCCCCACTACGCCTACCTGAAATTGAAGATGCCGGGTCCCAAGGGCCTCATCACCATCGTTGGCGACTACAAGAAATCCCTCGAGTGCGCCAAAGCCGGCTCCCAGCTGGCCGAGTCGCTGGTCATCGCCGAGGAGAGGCGCCAGCTCGACCGGATCGTGGCACTGGCTAGCGCGCAGCCGGCCATGCCGACTCCGCCCAAGCCGGCCGACGAGGCCTCCTTCAAGCCGGCCAAAGACACGAAGAGGGTCCCGCTCAACCCGGCCGACCCAGCTCCAGCAAGTACGTCGTCGTGGGCACCGGCCTCGATAGCAAATAGGAAGGCGAGCTCGTCGATTTCTTCCGTGAGAATCAGGATATCTTTGCATGGTCTCCCAAAGACATGCCAGGTGTCCCGAGGGAATTCGCCGAGCACAAACTTCACGTCCGCAAGGACGCCAAGCCTATCCGGCAGCCGCTACGCCGCTTCTCCGAGGAGAAGCGAAGAACCATCAGTGAAGAGATCGCCCGGCTGCTCAAAGCCGGGTTCATCATGGAAGGGTTCCACCCCGAGTGGCTGGCCAATCCAGTCCTCGTCCTGAAGAAAAATGGCACCTGGCGCATGTGCATCGACTACACCAGCCTGAACAAGGCATGCCCCAAAGACCCGTTCGCTCTACCCCGGATCGACCAAGTCATCGACTCCACAGCCGGCTGCGAGCTCCTGTCCTTCCTGGACGCCTACTCTGGCTACCACCAGATCAAGCTGGACCCGGCCGACGCCCTCAAGACGTCCTTCATCACGCCCTTTGGGGCGTATTGCTACATCACCATGTCGTTCGGCTTGAAGAATGCCGGCGCCACCTTCCAGCGCTGCATGCAGAAATGCCTGCTGCACCAACTCGGCAGAAATGTGCACGTCTACGTCGACGACATCGTGGTGAATACCAAGAAGCACCTCACGCTCCTGGCCGACCTCAAGGAGACCTTTGCCAACCTGCGCCGGTTCCAGATCAAGCTTAACCCGGAGAAATGCGTCTTCGGCGTGCCGGCTGGCCAGCTCCTCGGCTTCCTCGTCTCGGCACGCGGCATTGAGGCCAACCCGTAGAAGATCAAGGCAATCGAGCGCATGCGCAAGCCGACCCGGCTGCGCGACGTCCAGAAGTTCACCGGCTGTTTGGCCTCTCTTAGCCGGTTCGTCAGCCGGCTGGGGGAGAGGGCCTTGCCCCTATATCAGCTGATGAAGAAGACGACGACGTTCAAGTGGAGCGACCAGGCGTACGAAGCTTTCCGCAACCTCAAGCGCATGCTGTCCACCGCACCCGTCCTGGCCGCGCCGGCTGAGAAAGAGCCACTCCTGCTGTACATCGCCGCCACCTCCCGCGCGGTCAGCACGGTGCTGGTCGTCGAACGCCCTGAGGAGGGCAAGGTGCAGCTGGTCCAGCGACCAGTGTACTACCTGAGCGAGGTGCCCTCCGCCTCCAAGCAGAACTACCCCCACTACCAGAAGATGTGCTACGGCGTGTACTTTGCCGCCAAGAAGCTGAGGCAGTACTTCCAGGAGCACGCCATTACCGTGGTGAGCATGGCCCCCATCGGCGAGATCATGGGCTGCCGGGATGCCTCTGGCCGGGTGGCCAAGTGGGCCATCGAGCTAGCCGGCCACACGATCCTCTACGAGCCGCGCACCACCATCAAGTCCCAAGCGCTGGCCGACTTCCTCGTCGACTGGACCGAGACCCAGTACCTGCCGCCGGCGCCCGAGTCGACTCACTGGCGCATGCACTTCGACGGCTCGAAGATGCGCAACAGCTTGGGAGCCGGCATCGTGCTGTCCTCCCCCAAGAACGACCGGCTGCGGTACGTGCTGCAGATCCACTTCGCCGCCTCCAACAGCGTCGCCGAGTACGAAGCTCTCGTGCACAGTCTCCGGCTGGCCAGGGAGATCGGCATCCGGCGCATCCTCTGCTACGGCGACTCGGACCTGGTGGTGCAGCAAGTTTCCGGCGGCTGGGACGCCAAAGATGCCAACATGGCTAGCTACCGCTTCCTGGTCCAGCAACTCTCCAGCGGGTTCGACGGTTGCGAGTTCCTCCACGTCCCACGCGCGGACAACGAAGCAGCCGACGCCCTGGCCAAAGTGGGCTCCACCCGGCAAGCCATCCCATCCGGCGTCTTCCTCGAGCACCCGCGGAAGCCGTCCATCAAGCCGTCTCTCGAGTCGGAATCCATCTTCGTCCCGGACGACCCCAACGCGCCCCCACCCGACCCTGGAGTTCCCGGCCCAAGCTCGGGGATTGCCGGCTCCGGCTCGGGGGCTGCCGGCCCAAGCTCGGGGACTGCCGGCTCCGGCTCGGGGGCTGCCGTCCCGGATCCCATCCTGGCGGCCGTCCTCACGGTGGTGACGGCGCCGTCCTGGGCTCAGCTGATCCTCGCCTTCTTGGAAGACGGCAACCTTCCCAGCGACGAAACCAAAGCCCGGCAAGTGCAGCGGCAAGCGTCCGCCTATAGCATCATCAACCATGAGCTCGTCAAGCGCAGCACGACTGGCGTGTTCCAGCGCTGCGTCGAGCAGGACAAGGGGATCGAGATCCTCCTCGACATCCACCAGGGCGAGTGCGGCACCACGCCGCCTCGAGATCCCTGGTGGCCAAACCTTTCCGCCATATATTCTACTGGCCCTCGGCCCTGCAGGGCGCCAAGGAACTGGTCCTCAAGTGCGAGGGCTGCCAACGCTTCAGCAAGCGCAGCCACCAGCCGGCTTCAGCCCTCCAAACCATTCCCATCACGTGGCCCTTTGCCGTCTGGGGGCTCGACATGGTGGGGCCCTTCAAGACCGCCCGAGGCGGCATGACACATTTGCTGGTCGCCGTCGACAAGTTTACCAAGTGGATCGAAGCCAGACCGATCAAGAAGCTCGACGGGCCCACGGCCGTCCGATTCATCAAGGATATCGCGGTTCGCTACGGCGTTCCCCACAGCATCATCACGGACAACGGCACCAACTTCGCCAAAGGTGCGCTGGCCCACTACTGCTCTGCATCCGGCATCCGGCTCGACTTGGCCTCCGTCGCACATCCCCAGTCGAACGGCCAGGTCGAGCGGGCAAACGGCCTCATCCTAGCCGGCATCACGCCACGACTCGTCGAGCCGCTCGTGCGCTCACCCGGCAGCTAGCTCGACGAGCTGCCGGCCGTCCTCTGGAGTCTCCGGACGACACCAAACCGCTCCACCGGGTTCACCCCGTTCTTCCTCGTCTACGGAGCCGAAGCAATCATCCCAACCGACGTCGAGTTTGACTCGCCCCGGGTGACCATGTACACAGAAGCCGAAGCAAGAGAAGCACGCGAGGACGGCGTCGACCTGCTCGAGGAGGCGCGCCTCCTGGCCCTCAGCCGGTCAGCCATCTACCAACAAGGCCTGCGCCACTACCACAGCAAGAAGATCAAACCCCTCTCATTCCGCGAAGGTGACCTCGTGCTCCGGCTCGTCCAGCGGACAGCCGGCCAGCACAAGCTGGCCTCCCCCTGGGAGGGCCCCTTCATCGTCAGCAAGGCTCTCTGCGATCGGAACGCATACTACCTCATCGACGCGCAGAAGCCGAATAAGCGCAAGCGAGACGCAGCCGGCGAGGAGTCCAGGCGGCCTTGGAACGCGGAGCTCCTCCGTCCGTTTTACAGTTGAACTCATGCATGTATGTATCACCACCTTTTGGACTTGATGAAAGCAGGCAGCTCCCCCGTTTTCGTTTTTCCCTCCGAGTCGGCGCAGCCGGCTCGGGGGCTCGGGGGCTTCCTTTTCCGTTTTTACCAAACTCTGTGTCTATGCACTTCCCCATTTTTAATTCCCCCGCCGAGTCGGCGCGTCCGGCTCGGGGGCTTAGGGGCTAGCCGGCTAGACCGCACCTTGCTTTTTTTAGTCCATCTCGAAACGTACGAGCCACCAAAGCCCTCTCTTCGCCAGCCACAGCCGGCTCCCGGCTGTCCGGCCGGCAAGAGCCAAAGGCCGGAAGCATCGTTATGCAAGAACGGCTAAGAAGGACAGCCCGGTTCGGCCATCCCGGCTCAACCAACCCTCTCACACTAATTTGCCGCACGACCGGCTGCGCGCCAGGCGGCTTCGCTGCCTGCCGCCAGCCGGCCTAGTGGGTGTTTCGCTCGCGCTCAACGTCCGAAAAAGCCTAAGTATTGTGCGTCCGCTCTCAAAGCCGAATTCCCGTCCTAGCCACAGCCGCCACCCGGCTGTCCGGCTAGCGGGAAGGAAGCCCAGAGAAAAGACAAACAGGAAAAGGCCCAAGGCCGAACTGCAAAAAGTGAAATCGCATGCAAAATTTATATGCAGCATGGGCCTTCGGCCACAAGTTCATTACATGGAACTACACCCCCAGTGGGTGGACCTGCTACCTAACGGAGTTTGAGTACGGGAAGGATAAAACGGAAAAAAGCAAAAGCCCTAAGCAGCACCCGCGTCATCTCCCGCCGGTGTCGGCTCAGCCGAGGTGGACGCAGCCGCCGGGTCGGGTCCGGCGCTCTCCGCCATCCTCTCGGCCGTGGCGTCGTCGTCCGGGTCGGCCTCATCATCGGCATAGGCACCCGTCTCGGCCGAGCTGCCGTCCGGGTCATTCAGCAGCAAGCCGAACTCGTCGGCAGGGAGCTCCTCGCCGTCTTCCGTCCGCTCCAGGACGAACTCGTCATGAGGGGCGAACGAGGCCAGGTAACTGGCCCGCCCGGCGATTCGCTATTCCCGTGCCGCCAAGTCCTCCTCCGCGCCGGCCCGCTGCGCCGCCAGGCGGTCGAGGTCCATGCCCGGGTACCAGGACAAGACGAAGCGCAGCGCCGTCTCTGCTCCGGCACGGGCTGCGGATGCTCTCCACGCACCAAGTCGCTCCACCCCGGCTTCCAGCCATCGCGCCAACCGGGTGACGTTGTCCGGCACCACCGCACTCGGCCAGAGGCTGCTCGCCATGCCCAAGCCGGCCTCGAATAGGCGGTGCATGTGCCCCTCCATGGCTCGAAGACGGGCCTCGCCGGCGAGGACGAGCTCCGAGAAGGACCAGGCGGCGTAAGTGTCGAAGTCCGCCCCTAGCGCGCGCTGCTTCGCCCGGTGGGCGTACATGGCCACATCAGCCGCCTCCTGCGTCTCGGGGAAGACTCCTGCCAAGGAAGGAAACAAATTAGACAAAAGAAAATAACTGGCCGGTTAGGCCGGCCGGACCAAGCAAAAGATAGCACTCACGGGAGAAGGCCTCATCGAGGTGCTGCGCCTCGCCCAGCATCCCGTTTTCCCATATGGCCGACGCGCGCGCCTGGGCCTCGAGATCTTTCTCGAGCTGGGCGATCCTCCTGCCAGTGTCCGCCAGCTCCTCGGCCGTCTTGCCGCGCTCCTCCGCCAGCCGGCCCAGTTCCGCCTGGTGGGCATCCTCCGACTTGGCCTTCTCGGCCACCAGCCGGTCCACCTCGGCCTGGAGCCGGTCGCGGTCGGCGACGGCGCGATCCCGCTGCTCGCCGGCTTCGGCAAGCCGGCCTCGGAGGCCTGGCACCTCGGCCTCGTCGGCTGCGCGACCCAGATTCCGGGTCAGACGCCGGAAACAAAGATTAGTAGAAAAAGACAAAGCTCTAAGATTTGACCCGGCTGCTCCGCAGTCCGGCCCGAATCTCGGGGGCTACACCCAGTGGGTGCGCTGGCGCGCCCCCACTGAAAGAATACAAGACGTACCTTGAACCCGGCGCAGCTCCTCTTCCTTGGCGGCGAGCTGGGTTTTGGCCTCGCGGAACCGCTCCCGAAGCCGGTTGTACGCGCTGGCCCGCAGGTCGTACAGATGCTACGCACAGACAGAAGATTAGAAGAATACAAAAGACAGGCTATAAGATTCGACCCGGCTGCTCCGTAGCCCGGCCGAACCTCGGGGGCTACACCCAGTGGTGCGCTAGCGCGCCCCCACTGATTCAGCAATCAAGACAAGCAAAGAAGAAAAACAAACTCACCGCAATCGCCTGTTCCAGCCCCCGCACCGCCTCCTGCTCTCCCCGGACGAAAGCCTGCAAGCACTCGCTCCCACCACGAAGCTGCGCGCGCAAGGCATCGGCCGCGTCGTCCTCCCGGGTTCGCGGCCCGACCACGACCTCGCCGAAGCTCGCCCACGGCTGCTGAATTGCGGTCCCGGCGCCGAATCTGTTTCCACCCGGCCGCTCGGAGTTCGTGGCGGCTTGGGGCGGCACGACCACTAGGGTACCGGCGTCCCCGGTCGCGGTTTCTGGGGCCGGCGTCGGCTGCGCTGGGCCGGATAGCGCGGAGTCCGCCTCGCGCCTCTCTCCGCCGCCCTCGCCCCCTCCTGCCGGGTCGGCCCGGGGCGGCGTGTCCACGACAATGTTCTCATCGACGTGCGACTCGCCGTTGGCCGGCTCCGTCTGCCCCGCCGATTCGCCCGCTCCCTCCGGCTGCGGCTCGATGATCGTCATCACCGGCGCCGAGCCCCTCTCCGTCTCCGGCCAGGCCGGGTCCGCGGCGGGCCTGGCCCGCTTCACGGAGGCCCTCTCCCACACCTGGGCCGAGGCCTCCTCCATCGCTTTCATGGCCTCCTCCCGGTCCCGCCAGGCGGCGCGCGTCGCCGCGTCAAGATCTTGGCCGGATTGGCGGGCCTCGAGGTCCTCCTCTGCGGTCCGGCCCGGCTCGCGGTCGATGGCGCTGCTCCTGGTCTTCCTCCAGACGGCCTCGCCCGCCGCGGCCTCTGTCGCCGCCACCGCCAGGTCAAGAGCCGAACTGTACACAGCAAACTTATCACCACGAAGGCACAAGCGAGAAATCAGAAATAAGACAAGAGACACTTACCCGATGACCGTCGGGACCTCCCGCCTTGGCCCCACGGACGGGGCAAGCCGGCGCTTCTTCCTGACAACGGCCCTCTCGCGCGCCAGCCCCGCCGCCGGGCGTTTCACGACCAGCCTCGCCTCGACCTCCTCCTTCCCATGCGGCCGGCTGACAGACACGGCCGCACGAGCCGGACCGGCGCCGGCCGCCTTCCGCAGTCGTCTTGGTGGGTCGACGCTGGCGTCCTCCCCGGCCGAGGGCGCTGCACCGTGGGCATCGGTCAGGCCCTCCTCGTCGTCATCCGGCCAGTCGCGCAGAAGATCCGGAGGCGGAGACTTACCCGCATTCCGCGACCCGTCGGCCGCGGCGTCGGCCAGGTGCGCCTCGACCGCTCCCTCCTCCGCCTCGGCGCCGGCCTCCTCCATGTCCGAGTCGGGCAGGTCGGCCAGCAGGATCTGGGCGTTCGGCCCGTCGTGATTCCGCTGGCTGGCGAATAGCTGCGGCCCTTCCGCGGCGTCAGGACACATGAATAACGTCGAAGCGGCAAAAAATAAAGACCAGGGACTCACCGCCGGCGCCGGGTTCCCCCGGTGGTAGGGCTCCTTCCCGAAGCTCCACTCCTCCTCCTTTAGCCCGGCCTTGGAGATGTAGTTCACCCGCCGGACGATCCCGGCCGGCGTCAGCTCCTTGGTCGACATCCGGGTCGGGTCATGCTGGCCACTCATGTCGCAGATCCGGTCTGCCCGGCGCTGCAACGGTAGCACCCGGCGGGCAATGAAGGCCGCGATGAGGTCGACCGGTTTCAGCCCCTCGCAACCCGTCATCTCTCTGACCCGGCTGCAGATGTTCAGCATCTCCTGCGGCTGCTTCTCGGGGCAGTAGCCCCAGTTCGGCTTCTCGAGCGATGGCACGTCGACGAACGGCGGAAGGTTGATGACGTCCACCGCCGGGTCGGCGTTCCGGACGTAGAAGAACGTCGTTTGCCACTTCTTGGCCGAGTCCTCAAGCGGCAGCTTGGGAAATGGCCCGTTCTGCCGGCCGGTGACCACCACTGCGCCGCAGTCGGACATGACGCCGGCCGACACCCCCTGCTGCTTGAGGAAGAACATCTTCCTCCACAACTCCACACTCGGCAGCATGCCGAGGTAGCCCTCGTAGAGAGTGGCAAAGCCGGCGACCTGCAGCACGGCGTTGGCGCCAAGGTGGTGCGGCTGCAGCCCGAAGAAGTCGAGGAAGCCGCGGAAGAAGAGGCTCGCGGGGAGGCCAACCCCACGCTCAAAGTGCGAGTAGAAGACGATGTGCTCGCCCGGCCACGGCTGCGGCACCCTCTCCGAGCCGGGCGCGCGCGCGTGCAGCGCCTCCGCTGGCGGCAGCCACTTCGTGCGACGAAGATATCGGATATTCTGCTCGGTCGCGATCGATCCCTCACAAGAACCTTTCGGCAGCGCCATGGGAGGGTTTTCTGCGGAGTGGAGATGCGGCGATGGAGAAGAGGAAGAAGAAGAGAAGCAGCGCGCTGCGGGTCCCGGGTCGTGGAGCGCAGCGGCAAGCACGGGCAAGGCACGCGGCGGCGGCAGCGTTTTGCTTGAGCGCGACGAAGAAGAAACAGAAGGGGAGCAAGGGGCGGGAGTGTGCGCGAGAGTGTTTCCGTCGCTCTCCCTCCCCTTTTCCTTTATAACCTCGAGAGAACGTGGGGGAGTGGGATCGTTTGCGCCCACGATCCCCACTCCCCCGCACTGTGTGCGCACGTTCCCGAGGCACATTAACTGCGCGGGGAAGCGCAATCGCCAACGGCCGCCACAGTAAATCCCTAACGCGCGGGCTGAGGGCGCGTCTTGGCGGGCCCGGGCCGTAGTCACGTTCCGTCGCGCGCGTGGGCTGGCAGGCCTCGCCCGCCGCGAGGCTGCACATGGCAGTCCGTCAAGCTGTGGCGGGCGCGAATCGCCGTACAAAGCAAGACTTGTCTGGCGGGTGTTTCCGTTTCCCGCCCAGGTCGGGATGCCGCGACCCGGTCTCCGGAAGCCGGCCCCTAGCGGGTGTTCTCGGCGTCCGCTGCCGCATTGCCGGCAAGCGGCCAGGCGAAGCCGCCCGGCCGGACTCCGGCACTTCATCAACAAACCGGCTCCTCAGGGGGGTAAGCTGCGAAGGCCCCCCTGCCTGAAGCCGGCGAACCTTCACAACTTCGGGGACTACTGTCGGGGGGATGACCCCTGGGTAGGCAACGGAGCCCGGATCCCTTTCAAAAACATCGGCGCAGGCCAAGCCCCTCAATCCGGCTGGCCCGCGCGCCGGCTCCCCAGCGCGAGCCGGCTCGGCGTGGCGACCCGGCCTGGCCGACTGGCACGTGTCGGCTGGCCACTAGAGAGTAGACCCTCGCGACAAGATAATTAAGGCAACAGCGCCCCCTCCTTTACACCGGCCCCGGCGGGCGTGGCGACAGCATTCCCTGTGCTCCCGCCCGGGGCGGGCGGTGTCCGGGCGGCATGTTCCTGTTGCTAGGCGGCGCCGACCGTCCCTGACAAACGACAAGACCCACCACAGTGCCGAGCAGCCGACCGAGCCCGCACCCAGCGGACCCGGCGCACCCGGCGGACCCGGCGGACCCAGCGGACCCGGCGACCCGGCGGCCCCCAACCGCCGGCTCCAGACGATGACATCAGGGCCCCATGCCCATGTATCTTTACCCATGTAACCCTGAGGGGTCGAGCTATAAGACCCCCCAGGAGGCCTCCATGTAGGGGGGTTCGAGTTAGTTCAGTTCGCATCACCTTCCACGACACACACGCAAACACAGCTCCAGGAGCAACCTTGTAACCTCTGTGCACTCCATACTCCATTCGACAGGATTAGGGGTGTTACCTCTCCGGAGGGCCCCGAACCTGGGTACGTCTTGTGTCCCGCACTTGCGCGTGCCAACCTCGCCTCCGAAACCCTCCGGCGTCCTCATGTAACCCCACCTCAAGCCATCCCATGGCATCTGCCGTGAAACGCGCACCCCCCGCGAGAATACCACGACAATCATGAACTAACCATGCTCATAATAACACTTAGAAACTACATTTACTCATATCAATGGCATAATCAACTAGCGAGCAATAATAACATATCTCAAGTGCCAACAATTTGTCAAAACAATCAGGATATAATATGATAACATGGTATCTCGCTAGCCCTTTCTGAGACCGCAAAACATAAATACAGAGGACCTCCAAAATTCAAGCAGTGACTAAACATTGTAATTCAGGGTAGAAGAGATCCAGTCATGATGCACACAACATTAACTATACTCAATGCATAAGGATGACAATAGTGCTCTCAGGATTGGTGCTTATAATGAGAAGGTGAGACTCAACAATAAAAGTAAAATAACATAAAAGTAAATGGATAGGGCCTTCGCAGAGGGAAGCATGGATTTGCAGAGGTGCCAGAGCTCGAAGCTTAAATCAGGGATGAAAAACAATTTTGGGAGCTATAGTTTTCCTGTCAACGTCACGACCGAGGATTTTCAATATCTTCCATGCTAAACACATTATAGGTGGTTCCCAAGCAGAAAGGTAAAGTTTACTCCCCCTCCACCATACCAACACAAGCCATGGCTAGCCGAATCCTCGGGTGCCCTCCATACCAACAACTTTCCGGGGGAGTTTGTTTGCATTATGTATTTTCATTTTGAGCATAGGACTGGGCATCCCAAATACCAGCCTCTCTCATGCAATGACAAGTGAATAAACACTCATCTCGAGAATAACCCGCTTAGCATGGAAGATACTGACTGCCCCCTGTTGCTCCATGAGCGATACGGGCACACTAAATGGATGTTTATTTGAATGATTAGAGGTGGCACATGCAAATTTACTTGGAACGGTAGAGTAATACCGCATATAGGTAGATATAGTGGACTCATCTGGAACAACTTTGGTTTAAGGATTTTGGATGCACAAGCAGTATTCCTGCTTAGTACAGGCGAAGGCTAGCAAATAGATTGAGAAGCGACCAACAAGAGAGCGAAAACAGTCATGATTATGCATTGAGAATAATTAACATTGAATACTAGCATGAGTAGGATATAGACACCCTGAACATAAATATCGTGGAGGCTATGTTGGTTTTGAATCAACTACATGTGTGAACATGTGCCAAGTCAAGCCACTTGAAACATTCAGAGGAGGATACCATATTAACATACTACATCATAACCACTTTAATGCATGTTAACATCCAAGATAAATCATTATCCACTCCTAGCTACTTAAGCATGGCATGAGAACTGTAATCTCTAATTGTCATCACAAACATGTTTACTCATAATATGCTGAATCATGGGTACTGAGTTAAACATATTTACAAAAACAAAAACAAGAAGAGTTCATACCAGCTTTTCCTTGCCACAGTCACTTCATCAAATCATCGCCATTATTGCCGTTCACTTGCATGACTGAATGATGTGAAAATAATAATAGTGCAAGAGTGCCATGGACTAAGCTGGAATCTGCAAACATTTTATTCAATGGAGAAGACTAGGTAATATTGGCTCTTCGTTAGGTCAACAATAAAGCATATGAGAGTCACTCAACATTTTCATCGTGGTCTTCTCCCTACGATGACACAACGAACAGAAAAAGGTTCAGAGAAACACACTAAAATATTTTTGGAGTTTTTAGTTTTTCTGAAGAAAGCAAATTAAAGAAGAAAAACGAAAAGCGAGAAAAACTATTTACACGGGAGAGCTCCCAACAAGCAAAAGAAGAAACGAGAAATCTTTTTGGGTTTTCTTTTAATACTACGAACTAACTAAAGAAGAAAGAAAAACCGAAAAGAAGCGAGAAATATTTTTGGGTTTTTGAAGTTTTTCAAACACACAAGAAGAAAGCGAAAATAAAACTAACATGGATATACAATGAAAAACGATGAACACCAACAACTAGAATGAATGTGTGAACATGAATGCAATGTCGGTGAGAGATACGTACTCCCCCAAGCTTAGGCTTTTGGCCTAGCTTGGTAATCACCACCCGTAGTATCCATCAGGACCGGGCGGATAGTACTGGGGCGGAGGCACTTGAGCATCCCACTACTGGACCTCATTCTCCGCTGCAGCCAGCTCGTTCCTGTAAGCTGTGATGTCTGCCGGCATGATGGTGTATCCATTCCTGGCTTGAGAGTCAAACAAAGAGGGTGCAGGTAACGGAATAATATCGCGAGTTCTCTCGCTGAAAATCAGGTTATAACGAATATATTGAGGAGGTTCAGGTTCATCAATAAAGTGGTGATCGATCATGCACTGTTGGTCTAAGTAAACCTTAGGCAGCAAGTAGTCATTTGGGCGGATAGCAACATTAAAACGTTTCACAAGACGCGAAGCATAAATGCCGGCATGGACATTACCCATAGTCCTGTTGGTGTGCAGGCGGCGTGCAATGATAGCGCCCAAGCTAAAAGTGTTATCGCCGTGAATAGCATGATGCAAGATGGCAAGGTCAGGGGCACTGAGCGTACCACCTTCCTCCCTGGCAGTCAACCATTTCTCTATAAATAAAGCAAAGTAGCGCACAGCAGGAAAATGCAAGCTAGTAACACGGGCTTTCGACACGCCCCTCAATTCCCCCACAGTCAAAGTGCGGAGGAAGTCCTCAAACTCCTCAGGCCGAGGCTCCCTCAAATCCCCATCAGAAGGGATCAAGCATATCTCGCAAAACTCATCTAGTGTGAACTCATGATGTTCAGCATATAAATCAAAACGCACCATGGGGATATCGAGCCTAGGCATGAAATAAAAATTTTACACAAAGGAATTTGTAAGGATGTGGTGCTGGTCACACTCATCTGCAAGGAAGTCGGTCAGTCCGACGTTCGCAACAAATTGTGCGAACTCTTGACGGAGCCCGTCTTCGTTCACGAAGGTGTTGTGCGGCCACTCGCAAGGTCGGACCTCCGTCCTGCGCAGAATGTTGAGGTCATGGTCATAGGCATCACCAAGGACACCCTTGGAGCTCCGGCTCGAAGAACCTCTCCGAAGGAAGTTCATTTTTCCTAAGAACAAATTTCAAGGAGCAATCCATCAAAGCAGTTTCGGAAACGGAGCTCCGAGCAAACAGATTGAAAATCTCAGGTTTGGGATCAAGAACACAAGAGAGAGAGCTACCACGATTTTTTCTGGAGGTAGGAGATGAAGTGGGCTGAATGGATAAGTGAGTGGGTCCCTGTGGGACCCACAAGGCATCTTGGCGTGCCCTGTTGCCTTGTGGGCAAGAGGTGCACTCCCCTAGGTTGTTTTCAGTGCGAAAAATTCTTATATATTCCAGAAAAAATCATGTTAAAATTTTATTGCATTCTGAGTACTTTTATTTTTGGGCTATTTTTTATTGCACGGATAATTCAAAAAACAGGATAATCATGGCATTTTATTTTATTAAACTATAAATAACAGAGAGCAAACTAAGATTATGGAAAGTTGTGCTTACTAAATTCTTTAACCACATGACCCTAAAAAAGAATCCATTAATAAGGTTGATCAAGTCTTATTAACAAACTATTTCTGAGTGACATGAAACCGAAGAATTTTTGTATAACACTAAATTACCTCAACGGGGATATGCATTTCCCCAACAATAAGAATTTCATATTTCTTTTTGACAGTAGGAAGAAGAAATTTGAAGCCTCAAATAGTAATTGTCGAAACTTTTTCAATACAATTGTTACCATTCACCGAACTTTGTTTCTTCAGAAAATAAACTGTATGCTCATTACCATTGACATGAAAAGTAACCATGCTTTTGTTGCAATCAATAACAGCCCTTGCAGTATTCAAAAAGGGTCTTCCAAGGATAATCGACATGTTGTCGTCCTCGGGCATATCAAGTATAACAAAGTCTGTTAAGATAGTAACATTTGCAACAACAACGGGCACATCCTCACAAATTCCAATAGGTACAGCAGTTGATTTATCAGCCATTTGCAAAGATATTTCAGTAGGTGTGAGCTTATTCAACTCAAGTCTTCTATATAAAGAGAAATGCATAACTCTTACACCGGCTCCTAGATCACATAGAGCAGTTTTAACATAACTTCTTTTAATAGAGCATGGTATAGTAGGTATTCCAGGATCTCCTAACTTTTTAGGCACTCCACCCTTAAAAGAATAATTTGCAAGCATGGTGGAGATTTCAGCTTCAGGTATCTTCCTTTTATTAGTGACAATATCTTTCATGTATTTAGCATAGGGAGACATCTTCAACATATCAATCAAGCGAGTGCGCAAAAAGACAGGTCTAAGCATTTCAACAAAGCACTCAAAATCTTCCTCATCTTTATTTTTAGATGGTTTAATAGGAAAAGGCATGGGTTTTTTAACCCATGGTTCTCTTTCCTTTCCATGTTTCCTAGCAACGAAGTCTCTTTTATCATATCTTTTATTCTTAGGAGGTGGGTTATCAAGATCAACAACAGGTTCTATTTCTACATCATTATCTGGTCGAGCATCAACATGAACATCTTCATTATCATTATCATTATCACTAGGTGTATGTTCATTACCAGATTGTGTCTCAGCATCAGAAATAGAAGCATCATTATGATTCTCAGGAGGTTTTTCTATCTCATGTTCACTAGAAGCATGCAAAGTCCTATCATTTTTCTTTTTCTTTTTCTTCTTAGATGACTAGGCACATCAATATTATTTCTTTGAGAATCTTGTTCAATTGTTTTAGGATGACCTTCAGGATACAGGGGATCCTGAGTCATTCTACCTCCTCTAGTAACAACTCTAACAGCATGATCATTCATTTTATTATTCATCTCATCAAGCAAATCATTTTATGACTTAGCAATTTGTTCTAACTGAGTCTGGACCATAGAAGAATGTTTACTTAAGCATTTAACATCATTGGCAGTTTTAAACATCAAATCACTCAAGCGATCAATCATGACTGCATTTCTTTTTAATTGATTGCTAACATACATACTGAAATTCTCTTGCTTAACAATGTAGTTATCAAATTCATCCAAGCATTGGCTAGCAGACTTATTATAGGGAATATCAATTTCATTGAATCTACGAAGACAATTTACCTCTACTACCTGTGTCGGGATATCAAGTCCATGTATTTCTTCAATAGGTTGTAGATTCTTAACATCTTCAGCTTTAATACCTTTTTCCTTCATAGATTTCTTAGCTTCTTGCATATCTTCAGGACTGAGGAATAGAATACCTCTTTTCTTCGGGTTTGGTTTAGGAAGTGGTTCAGGAAGTGTCCAGTCAACGGCATTTCTCAATATATTATTTAATAGTTCTTCAGCCGGTCCAACAGTTCGTTCTCTGAAAACACAACGAGCACAACTATCTAGGTAGTCCCTAGAAGCATCGGTTAGTCCATTATAAAAGATATCAAGTATTTCATTTTTCTTAAGAGGATGATTAGGCAAAGCATTGAGTAATTGGAGATGCCTCCCCCAAGCTTGAGGGAGATTCTCTTCTTCAAATTGCACAAAGTTAAATATTTCCTGTAAGGCAGCTTGTTTCTTATGAGCAGGAAAATATTTTTCAGAGAAGTAATATATCATATCCTGGGGACTACGCACACAACCAGAAGCATGAGTATTAAATCATTTCTTAGCATCAGCCATTAATGAGAAAGGAAACAACTTAAGAATATAATAGTAGCAAATTTTTTCCTCATGAGTAAATAGGGTGGCTATATCATTTAATTTAGTAAGGTGTGCCACAACAGTTTCAGTTTCATAACCATAAAAAGGATCAGATTCAACCAAAGTAATTAACTCAGAATCGACAGAGAATTCAAAATCCTTATCGGTAACAAATATGGGAGAGGTAGCAAACTTAGGATCATATTTCATTCTCTCCCTCATAGATTTTTCTTTCAACTCAGCAAGCAATTTTCTAACATCATCTCTATCATTACAAGCAAGAATTGCCCTCGCTGTCTCTTCATCAAAAACATAACCATCAGGTATCTTAGGCATTTCAACTCTAGTAGGAGGACTAGGCATAATAGGTGAATCATAATTTTCAAGAGTTTCAACATTTTCAGTTTCTTTAGCTCTAGCAATTTGTTCATCAAGAAATTCTCCTAGTGACAAAGTATCATCAAGCGTAGTACTAGCATCATCAATAATTTCATTCATAGCAGAAGTAGTATCATCAATAACTTGCGACATATCAGAATGAATAGCAGGTGGCGGTGTCGCAAGCCTACTCAAAACAGAAGGTGAATCAAGTGTGGAGCTAGATGGCAGCTCCTTACCTCCCCTCGTCTTAGAGCAAACGATCTTGGTCTGAGCGTCTTTCAGATTCTTCATAGTGATCAACAGATATAAATCCCAAGTGACTCAACAATTAGAGCTATGCTCCCCGGCAACGGTGCCAGAAAAAGGACTTGATAGCCCACAAGTATAGGCGATCGCAACAGTTTATGCGGGTAGTATTTCACCAAGATTTCTTGGTTCGACACAAGGGGAGCCAAAGAATATTTGTGAGTATTAGCAGTTGGGTTGTCAATTCAAGCACACCTAGAGAACTAAATATCTGCAGCAAAGTGTTTAGTAGCACAGTAGTATGATAGTTTTGATAGCAGTAGTAACAGCAGCAATAGTAATGGAAACAGTAACAGAAGCAGTTTTGTAGTGATTGTAACAGCAGCAGCAACGAAAGTAACTTAGCAAATGTCAATATACGAAAAGCGTAGGCATTGGATTGGTGATGGATAATTATATTGGGTGACATTCATCATGTAACAGTCACAACCTAGGGCGATACACAATAGCTCCAATTCATCAATGTAATCTAGTCATGTATTCCGTATATAGTCATACATGCTTATAGTAAGAACTTGCATGACATCTTTTGTCCTACCCTCCCGTGGCAGCGGGGTCCATCAGGAAATCTAAGGGATATTAAGGCCTCCTTTTAATAGAGAACCAGAACAAAGCATTAGCACATAGTGAATATATGAACTTCTGAAACAACGGTAATCACCAGAAAGAATCCCAATTATTGTCACCTTGGGGTATGCGGATCATAACACATAATAGGTGCATATAACACTACAAAAAAAAGACACATCCGTGACATTATGGCCCGAACGAAAACTTTTTCTTTCATGGTTGTGACACTTCTATGACAAATTTTTTGACAAAAACACGTATCATCATAGATGTGGTGGGCTCCTACTTCTATGACAAAAATTTATGACAGAAAATGGGCTTTTCGTCCTGGGAGGGCCGGAGACGCACCCGCATGACATTCTTTGGGCCATCCATGATGTAAAAAATCGTGGTAGAAGTGAGGCGAGGAAATTTTCGGGGAGTTCCCGGCTACGGTGGGTGGTCGGGGCCAAGCGATGCAGTGTGGTTTGCGTGTTTCTCTCTCGTACATGCGCGTGTGTGTGAGGCGTTCGTGAATTGAACCCGAGCGAGGCGTTCGCTTACTGAACCCGAGCGATCTATCGATCCCTCGCACTACTACACGTACTGAGCCCGAGCGATCGATCCCACTGCGTACTGAAGCCGAGCGATCCCTTCGCTGCTAACTGAACCCGAGCGATCCCTTCGCTGCTAATTGAACCCGAGCGATCCCTTCGCTGCTAACTGAACCCGATCGATCCTTCTCGCTGCTTACTGAAGCCGATCGAGCCCCCGTGCAAGACGTAGCTAGCCGGTGTTGGGTTGCCTCTCGATGAACAATGCCCATTGCTGCCACGCGCGCGATACATGTAGACACGAGTCGAGACGCATCGATCGAGCCGGTTGGTTGGCTGTGGATGAACTGTTCCCATTGCTGCCGCCCGCTCGTACGCCCCACCCCAGCCGGTGGGTTGGCTGTGGATGAACAATACCCTGGCCGTGTGAAGGTGGTTAGCGCTGGATGAACAGGACCCTGAGGAGGCCAGACGGTTGGGTGTGGATGAACAGTAGCCGGTGGAGACTGGAGGAAGTCGACGGTGGATGAACAGTAGCTGGTGGAGGCTGGATGGAGGTCAACCGTGGATGAACAGTAGCCCGTGGAGTCCCATTTTGCGGTACGCCACACCCCTCCCGATGAACAGGACCCCCGTTTCGACCGTAGGCAGTTGGGGAGAAGTCCGTTTCCTTCGTTTTGCGGTATGCCAGATCCCTCCCGATCAACAGGACCCCGTTTTGACAGTAGGCGCTCGAACAGAAGTCCGTTTCCTCCGTTTTGTGGTACGCCAGACCCCCAGTTGATGAACAGGACCCCGTTTTGACCGAAGGCGGTTGAACAGAAGACTGTTTCTCCATTTTGTGGTACGCCAGACCCCGAGTCGGTGAACAGGACCCCGTTTCGGCTGTTCCATCTAAGCCAGTTGGCTCCCGATGAACAGGACAAGTTCCGACCCAGTCGCTTGGCTCCCGATGAACACGACGCTATTTCCTCCATTCCGACCTAGCTGGTTGGCTGCAGATGAACAGGAGACCGTTGCTGCCATCTGTTGCCTCTCTCCATGTACACGAGCCCTGGCCATACGTATGCGTGAGTACACGTTCGAGACCCCGCCCGTATATATACATACGTGGCCGTATTTTTTGCTATGCGGTTGTACATACGTGTACACGATTTAGACGGGGCTGCCTGAACTGCTACGTTGGGGGCTCTACTACGACACATGCCGCTCCTTACACGCCCACGGTTCATCGTTGCAGAGAGACCGATCGACCAGTATGTACGTACACGTTCGCGACCAGACAGACAACGCTACGTACACTTCGACCGGGTGGGTCCCAGCTGTCAGGGAGGATTAGGAGGCACTTCCTTGCGTGCGAAGATATAGCTATTGGGTCCCAGCTGTCAGGAGGGAGGAATCTTTTTTTTTGCGCGTAATAAGGAGGCTCTTCCTTGCGTGCGAAGATGTAGCTGGTGGGTCCCAGCAGTCAGGGGGAGGAAACATTTTTTTTCCGCGTAATAAGGAGGCACTTCCTTGTGTGCGACCATGGACCTCGTGGGTCCCAGCTGTCAGCCTCTCCACGTACAGTCCTCTTCCGATGGCTGTCGTTCGTTGACCGCGTTGACGACACCGTACGGAGTGCAGCAAGGCGGTGGATGACGGTGAGGCCTAGGAAGGGAACTATCCAGAGCCGGGGAAGACAAGGCAGTGGTTGCCCACACGACGGGATGTACGAGGGTTTACTGGTTCGAGTGCGGTGTGAGGCTGCCGTCGTCAGAGAATAACAGGAGGTGTGGGTGAGTAGTGGGATGGCCTGGCCAGCGGTGGGAGTAGGGTTTGGCGGTGAGGCCTGCGCGGCAGCACAGCCGGCCACGGGAGGCAAGAGCAGGCGGTCCCGCCGGCACTGGTTTGGGCAGCTGGAGCAAGAAGATCAGAGATTGAAGAAGCAGCGTGACCGTTGGATGAACATCCAACGGTCACTGCTGCTAGAATCGTTTGTTGACTAAGTTGACAAAGCCCTGCGTACACGTCAACTTGGTAGGCCCACAAGTCAGCCTACAAATCAGGTGGGTCCCAGCTAGCAGGGGGAGGAATCATTTTTCTTGCTTGTAATAAGGAGGCACTTCCTTGCGTGCGACCATGGACCTCGTGGGTCCCAGCTGTCAGCCTCTCCACGTACAATCCTCTTCTGATGGCTACCGTTCATTCACTGCGTTGACGATGCCATGCCGAGAGCACCAAGGCGGTGGACAATAGCGAGGCCTAGTAAGGGAACGACCCGGAGACGAGGAAGACTTGGCAGTGGTTGCTCACGCGGAGGGGAGTACGAGGGTTTACTGGTTCGGCTGCGGTGTGAGGCTGCAGTTGCCGGAGAAAAACACGAGATGTGGGTGAGTAGAGGGATGGCCTGGCCAGCGATGGGAGTGGGGTGGGGCGGTGAGGCCTGCGCGGCAGTAAAGCCGACCACGGGAGGTGGGAGAAGGCAGTCGAGCCGGTGCTGGTTTGGGCGGCTGGAGCAAGAAGATCAGAGATTGAAGAAGTAGCACGGCCGTTGGATTAACATCCAACGGTCACTGCAGCTAGAATCGTTTGTTGACTAAGTTGACAAAGCCCTCCGTACGCGTCAACTTAGTAGGCCCAAGTCAGCCTCCAAATCTGTGGCAAACATCATACAACACATTTGCTATTATTTATAATAATTTACAACCCATTTGCTCCATCTTAAGGATTTTTTGTAGCACATATTCTTTTTGTTAGCATTACAGCCAATATTCTGGCCACGGTTAAAAATTTCAATGAAATTTTGCATATTTTTGTGGGCTCCGAACTATTTAATCCCGATGTTTCGAGTCTGATTCAAACTAATTTGAAAAATAAAATTATATTAATTATAATCCAATGATATTTTCACCGCAGAAAAATCCAAAGAAATTTAAAATTTCAAAATCCGGATGAAACGAAATTTGAAACTAATTACCGATTTGCTGTGTTTTTTAAAATTTCCAGCCCATTTCTTATTGCTTATAGGCCATTTTCTTTTTTAAGGGAAATAGGCCATTTTGTGGGCAAGCCGAATGCATCCCTCCTCGTCTTGAAAGATTTGAAGCCCAGCAGGGCTGAGAAAAGCAAGTAGGCCTCGGTTAGGTATTGTGCAAAAGAAAATAGAACTGGGTTAGGCGTTTCAAGAAGGAAAACAAAACTGGGCTGGTGATGTGGTAAACATAAAATAAAAGACTGGTCATTGAAATTTTCGAACTATTTTTAATCCTGAAATTTCAAGACCAATAAAAACAAATTTACAATATATTTAAATTATGTTAAAATCCAATGAAATATGAAATATGAAAAAATAAAATAAAATTCGCAATTTGAAACTAATTGCCCATTTGATGTGTTTTTTATATATTTACACCCCATTTCATATTACTCACAAAATTTACAGCATTTTTTATGGCCAGGCCGAATGTATCTCCCGTTGTCTTGAAAGATTTGCAGCCCAGCAGGGTGGGGAAAAGGAAATCGGCCTGCGTTGTGTATTGTGCGAAAAAAAGGTGCGCTAGTCATTTTCACAGACAAAAAAAAGTTGGGCTCATCATGTTGTAAATAAAGCCTGGGCTAGACGGGCCACAGACGCTGCACAGCCCAGTTGATACACTGCTCAATCTCAACAACAACAACAACAAAAAACTGCTCGAGCTACTGGGTCCCAGGTGTCTGCCGCTCCTTGTGCAATTCTTTCATTTATTAACTACATTGACAATGTTGTAGGTCCCGGATGTCAGTAAACCATTACGAGGAAGCATTTTTTTCATGTAATAAGGAGGAACTTGCTTGCGTACGGCTATGGACCTGGGGGTCCCTACTGTCATCCTCTACACGTACAGTACTCAACAATTCCTGTCGTTTGTTGACAGTCGCTCGTTGTGCAATTATCTCGTTTATTGACTACGTTGACAATGGGGTGGGACCAAGATGTCGGGAAACCATTAGGAGGAAGCATTTTTTTGACTTGTAATCAGGAGGCACTTGCTTGCGTACTGCCATGACCCTGGTGGGTCCCTACTGTCATCCTCTCCACGTACAATCATCTCCTGATTCCTCTCGGTTGTTGACCATGTTGACAACGCCAGAAGGCGGTGCCGCGGCAAGGGAACCAAAGCGGAGGACGACGGCGAGGCCTCGGACGGGAATGAAAAGGAGCCATGGAAGATGCGGCAGTGTGGTCAGAAGCGGAGGGGAGTACGAGGGTTGGTGCAAGGTGGGGATGCCGTCGCCGGAAAATAACAGGAGGTGGGGGTGGGTGGGTGGGAGGGGTTAGAGGGATGGCCTAGCACCGGTTAGGGTACGGTGGGACAGCAATGCGTGCGCGGCTGCGCAGCAAGCCGCAGAAGGCGGGAGCAGGCGATCCGCCGGCGTTGGTTTGGTTTGGGCGGCTAGAGCCTGGAGGAAGAAGACAAGAGATTGAAAAAGCACGACAGACGTTGGATTGACATCCAATGGCTTAGGCTGCCACAATCATTTGTTGACTATGTTGACAAAGCCTTGTGTACGCGTCAACCTAGTAGGCCCACAAGTCAGCCTCTTAATCCATGGCGGAAAAATATAGCCCATTCAAACGTTCAATCAGAAAGTTCAACATTCAGAGCAAAGTAATAGGTCTGATTCAGAGATAGAGTACTGAACTTCCACGTTGACAACCATCATAGCCAACTTAACTATCTACTCCCACTAATACTCGAGTATAGAACAACTAACATACTCTTAGCTAACTAGACGATGCCGGCCGCCATCTGCGGCACACGCTAAACACCGGCACCGACGTCCTCCTCCTCGCCTCGGACTTGGCAGAGGTGCGATAGGGCACGTTGCTCACGCCCGTTGGCCCTTTCCATGCCGGCGTGGTCCACCGAAGCTTCGGCTTCTAAGCAGGAAGCCCACTTGACGAGCTGGTAGTACAATTCAGCATCGCACACGCGTGCATGCCCGACAACCTATAGGGCTATTCGCCGGGCGCCGGCCTCCACATAGTCGGCCCAGTTGCGGGCGCTCTGCTCGCGACGTAGAGCAGTGGTGCGCTCCTCCTCCTCCATGCTCTGTTGGCGGCTCAAATCGGCGGTACGCTGCTCCTCCGCCATGCGGTCGCGCTCCAAGGCATCCTCATACTCCGCATTTCCATCTAAAGACCGCCAGAATGCCTCCTCCCTCCGTCTGCCTTCCCATGAAAAACCGAACACTAACTCCGGTGGTGAGCGCCTCTAGTGGCACCTATTGCTGCCGCGCGGGGCATGATGGACGTGGCGAGAGCTAGGGCAAGTGGCGAGTGACGTCGGGCCGGTGGGATCTTGTGAGGATAGGGTGCGTTGGGTGAAGGTGCCACCGGAGCACACCGGGAACCAGTAATTATAGGCGGACGGTAGGTAAACCGGCGTGTCGCGGGAAACACGACAGTCCTCGGAATTCAATGCAAAAGCAGGCATGGCTTAGCGCACCAGCTTGCCGTGGAAAATTGGAAAAACTAAAATTATGACTGTACCGTACTCCCGTCCTGTCCCGTCAGTGCTGGGTCGCACATCGGCATGACAGTGAAACGAGTGCACTCGATTCATCCGGATGAGGTACGTGCATGATCCGCTGGTTATTCATGTAGGATCGAGTCAGTCGGATAGTGTACGTGTAGGATCGCAATAGCTGATGAATGTTCGCTGGGAGAGAAGGCATTTGCGAACGTTTTTGCTGGCATTTTCTTCAGATTCGCATGGCATTTTCTTCAGAACAGCATGTCAGTTTCTTCAGAGGAAGGCATTTTTATTCTAAAAACTGCCACCCATGGATCTTGCGTCGCAACTAAAACTACCAGGAGTGTATTAGTAGGCTAGCTAGTGATCGATCAGTAACTTGTAAACAGTGAGAGAAGAGAAATAAGGAACATGTTGGACCATTTGGTGCGAGAGGAATGCTACAGTGTTCCGGCACAAGTCTACTGTTCCGTCCATCCTGTTGTTCAACATCCAGTCTGAGGCAAAACTTTGGGTCACCGCGGGCACAAAACATTTGGGTCACATCATGCCAGGAGAGTAGTGTCTTTGTAATTTATGTCTCGCTTTTCTTTGTAAAAGCAACTATGAACTCCTTCTTAATTAATGCATGAGGCAAATCTTTTGCCTCCGTTTAAAAAAAAACACTGAGCGAAGAGAAAAAAGGAACTGTTGTGCACAGTAGTAAGAGCCGATCCGCTCTAAATGTTCACACCAGACTCACAGGCCTGGCTTAGTAATATGTTCACATTAATAGCCCAAATTCACAACCAACTAGTAGGATTCCCATACATAAGATCAACATGTTTATGCATCTCAATGATTCACAGATCATACACAATATATCTGTTCTTGCTACTAACATGGATGCTTCTCAGGGCCAACATTCAGTATAGAGTGAATGACAAATTTGTTTGTAAAGTCTACATTTCCTCTTGCAAACGTAAGTGGTTTCACCAACAGATGAACCATGAGAATCAACTACACATGATGGAGGAACATCCAATGAAATATGTTATGGTCATCTGTCGATCACACGGCAAGACTATTTTTGGAATTCAACTTTAAGTTTGGCAAGATGATGCCCATTGGATAATCAGACTAGAGCAATGAAGCATCTAGTGTTGGCCAATAAATAGTACAGTACTACTTTTGTGCAGTCCATGTAGTGACTATCCAATCCTCCTGTGTCTATTTTCAAATGGCACTGCATGTAGTGACTATCCTATTCTTTTGTGCAGTTCCACAAAAATTGAGGTCCCTGTGTTTGTTTGCCAAATAGCAATGAGCAGACATCTCTTTGCACAAATATCAAGTACCTAGTTAACATATACTCCACCTTGTATTTTTTGTTTAACCACGTCTCTGCTAGTCGTTTCCGCCTAGCATCTGTCATGTTTTGCACTGGACAATTAGATACTGAATTGATTTGCTGGTATAGAACAGAAATATAGCGCCTATTCTTCATCAGACCAAGGATATCCATGTTTGCAGGGATGGCAGAGGTGAAATCGATACAACCGAAAGTGAGCATCCAATCATTGATTCATGTCCTGCACCACCAATGGAGGTCCACCCTGGCAATAAATTTACATGCAAACCACTAATATTACTATCTAATGACAGTACAAAAACAGAAGCAAGATAGTAGCAAGATAGCAGCAAACCATGTACCTTGGTAATGAACAACTCATAGTGCCACCGATTGGATATAACTGGTTGCAGAAAATAATGGTCATAATGTTGAACCATCTGGACTTTTTTTGCAGTTCCACTAAAATTGAGCATCCATGTTTGCACTGATATTGAAAGTGTGATTAAAAGTGGCACTAGTTGGAGCATAGACTCACAAATTTAAGCATTCCAAATTTCTTAATGGGAAAAGCTAGCAAGACAGTTTCTAACCACCTGTTCAAAGGAATAAAGAAGGCAACAATGATGGATTTCATGAAGGCATACATAGTATCTTGTGAAAGATTGAACCATTGCATACCTTTCCTCTTCTTTTAAGATTTTTTTGTGCAGTTGAACTAAAATAAAATGCCATCACTACCTTGACATTTCAGTGAAACTGTACAAAAAATGACTTACCATTGCATCATGATGTTAGATATGTAATCAACAGGCAATAGAGACAAAAATGCAGACCTCCGCCGATAACATAATGAACCTTAATTTTAACAAAGGTGTGACTAGCTTTGCCGGCATAATTTGAAGAATTCTACACTCTCTGTTCCTTAATATAAGACGTTTTCGTAGTTCAATTTAATGTACCAAAACATCTTGTATTTTGAAAGAGAGGTAGTAGTTTTCCTCCCTTTCTTTCCTTTTTCAATTTATCGGTGGCATTAGACTGACTGCGGCATTAATTAAATGTGGCATCACTTTAGCAGTAGCATAATTTTACCGGTGGCGTTACACTAACAAAACAACAAGTGGCAATAATAGCATGGTGTTGGCTATGTGCATCCTAGCTGCGTAGAGGCCAGGTGTGTGCTCACTGTGTTATGTATCTTCTTGATGCTCCATTTTGAGCCAAGAAAATCCACCCTTTCTCGAAAAAGTACAATGTACCTCCACTGGCGCATAGAGTGGTGAAGTAGGGATGGTTGCCCAGAGCAACAAATATCCAAGCAGCATATCTGGATTACGTCCCATTTTTGTTCTCTTTAGCAACCTTTTACCTATGTGAGGACAACAAACCTATCGACCTGATCATTCTCTATTGCGTTGTCCTGCCTTTCTTTCCTTTTTCAACCAAGCAAGAGACTAGTTCCTCAGCTACTACTGCTTTCCCCTTTTCAACCAAGATGCAGGTTCGATACCAAGTCTCTTTTATAGTACTACTTTCCCCCCTTTCTTTCCTTATTCAACCCAGACATGGATTAGTCTGCATGAAGTAGGGTTTCCTTTAATAGTGCAAATTAAGGTTTTCGTCTGCATGACAAGCAGAGGCTGGTAACATGGGGAGATGGGGCAGTGGAAAAACAACCGCATGCAGCGACGTGGGCAGATGAGGCAATAGCATAAGGGTATGGTTTGAAAAGAGGTAGCATACCAGAGGGTCGGCGGGAAGCAGCTTCTCTCGTTGTCGTCCTCCTCCGCCGACACTACGGCAGCGAGCTTGGGGACGTAGGCCATCCCGCGCAGGTGCTAGCTCTAAGAAGACGGCCTTGTCGTCAGTGCACGTCCTCCTCTTCCGCGATGGATGGGATCAGGCTGGATCTGTGGCCACCGGTGAGGAGGGAGAGAGAGTGGCCACCACCGTCTTTTTTAGATCTGGAGAGGGTGATAGTGTGAGAAGCAAGTGGGCAGCCCTAGCAAGCAAGCGCTAAAGCTCCAGCCTATATACAACTATATTATACTTGGTAGAGTACCTCCGTCAAGGTTTTCTAAGTCCCACGAGCCGGAGCAATAGGACCAATAAATGGGGCAAATTAAGGTCTTCGATCTCTCTCCCATGCATGCACTTTTTCTCTCTCCTGCATGCACCCAATGGTTAGCGTGCATGTAACATCTAGCCTAATAAATCGGGACAACGTGTAGTAATGCTTCAAAATTGAACGGCACGCCATTAAAAAAATTAAGTCGAGAAATAACGCGGCCCGATTGCATTTTGCACAAGAAATGAGAAACCATGTTTCGTTGCGTGTTGTCCCGTTCCAACGTGCCAGTGAGAAGACGGTGAGTCCTTTTGTATAATTTCCGAACGGACATCAATGTACGGCCGGGTCGCCTCTTCCTATACCGTGGCAACCGTCCGCTCCCCGCTCGCCTCTTCCTGTACCGTGGCAACCGTCCACCGCCTCTTCCCCTTTCCCTCTCGATTTGGGAGTTGGAACTGCTATCGCACGCTCTTCCTCCCTCCATTTGCCTTGACCCTTCCTTCTACCATTGTTCCTCTTGTCGATGGAGGAAAGAAGCAGGACCCGACCCCATTATTCTTGCCCCAATCTGACAGATGACGCGGTGGAGGAAATCATTGATCGGTGCAACGTCATCAACGCGACTAGCATGGCAGGTTCGTTCAAGAACATTCTTGACTCAACAAATAAGATCAGTACAAACAACCCAAGGGTTCAAGAGCGGTTTGATCTCCCCTATCTTCTTTGCTATGACCCTGCTCTCTAGTCTGGGGACGATAGAAGGCTCGCCTTGTGCAGGTTGATGCCACTTGATAATGATCCGTGTGATGTTAAGATGCCATCGCTTCAGCATAAGGATTGGGAAGGCACAAATGGAGATTGGGTTGTTCATATTGAGGACAACTTTGAGTGGGAGCTTGTGAATGTGTACACTCGTCACCGGATTCCAATTCCAAAAATCTCAGACTGCCCTGAGGTTGAGCACACCGATACTCTACGTACGTTCAAATCCGATCATGGTGACTATTGTCTATAGAAGAAAGCAATTTGTCGAGTTCCCACACGCTCTTGGAGTTATAGGAACTATTGTGTTGTCGCTGTCTTCAACAAGCTTGTTGCCGTCTTTACTCCTGGAGGGATTGGATGGACATTGCTTAAAAACCAGTTTCTGTACACGAGTGATTACTGTGATGCAATTCAATACGAGCGTCTTGTGTTTGCTGTCACCACTTGTGGCACTGTTTTTGCATGGGATCCTTTTTGCTTCGGTACGTTTGTCTTCCACCTTAATTAGAATTATTTCATTCACCATGCATGCGAGTTATCCCTTTACTAACTAACCTTCAAATTTTTCATGGTCCTGTCAACATTCCGCCACCGATACTTGGAAACTTTTATAACCAAGGGGGAGATGACGATGGTGATGATGATGATGACGATGGTGATGATCACGAGCATGAAGACGAGCAATACCTACCTACTAGATGGTACCTAGCTACTTATTTCGATGGATCACCTCTTCTTGTCTGTATACAGGGCATTGCTAATGTTACAGAGGAAGCAGGTACTAGTATTGTCTCGCATGGTCGTACTCTACGGACCTATGCCAACTTTCGTTGTAGGCTCTTCGGGGTGGATACTAGTGTGCTAGTGCCACGAGCTTATCCCTGGTTCAATATTGACAGTCTTGGAGAACACTCGCTTTTCCTTGGACTAAACTATCCAATGATGGTGAAAGGCGATCCAGTGCTTGTTGGCACAACCTTGCCGTTTATGAGAAGCAACTCTATCTATACCACTGACATTGCTGTTGTTGCTCACTATTCCAATGCAAGTATTGCTCCTGATATTGGCCACTTCAGCCCGGATGGTGAGTCTTGCATTGGTCTCAAGATTGACAATACCACCGGGCATTGGTCAGAGACTCGCTTCTGGTTCAAAGCAAGCGTTACCAACGCCGAGGATTGGTTGACGTGAAGGTCGTTTTCATTTCTTGTACGTGTTGTGTGAGAAAAACTTTAGTATTTACAATGTATCCTCGTTCTTGTTGTGTGTTGTAGACTTGTTGTATGTAGTGTGAATGGTATATTTGCATATGCATGTGATAAACTTACTTAATTTATGAATGGATTTCGAGTCACTTCTCAGAGTGTGTGCTGCGACATGGCAAAATACTTTTCACTGATAGTATGTGGGACCGAATGTCAGCAAACCGACGATGGACACACTCCGTGTGTCTGCCGGCTGGCTGATAAGAGAGGGAGAGGAGGGCCGAGCACGGACTCCAGGAAATTTGCCGACAGTGTGAGGTGGGCCGCCTAGTACTAGTGGTACCGAACTCCTGAAGAAATAATGTGTTCGCTCTACGTAACCAGCACCTCGATATAGTGGGATGGCATGGGCCAAAACAAGCATTCACATCTAGGAGTACGGCACACGCCACCACCAAGAGTCCCATCTGACACCAAATTTCTTGGATTCCGTGCTACACGTAGCTCTTCTCTCTCCTCATTTCTCTAACTCAACCATCGTGCGGCGGCCGCGGGAGGGGTGGAGTTTCAGGTGATACGAAGCTGCCCATGCTCCCATGATATGGCCTTTTGAATGCCCTTGGATTTGAGATCAAACGGTTGCATGCTAAGCTCCTGCAAGTTTGCAAAAAAGCCGACTAGGATCTGATATTTACGCACAGGTCTAGAATCTCGGCATGCGAGCATTCGATCTCAGATCCAAGGGCTCTCAGAAGCCAGTATCATTGAAGCATGGACAAGTTGGTTTGCCGATAGTCGGTTTGCTGAACTGCGGTCCCACTTGTTAGTCAAAATGCAAGACAACAAGCGTTCCCCCTTAAGCGGCGTGCGAGACCAACTGTGAGGGGGTACGACGCGAACCGTGTGGGGGTCCTTTTGAACTTGTAAGTTGTAACATTTGGTTCTACTCCTTGGCGCGGCCGATAGATACAAATATAACGACTTTCCCTCAAAAATTAGAAATAATGATTAAAAACGCTATCGCCGGGCCACCGCCGTCTTTTTTAGATCCGGAGAGGGTCCCGTTCGAACATGTTAGTGAGAAGACGACGAGTCCTTTTGTATAATTTCCGAATGGACGTGTAGGTCGGGTCACCTCTTCCTGTACTGTGGCAACCGTCCGCTCCCCACTCGCCTCTTCCTGTACCATGGCAACCGTCCACCGCCTCTTCCCCTTTCCCTCTCGATTTTGGAGTTGGAACTGCGCAAGCTCTTCCTTCCTCCATTTGCCTTGACTCTTCCTCCTGCCATTGTTTGTCTTCTCAATGGAGGGAAGTAGCAGGACCCGACCCCGTTATTCTTGCCCCAATCTGATAGATGATGCGGTGGAGGAAATCATTGATCGGTGCGACGACATCACCACGGCTAGCATGGCAGGTTCATTCAAGAACATTCTCGACTCAACAAATAAGATCATTACAAACAACCCAAGGGTTCAAGAGTGGTTTGATCTCCCCTATCTTCTTCGCTATGACCCTGCTCGCTGGCGCGGGGACGATGGAAGGCTCGCCTTGTGCAAGTTGATGCCACTTGACAATAATGATCCGTGTGATGTTAAGATGCCATCGCTTCAGCAAAAGGCCTGGGCAAGTGCAAATGGAGATTGGGTTGTTTATATTGGGGACAATTGCGAGTGGGAGCTTGTGAATGTGTACACTCGTCACCAGATTCCACTTCCAAAAATCTCAGACTGCCCTAAGGTTGAGCACACCGATACTCTACGTATGTTCAAATACGATCATCGTGACTGTCGTCTACAGAAGATAGCAATTTGTCGAGTTCCCATTCGCTCTTGGAGTTATGCGAACTATTATGTTGTCGCTATCTTCGACAAACTTGTTGCCATCCTTACTTCTGTGCCTCAATGGATATTGCTTGAAAACCAGTTTCTGGGCACGCATGTGTACTGTGATGCAATTCAATACGATCGTCTTGTGTTTGCAGCCACCACTTCTGGCACTGTTTTTGCATGGGATCCTGATTGTTTCGGTATGTTGTTTGTCTTCCACCATAATTATAATTGTTTCATTCACCATGCATGCCAGTTATCCCCGTACTAATTAACCTTTTTTTTGTGGGGCCCCATACTAATTAACCTTCTTGTGTTTCCAAGGTCCTGTCAACATCCCCCCACCGATACTTGGAAACTTTTATAACCAAGGGGGAGATGACGATGGTGATGATCACGAGCATGAAGACGCGCAGTACCTACCTACTCAGTGGCGCCTAGCTTATTATTCCGATAGATCACCTCTTCTTGTCTGTATAAAGGGCACTGGTGATGTTACAAAGGAAGCAGGTGTTGTCTACCATGGTCGTAGTCATCTCCGGACCCATTCCAACATCCGTTGCAAGGTATTCGGAATGGATACTAGTGTGCTAGCGCCAGAACCTTCTCCTTGGTTCAATATTGATAGTCTTGGAGAATACTCGCTTTTCCTTGGACTAAACTATCCAATTATGGTGAAAGGCGATCCGGCGGCTGTTGGCACAACGTTACCATTTATGAGAAGAAACTGTATCTATACCTCGCACATTGGTATAATTCCCTACACTGGCTATCACAATTTCCATACTCCTAATATAGGCTGCTTCAGCCTGGATAGTGGGTCTTGCGTTGCTCTCGATGTTGACAATAGTTGGCCCTACCCAGAGGTTCACTTATGGTTCAAAGCAAGCGTTTCCAACGCCGAGGATTGGTTGAACTGAAGTTCATTTCATTGCTTGTTATTTGTTGTGTGATAAAAACTTTAGTATTTAGAATGTATCCTCGTTGTGGTTGTGCGTTGCTGACTTGTTGTATGTAATAAATGGCATATTTGCATAAGCATGTTATAAACTTACTTAATTTATGATTGGTCACCTGAATATTTTTTGTGGCATGGCTAGATGACAGTCCCCTGAATATTTTTTGTGACCAGTCAATTTGGCTTGGGCCGTTGGATGAAAAATGGACGTCTGGATCATCTTCCTAAACCTCTAGCCTGTCGCGTCGCACCGCACACGGTGGGTCAGGCATGCCGCTCGCCCAGCGATTGTGCGTCGTCTTGCGTTTTCACTGACATGTGGGACCGAATGTGAGCAAACCGACGATGGGCACACTCCGCGCGTCTGCTTGCCGGTTGAGGAGAGAGAGAGGAGGGCCGAACACGGACTCCAGGAAATTTGGTGACAGTGTGAGGTGGGTCATATGTTAATAAAACTAGTACTACTACTAGTGGTACCGTACTCCAGGAGAGATTCTAATGTGCTCGCTCTAGCCTCGCTCTATGTAGCCAGCACCTCGATATAGTGGGGTGGCATGGGCCAGAACAAGGATTCACGTCCAGGAGTATGGCACACGCCACCACCATGAGTCCCATCTGACACTATATTTCTTGGAGTTCGTGCTACAGCTATCTCTTCTCCCTCCTCGTTTCTCTAACTCAGCCATCGCGCGGCGGGCGGGGTGGGGGTTTGCCGATAGTCGGTTTTGCTCAACTGCGGTCCCACTTGTAAGTGAAAATGCAAGACATCGCGCGTTCCCCCTTGAGTGATATGCCGCACCATCCGTGTGGGGGTGCGACGCGAACACGGCAGGCTTTTCCTTTTGAACTTGTAAGTTGTAACATTTGTTTCTGCTCCTTGGTGCGACCGATAGATAGAAATAGCGATTTTCCCTCAAAAATTAGAAATAACGATTAAAAACGCTAGCGCTGGGCTTTTCCCGTGCGATAAGTGGGGGGGTTTTGCCAATTTCGGCCATCATCGCTTTCCTTGCATGCTGTCGCACATGTAAGTGATATGCCTAGCCACTGTGCATTGAGCGGCGGGCCGGAATGACCGTCTGGGGTGCAACGCGAGCGGGACTGTACGTGTTCCAGTTTGTTGTTTTGAAGTTGTGAAGTGTAACACTTATTATAAGCCATCATGCAAAAGGTGAGCAAGGGATCACACACGTCTTTATCAGCTGGAATGAGAATGCAATACAGTAAGAATCAAGACCACGACGACGCGATGCAATGGTGGTTACACAAGGCCAAATGAAACTTGCAAGCGACCCAACCAAACACGCCCATGGTGCTGGGTTGCTGGCTGCATGCCGCTTCTCCCATTTAGTAGTACTACTTCCCTCAGCATGCGAATTGAAGGAGGATAAACATCAATGGCCGTTCATCGGGAACCGCTACCCTCTACTTTATTTGCATTCAAGCCGTATCGGAAACCATACTCGTTTACTAGTCCCCCTTGTATTTTGTGTCATATTTTGGCCCTTAATCTAACTAATAAAATTGTCTGACCAATATAATGTCATTGGAAAACTTATTCAAATACGAATCCAACAAAAAAATGTGTGACATGCTATTCAAATACTCCTACTATGTAATGCCATTGGAGTAGTAGGAGTAGTATGTTTGTCCATCGTTGGCCCAAAATAAGATGAGACTAATAATCCAGACGTTGGTAGTTGTACTGGGGAAAATCTTGCAAAGTTTGGAGGCTTCTAGAGGGCAGGGGTGATCCTCCTTCACTAAAAAAAATAAAAAAATAAGTACTAGTCCTATAACCTAACCATCTGCCCTTCTCCATTTTCTTGCATGTGCACAAGTGGGACATTTGATTTGTTTATTGGGTGATAAGACGTTAGTAGTACTCCGTCCCCTAGGACAAGGATTTATTGCACGTAGAGCCAAGCTTTTGCACGTACTACTTGTGGGACGCAAGACCGATGAACCCTCCCTCCCTTCTGAGTCGTTTATCAGAGTGGGTGGTGCCACGTGGCCAAATATTTTCTAGCGCAATAGATAATTGCCAGAGCATTGCAACGAGCTACATATATTCTCTAGTATGTATGTCAGCCCATAATTTACAGGTCAATATTAATATGCATACGGATCAATAAACGACATCCTCTAGCCCTAGTGCACCGGGCCACCAACCGACGGGTGAGGAGCAGCGGCATTGGTGGCGAGGTCAACGTGCTTCTGAACAATGACGTCCAAGGTTGCTCTGCGGTCCAAGAAGGCCACCGTCCTATCGTCCTCCTCTAGCACGTAGTGGTCCTAGTGGACGTTTTCCTTGTAGACGTGGGTAATTATGTCGATGGTGTCTTGCTGGGCGAGGCGCTGCGCGGCCAGCGCGACCTCGAGGTGGACATTCTCCGGCGTGACGGCGGGCAGTCGCAGGGCCACCAGTGCGTCGAAGAGGTTGTCACCATAGAGGCCGGTGAGGGTGGTGGGCATCGCAGAGCCTGGGCGTGTGGGTTGGAGGCGTACGTCAAGGTCGTTCGCGAGCTTCTTGACGACGGTGAACTTGTTGGGGAAGCCAACGAGGGCCTCGTCGAACAAGGGGACGAAGCTGTCGTCCAAGAGGCCTCTTTCCCTGGTGGCCTCAAGCACAACCTGGAGACGTTCCTCGGTGCCGGGCCGCAGGCCGGCGTCGTGGACCATCTGGCACAGCCGGCTCATGCTCGTGCTCATCGCCTCCATGGCTCTAGCTTCTAGTCAATTGATCTTGCGATTGGAGTGATCACTCTTGCCCTTGGTTAGGGTGCGTAGGTGCGTAGGATTTCGTAGATGGATTGGACTGGTGGGGAGCCTTTATATGAGAAGTGCAGACTGCATTTGGATTCATGTGTGCGTTGCCTATCTACTCCTCGCTCCTTAGTAGTACTCCCTCCGGTCCTTTTTTCTCTGTGCCTAAGGTCGAGCGCACATACCAAGGGTAGACTTAGTCTATTTTTCCTGGACATAATTGCCCTTGCGTTTGCAAAGTATCGCATGCCTACTGCTGCCTCAAATCCCGCTCCGCATGCATGCACTGCTCCCTGTCTCGCTGCATGCGCGCATAGTTATGAGAAGATTGAGGTAAATTCTACGTGCAATTATGTTGGAAGCTGGCGCAATTAATGCGGGGCGAATGCGGTGCAAGTACTAGTGTGGTTGATGAGATTTCATATTTGAGCCCTCAACCGGAAGGGAGAGTTTATAATATCATCGGAAACTACACTCAAATACGCCCTATCAAAAAAAACTACACTCAAATACGAATAAAACAATACTCCATGTAGTATTATTTACGGAGGGAGTAGTAGTATATTTTTTGTGACATGCATTACTATATATTGTTAGTCAAATGATAAATCCAAACGGAGGTGGTAGTACTACTAAATCCAGACAGAGGGAGTTGTAGTACTAGTACCAAAGTACTACCCGTTGGTCAAATTATTACGTGCTGCTCCTCACAGTGAAGTGACAAGACCCTGCACCAGAGATGACACCAGAGTGCAGGTGGCATGTTCGGGTTACCAAAGTTAGCCTCACCGTGTGCAGTCACTATCATCAAGGCTGTAGAGCTACCCTGCTTACAACAAGTCGTATTCTAGATATTTTCCCGTGCATTGCCACGAGTTTGGAATAAGATATTGTAATGGGTATATTGGTTACATCGTTGCAGCACCTATGCACGCGAACATAATTGTAACCTAGTACCACGTGCTGGATAGTCATAATTTTACAAGGTTCAAAATGATATTACAAATGATAGCAGTAATGCTGCACCTACGAAAAGGAAATTATTAGGAAGTTTACGTAAGAAGTTTCGTTACTTTAGGTGGATGCAGCATTATCATACAAACTAAAATCCACCGCCCCTAACAAGTCACTAATCGGCAAACAAACTTGTGCGTCTCTCGGCACTTGATCTTTCAAAAACAAATTCAGCTTCTGCAGAGCCTTTGTCATTCAGCTTTAGACTCTTGCGGTGATCAGCACACCATTCATTGTTGTGCCAGAGAACGTCAAACCTCATTACGTTGAGCACACTTGCCTTCAGAAAACAAGAACCTGGCCAATTTAATCTCGGATGTGGTGCCTCGGTAGTCGATCAAATCAATTTCTGTAAGATGGAGATCAAGGCATTCGATGAGGTTGTTATATTGCAGCACATTTTTCACTTTCGGGTCTTTTTTTATCTACAAAGAAGAGAACATATTAGAGGAGCTAGATATATAAGATTGCCGTGTCATCAAGAGCTACCAATATCATTCGCTCATTCAATAGGGTTGGCTGTAAGGCTAGTGATAATTTTCACTCTCTCTCTTTCTCTTTCCTCTCATTTACTCATTTTACGTCCGTCTTGGTTTATGCATGTCACAAAATGTCAATGCATGTCAGAAAAAATTATACCATTGGAAATTATGTTCAAATACGAATCCAACGATATAATTTTTACTGACATGCATTAACATTTTGTTAGTTAAATCTATGGTCAAAATTTCATACTCCAAAATACGAAGGGGACTAGTAAACCAGGACGGAGGTAGTACTTGCTTCTAGGATAAAGTAACTTCCCACTATGACTAGCCTTGGCTACAACAACAACAAAATGATGCAGGTGATCACGTGAGAAAAAATACTAAAAACATTTCTTTCAGTATAGTGCCTAGATGCAGTTTTGAATACTACATTTGTCATTGTAACTTGGGAAAAATTACGAAAAAATTGAGCTCCATTGTGGTTCACATTTAATAGGAAAGGAGTTTCACCTCGATGAGTAGCTTCTTTGTGCACGGAAAGCATCTAAGGAATCCAACAACTTGATCCAGATTGGGGCCGATAGATTTTATTGCCAAAATCTTCACTATGCGCACAGACTGGGTCAAGCTTGTGGGAATCATTTTCTGGATGACAGTCGAACATACATCAAGAAAAAAATTTAAAATGTGAATTTCAAGAAGAACGAGAAGAAGAAGAGTGTTGTACCTGAACAGTTATGGATCCAATAACAAGTTCGGAGAATTTGGCAGACGAGTAGGCCAACGCTATCAATTTCGGCACGTCAATGACCCTGATTTTTGTTGGACCTTCTAGATCAGATACAAGCAATCTCTCAAGGAAAGGCGCATTCTCAATGACCATATCGTGAAATAGCTCAACTGATCTCTTCCCAAGTAATGTCCTATTGCGGGGCCAGCAAGACACATAAATTCGTCGGAGATTCATCGAGGCGATGTGGAGGCTAATGAACCCGTGGATCTGTTGAAGACAAAGGTACTCGAGCGCTGTACAGCCGCGGAGCAGCCGCTCCATAGACTCCTTCGAGATACCAATGTCGAAGAGGCTGAGCTGCTTGAGTTGAGGGAGAAGAAGAGCGGGCGCGACATCAATCTGGGGAAAATAGCAGGAGCTAAACCTGGTGCAGCGCAGCGTTGGCGCGTGGCGGAGCGCTGACAGTGGCAAAGAGCGACATCGTCCACCTTCAAACCTGAGCTCCTCGAGCTGATCTAGGGCGGGGGATAAGAACCACTCGTCGAACTTGGCTTGGACATTGCAGTTGGTACTGAACATGCAGATGTCAAGGCATCTGGCTGGCCCAGGGTGCGATGCAAGGATCTTGGAGACTGCGGCCATGCATTTGCAATCCCCATTGCAGAGGCAACTGTCGATGGTGAGGTGAGTGGGACGCAGCGCCAGAGGGGGTGCCACCACCAGGAGAGAAGGGTGGTCTGCACGCCAGATTTGGTGGGGAGGAGGGTGATGATGATGAGCAGCATGTTGTCGGAGAGCCTGCCGATGAAGTCCAGGCTGGCCGGATGTAGTTTTGGCTCGAGCCGCCTCCGCTTGCTGGCCACCTCATCCTCCATCTCAGCCGGCGGCGACGCCGGTGTACACGTGTGCTGGTGTGTATTGTGTGCTGGGTGTGTGCGAGTGCGTCCTTGCGTGCATGCCGTGTAGTGGTGTATGTGCGTTGTCGTGGTTTGTGTCCGTGGTGGTGTCTAAGAAGGTATTAATCTAGTACTCCCTCCATTTCTTTTTAGTCCGCATATGAAATTTGGTCAAAGTCTAACTATGCAAAGTTTGACCAACTATATATCAAAAGATAACAACATTTACAATACTAAAGCTATATGCTATGAAAATTAATTTCAAGATGCATCTAAATATATTGATTTCATACTGTGAATGTTGATATTCTCCTATAAAGTTAGTCAAAGTTTACGAAGTTTGACTTTGACCAAATTTTATATGCAGACTAAAAAGAAACGGAGGGAGTACTACCGTACTGTTTTAACGAGGAAGAAGTGTGCACTCAATTTAGTAGCGTGTGGGGTTGTACCGCAAGTGGTTTCTAGTTTGTTTATTTCACCCCGTGGCAGATGGGCCTCTAGTTTATTTAATTTCACCCACTGCCACATGGGCCCGCACACCCATAGAGAACACGAGCTGACAAGGCACCATGTAGACTAGTTGACTGGTCATCTAGACAATATATGGAGCTGTACGTTGAGCCAGTGACCGTATAATCCCTCGGTAAAGAGAGATCGAGTGAGGGGGGAGGCCCGTGAGAGGTAGAGATAGAGAAAGAGATACTCACTCCGTTCGATAATGTAGTGCCTATAAATTTTTGAAAAGTCATACTTTTGAAACTTCGACCAAGTTTATAGAGAAAATTACTTATATCTACAATACCAAAGATATATGATATGAAACTACATCTTGTGATGAATCTAATGATGTATGTTTGTCCTTCCAGATGTAAATGTTTTTCTCCACATATACCTGGTCAAACATTGTGAGGTTTGACTTTTCAATAAATGTATATATGTTATGGACCGGAGAGAGTACATAACTAGAGAGAGATCAAGTGTGTGTGAAGGAGAAAGAGTGAGTGTGCAAAAAGAGAGAGAGTGTGTGTGAAAGAGAAAGGGACAACACACGATAAATTAGAGAGAAAGTGTGTGTGTCTTATGAAAAAATATCACGCATGCATCTCCGAGAGAGAAAGCGAGGTGAGGAGATACATGGAGATATATTGTGTGGTTGTTTGCAACGGAGAGAGAGAGAGAGAGAGACCCCTAGCACGTGGCCAACAGAGGTTTGGCAAACAAGGGAGAGAGGTCGAGAGAGACGTATGGATAAAATGGAGGCATGGGGGGGGGGGGAGAGGGTGTGTTTGTGATAGAGAGATCCGCTCGAGATCGTGAGGGGACTATATGGGTGGGAGATCGAGAGACAAGGTGTGTGTGCGATAGAAAGATACTCCGAAAGAGATTGAGATAGGCTTAGCTAGGGAGGGTAGGAGACAATGTATGTGTTTGTGATGGAGAGTGAGAGATGGTCATACCTAGGGGGAAGTGCATATCCGTGTGATGGAGTGAGAGATAATTGTACTTAGGGGGGAGGGCATGTGAGTGTGTGTGAGGTAGAGAGAGAACGAGGGAGAGAAAGTGTTAGATGGGTCTATCTAGTGCGAGCGAGATATGTGTATGTGTAACCTAGGGAGATAGAAAGTTTGAAATAGAGAGAGAAGAGCCCCAAAACGGCGGAGTGGTGCGTGAGAGAGTTGAGAGAGAAAGAGATACTCCCTCCGTTCGATAATGTAGTGCCTACAAATTTTTGGAAAGTCAAACTTTGGAAACTTTGACCAAGTTTACAGAGGAAATAATTTATATCTACAATACCAAAGATGTATATATAATATGATACTACATCTTGTGATGAATCTAATGATATATATATATGTTTCCTGTTCTAGATGTAAATGTTTTTCTCCACATATACCTGGTCAAACATTGTGAGGTTTGACTTTTCAATAAATGTATATATGTTATGGATCGGAGAGAGTACCTAACTAGAGAGAGATCAAGTGTGTGTGAAGGAGAAAGAGTGAGTGTGCAAAAAGAGAGAGAGTGTGTGTGAAAGAGAAAGGGACAACACACGATAAATTAGAGAGAAAGTGTGTGTGTCTTATGAAAAATATCACGCATGCATCTCCGAGAGAGAAAGCGAGGTGAGGAGATACACGGAGATATATTGTGTGGTTGTTTGCAACGGAGAGAGAGAGAGACCCCTAGCACGTGGCCAACAGAGGTTTGGCAAACAAGGGAGAGAGGTCGAGAGAGACGTATGGATAAAATGGAGGCATGGGGGGGGGAGAGGGTGTGTTTGTGATAGAGAGATCCCCTCGAGATCGTGAGGGGACTATATGGGTGGGAGATCGAGAGACAAGGTGTGTGTGCGATAGAAAGATACTCCGAAAGAGATCGAGATAGGCTTAGCTAGAGAGGGAAGGAGACAATGTGTGTGTTTGTGATGGAGAGTGAGAGATGGTCATACCTAGGGGGAAGTGCATATCCGTGTGATGGAGTGAGAGATAATTGTACTTAGGGGGGAGGGCAAGTGCGTGCGTGTGAGGTAGAGAGAGAACGAGGGAGAGAAAGTGTTAGATGGGTCTATCTAGTGCGAGCGAGATATGTGTATGTGTGACCTAGGGAGATAGAAAGTTTGAAATAGAGAGAGAAGAGCCCCAAAACGGCGGAGTGGTGCGTGAGAGAGTTGAGAGAGAGAAAGAGATACTCCCTCCGTTCGATAATGTAGTGCCTACAAATTTTTGAAAAGTCAAACTTTGGAAACTTTGACCAAGTTTACAGAGGAAATATTTATATCTACAATACCAAAGATGTATATATAATATGATACTACATCTTGTGATGAATCTAATGATATATATATGTTTCTTGTTCTAGATGTAAATGTTTTTCTCCACATTCCTGGTGAAACTTTGTGGGTTTTGACTTTTCAAAAAATCAATATGCTATGGACCAGAGAGAGTACATAACTAGAGAGAGATCAAGTGTGTGTGAAGGAGAAAGAGTGGGTGTGCAAAAAGAGAGAGTGTGTGTGTGAAAGAGAAAGGGACAACACACGATAAATTAGAGAGAAAGTGTGTGTGTCTTATGAAAAAAATATCACGCATGCATCTTTGAGAGAGAAAGCGGGGTGAGGAGATACACGGAGATATATTGTGTGGTTGTTTGCAACGGAGAGAAAGACCCCTATAGCACGTGTCCAAGAGTGGTCTGGCAAACAAGGGACAGAGGTCGAGAGGGACGTATGGAGAAAAATGGAGTCATGGCGAGGGAGAGAGGGTGTGTTTGTGATAGAGAGATCCCCTCGAGATCATGAGGGGACTATATGGGTGGGAGATCGAGAGACAAGGGTGTGTGTGTGATAGAAAGATGCCCCGAGAGAGATCGAGATAGACCTAGGGAGCGAAAGAGACAATGCGTGTGTTTTTGATGGACAGTGAGAGATAGCCATGCCTAGGGGGGAGTGCGTGTGCCTATGATGGAGTGAGAGATACTCGTACTTAGCTAGGGGGAGATTGTGTGTGTGTGTGTGTGTGTGTGTGCGTGTGAGATAGAGGGAGAACGAGGAAGAGAGAGTGTTAGATGGGTCTATCTAGTGCGAGTGAGATATGTGTATGTGTGACCTAGGGATATAGAATGTTTGAGAGAGAGAAGAGCCGGGAGATGGCAGAGTGGTGCGCAAGAGAGTTATGGACAACGAGCGAGATACTTGGTGTGTGTACTATGAGTGCACCCTAGCTATTTAGCTTAGACCAGAGACTCATACATTGTGTGTGAGGGAGACCTATACATAGTGTTCATGCGAACTTGAAAGATCTAGAGAGAGAGAGAGAGAGAGAGAGACCGATAAGGTTTGTGTTCATACGCGCGCGATAGAAACAAAGAGTGTCGGCTAGAGAGAGAACGGGAGTGCGGGAGAGGGGAGAGGTCGCGTTTTTGCATCGAAGATTGATATAAACCATGATTCAGTATAAAATTGTATTCAAATGATTGAATTGGAGAACATGGTGTTTGCAATTTACACATGAACGGAGATATGCGTATCAAACAGGTTCATTAATTTGACTTTGAGCATGTTCATGGAGTACTATAATACAACATGCTATTCAATTGATGTGTTCAATTTTGGATTTAGTCCACAATTTTGACCGGGTCAAAGAGCTATTCCACTGAATTGAGCTATTTCATTTCTGGTTTGATTCCCGTTTTTGAGTGGGTCAACTATTTGTCAAATTAATCGGTAGCAACGAGCATGTGAAAACACATTAGTCCCGAGCATCATCTCACCATCTAAAAAAGAAGTGGCAAGATGTGACACTATAGAACTAATATTTCTAAATTTGATTCGGATCGACTTGGTACGGTAGACGTGGATGCTTGTTCTCCCAATATTTGAACGAACCACTAAAACACCCTCTAGTCGGTGGAATTCGCCCGAGAAAATAAACAGGAGATGTGAAATTACCAGCCTATCTGGGACCCACATCAATTGGCCAGGTGTCGGTGTAAAAACCGGCAGACCTCGGGGTAGGGGGTCCCGAGCTGTGGATCTCGGACAGATGGTAACAGGAACAGGGAGACGATGTTTACCCAGGTTCGGGCCCTCTTGATGGAGGTAAAACCCTACGTCCTGCTCTTGTTTATATTGATGGAGAAGTATCAAATACAGAGTTGATCTACCTCGAGATCGTATGATCTAGTCCTAAGGCTAGGTGAATGAGATTGTGTTCAGGTCCCCTCTACGGGCTAAACGCTTCGGCTTATATACACACCAGATAGGGTATCTAGGATTACAAGGTCGATATCTAGGCATGGAGGCGGCAGGAGGAGTCCTGGAGTACGCTCCAAGTCTTCGGTAGATGCGATCTTGTTCTTCCGGAGTCCATCTCGATAATAATGAGGGCCAACTAGATTGGTACCCCCTAGTCCAGGACACCATTACCAGGTGTATACCGAGGGTAGGTTTGTAACTTCATCCAAGCGCGCCCACTCATCGGCTGAAATGATAGGCGCTGAATAATTCATAAACCATGGGCGGCAAAACACCCTCTCCTCGGCCGAAATCGCAGGCGCCGAATAATTCATAAACCATGGGCGGCAAAACACCCTTTCCTCGGCCGAAATCGCTCACGGCCACTATTTCAATGCATGCCCGCCTTGCCCGAAATGCTGGCGCCCACTATTTGGGAGAAGCAAAGTTACCCTACTATCCCCGACCCTCAAGACTCACACCCAAGCCCACAAGCCAAAAGACAGGGGTAGAATTGTAACTTCCCCCACATTTCAGACAAATGCATCCTTAAGACATGGTTCCCCCTCCCAATTCCCCATTAATACACCGTGGGTGCCAAATCACCTTCTCCCCTACCGCGAAACCTCAGCCCCTCCTCCATGCCCCCCACCGCACCAGATTCACCGCCGCCCTCCTCCCCAATGCCCGAGCTGCAGTCCGTTTGCCGTCAGGCACTGGGCCGTGTGCCTCTTACTCCGTGCTGTTAGAGCTGCCTCGATGACGACCGCGTGAACCGTGCAGGAGCCGATTCAACCGCGCCATTGTGCACGGTGCTGGAGCAGCTCGTACTTCGGACGCGTCCAGCGCTGGTCCCCCATAGCCGTCGACCGCCGCCACATATCTGGTTTCCCACCGCCAGCAGTCACCGCAACCGTGCCGGCCTTACCGACTCGGTAGATGGAGCTGCCTACTTCACTGGGCCGCAAGATAGGTCGTACACTTATCTTATTCACTTACCTAGGCGTCAGTCGCCTGGATTTTTATTCTGGGTCACTCGGTTCCAAATGGAAGGAAACAACTCACCTCGAGGCGGCGGAGCTCCTAGGCTGCCGATTGGCCGGGGAATGAGTTCCTCGGTGTCCATCATAGGGGTGCGGGCAGAGGTTGCAGGTTCGCCACGGAAGCAGCGCTTTGATGCCTATCTTGGGGTTGCGTGGGGTCAAGGTACTGCTGGCGTGGGATCTGGATGAATGCGAGTCTTTGAGGTATAGCTTTGGCAGCGCAACCATGGCAGTGCGGTGGGCGGGGTTGAGGTGGGAGCTACCATGGCCAGGGACGGCGGAGGCAGGCTGCTCTGCCGGTGCTCGCTGGCTGTTTGAGGAAGATCCTGAACAGTGACAGCCGGGAGGCACAAGACGGCTATCCAGCCATCCGGCGTAGATCGGACAGTGACAAAAAAAGCGTGTGACCAATTTAGTTTCTAGTGAACTGACGTGTGACCAGTCCCGTACCTGAGTGTTAATCGTATTTCTTCAGACCAGAGATATCTATCATTCATAACATTGTGTGTTTTCTGCATCTTCAGCCACACCGTCTTCCTTCTCACTAGAGCTGCTCCAACAAGGGAAGCATGCACCAGATGGGAGCTATACTCCCCGCTTAAGAGTTCCCTGCCTCGAATGTGACAGCCAGACATGGACAGTCACAACAACCGCAGCGCCATCGATGATTCAGCAGATTATGCTCACTCCTACGGAGGGCTGCAAGATAGGTTGTACCCTCATCTTACTTGTGTGCAGCATTTTGATCTCTTAGTCTTCAGATAAGAGATTTGTGCAGTAGTTAACGGTGTTCCATAGTTATTGTCCCTCAGCCAAAGCTATCCCATAGGCTGGTGATTATACCCCTTCTAGTATTACCTATGATGTTGTTCTGTAGTACTTTTGTGTGCCATTTAGTTAATCTCAAGTACAAACAGTATATATTTTGTAGCTATCATGTGTGCTCTCTCTTTAGCCTTTGAGGTATCAACCTGTTGCTGCTATTTAAGTTGACTCCTACTATTTATGTCGTCTCCTACAGACACTCATTACATAATCTCACTACTAGTTGTTTTCCATGGATGTCAGATATTATTGCACACAGTGATATTGAATATGAGAACAAATCCACTAAAAGAAACTCGCGGAGCAATGCAACGGCCAACATACTCGACGTCGATGATATTCAATATGATGGAACAGTGAAATGTAGTTCTTTAGAGGAGTTGCAGAGAGATAATGATTCCTATTCACCCCAGAAGGTCTTTTCTCTAGCTTGACCCGTGATATGGGTAGCATCATGGATATAATGCAATGCATCTACTCTGTTGCAATGCCATGTGCTTAGCCGGCTGATACGTCTCCAACGTATCTATAATTTATGAAGTATTCATGCCATGTTTATTATAGTTTTGTATGATTTTGGTGCACTTTTATATGGATTTTATATGATTTTCATGGACTAACATATTAACCTAGTGCCCAGTGCTAGTTGCTGTTTTCTGCTTGTTTTTGGTTTTCCAGAAAATCCATATCAAACGAAGTCCAAATGCAGCGAAACTTTTTGACGATTTTTTCTGGAAGGAAACAGACCCAGGAAGCTTTAGAGGAGTAGCAGAAGAGCCACAGGGGCCCCACGAGCCACCTGGGCGTGCCTGCCCCCCAGGCGTGCCTTGGTGCCTCGTGGGCCCCCTGTGGCATCTCTTTGCGTGATTCCAATGCTGCAAAATCATATATATTTAGAAACCCCCGAAAGTTAACCTAGATGAGTTCTTACGCCGCCGCAAGCCTCTGTACCTCCACGATCTAATCTACAGCCCTTTTCCGGCACCCTGCCGGAGGGGGGGGATCATCACCGGAGGCCATCTTCATCATCCCGACAGTCTCCATGACGATGAGGGAGTAGTTCACCCTCGGGGCTGAGGGTATCTACTAGTAGCTATGTGTTTGATCTCTCTCTCTCTCTCGTGTTCTTGATATGGCACGATCTTGATGTATCACGAGCTTTGTTAATATAGTTGGATCATATGGTGTTTCTTCCCTCTCTATCTTTTCTTGTGATGAATCGAATCTTTTCCCTTTGAGGTTTCGTTATTGTCGGATTGAATATTTAGATTTGAGAACACTTGATGTATGTCTTGCATATGAATACCCGTGGTGACAATGGGGTATTATATTGATTCACTTGATGTATGTTTTGGCACTCAACTCGCGGATTCCCGAGGTGACATTGGGGTAATCTATGCATAGGGGTTGATGCACGTTTTCATTATCTTTTCTCCGATAGAAACTTTGGGGTGTTCCTTGGAGTTCTTTGTGTGGATTGAATATTATGATTATGAAGTTGTTTGATGCATATCGTATAATCAACTCACGGATACTTGTGGTGACATTGGAGTATCTAGGTGACATTAGGGTTGGTTGATGTGTATCATATGGTGTATTTTAGTACGAACTCTAGAGCTGTTTGTGACACTTATAGGAATAGCTCAATAGATCGATCGGAAAGGATAACTTTGAGGTGGTTTCGTACCCTACAAACAATTTCTATCTTATGTTCTCCGCTAATAGGAACTTGGGAGTGATTCTTTATCGCACGTTGAGGGATGTTTATATGATCCAATTATGTTAGCATTGTTGAGAGATTGCACTAGCGAAAGTATGAACCCTAGGCCTTGTTTCTAAGCATTGCAATACCATTTGTGCTCACTTTTGTTACTTGCTACCTTGCTGTTTTTATATTTTCAGATTAAAAAAACCTATATCTACTATCCATACTACACTTGTATCACCATCTCTTCGCTGAACTAGTGCACCTATACAATTTACCATTGTATTGGGTGTGTTGGGGACACAATAGATTTCTTGTATTTGGTTGCAGGGTTGTTTGAGAGATACCATCTTCATCCTACGCCTCCCACGGATTGATAAACCTTAGGTCATCAACTTGAGGGAAAATTGCTACTGTCCTACAAAACTCTGCGCTTGGAGGCCCAACACGAGTCTACAAGAATAAGTTGTGTAGCAGACATCAATCTCTTTTCTGGCGGCGTTGCTGGGGAGGTCAGTGCATGAAGGTATATCTTTAGATCTTGCAATTGAATCTTTTAGTTTCTTGTTTTATCACTAGTTTGGTTTATAAAAGAAAACTACAAAAAAATTGGAATTGAGGTTGCCTCATATTATTCGTCTTTGTAATGTCTTTCTTGAAAATGATGGAGCGGAAAATTGTGCTCAATTGATAGAAGAAGAATTCAATAAAATGTTTGGCATAAAATCTTTGAATGATGAGCATGATTGCAATGTTGTTAGTATGAATTCTATGAGTATCCATGATGCTAATGATATGCAAAGCCACAAGCTTGGGGATGCTATGTTTGATGAAGATGATATTTTTAGTCCCCCAAGTTTTGATGAGAAAATTTATTGTGATGACATGTATGCTATAACGAATAATGATAAATATGAAACTTGTCATCATGATTTTAATTTTCAATTGGATTATGCCAATCAAGTATCTCATGATAGTTATTTTGTTGAGTTTGCTCCCACTATTATGAATGAGAAGAAAATTGCTTATGTGGAGAGTAGTAAAATTTCTATGCTTGTGGATCATGAAAGAATGCTTTATGTGATAGCTATATTGTTGAATTCATTCAAGATTATACTGAAAATTATTATGAGAGAGGATCATATGCTTGTAGGTGTTGCAATAATATCAAGTTTCCTCTCTATGTGTTGAAAGTTTTGAAGTTATGCTTGTTTTGTCTTCCTATGCTAGTTGATTCTTGCTCCCATAAATTGTTTTCTCACAAAATCCCTATGCATAGGAAGTGGGTCAGGCTTAAATGTGCTAGTCATATGCTTCATGATTCTCTCTTTGTGTTTCAATTCTTTACTTTTACGTGAGCATCATTGAAATCATCATGCCTAGCTAAAAAGGCATTAAAGAAAAGCGCTTGTTGGGAGACAACCCAATATTTATACCTACTGTTTTTCTTGTGTTCACATGATTAATATACTGTAGTAATCATGTTTTATATGTTTTGTTTCAATAATGTGCCAAGTAAACCCTTTGGGATAGTGTGGATACTTGTTGATTTGATTCTGTGCAAAAACAGAAACATTTGCGTCCAGTGCTGGAATTTCTATTCTGTACTGGAGTGTGAGAAAATTCTTAAATTTTTACATAGCATTGGGTTACAAATTTTTTACGTTTTCCTAATTTTTCAGAATTTCTGGAGGTAGAAAGTATGGTTTTTAAATCGCTCACTACATGCTGTTCTGTTTTCGACAGATTCTGTTTTCAGTGCATAGTTTGCTTGTTTTAGTGTTTCCATAGCTTATATTATGAGATATAAATTGTGGAAATGATAGAATAGAGTAGGCATTATGTGAGAACAATTATGAATCTTGTCTTGACAATACCTAAGTGGATGATTTATTTTTATCATACTAACATATCTCACAAGTTCCGTTAAGTTTTGTGTGATTGAAGTTTTCAAGTTTTGGGTGAGATATCGATATGAGGAGAATAAGGAGTGACAAGACCCTAAACTTGGGGATGCCCAAGGCATCCCAAGTTAATATTTCAAGAAGTCTCAAGCAACTACGCTTGGGGATGCCCCGGTTGGCATCCCACCTTTCTTCATCAACACCTATCGGTTAGCCTAAGTTTTTGCTTCTTCACATGAGATGTGCTATTCTTGGAATTTTATTTTATTTTGTTTTCTTTGCTGGTTGAATAAAATACTTAAGATCTGAAATTTTTAAATGAGAGAGAGTCCTCACATAGCTACCTATTTACTTAACTACTCATTTGGCCTTCACTTATATCTTTTTGGAGTAGTTTGTCATTTACTCTTGTTCTTCACTTATATCCTATGAGTAAATTGTTGAAATGAATTGAATATCATAAAGTTGAAATTTATATGCTTCATATGCTTGTCCCATGGGTAGTAGTGACTTCACATACAAGAAGTATAAGTGGTAAAATTTATTGAAAGTTAACAAACATAGCATTGGTCACTTGAACAATTCATGAAAGAATTTTGAAGGAAGAGAAATTTCACATATAAATATACTATCTTGGACATCTTCTATGATTGTGAGCCCCCATTAATTATTTTCAAGCTTGATCAAGTAGTTGACGTTGGACAAGGAAGACAACGTAATGAGTTATGTTTGTTTATACTCACATAGAAGTTATATTGTCATGGATCCTCTAACATGTGGTGCTTGAGGATCTTTTGCTAGCCAAAAATTCGTACTAAGTAGAGATACTACTTGTGCATCCAAAAACCCTTAAACCCAATTTCTTGCCATGAGAGTCCACCATATCTACCTATGGATTGAATAAGATCCTTCAAGTAAGTTGTCATTGGTGCAAAAAGCAATAAAAATTGCTCCTAAAATATGTATGATATTTTATTGCAAGGGAAAATAAGCGTTGTACGAACTTGTGATGGTAAAGAAATAAAAGTGATGGACTGTATAATAAAGGTTGCTATCACAAGGGGAAATATAACGTGACTTTCCTTTGCATTAAGGGCTTGTGCATCCAACAACAAAAAGCGCATGACAACCTCTGCTTCCCTCTGCGAAGGGCCTATCTTTTACTTTTTTGTATTTACTTTTCTGTATTTAATTTTATGCAAGAGTCATTAATGTTCATCCCTATTCCGCACTATTTATTCTTTAGTTGGCAATCATTATGTGGTAGGGAAAGATCCAGGCACATATATCCAGTTGAATATAGGTGATCATGAGTTATTATTGTTGACATTATCCATGAGATAAATAAGTTGGGAGGCAAAACATTAAGCCCCTATCTTCCTATGTGTTTGACTGAAACAGTTTGTTCTAAAAATAAGCTTTGCGTGTCAGCAATCATGGAAGACTAAATGATAGTTGAGTATGTGGAATTTGCTAGATCAAAGCTCTTACATAGACCCTTCCTGAAAATAAGATGAATTGCAATTGTTTGATGACTGAGAACATAGTTTGTTAGTTTTCAAGAAAGTTTATGGCCTATACTTTAAACATGTGAATAGCTTGCTACTTGATCATGAGAAGTTTTATGAGATGAACTACTAATTATGATATATATATTGATGCTAGAAAAAGTGATTGAAATTATCATTGATCAAACTTTTGTACTATGCTTGCATTCACACTTCATAAATTATTTCTTTTATCATTTACCTACTCAAGGACGAGCAGGAATTAAGCTTGGGGATGCTGATACGTCTCCAACGTATCTATAATTTATGAAGTATTCATGCCATGTTTATTATAGTTTTGTATGATTTTGGTGCACTTTTATATGGATTTTATATGATTTTCATGGACTAACATATTGACCTAGTGCCCAGTGGCAATTGCTGTTTTCTGCTTGTTTTTGGTTTTCCAGAAAATCCATATCAAACGAAGTCCAAATGCAGCGAAACTTTTTGACGATTTTTTCTGGAAGGAAACAGACCCAGGAAGCTTTGGAGGAGCAGCAGAAGAGCCACAGGGACCCCACGAGCCACCTAGGCGCGCCTGCCCCCCAGGTGCAGCCTGGTGCCTCGTGGGCCCCCTGTGGCACCTCTTTGCGTGATTCCAATGCTGAAAAATCATATATATTCAGAAACCCTTGAAAGTTAACCTAGATGAGTTTTTACACCGCCGCAAGCCTCTGTACCTCCACGATCTAATCTACAGCCATTTTTCGGCACCCTGCCGGAGGGGGGGATCATCACCGGAGGCCATCTTCATCATCCCGACGGTCTCCATGACGAGGAGGGAGTAGTTCACCCTCGGGGCTGAGGGTATGTACTAGTAGCTATGTGTTTGATCTCTCTCTCTCTCGTGTTCTTGATACGGCACGATCTTGATGTATCGCGAGCTTTGTTAATATAGTTGGATCCTATGGTGTTTCTTCCCTCTCTATATTTGTTGTGATGAATCGAATCTTTTCCCTTTGAGGTTTCATTGTTGTCGGATTGAATATTCAGATTTGAGAACACTTGATGTATGTCTTGCATATGAATACCCGTGGTGACAATGGGGTATTATATTGATTCACTTGATGCATGTTTTGGCACTCAACTCGCGGATTCCCGAGGTGACATTGGGGTAATCTATGCATAGGGGTTGATGCACGTTTTCATTATCTTTTCTCCGATAGAAACTTTGGGGTGCTCCTTGGATTTCTTTGTGGGGATTGAATATTATGATTATGAAGTTGTTTGATGCATATCGTATAATCAACTCACGGATACTTGTGGTGACATTGGAGTATCTAGGTGACATTAGGGTTGGTTGATGTGTATCATATGGTGTATTTTAGTACAAACTCTAGAGCTGTTTGTGACACTTATAGGAATAGCTCAATAGATCGATCGGAAAGGATAACTTTGAGGTGGTTTCATACCCTACAAACAATTTCTATCTTATGTTCTCCGCTAATAGGAACTTGGGAGTGATTATTTATCGCACGTTGAGGGATGGTTATATGATCCAATTATGTTAGCATTGTTGAGAGATTGCACTAGCGAAAGTATGAATCCTAGGCCTTGTTTCTAAGCATTGCAATACCATTTGTGCTCACTTTTGTTACTTGCTACCTTGCTGTTTTTATATTTTCAGATTACAAAAACCTATATCTACTATCCATACTACACTTGTATCACCATCTCTTCGCCGAACTAGTGCACCTATACAATTTACCATTGTATTGGGTGTGTTGGGGACACAAGAGATTTCTTATATTTGGTTGCAGGGTTGTTTGAGAGATACCATATTCATCCTACACCTCCCACGGATTGATAAATCTTAGGTCATCCACTTGAGGGAAAATTGCTACTGTCCTACAAAACTCTGCGCTTGGAGGCCCAACACGAGTCTACAAGAATAAGTTGTTTAGTAGACATCACCCGCTGATCACACATGTGAATATGTCATGCCATCCAGTTTGTCTGTACCTATTCCATTCATGATAACATCTTTTCAAATTCAAGTACTATCATTCTACTCTACTGCAATGCCAACTGCTTAGTTTGGACATCATCCATCTGAATATCTCATGCATTGTTGTTCGTCAGTATGTACTCCATCCGTCTACCATATCATGGTTTTATACATTGAAGTGTTGTTCTACTGTTCTATTGCAATGTGATCTTAGTTTGCCCATCAGACATGTGAATATGTTGCCTTGCTGTTTTTCTGTACCTATTCCAGCTATCATACACTTTTACATTCAATTACTGTTTCTTTTACTCTGTTGTCCTGCCGTATCCTTAGCTTGTACTCCCTCTATAAAGAAATAGTGATCTAAGCACCCTTATATTTCTTTACGGAGGGAGTACATCATACTCCCTCCGGCTATATTACTTGTGGCAGAAATACATAAAAATGGAAGTATCTAGAACTACAATACGTCTAGACACATCCATTTATTTCCGGATGGAGGGAGTACATGTCAATATGTCATGCCTTTCTATTCTTCAGTACCTATTACATCTCTCTGCCATAGCATGTTTTATAACTGAAGCACCATTCTTCTATACAAGGCATGTAAGCAGAACAGGGCTATGTTAGAATCTAAAGGGGTACAAACAAGTTCTTTGCAAAAGATCCAAACTCCAGGAGATAGTAACCCAACTCAAGTGTTCATCGGAACTGCTCTAGCACAGAGAAACCCAAGTCCTCTAGCTAATAACCAGATTCTAGTGGCCAAAGAACAGGTCAGCTCCAGTTCAACAAAAAACATGTCAACTCCTTGCTAGGAAGCGTGTCCATATCCTCCCATCATGAATTTTTTTAGCATTCAGATCACATTTGATCTTATATATTCTACATCTGTCTTACGCATCTTTGTTGTAGAAAATATGCTTAAAGGACAACAAACGTTCTAAACTAGGATCATGGTCGAGGAAAGTATCTTCCAGCAATGTTCTACGCTCCAATGTTGATGTAAGTACCTGTTGTATATCACTATAATTTTACATCAGTATGTAGTTTATTAAGTAGCATGGGCATGAATCCAACCTTCGGTACCCTACACCAATTATCTGATCTAAATTTACTTGTAGCAAAATGTATAATTAAGGCGCTAATGTAGATTTTTGTAAGGGAAACTGCCTGGTAGTTTTGCATATTGAGCTGCATGATTGTACTATCTCATATATTGCTAATACAATAATCTAGTGGTGTGGTCTATTTGCCCAATCGTTCATTGTGTCAATGTTGCTTTCATATTAACTTACCTGGCTGATGATAGCAGTGCCATGTTGTGTTAATTCGGTGTAGGCTAGTGTGGTCTGGTTGCCCAAATGTTCATTGTGTCAATGTTGCTTTCCTATTAAGTATTAACTGACCTGGCCGATGATTTAGTGTAGGCTGCTGAAGATAATACGACAAAGTCTCAAGATAGCAAGGCAACCCCATTGTTTCTCTCCAATAAATCTAGCGAAAGTAATATGGCAATAACTCTTGATTAATCTGTTCAGTTTCCCCTCTAATTTAAGTTATGATGCAGTGGTCGAGACACTTTCCACTATCATTGATACAAGCCTGCCAAAATCCCCATATGAATCTGTTCAGTTTCCTCTGTCTCGAATCCAACGGAAAAGATGTACGTTTGTGAACCAATTACTGACTGAAGCAATGATGGAAATCATGGAGGAATCAGAGGTGCACATTCTTGCGCAACAACAACTGATCGATGATTTCAGTGTCAGTATAGCAAAGAAGAAAGAACTTGCTCACATGCTTATGGGCGTCATCCGCGCTGAGGTTGCAGATTGTGAGGTTGTCGATCGTTAAGCTCTGTTTGTTTATTTGCACTGGCATTAATCTTTGATTGCGCAGTAGATGTAATTTCCTGTAATATATGCTTTGATGTGCTACATTTTTCCTTTTATGCGTATATTTGCTTAGCGCGGGGTTGCACCCGAGCTTTCTGGGCCGAAACCTCAACTGGCGGCAAACAAGCCAAAATATGCAGTGAAATTAATAACTGGAACAAAGCGACGTGGGCCCTTCTTCTAACGGAACGGCCCAGGGCCTGTAATGGCCCCGTAGTGGGCCTGCAGTTACTAGATGGGATTTGCCACAGGCCATAATTGTTCCTCTTAATGGGCTGAAAGTAATAGCTGGGCCTAAATCATCGTGGGCCTTTGATGGACTGTATTTGGCCCTATCATTCAATGGGCCTGTAGCCATGCAGGAAATTTAGCAGGCCCAAATGTAAGTTAGGCCCAATTAATTGACGGGCCGTTAGAAGGCCCAAATGAAAGGTAGGCCTAATTATTTGACGGGCCCTTAGCAGGCCCAAATCTAAAGTACGCCCAATTAGGTGGTGGGCCATTAGCAGGCCGAAACCTTGATTGGGCTCCAACAGTGGAAACGGGCCTACGGGCCGGTAGCAGGCTGAAGTTGATAAAAATTACTGCTTGGCCCATTTCGATGTCGGGCCGTTAACAGGCCGAAAGTCATTCGGGCCCTAAGTGGGCCCATATACAAAACGGGCCTTTAACAGGCCGAAAGTCATGTCGGGCTGGAATTGGGCCATGGAGAACATGGGCCACTAACAGGCCGAAAGTCAGGTCGGAATGTAAATGGCCCAACTACGGTGTGGGCCGTTAACAGGCCGAAAGGTACACCGGACTGGAAGTTGGCCCAAATCCCTAATGGGCCTCTAAAAGGACGAAATACGTACCACCAGGAAATTGGCACATGCCTATAATGGGCCTATAACGGGCCGAAAGTCGTACAGCCTGTAAATTGTCCCATCTCTATAATGGGCCTCTAACAGGCCGAAAGAACCTCGGCCGGCAAATGAGCCCAAAGACATAGCGGGCTGTTAACGGGCTGGAACAGACGATGGGCCACAATGGTGTCAAATCGTTAATGGACCATTGACGGGCCGAATTGGAATATCTCTTATGGGCCGTTTTTGTAAATGGGCCAGACGAAAGTAGGCCGTAAATGGGCCGGCCCGCTTATTTCGACTGGGCCGGCCTTTTAAACCTCAATGGGCCACTGTTGGGCCATGCCACGTGTAACATTTGCATAGGCCCGTCTTGTCCATTGGAGGAATAACATCTGTCGCCACGCCGAGCTGACACGTGGTTCCTTGGGCCAATGAGAATTTTACACGTGGAAAATCCCCATTGGTCCGAGCTGTTAACGGGTTATCGGATCCAAACCGGAACCCGATAGCTTAACGGCGACCCGTTTCAGTGGATGCCACATGTCGGCCACCCTTGACGAGAACACTTCCATGACGCGGCATTTATCATCATGGAAGTGGACACCTCTGTGATGATAATTTCAGTATTGTCATGGAACACTTCTACGACATCACAAGTATGACTATCTTGATTCTGTCATAAAATTGTCACGGATGTACATGCATGATAGAAAACTTGACCTACTGTGACAAAGACGTATCATCACTGAAGTGTTTTTTTGTAGTGTTCAGATATATTCATGAAAACATAAAGGGCTCAGATATGAAATCATGGCACTCAGGCCCTAGTGACAAGCATTAAGCATAGCAAAGTCATAGCAACATCAATCTAAGAACATAGTGGATACTAGGTATCAAAGCCCTAACAAATTGACTCGATTACATGATAAATCTCATCCAATCCCATCACCGTCCAGCAAGCCTACGGAGGGATTACTCACGCACGGTGGTGAGCATCATGAAATTGGTGATGGAGGATGGTTGATGATGACAATGGCGTCGAATCCCCCTCTCTGGAGCCCTGAACGAACTCCAGATCAGCCCTCCCGATGAAGAACAGGAGGTGGCAGCGGCTCTGTATCGTAAAACGCGATGAAACTTCTTCTCTTATTTTTTTCTCGGGGAAAGAGAATTTATAGCGTTGGAATTAGGTCAGACGGCCGCCTATGGGCCCCACAAGGCATCAGGGCGCCCTAGGGGGAGTCACGCCCTGTTGCCTTGTGGGTAACAGGTGGCCCCTTTTCTGTTGATTCTTGCGCCAGTAATTTTTATTTATTCCATAAAAAATCTCCAAAAAGTTTCATCCAATTTCGAGAACTTTGATTTCTGCACAAAAACAACACCATTGTAGTTCTGCTGAAAATAGCGTCAGTCCGGGTTAGTTTCATTCAAATCATGCAAATTAGAGTCCAAAACAAGAGCAAAAGTGTTTGGAAAAGTAGATACGACAGAGACACATCAGGGATATGCTTGAAGCTCATGCCCAAAAAGTGCTTTTCCATCCTTCTGACCACTGCCAAGTACGCGGCCATTCGAGGGTCCTTTGCCTTGTAATCCTTGTTAGACTGGGTAATGACCAATGGGGAGTCTCCTTTTACGACCAAACGCTTTATCCCGAGAGCTATGGCCCCCCGGAGTCCTGCCATCAATCCGTCATATTCGGCAATATTGTTGGAGACCTTGTCATGCTTGAAGTCCAGCTGCACGGAGTAGGAAATCTGATCTCCCATTGGTGACGTGAAGATGATCCCAGCCCCCGCGCCTTGCAGTGAGAAGGCGCCATCGAAGTTCATTACCCAATGTTCAGGGGCCTCCCGCCCGGGAAGGGTGGACCGTTCCTGGACATTTTACGGGACAGAAGGCGTTTATTCCGCCACAAACTCTCCCAGGGCTCGGCTTTTGATGGTCTTGGTCGCCACGAACTCTAGGGCGAAGGCCTGCAACTCGATTCCCCACTCTGCCACAAATCCAGTTGCGTTGGGGCTGTGCAAGACTCCTTCTAGAGGGAATTCGGTGACGACCTTGATCTGGTGCCCCTGGAAGTAATGCCACAACTTCTATGAAGCGATGAGGAGGGCATATAAAAGCTTCTGTGGCATGGGATACCGTTCCCGGGCCTCCCACAGCACTGTGCTCACGAAGTACACTGGGCACTGCATCGGAGGGCCCTCCATGGGCCCCGGGATCTGCCTCTCGATCGACTGCTCTTGAACTTGCTCCGGCAGCGCTCCCAACGGCTCCCGTTCTGCCACGAGGACCGCACTTGCTATCTGCAGGGTGGCTGCAAGGTAGAGCAACAGTGGCTCGTTCGGGCGGGGAGCCACCATGATTGGTGGCGTCGCTAGGTACCTTTTTAGGTCTCAGAAGGCCTGATCGGCTTTGGGGGTCCACTCAAAAGATCCCGTGCTCTTCATGATCTTGTAGAATGGCAACGTGCGCTCCCCTAGCTTGGAGATGAATTGTCCCAACGCGGCGACGCACCCCGCCAGGCACTGCATGTCCTTGAGGCGCTTCGTGGGTTGCATTTCTTCAAGGGCTCGAATTTTTTCAGGGTTGGCATCAATACCCCGGTGTGATACTAGGAATCCGAGGAGCTTCCCGGAAGGTACCCTAAACACGCATTTGTCGGGGTTGAGCTTGATGTTGGCCTTTCGCAGGTTGGCGAATGTCTCCTCCAGGTCCACGATCAGCGTGTCCTGCTCGCTTGTTTTGACGACGATGCCATCGACGTAAGCCTCCATGTTTCTGCCCATCTGGGGACCAAGGGCTATGCGCATAAGCCTCTGGAAGGTTGCCCCGGCATTTTTCAACCCGAACGGCATGCATACGAAACAGTACACCCCGCAAGGCGTGATGAAAGCCATTTTCTCTTCATCCTCCTTGGCCATATTGATCTGGTAATAGCTTGAGAAGGCGTTGAGGAAACAGAGGAGATTGCATCCTGCTGTTGAGTCGACGATTTGGTCTATTCTTGGCAAGGGATACGGATCCTTCGGACAGGCTTTGTTGATGTCCTTAAAGTTCATGCATAGGCGTAGATCACCATTGGCCTTAGGTACAACCACAGGATTGGCAACCCACTCCGGGTGGGTCACCTCCCGCATGAACTTGGCCTGCTTCAGCTTCTCTATCTGCTGGGTGATGAATTCCTTCTTTTTCGGCGACTGTCGCCAGATCTTCTACTTGATGGGGCAGCAGCCCGGGCATACTGCCAAGTGGTGCTCGATCACCTCCCTGGGAACTCCGGGCATATCTGATGCTGTCCAAGCGAACATGTTAGCGTTTGCCCGCAGGAAGGCGACAAGCGCGCTTTTGTCCTATTTGTTCGTGAGCCTCCCGCCTATCAAGATGGATCTCCCCTTTCCTTCATCAAGCACCACCTTCTTGGTTGAGGCCTTCTCTTCTGTAATTAATTTCTGCCCGCGGGGAGCTGAGGCTTCAGAAACGCTAGGCATATCCAGATCGTCCGGGTGGCGGAGGCTGCTGGTGATGAGATGGTTGAGCATGGGATTTTCCCTTCAACTAAGGAGGTGTTTGGAGATGACTTGAGTGACATGAGCACCCATGATGAGAGTGAGAGCGAGTTCACCACTAGCCCCATATATGAAGAGATGCCCCAATTCCCATGTGAGGAGAGCCATGATGTCTACTACGCAACTTTTATTCTTGTAGACGTTGTTGGGCCTCCAAGTGCAGAGTTTTGTAGGATAGTAGCAAATTTCCCTCAAGTGGATGACCTAAGGTTTCTCAATCTATGGGAGGCGTAGGAAGAAGATGGTCTCTCTCAAACAACCCTGCAATCAAATACAAGAAATCTCTTGTGTCCCAAACACACCCAATACAATGGTAAATTGTATAGGTGCACCAGTTCGGCGAAGAGATGGTGATACAAGTGTAGTATGGATAGTACATATAGGTTTTTGTAATCTGAAAATATAAAAACAGCAAGGTAGCAAGTGATAAAATGGAGCACAAATGGTATTGCAATGCTTAGAAACAAGGCCTAGGGTTCATACTTTCACTAGTGCAATCTCTCAAGAGTGCTAACATAGTTGAATCATACAACAATCCCTCAACGTGTGACAAAGAATCACTCCAAAGTTCCTATTAGCGGAGAACATAAGAAAGAAATTGTTGTAGGGTACGAAACCACCTCAAAGTTATCCTTTCTGATCAATCTATTGAGCCATCCCTATAAGTGTCACAAACAGCCCTAGAGTTCGTACTAAAATAACACCATATGATACGCATCAACCAACTCTAATGTCACCTAGATACTCCAATGTCACCACAAGTATCCGTGAGTTGATTATTCGATATGCATCAAACAACTTCAGATTCATAATATTCAATCCACACAAAGAACTTCAAAGAGTACCCCCAAAGTTTGTTATCGGAGAAAAGATAATGAAAACGTGCAACCAACCCCTATGCCTAGATCGCCCCAAGGTCACGGGAATCCGTGAGTTTATTACCAAAACATACATCAAGTGAATCAATAGAATACCCCATTGTCACCACGGGTATCCACATGCAAGACATACATCAAGTGTTCTCAAATCTGAAATATTCAATCCAACAATAACGAAACCTCAAACGGAAAGACTTAATCCATCACAAGAATATAGAGAGGGAAGAAACACCATATGATCCAACTATATTAACAAAGTTCACGATACATCAAGATCGTGCCAAATCAAGAACATGAGAGAGAGAGAGAGATCAAACACATAGCTACTGGTACATACCCTCAGCCCCGAGGGTGAACTACTCCCTCCTCGTCATGGAGACCGCCGGGATGATGAAGATGGCCTCCGGTGATGATTCTCCCCCTCCGGCAGAGTGCCAAAACAGGGCTCCGAATGAGATAGCTTCGGTACAGAGGCTTGCGGCGGCGGCGTGGGAGTTATAGGTTTTTTCTGGGGTTTTTGGTATTTATAGGAATTGTTGGCATTGGTTTCACGTCAAGGGGTCCCACGAGGGAGCGACAAGCTCGCTAGGCCCTCCAAACCCCCAGGGCGCGCCTAGCAGGCTTGTCGCTTCCTTGTGACTCTTCTGGTCCTTCAACGAAGCTTCGGGGGTCTCTTATGTTCCAAAAAAAATCACCAAAAAGTTTCAGCCAATTCCGAGAACTTTTTATTTCTGCACAAAAAACAACACCACGATAGTTCTTCTGAAAACAGCGTCAGTCCGGGTTAGTTCCATTCAAATCATACCAAAACCATATAAAATTGTTGTAAACATGGCATGAATACTTCATAAATTATAGATACGTTGGAGACGTATCAGCATCCCCAAGCTTAATTCCTGCTCGTCCTCGAGTAGGTAAATGATAAAAGAAATAATTTATGAAGTGTGAATGCTAGCATAGTGCATAAGTTTGATCAATTATAATTTCAATCACTTTTCCTAGCATCTTAACAGCAACTCTTCCTCATAAAACTCATCATGATAAAGTAGCAATCAATTCACATGTTATGGTTCAAACAATGCATTCTACTGAAACTTAACAACCTATGTTCTTATTCACCAAACAACCTATGCGCGTAAGCCTCTGGAAGGTTGCCCCGGCATTTTTTAACCCGAACGGCATGCATACGAAATAGTACACCCCACAAGGTGTGATGAAAGCCATTTTCTCTTCATCCTACTTGGCTATATTGATCTGGTAATAGCTTGAGAAGGCGTTGAGGAAACAGAGGAGATTGCATCCTTCTGTTGAGTCGACGATTTGGTCTATTCTTGGCAAGGGATACGGATCCTTCGGACAGGCTTTGTTGATGTCCTTAAAGTTCATGCATAGGCGTAGATCACCGTTGGCCTTAGGTACAACCACAGGGTTGGCAACCCACTCCGGGTGGGTCACCTCCCGCATGAACTTGGCCTGCTTCAGCTTCTCTATCTGCTGGGTGATGAATTCCTGCTTTTTCGGCGACTGTCGCCAGATCTTCTACTTGATGGGACAGCAGCCCGGGCATACTGCCAAGTGGTGCTCGATCACCTCCCTGGGAACTCCGGGCATATCTGATGCTGTCCAAGCGAACATGTTAGCGTTTGCCCGCAGGAAGGCGACGAGAGCGCTTTCGTCCTATTTGTCCATGAGCCTCCCGCCTATCAAGATGGATCTCCCCTTTCCTTCATCAAGCACCACCTTCTTGGTTGAGGCCTTCTCTTCTGTAATTAATTTCTGCCCGCGGGGAGCTGAGGCTTCAGAAACGCTAGGCATATCCAGATCGTCCGGGTGGCGGAGGCTGCTGGTGATGAGATGGTTGAGCATGGGATTTTCCCTTCAACCAAGGAGGTGTTTGGAGATGACTTGAGTGACATGAGCACCCATGATGAGAGTGAGAGCGAGTTCACCACTAGCCCCATATATGATGAGATGCCCCAATTCCCATGTGAGGAGAGCCATGATGTCTACTATGCAACTTTTATTCTTGTAGACGTTGTTGGGCCTCCAAGTGCAGAGTTTTGTAGGATAGTAGCAAATTTCCCTCAAGTGGATGACCTAAGGTTTCTCAATCTGTGGGAGGCGTAGGATGAAGATGGTCTCTCTCAAACAACCCTGCAATCAAATACAAGAAATCTCTTGTGTCCCAAACACACCCAATACAATGGTAAATTGTATAGGTGCACTAGTTCGGCGAAGAGATGGTGATACAAGTGTGGTATGGATAGTAGATATAGGTTTTTGTAATCTGAAAATATAAAAACAGCAAGGTAGCAAGTGATAAAATGGAGCACAAATGGTATTGCAATGCTTAGAAACAAGGCCTAGGGTTCATACTTTCACTAGTGCAATCTCACAACAGTGCTAACATAGTTGAATCATACAACAATCCCTCAACGTGTGACAAAGAATCACTCCAAAGTTCCTATTAGCGGAGAACATAAGAAAGAAATTGTTGTAGGGTACGAAACCACCTCAAAGTTATCCTTTCTGATCAATCTATTGAGCCATCCCTATAAGTGTCACAAACAGCCCTAGAGTTCGTACTAAAATAACACCATATGATACGCATCAACCAACTCTAATGTCACCTAGATACTCCAATGTCACCACAAGTATCCGTGAGTTGATTATTCGATATGCATCAAACAACTTCAGATTCATAATATTCAATCCACACAAAGAACTTCAAAGAGTACCCCAAAGTTTCTTATCGGAGAAAAGATAATGAAAACGTGCAACCAACCCCTATGCCTAGATCACCCCAAGGTCACGGGAATCCGGGAGTTTATTACCAAAATATACATCAAGTGAATCAATAGAATACCCCATTGTCACCACGGGTATCCACATGCAAGACATACATCAAGTGTTCTCAAATCTGAAATATTCAATCGAACAATAACGAAACCTCAAACGGAAAGACTCAATCCATCACAAGAATATAGAGAGGGAAGAAACACCATATGATCCAACTATATTAACAAAGCTCGCGATACATCAAGACCGTGCCAAATCAAGAACACGAGAGAGAGAGAGAGAGAGAGATCAAACACATAGCTACTGGTACATACCCTTAGCCCCGAGGGTGAACTACTCCCTCCTCGTCATGGAGACCGCCAGGATGATGAAGATGGCCTCCGGTGATGATTCCCCCCCTCCGGCAGAGTGCCGAAACAGGGCTCCGAATGAGATAGCTTCGGTACAGAGGCTTGCGGCGGCGGCGTGGGAGTTATAGGTTTTTTCTGGGGTTTTTGGTATTTATAGGAATTGTTGGCATTGGTTTCACGTCAAGGGGTCCCACGAGGGAGCGACAAACTCGCTAGGCCCTCCAAACCCCCAGGGCGCGCCTAGCAGGCTTGTCGCTTCCTCGTGACTCTTCTGGTCCTTCAACGAACCTTCGGGGGTCTCTTATGTTCCAAAAAAAATCACCAAAAAGTTTTAGCCAATTCCGAGAACTTTTTATTTCTGCGCAAAAAACAACACCACGATAGTTCTGCTGAAAACAGCGTCAGTCCGGGTTAGTTCCATTCAAATCATACCAAAACCATATAAAATTGTTGTAAACATGGCATGAATACTTCATAAATTATAGATACGTTGGAGATGTATCAGCATCCCCAAGCTTAATTCATGCTCGTCCTCGAGTAGGTAAATGATAAAAGAAATAATTTATGAAGTGTGAATGCTAGCATAGTGCATAAGTTTGATCAATGATAATTTCAATCACTTTTCCTAGCATCTTAACAGCAACTCTTCCTCATAAAACTCATCATGATAAAGTAGCAATCAATTCAGATGTTATGGTTCAAACAATGCATTCTACTGAAACTTAACAACCTATGTTCTTATTCACCAAACAATTACAATTCAACTTATCTTCAACAGAGTCTAAGTAAGAGCTCCACATACTCAATTATCATATAGTCTTCTATGATTGCTAGTACTCAAAGCATATTTTTAGAACAAATGGTATCCATTGAACACAAAGAAAGATAGCGGCTTAATGTTTCGCCTCCCAACTCGTTTATCATAGAGATAATTGTCAACAATAATAATTCATGACCAAATATAATTGAATGGATATATGTGCCAGGATCTATCCCCACCACATGATGCTTGCCAACTAGAGAATAGGTTGGAATAAGAAATTGACTCAACATAAAAGGTAAATAACATGAAAGTAAATAACATAAAAGTAAATAGAATGCCCCTTCGCAGAGGGAAGCAGGGATTTGCAGAGGTGCCGGAGCTCATAGCTTAAAACAGAGATGAATACATTTTGAGAGGCATGCCTTTCCTGTCAATGTCACGACCAAGAGTTCTCAATATCTTCCATGCAAAAAACATTATAGGCGGTTCCAAAGTGGAAAGGTAAAGTTTACTCCCCCTCAACCATTCAAACACAAGCCATGGCTAGCCAAATCGTCGGGTGCCCTCCATACAATCAACTTTCTGGGGGAGTTTGTTTCATTATATATGTTTTTGTTTTGCAGGACTGGGCATCCCAATTACTGGCCTCTCTCGTGCAATGACAAGTGAATAAACACCCATCGTGAGAATAACTCGCTTAGCATGGAAGATACTGACCACCCCCTGCCGCTTCATGAGGGGTACGGGCACACAAAACAGATGCTTATTTGAATGATTAGAGGTGGCACATGCAAATTTACTTGGAACGGCAGAGAAATACCGTATATAGGTAGGTATGGTGGACACTCATGGAAGAAACTTGGCTCAAGGATTTTGGATGCACAAGCAGTATTCCCGCTTAGTACAGAAATTTTGGCTAGCAAAAGATTCTAAACAAGCACCACATGTTGGAGGATCCATAACAATATAACTTCGATGCAAATATACCCAAACATAACTCATTACGTTGTCTTCCTTGTCCAACTTCAACTAATTTGCTTGAGTTGAAAATAATTAATGGGTATTCACAATCATAAAAGATGCCCAAGATAATATATTTATATGTGAAAGTTCTCTTCCATATACAATCTTTCATGAATTGCTCGTATGACCAATATTGTGATTGTCAAACTTCAATAGACTTTACTTTCTAAACCCAATGTGAAATATTACTAAGCATATGAAACATATATAATTTCAGATTTATGATATTCAATTCATTCAACAATTTACTCAAAGGATATAAGTGAAGCGCAAGAATGAATGACAAACTACTCCAAAAGATATAAGTGAAGAACAATGAGTAGTTAAATAATTAAGTAGCTATGTGAAGACTCTCTCCAAATGAAGATTTCAGATCTTGATAATTTTATTCAGACAACAAACAAAACAAAAATAAAAAGACACTCCAAGAATAGCACATATCATGTGAACAAATAAAAACTTAGGCTAACCGATAGGTGTTGATGAAGAAAGGTGGGATGCCAACCAGGGCATCCCCAAGCTTAGTTGCTTGAGACTTCTTGGAATGTTATCTTGGGGTGCCTTGGGCATCCCCAAGCTTGAGCTCTTGTGTCTCCTTAATTCCTCTCATATCGTGGCTTCTCCTAAATCTTAAAAACTTCATCCACACAAAACTCAGCAAGAACTCGTGAGATAAGTTAGTATAAATCAACTCAAAACCTTAACATTCTCTACTGTAACAAATCACTAAAATTATAATTAAACAGTGCATACTAAATGCCTCTGCATATTTAATACTCCTATCCACAAATAGAAGCATTAAACAAGCAAACATATGCAAACAATGCCACCATAACAGCAATCTGCCAAAACAGAACAGTCTGTGAAGGAGGAATAAAAATTCATACTTCACTAATTCCAAAAATTCTTAAAACTTACCAAGTGACAGATAACTTATGCATGCTTACTGTGTAAAAATTTCAGATTTTTTATCATGTTCTGACTATTCAGGAATATTCTGGACATAACAGAAAACTTTCTGTTTTCAAACAGCAACACATAAACTTTCAAATTGAGCATGGTAAAGGCTATAATTGGCATTTTATTGAACTAAAAGATAAAAAACATGATTATTGATAACACCAAGCAAATATTAACAAAAGAAAATGAAGCTCCAAGCAAAACTCATATCATGTGATGAATAAAAATATAGCTCCAAGTGAGGTTACCGATAATGTTGAAGACGAAAGAGGGGATGCCTTCCGGGGCATCCCCAAGCTTAGACGCTTGGGTATTCTTTGAATATTACATTGATGTGCCTTGGGCATCCCCAAGCTTAGGGTCTTGCCACTCCGTATTCTCTTCATATCGATATCTCACCCAAAACTTGAAAACTTCAATCACACAAAACCTAACGGAACTTGTGAGATAGGTTAGTATGATAAAGATAAATCATCCACTTAGGTACTGTCAAGACAAGATTCATAATTGTTATCACATAATTCCTACTGCACTCTATCATTTCCAAAATTTATATTGATCAATATAAGCCATAGAAACTATAAAACAAGCAAACTATGCATTGAAAACAGAATCTGTCAAAAACATTACAGCATGTAGTGAGCGATTTAAAAACCATACTTATGTACCTCCAAAACTTCTGAAAAATTAGGAAAACGTAAAAATTTGTAACCCAATAGTCTGTAAAAAATTCAGAATTTTTGCATGCTCCAATACAGAACGGAAATTCCAGCACTGGACGCAAAAGTTTCTGTTTTGCCCAGAATCAAATCAACAAGTATCCACACTATCCCAAAGGCTTTACTTGGCACATTATTGAAAGAAAACATATAAAACATGATTACTAAAGTAGCTTAATAATGTGGACACACAAAAATAGTAGGGGTAAATGTTGGGTTGTCTCCCAACATGCGCTTTTCTTTATAGCCTTTTTAGCTAGGCATGATGATTTTAATGATGCTCACATAAAAGTAAAGAATTGAAACACAAAGAGAGCATCATGAAGCATATGACTAGCACATTTAAGCCTAACCCACTTCCTATGCATAGGGATTTTGTGAGCAAACAACTTTTTGGAGCAAGAATCAACTAGCATAGGAAGGCAAAACAAGTATAACTTTGAAACTTTCAACATATAGATAGGAAACTTGATGTTAGTGCAAAGCCTACAAGCATATGTTCCTCTCTCATAATAATTTTCAGTAGCATCATGAATGAATTCAACAATATATCCATCACACAAAGCATTCCTTTCATGATCCACAAGCATAGAATTTTTACTACTCTCCACATAAGCAATTTTCTTCTCATTCATAATAGTGGGAGCAAACTCAACAAAATAACTATCATGAGATACTTGATTGGCATAATCCAATTGAAAATTAAAATCATGATGACAAGTTTCATAGTTATCATTATTCTTTATAGCATACATGTCATCACAATAATCATCATAGATAGCAACTTTGTTGTCATAATCAATTGAAACCTCTTCCAAAATAGTGGAATCATCATTAAATAAAGTCATGACCTCTCCAAATCCACTTTTATCAATATTGTAAAAAGATTCAACACCCTCCAAAATAGTGGGATCATTACCTATAGTTGACACTCTTCCAAACCCACTTTCATCAATATAATCATCATAAATAGGAGGCATGTTATCATCATAATAAATTTGCTCATCAAATCTTGAGGGACTAAAAATATCATCTTCATCAAACATAGCATCCCCAAGCTTGTAGCTTTGCATATCATTAGCATCATGGATATTCATAGAAAGCATACTAACAACATTGCAATCATGCTCATCATTCAAACGACTCACATTAAACATTTTATTAAATTCTTCCTCTAGCAATTGAGCACAATTATCGGAATCGTTATTTTCAAGAAAGACATTATAAAGATGAAGCATTTGCGGCAATCTCAATTCCATTTTTTTGTAGTTTTATTTTATAAACCAAACTAGTGATAAAACAAGAAACTAAAAGATTCAATTGCAAGATCTAAAGATATATCTTCAAGTACTCACCTCCCCGGCAACGGCGCCAGAAAAGAGCTTGATGTCTACTACGCAACTTTTATTCTTGTAGACATTGTTGGGCCTCCAAGTGCAGAGTTTTGTAGGACAGTAGCAAATTTCCCTCAAGTGGATGACCTAAGGTTTATCAATCCGTGGAAGGCGTAGGATGAAGATGGTCTCTCTCAAACAACCCTGCAATCAAATACAAGAAATCTCTTGTGTCCCCAACACACCCAATACAATGGTAAATTGTATAAGTGTACTAGTTCGGCGAAGAGATGGTGATACAAGTGTAGTATGGATAGTAGATATAGGTTCTTGTAATCTGAAAATATAAAAACAGCAAGGTAGCAAGTGATAAAATGGAGCACAAATGGTATTGCAATGCTTAGAAACAAGGCCTAGGGTTCATACATTCACTAGTGCAATCTCTCAACAGTGCTAACATAGTTGAATCGTATAACAATCCCTCAACGTGCGACAATGAATCACTCCAAAGTTCATATTAGCAGAGAACATAAGAAAGAAATTGTTGTAGGGTACGAAACCACCTCAAAGTTATCCTTTCCGATCAATCTATTGAGCCATCCCTATAAGTGTCACAAACAGCCCTAGAGTTCATACTAAAATAACACCATATGATACGCATCAACCAACTCTAATGTCACCTAGATACTCCAATGTCACCACAAGTATCCGTGAGTTGATTATTCGATATGCATCAAACAACTTCATATTCATAATATTCAATCCACACAAAGAACTTCAAAGAGTACCCCAAAGTTTCTTATCGAAGAAAAGATAATGAAAACGTGCAACCAACCCCTATGCCCAGATCACCCCAAGGTCACGAGAATCCACGAGTTGATTACCAAAACATACATCAAGTGAATCAATAGAATACTCCATTGTCACCACGGGTATCCACATGCAAGACATACATCAAGTGTTCTCAAATCTAAAATATTCAATCAAACAATAATGAAACCTCAAAGGGAAAGACTCAATCCATCACAAGAATATAGAGAGGGAAGAAACACCATATGATCCAACTATATTAACAAAGCTCGCGATACATCAAGATCGTGCCAAATCAAGAACATGAGAGAGAGAGAGAGAGAGAGAGATCAAACACATAGCTACTGGTACATACCCTTAGCCCCGAGGGTGAACTACTCCCTCCTCGTCATGGAGACCGCTGAGATGATGAAGATGGCCTCCGGTGATGATTCCCCCCCTCCGGTAGAGTGCCGGAACAGGGCTTCGGATGAGATCGCTTCGGTAGACAGGCTTGCGGTGGCGGCGTGGGAGTTCTAGGTTTGTTTCTGGGGTTTTCGGTATTTATAGGAATTGTTGGCATTGGTTTCACATCAAGGGAGCCCACGAGGGAGCGACAAGCTCGCTAGGCCCTCCCTATCCCCCAGGGCGCGCCTAGCAGGCTTGTCGCTTCCTCGTGACTCTTCTGGTCCTTGCACAAAGCTTCGGGGGTCTCTTATGTTCCAAAAAAATCACCAAAAAGTTTCAGCCAATTCCAAGAACTTTTATTTCTGCACAAAAAACAACACCACGTTAGTTCTGCTGAAAACAGCGTCAGTCCGGGTTAGTTCCATTCAAATCATACCAAAACCATATAAATTGTTGTAAACATGGCATGAATACTTCATAAATTATAGATACGTTGGAGACGTATCAAGCCACAACCCCCACCACTTGATTGAGATGAGTGACTCCACCATATGTGAGTTTGAGTGCACCTATTTTGAGGGAGTGAGTGAGCCACCACGTCGAGAGAGTGAGATAGTTGATAGGTCTTGTGAGGCCATTTGCATTTCTAAATACTTGACCTCTACCTCTATTGTGTCTTCTCATTTGGTGCAAGGTCCCATATATGATGACGTGCCGATCCTCGATGACTTCGTCCCTCCTACGGACACGACGATGGCCAAGGTGGAATATGATGTACCTCCCACGTGGTTCCGTCATGATGAAGATGACCACAACTTGGTCTTTGCCACCTCACCTACACCACATGAGTGGAATGACGAAGGTAACATAGGTGAAGGTGATGAGCTTGTACCACTAGTGGACATTGATTGCTTGCATGATGTTGATCCTCCTATTGACACGCTTCATGCTAATGTGACTTCCTCGTGTAACGAATTACCCATTTATGATGAGTTTGGTGATTCTCATGTGGAGTCTATTAGTTGTGATGCCATGCTGCATAGGATTTCTTATGATAATTCTATTAGTTGTGATGCTATGCATGAGATCAACCAAATCACATCTTTGCAATCTCATCGTAGTAACTATGCATATGCCATTAAAATAAACCCAATTTGCACATATGGCATAGATGACAAGCCCATGGTTATTGGCATTTGCTTTTCTTGTGATGATATTGCCATGCTTCCTTTGCATCATTTGCGCAATTGTTCACATATTTCATGCCATGACCACCATGCTTTGGACATGCATTATTTTACATGTGGTCCATATTCTCCATATTATGCTTCCGCTATTGCACATGAGGAGACCCCCATAGTTTCCTCATACATGTTAGGAGATTTTGATCCATCCCATCCATTGCATGATCCCAATAATTGTGTGCACACTATGCCCTCCCTGAATAAAAATGCTATTGATGTGCCATATACATGCATGCTCAATTTGTGTCCCCATCGTGTTATACATAACAACTATTCTTTCTTGATAGATGACATTTTCTTATACCATGCCTCAAATTTCTTTGAGCATTGCTTATCTTGTGCTAACTCTTACGTGCACATACACATCATGATGGATGATGTGTACATTTACCATGCACACACTTTATTTCGTTTGTCTCCTTGTTGTGTAGGTACACACAATTCCTCGTCAATCTTGCAATCACACAAGTTGATGAAAAGCGCTCTAGAGAGCAATGAAGACGTGCGCCACCATGGAGTGCATACCTTCCACCCACACACTTCGCGCGACGACTTCGTGCATTTCTTCTACATGGCCCTCACATGGTTATGGGTTATTGTCCATTACATATTCTATGCCCATCTTGCCATGTTCACTTTCCATGCTATGATCATTTATATGCCTTAGCCATGCATTTGTGACCCATGCTTTGCCTTACAAATGATACACCATTCTAGTACTTATATGTGTATTTGCAAGCTTGGTTGAGGTATTGCTTGTTATTGCCATGGTCCATTTGTGATCCGTGCCTATGATGATACCGTGGCATGCTTTGTTTTCGTGCTTGTGATATGTCATGCACATTGCATATGTCTACTATTTGCTCACATGACATGATCCCATGATTTCCTCTAGTATGTTGCATCTTCGCACTACTAGCTTGCACGACATGATTACTATGCTTGCTTTGTGTATTGCATCACCCATGATTCATACTTGCTCGTTTCATGCGGTTGATGGCACCCATTTCCATGCTTTGCACATGGTTGCTACTAAATATTTTCCAATTGCTCCATATGTTGCCTCTCTCATGCTAGGTGAATTGCCATGTATTGAGTGCAACAATGCTTTTAGTCTTGCTAATGAGATTGCCCCCATAGCTTTCTCCCATATGTTTGGAGCTTTTTCCATATTTCATGTGAAGCATGCTTGTCTTCCTTCTTTGCACCATATTCCTAGTGCCATGAATACCGCCATTCTTGCTCATATCATTCATGCACTTCTGCCTCTAATGGTCATGTGCAAGAGAAGAGAACTATCATGATGGATGATGTTGAAAGCACATTTGCTCCCTTGGTGGTTTTGGTAATTTATGCCAACATACATGTTGTTGGACTAATGCTTTTACCTAGTGAATTTCAGACAAGTTCAACAATGGTGTGGCAGGGACAAGAGGACGTGGACCCTTCAAAATGCTAAGGACAAGAATTGGCAAAGATCAAGACTCTACATTTTTGGTTTAGTGATCCAAGATCACATTGAGTCCATAGGAAAGCCAATACTACTAAAAGGGGATGAGGTGTTGCTTAATGGTCTTTTTTTCTCAAGTGCTTAGTGACAGCATTCCTAAACCCTCAACCACTCTCTCAATCCCAAATATGTCCAAAACCCAAAGTCCAACTCGGCCCCACCGAAATTTCTAATCCGGCCTCACTGAGTTCATCCAAGACTTAGCCACTGCCAAACCCTAACAAATCAGATCAACCGAAATGGATCTCGGTCCCACCGATATGGCCTTGCCAACTCTCTGTAATCGTTTGCATTCACTTCGGTCTCACCGAGTTTGCAAATCGGTCTCACCGAGATGGCTTGCCAACTCTCTGTTGCCTTATTGCTTCACTTCGGTCCTACCGAGTTGATGCAATCGGTGCCACCGAGATGAGGATTGCCCTAAGCCATTGCACTTCGGTCCATCCGAGTTGTTCGTATCGGTCCCACCGAGATTCCTAACGTTCATATCTTTTACACAGTTCAGTGCTACCGAGATTATCGTTTCGGTGCCACCGAGTTGGGTCAAAAGTGTGTAACGGTTGGATTTTGTGTGGAGGCTATATATACCCCTCCACCCCATCCTTCTCAGCAAGGAGAGCCATCAGAACGTGCCTACACTTCCACCATTCATTTTTTGAGAGAGAACCACCTACTCATGTGTTGAGATCAAGATATTCCATTCCTACCATTTGAACCTTGATCTCTAGCCTTTCCCAAGTTGCTTTCCACTCAAATCCTTCTTCCACCATAGCCAAATCTGTGAGGAGTGTTTGAGTGCTGGGAATACTATCATTTGAAGCACAAGAGCAAGGAGTTCATCAACAACACACCGTCTATTACCTTTTGGAGAGTGGTGTCTCCTAGATTGGTTAGGTGTCACTTGGGAGCCTCCAACCAGATGTGGAGTTGAACCAAGAAGTTTGTAAGGGCAAGGAGATCGCCTACTTCGTGAAGATCTACCCCGAGTGAGGCTAGTCCTTCGTGGACGTAAGCCATGGTGGAATAGACAAGGTTGCTTCTTCGTGGACCCTCCGTGGGTGGAGCCCTCCGTGGACTCGCACAGCCGTTACCCTTCGTGGGTTGAAGTCTCCATCAACGTGGACGTACGATAGCACCACCTATCGGAACCACGCCAAAAACCACCGTGTCTTCATTGCGTTTGATCTTCCATACTCTACCCATTTACTTTCCGTACTATTGCATGCTTTACTATTTCCGCTGCTCCATCTCTAGATATGCATGTGTAGAAAGTATTGGAGTGATCTTAACTTGTGCCAAAATCTGCCTAAATTCCAAGAGAAATTAAAAACTGCTAATTTGGTTGGTTAGGAGTCTATTCACCCCCCCTCTAGACCTATCTCCTCGATCCTACAGATGTGTTTATCTACCATGCACATACGTTCTTTGCCTTATTTTGTGCATGTGTAGGATACTTCGACTTCATGTCAACCTCCACTTCATGCGAGTTGACAATCCGTGCTCTTGAGAGCGAATCGCCTTCGACCAACTTGCTTCTACATCGCACTTGCTTGTGTTTCGGCATTGTGAAGGATGCACAAGGGCACGCTTTTGAGGTGACATCCTTCTTGAGCATGGATATTGTGGATCATACTTCATGTGTTGCTTGCCCCATTCGCACACATGTTAGAGATATTGCTTTCACTCATGGTTGTCACATTGCCATGCCTAATGACATATATGCCTTGTGTGTTTCATCCAAGTTGTGGATTACTTGCTCCTATCATATGCTTGGTTGTAACAATGTCATCACTTCACATAGGCCATGCCCCATTGATTGCTACATGCTTGACTTGATTGCCTCACACATGATGAACAATTGCTCTTTCCATTGTGTTGAGTGCCACAATATATTCACTACACCCCTTGCACATTATCCTTGGATTGTCTTGCAGTTTCGATTGCCACATGTGTTTAGACATCTCATCTCCTTTGGTGTTGTGAATGATTCCTATGCCTACCATGACCATTTGTTGAGCACCTTGTGCATACTTGCTATGACCTTGATGTATATGCTTGTTCACTTGTCACACATATGTGCATCCCTACCTCACCTTTTCGTACTTCTTCCCATGATGCCTTTGATAGTGCTCAATTTATGTGCTTACATGCCATCCACAATCCTTTGTCACACCATCTGCTATGCATGATGACGACACTTGTTGGGTGAATTGTTGGAGATATGCCTTAGAGGCAATCATGTATGATGATATTTCCTATGTGTTTATGAATAAAAATAGTCCTTGGACATTATCAATGATGTGTATCAACAAGTACGTGACTTGTTTGTGGGACTATGCATTGTATGATGATTGTCCTAAAATGTCCCTAGTCAAAATGGTTGTGTGGACGTGCAGCTAACTAGACTAGCATATGACATGGTGGATGGCTCGGTCTCACTAGCCACGGAGCATTGGATGCTAACCGGATAATATGGACTCAGAAAGATCTAGTCAGATTCGACATAGTCGGATCCGATTCTAGATAAGGTCTGAGTCGGACAGACACAACAATGAGACGCAGCGATATGTCATCTGTGAGTCTCTAGTACAACATACATTGTATGTCCTAAGACCTGAGCTGGCGCATGTACTCGGAATGATGACAAACTTGCTTTGGGCCGATCAAATGCTACACCGTAACTGGGTAGTTATAAACATAGGTTTTGTGCTTGTCCAGACCCATGCTGCGAAACATGGTCGAGCAAGATGGGATTTGCTCCTCCAATCAGGAGAGATATACTCTGGGCCCCTCGTGTGATCCGACCAAGATAAGCATGGCCATGTGACAAGGATTATGAGATAATCCGGTGCGTGGTCGGCATCACTGGAACGAGAAAGAGGTAAGGCTGGCACAAGGATGACAGACTCGCCTTGAGTCCGACAACATATACCGTGTGGCAAAGGGAACGTAAGTGTGACATGTTGTACAGGTTTGCCAACCAGCTTCATTGTCTACTTGGTGGTCGGCACGCCTTGCTAGAGGCCGCTACCAACCGAGCAGGTCAGAGGTGATCCGAACTGCGACCGAGTCGACTTGAACCTAAGGGGTCGCGGCTTAAGGGAAGGAACCTGTGAGGCTGGGCCCGACTCCACGAGTCAGATGTGATCCTACTTGGACTCGGATCCAGGCCGAACAGACTTTGGGCTTTAGGATCCGTGTGAGGCCCAAGTGTTGAGCCCACGACGGATGCCTATATATAGTGGAGGTGCGGCACACTCATTTGGTTGATCGCTTCGGTGCTGTCATTAGGGCTTTGCATGTGTTGCAACTAGCCACCTCCACTCACCGCCGGTTGTGTGATCGGACCTAGCAGTCCGCCGCACGACGTTCCTCCTACACGCGCGGATACCGTTAGAGGCAGTGCACTTGCGCCGCTCCAGCGAACCTGTTCGTGGGATCCGATCGGCTATGTGCACTACAAAAAAAGACACATCCGTGACATTACGGCCCGAACGAAAACTTTTTCTGTCATGGTTGTGACACTTCTATGACAATAATTGTGACAAAAACACATATCATCATAGATGTGGTGGGCTCCTACTTCTATGACAAAAAATTATGACAGAAAATGGGCTTTTCGTCCTGGGCGGGCCAGAGACGCACCGGCATGAAATTCTTTGGGCCGTCCATGACGTAAAAAATTGTGGTAGAACTGAGGGCAAGGAAATTTTCGGGGAGTTCCCGGTTATGGTGGGTGGTCGGGGCCGAGTGATGCAGTGTAGTTTGCGCGTTTCTCTCGTATGCACGCGTGTGTGCGAGGCACTCACTAACTGAACCTGATGCAAGGCATTCGCTTACTGAACCCGAGCGATCGATCGCCCTCGCACTACGTACTGAACACACGAGCGATCGATCCCTCGCACTACGTACTGAACCCGATCGATCCCTTCGCTGCTAACTGAAGCCGATCGATCCCTTCGCTGCTAACTAAACCCGAGTGATTCCTTCACTGCTAACTGAACCTGATCAATCTCTTGTCGCTGCTTACTAAAGCTGATCGAGCCCCCGTGCGAGACGTAGCTAGCCGGTTGGGTTGCCTCTTGATGAACAGTGCCCGTTGCTGCCGCGCGCGTGATACACGTAGAAACGAGTCGAGATGCATCGATCGAGCCGGTTTCGTTGGCTATGGATGAACACTTCCCATTGCTGCCGCTCGCTCGTATTCCCCACCCCAGCCGGTGGGGGTTGGATGAACAGGACCCCGGCCTTGTAGGTGGTTGGCGCTGGATGAACACGACCCCGACGAGGCCGTGCCGCAGTACGCCATACCCCAGCCAGTTGGGGGTGGATGAAGAGGACCCCATGGAGGGTGGATGAACAGGACCTCGTGGAGGCTGGATGAACAGTAGCCGGTGGAGGCTGGATGAACAGGACCCCGTGGAGGCTGGATGAACAGTAGCCGGTGGAGGCTGGAGGAAGTCGACGGTGGATGAACAGTAGCCCGTGGAGTCCTGTTTTGCGGTACGCCACACCCCTCCCGATGAACAGGACCCTGTTTCGACCGTAGGTGCTCGAAGAGAAGTCCGTTTCCTCCGTTTTGCGGTACGCCACACCCCTCCCAATCAACAGGACCTCGTTTTGATCGTAGACAGTTGAACAAAAGTCCGTTTCCTCCGTTTTGCGGTACGCCAGACCCCCAGCCGATGAACAGGACCCCGTTTCGACCGGAGGCGATCGAACAGAAGGCCGTTTCCTCCATTTTGCCGTACGCCAGACACCCAGCTGGTGGGGGTTGATGAACAGCACCCCGTTTCGGCTGTTTCGTCCAAGCCGGTTGGCTCCCGATGAACAGGACGCCTTCTCCAGTCGGTTGCCTCCCGATGAACATGACGCTGTTTCTCCGTTCCAACCCAGCCGGTTGGCTGCCGATGAACAAGACGCCGTTGCTGCCGTCCGTTGCCTCTCCATGTACACGAGCCCTGGCCGTACGTATGCGCGAGTACGCGTTCGAGACCCCGCCCATATGTACGTACGTGCCCCTATTTTTTGCAGCATGGCTGTACGTACGTGTACACGATTTAGACGGGGCTGCCTGAACTGCTATGTCGGGGGCTCTACTACGACACGTGCCACTCCTTACACGCCCACGGTTCATCGTTGCAGAGAGACCGATGAACCAGTATGTACGTACACGTTCGCGACAAGACAGACAATGCTACGTACGCTTCGACCGGGTGGGTCCCAGCTGTCAGGGAGGATACGGAGGCACTTCCTTGCGTGCGAAGATATAGCAGGTGGGTCCCAGCTGTCAGGGGGAGGAATCTTTTTTTTGCGTGAAATAAAGAGGCACTTCCTTGCGTGCGAAGATGTAACTGGTGGGTCCAGCTGTCAGCCTCACCGCGTATAGTCCTCTTCCGATGGCTGTCATTCATTCACCACGTTGACTATGCCACGCCGAGAGCACCAAGGCGGTGGACGATTGCGAGGCCTAGGAAGGGAACGACATGGAGCCGGGGAAGACACGGCAGTGGATGCCCATGCCGAGGGGAGTACGAGGGTTGACTGGTTCGGCTGCGGTGTGAGGCTGCCATCGCCGGAGAATAACATGGGATGTGGGTGAGTATAGGAAAGGCCTGGACAATGGTGGGAGTAGGGTGGGGCGGTGAGGCCTGCTCGGCAGCACAGCCAGCCACGGGAGGCAGGAGCAGGCGGTCCCGCCGGCGCTGGTTTGGGCGGCTGGAGCAAGAAGATCAGAGATTGAAGAAGCAGCACGGCCGTTGGTCCAATGGTCACTACTGCTAGAATCATTTGTTGACTAAGTTGACAAAGCCCTACGTACGCGTCAACTTAGTAGGCCCACAAGTCAGCCGCCAAATCTGGTGGGTCCAAGTTATCATGGGGAGAAACATTTTTTTCCGCGTAATAATGAGGCACTTCCTTTCGCGCGAAGCTATAGCTGGTGGGTCCCAGCTGTCAGGGGGAGGAATCATTTTTTTTCGCGTAATAAGGAGGCACTTGCTTGCGTGGGGCCATGAACCATGTGGGTCCCTACTGTCAGCCTCTCCACGTACATCCCTCTTTCGATGGCTGTCGTTTGTTGACCACGTTGACCACGCCGCACCGAGAGCACCAATGTGGTGGACGATGGCGAGGCCCAGAAAGGGAACGACCCGAAGCCGGCAAAGCCATAATAGTGGATGCCCACGCTGAGGGGAGTACGAGGGTTGACTGGTTCGGCTGCGGTGTGAGGCCTGCGTCGCCGGAGAATAACAGGAGGTGTGGGTGAGTAGAGGGATGGCCTGGCCAGCGGTGGGAGTAGGAGGGGGCGGTGAGGCCTGCGCGGCAGCACAGCCGACCATGGGAGGTGGGAGCAGGCAGTCCCGCCGGCGCTAGTTTGGGCGGCTAGAGCAAGAAGATCAGAGATTGAAGAAGCAGCACAATCGTTGGATGTTATCCAACGGTCACTGTCGCTAGAATCGTTTGTTCACTAAGTTCACAAAGCCCTGCGTACGCGTCAACATAGTAGGCCCGCAAGTCAGCCTCCAAATCTGTGGCAAATAGCATACAGCCGATTTGCCATTTTTTTAATAATTGATAGCCCATTTGCTAATTCTTAAGGATTTTTTTGAAGCCCATGTTCTTTTTGTTAGCATTACAGCCCATATTCTGGCCACGGTTAAGAAATTCAACGAATTTTTGCATATTTCGGTGGGGTCCGAACTGTTTTTAATCCCGAAAATTCGAGTCAGATTCAAACTAATTTGAAAAATAAAATTATATTAATTTAAAATCCTACGAAAGTTTCACCGCAAAAAAATCAATGAAATTTAAAATATCGAAATCCTAAAAAAAGTAATTTGAAACTAATTGTCGGTTTGCTGTGTTGTTTTTAAAATATACAGCCCATTTCTTACTACTTATAGTCCATTTTCTGGGCGAGCCCCAAATACATCCGTCCTCGTCTTGAAAGATTTGTAGCCCAGTAGGGCTGAGAAAAGCAAGTAAGCCTCGGTTGAGTATTCTGCACACAAAAAAAAGAACTGGGCTTGCCATTTTCAGAAAGAGAAAAAAACAACTAGGCTGGTCTTGTCGTAAACAGAAAATAAAAGCCTGGGCTAGACAGGCTACAGCCCCTGCACAGCCCAGTTGATACCCTGCTCCGTATCAAAAACAAAAAAACAACTGCACGAGCTGCTGGGTCCCTGGTGTCAGCCGCTCGTTGGGCAATTCTCTCACTTATTGACTACGTTGACAATGGCGTGGGACCCAGATGTCAAACCATTAGGAGGAAGCATTTTTTTGGCTTGTAATAAGGAGGCACTTGCTTGCGTACTGCAATGACCCTCGTGGGTCGCTACTGTCATCCTCTCCACGTATAGTCATCTCTTGATTCCTCTCAGTTGTTGACCATGTTGACAACACAGACGGCGGCGCCGCGGCGAGCGAATCAAGGCGGAGGACGACGGCGATGCCTCGGATGGGAACGAATAGGATCGATGGAAGATGCGGCAGTGTAGTCGTAGACTCGCAGGCAGAGGGGATTACGAAGGTTGAATGGTTCGGGTGCGGGTGTGGGTTGGGGCTGCCGTCGCCAGAGAATAACAGGACGTGTGGGGGAGTGGAGGGATGGACTGGCCAACATTTGAGGCTACGGTGGGGCGGCAATGCATGGGCGGAGGCGCAGCCAGCTATGGGAGGCGGGAGCAGGCGGGACCGATGGCGTGGTTTCGTTTGGGCGTCTGGAGTAAGAAGACAAGAGATAGAAGAAACACGACAGATGTTGGATGTCAATCCAACGGCTGGCAGGCAGAATCGTTTGTTGACTAAGTCGACACCACCTTGGATAGGCTTTTTCCTTGTGGGTCCCAAATGTCAGAATCCAAATCTGTCACGGCGATGCAGCCTTTCTTATTAGGAATTACATCCCATTTGGTGTGCTAGCTCAAAATAAGTTTGTGGCTGCTGGCGGGCGCTAAGCACTTGGGTTCTGTAATGCACAATGAGCTCAAGAAGCCGGCGATAGTGATGTTATTTCCCTCACTTGGGATTTGTTACAATATTTCTCTCTTAATTAAATAAATGACAAGCCATTTGCCTTGTTTCAAAGAAAATATGACAGCCACAGCCGAGTTGAAAAGGGCAACAACATCTAACTCCAGCTTACAAACTGTACAAAAGCACGAGGGTTAATTGTTCATCAGGTTTAGACAAAACCTAGATTGAAAAGGGCAACAACATCTAACTGCAGCAGTGTTTTTAGCAGTCACAATCAAATGGATCGGTCAGATCCATAAAATGAACATCCTGGGTCGTAAAATTTAATGGAATATGACCACAAGATGATGTAAAAAGAAGACTGGCATGTTTAGAAGCCCATTTGTCCACCTGAAACTCCTTTTTTTGCTCTTCAACATATCCATCCGTCAAAAATTCATTGTTGATAAATTTAAGCCTGATGGACAATAGTGCGCTTGCATTCAGCAGGAAGAATGTGACAAATCTAGTGTTTGCATGGGTGGCTACATATCCTTCCAGCGTTATTGTCTTCAAACGAATGTCATGAGAACTGAGAAAATCCCAGTGCTTATGATGCCACCGATTGGTTATACCTTTTGTACCCCGTCCTACTACCTAAATAGACATGAAGATTGAAATAGTTAAGGTCTAAAAAAAGAGTATGTCGAAAGAGCAACAACTGAACGGTTAATTCTTGTACACTATATATGGGCTTCCAATGTGCATGAAATCATCACCTTTATATACAACTTCTCCAGACATGGAAAGCATTGCAACAAGCCAATAATCTTGTTCAGATCAAAAGTATTCATACTGATATATAAGATCTTGACAGAATCCAGCACCACTGATAGGCTATCCATGGACAAACTCTTCATTGAGCATAGAACATGATATTAGTACAAAAAGTGTACTCCAAGATGATATAAAACTTATGCGCACAAATGAAAAATGCAGCTTATGATTACAAAAGTGTAGATGATAATATACAGTACCTGGATAACTGTGGAGCCAAACACCATCTTGAAATGATCACAGAGATCATGAATTACACGCAAGGTCTCCAGTTTAGGCGCAGAGACGACAGTTATTTGCGAAGGTGAAGAACAAGAATCAAGAATCAACCTTTGAAGTGAAGGGGCATCTTCGATGATGAGCTCCCCTATGTTAAAAGAAATTCCAATTCTTACAAGGTTAGGCGACTTTATTCAGAGACAACCGATTTTAACTGTCAAAAGAAGCACTAAGCACTCCAGGGCAGGGCAACTGGATTGGATGATGATGTGCAGTGAGGCCTCCGATATATGAACCATCACAAGTGAAATTTTTTTGAGAAGTGGGAGTCGAAGCTTTTGTACCAGATTGTCTGGTAGTTTGCACAGGGCGAAGGTGGCGGTGTGGAGAGAGAGGAGTAAAACCGTGAGATGGACATCGGTGCTGAGGGCACAAGTACATGGCGTTCGAAATGTGGTATGTGATTTATGTGGGAATAGTACAACTCAAGCAGCTGGAGTTTTTCGAATTCAGGGGATTTCAGCCAGGCGTCCACCGTGCAAGGCATGCACAGGTAGCATGCCGGGATGTAGAGGCGTTGAACGAAGCCCTGGTGGGAGGAGATGATGGCTCCGGGGAGTTCAAAATCATTGAACAGAGATAGGACACGACAGTCGACATTAAGAGGCCCGGCGCACCATAGAGGGCGCCACCAAGATGCGAGGACTTGGGTGCGGCAACAATCCTTAGTGGGGAGAAGCGAGATGATCTCCCCAAGGATGGCGTCTGGGAGATCGCTGATGCGGTCCGCTCAAGATTGTTCGGGTTCCTCAGATCCAGGGGGGAGGCTTGCTGCTTCTCCTCGCGCTGTCGGGTGCGGGAACTACAACCGACGTCGCCGCAGGCGGGAGCCTCATCTTCTTAAAGATGGGGCCAGCCGACTCCATTTTCCTTGCGGGCGCCGCATCGAGCTCACGGGTTTGAGTAGAGTAGCGAAAGACGAGCCTAGTTAAGGGAGGCTGAGGTTTTCTGTAGGAGTGAGGAAGAAGGCGAGCAGGGGTTTTCTGTAGGAGTGAGGAAGAAGGGGAGCGGGGGTTTTCTATAGGAGTGAGGTGAGGAAGAAGGGGAGTGGGGGTTTTCTGTAGGAGCGAGCTGTAGTGAACAGTGAAGTGGGAGCGAGGAGGAAGAAGTGTTTTTTTGGGAGCGCCCCTCTTCAAGGAATATGGGCTTTTCCTACAAAAATATGGGCTTTAAGATGGATCGGTTCTTGTACTGGTCGGTCTTGACACTAGAGACAGCCCATTCGAGACACTCTCTAGCTCTCCAGCTTATGGCCCATTCGCAAAAATAAATAAAAGACGCACTTGAGCTTATGGCTCTTGTAGTCCTGCTCGGTAACCTTTTTCAACTTGAAAAAACTTATGGCTCCTCCTTGGGACCGCTTGGCATCTACCAAATTAGAGGGTGCGGTAATGCATGCAGACACTCACACTGGTCGAAGCGCGGCACAAATGAGGCGTCAAATAACAGGCCCACAATATAGATTCTAAATGTTCACACGCTAGTCAACATTCACATTAAACTAAGCTTCACAAGATACAGTATGCATACTAGCTAACATTCACAAGCACATATATAAGTTCAGCATGTTTATGCATCTCAATGATTCACCAGACTATAACCAAGACAAAGCTATGAGAAGGTGTAGAAATCAAGAAAAAATGATCGATGCTTCTCTGAGCAAAGGGCCTCCCTACACATTAATTTCCTGGGCATGCTTCTTTCTTCTCAATGTTGAGTGCACTTTGAGCATGTTGGCAACTCCACAGCTAGCTCGCTAGCTCATCTTGCAATTGACGCTGACACATTGCAGCAAACAGAGGAGGCAATAGAGATCACTCAACATCAGACCAGTTTGTGCAGTTCCACTGAAATCATCTTCATTGTCCTGAATGTGAAAAGATAGGAAAACAATAGCTGTACTTAAACGGTGTTGCAAAATAGTAGCACATATCAATAGCTCGGCATGACAAAAGACGATCATCTAGACGAAGGGGTACTGACCTGCGTGAGGAAGATTATCCATAATTTTATAAGTGGTTAGTTGATTTCCACCTTGGGGTCTCATCTCATCCCATGGAGGAAATTCGATCCAATCGATCAGTGCAATTCCTTCCGTCTGGCTGTAGAAAATTTGTCCAACTCACCCCAATATCTTTATTGTGCAGTTTCACTAAAATTATGCACCGCTGTTTGCGCGACCCCTACTCGCCGGCCAGGACATGTATGACTCGGTGTCTTTTATCTTGAATTGACTGGGCGGCTACAGTGCTTGTTCGCTCCTCCACACATGACAGGCTCGTTCTACACTGCGATCAGCAAGTCAACGTATGAATAAGCTTATTTCATCTTGCGTTGGTCATTCTACCTAGTTATGCATGTAGGAATACCTCGAGCACCATGAGGTTAGCTGACAGCAGGTAGATGCAGCCATCTAATTTTGTGAGGTTCTACTATAATTGTGGTTTGTGCTTCTGTTTGCCCAAATAGAAACCACATGGAGATAGACAACCCTGTTTGCAGAAATATGTGATATGTTTATTTAAGCAGTGTCATTTATTGTTGTGGCATATGATTAACAGCAGCATCTCATATGTTATCAAGGGCATTTCATTGACAATATGAAAAAGTGCCATTAACTAAGAAGTGCCATCACATCAGATCAACACGGGCACTAGATTAACGGGGGCTTAGATTAACATGCACAACAATTGCATTATAACTCTGTGATGACAGTAGCACATGATCAGTAGCTACGTGCATGGTTAACAGGAACGATCGTTCTAACAAAGGGTGATATGGAAAGGAGAAATACATCATCGTGTCAACCAAATGTGCAATTAAATTTCTGCAGTTCCACTGAGATGAAGCTATGTTACCGGCGTGAGATTTAAGTGTAACACCCCAAAGCACTCTTCATGGGAAATAAAGCAAGACAAAAGCATTTCATAAAACGGTGTTGGCATTGCTTTAGTTTATCAATGGCAATAGATTGACAGCAGCATTACTTAAGAGTGACATCACATTAACAGTGGCATTGTTTCATTTTACCAGATATTAGATTAACAGCTGCAGTAAGGCATAGGGACAGGTGAGGCACAAGCATGTTTTACCTCCACCGAGGCATAAAGTGGTGAGGCAGAGGTGGTTGCCGAGAGCGGCAAACATGCAAGCAGAATGTCTGGATTTGTGCCATTTTTGTTCTCGTGATCTCGTCAGTGACCTTTTGCTGCATGACCACAGGAAATCTAGCCGTGCTCATTCTCAGTTGCATTTTCCACCCTACACCCCTCACTTTCTTTCCTTTTTCGACCAAGAGACCGGTCAGGCCAAAATCTAACTACTAGTACTTCCCCCACCCTTCACCCCCACCCCACTTTCTTGCCCTTTTCAACAAAGAGATAGGTTCGTTAACCAGTCCTTGCTACCCCGCCCACCCCAAAAAAAATTCCACATTCAACCAGGCCATCTATTTATCTTCATGCATTACCTTTTTTCCTCTAATAGTAAAAATTTAGGTGGTGTTCAAGTGTTCGACAAGCCGACGGGGCTATCTAGATACATGGGGAGCTTTCGACTGAAGAATATCCACATGCAGGATGCAGCGACGTGGGGAGCAAACCAAACTTGATGGGAAAAAAAGGATGCAGCGACGTGGGGAGCTGGCCCATTAGAAGAAGGCCGGTTCTAAAAGAAGTTATACCTCTGGTCGGCGGGATGTGGCGAGGCAGGCGGCGGGATCTGCCAACACGACGACAGCGAGCAAGGGTGCGGAGGACCACCCACGCCGGCGCCAGGTCAGAGAAGACGGCGTGCGTCGGCTTCCTCCCTCGCCAACGGTGACCGTGTCAACATTGCACCTCCTACCCTACCCAGCGGAAGGGATTCGGCCGGATCTGTGACCACTGGTGAGAAGAGAGAGAGACAGAGAGAGTGGACACCACCGTGTTGTTTAGATATGGAGAGGGTGAGAGAGTGAGAAGAAGAGAGCAACCCTAGCAAGCAAGTCCTGAAGCTCTAGCCTACATATATAGTGGAGTAATTTTTTCCCTCTCCGTAGAAATTGTTTTAAATTGAATACGCGTGGAGCCATCTTTTCATTTAACGTACCAGTAAAAAAACTCGATCAATAACCACGCTACCGCGTTCAAGTCGCACTTTGTATGGCTCACATGTAGTCCCAGACCCTACATTAAGTGGACAACTAGATGGGTCAAATTATCATAGCTGCCTCTTCGTGTGCAAATGCGCTCCACCGTGTACCCGCGCGTGTGCGTGAGGGAATGATCGAGTGCGTGTGTGTGCCTCTTCTTTTCGTGCGTGTGCATGTGTGTGTGTGTTTGTCTCTCTCTCTCTCTCTCAGAGACAACGAGACACTGACCTAGACAGAGATGGTGTGTACAAAAAGTCACGAGCGTGTGTGTGTGTGTGCGCGCGTGTGCGTGAGAGCGGACACGGATGCGGGAGGATGCCATCCAACCGTAGCCGCATACATTTTGACAATAGTTCGAACCAACAAGACGAAATTTGTGCAAAAACGGCTGGATTTCATATAAACATGATGGATTTTCATATAAACATGACAGTTTTCATTACATTTACATCAACTAAGCGGTGCTAGTCCTGCTCTAGAGGTATAATTAATACCTAATCTAAATGGTCCCTGGCGGCTCCTTTTGTCTTCCTCATGTTCGGCAGCCCGATCACCCGAGTATATGCTTCAGCGCAAAGGGCGGCTCGCTTCCCCACCGCTCATCCGAGTGGAACCCCCGGCTAATGCTTCAGCCGGAGGGGAAGGGGGCGCCTCCGCTTCTGTGGAGCCCATGCGGGGTCGACGATGGTCTACGCTGAAGAAGAACCATGCAAGACACCGGCTGTGTACGCCGACATCACCTCAGTGGTGGCCTTCATGGTATACAAGCGGCGGCGGCCTCCCGTGTTCTACTTCTCCTCGATGATGGCGGCGGGCACGGACGTGCTGGCCGCCACCTCATCGACATCCGCACAGCCGGCTTCTTTCTCTGCATGCATGGCACAGCTACGTGCGCGTCGACGGCAGATGGCGCGGTGGCAGGCACTGGAGGCGCCGTGCGGGCATGGAGCAACTCACCAGTCCTCCTCGAGCTGGCCTGGAGTGTCGAGTTGCTGAACCACGCGCTGGCTGGGGGTGGCAACTGGCTCCGTCGGGCTAGGCGAGGGAGGTGGAGCAGCGAGCTGCCTCACTCATAACCGTCGGGCTAGGCAGGCCACCCAGCCGGCTTTTATGCCGGAGAACTACTCTTCCTGCTCGTCGGATGCCATCGAAAGAGTGGAGAAAATGGTGGAAGGAGGAGCTTGGCCGGCGTTGCATTTAATGTCGGCCCACTCCTGAACGAACATGTGGATATACTAGGTTTCTCGGCTTCCATGCGGGTTTAACGGAGGCATTTGAATGCGGCGAGGAGGCGCGTTCAGCAGGGCATGCAGCGGGCAGCGCCCTCGGTCGGCGCGCCACTTCAATGGCAGACGCGCCCTCTCACTCTCACTGCCTCCGCCCTGAGCCGCCTTCAATGTGGAGCAGCGCGCTCTACAGCAGCGTGAATGCGGGCAGCTGGCGCCGCGCGGGAGGCGGAGGGGTTTTTGGTGGGCCAGGGCGGTCAGAACCTTAGAAGTGGGCTTGAGATCGGTCCGGACTCCTGATTTATGCCGCTTTAGCCAGGATGAATCTCCATCGTGTGGAACCACACTAGAAAGCTGCGACCATGGTTCCCGTTGCCCGCCACTATGGATCATGCCTTCTATGAAGAACGCCTGGGACTGGAACCAGGTGGTGTACATGGAGTCCATCGATAACGTTTAAGTGGAGTAGTCGTGCACAAAATTATGTGAGCGTTGTTAATCTATGTAGATTAGTGCACAAATTTTAATACAGGAATGGGGTATGAACTTGTGTGGCATGTTGGCATATGTCCCTTAGAACTTACTAGTAAATGTGTACGTGTTACTTGTGTGGCTGTTGCATGGGCTCCGACACGCTTTGTGAGATTACTAAAAGGTGGCGCAGCTTTGGCTATAACTGACCTTGCGCTTGGTTCTTCGCCTCTTCCGGAAGTCGAACAATGATGATGGTACTACTACTACTACTGTAGTACGAGTAGTAGGAGTATATAGTTCTGGCAATCTGACACCGAATGAACTGTTGCACGTCCACCGCGTAGTAAGCAAAAGCTTCTCCTCGTCCTGCGAGCCACCGAGCTCGCGTGGGCGAGGGAGAGGGCATAGTAACCAAGCTTCTCCTTGTTCAATGAGTTGACGGGACACATCAAAGTAGTACTACTAGTAGTCTCCAAAAAGGGCCGACCATGTCCATGGCTACCATCCCGTGCTCCGTCATTGTACGTGCATGATTCACGTGCCATTGAAGAATTTTTTTTGCATACGTGCCTTGAAGAAAAAAACTTTATTTATAAATAACGCACCACCGCGTCATGGTCGAACTTTGATTTGTTCACACGTGGTTCCCGACCCTCCACTTAAGTGAACAACTACTACACGCGTCATATTATCACGTGACCTGCCTCTACGTACAGAAATGAGCTCCACCGTGTGCCCGCGTGTCTGTGTTAGGGAAAGAAGCAAAGAGTACGTGCGTCGGTGCGTGCACCTCTTCTCTTCGTGCACGTACTCCTTTTTTTGCGGGTGATTTGTGCACGTACTCCACCTACATTGGTGACCGTTGGTACGTCTCACTTACACTACTTATCTCCATATTCTTGCATGACACGTGGACCTGGATGCTGGATCTCCCACATGTCGGCAAAAGGAAGAAGAACGATTTCCGACGATCGAGAAGGAGCCAGGAACCGCGCGGTGGAGTACTAGACCGGAGGAGTCCGAAACACGGCAGCCCAGTGTAGTTACATCATACATGGCCCACCTCACGCTATCACCATATTCTCGGCCTCCGTGCGACACCTAGCTCCACCAGCCCGTATCGCTTCTAGCTCCTCTTCTCTCTCAAAGTGCGGCGGGTTGGTGATTTTGCCATCAATTGAGGTCGGTTTGCTCCCACTCCCTCCCACATGTTAGTGATATGCCAAGAGCATTCTAAAAAAAATGATATGCCAAGAGGAACTGCTTTGACCGACGGACCAAATGCGACAGGCATGCCGTGAGTGAGTCCAGTTTCTCGTTTTCAACTTGTTTGGTGTAGTAGTAACACTTGGTTTTGCACCTTCATAGATTGATGCAAATCCCCGCTAAAAAGGCGCTTCGCTTTCTACTAATCCTGTCAACCATCCTGCTACAGTATATCACTCACATTTGGTTTATAGAGCTTAATCTCCACATTTTTGTACTACTATACCATTTTGTCAGTCTAAATTTTACTGGTCACATTCACGTGTTTAGATTTCAAAGCGCATTAAATTGTTGCGTGCAAGGATTATCAGAAAACTAACCAATGCATGTAAATGTTATTGGTCATTGTACTCCTCATGCATGCATGCGTTGATACGTACAACTCCAAATGCTCACCATTTAGTAGTTCATTGGTTGGTTTCGATTTTTGAATTAAGCCCCATAAACCCATATTGATGTTGTTCTGCTACCGTCCAATATTCGCGTGTGGTGGTTTCTAGAATAAAAAGGAGGTACGGTACTTACTGTGGGAAAGGTGAAATGACGGTTGCTTCGTCCGAGCAACTTACTGTGGGAATATTGGAGTAGGAGCGGATTCAATGACTAGTGAAATGATGGTTGCTTCGTCCAAGCAACTTACTGTGGCAAAGGTGGGGCCCTGTGATTTGACTGCTCAATAGTCATTATTACTGCAGCGCAATGACCGGGGTGAACCCCCCTGCGGTTGTCCACTCAATATTGTTGCATGGCACGTGGACTAGGATGCTGGATGCCCCACATGTCGGCAAAAGGAAGTTCAATGGTTTCTGGCATTGCTATCAAGCTTTCAGGATTTGTTTACATGTCACATAATTTTCCAGCATAATAAACTATACTGTAATGCTATGAAGCTTTCAACTTTGGTTTCTTGTGTCCACTTGCCTCCAAGGTTGTCTCGTTACAACATTCCATCAAATACAAGGTTGTCTCGTTACAACATTCCATCAAATACAAAAAAAACTAACATGGATGCTAATGCATCACAATGATTCACAGATCAGCCCCAATATTTACATCACAACTGAAGAAAAAGTTGTGAGAAGGTCTACAAATAAAGAAAAATTAAAAATTCATCGATGATGTCCGTAGACATGGTTCCATTTCCTGGCCACGGTATTCATTGGTCGGCAGCTAGTTTCACGCAGCTCTGTCGAACTGATCAAGACATGTTAGCCAAGAAAGAAGTCTAAGGAGGACATGGACCATCCGATCATTTTGTACAGTTCCACTAAAATCGAGCTAAGCATCCCTGTTTGCAAAGATATGAATAAGTGTTTTTACAATAATAGTGGCACTAGGTGATGAAACATACACACACAAATAGAAGCCGATCACCTTTGCAATCTCTCATAAAACTAACTACTTGTTGGAGAAGATTAGGCTCGGAGTTGGATGAGGAGGATAGCACAACCAATCTCCCTTTGTGCAGTCCCATTGAAATGTAGAAATGTTACCCGTGTGACATTTTAGTGGAACTACACAAAACACTCTTAAGAAAGTGATTTGTGCAGTTCACCAAAAGGTCGCCATAGCAACGAGGTGAAATGGATAGCCCTATTTGCAAAAAGAGGTAGAAAGGAAACAATTACTGGTCAATAACAGTTGATGACACATAAGCCAACAACAAGAAGCATATTCGTTGTCTTCAAGGGGAGATAGCAGCACTGTGGTTTCTCTCAAATGGTGTGAGGACGAGATTGCAAAATGGGAAGTACACCAGCCGAGCTACGTTTTAGGCAAAGAACTAGAGAAGATCCACATGCAGGATTTTCCACATGTAGCGACCTGGGAAGTTGGGCAGTGGAGCAAGGCCGGTTCTAGAGGAAGCTGTACCTGAGGGTCATCGAGATGTAACTAGGAGGGCGGCGGCGGTCGGGATCTGCTGTGGCAGCGAGCAAGGGGCGAAGGCCCTACTGCGCCGGAGCTTGGTCGGAGAGAACGGCGGGTACCGCAGATCGGGACCCGCCGGCAGTGAGTTTTCTGCCTCGAAGCCGGCGACCGAGGCAACGCTACACATCCTCCCTTTTCGCCGGTGGATGGGATCCGGCCGGATCAGTGACCAGCGGTGAGAGAGAGAGAGATTGGCCACCACCGTCTTGTGTGAGAAAGTGTGAAGAGACGAACCCCAGCAAGCAAGCATTGAGGCTCCTGCCTATATTTTATACTAGTATAGTAGAGCGGTGTTCTTTTTTCTCTCGGTAACAATCATTTTATATTCTGTACGGGCCATTGAGGAATAAACTTTATTTAAAATTAAAGCGCAAACATGTCAAGTCGCACTTTGTTTCGTTCACGCGTGGTACACGACCCTCCATCAAGTGAACAACCACTAAACGCATCAAATTATCACGTGGGCTGCCTTTTCGTACAGAAATGAGCTTCACCGTGTACCCGCACGGGTGTGGTTGGGAACGAGACGTGAGTACGTGCATCATGCATGCACCTCTTCTCTTCGTGCACGTACCCCACCTACGTGGGTGTGTGTGAGAGAGATACAAACCTAGAGAGAGATGGTGAGTGCGTTCGTGAGTGTTTTTTTGGGGGAGGGGGGCTGATTTCGTAAGTGTATTTGTGTGCGTGAGAGATAGACATGGTATCTCAAAAAAAATGTAACATATGCAATGTGTGTGAAATGGAGGCCTAGATATATCATATATATATAGAGGGAGCGATCCACGAGAAGAGAGGGGAGGGATCATCGGCGTGAGATATATATCGATAGAATCAAAGAGAGGGATGAAAGTGTATGGGTGCGAGATCGATAAAGAGAGCCAGCGAAATTGTGTGTGCGCACGTCAAAGATATAGGGTGGCTGGCCTACTGGAACGCAAGAGGGGACATGTGCAGTTTGTGTGTGGCAGGGAGACCTAACTAGAGCGTTCGACTATCGGTGTGTGTGTGGGCGGGCGGGGGGGGGGGGGGGGGGGCAGAGACCTAACTAGAGGGGTAGATCGACTAGTATATGTGTGGAGAAGGAGAGACCTAGCTATGTATCGAGGGAGATCGATTAGCATCCATACATATGTGTAGGAGAGGAATAAGTTTGGGAGAGAGACATAGCTAGAGTGCTGGAGGGGTGGTGGTGGAGTTGCTTCTCGGAGATGGTGAGAGAGGCCTACTAGACAAACGGAGGGTACGACTGCAATATCAATAAGAGAGGGGATGTGTGTCTGTGTGTATGCGTGCGTGTGAGACACTACTGTAGGATGGTCCTAACGCGACACATGCATTAGAGACCCCTCGACCAAACTGTGTGTGATGTATTAATCGCAAACGGTGTTGTATTAAAACCGTCACGAATAAGACAAACTGTGTGCGATGGCGGAGACATCAAGCATGATTCAGATTAGAGTTGCATGTGCGATACGTGGCATACAGTTGAACCATACGAACCATTTGCGATGAGCCAGAACAACAAAAATGGTCAGCCAGTTCGAGGAGTGTGCGATATATGGCATACAGTTCACTCGGATGAACTGTTTGCGATTACCCAACACAACAGAAACGTCTGCCAGATCAAGGTGTGTGCGATAGATGGCAAACAGTTCACTCGGATGAACTGTTTTCGATGAGCAAAAACAACAGAAATGGTCAGCCAGATCAAGGTGTGTGCGATACATGACAAACAGTGCACTCGGATGAACTGTTTCCGATGATGCAAAACAACAGAAACGGTCAGAGCATCTCCAACAGCCTTTGTCTATTGGATTGCTATAAAAACATGTTATAGCAAGAGGAGAGAGAAGGTTTACAAAGCCTTTGGTAGCCTTTGTATATCGGATTGCTATATTTGCACAAAACACACAATGACATGTGGGGACAGTTTGTCATAGACACATCACACGTATACTAGCACAACTCGTGTACACGTGTGCACATGCGTTCGCGTACACAGACGCAGCACACACGCGTACACATACACACACGTAGCACACGCGTACACGTACACATGCATGTACATGTACACATGCGTACACGTACATGTACACACGCACGCATCACACACATACACGCACACACGACGCACATACGCAGCTCACACATACACGTACACATCACACACATGCCCACTAGTCATTGAGACAAAAATATGTAGGGGACTACTTTTACAAAGCCTTGCCAAAATTTAGCAAGTACCCTTTGGGTTTGCAAATATACAAAGTGGGATGGCAGATTTAGCAAGCTTTGTACAAAATTTAGGTGGGGGACCACTTATACAAAGGCTGTTGGAGGAGGTTATTTTTTAATATAAAGTTAGTCAAACTTTACAAAGCTTGACTTTGACCAAACTTTATATGCAGACTGAAAAGAAACGGACGGAGTAAGTGAGTGCAAATATAGAAAGGCTGTTGGAGATGCTCTCAGCCAGATCAAGGAGTCTGCGATATTATACGGGCACACAGTCTAATTAAAAGAATTGTGCGCGATGGAACAAGTCGTGTGCTGACATCGCTGATTGCGGTGCACATGCCACATACGCATCCGAGAACGCTTGCCCACGTTACACCATCCGGGAATCGTGCCGCACTTCGAAACCGGAACCGTCAATAAATTTTGAGCTTGTTTCCCGTCACATTCCAAATTACCACGCTATATTTAATTGCAAACATGTTCACACTGATCAAAACCTAAACGTTTTCCCACTTAGCAGATTATTACTAGGTTTTAAATACTACCTACTCGAAAATGACTACATAATCCACCTCAATTCCTCATCAACAAACAAACAAGTCTTTCTTCGTCGTTCCTTGTGTCTGCCATGGCCCGTAGGAGTTCTTCGTCGATAATTGACCAGGGAGCAGCGAGCATGGAAGCGGAAGTAGCAGAGATGTCCCGCCTCGCCACGATAGCAACCGCGAGGTCCCGCCGCGCCGCCGATGCAGCACAGAGGTCCCGCCACACCGCCGAAGCAGCACAGAGGTCCCTCCACACTGCCGAAGCAGCACAGTGGTCCAGCCGCGCAGTGGAAGCTGCAAGGATGACCCGTCGTGCCATGGAATCAGCAGAGAGGTCCTGCAGCCTGGGATGCTCTCTTCCGGGAAGGCGAGGGCTCTCGCAGGCGCATGCCCGCTGAGCTCAATAAGCTGAAGGATGAAAACCATTTTTTCTCAATGTTTTCGGCCGAGCCACGACGCCCAGATGTTTGAAATTCACTCCCATTTCTTGTATGGGACCTAAACATTCACCCAAGGACACATATACGATTTTTCAACCCATTTTGGTGCACTGGAGCATGTGCCTGTAGTTCAAATTTGAATTACGCACATGAAATGCCTAGAAAACTCAATTAATGTATAAAAAAGGCCAAACAAACCCGGAAAAATTCCAAATTTTAGCGCGACACTCCTATAGTTGCATGTTCACTGCAGATAAATGTTCTAGCAATTCAAACACCGACCTTTCCTGCCGTAACCCCATTTTGTCTTTGAAATCAAAATGAAAAAATAAAGTACACCACAAACAGTTTATTAGCAAGAATCGTGTGCGATGTAGTATAAAATATCTTGGGGCTCCCTCATATATGGCTGACGCCGAAAGGTTCGTCGGCTACAGTCCACCGGTCGCGCGTCAATCTCACATTATAATGGTGGTACACATGGTGTGGTTATGAACATGTTATAGTATATATATATATATATATATATATATATATATATATATATATATATATATATATATATATATATATATATATATATATCAGGAACCCTTCCTAACTGCCCGAGAACAGACAGCTAACTGTGCAAACTATACTAGTTAACTGTCGGGCGGACTTTTTCTGGCACCGTTTTTTCACACTCTTTTTGGGTCATAATTATTGAACCATTTATCAGAATTATGCAAATGATATACCGTTGGATAGCTATTGAAAAGGAGCAAAAAACTCATGTTGATCGTTTTCCCAAAATCGATTCGGTTTTTAAACAAAATTCAAAAAACTGAAAGTCCATCAAACGAGTTTTCAATGTTTTTGTGAAAGGAATTTTCAAACTTTTTGTCGGAATGATGTGTATGATATACCGTTAGAAAGCTACCGATTAGCCCGAACTTTGTCATATGTAACACGTTTTTAGATTTGCTACGGTTTAAGAGCAATTTTCAAAAAACTAACATCATTTTTGACATTTTTTGCCCGAACTGCTACAGTACACGCTAACTGCTCGCGCAGAATAGCTAACTGCCCTATGCTGACAAGCTAACTGCTGAGACCGATGAAATTGTTTTTTTTCCTCATATACTTTTATCGTCGGGTCAAGTTAACTGCTAGCACTGAAATAGCTAATTGCCGAAGATGGCGGCAGTTAACACCAAGTTAACTGCCAGGATTGAAGATATTATTATTAAAATTTTTTTTTGCCTAGGTCAAGCTAACTGCTGGGACTAAATAGCTAACCGCCGGGGATTGCGGCAGTTAACACCAAGTTAACTGTGGGAATGAAAATACTTATTAAATTGGGTCACGCTAACTGCGGGTAGGAATACCTAACTGTCCAGCGATCAGCAACCTAACTGCCAAGGCTGATGATACTATATTTTTTTCGCACATTCTTATTTTACGATGGTCACTCTAACTGCCACGTCGTCTGGTGTTTACTGCCACTATAGCCAAAAAAATTCCCGTGGAATTGGTCAAACAAAAATCCATTTTTTTTCTTATTCCGAACTAATATGGTTGTCATAGTTAACTAATAAAACAGACGTAGTTAACTGCTACGACAGTCGAAGTTAACTGCCTTTTTTTAATTGATCTATTATAATGATTTTTTTATTGAGAACACGCAAACTTTTTGGTTGAAGTAGCCTACTTCCCGTGACGAGAAAGCTAACTGTTGGGATTTTGTTGTTTTGCAAACTAAACTCCCATGCTTTTTTTAATAGCATTAGTTAGCTGTAATTAACAACAATAGTTAGCAGGAGCTGCAGGATTGGGGGAGGCCGGTGTGGGTGCAGGGTGCCATAGCCGCTCGAGACGGAGGCCGGAGGAGCGGCCAGGAGAAGGATTGTGGCCGCCGGCGGGAGGAGCGCTGCCATGGTGATTAGCCCAACCCGCTTGCTTACTGGATTGCAACAAACAGCAATAGTTAACAACAATAGCAGTTAATTGGAATTACTAGCAGCAGTTGACATCATTTTTTCTCAGTTAATTGCAACTAGTGGCGGTAGTTAGCTGCATCAGTTAACTGTATCTAGCTACGATAGTTAGCAGCAGCAGTAGGAGTCGAGCGGGAGACTGGAGAGGTCCTGGTGGGCGCATGGAAGAGGCTGGTGAAGCACGGTCTTCAGGACGTGGGGGGCCGGCGCCGAGTCCCTGGCGACGGTGGCTGCCGGTGCGCCACCCCTTCCCACCCAGCCGGTGCACCACCACTAACGACTTCCCCCGTGTGCGCCACCCAATAGGCCCCCTCCCGCCCACCTACCTGGTAACTGCCGAAACAGCCATGGGTAACCGTAACCAGCAGCTGCACGAGGAAAGGAGGGGAACGACAGGTGCTTTGTCGTCGGACGGTGGAGAGGCACGGCAGAGGTGGGGTAGGACCGTGGCCGTCGACTGGAAAGGCGGGAGGTGTGTCGCAGGGCGTAGGGGAGGCGCACCGCTCATCAGATGTGGGGGTGGGCTGCGGATGAGCGTGTTGGCACCGCTCGGAGGGGGAGGAGGGTGGGGAGGGGCACCGATCTGCATCCCATTGGATCCCGCGAGCCTCCACTGGATCCAATCGACGACGAGGACCTTTGAATCCCATCGATGGATGCCCGATGGGGACGGAGGCGAGGAGAGGGAAGGCATGGGGCGCCCGGCGAGGCCTGTTGCCTGAATCCATGGGTGCCCACCTCTTGTGCCGCTGGGGAGACTGAGTGAGCGCCAGGCGAGTAGCAGGGGAAGGTGGATCTATCGAAGCTCGGGGTGGATGTGCTCAGGGAGGAGTTGCGGCTCCCCTGCTCGCCGGGGTAGCAGTGCTCGGGGTGGCTGGATAGCGCGGCCGTGGGGTTGGGCGGTGGTGCGGGGCTGTGGCGGTAGGCGGTGGGGTCGGAGGATGGGCGGCGGCGCGCCTAGCATGCAGATGTAAGAGAGAGTGGTCACGAGGAAGGAGATGGGTGGGGTTCGTACGGGATTTAGGAAGAATTTGGTTTTCTTTTCCTGCGCTTTTATTCAGCACGCGACCATGGTTGGTCGCGAGCGGGGCGGCCGGGTTAGGTGGCGGCACGCGGCGGCGGGTTCGGGCCATGGCCTGGAGACCCGAGCTCGCTCGCTCCCTTGCGGCGGTACCGCGCCGCTCGCTCGCTCGCTCGCTCCCTTGGGGAAAAGAAACAGGTAGGAGCGGGGGTGGTTGCTGAATAAGCTTATTTAGGAACTCTACACAGGGGTTGCAGAATAGTCCCACCCTATATATATATATATATATATATATATATATATATATATATATATATATATATATATATTATCGAACAATCTCACATTTATATGAATTTGTGATAATGTGTGGCTTTTGCAGCTCACAGCTAAGTACTTGTAGGCATAGGGGGCGGGGCACTATACATTGTGTGATAAACTCATTATACATATGAAACATGGTTTAGATTATGAAGATCTAGCTAGAGCTTGAAATGTACTATTATTTGAAATCAGCATAAAGTGGATTCAAAATTTTGAATTCGAGTTCATATAGTACACATAGTTCATATCTAACTTGACAGTAATCATGTGGTGTGTTGTGAAGATAATATACAGATGATGGTTTAACTTGACAACAATCATGATTGTAGATTCTTATTCAAATAGTGAAACAAATTCCAATTTAGTTCATATTGCAGCGGTAGTTTAAGGCGGCACTGTGGGAATGGAGCAGCCGCGATAGACGAGGTGATCGTCGAAGCAGCTCCTTGGAGGTGGAGGATGGGGCGGCTGAACCGGCGGGACGACGAGATCGACGACGGATCCTCATCTGGTGCGGTGGATGAGGGACGCTGAGCTGTTGTGGTGGATGACGTCGTCGGGGAAGAGGCTCCGGCGGGGCGGTGGTGGGGGGCGGACCGAGGAGGGTGGGGTTTCGCGGCTGGTGGAGAGAGGTTTTGGCGGCCTCGGTTTTCGAATGGGGAAAAGAAGGGGATGGGAGGGGGGAACCATGACTTAGGGACGCGCTTGTCCGAAATGTAGGGTAAGTTACAAAAGTACCCCCACCAATTTGAACTAGCGGCTCTTTCCGCCCAGGGGTAGAACAATGATTTCGCGTGTCGGGATTTCGTAGGAGGAGGGAGTTTTCGCACGTGTTGTAATTTCGGGATAGCAAGGCGCAGGTTGAGAAGGAGAGAGTTTTCGGAGCACAAACAGACAAATAGATATCTTGAAATTTCGGCATAATAAGGCGCGGGTTGAAATTTCAGTTTTCGGAGCACAAACAGACAAATAGATATCTTGAAATTTCGGCATAATAAGGCGCGGGTTGAAATTTCAGTTTTCGGAGCACAAACAGACAAATAGATATCTTGAAATTTCGGCATAATAAGGCGCGGGTTGAAATTTCGGGACAAGGCTAACGTGTACGGTACCATATCAATTCGCACTTCCCTCAACCAAAAATAAATAAAAAATAAATCAATTCACACCACACAAGAGAGGGTCTTGTCCCGTTTTACTGTATGATCTACTACAAATGTCATTCAAAACTTTGAATCCATGTTATGTTCAATTAAAATATTTTGCTACGTGCGTAATGCATATAACCTACTCAAATGAACATTTTAGTGCATTCCAAATGTATATACTACCCCACCGGAACCGCAACATCCTCACCGACTCCTCGGATGAAGCCGAGGCCTACTCGGCGGCACCAAAGAGGTTGTACACTCATCGCATCTTCTCCTTTACTCGACCTCACGGTGCCGCCGGTGCTCGATCCCGCTCCGCCATGGTGTGGCTCCCTCGATGCCGGCGCCGCCGGTGACATCCTCCATGGCGGATCTCCCCCATTGCGAGGCTCCCTCGGCGGCGGCGTCCATACCAGCCGGAGCTGCTGCTGCTGCTCTGGCTCTCGCTCGCGCTGCTGCTCTACTCTTGTTATCGCTCGTGCTACTGCTCTGCTCTTGCTCTTACTCGCACTGCTGATGCTGGTACACGGGCTACTGCAGCTACACGAGTTGCTACTCTGGCTCTCGTTCGCGCTACTGCTTCGGCTGCTATCTGCTAGTGTGTTCCCTGTTGAGCGGCTGCTAATTTAGATCACTGCTTCTCTGCTACCAGTGCTTGAGCGGCCTAAACTACCAACGAAGTGCTTGTCAGCTACTAGTGCGTTCAGTTTTGACAATATAATTTAGTTTCAACAGTAACAGACAGTTTTGACAGTAAAATTTAGTTTCGACTGGTAAGTTCAGAGTCAATAGTTTTTACATCATCTGTTGGAGTTGGTTGTCTTTTGGTGATGTAAAGTTTACAGCTAGCTCTTTTTGGTGATGTATTTTACATCATCTATTGGAGATGGTATTAGAATCCCACTTCAGATTAACGATGTCCGTCTTGTACTGCTTCAGCCTTGACATCGTACAGCTCATCGGAGCTGCTCCAACGACGAAACCATCCATCACAACAGAGCAGTACCCTCGACGCCGTCTACAGACGCCTTAGATCTTCTTCCCCAGCTCCGACAGCCACCTCTGCCACAACATCTTCAGCGACCGGCCCAATGATGCTGAGGTCGACACGGCTACGCCAAAGAGGTTGTACACTTGTCGCATCACTTTTTGTTCTACATTCATGTTGATCGATCCCTTAGGGCTATTTTGGTTCAAAGGAAAAAGTGAAGGAAAAACATAGCAATAGGAAATTTTCCTATGGTACCCTACTATTCAATTATTCATGCATTTGGTTGAAAGTAATGGAGCAAACCAAAACTGAAGGATTTTTTCCTTTCGTGTCTATTTCAAAGGAAAAACACAGAAATTTTAACATCCACCTGGACATACTTATCAAAATCCTATGCATGAAAAGAAGACTAAGTGCATTAGTGGCATAATAACATTCTAACTGTACACATTTGCAGGTCGTTTGACTTTAATTTGGTCGTGTTTCTTTGCATTCCAGTTCTCTTCCTGCAAGCCAAAGGAGACCTTACAGAATTACTTCATTTACAAATAGGTGTCGTAGAAAACTTTGTGTGGTTTGTCCTGCTCCTGCCGCGCCGTCGTCCACCTCACCTGAGCTGCTCCATCGACAGAAGCGTCCACCATACCAGACATCACGACTCCTTACCATATTTTGCCGCCTCAGATCTCCTTCCCCGCTGCCAGCAGCCACCGCAACTACATCATCGTCATCGACTCAGCAAATGAACCTGAGGAGTACACGGGTCCGCAAGAGAGGTCGCACTCTTTTGTTTGTGCTTACTTTATGCATTGCTTAGTATTACCTACTAGTTTATCATCATGTTCATCTCTTAGACTCCAAGTTAGGTCCAAATTAATGTTCAAACTTGAGTTTTAAAATGCTTGTGGGGCACATATCGAGGCAGCAATGAATAGTATATCGATCTACTATGTGTTTCATCTAGGGTATCTACTATGTCGTTCATCTTGGGTGGGAAACAAACAGTAAAGCAGCCATCATCTGTCTTTTTATTAAATTAAGCTATCATTTGCCTTCTATCATTATTTTTGGATCTATCCACTGGTTGTTACCACCACTCTAGATTTCTGCATGCTCTCCTTACTTAATCTCACTATATTTTTTCATATGCATGTCATTTATTGTACACAGTCATGCTGAACATGTAGAGAAAAAGAGAAGAGTCTTGCGCGGCAATACAATGTCATGCAGACATCGCTCCATGGTGGGTGCAATGGCAACCCCACCCCCTCCTCCAGATTGTAATCCAGAGGAAGATAGCTGTTCAGAGGTGGAGTCAGAGGGAGTTGACCACTCCTATTTACCCCCTGAGGTGTTTGCTGTAACTTGGCATGATGATGTTGGTCATATCATGCATATGGTGCCTTGCTTTGCTTACTTTCGACATCATATATGTCATCTGCTTAGTTTAGACATGTTCTGTAATGCCACCTGTTTAGTTTCTATATCACATATGTGAATTATGCAATGCCATCTTTTTTAGCCAGCCATAGTATATGTGAAATATGCAATGCCATCCTGTTTAGCTAGGCATCATATATTTGAATTATATCTTGCCATTCCTTTTTTCCATTACATTTCCATTTGTTGACAATGTTTGTACATTCAACTACTCTTCCCGTGAATCAACCATTTGGGTGGGTGATGAAAAAATCTGGAGTGAAAACAAGTTCTTCAGAGCAGACAGTGCTACCTGTCGAAGCAGATATCTTGGTGGGTCCAGATAGCACCTCAGAGGAGGATTCAGAGACAGTCCTATCCCCCCCACCCGAGGTGTATGCTCTAACTTGGCACGGTTATACTGCTCGTATCATGCATATGGTGTCTTGCATTGCATAGTTTAGACATCATATACACAATATTCAAAACCATCTGCTTAGTTTAGACATCATATATGCGAATGTCATCTGCTTAGTATATAAATCACATATGTGAATTATATCATGCCATCTTGTTTACTTAGATAACATGTATGTGAATTATGTCATGCGAACCTGTTTACTAAAGACATCATATAATTATCTCATGCCATCCTTTTTAGTTAGTCATCATATCTTTGAATTATGTCATGCTATACTGTTTAGATAGACATCATATATGTGAAATTATGTCATGCTATCATGTTTAGTTAAACAACATATATGTGAACTATTTCATGCCCTCTTTTTTCCTCACTATCTATTGCATCTGTCTCATACAAAGTCTGTACATTCAACTACTTTTCTTGTTTATCAGCCATTTGAATTGGAGGGGGTGATGGCAGTATCTAGCGGAGTAAAAAAACGGTCTTCAAAAACAGCGCTACCTGTCGATGGAGATAGCACCCCAGTTGTACTTGCACAAGAACCAGCCCTACCACACATAACCCAGACTCTCGCAGATTGTACCCCTACTCCGATGAACAGAGAACCAGCTTCACCCAATCTAACCCCAACCCCAGCAGATAGTAACCCAGTTCCAGTTGACACAGCGCCATCTCCACCACAGAGATCCCAAACAAGAGCAGTTAGTAAGGCAGCTCCAGTGCCCAAAGCGCCAGGACTACCACGGCGAACCCCAACTCCACAAGTTAGTACACCTATTCCCGTGGACGAAGCAGAACCAGTCATCTATAGTTTAGCGTCTATCGCATTTGATGTTGTTAAATCCTATGTGCGTATCTTCCCATCATGGAAATATTATACTGAAGATGAAGGAAAAAGCCAGTTGCAGGTGTTCCTCCAGGAGTTATGTGTAAGTATTCATGGCAATTACTTTGCTTTGTCCCATACGTTCTACCTCCCTGCTGGTTATAACATAACAAATGTTCCCATTTTTCTGTGTAGAGAATGACCGATTTGGAAACTCAGGATGAGGTAACCTGTGCTAATACCTATGCTATCTTCAAGAATGCTTTGCGGTAGTATCGGAATTACCTGAAGAAAACGTATTTCACTGGCAAGGAAACTCATCAAATTCCCTTACTTTCTCTGGAGACACATTTACGGGAGGATGACTGGGAACGCCTTGTTCTATATTGGTCTAGACCCATGAATCTGCTAGGGTCTATGAGATCATATTTCATTTTGAAGTACTATATGGCTACGTCTTACTGTACTCTCTTCTTGTAGAACAAGTGCTTAAACCTGAAGAACAACTATTCTCAGGTAAGATTCCATAGCTATGGTGCATACTGCTTTGCTCTTGTATCACTGTATTTACTCATATCAACTAATTCTTAAATAGAAGGATCCAATCAAAACTCCAATGGCACAATAGGTATGTTTAAACATGTTTCTTTAACTGGTTTGCTCTTCTAAATTGATCTATGTTGATTTCAATTTCAATTAGACAGTTGTCTTCTCATATCATGCACATTACTAGCATCAAAACAGAGCCAATAGTGTTGTTAGTTGTACATGTATACCTGTGGTACCCATCTGAAATCTTGTGGTGCCGTGTACTTTCCCACACTTATATTCTTTCAATGCTATTTTTTCTTGAACTGATATGATTTGAACCGTGTCTCTATTTTGATTTGGCAAGACAATGCAGTGACAGTAGCACATAGATATATGTTTGTTTGATGCTTTTATAATGTACTACTTTGCAATAGAAGACTTGATAGTTTAATCCTGTCCACCTTCCTACTGAACTGGTTCACCAAAATGAGTTTCATATACTACATGCTAAACCTGTTATGTGTCTGCTTGTTTCTTCTTTTAGAATGCTGATAGAATATTGGAGAAGAGTACCACATTAAGCAATGGTAAAGGAAGTAATGCAGATAAGGTTGAAGATAGTGAGACAACCTTGCTGGTCTCCAACAAAGCTGATAAAATAGATAACGAAAACTATCTTGAAGACAGTGAGACAACCCCAAAGTCTTGTCTTGATGTAGTGTTCGAGTTACTGGCCACTACCGCTTGCACAAGCTCTTCAAACTCACTGTGTGAATCAGTTCGGTTTCTTGAGTCTCAACTACAAGCTGAAAGACATAGATCAGCTGTGCTGTGACAAGAAGCCGAAGGACTGAGGAAGTCCCTGGAGAATTTAGATGCATACTTTCTGGTCCAACAGCAAGCGTTGGAGGATTTTAGCGCCAAACAAGAGAAAGTTAATAAGCTTGCTAAGCTTATTGCCAGCATGGTGGATACCCAGGATAACATTTCTTGAGCTCTTCTGAAGTTGTTTTAGTTCTGGACTTGTTTTGCTGCCACGTTTATTTGCACTGTTGGCCAATTTAGACGCCCAGTGTATGTAATATGGTGCTTTGTTGTTCCCTTTATTTGCACTGGTGGCGAACTTTGATGCCCAGTGGATGTAATGTCTGTAATCGTCGTAATAGCCTAGCATTAGTTGCTTGCTTATTTTTTTGTTTCCTTGTAGTCACTGCAGTTCTTTTTCCTCGGTTTGCTAGTGGCCGCAATAGCCATGGGCCACATATGGGCCGTGGTAATGATGCACCTCCTACGGGCCGTAATTTCCATGGGCCTCATACTAGCTGTAGGATCCATGGGTCGTACTGTTCGTGGGACAAACCCTCACCGCAATATCGACCGAAAACGGGCCTAAATTGGAACCGTCCTTTTATGGGCCCAGACCATAACGGGCTGTTAACAGGCCAGAAGGGATCACATGCTTAATTCTATCAACAGGTATGTCGGGTTGTCATTGGGCCGGATTACAGGACAGGATGAAAACGGCCCAAAGTGTTAACGGGCCACAAACGGACCGATTGTCACCACGGGCTGAATTTGGCCCATTAGCATAACAGGCCAGTAACGGACCGTAAGTAATTGAGGGTCAGAAATGAGCCCAAGAATTTATGGGACCTTAGAAGGCTGAAAGAAAACACGGGCTGGAAACGGCCCAACTGAATCATGGGCCGTTAATGGGCTCAAAGCCGTTTACTGTTCATGATGGGCCTATTTCACCACGGGCCGTCAATGGGCCCAGAGATGCAAAAGGCCTCATATGGGCCGAAAGCCTTCACGGGCCATAGATGGGACGAAAGTGACAACGGGCCGGAATCATATGGGACGGCCCACATGATGCTACTGGCCCGAATATTGAAAGGCCCTAACGGGCCGTGAGTACCCGGGCCGTAAATGGGTTGTATGCGAACAGGCCGTTAACAGGCTTTCCATGGGCATGCCCGCTAACTTTTGACCAAGTCAAACGGGCCGGCCTTTATAACCTAAATGGGCCACTATTGGGCCGCGCCACGTGTCGACATATCATAGGCATCTCTCGTCCAATGAATGGATGACATCTGTCGCAACGCCGAGCTGACACATGGATCGGCCGGTGAATGAGAAATTTACACATGGAAAATCGCCATTGGTCAGGGCTGCTAACGGGTTATCGGATCCAAACCAGAACACGATAGCTTAACGGCGACCCGTTACGGTGGATGCCACATGTCGGTTACCCTTGACGAAAACACTTCCATGACGCGACATTTATCGTCATGGAAGTGGACACTTCCGTGATGATAATTTGAGTATTGTCATGGAACACTTCTATGACAGCACAGGTATGACTATCTTGATTCTGTCATAAAATTGTCACGGATGTACATGCATGACAGAAAACGTGACCTACTGTGACAAAGACGTATCATCACCGAAGTTTTTTTTTGTAGTGGTGGGAGATCGACGAGGAGTAGATGACTCCGGAGACGCGCTGTCTGAACTCTACTTCCGCTGCACGGCACTGCGTGTCTAGTGGTAATGATCTGTGATCCACCTCCCTTAGCATGTTCTTGGATGTTCTACGGGTAGGAAATTTTAATTAGCAGTCGACACACCCTACAGTAGATCCCAACATGAATCACCACTTTAATGCTTGGTTTTGCACTAACACTAACCACATTAGTTTTTCCAAGTGTTTGTTGTCCTTTATCCTTTTGAAGGAATCGTTAGATAGTGCGACATTGGAGCGTGCCCATTTCAAGCTTCAAGATGAAGAGTGCTTGGTCATCGTCCACTTCTACACGGCAACACCATCTATTTCCCATGGTGATTTGGTTTTCGATCAGAGGTCGGATCTTTCCCAAGGGGGAGGCGATGATGCGGATCTTCCTATGGACATCACCATGTCAAGAGTCCATTTGGCAAGTGACACGTGCGACATCGACTTCACATACACAAAGGTGAATCATCTCCTTTACACATGTTCACTTGACCCCTTCGAGGATGGTATACTACTTGAAACTCCTCTCGTGTGCATACATAGGTATTGCCGGAGCTTCACGGATGATGAGGTGGAGTGCAAGTGCAAGAGTACAACTACACCATCCAAGAAGGAAGCGTGGAAGAGAAGACGGAAGAAAAGATAAGAAGACTGAGCGGCTGCTGAAGCCAGGCCGGACGTCCGGACCTCCATCCGGATCCTCCGGGCTCAGCCGGATCATCCGGACCCTCTCCCAGATCATCCGGCTATGATGACCAAAGACACCCGAAGGCCCCATCGTGAAGCCGGATCATCCGAGACTCCACCCGGATCATCCGGAAGATGCCCGGATCATCCGAGACCCCACCCCGATAATCCGGCCTTGCATGTTCGCAATACAACCCAAATGGCCTTGTATCCCCTCCTCACTTACCCATTTGTGGCTAGGACTATAAATAGACCTCCCCCTCCTAATTTCCAAGCATAGCTAAGATTATATGTCATATCATAGAGCTTAGCTCATGTATCTCCCCTTGTGGGAATCCTCTTGAGAGAGAGAACACTCCATCGGAGTTCAAGACCTCCATTGGAGAAGATCCTTAGGGATTCAAGACCCCTTCCTGGGAAGATTCCTCCATGGTATTCAGGACCCATCTCTCTTAGAGATTTGGATGAACTACCCTTGTATCTTTATTTCCCTTGTTGTTCTTGGATCTTGATGGATCCCATGTATTGGTTGTGATTTTAGGAGTACTTGGTGTGAGTCTTGTCCAATAGAGTGTTTCCCCTTGTGATTTCCCACGTTTTCCCCTCGTGTTCTTCATGTTTCTCCTCGAATCCACCTCCAATTCATGAACATCGAGCCACCTAGGGTTTTGCCCTACATCAACAAGACTAAAAGGATTGTTGCACTCAATACATGGAAAATTATCTAGCATGAGAGAGGGAACATATGGAACAATTGGACAATATTCAATAGCAATCATGTGCAAAGCATGAAAATGGATGCCATCAACCGCATGAAACGAGCAAGTATGAATCATGGGTGATGCAATACACAAAGCAAGCATAGTAATCATGTCGTGCAAACTAGTAGTGCGATGATGCAACATACTAGAGGAAATCATGGCAATCATGTCATGTGAGAAAATAGTAAGCATAGGCAATGCACAGGACATATCGCAAGCAAGAAAAGTAATGGGGCAAGCATCAATATCATGAGTCACAAAAGGAACATGGCAATAACAAGCAATATCTCCACCAAGCTTGCAAACACACATATAAGTACTAGAATCAAGTGTCCTGTGTAATGCAAAGCATGGGTCACCAAAGCATCTCATCCAAATGGAAATGAGCATATCATGCAAAGTGAACATGGTAAGATGGACATAGAATATGTAATGGACAATAAGCCATAGCCATGTGAAGGCCATGTAGAAGAAATGCGCGAAGTATTTGCGTGAAAATGGTGGGTGGAGGGTAAGAACTCCATGGTGGCGCGCGTCTTCATTGCTCTCTAGAGCTCTTTTTGTCAACTCGTGCGCTTGCGAAGTTCACAAGTAAGCTTGGGTACCTACACAACGAATAGGCAAACGAACCAAAGTGTGTGCATGGTAAATGTACACATCATACATCATGATGTGTATGTGCACGTGAGAATTAGCACAAGATAAGCATCGCTCAAAGAAATTTGATGCACGATAGAGAAATAAACCATCCATCGTGAAAGAATAGTTGTTATGTATAATACGATGGGGACACAAATTGAGCATGCAAGTATGTGGCACATATAATAGCATTTTTATTCATGGGGAGCATATTGTGCACACAATTATTGGGATCATGCAATGGATGGGATGGGTCAAAATCTCCTAACATGTATGAGGAAACTATGGGGGTCTCCTCATGTGCAATAGTGGAAGCATAACATGGAGAAAATTGACAACATGGCAAACAATGCATGTCCGAAGCTAGGTGGTCATGGCATGACAAATGATGGAAATGATGCAAAGGGAGCATATCAATATCATCACAAGAAAAACAAATGCCAATAACCATGGGCTTGTCATCTATGACATATGTGCAAATTGGGTTTATTTTAATGACATATGCATAGTTAATACGATGAGATTGCGAAGATGCTATATGGTTGATCACATGCATAGCATATGACAAGTCAAGCGGATTATCAAACATGATGTGACCGAGAGAATTATCACAAGATATCCTATGCAACATGGCATCACAACTAATAGACTCCACATGAATATCATCATACTCGTCAAAAATGGGAAATAAATCATCACATGGGGAAATCATACTAGCATGGTGCATGGCAATAGGTAAATCATCATCATGCAAGCAATCAATGTCCACTAGTGGGACAAGCTCATCACCTTCACCTATCTTACCTTTCTCATTCCACTCATGTGATGTAGGTGAGGTCGCAAAATCCAAATCGTGGTCAATATCATCATCATGATGGAACCATGTGGGGGGGGGGGTACATCATATTCCACCATGGCCATCGTCTTGTCCAAAGGAGGGACGAAGTCATCGAGGGTCGGGGCGTCATCATATATGGGACCTAGCACCAAATGAGAAGACACAATAGAGGTAGAGGTTAAGTCGTTAGAGTTCAAAATGGCCTCACAAGACCTATCAAACTATCTCACTCTCTCTATGTGGTGGCTCACTCACTCCCTCAAGATAGGTGCACTCAACTAACATATGGTGCAGTAACTTCTCAATCAAGTGGCGGTGTGGGTGGCTCTCCTCACATGGGAATTGGGCATCTCATCATATATGGGACTAGTGGTGATCTCTCTCACTCTCTCACTATGGGTGCACAAGTCACTCAACTCATCTCCAAACACCGCCGTGGTCGAAGGGAAAATCCCATGCTCAACCATCTCATCACCGTCGCCATGGCTGAAGGCAGAGATGGCACATCATCACCCGCCTCCATGACCGAAGGGAATATCCCATGCTCAGTCATCTCAATCTCGCCTCCAAAGATGGAAGCATCATCCTTGCTCTCCACCTTGTTGCTCACCGCCAAAGCATGTTCCTTGAGTGGCTCCATAATCGTAGTCATCGCCACACCGTCTTCAAAAAGAGTCGTGGTAGACCGGCATCATGAATGCTACAAAGAGGGATGCGGTGAAGTCGAACTTGGGAGCGTCGTCTTGGAGCTCATCGGGCTTGGACATCTTGGTGGTACCATCCTCATGCTCGTTGTCGTGGAGCTTGGTCTTCGCGAAGTGTGCTTGGGGTGGAGAAGCCTTGGACTTCTTGAGTTCTTGTTCTGCCTTGAGAGCACAAATGTAGTGGTCATCAAGAGACTCTTAGTTGTTGAGGAAGATAGTCTTGGCGATGTCGTCGTTCAATCCCATTGTGAAGTGGAACTTCATCCAAATGGGGTCGTCCACACCGGCTCGTTGCAATTCTTTCTTCATCTCCATGAAGTACTCGTCGAGGGACTTGGATCCTTGTATGGTGTTCTCCAATTGGTGAAGAAGATGTTCCGTGTAGATGGGAGGCACAAATTCTCGCCGCATAGCTTTCTTCATCTTGGGCCAACTCATGTCGAAGCACTTCGAAGGTGTGTGAAGCCACCATGTCAACGCGTAGTCGTGGAAGTTTATTGATGCGCACTTCACTTGATTTTCGGTGGGGACTTGAAGTAGCTTGAGGTAGTAGTCCATCTTACGCTCCCACTCGAGGTACTCTTTGGGGTCTTGACTCCCATAGAAAGGAATCACGTAGTCCATGTCGAAGTTGTAGTAGCTCATGGAAGTTGTGGACTTGAGCTTGGGTAGCTTCTCTTGAGGTTCTTGTCGGCGAAGATGCCTTGAAGTCGTTTGGCGAAGATGCCAAGGTAGATGGTTAAGTCGTAGAATGGTGGTTGGTGTTGAGCTCTTGACCTTCACGCTTGCTGATGGGCGGACGCCTTGATGTTGGCGTCGTTATTTCTTCATGTCGGTGATGGTGTCGATGCCGACGTGATCTCGACATAGATGGTTGCTCCGAAGCATGTGCAGTTGAGCGTCTTCTTGAAGATGAGGAAGACCTCTTGGCGGTGTTGATGAGGGCTTTGAGCTCCTCCATTTGAGCTTCCATCTTGGCGTCGATGAAGTTTTTCGTGGCATCGAACTCGTCGTTGGTGTTGTAGACCGAAGGAGATGTGCCATCCCTATCCATAGAAGCACTTGAGAAGGTGTGAGGAAGAGATGGAATGAACATACCAAAGTTACCTCTTTCCGAAGTTGTAGATGGATCTCAAAAGACCACAATGTATGCAAGGAAAAGAGTGCACTTGGTGAAAAACCTTATCCAATCCTCACAACCTACACAAATGGCTTATAGTGGAGCTCGATGGGGTTAGTGGCACAAAATATCAAGCAAGTTGAAGTCCAAGATATGTAAATGTTGAAATCAATCCAAAGGACTCAAAATACAAAGCAAGTGATCACAAATATAGCGGAGGGCAATAATGAAACACACATGAAATTGCCTAACAAAGACTAAGCTCGTGTTGCACAAACGCAAGGAGAGACGCTAGCTTGATTGCACGTTTGGGCACGATTCACCACTTGGCACCAACCTACATGCATGCAAGCAAAACTTTTCCTATTCCATGTATCCTCATGCACAAGTATATCTTTTCTTGCTCAACTCTTTGCTTAGAAGCTTTGATCTCTTTCTTGCTTAAAAGCTTATTTTTTGCTCTTTTCCTTCCTTTCCACTATGCTTATTGAGCCTCGACCAATTATGCAAGACAAGTATCACAAGATATGCATGGGAGTAATCTATCATATGATATACCAAATGATGCAACAAAATATCGTATCACTATGGTGCTCAAGTTTTCGCGAAGCCCGGCAATACTCGGATAGCTAGTCTCAGTAGGTATGAAGGTGATCGCAAAGATGGTACAGCTATCAAAGTGCAATGGCAAGGAAGGAAACGTTTGTGATGGAATGGATAATGTCACACTTAACCTTTCACGAAGTTGGTGGGTGTCGGTGTATAAAACATGGGTATTTTGTACCCTGACTTATGCCCAGACAGTGGTAGCATTCCTGATGGCTAGGGCTTGTCGGGAGATTACCTACATCAAGGTTCAAGACTTGGTTGCAAAACCATAAAGAAGACATCAAGATGAAGCATCAAGAAGCACTTGGCTGGTGCTGAAGATGGAGACATCACTTGCTGACAAGGCATGAGCCGGCAAGATGAAGGCCTGGCAAGCTCCGTGCCGGCAAGCCCTTACTGGCTCCTCCTCGCTCCACCTCATCGAGCAGCTAGTCGCTAATCTGTGAGGTGTCGAGCGGGTAGGTAGATTGGTGAGGCTTGTCGGGGCATGTGTCAGCATGCTGGAAGAAGGATTACCTTTAATGACACCTGTCCAAAAGGCGTGTCAAGATTATAGGAGGTAGCTGGGCGAGCGGTGCAGGAACCTTGCCCGGACTCTTCCTCCACATGACACCTAACGGCGCAATTAATGCGTTGTCCTAAACCGGCAAAGTTAGGTATGATAGCACTGTTGGCTATCTAATCAACATGTAAAGACTATTTTGCCACTGTGGTTACCCCTTGATCTATAAAAGGAGGGCCAGGGCAACCTTTACAAGGGTCGACACTTTGTTCATTCTACATGCGTAGCTGCACTTCCTGCACCTTGCCGGCAAGTAGCGCTCCTTGTGCTTGAGTTCAAACACATCCAATACAACAAACCAGGAGTAGGGTTTCACACCTCACGGTGGCCCGAACCTGGGTAAAATCTTTGCGTTGATTGTTGATTCTGCTCTTTGTGCTTGCGCATCTCCCTAGTCGAACCGCAAAGGGGATAGATGGCCCCATAGATGGTCGTACGCATGACATATTTGGCGCGCCAGGTAGGGGGATCGCTTGCGCGAACCTGAGTCAGTAGTTTGCACATCAGTTTCATCTTCATCATGTTCGATGGTGCCCAAGAAAAAGGGTGCATCCGCTGCAGCTCCATCAACCTCCAAGCTTCCGTCGCAGACGCCCATAGGCGGCGCAGATGATCCAGCCGGCGAGGTGGCACAGGAGGCGCGGGCGGTGCGGAAGGTGTGACCAGGCGGCGCAGGCGGCATAGCCAGCACGGGTGTAGCAGGTGGAGCACACAACACGAACCCTCAGCTTCCTCACCAATCTGGTGATCGAAGACACAACGGTGCGGGTGCCGGAGATGGCCAACTCCCGCCTCCTCGACGCACCGGTGAGCGGAGTCACTGGAGCGACACCGTCCGGACCGGTGCAAGCCAAGATCCAGCCGCTGCAGCATCTAAGGATGCCACGTCGGGATGCACACTATGGCACCCCGGCTCAGAGAGACCGGAACACCCCATATTCCAGCCCAGAGATCAAGTCTTCTGGAATACGGCACTGCTTGGCATAGAACAAATTAGCTCTTTATTACGAATAAACGGGGTACAAGGGTCTGATATTACAAAGGTTATAGGGGCACGGCGACACTTCGCCTGCTCAGATAGCTCTATGCTAGCAGCGGAACAACGACAACGGTGATGAACTCCACTCCGCAGGGACTCTGGCTGGGACGCATCCTAGAGCGCAACCTCGAGATCCTCGACAAGAAAGCAAACATGGCATCACCTGCAATCAGGCATGACACGCCAGGTGAGTACTTTGAATGTACTCGCAAGCTCACAGCAACCAAAGGATTCAAGACATACAACATCATGGCATTTACAGGTTAATCATCAAAGATGAACACGATACTACTAGAACAACATGAGCATGGCAACAACATGAGCATGGCAATAACATGAGCATGGCAACAACATGAGCATGGCATGTACATATAATTCATGATATGAACATGATGATACTAGCACTAGCATGCAAGGGGGTCGACGTTTAAGGTCTCATGGACCAACTTACTCTGTTCGAAGGTTATCTCGTAACCACCATAGGTATCAATCTTTCTTACCGTCGTGATCATCACATGATCAACCATCATCAATAATACCATCGTGATCACCTCGTGACCACATAAAGATCAACCAACTTCTTTCCTCATCGAACCGGGGTTGTTATTATTCAGATTATTATTTCTGTTGACCCATAGTGTGACCTACTATGAACTGTGTCCATGACCGAGGACACGGCTATCGATAGATTATACACTCTGAAGAGGTTAGTACACTGTACCCACACCACGGAACTCATGGCCTCGTGCTCCCATTCAGGTGGACCAACGACGTTCCGACAAAACCAGTCTATTGCATGACACTCTCCCGGCCACTCCGACAAACTCCCCTTTGTGCTATGTCCTGGGTTACCCTGATGCCAACTCGTGACATCCGCCACCTATGTGGCCGCCACCGTCGTGGCCAAACATAAACATCGTCCCAAACGGGGACCTCGGCGCCATAAAACTCGGGTACTCAAGGCTTATGGCCGCCTACCTGATCAGGGTAGCGCGCACCCATAACCTTCCCTAGTAGGAGGCACCGGCGAGAGACATGACAATAGACCGCATTAGGGCCTCCCCATCCAGGCAAGTGTGGCTGCACTGGTGAGCTCGATTCGGTGGCACCATGACTCAGCCAACAGATTTGTTCAAGTTCGATTAAAGTCAGGTTCAACTTGAATGGTGATGAGCTGAGTCATAACAATAGAATGAAATAACAATGCATATGAGCATGATATCAGTGTGACCATGGATGGGAAAGATAACCATTTAACAACATAGCATCAACAATGATAAATCATTTATTCTACGGGATGCAAATGAGCATAGCATCACGATGATCACGAATATCACAAGTATTTTCATATCAATCCATAACTACTCATGTGAGCATAACATTATCTCTAGCATCGGAAATAATTACAAGAATAACACATGATAAGAATATCCTTAGCAATTAGTCATATCACTTACTAGATGAAAAATGAACATGGCATAAGCAATGAGCATGGATTCACAAACATATCAGTAACATTCACAAAATTTATATGAGCAAACAATTCTTCAAATATTCAAGTGGAAACCATGGCTATTGCAATGTCATCATGCAAGTGGCTATCGTGGCTTGCCTGGGTATGAAGGAGTCACCGGGGAGAGGTGCGATGAACTCACGGAAAGAATAGCCGGAAAAGTTTCCCTCCCGGCAGAGCTGTTTTAAGGGCAAGGGCAAAATGGTCATTTTCACAGTGTGACAACCTCATGAAAATGGTACCATCGGAACGGGCTCGACGAACTGAGATCGTGGGCTTTGGAATCACCTGAATCGGAGTTACGGTTGAAAAATTACGGACGTTCGTTCGTTAGGCAGAAAAAGAATAAAAAGTGTTCATTTCTGGCCTTAACAGACGAACGTTCGCTATATAACAGATTCGGCTGGCGGCTGACAAGTTGAAAGCGTATTTCCTCAAATACGTTTTCACTGAAGTGAAAGCGCAATTTTGCCCGAAGAGGCATCCTATTACGTTTTCCTTAGGCGAAAACATATTCCACCGAATGCGTGTCCACTTAAGTGGCGGGCCCAGGCGCTGTGTCGCTTACAGGTGGGGTCGAGGGGAGGTGGGGCCCGCCTGGCCAGACCTTCTTCTTCCTCCCGCGTACGCGCACCAGGCCGAGGCAGGAGCTCACCCCGACGAGGCTTGCCGACGACTCCGGCCATCCCCCGTGGTGCTCGACCTACCGGGGTGCTCGGGGAGACGAGACGCACCCATCCCCATGCTCCACGCGCGCCGGGGAGCTTGGAATCGAGCAGGGCTACGGCCGTGGCGGGCGGGGCTTCGGCCGGACTTGGGCTCGGAGTCACAGCCCATGGGAGGAGGAGAAGAGGTGTTGGGGCGGCTCTAGGGTGATGGTGGAGGTCTCCGGTGATGGCTAGAGGGAGAGGAGGGCTCGGGCTTGTCCGAATTTGAGCTAGGTAAGGCAGCGGCCGTGATGGGAATGGCGGGCGGGGAGTGGCTCCGGCGAGGGATTGAGGGGTCCAGGAGAGAGCTGGGAGGGAGGAGAAGAGCTTGGTGAGGTCGGGGAGCCGCGGGGATGGCTATATGTAGCCGGGGCAAGATGCCCGAGTCAAATGCCGCCGCGGACGCACAGTCGATGCCTCTGGCACGACCGCGTACGCGTGCGCACGTGGACTGGCTCGGACGGTGACGGGAGAGGGTTAGTGCAGCGCCAGAGGAGGGCAGACGCGGGCGGTGTGGTGTCCGGTCGGCCACTTGGCCACTGTGTGCACGCGGTCGGGGCTGCCGTGGCGCGAGGAGGGCGAAGGAGGAGGGGGCCAGGGCACGAGCGAACGCGGGAGACTGTGGGCGACGCGGTAGACAAGGTGAGACGAGCTAGAGCGGCAGGGAGAGAGGTGCCCGAAGCTAGCCGATGCGCAGAGCGCGCCAAACGCATGCCAACGGCGTGGTCACCGCGTGTAATGGCGAGAGGAGGGCACGTATGCCTGGCAAAAGTTGTCAAACGTGTTGTCCCTCCAACATACAGTCCCACTGATGTGATGGCTCGACCAAAAAGACTATGAGTTGATGGGAGTGGTCGACTGAAGTTTGCTGTATCCAACTTGGGCATGAAATAGTGATCAGATTAGAGGGGATAAGAGCTAACCAGGATGTCAAAGAGGCTTAGGGTAGGAAGGACTATGATACTGTGGATTTTGAAGAGATTTGGACCAGAATTTAGCATAGTTGTTTCACAACTGCACAAACTGGTCCAGAAGCTAGATCAGGAAGTAGCACTCACATGGTTGCTTGGGTTGAGCTGAAAATTGGTAGAGGGTGATCATTTGGGCATATGAAGGTACCATAAAAATTTCATCCCATTTGGATAAGTCTAAATGGTACTTCCTTCACAATGCTTCCCACTGGATAGAAACTTGGGGGACTTTTGTGGGGAAATGGCTTGGCAAAATGATGTGAATTTTTGCATGCTCAAATTATATAGAGATATTTAGGTACTGGATTAATTTCAGAATTTTTGAAGCAATATAAAATGTAGTTGCTTCACAAACTGAAATTGTGACCAGAAACCAAGATTTGAAGGTGTGCTCACATATAGTGTTGGACGGAGATGAAATTTGGTGGAGAGTCATGATTTGATCATATTGACGAGCTCCCAAAATTTCAACCCATTTGGATAATCCTAGCTAGTACTTCCTTCACAAAGCTTCTCTCTGGTCAGAAACTTTGGAAATTTGTTGAGGAAGATCTACTAGGCAAATGAAACTTAATGTTGGCATGTGCCAATAATTTGGATAGTAGAGGGTGCCCAAAATTTTTGAGGGCAATCAAGAAAATATAACTAGCACTTCCTTCACAAAGTGCCAATCTGGACAGAATGGAAAATGAATATTCCTAAATTATTTTTGATCTAGGAAAGGATGGATTTTGACATATTGGTGGAAGATATGATCCAAAGAATTTATGAGAATTTTTTGTCAATTTTATGGAAGACAGAAATGTAGGTTGCTTCACAACCTAAAGCAAACAGGGTTATTCCTTTAATAGAAAAAGGAATATTCCCAATAAATAAATATTGGGGTTGGGCTAAGATGGAAATGACATGGCCTTGGGATGGATAAGAGAGTGGCAAGCCACTTGGGAGAGAAAGAAAAGATGATCTCCCCAGGTTTCAAGACCACAGAGCCAGGAGTCAAGAGATGTCCCGTTCTTCGCTCCCGGCCATGCCAGCCACGGCAGCGGAGGCCATGGCGCGGGCGCAGATGCTGTTGAACTTCCCTCCAGCTGCTGACAAGATGGATGAGTGGAGGGCCACCATCCAGAGCCTCATCGGGTTCGCTGAAGCCAACAACTCACAGCATGTAACGCCCCGGACACACCTGCCGGTGGTCATTACTCCTGGCGAGATCTAGACTGGCCTCACAGATCAATACTAGTCTTTCCTGCGCACTTTGTCCTCACTCGTGCGCACCCAGGACCAACTTCCCGGTCGGTCACCCATCCTGAAATTACTCCAAGCTAAGCACACTTAACTTTGGAGTTCTTTCCGAATGGGCTCCCAGAAAAGAAGGAATTCCTTATTTATATGAATAGTCTAGCATCCCTATTAAGCCAGGCTATCACATACACCCCCACTCAGAGGAACCGACGCCCTCGTCGGCCCACAGGAACGTTCCCTCTTGGCACATACGTCTGTGCATCCAGTCCGGCACATGTGCCATGCCGTGTGCCACGACGGGTCACAAACGTCATGCACAACATGACCGCGCACCTGTTCGCAAACATCCGTGTAACCGCGAGGGTCGGCTCTGATACCAACTTGTAACGCCCCGGACACACCCGCCGGTGGTCGTTACTCCTGGCGAGATCTAGACTGGCCTCATAGATCAATACTAGTCTTTCCTGCGCACTTTGTCCTCACTCGTGCGCACCCAGGACCAACTTCCCGGTCGGTCACCCATCCTGAAATTACTCCAAGCTGAGCACGCTTAACTTTGGAGTTCTTTCCGAATGGGCTTCCGGAAAAGAAGGAATTCCTTATTTATATGAGTAGTCTAGCATCCCTATTAAGCCAAGCTATCACACATCAGGCGGGACCTTCATGGCGTCCGGTGACAGCACCAACTGATGGCCGCACCAGAGGTGCCGCGCCAACGGTGCAGTCACCTCCACAGCAACAACTTCAACAACCGCGACAGACTCACTGATCCGTCGAGCTCGACGAGATGTCGATGGCTTCTTCAGATCCATGAGCACGGCAAGACCAGGGTCAAGTGCTGCGAGATAGGCGGGTGGAGGATGCCCGCACTACCATTGAACAGCGCCAGAGGCGCGCCGTCAATCTGACGTGCGCAACAGCCCAGTCGTTGATGATCCTGCGCCCGGGGTTGGCAGGTATCTACCTTACAAGGTTGGGTGCCCGGCCTTTACTTGTGAGTTGTGGCAAGTCCGCTGGCCGTCAACCCGGGCCTTCAAGCCAGAGTTGCCGGAGAAGTATGACGGCAAGCTCAACCCGGCAGAGCTCTTGGGCATTTACACGATCGCCGTACAAGCTGCCGGAGGACGAGATGAAAAGATTCTCACCAACTATTTTCCATTGGTACTCAAACCCAATATGAGATCTTGGCTGATGAACTTGCCGGAGGGCTCCATTTCTTCATGGTCTGATTTATGCAATGAGTTCATTGGTGCTTTTACCGGAGGCCACAAGGTTCCGGGTCAGCCTAGTGATCTGCATGTGATCCCACAAAGAGATGGCGAGTCCTTGCGGAAGTATATACAGAGGTTCAGTCGCGTGCACTGCAACATTCCTGACGTGCACCGAGCGGCTGTGATTGCTGCCTTTCACATGAATGTGCGCAATCATAGGATGCGCGAGAGGATGAATATCCGGCTGCCGAAGATCGTCAACGAGTTGTATGCGTTGGAGGACAAGTGTGCGTGTGCTGAAGAAGGGAGGAGACTTCCTGGGGAGGATGCTGGTGCTGAAGTTGATTCTGAGGACGATGATGCCACCACCCCAAAGAAAAAGGGCTAAAAGCACAATAGGAAGCGCATGGGAAAGATAGTGATGGCCGTTGAGGGCTCTGGCAATGCCAACGCCACCAAGAAAGCTAAGACAGAGAGTTCCGACAAAGAAGCTGATGTATGCGCTGATTGTTAGGAGGCCGCGGCAGGCGAGAAGGCCGGCAAGACCGACGGGCCATATTACAAGATTCACCGCACCAAGGGCCATGATCTCCAAGAGTGCCGGCAGGTTGAGCAGCTTGCCGAGAAACAGAAGGCTGAATATGAAAAGCATGACAAGGAGAAAGGCCAAGACGGTGCTGGGGGATCCGGCAAGAGGGGTCATGGTGGCCGAGGAGACCGCCGCGGCAAGGCCAAACAGCAGAAGGAGAAGCCTGCTCGAGGCCGTGATAAGAAAGAGGATGATGATGAGGATGATGACGAGGACGAAGAGGAGTCCAGCGAACATGAGTTCCAGAAAGCAACATAAGCCATGTGCATTGATAGAGGCGCATCTTTGCACTCCTCTCACCGTCAACTCAAGCAGTGGGCGCGTGAGGTTAATGCGGCAGAACCGGCAGTGGGTGCTCAGAAACCACTCAAGTCATCGCACACGCCCATCATTTTTGATGCTGAGGGTCACCCTGACCGCACAACTGTGGTCGGGTGTTTGCTGCTGTTGGTTTCACCAATGATACGCAACCTCCAAGTCACAAAAATGTTGGTTAACGGTGGGGCCGGCCTGAACTTGATTTTACCAGATGTCATTAAGAGGCTACAGATTCCTGATGAAGATCTCAAGCAGACGGGCACATTTCATGGGGTCAATCCGGGAAGGAGCCTGCCCAAAGGAAAGATTACTCTGCCGGTGACATTTGGCGGGGAATTGAATTATAGAACAGAGAAGATTTGTCTTCAATGTGGTTAAGATTCCCTTGCCGTATAATGGAATTCTTGGCTGCCCAGCCTTGGCAAAGTTTATGGCAGCATCACACTATGCCTACAACATGCTCAAAATGCCAGGGCCGATGGGTGTCATCACCATCAACTCCGATAAGAAGGATGTAGTTATTTGCGTCGACAACCTTTACAGAGAAGCAGTTGCAGCATCTGCTGACAAGGCACCTACTCCTGCAGACAAGAAGAAGGTCAAGAAAGACGACAAGACTTCCGACAAGGCCTCCGGGAAGCGCACCTCTTCGGAGTGCTGCGCACCCGTCGATGACGTGCCGGAGAGCTCTACTGCCAAGAACAAGAAGTCCAAAGCTACTCCACTAGCAACCAAGAAGGTGCCCACAAAGGAGGACGACACTGGTGATACCTTCGCCGCCAGTTCCACCCTTGACAGCAAATAGGAAAGCGCGCTCGTTACCTTCCTGCGGGCGAATGTCGATGTGTTTGCATGGCAACCATCTGACATCCCGGGTATTCCCAGGGAGGTAATTGAGCACGACCTTGCCGTCTGTCCTCACGCTCGGCCCGTCAAACAAAAGGTCAGGAAGCAAGCTTTGGAACGGCAACAGTTTACTACCGAAGAGATAAAAAAGTTAGAAGCAGCAGGTTTAGTCAGGGGAGTGCTACATCCAACATGGTTGGCAAATCCAGTTGTAGTATGCAAAGCAAATGGAAAGTGGAGACTTTGTATTGATTACACTGATATCAACAAAGCATGTCCAAAAAGACCCTTTCCCTTTGCCGCGCATCGATCAAATTGTTGACTCCACTGCCGGCTATGATTTACTTTCCTTCCTTGATGCACATTCTGGTTACCATCAGATTTTCATGGCCAAGGAGGATGAGGAGAAAACCGCATTCATCACTCCATGTGGCACATACTGCTTCGTGCGTATGCCTTTCGGATTAAAGAGTGCTGGTTTAACATTTGCAAGAGCAGTAATAATTGGTTTTGAGCCTCAGCTGCACAGGAATGTGGAGGCATATATGGATGATATAGTGGTCAAAACCAAGGACAAATCAACCCTCATTCAAGATTTAGAAGAGACATTTGCAAACTTGTGCAAGATCAATTTGAAGCTCAACCCCGAGAAGTGTGTGTTTGGCATTCCATCCAGCAAGCTTCTCGGGTTCTTTGTATCTCAACGAGGAATTGAAGCTAATCTCGACAAGATCAAAGCCATTGAGCAAATTGAAGCACCAAAGCGCATCAAGGATGTGTGGCGTCTTGCCGGCTGTGTTGCTGCATTAAGCAGGTTCATCTCCAAATCTGCCGAGCGCGCCTTACCGTTTTTCAAGATTTTGAAAAAGGCAGGTCCAATGAAATGGACTCCGGAAGCGGAGGCCGCGCTGCAAGATTTGAAGAAGTACCTCTCCTCTCCGCCAACACTAGTTGCGCCTAAGCCACAAGAACCGTTGTTGCTGTACTTGGCAGCAACAAATCAAGTGGTCAGTGCTGCATTAGTGGCGGAGAGAGAAGCTAACGACAAAGAAGCAGCAGCAGCAAGCCCATCAAGCGACAAGCCGGAATCTTCTCCGACAGAGTCTGGTGCCGACGAGTCAGGATCAACGCAAGCAAATGGAACAAACCAACAAGTAGTGCCGAAGAAGAAAATGGTACAACGCCCAGTTTACTTTGTTAGTTCCCTCCTGCAAGTGGCTAGGTCAAGATACTCTAGTGTGCAGAAGTTGCTTTTCGGTCTCCTCATGGCCTCGAGAAAGCTACGCCATTACTTCCAAGCACATGAGATTACCGTCGTCACTCGCTTTCCGTTGCACCGTATCTTGAGAAATCCAGAGGCCACCGGCATGATAGTGGAGTGGGCGTTGGAGTTATCAAGCTTTGCACTCAAGTTTGAAAGTGCTTCAACTATTCAAAGCAGAGCCTTGGCGGAATTCATTGCAGAATGGACACCAATGCAAGACGAAGAAATTCAAGAGACTACTCTCCTCAGCAAAGAAACAGCTAAGGAATGGATCATGTACTTTGACGGTGCCTTCTCACTGCAAGGCGCCGATGCCGGAGTGCTGCTTGTTGCACCCACCGGAGAGCACCTCAAGTATGTGGTACAAATGCACTTTCCCAGGGAGAAAGCTACAAACAACACTGCCGAGTACGAAGGGCTCCTTGCCGGTCTCAGGATCACAGTGGACCTTGGAATTAGAAAGTTGATCATTCGTGGCGACTCGCGGCTCGTTGTAAAACAAGTTAATAAAGATTATCAGAGCCCGTTGATGGAAGCCTATGTGGAAGAAGTGAGAAAATTGGAAGAGCACTTTGACGGATTGCAAACAAAGCACATCCCTTGTGCGGAAAACAGCAATGCTGATCATCTATCGAAGTGCGCTGCCCAAAAGCTACCTGTGGAACCAGGAACTTTTGTGCTCCATTTGACTCAACCATCTGTCACGCCATCAATACATTCAAACAAAAGAAGAAAGTAAAACACCGGCAAATACTTCCTGGCAGAGCTCCCAAAGGCCGCCGACAAGGGGGTTGTCGGAGACAAAACTGCGTTTGCCGGTGAGCAGCGGCCTCAAGCAGAACTCCAAGTTCTTGCCGTCGAGGCAAGCGCTCCCGCAACCGAAGAGATGCCTTTAGTTCTTGTCGTTGAGCCACAGGCTCCGGCATGGGCACAACAGATCATCCTTTTCCTTCAGACAGGAGAACTTCCCGATGACCAAGAAGCCAAAAAAGTTGCCCGACAGTCAAGTATGTATTAGTTTGTTGATAACATTCTGCACAGAAAGAGGCCAAATGGGGTGAAATTGAGGTGCATTTGCCGGGAAGATGGACTGAAGCTGTTGGCGGAGATACATGGAGGCATGTGTGGCTCTCACATAGGATCAAGAGATCTTATCCACAAAGCTTTTCGGCAAGGCTTCTATTGGCCCACTGCCCTCCAGGATGCGACTGAGCTAGTAACCAAGTGTGAAGCATGCCAGTTTCATTCAAAGAATATACACCAGCCAGCTCAAGCCCTTCAAACAATCCCACTCTCCTGGCCCTTCTCGGTCTGGGGGCTCGATATCTTGGGCCCCTTTCTCCATGCTATCGGGGGCTTTGAGTTCTTGTACGTTGCAATTGACAAGTTTACAAAGTGGTCTGAGGTAGAGCCAGTGAGAAAGGTGACAACACAATCAGCCGTCAAGTTCTTTAAAGGACTAGTTTGCCGTTTTGGTGTTCCTAACAGAATCATCACAGACAATGGCACATAGTTCACGAGCCACACCTTCATGCAGTACATCCAAGACCTTGGAAGCAAAATCTATTTTGCGTCTCTTGCTCACCCGAGAAGCAACGACCAAGTGGAGAGGGCAAATGCTGAAGTGTTGCATGGCCTCAAGACGAGAAATTTTGATAAGCTGCACATGTGTGGAAGGCGCTGGATTGATGAGTTGTCGGCGGTTCTTTGGTCACTCAGGACGACACCAAATCGAGCCACCGGCCAGACACCCTTCTCCCTAGTCTATGGTGCAGAGGTGGTGCTCCCCACGAAACTCACATACGGGTCACCTCGAGTGCTTGCTTATGATGAAGCACAACAAGAGCAGTTGCGGCAAGATGATGCCACACTCCTCGAGGAAGATCGTCTTCGGGCTACTGTGTGCGCTGCACATTACCAGCAAGCTTTGCGCTGCTACCATAGCCACAAAGTAAATGCCCGAACCCTTGAGGAAGGCGACCATTTCCTTCGGCGCATCTAGTCCGCCAAGAAATCAAACAAGTTGATGCCAAAGTGGGAAGGCCCTTATCAGGTAGTGCGAGTCACCAGACCTGGCACAGTCCATCTGGAGACCGAAGATGGCACTCCAGTGCAAAACTCATGGAATATTGAGCATCTTCGCAAGTTCTATCCATGAGGCGCGCTTGTCGGGCCCCCCGACAACACCTTTTGTACGAGCCATGTCGATAAGACATGTAACCCTTTGTACAAAGCCAGGCGCAGATGAAAGCACATTTGCTCCCTTGGTGGTTTTGGTAATTCATAACAACATATATCTCATTGAACTAATGTCCATTCAAGTTAAAGATTTCAGGAAGTTCAAAGATTGGCATGGCATGGACTAGAGATGTGGACCCCTCAAAATGCTAAGGACAAGGATTGGCAAAAGATCAAGACTCTACATTTTTGGTTTAGTGATCCAAGATCACATTGAGTCCATAGGAAAGCCAATACTATTCAAAGGGGATGAGGTTTTGCTTAATGGTCTTTTTGCTCAAGTGCTTAGTGACAGTGCTCCTAAACCCTCAATCACTCTCTCTATCCAAATATGTCCAAAACCTACAATCCAACTCGGCCCCACCGAAATTTCTTATCCGGAGCCAACGAGTTCATCTGGACCTAGCCACTGCCAAAACCCTAACAAATCGGATCCACCGATATGGATCTCGGTCTCACTGAGATGGCCTTGCCAACTCTCTATAATCGTTTGCACTTACTTCGGTCCCACCGAGTTTTGCAAATCGGTTTCACCGAGATGGCTTTCCAACTCTCTGTTGCCTTATTGCTTCACTTCGGTCCTACCGAGTTGATGCAATCGGTGCCACCGAGACGAGGTTTGCCCTAGCCATTGCACTTCGGTCCATCCGAGTTGTTCCAGTCGGTCCCACCGAGATTTCTAACATTCATATCTTTTACATAGTTCGGTGCCACCGAGTCTTCTGAATCGGTGCCACTGAGTTGGGTCAAAAGTGTGTAACGGTTGGATTTTGTGTGGAGGCTATATATACCCCTCCACCACTTCCTTCTCGGTAAGGAGAGCCATCAGAACGTGCCTACACTTCCACCATACATTTTCTGAGAGAGAACCACCTACTCATGTGTTAAGATCAAGACATTCCAATCCAACTATTTGAACCTTGATTTCTAGCCTTTCCCAAGTTGCTTTCCACTCAAATCCTTCTTCCACCATAGCCAAATCTGTGAGGAGTTGTTTGAGTGTTGGGAAGACTATCATTTGAAGCACAAGAGCAAGGAGTTCATCAACAACACACCGTCTATTACCTTTTGTAGAGTGGTGTCTCCTAGATTGGTTAGGTTTCACTTCGGAGCCTTCGACATGATGTGGAGTTGAACCAAGGAGTTTGTAAGGGCAAGGAGATCACCTACTTCGTGAAGATCTACCCGAGTGAGGCTAGTCCTTTGTGGACGTAAGCCATGGTGGAATAGACAAGGTTGCTTCTTTGTGGAACCTTTGTGGGTGGAGCCCTCCGTGGACTCGCGCAGCCGTTACCCTCTGTGGGTTGAAGTCTCCATCAACGTGGACGTACGATAGCACCACCTATCGGAACCATGCCAAAAACCACCGTGTCTTCATTGCGTTTGAAATCTCCAATCCCCTCCTTTACTTACATATGCAATTGCTTACTTTCCGCTGCTACACTCTTAGAATTGCATGTGTAGGGTGATGCTTGACTTGTGTTCTTGCTAAAATCTTCCTACAACTAAAATTGGGAAAAGGTTAGGTTTTTATTTGGTCAAGTAGTCTAATCACCCCCCCCTCTAGACATACTTTTGATCCTACAAGGGGTATCAGAGCTTTGGTCTCCGTAAGCCTTGATTTTCATTGCTTTGGTGATCATAGCCTTGGTTTCACAACCTAGGAGAGTATGGCGTCTAGTGAGGGTAATTATCGCCGTAGAGGTCCATATTTTGATGGTGCAAACTTTGCTAGTTGGAAACATAAGATGAAAATGCATATTCTTGGTCATAACCCCGCCGTTTGGGCTGTTGTTCGTGTTGGCTTGCAAGGTGATTTCTTTGAGGATGGCAAGGAACCGGATCGTGAAGCAACCCCGGAAGAATTGAAGATGTTGCAATACAATGCTCAAGCTTGTGACATTCTCTTCAATGGTTTGTGTCCCGAGGAATTCAACAAAATCAGCCGCCTCGAGAATGCAAAGGAAATTTGGGATACTTTGGTTGATATGCATGAGGGTACCGAGTCCGTCAAGGAATCTAAGTTGGATGTGCTTCAAAGTCAACTTGACAAGTTCAAGATGAAGGATGGTGAAGGAGTCGCAGAAATATACTCTAGGCTTGCTTTTATCACAAATGAGATTGCCGGCTTAGGAAGTGAAGAGATGACCGACAAATTCATCATCAAGAAGGTACTTAGAGCTTTGGATGGAAAATATGATACCATTTGCACATTGATCCAAATGATGCAAAATTACAAAGATCTCAAGCCCACGAAAGTCATTGGAAGGATTGTTGCTCAGGAAATGTCACTCAAGGACAAAGAGGAGCTACACAACAAATCAAGTGGTGCTTACAAAGCCTCAACTGATGCTCCAACAACTCCAAGTGACAAGCTAGTATCCAATGAAGAGATAAACCTAATGGTGAAAAGATTCAACAAGTTCTACAAGAACAAAGGGAAAGAAAGAAGCTCTAGCTCAAGACACTATGAGAGAAGATCATCAAGTCGAGACCGCAATTGCAACAATTGTGGGAAACCCGGACACTATTCCAATGAGTGTACGGCTCCCTACAAGAAAAGAGACGAATCACCAAGAGGAAGACATAGAAGAGATGAATCACCTCATAAGGAGAGAAGGAGTAGAGATGATCGTTATGAACGAAGACACTCTCGAAGAAGCAAGGATTCAGAGAGGAAGGACAAGTCATCCAAGAGCTACACAAGAAGAAGACATCAAGCTCATGTTGGTGAATGGGTTTCCGGCTCCGACTCTGACAACCACTCTGAGAGAAGTTATCACTCCAACTCCGACTATAGTCAAGATGAAGGTGTTGCCGGACTTGCTCTTGTGTCATCCAACTCCCATGATCTATTTGACTCACCAAATGAAGGAATTGGAAGATGCTTCATGGCGAAAGGCCCCAAGGTATCACACCCCGAGTATCTTGATTTCAATAGTGATGAAGATGATTTTCTTGGTGATGATGATTTACTTATTGATAAGGCTAGTGATGTGAGCTATAATGAAAATGCTAGTAATCATGATAGTCAAGAGGAAACAAGTGACAATGCTATGAAGGAGATTGAGCGTCTAACTAAAGAACTAAATGCTCTTAAGTTAGCTCATGAAACAACTCAAGATGATCATAGAGAACTTCTAAGATCTCATGAGAAGCTACGCTTCGAGAAGCTAAATTTAGAGCAAGAGCATGAGTTTCTTAAAGCTATCAATGACGATCTTCGAAAGAAGAGTTCTTCATATCTTGCCAAGTGTTTACTCTTGTCTACCTTTATGCCACAAGTTAAACCTAAGCAAACTAGCAACAAGGGTAAAAAGGGTTCTACCTCTAGTAGTAACAATAACAATGCTAAATCCAATGTTGTTGCTTCTAGTAGTTCTATTGATTCCACTAATGATTCTCTTAGCCAAGTTACACTTGAGCAAGAAAATATGCTATTGAAAGGAATTATAGAAAAAGGTGTCTACAAGAGGCTTGCCGGGAGTAAGCAATTTGAGGAAATTGTACGCAAGAAAGGAAGGCACCGGAAGAACCAAGGTGTTGGTATTGAACGAAAGTTCAATGCCAATGGAGTTGAGTGGGAAGAAGATCAATACCCCAAGACAAAGTTTGTTCCTCAATAAGAGAAGTATGATCCTACTTCCTTCAAGGGAACACAAGCTCAAGAAGACCTTCCACCACAAGACCACAAGCTAAAAGGCAAGGACAAGCTTCAAGAAGAGATTGATTCATTTGAGGAAGCTCCTCAAGCCATGGTCAAGTGGGTTCCCAAGACTTCGTCAAGTTCTACTTCATCAAGTGCTACTACAACTCCAAGGATTCCCATCAAGTTGATGTGGATCCAAAAGAAGAAGAACTAGAGAATTCTTGAGGGTGACTCCGCCAACAAACTTCACTCATATTATTCATGGCAAGAACTTGTGCAACCAACTTCCACATTTTGCACTAGTTCATGGAGTCACAAACCCTCTTGTTGGTAAGGCAAGGGACAAGGTAATCAATGCATTCATGGACATCATCATATGTGTATTTCACTCTATGTCTATGGATATCCTTGTATGTTCCTTGTGTGGGACTAACCCATGTAGGTATTGAAAGCACAAAACTCCAAAGGATTGCTCCCAACTCTTGATGGTCTACATCAACATTGAGCATCCACATCTTCAACATCTACATGAAGTCATCATCGACAAAACCCAAGGTTAGTTCAACCCTCTTAGGGGGGATATCACATCTAGGGGGAGCTTTGCTCTAAGCAATTGAGCTAAAGCAACTCTAATGGTGTGAACACATTAATGTTTTATGTAAAAGTGGTAACCCCACTTGTGCTTAAACGATGAGTATGACCTATGATCAAATGTTCTCATTTTGCTCCTAAGTCAATATACTCATATATAGATGACCTAGTCATCGCCATTGCTTGATAGATGCTAGAATTGGTTGTGCATGTTTGACACATATTTCATTTGCTATCTTATTGTGTGAGCATGTTGGTTTGCATGTTTTCACCATTCGAGGACATCCATTTGTTGCTTTGATTGTCTTGGTTTTTCTGGCCAAGTGGATGTACAAGAATGCCTAAGTACCTTCTCTAGCTATCTATGCTTTCTTGTCTCAAATTCAATTCTTGCTACATCACAAAAATTGAACAAGTCATTTTCGGACCCTCCGGGTGAGGAGCACTCGGAGCCACCGATCTGAAAGGGCTGAACCTCCAAAACCTTCTATATGATTTCGGCCGAACCAATTCACTCAAACTCGGTCCAACCGAAATCATTTAGATTGATCTAGGTTTTCATCTCGGTGTCACCGAGTTGAACCATTTCGGCGCCACCGATGTGCTAATCTGCGTGCAGTTACACATATCGGTGCCACCGAGTTGTCCAACTCAGAGCCACCGACAGCTCGTGGGTATATATATCGGGCGAGACCGAACGGTTGAAATTTCTCGACCCCCTACGACCTCGCGCCCCACAGCTGTTGTCGCCCTCGTCTCCAGACTTCGTCGTTGTCTCCAGCGCGCCCTCGCCGCCGGATTCCACCGTCGTCAATGGCAATCTACTCCGCTGTTGCCGCCGTAGAGGATCTCCACCGAGTTAGGGTGAGAGTCGACCCCTTTCATGCTCCAATTTCTGATTCAATGCACGATTGGACTGCCATGATTCTTGCCACGGATTGAGAACTCCCTTTACACTGCAATGTCCATAGATTAGAGTCGAGTAAAAATTTTAGGTTTAAGTTTCCGCCGAACTCATCTCGGACCGACCGATTAGAAATTTTTGGCGTCACCGATTTGGCCCCAGGCCATAGCACTAGTACGTCTCGGTGCCACCGAGTTGTACGAATCGGTGAGACCGAAAGTAAAATCTCTGTGAAACCCTAGCATCTCGGAGTCACCGAAACCCATCTCGGTCTGATCGAAATGGCGTGTAGAGTTTCTGTTGAGTGCTTCGGTATCACCGAGATGATCAACTCGGTCCATCCGAAATGCCTTCTGTGAAAACTTGAAACTAAGAGTTGAACTCAATTTTTATGAAAAACTTCTGCTTTTTGTGATGACTCATCTACTCTACCCATTGCCATCTATTCACAGGGACAGCTTTGCAAGATGTCAGATGCCAGCGATAGCCAAAACATGTCTGAGCAGCACACAGATCTCAGCGTAGGCTCTAGCCCTGCAGAAAGTTTCTATGAGGGAGAGAGAAGCTCTCCAGATCTTCCAAAGGCTGCAACTAGAACCAGGAAGAAGAGAACCTCTCAGACAGTGAGGATGAGGATTTTGTTGCTAGTGAAGCAGCAACAAAGAAGAAGAGAGTGGTGCTTGCTAAGGAATATAGCTCCAAGCCCATTTCTGCCAAAGATAGAACTGCTGTGAGGAAAGTTCCAAAGCAAACTATGCAATTCACACTTGAAGAGCCAAGTGACACCGAATTAGCTGCAGGAGGAAAGAAGAAGAGAGCTAGGAAAACAACTGCTCATGTGCTTGGAAAACCCTCCATGAGGAATGATCCAAAGGAGGAGGAGGAGCCAGCAGCTACTGCACCCCCTGCAAAAGCTCAGAAGCTCATGTCAGATGCAATCAGGACTACTGCCCCCACAAAGTCCAAACCAAAAGCTCCAGCACCCAAGAGGTCAACCAGGAACATTTCTGCTAGTGAGAAGAACAAGGCCCCAGTGCCTGAAGCCAATGTTGATGAAGAGCCACTAGTGCTCAGGAAATTGAAGCCTAAGATTCCAGACCATGATGATGCACACCCAGTTGCAGAGAATATGATGCTAAGGAAAGACAAAGGACTGCGTCAGTGGAGACTGTCAGATCCCTATGCCGCCAGGAGGAATATAGCTTGTGACTACCGCTTCCAGACCAGAGAGCATCAAGACTTCTATGAGACGGTTCTACTGGATAAGAAGCCAATTGTCAGCGACATTAGATGGGTGGATTGGAAATACATTGATGCCAATGAAGATTATTTCCCCCATGTTCATGAGAGTTTCCGGATTGCTGGTGTTGATGAGTTTGTTGGACAGAAGTGGACAAAGTGGAATGATGAGATGATCATGCAGTTCTACTCCACAGCTCACTTCTATCCTGATGGTAGGATTGTGTGGATGACAGAGGGTACCAGGTACCAGTCGACCATCTCTGAGTGGGCTACTCTTCTTGGTGCTCCAGAAGAAGAAGATGATGATGTTGATATCTATGCCAAGCTCAAGATGGACCACAACTCCATGGCCAACATGTACACAGCAATACCACAGAAGGACATCAAGACACATAATCTAGGATCAGTGAAGCACCTGCTGCCAGGATTGGCCACCACAAACACTATCTTGCGGTACACTCTGTTGCCCAAGTCAGGAGATGATAAAATGATACGTGGCCACTCCATCAACCTGCTGCACCTCTTTGACACACCTCAGAAGTTTTAGGTGATGAGCTTGATTGTGGAAACCATCAAGAGGACTGCAGCTGATCAGAAGAAATCTTGCGGATATACTCCACACATCCAGATGCTTATCAATTCCAAGGTTGGAATGAGCACTTATCTTCTTGATCGAGAGCATCTACCACTACGTCTAGAGTTTGAGGATAATGTCATTGTGATGGATCCTTCACATCCCACCTCTGCTCAAGCTCAAGGGAAGATTCGAGTAGCCAAGGAAGCAAAAGCAGCCAAGGAGGCATCAGCTCGACCAAATGACTTATCTACTAGAAGCCACCCTGAGGATTGAGCGAAGTCTGGCCAACCTTACCCAGAACCAGGCTAGCTTAGAGCGGATAGTCGAGACGAAGATTCATGATCAAGATGTTAAGATCACTGAGGTCCAGACTATAGTGGAGAAGCTGAAGGATGATGTTGATGCTGCCAGGACAGCCGCTTCAGATGATAGTGGAGATGACAGACCCACTACGGAGAGATTCCAGACAGTGCCTAGGGCAGCCAGATCTGCTGCAGTGCCAGTTGTGGATCCGACGACCACAGTCTCTGCACCTGCTGCTGCTGCTACAGTGCCACCTCCGGTCTCCACTCCACCAGCCCAACAGACATCAGCCGAAGCCTTCACGGATCCTCTTCTCTCGACACCATCTACGCATACCAGAGCTGCCAGCAGGAGATCACCTTCAGGAGCTTCCGAGGATCATGCTTAGAGTGCCGTATTAGTCCTATACCTATTCGATCTTTTTGGTACTTGTTGCCAAAGGGGGAGAATTTGTATAGATCTTAGCTTCGAGAGAGAGAGTTTCGCTTTGCTTTGCCCGTTGGATTTCTCTCGAGTTCTTTTGCTACATTTGCTTTATGGTACTTTGTTTCGATGTGTGTGCTTGATACTATGTCTGTGAGTACTTTGATCGTTATGATTGTGAGCTACTTCACGTGATTGATCATACTATGCTCTATGTGATGCTTATGCTTATCATTATCTTGTATGATCACTTACTTGTGTTGGTGATGCGTGCTTACAATTCCACTCATATCATTTTGCGCGCTCCACCAAGTTGTATGTGACATGGAAGAGTGACCCATGAGCCTAATCGATTGTGCATTTGCATTCAAACGCAAATTTTTAATACTGCACAAATTTAGGGGGAGCTCTTGCTTATCACATACCTCTCAAAGCGACGATGTATTTCATTCATTTAATCATTTGTCGAAGCTTTGATCTATATGTTGTCATCAATTACCAAAAAAGGGGAGATTGAAAGCACATTTGCTCCCTTGGTGGTTTTGGTAATTCATAACAACATATATCTCATTGAACTAATGTCCATTCAAGTTAAAGATTTCAGGAAGTTCAATGATTGGCATGGCATGGACTAGAGATGTGGACCCCTCAAAATGCTAAGGACAAGGATTGGCAAAAGATCAAGACTCTACATTTTTGGTTTAGTGATCCAAGATCACATTGAGTCCATAGGAAAGCCAATACTATTAAAAGGGGATGAGGTGTTGCTTAATGGTCTTTTTGCTCAAGTGCTTAGTGACAGTGCTCCTAAACCCTCAATCACTCTCTCTTTCCAAATATGTCCAAAACCTACATTCCAACTCGGCCCCACCGAAATTTCCTATCCGGAGCCACCGAGTTCATCTGGACCTAGCCACTGCCAAAACCCTAACAAATCGGATCCACCGATATGGATCTCGGTCTCACCGAGATGGCCTTGCCAACTCTCTGTAATCATTTGCACTTACTTCTGTCCCACCGAGTTTTGCAAATCGGTCTCACCGATATGGCTTGCCAACTCTCTGTTGCCTTATTGCTTCACTTCGGTCCTAACGAGTTGATGCAATTGGTGCCACCGAGACGAGGTTTGCCCTAGCCATTGCACTTCGGTCCATCCGAGTTGTTCCAGTCGGTCCCACCGAGATTCCTAACGTTCATATCTTTTACACAGTTCGGTGCCACCGAGTCTTCTGAATCGCTGTCACCGAGTTGGGTCAAAAGTGTGTAACGGTTGGATTTTGTGTGGAGGCTATATATACCCCTCCACCACTTCCTTCTCAGTAAGGAGAGCCATCAGAATGTGCCTACACTTCCACCATACATTTTCTGAGAGAAAACCACCTACTCATGTGTTGAGATCAAGACATTCCAATCCAACTATTTGAACCTTGATTTCTAGCCTTTCCCAAGTTGCTTTCCACTCAAATCCTTCTTCCACGATAGCCAAATCTGTGAGGAGTTGTTTGAGTGTTGGGAAGACTATCATTTGAAGCACCAGAGCAAGGAGTTCATCAACAACACACCGTCTATTACCTTTTGGAGAGTGGTGTCTCCTAGATTGGTTAGGTGTCACTTGGGAGCCTCCGACATGATGTGGAGTTGAACCAAGGAGTTTGTAAGGGCAAGGAGATCGCCTACTTCGTGAAGATCTACCCGAGTGAGGCTAGTCCTTCGTGGATGTAAGCCATGGTGGAATAGAAAAGGTTGCTTCTTCGTGGACCCTTTGTGGGTGGAGCCAACCGTGGACTCGCGCAGCCGTTACCCTCCGTGGGTTGAAGTCTCCATCAACGTGGACGTACGATAGCACCACCTATCGGAACCACGCCAAAAACCACCGTGTCTTCATTGCGTTTGAAATCTCCAATCCCCTCCTTTACTTACATATGCAATTGCTTACTTTCCGCTGCTACACTCTTAGAATTGCATGTGTAGGGTGATGCTTGACTTGTGTTCTTGCTAAAATCTGCCTACAACTAAAATTGGGAAAAGGTTAGGTTTTTATTTGGTCAAATAGTCTAATCCCCCCCCTCTAGACATACTTTCTATCCTACAGCAGATCCTATGCATAAGTGAAATAAAGCTAAGTGTTTCGCAACTCTTTGTTAAAAGTACATTTTCACTTGTGTATGATTACATGTGATATTGTGTTGCACTTTGCCTTGTATGGAATGATTACCGAGCCATCAAAGGCATCCAACCACCTCTTTCCCTTCTATCTTTTTCTTAAAGGACAAAAGGTTCCCTCGCGTGCAAATTTCCCGGGTGGGGGGGAGTGATGGTGTGGATACCACCAAATGACGTTCAAGTGATCATGTTTACAGCAAGAAATACAACAAAGAAAAAGCTAAGTTGGAAAACTTTGAAACAAATTCTTTGTTGTAGATGCAATCTTCCTTGAACGATTTTTTGCCTTTGTATGAGAAACCTGCACACTAAGGAACCTTGTCATGATCGATTGCGCTCTTACATTGTTTCGAGTCCACTCAGCAACTTAAGTAGCTGCATTGAAATCGTCAAGGGTAAAACTTGCTGGCAGCAGCACCTCCGGCAGGCTGCTAAGGATCCGTTCCTCAAGCGCTCGCGGCAAGGGTGTGTGCACCGGCAAGCGTCCGGCAAGCGTAGGGTATAAAAATCATGTAAAGACGAGATAAAACAAGGAAAATAGCATACATCCATTCAAACAGCATAAGTTGCATTACATTACAAGCACAGTGCAGACGTAACTTAAGATTAAACTTGTCTTTTACATGATAGCACTGGTGACAAATGCAACGACAAAGCTAGTTCTAAAGATCGCCTTGATGCCTAGGAACAAGAAGAACTTTATCAGCTATTGGAGCGACAATCTTGTCGATAGCTGTGATGTCAGTATTCTGCGGCAAGGTCTTGAATACCCCGGAGAGATCAACGTCAGGATTGCGGTATGCGACTTTGACGAGCACCTTATAAAGGACGTCGCGACCAAACTTCCAGGATTAATTGGTGAATGAAGCAGACCTGTCTTCGTGATAAGTTTTCAAGGCAGCAATGAGACCGTCAAAGAATTTAGTTAGTCTGGCACTGGCGGCCTCCTTGTCGTTGTCGGTGAAGCTCCAACTCCTCATATCCATGACGGCAAGCTGGGCAGTTATGCCTACGGCAATGTTGACGAGCCTGTCGGTCCAGAGGAAAAGAACTTCTCGCAGCCTGGTGAATTGGTTTTCAGAATCTACTCATGAGGCCTCCTCTGTTTCAATCTTCTCCGTCAAGATTATCTCTTTTGCCTTGGCGGATTCAAGATCTTTTTCCAAAGTGGCAAGCTTAGACTTCAGATCTTCTACTGCCTTGGTGGCTTTGCTAAGATCTTGGCTCTTGGATGTCAGCTGCATCTGTAGCTCCCCTAGGGTATGAGCTGCGTTCTGTGCTTCATCTTTGAGGGCCTCGATCTCTTTACTGTTGCCGACAAGATCTTCTTTCAACTTGTTCACTTGAGATTCCAAGTCTGCCTTGGCAGTAGCAGCAGCAGCAATTTCGTCAGTAGCTTCCTTGATATTAGCAGCACTTTCTCGAGCTTGGGTCTCGATGGATTCCTTGCGATTCTTTTCCAACTCTTGTGTCCTTTGCTCAAGGAGCTTTTTGATTTCTTCATCCTTGCCGTGGAGTTTGGCGGCAAGGGCATCTTCCTATGCGGCAACATTCTTCTCCATGGCGTTGAGCTGCACCTCGCACTCTGCCAGCTTGCCGTCAAAAGCTGTTGCCTTCTCCTGGGCAGCGGCAAGCTTTTCTTCCTGCCTCCTGAGATTGCAGGATTGCCCGTTGTACCATGTGCGGATCTCCTCCGCCTTCTCTTTGAGCCTCTCTTCGGCTAGCTCCAGAGCCTTGTGCCCATCTTGAAGTTTGTCCCAACGCTTGTTGTAGCGATCTTGCACATCCTTAAAACCGGCAGCCATGGTTTTTAGGAAGGCAAGATCTGCTGCGCTGTCGGTGGCATTCTTTGTTTCAGTGGAACTTTGGGAGAAGGGGGCTAAGATTTAGGCAATCTCGTCGTCAAAGCTTGGCTCTCTAGTACCAGACGAGCTGGGGGCTTCGGATCCCTGCTGAGGAGCGGCAAGCGTCAAAGTGTCCGTCAAGACTTGAGTGATTGGTGCGGCAGGTTGAATATCAGGATTTGGCTTGTCATCACCAACCAACACCATCTCTGTGTTTGTCTGGATGGGGGCAGATGTGTTGTCAGATGGCTTCTCTAGTTCTCCGGCAACTTCCCCAGCCTCCTCGACAGCAGATTTGGCAGCCTCTTCAGCAGAAATCTTGGCAGCCTCATCAGCAGTGCTCTTTGCAATTTCTTCTACGTCTGCAAGAATTTCTCCTTCTTTGGGAGAAACTGGATCTGCAAGATTGTACAAAAGCAAGGAGTAGAAACAAATTCAATTTACAAGTCAAGTTCAGGAAAACAAAAAAATTGGAAAGTGCTTGGAAGCAAGTGGATTACCTGTTGATTCTCGTTGAGGAAGGGTGATTCCTTCCCCGGCAACCCCTGTTGCCAGCGCACGGTCATCGGCGGCTTCACTTGCCGGGACGATCTCGGTGCGGACGGGCTCATCAGCGGAGGCCCTTGCCAGAGAAGCGCTTTCCGAAATGATGGTTGATGGAGGAACCATGGCGGGGTCCGCTTCAGGGTGATCTTCCTCCTAGCAAACTTCTCCCATCTCCTTGTCAGGCTCAGAAGAAGGAACGTCAGCGCCAGTGCTCGCGAGCGGAAACTGCAGCACAACCTCATGTTGGGGGCTAGGCTGGGGGCTGGTAACAGCGGCATTAGTAGATGTAATCCCCTGCCCAGCGCTTGCCGCTGGCTCGTGTTCTGCAGCTCTGGTTTGCTTTGCCCTGTGCACGAGTGGTTCTGTATCTCTGAGAAGACAAAAGAAATCGAGTCAAGATGACAGTCAAAACAAAATCAAGATTTGATGAAGACAAATGACTACACTTACTCCTCATCTTTGGGCTCGCTGAGGACGGAGAGGTCATATCTCACTGGCGGAGGCGACTCCCTGGCCCTCTTGATTGCTGGTGGAGGCGAAGATGCTGGTTGAGAAGACCCAACTTCTCTGGCAACTTCTTGCCGGGAAGAAGGACGTTGAGCTCGAGGGCGCCGAGTTGTTTGCCGGTAAAATTCTTGTTGCTGGCCAGTTTTGGTGGTCGTCTTCTTCACGACAGGACTAGTTCCTGATGAAGAAGGGCGCACTATCTCCTGGCTGGACGCCTTCTGAAGAACACGTGCCTTCTTCTTCGGGGCTTGAGGATCTCCTTCTTCCTCGAGCTCACCGGCAACTTCTTCCCCGGCAGGCTCTCCTTGATGTTCTTCGGCAACTTCTTCGTCAGGGGTCTCTACCTCCTCTTCGATTGCCGCGGCCCGGGAACCACTAGCCTTGCTGGCTTTTGAGGCTTCCTCGGCCCTGTGGGCGATATATGCCAGCTCCTCATCTCTGGTCTCTTCTCGAGTGGCTCTCTCCATCAAGTTGGAAGCCCAAGCCATTTCATCTTCGAGTGATGGTTCTTGCCAGTTAGCTTCAACTCCTTGAGCGTTGCATGCTGGCATCATCGCCAAGATGGAAACCTTGGCGGAATTAATATGCAGTGGAACAACTTGGGCCGGCAAGTGGAATTTGCCGGAAGTTCTGAACAGCTGATGACAGAGACTGATGTCCTGTATGACCGTCGGGTTGTTACCCAGTCCTGGATACAGCCGCATGATGTCAGCGGCGTTCTAGTACTCCCACGTGTATCTCTGTCTCTTCTGCAGCGGCGCGATGCATCGCCGGAGGAAATCGGCCCCTACCATTTCGATGATTAGGCCGGCAGCTTTGAGATGAACAATCCGATTCAGCGCCAAGGAGAGTTTCTTGTCACTGGCGCCAAAGTCACTCCAGTTCTTGCCGTGGTCAATCTTCTCTGTGCGCGGTAAGCAGAAGTTGGGGAAGTCCTTCTCCTTGATTCAGCACCACTCTGCCCGCCACTCTTCCCACTTCAGATGCAGCATCCCAGTATGATATTTTCCTTTGGCCTTGGCCCGAGGGATCCATGTCACGCTGCCGGAGAGCGCATCACCTTCAATGCAGGGAATGAAAAAGTGGCGGAAAAGATCAACATTGGGGACAACTCCGGCAAAATTCTCACACATGTGGGCAAAGACTGACATGCATGTCATGGCATTGGAAGTGAAATCCAGCAGTCAAAACCCAATTGTGTACATCAACTCAGTGAAGAAATCTGAATATGGGGGCACCAGACCGCAGTAAAAATATGCGCAGAAGAATGGACATGCATCTCCAGAGACTTTGGTGTCAGCGGGGAGCACTACCGGAGCTGTGTGATCCTGGGTGTCTCTCCCCCACATATAGGCATTGTTGGGGAATGTTGCATGGGAAACAAAAAATTTCCTACACACACACAAGATCTATCCATGGTGATGAGCATCTACGAGAGGGAGAGTGAATCTACATACCCTTGTAGATCGCTAAGCGGAAGCGTTAAGAAACGCGGTTGATGTAGTCGAACGTCTCCGCGATCCAAATCGCAAGTCGTCCCTCGAACCGATCACGAACTAGTGCCGAACGGACGGCACCTCCGCGTTCAACACACGTACGGCTTGATGACGCCTTCACCTCCTCGATCCAGCGAGCGATGATGAAGTAGTAGATGAGTTCCGGCAGCACGACGGCGTGGTGATGTTGGTGAGGAACAATCTCTGCAGGGCTTCGCCAAGCACTACGGAGATTATGACAGAGGAACTAGAGGGTTAGGGTTGCCGCACACGGCTTGGGGAAATCTTAATGTGTCCCGTGTGCTAGCCCTGCCCCTCTATTTATATGTTGAGCCTTGGGGTCTAAACTTGGAGTAAAAGCCTCCTCCAGGTCGGTTTTGCCCGCACAAGGTCGGTTTGGCCCGCAGGGAAAGAGTCCAACTCGGATCCCTGCAGTACCGCGCACAAGCGGTAGTACCGCTCACGAGCGGTAGTACCACTTGAGCGGTAGTACCGCTTCACCCAAGCGGTAGTACCGCTTATGCGGTAGTACCGCTTCACACAAGCGGTAGTACCGCTTACGCGGTAGTACTGCCTTACCAGCGGTAGTACCGCTTAAGGCAGCAGCAAAACTTCCTTTTGCACTTTCCAATACCTCGTGGGCTTTATCCCTTTGGCTCATATAAAGTGTTGCTGCAACCGAACACTTCGGTAAACATCCGGAACCCCTTCCGGTGAATTCCGGAACCCTTCCGGAAACCAAAACACTATTATCACATATATCAATCTTTACCTCCGGACTATTCTGGAGATCCTCGTCATGTCCGGGATCTTATCCGGGACTCTGAACAACTTTCGGTCACCAACAAAATAACTCAACTATACTAATCGTCACCAAACGTTAAGTGTGTAGACCCTGCGGGTTCGAGAACTATGTAGACATGACCGAGACACCTCTACGATCAATAACCAATAGCGGGACCTGGATGCCCATATTGGCTCCTACATATTCTACGAAGATCTTTATCGGTCGAACCTCAATGTCAAGGATTCAGTTAATCCCGTATGCTGTTCCCTTTGTTCTTCGGTATGTTACTTGCCCGAGATTCGATCGTCGGTATCTCTATACCTAGTTCAATCTCGTTACCGGCAAGTCTCTTTACTCGTTCCGTAATACAAGATCTTCGTGGCTAACACTTTAGTCACATTGCTTGCAAGGCTCATTGTGATGTTGTATTACCGAGTGGGCCCTGAGATACCTCTCCGTCACACGGAGTAACAAATCCCAGTCTTGATCCATGCCAACCCAACAGACACCCTCGGAGATACCTGTAGAGCACCTTTATAGTCACCCAGTTACGTTGCGACGTTTGATACACACAAGGTACTCCTCCGGTGTCAGTGTGTTGCATGATCTCATGGTCAAAGGAACAGATACTTGACATGCAGAAAACAACAGCAATAAACTGACACGATCATATGCTACGTTTATAGTTTGGGTCTTGTCCACCACATCATTCTCCTAATGATGTGATCCCGTTATCAAATGACATCTCATGTCCATGGCTAGGAAACCTTAACCATCTTTGATCAACGAGCTAGTCAACTAGAGGCTTACTAGGGACACAGTGTTGTCTATGTACCCACACATGTATTTGAGTTTCCAATCAATACAATTATAGCATGGATAATAAACGATTATCATGAACAAGGAAATATAATAATAACCAATTTATTATTGCCTCTAGGGCATATTTCCAACAGTCTCCCACTTGCACTAGAGTCAATAATCTAGTTCACATCACTATGTGATTTACATTGTAATGAATCGAACACCCATGCAGTTCTGGTGTTGTTCATGTTTAGCCCTTGGAAGAGGTTTAGTCATCGGATCTGCAACATTCAGATCCGTGTGTACTTTGCAAATATTTATGTCGTCCTCCTTGATGTAATCGCGGATGGAATTGAAGCGTCGCTTTATGTGTCTGGTCCTCTTGTGAAATCTTGGTTCCTTGGCTAGAGCAATGGCACCAGTATTATCACAAAACAGAGTCATTGGGTTAAGTGCACTAGGCACTACTCCAAGATCTGTCATGAACTCCTTCATCCAGACACCTTCCTTCGCCGCCTCCGAGGCTGCGATGTACTCCGCTTCGCATGTAGAATCAGCTACCACGCTTTGCTTGGAACTGCACCAGCTAACCGCACCCCCATTAAGAATAAACACGTATCCGGTTTGAGACTTAGAGTCATCCGGATCAGTGTCAAAGCTTGCATCGACGTAACCCTTTACGACGAGCTCTTGATCACCTCCATAAACGAGAAACATGTCCTTAGTCCTTTTCAGGTACTTCAGGATATTCTTGACCGCCGTCCAGTGTTCCATTCCTGGATCACTTTGAAACCTTCCGACCATACTTATGGCAAGGCTGACATCGGGTCTTGTGCACAGCATTGCATACATAATAGAGCCTATGGCTGAAGCATAGGGGATGACACTCATCTTTTCTCTATCTTCTGTAGTCGCTGGGCATTGAGTCTTACTCAACTTCACACCTTGCAAAACAGGCAAGAACCCCTTCTTGGACTGATCCATTTTGAACTTCTTCAAAATCTTATCAAGGTATGTGCTTTGTGAAAGTCCTATTAAGCGTCTTGATCTATCTCTATAGATCTTGATGCCTAATATGAAAGCAGCTTCTCCTAGGTCCTTCATTGAAAAACTCTTGTTCAAATATTCCTTTACGCTTTCCAACATTTCTATATTGTTTCCAATCAGCAATATGTCATCCACATATAATATTAGAAACGCTATAGAGCTCCCACTCACTTTCTTGTAAATACAAGCTTCTCCGTAAACTTGTATAAACTCGAACGCTTTGATCACCTCATCAAAACGAAGATTCCAACTCCGAGATGCTTGCACCAGTCCATAAATGGATCGCTGGAGTTTGCAAACTTTGTCAGCATTCTCTGGATCGACAAAACCTTCTGGTTGCATCATATACAACTCTTCCTTAAGGAAACCATTAAGGAATGCTGTTTTGACATCCATCTGCCAAATTTCATAATCGAAAAAGGCAGCTATTGCTAACATGATTCTGACGGACTTAAGCATCGCTACGGGTGAGAAGGTCTCATCGTAGTCAACTCCTTGAACTTGTGAAAAACCCTTTGCCACAAGTCGAGCTTTATAGACGGTGACATTACCGTCCGCGTCCGTCTTGCTCTTAAAGATCCATTTGTTCTGAATGGCCTTACGCCCTTCAGGTAATACTTCCAAAGTCCACACTTTGTTTTCATACATGGATCCCATCTCGGATTTCATGGCCTCTAACCATTTCTCGGAATCCGGGCCCATCATCGCTTCTCCATAGCTCGTAGGTTCATCGTTGTCCAACAACATGACTTCTAAGACAGGGTTGTCGTACCACTCAGGAGCAGTACGCGTCCTTGTCGACCTACGAGGTTCGATAGCAATTTGATCCAAAGCTTCATGATCATCATCATTAACTTCCTCTTCAGCTGTTGTAGGCTCTACAGAAACATCTTTCTGCGCTGCGCTACTTTCAGGTTGAAGTAAAGGTTCAACAACCTCATCAAGTTCTATCTTCCTCCCACTCAATTCTTTCGAGAGAAACTCTTTCTCAAGAAATGTTCCATTTTTAGCGACAAACACTTTGCCTTCGGATCTGAGATAGAAGGTATACCCAACTGTCTCTTTTGGGTATCCTATGAAGACGCATTTCTCCTCTTTGGGTTCCAGCTTTTCAGGCTGAAGCTTTTTGACATAAGCATCACATCCCCAAACTTTAAGAAACGACAGCTTTGGCTTCTTGTCAAACCAAAGTTCATATGGCGTCGTCTCAACGGATTTCGATGGTGTCCTATTTAAAGTGAATGCAGCTGTCTCTAATGCATAACCCCAAAACGATAGTGGCAAATCGGCAAGAGACATCATAGATTGCACCATATCTAATAAGGTTCGATTACGACGTTCGGACACACCATTACGCTGTGGTGTTCCAGGCGGTGTTAGTTGTGAAACAATTCCACATTGTCTTAAGTGACTGCCAAACTCATAACTCAGATATTCTCCTCCTCGATCAGATCGTAGGAATTTAATCTTCTTGTTACGATGATTCTCAACTTCACTCTGATATTGTTTGAACTTTTCAAATGTTTCAGACTTGTGTTTCATTAAGTAAATATACCCATATCTACTTAAGTCATCAGTGAAGGTGAGAAAGTAACGATAACCACCGCGCGCCTCAATGCTCATCGGACCGCACACATCAGTATGTATGATTTCCAATAAGTCACTTGCCCGTTCCATTGTTCCAGAGAACGGCGTTTTAGTCATCTTGCCCATAAGGCATGGCTCACATGTGTCAAGTGATTCAAAATCAAGTGACTCCAAAAGTCCATCAGCATGAAGCTTCCTCATGCGTTTTACGCCAATATGACCTAAACGGCAGTGCCACAAGAAAGTGGTATTATCATTATCAATTCTACATCTTTTGGCATCAATGTTATGAACATGTGTATCATTACTATCGAGATTCAATAAGAATAAACCCCTCACATTGGGTGCATGACCATAAAAGATATTACTCATATAAATAGAACAACCATTATTCTCTGATTTAAATGAGTAACCGTTTCGCAATAAACAAGATCCAGATATAATGTTCATGCTTAACGCAGGCACTAAATAACAATTATTCAGGTTCATCATTAATCCCGATGGTAATTGAAGAGCGAGCGTGCCGACGGCGATCACATCAACCTTGGAACCATTTCCCACGCGCATCGTCACTTCGTCCTTTGCCAGCCTCCGTCTATTCCGCAGTTCCTGTTTTGAGTTGCAAATATGAGCAACCGCACCGGTATCAAATACCCAGGCACTACAACGAGAGTTGGTAAGGTACACATCAATAACATGTATATCATATATACCTTGTTTGTTGGCCGCCTTCTTGTCAGCCAAATACTTGGGGCAGTTCCGCTTCCAGTGTCCAGTTCCCTTGTAATGAAAACACACAGTTTCTGGTTTGGGTCCAGCCTTGGGTTTCTTCACGAGAGGAGCAACTGCTTTTCCACTCTTCTTGGAGTTACCCTTCTTACCCTTGCCATTTTTCTTGAAACTAGTGGTTTTATTGACCATCAACACTTGATGCTCCTTCTGAATTTCAGACTCAGCGGCTTTCAGCATCGCAAACAGCTCGGCGACTGACTTGTTCATCCCGTGCATGTTATAGTTCAACACGAAGCTCTTGTAGCTAGGTGGCAATGATTGAAGAACTCTGTCAGTGATAGCCTCTGGCGGAAGGGGCATCCCCAATTCAGCCAGACGGGTAGAGTACCCAGACATTCTGAGCACGTGATCACTGATAGACCCGTTCTCCTCCATCTTGCAAGCATAGAATTTATCGGAGATCTCATATCTCTCGATCCGGGCATTATTCTGAAAGATAAACTTCAACTCCTGGAACATCTTATATGCTCCATGACGTTCAAAACGTCTTTGAAGTCCCGGTTCTAAGCCATACAACATTGCACATTGAACTATTGAGTAATCATCAGAACGAGCCTGCCAGGCGTTCACAACGTCTAGAGACTCAACTGGAGCGGGTGGATCACCAAGCGGTGCATCAAGGACATAAGCCTTCTGGGAAGCCGTAAGGATAATCCTTAGATTACGGGCCCAGTCCACAAAGTTACTTCCATCATCTTTCAACTTAGCTTTCTCTAGGAACGCATTAAAATTCAGGGGTGCTACTGCGCGAGCCATGATCTACAACATAAATATAGCAAAGACAACTTAGACTATTGTTCTTAGATAATGAGTTTAGTTAATCATATTACTTAAAAAACTCCCACTCAAATTGACATCCCTCCGATCATTCGAGTGTAACATGATCCAAATCCACCAACTCAAGTCCGATCATCACGTGAGTTGAGGTGGTTTCAATGGTGAACATCTTCATGTTGATCATATCTACTATATGACTCATGTTCGACCTTTCGGTCTCTTGTGTTCCGAGGCCATGTCTGTACATGCTAGGCTCGTCAAGTTTAACCCGAGTGTTTCTGCACGTGCAACATGGCTTACACCCGTTGTATGTGAACGTAGAGTCTATCACACCCGATCATCACGGCGTGTCTCGAAACGACGAACTTTCGCAACGGTGCACACTTGGGGAGAACACAATTTATCTTGAAATTTAAGTGAGGGATCACCTTATAATGCTACCGTCGTCCTAAGCAAAATAAGATGCATAAAAGGATTAACATCACATGCAAATCATAAGTGACATGATATGGCCATGAACTCGTGCTTTTGATCTCCATCTCCAAAGCACCGGCATGATCTCCATCGTCACTGGCATGACACCATGATCTCCATCATCTTGATCTCCATCAACGTGTCGCCATGAGGTTGTCGCGCCGACTGTTGCTTCCACGACTATAGCTAACGTTTAGCGATAAAGTAAAGCATTACATAGCGCTTAATGATTGACACGCAGGTCATACAATAATTAAAGACAACTCTATGGCTCCTGCCAGTTGCCGTACTCATCGACATGCAAGTCGTGATATTCTATACAACACATGATCATCTCATACATCACATATATCTCATCATGTAATTGGCCATATCACATCACAACATACTCTGCAAAAATAAGTTAGACGTCCTCTAATTGTTGTTGCAAATTTTACGTGGCTGCTACGGGTTTGCAAGAACCGTTCTTACCTACGCAAAACCACAACGTGGTGTAGTGATTGCTTTTTGATCTTCTAAAAGAACCCTCTTCATTGAAATCGATTCAACTAAAGTGAGAGAGACAGACACCCGCTAGCCATCTTTATGCAACTAAGTTACATGTTAGTTGAAGGAACCTGTCTCGCGTAAGCGTACGCGTAATGTCGGTCCGGGCCGCTTCATCTCACAGTACCGCCGAATCAAATATCAACTAGTAACGGCAAGCAATATGTATACACCCACGCCCACAACTCGTTTGTGTTCTACTCGAGATCTCATCTACGCATAGACCTAGCTCTGATACCACTGTTGGGGAACGTTGCATGGGAAACAAAAAATTTCCTACGCACACACAAGATCTATCCATGGTGATGAGCATCTACGAGAGGGAGAGTGAATCTACATACCCTTGTAGATCGCTAAGCGGAAGCGTTAAGAAACGCGGTTGATGTAGTCGAACGTCTCCGCGATCCAAATCGCAAGTCGTCCCTCGAACCGATCACGAACTAGTGCCGAACGGACGGCACCTCCGCGTTCAACACACGTACGGCTTGATGACGCCTTCACCTCCTCGATCCAGCGAGCGATGATGAAGTAGTAGATGAGTTCCGGCAGCACGACGGCGTGGTGATGTTGGTGAGGAACAATCTCTGCAGGGCTTCGCCAAGAACTACGGAGATTATGACAGAGGAACTAGAGGGTTAGGGTTGCCGCACACGGCTTGGGGAAATCTTAATGTGTCCCGTGTGCTAGCCCTGCCCCTCTATTTATATGTTGAGCCTTGGGGTCTAAACTTGGAGTAAAAGCCTCCTCCAGGTCGGTTTTGCCCGCACAAGGTCGGTTTGGCCCGCAGGGAAAGAGTCCAACTCGGATCCCTGCAGTACCGCGCACAAGCGGTAGTACCGCTCACGAGCGGTAGTACCGCTTGAGCGGTAGTACCGCTTCACCCAAGCGGTAGTACCGCTTATGCGGTAGTACCGCTTCACACAAGCGGTAGTACCGCTTACGCGGTAGTACTGCCTTACCAGCGGTAGTACCGCTTAAGGCAGCAGCAAAACTTCCTTTTGCACTTTCCAATACCTCGTGGGCTTTATCCCTTTGGCTCATATAAAGTGTTGCTGCAACCGAACACTTCGGTAAACATCCGGAACCCCTTCCGGTGAATTCCGGAACCCTTCCGGAAACCAAAACACTATTATCACATATATCAATCTTTACCTCCGGACTATTCTGGAGATCCTCGTCATGTCCGGGATCTTATCCGGGACTCCGAACAACTTTCGGTCACCAACAAAATAACTCAACTATACTAATCGTCACCAAACGTTAAGTGTGTAGACCCTGCGGGTTCGAGAACTATGTAGACATGACCGAGACACCTCTACGATCAATAACCAATAGCGGGACCTGGATGCCCATATTGGCTCCTACATATTCTACGAAGATCTTTATCGGTCGAACCTCAATGTCAAGGATTCAGTTAATCCCGTATGCTGTTCCCTTTGTTCTTCGGTATGTTACTTGCCCGAGATTCGATCGTCGGTATCTCTATACCTAGTTCAATCTCGTTACCGGCAAGTCTCTTTACTCGTTCCGTAATACAAGATCTTCGTGGCTAACACTTTAGTCACATTGCTTGCAAGGCTCATTGTGATGTTGTATTACCGAGTGGGCCCTGAGATACCTCTCCGTCACACGGAGTAACAAATCCCAGTCTTGATCCATGCCAACCCAACAGACACCCTCGGAGATACCTGTAGAGCACCTTTATAGTCACCCAGTTACGTTGCGACGTTTGATACACACAAGGTACTCCTCCGGTGTCAGTGTGTTGCATGATCTCATGGTCAAAGGAACAGATACTTGACATGCAGAAAACAACAGCAATAAACTGACACGATCATATGCTACGTTTATAGTTTGGGTCTTGTCCATCACATCATTCTCCTAATGATGTGATCCCGTTATCAAATGACATCTCATGTCCATGGCTAGGAAACCTTAACCATCTTTGATCAACGAGCTAGTCAACTAGAGGCTTACTAGGGACACAGTGTTGTCTATGTACCCACACATGTATTTGAGTTTCCAATCAATACAATTATAGCATGGATAATAAACGATTATCATGAACAAGGAAATATAATAATAACCAATTTATTATTGCCTCTAGGGCATATTTCCAACAGGCATACCTATCAATAAGGGTGCTCTTGTCCAGAGCCGGTGGCGAGAAGACCGCGTCTCCCTCCACCGCTGCTCCATGTCCATCTTCCTCTTCTCAGCTTTGGGATCGACGGGCTTGGCGGGTTTCTTCCCCTCTGTATCGGCCTTCTTGCGTGCCATGTGTGCTCTGAGGAGAGAGGGAGGGTGGAAGAGATGCGAATTGGCGGCGGCGGCGGCAGAATCTGCTCTAGCGAGAGGAAGAAGACAATGAGCGAAGGGCGGGGGTAAATGAGTAGCGCCCCTCGCGATTGCCTTTTTATGGGGAAGGCACGGGGAGGCTGGCTCTTTACTGTCCGATATGGCAGCACTTTTGCAGGCGCACTACCACAAAACCGCCGCTCCAGTCCACCTCTCCCATGACTCGCATTAAATGCGTGACGTGGGCGTGAGAAGGAAAATCATCATCACTAGATTTACGGCAGTAATTTCTCACCACGTGTCTGTGCATTGTTTGGGCCTAGCCCAACGACGCTTCGGGCGTGCGTGTGGCCCAGGCCCGGGGGCTCCTGTCGGTGTATAAAATATGGGTATTTTATACCCTGACTTATGCCCAGATAGTGGTAGCGTTCCTGATGGCCAGGGCTTGCCGGGAGATTACCAACATCAAGGTTCAAGACTTGGTTGCCAAACCATAAAGAAGACATCAAGATGAAGCATCAAGAAGCGCTTGGCTAGTGGTGAAGATGGAGACATCACTTGCCGGCAAGGCATGAGCCGGCAAGATGAAGGCCCGGCAAGCTCCGTGCCGGCAAGCCCTTACTGGCTCCTCCTCGCTCCACCTCATCGAGCAGCTAGTTGCTAATCTATGAGGTGTCGAGTGGGCAGGCAGTTTGGTGAGGCTTGTCGGGGCACGTGTCAGCATGCTGGAAGAAGGATTATATTTAATGACACCCGTCTAGAAGGCATGTCAAGATTATAGGAGGTAGCTGGGCGAGTGGTGCAGGAACCTTGCCGGGGCTCTTCCTCCACATGACACATAATGGCGCATTTAATGCGTTTGTCCTAAACCGGCAGAGTTTGGTATGATAGCACTGTTGGCTATCTAATCAACATGTAAAGATTGTTTTGCCACTGTGGTTACCCCTTGATCTATAAAAAGAGGGCTAGGGCAACCTTTACAAGGGTCGACACTTTGCTCATTCTGCATGCGTAGCTGCACTTCCTGCACCTTGCCAGCAAGTAGCGCTCCTTGTGCTTGAGTTCAAACACATCCAATACAACAAAGCAGGACTAGGGTTTTACACCTCACGGTGGCCCGAACCTGGGTAAATTCTTTGCGTTGATTGCTGATTCTGCTCTTTGTGCTTGCGCATCTCACTAGTCGAACCGCAAAGGGGCTCGATGGCCCCATAGATGGCCGTACGCACGACAGTGGGTAACCGTCCTTGCATTCGGTTGAAGGTGGTCTCAAAGGATGGATGGTCGTCGTCGATGTCGTTCGCCGGTGGTTGATGTAGATGATGGCACGATACACGTGTCCGATGGTTGATGATGAAGTAACCATCCCAAAGTAGCCAAAACACCTTAGGAGGCTCAAATCACAACACAAGCAACCACAAATGCAATGGTAACCAAAATGGGTTAGGTTGCGGAAGTTTTGGGTGGTGGTGCGGAAGTTTCGTGGAAGGCCTAGGCAAAGATGCCAAAATGCACAGAATGTGATGGAGTTAAATGATGGTGGGAGTATTTTCTTGGTATGGGGGATGTCAATAGCTACAAAACGAGCTAAAGAACGTCGAAATCGGAGTTCGGATGAATTAGTTATGAGCAAAACAAGAATTCAGCCGTGTCAGTTTCAGGGGTAGCCGGACATCCGGGAGAAGGTCCGGATGATCCGGGCTCGTCAACGTGGGTACTGTTGCGTGGGGTGTCGGAAGGTCCGGGAGGTAGTCCAGATGTCCGGGTGATGCCCGGATGATCTGGGACCTTGTCCGGATGATCTGGGCAGGTCAACACTGCACGGGTTCGAGCTCGGGAACGCGATTTTGGGTGGAATTTTCAATTTTTGGGGTCAAATTCGAAGGGAAAAATAAAAATTGGGGCTAGGGAATGCCAAGGGCGGTAGATCCACTTGCCAAACACTAGATCCATGGATCAAAATCAACAAAAACTCACAAGAACAACAAATTACAAAACCAATTGGGCTATTTTTGTTGGGAAATTTTCGAAATTGCTGAGAAAATTTTGAACTAGGGTAAGAAAGTGGGGGATTGTGGGATCCAAATTCGTGTCAGCCTTGCTCTGATCCAAGATGATGTAGGTCACTTGGATCAAACCAATTCGTGTCAATGTGGCTCATGATACCAAGATGATGTAGGGCAAAACCCTAGGTGGCCCGATGTTCGCAAATTGGAGATGGATTTGAGGAGGAACACGAAGAACACGAGGGGAAAACATGAAGAAATCAAAGGGGAAAACACTCTATTGGACAAGATTCACTCCAAGTACTCCTCAAATCATAAGCAATACAAGAGGTGCATCAAGATCTAACAACAACAAGGTAAATAGAGGTACAAGGTAGTGTAGGGGAACGCAGCAGAAAACAAAAAATTTCAACCTACGCACCAGCCCAGGACCACTATGGAGACTGCATACAAGGTTTGATCTTTTTTGTTACCCACTCGTAGCGCAGCGGAAGTAGAGTCGATGACGATCGGTGGTGCAGATCCCCGCAGCTAGGATTTACAACCTCCCAACCGCGAGGATGTACTCCCTTGACTGCCCCTCGGACAGCCCTCCGGGAGGCAGTCTGACAGTCCCTCGGACGGTGTCGCGGACAGCCCTTCGGGAGGACCTTCGAAACTCGGACGGTCACTCGGACAGCCCTTCGGGAGGACCCTCGAAACTCGGACAGTCACTCGGACAGCCCTTCGGGAGACACTCTCGAACTAAGACCGAAACTACGATCTCTCTACAGAGTTGCACACATACGGTGTCATCTATCCGGCAGGGCTTCGCCGTCCAGAACTAGTTCCCACCGGAACCCAGACAGCCTTTCGGCTCTACGAAACTATTTCGCGGGGAGGGAGAGAAGAAGCCAGATAATTGCATGGCATGTGTATGTGAGAGAATTTTTGATTTTGGAGAGCCCTCTCCACCTCTCTTTATAGGAGGAGCAAGGGGTAGAGGAAAGGGGTGAAAAAGACCAAAAGGGCCTCAAGATCTTTTCACCCAAATGCCACATAAGGGTGTGTGTAGAACATATCCACCATGAGGTGGAAGGAAACCCCAAGGGGGCCCCCCAACACCACCATGGACGAAATTTGGTGCTGCCCCCTTTGGGGGGGGCGCCACCTTTCACACACCTTTCTCTCTCACCAAAAGTGATTTTCTTCTAGAAGAAAAAAATCCATTTAGAAACCAACCCATAAAGCACTTTCACTATTCACAAAGACATTTTTTTCGCGACCGTTTGAACCGAAAATATTTATGTAGGCCTAGAACATTTCCAGTGCCCACTAAAATAATTCTGGATGCGTTCCGAAACATTTCCGGATCAATGATTTTCTTCAGCGAAAAGCAAACAAAGCGGTTCCGGCAGCTCCGGAACATTTCCGGGTTTTTTCTCTGAAAAATCCCAGAAGTTCCCAGAACAATTTTGGCACCCTCCAAGAATTTCCAGGCGTGTGCCGGAACCAATTTGACTTAATGGTATATCCTAAAACAACTTTTCAGTTTTACCGAAACCATTCCGGTGTTCTCTCCGGAACTTTTCCGTTGTCTCCGAAACTTTTCCGGTGACTTTCTCTCAGACTCCCTGTCTAGTATTCAGCAGATAGATGACCCTTAAGCGTGTGACCCTATAGGTTCAGTGAAGTATAGACATGACTGGAACACTTTCCGATTAATGATCAACATCGGAGCCGTGGACACACATATTGACCCCTATACCCACACGAATGAATATTCGAGTGAACCTCCAGTTGCCGTGTGCTATTCCTGTTGCTTCGCGATATGTTACAAATACCCGAGGTGAGAATCATCGGCATCCCTGTGGATCAACACTTGTCCACAATGCCAGTTACCTCGTTACCGGTTTTGTTCTCTTTTCTCGTTTCCGTGTTCCGGCATCCCTGTGATCAAATCACATTTGTGTCTGGCCAGACGATGATGGATACCGTAACACCGAGAGGTCCCAGAGATATCTCTCCATCGCCGGAGGAGCAAATCCTAATCTTGAGCTATCAAGTCCCTTGACATACTTTCCCATGAACCCGTAAGCCGCCGTAATAGCCACCCAGTTACGGATGACGTTTAACAAACCCCAAAGTTCATGAAGCAAGCATGAAGAAACCCGACACTCTCATGGTCTACGGAATTATGCAAACATTAACTTTCTCTGTGTTATTAACCATTAACTTGTGACGAATGAATCTCATAGCATAACATCAATTCGGGTCGATTCAACACAAGTGTTCTCCTAACATTGTGCCCTCAAAGTTGCCGGCATATCCATGCCCATGATCCGGAAAACAGAACCATCATGCAACACTTGAGCTAGTCTTAGAGGCCAGACTAGGAATACATTTTACCGTTTATTATTCCACACGTGCATATGAGTCTTCCTCCGAGCCTCGTGGTTATTGTAGACTCGAGAACCATAGCAGTTATAGCACGGAATATAAACTTAACTACAAACATGGAGATAAATAATAACATTTATTATTGCCTTTAGGGCATATATCCTACAGACTCCCACTTGCACTAGAGTCAATAATCTAGTCCATGCTGATGCACTTTACACCTATGGCATACCGGTGTAAAACATGCTTCGCTTGTGGTATAGTCTGATGTCCAACGGATCTGACAACTTTAGTTCCGTGTGTATCTCTGCATATCCTCGTGTTTTCACGCTTTCACAAAATTCATTTTTGTGTGGACTTGACTTCGTATATATGTGAATCACTGGTCAAACCTTGATTCCTCAGACTGAGCTATGGAGCAACTATCTTCAATAGTGTTCCATTGACCAAAGCCATCTTGGAATCATACTAAGTTCATGAACTAACTAGACGATTCAACATCTTCTATGTCGCTTTGAAAGCGGCAACATACTTAGCCTTTGTTATAGAATTCTCCACAGTAACCTGTTTGGAACGATTTCCAAACACCGTGCCACCATATTGTGTATTACACAAAACCCTTAAGTTAAATCGAAAATTGCATGGAGCATTGATGAAGACTGTATCGATGTAATTACTTACAACGAGCACTTCATAATCTCTGCTTGCGAGAAAACATGTCATCAGTGCTACTTTAGTACTCAATGACATTTTTCACTGTTGTCCCATGATCAGTACTTTGATCACTTTGGTATCTATACTCGCAACAGCTTGGGAGTATCGGACATATCTGGTTGGTTTACATACCATGGAATACATGATTAATCCAAACACAAAGGTGTGTGGAAAATCCATCATGTATTTTGCTCATCAGTGTTTTGGGACACCGAGTCTTGCAAAACTCTTTCCATGTGACTTCGGCAAGAATCACTCCTTGGCGCTCTTATGCTAAACTGTTTTAGCATCTTGTCAATATGTATTTTTGGCTTAGCCTATTAGGCAATTCTATCTCGTAGATAAATATGCCTAATATCAAGGCTATTTAGCCTAAGCACTTCATCGAAAAACTATTTTCAATGAAGTCCTAATTCGTGTCAAGAAATTTCCAATCAACAATGTGTCAAGCACACAAGGTTTTTAGAAATATTATTATGCTCCCACTTACTTTCTTGTAACCACAAGTATCTTCGTTATCCATTGATGAAATCAAACTCTTTTGACTATTTCATCAAAAACGAAGATTCCAACTCCATTTTGCTCTCTTCTGTCCATCGCTGGAACTCTGAAGTTTGCATACTTACTAGCATCCTCTGGATTGACAAAATACTTCGGACTGTATCACATGTAAGTCCTAGGTTGCATTTCCATCACATGGAAATCCTTTTGGCATCCATGTATCATATCTCAAGATTGAAATATGTAGTAATTGCTAGTTTAACCCGATCTGACTTTAAGCATCGCTATGGTGAGACAACCTCATCGTAGTCAACTCCTTGAACTTGTTATTGCAACAAGTCGAGCTTTATGGATAAAACATTTTATCCACATCAGTTTATAGTTCCATTAATGTTCGTTAGACTCTAAGTCTTCCGAAGGGTTTATCAAGATATAATCTTGAATCATTTATGGAAACTATCTCGGATTATATTGGCATTTAGCCAATTCCGGAGTCAGGGCCCATCAACACTTCCTTGTGTATCGTAGGTATACTGTTGTCTAACAACAATATCTCGCTTGCGCACCTGAGAGGTTTGCATGAGTTTTGCCTACGTGGTTCAGTTGCAAGTTCGACCGAAGTCCATACATCTCATGTAGAGGCTTCCGTATCAGTCGCAGTAGGAAACTCTAGAATTACTTCCAAGGTTTCTTTCCTTTGATCTGATGACGAAGATACTGTTATCTCGTTAAGTTGCACTATTCTCCCACTCACCTTTTTGCAAGAACCATTTTCTTTAAAAGCATACCGTTCTTGGTGGCAAACCTTTTTGCCTCGGTATAGTGGTGGAGGAATTCCCAATTACTTGGGATAACCTACAAAGTAGTATTTGTCTGATTTGGAATAGGTTTGTAAATATTTTACACAAGCCCCATATTCCAAATGTTAAGAAAAGACAAAGCATGGTTGGGCGTACCATACCATGGCGTCATTTCAACAGACCTGATGGTGCTCTTTTCAGTGTAAAAGATGCAGTCTCTAAAGCATTACTTTTAAAAGGGATAATGGCAAATTGATTTATGTCATCTTTGATCTTACCATGTCATAAATGGTTTGATAACATCTTCACGGATATTCCACTCACAGTGGTGCTCCGTGAGGTGTAAGTTATGAAACTCTTTTCACAACTCATCAGACATTCGCTAAACTTGTAACTCAAATATTCCTTTCCGCAATCAAATTGCAGAAACATAATTTTCTTGTTACAATAATTTCAACTTCATATTGAAAACCATATGAATGATTTCAAAAGATCCAGACTTACGTCTCATCAAGTAAATATTCATATATCTACTTGAGTCATTTCTGAAGATAGATAAATCCACTGCTAGCAACAACATTTATCGGACTACATACATCAAAATGTATGATCACCAATAAGTTTGTTGCTCGTTCCTTATGGCCTGTGAATGGTATTTCAGTCACTTCACTTTTCAGAGTAAAGTTGCAAGTGTCAGATGATTCATAATCAAACGACTTCAAAATCCATCACTATGGAATTTCTCCATGCGGGTTTTTCCAATGTGACCAAATGCAGTGCCACACATGTGTGGTATTCTTTTAGTCTTGCGACATTTAGCGTCAGTGTTATGGATGTATCATATTACCATCAATATTCATAACATACATCCCATCCCTGATGGAAGTATGGCCTTTATGTTATTCATAATTCTGAACAACAATTGTTCTTTTATGAACAACACTTTTGCAACAAACATTATGCAATGGGCTAGAGTGTGTAAAACTCCAAAATGAATTATGAAAGTAAATACAGAGGTAATGTATTATTATCAACATTCATAACATACATCTCATTCATAATGAAAGTATGGCCCTTATGTTATTCATAACACCGAACATCAAAAGTTCTCTTATGAACAACCTTCTTGCAAGATACCTTATGCAATGGGCTAGAGTGTGTAAAACTCTAAATGAATTATGAAAATAAATACAGACAGTAATACACCGATGGAAGGTATAGTAAAATTTACTATATTCCCAACGCGTATCTAAACCTCACTCCGGCAAGTCTTTTAGGCCGTAGTAGTTCTTGCATCGAGTCGCGGCAGAATGCAATCGAGCGGGTATTTTTGTGATCAACTCACAATACCCAAGAATCAGTGATTAACATGTTTAATCATAATTCTCAAGAACTATTTCTTTGACCAGCCTTTCTATACATCAATAGCTTGTATGACATTCATACATGAGCTGGACATTCCGGTCTTCTCTCTTTTTGCCTTTATGCTTTTAGCAGTTTAACTTTCAGTATTTCTCCTACTCTCAGAAGAAGCACCCAGCTTAAGAGTGGCCTTAGCCCCGGACTTCCTAGGTGTGTAAGTCATACTAACACCCTTTGGAAATTTCCTTTAAGTTGTTGTTTTATTCACCTTCATCATATGACAGGCGTTCTACTGGATCCCTCTGTTATTAGTCAAATGCATAGTAAACACTTTTACTAATAGTTTGCAAAACAAACATTGCTTTGGATATCCCATATCTTTTAGCCTTTGTTTGTGTCTGAAAAATGATTTTCAGTTCCATGAATATCACATAGCTATCCCTAACTTTTGAAGTTCGGGTCTCATGGAAGCAAATATATTGCACTTGACCGTAACGGAATTCTAGCTTTTGGATCGAAGGACGAGAGTCACATTATCCATAGCATTAGCGGGAGAATACCAAAAGCATGCGATAGGACAAAATCCTTCTCGGCACTTTTGAGGACAATCCTCACATTACGTTACCAACCGTAAAGTTTTAACCAGATATTTAATAGCTATTCAATTTTAACAGGGAAGGTGGAAACGCGAGCCATTATTCTACAACTTTTATGCAAATTTCACTTGAGACAAAGTTCATAATTGACTGCACTGAGAATTAAAGAAGTTAATTTTACAGTGCGCTCCCACTCAAATCAATATCTCTCATAATTGACTGTGAGTGATTCAAGACCCGCATTTCCATTCAACGCCACGGTTCGAGATGAACTCAAATGGCGCGAACTTCAATCGGTAGGCAAACTTGCCGATCACATCTCTATGTGATTCTTGTTCATCTTTCGATGCGTGTGTTCCGGGCTCAGGACTGTCCTGCCTGAACGTCATGACAACCAAGTGATCTTGCTGCGAGGTCTCAACTCACCCGCCTCACACGTCTCTAATCGTTCGCACCCATGGAGATCATGTGATGCCCCGAAGAGATAGGTGCCGTGACGGTGCTACACTTGGGAGAACACTAACTACTTGATATTTTTGTGAGAGATCACCCTAATAAAAGCGACTACCACGCAATCAAGAAGGGTGCATCATAAGGGATTAACATCTCAGGCAATTCATAATAGCATGATATGGTATAGCCCTTTCTGACGGAGAAGTCTTTAATTTCTTCGTCTTCGGCATTCGCGTCGGTGTTCACCTTTGCGACGATTGCCACCACCTTGTCGATGCACCAGATAATATTGCTATCTCTATAGCTAATAAAATAAGTGCATTACATAAGGTTGACACGCAGGTCATTAAAGTGACAATCATATGGCTCCAGCCATCATGCCGAATCATGACACGCAGGTCATGTTAATTTACATTGTATAGTTATCTCATACATCATCGAATTAATATGAGAACTGCTATACCACATCACATGCACATCCTGCAAAACCAAGTTAGACGCCTCTAATCGGTTCATACAAAATTTCATTTTTCGTGGCTTCTAAGGTTTCGAAACAAACCGAAGCTACAAACGTCCATCATCAAGTATGATTATTCAAGTCGCTAGATTAACTTTACGGGGTGTATGAAACATGAGATAATAAAATCTCGAGCCCCATACTGAACTTCGTCATACGCATGACCCCCGTGCAGATCATATCTGCATTGCCCTTTCGTCTGCGAAATTTCATATTTCTCTCTAACTATGGTGGAATTCAATGAACTGTTAGCACTTCGTTGATCAATCAGGATCGCGGATTGCCAGAACTTTGAAACTCCACCATGCTGTTATCAAGATCAGAAATATGCAAATTCCAGGGAAGCAACAAGAACATCTGGTAACAGATTTCATCTGCTACCCGCACAAATAATTTTCAGTAATAGAACTCATCTACTACAAATTATATTGTGCAATACCCATACAACTCTATGTATTCTAGATCGTAACCTGCATCTACTCATAGCACGGCTCATGATGCCACTGTAGGGGAACGCAGCAGAAAACAAAAAAATTTGACCTACGCACCAGCCCAGGACCACTATGGAGACCGCATACAAGGTTTGATCTTTTTCGTTACCGACTCGTAGCGCAGCGGAAGTAGAGTCGATGACGATCGGCGGTGCAGATCCCCGCAGCTAGGATTTACAACCTCACAACCGCGAGGATGTACTCCCTTGACTGCCCCTCGGACAGCCCTCCGGGAGGCAGTCTGACAGTCCCTCGGACGGTGTCGCGGACAGCCCTTCGGGAGGACCCTCGAAACTCGGACGGTCACTCGGACAGCCCTTCGGGAGGACCCTCGAAACTCGGACAGTCACTCGGACAGCCCTTCGGGAGGCACTCTCAAACTAAGACCGAAACTACGATCTCTCTACAGAGTTGCACACATATGGTGTCATCTATCTGGCAGGGCTTCGCCGTCCAGAACTAGTTCCCACCGGAACCCAGACAGCCTTTCGGCTCTACGAAACTATTTCGCGGGGAGGGAGAGAAGAAGCCAGATAATTGCATGGCATGTGTATGTGAGAGAATTTTTGATTTTGGAGAGCCCTCTCCACCTCTATTTATAGGAGGAGCAAGGGGTAGAGGAAAGGGGTGAAAAAGACCAAAAGGGGCTCGAGATCTTTTCACCCAAATGCCACATAAGGGTGTGTGTAGAACATATCCACCATGAGGTGGAAGGAAACCCCAAGGGGCTCCCCCCAACACCACCATGGACGAAATTTGGTGCTGCCCCCTTGGGGGGGGGGGCCACCACCTTTCACACACCTTTCTCTCTCACCAAAAGTGATTTTCTTCTAGAAGAAAAAACCCATTTGGAAACCAACCCATAAAGCACTTTCACTATTCACGAAGACATTTTTTTCGCGACCGTTTGAACCGAAAATATTTATGTAGGCCTACAACATTTCCAGTACCCACTAAAATAATTCTGGACGCGTTCCGAAACATTTCCGGATCAATGATTTTCTTCAGCGAAAAGCAAACAAAGCGGTTCCGGCAGCTCCGGAACATTTCCGGTTTTTTTCTCCAAAAAATCCCAGAAGTTCCTAGAACAATTATGGCACCCTCCAAGAATTTCCAGGCGTGTGCTGGAATCAATTTGACTTAATGGTATACCCTGAAACAACTTTTCAGTTTTACCGAAACCATTCCGGTGTTCTCTCCGGAACTTTTCCGTTGTCTCCGAAACTTTTCCGGTGACTTTCTCTCAGACTCCCTGTCTAGTATTCAGCAGATAGATGACCCTTAAACATGTGACCCTATAGGTTCGGTGAAGTATAGACATGACCGGGACACTTTCCGATTAATGATCAGCATCGGAGCCGTGGACACCCATATTGACCCCTATACCCACAAGAATGAATATTCGAGTGAACCTCCAGTTGCCGTGTGCTATTCCTGTTGCTTCGCGATATGTTACAACTACCCGAGGTGAGAATCATCGGCATCCCTGTGGATCAACACTTGTCCACAATGTCAGTTACCTCGTTACCGGTTTTGTTCTCTTTTCTCGTTTCCGTGTTCCGGCATCCCTGTGATCAAATCACATTTGTGTCTGGCCAGACGATGATGGATACCGTAACACCGAGAGGGCCCAGAGATATCTCTCTATCGTCGGAGGAGCAAATCCCAATCTTGAGCTATCCAGTCCCTTGACATACTTTCCCATGAACCCGTAAGCCGCCGTAATAGCCACCCAGTTACGGATGACGTTTAACAAACCCCAAAGTTCGTGAAGCAAGCATGAAGAAACCCGACACTCTCATGGTCTAAGGAATTATGCAAACATTAACTTTCTCTGTGTTATTAACCATTAACTTGTGACGAATGAATCTAATAGCATAACATCAATTCGGGTCGATTCAACACAAGTGTTCTCCTAACATTGTGCCCTCAAAGTTGCCGGCATATCCATGCCCATGATCAGGAAAACAGAAACATCATGCAACACATGAGCTAGTCTTAGAGGCCAGACTAGGAATACATTTTACTGTTTATTATTCCACACGTGCATATTAGTCTTCCTCCGAGCCTCGTGGTTATTGTAGACTCGAGAACCATAGCAGTTATAGCACAGAATATAAACTTAACTACAAACATGGAGATAAATAATAACATTTATTATTGCCTCTAGGGCATATCTCCTACAGGTAGTTCATCCAAATCTCAAGGAGAGATGGGTCTTGAATCCATGGATGGATCTTCTAGGAAGGGGTTTTGAATCCCTAAGGTTCTTCTCGAATGGAGGTCTTGAACTCCAATGGAGTGTCCCTCTCGCAAGAGGAATCCCACAAGGGGATATACATAAGCTAAGCTCTTTGATATGAGATCTAATCTTAGCTATCCCTAGAAATGAGGTGGAGGAGGTCTATATATAGTTCTAGGGGCGAAGGGGTAAGTGAGGTGGGAGATACAAGGCCCAAGGCCCGTCATGCACACAGGCAGGGCCGGATGATCCGGGTGGGGTCCCGCGGATGATCCGGGCATCTTTCGGATGATCCGGACGTAGTCTCGGATGATCTGGCTTCGTGGTGCAGCCTGCTGTTGTCTTTCGATGTGGTAGCCGGATGATCCGGGAGCATGTCCGGTTGATCCGGCAGATGCCCGGATGATCCGGGAGGGGGCCCGGATGTCCGGCCTGGCTCCAACGGCCACTCCGTCTTCTTCTTTCTTCCGTCTTCGCTTCCACGCTTCCCTCACGGATGGTGTAGGCGTACACTTGCGCTTGCACTCCTCCTCGTCATTGATGAAGCTCCGGTAATACCTATGCTTGCACACGCGAGAGGAGTGTCAAGTAGTATACCATCCTCGAAGGGGTCAAGTGAACACGTGTAAAGGAGATGATTCATCTTTATGTATGTGAAGTAGATGTCGCACGTGTCACTTGCCAAATGGACTCTTGACATGGTGATGTCCGTAGGATGCTCCGCATCACCTACTCTGCTCTGTAAGGACCCCATATCGAGTCAACCCGATTTGCCAACTATATATGCTCAGAATTGCCAGTATGGAATACCAAATTCTATCCTGTCAGATCCAAGATCCTTTAGCTATCTCAGCATTTTGACTTCAGGGACCGTGTCAAAGCTTCGCACGTCCTAGTACCTACATATGGATATACCGACAGCATGAGTAAGCCAAATGCCGAACAACAAGCTCAGATCATGTGCCCTCACCTATGGAACCCAGTGAATGGATAGCCTGCCATGAACAAGATTCTCCCACCAAAACAATGGTTAGTCAAGTCTTGAGATTCTATTGTTTGAAGATGCTATAGTTATAAAGGCCATACCCATTTATACTGGTCACGACAGGTGACAGACGAATCTTTGGTATGGATTGGATACTCAAGATAGAAAAGCAAGTCAAGGTGATTTAGGACCACTTACAAGCAGTACAATCCCTCCAAAAAGAACTGTTATGACCTCTACATCATGAATTAAATTTGGAACCCCGATGACATGATCTATTTGAGTGACCCGATGGAAGGATTAAAATGTTTCGTGTCCACGGGGAATTTGTTCTACGATTCTTGGGATATTACCGGTGATAGATCAAAGAGTAACATATCAATTGGAAATTACTCGGACTTGTGGAAAGATTATATATTCCAGTTATGAGGAAAGACTTGTCAGAATTTTGGATCAGGTGAAGCAAACCACCCAGAGCAAGGTAATCAGATTCAATGGGAACAACCTACAAAGGAAAAGGATACCCGAGAAGCAAACGGTTTCCTTAAGTCAGCATATTCATACTTGTTCCCTGAGCAACCAAATCTCGAGGACGAGATTTATCTTAAGTGGGGTAGGTTTGTAACACCCTGGTTTTTGGCCCTTTTCTTTTCTTTGAGCTCTTTTGAATTTCTTTGGATTTTGGATTTATTTTGGATTAGCTCTATGGACTTAAAACTTGGGAAGATCCTCTTTCCTTCCTCTCCCAAGTGGTTTCATATCTCTCAAACTTTCCCAAAGTCATTCGATTTCAATCCAACACCAACCACAATTTCTAATCCAATTAAATATTCCTTTTTCAATTAAAGGAATAGTCCTTTTGCCCTAGGTTGTGAAGCAACCTATATTTCTGTCTTTCCCAAAATTCCCATAAATCGTATGACCCATCTAAACCTTGGATATCTAAAAATATTCAAGATTCCATGCTCATGGTGAGCACATCATCCCATTGTAGTTTCTGGACTTATTTTCAGTTTGTGAAGCAACTATATTTTATATTGCTTCATAATTGCTGAAATGTTTCTAGATCATGCTCCCACCTATATAACTTCGACCTACAAAATTTCAGCTCAAATCACCTAGCCATTTTCTCTCAATAATGCCATCAAGTTTCTGTCGAGAGAGGATCACCGTGAAGGAAGTACCATTTATATTTATCCAAATGGTATGAAATTTTACCAGTGCTCCCAATACCTAAATCATCATTCTCTGCCAAATTTCTGCTCAATTCAGCACTCCATGTGAGCCCAGCTTCAAAACCTAGTTTCTAGACCAGTTTTGCAGTTGCAAAGCAACTACCTACAAACTTGGACTAAATTCTTTGAAAATTGTCCAGCTTATAGTCCTTCCTACCCCCACATCTCTGTGACAACCTTTCCCTCCAATTAACCCAACCATTTGACCCCAGCATCTAGTCAAATATTGCTGGCAGAAAGTTTAAGTGATGCAACCCTTTAACACAGAGCCACTTTAATCGAACCAAAGCTGCACTAGGGTCACTGGATGAAGGGACAATGCACTGGACATGGCCGACCACACTTAGTCTCCATGCACGCGCCGGTGCACGCATTGACCACACGGTCTGGCATGCCAGTGGCGCGCTCTTTGCGTGGGGTAGCTTCTGGCTCGTTCCCTCCGTCTGCTCCCACGCGTCCCTGGTGCCGACCACCATCCTACTTCGTCCACCTAGCCCTCTTGAATCCTCTCCCCTCCTGCAGCGCCTGCTCACTGGACCCAGCCCTGGCCGTCCACGGGCGCACAGTGCTCTCGGTAGGCGACAACTTCTGTTCCCTCCACTACCTTGCCTTGCGTCCCTAGCACCGCCCTGCCTGCATTACTGACCCTCCCTGCCCTGTCCCATCGCTCTCAATGGCCCCGCAATGCACCGCCTCTCGCCAGAGCACCAACGACTTCTCCCAGGGGCTCTCTCCCCCACATCTTCCCCCGCCTATTTAAGCCATCTCTGGCTGCGGCTACCCGCACCACTCGCCTTCTTCCTCACTCAATCGACCCCTGGAGCCTGAGAGAAAAGCCGGCGAGCCCATCTTCCCCAGTTCTGGCAGGATGCTCCGCCGCTCGGCCCCTTTCACCTTGAGCTCGCTCCGGTCGACTTCAGCCTCAACTAACCCCTCCCCCGAGCACCTAGCGACCCCCTGGTCCTCCTACACTGCTCCCTCGAGCGAATCGGCACCGGGAAGCTCGCCTCCGTCAAAGCTCGACCACCACCGTAGCTCACCGCCGTCGGAGACAAAGATGGCGACATTGTCCGGCCATCTCCCGACGAGCTACTGGTATGGGCCTGCTCACCAGCGTGTGCCCAATCCATTCCCATCGATGCCCAGCTCCGCTGTGGCCTCTACGCCAGCCAGCCATTGCCCGTGAGGCATCGTCTCTCTGCTCCCTCCCTCTCTTTAAAACCTGCTAGCCGACCCCAACCGTTAGCCTCACATTCGACCTCCGAAGTGTGTTTAAGTGGAGGCACACTTACAAAATACGCCTTCAACGTCACCTGTCTGAGGTTTTCCAGAAAATCAGTTAAATCCAATTTAATTCCAAATTTGACCATCCGTTACTCCTGATCTACAAGTCCAAATGAGCTGATTCTTTTTTGCATTAGTTTTCTTTTGAGCTCCTTTATTTTTTGGCAGAAGTTGACATTTTTCTCTCCTGTCTAGAATTTCTGGATAGAGAAAAATGCTTTATGTGGTTATTCATTTGCTTGTTAATATAGTTTTCTAGAGTGATTTGGTTGTGTGTGAAGACTAGGAGTATTCCAACACTCCCTTGGAGCAAGGCAAGCCACACCCTCCATTTGCATGATTACAATGCAATTCCATGGTTTAATATAATGAACTTGATTCAATTTGAATTAGCTAGAAATGATTTATTCATGGAAATACTTGGGGAATTAATTGATTATGCTACTGCCAAGTTAATGCTTGGATTCAATGTGACTAGTAGTTTACAAGTTGGATATTGCCACGTTACCATTGGATTAGTTGGATCATTATCCATGATTTCATTATGATCATATTTGATATTTTAATCATGGAGTTAGTAGCAATAGGATGATCATATTATTCCTTGGATTGTTGGTTGGATATTTCTATGACTTGGATCACAGGTTGATAGGTGATATTGGAGTAACAGTTATTACGGTGACATACATTGGCGATAAATTCCATCATTCCTTGATCAAGTGCCACCGAATCGAGCTCACTAGTGCAGCCACATTTGCCTAGATGGGGAGGCCCTAACTTTGTCTATTATCATGCCTATTATCGGTACCTCCAACTAGGGACGGTTATATGTGCATGCTACCCTGGCCCAGTAGGCGGCTATAACCTTGTGTGCCCAAGTTTTATCCGCATGGGTCCCCGTTTGGGACAGTTTAGTTTGGCCACAATGGTGGCAGGTTGTCACGCGGTGACATCAGGGACACCCATGACATGAACCAAAAGGGGGTATGTCCAAGGGGCCATAAGTGTGCCACGCAATAGACCGGTTTTGTTGGAGCAGCACCGGTCCACCCGAATGGGAACATGTACTAAAGTATGAGCCCAGGAGCTCCATAGTGTGGGTAAAGTGCGCGACCTCTATAGAGTGTACAATCTATTCGAATAGCCGTGTCCTCGGTCATGGGACACAGTTCATACTAGGGCACACTGTTCGATCAACACTATGGTGACGGAATGACTTATATATTTGAGTAAGTAACAGTTTGGCAGGATGCCGGTGATAATCTTGAGATGATCTTGAGGATGATCATTGGATGCTTATGATGAGATCACGGGGTGATCCCGAGGATATATTGACTGACTGGATAGACAAGAGTATGATGGTCCATGTGACCTTAAATGAGGATTTACCACCACTACTAGTGAAAGGATTGATATGGTTGACTAGAGGGGGGTGTGAATAGGCAACTACCAATTTTTAGCTCTTTTGAACAAATTAGGGTTAACAACAAAATAGGTTGTCTAGATATGCAACTAGGTGGACAACCTATATGACAAGCACCATAACAAGAAAACTAGCAAGCACAAGATACAAACACACTATAAGCTTGCACAAAGTAAAGGTAAGAAGTAACCGCAAATGAAGACAATGAAGAAGAGGATGTGTTATCGAAGTTTCCTCCTTTTGGGGGAGGTACGTCTCTGTTGGAGCGGTGTGGAGGTACAATGCTCCCCAAGAAGCCACTAGGGCCACCGTAGTCTCCTCACACTCTTGCACAATGCAAGATGCTATGAATCCACGGTGCCCTTGAAGGCGGCAACCGAACCTTTACAATGAAGGTTGGGCTCTCTCCACAACTTAATTGGAGGCTCCCAACACTACTAGGAAAAGCTTTATAGGTGGCCTACAATGAGTGGCGGGCGCTGCGAGGCACCCGCCACAGCTATTTTCGAAAACTAGCAATGGCGGGTGCTAGAAACTGCTCACCACTACTATCGGTGTAACAGTGGCGGGCCCGTGTGAGTACCCGCCACAACTATACGCTTCCTAATTTCTTCATGACCCAAAAGCAGCAGTGGCAGGTGTGCCCGCCACTGATTCATGGCTGAGCAGTGGAGGGTGCTGCCGAGCAACCACCACAGCTATATTTGGGTATCCACGCGCCAACCAGTTTCAAATTTTATTAGAGGTTGCAGTGGGGGGTACTACTAGGCACCCACGATAGCTATATTTGGTCACGCTGCCACCTACCACACATATATAGCTGTGGCGGACTCTATACGTTGACCATCACTGTTATGCATAATCTTATCCACCGCAGCCCCCACCCACAGCCACTCAAAACATAGTCTCTGTTTCATTTCCACAAATCTCAAAAATAGTTGCAGATGCACGAGAGACGACATCCCCTCTGCTTACTGCGCTCCTGACCGAGGAGCCGCACGTGGTGATCCCCAGGGCAGCGAAGCCCTAGAAGGACAGGACGGGTCTTCGGAGGCGGGAGACTTCGCTCACCCGGTCCGAGGAGAACTACACCTCCTCCAGCCACAAAAGCGATGGGGGGGAGGACGAGGAAAACCTTCCCCCAAAAGGGAAGAGGGCGGCGCCAGACGACGCCGAGGCTGAGGCCCGGCCCACAGGCCAAAAGAGGTTGAAAGAAACCTCCACCGGGGCGGCCGATGAGCCCCAGCCGTCGGAGAAGAACATGCTCTCCGACAAGTCCGAAGACGACCCCCTCACGTTGGGAAGGAAGAAGCCGGCGCCTCGAAGGTACGCCACTGTCCTTTGTATTTATCTTCATATTTAAGTTTTTCCGGTAGGACTAATGCCATGTGAATGTTTTTTCTGCGGCCCGCCTAGGGCACGCCTTAGCGACTCCTCCAGCAGATTGCCGCCCACCAGCGGGACGCCGGACCGCGTTGCCCCGGCTCCAGGAGGGCAGGGCGAGGTGACGTTGACCCCGGCCCTTAGGTTGACGCAGCGGGGGTCGAAGCGGTGGTCATGGCCGAGGTTGACACCTCGGCCCTACAAGGCCAAGGGGATGAGGTCCCCGAGGTCGTCCAGGAAGGGCTGGGCCAATCAGCGGCCCAGCCAGAATCTACTCCGGCTCCACCACCGCAGCCGGAGACCCACGAACCCAGCACCCAAGTGCTGGGGGCCGAGGTCTTTCCACCCTCACCTCCCGCTCCAGGGTGGGCTAGTGTGGGGTGGACCGAAGAGATGGAGGCAGCCTTGACAGGCTCCTCCCTCAAGGATGAACACCGCGCGTTGATTGGCGTGGCGCTACAGGGATTTTGGTCTGCTGAGGCTAGAATGCATGAGGTCTTCAAGGGCCTCGTTACGAGCTTCGAGGTAATCCTCTATCTTTGAGAAAAAAGGGGCCTCTTTTGCTTTAGATTTATCAATCTTTGTAACTGTCTGAAGGCATATGTTACCCATCGTTTAGACGGCCAGCCCAGTGAGTAGCCCTCGAGCCCAGGACCAGTCTGAAAAACTGGTGTTGGGGTCAAAATATAGGTTCAGAGGAGAGAGTAGCCCCCAAGACTGATGAAACAAGATGTGTGTCTGAAGTGTCATCAAATTGATTATGGGGCTCATTAGAAATTGTTTATGTAGGTTTCAACCTCGGCTCCAGGCTCCGCCTCCGAGGAGATTGCGGAGATGAGCCGGAAGCTCGAGAGGTCCAAAAAGGACCTCGACCTGGTGAACAAGCAGGTCGAGCAGTCTCAAGGTAAGCGACCGATGCGTCGTGCTTTTTCTTTGAAGTTTGATTTCGAGCAAGGATGACTTGTTGTTTGAAAACCTGATGCTGAACTGATTCGATAACAGCGGCGTTGGCCGAGCTTGAGGGGCTCAAGGCCGAGCTCTTGATGGCTCGGCAAGAGGTCGAGCAGCAGAAAGCTGCTACGGCCAAAGCAGAGAAAGACCTAACCACCGAAAAGGTGGCTAGGGAGAAAGACCAAGCGTGGGTCCTGGAGGTCGAGGAGACTCTCAAGGGTGTGTATTTCAAACGTGATTCCCTTGAAAAGAAGGAGAAAGAGACGGGCGAGCAGCTGCGAAAGCTACACCTATCTCATGCCGAGCTCCAGACCCGGAACCGGGCCGACCGCCACGTGCTCTAGCAAGTGGAGAGGATAGCCGCGGGTAAGCTATATTTACTACAATGTGTATTTGGCAGCAAGGGGTGCGTCGAGTTCACCCAGCTATGGTGATCCACAGAGGTCTTCGCCGATCTCCCAAAGAGCGCGGCAGACGCCGGCCTTCATTTTGGCCAACTAGAGGGCCATGAGGCGGAGAAGGCCTTCTGGAGTCAGTTCCAGGAGTCGTTGCAGCCGCAGTTGCTCAATCATCAGATGAAGCAACTGGCGAAACTTCTTCGGATGGCGAGGCCAGCGCTCCAAGACCTCTGCGTCAATCTGTGGCCCACGGAGGTGTTGCCAGCCAGCTTCTTCGGGCTCCTGGTGCGACTGCAAGAAGCCGTCTCGCAAGTCAACCGCTGGAAGTGATCTGCGTGTCTGGAAGGAGCGCGGCGGGCGTATGCCTGCGTGAAAATGCACTTTCGGAAGGTGGAGGTGAAGGTTGTTGCTGCGGGGCCCCCTGAAGGGAAGGCGCGCATCGCGGAGCAGTTTTTTGCCGATGTGGAGGAGGGCGCCCGTCTTACCGAGGCCATGTTTCCTAAGGCCAGCTTGTATTTCTAGGTAGCACTTCGGAATGCTGAAGTGCATGTGATGTATAAAGATTACAAGTTATTAAATGAGTACGGTTGAATTTCCTCTCATATGTTTATGTTTTGTTTTTAATATTCCTCCTGTTTGACCATGTTGAACCGAAAGCAGCCAGTCGTTGGCTTCGACCCCTTTGTACAATATACAAAGGGTGCCCCCTTTAGGCATTCCTGACCCATAGCCGACATCTCGGTTCCCGAGGGAGGTCTGTGCACGTAGGGACTAGGCAATCAGACTATGGTGGCTTTATAACATTCACTTAGCCATCGGAGTTTGACGATGGGGACTGATGACGAGCCCCCGGTGTGTGAAGTGGTCGGCCTAGTCAGCCGAGGTTTATACCCTGCCCACCTTGGCCAATTCAAGGAACAAGCCCTTCGTTTAACACGGGTGATATCTAACGACACGTCGCTTAACGCGGTCTTCGGATGGCCGACCAGTTTTCGCTTACCTAGATAGTCAGTCTTCGGCTTTCTCCACTGAGGCGCTCTGCCAGTTAAACTAGCGGCACTATCGCAGTGGTCCTCCCATTACACCCTTAGCCGAATTTGTTGGGAACGTAAGGGGTACACATAGGAGCCGGGCAACCCGACTATTGACCAAAATCTAGGTTCGAAACTGATGCATATAGCGCAACATCCGAGACGCCGAGTACTTCGGACTTTCGTTTCAGGGTGTAAAATCAAAACCCTTTAGCAATTGTACCTTAAAGATGTGGTTAGTGCTTGCAAGAAAATACGTTTAAAGACCTTTTATGGGCATGATTTCTTTATTTCAAGTAGCCAAGCTTTACATGCCGAAATTTTTGATGAAAGGAGCTGAGCAAGATACAATGCATGTAAAGATAATGAGGGAGAAACCAAAAGAAAACAGGGCGGATCTTGTCATCGGGTCTATGACCCCAGGCCGCTTGCTGCCGCACGTCTGCGTCTCCATGCTGTTGACCAGCTCGTCCGTGTTTGATAGCGGGGGTAACATGCAGCTTCGGCCAAGTATGCGCTTGATGCGTTCGTTGGTCGATCCCTTCGAAGAGGTCTGCAGTTGTTGGTTTTGTGGTTAAAGCCACGTGGGCATGCTAATATTGGCTAGCTCTTTGACAGAACCCTGCCGATATGCGATCCTGAGGTTTCGTCGCTGCTCGGTCTAGCTGAGACGACGTCTCCATTGTTGTGGCTCCTCGGTGACCCAGGGAATTTTCAGTGTGAAGTTGTGCACCCTGGGGACGTAGTGCCCCTTCCAAGGGAGCCACGCGAGGAGCCCGTACCGCTACTTGGGGTGGGGAGGTGCCTATCCGAGGTCAACTGGCGCAGCCCGCGTACGCTTCGAAGAGCTGGGGGTGCGTTTACCGCCACGGGCGGCCTCCTCGGATGCCTGTACTTCGGCTGCGAAAGCCACCGTCTGCTCTTCCGTCCGGAGAGAGCATTCGGTGTTACCATTTACTGTAATAACGCCATTGGGTCCCGGCATCTTGAGCTTGAGATAAGCGTGATGCATGACTGCATTAAAGCGGGTGAATGCAGTGCGTCCTAGGAGCGCATGGTATCCGATGGGAAAAGGTACGATGTCGAAGATTAACTCTTCGCTCCTGAAGTTCTCGGGTGATCCAAATACTACCTCCAGGGACACGGTTCCTATGCAGCGAGCCTCGACCCCTGGTATTACACCTTTGAAGGTGGTGCTGCTAGGCTTAATCCGAGATGAGTCAATCCCCATCTTCCGTACTATGTCCTCATAGATCAAGTTGAGGCTGCTTCCACCATCCATAAGGACGCGCGTCAGGTGAAAGCCATCGACGATCGGGTCCAGGACGAGTGCGGCCAATCCGCCATGCCTGATGCTTGTCGGATGGTCAGGTTTGTCAAATGTGATCGGGTAAGCCGACCACGGGTTGTACTTCGGAGCCACAGGCTCTAACGCGTAGATGTCCCGAAGTACGCGTTTCCTCTCCCTTTTGGGGATGTGGGTAATGTAAATCATGTTTACCTTTGTTACCTCATTAGGAAACTTTTTCTGGCCTCCATTGTTTGGCCACCGAGGTTCACCCTCATCTTCGCTGCGATTTTGGGTCTTATGCTGACCCTCTGTCGCTATCTTGCCGGCCTGCTTAAAGACCCAGCAATTCCTGTTGGTGTGGGTTGCTGGTTTTTCTTGAGTGCCATGAATTTGGCACGGTCGATCCAGGATCTTATCAAGCTAGCTCGGTCCATCCTTGTTCCCTTTAAAGGGCTTTCTTTTCTGTCCGGATCAAGGTCCGGTGAAGCCTGCATTGACTGCTGCATCTTTTGTGTCGCTTCCGCCGTTTCTATGCCTGCGCTTATTTTTGTTGCGCTTAGGCTTGCAATTGGCGTCGCGAGTCTCCGAGGTCCCCGCCTCACTGTCGTGTGTGTTGTGGGCCAACCAAATGTCCTCTCCTGTGCAAAAGCGGGTCATGAGTGAGGTTAGGGCTGCCATGGTCCTCGGTTTGTCTTGGCCGAGCTGGCGGGCGGGCCACTCGTCTCGGATGTTGTTCTTGAATGCAGCGATGGCCTCGGCGTCTGAGCAGTCTATGATCTGGTTCTTTTTAGTAAGAAACCGATTCCAGAATTTCCGAGCTGATTCGCTGGGCTGCTGAGTAACACGACTGAGGTCATCGGCATCCGGAGGTTGGACATAGGTTCCTTGGAAATTTGCCCTGAAGGCGTCTTCGAGAGCTTCCCAGCTTCCAATGGAGTGGGGCGGTAGGCTATTCAGCCAGTGTCTTGCCGGCCCGTTTAGCTTGAGCGGCAAGTACTTGATGGCATGGAGGTCATCTCCATTGGCCATGTGCATATGGAGAAGAAAGTCTTCAATCCATACAGCTAGGTCCGTGGTGCCATCGTAAGATTCTATATTGATAGGTTTAAACCCATCGGGGAACTGGTGTTCCATTACCCTGTCTATAAAACAGATTGGGTGGGCTGGTCCTCAGAACCGAGCGGTGTCGTACCGGGCTTCGGGAGAGAACCGAGTATGAGTTTGATCTCAGGCGTGGCCGTTCCTGTACAACCAGGCGTCGTAGCCGTCGTGCCCGGCCGGAGCGCATCCCCTTGATCCATAAATGGACCGGGGTGGCGCCCGGTTTGCCTCTATCCGACGTCGAATGTCCTGAGGGTTAAGATAGTCCACAGGGTCCTTGCCATGATGGCGTGTAGCTAGTTGGGTGTGGAAATCTTCCCGCGCGGGCCTGTCGCGTCCTCGAGGGGGCGGTCAGGTGCCTCGGCGGTTAGTTCATCATCGAATTCAGGCAATAAACGCCTACGTGGATAAGATTTAGGCACATTGCTGCACTGTTCTTCGAGGTCTTGCTTGGCCGAAAGTATTTCGACCCACTTGTCATTGAGTGCGTCCTCGTTAGCCTGCAGCTTCTACTGCTTACGCTTCATGCTTCGGGTGGTGGCGACTAGGCGCCGCCGAAAGCGTTCCTGCTCAACAGGGTCTTCAGGGACTATGATGTCTTTGGTGACGAGGCTTATGTTCTCCTCGGATTCCGGCATGTAGTTGTCATCGGCCCCTTCAAAGAGGTCGTCGGGATCCGAGTCCCTGGGGATGACTACGGGGTCGACGGGGCGTTCCGGGGAGGCCTGAAGGTTCTCCCCTTGGTCTTCTGCGTCGTTGGCCGCCGTATCGGCGGTAAGGTTGTTCCCGCTGGGCTCCCCATTAGTACCCCTTCTGCGTCTTCGCGTATGCCTTGGAGGGGAGTTGGGAGTGTTGACCATGTACACATCGTATGTAGATGTTGCTTTCCACCTGCCGGTTTTAGTATGCGGCAAGGTGTTGTCCGTAGGGCTGCCGACATCTTCATCCAAGTCGGTTGCCTCGTCGTAGTCTAGCACGTCGGTTAAATGGGTGGTGGGTGGTATGTAAATTTCCCGATCGTCAGCTTTAAGTCCGATCTTGTCATAAACTGAGGAGTTCGAGATTGACAAACTTTGGATCCGGTCAAGCATCTCATTAAGGTGAGATAGCTCCTTCGGGTTCATGGTCTGGCCATAAGCCGGATTGACTCGTAGTGGCACGCCTGATGCGTTTTCTGCCGTACGAGGAAGCGGGGTGGATTCAAGATCCGCCACCGGGTTCAGTTCTAAGCCCGATTTGGTGTCCCAGGCCGTACTTTGATCCACGTCGGAGTCAGGCACCGTGACAAGGTTATCCGAGGAGGGGGAGGGAAGTTCCTCCATAGCCCCCGGCGGTGTTGGGGGGCTCAATTTGTGGTCTTCAGTGGAGATTCATTTCGAGGTCGAACCTCTGGTGTTTGCCAGATCCAGAATCCGGCCGGGGGTCCAGCCTTATAAGACAAGCTCACCGCGGGAGTCCGCGGTGTATTCCAGACCTCCGAAGGTGACGATCTGATCGGGAGCGTAGTTCTCGACGGTGGCCAGGTGGCCTGTCGAGTCGGCGTAGAAGATCATGCTGCCGAACACAAACAGTTGGTCGGGGACGTAGGTGTCCCCACAGCCATTGCCGCAGTTGATCTGCAGATGAGCCATCGATCCTTTGTGATCACACAGCGGAACTCTCAATGGAAGCACCAGTGTCGGTGTAAAAACCGGCAGACCTCGGGGTAGGGGGTCCCGAGCTGTGGATCTCGGACAGATGGTAACAGGAACAGGGAGACGGTGTTTACCCAGGTTTAGGCCCTCTTGATGGAGGTAAAACCTACATCCTGCTCTTGTTTATATTCATGGAGAAGTATCAAGTACAGAGTTGATCTACCTCGAGATCGTATGATCTAGTCCTAAGGCTAGGTGAATAACATTGTGTTGAGGTCCCTTCTAAGGGCTAAACCCCTCGGCTTATATACACACCGAATAGGGTATCTAGGGTTACAAGGTCTGTATTCAGGCGAGGAGACAGCTGGAGAAGTCTTGGAGCATACGTCCAGTCTTCGGCAGATGTAATCTTGTTCTTCCTTCTCGCATCCATCTTCCGGAGTCCATCTTGATAAGAATGAAGGCCCACTGGCCCAGCCCGAGGAATATGGGCCGACCAGGTTGGTACCCCCTAGTCCAAGACACCGTCACGCACCATGTTGCCTTGCCGTCTCCTCCTTTGTCGTCCGGTCTCCTCCCGAAGTTCTAGGGTCTCTTATGTCCAGAAAAAAATCATCAAAAAGTTTCATAGCGTTTGGACTCTGTTTGGTACTGATTTTCTGGAAAACCAAAAACAGGCAAAAAAACAGCAACTGGCACTAGGCACTGGGTTAATAGGTTAGTTCCCAAAAATGATATAAAATTGCATATTAAAGCATATAAAGGATCCAAGATTGATAATATAATAGCATGAAACAATCAAAAATTATAGATGCGTTGGAGATGTATCAACGGTCCAAGCCTTACAAAGAGGAATCTTCGATCACACCCCGCTGCTTGTTGACTCGGGGGAAGCGACACATGTGGGAAACAAGAACGTCTTTTCTTTCAAACTAGCATGGTTTGAGAGAGAAGGCTTCATCGACCTAATAGCCCAGGAATGGGCTAAGGTCACAGAAGGGAGATCAAATATTGAGTGATGGCAAAATAAGTTTAGGCATTTGAGGCAGTTCCTGAGGGGCTGGGCCAAAAATGTAAGCGGGATTTATAAGATGGAAAAAAGATAGGCTTATCCATCTTATAAATGAACTTGATCTAAAGGCCGAATCCATATTTTAGATGCGGACGAATGGGCATCTAAAACGGAGGCTGAGCAGAAATTGCGAGAGCTTCTCAAAGAAGAAGAGATGAAATGGGCACTTATAGGTAAAGTGCGGCAGATCGTCCAAGGAGACAACAATACCCAGTTTTTCCATATGATTGCAAATGGAAAACACAGAAAGAAGAAAAATTTCAGCTTGGTGCTCCCAAGGACACGAGAACCTAAAATTGTATATCTCTAATTACTATAAACAATTGTTTGGTGCTCCCGAGGACAATTTTGTGTCTATGGACGAGCACATGGTTGGGGATATTCCTCAGCTCAGGACAGACGAGAATGAGATTTTTATACGCACCATTTACAGAGAAAGAGGTGTTTGAGGCCATATCACAAATGAAGAATAATAAGGCACCAGGCCCAGACGGCTTCCTAGCAAAATTTTATAAGAAGTGTTGGCATATCATTAAGGGCGACCTAGTGTCGATGTTCCATGACTTGTTTAGTGGCCATCTGCAGCTATTCCACCTAAACTTTGGGACGATAACGTTGTTGCCAAAGAAGGAGGTGGCAGTGCGTATTGAGCAGTTCAGACCGATATGTCTGCTCAGTGTGAGCTTAAATGTTTTTACTAAAGTTGGGACAAACCTACTGACGCAGATTGCACATAGTGTGGTGCAACCAACTCAGACGGCTTTCATGCCGGGCAGAAACATACTTGAGGGTGTGGTTGTCCTACATGAAACACTTCACGAGATCCACTCGAAGAAACCGGATGGGGTGATCTTCAAGGTGGATTTCGAAAAAGCGTATGATAAGGTTAAATGGATGTTCCTCCACTAGGCCTTACGTATGAAGGGATTCGACGATTCCTGGAGGAAGCAGGTCGATTCATTTGTACAAAAAGGCAGCGTCGGGATTAAAGTGAATGATGACATAGGTCACTAATTCCAGATGCACAAGGGTCTAAGACAGGGGGGACCGATGTCTCCTATCTTGTTCAACATAGTAGCAGATATGTTGGCAATTCTGTTAGGAAGAGCTAAAGAGGAAGGCCAAGTAGGAGGACTAGTACCAAATCTAGTAGATGGTGGGGTGTCAATACTACAATACGCTGATGATACCATAATTTTCATGGAACATGATTTGGCAAAGGCCAGAAATATGAAGCTTGTGCTATGCCTATTCGAACAATTGTCGGGATTGAAGATTAATTTTAACAAAAGCGATTTTTTTTGCTTTGGGAGAGCCAAAGATGAACAAGATGCTTATAGACAACTATTCCGATGTGAACTAGGTACCCTACCATTTAGTTATCTGGGCATACCAATTCACCATCACAAGCTATCAAACAAGGAGTGGAAGTGTTTTGAAGATCGATTTGAAAAAAAAACTAAGCTACTGGAAGGGTAAGCTTATGTCATACGGAGGTCGGCTAGTACTAATAAACTCAGTGCTCACGAGTATGCCGATGTTCCTTTTGTGCTTCTTTGAAGTACCTGTAGGGGTGCTGAAAAGGTTGGACTTTTATAGATCATGATTCTTTTGGCAGTGTGATGAAATAAAGAGGAAATACAGGCTTACTAAATGGGATATCATTTGTAGGGTGAAGGACCAGGGCGGTCTTGGGATTGAGAATTTAGAGGTAAAGAATCTATCTCTGCTCAATAAATGGCTGTACATGCTTTCTGCTATGACTGAAGGCAAGTGGGTACAAATTTTACGTAATAAGTACCTACAATATAAGACATTTGCCCAGGTTACTGATAACCCACAAGTATAGGGGATCGCAATAGTTTTCGAGGGTAGTATTTCACCCAAATTTATTGATTTGACACAAGGGGAGCCAAAGAATATTTGCGAGTATTAGCAGTTGAGTTGTCAATTCAACCACACCTAGAGAACTAAGTAGCAGTTTTGTAGTGATTGTAACAGCAGCAGTAGCAAAGTAACTTAGCAAAAATCAATATGCGAAAAGCGTAGGCATTGGATCGGTGATGAATAATTATGTTGGATGACATTCACCATATAATAGTCACAACCTAGGGCGACACACAATAGCTCCAATTCATCAATGTAATGTAGGCATGTATTCCGTATATAGTCATACGTGCTTATATTAAGAACTTGCATGACATCTTTTGTCCTACCCTCCCGTGGCAGCGGGGTCCTTAAGGAAACTAAGGGATATTAAGGCCTCCTTTTAATAGAGAACCGGAACAAAGCATTAGCACTTAGTGAATACATGAACTCCTCAAACTAAGGTAATCACCGGAAAGAATCCCAATTATTGTCACCTTGGGGTATGCGGATCATAACACGTAATAGGTGAATACAACTTGCAAGATAGGATCAAGAACACAAATATATTCATGAAAACATAAAGGGTTCAGATCTGAAATCATGGCACTCGGGCCCTAGTGACAAGCATTAAGCATAGCAAAGTCATAGCAACATCAATCTCAGAACATAGTGGATACTAGGGATCAAGTCCTAACAAAATTGACTCGATTACATGATAAATCTCATCCAACCCATCACCGTCCAGCAAGCCTACGGAGAAATTACTCACACACAGTGGTGAGCATCATGAAATTGGTGATGAAGGATGGTTGATGATGACGACGGCGTCGAATCCCCCTCTTCGGAGCCCCGAACGGACTCCAGATCAGCCCTCCCGATGAAGAATGGGAGGTGGCGGCAGCTCCGTATCGTAAAACGCGATGAAAGTTCTCTTCTATTTTTTTCTCGGGGAAAGTGAATTGGAATTAGGTCAGACGGCCGCTTGTGAGCCCCACAAGGCATAAGGGCGCACCCTAGGGGGGGGGGGTCGCGCCCTGTTGCCTTGTGGGCAACAGGTGGCCCATCTTCTGTTGATTCTTGCGCCAATAATTTTTATATATTCCATAAAAAATCTCCAAAAAGTTTCATCCAATTCTGAGAACTTTGATTTCTGCACAAAAACAACACCATGGTAGCTCTGCTGAAAACAACAAAAGTCCAGGTTAGTTTCATTCAAATCATGCAAATTAGAGTCCAAAACAAGAGCAAAAGTGTTTGGGAAAGTAGATACGACGGAGACGTATCAACTCCCCCAAGCTTAACTCATTGTTTGTCCCCAAGCAATTCAGTTGACAAACTGAAAGTGATAAAGAAAAAAACTTTTACGAACTCTTTTGTTCTTGTATCCATATATAAGCTTAACTAGAACCCAAGTTTTCAGCAAAGATCATGAACTAACCATGCAAATGATAACACTTAGAAACTACATTTACTCATATCAATGGCATAATCAACTAGCGAGCAATAATAACATATCTCAAATGCCCACAATTTGTCAAAACAATCATGATATAGTACGATAACATGGTATCTCGCTAGCCCTTTCTGAGACTGCAAAACATAAATGCAGAGCACCTCCAAAGTTCAAGCAGCGACTAAACATTGTAATTCAGGGTAGAAGAGATCCAGTCATGATTTACCCAACATTAACTATACTCAATGCATAAGAATGACAATAGTACTCTCAGGATTGGTGCTTATAATGAGAAAGTGAGACTCAACAATAAAAGTAAAATAACATAAAGTAAATAGATAGGCCCTTCGCAGAGGGAAGCAGAGATTTGCAGAGGTGCGAGAGCTCGAAGCTTAAATCAGAGATGAAAATAATTTTGAGAGGTGTACTTTTCCTGTCAACGTCACGACCGAGGATTTTCAATATCTTCCATACTAAGCACATTATAGGCGGTTCCCAAGCGGAAAGGTAAAGTTTACTCCCCCTCCACCTTACCAAAACAAGCCATGGCTAGCCGAATTCACGGGTGCCCTCCATACCAACAACTTTCCGGGGGAGTTTGTTGCATTATATAATTTTTTTTTCATTTTGATAGTAGGACTGGGCATCCCAAATACCAGCCTCTCTTGTGCAATGACAAGTGAATAAACACTCATCTGAGAATAACTCGCTTAGCATGGAAGATACTGACCACCCCCTGTCGCTCCATGAGCGGTATGGGCACACAAAACAGATGTTTATTTGAATATTTAGAGGTGGCACATGCAAATGTACATGGAACGGCAGAGTAATACCGCATATAGGTAGATATAGTGGACTCATCTGGAACAACTTTGGTTTAAGGATTTTGGATGCACAAGCAGTATTCCCGCTTAGTACAGGTGAAGGCTAGCAATAGATTGAGAAGCGACCAACTAGAGAGCAAAAACGGTCATAATCATGCATTGAGAATAATTAACATCGAATACTATCATGAGTAGGATATAAACACCCTGAACATAAATATCGTAGAGGCTATGTTGGTTTTGAATCAACTACATGTATGAACATGTGCCAAGTGAAGCCACTTGAAACATTCAGAGGTGGCTACCATATTAACATACTACATCATAACTATTTTAATGCATGTTGACATCCAAGATAAATCATTATCCACTCCTAGCTACTTAAGCATGGCATGAGCAACTATAATCTCTAATTGTCATCACAAACATGTTTACTCATAATATGCTGAATCATGGATACTGAGTTAAACATATTTACAAAGATAAAAACAACAAGAGTTCATACCAGCTTTTCCTTGCCACAGTCACTTCATAAAATCATCATCATTATTTCCTTTCACTTGCATGACCGAATGATGTGAAAATAATAATAGTGCAAGAGTGTTGTGGACTAAGCTGGAATCTGCAAACATTTTATTCAAGGGAGAAGACAAGGTAACATTGGCTCTTCGTTAGATCAACAATAAAACATATGAGAGCCACTCAACATTTTCATCGTGGTCTTCTCCCTACGACGACTCAATGAAAAGAAAAGAAATTCAGAGAAACACACTGAAATATTTTTGGAGTTTTTAGTTTTTTCTAAAGAAAGCAAATTAAAGAAGAAAAACGAAAAGCGAGAAAAACTATTTACATGGGAGAACTCCCAACAAGCAAAAGAAGAAATGAGAAATCTTTTTGGGTTTTCTTTTAATACTATGAACTAACTAAAGAGAAAGAAAAACCGAAAAGAAACGAGAAATATTTTTGGATTTTTGAAGTTTTTCAAACACACAAGAAGAAAGCAGAAATAAAACTAACAGGGATAATACAATGAAAAAGGATGAACACCAACAACTGGAATGAATCTGTGAACATGAATGTAATGTCGGTGAGAAATACATACTCCCCCAAGCTTAGGCTTTTGGCCTAACTTGGTAATCACCACCCGTAGTATCCATCAGGACTGGGCAGATAGTACTGAGGCAGAGGAACTTGAGCGTCCCACTGCTAGACCTCGTTCTCCGTTGCAGCCACCTCTTTCCTGTAAGCTGTGATGTCTGCCGGCATGATGGTGTATCCATTCCTGGTATGAGAGTCAAACAAAGAGGGTGCAGGCAACAGAATAATATCGCGAGTTCTCTCCCTGAAAATCAGGTTATAACGAATGTAATGAGGAGGCTCGGGTTCATCAATAAAGTGGTGGTCGATCATGCCTTGTTGGTGTAGATAAATCTTAGGCAGCAAATAATCATTTGGACGAATAGCAACATTAAAATGTTTCGCGAGGCGCGAAGCATAAATACCGCCATGAACTTTACCCCTAGTCCTATTAGTGTGCAGGCGGCGTGCAATGATAGCACCCAATCTAAATGTGTTATCGCCGTGAATGGCACGACGTAAGATGGCGAGGTCAAGGGCACTGAGCGTACCACCTTCCTCCCTGGCAGTCAAGCATTTTCCTATTAATAAAGCAAAGTAGTGCATAGCAGGAAAATGCAAGCTAGTAACACGGGCTTTCGACACGCCCCTAAATTCTCCCATAGTCAAAGTGTGAAGGAAGTCCTTGAACTCCTCAGGCCGAGGCTCCCTCAAATCCCCATCAGAAGGGATCAAGCATATCTCACAAAACTCAGCTAGCGTTAACTAATGATGTTCAGCATATAAATCAACGCACCATGGGGATATCGAGCCTAGGCATGAAATAAAAATTTTGCACAAAGGAATTTGTAAGGATGTGGTGCTGGTCACACTCATCTGTGAGGAAGTCGGTCAGCCCGGCGTTCGTAACAAATTGTGCGAACTCTTCACGAAAACCGGCTTCGTTCATGAAGGTGTTGTGCGGCCACTCGCACGGTCGGACCTCCGTCCTGCGCGGAATGTTGAGGTCATGGTCAGGGGCATCCCCAAGGACACCCTTGGAGCTCCGGCTCGAAGAACCTCTCCGGAGGAAGTTCATTTTCCTAAGAACAAATTTCTGAAATTTTTGGACCACAAAAATATGTTAACAAAACTTCACAAGATTGATAGAAACTACTCCTACAAGTGCCTAGAGGCTATATCAAGCATTCAAACTACTTAGAACTCAAAGAATTCAACATGCAAGCTCATTATCAGTAGCACCAATAGCAGCAATTTATGCAAAATATAATCCACTAAAGCAAAAACTAATTGGAGCAATGGAGGAGTCACATACCAAGGAGCAATCCCTCAAAACAGTTTCGGAAACGGAGCTCCGAGCAAAGAGATCAAAAATCTCAGGTTTGGGAGCAAGAACACGAGAGAGAGAGCTACCACGATTTTTTTCTGGAGGTAGGAGATGAAGTGGGCTGAAGAGATAAGTGAGTGGGTCCCTGTGGGACCCACAAGGCATCTTGGCGTGCCCTGGGGGTGGCCGCACCCTGTTGCCTTGTGAGCAATAGGTGCACCCCCTGGGTTGTTTTCAGTGCCAAAAATTCTTAAATATTCCAGAAAAAATAATGTTAAAAATTTATTGCATTCTGAGCACTTTTATTTTTGGGTCATTTTTTATTGCACGGGTAATTCAGAAAACAGGATAATCATGGCATTTTGCTTTATTAAACTATAAATAACAGAGAGCAAACTATGATTACAGAAAGTTGTGCTTACTACATTCATCGACCACATGCCCCTCAAAAAGAATCTATTAATAAGGTTGATCAAGTCTTATTAACAAACTATTTCCGAGTAACATGAAACCGAAGAATTTTCGTATAACACTAAGTTACCTCAACGGGGATATGCATCTCCCCAACAATAAGAATTTCATATTTCTTTTTGACAGTAGGAAGAGGAAATTTAAATCCTCCAATAGTGATTGTCGAAACCTTTTCAATGCAATTGATACCATTCACTGAATTTTGCTTCCTCGAAAAATAAACCGTATGCTCATTACCATTGACATGAAAAGTGACCTTGCTTTGTTGCAATCAATAACAGCCCCTGCAGTGTTCAAAAAGGGTCTTCCAAGGATAATCGACATGTTGTCGTCCTCGGGCATACCAAGTATAACAAAGTCCGTTAAGATAGTAACATTTGCAACAACAATAGGCGCATCCTTGCAAATTCCAATAGGTATAGCAGTTGATTTATCAGCCATTTGCAAAGATATTTCAGTAGGTGTGAGCTTATTCAAATCAAGTCTTCTATATAAAGAGAAAGGCATAACACTAACACCGGCTCCTAAATCACATAGGGCAGTTTTAACATAACTTCTTTTAATGGAGCATGGTATAGTAGGTATTCCCGGATCTCCTAACTTTTTAGGTACTCCACCCTTAAAAGAATAATTTGCAAGCATGGTGAAAATTTCAGCTTCAGATATCTTTCTCTTATTAGTAACAATATCTTTCATATACTTAGCATATGGAGGCATTTTCAACATATCAGTCAAACGAGTGCGCAAAAAGACAGGTCTAAGCATTTCAAAAAAGCGCTCAAAGTCTTCCTCATCTTTATTTTTAGATGGTTTAGTAGGAAAAGGCATAGGTGTAACATCCAAAATTTTCAGATTTGGAATGTTAATAGGATCATTATTTTTATCATGATTTCTATGCATATTTGAATTTTCTGAATATTCAAATCGTTATTGCAACTTAAGGCAAAATTATTGGAATGGAGATAACAAAACTTCTCCCCTGTTATAAAAAGTTCATAATGACCAGAATATTATTTGGAGTTCACCTGTTGTACTTTTGCAATTTTATGAACTCAAATGATTTTTAGATTTGTCTTTTACTGCTCTTTGTGTGTTCTTTATTGCATAAAATAATTTTACAAAATTGCATTAGGGCTGGAAATGTATTTCCTGCAGTATATATTAGTAGTAATATTTTACTGTGTGTTCATAGTATTTTAGTAATTCGTTTTTGTATTTTGTCAAGCCAACATATTCCCTGTATAGTATGTTTATAAGCCAATTTTTATTGTTCATCTATACTGAACAGTACGCAGCCCAGCAACCCAGCATCGCTCGCGCGCGCTAACCAGCTAGCAGGCCAGCCCATTTTGGCGCAGCAAGCAGCCCACCCCGCAGGCCTCTTCTTCTTCTGTTTTTTTCCTCTCAGCCACTGCCAACCGGGTCCCGCCTGTCATCTCCCTCCTGGAGACGTGTTCGTCCCGAACACAGGAACACCGAACCGAATCGAATCGATGATTGCGATCGATTCTTGAGCCCCAAGACACGGGATCCACCCTATATAAGATCTCCAACCCCTCCACTTCCGATTTTTCTCCCGTTTGCCAACTTTCGTGCCCTAGCTCACCCGTACGAGCCGATTGGATCACGCCGGTGAGCGCCGCCGCTGAAGCTCCTTCATCGGTCGATTCCGTCACTGTAAGAGCATCCCAAGACCTTCCGTTGATCTATTCCTTCTTCTGAATTTCCCCGCAAATCCCTGACTTGGTTTTCTGGCCAAAATAGTAGCAGGTCGAGTTTGTGAGCAAAGACCGAGCCACCGGAGTTCCTCCAGAGCACCATCGGGCGCAGCAGCAACCGGAGCACGCCCCACTCTACAGTGACCCACGCGAAATTACCCCGACACACTAAGAATACTCCCTGTCATCTCTCTGTCACCGAAGACCCTCCGTGGCCGTTGACCGCATCACCACCGAGCCACCTCATTGTTCTTCTTCAACTCCGGCGCCACCCAGTCTCTGCTTTTCCGGTGAGCTTCGTGATCCGTCTGATCTGTTTTACACGGCTAGGATTAGATCTCTGTTTTTTTTTTGTTGAAACGTTTTTTCTGTTGTATGCCAGCCGTCCGTCGGTTAGCCATAGCAGCGGACACCGTATGGCCAATCGGACCACGCCACGTGGCACACACACAGAAGCGGCCGCAACAGCTCAAAAATGCTGCCATGGCACAGTTTTTGGGCAGATTTTGACCCAATTTTCATTTCGCTATAATTTTTTATCCGTTTTTCCAAATTCATCGATTCTTTTTCCTGTGTATTAGTATTGACCAGGAGAATCTAGAAGAACCAAATTTTCACATTTTTGAACTGTTTAAATTTGAAGTTGATCAAATTTAAAATTAATCTTCCGGAGGCCATATCTTTTAAACCGTTGATCCAAATTAGATGATTATTTTTGCGTTGTGATCCTATTATCATGTAGATAATATATACCTACTGATATGTTTCTGTTATTGGAGTTTTATTTGAATTCTTTGCTGTTGACTTTATTTTAGTGTTACGTGTGTACGGTTTATTTATCGATGCCTTCATTGAACGTATAGATTGTCCGGAGTCTGAAGTGGATCAGAGTTAAGCGTTAAGTACTTCAGCGTTGTTCCAGGCAAGTTGCACATTTCATTATAGTTAATCCTATATTTCTGCTATGCATGTGTAGTTGTTGTGCAATGATATATGTTTGGTTGATCATTATATTTCTGTGTTGTCATATTTGTGAATTGTTTGTATTATGTGATGGTGCGCTTAGCATTGTTATGGTAGACGTGGTTTGGGTGTCGAGTGATTAAAGAAAGTGGTGAGTGTTTATAGTTGTAGGCTCGGGACTTTTTCTCAGGTGAACGTGTCACTGGCTGAGCGCTCTATTGTCCCTAGAGAATGCGCCATGACTGAGCGCACTTGAGTTGTCGGGACTTAAATCGGGTGAATCCGTTGATGGCTGAGCGCTCTGGAGTCCCCATTGAATGCGTCATCGACTGAGCGCACTTGATACTTCTTGAAGATCCTTGTCATCTCATCATATGATTCTGAGGGTTCCCGTGTGCGGGTAATTTGGATGTGGTCTACTTCATCGTGTGACAATTGTGCTTGAATAAACCTTGACTAGTTAAGTGGAGGTAGGTGAAGTTAGTTTTATGCCAACCAAACTTGAGTGTATTGTTTGTCATACCTTGCATGTAGATGTAGGTTTACTATATCATTTATGTGTGATTTGCCAATACATTCAATGTATTGACCCTTGTGGCTGCAACCTATCATGTTGCAGGATACTCAGATGATCAGTGAGATACAGTAGGGTCACGAGTCTTCACTCAGCATTTCGCCAGTGGGCATTGATTGGACTCATCATTTGTTTATGCTACATTTCCGCTGTTATTATTGAATAAAGCTAGCTATGTGCTACATAGTTGTAATACTTCATAAATTCTGGATCATACATTGTAGTAAATGATGCACTTGTTATTTTGATATTACATCATGTACTGTGTGTGCTAGCGAACCGATCCAGGGACTAGCATAGTGAGCACAGAGACTCAAATCTTATTAGGTTTGGGTCGTTACAGATGGTATCAGAGCAGTGTGTTGACTGTAGGTCGTGACCCTAGAAAATGGATTAGAAAAGCCATAGGAGTGAAAAGCTTACTTTACAACTTTTGTCTACTTAGTTGTCTGACTATCATATTCATATCTTTTGCTAATTACCTTCTCTTTTCAACTGTAGATGACCCTTGTAGTATATTAGTATTATTGAGGAGATTTAGTTAGCAGACCACCATTTTGTTATAATGTTATCGTTATGCGTTTGTCTGCTTTGATTGATCATATGTGCTCTTTTGAAGTGACTACTTTAGGATTGTTTTGGTGATTTGTGTGAATTGAGTGTTTTTTTTAGTTGAAGTTTTGTTGCTATCATGAGCATATGGGTAGTGTTTCCCTTAGACCTATTTCTGTCTATATCTTACCTATGCTTACCCATTAGATGCCGCCAAGGCGTAACCCTAGAGGCAGTGGTTCAGGAGACAACAACGACCGGGACATACCACAATACATGCAATAGTTGCTTCAGGGACAGGCTCAGTTGATCCAGTTGCTTGCTCAGAACCAGAACAACAACAATAACAACAATCCACCACCACCCCAAGTTGATGCACTTACTCATTTCTTGAGGTTGAATCCTCAGAGGTTTTCTAGCACCCCTGAAACTATTGTGGCTGATGATTGGCTTCGCTCAGTTAATAGGAATTTTGAGACAGTTGGTTGCAATGATGCAGAGAGAGTGAGGTTTGCCTCACATCTGTTAGAAGGACCAGCCGCCGCATGGTGGGACAATTACTTGGTCACTTATCCTATTGCTACTATCACCTGGGAACAGTTTCAAGCAGGTTTTCCGCCGCACATGTGTCTGCTGGCGCCACGAGTCTCAAAAAGAAGGAGTTTCGCAGCTTTTGTCAGGGTGATCGCGCTGTGAATGCATATGTGGAGGAATTCAATAAGCTTGCATGTTATGCCCCTAATGATGTTAACACTGATGTAGCTAGACATGAGAAGTTTTTGGAAGGTTTGGATGATGAGTTGGGTGTTCAGATGACAATGGCGACATTCAACAATTGTCAGGAGCTTATTGATAAGGCTATTGTACTTGAAGGCAAGTTTCAAGAGGTGAGAACCGCAAGAGGAAGGCAAGCGACACAGAGTTCAACTCTGGAGGACAACAGAAGCACCGTAGTTCATCAACATCTTCTGAGTACTATGATTCTGAAGTGGACACGTATAATGGTCATAACCACGATGAACATAATCATCACAATGGCAATGGACACAAACATAATGGTCAAAGGAATGGCAACAACAACCACAATCCTTCGACGCCTACCAAAAAGGATATCAGTCAGTTACTTTGTTATAGGTGTAGGAACCAAGGGCATTATCCAAACAAATGTCCTGTGTTTAAGAACATGAATTATGACAATGGAAGTTCCAGAGAAGAGAAGTCTGATCATGTCGAAAGGGGACATGTGAACCACACAAGGGTGGGAACAGCTAATAATGCACCAGTCTTCGGTAAGAATTTAATCAACTTCCAGTATTATGACCGTTCTTTCAGTATTGGTGAATCATATTTATTCATGTTAAGAGATTTTTGGAGATATGCTATGAGTAAGCCTGAAAACCTTGAATATGGATTTATAAGTGTACCCATCTCTAACCATTGCTAGCCAACTCGACTCTCCAGGATGAGATTCATTTTAAGGGGGGTAGATTTGTAACATCCCAAATTTTCAGATTTGGAATGTTAATAGGATCATTATTTTTATCATGATTTCTATGCATATTTGAATTTTCTGAATATTCAAATCGTTATTGCAACTTAAGGCAAAATTATTGGAGTGGAGATAACATGACTTCTCCCCTGTTATAAAAAGTTCATAATGACCAGAATATTATTTGGAGTTCACCTAGTGTACTTTTGCAATTTTATGAACTCAAATGATTTTTAGATTTGTCTTTTACTGCTCTTTGTGTGTTCTTTATTGCATAAAATAATTTTACAAAATTGCATTAGGGCTGGAAATGTATTTCCTGTAGTATATATTAGTAGTAATATTTTACTGTGTGTTCATAGTATTTTAGTAATTCGTTTTTGTATTTTGTCAAGCCAACATATTCCCTGTATAGTATGTTTATAAGCCAGTTTTTACTGTTTATCTATACTGAACAATACACAGCCCAGAAACCCAGCATCGCTCGCGCGTGCTAACCAGCTAGCAGGCCAGCCCATTTTGGCGCAGCAAGCAGCCCACCCCGCAGGCCTCTTCTTCTTTTGTTTTTTTTCCTCTCAGCCGCTGCCAACCGGGTCCTGCCTGTCATCTCCCTCCTGGAGACGTGTTCGTCCCGAACACAGGAACACCGAACCGAATCGGATCGATGATTGTGATCGATTCTTGAGCCCCAGGACACAGGATCCACCCTATATAAGATCTCCAACCCCTCCACTTCTAATTTTTCTCCCGTTTGCCAACTTTCGTGCCCTAGCTCGCCCGTACGAGCCGATTGGATCTCGTCGGTGAGCGCCGCCGCTGAAGCTCCTTCATCGGTCGATTCCGTCACTGTAAGAGCATCCCAAGACCTTCCGTTGATCTATTCCTTCTTCTGAATTTCCCTACAAATCCCTGACTTGGTTTTCTGGCCAAAACAGCAGCAGGTCGAGCTTGTGAGCAAAGACCCAGCCACCGGAGTTCCTCCGGAGCACCATCGGGTGCAGCAGCTACAGGAGCACGCCCTACTCTACGGTGACCCACGCGAAATTACCCCGGCGCACTGAGAATACTCCCTGTCATCTCTCTGTCGCTAGAGACCCTCCGTGGCCGTCGACCGCATCACCACCGAGCCACCTCGCCGTTCTTCTTCAACTCCGGCGCCACCCAGTCTCTGTTTTTCCGGTGAGCTTCGTGATCCGTCCGATCTGTTTTACACGGCTAGGATTAGATCTCTGTTGTTGTTTTTTTCATTGAAACGTTTTTTCTGTTATATATGCCGGCCGTCCATCGGTTAGCCACAGCAGCCGCAGCAGCAGCTCAAAAATGCTGCCATGGCACAGTTTTTGGGCAGATTTTGACCCAATTTTCATTTCGCTATAATTTTTGATCCGTATATCCAAATTTATCGATTTTTTTCCTGTGTATTCGTATTGACCAGGAGAATCTAGAAGAACCAGATTTTCACATTTTTGAACTGTTTAAATTTGAAGTTGATCAAATTTAAAATTAGTCTTCCGGAGGCCATATCTTTTAACCCGTTGATCCAAATTAGATGATTCTTTTTGCGTTGTGATCCTATTAGCATGTAGATAATATATACCTAATGATATGTTTCTGTTATTGGAGTTTTATTTGAATTCTTTGCTGTTGACTTTATTTTAGTGTTACGTGAGTACGGTTTATTTATCGATGCCTTCATTGAACGTATAGATTGTCTGGAGTGTGAAGTGGATCAAAGTTAAGCGTTAAGTACTTCAGCGTTGTTCCAGGCAAGTTGCACATTTCATTATAGTTAATCCTATATTTCTGCTATGCATGTGTAGTTGTTGTGCAATGATATATGTTTGGTTGATCATTATATTTCTGTGTTGTCATATGTGTGAATTGTTTGTATTATGTGATGGTGCGCTTAGCATTGTTATGGTAGACGTGGTTTGGGTGTCGAGTGATTAATGAAAGTGGTGAGTGTTTATAGCTATAGGCTCGGGACTTTTTCTCAGGTGAATGCGTCACTGGCTGAGCGCTCTATTATCCCTAGAGAATGCACCATGACTGAGTGCACTTGAGTTGTCGGGACTTAAATCGGGTGAATGCGTTGATGGCTGAGTGCTTTGGAGTCCCCATTGAATGCGTCATCGATTGAGCGCACTTGATACTTGTTGAAGATCCTTGTCATCTCATCCTATGATTCTGAGGGTTCCCGTGTGTGGGTAATTTGGATGTGGCCTAGTTCGTCGTGTGACAATTGTGCTTGAATAAACCTTGACTAGTTAAGTGGAGGTAGGTGAAGTTAGTTTTATGCCAACCAAACTTGAGTGTATTGTTTGTCATACCTTGCATGTAGATGTAGGTTTGCTATATCATTTATGTGTGATTTGCCAATACATTCAATGTATTGACCCTTGTGGCAGCAACCTATCATGTTGCAGGATATTCAGATGATCAGTGAGATACAGTAGGGTCGCGAGTCTTCACTCAGCATTTCGCCAGTGGGCATTGATTGGACTCATCATTTGTTTATGCTACATTTCCGCTGTTATTATTGAATAAAGCTAGCTATGTGCTACGTAGTTTGTAATACTTTATAAATTCTAGATCATACGTTGTAGTAAATGATGCACTTGTTATTTTGATATTACATCATGTACTATGTATGCTAGCGAATTGATCCAGGGACTAGCACAGTGAGCACAGAGACTCGAATCTTATCAGGTTCGAGTCGTTACAATAGGTTTTTGAACCCATGGTTCTCTTTCCTTTCCATGTTTTCTAGCAACGAAGTCTCTTTTGTCATATCTTTTATTCTTAGGAGGAGGGTTATCAAGATCATTAGCAGGTTCTATTTCTACATCATTATCTGGTTGAGCATCAACATGAACATCATCATTATCATTATCATTATCACTAGGTGGATGTTCATTACCAGATTGTGTCTCAGCATCCGAAATAGAAACATCATTATGATTCTCAGGAGGTCTTTCTATCTCGGGTTCACTAGAAGCATGCAAAGTCCTATCATTTTTATTTTTCTTTTTCTTCTTAGATGGACAAGGCACATCAATATTACTTCTTTGAGAATCTTGCTCAATTCTTTTGGGATGACCTTCAGGATACAAGGGATCCTGAGTCATTCTACCTCCTCTAGTCATTACCCTAACAGCATGATCATTCATTTTATTATCCATCTCATTAAGCAAATCATTTTGTGACTTAGCTATTTGTTCTAACTGAGTCTGGACCATAGAAGCATGTTTACTTAAGCCCTTAACATCATTAGCAATTCTAAACATCAAATCACTCAAGTGATCAATCATGATTGCATTTCGTTTTAATTGATTGCTAACATACATATTGAAAATCTCTTGCTTAACAATGTAATTATCAAATTCATCCAAACATTGAGTAGCAAATTTATTATAGAGAATATCACTTTCATTGAATCTACGAAGAGAATTTACCTCTACTACCTGTGCCGGGATATCAAGTCCATGTATTTCTTCAATAGGTGGTACATTCTTAACATCTTCAGCTTTAATACCTTTTTCCTAGATTTCTTGGCTTCTTGCATATCTTCTGGACTGAGAAATAGAATACCTCTCTTCTTTGGAATTGGCTTAGGTGGTGGTTCAGGAAGTGTCCACTCATTATCATTCTTTAATATATTATTCAATAGTTCTTCAGCTTGTCCAACAGTTCGTTCCCTGAAAACTAAACCAGCACAACTATCTAGGTAGTCCCTAGAAGCATCGGTTAGTCCATTATAAAAGATATAAAGTATTTCATTTTTCTTAAGAGGATGATCAGGCAAAGCATTAAGTAATTGGAGAAGCTTCCCCCAAGCTTGAGGGAGATTCTCTTCTTCAATTTGCACAAAATTAAATATTTCCTGTAAGGCAGCTTGTTTCTTATGAGCAGGAAAATATTTTTCAGAGAAGTAATATATCATATCCTGGGGACTACGCACACAACCAGGAGCAAGAGTATTAAACCATTTCTTAGCATCACCCTTTAATGAGAAAGGAAACAACTTAAGAATATAGTAGTAGCGAATTTTTTCCTCATGAGAAAATAGGGTGGCTACATCATTCAACTTATTAAGATGTGCCACAACAGTTGCAGTTTCATAACCATGAAAAGGATCAGATTCAACCAAAGTAATTAACTCAGGATCAACAGAGAATTCATAATCCTTATCAATAACAAATATAGGAGAGGTAGCAAACTTAGGATCATATTTCATTCTCTCCATCATAGACTTTTCTTTAAGCTTAGCCAGTAATTTTCTAACATCATCTCTATCATTACAAGCAAGAATTGCCCTAGCTGTCTCTCCATCAAAAACATAACCATCAGGTATCTTAGGTATTTCAACTCTAGTAGGAGGACTAGGCATAATACGTGAATCATAATTTTCAAGAGTTTCAATATCTTCAATTTCTTTAGCTTTAGCAATTTGTTCATCAAGAAATTCTCCTAGTGGCACAGTATCATCAAGCATAGTACTAGCATCATCAATAGTTTCATTCATAGCAGAAATTGTATCATCAATTACTTGCGACATATCAGAATGAATAGCAGGTGGTGGTGTCGCAAGCCTACTCAAAACAGAAGGTGAATCAAGTGCAGAGTGTGATGGCAGTTCCTTACCTCCCCTCGTCTTAGAGGGAACGATCTTGGTCTTAGCGTCTTTCAGATTCTTCATAGTGAACAACAGATATAAATCCCAAGTGACTCAACAAATAGAGCTATGCTCCCCGGCAACGACGCCAGAAAAAGGTCTTGATAACCCACAAGTATAGGGGATCGCAACAGTTTTCGAGGGTAGTATTTCACCCAAATTTATTGATTCGACACAAGGGAAGCCAAAGAATATTTGCGAGTATTAGCAGTTGAGTTGTCAATTCAACCACACCTAGAGAACTAAATATCTGCATCCAAGTGTTTAGTAGCACAGTAATAACAGTAGCAATAGGAATAGAAAAAGTAACAGTAGCAGTTTTGTAGTAATTGTAACAGCAACAGTAGCAAAGTAACTTAGCAATGATCAATATGCAAAAAGCATAGGCATTGGATCGGTGATGAATAATTATGTTGTATGGCATTCACCATATAACAGTCACAACCTAGGGCGACACACAATAGCTCCAATTCATCAATGTAATGTAGGCATGTATTCCGTATATAGTCATACATGCTTATATTAAGAACTTGCATGACATCTTTTGTCCTACCCTCCCGTGGCAGCAGGGTCCTTAAGGAAACTAAGGGATATTAAGGCTTCCTTTTAATAGAGAACCAGAACAAAGCATTAGCACTTAGTGAATACATGAACTCCTCAAACTACAGTAATCACCGGAAAGAATCCCAATTATTGTCACCTTGGGGTATGCAGATCATAACACATAATAGGTGAATACAACTTGCAAGATAGGATCAAGAACACAAATATATTCATGAAAACATAAAGGGTTAAGTTCTCAAATCATGGCACTCGGGCCCTAGTGACAAGCATTAAGCTTAGCAAAGTCATAGCAACATCAATCTCAGAACATAGTGGATACTAGGGATCAAGCCCTAACAAAATTGACTCGATTACATAACAAATCTCATCCAACCCATCACCGTCCAGCAAGCCTACGGAGAAATTACTCACACACGGTGGTGAGCATCATGAAATTGGTGATGGAGGATGGTTGATGATGACGACGGCGTCGAATCCCCCTCTCCGGAGCCCCGAACGGACTCCAGATCAGCCCTCCCGATGAAGAACAGGAGGTGGCGGCGGCTCCGTATCGTAAAACGCGATGAAACTTCTCTTCTATTTTTTTTCTTGGGGAAAGTGAATTTATAGCATTGGAATTAGGTCAGACGGCCGCTTGTGGGCCCCACAAGGCATCAGGGCGCGTCCTAGGAGGGGTCGCGCCCTGTTGCCTTGTGGGCAACAGGTGGCCCATCTTCTGTTGATTCTTGCGCCAATAATTTTTATATATTCCATAAAAAATCTCCAAAAAATTTCGTCCAATTCCGAGAAATTTGATTTCTGCACAAAAACAACACCATGGTAGCTCTGCTGAAAACAACGTCAGTCCGGGTTAGTTTCATTCAAATCATGCAAATTAGAGTCCAAAACAAGAGCAAAAGTGTTTGGAAAAGTAGATACGACGGAGACGTATCAGTTACCGCTAGACCCAATGATTCACTTTTCTAGAAGGGGTTGATGAGAACGAAAGTAGCTTTCTTCAACAGAACCAAATTCATCATTGGAAATGGTAATTCGACTAGATTCTGAGAGGATACATGGTTAGGGTAGACGCTTTTAGCCACACAATATCCGTCTCTCTATTACATTGTACAGCGTAAGGAGGCTTACGTTGCTACAGTATTACAATGGGAGATCTTTAGTAGGAGACCGATGGGAAGCATGGCTACATCTGGTGAGAAGGTTGATGGATGTTAACCTCTCGAATGAGACCAATAGTATTCATTGGAGATTAACTATGAACGGCATCTTCTCAGTGAAATCTATGTATACGGACCTAATTGACTCTGGTCTGATTCCGAAATCGATGCATATTTGGAAGATCAAGGTGCCGATAAGAATCAAGGTCTTCATGTGGTTTGTTCACAAGGAGGTGGTTCTGAATAAAGATAACTTGGCAAAACTTAATTGGGAGGGTAGTCAAAGATGTAGCTTTTGTGATCAAGATAAAACTTTCAAACACCTCTTTCTCGATTGTTCGCTGGCCAAACTTCTTTGGCGTTCAGTTCATATAGCCTTTAATATCACCCCTCCAAATAGTATTCACACATTATTTGGGACATGGCTAAATGGAGTAGAGACAAATATTGCGAGACATATTCAGATAGGAGTATGTGCATTACTTTGGGATATATGGAACTGTAGAAATGATATGTTTTTTAACAGACAAACTCGTATAATTTTTTTGCAGATTATCTACAGGGCCACTGCTTGGATCCGTACATGGTCGCACTACTGGGAAAGGGCTTATAGGTGAACCCAAATGAGTGGCGGGCGAGGCAGGGCACCCGCCACAGCTATTTTTGAAAACAAGCAGTGGCGGGTAGCAAACACTGACCGCCACAGCTAATAGCGTAACTGTGGCGGGCAGAACTCATGACCCGCCACAGGTACAATCTCTCGGACGGGACTTGTTTGCGTAACTCAGTAGTGATGGGCCCTATCTAGGGCCCGCCACAGGTAGATGACCAAGCAGTGGCGAGCGATGACTAGCATCCGCCACTAGCTATATTTGCTGGATGTCCAATTTTGGCAGAACATAGCTGTGGCGGGTCCTGCTGACTGCCCACCAGTGGTAGGTTAAACAGCAGTGGCGGGCTGTCTTTTATGCTCACCACAAAATATTTTCCCACGCGGGGTTGCTGTCCACGTCACTTAGCAGTGGCGGGCCCTTGCTAGCGCCCGCCAGTGATAATATTGTGTGTAATGTTTGCTTCCTTGTTCAGTAGCTTCCCCTCCCCAATTCCTTCTTCCTCTCCCACAACGCCCTCTTCTTCTTCCTCCTACTCCTCTCACCATTGGTCATCCACCACATCTCTCTCTTCTTGATTTCATCCGATCGAATTGAGACGAGGAGACACGTTTTAGGTGAGAATTCTTTTCTAAATTGTAGCTCTCTATATATATGCTTAAATTTGAGTAGTATGTATCATTGTATGAGCATGCATGCGTAGTTGATTGTTGGTGTGGCGCGGTGGACGTGTTGGGCGATTCAACATTCGGTTGATTGCAAGCTTTTGTTGAAATTTTGCAGGGAATACAAATGAGTGCCAAATCTCATCAAAATGTTGATTAATTTCCATTTCATCTAGTTGGTGTCACTCAATATGTCCAATTTTTAGCAAAGGTCATGCCGAATTTTTAAATTTTCCATGTTCTTAGATCGAATAGTAATCGATTACATTATGTATGTATGTTGCAGGTTTTGGCGTCGAATGATGGATCGTAGTTGGATGTACTCCATACCATGGGTGTCCAATGATTTTGTTAATGCTTTGATGGAGTTCTTACAGTTTGCGGAGGAATATGTTAGGAAAAGGGGTTCGAAGAAAATATGTTGTCTGTGTGTTGTTTGCGAGAATGATGTTATGTACACAATTGAATCAGGAGAGTTGCATAAGAACTTGTTGGCTAGTGGTTTCATGCCCGGTAATACGACATGGACAAGTCATGGTGAGGATGGGATGTCATGTGAAGGAGCGGAACATGATGACGAACAAGAATGGATGATGGATGGACATGCTGAACAATCTGACGGTGATGAAGATGACGAGTCCGGTGAAGAGTCCGATGAAAGTGATGAGGAGGCCAAAGTGGAGGAGGCAATCATCTGGGGCAAATTGGCGGGAATGGTGCACGACGAACACATGCAAGAGTTGATCGCGAAAGAGACTAGCACTGAGACAGCTTCTCGTAGAGGGGTTACCAAACTGGCGACTCTCGTGAAGGACTCAACAACTCCTTTGTACACTGGTTGCAAGGCAAAACACACCCGACTAAGTGTCACGATGAATCTTATGGACATTAAGGCAAAAAGCAATAGCACAGACACTTTGGTCAATATGAATTTGAAGTATTTGCATGATGTTCTACCTGAAGGCAACGTGTTGCCAAAAAGTATCGATGAGGCAAGGAAGGTGTTGTGTCCTCTTGATATGGAGCCGATAAAATACCATGCATGCAAAAAAGACTGCATCATTTACCGGAACGAGTACTCCAACCTAACAAGGTGTCCAACTTGCAATTTTCCCCGATTCAAGTGGGGAAATAACGGTCGGGAAGACATTGATGATGATAGAGCACCTGCTAGCGGTACTCCTTATAAGGTTGTATGGTACTTTCCAATCATTCCACTCCTGAAGCATTTGTATGCAAACAAGAAGCAGGCAAAGCTTATGCTTTGGCATTCTAAGAGGAAGAAGGATGACGGAGTGATTAAACACATTGCAGATGGTCGGCAGTGGAAAGCAATCGATGACGAGATCCCTCATTTCAGTGGAGATGATAGGAACGTCAAGTTGGGCTATAGCGTGGATGGTCTGAATCCCTTTAGCAACCAAAACAGTGTGCATAGCTCCTGGCCTGTGGTTGTCTGCATCTACAACCTCCCCCCGTGGGTGTGCACGAAGACAAAGTATCTACACATTGTCATGCTAATTCAAGGGCCAAGCCAACCGGGTAGTAATCTGAACTTGTATCTGCGGCTATTCAAGGAGGATCTAGAAATTTTATGGTCAGATAAAGGGGTGCGGACATATGACGCTAAAACGGGTACGTATTTCCCTATGAAAGTTATGCTGCTCACGACAGTGCAGGACTATCTGGCATACGGTTATAATTCGGGTCAGGTTTGCCACGGGAACTGCGCATGTGTTAGGTGCATGGATGAAACTCATTCTCTATATCTGAAGGCCTCTCATAAAACAGTTTACATGGGGCATATAAGATGGCTGAATAAAAATGATGAATGGAGAAACAAAGAAGATTTGTTTGATAACACAAAAGAAAAGCGAGGGAAGCCATGCAAGAGGAGTGGAATAGAAACCCTAGAAATGTTGAACAACTGGGAAGAGTGTCCAGAGCTTGGAAAGAAATGGAAGAGAGTGAAGCTACTCTTAAAAGTATGGAAAACGCGGAGTCCATTTTGGGACTTGAAATATTGGAAGTTTCTCTCCACGTCCCATTGTATCGATGTCATGCATATCACGAAGAATGTTTGCAAGAGTTTGGTTGCTACCATTTTGAACATCCTAGACAAGACAAAAGATACGGGGAGCTCTGATACGTCTCCAACGTATCTATAATTTTTTATTGTTTCATGCTATTATATTATCAATCTTGGATGCTTTATATGCAATTATATGCTATTTTATAACATTTTTTGGGACTAGCCTATTAACTCAGTGCCCAGAGCCAGTTCCTGTTGTTTTTTTTTTTGCTTGTTTTTGGCTTTTCAGAAAATCAATATCAAATAAAGTCCAAACGGAAAAAAAATCTTTAGATTAATTTTTTCTGGACCAGAAGGGACCCTAGAAGCTTCGGGAGGAGACCAGACGAGATACGAGAGAGCCACAAGCTCGAGGGGCGTGCCCCAGGGGGGTAGGCGCGCCCCCTGAGCTTGTGGGGCCCATGCAGCTCCGTTTGACCTTATTCAAAGCCTATAAATTCCCAAATATTACCAAACCAACAGAGAGCAAGATGATATAACTTTTCCACCACAGCAAGCTTCTGTTCTTCCGCGACCCCATCTGGAGGCCTTTTTCGGTAATCTTCCGGAGGGGGAATCGATCACGGAGGGCTTCTACATCAACCTTGCTGCCCTTGCGATGATGTGTGAGTAGTTCACTGATACGTCTCTGTCGGTGTAGTGAGAACTAAGGCCTCACAAACCTTCTAAGCTTGGGATTATGCCAGTCTAGGGCTGTTGCGAAGCAGCCCCAGCAAAAAAACCAACCTTGCCGGCAAGCAAGACATCCGGCAAGCACTACATCAACAAGGAAAAAGCTCGTTGGGGAGAAGATTCTTCCCAACGGTATGACTTCCCGGCAAGACAAGACCCGGCAAGGACAGAGCCGGCAAACCAAGGCCTCTAGACAAATCATCAAAGAGTCGCCTGGAAGACCAAGACGGCGCCGGCAAGCCAGAAGCCGGCAAGCTCAAGCTTCAAGCCGACAAGCTCCCTCCATCGAGTCACTGCACCTACCTGTCAGGCTCTTGCCGACAGATGGCGGGCGCGCAGATGGTTAGGTAGAGCCTGTCGGGGCACATAGCAGATCGTTGCTCAAGAAATACCTTTATTGACACATGTCCTCATGTGTGTGGCAACTACCTTTAGCCCTCTGTATTTACCATTTTGCCATTGTGGTAGCCCCTTTCATCTATAAAAGGAGGGCCATGGCAACCTTTACAAGGGGTCGGAACCCTGCCCATTCGCAGTAGCCTAGCTGCGCCCCCGAGCTCCGTGCTGGGAGGCCGCGCTCTCTGTAATGGCGGGGCTTGCTCAAACACAATCAAACCACCAAAGCAGGAGTAGGGTTTTACACTTCACAAGCGGCCCGAACCTGGGTAAATCCCTGTGCGCGCCGAGCTGCTGGATCTGCTCTTTGTGTGATGCGTCCCCTTAGCTGAGCCACAAAGGGGCCTCGCAGGTCCCATAGATGGTTGTTTTCCCACGACATCTTTGGCGCGCCAGGTCGGGGCACGCGTACGCGAATCTGCTCTAGCAGCGTTGGCTTCATCTTCATCATCAACGGTGTCCAACAAGAGCAAGGGCGTCACCGCTGCGTTTACTTCCAAAGTGCAGTTTTAACTATTTGCGATGGTGAAGACGGTGGTGGCCAAACTTATCACCATATCAGCGACATCAGCGGCACAACATTCGTCATGAGCAATTCGAGCGCCATGCGTGATGCTCTGATGAATCGCAGTGTTTTCGCCATGCTACAGAAAGAGCTAAGTTCTAATACTTTAGTTACTTTCTGTTATCTAGCCTTTTCCTCGAATGGCATTTTTGTGCTTAACCTGTGCACGGAGGAGCACTCTTGAAACATCCTGCGCTCTGGGTTGTTCTGGGTCTGCCCGACAACGTCGCTACAGCTGCGTTTGTTTCCAGAGTGTTAAGATTCCGAGAAGGCGGCGTTCTCGATAGGCTACTAAACAGGACCTGGTCCTAAGCGTCGTCGACCAGATCGTGCGCAACCGGAAAGCATTCCAGCAAGCGTAGGAAATAGTTGTGCAAAAATGCAATCATTTAAGGAAAAAGGCTTAACAAGTTTTTGTTCTTTTAAGATTTCTATGGCCCGTACGCTAAGGAGCCTTTTCGGAGTTGGTTGCACTCCTAGTTGCCTCGAGTCCGCTTGGCGACGTGAGCAGCTGCACTAGCGCCGACAAGGTAAACCTTTTTGGGAGGCGGCGTTCCCGGCAAGCTGCTAAGGACATGTTTCCTCAAGCGCTGCTGACTGGAGCGTGCGCACCGGGAAGCACTCCGGCAAGCGAGGGGGATATTCAGCAGAAATCAAGTTTTCACATGAGTTAAGTGCGAACCAGACACTAATTAACTTATTGTGTTAAAACACTGTTGCGGCATTTTTATGCCCGAATCAGTGTTGCAGGTAAATGTGTGGAAGATAGCTTCGTGGTAGCACCAGCCTTGGTATTTTCAGAAGCTGCCACTGAGCATTGAGAACGTCAGAGTTCTCTACTGAGATCGAAGCCTTTCCGGCAACGATCTTGCCGGTGTCGAGAACCTTGGAGTTCTCCGCTGAAAACCAAAAGCCTTGCCGGGGCTGGCCCTCCCGGCAAGCCGGCATCGAGAATCTCCGAGTTCTCTGCTGAAACAAAAAGACTTGCCGGGGGCTGGCCCTCCCGGCAAGCCGGCATTGAGAATCTCCGAGTTCTCTGCTGAAATCAAAAGCCTTGTTGGGGGCTATCATAACTCTTTGTCAATTTTTTTATGTTTCGATAATAACTCTTTGTCAATTTTGTAGTTCGACGAATGGATCCCCACGCCGGAGCATCATCTCAAGAGGAACTCAACTACAACAACCCTGACGTTGAGACGGGCGCCCCCGACGTCGAGACGGGCGACGACCAACATGAAGAACCGCCCACCAGGCGCGGAGAAATGAGCCACACCGACGGGACTTCATCCAGCACCGCCGCCGGCAACAAGAGCAGCGGTAAGGCTAGGGAACCGAACAAGCTTCACGAAGGTATCATTACAATAACCCAAGTTGGCCCAAAAGGAGAGCCCGTCGCCCCAGATGTTGCGGCAAAAACATATAGCAAAATTCTAGGTTGCATCTTGCGAAATAACGTCCCCATCGGTTGCAAAGATTTCGGTGGAGAAAAGGAGAAGCTACTCGAAGCGTTACACCGGAGTTATGCATTTCCGCCTGAATCTAAAAAAAGACCAAAGAGTATGCCCTCTCGAAATGGCCAAAGATATTTAGGGACTGGAAGAGCAGTGCCCATTGCAATCTCCTGGGTAAGGAATTCGAGACCGTTAAGTGGCTTAATCCCAATATGGATCTCAATGAATGGTCGAAGTTTCATGAATCATCAGAAAGCGAGTCAAGCAAGGAGGTCAGCGATCATTTCCATAATTTACGGAAATAGTTGCCAGGTGACCACCGTCTGGGCCCTGGTGGTTACAAAGCTACAATACCCAAGTGGGAGAAGGAGGCTGCAGACTTTGAAGCCGCGGGTAAACCACCCCCATTCTCGGAACATCGAGATTGTCCGCGTGACTTTCGTTTCCTCAGGGCCCGTGCAGTCCCAGATACTAACGAGTTGGTCCTCCCGACGCCGTAACTTCGCTCGATGGAGGAGAGCCTTGTAACGTCACTGAAGACTAATAATTTAGTACCTACTACAATTAGTACCATACTAATCGTTTACCACAACTTATGTATTTTTTTAGAGAAAAATGAAGGAGGAATTTGGACCCGGTCCAGAAGAATCTCCGTATGGCTATAGGTATGACGACCATCTTACAAGGGCTATGAACGAGGGCTCTGGGGTTGACAGGAAGCCCAAGACTGGGCGTGTGTTGGGCGCAGGTAGGATGTTGTGGGACCAGGCATATCCCCAGACCAAAGAGTTAAAAAATATAGAAGGAAAAATAGGGTTGATGACAAGATCGACGCCAAAGTAGATGCGAAAGTAGCTGCAGCAATTCAAAAAAAGTTAGCTGAAATATTTCTGCAAGGCACGCCGAGTCCTACCCAGCATCATCTGTATAGTAGCACCCAACAGCCACGAGCATCGCAAGATGTTTCATGCTGGCTGCTAGCCAAATTGAACGGCGTGCCGATGAAAGTTGCCAAGGGGCAAATAATTCCGTTTACAGATGGTACTAGAATGATGCACGGGGTCGTCCTGCCACTGGAAATGATGAGGGTGCTCATGCAGAATGTAATGCTAGGCTTTGAATTTTGTCCGTTGCCTCACCCCCCTAAAGAAGGCATCACTACGTTAGGACAAGTGACATGGGGCTACCTGCTTAAGTGGCCACTCAGTGATATAGAGGATATTAGTCCACACGGATTCTCTGGTACTGACGGTGATCCCGCCTTAGCGAACCTTACCCCCCTTTCCAACTTTGACGGCACCGGAGACATAGCCAAGGATATTCCGCAATCAGCGAAGAAGGATCTACGTTCCGATTGCGGACCATCCGTAGACAAGCCACATGTGCCAATTGTCTTCCCCGAAGGACATAAATGGAATCAGTATAAGCCCGGCGAACCATCGTTATCGGACTCTACGTTGATGACCCTCTCGACCGATCTTAATGTTCTACACGACGATGTGGTACATAGATCAAAAGAAGGTCAACAAGGTTACAGGGCCAAGGTTGTACAAGGTTATAATTTCGTCGTTCAGTTTCCGGCCAATATAATTGATCTGCCATTTAATGAGGTGATCCATGGAAATATATTATATGTGAGTGCACTCTCCCAGAGTTAATGAGGCTTTGGGCACTTCATCGAGCTTCAGATCCCTTACTCGGGCATAGTAAAGTGTCTTTACCTGGTCCTTTTTACATGCACTGCCACAACCTGGAATCCAAAATTAGCCAGGAGCTCATCTCAGACTACCTGTTCACATGCCTGATTACGACTGATCCGCAAAAGGACACCTTTCTGTTGCCATACTGTGACAAGTAAGTTGTTAATGTTCACTCATTTATTATGAAACATATATAGTTGACCTTCTAGTTTGATCTCATCCATGCTAATTTCTTCGTTTATTGCGCAGCGACCGACATTGGATCGTAATCGCGCTATTGCCGATGCAAGGCTTGGCATATTTCTTCGATTCGAAGAGAGAACCTCAGAAGCAATGGACAAAACCGAAGGAGGTTCTAAATGATGCTCTACGCAAGTGTAAGAACTTCAACAACAAGGTAACACAATATTCAGAATTCAAGTTCATCACTAGCGCTTGTTGCTATCAAGAACCAAATGTCAAAACCTTCCATATGTCTGGCTACTTTGCCATGGCTGTCATGAACAAATTTTTGAAGAAAAGTCAATATTTGTGAAATCATAGCCAGATCATCAAGTGGTCTGAGGAGATGGAAAAGGACATTGACATAGGGGAATTATTAAGTGAGCCTGAGCGCATCCAAAAGGTGTTGGCCAAAATCATCAACAAGGAGGTTGTAAATGAGGATGGGAAGTTCCACTGCTCGCCAGAGTTAGATGAAGAACGACTTCATCGGATCGAAGACACATTTCGGTCATCGCTTGCCAGCGAGTAGCCAAGTCGAGACAATTTTTTGAAACAGCTTCATAAACTATTGATTATGTGTTGAGACACGCATGTTTGTATCCCCACACTTTTTATACTCAACTCCTTTGCTTCACTATTACTCTTATTTATTGTGGCGACGTTGTAATAATTAATATACTACATGATTGTTTGAATGCTGAGACAACATTCTATATTTGTATTGCAATGTGATGATTAAGTGCGAAATACTGTAACCACGTCATTAATGCTGCCACAACAGCAAAAAACGTTGTCATGGCAGCAGTTCTTCTATAGGCCTAGACCACTACCAGTGGCGGGCAGAGAAATAGTTGTGGCGGGCACTATTTACTGCCCACCACTGATTCTACTAACAACAGTGGCGGGCAGAGAGAACAGTTGTGGCAGGCACTATTTACCGCTCGCCACTATAATACGCCCACCAGTGGCATAGCAGTGGCGGGAGGTCGGTGGCGGGCGGCCCTAGGCGCCTGGCCCGTCACTACTGCCCTTTTTGCGCCCGCCACTGCTAGGCATTCCTGCAGTAGTGTCATTACTCACTCCTGCGGAAGCCAGGGAGCCTGTGGTTAGGAGATGGTAGCTCGGGATATTTACAACCGGTTTGGATGGCGGTCCAGTAATAGGCTAGGTGTTTAGTCATCTCGTCCTATTTTCGCCGGTTGTGGCAACTTTTAATTTCTTGATTACTTTTTCAGTTCTGGGCGAGCTTGTTCCGGACCTCAGACATTTTAGATACTTTGCTTAATAAAGGGGTTGCATGCATCATTCTGATGCAGAGGCCGGGGGTAATCCTCCTTTTCTAAAAAAATCACTTGGTTGAAGGAGGGAGAGCGGAACAGCGCATACTTCACTGGCATGCGGTTTGGAGGGCTAGGTGGAAACATATTCAGAGGCTCCGTAAACACGTGGTGTAATGTACCCTCGGATATGGAACGCATGGCAACATCCTACTTCGAGGAGGTACATATGGAAGACCCTACCCTAACTCCTAAGATGGTTCTTGATTGAATTCTACCCAAGGAGATGGAGGAGATTAATGTATCGCTGTGTGCACCTTTCTCGGAGTAAGAAGTCTCAGATGTCCTCTTTCAGATTGTCCCTCTCAAGGCTCCGGGACCTGACAGTTTTCCTGCTAGGTTCTTTGAGCATAATTGGGTTGTCCTAAAAAAATGAAATCATAGCAACAGTTCTGGAGTTTTTTCAGTCATGAATTATGGCAGATGGAATCAATGATACTGCCATTGTCCTAATCCCCAAGGTTCCACATCCAAAGGAACTGAAGGATTTTAGGCCAGTTAGTTTATGCAATGTGGTGTATAAGGTTGTCTCAAAGTGCTTGACAAATTGCCTCCAACCATTGCTTACAGATCTTATCTCATAAAAATAAAGTGTTATTATTCAGGGACGTCTTATTTCTGACAATTCGATAATTGCTTTTGAATGCACTCACTATGTTCAGTCCTTGAAGCTAAATTTTCCGGGTGCTTCTACCTATAAGCTAGACCTTTCTAAGGCCTATGACCATGTGGACTGGGATTGTTTTGGAGAAGACAATAATTAAAGGGATTTCTACTTTCATGCCCTTGGTTCCTTAGTTGTGCTCAGTTTTGCCCAAGCCAACTAACTTTGCTCACTATTCCCCTCCCCCTCCCCCGCCTATTTGTGAAAGCCCAAACAGAGCCTTGTCGTCGGGTCAAAGCAGTTCACCGTTACCTGCTCAGTTACTGGCGCATGGGGGACGAAGAGCTTCGGACATGTGGGTTGCGTATGACAGGTGGGCCATGGCCGTGACTACCTATGATGAGTGGGACTTGGGCAGGGTGAGCTATCACTTTCTTTTGCCTAAATTAGCCCGACCCAAGCGACCAGCCGCATCCCCCACACAGACCCATGCAGCAGCTACCGCCGTTCCCCTAGCAGCCCCGCCACCAACTCCGACCGTCCGCCTGAGCTCCGATGGCGAAGCGACCGGGTGCTACGGCGCAGACCTTCGGCACATCTGCAGGTACCGTGCATGATAATTGGGCGGCCAATACGTTTCGATTCGAAACCCTAGCAATTAGGATTCTATTATCAGTCGATTGAATGGGCGACTGAGCGGTTGAATTTTTGTCCGTTGAGTTGCTTTAGTTTGCAATCAGTATCAACCTTTATTTAGGATTGGATTTGTGCGTTTGGAACTCGCGGCTGCTAGTTTGGAAACAGAAAACCCTTGAAATTAGGATTATTTCATCTTTAGTTATTTGTGTGTTTGGAATTCTAGTTCATTTTTAATTATTTGTTTTGCAAATTTTGACTTTGATTGATGGCTAGCAGTTCCTGGATGGAAGAGGGTGATGGAAGAGTTCTGCGCCGGAGACGAGCAGCTGATGGCGAAGTGCAAGGAAATATGCTCCTGGTTTCCGAGCATGAACACTCTCGTCACGCACGCGCTGGGCCTGGCCTTGGAAGTGACCAAGGGTGAGCTAAAGTGGATGGTTCCTAGAGACAAGGGGGCAATCTCAATGGAGATTCTCCTCTGGGCAATGGCAGAGGCGATGGAGTCGCCGGATCCTCGACGGTGAGCTCGCTGGTACGAGTACCGCTCCCGCCTTGTGTCACCAAATCCAGAGACAGAAGGGCCGGTTAATTTGCGTATTATTGAGGTCGTCGACAACGAACCAGAAGAGGAGGACACAGACGTTGAGGAGGAGGAGGATGCTGACGAGGAGGACGGTTCTAACGAGGAGGAGGGTTCTGATGAGGAGGAGGAAGATGAGGATTCTGACCAGGAGGAGGAAGATGATTCTAACGAGGAGGATGAGCAGCTAGAGGATTCTGATGAGGTGCGGGAGGAGGATGCAGAAGATGACAGCTACCAGGGGGTCTGCAGATCATCGCACAGGGGGAGGTTGCAGAAGAGGTGGGCAATCAGGGGGGTATGGAGATCATCGCTTCGCTTGCTGACATGAATCTGACGATTCCAGTGGACGGCTGGGAGCAGATGGATGACCAGGTGCTGTTGGATGCTGATGCTGGGGAGGATCTACCGCTGCTCACTTTGGAGACCAAGCCAGGTTGCAAGAGTGCCCCAATAGTGGTGGAGCAGTATGAGCTCTCGGCTCAGTTCGAGCAGAATGCTGAACGGTCCCACCGCCGCATGGCTCACCATCTGAAGCGTCTCCCGCCCCCTACTCGCGAGTGCTGAGGATCCGACATGTGGATGCCCAGTGTTTAATGAAAATAGTATGTTGTTGTCATACTAAGAATTGCTAAGCTTAATCATGCCATTAACTTTTGTTTGAATGTGATTACTAAGTTGGTGTATTCTATGTTTTGGATTTCCTACGTGGAGTGCCTTTTGCATGTTGAAAAACAATGCAACATGCAAAGTTACCTAAAATTGCAACATGCAAAACTTACTTAAAAAGGTGCAACATTAAAAAATAACCAAAAATAGGTCAACATAGAATGAGAGTATCATGCACTTGCGGAGATTACCCAAATAAATTACAACATGTACATAAGTAGTCCAAAAAGGTGCAACATGTACGTAAGTAGTCCAAAAAAGTGCAACCTGTACATCCACCAAATTTTCAAACTTGTGGTATTGCAAGTCTATGATTTTTCCCAGTAACTAGTTCACACAAAAGGGCTCCATGCACAAGGATTTCATTTTTTGAGGCTTTTTTCATTTTCTTTGATTTTTTTCAAAATGAGGTCAAACTTGCAAGGTTGACCAATCCTACAAGATGGTTGGGAATTTCTACTTTGGTTGTGCCCAGTACCTACACCACCAATTCAAAAGCTTAAAATGATTTTTGCCAATTTTCAGGACCAACATACATCACACTTGTAGTTCAAATCTGAGCAATTCCTCATAAATCTCTAGAAATTCACTAAATGGATGAAATATAGGAAAAAAATAGAAAATTCATGAAACTTGGGCATTGTGCATCAAATGTGGTCTACTTTGGATGAAAAATTAAAGGGACCCATTTTCAAACTTATTTCAGACACTTACTTCACAACTAGCAAGTCTTTTCAAAATTAACCGGTCTATCTTGGCCCTAGTTATATACTGTTCGGTCAACAAGGGGTCTTTTGCAAAAGTTGCAGCTCTCTCTCTGCTCCGCCGCCGCCCGTACGCCTGCCGCCTGCCATCAAGAGGGCAGAGCCACGCGGCGGTGCCCCATTGCCACCACCGCCGCCCTTCCCGCCACCAGGCAGTCCCGCCAATTCTAGATGTCGTGAAAACAATCTCCCACCACCGACGCTCCACTCCCCGCACACCCCTGATTAAATACCAGCATCCGGCATCCGGCATCATTCCACCGACGCATCACTCCATTGCTCCCACGCGCCGCACAATCCTAATCTAGTACAACCACCATGGTGAGGCAGCTAAAGACTGCAAGGATCTCCACGGGTGGTCTTTGCCCCAGGGCGCCGGTGACCGGCACCAGCGGCGGCTCCAACTCCGACGCGGGATTCAACTCTGGCGTGGGCTCCAACCATGGCGTGGGATCCAACCATGATGGCGCTTCGTCAGTCGGCTCGGCCTCCAACTCCTACTACTCCGAGCTCGAGCCCACGCCGTCCGAGCTGTCTCATAATCGCGGGGAGCTCGAGGAGGAGGAGGCCGAGGAGGAGGTGGCCTTTGAGGCGATGCAGGAGCACCTCGACATCCACGGCGTGGAAGATGCGGCCGAGGAAGACGCACCGGCTCCTGCGTACGAAACTACCGTGCTCACTGCCCAGGCCGAGGAGGCCCTGCGCGCAGCGTAGCAGCAGCTCGACCAGGCGGTGCTAGCTGTGTCTCTGTCCACGGCGCAGGCAGAGGCTGTCAGGCGCCGTGCGGCTGAAGAAGAGGTCGTAGCTCGAGAGCAGAGGAGGGTGGCGACTCTGCGTGCAGCGGCCGCCGTCGAGGTGGAAGGCGAGGGACCGGACGTCGTCGTCCTATCCTCCGCCGCCGACGACGAAGAGCACAACAGCAACGACGACATCACCATCATCCTTTCGGATGATGAAGACAAGTAGCCTTCCATTTGTTGTCGTTGTCGCCGCCGGCCGGCTATCTAATGCCGCCCTTATTAAAATAGCGTATTAGTGTAATGTCACTATGTCAGTTCGCTCAGTTAAGCATTGAACAAATCAAAGAACGTGGTTACTAAGTTTATCCGAATCTCTGAATCTCTCAATCTCTGAATCTCTGAATCTGCTGTGTTGTACTCCGCCGCGTTCTATCTTTCTAATGTCACTGATTCATGGGCCCTTCTGTAACATAAACACCGCCGCGTCCTATCTCTCTAGCGTCACTGGCTCGTGGGCCCTTCTGTAAGGCAGAAAATATCAGGTCAAAAAGACTCGGCTATGACCATAAGCAAATAGACGCACACAGCTAAAATGGCTCGCACGTTGCATAATCTAGCATTGGTCCCAAGTTCGACCCCCACGGGCGGCAATATATTCCACCTTTTTTTTGCAAATAAATCAGCCACTGACATGTGGGTCCTGCGGTGTCCCAGGCAGTAACAGGCCGAGACCGAAGCTCCAGATGCCTTCCATGTTTTCATGATAGTCGCGTTAATTATTTTGTTTGTTGCACTCATCATCGCATCATTAGCATTGCATCGGCACCCCGTTGCCATGATTTTTCAAAACTTGCATCTGTTCATAGTTGTCCCATCTCTCTTTGTCTTCGATGACCTTCTCTCGGTCCAACCGGACCACTCTCTTCTCTCTTTTCTCTGAGCCCAACAAAACCCTCTCGCAACCCAGTCCGAAACTTCCTCGAATCCGAAACATCCGTTCACGACCGAAGGGTCCGGATCAACCCCGAAATACCCCAAACATCTTCGGTTTCTTCTTTGGACTCCCCTAACCTATTTATCTCGACCGTCCAATTATGATCGGAGGGACTGAATAGCCCCTACCCAATTCCACCTTCTATAAATATCAGGTGAAACCCTAGCCCCCTGTCCCGTGCCATAATTATGCTTGTGTGTTTACCATGTTGCTTGCTTCTTTCTGGTTGTGCTTCTTCTCGATAGTTCCGGTTGCGTTCGGAGTGAGGATTCGTTAGACTATGATTGCTCGACCACATCATGGATTCAATCTTCTTCCAATCGGGATTCCAGACAAGATGACCATTACCTTGGATATCACTACTATATTTGCTTGCTAGTTGTCTCGATGCTATCGCTATGTCTCGCTACCTACCACTTGTTTGTCAGCCTCCCAAATTGCCATGATACAGCCTCTAACCTTCCACCATCCCAGCAACCATTGTTTGGCTATGTTACCGCTTTGCTCAGCCCCTCTTATAGTGTTGCTAGTTGCAGGTGCAGTTGCAAGTTGTTCCAGGTTGGGACATGGATATCATGGGATATCACAATATCTCTTATTAATTAATGCATCTATATACTTGGTTGTGTGTGGAAGGCTCAGCCTTTTGCTTTGTGTTTTGTTCCACTCATGCCGCCCTAGTTTCCGTAATACCGGTGTTATGTTCCTTGATTTGCGTTCCTTACACGGTTGGGGTTTATGGGCCCCCCTTGACAGTTCACTTTGAATAAAACTCTTCCAGCAAGGCCCAACATTGGTTTTACCATTTGCCTAATAACAACTAAAACTTGCATAGGGACCTGCTAGCCCCGCGGATAATTAATCAACAACCCGGGCCAGTGCTCCTCATGAGTGTTGGTCCAAACTGGGCGATGTCCGGCGCCCCCTGGGCAACTGGGGTCTCAGCCAACCCGACGTCTTGCCCATCCGGTGTGCCCTGAGAACGGGATACATGCGGCTCCTATCGGGATTGTCGGTACACCAGGAGGTCTTGCTGGTTTTGTTTTACCATTGTCGAAATGTCTTGTGCACCGGGATTCCGAGGATACTTTGGGCTATCTCGAGGTTGAGGTCTTTCCAACGTGGATCGTGAGAGTTTGTGATGGACTAAGTTGGGACACCCCTGCAGGGTTAAATCTTTCGGAAAGCCGTGCCCGCGGTTATGTGGCGACTTGGAAATTTATAACCTCCGATTGTAGAGAACTTGACACTAAATCCAATTAAAATACACCAACTGCGTGCGTAACCGTGATCATCTCTTTTCGAGGGAGTTCGGGAAGAGAACACGGTGGGGTTATGCTTGACTCGTAAGTAGGTGTTCAGGATCACTTCTTGATCATTACTAGTTTGCGTCCGATTATGCGTAGATTACTCTTCTTATTCTTGTACTCGTAAGTTAGCCACCATACAAATGCTTAGTGCTTGCTGCAGCCTCATCACTTATCCATTCCATACCCATTAAGCTTTGCTAGTCTTGATACCCATGGTAATAGGATTGCAGAGTCCTCGTGGCTCACAGTTTACTACAACAACAGGTGCAGGTAAAGGTAAAGCGATGATTTGACATGAGCGCGATGCTTGTTCTATTTGGAGTTCTTCTTCTGCTTCTTCTTCTTCGTCGATCATAGGATGGGTTCCCGGTTGGCAGTCTGGGACTAGCAGGGTGGATGTCGTTCTTCTTTTTCGTTTGATTTCATCCATAGTCGGATCCTGCTCTTCTGTTTGGTGATTGCTATGTATTGATGTATTGATGTATTCATGTTGTAGCTTGTGGCGAGTGTAAGCCTTTATCTGGTATTCTCATTTATTCAGTACATGGTATGTTGTAATGATATCCACCTTGCGAAGCATCTTCGATATGCGCTTCTATCCTTAGTGGGACTTCTGAGTTCCTTGAGGATAGGACCGCATATTGGGCGTTACAAGTTGGTATCAGAGCCTCTACCAACCGCAGGAGCCCCCTTGATTGATCGAACTTGGCCGTGTCGAGTCTAGAAGAAAAACTATTTTGAGTCTAGCTATATATCGGAGAGTAGGAATTATTTTTACTTCTTATCCCCTTCGTCACTCTGGTTAGGAATTGTGACGTAGGTGTTTTGATTGTACTACTCTTCTCACTCAAAATATTTTAGGATCACGCGGGTATTGTTGGAATCGTTGCGATATCGGTGTGACGGAATTCTGTTCTTGGTGCCTCCCGGCAATTGGGGGAAGTCCCGGGGAGTTGAGCTCCAAGGTGTTCTTGTCAAATTCGCTATCGTTCCAGTTCCTGAATACCAGAGGACGCCGACATCGAAAAACGCTTCTATATTGTTTGTGGTGAGAGTAATCTAGCGCCACCCAGTACTGGGGAGGGAGATCAGATGTATTGCCACGGCTAGTATAGCGGATGTTTTTTTGAAGGTCTGAGGTAGACGAGTTTGCGGAGTTTCTCGGTTGTGTGTTAAGGGTTGCAGATGCAGTTGCAGCTGATTAGGTTGTTGTTTGCTATGAGTAGGTTCCTGGACCCGCAACCTGATCGCATAACCAGAAAGTTCGGAAGTTCTCAGGTGCGAATTCAAGTAGTTACCTAGGATTTTCCTTCCAACAAATGCTTGAGGGGTTATGTATTTGTTTCCGGCTTAATTTGCAAGCCTCATCCTTTGTTTGTTTTGGAGTGTGGATTCCATACCTTTTCTAAGCGGTGTTCTCGTATTCCTATGGGGGCGTAAATCCTTTTGATCATGCGGAATGGTCATGGTAATTTTTCTAAAAAAGGCGTGCTTCTCTTCAAGTTGATCCGATCATTTCAACATTTGCAATATCAATTCTTAGTTTTCTCAACAGCGTTCGTTTCACCCATCCCAAGTTGTCTTTATTTTCCCCACCCTCCCACCCTTTTTCTTCGCGGAGTCAGAGATCTCAAATCAAGTATCCATTTTGTTCATGTGAAGTCTCTCCATTCTTTTCCTTCAATATTCATAGCCGGTGATTTCTCGTGGAGATGCTCAGGAGTTACAAGTTCGTTATTCTTCGTCGTTTTCTTCTTCGGTGTTCTAAATTCAAGCTCTCGGTGTTCATCATATCATTTTCTTCGATTCTATTTCTTTTCCATGTTGGAAATTCTTACCCAAGCCTCTCTTGTTTATTCAACTCTCTCTATTTCTTCTCCGGAGTGCTGAAGATATCTCAGAAGACTCGTATTTTCATTCAAGATCCGTTCGAGATATTTCAAGGTTGTTATTTCATTCAAGCCATTTAAATCTAACCGGTGCAATCCCTCTTTCTAAGCAATCATCTCAATGGTGTTTCATTTTCAGTGGGCCCATAACCCACAGGTATTTTCCTAGGATCTTAACTGACTCTTCTAATTTTCCAGAGTTATTCTCAAATTCTTTTCAAAGTTTGACGTAAGAATGAATTTCCATCAGTCATATGCCTTCTCCAAGTTTGCTTTCAAATTATTTTCATCTTTGGCTCAACCTTTCTATTCTTCGTTGTCCGGAGTATCTCAACAATTTTGGTGGTGTTCCTCATCGGCATTCTCAATGTTGAAGACCGAAGAAGAGTTTCTCGTAAATCTTGCTCCGTTCTCTTGAAATTCGTGGTTCTTGCTTCATGCCATCCTCACAATTGTTTTTGATCGTGAGAAATTCTTTTCATACCCATCCAAATTTATTCAGGTGTGTTTTCGTTTTGATTCTATGGAGGCCATCATTTCAGAAGAATTTATTCATTCTCAACGTTCATCTCTCATTCTCAAATTCTTCCGGTGCTTCGATCAAGTATTCTCTAGTCAGCTCATGATCTCTTCGTTCTCTTGTTTCTAAATTCCCTCAAGTATATTTGTTCATTTTCTAATTTTTCCCGGCGATTTGTTCCCTTTTCTTTGTTCGTTTTCAATCCTTACGGCGGTTCGTTCAAAGATTCCTCTCCCGTTGGTATCATATCAATCCATTCGTTCTTTCCGAAATCCGACCGGTGCTTCGTTGAAGACCTTCGCGCTATATCTCTCCTCAAATCCGTTTCAAGAAGAATAAGTAGTACGCCAAATCCATTGATTGTCATCAATTTAATTTGATGAAGGATAGACATACAATAATTCTTATTCTTGTTTCATCGAGGTGATTTAGTTCCTTCTTCCGGAGTTCATTCATGATATCAAATGCTCGGATCAAGTGTTTCATGTTTCTTTTCCGGAGTTCCAAGTGCTAACCGGTTATCTCATCAAGAAGCCCCATCTCTTTTCTTTATCGGCGTTGGAAGGAAATCATTGCAAGGCTTCATCTTGTTCTTTTCAACTTCCCTTTCGTTTCGATCATCTTGTGATTTATCCGGAGTTCTTCGAGAGCTTCTTCATGGTGGTTCATTAAAGATTTAATTCATGCTCGAAGTGATTCTTGTTGGAGCTCAAGTATTCTTTATCTTGCATTTCGAGGTGCAATTCATCCTCCCTTATCTTTTGAAGTGGAGTTTTGCATCTCTTCGCTCCTCTCAACTAATCAATCATTTGGTAGTGGCAGAATTTCACCTCAAATTTTGAGATGTTTTCAATAAGCCCACAACAAGCTTATTCTTTTCATTGTTGATTTTCCAACAACTCCGTTCAATCCTTCTGTGTATGGATGCTTTTCAAATTCAATTGTGGTAGAAGTTGTCATTTTCTTCTCCGTTCTATTCTTTCCAACAATCTAGCTTCTATTCTATTGTTCTGAAGGCATTGTGTTGTTGCTCTCATCAAGTATCATCCCATTTTGGTCAAAATCATGCTAATTCCTTTCCATTTTCAACCGGAGTGCTGTCCGAATTCTTCTTTCTCGTTCCTTGTCTGTCTCGTTTAAACCGGAGTGGTTTCAAATTCTTTCTTGCTCCTCGAGTTTTTGGTTCTTATCTTTGAAACCTTCAAGGTTCTCGTCGTGTTCCTTGTTCCTCTTTTCTACCAGTGTGTTCTCAACTTTGTTCTTCTCCGTTGTATTCTTTTGTTCAAGTTTTCAACCTCTCAAGGTTCGTTGGTTTCACTCGTTTGTCCAAGAAGCAACTTTGTTTTACCTCTTCTTCTTGCCCTTCCTCTTCTCATTCCTAGATCTCGGGGCGAGATCTTTTGTAAGTGGGGGAGAGTTGTAACAGCCCGAAACCGACGCTCCAGATGCCTTCCATGTTTTCGTGATAGCTGTGTTAATTATTTTGTTTGTTGCACTCATCATCGCATCATTCGCATTGCATCGGCACCCCGTTGCCGTCATTTTTGAAAACTTGCATCTGTTCATAGTTGTCGCGTCTCTCTGTCTTTGGTGACCTTCTCTCAGTCCAACCAGACCACTCTCTTCTCTCTTTTCTCTGAGCCCAACAAAACCCTCTCGCAACCCAGTGCGAAATATCCCCGAATCCGAAACACCCGTTCGCGACCGAAGGGTCTGGATCAACCCCGAAATACCCCAAACATTTTCGGTTTCTTCTTTAGACTCCCCTAACCTATTTATCTTGACTGTCCAATTACGATCGGAGGGACCGAATAGCCCCTACCCAATTCCACCTTCTATAAATATCAGGTGAAACCCTAGCCCCCTGTCCCATCCATCCTTCCCATCAGTCGCCGCCGCCACCACACCCTTGTTCCTCGGGATCTCCTCCGCCTCCACTCACAGCCGCCAGCCTCCCTCTTGTCCCTCCTCTATTTCCAAATCGGGCCAACCACCGCGCCCCGTGTCCCGCCGCCCGCAGATGCCCGAGGCCTCGATTGAGGGCCTCCTCCTGGTGTCCGTGCCCTTGTCCCCAAGCTCCCGCTGCTCTAGCCTCCCGCCACCGGGCAAGGCAGCCACCAGAGCTCCACTGCACCACCTCGCCGGAGATGTGTCGCCCTCTCCTTCCTACTTCCCTCTGTTTTCTCTCGCCCCCACCTCACCTCGAGCTCCCTTTCTCCCTCTGTGTATGCAGCAACAGCGGCCATGGACTCGAGCTCGATCCAGAAGCCGCGCCGGATTCTCGTCATGACTCCCTGCGCAGAGCCCTCGCCTCCTCGCCCCCGAGCAGCAACCAGGAGCCCGAGCTCCTCCCACGCTCCGTGCCGGAGCTCCCCTGCCCGCACAAGCGCCTCCGTGCCCAGCCGCCTCCTCTGCTTCGCGCGTGGGCCACGACCAAGCCAGCGCCTTCTGCATCGAACTGCGCACGTGCCCGAGCGGGAGAGCCTCGTCCCCAATGCCCATGCTGCCCCCAAGCCTCGCCGGACCCCGTTGCCACCGGCGACCAGCAGGCCCGTGTCGCGCCCCGTCTCCCTCTCTTCGCTTCCCTTTCTTCCTTCTGCGTTCATCTCTCTCTCATCTCCCTCGCAGAGCCGCCGCCAGAACCTCATTGCTGTCAGCCAAGTTCCTCACCGCAAGTCCGGATCTCGCCGCCACGGGCTAGATCCATGTCGCCCCGATGCTCCTCGCCGCATCCGGCGACCTAGTCGTCTCCCCGTCGTCGCCATCCTCCTGCCATGGCGCGGTTGTGCCCGAAGAGTTGCCCGCGCCGTCCACATCGAGCAGCCGCTCGATCACCTGTGTAGACCGCTCGCGCCACGTTGCCCCGTGGGCCACTTCTTCACCACGCACCAAGATCCAGCACCAGCCTTCGCCCCGGCCCGCGAACCCCTCTGCACCGGTGGCCTCTCGACCCATGGTGAGCTTCTTCCTAGCCAGCCCACCTCCTTTGCCTCTATGTTACACCTTGTGCACACCATAGCTATCATGCGCCGACTCTGCTTCGGATTCAGCCCATCTCTGTTTTTTTTCGTTCTGCAAATTTATCCAATAGCCAGGACCTGCATATTTACAGAAACACCACTGTTTTAAAATGTGCATAACTAAATATCCATGCATCCAGATAAAACATGTCATATATGTAAAATGCTTAGAATTTCATGTAGTTTCATCATATGCAATTTTCATCCATGTTAAAAATGTTTAAAATTGTTGTTTGCATTAATTTGCATTAATAACATGCTAAAATGGTTTATTTCATAACCAAATAACCGTAGCTCCGAATTAAATAAACTTTATATGTAAGTGGGGTAGAAAAATGTGTAGATTAACATGGTGCATTTTGTTTTGCTGTCTAACAACATTAAAATTGTGTTTAGGGAAGAACAGTACCATTTTCGAAATTTACATATGGGGACTTTCCGGAATTGTTATGTGTTGTTTCCGGCCTCATTTAAATTGCCTACATATGTAGTTTAATTATGCTTCATCTCTTGCTATGTTTAACAATATTTAATCTTGCCATGTACATAAACGGGAGATAACTAAATAATTGCATTTGGAGTTTCGTCAATATGAGCTTCACTTAATGTGTAGTATTTGATTGTTGCACTTTGCCATGCCATGCACCCTTAAACTTGACATGCATCATACTTGATTGTGCATCATGTCATGATTATGCTTGTGTGTTTACCGTGTTGCTTGCTTCTTTCCGTTTGTGCTTTTTCTCGATAGTTCCGGTTACGTTCGGAGTGAGGATTCGTTCGACTACGATCGCTCGACTACATCATGGATTCAATCTTCTTCCAATCGGGATTCCAGGCAAGATGACCATTACCTTGGATATCACAACTATCTTTGCTTGCTGGTTGTCTCGATGCTATCGCTATGTCTCGCTACCTACCACTTGTTTGTCAGCCTCCCAAATTGCCATGATACAGCCTCTAACCTTCCATCATCCCAACAACTGTTGTTTGGCTATGTTACCGCTTTGCTGAGCCCCTCTTATAGCGTTGCTAGTTGCAGGTGCAGTTACAGGTTGTTCCATGTTGGGACATGGATATCATGGGATATCACAATATCTCTTATTTAATTAATGCATCTATATACTTGGTTGTGTGTGGAAAGCTCGGCCTTTTGCCTTGTGTTTTGTTCCACTCATGCCGCCCTAGTTTCCGTAATACCGGTGTTAGGTTCCTTAATTTGCGTTCCTTACACGGTTGGGGTTTATGGGCCCCCCTTGACTGTTCGCTTTGAATAAAACTCTTCCAGCAAGGCCCAACATTGGTTTTACCATTTGCCTAACAACAACTAAAACTTGCATAGGGACCTGCTAGCCCCCGCGTATAATTAATCAACAACCTGGGCCAGTGCTCCTCATGAGTGTTGGTCCAAACTGGGCGATGTCCGGCGCCCCCTGGACAACTGGGGTCTCAGCCAACCCGACGTCTTGCCCATCCGGTGTGCCCTGAGAACGAGATACGTGCGGCTCCTATCGGGATTGTCGGTACACCGGGAGGTCTTGCTGGTTTTGTTTTACCATTGTCAAAATGTCTTGTGCACCGGGATTCCGAGGATACTTCGGGCTATCTCGAGGTTGAGGTCTTTCCAACGCTGATCGTGAGAGTTTGTGATGGACTAAGTTGGGACACCCCTGCAGGGTTAAATCTTTCGGAAAGCCATGCCCGCGGTTATGTGGCGACTTGGAAATTTGTAACCTCCGGTTGTAGAGAACTTGACACTGAATCCAATTAAAATACACCAACCGTGTGCGTAACCGTGATCGTCTCTTTTCGAGGGAGTTCGGGAAGAGAACACGGTGGGGTTATGCTTGACTCGTAAGTAGGTGTTCAGGATCACTTCTTGATCATTACTAGTTTGCGTCCGATTATGCGTAGATTACTTTTCTTATTCTTGTACTCATAAGTTAGCCACCATACAAATCCTTAGTGCTTGCTGCAGCCTCACCACTTACCCATTCCATACCCATTAAGCTTTGCTAGTCTTGATACCCATAGTAATGGGATTGCTGAGTCCTCGTGACTCACAGTTTACTACAACAACAGGTGCAGCTACAGGTAAAGCGATGATTTGACGTGAGCGCGATGCTTGTTCGATTTGGAGTTCTTCTTCTGCTTCTTCTTCTTCGTCGATCATAGGATGGGTTCCCGGTTGGCGGCCTGGGACTAGCAGGGTGGATGTCGTTCTTCTTTTTCGTTTGATTTCATCCGTAGTCGGATCCTGCTCTTCTGTTTGGTGATTGATATGTATTGATGTATTCATGTTGTAGCTTGTGGCGAGTGTAAGCCTTTATCTAGTAGTCCATCTATTCAGTACATGGTATGTTGTAATGATATCCACCTTGTGAAGCGTCTTCGATATGCGCTTCTATCCTTAGTGGGACTTCCGAGTTCCTTGAGGATAGGACCGCATATTGGGCGTTACACAGGCTTCTGTATATTTCACTATTTTTTACTTATACATTTGATACTGATAGGTGGGTCCTGGGTGACCCACGCGTCACTGTATGTGCCAGGTAACGGTCAACTGCATTGACCCGACGGAAATGCTTCGTTTTGGGTGTTTTTGAGTGTGGGGCGAGTGGTGGAGGGGAAATGTGAGGGACGTTAGTTGGGTGGGGTAAAATTGAGGACTACAAAGCAACCGAGGGCATAAAAATAGAAATCCCATAATTAAATGGGGCTTTCCCATGGAGTGGATTTCTTGGATCATGGCTTGCATAAAATTAGTCAAATTTTCTATGAAGTTCAATGGAAAATTGCTTGAACCATTCACCCCTCAAGGGGCCTCCACCAAGGTGGTCCATTGTCTCCTTTTTTATTTCTTTTTGCTACTGACGCGTTATCTTCTCTCATTAACAAGTCAATAGCGGAGGAAAGGTTGAAGGGCATTAACTTATACCGAGGAGCTCCTGTTATATCTCATCTTTTATTTGTGGATGATACAATGTTACTCTTTCAAGCTTTTGGCCAACAGAAAAATGTTGTCAAAGGTTTATTGAACACATATGCATTAGCGACGGGTCAACTTATCAGCCCTGCGAAGTTCTCCATCCTTTCTTCTGATAATTGCCGGGATTCAGTTTCCGAGGAAGTGAAGAGTACTTTCGAGATTATGCAGCAAGTCTTTGACCGGAAGTACATGGGGCTACCAGTGCCGGAAGGAAGAATTAACAAAGCTCAATTTGAAACACTTAAAGCAAGGTTGAGTAAGAGGATGGTGGACTAGAGTGAACAGTATTTGTCATCAGGCAATAAAGAAATTTTGATCAAGTCTGTTGCACAAGCAATTCCCACCTATGTCATGAGTGTCTTCTGTTTTCCATCTTCAGTATGTGATGATTTGACACGAATGATGCGGTAGTATTGGTGGGGTTTGAGAAAGTGAAGAATAAAATGGCGTGGCTATGTTTGGATAAGATGAGGCTCCTAAAATTAAAGGAGGCATGTGTTTCAGAGATATGAGAGTTGTTAACCAGGCACTTATGGCCAAACAGATCTGGCGGCTGATTGACACCCCTGATTGCTTATGTGCTTGACTCCGGCAAACCTACTATATACAGTCTTTACTAGCAATGCTTCGGCGGTTTGGAAGGGAATTGAATATGGTTAACTTGTTAAGCAAGTCATCATTTGGCGAGTAGGTGATGGATCTGTAATCTGAACATGGCTTGATCCATGGATCCCTCAAGGTCCTGACTTTCGCCCCATCATGCCAAAGCGCAATTGCCGTGTTAAGTGGGTTGTGGATTTTCTTGGTAAGCATGGCGCATGGAATATTCAGTTCTTGAATGAACATTTTTGGGAGTTGGACGTCCGTGAGATTGTAAAATTCGGACATCTCGAAGGAACAAACATGACTCCTTTGCCTGGTTCCTAGAGAAGAGCGGTCGATTCACAGTTAAGAAAGCATATCACCTAGCTACGAGCTTACGTGACACTATTGTTGCTGGGGGCGCTTCAAGCAGTAGCTGTCAGGTGAATGTGATGGACATGGTTATTATGCTGGTCTAGCAAATCTGGTCTCTTCTTTCGGACATAGTCCATGGTAAAGACGTCCCTCCTCCCGAAGCTATCAATTTCTTGCAGAGCTACATGATGTCGCTATGCCAGGCAAGGGTGTACAACACTGTGGAAATTCTCCAAGGGAATATGACATTGATGGACACTGGTCCTGGCCCAGAGATAAAGACGGCTACGCCTATTATGTCGTGGCCTCCACCGCCGGCAAACCGGGTAGCCCTCTCCGTGGATGGTGCCTTCTTGGCTGCACACCACACAAGGGCGGCGAGCATGATCCTTAGGAGGCATGATGGAAGCGTGGTCTTTGCAACGTAAATTATGCCCAAGGTCATGGCGTTGACATTACAACATGGTGAAGGCCCGATCATTGTCCAATCAGACTCCTCCGAGGCGTTGGCGACGCTTTCCGGTGAGGGCTTGGATTGCTCAGTATATGTTCCACGTTGGCGACGCTTTCCGGTGAGGGCTTGGATTGCTCAGTATATGTTCCACTTGTCGCTGAGTTTATTCTACATAAGCGTGATCAAAATAGGATAGCGGATCAACTGGCGTCGAACAGTCGCAATGAATGTAACACTATTGTATGGCTACATAGAAGACCACCATGTTTGAACCAAAGGTCGGAAGGAGAACATGATTGGAGGATGAGCAGGGGCAGTAAGTTGACACTTAGAACATCGTTTTAATCACAATGAACAAAAAAAAAAAAACTTGCTGACATGTATTTAGAGATTATAAAGGAAGTTTCTTATGATCTCTATTTAAATTGCACAAATAAGCAGATGTTTTTTAAGTATAACGTCTCAAATTTATTAACCCAATAAAGTGGGCCTCGGTAAAAGCTAACAATTTACAACATGCTCATGACTGATTGGGTCGTAGTCATCAAATAGATCAAATTACAACATGAGAATGCGTTCTCCTGTACAATGAAAATCTGAATCCTATGCTGAATGATTGTGTATGTCTGTTGCTCCGGAAGCTGTACCCAGCTTGTTCGATGCAACCTTGCAGCGCACAGTGCATATATAATCCTTACTGAAAGAATCTTCTAACCTTTTTATATTCGACCAAAAGAAAAATGGTTCAGTTACTTTTACAGGAATAGTGTGTGTGCAAAAAATTTAGTCAGAATTATGTTGGGAGTAGAAAAGGTTACCTGTTCCAAAGTTAAGAACATTATCACATTCCATGACCCAACTCGACAAAAGTTTGCAATAAACCCCTTGTAGAAAGCAGCAAGTCCCTGCAGAAAAGCACGATCATTGGTCAGTATGGATGTATTGTAGTGATGATTTTCTGCAAAGCACGTAGTAACATGACACTACACTTCCTAAATTATTGCAGAATAAAGCCTATTATTCCTCCAGCACAAGCATTTGCACCATCCAAAACCAGATCAACAATAAACAGAGGTATGGTTGGTAGAATCACAAGTTGCTGGCATTCACACAGGCGTATGTTATGCCTATTTATAGAAAATGTTTACTGAGACGGCATGCCATTTCATCAATTTTCGCTAAATGTGGTATGCCACATCATGAAACTCTAGCGTGCCATATCATCAGAACTGCTAGCAACTGTGGCCCGAATGGGACAGAAACGGAAGTTTGGGGGTAGACTAACCAACGAAATTTTCCTAGTACACAACTGCTGCTTTGGAATTACCTTTAGAAAGGAGGCGTTTGCCCGGCTTTAGCGAACTGAAGCCCCTAAAGTGTTTACAACGAAAAGTAGTACAAAACAAATAAAGCGGTTCGATACAGACCCGAAAGCAAAGCTTTGGAATGGCCAAAGGGGCACATTTCTTTTCCTTACTAGTTTTCTCAATGCAAGACAGACTGTCCCTCCCTCTGTGTCGTAGCTCTAAAATTCTGTAGTGATCTTAACAAAATCTAGGCTAAACTCAAACTACAATACATCGGCATGTTTGGAATGTGATAATAAGCATTAGAAAAAAGCTGACAGAAAAAATAGCCATGCACATGTTTCCTGATTAAGGTGCAAAATGCAGTCAAGCGTAAGTCAGCATCTTCAAATAATCCAGCAAACAGGTAACCAGCAATAAAACAACACTTATCTCCTGGATACATCAACAACCATTACGCATATGTTGAGCAAACCAACCAGGCACCCATGGAAAGGGAAAAACTCAATAACCTAACAAGGTGATGACTATCTATATGACACAAAATATCAACTATATTGCCGTTTCTTATTTGAGTAAGGATGATAGTATATTAAGGGCAGATGTTAGACATATTTGATACATACAGATATGGGTAGTGGCGGATGTAGATTCTGACCACAGGGGGTGCCAATCTTGGCATTTACAATATAAATGCTATTTACTTAGCATTTTAATACTTATAATACACATAGCATCAGACTAACTCTACTAGGTAAAAAAATTATGCAATTTTGGAGGGGGTGCCAAGGCACCCACGGCACCCCCACTGGATCCGCCCCTGGATATGGGCTTCACAAGTGGGAAATGAATTTTGTTGATCGCTAAGTGTTTGGATATTGGTGGTAGAACATCAAAAGTTATCTTCTATAAAGTTCTTAGAAAGTTGGAGATATAAAACAGCACAATACTGAAAATAATGGAAATTGTTCATCATACATCATTTTTTAATGTCTCCGCGAAACAATCAAATGTACTTCTGTATGTTGAATCGCCCATCATTCTTGATTTCACCTACAAAGGACTCATGCGGTTAAAATTATGTGAAAACTAGACCATTCATTAATATAGAAGACAAGGGAAATAGTGAGGTATAAAGCTCTTGCTGACAATACCACATCCACTGGAGATCCAATGCAAACAGCAAATATACCGGCACCGAGTCCAGCTAAAAGATGAGTATAAACATTATCTGTAAACCCAGGAAGACCTAGAAACATCTGCACACAAAGAAAAATGTGATGAAAGTATAATTAAATACAGGATCGAAAGATGAGGGAGAATGAAGAGGCACCTGTTTAAATTGGTCGTAGCTGGCCAACTCGGCGGCATTAATCAAAGCATTTCGTGCCATATTAGGACCAAGGCCAGTCCACAAAGCTCCAATACCTTCCTAGAAAAATAACAAGCTTACAGACCATGGGCGAGAGGAATAATCTTGTAACCTTTTACTGCTCGTTGTCATGATGAATCGTAGCAGAAACCTGTCTGACTATGGTGGCATACGCATTAAGGGCTCCAGAATAGTGCCTCTTGACGGCAGTAGATTTTCCATCTGCTTGCAATCTCACTTTGACAAGATCAGTTGGATTTGCAACAGCAATCGCTATGACACCTATGCACACATAGTTAATTCGTTCAGTGTGTGTTTCATCGTCCACATTAACCTGGCACGGACCTTTACAATAGAGCAGGGTGGTGTGGCAATGTTATGAGAAAAGTAGAGTTTTTCAAGTGAAGAGAGGCTGGAAATGCTTACCAGTTGTAAGAGCAGCAAGAATCTTGTTCAATAAAGTGGCATCGCCTACAAACACAAATAAGGCTTTGACCTGCAATGCGCAGAAAGAGCAATCCTGTCAGGCAGTTGGTCACTCTGAACTGAAGAAGGAAATGCACTGCAACTGCAAGGTGAAATGGAAGGAGCAGCACAGACAGGCTCATACAAGCCGACACGGAGGCCGCCATAGAGGCACTGGCGGTGAAAGCCAGGGATGATGCCCTTCCAAAGTGCGGTGACGCCTTCCTCCCTTGCAATCGACATCATTGTGCCCAGCATTCCTCCTGTAGCTGCAGGCCCAGCAGCTGTTTTCTTTTGCAGCTGAAGACGCACCTTGGCTGTGTCCAGAGGAATGGTGCACACCTGATCGAATCAATCACAGCAACAATCTCAAGTGTTATGATCAATATATAACGAGTCTGAGTAATCATCATATCATATCCAGGTAAGGAGAGGTAAGGCAACAAAGAAACCCTAGGCCTAGCTATCGCTCTAGTTTAGTGCAGCAGCTCAGCTGATGAAAATGGAATGGTTCTCTAGTCTCTCCTACTCAGGTCTTGTTGCTTGTTTTTTATGGCACGAGAAACAGACTAATATACCACTAGTATATACTGTACACTAGTATGGTATGGAGGCTGCAAATGTTATCCAAAAAGCTTCCCTTCTATCTCGGGGTGAATTAGCAAGATCGAGCAGGCATTCATCCCAATCCCCAATACAAGCGATGTGCTAGGCAGCGGCACAGCCAGGATAGAGCAAGAGAGACTGAAATGCTGTGGTGTACCTCAGCGAAGCACGAGGCGATGGCGCTGCTGATGAAGACGGCGGCGAAGGAAGAGGCCGTCGCCATTTTATCCCCGGGGAAGCGGCGGCAGCTGTGGTTCGGTCTATGGCGAGCAGAGGGGAAGAGGGGTAGAAGCAAGCTCCGAGTAGGCTGCTGATCTACTCCATATTTAAGATCTAGATTCAGATCTCAGGGTCTTTCTTGTTTCCAGGCTTCGTCGGCTGCTCAGGCCGGAGCTGTTACCGTAAACTCTGGCAAATGATTCATATCTGCAGTCTCTGAAATCGTTTTGTAGATTGTAGAAGTTGTACGTCATTGGCTAGCACAAAATAATAGTTGGAGCCCCGCTGTCGGCCTATGACAATCTATGGGCCCGGAGAGCCCCTTTACGTTGGGCGTGGGCACACAACACACAAAGAGCAACAACAACCATAACAGCACCAGTGTTTTACACATGTTCGGGTCGCAGTATGCGTAAAACCCTACTCCTGCTTTGATGGATTATGAGAGTTTGAAACCCTGTGTTATAGAGAGCGCGGCTCTTGCCGACAAGTGAGCTCGGAGAGCGCTACTAAGCTACTGCAAATGGGCAAGGTTTCGACCCTTATAAAGATTGCCCTGACCCTCCTTTTATTGATGAAAGGGGTCACCACAGTGGCAAAGTGGTAATTACATGATAAATAGCGGCTACAGTGCTATCATACCTAACACTGACGTCATAGGACAAACGCATTAAATGCGTTGTTATGTGTCACGCTAGGCTGAATGCCGGCAAGGGAGCTCTGCTCCACCTGTACCGTTAGCACAGCTACCTTTTATTATTACGACACGCCCTTGGACGGGTGTCAATAAAGTCGATCTTCAGGCGGTGGGTCGCCACGTGCCCGGCAGGCTCTACCTAACCGCCTGCGCGCTCGCCACCTGTCGGCATGTTCCTCACAGGCGGCCGAGGTGGAGCGGCGGAGGGAGTTCGAGCTTGCCGGCCTTGAGTTTGCCGGCGATGCGGAGAACACTTTGCTGGGAAGGTTGCTTCCCGGCAGCCTGAACCTTGATCTTGAGAAGATCCTCTCGATGACCTGTCTGGAGGTCTTCTTCACGATATTTGTCTACCAAGTCTTATGTGTTTTGGAATGGATCCATCTCCTGCCAGATCCTTCCCGGCGTGGAGGCTTCAACTGTCTGTGCGTAGTCAGGGGTATGAACACCCACTGTTCACTACACCGACAGGAGCCCCAGGGCCTGGGCCGGACACGCGCCCGAAGCGTTGTCTAGGCTAGGCCCATTAACACGCACAGACGCACGCGTGGCAAGAGGCAACTGCCATCATGATTGCCTTTTACTACGCACCCAGGATGGCGCATCTTCGCATTAATTGCGGGACGTGGGAGTGGTGGAGTGAAACGGCAACCGGAGGTCGTGCGCCTGAAAAAGCGCGACCACGCCAAGCGGTAAAGAGCTAGCCCCCGCGCCTTTCCCATTAAAGGGAATCTGCGGGTGCGGTGCTCAATTTACCCGATCTCTCCATCTCCATTCCCCATTACTACAGTCGCTTTCGTCTTCCTTGCATCGAAGCAGATTTCCGCGCCGCTCTGTTCTTGCTTCCACACCAAACCCCTTCTTCTCAGCCGCCATGCCTCCGAAGCCGAAGGCTAGCAAGGAGGCGGAGAAAGCTATCGTGGCGAAGATGCGGAGGGAGAACGTCGTCTTCGAGCCGACGCTGAAGGTCGACGAGCTCACGGCAAAGTACGCCTACATGTGGGGGAAGAAGACCAAGGATCACGACGCCGTGGAGGTGCTGCCCGCAAGCTGCCCTGCCACCGACAATATAAGTTCCTGTTCTTCGCCGCATACTTGTATTGCGGACTAGTCCCCCCTTTCTCATATTTCTTCGATGAAGTGATGCGGTCATACGGGTTTCGGCTCTTGGATTTTGCTCCAAATGTTGTAACCTGCCTGTCCGTATTCGCCCATCTTTGCGAAAAATTTGTGGGGATAGTGCCCAATGTACCTCTGTTCCACCACTTCTACGCGCCACGAATCGAGGGGGATGCCCTCTCAGGCAGCGTGACTTGGATCCCCAGAACCGGAATGAAGAAAGAGTACCTTGAGGGCACTCTTCACAAAAAGTGGTTCGAATGGAGAGGAGAGTGGTGTTGGATCAAGCAGAAGGACTTCCCGGACTACTGCATCCTCAGGACCGAAAAGATCCAAAGAAATCCGTTGGACTGATGTTGGGCCCCATGACGACAAGCTCGGTCTTGCTCTAGACCGGATCTTGAGTCTCCGAGCTGACGGCTTGACCATCGAAATGGTAGGGGCTGATTTCCTCTGGCGCCAAATCGCTCCACTGCAGAGGAGGAGCCGGCGAGCTTGGGAGTACCAGAATGCTGCTGACACGATGCGGCTCTACACTGGCCTTCCCAACAACTTGACGGTAATGGAGCACGACTGGCTCATCCGCATGCTCTTCAACAGGGGCTGCACTCACCGCTTGCCGGACTTGGTCGTCCCTCTGTGCAACGCCACCGCCAGGGATTCTACCCTGGCGATGATGCTGGCATGCAACGCCCAAGGCATCGAGAGTACATGGCGGCAGCCCGAGGAAGCTGTTGTGGATGAATGGTTCAACAATTTGGCGGAGACGCCCAGGAGGGAAGAAGATGATTTGGTACATCCCACCAAAGACCAAGAGTTAAAATACATTGCCGAGAGGGCAAAGGCTGCAGGAGGCGTCGGAGGCTCTTGTGCAGCGGGCAGCGACACCGAAGAGGATGGAGACGCGGAAGATGAAGGAGCAGAGGAACAAGAGACAGAAGAGCAGCCCCCTGTCCCTCCGGCTCCCAGAAGAACCGCCACAGTGCCAAGGATTTCAAAGAAGCATGCCGAGAAGAAGCAGAAGCAAACTGGACCGGCTGGAGGTCTTGCCGGCGCAGAAGCGAGCACCGCGGTTCCCCGACAACTGGCCTCCCAGCAACAGGCTTCCCGACAACAAACTTCTCGGCAACAGGCTCCCCGGCAACAAAGTCCCGCCAGCTGCGGAGGAGGTGGAGGTTGTTCAGCTACAAGCCCCGCCAGCTCCGAAGCGTACCAGGGTGCCTTCTCCTCCAGCAATGGCTTCTGCCTCTGGAAGCCAGGCATACTGGGATATTTCTGCTCTTGACGAGGAGGAAGAAGAGGAGTAAGCCTCCATCCTTTCCTCTACTCTTTAATTTTTCTTGATTATTACCATCATTGACTTGATGACTTATTTGTCTTGACCTTGCAGGGACGAGGCACCTCTGACGCACAGGTCCCGGAAAAGGGCGAGGACCACCGAGACAGGCAAACCGGTGACTGGCGCTGGTCAAAGCTTAACGCCTCCTGAGGTGATTGAGCTCAGCCCCTAGTGAGAGGAGACTGGCCAGATTCCGGCGGCAAGCGCTTCCGTTGGCGCCACAAGTACTGATGCTGACAAGGAGGTGGAAGGTGTTCTCCTGGAAGGAGAGCACCGGGAAGCGGATCCCCTGGTCGTGCCTTCAACAACAGTTCTCCCAGAAAGCAGCTAGCCGAGAAGGATCAGTCCCTCCCATGGAGAAGTTTGTGATGAGCCCATCCGCGTCGAGGACGCACCGGCAACAAATGTTGCCGAGGACCGAGCGACGGCGACTAACGTCGCCGGAGGGGAAACAGTGCCCCCTCAACAGACCCACACAGGTAAACTTCTCTCATGCAAGCGTTTTTCCGTTCTTGTCAGCATCACTTTGTTTCGTCTTGATTTCTTGGCTTGAGTTTGAGTTTTCTTCTATCTTTCTTTTTCCTTCGAAGAACTGACCCCTCCAGATGAGAGGGCGACTGTCGATGCCGTGGAGGAGATCGCGAAGAATACCGCGGAGGAAGACGCCAAAGTTGTCGTGGAGGAGTCCGTCAAGGCTGCCGTAGAGGAGGCTACCAAGGCTGCCTCGGACGCAGTCAAGAAGACCACTGAGGCTGCCGGCAGCACTTCTGCTCCAGGAACGGCAAGCGCTAATGCGGATGTGGAGATGGGAGCAACTGACGACACTGCGCCAACTGCTGGCGACCATCCCGCCGCACCTGAGGTCTCCCTGACAGGTGGCTTTCTGCGGCTTTCTAGCCCGCGAAGGGAAGTGGACGTTCCCGGCACATCTAGTGCCGGAGAGCATGTCCTTGAGTGTGTTGATGATGAGCTTGTCATCCCAGCCACTACGACCACCGAAGAAGAGCGTGATGCTGACGACGATGCCGCTGACTACTACTTCTTGCAGTCCATGAGTAATGGCTTCAAGGAGTTACAAACAGCGCTACAGCAGACGCTTGGAAAGACTTTAGCGTCGCGCCACCAACGCCGAGAAGGCGGAGCAAGAATTCCTGCAAAGGGTTGATGAGGCACAGGTCTGGTTCGCCAAAAAGCTCCAAGATGTCGAGAACCAGCAGGTTCATCTTGCTGCCAACAAGGAGGCCTTCGTCTTGGAAAAGGTTGCGGCTGAGATGGCTCAAGTTGAGGCCACCAGGAAGGCTGCGGTGACCGACATCGAGCTGACTCAGCGCAAGATCAACCTTGACTCCCATGAAGAAGAGCTTGTCGCCAGGGAGGAGAAGTTGAGCGCTACTCTCCATGTCAAGGATGAAGAGATCCATGCCCTCCTGACCAAGCGCACTGAGGAGCTCGAGCATAAGCACAAAGAAGCTCTCTAAGCCCATGTCGTGGAACACGCCGGGAAACTCAAGGAAGCCCTTGATGCTGTCGACGTTGCTGATGCTACCAAGATAACCTTAGAATCCCAGGTGAAGAAGCTTGAGGAAGAACTTGCCGCCAAGGATAAGGAGATCGCCGTCCTCAAGAACTCGGCGCAAAAGGCCGTAGACGAGCTGTCGGAGCTCCGCGCCTCTATGGCGTCCAAGGACGACGAACTCAAGGCCCTCGACACCGCCAAGCTTGACTAGCAAGGTCGGATTGGCGGTTTTGAGAGTGCTCTCGAGCGTGCTGGTCTTAAGGCAAGGACCTTGACGACCAGTTAGGAGGAAGCCAAACGTCTTCAGAAGGTAGGTGAAGGAAATTTGGCCCAGCTAGACAAATCCATCTCCGACTGGACCACCAAACTTGTCGGCATCGCCGAGCGCCTCAGCACACTGTTGTCATGGACCTAAAAAACTTGAGCTTCAGGATGGACACCAGTCAACCTATGAGCACAACCTTGTCTCTCTTCTTCGAGGGGCTCCTCGCGGAACTGGACACCTATAACAACGGGCGCGCGAAGAAATTTTGCCGAAGAAGCGAGGATCCTTGTGCGCAACGTGATCTTGAGAATGTTCACCAAAGTTGTGTATCACAACCCTGGCGTTGATATCTCAAAGGTCTTCAAGAAGCTTCCTGAGAGTCCCGAACTTGAGGCAGCCCGGCAAGCGGTGACCCCAATTGCTGACATAACTGCCGAGAAGTGCAGCCGAATAGAAGGTGTCCTTCATAACTGAAATCCTCCCCGCACTCTCGCAGATGACATGGCACATGTAAAGAAATGATTTATCTTTAATTAGGCATGTATTATCATATGTATGATATATCTTTGAGTTTAAATGAATGTATGCTTCCTCCTTGTGTGCTTTTGTTCTTGTACTTCTTGTACCCTATGCTTGCCGGAAAAACTTCCCAGCGCGCACACTCTAGCCGGCAGCGCTTGAGGAACAGGTCCTTAGCAGCTTACCGGAAGTGCCTCCTGCCGGTATGTTAACCTTCCCGGTTTTAGTGCAGCCGCCTATGTTGTTGAGCGGACTAGAAACAACTAGGAGCGCTACCAATCCCGGAAAAGGCTCCTTCGCGTGCAAGTTTATGTAAAATACATAAAATCATTCAAGGAAGAGTGGTAACAGCAAGAAAACTTAAATGTTTCAAAGTTTTTGCAACTTAGCTTTCTTTGTTGTTTTTCCTGCATTCGATGATCACTTGAACGTCATTGGTGTGCTACACTGTTACTCCCCACCCCCCTCCCCCCGGAAACTTGCGCCCGGAGGAACTTTTCTGCCCTTAAGAAAAAGAGGAGAAAAAAGAGCCGGCTAGAATGCTTGACGGCATGTTAATCATCTCATACAAGGATTGTATACGTAACACAACATTTGTACTTAACATACATAACATAAATGTACATCAACAAAAGTTGTGAGACACTTAGCTTTATTTCACTACGCACGGGATCTGCGCCCGGCTTTGTACAAAGGATTACATGCCGTGACGGCCAACTTGTACAAAAGTGGTTGCCGGGAGGCCCGGCAACTGCACCTCACGGGTAGAACTTGCGAAGATTCTCAATGTTCCATGAGTTTTGCATCGGAATGACATCTTCGGTCTCTAGCCGGATTGAGCCAAGCCTAGTGACTTGAACTACCCGGTAAGGGCCTTCCCACTTCGGCATCAACTTGTTTACTCCCTCCGAGGATTGAATCCTCCGAAGAACAAGGTCGCCTTCCTCAAGCCCCCGGGCGCAAACTTTGTGGCTATAGTAGCAGCGCAAAGCTTGCTGCTATCGTGCAGCACGTATAGCAGCCCGGGAATGGTCCTCCTCCAAGAACGTGACATCATCATGCCTTCTCTGTTCCTGATCTGCTTCATCAAAAGCTTGGACTCGAGGAGATCCGTATGTGAGTTCTGTGGGGAGCACCGCCTTTGCCCCATAGACAAGGGAGAAGGGTGTCTGGCCTGTCGCTCGATTTGGTGTCGTCCTGAATGACCAAAGAATGGCAAGCAATTCTTCAACCCAGCATCTTCCACACTTGTGCAGCCTATCAAAAGCTCTGGTCTTGAGACCTCGCAGCACTTTAGCATTGGTTCTTTCTGCTTGCCCATTGCTTCTCGGGTGAGCAACAGAGGCATAACATATTTTGCTACCAAGTCCTTGACAGTATTCCGTGAAGGTGCGGCTGGTGAATTGGGTGCCGTTGTCGGTAATGATCCTATTAGGGACACCAAAACGGGCAACCAATCCCTTGAAGAACTTGATGGCTGATTATGCTATCACTTTCCTTACTGGTTCCACCTCAGGCCACTTTGTGAATTTGTCGATTGCAATATACAAATATTCAAAACCTCTGGTTGCACGGGGTAAAGGGCCTAGGATGTCCAGCCCCCAGACCACAAAGGGTCACAGAGAGGAATGGACTGGAGAGCTTGTGCTGGCTGATGAATGTTCTTTGAGTGGAACTGGCATGCTGGGCATGTAGTCACCAACTTGGTCGCATCTTGAAGGGCTGTCGGCCAATAGAATCCTTGCTGGAAAACTTTGCCGACAAGAGCGTGTGACCCAATATGGGAGCCGCACATCCCTCCATGTATCTCTGCCAGCAGCTCCTGTCCATCTTCCCGGGAAATGCACTTCAGTTTCACACCGTTCGGTCTCTTTCTGTACAGAACACTGTCAACGAACTGGTACATACTTGACTGTCGGGCTACTCTTTCAGCTTCTTCTTGTTTGTCAGGAAGTTCTCCCTTTTGAAGGTACTAGACAAGTTGATGCGCCCATGCTAGAGCCTGTGGCTCGACGACAAGGATCAACGGCTCTTCTGCTTCTGCCGGAGCGCACATATCAACAGTAGGAACAGATGACCCTACCGGAGTCCGTAGCTCGATGGCAAGAGCTTCTGGTCCTACTGGAGTTCGCTGCTCGTCGGCATGAATTGGCTTGTTGCCGGCATCTGTTTTCCCGGTGACTACTGGTAGCTCTGCCGGAAAATAATGCCGGTACAAGTTTTCCGCCTCTTTGCCGACCATGTCGATGGTGTTACTGAAGGTTGAGTAAGCTGTTGCACAAAAGTTCCCAGTTCCATGAGTAATCTTTTGGTGGCACGCTTGGACAGGTCGTCAGCGATACTGTTTTGGGCACGGGGGATGTGCTCCATATGTAGACCATCAAAGTGTTGATCCAACTTCCTCACTTCACCAACATATGCTTCTGACGGAGTATTTAAACATGGGGTATACTCAATATAATAAATATATGCGCCCGCTCGATGATAAAAAATACTTTGAAATCTTAGCTTAGAAGAAGCTAACATAAAAGAGAAAGAGAAGGATAAACCATGGCGACACTGCGTCCACAGAAGATCCCCGAGGAGATCTTAACGTCATTCGTGACGTACACGAGGGCTGCCTCCCTGAGCTAGCAGGACACGCGTCGGCAGGGCAGGGCTGGCCTTGCGGCACACTCCACCGACCAGGCTTTGAATGCCTGACTAGGCTACGGGCGTAGCTCGGCGCAGGGCTACGTTTAGGGCCATCATCACGACGACCTGGGAGGCGCGAGACAAGACGGGACGCTAGCCATCAGTAAAGACCGAAGGGCAGTGCGGCGCATCACATCAAAGAGGAAACTCGAGTACCTGGCTTGACACGGCGTCAGGTTATCCCTTGACCAATCGACAGGAGCAAGTGGGCGAGGCATGACAAATATCTTCATCTATGTAATGTACCGAATTTATTGATATGACCAAGTGTGGTGCCCCCCGAGCCTATATAAGGGGAGGGCCGTGGTCGAATAAAGAGAGAGCTTTTTCTAGTAACCACACACCCGCAACAAGTATTTTGAGCAGAAGGTGGAGGGATAGCTAGCTGATCAGGTACTCTAGCGAGTACCCCGACCACCTCCTATCACACCCCGACCACCTCATTTGTACACCCACACGTTTGTATCCCGATGCTGATGTAAAATACCAACAGGACGTAGGGTTTTACGGATCGATGGCGGCCTGAACCCGTATAAATCCCCCTATGTTTGTGTTCTTCCTGGTTGCTATCTTGAGTTGATTGGCTTAGTGTTTTAGCCCCTGGCCGAACTAACAAATACGGGGTATCCTTGATCCCCAGTGTCTGGAGATCGCTCTCCGACATCTGGCATGCCAGGTAGGGGGCTAAGGCTTAGGAATCAGCTCACCCACTCTTCAGATTTGGCAAGAGATGGCCAGGCACTACCCGCTTGACCGGGGATTCGGGTTGCCCCCACTAGAAGGGGGTTCCCACGCGGAAAATTATGGCGTTCCTATTCTAAATATTATTCGCTTTACCGGACAATCGATCGATCGCCCGTATGCTGGGCGCATGACCCTCGCCTCGGCCTTGGCCGCTGCTTACACCTTTCTCCTGCATCCTCCGGTGATTGTCAGCGAACGGTCCTCCTTGAGCCCGTGGTTGCGAGAAATCACGGAGATGGTCGGGGTGGCAAGATAGCGGCCCGAGCACATGTATCCGAGGGGGTCACAGGGCCCAATCAGGCACCGACACAACAAACGGCACGGCAGGGGAGCCGAACCTGCTCCGGCACCTCCCGTGGTTCCGTCCGGTGTCATGGTAAGAATCACCCCCCCGGCCAGGGACACCGGGGAAGAAGAGGGGCCGTGCCCCCACGTTGGGGGCAATCCCCCGCCGATGACGATGGCGGGCCCTCCGCGACGCCCTGGTTGGCGGCATGCACTAGAGAGACAGAGGCGAAGCTGAACATGGGAGGAGAAGGAAACGCCGGACATGAAGCTGACGACCACCAGGGCATGGGGAAGGAGGCGCAATTACGAAGACCCGAAGCAAGCAGCTATGGATCAACATCTAAAGCTCCACGCCACCGACCTAGGCCCCGATCTCCATAATGTAAGGCCATCAGGACCATTTATTACCAGTTTTTCTTGTAAAGTAGGGAATCACATTACGTTTGTTTTCAAATAAAGGGTGGTGATTTTTGTCCGAAAGAAAGCACGCGATTAGGAGTGGCACGAGGAGGGGAGGTAGGGGGTCGCTACACCTACTTTTTTCCCTTTTGGTCGTTCTCATTTTTAAACAAAAACATATAAAAATGAGGGAGCCCCTAGTAGAATGATCAACTATAAAATCCTGCTAGTCGAGAGAACGACCCCTCGTGTCATCGGGCTGATAAACCATGCCCTGAGCGGCTCGGCCGAGGCAAGCAAACCCCAATCAGAAGCAGTCCGCTGCAAGCTGACGGGGACGTCTCCTCCACAGTGCCCTCGGGTGTGTTTTATCAGACCGAACCAACCTCCAACTGGAAGTGGTCCGCCACAAGCAGACGGGGGTTTCCTCCCATAGTCTTTCTTTTTAGCCAAGAAGAAGGCTGTGGGAGACCTTTTAAATCCTCCAACCAGAAGTGGTCCGCCGCGTGTTGACGGGGGCCTTCTTTTTTGGCTTCTTCTTTCATCGGGAGAAAAGACAAAGGGAAGGGGCGAGGCGCCTCTTAACTATAAGCGGTCCGCCGCATGCTAAAGAGTGTGACCTGGCCGCATCGTCATAAGCCCTGGATTCGCCCCCAGGCACGGAGGACCATCAAAATCAAGATTTAAGCCCTGGGGTCACAGCCAGGCCCCATGCAACAAAAGCCCTGGAGTCGCGACCAGGCCCTGAGGCGCTCTCTAACCTACAAACATACTAACATACTAACCTACTGACCATAATCTAAAATAAACCTTCGAAAACTAATCTTTTAAACACGTCAAAGCCCTGGAGTCACGACCAGGCACAGCAGCAAGCTTAGAAAGATCAAAAAAGGTGAGGAAAGAGACCAAGGCACCATGAAGTAAAAGATAAAACATCACCCCCCAGAATAGCAGGGCCCTATGATAAAGGGTTCTTTCTCTGTTGTTGGCCTGAGCCTGAGCTAAGCCCCGCTAGTTGTTCACTAGAAGCCATGTCGGGGTAACGACCATTACAAAAGGTTTACAAACTTACTAAAAAAGGAGGTGGGCCTGGGGGCCGCCTAAAGGCCAAGATCGGTCGAAGGATCCCCCGCTGGCGCCAGAAGAGGGACCCCGAGAGCATTCTCTGGGAGAACCCCTTGGAGGCAAACCCAGCGAGCCGCTCGGGAGGGGTTCGGAGAACCAGCCTGCTCCATGGCCCAGCCAAGAATCTGCCACGCTGGTAATGGAGGCTCGGGGGCTCCCATCTCTGCACATTCCTCCGCATCCGCCTCCGCCACTATGCGAACGGCGAGAAAGTTCAGTTCATGGTTCACCCTCGAGTGAACGGCGTCGATCTCCGGGCCCATCAGTGGCTCCAGCATGGGGTCAGCCTGAATGCGCTCCCACACCTTCCGAGCCGCGCGGGAAGCCTTGAGCCAGGAGACCATGGCATCCTGGAGGCGGACGGGTTGGGCACGACGAGCGTGCGCCTGAATGGACGCCACCGCCGCCATCCATCCAAGATGCTCGGAGAAAAACTCGCGAGCAACCTGGGCCATCGACGCCAGAGCTGGTGCCTCCGTGCTCATAAGAGGAGGGGCCTGGGTCAGCACCGGAGCTGGAGGAGGGAATACTGCCCATACCCCCTCGAGAACCAGCGGGCGACGCATCCCAGTCGGGCATGGGAGGTGATGACCCACGAGTATAAGGGATCAATCGTAGTCCTTTCGATAAGTAAGAGTGTCGAACCCAACGAGGAGCAGAGGGAAATGACAAGCGGTTTTCAGCAAGGTATTTTCTGCAAGCACTGAAATTATTGGTAACGAGTAGTTTGATAGCAAGATAATTTGTAACAAGTGACAAGTAGCAATAGTAACAAAGAGTGCAGCAAGGTGGCCCAATCCTTTTTATAGCAAAGGATAAGCCGGAATGATCTCTTATAATAAGCAACACGTTCTCGAGGACACATGGGAATTTCATCTAGTCACTTTCATCATGTTGGTTTGATTCGCGTTCGCTACTTTGATAATTTGATATGTGGGTGGACCGGTGCTTGGATGTTGTTCGTACTTGAACAAGCCTCCCACTTTTGATTACCCCCTCTCGCAAGCATCCGCAACTACGAAAGAAGAATTAAGATAACTCTAACCATAGCATTAAACATATGTATCCAAATCAGCCCCTTACGGAATAGCGCATAAACTAGGGTTTAAGCTTCTGCCACTCTAGCAACCCATCATCTAATTACTACTCCACAATGCATTCCCTTAGGCCCAAAGATGGTGAAGTGTCATGTAGTCGACGTTCACATGACGCCACTAAGAGAATCAACAACATACATATCATCAAAATATCGAACGAATAACAAATTCACATGATTACTTATGACAAGACTTCTCCCATGTCCTCAAGAACAAAAGTAACTACTCACAAATCATCATCATGCCCAAGATTAGTGGGGTATTGAATAGCATAATAGATCTGAACATATAATCTTCCACCAAATAAACCAACTAGCATCAACTACAAGATGTAATCAACACTACTAGCAACCCACAGGTACCAATCTGAGGTTTTGAGACAAAGATTGAATACAAGAGATAAACTAGGGTTTGAGATGAGATGGTGTTGTTGAAGATGTTGATGAAGATTGGCCCTCCCATGATGAGAGGGTTGTTGGTGATGTCGATGGCGACGATTTCCCCCTCCCGGAGGGAAGTATCCCCAGCAGAATCTCTCCGCCAGAGAGCAAAAGTGCTCCTGCCCAAGTTCCGCCTCGAGACGGCGGCGCACCATCCCAAAAGTCTTATCCTTATTTTTTAGGGCAAATGGGCTTATATACCAGAAAATGGGGGCCAGAGGCTAGCCAGGGGCCCCACGAGGTACCAGGGCGTGGCCTCAAGGATGACCCGGCTTGCTCAATAATGATCAAAGGAATGTCGGCTTATCTGGACCCCAGATGTTTTGCAGTAGTAGCATTGTCTCCTGTATATCGTATGCTGAGTTTTTCCATGATCATATGGTTACTTGGGGGCTTCCAACTCATCGAGTTTAGCTTACAAAACCGTTTTAACCCGGCAAATGCCAAACTATACTTGGTTAAATCTGCCTGTTAGCAAGATGCTACTCCCTAAAAAGCGACCCGGCGTACGCCTGATGAGTCAATCACAAAGGTGACCCTGAATTCATCAGAGTTAAAACGCTCGATTGGTTGCGTGAGAGCCGGCTTTCAGAGAGATATGACAAACCAAAAGGGGCCAAAAAGCCTGCTTCCATAGGAAGCGAAACCAAGACTCGAGCCTTGAAAGCCGGTCTTATGCCATGCCTCGAAAGCTGGCGTTGTTATACTCTGTTATCATACACATACATTATCATACATTGCATCATCATACATTGCATCATCATACAATGCATCATTTATGCATATCTATATTTGTTTATGTCGCAGGAGCCGGTCTTCAAACCGGGTTACATTGTGACTCCACAGGAACAAACGAATCTTTGATAGCCAAAATGGCTGGATCTTCATCATGGTTTATCATAACCAGTATTAAATGATTGAGATATCAATTCTTCTAAATTCCCGGGTTACAAATCCAGCCGGGTCACATATAATACTTGGTCATTTAATTGTCCGGGTTTTGGGTTATTCAACATGTGCTTTGTAGAAGACTACAACACTTATGGATTTTTTTCACACATATTTGCCGGGTTGCACTGCAACCATGGCCAAGGATTTAACCATGGCCAAGGATTTCTTTCATCGTAAAAGCATCATCAGTTCACAGGCAAAATATTAAAGTGCTTGATGGCATTGGCGGACTATGCAGTTTCACGCTCAAAAACTATTACAAGCCACGATTGGGATATTTTCTATCAAGTTTTTCAAAGCAAATTCAAACTTGCAGAGTGATTGATGGTTGAGACCCGGTAGCTGGATCTGCCGGATTAACATTGGTTTGTTCTCCTTCTGCGTCAATTGCCGCCGGGTTGTCACTTGCCGGGTCACCAGGATTTATTTGGTGAGTTGATAATACAAAAGTGTCTACTATGCGGCCAGGTAACCCGGTTCTTGGAGGCTACAGTGGATCTGAGTTTATTCTATAGTGGAAGGAATAGTCACGAGTCGCCGCAGGCAATACGACCCGGCACTTGGGGGCTACATTATTCAAATCAAGATTACATTCAGTATGAAAGTCCCATGTCGCTGCAAGCATGCACCACGGCACTTGGGGGCTAATGCATTGCCATTTTAAACAATTTTCATCGAAGACCCGGCTCACTATTAATAGTGACCCGGCCCTTGGGGGATACAATCATTGACTCTACAGATAGTCAAAGTCCCAGGTTGCTACAGGCAAGACAACCCGGCACTTGGGGGCTACGCCGTTCAGTTGTTTAAACAGATCATAAGGTCCAAATTGAAGACCCGGCCCATCATATACTGATGAGCCAGCCCTTGGGGGCTACACATGTGAAATGCAAAACATTCAGTTTATCACTGGAGACTCATATGAACAACCCGGATTTTCTCCAAAGTTGCAACATTTATATTTAAGAAAGTCTTGAAGCCATCACTCCATTTTACTCTTAAAGACATGGGGGCTACAGGATATTTGCTCATCAAGTCATCAATCAGTTCAAGTCCCGAGTCGCCGTTGGCTAACGACCCGGCACTTGGGGGCTACATTATTCAGATTTATAAAGTCCCGAGTCGCCGCTGGCTAAACAAACCCGGCACTTGGGGGCTACATCAGCTAATTCTGGCTTATTTTATGTCAAGGTCCCATGCAGCTACAAGCACTCAACATGGCCCTTGGGGGCTCATACATTGTCATTAACCTCCAAATACACTTGAAGACCCGGCCCATCACACAATGATGAGCCGGCCCTTGGGGGCTACGATTACATACTGCAGAGGACGGGTCAAGGATCTTAAACCCGGAACTATTAAGAAATACATCATTACTTCTCTACTTCTGTCTGGGGGCTACATATATATATATATATATATACATAAAGGGAGGAAGCAACAAGACATACCTCATACTTTTTCTTCAGAAATAGCTTCACGCTATCAGTTTGGAGCAAGCCGGGTCTAATTTTCTTGATGGAGATTTGCAAAGTTCATCTCCAAGTTATTTATAGAAGCCCCAGAAGCATTAAAAGCCGGCTCAACATCAGACGGATTTTCTTATTCCCAATACTTTCATCAAAGCCAAAGCACTGGAGCCGACTTAACGTCAGATGGGTTATTTTTTCCATTATTTTTCTGCATGGAACCAGCGTCAGTAAGTTGATTCTGAAGGAGGCCTGTTAATATGACAAGGAAAACCTGGATTTTTCAGGAGCCGGTTCATTGGATAAGCCGGCCATTTGATATATACACTCGAAAGATTCATTATGAGGTTATATACACGTGTGAAAGCAGTTGAGATGTCATGTTATGAAGCAACAAAATCGTTAAAGTATGGAAGAACCAGGAAACCCAGGAAACATTTTGACCCGGTCAGGTGATTTGGCAGAAGAAAAATGACAAGGATCAGAAGACAGAACAAGGTGGAGCTTAGCATGAATAAATTCAAGCTAACCTAGGGGCTAATGTTGGGGATATTCCCCACGGTTATGACCCGACAAAAGTTTGACCCGACCAAAGTTTGACCCGGCCAAGAGTCAGAGGCTCTATGGGTCATTTCATGTTCCGGGTCATGACGGGACAACAAGAGACCAAAGGGCCCAGGGTGAGACCTGGCAGGAGGCCGGCTTAAGGGGATCCCAATGGGCCGGCTCGCGGAGAAGATCCAAGAAGTGGAAAGTTCCCCGACAAGGGAAGCAAGACCCAGACTAGGATCCGACTTGTAGTAGAAAAGAGACTAGTTGTAGTCTTACTAGGACTCTACATATAAGCCGCCCCTTCAACTTTTATAAGGAGGGGCAAGGCACCCCAAGAGGGAGAGGTCTTAGACAAGATCAAAGTAGATGCTCTCGAGATAGAGGTAGCAAAACAGCACCCTTGTAATCGAGATCCACAGCAATATAATCAAGCAGGACGTAGGCTTTTACCTCCACCGTGAGGGGCCGAACCTGGGTAACCCGGCGTATTCTCGTTCCCGATAAACCCCGTTAAGCTTCCACACTAGTGTGATGGACTCATCACTAAGTCTTTTTCACGAGGACATCTGCCGTGACAAAACCACGACACCTCCTGACCGGTGATTCTACTCCTCTTCCCCTTAATTTTTTAGGATCACACGGGTATTTTGGAATCATTGCAATGTCGGTGTGACAGAATTCTATTCTTGGTGCCTCCTGTCTGCCTAGACTTTGTTCTGGCGAGTTGAGCTCCAAGGGGTTCTTGTCATATTCGCTATCATTTCAGTTCCTGAATACCAGAGGACGCCGACATCGAAATGCTTCTATACTTTTTGTGGTGGCAAATAGTGATGTGACTTATCCCCAGTACTGGGTAGTGTCGGAAGAGGGGCTCCGGGAACCCTGGTTCGAACACTGGGGGCCTGCCCGCTACCTAACAACCAGACGGTGACCGTGGCGAGGCTACGGCGAGCGGAGCACGACGGGAGCGCGCGCACACACACACAAGGCACGGCAGGGACACGAGGAGCTACCCAGGTTCGGGACACCGTGTGGTGTAAAGCCCTACTCCTGCTTGGTGGGATTGTCGTGAGTATAGTGCTCTGGCGTTACAAGGTAGAAGAAGGTGGGATCGTCCTTTTTCTAAGGTAGCAGCACTGCCCCTTATATAGCTACCCTAGTCCTCTTCCCCCAAAAATTGGCGGGAAGGGTTGCCACACAACGACAGTTCAAAGGGGGACATATGCTCAGTCTTATCCTGACAAAAGTAGTCTTCGTCTGCAAAGAATCCGTCCATGACATGATGGTGGGCTCGGCGATGACATCTGCCCTAGCACGCCTCGTCATCGTGGTCTTCTTGCACTAAAGTGGCAAGCTTTGGGACTTGCTTTTTGAGACGCAACTGCTACTGCTCGTTTATCATCAAAGAGGAAACTACCGTGGACCGTGCCCGCTGGCATGGCCCCTGTCGCTGTTGTCTTGTGTAGGCACGTGACCCACATGGTGGGCACGTAGCCACGCGACGAGCGTCACGTGACTCCCCCACGCGGAGGGCCTCACGGGAAGTCGCCTCGCGAGGCTGCCTGCCGTGGAAGGTTGTCTTCGGTAGTGCCTCCCCTTGTGGAGAGGGTCCTCGCGAGGCCTGGCCTTGCGAGACATCTTGCTTCGCGGCGCCCCCGGCTGGGCCGCCTCTTGAGTTCCTCACCAGGTGTTGCTTCCTGGGCCGCAGGCAGACGGCCCGTGGCACCCTGGTTTCCACTGGGCCGACAGTAGCCCCCGGGCCCGCGATGCACATGTTTCCGCCTGTTGGGAACGAAATGGCGCGGGGCCTAAGCAGACTACCGGGCCCAGGCAGGGAAGCATGGCGGCACGACGGGACGTGGGAACCCCCACTCCCCCCATGATGGCTGGGTAACTGCCCGCCCTGCCATAAAGAGGACCCGCGCGGGGCGCGGCATCATCATTGCCTCCCTCTACTCCATTCGCCTCCCTCGCACATAGCTCCTTGCGATCTCCTCCTCTCACTCCCAAGCTTTCATTGCATCCATGGCTCCCGCCGGCAAGAAGGGCAAGGCGCCGGCAGCGGTGGGGTTGGAGCCGGCCCTGGCGAGGTCCATCATCCTCAACGAGGAGGGATTGGACATGGTGCGCCCCATGATAGCCTACGACCACTATGAGTGGAAGGCCACGTGGATCTGGTCGGCATCACGCGTGGCTCACCACCTGGAGGCCATGACCTTCCCCTTCTTCCTCCACACCATCTTCGCCGGCCTGGTACCCCCTTCTCTGACTTCTTCTGCGCCATCCTCGCCCACTACCAGATCCATGCTCTCCACCTTCAACCCAACTCCGTCCTCCTCCTCGGCATCTTCGCCTACGTCTGCAAGGATTTCCTGGGCATGATGCCCTCGGTGGCGCTCTTCCGCACATTCTACAACCTGCGGCTGATGGCGGAGAACTAGTACTTGGGATGCGTCTCGTTCCGCATCATCGACGGCATGGCTGGCCACATCATCCCCATGAAGATCACGAAGAAGGTGGAGGGCTTCAGGGCGCACTGGGTGTACATGGATGCGGGCCAGTTCAGCCCCCTCCTGCTGATGCCGGCCGCCCCCACCGTGAAGAGCTCTGGATGGGAGCACGCCAAGCTCACCGATGAGAGGCTGGCGCCGCTCATGGAAAGGATGAAGGACCTGCGGGCCGCGAAGCTTACGGGGACGATGGTTGCCAAGGAGTTCATGCGCTGGTGCATTGCCCCCCTCTAGAAGTGCTCGTGCCCAGTGTGGACCTGCACCGACCCCGAGGACCGGATGAGGCTGAGCGTCGACAACCTCACGAGGCTGGTGATGGACGAGGTCATGAAGATCTTGTTTGCCGAAGAGGTGGGGAACCTGCCTGAAGCCGCGTACCCGCTGTACCGCAACAGCAACAGGGACGAGATGGTGGAGGAAATGCCGCGGTTCAACCAGTGGGGCCTGGTCCCTGAGGGCCATGAGGGGCCTCGCGATAACCCCCTCTTGGTGGTGCCCGGCTCAGGTGGCCACGACGACGCCGAGGCCTCGGCAAGCACCGAGGAGGAGAGCAATGGAGGAGCGGACCTACCAAGCCGCCGCCAAATGTTAGCCGCCCTCAGGGACGACAATGACAATGACGATGATGACCAGTTCATGGTCGTGCCCTCCCGGCCCGCGAGCATGGGGGGTGGAGAAGGCACCAGCGCGGAGGTCGCCGAGCCTCGCACGGAGGAGGCCCCGACCGGCCTGGCGGGAGAAGACCCCAGTGGGCCTCGTGCCGAGCCCTCTGGAGGGAGCGAGCCTCGCGGGAGCGACAGCGGTAGCCACCCGTTGCCGAAGCTGAAGAAGAGGTGTTGGGTCCCCAACGATGAGTAAGTCCTTACATCTTGTTCTTTTCACTGGATTTTGCTTTCTGCTTCCCGAGGTCCAAGACTGAGCCCTCGCGCCATGCAAGGAGCCCATGAAGAAGAAGAGGAAGGCCTCCAACTCGAGGGGGCCCACGATGCCCACCGCAGGCGCCGAGGGGCACAAGGAGGCCATCCGCCGCCCTAAGGCGGAGACAGGGCGTGTGGAGGTGGAAGAGGGGCACGCGGTTCTTCCTGAGCCACGCGTGAACTTGCCTCTGCCGGCTAGGGAGAACGAGCCTCCGGAGGGAGCCTTCGGAGGCAGGGTTGTGCCGCCAGAGGTGCCCGGCTCGGGAGGCGATGCGACGATGGGGGAGGCTGAGGAGCCAACCCCTCCGAAGAGCTCCATGCCGGGCAAGGAGGCCAACGCCGCCGAGGGGGCTACGGTGAGCCCCCGGTGATCGCCTGTGCACCACGCTCCTGGCGCGGGTGTGACAAGCCCGCAGTGCGCGCTGGTGCGGCAAGCCGAGGAGGAGACCACAGGGAGCACCCCGCGCTCGATGGGGGACGCGACCCCCGCAGGGAGCATGGACAAGGAAGCCCGGAGGGATTCTGATGCCAGGCCCTCGCAGGGTATGACGGTGAAGGGCGGCACCAACGCACACACTGGCTGGGCCCCGCAGCTGGTGAGCAACAGCGCCGTGCTCAAGCGCGGTGCCTTGCAGGGCGCCAGGGTGGCACTTGACGCCCTTGAGGAGGATCTCCAGGCGGAGGAGGCGCGCCTTGCCGATGAGCGCCTGCGCCTTGCGGAGGGGTGGCGCCAGCTCAACATGGCCCTCAAACTTGGCCGTGCGCAGGCGGCCGCCGTGCGGGAACGGTGCGAGAAGGCTGCCCGAGACACCAAGGAACTCTTTGAAGGGGCCGTCCGGGACGCCGACGAGGCCGACAGGCGGCGCGAGGAGGCAGAGGCCCATGAGAAGGTCCTTCTGGAGTAGGCCACCACCAGGGAGCAAGGGATCCGGGCGAGGGAGGATGCCGCCACAGCTCATGAGGGGCAGCTTCGCGAGGGCGAACTCGCCAAGCGCGAGGAGGCCCTCGTGCTCCGCGATGGGGGACGCTGAGATCCGGGAGGGGGAGCTCACGAGGACCGCAACTGAGCAGGAGACCGAGCGCGAGCGCCTGGCGACGCTCGGCCGTGAGGTAGCCGCCGCCCAAGCCTCCTACAGCGACCGCCTCGCTAAGGCCAACGCCTAGCTAGCAGAAAAGGAGAAGAAGATCTGGGAGGACACTGACGCGAAGTCCAAGAACGAGGCAGTGGAGTCCATGATCTAGTCGATTCGTTGCAGCGGGAAGGGGTCTTTGGGGCAGGCCTTGTTGAGGCTGGTGAAGTCGACGCACATCCGCCCCTCGCCGTTGTGCTTGGGGACCACGATAGGGTTGGTGATGACCCACAAGTATAGGGGATCAATCGTAGTCCTTTTGATAAGTAAGAGTGTCGAACCCAACGAGGAGCAGAAGGAAATGACAAGCGGTTTTTATCAAAGTATTCTCTGCAAGAACTGAAAGTAGCGGTAACAGATAGTTTTGATAGCAAGATAATTCGTAACAAGTAACAAGTAGTAACGGTAATGAAAGTGCAGCAAGGTGGCCCAATCCTTTTTGTAGCAAAGGACAAGCCGAAACAAACTCGTATAATAAGCAAAGCGTTCTCGAGGACACATGGGAATTTCATCTAGTCACTTTCATCATGTTTGTTTGATTCGCGTTCGCTACTTTGATAATTTGATATGTGGGTGGACCGGTGCTTGGGTGCTGTTCTTACTTGAACAAGCCTCCCACTTATGATTACCCCATCTCGCAAGCATCCGCAACTATGAAAGAAGAATTAAGATAACTCTAACCATAGCATGAAACATATGGATCCAAATCAGCCCCTAACGGAATAGCGCATAAACTAGGGTTTAAACTTCTGTCACTCTAGCAACCCCTCATCTAATTACTACTCCAAAATGCCTTCGCTTCGGCCCAAAGATGGTGAACTGTCATGTAGTCGACGTTCACACGACACCACTAAAGGAAGAAACAACATACATATCATCAAAATATAGAACGAATACCAAATTCACATGATTACTTATGACAAGACTTCTCCCATGTCCTCAAGAACAAAAGTAACTACTCACAAATCATATTCATGATCAAGATCAGAGGGGTATTGAATAGCATTAAGGATCTGAACATATAATCTTCCACCAAATAAACCAACTAGCATCAACTACAAGATGTAATCAACACTACTAGCAACCCACAGGTACCAATCTGAGGTTTTGAAACAAAGATTGAATACAAAAGATGAACTAGGGTTTGAGATGAGATGGTGCTGGTGAAGATGTTGATGAAGATTGGTCCTCCCACGATGAGAGGATCGTTGGTGATGTCGATGGCTTCGATTTCCCCCTCCCGGAGGGAAGTATCCCCGGCGGAATCGCTCCGCCGGAGAGCAAAAGTGCTCCTGCCTAGGTTCCGCCTTGAGACGGCGGCGCTTCATCCCGAAAGTCTTCTCTCTAGTTTTTCTAGGGAAAATGGCTTCATATAGCAGAAGGAGGGGGCCAGACGCCAGCCAGGGGCCCCACAAGGCATCAGGGCGTGCCCAGGGGGGGCCACGCCCTGTTGCCTTGTGGGCAACTGGTGGGTCCCCCCTGGTATTTATTTTCTCCAGTATTTTTTATATATTCAATAAAAAATCTCTGTGAAGTTTTAGGTCAATTGGAGCTCTGCAAAATAGGTATCTCTGATGTGGCTATTTCAGGTCCAGAAATCCAGCTGCCGGCATTCTCCCTCTTCATGTAAATCTTGCAAAATAAGAGAGAAAAGGTATAAGAATTGTACCATAAAGTGAAATAATGATTAAAAACATAATAATTATTCATAGGAAATCATGATGCAAATTGGACGTATCAACTCCCCCAAGCTTAGACCTCGCTTGCCCTCAAGCGAAAAGTCGAAATCGATAATCATGACCACATGTTTAGAGAGAGACGTCGATAAAAATAAAATACGGACATGGAGCATCATGATCTTTATTATAAAATTAATATATCATCCTAAAACTTCTCATGAAAAAGTGACAATTCATCCACAAGTTAAAGTATGAACCATAAACCAAATTGAAAACTAACAAACTATGATCTCAGTCATTGAAGCAATTGCAATTCATCATATTATCAGAAAGAGTCTATGTAAGAGCTTTTTTTAGCAAGTTCACATACTCAACTATCATTTAGTCTTCTATGATTACTGACACTCACAGCATACTTATGGGGCAAAAGTTTCAGTCGACCACATAGAAACATAGGGGCTTATAATTTCGCCTCCCAACGTATTTACCTCAAGGGTAATGTCAACAATAATAACTCATGATCACCTACATTCAACTGTATATATATGCATGGATCAATCCCCACCACATGATGCTTGCCAAAAGAGAAAAATAAAAATGGAATAGAGGAGAATACAATTGACTCTTGCATGAAAGTAAATACATAAAGTAAAAGTTAGGCCCTTCGCAGAGGGAAGCAGAGGTTGTCATGTGCTTTTTGTTTTTGGATGTGCAAGCTCTTAATGTAAAGGGACGCCACTTTATATTGCCCCTTGTGATAGCGACCTTTATTATGCAGTATGTCGCTTTTATTGCTCCACCATCACAAGATCGTACAAAGCTTATTTTCCCTTACAATAAAAGTTCATACATATTTAGAAGCAATTTTTATTGCTTTTGCACCGATGACAACTTACTTGAAGGATCTTATTCAATCCATAGGTAGATATGGTGGACTCTCATGGCATGAAACTGGGTTTAAGGTTTTGGATGCACAAGTAATATCTCTACTTGGTGCAGATTTTTGGCTAGCAAAGATAGGGGGCAAACACCACATGTTAGAGGATCCAAAACAATATAAGTTATATCTGAATATAAGCAATCATAACCCATTACATTGTCTTCCTTGTCCAACGTCAACTAATTGGCATAGAATATTTGATGGGGGCTCACAATCATAAAAGATGTCCAGGATAGTGTATTTATATGTGAGACCTCTCTTCCTTTATTACTTTTTCATGAATTGCTACAATGACCAACGCTATGTTTGTCAACTTCCAACAAGTTTTATCAATTATACTTCTTTTATGTGAAGTCATCACTCCCCATGGGATTAGCATATGATCTTATTTTTATTCTTTCTTATTTCTAAGATTGGATCGTCAAAAGCAAAACACTCAACTCAAACTACTCTTTATTATATAACTTTCACACACGATTACATAGATAGATGGATCACAAAGCAAACACTCAAAGTTAGATCATACTAAAAATTTATTCCTCTAAATCACGAAATAACTAAGGATCGAACTAAGATAGATAATGGTGATAAATGTGATGGTGATATGATACCGGGGCGCCTCCCCCAAGCTTGGCACAAGCCAAGGGGAGTGCCCATACCCATGTACTCAAGTCTCCTTCTCGGGTGATGGTGGTGATGGTGAGGTAGGCTTGTCCTTCGTGACATTAATTAGGATCTCCTTTAGGCTCTGAATTTCCCAGAGCACATGGTGTATCATCTCTGTGTTCCTTTGGACTTCGGCCATAATATGCTTATTCTCTGGCCTCCAAGCATTCTTTCCTGCATCACTTTCACTTGGACGAGAGATGTCCCAATTGGAGGGTATGTGCATACGAGGAGTATTTTCAACCCCATAATTATGAACCAAGTTATGAAAGTTGCTCCGATGTAACCTGTGTAGGGGCCTCCTAGGAGGAAGCCCTTCTTGTACCTCTGGAATCCCATGGCTTGTAGTGCTTCTCATGGCTTGATGAGGGTTTGGAATTGTGGAGATGCCAGCAAGGGTACCCCTCTCGGAAGCCGGAGGGGGGACCTCCAGCGAATCCCCATCATCTTCATCCATGGTGACCTCCTCCTCCTCCTCCTCTCTCCTGAGTTCCATTTGTAGCAACCAAGTATTGTCTCCCACGTTGTTGGAGGAAGAAGAAGACATGATGCCCGGCCTCGAAAATCTGTCAGGAATCAACACGAAACAAGAACAGAGGAGAAACTTGCGATGCGGTGGTCAAAACATACGGAGTATATATAAAGAATTTTTATCTTGCAAAACAAGCATACGGGAAGAAAATGGAGTCGGAAAGGACACACGTGGGGCCCACAAGGCATCAGGGCGCACCCCAGGGGGGGTCGCGCCCTGTTGCCTTGTGGGCGACTCTTGAGTCCCCTCGGCTGTTTCTTATTTTTGTAATTTTTCTAATATTACAAAACTGACAGAAATAATTTTTATGAAACTTTTGGAGTCGGTTTACTTACCGTATCACATACCTACCCCTTTTCAGGGTTCTGGAGCGTTCCAGAAGGACTCTTTGATGTGTTCCTCCGATGTCATTGTCTGAATAATATTAGTTTGAACATTAATAGGAGTACCTGAAATATAGTGCTTAACTCTTTGTCCATTCACCACTCTCTGATTATTGCCTTCAGAGTTGTTTATTTTGATGGCTCCGGAGCGATAAGCTTCTTCGATGATATACGGTCCTTCCCATTTAGAGAGAAATTTTCCTGCAAAGAATCTCAAACAAGAATTGTATAATAAAACATGATCACCTACTTTGAATTCCCATTTTTGAATTCTTTTGTCATGCCATCTTTTAACTTTTTCTTTAAACAACTTAGCATTTTCATAGGCTTGGGTTCTCCATTCATCTAGAGAGCTAATATCAAATAACCTCTTTTCATCGGCAAGTTTAAAATCATTATTAAGTTCTTTAATTGCCCAATATGCTTTATGTTCTAGTTCAAGAGGTAAATGACATGCTTTTCCATAAACCATTTTATACGGAGACATACCCATGGGATTTTTATATGTAGTTCTGTAGGCCCATAATGCATCAACAAGTTTCTTAGACCAATTCTTTCTAGATCTGTTAACAGTCTTTTGCAAAATCAATTTTATTTCTCTATTAGTTAACTCAACTTGACCACTAGACTGAGGATGATAAGGAGATGCAATTCTATGGTTAACATCATATTTAGCAAGCAACTTACGGAAAGCACCATGAATAAAATGTGAACCACCATCAGTCATTAAATATCTAGGGACTCCAAACCTCGGGAAAATAACTTCTTTAAGCATTTTGATGGAAGTGTTGTGATCAGCACTACTGGTTGGAATAGCTTCTACCCACTTAGTAACGTAATCAATAGCAACTAGAATATGAGTATACCCGTTGGATTTAGGAAAAGGTCCCATATAATCGAAACCCCAAACATCAAATGGTTCAATAACAAGTGAACCATTCATAGGCATTTCCTGACGTCTACCAACATTACCAATTCTTTGACATTCATCACAAGAAAGGACAAACTTACGTGCATCCTTGAAAATAGTAGGCCAATAAAAACCAGATTGTAATACCTTGTGTGCAGTTCGGTCTCCCGCATGGTGTCCTCCATATGCCTCGGAGTGACACTTACGTAGGATTTGTTCCTGTTCATGCTCAGGTACACAACGTCTAATAACACCATCTACTCCTTCTTTATATAAGTGTGGGTCATCCCAAAAGTAATATCTTAAATCAAAGAAAAACTTTTTCTTTTGTTGGTATGTGAAACTAGGTGGTATATATTTAGCAACAATGTAATTAGCATAGTCTGCATACCATGGAGTAATACGAGAAGCATTTATCACAGTTAATTGTTCATCGGGAAAATCATCATTAATAGGTAGTGGGTCATCAAGAACATTTTCCATTCTAAACAAATTATCTGCTACGGGATTCTCAGCTCCCTTTCTATCAATAATATGCAAGTCAAATTCTTGGAGCAGAAGTACCCACCTAATAAGTCTAGGTTTAGCATCTTTCTTTTCCTTAAGGTATTTAATAGCAGCATGATCAGTGTGAATAGTAACTTTGGAATCAACAATGTAAGATCTAAATTTATCACATGCAAACACAACTGCTAAAAATTATTTCTTAGTAGTAGCATAATTTCTTTGAGCACTGTCTAGAGTTTTACTAGCATAATGGATAACATTTAATTTCTTATCAACTCTTTGTCCTAGAACAGCACCAACAGCCTAATCACTAGCATCACACATAATTTCAAAGGGTAGGTTCCAATCAGATGGTTGAACAATAGGTGCAGAAATTAAGTGTCACGCCCAATATGCGATCCTATCCTCGAGGGACTCGGAGGCCCCACCAGGGATAGAAGCGCATATCGAAGATGCTTGCAAGGGGGATATCATTACATCGTACCATGTACATAATAGATGGGGATACATACAAATACATATAGTCATCACAGGAATACATCAATACATAGCAAACACCATACAGAAGAGCAGAATCCGACTATGGATGGAACACGAACGACATCCACCCTGCTAACCCAGGCTGCCGACCAGGAACCTATCCCAAGATCGACGTAGAGGAAGAAGCAGAAGAAGAACTCCAAAAGCAAACGCACATCGCTCTCACGTCAGATCATCGCGTTACCTGTACCTGCATCTATTGTTGTAGTAATCTGTGAGCCACGAGGACTCAGCAATCCCATAACCATGGGTAACAAGACTATCAAAGCTTAATGGGTATGGAAGGGTAAGGTGGTGAGGTTGCAGCAAGCACTAAGCATTGTATGGTGGCTAACTACGAGTACAAGAATAAGAAGAGTAAACTATGCATAACGGTCACAAACTAATAATGATCAAGAAGTGATCCTGAACACCTACTTACGAGTCAAACATAACCCCACCGTGTTCTCTTCCCGAACTCCCTCGAAAAGAGACGATCACGGTTACGCACGCGGTTGGTGTATTTTAATTAGATTTAGTGTCAAGTTCTCTACAACCGGAGGTTATAAATATCCAAGTCGCCACATAACCGTGGGCACGGCTTCGCGTAAGATTTAACCCTGCAGGGGTGTTCCAACCTGGTCCATCACAAACCAACACAAGCTGCGGTGGAAGACCTCAACCTCAAGAAAACCCGATCAACATCGAGTCAGCCCGAAGTATCCTCGGAATTCTGGTGCACAAGACATTTCGACAATGGTAACACAAGTCCAGCAAGACCTCCCGGTGTGCCGACACCCTGATAGTAGCCGCGCGTATCTCGTCTCAGGCCACGACCGGATGAGCACAGCGTACAGCAACTGAGACCCGAGTTTCCCCAGGGGAAGCCGCAAATGACTCTGTTTTGGACCAATACCATCGGCACTGGCCCACCTGTATTATGTTGAATTAAGAATCCTCGGGTAGCGCTAACTCCCTATGCATATTAATTATTTAATTCAGTATTATTATGTTGGCAAATGTTAAAACCAAAGTTGGGCCTTGCTGGAAGCGGTTATTCAAAGTGAACTGTCAAGAGGGTCCCATACCCCTGAGCATGTTCGGAATGCTAATAAAGGATCATAACACCGGTATTACGGAAACTAGAGTGGCATGAGTGGAACAAAACACCAGGCAAAAGGCCGAGTCTTCCACCCAAACCAAGTATATAGATGCATTAATTAAATAAGAGTATTGTGATATCCCATGATATCCATGTCCCAACATGGAACAACCTGCAACTACACCTGCAACTAGCAACGCTATAAGAAAGGGGCTGAGCAAAGCGGTAACATAGCCATACAACGGTTTGCTGGGTAAGGGTGGTTAGAGGCTGTATCATGACATATGGGAGGCTGACATATATGTGGTAGGAAGCATGACATAGCGATAGCAATGAGACAACTAGCAAGCAAAGATAGTAAAGATATCCAAGGTCATGATCAACTTGCCTGAAATCCCGCTAGGACGAAGAGCGAATCCATGAAGAAGACGAACACGCGTAGTCGAACGAATCCTCACAATCGCAACGAAATCGGAACTATCGAGAGGAAGCACAACCGGAAAGAAGCAAACAACATGGTAAACACACAAGCATAAACATGGCATGATGCATAACCAAATACGATGCATGTCCGGTTTAATGAGGCATGGCATGGCAAGAGTGCAACAACCAAATACTACACATTAAGTGAAGCTCAATATGCAACGAGTTACATATTGATGAAACTCCACATTCAAATATTTTAGTTCACTCCCGTTTATGTACATGACAAGATTAAATGTTGTTAAACATGGCAAGAGGTGAAGCATGATTAAACTACCTATCTAGGCAACCTAAATGAGGCCGGAAACAACACATAACAATTCTGGAAAATCCTCATATGCAATTTTCGAATTCGGTACTGTTCTGACTAAAACACAATTTTAAAGTTGTTAACATGCAAATTAATAGCACCATGTTAATCTACACATTTTCTAGACCATTTACATATAAAGTTCATTTAATTCGGAGCTACGGTTATTTCGTTATGAAATAAATCATTTTAGCATGGCATTTAGCAATTTTAATGCAAACAACAATTTAAATGTTTTTAACATGCATGAGAATGACATATTCAAGTTGTATGCAATTTTATGAAAACATAGGCATATATCATGATATGAGGCATCTGTCGCCATGGCGGAAAGAAATGGGTGCCACGGCGGCGATAACGGAAATGGTGCCACGGCAACATTCCGGTTCCGACAACTCATTGAAGATGCCGGTGCACAAGAACAAGTGTGCGGATGTGCGGAACATGCAAGATAGGGTGGGGTGATCCCGGATACCGGGTGTCCCACGTGTCGGTGACATGGCAAGCGAGGAATGTGCAAGAATGATTCGGACACGGTGCAAACACGAGCATTTCATACAACATATGCATCGTTCACGGGCGGTCATCTCGGCGGTTATACCTTCGAAGCGTGCATTTTCGGAGCGGATCGAGTTCGATGGAAGTGGAAGTAGTGGTTCACGGTTCGGAGAGGAACTTGACGAATCTGAGGTCTTCAAAGGTTCTTGTCGAACTTGTCGAAAACCACGACGACGGTAGTGGAAGTAGAGGTACACGGCGACGGAGAGGAAGTTCCCGCATCCTACGGTCATCGGGTACTTGGCGGTCTCAATCTTGCGATTGAAATGGTACATGTTTCGTAGTCGTACACGTTCCGTAGATGTTCGGGGTCGTTGGTAGAGGTACTTGGCGCATCATTGTGGTACTTGGCAAAAACCCAGAGACGGTACTTGCCGATCCAGGTACGGGTCTTGGCGGTCTTGACGAACTCCGGTGGCACCAGCCGAGATACACGGCCACGGTAGTCTTCGGAGTTGGGGCTCCGTGTATGGGTCTGGGCCTCTGTTGGTGGCGAAGCAAGGCTGACCAGAGAGACAGAACATGGAGTAGCGAGGCCGTGGAGATGGCCGACAGCAGAACTGCTTTGGTCAGAGGGTCGTGAGGCGCTAGAGGTGGCCGGTGAGGGGAGCAGTAGAGGCGTGGCCGTGGTGGAGACAAGCTGATCGCGGCTCAGCCATAGCATGTAGCAGGGGAGGCAGAGCTCCTGCCCGGGTAGAAGGAGCGATGGAGCGGGGCGCGCTCAAGGAAGAGCTCGGGCTGGAGCAGCAAGGTGGCGGGGAGGCGGTCGCGCGTGGGGAAGCTGATGGAGGCCGGCCAGAGCGGGCAGAGAAGAGACGTGGCGGGGTGGAGGCGTGCAGGCGGTGGAGGCAGGGAAAGTAGGCAGACGAGGGTCATTGTGCAAGGGGCTGCAGGAGGGGAGGCACATGGAGGCGGCGGAGACCAAGCAGTGGCAAGCAGCGGTAGTAGGGAAGGCGCTCGGTGGTGCGGGCGTGCAAGGAGACGAGCAAGAGGCGGAGAAGAGGACCAGGGGCGCGCAGCTCGCTGGCCAAGGCATTGGGCAGCGGCGCCATGGCCCTTGGCGTGGCCGTGGTTGGTGACGGTGTCCTGGACTAGGGGTACTCACCACGTCGTCTCCCGACCAGTGGGTCGGGCCGAGGACCCCCATAGCGGTTCACTAATGGGCCACTTCGGGCAGCCCATGCCGTATATAAGGAGGTTTCCACAAGACTTGGCACACAAGACGAGAACTCCTCTAAACCCTAGGCCTCTGGTGCATTATATAAACCGAGGCCAGGCTAGTCAATAGATGATCGAATCTCATATTCATTAGAACAATCTCGTGGTAGATACATGTACTCTGTACTACACCCCATATGAATACAATCAAAAGCAGGACGTAGGGTATTATCTCTTCGAGAGAGCCCGAACCTGGGTAAAATCCTGTGTCCATGTTACCATCGCTCCAAGACGCCTAGCTTAGGACCCCTACTACGAGCTTGCCGGATTTAGAACCGACATTGGTGCTTTCATTGAGAGCCTGCTGGCAGTCGCAGCGGTGCGATGGGAATTCAGATCGTCTCCGGCGCGATCTACACGTCGGAACCGAGCTTTATTGTCGATGTCGGCATCTTCGTCGCCGACTCAACTAGTCACCTCGGCTGGGCCGAGGACCAGGCTCCTCTTCGGATCGTCAAGATCAGACAGATGTTTTCGTCATCATCAACACCGATCTCATCCGAGATCATGGAAGAATCGTCCATGGAGCTCGGGGGCTCAACGTCAACGTTGCCCTCGCGCGATCATGCAGTTTTTCTGTAAAGCGGATTCGTGTTCGCCGCCCCCACCTCCTCAAGCGTCCCTTTGACGATTTCTTTGGTGGAATTGTGCAAAATTGAGTCTAGAACAACCCTGTAAAATTTCATCGCGTTCCGATGGAGGAATCTCCCGCGATCTCCGATATACCGGAGCCCTGTCGAATCTGGACGGGGATCTGGATGAGTTTCGGGCGAGGGGTCCAGCATCTAACTCGGACATCCGTTGGAAAATCCCATCGTTCATCGGCTGCGGAATTCCTATATCGATCACCCCTCAAAATTTCAGCTCGATCCGACCGTTCAAACTCCGGGACGAGTCCAAGGAGTGCATCAATTTTCGGATCTGTTTCCTACGCGAAAACGAATCCGACCTGAATTCTTCTTTCTTCATGAACGGGATATTGGACATCCTTTTTGAAGGAATTTTTTCTAGGGTATTGTGTTTTGTTCCCAAACACGTGCACACAAATTTTAAATCCTTTTCCGAGGTAAACCCCACCGTCGCGCCGGTGTCAAACTAGCCCGATCATGTTGCTCCACGGCTGCCGACCTGTGACAGCATCGACTGCGCCGTCGCTTCATCGAGCCAGACAACCACCTCGGATCATCACCTCGGTGAGCCGACCAAGAGTTCGGCACCGCTCTCCCTAATAATCGTCAAGACAACATCGTGGCCATACGGATTGCACGGGTCGGGCGCGCCGGCATCGCCACACGGTCACTTCATCAAACTGGCGTTGACCGCATCACAAGTTTCGACCTGCGTCGGCATCGCCGCGCCGACCTGCTTCGACACCTCGGCTTACATGGCGGCTCCGGCGTCACCCTGCCGACCTCCTCCGTCACCTCGGCTAGACCGGGGGCTTCGCCATCTCTTCATCAATCTACTCTGGCGACTTCGGCGTCACTAGCCGACCAGCTTCGTCGTGTTAGCTGGACCAGGGGCTTCGCCTCGCCATATCGACTGTGCTGCGTCACCACTTCATCAAGCCGAGCTCTTCGCTCGGGCACCTCGGGACCGGCTTGGGGGCTGGGACCTCGACCCACCGCAAGCTCGGCCCACGTCATCAACACCGAACACATTAACCAGCTAAGTCACTTTCATGCTCAATTTTTTTGAATGTTTAATTTTTGTCTGGTTCGACCAAGCATTATATTTGTGTTAGACAAAAACTCTGTTTGTTAAAAACACTCCCTTTACCCATGTTAACTGGGGGCTCTTAAATTTATATGAGCCATTATATAATAAGTGTTTTCTTCTAAGTCGTTACAAAGTCTTTTTCTACTACTCCTTTCTCGACTCGAGTGTGTGGTCAATAGCCGTATAGCCTGGTTTCTCTCTAAAGCCGCTCGAGTTTAGTTCGCTAAACTGGCCTGAGAAGCACTTCGCCTTCGGGATAGGAGGTTGAAGCTGAAGGCTGACCCGCTTGAAGTCTTTAGATCGGATGTGTCATGTTAAAGCACGACGGAAGCACAAACTAATTTTAAGACCAATTTTCGGATTGGCACCCAAAAAAAACTTGATTTAGTTCGGACGTCAAGTTTTTACATAAGTTTTTTGGCTTTTCGAGCTTATGGCACTTTTAAGCTATTTGTATGTTTTTCTTTCAGGAGGCGGGACATCCTCATGACCGTGGTGCCCTGCGTAATAATTCAGCTCGGGAGATCTTTTCCGACCTGCAGCTCGGCATCTTTCCTGCCGACCTACACCTCGGCGTTGGCGAAATGCACATGACATCTGGACTAGTTCCCGAGGAGATTCGATCCTCAGGTTGGTCGGCTGCACCCAACCTAAGTCTCGGGGGATACTGTGCGTCTCCAGCATAACTCTCGCAGTACAACGTCGGATGCCTTCAAAGCATCGGCAATATCAACGGGGGGCTGCGACTAGAGCCGAACCGACCAAAAGCCAAGGTACTCCGAGGAGTCCTCGGCAAAACGTTCTCGGATATTGCTTTATATGCATCAGTTTTGACTTGTGTCTTCGGTCAATAGTTGGGTTGCCCGGCTCCTGTGCTTGCCTCCTACATTCCGCTTTGTTCGGCTAGGTGTGCAAAGGGAGAACCACTGCGATTGTACTTCTGATTTAACTGGTCAAGTGCCTCAGTGGAGAAAGGCGAAAACTTAGTGTCACAATGAGCGCAAACTGGTCAGCGATCCGATGACCGTGTCAAACTATAGATCGATAGAGGTTATCCCGTGGGCCTTTCATAAAATTGGCCGAAGTGTTAATGGCTTGACCTCGGCTGACGCCGAACATTCACCGGGGGCTAGTAACTGGCCTCCCAACTTTACGCTCCTATGACTAAGTGAAAGTTATAAAGCCTACATATCTGATTGCCTCGTTTCCGCTAACACAACCGCATCCGGGCACCGAGACGTCGGCTAAGGGTTGTCTTGTTATTGCGGAAACACCCTGCGTAGCATCTACAAAGGGGTGGAAGCCGACGATGGGCCACTTTCAAATTATAAACAGTCGCAACGGAGTCAAAATAACATATAGCATAAAGCTGCAAAATACAGCTTAAAAGCTGACTACCACAAACATGTGCAAATTCAATCGGCCAATCAGCTTGCTTTCATAAAAGTGTTCTGCTTGTCTGAGGTCACTAATAGCAAAGCAGTTCGGGCGTCTTTGAAAAAACTGTGCAATTGTAACCTCGAGTTTTTGGTATAAAACACTTCGGACATATTGAAAGCACATTTGCTCCCTTGGTGGTTTTGGTAATTCATAACAACATATATCTCATTGAACTAATATCCATTCAAGATTAAGATTTCAGGATATTCAATGATTGGCATGGCATGGACTAGAGATGTGGACCCCTCAAAATGCTAAGGACAAGGATTGGCAAGGATCAAGACTCTAAATTTTTGGTTTAGTGATCCAAGATCACATTGAGTCCATAGGAAAGCCAATACTATTAAAAGGGGATGAGGTGTTGCTTAATGGTCTTTTTGCTCAAGTGCTTAGTGACAGTATTCCTAAACCCTCAACCACTATCTCTACCCAAATATGTCCTAAACCTAAAGTCCAACTCGGCCCCACCGAAATTCCAATCCGGCCCCACCGAGTTCATCCAAGACTTAGCCACTGCCAAACCCTAACAAATCTGATCCACCGAAATGGATCTCGGTCCCACCGAGATGGCCTTGCAAACTCTCTGTAATCGTTTGCATTTACTTCGGTCTCACCGAGTTTGCAAATCGGTCTCACCAAGATGGCTTGCCAACTCTCTATTGCCTTATTACTTCGCTTCGGTCCTACCGAGTTGATGCAATCGGTGCCACCGAGATGAGGATTGCCCTAAGCCATTGCACTTCGGTCCATCCGAGTTGTTCGTATCGGTCCCACCGAGATTCCTAAAGTTCATATCTTTTACACAGTTCGGTGCTACCGAGATGATTGTTTCGGTGCCACCGAGTTGGGTCAAAAGTGTGTAACGGTTGGATTTTGTGTCGAGGCTATATATACCCCTCCACCCCATCCTTCTCAGTAAGGAGAGCCATCAGAACGTGCCTACACTTCCACCATACATTTTCTGAGAGAGAACCACCTACTCATGTGTTGAGATCAAGATATTCCATTCCTACCATTTGAACCTTGATCTCTAGCCTTTCCCAAGTTGCTTTCCACTCAAATCCTTCTTCCACCATAGCCAAATCTGTGAGGAGTGATTGAGTGCTGGGAAGACTATCATTTGAAGCACAAGAGCAAGGAGTTCATCAACAACACACCGTCTATTACCTTTTGGAGAGTGGTGTCTCCTAGATTGGTTAGGTGTCGCTTGGGAGCCTCCAACCAGATGTGGAGTTGAACCAAGAAGTTTGTAAGGGCAAGGAGATCGCCTACTTCGTGAAGATCTACCCCGAGTGAGGCTAGTCCTTCGTGGACGTAAGCCATGGTGGAATAGGCAAGGTTGCTTCTTCGTGGACCCTTCGTGGGTGGAGCCCTCCGTGGACTCGCGCAGCCGTTACCCTTCGTGGGTTGAAGCCTCCATCAACGTGGATGTACGATAGCACCACCTATCGGAACCACGCCAAAAATCGCCGTGTCTTCATTGCGTTTGAAATCTCCTATCCCCTCTCTACATACATATGCAATTGCTTACTTTCCGCTGCTATACTCTTAGAATTGCATGTGTAGGGTGATGCTTGACATGTACTATTGCTAAAATCTGCCTACAACTAAAATCTGGGAAAATGTTAAGTTTTATTTGGTCAAGTAGTCTAATCACCCCCCCTCTAGACATACTTTCGATCCTACACATATAAAAGAGTCCAATAAACCGTACCAGGGGCTCCTTGAGGCACCTCGGCGCGGTTACTTTGGGACTTGTGGAGAGTCTGACGTATTTTCAGCATTTGTATTCAATATACGAGTGCTGCCTTCCCATAAATCGTTATAAAGCCACAATATGCATCAATTTGACTTGAGATCTGGCCAAGCTGGGTTGCCTGGCTCCTGTGCTTACCCCCTATGTTTCCGATTGTTTGGCTAGGGGGTAAAGGGACCACCGCTGTGATTGATACTACCGGGTTCTCTGGGTTAGTACCTCAGACTGGGTGACGCCCAAAGCTAGCAATCTCAAGAACATAATTGGTCGGCAACGACGGAAGTGTAAATCTCGGTTTTTTAAAGCCAAATACTTCGGGAATTTTCCCCGAATTAATCTTCACTATTTTCTCCCACTTAGATCGGACGTGAAGTTACAAATCATGGTTAGCATGATAACCTGCGAAAAGGAACCTATAAAGGAACTATTTTTCCCAGAAGATGTTTCTTACGTTAAATAGTAATATAACATATCTCTCCGCGTACCTTTGTTTATAAAACCATATGGCCGGATTGCCTTGTTTGCCATAAATCTTTGCCCTTATAAAAGCTTTATAAAGTAGGAAAACACTCCTTGGCTACTGGCCGAGGAGGTTGAAGCCGATGGTCGGTCAACAAAGTTTTGTACAATGCGGATCCGAGCATTAATGATGTAAAGTACTTGGATACATAGAATCATTACACATAAATTATGATTAAAATCAATTTACTTCGGATATTGATCCTTAATTCGGCCACCCTTGCCCAACTTAAGGCTCGGGGGCTACTAGGCTTCGTGCTTCTCACCTAAAAGCCATTAACGGGTTACATCGATCCCCTGATCTGGTGTTGCCATCCGACCAATGGCTCGGGGGCTACTGCATTGATGATTCAATGCAGAAAATTCAAAGTGCAAAATAGTTTCTGAGGAGATTACGATCCTCAGGTTGGTCGGCCGCACCCAGCCTGAGTCTCAGGAACTGCTGCACACCGTGTTTTCGTTCCTACGTATGCTGCCGAGCTAGGAGTTGATCCTCAGGCCGATTTCGCGAATCGACCTGAGTCTCAGGGGCTACTGGGATCAGCGGTTTCAGGTTTTCCTTCATGTGCATCTCGGATTTTTGGCCGACACACACCTTGAGGGCTACTGGCAATATATCTCGGCAGAGAATAAATTGCACCAATTGAAAAAAAAACTCCGCAAAAATCAGCCCACGGCCGAGGTGGTGCACCACCTCGGAAGCAGTCCGACATAGAGCTTGGATGCAAGTGGCTGGCTCCCTTGAGGACATTTCCGGCATCAAGCTTGGTTGAACTCCTTCAAGTTTTTTAAAACCGAGGTAATCTATGACACCTCGGATGCAGACCGTCGTTGGAGCTCGGCTGCAAGAAGACACCTCGGATGCAGTCTGGCGCTGGAGCTCGGATACAGACCGGCGTTGGAGCTCGGCTGGTAAAATGTACCTCGGATGCAGTCCCGCGTTGGAGCTCGGATGCAAGAGGACACCACCGCATGGGAAAAACTTCGAACCCGAGGTATGGCGTAAAAAATAACAAGGCATTGATAAAGGCTAAGAACCTAAAGGGGCTCCTCGGATACCCAACGTATGAACTCTTCGGATACACCTCGGCAATCCTCAAGATCGGAGATTGGAAGATTTGTTGAACCAGTTTTCAAGAGCGACGATCGAAGACGAAGAACAGTTCAGAAGAACCGAGGAGCGTCCCCAACTTGAAGACCGGTTCAGGGGGCTACTGACGGTGTCCTGGACTAGGGGGTACTCACCACGTCGTCTCCTGACCAGTGGGTCGGGCCGAGGACCCCCATAGCGGTTCACTAATGGGCCACTTCGGGCAGCCCATGCCGTATACAAGGAGGTTTCCACAAGACTTGGCGCACAAGACGAGGACTCCTCTAAACCCTAGGCCTCTGGTGCATTATATAAACCGAGGCCAGGCTAGTCAATAGATGATCGAATCTCATATTCATTAGAACAATCTCGTGGTAGATACATGTACTCTTTACTACACCCCATATGAATACAATCAAAAGCAGGACGTAGGGTATTATCTCTTCGGGAGAGCCCGAACCTGGGTAAAATCATGTGTCTGTGTTACCATCGCTCCAAGACGCCTAGCTTAGGACCCCTACTACGAGATATGCCGGATTTAGAACCGACAGTTGGTGCGGGCTCGTCGGAGGGCGCGGGGTCGGGCACGAGGTGCTGCCCCTCTCTGTTGTGGCGGCGCACAAAGGGGAGACGAGGGAGAGAAGTGGGGATCGAGCAGAGGGTGAGCAACGTGCGATCAGGCTAGGGTTATAGTGGCGCCAACTGGGCCTTGGGGATGGTTGGGCCGGCTTGGCACTGGCTGCTTTGTGCATTGCTCCTCCCTCTCTTCTAATCTTTGTTCATAAAAAGATAACAGAGAATTGAAAGGAAAAGGAAGAGAGGTTAGGAGCCGAACTTGGGCAGGAGGTTAATTTTCTCAGACTCCCAAAAATGAGCTTGATCCAAGACAATTAGAAGTGTGCATGAGTGTGCAGATTGAATTCAAATGGGTTTGAATAGGAAGTGGGTGTTCGGAAGGTTTCAAAAATGTTGAGGATTTTGGAGGAGCCTCGATAAATGGAGAAAGAATCATTGACAAGGTTTTGAGGCCAAACTCGAAGTAGAAAAAAACAAGGGATTTAAATTGCAAGTGTGTTGTGGGTGATTCCAAATTATTGGAATATTTAATAGTAGCTCCCTAAAATATTGGGAGGATATGTTATAAAGAGAAAACACCATGTGAATTCCCTCGATTTAAATGGATCGAAGATCCATGCAATTTATTTCTTTGAGTTGCAAAATTTAATGACATGATGGCCTGATGACATGATGCAATGCAAAATAAAATAAAATAGCTCAAACAATAGAATAATAATAATTACGGAAGGCATCGGTCTCGGGCTGTCACATTAAGGCTTTCTTAAGTACTTCAAAGGCTTCTACACAATCATCATAAAAAACAAATGGAACATCTTTTTGTAAGAGATTGGTAAGAGGTCTAGAAATTTTAGAGAAGTCTTTTATAAACCTTATATAGAAACCAGCATGACCAAGGAAACTTCTTATACCTTTGATATCTTTAGGGCATGGCATTTTCTCAATAGCGTCAACTTTAGCTTTATCCACTTCAATACCTCTTTCAGAAATTTTATGCCCAAGGACTATACCTTCATTCACCATAAAGTGGCACTTCTCCCAATTCAAGACAAGATTAGTTTCTTCACATCTCTGCAAAACTCGATCAAGGTTGCTCAAGCAATCATCAAAAGAAGTTCTGTAAACGGAAAAATCATCCATGAAAACCTCAACAATCTTTTCACAAAAGTCAGAGAATATAGAAATCATACATCTTTGAAAGGTAGCAGGTGCATTACATAAACCAAAAGGCATATGCCGATAAGCATAAGTTCCAAAAGGACAAGTAAAGGTGGTTTTCTCTTGATCTTCAGGTGACACAGGTATTTGAGAGAAACCAGAATAACCATCTAGGAAACAAGAGTGTGTATGCTTAGATAATCTTTCTAACATTTGATCAATAAAAGGCAAGGGGTAATGATCTTTTCTAGTGGCTTTATTTAATTTCCTGAAATCAATTACCATCCTATACCCAGTTACAATTCTTTGAGGGATAAGTTCATTTTTATCATTAGGAACAATGGTAATACCTCCTTTCTTAGGAACACAATGAACATGACTTACCCATCTACTATCAGCTATGGGATAAATTATACCTGCCTCCAGAAGCTTTAATATTTTAGTTCTTACCACATCCTTCATTCCAGGATTCAGCCTTCTTTGATGATCAACCACAAGTTTAGCATCTGGCTCCGTATGAATTTTATGCTGACATAAAGTGGGACTAATGCCCTTAAGATCATCGAGAGTATATCCAATAGCAGCACGGTGCTTCATCAGAGTTTTAAGTAATCTCTTTTCTTCACACTCTGAAAGGTTAGCACTAATAATAACAGGATATATCTTCTTTTCATCAAGATAAGCATATTTAAGAGTATCAGGTAATTGCTTCAATTCAAACACAGGATCACCCTTGGGTGGAGGTAGCTCTCCCAAGGTTTCAACAGGCAAATTATGTTTCAGAATAGGTGCTTGTTTAAAGAATAATTCATCTATTTCATTTCTTCCATTCATATGCATATCATTCTCATGCTCAAGCAAATATTGTTCTAGAGGATTAGTAGGAGGCATAGCAATAGAGGCAAGACCGATAATTTCATCTTTATTAGGTAATTCTTTATCATGAGGTTGTCTATAAAATTTAGAGAAATTAAACTCATGAGACATCTCACCAAAATTAACACTAACAATTTCCTTAGTGCAATCAATCTTAGCATTAACAGTATTCAAGAAGGGTCTACCAAATATAATGGGACAAAAATCATCTTGTGGAGATCCAAGAACAAGAAAATCAGTAGGATATTTGATCTTACCACACAGGACTTCAACATCTCTAACAATCCCAAGTGGTGAAATAGTATCTCTATTTGCAAGCTTAATAGTAACATCAATATCTTCAATCTCAATAGGTGCAATATCATTCATGACTTCTTGATAGAGACTAAATGGAATAGCACTCACACTAGCACCAATTATCACATAAACCATGATAGCAATGATCTCCAATTTTAACAGAAATAACAGGCATGCCAACTACAGGTTTGTTTTTATCTTTAGTGTCTGGCTTAGCAATTCTTGTTGCTTCATCACAAAAACATATGACATGTCCATCAATATTATCAACCAAAAGATCTTTAACCATCACTAGGTTCAACTTTAATTTGTTCAGAAGGTCTAGGTGCTCTAATATTACTCTTATTAACCACAGTTGAAGCTTTAGCATGTTCCTTAATCCTAACAGGGAAAGGAGGTTTCTCAATATAAGCAGTAGGCACAACTGGATCAACATGGTAAACAATTGTTTCTTCTTTAACATAGCAGGTTCTTCATTCAATTAAATATAGGTGGATGATATTTAAACCATTTCTCCTTAGGGAGATCAACATGAGCAGCAAAAGATTCACAAAAGGTAGCTACTATCTCAGAGTCAAGTCCATATTTAGTACTAAACTTATGAAAAGCATCAGTTTCCATAAAAGATTTAACACAATCAAACTCAAAATTTATACCTGACTCATTACCTTTGTCAATTTCCCAATCTTCAGAGTTATGTTTAATTCTTTCTAGAAGATCCCATCTGGATTCAATAGTTCTCTTCATAAAGGAACCAGCAGAAGAAGTATCGAGTATCGATTGATCATTATAAGAAAGCTGAGCATAAAAGTTTTGAAGAATTATTTCTCTTGAGAGCTCATGATTGGGGCATGTGTGCAACATATACTTAAGCCTCCCCCAAGCTTGAGCGATACTTTCTCCTTCATGAGGTCAAAAATTATATATATAAGTCCGATCACAATGAACCAAATGCATACGATAAAATTTCTGGTGGAATTCCAGCTTCAACCGGTTCCAGTCCCATGTTTCAGTATCATCACATAGCCTATTCCATGTCAATGCCTTTCCCTCCAAAGATAAAGGGAATACTTTCTTATTAACTCCATCTCCGGATAAACCTGCAAGCTTAAACAATCCACAAATTTCATCCACATAGATCAAGTGCATATCGGGATGTACCGTTCCATCTCCTACATAAGGATTAGCTAGCAGTTTCTCTACCATACCCGAAGGAATTTCATAATAAATATTTTCAGTAGGTTCAATAGGTTGAGGAGAAACTCTCAATGCTTCCGGTCGAGGTGAAGATACCTCGAACAAGCCCCTCAACGGATTACTTTCCATAGTGACAAGTGACAATAAATTTCAGCACGTAATATAAATGTTTCCTTACCAAATTCCACTTACCAAAGGCACTTCATTCCCCGTGAACGGTGCTAGAAAAGAGTCTTGATGACCCACAAGTATATGGGATCAATCGTAGTCCTTTCGATAAGTAAGAGTGTCGAACCCAACGAGGAGCAGAAGGAAATGACAAGCGGTTTTCAGCAAAGTATTCTCTGCAAGTACTGAAAGTAGCGGTAACAGATAGTTTTGATAGCAAGATAATTCGTAACAAGTAACAAGTAGTAACGGTAATGAAAGTGCAGCAAGGTGGCCCAATCCTTTTTGTAGCAAAGGACAAGCCGGAACGAACTTGTATAATAAGCAAAGCGTTCTCGAGGACACATGGGAATTTCATCTAGTCATTTTCATCATGTTTGTTTGATTCGCGTTCGCTACTTTGATAATTTGATACGTGGGTGGACCGGTGCTTGGGTGCTCTTCTGTGATAGCCTGGCATAGTAGGGATGATAGACTACTCATATCAATAAGGAATTCCTTCTTTTCCGGGAGCCCATTCGGAAAGAACTCCAAAGTTAAGCGTGCTCAGCTTGAAGTAATTTCAGGACGGGTGACCGACCGGGAAGTTGGTCCTGGGTGTGCACGAGTGAGGACAAAGTGCGCAGGAAAGACTAGTATTGATCTGTGGGGCCAGTCTAGATCCCGCCAGGAGTAACGACCCCCGGCGGGTGTGTCCGGGGCGTTACATGTTCTTACTTGAACAAGCCTCCCACTTATGATTACCCCCTCTCGCAAGCATCCGCAACTATGAAAGAAGAATTAAGATAACTCTAACCATAGCATGAAATATATAGATCCAAATCAGCCCCTTACGAAATAGCGCATAAACTAGGGTTTAAGCTTCTGTCACTGTAGCAACCCATCATCTAATTACTACTCCACAATGCCTTCCCTTAGGCCCAAAGATGGTTAAGTGTCATGTAGTCGACGTTCACACGACACCACTAAAGGAAGCAACAACATATATATCATCAAAATATCGAACGAATACCAAATTCACATGATTACTTATGACAAGACTTCTCCCATGTCCTCAAGAACAAAAGTAACTACTCACAAATCATATTCATGTTCAAGATCAGAGGGGTATTGAATAGCATTAAGGATCTGAACATATAATCTTCCACCAAATAAACCAACCAGCGTCAACTACAAGATGTAATCAACACTACTAGCAACCCACAGGTACCAATCTGAGGTTTTGAGACAAAGATTGAATACAAGAGATGAACTAGGGTTTGAGATGAGATGGTGCTGGTGAGGATGTTGATGAAGATTTGTCCTCCGATGATGAGAGGATCGTTGGTGATGTCGATGGCTTCAATTTCCCCCTCCCGGAGGGAAGTATCCCCGGCGGAATCGCTCCGCCGGAGAGCAAAAGTGCTCCTGCCCAGGTTCCACCTCGAGACAGTGGTGCTTCATCCTGAAAGACTTCTCTCTACTTTTTAGGGCAAATGGCTTCATATAGCAAAAGGAGGGGGCCAGACGCCAGCCAGGGGCCCCACAAGGCATCAGGGCGTGCCTGCGCCCCCCAGGCGCGCCCTGATGGCTCATGGCCACCTCCTGGGGCTTCTGGCCTTCTCTCGAAGCTTCAAGTGTTGGTTATGTCCAGAAAAAAATCTCCAAAAAGTTTCGTGGCATTTGGACTTCATTTGGTATTGATATTCTGTAAAACCAAAAACAGGCAGAAAACAACAACTGACACTGGGCACTAAGTTAATAGGTTAGTCCCAACAAATGATATATAATTGCTGTAAATGTATATAAAAACATCCAAGATTGATAATATAAGACCAGGGAACAATCAAAAATTATAGATACGTTGGAGACGTATCAAGGGACACGTCAATTCCGACTGCGCCGCCTGTTGATCAACAGTGGCCGTGTCGGATGCCAGTGATGGGTCACATCTATTGGGCTCACTACCAGTTGAAAATAGGGGTGGTTTGGTGCTAGGGTAACCTACAGCCAGCCTGGCTCTGATACCACGTCCTGTGGCACCCCGATAGAGGGCCGATGCATGCCAGTCCCAGGATAAGACCTGGCGTACATCTGAGACATGATACAGCAATTTCAGGCACAAAAATGGCTTTATTATATGGAATGGAGTATTACAATACTGTTGCTTACAACAATATTACATGGCTCCAAGGCTAACTAAATGCAGTGGAGGTCTTGGCTCAGCGGCAACGATGTCTCTTGCTGGGCTCCACAACGCACAGGACTGGTTGGGATACGATCTAGCACGACGGATCTTCTCCTGCAACTGGCCAGTGCAAGGCTTGGTGAGTACTTTGAATGTACTCGCAAGACAACCAAATACATAACATCCAGACAAACAGATGGCAAAGCAAGCCCTATGTTTAGATAAGAGTTTATTTTAAACATGGCATGGAATTAATAGGAAAACATGGATCAAACATGGCATAACATGGATCAGGCACAACAACAACACATCACGGCATGGCAATGTTATTTCTACAAAGCATGGTATCCAAAATTAAACTGGAACCTATACCATGCTTACCTCCCGTGAAGCATCAAAGTGATATGTTGTGACATTATTCAGTTTACTACACATCACGCAAGTCCGGGGCTCATGATAAGAGGTTTGCTTGCCTTGGGATTGATAGAGTCACCGGGAAGAAGTGCGATGAGCTCGCGGAAAGATTTGCCGGAAAAGTTTCCCTCTCGAAGGAGCTGATTGAGGGGCAAGGGCTAAATGGTCATTTTTGTAGTGCGAAAACATTATGAAAATGATACCATCGGAACAGGTTCGACGAACAGAGAACGTGGGCGTTGGATTTACCTCAATCGGAGTTACGGTTGAGGAGAAACGGCCGTTCGTTCATTAAGCCGAGAAACGGACAGAAAACTGTGCATTTCAGTCCTTAACGAGCGAACGTTCGCTAAATAGCCACTTCGACCGCCGGCTGAAAAGCGAAAGCGCATTTTCAGAAATGCGCTTTCAACGAACAGAAAGCGTAACGCCTGGAGTGCGCTTCCACTTACAGCAGCTGGGCCCGGAGCTAGGTCACTTACAGGTGGGCCCGGCCTATCCCCTTTTCTCTCTCCTCCCTTCTCTTCTCTCTCCCGACGCCGGAAAGAGGAGGCTGCGGCCGCTCAGGCCGTGCTCGCCGCCGGTGCTGCCGTCACCTCGCCGCACCCGAGGGCCGGCCGTCGGGCTCTCTGGAACCGGCGCACCTCGCCGCGCCTGGAGATGATCGCGGGGCTGCGCCCGGTAGCCTGTAGCGCTGCCTCCACCATCCATGGCGGGGCGATAAGAGAGCTTCTGGGGAAGCCACGGCGGCAGTGCATCCCCGGAGAAATGGAGGACGGCGGCAGCTTGCAGTTATTCAGGGGAGGCCGAGGGCAAGGAGAGGGGGGAAAGGGAAGGGCCAGGGTGTGGGGTGGCCGAGGGAAATCGGTGGCGGCATCATGGCCAGAGGGTGGAGAAGAGATCTCTGGGAGCTCGGCTGAGGGGCGGGGAGGCTTGCTGGAGAGGAGGAGGGGCTCGGAGGCCGCTTAAATAGGCTCGGGGAGGGCTACGCGACGCCGGCCGAAGCTCCTGGACGCACGACGATGTGGCAGCACTCCGGCGGTGGGTAGAGGTGCCCAAGGGCTAGGGGACGAGAGGGAAAAGACTCCAGAGGGTTTACGTGTGCGGTGGGCTGCTTGCCGACGCTCCCGGACAAGCCGGAGCCCGCTGGAGCGATCTCCTGAAGGCTCCCAAGCGCCATGCTCTGGTTTGGCGTGCTCTGCACGTGGTCACCGCGTGGCCATGGCGTTTCCATGCCCCACGTGATGCCAAACCATGTCTGGGACGTTCACCCTCCTTCACTGAGTTGACTAGTGCTGCTGGATGGCACGGGAGAGCTCTGGTGTGACTGCACCTAGGTCAAACAGTTTCCAGCAGCAAAATGTTGACATGTGTTGTGGCCAGCACAGTGCTCCTCTTGGCCTGATCTTGGGCTGGGGTTAGTCATCTACTAAGGTGGCCATCCTGGCAAAAATTCAGCTCCAATGGACAACTCTAGATGGCACTTCCTTTGTAAACTTCCAATCTGGCCAAAAATGAAAATGAGGTTGCTGGGAGAGAATGGCTAGATGGACTTGGCTGATTTTTGGTGTAGTGTGATTATATATTCATGAGAGCTAGCTGGAAAAATTTGAGATCAATTTGGTCATCTATGAAGGTACTTCCTTCACACAGCTGAAATCTGGACAGAAACTTAGTTAATTTACTGGGGAAGATTGGCTAGATGAAATGGGCTGGTTTTTGGTATCCATGGGTGATTTATCCATGTTAACCACCCTGAAAAATTTCAGCCCAAGAAGATCAAGGGAGTAAGCACTTCCTTTGCAAACTAGAAATCTGGACAGAATTTGCAAATGGATGTTGTGCTCAAAATTTGAATTGTGGAACTTGAGATTTTGATGGAAATGGTGAAGATTTAGATAGGATAAGCTCCACAAATTATTTGGGATTTTTCCCAGCTACCAAAATGGTAGTTCCTTTGGAAAGGCCCCAAATTGAAATATTGGCTTTAAATAGGAAAATGCAATTTTCCTTATTTAATTGTGGCCAATATTTTTATCAGAGCTTGAGATAGGTACAAAGATCATCTCCATCAATTTTCATGAAATTTAGAGATGTCTAGCTATCCCTCTGGATTTAATTCCTCGGAAAGGCAAAACAAGGAATTAATTCTAAATCAAAAATATTGCATATGACCTGGCAATATTTTTGTAATTCTAGGGTTTATGAGTGAAGAAGGATCTCTGGAAAATTTTGGAGGATCAACAGAGCAAGGAAAATGATACCTCCTTTGTAAACACAAAGGCAGGATTTCCAGTTCTAATATTTTGGAACTTGGGTTTGAATAAGGTTCGGGGTTTACTGCCGGGAACTTGGCTGGCACAAGAGCATGGGAAAGGCATCGAGAGGCTGAGGATTGCCTGGATTCACCTGGTCACTCACCAGATTCCAGAGAAAAAATTGGGAGAGGAATGTTAGAAAGGAATAACAGCACAAAAATCGATAACCCTATTTTTAGGGTGTTACACTGAAGATGCGTATCGCCGCCTGGCTGAGGAGATCGCGGCACTCATCTTCGATGATGTTGTTCACCCACTTGGCCCCGTCCTCAAGCCTCTCCACAAGCTTGGTGAAGAAGTCAAGGTAGCTGGCGTCGTTGTCCTCGAGGGGACCGCTGAGTCTCTTCCGACAGATGGTGGTTAGGGCGTCGCGGGCTCAGATGGAGATGGCGTGGAACATCTTGCTGACGCCCCCGCGCCCGAGCCGCCTCATCCATGTCCTGCTCAACAACGTTGTAGACACTACCCACCTACTGCTGGATGGAGGCCAGCTCCCCCTCCGCGTCAGCCTTGGCCTTCAGTGCGAGCTTCTGGCTGCCCTCCGCCTCCGCCAGTAGCTCCTTGAGGCCGGAGATCTCCGCTTGGAGCTCCTCGCGTTTCTTCTTGAAGTGGTCCTCCTGGACCCTCAGCTTCTTGCTATAATCTGCGGCACGCGCCTGGCGACTCCTCTCGGCCTTTGCGTCGGCGTCCGCCTGGATCTTCTTCTCCTTGGCCTCTAGCTGGGTGTTGGCCCTCTCCATGCGCTCGTCATAGGAGGCCTGGGCGGCAGCCACCTGGCGATCCAGCGTCTCCAGGTGCTCATGCTCCGTGGCCTGCTCGGTTGCCGTCCTCGTGAGCTCTTGCTCGCAGATCGCGGCGACCGCCTCACAACCAGCAAGGACCTCGGCGTGCTTGTCAAGCTCGCCCTCACGGGAGTCTTGTTCCTCCTCGCGAGTGGTAACGGTGTTCTCCCGCGCCTGCAGCAGAACCGACTCAGCGGCAGACTGCTCCCGCATCACCTTCGCCTGGGCCTCCGCTTCCTCGCGGCGCTTTTCGGACGCGTTGGCCTCCCGGACGGCGTTCTCAAAGATTTCTGTGGCATCGAAGGTGGCCTTCTCGTGATTCGCCCGCGCGGCCACGTCCTGGTGTCGGCTCAACTTGATGGCGACATCGAGCTGCCGCCACCCTTCTGCCAGGCACAGACGCTCGCCGACGAGGTGCGCCTCCTCTGCTTGCAGGTCCGCTTCGAGGGCGTCAATCGCCGCCTTAGCGCTCTGCAGGGACCCGCGCTGGAGCACGGCGCTGCTGCTCACGAGCTGCAAGGCCCAGCTCGAGCTTGGCTCGGCACCGCCCTCCGCCGTCGTGACCTGGGAAGGACCGGTGCCAGACTCCCTCCGGGCCTCCGCGGTCTCGCCCCCCTCGGGAGCTGCGTCGCTTGCCAGCAGCGGGGGGCTCACCGGAGTCTCCTCCTCCTCTTGCTGCGGCGGCGCACTCTGCGGGCTCGTTGTGCCTGTGTCGGGAGCCTCTCATGCCGGTGAGCGCTGGGGGCTTGCCGAGGTGCCTTCAGCGACTGTGGCCTACTTGGCGGGGGTAGAGCTCGGTGGGGAGTTGGCGCCTCAGCATCCTCCATCGATGTGTCTCCTCCTGCAGTGGGTGCCTTGGGAGGCGTGGCCCCTCCTCCGGAGGCTACCTCCCGAGGCTCATCTTCTTCAGCCTCAGGAGCCGTGTCCACCCGCGGCTCAGGAGGAGTCGCTTGCTCCTCCTCTGCCTCCACGCGCCCCTTCTCAACATAGGGGCAGCGAGTGGCTTCTTCGCGTCCCTCGGCGCCTGCGGAGGACGCCGGGGTCCCCTTTGAGCTGGGGGTCTTCTACTTCTTCTTCTTCATTGTGGGCTCCCTGCGTGGACCAGGGGCTCAGCCCCAGACTTCGGGAGGAAGGAGACAAGACATAAAATAAAAAGAAAGCGAGGTGTGGTGACTTACTCGTCGTTAGGAACCTACTTCCTCTTCTTCAACTTCGGCAGCGGGGGGTGCCACTGCCGCCCTCATGCGGCTTGCTCGAGCGCGCCCTGGGGGGCTCGGCGCGGGACTTGCCGGGGTCGTCCTCCACCGGGTTGGAGCCGGTCTCCTTTGCAGGGGGCGCAATGGCCTCGTCGCCGGTCCCGGTCTTCTCGGGAGGGGGCCCGGCGGCCGCGTCGCTGGCGCCGGTCCTCTTCGCGAGGAGCATGTTAGCCCCCGTGCTGCTGCCTCCTTCTCCTCCCATGTGCAATGGCCGGGAGGGCGCGATCACAAATCGCTCGTCATCATCGTCATCATCTTCGTCAAGCTCGTCCAGCTACTGGCGGTGGCTTCGCGGGGCCGCCCCAGCGTCGCTCTCCTCCGTAGTGCTTACCGAGGCCCCGGCCTCGTCATGGCCTCCCGAGCCAGGCAGCACCAGGAGAGGGTTGTCGAGAGGCTCCTCGTGGCCCTCAGGGACCAAGCCCCACTGATCGAAGAGCGGCATCTCCTCGACCAGCTCATCCTTGTTCGAGTAGCGGTACAGGTGGAGCCCATCTCCGCGTGGGTCTTCTGCTTCCTCACCCATGAGGAGATCCAACACCTCCTCCACCACCTCTGGCGCCAAGTTGTCAACGCTCAGCCGCATCAGGTCCTTGGCGCCGGTAATGGCCCACACCGGGCGGGAGCGCTTTTGGAAGGGGGCGATGCGGCGGCGCTGGAACTCCTTGATGACCATTGCTCCTGTCACCTTCGCGGCCTTCAGCTCGTCGATCCTCCCCCATAGCGGCGCCAGGTTGGGGTCGGTGAGCTTGGTGTGCTCCCATCCGGAGCTCTTCATGGCAGGGGCTGCCGGCAGCTCTAGCAAGGAGATGTACTAGCCAGCGTCTACGTAGACCCAGCGCCGCCTGTAGCCGTCCACCTTCTTGGAGATCTTCATGTCGATGGTATCGTCCGCCGTCCCTTCGACATTGTGGAACGAGGCGCACCCTGAGTGCTGGTCCGCTGCCAATAGCCGCAAGCTGTAGAAGTGGCGGAAGAGCGCCACCGAGGGCATCACGCCCATGAAGGCTTCGCAGAAGTAGGCGAAGATGGAGAGGAGAAGGATGGAGTTGGGATGGAGGTGGAGCGCGTGGATTTGGTAGTGCGAGAGGATGGTGGTGAAGAAGTCAGAGAAGGGCGGCAGCAGGCCGGCGAAGATTGTATGAAGGTAGAGGGGAATGGTGGTGGCGTCAAGGTCGGCGACGCAGCGCGACCCCGGGCAAATCTTGGTGGCCTTCCAGTCATTGGTGGCGGTGGCGGTCATCGAGCGCACCTTGTTAAGCCCTTCTGCATTGACGATTGTGGATCTGGCCAGGGCAGGCTCCAGCTCCGCCTCCACCACGGCCGCCGCCTTCACCCTACCCTTCTTGGGAGGCATCATGGATGTGCGGTGAAGCTTCGGATCGAGGAGAGGAGGAACTTGCGAGGAGCAGTGTGCGAGGAGGACGAATGGAGGCGAGGAGCAGAGCGCGAAGGAAGGCAATGATGGCCTTGCACCCCACGCGGGTTTGCTTTATGGCAGCACAGGCGCATTCCCCGGCGTAGTGGGGGAAGAGGGGGCGTCCCACGTCCCGTCGTGTGCCACGCGTCCCTGCCTGGGCCTGGTTGTCTTAGGCCCCATGCCGTTTCATTCCCAACGGGCGGAACATGTGCGTCACGGGCCCGGGGGCTAATGTCGGCCCATTGGGAACCAGGGTACCACGAGCCGTCTGCCTACGGCCCAGGAAGCAACGCTTGGTGAAGGCCCAAGAGGCGGCCAAACCACGGGCGCCGCGAAGTAAGATACCTCGCGAGGCTCCGGCCTCACGAGGACCACCTGCGCAAGGAGCGGACTCACCGAAGATTCGGCATCAGCAGGAGGCCTCATGAGGTCCCCTGGCAAAGCGGCCTCCCGAGGCAGCCTCCCGAAGCAACTCAAGCGGGGCGCCGCCTGGCGCCAGCCTGGTGGTCTCGTGTCCATCACGTGGGCGACACCCCCCCGCAAGACGACGACAGCGGCAGGGCCGTGCCAGCAGGCGCGGTTAGAGAGGATTTCCTCTTTGGTGATAAAGGAGCAGTACCAGCTTCCCTCCTGCAAAACAAGTCCCAAAGCTTGCCTGTTTGGTGTATAAAGACAAGGACGATAGGGCGCGCAGGGCGGAGGTCATCACCGAGCCCACCAGCGCGTCATGGATAACACCTTTGCAAGCGAAGACCGCCTTTTGTCAGGATAAGCCTGGGTGCCTGTCCCCTTTCAAACCACCATTGTGTGGCTACCCTTCCTGCCAATATTTCTGGGGAAGAGGACCAAGGAGGCTATAAAAGGGGCAGTGCTGCCACCGTAGAGAAGGATCAATTGGACAGTCTTCAATCTTGTACGCGAGAACTCTCTTGCCCACAATAATCCCAAACACGACCAGTAGTAGGCTTTTACACCGCACGGTGGCCCGAACCTGGGTAGCTGCTGTGTCCCCTATCGTGCCTTGTGTGTGAGCGTAGTCTCGCCGTAGCCTCGCTGTGCTCACCGTCTAGCCGGTAGGAGCGAGCTTGCCCGCAGAGTTCGAACCAGTGTCCCCGGAGCCCGAGTTCCGATAGCCAGCTTTCCAACCTGCTTGAAGACCCAGCAGTTCCAGATGGTGTGGGTTGCTGGTTTGTCCGAAGTGCCATGAATTTGACACAGCCAGTCGAGGATTTTATCTAGCTGGCTGGGTCCATCTTTGTTCCTTTAAAGGACTTATTTTTTTTGCCCGGATCTAGGTCCGTTGAACCCTGCATTTACCGCGGCGTCCTCGGTATCGCTCCCGCCATTTTTATGCCTGCGCTTATTCTTATTATGCCTGGGCTTGCCATTGGCGTCACGGACTTCCGAGGTGCCTGCCTCGCCGTTGTGAGTGCTGCGGGCCAGCCAACTATCCTCTCCCGAGCAAAAGCGGGTCCTAGGCTTATCTTGCCCGAGCTGGCGCGCAAGCCATTCATTCTGAATGCTATGCCGGAAAGCGGCGATCGCCTTAGCGTCAAGGTAGTCTACGATTTGGTTCTTTTTAGTTAAGAACCTATTCCAGAATTTTCTTGCTGACTCGTCGGGTTGCTGAATTACATGGCTGAGGTCATCGGCATCTGGAGGTCAGACATAAGTGCCTTGAAAGTTTGCCCTGAAAGCATCCTCGAGTGTTTCCCGACTCCCGATGGAATAAGGAGGCAGGCTGTTCAGCCAATGCCTCGCCGGCCCCTTTAGTTTGAGCGGTAGGTATTTCATAGCATGGAGATCATCTCCATTAGCCATGTGGATGCGGAGAAGGAAATCTTCGATCCATACCGCTGGGTCAGTAGTACCATCGTACGACTCGATGTTGATGGGCTTGAACCCGTGGAACTGATGTTCCATTACCCTGTCTGTAAAACAGATCGAGTGGACGGGACCTCGGAACCGAGCAGTTTCGCGTCGGGCCTCGGGGGACATCCGGGTGTATGTTTGGTCCCGGGCTCGGCCATTCCTGTCTATCCAGGCATCATAGCCATCGAGCCCTTGTGATAGCAACCTTTATTATGCAGTCTGTCGCTTTTGTTTCTTTACCATCACAAGTTCGTACAAAGCTTATTTTCCCTTACAATAAAAGATCATACATATTTAGGAGCAATTTTTATTGCTTTTGCACCGATGACAACTTACTTGAAGGATCTTGTTCAATCCATAGGTAGATATGGTGGACACTCATGGCAAGAAACTGGGTTTAAGGGTTTTTGGATGCACAAGTAGTATCTCTACTTAGTACGAATTTTTGGCTAGCAAAAGATCCTAAGCAAGCACCACATGTTAGAGGATCCATAACAATATAACTTCTATGTGAATATAAACAAACATAACTCATTACGTTGTCTTCCTTGTCCAATGTCAACTACTTGATCAATCTTGAAAAAATTAATGGGGGCTCACAATCATAGAAGATGTCCAAGATAGTATATTTATATGTGAAATCTCTCTTCCTTCAACATTCTTTCATGAATTGTTCAAGTGACCAATGCTATGTTTGCTAACTTTCAATAAATTTTACCACTTATACTTCTTATTTGTGAAGTCACTACTCCCCATGGGACAAGCATATGAAGCACATGTAATTTCAAATTTATGATATTCAATTCATTCAACAATTTACTCATAGGATATAAGTGAAAAACAAGAGTAAAGGACAAACTACTCCAAAAAGATATAAGTGAAGACCAAATGAGTAGTTAAGTAAATAGGTAGCTATGTGAGGACTCTCTGTCATTTAAAAAATTTAGATCTTAAGTATTTTATTCAAACAGAAAAGAAAAGAAAATAAAATGACATTCCAAGAATAGCACATCTCATGTGAAGAAGCAAAAACTTAGGCTCAACCAAGACTAACCAATAATTGCTGATGAAGAAAGGTGGGATGCCTACCGGGGCATCCCCAAGCTTAGATGCTTGAGACTTCTTGAAATATTATATTGGGATGAATTGGGCATCCCCAAGCTTGAGATCTTGTGTCTCCTTAATTCCTCTCATATAACGGTTTCTCTAAATCTTAAAAACTCTATCCACATAAAACTCAACAAGAACTCGTGAGATAAGTTAGTATAAATCAACTCAAAACCTTAACATTCTCTACTGTAAAAAATCACTAAAATTATAATTAAACATTTCATACTAAATGCCTCTGCATTTTTAATACTCGTATCCACAAATAGAAATATTAAACAAGCAAACATATGCAAACAATGCAACTATAACAGCAATCTGCCAAAACAGGATAGTCTGTAAAGGGTGAATAAGAATTCATAATTCCCTAACTCCAAAAATTCTGAAAAATTACCAAGTGATAGAGGACTCATGCATGATTATTTTTTTAAAATTTCAAATTTTTATCATGTCCTGACTATTCAGGAATATTCTGAACATAACAGAAAACTTTCTGTTTTCAAACAGTAACACATAACTTGCAGACTGGGCATGGTAAAGGCTATAATTGGCATTTTATTGAAATAAAAGATACAAAACATGATTATTTATAGCAGAAAGCAAATCTCACCAAAATAAAATGACGCTCCAAGCAAAACTCATATTATGTGACGAATAAAAATATAGCTCCAAGTGAGGTTACCGATAATGTTGAAGACGAAACAGGGGATGCCTTCCGGGGCATCCCCAAGCTTAGTTGCTTGGGTATTTCTTGAATATTACCTTGGGGTTCCTTGGGCATCCCCAAGCTTAGGGTCTTGCCGCTCCTTATTCTCCTCATAGCGATATCTCACCCAAAACTTGAAAACTTCAATCACACAAAACTTAACGGAACTTCGTGAGATAGGTTAGTATGATAAAAATAAATCATCCACTTAGGTACTGTAAATACAAGATTCATAATTGCTCTCACATAATGCCTACCATATTATATCATTTCTACAATTTATATTACTCAATATAAGCGATGGAAACACTAAAACAAGCAAACTATGCATCGAAAACAGAATCTGTCAAAAACAGAACAGCGTGTAGTAAGCGATTTAAAAACCATACTTTTGTACCTCCAAAAATTCTGAAAAATTAGGACAACGTAAAAAATTTGTAACCCAATGCTCTGTAAAAATTTCAGAATTTTATCACTCTCCAGTACAGAATAGAAATTCCAGCACTGGACGCAAAAGTTTCGGTTTTTGCACAGAATTGAATCAACAAGTATCCACACTATCCCAAAGGCTTTACTTGGCTCATTATTGAAAGAAAACATATAAAACATGATTAATACAGTAGCTTAATCATGTGGACACACAAAAACAGTAGGTACAAATATTGGGTTGTCTCCCAACAAGCGCTTTTCTTTAATGCCTTTTAGCTAGGCATGATGATTTTAACAATGCTCACATAAAAATAAAGAATTGGAACATAAAGAGAGCATCATGAATCATATGTTCCTCGCTCATAATAATTTTCAGTAGCATCATGAATGGATTCATCAATATATCTATCACGTAAAGCATTCTTTTCATGATCCACAAGCATAGAATTTTTATTACTCTCCACATAAGCAAATTTCTTCTCATCAAACATAGCATCCCCAAGCTTGTGGTTTTGCATATCATAAGCATAATCACTTTCATCATTAATAGTATGAATAGCACCAATAGTATAATAATTATCATCATAATTTTTTAAGTTGGTGCCAAAAATATTCTCAAGATTATAAGAAGTATCATTATCTTCCCAATCATAATTATCACAACAAGTAATAGGTATAATAATATCATCATCAATAGCTCCTTCGGACATTATGCCATCAGACAAAGAAGCAATATCATCATCAAGTGTATCATCTTCCATAAGTATTTTTGATTCATTCTCATGAGGCACAAAAATAATAGGAGCAACATTATTTGGGAGAGATACCTTTTTACCTCTACTTTTCCTTCTTTTCTTTTTCTTTACCACATTATGTGTGAGTTTATTTAATTCTTCCGTGCTTCTTATTGAAGAGATTGGTTGGATAGCAAGCTCCTCCTCGTTACCTATTTCATCATGAGAGAAAATAGGAGGGAAATGGGAAATCTTTACCCTTCCATTATTGTTTCTTTTATATTATATTTGTTTTCCCGTTTTTCTATAGTTGGCTATATAAGCATTCTCATTGCAATTTACCACACAAAACGTATAGATTTCCTTTAAATTAGTTTCAATGTCATCCATGAGAATGAATACTTCAAACCAAATATTTTTATGTGTCAATTCTTCACACCCCAAAAATAGAATAAGCTCATTATAAAGTTCAAGGGTGGTCAAGTTATTGCAATATTTGGCCATGATTTGATCGTGAAAAAGTATGCATTGAAAATTAAGATGACCAACCTTATTGCAAAGTTCACAAGTAATGGGATAAAGAGAGAATAATTTCATTGCAAATTTATCTATCACTTTGAGCAAAAAATTGGTTCTATCATATTTATGCTTCTTACAAAATCTATCATCCCTATAAGGCATGTCTTCACAAACTTTATGCACTCCACAAAAATTGACATGCTTATAAGAAACATTTTTGTCATGACTAGTGCAATCATCTTTAGTATTTTGGATATTCATAGAATTCATACTAACAACATTGCAATCATGCTCATCATTCAAAGATTTTATGCCAAACATTTTATTGAATTCTTCTTCTATTAATTGAGCACAATTTTCCGCTCCATCATTTTCAAGAAAGACATTATAAAGATGAATAATATGAGGCAACCTCAATTCCATTTTTTTTGTAGTTTTCTTTTATAAACCCAACTAGTGATAAAACAAGAAACAAAAAGATTTGATTGCAAGATCTAAAGATATACCTTCAAGCACTCACCTCCCCGGCAACGGCGCTAGAAAAGAGCTTGATGTCTACTACGCAACTTTATTCTTGTAGACTCGTGTTGGGCCACCAAGCGCAGAGTTTTGTAGGACAGCGGCAATTTTCCCTCGAGTGAATGACCTAAGGTTTATCAATCCGTGGGAGGCGTAGGATGAAGATGGTCTCTCTCAAACAACCCTGCAATCAAATACAAGAAATCTCTTGTGTCCCCAACACACCTAATACAATGGTAAATTGTATATGTGTACTAGTTCTGCGAAGAGATGGTAATACAAGTGTAGTATGGATAGTAGATATAAGTTTTTATAATCTGAGAATAAAAAAACAGCAAGGTAGCAAGTAACAAAAGTGAGCACAAACGGTATTGCAATGCTTGAAAACAAGGCCTTGGGTTCATACTTTCACTAGTGCAATCTCTCAACAATGCTAACATAATTGGATCATATAGCAATCCCTCAACGTGCGACAAAGAATCACTCCAAAGTTCCTATTCGCAGAGAACATAAGATAGAAATTGTTGTAGGGTACGAAAGCACCTCAAAGTTATTCTTTCCGATCAATCTATTGAGCTATTCCTATAGGTGTCACAAATAGCCCTAGAGTTCGTACTAAAATAACACCATATGATACGCATCAACTAACTCTAATGTCACCTAGATACTCCAATGTCACCACAAGTATCCGTGAGTCAATTATACGATACGCATCCAACAACTTGAGATTCATAATATTCAATCCACACAAAGAACTTCAAAGTGTGCCCCAAGATTTCTACCGGAGAAAGTAGGACGAAAACGTGCATCAACCCCTATGCATAGATTACCCCAATGTCACCTCGGGAATCTGCGAGTTGAGTGCTGATACGTCTCCATCGTATCTACTTTTCCAAACACTTTTGCTCTTGTTTTGGCCCCTAATTTGCATGATTTGAATGGAACTAACCTGGTCTGACGCTGTTTTCAGCAGAATTGCCATGGTGTTGTTTTGGTGCAGAAAATCAAAGTTCTTGGAATTGGATGAAACATTTTGGAGATTTTTTATGGAATATATAAAAAATATTGGCATCAAGAATTACTGGAGGGGGGCCACCCAGTGCCCACGAGGCACCAGGGCGCGCCAACCCCCAGGCGCGCCCTGGTACCTCGTGGGGCCCACGTGGCTCCGTCTGACCTAATTCCAACGCTATAAATTCAGTTTTCCATAGAAAAAAATTGGAGAGGAAGTTTTATTGCATTTCACAATACAGAGCCGCCGCCACCTCCTGTTCTTCATTGGGAGGCCAGATCTGGAGTCCGTTTGGGGCTCCGGAGAGGGGGATCTTCCGACATCGTCATCATCAACCACCCGGAAGTTTTATAGCTTTGACATCCATATGAGTAGTTGCTATCAATCTTGTGAAGTTTTATTGATATTATTTTGTGGCCCAAAAATTTTCAGAAATTTGTTCATAGGAAAATGAATTTCCTCCGGAGGAATTCCTCGAAGCGGAACGCCAAGGGAGTCCTTTGGGAGTCCTCGGACAGTGACCTCAACATTCCGCGTAGAACGGAGGTCCGGCCGTGCGAATGGCCGCACGATGCCTTCATGAATGAAGCCGGATTCTACCAAGAGTTCGCGCAATTCATTGCAAATGCCGGACTGACTGACTTCCTCGCAGATGAGTGTGACCAGCACCACATCCTTACAAATTCCTTTGTGCAAAACTTTCATTTCCTGAGTAGGCTCGAACCCCCTGAGGTGCGCTTTGATTTATATGCTGAACATTATCAGATACCTCTAGCTGAATTTTGTGAGATATGTTTGATTCCCTCTGATGAGGAAATTAGAGAGCCTCGACCAGAGGAGTTTGAGGGTTTCCTCCGCACTCTTACTGTGGGAGAGGAAAGGGGCGTGTCGAAAGCCCGAGCCACTAGCTTGCAGTTTCCCTCTGTTCACTACTTCGCTTTATTTCTAGGGAAATGCTTGCTTGCTAGGGAATAGGGTAGTGCGCTAGCTACACCTGACTGGGCCATTTTACGCCGTGCACTGCATAATGATAGCACTTATAGCCTTGGAGCCATCGTTGCACGCCGCTTGCACACTAATAGGACTAGGGGTAAGATTCATGGTGGTGTCTATGATACTCGCTTAGCATGACGTTTTAATGTTAACTTACGCCCTCATGACTATCGATTGCCCAGAGTTTACTTAGATTTCCAGTCCATGAGGGACCACCACTTTCTTGATGCTCCTGAGCCTCCTCACCACATTCGTTATAACTTGGTTTTTAGTGAGGATACTCGTGATATTATTCCGTTGCCTGCACCTGCTTTGTTTGATTCTCATGCTAGGAACGGATATACCGTGATGCCACTGGACATCGTCGCTTACCTGAACGCCTTGGCGGCGGCAGAGGAGGAGCCCCAGGATTGGGACGCCCATGTGCCGCCTCCTCAGGAGTTTCATATGGGACCGGATGGCTACTACGGATGGCCATAGACCAAGCTAGGCAAAAGCCTAAGCTTGGGGGAGTACATATTTCTCACCGACATTACATTCATGTTCACACATTTCATTCCAGTTGTCGTTGTTCATACTTTTTCATTGTATAATCCATGCTAGTTTTATTTTCTCGCTTTCTTCTTGTGTGTTTGAAAAACTTTGAGAAAATCCAAAAACATTTCTCATTTCTTTTCGGTTTTTATTTCTAGCTTAGTTAGTGGTAGAATTAAAAGAAAACCCAAAAAGATTTCCCATTTCTTCTTTTGCTTGTTGGGAGCTCTCCCGTGTACATAGTTTTCTTTTCTCGTTTTTGTTTTTCTTTAATTTGCTTTCTTCAGAAAAACTAAAAACTCCAAAAATATTTCAGTATGTTTCTCTGAAATTCTTTTCTTTTCTTTTGTTGAGTCACTGTAAGGAGAAGACCACGATGAAAATGTTGAGTGGCTCTCATATGCGTTATTGTTGATCTAACAAAGAGCCCATTTTACCTTGTCTTCTCCTTTGAATAAAATGCTTGCAGATTCCAGCTTAGTCCACGGCACTCTTGGACTATTATTATTTTCATATCATTCGGTCGTGCAAGTGAAAGGCAATAATGATGATGATTTGATGAAGTGACTGTGGCAAGGAAAAGCGGGTATGAACTCAACTTGTTCTTTGTTTTTGTAAATATGTTTAACTCAGTACCCATGATTCAACATGTTATGATTAAACATGTTTATGATGACAATTAAAGATTATAGTTGCTCATGCCATGCTTAAGTAGCTAGGAGTGGATAATGATTTATCTTGAGTGTCAACATGCATTAAAATGATTGTGATGTAGTATGATGATATGGTATCCTCCTCTGAATGTTTCAAGTGGCTTGACTTGGCACATGTTCACGCATGTAGTTGATTCAAAACCAACATAGCCTTCACGATATTTATGTTCATGGTGTTTATATCCTACTCATGCTAGTATTCAATGTTGATTATTCATAATGCATGGTTATGACCGTTTTCGCTCTCTAGCTGGTCGCTTCTCAACTTAATTGCTAGCCTTCGCCTGTACTAAGCGGGAATACTGCTCGTGCATCAAAATCCTTAAACCAAAGTTATTCCAGATGAGTCCACTATATCTACCTATAAGCGGTATTACTCTGCCGTTCTAAGTAAATTTGCATGTGCCACCTCTAAATATTCAAATGAACATCTGTTTTGTGTGCCCGTACCACTCATGGAGCGACAGGGGGCGGTCAGTATCTTCCATGCTAAGCGGGTTATTCTCATGACGAGTGTTTACTCACTTGTCCTTGCACGAGAGGGGCTGGTAATCGGGATGCCCAGTCCCATCATTAAAAATGCAAAATGATAAAACAAACTCCCCCGGAAGTTGTTGGTATGGAGGGCACCCGAGGATTCGGTTAGCCATGGCTTGTGATTGTTGGTGGAGGGGGAGTAAACTTTACTTTACCGCTTGGGAACCACCGCTAATGTGTTTAGCATGGAAGATATTGAAAACCCTCGGTTGTGACGTTGACAGGAAAGGCATACCTCCCAAAATTTTATTTATCTCTGATTTAAGCTTCGAGCTCTGGCACCTCTGCAAATCCATGCTTCCCTCTGCGAAGGGCCTATCTATTTACTTTTATGTTACTTTTACTTTTATTGTTGAGTCATCACCTTCTCAAATAGACATCGTCGGAGTGGAGAGAAGTGTGTCTGCGAAGATCTCGGCTGATGTCTGCTGAGCTGGTGGTGTAGAAGCAACAAGAGGAACTGATGGAGTAACCATTGGTGCAGCAGCTGGAGCTGAAACTGTGGCTCTGGAAGTAATTGGCACTCCTGCTGACCTAGGAATCGTCTAGAACTGTGTAGTGGTAGGAAGACATGTGCCTGGCTAATCATCATCATTGCTAGTTGCCATCTTGACTTCATAACTTCCTTCTTAAGACTCTCAACTGTGGTTTGCATCTCAGTTACCTTGACATCAAGGTCATGGAACTTAGTCTCTATAATCCTCTCTAAGCTCTCTTGGTTCTTTGTGAGGCTGGCCAGGCTTCGCTCGATCCTCTGAGTAGCACGAAGAAGATATAGCATCTGACCAGCTTTCGTCTTCAGAACGGGAACTATGGAAGAGCTAGGACCAGCACTCTTGGCAGCTTCTGCCTTCGCCTGAGCTGTGGCAAAGGTAGGATGATCCTCATCCATGGTCACTATGCAGTCCTCGAGCTCTAGCTGAAGTGGGAAGTGCTCACGATCAAGCAAGTAGACTTTGCTACCAACCTTGGAGTTGATAAGCATCTGAATGTGTGGAGCAAAGCCACATGAGCACTTCTGACTTGCAGCAATCCTCTTGATTCTCTCTACAATCAAATCCATCACCCCTGAATCTCATGAAACCATCCACTAGATGTAGCATGTTGATAGAGTGGCCTCTGATAATCTTATCTTCACCAGACTTGGGCATCAAAGTGTATCTCAGAATGGTGTTTATAGTGGCAAGACCTGGTAGAAGATGATAGACAGATCCAAGCTTGTGTGATTCCTTGTAGTTTGCTGGAATCTCTCCATACACATCCTTCATGGAATTGTGGTCCATTTTGCCCTTAGCATAGACATCAACATCATTATCTTCAACTTTTGGCACATTCAGCAGTTGTGCCCACTCAGCAATGCTGGACTGGAACCTTGTTCCCTCAGTCATCTAGACTATCCTCCCATCGGGGTAGAAGTGTGCAGTGGAATAAAATTGCATGATGAGCTCATCTGTCCATGCTGTCAACTTAGTTCCTATGAACTCATCAATGCCAATGGTCTTGAAGTTCTCATGCACATTCGGGAAGTTGTCTTCATGTGCATCAATGTACTTCCAGTCAACCCATCGCATATCACTCACAATGGGCTTCTTGTCTAGCAGCACTGTCTCATAAAAATCTTGTTGTTCTTTTGTATGAAAGCGATAGTCACAAGCTATCCTTCTCCTGACTGAGTTGGGGTCATATTCCCTACACTGTCTCAAACCTTTGTCTTTCCTGTCCTTCATGTTTTCTGCCTCTGGATGTGAGTCATCATGCTTTGGCAGTTTTAGTCTTAGCTTCTTCAACACTAAGGCTTCATCATCTTCTGCATCTCTTTCAGGCACTGGGGCCTTGTTCTTCTCTACAGCTGATACATTTCTGGTAGTCCTCTTTGGCTTCGGGGCAGCAGCAGGCTTGGCGTTGGAAGATGTGGCAGTTCTCATAGCATCACTCATGAGCTTTTGATGCTTGGGAGTAGGTGGATTGGCAGCTTGCTCTTCCTCTTCAGATGCATTATCGCTTCTCATTGAAGCGGGTTTGAACACCACTAGAGCAGTTTGCTTCCTCTCCCTCTTCTTGCCTGCAGCCTTAGGCATAGACTTGCTCTGGCCTTGCTGAGATCTCCTAGATTCTCTGAGGAGATGCCTCTCTTGGCAGCAGTGGATGCAGACACTTTCCTTGTCACTCCTATTTCCTTTTGAGTATTTGCAATCTCCTTTTGAACTAGAGCCTTCTTCTTGGAAGTGACCTCAACCTGGAAGTCTTCATCTTCCTCATCAGAGTCCTTTCTCTTTCTTGTTCTGGTGGCAGTAAGCCTGGAGAACTCCTCTCTCCCTTATGATAACTTTCCTCAGGACTAGAACCTGCATCAAGATCCACACTAGCATCTGCAGACATGTTCTGGCTGTCACTGGCATCTGACATACTGGCAACAAACCCTGTGAATAAATTGGATGAGGCAGAGTAGATGAGTATCACAAAATGCAGCTAGTTTTGAGAGAAATTGAGTTCAAACTTCACTTTTAGGTTTTCACGGAAAGCATATCGGAATTACCGATTTGATAATTTCAGTAGCACCGATAGCAACAATAGAAACCTGGCCACACTGTTTCGGTCTGACCGATGTGCGTCCCGGTCTCTCCGAAGTGCTAGGGTTCTATTGAAATACTAGAATCGGTCTCACCGATTAGTACAGCTTGGTGGCACCGAAACGTACTAAGTGCAATGGCAGAGGCCAAATCGGTGACTCCGATCCATTCAATTCGGTCCATCCAAGATGATTTCGGTGCAAACCTAACCCTAAAATTTTCGCTCAAATCTAATCTACGGAGTTTCTTGCTGGATAGGAAATTGCAATCTGTGGCAAGATATCAGGCGCAATCACTAGTGCACATAATCAGATTGGGAAGCACTAGAGGTTCGAACCTCACCCTAACTTGGCGGAGATCCTCTACCGCGGCAACGGCGGTGAAGATTCCCGTTGATGGTGATGGAATCCAATGGCAAGGGTGGGCCGGAGGTGAAGGCGATGATCCGTGGATCAGGGGTGACGGCAGCAAAAGTGGTGCGGGAGTGGACGATTGAAGAATTTTTCAACGTGCGGTCCGCGCAATATATATACCCTTTGGCTATCGGTAGTACCAAATGAAACAACTCGGTCTCACCGAAACGCGTAACTGCCATAGACAGAATGTATCGGTGATGCCGAGATTTTCAGATCGGTCTTACCGAGATAGAAAAATTAGATCAGTCTAAGTAAGTTTCGGTGTGACCGAGTGTGTATGTATTGGCCTAACCGAAAATGACTTAGAGAGTTTTGGAGGTCAGCCCTAATCAGATCGGTGGCTCCGAGTGCTCCTCACCCGTAGGGTCCGAAAATGAGCTTGTTCAAATTTTGTGATATATCATGAAAAGAATTTGAGACAAGAAGAGATAGATAGCTAGAGAAGGTTCTTAGGCATTCTTGTACATCCATTTGGCCAAATAAAATCCAATCAATCAAAACAACAAATGGATGTCCTCGAATGAGAATTATGCACAACAACATGCTCACACAATAAGATATCAAATGAAATATGTGGCAAACATGCACAACCAAAACTAGCATCTATCACACAATGGGCGATGACATAGTCATCTATATATGAGTATATTGACTTAAGAGCCAAATGAGAACATTTGATCATAGGTCATACTCATCGTTTAAGCACAAGTGGGGTTACCACTTTTACATAAAGCAATAATGTGTTCACACCATTAGAGTTGCTTTGACTCAAGTCTTAGAGTGAAGCTCCCCCTAGATGTGATATCCCCCCAAAGAGGGATGAACTAACCTGATGTGGACATATATTATATAGAAGAAGCTGCCATGGAGATGTTGTGCATGGCAATGAAGAAAGTCAAGAAGAAGCCTAGCCATTTGAAGAAAATCAAGTTGCATGAAGCAAAACGTGCATTAAGGAATTGGAGCGCAGCCATGCACGTACCTGTACATGCATGTGGGCATGTATGCATGCTCGGTGGAGTTAGCTACTCACCTGCATGTTTTCTACAACGCAAGACCAGCCGGTTAATGAGTTGGTGGGCCTCTACAATATGCGTGACCTGAAAAAGGATGGGCCAAGTTCAGCCCATCAAGCAGGGCTATCTCGATGCTGCCACCGGGTCGTTCTGTCACGCGTCGCCATCGCCTCTGTAGTTAATAAATAGCAGTCTAGGTTAGGGTTTAGACTCAGGTTTTGTTTAGAGAAGTTTAGCTATTGCTACTTTTATTTGTCTTCGCTTGTAGCGGCTAGTGCGACCGTCAAGACATCCTATCAGAACCCCATCTTGTGAGATTTATTCCATCTAGCATATCCGCAATTTCAGATTGCTTGGCTATTATTTTCTTGCATGTTCTTCGATTTGCTTGCAGGAAAAATCCTTCGTGGATAGGTCGATCGCGTCGTTCGCTCGGTTGATAACGTCGTGGAGTTGGTTCAGCGATTGCTGTGGATATCAGTCGTGTACAGTTCTCCCTGTACAGTTGGTAGCTGGATCGTGAGGGTCAAGTCCCAAAAATCGTAGTTATCTCTCTCTCATCGAAAGATCGGGCCCCAGTTCACATCAAGTGGTATCAGTTTTCAGGTTCGTCGGTGAGAGATTTACAGCTTTATTAGTTTAGATCTTTTTCTTTCCTACAACCCACAAAAAAGCCAAAAAAATTTAGATTAGTTCATCCGCTGCACCTATCATTTTAGCCTTTAGCAATTTGCATCTAGTATTTGCTTTTTTGAATTTTTGGTTGCATTCATCCTAAAATTAGTGCTGGTTTAGATTAGTTTGAAGAAAATCATCTACTAGATCAATCTGTTTTTGTCCGCTTCCCTTATGTGTCCGCCGCCGCGCACCACGCAAGTCATCTGTCAAGTTCCCTGTGCCATCACATCACCGCATTGTCCGCCGCTTTTCAAGCTTCCACGTTGGCCAGTCCTGCCTCACCACCCGCCTATTTCTTTTTCCTTTTCCTCGTACGCCGTTCTTATTTGATCTCTTCTCACGTCTGTAAAGTAGGCAGCGTCATCATCATTCAATAAATAGGAAGCATCCTCACACGGGCTGTCTTTTGTTTTATCTATTTGCACAAGTTGCACGACTGTCCTTCGTGCCTGTTAGTCTCATATCTGCGTACGTGACTTTTGATAGTAATCGGCCAGACAAAAAAAACAGAACAAAAAGAGAAAAAAAAGAAAAAAAAGTGAAAAAAAAACAGAGAAGAAAAAGAAAGAAAAAAAAACAGAGAAGAAAAAGCAAGAAAAAAAAACAGAGAAAAAAAGTGCCGGTTAGCATCTTTTGGAATATCTATTTGCTGTCCAGAACCTTTACTTTGTTCATATACGTGGTATCTACTGGACATTTTTCTGCTGTAGGTTGTCATACACTGCCGTTTATACCTCACTTATATCTAGCTATTTAGAGTTATCATATTTTCACCGGCTTCCACTCATTTGGTTCAGTATCTGGGCTTAGATTATTTTGTCTCTTACTAGTCGACTGCCAGCACTAGTTAGGAGTTTGAGCAATTATTCAACTTGCATTGCTTTTTGCTAAATTGTGCCACTAGTATTGTGAGTTGAGAAGCCTTTGCCAAGCTACACTTTTTCCTACCAATAAGTACAGGTCACGGCTCTACTGATTCCTGGTTATCGCTCCATCCAACTTTCATCGGCAGTTTGAAACCAACCCCAACGCGCCGATCACCACCTGTTGCATTAGTAAGAACAAGTAAGAATTTGATACTAAGCTTGAGTGTGAGCGATTTTTTTTCTCCACCACATCCTACTAGTTGATAGGGATTATACACTATGTATTTTTTCTCTTTCGCTAACAATGGCAGAGAATCAAGTCACACTTGAGGGCCTCACGGAGGATGTGAAGGTCACCAGCAAGCGCCTCGCCCAACTTGAGGGTGCTCAGATTGTGGCAGAAGAGAGGCTCAAGGCCATAGAGGATGCACAAGGTGTTGCCATCACACATCTACAGGACATCTTGTCACGTCTGGACGAGTTGCAGACTGCACCCCGCGTCAACAACAACGCTGCTCCTCACAACTCCGCGGGTGTCGCCGCTATTTCGCGAGCTCGATGTGTGCCCGTGGGTCATCCACAACATCCAGCTAGTGCCACTGATGCTGCCACCATAAACCATCAACAACAAATTCCTCCCCGCGTCGCTGAGGAATATGGGGACAAGTACGAGGATTATTCTGGTGACACCGAGGATGACCACCACAATGACCGTGTTCATCGACAACTGCGTTTCAACCGTCACGGTATGGCACGAGGTCCACACAGGTATGATGTTCGAGATTACGACCAGTCTAGTGCTAAAATTAAATTTGCTATGCCTGCTTTCAATGGTAAATATAATCCAGATGTTTATCTTGATTGGGAACTTTCAGTTGAACAAAAATTTGCATGTCATGATATTCCTGAGAACCAGAGAGTTAGAGCAGCCACTAGTGAATTTACAAACTTTGCTTCTATTTGGTGGAGTGAGTATTGCCGTGTTAATGCGAACAATATACCTGCTACTTGGGTTGCTTTAAAACGAGCTATGCAACAATGTTATGTTCCTTCATATTATGCTCATGATAAACTGAATGAATTGCAATGTTTAAAACAAGGTAGTAGTTCTGTAGAGGATTATTATCAAGAACTGCAAACTGGCTTAATGCAATGTGGATTAGTTGAAACCGAAGATGCTATGATGGCTAGATTTTTAGGTGGTTTGAATCATGATATTCAGGATATATTGGACTATAAGGAGTACAATTCTATTACTCGCTTGTTGCATTTTGCTTGTAAAGCTGAAAGGGAAGTACAGGGGCGACACAACAAGGGACGAGGTAACTTTTCTGCAGGTCGCCGCTCATCATGGATACCTTCTCCCACTGTTTCCACAACTGAGGCAACACCACCTATATTGAACAATGGTGCACACCCAACAAGTTCAAAATCAGCTCCACAATCCTTCGAGGCTTCGAAAGCAATGTCTCTAGCACCCACCACTTCATCTGGACGCACAAGGGACATGAAGTGTCATATATGCAAAGGTGGTGGGCACTTGATGAAGGACTGCCCAAATAAATGTACATTCATTGTGCGGGAAGATGGTGAGTACTCCTCTGCTAGCGATTTGGATGAAGATACACGTGCTATGCTTGCCACTAATAATGCAGGTGACACTAAGGAGCATGACACGGAGACGATACATGTTAATGCTGCAATGGCAGATCAATACCCAAGCCTTGTAACCATACGAGCACTTAGTGCCCAGGTGGGGCATACTGAGATGCCTCAACGCCATAATCGTTTTCAAACTAAGTTTGTTGTCAAAGGGCATTCCGTTCGTGTGATCATTGATGGTGGAAGCTGCAATAATTTGGCGAGTATAAAGATGGTCGAGAAACTTTGCCTCACCACTACAAGACACCCACATCCATATTACATCCAATTGTTTAATGACTGTGGTAAGTTAAAGGTAACGTGTAGTGTGAGAGTACATTTTACACTTGGTTCATATCATGATTATGTGGACTGTGATGTTGTACCTATGCAAGCTTATTCTTTATTGTTAGGTCGACCTTGGCAATATGATAATACTGTTACCCATCATGGTAGAACAAATTCATATACTCTCGTGTTTGAAGTAAAAAACCATTAACTTGCTTCCTATGACACCTAATGAAATAATAAATGATGAGAAAGCTAAATCAACGGATCGTACAATGCATAGTATGCTTGCTTTCAATTCTGAAATTTTTCCGTTGAGTGTCTCAACCTCTGATCTAGACATATCGCATGCTCAAATAGTTCATTTGCATCCCCATAATTCATATACAAACTCTGTGTGGGATAAAATGACTTTGCCCGTGGCAGCGTATATACCTGCTGCACCTATTTTTGCCCTATCGTATGATGAGTTTCAGGTAGACGAACACCGAGGACGACTTTGTTTACATGAAAGGGAGGATGATGTGGACATATATTATACAAAATAAGCTGCCATGGAGATGTTGTGCACGGAAATGAAGAAAGTCAAGAAGAAGCCTAGCCTGTTACGCCCAATATGCAATCCTATCCTCGAGGGACTCGGAGGCCCCACCAGGGTTAGAAGCGCATATCGAAGACGCTTGCAAGGTGGATATCATTACATCGTACCATGTACATAATGGATGGGGATACATACAAATACATATGAGCTCTAGATTAGTGGCAACCATCAAGCAAAGTTGGCAAGTTTTATCACAGACAGTTTTAACTTGAAACAGCAACATTGACTAGGCATGTTTACAAGCTCATGGCAGTCACATCATGGCATATCATGGCATGCAATAAATACTAACAGCAAGAAGACATGAAAATGCTCCAAAGATATGTTGACAAGATGCTCATATGACACTTGCATTAAATCACACAAAAATGACAATTATTAACAGTTTCTGCAGTTAACAGTATGAAGCACTTTTGCAACAGAGATTATGACATGTAGATGAGTCGTAATATGCATGCAACAGCAACCATCATGTAGATCACAGCGAGTAGAGCATTTTACATATAAATATCATGTCCATCTGACAAACATGCACAAAGATACTATCATCACAAAATGCATACATGATGCTGAAAAATTTGAGGACTTAGTCGTTTTACCCTCGGGATGAAGTTGGACAAGGTGGATCGGGATGGAGGTCCGTTTGGTTCGCGGGACGACACTGTACTGGGACGAGGCGGTCCAGGTCGCTGGAGGAGGAAGATGCAGGCCATGGCAGTGGCGGTTCCGGCGATGTGGGGCCGAAGTGGTGGCATGATCCGGCGGGGCCCGGACGGATCCGGGCGGATCTGGCCGTGGCAGATCCATTTTCGGCTGCGAGGAGGCTCGACGGCACTTGGTTCGCGAGATCCGGTGAAGTGGAGCTCGGGTGCGGAGCTCGCCCATGGCGGCTTCCTGCTGAACGAGAGAGACAGAGAGATCGGGGTGAGGGAGAGAAAGAGAGAGAGAAGGAAAAGAGAGGGGCGGCGACTCCTCTGCTGGTCGCCGGCGGCGCGGAGATGGTCGGCGGCGGGGTCGCGAGGCGGCGGCGGCTCTGGATCGGGAGCTCCTCTCCCGATCTAGAGCGCTCGGGGTGAGCGGGCACGGAGGGGCGCGGGGGCGCGGCCCGGTTGCGGCCCGGGGTGGGCCGGCGATGGGCTCCGCGGGCCCACGCGGAAGGAGAGAGGCTGGGGGTGCGGGGCACTATGCAGGCGGCGGCTGGCTGGTGGCGGCGCGACAAGTGGCGGTGGACGGGTGGCCGGCACGGAAAACGAGGGAAGGCGGCGGCTGGTCCAAAATGGAAGGCTTCCACTGCTTAAATAGGCAGGGGAGCTAGGGTTGGGGGTTTTAGGGGGTTTCCGGGCTATCAGATCGCGATCGGACGACTCCGGTCGCAAGAGGGGGTAGGCTGGCTAGTGGGCTGGTTGAGGGTTGTGCTAGAAAGGCCAAGGGCTGCAGGAGAGAAGAGAGAGAGGCCCGGCAACAGTTTTCGGATACCGAAAACGTCCGACGTTTATCCGGCTATAGTGCCGCTATAGTTTAACGGTTGGGCTATCAAACGGACTCCGAATGCGACAAAACTTGGCATGCGGTCTACCTACAACATAATGAGACCGCACACCAACTTTCAACCCATTCCAAGAACATTTTATTCCCACATATAAAATAATATTTCGGAGGTGCCGCGGACGCGTGCGAGTGTGGTTGGGCACGGAACGGACAACGGAAGGAACGGAGAGAAAGACAACTACGAACGGATGCAAGTTTTATGAAAACATGCGGATGAAATGCACATGATGACATGGCAAGGTGCAACAAGCAGACGAATCACATGGCAACGACGGAAAATAAATGGAAGGAATCCGAAGCATCGGTCTCGGGGCGTCACATAGCCATTTGAAGAAAATCAAGTTGCTTGAAGCAAAACATGCATTAAGGAATTGGAGTGCAGCCATGCATGTACCTGTACATGCATGTGGGCATGTATGCATGCTCGGTGGAGTTAGCTACTCACCTGCATGTTTTCTACAATGCAAGACCAGCCGGTTAATGAGTTGGTGGGCCTCTACAATATGCGTGACCTGAAAAAGGATGGGCCAAATTCAGCCCATCAAGCAGGGCTATCTCGATGCTGCCGTCGGGTCATTCTGTCACGCATCGCCGTCGCCTCTGTAGTTAATAAATAGCAGTCTAGGTTAGGGTTTAGACTCAGGTTTTGTTTAGAGAAGTTTAGCTATTGCTACTTTTATTTTTCTTCGCTCGTAGCGGCTAGTGCGACCGTCAAGACATCCTATCGGAACCCCCTCTTGTGAGATTTATTCCATCTAGCATATCCGCAATTTCAGTTTGCTTGGCTATTATTTTCTTGCATGTTCTTCGATTTGCTTGTAGGAAAAATCCTTCGTGGATAGGTCGATCGCACCGTTGGCTCGGTTGATAACGTCGTGGAGTTGGTTCAACGATTGCCGTGGATATCAGTCGTGTACGGTTCTCCCTGTACGGTTGGTAGCCGGATCGTGAGGGTCAAGTCCCAAAAATCATAGTTATCTCTCTCTCATCGAAAGATCGGGCCCCAGTTCGCATCAAAACCTTGGGTTTTGTCGATGTTGACTTCATGTAGATGTTGTAGATGTGGATGCCCAATGTTGATGTAGACCATCAAGAGTTGGGAGCAATCCTTTGAATGATGCTCTTTCAATACCTACATGGGTTAGTCCCACAAGGGACAAACAAGGATATCCATAGACATAGAGTGAAATGCACACAAAAAGATGTCCATGAATGCATTGAATACCGTGTCCCTTGATTTACCAACAAGAGGGTTTGTGACTCCATGAACTAGTGCATGATGTTGAAGTTGTTTGCACAAGTCCTTGCCATAATAAATATGAGTGAAGTGTGTTGGCGGAGTCACCCTCAAGAACTTTCTAGTTCTTCTTCTTCGGGACCCACATCAACTTGATGGGAATCCTTGGAGTAGTAGTTGTACTTGATGAACTAGAACTTGATGAAGTCTTGGGAACCCACTTGACCAAGGCTTGAGGTGGTTCTTCAAATGAGTCAATCTCCTCTTGAAGCCTGTCCTTGCCTTTTAGCTTGTGGTCTTGTGGTGGAAGATCATCTTGAGCTTGTGTTCCCTTGAAGGAAGTAGGATCATACTTCTCTTGTTGAGGAACAAGCTTCGTCTTGGGGTATTGATCTTCTTCCCACTCAACTCCATTGGCATTGAACTTTCGTTAAAACCAACACCTTGGTTCTTCCTGTGCCTTCCTTGCTTGCGTACAATTTCCTCAAATTGCTTACTCCCGACAAGGCTCTTGTAGACACCCTTGTTACTAGTTTGCTTAGATTTAACTTGTGGCATATAGGTATACAAGAGTAAATGTTTGGCAATGTAAGAGGAACCCTTCTTTCGAAGATCGTCATTCATAGCTTTTAGAAACTCATGCTCTTGCTCTAAAGTTAGCTTCTCGAAGCGTAGCCTCTCATAAGTTCTTAGAAGCTCTCTATGATCCTCTTGAGTTGTTTCATGAGCTAACTTAAGAGTGTTTAGTTCTTTAGTTAGACGCTCAATCTCCTTCATAGCATTGTCATTTGTTTCCTCTTGACTATCATGATCACTAGCAAGTTCATTATAGCTCACATCACTAGTTTTATCAACAAGCAAATCATCATCACCAACTAAATCATCCTCATCACTATTAAAATCAAGATACTCGGGGTGTGATACCTTGGGGCCTTTTGCCATTAAGCATCTTCCAATTCCCTCATTTGGTGATTCAAATAGGTCATAGGAGTTGGAGGATACGAGAGCAAGTTCGGCAACACCTTCATCTTGACTATAGTTGGAGTTGGAGTGATAACTTCTTTCGGATTGGTTGTCGGAGTCAGAGCCGGAAATCCATTCACCAACATGAGCTTGATGTCCTCTTCTAGTGTAGCTCTTGGATGACTTGTCCTTCCTTTCTGAATCCTTGCTTCTCCGAGAAGATCTTCGTTCATACCGATCATCTCTACTCCTTCTCTCCTTGTGAGGTGATTCATCTCTTCTATTCATTCCTCTTAGTGATTCGTCTCTTTTCTTGTGAGGTGCCATACACTCATTGGAGTAGTGTCCGGGTCTTCCACAATTGTAGCAATTATGGTCACGACTTGCTGATCTTTGCTCATAGTGTCTTGAGTTGGAGCTTCTTTCTTTTCCTCTATTCTTGTAGAACTTGTTGAATCTTTTCACCATTAGGCTTATCTCTTAATTGGATACTAGCTTGTCACTTGATGTTGTGGGAGCATCGCTTGAGGCTTTGTAAGCACCACTTGACTTGTTGTGTAGCTCCTCTTTGTCCTTGAGTGACATCTCATGAGCAACTATCCTTCCAATGACTTCCGTGGGCTTGAGATCTTTGAAATTTGGCATCATTTGGATCAATGTGCACACGGTATCATATTTTCCATCCAAGGTTCTAAGGATCTTCTTGATGATGAATTTGTCGTTCATCTCTTCACTTCCTAAGCCAGCAATCTTATTAGTGATGAGAGCAAGCCTAGAGAACATTTTGGCGACTCCTTCACCATCCTTCATTTTGAACTTGTCAAGTTGACTTTGAAGCACATCCAACATGGATTCTTTGACGGACTCGGTACCCTCGTGCATATCAACCAAAGTATCCCAAATTTCCTTTGCATTCTCGAGGCGGCTGATCTTGGTGAACTCCTTGGGGCATAAACCGTTGAAGAGAATGTCACATGCTTGAGCATTGTATTGCAACATCTTCAATTCTTCCGCGGTTGCTTCACGATCCGGTTCCTTTCCATCCTCAAAGAATTCACCTTGCAAGCCAACACGAACAACTGCCCAAACGGTGGGGTTATGACCAAGAATATGCATTCTCATCTGATGCTTCCAACTAGCAAAGTTTGTACCATCAAAATATGGACTTCTACGGTGATAATTACCCTCACTAGGCGCCATACTCTCCTAGGTTGTGAGACCAATGCAATGAAGACCAAAGCTCTGATACCACTTGTAGGATCGAAAGTATGTCTAGAGGGGGGTTGATTAGACTACTTGACCAAATAAAACTTATCTTTTTCCCAATTTTAGTTGTAGGCAAGTTTTAGCAAATCTACCAAGTCAAGCAACACCCTACACATGCAAGTCTAAGAGTTGTGCAGCGGAAAATAAAGACTTTGCATATGAATGTAAAGGAAGGATCAGAGAAATCAAACACAATGAAGACACGGTGGTTTTTGGTGTGGTTCCAATAGGTGGTGCTATCGTATGTCCACGTTGATGGAGACTTCAACCCATGAAGGGTAACAGTTGCGCGAGTCCACGGAGGGCTCCACCCACGAAGGGTCCACGAAGAAGCAACCTTGCCTATTCCACCATGGCTTATGTCCACGAAGGACTAGCCTCAACCGGGTAGATCTTCACGAAGTAGGCGATCTCCTTGCCCTTACAAACTCCTTGGTTCAACTCCACAAGATCTTGGAGGCTCCCAAGTGACACCTAACCAATCTAGGAGACACCACTCTCCAAAAGGTAATAGACGCTATTGTTGATGATGAACTCCTTGCTCTTGTGCTTCAAATGATAGTCTCCCCAACACTCAATCACTCTCTCACAGATTTGGCTTTGGTAGGAGAAGGATTTGAGTGGAAAGCAACTTGGGAAGCCTAGAAATCAAGGTTCAAATGGTTGGATTGGAATCTCTTAATATCAACACATGAGTAGGTGGTTCTCTCTCGGAAAATGAATGGTGGAAGTGTTGGTTCGTTCTGATGGCTCACTTAGAGAGTAAGTGGGGGTGGAGGGGTATAAATAGGCAACACCAAAAATCCAACCGTTACAAGCTTTTTGACCCAACTCGGTGACACCGATCATAAATCTTGGTGAGACCGACCTGTGTAAAAGGCTTAACCGTTAGGCTTTTCGGTGAGACCGAACGGAACGACTTGGTGCGACCGAAGTGCAATGGCTAGGGCAAAACCTCATTTCAGAAATTCCGATCGTTTCATCTCGGTGACTCCGAAGTGAATCGATGGCATTAGAGAAACTTGGTCAGGCCATCTCGGTGAGATCGAGAGCCATTTCGGTTGTACCGAAATGTTAGGATTTGGCATGTGGCAGTGTATGGGGTCATCTCGGTGGGTCCGGATGGGAAGGTTTCGGTGGGACCGAGATGGACTTTTAGGGTTTTGGATGGGAGTGATGCGGAGAAGTGTTTGAGGGTTTTGGAGCAATACCACTAAGAGCAATTGAGTCATGATCAAAACCTCATCCCCTTTTAATAGTATTGGTTTTCCTATGGACTCAATGTGATCTTGGATCACTTAACCAAAAATATAGAGTCTTGAAGCTTTGCCAATATTTGTCCTTAGTATTTTGAGGGGTCCACAATCACTAGTCCTTGCCATGCCAATCATTGATCTTCTTTGAAAACTAATATCAATGTCCGGATGCTCTGGTCCTCAACCCTATCGTAGGCGGGTGTAGGCTCTGCAAAGTTCTATTGGACAGCAGCAGCAGCCTAAACCTCATCTACGAGGAAACTTTGGATAAGATGCAAATCGATAAATCGCGCATCGAACAAAGCCATACTATATTCAAAGGGACAATCCCTGGAAAGGAGGCACGATGCAGTGGAAAAATCACACTTGATGTGGTCTTCGAAACTCCTGAGAATTACCGATCCAAGGAGTTGACCTTCCATATCGTTCCCTTCCAAAGCGGATACCCCACCTTGCTAGGGCGCAATGCTTTCTCAAAATTTCACGCCATCCCACATTATGGGTATATGAAGCTCAAGATGCCAGGTCCCAACGGAGTGATCACTATAACAAGCGACCCTGATAGGGCACTCCGAGCCGAAAACAAAATGTTGTCACTCGCTCTAGAGTCATTATCCGAAGCCTTAGCGGCCGAGGAGTTAACAGCACTTCGCACCACCGTGGACAAAGACGATGTCATATTGGATAAAAGATCTAAGTACACATCATTCAAACCACCCGATGAAATCATCAAATTTTAGGTGCACCCAACGAACCCGAACAAAACAGCGTCCATAGGGGCACAGCTGGAATCAGCGGTCGACAAAGCCTTGCGTAATTTCCTCAAGGAAAATTGGGATATTTTCGCTTGGCACCCTTCGAACATGCCAGGAATACCGCGTAACCTAGCCGAGCACAACCTAAATATAATCAAAGGCTTCAATCACTACAAAAAAAACACTTCCCTGATGATACGTCTTTGTCACAGTAGGTCACGTTTTCTTTCATGCATGTACATCCGTGACGATTTTATGACAGAATCAAGATAGTCATACCTTGTCGGTGTACTAAAGTTTGGGTCTTTTAGTACCCCATACTTCTGCACGGACGGTTGTAGCCATCCCAGCGGCAAGGCCTGCTGGAGAACAGCTGGAAACACAAACAAGATTATCAAGAAGGCATTCAAGCTAATGATCAGAAGACCGAAGGCTGGGTTCCCGGCAAGATCTTGCCGGGAAAGCTCAAGAAGACCCGGCAAGGACTCGCACCCGGCAAGATCCCACCGCCCTGCCACCGCTCCAGCGCAGCGACCAGCCTGTCGTTTAGGGATTGTCCTCCTGGATGCGTGTCATGGCACTAGCGGCGGATGGGGTTAAGCGGTGCTGATGGGACGGTCTCTTTTTCCATCCCCAAGAAAGTAAGGGACACCTAAGTAGAGCATTTAATGCGTTTTGTCCTAAGTCGTCAGTGATAAGCATGTAAACACTGTAGTAACTATACACCTCTTGTACTTGCTGTTCGCCACTGTTGGTAGCCCCTTGGTCATATAAAAGGAGGCCCAAGGCGAAGCTACAGGGGGGAGGGAGGAAGCTTTCTAGCCCAGCTGCATGCGTAGCCGCCCTTCCTGTGTACTGTTCACCAAGAAGCGCTCCATGCATCTGAGCTAAAACACCCACAATAAACCAAAGCAGGAGTAGGGTTTTACGCTACTCAGCGGCCTGAACCTGGGTAAAAAAATCCCCGTGTTGATCCTTGGATCCGCTCTTTGTGCACATCTTCTCCCTAGCCGAACCGTAAAAGGGATCCACGCGATCCCATAGGTGTCGTACGCCGACATCTTTGGCGCGCCAGGTAGGGGGGAAGGTTGCGCGAACCCGATCTAGCGGTCAGGGCGCCAGTTCTTGATCACTTTCGTCGCCATGGCTCCCAAGAAGAAGGGCGCTACGGCGGTTGATCCATCCGCGTCCAGTCTGCCCGTACCCACACAGACGGGCGACGGCGTATGCGCTGGTGGATAAGGTGGAGGTCTCGAGCCTCCTCGACGTTCTGGCGATCAGAGCCAAGCGAGCGGCGTCGTTCGCAACGGCGACAACGACCCACGTACTGCCAGGTCTAAGGACGGAGATGTGCTACCTACGGGTGGCGCCACGAACTCCAAGGACGGGACAGCGCCTTCCAAGACACCCACGCCGGCGCATGCGCCGCGGCCTTCTCAGGTTGTGCGTGACAGGCAGCGCCGCGATGTTGGTGGTTCCAGGCGCCCCATGGAAAGACCCCTGCGCATCACTCCCAAGATGCACGGGGCTAGTATGCACGCCAACACGCCGGTGGAAGCAGGGCGCGATCGCAAGACCGTGACGGAGCTCCTTCTAACACAGTTAGGAGTCAGAGCACCTCACGTTCTTTGCACCTTTCACCGCCGCCTACACCGGCAGAAGCGTTGGCGCGAGCGCAGCTGCTCCTAGATTTCCCTCCCGCTGCGGAGAAGCTAGAAGAATGGAGATCTGTTATTCAGAGCCTCATCAGCTTGGCTAATGATGACGGGCCGCAGCAGGCAGGGCCTTCGCGGCGGCAGTCCACTAGGCCGGTGCGTGCTGATGGCGAAAAGACCGGAGGCGGTACGACTACGATGCGCCCCCCTCCGCAACAACAACAGCGGTCGCTAACTCGGCGGGTCGACACCTGTGATGACGATTCCACGGCGTCGTCTGATCCGCGAGCTCGCCGCGATCAACGTCAAGTTCTTCGGGAACGGAACAAAGAAGAAGCTCGAACTACCATCGAGCGGCGGCGGGAAGCGCGCCGTCAATCCGACAGGCGCGCGGGACCCACTGTGGACGAGCCTGCGCTGGGGTATTCTGGTAGCTTGCCTTACGAGGTGGGTTGTCCAGCGTTTACTCGTGAGCTGCGGCGGGGCCAGTGGCCCAATTCCCGGACTTTCAAGCCGGAGGTGCCGGAGAAATACGACGACAAGACCCACCCGTCGGAGTTCCTGAGCATCTACACCATTGCGGTGCAGGCTGCCGGGGCTCGAGACGACAAGATACTCGCCAACTACTTCCTGTTGGTGCTTAAGACCAACGTCAGGTCGTGGTTGATGCATTTGCCGGAGAATTCCATTTCCTCCTGGGCAGATTTGTGTCATGACTTCGTTGGCGCCTTTACTGGGGGCCACCAGGCTCCTGGCCAGGAAAGCGATTTACATCTCATCCCCCAGAAAGAGGGCGAAACCTTGTGCAAGTACATACAGAGATTCAGCTGTATACAACACAACATCCCAGACGTTCATCCTGCCGCAGTTATCAGCGCGTTTCATCAGAATGTGCGCAACCGCAAGATGCGGGAAGAGCTGGCAATGAACAAGGTCAGGGATGTCGCCGAGCTCTATGCTCTGGCCGACAAATGTGCTCGGGCCGAAGAGGGGAGAAGATTCCCTGGCGAGGATGCTGGCGCAGAAATCGACTCTATAGGCGAAGACGCCACCACCTCGATGAAGAAAGGCCGACGGCGTTACAGGAAGCGCAAGGGCAAGGCTATGCTTGCCGTCGAGGGATCCGGCAACACCAGCACTGCCAAGAAGATCAAGGCTGATGGCCCCGGCAAGGAGGTTGCCGGGTGTGCCTCATGTCAGGCCTTGGCGGCTGCCGACAAGCCGGAGGGCTCCGACAAGCAGTACTGCAAGATCCATCGCACCAAGGGTCATGATCTCCAAAACTGCCGGCAAGTTGAGCAGCTTGTCGAGAAGCAGAAAGCCGAGTATGAAAGCCGGGACAAGGAGAAGGCCCAGGATGGCGCTGAGGGGTCTGGCAAGAAACGCGGCGGTCGAGGAGGTCGCCGCGGCAAGGCCAAGCAACAAAAGGAGAGGCCCGCTCGAGGCCGCGACAAGGAATAGGGGGGTGACGATGATGACGAAGAGGGAGACGAGTCCAGCGAACACGAATTCTAGAAAGCTACAGAAGCCATGTGCGTTGACGGAGGCGCCTCGTTGCATTCCTCTCACCGCCGACTCAAACAGTGGGTGCGCGAGATTAACGCGACAGAGCCGTCGATCGATGCCCGGAAACCATTGAAATGGTCCAACACGCCTATAATTTTTGACGCTGAGGATCACCCTGATTGCACAACTGCGGTCGGGTGTTTGCCATTGTTGGTTTCACCAACGATCCGCAACCTCAAGGTGACAAAGATGTTAGTTGACGGTGGGGCCGGTTTGAACTTGATCTCGCCTGATCTGATCAAGAAGTTGCAAATTCCTGATGAAGATCTCGAGGAAACGGGCACGTTTCAAGGGATCAACCCAGGAAGCAGCCAACCGAAGGGCAAGATGATGCTACCAGTAACATTTGGTAGTGAGCTGAACTACAGAACAGAAAAGATTGTCTTCGACGTCGCCAAGATTCCATTGCCATATAATGGGATTCTTGGTCGTCCGGCGCTGGCCAAGTTCATGGCGGCATCACACTACGCTTATAATACATTGAAGATGCCTGGGCCGATGAGCGTCATCACTATCAACTCCAACAAGAAGGATGCGCTTATCTGCACCGACCAACTCTACCGGGAGGCAGTCGCAGCACCTGCCGCCAAGGCACTTGCTCCTGCCGCCGAAGCTCCCGGAGGGAAGAAGACCGGCAAGACCTCTAGCACACACTCCGGCAAGCGCCCCTCCTCGGAGTGCTACGCTCCCGTTGAGGATGTGCCGGAGAGCTCCACCGGCAAGAGCAAGAAATCCAAGGCAGCTCCACCAGCAACTAAGAAGGTGCCCGTCAAGGAGGATGGTACGGGAGGAACTTTCACCATGAGTTCCACCCTCGATGACAAATAGGAAAGCGCGCCCATTGCCTTCCTGCGGGCGAATGTCGATGTGTTTGCATGGCAACCATCTGATATCCCCGGTGTTCCCAGGGAGGTAATCGAGCACCACCTTGCTGTCTATCCTCATGCGCGGCCCGTCAAGCAGAAAGTTAGGAAGCAAGCTTTGGAGCAGCAAGAATTTATTGTCGAAGAAATCAGGAAGCTGGAAGCGGCAGGTTTAGTCAGAGGAGTGCTCCATCCAACATGGTTGGCCAATCCAGTTGTAGTGCGCAAGGCAAATGGAAAATGGAGGTTGTGTATCGATTATACAGATATCAATAAAGCCTGTCCAAAAGATCCTTTTCCCTTGCCGCGCATTGACCAGATTGTGGACTCCACTGCCGGCTGTGATTTGCTGTCGTTTCTTGATGCTTATTCAGGGTATCATCAGATTTTCATGTCAAAAGAAGATGAAGAGAAAACCGCGTTTATCACCCCATGTGGCACGTATTGCTTCATACGCATGCCTTTCGGGTTGAAAAGTGCTCGTTCAACGTTTGCAAGAGCGGTCCAGATCGGTTTTGAACTCCAGCTACATAGAAATATGGAAGCTTATATGGATGACATAGTGGTTAAAACCAAGGACAAGGCAACACTCATACAAGATTTAGAAGAGACATTTGCAAATCTGCGCAGGATTAATCTGAAGCTCAATCCCGAGAAGTGTGTGTTTGGCATTCCATCCGGCAAGCTTCTCGGGTTCTTTGTGTCTCAATGTGGAATCGAAGCAAATCCCGACAAGATCAAAGCAATTGAGCAGATTGAAGCGCCAAGACGTGTCAAGGATGTGCGTCGACTTGCCGACTGCGTTGCTGCTCTGAGCAGGTTCATCTCCAAATATGCTGAGCGCGCCCTGCCTTTTTTCAAAATCTTGAAGAAGGCGGGTCCAATGAAATGGACTCCGGAAGCGGAGGCAGCGCTGCAGGACTTGAAGAGGTACCTCTCCTCTCTGCCAACACTAGTCGCGCCTAAGCCACAAGAGCCGTTGCTGTTATATTTAGCGGCGACGAATCAAGTGGTTAGTGCTGCATTAGTGGCGCAGAGAGAAATCGACGAAGAAGCAGTGGCAGCGACAAGCCCGTCAAGCGACAAGCTGGGATTCTCCCCGGCAGAGTCTGGTGCCGACAAGGCAGGATCTGCGCAATTGAATGAAGCAACGCAGAAAAAGAAGATGGTGCAGCACCCAGTCTATTTTGTCAGCTCCCTGTTGCAGGGGGCTAGGTCAAGATATTCTGGCGTGCAGAAGTTGCTCTTCGGCCTCCTTATGGCCTCGAGGAAGCTGCGCCATTATTTCCAGGCACATGAAATCACCGTCGTCACTCGATTCCCGTTGCAGCGGATTTTACGAAATCCGGATGCGACCGGCAGAATTGTGGAGTGGGCGTTGGAACTGTCAAGCTTTGGTCTCAAATTTGAAAGCACCTCGACTATGCAGAGCAGAGCCTTGGTGGAATTCATTGCAGAATGGACACCGACGCCAGACGAAGAAATTCAAGAGACAACTATCCCCGGCAAGGAAACAAATCCAGAATGGATTATGTACTTTGACGGGGCTTTCTCACTGCAAGGCGCCGGTGCTGGCGTGCTGCTTGTCGCACCCACCGAAGAGCACCTCAAGTATGTAATTTAGATGCACTTTCCCCGGGAGAGATCAACAAACCACACTGCAGAATATGAAGGGCTGCTTGCCGGTCTCAGGATCGCGGCGGACCTTGGAATTAAGAAGCTCATCGTCAGAGGTGACTCGCAGCTTGTCGTTAGGCAAGTTAATAAGGACTATCAGAGCCCGTTGATGGAAGCATATGTAGATGAAGTGACAAAGTTGGAGGAGCGTTTTGACGGGTTGCAAACAGAGCATGTTCCTCGTGCGGAGAACAATATTGCCGACGACCTGTCAAAACGTGCTGCCCTCAAGTTACCTGTGGAACCAGGAACTTTTGTGCTCCGCTTAACTCAGCCATCCGTAACACCATTGACGAGGCAAGACAAAAGAAGGAAGTTGAGTTCCGGCCAGTACTTTCCTGCAGAGCTTCCAGAAGCCGCCGGCAAGGAAGTTGCCGGGAACGATGCCAAGCTTGCCGGGGAGCAACAGGCTCCGACAGGGCCTCAAGCCTTTGCCGTAGAGACAAACGCTTCCACGGCCGAAGATATGCCTTTGGTCCTTGTTGTCGAGCCACAGGCTCCAACATGGGCACAGCACATCGTCCAATTCCTTCAAACAGGAGAACTCCCCGAAGAACAGGAAGAAGCGGAGAAAGTAGCCCGTCGGTCTAATATGTACCAGTTCGTGGGCAATGTCCTGTACAGAAAGAGACCGAACGGTGTGAAATTGAAGTGTATTCCTCGGGAGGATGGACTGGAGCTGTTGGCAGAGATACATGGAGGCATATGTGGCTCCCACATTGGTTCAAGAGCTCTTGTCGGCAAGGCACTCTGGCAAGGTTTCTTTTGGCCCACTGCTCTCTAGGATGCAACTGCACTAGTAACCAAGTGTGAAGCGTGCCAGTTCCATTCAAAGAAATTACATCAGCCAGCTCAAGCTCTTCAGACAATCCCTCTTTCCTGGCCATTTTCGGTCTGGGGGCTCGACATATTGGGCCCTTTTCCCCGCGCTGCCGGGGGCTTCGAATACTTGTACGTTGCTATCGACAAGTTCACAAAGTGGCCGGAAGTGGAAGCAGTGAGAAAGGTGACAGCACAATCAGCCGTCAAGTTCTTCAAGGGACTAGTGTGCCATTTTGGTGTGCCAAACAGGATTATCACCGACAATGGCACGCAGTTCACGAGCCGCACCTTCATGCAGTATGTCCAAGACCTTGGCGGCAAAATCTGTTTTGCTTCTGTTGCTCATCCGAGGAGCAACGGCCAAGCGGAGAGGGCAAATGCTGAAGTGTTGCGAGGTCTCAGAACAAGGACTTTCGACAAGCTGCTCAAGTGCGGAAGACGCTGGATTGATGAGTTGCTAGCGGTTCTTTGGTCAATCAGAACGACACCAAATCGAGCTACTGGCCAGACACCCTTCTCCCTAGTCTACGGGGCAGAAGCAGTTCTCCCCACAGAACTCATATACGGGTCACCTCGAGTACTCGCTTATGATGAGCTTGAGCAAGAGCAGCTGCGCCAAGATGACGCCACGCTCCTTGAGGAAGATCATCTTCGGGCTGCTGTGCGAGCTGCACGCTACCAGCAAGCCTTGCGTCGCTATCATAGCCGCAAGGTTCATGCCCGAAGTCTTGAGGAAGGCGACCTTGTTCTTCGGCGCGTTCAGTCGGCCAAGAATTCTAACAAGTTGACGCCGAAGTGGGAAGGCCCTTATCGGGTAGTACGAGTCACCAGGCCCGGCGCCGTCCACCTGGAGACCGAAGATGACATTCCAGTGAGCAATTACTGGAATATCGAACACCTTCATAAGTTCTACCCATAAGGCATGGTTGCCGGGTCTCCCGGCAACCACCTTTTGTACGAGTTTTGTGGGCAAGGCATATGATCCTTTGTACAAAGCCAGGCGCAGACCCTGTGCATAGTTGAATAAACTTAAGCGTTTTACAATTCTTGTCGATTTTCATATGCATGCTTGTCTGAGATATTGTATTACACCTGCTTCCGGTAAGCATTAATGAACCACCAAGGTTCCATATCTCTATTTTATCTTCTTTCTTTTTCTCAAAGGACAGAAGGTTTCCTTGCGTGCAAGTTTGCCGGGGGGAATGATGGTATGGACACCAACAGGCGATGTTCAAGTCAACATATTGCAATAAGTAGTACAGCAACAAAAAGCTAAGTTACAAAACTCTTAAGCAAATTTTTATTCTAGACCTATTTACCTTGAACGATTTCGGCTTTTGTATGGAAAACCTGCACGCGAAGGAACCTTGTCGTCATTGGTTGCACCCTTACTTTGTTTCGAGTCCGCTCAACAGCTTAAGTGGCTGCACTGAAAACGTCAAGGTATCTTGTTGGCAGCGACACCCCCAGCAGGCTGCTAAGGATCCGTTCCTCAAAGCGCTCACGGCAAGGGTGCGCGCACCGGCAAGTTCCCAATAAGCGTAGGGCATGGACCATACAGAAAGAAACCAGACAAGAGAAATAGCATACACTCATCCAAAACATAGCAAGTTATATTACATTGATGGTCGCCGCGATTCTAACTTAAGATAAAACTGTCTTTGGCATGGAATGGTGGTGACAAAATGGAGTGGAGCGGCTAGTCCCTGTGCTGGCCTTCGACCCTCTTGACTTGGCTCACTCTATCGACGATGGGCGCGACAAGCTTTTCGAGTGCCTTGAGGTCTGCATCCTCCGGCAAGCTAGCAAGAATGTTGGTGAGGTTGATGCCAGGGTTCTTGTGCACCACTTTGACGAGCACCTTGAGGAGGACGGCCCGGCAGAGTTTGCGGGACTCGTTGGCCAGATGGGTTGCTCGGTCAGACTGGAGCAGCTTGAGGGCGTCAATGATGCTCTCGAAGAACATGGTCAGCTTGGCACTCGAAGACACCCTTTCATCTGAAGAGTAGTTGAAGTTTTTCAAGCCCATTGTGGACAGTTCTGCGGCAAGCCTTTCCGCGACGTCGACAAGGCGCTCAGTCCAGATCTTCACACCTTTCTCAAAATCATTATACGTGGCAGCGGAGCTGTTGAGCAGGCTCTTCTCACTCTGGAGATCTCTGATCAAAGCCCTCTCATGAGCTTTGCTGTCCTCAAGGGATTCCTCCAGTGTTGCCAGCTTTAGTGTCAGATCAGCGATGGATTCATTGGCTGAGATGAGCTCCTTGGTCTTGCCGGACATGGCGGTTTGCATCTCCGCCAGGCTGTAGAGAGTCTTCTCTCTGTCGGCTTTGAGCGTCGAGATCTCCTTGCCATGGCCCTCGAGATCTGCTTCCAGCCTCTTCACTTTATCGCTCAGCTCGTTCTTTGCGGCCTCTGTAGCCTCGGCGGCGTCGATGGCTCCCTTTAACTTGCCGGCATGGTCTATGGCCAGAGCTTCGAGTGTTTCCTTGTGTCTCTGCTCCAGCTCCTGGGTTCGCCGCACGACAAGCTTCTCGATCTCTTCGTCCTTGCTGCAGAGCTTGGCGGCAAGTGCCTCCTCGCGAGCGGCGAGGTCTTCTTCATAAGCGTCGAGCCCGACGCGGCGTTCCGTTAAGAGAGCTTCCTCTGCAGCATCCTGCTGCGCGGCCTCCTCCTGTGCCTTCTCGGCATCGGACTGCTTTAAGATTAGCTCGCTCCAACTTTGATTCAGTTGCTCCCGGCCAGCCGTCAGTTCCTGGAAAGCCTCGGCGTACCAGACTTGCGTCTCCTCGATGCGCTTCTGGAAATCTGCCTCCGCTGCTTCAACAATTGCCGCCCTGGAGTCCAATTTCTCTTTTCGGGTGCGGTGGAGCACATGGAGCTTTTGAAAGTTGTCGCTCAAGGCTTGGAGGAGCTGTTCTTCTCTGGACCCGCTGCTGCTGGTGCGTGGCTCGTCGACGATCTTGAGTCCAGCGGCGACGATGACGTCTTCATCAAAAATTCCTCCTTCGGTTGGCACCCCAGTGCTTGCCGTCTCTGGTATGCTGACGAACAGGTTGTTGCCAACCTTAAGGTATCTGCTTGACGGGGGGGGGGGGGGGGGGCGTCGGATGTTGACGGTTGATCCTCGACAACCGCCTCGCCGGCGACTGGGGCTCCGCGACCGGTGTAGCGCCAGGCGCTCCTGTGGCAGAAATGTCGTCAGTATGGTCGCCGGTCTCCTTGCTGGCCCCCTCAGCAGACCCCTTGGTGGTTTCTTCCTGTGCGGCCTTGGCGGCCTCGTCAGCTGCGACTCTGTCGGCCTCGACGGCAGCGTCCTTGGCGGTCTCTTCGATGACGATATCAACATCCATTTGTTCCATCGAAGGGAGATCTGAAGACCAAGAAAGGAAACAAGATGAGGCCGAGGTTGAAGTTCAAGAAGACAAAAATAAAGAAAGAATGACAAGTGCACCAAGGTGAACGGTTTACCTGTGTCGAGCTGTTGAGAGGTGGTTTCTCCTTTCCCGGCAACATTGGTTGCCGATGTAGGATTGCCAGTGCCCGTGCTTGCCAGCTCCTCTTCAACGCGAATGGGCTCGCCAGTGGAAGCCCTTGCCGAAGGTTCATCTCTGGGCGGCGTGGTCGACGGAGGCGGCACGTCAGAGATGGCCTCCGATGACCCTCCTTGTTGCCGTTCTTCTCCTACAAGCCTGGTGATGTCAATAGCGAAGATATTCCCCCCAACGTTCGCCAGCGGAAAATGGGTAGTGGGCTCACGCTGGGGGCTGGGTTGGAGGCTGCGTCGAGGGCTGGGCTCCGGGCTGATGACGATGGGCTCCGGCGCACCTGCAGTACTTGCCGAAGGCTCATCACCCGTTGAAGTCTTCGCCTTCTTCGCCATCCTTTGCGCCAATGTTTCCGTATCTCTGTGGGGACAGGCCAAAGCAAAACAAATGAGTTAAACAAAACCAGGAATTCAGAAGTTGAAAGATGCGGCAAGGACCCTTACTCTTCTTTTTCCGGACTAAAAGCGGAGATGTCAAAGTCAACCTCTGCTGCAGTGTCCATGCGAGGGGGTGGAGAAGGGGTCCTGGGACGCTTGGCTGCGGCAGAAGCAGTAGGTTGATATGATCCTGCTGCTCCAGCCGTTGGTGCCATCGTATGAGACGCCCCCGCCGCTCCAGTTGTTGCCGCGGTCGTGCGTCTCGTACGTCGCAAAGGTTGCTGTTGGTCTCCTTGCCGCTGCGCAGCCTTGCCGGTCATCCCCTTGCCGGGAACCTCACCACTCGAGGAAGGCTAATGTGTTGGGACGCCGGAGACGGCTTTCCGAAGAACACGTTTCTTCTTCTCTGGAGCTGGGGGCTCCTCTTGCAGCTGTTCCTCGGTTGTGTCTTCGACAGAAGAGCTCACGGCAACCATGCCACTCTGCTCCCTGGCAATTTCACCTTGCTTGGCAAGGGTCCCCTCTGACATTATTTCTTCTTCACTGGCTTCCTCTTCCGTGAAGCCAAAGTTGCCGGCCTCTGCGGCTAGATTCACCTCTTCCGCCCTACTGGCGATATAAGCCACTTCGTCATCAGTGGTGGGGTGGATAAGGGTTGACTCTTCCCGGATGGCTTTCTCCGACAAGTTATCAAAGAACTCCTGTGCGTGCTCCGAGGATGGCTCTTCCCAAGTTCCGTCAAGGCCGTGAGCATTACACACCGGCATCATGGCGATGATTGAGCCCAAAGTAGAGTTGTTGCATAGGGGAATTATGCCAGCCGGCAACTTATATTTCCCGTCAGGCCTGAACAGTTTGTGGCAGAGAGCTGTGTGCTGCAAGATTGTCAAGTTGTTGTTCAAACCAGGACGCATCCTCATGATATCTGCTGCATTCTTGAACTCCCAGGCTGGTCTCCCTTTGTTCTGCAGAGGGGCGATGCGGCGGCGGAGGAAATCAGCGCCAACCATTTCTATTGTGAGCCCAGCAACCCTGAGACGATGGATCCTGGTAATTGCGATTGCGAGCTTCTCATACTGAGGATCGAGGACGCTCCAGTCCTTGCCGCGAACCACTTTCGTTTGTCGGGACAAGCAGAACGGCTGAGGATCTTTCTCCTTAATCCAGCACCACTCGGCCCGCCATTCTTCCCACTTCTTGCGGTAGAGACCGTCTGGGTATATATCTTTATTCCATGCCCTTGGAATCCAGGTGATAGAACCAGAAAGGGCGTCTCCCGCTTCGATACGGGGAATGAAGTAGTGGTGAAAGAGGGCTGTGCTGGGAACTACTCCGGGGAAATTTTCATAGAGATGGGCAAAGACTGACATGCATGTCACAGCATTCGGCGTAAAATCCAAGAGACGGAAGCCGTATGTGTACATGATGTCAATGAAGAAATCAGAAAACGGAGGGCAGAGCCCGCAGTAAAAGTAAGCGACAAAGAAGGGGAATTTATTAGGACCGCCCTTGATGGAAGCTGGGAGCACACGAGTAGCAGGGTGAGCCCTCGTCTCCTTCCCCCACATACACATGTATCGCTGAGCCAGGGCGCGCATGTCAAGTGTCGGGGCGAAGACGACGTGTTCCTTCCGCATCTCCACCAGATCGATCCCCTTCGTCTCTGCTTCCGAGTCGACGGCTTTCGCCGCTTTGCCCTTGCTTGCTTTGGGCGGCATGACGGCTGTGGAAGCGTAGGCCGAGGATGATGAGGACGTGGAAGTGGCGAATGGATGGGGGAGGCTCTGTTTCAAGCTCGAGGAAGAAGGCGATGGTGGTTTCCAGATTGGAAATGACGAGAGGTAAATGAGCAGCGCCTCTACGGATTTCCTTTTATGGGGAAGGCGCGGGGCTGCCTCTTTACTAAACCAATGTGAATGCGCTTTTACGAGCGCACTGCTACTGCGGCCATTCCGCGCACGCATCCCACGTCCCGCATTTAATGCACGTCGTGGGGGAGCGCGGTAAATAAGAAGATTACGACAGTTAACTCCTGCCACGCGTGCCCGTGCACTGTTTGGGCCTAGCCCAACAACGCCTCGCACCCGTGTATGGCCTAGGCCCGGGGGCTCCTGTCGGTGTACTAAAGTTTGGGTCTTTTAGTACCTCATACTTGTGCACGGACGGTTGTAGCCATCCCAGCGGCAAGGCCTGCCGGAGAACAGCTGGAAACACATACAAGATTATCAAGAAGGCATTCAAGCTAATGATCAGAAGACCGAAGGCTGGGTTCCCGACAAGATCTTGCCGGGAAAGCTCACGAAGACTCGGCAAGGACTCGCACCCGGCAAGATCCCACCGCCCTGCCACCGCTCCAGCGCAGCGACCAGCCTGTCGTTTAGGGATTGTCCTCCTGGATGCGTGTCATGGCACTAGCGGCAGATGGGGTTAAGCAGTGCTGATTGGACGGTCTCTTTTTCCATCCCCAAGAAAGTAAGGGACACCTAAGTAGAGCATTTAATGCGTTTTGTCCTAAGTCGTCAGTGATAAGCATGTAAACACTGTAGTAACTTTACACCTCTTGTACTTGCTGTTCGCCACTGTTGGTAGCCCCTTGGTCATATAAAAGGAGGCCCAAGGCGAAGCTACAGGGGGGAGGGAGGAAGCTTTCTAGCCCAGCTGCATGCGTAGCCGCCCTTCCTGTGTACTGTTCACCAAGAAGCGCTCCATGCATCTGAGCTCAAACACCCACAATAAACCAAAGCAGGAGTAGGGTTTTACGCTACTCAGCGGCCCGAACCTGGGTAAAAAATCCCCGTGTTGATCGTTGGATCCGCTCTTTGTGCACATCTTCTCCCTAGCCGAACCGTAAAAGGGATCCACGCGATCTCATAGGTGTCGTATGCCGGCATACCTGTGCTGGCGTAGAAGTGTTCCATGACAATACTGAAATTATCATCACAGAAGTGTCCACTTCGATGCCGATAAATGTCTCGTCATAGAAGTGTTTTCGTCAAGGGTGACCGACATGTGGCTTCCACTTTAACGGGTCGTCGTTAAGCTATTGGGTCCGGTTTTGGATCCGATAACCCGTTAACAGCCCGAACCAATGGCGATTTTCCATGTGTAAAATTCCCATTGGCCAACGGATCCACGTGTTTGCTCGGCGTCGCGACAGATGTCATCCATCCAATGGACGAGACGCGCCAATGGAACAGTGACACGTGACATGGCCCAAAATAGGCCCATTTAGCTAAAAAGGCTGGCCCAGTCAAAATAAGCGGGCCGGCCCATTTATGGCCTACTTTCGTATGGCCCATTTACAAAAATGGCCCATACGAGATCTGCCAATTTGGCCCGTCAATGGCCGTTAATGATTTGACACCATTGCGGCCCATCGTCTGTTCCAGCCCGTTAACAACCCGCTATGTCTTTGCATTCATTTGCCGGCCGAGGTTCTTTCGACCTGTTAGAGGCCCATTATAGAGATGGGCCAATTTCCAAGTTGTATGTCTTTCGGCCTGTTAGACCCATTATAGGCATGGGCCAAATTCCCGGCGGTACGTATTTCGTCCTTTTAGCGGCCCATTAGCGATTTGGGCCAACTTCCAGCCCGGTGTATTGTTCAGCCTGTTAACGGCCCACACCGTAGTTGGGCCATTTACATTCTGACCTAACTTTCGGCCTCTTAGCGGCCCATGTTCTCCATGGCCCAATTCCAGCCCGACATGACTTTCGGTCTGTTAAAGGCCCGTTCTGTATATGGGCCAACTTATGGCCCGATTGGCTTTCAGCCTGTTAACGGCCCGACATGGAAATGTGCCAAGACTCAACTAACGATCATTTTGGCCTGCTAGTGGCCCGTGGGCTCATTTCCATTATAGCGGGTCTATCGAGCTTTCGGCCTGTTAACGGCCTGGTAAGAGCCCACATTACGATGGGCCCACATTCGAGCCCCAAATCCATTTCTGCCACGGGACGACCCATGATTATAACGGTCCTCGAGGATTGGACCATCCGAGCAATTATGGGCCCACGTAGATTGGGCCTGTTGGACCCTGTTTCAACGATAGCATATATAATAACATAGAATTATCCTACTCTACAATTCGCTAAAAAAAACCTACACTATATAATAAAGAGATTAAGGCATATAAACGAAGAATAATCCTACACTATACAATAAAGAAATTACAGTAGATTACATCCACCGGGCATCATAGTTCGCTAACAGTGATAATAAAGCATAAACAAACAGCAAATTACATACACTGGGCACATACATCTCATACATCATGGACGCGCATCAACACAACTTACCATTTGAACTATAATCTCTTCAGAAAATAGAATTGACCGGATTTAGATAGCACAAATTTCAGTCTGCAAAATCTCCACTTTCCTTGTGGTTTCCTCAGTCTCTTGTTTCACTTTTTTGCCTGTTGCATCTTTTGTCTGCACCTTCAATCTCAACATGTTGATTAAATCTTGAGACTCATATGCACACTGTCTTGCCGCCTCTAGTTGATGCTCTAGAACATCAGCACATTCCAATTCCAATCCGTAATCATTTGGTAACGGCCATGCCGCACTGCTCTGAGAGCTCTGTGTTAATGTCACTTTATCCTGAAATGTTTCTGTAAGTACACATGACTACAGCAAAAATATAGTTACAATAGTGAAGCGAGCAAGACAGACTATCTTGTACATGGCAAAACAGGACTAACAATAATGCACATGTCATGAAGCATAAGCAGGTGATATTTTAAAAAGTATAAAGATGGTAGTCTGTGCAGGCTACATACAGAAATCTCTCTTAGCTCACCAAAGGAGCATGATGTTGGGGCCAAATCCAAAACACAGACAGGTTACAAATTTAAACCACGCGCAGCTACTGAACATTAGATATATCTTGCGTATAAGTAAGCAAGCAGTTAGCCATTGTGTATCTCGTATTAACTAGCTGGAACATTGTGTGCCATGTTTCAAAAGAGTCTTAGGGAGCATAATGAACTGCAGAGGGATTCATACAAACCTACTACAGCAAGCAAAACTATGCAATCATTAGCCTCGTATAAACTAGATTGTGAGCCTCATGCAATAATAGTTGCTTAATGGACTTCAAAGCTTCAGGCACACTTCGCTAGAGTAATGAAATGGTAAGGCATTTAATTATGTCAACTAATAGTAATACAAGTACCCTACATGAGGCAGCATTGTTTGGGCATCTAATTAACTGAGGACAAATAAAGCAATTGAAAAGAGCAATTTTGCCTGAAGCAAACAAGCAATTGAACTGTTGTGTTGGCAGCATGCATACATGCACGCCTCAATAACATCCTTGTGCTGGCTACATTTGAATCAACTGATGTATCTGCTGGAATTTAGTCTATATTTGGGCTAACCCAATAGCATTTTCAGATTTCCTAATAAATCCTAGAGGCCCACTTAGCCCATTCATGCAAGGTAAGAGGTGGGACAAAATTTTAGTCCCATACTGCTCACCTAGTAGGAGTTAGACCTCCTAATAAGGGAGGTTGTTTCTCCACATGTATGAGGATGAGAACAAGAGAGACATTCACGCGCGCTCCTCCTCCGCCGCCCGCCTCGCCACGCCACGCCTCGCCTCGTCACAACTTGCCGCGGGTTGTGGGAATGAGCCGAGCCATTGTCTAAATTTTTGTCACGCATGACTGGTATATGAAAGGTCACACGGGAGCTGAAAGGTTTTGCTGTAGTGGAGTTTGGATGCGAATGCTGCACCCTTCGGCTATTGTCTGTTCGTTTTGTCTCACTCTTTTGCTTCGCCTCCCGTCGCAGCCTGTTCGCCTCCTTCTCCTGTGCCTATAAAAGAGAGGTCGCTCCTTTCCAGAGAGACACATCAGAACATCATCTTCCTCTCGACACCGAGTTCCAAACTCTGAGCTGCTCCTAGGTTCTTCCCAATTCTGGCTTGCGGCGTGCACCGCAAGTTTGGACAGTAGGCCTCCAAAACCCTGCCACTTCGAGTCCTGTAAGGGAGAAGGGTGATAAGGTTTTTGGGGAGGGCTCTGCGCGACTACTGACTTCTTCATCACGGACTCCGATGACCACTTCCCAAATGACGACTTCTTCCCCGATGTCGACAACCTCTCTGACGACATGGCTGGCGACGATGTCAATGCGAACGCCAAAGCTACTGCTGCTGCTCAGTACATGTTCGTGTTCTTTCTGTTTGAGTTTCTGCCATAGTTTCTTCTTCTAGCCTCAGTTCTAGATACGTTCCCTACATATTCACTACTTCAAATGCTATTTGCATACTCTCTGTCGGATTGCATGACTTGTCTTATATCTACTATGATAGTCATGTTTTATGTACTATTTCTGTTAATAAAATCATATGGTAAATTGCTCATATTTCCAACAATCCAAAAACCTTATTATAGGCAATTTACCCTGAGTGGTTTTGCTGCTTCCATGAGGCCCCCTATGTTTGAGGGTGTGCACTATAAGAGGTGGCGTGTGAGAACCGTTTTATGGTTTCAAACCATGAGCTGCTATGATGCCACTCTTGGCAAACCTGAAGGAGTTCTTGATCCTCAACAGGAACAAGCTTTTCAGAAAACTGATACCTTGTTTAAGGCTGCTCTCTTGAGTGTTCTTGGTGAGAACATAGCTGATGCTTATGCATCAATTGATAATGGCAAAGATATGCGGGACGCACTCGAGGTCAAGTTTGGGGTCTCGGATGCCAGCACTGAGTTGAATATCATGTAACAATTCTATGACTACAAGATGACTGATGAGCGCGCCGTGGTTGAGCAAGCTCACGAGATACAGTCATTTGCTAGAGAACTTGAGCACTTCAATTGTATGTTACCGGACAAGTTTGTTGCCGGAGGCATCATCACTAAGCTTCCTCTCTCGTGGAGTAACTTTGCAACCTCTCTGAAGCATAAGAGGCAGGAGTTTTCCGTTCCGGATCTCATTGGTACTCTTGATGTGGAAGAAAAGGTGAGAGCAAAAGACATATGTGCTCGAGGTATTGAGGGAGGTTCTAGTGCCAATCTGGTATAGAAGAAAAACTTCCAGCCCCACAAGTTCAAGAACAAGGGCAAATTTGATGGTAAAGGGAAGTTTGATGGGAAGAACAAGGCTTCGCAGCACACCAATTTCAAGAAGAAGACTGACAAGAAGAAAGGTGTTTGTCATGTCTGCGGAGATCCTGATCATTGGGCTCCTAGTTGCCCTAACCATTACGACAAGCGTCAACATGGGAAAGGCGATAAGATCGCCAATGTTGTCATTGGTGACACTGAGATGAAGGATGTTGGGTACGGTATACTTCCCACTATTCTCTCAGTATGTCGTTCTCCTGATTGGTTGATTGACACGGGTGCTAATGTACATGTATGCGGTGATATTTCCATGTTTTCTTCATATTAGGCCGCAGGGACTACTTCCATGCTGATGGGCAATGGTTCAAGTGCTTCTGTTCGTGGTGTTGGCACGGTCGATCTGAAGTTTACTTCGGGGAAGATCGTGCGGTTGAAGAACGTGCATTATGTCCCCTCCGTCAATAAAAATCTGGTTAGCGGAACTCTTCTGTGTAGAGATGGCTACAAGCTTGTCTTTGAGTCCAATAAATTTGTAATATCCAAGTATGGAACTTTCGTTGGTAAAGGCTATGAGTCAGGAAGCTTGTTTCGCTTATCCTTGTCAGATGTTTCGTAATAAAGTTGTTAATCATGTTTGCAACAATAGTGAATCAAATGTCTGGCATTCACATCTCTGTCATGTTAACTTTGGTTGCATGACACGGCTAGCCAAGTTGAACTTAATCCCTAATTTCACCGTTGTCAAGGGATCTAAGTGTCAAGTTTGTGTTGCAAGCTAAGCAACCTCGTAAGTCTCATACAACTGTGGAAACAAGAAATCTTGCACCACTAGAACTCATACATTCAGATCTTTGTGAGATGAATGGTGTTTTGACAAAAGGTGGAAACAAATATTTCATGACGATAATTGATGACTCCACTAGATACTGCCATGTGTATCTTTTGGAGTCAAAAGATGAGGCTTTGAACTTTTTCAAGATCTATAAAGCTGAAGTGGAAAACCAACTTGATCGAAAAATCAAGAAGCTTAGATCCGATCGTGGTGGAGAGTATTATTCCAATGAATTTGATTCTTTTTGTGAGGAACATGGTATAATCCATGAGAGGACGCCTCCCTATTCACCTTAGTCAAATGGGGTAGCCAAAATAAAGAACCGTACTCTAACTAATTTGGTTAACGCCATGTTAGACACATCGGGTCTCTCCAAGGCATGATGGGGGGAGGCGATATTGACTGCATGTCATGTCCTAAACCGATGTAACACCCCGATTGTTTGGCCCTTTCTTTTTCTTTTGGATTTCTTCAAATTGTTATTCGTAGTTCATTTTCTGTGGCTCTGTGGTCTTGAAACCTGGGGAAGATCATCTTTTCGGCCTTTCCCAACTGTCTTATCACTCCCAAATATTTCCCAAGACCATGCCATTTCCATCTTAGCCCAACTCCAAATTATTTTCTAGGGAATATTCCTTTTTCTATTAAAGGAATAACCCTGTTTGCTCTAGGTTGTGAAGCAACCTATATTTCTGTCATTCCAAAAATTCCCACAAAATTCTTATAAATTCTTTGGATCATATCTTCCACAAATATGTCAAAACCCATCCGTGCCTAGTTCAAAAATAATTAACGAATATTCATTTTCCATTCTGTCCAGATTGGCACTTTTGTGAAGGAAGTGCTATTTATATTTTCTTGATTGCCCTCAGAATTTTTGGGCACTCTTTCATATCCAAATAAATGCCACATGCCAAAATTCAGCTTCATTTGCCTAGTAAAACTTCCTTAGAAAATTTCCAAAGTTCCTGTCCAGAGAGAAGCTTTGTAAAGGAAGTACTAGCTAGGCAAATCCAAATGAGTTGAAATTTTGGTAGATCATTTATATGCTTAAATAGTTACCCTCCACCAAATTTTATCTCCATCCAACAATCTATATGAGCACACCTTCAAATTCTTGTTTCAGGTCACAACTTCAGTTTGTGAAGCAACTATATTTTCTATCGCTTCAAAAATTCTGAAATTAATCCAGGATCTAAGTATCCCTATATCATTTGAGCATGCCCAAATTCACATCATTTTGTCTAGCCATTTTCTCTACAAAATTCCCCCAAGTTTCTGTCCAGTGAGGAGCATTGTGAAGCAAGTACCATTTTTATGTATCCAAATGGTATGAAAATTTTATTGTACCTTCATATGCCCAAATCATCATACTCCACCAATTTTAAGCTCAATCAAATCATCCAGGTGAGTGCTACTTCATGATCTAGTTTCTGTACCAGTTTTTGTTGTTGTAAAGCAACTATGATAAATCCTGGTCCAAATCTTTTCAAAATCCACAGGATCATAGTCCTTCCTACCCTAAACCTCTGTGACATCCTGGTTAGCTCTTATATCATTCCATTTAACCACAGTTTCATGCCTAAGTTTGCAACAGCAAACTAAAGTTGATCACTCCCATCAGCACACAGTGGTTTTCTTCGATCCATCAAGTCAGGGAGGCCCTACTTTGGATAGACTACACACTAGACACGGTTTAGGAGGCCCTAAAGTCCCGCGTGCGCCTGTTCACGCGGTGACCACGCGTAGAGCGCGTGCACTGTAGGCAGAACGCGTGCTCTGAACTTCGGGGCCCTCTGCCGCCGCCCAAACGTCGTGACCTCGCCACCGCACCGTGTCCACTGCGCTGCTCGAGCTCTCCTGCGTCCACGTGTCCCCTCTGGACCCCTCTCCCCTTCCTCTTTCCTCTCCGTCGAGCCACGTTGCCCCGCGTGCCCGTGGCCGTCGTCGCCTTGCTTCTATCTTCTTCCTCCCATGCGGCATCTCCGCACCGCGTGCACTCCCCCTGGCCTATCTCCTTCCCCCGCGCGTGCGCACGCGCACGCGGTCGCACCAGAGCATCAACCGCAAGCTCCCGTCTTCGTCCGGCCGCGAGCATCCCCGCCATGGCTATTTAAGCTCTCCCCCGTCTCGGTTCTTCTCACCCACAGCCTCTCCTTCCCCCTAGAACCCCGCCTATCCACTCTACTGAGCTCGAGAAGCTCTCCTCGGCCACCATTGCCGCCATGGCCGCCGCCGACCTCCTCTTAAATTCGGGAAATGCCGGCCTCCTCTCTCCCTCTAGCCCCCACCAGAGGATCACCCAGAGCCCAGCGAGCCTCCCCATCCCCTCCGTTCGTCCCCACGACGCCCGCGGGCTCAAAGTCAAGACAGGCCGGTGGCCACATCCGCGGACCTCCAAGCCACCGCGGCCCCAGTCTTCCTCGACGTCCGCGCCTGGTCCAGGAGAGAGAGAGAAGTCAACGGTGGGACCCGCCTGTCATCGACCCAGCGGCCGGACCCGCCAGTTTAAGTAGAGGCGCACTTTGCTAAAATACGTCTTCGGGTACTGAAAGCGTACTCTGCTGCATCTTCTGTTAAAAATACGCTTTCACTACTGCGAAGACGTATTTCTCAAAATGCGCTTTCTCTTTTTCAGCCCGGCGCCGAAACACTTATATTGCGAATGTTCACTGGTTAAGAGCAGAAATGAATATTTTTTATTTGATTTCTGCCTAATGAACGAACGGCCACAACTTTTTAACCGTAACTCCGAATTAGGTGATTCCAAAGCCCAGGTTCTATATTCGTCGAGCCCGTTCTGTTGGCTTCATTTTCACCATGTTGTAACATTCTGAAAATGACCATTTTGCCCCTGACCTTATCCAGCCTCCGTCGAGAGAGAACCGTTTTCGGAAAAAAATTCCGCGAGTGTCCCGCACTTCTTCATGGTGGTTCCTCCATCCCTAGGCAAGCCACAATAGCCACTTGCATGATGGCCTTGCAACAACTTTGGTTTCCACTTGAATGATTAAATAATTGCTTGTTATTTTATTTGTGAATAATGTACATATGCTAGTGGATGTATGCTTATCATCATGCCATGTTCATTTGATTCTAGTAAGTGAAATGACTCTTCGTTAATATTATTATTCTCGTGTTTCATTCTTGTATTGTTTCATGCTAGTGATAATGGTATGCTCATATGCAATATTATCGTTTGTTATGAAAATACTTGTGATATGCTTAATCACCTCTATGCCATACTCATTTGCATCCAGTAAACTAAATGAGTTATTGTTGTTATGATTCATATGTTAAATGGTTAGGCTTCACATCCATGCTCATGTTGAGATCATGCTCATATGCATTGTCATTTCATCATGCTATTTTGTATGACTCAGCTCATCACCATTCAAGTTTAACCTGACATTAATCGAACTTGAACAAATCTGTTGGCTGAGTCATGGTGCCACCGAATCAAGCTCACCAGTGCAACCACACTTGCCTGGATGGGGAGGCCCTAATGCGGTCTATTGTCAGGCCTCTCGCTGGTGCCTCCAACTAGGGAAGGTTATGTGCGCGCGCTACCCTGATCAGGTAGGCTGCCATAAGCCTTGTGCCTGAGTTGTTTGACCGTGGTTGTCCCCATTAGGGACGAGTTTGTTGGCCATGACGGTGGCAGCCACAGAGGTGGTGGATGTCACGAGTTGACATCGGGGCAACGCAGGACATAGCCCAAAGGGGTGTTTGTCGGAGTGGCCGGGAGTGTGTCATGCAATAGATTGGTTTTGTCGGAATGTCGTTGGTCCACCCGAATGGGAGCACGAGGCCATGAGTTCCGTAGTGTGGGTACAGTGTACTAACCTCTGCAGAGTGTATAATCTATCGATAGCAGCGTCCTCGGTCATGGACACAGTTCATAGTAGGTCACACTATGGGTCAACTGAAATAATAACCTGGATAATAACAACCCCGATTCGATAAGGAAAGAAGTTGGTTGATCTTTATGTGGTCACGAGATGATCACGATGGTATTCTTGATGATCGTGGATCATGAGGTGATCGTGTGATGATCACGACGGTAAGAAAGATTGATACCTATGGTGGTTACGAGATAACCTCCGAGCAGAGTAAGTTGGTCCATGAGACATTAAACATCGACCCCTTGCATGCTAGTGCTAGTATCATCATGTTCATATCATGAATTATATGTACATGCCATGCTCCTGTTGTTCTGGTAGTATCATGTTCATCATTGACGATTAACCTGTAAATGCCATGCTGTTGTATGTCTTGATTGCTTTGGTTGCTATGAGCTTGCGAGTACATTCAAAGTACTCACCTGCGGTGTCATGCCAGATTGCAGGTGATGCCGTGATTGCTTGTTTGTCGAGGATCCTGAGGTTGCGCTCTAGGATGCTTCCCAGCCAGAGTCCCTGCGGAGTAGAGTTCATCACCATTGTCGCTGTTCCGCTGCCAGAATTTATTCCGCTTTGAGATGTTCCGCTGCTAGCATAGAGCTACCTTAGCATGCATAGTGTCGCCATGCCAATGTAACCCTGTGTAACATCAGACCCTTGTACTCGTATCATTTGTAATAAAGAGCTGAGTTGTTCGATGCCAAGCAGTGCCGTATTCCAGAAGACTTGATCTCTAGGCTGGAATACGGGGTGTTCCGGTCGCTCTGAGCCGGGGTGCCACAACGCTTGGTATCAGAGCCAGGTCTGGCTATATGACGCCCTAGACAGCGCGAGCATTATAAACCGGTAGTACAGAGTCTAGCTTGCCTGCTGCATTTGGTTGTTGCATTTGTTTGCGGCATAGCATGCATATAGACTTATTATATTGTCGCCAATGGTTGATCTTGTGGGTGTAGGTCGCATCGGCTTCGATCCACTACCTGCACCCTCCTATTTTGCATACCTACTCTTTGGTGTTTGGTGTCATCTCTGTCCCAGCGGAGTGATGCCATGTTACCTAGTGGTGTCGATCACTTGCAGGATTGATGCACAGGTATCACACCAATTTATTTTCTCCAGCCACACCTACTGCCTCGGTGGTAGACATGTTTCTACCCCAGATCTGGCCATCCCACTCGCCACTTTCGCAACCCTTACTGGTCTTTGCTACCAGGAAAGGGCAATGCCAGCAGACCTTGTTTTCCACCACTATCCTACCTTGTCACCCTTTTCCCTGGACGAGTACGGTTCCCTTCCGTCCGCTTGATGATGATGTGGCCGTGACATCCGTGTCTCGCTACATGATCACCAAGTCCATCCTCACCTCCGAGCCCGTCCAGATGCAACCGGCGCTGCGCCAGCGTTTGGTGTAGCTCTGTTTACACCAACCTCTCCACACGTTGATTCACTTTCGTACACACCGCCACAACATATTAGCTCGTAGTATCGGAGTTTCCTCGAGAATTGTGTGCTTAAGTAGGCATGCATAGTGAGGTGAATAGCTATAAAATGTGAATTTGCTTGTATGTAATCTTAATGCTGTGTTTGTTTTTGTTTGAGTCGTTTCTTTTGCTTCTTTCTTTGGGCCTTCGGTGTTACCTAATTTCCCCTTATGAAAGTTACTCATCAAACGACACCGGACTCGAAGAATCAGTGAGGATTTCAAATATTTGGAAGCTTAGTTAAACAGTATGGAATTCTCAGCCGACTACATTGTATTGGGAATATCTGGTTTGAATACAAATGATATTCTGAATTGACTATCAACATCAAGTTTACATCAGTGTGCAACCATGACAATCCTAATGAACCAGCTGGAAGACAATTTGTGTACAAGACAATAGTACATTTTCAGTCAAAGGAATACCAAGGGTATATATATACATATGGCATAAAGTCTGCATAGAGAAGCTTCTGGAGTAAGCAACACAGTCTTCCTTCACACGCTACCAGAGAAGCTTATGGCGCAAGGTTCTGCAGTCTTCCTCGGCATGATATGTGGATAGCTTACAGTGCAAGATACTCAGTCTTCTTCGGTAAGCCACCGCAGAAAGCTTCCGGTATAAGTCACCAAATCTTCCTCAGTAAGCAACAAGAGGAAAAGCTTCTGAAGTACGATACGCGGTCTTCTTCAGCAAGCTATCCTGGCAAAAGCTTCAAGCATAAGCTATTCAGTCTTCCTCAGCACGATACTCTCGATGCCTTCCAACACAAGCTATCCAGCCTTTGTCAGTACGGCACTACCAACAGTCATCGTCATTGGTACAAGTAATTACACAGTGAGTTGGCAGTGCATCTCAAGAAATCAGATCCGCAATAGCTTGGCTAGAAACACGAGCTACTCAGGACCCAAGTGTCTGCCCCGGGAATCAAATGTTTAGCTACACAGACTCTCATATTTATTGTGAGCATGCTGCCAAGGTCATGCAAGTCACTCGAACGATGATGCCAGCATGGTGAGAATCCAACAACCACATGAATTATGCAAGAGGAAGAAAGCCAGTATATACCTCAATGTATTGCAATGACTGACAAGCTATGAAATAAGACAACTTTGGGGCAACAATCTTGCCAGTGGTTAGCAAGGCCAGATTTCTCACGCCCGACAAGGCGACATCGTTAATCCTTGTCACCGCCATGTATGATTGACCACAACAGTGAGCTCTATCCCAGTAACTGTGAACCTGGTATATGATCATGATGAACCTTTGCTTACCTTTCCCTGGTAACGGCACCACGCCTGTGTCCTGAGCTGCTTTCAGCCGTCCGGGGTGGATGCCGACTTTATATTTCTCTTTTCAACAACTGGACCGTGTTCTGAGCTGCTTTTCAGCCATCTCAGGCAGCTATTGAGTTTCTTTTTGTAGCAGCAAACCTATGCTCTGAGCGGTTCTTCGGCCATCTTAGGGAACTGCTACATTCTTCTTATCAACACTTCCTCATGCTCCGAGCTGCTTTTCAGCCGTCGTGAGCCATGGTTGAGTTATTTTAGTAATGTCCCAGATCTGAGTTGTAAAGACCGTTCTGGTGGCTACTGATTTATTTGTCGATTTCTTGCAAAGGTTCGGATGATCATTGCCCTACAGTTAAAGCTCGGAAGATGATAAACTTGCCAGTTAAACGTTGCTGCACTGCCTAAGGATAAGGATAAGGTATGCCTGCCGGAATATTACACCTGATAGCACCTATGGTCAAACGAAGAATTATGGGTATACAAGGCCAAGCTCTTGCAGCAAAAGATCCAGAAAAAGAGAACATTAATGAAGAAGCAAGACCGGCAATCCAGGTATGATAATTGTTGCATGAACAACATGGTACGGATACCCAAGACAGTTTGATTCCGTATTGATCACCATGAACACCCCCCAAGGGGTCTACTCTATTGTAAGGACCTCATATCAAGGTGACAGTTGAATCGTCGGTACGGATCTAAGAAAAAGAAGTCAGCAAGATTTAGAATTACCTACAAGCAGTCAGATCCTGCCAAGAGAACGATTATGATTCTCAACATTGTTTTGAACCCGGAGGACATGCATCTACTCGAGTAACCCGATGCAAGGAATAAATGTTTTGTGTCCACCGAGGAAATTTGCTCATAACTCCATTGAATACTATTTGTGCTGGATAGAAGAGTGTCACCTCAATTGAAAATCACTCTCGGACTTATGAAAATATGACATATTCCAGTCAGGATAATATATCAGATAAGCCAGCAGACATAAAAGGATTGAAGTCAGAGCAAGGATGAACATATGAAGGAAGATCAGTCGGAATATGCGATATGGTGAAGCAAGCCATCCCAGAGCAAGGTGATCAGTTCATATGGAATTCAGAGGGAACATCAAGGAAAAGGATACCCGAGTTGGAAACGGTTACCTTAATTCAGAATATTCATACTCGTTCCCTGAGCAACCAAATCTCGAGGACGAGATTTATCGTAAGGGGGGTAGGTTTGTAACACCCCGATTTTTTGGCCCTTTCTTTTTCTTTTGGATTTCTTCAAATTGTTATTCGTAGTTCATTATCTGTGGCTCTGTGGTCTTGAAACCTGGGGAAGATCATCTTTTCTGCCTTTCCCAAGTGGCTTATCACTCCCAAATATTTCCCAAGACCATGCCATTTCCATCTTAGCCCAACTACAAATTCTTTTCTAGGGAATATTCCTTTTTCTATTAAAGGAATAACCCAGTTTGCTCTAGGTTGTGAAGCAACCTATATTTCTGTCATTCCAAAAATTCCCACAAAATTCTTATAAATTATTTGGATCATATCTTCCACAAATATGTCAAAACCCATCCGTGCCTAGTTAAAAAATAATTCAGGAATATTCATTTTCCATTCTGTCCAGATTGGCGCTTTTGTGAAGGAAGTGCTATTTATATTTTCTTGATTGCCCTCAGAATTTTTGGGCACTCTTTCATATCCAAATAAATGCCACATGCCAAAATTCAGCTTCATTTGCCTAGTAAAACTTCCTTAGAAAATTTCCAAAGTTCCTGTCCAGAGAGAAGCTTTGTAAAGGAAGTACTAGCTAGGCAAATCCAAATGAGTTGAAATTTTGGTAGATCATTTATATGCTTAAATAGTTACCCTCCACCAAATTTTATCTCCATCCAACAATCTATATGAGCACACCTTCAAATTCTTGTTTCAGGTCACAACTTCAGTTTCTGAAGCAACTATATTTTCTATCGCTTCAAAAATTCTGAAATTAATCCAGGATCTAAGTATCCCTATATCATTTGAGCATGCCCAAATTCACATCATTTTGTCTAGCCATTTTCTCTACAAAATTCCCCCAAGTTTCTGTCCAGTGAGGAGCATTGTGAAGCAAGTACCATTTTTATGTATCCAAATGGTATGAAAATTTTATTGTACCTTCATATGCCCAAATCATCATACTCCACCAATTTTCAGCTCAATCAAATCATCCAGGTGAGTGCTACTTCATGATCTAATTTCTGTACCAGTTTTTGTTGTTGTAAAGCAACTATGATAAATCCTGGTCCAAATCTTTTCAAAATCCACAGGATCATAGTCCTTCCTATCCTAAACCTCTGTGACATCCTGGTTAGCTCTTATCTCATTCCATTTAACCACAGTTTCATGCCTAAGTTTGCAACAGCAAACTAAAGTTGATCACTCCCATCAGCACACAGTGGTTTTCTTCGATCCATCAAGTCAGGGAGGCCCTACTTTGGATAGACTACACGCTAGACACGGTTTAGGAGGCCCTAAAGTCCCGCGTGCGCCTGTTCACGCGGTGACCACGCGTAGAGCGCGTGCACTGTAGGCAGAACGCGTGCTCTGAACTTCGGGGCCCTCTGCCGCCGCCCAAACGTCGTGACCTCGCCACCGCACCGTGTCCACTGCGCTGCTCGAGCTCTCCTGCGTCCACGTGTCCCCTCTGGACCCCTCTCCCCATCCTCTTTCCTCTCCGGCGAGCCACGCCGCCCCGCGTGCCCGTGGCCGTCGTCGCCTTGCTTCTGTCTTCTTCCTCCCATGCGGCATCTCCTCAACGCGTGCACTCCCCCTGGCCTCTCTCCTTCCCCCGCCCGTGCGCGCACGCATGTCGTCGCGCCAGAGCATCAACCGCAAGCTCCCGTCATCGTCCGGCCGCGAGCATCCCCGCCATGGCTACTTAAGCCCTCCCCCGTCTCGGTTCTTCTCACCCACAGCCTCTCCTTCACCCTAGAACCCCGCCTATCCACTCTACTAAGCTCGAGAAGCTCTCCTCGGCCACCACTGCCGCCATGGCCGCCGCCGACCTCCTCTTAAATTCGGGAAATGCCGGCCTCCTCTCCTCCTCTAGCCCCCACCAGAGGATCACCCAGAGCCCAGCGAGCCTCCCCATCCCCTCCGTTCGTCCCCACGACGCCCGAGGGCTCAAAGCCAAGACCGGCCGGCGGCCACATCCGCAGACCTCCAAGCCGCCGCGGCGCCGGTCTTCCTCGACGTCCGCACCTGGGCCAGGTGGGCGCGTCACCTTCTCCTGATCCCGCCAGTGGCCGGACCCCGGCTGGGGGTGGTCTGTGCCGCCGGGGGCGAGCGCCAGCGCGCACAAAAGAGCTCTCCCTCTCTCCTGACGCGAAGAGGAAGAAGGGAGCCTGGAGAGAAAGAGAAGTCAATGGTGGGACCCGCCTGTCATCGACCCAGCGGCCGGGCCCACTAGTTTAAGTGGAGGCGCACTTTGCTAAAATACGTCTTCGGGTACTGAAAGCGTACTCTGCTGCATCTTCTGTTAAAAATGCGCTTTCACTACTGCGAAGACGTATTTCTCAAAATGCGCTTTCTCTTTTTCAGCCCGGCGCCGAAACACTTATATTGCGAACGTTCACTGGTTAAGAGCAGAAATGAATATTTTTTATTTGATTTCTGCCTAACGAATGAACGGACACAACTTTTTAACCGTAACTCCGAATTAGGTGATTCCAAAGCCCAGGTTCTCTATTCGTCGAGCCCGTTCTGTTGGCATCATTTTCACCATGTTGTAACATTCTGAAAATGACCATTTTGCCCCTGCCCTTATTCAGCCTCCGTCGAGAGAGAACCATTTTCGGCCAATTTTTCCGCGAGTGTCCCGCACTTCTTCATGGTGGTTCCTCTATCCCCAGGCAAGCCACGATAGCACTTGCATGATGGCCTTGCAACAAATTTGGTTTCCACTTTAATGATTAAATAATTGCTTGTTATTTTATTAGTGAATAATGTACATATGCTTGTGGATGTATGCATATCATCATGCCATGTTCATTTGATTCTAGCAAGTTAAATGACTCTTCATTAATATTATTATTCTCATCTTTCATTCTTGTATTGTTTCATGCTAGTGATAATGATATGCTCATATGCAATATTATCGTATGTTATGAAAATACTTGTGATATGCTTAATCACCTCTATGCCATACTCATTTGCATCCAGTAAACTAAATGAGTTATTGTTGTTATGATTCATATGTTAAATGGTTAGGCTTCACATCCATGCTCATGCATTGTCATTTCATCATGCTATTTTGTATGACTCAGCTCATCACCATTCAAGTTTAACCTGACATTAATCGAACTTGAACAAATCTGTTGGCTGAGTCATGGTGCCACCGAATCAAGCTCACCAGTGCAACCACACTTGCCTGGATGGGGAGGCCCTAATGCGGTCTATTGTCATGCCTCTCGCCGGTGCCTCCAACTAGGGAAGGTTATGTGCGTGCGCTACCCTGATCAGGTAGGCTGCCATAAGCCTTGTGCCCGAGTTGTTTGACCGTGGTTGTCCCCGTTAGGGACGAGTTTGTTGGCCACGACGGTGGCAGCCACAGAGGTGGCAGATGTCATGAGTTGACATCGGGGCAACCCAGGACATAGCCCAAAGGGGTGTTTGTCGGAGTGGCCGGGAGAGTGTCATGCAATATATTGGTTTTGTCGGAATGTCGTTGGTCCACCCGAATGGGAGCACGAGGCCATGAGTTCCGTAGTGTGGGTACAGTGTACTAACCTCTGCAAAGTGTATAATCTATCGATAGCCACGTCCTCGGTCATGGACACAGTTCGTAGTAGGTCATACTATGGGTCAACAGAAATAATAACCTGGATAATAACAACCCCGGTTTGATAAGGAAAGAAGTTGGTTGATCTTTATGTGGTCACGAGATGATCACGATGGTATTCTTGCTGATGGTGGATCATGAGGTGATCGTGTGATGATCACGACGGTAAGAAAGATTGATACCTATGGTGGTACGAGATAACCTCCGAGCAGAGTAAGTTGGTCCATGAGACCTTAAACGTCGACCCCCTTGCATGCTAGTGCTAGTATCATCATGTTCATATCATGAATTATATGTACATGCCATGCTCATGTTGTTCTGGTAGTATCGTGTTCATCATTGATGATTAACCTGTAAATGCCATGCTGTTGTATGTCTTGATTGCTTTGGTTGCTGTTTGCTTGCGAGTACATTCAAAGTACTCACCTGGCGTGTCATGCCAGATTGCAGGTGATCCCGTGATTGCTTGTTTGTCGAGGATCCCGAGGTTGCGCTCTAGGATGCTTCCCAGCCAGAGTCCCTGCGGAGTGGAGTTCATCACCGCTGTCGCTGTTCCGCTGCCAGAATTTATTCTGCTTTGAGATGTTCCGCTGCTAGCATAGAGCTACCTTAGCATGCATAGTGTCGCCGTGCCAATGTAACCCTGTGTAACATCAGACCCTTGTGCTCGTATCATTTGTAATAAAGAGCTGAGTTGTTCTATGCCAAGCAGTGCCGTATTCTAGAAGACTTGATCTCTGGGCTGGAATACGGGGTGTTCCGGTCTCTCTGAGCCGGGGTGCCACAACGCTTGGTATCAGAGCCAGGTCTGGCTATAAGACGCCCTAGACATCACGAGCATTAGAAACTGGTAGTTCAGAGTCTAGCTTGCCTGGTGCATTTGGTTGTTGCATTTGTTTGCGGCATAGCATGCATATAGACTTATGATATTGTCGCTAACGGTTGATCTTGTGGGTGTAGGTGGCATCGGCTTCGATCCACTGCCTGCACCCTACTATTTTGGATACCTACTCTTTGGTGTTTGGTGTCATCTCTGTCCCAGCGGAGTGATGCCAAGGTACCTAGTGGTGTCTTTCACTTGCAGGATTGATGCACAGGTATCACACCAATTTATTTTCTCTAGCCACATCTACTGCCTCGGTGGTAGACATGTTTCTACCCCAGATCTGGCCATCCAACTCGCCGCTTTGGCAACCCTTACTGGTCTTTGCTACCAGGAAAGGGCAATGCCAGCAGACCTTGATTTCCACCACTATCCTACCTTGTCACCCTTTTCCCTGTACGAGTACAGTTCCCTACTGTCCACTTGATGATGATGTGGCCGTGACATCCGTGTCTCGCTACATACGGGGTGTTCTATGCCAAGCAGTGCCAAACAAATCATCACCGCTGAGTTGTTCACCGCTGAGTTGTTCTATGCCAAGCAGTGCCAAGCAGTGCCAAACAAATCATCACCGCTGAGTTGTTCTATGCCAAGCAGTGCCAAGCAGTGCCAAACAAATCATCACCGCTGAGTTGTTCTATGCCAAGCAGTGCCCTATTCCAGAAGACTTGATCTCTGGGCTGGAATACGGGGTGTTCCGGTCTCTTTGAGCCAGGGTGCCACAACCGAGTTCCCACAAAGAACAAAGAGATAACTCCATTCGAGGAATGGGAGAAGAAAAGGTTAAAACTCTCTTACCTACGAACCTGGGGCTGCTTGGCGAAAGTCAATGTGCCAATTCCAAAGAAGCGCAAGCTTGGACCAAAAACTGTGGATTGTGTTTTCCTGGGCTATGCTTTTCATAGCATTGGTTATAGATTCTTGATTGTAAAATCCGAGGTATTAGACATGCATGTCGGTACAATCATGGAGTCAAATGATGCAACTTTCTTCGAAGATATCTTTCCCATGAAGGATATGGGAAGCTCATCAAATCAGGAGTTGCCTAGTTCGTCGAGTCAGGATGTAGTTGCAATTTCTGAACCTACCATTCCTGCAACATCTTGAAGATCCTGTGGAGGACAATAGTGAGACTCCTAAAAGGAGCAAGAGATAGAGGACTGCAAAGTCCTTTGGTGATGATTTTCTTGTGTATCTCATAGATGACACACCCAGTTCTATTTCAGAGGCCTATGCATCTGAAGATGCCGACTACTAGAAGGAAGCGGTCCATAGTGAGATGGATTCCATCTTGGCAAATGAAACTTGGGAGATCACTGATCGTCCTGATGGGTGCAAACCTATAGGGTGCAAATGGGTATTCAAGAAGAAGCTTAGGCCTGATGGTACTATTGAGAAGTACAAGGCACAGCTCGTGGCCAAGGGTTACACCCAAAAGGAAGGTGAAGACTTCTTTGATACTTACTCACCTGTGGCTCAACTGACCACTATTCGAGTACTACTTTCACTTGTTGCCTCACATGGTCTTCTCGTTCATCAAATGGATGTTAAGACTGCTTTCCTAATGGAGAGTTGGACGAGGAAATTTACATGGAACAACCAGATGGGTTTATAGTGGACGGTCAGGAAGGAAAGGCGTGTAAATTGTTGAAGTCTTTGTATGGACTTAAGCAAAAGCACCTAAGCAATGGCATGAGAAGTTTGAAAGAACTTTAACAGCTGCAGGCTTTGTTGTAAATGAAGATGATAAATGTGTGTACTATCGCCATGGTGGGGGCGAGGGAGTTATCCTTTGCTTGTATGTCGATGACATATTGATTTTCAGAACAAATCTGAATGTTATTAAGGAGGTCAAGGATTTCCTATCTCGTTGTTTTCAGATGAAGGATTTAGGAGTAGCAGATGTTATTCTGAACATCAAGCCATTGAGAGATGATGATGGTGGGATTACAGTGCTTCAATCTCACTACGTGGAAAAGATCTTGAGTCGCTTTGGCTATAGTGACTGCAAGCCCTCTCCAACACCATATGATGCTCGTGTGCTGCTTCGAAAGAATCGAAGAATTGCTAGAGATCAATTGAAATATTCTCAGATCATTGGTTCGCTTATGTATTTAGCCAGTGCTACAAGACCTGACATCTCTTTTGCTGTTTGCAAACTGAGCCGATTTGTTTCAAAACCGGGAGATGATCATTGGAAAGCTCTAGAGAGAGTTATGCATTATTTGAAAGGCACTGCGAATTATGGAATTCACTACATTGGGTACCCAAAGGTGCTTGAAGGGTATAGTGACTCAAACTGGATCTCAGATGCTGATGAGATAAAGGCCATGAGCGGATATGTATGCACTCATGGAGGTGGCACTGTTTCTTGGAAGTCTTGCAAGAAGACCATCTTAATGAGGTCAACAATAGAAGCAGAACTCACATCACAAGATACAGCTACGGTCGAAGCAGATTGGCTTCGTCGGCTCTTGAATGACTTGCCAGTTGTTGAGAAACCTGTACTGGGTATCCTTATGAACCACGACAATCAAACTGTGATCATGAAAATGAGTAGCTCAAAGGATAACATGAAGTCATCAAGACATGTTCAGAGAAGGTTAAAGTTCGTTAGGAAAATGAGAAACTCCGGAGTTATTGCATTGGATTATATCCAAACATCTAAAAATCTGGCAGATCCTTTTACTAAGGGTCTATCACGTAATGAGATAGATAATGCATCGAAGGAGATGGGTATGAGACCCACAATATGAGTTGTTCACAGTGGTAACCTAGCCTATGTGATTGGAGATCCCATGAATTAGATGTGGAAAACAAGTTGTTGGTCAACTAAGAGGAGAGTATCCTTACTATTAATAATACCACTCCATGAAGATGCAATACTCTTCTAATCTGCACGGTAGATTGATGTATATCTTAATGTGTTCTGAGTGGCTTATTCAGCAGAGATGTTGTCTTGCCGAACATCCTTTGAAGAACACACCTATATGAGTCTGATTGTTAAACATCGCAATCTATGAGAGTAGTGTGCTCTCTAGTAAACTCATGAAAGGCCTCAGAGTATGACGCATAAGCTCCACCCATGGGAAAGTCCCACGGTAGCCCAGTATCGGTCAAGGCTTTGTGTGAAGCTAGATTCACAGAAAACTTGCAGTTCAAGGCCCAGTCCACTATTCAAGTTGCTTACTAGTGTAGCATAGAGTTCTAGGTGGAAGTTCAACTTAACATTCTACACTGCAGTACCGGTATATAAAACAGTGTTTTGGAACCAAAGGCAAATTTTGTGTGCCTCTGGGATCTGGTGGGGGATTGCTGGAATTTAGTCTATATTTGGGCCAGCCCAATAGCATTTTCAGAATTCCTAATAAATCCTAGAGGCCCACTTAGCCCATTCATGCAAGGCAAGAGGTGGGACAAAAGTTTAGTCCCATACTGCTCACCTAGTAGGAGTTAGACCTCCTTATAAGGGAGGTTGTTTCTCCACATGTATGAGGATGAGAACAAGAGAGACATTCATGCGCACTCCTCCTCCACCGCCCACCTCGCCATGCCATGCCTCGCCTCGTCACGCCACGCCACGGGTTGCGGTAATGAGCCGAGCCATTGTCTAAATTTTTGCCACGCACGACTGGTATATGAAAGGTCACACGGGAGCTGAAAAGTTTTGCTGTAGTGGAGTTTGGATGCGAACACTGCACCCTTCGGCTGCTGTCTGTTCGTTTTGTCTCCCTCTTTTGCTTCACCTCCCATCACAGCCTGTTCGCCTCCTTCTCCTGTGCCTATAAAAGAGAGGTCGCTCCTCTCCTGAGAGAGACATCAAAACATCATCTTCCTCTCGCCACCGAGTTCCAAACTATGAGCTGCTGCTAGGTTCTTCCCCATCCCGGTTTGCGGCGTGCACCACAGGTCAGGACAGTAGGCCTCCGAAACCCCACCACTTCGAGTCCTGCATGGGACAAGGGTGATAAGGTTTTTGGGGAGCGCTCTGCGCGACTACTGACTTCTTCATCACGGACTCCGACGACCACTTCCGAAATGACGACTTCTTCCCCGACGTCGACAACCTCTTCGACGACATGGCTGGCGACAACGTCAACGCGAATGCCAAAGCTACTGCTGCTACTCAGTACGTGTTTGTGTTCTTTCTGTTTGAGTTTCTGCCACAGTTTCTTCTTCTAGCCTTAGTTCTAGATACGTTCCCTACATATTCACTACTTCAGATGCTATTTGCATACTCTCTGTCGGATTGCATGACTTGTCTTATATCTACTATGATAGTCATGTTTTATCTACTATTTCTGTTAATAAAATCATATGGTAAATTGCTCATATTTCCAACAGTATCTTCTATATAATGGAACAAGTAATGTAACATTGTTTGCCCCCTATGAAGTATCTCAACTAGTATGTACTCAAGATCCTAGTAATGATAGGGAGGCTAATGATGTGAACATGCGTTTGGTTATGACATTTATGACATCGAGAACTCTACCATAGCAGGAAGGAGTTTCTCACTTTGTTCACTAATATAAGATGTTTTAGATATTTAAATGTAGACTACATCCGTACTGAAATGAGTGAACAGACACATTAAAATGTGTTTACATACATTTGATTTAGGAAAAAGTTAGAACATCTTATCTTATAATAGTGAGTGGAGGGAGTATTAATCAATGGCTCAATGACTGGGTTACAGGTGAAGAACCTTACGCAAGCACAATGTCAGACAAATAGGATGTCCTGGTAATTGTAATACAGTGACTTACCATAACTGGTTGTACAGGCTCAACGTTGCTCCTCCTTCTCTTGAAAGGCTCCTTCCTAACATCTTGTACTTGGAAATCCTAAATCTTTGCTTCGTTGCACCCCCTCTGCAAGGTGACACAAACTAGTTACAGGTCTCCTTACATGGAAGATAAATATGCATACTTTCTAGTCTCTGGGCAACACCAAAGCATGAGTTTATAACAAAACAACACCACATAATGAAACATACCACATCTGTAGCACACCCTCAAATGAGCATTTACTATGTGTGCACTATGTATAAACTAGGCGTACCTTCGTGAACCGGACCTCCACGTACTCTTGGGGAGCCTAGTTTAGTGTACAGGCAAACCTTTATGTCACCTATGAGTTATACAAGCCCCCACTACAGCAGCTATTAGTTTTTAAATCATTGACAAGCTCCATTAGGTCATGAACAACAAGTAATCAAAGCAAACAGTTCTAGTATGGATGGCTGATACAAACAAGCAATTGAACACATGTGTGAGCAAATCTTGCACACCACTGAATTACATATCAAGAGAACAAGTATAGAAGGAGGCTTAAAGACCATAACTTGACTGACCATATTTAGGAGGCATTTAAATATCATGTGCAACGTACGAACTAGCATAAACATTGCATATGTCAGATTCTATAATGAAATGCACATGTATTAGCTTATGCCATGTATGATGCCTAAATCTACTCTATAACAGGCAGGAGTGATTCATCATTGCACGCACAATTGAATTGCAGGTTAAGGCCAGTTCTTTTCCACCTTTTGAGAGCTTATTGTCAAAATAAGCCATAAAAGCTCTAAAGAACTCGTTTTTGAGTTATGGGCTTGGGCTGAACTTATTTCCACCACCCATTCCTTCACAATGAGAAAAAGCTTGGGGGGTTGCTTCCCATAGAAGCTCACTTAAAATTGAAGGGGTATAGCGAAATGACTCTGTTGTTTGCCCATATTACACTGAAAATGCCACTGCTCAGGCCCGCGTCACACCCGACCCCCAAGTAAAAACAAACACGCAAGCATTCATTCCCCTGCCCGCCCGCATCTCCTCTCCCCTTTCCCTCTGCCTCGATCCCCTGCCTGCAGCGCTAGAGTTCCTCCTTCGAGCCGCCACCACCGGTCCCATCTACCCTGCTCCTCGACGATGCTCTCTCCAGCAAAGCTCCATGGCCCCTCCCTCTGGCGCTGCCCCTCACTCTGCTGGTCCCCAGCAGCTGCTCCGCTATGGACCGTCCAACGCTCCACTCCGGCGGCCGCCGCCCAACTACGGCCGACGCCCCACTCCGACAGAAGGCCCCTCGTTCCCCCTCCCCTCCTCCTAGGCCGTGGCCATGAGGTGTTGTTGTGGGATGAGCTCATCCAACAAGGTGAGGATCTCCTCTGATTTTTTGCCAAATTTTCATTCTGATCTGCTATATGATGAATTGCTATGAGCTGATGCTGCTGCTATATGATGAATTCTTATGAGCTGCTGTTGCTGCTGCTATATGATGAATTGCTATGAGCTGCTGCTGCTATATGATGAAATGCTATGAGCTGCTGCTGCTGCTATATGATGAATTGCTATGAGCTGCTGCTGCTGCTATATGATGAATTGCTGTGAGCTACTACTGCTGCTATATGATGAATTGCTATGAGCTGCTGCTGCTGCTGCTATATGATGAATTGCTATGAGCTGCTACTGCAGCTATATGATGAATTGCTATGAGTTGCTGCTGCTGCTATATGATGCTTTCAGGTGGTGCTGCTATATGATAAAAACCAGCCACTTGGACCATGGAATTTTGATAGATAATGATTAATCATATAAATTTAGGCAATTATCCTCTATTTGGAAGACATTGACCAAAGTAGATTGTGCCAAGTAGATGGTATCTTTGTATTTGCATTTTGAACAAATAATGATGGTGTGTTTTCCTATCATATTACTTACTGCGATGGGTTCAATTCGTGATGTTTGCAAGTCAAATTTATTTTCATATGGGCAGCAAGATGATAAAATATAATGCAATAGACTTTTCACTGATCATACAATAGATAAGCTGAAAAAGCAGGCAATGAAAAGAACTGGTTAGCTTATTATCTCGAGCTTATATTCACAGGAGCTTATTTTCATAGGATAACTCAAAATAACTGGCCCTCAGAACCCTGGCCAACAGCAATACCAAACAAATAATATCACGATGATTGCAATGGAGTGACTTACCATACCACGCTTTATAGGCTCACCGCTACCCCTCATTTTTTTGCGATGTTCCATGAAAATGCACCATACATCTTGTACTAAGAAATCTTGTACTTTTTCATTGCTGCGCCCCATCTGCAAGTTGACACAGCTAATTTGAGACATCTCTATATGATAATACATTGCATATCCCTTGCACATAATTAAAACCACCAATTAACGATTTTGTGTGTCGCATAAACTAGCCAAGACTCTATGTACTGGACTTGCATGCACTCTAAGGGAGCCTAATTTAGTGCACTGGCATTCCTTCATGCCACCTATGACTTTGTGTAATGTATGACGTCTATATCTCTAATTTAGCAGCCAGTAGTGGTAATCATTGGCTACACAAAGGGATTACTGGTAGAAAATCCTAGCAAAGCACGCTGGCAGGCACACAACAATACAAGAGAGAGATGCACTTACAAGATCATAGCAATGCTTCAGTCCAAGAGTTTAGTTGGCCAAGGTGTTAGATCCAGAAGAAACATCGTCCTTGTGGCTCTTGCCAGCTCTGTAACATGTAACATCGACCTGTTAGTATATTTGAAGTACCTCTGGCAGGTGATGCTGGACGGGTTTAAAGGTGACAAGTACCTAGGTCACGGCGGGTGCTTGGCATCGTGCCAGATGGTGGGAACCAGGTTAGAAATGTCAAGGGTGATGACACTGCGGTGGCAATCAGGGTCCAGTAAGGAGATCTAGGAACGTCGACGAGGGCGTCGGTGAAGTTGCTCCAGTGGTAGGGTTGAGGATGGTGTCTACGATGCGGATATGCGGCCATGGACGAGGGCATCGGTGAAGTTGCTCTGGTGGTAGGGTTGAGGATGGTGTCAACGATGCGGATCTGCGGCCGTGGACGTGGGCATCGGTGAAGCTGCTCCGGTGGTAGGGTTGAGGATGGTGTCTGCGATGTGGATCTGCGGCCATGGACGATGGCGTCGGTGAAGCTGCTCCAGAGGTAGGGTTGAGGATGGTGTCGACAATGTGGATCTGCGGCCGTGGACGAGGGCATCGGGAAGCTGCTCTGGTAGGGTGGACGATCATGTGGATGATGCAGATCTAAGGCCGTGGACTTGGTCATCGGCGAAGTGGCTCTGGTTGGGTTGAGGATGGTGTCGGCGAAGCGCCTCCGGTAGGGTTGAGGACGGTGTCGACGAAGCAGATCTGAGGCTATCGATGGGGGCATCGGTGAGAAGGCTTCGGCGGTGTGGACGAAGCGGCTCCGATGCGGTGTAGGAAGGAGCCGCTCACTACTAGGGAAAACCTTATAGGTGGAGACTTATCAGTAGTACGGCTTTGTGGAATGCGCTACTGCCCGCGGAGGTGTTCTTCCTGCAGTTTGATAACATCTTTGAGATGTTTCTCACGAGGCGGCTCCATTTTACGATCGTCCGCCTTTTTGCGCTACATATGAACTTCGTCATCAGGAGAGAACAAATCTCGCAAATCTTGGTGGCGGATACATACTACATGCATGAGTCCTTCTTGAGTCTCGGCGACTTTGAACGTAAAGCTTGTCGGGCCCATGGAACCCGGGGTATCCAGGCCCGTCTGCCTTTGGCCCAGGGCGCAACGCCTGGCATGGGCCCAGCAGGCCGTCACCACCGAGCATCTCACCAAGACCCCTCATGAGGCCCTGGCCTCCTGAGGCCCCCTCCTCAGGAAGTGGCAAGCAATCCTCAGCACCATCATCAACGGTCTCGCGAGGCGGCTTCCCGAGGTGGCCTCCCGAGGCCCCCTCCTGCAGGCAACGAGACGAAGGCCATTCGGCGTGCCGCGCGGTCTGGAGCCCATCACGTGGGTGACGCGCGCGGCGACGAGCAGCAGTAGAGGCCGCGCCAGCAGGCGCGGATGAAGATGGCTTCCTCTTTCGTGTTAAGGGAGCAGGGCCAGCTATCTGCTCCCCAAAGCAACCCCAAAGGTTGCCCGATCGGCGAAGGAAGACCAAGACGACGGGCGCGCAGGGCGGAGGTCATCACCGAGCCGACCGGCGCGTCATGGATCACGCTTTGGCAGGCGAAGACCACCTTTAGTCAGGATAGCCTGAGCGCCTGTCCCCTTTCAAAATCGCCAAGTGTGGCAACCCTTCCTGCCTAAGTTTTGAGGGGGAAGAGGACCAAGGCGGGTATAAGGGGGGAAGAGCGGCCATTGTAGAGGGGGATCAGCCCTTGTTCTCATCGTCCCCAACCTTGTACTCTCTCTCACCAGAGCAATCCCAACCAAGCAGGAGTAGGGTCTTACACCGCAAGGTGGCCCGAACCTGGGTAAACCGCCGAGTCCCCGCTCTTTCCCTCGCTAGCACGCTCTCGCCGTAGTCTCGCCGTAGCTTAGTCGTGGTAGGAGACGAAGCGGTAGAACGAGCTCACCCCAGTGTTAGAACCTTTGGGGTCCCCGGAGCCCGACCTCCGACATTTGGTGCGCCAGGTAGGGGTGCGCTACCATTCTTCTGCTCCGCCCTCAGCTCCACCAACCCCATGGACGACGCACGTCGCGAGCGTGCCGAGCGCAGGGCTGGCCGCATGGCTCAGACAGAGCCGGTGGCCCGCGGAAATCGCCGCCGCCCCGAAGCCGAGGCTGCTGCCGCCACCGAGCCCGCTGCCCGCGAGCAGCAGGACTCCTCCCTGCACCCCTCCGTGGGCCGCCGAACCCGCAGGCCGCGCTGCTCATGGCGCGTGAGCTGCTCCGCTACCGTCCGGATGACGCCGGCTACGACGCCTGGCTTGGCCGCATCACCGAGCTCGTCAACGTCGCCGGGGACGCTCCGGCGCCTTCTCACTCGCTCCTCCCTCCGCCGTCTCTTGCTGGGGACCTGGCGCACGGCGCTCCCCCGCCGCCTCCTCTGCGCGACGAGCGCGCCGGGCCCTAGCGCAGCGCGCGGGCCCATGAGCCGTCCCGCGGCGCGTCCTCGGCAGACCGAGACGAAGCCAGCTGCCAGATCATCTACCGCGCGCCCCCCGACGCGCGAGTGCTCCTCGAGCGGCAGCACTAGCGCCAGGACCAGGCCGTGCAGGACGTTGCAGTGGCCGGGCATCAAAACTGCGCCGCCCTCGCTGGCGGCATCCCCTCGAGTGGCGTGGGCTGCCGTGCCTTCACCCGCGAGCTGTGTCGCGTGGTCTGGCCCGCGAAGTTCAAGCCTGAGCTGCCGCCACGCTACGACGGCACCCCCAACCCCACGGAGTTCCTCCAGCTCTACGCGCTGAGCGTCGAGGCGGCGAACGGCGACGACAAGGTCAGGGTGAACTGGTTCCCCTTGGTCCTCAAGGACGGCCCGCGCTCCTGGCTCATGAACCTCCCCGAGGCTTCCATCTCGTCGTGGGCCGAGCTCTGCAGCCAGTTCATCGCCAACTTCAAGGGAACACAGGACCGCTCCCTCACCATCAACGACCTGCGGCGCGTTCGGCAGCGCCCAGACGAGACCCTCCGTAAGTATATCCAGCGCTTCAGTCAGGTGCACAACAAGATCCCGCGCGCCTCCGACGCGGCCGTCATCTCTGCGTTCTCCACCGGCGTCACAGACATCAAGATGCGCGAGAAGCTCGCCATCAACGGTGAGCTCGACTCCGTGCTCGAGCTGCTCGACCTCACCGACAAGTGCGCCAAGGCTGAAGAAGGCCGCCTCTTCGTCCACAACGACCCTGACGCGGCGCTCGACGCCGCCAAGGCGAAGAGCAAGGACGTCAAGCGCAAGGGCCCTGCCGTGCTTGCGGCGGAGCCCGAGCAGAAGTGCGGCCGCGACCTCGACAAGCCCAGAAAGGACAACCGGCCACTCTACGCTTTTCACAACATCCGCTTCCACAGCACCGAAGACTGTCAAGAGCTCAAGCTACTCCGCGACGAGCGCCAGATCCGCCGGGATGACCGTAACGGCTGCGGCGCCGGCCGTGGAGGTGGCCGCAGCGGCAACCGCTGGGACAGCCGCAACGGTAATGGCAGCTACCGCCAGGGCTGGCGCGACCAGCCTCGTGAGGCCGTCTGGCGCGATCAGCCTCGTGAGGCGAATCCTCAGGCCAATGCCGCTCTCCCACCGCTGCCGCCGCCACCCCAGAGGAACGACGTCAACCGGCCTAACGAGGGCGCTGGGGGCTACCAGGAGCCTCGCGCGGTCGCCTGCATCCTTGGCGGGTCCCATGCCCCCGCGTCCATCTGCCACGTGAAGCAACTCTCTCGCGAGGTGTACGCGGCCCTCCCGAGGCCTGAGGTCGCGTGGCCCCTCAAGTGGTCGCAGTACGCCATCACCTTCGACTCCAAGGACCACCCCAAGTCCACGGCCTACGCAGGCACGCTCCCCATGCTGTGCACTCCCACCATCAGCAACGTCGCGGTCACCAAGACCCTCATCGACGGGGGTGCCGGCCTCAACGTACTCTCCATTGAGACCTTCGAGACACTTCAGGTGCCCTACGACCAGCTGATGCCGACCAGGCCCTTCTCCGGAGTGACTGATGGCTCCACCATCCCGCTGGGGCAAGTGCGCCTCCCCGTCACCTTCGGCACCCGCAAGAACTACCACACCGAGCTCATCAACTTCGACATGGCGCACATCGGCCTGCCTTATAACGCCATCTTGGGCTACCCGGCTCTCACCAAGTTCATGGTGGCCACCCATCACGCCTACAACGTCCTCAAGATGCCCGGTTGCAGCGGCATCATCACCGTCACCTGCGACGAAAAGGACGCGGCCAGCACCCTCGAGCGTGCCTACAAGGATGCCGCTGTCGCGCACCCGGCCGACGAGGACGCGGCCGAGCCTTCCGAGGCCGCACCAGCGAAGAAGAAGCAGCTGTTCTCTCAGGACCGTGCTGAGACGAAGAAGGTGTCGGTGGACGGCAGCGGCTCCGGCCCTGCCTTCACCATCGGCACAGGCCTCCCTCCTGCATAGGAAAGCGCGCTCGTCGCCTTCCTTTGGGCAAACTCGGATGTTTTCGCTTGGAAAGCATCCGACTTGTCCGGTGTGCCGAGGGAGGTGATCGAGCACCACTTAGTGATGTCCCCCAATGCACACCCAGTCAAGCAGAAAGCACGGCGCCAGGCGCCAGAGAAGCAAGAGTTCATCGTCAAGGAAGTTCAGAAGCTCCAGGAAGCTGGAGTTGTTCGTGAGGTGCACCATCCCGAGTGGCTCGCCAGCCCAGTCGTCGTCCCCAAGAAGGGCGGCAAGGAGCGCATGTGCGTTGACTTCACCAGCCTCAACCAGCTCTGCCCGCATGACCCCTTCCAGCTGCCGCGAGATGGCCAAGGCGGCGGCCCCGCCGTCGGTGGCATGCGCATGCCATTCGGGCTAAGGAACGCCGGCGCCTCTTTCCAGAGGCTGGCGCCCTTCGCGCCAGGGCCTCGTGAGCCCCCTGCTCCTCGCGAGCTCCCGAGGCCTCGCGAGCCCCCTGGCCCCGGAGGAGCAGATTCCCTTGGCACGCCCCGCCAAGCAGTATGACCGCGCTACAGCGCGGTTGTGCCAGGTGCGCCCAGCGTGTCGCCTTGCGTGGCCCTCACTCCTCCTTGCCGCGCCTCCCGCACCTCCAGAGCCTCGCTCCCGGAACCCTATCCTTTTGGTTGTGTAACGAATTTTGCTGATTTTACCTTGATGAGTTGTGTTACCTGCTTAATTGCCTCTTAAGTTCGATGCCGACCGGAGAGCACCACACGCTCGCGACCCCTGCCCTGGCTGATTCCGTGAGTGGGGGCTAGGCACGGTGTCTGTGCTCGGGTCCGTCCCTGCAGTACTATCAAATCCAAGCGACTGAGCTCTGGATCGCGGGCCTGCTCCCGTGCACGCCACCTCACCAAAGGTCCTTGGTGCCTTATCTCCTCACGCAACGGCCACGGGTGGGTTAGCGAGCGCGTGCCGCTCCCCCCATCGTGAACCTGTTGACATGCAGTCCCTCAGGAGGCGAGCTACGCAGGGACCTCGCGGGTGGCCTCTCGCGAGCCGGGCTCGCGAGGCGAAGATTCGTCGAGCTATGAGCCTCGGGAACAAGCCTCGTGGGCGCGCCTCGCAAGATGGGTGGGCTCCTCATGAGCTGTGGCTCGCCCGGCACCGCTCTCCGCCCAAAGCTAAGTGTGACTGCCTCGCGAGGCGCCCTTACCATCACTCAAGCTCTCTCCCCTCGTGATCCCGTTGAGTGCAGCATTTTTCTTCTGCGTAAGCCGCTTGCACGCTGAAGGGTGGCTCCCTGAGCATCGCGCCTTGGGAGCCCTCACTAGCTCCCGGTGCCCCTCACCTCCTGGCCTTGTCCCGGCATCGCGACCGGACATACCAGCGACGGCTGAGGCCCGCTCGGGGGCTGGGTCCTAATGGCGTAGAGCGCCGAGGCGAGCAAAGAAAAAAGACCAGCCCCACGAGAGGACTTCGGGAGAGAATGCATACATCCCCATGCCACAAAAGCATTAAGTTAAGCATAGAAGATACTGTTTTTACGCCCCCGCGGGGCTACATCGGTTCAATGCAGGAAAATAAAAAGAAAGAGGGGGCCTAGGCGAGGCGCCGTCGCCCTCAAGACTCCAGTGCAGGGTGCCGCGCGCGTCCCCAAGAAGGCGCTGCAGGCAAGTGTGGCTCCGTCACCGTACGCGTAGTGCCCGCCGCCAGGGGTTCCCGAGTCATCGCCGCGCGCACCTAGTCGGATTCCTCGTCCTCGCTCTTGATGCTGGGGGAGCCGTCGCCGCTTCCGCCCCCGCCGGAGAGGGCAGCACCGCCGGAGGAGCCGTCCTCGCTAGAGGAGCCGTTGTAGCTGTCCTCGCTCTCCGCGCAGCACTCCAGGCGGCTACCGGAGAGCCCGAAGATCTTCACAAAGAGCGTGGTGGCCCCGTCGTACTTGAACTGGAGGACGTGCCCCCGCTTCAGGCCGCGGGCGAGGGCGAACGATTTCCACCCCTGCCTCAGGAACATGAAGCCCGAGGGGGTGAGCTCCGTCACCACCCAGGAAGGGCCGTTGCAGCAACCGTCGGCCTGCACCCACAGGCCCAAGGGCGCACGGTCCGCCATTGCCGCCGCGAAAGAGTCTAGGAGCCGGAGCCAGGTGCAGGGGCTGCGGTGCATGTTCACAATGAACTCATGCGCCGCCTCCGCCAAGTGGCTCCCCGCCTGGGGCGGAAGCGCAGCCACTCCGCCGCGGCCGCCTCGGCCCCGCGCGCCTCACCCTCCGCGCCCACGAGCGGCCTCCTTCCACGATTGCTGGGCCCAGCGCCGGCAGCCATCGGGGAGCGCCTGTGCCCCCGGGGCGGAACCTGGGATGCGGCAGCGGAAGCACGGCCGCGCCCTCTCCCCCTCGCCATCTCTTCGGCAGCTCTAGCAAGAAACGGAGGAAGCTGGAGGAAGAAGAAGACGGGTGGAGGACTCCGGCTCTCCTCTTCCCCCTTTTATACTCTGCGCGGAGCCCCCCTCGTCGCCCCGCCTTCTCCGGCATTGGGAATTGAAGCATCAACAACGTAAGAAGGAAGGAAATTATGGTCTCGCGTCGCCCGCGGCGGACCTTATGTCAGCGTGGCAGTTTCCGAGGCATCGTGGGGAAGTGGGGGCGTCGCCCGTCACATCGGGCGCCACGCGTCGTCCCTGGCCGCAGGCGGTTAGGGCCCACGCCATTTCGCCCCTTGGTAGGCGGGAACGTGTGCGCCGCGGGCCCGGGGGCTACTGTCGGGCCCATGGAACCCGGGGTATCCAGGCCCGTCTGCCTTTGGCCCAGGGCGCAATGCCTGGCATGGGCCCAGCAGGTCGTCACCACCGAGTATCTCACCAAGACCCCTCATGAGGCCCTGGCCTCCTGAGGCCCCCTCCTCAGGAAGTGGCAAGCAATCCTCAGCACCATCATCAACGGTCTCGCGAGGCGGCTTCCCGAGGTGGCCTCCCGAGGCCCCCTCCCGCAGGCGACGAGACGAAGGCCGTTCGGCATGCCGCGCGGTCTGGAGCCCATCACGTGGGTGACGCGGGGCGACGAGCAGCCGTAGAGGCCGTGCCAGCAGGCGCGGATGAAGATGGCTTCCTCTTTCGTGTTAAGGGAGCAGGGCCAGCTATCTGCTCCCCAAAGCAACCCCAAAGGTTGCCCGATCGGCGAAGGAAGACCAAGACGACGGGCGCGCAGGGCGGAGGTCATCACCGAGCCCACCGGCGCGTCATGGATCATGCTTTGGCAGGCGAAGACCACCTTTAGTCAGGATAGCCTGAGCGGCTATCCCCTTTCAAAATCGCCAAGTGTGGCAACCCTTCCCGCCTAAGTTTTGAGGGGGAAGAGGACCAAGGCGGGTATAAGGGGGGCAGAGCGGCCATTGTAGAGGGGGGATCAGCCCTTGTTCTCATCATCCCCAACCTTGTACTCTCTCTCACCAGAGCAATCCCAACCAAGCAGGAGTAGGGTCTTACACCGCAAGGTGGCCCGAACCTGGGTAAACCGCCGAGTCCCCGCTCTTTCCCTCGCCAGTGCGCTCTCACCGTAGTCTCGCCGTAGCTTAGCCGTGGTAGGAGACGAAGCGGTAGAACGAGCTCACCCCAGTGTTCGAACCTTTGGGGTCCCCGGAGCCCGACTTCCGACAAAGCTGCTAGGGACTACATCGAATACTTCATGATAACGAATAAGGACAAGGAAATGATTCTCCTGCCTTATCATCCAATGTAAGTCATTGCCGGACAACCCTTATCATTCCTTCGCTCATATGGAGACTAATTTGAGATGTTATTTTTCCCACAGCAACGAGCACGCCGTCCTTATCGTTCTTTTCCCGCGAGTCTCCCACGCTGTGTATTTTGACTTGTCCAGAAACAATGAGAAGAAGGACTACACCCACATAATGGATATTCTGGATGGTGCTCTCCACGGCTTCAGCATGAGGGGTGGCCACATCGAGATCAGGAAACAAAGGAAGAACAAGCCGGGTATCTCGCATAAAACTGCCTTCTGCTCCATCCATCAACCGACAGCAAGCAAGAACGATGGATTCTACCTCCTCCATCTCATCATGGAGTTCAGAAGGGATCACCAACAGCTTCGCATGATAACAAGAAACGATGAACATATCCGCAAATGGGCAGAATCCTTAGGAGACGAACCGGATTATAAACTCAGAGATGACTTCTTTCGCATCCAGAAGGACATTGCAACAATCATCATGAAAGAAGTCGTCGAAGAGAATGGGATGTTCCCCCATGGCCCTATATCGCGAGCTGACATCAGAACTCGCATAGGCATGCAACGTCAGGACCTGATGCCGTTCAGGAAGCTAGGGTGCATCCTCCCAGATATGGATGGATGGAACTTCCAGTGATTGACGATGCCGATGATGATGTGTCGGTTGAACTTGTACTTTCTGTAGCGATGAAACTTTGTGATGTCAATGGTCCTACTGAACTTGCGTAATGCTAGTTTGTTAGTTTGGGTACGATGACCTGCGTACATCTAGTTAATTAGTTTGGGTACGATGAACCTGCATTGATTAATTAGGTTTGCTATATGTTATATCTATTAGCTAACTCTTTCTTTTCGTGTTGCTCAAATATATTATGTTGCATATTATTGTTGAATTCGCTTGATGAAGATGCATCTCTAACAGGTACATAGGTCCTTGATGGCGAAGAAGTGCTATGCTGTGTACATAGGGAGGGTTCCGGGAGTGTACGACGAGTGGCCCGAGTGTCAGGCCCAAGTGTCACGGTTCTCGGGCGGCATCCATAAAGGGTTCGATAGCAGACAAGAAGCAGAAGCTAGTTACTTGACGTTCACGCTAGCGCGAGAGAGGAATCAGAACCGGCGCCTCATGTACTGCATAATTTTGCTCTTACTCATAGTGATAGCTCTTCTCTTCTATATCATCATTTAGATGGATGATGAAACATGTGTATGGGATGACGATGTAGTTGCATGTATTCGAGACATATCATAACTTGTATTGCTATTTCGAGAACGATGATGATGAGAGACATCATTTGTGTTGGATGATGATGACATGATTTGATGAGACTATTTGCATGTGTATGATATGATGAGACTATTGTGTGTATGATATGACAGAGGCTATTGTATAAAACCTATTAAAAAACAGAGTAAAAACGCTGCACAAAAAAATTACAGAAAATAGTAACAGTAGCGCGGGGTACGTGGGTAGCAGCAGCGCTGCCTTAGCAGTAGCGCGTGGTAAACAGGTGCGCTGTAGCTTTTAGCAGTAGCGAGGTTCCCCTAAACGCGCTACTGCTAAACTCTAGTAGCAGTAGCGTGGGTGGGACAGCGTTACTGCTAAGAGTTAGCTGTAGCGCCATAGCAGTAGCGCGCCCACCCACGCTACTGCTATGACAAAACCCCGCGCTACTGCTAGGGTTTTCCCTAGTAGTGGTTGCAGATGCGTTGCGGTTGATGAGAGCACCGGTGAAGCAGATCCGGCACGGTGGACAAGGCCAACACTGAATGGGCTGTGGTACAGTGGTGGATGAGCAGTCTACGGTTTCTAGGGGAGGTGGGAGGGGTTGATGCGGCCTCAGAAGCAGATCCGGTGAGGTGGATGACGCCGGCATTGAATAGGCTCGGGTACGCCGGTGGATGAGCAGTCTAGGGTTTCGAGAGGGAAGGGGGTAGAATTGCCGATGAAGTACGGACGGCATGCTGTAAGATGCTCTGGTGCTGTGGAGTAGTCGTTTTTGCGGGAGGGGAGAGGAAATGGGGGTGCCGTGTGGTGGGGGGGACCGGAAGTTACCAAAGCAACCCCGACCTATTATGTAAATGAGGGCCATGTTGTTCTCCTTGAACCAAGAACAAAAGGGGAATTTTGCATGATCCGGACTAGGTCGCGGAAATTTTAGAAGTCGGTGGGAGATTTTGCCGCGCGCCCACGGGATTGTTCGTATCCAGTTTCAACTAAGTTTGGACAGTGCTAGCGGGAAGCCGATGATGCGCGACTATGTACACGGCGCACACGTCAGCAATAACTCATATGAAGTCGACCCCAGGAAAAAAGACAATAACCCGGATTATGCACCGATACCTTGTTACGATCACACGGGCACGGCCGATCATACGGGTGTAACTGAGGCGCGTTCATAAAAAACGGAGCAAACGCTCAGCCTATGTATTTCTCGTGTAAATATGTAATTTTGTGCCATTGGTTATTTAGTTTAAACACAATGCATTGACGTGTTAATTTCAATTATATTGTACAGTAAGAAATGGATAATATAGATGTGCAAAAGAAATTGATATTATAGTCTGCTACTTAGAAGTGTTACCTCATATGATTACATGGCATCCATTTGATAAATTGCAGTACCCGTTGAATTCATATATGAATATTGTGTATATTACTTCATAATAGAACCTTAAATCATCCAAAACTAATGAATTTGAATGCAACAATAACAATGGTGCATGTACATGATAACAACAGTGGTTGTTTGAAGAAATATCACTATAACTTTGGAATGCACGATTGAAAAAGGCTATTTGAAAAAAAATAAGTTATGCGATATGTGAGTGTCCAGTCTTTATAGCGTTGAATCGATATTGTATCTTCGGCCATGATACGAAGTAGATATTGATTATGTTCAAGCGAGGCACGTCCTCGACCGTTAGATAGTGATACGTGAATGAATTGTGCAATCTCTCTCACACACATACAAATCTCCCTTCTCCGTGGGCATCTCAATCACACACGCGCGCTCCGTCTATTTCTCTCCCTCCGTCAAGGTTAGAAATCGTCTTTCTACCTCATCCTACAATTCTCTCACACAAAAACACACACACTCTCTCTCTCTCTCTGTCGAACACTCCCACCCCTTTAATTCCACCCACGCACCGCCACTCATGTCTCAAAGTATAACTACGTCTCACACACATATCCCTAAGGTTAACTCGAGTCCCCGGAACCATATGAATCCATACAATGGGATTCCAGTTGAGCACCTTTTGTTTTGAGATTTTGAGAAGAGTTCGCTCACACACACACACACACTGTTTCTCTCTTCATTTATTTCGGGCATTTGCATGCACACCCGCTTGTTTATCTCCCTGATGTTTTAGGCATGCCTCGCACACATGCTATCTACCTATCCCCTAATATAGATCTATAACACACAAACTCTCTCTCTCTCTAAGTGTCTCTGGCACCCTCCCCCCTCCCAACACTGGCAGGACCAGGGTGACACCTCGATCTTGATCTTAATCTATGTATTGGCTTCTCTCTCAGACACACACACACACACACACACACACTCGCTAGTTGTGTCTCTGTGCCTAGCACACACACACTCTCGATACGCCTTCTCTCGCTCTCCTGCCCCCCTCCCAACAAAGACAGGAGCAGGGTGACACCTCGATCTTGATCTTAATCTATCTATTGGTTTCTCTCTAAAACAAACACACTCTCGCTAGTTGTGTCTCTGTGCCTCGCACACACACTCTCGATACGTCTTTCTCTCCATAGCCCCTTTAGATATGTAGATTTCTCGGTGGTCATTGATGGTGGGGTCGGAGTCGCGCGTGCAGAGGTGTAATGACAATGATGCCGAATTGCAGCCTCGATGATACTTTTCTCTTCGACAACATGTGTGCGTTCTTGTGTGTGTAGCGAGCTCGCCCATTGTGCCTTGTTTTTACGGGCCTGATGTGATGGTTTTCACCAGGTTTTCTATTAATTAACCGGGTAACTCTTTTCTTTGTTATTAATGAATTCGAGATCGTTTGAGGCAGACATAAAATATATCAGTTTAAACCAATTATCACAGTAACTATATAAAAAGGCAGATATCTCCTGCTTGTTCGAGGAAGAACATCAGGTGGAGTGGTTAGCGCCCAATGTTCGCAACGCGTTGTCTTGAGTTTGAATCATGTCAGAAACTGTAGTTTCTTATATGTTTTTATATATACTTCTTTTCTCTACCCTACTGATAGTGGAACCCAAAGATAAAACGAGAGCGGGCACCTTGCAATGTAGGATGATTTAACAGAGAGTACTTAGAGTACAAGTTTAAGGATTGGAATATTCATTTCTGAGCCCAGGCTCATCTGCACCCACGCTGAAGAAAAAAATGAAAACAAATACTAGAAAAATTTAAACAATTCCAATTTTTTTTGCATGGTAGATAATTAGGTGTGTGAGGTCCGCTCCAATTTTTAAATCATTTGGTCATCTCTGTAGCTCTCGGCAAAAAAGACAAATTTGGGATTTGTAAAAAAGTTTACTGTTCATGTATTTTTCTGACCCAATTTGTCTTTTTTTGCTGAGAGCTACTCACATGTCCAAATGATCTGAAAATTGGAGCGGACCTCGCGCAACAAATTATCTACCATGCAAAAAAATTGGGAATTTTTTGAATTTGTTTGAATTTTTTGTGGATTATTTCTTGACTGGGTGCAGATGAGCCTGGGCATCGAATCGCTACACTAGTTTTTTAAGGATTGATTTGTTTCATTTTTTAAATTTTTGTACAAATTTGTACCCACTGTGCAAGTTCATGTACTGTACATGCAATTAACTTTTTGCTTTTCAGAATCATACATGCAATTAACTAACATGGATTTGATGTGACTATAATTTCCAACATAAGGGCATCTCCAACGGCAACCAGCAAATTTCCTCCCTCATCCGTTCGCGAACACGACGACATCCAACGCTAGCTGCATACATTTTGACAACAACTCGAACCAACCGGACGAAATTCATGCAAACACGACCGGATTTCATATAAGCATGACAGACTTCATATAAAAATGCTAGATTTTCATATAAACATGATGTATTTCATTACATTTACATCAACTAAGCAGTTCTAGTCCAGCTCTGGAGGTATAATTAATACCTAATCTAAATGGTCGCCCACGGATCCCTTTGTCTTCCTCATGTCCGGCAGCCCGATCAAGACACTTCCGGGGTCGACGAAGGTCCTCACAAGAGAAGAATCGGGCAAGACACTGGCTGTGTACACCGTCATCGCCTCGGCAATAGCCTTCATGGGACCCAAGTGGCAGCGGCCTCCCATGTTCTACGTCTCCTCGAAGATGGCAGCGGACGCGGACGCGCTGGCCACCAACTCGTCACTCTCTGCGCATCCGGCTTCTGTCTCTGCCTGCATGGCGTGGCCATAGGCACAGTAGGCACGGTCGCAGGCACAGGAGGCGCCGCCACAGGCACGGGAGGCACGACCACAAACATGGGAGGCACGGTCGCAGACACGGGAGTGACAATGCCCGTGTCGGCGTGGAGCAACTCGCCACTCCTCATCGAGCTGGCCTTGAGCGGCAACTTGCTGAACCACACGCCGGCTTGGGGCGGCAACTGGCTCCGTCGGGCTAGGCAAGGGAGGTGGAGCAGCGAGCTGCCTCGCTCGTATCCGGTGGGCTCAGCGGGCCACCCAGCCGGCTTGTATGCCGGGGAACTGCTCCTCGAAAGCCATCGAAAGAGTGGAGAAAATGGTGAAGGAGGAGATGGGGGAGCGGCGGAGGGGTGTGATTCTTGCCCGTCGTCTGGCCTTAGTTAAAATAGAGGGCGGACGGGAGGAGTTTGGCCGGCGTTGCATTTATTGCCGGCCCGCTCATGAACGGACGTGTGGTAGGAGTAGGTTTGTAAGCTTCCACGCGGGTTTAATGGAGGCATTTGAATGCGGCGAGGAGGCGTGTTCAGCCGGGCGTGCAGTAGGCAGCACCCTCGGCCGGCGCACCACGCTCTACTAGTAATTTTTTTGAGAAATGGAGGGTAAACTAGTAAACCAGGACAGTTCCCGATACGGTTTGAATGCAGACAAGGGAGAGGGTAGCGGTGCCCGAAACGTTGAACGGCCAATGATGCATCCTCCTTCAATTAGCATGCTGAGGGAAGTAATTAATGGCAGAAGCGGAAAGGAGGCAGCACGATGTGAATGCGACGCAGTTTGCACTCATATAAAGGCGCCCCTCCACTCCAATGCATCTACCAGATCGTACGCACCTACGCACCTACACTAAGTGCAACAGTGCTTACTCCAATTCCCAAACCAAGTGACCAGAAGCCAGAATCATGGCGGCGATGCGCGCGAGTGGCCTGCGGCTATGCCAGATGATCCGAGACGCCGGCCTGCTGCACGACACCGTGGATCGTCTCGCACCGGTGCTTTGGACCGGCTGGTTAATAGCCTGCTTCGACGCCAGCTACGACTCTCAGTTGGACAAGATGATCATCAGCACCATAAACAAGTTCACCGTCGTCAAGAAGCTCACGGACGACATTGCCATACTCCTCCAGCCCGCGCGCCTAGGCTCCACTTTGCCTGCCACCCTAATCGGCCTCCATGGTGAGAACCTCTTTCAAGCACTGGTGGCCCTGCGACTGCCTGCCGATGCGACGAAGAATGTCCACCTCGAGGTCGCACTCGCCGCGAGGTGCCTCGCCCTGCAAGCATTCATCGACCTACACATCCACGTGTATGAGCAAGTCGTTTACATAGGCCTCTACAAGGCCAGTGAGGACGCTACGACGTTGGCCTTCGTCAACCGGCTGGAAGCCTTGGACGCCTTTGTTCAGAAGCACCTTGACATCGCCACAAAAGTCGCTGCTCCTCAGCCGCCAGTCGGTGGCCTGGTGTACTGAGTCAAGGAGGAGGAGGTCATTGATGGATGCATGTTTCTTCTTGCCTCCTATAACCACCACCGCGATCGCGTCGTCGTGGCCTTAATTCTTATTTTATCGCATTCTCATTCCAGTCGATAAAAACTTGTGTGATCCCTTTGCTCACATTTGGCATCAATTATATGCATCACTGTAACTAGTAGTACTTCCGTCCTGGTTTATTGGTCTCCTTCGTGTGTTTGTGCCAAATTTTGATTTTAGATTTAACTAATTATATGTTAATGCATGTCACAAAAAATAATATCATTGGAAACTATGTTCAAGTACGAATCCAACTATATATTTTTTGGTGGCATGTATTAATTTTTTGTTAGTTAAATCTATGGTTAAAATATGGCACAAAGGGGACCAACAAACCAGGACGGACGTTGTGCTTACCTTTAGCACCAACTTTGTAATTTATGTACGATGCTTGACCCAACCTACCGAACTAATCATAAATTCAAAACTACGAACGAACTTATAAATTCAGAACTACTCGTCTAGCACACCTGTCCCGTTCGCAAGTTCAAAATGAGAAACTGGAATGCGTACAGCAAGCCTGTCCCGTTTGCGTCGCATCCCACACTGTCTTTCCGGCCCGCCGGTCAACGCGCACTGGCTAGGCATATAGTATCACTAACATGTGGGACCGCATGTGAGGAAACCGACGATGCGCCAAACTGGCTAACTCCCCCGCTTACCGCGCAGGAAAAGCCTCGCCCTAGTGTTTTCAATCGTCATTTCTATCTATCGATTGCACCAAGGAGCAGAACCAAATGTTACAATCTATATTTCAAAAAAAATAATGTTACAATTTCTACTCCATCGGTTTCTTTTTAGTCTGCATATAAAGTTTCGTCAAAGGCAAGCTTTGTAAAGTTTGACTAACTTTATATTAAAAAATATCAACATTCACAATGTGAAATCAATATGATCAGATGCACCATGAAATGTATTTTCATATTATATAGTTTTAAAATGAAAAGCCTGCCGCGTTTGAGTCACACGCCCACACGGTCGGGACTCGGGAATACTCCACGGTCGGTCCGGCATGCCGCATAGCTAGGGAAGGTGTGTTGCCTAGCATTTTCACTATCACGTGGGACCGCAATTTAGAAAACCGACTATCGGCACACCCCCACCCCTCCTGCCGCGCGTCGGCTGAGTTTGAATTGGAAGAAAGAAACGAGGAGGGGAAGAGCGCTGTAGCACGGACGCCAAAGAAATTTGGTGTCAGATGGGAGTCGTGTCGATAGAGTAGGAGCACTCCATACTAGTTTGTACTACTACCACTATACAACTAGTACTATTGTACTAAAGTTATACTACTGGAGTACTAGTACTCCGGTACGTGCACGACACAGCTTTGTAGGAACAAAATTGGGGCAAGATATTGTTTCGGGTGATTTCTCTCTTTTCTCAGTCAATGTATTACAAATAATATGATGTGGGGGGCACCCATGAAGCCACGTGGCACATCTGGAGGTCTTGTTGCAAGCTTCTTGTGTGGATCGATCACACTGTCACGTTGCTGGTTCGAGAAGAATGTGTCTGGGTATAATTAGGTTATAGTAGATCCGAATCCCAGCCACCTGGACCATTGTATCAACATCAATCAACGGTTTATACCCTATACGTGCAAATGCGTGCATTGACTACATAAAAATAATGAATATATAATATAAAATACATAATACCACATATTAGGTTTCTCTAAAGTCAAACTTTCTATACTTTCAGCAAGTTTGTAGAAAAATATATTAACATATACACCAAAAAATATATATCATTTGATTCATCATTGCATATATTTTCACATCATGTAAATTAGTTAGTGTAAATGTTCACATTGTTTTCTACGAACTTGGTTAAGGTTTATAAAGTTTGACTACAGTCAAAGCTATATGTGAAGTAAATAAAAACGGAAGGAGTAGTATAGATATCGATATAGAAATAAAAAATCTAGTACTATAGTCTGCGAGATGTGTAGGACTACAATTTGTGTAGACATTGTTTGGCTTCGCTACAATTTGCATCTGCGAGATGTGTAGGACTACCACCTTGTTCAGATCCTCTATTAGGAACCCCACCATTATCCTTAATTAATTCATATTAGAAATTTAGATTGCATTATCTTAGTTCTTGTCGGTTCTTCGGTTGCTTGCAGGAACTCAATCTCGTTATTCAGGTTGATCGTGCATATGGCAAGATCAGTGACTATGGGACATTGGTTTAATTAGCGATTGTCGATTCGTATCATCGCGTACAATATAGTTGGATCGTCAATGTCAAAATCTACCAAATCAATAGTTATCGCCACTCTCATCGAAAGATTGGGTCGCCATCACATGGCTACCAGCTAGACAATTCCTTCTCTAAAACATACACATGAACACCCATCTCAGTATCTAGGTCCACGCCTCCCTCTCCCTCGGAACACACACACACCTCTCCACATGATCCATGTCTATTGGTCTCTCTCCCATCCCATCAAAAAAATAGGCACACTGCCATTCTCTCCTTCTCGCGGCCCCTATCTATGTAGTTAGGTCTCCGTGTGACACACAAGCATTGCTCTCTATCTCTACTATTTCCCTCTCTCTCCCACACACGAAAACAGACGATGTCTGTGTGTCCCTTCACTGCACACAGACTATCGCTCGCCCAATATCCCCGCCCTGTAACCTTGTCGATCCCCTCTATGTCCATATCCTGTAACAGGTTGACATTACACGCACCCCCTCGCTCTCTCTTTCTCTCATGCACACGCACACACCCTCTTCCTCCCTTTCGGACACCTCTCTCTCTCTCTGACACACACACAGTCTTTCAAACATGCATATGCCCCTCTCTCTCTCTTTCTCTCGAGCACACACACAGACCCCCTTCCTCCCTTTCGGACACTCCTCTCTCTCTCTCTGACGTACACATAGTCTTTCGAACACACATATGCCCCTCTCTTTCTCTTTCTCTCATGCACACGCACACACCCTCTTCCTTCCTTTCGGACACTCCTCTCTCTCTGGCACACACACACATCAATCTTTCGAACACGCATATGCCCCCTCTCTCTCTTTCTCTCACGCACACACCCTCTTCCTCCCTTTCGGATGTTGGGATCTATGGCAGGGACACTCCTCTCTCTCCGACACACACACAGTCTTTCGAACACGCATATGCCCCTCTCTCTTTAGGTCTCGCTACCACCTCTGCCCCCCCCCCCCCCGTGTCTTTGTGACACAAATATTCTCTCTATATCTAGCTATCTCTCGCAATAAGTCATGGATAGTCTAAACTGGAATCAAGCAAAGGACCACACTTCTCTTGATTCTCTCTTGGAAAAATGAGCTCCAATTACAACAGTCGAATCCACTCTCAAACATAATATATGAACATAGGGTGAAATCTTCCACACAAATGTTTGTTGCGTGCATGCATGTCAATGATATGGATGTAGTACTACTCATACATCCACACTGACCCAATTCACACAAATTACATAAAACCCTTCTCAAAATATGGTGTACATGTGATGTTTATTATACTACCCCTACTAGCCAGCCCCTGACACGTTCCAACATATTGTGCTACTTGAGATTCTATTTTTATTGGTCAGACGAGGTGTAAGTGTAACCAAGAAAAGGTCAACCCCCGCCCCATTGGTACTGTTGCTCCAAGCTCCCATACGGACACAACACCCATCGGAGCACGCAGCCGTTGCCGAAGTGGACGGCGCCACAGCCCGGGAAGACGACGGAGTCTCCGACCTCGCTGAGGTGGAGCACGCCCTCGACGGCCGCGAGTAGCGCGCCCTCACTGGCAACGCGCCCACACGGAGGACAATGTGATCCAGCGGCTCGCCCTCGTCTGCCACGAGGGGGAGCGCGTGCTCCAGCAGCACGCCCTGGTCGGTCACGAGGAGGTGCATCACATCCTCGCCGCTCACAAGGTGGACGAGCGCGTTCTCTAGCAGCATGCCTGCGAGCATCGCATCCTCATCGCTCTCGATGTGGACGAGCACGTGCTCTGGCAGCATGCCCGCGAACATTGCATCCTCGCCACTCAGGCCACGAGCGTGTTCTCCAATAGCACGGCCGCAAGCATGGCATCCTCGCCGCTCACGAGGTGGATGAGCGCGTGCTCTAGACAGTACCCCGGGAGTCGGGACACCAGCACCGTGCCCCCGGCGATGAGGAGTACTGCATGGTGGACATTGCGGTTTAGGAAAAGCCCGTGACTCTGCCGCGCCATGGAGGAGCGCGAGCTCCAGTGGGAGCTCGAGGAGTCCCGCGCCGATATGCAGGTGGCGGCCGACGTGCAAGATTATCCTTCGAGCTCCCTCCTCCTATGACAACTCCTCCAGCGCGCCCGTCCTACATCCTCTGCCTCGGCTCCGGCGGACCTTTGGAGTTTAGTTGTATGGAACATGAATATTTGGATTAATCATACGACTACTTAAAAAGAATGTCATTTCTAACAAAATGTGACGGATTAAGACTAATGCAAAAACCAACCTATGACTGACAGGCATGAATAGATGATGTGGCAGCATTGCATGCTGGAGAGTAACGCAATATATTGCAATTTATCGATTGCATGCATGCCTAGCTTATGTCGCATGGTTACATGGCTAGGAAAGAAAATAGATAATGCGTTGTATAGATATTTAGGAATAGAAGATACTATCCACATGCACAGTTGCACTCGAGCATATAAAGATCTTTAGAGTGCACTCCAATATTTTTTCAGAGGCTTAGGTGCACCGGATGCCGTGCCACGTTACAAAATGTTGGAAAAAATAAGAAACAAATCTTGAGTTTGCCACGAGTGCGAAAATATCTAGTTCTACCGCACCTTATATGCTACCGTGATATGAACGCACTAGGGCCATTAGATCTGTGATCCAACGGACAATATCTCAGGATGTGGACTAAAGTGCCATTTCAAAAATGTTTGGGAGTTTTCTAGAAAACTCGCACTGACCGATGCTGGCCACTTGATCCACGATCCAATGGCTCAGAATCTTGTATCAAGGTAGCATTTAAAGGTGTCGTAGACGAGCACGGTGGGGTGCAGCCCTCGGCGCACGTGGCGGAGGGGCGGTGGGGCCGTGAGGGGGTGAGGCGCACGTCGGGGGACGTGGTGTCGTGGGTTTGAGCGGCGTCGTGGGAATCGTATGTGGCAGTGGTGGAAACATGATGGTCGCCGTAGTTCAGCGTCTATGGACAAGCTGTCATGTCGTCTGACACATGCATTGCATACTGATCATTGCAAGGAGTAGGAGAGAAAACTAGGCGGATAAATACTTCATTATATTCAAGCGGACCTATGCTACTACATTGTTCGAAAGACATGCACACCAGCGAAATAGTTCATCTATCCATATATACAGAGAGGAAATATATTTTTTACGAACAAGAGAGGAAATAGTTCATCCATCTATTATGCCCTGCTTCTTCTTCTTCTTCTTCTTCTTCTTCTTCTTCTTCTTCTTCTTCTTCTTCTTGTTCTCATTTTCTGTGGGGGACGGCTTCGCTACAAGCTCCTTCGACCTTGCAGCTATCTTGAAACTCACACGGACATCGAGGGCTGCATATTTTATCCGCTCATAAGTCAAGGGATAAATCTCCCATCCAGACGACCTTAATTCCAGTGTCTCGTCACCCTTCTCAAGCTTTGTCCCGAGTAAATAATTTGCTACGTCGAATAAGGATGGTGTTGGTTTGTTACAACCCTTTACAGAAATTTTGGATTGTAGGTCGGCGGTCTTTTTCACATCAAGGTTGTACGGTGCCAGCTTTTTTTGTCCCCGTTGATGGCTTCTCCATAGAAGAATATGTCCTCCGAGATAAGAAATCGTAGAGCTCACCTGGTATGGAGAGCGCGTTCATGATGTGATACACCAAAACTTCATCTCCGAGGCACAGCTAAAGGACGGCGGCACATTGAGTCTCCCCACTGACACGCATGGTGTACTCTGTGTCGAGACCAAGGATCTTCATCTCCACATTTTTGAGGGAGTTGGATACATTGGTGATCCACTCCCAAACAACCCTTGCGTGGTCGGTGATGGTGGCAGCTATCCTCAACGAGCCTTGATTGGTCACATGTTTGATGCTAAAAACCTGCATAGGGATCTCTTTCTCCATTTGGATCCGCCGGACCGGACGGATATGGTTTGGAGTATTAGGATTAGGTGGCTAAACAGAGTGAAAGAAGATGGTGGTTAAACAGAGTGGAAGAAGATGATTATTTAAAGGGGTTTTGGAGGTATGTGAAGAGGTTAAAACAGTGTGAATCTAGTGGGGTTTGAATGCGAACGAAGGAGAGGTGAAGAAGCCGATGAAAATTGGTTCCCGATGGAGAATTAATGAAGAAGTGGCATGCATGCGGTTGATTAGACGGCTAGGTAGACCGGCCTACAAAACGAAAAGCCTATGCGAGTAGGTGCCGGTTCGGATGGATATTGGTGCGTGTGTGCGACACACAACTTGTGCGTTCGAATACCCACAGAGCTAACCATTTTGTTTCAGTTTTTTTCTTCCCATATTGTTGTTCTACTCCACGTACACGTATCGGTTTGGCATTTCCCGTTACACTTTGCTCTAATTCCCGAGACATTTTTTTGGGGGGACAATAGATAGTTCATGTGTGTCATCAGAGAACATGGCACAGAGTACAAGATCCCAAGCCTTCTTCTGGTGGTTTCTCGACGATTCTGCGTGTGTGCTATGTGTGTAACCTTTTCTGATTAAGGAATATGCAGTTATCCTCAAAAAAGCAAAAAAGCCTTCTTCGCGCTTCCACATGCATGAGAATTTTGGTCTGCTGGCAATATGGATGCTACCTGGAGGATGAGAAGTGAACCTAGAGGCATGCTAGCACAACTTGGAGGATGTAGTGAACCTAGAGGCATGTTACTAGTAGAGCAATATTAATAATGTAGCCAGCTGCTGGCTATAGCATATTGTCATGTCGTCTATAGCCAGTGTAATAGTCAACATGTATAATAGCTAGCTATAAGAAAGTACTACTTTATCAACATATGGCCCACCATCCACTCTCACAAACCTTCTTGGAGCTTGTGCTACAGCCGGCTGTAAGTCTACAGCCCGCTTCGCTTCTCTCTCCTCTTCTCTCTCTTCCAACTCAGCAACAATATATTATTTAAATCCTTGTAGCCCACTTACGTCACCTTATTATACTTGCTCGTACTAGTGGTAGTACAGGTGTAGTACTTGTTGGTCAAAATATTATTCATCGGGTCCTCACAGTGAAGTGACAAGACCCTACGCCTGAGGTGACATTAGTCCAGGCGGTGTGTTCGGGTTACCAAAGTCAGCCTCACCCTGTGCAGTCACTGTCACCGCCACTGTATAGCATGCATGTCTCGCCTCGTCTCCCTCTCCCCTAGCACCACTCCATCAACACCTCCATCTCCATCTTGCCGGAGATCCTAAGGTCACTCTTCTTCATCTCACAGTGCCCCCGCGTACCCTCGCCTCGCTCGCCTCCCCCAGTACCACTATTCTACTCGCTAGCCACTCCAGCACCGAGAGCCTTCTCCCCCGTAAATCAAGCCCCCAAAAAACCCCACCTTCCAAAATCCACCATGGCCGAACCCGAACCGCGCAGCATCCGTATGAGCCACGGCTGGAGCGATCTCCCCAGGGACATACTCCACCTCTGTTGTTCACGTATGGATATGTCCAGCATCGTGCGGCTGGTTGCATGCTCGAGGGACCTCCACGCGGCCATCGTTGAAGCGAGCTGAGATTTTCAAGACACCCTGCTTGCTGCTATCTGTTGTTGAGGGATGGTGTGCTCACCACTATGCTCACCATGATACGGTGGCGTACATCATGCCCCTCGACTTCGATCCGACCACCATCACCTGAAACTTCTTTTCAGGTATGTACTGGGTCGACATGAATTCCCACTGGATGGCTGCCATCAGAGAATACCGGAACAAGTGGGTGCTCGTGAACATCCACACCTCCTATGAGATTATCCTTCCTCCCTTGGATCATATAGGGATTTTCCGTCGCGGCCCACTTCATGTAGATTACCAAGTCTGCTGGACGGACCTTGTTTGCTGAAGGTTGTAATCTGCTAAGTGCCCACGGCATATGGGAATTACACAAACTTCAAGCTAATTGCCTTATTCGACCGCGGAGTCGCCTATCTTTGCGGCGGTGCCGACTGTAGGTGAACACTACTCCCCTCGAAGAGCTATATCAATGGTGATCCACAGTTCTGTGATGCTATTGAACACAATGGCATCATCTACACGATCGACAATGCAGATGGCACAACGTATTGCTGGGACGCCTCGGGTAAGTTGTTTTCGTCTGATTTTAATGATAACGCCATGACATTGTTTGAACTTTTGTGATGATTGGCATATCCCTGTTACAGCAAAATTTGAGTAGAACTATGACAATGTATTAGAGACGCCGTAAATCAGGAAATAAAATAGGGAGATTTGGAAGTCCAAATGGTAATCTCCATATTTGGAAGTAGTTAAATCATGTGATAGTGACAATGTCTATACAGCCAATTTGTACCCTTGAATAATCAAACGGTTAGGAAGATATGGATATTCTCCTAACTTTATAGTAATCTTTATACTACTAAATGTGAGTGTGTATCAATAGCCATGTTAGTTTCCTCATTTTCATGAGTTAGAAACATGCATAACATTGTTGGTTTCATCTAACCATATATTAGTAGGGAAGTAAAAGTGCATATGGAAAACTCTGTACTTGGAAGTAGTGAAATCCTGTCATGCGTACCATGTCTACATGCCTATATTCGCCCTTCAGCAATCAATGGCTAGAATATTATCCTCACAAAAATTTTGCACACTGAACATGAGTATATAACAATGCATGTTGTGTTAGTTTCCTCTGAAGAATTTATTTGTGAGAACAGAACATGACTACATAACATGCATGGCTATATTAGTTTCCTCTGAAGAATCGACTGCGAGATAACATGAGTATAACCATAACCATGCATGGTACTACTATATTTTTGACCCAGTATACATTTCCCTCTATTTTCCTCTCAATTCCAACAGGGACAGATCAATGTTGTTTCTTACATTATCCTACTCATACTCTGAACAATGCTGATCTTACATTAACAATGTCTATCCTTTTTGATATGATGCAGTGTCCATATGGCTCCTGCCCTTTGTAATCACACCACCTTTGCCGAAAACAGGGAAACACAACTGGTTCCTCGCTTGATCAGACGACGGCGAAAGACTGATGATCATTCACACGCATCAGCTGGCAAGTTTATATTGCAAAAACCCTACTGTGTAAAAGCAGCGTGAAATACGTGAGTATCCGGAGAATGGCTATTACGTCTATGAGCAGGATACCAACTTGTTGCGGCCTTCAGGATTTTTGAGTTGGAGGCAGGTAAACAACCTTGGTTCACACTTTCTGTTTCTCAGAATCCGATTAACCAGGAGATCACCTTCAAGGATCCTGATGGCAGAGAGGCTCTGTTTGCTAGGGAAAACTGTGTGTACACGGTGAACCAGTCTACGGGATCAGCCGCCCCTGATTGTCAACAATACAACATGCAGCCAAAAGAAGGTGAGAATGAGAAAGGCATCTGGATTAACTTTGATCCTTGGATGTCTCAACACCGAAAGGCAGTGATGTGGTTCAAGCCTTGAGGTTGGTAGGTAATGGGGCTGTTGCGTCGAAAGGGTGGAGTCCTGGTGTATACGAGTCACTGGTGGCTGAAGGGAAGCTGCAAATTATTATGGCGCTGGATCATCCCTCTTCGAATGACTTGCTGTCTTAGCTGCTTGTTCTGGATGGGTGATGTTCTCTTTTGTTATGCAGACTCCTTGTAATTTGGTCATCCTTGTCTATGTCACTCTTACTATGTACTAGTTCGCTCTGTTTAGAACTTTGTGATTTGTGTCTGGATGTGTCTGGATCACGAGAGTCTGAGTGCTTCAGATGGGTGCGTTTTGGTGGTTTAGCAAGACTTGTGAACTTTCATGTCACACTCTTTATGTCAGTAGTAGACGCTAGTCAGTGTTTGCATGTTGTATATATCATTGTTTCGAACTGTTTTTTGTTTCAAACTGCTGATGTGCTAAATGGGGGCATCACCATTCTCCAGTGTTTAGTGTATATATCCTGTTTTCGAGTTATAATTTGAGCTCAATGACTTTTCGATGATGTACACTTATTTGGGCCATGTGAGGTGTCGTTGAATATGGGCCGAGTAGTAATGCAAAGCCAAATAAGCCAATTATGAACTCTGATGCCGGGCACTCAAAAAAAATAAAAAAATATTAGTCTGACATGTGGGCGCCACCGGTGTTTTTGTGCGCTTGCGCGGCAAGAGCGTACTGGCGTGTGTTCGAAATTCATGCTACCTTTTCATCCCAAATCCTCCGCCCCTCCCCCACCTATGGAATCTCGATTCCTACTCCAATTCCCCCAAATCCGCCTCCTCTACTCCCTGTACTCAAGCGCACTATCATGTCACCGGTCAACGAGGATCTCCCAGCTGAATATCCAGAGGTTCGTCCTGCCTTCGGGTGCTGCGTGTTGTCGCTCAACAGTGGCATGGCGGTGCTTGACGACCAGTTTGCCGGCAAAGTGCTGATGGTAACCATCAACGGCGACCGGCCTCCTGTCTTGTCGGACGACCTGCTCAAAGCTCTTGGCATTGCGCACGGCATCCAAATAAGTAACTTGCTCGTTGAAGTCTGTCCGCCACTGGCTGATTTTTTCGTCAGGTTCCGGACAACTTTCGATTGCAGTCGTGTGTTTGAATTTTCCCGACATTTGTTCTGCGATGGCGCGCTGGTGAGCTTTGATCGGTGGCACCCAGGATGGGGCTCGATGCCCTCCGAGCTTGAGTTTTTAACAAATCTTACCTTCCACGACATGCCTCGATGGGCTTGGAACAGGGAGTCCATGAATGAGCTTATCAACGACCTAGGAGGTGAGCTCTTAAGTATGTTTGTTCCTCCAGACAGCTGGGCTCTGACGGTTATGGCATGGATGAAGAAGCCGCCCACCATACCGAAGGTGATTGGTGTTGAGATACCGGTGTAGGAACCGGGGTTGTACTATTCGTCGCCACAAAGGCCGCCGCGGACCATGTTAGGTTCTGCCGCCACGGCTGGTGGCGCGGTCCATCGACGACGTCCATTACAGGAGTCAACGTCAAACTTTCCCCATGTTGCTTGGAACGATGGATGGCATAGGGCCTACTCCATCGCGCGGCGGAGGCCACTGCTTCTTTGGGAGAAGAGGCCAGGCTGGCTGCCTGGATGTGCTCTAATTTGAGATAACAACTGAATCTTCTCAGATACTACTTATATCCAAGCTATAGGTGTCAAGCTCTAATGTGATACATTTGATTATGACCTGTTCAATTTTTGTACCTGATTTTTTTTTGAAATGGGTGTACGTCTACTTAATGTCCTAGCAGAACTTACTCTGTTTGTCTGTCTATTTTCTTTGCACAGCATTCAAGATATTTCCACATCATTGATCAAGACGATGAACGGTGATGTACGAGTTTGTTGGTTTCAAGATAGCCCTACCCGTAACGATCCACTGCTTCCACCCCTATTGTGCCGCCCGCGTGAAATTTTTGTATGCAAGCTCAATGTGCTATGATGTTGTATATGATTGTGTCAACTATATAAGTTTGTACCGAGCATCAGGAATGCATATGGCTGAAAGATGTATGCACGGGCACCGACCAATTGGTTTCTCTCGCTCTCCTGCTAACAAGTGGGCCTCGCTGCATTATTTGTTTTGCTCGTGACAGCTTTTAATTAGGTTTCACTGGACTCTACATTTTTTCTTAACTTAAAATTTGAGTTCAGTGACTTTAGAAAAATGTACACAAGCCTTGTTTAGGCCATTTCAGGCGTCATTGAATGTGGGAGTACCTACGTAAAGTTGTACTGTACTACACAGACCTTGTTCGTTGAACATCAGCAATGCAACTGGGCCGAAAGACGCGTGCCAGCCCAGGTTTTCTTTTGAACTAAAATAAGCGCAACCCAGCCTATGTTTTTTTATAAAAAAATGCACAACTCAATTCTATTTTTATACAAGAATGCCAAGCCCAAGTTAAAGTTTTTCAATAAAATTCCTAACTTAGAATTAATTTTTTATAGGAAATGCTCTGTCCAGACCAACATGTTTTTTCACCCATCCCAGAAAATGGGTCTATTTCTACTAAAAGCAAATGGGATGTAAAATAATAGATATAATGAATGGGTTGCATGTCCGCAATATTATTTTTTCACCCATCCCAGTAAATAGGTGTATTCGAACAAATAATCAAATGGGCTGTAAATTCTCAAAAATAGTAAATAGGCTATTACTTTTTTCACCCAGCCCAGGAAATCGATGTATTGGATAACAAAATCAAATGGGCTATAAAAATTAAATAAATGGGCTGCTTGTCCGCAAGAGCTTTCGAAGCTGACTTTGTTGGCCCACGCTGAGGAGTTCTCAAAAAAAATGTTGGCCCACGCTGAGGCGTTGTCCATTTAGTCAACAAAATGATTTAATGGTGAAAAAGAAAATTGAACAAACTATTCTGACAACTATAGCCGTTGGATTGACATCCGACGGCCATCCTGTTTCTTCAATCTCTGATCTTGTTGCTCCAGCGGCCAAAAGCCCAAAACCATCACCGGCGGGAGCGCCTGCTTCTGCCTCCCGTGGCCGCCTGTTCTGCCGCGCAGGCCTCGCCGCCCCAGCCGACTTCCACCGGTGGCCAGGTCATACCTGTACTCACCCACACCTTCTGTTATTCTCCCATGATGGCAGCCTCACACCGCAGCCGAACTAGTCAACCCTCGTACTCCCCTCCCCGTGGGCATCCACTGCCGAGTCTTCCCCGGCTCCAGGTCATTCCGACCTTTAGCCTAGCCGTCGTCCACCACCTTGGTGCTCTCGGCATGGTGTCGTCGACGCGGACAATGAACAATAGCTATCGGAAGAGGACTGTACATGGAGAGGCGGACAGCTGGGACCCACGAGGTCCATGGTAGCATGCCATGAAGTGCCTCCTTATCATGCGCAAGAAAAATGATTCCTCCCCTTGACAGCTTGAACCCACCAGCTACATCTTCCCACGCAAGGAAGTGCCTCCTTATTACACGCAAAAAGAAATGACTCGTCCCCCCTAACATCCGGGACCCACCAGCTACATCTTTGCACGCAAGGAAGTACCTCCTTATTATGCTAAAAATAAATGATTCCTCCCCCTGACAGCTAGGACCCACCAGCTATATCTTCACACAGAAGGAAGTGCCTCCTTATTACGCGAAAAAAGATTCCTCCCCATGACAACTAGGACCCACTGGATTTGGAGGCTGACTTGTGGGCCTACTAAGTTGACACGTATGCAGGGCTTTGTCAACTTAGTCACCAAATGATTGTACTAGCGGTGACCGTTGGATGTTAATCCAACGGCCGTGCTGCTTCTTCAATCTCTGATCTTCTTGCTCCAGCCGCCCAAACTAGCGCTGGCGGGACCGCCTGCACCTGCCTCCCATGGCTGGCTATTCTGCCGCGCAGGCCTCACTGCCCCACCCTACTCCCACCGCTGGCCAGGCCTTCCCTCTAATCACCCACATCCTGTGTTATTCTCCGGCTATGGCAGCCTCACACCGCAGCTGAACTAGTCAACCCTCGTACTCCCATCCGCGCGGGCATCCACTGCCGCGTCTTCCCCGGCTCCGCGTCATTCCCTTCCTATGCCTCGCCTTCGTCCACCGCCTTGGTGCTCTCGGCGCAGCGTAGTCAACATGGTCAATGAGCGACAACCATCGGAGGAGGACTGTACGCGGTGAGGCTGACAGCTGGACCCACCAGCTACATCTTCGCACGCAAGGAAGTGCCTCCTTATTACGCGCAAAAAAATGATTCGTCCATTACAGCTGGGACCCACCTACTATATCTTCGCACGCAAGGAAGTGCCTCCTTATCCTCCCTGACAGTTGGGACCCACCCGGTCGAAGCGTACGTAGCGTTGTCTGTCTGGTCGCGAATGTGTACGTACATACTGGTTGATCGGTCTCTCTGCAACGATGAACCGTGGGCGTGTAAGGAGCACCACGTGTCGTAGTAGAGCCCCCGACATAGCAGTTCAGGCAGCCCCGTCTAAATCGTGTACACGTACGTACATCCACACAACAAAAAATACGGCCACGTACGTACATATATGGGCGGGGTCTCGAACGCGTACTAGTGCATACGTACGGCCAGGGCTCGTGTACATGGAGAGAGGAAACGGACGGCAGCAACGGCCTCCTGTTCATCGGCATCCAACCGGCAGGGTCAGAATGGAGGAAACAACATCGTGTTCATCGGGAGCCAAGCGACTGGGTCAGAACGCGTCCTGTTCATCGGGAGCCAACCGGCTTGGACAGAACAGCCGAAATGGGGTCATGTTGATTTACTCGGGGTCTGCCGTACCACAAAATGGAGGAAGCGGCCTTCTGTTCGACCACCTACGGTCGAAACGGGGTCCTGTTCATCGGGAGGGGTGTGGCGTACTGCAAAACGGAGGAAACGGACTTCTCTTCGAGCACTTACGGTCGAAATGGGGTACTGTTCATTGGCTGGGGGTCTGGCGTACCGCAAAACGGAGGAAACAGACTTCTATTCGAGTGCCTATGGTCGGAACAGGGTCCTCTTGATCGGGATGGCTCTGGCGTACCACAAAACTGAAGAAACAAACTTGTCCCCAACTGCCTAGGGTCGAAACGGGGTCTTGTTCATCGGGAGGGGTGTGGCGTACCGCAAAACGAGACCCCACGGTCTACTGTTCATCCACGGTCGACCTCCTCCAGCCTCCACCAGCTACTGTTCATCCAGTGTCGACTTCCTCCAGCCTCCACCGGCTACTGTTCATCCAGCCTCCACAGGGTCATGTTCATCCCCCCCCAACCGGCTGGTGTGTGGCGGCCTCCTCGGGGTCCTGTTCATCCAGCGCCAACCACCTACACACGGCCAAGGTACTGTTCATCCACAGCCAACCCACCGGCTGGGGTGGGGCGTACGCGCGGGCGGCAGCAACGGGAACTGTTCATCCACAACCAACCAACCGGCTCGATCGATGCAAGTCTCGACTCGTTCTACGTGTATCACGCGGGCGGCAGCAACAGGCACTGTTCATCGAGACGCAACCCAACACCGGCTGGCTACGTCTCGCACGGGGGCTCGATCAGCTTTAGTAAGTAGCTCGAAGGATCGATCAGGTTCAGTTAGCAGCGAAGGGATCGCTCGGGTTCAGTTAGCAGCGAAGGAATCGCTCGGGTTCAGTTAGCAGCAAAGGGATTGATCGGCTTCAGTGCGTAGTGCGATTGAGATCGCTCGTGTTCAGTACGTAGCTACTACGCCGATCGGTCGGGTTCAATAAGCGAACGCCTTAGACACACGTGTGTACGAGAGAAACGCACAAACCACAGTGCATCGCTTGGCCCCGACCACCCACCGAGTGCCCACCGTAACCGGGAAACTCCCAAAAATTTCCTCGCCCTCACTTCTACCACAATTTTTTACGTCATGAATGGCCCAAAGAATGTCATGCGGTTGCGTCTCCGACCCGCCCAGGACAAAAAGCCCATTTTCTGTCATAAGTTTTCATCATATAAGTAGGAGCCCACCACATCTATGATGATACGTGTTTTTGTCACAATTATCGTCATAGAAGTGTCACAACCATGATAGAAAACGTTTTCGTCCGGGCCATAATGTCACGGATGTGTCTTTTTTTGTAGTGAAGCCTGTTAAACAGGTGCTCCGGCAATTTTTGGAGCCCAAGCGTCAAGCTATGTCTGAGGAATTGGCCAAACTACTCGAGGCGGAATTCATCAGAGATATTAAGCACCCCGACTGGCTGGCCAACCTAGTCATGGTACCTAAAAAGGACAAGTCCTGGCGCCTGTGTGTCGATTTCAAAGACCTCAACAAGGCCTGCCCTAAGGACCCCTTCCCCTTGCTGTGCATTTACCAGATCGTGGATGCTACGGCAGGACACGACTCCTTTTGTTTTCTGGACGCCTACTCGGGGTATCACCAAATCAAAATGAAGGAATCAGACCAGTCAGCCACAACCTTCATTACTCCTTACGGGCCCTTCTGTTTCAACACGATGCCCTTCGGACTTAAACATGCAGGCGCAACTTACCAGCGCATGATTCAAACATGCCTGGAAAAACAAATTGGGAAAACGATGGAAGCCTATGTGGATGATGTGGTTGTTAAAACCAAAAACATCCACCAGCTTGTAGACGACCTCCGGGAAACATTTTCAAACCTCCGAGCATATCATATCAAACTCAACCCGGAGAAGTGTGTTTTCGAGGTACCCGCCAGCAAACTGCTTGGATTTATCGTTTCCCATAGAGGAATAGAGCCTAATCCTGCCAAAATCCGAGCACTAGCTGAGCTGGAAATACCTACCGAACTGAAACACGTCCAAAAATTGGCGGGTTGTGTCGCTGCACTGACCTGATTCATTTCGCGGCACGGATGAAAGGCCCTACCCCTCTACAGGCTGCTTAAATAGACTAAGAATTTCACATGGACTAGCAAAGTTGGAGCTGCTTTAGAGGAAATTAAAACCTTCCTTGCCACCAACCCCATATTGGCAGCTCCTCGGGTAAGTGAGTCGATGCTGTTATACATTTTGGCCACCAACCAAGTAGTTAGCGCCGTCCTCGTTGTCGAGCGCGATATGGAGGGCCATAAACTCCAGGTTCAAAGACCTGTCTACTACGTTTCCGAAATACTTACCCCGTGTAAAACACGTATCCTCACTACCAGAAGTAGCATACACGGTCTTTATGGCATCCCGGAAACTTAGGCACTACTTTCAAGAGTGCTCAGTCACAGTGGCATCCGAGGTACCCCTTAATGACATAATCAACAATAGGGACGTGATACGTCTCCAATGTATCTATAATTTTTGAATGTTTCATGCTATTATATTATCAATCATGGATGCTTTATATGCAATCATATGCTATTTTATATCATTTTTTGGGACTAACCTATTCACTCAGTGCCCAGTGCTAGTTCCTGTTTTTTGCCTGTTTTTGGACCAGAGGGGACCCTAGAAGCTTCGGGAGGTGGCCAGAAGAGATACAAGAGAGTCACAAGCTTGAGGGGCGCGCCCCCTAAGCTTGTGGGCCCCACGCAACTCTGTTTGACCTAATTCCAGGCCTATAAATTCCCATATATTCCCAAACCAACAGAACGCATGACGATATAACAATTCCGCCACTGCAAGCCTCTATTCTTCTGCGATCCCATCTGGAGTCCTTTTCCAGTAATTTGTCGGAGGGGGAATCGATCACGGAGGGCTTCTACATCAACCTTGCTGCCTTTCCGATGATGTGTGAGTAGTTCACCACAGACCTAAGGGTCCTCGATATTCTTGGAGTTCTGTGCGTTGTAATCTTCTCCTCAATCTTCTTGGAGTTCTGTGCGTTGTAATCTTCTCCTCGATCTTCTCTCTCTTTGATCTTCAATACCATGTTCTCCTCGATTTTCTTGGAGTTATGTGCATTGTAATCTTCTTTTGTGGTGTGTTTGTTGGGATCCGATGAATTGTGGGTTTATGATCAGATTATTCATTGAAAGTAATTGAGTCTTTTCTGAACTTTATTATGCATGATTGTTATAGCTTTGTATTTCTCTCCGATCTATCCGTTTGGTTTGGCCAACTAGATTGATTTATCTTCAGCGGGAGAGGTGCTTTGTAATGGGTTCAATCTTGCGGTGCTCTATATCCCAGTGACAAAGTAGGGGACAAGACACGTATTTGTATTGTTGCCATTAAGGATAAAACGATGGGGTTTATTCTTATTGATTGAGTTTACTTTGTCTACATCATGTCATCTTGGTTAAGGCATTACTCTGTTTGTTATGAACTTAATACCATAGATGCATGCTGGGTAGCGGTCGATTGGTGGAGTAATAGTAGTAGATGCAGGCAGGAGTCGGTCTACTTGTCTCGGACGTGATGCCTATATACATGATCACTGCCGTGAATAATGGCATAACTATGCGCTTTTCTATCAATTGCCCAACAGTAATTTGTTTACCCATCGTATGCTATGTGTTCGAGAGAGAAGCCTCTAGCGAAAACTATGGCCCCCAGGTCTATCTTAAATATAAAAAGAAAACCTAAAATATTTTGCTGAAATTTATTTCCTTTTCTTTTATTTTACAATTCATACTTTTGCCTATAAAAGATTTAATCCTTGCAATTAAAGAGTTCAAGGGGATTGACAACCCTCTTGCCCGCGTTGGGTGCAAGTATTTGCTTTTGTGTGTGTAGGTGCTGTTCACGAGGGTTTGCATGATTCTCCTTTTGGTTCAATAAACCTTGGTTCTCACTAAGGCAAATACTTATATCTACTGTACTGCATCTCCCCTCCTCTTCGGGGAAAATCCCAACGCAGCTCACAAGTAGCAGGAAGAATTTCTGGCGCCGTTGCCGGGGAGACATCATCAAAACCTATCAAGTACCTTCACTCAAACTATCATCCACTTGCTCTACTTTTTATTTGCCTCTCTTTTTCATCTCCCCCACTTCTGTAAAAATTGAAAAATGCAAAAATATTTTATTTTGCTTGCTTGCAACAATTGTGTGACTCAATGAAAAAAAATATAGACATATGGATCCTCATCCACTTGCTAATCTTTTCAAACAATCCAATTATGATGATGAACCAATTGCTAGTGAGTTGATTGCACTTGATTATCTTTATGAAGTTTTGCTTGAAAATCGCGAATCTGAAAATTGTGATGTAGTGCTAAAAGAAGAAGTTTATAAAGTGATTCATGATAGCTCCTTGAATGAAAAGCATGATTGCAATGATGTTATTATAAATTCTATTAATGTCAATTGTGCTAATGATATGCAAAACTATAAGCTTGGGGATGATAATCTTGTCATGTCCACTACTTATTGCAATGATCATGATTGGGGTGATAATGCTTCTTATGATCTTGAAAACTTATTTAAGCCTCATGATGAATATGTTATTGATAATAAAATTTGCAATACTATTGAAAGTGGGTTCGGAAGAGCGTCAACTTTAGGTAATAATTATCCCACTACTTTGGAGAATTATCAATCTCATGCAATTTTTGATAAAAGTTGGTTTGGAGAGGTCATGACTTTAGTTGATGTTAATCCCACTATCTTGGAAGATTACAAAACTTTTATGCATGTGGATCATGAAGATAGTATTTTATATGGTAGCTATATTGTTGAATTTGAATATGATCCTACATGTAATTATTATGAGAGAGGAAAATATGGTTGTAGAAATTTTCATGTTGATGTTGAAATTATTGTCTTGATAATTTGTGTTCCTATAAAATGCCTATGCATAGGAAGAGGGTTAGACTTAAATGTGTTTTTCAGATGTTTTATGATTCTCTCTTTGTGTTTTAATTATTATCTTTCATGTGATCATCATTGAAATCTCAAAGCCTATCTTAATGGCTATAAAGCAAGAGCTTGCTGGGAGACAACCCAATAGTTATCTTAAATTTTTTCTTTTACTTTCTATTTTTTGAGTCTCACAATTTTAGCTACGTTTATGATTGTGTTTTATCTTTTAATTAGTGTTTGTGCCAAGTAGTGCCTTTGGGATGATTTGGATGATAGTATAATTGATGTTGTTTGAAAAATAGAAAGTTTTGTGCCCAGTAGTTGATTTTTAATTTATTGCTGGAACTTTTGAAAAATCTGAAGTTTTTACACAGTAGTGGGATACAAATTGTTTACGTCTTCCTAATTGTTCAGAATTTTTGGAGTTACAGAAGTACAGATAATATTCTGTCATTACGTACTGTTCTGTCTTAGACAGATTCTGTTTTTATTGCATAATGTGCTTGTTTTAATGAAACTATGGATTATATCGGGGGGTATAAGTCATGTAAGAGTTAGAATGTAGTAGGTATTATGCGAGAACAATTATGAATGAGTTTATAACATTACCTAAAGTGGATGATTGATTTATTATACTAACGGATCTCACGAAGTTTCTGTTGAGTTTTGTGTGCTGAAGTTTTCAAGTTTTGGTGAGATTACGATGGATGAAGGAATAAGGAGCGGCAAGACCCTAAGCTTGGGGATGCCCTTGGCACCCCAAGGTAATATTCAAGGAATACCCAAGAGTCTAAGCTTGGGAATGCCCCGGATGGCATCCCCTCTTTTGTCTACAACCTATCGGTAACTTACTTAGAGATATATTTTTATTCATCACATGATGTGAGTTTTACTTGGAGCGTCTTGTGCCATAGTTTTATTTTCTTTATTTTCTTTTTAGTTTGCCACAATCATTGTTTTATGGACACACCTATTTGAGAGGGACACACATTTATCGTGATTTGTTAGAATACTCTATGTGCTTCACTTATATCTTTTGAGCTTGGCAGTTGCTCTTGTGCTTCACTTATATATTTTAGAGCACGGCGGTGGTTATATTTTGTAGAAATAATTGCACTCTCTTGCTTCACTTAAATATTTTTGAGAGTCTAATAAATATTAATGGCAATTTGCGCATGTTATAAGACGAGTCCAAAAAGGACAGGTATTCAAGGGGGGTATAATAAAAACTTTCATGTAGATCACTAAATATGAAACGTATGGTTTAATGATATTGATGTCGTAATATGAAAGGATATTGGTTCATGATCATTGGTTAGTAGAAATATCGGTATTAAAGGTTGTTATTAACTTCTCATCTAAGTGTTGGTCCTTGCATGGTGCGGAGGTTTGAGCATTTTTATGTCTGAAATGAAATCCTTGAGTGTTGTTATAATCAGGGGTGCGTGATGGTTAACTCCTACCAACCTCCTCCCTAGGGGCATGCGAGTAGTACTTTGCTTCGTGGGCTAATAGGCATTACAATAAGTATGTGAGTTCTTTATGACTAATGTGAGTCCATGGATTATACGCACTCTCACCCTTCCGCAATTTGCTAGCCTCTTCGGTACCGTGCATTGCCCGATCTCACCTCGAGAGTTGGTGCAAACTTCGCCGGTGCATCCAAACCCCGTGATATGATACACTCTATCACACATAAGCCTCCTTATATCTTCCTGAAAGCAGCCACCATACCTACCTATTATGGCATTTCCATAGCCATTCCGAGATATATTGCAATGCAACTTCCACCGTTCCGTCATATGACTTGTGTTCACTGTCATATTGCTTTGCATAATCATATATTGCTGACTTGATATTTGTGGCACAACCAATGTTCATCATTTTCATACATGTTACGCTAGATCATTGCACATCCTGGTACACTGGCAGAGGCATTCATATAGAGTCATTCTGTATAGTTTTTATCAAGTTGTAATATCGAGTTGTAAGTAAATAAAAGTGTGATGATCATCATTATTAGAGCATTGTCCCAGTGAGGAAAGGATGATGGAGACTATGATTCCCCCACAAGTCGGGATGAGACTCCGGATGAAAAATAAAAAAAAGAGAAAAAATGAGACCAAAAAGAGCCCAACAAAAAAAATGAGAGATGAAGAGAGAAGGGGCAATGTTACTATCCTTTTCCACACTTGTGCTTCAGAGTAGCACCATGTTCTTCATATAGAGAGTCTCCTATTTTGTCACTTTCATATACTAGTGGGAATTTTTCGTTATAGAACTTGGCTTGTATATTCCGATGATGGGCTTCCTCAAATGTCCGAGGTGTTCATGAGCAAGCAAGTTGGATGCACACCCACTTAGTTTCAGTTGAGCTTTCATACACTTATAGCTCTTAGTGCATCCGTTGCATGACAATCCCTACTCCTCGCATTGATATCGATTGATGGACATCTCCATAGTCCGTTGATCCGCCGAGTTGATGCAAGACTTTCTTCCTTTTTGACTTCTCCTATTGATCCCTACCACTGCATTCTATTCCACCTATAGTGCTATATCCATGGCCAGCGCACGGTGGAGTTGAGTTCTTGGCGGGAGCTCCTTCAGGGATCCAAGGATACGCGATTGGTCAGATGACCAAGAGCGCCGTGGCAAGCTCTACATCGATGACTTTGGCTGGGGCCCCGAGGCCGACTCAATCGAGTACGGGTACCAGGTCCCCTTCGGCAAGATCCATGTCTTCATCGGTGTGATTGGCAAGTCTGGTCCTGAGCCGGATGTCCTCTTCGACAACGTCGAGTCAGCTCGGCGCACTAGACCCAGCCAGGCAAGACCCGGCCCGCCAAGAGCTAGCCGGAGCCATGCTTTTGTGGGCTTCGCCCAGGGGGTGGCCCTGTCAGAAAATTCCATATCTGGTGATGACACGCTCATCTATTCTGATGGCGAGTCGTCAGTGGGAGAGACTGAGTCAATCCTGCCGCTGTTTGATGGCAAGTTGGGAGGTTATTCTGATGATGAGATTTTTCCTGAATCCCACGAGCCAACTCGTTTTGCTGTGGTCTACATGGCTGGAAACCAGAATCAGCTCCGTGACCCGGCGAATCCCGCTTCAGGTCAGAACCTTGATCCTGCCGGCTCAGCAGCCATCGGCTCTCAGAAGTCTGGGGCACAGGCGCTCTCCGAGATGATGACTACTCTTGGAACTCTTTTGGTAGAGCCAGTAACTGCCGAGAACACTAATGCACGCAATGCGGAGATCACGACGTGTCGTGAACAACTAGCCAAGATCTAGGAGGATATCAATGCAGAAAACACACGCATGGCGGAAGTCCAGGCCCATATCCTCAGCGAGACTAAACGCTTGGAGGCAGAAGCCACGCATCTTAATTTTTGCCAGAACGAGTTAGGGGTGGTGCATCGGAGGAGACACCAGAGCCGGCTCGCAGCGGCTATTGAGCCAACCCAATTGTTCAACTCACCGCATGACTTGCTCACTCTAGCAAACCGGGGAGTCGGTGCTGGATCCCCCGGTGTAAATCCCGTAATACCCCAGTTGACTCAAAACGTGCCCCCCAGCGCAGTCCAGCAATAGCAGCCTCCGGCTCAGCAGCGGCAAGAGCCACCGGTTCAACAGCAGCAGCAACTGCCGGCTCAGCAGTTGCCGCCTTGTCATTTCCAGACACCAGCCGGTCATTATTCTAACCCGGTTGATAATGTGCTGGCGACGACCCACAACTTAGCAGCAATCCCAATTGAGGGGAATAGTCCGATTGAGATTGAGGCCAGGAACGCTATTGAGATGTTGAAAACAGCAGTGACATAGCAAGCAAACTATTCTCATAGTCAACACCGGCTTCACTCTACCCCTCATCCAAGTTGCAGTAGAAGCCGGCATGCCGAGTCACCAGCAGTTTCCAGTAGTGCGCAGCGCAGGAGGGCTCAGCAGCCACCTCCAAATCAGCCATAGCCAGGAACCCAGACGCACAGGCGGTCTTTGATGCTGCTCGTGCTTTACGGGGGTTAGAGGCAGGAAACACAGGCGCATCATATGTTCAGCCTATCGTGCAACCCCCGCCTGGCTCAACGCAGCCAGCTATCCGCACCAGTGGCATAATTGGGCAAACTATCGGAACCCCATGTTTAGTCCCGGCACTGCGAGACGCATGTATGCCCCCGGATTTCAAGGGTCCTCGCAAGGTCCCTAATTATACAGCTGATTTGGAGCCGGCCGAGTGGATCGAAAGTTATGAGCTAGCCATGGACATGTTAGAAGCCAACGATGCTGTTTGTGCTCGATACTTACCTCTGATGTTGGACACCCAGCATGTACTTGGTTGAAAAATCTGCCGGCAAATTCAATTAGCACCTAACAAGAGTTGAAGGAGTGCTTTGGTAAGAACTTCCAGGGAACCTGCAAATGTCCAACCACCATTGTCGATCTAGAGCATTGTGTTTAGCGTGATGATGAGTTGGTACATCATTGGTCACGCCGGATTGTAGAAATTATCCACTCTTCGGATAGCGTCACAGCTCAGCAAGCTGTCCTTGTCCTGGAAAGAAATTGTAAATTCCAGCCTTTGGTTAAGAAGTTAGGGCGTCTCAAAAGGAAGGTCAAGGACATGGGTGATCTCATGGATGTCTTAACTCGGTATACCCAGTCAGACAACACAAAGGATCCAACTTCCGATAACGAGAAGTCTGGCAAGGGCAAGAAAAACGGTGGCAAGGGTCATCAACAAAATAATGCCAATGGAAATAACAACAACAATCACAAGCGTAAGAATCACGAGGGAGGTTCTGATGTTGTTGCAAACACCAACACTGGTCCTAAAAATCAGCGTCAGAACAATGGCCCCAGGAAGCCCTTTTCTGGTAATCGCCCTCGTAGTTACGAGGAGGCTCTCAAGGGTCCGTGTCGAAAACATAGTTTTGATGGTAAGCCGGCCAACCATTCATGGGAAAACTGCTTTATCATGCAGGAATATTCAAAGTGAATCTTTCAGAATCATCACAACGGTGGCGGCAATGGCAGACATCCAAGCAATCCTGAACCCGACAATTCCGGGGGCGGCTTCCAGGGAGCCGGCTCGCAGGGGCACTATGCAGGTCCCGGGTTCCAGGGTAACTTCGGTCCAAGTTCCGGGTTTCAGGGGGCTGGTAATGGTGGAAGCAACAATCAGCGCAACAACCAAGGAAATCCGAATCAGGGAGGTCAGTCCGGGTTCCAGAGAAATCCTAAGCAGTTGAACTGTGGGCAATATCATGTTTTCACTACGAGTACTTGCAAGTGCGACCGGAAGCCTCAGTGGCGAGCTGTCAACATAGTTGAGCCGGCAGTCCCTTACTACTTAAACTGGTCAGAGCAAGTAGTGACTTGGAGTCGGGAAGATCACCCCCCACAGATTGATAATCCCGGGGGTCTTGCATTGGTGGTCGCCCCGCAAGTCGGCGGTTACACGCTGACCAAGGTACTCATGGACGGAGGAAGCAGTATCAACATTCTCTATGATGATACTTTCAGGCGGATGAATTTGTCCGAGAAACAGCTCACCCCATCCTCTACTGTCTTTCATGGCATTGTTCCTGGCAAGTTGGCTTACCCTATTGGCATAATCTCTCTGGAAATCGTCTTTGGTACTGAGTTCAACTATCGCTCGGAGTTCTGTCGTTTGAGGTAGTCAAGGTCAAGAGTCCATATCATGCCCTGTTCGGGAGTCCGGCTTATGCGCGGTTCATGGCGCGGCCATGTTATGTTTACGTGAGGCTAAAGATGCCTAGGCTAGAAGGCACTATCACTGTCAATGGTAATAGGAAAGTTGCCCTCGAGTGCAAGGAGGGAGATGCGGCTTACGCTGAGATGGCCTGTGCGGCTGAGGAATTGAAATTCTACTAGGCCAGCGTTGACCCAGCTGATATGACCTCTCTGAAGAAACCAACAATAGAGGCTAATCCTTTGCTCAAGTTCAAGTCGGCCAGAGACACCAAGCAAGTTGATTTCACCCCAGGTGATTCTTCTGAGCAGTTCACCATCGGGGCGAATATGGATCCTAAATAGGAAAGCGTGCTCATCGAGTTCATCCGTGAGAATCAAGACATCTTTGCATGGATACCTTCCGACATGCCTGGTGTATTGAGAGAACTCGCTGAGCACTCCCTTAATGTTGATCCTAAGTTCAATCCTGTACGGCAATATCTCAGTCGTTTTAACGAGGAGATATGCAAGGCCATTGGAGAAGAAGTGGCCCGGCTCCTAGCTTCCGGGTTCATCGTTGAAGTATTTCATCCTGAGTGGGTGTCTAACCCAGTGCTTGTTCTGAAGAAAAACGGGACTTGGCGGATGTGTGTCGACTACACTGACTTAAACAAAGCGTGTCCTAGCGACCCATTCGCTTTGACCCGCATTGACCAGATCATTGATGCTAGGGCTGGCTGTGAGTGTTTGTGTTTTCTGGATGCTTATTCTGGTTATCATCAGATCAAGATGAAGGAGGAGGACCAGGAAAAGACAGTTTTTATCACGCCCTTTGGAGCTTTCTGTTATACGTTGATGCCGTTTGGTCTGAAGTGTGCGCAGGCGACTTATCAGTGCTATGTCCAGAATTTTTTTCACAAGCAGATCGGGCGCAACGTTCATGCATATGTTGATGATATCATGGTCAAGTCTCGGAAGAAGGAAACTTTATTGGATGATCTGAAGGAGATGTTTGATAGCCTGCGAGTTTACAAGATGAAGCTCAACCTGGCCAAGTGTGTGTTCGGTGTACCGGCGGGAAAGTTGCTTGGCTTTCTTATCTCTGAGCGTGGTATTAAGGCTAACTGAGAAAAAATCAAGGCTGTCACAACTCTGAAGAAGCCGGCCAATATCAATGCTGTCCAGAAGTTGATAGGCTGTGTTGCAGCCTTGAGTCAGTTCATTAGCCGACTTGGCGAGAAGGCAATCCCTCTGTATTAGCTTCTAAAGAAAACAAATAAATTTGTCTAGAATGATGCTGCTGATAAAGCTTTCGAGTCCCTCAAAAAGCAATTATCTGAGCCGCCAATCCTTGCTTCTCCTCAGGACAAGGAGCCAATGTTACTATACATTGCTGCTAACAACAAGGCTGTTAGCATTGCAGTTGTTATAGAACGCAAGGAGGAAGGCAAGGAATACCCTGTCCAGCGACCGTTGTACTACGTCAGCGAGGTTTTAACAGAGTCTAAGCAATGGTACCCGCATTGGAAGAAGCTGGTTTATGGCGTGTTCATGGCAAGTCAAAAATTGAAGCATTATTTTCACGAGCACCCCATTACTATCGTCAGTTCTGCACCTCTTGGGGATATAATTCAGAACAGAGAAGCGACAAGCCGGGTTGCAAAGTGGGCTATTGAGCTTAGCCCACATCATCTCAAGTATGTACCATGGGCCACCATTAAATTTCAGGCTCTGGTGGAGTTCATCAATGGCTGGACTGAGTTACAAGCTCTAGAGGAAAAGCCGAATACCACATATTGGACGATTCACTTCGATGGGTCCAGGCAATTGGAAGGCTCGGGGGCTGGAGTTGTGATAACTTCCCCGTGAGGTGATAAATTTTTTTATGTCTTGAGGCTTATGTTTTCCTGTACTAACAATGCAGCAGAATATGACGCTTTAATTCATGGGCTTTGTATGGCTAAGGAAATGAACCTTAGCCTGATTAGATGTTTGGGTGACTCAGACTTGGTGGTTCAGCAGGTCTCTGGGACGTGGGATTCCAAGGACCCCCTCGTGGCGGCTTATAGACACGCAGTTACAAATATTGCTGAACACTTCAAAGGATACCAGGTCGATCACATTGATCACCTGCTTAACGAGGCAGCAGATGCACTGTCTCGTTTGGGGTCTCAGCGGAAGCCTATTCCACCCAATGTTTTCCTGGATGTTTTGCACAACCCGTCAGTCAAATTACCGATGGAGGAGGACATTGCTATTCCCAATCCAGAAGCAGCATTGGTGGCCGCTATTCATGCTATACCAGATTGGACAGTGCCTTACCTGGCGTATCTTAGTAAAAGCACATTTGCTCCCTTGGTGGATTTGGTAATTCATAACAACATATATCTCATTGAACTAATGTCCATTCAAGATTAAGATTTCAGGATGTTCAATGATTGGCATGGCATGGACTAGAGATATGGAACCCTCAAAATGCTAAGGACAAGGATTGGCAAAAGATCAAGACTCTACATGTTTGGTTTAGTGATCCAAGATCACATTGAGTGCATAGGAAAGCCAATACTATTAAAAGGGGATGAGGTGTTGCTTAATGGCCTTTTTGCTCAAGTGCTTAGTGACAGTACTCCTAAACCCTCAACCACTCTCTCTAACCAAATATGTCCACAACCTACATTCCAACTCCGCCCCACCGAAATTTCCTATCCGGAGCCACCGAGTTCATCCAAGACTTAGCCACTGCCAAAACCCTAACAAATCGGATCCACCGAAATGGATCTCGGTCTCACCGAGATGGCCTTGCCAACTCTCTGTAATCGTTTGCACTTACTTCGGTCTCACCGGGTTTTGCAAATCGGTCTCACCGAGATGGCTTGCCAACTCTCTGTTGCCTTATTGCTTCACTTCGGTCTTACCGAGTTGATGCAATCGGTGCCACCGAGATGAGGTTTGCCCTAGCCATTGCACTTCGGTCCATCCGACTTGTTCGTATCGGTCCCACCGATATTCCTAAAGTTCATATCTTTTACACAGTTCGGTGCTACCAATATTATCGTTTCGGTGCCACCGAGTTGGGTCAAAAGTGTGTAACGGTTGGATTTTGTGTGGAGGCTATATATACCCCTCCATCACTCCCTTCTCAGTAGGGAGAGCCATCAGAACGTGCCTACACTTCCACCATACATTTTCTGAGAGAGAACCACCTACTCATGTGTTGAGATCAAGCTATTCCACTCCTACCATTTGAATCTTGATCTCTAGCCTTTCCCAAGTTGCTTTCCACTCAAATCCCTCTTCCACCATAGCCAAATCTGTGAGGAGTTGTTTGAGTGCTGGGAAGACTATCATTTGAAGCACAAGAGCAAGGAGTTCATCAACAACACACCATCTATTACCTTTTGGAGAGTGGTGTCTCCTAGATTGGTTAGGTGTCACTTGGGAGCCTCCAACATGATGTGGATTTGAACCAAGGAGTTTGTAAGGGCAAGGAGATCGCCTACTTCGTGAAGATCTACCCCGAGTGAGGCTAGTCCTTCGTGGACGTAAGCCATGGTGGAATAGACAAGGTTGCTTCTTCGTGGACCCTTCGTGGGTGGAGCCCTCCGTGGACTCGCGCAGCCGTTACCCTTCGTGGGTTGAAGTCTCCATCAACGTGGACGTACGATAGCACCACCTATCGGAACGACGCCAAAAACCACCGTGTCTTCATTGCGTTTGAAATCTCCGATCCCCTCCTTTACTTACATATGCAATTGTTTACTTTCCGCTGCTATACTCTTAGAATTGCATGTGTAGGGTGATGCTTAACATGTACTATTGCTAAAATCTGCCCACAACTAAAATTGGCAAAATGTTAGGTTTTATTTGGTCAAGTAGTCTAATCACCCCCCCTCTAGACATACTTTCGATCCTACAAGTGGTATCAGAGCTTTGGTCTCCGTAAAGCCTTGATTTCCATTGTTTTGGTGATCATAGCCTTGGTTTCACAACCTAGGAGAGTATGGCGTCTAGTGAGGGTAACTTTCACCGTAGAGGTCCATATTTTGATGGTACAAACTTTGCTAGTTGGAAACATAAGATGAAAATGCATATTCTTGGTCATAACCCCGCCGTTTGGGTTGTTGTTCGTGTTGGCTTGCAAGGTGAGTTCTTTGAGGATGGCAAGGAACCGGATCGTGAAGCAACCCCGGAAGAATTGAAGATGTTGCAATACAATGCTCAAGCTTGTGACATTCTATTCAAAGGTTTATGTCCCGAAGAATTCAACAAAATCAACCGCCTCGAGAATGCAATGGAAATTTGGGATACTTTGGTTGATATGCATGAGGGTACCGAGTCCGTCAAGGAATCTAAGTTGGATGTGCTTCAAAGTCAACGTGACAAGTTCAAGATGAAGGATGGTGAAGGAGTCGCTGAGATGTACTCTAGGCTTGCTCTCATCACAAATGAGATTGCCAGCTTAGGAAGTGAAGAGATGACCAACAAATTCATCATCAAGAAGATACTTAGAGCTTTGGATGGAAAATATGATACCGCCTGCACATTGATCCAAATGATGCCAAATTACAAAGATCTCAAGCCCACGGAAGTCATTGGAAGGATTGTTGCTCATGAAATATCACTCAAGGACAAAGAAGAGATGCACAACAAATCAAGTGGTGCTTACAAATCCTCAACCGATGCTCCAACAACTCCAAGTGACAAGCTAGTATCCAATGAACAGATTAGCCTAATGGTGAAAAGATTCAACAAGTTCTACAAGAACATAGGGAAAGAAAGAAGCTCTAGCTCAAGACATTATGAGAGAAGATCATCAAGTCGTGACCGTAATTGTTACAATTGTGGGAAGCCCGGACACTACTCCAATGAGTGTACGGCTCCCTACAAGAAAAGAGACGAATCACCAAGAGGGAGACATAGAAGAGATGAATCACCTCATAAGGAGAGACGGAGTAGAGATGATCGTTATGAACGAAGACACTCTCGAAGAAGCAAGGATTCGGAGAGGAAGGACAAGTCATCCAAGAGCTACACAAGAAGAAGACATCAAGCTCATGTTGGTGAATGGGTTTCCGGGTCCGACTCCGACAATCACTCCGAAAGAAGTTATCACTCCAACTCCGACTATAGTCAAGATGAAGGTGTTGCCGGACGTGCACTTGTGTCATCCAACTCCTATGATCTATTTGACTCACCAAATGAAGGAATTGGAAGATGCTTCATGGCAAAAGGCCTCAAGGTATCACACCCCGAGTATCTTGATTTCAATAGTGATGAAGATGATTTGCTTGGTGATGATGATTTACTTATTGACAAGGATAGTAATGTGAGCTATAATGAAAATGCTAGTAATCATGATAGTCAAGAGGAAACGAGTGACAATGCTATGAAGGAGATTGAGCGTCTAACTAAAGAACTAAATGCTCTTAAGTTAGCTCATGAAACAACTCAAGAGGATCTTAGAGAACTTCTAAGAACTCATGAGAAGCTACGCTTCGAGAAGCTAAATTTAGAGCAAGAGCATGAGTTTCTTAAAGCTATCAATGACGATCTTCGACAGAAGAGTTCTTCATATCTTGCCAAACGTTTACTCTTGTCTACCTTTATGCCACAAGTTAAACCTAAGCAAACTAGCAACAAGGGTAAAAATGGTTCTACCTCTAGTAGTAACAATAACAATGCTAGATCCAATGTTGTTGCTTCTAGTAGTTCTATTGATTCCACTAATGATTCTCTTAGCCAAGTTACACTTGAGCAAGAAAATGTGCTATTGAAAGGGATTATAGAAAAAGGTGTCTACAAGAGTCTTGCCGGGAGTAAGCAATTTGAGGAAATTGTACGCAAGCAAGGAAGGCACCGGAAGAACCAAGGTGTTGGTTTTGAACAAAAGTTCAATGCCAATGGAGTTGAGTGGGAAGAAGATCAATACCCCAAGACGAAGTTTGTTCCTCAACAAGAGAAGTATGATCCTACTTCCTTCAAGGGAACACGAGCTCAAGAAGATCTTCCACCACAAGACCACAAGCTAAAATGCAAGGATAAGCTTCAAGAAGAGATTGATTCATTTGAAGAAGCTCCTCAAGCCTTGGTCAAGTGGGTTCCCAAGACTTCATCAAGTGCTACTACAACTCCAAGGATTCCCATCAAGTTGATGTGGGTCCAAAAGAAGAAGAACTAGAGAGTTCTTGAGGGTGACTCCGCCAACAAACTTCACTCATATTCTTTATGGCAAGGACTCGTGCAACCAACTTCCACATTTTGCACTAGTTCATGGAGTCACAAACCCTCTTGTTGGTAAGGCAAGGGACAAGGTACTCAATGCATTCATGGACATCATCATATGTGTATTTCACTCTATGTCTATGGATATCCTTGTATGTTCCTTGTGTGGGACTAACCCATGTAGGTATTGAAAGCACAAAACTCCAAAGGATTGCTCCCAACTCTTGATGGTCTACATCAACTTTGAGCATCCACATCTTCATCATCTACATGAAGTCATCATCGACAAAACCCAAGGTTAGTTCATCCCTCTTAGGGGGGATATCACATCTAGGGGGAGCTTTGCTCTAAACAATTGAGCTAAAGCAACTCTAATGGTGTGAACACATCAATGATTTATGAAAAAGTGGCAACCCCACTTGTGCTTAAATGATGAGTATGACCTATGATCAAATGTTCTCATTTGGCTCCTAAGTCAATATACTCATATATAGATGACCTAGTCATCGCCATTGCTTGATAGATGCTAGAATTGGTTGTGCATGTTTGACACATATTTCATTTGCTATCTTATTGTGTGAGCATGTTGGTTTGCATGTTTTCATCATTCGAGGACATCCATTTGTTGTTTTGATTGTATTGGTTTTTTTGGCCAAGTGGATGTACAAGAATGCCTAAGTACCTTCTCTAGCTATCTATGCTTTCTTGTCTCAAATTCTATTCTTGCTGCATCACAAAAATTGAACAAGTCATTTTCGGACCCTCCGGGTGAGGAGCACTCGGAGCCACCGATCTGAAAGGGCTGAACCTCCAAAACCTTCTATCTAATTTCGGCCGAACCAATTCACTCAAACTCGGTCCAACCGAAATCACTTAGATTGATCTAGGTTTTCCATCTCGGTGCAACCGAGTTGAACCACTTCGGAGCCACCGATGTGCTGACCTGCGTGCAGTTACACATATCGGTGCCACCGAGTTGTCCAACTCGGCGCCACCGATAGCGTACGGGTATATATATCGCGCGGACTGAACGGTTGAAATTTCTCGACCTCACTCGTTCCTGCTCCCTGTTGCTGCCGTCGCCCTTCGTCTTCGGACTTTGCCATCTGAGGGTGTCCCGGACTAGGGGGTACTCGGGCTGCCGGCCTATCTCTCATAGGCCGGACTGGTGGGCCGCTCTCTACTCATCGATGGAAGGCCGGATTTTGGGCGACCCCGTCTATCAGAACGAAACCTCCGAAGACTTGGCGTCTCCTCCAATGAATAAGTGGCGTAACCTGCATGTCTATCCCCTGATGGTAACCGACCATGTGTAACCCTAGGACCTCCTCGTGTCTATATAAACCAGAAGGTCTAGTCCGTAGAGGATCATATTCACAACCTAGGGTTTAGCCCATCTAATCTCGAGGTAGATCATCTCTGTAACCTTCATAAAATCACATCAATACAATCAAGCAGGACGTAGGGTATTACCTCCTCGAGAGGGCCCGAACCTGGGTAAATCGCTGTCTCTACGTTCCCTGTTACCATCGACTCCTTGACCCATAGTTCGGATCCCCTACCCGAGATCTGCCGGTTTTGGTACCGACATTGGTGCTTTCATTGAGAGTTACGTCGTGGGTCGCCAAGGATCAATGGCTCGCCGTCCCCGGACAACTCTTCGTCAATGGAATCTGCAGCGGGGACATCGCCGTCCCGGACTTCTCTTCCCTTCAGCGACGGAATCCGCAGCGGGGACACCTTCGTCCCCGGACAGCTCTTCGCGTTCGGCAGCATTGTGTTGCACGCCGATCCGACCGGTCACCTCGACCGGGTCGGCAGCTTCGCCCCCGAGCAGGAAATCAGATTCGGCGGCCTTGAGTACGTCGCCGATGCTCGAGGCGATCTGGTCTTCGCTGGGTTCTCGGCTTTACCCGAGGAACCAGCCAATCCCGAGGCCTTGACCTCAGATTCCTTCCCCGCCCCCGTCCCCAGGGCGGGCCTCGGTTCGGCTCTGACCTTGAGTTTGGATCCGATCCCGGTGCCGGAAAAGCAAGGGTCACCCTTGGCCGAACACACTCCCGTTATCGGCACGCCGGAGCTCAACTCCGATGGCAGCCCAAACATCGATCCGGTGGACCCCTTGATTTTAAGTGAGATGCTAGACCGGATCTAGATGATAAAAATCGCGGATGGCCCTTCCTCGGACTAGGAGCAGGTTGGACATGATGCCAGCCGCGGGGAATTTCGCGTCCCTCCCACCACCCACTTGGTAGCCACTGTCGAAGATTTAACCGACATGCTGGACTATGCCTCCGAGGAAGCTGACGACAAGGACGAGGACTTTGACATCCCGCCCTACACGGATACCTTCCTTGCCACTACCAATACCGGAAAGTGGACCGCCACCTCCACCTATGACGTTTACATAGTTGACACTCCCATGAAGGACGGTGACACAACCAAGAAGAACGGCGACGATCCCACCGAAGAACCGCCCAGACGCCGACGACGGCGAGCTAGAGGGCGGGGAAAGGGCAAGGAAAATCACACAGACACGAACGGCACCAGAGATACCAAGACTCCGGACAACTTGGGGGAGCTCGGCGATACCACGCCCGAGCATCGACCCGACGCCCTAGAGGGGCGCGAGGACCAGGGTGACCCTGAGGACCTCGATGATTCCGAGGACATCAATTACCTCCCTCCATCCGAAGAGGAAGATAGCCTCGGACCCGAAGACTTTATCGTCCCTGAGGATCCCCTGGAAAAAGAAAAATTCAAGCGGCAACTCATCGCCACTGCCCGAAGCTTGAAGTTGAAACAACAACAGCTAAAGGCCGAACAGGATATGCTCAACGACAGATGGACAATGGTCTTAGCTGCCGAAGAAGGCCTCGACGATCAACTTCAGGGCCAATACAAGAGTTACCCACGGCAGCGCCTACTCCCAGAATTCGAGGATGAGGCCCTCGAGCCCCTGCCTCCCAGACGAACCTACACAAACCAGCCCGACCGCCCCCCTCGAGGATGAGATAGGCCGGCTGTGGAAATCGAGCTCCCACCCGCGCCCCCTCGAGGACGAGATAGAGCGGCCGGAGAAGCCGACTACCCACCCGCGCCCCCTCGAGGATGGGATAGAGCGGCTGGAGAAGCCGAGCTCCCACCCGTGCCCCCTCGAGGACGGGATAGGGCGGCCAGGGAAGCCAAATACCCACTCGCGCCCTCCCGCCGTGCAGGCAAAGACCCGGTTCAACCGGATGACCAATACGATCTGCGCCACGACCTGAACGCACGAGCGATTCAGTCGAGATCCATCTATGGATCCACAGGATATGCACCCGCTGGACGGGATGGATACCAGGCCTGGCGCGATAGAAACGACAGAGCTCGGGAGCAGCACCGTGCCCGGATGACAACCGATCTACGGCATGATGTGGCCCGGGCCAGGGGCGCCGCACACCCAATGTGTTTCACTGACAAGGTGATGCAGCATCAGTTCCCCGAGGGGTTTAAACCCGTTAATATAGAATCCTATGATGGGACAACTGACCCAGCTATGTGGATTGAGGATTTTCTTCTCCACATTCATATGGCTCGAGGAGATGATCTCCATGCTATCAAGTACTTACCGCTGAAACTCAAGGGACCGGCCAGGCATTGGTTGAATAGCCTACCCGAAAACTCCATCGGAAGCTGGGAAGAGCTCGAAGATGCATTCCGAGCTAACTTTCAAGGCACCTATGTTCGGCCACCGGACGCCGATGACCTGAGCCATGTCATTCAACAGCCCGGAGAGTCAGCCCGGCAATTCTGGAACCGGTTCTTGACCAAGAAGAACCAGATCGTCCACTGTCCGGACGCCAAAGCAATTGCAGCATTCAAGCACAGTATTCGGGACGAATGGCTCGCCCGTCAGCTCGGCCAAGATAAACCGAGAACAATGTTGGCCCTTACCTCCCTAATGACCCGCTTTTGCGCGGGTGAGGTTAGCTGGCTAGCTCGTCGAAGCAACAACCCCGAAGACCCCAGCACTTCAGAGACCCGGGACGGAAACAGGAAACCCCGGCGCAATAGGAACAATAAGCGCCGGCACTCAAACAACGGCGGTGAAGCCGATGATACAGCGGTAAACGCCGGATTCAGCGGCTCAAAATCGGGACAGCGGAAAAAAACCTCTAAAGGGAACCGAGATGCCCCGTCCGCACTGGATAGAATATTGGATAGGTCCTGCCAGATTCACGGCACCCCCGACAAGCCAGCTAACCACACCAACCATAACTGTTGGGTAATTAAGCAGGCCGGCAAAGCCACAGCCGAAGAACAGTGCAAGGGCCCCCGCAGTGAGGACGATGACGAACCTCGCGGGCCGAACAATGGAGGCCAAAAACAGTTCCCTCCAGAGGTCAAAACCATGAACATGATCTATGTCACGCACATACCAAAGAAGGAGCGGAAACGTGCGCATCGGGATGTCTACGCCTTAGAGACGGTAGCCCCGAAATTCAACCCGTGGTCGGCTTGCCCGATCACTTTCGACCGTCGAGACCATCCGACCAGTATACGCCATGGAGGAACGGCGGCTATGGTACTCGACCCCATCGTGGACGGATTTCACCTCACTAGGGTCCTTATGGACGAAGGTAGCAGTCTTAACCTGCTTTACGCAGATACAGTGAGGAAGATGGGGATCGACCCGTCAAGGATCAAGCCCAGCAACACCACCTTTAAAGGTGTAATCCCAGGCATCGAGGCACGCTGCTCGGGATCCATGACTTTGGAAGTAGTCTTCGGCTTGCCCGATAACTTCCGCGTCGAGGACTTAATCTTCGATATTGTCCCTTTCCGCAGTGGTTATCACGCACTCCTCGGACGGACCGCCTTCGCTCGCTTTAACATCGTCCCTCACTATGCGTACCTGAAGCTCAAGATGCCAGGACCAAGGGGCGTTATTACCATCAACGGTAATACCGAGCGCTCGCTCCAAACAGAGGAACACACTGCGGCTCTAGCCGCCGAAGTCCAAGCCGCCGAAGAGGCGTCGCAAGCCCAGTCCACTGCCAAGACACTGGACGCACGCAAGCGCTCCCGAGCTGCAGCCTCGGTTCCGGCACCCTCCCATGCTCACCCCAAATAGGGATACGCGCCCCACAGCACGGCCCACCTAGTCGTGAAATACGTACCTCGAGTACACAATTTCGCGCTCAAAATTCCATGGGCAGCTGTGGGGACACATAAAACAAAGGCCAAGAGCTCGGTTCGACCGCCAAATGGCCAAACTGGTGTCTTCGAATTAACATCGACGACGGGCACCATCTAGGGCCTGATCAGCGTCAAGCTGATATACCACGGCGACTTCTCAAACCCTTTTTTTAAGGGCTCATCCGCCAAAGATTACTACTTCCGCCGAACACACGGCAGACAGCTTCGCTTCCATGGAAGCCTCTTGAAGAGCAAAGGCGCAGACATGCAACAGGGCATAGTAGGGACGTCAAACCACTCATGAAGGCCCTGTGTAAACCTTTACTCTCAATATATACATTTCTTTAAAAGTATCTATTCAAGTTACTTCGGCAATACGGATTGTACGGTTGGACGTCACACATTCAAAGGAAATAAAGACCACTTTATTATGGTATACTCGTGCAGTCATTCACGTTGCATATTCCTTTCCGCCTTTTTTTAGCCGAAGTAAACTATCACGATACACCCATTTCAAACCGGCTAATAGACCGGGGGCTCGAACATAGATCTTGCCTTAAAACTTTATCTCGGCACTTATCTTTTTTTTATGTGCTCGGCGTCACGGATCTTGCATTATATGAATCAGTTCCGAATTGCGTCTTTTTTCAATAGTTGGGTTGCCTGGCTCCTGTGTTTACACTCTTACGTTCCGCATTGTTCGGCTAAGAGGGTAAAGGGAGAACCACTGCGATTGTACTTCTAGCTAGCCTGGTTAAGTAACTCAATGGAGAAAGCCGAAAACTGACTGTCCCCATAAACAAGAACTGGTCGGCGATCCGATGACTGGTGTTAACCTACAATTGTTGGAGGTTCGTCCGTGTTACACGAAGGGTTCTCTGTTACAGAAACCATGTGATCAACCGTGGCTCGTCCGAATATCACAAACACCGGGGGCTCGTCACCGGCCCCCACCGTCAAGCTCCTCTGGCTAAGTGAAAGCACTAAAACCGCATAGTCTGATTGCCTGGTTTTCCGTACATACAACCGCCTTCGGGCACCGAGACGTAGGCTAAGGGTTTACGTATTACAAGAAAACACCCCATACAATATTTGCAAGGGGGCTGAAGCGAACGACTGGTAACTTTCAGATTACAAACGGCCGCACAAGAGTCGAAATTAACAGAAAACAGGCATTATATCCCCAGCCAACCAACTTGCATTACAATAAAGCAAACGTTTCAACTCCTTGGTTACGAGGAAATTCAATCTACTCATAGATTACATCTTTTGAGCATTGGGCCTCTATCGCCCGAGCACCCTCCATAACGGTGGGAAAGTATTGCTCGGGGCGCCTATGCTCCTTCCCTGGCGGCGGAGGTCCGGTGGCCATCTCGGCTGGCTTTATCTTCGGCCAATGTACCATTGTTTTGCCGAAGGCCATCCGTGCCCCCTCGATGCATGCAGAGCGCTTCCAGGCGTCGATCTGGGAAGTGGCATCGTACAACCTCTGCACCAGACCGAAGTAGATGCTCGGTAGCGGTTCCGCTTGCCATAGCTTCACGCAGAGGTCCTTCATCATCGGCTCCGCCATCCGATGCAGCTCCATCAGCTGCTTCATCTGGTTGTTGAGGAGCGGAGGATGCTCGGGCGCTTGAAATTGCGCCCAGAACAGCCTCTGTTCGGCTCGACCCTCATTAGCAGCGAAGAATCTAGCCGCGTCCGCCACACTCTTCGGGAGGTCCGCAAAGGCGCCTGGGGAACGCCATACTCGCGTGAGCAATGCGAACCTGTTACCTCTAAATATACTTTGTAGCAAGTACGGCTTACCGTCCGCAATAAGCCTGACTTGGCGGAGCTCTTCTTGGTAGCCGTGAGCCTCTGTCCGCGCTTCCTTAGCCACCGCCGCTAACGAGGTCAGCTCGGTGGCTTGCTCCTTATTCTTCTGCTCGAGGGCCTCGCACCTTGTGACGGCATCCCCGAGCTCTTGCTGCACCTCCAGCACCCTGGCCTCGTGCTTCTCACTAACAATTCTTAGTGCAGCTAGCTCGGCAGCCTCTTGTTCGGCTGCCGACCTCTGCGCCGCCGCTCCTAGCTGAGCCGTCCTCAGCTCGGCCTTGAGGTTTTCGACCTCCGCGGTGGCAGCTGCAGTAAAATCAGTCAACTCCGTCAGGATACCTTGAACCCTGCTTACAACAAAAGCGGTTGCAATCTTGAATACAGCTTGGACTTGGCTTGCGCATCGTCGAACCTCCTGTTCACCAGGCTCAGGTCATCCTCGGAGCTTTTCAGCTTCTGATTCAGCTCGGCCAACTCCTCGGCATTGGCGGCTGCGGCCGAAGATGATGCCTGTGCATTATCATACGTAGGTTAATACCCGAGATATTGATTTTCGATCCTCTGACTAGCTTTGTTCAAAACCAATTAGAGTCTTGGGGGCTACTGTGTATGAGGCTATACATTTACACAAAAGAATTTTTCTAAGGAGAAATCATTACTTCGCTCACCTTGAAGCCGGTAAGAAGGCCACTTAAGGCCTCCTTCAGTCCGTTATCTACGGACTGAAGACTTTGCAACACCGCGCCCACGAGGACACGGTGCTCTTCGGAGATAGAGGAGCTGGTTAGAGCATCCTCCATCTCATCCGGCCACCCGGTCGACGCCCGCTCCGGGGCGGGCGGGGGTGGTGGTGGCGCTCTGGTTCCTTCCCTCTCGAAGTCCGGGGCGCCGGACTCCGGATGCCTTGACGTCTTCGGAGTTGTGCTCGGAGAAAGCTCGGCTCGTCCGAGCTCCTCTTTGTTCACTAGAGGGGCCCTCCCCTCTTGGTCTTCGGCGACCGAGGCGTTCACCTCGGCCATGATAGTATCGCCTCCTCCCCCTGTATGTGGCACGGGAGGAGTCCTCCTCGATAGGACCTCCTCGGCCTCCTTGACGATTGGGGAAGGCGAGGCGCGAGATCCAGAGCCGCTCTCCGCTAGCGCCGCCGGTGGAGAATCCCCCTCCGAAGATCGGTCGGTGGGGAGATCGCACAGCGGACTGCAAAATTACAAACGGGAACATGGTCAGTATCAAACCCAGTTCAGCTAAAGACGGTCAAGCGGTTGCTAGAGCGCGTACCTTTGAGCCTGCGGCTTGGCCCTAGGAATTTTCTGAGGAACCTCTTCGGAGGCCTCAGAGTCCTCGGCAGAAGCCGAGCAATCGCCAGACAAGGTTACCTTGGCCTTGCACGGTCTTTTGGGAGCGGGCTGAGGCGGCTCCTCCTCGGCATCCTCGGACGCCGCCCTTTTCCTTGTTCAGGAGGAATCGTCTTCCTCCCTGTCCTCTCCCTGTTCCTTCTCCTCCTCCTGCACGGAGGGAGCATTGGTGTCCCCGGATCTAGCACCCGGGGGTCCTCGGGACCGGAGGCCCTCTCTGGCCTCCCTCTACTGGTCCTTCTTTTTCTCTTTCTTCTCCGGCACCTCGTATGGCTCCGCGGCCAGCATGGCCGTCAACAGGGACATCCTGGGTCCCTCTGGCAGCGGCGCCGAACTGTCGATCCGCTGGGCCTTCTTCAGCCATTTCTGCGGATGAGGAAATAAAAAGCTAAGTACCTTATTAAAAGGGAACAGTTCGGATTCAAGAACATTGCTAATCATACCTCCCGTGGGGGGTTTGCGGCATCGAGGCCGACGTCCTCCTCCGCGGCCGGCCATTCCTTCTGCGGCTTGAACAGCGCCTTCCATAGTTGAGCGTGGGAGGTGCGGAAGAAGCTACACACGGTGACCGGATCTTCGAGCTTGAAGGCCCACATGGGGGAAGCCATGTCTTGGAATGGAAGGATCCGGCGGCCGAGCATAATCTGGATCATGTTGACCAGCTCGACGCCCTTCTCTATCATCTTGGAGATCCGGCTCTGTAGCAGCACCACCTCCTTATTCGACCCCCAGTCAAGGCCCTTCTTGGTCCGTGAGACCAGCCTTGTAGGGGGTCCAGGTCGAAAGGTCGGAATCGCCTCCCAGTCTGCGCTCCTCAGCTTTGTGATATAGAACCATTCCTTTTGCCAAATCTTGACGGTCTCGATAAAGGTACTGTCCGGCCACTCCACTCGCGAAAGCTTGCTGACCATCGCCCCCCTGCAGTCCGTCTGCTGGCCATCTACTATCTTCGGCTTGACGTTGAAGATCTTCAGCCACAGGCCGAAGTGTGGCCGGACCCGGAGAAAGGCCTCGCAGATGATGATGAAGGCCGAGATATGGAGGAAGGAGTTCGGCGCGAGGTCGTGGAAGTCGAGTCTGTAGAAGAACATGAGGCCCCTAACGAAGGGGTGAAGGGGGAAACCCAAACCCCGGATGAAGTGGGGCACAAACACCACCCTCTCACCCGGCCGCGGCGTGGGGATGGCCTGGCCCGCCTCCGGAGCACGGTGGGCGACGTTGGCCGAAAGGTGGCCCGCACTCTTCAACTCCAAGATGGCACTGTTGGTGACGCTAGAGGCCTCCCACTTGCCCTTGGATCCCGAACCCGCCATTGCTGGATTGGGCGGGCGGATGGAAGGGCTCTTGGATGGGAAAATGGATCTGGGCGCTGGAGCTCAAGCGACGGGGAAGGCAATGGCGGAAGGGGGGAATGAAAGCGTGCGACAGAAACAAGGACTGTGCCCCTTTTATGGGCTGTAAAACCCACGGTCCCTTTACTGCGCCGCAGTCCTCGCCATTTCCCCATGTAACCGTAACATTATGCGCGTGTGGGATGAGGCGGATTTTTGATCATATCCCTTGAAAACAGGACACGATCTCCATATCGATGGGACGTGCCAATGAAAACTTCCTTGAACTGCGAATCGAGTTTTTTCATAAACCAACTCATGGTCGTGGCAAGGTGTGACCCTTCGTAAAAGTTGTCAGATGAAGACACTGTTCGCACCAAACCGGCTAGCCATCGGGGCTAAGTTATTATTATACTTCTTTACCGTGGTACAGCTTGGCGTATAAATGACCGGGCAATGCTTAAGAATACAACTCGGAGTAATACAGGCCTGTTACCGGTGTCACGGAGGAAAGTGAACTGGTCCACGAAGCCAATAGTGTTCGGCGTCTACCTCGGCTTCGAAGACTAGTTCGGGGGCTACTGATGGTGTCCCAGACTAGGGGGTACTCGGGCTGCCGGCCTATCTCTCATAGGCCGGACTGGTGGGCCGCTCTCTACTCGTCGATGGAAGGCCGGATTGTGGGCGACCCTGTGTATCAGAAGGAAACCTCCGAAGACTTGGCGTCTCCTCCAAGGAATAAGTGGCGTAACCTACATGTCTATCCTCTGATGGTAACCGACCATGTGTAACCCTAGGACCTCCTGGTGTCTATATAAACCAGAAGGTTTAGTCCGTAGAGGATCATATTCACAACCTAGGGTTTAGCCCATCTGATCTCGAGGTAGATCATCTCTGTAACCTTCATACAATCACATCAATACAATCAAGCAGGACATAGGGTATTACCTCCTCGAGAGGGCCCGAACCTGGGTAAATCACTGTCTCTACGTTCCCTGTTACCATCGACTCCTTGACCCATAGTTCAGATCCCCTACCTGAGATCTGCCGGTTTTGGTACCGACACCGTCGTCTCCAGCGTGCTCTCACCGCCTGATTTCGCCGCCGTCAACGGCAATCTGCCCCGCCGTTGCCGCCGTAGAGGATCTCCACCGAGTTAGGGTGAGATTCGATCCCTCTCGTGCTCCCATTTCCGATTCAATGCACGATTGGACTGCCTGAATTCATGCCACGGATTGAGAACTCCTGTAACACTACAAACTCCATAGATTAGATGCGAGTAAAATTTTTAGGTTTAAGTTTCTGCCGAATGCATCTCGGACCGACCGATTCGAAATTTTCGGTCCTACCGATTTGGCCTCTGGCCATAGCACTAGTACATCTCGGTGCCACCGAGTTGTATGTATCGGTGAGACCGAAAGTAAATCTCAGTGAAACCCTAGCAACTCAGAGTCACCGAACCCCATCTCGGTCTGACCGAAGTGGTGTGTAAGGTTTCTGCAGTGTGCTTCGGTATCACCGAGATGATCAACTCGGTCCATCTGAAATGCATCCTGTGAAAACTTGAAACTAAGAGTTGAGCTCAAATTTTATGAAAAATCTCTGCTTTTTGTGATGACTCCTCGACTCTGCCCATACCTATCTATCCATAGGGTCAGCTCAGCAAGATGTCAGACAACAGTGACAGTCAGAACAGATCTGAACAGCATGCAGAAATGAGTGAAGGGTCAAGCCCTGCAGAAAGTTTCTATGAGGGAGAGAGGAGCTCTCCAGATCTTCCTAAAGCTGCAACCAGAACAAGGAAGTAGAAAACCTCAGACAGTGAGGATGAAGATTTTGTTGCAAGTGAAGCTACAACTAAGAAAAAGAGAATAGTGCTTGCTAAGGAGTACAGCACCAAACCATCAACTGTCAAAGAGAGGACTGCTGTGAGGAAAGTGCCAAAGCAGCCTATGCAATTCACTCTTGAAGAGCCTAGTGACACAGAACCAGCTGCAGGTGGCAAGAAGAAGAGAGTAAGGAAAACTACTGCCCGTGTGATTGGCAGACCCTCCATGATGATTGATGAGGAGGAAGAGGAAGAAGAGCCAGCAGCCACTGCACCTCCAGCCAAGTCTCAAAAACTTATGTCTAATGCAATCAAGACTACTGCCCCCAAGTCCAAGCCTAAGATGTCAGCACCAAAGAGATCAACCAGGAACATATCAGCTGCTGAAAAGAACAAGGCCCCAGTGCCTGAGTCAAATGTTGATGAAGAGCCACTAGTGCTCAGAAAATTGAAGCCAAAGATACCAGACCATGACAATGCACACCCAGTTGCGGAGAACAAGATGCTGAGGAAGGATAAAGGACTGCGTCAGTGGAGGAAATCTGATCCATATGCTGCAAGGAGGAAGACAGCATGTGATTATCGCTTTCACACTCGTGAACAACAAGATTTTTATGAGACAGTGTTGCTTGATAAGAAACCCATAGTTAGTGACATGAAATGGGTGGATTGGGAATACATTGATGAGAATGAAGATTATTTTCCCCATGTTCATGAGAGCTTCAGGATTGCAGGTGTTGATGACTTTGTTGGAAAGAAGTTGACCAAGTGGAATGACGAAATGGTCATGCAATTCTACTCAAGAGCACACTTCTATCCAGATGGCCGCATTATATGGATGACTGAGGGTATAAGATACCAGTCTACCATCTCTGAGTGGGCAAGTCTTCTTGGTGCTCCCAAGGAAGAGGACGATGACATAGATATTTATGCCAAGCTCAAGATGGATCACAACTCCATGTAGAATGTATACTGCAATTCCAGAGAAAGACCTTGAGACACACAAACTTGGATCAGTGAAGCATCTGCTCCCAGGATTAGCCACAACAAACACCATCTTGCGGTACACCCTGCTACCCAAGTTAGGAGATGACAAAATGATTCGTGGCCACTCCATCAATGTGTTGCATTTATTTGACACACCTCATAAATTCAAGGTGATGAGCCTGATAGTAGAGATTATCAAGAGGACTGCAGCAGATCAGAAGAGATCGTGCGGATATGCTCCACATATTAAGATATTGATCAATTCCCAGGTAGGAACCAGCACATACCTTCTTGATCGAGAGCACTTGCCACTCCGTCCAGAGTTTGAGGACAATGTGATAGTGATGGATCCTTCGCATCCCTCTTCAGCACAAGCCCAAGAGAAGATCCGCAAAGCCAAAGAAGCAAAAGCAGCTCAGGAGGCATCAGCTCCAAATGCTCCAATTGCCAATCTCAAGACACCCAAGGACCAAATGACATATCTGCTTGAAGCCACTCTAAGGATTGAGCGAAGTTTGGCCAACCTCACCCAGAGCTAGGCTAGTTTTGAGCGGATTATTGAGACTAAATTTCATGATCTAGATGTCAAGGTGATAGAGATTCAGACCACAGTGGAGCAGCTGCAGAATGATGTATATGCTGTCAAGACAGCCCCATCAGATGATAGTGGAGATGACAGACCAACCACAGAGCGTTTCAGACAGTGCCCAGAGCAGCCAGGTCTGCTGCAATACCAGTTGTGGATCCACGGACCATAGTATCTGCACCAGCTGCTACTGCCACAGTGCCACCTCAGGTCTCCACTCCACCAGCCCCACAGACATCTGTAGAAGCCTTCGCGGATCCTCTTCTCTCAACGCCATCTACGCACACCGGAGCTGCCAGTAGGAGATCGCCTTCAGGAGCTTCGGAGGACCGTTCTTAGAGTGCCGATTAGTCCTATACCTCTTCGATCTTTTTGGTACTTGTTGCCAAAGGGGGAGAATTTGTATAGATCATAGGCTTCGAGAGAGAGTGTTCTGCTTTGATTTGCTCGAGTTCTTTTGCTACTTATTTGCTTGTTGGTACTTTGTTATGTGTGTGCTTGCTACAGTGTTTGTGAGATATTCTGTCGGTTATGCTCGTGAGATACTATGTTGATTGATCATACTATGCATCTTGTCATGATCTATGCTTATCTTTATCATTATCTTGTATGATCATTCACTTATGTTGGTGATGCGTGCTTTCTATTCCAATCATATCATGTTGCGCGCTCCACCAAGTTGTATGTGACATGGAAGGGTGACCCATAAGCCTAATCGATTGTGCATTTGCATTCAAACGCAAATTTTTAATAATGCACAAATTTAGGGGGAGCTCTTGCTTATCACATACTTCTCAAAGCGACGATGTATTTCATTCATTTAATCATTTGTCGAAGCTTTGATCTATATGTTGTCATCAATTACCAAAAAGGGGGAGATTGAAAGCACATTTGCTCCCTTGGTGGTTTTGGTAATTCATAACAACATATATCTCATTGAACTAATGTCCATTCAAGATTAATATTTCAGGATGTTCAATGATTGGCATGGCATGGACTAGAGATGTGGAACCCTCAAAATGCTAAGAACAAGGATTGGCAAAAGATCAAGACTCTACATTTTTGGTTTAGTGATCCAAGATCACATTGAGTCCATAGGAAAGCCAATACTATTAAAAGGGGATGAGGTGTCGCTTAATGGCTTTTTTGCTCAAGTGCTTAGTGACAGTACTCCTAAACCCTCAACCACTCTCTCTAACCAAATATGTCCAAAACCTACATTCCAACTCGGCCCCACCGAAATTTCCTATCCGTAGCCACCGAGTTCATCCAAGACTTAGCCACTGCCAAAACCCTAACAAATCAGATCCACCAAAATGGATCTCGGTCTCACCGAGATGGCCTTGCCAACTCTCTGTAATCGTTTGCACTTACCTCGGTCTCACCGGGTTTTGCAAATCGGTCTCACCGAGATGGCTTGCCAACTCTCTGTTGCCTTATTGCTTCACTTCGGTCTTACCGAGTTGATGCAATCGGTGCCACCGAGATGAGGTTTGCCCTAGGCATTGCACTTCAATCCATCCGAGTTGTTTGTATCGGTCCCACCGAGATTCCTAAAGTTCATATCTTTTACACAGTTCGGTGCTACCGAGATTATCGTTTCGGTGCCACCGAGTTGGGTCAAAAGTGTGTAACGGTTGGATTTTGTGTGGAGGCTATATATACCCCTCCACCACTCCCTTCTCGGTAGGGAGAGCCATCAGAACGTGTCTACACTTCCACCATACATTTTCTGAGAGAGAACCACCTACTCATGTGTTGAGATCAAGCTATTCCACTCCTACCATTTGAATCTTGATCTCTAGCCTTTCCCAAGTTGCTTTCCATTCAAATCCCTCTTCCACCATAGCCAAATCTGTGAGGAGTGAGTGCTGGGAAGACTATCATTTGAAGCACAAGAGCAAGGAGTTCATCAACAACACACCGTCTATTACCTTTTGGAGAGTGGTGTCTCCTAGATTGGTTAGGTGTCACTTGGGAGCCTCCAACATGATGTGGAGTTGAACCAAGGAGTTTGTAAGGGCAAGGAGATCGCCTACTTCGTGAAGATCTACCCTGAGTGAGGCTAGTCCTTCGTGGACGTAAGCCATGGTGGAATAGACAAGGTTGCTTCTTCGTGGACCCTTCGTGGGTGGAGCCCTCCGTGGACTCGCGCAGCTGTTACCCGTCGTGGGTTGAAGTCTCCATCAACGTGGATGTACGATAGCACCACCTATCGGAACCACGCCAAAAACCACCGTGTCTTCATTGCGTTTGAATTCTCCGATCCCCTCCTTTACTTACATATGCAATTGTTTACTTTCTGCTGCTATACTCTTAGAATTGCATGTGTAGGGTTATGCTTGACATGTACTATTGCTAAAATCTGCCCACAACTAAAATTGGGAAAACGTTAGGTTTTATTTGGTCAAGTAGTCTAATCACCCCCCCTCTAGACATACTTTTGATCCTACACTTAGCCGTGGCGAGCTCCCAGCAGAGGAAATCATCGCACGGTAGATTATCAGGAGGTCCAAGTCTATGACCATAGTCAATGGCGAGTTACACAGACGAAGTGTCACGGGCGTTTTTCAACATTGTGTTTCTCCTGAAGAGGGCCATGCGATTCTTAATGAGATGCACTCTGGAGATTGTGGACATCATGCTGGCTCAAGATCCTTGGTTGCGAAAGCTTTTCGACATGGTTTTTACTGGCTTACAGCTCACGCAGATGTAGAGGATATTGTTCGCAAGTGTGATGGATGCCAGAAATTTTCTCGTCAAGCTCATGTGCCGGCTCAAGAATTGCGGATGATCCCAATCACTTGGACCTTTGCAGTCTGGGGACTTGATATGGTGGGACCTTTCAAAAGATCCAAGAATAAGCATACTCACTTGTTTGTTGAAGTTGACAAGTTCACCAAGTGGGTCGAGGCAGAATCAGTTAACCATTGTGATGCTGCTATGGCTGTCAAGTTCCTGAAAAAATTGATCTATCATTTTGGCTATCCGCATAGCATCATCACTGATAATGGAACCAATCTTTTCGAGGGATTCATGAAGCAGTTCTGTCAGCAGGAGCATATCTGACTGGATTTGGCGTCTATTGCACATCCTCAGTCTAATGGACAGGCAGAACGAGCTAATCAGGAATTGCTACGTGGAATTAAACCAAGACTAATGGTGCCTCTGGAACGCACCCCTCGATGCTGGGAAGAGGAATTACCTGTAGTACTTTGGAGCATACGGACTACTCCCAACAGGTCGACAGGCTATACACCATTTTTGCTGGTCTATGGTGCAGAAGCGGTGCTACCAAGTGATATTCGTCATGACTCTCCCAGAGTTACAGCTTATGTGGAGGCTAATAATGAACAAGCTCGCCAACATGCTCTTGACGCTCTGGAAGAAGAATGCAAACTTGCTGCGTCCAGATCTGTAATATATCAGCAAGACCTGCGTCGTTATCACAGCCATAGAGTTCGAAGCCGTACCTTTCAGGAAGGTGACTTAGTGCTCCATCTGATACAAGACCAGACCGACATGCATAAGCTCTCCCCTCCTTGGGAAGGACCCTTCATCATCAGCAAGAATCTCAACAACGGGTCATATTACCTTGTTGACATACGTGAAGCAAATAAATCATGTACCTCTAAGGTGGAGGGCAGCCGACCCTGGAATATTGCACATCTTTGGCCATATTATACTTAAGTCACAGACTTGATAGTATCTTCTGTACATACCTTCATCATGTATATATATATTATGGTCAATGAAATAAAGCCGGTATCTCTGGATAAGAGAGTTTGTCGTTTCTCCCCAAAAATTGTGTGTTGAGTCTTTATTCATTGATCATTGGTTACTTGGGGGCTTCCAACTAATTGAGTTTAGCTATTAACATCCCTCGTAACCCGGCATATGCCATTATATACTTGGTTATACCTGCCTATTAGCAAGATGCTACTCACAAAAGGTGACCTGGTTGAACGCTTGATGAGTCAATCACAAAGGTGACCTTGAACTCATCAAAGTTAAAACACTGGTTAAGTCACGTGAGAGCCGGCTTTCAGATAGTTAGGACAAACCAAAAGAGGCCAAAATGCCTGCTTCCACTGGAAAGCAAATTTAGAGTCGAGCCTCGAAAGCCGGTCTTTATGTCGTGCCTCAAAAGCCGTCTTTTATCTTGATAGTTCGCATTGTTATACTTACCATATCATATGCTTTGCATGTATATTACAATCATTTGTACATATTACATCTTTTTTGCAGAAGCCGGCCTTATTTTCGCAAAGGCCGGATCTCCTCAATTCTGATATTAATATTACAGCAACATGATTTGTCGGGTTGCACTGCAACCACAGCTTATGCTAAGTCAGTAAACACCAACAGTGTTTGAGGAAGTCCAGCAAGTCGCCATACTTGGTGGGTCTGAAAATTCGTACAAAGATATATGTCACTCTACAGGATGGTGGGTTGCACTACAATCACAGACACCGGGTTGGCACAACATCCGAGTTGTCTAACTATACCTTCAAAACAAGAGTTGTACTTGGATTCCAGCACAAAAGGGGCTTCTTGTCATTCATTGAAGCAACCAAGTTTTACAGTAAAAGTAATAAGTGCTCGATGGCACTGACAGGAAGACAAAGGTTTTTCTTAAGTTATTACAAGCCATCATTAGGCTACTTTCACACAAAAAGGTTATGCCAGGAAGTTCAGACTTGTTGCGCAGAAGATGGTTGTGAGCCGGCAACTGGAACTTCAGGATTTATGTCACCTTGCTCATCTTGACCCCTTATGGACGCCGGGTTGACATGGGCCGACTCGTCAGCAGCTGGTTCGTCATTTCTTTTATCTTCAGCCAGCCACTGAATTGAAGACAAAGCCTCAAAAACCATGTCTTCCTTGATCAAAGTGGACGTGCTGACATCGGAAGCGAAGGATTGCTTACATGGCGGAGTCAGCTCAATAGGCTTCGGAGTGGGAGCACTCCTGTGTTTTCCATCTTTAGAGTAGCCAGCTTGAAACTTTACTAAGTCCAGCTCTTCAGCAATCTTCGTGGCTGCAACCCGGGTTTCCTTTGCACAACGCGCATAATCCTTTTCAGAAAAAGGCGAGTTGTCTACTTTGAATTCTACAAACCCTTCTGCCAGAAGAGCCGGCTCCATCTCTGGATGATATGCTTTGGCATGCATGAGGGAGTACATAGCTCCTTACCTACCAGCTAACTTTTTCCACTCCTGAATCCACTTTGGCACAGTTGAGAAATCTCTGATCATATCCATGATATAGTGAGGAGGGACCTTGGTGTTCTTTACTGCCATAATACAATGAGCACCGCCTACATACAGTTGTTCTAGGAACTTGTAGACGGCTTTCAACCTTACCAGCGGCTCCCCCATCATATTGTGACCTCTCCTGCCTGATAAATACAAAGGAGACATATCAATAACCTGGATTACATTGGGCGGATTGAATCAAAGAAGCACATTGCTTACCAAAGATGGCGATGCACATATCAGTAATATGACCCTTAAGTGTCTGCAGTTCTTGGGTTACTGGCTCGAGTTTTGACTCGGCCTCCTCGGCACGCTGTAGTAAGCCGGCCTTCTCACTGGAAATTTCAGTCTTGGTATTTTCCAAGTTGTCAGTGCAGGTTATCAGGGATTTCTCGAAATCTGAGTAGAGCTTTTCAGCTTCTTCTCGCAATTTCTTCTCTGCTGCCACCTCTTCTTTTAAGCCGGCAATTTGGAGTTCAAATTGTTTAAGAATATCCTGCACAAGTTTAGGGCAAGTTACAAACACTTACTAAAAGACGCAAGTCGCCACAGGAGGCTGACTCGGTACTTGGGGGCTACAGAATTCTATTTCTTTTTTTTCAGTACAAGCTGCAGAAAATGTTCAGTCCCAAGTCGCCGCAGGCACGTGACCCGGCACTTGGGGGCTATATTATCAGTTTTCAAAGCTCGCAATAGTAAGTCCTATGTCGCTGCAAGCATGCAACATCGCACTTGGGGGCTAATGCGTAAGCATTTTTTTTTGAACTAAATTTATTAAAGACCCAATCCATCACATGGTGATGTGCCGGCCCTTGGAGGATACCAATTGATTTCAGATCAAAGTTTTGCAAGTAATCAAAGACCCAGCCCACTATTACATAGTGACCCGGCTCTTGGGGGCTACAATATGACTATAGTTATGTTTTCAATACAAGACGGGTCAAACTTGTTAAGACTTGCAGTAGTTCAGAATTCAGTTCAAGCAAATCTCAAGCAAATTACTGAACTATATTTACTTAAGATTTGGAGGCTATAGATATACAAGTACAAGAGGAATAATGCAGTTTACCTCATATTTCCTCTTCAAGCTATTAATCATAGCTGCTTTAGAATCCCGGCTCTCAGATAGCCGTGTCAGGAAAGTTTGGTGCAAAGAGTCCATGTCTTGATCTTCAAAAGATTGGAAATGGAGACTCGCCTTCCCCTTGTCTTGCATTAGCAACTCGTCTTTCGCTGTGATTTTAGCTAAGATGGTTGAAGTCTCCGAAAGAATATTCGGGGTCTCACCGGTGACGACCATGTCATCCTGAGTCTTTTCTGTTTTCTGTTCTGTTGTCAAAGCTTCTTTCTCCTCTGCAACTGGAGGAGTGGAGGCACGCATACGACTTGGCAGATTGTCCTGAAGAGGTGACTCATCTTGACCAACCAGGTTGTGCTGGACCTCAGGGTTGTCCATTACGACATCGGGCGACGGGTTTTTCTCAAGCTCCACCATTGGAGCAGAAGACTCGCTAGCCTTCTTTTTTGTAATGGCTTTGGCACTATATTAATGAAAGGATATATCAGTTCAATAGAGGCAATGAGATATGATCAACAATAAAGACAAGTTCTTTGGGATTCTTACCCCTTATTGATGTGACAAGCCGGCAGTTGAGTAGCGCTAGACTCATCAGAGGAAGGTGAAGTCAGATACGCCGAGTCATCCCAAGGCAGTGGCTGCTCAAAAAGGCCGGCTTGCGGGAGACTGAGCATGGGACTTGTTGGAGCTTCACGATGAGCTCGACGGGAAGATCTTTTGTGAGATAATCCATCTGACAACTCGCCCGAACTGCTCCGGGTCTTCCTCTTCAGATTGGCAGCATGCTGCATTTTCTTCAAAGATAAATTATGGTCCAAATGAGCAGATGGATGCGAAAATGGAACTTTGCGGACCGCAAGCCAGGTTTTCTTTCGACCAACTACTTCTGAGTCTGAGTTGGAGGAAAGTAAGTTTACCTCTACTCTGCCGGCTCTGCTCGTCTCAGCCTGATCCAGGGATAAGTCGGCGTCATCAAGTTCAATAAATAGATGACCAAGGGAGTCAAGTTCTACCTCATGATCTTCGTCATCTTCTTCTATCTCCTCCTGGTTCCGGTCCTTAGGAGGAGTAGGGATTTCTGGCTCAGTTTTCCACCATTCAGAATCCTCCTAAAAATCAGGAGTCGGCATATTAGATAAAGCAAAAATGAAAATCTCACAAATCAGTTAGTTATGGAAGTAAAAAAGATGACTCATAGCTGGAGCCGGGTTGCCAGCAAAGAAAGGGGCAAGGCCCTCTATGGCAATCTTCTCCCGGGTCTCATTGAGAAGCTTCTTGGTGGCCTTCAGAAAATCACCAGAAGACAAGTTTTGCTTGCTGAAACGCAAGTCATCATCTGTCTCGCCGGTGTATGTGTGCATAAGGCGAGTTCTGAAGCTTAGTGGTTGAATCCGCCAGCTCATCCAGCACCAGGTTAGATTGACCCCAGTCAAACCGTGGGCTATCAAGGCATAGATCCTAGTGTATAAGGGCTTCAGAGCCGCCCTTTCTTTAGCAGAAGCATATGCATCAATGTTCACTAAAGTTGCAAGCTGTTCTGGTCTATAACTCGGTAGTGGGTGTTGTTGAGCCGGAGATGTGTCTTTATAATAAAACCAGGTCCTGTGCCAGTTCTTTGGATGACTCGCCAAAGCCACCTCAAGAAATGCAGAGTTCCTTCTTTGTTGTATTGTGACTCCACCACATTCCAGACTTGGTCCATTCTTGTGTTCTGTTTGACGGTTACAATAAGAGAACTCCTGGAATAGACTGACGGTTGGCTCAATCTGCAGATATACCTCACAGGAAACTTGGAAATTACTCAGATTAAGGACTGAGTTGGGAGAAAGGTCTTGTGGCCGGATGCCATAGTGGTGAAGGATATCATGATAGAATTTGGAACCCGGCGGCCGAAAACCTCTGTCCAGTTGATCACCAAAAATGATGATTTCATTAGGACCTAGAACTTGCCGGGTCTCTTTTGCAGGAGCACGCCATTCGATCTGATCCTTGGCAGGAAGCAACCCGGTGATCACCAGATCTTCAAGTATCAGTTCAGACATGGATGACTTAACCCAATTGGAAGCTTTGCTCACTTTGGGAGCCATGGTGCAGCTAGCATAGAATTAAACTACAACAATAAAGGAAATGGATTACAAGTCAGATATAACATGCGGGATATGAATACAGAGTTGATATTTACAAACATGGCTGAGAGTCGGTAAAACACTATTGAAAGAGTGAGCCAGCCTGAGAGTCAAGGCAATGTTGCCAGGTCAAAATAATTATGGCAGTAGCAACTATGGATTACAGATGACCCGGCTAAATGGTCAAAGTTATAACTTGCCTGTGCTATTAAGGCAGAATTTCCAGGTTTGGGAATTCACAAAACTACAGTGGTTTGAGGCCTAAGAGCTGGCAAAACAACGGTGACTTGGTACAATTTTGCTACTAATGAAGACCCAGGAAGAACTATGAGGCAGAATCCGGGTCAAGGTGTCTAAAACAGTTACTATTTAAATTCAATTGCGAGAAAGATCTGTAAAATAGCTATAAAAGGGAAATAAAAAAACCTAGCTACAGCGGTGGTTACGAAACTACTATGAAAGAAACCAATATTAACGACCAAAGGGGATTTACAGAGGAGCCAAGTATGCTGCAGAGGTCGTATTGCATCTTCAAAACAGATTTCATGCAAGGTACAGATCTGCCGCGGCATTTATCTAAAGAAACTTCGAAGAACTTGCGAAGAACTGCAATGCTGAAATGGAATAGATAAGGAATGGAGCACTTACAGATCTGTGAGGAAGGGTTGGAGATGTCGAAGATCTACGGCGCAGCTGTGGCATTTCCGATGAGCTCTGGCGATGAGACCCTCTCTGGTGTGTGAATGGCTCCGGCGGCGACGAGCTCGAAAGGGGCGCAATGGTGTTGGGAGGCAGAGGAAGAAGAAGAGCAGGAGGCACAGAAGGTAAAAGTGAGCCCTGGGGGCCCGCCGTATTACTTATAAGGGAGATGGAACCCGAAACGACAGGAGCGAACCCCCAGGCGGCTCAGTAATTTTTGGCCCAAAGTTGCCTCGATTCCCGCATTGACAAGATTTGACGTATCCGCTCAAGATCCGTTGTGACGTCATGACAATTTTTTGGAAATCAGTAAGGTGACGATATGAGATGAAGTGACAGAAGTTACTAAGTATGAGGGATCACAAGACCCGATGAAATTTGACCCGGATAAAATACCTTGTAGAGACAAGGGCCCGAGAGACGGGCAAGCGGCGGCTTAACAAGAGAAGCCAGAGCCAGGGCATATCCTTCGTAATTTCCCTTTGTCTTATTTTTAGGAAGGATTTTAACATGGATAAATCCAAATCAAACTGGGGGCTAATGTTGGGGATATTACCAGAGGTTGAGACCCGGCAGCTGCATGACCCGACCCTAAGCCTTAAGGCAAAGTGGGTCATCCCACTGACAGGTTAGCTGAAGATAACAGAGATGGGCTGGAGGCCCAAGGTGAGACCCGGCAGGTGGCCGGCTTTCAGAGAGTTGAATAGGCCGACTCATGTAGAAGGCCCAGATGAAGGAAATCTCTTAACTTGGAAGGCAAGATGGACAAGAGTTAGATTAGGATACGGGTTAACAAATACGATTCGGAATCTTCTGTAAAACCAGGGACTCGCCCTATTATATAAAGGGGAGTCCCTGGGACGAAAAGACTAAGTTGCAATCTCTCGAAAGTTAGGTTAGCGAATCCGCACCCTTGTAATCGAGATCCAAAGCAATATCAATCAAGCAAGAGTAGGCTTTTACCTCCACCACGAGGGGCCGAACCTGGGTAAACCTGTGTCTCTCTTTTTCGCCCAACCCCGTTCAAGCTTCCACACAACTGCGATGGCCTCACGACTAAGTCCTTTCACGAGGACATCTGCCGTGACAAAACCACGACATATTACGTGAAGTTGAAAATGCTGAAGCGCGTTAGAAGTATGATCCAATTGCCTGGTTTAACACCGGGGTGCTCATGATTTATATTTATGTGGTGAAGGCAGAGTCATGCCATGCTAACATGATAAAATTAGTAAGGAACGTATAATTTGAAAGTTTAATGATTATGCTTCTTATATTCATGGATATTATTATGTTGATATTGTTACTTCATCGTTTCTCAATATTTATACCGTAAAGAGATTACATGATAGACATGATAGGTAGCATTCAACATCAAAAATTCTGTTTTTATCATTTACCTACTCCAGGACGAGCAGGAATTAAGCTTGGGGATGCTGATACGTCTCCAACATATCTATAATTTTTGACTGTTTCATGCTATTATATTATCAATCTTGGATGCTTTATATGCAATTTTATGCTTTTTATATCAATTTTTGGGACTAACGGACCTATTAACTCAGTGCCCAGTGCCAATTCCTGTTTTTTTGCCTGTTTTTGGCTTTTCAGAAAATCAATATCAAATAAAGTCCAAATGGAAAAAAAATCTTTGGATTAATTTTTTAGGACCAGAAGGGACCCTAGAAGCTTTGGGAGGTGGCCAGACGAGATACGAGAGAGCCACAAGCTCGAGGGGTGCGCCCTAGGGGGTAGGCGTGCCCCCTAAGCCTGTGGGCCCCACGTAGCTCCGTTTGACCTATTTCCAGGCCTATAAATTCCCATATATTCCCAAACCAACAGAACGAAAGACGATATAACTTTTCCGCCGCCGCAAGCTTCTGTTCTTCCACGATCCCATCAGGAGGCCTTTTTCGGTAATCTGCCGGAGGGGGAATTGATCACGGAGGGCTTCTACATAAACCTTGCTGCCCTTCCGATGATGGTGAGTAGTTCACGACAGACCTACGGGTCCATAGCTAGTAGCTAGATGGCTTCTTCTCTCTCTTTGATCTTCAATACCATGTTCTCCTCGATCTTCTTGGAGTTCTATCTGATGTAATCATATTTTGTGGTGTGTTTGTTGGGATCCGATGAATTGTGGGTTTATAATTAGATTATTCATTAAAATTAATTGAGTCTTTTCTGAACTTTATTATGCATGATTGTTATAGCTTTGTATTTCTCTCCGATCTATCCATTTGGTTTGGCCAACTAGATTGATTTATCTTCAGCGGGAGAGGTGCTTTGTAATGGGTTCAATCTTTCGGTGCTCTATATCCTAGTGACAAAGTAGGGGACAAGGCACGTATTTGTATTGTTGCCATTAAGGATAAAACGATGGGGTGTATTCATATTGATTGAGTTTACTTTGTCTACATCATGTCATCTTGCTTAAGGCGTTACTCTGTTTGTTATGAACTTAATACCATAGATGGATGCTGGATAGCGGTCGATTGGTGGAGTAATAGTAGTAGATGTAGGCAGGAGTCGGTCTACTTGTCTCGGACGTGATCCCTATATACATGATCATTGCCGTGAATAATGTCATAACTATGTGCTTTTCTATCAATTGCCCAACATTAATTTGTTTACCCACCGTATGCTATGTGTTTGAGAGAGAAACCTCTAGTGAAAACTATGGCCCCCGGGTCTATCTTAAATATAAAAAGAAAACCTAAAAACCTTTGTTGCAATTTATTTCTTTTGCTTTTATTTTACAATTCATACTTTTGCCTATACAAGATTTAATCCTTGCAATTAACGAGTTCAAGGGGATTGACAACCCTCTTGCCAGCGTTGGGTGCAAGTATTTGCTTTTGTGTGTGTAGGTGCTATTCACGAGGGTTTGCGTGATTCTCCTATTGGTTCGATAAACCTTGGTTCTCACTGAGGGAAATACTTATCTCTATTGTACTGCATCTCCCCTCCTCTTCGGGGAAAATCCCAACGCAGCTCACAAGTAGCAGGATGGCACAGGACGGATTGTGAAGTGGGCGATAGAACACCTTCCCTTAGAAATAACATACAAGCCATGACGAGCTATTAAATCTCAGGTATTGGTGGACTTTGTGGCGGAATGGACAGAAGCCGAGCTCCCTCGAGAGCACATCACGTACTCCCACTGGACCATGCACTTTGACGGATCCAAAATGCTAGCCGGACTAGTGGCTGGACTAGTCCTCACGTCACCAACAGGCGACAACATTCGGTATGTACTACAAATGATGTACGCGGACTCCAATAATGCAGCCGAATACGAGGCTCTTCTACATGGACTTTGGATAGCAGTCTCAATGGGGGTCCGGCGCCTTGAGGTCCGAGGAGATTCTAACCTTGCCATCTCCCAAGTCAACGGCGAGTTCGACGCCAAGGACCCCAAGATGATAGCATACCGAAATGCCGTCCTTCAAATCTCAGCTCGTTTCGATGGGCTGGATTTCCATCATATCCCAAGAGACTGCAATCAAGCTACCGACATCCTTGCCAGGATGGGTGCCAAGCGTGACAAGGTACCCGAAAACACCTTCTTGGAGCGGCTTTTTAAACCATCCGCAGTTTGGCAAGACGGGAGTAACACATCGGCATCAACCGACACGGGAAGGCTCACCGCCCCAGCGGTAGAGGAAGACGAGGATATAATAGGGGGCTCGGCCATCCAGGAAACACCATCGGCTCATGAAATAATGGCAGTCATTGCGCCATGGACGGAACCCCTCCTCGCATACCTGCTCCACAAAGAGCTTCCCGAGGACCAACTAGAAGCACGACGGATCATTCGAAGGTCCAAATCTTACAAGGTCCACGAGGGAGAGCTCTACAAACAAAGAACTACAGGAGTCCTCCAACGATGCATATCCGAAGAGGCGGGGAGAGAGCTCCTTACAGAGATACACTCCGGCATGAGTGGCCATCATGCCATAGCTCGGGCCCTCGTCAGCAAGGCATTCCGAGCAGGGTTCTACTGGCTGACCGCCAGTGTAGACGCCAAAGCATTGGTACAACGTTGCGCCGGCTGTCAGGTGTTCTCTAAACAAACCCACATGCTCCCCGCAGCTCTTCGGACGATTCCGATCACTTGGCCTTTTGCAGTCTGGGGGCTGGACATGGTCGGCCCACTTCGAGGGGGGACAAAGAAAAATAAATATCTCCTCATCATGGTTGATAAGTTCACTAAGTGGATCGAGGCTAAACCTGTTACCTCGGCCAGAGCTGAACTGGTTATTTAATTTATATCCGGAGTGGTGCACCATTATGGTGTCCCCCATAGCATAATAACTGATAATGGAACCAACTTTACGGCCAAGGAAGTAAAGGCGTGGTGCACCAAGATGGGCATCAAGCTCGACTACGCCTCCGTATACCACCCCCAGTCCAATGGACAGGTCGAACGTGCCAGCGTACTAATCCTGAGTGGCATCAAGCCAAGGTTGGTACGTTCCCTCAAAGAGGCGGACTGTCAATGGGTAGAGGAACTTGATTCCGTACTATGGGGCTTGCACACCACACCAAATCGATCCACAGGCTACACAACATTTTTCATGGTTTATGGCGCAGAGGCCATGCTCCCGTGTGATCTTATCCATGACGCACCTCGTGTACGCATGTATGAGGAACGGGAGGCCGAGCTTGATCATCAAGACACCCTAGACGCCCTGGAGGAGGAGCGCGACGTAGCTCGGGCACATTCCATGTTCTATCAGCAGCAGGCAAGGCGCTATCAAAGCAGGGAAGTTCGATCGAAGGAATTCAATGTCGGAGATTTGGTCATGCGGCTACACCCTGAAAAGCAGAAGCATAAACTTTCACCCAAATGGGATGGACCATTCATTATTGATGAGGTACTCATCGGAGGTGCGTATCGCATTCGAGACCCCAAAGACAACAGATTGAAGCCAAATCCCTGGAATGCTGCATTGCTCCGGCGTTTCTATGGTTAGCTGGAACAATTCCTCACATCCTTTAGTATGTATTTAGCTTTGGTACATTTTTTAGGATTTCACCACCACTTGTTCGGCACTCCTCTGTTCCGGTTCTTAAACATTTAACCTCGGCATAAACTGGTCGGTTGAGCCGAAGTGCATTTATATACTTCGGAGGCATGCTTGAATGTACGACCAATATGGCGACAGTGGCCTTCGGGGGCGCCGAACACTTTCGTTATTCTTGTGCAATATTGCCTTCCAATACATAATCGTCTTTTAAGCCATAATATGCACCGATTTGACTTAAGATTTGGCCAAGTTGGGTTGCCTGGCCCCTGTGCTTACCTTTTATGTTCCCGACTATTCGGCTGAGGGGTAAAGGGGGCACCGCTATGACTGTTACTTCTGGGTCATCCGGGTTAGTACCTCAGACGGGTAAAGCCGAAATCTAGCGTTCTTAAGAAAATAATCGGTCGGCCACGATGGAAGCAAAACTATCCGGTTCTTCAAAACCCCGACCAGGGGCTTTCCCCTTAGGTCACGTGTCTTCGGACAAACATGGTTAACATGACGCCCTGAGAAAAGGAACTGCTAGAGGAACTACTTTTCTCAGAAGATGTTTCTTACGTTAAATAGTAATATAACATATTTCTTTGCTTCACTATTGTTTTTCGAACCGCATGGCCAGATTGCCTTGTTCTCCGAAGAGCCCGGCTCGATGTTTCGGCTGGTAGTAGGAAGCACTTCTCGGCCACTGGACGAGGAGGCAGAAGCCGATGGCCGGTTAACAACGCTTGAACAGCAGATAACCGCTAATTGATGTAAAGTACTTTGATACATAGAATCACGACATACAAATGTTTTTACATTTCATCTAGCCCATCTATTAAAGAATCAAGGGCACAGTCTTTTTGCGAGAGACGAGCGGCTGGCATTACATTTTCATACACTAGTTTTATTGGCACTTCTTGCCAATCAGCTCGAATAGGGCCCACCTCAGCAAGGTGCCCCGTATCCTCGCCAATGAAGAGGGTTTTTATCATAGCCCACGCTTCCCGCGCTCGCTCCCGACAAGCTGATATTTTCCATGCCTATATCCGGAGCCGAGCTTTTTTTAGGCGATCGGCAAGCTCGGACATTCCTTCGGGAATAGGTTCGTCGGGCCACAACGCCTTAAAAACGGCCTTCATGACTTTCCGAGATCTTTCATGCACCTCGGTGAGTTCCATCAAGGAATCTTCGGATGAGCTGGCAGTTTCTTGCGGGCGTCATGTCAAGAGAACTACATAGATAAACTGTTAGAAGAGGGAATGACAGCATGGTATATCGGTGTTCTAAAGAAAATATGTTTACCAGATAAAGCTGCACTTGTCCTTTGATTGGTCGCCTCGACATTAGCCAGTTGAGCTTTGAGCTCCTCTATCTCGCGGGCCTGCCGATCGTTCTCCGCTTTAATCTTGTTGTTGTCATCCACACTTTTGGTCAACACACAACGGCCGACATGTTCTTGTGATTCGGCATACAGCAAGTCCTGCTAGGCCTGTTTTAGATCTGCCTCCAGTTGGCCAATGGTCTCCGCTGCTAAGAATACAGCTCCTATTAGAGAGAAAAATTAAGCTTTACAGAGCTAATTATCAAGGCATGCGTACCATGTGCCACTCAAGTGAACTCTTAATATGATCCACTTTGGTCTATGCGGAGGTTAGCTTCTCCATGGTCTGTACTAACACCTCAGAGAGGCTCTTGTTTTCCTTACGGGCGACCTGTGCATTAGAAATAACATGATTTACATTCGACCCTTAATGCGGCCACCCGTGTCCACATCAAGGCTCGGGGGCTACTGGGTTTCGTGCTGGATCCAAACAGTAAATGTATTATAGCAATCCACTCGTCGGATTTCTATCAGACAAGTGGCTTAGGGGCTACCGCCATATATGGCAGATACCTACCTCTTTAAAGTTTCCGGAAATATGTGAAAATTTTCCGAGGCTTGATACATCTCGGCAAAAGTTCATATACTGATAAAGTAACCAGAGAGTCTGAGAACCCTCTTTTACCTGTAAGACCTTGGACAAAATTTGCACCGCTTTCTCGAAAGTGGATCGGGCTGCACCGAGGTAAGCATCCACTGAGCTGAGCGCACTAAATTCATGGTTAGAGAAGATGGGGTTCCTTAAGGACATCTTTCTCTCCCTATGATTCCTGGCACTGTCAATCTCGGATGGAGTGGCAGAATAGGCCTCCGAAGTCTCTGGTTGAGGCACTTCGGAAGCATACCCCAGAATAAACCCCGGCTCGATGGTGATCCTTGGCTCTGGAGCGCCCACGGTGTTCATCCCTTTGGGTGGTGGTGCGTGAGTTTGTTGCCTGCATCAGGGCTCAAGTGATCAAGACACAAATATCAATTGAGAAAATGACTACGGATGGAGCTTACCTGTTCAAGAGGGGAGTAGCGCGTCTGGTCTTTGCGATGCTCGGTTGCCGGGCGCCCGTTGCCTGGTCCTCTTGCGGGGCCAGATCAGTCCGCTTGCGCTTGGATTGGCGGCCCTTAGGAGAGGAGGTCAGGACACTCGAAGCTTGGCGGGTGGAAGATCTCTTTCGGGGACATGGAGGAGACCTTACCATAGTAGACGGCAAGGTTCCCGGGGTATCGGGAGTGATGGCCACCTCGGAACCATCAAGGCACTCAAGGTAGAACACCCCGGTTGAAAACTTGATTGACAGTTACTCGTCTTAATGAAAGACGGGACCATCATCATGGGAGTACATCCCTGGCTCGGGCGCTGGGCAGCTCAACGTCTCGACCCATTTCCTTCACTGCTGTCCAGACATGCTGAAGGGCCGATCAATGATATAAAAGTAACGCTCGGATGGACGAGGAAATTCAAGGAGGCCTTACCAATTCGATGGGCTTGTAGTAGGAAAAGCCATCCACAAACTTCTGTTTGGCGAAGGTTGATGCCTCACCCTTGTATATACCGGCTAGGGCGGAGCCGAAGGCCGCTTGGTTGTCAAAGCATCCCCGAATTGATCGGGTGGCACCATCGGTGCCATTATACGTCCAAAGCGGGTGCATTCGCTGCCGAAGAGGTTGGACTTGTCGGCTGATTGCGGTCGCCATCACGGCAATGATGGTGAGACCACTCTCTGTCAAATGCCTCACTTGAGCCGTGAGGCGAGCCACGGTGGGATCGTCCTCCTAATTGGAACTCCTCGTTCGCTAGTTGAAACACTTCTTCGGGGGATCTGAAGAAAAGGCGGGGAGCCTGGGACGAGTCGGGTCGTGTAATGGGACGTCGGCTATATAGAACCACTCGGTGGCCCAGATATTGGTTTCCTCCACAGGGGTGCCGGCTGGGTACCCAGCTCCCGCAATGCGGCACACCTCAGATGCTCCCACCTCATAAAGTTTCCCATCTCAGGAATGGGGCATCAGGCAAAAGTATTTCCTCCAAAGCTCGAAGTGTGCCTCGCATCCAAGATACATCTCACAGAGGGCGATGAACCCCGCGATGTGAAGGATAGAGTTGGAGGTGAGATGGTGGAGTTGGATCCCGTAAAACTTGAGTAGACCCCAGAGGAATTGATGGATAGGGAACCCTAGGCCTCGCAATAAGAAGGGAACAAAACATACTATTTCCTCCCCAAGCGGAGAAGGGTGGCTTTCCACGTGCGCTTGCCCATCTACAGATGTCAAGCCAGGGCGAGTGGCGGCGAGATCAGAATCAAGCAGGTAGCCTTGGGCGGCGCGCTGGGTCAACCGGGCGCGAGAGACGGAACAGCTCCCCCAGTCTCCCTGGAGCGGACCATGGGGACATGTCGATGAACGTGCCTCGTTCGCCATTGTAGGAGCTCTTGAGGCGTAAAGCTGGTGGAAGGGTTCCTTGTTTGCACGGGTAGGGAGGATCTGGAATGCGTGTCTTCGCCACAGCTTTGGGTCAAGCGCTTGTTAAATAAAGTGAAGGCGATGTTTCGACACCTGGCCTTAAAGTGGCCAGTTCCCCAAATGGCTCGCGTACCCAACAACGGAATTATTTTTACCAAAGTAAGCTACGCGTGGTGGGACAAGATCACCAGAAGGATGTCCGAACTATTAAAAGGCCTCGACTTATTAATGAATGAGGGTAATGGTGAATTGTGGGGCCTAATGACGACAAAGAACTCGCCTATCGAAGCCGAAGACATTGAAGCCAAAGTTGACTGTCCGAGGAGAATTGCAGTCCTCGGCTTCGAAGACAAGTTCAGAGGCTACGGACGGTGTCCTGGACTAAGGGGTACTGACCTAGTTGGCCCATCGTCCATGGGCCAAACCTATGGCCCACCGATCTCATAAGGAAGGACTCCGGAAGCCTCGAGCCTGGGCATGGTAAAGATGGACTCTCCCGAAAACTTGGCGTGTATCCCAAGGATTTCTGGAGCTATTGGCGTGTGTTTCTCCAGCTAGTCACCGACCATATGTAACCCTAGATACCCCTAGTGCCTATATAAGCTGAGGGGTTTTAGGTCTTAGGAGATTCATGCATTATTCGTCTGAGGGCTAGACCACAACATACGATCTCGAGGTAGATCATGCCTTGTACTCGATACTCAATCATAAATATAATCAAAGCAGGACATAGGGTTTTACCTCCTCGAGAGGGCCTGAACTTGGGTAAACATCGTCTCCTTCGTCCCCTATTACCCATCGATCTGAGATTAACAGCTCGGGGCCCCCTACCCGAGATCTGCCGGTTTTAGTACCGACACCGAGTCTTCTCCTCATTTGTTACTTTTGCAAGAGGCTCACGGTGGAGGACTTATGGGACACTGATACGTCTCCAACGTATCTATAATTTTTGATTGTTCCATGTTATTATAGTATCAATCTTGGATGTTTTATATGCAATTATATATCATTTTTTGGGACTAACCTATTAACTCAGTGCCCAGTGCCAGTTGCTGTTTTCTGCTTGTTTTTGCCTTTTCAGAAAATCATTATCAAAAAGTGTCCAAATGAGAAAAAAACTTTGGATTAATTTTTTCTGGACCAAAAGAGACCCACGAAGCTTCGGGAGAAGACGAGAAGAGCCGCGAGGAGGCGGCAAGCCTGGAGGGTGCTACTTGTAGACTGTGTTGGTACTTCCCGGAGATGAGAGGCTGATGCAGTATAGTAGAGATAAGTATTTCCCTCAGTTAAGAACCAAGGTTCTCAATCCAGTAGGAGAACAAAGCAAAATTCCGTCAAGCGCACCTGCACACACAAGAGCAAACACTTGCACCCAACGCAAATAAGAGGGTTGTCAATCCTCTTAGCGGTTATTTGCAAGGATTAAATCTTATAGAGGTAAATAGATAAAACTAAAATACAAATTAAAATAAAAGTAAATAAATTGCAGCAAGGTATTTTTAGGTTTTTTATATATGATAAAGAAGACCCGTGGGCCATAGTTTTCACTAGAGGCTTCTCTCTCGAACATATAACATACGGTGGGTAAACAAATTATTGTTGGGCAATTGATAGAAAAGCAAATAATTATGACGGATTCATGGCAATGATCATATATATAGGCATCATGTCCGAGACAAGTAGACCGACTCCTGCCTGCATCTACTACTATTACTCCACCCATCGACCGCTATCCAGCATGCATCTAGGGCATTAAGTATGAAACAGAGTAACGCCTTAAGCAAGATGACAAGATGTAGACAAAATAAACTCAAGCAATATGATTAAACCCCATCTTTTTATCCTTAATGGCAACACTACAAATACGTGTCATGTCCCCTTCTGTCACTGGGATTGAGCACCGCAAGATTGAACCCATCACAAAGCACCTCTCCCATTGCAAGACAAATCAATCTAGTAGGCCAAACCAAATTGATAGATCGGAGAGAAATACAAAGTTATAATAATCATGCATAAAAGAGTTCAGAGAAGACTGAAATATTTCTCATGAATAATCTGATCATAAACTCACAATTCATCGGATCCCAACAAACACACTGCAAAAGAAGATTACATCAGATAGAACTCCAAGAACATCGCGGAGAACATGGTGTTGAAGATCAAAGAGAGAGAAGAAGCCATCTAGCTACTAGCTATGGACCCGTAGGTCGATGGGTGGAGTAATAGTAGTAGATGCAGGCAGGAGTCGGTCTACTTGTCTCGGACGTGATGCCTATATACATGATCATTGCCATGAAGCCGTCATAATTATTTGCTTTTCTATCAATTGCCCAACAGTAATTTGTCTACCCACCGTATGTTATGTGTTCGAGAGAGAAGCCTCTAGTGAAAACTATGGCCCCCGAGTCTACTTTATCATATATAAAAAACCTAAAAATACCTTGTTGCAATTTATTTACTTTTATTTTAATTTGTATTTTAGTTTATCTATTTACCTCTATAAGATTTAATCCTTGCAAATAACCACTAAGAGCATTGACAACCATCTTGTTGGCATTGGGTGCAAGTGTTTGCTTTTATGTGTGCAGGTGCGCTTAACGGAATTTTGCTTGATTGTCCTACTGGATTGATAACCTTGGTTCTTAACTGAGGGAAATACTTATCTCTACTATACTGCATCATCCTCTCCTCTTCGTGGAAATACCAACGCAGTCTACAAGTAGCAGACACTTTGGATGCGACAAGACATTGCAACGCTCTCCAACAAGTACTTTTGGCCCAAGATGTTCTGTGGTGTGGCATGCTACACCAACCATTGTTCCACATGCCACAAAGCTTAGTCTACAGCTCAATTCCATGGTTTACACATGCCTCTTCCCATACCATATGCACCTTGGGAAGATATAAGCATGCATTTCGTTCATGGTTTGCCTAGAACTAAAAATGGCAAAGATTCTGTATTTGTAGTTGTGGACCGTTTCTCAAAAATGGCACATTTCATCCCATGCAATAAAGTAGACGATGCTTCACATGTTGCAACTCTCTTTTGTAGGGAAATTTTGTGAATGCATGGAGTGCCAAAGACAATTGTGTCGGACCGAGACATCAAGTTCCTAAGCTACTTTTGGAAGACATTATGCGCCAAGCTTGGAATCAAGCTTCTCTTCTCATCTGCATATCACCCCAACAAAGTGACGGCCAAACAGAAGTCACCAACTGGACGCTATCCACACTAATCCACGTGTTGATCAATAAAAACATAAAGGAATGGGAAGAATGATTGCCCATTGCTGAGTACGCCTACAATCGAGCACAACACTCTACAATCGACAAGTCTCCCTTGGAGGTGGTCTACGGCTTCAACCAGTTGTCGCCATTGGACATCCTCCCACTTCCACTTCAAGAGAGAACCAACATGGATGCGAGCGCAAGGGCAACTTACATAAAGAAGATGCATGAGGATACAAGACTCGTGATCGAGCGCCAAGTACAATGACTAGCCTCCAATATCAACACCAACAAGCATCCCAAGATGTTCAACACCGGTGACCTTGTGTGGCTACACCTTCGCAAGGAGTGATTCCCCTCCGAGCACAAGTCCAAGCTCCTACCTCGAGCCGATGGACCATTCAAAGTGTTGGCACACTATAATGACAATGCCTACAAGATCGACATCCCTCGCGACAAGTACAAAATGAGCGACATCTTCAATGTCAAGGACCTATCTCCCTTCCATGGTGATGAGGTTATCGATACGAGAGTGCATCTACCCCAAGGGGGGACATGACGTGGAGCATCCTACAGTCATCCCCATGGACATGCCATCATCACACAAGACACCAAGTGGAGCGATGACAAGGGCTCGTGCAAGAGCTATCGAAACCAAGGTGAACTCCCTCCTTGTTAAACTTCTCTTCGAATCACATGATTCATGGCTACTACCTCGAATGGAGACACTTTGCGTGCTCAGGTACCAAGGAACCAGCCATGGAGAAGCTAAGGACCAAGGCCAAGAGATGGCGGAAGAAGGACAAGAAGGAAAAGAGCAAAACAGACATGTCTGCACATACTCGCACGATCCAGACCTCCACCCGGACGACCCGACTCCTCTCCCGGATGATCCGGGTCCTGTCCCGGATGATCCGGCTAGAGCGACCGAAAGCACCTGAAGGCTCTCCACGAAGCCGGATCATCCGGGACCCCGCTGTAGGATCGAAAGTATGTCTAGAGGGGGGTGATTAGACTACTTAACCAAATAAAAATCTATCCTTTTCCCAATTTTAGTTGTGGGCAGATTTTAGCAATTACACCAAGTCAAGTATCACCCTACACATGCAATTCTAAGAGTGTAGCAGCGGAAAGTAAAACATTGCATGTGAAAGCACATGTGGCGCCACCAAGTTTGGTTTTGGTAATTGATGACAATCCCTATGGACTAATGGTTGCCTTGAGCTATATTTCAAGGGTTTGTCCATAGGCATTTCTTGAAGTCCATTTGTTGGTTTCAAGGAGATTATGTGATGACCAAGGTGCTATTAAAGGATTTATCCAAAGATTGGTCAGGTGAGTGTTGAGCGTATTGCAAGTATGTCTTGAAGAAGAAGATTGTGTGAACATTAATGTTTACCTTGAAGACATCAACTTTATGATGAGAGAAGATTTGATTCAAGGTTGAGGTGCTATTCAAGGGTTTATCCAAAGATTGGTCATGTGAGTGTTGAGCATATTGCAAGTATGTCTTGAAGAAGAAGATTGTGTGAACATTCATGTTTACCTTCAAGACATCATCTTTATGAAGAGAGACGATTTGATTCAAGGTTGATCAAGACTAAGTACAAAGAGTGATTCAAGTTGATCAACACACAAAGCGTAGAAGATGTACCAAGTGGGATCAAGTGATCTCATGGTATGGTAAGCATTGTCCATTATGCTTTGTGTACTAACCCGTGGTCTATGTGAGAGTTGTTTGTGGGGTTAGGTATGTTTCCATGGGCATGCATCAAAAGGAAGATATCATATAACCCATGGAGGATGACATCAAGTTGTGATCGTCATCAAGATTGCGGTGTGCAAGTTCAAGTGGAGCATCACGTAGAGATCACATGCTTGAAGCTTGCCGTCCATTGTGGTGACAATGGGCATGTGAAGATGTGCCGAAGAGAGGCTCACCCACAGTGGAGTATGGGGAGCAATCAACTGGTCTTCATCGAGCCAACGCAATCAAGAACGGTGGTCCAACTTGAGGAGGTCAAGATCGTCATCATCTAGCTCAAGTGGACTGTGTGCAAGGCAAAGGTTTGCCCTTGATAGGTTTTCTATTTTACCAGTCTCATGGTGGTAGTTGGGAAACAGGGTTATAGGATTGATTGTCATACTATCAAGGGGGGCTCTCAAGTAAGTAGCTTGATCGTATCGTTCGTAGAGAGCTCAAACCATTGCATCCTTGCATCATCTTTCTTGGTTCTTGTTTGGCCTTTTTGCCTTGAGAGTCGTTTAGCTTTTGGTCACCTTCATGACAAGCTCAAGCTCATTGAAAACGGAGTTGGCATGCATCTTCTATGATGTTTTCGATGATGGAGTTTTTGCCGGTTCTTCAACGATGGAGATTTCACACCTCTATATCTTTACTCTCTTTTCTACTGCCACTTCTTAATATAACCAGTCGCTGTTGGATAGTTCTAGTGTGGGATCGAGGAGATAGGTCTAGAGGGGGGGGTGAATAGACTCTTAACCAACCAAAATTGCAAATTTTTAGTTCACTTGAAATTTAGGCAGATTTTGGTACAAGTTAAGATAACACCAAGACTTTCTACACATGCATATCTAGAGATTGAGCAGCGGAAATAGTAAAGCATGCAAGTGCACAGAAATTAAAGGGGTAGAGTATGGAAGATCAAACGCAATGAAGATATGGTGGTTTTTGGTGTGGTTCCGATAGGTGGTGCTATCGTACGTCCACGTTGATGGAGACTTCAACCCATGGAGGGTAACGGCTACGTGAGTCCACGGAGGGCTCCACCCACAAAGGGTCCATGAAGAAGCAACCTTGTCTATTCCACCATGGCTTACGTCCACAAAAGACTAGCCTCACTCGGGGTAGATCTTCACGAAGTAGGCGATCTCCTTACCCTTACAAACTCCTTGGTTCAACTCCACATGATCTTGGAGGCTCCCAAGTGACACCTAACCAATCTAGGAGACACCACTCTCCAAAATGTAATAGATGGTGTGTTGATGATGAACTCCTTGCTCTTGTGCTTCAAGTGATAGTCTCCCCAACACTCAAACACTCCCTCACAGATTTGGCTATGGTGGAAGAAGGATTTGAGTGGAAAGCAACTTGGGGAAGGCAAGAAATCAAGGTTCAAATGGTAGGATTGGAATATGTTGATCTCAACACATCAGTGGGTGGTTCTCTCTTAGAAAATGTATGGTGTAAATGTAGGCACGTTCTGATGGCTCTCTTACTTTTTAAGAGGGTGGTGGAGGGGTGTATATATCCTCCACATGAAATCCAACCATTACACACTTTTGACCAAACTCGGTGGCACCAACTGGAATTCTCGGTGAGACCGACCTGTGCAAAAGATGTGAACTTTTGAAGTTTCAGTGGGACCGAATGGAAATAACTAGGAGCGACCTATGTGCAATGGTAGGGCAAACCTCGTTTCGGTGGCACCGATTGCAAAGTCTCGGTGAGACCAAAATAATTGCAACAAGGCAATAGAAAGTTGGTCAAGCCATCTCGGTGGCGCTGATTGCAAACTCGGTTAGACCGAAATAATTGCAACAGATGACAGAGAGTTGGCCAGGCCATCTCGGTGGGACCGAGATCCATATCAGTGGATCCGATTTGTTAGGGTTTGGCTAGTGGCACTGTCTTTATGAACTTGGTGGGTATGGATGGATAGGATTCGGTGGGACCGAGTTTATCTTTGAAAATTAGGATAGGTTTGGATAGAGAAAGTGGCTGAGGGTTTTGGAGCAATATTACTAAGCACTTGAGCAACAAGATCATTATCAAAACCTCATCCCCTTTTAATAGTATTGGCTTTCCTATGGACTCAATATGATCTTGGTTCACTAAACCAAAAATGAAGAGTCTTGAGCTTTTGCCAATAATGTATGTCCTTAGCATCTTGAAAGGTTCCACATCAACTTGTCCTTGCCATGCCATTGTTGAACTTGTCTGAAATTCACTAGATAGAGGCATTAGTCCAACAACATGTATGTTGGAATAAATTACCAAAACCACCAAGGGAGCAAATGTGCTTTCATCTAGTCGTCATCTATCCAACAAGCTTGAGTTTGCTAGATTCGGAGTTCGTATGCAGAAGTTGTGGCAGTTCATGTTTTATTGTATCCATCTGTTTTGCTTGGGCTTATTTGAAGCACTCGCGCGGTAGTACCGCTCTGGGAAGTGGTAGTACCGCTTGTTAGCGGTACTTCCACTGTCCAGTTCCGCGGCTACTACCGCTCCTTCTCGGGTCTCGATTTTTCGTGTCGGGTTCAGCGGTAGTCCCTCTGGCATACTACCGTTGAGTCCTTTTTGGCCTGGTTGGACGAGCGGCAGTAGAAGCGGCAGTAGGAGCAGTAGTACCGCTTATAAGCGGTAGTACCACGCCTACTTCCGTTGCCACTATCGCTCGGGACTCTGTTCTTCGTTTTTCCTGTGCGCGGTTGTAGAGCGACAGTAAGGCAGCGGTAGTACCGCTTGGGTGCGGGCTGTGTGCATAACGGTTGGATTTTTCCCCACCTATAAAAGGGGGTCTTCTTCCCCAATGGACCTTATCGTTTGAGCTCGTGTTCTTCCCCCATTATTGACCTTCTTCGAGCTTGATATTTCTCAATCCCTCCAATGATTCTTGCTAGTTCTTGAGGGAAAAGAGATAGGAGATCTAGATCTACGTTTCCACCAATCACTTTCTCCTCTATGTGAGGGGAACCCCTTGGATCTAGATCTTGGAGTTCTTTGTGTTCTCTTCTTCGTTCTTCTTCTCATTTTCCTCCCTAGCATTAGTTGCTTTGGTGGGATTTGGGAGATAAGGACTTGGGCACTCCGTGTGCCCTTGCCATTGCATTTGGTGCATCGGTTCGAGTTCTCCACGGTGATACGTGGAAGTGAAAGTTGAGAAGCTTGTTACTCTTGGGTGTTTGGGCACCCTAGAGCTTGTTCCTCTTGGGTGCTTTGGTGCCCTAGACGGTTGGTGTTGTCGGAGCTCAATCATTGTGGTGTAAAGCTCCGGGCAAGCATCGGGGTCTCCAATTAGGTTGTGGAGATTGCCCCGAGCAATTTGACGGGTACCGGTGACCGCCCCCAAGGGTTGCCAATTGTACGGGTTCGGTGACCGCCCCCTAGGGTTGCCATTTGTATGGGTTCGGTAAGCGCCCTCAAGGGTCCCTTAGTGGCATCACAGCATCTTGCATTGTGCGAGGGTGTGAGGAGATTACGGTGGCCCTAGTGGCTTCTTGGGGAGCATTGTGCCTCCACACCGCTCCAAACGGAGATTAGCATCCGCAAGGGTGTGAACTTCGGGATACATCATCGTCTCCGCATGCCTCGGTTATCTCTTACCCGAGCCCTTTACTTATGCACTTTACGTTGTGATAGCCTTAGTGTTTCATGTTATATATCTTGCTATCACTTAGTTGTTTATCTTGCTTAGCATATGTTGTTGGTGCACATAGGTGAGCCTAGCTGTTGTAGGTTTTGTGCTTGACAAATTAACCACTAGTTTTATTCCGCATTTGTTCAAGCCTAAACCGTAATTATTTTAAAGCGCCTTTTCACCCCCCTCTAGGCGACATCCACGATCTTTCAACTGGTATCAGAGCCTCGTCTCTCTTTGTTAGGCTTAACCGCCTAGAGAGTAAAGATGTCGACTAGGGGATTAGGTTCTTTGACACTCTTAGTTTCGATGGCACAAATTTTGATGTTTGGGTTATTCGCATGCTTAATCACTTTAGGGTCATGGACCCAAATTTAGAGCGAATTGTAGTTATGGGTTTTTTTTCCTCCAAAGGATCCTCAAAGATTATCTATAGAGGATGAGAAAAACTCTTATCTCAATGCTCAAGCTTCTAATGTGCTTTTCGATGCTTTGAGCAATGTAGTTATATTTCAAATCATGCCGTTTCGGGATGCTCATGAGTTGTGGACAAAGCTTCAAGATAAATATGGTGTGTCCAAGATTTGTGGGGATGATTGTTCTCTCTCCACCTCCGGCCATGTTGTCTTCTCAACTTCTTCTACTTCACCTACATGTGGTTTGCCACAAGGTAATGATATGGTGAGTAGTGTTGGTCATTGCAATGATGATAGTGGGCTTATCATTGATGATCCTTCATCACTATCTTATTGCAATGCTCCATCTTTGGACTTTAACACTTCAAGCACTCTAAATGCTTCACATGCTTGTGTTAATAGTCCTTGATATCATGTAGAAATTGCTTGACCAAATCTCATGATGATATGCTTGCTATGTCTTGTTGCCATGATAAAAATGCCTCTATTTCCTCTAGTTATTGTGCTAACAATGTAGAGGAAAACCATCGGTCTATGGAACAAGATATGGTATTGAATGGTGCCTCAAGGGATCCTACATCATCATCTATTGCTTTTTGCCTTATGGCTAAGGCTTCAAAGGTATCTCCTACTTTGAACCCCAATATGTCTCTTGATGATGATGTTGATGCTAATGATGATGAGGATAATGATGAAGAGAATGATAATGTTACTTCCTTAAAAATTAAGGGGGAAATTATTTTTAAAGCTCTTCATAAGAACAAAATTGCTCATTCCAACTTCATGGAAATTATGTCTATTGCCATTGAGGGCAAGAAATACATTGAGGAGTTGGAATCTCATCTCGAGGAGCATGAGGTCACCATTGAGAAAATGGAAGGTCATGAGTGTGATTACGCTAATGAGATTGCGGAGCTATCTCAAGCTCTTGAACTTGAACAAACCACCAAGGAATCTCTTGAGGAAACTTTTGCTCTAGAATTATCTAGAGTGAGGGAATCCCGTGATAGAGCTCTTGAGGTGGCCAATGATTTTGAAACTAAAAATGACAAGCTTGAAGTTGCTCATGCTAAACTCCTTGAGGACTTTGAGGACCTCGAAAATGGCTCAAGGGCCATTAAGAGTGAGCTCATCGAACTCACCGAGTCTCATGCTCAACTTAAAGCTTCATATTTAAAAGAGCTTGCCAAAATGCCTTCTCCTCTTGTTGTTAATGATGATGCTTGTGCTACTAACTCTATTTCTTGTGAAGCTTCCATTTTGAAGGAGAATGTTGAGCTAAGCACTCAACTTGAGTTGCTATCTAGCAATTATGGGAAATTGGAAGAAAGTCATGTAAAGCTCACAAGCTCTAATGATGATCTTCTAGTATCCCATAATGTGCTAAAGATAGCTCATGAGGCTATGATTAGTAAGGTAATATGTAGTGAGCCTCATGTGGACATTAGCACTACTTCTAGTCAAAATGCTATTTCGCCATGTGCTAGTCCTCGTAATTCATCTACACATAACATTGGTACATCTTGTGATGAATTACTTTCCTTGCCTTGTTGCTCTAACGATGAAGCTTATACTTCCTCTAGTACTTGTGTTGATACTAACCATGTAGAGGAAATCAAAGAGCTCAAGGCCCAAGTCACTTCTTTGAAGGAAGACTTGCAAAAGTGTCATGAAGGGAATTCCACACTCAACAATATCTTGAGTGTGCAAAAATCTCCCAATGACAAAGGTGGACTTGGATTCAACTCCAATAAGAAGAAGAAGTCCAAAATCAACAAGAAGAAGGGCCAAGATCAAGTCATGAATTCGGCCAAGATTATTTGCTTCAAGTGCAAAATTGAAGGGCATCATGTTAGATCTTGCCCATTGAAGAAGAAGCCCATTAGTGACAAGCAACAAGGGAAGAGGCCTCAAGTCCAAACTCAAGTTCAAGAACGGCCACTTCCCAAGAAGACTCAAGTTAATGCTTCTCAAGTTGAGAAATCAAGTGAGAAGAAAGTGAAGAGTAGACGTTGCTACTTATGTCGTGAGACAGGTCACGTCGCTTCTTCATGCACGAATGGTACCTTATCCAACCCTATTATAATTGACGATATATATTCTCTTGGGAAGGATAAGGTTGGCAATGTGTTTGCCAAGTTTGTTGGTACTCAAAGTGGTGTCAAGAAAAGAACCATTTGGGTAGCCAAGCCTATTGTGACTAACCTCTGTGGACCCAACTTGGTTGGGGACCAACAAGCTCAAACTTGATCAATAGGTGTTGTTGGAGGGCATTGGAGACTTGGCTACCTCATGAAGAATTAAGGGATCTTCATCGTTATATTGTCTCATGCCACGTCATTTGGATAATCATGTGCCTATCTCATTTTCAATGTGCCTCCTTGCGGTAACTTGTACTTAAATTGTTTACATTGAAAGTTACTTGCCCCTTTGCATGTTTGGTTTTGTTCCTTGCATGTGTTTGTATATGTTGTGCTTCCAATTTGCGTATCTTGAGAAATCAAGTGTGTGTATATTGGTTTGCACATTGTCGGCCTGGTGGGAACCAGGGTACCACGGCCCGTTTGCCTCTGGCCCAGAGGACCGCGATCGGGGCGGCCCATGAGAGTGGCCCTGCCGAGGCCACTCCGGAGGAGGGCGCCTCGCAAGGGACGAGCCTCGCGAGGGGCGAGCCTCGCAAGGCCCCCCGCTGTCGGGTCAGACCCTGCCGAGACCGCCAAGCACCAGGATGCCTCGCGAGGCTCCCCTCGCGAGGCCTCCTCGCGAGGAGACCGTACGGCGCCAGCCGCCGGGCTCCGCACCCAGCACATGGATGACGTCCCGCTGTCAGGATAAGGACAGCGGAGCGCGACCAGGCCCAGTTTCCATTCTAGTGATAAGGGAGCAGTGGCATCTGCCTCCCCCAAAAGAAGCCCCAAGACATTTCCTCTTTGGTGATAGAAGATCAGGACGGATCGACGCGCGGGGACGGAGGTCATCGCCAAGCCCACCAGCGTGTCACAAGGAGCTACTTTAGCAGGCGGAGACCGCCTTTAGTCAGGATAAGCCTGCGCTCTTGTCCCCCTTTTGAATTGCCGCCCAGTGGCAACCCTTTCCCGCTCATAGTTTCGGGGAAGAGGACCAAGGCACTACAAAAGGGGCAGGGCTGCTTCCATGTAAGGGGATCGGTTCACCCTCCCCCGCACTTCTTATACTCCGAGCACAAGCTCTCAACCACAGAACAATCCAACACAAGCAGGAGTAGGGTATTACACCGCACGGTGGCCCGAACCTGGGTAGCTCGCGCGTCCCCTTCATGTCCGGTGAGAGCCAACGAGTCCGTCATATCCCCGCCGTAGTCCCGTCGTAGGCTGCCAAGCAAAGTCCCCCAGAGTTTGAATCCTAAGTTCTTGGAGAAGCTTCTTGGACGCAGATCCTAGACTCCGACATTTGACGCGCCAGGTAGGGGGGCTTGCCATCTTCGCGCCTTCGACCTCGACTTCAGCATCGACATGGACGCCGCCACCGCTCGCCGGGAACGCGCCGTGCCGCCGTCAGGGTCCCCGCGACGCCCGCTGCCCGTGGTCCCCTGGGCGGCGCCCTCGTGCCGCCACCGAGCCCGGTAGGGAGCGGGTGGCCTCCTCTGCCCACCCGTCGGTGAACGAGCAGGTGCATGGCCCTTCCGCTGCCTCCTCCTCGCTCGCGCGTCGCGATCCTCCCACTCCGCGCGCTGCACTGCTCATGGAGCAGGAACTGCTGCGCTACCACCCCACCGAGGACGCCTACGACGCCTGGCTGGGGCGCATTACCGAGCTCGTCGACACCGCGCGCGACTGCCAGGCGCCCTCCCGCTCCCTGCCTGCTCCGCCATCCTGTGCCGACCAGGTCGAGCGCGGCGCTCCTCCTCCCCCTCCTCCGGACCGCGACGTGGCCGAGCGCCGCCCCACCGCGCGCGCCCCGGAGCCGTCTCGCGGCGACGGCGACAGCTGCCAGATTGTCAACCACGCGCCCCAGGATGCGCGCGTGGCCCTCGAGAGGGCACGCGACCGCCAGGACCGCGTCCTCCACGACGTCGCCATGGCTGGGCGCTAGAACCGCGCAGCCCTCAATGGTGGAGCCGTCACCAACGGGGGCTACCTGGCCCTCGCCCCCGAGCTGCGCCGCGTGGTGTGGCCCGACAAGTTCAAGCCAGAGCTCCCTCAGTGCTATGACGGCAGCGCCAACCCCACGGAGTTCCTCCTGCTCTACACCATCAGCATCCAGGTCGTGAGGGCGAACGATCGGGTCATGGCAAACTGGTTCCCCATGGCCCTCAAGGACACTGCGCGCTCGTGGCTCATGAACCTCCCTGAGGCATCCATCTCTTCGTGGGAGGACCTGTACAAGCAGTTCGTCGCCAACTTCAAGGGCACGAGCGACCGCGCCCTCACGATCAACGACCTGCGGAACGTGCGTCAGCGCCCTGGCGAGTCCCTTCGTAAGTTCATACAGCGCTTCAGCCAGGTGCGCCACAAGATCCCAAGGCCTCCGACGCCATGATCGTCTCCGCCTTCACCAGCGGCGTCACGGACGTGAAGATGCATGAGAAGCTCTCGGTCAGGGATGAGCTAGACTCCGCGGCAGAGCTATTCGTCCTCGCCGACCGCTGCGCCAAGGCCGAAGAGGGACGCCTCGTCCTCCACAACGACGCTGACGCTGAGCCTGACGCGACGAAGCCCAAGGCCAAGGACACCAAGCGCAAAGGCCTGCCGTGCTCGCGGCGGAGCCGGACTACAAGCGTGGCCGTGACCGCGGCGAGCCCAAGAAGGACGCCCGCCCTTTCTGCGCCTACCACAATATGAACTCACACAACACAGAAGACTGCCACGAGCTCAACCTGCTTCGCGAGGGCCGCACTGAGCGCCGCAAGGGCCGCTGTGGAGGTGGCAGCAGCGGAGGTGGCCACTGGGGCGACAACCATAACAACATCGCTGGCGAGAACAACTGTCAGTGCTGCAAGAACCAGCCGCGGCAGGCTGACCCTTAGGCCAACGCCGCCCAGTACGTGCCAACGACTCCCCTCCCGCTGAGAACGCTGGGGGCTACCAGGAGCCCCGCAGGGTCGTCTGCATTCTCGGCGAGGCCCAGGCCCCTCCATCCAACCGCCACTTCAAGCAGTTCTCTCGTGAGGTGAACGCGGCCCTCCCGTCGCTCGATTCCACTGGCCGCCTCAAGTGGTCCGAGTTCCCCATCGCCTTCGACACTAGCGACCACCCCAAGTCCATGAAGGGCGTGGGCGCCGTCCCCCTGCTGTGCACCCCCACCATCAGCAATGTTGCCGTCACCAAGACCCTCGTCGACGGAGGTGCCGGCCTCAACGTGATCTCCATTGAGACCTTCGAGATGCTCCAAGTGCCCTACGAGCGCCTAATGCCCACCAGGCCCTTCTCGGGCGTCACCGACGGCTGCACGATCCCTCTGGGGCAGGTGCTCCTTCCCGTCACCTTCGGCACCCGCAAGAACTACCGTACGGAGTTCATCGTCTTCGATGTGGCTCATATTGGCCTGCCGTACAACGCCATCTTAGGCTACTCGGCGCTCACCAAGTTCATGGCCGCAACCCACCATGCCTACGGCCTCGTCAAGATGCCCGGCAGCCGTGGTACCCTCACCGTCCGCTACGATGAGAAGGATGCGCTGCAAAGCCTCGAGCATGCCTACAAGATTGCCTCCGTCGCATACCAGGCCGTTGAGGACGTGCCTGGGCCTGCCGAGGAAGCGCCCGTGAAGAAGAAGCCCCTGCTCCCTCTGGAACGGGTCGAGTCCAAGAAGGCTCCGCTAGATGAGGGCGAAGCAGGCCCCTCCCTCGCCGCTGGCGGCGGGCCCTCCCCCAAATAGGAAGGCGCGCTCGTCACCTTCCTCCAGGCATGCCCTGAGGCGTTGGCTTGGACAGCATCAGGCGCGCCCAGCCTACCGAGGAAGGTGACCGAGCACTATTCAGCCGCGTGCCGGAGCGCGCGGCCCGTCAAACGTGAGGAATATCGTCAAGCGCCCAAGAAGCAGGAAGTCGTCACCCAAGAGGTTAACAAGCCCCAGGATGCTGGAATCGCCCGTGAAGCCACCCACCCCAGGAGGATCGCCAGCCACACCCCCATCACCAGGCCGCGCGATAGCGTGCGCTTGTGTGTCGACTTCATCGCCCTCAACCAGGCTTTGCCCCGTAGGCCCCTTCTTTCCTCCGCGCATCGCCGCAGGCTCGCCCTGGCTCATGCGTATGCCATTCGGCCTGGAGGGTGCCACAGCCACCTTTGCAAGGCTGATGCGCATGAGCCTGGGGCCCCACACTACAAGGACTACGGAGGTGGTTAACACTCGCCCATCGGCCCGCCGTGGTGCCACTCATGACGGAGGCGGGTGTTCCGGTACCAAACACATGGAACGCCCACTATCACCGTAAGTTCTATCTGTGCTCCACGGATACGAGCGACATGGAGCTGTACACGCTCTGGGGCTCTCTCTACCCACGCTGCCGCCGGCACATGAGAGCTCCATCCCACTCTCGTGGAAGCCCCATGCTCAGCGCTGGCGGATGCCCCAGGCTCCGCGCTGGTTGCCTACTTACCTGAGGGGCCCTCGGCCATCGCACCCTCAAGCTGACCCATGTCGAACACGGCAGCGTGTATCTTTCTGTTATGTAATGAACTCGCTTCATGCATCAGTAAAGCTTATTTCCTTCAAAACCCCGTGTGCTTGCCACCACAAGGCGCGTGCTCATGGTCTCGCCCGTGCCTGTCACGCGAGCGGGGGCTAGGCATGGTGTCTGTGCTCGGGTCAGTCCCAGCAGCACTAAAAAACCCAAGTGACTGAGCTCTGGCTCACGGGCCTGCTCCCGTGCACGTCACCTCACCAGGTCCTTGGTGCTCTTGTCTCCTCGTGTAACACCCACAGGCGACCTCGCGAGCGTGCCCTGCTGCACTGTTTGCAAAAACTTGGCAGTTTTCCTGGTGTAGGATACGAAGGCCTCAGGAGCCCCCCTCGGGGGGCTTCGCGGCGGGTCCTCAAAGGAGGGCCTCACGAGGGACTGCGCCTCACGAGCCACACGCCTCGAAGGAGCTAAGCCAAAAGCACCCCTCCGGTCCTTTCCCTCTCATTTCTCTCTCTCGTGACCTCCTGATTTCCTTGGCACGAGCCGCCTGCGCGTCAAGGGGGGGACCCTGAGCATCACGCCTCAGGGACTCCTACTAGCCCTAAGGGCCCTACACCCTCTGGCGTGGCCGAGCGCACGCTCTGGGCATCCCAACGACGGTGTAGCCTGCCTCGGGGGCTGTGTCCCAGCGACACAGGGCACAGAGGCAATGTAAAAAGGAAATTAAAGGCCGCAAGAGGAAAACAGGAAACGCATTAAACATCAAGTGCTTAACAGGAAAGGTGCCACGCAAATATTCTCACGCCCCTCACGGGGCCGCATCTACCCTATTACAGCAATAGGTCAAGGAGAATTTAGGCACGTGAGCCGCCGCTCCGCCGCTCCCGCCGTCGCGAGGGAGCTTGCCGCTGTCGCTGACCTCTGGCTCCAAGGCGTACAGCCCGACGAAGCCGGCCACATGCTCCCTCCCGGCCTCCTCGAGGGGTTCACGGAGCCCCGCCGGGACTGGGGTCACCATCCACCCGAAGTCGAAGCGGTCGTCGATGCGGAGGAGGTTGCTGAAGAATCGTGTTGTCGCCTGGGTCAGCAGGTCGCGGCAGGCTTCCTCGACGGTGGCATCCGTGTCCAGCAGCTGCTTCTTGAGCTTGTCAACCTCAGCTTGGAGCTCGTCCCGCTTGGCCGCGAGGCTCCTTTGCTCGTCGAGAGCGGCCTGGGCAGTCGCCAGCTCACGCTCCTTCGCCGGCAGGCGCTCCCGTTCTGCCTCCTGCGCGGACGCAGATGCCGCGAGCTCGTCTTCCCAGATCTTGGCAACTGCCTCCTGGGCCCTGAGGATCTCCTCCTCGCGCTTCGGGAGCTCAGCTTCGCGGGACGCGAGCCGGCCCTCGAGGGCCTCCGCAGCCTCCTTCCGCGCCTTAAGCCGGCGCTCACACAAGGCGGCTTGCTCCTGGAGCGTCTTCTCATAGGCGTCCGCCTCCTCCCGCCGGCGCTTCCCCTCCTGGGCGTCTTCAAGGGCCTTCGTGAGGGACACCTGGGCCTCCTTGGTGAGCTGCTCGCGCTGCCCCTGGGCCTCATGAAGCTGGCTCCACCCCTCCGCCAGCCTCCGCCGCTCCTCCGCGCAAAGCTCTGCCTCCTTCCCGAGCTCGCCTTCGAGGGCCTCAAGGGCTGCCTTGACGCCGTTGACGGCCCCGCTCCAGGGCGCGGTACCGCTCTCCCGCAGCGCCAAGGTGCGGCTCGCCCGAGCCTCCTCATCGCCTGCAGGCGTCGGCAGGCGGGAAGGCACGACCTCGAGCCCCTCCGGCTGCCCCGCGCCATCGCCTCCGGCAGGGGTTGCGCTAGCCGTCTGGCGTGGGGGGCTCGGGACGGCCACTTCTGGCGCCGGCGGCGTCGTCCCGCGCTCCGACGCCACCCTGAATGCTTCAGGGTCCGAGCACCCAGACCCGGAGGTGGCTCCCGTGGGGTCTGCGGTGGCCTCCACCGTGTCAGGCATGGTGTGCTGGGGAGGGGTTGGCGCTCCGCCCCCCTTTCCCGCCATCTCGACATCGACGACGGGGACCGCCTCGGGAGGTGCCAGCGCGGTCTCCTCGCCACCCCCCGGTCTCACCGCCGGGGGCGTCGGCGCGGTAGTCGAGGCGGTGTTCAGAGGAGGGGAGGGCCCTTCGGCCTTGACTTTCCTCTTTTTGGTCTTCTCCTCCTCCGTGGCCTGCTTGGAGCTCCTGCACGGGCGACAGCTCATCAGGACTGCAGCAGCCACGAAGCAGGGATCAATAGGAAGGGGCGAAGGAACTTACTCGTCCTTAGGGTAAAAGCGCCTCCTCTTCCGCTCCTTGATGGCGCCGCTGCTGCTGCTGCCCCCTTCGCGCAGCGCGCCTGGGCGGCCTCCCGAGGGCGCGGCACGAGCCTCGTTGGGGTCGACGGCCTTGGCGGTCCCCTCTGCCCGCTCCTCATGGGGCTCGTCGGCCTCCGCGGCGCCAGCTCCTCTGTCCCTTGCCGGCACAGGCCTGGCCGGCACAACGCGAAATGCGCCGTCATCGTCGTCCTTGTCCTCGCCCAACCGAAGCCGGCGGCGCGCCGGCGGAGACTGAGGGCATGGCAGGGACGTCTCCTCGCTGCTCTCCGTCACGGAGAAGGAGGATGTCGGGCCCATTGAACCCGGGGTATCTAGGCCCGTCTGCCTTTGGCCCAGGGCGCAACGCCTGGCATGGGCCCAACAGGCCGTCACCACCGAGCATCTCACCAAGACCCCTCATGAGGCCCTGGCCTCCTGAGGCCCCCTCCTCAGGAAGTGGCGAGCAATCCTCAGCACCATCATCAACGGCCTCGCGAGGCCCTCTCGCGAGGCGGCTTCCCGAGGCCCCCTCCCGCAGGCGACGAGACGAAGGCCGTTCGGCGTGCCGCGCGGTCTGGAGCCCATCACGTGGGTGACGCGCGTGGCGACGAGCTACAGCAGAGGCCGCGCCAGCAGGCGCGGATGAAGATGGCTTCCTCTTTCATGATAAGGGAGCAGGGCCAGCTATCTACTCTCCAAAGCAACCCCAAAGGTTGCCCGATCGGTGAAGGAAGACCAAGACGACGGGCGCGCAGGGCGGAGGTCATCACCGAGCCCACCGGCGCGTCATGGATCATGCTTTGGCAGGCAAAGACCACATTTAGTCAGGATAGCCCAAGCACCTGTCCCCTTTCAAAATCGCCAAGTGTGGCAACCCTTCCCGCCTAAGTTTTGAGGGGGAAGAGGACCAAGGCGGGTATAACGGGGGCAGAGCGGCCATTGTAGAGGGAGAGGAGCCCTTGTTCTCATCATCCCCAACCTTGTACTCTCTCTCACCAGAGCAATCCCAACCAAGCAGGAGTAGGGACTTACACCGCAAGGTGGCCCGAACCTGGGTAAACCGCCGAGTCCCCGCTCTTTCCCTCGCCAGCGTGCTCTCGCCGTAGTCTTGCCTTAGATTAGCCGTGGTAGGAGACGAAGTGTTCGAACCTATATGCGTGCCAGGTAGGGGTGCGCTACCGTACTTCTGCTCCGCCCTCAGCTCCACCAACCCCATGGCCAACGCACGTTGCGAGCGCGCCGAGCGTAGGGCTGGCCGCATGGCTCAGACAGAGCCGGTGGCCCGTGGCAATCGCCGCCGCCTCGAAGCCGAGGTGTAACACCCCAAAATTTTCTCTCTGGATTTTTCAAATCTTTTTATTAAAACAAAATACTTTGAATTATTTTTGACCCAATTCTTCTTCTTCTCTTTCTTCCTTTCTGATTTTCATTTTTATTTTAATTGGGTTTCCAAATTTTAAATGGTTCTGATTTGGATGATTTAAATTATTGGACAATTATTTTTGGAAGATTAATTTTTTTTTCTCTTTAGAAAAGTTTCTGGAATATTAAAACTATTCCATGAAAATAGCCTTTTCACTTCCTTCTAGCACTTCTAAATTCTTCCTATAATTTTTCTGCCACTCCTATATTATCCCTCAAGTCATCCTCACATTCTAGGACAGTATCCAACTCCTTTCCACCTCACAAAAATATTTCTATCATATTTATTAAATTCCAAAGTTGGAATTTATTTTATTCATGGTTCCTTGGGATTCCAAAGTTGAGCCGCCGCAACTCCCCTGGTCAGTAACTCCACCGACGATACAGTGGCAGGCCGGTGCACCAGCCGCCGCGATTGGCCACGGCAGGCCGAGCGGATCAGCTCGCGCCACCGACCGCCATCACTGCACCGCAGCCTCCCCACCTACCTCGTGGCCACGCGTCGCTCTTCTCCGTGACTCCGCGCGCTGACCCCGCCGCCCAAGTCCACTGGAGCCCGCCTGGCAGTCGCCGGAGACGGGCACGGCCGCCACACCCGCTCGAGCACCTCACCGTGGATGAGGCCAAGGAGATCGAGCTCGTCCCCGACGACTCTTCCAGAGCATTCCACCGCCCTCATTAACTCCCCACCACCCATGACCACTGCCCCTAACCACCTCGCCGGCCGGAGTAACTCCGGCGTTATCCGCACGCAACGGCCACTCTCGGATCCCCTATACATAGAGCCCCCGAGCTCCATTCACTTCACACACCACCCACACTACATCTCAATCGACTCCCAGTGCACTACCCCGACCTCGAGGAGGTCATCTTCCTCCTCTCCGATCACCACTCCGCCGCCACTGTCCACGATCAGTTCGTCGTCGTTACTCCACCCCCACTGCCCAAACTTTGCCAGAAGCCCTCTCTCAATCCCTCTCGTCGATCCCGCGCACCAATTCGGAGCTTTCCCGTCTCTCCGACGAGATCCGCCGTCACCCGAATCGCCGTCCACCGCCGTCGACCTCGCCATCGTCCGGTTGCTCACCGGCGACCGCCACCACCACTCACCGGTGCGGAAATACTCCCTGAGCACGATCGCACCATCGCCGCCCTCGGATACGCCGGCGATCGTCGCCGGTGAACGCCGCACCTCTTCTGTCTACGCGCGCGATCGCGTTTGAGTTTAAACCTGATGGGTGGGGCCCACCCGTCAGCGTTTTATTATTTTCCGTTTAAAACAGAAGGCGCCTTCGCAGGTTTACGCTTTCCGCACGGGAAAACGTATTGTCTCCGGAACGTTTTCTTTTTCTGTTTTAATAAAAAACAGATTTGACCACCACTTTGACTGCTTCTAGTTTTTAAACCACAGCTCCAAATGAGTTGATTCTTTTTTTGAAATTCTTATTTTTCTCTCTAGTTTTTTTGTATTTATTTAAAAATATTTTGAGACAACTTTTGGTACTGTTGTAAAAAATTTGGTTTGAATTCGAATTTGAATTTTTCAGAAAACGAAGAGGGGAACTTTGCCGGGAATTTCGAGGGTTCTTCTTCTGACTACTTTGGACAAGGCAAGCATTTTGAACCCGGGATATGGTGAATTGCATTGCATGCTTGCATTGACTTGAGTTTGCATCATATATGTGGAGATAGTGCATGCATACATGGTCATATCATATTTGCAGTTGCTTGCACCTCACTCAAGTGAATTTCTACCATGAATAAAAGTTGTGAGACAACCAGGAATGCAGCTCCTGCCTTGGATATGCTGGTGAGCACGGTCCTGTTGTGACACGACGGTGTCACCGTTGTTCGTGAGACATGCCTGTAATAATAACAACACCTCCTGAGTCGGCCTAGATCGAGTCTTGTTCCGTCACACCTAGCTAAACACCGTGCTGCCACGGGTCTTCCCGCAAGGGAAGTATGGTTCAGTAAGTTGCAAACCCCTGTCTGTGTACACACCACATAGAGGGCCATGATGAGGGTTTCCATGGCCATGGACTAAATCCCGTCATCAGGTCAGGGGGCATGGGTGTATCCGGTCTGGGACCGAGGGGGTAGCACCCCTGTTTGCGCGCCGATATAAATATTGTGATCCCATGCTATTCGAGATTGTAGTCTCCCCGACTTAGAGTTTTTCTTGAACGGTGCTTTGGGTGATTCCTGGCATCCGGAAAGTTAATCTGGTGTGTGCTGGTCAGGTGTGTTGTCAACCCAGAGACCGTAGTGGGAATTAGTCAGTGTCACGGTGCTGACTAAAGAAATCTCATACACGTGGGTAAAGAGTACACCCTCTGCAGAGTTATAACTATTCGAATAGCCGTGTCCGCGGTCAAGGACGTTAGCTCGGAAGGGTCAAGTGTCGGTCCGGTGTCGGTCTTCGGAGGAACTAATTAATTTGAGCATCACATATTATACAGAATATTATTATTTCATCACTAATGTTGTCATGGATATTTTTGTTATCATGAATATTATGGATGTGAATATTATTGTTACTATGCATAATATTGTGGACTAACCGTTTCTCTTATTTTTATTTTTTTAGTGTCTCATGGGCTGGCTAGACTACCCGGGCACTCATTTATTTTCAAGACCTCTCGTGGCGTCCCTCGAGTTCTCGGGCGGTCCTGTCTCGCCTGACTCTCTTGTGGATACCCGATTGGCATTTCTTTTCAAGACCTCTCGTTGCGTCGCTTGAGTTGATGGGCGGTCTGTCTCGCCCGATACTCTTTTAGACACCCGTTTGGCATTTCTTTTCAAGACCGGCCGTGGTGTCACTTTTGGACACCCGACTGGCATTTCTTTTCAAGACCTCTCGTGGCGTCGCTTGAGTTCATGGGCGGTCTATCTCGCCCGATACTCTTTTAGACGCCCGTTTGGCATTTCTTTTAACTTTCTTGGTTATCACTAATACTTTATTTTTCTGCACATGCTAATATTTAGTATGCCATGTTTTAAATTTCAGTTAGCATGAGCATATCATTTAATCCATCATGGGCATATGCATTCGGTATATCTTTCATTCATAATGTTTGCGAGTACGTTCCAACATACTCACTGGCTTGTCCCTGGCTATTTCATTGGCCAGACCTGGAGGAGGACGAGCTTCTGGAAGGAGATTGCGCTAGCGAGCCCGACACTTAGAGGTGTTCCCAGTCAGACAGCCTGTGAGATTGGAGTCTACCACATGTATCATCCGCTATGTTTCTGCTACCCAATAAAATAGTCAAGCCTCACACTAACGCTTGACTTTATTTTATGCTATCAGTGTTGTTCTACCACCAAACCACTGTGTTAGTCCACCACCGTAGTATATTGGCAAGCTTGTAATAATTGTTGAGCACCCTGGCTCAACCCCTGTGTAATATTATATTTGTACTGGTTATCTGTATCAAGGAAGTCTACCAGTTGTTCTTGGGGCTGGTATGACTTGAGGCTCTTCTGTGATTTATCCCAGAAATGGGCCTGACACGAGGCTGCTCCCGCCACCGACCCCGCTGCCCGTGAGCAGCAGGACTCCTCCCTGCACCCCTCCGTGCGGGCGGACGGCCGCACCGCCACGGCCTCCTCCCTCGCCAACCGTGGGCCGCCGAACCCGCAGGCCGCGCTGCTCATGGCGCGTGAGCTGCTCCGCTATCGTCCGGATGACGCCGGCTACGACGCCTGGCTTGGCCGCATCACCGAGCTCGTCAACGTCGTCGGGGACGCTCCGGCGCCTTCTCACTCGCTCCACCCTCCGCCGTCTCATGCTGGGGACCTGGCGCACGGCGCTCCCCCGCCGCCTCCTCTGCGCGACGAGCGCGCCGGGCCCCAGCGCAGCGCGCGGGCTCGTGAGCCATCCCGCGGCGCGTCCTCGCCAGACCGAGACGAAGCCAGCTGCCAGATCATCCGCCGCGCGCACCCCGACACGCGAGTGCTCCTCGAGCGGCAGCGCCAGCGCAAGGACCAGGCCATGCAGGATGTTGCAGCGGCCGGGCGTCAAAACCGCGCCGCCCTCACTGGCGGCGTCCCCTCGAGCGGCATGGGCTGCCGTGCCTTCACCCGTGAGCTGCGTCACGTGGTCTGGCCCGCGAAGTTCAAGCCTGAGCTGCCGCCACGCTACGACGGCACCCCCAACCCCAAGGAGTTCCTCCAGCTCTACGCGTTGAGTGTCGAGGCGGCGAACGGCGACGACAAGGTCATGGCGAATTGGTTCCCCATGGCCCTCAAGGACGGCCCGCGCTCCTGGCTCATGAACCTTCCCGAGGCTTCCATCTCGTCGTGGGCCGAGCTCTACAGCCAGTTCATCGCCAACTTCAAGGGCACACAGGACCGCTCCCTCACCATCAACGACCTGCGGCGCGTTCGGCAGCGCCCAGACGAGACCCTCCGTAAGTACATCCAGCGCTTTAGTCAGGTGCGCAATAAGATCCTGCGCGCCTCCGACGCGGCTGTCATCTTTGCGTTCTCCACCGGCGTCCCAGATGTCAAGATGCGCGAGAAGCTCGCCATCAACGGTGAGCTTGACTCCATGCTCGAGCTGCTCGACCTCGCCGACAAGTGCGCCAAGGCTAAAGAAGGCCGCCTCTTCGTCCACAATGACCCCGACGCGCCGCTCGATGCCGCCAAGGCCAAGAGCAAGGATGTCAAGCGCAAGGGCCCTGCCGTGCTTGCGGCGGAGCCCGAGCAGAAGCGTGGCCGCGACCTCGACGAGCCTAGAAAGGACAACCGGCCACTCTGCGCTTTTCACAACGTCCGCTCCCACAGCACCGAAGACTGTCAGGAGCTCAAGCTCCTCCGCGACGAGCGCCAGAGTCGCCGGGATGACCGCAACGGCCACGGCGCCGGCCATGGAGGTGGCCGCAGCGGCAACCGCTGGGACAGCCGCAACGGTAATGGCAGCTACCGCCAGGGCTGGCACGACCAGCCTCGTGAGGCCGTCTGGCGCGATCAACCTCGTCAGGCGAATCCTCAGGCCAATGCCGCTCTCCCACCGCTGCCGCCGCCACCCCAGAGGAACGACGTCAACCGGCCTGACGAGGGCACTGGGGGCTACCTGGAGCCTCGCGCGGTCGCCTGCATCCTTCGCGGGTCCCAAGCCCCCGCGTCCATCCGCCACTTCAAGCAACTCTCTCACGAGGTGTACGCTGCCCTCCCGAGGACTGAGGTCGCGCGGCCCCTCAAGTGGTCGCAGTACGCCATCACCTTCGACTCCAAGGACCACCCCAAGTCCACGGCCTCCGCAGGCGCGCTCCCCAAGTCCAAGACCCTCATCGACGGGGGTGCCGGCCTCAACGTACTCTCCATCGAGACCTTCGAGACGCTTCAGGTGCCCTACGACCAGCTGATGCCGTCAAGGACCTTCTCCGGAGTGACCGATGGCTCCACCATCCCGCTGGGGCAAGTGCGCCTCCCCGTCACCTTCGGCACCCGCAAGAACTACCACACCGAGCTCATCGACTTCGACATGGCGCACATCGGCCTGCCTTATAACGCCATCTTGGGCTACCCGGCTCTCACCAAGTTCATGGCGGCCACCCACCATGCCTACAACGTCCTCAAGATGCCAGCACCCTCGAGCGTGCCCACAAGGCTGCCGCTGTCGCGCACCCGGCTGACGAGGACGCGGCCGAGCTTTCCGAGGCCGCGCCAACGAAGAAGAAGCAGCTGTTCTCTCAGGACCGCGCCGATACGAAGAAGGTGTCGATGGACGGCAGCGGCTCCGGCTCTGCCTTCACCATCGGCACAGGCCTCCCTCCTGCATAGGAAAGCGCGCTCGTCGCCTTCCTTCGGGCAAACTCGGATGTTTTCGCCTGGAAAGCATCCGATTTGTCCGGTGTGCCAAGGGAGGTGATCGAGCACCACTTAGCGGTGTGCCCCACTGCACGCCCAGTCAAGCAAAAAGCACGGCGCCAGGCGCCAGAGAAGCAGGAGTTCATCATCAAGGAAGTTCAGAAGCTCCAGGAAGCCGGAGTTGTTCATGAGGTGCGCCATCCCGAGTGGCTCGCCAGCCCAGTCGTCGTCCCCAAGAAGGGCGGCAAGGAGCGCATGTGCGTCGACTTCACCAGCCTCAACCAGCTCTGCCCGCATGACCCCTTCCAACTGCCGCGAGATGGCCAGGGCGGCGGCCCCGCCGTCGGCGGCATGCGCATGCCCTTCGGGCTGAGGAACGCCGGCGCCTCTTTCCAGAGGCTAGCGCCCTTCACGCCAGGGCCTCGTGAGCCCCATGCTTCTCGCGAGCTCCTGAGGCCTCGCGAGCCCCCTGGCCCCGGAGGAGCAGATTCCCCTGGCGCGCCCACCAAGCGGTATGACCTCGCTACAGCGCGGTTCTGTGAGGTGCGCCCAGCGCGTTGCCTTGCGCGGCCCTCACTCCTCCTTGCCGCGCCTCCCGCGCCTCCAGAGCCTCGCTCCCGGAACCCTATCCTTTTGGTTGTGTAACGAATTTTGCTGATTTTACCTTCATGAGTTGTGTTTCCTGCTTAATTGCCTGTTAAGTTCGATGCTGAACGGAGAGCGCCACACGGTCACGACCCCTCCCCTGGCTGATTCCGTGAGCGGGTGCTAGGCACGGTGTCTATGCTCGGGTCCGTCCCTGCAGTACTGTCAAATCGAAGAGACTGAGCTCTGGCTCGCGGGCCAGCTCCCGTGCACGCCACCTCACCAAGGTCCTTGGTGCCTTATCTCCTCATGCAATGGCCACGGGCGAGTTAGCAAGCGCGTGCCGCTCCCCCCATCGTAATTTTTTCGACATGCAGCCCCTCAGGAGTCGAGCTGAGCAAGGACTTCGCGGGCGGTCTCTCGCGAGCCGGCCTCGCAAGGCAAAGACACTTCGGACGCCAAGCCTCCTGCGCATGTCTCGCGAGCGCGCCCCATGGGCGCGGCTCGGGAGTGGCAAGGGCTGGCTCGGCGAGTGGCGTTTCTTGCTGTGGTCCGTCCGCACGACGGCAAGCAAGCCTACTGGCGAGATGCCCTTCTTCCTCGTCTACGGTGCTGAAGCAGTCCCCCCGTTGGAGCTTAAGCACGGCTCCCCGCGAGTCCTCGCCTTCGACGAGGCGCGTCGGATGGCTCGCGGGAGACCGAGCTGCTGCTCCTCGAGGAGGGCCGCCGTCGGGCCGCCCTTCGTGCCGTGAGGTACCAGCAGGCCTCGCGTCGCTACCACAGCTGCAACATCCACCCTCGTACTCTCAAGGTCGGCGACCTCGTCCTGCGCAGGATCCTCTCCCGAGAGGGGCTTCAGAAAACCCTCACCCATGTGGGAAGGACCCTTCCGGGTCACTCATATCTCCAGGCCCGGCTCAGCCCGGCTAGAGATGGAGGACGGAGTTCCTGCGCCTAACGCCTGGAACATCCAACACCTCCGCAAGTTCTACCCATGACCCTCACGCATACGAACGAAACGGGGATGCACACGCCCAGGAGCCTCTCATTGCGTTCGCCTGACGGGCTCGCGAGAGCTCCCGCCCACGCCCAAGTGGAAGCCCCATGCTCCGCGCTGGCGGAACGATCGACCCGCGATATTACCCACACCCTGTGGAAGCCCCATGCTCCGTGCTGGCGGAACTATCGACCCGCGATCATACCCACACCCTGTGGAAGCCCCATGCTCCGCGCTGGCGGAACGATCACCTGAGGGCGCCCCACGGGCTGCACCAACCTCAAGCTGACCCGTGCCGGACACGGCAGCCGCATCTTTATTTGGTTATGTAATGGGTTGCTATCTGCTTCAGTAAAGCTTCCATTTCCTTACATGGCGTTTCGTTTTCTCCTTACATCACGAGCCTCGCGCGCTCACGAGTTCCCTCATGAGCCTCACGCGAGTGGGGGCTGGACACGGTGCCTACGCTCGGGTCAGTCCCAGTAGCACTGAAGAACCCAAGCAACCGGGCCCAGGCTCGCGGGCCTGCCCCCGTGCATGCCACCCCACCAAGGTCCTTGGTGTCCTGTATCCTCGCGTAATACCCATGAGCGAATCGACGAGCGCGTGCCGTCATTAAGTACTCTGCGTGCAGTTATCTCAGGAGCAGGTCCCCTGAAAGATCTCGCGAGGTAGCCCCCTCGGGACCTCAGGAAGCCAGCAGGCCCCGCCTCGGGAGATCGCGCGAGCGGAACCCTCACGACTCGTCATACCGGCAGCGATTATGGCCCGCTCGGGGGCTAGGTCCTAACAACGCAGAGCGCCATGACGAGCAGAAAGAGCAAAACGAGCTGCGAGGGCACGGGCATTCGATACAGTTAGGAGCAAAGTACTTAAAATGCTAAAGCATTGTCCTCACGCCCCCACGGGGTCACAATCAGCTATGCGCAGGATATGGGGAAGAACCTAAGAAGACATGTCGCCATCACCACCGCTGCCACCGTCATCGTCACCCCCCTCGACTCCGCTCGAGCTCTCGCTAGGAGCGAAGTGCTCGTGCAGGGCGTCCACGTGGTCATCCACCGCCTTCCCAAGGGTGTCGCGGACCTCCTCGGGGATGGGAGCTATCACCTTGCCCAAGTCAAAGTTGGGGTCGGCGTCCAGAAGATGGCTGAAGATGCATGTCTCGGCCTGGGTGAGGAGGTCGCGGCTCTCCTCCTCAATGATTCCGCCTAGCTTCTTGGCGCCCACCTCGAGCCGCTCCACGAGCTTGGTGAAGAAGTCGAGGTAGCTGCCGTCGTGGGTCTTGAGGGGGCTGCTGATGTCCTCCTTGCAAATGGAGCCCAAGGCGCGGCGGGCCCGGAGCTCGAGGGCCCGGAACATCTTAGAGCGCTGGAGTTGCCGCACCCGTGCTTGGGCCGCCTCGTCCCGCGCCTGCTCCACGACCGGAGTGACACCCCCATCTGGTGCCGGAGGGAGGACAGCTCGGCCTCGGCGTCGGCCTGGGCCTTCAGCGCGGTCTCCCGCCGCCTTTCAGCTTCGGCTAGCATCTCCTTGAGGCCCGCGATCTTGTGCGGGAACTCCTCGCGCTTGGCCTTGAAGCGGTCCTCCTGCCGCTTCAGTTTCTTGATGTTCTCGTTGGCAAACGCTTCGCGGCTCTGCGCAACCCTCCTGTCGGCGTCCTCCTGGACCTTCTCCGCCTTGGCCGCCAAATTGGCGTTGGCCTTGTCTAGGCGCTCGGCATAGGAATTTTGGGCAGCGGACACCTCTCGCTCCAACGTCTCCAGCCGCTCGCGCTCCAAGTCCTGCGCGGATGCCGACCGCGCGAGCTCCCGCTCACGGATGTCAAGGTCCGCCTCGCGGGCCGCCAGCCCCTCTTCGAGGACAGAGATGGCGTCTCTTCGTGCCAGGAGTTGTCGCTCCAGCAAGGCGTTCTGGTCCTGGAGCTCCTTCCCGCGGGCCTCAACTGCCTCGCGCCGCCTGTCGGCCTCGTCGGCCTCCCTGACGGCGTTCTCGAAGATCTCCTTCGCGTCCTGGGTGGCCTTCTCGCGCTTCTCCCGCGCGGTGTCGTCTTGACGGTGGCTCAGTTTGATGGCCACATCAAGCTGGGGCCACCTCTCCTCGAGGCGCTGGCGCTCCTCGATGATGTGTGCCTCCTCCGCCCGGAGGTCCGCTTCCAGCTAGTCAAGGGCACCCCTGGCGCCTTGCAGAGCCCCACGCTTGAGCACGGCGCTGCTACTCACAAGCTGCAGGGCCCAGCCAGTGCGCGCCCCAGCGCCGCCCTCTCGCGGGGGCCCGGCGCCGCCGGTCAGGAGCTGGGAGCTCGTGGGGGCCCCCTCTTCGTTCCGCCGTGGCGACGCACCCCGCGGGCTCGGTGGCCCCCCGGAAGAGGCCCCATGTGCCGGCAAGTCCTGCCAGCCCCCCGCGATGCCACCACCTCCGGTGGTGCCGGGTGGGAGAACCAGCGTCTCCGCCTCTGTCGCCGCCACGTCCACCCTGGTAGTTGGCGCCCCGGGAACCGCGGAGCCGCCTCCTGATGATGCCTCCTGAGGCTCACCTCCTTGGGACCCTCACGCCACGTTCATCTGTGACTCAGGAGGTGCCTCCTGCCCCTTTGCCTTCGCGAGGCCTGCCTCGATGTCGAGGCTGTTGGCGCTCTCTTTCCACCGCTTCCGGAGCTCTGCAGCTTCGCGGCTGTCGCACGAGGGCTTCCCGCGCCCTCCGCCTGGCTAGGCACGGCGGCCGAGGCCTTAGGCGGGCTGACGTCATCATCACCTTCAAGCCCGCGGACGAGTCGGCTGCGGGTCTGCCGAACCGGGCCACCTCCGCCTTCCACAGTGCCCGTCAAGGCCCCGGCGCCACCGCAGCCACCTGAACCCGGGACCACCAAAAAGGGGTTGTCCCGGGGCCCTTCGAGGCCCTCTGGAAGTGGTCCCCACCGGTCGAAGCGTGGCATCGAGCCGGCTAGCGCCTCCTTGTTCTTGTAGCGATACAAGGGAAGCCCGTCCATGGGCGGCTCACTCGCCTCCTCGCCGGTCAGAGCATGGAGCATCTCGTCCAGCACCTCCGGCAGCAAGCCGTCCGCACTCAACCGCATCGGGTACTCCGGGCCAGTGAAAGCCCACATCGGGCGTGAGTGTCGCTGGAGGGGAGCTATGCGGCGCCGGAGGAACTCCCTCACGACCGTGACCACCGTCACTTTCGCGGCCCTCAGCTCGGCCAACCTCTTCCATACCCGCACCAGCCTCGGGTCCGTGAGCCTTTCCTACCCCCACCCGGAGCTTCTCGCCGCCGAGGACCTGGGCAGTTGCAGCAGGGGGCTGTATTGGCAGCGTCCACGTACACCCATTGCCGCCTGAAGCCCTCAACCTCCTTGGTAAGCCTCATGTCGATACTGTCGCCCGCTGCTTCGTCGGCAATGCGAAATGAGACGCACCCGGAACATTGGTTCGCCGCGGTCAGCCGCAGGCTGAAGAAGTGGTGGAAGAGCACCACTGAGGGCATCACGCCCATGAAGGCCTCGCATAAAAAGGCAAAGGCGGAAAGGAGGAGGACGGAGTTCGGCTCGAGATGCAGCACATGGACTTGGTAGTGGGAGAGGACGGCGTTGAAGAACTCGGAGAATGGAGGAAGCAAGCCCGCGAAGAGTGCGGAAAGGAAGAGGACGACAGAGGTAGCATCGAGATCGGCGGTCGGGTGCGAAGCCGGCCAGATGCGAGTGGCTCCCCACTCGTTGGAAACAGCTGCGATCATTGGGAGTACCTTGCTGAGCCCCTCAGTGTTGACAATTGTGGGCCAATCCAGAGCAGGCTCCGGCGCCACCTCTGCAACCTCCGTGTCCGCCGCCTCTTCCCCCTGCCCGGGGGCGACATGGCGGCGCAGCAAGGATTTAGGGCGACGGAGTTTTGGGAGAGGAAGAAGGAACCGTGCAAGGGAAGGAAGTCGCAAGGGGATGGGACGTAAGAAGGAAGGCAATTATGGTCTCGCGTCGTCCACGGCGGACCTTATGTCAGCGCGGCAGTTTCCGAGGCGTCGTGGGGAAATGGGGGCGTCGCCCGTCACATCGTGCACCACGCGTCGCGCCCGGCCGCAGGCGGTTAGGGCCCGTGCCGTTTCGCCCCTTGGTAGGCGGGAACGTGCGCGCCGTGGGCCCGGGGGCTACTGTCGGGCCCATGGAACCTGGGGTATCCAGGCCCATCTGCCTTTGGCCCAGGGCGCAATGCCTGGCATGGGCCCAGCAGGCCGTCACCACCGAGCATCTCACCAAGACCCCTCATGAGGCCCTGGCCTCCTGAGGCCCCCTCCTCAGGAAGTGGTGAGCAATCCTCAGCACCATCATCAACGGCCTCGCAAGGCCCTCTCGGGAGGCGGCTTCCCGAGGTGACCTCCCGAGGCCCCCTCCCGCAGGCGATGAGACGTAGGCCGTTCGGCGTGCCGCGCGGTCTGGAGCCCATCACGTGGGTGACGCGCATGGCGACGAGCTGCAGCAGAGGCCGCGCCAGCAGGCGCGGATGAAGATGGCTTCCTCTTTTGTGTTAAGGGAGTAGGGCCAGCTAGCTACTCTCCAAAACAACCCCAAAGGTTGCCCGATCGACGAAGGAAGACCAAGACGACGGGCACGCAAGGCGGAGGTCATCACCGAGCCCACCGGCGCGTCATGGATCATGCTTTGGCAGGCGAAGACCACCTTTAGTCAGGATAGCCTGAGCGCCTGTCCCCTCTCAAAATCGCCAAGTGTGGCCACCCTTCCCGCCTAAGTTTTGAGGGGGAAAAGGACCAAGGCAGGTATAAGGGGGGCAGAGCAGCCATTGTAGAGGGAGAGGAGCCCTTGTTCTCATCATCCCCAACCTTGTACTCTCTCTCACTAGAGCAATCCCAACCAAGCAGGAGTAGGGTCTTACACCGCAAGGTGGCCCGAACCTGGGTAAACCGCCGAGTCCCCGCTCTTTCCCTCGCCAGCGCGCTCTCGCCGTAGTCTCGCCGTAACTTAGCCGTGGTAGGAGACGAAGCGGTAGAAGAAGCTCACCCCAGTGTTCGAACCTTTGGGTCCCCGGAGCCCGACTTCCGACAGAGGACTCGTGGCCGCCTGAGACGGACCTCGACTCCGAAGAACCCTCGGGAAGCTCGTCTGGCTCCTCAAGGTTCAGCCGGACCAATCCCCGCTGGTCGAATTGGGGCATCGCCGCTACCAGCTCATCCCAGTTGGACCAGCGGTACAGCGGGCGCGTGTCGCGAGGCATCTCCTCCGCCTCCCCGAGAAATAAAACTTCCCAGGCTTCGGCCACCGCCTCGGCTGAGAGGGGCTCTGGAGCCAGCCGGATCCGGTCCTCGGAACCGGTGATCTCCAACACCGGGTGCGAGCGCTTTCGCAGGGACGCGAAGTGGCGACGGATGAATTCCTTGGCAATCATGCCCACCATAAGGCCGGCCTGGCGTAGCTCCGCCAGGCTCTCCAGAATCGGCATCAGGGCAGCGCCGTTGAACTTCTTGTGCTCCCAGCGGGGGGTCTTCTCGACCGGCTCAGTGGGGATCGCCAGGAGGGGGCTGGTCTACAGGGCATCAACATAGACCCAACGTGACCTCAAGTTCTCCACCTTCTTCGAGATTTTCATGTCGATGAAGAGCTTGCCCATCTCATCGTCGATCCGGAAGGAGGCCCCTCTGGTGCGGTGGTTTCCCGAGGAGAAAATCCGCAGGCTGTAAAAGGTTCGGAAGAGCACCACGGACAGCATCACTCCCAGGTAGGCCTCGCAGAGGTACGCGAAGAGGGCTAGGACGAGGACGGAGTTGGGATGAAGGTGGAGGAGATGGATCTTATAATGCTCGAAGATGGTGAGGAGGAAATCGGAAAAGGGCGGCTCCAGCCCGGCGAAGAGCGAGTGGTAGAAGACGGAGACCACCGTGGGTCCGAGGTCTCGCCATGGGTGCGAGCCCGGCCAGATCTTGGTGGCGCCTCCCTCGAAGTGCGCGAAGGCCAAGTGAGGGCGGGCCTTGGCTTTCCCGCTCTCATTTATGGTGGCCGGCAGCAGGGCCAGACCCAGCTCCGCCGCCGGCGCGCTCTTGCTGGAGGAGGCCTTGGCGGTCGCGGGTTTCTTGCCCTGGGCCATGGCGGGGGAGAGATTGGAGGTCGGAGGAGGAGTAACAGGGGAACTGCTCGCGCGGGACGAAGGGCAAGATGGGGACAAGGAGCAATGATGTGTCTGCGCCCCGCGCGGGCAGGCTTTATCACCAAGGCGGCGGTTACCGAGGCGTCATAGGGAGTGGGGGCGACCCACTCCGTGGGAGCCGCCACACGTCACCCTTGGGCCAAGCAGCTCGATGGGCCCCGTGTCGTTTCGTCCCTAACAGAGGGAACGCGCGCACCGCGGGCCCGGGGGCTACTGTCGGCCCGGTGGGAACCAGGGTACCATGGCCCGTCTGCCTCTGTCCCAGTGGACCACGATCGGGGCGGCCCATGAGAGTGGCTCTGCCGAGGCCACTCCGGAGGAGGGCGCCTCGCGAGGCCCCCCGCTGTCGGGTCAGACCCTACCGAGACCGCCAAGCACCAGGATGCCTCGCAAGGCCTCCTCGCAAGGAGACCGTACGGCGCCAGCCGCCGGGCTCCGCGCCCAGCACATGGATGACGTCCCGCTGTGAGGATAAGGATAGCGGAGCGCGACCAGGCCCAGTTTCCATTCTAGTGATAAGGGAGCAGTGCATCTGCCTCCCGAAAAGAAGCCCCAAAACATTTCCTCTTTGGTGATAGAAGATCAGGACGGATCGGCGCGTGGGGACGGAGGTCATCGCCAAGCCCACCAGCGTGTCACAAGGATCTACTTTAGTAGGCGGAGACCGCCTTTAGTCAGGATAAGCCCGCGCTCTTGTCCCCCTTTTGAATTGCCGCCCTTTGGCAACCCTTTCCCAGTCATATTTTCGGGGAAGAGGACCAAGGCACTACAAAAGGGGTAGGGCTGCTTCCATGTAAGGGGATCGTTTCACCCTCCCCCGCACTTCTTGTACTCCGAGCACAAGCTCTCAACCACAGAAGAATCCAACACAAGCAGGAGCAGGGTATTACAAAGCACGGTGGCCCGAACTTGGGTAGCTCGCGTGTCCCCTTCGTGTCCGGTGAGAGCCAGCGAGTCCGTCGTGTCCCCGCCGTAGTCCCGTCGTAGGCTGCCAAGCAAAGTCCCCCAAAGTTTGAATACTAAGTTCTTGGAGAAGTTTCTTGGACGCAGATCCTAGACTCCGACACACATCATGTACGTGTGTGTCTTGTGTTGAGCCTTTTTGCATCTTGTTTATATCTTAGTTGGCTCTTGTGAGAGATTAATGGAACATCCCATTTTGGGGGTGTCGGCCCAGCGGGAACCAGGGTACCACGGCCCGTCTGCCTCCGGCCCAGGAGGCGACGCTTGGGCTGGCCCAGGCAAGGTGGCCTCGCGAGGCCCCTCACCGCCAGGCCTGGCCCTGGTGAGGCCGGCAAGCCCCAGATCGCCTCATGAGGCAATCCCTCGCGAGGCCGCTTCGCGGGGCATGGCGCACGGCGCCAGCCGCGGGGCGGCCGGCCCGTCACATGGGTGATGCCCCAGCGTCAGGGCGAGGATAGCAGGATACAGCTCAGACAGGTTCCCATTCTGGCGATAGGGGAGCAGTGGCGTCTGCCTCCCCCCAAAAGCAAGCCCCAAGACATTTCCTCTTTGGTGATAGCAGATCAGGACGGACCAGCGTGCTAGGACGGAGGTCATCGCCGAGCCCACGAGGGCGTCAGGAAGACTACTTTGTCAGGCGGAGACCGCCTTCAGTCAGGATAAGCCTGCACAACTATTCCCCTTTGAATTGCTTCCCTATGGCTACCCTTTCCCGCTCATAGTTTCGGGGAAGAGGACCAAGGCACTACAAAAGGGACAGGGCCGCCTCCATGTAAGGGGATCAACCCATTCTCCCCTGCACCTCTTGTATCTGGAGCACGAGCTCTCCACCACAAAGCAATGCAACACAGGCAGGAGTAGGGTATTACACCGCACGGTGGCCCGAACCTGGGTAGCTCAAGCATTCCCTTCGTGTCCGGTGAGAGCCAGCGAGCCCGTCGTGTTCCCGCCGTAGTCGCCATCATGTTGTAGGTTGCCAAGCAAAGTCCCCCAGAGTTCGAATCCTAAGTTCTTCGAGAAGTTTCTTGTACGCAGATCCTAGACTCCGACATTTGGCGCGCCAGGTAGGTAGGCTTGCCGTCTTCGCGCCTTCGACCTCGACATCGGCATCGACATGGACGACGTCGCCACGCGCCGCGGGCGTGCTGCGCGACGAGACGCTGCCAGGGTCCACGCAGCGCCCGCCACCCGAGGTGCCCCTGGGCGATGCCCGCGCGCCGCCGCCGATCCCGTTGTTGGGCGGGCGTCCTCCTCCATCCTCCCATTGGCGGGTGGGTAGGAGCGCGGCGTTTCCTCCACCGTGTCCACACCCACAGGTAGCGGCCCTCTCGCTCCGTGCGTCGCGCTGCTCATGGGGCGGGGGTTGCTGCTCCGTCACCCCTCCAAGGACGGTCGCGACGCCTGGCTCGAGCGCATCACCGAGCTCATCTACGCCACCAGCGGCGGCCAGGCGCCCCCTCGCCGCTCGCTCACTTCACCGCAGCGTGTTGAGAAATCTGGGCGCACCGCTCCCCGTCTTCCTCCTCCTCCGGACCGCGGCGAGGCCGGGCGGCGCCGCGTGGCATTCGCCACAAAGTCACTCCGCGGCTCGCCCGCGTGGGACGGCATCGGCAGCTGCCGCACAACCGATGGCATCGCCACCAGTGGGGGCTCCCAGGGGCCCCGATGGGTGGCCTACATCCTGGGAGGGGCCCGGGCCCCTCCGTCCAGCCGCCACCTCAAGCGCTTCTCGCGCGAAGTAAGCGCGGCCCTCCCGGCGCCCGAGTCCGCCGGCCGCCTCAAGTGGTCTGAGTTTCCCATATCCTTCGACGCCGGCGATCACCCCAAGTCCACCTGGGCTGTGGGGGCTGTCCCTCTGCAATGTACTCCAACTATCGGCGGTGTGGCCGTCACCAAGACGCTCATCGACGGCGGCGCTGGTCTCAACGTACTCTCTGTGGAGACTTTTGAGGCGCTCCAGGCGCCAGGTGGCCGCCTGGCGCCCACCAGGCCCTTCTCGGGCGTCACTGGCGGCCCCGCTGCCCCCCTGGGCTAGGTGCGCCTTCCCATCACCTTCGGCACCCGCAAGAACTACCGTATGGAGTTCATCGTCTTCGATGTGGCTCACATCGGCATGCCCTACAACGCCATCTTGGGCTACCCGGCGCTCTCGAACTTCATGGCGGCAACACACCATGCCTATGGCCTCATCAAGATGCCCGGCAGCAACGGCACCCTCACTGTCCGTTGCGATGAAAAGGACGCGGTGCGCGACCTCGCGCGCGCCTACAAGGCGGCCGCCACCGCATCCCAGACCGAGGAGGACGCCGCTGAGCTTGCTGAGCCAGCGCCCATGAAGAAGAAGTTGTTCTCCCAGGAGCGGGCCAAGACCAAGAAAGTGTCATTGGATGGGAACGGCGCGGGCCCCTTCCTCACCATCGGCAGCGGCCTTTCCTCCAAACAAGAAGGTGCCCTCGTCGACTTCCTTCAGGCAAATGCTGATATGTTCGCTTGGACAGCCTCAGACATGCCCGGCGTGCCAAGGGAGGTGATCGAGCACCACTTGGCGGTGTGCCCCAACGCACGCCCCGTCAAGCAGAAGGTATGGCGCCAGGCGCCCGAAAAGCGGGACTTCGTCATCGGGGAGGTCGAGAAACTCCAAGACGCCGGGATCATTCGCGAAGTGCTCCACCCGGAGTGGATCGCCAAGCCACACGGCGGCAAGCGCATGTGCGTCGACTTCACCAACCTCAACAAGGCCTGCCCCAAGGACCACTTCCCGCTGCCCAGGATCGACCAGATAGTAGACTCCACCGCCGGGTGTGATCTGCTTTGCTTCCTGGACGCCTTCTCAGGCTATCATCAGATCAAGATGGCAAAGGAGGATGAGGAAAAAACCGCCTTCATCACCCCCTGCGGAGTGTTCTGCTACGTGTGCATGCCCTTGCCTGAAGAGCGCGGGGGCTGCCTTCTAGAGGCTGATGCGCATCTGCCTAGGGTGCCAGATGGGGAGAAACACAGAGGCATACGTCGATAACATCATCATCAAAACGCGCGAGGTGCGCACCTTCATCGAGGACCTGAGAGAAACCTTCGCCAACCTGCGCAAGGTCAACCTCAAGCTCAACCCCGCCAAGTGTGTCTTCGGTGTCCCTTCAGGCAAGCTCCTGGGTTTCCTGGTCTCCCATCGCGGCATCGAGGCCAACCCTAAGAAGATTAAGGCTATCGAGGAGATGCGGCCGCCCCGCAACCTCAAGGAGATGCAGCGCCTGGCGGCATGCATGGCCTCACTCGGTCGCTTCATATCCAAGTTCGACGAGCGGGCTTTGCCTTTCTTCAAGCTCATGAAGAGGTCTAGCCCCTTCAAGTGGACCCCCGAGGCCGACGCTGCCTTCGAGGATCTCAAAAGGAACCTCATGAGCCCTCCCGTCATGGTCGCCCCGCGCCCACGCGAATGCCTGCTGTTGTACTTGGCGGCCAAGCCCCAAACGGCCAGCGTGGCCTTTGTGGCAGAGCAGGAGGAGCGAGTCTGCATCAAGAAGAAGCCTGCCGAGCCTGTGCCTGCGGATGCCGCCCCCGTGGAGACATTGCTGGAGCCCCTCAAGACCCTGCCGGTGCCTGCCTAGGGCCCCCCTCCGGAGGCCCCCGCGCCCCTTTAGGAGGCCTCTGGAGCTCAGCCTCCGGAGGCCTCCGCGGTGTAGCAGCCCAAGCCCCTTGGTGAGCACCCCGTCTACTTCATTAGTACGGTGCTACGAGACGCACGCGAAAGATACCCCATGCCGCAGAAGCTCCTCCTGGCACTCCTCATGGCCTGCAGGAAGCTACGCCACTTCTTCCAGGGTCGCCCTGTCAGAGTGATCTCATCCTACCCACTAGAGCAAGTCCTAAAGAGCCCAAACGCCACCGGCCGCGTCGCCGAATGGAACATCGAGCTACAGCCTTTCGAGCTGGAGTTCCTCACCACCAGGACCATCAAGGGCGTGGCCTTAGCGGACTTCGCGGCGGAGTGGACGGACCCGCACCAGGGCGAGCCCCAAGAGGAGTCGCCCTTGCCCGAGGAGGCTACCTCCAGAGGTTGGAGCATGCACTTTGATGGGGCCTTCGTGCGCCAGGGCGCGGGGGCTGGGGTGGTTCTCACTACACCCACAGGCGACAAGCTTCACTACGTAGTGCAGCTCTACTTCGGGCACACCGACAAGGTCTCCAACAACATCGCCGAGTACGAGGGACTCATCGCCGGGCTCAACGCTGCCATCACGCTTGGGGTCAGGTGCATCATCATCAAGGGAGACTCGCAGCTCCTCGTCAACTTCTCCAACAAGAATTACAAGTCAAAGGATGAGCACATGGCGGCCTACCTGGAGGAGGTGCGCAAGCTCGAGAAGCGCTTCATGGGCATGGAGCTACAGCACATCCCTCGTAGCGACAACACTGAAGCGGATGAAATCGCCAAGCGCGCTTCTCGCCGCGAGCCCTAGAGCCCCGGCGTCTTCGAGGAGCGGCTCCTGAAGCCGTCTGTGGCGCCTCCGATCGCCAGCCCCCTGGCACCTCACGAGGAGCTCCCCCCCGCGCCACCCATGGGCACACCTGACTGCGGACCAGCTTCAGGCGCCCGCCTGCTGCTGGCGCTCGAGTCGCAGCCTGAAAGCTGGACCACGGAGATCAAGGCCTACCTGGAGGGCGGCGCCCTCCCGGAGATCGATGTGGAAGCAGAGCGTGTGGTCCGCCAGGCCACGCTTTACCACTTGCGGGAGGGTGACCTGTACCGCCACCGCCCAAATGGAGTCGCGATGCGGTGCATCTCCAAGGAGCAGGGGCGCGAGCTGCTTGCCAACATCCATGGAGGCGACTGCGGCCACCATTCCTCCACGCGCACTCTCGTATGTAAGGTATTTCGCAGCGGTTTCTACTGGCCCACAGCGCTCGAGGATGCCGAGGAGCTGTTCGAGGCATGCAAGGCCTGCCAGTTCCATGCCAAGCAGATCCACCAGCCGGTGCAAGGGCTCCAGACCATCCCTCTCTTGCGGCCCTTCGCGGTCTGGGGGCTGGATATCCTTGGGCCCTTCCCCCGCGCGGCTGGCGGCTACCACTACCTCTACGTCGCCATCGACAAGTTCACCAAGTGGGCAGAGGTGGAGCCTGTCAGGACCATCCCAGCAGGGTCAGCGGTGAAGTTCATCAAGGGCCTGGTGTGCCGCTTTGGCGTCCCCAACCGCATCATCACGGACAATGGCACGCAGTTCACCAGTGGCCAATTCAAGACCTACTGCGCTAGCATCAGCACGCAGATCTGCTTCACCTCCGTGGCACACCTTCGAAGCAACGGCCAGGCCGAGCGTGCTAACGCTGAGGTCCTCCAGGGCCTCAAGACTAGGAGCTTCAAGAAGCAGCTCGCAGCCTACAGCAAGGGCTGGCTGGAGGAGCTCCCATCAGTGCTGTGGTCCATCCGCACCACGGCGACCAAGCCCACCGGTGAGACGCCTTTCTTCCTCATCTACGGGGCAGAAGCGGTTCTCCCAGCCAAGGTCAAGCACAGGTCCCCACGGGTCTTGGCTTTCGACGAGTCTCGTCAGGCCGGCCTGCGGGAGGATGACCTACTTTTCCTCGAAGGAGCGTGCTGCCAGGCCGCCCTTCGCGCGGCAAGGTACCAGCAGGTGTTGCGTCGCTATCACAGCCGCAACATACGCCCCCGCACCCTCGAGGCGGGCGACCTTGTCCTACGCCGGATCCTCTCGAGAGAGGGACTCCACAAACTCTCACCCATGTGGGAGGGCCCTTTCAAGGTCACGCACATCTCCCGGCCCGACGCAGCACGGCTAGAAACGGAGGAGAGTGTTCTGGTACAAAACACATGGAACATCCAACATCTCCGCAAGTTCTATCCGTCACCCCACGGATATGAACGAAATGGAGCTGTACACGCTCCGGAGCTCCCTCTACCGGCGCTACCTTCGGCACGCGGGAGCTCCCTCCCACTCTCATGGAAGCCCCATGCTCTGTGCTGGCGGATACCCCATGCTCCACGCTGGCGGCCTACTTACTTGAGGGGCCCATGGCCGTCACATCCTCAAGCTGACCTGTGTTGAACATGGCAGCACGTATCTTTTTTGTTGTGTAATGAATCTATTTCATGCATCAGTAAAGTCTACTTCCTAATAACCGGTGCCCTTGCAGCTGAGTTTTCCTCGGGAGGCGCGCTCACAATCTCCCCCCGTGTGTCTCACGCGAGCGGGGGCTAGGCACGGTGCCTGTGCTTGGGTCAGTCCTAGCAGTGCTGCAAAACCCAAGTGACTAAGCTCTGGCTCGCGGGCCGGCTCCCGTGCACGTCACCTCACCAGGTCCTTGGTGCTCTTGCCTCCGCGCGTAACACCCATAGGCGGCCTCGCGAGCGCGCCTCGTTACATTACTTGCAAAAACTCGGCAATTTCCCTGGTACAGGTTCTCAAGGGCCTCAGGAGCCCCCATCGGGAGGCCTCGCGGTTGGCGTCCCGCGGGCAGAAGGCTTCATGAGGGACCGTGCCTCGCGGTTGGCGCCTTGCGGGCAGAAGGCTTCGTGAGGGACCATGCCTCGCGCGTTGCGTCCTGCGAAGGGCTCGCTCCAAGCCGCGCGTCTCCAAAAGAGCTAAGTCTGAGCACCTCTCGGGTTTTTCCCTCCCGTTTCTCTCTCGTGGCGTCCTGATTTCCTTGGCACGAGCCGCCTGCGCATCAAGGGGGGGACCCTTAGCATCGCGTCTCAGGGAATCCTACCGGCCCTAAGAGCCCTACACCCTCTGGCCTTGCCGAGCGCACACTCCAGGCATACCAATGATGGTGTAGCCCGCCTCAGGGGCTGGGTCATAGCGACACAGGGCACGAAGGCAATGTAAAGGGGAGATAGGGGCCTCAGAAGGAAAACGAAAACACATTAAGCATCAAGTACTTAACAACAAAAGTTCTGCGCAAATGTTTCACACCCCCAGGGGGCTACATCAATCTAGTGCTGAAAACAAGAAAAAAGAAGCCTAAGCTGGGCGCCGCCATCTCCAAGGCTCCAGCACGGGCGTCGCGCGCGCCTAGTCGGAGTCTTCATCCTCACTCTTGAGGCAGGGAGAGCCGTCGTCGCTTCCACCCCCGCCGGAGGAGGCGGCGCCATCATCACTGTCGTCCTCGCTGGAGGAGCCACTGTAGCTACCATCCTCGCTCTCCGCGCAGCACTCCAGGCAACTGCCGGAGACCCGAAAGATCTTCATGAATAGGGTGGTGCCCCGTCATACTTGAAGTCGAGGAGGTGCCCCCGCTTCAGGCCGCGGGCGACGGCAAAGGACTTCCACCCCTGCTTCAAAAACATGAAGCCGGAGGGGGTGAACTCCGCCGCCACCCAAGAGGGGCCATTGCAGCAGCCGTTCACCTGCAACTGTCGGAAGTCGGGCTCCGGGGACCCAAAGGTTCGAACACTGGGGTGAGCTCATTCTACCGCTTCGTCTCCTACCACGGCTATGCTACGGCGAGACTACGGCGAGAGCGCGCTGGCGAGGAAAAGAGCGGGGACTCGGCGGTTTACCCAGGTTCGGGCCACCTTGCGGTGTAAGACCCTACTCCTGCTTGGTTGGGATTGCTCTAGTGAGAGAGAGTACAAGGTTGGGGATGATGAGAACAAGGGCCCCTCCACAATGGCCGCTCTGCCCCCCTTATCCCCTTATACCCGCCTTGGTCCTCTTCCCCCTCAAAACTTAGGCGGGAAGGGTTGCCACACTTGGCGATTTTGAAAGGGGACAGGGTCTTTGCCTGCCAAAGCATGATCCATGACGCGCCGGTAGGCTCGGTGATGACCTCCGCCCTGCGCGCCCGTCGTCTGGGTCTTCCTTCGCCGATCGGGCAACCTTTGGGGTTGCTTTGGAGAGTAGATAGCTGGCCCTGCTCCCTTAACACAAAAGAGGAAGCCATCTTCATCCGCGCCTGCTGGCGCGTCCTCTGCTGCTACTCATCGCCGTGCGCGTCACCCACCTGATGGGCTCCAGACCGCGCGGCACGCCGAACGGCCTTCGTCTCATCGCCTACGGGAGGGGGCCTCGGGAGGCCACCTCTGGAAGCCGCCTCGCGAGAGGGCCTCGCGAGGCCGTTGATGATGGTGCTGAGGATTGCTTGCCACTTCCTGAGGAGGGGGCCTCAGGTTGCCAGGGCCTCATGAGGGGTCTTGGTGAGATACTCGGTGGTGACGGTCTGCTGGGCCCATTCCAGGCGTTGCACCCTGGGCCAAAGGAAGATGGGCCTGGATACCCCGGGTTCCATAGGCCCGACAGTAGCCCCCGGGCCCGCGGCGCGCACGTTCCCGCCTATCGAGGGGCGAAACGGCGCGAGCCCTAACCGCCTGCGGCCAGGCGCGACGCGTGGCGCACGATGTGACGGGCGACGCCCCCACTTCCCCACGACGCCTCGGAAACTGCCGCGCTAACATAAGGTCCGCCGCGGGCGATGCGAGACCATCATTGCCTTCCTTCACACACTCCACCTCTCTGCGTCTTTCCTTCTCGCGCGCGGTTCCTCGCGAATTCCTCTTTCGAACTCCGCCTCTTCCTGCTCCCGATCCGTGCCTCCTCCGCGCAGATGGCACCCTTCGGCAAGAGGGGGAAGGACGCGGCCCCGTCCCCAAGCGCGCCCGTCCTTGGGGCGGCGCTGCAGTGCTCCACCATAGACGACGAAGAAGGCTTGGACAGGGTGCTTCCGTTCGTGGCCGGCGGTCAAAACGAGAATCAGTCGACCCAAATCTGGCCGGGGTCGCGTGCGCGGCGCGACCTGGGGGCGACGGCCTATCCCTTCTTCCTCCACAGCATATATGCCGGGTTGGTGCCGCCATTTTCGGACTTCTTCAATGCCATACTCACCCACTATCAGGTTCAGGCTCTTCATCTTCAACCCAACTCCATTTTCCTCCTGGCCACGTTCGCCTTTTACTGCGAGGCTTTCGTGGGCGTGATGCCCTCTGTGGCGCTCTTCCGCCACTTCTTCTGCCTGCGGCTAACCGCGGTGGACCAGCGATCTAGATGCGCGTCGTTCCTTGCCGTCAAGGGGATGGAGGACGGCATTATCAACTTGAGGGTCGCGAAGAAGGTGGAAGGCTGCCGGCAGCGCTGGGTCTATATGGACGCGCACCAGACCAACCGGCTCCTGATGATCCCAACGGACCCGGCCGAGAAGATCTCCGTGTGGGGGCACGAGAAGCTCATCGACCCGAGGATGGAGCCCGTCTTGGAGCGGATGGCGGCGCACCAGGCCTCCAAACTGTCGGGGACGGCGGTTGTCAGGGAATACCTGCGGCGGCGCATCACGCCACTCCAGCGGCACTCGCGCCCTATGTGGGAGTACGCCGGCGCGGGCGACGCCATGAGGCTGAAGCCGGGAAGCCTGGGGCCAGACGTGCTGGACGGGGCCCTGGCGATTCTGCTCAGCGCCCTTGCCGCGGAAACGCCGGAGGGGGCGCTCCCGCTTTTCCGCTACCCGGAGAAGGCGGATCTGGTGAAGGAAATGCCGCTCTTCGACCACTGGGGCCTCGTGCCGGACGGCCACGTCGGGCCCCGTGACAAACCCCTCGTGGTGGAGGTGGACTCCGGAGGCAGCAGCGGAGATTCGGAGGAGGCTACGGAGGAGGACGCCAGCCGGGCGCCACTGCGCACCCGTCGCCGGCTCATCTGCGGGCTCGAGGATGACGATGCCGAGAGCGACCCGCCCGCGGCGGAGGGGGCCCCCGGCCCGGGTCGGGCGAGCCCCCAGCACACGAGGCCCGGGGCAGGCCACGACGCGTCCGGGTCTACCGCGGCATGCCCCGGGGGCCCGAGCGGCGACGCCGAGGCGATGCTTGGCGGGGGTAGCGTCGGCCTGCCGTCCGCGGGGGAGAAGAAGAGGAAGTGGCATGTCAGTGACAAGTAAGCCTTCTGCCTCCTCCCGGCACCCTTAATTCTTGCTCTTTTATCCGGGCTCGGAGCTGAGCCACCATTCGCACAGGGGATCCGCCGCGGATCAGAAAAAGAAGAAGAAGAAGACAACGACGAAGGCGAGGGCTACCGCCAGCCCGCAGGGGGTGTCGATGCCCGCCGCCGGTGCCGGGGGGCGTGGACAGGCTACCTGCCGTCCCGACGCCGAAGCGGGGCATACGGAAATTGGGGAGGAGGCAGTCGCTCCTCCGGGGTCGCACACGGGTGCATCCCGCAAGGTCGAAGTGGGGGAGCCTCGGGAGGCAGTCTCAGGAGGCGGGGACGCCCACCCCCCTGACCCCGCAGCGAGCAAGGAAGCGGCGACGGGGGAGGCCGAAGCGCCTACCCCCCCCGCCGGGGGCCTCCTTGGGCGCAGGGGAAGGAGTTGTGGGGCGTGACATGACCGGCACTGAGAGCCCCCGTGGTGCACCGCCGCGGCCGAACGAGGGTGGCGGCCTGGCAAGCCCGCCGCCCCAAGCAAGTGGTGCCGAGGGTTCCCTCGCCACCGCGGCTGAGGGTGCCAAAGGGCCCGACCCGAGCTGGCCCCTGATCCTCGCGAGTGACCGCGCTTTGCTCAGGCCTAAAGCCTTGCGCGATGCCGAGGCCGCGCTTCCTCGGCTCGGCACGGACTTCCAGGACGCGGAGACACGCCTCGCCGAGGAGCACCTGAAGCTTGCCGACGGGTGGTGCCAGCTCAGCGTCGCCGTCGATACGGCCCGGCGCCATGACGAACGTGCTCGCGCACAGTGAGAGAGGGACACCGCCGAAGCGGAGGGGGCTCGCGCGAGAGCCCTCCAGGAGGCCGAAGCGGCCACCGCGCGCCGCGAAGAAGCGGAGACCCTCCTAAAAGAGTTCCAAGACCAACACGCCGAGCAGGCGCGGTTGCTCCTTGCGAGGGAAGGCGCCCTTGCCACTCGCGAGAAGGAGGCCGCGGCCCGTGAGGCGGACCTCGAGACTCACACGGAGGGCCTCGAGAAGAAGGCGACCGAGCAGGCCATGGAGAAGGAGCGTTTGGAGACGCTGGGGCGCCAGCTGGCCAATACCCAGGAGGCTCCCACGAAGCGTGTTACCGAGCCGACGCTCAGCTGGAGGCCAAGGAGAAGAAGGTCCAAAATGACGTTGACGCGAAGGTAGCAGAAGCGCGCCTGGTGCTTGCCGAGGAGCGCGATAAGGCGCTGTCGTAGCAGAGGGACACCTTCGAGTCAGAATGCGAGTGGCTCTAGCAACAGGTCAGTGATCTCAAGGCGGCAATCGCCGAGGCGGAGACCCGCCGTGGGGCCGCGCCGTAGGCCGGCTCTGGCGTCGCCGATCAAGAACAGGAGCAACGCGAACGCGTCAAGGCGCTTCACACCCTCGAGATCCGTGCTCACGACGTCCTGAATTCCATCTTCCAGGGAAGGCTTGGGGCCCTCCGCGAGTCCCACGATGCCGACTACGTCGGCTTCTCCACCAAGATCATGGAACGGCTTGAGGACGGAGCCAAGGAGGTGGACGGTATCTTGGAGGAGTGCCGCAGCCTCTTCTCCCTGGCAGCGACTCGCGTCTTCAGCCACCTCCTTCACACCGATCCCAACTTCGACTTTGAAAAGGTGATAGCGCCAGTCCCTGAGGAGCTTCGCGATGGGCTCACAAGGGCGGTGGAAGGCCATGTGGGCGCGTTACTCGGGAAGTACTCTTGTGGCAGCGGCGAGAGCTCTGGCAGCGACGACGGCGCCGGCGATGACGACGACGGCGCGAGCTTCTAGGGTGCCTTTTCCTTTCGTCACCCTGCGCTAGATCGATGCGGCCCGTGGGGGTGTGAAGACGATGCCTCGGTGTTTAAATACTTTATGTTTTGCTGTAACGAACACTCGTGCCCTCGCGAGGATCTCTCTTAAGGCATGTTTTTCTCTTTTTGCTTGCCATGATGCTCTACGTTGTCAGGACCCAGCCCCCGAGCGGCCATAGCCATCGCTAGTATGTCAGGTCGCGAAGAGGCGAGGGGCACCGGGAGCTAGTGAGGGTTCCTGAGGCGCGATGCTCAGGGATCCCCCCTTTAACGCACAAGCGGCTTGCGCCAAGAGGAACACTGGCACTCGTGAGGCCGTCGGAGGGGAAGGCTCGAGAGACGGCGAGGGTGGCTCGCGAGATGGGAGACTTAGCTCTTGCAGGGCGCGTCTTGTGAGGGTTCCGCTCGCGAGATCTCCTGCTGGGACGGCCGCCGAGGGTCAGTCCCCGAGGCGGTGCCTGCTGGCCTCCTGAGGTCCTGAGGGTGCTACCTCGCGAGATCCTTCAGGGGACCTGCTCCTGAGATAACTGCACGCAGGGCACTTAACGACAACGCGTGCTCGTCGATTCGCTCATGGGTATTACGCGAGGAGACAGGACACCAAGGACCTTGGTGGGGTGGCGTGCACGGAGCAGGCCCGCGAGCCAGAGCCCGGTTGTGTTGGAAATATGCCCTAGAGGCAATAATAAATTAGTTATTATCATATTTCCCCGTTCATGATAATAGTTTATTATTCATGCTAGAATTGTATTGACCGGAAACTAAATACATGTGTGAATAGATAAACAAATACTATGTCCCTAGTATGCCTCTACTAGACTAGCTCGTTGATCAAAAGATGGTCAAGGTTTCCTGACTATGGACATGAGTTGTCATTTGATAACGGGATCACATCATTAGGAGAATGATGTGATGGACATGACCCAACCGTTAGCATAGAAAATGATCGTTCAGTTTATTGCTATTGCTTTCAATATGTCAAATACACGTTCCTCTGACCATGAGATCATGCAACTCCCGGATACCGTAGGAATACTTTGGGTGTATCAAACGTCACAACGTTACTGGGTGATTATAAAGGTGCACTACAGGTATCTCCGAAAGTGTTTGTTGAGTTGGCATGGATCGAGATTGGGATTTGTCACTCCGACTATCGGAGAGGTATCTCTGGGCCCTCTCGGTAATACAGCATCACAGAAGCCTTGCAAGTACCATGAATAAAGAGTTAGTTGCAAGATGATGTATTACGGAACGAGTAAAGAGACTTGCCGGTAACGAGATTGAACTAGGTATTGGATACCGACGATCGAATCTCGGGCAAGTAACATACCGCCAGACAAAGGGAACAACGTATGTTGACATATGAGGTTCACCGATAAAGATCTTCGTGGAATATGTAGGAACCAATATGAGCATCCAGGTTCCGCTGTTGGTTATTGACCGGAGAGTCGTCTCGGTCATGTCTACATCATTCCCGAACCCGTAGGGTCCGCACACTTAAGGTTCGATGACGATTTAGTATTATATGAGTTATGTGATTGGTGGCCGAAGTTTGTTCGGAGTCCCGGATGAGATCACGGACATGACGAGGAGTCTCGAAATGGTCGAGAGGTAAAGATTCATATATTGGAAGGCTATATTCGGACGTCGGAAAGGTTCCGAGTGATTCGGGTATTTTTCGGAGTACCGGGGAGTTACGGGAATTCACCGGGAGAAGTAATGGGCCTTATTGGGCCATACGGGAAAAGGAGAGGCAGGCCACGTAAGGAGGCGCGCGCCCCCCCTTGCCCAAACCGAATTGTACTAGGGGAGGGGGCGCAGCCCCCTCTTTCCTTTCCCTCTCCCTTCCCCCTTTCCTATTCCGTATGGGAGGTGGAATCCTACTAGGACTAAGGAGTCCTAGTAGGACTCCCCACACATGGCGCACCCTTAGGGGGCCGGCCTCCTCCCTCTCATCCTTTATATACGGGGGCAAGGGGGCACCCCAAAGGACACAATTGTCCCATAGCCGTGTGCGGTGCCCCGATCTCCGTTTTCCACCTCGGTCATATTTTCGGAGAGCTTAGGCGAAGCCCTGCCGGAATCACTTCACCGTCACCGTCGCCACGCCATCGTGCTGACGGAACTCATCTACTTCCTCGACATCTTGCTGGATCAAGAAGGCGAGGATCGTCACCGAGCTGAACGTGTGTAGAACTCGGAGGTGCCGTACGTTCGGTACTCGATCGGTGGAGCTCGAAGGATTGTTCGACTACATCAACCGCGTTGTGAGACGCTTCCGCTAACGGTCTACGAGGGTACGTAGACACACTCTCCCCTCTCGTAGCAATGCATCTCCATGGATAGATCTTGCGTGAGCATAGGAATTTTTTTGAAATTCATGCTCCGTTCCCCAACAGTGGCATCCGAGCTAGGTCTATGCGTAGATGTGATTTGCACGAGTAGAACACAAGTGAGTTGTGGGCGTGGGTGTATACATATTGTTTGCCGTTACTAGTTGTTACTTGATTTGGCGGTATTGTGAGATGAAGCGGCCCGGACCGACATTACGCGTACGCTTACGCGAGACAGGTTTCACCGCTACGTGCACTCGTTGCATAAAGGTGACTGGCGGGTGTCTGTCTCTCTCACTTTAGTTGAATCGGTTTCAATGAAGAGGGTTCTTTTAGAAGATCAAAAAGCAATCACTACACCACGTTGTGGTTTTGCGTAGGTAAGAACGGTTCTTGCAAACCCGTAGCAGCCACGTAAAACTTGCAACAACAAAGTAGAGGACGTCTAACTTGTTTTTGCAGGGTATGCTGGTGATGTGATATGGCCAAGACATGATGTGATATAAGTTGTTGTATGAGATGATCATGTTTTGTAAGTTATCAGGCAACCGGCAGGAGCTTATGGTTGTCTCTTTATTGTATGCAATGCCAACGCTATGTAATTGCTTTACTTTACCGCTATAAGTTAGCAGTAGTAGTAGTAGCAATAGCCGGCGAGACGACCACGACGCTACGATGGAGATCAAGGTGTCACGACGCTACGATGGAGATCAAGGTGTCAACCCGGTGACGATGGAGATCATGACGGTGCTTTGCTGATGGAGATCAAAAGCACAAGACGATGATGGCCATATCATGTCACATATATTGAATTGCATGTGATGTTAATCCTTTTATGCATCTTATTTTGCTTAGGACGACGGTAGCATTATAAGATGATCCCTTCACTAAATTTCAAGATAAGTGTTCTCCCCTAGTATGCACCGTTGCGAAGGTTCGACGCTTCTAAGCACCACGTGATGATCGGGTGTGATGGATTCTTTCGTTCGCATACAACGGGTGTAAGCCAGTTTTACACACGCAGAATACTTGGGTTAAACTTGACGAGCCTAGCATGTACAGACATGGCCTCGGAACACAAGAGACCGAAAGGTCGAACATGAGTCATATAGTAGAATGATCAACATGAAAGATGTTCACCATTGATAACTAATCCACCTCACGTGATGATCGGACGTGGTTTAGTTGATGTGGATCATGTTACACTTAGACAACTTGAGGGATGTTAATCTAAGTGGGAGTTCTTAAGTAATTTGATTAATTGAACTTCAATTGTCATGAACATAGTCTTACTTGTCTTAGCAAATTTATGTTGTAGATCAATAGACCACGCTGTAGTTCCCCTGCTTTATTATGTTCCTAGAGAAAACGAAGTTGAAAGTTGATGGAAGCAACTATGCGGACTAGGTCCGTGATCTGAGGATTGTCCTCACTGCTGCACAGAAGGCTTATGTCCTTATTGCACCGCTCAGTGAAATACCCCACGGCTTCGTCTGAGGACGTTATGAACGTCTGGCTGACAAGAAAAGATGACTACTCGATAGTTCAGTGCACCATACTTTACGGCTTAGAACCAGAGCTCCAAATATGTTTTGAGCAACACAGAGCATATGAGATGTTCCAAGAGCTGAAAATCTGTTTTTCAAGCTCACACCCGGGTCGAGAGGTATGACACCTTCGACAAGTCCTATAGCTACAAGATGGAGGAGAACAGCTCCGTTAGTGAGCATGTACTCAGAATGTCTGAGTACTTCAAACACTTGAATCAAGTGGGAGTTAGACTTCCGAATAAAGTGGTGATTGATAGAGTTCTCTAGTCACTATCACTAAGCTACTGGATCTTCGTGATGAACTATAAACATGCAAGGGATAGAAGATCCTTAAGCTATTCGCGATACTACAATCTGCGGATGTAGAAATCAAAAAGGGGAGCATCAAGTGTTGATGGTTAATAAGACAACTAGTTTCAAGAAGGGCAAGGGAAAGAAAAGGGAACTTCAAGAAGAACGGTAAAACAGTTTCCGCTCACGCGAAGAAACCCAAGGCTGAACCAAACCCGAGACTTAGTGCTCCCATTGCAAAGGGAAATGTCACAGGGAGCGGAACTTCCCCAAAGTAACTGGCAGATAATAAGACTGGCAATGTCAACAAAGATATTTGATATACATGTTATTGATACGTACCTTACTAGTACTCGTAGGAGCACCTGGGTATTTGATACTTGTTCAGTTGCTTACAACTTGAAACATGGAGCTTCGGAATAAACGAGGGCTAGCTAAGAACGAGGTGACGATGTGCATTGGAAGTGTCTCCAAGGTTGATGTGATCACCATCGCCACGCTCTCTCTACCTTCAGGATTAGTGATGAACCTAAATAATTGTTATTTGGTGCTTGCGTTAAGCATGAACATTATATCTGATAGTGTTTATTGCAAGACGGTTATTCAATTTCAGAGAATAATTGTTATTCTATTTATTTGGATAATATCATTGATGATCATGCACTTAAAATGAAAGGTTTATAGAATCTTGATCGTAGTAATACATATGTTCATAACACGAATGCCAAAAGATAATGATAGTACCACATATTTGTGGCACTGCCGCTTAGGTCATATCAGTGTTAAACACATGAAGAAACTCCATGCAGATGGGTTTTTGGAATCTCTTGATTATCAATCATTTGAGACATGTGAACCGTGCCTTATTGGCAAGATGACTAAAACTCCGTTCTCCGGAACAATGGAGCGAGCAACCAACTTATTGGAAATAATACATACCGATGTATGCGGTCCGATGAGTGTTGAGGCGCGCGGTGGATATCGTTATGTTCTCACGTTCACTGATGATTTGAGTAGATATAGTTATGTCTACTTGATGAACCATAAATCTGAAACATTTGAAAAGTTCAAAGAATTTCAGAGTGAAGTAGAGAACCATCGTAACAAGAAAATAAAGTTCTTACGATCTGATCGTGGAGGAGAATATTTGAGTTACGAGTTTGGCAATCACTTAAGACAATGTGGAATTGTTTCACAGCTCACGCCACATGGAACACCACAACGTTATGGTGTGTCCGAACGTCGTAATCGTACTCTATTGGATATGGTGCATTCTATGATGTCTCTTACCGATTTTCCACTATCATTTTGGGGTTATGCATTAGAGACAGCTGCATTTACTTTAAACAAGGGCACCGTCTAAATCCGTTGAGATGACACCGTATGAACTGTGGTTTGCAAGAAACCTAAGATGTCATTTCTGAAAGTTTAGGGATGCGATGCTTATGTCAAAAGGCTTCAGCCAGATAAGCTCGAACCCAAAGCGGATAAGTGCGTCTTCATAGGATACCCAAAAGAGACCGTTGGGTACACCTTCTACCACAGATCCGAAGGCAACGTTTTCGTTGCTAAAGAATGGATCCTTTCTAGAGAAGGAGTTTCTCTCGAAAGAAGTGAGTGGGAGGAAAGTAGAACTTGATGAGGTAATTGTACCTCCTCTGGATAGTAGTACGCCACAGAAAGAAATTTCTGTGACACCGACACAGACCAGAGAGGAAGTAGATGATGATGATCATGAAGCTTCGGATCAAGTTGCTACAGAACCTCGTAGGTCAACCAGGACACGCTCCGCACCAGATTGGTACGGCAATCCTGTCTTGGAGGTCATGTTGTTAGACAACGGTGAACCTACGAACTATGAAGAAGCGATGGCGAGCCCGGATTCCGACAAATGGCTTGAGGCCATGAAATCCGAGATTGGATCCATGTATGAGAACAAAGTGTGGACTTTGGTAGACTTGCCCGATGAACGGCGAGCTATTAAAAAAAATGGATCTTTAAGAAGAAGACGGACGCTGATGGTAATGTCACCGTCTATAAAGCACGACTTGTTGCTAAAGGTTATCGACAAGTTCAAGGAGTTGACTACGATGAGACTTTCTCACCCGTAGCGATGCTAAAGTCTGTCAGAATTATGTTAGCAATTGCCGCATTTTATGATTATGAAATCTGGCAAATGGACGTCAAAACGGCATTCCTTAATTGATTCCTTAAGGAAGAATTGTATATGATGCAACCGGAAGGTTTTGTCGATCCTAAAGGTGCTAACAAAGTATGCAAGCTCCAGCGATCCATCTATGGACTGGTGCAAGCATCTCGGAGCTGGAATACTCGCTTTGATGAAGTGATCAAAGCGTTTGGGTTTATGCAAGTTTATGGAGAAACTTGTATTTATAACAAAGTGAGTGGGAGCTCTATAACATTTCTAATAAGTATATGTGATTGGAAATGATGTAGAATTTCTGGAAAGCATAAAGAATTAATTGAAAGGAGTTTTTCAATAAAAACCTGTTTTTGAGTTATCCACGGTTTGGGCATCGAGATCTATAAAGATAGATCAAGACACCTGATAAAAGATTTTCACACACCTTGATGAGATTTTGAAGAAGTTCAAAATGGATCAAGTCAAAAGAAATAAGTTCTTGGCTGGTGTGAAGTGGAGTAAGACTTGAAGATCTAGGTAAAGGCTGTTTACATGTTAGGCATCAAAATCTATAGAGATAGATTGAGACGCCTCATATGAGTTTCACAAAACATATACCTTGACAAGATTTTGAAGAAGTTCAAATTGGATCAGTCAAAGAAGGAGTTCTTGACTGTGGTGAAAGGTGTGAAATTGAGTAAGACTCAAATCTCGACCACGGCAAAATAAATAGAATGGATGAAGGTTATCCCCTATGCCTCGGCCATAGGTTCTATAAAGTATGCCAAGCTGTGTGCCTTGCCATGTGTCTGGCAAAAGAGGTACCAAAGTGATCCAGGAGTAGATCACTGGACAGCGGTCAAATTATCCTTAAGATGACTAAGGAAGAATTTCTCGGGAATAGAGATGATAAAGAGTTCGTCGTAAGGGGTTACGTCGATGCAAGCTTTAAACACTGATCTGAAAGACTATGAGTCTCAGACCAGGATAAGTATAGTGGGGAAATCTTTTGGAGTAGCTCCAAACAGAGTGTGGTAGCAGCATCTACATATAACATAGAGATTTGCCAAGAACACACGGATCTGAATATTGCAGACCCATTGACTAAAACCTCTCTCACAAGCAAAACATGATCAGCTTTAGAACTGATTAAGTGTTAATTACATGGAGATGTAATCTAGATTATTGACTCTAGTGCAAGTGGGAGACTGTTGGAAATATGCCCTAGAGGCAATAATAAATTAGTTATTATCATATTTCCCCGTTCATGATAATAGTTTATTATTCATGCTAGAATTCTATTGACCGGAAACTAAATACATGTGTGAATAGATAAACAAATACTATGTCCCTAGTATGCCTCTACTAGACTAGCTCGTTGATCAAAAGATGGTCAAGGTTTCCTGACCATGGACATGAGTTGTCATTTGATAACGGGATCACATCATTAGGAGAATGATGTGATGGACATGACCCAACCGTTAGCATAGCAAATGATCGTTCAGTTTATTGCTATTGCTTTCAATATGTCAAATACACGTTCCTCTGACCATGAGATCATGCAACTCCCGGATACCGTAGGAATACTTTGGGTGTATCAAACGTCACAACGTTACTGGGTGATTATAAAGGTGCACTACAGGTATCTCCGAAAGTGTTTGTTGAGTTGGCATGGATCGAGATTGGGATTTGTCACTCCGACTATCGGAGAGGTATCTCTGGGCCCTCTCGGTAATACAGCATCACAGAAGCCTTGCAAGCACCGTGACTAAAGAGTTAGTTGCAAGATGATGTATTACGGAACGAGTAAAGAGACTTGCCGGTAACGAGATTGAACTAGGTATTGGATACCGACGATCGAATCTCGGGCAAGTAACATACCGCCAGACAAAGGGAACAACATATGTTGACATATGAGGTTCACCGATAAAGATCTTTGTGGAATATGTAGGAACCAATATGAGCATCCAGGTTCCGCTGTTGGTTATTGACCGGAGAGTCGTCTCGGTCATGTCTACATCATTCCCGAACCCGTAGGGTCCGCACACTTAAGGTTCGATGACGATTTAGTATTATATGAGTTATGTGATTGGTGGCCGAAGTTTGTTCGGAGTCCCGGATGAGATCACGGACATGACGAGGAGTCTCGAAATGGTCGAGAGGTAAAGATTCATATATTGGAAGGCTATATTCGGACGTCGGAAAGGTTCCGAGTGATTCGGGTATTTTTCGGAGTACCGGGGAGTTACGGGAATTCACCGGGAGAAGTAATGGGCCTTATTGGGCCATACGGGAAAAAGGAGAGGCAGGCCACGTGAGGAGGCGCGTGCCCCCCCTTGCCCAAACCGAATTGGACTAGGGGAGGGGGCGCAGCCCCCTCTTTCCTTTCCCTCTCCCTTCCCCCTTTCCTACTCCGTATGGGAGGTGGAACCCTACTAGGACTAAGGAGTCCTAGTAGGACTCCCCACACATGGCGCACCCCTAGGGGGCCGGCCTCCTCCCTCTCATCCTTTATATACGGGGGCAAGGGGGCACCCCAAAGGACACAATTGTCCCATAGCCGTGTGCGGTGCCCCGATCTCCGTTTTCCACCTCGGTCATATTTTCGGAGAGCTTAGGCGAAGCCCTGCCGGAATCACTTCACCGTCACCGTCGCCACGCCATCGTGCTGACGGAACTCATCTACTTCCTCGACGTCTTGCTGGATCAAGAAGGCGAGGATCGTCACCGAGCTGAACGTGTGTAGAACTCGGAGGTGCCGTACGTTCGGTACTCGATCGGTGGAGCTCGAAGGATTGTTCGACTACATCAACCGCGTTGTGAGACGCTTCCGCTAACGGTCTACGAGGGTACGTAGACACACTCTCCCCTCTCGTAGCAATGCATCTCCATGGATAGATCTTGCGTGAGCGTAGGAAATTTTTTGAAATTCATGCTCCGTTCCCCAACAGGTTGCTTGGGTTTTTCAGTGATGCTGGGACTGACCCGAGCACAGGCACCGTGTCCAGCCCCCACTTGTGTGAGGCTCATGAGGGAAGTCGTGAGCGCGTGGGGCTCGTGAGGCAAGGGGAAAATGAAACACCATATAAGGAAATGGAAACTTTACTGAAGCAAGAGAGCAACCCATTACATAACCAAATAAAGATGCGGCTGTCGTGTCCGGCACGGGTCAGCTTGAGGTTGGTGCAACCCATGGGGCGCCCTCAATTACACACCAAAATGAGAAAAAGAGTGCTGCCGTGTCCGGCACGGGTCAACTTGAGGTTGGTGCAGCCCGTGGGGCGCCCTCAGTTGATTGTTCCGCCAGCGCGGAGCATGGGGCTTCCACAAGGTGTGGGTATGATCGCGGGTCGATCGTTCCGCCAGCGCGGAGCATGGGGCTTCCACTTGGGTGTGGGCGGGAGCTCTCGCGGGCCCATCAGGCGAACGCAATGAGAGGCTCCGGGGCGTGTACAACCCCGTTTGGTTCGTACGCGTGAGGGTCACGCGTAGAACTTGCGGAGGTGTTGGATGTTCCAGGCGTTAGGCACAGGAACTCCGTCCTCCGTCTCCAGTCGGGCTGAGCCGGGCCTGGAGACATGAGTAACCCTGAAAGGGCCTTCCCACATAGGTGAGAGTTTGTGAAGTCCCTCTCTGGAGAGGATCCTGTGCAGGATGAGGTCGCCGACCTCGAGAGTGCGAGGGCGGATGCTGCGGCTGTGGTAGCGACGCAAGGCCTGCTGGTACCTCGCGGCACGAAGGGCGGCCTGACGGCGGCCCTCCTCGAGGAGCAGCAGATCGGTCTCCCGCGAGCCATCCTGGCGCGCCTCGTCGAAGGCAAAGACTCGCGGGGAGCCGTGCTTAAGCTCCAGTGGGAGGACCACCTCAGCGCCGTAGACGAGGAAGAAGGGCGTCTTGCCAGTAGGCTTGCTTGCCGTCGTGCGGATGGACCACAGCACGGACTGTAGCTCGTCGAGCCAGCCCTTGCCGCAAGCCTCAAGTTTCTTCTTGAAGCTCCTTGTCTTGAGGCCCTTGAGGACGTCTGCGTTGGCGCGCTCTGCCTGACCATTGCTTCGCGGGTGCGCCACTGAGGCGTAGCAGATCTGCGTGCCGAGGCTGGCGCAGTAGGACTTGAAGAGGCCGCTTGTGAATTGGGAGCCATTGTCGGTGATGATGCGATTGGGAACTCCAAAGCGGCTCACGAGGCCCTTGATGAACTTGACGGCGGAGCCTGCCGGGATGGTGCGCACCGGCTCGACCTCTGCCGACTTGGTAAACTTGTCGATGGCGATGTAGAGGTAGCGGTAACCACCAGCCGCGCGAGGGAAAGGCCCCAGGATATCCAGCCCCCAAACCGCGAAGGGCCATGAGAGGGGGATCGTCTGGAGGCCCTGCGCCGGCTGGTGGATCTGTTTGGCGTGGAATTGGCAGGCCTCGCAGGCTTGGACCAGTGCGGTAGCGTCGCGCAGAGCAGTGGGCCAGTAGAAGCCGCTGCGGAAAACCTTACCGACGAGGGTGCGTGATGAGGAGTGGTCGCCGCAGTCTCCTCCATGTATATCAGCTAGCAACTCGCGCCCTTGCTCTTCAGAGATGCACCGCAGCGAGAAGCCATTGGGGTGCCTGCGGTACAACTCGCCATCTTGTAGGCAGTAAGCGGTGGCCTGCCGGGCCACGCGTTCTGCTTCTGAGTCCTCCTCCGGGAGGGTGCCGCGAAGCAAATAAGCCTTGAACTCCGCAGCCCAGCTATCCGCCTGAGGTTCGAGCGCCAGCAGCAGGCGAGCTCCTGAGGCCGGGCCATAGTGTGGTGCGCCCATGGGTGGTGCGGGCGGGAGTTCCTCGCGAAGGAGCGCCGTGCTCGCGGCTGGGGGTGCGGCAGATGGCTTGAGGAGCCTTTCCTCAAAGTCGCCGGGGCTCTGGGCCTCGCGGCATGATGCTCGTTTGGCGATGTCGTCGACTTCTTTGTTGCCGCCGCGGGGGATGTGCTGTAGCTCCAGGCCAAGAAAGCGCTTCTCAAGTTTACGTACCTCCTCCAGGTAGGCGGCCATGTGCTCGTCCTTGGGATTGTAGCTTTTGTAGGAGAAGTTGACAAGGAGTTGTGAATTGCCCTTGACAGTCAGACGCTTGATGCCTAGGGCGAACGCGGCCTTGAGGCCGGCGATGAGGCCCTCATACTCTGCGATGTTGTTGGAGACCTTGTCGGTGTGCCTGAAGCATAGCTGTATAGCGTAGTAGAGCCTATCTCCTGTTGGCGAGGTGAGCATGACCCCAGCCCCCGCGCCCTGTCGGGAGAAGGTGCCGTCGAACTGCATGGTCCATCCGCCAGGCGCCTCATCCCCTGGCAGGAGGGACTGGGCCTCACGAGGCTCGTGCTCGTACGTGTCCGTCCATTCTGCCACAAAGTTGGCCAGAGCCGCGCCCTTGATGACTCTGGTGGTGGAGAATTCCAGCTGGAAGGCTTGCAGCTCTATGTTCCACTCGGCGACGCGGCCGGTGGCGTTGGGGCTGCGCAGAACTTGCTCCAAGGGGTAGGAGGAAATGACCTTGATGGGATGACCCTGAAAGTAGTGGCGCAGCTTCCTGGAGGCGACGAGGAGCGCGAGGAGGAGCTTCTGCTGCATGGGGTAGCGCTCGCGCGCGTCCCTTAGCACGGTGCTGACGAAGTACACGGGGTGCTCGACGAGGCGCGTAGCTGTTGCGACAGCTTGCTCTTCAGACGCTTCGCGAGGTTCGGAAGGCTCGGGAACCTCACGAGGCTCAGGGGGCTCGCGAGGCCCGGCGGGCGCGTGAGCCTGAAGGGGCGCCGAGGGTTTTTCCTTGGCACAGACGCGCTCCTCCCGCACTGCCACCAGCGCCGCGCTGGCCGTCTAGGGGGTGGCCGCCAATTACAGGAGCAAGGGCTCACGAGAGCGCGGCGCAACCATGATGGGCAGGCTCGTGAGGTACCTCTTGAGGGCTTCAATGGCGGCGTCTGCCTCAGGCGTCCACTTGAAGGAGCCGGACCTCTTCAGGAGCTTGAGATGAAACGCCCTAGGGAGGCCATACACCCTGCCAAGCGCTGCATTTCCTTGAGGGTCCGAGGAGGGCGCATTTTTTCAATGGCCTTGATCTTCTCTGGGTTGGCCTCGATGCCACGGTGCGAGACTAGGAAGCCGAGGAGCTTGCCGGAGGGGACCCCAAAGATGCACTTCTCCGGGTTGAGCTTGAGGTTGACCTTGCGCAGGTTGGCAAATGTTTCTTGGAGGTCCGCGATGAGGGATCCAGCCTCGCGAGATTTGACCATAATGTCGTCGATGTAGGCCTCCACGTTCCTCCCCATCTGAGGCCCCAGAGTAATGCGCATTAGCCGCTGGAAGGTGGCGCCCGCGCACCTTAAACCAAAGGGCATGCAGACGTAATAATATACGCCGCAGGGGGTGATGAAGGCCGTCCTCTCTACATCTTCGGCCGCCATTTTGATCTGATGATAGCCTGAGAAGGCATCCAAGAAGCATAGCAAATCGCACCCGGCGGTGGAATCCACGATCTGATCGATGCGGGGCTGTGGGAATGGATCTTGAGGGCAGAACTTGTTGAGGCTGGTGAAGTCGAAGCACATGCGCTCCTTGCCGCCCTTCTTGGGGACAACGACTGGGTTGGCGAGCCACTCGGGATGGCGCACCTCACGAACAACTCCGGCTTCCTGGAGCTTCTGAACTTCCTTGACGATGAACTCTTGCTTCTCTGGCGCCTGGCACCGTGCTTTCTGCTTGACTGGGCGTGCATTGGGGCACACCGCTAAGTGGTGCTCGATCACCTCCCTTGACAAGTCGGATGCTTTCCAAGCAAAAACATCCGAGTTTGCCTGAAGGAAGGCGAGGATCACGCTTTCCTATGCAGGAGGGAGGCCTGTGCCGATGGTGAATGCAGGGCCGGAGCCGCTGCTATCCACCGAACCTTCTTCGTCTCGGCGCGGTCCTGGGAGAACAGCTGCTTCTTCTTCGCTGGCGCGGACTCGGAAGGCTCGGTCGCGTCCTCATCGGCTGGGTGCGCGATAGCGGCAGCCTTGTAGGCACGCTCGAGGGTGCTGGCCGCGTCCTTTTTGTCGCAGGCGACGGTGATGATGCCGCTGCAACCGGGCATCTTGAGGACGTTGTAGGCGTGATGGGTGGCCGCCATGAACTTCGTGAGAGCCGGGTAGCCCAAGATGGCGTTATATGGCAGGCCGATGTGCGCCATGTCAAAGTCGATGAGCTCGGTGTGGTAGTTCTTGCGGGTGCCGAAGGTGACGGGGAGGCGCACTTGCCCCAGCGGGATGGTGGAGCCATCGGTCACTATGGAGAAGGGCCTGGTCGGAATCAGCTGGTCGTAGGGCACCTGAAGCGTCTCGAAGGTCTCGATGGAGAGTACGTTGAGGCCGGCACCCCCGTCGATGAGGGTCTTGGTGACCGCGACATTGCTGATGGTGGGAGTGCACATCATGGGGAGCGCGCCTGCGGAGGCCGTGGACTTGGGGTGGTCCTTGGAGTCGAAGGTGATGGCGTACTGCGACCACTTGAGGGGCCGCGCGACCTCAGGCCTCGGGAGGGCAGCGTACACCTCGCGAGAGAGTTGCTTGAAGTGGTGGATGGACGTGGGGGCTTGGGACCCGCCAAGGATGCAGGCGACCGCGCGAGGCTCCTGGTAGCCCCCAGCGCCCTCGTCAGGCCAGTTGATGTCGTTCCTCTGGGGTGGCGGCGGCAGCGGTGGGAGAGCGGCATTGGCCTGAGGATTCGCCTCACGAGGCTGATCGTGCCAGATGGCCTCACGAGGCTGGTCGCGCCAGCCCTGGTGGTAGCTGCCATTACCGTTGCGGCTGTCCCAGCGGTTGTCGCTGCGGCCACCTCCACGGCCGGCGCCGCGGCCGTTGCGGTCATCCCGGCGGCTCTAGCGCTCGTCGCGGAGCAGCTTGAGCTCCTGACAGTCTTCGGTGCTGTGGGAGCGGACGTTGTGAAAAGTGCAGAGTGGCCAGTTGTCCTTTCTGGGCTCGTCGAGGTCGCGGCCGCGCTTCTGCTCGGGCTCCGCCGCAAGCATGGCAGGGCCCTTGTGCTTGACGTCCTTGCTCTTGGCCTTGGCGGCGTCGAGCGCCGCGTCGGGGTCGTTGTGGACGAAGAGGCGGCCTTCTTCAGCCTTGGCGCACTTGTCGGCGAGGTCGAGTATGCTACGTTGAAAAAGGCTGGATGTACATACATCGGGCACTCGGTTGTACAGGTCATACCTGGATCGCGCGCCGGGTAGAAGGCGATGTAGGGTACCGCCGAACAAATAAACAACCGCAAAGAGGACCGAACAGGGCAACCCAACAGTCGGGTTGATAGAGAACCTGACCACACCCCCACGGCTGACCTCAACCATGAGAACCGGCCACGCAAGACACATGCACACATCCGTCTAACAAAACAACACAAAGGTATACTCCACCAACCAGCTAGCCCCGTTAGCGTACAGCGGCCGGGTGGACTGTCTTAGCTTTACCGTGGGGGTCAATTTTGGCTTCTTCCCCAGAGCATCCGACTCCCCGCAATCCCCCACCCTCCCACGTGGCATGGTTGTGGGTTGGGGCATACGAGCACGCTGCATTGAAAAGGATGGATGGAGATACGTCGGGCGCTCGCTTGCGCAGGTCATACCCGGATCGTGCGCCGGCAAGAAGGCGAAGTAGGGTGATGTCTACTACACAACTTTATTTCTTGTAGACTTTGTTGGGCCTCCAAGTGCAGAGTTTTGTAAGACAATAGCAAATTTCCATCAAGTGGATGACCTAAGGTTTATCAATCTGTGGGATGTGTAGGATGAAGGTGGTCTCTCTCAAACAACCCTACAATCAAATACAAACAGTCTCTTGTGTCCCCAACACACCCAATACAATGGTAAATTGTATAGGTGCACTAGTTTGGCGAAGAGATGGTGATACAAGTGTAGTATGGATAGTAGATATAGGTTTTTGTAATCTGAAATAATAAAACAGCAAGGTAGCTAGTAACAAAAGTGAGGACAAACGGTATTGCAATGCTTAGAAACAAGGCCTAGGGTTCATACTTTCACTAGTGAAATCTCTCAATAGTGCTAACATAATTGAATCATATAACAACCCCTCAACGTGCGATAAATAATCACTCCAATGTTCCTAGCAAACGGAGAAAATAAGAAGAAATTGTTGTAGGTAGCAAAACCACCTCAAAGTTATGCTTCCGATCAATCTATTAAGCCATCCCTAAAGTGTCACAAACAACCCTAGAGTTCATACTAAAATAACACCATATGATACGCGTCAATGAACTCTAATGTCACCTAGATACTCCAATGTCACCACAAGTATCTGTGAGTCAATTATTCGATATGCATCAAACAATTTTAGGTTCATAGTATTCAATCCAACACAAAGAATTTCAAAGAGTACCCCAAAGTTTCTATCGTAGAAAATAGGACGAAAACGTGTATCAACCCCTATGCCCAGATTGCCCCAATGTCATGTGGGAATCTGCAAGTTGATTACCAAAACATATATCAAGTGAATCAATAGAATACCCCATTGTCATCACGGGTATCCACATGCAAGACATACATCAAGTGTTCTCAAATACAAAATATTCAATCTGATAACAATGAAACCTCAAAGGGAAAGACTCAATTCATCACAACAAGATAGAGAGGGAAGAACTACATATGATCCAACTATATTAACAAAACTCGCGGTACATCAAGATCGTGTAAAATCAAAAACACGAGAGAGAGAGAGAGAGAGAGAGAGAGAGATCAAACACATAGCTACTGGTACATACCCTTAGCCCCGAGGGTGAACTACTCCCTCCTCGTCATGGAGACCGCCGGGATGATGAAGATGGCCTCCGGGCATAATTTCCCCCTCCGGTAGGGTGCCGGAACAGGGCTCCGGAAGAGATCACATTGGAACAGAGGCTTGCGGCTGCGGCGTGGAAGTTCTAGGTTTCTTTCGGGGGGGGGGGTTGTATTTATAGGAATTTTTTGCGTTGGATTCACGTCAGGGGGGCCCACGAGGGAGCGACAAGCTCAGGGGGCGCACCCTGGGGGTGGCGCCCCCCAGGCTTGTCATGCCCTCGTGGCTCTTCTGGCCCTTCCTCGAAGCTTCGGGGGTCTCTTTTTATCCATAAAAAATCACCGTAAATTTTGGGCCCAATCCGAGAACTTTTATTTCTGCACAAAAAAACAACACCACGGTAGTTTTGCTGAAAACAACGTCAGTCCGGTTTAGTTCCAAACAAGTCATATAGAATTGCACCCAAAACCATATAAAATTGTTGTAAGCATGGCATGAATACTTCATAAATTATAGATACGTTGGAGACAAGTGAATGAAATAATTTATGAAGTGTGAATGCTAGCATAGTGCACAAGTTTGATTAATGATAATTTCAATCACTTTCCCTAGCATCCTAAACAACAAATCTTTCTCATAAAACTCATCATGATAAAGTAGCAATCAATTAAATGTTATGGTTCAAACAATGCATTCTCTTGAAACTTAACAACTTATGTTCATAGTCACCAAACAATTTCATTGCATCTTATTTTCAACAAAGTCTAAGTAAGAGCTCCACATACTCAATTATCATATAGTCTTCTATGATTGCTCGTACTCAAAACATAATTTTAGAACAAATAGCATCCATCGAACACAGAGGAAGATAGGGGCTTAATGTTTCGCCTCCCAACTCATTTATCATAGAGATAATTGTCAACAATAATAATTCATGATCAAATATATTTGCCAGGATATATGTGTCTGGATCTTTCCCCACCACATGACACTTGCCAAGTGGAGAATAATTGAGGTTGAAATAAGAAGTTGACTCAAAAAAAAATTGACAGAAAAAGTAAAAGATATGCCCTTCATAGAGGGAAGCAGGGATTTGCTTATGTGCCAGAGCTCATTGCTTAAAATAGAGATGAATACATTTTGAGTGATGTGCTTTTCCTGTCAACGTTATGACAAAGGATTTCAATATCTTTCGTGCTAAACACATTATTGGCGGTTCCCATGCGGAAATGAAAAGTTTACTCCCCCTAAACCATACAAACACAAGCCATCACTAGCCGAATTCACGGGTGCCGTCTAAACAATCAACTATCTAGGGGGAGTTTGTTTTATTATATTTTTCTTTGTTTTTATTTAGTGGGACTGGGCATCCCAAATACTAGCCTCTCTCATGCGAGACAAGTGAATGAACTCTCATTGTGAGAATAACCCACTTAGCATGGAAGATAATGACCGCCGCGTCGCTCCATGAGCGGTACGAGCACACAAAATAGATGTTTATTTGAAGATTTTAGAGATGGCACATGCAAATTTACTTGGAACGGCAGGGTAATACCGTATATAGGTAGGTATGGTGGACACTGGTGGAAGAAACTTGGCTCAAGGATTTTGGATGCACAAGTAGTATTCCTGCTTAGTACATAATTTTTGGCTAGCAAAGATTATAAACAAGCACCACATGTTGGAGGATCCATAACAATATAACTTCTATGCAAATCTACCAAACATAACTCATTACGTTGTCTTGCTTGTCCAACTTCAACTTATTTGATCAAGTCTGAAAATAATTAATGGGTATTCACAATCATAAAAGATGTCCAAGATAATATATTTTTATGTGAAAGTTCTCTTCCTTATACTAATCATTCATGAATTGCTTGTATGACCAATGTTATGATTGTCAAACTTCAATAGATTTTACTTTCTACACCCAATGTGAAATATTACTAAGCATATGGAACATATATAATTTGGGGTTTATGATATTCAATTCATTCAAAAATTTACTCTTAAGATATAAGTGAAGCACAAGAGTAAATGACAAACTACACCAAAAGATATAAGTGAAGAACAAAGAGTATTTGAGTAAATAAGTAGCTATGTGAAGACTCTCTCCAATTCAAAATTTTCAGATCCAATGAGCTTATTAAACATGAAGCAAAACAAAAGTGACACTCCAAGAATAGCACGTATCATGTGAACAAATAAAAACTTGGGCTCAACCAAAACTAAACGATAGTTGGTGATGAAGAAAGGTGGGATGCCTACCGGGGCATCCCCAAGCTTATATTCTTTAGACTTCTTGTAATACTAACTTGGGATGCCTTGGGCATCCCCAAGCTTGAGCTCTTGTGTCTCCTTAATTCCTCTCATATCACGCCTTCTCCTAAGTCTTAAAAACTTGATCCACACACAACTCAACAAGAACTCGTGAGATAAGTTAGTATAAATCAACTCAAAACCTTAACATTTTCTACTGTTGCAAATCACTAAAATTATAATTAAACTTTGGATACTAAATTCCTCTACATATTTAATACTCCTATCCACAAATAGAAACATTAAACAAGCAAACAAATGCAACCAATGCAACTATAACCGAAAACTGTCTAAACAGAACAGTCTGCAAAGGTGGAATAAAAATGCATACTTCCCTAGCTGCAAAAATTCTGAAAAATTACCACGTGACAGAGAACTCATGCATGCTTAATGTGTAAGAAGTTCAGATTTTTATCATGTTCTGACTATTCAGGAATATTCTGGACATAACAGAAAACTTTCTGTTTTCAGACAGCAACTCATAAACTTGCAAACTGAGTATGGTAAAGGCTATACTTGGCATTTTATTGAGATAAAAAGGTGCAAACATGATTGTTAATAACAGGAAGCAAATCCAAATAAAAGAAAATGACGCTCCAAGCAAACCTCATATTGTGTGACGAATAAAAATATAGCTCCAAGTGAGGTTACCGATAATGTTGAAGACGAAAGAGGGGATGCCATCCGGGGCATCCCCAAGCTTAGACGCTTGAGTCTTCCTTGAATATTACCTTGGGGTGCCTTGGGCATCCCCAAGCTTAGGGTCTTTCCACTCCTTATTCTTCTTCCATCATCATCTCACCCAAAACTTGAAAACTTCAATCACACAAAACTTAATGGAACTTGTGAGATAGGTTAGTATGAAAATAAATCATTCACTTAGGTACTGTCAAGACAAGATTCATAACTGTTATTACATATTTCCTACTGTACTCTATCATTTCCACAATTTATATTTCTCAATATAAGCTATGGAAACACTAAAACAAGCAAGTTATGCAATAAAAACAGAATCTATCAAAAACAGAACAGCATGTAGTGAGCGAATTAAAAAGCATACTTTTGTAACTCCAAAAATTCTGAAAACTTAGAAAAACGTAAACAATTTGCATAGCAGTACTGTGTAGAAATTTCAGAAGTTTGTCACGCTCCAGTACAGAATAGAAATTCCAGCACTGGACGCAAAAGTTTCTGTTTTTTGCACAGAACCAAATAAACAAGTATCCACACTATCCCAAAGGCTTTACTTGGCACTTTATTGAAACAAAACATATAAAACATGATTACTACAGTATCTTCATCATGTGGACACACAAAAACAGTAAGGATAAATATTGGGTTGTCTCCCAACAAGCGCTTTTCTTTAATGCCTTTTAGCTAGGCATGATGATTTCAATGATGCTCACATAAGAATAGGAATTGTAACATGCAAGGGAGCATCACGAATCACATGGCAAGAACATTTAAGTCTAACACACTTCCTATGTATAGGGATTTTGTGAGCAAGCAATTTATGGGAGCAAGAATCAACTAGCATAGGAAGCCAATACAAGTATAACTTCAAAACTTTCAAGACATAGAGAGGAAACTTGATATTATTGCGAAGCCTACAAGCATATGTTCCTCTCTCATAATAAATTTTAGTAGCATCATGAATAAATTCAACAATATAACTATCACATAAAGTATTACTTTCATGATCCACAAGCATAAATTTTTTATTACTCTCCACATAAGTAAATTTATTCTCATCAATAGCAGTGGGAGCAAATTCAATGAAATAACTATCATGAGATACTTGATTGACATAATCCAATTGGAAATTAAAATCATGATGACAAGTTTCATAATTATCATTATTCTTTATAGCATACATGTCATCACAATAATCATCATAGATAGCAACTTTGTTGTCATAATCAATTGAAACCTCTTCCAGAGTAGTGGAATCATCATTAAATAAAGTCATGACCTCTCCAAATCCACTTTTATCATTATAATAAGATTCAACACCCTCCAAAATAGTGGGATCATTAGTAACTAGAGTTGACACTCTTCCAAACCGACTTTCATCAATATAATCATCATAAATAGGTGGCATGCTTTCATCATAATAGATTTGCTCATCAAAACTTGGGGGACTAAAAATATCATCTTCATAAAGCATAGCATCCCCAAGCTTGTAGCTTTGCATATCATTAACACCATGGATATTCATAGAAAGCATACTAACAACATTGCAATCATGCTTATCATTCAAGGATTTTATGCCAAACATTTTATTGAATTCTTCTTCTAACACTTTAGCACAATTTTCTGAAACATCATTTTCAAGAAAGACATTATAAAGATAAAGCATTTGAGGCAACCTCAATTCCATTTTTTTGCAGTTTTCTTTTATAAATCAAACTAGTGAAAAACAAGAAACTAAAATATTCAATTGCAAGATCTAAAGATATACCTTCAAGCACTCACCTCCCCGGCAATGGCGCCAAAAAAGATATAACATCCCAAAATTCTAAATTTTGGAATGTTATATTAAATAAATAGTTATGATTGTTTGTTTGATTGTTGTGTGATTGATTGTGTGAAATTGAGTGGAAGTTGAAACTTTTTGAAAGTTGAATGAGAGGGAATAAAAGGACGTTCCCAAAACTTTCATCTTGCAATTTGATCTCCATGAATTCAAATTCATTTCATCATAAAACCCTAGAGTGAGGATAATATGACTTCTTCCATTTAAAGAAATGAAAAGGGGTTTTGAAAAAAAAAAGATTTGAATTCCATTTGAAAATAGTCCAACTCAGAAACTTTATGCCACTCAAGGATTTTCATGAGAGAAGGTAACATGACCTCTTCAAAACATATGAAAGAGAGTGGGAAGTGATGAGGAGCACTTTTGAATTCCATTGGATTCACTTTTGAAAAGTTTTCCATTTTGAGTTTCAAGATCATTTCCATTTATTCAAAATAAAATAAAGAGAGAAGGAAATATGACTCCTTAAAATATCAGAAAGAAAATATGGAAATGGATTAGGAAACCAATAGAAAGTTATTTGAAAAATATTTGAAATCATTTGCATAGCTATTTCTTGAATTCATTGAATATTGATCTATTGAGTTTTATGCAAACTATTTTCTCCTGAAAAATAAAATAAAAGACAGAGGATAAAATGACTTCCTCAAATATAAAAGAGTTGAAAAATTTATTAAAATATTATTTTGAGTTTTTGAAATATATTTGGTATGTATTTTATTGGCAAAAAGTGCATTTATTGCATTATAAAAATATTTTCAAAATTGTATGAGCAGGATTTAATGTTCATTCTGCTCTGTATATTCAATAGTGATTTTATAAATTACTATGGTATTTTTAGGAATTCGTTTGAGTTTGTTTTGGGCCTCAAAACGTTCTTTGTTTAAAAAAAATGCACACACACAGCGCAAGCCCAGGCGCACCCCTGCTAGCCCACTGGCAATTTCGGCCCACGGACTGCACCGCGCCGAAAGCACTCCGCACTGGTCGACCGCTGCCTCACTCCCCCTCGCTCGCTTTCCCTGCACCCGCTGACGCGTGGGGCCCGGCCCCAGTCGCCCCCAACCTCCCACCGCGCCGCTCGGGACGAGCTCGCGCGCACGCCGCCCGCAACCGCCGGCCGCTCCGCTCGGGATAGAGCTTATCCACAGCTTCCGAGCCCCCTGCCCTCGCCTATATAAGACCCCGACGCCCCTCTTTCAATCTCGCATACTCGCCCCTCCCCACGCCGCTCACCGCCGCCGCGCCGCCCGTTTACATCTCGCCGGCCGAGCCGACCTCGCCGGAGCTTTCCGTCGCTCGTAAGCCACCCCAGCCCACGTTCTCTTCGTCAATCGAATGCTCGGTTCCACACGCACCATTTTGACATATTTTCGCCGCCTAGGTCCCACCGGAGACGCCGCCCCGATGACCCCGAGCCCCGCCGTCTTCGCCACGCCTCGTCCCGACGCCGCCGACGACCGCCGACCCCACCACCCGAACGCCCTCGTCGCGCTCGACCTCCACGTCTACTTCACGGACACCGGAGACCGCCACAGCCACCGTCCCCTTCGTCACCGACGTCGTCGCCCCGCTGTAAGCCGTCGCGCCGTCTCGTCCATTCGATCTAACGTAGACGGCCCAGATTAGATTAGGTTTATTGTTTTTTTATCGAACCGGTATGCGCTAGATATTGGCCGTCCGCCCGTAGTTTAGATCGCACACCTCGTAGGCCTATCAGAAGCTGCCACGTGTCACATCACCGACCCGTAGCATTTCTGTTTATTTTCTTTTCTGTTTTAATTTTCAGAATAGCTTTGTTTTTATAAATTTAATATCTTTTATGTTTTATGTCCAAATTTAGTGATTCTTTTTGCATTAGATTCAAAATTTTATTAAGTTTCTGTTCGTACAATTGGATTTCAAATTTGAGTAATTTAAATTTGAATTCGATGAAATTTGTTCAAATCACTATTTTGCTTATATCTTGAGTTTACAAATAGATTTTTATTTGATTCTTTTTGCTAGTGGTCACTAGATGAATTGTTTATCCAATAGTATTTAGTGATTTATCCAATTGTTTATCCAATATTTTAAATTAGGTTTATTGCAAAAACAATACTATTTTGAATAGTTTTACTTTATTTCCTTTTTCCATTAGTTTTTATTAGTTTTTAATTATTTTCTTTTGTCTTTTTGACAAAGTTTGTTAGGTTTATGTTAGTCAACAGTAGACAAATTTTTATACTTAGTTAAAATTGTTTTGCTTTTGTTTGTGTTAAAAACTTGAATAGGTCATAACTTAGGCTTTATTCTAGACTTTGTTGGGCCTCCAAGTGCAGAGTTTTGTAGGACAGCAGCAAATTTCCCTTAAGTGGATGACCTAAGGTTTATAAATCCATGGGAGGTGTAGGATGAAGATGGTCTCTCTCAAACAACCCTGCAATCAAATATAAACAATCTCTTGTGTCCCCGACACACCCAATACAATGGTAAATTGTATAGGTGCACTAGTTTGGCGAAGAGATGGTGATACAAGTGTAGTATGGATAGTAGATATAGGTTTTTGTAATCTGAAATAATAAAAACAGCAAGGTAGCTAGTAACAAAAGTGAGCACAAACAGTATTGCAATGCTTAGAAACAAGGCCTAAGGTTCATACTTGCACTAGTGCAATCCCTCAACGGTGCTAACATAATTGGATCATATAACAATCCCTCAACGTGCGACAAAGAATCACTCCAAAGTTCCTAGCAAACGGAGAACATAAGAAGAAATTGTTGTAGGTAGCAACACCACCTCAAAGTTATCCTTTCCGATCAATCTATTGAGCCATCCCTATAAGTGTCACAAACAGCCCTAGAGTTCGTACTAAAATAACACCATATGATACGCATCAATCAACTCTAATGTCACCTAGATACTCCAATGTCACCGCAAGTATCCGTGAGTCAATTATTCGATATGCATCAAACAATTTCAGATTCATAATATTCAATCCAACACAAAGAACTTCAAAGAGTACCCCAAAGTTTCTATCGGAGAAAGTAGGACGAAAATGTGTATCAACCCCTATGCCTGGATTGCCCCAATGTCACGTGGGAATCCGCAAGTTGATTACCAAAACATATATCAAGTGAATCAATAGAATACCCCATTGTCACCACGGGTATCCACATGCAAGACATACGTCAAGTGTTCTCAAATCCAAAATATTCAATCCGATAACAATGAAACCTCAAATGGAAAGACTAAATTCATCACAATAAGATAGAGAGGAAAGAACTCCATATGATCCAACTATATTAACAAAGCTCGCGGTACATCAAGATTGTGCCAACTCAAGAACACGAGAGAGAGAGATCAAACACATAGCTACTTGTACATACCCTCAGCCCCGAGGGTGAATTACTCCCTCCGTGTCATGGAGACCGCCGGGATGATGAAGATGGCCTCCGGCAATGATTTCCCCCTCGGGCGGGGTGCCGGAACAGAGCTCCGGATGAGATCGCTTCGGAACAGAGGCTTGCGGCGGTGGCGTGGAAGTTCTAGGTTTCTTTATGGGGGTTTTCGTATTTGTAGGAATTTTCTGCGTTGGATTCATGTCAGGGGGGGCCACGAGGGAGCGACAAGCTCAGGGGGCGCGCCCCCCAGGCTTGTCGTGCCCTCGTGGCTCTTTTGGTCCTTCCTCGAAGCTTCGGGGGTCTCTTTTTATCCATAAAAAATAACCGTAAATTTTAGGCCCAATCCGAGAACTTTTATTTTGGCACAAAAAACAACACCACGGTAGTTCTGCTGAAAACAGCGTCAGTCCGGGTTAGTTCCATTGAAATCATATAGAATTGCACCCAAAACCATATAAATTGTTGTAAACATGGCATGAATACTTCACAAATTATATATATGTTGGAGACGTATCAGCATCCCCAAGCTTAATTCCTGCTTGTCCTCGAGTAGGTAAATGATAAAAGAAATAATTTATGAAGTGTGAATGCTAGCATAGTGCACAAGTTTGATTAATGATAATTTCAATCACTTTCCCTAGCATCCTAAACAACAAATCTTTCTCATAAAACTCATCATGATAAAGTAGCAATCAATTCACATGTTATGGTTCAAACAATGCATTCTCTTGAAACTTAACAACTTATGTTCTTAGTCACCAAACAATTTCAATGCATCTTATTTTCAACAAAGTCTAAGTAAGAGCTCCACATACTCAATTATTATATAGTCTTCTATGATTGCTCGCACTCAAAGCATATTTTTAGAACAAATAGCATCCATCGATCACAAAGGAAGATTGGGGCTTAATGTTTCGCCTCCCAACTCATTTATCATAGAGATAATTGTCAACAATAATAATTCATGATCAATTATATTTGACATGATATATGTGTCTGGATCTTTCCCCCCCACATGATGCTTGCCAAGTGGAGAATAATTGAGGTTGAAATAAGAAGTTGACTCAACAAAAAAAATTGATAGAAAAAGTAAAAGATATGCCCTTCATAGAGGGAAGCAGGGATTTGCTTATGTGCCGGAGGTCATTGCTTAAAACATAAATGAATACATTTTGAGTGGTTTGCTTTTCCTGTCAACGTTACGACAAAGGATTTCAACATCTTCCATGCTAAACACATTATTGGCGGTTCCCATGTGGAAATGAAAAGTTTACTCCCCCTTAACCATACAAACACAGGCCATGGCTAGCCGAATTCACAGGTGCCCTCCAACCAATCAACTTTCTAGGGGGAGTTTGTTTTATTATTTTGTTCTTTGTTTTTATTTAGCGGGACTGGGCATCCCAAATACCAGCCTCTCTCGTGCGAGACGAGTGAATAAACTCTCGTTGTGAGAATAACCCACTTAGCATGGAAGATACTGACCGCCCCGTCGCTCCATGAGCGGTACGAGCACACAAATCAGATGTTTATTTGAAGATTCTAGAGATGACACATGCAAATTTACTTGGAACGGCAGGGTAATACCGTATATAGGTAGCTATGGTGGACACTCATGGAAGAAACTTGGCTCAAGGATTTTGGATGCACAAGCAGTATTCCCGCTTAGTACATAATGTTTGGCAAGCAAAGATTATAAACAAGCACCACATGTTGGAGGATCCATAACAATATAACTTCTATGCAAATATACCCAAACATAACTCATTACGTTGTCTTCCTTGTCCAACTTCAACTTATTTGATCAAGTTTGAAAATAATTAATGGGTATTCACAATAATAAAAGATGTCCAAGATAATATATCTGTATGTGAAAGTTCTCTTCCTTATACTAATCATTCATGAATTGCTTGTATGACCAATGTTATGATTGTCAAACTTCAAAAGATTTTACTTTCTACACCCAATGTGAAATATTACTAAGCATATGGAACATATATAATTTACGTTTATGATATTCAATTCATTCAATAATTCACTCTTACGATATAAGTGAAGCACAAGAGTAAATGACAAACTACTCCAAAAGATATAAGTGAAGAACAAAGAGTAGTTGAGTAAATAAGTAGCTATGTGAAGACTCTCTCCAACTCAAAATTTTCAGATCTAATGAGCTTATTAAATAGCAAGCAAAACAAAAATGACACTCCAAGAATAGCACATATCATGTGAACAAATAAAAACTTGGGCTCAACCAAAACTAACCGATAGTTGATGATGAAGAAAGGTGGGATGCCTACCGGGGCAATCCCAAGCATTGATTCTTGAGACTTCTTGTAATATTAACTTGGGATGCCTTGGGCATCCCCAAGCTTGAGCTCATGTGTCTTCTTAATTCCTATCATATCACGGCTTCTCCTAAGTCTTAAAAACTTCATCCACGCAAAACTCAACAAGAACTCGTGAGATAAGTTAGTATAAATAAACTCCAAACCTTAACATTTTCTACTGTAGCAAATCACTAAAATTATAATTAAACATTGCATACTAAATTCCTCTACATATGTAATACTTCTATCCACAAATAGAAACAATATTAAAAAATCAAACATATGCAACGAATAAACAGACAGCCGCAAAGAGGACCGACCAGGGCAATGTCGAGGCAACGAATCTGACAGTGAGTCCTGGGGGTATGAATAGGGGCGGAACCTTGCTATGGCACAGGTGTGACACTCAGATTTTACGAGTTCAGGGCCCTCGCGGAGAGGTAAAAGCCCTATGTAACACCCCAATTTTTGGCCCTTTCTTTTTCTTTTGGATTTCTTCGAATTTTTATTTGGAATTCTTTTTCCGTGGCTATGTGGTCTTGAAACCTGGGAAGATCTTCTCTCCTACCACTCCCAAGTAGCTTGTCACTCTCAAATCTATCCCAAGGCCATGTCATTTCCATCTTAGCCCAACCCTAATTTTTATTCCTTGGGAATATTCCTTTTTCTATTAAAGGAATAACCCTGTTTGCCTTAGGTTGTGAAGCAACCTATATTTCTGTCTTCCACAAAATTCTCATAAATTCTTTGGATCATATCTTCCACCAATATGTCAAAACCCATCATTGCCTAGTTCAAAAATAATTCAGGAATATTCATTTTCCATTCTGTCCAGATTGGCACTTTGTGAAGGAAGTGCTATTTATCTCTTCTTGATTGCCTCCAAAACTTTTGGGCACTCTCTCATATCCAAATTATTGCCACATGCCAAAATTCAGCTTCATTTGCCTAGTAGATCTTCCTCAGCAAATTTCCAAAGTTTCTGACCCGAGGGAAGCTTTGTGAAGGAAGTACTAGCTAGGCTTATCCAAATGAGTTGAAATTTTTGTAGATCATTGATATGATCAAATAATTACTCTCCATCAAATTTCATCTCCATCCAACAAACTATGTGAGCACACCTTCAAATCTTGGTTTCTGGTCATAATTTCAGGTTGTGAAGCAACTATATTTTATATTGATTAAAAAATTCTGAAATTAATCCAGGACCTATATATCCCTATATCCATTGGGCATACCAAAATTCACATCATTTTGCGAAGCCATTTTCTCTGCAAAACTCCCCCCAAGTTTCTGTCCAGTGTGGAGCTTTGTGAAGGAAGTACCATTTACACATATCCAAATGGGGTGAAATTTTTATGATACCTTCATATGACCAAATGATCATACTCCACCAATTTTCAGCTCAATCAAATCATCCATGTGAGTGCTTCTTCCGGATCTAGCTTCTGGACCAGATTTGGCAGTTGCAAAGCAACTATGTTAAATACTGGTCCAAATCTTATCAAAATTCACATTATTGTAGTACTTCCTACCCTAAACCCCTGAGACATCCTAGTTAGCTCTTATATCCTCTCATTTGATCACTATTTCATGCCTAAGTTTGCAACAACAAACTTTCTCTGATCACTCCCATCAACCCACAGTGTTTTTCTTCGGTCCATCACTTCAGAGAGGTCCCAATTAGGAGGGACTACAAACCAGACATACTATTGATGACCAGAGCGCACCGCGTGCGCCTGTGCATGCGGTGACCACGTGGTCTGGCGCGCTGAAAGCGCGCTCTGGACTTTGGGGCCCTCGGCCGCCGTCCATTCGCCGCGCTCTCGACACCACACCATGTCTACAGCATTGCACTCACTCCCCTGCGTCCACGCATCCCCTCTGGACCCCTCCCCCTCTCCTCTTTCCCCTCCGGCGAGCCACGCCGTCCCAAGATGCCCGCGGCCGTCGTCGTCTTGCCTTTGTCCTCTTGCTCGCCGCGGCATCTATGCACCGAATGCAACTCCCCTAGACCTCTCTCCCCCTCCGCGCGTGCGCTCGCGCTCGCGGCCGCGCCAGGAGCATCAACCGCACGCTCCCGTCGGCATCCGGCGAGGGCATCGCCGTCGCGGCTATATAAGCCCTCCCCGAGACCCATCGACCTCACCAACCTCTCTCCCTCCCTCCTAGGACCCCGCCCAGCAACTAGAACGAGCTCGAGGAGCTCTCTCTCCTCCGCATTTCAGCAACGGCCGCCGCTCGGCCTCGCCTAAATTCGGTCAAGTCCGAGCCCTCCTTCCCTCCAAGCCGACACCAGAAACCTCTACCCTCCCCGCGAACCTCCCCAGCCCTCTGCGGCATGCTCTCGACGGCCGTGCCGTACTCCTCCGAGATGGCCGACGCCACCTCCCGCCGCGGCCGGGGCCCTGCTTGCTCGGCTACGCCCCGGCGAGAACAAGACCCACCGGTGGCCAGAGCGCCGTCGGAGGTGGCCCGAGTCGCCGGGACGGGCGCCGGCGAGCTCGAGCCCCTGCTCTGTCCCGCGTGCGCTCGGGGTTGAAGAAGGTGACCTGGCCAGGCGGGCCCCACCTCCCTGCGGCCCCCACCGGTCAGTCAAACCAGGACTTGACCCGGTCACTGACGTGGATTAGTGAAGACGGCTTTCAGAAAATACGTTTTCGGTTAGCGAAAGCGTATTCCCCTGCTTCTTCGAACAGAAATACGATTTCTCCTTTCAAAAGCATATTTTCCTAAAAGCCGTTTTCTGTTTTCAGCCCCGCCGGCCGAAACCTCTAAATTGCGGATGTTCGTCCGTTAACAGCAGAAATGGACAGTTTTTAATTCTTTTTCTACCTAACGAACGAACGGCCGTAACTTCGCAACCGTGACTCCGATTCAGGTGATTCCAAAGCCCACGATCTCAGTTCGTCAAGCCCGTTCCGATGGTATCATTTTCATGAGGTTGCCACACTGTGAAAATGACCATTTTGCCCTTGCCCTTAAAACAGCTCCGCCGAGAGGGAAACTTTTCCGGCGATTCGTTCCGCGAGTTCATCGCACCTCTCCCCGGTGAATCCTTCAGCCCCAGGCAAGCCACAGCAGCCACTTGCATGATGGCATTGCAGTAGCCATGGTTTCCACTTGAATATTTAATAATTGTTTGCGCATTTAATTATTTTGTGAATGCTTCGAAAATGCTTGTGAATCCATGCTCATTGCTTATGCCATGTTCATTTTCATCTAGTAAGTGTTATGATTAATTGCTAAGGATATTCTTATCATGTTGTATTCTTGTACTCATTTCAGATGCTAGTGATAATGATATGCTCATATGGATCATTATGGTTGGTTATGCAATTACTTGTGATATTCGTGATCATCGTTATGCTATGCTCATCTGCATCCCGTAGAGTAAAATGATTTATCATTGTTGATGTTAAATGGTTATGTTGCCCATCCATGGTTACACTGATATCATGCTCATCTGCATTGTTATTTCATTATGTATTTTATTGTGACTCAGCTCATCACCATTCAAGTTAAACCTGACATTAATCGAACTTGAACAAATCTGTTGGCTAAGTCATGGTGCCACCGAATCGAGCTGACCAGTGCAACCACACTTGCCTGGATGGGGAGGCCCTAATGCGGTCTATTGTCATGACTCTCGCCGGTGCTCCTTCTAGGGAAGGTTATGTGCGCACGCTACCCTGATCAGGTAGGCGGCCATAAGCCTTGAGTACCCGAGTTGTATGGATCCGAGGTCCCCGTTTGGGATGATGTTTTGTTTGGCGACGACGGTGGCAGCCACAGAGGTGGCGGATGTCACGAGTTGGCATCGGGGTAACCCAGGACATAGCCCAAAGGGGAGTTTGTCGGAGTGGCCGGGAGAGTGTCATGCAATAGATTGGTTTTGTCGGAATATCGTTGGTCCAGCTGAATGGGAGCACGAGGCCATGAGTTCCGTGGTGTGGGTACAGTGTACTAACCTCTGCAGAGTGTATAATCTATCAATAGCCACGTCATCGGTCATGGACACAGTTCGTAGTAGGTCACACTATGGGTCAACAGTAATAATAATCTGAATAATAAACAACCCCGGTTCGATGAGAAAAGAATTTGGTCGATCTTTATGTGGTCACGAGATGACCACGATGGTAATCTTGATGATGGTTGATCATGAGGTGATCGTGTGATGATCACGACGGTAAGAAAGATTGGTACATAAGGTGGTTACGAGATACCCTTTGAGCAGAGTAAGTTGGTCCACGAGACCTTAAATGTCGACCCCCTTGCATGCTAGTACTAGAATCATCATGTTCATATCATGAATTAGATGTACATGCCATGCTCATGTTGTTGCCATGCTCATGTTGTTGCCATGCTCATGTTGTTCTAGTAGTATCGTGTTCATCATTGATGATTAACCTGTAAATTTGCCATGCTGTTGTATGTCTTGATTGCTTTGGTTGCTGTGAACTTGCGAGTACATTCAAAGTACTCACCTGGCATGTCATGCCAGATTGCAGGTGATGCCGTGATTGATTGTTTGTCGAGGTTCCCGAGGTTGCACTCTAGGATGCGTCCCAGCCAGAGTCCCTCCGGAGTGGAGTTCATCACCGTCGCTGTTGTTCCGCTGCTAGAATTTATTCCGCATTGAGGTGTTCCGCTGCTAGCTTAGAGCTACCTTAGCAGGTGAAGTGTCGCCGTGCCCCTGTAACCTTTGTAATATCGGACCCTTGTACCCCGTTTATTCGTAATAAAGAGCTGATTTGTTCTATGCCAAGCAGTGCCGTATTCCAGAAGACTTGATCACTGGGCTGGAATATGGGGTGTTCCGGTTCCTCTGAGCCGGGGTGCCACAGCGATTGGTATCAGAGCCAGGTTTGGCTGTAGGACGCCCTAGTCAGGGCGAGCGTTAGAAACCGGTAGTTCAGAGTCTAAGCTTGCTTGTTGCATTTGGTTGTTTCATTTGTTTGCTGCATAGCATGCTTATAGATTCACTATCTTGTCGCTAATGGTTGATCTTGTGAGTGTAGGTGGCATCGGTTTCGATCCACTACCTGCACCCTCCAGTTTTGCATTCTTGCTCTTCGGTGTTTGGCGTCATCTCTGTCCCAGCGGAGTGATGCCAAGGTACCTTTTGGTGTCCATCATTTGCCGGATTGATGCACAGGTATCGCACCAATATTTTCGCTTCTGCCACACCTATTGTTTCGATGGTAGACATGCTTCTACCCCGGATCTTGCCATCCAACCCGCTATTTGGCAACCCTTACTGATCTTTGTTGCCAGAAAAGGGCAATGCCAGCAGGCCCTTCTTTCCACCGCTATCCTACCCTATCTGGACGAGTACGGCTCCCTTCCGTACGCTTGATGATGATGTGGTCGTGACATCCGTGTCTCGCTACATGATCACCAAGTCCGTCCTCATTCCTAAGCCAGTCCAGATGCAACCGGTGCTGAGCCAGCGCTTGGTGTAGCTCCGTTTACACCAATCCCTCCACACGCTGATCCACTTTCGTGCACACCCTCATAGCATGTTAGACCGTACTACCGGAGTTTCCTCAAGAATTGTGTGCTTAAGTAGGCATGCATAGTGAGGAGAATAGCTGTAAAATGTGATGTTGCTTGTATGTAATTTTGATGCCTTGTGTGCTTTTGTTTAAGTCGTTTCTTTTGCTTCTTTCTTTGGGGCCCTCGGTGTTACCTTATTTCTCCTTATGGAAGTTGCTCATCAAACTGACACCGGACTCGAAGAATCAGTGAGGAGTTCAAATATTTGGAAGCTCAGCCACACATTATGAAACTCTCAGCCGACTGCATTATATTGGGAATATCTGGTTTGAATATAAATGATATTTTGGATCGACTAGCAACATCAAGATTTACATCAGTGGGGCAACCTTCACAGCAGTAATGAACCAGCTGGATGATAATCTGTGTGCAAGATAACAGTACATTTCTAGTCAAAGGAATATCAAGGGTATGTATATATATATGGCATTCCGTCCGCATATCAGAGAGAAAAGTTGATGGTATAAGCAAACTAGTCTTCTTCCGCACACTACCAGCGAAGCTTATGACGCAAGGTTCCGCAGTCTTCCTCAGTACAATATGTGGATAACTTCCAGTGTAAGATACTCAGTCTTCTTCGGTAAGCCACCACAGAAAGCTTCAGGCATAAGGCACCGAATCTTCCTCAGCAAGCAACCAGGAGGAGAAGCTTCTGAGGTACGGTACCCAGTCTTCTTCAGCACGCTATCCGGCAAAAGCTTCGAGCATAAGCTATTCAGTCTTCCTCAGCACGCTACTCTCAGACAGCTTCCAACGCAAGCTATCCAGTCTTCGTCAGTACGGCACTACAAACAACCATCGACATTGGTACAAGATGTTACATAGTGAGTTGGCAGCAAATGGCAATGCATGCCAAGAATCCGATCTGCAACGGTTTGTCAGAACCAAGAATCAGTCAGCACACAAGTGTCTACCTCGGGAATCAAATGTTCAGCTACATATACTTTCATATTTATTGTGAGAAAGCCACCAAGGTCATGCAAGTCATTCAAACGATAAGGCAAGCACGGTGAGAATCCAATGAATCCGTGAGTATGTAAGAGGGAGAAAGCAAGTTACACCCATCAGTGTGATGCAATAAGACAATGTTGGGACAATGATCTTGACAGTGGATATCAAGGCCAGCTTCCTCACACCCGACAAAGTGATATCATTAATCTCTGTCACAGTCATGTATGATTGACCACAGCAGTAAGCTCTATACAATTAACTGTGAACCTGGCGTATGATCATGATGAACCCTTGCTTACCTTTCCTTGGTAACAGCACCACGCCTGTGATCCGAGCTGCTTTCGGCCGTCCGGGGTGGATACCGATTTTATATTTCTCTTTTCAACAACTGGCCCGTGTTCTGGGCCGCTTTTTGGCCGTCTCGGGCAGCTGTTGAGTTTCCTTTTGTAGCAGTGACCCTATGCTCTGAGCTGTTCTTTGGCCGTCTTAGGGAACTGCCACATTCTTCTTATCAACACTGCCTCATGCTCTAAGCTGCTTTTCAGCTGTCATGGGCCATGATTGAGTTATTTCAGTAATGTCCCAGATTTGAGTTGTAAAGACCGTTCTGGTGGCTACAGATTTATTTGCTGATTTCATGCAAAGGTTCGAATGATCATTGCCCTACAGTTAGAGCTTGTGAGATGATAAACTTGCCAGTTAAACGTTGCTGCACTGCCTGAGGATAAGAATAAGGTATGACTGCCGGAATATTGCACCTGACAGCACCTATGGTCACACAAAGAATTAAAGATATTTATGGCCAAGCTCTTTTAGCGAAAGATTCGGACAAAAGAAAACGATAATGAAGGAGCAAGACCGTCAATACAGGTATGATAATTGTGGCATGAACAACATGGTACGGATACCCAAGACAGTCTGATTCCGTAGTAATCACCATGAACACACACCCAAGGGGTCTACTCTATTTGTAAGGACCTCATATCAAGGTGACAGTTGAATCGTCGGCACAGATCTGAGACAAAGAAGTCAGCAAAATTTAGAACTACCTACAAGCAGTCAGATTCCGCCAAGAGAACGATTATGATTCTCAGCATTGTTTGAACCCGAAGGACGTGCCTCTACTCGAGTAATCCGATACAAGGAGTAAATATTTTTGTGTCCACCGAGAAAATTTGCTCATAACTCCATTGAATACTATCGGTGCTGGATAGGAGAATATCACATCAATTGGAAACCACTCCCGGACTTATGGAAATTCCAGTCATGATAATATACCAGATAAGTCAGCAGACATAAAAGAATTGGAGTCAGAGTAAGGATGAACTTATGAAGGAAGACCTGTCAGAATGTTGAATACGGTGAAGCAAACCACCCCAGAGCAAGACAGTCCGTCAGATGCAATTCAGTGCAAACAATTTATAAAGGAAAAGGATACCCGAGTTGGAAACGGTTTCCTTAAGTCAGAATATCCATACCTGTTCCCTGAGCAACCAAATCTCGAGGACGAGATTTATCGTAAGGGGGGTAGGTTTGTAACACCCCGATTTTTGGCCCTTTCTTTTTCTTTTGGATTTCTTCAAATTTTTATTTGGAATTCTTTTTCCGTGGCTATGTGGTCTTGAAACCTGGGAAGATCTTCTCTCCTGCCACTCCCAAGTATCTTGTCACTCTCAAATCTATCCCAAGGCCATGTCATTTCCATCTTAGCCCAACCCTAATTTTTATTCCTTGGGAATATTCCTTTTTCTATTAAAGGAATAACCCTGTTTGCCTTAGGTTGTGAAGCAACCTATATTTTTGTCTTCCACAAAATTCCCACAAAATTCTCATAAATTATTTGGATCATGTCTTCCACAAATATGTCAAAACCCATCATTGCGTAGTTCAAAAATAATTCAGGAATATTCATTTTCCATTCTGTCCAGATTGGCACTTTGTGAAGGAAGTGCTATTTATCTCTTCTTGATTGCCTCCAAAATTTTTGGGCACCCTCTCATATCCAAATTATTGCCACATGCCAAAATTCAGCTTCATTTGCCTAGTATATCTTCCTCAGCAAATTTCCAAAGTTTCTGACCAGAGGGAAGCTTTGTGAAGGAAGTACTAGCTAGGATTATCCAAATGAGTTGAAATGTTGGCATATCATTTATATGATCAAATAATTACTCTCCATAAAATTTCATCTCCATCCAAAAAATTATGTGAGCACACCTTCAAATCTTGGTTTCTGGTCATAATTTCAGGTTGTGAAGCAACTATATTTTATATTGCTTCAAAAATTCTGAAATTAATCCAGCACCTAATTATCCCTATATACATTGGGTATGCCAAAATTCACATCATTTTACGAAGCCATTTTCTCTGCAAAATTCCCCCAAGTTTCTGTCCAATGTGGAGCTTTGTGAAGGAAGTACCATTTACACTTATCCAAATGGGGTGAAATTTGTATGGTACCTTCATATGACCAAATGATCATACTCCACCAATTTTCAGATCAATCAAATCATCGATGTGAGTGCTACTTCCTAATCTAGCTTCTGGACCAGATTTGGCAGTTGCAAAGCAACTATGTTAAATACTGGTCCAAATCTTTTCAAAATTCACAGTATTGTAGTCCTTCCTACCCTAAACCCCCGAGACATCCTAGTTAGCTCTTATGTCCTCTCATTTGATCACTATTTCATGCCTAAGTTTGCAACAGCAAACTTTCTCTGATCACTCCCATCAACCCACAGTGTTTTTCTTCGATCCATCACTTCAGAGAGGTCCCACTTAGGAGGGACTACACTCTAGACATACTGTTGATGACCAGAGCGCACCGCTTGCGCCTGTGCATGCGGTAACCATGCGGTCTGGTGCGCTGAAAACGCGCTCTGGACTTTGGGGCCTTTGGCCGCCGTCCATTCGCCGCGCTCTCGACACCACACCATGTCTACAGCATTGCACTCACTCCCCTGCGTCCACGCATCCCCTCTGGACCCCTCCCCCTCTCCTCTTTCCTCTCCGGTGAGCCATGCCGTCCCGGGATGCCCGCGGCCGTCGTCATCTTGCCTTTGTCCTCTTGCTCCCCGCGGCATCTATGCACCGAATGCAACTCCGCTAGAACTCTCTCCCCCTCCGCGCGTGCGCTCGGGCACACGGCCGCGCCAGGAGCATCAACCGCATTCTCCCATCGGCATCCGGCGAGGGCATCGCCGTCGCGGCTATATAAGCCCTCCCCGAGACCCATCGACCTCACCAACCTCTCGCCCTCCCTCCTAGGACCCTGCCCAGCAACTCGAACGAGCTCGAGGAGCTCTCTCTCCTCCGCATTTCAGCCACGGCCGCCGCTCGGCCTCGCCTAAATTCGGTCAAGTCCGAGCCCTCCTTCCATCCTAGCTGACACCAGAGACCTCTACCCTCCCTGCGAACCTCCCCAGCCCTCTGCGGCACCCTCTCGACGGCTGTGCCGTGCTCCTCCGAGATGGCCGACGCCACCTCCTGCCGCGGCCGGGGCCCTGCTTGCTCGGCTGCTCCCCGGCGAGAACAAGACCCACTGGTGGATGCGCCTCCTCGCGCTGGGCACGCCGATGGCCGGAGCGCCGCCGGAGGTGGCCCGAGTAGCCGGGACGGGCTCCGGCGAGCTCGAGCCCCTCCTCTGTCCCGTGCGCGCTCGGGGTTGAAGAAGGTGACCTGGCCAGGCGGGCCCCACCTCTCTGCGGCTCCCACTGGTCAGTCAAACCAGGAGTTGACCCGGCCGCTGACGTGGATTAGAGAAGACGGCTTTCAGAAAATACATTTGTAACTTCGCAACCGTGACTCCGATTCAGGTGATTCCAAAGCCCACGATCTCAGTTCGTCAATCCCGTTCCGATGGTATCATTTTCATGAGGTTGCCACACTATGAAAATGACCATTTTGCCCTTGCCCTTAAAACAGCTCCGTCGAGAGGGAAACTTTTCCGGCGATTCGTTCCGGGAGTTCATCGCACCTCTCCCCCGGTGAATCCTTCACCCCCAGGCAAGCCACAACAGCCACTTGCATGATGGCATTGCAGTAGCCATGGTTTCCACTTGAATATTTAATAATTGTTTGCGCATTTAATTATTTTGTGAATGCTTCGAATATGCTTGTGAATCCATGCTCATTGCTTATGCCATGTTCATTTTCATCTAGTAAGTGTTATGATTAATTGCTAAGGATATTCTTATAATGTTGTATTCTTGTACTCATTTCAGATGCTAGTGATAACGATATGCTCATATGGATCATTATGGTTGGTTATGCAATTACTTGTGATATTCGTGATCATCGTTATGCTATGCTCATCTGCATCCCGTAGAGTAAAATGATTTATCATTGTTGATGTTAAATGGTTATGTTGCCCATCCATGGTTACACTGATATCATGCTCATCTGCATTGTTATTTCATTATGTATTTTATTGTGACTCAGCTCATCACCATTCAAGTTAACCCTGACATTAATTGAACTTGAACAAATCTATTGGCTGAGTCATGGTGCCACCGAATCGAGCTCACTAGTGCAACCACACTTGCCTGGATGGGGAGGCCCTAATGCGGTCTATTGTCATGCCTCTCGCCGGTGCCTCCTTCTAGGGAAGGTTATGTGCGCGCGCTACCCTGATCAGGTAGGCGGCCATAAGCCTTGAGTACCCGAGTTGTATGGATCCGAGGTCCCCATTTGGGACGATGTTTTGCTTGGCCACGACGGTGGCAGCCACAGAGGTGGCGGATGTCACGAGTTGGCATCGGGGTAACCCAAGACATAGCCCAAAGGGGAGTTTGTCGGAGTGGCCAGGAGAGTGTCATGCAATAGATTGGTTTTGTCGGAATATCATTGGTCCACCCGAATGGGAGCACGAGGCCATGAGTTCCGTGGTGTGGGTACAATGTACTAACCTCTGCAGAGTGTATAATCTATCGATAGCCGCGTCCTCGGTCATGGACACAGTTCGTAGTAGGTCACACTGTGGGTCAACAGTAATAATAATCTGAATAATAAACAACCCCGGTTCGATGAGAAAAGAAGTTGGTTGATCTTTATGTGGTCACGAGATGACCACGATGGTATTCTTGATGATGGTTGATCATGAAGTGATCGTGTGATGATCACGACGGTAAGAAATGTTGGTACATAAGGTGGTTACGAGATACCCTCCGAGCAGAGTAAGTTGGTCCACGAGACCTTAAATGTCGACCCCCTTGCATGCTAGTACTAGAATCATCATGTTCATATCATGAATTAGATGTACATGCCATGCTCATGTTGTTGCCATGCGCATGTTGTTGCCATGCTCATGTTGTTGCCATGCTCATGTTGTTCTAGTAGTATCGTCTTCATCATTGATGATTAACCTGTAAATGCCATGCTGCTGTATGTCTTGATTGCTTTGGTTACTGTGAACTTGTGAGTACATTCAAAGTACTCCCCTGGCGTGTCATGCCAGATTGCAGGTGATGCCATGATTGATTGTTTGTTGAGGATCCCGAGGTTGCGCTCTAGGATGCGTCCCAGCCAGAGTCCTTGCGGAGTGCAGTTCATCACAGTCGCCGTTGTTCTGCTGCTAGAATTTATTCCGCATCGAGGTGTTCCGCTGCTAGCATAGAGCTACCTTAGCAGGCGAAGTGTCGCCGTGCCCCTGTAACCTTTGTAATATCGGACCCTTGTACCTGGTTTATTCATAATAAAGAGCTGATTTGTTCTATGCCAAGCAGTGCCGTATTCCAGAAGACTTGATCTCTGGGCTAGAATACGGGGCGTTCCGGTTCCTCTGAGCCGGGGTGCCACACCCTACGTCTTGAGCCCTGAGGCTATGTTTTCTCTGGGCTGTATGATTATAGGAGGGTTGTGAACCCTTGTCTCAATGCTAAGGGGCGGCTTATATAGAGTGCGCCGCCCCCATTAAGGCTATGTTACAAGGGAGTTGAAGGAGGAATTAACTACAGGCGTTACTGGTAACTGTTGTCTTAACTACCCATGATGCCTGGCGTTAGGCTTCTCGAACGTTACAGGTTCCGCGTGGCCTCCTCGCCTCCCATGTCCGAATGAAGGCGAGCATGACTGACTAGCATGGACCGTCTGAGTGGATTGTCTTCATCTGAGTGGATGATATATATCCGAGCGGATACATAAAATTGGGCATCCGAATGCACCTATGGCTCAGGAGCCTTACAATGATGGTGTGGGGCCTGATGTCTACTACACAACTTTTATTCTTGTAGACGTTGTTGGGCCTCCAAGTGCAGAGTTTTGTAGGATAGTAGCTAATTTCCCTCAAGTGGACGACCTAAGGTTTATCAATCTGTGGGAGGCGTAGGATGAAGATGGTCTCGCTCAAACAACCCTGCAATCAAATACAAGAAATCTCTTGTGTCCCCAACACACCCAATACAATGGTAAATTGTGTAGGTGCACTAGTTCGGCGAAGAGATGGCGATACAAGTGTAGTATGGATAGTAGATATAGGTTTTTGTAATCTGAATAAATAAAAACATCAAGGTAGCAAGTACTAAAAGTGAGCACAAACGGTATTGCAATGCTTGAAAACAAGGCATAGGGTTCATTCTTTCACTAGTGCAATCTCCTAACAGTGCTAATATAATTGAATCATATAAAAATCCCTCAACGTGTGATAAAGAATCACTCCAAAGTTCCTATTAGCAGAGAACATAAGATGAAATTGTTGTAGGGTATGAAACCACCTCAAATTTATCCTTTCCGATCAATCTATTGAGCCATCCCTATAAGTGTCACAAATAGCCCTAGAGTTCGTACTAAAATAACACCATATGATACGCATCAACCAACTCTAATGTCACCTAGATACTCCAATGTCATCACAAGTATCCGTGACTTGATTATTTGATATGCATCAAACAACTTCAGATTCATAATATTCAATCCACACAAAGAACATCAAAGTGTACCCCAAGGTTTCTATCGGAGAAAAGAAGATGAAAACGTGTACCAACCCATATGCCTAGATTACCCCAAGGTCATGGGAATCCGCAAGTTGATTACCAAAACATACATCAAGTGACTCAATAGAATACCCCATTGTCACCACGGGTATCCACATGAAAGACATACATCAAGTGTTCTCAAATCCAAAGTATTCAATCAGACAATAACGAAACCTCAAAGGGAAAGACTCAATTCATCACAAGAAGATAGAGATGGAAGAAACACCATATGATCCAACTTTACTAACAAAGCTGTAGGATCGAAAGTATGTCTAGAGGGGGGATTAGACTACTTGACCAAATAAAAATCTATCCTTTTCCCAATTTTAGTTGTGGGCAGATTTTAGCAAGTATACCAAGTCAAGTAACACCCTACACATGCAATTCTAAGAGTGTAGCAGCGGAAAGTGAAACATTGCACATGTAAGTAAAGGAGGGGATTGGAGATTTCAAACGCAATGAAGACACGATGATTTTTGGCGTGGTTCTGATAGGTGGTGCTATCGTATGTCCCCATTCATGGAGGCTTCAACCCATGGAGGGTAATGGTTGCGCGAGTCCACGGAGGGCTCTACCCACGAAGGGTCCACGAAGAAGCAACCTTGCCTATTCCACCATGGCTTCTGTCCATGAAGGACTAGCCTCAATCGGGGTAGATCTTCATGAAGTAGGTGATCTCCTTGCCCTTACAAACTCCTTGGTACAACTCCACATGATCTTGGAGGCTCCCAAGTGACACCTAACCAATCTAGGAGACACCACTCTCCAAAAGGTAATAGATGGTGTGTTGATGATGAACTCCTTGCTCTTGTGCTTCAAATGATAGTCTCCCCAACACTCAAATAGTTCCTCATAGATTTGGATTTGGTGGAAGAAAGATTTGAGTGGAAAGAAACTTGGGAAAGGCTAGAAATCAAGGTTCAAATGGTAGGATTGGAATATCTTGATCTCAACACATGAGTAGGTGGTTCTCTCTCAGAAAATGTATGGTGGAAATGTAGGCACGTTCTGATGGCTCTCTTACTTGGTAAGAGGGTGGTGGAGGGGTATATATAGCCTTCACCTCAAATCCAACTGTTACAAGTCTTTGACCCAACTCGGTGACACCGACATGAAAATCTCGGTGAGACCGAGTAGTGTAAAAGACATGAACGTTAGGCTTTTAGGTGGGACCGATATAACCTTCTCGGTGAGACCGAATGGCTTGGGCAAGACCAGGTTTCGGTGAGACCAAAAAATTCATCTCGGAAATTCTGAAGTGAAGTAACATCGTTACAGCAAGTTGGTCAAGTCTTCTTGATATGGTTTCACTCGTGAAGCTTTTGGTGCGGCAGCAGACTTTGAAGATTGCCCCTCTTTAGCTTTGGAAGCTTTAGGCTTTCTCTGTGTCTTGGGGGAGGTAGGAGCAATGTCTTCAGTAGGAGCTTCTCCGCGAGCAGCAGCTGCGGTAGCATGAAGAGCGTTAATATGCTCTATGTATGCTTGAAGACTATCCCATGGCCAAGTCAGATTTGGATCTGCTTGACGGGAGCCATCTGGCCTTGGCTCGGCCAGACCAGGGTTGAAGTTAACACCATAATCCTTCTTGTTCTGCTCAGTTGAACCCTTTGCAAACTGGTAATTGGTTTCAAAGAGATCGTCTTCACGAGACACCATCTGATACTGGATGGGTCAGCATCTTGTGGCTTCACACCTCGGATCATGCATGGATAGAAGTGTTGAGCAATGGCGTCAGCCTTTGTCTTTGGAATCAGCTTCCTGTAGACAATATCTGCCCATGGAGGCCTGACCGCATTCTTGTCAGCATATTCTTGTGTAACAAACTGATAGAAGAACCACTTCTCAGCCCAATATCTTCTGATCCACTGCACACGCGACTTGCGCTCACCATACGTTTCATCTGGATCTGACTTGTATTGCTCATACAGATCTGGAGGGAGGTCAAGAGCAGTGTTAGCTCGCCTTTGTCTTCCTCCCTTCTTTGCGGATTTACCACCAGCCATTGGCTTCATGGGGCTGATTGGCTTCGCTCTGCTGATTCGACAGGAACTGGCTTAAGGAGAATCATGATGAAGCTGTAAGAAGTCTGCAAATGAATTCAGACTATGAGAACCAAGTGACTCCCCCACGGACATGTACCTGTGAAAGAATTAGAGATGCGAGGGAAGGAGGAGAGGTCATATGCATTCTCAGAGGATTTTGAAGATAAATCAGTTTGAAGACAATGACCTCATAGTGCGAAGACATTCACTTACAGTGTGTTGATTCCAGATTTGTACGAATCCGAAAATAGGTACAAGTGAGGAATCATACAAAACATAGCATAAGTGAAGGAACTTGGCAAGTTATGAGATGTGTGAATGAAGATATAGATTTGAAGATGAAAGAACAACTTCTGAAGATATATGTAGAAATTTTAGATCAAACAAACGGTAACAAAGTAGTTTTTTATTTACCGCACAATGAACAGCTCAACGAGACGCGAAGGAAGCTGAGCAGTTCGATCTCCCATGACCTAACTTGGCGATGGAAGACGGCTATGGCGACGGCGGTGAGAAGATGTCCGCGGCCGGCGTGAGTACGGCGTTGAAGAGGTCGCGGCAGCGAAGTGCTTCTTCTCCGGCGTTGATGGAAGCTGGCGATGGTGCTAGGGTTGTATGGAGACGATGATGACAGATGTGAAGAGCATTAATGGATGCGGGGGCGAAGTATTTATAAGGGAAGAGTCAGCCCAGGTGGAATGACTATTTGGCCCCTGGCGATACGCATTTGCTCGATGCGTGGCACGGATGTGCTGTTTTGACAGCCACCCACAGACCCCACTACTTAGCAGTTTTGGCAGGAGGTCGTTCCAGCTTCCGCGGCTGCCGGTAAAATTGATAAGGATATAAAAACATTTTAAATTTTGGTCTCAAAATCTTCGACTGACAAGGACACTGTGAAGACAATCGACACGTGTCAAATAGAATGCATATGAAGATTTAGAGAGATTGGAAGAGACAAGCATAGAGGGGTAAGGGTCCGATCACATTCACTTAGTTCAGAAAAAAAAATCCAACTTGAAGACATAGCTATAAGTGAATGTTGTTAAGGACAAACACATACATATAGTATAGGCAAATAGATTAACAAAGTGCGAGGATAAAACCATTTATGAAGACAAACCAAATCAACAAGATAATGCAATAGATGTGACGCCAAATGAAAATCTTCAAGAAAATTTGGTGGTGGCGTTACCCACCGTATAGGAAGTATTAGACCCAGACGCGGCGCACAATTATCGTGGCACTCTGACGTCAAATTCCGCGTTAATATCTTCACACTTAGATTGTACATCTTGATGAATTGAAGACATATGTTACTTCGTGTGTTGTACATCATAGTCATCAACAATTCATAAGCGTTAGGATGTGTGTCCATTCACTGGACATTCGAGGATTCTAAGATATTTAGCTCACACCGCAACTTGCAAAACCTCTTCTCATCCAAAGGCTTCGTGAAGATATCTGCCAACTGATCTTCAGTGTTGACGTGAATGATCTCAATGTCTTCCTTGAGCACATGATCACGAAGGAAATGGTGCCTGATCTCAATATGCTTCGTCTTGGAGTGCTGGACAAGATTGTGTGAAATCTTGATGGCGCTTTCATTGTCATAGAATAGGGGTACTTCCTTCTTGTTGATGCCATAGTCCTTCAGGGTTTGCTTCATCCAGAGAAGCTTAGCACAGCAGGATCCAGCAGCAATGTACTCGGCTTCAGCAGTGGAGAGTGATACACAGTTCTGCTTCTTTGATGACCAACATACAAGTGAATGTCCAAGAAAGTGACAAGTGCCTCATGTGGATTTGCGATCCACCCTATCTTCAGCATAGTCAGAATCAGAGAATCTAACCAAATCAACCTCTGAGCCCTTTGGATACCATAATCCTAGCGTTGGGGTGTGAGCCAAATATTGAAGTATTCGCTTTACCGCGAGGTGATGCGATTCCTTTCGTGCCGCTTGGAATCGGGCACACATGCAAACGCTAAGAATTATATCTGGCCTAGATGCACATAAGTACAATAAAGAACCAATCATGGAGCGGTATACCTTTTGATCGAACTCTTTACCATTGTCGTCAGAACTCAGATGACCATTGGTCGGCATTGGCGTCTTGTAGCCCTTGCAATCTTGCATACCAAACTTCTTCAAGCAGTCCTTGAGATACTTCTCTTGTGATATGAAGATGCCGTTGCGTTGTTGACGAATTTGAAGACCAAGAAAGAATTTCAGCTCTCCCATCATGGACATTTGATATTGCTCTTGCATCATATGACTGACCGCATCACTATATCGTTTGTCAGTGCAGCCGAAGATAATGTCATCCACATAGATTTGGGATACAGACAGCTCACCATCATATGATTTGGTGAAGAGAGTGGGATCAAGTGAACCAAGTTTGAAGCCTTTGCTTTTCAGAAATTCCTTGAGTGTGTCATACCAGGCTCGTGGAGCTTGTTTGAGGCCATACAGTGCCTTGTTGAGCCTATAGACCTTGTCAGGGTGCTTTGGATCTTCAAACCCAGGTGGTTGAGCAACATAGACTTCTTCTTCAATTTTTCTGTTGAGAAAGGCACTCTTCACGTCCATTTGATATAAGAGGATATCATGATGATTTGCATAAGCAAGAAGTATGCAGATGGCTTCAAGTCTGGCCACAGGAGCAAAGGTTTCATCGAAGTCAATTCCTTCCACTTGTGTGTAACCTTGAGCAACTAGACGGGCTTTGTTTCTGACAACTTGACCATGTTCATCTTGCTTGTTGCGGTAGATCCATTTGGTTCCAATTATGTTGTGCTTGCGAGGGTCAGGACACTTGACGAGTTCCCACACATTATTGAGCTCAAATTGCTGAAGCTCTTCTTGCATAGCTTGAATCCATTCTGGTTCCATGAAAGCTTCAGTGACTTTGGTGGGTTCTATGATGGAGACAAAGGCAAAGTGTCCATAGAAGTTTGCTAGCTGGGTGGCTCTTGAGCGAGTGAGAGGACTAGGTGCATTTATGTTGTCAATTATCTTCTCGATCTGAACTTCATTGGTTACTCGAGGATGTACAGGGCGAAGACTTTGCTATTGCCGAGCATTGTCTTCAGGCTCAGCATTATCTTCAGGATGATCACTGTCTTCACGCTGGACAGGAGCAGGTATCACTACCTCTTCATCTCCGGGCTCCTCAGTGGGTATTATGTCTCCAGTACCCATAAGCTTGATGGATTCACTTGGAGGGAGTTCTTCAATCACATGTGGTAGGTGCTCTCTTTGCCAGCCATTAGTCTCATCGAACCGCACATCTATAGTTTCAACAACTTTGTGGTGAAAGAGGTTGAAGACTCTGTAGGTGTGCGAATCCTTTCCATAGCCAAGCATAAAACCCTCATGTGCTTTCGGTGCAAATTTGGAAGTGTGATGTGGATCCCGTATCCAACACCTAGCACCAAATACTTTGAAATAACTTACATTTGGCTTCTTACCAGTGATTAGTTCATAAGATGTCTTCTTGAAGAACTTGTGAAGATATACTCTATTGATGATGTGGCATGCAGTATCAATGGCTTTAGGCCACCACTTGTGTGGTGTCTTGTATTCATCGAGCATAGTGCGAGCCATCTCAATGAGAGTTCTGTTCTTGCGATCCACGACGCCATTCTGCTGTGGAGTGTATGGAGCTAATAAATCATAAGTGATGCCAAGAACGTCAAGATAGGTGTCGAGCCCAGTGTTCTTGAACTCGGTGCCATTATCACTCCTGATGTGCTTGATCTTGACGCCATAGTTGGTCATGGCCCGGTTGGCGAACCGCCTGAAGACGTCCTGCACTTCATTCTTATACAGGATTATGTGCACCCGGGTATATCATGAATAATCATCAGCAATCACGAAGCCATATAGATGTGCAGAAGTAGTAAGCGTGGAGTAATGAGTAGGGCCAAATAATTCCATGTGTAGCGGCTCGAAGGGACAAGTGGTCGTCATGATTGTCTTCGAGGGGTGTTTTGCCCTAGTCATCTTCCCAGCTTCACAGGCTCCACATAGGTGATCCGTCTTGAACTTGACGCCCTCGATCCCAATGATGTGCTTCTTCTTCACAAGGGTGTGCAAGTTCATCATGCCAGCATGCCCTAGCCGTCGATGCCAAAGCCAGCATTCTGAAGCTTTTGCTAGAAGACATGTGGCTAGCTGTGGTCCTGTGGAGAAATCTACCATGTACAAGTCACCGCTTTGATAACCTTCGAAGACTTGAGTTTTGTCAGAAGCCATAATCACAAGATAGCGAAATTTGCCAAAGATGACAATCATATCAAGATCACAAAGCATTCAGATGGGCATGAGCTTGAATCCAAGGGATTCGACAAGCATCACTTTGTCCATGTGCCGATCCTTCGAGATTGCAACCCTACCTAGACCCAATACCTTGCTTTTCCCAGTGTCAGTAAAAGTAATGTGCTTTTGAGTAGATGGACGAAGTGTAGAGTCCATGAGCAAGCTTTGGTCACCAGTCATATGGTTGGTGCAGCCACTATCCAGGATCCATTCAGTAGCTTTCAGAAGTGTACCCTATAGAGCAGTTAGTAGGATAGGCTTCACCAAGACAATTGTGAAGTGCAAACATTTGACGATGAAGACTTTCAGAGAATGTAAGTTTCTTGGAGGATATAGTAGGATGATCATCAAGAAATCCATGGACGAAATAAATGGTAAGAACATTTGGACATTTTATCTTGCGCCCGACAAGATTTTTCAGGTCCCCAGCATTGTCTTCAGAACCCAATGCTTTTCGGCTGGAGACCTGACCCTGCGAGAAAGATCAGTTCTTCTTAACCACCCACATCTGAAGGGGTGGCTTAGAAGCAATGAGTCTAAGTGCAGCATCTGAGAACTTTGGCTTTGAAGCCCAAGCAAATAGCTTCACAGGGGGGTTAGAGTACTCAAATGAATAAGCAGAGAAATTCTTTGATTTGTGAACATAATGGTTTGAGGAACGTCTCTAATATTCATGAGTCTGATCATTGTAACCCTGCGAAACATAAGTGTTAGCACGATCATATGAAGACCTTCGTCTGTATGAAGACTTTGGTCCATATGAAGCTTTTGCTCTGGGGTTTGTCTTCTTCCCTGGTGGTGTCATGATGACATTCATGGGAAGCCTTTCCAGAAGACTGTTGGGAACCCAGATTTTCTTCATAGGCGAACCATTCCTGCAGTTAGTTCCAATAAACCTGGCAAACACTTCACCATTCTGGTTTTTGAACAGTTTATAGTTTGAGTCAAAGGACTCATCAATGATGATGGGGTTAGCACAGGTATAGCCAGATAATGTGGATGGGTCTACTGGGGGGCCTGTTGCAGCAACCCATGTGGTTTTGGGGTACTGCTCAGGCTTCCAATATGTATCATCAACATTTATGTTTCTCTCGAAGGCAATGCCCTCTTTCCTAGGGTTCCTGTTCAGGATCTGTTTCTTGAGGACATCACACAAAGTCCGATGCCCTTTGAGACTCTTATACATGCCAGTCTCAAGAAATGTCTTCAACCTGGCATTCTCATCAGTAAGAGCAGTGGCTTCCTCAGATGAGGGGTTAGTGGCCACATCAATAGTTGAAGATATTGTAGATTCAGAAATAGTGGAACATTCAGCAGAAGAATTAGTGTTATCACGCTCAAGGCATTTCAAGCAAGGTGGCACAAAATCATCCTGAGCGGTACTGATCTATTGAGCGAGTAGTGAATCATTTTCAGTTCAAAGATCATCATGAGACGCTCTCAGCTTCCCAAGCTCTTGCTTCCCTTGAAGATATTCATAGGAGAGCTTCTCGTGATCAGATGAGAGGGTATCATGATGACTTAGGAGCTCGTCATACTTAACTTGAAGATTTTTTATGTCTTCAATTAAGGATTGACTTCGATTCATCCCCTCGTCCAACAGATCATCGCTTTTGTCTAGCGGTTTTTGAATATTTTCCATAGCAGTTTGTTGCTCAGTTGCAATTTTAGCAAGTGTCTTATAGCTGGGTTTGGATTCACATTCAAAGTCATCTTCACTTGAGCTCTCAAAGTAGGCAGCGCGTGAGGTTACCTTAGCACCTCTTGCCATGAAGCAGTAGGCAGGAGCAGAGTCGTTGTCGTCGTCGTCCTTAGTGTCGGTGACGTGACCATTGTCTTCAGTGCTGATCATGGACTTGGCGACGAATGTTGAAGCCAAAGCCAGTCTTGCCATGCCTGAGTCTGACTCCTCCTCTGACTCCTCCACCACCTCCTCTGAAGCAGACTCCTCCTCTGAATCCATTTCCTTGTCGATGAATGCATGAGCTTTGCTGGAGGAACTTCTTTTGTGCGATGAAGACTTTGATGAAGATTTTGAGGGTTTCTTCTTCTTCCCCTCAGAGTCGTAGTCCTTGCTCTTCTTCTTCTTCTTTGATTCCTTTTCCCATTGAGGACATTCTGCCATGTAGTGGCCTGGCTTCTTGCATTTGTGTCAAGTTCTCTTCTTGTAGTCACGAGTGGAAGCTTCTGCCTTCTTGGAATCATACTTTGAAGACTTTCCAAAGTGGTTTTTCTTGGTGAACTTCTGGAACTTCTTCACAAGCATTGCAAGCTCTCTGCCAATATCTTCAGCACCATCGGAACAGCAGTCAGAGTCTTCAGATGAAGATACATCCTTTGCTTTCAAAACGCGAGAACGTCCATAGCTAGGACCATAGGTATCTCTCTTCTCAGATAGCTAGAATTTATGAGTATTGAGCCTCTCAAGTATATCGGCAGGATCCAATTGCTTGAAATCAGGTTTCTCCTGAATCATCAGTGATGAGGTGTCAAACGAACTGTCAAGAGACCTCAATAGCTTCTTCACAACTTCATGCTTGGTGATGTCAGTGGCGCCTAGCGCATGAAGCTCATTGGTGATATCTGTGAGACGATCGAAGGTGAGCTGAACATTTTCATTCTCAAGTCTCTTGAAGCGGTTGAAGAGATTGCGAAGTACATTGATTCGGGAGTCTCGTTGAGATGAGACGCCCTCGTTGACCTTGGAGAGCCAGTCCCAGACTAGCTTCGCAGACTCCAGTGCACTCATACGACCATACTGTCCTTTGGTCAGATGACCACAGATGATGTTCTTGGCGGTCGAGTCTAGTTGCGTGAACCTCTTCACATCAGTAGCGGTGATACCTTCACCGACCTTGGGGACACCAGTCTTGACGACATACTAGAGGTCGTTGTCAATGGCTTCAAGATGCATGCGCATCTTATTCTTCTAGTAGGGATAGTCAGTGTCATCGAAGACGGGGCACGCAGTGGAAACCTTGATTATCCCTGCAGTCGACATAGCTAAAACTCCAGGTGGTTAAACCGAATCACACAAAACAAGGGAGCACCTTGATCTGATACCAATTGAAAGTGCTAGTTATCATCTAGAGGGGGGATGAATAGGCAATTTTTATAAATGGCTTCGAAAACAGGCAATGTCTTCGAAGTAAGCGGAAGCAAGATGAGAACTAGCAAAGCCTATGAATAAGATGAACAGATATGACAAGCATAGACATCATACATACAAGCATGCGTTGAACATAAACACAAGAAGCATGAAGATAAATGAGTAAATAGATAAATGGCTTCAAGGAATATCTTCAAACACAGACAAGCATGCAAAGCCTTCATAGTTGAAAACAGTAAGTAAAGAAGTGAAAGGATAGAACCAGGAGCTCGGGGAAGACAATGATTTGTTTGACCAGTTCTAACTGCTGTGACAGTTGTACATCTGGTTAGGGAGGCTGAGATTGAACTCAGAAGACCACGTACACCTTATTCCCCTAGAGCTAAGACCCGCAGATCTCGCCCAATCACTCTGGTAAGTCTTCAAGGTAGACTTCCAAACCTTCACAGACTTCGTTCACCGGCAATCCACAATGACTCTTGGATGCTCAGAACGTGATGCCTAACCGGCTGGAAGATCACAGTCTTCAAGTGTAATAAGTCTTCGGTTCACTCGGAACAGAATGTCTTCAGTGATGCTCAACCACTTTGGGCTCTGGGTGTTTTGGGTTTTGTCCTCGCAAGGATTCTCTCACAAAGGCTTCGAGGTGGGTTGCTCTCAAATGACAAAATCCGTGCACTAACTTGGAGCAGCCACCAATTTATGGTGGTAAGGGGTGGCTATTTATAGCCAGGAGGCAACCCGACATGATATTTCCGAAATGACCTTGGGTCATAGGGAAGCTGACACGTGTCCAACGGTCGGATCCCAACACACGCGGCAACTTTACTTGGGCTCCAAGCAAAGCTGACTCAACCAACTCTGGAAGAGGTTTTCTCTCATTTGTCTTCGCTCGAAGACATAGGATTTGGGTTGAGCATCACGTCAGTTTCTGACTTTGTTTACCTCGACCCCACTTAATAGTACGGTGGTTCCTATGACTCAAGAAATAAGAAAATGAAACTACCAAAATACTAAGTCTTCACGTTCCATTGGCTTCTAGTGAATATCTTCATGAGTCATTAACTTCAACACGAATGTCTTCGTGAACCACCATTGTCTTCAATGTCTTCATACATTTTTATGGGTCATCTTCGATGGGTAAACCGAATCAATAGGGACTTCTACCTGTGTTCTCCTGTGAATCTCACAAACACATTAGTCCCTTCAACCAAGTTTGTCTTCAATAGTCTAAAACCAACAAGGGGTGGCACTAGATGCACTTACACTTCTCGGTGGGACCGTGAACCATTTCGGTGAGACCGATAAGTTAGGGTTTGGCATGTGGCATAGTGTATAGCCGTCTCGATGGGTCCGGATAGGAATGGTTCGGTGGGACCGAGATCAACTTTTAGGGTTTTGGATAGGATGGAAGTGGAGAAATATTTGGGAGTTTTGGAGCAATATTACTAAGAATTTGAGCAACTGAGTCAAGACCAAAACCCCATCCCCTTTTAATAGTATTGGCTTTTCCTATGGACTCAATGTGATCTTGGATCACTTAACCAAAAATAGAATCTTGAAGCTTTGCCAATCTTTGTCCTTAGCATTTTGAAGGGTCCACATCCATTAGTCCTTGCCATGCCAATCATTGATCTTCTCTGAAATATACTAGCAATAAGAATTAGATCAATGATGTATATGTTGTTATTGATTACCAAAACCACCCGGGGAATAGTTGCACTTTCAATCTCCCCCTTTTTGGTAATTGATGACAACATATAGATCAAAGCTTCAACAAATGATATAATCAAAGAAATACATCACCGCTTTGAGAAGTATGTGATAAGTAAGAGCTCCCCCTAAATTTGTGCATTATTTAAGATTTGTGTTTGAATGCAAATGCATAATCGATTAGGATAGTGGGTCACTCTTCCATGTCACATACATCTTGGTAAAGCGCTCAAAATGATAAGATTGCATAACAATTAGCACTCATCACCAACCAAACAAGTGAATGATCATAAAAGAGCATGCAAATGGATATTCAAGCAAGCATAGCAATAATGTATGGTATGATCAGGCACACAATAATGTAGTATGTCGTGGTGTGCTCACGGCAGATGCCATGGGTAGGCTTATCGAACGTGGTTGGGGCCGAAGGACGTCGGAGGGTTCCGGAGGAGAGAATGGGGACAAGCGGTGGGCGACACACGACGTAGCCGGGTTCGGGTCCTCCGGGGGAGGTAACACCCCTAGTCCTGCGAGCTCAACTAGATGGATCACTAGAAGAATTACAAGGGCACTCCTTGAGCTGTGTGGACGGGGGAGGAAGGCGGTCTAGCTCTCTCCTTCTCCTGATGAAACGAGTGGGTGTCTTGCGTGGGGGGGGGAGGAGCTACCGAAATAATCGACCTTCTGCTTGGAAGGCTCCCTGGGGGTCTTATAGGACGGCTCCACAGGGTTACAATGGTAATCTAGCAGGGTGCAGGGCCCAGCTGTCATTGCCTAATGCCGGACAGTGGGGCCCGCCGGGTGCGTGCCCCGCCAGCCGTCCGGCACTGTGCGTGTCTTCGCCTGCGTCATGGAGCGGCGGGCACTGTACAGCTATAGTGCCATGCCAGGTCATCGCCGCCGACCCCGGGGCGCGGTTCCGGGGCGCACTGTAGCCACACTCACCCGGTCTTCGGGACGGCGCGCACTGTAGCCACGCTGGCTCCGCCGTGGGGGGGGTTGCCTTGTCACCTGGCCAGCTGGAGCTGGAGCCGGCTTGGGCGTCCGCCGCCTTCAGAGTCGCCGTGTCGAGACTTATCGTTGTGCCCGGCCGGCCCTGGGCCTTCAAGGCGGCTGGTGAGCGGGCCGGGTCAAGGGGCGCTGGCCGCCCCGTTGTTTTTGAAAATGGTTTAGTGTTAATGCGCCTACCCGGGGGTCATCCCCCCGACAGTAGTCCCCGAAGCTGGCGAGGCCGCCGTCTGCTGGCTGGGGGCCCCAGCGGCTTACCCCCTTGATGAGCGAACGATCCAGCCTGGCCGACCGCGAAGAACCTGTCCGGATCCCCACGCATTCGGCCCGGATGGTGGAGACGGGGGGCCTGTCGGTCCGTCTTTTGGTACGAAAAGTCATGCCCGCCGCCTGCCGGTAGTCCCCCACGTGGCGCCGTGGCCAGGCCTAGGCCTGCCAGGCCACGCGCGCGATCGAACGTCACTGTAGGCCGGGCCCACCGGGCCGCGGGCTCGGTGTACACACGGGATCTTCTGTGGCGGCCCTGAACGCTTGCGCTTCACGAGGCGTTTAACGCGCCCGCACACCGCGGAAGTGGTGGGTAATCATGGGTGCAAATGATCCCTCTTCGCCCAAGCCCCTGCTGGGTTTAAATGAGGGGGAGGGGGAGGAGCCGAGGCACAAACGCCCCTCGCCCCACCCCACTGCTTCTTCTTCTTCTTCTTCTGCCTTTCCTCTGCGTCTGTGCCCGCACGCTTGCCGCCGCCGCCGATCCGTGCGAAGGTCGACCGGAGCGCGTAGTTACATCACCACGCCCATTCCTTCGCCGTGCTCGGCAATCGCGACGCGGAAGTGCTCGTGGGAGGGCTCTGATGTTTTGGACGAGCTCATTGGGTATCTTCGTTCTCGGCGGAAGCTGCCACCCGCAGAGCGCGTGGATGCGCGCGCACCCGGCGACGAGGTTGCGCCCCAGCCGCGGGACGGGGAGGTCGTCGTCTTCACCGAGCATTTCTCTCGTGTGTTTGGCCTCCCCGCTAGCGGCTTCTTCCACCGCTTCCTCGACTACTTTGGCCTCCAGCCTCATCATCTTGGACCCAACTCGATCCCCCAACTCGCCGCATTCATTGCCTTCTGCGAGGGCTACGTCCGGTTGGAGCTGTCGGTGGACATCTAGAACAGATGCTTCTTCCTTAAGCCGCAGACGGCACCGGCGCCGGGGGGGGGGGGGCGGTGATGACCTCCTGCGGGGCGGCTCTTGTGACTATCCGGCCGGTGGGAGGCTTCCCTAAGCTGCCACTGCTTGAGTCGGCGAAGAAATGGCAGCGCTCGTTCTTCTACATGAAGAACAAGGACCCGGTGACCGATTATGTTAACCTGCGGCCTTTCGCGGACATTGCTCCGGTGGAGAGGCACAACTGGAACTTCGAGCAGCGCCGGTCGACCAAAGAAGCTATCGCGGTCTGCGGCCGACTGGAGCAGCTGAAGAACAAGGAGTGCCTATGCGGAACGAACCTCATCACGGCTTTCGTCGACCACCGGGTGCAGCCGCTGCAGCGACGGCCACACCGCATATGTGACATGAGTGGCCGGTTCGACCCGTGCCGGCTGGCGACCTCCGAGCTGACGCCAGCCCGGGTTGCCAAGCGGGTGAATCGAATCACCTCCCCCAAGCTCAGCCCGAGCAACTGGAGATTTGGGAAGGAGCTGTACAGCCGCGCATACCTGGCGCCTCATGTATGTCCTTGACCGGCATTTACCATTTCCTCCACCCTTTCTTGCGTTGCGTTGACGTCGGGCGTGATGGTGGGCGCAGAGGTTCTCCCGCCAGATTACGCAGGGTGGGGCGAACCCACCGGCCTTTGAGCTGGACCGGGAGGCCTCGGATGGGGAGGCCGGATCGGATGATGACTCGGACGACCCCGATGAGGCGCTCGAAGCAACGCTTCCGACCGCGATGACCGCTGCCGCCGGCGAGGCCTTCGTGACAAAGAGACAGCCGCGGAGGGCGGTGGAGCTGGCGCCGTCCGGCCGATCGGAGGGCCCAGTCCGGCAGTGCGGGAAGCAGGAGGTTGGGTCATCAGCCGGGAAGCGCCCGGCGGAGGTGCAGCCGGTGGGCGAGCGCCAAAGCGCGAAGAGGGTGCGTCGCCTTGTCCCGGCGCCGACCCTGAAGTGGACAATCCCAACAAGTGCCGAGTGAGCGCCGCTTGTCCGGCCTTGGGTTCAATCTCGAGTCATTTGTCGTCTTTTATTTTCTTTAACTTGCTTATCTCTACCCCGTGCGGTGGCAGGGCTCCCATCGGACTCACACTCACGGGGGCACCGGCCCCGGTCGAGGGCTACGCTGGGGCCTCCACGCCCGAGGAGCGGGAGCGTTCTGCTTGGTGGGTGATGACCCACAAGTATAGGGGATCAATCGTAGTCCTTTCGATAAGTAAGAGTGTCGAACCCAACAAGGAGCAGAAGGAAATGACAAGCGGTTTTCAGCAAGGTATTTTCTGCAAGCACTGAAATTATCGGTAACGAGTAGTTTGATAGCAAGATAATTTGTAACAAGTGACAAGTAGCAATAGTAACAAAGAGTGCAACAAGGTGGCCCAATCCTTTTTGTAGCAAAGGACAAGCCGGAACGATCTCTTATAATAAGCAAAGCGTTCTCGAGGACACATGGGAATGTCATCTACTCACTTTCATCATGTTGGTTTGATTCGCGTTCGCTACTTTGATAATTTGATATGTGGGTGGACCGGTGCTTGGGTGTTGTTCTTACTTGAACAAGCCTCCCACTTATGATTACCCCCTCTCGCAAGCATCCGCAACTACGAAAGAAGAATTAAGATACCTCTAACCATAGCATTAAACATATGGATCCAAATCAGCCCCTTACGGAATAGCGCATAAACTAGGGTTTAAGCTTCTGTCACTCTTGCAACCCATCATCTAATTACTACTCCACAATGCATTCCCTTAGGCCCAAAGATGGTGAAGTGTCATGTAGTCGACGTTCACATGACACCACTAAGAGAATCAACAACATACATATCATCAAAATATCGAACGAATACCAAATTCACATGATTACTTATGGCAAGACTTCTCCCATGTCCTCAAGAACAAAAGTAACTACTCACAAACCATATTCATGTCCAAGATTAGAGGGGTATTAAATAGCATATTGGATCTGAACATATAATCTTCCACCAAATAAACCAACTAGCATCAACTACAAGATGTAATCTATACTACTAGCAACCCATAGGTACCAATCTGAGTTTTTGAGACAAAGATTGAATACAAGAGATGAACTTGGGTTTGAGATGGGATGGTGCTATTGAAGATGTTGATGAAGATTGGTCCTCCCTCGATGAGAGGATCGTTGGTGATGTCGATGGCTTCGATATCCCCCTCCCGGAGGGAAGTATCCCCGGCGGAATCGCTCCGCCGGAGAGCAAAAGTGCTCCTACCCAAGTTCTGCCTCGAGACGGCGGTGCCCCATCCCAAAAGTCTTCTCCATATTTTTTCTAGGGCAAATAGGCTTATATACGAAAAAATGGGCACCGGAGGCTGGCCAGGGGCCCCACAAGCCACCAGGGCGCGCCTGGGGGGGGGGGGTGGCGCGCCCTGGTGCCTCGTGGGCACCTGGGTGGCCCCGTCTGGTACTTCTTTCTTCCAATATTTTGTATTTATTCCAAAATAAATCTTCGTGAAATTTCAGCTCATTTGGAGATGTGCAGAATAGGTATCTCTAACATAGCTTTTTCAGGTCCAGAATTCCATCTGCCGGCAATCTCCCTCCTTATGTAAATCTTGCATATTAAGAGAGAAAAGGCATTAGAATTGCTCCACAAAGTGTTATATTGATTAAAAACACTATAAATAACAGTAGTAAAACATGATGCAAAATGGACGTATCAGCGGGACCTAGAGCGGGCCATGCAGGAGGAGGCCGAGCTCTCTACGAAGGCGTGGGAGGACGCGTTAGCGCGTAGGAGCGCGGCGCACCCGGACAGGGTCGGGGGCGCCGCGTGGGTTTCCTGGGAGGCGAGCTCGCCACTGCTCCCGACCGCGGTCCCCTCGCCGAGGTCAGTCGCCGACGCACCGACCACCAGCTGGGGCGAGGTTCTGGGAACGCTCGCCGCCGAGCCGAAGGGGAGACGCCATCGGGCGGCGCGTGGACCGCGCCCAGGGGTGCCGACGCAGCCGGGGCCTCTCACCGGCCGTCGGGGAGCAGAGCCAGCGTGAGCTCGGCTGCCCAGCTGCGAAGAGACCGGGCGAGCATCGGCGAGACCTCCAGCGGGGTACATCCAGGGTCCCGGACGGCGGCCCTGGATCGGGTGCACGCCGAGATCGCCAACTGCCATCGCTTCCTGCAGGGGACCATGGAGGGGGCGCGGGACCAGCTCGCCCGGCTGGAAGAGGCCGTCGCAGTGGGTTCCCTCTCTCCCCCCTTTCTTTTCATTTTTTTCTTTTTGTTGTCTTCGGAACGCCTTCTAGTGGGGGCACGTTAGCGCACCCACTGGGTGTAGCCCTCGAGGCTCAGGCCGGCTGCGCAGTAGGTGGGCGGAGCCTCCTGGGATTATTTTTTGGCCTTGGTTGCTGACCCTTCCTCTACAGGGGCTCCATGACCGATGCGTGGCAAGCTACACCCGGCTACTCGGGGTGTACCAGGCGGCTGGGGCCGAGCTCACAGCGAGGGATGCGGAACTACAGTGCATCCGTGGTACGTGGCTTACCTTCCTTTAGTGGGGGCGCGCCAGCGCACCCACTGGGTGTAGCCACCGAGATTTGGGCCGGCTGCTCCGCTGCCGGGTCGAATCTCTTTGCCTGATTGTTGTCCCTTTCATCCTTCTTTTGGTCTTCGTCGCGGTGCTAACCGCCCGGTCTGCTTGACGTGCAGCTGCCAACGCCGGCCTGCCAGGGACCCGGGAGCTCCGACGCCAGCTGGCGTGAGCCGGTCAATAGCACGACCTTCTGCAGGAGTGGGTGACCCAGCTTGCGGTGGAGCAGGACCGGCAAGCGGACGCCCATCAAGCCGAGCTAATCCGGCTAGCAGAGGAGCATCGGCGAGCACTGGCGGAGAGGGACGAGGCGGCCAGCAAGGCAGCCCAGGAGATCGCCAGCTTAAAGGCGGATCAGGAGAGCCGAGCCGCCACGTGGACGCTGAAGGAGCGGGGGATGCTTGCCGAGGTGCACCAAATTGACGTGCTTCTTGCCGGTAAGCCTCGGGTGCCCCCTTCACCTGCTTCGTTCGACCGGCCTTGGCTGCCGGTCGGTTCCTTATGTCTTTTCTTTTTTTGCCCTTCTTTTAGGGGCCCTCCCAGAGACACAGGAGGCGGACGAAGGCACCGTGAGCTCCCATCGGGACGAGCAGTGGGCGGCTGGGAACCGCGTCGAGCGACACACCGCCTGGGCAGTGGAAGAGACGGCAATCGCTGTTGAGGCCCGCTTGCAGACGTTTGGGCGCGTCATGAACCAGCTCCGCGACGCCGACCTGGTGGTGGTGCACAGCCTCTGGCCGGATGCGGTGCAGCCGGCGACCGTCAACCGGCTGGCCAGGTGGCTGGAGATGGCGCCGGCTAGGATCAATGCCTGGAGAGCCTCTGCCACGTGAGTTGGTGCAGCGATGGCGCTGCGGCTCGCGCTCTCCTGGTATCCAGGGGTGAGTTTGGACCAGCTGGCGACTCAGCGGGCGGAGGTCGAGGGGGACCTATTGGCGCAGGCACAGCCGCTCGCGCGCCGCGCTAGTGCGATCACTGCCTTCACCCCCCAGGATGAGTTCTTTAGGCAGCGGACTGCCGACGGCGAGGAGATCCCGGAGGACACCTATGAGCTGCTTTTCGGTGACCCAGACGATAGCCAGGCTAGGATGCTCGACGGGGAGGGCGACTTGAGTGGCAGAGCATACGCGGACACCGACGCCGAGGCGGACACCGGCGCTATGGAGGAGCTGGCGCGACCCGGTACCGGCGACTCCTCTGCCTACAGGGTCGTTTTTCTACACTACCTTGTCAGCTCCGAGTAGTTGTAGTTAGATACCTCGCAGTTCCACCCACTGGGGTGTATTTTAAACTTGAAGAGTCTCGGCCGTGGGCCTTTTGTTATGCATGTTTATGTATGTCTTTTGCCGGTTGGCGGCTCGCCCTTGCTTTTCCCTTTGACTCTCTTCCTGTGCCCCTTCCTTTTCAATCCTCCCCCCATCAGCCGGACAGCCGGGAGCCGGTCTGTAGCTGGGTCGAGGGGTCGGCTTCGAAAGAGAGCGCACAATACTTAGGTTCCTGGGATGTGAGCGCGAGCGGACCACCCACTGGGTCGGCTGACTATAGGCGGCTGAGCCGGCTAGAGCGCGGTCGGTCCGTGCGGCGACAAGTGTAAGTGGGGACTGGGTTGCTTGAGCCGAACGCTCTTCCTTAGCCATTTCTCCATGTGAGGGCGCTTTCGGCCCTTGGCTCTGGCCAGCCGGACAACCGGGTACCGGTCTGTGGCTTGTGGCGCCGAGAGGGCTTAGGCGGCGCGCACGCTATGTTGCCGGCTGCGGAGGGCGGGGCGCAGGCTAGCCGGTGAGCCCCCGAGCCGGACATGCCGACCCGGCGCGGGGGGGGGGGGGGGGGAAGTCAAAAATGCGGTAAAGTGCGTAAGAGATAAGAAACTTTGATAAAGGTAAAAGGGTAGCCCCCGAGTATAACTCGGGGTATCTGCTGCATTCATCAGGGGCCAAAGGCGGTGGTACACACATACCAAAAGGGATGACACACACATACACCGACCAGTCTTTCTTGCTTGATGTGGGACTTCCTCGGCCAGAAACAGCAGCCCCCGGGATCGGGCTACCGCTATCAAGCCGGCGACGTCCGCTGTCGACCCAGTCGGGACGAAACCGGGGCTTCAACTCTCATCCGTTGAAGACGTAGCAGGTGACGCCATGCCGGGCCTCGCCGCTGCCGGGGGTCCCTTCCCCGGGGGGAAAGGTGTAAACCGACCAGCCGGGCCCTGGGCCGAACTGCTGCTGAAGGAGATGCTGGTACCCGGCCGCGGCGTTGGTCAGGCCGAAGGGCCTGAACTTGCCGGGGTACCCTTCGAGAAGGACGCCGGGCAACCCGACCTGCCTGTTGGGGCCCATAGCGGAACCCTCGGAACGAGGGCCATCGTCTGGGGGTGGGGGCGCAGACGGGCCTGCCGGCGCCGGCACGTTCCTCCGCGCGCTTGGGAGCTGAGGTTTTGGCTCGGAGCGGGCCTTGCCTTGCAGCCTTGGGAGCCGGCCACTTCCAGTCACCGGGGCGAGGCCGCCACCCCCTCGCGCCACCATGCGCGCAGCCCGCCTACGGGCGAGCTGGTCCAATCTGTCCCGCAGCCGGCTTTGCGCTGTGGCTTTGGCCATGCTGGAGACGATTCCGTAGGCCGGGAACTGATCCCAAGCCTGCTCATGCGGGTGCAGAGTCCCGCGAGGCCATTGTCGCCATCGCAGGAGTGCATGGAGCTGACGAGGTGGTTGATGGGAGGGGGGGCGTCCTGCTAGCTCGGTCCGGCCGTGACTGGCGCCACCTGTGGTGCGCCCTCGGGCGACCAGGCCGGTGCGCCCGGCCGCTCGCGAGACAGGACCAGGAGCCGATCGAACTGGCGCTTCACCTCCGCAATCACCAGGGACTCAGCCAGCTTGGAGCCGGCTTCTGCGCACTGGGCGGACTTCCTGAAATCCCCGGCCACGGTGATGATGCCCTGGGGGCCCGGCATCTTCATCTTCAGGTAAGCATAGTGGGGGACCACCATGAACTTGGCCAACGCGGGCCGTCCCAAGAGCGCATGGTTGGGACTACTTAGGTCTACCACTTTGAACCAGATCGGCTCGCGGCGGAAATTGCGCACGTCGCCGAACAGCACGTCCAGCCGAATCTTGCCGATCAGGGAGCAAGATAGGCCAGGCACAATGCCATGGAAAGCCGTTCGACTGGGCTGCAGCTGCCTTTCCTTGAGGGCTAGCTTGAGAATGGTGTCGCAGTAGAGGATAATGATGCTGGTGCCGCCGTCGATGAGCACCCACGTGAAATGGCAGGTGCGCCTCTCGGACACGAAAGTGCGGTCGAGGACGAGGGCGTAGCCGCCCGGCGTGGGCATTACGGCCGGGTGGTCGTCCCGGCTCCAGGTGACCGGCCTCTCGGACCAGTGCATGCACTGGGGAGCGGCTTGGATGATGGCGTTCAACTCACGGGCATGCCTGCGGAGGCTGTGCTTGTCATCCGGCTGGCTGGTGAAGACGACGTAGGAGGTGTCCAGGCAAGGGTAGTCGTTACGGGGCCAGTCGGCGGCCGGAGCCGGTGCCGGAGCTGGAGCTGGCTGGGCGGCCGCTGGAGGCGGCGGTGGTGGCGGAGGCGGCGGAGGGAGGGCGGCGCCCTCACCCCGCGCCAAGCGCTGCGTCCAACTGCAGTTCGAGGTCGTGTGTCCGGGCGGCTTTGCTCCACTGTGATGCTTGCAAGGAGCGTCGAGCATTTGCTCGAAGGTGAGCTTGGGCTGGCAAGCGCCCTTGCCGGTCTGCCGACGCCGGCTGTCGCCTTGCTCGGCAGGCGGCTCCTCCTAGATGACCGCTACCTGTCGGCTGCCGTAACGGGTGTCCGGCTGCTCGTTCTTGTGCTTGTTGTTGGTGTTGTTGTTGTTGATCTGCTGCCGGCCACCGTCGCCGGTCGGATGGGGGTTGGTCAGCGCAGGTGGCACGGCCTTGCCGGCCGCATCCACTCGCACCTGGACCGTCATCGAGGATTCGGCCATGGCGTACTTCTCCACCGAAGCCATGAGCACGACCAAGGTGGCCGGCTCAGAGCGCATGAGCTTGTGCTTGAGCAGGGTGTCGTCCTGGCACCCGTCGATGAAGAACTGAATGGCCTGCACCTCATGGACCCCTTCGCAATTGTTGCGCAGCTCTGTCTGGCGCGTCAGGTAGTCGCGCGGCGACTCGTCCGGCTGCTGGACGTACATGGAGAGTTTGCTGGGCCAACCCGGCCATTTGTACGTGCCGGTGAAGTTGCGCACGAAGGCCTGCTCGAAGTCCAGGTAGGCGTTGACGCTGTTGGCCTCCAGGCTGTTCAACCACATCCTGGCGGAACCTTGGAGCATGAGAGGCACGTAGGGCACCGCGACCCGCCAGTTGCCGCCGGCAATGCTAACGGCTGTAGTGTAGTCAGTGAGCTAGACTTCTGGCTTGGTGGTCCCATTGTACTTGGGGGTGTCGCACGGGAGCGTGAATCCCCTAGGAAAAGGCTCCTCGCTGATCCGCGGACCGAAGCACGCCGGCCCGACCGAGCCCTCCTCCTCCAGCGTGAGCGAGTGGGCTAGCTGATCGATGCGACGACGGGCGTCGTTTTCATCGGAGGGGTCGTGGGGCCCGAGCCGCTTGGCCACGGGGCCACGGCCGGCCTGACCGACCGATCCCTGATGCTTTTGCCGTGCGGGAGGAGGCTGAGGGGCATGCCGTTGGCGCGCCGGGTCGGCCGGCTCCACATACCGGCTTGTGACGGCCGTGATGTCCTGCCGGCGCTGGCCCACATTACCACCGCGGGATCGTCCCCCGTGGCTCGCCGCGGGTGGGGAGGAAGCTTGCATGGTTTGCCGGGGGCAGTCGTTCCGCCGTGGGTCAGCGTCTTGGCACGGGGGGTCCGTGCCGGAATGGCCAGGCCCGAACTGGACCCGCTGCTGGTTGGAGGCAGCGACGAGGTTGTGAACGCGCTGCTATTGCTCCTGCAGGGCCTCGCCCTCCAAGTGCTCGAGCTTGGCAGCAGCTGCCTGCGCCGCCCTCATGTTCTGGTCGGGGGTGGCATAGACCGGTCGGTTGGCGTCGAAGAGCTCGCCGATGACGCCGCCATGCTGCCGCACCTCCCCACGTCGGCTGGGCTCGACGCCGGCGGGCGTGAGGCCATAGGAGGTGTTGTACTCGCGTTGCGCGGACTCCAGCCGGCGCTGCACAGCAACCAGCTCGTTGGCCTCGGCGAACAGGCGCTGGCGGGACGCCTCGAGTTTGGTAGCGGCCGGTGCTGCATCGGCACCCGGCGCGATGGGGGTGCGCAGGGTCTGCAGCATAGCTAGCAGCGGGTCGGACTGGCCTGCGCCAGCCGCATTCGTAGCGGCTGCCTCGACTGCGCGCTTGACGCAGCCCGAAGTGGTGCTGGACCCACCGGCGAGTACGTCCATGCGGACACAGAGGTCGTCGAGGCTGCTGGAGATGCCGCTGCCTAGGGGTGGCTGCGGATCGGAGAAGGTGAGCACCTCGCTGGGGTACTCGTCGGGGACGAGCGCGACGATGACGCGCAGCTTGCTGAAGGGGACGACAGAACTATCGGCGAGGCCAGCGGTGCCGGGCGCCATGCCAAAGCCGGCGCGCTCAACCGTGCCAACCGGGCTGATCAAACTGTGTGCGATGCGCTCGCCGGTGGGAGTGAAGGGTCTCGTCCGGAACGAAACTCCGGCCGACGCCGTGGACGGCCCCAAGGTGGGCGCCAACTGTCATGGTGTGCTCACGGCAGATGCCATGGGTAGGCTTATCGAACATGGTTGGGGCCGAAGGATGTCGGAGGGTTCCGGAGGCGAGAATGGGGACAAGTGGTGGGCGACACACGATGTACCCAGGTTCGGGGCCCTCCAGGGGAGGTAACATCCCTAGTCCTGCGAGCTCAACTAGATGGATCACTAGAAGAACTACAAGGGCGCTTCTTGAGCTGTGTGGACGGGGGAGGAAGGAGGTCTAGCTCTCTCCTTCTCCTGATGAAATGAGTGGGTGTCTTGCGTGGGGGGGGGGGGAAGGAGCTACCTAAAGAACCGACCTTCCGCTTGGAAGGCTCCCTGGGGGTCTTATAGGCCGGCTCCCCAGGGTAACAATGGTAATCTAGCAGGGTGCGGGGCCCAGCTATCATTGCCTCATGCCGGACAGTGGGGCCCGCCGGGTGCGGGCCCTGCCAGCCGTCCGGCACTGTTGCGTGTCTTCGCTTGCGTCATGGAGCAGCGGGCACTGTATAGCTACAGTGCCACGCCGGGTCGTTGCCGCCGACCCCGGCCGTGGTTCCGAGGCGCACTGTAGCCATGCTCGCCCGGTCTTCGGGACGGCGTGCACTGTAGCCACACTGGCTCTGTCGTGGGGGGTTGTCTTGACACTTGGCCAGCTGGAGCTGGTGCCGGCTTGGGCATCCGCCGCCTTCAGAGTCGTCGGGTCGAGCTTCATCGTTGTGCCTGGCCAGCCCTGGGCCTCCAGGCCGGCTGGTGAGCGGGCCGGGTCAAGGGGCGCTGGCCGCCCCGTTGTTTTTGAAAATGGTTAAGTGTTGATGCGCCTACCCGGGGGTCATCCCTCCGACATAGTATGTCATACAAGCATCAAACAAAGCAATAAACCAAGTAGCAAGAATCTCAAAAAGACAAACGAGCAAAAGCAAAGCACTCTCTCTCGAAGCCTAATGATCTATACAAATTCTCTCCCTTTGGCAACAAGTACCAAAAATTTCAAATAAGTATAGAGCTAATCGTCGCTCTAGGCTTGATCTCTGGTAGCTCCTGGTGATGAAGTCTTCTCACTTGCAGTGCCGGTGTGCGTAGACGTTGTTGGAGTGGAGATAAGTGCATCTGCGAAGATCTCTGCGGATGTATGGGAGCTGGAGGAGTTGATACTGGAGGTGCTGAAGGTGGAACTGAGGCAGTAGCAGCAGGGGCAGAGACTGTGGCTCTAGAAGTGACTGACAGAGCAGCAGATCTGGGCATCCTCTGAAACGGAGCTGTCGTAGGAAGACCTGTGCCCTGATGCTCTTCATCATCACTGCTGGTGCCCTTCCTAACTTCATCCACTTGAAATTTCAATGTCTCAACCACTGTCTGGATCTCTGTGACCTTAACATCTAGGTCATGGAACTTTGTCTCAACAATCCTCTCAAGGCTCTTCTGATTTGCAGTCATTTCAGCCTAACTCTTCTCAATTATCAGAGTGGATTGTAGAAGATGTTGTACCTGATCCTTGGTTGTCAGCACTGGGGCAGGAGGAACACTAGGCCTAGAAGATCTTGCAGCTTCTTCACTAGCCTATGCTTCAGCTGAGGTAGGATGTGATGCATCCATAGTGACTATGTTGTCCTCAAATTCTGGGTGAAGTGGCAAATGTTTACGATCCAGCTAAAAAGACTTGTTTGCACACTTGGAGTTGATGAGTATCTGGATATGAGGGGCAAATCCACAAGACCTTTTCTGATCAGCAGCTATCCTCTTGATAGTTTCAACAATGAGATCCATCACTTTAATCCTCTCATGTTGGTCTATGTGATGCAGCATGTTGATGGAGTGTCCTCTGATCATCCTATCATCTCCTGATTTGGGCATCAAGGTAAGCCTCATGATTGTGTTGGATGTAGCACGCCCTGCAAGTAGATAGTATACTGAACCAAGCTTGTGGTTCTCCTTCTCCTTCTCTGGAATCTCTATGTGCAGGTTTGCCATGGAATTGTGTCCCATCTTGGACTTAGCATACACATCAATGTCATTTTCTTCAGCTTCTGGCACACCAAGCAATGTGGCCCACTCTTGTACACTAGACTGATATCTGACACCCTCTGTCATCCAGACGATCCTCCCATTTGGATAGGAATGAGCTGTACAGTAAAACTGCATGATCATCTCATCATTCTAGCTAGTCAACTTCTTTCCAATGAACTCATCAAGATCAATAGATCTGAAGTCCTCATGAACATGGGGGAAGTGATCTTCATTTGCATCAATATACTTTCAGTCCACCCATTTCATATCACTGACAATTGGCTTCTTGTCAAGCAACACTGTTTCATAGAAATCTTGTTGCTCCTTGGTGTGGAATCTGTAGTCAACTACAGTTCTCCTCCTAACTAAATAGGGGTCTGATTCCCTCCATTTCCTGAGACCAGCATCTTTTCTCTTCTTCATATTCTTAGCTACTGGGTGATCATTATTGTGTTCTGGCAACTTGGGCCTTAGCTTCATAAGCACTTGGGCTTCTTCCTCTTCCTCTTCTTCTCTCTCAGACACTGGGGCCTTGTTCTTCTCACTGGCTGGGACATCTCTGGTAGTCCTCTTTGGTTTAGTTGCTGCAGGCTTGGCCTTGGAAGGAGCAGCTGTCTTGATGGCATCTCCCATGAGCTTCTGCTGCTTGGGTGGAGGTGGATTTGCAGCTTCCTCTTCCTCATCTGTAGCATCATCCCTTCTCATGGACGTAGGCCTGAAGATCACATGAGCAGTCTGCTTTCTCTCTCTCTTTTTGCCTGCTATCTTTGGCTTTGACTGAGTAGGAGCCTGCTTTGATCCTTCTGGATTCTCTGGCAAGATGTTCCTCTTGGCAGCTATGGATGCAGAAACCTTCCTTGTGACTCCTCTCTCTTTCCTTGTGCCATATTCCTTGGCTAAAATAGTTGGTTTCCTCTTCTTTGAGGTAGCTTCCTCAGCAGCAAAATCCTCATCATCATCATCAGAATTTTTCTTCTTCCTTGACCTGGTGGCTGCCATAGGCAATTTGAGGTAGCTCCCTCATAGTAACTTCCCTCAGGGCTTGACCCTGCACTCAGCTCAGCCTCTTGCTCTGACCTGTTCTGGCTATCACTAGCATCTGACATCTTGACACCTGCACCTGTGAAGTAGATGGGGTAGAGTGGAGTAGATGAGAATCACAAAAACACAACATTTTGAAAACAATTTGAATCCAAACTTAAGTTTTAGGTTTTCACAAAAGGTATTTTGGAGTCACCGATTTGATAGTCTCGGTAGCACCGAAAGCAGTAACAGAGACTTGGCCACACTGTTTCGGTCAGATCGATGTGTGACCCGGTCTCTCTGAAGTGCTAGGGTTCTACTGAAACTATAGATTTGGTTTCACCAACCAATACATCTCGGCGGCACCGATGTGTACCGAGTGCAATGTCCAGAGGCCAAATCGGTGAGCCCGAGTCTTTCAATTCGGTCAACCCGAGATAAAATATGAGCAACCGTAACCCTAAAGTTCAAAATCAATCTCTACGGAGTTTTCTAGAATAGAAATTTCAATCCGTGTGATAATTGCGGGCGCAACAACTCTAGTGCATAGAATCGGAAATTTGAAGCACTAGAGGATCAAATCTGACCCTAACTTGGTGGAGATCCTCTACGGCGGCAACGGCGGTGACGAATGACGTTGATGGTGACGGAATCCGGTGATGAGGGCACGCTGGAGACAAAGGCGACGATCCGTGGACCAGGGCGACGGCAGCAGTGGGGCGCGAGTTCGAAGGGTTTTGAGAAATTTCAATCGAACGAACCCGCTGGATATATATACCCACTGGCTAATCAGTGGCACCGAGATGTGCAACTGCTTGCAGTTTGGCGTACCGGTGGCTCCAAGACGATTCATGCAAGATTAAAAATCTGATCAGTCTAAATGGTTTCGGTGAGACCAAATGAGAATGGGTTGGTCTAATTGAAAGACATCTAGAAGGTTTTGGAGTTCAGCCCTAAGCGGATCGGTGACTCCGAGTGCTCCTCACCCGGAGGGTCCGATAGAGACTTGTTCAAGTTTTTGTGATATAGCAAGAATAGAGTTTGAGACAAGAAAGAATAGATAGCTAGAGAAGGTGCTTAGGCATTCTTGTACATCCACTTGGCCAGAAAAACCAAGACAATCAAAACAACAAATGGATGTCCTCAAATGAAGAAAAATGCATTGCAACATGCTCACACAATAAGATAGCAATTGAAATATGTCTCAAACATGCACAACCAATTCTAGCATCTATCAAGCAATGGGCGATGACATAGTCATCTATATATGAGTATATTAACTTAGGAGCCAAATGAGAACATTTGATCATAGGTCATACTCATCGTTTAAGGACAAGTGGGGTTACCACTTTTGCATAAAGCATTAGTGTGTTCACACCATTAGAGTTGCTTTAGCTCAAGTCTTAGAGCAAAGCTCCCTCTAGATGTGATATCCCCCCAAGGAGGGATGAATTAACCTTGGGTTTTGTCGATGATGACTTCATGTCGATGTTGAAGATGTGGATGATCAATGTTGATGTAGACCATCAAGAGTTGGGAGCAATCCTTGGAGTTTTGCACTTTCAATTCCTACATGGGTTAGTCCCACACAAGGAACATACAAAGATATCCATAGACATAGAGTGAAATGCACATATGATGATGTCCATGAATGCATTGAATACCTTGTCCCTTGCCTTACCAACAAGAGGGTTTGTGACTCCATGAACTAGTGCAAGATGTTGAAGTTGGTTGCACAAGTTCTTGCCATAAATGAATGTGAGTGAAGTTTGTTGGCGGAGTCACCCTCAAGAACTCTCTAGTTCTTCTTCCTTGGGACCCACATCGACTTGATGGGAATCCTTGGAGTTGTGGTAGAACTTGATGAAGTAGAACTTGATGAAGTCTTGGGAACCCACTTGACCAAGGCTTGAGGTGCTTCTTCAAATGAGTCAATCTCCTCTTGAAGCTTGTCCCTGCCTTTTAGCTTGAGGTCTTGTGGTGGAAGATCATCTTGAGCTTGTGTCCCCTTGAAAGAAGTAGGATCATACTTCTCTTGTTGAGGAACAAACTTCATCTCGGGGTATTGATCTTCTTCCCACTCAATTCCATTGGCATTGAACTTTCGTTCAAAACCAATACCTTGGTTCTTCTGGTGCCTTCCTTGCTTGCGCACAATTTCCTCAAATTGCTTAGTCCCGGCAAGGCTCTTGTAGACACCCTTTTCTATAATTCCTTTCAATAAATCGTTTTCTTGCTCAAGTGTAACTTGGCTAAGAGAATCATTAGTGGAATCAATAGAACTACTAGAAGTAACAACATTGGATTAGCATTGTTATTGTTACTACTAGAGGTAGAACCCTTTTTACCCTTGTTACTAGTTCGCTTAGATTTAACTTGTGGCATAAAGGTAAACAAGATTAAACATTTGGCAAGATATGAAGAACTCTTCTTTCAAAGATCATCATTGATAGCTTTAAGAAATGCATGCTCTTGCTCTAAATTTAGCTTCTCGAAGCGTAGCTTCTCATGAGATCTTAAAAGCTCTCTATGATCCTCTTGAGTTGTTTCATGAGCTAACTTAAGAGCATTTAGTTTTTTAGTTAGACGCTCAATCTCCTTCATAGCATTGTCATTCGTTTCCTCTTGACTATGATTACTAGCATTTTCATTGTAGCTCACATCACTAGTCTTATCGACAAGTAAATCATCATCACCAAGCAAATCATCATCATCATCACTTTTGAAGTCAAAGTATTCGGGGTGTGATACCTTTGGGCTATTTTCCATGAAGCATCTTCCAATTCCGTCATTTGGTGAGTCAAATAGATCATAGGAGTTGGATGATACAAGAGCAAGTCTGGCAACACCTTCATCTTGACTATAGTCGAAGTTGGAGTGATAGCTTCTCTCGGAGTGGTTGTCGGAGCCGGAAATCCATTAACCAACATGAGCTTGATGTCTTCTTCTTGTGTAGCTCTTGGATGACTTGTCCTTCCTTTCCAAATCCTTGCTTTTTCGAGAAGATCTTCGTTCATAACGATCATCTCTACTCCTTCTCTCCTTGTGAGGTGATTCATCTCTTCTATGTCTTCCTCTTGGTGATTCATCTCTTTTCTTGTGAGGTGCCGTACACTCATTTGAATAGTGTCCAGGTCTTCCACAATTATACCAATTTCGGTCACGACTTGATGATCTTTTCTCATAGTGTCTTCAGCTTTAGCTTCTTTCTTTTCCTTTGTTCTTATAAAACTAGTTGAACCTTTTCACCATTAGGCTTATCTCTTCATTGGATACTAGCTTGTCGCTTGAAGTTGTGGGAGCATCGGTTGAGGCTTTGTAAGCACCACTTGATTTGTTGTGTAGCTCCTCTTTGTCCTTGAGTGACATCTCATGAGCAACAATCCTTCCAATGACTTCCGTGGGCTTGAGATCTTTGTAATTTGGCATCATTTGGATTAATTTGCACACGTTATCGTATTTTCCATCCAAAGCTCTAAGGATCTTCTTGATGATGAATTTGTCGGTCATCTCTTCACTTCCTAAGCCGGCAATCTCATTAGTGATGAGAGCAAGCACTACTAGGAAAAGGGCTATAGATGATATGGCTACTAATGGCGCACCAGACATGTGGTGCGCCACTACTATATAGTAATGGCGCACCATGAGTTGGTGCGCCATTAGTGTGGTAGACACTAATGGCGCACCAGACCCACGGTGCGCCATTAGTAACAAATGTTTTTTTTTTCATTTTTCCAAAAATACTAATGGCGCACCAGGGAAGGGTGCGCCATTACTAGTTTAACTAGTAATGGCGCACCTCCAACACAGTGCGCCACTACTAATTTTTTTTTTTTTTTTTTTTTGCAAAACTACTAATGGCGCACCTCAAGCTGGTGCGCCATTAGTAACCAGGGTTACTAATGGCGCATATATGGGTGGTGCGCCATTAGTAACCTGGGACCAGCAAGATATTTTGGACAGCCACACCTACACACTCACTTTCCCCACTTCATTCTCTCCACCTCCTCCTCCAAGATTGTGTCGGCTGCCTCCTCCTCCTCACCTCATTTGCACCATAGATTCATCAAAATTAGGTGGTTAAATTACCTTTTTTTGATAGGTAAGTAAGGGGAAAGCTATCTTTATGTTGTAGATCTACTTTTTTTCTCTCCCTCGCTCCAACAACGTGCACATGCACTTTTTATGGCCTTGCTAGATCTATGTATGTTTGTGGTGTTGCATATGTTTGTGGTGTTGCATATATGTTTGTGTTTGCAGGTACCGGTATTTGAAATGCGATAGTTGCCAATATTTTGCCGGAATGTTGATTCATTTCCGTTTCGGCGAGAATTTTGGCACTATGCATTCTTTTTGGTCCTATTTTTAGGGAAAGTCATGCCAAATTTTTTCTTGGTTCTAAAATATCGTTTTGCTCTACCCCGCAGGCGACCATGGTCCGCACGATGACCGAAGGCATCGTGAATAGGTTTTTGAGCTCCGCGAAGGCCGAGATGCTTCAAAAGAACGAGACGGAGATAAGATGTCCGTGTCGAAGATGCAAGCTGAAGAGCCTTATTGCGGACCCGGATTCCGGGCAGGTGCGGGACCACCTGCTCTTGCGTGGTTTCATGGATGGCTATCGGTGGCAAGGTGATGAAGATGACTATGAAGTCGTCCATGGGGGCCGGGCAAGAAATGAGGAAGGGCAGCAAGACAACCACCGCGGCGAGGGCGGTCGAGAAGACGAAGAATCTCCAGGACATGATCACGACGGTGATGCTGTACACAGTCATCATGTAGAAGATGCCGGACATGATGATGAGGAAGATCAAGACGAAGGGCATGATCATGAAGATGAAGATGCCGGAGCAGACGACGATGGAGGCTGGGTGCAGGACCCTCATATTCAAGAGCTGCTTCTCAAGCAGACGGATAACGCAAGAGCTGCCGCCCGAGAGAAAGCCAAGCTGGATCAACTGGAGATAGACGCGGTTACTCCATTGTATGAAGGATGCAGGCCCGAGGATACCCGCCTGAAAGTAACGCTCATGGCTCTGGAGATGAAGGTAAAACACAAAATGACCGACGCATGCTTCGACGAGAACATGTCATTCTGGCACGAACGTCTTCCCAAGGGGAACAAGTGCCCGACCAGTTTCGAGGAGGCGAAGAAAATCGTGTGTCCTCTGGATTTACCGCACGTGAAATACCATGTGTGCATGAACAATTGCATCATTTATCGGGATGGGCACGCGAAGTCTACCATATGTCCAGTGTGCGGCGTCACTCGATACAAGAAGAGGAAGAAAGCTCCTCGAAAAGTGGTGTGGTACTTTGCGATCACTCCTCGTCTGCAGCGGTATTTCGCGGACCCTAAGGCAGCAAAGCTCCTGCGTTGGCACGCGGATAGGGAGGAGAAGAAGCGAGAAGATGACGGAAATGATCCGGAGATAAATAAAAAAGACAAGATGCTGAGTCACCCTAAGGATGCGAGCCAGTGGCAAGCGTTGAACTTCGAACACCCAGAATTTGGGGACGATCCAAGGAACATCGTGCTGGGCGCGAGCACCGATGGAGTCAATCCGTTTGGCAGCCAGAGAAGCACACATAGCACCTGGCCTGTGTTTGTGTGGATGTACAACCTTCCCCCCTGGTTGTGCATGAAGAGGAAGTACATTCACATGAGTATGCTAATTGAAGGGCCGAAACAACCAGGGAACGACATCAATCTGTATCTGGGGTTGCTGAAAGAGGAGCTAGACACGCTGTGGAAAACGCCAGCCAATACGTGGGACGCCGCAGAGAAAGAATATTTCCCTATGAGAGCCGTACTGCTCACGACGGTGCACGACTATCTCGGTTACGGATATGTCGCGGGGCAGGTGGTCCACGGATTTTCTGGATGCGTCAGGTGCATGGATGACACAACGTATCGCCAGCTAGATAGAGATCCCGGGTCTTCGAAAACCGTGTTCATGGGACATCGAAGGTGGCTTCGCGACGATGACTCATGGAGAAAACGCAAGGATCTGTTCGATGGTGAAACCGAACCCCGAAGACGCCCGCGTACGAGGAGCGGCGAGGAAATAGACGAGCTGTTGAAAAATTGGAAAGAGTGCCCACCGCCGGGAAAGGCGCCAGAGCCGGGAAAGGTGCCACCGTCGGGAAAGAAGCGAAAGGCGCCAGAGTCGCTGCTGAAGGTATGGAAAACGAGGTCTGTTTTCTGGGACTTGCCGTACTGGAAGATCCTCCGTGTGCCTCACAGCCTTGATGTCATGCATATCACGAAGAACGTGTGCGAGAGTCTGCTTGGTACCCTGCTCAACATGCCAGAGAGGACCAAAGATGGGCCGAAAGCAAGGGCAGACTTGAAATCAATGGGCATCAGGGAGGAGCTTCACGCTAATGATGATGATGATGATGATGATGATGATGATGATGAGGCGATGGACACGGAAAGTCGTCGCAAAGGCAAAAAGGCCAAGAAGATCGGAAATGACTTCCCTCCCGCGTGCTTCACTCTAAGTCAGGAGGAGATCGAGCAGTTTTTCACCTGCCTCGTAGGAGTAAAACTTCCTTACGGTTATGCGGGGAAGATAAGCAGATACCTAGACTCAGCGAAGCAGAAGTTCAGCGGGATGAAGTCTCACGACTGTCACGTGCTGATGACGCAGATACTTCCAGTTGCAATCCGTGGGATCATGGACGCGCACGTCCGTGAAACGCTATTTGGCCTATGCAACTTTTTCGACGTCATCTCTCGAAAGTCGGTTGGCGTGAGGCAACTCAGAAGGCTACAGGAAGAGATCGTGGTGATACTATGCGAGCTTGAGATGTACTTCCCGCCCGCATTCTTCGACGTTATGGTGCATCTGCTGGTCCATATCGTGGAGGATATCATCCAACTCGGGCCGACGTTCCTGCACAGCATGATGCCGTTCGAAAGGATGAATGGTGTCATCAAAGGATACGTTCGCAACATGTCACGTCCAGAGGGAAGCATAGCCAGGGGCTTTCTGACCAAAGAGTGCATCTCCTACTGCACGAATTATCTAGGCATCGAGAACCCCGTTGGTCTGCCCGTCAACAGGCACCTCGGTAGGCTCGCTGGATGGGGTCACCGCGAGGGTCGCCACGAAATGCATGTCGACTTCGAGGGTCGACTCGCCGACTTTGAAAGAGCAAACCTAGTCGCGCTACAACACATAGACGTGGTCGATCCTTGGGTGGTAGAGCACAAAACCTTTATTGAGAAGACGTACAATGACCGAGGCCAACAGAGGACGGACGGAGATATAATCAAAGAGCACAACTCATGTTTCACGCGTTGGTTCAAGGAGAAGCTTCTGTCGTACCCTTTACATGAGGATTCTTCCGTGGAAGAACAACTCATATTCGCCTTGTCACAGGGCGCCGAGCACAACCTGATGACCTATGAGGCGTATGATATCAACGGCTACACATTCTACACCGAGGACAACGACATGAAGAGCGATGGTTATCAGAACTCCGGGGTAACGATGGAATCCTACACCGGTAACGACAAGGACAGATACTACGGAAGGATCGAGGAGATCTGGGAGCTGAGCTACGCTGGAGAGAAGGTCCCGATGTTCCGTGTCAGATGGGCCAAGAGCGTCCTAAAAGAAGACCGGTATTTCACCACCATGGTTATACCCGAAGCCAAATCCAAGACCGCGGGCGCAAACGTCACCGCGAAAAATGAGCCATGGGTACTGGCTTCCCAAGTGGACCAATGCTTCTTCATTACCGACCCGTCAAAGCCCAGTCGTGTTGTCGTGAGGAGAGGCAAAAGGAAGATCATCGGAATGGATGGAGTCGCCAATGAGCAAGACTTCGACAAGTACGGCGACCCGAAGATGGAACATGACGACGACGATGAAGTAGCAGCATACACCACAAGAAGAAGCAGGACCACCCTACCTAAAGGACGTCCGTTCCACAGAAGAACTCCATTTGCGAAAAAGAAGGGCAAGAAGATTGTGAACAGATAGCTAGCTAAGATCGATTGTATTTAAATTGTAGCCTTCATTTCTCGATTGTATTTCATGGGCACTTTTTGAACTATCATGAATATTTTTAAATTTCATGGGCACTTTTTGAATTCATGAAAAAATATTGAATATTCATGAGGACACTCGATCTCGATCCCCCTCCATCTCGATATTGAATATTGAATATTTATTACTGTTTCATATTCATATTCATCAAAAACATTTTTTTTAAAAGATTGACAAAAACAGTAAAGAAAAAACACAGAAAAAGGTAAAAAATATTTAAAGACCGGACTAGTGCAACCAATAGACATATATACATCAAAAACATTTTTTTTTAAAAGATTGAAAAAAATGGGGCCGCCAGGATTCGAACCCTGGCTGGCTGAGATATGCATCAAGGGTCCAACCACCAGGCCATGACAGTAGTTCTGTCCATAACACAGACGCGGACCTTTTAACGTATTACTACGGGTAGTAATGGCGCACTCCCACAGATGCGCCATTAGAAAGCATTCTAATGGCGCACCGCCAGGGGGTGCGCCATTAGAAATCTTCCCCCTATAGCAATAGTCCCCCTGCCTCGGTGCCTCGTCTCAGCCAGCGTCTAATCCCTCCCCTGCCTCGTCTCACCCGCGCCCGACCACCACCGCCCCCGTGCTCGCCGTCCCCGGCCGTGCTCGCTGCCCCCGCCGCACCCGACCACCACCGCCCCCAACGCCCCCTCCCCTAGCCGAGCGCCTTCTCCCTCGCCGTCCCCCCTCTGCCCGCGCCCGCGCCCTCGACGTCCTCCCGCCCAAGCGCCCCCTCCCCCCGCGGCCCCGCCTGCGTCAACCTCGTGCTCGCCGTCCAACACCGCGCGGCCTGCCCAGGAGGACCGCCGCCGTCTTCCTCTTCGACTACGAGGACCCGGACGAGCTCGGACGCCCTCGAGCCATCCCTTCGACGCCCGCCGATTTCCTCCGCCTCGGCCACCATCGCCACCACTCGACGCCGAATTCGCGCCGCCTCGACTAGCTCCGGCTACCCCGAGTCGCCCTCGACCTCCCCGGTGAGCACCCGAGCCGCTTCCCCCTCTTCCCCCTCTTGATTTCCTTCTGATGTGTTCTAGGGTTGGGGGTTGGAGAATTTTGGACAAGGAAAGGGGGTTGGAGAATTAAGTAGCTAGGGTTGGGGGTTTGCAAGAGAAAAAATCATAGATCATGCAAGTTGAAGATCATGGAGAAGTAGCAATGCTTCTGTTTCTAGGTGGTGTCTTTTCTTTTAACTTAAGTGTGTAAGTGTTAAGTGTTAATAGTTGTTCATGAGAACAGCTCATGGAGACACGTGTGAGCTGTTCTCTGAAAAGGATTCAGAATTTCCGACACATCAATATTTGGTCAGTCAGGTCTCTCTAGTGCCAATTGCCAAATCATTTTCTTCTTTTTGTTTCTGGTGATTTGTACAAATATGTGGACATCAAGGATGAGTTGTTGAGACAGTTTACCGTCTCTTCGTTTCTTGTCCAATGGATAAGAGATCAGTGTTACTGAGCATTCTTTGTGGGCGACTTACTGTCCTGTAGAGTCGATATTTGGATGGCTTCGGTCTCTGCTACCCGGTCGTGAATACATAGTATGTTTTTGGGTTAGCAGCACTCTGGAAATCTTGCAACGTAATTGTATTATGCCTGAAAAGAAACATCACACTTTGGTTGCAAATTTGTAGCGTTGTTCTTTACAGCAGCAAATTTGTAATGTTGTTATTCGTTGTGTGTACGTTCTTACAATGCTTCAGTTGCCCTGTCTGCAATCCCTTCTGGGTGCTCTGTCCATCGCTGAGTTCAGTTTAGAAGATCTGTAAGCTGTTGGATTTCGTTCTGCAGTTTCTCAGTGGTTGAGGTTTTCAGGGTTCGATGAGTTTGTTTACATGGTGTGATGCTCCCCCTTGCTGAAACATGATCTAGTGGTATTCCTATTTTCAGAGAACATGCTTCTGTTTCAGAGAACAGCTCACACGTGTCTACATGGGAAGAAACTGCTTAAGTGTTAATAGTTGATCTAGTGGTATTCCTATATTTTGTCTCAGTTGTGTAAAATATAATTGTAGTTACAAAGATGCTGATTTATCTCAGCCTTATAGCTCACTAAAACTTTTACTGGCGGCAACCGGTTTAGAATGTAGTCTAAAGTTATCTGCCAATACATTTGAAACTGCACTGAGCGTATGTGCTCCTCGAGTAACTTCTACTGGGTTGCATAGTTCACCCACACCAATTAATGTTTATGAAGAAGAAGAATAAACCTGCTGCTGCTGCTGTTATGCCTGTATTCACTGCTGCTGCTGCTGTACTTGTGATGATGTTGTACTTGTGATGATGCTACTTGTGATCTTCTGAAATGACCCATTGGCGACTTCATTACGCGGGGATAATGATTTTGCAGGTACCCCGAGAGGCCCTTGAGTTTGCCGGAATGTCGATTAACTTCCGTTCTGGCAAATTCGGGTACTCCATATGTCCTATTTTCAGCAAAGGTCATGTTGAAATTTTCCGTGAATTTTAGCATGACTTTGCTAAAAATCGGACATATGGGGTACTTGCTACTAATGCATGGGCCGGGGTATCTTAGTACTTAATTAAGTAGCTTTTAGGGTGCCTCGGTGTCGATAAGAACCTAAATGATGAAAGCTTAGGCTTTTAGGGTGCCTCGGCGTCGACAAACCCTAAATGATAAAAGCTTAGCTTTTAGGATGCCTCGGTGTCGACAAACCCTAAATGATGAGACCATGATCTTGTTCCTTGACAATAACCAACTTTTTGACCAAACTTTTTTCCTATTTAGAGCGAAACATGGCCCACAACGATGAGGTCGGTGGTTCGGGTGGCAAGCAATTCTGGGAGCTGTCCCAGGAGATGGAGGAACAACCTCACCGCTATGAGGACGCCGCGGAAGACACCGATCCTGACTACACAACCCCTAGTGGCGTCGGGGATGACACCACTGATGGTGCCGCCGAGGATGCCACCACTGATGATGGCAGCGCACGCACAGATGGCAGCCAACCGAAGAGGCAACGGAAGGACCGGCGCCCGAACATGCTCCGCGCCGTCAAGGAGGAATTTACTCAAGTGGACTCCGACGGGCATCCAACGGAGCCCAAACAAATAGTCAAGGGGTACTCGGTTCAGCTCGGGTGCATTCTCCGGAGCACCGTCTCGATCAACACCGAGAACCTAAGGCATAAGGACCGAGGGAATTTGCGCAACCTCCTCTTCACGAAGCTGCACGAACGATACAAGTTCCCCGCTGAATTTGAAAACACATGCCTCTCAGGGAATAAAGTGAACAGTGCCGCCCTCACGAGGATGAGCACGGCCCTGTCTACTTGGAGAAGCGCGGTGAAAAGAATGATTGAGAAAGGTGATAGTTATGAGAAGATCAAGGCGAAAAATCCTTCGATCAGCGAAGATGACTACAAGGAGTTCAAGATCAAGTGCGAGAGCAGCGCAACCTCCGAATCAAGTCAGTGGGGGAAAGAAATGCGGGAGTTGAACTTAGGGGAACACAAACTCGGTCCCGGCGGTTACAGAGTGGCGGAGCCTATATGGGACAAGGAGGACGCGGAGCGTGCCGAGCAAGGCCTACCGCCCTGCTTCGAGAAATACCGTGACAAGCAGACCAGGAACTATGTCAGGGCCCGGTACAAGGAGGACCCGGTAACAAAGGAGCTTACCACGGATCCGAAGACCAGGGCGCTTGAGCTTGTTCTGGCGCAGGAGACTGAAAGCAGTAGCACGGGGTCGTCTCAGAGCATCCCTTGGGACAGCACTCTAAATAGGGCGTTGAACGTAATGAAAAACAAGGATAAGCTCAGTAAGCCGTCGTCAGCTGGTCGTGTGGCCGGCAAAGGCTTGTCCACAAAATGGTCGTCATACTATAACGCTGGTGGGCGAAAGGAGAGAAAGACCAGCTCGGAAAGCCAGTCGCGCGAGGTTCAAGAACTCAAGGCACAAGTGGCGCGGATTCCGGAGATTGTCCAAGAGCAAGTGCAACAACAACTGGGATCGACGCTCACCGGCATTATGCCTACCTTGATTCATGGGCTGACGACGTGGATTGCGAGCGGCCAACAGGGGCCGCCCCCGATTCCCAGCTTCACGGCCAGCAACTCGCACAGCACGCAGGCGGCGCCATTGGTGTCTCCGGCGGAGCCGGTATTGGTGTCTCCGACGCCGGCACGGGCATTGGAGCTTAATGCACCCGGGTGTACGCCGGCCGGCACCTCGGCAGCAAGCGGCCCCTCCGTCAATTGCACGCCCGCCGTTGGCGGTGCCTCGACATTAGCCGAGCTCGACGCCATCATCACGGTAACTAATTAAGCCTCTCGGCCGAGGACTTCATCTCCTTGCCTTTGACTGGGCATCCCTAACGCCCTACATGTTTTCGCAGGGCGCCGCCGACGTTCCGTGCACTCTCCTGCACTTCGTGAACAACGAGCTGGTCGATGTCGCCAAGGGCAAAATCGTTCAACCGGGCAACCCCGTGTTCCACGGTAATCCAATGCCACCCACCGTGTATAGGGTTCAACTGGTTCGGGTGCTGCCAGGCTGCGACGAGTTGTTACCTCCGATTCGACCCGCCGGGGCCGACGAAGATGATGTGATGACCCTCAGCGCCTGCCTAACCTGGCCCCTTCTTTGGCCGAAGATCCAGATTCGTTTGGGGGCGGGGGACACCACCCCAAAGACAACACCGCCAGTCGTGCCGGCGCCAAGCCATGGCAAGACCGCCGCAACGCTACCGGACATGCCGGACATGCATATGGCACAGGATCCGGGCATGCATATGGCACAGGATCCGGACGACGACGACGGTACATTTACCAAAGTCGATAAGTACTTCAACGAACATGGGTACGATGATGAATTCTTGGGGCCTCCTTCTCAAGAACCCAACCCTGCAAAAGACGATCGCGATCTAGCTGGTACCGCGGAGAAACCCAATTGCAACAGGCGTCGTCTGGCGTTCAGTTCTCAGGAGACGCCTCCAGCTGCCGCCTTCACCGAGCCTCAGATAGCCGAGGTGCGAAATATTATCAGCCCCAACACACTCAAGAAGGCGGTCTCTCAGCAGAACTCGATCCCATTACAGCAGAAGAAGAAGGGACGGAAAAGAAAGATTAAGGGTGCGAGCCAGCCGGCACCGAGTACGATCCGTGCTCAGGACGGGCCACCTTCACCTAAGGATATCTCGAGGAGGGTGCATGTGGCGGGTAGGCCGATGCTACCGACTAATCTGCTCAATGCTGCAACCGGTGCTATGCGGAGTCTGCATGACAGTGTTCTTTCTTTGGAGAAGCGGCGTCTCCGAGAGAATGATGTGGCATACCCGGTTTTCGTGGCCAAGGTGCCAGAGGGCAAGGGCTTTGTGGATAGCGCCATCGGGGGTATGATCGTCCTGCGGTTTGATGACATCTTCGCTATGTTTAACCTTCATCCGCTGCACTACACCTTCGTTCGGCTATTTTCGCTGAGTATGGAGATGCGGATCATTAGAGACAAGACCCCGGACATCGTGATAGTCGACCCCTTCTACATGCGTGCCAAGATCTTGGGCAGCGCTGGGGACCGGCAAGTCGCGAGTTCATACCTCGAAGGCGTCATTCTGGCGAACCCAGATAAGGATAACTTCCTCGTGACTTACTTTACTGAGTAAGTCATCCCCTCATCGCCCCGTAACATATGATTTCTTAGATTTCGATCGTTCTTTTTTTTTCTAACATTCCGTGTTTTGTGCAGTGACACACATTGCACACTCATCCTCTTAAGCCCGAAATATTCCATGGCCACGTATTTTGATTCGGACCGTCAGTCGAAGAAAGACTACACAAATATCAAGAAAGTTCTTGATGATGTTCTCCCCGGCTACGCCAGATCTGGAGGCACCTTCAACAGGCCAATTCGTAGGTACGGCAAGCACGTGTTCGCCCACACTACGACGTTCCCCTGCGTCAAGCAGCCGCCTGGCGGTCAGAAGGATGCCTACTACGCCCTCCATCACATGCGGGCGATCGTGCGGGACCATGATCACCTTCTGCTACCAAATAATCTCAAAGATTGGGCCGCAAGCTTGTCGGCAATCCAGGACACGGACATCAGACAAGAATTCTTTCGCATCCAGTCGGAGTTTGCGGAAATCATCCATCAAGATGTCCTTCGTACCTCGGGGCAGTTCTACCTTAGATATCAACCGTCCAACAGTGACATAGAAACAACGCTACAAATGCAGGCTGACAACGACCGCGATTTCATGACCATCACGATAGACGGCGGCTTCATCCACGCTCCGGTCCCTGAGTCGAGTCGAAAGTAGTGATGGTATGTAGTTCTGAAATATCGATTAGCTCTCTAGTTTGGACAGTCGTTCAACTTATATGTAATCGATGCTATTTATTAGTAGGACCACGAATCGTGCTATTAATGTGTTGCTTTTCTCTTCCGATCCTTTTGTTGCATACTTATATATTGCTTATGTATTGTCTGTGAATTGCTACTAACGTTTTGTTTGTCTAGTGCATAGAGATGCCGTCGTATGTCGTGTACAAGGGTAAGGTTCCCGGAGTCTACGACGACTGGGAGGAGTGTCGGAAACAGGTTTACCGTTTCAGCGGTAACAGTTACAAAGGGTACACCACTAGGGCGGAGGCGGAAGCTAGATACGCGCACTATCTAGCGGGAGAGAGGAGGGAGCGGAGGAGGAACCGGATGAAGACCAGTTTCATCGCGATGATGCTCATCGTGATGACCGCAGCTCTCTTCTATGTGATGGTAGTTTAGATGATCGATATCGACTTGTAATGTGGACAAACTCGCTACTCGCGGTCTAGCTCGAGACTTGTAAATGTTCTAACTTTGTTCGGTCTTTTGAATTCGGAGACTAGCTAATATGATGAATTGTATTCGGAGACTAATCTTCTATTGTATTCGATGAATCTGCTGTTGCTGTGTGGTGCTAGCTATATTCTGTCAAATAATATATTTTGTAACCTGTGAAAATATCAAAAACGAAAAAAAAAATCCCTAATATTCATACTAGTGGCGCACCACCACATAGTGCGCCATTAGTAAGCCAGAGCACACTAATGGCGCATCATCTACCAGTGCGCCATTAGTATGCCAAAGCACATGTTACATATGGCCCCTGGGAGGCATACTAATGGCGCACCGTGGGCTATACTAATGGCGCACTGCATGGTGCGCCATTAGTATACCAGATACTAATGGCGCACCAGTGGTGCGCCATTAGTAAAAAATTCTAATGGCGTGGTGCTAGTGGCGCACCTGTTGTGCGCCATTAGTAGCGAAAACAGGTGCGCCACTAGCACCCCTTTTCCTAGTAGTGAAGCCTAGAGTACATTTCAGCGACTCCTTCACCATCCTTCATCTTGAACTTGTCAAGTTCATCCAACTTGGATTCCTTGACGAACTCGGTACCCTCGTGCATATCAACCGAAGTATCCCAAATTTCCTTTGCATTCTCGAGGCGGCTGATCTTGTTGAACTCCTCGGGGCACAATCCGTTGAAGAGAATGTCACAAGCTTGAGCATTGTATTGCAATATCTTCAATTCTTCTGCGGTTGCTTCACGATCCGGTTCCCTACCATCCTCAAAGAATTCACCTTGCAAGCCAGCACGAACAACAGCCCAAACGGCGGGGTTATGACCAAGAATATGCATTTTCATCTTATGCTTCCAACTAGCAAAGTTTGTACCATCGAAATATGGACCTCTACGGTGATAGTTACCCTCACTAGACGCCATACTCTCCTAGGTTGTGAAACCAATGCAATGGAGACCAGAGCTTTGATACCACTTGTAGGATCTAAAGTATGTCTAGAGGGGGGGGGATTAGACTACTTGACCAAATAAAAATCTATCCTTTTCCCAATTTTAGTTGTGGGCAGATTTTAGCAAGTATACCAAGTCAAGTAACACCTTACACATGCAATTCTAAGAGTGTAGTAGCGGAAAGTGAAACATTGCACATGTAAGTAAAGCAGGGGATTGGAGATTTCAAATGCAATGAAGACACGATGATTTTTGGCGTGGTTCCGATAGGTGGTGCTATCGTACATCCACGTTGATGGAGGCTTCAACCCACGGAGGGTAATGGTTGCGCGAGTCCACGGAGGGCTCCACCCACGAAGGGTCCAAGAAGAAGCAACCTTGCCTATTCCACCATGGCTTCCATTCACGAAGGACTAGCCTCACTCGGGGTAGATCTTCACGAAGTAGGCGATCTCCTTGCCCTTACAAACTCCTTGGTTCTACTCCACATGATCTTGGAGGCTCCCAAGTGACACCTAACCGATCTAGGAGACACGACTCTCCAAAAGGTAATAGATGGTGTGTTGATGATGAACTCCTTGCTCTTGTGCTTCAAATGATAGTCTCCCCAGCACTCAAACAGTTCCTCATAGATTTGGATTTGGTGGAAGAAAGATTTGAGTGGAAAGCAACTTGGGAAAGGCTAGAAATCAAGGTTCAAATGGTAGGATTGGAATATCTTGATCTCAACACATGAGTAGGTGGTTCTCTGTCAGAAAATGTATGGTGGAAATGTAGGCACGTTCTGATGGCTCTCTTACTTGGTAAGAGGGTGGTGGTGGGGTATATATAGCCTTCACCTCAAATCCAACCGTTACAAGTCTTTGACCCAACTCGATGAGACCGACTAGTGTAAAAGACATGAATGTTAGGCTTTTTGGTGGGACCAATATAACCTTCTCAATGAGATCGAAGTGCAATGGCTAGGGCAAGACCAGGTTTCGGTGAGACCGAAAATTTCATCTCGCAAATTCCAAAGTGAAGTAACATCGTTACAGCAAGTTGGTCAAGCCTTCTCGGTGGGACCGAGAACCATTTCGGTGAGACCGATAAGTTAGGGTTTGGCATGTGGCATAGTGTATAGCTGTCTCGGTGGGTCCGGATAGGAATGGTTTGGTTGGACCGAGATCAACTTTTAGGGTTTTGGATAGGATGGAAGTGGAGAAATATTTGGGAGTTTTGGACCAATATCACTAAGCATTTGAGCAACCGAGTCATGACCAAAACCTCACCCCCTTTTAATAGTATTGGCTTTTCCTATGGACTCAATGTGATCTTGGATCACTTAACCAAAAATAGAATCTTGAAGCTTTGCCAATCTTTGTCCTTAGCATTTTGAAGGGTCCACATCCATTAGTCCTTGCCATGCCAATCATTGATCTTCTCTGAAATATACTAGCAATAAGAATTAGATCAATGATGTATATGTTGTTATTGATTACCAAAACCACCCGGGGAATAGATGCACTTTCAAAAGCTTGCGGTACATCAAGATCGTGCCAAATCAAGAACACGAGAGAGAGAGAGATCAAACACATAGGTACTGGTACATACCCTCAGCCCCGAGGGTGAACTACTCCCTCCTTGTCATGGAGACCGTCGGGATGATTAAGATGGCCTCCGGTGATGATTCCCCCCTCCGGAAGGGTGCCTGAACAGGGCTCCGGATGAGATCGCTTTGGTACAGAGGCTTCCGGCGACGAAGCGGAAGTTCTAGGTTTCTTTTTGGGGTTTCTGGTATTTATAGGAATTTTCAGCGTTGGAATTATGCCAGGGGGGTCCACGAGGAAGCGACAAGCTCGGGGGGCGCGCCCTAGGGGGGGCAGGCTTGTCGTGCCCTCGTGGCTCTTCTGGCCCTTCCACAAAGCTTCAGGGGTCTCCTTTTGTCCATAAAAAATCACCGTAAATTTTGGGCCCAATCCGAGAACTTTTATTTCTGCACAAAAAACAACACTACGGTAGTTCTGCTAAAAACAGCATCAGTGCGGGTTAGTTCTAATCAAATCATACCAAAACCATATAAAATTGTTATAAACATGGCATGAATTCTTCATAAATTATAGATACGTTGGAGACGTATCAGCATCCCCAAGCTTAATTCCTGCTCGTCCTCGAGTAGGTAAATGATAAAAGAAATAATTTATGAAGTGTTAATGGTAGCATAGTGCATAAGTTTGATCAATGATAATTTCAATCACTTTTCCTAGCATCATAAACAGGAACTCTTTCTCATAAAACTCATCATGATAAAGTAGCAATCAATTCACATGCTATGGTTCAAACAATGTATTCTCTTGAAACTTGACAACCTATGTTCTTAGTCACCAAACAAATGCAATTCATCTTATTTTCAGGAAGGGTCTATGTAAGAGCTTTGATTTAGCAAATTCCACATACTCAACTATCATATAGTCTTCCATGATTGCTGACACTCAAAGCATATTTTTAGAATAAACCGTTTCAGTCAAACACATAGGAAGATAGGGGCTTAATGTTTTGCCTCCCAACTTATATATCTCATGCATAATGTCAACAATAATAACTCATGATCACCTATATTCAACTGGATATATGTGCCTGGATCTTTCCCCACCACATGATGCTTGCCAAGAAAGAAAATAAAAACGGAATAGAGAAGAACACTATTGACTCTTGCATAAAAGTAAATACATAAAGTAAAAGATAGGCCCTTCGCAGAGGGAAGCAGAGGTTGTCGTGCGCTTTTTATTTATGGATGTGCAAACTCTTAATGCAAAGGAACGTCACTTTATATTGCCCCTTGTGATAGCAACCTTTATTATGCAGTCCGTCGCTTTTATTTCTTTACCATCACAAGTTCGTACAAAGCTTATTTTCCCTTACAATAAAAGATCATACATATTTAGGAGCAATTTTTATTCCTTTTTGCACGGATGACAACTTACTTGAAGGATCTTATTCAATCCATAAGTAGATATAGTGGACTCTCATGACATGAAACTGGGTTCAAGGTTTTGGATGCACAAGTAGTATCTCTACTTAGTGCGGATTTTTGGCTAGGAAAAGATTCTAAACAAGCACCACATGTTAGAGGATCCATAACAATATAACTTCTATGCAAATATACCCAAACATAACTCATTACGTTGTCTTCCTTGTCCAACTTCAACTAATTTTCTCAAGTTTGAAAATAATTAATGGGTATTCACAATCATAAAAGATGTCCAAGATAATATATTTGTATGTGAAATTTCCCTTGCATATACTATCTTTCATGAATTGCTTGTATGACCAATATTGTGATTGTCAAACCTCAATATATTTTACTTTCTGAACCCAATGTGAAATATTACTAAGCATATGGAACATACATAATTTCAGATTTGTGATATTCAATTCATTCAAACATTTACTCAAAGGATATAAGTGAAGCACATGAATGAATGACAAACAACTCCAAAAGATATAAGTGAAGATCAATGAGTAGTCAAACAATTAAGTAGCTATGTGAAGACTCTCTACAAATAAAGATTTCAGATCCAAGTATCTTATTCAAACAACAAACAAAATGAAAATAAAAGGGCACTCCAAGAATAGCACATATCATGTGAACAAGTAAAAACTTAGGCTAACTGATAGGTGTTGATGAAGAAAGGTGGGATGCCTACCGGGGCATCCCCAAGCTTAGTTGCTTGATACTTCTTGGAATGTTAACTTGGGATGCCTTGGACATCCCCAAGCTTGAGCTCTTGTGTCTCCTTAACTCCTCTCATATCACAGTTTTCGTAAATCTTAAAAACTTCATCCACACAAAACTTGACGAGAACTCGTGAGAAAAGTTAGTATAAATCAATTCAAAACCTCAACATTCTCTACTGTAGAAAATCACTAAAATTATATTTAAACATTGCATACTAAATGCTTCTGCATATTTAATACTCCTATCCACAAATAGAAACATTAAGCAAGCAAACATATGCAAACAATGCAACTATAACAGCAATCTGCCAAAACAGAATAGTCTGTAAAGGGGGAATAAAAATTCATACTTCCCTAACTCCAAAAATTCTTAAAAATTACCACGTGACATAGAACTCATGCATGCTTACTGTGTAAAAATTTCAGCTTTTTTTATCATGTTCTGATAATTCACATAAATTCAGGACATAACAAAAAACTTTCTCTTTTCAAACAGCAACACATAATCTTGCAAACTGAGCATGGTAAAGGCTATAATTGGCATTTTTATTAAAATAAAAGATGCAAAGCATGATTATTGATAACATAAAGCAAATGTCAACAAAATAAAATGACGCTCCAAGCAAAACTCATATTATGTGACGAATAAAAATATAGCTCTGAGTGAGGTTACCGATAGTGTTAAAGACGAAACAGGGGATGCCTTCCGGGGCATCCCCAAGCTTAGACGCTTGAGTATTACTTGAATATTACCTTGGGGTGCCTTGGGCATCCCCAAGCTTAGGGTCTTTCCGCTCCTTATTCTCCTCATATCGATATCTCACCCAAAACTTGAAAACTTCAATCACATAAAACTTAACGGAACTCCGTGAGATAGGTTAGTATGAAAATAAATCATTCACTTTGGTACTGTCAAAACAAGATTCATAATTGTTCTCACATAATACCTACTGTATTCTATCATTTTCACAATTTATATTACTCAATATAAGCTATGGAAACACTAAAACAAGCAAACTATGCATCGAAAACAGAATCTGTCAAAAACAGAACAACATGTAGTGAGCGAATTAAACAGCATACTTATGTACCTTCAAATATTCTGAAAAATTAGGGAAACGTAAGAAATTTGTAACCCAATACCTTGTAAAAATTTCAAAATTTTATCTTGCTGCAGTACAGAGTAGAAATTCCAGCACTGGACACAAAAGTTTCTGTTTTTGCACAGAATCAAATCAACAAGCATCCACATTATCCCAATGGCTTTACTTGGCACATTATTGAAAGAAAACATATAAAACATGATTACTACAGTATCTTAATCATGTGGACACACAAAAACAGTAGGTATAAATATTTGGTTGTCTCCCAACAAGCGCTTTTCTTTAATGCCTTTTAGCTTGGCATGATGATTTCAATGATGCTCACATAAAAGTAAAGAATTGAAACATAACGGGAGCATCATGAAGCATATGACTAGCACATTTAAGTCTAACCCACTTCCTATGCATAGGGATTTTGTGAGCAAACAATTTATGGGAGCAAGAATCAACTAGCATAGGAAGGCAAAACAAGCATGACTTCAAAACTTTCAACATAAAGAGAGGAAACTTGATGTAGTTGAAATATATATAAGCATACCTCCCTCTCTCATAATAATTTTTAGTAGCATCATGAATGAATTCAAAAATATAGCTATCACATAAAGCATTCTTTTCATGATCCACAAGCATAGAAATTTTATTACTCTCCACATAAGCAAATGTATTCTCATTCATAATAGTGGGAGCAAATTCAATGAAATAACTATCATGTGAAACTTGATTGGCATAATCCAATTGAAAATTAAAATCATGATGACAAGTTTCATGGTTATCATTACTCTTTATAGCATACATGTCATCACCATAATCATCATAGATAGCAACTTTATTCTAATAATCAATTGAAACCTCTTCCAAAATAGTGGAATCATCATTAAATAAAGTCATGACCTCTCCAAATCCACTTTCATAATTATTGCCATAAGATTCAACACCCTCCAAAATAGTGGGATCATTAGTACCTAGAGTTGAAACTCTTCCAAACCCACTTTCATCAATATAATCATCATAAATAGGAGGCACGCAATCATCATAATAAATTTGCTCATCATAAGTAGGGACACTAAAAAGATAATCTTCATCAAACATAGCATCCCCAAGCTTATTGCTTTGCATATCAATAGCATCATGGATATTCAAAGAATTCATACTAGCAACATTGCAATCATGCTCATCAATCAAATATTTTATGCCAAACATTTTATTGAATTCTTCTTCTCAAACTTTGGCATAATTTTCCGATCATCATTTTCAAGAAAGATATTATAGAGATAAAGCATTTGGGGCAACCTCAATTCCATTTTTTGTAGTTTTCTTTTATAAACCAAACTAGTGATAAAACAAGAAACTAAAAGATTCAATTGCAAGATCGAAAGATATACCTTCAAGCACTCACCTCCCCGGCAACGGCGCCAGAAAAGAGCTTGATGTCGACTAAGCAACTTTTATTCTTGTAGACGTTGTTGGGCCTCCAAGTGCAGAGTTTTGTAGGACAGTAGCAAATTTCCCTCAAGTGGACGACCTAAGGTTTTTCAATCTGTGGGAGGCGTAGGATGAAGATGGTCTCTCTCAAACAACCCTGCAATCAAATACAAGAAATCTCTTGTGTCCCCAACACACCCCAATACAGTGGTAAATTTTATAGGTGCACTAGTTCGGCGAAGAGATGGCGATACAAGTGTAGTATGGATAATAGATATAGGGTTTTGTAATCTGAATAAATAAAAACAGCAAGGTAGCAAGTAATAAAAGTGAGCACAAACGGTATTGCAATGCTTGAAAACAAGGCCTAGGTTTCATTCTTTCAACAGTGCTAACATAATTGAATCATACAAAAATCCCTCAACGTGCGATAAAGCATCAGTCCAAAGTTCCTATTAGTGGAGAACATAAGATGAAATTGTTGTAGGGTACAAAACCACCTCAAAGTTATCCTTTTCGATCAATCTATTGATCCATCCCTATAAGTGTCACAAACAGCCCTAGAGTTCGTACTAAAATAACACCATATGATACGCATCAACCAACTCTAATGTCACCTAGCTACTCCAATGTCACCACAAGTATCTGTGAGTTGATTATTCGATATGCATCAAACAACTTCAGATTCATAATATTCAATCCACACAAAGAACTTCAAAGAGTACCCCAAAGTTTCTATCGGAGAAAATAAGATGAAAACGTGTACCAACCCATATGCCTAGATTACCACAAGGTCACGGGAATCCGCAAGTTGATTACCAAAACATACATCAAGTGACTCAATAGAATACCACATTGTCACCACAGGTATCCACATGCAAGACATACATCAAGTGTTCTCAAATCCAACGTATTCAATCGAACAATAATGAAACCTCAAAGGGAAAGACTCAATTCATCACAAGAAGATAGAGAGGGAAGAAACACCATATGATCCAACTATATTAACAAAGCTTATGGTACATCAAGATCATGCCAAATCAACAACACGAGAGAGAGAGAGATCAAACACATAGCTACTGGTACATACCCTCAGCCCCGAGGGTGAACTACTCCCTCCTCGTCATGGAGACCGCCGGGGTGATGAAGATGGCCTCCGGTGATGATTCCCCCCTCTGGTAGGGTGCCGGAACAGGGCTCCGGATGAGATCGCTTCGGTACAAAGGCTTGCGGCAGCGGAGCTGAAGTTCTAGGTTTCTTTTCGGGGTTTCTGGTATTTATAGGAATTTTCAGCGTTGGAATTACGCCAGGGGGGTCCACGAGGAAGCGACAAGCTCGGGGGACGCGCCCCCCAGGCTTGTCATGCCCTCGTGGCTCTTCTGGCCCTTCCACGAAGCTTCGGGGGTCTCCTTTTGTCCATAAAAAATCACCATAAATTTTGGGCCCAATCCGAGAAGTTTTATTTCTGCACAAAAAAGAACACCACGGTAGTTCTGCTGAAAACAGCGTCAGTCCGGGTTAGTTCTAATCAAATCATACCAAAACCATATAAAATTGTTATAAACATGGCATGAATACTTCATAAATTATAGATACATTGAAGACATATCAGGGCCCTAGGTTGGCCTAGGTCTATGGTCCTACCCTTAGTAGGTGACCCCATCATTGGCCCCCGAATCAGTTGAGGTTTCGTAGGACGAATCGGATGAACTCTTGGCTCAGGCCGAGTGCTGCAGAAGCACTCAGACCCCATCACCAAGTGATAACCTATCGTGACCTGAGCGAAACCACAACGGATTCTGGACTAGGAGTTTCTCGACTGATCGGATCATGTTGAATGCTGGGCAAAACTTGGTGGCATTCATATGTCTCTCGAAAGAGATAGACTAGTTGTCCGAATGCGGACATGCCATGAAACTCGAGTGATGATGCCAACATGTGGGCTAACTCTCCGGGGAGATGCCACTCACTATCCCAGGGGAATGCTAGCACGGGCCATCTCCGAGTCCAAGTTTATGAGACTCACACCTTGGAGCCTAGAAGAAGGGCCAAGTTTATCCGTAGAGGAGCGTTGAGCTCATCCCATTGCGGTCCTGAAGCTTACGTCAGTCGGTTTGATTGAGCGTCCGAGTGGACGGTGACCCTTTGAGGGCGCTCGGCGGACCGAAGTGTGATTCTTAGGAAAGAAATCTGGCACAGTCAATCAGATTGATCAGCAGCGGAAATTCTGCATGTCTTGAAATATCGCCCACGTGCGGAAGCGATTACAATGCGGCTTAGTGGGGAAAGTGGGGGCATGTCGCCTCGATTTCTGCCCCAAAATTGCGCCACGTGTTCCACTTTCTCTGCATAGCGAATGTCGCAGGCGTCATTGGATTGAAGATCTATAGCCGTCTATCCGCGAGGCGGATTTACCCGCGGTATAAAACGAGGATGGGCTAGGGTAATTCTAGCATATCCCCTTTTCACCCTTGCCCACTCCGTCGAACGCGCCACTCGCACCACCACTCTGCACGCCGGAGCGCTCCGAGAGGATGGGGAAGGACACGACGGCGAAGCTTGAGCGGGTAAAGAAGTCCCAGAAGGGCTCGTCGTCGAGCGCCGGCCCTTCGGTAGGCCAAATCCAGGGGGATTGGATCCCGTCACGAGTCACCAAGAAGCTGGTGCTGGAGCTTGCCGCTGACGGGCTGATTCCGGAGGAGGGATGGAGGCTGTCGGAGGCGGACGAGATAGAGCCTGCGCCGCACGCGAACAAGCATGTCCTCCTCGTCACGCACATCGAGCAAGGTTTCTCCATGCCGCCTCACCCATTTTTCCGTGATTTCTTGAATTTCTTCGGCGCGCAGCTATATCATCTCCCACCGAACGTCGTAGTTTATCTGTCTGCCTTTGTTTCGCTCTATGAAAACTTCATCGACTGCCCCCCCCCACTGGGGTTTGTTTAAACACATTTTCACTTGCCCGTCCATGACCGTGAAGAAGGCCTCCCCGGAGGGGGCCAAGACCAATGTCTTCCAACAGTGCGGGGGATTTGGAATTCAGCTTATGGGCAAGAGTTTGTTCCCTTCCATGAGCTTCCCTGACTCGGTTAAGGGTTGACAGAATACTTGATTTTACTGCAAGGACGTCCCGAGTGTTGGATCGCCGATTGGCCTTCCCCCGTACTTGGGAGAAAGGGTTGGGACTCTGCCATCTCTCAAGATGGAGAAGGAAGAGAAGGTTGAAGTAGGGATTCTGGTCGACGCCCTGGTGGGTGTCGTGAGGGCAGGGGTTGACGGCATGGATCTGCTGGAAACCTTTCTCAAACGGCGAATCCAGCCGCTGCAAGACATGGCACACCCAATGTGGCAGTATGAGGGTCCGAGTGACCCCACCCGAGTGCATCCTGAGGATCTGTCTGTGAAGGCCGTGGAGGACAAGATCAATGCCATCACCTCCGCACGTGACAACCCACAAGGAGCGAGATGAGTGCCTGCCTATGATCGGGACCACCCGCCTGCCTAGGTAAACCCGTGCTTGATCAGCTGAGTCATTTTGGTGATATTTTTCATACGCTTGGATCTGACTTTGTGATTTCTTCTTTAGTAGAGCTTTCAGAACATGATCTCGCATGTGCCAAATGTTGACCAGGGGACGTGTCGAGTGACACTGAGCAGCAGTACACCGAGGAGAGCGAGGAAGTAGAGAGTGATGAGGAGGAGGACACCGAAGAAGGTGAAGAGGCGAAATCGTCTCTATCTGAGACTGTTCCCAGGGAGGTCCGATCCAAGAGGACCCAAGACTCGAGTGCTCGAGCGACCGGTGCTCAAGCGCCGAGTGTTCCCAATCCAACTGCCAGTTCCAAGCGTGTGAAGTTCGAAGCGCGGCCGAACCGAGACTATGGAGCCGACTAAGAGGCTGCCCAAGCAGCCCAAACAAGTTTCCAGCAAACCTCGGAAGGCCATTGCTTTTCCCAAGATCAAGGTGACAGTGCGAGTGGCATCGACGTAAGTAACAAGACCGAGTCTCTTTGTTGTGTAAATCTGTATTGTTTTATGACCGAGCGATCTTATGACTGCAGTGCTGAGACATCAACGACCTCCCCTGATCCGAATGCTCCCGAGAAAGGCCAGGCTGAAGTTGATGTTGTGGACGCAGAAACTTCCAAAGGTACCTACTGATTTGTTTTTTATTCATGTCTGAGTGGCTTGCAGGTTGACATTTAACGCCCATATGTGATCGCAGCGCCGATAAACGTAATCCAGCTTGAGGATGATGACAAGACTCACCCGCCCAACCCAGAGGCTGGTGGAAAGGTGCCGACTGCTGCCGATAGCATCATGCAAGACGTTCCTCCAAGTCGAGTGAGTCAGTTCTCTCCAGCTAAAGCCGCCGTGAAGCCCGCGGGCCCGGGTGTGTTGACTCGGGCTGGTACTGAGCTCGTGGCCGCGGTCCCGACTCCCCAACTAGCGCCAGCTCCGACGCCTGCCCCAGTCACCATGTTCTCTCTACAGAGGGTGCTGGAGGACCAGGTGGGGGCGAGCAAGGAGGCCCTGATCCAAGTCAACCTGATGAACGAGCGCTTGAAAGAGGCGTACAACGCCAGTGAGGCTCTGAAGACCAATGTCCGAGTAAGTACCATTGTAAGTGAATTTTCCAGTCGGAATCTTCGGGTTTTTTGTTTGCCGTTGCCTTCCGAGTGGATGATTTTGTTTTCGCCAGTGGGTTTGTATGGAGTACACCCATTGGGTGTCTTTCTTCCGGTGGGGGCACGCTGAGTGCACCCACTGAGTGTAGTCCCCGAGACTGCCGTCGACTGTTAGTAGTTGGCGGGAGTCTATAAAACTTTGCTTTGAATACAATCGTCAATTGGTTTTTTTGTGGTCCGTCGAGTGGAAGTCCTCTAGTGGGGGCACGCTGAGTGCACCCACTGGGTGTAGTCCCCGAGACTGCTATCAATTGCAGTCAATCGACAGAAGTCTTTAGAACTGAAATTTTGCTGATTCTTGCACTCGGAGTGCGACTCTCCACTCCACTGGCCGAGTGGATGTCAGGGTTTCTAGAACCCTGGTAGATGTAGGTTTGCTAGAATGTCTCGAATTGGTCGAGTTTGTTCCTTCCTTAGAAGGGTTTTCGTTTTGTCGCCGACTGGTCAGCTTCTTGGCTTGTAACAGAGAGCTTGTGAGCTCGGAACCACTACGCTACCCTGGAGAAGGAAGTACTTCAGCTTCGCTTGGATCTGGAGACGGAGAAGCATAAAAGCGATCGCCTTGCCCAAGAGAAGCGTGTCCTTGAAGGTTAGTTTCACAATCTGACTACTCTTCAAAACTTGATTTTCCTTTGATCCGAATGAACTCGCTTTAGCAGATGTTCGTAATGACAATGCCCAACTTCAAAGGATGCTCAAGACCTGTATTTCTTTAGAAACTATGAAGCAGGCTCTTGAGGATAAGGATACCAAGCTGGCTGAGGCATGGAAGAGTGTGAACACGAAGGCCCAGGCGGCCGAAGACTCCCTGAAGATAGTCGAGAAGCTCAAGGAGGAGAACAAGACCCTGAAGATCACAATTGAGGCGATGAAAGGCAAGATCTCAGAGCTCAAGAGCAACTATGCCGAGTGAGAGAGGAAATTCAACAACCAGATGAGTGACTTTGAGGAGGAGAAGAAGAAATCAAGCGACCAGATCACTGAGCTTCTCCAGAAGAAGACTGAGCTCGAGCAGTATGTAGAGGAGTTCGGTGAGAAGATGAGCAAAAAACTTGAAGGTATGGTGTTTAGAGCCGAGTGGCTTTACTTACTTCAAGATATTCTTGCTGGTTCTGACTTTTGCTTCGCCCTTGCTCTCAGATTTTTGCGCTGATGTTGAATTGGAGACCGAGAGGATTGAGAAGGATCTTGATCCCAAAAGGTTGCTCCTCAGGGACAGTTCTGCCATGTTGCTCTACCGGCTGGATGAGCGAATCGAGAATATTACAATGTACATGAAGCGCTTGAAACTGGCTATGGAGAAGATCGACAAAGAACTGCTTCCAGATGAAGAACTTCAGAATGATCTGGAGTCTTTGATGGACTGACTGAAGGAGATTCCCAGCCGAGTGCAATCATGGAAGAAGTCTGCAGCTCGTTGCGGCGCCGACGTGGAGCTTTCACTCGTTCGTGTCCATTGCAAGGATGTCGACGAGGAGAAGCTGAAGTCTCTCAAGGTCATCAACAAGAAGAAGCTCAAGTTCGAGGACTTCATGGAGACGTTCATAGAGGCTGCCACTCGGATAGCGGACGACATCGACTTGGACACATTCGCTGATCCTTCCGGTCCCGTGTCAGACGCTTGACAGAAAACATTGAGTGCGAATGAATTTGCCTCGGTATGCCGAGTGGTTTATGTAATGATACGTCCATTTTGCATCATGTTGTCCTAATAATATTTATAATGTTTTTGGTCTTTATTTCACTTTATGAAGCAATCCTAATGCCTTTTCTCTCTTATTTTGCAAGTTTCACATGAAGAGGGGGATTGCCGGCAGCTGGAATTCTGGACCTGAAAAGGCTACAACGGAGATAGATATTCTCCAGAGCTCCAAATGACCTAAAAACTTACGGAGAATTATTTTGGAATTAATAAAAAATATTGGATGAAGAATCATCAGGAGGGGGCCCACCAGTGTGTGATGTCCCAAATTTTGGCCCTTTCTTTTTCTTTTGGATTTCTTTGGATTTTGACTTGATTTTCTTTTGGATTGGCTCCGTGGTCTTGAAACATGGGTAGATCATCTCTCTTTCCTCTCCCAAGTGATTCATCACTCTCAAATCCTTCCCAATACCATGTCATTTCCATCCTAGCCCAACCCAAATTCTTTTTCTTTGAAATATTCCTTTTTATATTAAAGGAATAATCATGTTTGCCCTCGGTTGTGAAGCAACCTATATTTCTGCCTTCCCCAAAATTCCCACAAAATTCTCATAAATTCTTTGACTCATATGAACCTTGGATATGTAAAAATATTCAATATTCCATGCTCATGGTGAGCACACCATCCCCATCTTGTTTCTGGACATATTTTCAGGTTGTGAAGCAACTATAATTTATATTGCTTCATAATTTCTGAAATTTTACCAGAACCTTCTACCACCTATATTACTTCTCTCCAAAAATTTGAGCTCATTTCATTTAGCCAATTTCTCTTAAGAATTACCCCAAGTTTTTGTCCAGTGGGAAGCATTGTGAAGGAAGTACCATTTGTATTTATCCATATGTTATGACATTTTTACAGTGCCTCCCTATGTCCAAATCATCATCCTACACCAAATTTCAGCTCAATCCATCAAGCCATTTGAGCACAGCTTCCATTTTCATTTTCTGTCCAGTGGGGCACTTTGCAAAGGAAGTGCTAGCTAGACACCTCCATTTGAGCTGAGACTTTGCCAAAATGGTCATCTTAGTGAACAACCTCCCCCAGCCAAATCTTAGCATCTTTCACCAGGCCAATCTTCCCCAGTACACTACAAACACCTTGCTGCCAAGGTGGCTTTCTGCACACAAATCATCCTCCAGAGCCACCCAATCGATCTCAGTCGTCGATCTCTTATCTTTGAGCTGTGTGGACCCCAGTAGACAAGGCCTCTCAGCCAGTAGTGGGCCAGAGCGCGCAATGCCAGCGGTGACCACGCGGATGGCATGCCGTGCGACACGCTCTGGACATTGGGGCCCTCGGCCGCCGTCCAAAGCACGCGCTCGCGCCACAACAGCATATCCACAGTGTCGCCCTCCCCTTCTCCATCCACCTGCACCCTCTGGACCCCGCTCCCCCTCCTCCTTCTCCCTCGCGCGCCAGCTCCGCCGCGGCACAGTGCGCGCCATCGTCGTTTTCTCCCTGGCTTCTTCTTCCCCGAGTTCTCCCAAAGCCCCTACTAGCTCCTCCTCTCCCGGCGAACCCTCTCGACGTCGCCCCCTCCCTCCACGTGGCCTCCTTGCTCTAGAGCATCGGCACACACGTCACCGCAGCCGCGCTCACCCCTCGAGCTCGCTCGGCTATAAATAGCCACTCCCGAGCTTCCCCGAGCACACCAACCTCCTCTCCTCCCTCCTAGCACCCCCTGCCCTCTCATTTGAGCTCGAGAAGCTCTCCTCTCTCTCCAATGCCGCCATGGCCACCGCCGGCCGCTGCTCAAATTCGAGCGCCTCGGCCACCCTCCCTCCATCTAGTCACCACCAGAGACCTACACAACCACCTTGAAGCTCGTCCCGCAGCCCACCTCTTCTATCCGTGCGACGTGCCGGGCGCCCTGACGATGACCGATGCCATCTTCCGCCGCGGCTGAAGCCCTGCTCAACTTCGAGCACCTCGTTGAGCGTGGAGCAGTCAGGCATGTGCGCCTCCTCTCCCCGAGCATGTCCATAACTGGAGCATCGTCGGAGATGCCCCGTAGCTCCGGTAATCGCCGTCGGGGCCAGTCCCTCTTCTCGGCTGAGCGTGAGCACTGGAGGTTGAAGAAGAAGGCGACCTACACGCGGGCCCCGCGTGTCAGCGACCTAGCCGGCCCGCTGACGTGGATAAGTGAAAGCGTATTCCCTTTTCGCAAGCGAAAACAGCCTTGGTCATGGCTTCGGGGCAAAGTACGCTTTCCTGCAGCAGAAGCGCATTTCCCGAAATGTACCTTCGCTCTCAGCCGCCGGCCGAAACGGTTACATTGCAGATATTCGTCAGTTAAGAGTAGAAAAGCATAGATTTTGTTTGTTTTTCTGCCTAACGAATGAACGACCGTATCTTTGCAACCGCAACTCCGAATCAGGTGATTCCAAAGCCCATGTTCTCTATTCGTCAAACCCGTTCCATTGGTATCATTTTCACAATATTGTCACATTCTGAAAATGACCATTTTTCCCTTGCCACTTATTCAGCCCCGTTCGAGAGAGAAACTTTTCCGGTGAATCTTTCCGCGAGCTCCTCGCACTTCTTCCCGATGAATCCATAAACCCCTAGGCAAGCCACAACAGCCACTTGCATGATGGCATTTCAATAGCCATGGTTTTCACTTGAATATTTGAATAATTATTTATGTATGTAATTATTTTGTTAATGCTATGTAAATGCTTGTAAATCCATGCTCATCTGTATGGTATGATCATGTGCATCCAGTAAGTTAGATGCTTATTTGCTAATGTGATTATTCTCATGTTTAGTCCTTGTATTTATTTTCTATGCTAGTTATAATGATATGCTCACATGAATAGTTATTGTTTGTTATGAAAATACTTGTGAGATTCATGATCATCACTATGCCATGCTTATTTGCATCCTGTAGACTAAATGATTTATTGTTGTTGATGTTATGATTCATATGTTAACTGGTTATGTTGCCCATCTATGCTTATGTTGATATCATGCTCATATGCATTGGCATCTCATCATATTATTTTGTTATGGCTCAGCTCATCACCATTTAAGTTAAACCTGACGTTAATTGAACTTGAACAAATCTGTTGGCTGAGTCATAGTGCCACCGAATCGAGCTCACCAGTGCAGCTACACTTGCCTGGATGGGGAGGCCCTAATTCGGTCTATTGTCATGCCTCTCGCCGGTGCCTCCAAAGAGGGAAGGTTATGTGCGCGTGCTACCCTGATCAGGTAGGCGACAATAACCTTGTGAGCCCGAGTTTTATGGTCCCAAGGTCCCCATTTGGGACGATGATGTTTAAGTTTCGCCATGATGGTGGTAGGCACAAAGGTGGCGGATGTCACGAGTCGACATCGGGGCCACCCATGGCATAGCCCAAAGGGGAGTTTGTCGGAGTGGCCGGGAGAGTGTCATGCAATAGATTGGTTTTGTTGGAACGTCGTTGGTCCACCCGAATGAGAGCACGAGGCCATGAGTTCCATAGTGTGGGTACAGTGTACTAACCTCTGCAGAGTGTATAATCTATCGATAGCCGCATCCTCGGTTATGGACATAGTTCGTAGTAGGTCACACTATGGGTCAACAGTTATAATAACCTGAATAAGAAACAACCCTGTTTCCATGTGGTAAGAAGTTGGTTGATCTTTATGTGGTCATGCGATGATCATGGATAAAGATCGAGCTCATTGTGGTCATGCGATGATCACGGATTCAACCCTTGGTGGTTAAGCGATAACCACCGGCATGAGTAAGTTGGTCTCCTTGTGGTCATGTGATGATCACGGTGGTAAGAAAGATTGATACCTATGGTGGTTATGAGATAACCTCCGAGATGAGTAAGTTGGTCCATGAGACCTTAAACGTCGACTCCTTCTCATGTTAGTGCTAGCATCATCATGTTCATATCATGAGTAACATGTATATGCCATGCTCATTCTCATATGGTTCTAGTAGTATCATGCTCATCATCAATTATTAACCTATAAATGCCATGCTATTGTTTGTCTTGATTGCTTTGGTTGCTGTGAGCTTGCGACTACATTCAAAGTACTCACCTGGCGTGTCATGCCAGATTGCAGGTAATGCCGTGATTGATTGATTGTCGAGGATCCCGAGTGTGCGAGCTAGGATGTGTCCTAGCCAGTGTCCCTGTGGAGTGGAGCTCATCACCGTCGTCGTTGTTCCGCTGCTAGAAGTTATTCCGTTGCTACAAGTTGTTCCGCTGCTAGCATAGAGCTACCTTAGCAGGCATAGTGTCACCGTGTCCCTGTAACCTTTGGAATTTCAGAACCCTTGTACCCATAATATTTGTAATAAAGATGCTGTTCTGTTCTATGCTAAGCAGTGCCGTACTCCAGAAGACTTGATCTCTGGGCTGTAATACGGGGTGTTCCTGTTCCTCTGAGCCAGGGTGCCACAGAGCTTGATATCAGAGCAGGACTGGATGTAGGATGCGCTAGTTAGCGCGAGCATTAGAAATAGGTAGTTTAGAGTCTAGCTTGCTTGCTGCATTTGTTTGTCGCATAGCATTCATATAGACTTATTATCTTGTCACTAACGATCTTATCTTGTGAGTATAGATGGCATCGGTTTCGATCCACTACAACCCAGCCCCTGCACCCTCCAGCCTTGCATACCTGCTTTTCGATGTTTGGTGTCATCTCTATCCCAGCGGAGTGATGCCGAGATACCAAGTTGTGTCGAACACTTGCAGGATTGGCGCCGAGGTATCGCGCCAATATCTTTCCTTCAGCCCCACCTATCATTTCGGTGGTAGACATGTCTCTACCCAGGATCTTGCCATTCAACTGACCACTTTGGCAACCCTTACTGTTCTTTGCTACCAGGAAAGGGCAATGCTAGCAGACCCTTCTTTCCACCGCTATCCTATCTTGTCACCCATTCTTGGGACGAGTACGATTCCCTCCCATCCGCTTGATGATGATGTGGCCATGACATCCGTGTCCCGCTACATGATCACCATGTATGTCCTCATCGCCGAGGTAGTCGGAGATGCAACCGGTGTTAAGCCAGCCTTTGGTGTAGCTCTATTTACACCAACCCCTCCACATATTGATCCAGCTTCGTGCACATCACAACAGCATATTAGATCGTAGTACCCAAGTTCCCGCCAGATTTGTGTGCTTAAGTAGGCATGCATATTGTTGTGCATAGCAATAAAATGTGATGTTGATTGTGTGTGATCTTGATGCCTTGTGTGCTTTTGTTTGAGTCATTTCTTTTTCTTCTTCATTTGGGCCTTCGGTGTAACCTTATTTCCCTTTATGAAAGTTGCTCATCAACTTGTCACGGACTCGAAGAATCAATGTGCGTTTCAAATATTTGGAAGCTCAGCAAAACATTATGGAATTCTCAATTGACTGCATTGTACTGGGAATATCTGGTTTGAATACAAATGATATTCTGGATTGACTGTCAGCATCAAGTCTATATAAGTTGTGAAATCTTCAAAGCAGTAATGATTAAACCAGCAGGAAGACAATTGGTGTGCAAGACCAATGGTTTATTTTCAGTCAAAGGTATGGTTGATATACAAGGTTTGGTTTCGCTTTGAGTAAAATTTGAAACATGTTATACCCCGGAAGAAAGCCAGAATGTGATACAGATCCAGTACTCAGCAAGAAGGACAGTGTCGGTACCAAAACCGGCAGATCTCGGGTAGGGGATCTGAACTATGGGTCAAGGAGTCGATGGTAACAGGGAACGTAGAGACAGATCTGAACCAAGATCCGATAACGGGAGTGTGTTCGGCCAAGGGTGACCCTTGATTTTCTGGCTCCGGGGTTGGATCCAATCTCAAGGTCAGATCCGAACCGAGGCCCGCCCCGAGGACGGGGGCGGGGAAAGAATCCGAAGTCAAGGCCTCGGGGTTGGTGGCTTCCTCGGGTAAGGCCGAGAACCCAGTGAGGACCAGATCGCCTCGAGCATCGGCGACGTACTCAAGGCCGCCAAACCTGATTTCCTGCTCGGGGGCGAAGCTGCCGACCTGGTTGAGGCGACCGGTCGGATCGGCGTGCAACACGATGCTGCCGAACGCGAAGAGCTGGCCGGGGACGAAGATGTCCCCGCTGTGAACTCCGTTGCTGAAGAGAAGAGCTGTCCGAGGACGATGATATCCCCGCTGCAGGTTCCATTGCTGAAGAACTGTCTGGGGACGGCGAGCCATCGATCCTTGGCGACCCACGACAGGACTCTCAATGAAAGCACCAATGTCGGTACCAAAACCGGCAGATCTCGGGTAGGGGATCCGAACTATGGGTCAAGGAGTCGATGGTAACAGGGAACGTAGAGACAGTGGTTTACCCAGGGTCGGGCCCTCTCAAGGAGGTAATACCCTACGTCCTGCTTGATTGTATTGATGTGATTGTATGAAGGTTACAGAGTTGATCTACCTCGAGATCGACTGGGCTAAACCCTAGGTAATAATATCTCTCCTTCTACGTACTAGGCCTTCTGGTTTATATAGACACCAGGAGGTCCTAGGGTTACACATGGTCGGTTACCATCAGGGGACAAACATGCCGATTATGCCAACTGTTTCTTGGAGGAGACGTCAAGTCTTCGGAGGTTTCCTTCTGATGCACGGGGTCGTCCACAATCCGGCCTTCCTTCGACGTGTAGAGGGCGGCCCACCAACCTGGCCTACGAGAGATAGGCGGGCAGCCCGAGTACCCCCTAGTCCGGGACACCCTCAGTAGCCCCCGAACTAGTCTTCGAAGCCGAGGTAGACGCCGAACACCATTGGCTTCGTGGACCAGTTCACTTTCCTCTGCGACACCGGTAACAAGCCTGTATTACTCTGAGTTGTATTCTCAAGCATGGACCGGCGCACATACGCCGAACTGTACCTCGGTAACGAAGTATAATAATAACTTAGCCCCGAAGGCTAGCCGCTTTGGCGTGAACAGCGTTCTCATCTGACAACTTTTACCGAAGGGTCACACCTTGCCACGACCGCAAGTTGGTTTATGACAAACTCAATTCGTGGTTCGAGGCGGTTTTCATTGGCACGTTCCATCGATATGGAGATCGTGTCCTGTTTTCAAGGGATATGATCAATAATCCGCCTCACCCAACGCGCGCATAATGGCACGGTTACATGGGGAAATGGCGGGGACTGCGGCACAGTAAAAGGACCGTGAGTTTTACAGCCTATAAAGGGGCGCAGCCTTTATTCCGTTCGCACACTCTCGTTTCCCCCTTTCGCCATTGCCTTCCCCATCTCTTGAGCTCCAATGACCAGATCCGCTCTCCCTCCTAAGAACTTTTCCATCCACCCGCCTAATTCAGCAATGGCGGGTTCCGGGTCCAAGGGCAAGTGGGAGGCGTCCGTTGTCACCGAAAGCGCCATCATGGAGTTGAAGGGCGCGGGATATCTCCCCGCCGACGTAGCCCACCGTGCTCCGGAGGCCGGCCAGGCCGTCCCCACGCCGCGACAGGGCGAAAGGGTGGTGTTCATCCCCCACTTCCTCCGAGGTTTGGGATTTCCCCTTCACCCCTTCGTCAGGGGTCTCATGTTCTTTTACGGGCTTGACTTCCACGATCTCGCGCCGAATTCCTTTCTTCATATCTCAGCCTTCATCATCATTTGTGAAGCCTTTCTCCGGATCTGGCCACACTTCGGCCTGTGGCTGAAGGTCTTCAATATCAAGCCGAAGATCGTCGACGGCCAACAAGCGGACTGTGGGGGTGCTATGGTCAACAAACTCCCCCGAGTGGAATGGCCAGACGGTACCTTCATCGAGACCGTCAAGGTATGGCAAAAGGAGTGGTTCTATATCACAGAGCCGAGGCGCGCAAATTGGGAGGCGATTCCAGCCTTCCGCTCCGGGCCCCCTACAAGGCTGGTCTCATGGACCAAGAAGGGCTTCGACTGGGGGCCGAATAAGGAGGTGGTGCTGCTACAGAGCCGGATTGCCAAAATGATAGAGAAGGGCGTCGCACTGGTCAACGTGATCCAGATCATGCTTGGCCACCGAATTCTCCCTTTCCAGGACAGGGCTTCCCCCATGTGGGCCTATAAGCCCGGAGACCCAGCCACCGTGCGCAGCTTCTTCCGCACCTCCCACGCCCAATTGTGGAGGGCGCTATTCAAGCCGCAGAAGGACTGGCCGGCCAAGGAGGAAGACATCGGACTTGACGCCGCAAATCCCCCACGGGAGGTATATGAGCAATTTTGTATGTTTTATCCGAACTGTTCCCTTTTGACAAGGTACTCAGCTTTGCTACTTTTCATCCGCAGAATTGGCTGAAGAAGGCCCAGCGGATCGACAGTCCGGCGCCGCTGCCAGAGGGACCCAGGACGCCTCTCCTGACGGCCATGTTGGCCGTGGAGCTGTACGAGGTGCCGGAAAAGAAGGAGAAGAAGAACCAACAGGGGGAGGCCAGAGAGGGCCTCCGCTCCCGAAGACCCCCGGGTGCTAGATCCGGGGACACCAATGTTCCCTCCGCGCAAGAGGAGGAGAAGGAGCAGGGAGAGGACGGGGAGGAGGACGATTCGTCCCGAGCAGGGAAGAGGGCGGCGTACGAGGATGCCGAGGAGGAGCCTCCTCAACCTGCTCCCAAAAGACCGTGAAAGGCCAAGGTAGCCTTGTCCAGCGATAGCTCGGCTTCTGCCGAGGACTCTGAGGCCTCCGAAGAGGTTCCTCAGAAAATTCCCAGGGCCAAACCGCAGGCTCAAAGGTACGCGCTCTAGCGACTGCCTGGCCGTCTTTAGCCGAACTGGGTTTGATACTGATCAAGTTTCCGTGTGCAATTTTGCAGTCCGCTGCGCGATCTCCCCACCGACCGAGCTTTGGAGGGGGATTCTCCACCGGCGGCGCTAGCGGAGAGCGGCTCTGGATCCCGCGCCTTGCCTTCCCCAATCGTCAAGGATGCCGAGGAGGTCCTGTCGAGGAGGACTCCTCTCGTGCCACGTACAGGGGGAGGAGGTGATACTATCATGGCTGAGGTGAATGCCTCGGTCGCCGAAGACCAAGAGGGGAGGGCCCCTCTGGTGAACAAAGAGGAGCTCGGACGAGCCGAGCTTTCTCCGAGGACGACTCCGGAGACGTCAAGGTGTCCAGAGTCCGGCGCCCCGGACTTCGAGAGGGAAGGAACCGGAGCGCCACCACCACCCCTGCCCGCCCCAGAGCGGGCGTCGACTGGGTGGCCGGACGAGATGGAGGATGCTCTAACCAGCTCCTCTATCGCCGAAGAGCACCGTGTCCTCATGGGCGCGGTGTTGCAAAGTCTTCGGTCCGTAGATAACGGACTGAAGGAGGCCTTTAGTGGCCTTCTTACCGGCTTCAAGGTGAGCGAAGTAATGATTTTTCCTTAGAAAAATTCATTTGTGTAAATGTATAGCCTCATACATAGTAGGCCCCGAGACTCTGACCGGTTGAGCAAAGCCGGTCAGAGGATCAATAATCGATATCTCGGATACTAACATGCGTAGAATAATGCACAAGCATCATCGTCGGCCGCAGCCGCCAACGCCGAAGAGTTGGCCGAGCTGAATCGGAAGCTAAAGAGCTCCGAGGATGATCTGGGCCTGGTAACAAGAGGTTCGACGAGGCGCAAGGTAAGTCCGAGCTGTAATAGTGAATACAGTCATAGGTTTGTAAGCAGTGTTCGAAGTATCCTAACGGAGATAACCGATTGTACTGCAGCTGCCGCCACGGAGGTCGAAAGCCTCAAGGCCGCACTGAGGACAGCTCAGGTGGATGCGGCGGCACAAAAGTCAGCAGCCGAACAGGCGGCTGCCGAGCTGGCGGCGGTGAGAACCGCAAGTGAAAAGCACGAGGCCAGGGTGCTGGAAGTGCAGCAGGAGCTCAGGGATGCCGTCGCAAGGTGTGAGGCCCTCGAGCAGAAGAATAAGGAGCAGGCCGCCGAGCTGACCTCGTTGGCAGCGGTGGCTAAGGAAGCGCGGACAGAGGCGCGCAGCTATCAAGAAGAGCTCCGCCAAGTCAGGCTGATCGCGGACGGTAAGCCGTACTTGCTACAATGTGTCTTTGGAGGTAACAGATTTGCATTGCTCACGCGGGTATGGCGTTCCGCAGGCGCCTTTGCGTACCTCCCAAAGAGTGCGGCGGATGCGGCGAGGTTCTTCGCCGGCCAGGAGGGTTGGGCCGAGCAGAGGCTTTTCTGGACGCAATTTCAAGCGCCCGAACACCCTCCCCTCCTCAACAACCAGATGAAACAGCTGATGGAGCTGCATCGGATGGCGGAGCCAGTGATGAAGGACCTCTACGTCAAACTATGGCCGTCAGAGCCGCTGCCGAGCAGCTACTTCGGTCTGGTGCAGAGGCTGTATGGCGCCCCTTCTCGGGTCGACGCCTGGAAGCACTCCGCATGCATCGAGGGCGCTCGGATGGCCTTCGGCAAGACAATGGTACATTGGCCGAAGCTAAAGCCAGCCGAGATGGCCACCGGACCTCCGCCGCCAGGAAAAGAGCATAGGCGTCCTGAGCAGTACTTTCCTGCCGTGATGGACGGTGCTCGGGCAGTAGATGCCCAATGCCCAAAGGATGTAATTTATGAGTAGATGCAGTTTCCTTGTAACCAAGGAGTTGAAACTTTTATGCGAATGCAAATTGTTCGGTTATGAACAAAGATGCCTGATTATGTTAATTTTGAATCCTGTGCGGCCGTTTGTAATCTGAAAGTTACCAGTCATCCGCTTCAGCCCCCTTGCAAATATTGCTTGGGGTGTTTTCTCGTAATACGTAAACCCTTAGCCGACGTCTCGATGCCCGGAGGCGGTTGTATGTACGGAAAACCAGGCAATCAGACTATGCGGTTTTAGTGCTTTCACTTAGCCAGAGGAGCTTGATGGTGGGGGCCGGTAACGAGCCCCCGGTATTTGTGATATTCGGACGAGCCGCGGTTGACACCATCATCACATGGTTTCTGTAATGGAGAACCCTTCGTATAACACGGACTAACCTCCAACGATTTTAGGCTAACGCCAGTCATCGGATCGCCGACCACTTCTCACTTATTGGGGCAGTCAATTTTCGGCTTTCTCCACTGAGGTACTTTAACCAGGCAAGCTATAAGTACAATCGCAGTGGTTCTCCCTTTACCCTCTTAGCCGAACAGTGCGAAACGTAAGAGGGTAAACACAGGAGCCGGGCAACCCAACTATTGACCAAAGACTCAATTCGGAACTGATTCATATAATGCAATATCCATGACGCCGAGCACATAAAAAAGAAGTGCCGGGATAAAGTTTAAGGCGAGATCTATGTTCAAGCCCCCGGTCTATTAGCCGGATTAAAATGCATGTATCGTGATAGTTTACTTCGGCTAAAAAAGACGGAAAGGAATAAGCAACGTGAATGACTGCACGAGTATACCATAATAAAGTGGTCTTTATTTCCTTGGAATGTGTGACGTCCAACCGTACAATCCGGATTGCCGAAGTAACTTTAATAGATACTTTTAAAGAAATGTATATATTGAGAGTAAAGGTTTACACAGGGCCTTCATGAGTGGTTTGACGTCCCTACTATGCCCTGCTGCACATCTGCGCCTTTGCTCTTCAAGAAGCTTCTGTGGAAGCGAAGCTGGCCGTCGTGTATTCCGTGGAGGTAGTAATCTTTGGCGGGCGAGCCCTTGAAAAAGGGTTTTGAGAAGTCGCCGTGGTATATTAGCTTGACGCTGATCAGGCCCTAGATGGTGCCCGTTGATGATGTCGATGCGAAGACATCTGTTGGCCAGTTGTCGATCGAACCGAGCTCTTGGCCTTTGTTTTATGTGTCCCCACAACTGCCCATGGAATTTCGAGCGCGAAATTGTGCATTCGAGGTACGTATTTCATGACTAGGTCGGCCGTGCTGCAGGGCGCGTATCCCTTTTTGGGGTGAGCATGGGAGTGCGCCGGGGGCGAGGCTGCAGCTCGGGAGCGCTTGCGTGCGTCCAGTGTCTTGGCAGTGGACTGGGCTTGCGACGCCTCTTCGGCAGCTTGGACTTCAGCGGCGAGAGCCGCAGTGTGTTCCTCTGTTCAGAGCGAGCTCTCGGTATTACCGTTAATGGTAATAACGCCCCTTGGTCCTGGCATCTTGAGCTTCAGGTACGCATAGTGCGGGACGGCGTTAAAGCGAGCGAAGGCGGTCCGTCCGAGGAGTGCGTGATAACCACTGCGGAAAGGAACAATATCGAAGATCAAGTCCTCGGCGCGGAAGTTGTCGGGCGAGCCGAAGACTACTTCCAAAGTCACGGATCCCGAGCAGCGTGCCTCGACGCCAGGAATTACACCTTTAAAGGTGGTGTTGCTGGGTTTGATCCTTGACGAGTCGATCCCCATCTTCCTCACTGTATCTGCGTAAAGCAGGTTAAGACTGCTACCTCCATCCATCAGGACCCTTGTGAGGTGAAATCCGTCCATGATGGGGTCGAGTACCAGAACCGCCGTTCCTCCATGGCGTATACTGGTCGGATGATCTCGAAGGTCGAAAGTGATTGGGCAAGCCGACCACGGGTTGAATTTCGGGGCTACCGGCTCTAAGGCGTAGACATCCCGAAGCGCGCCTTTCCGCTCCTTCTTTGGTATGTGCGTGACATAGATCATGTTCACGGTTTTGACCTCTGGAGGGAACTGTTTTTGGCCTCCATTATTCGGCCTGCGAGGTTTGTCATCGTCCTCGCTCCGGGGGCCCTTGCCCTGTTCTTCGGCTGTTGCTTTGTCGGCCTGCTTAATTACCCAACAGTTACGTTGGTGTGGTTAGCTGGCTTGTCAGGGGTGCCGTGAATCTGGCAGGGCCTATCCAATATTCTGTCCAGCGCAGACATGGCATCCCGGTTCCCTTTAGAGGGTTTTTTCCGCTGTCCCGATTTTGAGCCGTTGAATCCGGCGTTTACCGCTGTGTCATCGGCTTCACCGCCGTTGTTTGAGTGCCGGCGCTTGTTATTTCTATTGCGCCGCGGTTTGCCGTTCCCGTCCCGGGCTTCTGAAGTGCTGGGGTCTTCGGGGTGATTGCTTCGACGAGCCAACCAACTATCTTCACCCGCGCAAAATCGGGTCATTAGGGAGGTAAGGGCCGACATTGTTCTCGGCTTGTCCTGGCCGAGCTGGCGGGCAAGCCACTCGTCCCGGATACTGTGCTTGAATGCCGCAATTGCTTCGGCATCTGGGTAGTCAATGATCTGGTTTTTCTTGGTCAAGAATCGGTTCCAGAATTGCCGGGCTGACTCTCCGGGCTACTGAATAACATGGCTTAGGTCATCGGCGTCTGGTGGCCGAACATAGGTTCCTTGAAAGTTAGCTCGGAATGCATCCTCGAGCTCTTCCCAGCTCCCGATGGAGTTTTCGGGTAGGCTGTTCAGCCAATGCCTTGCCGGTCCCTTCAGTTTCAATGGTAGGTACTTAATAGCGTGGAGATCATCTCCTCGGGCCAAGTGAATGTGGAGGAGAAAATCCTCAATCCATACGGCAGGGTCAGTTGTCCCATCATAGGATTCGATGATGACAGGTTTGAACCCTTCGGGGAACTGATGCTGGATCACCTCGTCTGTGAAACACATTGGGTGTGCGGCGCCCCTAGCCCTTGCCACATCGCGCCGGAGATCGGTTATCATCCGGGCACAGTGCTGTTCCCGAGCTCTGTCGTTTCTATCGCACCAGGCTTGGTATCCATCCCGCCCAGCGGGTGCGTATCCTGTGGATCCGTAAATGGACCTCGACTGGAGCCCGTGTGTGTTCAGGTCGTGGCGCAGATCGTATTAGTCATTGTAGGATGGAGGAGATAGGTCTAGAGGGGGGGGTGAATAGACTCCTAACTAGCCAAATTAGCAGTTTTTAATTTCTCTTGGAATTTAGACAGATTTTGGCACAAGATAAGATCACTCCAATACTTTCTACACATGCATATCTAGAGATTGAGCAGCGGAAATAGTAAAGCATGCAATAGTACGGAAAGTAAAGGGGTAGAGTATGGAAGATCAAACGCAATGAAGACACGGTGGTTTTTGGCGTGGTTCCGATAGGTGGTGCTATCGTACGTCCACGTTGATGGAGACTTCAACCCACGAAGGGTAACGGCTGCGCGAGTCCACGGAGGGCTCCACCCACGAAGGGTCCACGAAGAAGCAACCTTGTCTATTCCACCATGGCTTACGTCCACGAAAGACTAGCCTCACTCGGGGTAGATCTTCACGAAGTAGGCGATCTCCTTGCCCTTACAAACTTCTTGGTTCAACTCCACATCTGGTTGGAGGCTCCCAAGTGACACCTAACCAATCTAGGAGACACCACTCTACAAAAGGTAATAGACGGTGTGTTGTTGATGAACTCCTTGCTCTTGTGCTTCAAATGATAGTCTTCCCAGCACTCAAACACTCCTCACAGATTTGGCTATGGTGGAAGAAGGATTTGAGTGGAAAGCAACTTGGGAAAGGCTAGAGATCAAGGTTCAAATGGTAGGAATGGAATATCTTGATCTCAACACATGAGTAGGTGGTTCTCTCTCAGAAAATGAATGGTGGAAGTGTAGGCACGTTCTGATGGGTCTCCTTGCAGAGAAGGATGGGGTGGAGGGGTATATATAGCCTCCACACAAAATCCAACCGTTACACACTTTGACCCAACTCGGTGGCACCGAAACGATAATCTCGGTAGCACCGAACTATGTAAAAGATATGAACATTAGGAATCTCGGTGGGACCGATACGAACAACTCGGATGGACCGAAGTGCAATGGCTTAGGGCAATCCTCATCTCGGTGGCACAGACTGCATCAACTCGGTAGGACCGAAGTGAAGCAATAAGGCAACAGAGAGTTGGCAAGCCATCTCGGTGAGACCGATTTGCAAAGTCGGTGAGACCGAAGTGAATGCAAACGATTACAGAGAGTTGGCAAGGTCATCTCGGTGGGACCGAGATCCATTTCAGTGGATCCGATTTGTTAGGGTTTGGCAGTGGCTAAGTCTTGGATGAACTCGGTGAGGCCGGATTGGAAATTTCGGTGGGGCCGAGTTGGACTTTGGGTTTTCTACATATATGGGATTGAGAGAGTGGTTGAGGGTTTAGGAATGCTGTCACTAAGCACTTGAGCAAAAAGACCATTAAGCAACACCTCATCCCCTTTTAATAGTATTGGCTTTCCTATGGACTCAATGTGATCTTGGATCACTAAACCAAAAATGTAGAGTCTTGATCTTTGCCAATTCTTGTCCTTAGCATTTTGAAGGGTCCACGTCCTCTTGTCCCTGCCACGCCATTGTTGAACTTGTCTGAAATTCACTAGATAAAAGCATTAGTCCAACAACATGTATGTTGGCATAAATTTCCAAAACCACCAAGGGAGCAAATGTGCTTTCAGTCTTCCGGTTGAACCAGGTCTTTGCCAGCTCGGCGAGAGGGCACGAGTGGGTATTCGGTTTCCCTGGCCGCCCTACCCCGTCCTCGAGGGGGCACGGGTGGAAGTTCCGCTTCTCCGGCCGCTCTATCTCGTCCTCGAGGGGGCGCGGGTGGGTATTCGGCTTCTCCAGCCACTCTATCTCGTCCTCGAGGGGGCGCGGGTGGGAGCTCGGTTTCCACGGCCGGCCTATCTCATCCTCGAGGGGGCCGGTCGGGCTGGTCTGTGTAAGTTCGTCTGGGAGGTACGGGCTCGAAGGCCTCATCCTCGAATTCTGGAAGGAGGCGCCGCCGTGGGTAACTCTTATATTGGCCCTGACGTTGATCGTCGAGGCCTTCTTCGGCGACTAGGACCATCGTCCATCTGTCGTTGAGTGTATCCTGTTCGGCCCTTAGCTGTTGTTATTTCATCTTCAAGCTTCGGGCAGTGGCAATGAGTTGCCGCTTGAATTTTTCTTGTTCCAGGGGATCCTCTGGGACGATAAAGTCTTCGGGTCCGAGGCTAATTTTCTCTTCGGATGGAGGGAGGTAATTACTGTCCTCGGAATCATCGAGGTCCTCAGGGTCACCCTGGTCCTCGTGCCCTTCATGGGCGTCAGGTCGTTGCTCGGGCGTGTTATCGCCGAGCTCCCCCAAATTATCCGGAGTCTCGTTATCTCCGGTGTCGTTTGTGTCTGTGTGGTTTTCCTTGCCCTTCCCCCGCCCTCTGGCTCGCCGTCGTCGGCGTCTGGGCGGGTCTTCGGTGGTGTCGTCGCCGCCCTTCTTGGTTGTGTCACTGTCCTTCATGGGGGTGTCAACCAACTAAACGTCATAGGTGGAGGTGGCGGTCCACTTTCCGGTATTTGCAGTGACAAGGAAGGTATCCGTGTAGGGCGGGACGTCAATGTCCTCGTCCATGTTGTCAGCCTCCTCGGAGGCGTAGTCCAACATGTCGGTTAAATCTTCGACAGTGGCTACCAAGTGGGTGGTGGGTGGGACGCAAAATTCCCCGTAGCCGGCATCCTGTCCGACCTGCTCCTGGTTCGAGGACGGACCGTCCGCGATATTTATCATCTAGATCCGGTCCAGCATCTCGCTTAAAATCGAGGGGTCAACTGGATCTATGTTCGGGCAGCCATCGGAGCTGGGTTCCGGCGCGCCGATAACGGGAGTGTGTTCGGCCAAGGGTGACCCTTGATTTTCTGGCTCCGGGGTCGGATCCAATCTCAAGGTCAGATCCGAACCGAGGCCCGCCCCGAGGACGGGGGCGAGGAAGGAATCCGAAGTCAAGGCCTCGGGGTTGGTGGGTTCCTCGGGTAAGGCCGAGAACCCAGTGAAGACCAGATCGCCTCGAGCATCGGCGACGTACTCAAGGCCGCCAAACCTGATTTCCTACTCGGGGGCGAAGCTACCGACCTGGTTGAGGCGACCGGTCGGATTGGCGTGCAACACGATGCTGCCGAACGCGAAGAGCTGGCCGGGGACGAAGATGTCCCCGCTGCGAACTCTGTTGCTGAAGAAAAGAGCTGTCCGAGGACGATGATATCCCCGCTGCAGGTTCCATTGCTGAAGAACTGTCCGGGGACGGCGAGCCATCGATCCTTGGCGACCCACGACAGGACTCTCAATGAAAGCACCAATGCCGGTACCAAAACCGGCAGATCTCGGGTAGGGGATCCGAACTATGGATCAAGGAGTCGATGGTAACAGGGAACGTAGAGACAGTGGTTTACCCAGGTTCGGGCCCTCTCAAGGAGGTAATACCCTACGTCCTGCTTGATTGTATTGATGTGATTGTATGAAGGTTACAGAGTTGATCTACCTCGAGATCGACTGGGCTAAACCCTAGGTAATAATATCTCTCCTTCTACGGACTAGCCCTTCTGGTTTATATAGACACCAGGAGGTCCTAGGGTTACACATGGTCGGTTACCATCAGGGGACAAACATGCCAATTATGCCAACTGTTTCTTGGAGGAGACGCCAAGTCTTCGAAGGTTTCCTTCTGATGCACGGGGTCGTCCACAATCCGGCCTTCCATCGATGTGTAGAGGGCGACCCACCAACCTGGCGTATGAGAGATAGGCCGGCAGCCCGAGTACCCCCTAGTCTGGGACACCCTCAGACAGTCGAACAACTCCTTTCATACAAGTAACCAGCAACAGAACTATTAAGGGTACATATATATGGCATTCAGTCCGCATATCACAGTGAGAAGCTTCTGGTGTAAGAAAATCCAGTCTTCCTCCGCACACTACCAGAGAAGCTTACAATGCAAGGCTCCTCAATCTTCCTTAGTACGATATGTGGGTATCTTCTATTATAAGATACTCGATCTTCTTTAGTAAGCTACCGCAGAAATCTTCTAGCATAAGGCAATGAATCTTTCCCCATAAGCAACCAGAGGAAAAGCTTCTGAGGTGCGATACCCAGTCTTCATCAGCACATTATCCCAGCAAAAGCTTCGATCATAAGCTATTCAGTCTTCTTCAACACGATACTCCCGATAGCTTCCAACACAAGCTATCCAGTATTCGTCAGTACGACACTACCAACAGTCATTGGTACAAGATATTACACAGTGAGTTGGCAGTATATAGAAGTGCATCTCTAGAAGTGGGTCTACGATAGTTTTGTCAGAAGCAAGAATTAGTCAGGACATGAGTCTGCCTCGCGAATCAAATGTTCAGCTACACATACCTCCATATATATTGTGAGCATGCTGCTCAGGTCATGCAAGTCACTTGTACGAGGATGCAAGTACGTTCAAGAGGATCTACCGAAGGAAGGTGAGAATCCAACAGCCACATAAGTTATGCAAGAGGAAGAAAGCCAGTTATACACCTCAGCGTGAGGCAAGGACTGAGAAGCAATGAAGTAAGACAACATTGGGACAACAGTCTTGGCAGTGGTTATCAAGGCCAGCTTCCTCTCACCCGACAAAGTGATATCATTAACCCTTGTCACTATGGTTGACCACAACAATGAGCTCTATACAAGTACCTATGAACCTGGTATATTTCCTTTGACACGAGCCATGAACAAGAATAAGGTATGATTGCCGGAATATTACACCAAATAGCACTTATGGTCACATGAAGAACTAAGGATATATATGGCCAAGATCTTTCAGCAAAGGATTCAGACAGGGAAAATAATAATGAAGGAGCAAGACTGACAATGTGGGTGTGATAATCTTTGCATGAACAACATGGTACAGAAACCCAAGACAATCTGATTTCATATCGATCACCATGGATATACACCCAAGAGGTCTACTCTATTCCGTAAGGACCTTATATCAAGCCAACCTGCTTGTCCAACTGCATATGCTCAGAATTGTCAGTATGGAACATCCCAGTCTATCATGTCAGATCAAAGCCAGCTCAGCAGTTTGACTTCACCGATCGTGTTACAGTCTCGCACGACGTATTATCATATATGGATATACTGACAGAATGAGTAAGCCAAATGCTGAACGGCAGTCTTGGATCATGTGTCCTCACATATGGTACCCAGTGAAATGATAACCTGCCATGAACAAGATTCTTCCACCAGAGACACCGTCAGTCAAGTCTCTAGATGCTATTGCTATAAGGTCATACTCCTTTATACTGGTCACGACAGGTGACAGTCGAATCTTTGGTACGGATTTTATATTCGAGACAGTGGAGTCAACCAAGATACTTCTGAACTCCCTGCAAGTAGTCAGATTCCGACAAGAGAATGTTTATGATTCTCAGCATTGTTTTGAACCTGGAGGACATGCATCTATTTGAGTAACCCGATGTAAGCATTAAAAGGTTTCGTGTCCATGAGGAAAATTGTTCACAACTCCATTGAATACTGTCAGTGCTGGATAGAAGAATGTCATGATTGATTGATTGTCGAGGATCCTGAGTGTGCGAGCTAGGATGTGTCCCAGCGAGTGTCCCTGCGGAGTGGAGTTCATCGCCGTCATCGTTGTTCCGCTGCTAGAAGTTATTCCGTTGCTGCGAGTTGTTCCGCTGCTAGCATAGAGCTACCTTAGCAAGCATAGTGTCGCCGTGCCCCTGTAACCTTTGTAATTTTAGAACACTTGTACCCATATTATTTGTAATAAAGATGTTGTTATATTCTATGCGAAGCAGTGCCGTATTCAAGAAGACTTGATCTCTGGGCTAGAATATGGGGTGTTCCGGTTCCTCTGAGTCGGGGTACCACACAGTGAGTCACGAGCTCAGGTGCCGCCACCCTGGGCGCGCTAGCTGTGCTCGTGGCTCCACCAGCAGGCCTCCAGGGCCCATCTTCTCCTATATGGAGCCATTTTCCCTAGAAAAAATCATAAGAAGACTTTCAGGATGAAGCGCCGCCGTCTCGAGGCGGAACCTGGGCAGGAGCACTTTTGCTCTCTGGCGGAGCGATTCCGCCGGGGTTACTTCCCTCCGAGAGGGGGAAATCAAATCCATCGACATCACCAATGTTCCTCTCATCGTGGGAGGACCAATCTCAAACCCTAGTTCCTCTCTTGTATTCGATCTTTCTCTCAAATCCTCAGATTGGTACCTGTGGGTTGCTAGTAGTGTTGATTACATCTCGTAGTTGATGCTAGTTGGTTTATTTGGTGGAAGATTAAATGTTCAGATACTTAATCATATTCAATACCCCTCTGATCTTGAACATGAACATGATTTTTGAGTAGTTATTTTTGTTCTTGAGGACATGGGAGAAGTCTTGTTATAAGTAATCATGTGAAGTTGGTATTCGTTCAATATTTTGATGATATGTATGTTGTTATTCCTCTAGTGGTGTCATGTGAACATCGAATACATGACACTTCACCATATTTGGGCCTAGGGGAAGACATTGGGGAGTAATAAGTAGATGATGGGTTGTGAGAGTGACAAAAACTTAAACCCTAGTTTATGCGTTATTCTGTAAGGGGCTGATTTAGATCCATATGTCATGCTATGGTTAGATTTATCTTAATTCCTCTTTCGTAGTTGCTACGAGAAGGGGTAATCATAAGAGGGTTGCTTGCTCAAGTAAGAACAACACCCTAGCACCGGTCCACCCACATATCAAATTATCAAAGTAGTGAACGCAAGTCAACTAAACATGATGAACGTGACTAGACGAGAATTCCCATGTGTCCTCGAGAATGCTTTGCTTACTATAAGAGAACTTTCCGGCTTGTCCTTTGCTATAGAAAGGATTGGGCCACCTTGCTGCACTTTGTTACTACTGTCACTTGTTACTTGTCATGAATCAACTTGCTACAAAACTATTTGTTACTACTATTTACAACACTTGAAGAGAATACCTTGCTGAAAACCACTTGTCATTTCCTTCTGCTCCTCGTTGGGTTTGACACTCTTACTTATCGCAAGGACTACGATTGGTCCCCTATACTAATGGGTCATCAAGACTCTTCTCTCACACCGTTTCCGGGGAGTGAAGCGCCTTTGGTAAGTGGAATTTGGTAAGGAGACATTTTTATTACGTGCTGAAATTTATTGTTTCTTGTCACGATGGAAAGTAATCCTTTGAGGGGCTTGTTCGGGGTATCTTCACCTCGACCGGAAGTGGTAAGAGCCGATCCTCAACCTATTGAAGCTACTGAAAATATTTATTATGAGATTCCCTCGGGTATGTTAGAAAAACTGCTGGCTAATCCTTATGCAGGAGATGGAACAATGCATCCTGATATGCACCTAATCTATATAGATGAAATTTGTGGATTGTTTAAGCTTGCAGGTTTACCCGAGAATGGAGTAAAGAAGAAAGTATTCCCCTTATCTTTGGGTGGAAAGGCATTATCTTGGTATAGGCTACTGGATGATGTTGGATCATGGGATTGGAACCGATTGAAGCTGGAATTCCACCAGAAATTTTATCCTATGCATCTAGTTCATCGTGATCACAATTATATATATAAATTTTGGCCTAGTGAAGGAGAAAGTATCTCTCAAGCTTGGGGTAGGCTTAAATATATGATGCACACATGCCCCAATCATGTGCTCTCAAGAGATATGATTATACTTTTATTCTCGGCTTTCTCATAATGATCGATCAATGCTTGATACTTCTTCTACTGGTTCTTTATGAAGAAAACTATTGAATTCAAATGGGATCTTCTGGAGAGGATTAAACATAACTCTAAAGATTGGGAAATCGTCAAAGGTAATGAGTCAGGTATAAATCTCAAATTTAATTGTGTTAAATATTTTATGGAAACTGATGCTTTTCATAAGTTTAGTGCAAAATATGGACTTGACTCTGAGATAGTAGCTACTTTCTGTGAATCTTTTGCTGCTCATGTTGATCTCCCTAAAGAAAAGTGGTTTAAATTTCATCCACCGGTTGAAGAAATTTCTAAAGAACCTGTTATAGCTAAAACTGAAACAATTATTTATAATGTTGATCCAGTTGTACCTACTGCTTATATTGAGAAACCTCCCTTTCCTGTTAGGATTAAGGAACATGCTAAGGCTACAACTATGGTTCATAAAAGTAATATTAGAGCACCTAAACCATCTGAACAAATTAAAGTGGAACCTCATATTGCAATGACTAAAGATCTATTGGCTAATAATATTGATGGGCATGTGATTTACTTTTGTTCTGAAGCTGCTATAATTGCTAAACCTGCTAGAAATGAACAAGATATATTAGATAAGAATAAGCCCGTTGTGGGCATGCCTGTTGTTTCTGTTCAAATTGGAGACCATTGCTTTCATGGTTTATGTGACATGGGTGCTAGTGTAATTGCTATTCCGTTCTCTTTATATCAAGAAGTTATGAATGATATTCCTCCTGTCGAGATGGAAGACCTTAATGTTACTATTAAGCTCGCAAACAGAGATACTATTTCACCACTTGGAATTGTTAGAGATGTTGAAGTTTCATGTGGCAAGGTCAAATATCCTACTGATTTCTTAGTACTTGGATCACTACAAGATAATTTCTGTCCCATTATATTTGGTAGACCGTTCCTTAAAACTGTTAATGGTGAAATAGATTGTGTTAGGGAAAAGGTTAGAGTTAAGTTCGGTGATGTATCTCATGAATTTAACTTCTCCAAGTTTAGTAAGCAACTACATGTTAAAGAATTGCCAAGTAAGGATGAAATTATTGGTCTGGCTTCTATTGTTGTACCTCCAACTGATCCATTGGAACAATATTTGCTAGACCATGAAAATGATATGCACATGAATGAAAGAAATGAAATAGATGAGATATTCTTTAAACAAGCACCTATCCTAGAGCATAACTTGCCTATTGAAACTTTGGGAGATCCTCTCCCACCTAAGAGTGATCCTGTGTTCAAATTAAAGAAATGGCCTGATACACTGAAATATGATTATCTTAATGAAAAGAAGGTATATCATGTTATTATCAATGCTAACCTTTCAGTGCACGAAGATAAGAGATTACTTAAAACTGTGAGGAAGCATCGTGCTACAATTGGATATACTCTTGATGATCTTATGGGCATTAGTCCCACTCTATGTCAACATAAGATTAATTTGGAGCCTGATACTAAACCAGTCGTTGATCATCAATGTCGCCTGAATCCCAAAATGAAGGATGTGGTAAGAACTAAAATATTAAAGCTTCTGGAAGCAAGTATCATTTATCCCATAGCTGATAGTAGATGGGTGAGTCCTGTTCATTGTGTTCCTAAGAAAGGAGGTACTACCGTCGTTCCTAATGAAAAAACGAGCTTATCCCACAAAGAATTGTAACTGGTTATAGGATGTTAATTGATTTCAGGAAATTAAATAAGGCTACTAGAAAAGATCATTATCCTTTGCCTTTCATTGATCAAATGTTAGAGAGATTGTCTAAGCATACACACTTCTATTTTCTAGATGGTTATTTTGGTTTTTTTTCAAATACCTGTATCACAAGAAGATCAAGAGAAAACCACCTTTACTTGTCCTTTTGGAACTTATGCTTATAGACGTATACCTTTTGGTTTATGTAATGCACCCACTACTTTTCAAAGATGCATGGCTACTATATTCTCTGATTTTTCTGAAAAGATTGTTGAGGTTTTCATGGATGATTTCTCCGTTTATGGAACTTCTTTTGATGATTGCTTAAGCAACCTTGATCGAGTTTTGCGGATATGTGAAGAAACTAATCTTGTCTTGAATTGGGAGAAGTGACACTTTATGGTAAATGAAGGTATAGTCCTTTGTCATAAAATTTCTGAAAGAGGTATTGAGGTAGATAAAGCTAAAGTTGATGCAATTGAGAAAATATCATGCCCTAAAGATATTAAGGGTATAAGAAGTTTCCTTGGTCATGCTGGTTTTATAGAAGGTTTATTAAAGATTTCTCTAAAATTTCTAGGCCTCTCACTAATCTCCTACAAAAAGATGTTCCATTTGTTTTTTATGGTGATTGTGTAGAAGCCTTTGAAATACTTAAGAAAGCCTTAATAACCACACCTATTGTCCAACCACCTGATTGGAACCTACCTTTTGAAATTATGTACGATGCTAGTGAATATGCCATTGGTGATGTGTTAGGTCAAAGAGTTGATAAGAAACTAAATGTTATTCATTATGCTAGTAAGACCTTCGATAGTGCTCAAAGAAATTATGCTACTACTGAAAAGGAATTTTTAGCAGTTGTGTTTGCCTGTGATAAATTCAGACCTGATATTGTTGATTCTAAAGTTACTATTCACACTGATCATGCTGCTATTAAATATCTTATGGAAAAGAAAGATGCTAAACCTAGACTGATTAGGTGGGTTCTTTTATTACAAGAGTTTGATTTGCGTATTGTTGATAGAAAAGGAGCTGAAAATCCTGTAGCAGATAATTTGTCTAGGATGGAAAACACTCTTGATGACCCACTGCCTATTGATGATAGTTTTCATGATGAGCAATTAGCTGTCATAAATGCTTCTACTTCTCGCAATAATCGTTAGTATGCAGACTATGCTAATTACATTGTTTCTAAATATATACCACCTAGTTACACATACCAACAAAAGAAAAAGTTCTTCTTTGATTTAAGACATTACTTTTGGGATGATCCGCATTTATATAAAGAAGGAGTAGATGGTGTAATTAGACGATGTGTACCTGAGCATGAATAGGAACAAATCCTAAGTGTCATTCCGAAGCATACGGGGGACACCATGCGGGAGACAGAACTGCACACAACGTATTGCAATCTGGTTTTTATTGGCCTACTCTCTTCAAGGATGCATGTAAGTTTGTCCTTTCTTGTGATGAATGTCAAAGAATTGGTAATATTGGTAAACGTTCGGAAATGCCTACCAATTATTCAATTGTTATTGAACCATTTGATGTTTGGGGCTTTGATTATATGGGACCTTTTCCTTCCTCTAACGGATATACCCATATCCTTGTTGCTATTGATTACGTTACTAAGTGGGTAGAAGCTATTCCAACTAGTAGTGCTGATCATAACACCTCTATTAAAATGCTTAAAGAAGTTATCTTTTCGAGGTTTGGAGTCCCTAGATATTTAATGACTGATGGTGGTTCACATTTTATTCATGGTGCATTCTGCAAACTTCTAGCTAAATATGACGTCAACCATAGAATTGCATCACCCTATCACCCTCGGTCTAGTGGTCAAGTTGAATTGAGTAATAGAGAAATAAAGTTAATTTTGCAAAAGACCGTCAACTGGTCTCGTAAAAATTGGTCAAAGAAACTTGATGATACCTTGTGGGCATATAGGACTGCCTATAAAACTCCTATGGGTATGTCTCCATATAAAATGGTCTATGGAAAAGCATGTCACTTACCTCTTGAATTAGAACATAAAGCTTATTGGGCAATTAAAGAACACAATTATAATTTTAAACTTGCTGGTGAAAAGAGGTTATTTGATATTAGTTCTCTAGATGAGTGGAGAACGCAAGCTTATGAAAATGCCAAGTTATTTAAGGAAAAAGTTAAAAGATGGCATGACAAGAGAATTCAAAAACGAGAATTTAATGTCGGGGATCAAGTTCTATTATACAACTCTCGCTTTAGATTCTTTGCAGGAAAACTTCTCTCGAAGTGGGAAGGACCATACATTATCGAGGAACTTTATCGTTCTAGAGCTATCAAGATCAACAATGCCGAGGGCACAAACCCAAGGGTGGTTAATGGGCAAAGAATTAAACATTATATTTCAGGTACGCCCATTAACATAGAAACCAACATTATTCAAACAATTACACCGGAAGAACATATAGAACAAACCTTCCGAAGCACTCCAGAATACTGAAAAAGGAGTAGGTATGTGATACGGTAAGTAAACCGACTCCAAAAAGTTCATAAAAGTACTTTCTGACCGTTTTGGAATATTAGAAAATAATACAAAAATAAGAAACAGCCAGGAAGGTGCATGAGAGAGCCACGAGCTCGGGTGGCGCCCCCCTAGGGTGCGCTGTGTGAGCTCGTGACTCCCCCGTGGACTTTCCCGACTCCGTATTCCTGTCATAGACTTGTCCTGCAAGGGAAAAATTCATTATATATATGTTTCGATGTTTTGACCTCTGTATTGCAAGTTTCTCCTCTATTCTTGTTTTGGGATATTTTCTGACAAATCTAGATTGCCATGTCATCATCAAGCTCATCCAAGGACAAATTCTTTGAGAAGGTCATCAACCCCTACCTTTCGGAGGTGATGAAGTGCTACTTGTAGACTGCGTTGGTATTTCCCCGAAGAGGAGAGGACGATGTAGTATAGTAGAGATAAGTATTTCCCTCAGTTAAGAACCAAGGTTATCAATCCAGTCGAAGAACCAGTCAAAATCCTTTAGCAGCACCTGCACACACAAAAGCAAACACTTGCACCCAACACAACTAAGAGGGTTGTCAATCCTCTTAGCGGTTATTTGCAAGGATTAATTCTGATAGTGATAGATAGAAATATGAATTGCAAAATAAAATAAAGTAAATAAATTGCAGCAAAGTATTTTTTGGATTTTAATATATGATAAAGATAGACCCGGGGGCCATAGTTTTCACTAGAGGCTTCTCTCTCGAGCGCAGAACATACGGTGGGTAAATAAATTACTGTTGGGCAATTGATAGAAAAGAAAATAATTATGACGCATTCATGGCAATGATCATGTATATAGGCATCACATCCGAGACAAGTAGACCGACTCCTGCCTGCATCTACTTCTATTACTCCACCCATCGACCGCTATCCAGCATGCATCTAGGGTATTAAGTATGAAACAGAGTAACGCCTTAAGCAAGATGACATGATGTAGACAAAGTAAACTCAAGCAATATGATTAAACCCCATCTTTTTATCCTTAATGGCAACAATACAAATACGTGTCATGTCCCTTTCTGTCACTGGGATTGAGCACCGCAAGATTGAACCCAACACAAAGCACCTCTCCCATTGCAAGATAAACCAATCTAGTTGGCCAAACCAAATCGATAGATCGGAGAGAAATACAAAGCTATAATAATCATGCATAAAAAATTCAGAGAAGACTCAAATATTTCTCATGAATAATCTAATCATAAACTCACAATTCATCGGATCCCAACAAACACACTGCAAAAGAAGATTACATCCGATAGAACTCCAAGAACATCGAGGAGAACATGGTATTGAAGATCAAAGAGAGAGAATAAGCCATCTAGCTACTAGCTATGGACCCGTAGGTCTGTGGTAAACTACTCACACATCATCGGAAGGGCAACAAGGTTGATCTAGAAGTCCTCCGTGATCGATTCCCCCTCCGACAGAGTACCAGAAAAGGCCTCCAGATGGGATCGCAGAAGAACAGAGGCTTGGGGCGGTGTAAAAGTTATTCAGGATGGCTCTCTGTTGGTTTCCGAATATTTGAGAATTTATAGAAGTGAAATTAGGTCAAACGGAGCCACGAGGGCCCCACAAGGCATTAGGGCGCGCCCCCCCTAGGGTCGCACCCTGTTGCCTTGTGGAGGCTTCGTGAACCTTCTAGCCTCCTCTCCAAGTCTCTAGGATCTCTTTTGTCCAGAAAAAAATCTCCAAAAAGTTTTGTGGCATTTGGTCTTCGTTTGGTACTAATTTCCTGAAAAACCAAAAACAAGCAGAAAACAACAACTGGCACTGGGCACTAGGTTAATAGGTTAGTCCCAAAAAATGATATATAATTGCATATGAAAACATCCAAGATTGATACTATAATAGCATGGAACAATCAAAAATTATAGATACGTTGGAGACGTATCCAGCATGCCCAAGCTTAATTCCTGCTTGTCCTCGAGTAGATAAATGATAAAAACAGAATTTTTGATGTGGAATGCTACCTAACATGTTTCATCATGTAATCTCTCTTACGGTATGAATAATAAGATCCAAATGATTCAAAGCAATAGTCTATAATTTGATATAAAGACATCAATACTCAGGCATACTAATAAACAATCATGTCTTTCAAAATAAAAATGCTAAAGAATGTTATCCCTACAAAATCATATAATCCTGTCATGTTCCATCTACTTAGCACAAAGTATTTATCATGCACTACCCCGATGACAAGCCGAGCAATTGGTTCATACTTTTTAACGTGCTTCAGCTTTTTCAACCCCCAGACAATACATGAGCGCAAGCCATAGATATAGCACTATGGGTGGAATAGAATGTGGTGGTAGAGATTAATAAGGGGAAGTCAAAAATAAGAAGATAGTCTCACATCAACGAGGCTAATCAATGGGCTATGGAGATGCCCATCAATTGATGTCAATGCGAGGAGTAGGGATTGCCATGCAACAGATGCACTAAGAGCTATAAGTGTATGAAAGCTCAACATGAAAACTAAGTGGGTGTGCATCCAACTTGCTTGCTCATGAAGACCTCGGGCATTTGAGGAAGCCCGTCATCGGAATATACAAGCCAAGTTCTATAATGAAAAATTCCCACTAGTATATGAAAGTGACAAAATACGAGACTCTCTATATGAAAAACATGGTGCTACTTTGAAGCACAAGTATGGAAAAGGATACTAACACTGCCCCTTCTCTCTTTTTCTCTCATTTTATTTTAATTATTTTTCTCTTTTATTTCTTCTTCTTTTTTTCTTTCTCTTTTTTTCGTGGGCTCTTTTTGGCCTCTTTTTTTACTTTTTTTATTTCCTCGTTGGGACAATGCTCTAATAATGATGATCATCATACTTCTATTTACTTACAACTCAAAAGGAAATTACAACTCGAAACTAGAACAAAAATATGACTCTATATGAATGCCTCTGGCGATGTACCAGATGTGTAATGATACTAGCGTAACATGTATAGAAAATGATGAACGGTGGATGAGGCACAAATACTATGTCAGCTATATGATCATGCAAAGCAATATGACAATGACGATGTGTGTCATAAAAACGGAACGGTGGAAGTTGCCTAGCAATAGATCTCGGAATGGCTATGGAACTGCCATGATATGTAGGTATGGTGGCTGTTTTGAGGAAGATATAAGGAGGCTTATGTGTGATAGAGCGTATCATATCACGGGGTTTGGATGCACCGGCAAAGTTTGCACCAACTCTCGATGTGAGAAATGGTAATGCACGGTACCGAAGAGGCTAGCAAATTGCGGAAAGGAGAGAGTGCGTATAATCCATGGACTCACATTAGTCATAAAGATCTCACATACTTATTGCGAAAGTTTATTAGCCCTCGAAGCAAAGTACTACTATGCATGCCCCTAGGGGGATAGATTGGTAGGAAAAGACCATCGCTCGTCCCCGACCGCCACTCATAAGGTAGACAATCAATAATAAATCATGCTCCAACTTCTTAGCATAATGACAGATCACACGTGCATGCTTCGGGAATCACAAACCTTAACACCAATATTCTTACTAAACCACAATTATCTACTAGCACCTCCCACATATTACCATCTTAATATCGCAAAACTATTGCAAGGAATGAAACTTATCATATTCAGTGATCTACATGAAAGTTTTTATTATATCCCTCTTGAATACCTATCATATTAGGACCAATTATATAACCTGTGCATATTACCATTGCTATTCATTAGACTCTCAAAAAGATATAAGTGAAGCATGAGAGTGCAGCTATTTCTTTAAACTATAACCACCGCCGTGCTATAAGATATAAGTGAAGCACATAGAGTATTCTAACAAATCACGAATAATGTGTGTCTCTCTCAAAAAGGTGTGTACAGCAAAGATGATTGTGACAAACTAAAAGGCAAACAAACTATAGCACAAGACGCTCCAAGTAAAACACATATCATGTGATGAATAAAAATATAGCTCCAAGTGAGTTACCGATAGATTGTAGACGAAAGAGGGGATGCCTTCTGGGGCATTGCCAAGCTTAGACGCTTGAGTCTTCCTTCAATATTACCTTGGGGTTCCTTGGGAATCCCCAAGCTTAGGCTCTTGCCACTCCTTATTCCTTTATCCATCGTAGTCTCACCCAAAACTTGAAAACTTCAGCACACAAAACTCAACAGTAACCTCGTGAGATCCGTTAGTATAACAAATAAATCTTAAACTTTAGGCACTGTTGTAAATTGATTCATATTTAATATTGGCATAATGCTACTGTACTCCAACTTCTCCATGACTCATACCCCCCGATACGATCCATAGATTCATCAAAATAAGCAAACTATGCAACAAAAACAGAATCTGTCTAAAACAGAACAGTCTGTAAAGATATGAATTAAAGTCATACTTATGTAACTGCAAACTTTCTAAAAAATTAGGACAACGTGGGAAATTCATATATCAATAGTGTGTAAACAATTCATAGTTTTATCACGCTCCAGCAAAAAATAAAAATTCCAGCACTGGACGCAAAAGTTTCTGTTTTCCAACAGCATCAATCATACTATCTTCCAAATCATCCCAAAGGCATTACTTGGCACAAACACTAATTAAAAGATAAAAACACAATCATAACAGAGGCTATAATTGTGTAAACACACAAAAACAGAAGGTAAAACAAAAAAATATTTTATTCATTGGGTTGCCTCCCAACAAGCGCTATTGTTTTATGCCCCTAGCTAGGCATAATGCATAGTTTCAAGTATTGTCACCTTTGGTTTTGACATCCTTAGGTGTGTGATTTTCAGGAGGTTTTTCAAAAACAATCGGGAACACATCATCGACCAAAATTTTAGGGTCATTAAGGCTACTTTCTTCAAACCCTTGTTGGTTCCCTTTTATGATCCAAGAATATTTTTGATTAATTCCATTGAAAACTTGTTGGATGATATGTAGAGGAGGAACTTCCTTTTTAGTATTTTCATCAAAAGCACGGTGATCATGGAAAACATATCTCAACATATATTCCTCATTATATAAAATTTCATCTATCACCGGATTTTCTTGGCTCATATTATAGAAATCAAAGATCGCTCTAGCTTCTTGCACTATATAATCAAATTCATTCATAAGGATAAGAGTAGCTATATTTTTGGCCTTGGGGTTGTTTATAACAGGTAATTCATACAACGACCTTTGTAAAGTGGGATGGGTACGAATAAATCTTCTTTCAAGTTTAAGAACGAGAGCGGAGATAGCCTCCCCATAACTGTTGATTCTTTTAAGAATAGGAGTATCATTGCAAACCAAAGTTCTCGTGCAGTTAAAGAACTCTTGAATAATGTTTTTCCCTATGATATTTCCACTCCCTACTACAAAAAAATTTGAGTCCAAATTTGAGGGAATTTCTATCTTAGGGATTTTACCATCCTCACTTTTTTCAATAACAAACTCAGACATGATGGCAACTTCAAGCAAGCAAACGAGAAGATAAAAACATTTTTGTGTTTTTGTAAAAAAAATTAGAAGTGGGGGAGATGAAAACAAGAGGAAAATGCAAATAAAAAGGCAACTCAAATAAATGCAAGTGGATGATAGTTTGTGCGAAGGTACTTGATAATTTTGGTGATGTCTCCCCGGCAATGGCGCCAGAAATTCTTCCTGCTACTTGTAGACTGCGTTGGTATTTCCCCGAAGAAGAGAGGATGATGCAGTATAGTAGGGATAAGTATTTCCCTCAGTTAAGAACCAAGGTTATCAATCTAGTAGGAGAACTAGTCAAAATCCTTTAGCAGCACCTGCACACACAAAAGCAAACACTTGCACCCAACGCAAATAAGAGGGTTGTCAATCCTCTTAGCGGTTATTTGCAAGGATTAATTCTGATAGTGATAGATAGAAATATAAATTGCAAAATAAAATAAAAGTAAATAAATTGCAGCAAAGTATTTTTGGATTTTAATATATGATAAAGATAAACCTGGGGGCCATAGTTTTCACTAGAGGCTTCTCTCTCGAGCGCAGAACATACGGTGGGTAAACAAATTACGGTTGGGCAATTGGTAGAAAAGCAAATAATTATGATGGATTCATGGCAATGATCATGTATATAGACATCACGTTCGAGACAAGTAGACCGACTCCTGCCTGCATCTACTACTATTACTCCACCCATCGACCGCTATCCAGCATGGATCTAGGGTATTAAGTATGAAACAGAGTAACGCCTTAAGCAAGATGACATGATGTAGACAAAGTAAACTCAAGCAATATGATTAAACCCCATCTTTTTATCCTTAATGGCAACAATACAAATACGTGTCATGTCCCTTTCTGTCACTCGGATTGAGCACCGCAAGATTGAACCTCTCCCATTGCAAGATAAACCAATCTAGTTGGCCAAACCAAATCGATAGATCGGAGAGAAATACAAAGCTATAATAATGATGCATAAAAGAGTTTAGAGAAGACTCAAATATTTCTCATGAATAATCTGATCATAAACTCACAATTCATCGGATCCCAACAAACACACTGCAAAACAAGATTACATCGGATAGAACTCCAAGAACATCGAGGAGAACATGGTATTGAAGGTCAAAGAGAGAGAAGAAGCCATCTAGCAACTAGCTATTGACCCGTAGGTCTGTGGTAAACTACTCACACATCATCGAAAGGGCAGCATGGTTGATGTAGAAGCCCTCCGTGATCGATTCCCCCTCCGGCAGAGTACCGGAAAAGGCCTCCAGATGGGATCGCGGAAGAACAGAGGCTTGTTGCAGCATAAAAGTTATTCAGGGTGGCTCTCTATTGGTTTCCGAATATTTGAGAATTTATAGAAGTGGAATTAGGTCAAGCGGAGCCACGAGGGCCACACAAGGCATCAGGGCGCGCCCCCTGGGGCCGCGCCCTCTTGCCTTGTGGAGGCTTCGTGAACCTTCTGGCCTCCTCTCCAAGTCTCCAGGGTCTCTTTTGTCCAGAAAAAATCTCCAAAAAGTTTCGTGGCATTTGAACTCCGTTTGGTACTGATTTCCTGAAAAACCTAAAACAATCAAAAAACAGCAACTGGCACTGGGCACTAGGTTAATAGGTTAGTCCCAAAAAATGATATATAATTGCATATAAAAACATCCAAGATTGATACTATAATAGCATGGAACAATCAAAAGTTATAGATATGTTGGAGACGTATCATGAAGCACCCTCAAACCATGGAGTTTCGTGATGGGGTGCCCCATGTCTGGGATGTTCAGGGCCCGAAGAAGGAGGGGAGCGAGAAGGTCAGGCTGGAAGCGGTGGAACAGGAAATTTTCAAGTGTCAAGGGTTGGTGGAACGCGGACTCAGTGCCAACCACTCCATGATCATGGATTTTATTTGTGAACATAAGTGGGACAACAAGGATATTGGAGAAGCCATCTTCAAGCGACAAGACTGGATTGATTATATGACCTGCAGAACCAAAACTGTGAGTATTTATCTAGATTCAAAAGGATGAGCCTCGCTGCAAATTTCAGGATTCCATAAACAGGTTCATCCTTTTATGATGGAGAGCCCATGCCTTGGAAGTTGGAAGACAAGCCTACTACTTCATCACCACCATCTCCCAAGAAAGAAACTTGAGTACACGGGTATGGGCACCACCCTTGGCTTGTTCCAAGCTTGGGGGAGGTGCCTCGGTATCGTATCACCATAACTTTTTATCATCATTATCTATCTTAGTTCGATCCTTAGTTATTTCGTGATTTAGGAGAATAAAGTTTTAATATGATCTAGCTTCGAGTGCTTGTTTCGTGATCTATCTATGTAATCGTGTGTGAGAGTTATATAATAAAGAGTAGTTTGAGTTTTGTTCTTTTGTTTCCTTATCCAAGTTTAGCAGGAAAAAGTACAATAATGAAAGGTCATATGCTAATCTCATGGGGAGTAATAACTTCACACCTAAGGGGTATGATGAAATAAATTTATTGGGATCTAACAAACGTAGCATTGGTCATGGATGCAATTCATGAAAAAGTAATAAGGGAAACAGAGGTCTCACATATAAATATACTATCTTGGACATCTTTTATGATTGTGAGCTCCCATCACATATTCTTTGCTTGATCAAATAGTTGATGTTGGACAAGGAAGACAATGTAATGAGTTATGTTTGCCCATATTCACATAGAAGTTATATTGTCATGGATCCTCTAACATGTGGTGCTTGCTCATAATGTTTTGCTAGCCAAAATTTCGTACTAAGTAGAAATACTACTTGTGCATCCAAAACCCCTGAGCCAAGTTTCTTGTCATGAGAGTCCACCATACCTACCTATGTATTGAGTAAGATCCTTCAAGTAAGTTGTCATCGGTGCAAAGCAATAAGAATTGCTCCTAAATATGTATGATCTTTTATTGTAAGGGAAAATAAGCTTTGTACGATCTTGTGATGGCAAAGAAATAAAAGCGATGGACTGCATAATAAAGGTTGCTATCACAAGGGGCAATATAAAGTGACATTCCTTTCCATTAAGAGTTTGCACATCCCAAATAAAAAGCACATGACAACCTCTGCTTCCCTCTGCGAAGGGCCTGTCTTCTACTTTTTAGTTTTTACCTTTATGCAAGAGTCAATAATGCTCATCCTTGTTCCATTCTTATTTATTCTCCACTTGGCAAGCATCATATGGTGGGGAAAGATATAGACACATATACCCAGTTGAATTTAGGTAGTCATGAGTTATTATTGTTGACATTATCCTTGTGTTAAGTAAGTTTGGAGGTGGAAACAATAAACCCCCATCTTCCTATGTGTCTGATTGAGTCTTTTGTTCCAAAAATATGCCGTGAGTGCTAGCAATCATATAAGATTATATGATGGTTGAGTATGTGGAACTTGCTAGACCAAAGGGCTCTTATATAGGCTCTTCCTGAAAATATGATGAATTGTGATTGCTTTTATGACTGATAACACAGTTTGCTAGTTGTCAAGAAAGTTTATCGCTCATACTTTAAACACCGTGGATGAACTGTTACTTGTTCATGACAAGTTTTCTGATAATTCCTTACTGTTATAATAAAGATCATGATGCTACCATGCCTGTATTCTGTTTTTATCGACACCACTCTCCATAAACATGTGGTCATGATTATCTAGTTCGGTATTCGCTTTAGGACAAGCGAGGTCTAAGATTGGGGGAGTTGATACATCCATTTTGCATCATGTTTTCCTACTAATATTTATAATGTTTTTGGTCTTTATTTGACTTTATGAAGCAATCCTAATGCCTTTTCTCTCTTATTTTGCAAGTTTCACATGAAGAGGGGGATTGCCGGCAGCTGGAATTCTGGACCTGAAAAGGCTACAGTAGAGATACATATTCTCCAGAGCTCCAAATGACCTGAAAAGTTATGGAGAATTATTTTGGAATTAATAAAAAATATTGGAAGAAGAATCATCGGGAGGGGGCCCACCAGTGATTCATGAGCTCAGGTGGCGCCCCCCCGGGGCGCGCCAGGTGAGCTCGTGGCTCCACCAGCAGGCCTCCGGGGCCCATCTTCTCCTATATGAAGCCATTTGCCCTAGAAAAAATCAGAAGAAGACTTTCAGGATGAAGCGCCGCCGTCTCAAGGCGGAACCTGGGCAGGAGCACTTTTGCTCTCTGGCGGAACGATTCCGCCGGGGATACTACCCTCCAGGAGGGGGAAATCGAAGCCATCGACATCACCAACATTCCTCTCATCGTGGGAGGACCAATCTTCCTCAACATCTTCACTAGCACCATCTCATCCAAAACCCTAGTTCCTCTCTTGTATTCGATCTTTGTCTCAAAACCTCAGACTGCTACCTGTGGGTTGGTAGTAGTGTTGATTACATCTCATAGTTGATGCTAGTTGGTTTATTTGGTGGAAGATTAAATGTTCAGATCCTTAATCATATTCAATACCCCTCTGATCTTGAACATGAACATGATTTTTGAGTAGTTACTTTTGTTCTTGAGGACATGGGAGAAGTCTTGTTATAGGTAATCATGTGAAGTTGGTATTTCTTCAATATTTTGATGATATGTATGTTGTTATTCCTCTAGTGGTGTCATGTGAACGTCGACTACATGACACTTCACCATACTTGGGCCTAGGGGAAGACATTGTGCAGTAATAAGTAGATGATGGGTTGCGAGAGTGATAGAAACTTAAACTCTAGTTTATGCGTTATTCCAGAAGGGGCTGATTTGGATCCATATGTTTCATGCTATGGTTAGATTTATCTTAATTCTTCTTTCATAGTTGCAGATGCTTACGAGAGGGGGTAATCATAAGAGGGTTGCTTGCTCAAGTAAGAACAACACCCTAGCACCGGTCCACCCACATATCAAATTATCAAAGTAGTGAACGCAAATCAACTAAACATGATGAACGTGACTAGACGAGAATTCCCATGTGTCCTCGAGAATGCTTTGGTTACTATAAGAGAACTTTCTGGCTTGTCCTTTGCTATAAAAAGGATTGGGCAAACTTGCTACACTTTGTTACTATTGTCACTTGTTACTTGTTACGAATCAACTTGCTACAAAACTATTTGTTACTACTGTTTACAGCACTTGCAGAGAATACCTTGCTGAAAACCACTTGTCATTTCCTTCTGCTCCTCGTTGGGTTCGACACTCTTACTTATCAAAAGTACTACGATTGATGCCCTATACTTGTGGGTCATCATGTAACCGTTAAACTTGATCGAGCTCAGGGCTCTTGCACTTGCGCTTTGCTTTTAATAGTTCGAATAGATCGAAGTTATTCAGATATTTTGAATCCTTGCTTTGTTTCCTGATGTGTTTCGATTTAATTTTGGACTTAGGCGAAAGCTGGTTCACAGATAAGCCCGCGAGTGAGAAGGATGTACTTACTCGGATGAATTTTTAACTTAGGCAAAAACTGGTTCGCAGCTAAGCTCCCGAGTGAGAAGGATGTTCTTACTCGGATGAATTTTTAACTTAGGTGAAAACTGGTTCACAGCTAAGCCCCTGAGTGAGAAGGGTGTTCACACTCGGATGGGTTTTTAACTTAGACGAAAACTGGTTCGCAGCTAATCCCCCGAGTGAGAAGGGTGTCCTCACTCGGATGAATTTTTAACTTAGATGAAAACTGGTTTGCAGCTAAGTCCCCGAGTGAGAAGGGTGTTCTCACTCGGATGGGTTACACTCACTGGGGGTGTTTTAGTTCCCGAGCGTTTTGCATCACCGGAGTGAGTCGTAGCGTCTAGCCAAATTTGATGACGTGCGGGAAAAGCAAGACTTTTATTCATCGTATGTCACTCGGTAAACTATTACAAAAAACTGTTCTAAGTGAAGAACTTGCGGAGAAGGGTTGGGTTCCAAGCACGGGGCTCTTCTATGCTCTTCTTGAAGTTGTAGAGCTGATAGGCTCCATTATTCAGCACCTTGGAGATTGCGAAGGGGCCTTCCCATGAATTGGCTACTTGTGCGGCTTCTGCTGATCCAGTCGGAGGACTAGGTGACCCTCCTGAAAGGCGCGTCCTCTAACTTGTCTATCATGGTAACGCCACAAATCTTGCTGGTAGGCAGTAGACCTAATGAGTGCCAACTCGCGCTCCATGTTGCAGGTCGCGCATGAGGCGTGGCTTCAGTCCTTGGAGGATCATTCCATTCGCCCACTCTGCTTGACCGTTCGACTATGGGTGAGCTACTGAGGCGTAATCGACTCGAGTGCCCTGAGTGTAGCAATATTCCCAGAATTCTTCCGAATCAAAGTTCTACCCATTATCAGTGATGATACTATGGGGAACTCCAAATCTGAAGATTATCTCCTTGATGAATTTGATTGCTGTCGCCGAGTCCAGCTTCTTTATGGGCTTCGCTTCAATCCACTTGGTGAATTTGTCGACTGCCACCAATAAATGAGTGAATCCACTAGTCCCAGTCCGAAGAGGTCCGATCATGTCCAGACCCCAAACGACAAATGACCATGTGAGGGGGGTCGTTTTTAGCGCGGACGCTGGTTTGTGCGACTGATTTGCGTAGAACTGGCACCCCACACATATTTCCACTATATCTCTAGTGGCTTTGTTGGCTCGGGGCCAGTAGAAGCCTGCCCGAAATGCTTTTGTTGACCAGTGTCCTAGAGGATGCATGGTGCCCAGAAGTTCCCTAGTGAATCTCCTGCAGGATTTGTTGCCCTTCCTCTGGTGAAATGCAGCGCTGCGTTACACCAGAGGTACTCTTCTTATAAAGCTGATCTCCCATGACAGTGTAAGCCTTTGATTAACGGACGATCTGCTGGGCTTCAACTTCATCCTCGGGGTGTTCTTGCCTGAGCAAGTATGCTATGTAGGGTTCCGTCCACTCGGGAATGATCACCAGTACTTCACAAACCATATCGATTACTGCTGGAATTTCAACTTTAGTTGGATTTGATGGACCGACTGGTTGCGGGGGCTCCTCCATGAAGGGGTCTTCTTTGATCATTGGGGAATGTAAGTGTTCAAGGAACACATTCTTCGGAACCGCTTTCCGGATGGAACCAATCTTGACAAGGTCATCAGCCGCTTGATTCTTGATTCGGGGAATGTGATGTAGTTCCAAACCTTCAAAGTTCTTCTCTAGCTTCCTGACTGCATTGCAGTATCCTGTCATTGCTGGACTCCAAATGTCCCACTCTTTCATTACCTGATTAACAACAAGATGAAACGCCAGATCCGCCGTCCGCACCGCAAGCGCGGGATCCGCCGCCCAAGGTAACTAGGTAACGTCCGTCGCCCACTCGAGATGTAATTGAACATGTAATTTCCGGATTCAATGCCAAATGTTTTAGGAATACGACTTGTGCCAACTTTTTTAATAGGAAATCATATGCTAAGTGTGAATGTTTTGGCGAAACATTGATTAAATTCTTTTTCACCAAATTTCTCACACTTAATATGTCCATTGTTAAGCAAAGGTCATGCCAAAATTTGCACATGTATGGATTGAATGATATGCATTCCGTTTGGCAACATTTACTCTTGCACAATAGTTAGTTCTAGTGGTGGATTTATACAGGCTTAGTGCTTAGATAGTTGTAAGTAGTTGGTTTTTTGGCAATATTTATATTTAGTACCTACCTTATTAGTTGTAACTAGTGTTCTGATTTAGTACCTACCATATTAGTCCATCGCACTTAATATGTCCATTGTTAAGGAAAGGTCATGCCAAAATTTGCACATGTATGGATTTAATGATATGCATTCCATCTGGTAACATTTACTCTTACACAATAGTTAGTGCACAATTGATGAGGACATCCCTAGTCCTTTACCATCCTTTTCCATTGATGATGTTGCTACACATGACAAGTCCAATGAAATCAGAATTGGACCAATTACAATAGCACGTGCAAAACTTCTAGAACAATAGGTGAATTCACTCTTAGTTGAATCTGACATTTGTGTTAATGAGAATTTTATACTGCCTAAGTATTTGCATGTTTGTATGATCAGATTTGAAGAGAAGACAAGCTTGGCACGTGGAGATGAAGAATTGCAGCATGACGAACGCCTACCGATACCTAATATCAGCAAGTGCGCGAGGGAGGAGAGGAAGGCAGGTGTACAACATAAAAAGAAGGAAAATCAGAACCAGACTCGGATTGACTGCCAGGAGGCCCGAAATTGATATACGTGTAGAATCCGTGTCCGTGCTCCAAATAAGGCGTGCAAATACAATTTGGAAACCTGGAGTCGTTTGCTTTCCAAACTTTATACCTGCAGCCCGTGATTCGCGGTGACCGAGTCACAGTCTTCAAAACAATACGGCGGTTGTTTCTGCCAGTTTTCCAGATAGAGTCGTTTAAGTGAGGAAAGTTAGAGATATGGTTGATTTAGACCCCAACACTAGGTTGGACGTCTAGGGGTTTTTATATACCCTTGTAAGTCGTGGCTTTTATGGTCAGACCACATTTTGATTAAACCTCTACCAGATTGAATTGCTTTAAGCATTCCTCTGAAATCATATTCCTCTTTGCATCGATCAGGAATATTTATCTACACCAAATTCGTTTCGATAGGGTGTATTTGCTACTGAAAGTCAAGTGCTATCCATCGTTCCATTGGGAATTGGGAGATTGCAGAACCGCTTCGTGGTTGGCGGCTACGTGCACAAGTGTGTGGTGTTGCGAAAGTCCATAGGGTTGAAGATCCGTCGCATTGGCAACGGGGGAACAGCCGTAGATTTCATGAGCGTCCCACAAGTTATCCAACAAGTTCATCATCGCCACCATCATCTCACTCAGAAGATCGGGCCACCCCTTATCATCTTTGTATCAGATTTCCAGCGTTTACTCGATGAGCAATTCATCAATCCATTAGATTTGTTTTATTTTCGTCCTATAAAGAAAAAGCCATACAAAAAAATTAGGTTTAGAGTTCTTTTGCCATAGCCTAGATAGCAGATGTCCCAAGTTTTAATTGCTGATCGTAGTCTTTTCTTTGCGTAACTTATTTTCTGATCTGAGTCGTACTAGATTGTTTAGGTTTTCATTATCAAGCCGGAGTCGTTTGGTTGCTGTCAAGTCTGTTCGTCTGAGTTAGTGTTAGTTTGTTTAGATTATCCATCCGAATCAGATTGTGTTTCCTTTTGATAACCATAGTCAGCCTTTCTTCTTTTGCATTGCACTTTCCTATTGAGACTAGCATATTATTTGCTCTACGGGCTGCTCACATAGGATTTTGGAGAGTGCATCATTTGTTTTGGCAAATTCAGATTGGCTACTAATTGCTCAGTTTTTTTGTTGAGAAAGGAGAAAGCAAAAAAAAGAGAAAGAAAGAAAGAAAAAGGAGAAAAAGAAAGCTACATGTGAAAGTTGCATACAATTTTGGAGAGTTTGTTCAGTTTTGCTGCCACGTTCATTGCACTAGTAGATTGAGCAATCTTGTGCCCGCATAAATTGAGCTTTTTGCTAGCGTCTTTCCTATGCATTTGCAACCCGAGCATCTCCGACATACCAGAATTTTGAGCTCAGTTTCAGAGTCGCATTTGCCCCATTTATCTCCACCGTGTGTGTTTCCGTGGGTATTTTTGTCATACGATCAGCACTAGGATTTGTGAATTGGTGTTGTTAGGTATCCCAACCAAGCTCCACCATATACCCTGGTTTGTTGTGTGATAGTTTTCACCCTTGGTGTTTGCTACATCACATCCGTGCACGTTTTGCCCCTACAAGTTGGTAAGCTTTTCTAATTCACTTTGGAATGGTAAGATACCTTGTTTCTTTCAGTTTTGAGTGAGTTAAGAGTTTTCCACATACACTATATTTTCTGTGAGTACTAATCACCTAATCATGTCCGAAGAGTCTTTTGATGTACATCAGAAAAAGGATCCTAAATCCATGGTGCATTGGAATGAATATGAAGCTCTTCATGATCATCTTCAGCGACAAATTCAGTGTGAAACCGATCCTATAAATGAGAATGTGCAGAACATGGAGTTGGACCTGAAGGATGCTACTGAAACCATCACAGCAACACAACGGCAAGTTACTGAAATTCAGGGGACTCTAGTTACCTTGCGGCAAGCTTTCGCTGCATTGTAGTAGTCTGTTGATCGCCAACAGAATCAACAGTGTGATGATGATGGTGAAGCTAGTCTTCATGGTGGTAATGCTGGTGTCGCAGCTACTAATGCTACCAATGTTGAAGGTGTTGTAGCTCATCGTGCACAATTACAGCAAGCTAATCGCAACCGGCAAGCTCCACATGAGCCGGTTGTTGCTGGCCAAGATGGTGGTTGTGGTAATGGAGGCCGTGGTGGTGGCTATGCTGGTGCCATGCCCGTAGGCCGTGGATTTGCTCCTCTTGGTGCGCGCCATTGATTTGATGATGATGATTTTGCACAACCAGCCAACCGTGATGATAATGGGCTACGCAAACCAAAGTTCACCATCCCCAAGTTTGTTGGTTCTACTGATGTTGAAGAGTACCTCAATTGGGAGCTGAAGGTGGAAACATTATGGCACATGCATGAGTACACCGAGAATAGAAAAATAAAACTTGCATCTTCTGAATTTGATGACTATGCTTTGCTTTGGTGGGATAATATTGTACAGTCCAGAATTGAAGATGGTGAACGTCCCATTGTTACATGGAGAGCTATGAAGGAAGAGATGCATGCTCGTTTTGTTCCACGCAATTATATTCATTCTCTCTATGACAGATTGCAGAATTTGAGGCAAGGTATTTCTTCTGTGGATGAATATTTTCAGGAGATGGAGCTTATTATGCAACATGCTAGAGTGCGTAAAGAGCCTGAACAAACAATGCAGTGATTTCTCTCTGGTCTGAACTATAACATCAAGCGTATTGTTCCGCTTCACCAATATTATGACATGAAAGATTTGTTACACCAAGCACGTGAGGCTGAAATGCAAGTGGCCGAGGATGGTAAGTTTACATCTCGCACAACAGCGAGTAGAGGACGTTATACACCACGAACATCATCTAGTGTGGAGTCTACTCCTAGTTCCACTTCTGGCTTCCGTGGTAATGCTTCTTCCAAATCAGATTTCGTGATCTCTAATGCGAAGAAACTGGCGCAACCTGCTCTAGCGCTACTGGTTCTACTAATTCTACAGCAAGAAATAGGGACATGAGCTGTCATACATGTGGTGGAAGGGGTCATTTTAAGAGAGATTGTCCCAATAAAAAGGTTATGTTGATTAATGAGGACACAACAGAATATGAAACCGGTGATGATGCTGACCCTGGTTCTGAAATTTGGGAGGAAGATGAAGATGGTTCAATAGATGCTTATGCTACACACTATCCTACAATTGTTTGCTCGCCCAAAGTGCTAAGTTTTACTCCTAGTCTTGCAGAATAGCAGTGCAATTTGTTTCAAACAAAGGCTGTTGTCGGTCCTAGTAAGGCGTGCAAGGTTATAATTGATGGTGGTAGTTGTCACAATTTGGCTAGTAAGGAGGTATGCCAAAAGTTGAAACTGAAATATTTACTGTACCCCAATCCATATTTTATTCAGTGGCTAAGTGATAGTGGAGAGATGAAGATCAGCCACATGGTGCGTGTGGAATTTTAGATTGGACCATACAAAGACACCATTTAGTGCGATGTGGTTCCTATGACCGTGTGTCACTGGTTGTTGGGACGCCCATGGCAGTATGATAGAGATGTTCGTCACAATGGGAGAGCCAACACATATCATTTGAATTAGCGTGGCAAGGAGGTTACTTTGAGGCCTATGACACCGCAGTAAATTGTAAATGAATCTCGCCAAAAAATTGAAGTGAATCTTGAAAAAGATAGTGAGAGATTAGATAGGCGAGAGACTACACTTCAAGTGAGTGAGAGCCACAAGAAAAATATGAGCGGTAAAAATAAAAGTGAGGGAGTGAATTCCTTAGTTGTGTTAGCCACCAAATCTGCTTTGAGAGAGTTTCGTGAGGATCCCACTTCTGTACCACTTGTGCTGATGTGCAAGGGTCAAATTTTGGTTTCTAATGACATGACCCCTCTCTCTATTGGTGTTTCTAATGTATTGCAGGAATTTAGCGATGTGTTTCCAGAGGAGGTACCTGCTGGTTTACCACCATTGCGAGGTATAGAGCATCAAATTGATTTGATACCAGGAGCATCGCTGCCCAATCGAGCACCATACCGCACCAACCTCGAGGAAACAAAGGAAATTCAGAAACAAGTGCAAGAGCTTCTCGACAAAGGTTATATTCGCGTGAGCTTAAGTCCTTGTGTTGTTCCTGTAATTTTAGTTCCTAAGAAAGATGGTAGATGGCGCTTGTGCGTAGATTGTAGAGCTATAAATAACATCACTATTCAATATCATCATCCTAGTCCACGTTTAGAAGATATGTTAGATGAATTGAGTGTTGCTACTGTTTTCTCTAAAATTGATTTGCGTAGTGGTTATCATCAAATTAGGATGAAAGAAGGGGATGAATGGAAGACAACCTTTAAAACAAAGTTTGGTTTATATGAGTGGTTAGTCATGCCTTTTGGGTTAACTAATGCACCTAGTACTATGAGATCAATGAACCATGTTTTGAGGCATTTCATTGGTAAATTTGTGGTTGTATATTTTGATGATATACTTATTTACAGCCGCAATGAATCTGCACATAGTGATCATATTCGACAAGTTTTGCAAGTGTTGCGTGATGCTCAGCTTTATGGTAATCTTGATAAGTGCACATTTTGCAAAGATAAGGTCATATTTCTGGGATATGTTGTTTCTAAGCATAGAGTTGAGGTAGACGAATCTAAAATTGAAGCTATTAAAAATTGGCCTACTCCTCTGAATGTTAGTCAAGTATGAAGCTTTCACGGTCTTGCTGGTTTCTATAGACGTTTTGTGAAAGATTTCAGTACCATTGCTGCACCTTTGAACGAGCTTACTAAAAAGGGTGTTGAGTTTGTGTGGGGCACAGCCCAAGATAATGCTTTTGATGAGCTGAAATGTAGTTTGACTGCTGCACCTTTACTTGTACTTCCTAATTTCACTAAACAATTTGAGATTGAATGTGATGCTAGTGGAATTGGTATTGGAGGTGTGTTGATGCAAGAGGGTAAACCGATTGCATATTTTTCTGAAAAACTGAATGGTGCACAATTGAACTATCCTGTTTATGATAAGGAATTGTCTGCTCTAGTTTGTGTCCTTGAGGTTTGGCAACATTATTTGTGGCCATAAGAATTTACCATACATTCTGATCATGAGGCTCTGAAATATTTGAAAAGCCAATCCAATTTCAATAAACATCATGCTAAATGGGTTGAATTTATTGAATCTTTCCCATACATCATTAAATATAAAAAGGGTAAAGATAATGTGGTTGCTGATGCTCTTTCTAGGAAAAACATGTTGTTGACACAATTGGATGTTCAAGTTCCTGGTTTGGAGAGTTTGCGTGATTTATATGCTACTGATCCTGATTTTTTAGGACCATACAAATTGTGTTCTGATGTAAAAGCATGGGAAAAATATCACATACATGATGGCTATTTGTTTAGAGCTAACAAACTATGTGTTCCAGAATCGTCTGTGCGTTTCCTAGTGTTGCAGGAATCACATGCTGGCGGTTTGATGGGTCACTTTGGATGTGAGAAGACTTTGCTTATGCTCGCTGATCATTTTTATTGGCCTAAGATGAGGAATGATGTGGACAGATTTGTGAAGCGTTGCATTACTTGTAATAAGGCGAAGTCCAAGCTGAAACCTCACTGTTTGTATACTCCTCTCCCTGCTCCTACTACACCATGGGAAGACATAAGCATTGATTTTGTGTTAGGATTGCCTAGGACCAGGAGAGGACATGATTCAATTTTTGTGGTAGTTGATCGTTTTTCTAAGATGGCACATTTTATTACCTGCCACAATAGTGACGATGTGTCGCACATTGCTAATCTATTTTTCAGGGACATCGTGCGCTTAAATGGAGTACCAAAGACGATTGTTTCTGATCGTGACATGAAGTTTGTGAGCTACTTCTAGAAGACACTTTGAGGAAAGCTGGGGACAAAGTTATTATTCAGCACTACTTGTCATCCCCAAATAGATGGTCAAACGGAGGTGGTAAATCGCACACTCTCCACATTGTTGCGATCCATGATAAAGAAGAACCTGCGTGTATGGGAGGAGTGTTTGCCGCATGTGGAGTTTGCATATAACTGGGCGGTATATTCCACAACTCAGCTCTGTCCATTTGAGGTGGTTTATGGTTTTAAACCCATTATGCCACTTGATTTGCTGCCCCTTCCCATTCAAGAGAGAGTGAACATGGAGGCATCCAAGAGGGCTGATTTTGTAAGGAAGATACACGAGCAGACTAAAGAAGCAACTCAAAAGAAGGGCCAGTACACTGCTGATCGTGTTAATAAGAAGCGAAAGGAGGTGTTGTTTCAGCCGGGCGACATGGTGTGGGTACACTTTCGCACAAATAGATTTCCTGAATGGCGCAAGTCCAAGTTGAAGCCAAGAGGTGATGGACCCTATAAAGTGCTTAGCAAGATTAATAATAATGCATACAAAATAGATCCTCCCACTAAAGAGTTTGGCATGAGTAATACGTTCAACGTTGCTGATTTGACGCCATATAATGGAGAAGACCTTGGCGCGTCGAGGTCGACGCCTTTTCAAGGGGGGGAGGATGATGAGGACATCCCTAGTCCTTTACCATCCTTTCCCATTGATGATGTTGCTACACACGACAAGTCCAATGAAATCAGAATTGGACCAATTACAAGAGCACATGCAAAACTTCTAGAACAACATGTGAATTCACTCTTAGTTGAATCTGACATTTGTGTTAATGAGAATTTTATACTGCCTAAGTCTTTGCATGTTTGTATGATCAGATTTGAAGAGAAGACAAGCTTGGCACGTGGAGATGAAGAATTGCAGCATAAAGAATTCCTACCGATGCCTAATATCAGCAAGTGCACGAGGGAGGAGAGGGAGGCAGGTGCACAACATAAAAAGAAGGAAAATCAGAACCAGACTCGGATTGACTGCCAGGAGGCCCAAAATTGATATACGTGCAGAATCCATGTCCGTTCTCCAAATAAGGCATGCAAATACAATTTGGAAAACTTGAGTCATGTGCTTTCCAAGTGTATACCCGCAGCCCGCGATTCGCGGTGATCGAGTCGTAGTCTTCAAAACAATACAGCGGTTGTTTCTGCCAGTTTTCCACCTAGAGTCATTTAAGTTAGGAAAGTTAGAGATATGGTTGATTTCGACCCCAACACTAGGTTGGACGTCCAGGGGTCTTTATATACCCTTGTAAGTCATGGCTTTTAGGGTCAGACCACGTTTTTATTAAACCTCTACCAGATTGAATTTCTTTAAGCATCCCTCTGAAATCATATTCCTCTTTGCATCGATCAGGAATATTTATCTACACCAAATTCGTTTAGATAGGGTGTATGTGCTACTAAAAGTCAAGTGCTATCTGTCGTTCCATTGGGAATTAGGAGATTGCAGTACCACTTCGTGGTCGGCGGCTACGTGCGCAAGTGTGTGGTGTTGCGAATATCCATAGGGTTGAAGATCCGTCGCATGGGCAATGGGGGAACAGCCGGAGACTTCATGAGCGTCTCACAAGTTATCCAACAAGTTCATCATCGACACCATCAGCTCACTGAGAAGATCGGGCCACCCCTTATCAACAACAGTTGTAAGTAGTTGTTTTTTTTGTGACGCCAGATTCTTATGAAGCCAGATTATGAAGTTTGCACTAATAATGTAATTATTTACAGGGTTTCCATGGCTCTGAGTTGTCCTCGTAAGGCCTCCCCTGCTGCAACTTCATGCACCACTGCAAACCCGACCATGCCGCCCTTGGCACGCGAATAGGAGTTGCGGTGGCAGAGGATGTTGGTGGCGCAGGGAAAAAGGATTGATGATGTAGTTTTTGCATGGAGAGATTGCATGCGGGAGCTGAATGAGGCAGAGAATATCGCACATGAGAATAGCGGTTGGGGCACGAAGTCAATCTGTGCAAGAGTTATGCTGTAAGAAATTAAAGAATGCAGCACGCATCATCTTCTCGGAGGCCAACACTGCAAAGCGCGCTCGGATGCCGTCTCGGAGTATTCCTAATTTGATCCTTGAATGGGCGCTGCAACAAGTGACATCTTCATGCCCGCCTTAGAGAGCCCGATGGGGAAGTGTCGTGGGGATAATTCCGCCGTGAATGCCCCCACCACCACTAGATTCTGCTCATTAATAGTATTGTAGTAAGACTAAGCTCTAGTTTAATCTGCTTGCTAATATATATGTTGTTATTTATCATTATTGGACTCGATCTAGCAGTTTGGTCTGGACTTGTAGGATTATGAAATCTAGTCATCTGTTCGAACTCAGTCTGTCATCAATAATGATACGCACACACACACACACACACACACACACACACACACACATAAACATCAACACTATTTTGATCACGGGATCAGAATAATATTCTGATAACTAGTTGAACTTCAGCACAAAGAGAACCTAAATTGCTTACCGTGAAATGTCTGTACTTCTTACTGTTTTCACATACAATGCTTTTTGATGGATTCAAGGCACTCGATCATGTTCCTTGTAGTTTTAATGTAAACCTGGTATACTTTTTAGTTTCTAAATATTGGTTTTGATTCACAATTTATCGTGGTAGGCGGATTTGTCTCGGGACGTGACTGCCGCGAGTTGGGGAGAGTGTCAATTGAGTTGGAAACCGTTCATGATCTCCCAATATGATCTCAATTGGTTTTTAGTGTGCGCTAGATGTTCAAATTTGGTTTAATTTTTGTAGTTTGGGTTTGGAGCTGTGCTCTTCCGCCGCGAGTTTGGTTTTCAGCCGCTTTTGTGGATTTCTGTTCTTTCCCTCAAAATTGGCGCCCGAGTTACTCATATTATTGAAATTGAACTCATACTATCACGTTAGTTTTGGTTGGGCGGCTTCATAGACTTGTTTTTTGCACCGTATGTTGTTGTTCGGCCCGCCCTGTTTCAACGCGCGGGACTTCTAGTATTATCCGAGCGGTGGCGCATCAATATTTCGATAGCATCACTACAACAGGAACCCCCCTTTAGCAACGCATCAATGCGTTGTCTTATGTCCATATATGCGTTGGTAAGGTCTACACCAACGGATTAGTATGCGTTGCCGTTGGTGGCGTTGGAAGGATCTACAACAACGTATATGCATGCATTGGTAAACGGCATGTAGAAGCATTGTTAGGTAGCAACGTATAAAGCTAGAGCCCAACAACGCTTCATATGCGTTGGTGGCGACCCTGCACATAACAAATCATTGCAACAACTGAACCTTCGCTAGATAGCATGAACAACTAATTATATTTAATATATTGATTGCCATACATAATTATTAGGTCAATGACGGTAGTGCATACGGTCCACAATATAACAAACTGAAAGATCTCATATATTATATCAACTATATGTTGCATTACAAAGAACATGACCCAAAGATTGCAAGAGGTGAAACTATATCTAGTAGTGTCCCAATTCTTGACCTTGGAATCAACTATAGTGTTTGAAACATTGATCCTAAAAATGGCATTCTAATTATCTTGTAGTAGCTCCATTCTCAACCTTGCAATCAACATCTCAGCGATGCATCATCAATTTATCTTGGTAATCTTCAACAACAACAATATGAGATGAGTAAGAGAAAATCAGGCTAATGGAGAAGTGAAATTCAAATGAGCAACATACAAGTGTGATTAACCAGGACTTAGATTTACATATAGATGTGGGGCTAACTAAATAATCTGAATAGATAAACTTCTTCAACATGAAATTATTTAACAATATTGCAGATTATGCAATCTATATACGTGTACTCAATTTTTGCATCTCTGATGAACTACATGAACTATCATTATTCCATTGTATTAAAAAGGACCAAAATGCAGAAATGCAAAGTGCAGATACTTGCATTGTCAGTATCATCACCTTGTAAAGAAATAACAATAATATACACCAGCAGAAGGGTCATCACGATGCTATGAAATACAAACACAGAATTTGTAAACTAAGGACATTCTGTTTCTCTTACATTGCCCTCCACATGTTTTGAATATCCAGGGCTCGTTGAGGTAAGAATCTGCATAGCAAAACACCAAGCATCTTTTGACCAATCCAACTGGATGTGGCTGTTCATTGTGAACAACTATCAGCTTGTATTTACTACTAAAAATTATCCAAACATTAAATATATTAACAATGAGATGAATTCAGCTTTGCATCACATTACTCCCATACTACTCTCATGCTTGGAATGATTCATTAGTCATGCTTGCTATGGTGTATTAGGAGAAATCTCAGTGCCAACAACTTGAAGATATTTAAACAATCTACATCATGTAAAGCTTCATAGTTACCTGAGAACTACAAAGTCACAAATTAAAATTTCCTGATCCAGGAATAAAATTCTCAGAACCTGCAGAAGCAACAACATGAAAAAAGCACCATCAGATTTTGAACATTTGGAGTTATCAACTCATGGCTACATGTTCTCTCCAATAAGACATGTGGAGAGGCAACCAAACTGAAAGCATGCAGAAAGAAAAAAGTAGATCGTCACCCCATATGATCTAGTGTAGAACACTCTCTATAGTATGTTACCTTATAGCTAAGAGATTTCATTTCAAATCTATCCAAATTTAAGCATATGACGATACATCTAAACTATATCATAAATTGAACACTTTTTATAGTCCCAGCCATAGCAGTCTGCTCTATAGACGGACAAAAGAGAGCCTTGATCATCGATATGTTAATCGAGTTAAACACCTTATAAAGAATATAATAAAGATACAGTGAGGTACATATGCCGAAAAAATATGTACACCGACAAACATAGCATCCTTCATTGCAAAAATAGATCTGCAGTTCTCAAAACAATACATATAAATGTAGAGATCTCCAACTTTCCAAAAGTGCTTGAAGTTGAGAGAAAATAATTCCCACAAAGCCAAATCAGGAGTAACAAGTATGTTTTCACATGATTTTAATTTATATAGATGCTTGGCAATAAGACAAATCTGAATTGTGAATACATAAACGTTTTCAACCTCAGTTTTGAAAATACATTGCAGATTATGTCATGTAAATCACCTACAAGTTTACTAGCCAACTCGAATCATGTAGTCGTACCTCCCTCTGTAGAAGTAGCCCACTATATACCTTGATCTTTCTCCCAAAGATGAATATATAAGAAATTTTTGTACTACAAATAATGATGGATTCTCTTCATAAGTACTTGCAAGAACGTTTAAGTTTTGCATATCTAAATCAGTGGATCATAAGTCATACCATAAGCACTAGCTAGTATCATCATTCTGAACCTGAGGATTTACTCCGTACGTGTTAAGACAAAGAACAAACAGACAAATGTTGGCTGAAGCGAAGCCAATTTCAGAACAAGGGGAGATGAAATTAAGGATTATAAAATAAAGATAAAGAGAAATAATAGGACGGGGAGATGCATGTGGGGCTTATTCATAGATTATTACAAGGAAATCAGTAAGGCTTCATAACACTGATAAGAAGATATCCGTCTTCTTTCTCGAAAATAATCATGATGTTGTAGATAATAGTGCTCACCTATTAACTGATACTAGAAGGAATGGTTTTGATAAATAGTCAGAAGCTAACAGCTAGGATATCCAGAGATACTATCAACTTACTCAATTGACTGTCTAATCATCTTCATGGATATATTAATTAATTATCCACACACATAGCTACATGGAAAATTAAAATCTAATGTATCATAAGATAGAACTATTTAGAAAAAGAGGACGCACACATTTTCCTGAATCAACACATACAGACAAGTGGTGAATCACTTGTATGCGTACACCCAGATGAATAAATTACTCCTACGTAGCAGTATTTCTGTGCACATATGAGAATAGTGATGAATACAAACCATGGAGTGGTGTGGCTGTTGGTGCAAGCCAGCGCCCACAACGGCGGATCAGGCGAGTGATAAGGCCGCGTTAATCATTGTCATAATGGCCGGCAAACAATTATCCATGGCAAGATGTCATACCACAAAGCAGTAGGAGGGCAAGAGCAGAGGGGAGTGGTGCCTTACTGAACCGTCAACGTCGGAGTGGAGGTAGCCAAGGTGGAACAGCACCATCGAGCCTAGCTGGTAGCCGCGCGCGTGGGGAAGTGGGATTGTTGGGCCGAGGCGCTGAGCACATGAACTACAACAACGAACAGTTCACGGAAGACTTCTTCAGCCGCTTCCTTGCCCCCGCCGTATGACCGTGCCCCATCCTCGCCGAGGCGTCCACCTCCGCGGCCGCGGCGGAGTGCCAGCCATCCGCACCAGCGCGGCCAGCCGAGCTGAGGAAGTTGCCGGCCTTGGCGATGAGCTCGCCGAGCTCGCGGCCCAGGGTGCTGCCCTCGCGGGCGGCGAGCGAGAGCCTGCTTCCCGTGGCAACGGCGAGCAGAAGCACGACAAGCGGTGAGGGGTGGTGAGGAGGAGCACCGGAGCTACCTCGAATCAGAGGTGGCGACGGCGGCGTTGTGGTGGAGCTCGCGTGAGAGATGTGAATCGGGGAGAGAGGTGGTGGGGAGATAAGATTGGGTTCTTTTTTTTCCGGATTGCCTGCGTGTTAAATTTTTTTTAGTTGGTTGCGTGATATTTGGACGGAGGTGGATACAGGGAGGTTATCCTTCGTGGGGAGGTGGGAGGTTTGTTTAACCCAACGCATCTTTGACTTTCGTTGCTAGATATGTGTTGTCGTAGATGGGTTTTTGTTGTAGTGCATGTAGTAGGGGTGGCGTGGAATGTGGGTCGGATGTGTTGTATTGCACACAAAGTATTCGATTTGGGTATCAATTTTGATCAGGTGTTGTTTTTTGATCTGGGTATCAATTTTTATCAATTTTTATCATGTGTTGGACTGCGAGCGCTGTAGTAGTTGTACTTCTTTGTTTTCACATTAGTTTTTTTATTTTGGAGAATCTGGCCACATGAAGTGTTTTTTTTGTCATATAGATTTTCTACGTCTTTGTTTGGTTTCCTGTTTATGTTTATTTTTTGCTTTCACCCTCTCTGTACATAGATGCATCCTCTTATTCGTCTAGGCTTTTTTTATGCTTGGTATAGTACTCAAACTTCAGTTGTTTCTCATGGTGAACTTACAGTTGTTTTCCATTTGTGGTGTTAGGAAATCCAATAATGACATTTTTTAGTAACGAGGAAATTGTGAGCTTTTTAATTTGAACTTCCAACTTCTTTATGAAACGGGAAAATCATTTTTATAATCTATTTTCAATCTTTCAATTATTTTAATTTGGACTTCTCCATTTTTTAGTAACAAGGAAACTGTGAGTTTTTTATTTTACCTCAAACGTCTCTGTGTTTTTTTCTTGTTTGAACTTCTTATTTTTATTTTTTTGAAAATATATATTTTATTTAAATGGACATCGAATATTTTTCCCCTTGAAAACAAGAATGTTCATACTTTCATTTTTCCTACGATTTTTAACAGATGTTTAAATCCAAATTTATATATAATAATGATGTACTGTTCATTCTTCTTAATTTAAACTTCTTAGCTTAATGTTTAGTAAGGTAGTAAATCCAATTTTTTGTTTATATTTTTTTGTTTAGACTGTTAAGTATTTTCTTACGTTCTTTGGTATTTGAAATAAACATTGAACTTCCTTGTGTATTTGAAATTTGAAGCTTCGTGTGTTTTTTTGAAACTGGGAAAATCCGTTCTTTACAGGTTTTGAACCCCTCTGTTTGTTTAATTTGAACTTCATGAATTAGTCTTTTAATCATAGGATAAAATCCAAGTTGTCTTAATAAACATCGATCCTCCGCCGTTTGTTGATTTAATTCGCAACGCATTGCCGCGTTAGCGCGAGGCCGAGCCGGGGGGCCCCGCGGTGAGCGGATGCGAGTCCGCGTGGACCCCCCGGCAAGGCCGACCTAGGAACGAGCCGGAGTAGGCGATGTCGCGGCGTGCCACGGTGTCACATGGGGAGGCGAGTCCATGACATTCGTGACCCCACTATCTATCTTAGGGGTAGGGGTGCGTGGGGGGGGAACAGAATAACCGCAATACGCTTGTTAACCAACCGCATTGCCGCGTTAGCACGAGGCCGAGCCGACGGTCCCCATGGGGAGCGGATGCGAGTTCGCGGGGACCCTCCCGCCCCCGGCGAGGCCGAGTCAGGAATGAGCTGGAGCAGGAGACGTCACGGCGTGCCGCGGCATCGCATGCGGAGGCGAGTCCGTTACATTCGTGACCCCACTATCTATCTTAGGGGTGGGGTGCGTGGGGGGGAGGAACAAAATAACCACACTGCGCCTGTTAACCAAGCGCACCCCACTATCTATCTTAGGGGTTGGGGTGCGTGGGGGGACAAAATAATCGCACCGCGCCTATCAACCAAGCGCATTGCCGCGTTAGCATGAGGCCGAGCCAGGAACGAGCCGGAGCAATCGACGCCTTGGCGTGCCGCGGCGTCGCATGCGGAGGCGAGTCCGTGACATTCGTGACCCCACTATCTATCTTAGGGGTGGGGGTGCGTGGGGGGCAGAATAACTGCACTACGCCTGTCAACCAAGCGCACCCCACTATCCATCTTAGGGGTGGGGGTGCATGGAGGGGGAAACAGAATAACCGTACTATGCCTTTCAACCTAGCACATTGCCTCATTAGAGTGAAGCCGAGCCAGGAGGGCCCCGCGGCGAGTGGATGCGAGTCCGCGGGACCCCCCGGCGAGGCCGAGCAAGGAACGAGGCGTCGCATGCGGAGGCGAGTCTGTGACATTCGTGACCCCACTATCTATCTTTGGGGTGGGGGTGCGTGGGGTTTAGGGGTGGGGATGGCGTGCCGCGGCGTCGCGTGCGGAGGCGAGTCCGTGATGTAGTTTTTTTTCTATTCAAAGTTGGACTTAATGCGTCGGTGAATTCGAACTTCTTTTTGTTTTGAGTTGTGTTGTCAGCGTATTTGCACTTAATGCATAGGTGAATTTCAAATTACTTTTTTGCTTTTTTAGTTGTGTATTTAGGTGTAGTTGGACTTCATTTGTTTGTGAATTTAAACTTATTTTTTCGTTTGTTATTTGTTTTTAATCTTTGCCAACAGGTGTAGTTTGACTTTTTCTTTGTTGGTGTGTTTTGAATTTATTTGTGTTTGCTCCTTCCGCTGTAGTGCGATGCCAACTTGGGTATGCCTGTGTGGGAGCCATGGCGATGCTGAGCAAAGAACGGGTTGGAGCAGATGACGACATGGCTTGCCGCCAGCGTTGCATGTGGATGTAAGTCTGAGGTTTTATTTATTTATTTTCGGTGTGTGTAATTTTTTTCTTTAATTTTTCATTGTATTTTAGTAGTACATAGATATTATTTTTAGATTTATAAATATGGTCCTTTTTCTCCGAAAATTTTGTGACATCAATTACTTGTACAGATAGTTAGTTAAGCTTTTCTTATTACATGCACCATTTATATTGTTTTTATTAACTTTAATGAGTGTTGAAAAGCAGCATTTATATTGTAGTGGACGGAGTTTTCTTTAGTTATTCGCCACCGCCCCCCACACTGTCAGAAATCCCCTTCCTCTTCTCCCCATCGTTTCTCCCTGGAAATCGAAGCTCGCAATGGCCGCTCTGTTCGGAACTGCTCCTGGCGTCGTGGGGTGGAGGAACCACCGCGCAGTCATGCATCAGGGCTGTTTGGAGAGGTAGTTGAGTTAACTGCTGCCTCCCCCCAACGCCCCCTCTTACTATTTGCCAGATCTATCCAGTGTTTCGCCCTGCACTCTGTGTCCTGTGTCTCGCCTGCGCTCTCGAAACCCCCTTCCCTCTTTTTTTGTGGTGCTGGCATCCATGAGTAGGTAGGGTTCTTCTAGAGGATTCTTAGATGCTTGGATTTTGTCTCCTTCTGGAAGTTGTTGCTTCGGCATCTGTGTATTCCATTTCCAGTCCATGTGTGTGTTGTATTCATCCCCATGTAGCTAGTGGTTCTCGTGATTTAGTTATTATATTCTAGGGAACTTGCCTTCCTGAAATTTGATGTTCCTTTGTGGTTTGTTTGGTGATGCATCATCTTCTGGTATATGTTTCTAAGGTATTATTTTCTGTTTGGGTGTTTGTGTTTTTCAGGTGGATCTAGGGTTTCGACCATCCTGCAGCAGGGAGGGGTGTTCTGATGGCTTCAGGCCCTTCATCAGGTGATGCCTTGTTTAATTTTTGTTTTTTAGTTTGAATTTATAACATAATGCATAGCCATCATGTAGTTGTTCTGATGGCTTCATTCCCTCCATCAGGTACTGTCCTGTTTGTTTGTGTTTGTAGATGTAGTATTGTTTGCTTTTGTCTTTGTCTATATATGCATCTAAGTTTTGGCCCTGTTAGAATAGTAGTTTACTTTTATTTTTTAGCCCTGATCTTCTCTTGTTTGTCATGTTGAACTGACTATGTTTGACAGTGTGAACTTCTTATGTAGTTATTGTGTATTATTTTTCTTCATGTGCGCGGATATTTGTATGCATTTACTTTTGTAGTTGAAGTGAGCAGTGTTTGTCATTGTGAATTTTGTATGTATTACTAATGAACTATCTCGGCAAGTGTGTTTGGACTTCCAATGTTTAAATTTTTGTATATATCTTTGGCTTTGTGTTATCATTTCTAAGGTATTGAAAAATAGTTGAGCTTCTGGTTGTACATTCTTATACATTGTTGAACTTCTGATTATTCGGTGTTATACATTGTTTCCCTCGTGCTCTATTTGTTTATGTAGTACTGCCTTGGTCTATATTGTTGAACTTCTGGTTTATTATTTATTTAACATGAAAATTAGTTGAACTTCTCATTGTACATTGTTATACTGCATTATTATACATTGTTGAACTTTCGGCTATTCATTGTTATACATTGTTTCTCTCATGCTCTATTTGTTTATGTAGTACTGCCTTGGTCTACATTGTTTTGATTTTTGTATATATCTTTGGCTTTTGTTTTCATTTCTAAGGACATTTCTTTGTATTGAATTAAAACTCACCTGCCTTATTTTACTTCCTTGAACTGCACCTTGTATTGTACATGAACTTCAATGGTTAAACCTTGTTATGTTTTTGTAGCTGAACTTGAATGAGTTTCATGTCATCAATTTTTTCTTGAACTAAAGCTTGTGCTGTACTTGAAATTCAATTTTTTTTATTTAACACTTCCTTTTAACTTAAGATTTTTATTTTTGTAGCTGAACTTGAATGAGTTTCATGTCATCAATTTTTTCTTGAACTGAAGCTTGTGTTGTACCTGAACTTTAATTGTTTTTTACGCAACACTTTCTTTTAACTGAAGATTTTTATTTTTTGTAGCTGAACTTGAATGACCAAGATAATCTATGGGGTCTACAAAGACCCCTTTGCGGTTCGGCTGTGAGGATCAATGTGCACAAAGAGCAGAACCAGCAGCATGCACAACCTTACCCAGGTTCGGGCCACCGTGAGGCGTAAAACCCTACTCCTGCTTTGGTGGATTTATTGTGGATGAGCTCAAGTTACAAGGAGCGCAGCTTGCCGGCAAGCTGTGCGGGCAGTGCAGCTACTACATGCAATTGAACAGAGTGTCGCCCCTTCTACCAGTAGCCTTGGCCCTCCTTTTATAGGTTAAAGGGGTCACCACAGTGGCAAAAAGGTAAATACATATTGATTTGATAGCAACAGTACTATAATACCTAACTCTTCCGGACTAGGACAAACGCATTAAATGCACCGTTAGATGTCAAGCTGGGGGCGTCTCCCGGCAAGGATCTTGTACTGCTCGCCCAGCTACCTTCTATAAGCTCGACATGCCTTTTGGATGGGTGTCACTAAAGTTAATCTTCATCCCAGCATGCTGACACGTGCCCCGACAAGCCTCACCAAACAGCCTGCCCGCTCGACACCTCATCAATGTGTGACTAGCTGATCGATGAGGTGGAGCGGTGGCAAGGTAATGGGAGCTTGCCGGCAAGCTGTCATCTATTTTTGTTAAACTGAAGCTTGTGTTGTACGTGAACTTCAATTGTTTTTATGGTATTTTTTGACAGTGGAACAGTTGGATTTGACCGACTACCATTACACATTCCTCGAGACATAGGATTACCAGCCAAGGGAGGAGCTGATGAGTCCATGCCATGATGAGAGTGTCGAATGCAGGTTCCTTGCAAGGGTGGCATCTAGCCTGTCGGTATTGGTGTGGCTAAAGCCTCAGGGAGTGCCGCTCCAAAGACCCCTTGCACTAGGAAGGTGGATGCATTCCAAGCTGAAGAGATTTCCTCCGGTGATGATTTCGAGAAGATTGCTAGGATGAGGAAGGGTAGATCTACTGCTGCTATTGTTGTTGGGAGAGGTGCCAAGAATGTTGTCATCACTAGGACGAATCTGGCACTTGAGTCTGGAATTACTACTTCCTCAAAGAGAGCAGCAAGATTACCTATGAAGTGGCGTTCTCCAGTTCGCCCCCTAAAGAAATACAGATACCCACATCTATCTAAGGCCCGGAAGTTGAAAGAGTTTGTGCCCAGTGAATATGGTCTGAAGAAGCATCTGGAGTGAGTTTTCTTATTTTTTTTGCTCTTGTGTGAACTTTTGCTATGATACTTGCTACTTGTAGCTTGCGTTGGTATTATCCCCGAAGAGGAAGGGATGATGCAGCACAGTAGAGATAAGTATTTCCCTCAGTTATGAAACCAAGGTTATCGAACCAATAGGAGAATCACACAACACCTCGTTAGCAGTACCTGCACACAAACAACAAACCCTTGCACCCAACGCAAACGAGGGGTTGTCAATCCCTCGGCGGTAAATTTCAAGATTAAATTATATATGATAGATTGATAGATTGAAACAAAAATACAAAATAAAATAAATAAAAGAAAATGGCAGCAATATTTTTAGGGTTTTAGTAATATGATTTAGATAGACCCGGGGGCCATAGTTTTCACTAGAGGCTTCTCTCAAGAAAATAGCATACGGTGGGTAGACAAATTACTGTTGGGCAATTGATAGAAAAGCAAATAATCATGACGATATCCAAGGCAATGATCATGTATATAGGCATCATGTCCAATACAAGTAGACTGACTACTGCCTACATCTACTACTATTACTCCACACATCGACCGCTATCCAGCATGCATCTAGTGTATTAAGTCCATAGAGAACGGAGTAACGCCTTAAGAATGATGACATGATGTAGACAAGATAAACTCACGTATGAATAAACCCCATCTTTTTACCCTTAATAGCAACAATACATACGTGTCATGTCCCTTTCTGTCACTGGGATTGAGCACCGCAAGATCGAACCCATTACAAAGCACCTCTTCCCATGGCAAGATAAATCAACTCAGTTGGCCAAACCAAATCAATAGATCAGAGAAGAAATACGAGGTATAACAATCATGCATAAAAGAGTGCAGCAAAGACTCAAATAGTTTCATGGATAATCTGATCATAAACTCACAATTCATCGGATCCCAACAAACACACCGCAAAAAGTGATTACATCGGATAGAACTCCAAGAACATCGAGGAGAACATTGTATTGAATATCAAAAAGAGAGAAGAAGCCATCAACCTACTAACATGGACCCGAAGGTCTGTGGTAAACTACTCACGCATCATCGGAAGGGCAGCAAGGTTGATGTAGTGCCCCTCCGTGATCGATTCCCCCTCCGGCGGAGTACCGGAGAAGGCCCCCAGATGGGATCTCTCTGGAACAGAAACCTGCGGCGGCGGAAAAAGTATTTCGTGGACTCCCCTGAGGGTTTCTGATTTTTCTGAATTTATAGTACTGGAATTAGGTCAAACAGAGCTCTGTGGGCCCCACGAGGCACCAGGGCGCGCCTGCCCCCCCAGGCGTGCCCTGGTGGCTCGTGGGCCCCACCAGGGTCTTCTGGCCTCCTCCCAAAGCTTCTAGTGTTTATGTAGGCCAATAAAAAATCTCCAAAAATTTTCGTGGCATTTGGACTTCGTTTGGTATTGATTTTCTGTAAAACAAAAACAGGGCAGAAAACAGCAACTGGCACTGGGCACTAAGCTAATAGGTTAGTCTCCAAAAATGATATATAATTGCTGTAAATGCTTATAAAAACATCCAAGATTGATAATATAACAGCATGGAACAATCAAAAATTATAGATACGTTGGAGACGTATCAGCATCCCCAAGCTTAATTCCTGCTCGTCCTCGAGTAGGTAAATGATAAAAACAGAATTTTTGATGTGGAATGCTGCCTAACATATTCATCACATATTCTTTTCTTTAATAGCATGGACATTGGACTTGTATGATTCAAAGCAATAGTCTATAGTTTGACATGAAAACATAGATACTCAAGCATACTAACAAGCAACCATGTCTTTCAAAATATCAACGCTAAAGAAAGTTATCCCTAACCCATTATGCTCAATCATTGATCCATTCATGAAACACACTCGAATATTAGCTACATCCAATGCACAAGTATGACAATAGTGCTCTCTAGTTGGTGCTTTATAAGAGAAGATGGAGACTCAAGAAAAATAAAAATTGCATAAAAGTAAATAGATAGGCCCTTCGCAGAGGGAAGCAGAGATTTGTCAAATGTGCCAGAGCTGAAATCTGAAATTAGAGAGATAAAAACATTTTGAGAGGCATGCTTTTCCTGTCAACAAAAACGACCGAGAATTCCCAATATTTTCCATGCTAGACACATCATAGGTGGTTCCCAAATAGAAAGTAAAGTTTATTTCCTTTCCACCATTCTTTCACAATCCATGGCTAGCCGTATCCACGGGTGCCCTCCATACCATCACTTTCCAAGGAATTTTGTTGTTATTAATTTTGATTTCATTGTGGGACTGGGCATCCCTATTACCAACCATACTTTCGTGCAATGACAAGTGAATAAACACTCATCGTGAGAATAACACACCTAGCATGGAAAATATTGGCTACCCCCTGCCGCTTCATGAGCGGTACGGGCACACTAAACAGAAAAATTATTTTGAAAATTAGAGTTGGCACACGCAAATTTACTTGGAACGGCATTGAAATACCGCATATAGGTAGATATAGTGGACTCATATGGCACAACTAGGGTTTAAGGATTTTGGATGCACAAGCAGTATTTCCGCTTAATACAAATGAAGGCTAGCAAAAGATTGAGAAGCAACCAACCAAAAAACGAAAACGGTCATAAACATGCATTGAACATAACTAACACCGAATAATGCACCATAAGTAGGATATAATTTCTTTGCATAACTATTGACTTGACGTGCATGCATTGGGAATCACAAACCTTAACACGAATATTCTTACTAAGTCACAATTACTCACTAACATGACTCACATATCATCATCTCCATATCGCAAAACTATTGCAAGGAATCACACTTATCATATCCAATGATCTATATCAATGTTTTTATTATATCCCTCTTGAATATTCATCACTTTGGGACCAAATTCGTATCTTGTGCAAATTACCGTTACTATTGTTAACTCTCAAAAAGATATAAGTGAAGCATGAGAGTGCAAATATTTCTTCAAAATTTCAATCTTATCAATTCTCAAAATAATATAAGTGAAGCATGAGAATTCATTTCTTCAAAATTTCAATCTTGTCAATTCTCAAAATAATATAAGTGAAGCATGAGAGTTTATTTCTTCAAAATTTAGCCACCACCGTGCTCAAAAAGATTTAAGTGAAGCACTAGAGCAACTGCCTAGCTAATTTTTTTTAAGTGAAGCACATAGAGTATTCTAACAAATTATGATGATTAACGTGTGGCTCTATCAAGATAGGTGTGTTCAAGAAAGATGATTGTGAAAAACTAAAAAGAAAACAAAGCAAAGACTCATATAATACAAGACGCTCCAAGCAAAACACATATCATGTGACGAATAAAAATATAGCTCCAAGTAAAATTACCGATGGTTGTTAGAAGAAAGAGGGGATGCCTTCCGGGGCATCCCCAAGCTTAGACGCTTGAGTCTTCCTTGAATATTACCTTGGGGTGCCTCGGGCATCCCCAAGCTTAGGCTTTTGCTACTCCTTATTCCTTCATCCATCGTGATCTCACCCAAAACTTGAAAACTTCAATCACACAAAACTTAACAAAACCTTCGTGAGATCCGTTAGTATAACAAAATAAATCACTACTTAGGTACTGTTGCAAACCCATTCATATTTTATTTTTGCATTATACCTACTGTATTCTAACTTCTCCATGGCTTATACGCCCCGATACAATCCATAGTTCCATCAAAACAAGCAAGCAACACATCAAAAACAGAATCTGTCAAAAACAGAACAGTCTGTAGCAACCTATTTAAAAGCCGTACTTCTGTAACTCCAAAAATTCTGTAAAATTAGGAAAACGTGGGAAATTCATATACCAATACTGTGTAAAAAAATTAGATTTTTTGGACTCTCAAGTACAGAAAAAAAATTCGGGCCCTGGACGCAAAACTTTCTGTTTTCCAAACAGCATCAATTATATTATCTTCCAAATCATCCCAAAGGTTCTACTTGGCACAAACACTAATTAAAAACACAAAAACACAATCATACCAGTAGAATAATTGCTAAAACACACAATAACAGAAAAAAAATTATTTTATTCATTGTGTTGCCTCCCAACAAGCGCTATTGTTTTACGCCCCTAGCTAGGCATAATGCATAGTTTCAAGTGTAGTCATCTTTCAAGTTGATTCCATAAGTGGCTCTCATAATGGATTCATATGGTGCTTTAATTTTCTTCCTAGGGAAATGTTCCATACCCTTTTTCAATGGAAATTGAAATTTTATATTCCCTTCTTTCATGTCAATAACGACACCTATGGTTCGTAAGAACGGTCTACCAAGTATTATTGGGCAAAAGAATTGCATTCAATATCAAGAACAATAAAATCAACAGGCATATAGTTCCTATTTGCAAGAATAATAACATAATTAATTCTTCCCAAAGGCTTTTTAATTGTAGAATCCGCAAGATGTAAATTAAGAGAGCACTCATCTATATTGGTAAAACCTAGCACATCACATAGAGATTTTGGAATTGTGAAAACGCTAGCACCCAAATCACATAAAGCATTGCACTCATAATTTTTAATTTTAACTTTAATGGTGGGTTCCCATTCATCATATAATTTTCTAGGAATTGAAATTTCTAGTTCTAGCTTTTCTTCTAACGCTTTCATCATTGCTTCTACTATATGTTTAGTAAAAGCCTTTTTTTGCTCATAAGCGTTGGGTGAATTTAGCATGGATTGTAACAAAGAAATGCACTCAATCAAAGAACAATTGTCATAATTAAAATCTTTTTAATCTAAGAGAGTGGGCACATCGCTATTTAAAGTTTTTACCTCTCCAAACCCCCTTTTATCAATTTTCTTATCAAGATTTTCACCCTCCGAATTATGGGAACGCCTACTAGCTAAAGTTGACTCTTCTTTAGTCCCCTTTTCATCAAGTTTTATATTGCTAAACAAAGAATCAAGAGATGAAACACCAATCATTTTAATATCCTCATCATTACTACGATAAAAATCAGGAGGACTCACTCTTTCTAAAAATTCTCGTTTAGCTTTTAGCATAGCGGTTCTTTTCTCACTCTCATCCATGGAGACATATAAAGCTTTAATTGATTCACTAATATCAATTTTAGGTGGCAAGATTTTAGTCTTCAGATTTTCCACATCATGAATAATTCTATCAATGCTCCTAGACATGTCATCAATTTTACTCAATTTTTCTTCTATCGTAGTGTTGAAAACTTTTTTAGCATTAATAAATTCTTTAATATTACTTTCAAGATCAGAGGGCATCATATTATTATTATAAGAATTACCATAAGGATTTCCATAATTATTAGAGGAATTTCCAGGAAACGGTCTAGCATTGAAATTACCTCTATAAGCATTGTTATTAAAATTGTTTCGCGAGACAAAATTCACATCTACGCGATCATTATTTTGCTCAATCAAAGTTGATAAAGGCACATCATTAGGATCAATAGGAGCATTTTTGCTAGCAACCAATTTTATAAGCGCATCAACTTTATCATTCAAAGTATTAATTTCCTCAACAGAACTCACTTTTTTACTAGTAGGAACTTTTTCAGTATGCCATTGTGAATAATTTTCCATAATATTATCAAGCAATTTAGTAGCTTCTCCCAAAGTAATTTCCATAAACGTACCACCCGCGGAGGAATCTAAAAGATTTCTAGAAATAAAATTCAATCCCGCATAAATTTTTTGTATGATCATCCATAAATTTAAGCCATGAGTAGGGCAATTTCTTATCATTAATTTCATCCTTTCCCAAGATTGGGCAACATGTTCATGACCAAGTTGCTTAAAATTCATAATTTGATTTCTAAGAGAAATAATTTTCGCGGGCGGAAAATACTTAGTAATAAAAGCATCTTTACACCTATCCCAAGAATCGATACTATTTCGTGGTAAAGATGAAAACCAAATTTTTGCACGATCCCTGAATGAAAATGGGAATAATTTTAATTTCACAATATCATTATCCACATCTTTTTCCTTTTGCATATCACATAATTCTACGAAAGTGTTTAGATGGGATGCAGCATCTTCATTAGGACATCCCGAAAATTGTTCTTTCATAACAAGATTTAGCAAAGCGACATTAATATCACAAGTCTCCGCACTAGCGGCGGGAGGAGCAATTGGAGTACTAATAAAATCATTATTATTAGTATTGGAAAATTCACACAATTTTGTATTTTCTTCAGACATCGTGACTATGCAAACAAGATAGCAAACAAGCAAACAAGCAAACAAGAAAAAGGCAAACGGAAAATATTTTTGTATTTTGTAAAAACATTTTAGAAGTGGGGGAGATGAAAACGAGAGGCAAATGGCAAATAAATTAAATGCTAGGAGATGAGAGTTTATGCAAAGGTACTTGATAGATGTTGATGATATCTCCCCGGCAACGGCGCCAGAAATTGGCAAGTTGACGGGAGACTTGTGTTGACGTCACTTCTCCCCGGCAACGACGCCAGAAATTCTTCCTGCTACTTGTAGCTTGCGTTGGTATTATCCCTGAAGAGGAAGGGATGATGCAGCACAGTAGAGATAAGTATTTCCCTCAGTTACGAAACCAAGGTTATCGAACCAGTAGGAGAATCACACAACACCTCGTTAGCAGTACCTGCACACAAACAACAAACCCTTGCACCCAACGCAAAGGAGGGGTTGTCAATCCCTCGACGGTAAATTGCAAGATTAAATTGTATGTGATAAATTGATAGATTGAAACAAAAATACAAAATAAAATAAATAAAAGAAAATGGCAGCAATATTTTTAGGGTTTTAGTAATATGATTAGGTAGACCCGGGGGCCATGGTTTTCACTAGAGGCTTCTCTCAAGAAAATAGCATACGGTGGGTAGACAAATTACTGTTGGGCAATTGATAGAAAAGCAAATAATCATGACGATATCCAAGGCAATGATCATGTATATAGGCATCATGTCCAATATAAGTAGACCGACTCCTGCCTGGATCTACTACTATTACTCCACACATCGACCGCTATCCAGCATGCATCTAGTGTATTAAGTCCATAGAAGAACGGAGTAACGCCTTAAGAACAATGACATGATGTAAACAAGATAAGCTCACGTATGAATAAACCCCATCTTTTTACCCTTAATAGCAACGATACATACGTGTCATGTCCCTTTCTGTCACTGGGATTGAGCACCACAAGATCGAACCCATTACAAAGCACCTCTTCCCATGGCAAGATAAATCAACTCAGTTGGCCAAACCAAATCAATAGATCGGAGAAGAAATACGAGGCTATAACAATCATGCACAAAAGAGTGCAGCAAAGACTCAAATAATTTCATGGATAATCTGATCATAAACTCACAATTCATCGGATCCCAACAAACACACCGCAAAAAGTGATTACATCGGATAGAACTCCAAGAACATCGAGGAGAACATTGTATTGAAGATCAAAAAGAGACAAGAAGCCATCTAGCTACTAACTATGGACCCGAAGGTCTGTGGTAAACTACTCACGCATCATCGGAATGGCAACAAGGATGATGTAGAGCCCCTCCGTGATCGATTCCCCCTCCGGCGGAGTACCGGAGAAGGCCTCCAGATGGGATCTCTCTGGAACAGAAACCTGCGGCGGCGGAAAAAGTATTTCGTGGACTCCCCTGAGGGTTTCTAATTTTTTCTTAATTTCTAGTGCTGGAATTAGGTCAAACGGAGCTCTGTGGGCCACACGAGGCACCAGGGCACGCCTGCCCCGCCCAGGCTTGCCTTGGTGGCTCATGGGCCCCACCAGGGACTTCTCGCTCCTCCCGAAGCTTCTAGTGTTTATCTTGTCCAATAAAAAATCTCCAAAAAGTTTCGTGGCATTTGGACTTCGTTTGGTATTGATTTTCTGTAAAACAAAAACAGGGCAGAAAACAACAACTGGCACTGAGCACTAAGTTGATAGGTTAGTCTCCAAAAATGATATATAATTGCTGTAAATGCTTATAAAAACATCCAAGATTGACAATATAACAGCATGGAACAATAAAAAATTATAGATATGTTACAGACGTATCAATACTGTCTCAACTTCTCTTCTTTTTTTCTCTTTTCTTTCTTATCTAGCTGTGCTTCTAATATTTCCCACCCTTTTTTCTGCAGTACAAGCTACTACATGTTTACTCTCCATGGCAATGTGATTGACCTCACTGGATGTGTCCTTCATTTTCTTTTCGGTGAAGGGCAGCAGATGGAAGGAGATGTAATGGACTTTCTCATAAACCAGTGGAAGGATAACCCGAACACCTCTAAAATTTTCTCTTGTGCGGACAGGGTTGTTCTGAGTCCCTACTTCATACAGGTTTTTGTATTTATCACCCAATCACCCTATTTTGCGCTTGTTTGGATAAGGAAAATTGTGAGGTCTTTTTATTTGTCTTGTTTTAATGTTCTTATTTTTGTTGTCTGTTTATTTGTAATGCAGTACTGCCTCGATTATGATGTGTTGGCTCATCAATTCCAAAATTCGATGCAAAAAAATCAACGGGTATGCTTTGATTGTTTGTTCATGAGGGAGAAGACCTTCTTAACGCAAAGCTGGTTAGGTTTTCATAACTCTTGCTTTTTATTATGTATTTCCTTTTCTGTGTTTTCAAAAATTAAATGTTCATCTGTGTTGTTCACTACTTATGGTTTATAGTTTTGTTCACCATCTTTGTAATCTCTTGGCAGGTTTTTATGCCATTTTTCAAGCCATTGAAAAAGTAGCGCACTACAATGTGTATGTGCTGAATACATATCGTGGGAGCATTTACATCCTTGATTCACTTCCTTACTCTAAGAAGGGGAATTCACGAACCCGATTCCATGAAGATTGCGTAAATATCGTGAGTCTTGATGTTTCAACTTACCATCATAAGCAGTTTTTTCCTGAATTTCCTTTTTCTGCCTCCCTTTGACAAACATTTATATTTGGTTGCTAATACTGCATCAAAGTTTTGTGTTTGAACTTAGTATCACTTGATAGTTGAACTTCTGATATCCTTTAATTCGATTTTATGCAAGTCTTAGGATATGTACCTGAACTTAGTTATTTGTTTAATATGTTTTTGATTTAGTTTTCATGTCTTGTCTGGCAATTCAAGAGATTTGTTGGGTTGCTGGCGGAGCTACACGGCAAGGCAGAGTACAAAGCGACCAAGCAGCCAAACTGGGTAACTAATGCAAAGAGGCCGACTTTTGTTGAAATCCCAAAGTAGGGTGCTAATGAGTGTGGTTTCTTCTGTGTCAAGTTCTGCTCTACATATGATGGCTATGACCTTGTCGAAGATTTTGCTGATCTAGATGTATGTGGTTTTTTTATTTTTGTCATCGTCTTTTCATGTCTTTGTTGTTTTGCTTGCATGCTCCTGTTGTGCTTTAGTTTATGTTCTTATTTTGTGTCCCTCTCAAAAAGGTGTGTTCAGCAAAGATGATTGTGGCAAACTAAAAAGCAAACAAAAGCAAGCAAACTATAGCACAAGACGCTCCAAGTAAAACACATATCATGTGATGAATAAAAATATAGCTCCAAGTGATATACCGATAGATTGTAGACGAAAGAGGGGATGCCATCCGGGGCTACCCCAAGCTTAGACACTTGAGTCTTCCTTGAATATTACCTTGGGGTGTCTTGGGCATCCCCAAGCTTAGGCTCTTGCCACTACTTATTCCTTTATCCATCGTAGTCTCACCCAAAACTTGAAAACTTCAGCACGCAAAACTCAATAGAAACCACGTGAGATCCGTTAGTATAACAAATAAATCTTAAACTTTAGGTAGTGTTGTAAATTGATTCATATTTAATATTGGTATAATGCTATTGTACTCCAACTTCCCCATGGCTCATACCCCCCGATACGATCCATAGATTCATCAAAACAAGCAAACTATGCAACAAAAACAGAGTCTGACTAAAACAGAACAATTTGTAAATATCTATTTAAAAGCCATTCTTCTGTAACTCCAAAAATTCTGAAAAATTAGGAAAATGTAAACAATTCATATACAAATACTTTGTAAAGAATTCAGAATTTTATCACGCTCCAGTAAAATCAGAAAAATTCTGCGCTGGACTCAAAAGTTTCTGTTTTCAAACAGCATCAATTATACTATCATCCAAATCGTCCCCAAGGCATTACTTGGCAGAAACACTAATTAAAAGATAAAAACACAATCATAACAGTAGATATAATTGTGTAAACACACAAAACAGTAAACAAAGCAAAAATTTAAGATACATATTGGGTTGTCTCCCAACAAGCTCTTTCTTTATAGCCATTATGATAGGCTTGAGATTTCAATGATGCTCACATGCAAGATAATAATTGGAACACAAAGATAGCATCATAAAACATGTGACAAACATACTTAAGTCTAACATACTTCCTATGCATAGGCATTTTATAAGCAAACAAATTATCAAGACAAGACATATCTAGCATATGCAAGGAAGAAGAACAAAACATTAACAATTTGAACTTCAAGAGAGGTAATTGAGTAACATGAAAATTTCTACAACCATATTTTCCTGTCTCATAATAATTACATGTAGGATCATAGTCAAATTCAACAATATAGCTATCATATAAAATATTCTCTTCATGATCCACATGCATAAAAGTTTTATAATCTTCCAAGATAGTGGGAATAACATCAACTAAAGTCATGACCTCTTCAAACCCACATTTATCAAAAAAATCATAAGATTGAACACTCTCCGAATATGTGGGATTCTTTTTACCTAAAGTTGACACTCCCAAACCCACTTTCTATATTATTGCAAACATTATTATCAATAACATATTCATCATGAGGCTTAAATAAATTTTCAAGATTATAAGAAGCATCACCCCAATCATGATCATTACAATGAGTAGTGGACATAACAAAATCATCATCCCCAAGCTTGTAGTTTTGCATATTATTAACACAATGGACATTAATAGAATTTATAACAAAATCATTGCAAACATGCTTTTCATTCAAGGAGCTATCATGAATCAATTTATAAATTTCTTCTTTTAACACTTCATCACAATTTTCAGATTCATGATTTTCAAGCAAACCTTCATAGAGATAATCAAGTGCACTCAACTCACTAGCAATTGGTTCATCATATTTGGAACTTTTGAAAATATTAGCAAGTGGATGAGGGTCCATATCAAAAGATTTTTAGCAAGCGAAGATGCGAGCAAATAGAAGGCACATGGCAATACAAACAAAGATAGCACACAAAATATTTTTTTGTATTTTTGATTTTTTTAGAGAAGTGGGGGAGATGAAAATGAGAGGCAAAGGCAAGTAAAAAGGCAAATGAAAATAAGAGCAAGTAGATGATAGTTTATGCGAAGGTACTTGATAGGTTTTTGTGATGTCTCCACGGCAACGGCGCCAGAAATTCTTCCTGCTACTTGTGAACTGCGTTGGGATTTCCCTGAAGAGGAGCAGATGATGCAGTACAGTAGATATAAGTATTTCCCTCAGTTAAGAACCAAGCTTATCAATCCAGTAGGAGAACCACACAGAACCTCGTTAGCAGCACCTACACACACAAAAGCAAACACTTGCACCCAACGCAAATAAGAGGGTTGTCAATCCCCTTAGCGGTTACTTGCAAGGATTAATTCTGATAGTGATAGATAGAAAAGTAAATTGCAAAAGAAAATAAAAGTAAATAAATTGCAGCAAGGTATTTTTGGATTTTAATTTATGATAAAAGTAGACCCAGGGGCCATAGTTTTCACTAGAGGCTTCTCTCTCGAACACATAGCATACGATGGGTAAACAAATTACTGTTGGGCAATTGATAGAAAAGTGCATAGTTATGATGGATTCATGGCAATGATCATGTATATAGGCATCACGTCCGAGACCAGTAGACCGACTCCTGGCTACATCTACTACTATTACTCCACCCATCGACCGCTATCCAGCATGCATCTAGGGTATTAAGTATAAAACAGAGTAACGCCTTAAGCAAGATGACATGATGTAGACAAAGTATACTCAAGCAATATGATTAAACCCCATCTTTTTATCCTTAATGGCGACAATACAAATACGTGTCTTGTCCCTTTCTGTCACTGGGATATAGAACACCGCAAGATTGAACCCATCACAAAGCACCTCTCCCATTGCATGATAAATCAATCTAGTTGGCCAAACCAAACGGATAGATTGGATAGAAATACAAAGCTATAACAATCATGCATAATAGAGTTCAGAGAAGACTCAAATATTTCTCATGAATAATCTGATCATAAACCCACAATTCATCGGATCCCAACAAACACACCCCAAAAGAAGATTACATCGAATAGAACTCCAAGAACATCGCGGAGAACATGGTATTGAAGATCAAAGAGAGAGAAGAAGCCATGTAGCTACTAGCTATGGACCCGTAGGTCTGTGGTAAACTACTCACACATCATCGGAAGGGCAGCAAGGTTGATGAAGAAGCCCTCCGTGATCGATTCCCCCACTGGCAGATTACCGGAAAAGGCCTCCAGATGGGATCACAGAAGAACGGAGGCTTGCGGTGGTGGAAAGGTTTTCTCTTCTGTCTTTTCAGTATATAGGGAATATTTGGGAATTTATAGCGCTGGAATTAGGTCAAGTGGTGCCATGAGGGGCCCACAAGCCTGGGGGGCGCGCCCTCCGGGCTTGTCGCTCCCTCGTGACTCTTCTGGTCTTCTCCCGAAGCTTCTAGGGTCCCTTCTGGTCCAGAAAAAATTAATCCAAAGTTTTTTTGTTCGCTTGGACTCTTTTTTATAATGATTTTCTGAAAAGGCAAAAACAGGCAAAAAACAGCCACTGGCACTAGGCACTAGGTTAATAGGTTAGTCCCCAAAAATGATATATAAATGCATATAAAACATCCAAGATTGATACTATAATAGCATGGAACAATCAAAAATTATAGATACGTTGGAGACGTATCAGGATGTAGTAAGAAGTTCAGATGTAGTAAGATGGTAGTAGGAGGTGAGGGGAAATAGTACCTCCGGTGCAAGCCTTGTTGGAACTGTTAAATCTGGTGGCTCCGCCGCCGCCCTGTTGTCGCAGCCACCCTCGCTTCGGCCTTCATCGTCATTCTCTTGGCGGCGCCGTCAGTAGGAGGCGAGGAGGGAAGGAGGAAGGCACCAGTTGTTCATGGCGTCTGCAGAAACATCGACGGCTCCGCCGCGTCTAGTCGACGCGGGCGAGCGAGCGACGGCATTCGCCGTCGCTCGCTTGCGCCATCCATGGGAGGTGGTGGGGGGAGGGGGTTGGATCCGGCGGGGTAGAGGGGTTGTAATATCTGACCGGCGGGAGGGGGGCAAGCAGCCGGTGATCGGGGGGTGTAGGATCTGGCCGGTCGGAGGGTGCTAGCAGCTGCCGTGGGGTGGGGGGGGTTGGATCGGGATCGGTGTCCCCAGATAATTCGGGATCCCTATCAGGCACCTGGTCGCGGGAGTTTGGGGAGGATGTCTGTCGGCTTTATATAGGGGTGGGAGTGATTAGAATATTATTCTAATCCTGGGATTAGAATAGTGCTATCTGCTAATATTAGCAGAATAATATTCTGCACACACTTCCGAACTGCACACTCAACGCGAGTGCACTACATCGCTATACAAGGAGCACTGCATTGCTAGGCGAGAGAACTGCTTTGTTGCTTGTGGCCCGTCCGTGTGTTCTGGATGCAATCGGGTGTTGTGGGATGATTTTAGTTGTTTTTGGACGGCCGTTGTCCTTTATTCTTTGCAATTTACTGGAATCCCGACTAAAATCTGCATAAATCGACCGATTTGGCGGACAAGCTTTCCTTTGTTCATTCGTGTTCGTGTGTGATTCGGTTTTTTTGCGGTCGGATGTGGTTTGTTAGTAGGAATTCTTAGCTTGCGTTCGTTTAATCGCTCCCGTTTTGCTATAATCTGCGTATTTGTTCATAATCTGGTATCATTTTTTGCGAAATCGATTGCGCGTTGATGCGTTTTGAATCTTGTAACTAGTGTCTTTCTTTCATTTGAATCGACTCTATTGCATCTATAATCGGTATATTTTAGTGTCAAATTTTTAGAACAGCGTCTGTTGTTCATCCGTTACTTTTTTTGGCCTGTGAGCTCGATTGAATTTTTTGCGACCTATTCTTCAAAATTGAGTGATTGCACAGTGATTAGGCAAGCTATCGAACTGCGACTGTATTTGCTGACCTCTATTAGTCTCAAAACATGTCTGGATCTCTGTTGCTTTGTTTTCATTGTTGCAGTTCTTTCATATGTTTGTAGTGTACTACATGTTTGTAAGTAGTGGACTACACTGGAACTGTGTAGGATCGAAAGTATGTCTAGAGGGGGGGGGGTGATTAGACTACTTGACCAAATAAAACCTAACCTTTTCCCAATTTTAGTTGTGGGCAGATTTTAGCAATAGTACATGTCAAGCATCACCCTACACATGCAATTCTAAGAGTATAGCAGCAGAAAGTAAGTAATTGCATATGTATGTAAAGGAGGGATTGGAGATTTCAAACGCAATGAAGACACGGTGGTTTTTGGCGTGGTTCCGATAGGTGGTGCTATCGTACGTCCACGTTGATGGAGACTTCAACCCACGAAGGGTAACGGCTGCGCGAGTCCACGGAGGGCTCCACCCACGAAGGGTCCACGAAGAAGCAACCTTGTCTATTCCACCATGGCTTACGTCCACGAAGGACTAGCCTCACTCGGGGTAGATCTTCACGAAGTAGGCGATCTCCTTGCCCTTACAAACTCTTGGTTCAACTCCACATCATGTCGGAGGCTCCCAAGCGACACCTAACCAATCTAGGAGACACCACTCTCCAAAAGGTAATAGACGGTGTGTTGTTGATGAATTCCTTGCTCTTGTGCTTCAAATGATAGTCTTCCCAGCACTCAAACAACTCCTCACAGATTTGGCTATCGTGGAAGAAGGATTTTAGTGGAAAGCAACTTGGGAAAGGCTAGAGATCAAGGTTCAAATGGTAGGAATGGAATATCTTGATCTCAACACATGAGTAGGTGGTTCTCTCTCAGAAAATGTATGGTGGAAGTGTAGGCACGTTCTCATGGCTCTCCTTACTGAGAAGGATGTGGTGGAGGGGTATATATAGCCTCCACACAAAATCCAACCGTTACACACTTTTGACCCAACTCGGTGGCACCGAAACGATAATCTCGGTAGCACCGAACTGTGTAAAAGATATGAACTTTAGGAATCTCGGTGGGACCGATACGAACAACTCGGATGGACCGAAGTGCAATGGCTTAGGGCAATCCTCATCTCGGTGGCACCGATTGCATCAACTCGGTTGGACTGAAGTGAAGCAATAAGGCAACAGAGACTTGGCAGGCCATCTCGGTGAGACCGATTTGCATAACTCGATGAGACCGAAGTGAATGCAACCGATTACAGAGAGTTGGCAAGGCCATCTCGGTGGGACCGAGATCCATTTCGGTGGATCCGATTTGTTATGGTTTTGGCAGTGGCTAAGACTTGGATGAACTCGATGGGGCCGGATTGGAAATATCGGTGGGGCCGAGTTGGAATGTAGGTTTAGGACATATTTAGGTAGAGAGAGTGGTTGAGGGTTTAGGAGTACTGTCACTAAGCACTTGAGCAAAAAGACCATTAAGCAACAACTCATCCCCTTTTAATAGTATTGGCTTTCCTATGGATTCAATGTGATCTTGGATCACTAAACCAAAAATGTAGAGTCTTGATCTTTTGCCAATCCATGTCCTTAGCATTTTGAGGGGTCCACATCTCTAGTCCATGCCATGCCAATCATTGAACATCTTGAAATCTTAATCTTGAATGGACATTAGTTCAATGAGATATATGTTGTTATGAATTACCAAAACCACCAAGGGAGCAAATGTGCTTTCAAACTGCATTATAGTGTACATGATAGCTTTTGATATTTCTCATTTTTGTAAATGCATTCTGTGGTTGAGCGAACTGCAAAGTTTGCACTCTCGTACTGCATTGTTATACTGAACAGAACTGCATACTATGACAAGTTTTTAAACAGCAGAGGTGAAGTACAAAGTTTCGTTCATTCGCACTACATTGTTACTACTTAGAGCACTGCACTTTTTAATATAGCGCACCACACTATATGTATTAGAGAATTGCATTTCTCCCAGCAACTTGGCAAAATAATGATAAAATGATGCAGATGAGCTCACATACATAGAAAAAGGACCGTTCAAACCGTCTGAAGAACATAGAGTTGCATTGTCTGGTGGACATAAATTTAAAAGCATACAGGATAAGCAAGCATTGCAAATGTACCACAAAGGGCTTGCTTGATCTTAGACAACCTACAGTGCAAATATTCTAAATAACAGGGAGTCTTTTTCCCTGTAAAACATCACCATCACCACTTCTCCGGCCTCAAACCCATTCTGGGAGACAAACTCCTTCCAGCCAGCAGTTATGTTGATGCAGCCATCAGAGTCAATGTGGTAGTCAGCTTGCATGTATTCATACCCATTCTTGTGCTCTGTCTCCAAAATAAGCTTCCCTGAACTCGGAGCAGCAAACCTTATTGTGGATGGCAGTTTCTGCATTTTGGCATGCAATGAAAAAGAATCTGTATAAGTAAACACCACACGGTTTGCTATATCTTAATAGGATCTGTTTATATTGAATTAAATATGTATAGATATATGACTACTATTAAGAAAGCAGTTTCAATATATGAACCAAAATATAGACGGACTTGACCACTAACTTTAGTACAATATATACTATTCTGCTAACACTTTGGCACTGCTAGTTCAGGTCTAGTGTACTGCACTCGAATAGCAAGAGCACTGCATCACTGGGCGATTGAACTGCTTTGTTCGGGTGTTGTGGATCATCTGTTCAGGTTTGGATCTAACTGTTAACATCTGAGATGGGACTGAAGAAAAATAGATAGAACCACCTAGTGTTAATTACTGACAAATCTCAACAAAAACACAGATCTTGGCATTGATGATACCACTAAAGAAAGTGATGGAAATATACATTCATATGTGGATTTGCAACCTAATATGGTCAAAAACTAAGAGGGGAAAGACATACCCATGATTCCTCCAGGTCTTCAATTGTTAGGCGAAAAAGAAATGGGGCCCGAAGCCCACGGTTCGTGGTCACTAGGCACGAGAGCTGACTGCGCCGCTGAGTCTTGGTGAGCTCTAGACCATCAGAGTACACACATACCTCCGCTATCGGCACCATCCTTGCCAAGCAGCCGCACTAACAGTCCATGGCAGGCTCAGGGGAAAGGCATAGAACAGGGGTGGATGGGCGGAACCCTAGATCCGGGCATTGGAGAATAGAAGAAGAGGGAGGAGTTCTGTGAGTCTGGAGGACGAATGGATAGGATTTATGCAGCTAGGATGACTACCGTTTTTACAATGAAAGTAATACATGTTGTGGTAGGTGGTAGGCGGTAGAAGGAATCTGTTTCAGTTTTTCGAACTGCATTTCAGAAGTAACGACACTTCTTGCTTGAACATACCGCACTGCATTGTTGGAGGCTACGGACTGCATTTCTATTGCGACTTACAACTTCCTGCATTTTTATGTGAGCGAGCTGCAGTTGTTGGCTTGGTGGGGGGACCCCCACATTTTTTTGTTGTGGTTATTCATTTAAAAAAAACTTTTTTTGTTGTTGTTGATAAACGCATTGTAATGCCCCTCTTTTTTAATTTTTTAGTCTTTGTTTTCTTTAGTGGGCCATGAAATGTGAGAATGGTATTTCGATTAGAGTCAGATATCCATGTCGCACGCGTGTTGGCCCTGTTGGGGGAGTAAGTGACATCCGGCCCAAGTAGGCCTGGCGGCATGGTTGCTTCGCTCTGCGTTGCGGGTATGCGCTAAAGTTTAGTCCCACCTCGCCTGCTGAGAGCGCCCACGACCAGTTTATAAGCCCTGGCGAGGCAACGCTTCCTAACTCCTCTTGACACTGATTGGGCGCTTACACACGGCGCTCGCTGCCCCACCCACACCTGACCTGTGGGCCCATGTGTTCCTCGCCCAATGCATCATGGCTCAGAACGGACTCGCCTATGGATCTCTGTAGGCGCAGACTTAGTACGAGACTGGCTTGGGCCAGGTTGCACCTGGGCGGTCATCTTTTTTTTATTTCGTGCTCTTCGTGTGTTTTTTTAATATAGGGCATGCACTGCTTTGTTAGAACGTTATGTACTACATTTATGAACATTTTGTACTACATGTCCCTGCATTTCCGCACTGCATGTACATGACTGTTGTGCACTGCATGCATCTTCATTTGTGCACTGCATGTTCGTCTGTTTGTGCACTGCCATGTGCACCTCCTTTGTGTAGTGCCCAAATCACATACTATCTGTTCTACGTTTACATTTTAGTGCACTGTAGTATATTCTAACAGAGAACTGCAATATTTGTACTGGAAATAAACTTGTTCATAACGTAAGCAAACTGCATGATTACAAAGCAAACTGTATCACAAGCAAACCTAAGTTTAGCATAAGCAAACTACAAACTTGACACAAAGCAAATCTGATGATAAATCTAAAATGACTCGAGTTGTCTTCAAGATACTTTCTTCGCCGGCACCATCTCTTTCTTCAGTAGACATAGTCTCCCCAGGTCCTGGCGTGCTTCTTGGACTTCTCCTTCTCGAGTTTTGACCGACGGAGCCCTTCCTGGGTGATGGTGATGCAGCTCCATATCTCGTACGTGGTGTAAGCGTCCTTTGCCGCGTACTCGATGTGCCTCATGGACAGGGGCATGCACTCCCAGCGCTTGTGTTCTGCGTCGGATAGCTTCTTCTTCATGTCGTTGTAGTAGTCGTAGACGAGGATGCCGAAGACGTCTGCAAGCGAGTCCAGTGGCTTGGTCGTTGTAGGCACCCTCCATTCCTTCTGGATGTTGACGAAGTTGGCGATTTACAGCCCGACGCGCTCAAGCTTCTCTATGTCACCGTTGATGGAGATGCCAGCAAACGTGTACCTGGGGTCTGTGAGGAAGTTGTCGAACAGCGTGCACCTGTCGTCAGCAGCGCTCAGTTGGAAGAGCAGCACCGGCTGAGTCTTGCCGACGGAGAGCTGGACGAGGGTGGCTTTCTACTTGTCGTCATCTTAGTTGGTGTACTCCACATCAACTCCGATGATCTTGTGGTGCTGGATCTTGAGGTGGCGCTCGTACTGCTCGACGGTGGTCGCCACCTGCTGCAAGTCGTTGGTGTGGATCACATGCAACTTGGTCTTGCCGTGGGACTACACCTCCTTGAACTCGTCGACGCACCCCATCGCCTGGAGAAGGGTTTGTTATCTTCTGTGTGGATCGATGAGTGGGAGGGAAGTGGTGGCAGCGCAATGGCGATTTTGGTTGTTGTGGATGAGAAAGCCTTAGCGGAGGTCTGAATTTAAGGGGCGGGATGGCAGCAACGGATACTGCACGATCTCCCTGACGATGTGGTTGTGAAGATCGTGGGTTGGGTTGCGTCTTTGATCAAGGATTTTTAGCGATGCAACCGCTCAGAGTGGGGGGTCGTCTGTGATCGTGGGTTTTTGATCGTGTTTTTTTTTATTTTCATCAGTAATATTGTTAACCACCGCACTATCTCCATCCGCGCATTGTTTTAGTATGTGGTAGGCGGTAGAAGGAGTCTGGTTCAGTTGCCGAACTGCATTTTAGAAGTAACCACACTTCTTTGTTGAACACACCACACTGCATTCTTGAAGGATGTGGACTGCATCTGTTATGTGAACGAACTACAGTTCATGGCCGGTGGGAGGGGGGCCCCATATTTTTTGTTGTGGATATTCATTAAAGAAAGTTTTTTTTTTCGGATGCGCTATCTTCACACGCGTGTTGTTTTTTCGACGGGAACTGATTTTACGAACTATGTGTACTTCATTGTGTTTTCGTCGGAATGTCTTTGACGTGTAGAGCGAACTGCATCTAGTTTCATCCATTTTTTGTAATAGTACTTTTTTGCATCTTTTAGTTTTTTACTTAAATTTTTTTATGTGAGCTCTGAGTGGATTTTCTAGGGAAATTGCATTTTGTTTTTTCACACAGCACTGCATGAATATAGGTGAACTGCAAGTGTTCCCTTTGTATACAGGCAGACTGCTGCTTCCCTACAGGTGAGCTTCAATTAGTTTGGCCTGGCCTATCATTTCGGCCCTCGTGTATGCTGTTACTCGGTTTTTGTTGATGGGCTGGGTACGGCTCCGTCTAATTGAGCCGGGCCGTGTCGGGCCGACCCGTTTGTGCAGCTCTTGCCACGTGCCCCTCTCACGCGCTCCCATGCTCCGCTCATAGGGAGAGAACGAAAAAAAGCCTCTCCCCTCTCTTCTAGTACCGCCCGGAGAAACTCCCCACCCCCGTGGAAACCTCCGTCGCGTGCAGCAACTGTCATCGCCCGCAGCAACCGCCGTCCTCCACAGCATCCGTCCGCGCCTGGGATCCCTTTTATCAGTATGTTGCTCCAGATTCCTCCATTCCGTGCCCCCTCCGCTCCCCCCCCGTCCCCCACCGCCGCCGCTCATCCCGTCGGTTGTGGTCCGCCTCTCATCCCCTTGGTCGTGATCGTCCCCCATCTAGTTGTTTGATTCTCATAGTGGCTGCGTTTTTTGCTAATGTAGTTGGTTTTTGTAAGCAGGCGATTACTTCTCGATTTGAAGGCGGTGCTAGCGTGGGCTCCGTGGGTAGAGCAAGGTGTATCTAGGGTTTCATCGGATTTCCTCTTTTTTATTGCTGATATTCGTCACACCATCCTTGCTTGCCACGCAAATGCCATGTCTTCGCCAAGCAAAGCAGATGGAGGAGATCAAGGTATGTGGAGTACTTGCTTCCCCTTGTTTATTTTCTGTCTTGTTTATCAAGTTCTCTTGTTCATGCTGTAGATTTGTTTTTGCTATGTTAGTTCTCCGCATTCCTGACACTATTGACATTTGATTTTATTAATTTTGTTTCTGGTTTTTTGAATCCACTAGGTAATTTTGTTGGCATTGGCCCTAATGATGTTGTTTATGATTCGCCGATTGGCTCGCGTTGTCCTGGTGGTAAGGATCATCATGGTCAGGCAAGCCATGAAATTAATTCACAAATTGAGATGGCCCCTATTAGTGTGGCCCCTCCTTCCGGTATGTTCTTGTTCTATTTCTTATTTAGTTTGCCAACTTGTTTGTATCACTGTGTTTCTTGTAAATTACATTCATGTCTGTGAATTGTGAACTGCATTATTCATATATATACATGCTATTTCTTATGTGCATGCTTTGTTTGTTGTATATGCTGCTTATTTGATGTTGTAGGATCGAGGAGATAGGTCTAGAGGGGGGTGAATAGGCTCCTAACCAGCCAAATTAGCAGTTTTTAATTTCTCTTGGAATTTAGGCAGATTTTGGCACAAGTTAAGATCACTCCAATACTTTCTACACATGCATATCTAGAGATTGAGAAGCGGAAATAACAAAGCATGCAATAGTACGGAAAGTAAAGGGGTAGAGTATGGAAGATCAAACGCAATGAAGACACGGTGGTTTTTGGCGTGGTTCCGATAGGTGGTGCTATCGTACGTCCACGTTGATGGAGACTTCAACCCACGAAGGGTAACGGCTGCGCGAGTCCACGGAGGGCTCCACCCACGAAGGGTCCACGAAGAAGCAACCTTGTATATTCTACCATGGCTTACGTCCACGAAGGACTAGCCTCACTCGTGGTAGATCTTCACGAAGTAGACGATCTCCTTGCCCTTACAAACTTCTTGGTTCAACTCCACATCTGGTTGGAGGCTCCCAAGTGACACCTAACCAATCTAGGAGACACCACTCTCCAAAAGGTAATAGACGGTGTGTTGTTGATGAACTCCTTGCTCTTGTGCTTCAAATGATAGTCTTCCCAGCACTCAAACACTCCTCAGAGATTTGGCTATGGTGGAAGAAGGATTTGAGTGGAAAGCAACTTGGGAAAGGCTAGAGATCAAGGTTCAAATGGTAGGAATGGAATATCTTGATCTCAACACATGAGTAGGTGGTTCTCTCTCTAAAAATGAATGGTGGAAGTGTAGGCACGTTCTGATGGCTCTCCTTACTGAGAAGGATGGGGTGGAGGGGTATATATAGCCTCCACACAAAATCCAGCCGTTACACACTTTTGACCCAACTCGGTGGCACCGAAACGATAATCTCGGTACCACCGAACTGTGTAAAAGATATGAACGTTAGGAATCTCGGTGGGACCGATACGAACAACTCGGATGGACCGAAGTGCAATGGCTTAGGGCAATCCTCATCTCGGTGGCACCGATTGCATCAACTCGGTAGGACCGAAGTGAAGCAATAAGGCAACAGAGAGTTGGCATGCCATCTCGGTGAGACCGATTTGCAAACTCGGTGAGACCGAAGTGAATGCAAACGATTACAGAGAGTTGGCAAGGCCATCTCGGTGGGACCAAGATCCATTTCGGTGGATCCGATTTGTTAGGGTTTGGCAATGGCTAAGTCTTGGATGAACTCGGTGATGCCGGATTGGAAATTTGGGTGGGGCCGAGTTGGACTTTGGGTTTTGGACATATTTGGGATTGAGAGAGTGGTTGAGGGTTTAGGAATGCTGTCACTAAGCACTTGAGCAAAAAGACCATTAAGCAACACCTCATCCCCTTTTAATAGTATTGGCTTTCCTGTGGACCCAATGTGATCTTGGATCACTAAACCAAAAATGTAGAGTCTTAATCTTTGCCAATTCTTATCCTTAGCATTTTGAAGGGTCCACGTCCTCTTGTCCCTGCCACGCCATTGTTGAACTTGTCTGAAATTCACTAGATAAAAGCATTAGTCCAACAACATGTATGTTGGCATAAATTACCAAAACCACCAAGGGAGCAAATGTGCTTTCAATCTCCCCCTTTTTGGTAATTGATGACAACATACATCAAAGCTTTAAATAAAGATTTAGCAGAGGTATGTATGAAAGCTTTGAAGGAAACATGTAACATGTATGAGCTCCGTTGAACTCCCCCTGAAGATGTGCATAACATGATGATATCTTATGGGAAATATACATGCAACATGTATCTTGGCTATATGCATCAGAGCAATATATATGGCATTTAGGTATCCACATGTCCATGATCTTCTTCTTGCAAACAATATATACTAGCAAGAGGTCAATCATGTACATGAGTTTGATGCATATACTTACCTTGAAGTTCTTGATCAAGTACCTGAAGAAATACACTTGAGAAAACAGGGTTAGATAACACAAGATAATTTCTTCAAGAAAAGGATACAAGATCAACAAGAAACCAAGATTGGGATGACATGTAGAAGAGAGTATCACTAGGTGAATACTTCTTTGAAGCAGACATGTCCCCAAAAAAATAGTTGTCTCCCCTTAAAGAACTTCCTCTCCCCCTGAATCTGACATGGATATTGGGAGTAGGTAGGGTGAGAAAACTAGAACAGCCAAAGAACAAACTTATCATGTTTCTCCCCTCTTAGAAACATGTAACATTCTCTCCTCTTGTAAGGTGCATCTTTTGTTTTGAATAGATAAGCTTAAGCTTTGATGTATTCCTCTCTCCCCCTTTGACATCAATTTCCAAGAAGGGTCTTCAAGGTTATTGATTAAGTGAGTTTGGTCCTTGAGAAATATAGCTAGATGCATGTAGAGGATAAGAATCATCGAGTGGAGCTGGAGCAGAAAAACTCAGGGAAAATTTGACAGAAAATTCCTTAGGGCAGTCAAAATCGGTGACATCGAGTTGAGACAATTAGGTGGAACCGAGTTTGGTGCAATGGAATATTTTGTCAACTCAGCTCACTAGGCAAGGAAATCTCACAAGTATTTGCAAAGAATTAACTGTGAATCAAGCTAAAAGAGAATAAACAGAAAAGAAGCAAAGAAACGTCTAGATGAAGTTTTTTTTTTGAAAAGAAACACTCTAGCAAGAAGAGAACAAGCAGAAGAAACACTAGAGAACTTCATCTAGATGGGTCGGCGACTAGGTCACCTATGTTAGAGTATTTTGACTTAGGAGTCAAGTGAAAACACTTGATCATAGGTCATACTCGACGTTAAGCTCAAAATGGGGTTGCCATTTTTCCTTTAAGCTTTTGATGTATTCACATCTTGTTGAGTTGCTTTAGCTCATGTCTTTGAGTAACGCTTCTCTAAGATGTGAGAACTTACATTGGTATTTGGTGAAGTCCATCATGTAGTTGAACTTGAAATGGATGCTCGTGAATTGACGTTTGGAGCTATCCTATCATTTGTAGTTCATCTTCCTACATGGGTTAGATTTGCAAGGAACAACATGTGTATCCAAAATGATAAGAATGAAGCATAACTCAAATGTTGTTAAAGGATATGTTTAGGTTGTCTTGTTCCTTGTTACTCCATCAATTGTTGATACTTGGGTTATACAAGATTGCTCAAGATAAGAGTGAGATGCAATCTTGTGACATGAAGCTTGTCCAAGTACCTACAAAAGGTTAGATACCATACAAGGGAGCAAAATGTCCAAGATATAAAATGATCATGAAGGATATCATGGATTAGTCAAGAATACTCATGCCCTTGTATGCATCCACATAAACCTCTAGTTCACGTTTGAAGCATCAATGATGTTCAATTCACTTCTCAAGTGACAAAACACTTTCTCATCAAGTGGTTTGGTAAAGATGTCCGCCAATTGTTTGTCAGTACGAACATGTTTAAGGTCAATATCACCTTTCTCAACATGATCTCGAATGAAATGGTGATGAACCTCAATATGCTTAGTTCAAGAATGTTGCACGGGATTGTGAGCTATCTTAATAGCACTCTCGTTGTCACAAAGTAATGGTACATGTCTCACATGCACACCATAATCTTTAAGAGTTTGTGTCATCCATAGTAATTGAGCACAACATGATCCCGCGGCAATGTATTCCGTTTCGGCAGTAGATAGAGATACGGAATTTTGTTTCTTGGAGGACCAAGACACAAGAGATCTACCAAGAAATTGACATGTACCCGAAGTGGATTTTCTGTCAACCTTGTCTCCGGCATAGTCCGAATCGGAGTATCCAACAAGATTGAAATAAGATCCTTTGGGATACCATATGCCAAAGTTTGGTGTATGTATCAAGTATCTCACGATTCTTTTCACCGCCTTAAGGTGACACTCTTTTGGTGCCGCTTGGTATCGTGCACACATGCACACACTTAGCATAATGTCGGGTCGAGAGGCACATAGATATAATAATGAACCAATCATAGATCGATAAACCTTTTGATCAACCGGTTTGCCATCCTTGGTCAAGTCAAGATGTCAACTCGTGGGCATGGGAGTTTTCATACCTTTACTCTCTTGCATGTTGAACTTTTTCAATAAGTCCTTGGTATACTTTGTTTCAGAGACAAAGGTACCTTCCCTAGTTTGCTTGATTTGCAAACCAAGAAAGAATTTGAGTTCACTCATCATAGACATCTCAAACTTTTCCGACATCAGCCTTCCAAACTTTTCACTGAAAGAGGGGTTAGTAGATCCAAAGATAATATCATCAACATAAATTTGGCCTACAAATAATTCTCCATTAACCCTCTTAGTGAACAAAGTTGAATCAATCTTCCCAATTTCAAAACCCTTTTCAAGAAGAAACTTTGTCAAGCATTTGTACCAAGCTCTAGGGGCTTGCTTGAGACCATAAAGAGCTTTGCGAAGTTTGTACACATGATTAGGTTTCTTGGGATTCTCAAAGCCGGGAGGTTGTTTAACATATACTTCCTCCTCAATTTCACCATTTAAGAAGGCACTTTTAATATCCATTTGGTAAAGAGTGATATCATGGTGATTGGCATAAGCAAGTAAAATGCGAATGGATTCAAGTCTTGCAACGGGGGCATAGGTCTCACCATAGTCCATACCTTCGATTTGTGTGTAACATTGTGCTACGATACGAGCCTTGTTGCGTACAACTTGTCCATCTTCATTTTGCTTATTCCGAAACACCCATTTGGTTCCAATGATGTTTTGTTCTTCCTTAGGCTTCTCAACCAATGTCCACACTTGGTTCCTCTTAAAGTTGTGTAGCTCTTCGTGCATTGCATTCACCCAATCGGGGTCCTTGAGAGCATGTTCTACCTTTAAGGGTTCAACACTAGAGATAAATGAGTAATGCTCACAAAAGTTAGCTAAACGAGATTTAGAGCGAGTAATTCTCCCGGTTTGGATATCTCCAAGTATTTGTTCGACGGGATGATCCTTGTCGATTCTTGCTCTAACTCGAGGTAGCTTTTTCTTGGGTTGTGGTGAGGCTTCCTCATCATCATCATCTTCTTCTTCTTCGTTGGTGTTGTCGTTGTTTGTTTGTGGAGGTGGAGAAGGAGGTTGAGGTGGATCATCTTGTTGCACTTCGTCATTCCCGTCGTCTTGACGTGTTCCACTTATGGATGCCTCCATGTCAACTTGTCGTTCACCTTGATGTGAAGTTGGGGCTTCCACTTGAATAGACGAGGTACTCTCCGTTACTTCCACAAGGCGAATCTTGCCAATGGGCAAGTCTTGGATTGCTTCCGATGGTTCTTGATCTCCTACATCAAGTGGCAATTGCTCGACTTGCGAGCCGTTAGTCTCATCAAACTTCACATCTACCGTCTCTTCAACTTTTCGAGTGAAGTTGTTGTAGACACGGTAAGTGTGAGAGTTCGATCCATAACCAAGTAGGAAACCTTCATGAGATTTAGGAGCAAATTTTGAACGACGATGCTTATCAAGAATGTAACATTTTGAGCCAAATACTCGAAAGTATCCAACTTGTGGTTTGTTACCGGTGATCAGTTCATACGCCGTTTTACCAAGAAGCTTGTGAAGATAGAGTCGGTTTGTTGCATGACAAGCTGTTTCAACCGCTTCTGCCCAAAAATGTCTTGGCGTCTTGTATTCATCAAGCATTGTTCTTGCCATCTCAATAAGTGTACGGTTCTTCCTCTAAACAACTCCATTTTGTTGAGGCGTGTACGTAGCCGAGAACTCATGTGAAATACCCTCCTCATCAAGAAAGGTGTCCACATTGGCGTTCTTGAACTCCGTTCCGTTGTCACTCCGAACCTTCTTGATCTTCACTTCAAATTGATTTTGAGCTTTTCTTGCGAAGTTCTTGAAGATCTTTTGTACCTGTGATTTGTCATCAAGACAGAACACCCACGTAAATCTGGAAAAATCATCAACAATGACTAAACCGAAAGAGTTACCACCAAGACTCTTATAGGCGTTGGGACCAAACAGATCCATATGAAGTAGCTCGAGTGGTCTCCTCGTGGTCATAATGTTCTTTACGGGATGGCTTCCTCCAACTTGTTTTCCTGCTTGGCAAGCACTACAAAGTCGATCTTTGTCAAATATAATATCTTTTACTCCAAGAATGTGATCTCCTTTAACAAGTTTATCAAGGTTACGCATACCAACATGTCCAAGTCTTCTATGCCATAACCAACCTTTAGAAGATTTTGCAATTAAACATGTACGAGGTTGGGCTCTCTTAGTGAAATCAACAATGTATAGATCACCTCTACGAATGCCAGTAAAGACTATATTATGATTATCTTGGCGAAACACTTGGCAATCTACTTTGGTAAATAGAACATTAAAACCAAAATCGGCTAGTCTAGATATGGAAAGAAGATTGTAACCAAGAGATTCAACAAGCATAACATTTTGTTTGGAGCTATCATTGGATATGGCCACCTTACTAAGGCCAAGTACCTTACCCTTGGAGTTGTCTCCAAAAGTCACATACTTGCGTGGACCATCATTTTTAGTAACCTCACGAAACATGTCTCTATCTCCGGTCATGTGATCGGTACATCCACTATCGAGAATCCACTCTTTTCCTCCGGACATATAATCTCGAAGATTTGCCATAAGACTGAGATTCCTCATGGTCTTCTCAAATTCAATATCAAAGTCTTCGTCTTCATGATAATAGCCGTGCTCAACATCATCATCATGCATGTGATTAACAGATTCATTAGTTTCATGATCATGACAATGTTTAAGTTTATGAATTCTAACAGTTTCCATGATAATATTGCTAATAGTTCTAACATCTCCTTTGGTACGCATGAGATCACGAAGCTCAAACAAGCAATCATCAAACTTAGGATCATTAGGACTCATCTTGTGTAAAGCAACAGCCTTATGAAGAATCTTATCAAGACTCTTTAGAGAATAATCGGGATATCGCTTTTCTAAATCATGCCATAGAGTGTAAGCACATGCAAAGTTTCGCATACAACCAAGCACAATCTTAGGTAATCCTCTAATGATAAGATTGACGGTTCTAAGATTACGAAGCATGTCAATTTCCTCTTCATGAGTAGGATGCAAGGGATCAATAGGGGGCACATAAGGATTATGAATATACTTGCTCAAGTTAAACTCATCAAAGATATCAAGCATTTCATCCCTCCAAAAGTTGTAATACTCCCCATTGAGAATAGGCACTCTACGTCTAATACTCCCAAACGTAGACATATCCATCTCCCTCCAATGGTGATGAAACCAAAGCAATGGAGACCTAAGCTCTGATACCAATTGTAGGATCGAGGAGATAGGTCTAGAGGGGGGTGAATAGACTCCTAACCAGCCAAATTAGCAGTTTTTAATTTCTCTTGGAATTTAGGCAGATTTTGGCACAAGTTAAGATCACTCCAATACTTTCTACACATGCATATCTAGAGATTGAGCAATAGAAATAATAAAGCATGCAATAGTACGGAAAGTAAAGGGGTAGAGTATGGAAGATCAAACGCAATGAAGACACGGTGGTTTTTGGCGTGGTTCCGATAGGTGGTGCTATTGTACGTCCACGTTGATGGAGACTTCAACCCACGAAGGGTAATGGCTGCGCGAGTCCGCGGAGGGCTCCACCCACGAAGGGTCCACGAAGAAGCAATCTTGTCTATTCCACCATGGCTTACGTCCACGAAGGACTAGCCTCACTCGGGGTAGATCTTCACGAAGTAGGCGATCTCCTTGCCCTTACAAACTTCTTGGTTCAACTCCACATCTGGTTGGAGGCTCCCAAGTGACACCTAACCAATCTAGGAGACACCACTCTCCAAAAGGTAATAGACGGTGTGTTGTTGATGAACTCCTTGCTCTTGTGCTTCAAATGATAGTCTTCCCAGCACTCAAACACTCCTCAGAGATTTGGCTATGGTGGAAGAAGGATTTGAGTGGAAAGCAACTTGGGAAAGGCTAGAGATCAAGGTTCAAATGGTAGGAATGGAATATCTTGATCTCAACACATGAGTAGGTGGTTCTCCCTCAGAAAATGAATGGTGGAAGTGTAGGCACGTTCTGATGGCTCTCCTTACAGAGAAGGATGGGGGGGAGGGGTATATATAGCCTCCACACAAAATCCTGCCGTTACACACTTTTGACCCAACTCGGTGGCACCGAAACGATAATCTCGGTAGCACCAAACTGTGTAAAAGATATGAACGTTAGGAATCTCGGTGGGGCCGATACGAACAACTCGGATGGACCGAAGTGCAATGGCTTAGGGCAATCCTCATCTCGGTGGCACCGATTGCATCAACTCAGTAGGACCGAAGTGAAGCAATAAGGCAACAGAGAGTTGGCAAGCCATCTCGGTGAGACCGATTTGCAAAGTCGGTGAGACCGAAGTGAATGCAAACGATTATAGAGAGTTGGCAAGGCCATCTCGGTGGGACCGAGATCCATTTCGGTGGATCCGATTTGTTAGGATTTGGCAGTGGCTAAGTCTTGGATGAACTCAGTGATGCCGGATTGGAAATTTCGGTGGGGCCGAGTTGGACTTTGGGTTTTGGACATATTTGGGATTGAGAGAGTGGTTGAGGGTTTAGGAATGCTGTCACTAAGCACTTGAGCAAAAAGACCATTAAGCAACACCTCATCCCCTTTTAATAGTATTGGCTTTCCTATGGACTCAATGTGATCTTGGATCACTAAACCAAAAATGTAGAGTCTTGATCTTTGCCAATTCTTGTCCTTAGCATTTTGAAGGGTCCACGTCCTCTTGTCCCTGCCACGCCATTGTTGAACTTGTCTGAAATTCACTAGATAAAAGCATTAGTCCAACAACCTGTATGTTGGCATAAATTACCAAAACCACCAAGGGAGCAAATGTGCTTTCAGATGTTGTGCAAACTGTTGTTGCCTTGGTGTATTTAGTGAGCCATTTTTTGAAAACAAACATGGACTTAGTGTATTTTTCAAGAAAATTTTATCCTCTATTTCTTTTTGTATGCAACACTGCATTATATGGATAGGTGAACTGCATTTGTTCCTTTGTGCACTTCTTATTGACCATAGTTAAACTCCATTTATGCGCAGCGACTGATTTTTCTGCAGGGGCGCCTGGGTTTGAGGAGATTACTCATTTGATTGACCATTATTTCGCAAATGATGTTGTTGGTGTGAGCTCTGACCAGAGCTTTAGGCGCCCCGTGTTGTCTGAAACACAGTCACAATCTGTTGATGGTACGGAGCAAGTCACGCAGGAGTGGATGGTCCCGGCACAGCTTAATGCATGTGAATCAAAGAAACACAAGAAGTTGTTGAGGTTTGAGAGTGATACAGAGCAGTATGATGAGAAAGAGAAGCAGAGGAGGGCTGCAGATGCTGCCAAGAGTTCCAAATTTGGTAAAGTTAAGGTGCGTGTTTTGCAGAAGAAGAGACTGAGTTCTGTTGATGAGCAAGGTGGTACTCCTCGGCGGAGTCCTCATGTTGCTTGCATGGATAAGAATCTCGGTAAGAGAACTGTTGAAGCTGGTGCAGAGTATCCGGAACGGAAGTGACCACATGTCGACGATGAGCCTGAGTCCGACGATGATGCTTTGTGCTTGCCGATGATGTGAGGAATGCTTAGTCTACTCGGGGTTTCATGGCTGGTCGGATCTTCAATACTAGAAGCTCTTCTGATCAGACATTTGTTGGCGGCAGAAAACACGAGGAGATTGATGAGCTTGTTCAGAAGGTTATCAAGTTAACTGAAGATTTGCCAACCTCTAGTGATAGGTTGCGGACAGTTGCTGGATTTTTCCCTGTTGGGCACGGCCCTTGTGAAGAAGAAATTATGGCTGCTCACAACTTTGATCGTGGTGTGGTTGAAGGCTTGAAGATTGCAGTGACGAATATTCTGTCTTCGTATGCTCAGTTGAAGCAGTCACAGGATGAAAAATGTGCTCGGTTTGAGAAGGATGCTAAGCACATTTTGAACGAAATGAACTGACAGGACACTGGCGCTGACGCAGATAATGTAAGTTTTCCCTTTTTTTGTCCTTTGTACCACATTTGTGTGTTATGTGGACTGGTCCTCACTCTATAGTTTGCCCCCACTTATGTATTTTCTTATCATGTGCCTGTGATGTTTTTTGTTGTAGGCTGGAGTAGAATTTTTTGATGTTCATGCATCTTGGGACGATGGGATTGATCAGGTATAAGTACTTCTCCCATCAATTATGTCTGATGTGCTATGTTTTCTCTTCTCAAACTTGTATTTTTTGCTTTTTTTGTGTACCTCGTGATTGTAACATGTGGACTGCTTATGCATAGTTGAAGTTTTGTTTGCTTTTTTGTTCGTTACTATCTTATTTCGTGTTGTTTTGTTCTATGTCATAGACTGGAGTTGCAGGTTGTGATGCGAACCAGGATTCCTACGACGGCTTTGAGAAGGAGGAGCACTTGGCTGATGCGTCGTCCCCTCCGGATGTTGTAGATAAGAAGGTTTAGTGGAATGACTTTTTGTACTTGTGTTTTGTTATCTATATATTTTGTTGGTAGAAGATAGATGCATGTTGTTCTGTTTACTCGAATGCATTTGTTTTACATAAGTGAGCTGCATGTTGTTCTGTTTGTCGGATGCGTTGTTTGACGTAAGTGAGTTGCAGTCTCTTTGACATAAGTGTGCTACATGTTGTTCTATTAGTGAACTGCATTGTTTTACATAACTGAGCTACAGACTTTGACATAAGTGAGCTGCAGTCTCTCTGACATAAGTGAGCTACATGTTGTTCTGTTAGTGAACTGCATTGATTTATAGAAGTGAGCTGCATGTTGTCATGTTAATTCTTCTCTCTCTCATTTGTGTTCTCGTGGCTTTTTTTTAACTTTTTGCAGTCTGGAGAGAAAAATGTAGAAGTTCATCAATCGGTTGGTGTTGTTCGTGTTGATGTGAACCAGGAGGGTTGCGCTGTTGTTGGTGGTGACAGTCTAAAGGTTTCTGTATCACCAGCTGGTGACAGTGCAAAAGCTTCTGTAGCTCAGGAATACGATCCTGCTGTTGCCCCTAGTCGGCACGAAGATGTTGATGTTGATATTGAAAAGCCGCAGGAGAATGTTGTTTCTGTTGATAGTGTTGTTGGTTCTCCTGTTTGTCTGGCCACCGACGATGTTCCTGGTGTTTTCAGTGTGGAGCCTCATGTAGATGAGTTATCTAAGGACATTGTGGTTGTCCGGACTGTTGAAAAATCCAGACAACGCTGATGTTCATGCAGTGGGCCAGCCTAGTGAGGCTACGGTGCTTTCAGCGCAACCTAGTGGTTAAACTGTTTTAGTCTGCTCTGAAGAGCAACAACACGAAGACTCTGACACTGAAGGCAAGTATTTTCTTTCGAAAAGTGAAATTCAAGTTTTTCTCAGTCATTTGTTAATTACTATGGTAGCTACATCACATGTTTTTATGATAAGTGAACTTCTTTGTTAGTGCTTTCAAATTAGTTGCTAACTAGCACATTTCCTTTTCTTACAAGTGAACTTCATGTTTTTTAATTATTTTTTAGGTTGCCATCTGTAGGAATTTTTTTATTTTTGATAAGTGAACTTCATCTTTTACTTATTTCTTATTTTTTTATTGCAGATGATGAACTTCCTTTTGTGACACCGTCGAGCATTGATCCAGCTCTTCTCAAAAGATACAACGAGTTGTACACTGCTGTTACCAAGGCTCAGAGGGACAGAATGAAGAAGTATGCCATTTTTTAAACTTGTATAAATTTTTCTGTTAATATGTATTTTCTAATTGCAGTCTTTGCCCTTTTTCATTCTTGTTATTTTGGTAGTATCTTATGTTGTAGTTTTTCTAATAAAATTCAGGAACATGATTGCTTTTGAAACTGAGTTGGGCGATATTCCCATTGGCGAAGTTGGTGAATCTTTTTGGGCAAAAGGGATGCTTACTACCCGCCTTGTAAATTTCGAGGTTTCTTTGCTGGTAGATAAGTTTAAGGGATCTTCGATGATGGTTGTCCCGTACCATATTTGTGTAAGCATGCAGAACTTTTGTTTGTTGTTTGATTTTCTTTTCTGTTTTAGTGTGATGAACTATTTGGTTTTCCACCCTTTTTTGTTTTGTTTTGTTTGGCAGACAAGTATTTGGAATGGCGGTAGTGTAGGTAAGACGGTGAAATTGATGTTCTCATCAAGAGCTGAGGAACGTGTCGATAAAAAAGATATGGTGAGTAATGTTTTATGTGGCCAAAATCATTTTGTGTGTGTTGGTTACATAGTGTTCTATTTTTTGTTTTCGTAATGCATAAATGGCTAAGAGCATTACATATATATATATATATATATATATATATACTTCCAACAGATCCTGTTTGCAACATTTGATCCTCCAAACATGAAAGAAGGCGAAACTGTTGGCCATTATTGTGTAGTTGCTTTGAATCTGAAGTAAAGGCGGTTTGAATTTCTTGACTCGCTCAATAAACCTGGCAGCCCTGAAGCAAACAGGGTTTTTAGGAGGATGGTTAAAAACATCAGGCGTGCATGGAGAGAAGGCAGTGCAAGTTCTGATGAGCCACTAAATCCTCCGACACTTGATGTCTTTACGTTGAAACATGTGATTGTGCCAATTCAGCCAAATGGGTATGTTTTTTGTAGCCACCCTCCCCCCTATTCCCCAACCTTTTTTTATGTATGTGAAACTAATGTTTTTGTTCTTTTGCATGCGTGATTGTGGATTCTATATGTTCCAATTCTTGTAAACATGGGATGGGATTCGAGTTGCTCAGTTTGGGGTGGAGCACATTGGCTACATCAGGAAGGCCATGCTCTACAGCTGGCTCACATAATCGAAGTGTTCCTTGGAGCTATCGTCACTTTTAATATTTGAAGATAAAGGTTGTGGTAGTGAACTGCTTGCTTCCCCTTCTTAGGTATTAGTTTTTAGTGTGCCAGTGAACTGCGTTTTTGAGAGTGGCGAGCTACGTATTGTTTTGTTAGTGAGCTTCAGTCTCTGGATAAGTGAGCTGTGTTGTTTTTGATAAGTAAGCTGCATTCTGTTCTTTAGTGAACTGTAGTTTTTACATGAGTGAGCTGCATACAACGTTTTTGGTTTTGTACTTGGGTATTTTGTTGGCGTTGGACAAGTGAGCTAAGTGTTCCCATGCCGTTTCCCCTCGTTTTTTCAGGTTTTGATGGAGGACTTCATAGAAACTGTACATCACTGTTTGAGATCCAGGTTTCTGAAGCAGCTATGGAGGATTGTGTTGTTGAAATCTCACCTGATAAATCTGGTTCTTTGGCTGGAGTTGGTGCGAACACGGATGTGGCATCTGGACCTGATGTTGGAAAGGAAGCTCCACCTGCCTCTTCATGTGCGGTATGTGATCTTGATGATGATTTCGTGACGCCGCTGCCACGCATCAGCAGGAGGACTAGGAGTGCACCGATCAATCCTCCCACCATTGGTGAGGCTGCTGTATTTTTGAATAAGAGGGCAATAGAGAGTCTTGTTAAGCTTAGATGCTCTATAGAGAAGTTGAAGCCTTCCAAGTTCAGATATCTTGATGAGGCGACGAAAATAAAGGATCTCGTTCCCAGTCGAGATTTCAAGAGCAAATACAAAGAGTAAGTTCTATGTGCCTGTCCTTCGTCCTTTTTAGTGTTTAGTTTTTGTTTTGAACTTTATTTTGATCCCATTTGTGTATGTGTCTTGTGATATCTTTACCGCAGTAGCGCGCTCTTCATGGTGAAAGGTCCTTTTGATGAAATCGAAACAACCACTGTTGACTATATGTTTAACACATTTGGCAAAGGAGCTTTCATGGACTCGTATCTCATGGATTATGTCATTAAGTACTGGAAGCAAGATCCTGATATGAGTTTACTTTATTGTTCTGGTGATCATGTGCTACTTTCACCTTTATTCGTCATGGTAAATGTGTCTGCAATCATCTATTTTTGCATTTGTGCATTTGTTTCTTTCATATTGAATTTTTTATGTCCATGCGTGCATGCATCTTTTTTTTCATTTCCCATTTTCTTTTTCTATGCAGTATGTTCTTCAAATGGAAACCGCTGTGAAGAAAGATGATGAAGGAAACCATGTGTTGCTAGTTGTGCATAACCCATTTGCTTTAGATGATGCGGCTCAGCAGTTCAGGTTTTTTGTTGGCAATGATAACCTGCTTGACGCAAAACTAGTAAGGCCATTGTTTCCATCATTTCTTCTTCTTCTTTGTTGCATTTCCTTTGTAGTTATTTTCAGCAGTGGTCCTAGTGCTATGTGTGTGTGGAATGAACTTCATTGATTTGTTTTTGCTGTCTCTTCCCGTATGTATCTCCCCTCTACAGATTTTGATGCTGCGCTTGAAGGATGGAGATTACTCCATGTACACGATGAACCGCCATCGCGAGACCATTGATATCCATGACACGAGGAGGTACACTGGCGCTGCTGATCAGATGAGAAAGTGGCACAGGTCCGAGTACCACGCAGTCTACATTGAACTGGTACATCATATTTTTCTCTTTTTGGTTTACCAAAAATCTATTTTTACTTGCTGTGCTTCAAGCCTTTTCTGTTTTTTGCCATACCTTTTAGCCAACTGCAAAGCTTGTATTCTCTTACTGCATTGTTCTGCAAAACAGAGCTACATAGATGTCATATTTTTAACCGCATAGGAGAACAACAAAGTTTTGGCCATTCTGACTACATTGTTACTACTTATAGCACTGCACTTGCTAATACAGTGGACTGCAATATATGTGATATAGAACTGCATTTCTCGCACCACCAACCTGGCTAAAAGAGTAATAAAACAATCCTGACTATGTTGTTACTACTTATAGCACTTCAATATCTGTGACATATAACTGCACCAACCTCGCTAAAAGAGTGATAAAACCATGTAGATGAGCTCACATTCATTAAAAGAGCGACCGTTCAGATCGTGTCAAGAACATATAGTTGCATCGTCTGAATAGAAATAACTTATTAATATAACTTCTCTGATTTTTGTTATAGCTTTGTTTTATTGATCTGTAACGTGTCTTTTTTGCTTTGTAGCTGCCTTTTCCCTTTGCCAGATGACCAGGATGACTCTACTGTTGAAGAGGGTTTACGGTGAAAAGTTGTATAACTCAAAGAAGCAGCCTGACTGGGTTAAATTGCCAGAGAAGCCCTTTTTTTCCGGTCGCACCAGAACAGGGGCCAAATGAGTGTGGATTCTATGTTCTGAGGATGTCGCAACAGTAGTTTGACGACGTGTGTATGGTGAAAAAATGGTGAAATGCGATGTTATACTTTTCTGTTTCTCCTTTTGTTAGTGTTTTTTTACGTTTTAATTTTTTGTTTTTCGTCACGTCCTTTAATTATTTTTCCGCATTTTCAATTTTTTTAGGTTGCCGTCGAAGATTGGAAGGCGGAGTACCTTTACCAGCTGTTGTTCCATCCTTCCAACCTGTTGTATGCTGGAGACATCTGCCTGAGCTCCGCGATCTCATTAATAGCCTTGGGCTTTCTTCCCAGTCACAGTCGCATTCGCAGTAACAGTCTTAGGCATATTCAGGTTAATGATTTGGACGAAAGCTAGTTTTAGGGTGTGTACTATGTGCTGTCTAAGGTAGATCATGTTTTGCAAATAATGTGTATGAAGGCTACTTTTCTGGCACGTGTAGCGTCTGTTTTGCAGCAGTACTTTGATGAAACTGGATGTGTTTTATTTATGTACATGATTTTTCTTATGTGAAATCTGGTTCGTCAACGTGTGTTCTACATGCAACCATGTTGTTGTAGCCATCTCTTTTTCATCTTATTTTCTGCGCAAAAACTTGCAGAATGACACTACATTCTGCATTGTTTTTTGAACCGCATTACAGTCCCCCTCTTGGCTGACTTCTTTTCCCCAACAAATTTTTTTGTTTTCCCTTTTTTGATCGAGCATTGCGTGATGGGTGGGTTGGGGGTAGGGTGGGGGTGGAATATCATTTTTTGAACAACATTTTTTTATCAAGCAGGGGTGGAATAAAAATGAACGACATTTGTGCCAGACACACATGACCTTTGCCCACTATCTATCTTTAGGGGTGTGGGTGCGTGGGGGGGGGACAGAATAACCGCACTGTGCCTGTCAACCAAGCGCACTGCCGCGTTAGTGCGAGGCCGAGCCAGGAACAAGCCGGAGTAGGCGACGATGCGGCAACGCATGCGGAGGCGAGTCCGTCACATCCATGACCCCACTATCTATCTTTAGGGGTGTGGGTGCGTCGGGGGGACAGAATAATCGCACTGCGTCTGTCAACCAAGCGCACTACCGCGTTAGCGCAAGGCCGAGCCGGGGGGTGGGGGTCGGGACCCCCCTCCCGCCCCCCCGACGAGGCAGAGTCAGGAACGGGCCGGAGCAGGCGATGACGCGGCGTGCCGCGGCGTCGCGTGCGGAGGCGAGTCCGTCACATTTGTGACCCCACTATCTATCTTAGGGGTGTGGGTACATGGGGGGGACAGAATAACCGCATTGCACCTGTCAAGCAAGCGCACTGCCACGTTAGCGCAAGGCCGAGCTGGGGGGAGGGGGGGTCGGGACCCCCCCTCCCCGGGCGAGGCCGTGCCAGGAACGAGACAGAGCAGGCGACAACGCGGCGTGCCGTGGCATCGCATGCGGAGGCGATTCCATCACATCCGTGACCCCACTATCTATCTTAGGGGTGTGGGTGGGTGGGGGGGGACAGAATAACCGTACTGCACCTGTCAACCAAGCGCACTACCGCGTTAGCGCGAGGCCGAGCCGGGGGGGGGGGAAGAGGGTCGGGACACCCCTCCCCCCTGATGTGGCCGAGCCAGGAATGAGCCGGAGCAGGCGATGACGTGGCGTGTCGCGGCATCGCATGCGGAGGCGAGTCCATCACATATGTGACCCCACTATCTATCTTTAGGGGTGTGGGTGCGTGGGGGGAACAGAATAAGTGCACTGCGCCTGTCAACCAAGCGCAGTGCCGCGTTAGCGTGAGGCCGAGCCGGGGGGTTGGGACCCCCCCCCCCCACAGCGAGGCCAAGCTAGGAACGAGCCGGAGTAGGCGACGACGCGGCGTGCCGCGGCGTTGCATGCAGAGGCGAGTCCATCACATCCATGACCCCACTATCTATCTTAGGGGTGTGGGGACAAGAGCAAGCACAAGCACAAGCACAAGCAACTTGAAGGCCAGACTTTGATGTTGCTTCATCCCTAGAAGCCGTAGCGGGCATAGGGATTTCCAAATGACTCCTTCTCCTCTTTTGCTCTGTCCCGCCCCTTGCTAATGGTGATGATTTTCTTCCAAGATTCATAGGTGGCGTACGCGTCTATCGCTGCGTACTTGATGAGCCTCTTTAGCAGTGGGCTGATCCCCCACAGATCATGATCTTCCTGGCGGTTGATCTTCTTCTTCATGTCCATGTAGAATGGGTGGATCACCATGGAGGCAACATCAGCCAACGAGTCGTAGTCCTTTCCAGAGTATGGATCTCTCCATTCGCGCTGCATGTCGATGTATTTGTCAGGGTTGATCACCAAACCGGAGTTCTTCAGCATTTGTTTGTCGCCTTCAATGCTGAAGCCGACGAAGGTGTACAAGCCATCCATCAGGAACGCGTCAAGATCCTTGGGCCTGCAATGGGGGAGACAGATTGAACATGAGGATTTTTTCATGATTTAATTCTTCAGTTTTGGTTTACAAGTCTCGTCTTGTGGTACTTAAAACCTTTTGTACAGTTTGTCTGATAGTTTTGATTTTGGTGCTAAATAAATTTGTACAGTCCGAATGATAGTTTTTGGTACTAAGCAGCTAATTACAGTAAGGCTTATAATTCTTGTAGCAAGCAGCTACTGAAGTAGGGGTGATCTATATTGATGATTATAGTTCAGAAACTAAACTAGTACACCTAGTTATTTTTTTGTTGGTATTTACAGTTGAGTCAATGATGTATCTGCTGCTTTGTACTAGTTTAGTACAGCTTTGTTGAATAAAGAAAACATATACCAGTGTATCACCAAGTTCTATCTTTTGGTGATGAAAGTACTATCAGACCAAGTTGAGAAACTGCTCTACTACATCAGGTTCAGAAACAACACTAGTGCATCAAGTTCAGAAACTACTCTAGTACATCAAGATCAGAAACTACACTAGTACATAAGTTCAGAAAGTAATCTAGTGCAACAAGTACAGAAACTAATCTAGTGCATCAAGTTCAAAAACTAATACAATGCATCAAGTTCAGAAACTAGTTTAATGAAATTTGATACAGCAGTAGTAATCAAGTAGATGGATGAAGAGGTTGAATGAGTAGCATGGCTCACTTTTCTTTTGCTGCGGTGATGTGGTAGACCAGGCACTGCTGCCCTGTCCGGGTCTTCATTCTTGATAAACTCCACATCAAGGCCGACGATCCTCTCAAACAAGCCGCCGACCCTCTTCCTGAGCTTCCTGATCATCTCGTCGGCTTTCGTGGGATTGCTGGTGCGTACGACATGTAGCAGCAGCTTTCCATGGACCGGAACATCGTCCAGCTTCATGGTGTAGTCGTGCTTCTCACCACGGGGACGCTTGGTGTCGGTGTATAAAAACTTGGGTATTTTCATACCCTGACTTATGCACAGACAGTGGCAGCCTTCCCGACAGTAAGGGTTTGCCGGAGGATTGCTTCTATCAAGACTCAAGATGATGAAGAAGATCTCAAGGCAGGTCATCGAGAAGTACTAAGATAGTACTGAAGATTAAGACTACACTTGTCGGCAAGCCATGCGCCGGCAAGGGAAGGCCCGACAAGCTCCGTTCCAGCAAGCTCCTTCTACCGTTCCACCGCTCCACCTCAGCAACCAACTAGTCGCTTGTCAATAGGTGTCGAGTGGGCAGGCAGTTAGCAGAAGTTTGTCGGGGCACGTGCCAGCACGGCTCCTGAAGATTAACTTTAATGACACCCGTCCTGGAGGCGTGTCAAGATAATAAGAGGTAGCGGGGCGAGCGGTGCAGGATCCTTGCCTGAGCTCATCCCCAGCGTGACACCTAACGGCGCATTGAATGCTTTTGTCCTAACCCGTCTGGTTAGGTATGATAGCACTATAGCCACTATCTACACCATGTAATTACTATTTTGCCACTGTGGTGACTCCTTCTATCTATAAAAGGAGGCCCATGGCTACCTTAAAAAAGGTCGACACTTTGCACAAGTCCACTATGTAGCTGCACTTTCCGCGCACCTTGCCGGCAAGCTGCGCTCTCTTGTACTTGTGCTTCCACAAATAATACAATCAAAGCAAGAGTAGGGTTTTACACCTCACGGTGGCCCGAACCTGGGTAAACTTGATGTGTGATCTTTCATTGTTGAAACTGCTCTTTGTGCACGTTGATTCTCACAGCCGAACCGCAAAGGGATCATCTTGATCCCAAAGATTGTCGTACGCACGACATCTTTGGCGTGCCAGGTAGGGGATCGCACGTTGCGAACCTATTTCAGCAGTGTGAGCGGAAGTTTCATCATCATCTTCGATGGCGCCCAAGAAGAAGGGCGCGGTGACGACAGCTCCTTCCACATCCAAGCTACCGTCGCAGACGTCCGTGGGTAGTGCAGGCGGCGCTGGCGGTGCGAATGGAGGCGATGGAGGCAGTCAGCTTCCCCGTCGTGATGGCGATCCAAGCCATCGCACTGGAGATGGCGGAGGCGGCCAACTTCCATGACGCTCCGGTGATCGCAGCCATCACACCGGAGAGGTCCAGCGCACGGCGAGCCACGACGTCCAAGGACGCCGTGGTGATGTCCAAAAACGCTACGACAGGACGTACACCGCGACCATCGCAAGATGGGCGTGACATGCTCCCTCGCGACGCAGGTGGCTCCGGACGACGACAAAACAATGCCGAGCATCGACATCAAGATGCTCCAACGCCACCACCACCACGCCAGCACGCTGGCGAGCATACGCCGCGGTAGCAGGCTCGGGACAGAGTTCCTTCTGGCTATGCCAGGAGTCGAGCGATGTCCCGTTCCTCGCTCCCGGCCATGCCAACCACAGCGGTGGAGGCCATGGCGCGGGCCCAGATGCTTCTCAACTTCCCGCCAACACCTGACAAGATGGATGAATGGAGGGCGACCATCTAGAGTCTCATCAGTTTTGCCGATCCCGGCAAGACACAGCAGGCGGGACCTTCACACCAACCGCCCACAGCACCGATAGGACCAGCTGGCGGCCGAATTGGAGACGCTGCGCCGATGGTGCAGTCACCTCCATGGCAACAACCACCATAGCAGCAGCACCGACAAGTTCGCCGATATGATGAGCCCGACGAAGTGTCGATGGTGTCGTCGGACCCGCGAGGCCGACAAGACCAGCGTTAAGTGCTGCAAGATTGGCGGGTGGAGGACGCCCGCACAACGATCGAACGGCGCCGGGAAGCACGCCATCAATCAGACGACCGTGCCGGGCTGGCAGCATACGAGCCTGTGCCAGGGTACCCTGGGTGTTTACCTTACGAGGTAGGCTGCCCAGCATTTACTCGTGAGCTGCGACAAGTTCGCTTGTCGTCCTCCCGGAGCTTCAAGCCTGAACTGCCCGACAGGTATGACGGCAAGCACAACCCGTCAGAGTTCCTTGGCATCTACACCATCGCGGTGCAGGCTGCCGGGGGACGGGACGACAAGATCCTCGCCAACTACTTCCCGTTGGCGCTCAAGCACAACATCAGGTCATGGTTGATGAACTTGCCGGAGAATTCCATTTCTTCTTGGGAGGATTTGTGCCATCAATTTGTTGGCGCTTTCCAAGGAGGTCACAAGGTTCTTGGTCAGCCCAGCGATTTGCGTGTGATTCCCAAGAAAGATGGAGAGCCTCCCCGCAAGTGTGTCCAAAGGTTTAGCCATGTATAGCACAAGATTGCTGATGTACACCCTGCTGCTATGATCGCCTCGTTCCACACGAACGTGCGCAATCGCAAGATGCGTGAGGAGATGGCCATAAACAAGGTCAGGGATATCGCCGAGCTCTACGCTCTGGCTGATAAATGTGCGCGTGCTGAAGAAGGGAGGCGACTCCCCAGAGAGGATGCCGGTGCGACAGTCGATTCTGAAGACGAGGACACATCCACTCTGAAGAAGAAGGGCCGCAAGCGCAATCGCAAGCACAAAGGAAAGGCTGTTTTGGCAGTAGAGGGATCAGGGAATCCCGGCAAGAAGCCCAAGGCTGAGAGCAGTGGCAAGGAGGTTGCCGTCTGCACTTGCGGTCATGAGGCAGCTGTCGGTGAGAAGACTGACGGCCCATACTGCAAGATCCACCTCACAGCAGGCCATGACCTTCAGGAGTGCCGGCAAGTTGAGCAGCTTTCCGAAAAGCAGAACCAAGAGTATCAGAAGCGCAACAAGGAGATGGTAAAAAACGGTGCTGGTGGGTCCGGCAAGAAGAACCGTGGTAGTTGCGGAGGCCGCCGCAACAAAGCCAAGCACCAGAAAGAGAAGCCTACTAGAGGCCGGGAAAAGAAAGAGGATGAAGATGGTGACGATGAGGACGAAGATGAGTCCGAAAACGAGTTCCAGAAAGCGGTAGACGCCATGTGTGTTGATGGAGGCACATCTTTGCACTCTTCACACCGGCAGCTCAAACAGTGGGCCCGTGAAGTCAATGCAGCGGAGCCGGCAATGGAAGCACAGAAACCACTCAAGTGGTCACACACGCCCATCATTTTTTATGCCGAGGACCACCCTGATCGCACAACTGCGGTCGGGTGTTTGCCGTTGTTGGTTTCACCAACAAGTCGCAACCTCAAGGTCACAAAGATGTTGGTTGACGGTGGGGCCGGCCGGAACTTGATCACACTGGATGTGATCAAGAGGCTACAAATTCCCGACGAGGATCTAGAGGAAACAGGTACATTCCAAGGGATCAATCCGGGAAGGAGCAAGCCTAAGGGCCAGATTAGATTGCCGATTATGTTTGGAAGCGAGCTCAACTACAGGGCAGAGAAAATCATCTACGATGTCGTCAAGATGCCGCTGCAGTACAATGGGATTCTGGACCGTCGGCGCTGGCAAAGTTTATAGTTGCATCACACTATGCCTACAACGTGCTCAAGATGCCAGGGCCAATGGGCGTTCTCACCATCAAATCCAACCATAAAGACGCAATCATCTACACCGATAAGCTCTACCGGGAGGCAGTGGCAGCATTTGCCGAAGAGGCATCTACTCCTGCCGTCAAAGCTCCCGGGGGGAAGAAGAACAAGAAGACCGGCAAGACCTCCGGCAAGGACTCCGGGAAGCGCACTGCAGAGTGCAGCACGCCTATTGAGGATGTACCAGAGAGCTCTGCCGTCAAGAGCAAGAAGTCCAAGGCAGCTCCACCTGCATCAAAACAAGTCTCTGCAAGGGAGGATGGCATGAGTGTCACTTTCACCATAAGTGCCGCTCTTGACAGCAAATAGGAAAGCGCACTCATCGCCTTCCTGCGGGCGAATGTCGATGTGTTTGCATGGCAACCATCTGACATCCCTGGTGTTCCCAGGGAGGTGATTGAGCATCACGTTGCCGTCTGCCCTCATGCATGACCCATCAAGCAGAAGGTCAGAAAGCAAGCCTTGGAGCGGTGAGAGTTCATTGCCAAAGAAATCAAGAAATTGGAAGCAGCGGGCCTGGTCAGAGGAGTGCTACATCCCACGTGGTTAGCCAATCCAGTTGTAGTGCGTAAAGCAAATGGAAAATGGAGGCTTCGTATCGACATCACTCATATAAATAAAGCTTGTCCAAAAGATCCTTTTCCTTTGCCGTGCCTCGACCAGATTGTGGACTCCACTGCCAGCTGTGATTTACTCTTTTTTTTATGCCTACTATGGTTTTCATCAAATCTTTATGGCCAAGGAAGACAAGGAGAAAACAGCTTTCATCACTCCATGTGGCATGTATTGTTTTATACGCATGCCTTTCGGATTGAAGAGTGCCGGAGCAACATTTGCTAGGGCAGTCCAGATTGGTTTTGAGACCCAGTTACACAGAAATGTGGAGGCTTACATGGATGATATTTTGGTCAAAACCAAGGACAAATCAACACTGATACAAGATCTGGAAGAAACATTTGCCAGTTTGCGCAAAATCAACTTGAAGCTCAATCCCGAAAAGTGTGTGTTTGGCGTTCCATCCGGCAAGCTTCTCAGGTTCTTTGTATCTCAGAGAGGAATTGAAGCCAATCCCGACAAGACCAAAGCCATTGAGCAGATAAAAGCACCAAAATGCGTCAAGGACGTTAGGCATCTTGCTGGTTGTGTTGCCGCATTAAGCAGGTTCATCTCCAAGTCAGCTGAGTGCGCCCTGCCGTTTTTCAAAATCTTGAAAAAGGAAGGTCCAATGAAATGGACTCCGGAAGCTGAGGCCGCACTCCAAGATTTGAAGGAGTACCTGTCCTCTCCGCCAGTCCTAGTTCCGCCTATGCCACAAGAGCCATTGCTGCTATACTTAGCGGCAACCAATCAAGTGGTTAGTGCTGCACTAGTGGCTGAAAGAGAGGCTAATGATGAAGAGGCAGCAACCGCAGAACCGCAAGCTGACAAGTCAGAATCTTCTCCGGCAAGGTCAGGTGCCGACATGTCTGAAATTGTGCAAGCAGATGAACCAAATCAACAAGTTGTGCAGAAGAAGAAGATGGTGCAGCACCCAGTTACTTTGTCAGCTCTCTTCTGCAGGGGGCTAGGTCAAGATATTCTGGCATGCAGATGTTGCTCTTTGGTCTCCATATGGCCTCAAGGAAGCTACGTCAGTACTTTCAAGCACATCAAATCACCGTCGTCACTCGCTTTCCTTTGCAATGTATTCTGAGAAATCCAGAAGCCACCGGCAGGATTGTGGAGTGGGCGTTGGAGCTGTCAAGCTTTGACTTGAAGTTTGAAAGCACATCAACGATTCAGAGCAGAGCTTTGGCAGAATTCATTGCAGAATGGACGCCAACGCCGGACGAAGAAGTACAAGAGACCTCTCTCCCCGGCAAGGAAACTGTTGATGATTGGATCATGTACTTTGATGGTGCTTTCATGCTGAAAGGTGCCGATGCTGGCGTGCTACTTGTCGCACCCACCGGAGAGCATCTCAAGTGCGTAGTTCAAATGCACTTTCCCAGGGAGCAGGCCACCAACAACACTGTTGAGTACGAGGGATTGCTTGCCAGTCTACGCATTGCAATCGACCTTGGTATTCGAAGGTTGATTATTAGAGGTGACTTGCAGCTTGTGTTGAAACAGATTAACAAGGATTATCAGAGCCAGTTGATGGAAGCGTATGTTGATGAAGTGATGAAGTTGGAAGAGCACTTTTATGGTTTGCAAATTGAGCATGTCCCCCGTGCTCAAAATTGATATTGCAGACGAACTGTCAAAGCTTGCCGCCAAAAGATCTCCTGTGGAACTGGGAACTTTTGTGCTACAACTGAATTAGCCATCCGTTACACCATCAACGAAGGCAGCAAAGAAAAGGAAGCTGAACACTGGTGGGTATTTTTTGGCAGAGCTGCTAGCAGCCGCCAAGAAAAGCAACTCCACCGACAAGACACCTCTTGCCGGTGAGCAGCAGCCTCCGTGTAACACCCCCTTGTAATGTGCTACAGTGATCCATCATGATCAATGCTAAGTCAGCATCTTTTGCAAAGCACAAGTGCCACTTGTCTTAGAATTCAAACTCAAAAATCCAATTTGAATTGCAAGTCAAATATTTACATTTTCAAACATGCAAACAAAATAGTTCATGATGTTGCAAATAATCCCAAAGCAATTATAAAAATAAAACCAGCATTATTAGAAATTCCCAAAATGCCCCTAGAAATTAAAACAGTGGACCAGCAGCATTTATTAAGCCCATTTAAATACAAACATAAATTAAATGAATTCAAATAATCCCTAAACGTTTTGTGGCAGTGCAGAATATTGCATAGTATATATGTGGCAAAGTTCCATAATTTGCAAAAGTCAATTGGTGGTTTTATAAAATTGCAAAACAGAAACTAGAAAAGAAATAGAAAAAGAAAAAGAAAAAGGAAAACTATCCACTGTTGGACTGGGCTCTATGTGGACAGTAGCCGGCCCAGCCCAACTCCCCCTGTCGTATTCCTCCTCCTGTTCACCCCCGCGCACTGTCACCACACGCGCGCACGCACGCGCCAGGCCCCCCTTCCCCTTGCTCGACAGCGGCCCTGCCGCTCGCCGTGGGTGGATAAGGACCGCCCTGCGACCCCGAACGCCGCAACCACTCCTCCATTTTCTCCCCTCGCTCTCTCCCTCTCATTCGGGAGCTCACCCGAGCGCTCCACAACCGCGCCATCGTCCCCGTCGCGGCCACCGACCTCCTCTCGCCGTTCCAAGGTGCCCGTAGGCTTCCCCGTCCTCGTTCTCACCCAGACTGCGCACCCGTTCGACCGGAGCTGCACCAAATCATCGCCATCGGACAGTCTTCCTCCGCTTCGACCGCCGCCATTCCGCCGCCTCAACCCGCTGCTCAGGCACCTCTCCGGCCTCCCCAAGCGTCTCACCGTCACCGCTGTGAGCAGCCACTCCATCCCCTCTCCTCTTGCTACCTCTCACGTCCCATAGCGCTTTTCCCTCAGGCGCCGCCGTACGGGTCCGCCGCGCGCTCGTCGCCGGCGCCGATTCCGGCCTTCCCTGAATGAGCTGTGGCCACCCATCAACGCGCCTCATCGCGGGCGATCGAACGCTGCAAGTCTCGCATCCAACCGCGCCTTATGGACGAATCCCGCGTGACGCCGCCGTGTTTTGTGGTCACCGGCAGCTAAACGCCAGCGCGCCACTGCCACGTGGACTTGCCAGTGGGCCCCATGAGATTAGCCAATAGATTAGCCACTAATCCACCCCTAACACTCACTGACACGTGGCCCCCTCACTGTAGCAAATAGATTAAGCTACTGTCACTGACCACTGGGCCCTACATGCTAATTAACTTAATTAGTTTAATTAAACTCAGTTAACTCTAACAGTCACTGATAGCTGGGTCCCACTTGACCCAGTTGACCCAGTCAAACTACTGACTGGGCAGTTGACTGGGGCCACATGTCAGTCTCTGTTGCACATTTCTGGGTACACTTATGTGTACCCATATCATTTAATATTTAAATGATTTTCGAATTAAATTAATTCCAGAAAATTCCAGAAATTGATTAAAACTTTGAAAATTCGTAGAAATTCAACCGTAACTCGGATGAAAATAATTTATATATGAAAAATGATCAGAAAAATCCAATGAATCTGAATATGTCATCTGCACTCATGTTAGAACCCTCTAAGTAGATGAACATGGAACTTTTTGCCTGTTTCCGATGAATGAATAGTGCATGACTGTGGTAAAATAATTCCAAATAAATTCATCAAACATCTAGAATATTTAGAGATACAATATATCACCCCTGCATATCATTTAGGCATGTCATGCATAGTGATTGCATTTGAATGCTTGTATTTATCTGTTTCCTCCCCCTCTTCTCTTCGGTAGACCCCGAGACTGACGTTGCCCCCGAGGACTGCTACTCCACCGATGACCCGTCTTTTACCGCAGAGCTTCCAGGCAAGCAAACCCCCTTGATCATTCCTATATCACCTATTCATTCTTCCCCGTGCTGCTATTAGAATTTGCTACCGTATTTGATTGCTCCTATTCTGATGCATAGCTTGATTTTGTAACTGCTGTTGGTACCTTACCTGCTATCCTAAATGCTTAGTATAGGTTGGTTAGCGATCCATCAATGGCCCCACACCCTTGTCCTTGTTGCCATGCTTTACCACCAGTGACTCGATCAACGTGATCGATGTGCAGAGACCGAACACAGCACCGCACGCCCCCTTAGTTGTACGACTCTGCAGAGCAACTATCGAGTGCCGAGGGTGATACCTCCTACCTCACTCCTGATGATATCTCTATAGCATAGCTAGTCGGTTGTGGGTTATCAAGGGTGATTTCTCTTTCACCACCTCCGATGATGCCTCTGTCGTGCAACCCCTCGAGTGTGAACCCATCGAGGGTGATTCCTCCATGTTCAGCTTGACGGATACATCGAATGGGAATCCATTGAGGGTGTTTCCTCGAACTTCCCCCTTGATGTCATGCCCACATGGTTACCTTGGCATTTACCTTAGACCCTTGTTAAAGTCGGGTCGACCATGAGGGGTACCCGCGAGAGGTGTGAAGACGGGTTGGCCATGAGGGCAGCCGCGAGAGATTATTGTGGCGGAACGACAGGGCAGGTGGAGACCACCTAGGAGAGAGGTGGGCCTGGTCCCTGGTCGTTGGACCGCGGGTTACCAAGTCGGTGCGACAGGGTGTCGGAGGTGAGCCTTGAACCCTATTCGTGGCCGCGAGATACTAATAACACGCTTAACGGATTTGGGTATTTGATCTGAGTTGGCCTCTGGCCTATACGCACTACCACCACGTGGGATAATGGTTTAATGGGGCCCTCGGCGCTGTATGTAGCAGCCGAAAGCTCTGTCAGACGTCCAGTTCAACATTGTGGCACGGCCGGGTCGGCACCCCAGAGGTGTTGCCTGGATCGCCCTACTCGCAACGACCCAGAGTGCAAAGGGCGATGGGCCCAAGACCCCTGAGCACTTAGGATGTAGACCGGCGGGGACCTCTCCGCGGAGCCTAGGTAGAACTACATCGTGTCGATCAGCCGAGGCCGGGCATGACCAAGAAAAGTGTGTCCGGCCGGAGTTAATCAAGCGTGTTGTGTAATAGTAGTGCACCCCTGCAGGGAAGTTATCTATTCGAATAGCCGTGTCCACGGTAACAGGATGCTCAATGTTGTATCCCGATCTACTACAACTTGAACTGGATACATGTTACTTTAATTGTAAGCTCCGGGATCGCTTTCTCGCAGGGAGTCGAGGAAGGATCTCTTGGCTTTGCTACTACATGCTTGTTGCTTTATTATATACTAGTAAACTGCACTCTTCTAATGCTGCAAGACGCCGCAGGATGCTAGTCTTCGATAGGCTAGGCCTTCCCTCTATTCTGGCATTTCTGCAGTCTAGTCCACAGATACATCCCTTTCATTTGATACCGATGCAAAAATAGAATAGTTCTGATGTAAGTCTTGCGAGTACTTTGGATGAGTACTCACGGTTGCTTTGCTACCTCTTTTCCCCATACCCGATTGCTGCAATCAGATGACGGAGCCCAGGAGCCCCGGAGCTAGCTGATCCCATCGACGACTACTACTACCCCAACGGAGCCTACTGCTACGTGGAGACCGGCGACCAGGAGTAGATAGGAGGCTCCCAGGCAGGAGGCCTGCGCCTTTGCGATCTAGTTGTCCTTGTTTTGCTCTGCCTTCTTAAGGCATCCTTGTCTAACTATGTCTATACTCAGATGCTATGCTTCCGCTGACTCTTGTGTAACCCGACCTTATGTCTTCGAGCCCTCGAGGCCCCTGGCTTGTAATATAAAGCTTGTATTATTTTATTTTTGTGTGTAGAGCTGTGTTGTGATATCTTTCCGTGAGTCCCTGGGCTTGATCGTGCGCATTTGCGTGTATGATTAGTGCACGGTCGAGTCGGGGGCGTCACAAGTTGGTATCTGAGCCGACTGCCTGTAGGAAGCCCCCTTTCCAATTCCTTGGCCGAAGTTGAGTCTAGTCTCCAAAAACTGATTTACTAACATGGCTGTGTGGGTTACGGGCTGACGTCGCCAATGGATGGGATTAGGATCTTTTATTCCTCTTCTTTACTCTGGGACTCTGATCTCTCTCCCTTTCGGGTTAAAGATTTTACTAACTCTAAATCTAGGTTCTCATGATCACATCCATCGGGATATTTGAATTAACCCTTCTTTGAATTGTGGGCCAGGTTCTGCTTCACAGTGTTCACGGACCGCATGATCCTTTTGTCGAGGGCACCCTGCATTGCCACTTGCAGATTCCTCGCTCCAGTAGTTTTCTCCGACGTGATGTAGCCTTTGCTATGTCTCGTTGTTGTATCTCTCCACCGCGTGCTGCGTGCCGCCTAGTTTGTCTAGCTGCGTGTGTTTCCGAACTCATGTGGCCTGTTTGAATCCAACTCTGTGCATGGAGCTGTATGTCTTTAATGACTACTAATATGTATCTAATGCACTTCTTGTTCATTATTCATGTTACATCATGAATGACCTCATTCATTTGCAGTTGTTCTTGCTAAACTGCCCCTGTTATTTCTAGCAGAATGGCTGACGATCCTCCACCTCCACCCTATATTGCCGAAATGATGCAGTAGTTCGAACTGAACCGTCAGCTCAATGAGAGTCTGGTAAATCGATTAGAACGCAATGATGCTCGTCAGGAGCCTGGCCCGATCGCACTGCAAGATTTGGTGCGCCTCAACCCATCCACCTTCCGTAACTCGACTGATCCAATGGATGCTGATGATTGGCTCCGTGATATCGCCTTTCGGATGGAGTCGGCTAATGTTGCCCTGCCAGTTACGTCACCTATGCGACGTATCACCTGAGAGATTCAGCTGCTCAATGGTAGGAAAGCCGTAGGCGTATGCTGCCTGCTGGGACAGCCACCACATGGATAGAATTTCAAAAAGCCTTCTGAGCACGGCACATTCCTCAAGGTCTGATGGACCAGAAGAAGAAGGAATTCCGCAAACTCACACAGGGCAAAATGACTGTGGATGAATATCAGAGGAAATTTCTCGATTTATCCCGCTATGATGAAGATGACATCTGCACTGACGCCCGTAAGCAGGAGAAATTCTGCGAAGGACTGCGGCCTGATATAAAGCTGGCACTTGTCCTCCATGATTGCGCAGACTTTGCGACGCTTGTCAGCCAAGCCTTTCGAACTGAAACTGGTCTGACTGAGTACCAGGTGTCGCTCAAGCACACTCGAGATGTTGGCCAATCTTTGGGTCAGCCTGCTCAGAAACGTCAAGTCGGGATCCCGCACAATGTTTATCACCGACCTGCTCCAACACCAAGACTGTCTTATGTTGCACCTCATTTGCCTCCGCCGAGACAGCTAATGGTTCATGGTGGACAGCCCAATGCTATGGCTCCTCCCAATAATAATGGGTTGTGCCGCAAGTGTGGACAGCCAGGGCACCTTGCTATCAACTGTCGCCTGGGTCAGCATCAGAATGCACCACATCCTCCTGTTGGTCGTAGGAAGAGCCGTCGAAGCCATCAATCCAGAAACGATAATGCCAGGGCGTTTGCAAGCAGTTGTGGCCAAGTCACCCATGTCAAGATTGAAGAAGCTCCAAAGGCCCCAAAAATCGTGATGGGTACCCTTCTCGTTAATTCAGTGACAGCTGCTATTCTCTTTGATTCAGGAGCATCGCATGCCTTTGTGTCCCAACAATTTGCACAGTTACATGGGCTAGGCATGGAACAATTACCCACTCGTTTAGCGGTTCAATCTCCGCGATCCAAGTGGCAAACCACAATGGTAAGCCCTCGCAACCAAATCGAAATTGGAGGACTACTTTTTCTGGCTTCTCTCACTGTGCTCGGACCTTCCAACATAGACATCATTCTTGGTATGGAATGGTTGGTAGCCCATAATGCTTTGTTCAACTGTGCTTCCAAGACAGTCCAGCTCACACACACTTCTGGTCAGGTGATCAACTACTCAACCCAGATAATCCAGAATGCCGAGAGCCAGATATATGCTCTGAACGCATTGAATTCTTCACCTCTTGAAGGAATTGAGAATGTTCCAGTTGTTCATGATTTTCAAGATGTTTTCCCAGAGGAACTTCCAGGAGTACCCCCTGCTAGAGCTGTCGAATTCGTCATAGACTTGAAACCGGCACTACTCCTATTAACAAGCGCCCATACAAGATGCCGCCTCATGAACTCCTTGAACTTAAGGAGGAAATTGACAAATCACTTCGTAAGGGTTTTATTCGCCCCAGTTCTTCTGCTTGGGGAGCACCTTCTCTCTTTGTTAAGAAGAAGGATGGAACGAATCAGTTGGTTCAAGATTACCAGCCCATTAACCAGGCAACAATTCAAAACAAGTATCCGCTTCCCAGAATCAACGATCTGTATGATCAACTTGCTGGTTCCTCAGTATTCTCTAAACTTGATTTGAGATTGGGATACCACCAGATCCGAGTTCGCACAGAGGATATTCCGAAGACAGCCTTCGTTACTCGCTATGGTTCTTACGAGTACACTGTCATGTCTTTTGGCTTAACCAATGCTCCGGCAACCTTCTCTCGGTTAATGAACTACATATTCATGGATTACCTCGACAAATTCGTCATGGTTTATTTGGATGATATCCTTGTATATTCGAAGAATGAAGAACATGCCGAACAACTTCGGCCTGTACTGGAGAAGCTGCGTGAACATCAACTATATGCCAAGTATTCCAAGTGTGAATTCTGGTTAACTAAAGTGACATATCTCGGCCACGTGATTTCCAAAGATGGCATTGCTGTTAACCCAGAACGAGTTCAGGCTATTCTTGAATGGACTCTCCCGAAGAATGACAAGCAATTCAGAAGTTTTCTTGGATTCGCCAGCTATTGCCGCCATTCTGTCGAGAACTTCTCTAAGATTGCCAAGCCTCTGACTGATCTGCTTCACAAAGTTGTTAAGTTTGAGTGGACAGAAAAATGTCAGGAAAGTTTTTCAGACACTCAAAGACAAGCTGACATCTGCCTCAGTGCTTGCTCCTCCAGATTCTCGCAAGGACTTCGTGATTTATTGTGACACATCCCATCAAGGATTAGGCTGTGTCCTAATGCAAGAGTGCAAGGTGATTGCTTATGGCTCTCGACAATTGCGTCCTCATGAAGAGAACTATCCAACACATGATCTCAAACTTGCAGCTGTTATTTATGCACTGAAGTTATGGCGACATTACCTACTCGGTAATCGTTGCGAGATCTACACGGATCATCAAAGTTTGAAGTACTTGTTCACTCAGCCATCTCTGAACCTCCGTCAGCAAAGATGGATGGAGCCATTACAGACTATGACTTGGGTATTTCTTATAACCCTGTCAAGGCTAATGTAATGGCTGATGCTTTGAGCCATAAATCCTACTGTTGTGAACTTGAGGTTCAGCTACAGCAGCCACTCCTGTATGAAGAGCTTCGAAAGCTGAACATCGAGATAGTTCCTCAAGGATATCTAAATACCTTGGTTGTTGAACCAGATCTCAAACGCAACTTCAAAACAAGACAGATGTATGACTCTAAAGCCGAGAAGATTAAGAGCTATCTCTCCAGAGGAAATTCATCGTTCCTCACTTTTGATGATGATGGTACCTTGTTCTTCAAAGGCCGCCTAGTGGTCCCCAAAAAGCAAAATCTGGACTCGCGCTCGCACGTCATCAAAGAAGCACACGACACACCGTTGTCTATTCATTCGGGTAGTACTAAGATGTACCAAGACATTCGTCAACGGTACTGGTGTCCTGATATGAAGCGAGACATTGCTCGTTATGTTGCTGAGTGTGACGTTTGCCGTCGCATCAAAGCAGAACACCAAAGACCTGCTGGAACTCTGCAACCACTTCCTATTCCCGGATGGAAATGGGACAAAGTTGAAATGGATTTCATTACCGGATTTCCCAGATCACAGAAGGGTCATGATGCTATTCTTGTCGTCATTGACCGATTCTCAAAGGTTGCTCATTTTCTGCCAGTCAAGGAGACAATCACTGCTAGTCAGTTAGCAGACTTGTATGTTTCCAGAATTGTGTCACTCCACGGTGTTCCGTTGGAGATCAGTTCAGACCGTGGCAGCCTCTTTACCTCAAGGTTCTGGGAAAGTTTCCAAGAAGCTATGGGAACTCATTTATCTTTTAGCACCGCTTTTCACCCCCAGTCCCAGGGTCAAGTTGAACAAGTCAACCAAATGCTTGAAGATATGCTTCGCGCATGTGTCATCTCCTTTGGCAAGAAATGTGAGGAATCTCTCTCGTATGCTAGATTCTCTTACAACAATAGCTATCAAGCTAGTCTGGAGATGGCACCATTTGAAGTTCTTTATGGACGTAAGTGTCGAACTCCTCTGAGTTGGTCAGAAACTAAGGAACGGCCACTCTAAGGTCCAGACATTATCCAACATGCTGAAGAGCAAGTCCGTATTGTTCGTGAACATCTGAAGACTGCTCAGTCTCGTCAGAAGAGCAATTATGACCGTAAGCACAAGGTAATGGTCAACCAACCTAGCGAACAGGATTATCTCGTGTCACCGCGATGAAGGGCACTCACCGTTTCGGAATCAAGGGCAAGTTAGCTCCTCGCTACATTGGCCCATTCCGTATTCTCGCAAGACGTGGAGAAGTGGCCTATCAATTGGAACTACCGCCGAACCTTTCTCAGGTTCACAATGTTTTCCATGTGTCGCAACTCCGCCGCTGTTTCAAGGATCCGATCCGAGCAGTGGATCATGAAGTGCTTAAATTGCAGGATGACTTGTCTTATAAGGAGTATCCGATCCGTATTCTTGATCAAGCCGAACGTCGAACCCGACAGAAGGTAATCAAGTTCCTTAAGGTTCAGTGGCCGAATCATTCTGAAGATGAGGCCACATGGGAACGCGAAGAGCGCCTATGGGAAGAATACCCCGACCTTTTCCCTTCTACCTCCTGAATTCTCGTGGACGAGAATTTCCTTTAGAGGAGGAGAGTTGTAACACACCCTTGTAATGTGCTACAGTGATTCATCATGATCAATGCCAAGTCAGCATCTTTTGCAAAGCACAAGTGCCACTTGTCTTAGAATTCAAACTCAAAAATCCAATTTGAATTGCAAGTCAAATATTTACATTTTCAAACATGCAAACAAAATAGTTCATGATGTTGCAAATAATCCCAAAGCAATTATAAAAATAAAACTAGCATTATTTGAAATTCCCAAAATGCCCCTAGAAATTAAAACAGTGGACCAGCAACATTTATTCAGCCCATTTAAATACAAACATAAATTAAATGAATTCAAATAATCCCCAAACTTTTTGTGGCAGTCCAGAATATTGCATAGTATATATGTGGCAAAGTTCCATAATTTACAAAAGTCAATTGGTGGATATATAAAATTGCAAAACAAAAACTGGAAAAGAAATAGAAAAAGAAAAAGAAAAAGGAAAATTGTCCACTGTTGGACTGGGCTCTATGTGCACAGTAGCCGGCCCATCCCAACCCCCCCTATCGTCTTCCTCCTCCTGTTCACCCCCGCGCGCTGTCGCCGCGTGCGCGCACACCCGCGCCAGCCCCCCTTCCCCCCTGCCCGACAGCGGCCCTGCCGCTCGCCGTGGGTGGATAAGGACCACCCCGCGACCCCGGATGCCGCAGCCACTCCTCCATTTCCTCCCCTCGCTCTCTCCCTCTCATTCGGGAGCTCACCCGAGCGCTCCCACCGCCGCGCCATCGTCCCCGTCGCAGCCATCGACCTCCTCTCACCGTTCCAAGATGCCCGGAGGCTTTCCCGTCCTCGTCCTCGTCCAGACCACGCACCCATTCGACCGGAGCTGCACCAAATCGTCGCCATCGGGCCGTCTTCCTGCGCTCCGGCCGCCGCCATTCCGCCGCCTCAACCCGCTGCTCCGGCACCTCTCCGGCCTCCCCGAGCATCTCCCCCTCACCGCTGTGAGCAGCCACTCCATCTCCTCTCCTCTTGCTGCCTCTCGCGTCCCGTAGCCTTTTTCCCTCGGGCGCCGCCGTATGGGTCCACCGCGCGCTCATCGCCGGCGCCGATTCCGGCCGTCCCCGGATGAGCTGCGGCCACCCATCAACGTGCCTCGTCGCGTGCGTTCGAACGCTGCAAGTCTCGCATCCAGCCGCGCCTTATGGACGAATCCCGCGTGACGCCGCCATGTTTTGTGGTCACCGGCGGCTAAACGCCGGCGCGCCACCGCCATATGGACCTGCCAGTGGGCCCCACGAGATTAGCCAATAGATTAGCAACTAATCCACCATAACACTCACTGACACGTGGGCCCCTCACTGTAGAAAATAGATTAAGCTACTGTTACTGACCACTGGGCCCTACCTGCTTATTAACTTAATTAGTTTAATTAAACTCAGTTAACTCTAAGAGTCACTGACAGCTGGGTCCCACTGGATCCAGTTGACCCAGTCAAACTGCTGACTGGGCACCTCCAGTCTATTACAGGTGGGACCCACTGGTCCTGTTGACCAGTCATCCTGGACCAGTCAACTGCTGACTGGGCAGTTGACTGGGCCCACATGTCAGTCTTTGTTGCACATTTCTGGGTACACTTCTGTGTACCCATAGCATTTAATATTTAAATGATTTTCGAATTAAATTAATTCCAGAAAATTCCAGAAATTGATTAAAACTTTGAAAATTCGTAGAAATTCAACCGTAACTCGGATGAAAATAATTTATATACGAAAAATGATCAGAAAAATCCAACAAAACCGAATATGTCATTTGCACTCATATTAGAACCCTCTAAGAAGATGAACATGGAACTTTTTGCCTGTTTCCGATAAATCAATAGTGCATGACTGTGGTAAAATAATTCCAAATAAATTCCTCAAACATCGAGAATGTTTAGAGATACAATATATCACCCCTGCATATCATTTAGGCATGTCATGCATAGTGATTGCATTTGAATGCTTGTATTTATCTGTTTCCTCCCCCTCTTCTCTCCGGTAGACCCCGAGACCGACGTTGCCCCCGAGGACTGCTACTCCACCGAAGACCACTCTTTTACTGCAGAGCTTCCAGGCAAGCAAACCCACTTGATGATTCCTATATCACCTACTCCTTCTTCCCCGTGCTTGCATTAGAATTTGCTACCGTATTTGATTGCTCCTATTCTGATGCATAGCGTGATTTTGTAACTGCTGTTGGTACCTTACCTGCTATCCTAAATGCTTAGTATAGGTTGGTTAGTAATCCATCAATGGCCCCGCACCCTTGTCCTTGTTGCCATGCTTTACCACCAGTGACTCGATCAACGTGATCGATGTGCAGAGACCGAACACACCACCGCACACCCCCTTAGTTGTACGACTCTGCAGAGCTACTATCGAGTGTCAAGGGTGATACCTCCTACCTCACTCCTGATGATATCTCTATAGCGTAGCGACTCGGTTGTGGGTTATCGAGGCTGATTCCTCTTTCACCACCTCTGACGATGCCTCTGTCGTGCAACCCCTCGAGTGTGAACCCATCAAGGGTGATTCCTCCAAGTTCACCTTGATGGATACATCGAGTGGGAATCCATCGAGGGTGATTCCTCAAATTTCCCCCTTGATGTGATGGCCAAACGGTTACCTTGGCATTTACCTCAGACCCTTGTTAAAGTCGGGTCGACCCCGAGGGGTACCCGCGAGAGGTGTGAAGATGGGTTGGCCATGAGGGCACCCGCGAGAGATTATTGTGGCGGAACAACAGGGCAGGTGAAGACCACCTAGGAGAGAGATGGGCCTAGTCCCTGGTCGTTGGACCGCGGGTTACGAAGTCGGTGTGATAGGGTGTCGAAGGTGAACCTTGAACCCTGTTCATGTCCGCGAGATACTAATAACACGGTTAACGGATTTGGGTATTTGATCTGAGTTGGCCTCTGGCCTGTACGCACTACCACTACGCAAGATAATGGTTTAATGGGGCCCTTGGTGCCGTATGTATCAGCCGAAAGCTCTGTCAGACATCCAGTTCAGCATTGCGGCACGGCCGGGTCGGCACCCCAGAGGTGGTGCCTGGATCGCCCTGCTCGCAACGACCCGGAGTGCAAAGGGCGATGGGCCCAAGACCCCTAAGCACTTAGGATGTAGACCGGCGGGGACCTCTTTGCGGAGCCTAGGTAGGACTACGTCGTGTCGATCAGCCGAGGCCGGGCATGACCGAGAAAAGTGTGTACGGCCGGAGTTAATCGAGCGTGTTGGGTAACAGTAGTGCACCCCTGCAGGGAAGTTATCTATTCGAATAGCCGTGTCCACGGTAACAGGATGCTCAATGTTGTATCCCGATCTACTACAACTTGAACTGGATAGATGTTACTTTAATTGTAAACTCCGGGATCGTTTTCTCGCAGGGAGTCGAGGAAGGATCTCTAGGCTTTGCTACTACATGCTTGTTGCTTTATTATATACTATTAAACTGCACTCTTCTAATGCAGCAAGACGCCGCATGATGCTAGTCTTCGATAGGCTAGGCCTTCCCTATATTCTGGCATTTCTGCAGTCTAGTCCACAGATACAGCCCTTTCATTTGATGCTGATGCATAAATAGAATAGTTCTGATGTAAGTCTTGCGAGTACTTTGGATGAGTACTCACGGTTGCTTTGCTACCTCTTTTCTCCATTCCCGATTGCTGCAATCAGATGACGGAGCCCCGGAGCCCCGGAGCCAGCTGATCCCATCGACGACTACTACTACCCCAACGGAGCCTACTGCTACATGAAGACCGGCGACCGGGAGTAGATAGGAGGCTCCCAGGCAAGAGGCCTGCGCCTTTGCGATCTAGTTGTCCTTGTTTCGCTCAGCCTTCTTAAGGCATCCTTGTCTAACTATGTCTGTATTCAGATGCTATACTTCCGCTGACTCCTGTGTAACCTGAGCTTATGTATTCGAGCCCTCGAGGTCCCTGGCTTGTAATATAAAGCTTGTATTATTTTATTTTTGTGTCTAGAGTGGTGTTGTGATATCTTCCCGTGAATCCCTGGTCTTGATCATGCACATTTGCGTGTATGATTAGTGCACGGTCGAGTCGGGGGCGTCACACTGCGGCAGACCAAGTCCTTGTCGTTGAAGCAAGTGCTCCCGCAGAGCAAGAAATGCCTTTAGTCCTTGCCGTCGAGCCGCAGGCTCCGACATGGGTGCAACCGATCGTCCAGTACCTCCAAACAGGGGAACTTCCCGAAGAGCAAGAAGAAGCTGAAAGAGTAGCCTGTCAATCAAGTATGTACCAATTTGTTGACAACACTTTGTACAGACAGAGACCAAATGGGGTGAAATTGAAGTGCATTTGCCGGGAAGATGGACAGAAGCTGTTGGCAGAGATTCATGAATGAATTTGTGGATCCCATGTTGGGTCACGCGCGCTCGTCGGCAAGGCATTCCGGCAAGGATTCTATTGGCCGACAGCCCATCAAGACGCCTTGGTGGTAGTGACCAGATGCAAAGCATGCTAGTTCCACGACAAGGACATACACCAGCCAGCTCAAGCTCTTCAAACTATCCCTCTTTCGTAGCCCTTCTCAATCTGGGGACTCAACATCCTCGGCCCCTTTCCCCGTGCCACCAGGGGCTTTGAATTCTTATACATTGCAATCGACAAGTTTACAAAGTGGCCTGAGGTAGAGCCAGTAAGAAAGGTGACGGCACAGTCAGCAATCAAGTTCCTCAAAGGCTTGGTGGCCCATTTTGGCATACCCAATAGGATTATCACTGACAATGGCACCCAATTCACGAGTCGCGCCTTCACAGCATACTGCCAAGACCTTGGAAGCAAGATCTACTATGCTTTCGTTGCTCACCCGAGAAGCAATGGACAGGGGGAGAGGGTAAATGTAGAAGTGTTGCGTGGTCTCAAGACCAGAACTTTCAATAAGCCACACAAGTGTGGAAGACGCTGGGTGGAAGAGTTGCCGGCGGTTCTTTGGTCACTCAGGACGACACTAAATCGAGCCACCGGCCAGATGCCCTTCTCCCTTGTATATGGTGCAGAAGCGGTGCTCCCCATAGAACTTAGATACGGGTCACCTTGAGTCTTGGTTTTTGACGAAGAGGATCAAGAAGAGCTGTGGCAAGATGATGCTACGCTCCTTGAGGAAGATTGCTTCCGGGCTGCTATTCGTGTTGCATGGTACAAGCAAGCTTTGCGCCGCTACCATAGCCACAAAGTTCATGCCAGGAACCTTGAGGAAGACGACCTTGTTCCTCATCGGATCCAATCTGCGAAGGGAAAAAACAAGTTGACGCCGAAGTGGGAAGGCCCTTATCGGGTAGTGCGAGTCACTAGACCTGGTGCAGTCCGTCTAGAGACCGGAGATGGCACTCCGGTGCTCAACTCAAGGAATATTGAGCATCTTCGCAAGTTCTACCCATAAGGCGCGGTTGTCGGGCTGCCCGGCAGCCTCTTTTGTACAAGTAGGCCGGCAAGGCATGTAAACTTTTACACAGAGCTGGGCGCAGACCCCGTGCATTGTTGAATAAAGCTAAGTGTTTCACAACTTTTTGTCAAAGTACATTTTTATGTATATTGCATGTGTTGTTATGATACATTTTGCCTTGTATGAGATGATTAATGAACCGTCAAGGTTCCAGCCTACTCTTCTCTCTTCTTTCTTTTTCTCAAAGGACAGAAGCGTTCCTCGCGTGCAAGTTTCCAGAGGGAGTGACGGTATGGATACCAAATGACGTTCAAGATATCATTCACGGCAAGAAGTACAACAAAGAAAGCCAAGTTGCAAAACTTTGAAACAAAATTTCTTTGTTGTAGTTGCTTTTCCTTGAATGATTTTCGTCTTTGTATGAAAAACCTGCATGCGAAGGAACCTTGTCGGGGAAAGGTCGCACTCTTATTTCTGTTTTGAGTCTGTTCAGCAGTATAAGTTAGCTGCGCCAAAACGATAAGTGTTATCTTGCCGGAAAGCGGCCCCTCCGGCAAGCTGCTAAGGACCTGCTCCTCAAGCGCTAACAGCAAGGTTGTGGGCACCGGCAAGTTTCTGGCAAGCGTAGGGTACAAAACATACAAAGGCAGAATCATATTAGGGAAACGTCATACATTCATTCAAACACAAATCATATTACATCAAAAGCATAGTGCTGGTCTAACTTAAGATAATTTGTCTTTTGTACATGGATGGCATTTGTGACAAGATGTAACAACAAGGCTAGTTCTTGAGCCCGCCCTGGAACCTAGAGAGTTGGCTAACCCTGTCGATGATCGGAGCGACAAGCACTTCGGCGGCGCTGGTGTCTGTCCCTTTCGGTAAGCTCGAGAAGGCCCTGGAGATGTTGATGCTGAGGTTGTGGTGCACAATCTTGACTAGCACCTTGGAGAGCACATCCTGGCAAAGCTTGCGGGATTCACTGGCGAAGGAGGCGGCTCGTTCTTGGTGGTGCTTCCCCAACACTTCGATGAGGCTTTTGAAGAAGAAAGTTAACCTGACGCTTGCGGCTTCCTGTGCATTGTCAGAGTAACTGTAGTCCTTCATGCCAATGATTGCTAGCTGAGCACTAAGTTAGTCTGCAACTTCGACAAGGCGGTTGGTCCAGAGTTGCAAGCTGCTCTTTAACACGTTGAAAGAATTTTCAGCATCGGCAAGCAAGGTTTTCTCCTTCTCGAGATCCTTCGACAAGATCTTCTCCCTGACCCGGGCGCCTTTGAGATTTTCCTCCAAAGTAGTGAGCTTTAGCTTGAGATCAACATTGACGTTGGCAGCATCCGTTAACTCCTTGGTCTTGGATGATAGCGCGGTTTGCAACTCCGCAAGGTGAAGGTTGTTTTCTCCGATGATTCTTGCAGATCAAGGATTTTCTTGTTGTTGCCGGCAAGGTCCTCCTCAAGCTTCTTCACATTGGTTTCCAGTTCCACCTTGACGGCCTCGGCGGCTTCGGCAGCTTTGATGGCCTCCTAGAGCTTGCCGGCGTGAACCAGAGCTTGAGCTTTGATAGCCTCCTTATGGTTTCGCTCTAGCTCTTGTGTCCACTGTGCGAGCAAGGTCTAGATTTCTTCATCCTTGCCGTGAAGCTTGGTGGCAAGTGCCTCTTCTCTGGTGGCAAGATCCTTTTCTCTTGCGTCAAGTTGCGCTTCTCGCTCCGCGAGCTTGCCGTCTAGAGCCACTGCTTCTTCCTTGGCAGCGGCAAGCTTATCTTCTTGCCCCTTGATGCTTTGGATTTTCTCCTCATACCACTTGCGGGTCTCTTCCACCTTCTTGTTCAGCTTCTGTTTAGCCAACTCCACAGCTTGTTGCTACGTGTGGAGTTTATCCCAACACTTGCTATAGCGCTCTTGCACATCTTTGAAGCCAACGGCCATGGTCTTCAGGAAGGCAATATCGGCAGAGTTGTCATCGGAGGTGTCTGTTACCGTGATGCTGTGAGACAAAGGTGCAATGATCCACGCAATTGCATCTCCACGGGCAAGTTTCCCGGCACCAGATGAGCTAGGGGCTTCAGATTCTTGCTGCTGGTTGATTGGCTCCAAAGGACCTGCCAAGGTTTGCGTCTCAGATGTAGTGGGATGGTTGTCAGCAGTTGGCTTGTCATTGCCAGCTTCTCCCATCTCAACATCTACCGTGATGGAAGCAGATGTGCTGCCAGAGGATCTATTAGATTCCTCGGTAGCTTTCCTGGCTTCCTCAACATCAGATGTAACAGCCTCTTCGGCAGAAATCTTGGCGTCCTCTTCAGCGGCGCTCTTTGCAATCCCTTCGACGTCCACAATGATCTCTCCCTCTTCTGGAGAAGTGGGATCTACAAGACAAAGAAGAAGAAGCAAAGAACAGAAAGAAATTCAAATCTCACATCAAGATCAAAAGAACAGAAAGAAGGATTGACAAGGATAATATGATGCCTGAAAAAGAATTTACCTTGATGAGCATGTGGAGGGGATGTTGTTCCTCCTCCGGCAACGTCAGTTGCTGTCGCTCGGTCCCCGGTAACATCAGTTGTTGGTGGGTCCTCGACGCGGATTGGCTCTTCGTGGTGCTCCTCGGGAGGAGGACTGTTTCTTGTCGGCGAGCTTCTTGGTGGGAGTTCAGAAGTTGATGGTGCCGTCAAGGGGTCCATCCCTTGGCGCTCTCCTTTTGGCTGCTCCCTTTTTGCCTCCTTGTCAGTTTCCATTACAAAAGTGTTAGTAGGAATGCTTGCCAGCGGAAAATGGATGTGAGCCTCACGCTGGGGGCTAGAGCCAGCAACGTCAAGAGAAGCTATTCCTTGATTAGTGTATGTTGCCGTCTCACCCTCTTCGGTGGTTCTGGCCTTCTTCCGGTACATTTCCACCAGTGGTACTGCATCCCTGCAAAACCAAGACAATCAAGATGATTAATTCAAGAGCAATAATATCGAGATAATCACAAGATTGGCCAAAGAAAGATGAAGCGCTTACTCTTCTTCTTCTTCGCGATCACTGAGGCCGGACAGGTCCCAGTGAACTGTGTCCTCAACGCCAGATGATGTGGATGGTGGTGGTGCCTTTCTGGTACGCTTTCTCCCCAAAGTGGCTGGGGGTTGTGAAGCACCCACCTCTTTCGCGGTTGACGGAGTCGGTTGCCAGGAAGCAGCGCCACGAGGTGGTTGTCGCCTAGAAGGCTGGGCTCGAGGAGTCTTGGCAGCTGCCTCTGTGCCGGCATGCTCATCGATTGTCGGTTTGATGCATGCTACCCTCTTCCAGCCAGGCTTCTTCGCGATTGCGGTCTTCACTCGAGCAGGAGGAGCGTGAGGCTCTCCCTCCTCTCTTTCCTCTCCTTCAGCCTCTTCGGGGTGCTCTTCATCACCCTCATGCACCTCGGCATGTCCTTCTTCGCCAACATGCTCTTCAGCATGTTCTTCGGCGCCTGCATGCTCTTCGGCCTGTTCTTCGGTGCGCTCTTCCCCTTCTCCGCTGGTGCCCCTAGCTGCTCGGGAATGAGCTGCCCTCTTTGCCTCCTCAACTCTTGCGGCAATGAACTGCTCTTCGTCATCCTTCGTAGGATGGACCATGTCATCTTCAACTCTGACAGCTTCTTCCACCAAGCCGTCAAGCCAGTCCTTCACCTCTTTCTTTGTGGGCACCTTCCAAGCATCTACAACACTCTTGGAGTTGCAGTCTGGCATCATAGCCAGGATGGAATCCTTGGCGGTGTTGTTGCAGAGCGGGACTATCTTTGCCGGCAAGTGGAAGTTGCAACCTTTGTTGAAGAGCTGACAAATGAGACAATAGTGCTCCATGACCGTCAATTTGTTGTCGAGGCCTGGATGTAAGCGCATCGTGTCGGCAGGGTTCTTGTACTCCCATGCTTTTCGGCCTCCTCTCTGCTGCAGCGGAGAGATTCGGCGGCGAGTGAAATCTGCTCCCACCATTTCAATGGTCAAGCCGGATTCCTTGAGACTGATGAGCCTGTACAGTGCCAGCCCAAGCTTGCTGTCATTGGGGTCAACATGGTTCCAGTTGGCGTGCTTCTCAATCTTCTCGGTTCTGAGATGACAGAAGGCTAGGAAGTGTTACTGCTTGATCCAACACCAGTCAGCCCTCCACTCATTCCATTTGATGTGTAGTTTGCCGTCAAGGTAGTGCTTCTTCATCCCTGTCCTTGGAATCCAAGTAACACCGCCGGAGAAAGCATCGCTTTCGATCCGAGGGATGAAAAAGTGTTGGAACAGAGCGACATTGAGCATTACTCCTAATAAATTGTCACAAAGATGTGCGAAGAGTGACATGCAAGTGATTGCATTTGGAGCAAAGTCTAGCAATCTAAATCCGTAGGACAGCATCACTTCTACTAAGAAATCTGAGAAGGGTGGGCATAATCCACAGTAAAAATACCCGGCGAAGAAGTGGAACTAGTCGCCTGCTTGAGGAAGGGATCCTGGAAGCACCAGTGTGCCTTCATGGTCTTTCATCTTTCTCGCATACACATACGAGTACCTCTTCTTAAGATCGTTGGCCATCAACGCCGGTGGAAAGATGGCGTTCTCCTGCCGCTGCGCTGCTTTAGCAGCCTTCCTCTCTTCCGCTGCTGAATCAACTGGTTTGGCGGCCCTCTTCGGCGCCATGGCAGTTTCTGGAGGAGGAGTCTAATGGAAAAGCGAGCGGAGCGGTGTGGAGGTGATGTGCTCTGTTCTTGCATGAGGATGAAGATGGAGGCAGCTGGCTAGATTGGGGAAGAAGAGGTAAATGAGCAGCGCCCTTCGTGAATGCCCTTTTTATGGGGAAGTCGCGATGGGATGGCTCTTTACTGTCCGACGTGGGCGCGCTTTTGCAGGCCCACTACCCCAGCTCCTGTTTCAATCCACCTCTGCCACGTCCCACATTCAATACGCGTCATGGGTATCCAGTAAAAATGATTATTACAACAATAATTATTCGCCACATATGGCTGTGCATTGATTTGGGCCTAGCCCAACGACGCCTCGCATGTGTGTATGACCTAGGCCCGGGGGCTCCTGTCGGTGTATAAAAACTTGGGTGTTTTCATACCCTGACTTATGCACAGATAGTGGCAGCCTTCCCGACGACAAAGGCTTGCCGGAGGATTGCTTCTATCAAGACTCAAGATCATGAAGAAGATCTCAAGGCAAGTCATCGAGAAGTACTAAGAAAATACTGAAGATCAAGACTACACTTGCCGGCAAGCCATGCACTGGCAAGGGAAGGCCCGACAAGCTCCGTGCCGGCAAGCTCCTTCTATCGTTCCACCGCTCCACCTCAGTGACCAGCTAGTTGCTTGTCAATAGGTGTCAAGCGGGCAAGCAGTTAGGTGAAGTTTGTCGGGGCACGTGTCAGCATGGCGCCTGAAGATTAACTTTAATGACACCCGTCCTGGAGGCGTGTCAAGATAATAAGAGGTAGCTGGGCGAGCGGTGCAGGATCCTTGCCGGAGCTCATCCCCAGCTCGACACCTAATGGCGCATTGAATGCCTTTGTCCTAACCTGTCTAGTTAGGTATGATAGCACTATAGCCACTATCTACACCATGTAATTACTATTTTGCCACTGTGCCCCTTCTATCTATAAAAGGAGGCCCATGGCTACCTTAAAAAAGGTTGACACTTTGTAGAAGTCCACTATGTAGCTGCACTTTCTGTGCACCTTGCCGGCAAGCTGTGCTCTCTTGTACTTGTGCTTCCACAAATAATACAATCAAAGCAGGGGTAGGGTTTTACACCTCACGGTGGCCCGAACCTGGGTAAACTTGCTGTGTGATCTTGCATTGCTGAAACTGCTCTTTGTGCACGTTGATTCCCATAGCCGAACTGCAAAGGGATCATCTTGATCCCAAAGATTATCGTACGAATGACACTTGGCAACAGGCTCATCCTCCATTGCCGGACGCTTGGCAGACGGCTCACCCGCCATTTCCCTCCTCCAGCGATGGCGGCCTTGGAGACAGAGATGTTGACAGTGGAGTTGCTACGTGAGATGGAGCGGCAATGGCGCGTTGGGTTTGAGGCAGATAGGACAGTGGGGTTTTTATGGCATGGTTTTGGATGTGGGGTCGCCGGTTGGAAGGGGACTCGCTGTGGTAGTGGGGTGGTGGCGTCGTGATTGCAGTTCTTTGTGGCAACCGCCGAGCGGTTGTGGTGGCGGTGGCCTGGAAAAACCAAACAGCCTCGCCTCATTTTTAGCACGAGAAGTAACTGGTCACATGAGAATGTAAACTATTTTCATATTTTTTTCATATGTTTTTCATTGTCTCCCATATCGTTTGTGCACTTTGTTGGATCAACGTTACGCACTGCATTTATCTTCGTTCTGCACTGCAATGTAGCTGCGTTGTGGACTGCATGTAAGCATGTCTTGCACTGCATACACGCACAATGTGCACTGCATGTACTTCATTTGTGCACTACATGTTTCTTCGTACTGCACTGCATGTATTTTCGCCTATTTGTTTCCTTAATGGGCGTGGAGGGTGAGTAGGTTTTAGGTGGTATGTTTTGTAGTTTTGTTCAATCGGACTGCATTTTAGTAGCTGGTGGATTGCTTTGTTGAACAGATGGGACTACATTCTTGAAGTGAACAGACTGCACTTGCGTACGTTAATTCAGTGGTCAGCATTTTTTATGTCAATGAACTGCAGTTCTAGCTATGGGGGGGGTGTCCCCCTACATTTTTTGTATATAGTTTGATAAAGAAGAAATTTTTTTTGTTTATAAACACAGTGTAATGCTATTTTATTATTATTATTTTCCCTATTTGTTTCTTTAATGGGTCGTGGATGATTTCTATGATTTTATATTCCAGGCAGATACCCATGTCGCTCGCGTCTTGGCCCTATTCGGGAGTATCTATTTTCGGCCCAAGTACGCCCGCCGACGCGGATCTGGAATGCGTTACGGGCCTGCGCTAAGTTTAGTCCCACCTCGCCCGCCGAGTGACTCGCTTACCTGTTTACAAGCCCTAGCGAGGCAACGCTTCCGAACTCCTCTTGACACTGATTGGGCGCTTACACACGGCGCTCGCTCCCCCTAGCTTTCTGACCTATCGTCCTTGTTGGGCATGTGCCCACGCATTGTGGCTTGGAACAGGCTCGCCCACGTATTAATCTCTATGGCACAGCCCTAGTATTAGACTGGCGCTGGTCTGGTCCTCCACGGCGGTCATCTTTTTTTTTCGTGTGAATACTTTTTTTGCAGTCCATATATATGTTTTTAAGTGTCTCCAGTTCATTTCTGCTCTTGTCTTGTACGAATGCTATGCACTGCATTGAGCAACATTATACACTGCAATGTAGCCCTTTGTGGACTGCATATATACTTATTTTGTGCACATCATATTTTCTGCACTGCATATGCCCTAGTTGTGCACTGCTTGTACTTCCTTGGTGAACTTCATCTACCTTCGTATTGCACTGATGCTACAAGGCTGTTTGTGCATAGGTGTTTAATCGTTCGTTAGTTTGCCACATCATTTTTATAAGCGTGTTTTAATTTTAAGCTGCTGATAATTAAATTATCTTTTGTTCGCGGTTTTTAAGGTGAACTGTATCTGTTTTCATACAAAGCTGAATTCAAACTACATTAAAATATACTTGTCTGAATACAAACTTCCTAAATAGTGTTGTAGTGCAGCGACATTTGTTGATTCGCAAACTAGCAAGCTTGTTCGACCTGACATAAGCAAAACCTAGCAACAGGAAACAAGAGATAACACAACTAAAGCAAAATGAAACTAAACCTAGCACATGGCTGACTTTGATGTTTGTTTATTCCTTGTTGCCGTATTTGATTGGATCCGTCTCCTTCTGTTCTTTTGCCCTCTGTAGCCCCATGGCAATATCGTCGATGCGTTTCCATGACTCGTAGCTGGCATAGGCACCTATTGCTGCATACTTGATAAGCTTATCTGGCAGCGGGCAGAACCCCCACAAAGTATGGTCTTCCTAACGGTCGATTTTCTTCTTCATGTCCTTGTAGTGTTTGTCGATCACCCTGCCGGCAACATCAGCCAAAGAGTCAAATTCCTTTTTGCTGTATGGATCTCTCCATTCCACCTGAATGTTGATGTAGTTGTCGGAGTTGATCTTCAAGACAGAGAGCTCTAGCATCCTTTTGTCTCCTTTAATGTTGAATCCGGCAAATGTGTATTCCTTGTTCATCAGGAATTCATCCAATTGCAGGAGCCTGCAAGGGTGTGTATAGACTAAATATGACAGTTTTTCAGAGTGAGACTGTACAAGTTTTTGAGTACCATCAAAAGTTTAGACTATTTGTAAACTAAATTGCACTATGAACGATGAAAATTAGTTACTAAGTAGTTGTTAAATATATATTTTTATAGTATGACTGATAAATCTGATAATAGAGTTCAGAAACAAGTTCATGTAAGTTGTTTTGAATTGAAATTCATAAAGCAAGAGAGGTATCCTCTGCTCCTTCTTCCCCCTTTTTTGATGTTGAATGAAGTGGACTTCAAAGACATTATTTAAGTTTTCATATTGAAGTTAAGTTTTTATTTGTCTTTCAGTTAAAAGTACAATCAGGGTTGAATTTCCTAGCAATTACATCTGTATACTAATTGTTTGAAGTACTCACTAAAAGTACAGATTTCTCATGTTCAGGTGGGTATTTTGTACTTGCTAAAACAAATGAAATTCTTTTGACCCCTAAAGCAAGCAAGTGAGACTTGAACCCATGAGTTACATGCAGCCATCCTCTAATCAAGCTATTAAAATCATAACTCTATTAGTCTATAAGGCTATTTGCGAGGAAGAAAATTAAAATCCAAAATCACAACCAAGAATACAAAATGACAATCAGGCTCACCTTTCGGTCGCCGCAGGGATGTGGTAGACAAGGCACTCCTCTTCCATGGATAGCTGGAGCATCATTGCCTTCTGTGGCATGTCGTAGTGGGTGTACTCGAGATCAATGCCGACAGTCTTGACGGGCATGCCGCCCAGCTTCCTCCTGAGCGTGGACAACATCCTGTCTACGTCGCGAGGCTTGCTTGTGCAGACAACGTGGAGGTTGTAGTTGCCGTGCGGCACGACATCATGGAGCTCCCTGGTGTACCTGCGGCATTGCTTGTACAGCGGTGCATCGGCCATGGCTCTGCTCTGCTCTCTGTCGTTGGTTTTTGAAGAGAGAGGTTGATGAAAGAGAGTGGGAGAAGAAGCGGCATTGGGGATTTTGGGGACGAAGTAGTTCTGAATGTGGTTTTTTATGGCTGTTTGTGACGGGACGTGGGGGTGATGTGACGCCCCCGAAATTAATCATGCGCTAAACATCCACGCAGCCTGCACAATCAAGATCAGTGACTCACGGTATAATATCACAACACGACTCTATGACTCAAATTTAAGTAAGGAAACAATATATTACAGTCCAGGGTCGTAACACCCGATATTACATCAAGAGTTAGGTCTGACTACAGACATTTACAAAGGTGCCTTAAGAAGGCGAAAACAAACAACGACTCTAGATCAAAAAGGCAAGGCCTCCTACCTGGGACCTCTGAACTACTCCTGGTCGTCAAACTCCACGTAGCAATCATCGGCGATAGAACCTGCATCGGGGGCACTACTATCTGATAGCAGCAACCGGGTCGAATGAAAAGGGTAGCAAAGCAACGGTGAGTACTCATCCAAAGTACTCGCAAGACTTACATCAGATCTATACTAGATATGCATCGGTATCAAAGGAATGGGGTAGTATCTGTGGACTATACTGCAGACATGCCAGAATAAGGGGAAGAAGCTCATCCTATCGAAGACTACATCTTTCAGCAGTAGAAGAGAGGAGCATATATGTTATCATCTTGCACATACAAATAGCAATAATCCTGCCTAGAGATCCTGTCCTCGTCACCCTGTGAGACAGCGATCTCTGGGGGTATCTGTTTGTTATCTGGGTGTGTTTTTACCAAGTATCCGGTTTTAGTTGTAAGAGGTCGGGATACAACTCCAAGTCGTCCTGTTACAGGGGACACGGCTATGCGAATAGATTACTTCCCTGCAGGGGTGCACCACATTACCCGATACGCTCAATTATTTCTGGCCGGACACACCTTTCTCGGTAATGCTCGGCCTCGGATAATCGACATGTCGTAGTCCTACCTAGGCTCTCCAGAGAGGTCAGCATGCCGGTCTACATCCTAAGCGCGAAGGGGTCATGGGCCAATCGCCCTAAGCACTCCTGCGCATTGCGAGGATGGCCAGCACCAAACCCACCTTAGTATCCAGGCATAACCGGCTCACCCGGGCGCGTGCCACTAAACTGTGACGTCTGTAGAGCTTTCGGGAGAATCGTACGACGCCAAACTCGTTAAGCGTGTTATTATTAAGTAACCGCGGACAAAGACCAGGGACCAGGCCCACCTCTCTCCTAGGTGGTCTCTACCTGCCCTGTCGTTCCGCCAACAGTGAATCACTCACGGGTGCTCTCCAAGCCGACCCGAATTTAATCATATCATGTAACATTGTATAGTGTGTATAATATAAAGCAGTAATAGTCTTCATCTTCGTCGGCTTCTCGTTGCAGTCCATCTCGCTCCATGTCGTAGGCCACCGAAGTTCGGGGTCCACCGAAGTAACATATGTAGTATGCAGTACAAGGCATATCCGTGTTCATCGCCCGGAGGGATCACGGTCCGATAGTATAGCATGGCAGACGGACAAGGATGTAGGGTCACTCATGGGACTCTAGCATATATATACTAAGCATATAGGATAACAGGTATGGTATCAACAGTAGTAGCAAAGACAGGCTATGTAGCAGTATAGGATCTATCGATAAAGCATTAACATTATCACAACTCTAATGCAAGCAATAGAGAGAAGGAATAGGCGATATCAGAATGATCAAGGGGGTTTCCTTGCCTGGAAGCTCTGCCGAGAAAGAACGGTCGTCGTCGACGTAGTCGTACTCAGGGTCAATGGCAGCCTCAGGGTCTACCGAAAGAATAGAGGAGAGGGGGGAAACAGATAAATAACGGCCATACAAATGCAACACAGATGCAAGTCATGGCAATGTGTGATGGTGATATGCTCTAATGCACCACCAAACATTTTAAGAGAAGAGGGAAAATATCTGGTAATATTTTCCCAGCTCCAGGTATTTTTCGGTATATTGATCTAGGGGCAAAATGTCGATGTTCATTATGTTAGAGGGGTGTGGCAGGTATGTGGATGGCATATTCAGATTCTTCATATTTTTTTGATCAACTTTCATATATAAATTATTTTCATCTGAGTTACGTTTTATTTTCTATGAATTTTCAAAGTTTAAATGAATTTCTGGAATTATCATTAATTCGAATTTAAATGGAGAAAATGATATGTGCACACAGAGAAGTGTACATAGCAGTGTGTGTTAAAGGCACATCTACATCGATAATTCAAGCATTATATACGTCATTAGTCCGATTCTTTGTAGGAACTACCCATAATAACGAAGTTGCAAAATGGATCTGTTTATCATAAAGAGATTCGTTGTTCCTGACCCTGCTTCACCTTAATTGTTATTTGAACAAAAAGAACACAATAAACAGGTGGGTCCAGGGGGGCCCAGGTGTCATTGACGCGTTGAATTAGCATCTATTTTAGCAGGTTATTTAAGTGAAGGGGGTCCACTGTCATAGGGTCGTTAGACTAATCTAACTTCTAATCAATCCCTAACTAACAGGCCATTAGCACTACTAATTGGGCCGGCCGCATGTGGCAGAGAGCCAGTCGGCCTCGGCTGTGCACGGCCATGGCCGGCGTAGCGAGCAGCAGCAGCGAGGCAGCGGTGGGCGTGGGCGGCAGCGGCGAGGCGTAGCAGCAGCGAGTAGCAGAGAGCAGCAGCAACATCAGCAGCAGAAGCAGCAAGCAGCGGCAGCGGCGCCGGAGGCAGCGGCGCTGGCGGCAGCAGTAGCAGGCAAGCAACAGCAAGCAGCGGCAGCAGCAGACAGCAGCAAAGAGTAGCAGCAGTGGGTAGGTGCAGCAGCAACAGAGAGCAGCGGCGGCTAGGAGCAGCAGCAGCAGCTAGGACCAGCAACATGTAGCTGCGGGCAGGAGCAGCAGCACAGCAGCGGTAGGAGCAAGCGGGCGAGGGCACTGCAGGCGTGCGAGCGTGGGCAAGGGCAACAGTAGCAGTAGGTGCGCAACGGCGGGCGTCGGCAGGAGCAAGCGTCGACGGCAGCGGCGGCCGGAGTCAGGCGATGACAAAATCGAAGCTAGGGGCACGGTTGGACGGGTTGAGGGCTTCTACGGGCGTCTGCGAAGGTCCTGAGCACAGTGGTGTGCTCAGACATGAGCGGCAAGAGCTGTGAGCGCGACGGCGAAGTGAACGGCGGCGACGAGCTTTGGCTCCGATGGCAGCGAGCGATGGAGCGACAGATTCGAGCGGAGAAGAGAGGGGTTTCGCGTGCGAGCTCACCGTGGAGGCACACGTAGGCCCGGTGCGAGTTTAGGAGCAGCAGGGCATCAGGATCGACGCGTTGAAGCTTCTGTGGACGGAGGTAGAAGACGAAGAGGATCCGGCGATGGAGAGGCGCAGAGCTCGAAGGCGTCCTCGTAGATGACGTAGTGGCCGACGGCGGAGCTCCAGAACACGGTGGAGCGGCGAATGGGTCTCAGTGGTTACGGGTTCGACGGCGACGCGGCCATGGGCATCTCGGGCATGAAGAAAATGAAGGGGGTGAGCGAGGAAGGGGGAGTGGATGTGGAATAAACCCTAGGCGCCGGGGACGATCTTATCCTCGCCGGGAGGCTCGGATGGCCGGCGCGTGGCAATCCCCGGCCATGGACGCGCTCGGTTTGTCCACAGGGGGCGCGGTGAATAGGAGGAAGACGACACGGGGAAGTTGGGCTGGGCTGGTTGCCATAGCACGTGGGTTAGAGTGCAAAGTAGCTCTTCCCTTTTTCCTTTATTCTTTTCTATTTCTTTTATTCTTCACTATTTTGCATTTTGTTTTAATACCAAATGAATTTTGTTGACTATGAAATTTGTTGCATAAATATTAGACTATATATTGAGGTTGCACACAAAGTTCCAATTTATTTTGATATACCTAAATATTTGTACATTTTGAAATGGCCCAATTAAATGCTACTGTCACAGTTTTAAATAGGTTAGTGGCATTTTATCAATTCAAGTGGGGTTGGTTAATTCATGACAATTACTTAGTGAATATTTGCGACCCAATTAACAATTTTCTTTTATAGTTTGAAGAAATAAAAATTTGACTTGCATTTTAAATTTGAATTTGAGTTGAGTTCAATCAAGTGATAATTAAGCTTAGCAAGCATGGTGACATGGCATCATTAGGGTGAGGTTACTGTAGCATAACTATCAGGATGTTACAAATCTCCTCCACTAAAAGAAATCTCGTCCCGAGATTTATGAGGTAGAGTAAGGTGGAAAAGATCTGTCGACGAATCTAACGAGTCTTCTGGGTCTTAGTTGCTCTTCTCGAAGAGGTCGATGCATGGCATTGAAGTCTTCATTTTTTTTGCATCAGTGCGTCGTGACGAAGTTGTCATCCTTCCTGCAGGATCTTCATCGTACTTACGAGAAGGATCAGGGGTAGCTCGGCAATGATGGAATTCTACAAGGGGTAATCATCTGAGGTCATCTCAAGAATGAAACATGTCGGTATCTCTCGATTTTTGGAACACAGGAATCATATCGAGAGTGACTTAAGAAGAACTAAATACTTTCATCTGAGTAGGCAAACAATTAATGCCTGAAGCAAAATGTTAGATGGGTCCAGAGTGTTGAAGAATGAATTCTTCCTGCTACTTGTAGACTGCGTTGGTATTTCCCCGAAGAGGAGAGGATGATGCAGTATAGTGGAGATAAGTATTTCCCTCAGTTAAGAACCAAGGTTATCAATCCAGTAGGAGAACCAAGCAAAATCCCGTTAAGCGCACCTACACACACAAAAGCAAACACTTGCACCCAACGCATGGCATCTATCTATCCAGCATGCATCTAGAGTATTAAGTATAAAACAGAGTAACGCCTTAAGCAAGATGACATGATGTAGACAAAGTAAACTCAAGCAATATGATTAAAACCCATCTTTTTATCCTTAATGGCAACAATACAAATACGTGTCATGTCCCTTTCTGTCACTGGGATTGAGCACAACAAGATTGAACCCATCACAAAGCACCTCTCCCATTGCAAGATAAACCAATCTAGTTGGCCAAACCAAATCGATAGATCGGAGAGAAATACAAAGCTATAATAATCATGCATAAAAGAGTTCAGAGAAGACTCAAATATTTCTCATGAATAATCTGATCATAAACTCACAATTCATCGGATCCCAACAAACACATCACAAAAGAAGATTACATTCGATAGAACTCCAAGAACATCGAGGAGAACATGGTATTGAAGATCAAAGAGAGAGAAGAAGACATCTAGCTACTAGCTATAGACCCGTAGGTCTGTGGTAAACTACTCACACATCATCGGAAGGGCAGCAAGGTTGATGAAGAAGCCCTCCGTGATCGATTCCCCGTCCGGCAGAGTATCGGAAAAGGCCTCCAGATGGGATCGCGGAAGAACAGAGGCTTGCGGCAGCGAAAAGGTTTTCTCTTCTGTCTCCCTGGTATATTGGGAATATTTTGGAATTTATAGCGCTGAAATTAGGCCAGGAGGAGCTACGTGGGGCCCACAAGCCTGGGGGGCGCACCTACCCCCTCGGGCGCGCCCTCCAGGCTTGCAGCCTCCGCGTGACTCATCTGGTCTTCTCCCGAAGCTTCGTGGGTCTCTTCTGGTCTAGAAAAAATTAATCCAAAGTTTTTTTCTCGTTTGGACTCTTTTTGATAATGATTTTCTGAAAAGGCAAAAACAAGCAAAAAACAGCAACTGGCACTAGGCACTGTGTTAATAGGTTAGTCCCAAAAATGATATATAATGGCACATAATTGCATATAAAACATCCAAGATTGATACTATAATAGCATGGAACAATAAAAAATTATAGATACGTTGGAGACGTATCAGACCCCCCACCCACATTTTTTTATTGTGGTTATTCTGTTAAATAGAGTGCTTTTTTTCCTGATAGACGCAATGTACTGCTCCTTTTTTAATTTTGCGTCTTTGTTTTCTTTTAACAGGCCGTGCAGGGTGAGTAAGATTTTATATTACAGGCAGATATCCATGTCGCTCGTGTTTTGGGCTTGTTCTCTAGTAGGGTCTTTCGGCCCAAGTAGTTCTGGTGGCACGGCTTGTCAGTGCGTTACGGGCGTGCGCTAAGTTTTAGTCCCACCTCGCCTGCCGAGAGGCTCACGTACCGGTTTATAAGCGCTGGTGCGGCAACGATTTCGAACTCCTCTTGACACCGTTGGGGCGCTTACACACAGCGCTCACTCTCTTGCCTCCTTTACCTATTGGCCCCGCTAGGCTTGTCCAGACGCATTGTGTCTCGGAATGGGCTCGCCTATGTATCTCTGTGGGCGCAGCCTTAGTACGAGACTGGTGTGGGTTAGGTCCTCCTGTGGGCGGTCATCTATTTTTTTTATTTAAAGCTTTTCATATTCTTCATATGTTTTTTTAATTTTCTCGCATATCCTTTTTTTGTATGAACATTACGCACTTCAGTTATGAACTTTGTGCTCTGCAATATAGTTCTTTTTTGTGGACATGTAGAATTTTTTTGTGCACTGCATTAAAGCATGCCCCGCACTGCATTAAGCAAAAATTTGCACTTCATGTACCTTTTCAACAGAGGTGTTTTATCCTTTGTGGAATTTTTTATTGTAAGGATATAAATAAAAATGAGTTGCATTTGTTGGGGAGGTGGGTAGTGGGTGGTGGGCAGAAGTTCATTATGAGTACTAAATTTAGACGTCAAGCAGTCCCTTGTAGCAGTCAAAGTACATCGTTTTTTGGACTTCTCTTTTTCTGGTAACGTAACTTTCATTAATTTTCCTGTTTTTCGGTGTGCTTACACCTTTTGCATTCCTCGTCCATATATTTGCCGCAATCTCTAACCCTCTTTGCAATTCATTTCCCTTGTAGCCGCATCTCCTCTCTCTTCTAGCCGTCGGTCTATGCCTGTTAGTTTTTAGGTTTTTTTTTGCCATGGCGCCGGGCCCCTACGCGAATCGCTCTTGCTGTGGCCATGGTTGTGGTGCGCCGACGCACTGCGATTGCTCAGCTTACTGTGAGGCCCGACGTGCTTGCGGGAGGGGCAAGGTCTTGTGCCAATCTGGGCGAACAGAGCAGCTTGCATATCACATGGTTTTCACCGATGGATTGGATCTAGATCAGATCAATCTCATTGAGTTCTATTCTGCTCTACTTCACTGTGGCCTTGGCAGCAGCCCCCCATTTGTCCATCGCCTCACGCCCACAGACATGGAGACTCATTACAAGATGGTGATTTTTGTTTGATCTGATTTTTTCTGTGTTTTCTTATTAGTTATAATTTGTACACCAATCTAAACTGCTCTTACTTTAGAAGCGCACCTCTTTCCTTGATTGAAGTCTACTGCATAATGTTCTTATATCTTGATTTTAGTTTTCCCCTACTTGGAGAGAGGTCGTTTATTTTTGTGTGTACTGCAATGCACTATTTTTGTACTTCATGAAAATATGGTTCGTACTACATGGTTATAGGATATGCATTGTGTTGATTTTGTGAAATTAACTACTTGTTTGTACATAACGTTTTTCACATTTGTTATGCACTACATGCATCTTTTTGTGCACTGCATGTAAGTGAGACATGTACTGCATATACGGTTGTTCCGCACTGCCTGTACCTCCTTTGTGCACTGCATATAATAGCCTCGTGAACTGCATGTACGTGTGTTCTGTACTGCATATACCTTTGTTGTGCACTTCATCCAGATCGTGTCTGCACTGCATATAGTTTGGTCCTACACTGCTGTTGTTGTCTTCTAATAATTTTACTATTATTTTTGCAAAAAATTCCCCATCGAGCTATATGGTATCTTGATTTTAGGAAGGCGGGTATTATCCAAATTGTTACCGGCTAAGGTCACCCCAAACCAGTTGAGTACCGTGTTGGCGTTGATGGGCGGCTGTATCTGCAGAAAGGTTGGAAGGAATTCCTCATTGACAGTGTCCTGAAGTTGTTACCCTCAACGTTTTAGAATTTGGGGATCGTATGATTGAAATCACGTTTGACGTGATTGGTTAAGTTTTGAGGTGTACTGTAATAAGAACTTATTCGTATCAGAACTTATTTGTATCGAATGCTTGATATTATTGTCTCATGTGGTATGTGATAATAACTCGTATAATTTTTTATGTAATATGAGTCATGTGTGTTTGGTTTTATCTAATCTGTACCGTCTGGCTTGCCGAACAGAACTTCGTGTTGGCTACGGCTGAACGACATTACATGTTGCGGGACATGTGTTGTTTCATAGTGAAGTGTCCATTATGTTCTACATTAGTGGAATTAGTACTTATTTCCAAACATGTTGCATAGTTTTACTCATGGTGGTAGAAGAAGCTGAAAGTCAACGGAAATTTTATGTTTACATAAGTCTTACACAAATGCAAGCTGCTGTATAAGTCTTGGAGGAATTAATCTGCTATATGATGAGTATAGTGAACTGTATCTATTTTCTCGTTAACCTGTTGGTTCTTCTTGGTGACTACACTACGTCTTTTGCTGCAGATTTCCTGGTTTTTTGTGGCGGTGTTGTAGTGTCTTCTATGTGCACTGCATTATTCATAGTCCCTCTCCTGCTTGTCGATGGCGGTGTTGGTTTTCCACCACTGTGAACTGCAGTCCTTGTCGCTCCTCGCCTGCTGGTTGATGGCATTGTTGCTGTTGCTCATTTCTGCTCAGCTTTCCCCTCTGTTTTCTGTTATTTGTTTGGTGGTGTTGTTGACATTGTTTCTTCAGGTTCTTCATCTTCTTCACTCTCTTCTTCTTCTTCTTCTTCTTCTTCTTCTTGTTCTTCTTCTTCCTCCTCTTCTTCGTCTCTTTCTTCTTCAGAAGGCACGTCTTCTTAAGAAGGCGCATCTTCAGAAGGCACATCACCCTCTTCTCCATTTTCATGTTCATCCTCTTCTTCATTATGTGTTCTTGTTCTCTTGGGGCAAGTTCTCGAATTATGACTCTCTCTTTTGTTGCAGATGCTGCAAAGTCTCTATTTCTTTTCAGTGTTGTTAGCAGAACCTGTCTGGCTATTATTTTCCTGTCTTGGTGCAGCATCTCTGTTTTGTTGTGGATCGGCAGGGCCAGGGTTTTCTTGTTCATGTTTTTTTACATGTCCTGGAATTATGGCCCGTAATCAAATTACATGTCTTGCGCCTATTTATTCCCAGTGGCTGACCATCAGTGCCCAACTCAGGCTTTTGCCTACTCTTTGTGTCAGTATTTTTACCCTTGGTTGCAGCCTTTTTTTAGCTGCATCGCCCCCTTTCTTACTTCCTTTTGTGTTTGAAACAGGAGGTGGAAGAATTGTTTCCTTTCTTATTTGACCAGTTGCAGTGCGTTCGGCATCTTCCGTTTGCTCAGTATTGTTGTCAAGCAGAGAATTCTCAGCTTGTTGAATTTTTGCTGCTTCTTCTTCTTCATTCAGCACATCCACCTCCTCTCCCAGTGCCCTCATACCAGACATCGCCCTGTGGTACCCGGCCTTGGACTTTTTCCCTCTGTTTGCTAGGTCCATGGCTGTTTCTGCCAGCATTTTTCTACAGCAGAATAGTGAAGTTCCATTTGGTGTTGTTTGTTCGTAGTCTCTGCGGTCAAATGTCGGATTTGATCTTGCGTTCCTCGTGTAACTTTTCAAGATGTACACTTCAGGAATCTTGTCTACTCTCAACTGGTCCAGCATGCATATCACATGGACGCAAAACAGCCCTGTAGACAACATGGATTTCTTTGATTTGTAAGTGAACTGCATGAAATTAATAGACCATACTTCTTTGTTATTTGTTGTTTTTAAGAAAGTGAACTTCATGTGAAAGTGGATTTCTTAAATTTTTTTAAGTGAGCTTCATGCAGAACTTCCTGAAATTAAGATTTTGTGCAAGCGAACTGCACCTCTGTGTGTCCACAGTTTCCACTCGCATTCATAGAGACCTTTCTTGACATCGGCGACCACTTGGAATTCATGCCTTGCCCAATCAAATGCATCTGATCAGTTGTAGTGGTGTACGAGGTACTTTGTTGGCTTGTCAGGGCACTGCTCTAACCTGAATGATGTGCTGCGGTAATGTGTCTCCTTGAAATCCGCAAAAACGGCCCTTGTGTATATCTTTGATAGCTGCACTTCGAACCCTGCCTGGGTGCTTGTTTTAATCTCTGACTGCGACCATCAGAAAATTAGCGTTAACACACATGAGATAACTGAAATATCGTTGTGTTTTGTAGTTACCTCATTCACAATTGTCTCTGCGTGCTCGATGGCCTTCCTTGTCTGAATGCACTTGTCCACCTGTTGAGCAAACAGAAGAAGATCATGCTTCTCTTTGACGAAGTTTTTCTTCAATATACAGTTCATACCCTCGCTTCTCTACGTGGAAGTCATCCTTGCACAGAATATTTCCTTGTAGTAAGCTGAGATCCACTCATGTCGGTCATCCCATAGCGAATTCATCACTTCGTCATTTTGCAAGTTATACTTCTGCATAAGATCCTTCCATGCTCGTTCAAATTCTGACAACATTAGTGGATGGGTCAGCACCGAAGTGAGGTATGCCTTCAGTGTGTCGTACGCCTTATACTGCAAGGCGAGGTGGTCTTTGTACTTCTTTAGGATGTGCCAATGACACAACTTATGCAATGTATCTGGGAGGCTAGTTTTTAATGATGCCTTCATCGAGGAACATTGATCTGAGAGGCACAGGTATTGTCTTTTTGTGAAGTTGGCTATGTGCAAGAAAGACGGAAGAAATAGAAGTGGTCCGAACAAATGTAATTATATGAGTGTTTGTATTGTACCTGTGAACATGCAGATTGGCGGCTTGTCGTCCATGCACCTCAAGAATGTTTTGAAAACCCATTCGAACGAGGGGATCGTTTCATCTCGCACAAGGGTGACAGCAAAGATTGTGCTCTGGAGATGATGGTTCACCCCAACAAATACTCCCAGTGGCATGGGGAACTTGTTCGTTTTATATGTCGTGTCGACTGTGATGCAGTGTCCAAAGTCTTCATACGATCCTATGCAACTTGCATTGGCCTAGAAGACGTTTCTTACATGATTATCTGCATCGACGTCGCAATCATAGAAGAACTCTAGGTTGATCTTCTTCATCTTCGCAAAGAAATCTAGAAGTTTCTTGACGTCATCTTCAGACTCTTCTCTTGCAAACTACTATTTCCTGCATTTCAAACACAATGCAAACTTATCTTATCAAACAGGAAATAATTACCCAAAGAATGCTCAAGCGAGATGTTTTGTGATGTGCTTACTTGTTCACCTAGTCGCGGCTAGTATGTCTCATGAAGTGCAGACCACCAGACATACGCAATAGTGTGAGTGCAGGTGCAAAATCATCCCGGGGCTATCTATCATCTTGTGCATGTGTGTGAGTGTAGGTACAAAAGCATGTCCTTCACCAACCTTCTCTGTCACAAAGCTCCCATTCTTCCTCTGTTTCACTCTAATTCTTGCTTTGCAACCAGTCCTTTTTGATATCTTCCCATGTTTCCGCTCATATTCTGCCGCATACTCCTTGTGCTTCCCTTCTCTGGAGCAGACAATGTAGTTATTTGTCTTGTGGCACGACCTTTTACGTGTGCCAAACCCTGCATGTCTTGCATAAGTGTTGTAAAACTCCCTTGCTTTTTCATATGATCTGAACTTCATTCCAGCGATAGGTACGAGGTTTGGCGGCATGTTTTGATTCTGCAAGATATCATTGTGGTAAACCATATTAGAAAAAAATTCCATCACCATCTTTTGAATTTGTTTATGACGGAATTTTGTTTTGTCACATTATCATACTAAGTGCACTGCTCTATCAGACTAAGTGTACTGTTCTGTTTACCATATGAGGACTGCATACGAGGTAAGAAAGTACTGCTTGTTATTAAGTTTTCGAAGAGTCGACTGCATTAGATATTAGACCAAACTTCACATGAAATGTAAGTGCACTGCTTTTCTCAATGGACTGCAACATTATTATTTTCAGGACAGAAACTTACATGTGTGTACTATCGTTTATCCAATGGCGTTTGCAGCTCGCCGGGTTGTATAGGACACGGTGGGGTTAGAACAGATCTGTGTAGTTGAGGATCTCGTGGTGGCAGCAGTGAGGAAGACTTATTCCTGCCGTTGACTTCTGGCCGAGGCACCCTTGGTGGTCACTGTTTTCAACTTGATGCTGTAGGTGCATGCAGAGCTCTGTTTTGTGCTGCAGGTGCACGCGGTGGTAATCCAGTGTTGTGGTGATGTCTCACTTGATTGGTTTGTAATTGTCGGGGCGGCGGAACATCATCATCATCATCTTCACCATCGTGGTCAACAGCATCATCGTTGTCTATTCAGACATTCTGTCCAAATGTAGTGAACTCATGCTTGTACTGTGGCTTGAGAACTATTATTGGCTCATCATCATCGTCATCATCATCATCATCCTTTTGGTGAGTGCCCAGCCACATGAAGATGACATCGTCGCCATCTTCCACAACCTCTTCTTCCTGGAAAAAAAATTCTTCCAAAGTGTGTTGCACCCTACTTGTCGTAGTGTAGAATCCTCGAGGCATCTCAGGAGTGACCCATCCAGTGTTTCCAGAAGCTTGGGTCATCATGAAGTTCAGGGGCTTTGGGTTGTGAATTATCCGCTGCATTTTTTGTCTGTTGAACGTCATTTCCTGCACAAAACGGCCGAGCTGCATTGTCAGCTGAAATGAACTAACTAATATGAACTACATTATCTTTAAAAGGGCATTGCGAACTGAAGCAACCGCACTACAACACAACGCAGAGTAAACCTATACAACCGTACTGCATAATCGAGCGACCGCACTGCAATTTTACTCATGGCAAACTGAAGTAAACGTACTGCATTGGCTTTGGAGACGTACTGAACTTCATGTAGTGCACTGGCTGGAATAACTAAACTGAGCGTGAAGTGAACTACTTACCTCATGTTGCAGCGCGTTCTTGCATTTGCACGAAGTTCCCTTCTCTTCCGTCTGCAGAGCTCTTGCATTCACCTGTGCAGTCCACTTGCCCTTGCCATTCCTATATAGTTCATGCGCGATTTGAACTTGGCTCAAGGTTAGTGGAGATGGAGGTTTTGAGCAGAACCTCATCGCAGCTTGCATCCAAGTACTAGCGGCGGAGTAAGGAGCCTTACGAGCACTTCTTCTTCGTCGAACTGGTGCCATGTCGAGGTAGCACCAAAGCGGATCTAGCGACGGATGGAATGATGTGGATGTGCCACCGCTGGTTCTTGACGTGACGCCGATCTCTGAGGCCGCTGCCGCGGAAGAAGGCCGGGTGGAGTGGGATGGCGGTAGCGCTTCGAGGCCGCTGCCGCGGTAGAAGGCCGGGAGGGCACGGGCGACGGTGCTCCGAGGCCAGTATCGAGGCCATTGCCATGAAAGAAGGACGGGAGGAGTTGGGCGGCGCTGCTCCAAGGCCACTGCTGCGGGAGAAAGCGGGGATGGGAGGGGCGGCATCGGTCCCGGCCGCTTCCGCGGAATAAGGCGGGGAGGGGAGGGGGGCGGCAGCGCTGGCTGGCCGCCGCCGCAGTAGAAGGAGGGGAGGGGAGGGGGGAGGTGGCACTGTGTCGGGGTGTCCAGAATAAGGTTTCTGATGTTAGAATAAGGTCTTAAGGGGTGTTGTTAGAATGGACCCACCCTATATATATATATATATATATATATATATATATATATATATATATATATATATATATATATATATATATATATATATACCATTGGAAAGCTATCAAAAATGTGAAACTTTTTCATATAAAAAGCTTTCTCTATATATATATATAGTCGACCCGTCGCAACAATATTAGTTGAACTGCACTCAGTGACAGGTTGAACTTCAGCAGACATTGTCCAAATGGGGCTTGCGATATACCGTTGGAAACCTAAGGACACGTGCATCACAACCTATGTTAAAGTTTTCGCAAAATCTACACGGTTTAAGAGCAGTTTTGCAAACAATTTTTCTTTGTACAAAAAAAGTGAAAAGTATTTTCGAGCCCATTTCTAAACCGTTTATCAGAATTAGGCAAATAATACGGCGTTGGAAAGCTGCTGCAAATCCGCTCATTTCACATATAGAAAGTTTTCCCAAATTCCCAATGGTTAAAGAGCAATTTGAAAAATCGCGGAATTTCTGAAACCGAACAGCCGAGCTCGTATTTTTGGATTCATTTCCGAACGGCTTATCCGAATAGTGTTGGAAAGCGTATGAAAATGCGCTTCTTTTTGATATAGAAAGTTGGTTCCAATTTTAAACGGTTTAAAAGTAATTTAGCAAACAGCCGAAGTTCAACCGAGTTCGTAATTTTGCGTTCTTTTCTCAACCGTTTGTCCGAATGCAGCAAATGATATGGCGTTGGAAAGCTGACGAATCTTTTTTGTATATAATGTTTCTTCCAATTTTTTACGGTTCTAAGTCAATTTCCAAAATGGATGAAACAGTTTTTTCGCCGCCATTTTCGCAAACTTTATCGGAACGAGGGAAATAATATACCAATGGAAAGCTATCAAAAATGTGAAACTTTTTCATATAAAAAGCTTTTCTCTAATTCTCAGCCATTTTGAAGTAATTTTGGAAATGGTGAGATGATGCGTTCTGCCTTCACCGTGAAAACTGAGTCTTCGAAAACGCACTGCGTGAAGAAGTTGAACTTCCGGGGCATGTCTATTTGAACTTCACTCTGTTTTTCGCATGCTATTTTTTATCCGTAACTCCCCAACCACTCGTCGGAATTGAGCAAATGATATACCGACGGAAAGCTGTTAAAAACGCGCAACTTTCCCGTGTTGATCATTTTTCAATATTCGCGCTGATTCAAGAGATTTTTTTGAATATGTAAAAACTTGTTTTTAACGTTATACACAAATTTTTTAAACCGTTTATCGAAATAGCACGTATGATATACCGTTGGAAAGCTTATGAATAGGAGCAACTTTTTCATGTAGACATTTTTTTAAAATTCGCCGTCGTTTGCGAGCAGTTTTGAAATTGCCGAAAACAACTTCATTTTTGGGGTTTTTTAACATGTAAATGAACAATGGACTTCTCACACGAGAATTTTTGAACTGCGGTAGAAGGAGCACATGAACTTCTTGCAGCAGATCTTTTAGGATTTTAGTATAGTTTTCTTTTATTCACATCTGAAACGTAATCAGTGCAGTAGTTGAACTGCTCCTTGTTGTCACTTCGAACTTCAGTCAAGTTTTTTGTTCATAATTCTTCAACCGTTCATCCGATTTTGCGCAAACGATGTACCTTCGGATGGCTGTGCAAAAGAGCCAACATTTTCTTGTTGAGCATTTTGTTTTAAATTCGCCGTGGTATTAAAGTTTTTTAATACAATAAGACTTATTTTTTCAAACGATATAGACCAAAATTTTAGACTGCTTAACGCAATAGATCTTATGATATCATGTTAGAGTGAGTTTGAATAGGAGAAACTTTCACATGTAGAGAGTTTTTCCAAAATTCATCGCCGTTTATGACTTGTTTTTAAAAATGCCACAACGACGTTGGTTTTTTTGTTTTTTTGAAAATGTAAATGCTAGGTTTTAATAAACTTCAAACTTCTTTGTTCTTTTAATTTGAACTTCAGATTTTTTTGAGTAAAGAATTGTTTTTGATTTTTAAAAAAATAATGAATTTGACAGTTTTTCAATTTAAACTTCATAGTTGATTCTTTAATAACAAGGGATATCTGGGTTTTTAAATAACTGTAAAATCCTATATTTTTAATAAACATTGAACCACTTCGTTATTTTAGTTTGAACTTCTAGTTTCTTTTAAATGGGGAAAATCTATTTTAAACTTTTTTTAGTTGTTCCTTTATTTTAATTTGAACTTCCTCGCTTTATTCTTTAGTAACGAGAAAAATATGAGTTTTTTTATAAACTTCGAACTTCTCTGTTATTTTAATTTCAACATCTTAGTTTTATTCTTAGGAAAAATATGGTTTCTCAATAAGCATCTAACATTTCTTTTTAAATTGAACTTCATACTTTTATTTTTCCTAGAAACGGAAAGAATTTGGTGACGCTGGTTTCCTTATTGGGGTATAAAAATCAAACCACTCTGTTATTTTAAATTGAACTTCTTTCTTTATTCTTAAATAATGGAAGAAATCCGAGTATTGTTATAAACATCGAACCGCTTCACTATTTTAATTTGAACTTCTAGGTTTCTTTTAGGAATGGGGAAAATCTGAGTTTTCCATTAACGTCGAACTACTTTGTGTTTTTTTATTTGAACTTCTTGGTTTTATTCTTTAGTAGCCGAAAAAAATCTGAGTTTTATAGTAAACATTTAACTACTCCGTTTTTTATACGGACTTCTAGCTTTTTTAGAAATGGGAAAAAATCATTTGAGTTTTTTTGAATTGCTCCTTTTTTTAATATGAACTTCTGTTTTTTTTTTCTTTAGTAGCGCGAAAAATACGAGTTTTTTAGTAAGTATCGAACCACTTTTTGGTTATTTTAATTTTAACTTCTATGTGTTTTTTAGAAACGAGGAAAATCCTTTTTATATAAATTTTGAACTGCTCCATTTTTTATTTGAACTTCTTGGTTTATTTTTTAGTAGCAGTTCAAATCTGAGTTTTTAGTAAACATTGAACCGCTTCGTTATTTTAATTTGAACTTCTAGGTCTTTTTAGAAATGGGGGAAATCCGTTTTCTAATTAAACTTTGAACTATTTTTTTTAATTGGACCATCCTTTTGTGGGATATTTTGATGGTGTGTTCCTCTTTTTATTTGAACTTTTTGCAAAGAACATTTTTAGGTTTCATTTGATTACTCTTTACTCATCTGAACTTGTGGTGTTGGCAGACTCCCACACAGAAAACACATTTTTTGCATGTGAATTTTGCATACAAATATTTTCTTTTATAAGATATTTGAACTTTGGTTTTTTGTATGTATGAACTTCTGCTTTATTCAAAAAATAAAGGAAAAGCATACCCATAGCACGAGCACACCGAACGCATGCACACACGACAACCACACACACGCACACACGATCATCTTATAAAAGAAATGGGTGGCGATACACTATGGGCTCCCCAAGTTTACTAATTTGGTTCCATTTATCATAAAATGAGGTTCGGTGGCGTTTTCCCTTCTCTGTTGGTAGTAGCAGGACCTCACACGTTGACGAAAAATTTCAAGTTTTAGACATATGCAACAATTAGTTCACAAAAACAAATTGGCTTTTTTCTAGGGTAGACCACATGCCCTTTTTCCTAGAGGAGTACACTAGCTCAAACGGAGGAACAATTTAGGAACAGGGGAACCCCATGTTTTATACACTTTTTTGAACTATTCTATTTTTTAAATTTGACCTTATTGGTTTTGTAATAAACATTGAACTTCATTGTTATTTAAATTTGAACCTCTAGATTTTTGTTAGAAACGGGTAAATCCATTATTTCTTATACAAACATTGATCCATTTTTTTGGGGTGAACCCTCAGCAGTTTAGTGGCTTTTCAGTTTTTAACATCGAACTATTTGGTTTTTTTCTTTTTAACCTTTGCATTTTTTATAAAGCTTTTTTTACTTCATGTATTTTTTATTTTGAGCACTAGATCTTTTTTACTCTTTTCTGCCCTGCCTTTAATATTTGAACTTCAGGTGTTCACATTTTTTGGGCAAAATGGATGCAAAAGAAAAGAATTTATGGACGCACCGTATATTGTGTACCTAACTTCGATCCATCTTCAAGTAAAATTCTTGAGCTATTATATATCATAGTAAAATGATAGTCTTTTGTAGGCATATAAAAAATGTACAGAGCACGAAATCACATTTGATAAAACAAAGTTTTGTCGAGTATTTTTGTTTTGCATCAAACTTAACATTACGTTCACACCACCAATACACATTTCTTTATCCTTCTCACGACCGCACATTTTTTTGCTTACACACTCTGATTGCTTTTCGCTTCTGTCTTTTTAGAATGGTAAAAATGCAAGGTTGTCATAGAAGGTAGGAACGAACAACTTTTAAAAAAAAAACTAGTGCAATTTGACCAGGGACACAAACAGAGAGAAAAATGATTCGAAACTAACACTTATAGCTTACACACTAGCCTCAACACCTACACATGGACAGAGAGAAAAATTCCACTGCCTTTCCAAACTACTGATTCAAACAGAACAAAAGCATGGACTTGTTTTACTGTAAAAGCAGAGAGAGATTGCTGCGTAGTACACTGATGTATAGCAGTAGTAGAACTTGTCATATAGCAGTAGTAGAACTTCACGACGGCCGACGTATAGCTTTAGTAGAACTTGGCTTACAACCGTAGTAGAACTTCAGGGCGACCGTCATATAACCATAGTTGAACTAGCTATAGCAGAACTCTAGTGGAATATCTTTGAGCTTGGCATATAGACTAGGTAGAAATTACTGAATCATCCACCCATATAGTAATACATGAAGCGGATTCACATTAGCACTAGATCTTTGTGAAAGAAACAAATCTATCAGGGCAAGAAAACTAGGACTCCGATAAAGGCTTTTGTTATGTCAGAAGAAACATACCTTGGAGAAATGCCGCTGATGGCTAATACTACCAATGAAATGCTTCCGGTCAAGTAGGGAATGAAGAAGCCAATCCTGATAGACACACATTTTTTTGGAGATTAAAACAATTTGTTTCTTGCCTGTTTAGTAAGCTCATTGGAATATTATAGCGCATAGGGAGAGGCAGGGATGAAGTAAGTACCCCAGGGAGCTGGCCTGCAAGGACAACCAGGAATCTGGTGGTGCTGACGACCGTTAACAGAAATGCTGCCTGCATGCAAGATGAGACCAAATCAAATGCAAAATTATTATTTTTTCTATATCCGAACGTCATGCAGTTTCATATCTGAACTTCCATGGTTCTGTTTTTCCTCAAATTTTAAGTTGTAAAACCTTAGAGCTTGGGCATATGCATTTTTTCTAAGTAAGCGCAGAAGTTTGGAATAAAAAATACACAGGGAGCAGCAACAATTCATCACATATTCTACCAAAGATACAGAGCACAAGATGCGGTCTCTAAACACACAAGATGATCCACTCATGCCATCTGATGTAGATAAGAGGCGGCTAGTATACAAGAAAATTTAGCAGAGAACTTTAAAATTTGAAAGAGAGTCACTAGTGTTAGCTTCAGTCGTAGAATAAGCCACTGACTGTGGCGAGTAGGAGAAGGGAAACGTTTACACCCGGTGCACCGGCCGAGTCTTCCGCCGGTCGTGCGCGGGCCGCACGATCCAACTGGATTGAACGACCAGGGAGACTGCGCACTCGTACGTTTTTCTGGCCCACACACTGTACGATGGATTTTTTTTCTCTTATCTTTCCTATGCAGCTCTCTCCTCCACCCGTTCTTCCTTCTTTTTCTTCCCCATCGAGAGCACAGCTCCATGGGTACCACAGGCGCTGCTATGAGGTGCGCTCTCCAGCTTGGCCCTCCGTCTCTGAAACTGCTACAACCATCATCGCGATTTGCTGCAACCTCCCCAGGTGCTACTACCCTCCCCCCCCCCCGTGGTGCTGCTATGAGGGCGTCCTCCAGCTTGACCCTCCGTCTCTGCTCCCTGTACCTCTAAAACTGCTACAACCATCGTCGCGATTTGCTACAACCTGCATCAAGGCAGGCTGCAACCTGTAGCGTGCGAGCTGCGTTGGTTCTACGACGACAGGGTTTTTGCTGCCGCAGTAGTAAATTTTTTCTACTACCATCGTCAACATTTGCTACATCATTGATGCTGATGCTGGACATGCGAAGGCGGCGACCACATTTTCTGTTGCAACCCCAGTCCTTTTTTGCTACTACCGGCGACAAAATTTGTTACCACCATTCTTTTTGGCGGTGACCGGTGACGGAAATCAGAGAAAAGCTGCAACCGACAACGAGATAGCTTCAACCCGCTTCTGAAAAAGCTTCAAGGAGAGAACGGTGAGCTGACAATGGCGAGCGACAACGATAGGAGCTGCTTTTTGTCGACGCACGGGGGTGCTACGACGGGCGCACGACGCGATATGACGGCGGCTCATAGCACTGCTGGAACCCCATCCGGCGCTGTTGCAACCAGAGGTGGACCACGGCGAGCTGCAAGGCCATCCGACGACTGCGGCGAGCGGCGGCCTCTGCGACGAGCGGCGAGCAGGCCGATGACGGGGACGGCGACGACGAGCGGGCAGGAGCCCGCGGGGCTAGCAGTAGGCGGCGTGAAGGCGCCGGTGATTCGTCGACGGCCATGGCAAACGGTGTGTCGCCGTCCGATGAGACAGCCTGCATGGGCAGTTATCTACAGGCTACAGCAGGTCAACGCTGTGTCCCTCTCTCTAATTTGAGACGAAGCGGTGGGGAGGGGTGGAGAAGAGAAAGGATGACGTGGGTTTATTTAATCCGATGGCCACAGATGGAGTAATCCAACGATCCTGATAGGACCGGCGTGAGCGCTTGGGCCGGTGCGCCGGCGCAGATCACTGCCCATAGGAGAAGCACCTCGTCTCCTCATCGATCCATGGCGGCGGCATGAAGACATAAATCTGCATATGTGTACTTGAGCAGGATCTCATCCACTTCACCAGGAATTTTTTTTATGAGACAACACGACTGTCTTCTGAATTAAAAACACATGCTTTGTACTTTTGTGTTTTGCAACATCCATTCTTCTGAACTTTTTTAGTAATTAGCCAAAATTCAAAAGAATTCATGTTACAAGCTCACTGACCTTTGTTCACATATAACTAAGATAAAAAGAACGAGCATCACAGAAAAATGGACAGTTCAGGGGTTGGAGAGGGAGCAGGTCGGTGTAGGAGCAACAGGTGTGGGCAGAGGTCGCTGGGGAGGATTTGACAAGAGCTTCATCGGCGGTTCTACTCTCTTGTGCACTGTAGTTCAATCACCCTAGCGATGGCAGCAACTAGCGACGGCAAGGGCGGGTCGACTGGGCGGCCAAGGGAAAGGAGCAGTGCATGCCACAACTCCGACGCGGAGAAGCGTCCGCGCGTGGTGCAGAAGGGGGCAACGCGTACTAGTGGCCACTGGACACGGGGCGCAGGTGCCGGCTTGGGGAGGCCGGGAGACTAGGGTGGGAGGCAGGTGGTCGCGGCGTCGCATGGTGGCAGCCGGATCCCGGGCCTCTAGCGTCCGGGACGCGGGAGCCTGGCGGCGGCGCACCTGGGCACTGGGAGGTGGTTTGGGGCAGAGGGCGGTGGCCGTTGGGGAGGAGGAACGCCGACCGTGGGGGGAGGAGGCTCGTCGGCCGTGGCGGAGGAGGCACGCCGGCCATGGCGGAGGAGCCTGGTGGCGGCAAGATCCAGGGAGGGTGGCAGCGGCGCGATCCAGGGAGGGTGGTGGCGGCGTTCGAGGAGGGGATCGGGGGAGGTCAGGGATGGGGATCGGGGCAGCGAGTGTGGTGGATTTTTTTCTGTATTGGTCCGGTGGGTTTCTCAGATCTTAGGAACATCCACTCGCACTCTATATAAGGGCCGCTGTGATCAGAATATTATTCTGATGATTAGAATAGTGCTACTCTCTCTCTCTATATATATAATACGGATTCAGATTGAGTAGCCTCGCACATACTCTTGCAAGTATATATAATACGGATTCTACAAAAAGCATACACTGATCAATTCACATGCATATATCATTGGATTCTAAGCGCATATATCAATCGGATTCTACACTAATTAAGCATGCATATCAATCGGATTCTACACTAATTAAACATGCATATCAATCGGATTCTACACTAATTAAGCATGCATATCAATCGGATTCTACACTAATTAAGCATGCATATCAATCAGAATATACACAACTAATTAAGCACATCAGCAGATTCCACACTAAACATATCAATCGGATTCTACACTAAGTAACACATACGATGACATGGCCGCTGGTTACATTGGTCCTTGCCAGACAGGTCACAAATGGCACCCCGACGTAGTGATCATGGGACGGAAGTTTGTCCAACAGGTTGTTGGTCTCATCGTCATTCAACTGCATTCTTTGGTCAAAGACGGCATCATAGATAACTGTCAGCATGGGTCTTTGTCCTCTTAAGGAGAAGGTGATCAATTCACCCCTATTGAGATGATTGTGGGCGAGGAAACGATCCCATTCATCTCCTCCCAGCTGGGTCATCGTTGGTCCTTTTTCGTCCTCCAAAGTGTAGGCCCCCCCGGGGGCCTCAAAGACCAAAGTGTCTTTGGTCAGCTCATTGAATTCCAACCTCACATTGCATCGGATGATCTATGTAACAAAAAACAGAAACGCGCACAACATTAATGGTTGTAGCAAAAAAATGAAATATATCCTGTCATAGAAGGTTTGTTGTTACCGCCGAAGAAACATAGCACCGCTTGAAGTAGATGCCGAATAGATCGCCAGTTGCAAGGCAGAGGGCGCACTTTGACTTGCATATTTTACATGGTGGTGGATGCGCCATTCTACATAAACACATATCATTTTGCACATTACAACAACCGGATTCTACGTACTAAGTGTGCAACCGGATTGTACAATACTAAATCTTTCATGTGTACGACAATCTATGGGATCAAGATGATCCCTTTGCGGTTTGGCTGTGGGAATCAACGTGAACAAAGAGCAGGTTCAGCAGATGCAAGCACACACAGCAGTTTACCCAGGTTCGGGCCGCCGTGAGGCGTAAAACCCTACTCCTGCCTTAGTTGTATTATGGTGGAAAGCACAAGTACAAGGAGCACAGCTTTCCGGCAAGGTGGGCGGGAAGTGCAGCTTCTACGTGCAGTTGTGCAAAGTGTCGACCCTTCTACGGGTAGCCATGGGCCTCCTTTTATAGGTTAAGGGGTCACCACAGTGGCAAAACAGTAATTACATATTGACATGATAGCAACACTGCTATCATACCTAACTCTGCTGGATTTGGACAAAGGCATTAAATGCTCTGTTAGGTACCACGCTGGGGACGAACTCTGGCAAGGAACATGCACCGTTAGCCCAGCTACCTTTTATTAACTTGACACGCCATCAGGACGAGTGTCATTAAAGTTGATCTTCAGGCGGCGTGCTGACATGTGCCCCGACAAGCCTCACCAAACCACCTGCCCGCTCGACACCTATCGACAAGTGACTAGCCGATCGATGAGGTGGAGCAGTGGTGAGATAAAGGAAGCTTGCCGGCACGGAGCTTGCCGGTCCTTCGCCTTGCCGGTGTGTAGCTTGCCGACAAGTGTAGTCTTGATCTCCAGTACTGACTTAGTATTTCTCGATGACCTGCCTCGAGGTCTTCTTCATGGTTTTATTAACCAAGCCTTGAGTCTTGATGGAAGCAATTCTCCTGCAGGCCCTTGCTGTCGGGAAGGTTGCAACTGTCTGTGCATAAGTCGGGGTATAAAGACACCCATGTGTTTATACAACAACAAGAGCCCCCGGCCTGGGCCACACGCGCGTGCGAAGCGTCATTGGGCTAGACCCAAATTGATGCACAGAGACACGTGGCGTAAAATCACTGACGTAATGATGGTTTTTACTGCATGCCCACGATGCGCATTAAATGAGGGATGTGGAAGGAGTGGAAAGTAACGGTAAATTAGGGTCGTGCGCCTGACAAAGCGCAGAGCCATTTGGATAGTGAAGAGCCAGCCCCCGCGCCTTCCCCATAAAAAGGCATCTACGAAGGGCTCTGCTCATTCACCTCTTCTATCCCCAATCTCGCCGCTGCTTCTGTCTTCTTCTATGTGCCAGAACAGAATCCATCATCGCCTCCGCTCCACACCTCAACCCATCCTCCATCTCATCTCCCTAAGAGCGCCATGGCACCCAAGAGAGCCGCCAAACTGGCTGACTCCGAGGCGAAGAAGGCCGCCAAGCCCGCTGATCCTGGGGCGGAGAGGAGGAAGGAGATCGTAGCTAAGCGGCGGAGGGAGAATGTCATCTTCCGGCCACCGGTGCTGGATAAGACCGTCCAAACAAAGAGGTACGCCTATATGTGGGGGAAGGAATCCAAAGACCATGGTGCCCCTCATGTTCTTCCTGCTGATCTCAAGCCCTCTGCAGACAAGTTTCCTTTCTTCTGCGCCTATTTTTATTGCGGGTTTGTTCCCCCATTTTCCGATTTCTTCTCCGAGCTCATGTGGACCTATGGGTTCTGACTCTTAGATTTCACTCCAAACGCCATCACCTGCATGTCAGTTTTCACCCACTTGTGTGAGAATTTTGTCGGTATCTTCCCCAATGTCGCACTCTTCCGCCACTTCCTCATTCCTCGCATCGAAGGAGATGCTCTTTCTGGAAGCATCACTTGGATCCCCAGAAGTGGCAGCAAGGACATATATCTCCAGGGCCAGCTGCATCTGAAGTGGGAAGAATGGAGGGCAGAATGGTGCTGGATCAAGGAGAAGGATTTTCCTGACTTCTGCGCGCCCCGGACAGAGAGAGTCACACGCGGCAAGGACTGGAGCAATTACACCGCATCATCCGTCTTCGAGACGCGGGTCTGGGCATAGAAATGGTAGGAGCCGATTTCCTCCGTCGGCGTATTGCTCCCCACCAGAAGAGAGCTCGATGCGTCTGGGATTAAAAGAATGCCACAGACGTTATGCGATTGTTTACCGGGCTGGGCAATAATCTGACAGTGCTACAACACGCCAGTCTCTGCCACCAGCTCTTCCGTGTGATCGGCAAGTTCCACTTGCCGAAATCAGTAATTCCTTTGTGCGTCAACTCTGCCAAGGATTCAATCTTGGTGGCAATGCCTTCATGCAATGCCCAAGGAGTTGAAAGTGATTGGCAGGAGCCTTCCGCTGATGAAGTAAAAGCATGGCTGGACAACTTGGTAGAAGAGCCCACCAGGGAAGAGAAGGATTTGATCCTCAATACCACTGATGAAGAGGTGGCATACATAGCCAGCAGAGCAGCAGAAGTGGGAATGACAGCGGCTGCCAATGGGTCTAGATCCGCGGCAGTTGACGATGAAGATGTTGGCGAAGAAGAGCTTGCTCAAGAGAAGCAAGATGAGCCAGTCGGAGAGCAAGGTGGTGAAGCCGCCGGGGAGCAGGAGGAGGAGGAGGAGCCCCCAGCCGCTCCTGCTCCGAAGAGGAGACACCGAGTCCTCCAGAAGGCCGCCAGCCAAGAGCCAGTGCGCCCCTCATCGTCAGGCGATGAGCCTTCCGACAAGGAGGTGGCCGCTAGGGTCACCCGACAGCAAGGCCCTTGCTGGCAAGCTTCTCATCAACAAGAGACCAGGCGCACGTCTTCGAGATGGCAAGCCGCACCTCCTGTCGGAGAGGCAGGGTCTTCAAAGATGGCAACTCCTTCGTGCGCCAAGCGTGCTAGAGCACCTCCTCCACCCCCAACTTCTGGAGTTGGGAACGAGCCCATCTGGGATTTCTTCGCCCTCAGCGATCGCGAGGAGGAGGAGGAGTAAGTGCTTCTAACTTTCTCAATCAATTCTCGATTTCTATATTTGTTGATCTGACTTGTTTGCTTTGATCCTGTAGGAACGAGGAAACGTTGGCGTAGAGGCTCTCGTAGAGGACGAAGACTGCCGAAGAGGAGGGACCAGCGGCAAGCGCTGGGCGAACCACAGCATCACCGGATGTTGTGGTCGCCAGCCCCCAGTCTAGCCCTTCGCGTGAGACCACCACCAACTATCCTTTGGCAGGCATCAGCACTAACACCATCATTCCTGAGGCTGACAAGGGAACAGAAGAGGAGCACCAAGAAGTCCCAGAAACCAGCTCTCCGGCAAGGGTCCCTGTCGAAAGGCTGTTCGTGTTGATGACATGCCGGCAAGGGAGGCTGCCGGCAGCCACACGATGACAACTGAAGTTGTCGCAGAAGGGGCCATCCCTCCTCAATAGACGTAGACAGGTAAACTTTTTCTTCTTGGGCACTTCTTCTCCACTGTTGGCCTTATCTTGCTTTCTTGAACTTGATTTGAATTTTCCTTCTCTCCTTCTTCTCCTTCTCAGACCCACCTCAATCTGAGGACATAGACGCGGAAGTCGATGTTGAAGGGATCGTGAAGAGCGCGGCCGATGAGGCCGCCAAGGAGGCCGCAGACGCCGCCAGTGAAGAAGCCACCAGGGTTGCTGCTAAAGAGGCCGACAAGATGTCTGCGGAGGAGGCCGCCAAGGTAGCCTCTGAAGAGGCCAACAAGGCCCCACTGGTGGTGAATCTGCCCCAGGAGCGCCAAGCGCTGGCACAGATGTGAGCATGAGAGTAGCCGACAACTCTGTGTCGGCGGCTGGCGACCAAGCATCGACATGTGAAGCACCTCCAACAAGGAACTTTTTGATGTTCCTTGAGCGGCAGTCAAATCCTGAAGCCCCCAGCTCGTCAGGCGCTGGAGATCTTGAAGCTGTAGAAGACGAAGTTGTCGTCTCCATGACGCGTAGTACTGAAGATGTGTGCTCTACCAACGAAGATGTTGAGGACCTCGCCTTCCTCCATGCCATGGGTGACGGCTTCAAAGCCGTTCAAGAGCGTTACAACAAGTGCTAGAACAAACTCAAGACCCGACAAACCGTCGTGGAAATGGCGAAGGAAAAGCTAAGGAGAAAATTGAAGGCGTGTATATGTGGTATGAGGACCGGCGCCAAGATATTCAGTGCCGTTGAGCTTGCCGCCGCCAGAGAAGCATTTGTCTTGGAGAGGGATGAAGCTGATCTGGCAAAGGAGGAAGTCGACAAGGCTGCTGCGGCAAGAGATGCAGAGCTGACTGAGGATTTTGCCGCTAAGGAGTCTGATCTTGCCGCCCGGGAAGCTGCTCTTGCTGCCAAATACAATGAAATATAGGCCCTCCTTGCACAGCGGACCCAAGAGCTGGAGAAAACCCACAAGGAAATCATTGAAAACCAAGCTCAAGACCATGCCGGCAAGCTCAAGGGAGCTGTTGATGCTGCCACTGTTGCGGCTACCGCCAAAGCAGATTTGGAGGCCAAGGTGAAGAAGCTGGAGGAAGATCTTGCCAGCAACAACAAAGAGATCATGGCCCTCTAAGAATCAGCGCAGAAGGCAACTCATTCACAAGGGGAGCTGCAAACGCAGCTGTCATCGAAGAGCCAGGAGCTCAGCAAAGCTGCCGATGCCGAAGAAGATCTAAAGTTGAAGCTTGCCACCTTGGAGAAGCATCTTGAAAACGCTAGGACCAAGGAGAAGATCTTGGTGGTGGAGCTCGAAAAGGAGCAAGGCCTGCTGGCGGACGCCGAGGAGAAATTCAATCAGTTGAAAGAATCCCTTTCGCTCTGGACCGGCAGGCTCACTACATCGCTGAACACCTCACGGTATAGCTTGGCGCCATGGATATGAGGAGCTGGGGCCTCTCCGTTAACAAGAACAAAGCCAAGAATGCCAGATTGACGCTATTCTTTGAAGGGCTTATTGACGCGCTCAAGGCTCACCACTAGGAGCGTGCCGCTTCATTCGCCAACGAATCTCGCAAACTCGCCCGCGACGTGCTCTTCAAAGTACTCGTCAAGATTGACCCACAAGTTTAGGGGATCAATCGTAGTCCTTTCGATAAGTAAGAGTGTCAAACCCAACAAGGAGCAGAAGGAAATGATAAGCGGTTTTCAACAAGGTGTTTTCTTGTAACACCCCTGTTTAAATGAGCAACAGTGATCTTCATGTTAATGTTAAGCTACTTTGTTTTGCAAAGAATGATCATAGTGGAATCATATCTCATTTCAAACTCCTTCGCTGAATTCAAGTTAAATTTGCAAGTGAAATATGAAGTTGCACAAAAGTTGCTGCAAAATAGTTCATCATTTAGCAAAAAATCCATAAAAAATGTTTGTTAAGGAAAACAACATCACCTCTAAGCTAAGATGGACTATAACAAATAAAACAGTGCTATTTCAGCATTTAAAAATGCCATTTCAGTTGTGAAAAATTCAAATGGGTTCTGTTGTCTCCCAAACTTTTTGTGGCAGTGCCAAATAATATAAGATATTTATGTGGCCTAGTCCCACATTTTTCTAAAGTCATTTGGTAGCCTAACTATTTTCCTAGCTGTCTCTGTTTTAAATTAAAGGATAAAACAGAAACAGAATAATGGGAAAAGGCTTACCTGTGCACTAAGGCCCGTAGCTACAGTCGCCGGCCCAGCCCACCTCATTCATCGTCATCCTCTCACCTGCTCCCCCTCGCATGTCACTACGCGCGCGCCCGCACGGCCGACGGCCGCCACGGCGATGGAGTGGGGAGGAGGAGGGGATAAGGCCGCCCCAGCGCTTCTCGCTCCCCCTCTGGACCCCCTGGCTCCCCTCCTTCCCTTTCCCTCGCTCTCTCTCTCTCGCGCAGCACACCCGCCCGAGAGCGCCGCCGCCGCACCGTCGTTTCCACCGTGGCCACCGGCGTTCCCCTACCTCCTCGGGTTGTTCAGGGGCCGCGTCTGCCATGACCTCGTCTTCCGCACCAAACGGCGGGAGCCTGGAAGTTCTGCGTCGTCCGAATCAAGCTCCTCCTCCCTGTCGGGCACCGCCGTGAGCCGCCATCGATCCGCTTCATTTCTGCGCTACTAAGCACCCACCGGACCACCGTGTGTCCACTAGGTGACAGCCACCTCCCTCTGCTTCTCTTCCCGAGCCCTGTTTTCCCTCCTAGCTAGCCGTGCGCGTCACCGTCGCCATTGACGCGCTCTGTATCCGCCATGGCAGTGAGCTTCGTGGTCCCAGAGCTGCTCTGCACGAACCAGTCGCCCTAGCACGCTCCGGGTGAGCTGCTGCTGACGTCTAGCTAGCTAGCTCGCGCGTTCGTGTTGCGCCTCGACGTTTCCGCGAACACCGTGCTCCGGCCACTGCCCGACGTCGTTGCCCTACTCGTTTCCGAGCACCCCTGCACGAACTAACGCCACAGGACGACGTGCGACATCGCCAGCTTTCGAACGCCACCTCGCGCACGTAGAACGGGCCACCGTAGTGGATTTTCGGCACCGGCCGAGACGCGCCCCCATGGAATCGGCTCGCCGGAGCTACTCCGGCACCGCCGCCGATGTGGCACCGCATGGGGCCCACCCCGGGTCACTGCCAGTGGCCCCCAGTGGACCCAGTTGACCACGTTGACTGGTCAATAGGTCAAATCTTGACCTGCTGACTCAGCCCTCAGGGCCCACCAGTCAGCCTCTGCTGACTGGGCAGTTGACCCAGTCAACTGGGCCCCGCTGTCAGCCTCTGGTGCCCCTCTGGGTGCACTGCATCGGGTGCACCCAGCATTTTAGTTGGGAATTTTTGAATTAAAAGAAATTAGGAAATTCCCGAAATTGTTTAAAACTTTGGAAATTTGTAGAAATTCAACCGTAGCTCGGATGAAAATGTTTTCTATATGAAAAATTATCAAAAAAATCTAACGAATCCGAATATGTCATCTACATTCATGTTAGAATCCTCTAAGTAGGTGAACCTGTAACTTTTGGCCTGTTTCTGATATATGAATTGTGCATGACTACCAGATAATAATTGCAAATTAATTCCTAAATTAACTAAAACTGTTAAAGAGATGCATTAGGTCACCCATGCATTGCATTTTGCCCTGTCATGCTCTGTGATTGCATTTGTAGGCTTTGTATTTATTTGTTTCCTCCCCCTCTTCTCTCCGGTAGACACCGAGACCGACGTGGCCCCTGAGTACGACTACGTCGCAGACGCCCAGCCTATTTCAGCAGAGCTTCCAGACAAGCAAAACCCCCTTGATCATTCCTATATCGCCCATTCTTTCACTCTCGTGATTGCATTAGATTTTGCTACTGTGTTCGATAGCTCCTATTCTGATGCATAGCCTGTTTTTGTAACTGCTATTGATACCTTACCTGCTATCCTATATTGCTTAGTATAGATTGGTTAGTGATCCATCAGTGGCCCCGCACCCTTGTCCGTGTTGCCATGCTTTGCTTCCGTATGTTTCGATCAACGTGATCGATGTGCAGAGACCAACACAGCACCGCACCCCCCCTTAGTTGTACGACTCTGCAGAGCTACTATCGAGTGCTGAGGGTGATACCTCCTACCTCACTCCTGATGATATCTCTATAGCGTAGCTAATTGGTTGTGGATTACCGAGGGTGATTCCTCTTTCACCACCTCCGATGATGCCTCTGTCGTGCAGCCCCTCAAGTGTGAACCCATCGAGGGTGATTCCTCCAAGTTCACCTTAACGGTTACATCGAGTGGGAATCCATCGAGGGTGATTCCTCGGATTTCCCCCTTGATGTTATGGACACACTGTTACCTTTAACTGTTGCCCCTTTTTAACTATTACTGCGGGACTAAAGGGACAGGTGGTACCACCCCGGTAGAGGTGGACCTGAGTTCCCGACAGTCTTTGGATAAGTCGGGTTGACCAGGAGGGTATCCGCGAGATAATTACGCGGCACGGCCGGGCAGGCAGAGACCGCCCTAGAGAGGGATGGGCCTGGCCCTTGCCGTAAGTCCGCGAGACGGGGCGACAGGAGCACTGATCGTCACCGCGAGCTCCCAATACACTAACGGTTTGGATATGTGATCTGAGTAGGCCTCTGGCCTTTTTGCACTAACCACCACGCGGGATAAGTTATGGGCACTCGGCGTCGTACGATTCTCCGAAAAGCTTTGTCAGACGTCCAGTTCAGCATTGTGGCACAGCTGGGCCGGCGCCATCCAGGATAGAGGTGGTGCCTGGATTTGCCCTGCGCGCAACGACCCGGAGTGCTTAGGACGATTGGCCCATGACCCCTTCGCACTTAGGATGTAGACCGGCGGCGACCTCTCTACAGAGCCTAGGTAGGACTACGACGTGTCGCTCAGCCGAGGCCGGGCATGACCCGGAAAAGTGTGTCCGGCCAGAGTTAATCGAGCGTGTTGTGTAAGTTGGTGCACCCCTGTAGGGAAGTTATCTATTCGAATAGCCGTGTCCACGGTAATAGGACGGTCGGAGTTGTATCCTGATCTACTACAAGTAGAACTAGATACATGTGGTACTAAGCTGATATTATGGCTCCGGGATCGCTTTCTCGCAGGGTGTCGAGGAAGGATCTCTGGGCGTTAATAATATATATTTGTTACTATATGCTATGTTACTCTATTCTCTTCTATTGCTGCAAGACGCTGCAAGATGCTAGTCTTTGATAGGCTAGGCCTTACCCCTCTACTCTGGCATTCTGCAGTTTAGTCCATAGATACAGCCCCTTCCCATTGATACCGATGCATACTTAGCATAGATCTGATGTAAGTCTTGCGAGTACTTTGGATGAGTACTCATGGTTTCTTTGCTACCTTTTTCCCCATACCCGATTGCTACAATCAGATGACGGAGTCCCGGAGATAGCTGATCCCACTAACGACTACTGCCACACCGACGAAGCTTACTACTACGTGGAAACCGACGACCAGGAGTAGTTCGGAGGCTCCCAGGTAGGAGGCCTGCGCCTTTTCGATCTAGATGTCGTTGTTTTGCTCAGCCTTCTTAAGGCAACCTTTGTCTAATTATGTCTGTACTTAGATACTGATGCTTTCACTGACTCTTGTGTATTCGAGCTTATGTATTCGAGCCCTCGAGGCGCCTGGCTTGTAATATAAAGCTTGTATTATTTTATTTTGTGTCTAGAGTTGTGTTGTGATATCTTCCCGTGAGTCCCTAGGCTTCATCATGCGCATTTGCGTGTATGATTAGTGCACGGTCGAGTCGGGGGCGTCACAAGTTGGTATCAGAGCCGATTGCCTATAGGAAGCCCCTTTCCAACTCCTTGGCCAAAGTTGAGTCTAGTGTTTGAAAAACTATTTTACTAACATTGTTGTATGGCATACGAGCCCACATCACCAATGGATGGGATTAGGATCTTTTATTCCTCTCCTTTACTGTGGGATTCTGATCTCTCTTCTATTCGGGTTAAAGATTTTACTAACTATAACATTAGGTTCTCATGATCACATAAACCCGGAGAGCTGGATTATCTGCAATTATTCCTTTCCATGTATATCCTTTGCTTCTCACACTGTCTTTTGACATCTTTGAACTCCTTGAGCTTAAGGAGGAAATCGACAAATCACTTCGCAAGGGTTTCATTCGTCCAAGTTCCTCTGCTTGGGGAGCACCTTCTCTCTTTGTCAAGAAGAAGGATGGTACGAACCGGTTGGTCCAAGATTACCGACCTATCAACCAGGCAGCCATTTAGAACAAGTATCCGCTTCCTCGGATCAATGATCTGTATGATCAACTTGCTGGTTCCTCCGTATTCTCTAAACTCGATCTAAGGTTGGATTACCACCAGATTTGAGTTCCTGAAGAGGATATTCCCAAGACCGCTTTCATTACTCGTTATGGTTCATACGAGTACACCGTCATGTCGTTTGGTTTAACCAATGCTCCAGCAATGTTTTCCCGATTGATGAACTATATCTTCATGGAATACCTCGACAAGTTCATCGTGGTTTATCTGGATGATATCCTTGTGTATTCCAAGAATAAAGAAGAACATGCTGAACATCTTCGTCTTGTACTGGAAAAGCTTCGAGAGTATTAGCTATATGCCAAATATTCCAAGTGTGAATTCTGATTATCCGAAGTGACCTACCTTGGTCATGTAATTTCCAAGGATGGTATTGCTGTTAATCTAGAACGAGTTCAGGCTATTCTTGACTGGACTCCTCCAAAGAATGTCAAGTAAGTCAGAAGTTTTCTCGGACTCGCAAGCTATTGCCGCCGTTTTGCCGAGAACTTCTCTAAGATTGCCAAGCCTCTGACTGGCCTGCTTCACAAAGGCGTTAAGTTTGAGTGGACAGAAAAATGTCAAGAAAGTTTCCAGACTCTCAAGGACAAACTGACTTCTGCACCAGTGCTTGCTCCTCCGGATTCTCTCAAGGAATTCGTCATTTATTGTGACGCATCCCGTCAAGGATTAGGCTGTGTCCTAATGCAAGAGCGCAAAGTGATTGCATATGGCTGTCGACAATTGCATCCTCATGAAGAGAACTACCCAGTTCATGATCTCAAACTTGCTGCAGTTATATATGCACTGAAGTTGTGGTGACAGTACCTTCTCGGTAATCGTTGCGAGATCTACACTGATCATCAAAGCCTGAAATATATGTTTACTCAGCCGGATCTGAATCTCTGCCAGCAACGATGGTTGGAAACAATTACAGACTACGACTGCGGCATTTCGTATACCCCTGGTAAGGCTAATGTTATGGCCAATGCCATGTGTCGTAAGTCTTATTGTAACAACCTCATGGTTCAGCAAGCTCAACCTCTTCTCTATGAAGAATTCAGTAAGTTGAACTCCATTTTGTTCCCCAGGGTTCCCTCAATACCCTTGTCATGGAACCAACTCTCGAGAAATCCATCAAGTCTACGCAAGCAAAAGACACTGAAGTTGATCAGATGAAAAGGGATCTTGTCTTTCAAAAAGCCAGAGATTTCTCGCTTGCTAAAGATGGAACCTTGTACTTCAGAGATCGCCTTGTGGTACCCCAATTCGATGATATGACATGGAAAGTTATGAAAGAAGAACATGACACACCTCTGTCTATTCATCCAGGTAGTACCAAGATGTACCAAGACATTCGTCAGAGGTACTGGTGGTCAAATATGAAGCAACACATTGCTAGATATGTTGCTGAATGTGACGTTTGCCGTCGTGTCAAAGCAGAACATCAAAAACCTGCTGGACTTCTACAACTGCTTCCGATCCCTGAATGGAAATGGGACAAGGTTCAAATGGATCTCATCACTGGCCTTCCCAAATCACAAAAGGGTCACGATGCTATTCTTGTCGTCGTCGACCAATTCTCCAAAGTTGCACATTTTCTGCCAGTCAAGGAGACAATCACTGCTAGTCAGTTAGCAGACTTGTATATCTCCAGAATTGTGACACTCCACGGTATTCCGAAGGAGATTAGTTCAGACCGTGGCAGCCCCTTCACCTCAAAGTTCTGGGAAAGTTTCCTAGAAGCTATGGGAACTCATATAACCTGGAGCACAGCTTATCACCCCAAGTCCCAAGGTCAAGTTGAACAAGTTAACAAAGTGCTTGAAGATATGCTACATGCTTGTGTCATCTCATTTGGCAAGAAGTGGGAAGAATCTCTCCCTTATGCTGAATTCTCATACAATAACAACTATCAAGATAGTTTGAAGATGGCACCCTTCGAGGTATTATATGGACGTAAGTGTTGAACCCCTCTGAATTGGTCAGAAACTGGGGAACGGCCGCTCATCGGTCCGGATATTATCCAACAAGCTGAAGAGCAAGTTCGTATTGTCCAGGAAAATCTCAAGGCGGCCCAGTCCCGTCAGAAGAGCAACTCTGACTGTAAACACTGGGGATCGATCTATCAACCTGGTGAACAAGCTTATCTGCGTGTCACTCCTATGAAGGGCACTCATCGCTTTGGAATTAAGGGCAAGTTAGCTCCTCGCTACATTGGTCCCTTCCGCATTCTCGCCAGGCGTGGATGGGTGGCTTATAAATTGGAGTTGCCACCGCAGTTCTCTCACATCCATGATGTCTTCCATGTGTCGCAACTTCGCCATTGCTTCAAGGATCCACACGGTGCAGTGGATCATGAGATGCTTGAGTTGCAAGACGATCTCTCTTATAAAGAGCATCCGATCCGCATTCTTGATCAAGCTGAACGTCGAACCCGTCAGAAGGCAATCAAGTTCCTTAAAGTGCAGTAGTCGAATCATACTGAAGATGAAGCCACTTGGGAACGCGAGGATCGCCTTCGTGAAGAATACCCCGATCTTTTCCCTTCTACCTCCTGAATTCTCGGGATGAGAATTTCTTTTAGAGGAGGAGAATTGTAACAGCCCTGTGTAAATGAGCTATAGTGATCTTCATGTTAATGCTAAGCTACTTTGTTTTGCAAAGAATGATCTTATGTCTACTACACAACTTATTCTTCTAGACTCGTGTTGGGCCTCCAAGAGCAGAGTTTTGTAGGACAGTAGAAATTTTCCCTCAAGTGGATGACCTAAGGTTTATCAATCCGTGGGAGGTGTAGGATGACGATGGTCTCTCTCAAACAATCCTGCAATCAAATACAAGAAATCTATTGTGTCCCCAACACACCCAATACAATGTTAAATTGTATAAGTGCACTAGTTCGGCGAAGAGATGGTGATACAAGTGTAGTATGTATAGTAGATATAGGTTTTTGTAATCTGAAAATAAAAAAATAGCAAGGTAGCAAGTGATAAAACGGAGCACAAACGGTATTGCAATGCTTGAAAACAAGGCCTAGGGTTCATACTTTCACTAATGCAATCTCCCAACAATGCTAAAATAATTGGATCGTATAACAATCCCTCAACGTGCGACAAAGAATCACTCCAAAGTTCCTATTCGCGGAGAACATAAGATAGAAATTGTTGTAGGGTACAAAACCACCTCAAAGGTATTCTTTCCGATCAATCTATTGAGCTATTCCTATAAGTGTCACAAACAGCCCTAGAGTTCATACTAAAATAACACCATATGATACACATCAACCAACTCTAATGTCACCTAGATACTCCAACGCCACCACAAGTATCCGTGAGTTGATTATACGATATGCATCAAACAACTTCATAATCATAATATTCAATACACACAAAGAACTTCAAAGAGTGCCCCAAGATTTCTACTGGAGAAAGTAGGACGAAAACGTGCATCAACCCCTATGCATAGATTACCCCAATGTCACCTTAGGAATCCGCGAGTTGAGTGCCAAAACATACATCAAGTGAATCAATATAATACCCCATTGTCACCACGGGTATTCATATGCAAGACATACATCAAGTGTTCTCAAATCCAACAAAGTATTCAATCCGATAATAGTGAAACCTCAAAGGTAAAAACTCAATTCATCACCACAAGATAGAGAGGGAGAAACACCATATGATCCAACTATATTAACAAAGCTCGCGGTACATCAAGATCGTGCCAAATCAAGAACACGAGAGAGAGAGACTAAACACATAGCTACGAGTACATACCCTCAGCCCTGAGGGTGAACTACTCCTTCCTCGTCATAGAGACCGCTGGGATGATGAAGATGGCCTCCGGTGATGATTCCCCCCTCCGGCAGGGTGCCGGAACAGGGCTCTAGATTTGATCTCCTTGGTACAGAGGCTTGCGGCGATGTAGTCCAAATTCTAGGGTTATTTCTGGGGGTTTCTCTATTTATAGGATTTTTTGGCATTGGAATCACGTGAAGAAGGGCCACAGGGGGCCCACGAGGCACCAGGGCGTGGCTAGGGGGGTGGCGCGCCCAGGTGGCTTGTGGGGCCCCTGTGGGTCTTCTGCTGCTCCCCCGAAGCTTCTTGGTTCTCTTTTGTTCCAAAAAAATATGGTCAAAAAGTTTCGCTACATTTGGAGAACTTTTATTTCTGCACAAAAAACAACACCACGGTAGTTCTGCTGAAAACAGCGTCAGTCCGGGTTAGTTCTAATCAAATCATACCAAAACCATATAGAATTGTTGTAAACATGGCATGAATACTTCATAAATTATCGATACGTTGGATACGTATCAGCATCCCCAAGCTTAATTCCTGCTCGTCCTCGAGTAGGTAAATGATAAAAGAAATAATTTATGAAGTGTGAATGCTAGCATAGTGCATAAGTTTGATCAATGATAATTTCAATCACTTTTTCGAGCATCATAACAGCAACTGTTTCTCATAAAACTCATCATGATAAAGTAGCAATCAATTCACATGTTATGATTTAAACAATGCATTCTCTTGAAACTTAACAACCTATGTTCTTAGTCACCAAACAATTGCAATTCAACTTATCTTCAACAGAGTCTAAGTAAGAGCTCCACATACTCAATTATCATATAGTCTTCTATGATTGCTGGTACTCAAAGCATATTTTTAGAACAAATGGCATCCATCGAACACAGAGAAAAATAGGGGCTTAATGTTTCACCTCCCAACTTATTTATCATAGAGATAATTGTCAACAATAATAATTCATGATCAAATATATTTGACTGGCCATATGTGCCTAGATCTTTCCCCACCACATGATGCTTGCCAACTAGAGAATAATTAAGGTTGAAATGAGAAGTAATACTATTGACTCTTGCATAAAAGTAAATACATAAAGTAGAAGATAGGTCTTCGCAAAGGGAAGTAGAGGTTGTCATGTGCTTTTGATTTTTGTATCTGCAAGCCCTTGATGCAAAGGAACGTCACGTTATATTGCCCCTTGTGATAGCAACCTTTATTATGCAGTCCATCGCTTTTATTTCTTTACCATCACAAGTTCGTACAACGCTTATTTTCCCTTGCAATAAAAGATCATACATATTTTAGGAACAATTTTTATTGCTTTTTGCACCGATGACAACTTACTTGAAGGATCTTATTCAATCCATAGGTAGATATGGTGGACACTCATGGGAAGAAACTGGGTTTAAGGGTTTTTGGATGCACAAGTAGTATCTCTACTTAGTACGAATTTTTGGCTAGCAAAAGATCCTAAGCAAGCACCACATGTTGGAGGATCCATAACAATATAACTTCTATGCAAATATACCCAAACATAACTGATTACGTTGTCTTCCTTGTCCAACTTCAAATAATTTGCTCAAGTTTGAAAATAATTAATGGGTATTCACAATCATAAAAGATGTCCAAGGTAATATATTTATATGTGAAAGTTCTCTTCCTTATACTAATCATTTATGAATTGCTTGTATGACCAATATTGTGATTGTCAAGCTTCAATAGATTTCACTTTCTAACCCAAATGTGAAACTATTACTAGACATGATACAAGCATATGAAGCTCATATTATTTCAACTTCATGATATTCAATTCATTCAACAATTTTACTCTTGGGATATAAGTGAAGCACAAGAATAAATGACAAACTACTCCAAAAAGATATAAGTGAAGATCAATGAGTAGTCAAACAATTAAGTACCTATGTGAGGAATCTCTCATTTAAAATTTCAGATCTTGATAATTTTATTCAAACAACAAACAAAACGAAAATAAAAGGGCACTCCAAGAATAGCACATAACACGTGAACAAGTAAAAACTTAGGCTAACCGATAGGTGTTGATGAAGAAAGGTGGGATGCCAACCGGGGCATCCCCAAGCTTAGTTGCTTGAGACTTCTTGGAATGTTATCTTGGGGTGCCTTCGGCATCCCCAAGCTTGAGCTCTTGTGTCTCCTTAATTCCTCTCATATCATGGCTTCTCCTAAATCTTAAAAACTTCATCCACACAAAACTCAACAAGAACTCCTGAGATAAGTTAGTATAAATCAACTCAAAGCCTTAACATTCTCTACTGTAACAAATCACTAAAATTATAATTGAACATTGCATACTAAATGTCTCTGCATATTTAATAATCCTATCCACAAATAGAAACATTAAACAAGCAACATATGCAAACAATGCAACTATAACCGAAATCTGTCTAAACAGAACAGTCTGTAAAGGGTGAATAAGAATTCATACTTCCCTAACTCCAAAAATTCTGAAAAATTACCACGTGATAGAGAACTCATGCATGCTTGCTGTGTAAAAATTTCAGATTTTTATCATGTTCTTACTATACAGGAATATTTTGGACATAACAGAAAACTTTCTGTTTTCAAACAGCAACACATGAACTTGCAAACTGAGCATAGTAAAGGCTATAATTGGCATTTTATTGAACTAAAAGATATAAAACATGATTATTTATAACACCAAGCAAATATCAACAGAAGAAAATGACACTCCAAGCATAACACATATCATGTGACGAATAAAAATATAGCTCCAAGTAAGGTTACCGATAATGTTGAAGACGAAAGTGGGGATGCCTTCCGGGGCATCCCCAAGCTTAGACGCTTGAGTCTTACTTGAGTATTACCTTGGGGTGCCTTGGGAATCCCCAAGCTTAGGGTCGTGCCACTCCTTATTCTCCTCATATCGATATCTCACCAAAAACTTGAAAACTTCAATCACATAAAACGTAACGGATCTTGTGAGATAGGTTAGTATGATAGAAATAAATCATCCACTTAGGTACTGTCAAGACAAGTTTCATAATTGTTCTCACATAATGACTACTGTATTCTATCATTTCCAAAATTTATATTACTCAATATAAGCTATGGAAACACTAAAACAAGCAAACTATGCACCAAAAACAAATTCTGTCAAAAACAGAACAGCATGTAGTGAGCGATTTAAAAACAATACTTCTGTACCTCCAAAAATTCTGAAACATTAGGACAACGTAAAAAAATTGTAACCCAATGCTCTGTAAAAAGTTTAGAATTTTCTCACACTCCAGTACAGAATAGAAATTCCAGCAGTGGACGCAAAAGTTTCTATTTTGCACATAATCGAATCAACAAGTATCCACACTATCCCAAAGGCTTTACTTGGCACATTATTGAAAGAAAACATATAAAACACGATTACCACAGTAGCTTAATCATGTGAACAAAAAAAAACAGTAGGGGTAAATGTTGGGTTGTCTCCCAGCAAGCGCTTTTCTTTAATGCCTTTTTAGCTAGGCAAGATGATTTCAATGATGCTCGCATAAAAGTAAAGAATTAAAACACAAAGAGAGCATGATGAAGCATATGACTAGCACATTTAAGCCTAACCCACTTCCTATGCATAGGGATTTTGTGAGCAAATAGTTTATGGGAGAAAGAATCAACTAGCATAGGAAGGCAAAACAAGCATAACTTCAAAACTTTCGACACATAGAGAGGAAACTTGATGTTGTTGAAATATGTAGAAGCATATATTCCTCTCTCAAAATAATTTTCAGTAGCATCATGAAGAAATTCAACAATATAGCTATCATATAAATCATTCTATTCATGATCCAGAAGCATAGAATTTTTATTACTCTCCACATAAGCAAATTTATTTTCAACAATAGTAGTGGGAGCAAACTCAACAAAATAACTATCATGTGATACTTGATTGGCATAATCCAACTGAAAATTAAAATCATGATGACAAGTTTCATGGTTATAATTATTCTTGATAGCATACATGTCATCACAATAATCCTCATAGATAGCAACTTTGTTGTCATAATCAAGTGAAACCTCTTCCAAAATAGTGGAATCATCATTAAATAAAGTTGTGACCTCTCCAAATCCACTTTTATCAATATCATCATCATAAATTTTCTCATCTAAACTTGGGGGGCTAAAAGTATCATCTTCATCAAACATAGCATCCCCAAGCTTGTAGCTTTGCATATCATTAGCATCATGGGTATTCCAAGAATTCATACTAACAACATTGCAATCATGCTCATCATTCAAAGATTTTATGCCAAACATTTTATTAAATTCTTCTTCTAGCAATTGAGCACAATTTTGTGCTCCATCATTTTCAAGAAAGACATTATAAAGATGAATAATATGAAGCAACCTCAATTCCATTTTTTTGTAGTTTTCTTTTATAAACCAAACTAGTGATAAAACAAGAAACTAAAAGATTCAATTGCAAGATCTAAAGATATACCTTCAAGCACTCACCTCCCCGGCAACGGCGGCAGAAAAGAGCTTGATGTCTACTACACAACTTATTCTTGTAGACTCGTGTTGGGCCTCCAAGCGCAGAGTTTTGTAGGACAGTAGCAATTTTCACTCAAGTGGATGACCTAAGGTTTATCAATCCATGGGAGGCGTAGGATGAAGATGGTCTCTCTCAAACAACCCTGCAATCAAATACAAGAAATCTCTTGTGTCCCCAACACACCCAATACAATGGTAAATTGTATAGCTGCACTAGTTCGGCGAAGAGATGGTGATACAAGTGTAGTATGGATAGTAGATATAGGTTTTTGTAATCTGAAAATAAAAAACAGCAAGGTAGCAAGTGATAAAATGGAGCACAAACGGTATTGCAATGCTTGAAAACAAGGCCTGGGGTTCATACTTTCACTAGTGCAATCTCTCAACAATGCTAACATAATTGGATCATATAACAATCCCTCAACGTGCGACAAAGAATCACTCCAAAGTTCCTATTCGCGGAGAACATAAGATAGAAATTGTTGTAGGGTAAAAAACCACCCCAAAGTTATTCTTTCCGATCAATCTATTGAGCTATTCCTATAAGTGTCACAAACAGCCCTAGAGTTCGTACTAAAATAACACCATATGAACACATCAACCAACTCTAATGTCACCTAGATACTCCAATGTCACCACAAGTATCCGTGAGTTGATTATACGATATGCATCAAACAACTTCATAATCATAATATTCAATCCACACAAAGAACTTCAAAGAGTGCCCCAAGATTTCTACCGGAGAAAGTAGCATGAAAACATGCATCAACCCCTATGCATAGATTACCCCAATGTCACCTCGGGAATCCGCGAGGTGAGTGCCAAAACATACATCAAGTGAATCAATATAATACCCCATTGTCACCACGGGTATTCATATGCAAGACATACATCAAGTGTTCTCAAATCCAACAAAGTATTCAATCCGATAATAGTGAAACCTCAAAGGTAAAAACTCAATTCATCACCACAAGATAGAGAGGGAGAAACACCATATGATCCAACTATATTAACAAAGCTCGCGGTACATCAAGATCGTGCCAAATCAAGAACACGAGAGAGAGAGATTAAACACATAGCTACTAGTACATACCCTCAGCCCCGAGGGTGAACTACTCCCTCCTCATCATGGAGACCGCCGGGATGATGAAGATGGCCTCCGGTGATGATTCCCACCTCCGGCAGGGTGCCGGAACAGGGCTCCAGATGGGATCTCCTTGGTACAAAGGCTTGCGGCGATGTAGTCCAAATTCTAGGGTTATTTCTGGGGGTTTCTCTATTTATAGGATTTTTTGGCGTTGGAATCACGCGAAGAAGGACCACAGGGGGCCCACGAGGCACTAGGGCGCGCCTGGGGGGGTGGCATGCCCAGGTGACTTGTGGGCCCCCTGTGAGTCTTCTGCTGCTCCCCGAAGCTTCCTGGTTCTCTTTTGTTCCAAAAAAATCGTCAAAAAGTTTCGCTACATTTGGAGAACTTTTATTTCTGCACAAAAAACAAAACCACGGTAGTTCTGCTGAAAACAGCGTCAGTCCGAGTTAGTTCTAATCAAATCATACCAAAACAATATAAAATTGTTGTAAACATGGCATGAATACTTCGTAAATTATAGATACGTTGGAGACGTATCATGATCACAGTGAGTTCTGTTGTCTCCCAAACTTTTTGTGGCAGTGCCAAATAATGCAAGATATTTACGTGGCTTAGTTCCACATTTTTCTAAAGTCATTTGGTAGCCTAAATATTTTCCTAGTTGTCTTTGTTTTAAATTAAAGGATAAAACAGAAACAGAAGAAAGGGAAAAGCCTTACCTGTGCACTGAGGCCCGTAGCTACAGTCGCCAGCCCAGCCCACCTCATTCAACGTCATCCTCTCACCTGTGTCACTATGCGCGCGCCCGCGTGGCCGACGGCCGCCACGGCGATGGAGTGGGCAGGAGGAGGCGATAAGGTCGCTCCAGCGCTCCTCGCTACCCCTCTGGACCCCCTAGCTCCCCTCCTTCCCTTTCCCGAGAGCGCCGCCGCCGCACCATCGGTTCCACCGTGGTAACCGGTGTTCCCCTGCCTCCTCGGATTGTTCATGGGCCGCGTCTGCCACAACCTCGTCTTCCTCACCAAGCGGCGGGAGCCGGGAAGTTCTGTGTCGTCCGAATCAAGCTCCTCCTCCCCATCGAGCACCGCCGTCAACCGCCGTCGATCCGCTTCGTTTCTGCGCTACTAAGCACCCACCGGACCACCGTGTCTCCACTAGGTGAGCGCCACCCCCCTCTGCTTCTCTCCCCGAGCCCTGTTTTCCCTCCTAGCTAGCCGTGCGCGTCGCCGTCGCCATTGACACGCTCTGTCTCCACCATGGCAGTGAGCTTCGCGCTCCCAGAGCCGCTCTGCCCGAACCAGTCACCCTAGCACGCTCCGGGTGAGCTGCTGCTGCCGCCTAGCTAGCTAGCTCGCGCGTTTGTGTTGCGCCTCGACGTTTCCGCGAACACCGTGCTTCGGCCACCGCCCGACGTCGTTGCCCTACTTGTTTCTGAGCACCCCTGCATGAACTGACGCCATAGGACGACAAACGACGTCGCCAGCTTTCGAACGCCACCTCGCACGTGTAGAACGGGCCACCGTAGCGGATTTCCGGCACCGGCCGAGACATGCCGCCACGGAATCGGCTCGCCGGAGCTACTTTGGCACCGCCGCCGATGTGGCACTGCACGAGGCCCACCCTGGGTCACTGCCAGTGGCCCCCCGTGGACCCAGTTGACCACATTGACTGGTCAGCAGGTCAAATGTTGACCTGCTGACTCAGCCCCCGGGGCCCACCAGTCAGCCTCTGCTGACTGGGCAGTTGACCAAGTCAACTGGGCCCCGCTGTCAACCTCTGGTGCCCCTGCAGCATTTTAGTTGGGAATTTTCGAATTAAAAGAAATTAGGAAATTCCAGAAATTGTTTAAAACTTTGGAAATTTGTAGAAATTCAACCGTAGCTCGGATGAAAATGTTTTCTATATGAAAAATGATCAGAAAAATCTAACGAATCTGAATATGTCATCTGCATTCATGTTAGAATCCTCTAAGTATGTGAACCTGTAACTTTTGGTCTATTTCTGATAGATGAATAGTGCATGACTACCGGATAATAATTCCAAATCAATTCCTAAGTTAACTAAAACTGTTTAAGAGATGCATTAGGTCACCCATGCATTGCATTTTGCCCTGTCATGCTCTGTGATTGCATTTGTAGGCTTTGTATTTATTTGTTTCCTCCCCCTCTTCTCTCCGGTAGACACCGAGACCGACGTAGCCCCTGAGTACGACTACGTCGCAGACACCCAGCCTCTTTCAGCAGAGCTTCCAGGCAAGCAAAACCCCCTTGATCATTCCTATATCGCCCATTCTTTCTCTCTCGTGATTGCATTATATTTTGCTACTGTGTTTGATAGCTCCTATTCTTATGCATAGCCTATTTTTGTAACTGCTGTTGATACCTTACCTGCTATCCTATATTGCTTAGTATAGATTGGTTAGTGATCCATCAGTGGCCCCGCACCCTTGTCCGTGTTGCCATGCTTTGCTTTCGGATGTTTCGATCAACGTGATCGATGTGCGGAGACCAACACAACACCACAACCCCCCCTTAGTTGTACGATTCTGCAGAGCTACTATCGAGTGCCGAGGGTGATACCTCCTACCTCACTCCTGATGATATCTCTGTAGCGTAGCTAATCGGTTGTGGATTACCGAGGGTGATTCCTCTTTCACCACCTCCGAGGATGCCTTTGTCGTGCAGCCCCTCAAGTGTGAACCCATCGAGGGTGATTCCTCCAAGTTCACCTTGACAGTTACATCGAGTGGGAATCCATCGAGGGTGATTCCTCGGATTTCCCCCTTGATGTTACGGACACACTGTTACCTTTAACTGTTGCCCCTTTTTAACTGTTACTGCGGGACTGAAGGGACAAGCGGTAACACCCCAGTAGAGGTGGACCTGAGTTCCCGACAGTCTCTAGATAAGGTGGGTTAACCAGGAGGGTACCCGCGAGATAATTACGCGGCACGGCCGTGCAGACAGAGATCGCCCTAGAGAGGGATGGGCCTGGCCCTTGCCGTAAGTCCGTGAGACGGGGCAACAGGAGCACTGATCGTCACCGCGAGCTCCCAATACACTAACGATTTGGATATGTGATCTGAGTAGGCCTCTGGCCTTTTCGCACTAACCAGCCAGCGGGATAAGTTATGGGCACTCGGCGTCGTACGATTCTCCCGAAAGCTCTGTCAGACGTCCAAATCAGCATTGTGGCACGGCTGGGTCGGCGCCATCCAGGACAGAGGTGGTGCCTAGATTCGCCCTACGCGCAACGACCCAGAGTGCTTAGGACGATTGGCCCAGCACTTAGGATGTAGACCGGCAGGGACCTCTCTGCGGAGCCTATGTAGGACTACGGCGTGTCGATCAGCCGAGGCCGGGCATGACCTGGAAAAGTGTGTCCGGCCAGAGTTAATTGAGCATGTTGGGTAAGTTGGTGCACCCCTGCGGGGAAGTTATCTATTCGAATTGCCGTGTCCACGGTAACAGGACGATCGGAGTTGTATCCCGATCTACTACAAGTAGAACTGGATACATGTGATACTAAACTGATTTTATGGCTCCGGGATCGCTTTTTTGTAGGGTGTCGAGGAAGGATCTCTGGGCGTTACTAATATATATTTGTTACTATATGCTATGTTACTCTATTCTCTTCTATTGCTGCAAGACGCTGCAAGATGCGAGTCTTTGATAGGCTAGGCCTTACCCCTCTACTCTGGCATTCTGCAGTTTAGTCCACAGATACAGCCCCTTCCCATTGATACCGATGCATACTTAGCATAGATCTGATGTAAGTCTTGCGACTACTTTGGATGAGTACTCACAATTGCTTTGCTACCTTTTTCCCCATACCCGATTGCTGCGATCAGATGACGGAGTCCCGGAAACCACTGATCCCGCCGACGACTACTGCCACACCGACGAAGCTTACTACTACGTGGAGACCGACGACCAGGAGTAGTTCGGAGGCTCCCAGGCAGGAGGCCTTCGCCTTTTTGATCTAGATGTCATTGTTTTGCTCAGCCTTCTTAAGGCAACCTTTGTCTAATTATGTCTGTACTCAGATACTGATCCTTTCGCTCACTCTTGTGTATTTGAGCTTATGTATTCGAGCCCTCAAGGCCCCTGGCTTGTAATATAAAGCTTGTATTATTTTATTTTGTGTCTAGAGTTGTGTTGTGATATCTTCTCGTGAGTCCCTGGGCTTCATCGTGCGCATTTGCGTGTATGATTAGTGCACGGTCGTGTCGGGGGCGTCACATTTCTGCAAGCACTGAACGTAGCGGTAGCTGATAGTTTTGTAGCAAGATAATTCGTAACGAGTAGCAAGTAACAATAGTAACAAAGTGTAGCAAGGTGGCCTAATCCTTTTTATAGCAAAGGACCAGCCGGAATGGTCTCTCATATAAAGCAAAGCGTTCTCGAGGACACATGGGAATTCTCATCTAGTCACTTTCATCATGTTTATTTGATTCACGTTCGCTACTTTGATAATTTGATATGTGGGTGAACCGGTGCTTGGTTGTTGTTCTTACTTAAACAAGCAACCCTCTTATGATTACCCCCTCTCACAAGCATCCGCAACTACGAAAGAAGAATTAAGATAAATCTAACCATAGCATGAAACATATGGATCCAAAACAGCCCCTTACAGAATAACGCATATAGTAGGGTTTAAGCTTCTGTCACTCTAGCAACCCATCATCTACTTATTATTCCCCAATGCCTTCCCTTACGCCCAAGTATGGTGAAGTGTCATGTAGTCGACGTTCACATGACACAACTAAAGGAAGCAATAACATACATATCATCAAAATATCGAACGAATACCAAATTCACATGATTACATATAACAATACTTCTCCCATGTCCTCAAGAACAAATGTAACTACTCACAAATCATATTCATGTTCAGGATCAGAGGGGTATTGAATAGCATTATGGATCTGAACATATAGTCTTCCACCAAATAAACCAACTAGCATCAACTACAAGATGTAATCCAGGTACCAATCTGAGGTTTTGAGACAAAGATTGAATACAAGAGATAAACTAGGGTTTGAGATGAGATGGTGCTATTGAAGATGTTGATGAATATTGGTCCTCCCACAATGAGAGGATCGTTGGTGATGTCGATGGCTTCGATTTCCCCATCCCGGAGGGAAGTATCCCCGGCGGAATCGCTCCACCAGAGGGCAAAAGTGCTCCTGCCCTAGTTCCGCCTCGAGACGGTGGCGCTTCGTCTTGAAAGTCCTGTCCTTGATTTTGTTAGGGCAAATGACCTTATATAGCAAAAGGAGGGGGCCAGAGGCCAGCTGTGGGCCCCATAAGGCATCTTGGCGCGCCCCACGGGGGCCGCGCCCTATTGCCTTGTGGGCAGCTGGTGGGTCCCCTCTGCTATTTCTTTTCTCCAATATTTTTATATATTCAATAAAAAATCTTTGTGAAATTTCAGGTAATTTGGAGCTTTGTAGAATAGGTATCTCTATTGTAGCTATTTCAGGTACAGAATTCCAGCTGCCTGTATTCTCCCTCTTCATATATAACTTGCAAATTAAGAGAGAAGAGGCATAAGAATTGCATCATAAAGTGAAATAATGACCAAATACATTATAAATAACAGTAGGAAATCATGATGCAAATTGGACGTATCAACTCCCCCAAGCTTAGACCTCGCTTGTCCTCAAGCGAAAGCCGAAATCGATAATCATGACCACATGTTTAGAGAGAGAGAGAGGTGTCGATAAAATAAAATATGAACATGAGAGCATCATGATTAATTTCATAACAGCAATATATTATCAAAAAGCTTCCCATGGACAAGTAATAATTCATCACAATATTGAAGTATAAAGCATAAACTTTCTTGAAGGCTAACAAACTATGTTCTTAGTCAACGAAACAATTACAATTCATCATATTTTCAGGAAGAGTCTATGTAACAGCTTTTTTTTAGCAAGTCCACGTACTCAACTATCATTTAGTCTTCTATGACTGCTGACACTCATGGCATATTTTTATGGAGCAAAAGCTTCAATCAGACACATAGAAAGATGGGGGTTTATAGTTACACCTCCCAACAAATTTACCTCAAGGGCAATGTCAACAATAATAACTCATGATCACTTACATCCAACTGGATATATATGCCTAGATCTTTCCCCACCACATGGTGCTTGCAAAGAGAAAAAATAAAAATGGAATAGAGAGGAACACTATTGACTCTTGCATAAAAGTAAATACGGAAAAGTAAAGGATAGGCCCTTCACAGAGGGAAGCAGAGGTTGTCATGCGCTTTTTATTTTTGGCTGTGCAAACCCTTAATGTAAAGGAACGTCACTTTATATTGCCCCTTGTGATAGCAACCTTTATTATGCAGTCTGTCGCTTTTATTTCTTCACCATCACAAGTTCGTACAAAGCTTATTTTCCCTAACAATAAAAGTTCATACATATTTAGAGGCAATTTTTATTGCTTTATGCACCGATGACAACTTACTTGAAGGATCTTATTCAATCCATAGGTAGATATAGTGGACTATCATGACATGAAACTGGGTTCAAGGGTTTTGGATGCACAAGTAGTATCTCTACTTAGTGCGAATTTTTGGCTAGCAAAAGATAGGGAGCAAGCACCACATGTTAGAGGATCTATGCCAATATAACTTCTATGTGAATATAAACAAACATAACTCATTACGTTGGCATAGAATATTTAATGGGGGCTCACAATCATAATAGATGTCCAAGATAGTATATTTATATGTGAATCCTCTCTTCCTTTATTAAGTTTTTCATGAATTGCATCAATGACCAATGCTATGTTTGTTAACTTCCAATAAATTTTATCAACTATACTTTTCTTCATGTAAAGCCATTACTCCCCAAGGAATTAGCATATGATCTTTTCATCCTTTTATTGCTTAGATTGAAACATAAAAGTAAAGAAGCAAGACTCAAACTACTCTTTATTATATAACTCTCACACAAGATTACATAGATGGAAAGCTCACAAAACAAGCAGTCGAAACTAGATCATACTAAAACTGTATTCTTCTAAATCACGAAATAACTAAGGATCGAACTAAGATAGATAATGATGATAAAAAGGTGATGGTGATACGATACCGGGGCACCTCCCCCATGCTTGGAAGAAGCCAAGGGTGGTGCCCATACCCGTTTACTCAAGCGTCTTTCTTCGGTGCTGGTGCTGATGAAGTGATGGACTTGTTTTTTATGACATCAATTAGGATCTCCCTTAGGCTCTGAATTTCTCAGAGTAAATGCTGGATCATCTCCGCATTCTTTTGGACTTCGGCCATGATATGTTTATTCTCTGGCCCCCAAGCTTTCTTTCCTGCATCACTTTCACTTGGACGAGAGATGTCCCAGTTGGAAGGTATGTGCATGCGGGGAGTATTTTCAACTCCATAATTGTGAACCAAATTTTGAAAATTGTTTCGATGTAACCTATGCAAGGGCCTCCTCGGAACAAGCCCCTCTTGTACCTCTTGACTTCCATGACTTGTTGTGGTCCTCATGGCTTGATGGGGGTTTGGATTGGTGGAGATCCCGGCAAGGGTACCCCTCTTTGAGGCCGGAGGGTGAACTTCCAGCGAGTCCCCCTCATCTTATTCCATTGTGACCTCCTCCTCCGCCTCTCTCCTGAGTTCCATCTGCAGCAACCAAGCGTCGTCTCCCACATTGTTTGAGGAAGAGGAAGACATGATGCCTGGCTTTGAAAATATGACAGAAAAATAGCACGAAACAAGAACAGAGGGGAAACTTGCGATACGGTGGTCAAAACATACGGGAGTATATATGAATAATTTTTATCTTGCAAAACAAGTATACGAGAGCAAAACGGAGTCAGGATGGCACACAAGGGGCCCACAAGGCAACCCGGCGCGCCCCAAGGGGGTCGCACCCTGTTGCCTTGTGACCTCCTCGTGGGTCCCATCGGCTATTTCTTATTTTTGTATTTTTTCTAATATTCCAAAATGGACAAAAATATATTTTATGGAATTTTTGGAGTCGGTTTACTTACCGTATCACATACCTACCCCTTTTCAGGGTTCTGGAGCATTCTGGAAGGACTCTTTTATGTGTTCCTCCGGCGTCATTGTTTGAATAATATTAGTTTCAACATTAATGGGCATACCTGAGATATAATGCTTAATTCTTTGACCATTGACCACTCTCAGATTAGTGCCTTCGGAGTTGTTGATCTTGATAGTTCCGGAGTGATACACTTCTTCGATGATATACGACCCTTCCCATTTAGAGAGAAGCTTTCCTACGAAGAATCTGAAATGAGAGTTGTACAATAGAACATGCTCACCAACTTTAAATTCCCGTTTTTGAATTCTTTTACCGTGCTATCTTTAACTTTTTCTTTAAATAACTTGGCATTTTTGTAGGCTTGAGTTATCCATTCATCTAAAGAGCTAATATCAAACAACCTCTTTTCACCGGCAAGTTTAAAATCATAATTAAGTTCTTTAATTGCCCAATATGCCTTATGTTCTAGTTCAATAGGTAAATGACATGCTTTTCCATAGACCATTTTATATGGAGACATACCCATAGGATTTTTATAAGCAGTTCTGTAAGCCCATAATGCATCATCAAGTTTCTTAGACCAATTCTTCCTGGATCTATTAACGGTCTTTTGGAACATTAACTTTATTTCCCTATTACTCAATTCAACTTGACCACTAGACTAAGGATGATAAGGGGATGCAATTCTATGGTTAACATCATATTTAGCAAGAAGTTTACGAAAAGCACCATGAATCAAATGTGAACCACCATCTGTCATCAATTATCTAGGGACTCCAAACCTAGGGATATAACTTCTTTAAGCATTTTAATAGAGGTGTTGTGATCAGCACTAGTAGTTGGAATAGCTTCTACCCACTTAGTAACATAATCAACAGCAACAAGAATATGTGTATACCCATTGGATTTAGGAAAAGGTCCCATAAAATCAAAACCCCAAACATCAAACGGTTCAATAACAAGTGAATAATTCATAGGCATTTCCTGACATCTATCAATATTACCAATTCTTTGACATTCATCGCAAGAGAGGACAAACTTATGTGCATCCTTGAAAAGCGTAGGCCAGTAAAAATCAGACTGTAATACCTTATGTGCAGTTCTGTCTCCCGCGTGGTGTCCTCCATATTCCTCGGAGTGACACTTCTGAAGGATTTGTTCCTGTTCATGCTCAGGTACACAGCGTCTAATAATACCATCTACTCTTTCTTTATATAAATGTGGGTCATCCCAAAAGTAATGTCTTAAATCAAAGAAGAACTTTTTCTTTTGTTGGTAGGTAAAACTAGGTGGGATATATTTAGCAACATTGTAATTAGCATAATCTGCATACCAATGACTAGTGCGAGAAGCATTTACCACAGCTAATTGCTCATCAGGAAAACTATCATTAATAGGCAGTGGGTCATCAAGAACATTTTCCATCCGACAAATTATCAGCTACTGGATTTTTAGCTCCCTTTCTATCAACAATATGCAAATCAAGTTCTTGTAATAAAAGTACCCACCTAATAAGTCTAGGTTTAGCATCTTTGTTTTCCATGAGGTATTTAATAGCTTTATGATCAGTGTGAACAATTACTTTAGAATCAACAAATGTAAGATCTGAACTTATCACATGCAAACACAACTGCTAAAAATTCTTTCTCAGTAGTAGCATAATTTCTTTGAGCACTGTCTAGAGTTTTACTAGCATAATGAATAACATTTAATTTCTTATCAACTCTTTGCCCTAGGACAGCACCAACAGCATAATCACTAGCATCACACATAATTTCAAAGGGTAGGTTCCAATCAGGTGGTTGAACAATAGGTGCAGATATTAAGGCTTTCTTAAGTATTTCAAAGGCTTCTACACAATCATCATCAAAAACAAATGGAACATCTTTTTGCAAGAGATTAGTAAGAGGCCTAGAAATTTTAGAGAAGTCTTTTATAAACCTTCTATAGAAACCAGCATGGCCTAGGAAACTTCTTATACCTTTGATATCTTTAGGACATGGCATTTTCCCTATTGCATCAACTTTAGCTTTCTCTAATTCAATACCTCTTTCAGAAATTTATGCTCAAGGACTATACCTTCGTTTACCATAAAGTGGCACTTCTCCCAATTTATGACAAGATTAGTTTCTTCACATCTCTGCAAAAATCGATCAAGGTTGCTTGAGGAGTCATCAAAAGAAGTTCCATAAATGGAAAAATCATCCATGAACGCCTCAACAATCTTTTCACAAAAGTCAGAGAATATAGCAGTCATACATCTGTGAAAGGTAGCAGGTGCATTACATAAACCAAAAGTCATATGACAATAAGCATAAGTTCCAAAAGGACAAGTAAAAGTGGTTTTCTCTTGATCTTCTTTTGACACAGGTATTTGAGGGAAACCAGAATATCCATCTAGGAAGCAAAAGTGTGTATGCTTAGATAATCTTTCTAATATTTGATCAATAAAAGGCAGGGGGTAATGATCTTTCCTAGTAGCTCTATTTAATTTCCTAAAATCAATTACCATCCTATAACCAGTTACAATTCTTTGTGGAATGAGTTCATTTTTATCATTAGGAACAACGGTGATGCCTCCTTTCTTAGGGACACAATGAACATGACTTTCCCATCTACTATCAGCTATAGGATAAATTATACCTACTTCCAGAAGCTTTAATATTTTAGTTCTTACCACATCCTTCATTTTAGGATATAATCATCTTTGATGATCAACAACTGGTTTAGCATCTGGCTCCATATGAATTTTGTGTTGACAGAGAGTGGGACTAATGCCCTTAAGATCATCAAAAGTATACCCAATAGCTGCACGGTGCTTCCTCAGAGTTTTAAGTAATCTCTTTTCTTCATGCTCTGAAAGGTTAGCACTGATAATAACAGGATATATCTTCTCTTCATCAAGATAAGCATATTTAAGTGTATTAGGTAGTTTCTTTAATTCAAACACGGGATCACTCTTACGTGGAAGAGGATCTCCCAAAGTTTCAATAGGAAAATTATGTTTAAGAATAGATGCTTGTTTAAAGAATGTTTCAGCTATTTCATTTCTTTCATTCATATGCATATCATTTTCATGGTCTAACAAGTATTGTTCTAAAGGATCAGTAGGAGGCACAATAATAGAAGCAAGACCAATAATTTCATCTTTATTAGGTAATTCTTTATCATGAGGTTGTCTATGAAACTTAGAGAAATTGAACTTATGAGATACATCACCAAAGTTAACACTGACCGTTTCTTTATTGCAATCAATCTTAGCATTAACAGTATCCAAAAAGGGTCTACCAAATATAATGGGACAAAAATCATCTTGTGGTGATCCAAGAACAAGAAAATCAATAGGGTATTTGATCTTACCACACAAGACTTCAACATCTCTAACAATCCCAAGTGGCGTAATAGTATCTCTATTTGCGAGCTTAATAGTGACATCAATATCTTCAATCTCAACAGGTGCAATATCATTCATGAGTTCTTGATAAAGAGTAAAGGGAATAGCACTCACACTTGCACCAATATCACATAAACCATGATAACAACGATCTCTAATTTTAACAGAAATAACAGGCATACCAATTACAGGTTTGTTTTTATCGCGTGGGTCTGGATTAGCAATTCTAGCTGCTTCATGATACATCCATTTTGCATCATGTTTCCTGTCTGTTGTTTATTATGTTTTTGATCATTATTTCACTTTATGATACAATTCTTATGCCTTTTATCTCTTATTTTGCAAGTTTCACATGAAGAGGGAGATTGCCGGCAGCTGGAAATCTGGACCAGAAAGGGGTGCAATAGAGATAGCTATTCTGCACATCTCCAAATGACCTGAAAATTTACGGAGAATTATTTTGGAATATATAAAAAATATTGGCTGAAGAAATACCAGAAGGGGACCCACCAGGAAGCGACAAGCCTGGGGGCGCACCCTACCCCCTGGGCGCGCCCCCCGAGCTTGTGGCGCCCCTGGTAGTCCTCTAGGGCCCATCTTCTGCTATATAAGGCTATTTGACCTAGACAAAATAGAGAGAAGACTTTCGAGATGAAGCGCCGCCGTCTCGAGGCGGAACCTGGGCAGGAGCAATTTTGCTCTCTGACGGAGCTATTCCGTCGGGGATACTTCCCTCCGGGAGGGGGAAATCAAAGCCATCGACATCACCAACGATCCTCTCATCATGGGAGGACCAATCTTCATCAACATCTTCACCAACACCATCTCATCTCAAACCCTAATTCACCTCTTGTATTCAATCTTTGTCTCAAAACCTCTGATTGGTACGTGTGGGTTTCTAGTAGTGTTGATTACATCTTGTAGTTGATGCTAGTTGGTTTATTTGGTGGAAGATTATATGTTCAGATCCTTAATGCTATTCAATACCCCTCTGATCTTGAACATGAATATGATTTGTGAGTAATTTTTTTTTCTTGAGGACATGGGAGAAGTCTTGTCATAAGTAATCATATGAATTTGGTATCCGTTCGATATTTTGATGATATGTATGTTGTTGCTTCCTTTAGTGGTGTCATGTGAACATCGACTACATGACACTTCACCATCTTTGGGCCTAAGGGAAGGCATTGTGGAGTAGTAATTAGATGATGGGTTGCTAGAGTGACAGAAGCTTAAACCCTAGTTTATGCACTATTCCATAAGGGGCTGATTTGGATCCATATGTTTCATCCTATGGTTAGATTTATCTTAATTCTTCTTTCATAGTTGCGGATGCTTGCGAGAGGGGGTAATCATAAGTGGGAGGCTTGTTCAAGTAAGAACAACACCCAAGCACCGGTCCACAAACATATCAAATTATCAAAGTAGCGAACGTGAATCAAACAAATATGATGAAAGTGACTAGATGAGAATTCCCATGTGTCAGTGTAAAAACCGGCAGACCTCGGGGTCGGGGGTCCCGAGCTGTGAATCTCGGACAGATGGTAACAGGAACAGGGAGACGATGTTTACCCAGGTTTGGGCCCTCTTGAGGGAGGTAAAACCCTACGTCATGCTCTTGTTTATATTGATGGAGAAGTATCAAGTACAGAGTTGATCTACCTCGAGATCGTATGATCTAGTCCTAAGGCTAGGTGAATGAGATTGTGTTGAGGTCCCTCCTGAGGGCTAAACCCTTCGGCTTATATACACGCCGAATAGGGTATCTAGGGTTACAAGGATGGTATCCAGGCGAGGAGGCAGCAGGGCTTGTCCTGGAGTATACGTCAAGTCTTCGGCAGATGTAATCTTGTTCTTCCTTCTTGCATGCATCTTCCGTAGTTCATCTTGATAAGAATGAGGGCCCACTGGCCTAGCTCGAGGAATATGGGCCTACTAGGTTGGTACCCCGTAGTCCAGGACACCGTCAGTAGCCCCTGAACTGGTCTTCTACGCCGATGACGCTCTCTTCAACAGTTGTAACTTCGGATCCGAAGTCCTTGGCTTGACAGACGAGTTCCCCTTCGAAATTCCGGATCTCTTAGCTGCTCTTCTAAGCAGTGGTGTCTAGTAGATGAGGTTCAGCCGGGTTGTCTTCCCATCCGGGGTCATGAGTTAACTTAGCCTTGAAGGCTAGCCACCTAGGTGTAAACAGTACCCCATAGCCTGACAACTTTATCGAAGCAAAGCTACCCATGATGGGTCAGACAATTACTGCCTATCTCAAATCGTGGTTCGAGGCCGCCCTTTTACTGGCATGTCCCGTTAAGGTGGGGATCGTGCCCATGTTTTCAGGGATATCATCAAGATTTTGTTTCCCCCCATGCGCATAACGACATCTTCGGCAGGGGAGAGTGGCGTTTTTATCGGCGCGGCAAGTGGGACTCTTGGCCTTTCAGCAGCCTATAAGAGTAAAAAGTTAACCAACCATGTAGCTACGCTCCCATTTCCCCTGCCTTCTGCCTCCTCAAGCTCCAGCGCCCAGATCCAATCTCGCCTCCTCCCACCTCTGCGCATCCAAGCTTTCCCACCGAGCCATGGCCAACACCCACAAAGGGCACTGGGGGGCTCCATCGTGACGGAGGGCATGCTCCAAGAGCTGCGGAGTGCGGGGTATATCCCCGCCAACGTCGCCGCCCGTGCTCCAGACGCCAACCAGCAGGTGCCCGCTCCCAACCCAAGGGAGCAGGTAGTCTTCCTCCTCACCTCATCAGAGGCTTGGGGTTCCCGTTGCACCCATTCGTGCGCGGGGTGATGTTCTACTACGGCCTCGACTTCCACCACATGGCCCCGAAGTCCATCCTCCACCTCGCCTCCTTCATCATGGTGTGTGAGGCCTTCCTCTGCATCGAGCCGCACTTCGGCCTATGTCTGAAGACCTTCAGTGTTAAGCCGAAGTCTAGTGGCTCCGATCTGGTGGAGTGTGGAGGCGCCATGGTCAGCAAGAACCAGGGGGCCGCCTAGTTCGAAGGCACCTTCATCGAGACGGTCAAGGAGTGGCAATGGGAGTGGTTCTACATCACTGAGGCGCTTGCCGCTGGCCAGACCGAGGTCCCAACCTTTTCGGCTGGGCCTCCAAGGAAGCTCAAGTCCTGGAAGGAGAAGGGCATCCTCTGGGGAAACCCAGGGGAGGTGGAGACACTGATCAAGAAGATCCAGTGGTGGTCCCTCACGAAGAAGCTCCAACCGCCCGACGTGGTCAACGTCATCCTCCCGCTCCAACTCCGGGCCACCCCGATGTGGAAGCACAAATCCGGAGATGCGGGACCCGTCCTCAACTTCTTCCGCTCCTCCCTGGCCGGGATGTGGACGCGGCTCTTCAAGCTGCTCAAGGACAAGATTCCTGAGGAGGGGAAGGACCTTGGCTTTGAGGTTGGCTACACCGCCACACCGGTAAGTGTTTAATACGCACGTTCATATTCTTCTCCTGCTAAGTGGGACAGGCTTGGATGAGTCGACCCCTTCCGTGCTTGCAGAACTGGGTGAACAAGGTGCAGCAGATGCGGTGCCCGGCACCACTTCAAGAGGGGGAGAAGTCCCCTCTGCTTACTGCGCTCCTGACCGAGGAGCCGCATGTGGTGATCCCCAGGGCGCAGAAGCCCCAAAAGGGTAGGACGGGACTTCGAAGGCGGGAGACCTCGGTCACCCGGTCCGAGGAGACCCATGCCTCCTCCACCCACGAGAGCGATGGGGGGGAGGACGAGGATAACCTTCCCCCAAAGGGGAAGAGGACGGCGTCAGGAGACGCCGAGGCCGGGGCCCGGCCCACAGGCCAAAATAAGTTGACAGAAACCTCGGCCGGGGTGGCCGACCAGCCCAGCCGTCGGAGAAGAACATGCTCTCCGACGAGTCCAAAGACGACCCCCTCACGATGGGGAGCAAGAAGCCGGCCCCTCGAAGGTACACTGCTGTCCTTTGTATTTATCTTCACATTTAAGTTTCTTAGGCAGGACTAATGCCATGTGAATGTTTTTCCACAGCCCGCCTAGGGCACGCCTTAGTGACTCCAGCGGGTTGCCGCCCACCAGCGGGATGCCGGACCGCGTTGCCCCGGCTCCAGAAGGGCAGGGCAAGGTGACGTTGACCCCGGCCCCTCTGGTTGATGCAGCGGGGGTCGAAGAGGTGGTCATGGCTGAGGTTGAAACCTCGGCCCCGCAAGGCCAAGGGGACGAGGTCCCCGAGGTCGTCCAGGAAGGGCTGGGCCAAACAGTGGCCCAGCCAGAGTCTACTCCGGCTCCACCGATGCAGCCGGAGACCCACAAACCCAGCACCTAGGTGCTGGGGCCCGAGGTCTTTCCACCCTCACCTCCCTCTCCAGGGCGAGCTAGCGCGGGGTGGACTGAAGAGATGGAGGTAGCCTCGACAGGCTCCTCCCTCAAGGAAGAGCACTCGCATTGATTGGCGTGGCGCTACAGGGATTTCGGTCCGCAGAGGCCGGAATGCATGACGTCTTCAAGCGCCTCATGACGAGCTTCGAGGTAATCCTCTGTCTTTTGAAAAAAGGGACCTTCTCTGCTTAGATTCATCAATTTTTGTAATTGTCCGAAGGCATACGTTACCCATCGTTTAGACGGCCTACCCAGTGAGTAGCCCCCGAGCCCAGGGCCAGTTTGAAAAACTGGTGTTGGGGTCAAAATATAGGGTCAGATGAAAGAGTAGCCCCCAAGACTGATGAGACAGGATGTGTGTCCGAAGTGTCATTAAATTGATTATGGGGCTCATTAGAATTTGTTTATGCAAGTTTCAACCTCGGCTCCGAGCTCTGCCTTCGAGGAGATTGCGGAGATGAGTCGGAAGCTCGAGAGGTCCGAAAAGGACCTCGTCCTGATGAACAATCTCAAGGTAAGCGACCGATGCGTCGTGTTTTTTGAAGTTTGATTTTGAGCAAGGATAACTTGTTGGTTGAAAAACTGATGCCGAACTGATTTAACAACAACGGCATTGTCCGAGCTTGAGGGGCTCATGGCTGAGCTCTTGACGGCTCGGCAAGAGGTCGAGCAGCAGAAAGCTGGTACGGCCAAAGCCGAGAAAGACCTAGCCACCGAAAAGGTGGCTAGGGAGAAAGACCAGGCGTGGGTCTGGAGGTCGAGGAGACTCTCAAGGGCATGTATCTCGAATGCGATTCCCTTGAGAAGAAGGAGAAAGAGACGGGCGAGCAGCTGCGAAAGCTACGCCTGTCTCACGCCGAGCTCCAGACCCGGAACTGGGCCGACCACCACGTGCTCCAGCAAGTGGAGCGGATAGCCGCGGGTAAGCTATATTTACTGCAATGTGTATTTAGCAGCAAGGGGTTCGTCGAGCTCACCCAGCTATGGCAATCCACAGAGGTCTTCGCCGATCTCCCGAAGAGTGCGGCGGACGCTGGCCTTCGTTTCGGCCAGCTGGAGGGCCATGAGGTTGAGAAGGCCTTCTGGAGTCAGTTCCAGGAGTCGACGCAGTCGCAGTTGCTCAATTATCGAATGAAGCAACTGGTGGAACTTCTTCAGGTGGCGAGGCTAGTGCTCCAAGACCTCTGCATCAATCTATGGCCCACGGAGGTGTTGCCGGCTAGCTTCTTCGGGCTCCTGGTGCGACTGCAAGAAGCCGTCCCGCAAGTCAACCGCTGGAAGCAATCCGTGTGTCTGGAAGGAGCATGGAGGGCGTATGCCTACGTGAAAATGCACTTCCGGAAGGTTGAAGCACAGGTTGTTGCTGCGGGGCCCCCCGAAGGGAAGGCACGCACCGTGGAGCAGTTTTTTACCGAAGTGGAGGAGGGCGCCCGTCTTACCGAGGCCATTTGTCCTAAGGACAAGTTGTATTTCTAGGTAGCACTTCAGGATGCCAAAGTGCGTGTGATGTATAAATATTTATAAGTTATTTAATAAGTACGTCTTAAGTTCCTCTCATGTGTTTATGTTTTGTTTTTAATATTCCCCCTGTGTGACCGTGTTAGATTGAAAGTGGCCAGTCGTCGGCTTCGATCCCTTTGTAGAGTATACGACGGGTGCCCCTTTAGGCATTCATGAACCTTAGTCGATGTCTCGGTTCCCGGGGGAGGTCAGCGTGCATAGGGACTAGGCAATCGGACTATGGTAGTTTTATAACTTTCACTTAGCCGTAGGAGTTTGACAGTGGGGACTGATGATGAGCCCCTGGTGTGTGAAGTGGTTGTCCTAGTTAGCCGAGGTCTATGCCCATGCCCACTTCGGCCAATTCGAGGAAGAAGCCCTTCATTTAACATGGGTGATCTCTAGCGACACGTCACTTGATGCGGTCTTCGGATGGCCGAGCAGTTTTCGCTTATCTAGATAGTTAGTCTCCGGCTTTCTCCACTGAGGTGCTTTGCTGGTTAAACTAGCGGCACTATCACAGTGGTTCTCTAGTTACACCCTTAGCCGAATTTGTCGGGAACATAAGGGGTACACATAGGAGCCGGGCAACCCAACTATTGACCAAAATCTAGGTTCGAAACTGATGCATATAGTGCAACATCCGAGACGCCGAGTACTTCGGACTTTCGTTTCAGGGTGTAAAATCAAAACCCTTTAGCAATTGTACCTTAAAGATGTGGGTAGTGCTTGTAAGAAAATACGTTTAAAGACCTTTTATGGGCACGATTTCTTTATTTCAAGTAGCCAAGCTTTACATGCCGAACTTTTTGATGAAAGGGGCTGAGCAAGATACAATGCGTGTAAAGATAATGAGGGAGAAACTAAAAGAAAACAGGGTGGATCTTGTCATCGGGTCTATGAGTCCGGGCCGCTTCCTACCGCACGTCTGCATCTCCGTGCTATTGACCAGCTCGTCCTTGTTAGTAGCGGGGGTTGATGTTTGGTAACATGCAGCTTCGGCAAGTATGCGCTTGATGCGTTCATTGGTCTATCCCTTCGAAGAGGTCGGCAGCTGTTGGTTGTGTGGTTAAGGCCACATGGGCATGCCAATATTGGCTAGCTCATTAACAGAACCCTGCCGATATGTGATCCCGAGATTTCTTCGCTGCTCAGTCTAGCCGAGCCGACGTCTCCATTGTCGTGGCTCCTCGGTGACCCAGGGAATTTTCAGTGCGAAGTTGTGCACCCTGGGGACGTAGTGCCCCTTCCAAGGGAGGCGCGTAAGCAGCCTGTACCCCTACTTGGGGTGGGGAGGTGCCTGTCCGAGGTCAACTGGCGCAGCCCGCGTACACTTCGAAGAGCTGGGGGTGCGGTTACCGCCATGGGTGGCCTCCTCGGATGCCTGTACCTCGGCTGCGAAAGTCGTAGTCTGCTCTTCTATCCGGAGAGAGCGTTCAGTGTTACCATTTACTGTAATAATGCCATTGGGTCCCAGCATTTTGAGCTTAAGATAAGCGTAATGCGGGACTGCATTAAAGCGGGCGAATGCGGTGCGTCCTAGGAGCGCATGGTATCCGCTGCAAAAAGGTACGATGTCGAAGATTAACTCTTCGCTCCTGAAGTTCTCGGGTGATCTGAATACTACCTCCAAGGACACGGTTCCTGTGCAGCGAGCCTTGACCCCTGGTATTACACCTTTGAAGGTGGTGCTGCTAGGCTTAATCCGAGATGAGTCAATCCCCATCTTCCATACTGTGTCCTCATAGATCAGGTTAAGGCTACTTCCTCCGTCCATAAGGATGTGCGTCAGGTGAAAACCGTCGACGATCAGGTCCAGGACGAGTGCGCCCGATCTGCCATGACTGATGCTTGTCGGATGGTCATGTTTGTCGAATGTGATCGGGTAAGCCGACCACGGATTGTACTTCGGGGCCATAGGCTCTAATGCGTAGATGTCCCGAAGTAGGCGTTTCCTCTCCCTCTTGGGGATGTGGGTAACGTAAATCATGTTTACTTTTGTTACTTCATTAGGAAACTTCTTTTGGCCTCCATTGTTTGGCTATCGAGGTTAATCCTTGTCTTCGTTGCGATTTTTGGTTTTATTCTGACCCTCGGTCGCTATCTTGCCAGCCTGCTTAAAGACACAACAATTCTTGTTGGTATGGGTTGCTGGTTTTACTTGAGTGCCATGAATTTGGCACGGTTGATCCAGGATCTTGTCAAGCTGGCTCGGTCCATCCTTGTTCCCTTTGAAGGGCTTTCTTTTCTGTTCGGGTCGAGGTCCGGTGAAGCCTGCATTGACTGTTGCGTCCTCTGTGTCGCTTCCGCTGTTTCTATGCCTGTGCTTATTTTTGTTGCGCTTAGGCTTGCCATTGGCGTTGCGAGTCTCTGAGGTCCCCGCCTCACCGTCGTGTGTGCTGCGGCCCAACCAACTGTCCTCTCCCGCACAAAAGCGGGTCATGAGTGAGGTTAGGGCTGCCATGGTCCTCGGTTTGTCCTGGCCGAGCTGGCGGGCGAGCCACTCATCTTGGATGTTGTTCTTGAATGCAGCGATGGCCTCGGCATCTGAGCAGTCTATGATCTGGTTCTTTTTAGTAAGAAACCGGTTCCAAAATTTCTGAGCTGATTCACCGGGCTACTGAGTGACACGGCTGAGGTCATCGGTGTCCGGAGGTCGGACGTAGGTTCCCTAGAAATTTCCCCTGAAGGCGTCTTGAAGTGCTTCCCAGCTTCCAATGGAGTGGGGCGGTAGGCTATTGAGCCAGTTCCTTGCCGGCCCCTTTAGCTTAAGCGGCAAGTACTTGATGCCATGGAGGTCAACTCCATTGGCCATGTGTATGTGGAGAAGAAAATCTTCAATCCATACGGTTGGGTCCGTGGTGCCATCGTACGATTCTTTGTTGATGGGTTTAAACCCATTGGGGAACTGGTGTTCCATTACCCTATCTGTAAAACATATCGGGTGGGCTGGTCCTCGGAACCGAGCAGTGTTGTATCGAGCTTCAGGAGAGAACCTTGTATGAGTTTGATCTCAGGCATGGCTGTTCCTGTCCAACCAGGCGTCGTAGCCATTGTGCCTGGCCGGAACGCGTCCTCTTGATCCGAAAATGGACCAGGGTGGTGCCCGGTTTGCCTCTATCTGACGTCGAACGTCCTAAGGGTCAAGATAATCCATAGGGTCCTTGCCATGACGGCATGGAGCTGCTTGGGTCTGGAAATCCTCCCGCGCGGGCCTGTCGCGTCCTCGAGGGGGGCGGTCAGGTGCCTCGGTGGTTAGTTCATCATCGAATTCAGGCAGTAAATGCCTGCGTGGATAAGATTTGGGTGCACTGCAGCACCGTTCTTCAAGGTCTTGCTTGGCCGAAAGTATTTTGAGTCACTTGTCATTGAGCGCGTCCTCGTTAGCCTGCAGCTGCTGCTGCTTGCGCTTCATGCTTCGGGCGGTGGCGACAAGGCGCCGCCGAAAGCATTTCTGCTCAACAGGGTCTTCGGCGACTATGAAGTCCTCGGTGCCGAGGCTTACGTCCTCCTCGGATTCCGGCATGTAATTGTCATCGGCCCCTTCAAAGAGGTCGTTGGGATCCGAGTCCCTGGGGATGCCGTTGGGGTCAACGTGACGTTCTGGGGATGCTTGAAGGTTCTTCCCTTGGTCTTCTGCGTCGTTGGCCGCTGTATCGGCGGTAGGGTTGTTCCCGCTGGGCTCCCCATTAGTACCCCTTCTACGTCTTCGCCTATGCCTTGGAGGGGAGTTGGGAGTGTTGACCATGTACACATCGTATGTAGATGTTGCTTTCCACCTGCCGGTGTTAGTAGGCGGCAAGGTGTTGTCTGTAGGGCTGCCGACATCTTCATCGATGTCGGTTGCCTCGTCGTAGTCTAGCACATCGGTTAAATCATCGACAGTGGTGACTAGATGGGTGGTGGGTGGGATGTAAATTTCCCGATCGTCGGCTTTAAGTCCAATCTTGTCATAAACCGAGGAGTTCGACATTGACAAACTTTGGATCCCGTCAAGCATCTCATTAAGGTGAGATAGCTCCTCAGGGTTCATGGCCTGGCCATAAGCCGGGTCGACCCGCAGTAGCATGCATGATGCATCTTCTGCCGTACAAGGAAGCGGGGTGGATTCAAGGTCCGCCACCGGGATCGGTTCTAAGCCCGATTTGGTGTCCCAGGCCGAACTCTGATACACGTCGGAGTCAAGCACCGCGACAGGGTTATCCGAGGAGGGGGAGGGAAGTTCCTCCATAGCCCCCGGCGGTATTGGGGAGCACGATTCATGGTCTTCAGCGGAGATCCATTCCGAGGTCGAACCTCTGGTGTTTGCTAGATCTGGAATCTGGCCGGGGATCCAGCCTGATAAGACGAGCTCACCGCGGGAGTCCGCGGTGTACTCCAGACCTCCGAAGGTGACGATTTGATCAGGAGCGTAGCTCTCGACGGTGGCCAGGTGGCCTATCAAGTCGGCGTAGACGATCATGCTACCGAACACAAAAAGTTGACCGGGGATGTAGGTGTCCCAACAGCCATTGCTGCAGTTGATCTGCAGATGAGCCATCGATCCTTTGTGATCACACAACGGAACTCTCAATGAAAGCACTAGTGTCGGTGTAAAAACCGGCAGACCTCGGGGTAGGGGGTCCCGAGCTGTGGATCTCGAATAGATGGTAAGAGGAACACAGAGATGATGTTTACCCAGGTAAGGGCCCTCTTGAGGGAGGTAAAACCGTACGTCCCGCTCTTGTTTAAATTGATGGAGAAGTATCAAGTACAGAGTTGATCTACCTCGAGATTGTATGATCTAGTCCTAACGCTAGGTGAATGAGATTGTGTTGAGGTCCCTCCTGAGGGCTAAACCCTTCGGCTTATATACACGCCGAATAGGGTATCTAGGGTTACAAGGTCGGTATCCAGGCAAGGAGGCAGCAGGGCAAGTCTTGGAGTATACGTCAAGTCTTCGGCAGATGTAATCTTGTTCTTCCTTCTTGCATGCATCTTCCGGAGTTCATCTTGATAAGAATGAGGGCCCACTTGTCGGGCCCATGGAACCCGGGGTATCCAAGCCCGTCTGCCTTTGGCCCAGGGCGCGACGCCTGGAGTGTGCCCAGCGGGCCGTCGCCACCAAGTGTCTCGCCAAGACCCCTCATGAGGCCCTGGCCTCCTGAGGCCCCCTCCTCAGGGAGTAGCAGGAAACGCTCGGCACCACCATAAACGGCCTCGCGAGGTCCCCTCACGAGGCGGCTTCCCGAGTGGCCTCACGAGGCGGCTTCCCGAGGTGGCCTTCCGGGGCCCCCTCCCGCAGGCGCTCGAGGAGAAGACCGTTCGGCGTGTCGCGCGGACTGGAGCCCATCACGTGGGTGACGCGCGCGGCGACGAGCAGCAGCAGAGTCCGCGCCAGCAGGCGCGTATGCAGATAGTTTCCTCTTTTGTGCTAGGGAAGCAGGGCCAGCTATGTACTCCCCAAAGCAACCCCAAAGGTTGCCCGATCGGCGAAGAAAGACCAAGACGGCGGGCGCGCAGGGCGGAGGTCATCACCGAGCCCACCGGCGCGTCATGGATCATACTTTGGCAGGCGAAGACCACCTTTAGTCAGGATAGCCTGAGCGCCTGTCCCCTTTCAAAACCTCCAAGTGTGGCAACCCTTCCCGCCTAAGTTTCGAGGGGGAAGAGGACCAAGGCGGCATAAAAGGGGCAGTGCAACCACCGTAGTAGGAGACGGACGAGGGGGGATCGATCGATCCATCATCTTCAACCTTGTACGCAAGAATTCTCGGATCCACGATAATCTCAACCACAAAGCAGGAGTAGGGTCTTACACCGCAAGGTGGCCCGAACCTGGGTAAACCGCTATGCCTTTGCCCGTCCTACGCTCGCGCGCTCTCGCCGTAGTCTCGCCGTAGCACTGCCGTGGTAGGGGAAGAAGTAGTAGAACGAGCTCACCCCAGTGTTCGAACCTTTGGGTCCCCGGAGCCCCACTTCCGACACCACTGGCCCAGCCCGAGGAATATGGGCCGACTAGGTTGGTACCCCCTAGTCCAGGACACCATCACCATGTGTCCTCGAGAACTATTTTCTTTACATAAGAGATCGTTCCGGCTTGTCCTTTGCTACAAAAAGGATTGGGCCACCTTGCTGCACTTTATTATTCTTGTTATTTGTTACTTGTCACGAATTATCTTGCTTTCAAAACTATCTGTTACCGCTACTTTCAGTACTTGCAGAGAATACCTTGCTGAAAACTGCTTGTCATTTCCTTCTGCTCCTCGTTGGGTTCGACACTCTTACTTATCGAAAGGACTACGATTGATCCCCTATACTTGTGGGTCATCACTTCATCACAAAAATAGATGACATGTCCATCAATGTTATCAACCAAAAGATCTTTAACTATAGCAATATTAGGTTCAACTTCAATTTGTTCAGAGGGTTTAATTGGTTTAATATCACTCTTATTAACCACAGTTGAAGCTTTAGCATGTTCCTAACAGGGAAAGGAGGTTTCTCAATATATGCAGTAGGCACAACTGGATCAACATTATAAATAATTATTTCCTGTTTATCTATAGGTTCTTCCTTTACTTCAATAGGTGGATGAAACTTAAACCATTTGTCCTTAGGGAGGTCAACATGAGCAGCAAATGATTCACAAAAAGTAGCTACTATCTCAGAGTCAAGTCCATACTTAGTACTAAACTTATGAAAAGCATCAGTTTCCATACAGGATTTATACCTGACTCTTTACCTTTGTCGAGTTCCCAATCTTCGGAGTTACATTTAATTCTTTCCAGAAGATCCCATTTGAATTCAATGGTTCTCTTTATAAAGGAACCAGTAGGAGAAGTATCGAGCATGGATTCATCATTACGAGAAAGCCGAGCATAAAAGTTTTGTATAATTATTTCTCTTGAGAGCTCATGATTGGGGCATGTGTGCATCATATACTTAAGCCTCCCCCAAGCTTGAGCGATACTTTGTTCTTCACGAGGCCAAAAATTATATATATAATTCCGATCACGATGAATCAAATGCATAGGATAAAATTTCTGGTGAAATTCCAGCTTCAAACGGTTCCAATCCCATGTTCCAGTATCATCCAACAGCCTAGACCATGTTAATGCCTTTCCCTCCAAAGATAAAGGGAATACCTTCTTCTTAACTCCATTCTTGGATAAACCTACAAGCTTAAACAATCCACAAATTTCATCTACATAGATCAAGTGCATATCACGATGTATTGTTCCATCTCCTGCATAAGGATTAGCTAGCAGTTTCTCTAACATACCCAAAGGAATTTCATAATAAATATTTTCAGTAGGTTCAGTAGGTTGAGGGGAAACTCTTAATGCTTCCGGTCGAGGTGAAGATACCCCGAACAAACCCCTCAAAGGATTACTTTCCATAGTGACAAGTGACAGTAAATTTCAGCACGTAATAAAAATGTTTCCTTACCAAATTCCACTTACCAAAGGCGCTTCACTCCCCAGCAACGACACCAGAAAAGAGTCTTGATGACCCACAAGTATAGGGGATCAATCGTAGTCCTTTCGATAAGTAAGAGTGTCAAACCCAACGAGGAGCAGAAGGAAATGATAAGCGGTTTTCAGCAAGGTGTTTTCTGCAAGCACTGAAAGTAGCGGTAGCTGATAGTTTTGTAGCAAGATAATTCATAACGAGTAGCAAGTAACAATAGTAACAAAGTGCAGCAAGGTGGCCCAATCCTTTTTATAGCAAAGTACAAGCCGGAACTGTCTCTTATATAAAGCAAAGCGTTCTCGAGGACACATGGGAATTCTCATCTAGTCACTTTCATCATGTTTATTTGATTCGCGTTCGCTACTTTGATAATTTGATATGTGAGTGGACCGGTGCTAGGGTGATGTTCTTACTTGAACAAGCAACCCTCTTATGATTAGCCCCACTCGCAAGAATCCGCAACTACCAAAGAAGAATTAAGATAAATCTAACCATAGCATGAAACATATGGATCCAAAACAGCCCTTTACGAAATAACGCATAAACTAGGGTTTAAGCTTCTGTCACTCTAGCAACCCATCATCTACTTATTACTCCACAATGCCTTCCCTTAGGCCCAAGTATGGTGAAGTGTCATGTAGTTGACATTCACATGACACCACTAAAGGAAGCAACAACATACATATCATCAAAATATCGAACGAATACCAAATTCACATGATTACTTATAACAAAACTTCTCCCATGTCATCAAGAACAAACATAACTACTCACAAATCATATTCATGTTCAGGATCAGAGGGGTATTGAATAGCATTATGGATCTGAACATATAGTCTTCCACCAAATAAACCAACTAGCATCAACTACAAGATGTAATCCAGGTACCAATCTGAGGTTTTGAGACAAAGATTGAATACAAGAGATGAACTAGGGTTTGAGATGAGATGGTTCTGGTGAAGATGTTGATGAAGATTGGTCCTCCCACGATGAGAGGATGGTTGGTGTTGTCGATGGCTTCGATTTTCCCCTCCCGAAGGGAAGTATCCCCGGCGGAATCGCTCCGTCGGAGGGCAAAAGTACTCCTGCCCTAGTTCCGCCTCGAGACGGCGGAGCTTCATCCTGAAAGTCCTCTCCTTAATTTTTTAGGGGAAATGACCTTATATATCAGAAGGAGGGGGCCAGAGGCCAACTATGGGCCCCACAAGGCATCTTGGTGAGGCCCGGGGGGGTCGCGCCCTGTTGCCTTGTGGGCAGCTGGTGGGTCCCCTCTGCTATTTCTTCTCTCCAATATTTTTAATATATTCAATAAAAAATCTCCATGAAATTTCAAGTAAATTGGAGCTCTGTAGAATAGGTATCTCTGCTGTAGCTATTTCAGGTCCAGAATTCCAGCTGCCGGTATTCTCCCTCTTCATATAAATCTTGCAAATTAAGAGAGAAAAGGCATAAGAATTGCATCATAAAGTGAAATGATGATGAAATACATTATAAATAACAGTAGGAAATCATGATGCAAATTGGACGTATCAATAGGCATCATGTCCGTGACAAGTAGTCCGACTCCTACTTGCATCTACTACTATTACTCCACCAATCGACCGCTATCCAGCATGCATCTATGGTATTAAGTTCATGACAAATAGAGTAACACTTTAAGCAAGATGACATGATGTAGACAAAGTCAACTCAATCAATATGAAAAACCCCGTCGTTTTATCCTTAGTAGCAACAATACTATGTGTACCCCGTCCCCTTCTGTCACTGGGTGGAGACACCGCAAGATTGAACCTACTACAAGCACCTCTCCCGCTGAAGATAAATCAATCTAGTTGGCCAAACCAAATGGATAGATCGGAGAGAAATACAAAGCTATAACAATCATGCATAATAAAGTTCAGAAAAGAATCAATTACTTTCAATGAATAATCTAATGATAAACCCACAATTCATCGGATCCGAACAAACACACTGCAAAAGAAGATTACATCGGATAGAACTCCAAGAAGATCGAGGAGAACATTGTATTGAAGATCAAAGAGAGAGAAGAAGCCATCTAGCTACTAGCTATGGACCCGTAGGTCTGTGGTGAACTACTCACACATCATCGGAAGGGCAGCAAGGTTGATGTACAAGCCCTCCGTGATCGATTACCCCTCCGAGAGATTACCGGATAAGGCCTCCAGATGGGATCGTGGAAGAACAGAAGCTTGCGGCGGCGGAAAAGTTATATCGTCTGGCTCTTTGATGGTTTGGGAATTTATAGGCTTGGAATTAGGTCAAACGGAGCTGCGTGAGGCCCACAAGCTCAGGGGGCACGCCTAGCCCCCTGGCGCGACCCTCGAGCTTGTGGCTTTCATGTATCTCGTCTGGTCTCCTCCCGAAGCTTCTAAGGTCCCTTCTGGTCAAGAAAAACTTAATCTAAAGATTTTTTACCGTTTGGACTTTATTTGATATTCATTTTCTAAAAAGCCAAAACTAAGCAAAAAATAGGAACTGGCACTGGGCACTGAGTTAATAGGTTAGTGCCAAAAAATGATATAAAATAGCATATAATTGCATATAAAGCATCCAAGATTGACAATATAATAGCATGAAACAATCAAAAATTATAGATACATTGGAGACGTATCAGTATTTCTCTCCGATCTATCCGTTTGGTTTGGCCAACTAGATTGATTTATCTTCAATGGGGAGAGGTGCTTTGTAGTGGGTTCAATCTTGCGGTGTCCTCACCCAGTGACAGAAGGGGACGAGGCACGTATTGTATTGTTGCTACTAAGGATAAAACGATGGGGTTTATTCATATTGATTGAGTTTACTTTGTCTACATCATGTCATCTTACTTAAGGTGTTACTCTGTTTGTCATGAACTTAATACCATAGATGCATGCTAGATAGCGGTCGATTGGTGGAGTAATAGTAGTAGATGCAGGCAGGAGTCGGTCTACTTGTCACGGACGTGATGCCTATATATGTGATCATTGCCATGAATACGTCATAACTATGCGCTTTTCTATCAATTGCCCAACAGTAATTTGTTTACCCACCGTATGCTATGTGTTCGAGAGAGAAGCCTCTAGTGAAAACTATGCCCCCCGGGTCTACCTTAGACATATTATAAAAACCAAAAATGCCTTGCTGCAGTTTATTTACTTTTATTTTGTTTTGCAATTTATGTATCTACATATACAAGATTTGATCCTTGCTAGTAAGGAGTTCAAGGGGATTGACAACCCTCTTGCCCGCGTTGGGTGCAAGTATTTGCTTTTGTGTGTGTAGGTGTTGTTCACTAGGGTTTGCATGATTCTCCTTTTGGTTCAATAAACCTTGGTTCTCACTGAGGGAAATACTTATCTCTACTGTACTGCTTCACCCTTCCTCTTCGGGGAAAATCCCAACGCAGATCACAAGTAGCAGAAAGAATTTATGGCGCCGTTGCTGGGGAGACATCATCAAATCACTACAAGTACCTTCACTCAAACTATCATCTACTTGCTCTACTTTTTATTTGCATTTTTATTTGCCTCTCTTTTTCATCTCCCTCCACTTCTCTAAAAATCCAAAACACAAAAATATTTTTGTTTGCTCATTTGCTTGCTTGGTGATACGTCTCCAACGTATCTATAATTTTTTATTGTTCCATGCTATTATATTATCAATCTTGGATGTTTTTATATACATTTACAGCAATTATATATCATTTTTTGGGACTAACCTATTAACTTAGTGCCCAGTGCCAGTTGCTGTTTTTTGCCTGTTTTTGGTTTTCCAGAATATCAGTACCAAACGAAGTCCAAATGCCACGAAACTTTTTGGAGATTTTTCTGGACATAAAACGTACTGGAAGCTTCGGGAGTGGGCCAGAAGATGAAGCAGTGGCCCACGAGGCACCACGGCGCGCCCCAGGGGTGGTGCCCTGGTGGCTCGTGGGGCCCACACAGCTCCGTTTGACCTAATTCCATCTCTATAAATTCTCTAAAATTGGGAAACCAACAGAGGAGTCCACGAAATACTTTATCCGCCGTCGCAAGCTTCTGTTCTCGAGCGATCCCATCAGGAGGCCTTTTCTGGTACTCCGCCGGAGGGGGAATCGATCACAGAGGGGCTCTACATCAACCTTGCCGCCCTTCCTATGATGCGTGAGTAGTTTACCACAGACCTTCGGGTCCATAGTTAGTAGCTAGATGGCTTCTTCTCTCTTTTTGATCTTTTATACAATGTTCTCCTCGATGTTCTTGGAGTTCTATCCGATGTAATCACTTTTTGCGGTGTGTTTGTTGCGATCCGATGAATTGTGAGTTTATGATCAGATTATCCATGAATATTATTTGAGTCTTCTCTGAACTCTTTTATGCATGATTATTATAGCTTTGTATTTCTCTCCGATCTATTGATTTGGTTTGGCCAACTAGATTGATTTATCTTGCATTGGGAGAGGTGCTTTGTAATGGGTTCGATCTTGCGGTGCTCAATCCCAGTGACAAAAAGGGACATGACACATATGTATTGTTGCTATTAAGGGTAAAAAGATGGGGTTTATTCATGCGTGAGTTTACTTTGTCTACATCATGTCATCTTGCTTAAGGCGTTACTCCGTTCTTTTTGGACTTCATACACTAGATGCATGCTGGATAGCGGTCGATGTGTGGAGTAATAGTAGTAGATACAGGAAGGTGTCGGTCTACTTGTCTCGGACGTGATGCCTATATACATGATCATTACCTTGGATATCGTCATGATTATTTGCTTTTCTATCAATTGCCCAACAGTAATTTGTTTACCCACCGTATGCTATTTTCATGAGAGAAGCCTCTAGTGAAAACTATGCCCCCCGGGTCTACTTCTATCATATATTAAAAATCCTAAAACTACCTTGCTGCACTTTTACTTTATTTATTTTATTTTATATTTTAGTTCTATCTATCTATCTATCACATACAATTTAATCTTGCAATTAACCGCCGAGGGATTGACAACCCCTTGTTTGCGTTGGGTGCAAGGATTTGTTGTTTTGTGTGCAGGTACTGCTAACGAGGTGTTGCGTGATTCTCCTACTGGATTGATAACCTTGGTTTCATAACTGAGGGAAATACTTATCTCTACTATACTGCATCTCCCTTCCTCTTCAGGGAATTACCGACGCAGCTCACAAGTAGCACTTGGCTTGAAGTTGCTATCATGTCTGAATTTGTCATCTCTAAAAGTGTTAATGAGGATAGCAAACCTCATAAAGATGAAATTCCTGTGAATTTAGATACTAAAACTTTTGTTATGGGAAGTGGGAATATTATAGGAAAAAGTATTATTCAAGAATTCTTTAGTTGTACGGGAACATTGGTGTCTAACGATATTTCTATTCTTAAAAGAACCAATAGTTATGCCTAGGCTATCTATGCACTTATTATTAAACTTGAATGAAGATTTATGCATACCCATCCTACTTAGCGACGTTTGTTCTATGAGTTGCCTATTATAAACAACCCTAAGGCTAAAAAGATAGCTATAATTATTCTCATGAATGAATTTGATTACATAGTGCGAGAAGCTAGATAAATCTTTGACTTTTATGACATAAGTTATGAGTGCCCTATGATAGATGAAATCTTATATGATAGAGATTTTATGAGAAGATACATGTCACGGGATCATCGTGCTTTTGAGGAAAATGCTAAAAAGTAGGTTCCAAACCTACACGTAATCCAACATCTATTCAATAGTACTAATCATCAATATGCTTGGATTGTTAAAGGTAATCAACAAGGTTATGAGGAAGATTGCTTTGAGAGTGCTAAGATCTTCATAGAGGATGAATTTACCGTCACTTATGAAAGGTCCCTTGATGACCATACTCCTCAAGAAGTTAATTCAAATGATATAAAAGTTACTAAGGATAGCCCCTTCCATTATTTAAGTTCCTCTAATAGGAAGTCTGTTACTGAGAAAAGGCAATTAGTAAGAAGTGCTTATGATGATGCTATGTGTCGGTGTATAAAAACATGGGTGTTTCCATACCCTAACTTATGCACAGACTGTTGCAGCCTTCCCGATGGCAAGGGCTTGCCAGAGGATGGTTTCTGTCAAGACTCAAGACTTGGTTAATAAAACCATGAAGAAGACCTCCTGGTAGGTCATCGAGAAGTACTAAAGAAGTACTGAAGATCAAGACTACACTTGTCGGCAGGCTCTACACCGGCAACGAACGGCCCGACAAGCTAAGTGCGGGCATGCTCCCTTTGCCACTCCATCGCTCCACCTCAGCGACCAGCTAGTCGCTTGTCAATAGGTGTCGAGCGGGCAGGCAATTAGGTGAAGCTTGTCGGGGCATGTGTCAGCATGGCGCCTGAAGATTAACTTTAATGACACCCGTCCTGGAGGCGTGTCAAGATAATAGGAGGTAGCTGAGCGAGCGGTGCAGGATCCTTGCTGGAGCTCGTCCTCAGCATGACACCTAACGGCACATTGATGGCTTTCCTCCTAACCCATCTGGTTAGGTATGATAGCACTGTAGCCACTATCCATGCCATGTAATTACAATTTTGCCACTGTGGTGACCCCTTCTGTCTATAAAAGGAGGCCCATGGCTACCTTAACAAAGGTCGACATTTTGCACAAGTTCACTACGTAGCTGCACTTCCCGCGCACCTTGCCGGTAAGTTGTGCTCTCTTGTACTTGTGTTTCCACAGATAATCCAATCAAAGTAGTAGTAGGGTTTTACACCTCAAGATGTCCCAAACCTGGGTAAATCCACTTGTGTGTGCTTGCATTGCTGAAACTACTCTTTGTGCATGTTGATTCCCACAGCCGAACCGCAAAGGGATCTCCTTGATCCCATAGATTGTCGTACGCATGACATCTTTGGCGCGCTGTCGGGACCCCGATCCTAGGTCACACCGATCTAGCATGTAACACATCATATCACTTTGCGGCCTCACGCACGGTAACCCACGGCTGCCACCTTACCTTGGCTGGGACCATTTGTGTCTTTTGGCTCACGTATATGATTATGTCGCTAGCATCCGTATGACAGAGAACCCGGGTTGACATGACAAGTCGTAAACCAAGGTGGCACAAACGTACAGGGACAGACATAGGTAACCCAGCGACGCACGTGTCGGTCATCAGCATGTGTAACCAAGTCATAGCAAGCTACAAGGACTTCAGTAAACACCGCGTGACATTTCCCCATAGGGACAGACACAGGAGCGAAGAAGGATACATGTCGGTCAATCCATGTGTTCCAGAGCATTAGAGAACTACCAAGGCTCAGTGGAAGCACTAGGAGGCATTTCCCTGTAAGGAAGGCTACCAAAGGCGAACAACTAGGCATCAAATGCCACACATACCAATGCATTTCAAACATACACACAATATGCACGATATGTGTAGATACAACATGGCATCACAACATAACTCTACAACTCAAGTATAGATAAGGCTTGAGAAAGCCATACATAACATGATATCACAAACATGGGTCTCATGACCCAACATACAAAGTCATACAAGTAACGGAAGCATAAACAAGTCTGAGTACAGAAAACTACAAAAGAAAACGGCTGAGAAGCCTGACTATCTACAAGACCCTCCATAGGAACCAGACCTCTGCCTGGGATTCCCAAGCTACTCGGTCAACATCGAACTCATCGTTGAAATCACTAGTGAGACCGAAGTCTCCTATGCAAAAACATAAATTAAGCAACCGTGAGTACAAAGGTACTCAGCAAGACTTACATCAGAACTATCTACATATGCATCAGGTATCAATAAAAGGGGGTTATGGGGTTCACTGCAGCAAGCCAACTTTGACTCTGTGGCTATCATGTATTACGACTACCAGTAATTCCTTTGAGGTAAAAGAGCGCACAAGAGTCCACTAGTCACCACATCAATACACCACTATGCATCCTCTCCCATCTCCTTACGAGAAGGCCATCCATAGCACTCCACTCTTATCTTGCGCATTTTAGAGTATCCACTTAAAGTTGTCTCTAAACCATATAAGTCTCCAAGTAGTCCATATCTGATGACGCGGGTATTCGAATAGTTTGATAACCCTGCAGGGGTGTACTTCTTCACAAACGCTCTCACCACTTACCACCATATACACATCATGTATCTTAGCAACCTTCAAGCGGAAGCCTGGCGAGGGTATCGGCCACAACCTGACTAACCACGCAAGACTCCAGTCTAGGTTTATCACCTATCCGAGGCTGGACCCGCAAAGGAAGTCCGGCCGAAGTTTCCATCATGGCCTCAAAGGATGTGAGCAGGGTTCCCTAAGCCCACCAACCGAGTGCCGCTTGGTACACCGTGCCACTGTGCCTGGTCTGTCCTAAGTCCACCTGTATCGGGTGCCACTTGGTAGACAAATAGCACCACCTATAAACACCAGAAACTAGTTACAACTCCTGGACAGAGATCAGGGCGATTAATAAGCTGAGAGGGGTCATTGGTTTCGAGCCCAATGTGTGGTAGTAACTATTCTTGGATAACATACACAGAACTCGGTTCTTAAGGACGGTTTCAATGAGACAACCCACCATGTACTCCTACATGGCCTCTCATCGCTACCTTTACCAAATCATGTTCACACACTTAGCTCTCAACATCAAAAACATGTTCACAACGTTCCAATTCATACCCCAATGAATCAGACCTGACACAACTCTAAGCAATAGCAAGCATGGCATGGATGAAGTCACAACATGGCTCAAGCAACTCCTAATCATGCTAGGAAGGTTTAGCTATTTACTGTGACAATGACAGGTCATGCAGAGGAATGGGTTCAACTACCGTAACAAGTAACAGTTGAATCGTTGTTGTCCTAATGCAATAAAAGAGAGCATGAGCGAGAGACTGGGATTGTATCGGAGTGATCAAGGGGGTTTGCTTGCCTGGCAGTTCTGAAGATGATACTGCACTTCATCGGTGTCAACAATCACAACGTCGAAATTGTCTTCTACTGAGTAGGAACAAACACCGCCAAACAGAAAAAGAACACATTCAATGCAATGCACATCCAAATGAATGATATGTCATATTAAGGTACCGAATTGACCTAGTGCAACATGTAGCCAGGTTAAATGAAGCGGAATTCAAACAAGATTAAACTCCAACTCCAAAAGCTAATTCATAAATTGCCCTAATCATGAATTGTCCTAGTTGGTGATGTTAACTTGTTCAAACATGCATGAACATGGCATAAACAGATTCTTCATATTTTTCTGATCATTTTTCATATATAATTTATTTCATTCTGAGCTACGTTTATTTTCTATGAATTTTTTAAGTTTAGTCAAATTTCTATAATTTATAAATCATTTAAGACTTATTTAAAACCCAAAAATATTTATGACATCAGCAATGCATCAGCACGGTGTCAGCAGGTCAACACAGTCAAATCTGACTGCTCGGGCCCGCATGTCATAGGCACAGTTAATTAACAGAGTTAGTTAACCCTAATCTAAAGATTAGCAGGGGCATGGGCCCACCAGTCTGTGACCCAGGTGGTTAACTAATGGGTGATTAGCTCTTAAGCTAATCATGCCACGTCGACACGGCCGGGGTTAACCGCCGACGACCTCTGGCCACGGCGAAGGCGCACCGGAGGGCCACGGCAGCGGCGAAGGAGGGCACCAGTGGGTAGCCCTAGCTCGCACGCATCCAGGGGAGGCGTCAGGAGGTCACGGGGACGCCAGAGTTGATGGCGGCGAGCACATCTGCGACGGCCGGAATCGGGCTGGGTGGAAAACGACGCTACGGTGCTCGGTTGCTTGTGTGCGTAGGCTCTACGGCCTCCTTGAGGATCCAGGAGCATGGCACGGTGGTCTAGACCGGCCATAACAAGCTCAGGTGGCGACGGCGACATGGCCGGCGGTGGAAAAGCTTCGCCCATGCTGGCATGCTAGCTAGGGGACGAATGGGGCTACGGGAGTAGGGTAGAATTGATGAGGAGCTCACAGGGAGGTCGACTAGCAGATCAGTGGGCTCGAGGATGCGTCGGAGACGGTGAATCGACGCCGGTGAGCTTCGGGCAGAGGTGGCAGGGACAAGCTCGTGGCGACGCTTACGGGCGTCCGGGCTTGCTTCCTTCGTCGTGGACATTCTGCGAGTCATGGCGGAGCTCGGAGACACATCGGACAGGGGAGGCAACGGCGTTGGACGCGAGAACGGTGACGGCGTGCATTGGCTGTCTCTCGGGCGGCTCAGGTATGGAGGCTAGAGGGAGAGAGAGGGAGATCTGCGATGGGGATAAGGGAGAGGAGGTCCCGGGCGTCTCTGTGGCACGTCTAGGGAGCCGACGCATCACGGTCGAAGCAGGAGCTGGCACAGGCGTGTGGCTGCGCGCGGCGAGCACGTTCATATTTTTCTGATCATTTTTCATATATAATTTTTTTCATTATGAGGTATGTTGATTTTCTATGAATTTTTTAAGTTTAGTCAAATTTCTAGAATTTATAAATCATTTAAGACTTATTTAAAACCCAGAAATATTTATGACGTCAGCAATGCATCAGCATGGTGTCAGCAGGTCAACACAGTCAAATCTGACTGCTGGGGCCCGCATGTCATAGGCACAGTTAATTAACAGAGTTTGTTAACCCTAATCTAAAGATTAGAAGGGGCTTGGGCCCACCAGTCCGTGACCCAGGTGGTTAACTAATGGGTTATTAGCTCTTAAGCTAATCACGCCACGTCGACACGGCCGGGGTTAACCGCCGGCGACCTCTGGCCATGGCGGAGGCGCACCGGAGGGCCACGGCAGTGGCGGAGGAGGCACCAGTGGGTAGCCCTAGCTTGCACGCATCCAGGGGGGCATCAGGAGGTCGCGGGGACGCCGGAGTTGACGGCGGCGAGCACATCCGCGACGTCCAGAATCGGGCTTGGTGGAAAACGACGCTACGGTGCTCGGTTGTTTGTGTGCGTAGGCTCTAGAGCCTCCTTGAGGATCCAGGAGCATGGCACGGTGGTCTAGACCAGCCATATCGAGCTCAGGTGGTGACAGCGACATGGCCGGTGGCCGAAAAGCTTCGCCCATGCCGGCATGCTAGCTAGGGGACGAGCGGGGCTACGGGAGTAGGGTCGAATTGATGAGGAGCTCACAGGGAGGTCAACTAGCAGATCCGTTGGCTCGGGGATGCATCAGAGACGGCGAATCGACGCCGGCGAGCTTCGGGCAGAGGTGGCAGGGACAAGCTCGATGGCGACGCTTCTGGGCATCCGGGCTTGCTTCCTTCATCGTGGAGACTCTATGAGTCATGGTGGAGCTCGGAGACACATCAGAGAGGCGAGGCAACGGCGTTGGACGCGAGAACGGTGACGGCGTGCATTGGCTGTCTCTCGGGCAGCTCAGGTACGGAGACTAGAGGGAGAGAGAGCGAGATCTGCGATGGGGATAAGGGAGAGCAGGTCCCGGGCATCTCTGCGGCTCGTCTAGATGAGCCGAGGCGTCGCGGTGGAAGCAGGAGCTGGCACGGGCGTGTGGCTGCGTGCGGCGAGCACGTTCGCGTCCTTCTGTCCAAGGAGGAGGACGACAGGCTGTGGTGGGCTGGGCCGAAACCTTTGCTAGGTAAGGCCCAGGTACATTTCGTTCTTTCTATTTTTCTATTTTTGTTTATTATTTACCACTGTTTTAAATCCAAACTGAACTTAAAACCAGTGCCAATTGCCTCTTAAATTTTTTACGTTGCTCATTGGACATTTCCAAATGCACATAAAATATTCCAGGGATTTTGAACTTATATTCTAATTTATATGAATATAAATCCAAATGCAAATATGATTTGATCTAAATTCAAATGCCCATAATAATTCCTTAAAAATGTTCCTAAATTTTGGTTTGAATTATAGTTCTTGCCAAAATTCTCAAAATAATTAAAGGAACATTTTTGAACAACTGAATGAGATTTCCAGGGTTCTTTGCCCCTTTTATTTAATTTTGAGGATTTGAAAATTCCCTCAATTCAATTTTCTTGAATTTAAAAATGATGCATGATGCTCTCTGATGCAACTATTTACAAGCAAAATTCTAGGGCAGTGACACGCGCCAGGTAGGGGATCACGTTTTGCGAACCTGTTTCAGCGGTGTGAGCACCAGTTTCATCATCGTTTTTGATGGCGCCCAAGAAGAACAGCGTGGTCACGACAGCTCCTTCCACATCCAAGCTATCGTCGCGGACGTCTGCGGGTGGTGCAGGCGGCCCTAGCGGCGCAGGCAGCGTGGGTGGCGCGGATGGAGGCGGTGGAGGCAGTTAGCTTCCTCGTCGTGATGGCGATCCCAGCCATCACACTGGAGATGGCGGAGGCGGCCAACTTCCACGATGCTCCGGTGATCACAGCCATCATACCGGAGAAGTCCGGAGCACGGCGAGCAATAGCGGTAGAGTCGTGACATCCAAAGACGGTGCGGCGACGTCCAAGACCGCCACAGTAGGACGTGTACCGCGACCATTGCAAGATGGGCGCGACACGCTCCCTCATGACGCAGACGGCTCCGGACGACGACAAGATAACAACGACGAGCATCATCATCGAGATATGCAGGCTCCACCACCACCACATCAGCCCGCTGGGGAACATGTGCCACTGCAGCAGGCACGGGATGGAGTTCCTTCTGGTTCTTCCAGGAGTCGAGCAACATCCCGTTCTTCGCTTCCAGCCATGCCAAACACCCTGATGGAGGCCATGGTGCAGGCCTAGATGCTGCTGAATTTCGCGCTAACAGCTGACAAGATGGACGAGTGGAGGGCGACCATCCAGAGCCTCATCATCTTCGCCAACAATGACGGCACTCAGTTGGCGGGACCTTCATGTCAGCAACCTACAGCGCCAGCAAGACCAGCTGGCGGGCCTATTAGAGATGCTGCACCAACACTGCAGTCACCTCCATGGCAACAACCACAGCAGTAGCGCCGGCAAGCTCACCGATATGATGAGCCCGACAAGGTGTCGATGGTGTCACCGGATCTGCGGGGCCGGCAAGACTAGCGCCAAGTGCTGCAATATCGGTAGGTGGATGACGCCCGCACAACGATCGAATGACATCGGGAAGCACGCCGTCAATCAGACGACAGTGCCGGGCCGGCAGCGTACGAGCCTATGCCAGGGTACCCTGGGTGCTTACCTTACGAGGTAGGCTGCCCATCGTTTACTCGTGAGTTGCGGCAAGTTCACTGGCCATCCTCCCGGAGCTTCAAACCTGAGCTGCCCGACAAATACGACGGCAAGCTCAACCCGTCAGAGTTCACTACTGCAGGCGACCTCTAACACGACACATGAATCAGAGACCCCACGACCAAACTGTGTGTGATGCATGAATCGCAAACGGCATTGTAAAAAAACCGTCCCCAACAAGACGAACTATTTGCGATACAGGAGACATCAAAAAGGATTCAGATTAGAGACGCGTGTGCGATACATGGCATACAGTTGATCCATACGAACTTTTTGCGATGAGCCAGAACAACAGGAACGGGCAGCCATTTCGAGGTGTGTGTGATACACAACATACAGTTCATTCGGATGAACTATTTGTGATTACCCAACACAACAGAAATGGGCAGCCAGTTCGAGGTGTGTGCGATACACGGCATGCGGCTCACTCGGATGAACTGTTTGCGATGACCCAGAAGAATAGAAACGATTCAGCGTAGCAAGATGTGTGTGATATCCGGCCAACAGGTCAGTAATCAGAATTGTGTGCGATAATTATAGACAGTGCATATGATTGTTTGTTCTGAATTGTGTGCTCGACAGGGCACACAATTCAAGAAACCAAATGTGGGCGATAATGTAAAAGATCTCTGTCGAATACATATTGCTAACCGTCTACGATGAGGTTGACAAGGGACACAGATTAATATGAGCGAACGGCAACAGAGATATACAGTCTGCTTAATTTAGTCCTTCTTCTTCTTGGTGTTGTTGGATGGCTCCGCGACATCGTCTTCGCGACGACGCTTCTTGCCGCTGACCATTGGCTTTCCATCGCTGCCACTGTCGTCATCGTCATTGATGTCCTCATCGTCGTCCTCCTCGTTCGAACATTCCTCCTCCTCATCATCATCGTCGTCATCTTGATCATCCTCTGACGGGTCCTCGTCTATCTGGTCGTCGTCCGACGACTCGGGCGGCGGCGTCCCTTCCATGATTCGGATAAAATCGAGGTCAGGGCTCGACGCCGGACTCATGGAAAATGAGCGGGATGACTCCGAGGTTGACCTATCATTGGGCGAAAGACTGCTGGCGGAACTGTCGTCCTCACTGTCGCTCAACATGGTTGTGGTACGTACACAAAGCTAGATTGCAGAGTGTCTGTAAGTGTGTTGCGCAGCCGGCCGGGACGATGAAGACAGTGGAGACTGAAGCGGGGTATGAAGAAAAGAGGAATGGCAATTGAAGCGGGGGATTGACGGTTTTTATTGGCGCCTTGGCAGGCGGTTAAAATCCTGATATAATCAACCCCAATTATTAGTACCCAGTCGCTCCAAATTCCCGCGGTTGCACAGTTCTCAATGTGATAATTACACGCACAGGTTGGAGCGTCCAAATGTGAAACAAGCAGTTTTCGTAGGACAGTTGTCAAGCAATAGATGAGCTCTGCTTATTGATGTAGCCAGTAATAATCAAACAAAACCCCTAATCAGCATTACAAACAGCGCATAGAAGATGGCTAATGCGACAACTACAAATACACATGCTAGTTCCTTCTTCTCTCTTGCTTTCATCTGTTGCCTGTGATTGAGTCTTTCTTGCTTCATCGTAGTGATTGTACACTCCAGATCAGTCAGTTTCTTCTTCAGCTTTACGTTATCTTCTGCGAGCTTGGTGATAACTCTCCGAGCCCTGCCATGCCATTCATCATCCAACCAGTTAACAAAGGCACAAGCCTCATATCCTTGCCAATGTTAAATATTCAGGATGGGTGGGGGCATTAACTCAACTTAAATGATGAACTTAGCACTAACCTCTAAGGGGCAACTGAGAAACCGTCTGCCAATGTCAAATCCCTCCGTGCATACATGTCGAGTGGGAGTGTGTCCGTGCGCACAACTCAGCTTTTGGTACTTCTCAGTGGCGCAAAACTCGGAGTCAAACTCATGTAGCGGGAGTCTGGAGTCATACTCCGGATGCGGCGGTTGATCGCTTTCCTAGGTGGGGGAGCGGGGGTCATTCAGCATGGATTGGAACCTGACAAGATGATTCAGATCCGTAGTACACCGGCCTTTTGATGACCTTAGGCAAGCACTCGGCGGTGACCGCCGTCGTGGCGGCACCGCCCATCGCACTGCCGAGAGCAACGATACGAGCCAGAGCAGCCACCCCGAAAACATCAGCACCACTCGTCCGCATTCCCCCAATGTCAGTGCCCTGCGAGGGAATTTGGGGGCTATCTAGGGATTTGGGGGAAATGGGGAAACTATGGGGATCTGATAACGGTCGGGAACTACTTATCGCACTCTGTTGTATACGGCACACGGTTTGTACATATCGTTTGTGTTCGATATTACAACTTCACACACGATTTCCACATGAAACCGTGTGAGAAGACAACGTGCGTGACACACAGTTCCCGTGACAGAACCGTATGTGATGTACTACCCGGTACATATGGGGATGCAATAATGGAGTTAATACTGTAAACAGCCACTTTGCGGATACCCGTCAAAAAATAGAAACAGCCGCTCTGCATAGAGATGGGGGCGGCGGTCGAGGCAGCGGCTACCGGATAGGAGGTCAATCCTCGGTCAGTCAGTGGTGGCGGTATGATAGGAGGTCAATCCTCGGTCGGCGGCAGGAGATAGAAGGAGATCTCAATCCTCGAGGTCGGCGGTGGCATGATTGGAGCACATCCCTCGCGGTCGAAGGCGGGATAGTGGAGCTCGAACTTCAGGCGGATGCCCCACTAAGCTTTGCTCATCGACCTTGCTATCTCGGCGTGCCACGGCATCGCGCTTCTCTATCCGCTGGGTGGAGGTCACCGCACGGCTAATTAATTAAGGTATTCTTTTCGTTGAGTAGCTTAATTAAGGTATTCAATTCATAAGGGTAGTATACTGTACTCTGCGTGTAAATTGACTGGTCATTAATCTGTGTCATCGCACGGCTGGATAAAACAATATGGAGCGCCCTCCGTAAATTATGAAAATAAAATCTTGTGATTTATGCACACATCTTTGGGCATCAATTAATCCATTTATTAATGCTTTTTTGAATTACCCCTCGTGTGGTGCAGATGGAACGATCTGAATGGATGAAGGATCGGAGAAGCTCAAAGTTTGCGAGTGGCGTGACGGAGTTCATCACTTTGGCTGAAAGGACAAAGAAGAGAGTTTGTAACGATGGTTACATCCTATGTCCATGCAAGGATTGTGGCAATACAGAGTCACATAAAGTTACAGACGTCGAGTACCACTTATTCAAGCGGGGATTCATGGATGGATATACACGTTGGACTAGACACGGTGAAGAGCCGGTCATGGATGAAGGTAACCAGGGCGGCGAGATGCCAAACCCCGATTAGAGTCACATGGATGTTGAATCTAACCTCGGGGCTCAAACGTCAAGCTACCAACGGAAAAGAGACAATCGAAAAACCCCACTGGAAAACCAAGACGGCGACGAAGACGACGACCTTTATGGTATGCCAGATTTTGCTGCTATGATTGCAGATTTCCAGGGCCCAAATAAAGAAATGGTTGGGTACAAGGATCTGCCAACTATTAATGCGGACTCAAATAAACATTTGTATCCACGTTGCAAAAGGAAATATTCCAAGTTGAGTTCCACACTGGCGCTTCTCAGATTTAAAGCAGAAAACGGTCTATCAAACAAGGGCTTCATAGAGTTGTTAGGTCTTTTCAAAGACATTCTTCCAGAAGATAATGTGCTCCCCAAAAGCACGAACGAAGCAAAGAAAGTTGTTTGCCCATTGGAACTTGAAGTCCAGAAGATACACACTTATGTGAATGATTGTATGTTGTACCGCGGTGAGTACAAAGATTTGTGTGCATGTCACATATGCAAGCATCCACGATACAAGCGCAGGAAAGCAAAGGACAAGGACAAATTGGATGACGAGATCAAGACAGGAATCCCATTCATGGTTGTTTGGTTCTTGCCTTTAATTCCAAGGTTGAAGCATTTGTTTGCAACCCCTAGAGAGGCAAAGAGGTTTTGGTGGCATCATGATGAGCGAATTTTGGATGAATATTTGAGGCACCCGAAAGATGGGGCTCAGTGGGAGTCAATCGAGGAAAAGAATAAAGACTTTGCCATGGATCCTAGAAGTATATGGCTCAGGGAGTGTACTGACGGGATGAATCCATTTGGCGATATGCGCACCAAACACAGCGCATGGCCGGTGCTTCTATGCATATATAACCTTGCTTCTTGGTTGTGTATGAAGAAAAAATACATCATGATGTCAATGATTATCCAAGGCCCGAAGCAACCTGGAAATGACATCGACATTTACTTTGAGCTACTGGTAGAAGAACTGCTGACATTGTGGGTAAAAGAGCCTGGTGTAAAATGTTATGATGCTTACAAAAAGGAGATTTTTGATCTACATTCATTGTTGCTGCACACCATTCAAGATATGCCAGCATTAGGCAACACGTCGGGGCAAAAAACAAGGGGAGATGTAGGAAGTGTCACATGCATGGATAGGACAGTGAGTAGATTTCTTCCCAACTCGCACAAAATCATGTATTTGCATCATCGTAGATTCTTACGGAGAAAGCAACCATACCGAAAGATGAAAGCTGAATTTGATGGTACGGCAGAGGTAGGTTTGGGCCCAAGACCTTATTCGGGGAAGGAGATCCACAGAATGGCTAAAGAAATTGAAGTTGTGCTTGGCAAGGGACCTGGTTCATCGTCGAAAAAAACACCCAGGACGCAAGTGTTTAAGAAGAAATCAGTGTTCTGGCAATTACCTTACTGGGGGATTCTAAGTGTACGTCACTGCATCGATGTCATGCACGTAGAGAAGAACGTATGTGAAAGCATCCTTGGTAGTTTGCTCAAGATTAAAGGTAAAACAAAGGATGGTGACGGAACATAACTCGATATGCTTGGTGATCAAACAAAACGCATGAATGAAGCAGAAGATGGTGACAAATTCCACCACGTTTGTGAAAGCGCAGGATAACTCCCAGATGGGGGGGTGAATGGGAGATTTTTAGAATTCGTCAAACTCCGAAGACTTTGACGAAAATCAGAGTGAAGAAATAGAAACAGAATTGAAACTAAGTCTACACAGATGTGGAAAGCATGCATACAAAGTCTAAGCAAGTGAAGAACATATAGTCATACACACATATAAGCATGAGGATGATGAACTGAAGAAAATGAGACAGTATGATGAAAGTCTTCAGATGAAATTCTTCAGAAAGGTAAGACACAAGTTTTTCAGCAGCGTAATAGTAATAAAATAAAGGGGTGAGGAATTCAAAACCAGTTTAGCTTGACGAAGACACAGCGATTTGGTAGACCAGTTCCAGTTGCTGTATCAACTATACGTCTGGTTGAGGCGGCTGAGTTTCACCTCAGAGGACACTTAGTCCTCACCGTATTCCTCTTGAGCTAAGGTCACTTAGTCCTCGCCCAATCACTCGTGGTAAGTCTTCAAGGTAGACTTCTGAAACCTTCACAGACTTGTTCACCGGCACACCACAATTACTCTTGGGTGCTCAGAACATGACACCTAACCGTCTGGAGGAATGACCGTCCTCAAAGGTAACAAGCGTCGGATCACATAGATCAACTTCTTCAGTGATGCTCAATCACTTAGGCTTTGGTTGGGTTTTTCCTCACTTGGGTTCACACAAAGTCATCAGAGGAAGGGTTGCTCTCAAATGACAAGTGTCAATCTCTCTCTAGAGTAGCCAACCAACTAGTGGTTATGGGGGTGGCTATTTATAGCCAGGAGGCAACCCGACATGAACTGTCATAAATGCCCTTCTCAGACAATACCGTTGTCAAGATAAGGATCCACTCGATAGTTGGCACGCGGCGCAGCAACGGTCGAAATTGAACTCTCAATTTCGCCGGGGCACTCAATTTCCTCACGATAGGCAGATCGCACTGGCGAAATCTTAACTCCTCAGCCTGACCAAATTTGTCAGAGACCAGATGAACTTCGTCACTGTCACAGTCAAATTCGTCAGCTGTTCCGGAGATTTCCAAAGGCTTCACTCGAAGCGGCTTGTGTATCTATAGGTTTGAACATCGCTTTGAAGTATGATAAATGTTTCACCTTGACCCCCTTTACCAGTGCGGTTTTTCCTATGACTCAAATAAGAAGAAAAAGAAACTATGAAAACAAAGTCTTCAAGCTTCAAAGTCTTCACATCAATTTCTTCAAAGGCCGCACCAAATTCTTCACTTAAAGAAATACATTTTTAGGGGTCGTCTTCCGTGGTTAAACCAAGTCTTCAGGGACTGTATTCTCCTGTGTACACTCACAAACACATTAGTCCCTTAACCTATTTGTCTTCAATACTCCAAAACCACTAAGGGCGCACTTGATGCACTTACAATCTCCCCCTTTTTGGTGATTGATGATAAATCAGTTAAGTTTTTAACGGGAGTAAAATAATGGAAGTGTAAGTACTGAATGTGAAGACATTGGTTACAAGATATTGAGGAACTCCCCTGAAGATGTGCATATGAAGAATTTGCTTTTGATTGCAAATGCACATGGCAGGTTGAAATTGTGGAGATCTCCCCCTATATCTTGGAATCCAATCATGCATGATCATAAGATTTTGAAGAATTTGAATGCATGATGAAAAATTGGTGTTTGACGAATTGCAGCATGCATGCATACATAATTTTGAGGAATTAGAGAGCATAAGCATACATCCATATAAACCATCACAGAGCAGAGTTAGACCACCAACAGTTTAAGTTACAACTCTTCAAAGAGCAAATCGAATAAACACAAGAGTTGCAACTTCGCAAAAATAAACTACCCCATAGTTTTATATGACCTGCTTGAAGACTTAACACTCAAATTTCTCCCCCTTTGTCATCACATGACCAAAAGAAGACGAAACTAAGGACTAACGCGCCCTGAAGAATGAGCTCATGAAGCAGTCGAGGGAGCGCCAGCATTGTCGTCGGGGTCGCGGGTTGAAGAAGGACCTGCAGCAGTGTCTTCAACATCTTCATTTTCATCAGTAGCGCGTGAGGAAGACACAGAGCTTGGAACCATCGGAGGAACTTGAACCTTCTTGAACTTCTTCTTGGGCGGATTAGCCCAATCAAAGTTCATTTGGAATTCCATTTCTTCAAGTTCATCAGGGGTTTTTAGATGTGAAAGAATGGCCCAACTTCGATCGAAGATCTCATGCAGATAATAATCATTTTTGCGCACAGAGTTTTGCGTCACAGTCATATTTCCCAGAATGGCATGGAGTTGACGCTTAACCCAATTGTGCTTTGAAGAATTTCAACATCTGGCAGAAAACTGAGATGATTTTGACTCTCAGCTTTGTAGTTGATTGATGATCTTGAGCGGATGAATCTCATGAGCCAGGGAGCATAAGGCTTCAAGTCAAATGGAGATTGTGCGACAATGGCCAAAGTCCTCATGAAGAAATCATGCACATTGATAGGAATACCATGGATGATATTGAATAGCAAGTTCTTCATGATTCCCACAACTTCTTCAGTCTCAGAGTTGTGGCCCTTGATAGGACTGAGGGTTATGGCCAGAATGCGATATACTGTCCTTGGCACAAATAGCAAATCCTTCACTAAGAAGGTTGTTCTCTAAGGTTCTCCTTGAGCCAAAGGCTTCATCAACACTTGCATCAGATGATTTGGTAATTCAGGTTCTTCATAGATCTTTCTTGCTTCAGTTGAGGACAAATCAACAGGAAGAGCTCGAAGCAATTCATCAGCAGGAGCCTTGTAGTGAGTATTCTCACTCATCCAGTCGGGAGCCCATGAGTGAATATCATCAACGTCACCAGATAGATGCACGGTGGCATAAAATTGAAGAACGAGTTCTTCATTGCAATCACACACATCTATGAAGAAACTGAGTAGACCGGCATCGTGAAGAACAGCCAGAACTGGCCGAAAGCATGGTAAGGATTCCATATCCATGTGAAGAATATGACGATGCGGGAACACCTTGTTCTTGTCAAACATCAGTGAGGAATAGAAGTTCATCTGAGTATTAGTCCAAAATCTCTAACGCCTGATCTTTGCAGAGTCATAAGGGGACTCGCCTATGAAGAAATTCTTCTCTTGAAAGAAGGCAGCATTATCGAATTTTGGCCTTCTGATGCTTTTGCCAACCTTTGGCATTGAGGGCACTGGCTAAAGATTTACCTTCTTTGGCCTCACATCAAAGATGGGCCTCGGAGAGCCCGTTGAATCAGTGGGATCCGTGATGGCCAAAGACTTTGCAACTTCCGTAGCTGTTGCTTCTGGTATAGTTTCTGAATCGGCTGAGGGAGCTAGAACTTCTTGTCGAGGGGGTGGTGCAATGTCACTAGTGACCATTGGTTGTACAAATTCTTCAGCTGATGCAGTTGGAATTTCTTCATTAATGGTTTGAAGGGATGGCTGGTGACCTTCAGAACCAGTTTGAATTTCCTCAGTGATGGCTGGTGACTGAGGCACTTGAGTGAGCGGCGTGGTGAGGGGTGAGTTCGGATGTGTGACAACCTAGAAGTCATCATGAATAACAGGAGTTGAAGAACCCACATCCACATCCTCATCAGTTTCTTCATCAGTCACTTGGACTGGAGGCGATGATACCTGATGTAAAGAAGCATCTGCTTCAATCTCAATTTCTTCATCCACTTGCTCTGTGGTAGCAGCAGAGTGGGTATCAGTATCGTCTTCAGGTGGGATTACATATTCCACACCGAAGGGAACAATCTGGAACTCGTCCATGTTTCTTGTTGGGGGTGCCGATGAAATTGGGATAGCATCTATTGGCTCAGTTGAAGACATTGGAGACGTCTTCAACTTCTTCACAGTTTCTACGGTAGGGGTTGCTGATGCTTTTCTCTTCTCAGCAGCCTTTGTTTTCTTCACTTCTGATGCAGAAGGAAGTGTGAGATGCTTCAAAGATGAAGACTGTTCTAGCGCTGCTGCTGAGGAACTTGGTGGTACAATTTCATCAGGCACGATGGATGCAGTTGCCCTGGCAGTGTCTTCAGGCACAGCTGATGCAGTTACCCTGGTTAGATCTTGTGGAGGAGGTGAGGACATTGGTGCACTAGACTGAGGGGGTTGCGGAGGAGCTGAGTAACTTGATGGAGGTGCTTGGCCAGACTTTATAGCTTCCCTTCTATTATGTTCATCAACCACTTTGTTAGAGGCAGTGATGAATCTGTCCTTCACGCCACAGCAGTGCTCAGCCTGTCGATCATATTCCTCAGACAGACGCTGAATCTCAGTTTGCATCGCAACTAGCTGCTGAGGGGATATGGTGAGCATGTGTTCCTTGAGCTCTTTCTGCTTTTTCCTCATGTCTTTTCTCACAAGTTTAGCTTGATTGATCTTGTGCTTCTCATTGAGGATGAAGGTAGATAAGACATTGCTTGGTCCAGGCGGCAGATTCAAATCGTCAAGTGGAGTATCTGGTTTTTGACACCAAATATCAATGAAGTCAAGAATCTTCTTCGGACTCAGAAATGAGGGAACTGTGGTGTTCTTGGCACGAGCGGCCTCCTCCATTCTTCTTTGAACATATTCTGCAAGTTCATCTTCATCAGCCATATCGTGTTCGTCAGCTTGGGGCAACACATCCTTGCTCTTGGGGCTGGGCCTAGTTCCTCGGCCTGCAGTTACTTTCTTCTTCAGCATTGGCGTGTTTGAAGAAATATGCCATGATGCTGAGGCACTTGATGCAGCAATGGAGGCTGTTGGAAAGCCTTCAGTGCGCTGGCATGACGCCAACACAACTGCTGTTGATGCTCTAGCTGTAGCCTTTGAAGAACTTATGGATGGTGGAGGTGCTGAAGAAGTTGGAGCAGTAGAAGCCTTAGGCGTTGAAGCCTTTGATGATGGCGGCTTCGGCTCTGAGGACTTTGCAGAAGTTTTAGCCACTGAAGATTTTGGAGCTGAAGCTTTTGGCTTTGAGGGCACATCAGCTGAGGGCTTCGACTTTTGAGCCGGCTTCTTCTGCATTGATTTCATAGGTGCACTGGCACTGGAGCCTGCACCAGCATCTTGTGAAGCTTTTGATGCCCTGTTGAATTCTTCAACAGCCTTCTGAGCCTGTTTCTGCAGTTTTGCCTGACGCTTAGCCCATTCATTGGGGAATTCTTCACCCCTTCTGATGCTCGTGAGATCAGCTGTTTGACAAGGAGCCAACTGTGGTCTTTTACATGGAGGCTTGACTGCAAAGTCCTTCATGTAGTTGGAGGTGATGAAATTGTAGCTCCTCCACTGATAAGTCCAGTACCTCTTTATCTTTTGCATGCGTGTTTTGCGCTGCTCCTTAGTTTCCTTTCCCTGAGTTTGTTCATCTGGAGTGCAATAGCCTGCATACAGATCCTCAGGGATCTCAAAAGTTGTGTGTTCCTCTTTTCTCTTGCCTCCCTTCTAAGGCTTTCTGCCATCTGCCATATTCTTCAACTGAGGGGTTTGAACTTTTGATTTTTCTGAAGAAGTCTGGAGATTTTCCTCAAGCAATGCTGCAAATGATTAATTTGACAATAACCAAGAGATTCGTCTGCAGAGATGGGTACCTATGAATAGAGTATAGTTGCGAGGAAATTGGGAAGAGTCACATGCGTTCTCAGAGATTTTCAAAATTAAACCTAGTTGAGGAATATGACCCTTGTCGTCTTGACAAAATTCACTAAGTGTTCTTGACTTAGATTCCAGGGCTGTACAGATTGAAACAATTTGCACAACTGAGGAATCTATGAATTAAGAGTAACTTAGGTGAAATAACCAAGACTGGCCAGAAGGAAGTGCTGAAGATTTGGAAAGAAGTGGTAAAAACAACACTTGAAGAATTTGAGGCATTACAAAGATCAAACTTGGGCAGTAAAAATAGATTTTAATTACCCCAAGGATGAACTGGACGACGAGGTGATGGAAATCGTCAGCTCAGATCTTTCATGCCCTAACTTGGCGACGAAAGACAGCTACGGCGGCGACGAAGGTGAAGAAATCCGCGGCTGGCGTGAGTACGACGATGAAGAAGTAGAGGCAGTGAAGCTCTTCCTCTCCGGCACAATGAATTCCAGCGGCAGCGCTAGGGTTTTGAGAGCGACAGGGGCATGAGAGTGAAATGAATTAGGGTTGACGAGGTCAAGCCTTTATATAGGCGCGGTGAAAACTGAGTGGTTCGAAGATTTTGGACGGATAAGCCCCTAGCATTTTGCATCTGAGTGACACGTGTCACACGTGCATTTTGAGTGCGCTTATACATGCGTCGGATGCGCGGGATGAGGTTACTGTGGCAACTGCCAAAAATTGATTAGATTATTTTCAAAATGTGTTCGCAATTTCTTCAGCTGACAAGGACACAATGAAGACTTTGAACGGTGTCAATTAGAACGCATATGAAGAGATTGAGAACAGAGTGGTTTGAGTTTAGCATAGAGGGGAGCGGGTCCGATCACATCCACATAGATGACGAAAAACACAGTTTGAAGAATTAGCTATATATATGTGGACGCTATTGAGGACATGAAAAACTCAAATATATATATATATATATATATATATATATATATATATATATAATCTCCTCAAGAAATGAAGAATAACCACAAATGACGAATTTGAAAAGTTTTGACGAAATTGCAAATGACGAAGAAAAACTCAAATTCATGCAAGTCAAAAGTGGGTGGTGGCGTTACCCACTGTATAAGAACTATGATGATTTCAGACACCACGTACAATTGTCATAGGGTTCTGAGAATCAAGTTCTTCATTAATTTCTTCACACTTAGAGGGTTAGTCTTCATTGATTGAAGAAAAATGTTACTTCGTGTGTTGTGCATCAAAGTCATCAAGAATGCATAAGCGTTAGAATGTGTGTCCTTTTCAAAGGACATTTGAAGATTCTAGGATGTTTAGCTCACACCGCAACATGCAAAACCTTCTCTCATCCATGGGCTTAGTGAAGATATCGGCAAGCTGGTCTTCTGTCTTCACGTGGTCGATGACGATGTCTCCCTTCAGCACATGATCATGAAGAAAATGGTGACAAATCTCAATGTGCGTCATCCTTGAGTGTTGCACAGGGTCATGGGCAATCTTGATGGCGCTCTCATTGTCGCAGTAGAGTGGCACTTTCTTCACATTGACGCCATAGTCCTTGAGGGTTTGCTTCATCCATAGTAACTGAGAGCAGCAGGCGCTAGCAGCAATGTACTCAGCCTCGGCAGTGGATAGTGAGACGCAGTTCTGCTTCTTCGAAGACCAACATACAAGGGATCATCCGAGGAAATGGCATGTACCTGAGGTTGACGTGCGATCCACACGATCTCTAGCATAATCGGAATCGGAATATCCAGCAAGATCAAGTGATGAGCCCTTGGGATACCATAATCCAAGCGTTGGTGTGTGAGCTAAATATCGAAGAATTCGTTTCACAGCCTGGTGGTGTGATTCCTTCGGTGATGCTTGAAAGCGGGCACACATTCAAATGCTAAGCATAATATATGGCCTAGATGCATGTAGGTAAATGAGCGAACCAATGATGGAGCGACATACCTTCTAATCGAAATATTTACCATTTTCGTCAGTGTTGAGTTGGCCATTTGTTGGCATTAGTATCTTGAGGCCTTTGCAATCTTGCATTCCGAATTTCTTTAGGCAATCTTTGAGATATTTATCCTGAGATATGAAGATGCCATTTGGTTGTTGATGAATTTGAAGTCCGAGGAAGAATTTCAACTCCCCCATCATAGACATCTGATATTCTTCTTGCATCATATGTGCAAATTCGTCACTATATTTCTTGTTAGTGCAACCAAAGATAATATCATCAACATATATTTGACATATGAACAGTTCACCATCATAAGATTTTGTGAAAAGAGTAGGGTCAAGTGAACCGGGCTTGAACCCCTTTTTCTTCAGGAACTCCTTCAGTGTATCATACCAAGCCCTTGGGGCTTGCTTGAGGCCATAGAGAGCCTTGTTGAGTCTGAAGACTTTGTCAGGATGCTTTGGGTCCTCAAAACCTGGTGGTTGAGCAACATATACTTCTTCCTAAAGCTTACCATTGAGGAATGCACTTTTCACATCCATTTGATATAAGAGGATATCATGATGGTTAGCATATGCAAGCAATATACGAATGGCTTCAAGCCTAGCAATAGGTGCAAATGTTTCATCGAAATCAATACCCTCAACCTGTGTGTAGCCTTGAGCTACAAGACAGGCCTTATTCCTCACCACTTGGCCATTTTGTCTTGTTTGTTGTGGTAGATCCACTTAGTGTCGATGATATTGTGCTTGCATGGATCGGCACGCTTGACAAGCTCCGACACATTGTTGAGCTCAAACTGATGCAATTCATCTTGCATTGCTTGAATCCATTCAGGTTCTAGAAAGGCTTCATCAACTTTGGTGCGCTCTGAAATAGAGACAAACGCATAATGCCCACAAAAGTTAGCTAAATGTGAAGCTCATGAGTGAGTGAGGGGACCAGGTGCATTGATGTTGTCGAGGATCTTCTCAATCTGCACTTCATTTGCCACTCGTGGATGTGCTGGACGAGGGCCTTGATGTTGTTGTTGCCGTGCAGAATCCTCAGCATCATTTTCGTCAGGATGTTCATTTTCTTCACGATGAGGAACAACCACTTCTTCATCAGCAGCTATTTCTTCACTGGGCAAAATTTCACCAGTGCCCATCAGGTTGATAGATTCCTCAGGAAGCATTTCATCTAGCATAGGAGGCAGGTGCTCTCTTTGTGAGCCGTTAGTTTCATCGAACCGCACATCTACAGTTTCAACAACCTTGTGATGGAAGGAGTTGAAGACTCCGTAGGTGTGCGAGTCCTTTCCGTAACCAAGCATAAAACCTTCATGTGCTTTCGGTGCAAATTTAGAACTATGATGAGTATCTCTAATCCAGCATTTAGCACTGAAAACTTTGAAATAACTCACACTGGGTTTCTTGTCAGTGAGGAGTTCATATGAGGTCTTCTTGAGAAATTTGTGAAGATATACCCGGTTGATGATGTGGCATGCAGTGTCAATTGCTTCAGGCCAGAAATGGCGAGGTGTCTTGTATTCATCAAGCATAGTATGCGCCATCTCGATGAGGGTTCTGTTCTTGCGCTCCATGACTCCATTCTGCTGAGGCGTATAGGGAGCTGATAGCTCATGTGTGATGCCAAGTTCATCAAGATAGTCGTCGAGGCCTGTGTTCTTGTACTCAGTGCCATTGTCACTCCTGATGTGCTTGATCTTGAGACCATAATTCATCATGGCCCGATTGGAGAATCATCTGAAGACATCCTGAACTTCAGTCTTGTAGGAGATGATGTGCACCCAGGTGTAACGAAAGTAGTCATCAACTATGACGAATCCGTAGAGAGAGGCTGCATTGGTTAGTGTGGCATAATGTGTAGGACCAAACAAATCCATATGAAGCAATTCAAAAGGATGAGTAGTGGTCATGATTGTCTTCTCCAAGTGCTTGGATCTGGTCATCTTTCCAGAATCACAAGCACCACAGAGATGATCCTTGATGAATTTGACACCCTCGACGCCAATGATATGCTTCTTCTTCATGAGTGTGCTAAAATTCCTCATTCCAGCATGTCCCAGTCGTCGATGCCATAGCCAGCATTCTGAAGCTTTTAATATTAGACATGTTGCAGGCTGAGGACCTATAGAGAAATCTACAATGTACAAGTCACCTCTCCTAAAGCCTTCGAAGACTTTGGATTTGTCAGATTCCAACGGCACAATGCATCTATATTTTCCAAAGATGACAATCATATCAAGATCACAAAGCATTGAGACAGACATGAGGTTTTATCCTAGGGACTCGACAAGCATCACCTTTTCCATGTGTCGATCCTTTGAGATAGCAACCTTACCTAGACCCAATACCTTGCTTTTTCCTTTGTCAGTGTATGTGATATGCTTCAGATGAGACGGAGTAAGGGGAGCATCAGTGAGGAGATTCCTATCTCCAGTCATATGATTCGTGCCGCCACTATCCAAGACCCATTCAGTGACTGAAGGTGTATCATCTTGTAGAAGCATTAGTCTGACTTACAAGTTCATATACTTCAAAGTGAAGAATATGATGATGATCAATTTCGTCAGACAATTTCATCAAGGAATAGTATTTAGCAGCATAAAAGGGATGAGTGAAATGAAACATTCATTTCATCGTGATTAGCCTGCGTCCCAACAGGAATTATGTCAGGTCTTCAGCAAATTCATCAGACATTTTGTTGTCTGAAGACCTGACCCTGCAGAAGAGATTAGTTCTTCTTCTTAACCACCCACATCTATATGGGTGGCTAAGAAGCAATGTAGCGAAGTGCATTAATGGAGAACTTAGGCATTGAAGAATATGCATTTCTCTTCACAGGAGGGTTATAGTAATTGAATGAATAAGCAGAGAAATTATTCGATGATTTGTGAACATAGTGGTTCGAAGAATAGTGCTCATATTCATCAAATCGCTGTTTGTTTCCCTGTGAAATAGAGGCATTAGTACGACCATAAGTGGGTCTGCATCCATTTGACGACTTTGATCCCTGTGAAGAATTTGCCTTGGGAAGTTTCTTCTTCATCGGTGGTGTCATGATGACATTCGCCTGAAGATTTTCCAGACGGCTTTTAGGAACCCAAATTTTCTTCACAGGTGGACCGTTCCCGCAGTTAGTACCAATGAATCTGGCAAAGACTTCACCATTCTGATTCTTGAACAGTTTATAGTTGGAGTCAAATGACTCATCTGAAGAATATGAAGAATCACAAGAATAGCCAGATAAAGTGGATGGATCTATTGGAGGTCCCTTTGCAGCAACCCATGTGGTTTTGGGATACTGCTTAGGCTTCCAATACGAACCATTAGCGTTGAGCTTTCTCTCAAAGGCAATACCTACTTTCCTAGGGTTCCTGTGAATAATTTGCTTTTTGAGCACGTCACACAGGGTTTGATGCCCTTTGAGGCTTTTGTACATGCCAGTGACATACAATTCCTTCAGCCTTGCATTTTCATCAGTATCACCGGTGGCTTCCTCAAGTGAGGGGCTAGTGGCCACCGTAGCAGTTGAAACAATTGCAAGAACAGAAGCATTTGAACATTCAGCTGAAGAATTAGCATTATCATGTTCAAGGCATTTTAGGCATGGTGCAACAAATTCTTCCTGAGCGGTACTGATCTGTTCAGCAAGGAGTGAATTGTTTTCCTTTTGAAGATCATCATGAGATGCTCTCAGCTTCTCGAGATCTTGCTTCCTTTGAAGAAATTCAGAGGACAGCTTCTCATGTTCAGCTGAGAGGGACACATGACGACTTTCAAGTTCGTCAAACTTTGACTGAAGTCGTTTGATCTCGTCAGTCAAAATCTGTGAACGTTCCATTTCGTCGTTCAGCAGATCATCGCTTTTGTTTAACAAATTTTGAATTCTTTCCATGGCATTTTGTTTCTTAGTGGAGATACTAGCAAGCTTGGAATAGCTGGGGGTCATGTTTTCATCAGATTCACCTTCACTTGAGGAAGATGAAGGTCTTTGTAGTACCTTGGTGCCTCTTGCCATGAGGCAGACGGCTGACGAAGTTGAGGCAGGATCAGGATCCTGAGATCTAAGGGAGCTTATGAATTCCACAAGCCAGGGATCATCACGTCTGTAAGCTCCTTCATAGACATCAGAGATCCGGTCCCAGATGAGCTTTGCATTGCCCAGGTGATAGATGCGAGTGAACTCATTCTTGGTCAGACAAGAACAAATGAAATACTTGGCCCTAGCCTCAAGCTAAGTGTACTTGTGAATGTCTTCAACATTCGCCATCTTGCAGAGATCGGTCAGCCCTAGTTCCGTGACCATCCATAGCTCACTATCCATGGCCAAGAGATGCTTTTCCATCATGACCTTCTAGTATGGATAGTCTGTGCCATCGAAGATGGGGCACGCAGTGCAGACCTTGATCATTCCTGTGGTCGACATAACTAAAACTCCAGGTGGTTAAACCAAAATCACACATAACAAGGGAGTACCTTGCTCTGATACCAATTGAAAGCACACGATAACTCCCAGAGGGAGGGGGTGAATGGGAGATTTTTAGAAATTCATCAAACTCTGAAGATTTTGACAAAAATCAGAGTGAAGAAATAGAAACAGAATTGAAACTAAGTCTACACAGATGTGGAAAGCATGCATACGAAGTCTAAGCAAATGAAGAACATACAGTCATACACACAGATAAGCATGAGGAAGATGAACTGAAGAAAATGAGACAACATGATGAAAGTCTTCAGATCAAATTCTTCAGAAAGGTAAGACACAAGTTCTTCAGCAGCAGAATAGTAATAAAATAAAGGGGTGAGGAATTCGAAACCAGTTTAGCTTGACGAAGACACAGCAATTTGGTAGACCGGTTCCAGTTGGTGTATCAACTATGCGTCTGGTTGAGGCGGCTGAGTTTCACCTCAGAGGACACTTAGTCCTCACCGTATTCCTCTTGAGCTAAGGTCACTTTGTCCTCGCCCAATCACTCATGGTAAGTCTTCAAGGTTGACTTCCTCACAGACTTGTTCACCGGCACGCCACAATTACTCTTGGGTGCTTAGAACAAGACGCCTAACTATCTGGAGGAATGACAGTCCTCAAAGGTAACAAGCGTTGGATCACACTGATCAACTTCTTCAGTTATGCTCAATCACTTAGGCTCTGGTTGGGTTTTTCCTCACTTGGGTTCTCACAAAGTCATCAGAGGAAGGGTTGCTCTCAAATGACAAGTGTCAATCTCTCTCTAGAGCGGCCAACCAACTAGTGGTTATGGGGGGTGGCTATTTATAGCCAGGAGGCAACCCGACATGAAATGTCATAAATGCCCTTCTCAGACAAGACCGTTGTCAGGATAAGGATCCACTCGACAGCTGGCACGCGGTGCAGCAACGGTCGGAATTGAACTCTCAATTTCGTCGGGGCACTCAATTTCCTCACGATAGGCAGATCGCACTGGCGAAATCCTAACTCCTCAGCCTGACCAAATTCGTTAGAGACCAGATGAACTTCGTCACTGTCATCGTCAAATTCGTCAGCTGTTTCGGAGATTTCCAAAGGCTTCACTCGAAGCGGCTTGTGTATGTATAGCTTTGAGCATCGCTTTGAAGTATGATAAATGTTTCACCTTGACCCCCTTTAACAGTGCGGTTTTTCGTATGACTCAAATAAGAAGAAAAAGAAACTATGAAAACAAAGTCTTCAAGCTTCAAAGTCTTCACATCAATTTCTTCAAAGGCCGCACCAAATTCTTCACTTGAAAAAATACATTTTTATGGGTCGTCTTCCGTGGTTAAACCAAGTTTTCAGGGACTGCATTATCCTGTGCACACTCACAAACACATTAGTCCCTTAACCTATTTGTCTTCAATACTCCAAAATCACTAAGGGGGCACTTGATGCACTTACAGTTTGCCAGAGTTACAATTTCACTTCAAAGGAAGCAAAAGAGTTCTACAATTATTTGTTGTCAATTAAGACACCCTCTTCCTACTCTACAAACATCAGAAGTCTGGTGGATGTGAGCACGGGTAAAATGAAGTTGGCACACATGAAGTCACATGATTGCCACATAATGTTGACACAAATCCTCCCGGTGGCCATCAGGAATTTGATGGACACCGACATAAGAGACACACTCATTGATCTCTGTGATTTCTTCAACCAACTATGGCAGAAAGTGGTAAATCGTGAGGAGCTGGATCATATGCAAGAGGATATTGCAAGGTATTGTCCAACCTAGAGATGTTTTTCCCACCGTCATTCTTTGATGTCATGGTCCATCTCACTGTGCACCTTGTCGTTGAGATAAAGTACTGTGGTCCTGTGTTTCTTCACAACATGTATCCCTTTGAGCGGTTCATGGGAATATTGAAGCGCTATTGTCGAAACTGATGTCATCTAGAGGCAAGCATCCTACAAGGTTATACCGCGGATGAGGTGGTTGAGTTTTGCACCAAATACATGAAACAAAGACCTATAGGTTTTCCCCTCTCTCACCACGAGGGAAGGCTGGCTGGTAAGCCGGTCCTTCCTGGCACGCCACACGCTGCACCCGGAGATGAGACTGATAAAGCCCATTTGACGGTACTGCTTAACAGCCCAGTTCTCGTCGCTTATGCTGAAGAACACTTGGCGGAGATACGACGAAGCTTCTTACCCATGGTGCATCCATTAGATGTCATGACGAAGGCGCACAATAAGGACTATGTCAGATGGCTGAAGGATCGTTTGTCACGTGGATCCATGGATGATATTGCAACGTGGTTGGCACAAAAGCCATCACCTACGGTATTGAGGTACCAAGTGTATGACATAAATGGCTACACGTTCTACACTGAGGAACGTGATAAGAAGACCTCATATCAGAACAGCCCCATTCGAATAGAATGCAAAACTGTAGATGAAGCTGATAAAAGGGTATACTATGGAACCATCGAAGAGATTTGGGAGCTTAACTATGTGAAAGTTAAGGTGCCATTATTCAGGTGCAAATGGGTCCCTCTTAGTCAGGTAAAGGTTGATGAATACAGGAAGACCTGTGTTAACAAGACAAAGATGGCATATCACAAGGACCCGTTCATTCTTCCAGTGATGCAACCCAGATTTTCTATGTGGAAGACCCCTTGCATAAGAACTGCCATGTAGTGATGCATGGGAAGAGAAGGGTACTGGGCGTCGAGGGTGTTGCTGATGAGGACGAGTACGATGAATTTGCTGAGATGCCAGCGAAGGGATCACGCACCAAACATAAAGAGAGGCTTAAAATCATCAAAAATCCTAATTTCATTCGGGGTCAACCTAATGATCCTAGTCCTCCCGTGTACATGGGAATTAATACGTAACACTATTTATTATGTCTACTCTGCAACTTAATTCATTCAATTAGAACTGTCGCGTGTACTGAATTGTGAGTTATGCCCGGCCTTCTGTTGATCTAAGAATGATTAATGTGTTGACCTTGATATGTCGTCAGCACAGGCAATGAGAGTTTGAACTATTTATGATTGTATACCCTATAGCTAGCACACTCAATTGATGTCACTCCAGTATGTATGAACAGAACATATGCAATCTGGTTTGGAAATAGCACACGGTTCATTCACGAAAGCCGTGTGCCTACCAAACTATGGCCGATGACCCCTGCTGCGCGCGATGGGAGTCATGCGTTCTGAATGGCCAGAACCCAAACCCCACGGATCGTATGTCCGCACCGTTGGATGCACACAGATCGAACGACAATCCTTATCCCTTTCATCACCACATGCAGTTGCAGTTGGGATTTGTTTTATATGCACTAAATGCCTGGTAAATGCAAAAAAATGGCTTGAATATAGCAAAGGAGCCCCGAAGTGTGCCAGAAAATCACACCTAGGGTATAATAGTGATTGAGTACTGTGGAAAAAATTTGAGGCGAAATGATGAAGTCGCCAGCAACTGGAGTTCGAATTGCTAGGTCTCCTTTTGGAAACTATGATCCTTCTTGTGAGATGCTCCTGTTTCCATGCAGCGATCATCCAAACTTGTGCCAAACTTTGCCAAAAAAATTCCACGGGGTCTTAAGAGCATGCCATGGTGGCACACCGATTTTTGTGATTTTCGGACTCCATTTGCATTTCCTGTAATTAAAATACCAACAAGACCAACGCCGGTGGCCGCATCTCGCATCCAAAATGTTTGAAAATTCTTCCCATTCCTTGGACATGAATGAAAACATGCTAAGTGACACACAAATTATTTTGTAGACCTGCTTTGCAAGTAGCCCACATGTAGTTGCTGTTGGGATTTGATTTATATGCACAAAATGCATGATAAAATGCAAAAATGGCTTAAATGTAGCAAACGAGACCCGAAATGCACCAGAAAATCAATACTTGGGTGCAATGGTGATTGTGTATCGTGGAAAAAATTCCAAAGCAAAACAATGAAGTCACCGACGATTGGAGTCTGAATTGCCACGTCTCCTATTGGGAACTATGATCCTTCTTGTGAGATGTTCCTGTTTGCAAGGAGCGATCATCATAACTTGTGCCAAACTTTACCAAAAAATTTCCACTCGGTATTGAGATCGCACCATGGTGACACACCAATTTTCGTGATTTTCTAAGTCCATTCACATTTCCTGTAATTAAATTACCAATAAGCCCTATGCCGGTGGCCGCATCTCCCGACCGAAATGTTTGAAAATTCTTCCCGTTTCTCGGACAATGAATTAAAAGTAGCAAAGCGACACATAAATGATTTTTACACCTTCTTAGCTAACACCCACATGTAGTTGCACTATGGTTTTGATTTATATAAACTAAATGCGTGGTAAATGCAAAAAAATGTCTTAAATGTAGTAAACGAGACCTGAAATGCCCCAAAAAATCAAACCTAGTGGTATGATGGTGATTGCGTACGGTGGAAAAAAGTTCTAGGCGAAACGTTGAACTCACGTCTTTGTTTCAAAATTACCACGTCTTCATTTCAAACGAAATTATGCTGCTCCTTGATGTAGATGTTTTTCAAAAGCACACGGTTCAGTCACGAAAGTCGTGTGCCTATCAAACCATGGCCGATGACCCCTACTACGCGTGATCTAAGTCATGCGTTCTGATTGGCCAGAACCCAAACCCCACGGATCATACTCTGCACCGTTAGATGCACCCAGATCGAACGGCGATCCTCATCCCTTTCATCACCACATGCAGTTGCAGTTGGGATTTGATTTATATGCACTAAATGCCCGGTAAATGCAAAAAATTGCTTAAATATAGCAAAAGATCCCCGAAATGCGTGAGAAAATCAAACCTAGGGTATAATAGTGATTGTGTACCATGGAAAATAATTCAAGGCGAAACGATGAAGTCACCAGCAACTGGAGTTCGAATTACCACATCTCCTTTTGGAAATTATGATCCTTCTTGTGAGATGCTCCGGTTTCCAAGGAGCGGTCATCCAAACTTGTGCCAAACTTTACCAAAAATTTTCCACGGGGTCTTGAGAGCACGCCATGGTGACACACCGATTTTCATGATTTTCAGACTCCATCGGCATTTCCTGTAATTAAAACACCAACAAGACCTACGCCGGTGGCCGCATCTCGCATCTGAAATGTTTGAAAAATCTTCCAATTCCTTGGACAATGAATGAAAACACGCAAAGTGACACACAAATGATTTTGTAGACCTTATTTTCCAACACCCACATGTAGGTGCGGTTGGGATTTGATTTATATGCACAAAATGCACGGTAAATGCAAAAATGGCTTAAATATAGCAAACGAGACCCGAAATGCGCGAAAAAAATCAATACTAGCGTGTAGTCGTGATTGCGTACCGTGGAAAAATTTCATGGCGAAATGATAAAGTAACCAACGATCGAAGTCCGAATTGCCACGTCTCCTATTGGGAACTATGATCCTTCTTGTGAGATGCTCCGGTTTGCAAGGAGCGTCCATTGTAACTTGTGCCAAACTTTACCAAAAAATTTCCACTCGGTCTTGAGATCACGCCATGGTGACACACCGATTTTTGCGATTTTTGAAGTCCATCCGCATTTCCTGTAATTATATTACCAACAAGCCCTACGTCGGTGGCCGCATCTCATGGCCGAAATGTTTGAAAATTCTTCCTGTTTCTCGGACAATGAATAAAAACTAGCAAACCGACACAAAAATGATTTTTACACCTTTTTTGCTAACACCCACAAGTAGTTGCAGTAGGGTTTTGATTTATATGCACTAAATGCATGGTAAATGCAAAAAATTGCTTAAATGTAGTAAACGAGACTTGAAATTCGCCAGAAAATCAAACCTAGGTTTTGACGGTGATTGCGTACCGTGGAAAAAAATTTGAGGCGAAATGTTGAACTCACGTCTTCATTTCAAAATTACCACGTCTTCGTTTCAAACGAAATTATGTTGTTTGTGAACACGGGCTCGTAGAGGCTTCCGTTTGCATAGGCCTTTCCGCGCCGTGACCGGCGCCCTTTTTTCACCGAAGCCGCCAACACCCCCCCACCGCCCGTCCCCGTTTCACTCAACAGTCCGCATATTCTACCAAAACTCCATCGCCAGCTCCACCCTCCCCCAGATCCACACCAGAACCCTATCCGGCACCGGCATGCTCAACCCGGCCGTGTGCCTGCTCTTCAGCGTTAACCATACCTTCGCTGCCATTCCCAACACACGGCTGCTCGCGCCTTGCCATCTTCGTTTGCTCGCCAGCCGCCCTCGACCATATCGATCCTGTGCCCCTCGCTTCTCCTGCCGGGTTTGCATAAAAACCTGTCAGTTACCGCTCTCCATCGAGGTGAGGCATATTTCCTCGCGATCCCTCTTCCTATTTTGTTCTGTATGTTCCCAAATTGGCTATACAATAATGGAGAGCGTATATATGTTCATTATCTACCTTCCTAACTTGCACGTATAAGCTGTATTTGTTCCAATTAATTATTGTCGATTTACAGATCGTGGGCGCCCGAGTCACAGAAAATGAACAAATTAGCCATACATTTTCCAAATTATTACATGACATGTCTAGATAGCTTGCTACCAAGTTGTTAGCATTATGCTTATCCCCCTTTTCTGAATTTCGCATTTGTTCTCTGTAGATGCCGAGTAGCAGCGACAACACTCATGCTTCAGGCAATGTATCTTCCTCTGAGTCCGACAACACTAGGATCTCCAGCAGATGGTCAGGGAACAAGTAATCTGGAACGGGATAGAGCTGCCGCAATCACCCTTCCGGTCAGGACACGGAAGAACGCTCCAAGAAAGGCCACACACCAGCCTAAAGGTGTGTATGAAGTAACCGACATCGATTTAAAGTCTTGGGCTCCAACTAAACCAGATAAAGCTCGCATGAGGTTCAGGAGTGTGTGTGGATTTGTTGGCATGGCAAGGCTCAACATTAATCTGCCGGGGTTTCGAAGGGCTGACACAAAAACACGGCGCATGATAGTCCGGGAGATCATGGAACACTTCAACATTCCAGAGCAGTGGAGAATGCAGGTGGAACACGCTGCACTGAAGAAGGCCAGGGATGCTTGGAGAAACTGGAAGCACGTGTTGTACAAGAAGTACTTGAGTGAAGGCAAGGACCCAATCCCTGCATAACCCCAAATTACAAAGGCAGACTGAGCAGAATTCAAAAGGGTCAGGGCAACTGCAGAGTTTACCAATAAGAGTGCCAAGCAATCGGAACTTCAGAAGAGGAACACACACCCCCACCGTATGGGTGTGGCAGGATACTATGGCATGAAACCGATATGGGACCAGGAGGACAAAGAAGCAGTAGCTACGGGTGGAAAACCGGCCTTTAGTGAAATCAGGGGCGAACGTGCTAGAGACTACTTGCGGGCACGCGCAAGGAGGCGTGACGACGGTTCTTATTACTTTGAAAACTCACATGACGAAGAACTGTATCGCGTGATGTTAAAGCCATCCACCAACAACCCTGGAAGGTTCTACAGGAACTCAGGTCCATGTGACATTTTGTCCGATGCTCTGGCAACAAAAGAGCCCCCTGGCCGTGCAAGGGGTATAGGTGTCAATGTCCCGCACAAGAGGGCTTTCACACTCAGCAAAGAAGAGAGGCTCGCCATGAAAAAAGCGAGGAGTGAATAGAAGAAGGAAGAATTGTATGAAAGATTGAGGATGGACATGTATCCGAAAGTTCGAATGGAAATTGAGGAGTCAATGATGATGCAGAAGACTCTAACACTGAGAGATAGCCAGTAGACAGGAGGGGAGGCGAGCATGGATGATGCTGCTTATTACGCGACAACACCACACAAGAGTAGCTATGCATCAGCTGACCCCAGCGACACTGAGACTGCAGCGGCGCATGATGATGCTATATCTGATATATCCGGAATGAAAGACAAACTGAGGGGCGTGCTGACACATTATGAAGGTACATTAAAATGTACAGCTGCCTGGGTTTTGGCCCCCCACTCTGAAGGGGGCCTCTTGTTGGATAATGTGCCATTGAAGCCGGGCTGTGTGAAGTGCTATGTGACTGAAGTAAATCATGGATTCAATAAATTTGCCCTGAAGAATGTCCTAGGGGACTGTGATGAGGAGAGGACCTTGCAAGAAACACTATTAAATCATATCCAGTGGCCACGAAAGGAAATAGACTTCATAGATGAGATCCCTCAAGCCCAGCCAAGAGCACTCAATGTCGCCCTTCAACCGGCAACTCTCTCCTTGCCACAGCACCTCTCGCATGCTTCCCCCGAGGTACCTAATTCTCGTAATCCGATGGCTGATACATCAACCTATGATCAGCCCGTCAGACGTCATGCCGTACAGGCCATGTCATCGTCCGCCCCTGAGCAGCCAGTGGCAAGGCCTACAACTGCTGAAGACGCACCACCGGTTCTGATGCCGGCCACTGAAGCAGCAGTGGGAGACATAGCAGCACCGCATGCTCAGTAGACCAACCCGGTGGAATGGACTACTAAGTAGTCAGAAGGTCCGAAACCGCCTGTTCATCAGTCCTTCGGTTCACAGCCGCATGATCAGCATACCGATGCGTCGGCACTGCCTGCTCAGCAAACCAACGCGTTGGCACAGCTTCCTCAGCACACCGACGTGTTGGCACCACCTATGCAGAAGCCCGACATAGCTTCACCGCCTGGTCAGCAGTCCGACGCCTCTGCTCCTACAGCTCAGCAGTCCATCACGGCAGCACCACCAGCTCAACAGTCTGGTGTAGCTAAACTGTTTGCTCAGTAGCCAGTCGTATCTTCACCTCCTGCTCAGGAGCCTGTCTAGCAACGATCCAGACCTTGCACCAGAAGTACTTCAGGTACCAAGAGGAAAGCGGCCACGGCCACACCCGCGAGGAAGCGGCCCCTGAGACCGAGGAAGAATGCGAATGATAGCCTCTTACTAAAAGCACTCATCACCCAGAACCAAATTACCAGCAAGTTGTTCGAATCGGAGAGTTATACTGGTTCTGACAGCTTGCTCGATGAAGAAGTCGAAAGGATACTTGCTAAAAATAAAGCAGACATACTTGTAGCACGCAAGTACGTCCACGGCAAACCATTTCTTGTTGATGAATACTTAGAGGAGTGCAGTTCCAGTTGCTGCAAGTTACATAAATATTGCATGGTTTCAATGTTAGAAGGTCATAAGGGTCTGCTAGTCCACTACGACAGTAATCATTTCGGTCACGATCAAGGATCCATCAGTGTGGAATTTGAGGACTTTCATCTCTTCTTCAACTTCGATGTGCTTAATATGACTCTTGTTAAATGCTTGATGTTGTAAGTACTTCACCAACTCTGATCAACTTCTCCATACAAGGCTGTAAACGAAAAAAAGCTAACTGTATTGTATTCCTCTCAGGGTATTGATCACGCAAAGAAAAATGGAGGCAGTGTATTTCATAGATCCTCATGTAGCAAATGGCATATTATTACATGGTCGCACAGATGATCGGGAGTGCGCAATTGGCAAGGTCACCAGTATCTTGTGTCGCACGCCCCGTGCAGAACTCTTTCTCTGGCCATATCATGAAGGGTAAGTCAAAAAAGCAACCACACATACATTGTCCGTCTTTCACATTTCATCATAGTTCGTAAGTTCATGGTTTTCTTAATATGTAGCATTCACTGGATCTTGGTAGTCATTGCTCCAAGCCAGAACAGAGTTTACTACCTGGATTCTCTCAAAGATTCAATAAAGCCTCGGGATTTGACGCATCTTTAGCAATTCATGGATAGGTATTGAATTATATGATGTTAAAATTTGCATTCATATCTGGTTCAAGAACTAAGTATGTGGAAATTCATCTTCATTTGCAGTGTGTTGGCATCGTGCATAACTAAACGAGGGAACTAGTTCAAGAGTGCACTACCTCTGCAGCACAAGATCGTTTATCCAGTAATACACCGAAATTCGTTATTTTCGGAAAATGTATCCAAATGTTTGCAAATACCTTTTCTTACGCTACTCTAATGTTCAAGTTTCTAAATAAACCTCTTTCTATTTCTCTCCAAAGAAAAAAATAAACATCTTACACCGGTAAGGTTGCTCCTAACAGGGCAAATACATGACTAATTTTGTACAAAAAATTTCAGTGTCCTCAGCAACAACCAGGGACCAACCTTTGTGGATAGTATGTCTGCAGACACATGATCTCCATCTTCAATTCTACAGATTGCTGTAACGATGCACGTAATTTAGCACCAGTAAGTCTGTATCTTAATTAATAGCTTCTACTCCACTCGTATGGCACATTCTGATCTAAAAATCCTACAGCTCATCTTTGAATCGATGACCCCTGAACTGCTCCTCCCTGGTGAATTGATGGAGGTTAGGAGATTTATCAGCAACTTCTTCCTGAATCACTTCAACAATCCCATTGATGATAATGAAGATTTCAGCATGGTTGTTCCTGAAACAATGAGTAAACATTCAACACGAGTTAGCTGCTAAACATTCAACACGAGTTAGCAGCATTGTTTTCCATGCGATGAGGTCTTCGTATTTCATACACTATGATTATGTACTGCATTTGTCGATAAATCAGTGGAATTTAGCTAGCATTTGTTCAATTGCATATTGTTGCGAATTCTGATGAATGTTCGTCCTGTGAACACTATTTGTTCAATTGCATACTGTGGCGAATTTGCTATTTGCAGGGCAATTCAAATGCGCTATTTTTTCTTTAACCTGGCCATTGATGTGCTAACGGTTCGACTAAATGAGTGTGTGCGATCCAGAACGAAAAGCACACGCCACTCATAGAGGAACCGTCGGTGATACACAACAAATGGCAGACGGTTTTGAGCACTTCTACGTGTGCGTAGGGGCTCTTGAACCGTTTCTGATAGCACATTATCGCACATGAGAGCATAGAGGAAACTGTGCCCAATTCAAAATTCAATCCCACTCGTAAATTGTTCAGGAAACGTGTGCGATGATGTCATGCATGGCAGACGATTGCCATATAATACTCGTGTGCAATGGGCCACATATCGCACACAGTTTCTATGATGGCCCATTGGCCTTAGGTACTATTTCGCAAACGGTCCAATGTGGAACACCATTTGGTTTCCCTGCACAATTAGAAACGTTTGACTTACCAATCCCACATGTGTGCCAAAAATATAGTGTGTGTGATATGTTCGTGCATCGCATACGATTACATTTGACGACACGTCTGCATCAGCGCTCCCTATCGCGGACGGTTTCTGGGTCGTGTGGGAAGCTCCCCCCCCCCCCTATCGCACACACAGGCAAGGCGACAGTTTAAAATTGTGTTGCGAAAAGGGGGTAAAAACCGTTTGTTTAGCAGCTCGCTATACCAGTGGTTCCTTGGCAGCTACACCATCGCGGTGCAGGCTACCGAGGGACGAGATGACAAGATCCTTGCCAACTACTTCCTGTTGGCGCTCAAGCCCAACATCAGTCGTGGTTGATGAACTTGCCGGAGAATTCCATTTCTTCTTGGGCGGATCTATGCCATCAATTCATTGGCGCTTTCCAGGGAGGTCACAAGCTTCCTGGTCAACCCAATGATTTGCATGTGATTCCCCAGAGAGACGGAGAACCCCTCTGCAAGTATATTCAGAGGTTCAGCCGTGTACAGCATAACATCCCTAACGTACGCCCAGCCGCTGTGATCGCCTTGTTCCACACGAACAGGCACAATCGCAGGATGCGGGAAGAGATGGCCATAAACATGGTCAGGGATATCGCCAAGCTCTACGCTCTGGCTGATAAATGTGCATGTGCTGAAGAAGGGAGGCGACTCCCCGGAAAGGATGCAGGTGCGGCAATCGACTCTGAAGATGATGATGCATCCACTCCAAAGAAGAAGGGCCGCAAGCACAAAGGATAAGCTGTTTTAGTAGTTGAGGGGTCAGGGAATCCCGACAAGAAGCCCAAGGCTGAGGGTAGTAGCAAGGAGGTTGCCGTCTATACCTGCGGCCATGAGGCGGCTGCCAGTGAGAAGATTGACAGACCATACTACAAGATTCACCGCACTACAGGCCACAATCTCTAGGAGTGCCGGCAAATTGCGCTTGCCGAGAAGCAAAAGCAAGAGTATGAAAAGTGCGACAAGGAGAAGGCCAAGGACGGTGCTGGTCGATCAAGCAAGTAGAACCGTGGTGGTCGCGGATACCGCCGCTGCAAGGCCAAGCAGCAGAAGGACAAGCCTGCTCGAAGCTGTGACAAGAAGGAAGACGAAGATGGTAGTGATGAGGATGAGGAGGAGTCCAAACAAGATTCCAAAATGCAGTTGACGCCATGTGTGTTGACAGTGGTGCATCTTTGCACTCCTCGCACCGGCAACTGAAGCAGTGGATCCGAGATGTCAATGCGGCGGAGCCAGCAATGGAGTCACAAAAGCCACTGAAGTGGTCTCACACGCCCATCATATTTGACGCTGAGGATCACCCTGATCGTACAACTGAGGTTGGGTGTTTGCCGTTGTTGGTCTCACCAACAATTCGCAACCTCAAAGTCACCAAGATGTTGGTTGACGGTAGGGCTGGCCTGAATTTGATTTCATCTGATGTAATCAAGAGGCTACAAACTCCCAACGGAGATTTAAAGGAGACAGGCACCTTTCAAGGGATCAATCCGGGAAGGATCAAGCCTAAGGGTCAGATTACTTTTCCGGTGATGTTTGGCAGCGAACTAAACTACAGGACAAAGAAGATTGTCTTCGATGTCATCAAGATACCATAGACGTACAACGGGATTCTTGGCCACTCAGCACTGGCGAAATTCATGGCGGCGTCGCATTACGCCTACGATACTCTCAAGATGCCAGGGCCGATGGGTGTACTTACCATCAAGTCAAATCAGAAGGACGCAATCATCTGTGCCGACAAGCTCCACTGGGAGGTAATGGCAGCATCTGCTAAAGAGGCACTTGCTCTTGTCGACAAAGCCCCCGGGGGAGGAAAGAAGAAGAAGACCGGTAAGACCTCCGACAAGGCCTCCAGAAAGCGCACTGAAAAGTACAACATGTCCGTTGAGGAGACAGAGAGCTCTGCCGGCAAGACCAAGAAATCCAGGGCCACTGCACCTGACACGAAGCAAGTTTCAGCAAAGGAGGATGGGACAGGTGGCTCTTTCACCATAAGTGCCACCCTCAATGAAAAATAGGAAAGCGCGCTCGCTGCTTTCTTGTGGGCTAATGTTGATGTGTTTGCTTGGCAAGCATCTGACATCCCCGGTTGTCGGGCCATTGAGAACCAGGGTACCACGGCCCGTCTGCCTATGGCCCAGGAAGTGACGCTTGGCATAGCCCAAGACGCAGCCCACCTAAGGGCACCGTGAAGCGAAGACACCTCACGAGGACCCCTCCTCGAGGAGCGAACCACCAACACTTAGCCGCAGGAGCGGCAGAAAGCCTCACGAGGCCCTCTCATGAGGCGGCCTCCCGAGGCGGCCGCCCAAGGTCGTCCGGGCCTGATGCCTGCCGTGCTGTCCTGTGCCCACTACGTGGGTGATGCACTAGGCGACGAACGGCGGCAGAGGCCGCGCCAGCGGGCGCAGATAGAGAGGCTTTCCTCTTTGGTGCTAAAGGGGCAGCCCCAGCTGCCCTCCTCCAAAGCAAGTCCCAAGGACTGCCCGTTTGGTGAAAGAAGACCAAGACAGCAAGGCGCGCAGGGTGGAGGTCATCACCGAGCCCACTGGCGCGTCATGGATCATGCTTTTGCAGGCGAAGACCAACTTTAGTTAGGATAGCCTGGGCGCATGTCCCTTTTCAAAACCTGCCATGTGTGGCTGCCCTTCCCGCCGAGATTTTCAGGGGAAGAGGACCAGAGCGGCTATAAAGGGGGCAGCGCTGCAATTGTAGAGGGGTTTCAATCAATTCCTGCGTCTCCTACCTTGTACGCGAGAACACTCTCTTGCCCACAGCAATCCCAACACAAGCAGGAGTAGGGTTTTACACCGCAAGGTGGCCCGAACCTGGGTAACCGTCGTGTCCCCTGTCATGCTCTGCGCTCATGTGCTCTCGCCGTAGCCTCGTCGTGGTCACCCTAGGAGTGGTAGGAACTAGACCGCCCCCTGTGCTCGAACCTTTGACTCCGCTAGAGCCCCGATTCCGACATTTGGCGTGCCAGGTAGGGGGCGGCTGCCAGGGTGGCCCAGACGGAGCCGGTCGCCCGTGACGTCCATCGACGCCGCGCCGCCGGCGCGCCACCAACCCCGCTGCGAGGGAGCAGTTGGCTTCCTCCCTCCACCCGTCCGTGCAGGCGGACGGCCACACCGCCACGGCCTCTTCGCTCGCCTGTTGCAATGCGCCGTCCCCACAGGGCGCGCTGCTCATGGCGCGCGAGCTCCTGCGCTACCGCCTCACCGACGCCGGCTACGACGCCTGGCTCGGCCGCATCACCGAGCTCGTCAGCGCCGCTGGAGCTGCCCCGGCGCCCTCTCACTCGCTTCACAATCCGCCATCTCTTGCCGGGGATGTGGCGCACGATGCGCCGCCTCCGCCTCCTCCGCCTAGCGAGGGTGCCAGGCACCACCACAACGCGCGGGCACGTGAGCCGTCCCACGGCGCATCTTCGCCGGACCATGGAGAGCCCAGCTTCCAGATCGTCTGGCGCGCGCCACCCGACGTGCGCCTGCTCCTCGAGCAGCAGCGCCAGCGCAAGACAGGACCATCTAGGAGGTCGCGGCTGCCGGCCGTCAGAACCGTGCCACCCTCGCTGGGGGCGTTCCCTCCAGCTGCGGGGCTGCCGCGCCTTCACCCGCGAGCTGTGCCATGTGGTGTGGCCCACCAAGTTCAAGCCGGACCTGCCTCCGCGCTACGACGGCACCCCCAACCCCGCAGAGTTCCTACAGCTCTATGCCCTGAGCATCGAGGCAGTGAACGGCGACGACAAGGTCATAGCGAACTGGTTTCCCATGGCCCTCAAGGATGGCCCATGCTCATGGCTCATGAACCTCCCCGAAGCGTCCATCTCCTCGTGGGCCGAGCTCTGCCGGCAATTTGTCGCCAATTTCAAGGGCACCCATGAGCGCTCCCTCACGTTCAACGACTTGCGCACCGTGCGCCAGCGCCCTGACGAGACTCTCCGCAAGTACATCCAGCACTTCAGCCAAGTGCGCAACAAGATCCCGTGTGCCTCCGAGGCCGCCATCGTCTCCGCGTTCTCCAACGGCGTCACGGACGTCCGGATGCGCGAGAAGCTCGCCATCAATGATGAGCTCGACTCCGTGCTCGAGCTGTTTGACCTCGCCGACAGGTGCGCCAAGGCCGAAGAAGGCCGTCTCTTCGCTCATAACGACCCCGACGCGGTGCCAGACGTCGCCAAGGCCAAGAGCAAGGACGCCAAGCACAAGAGACCTACCGTGCTCGCGACGGAGCCTGAGCAGAAACGCGGCCGTGAACATGACGAGCCCAAGAAGGACAACGCCCTCTCTGCGCCTACCACAACTCGCACTCCCACAACACCGAGGACTGCCACGAGCTCAAGCTGCTTCACTACGAGCGCCTGGGCCGCCGAGGCAACCGTAACGATCGTGGCACCGGCGGCGGAGGTGGCCGCAATGGCAACTGCTGGGGAGACCGCAACGGTAATGGAAATTACCGCCAGGGCTGGCGCGACCAGCCTCGCGAGGCTGCCTGGCACGACCAGCCTCGTGAAGACAACCCTCAGGCCAACGGCGCTCTTCCACCGTTGTCGCCGCCACCCCGAAGGAACGACGGCAACCAGCCTGACAAGGGCGCTAGAGGCTACCAGGAGCCTCGCGGAGTGGCCTGCATCCTTAGCGGGGCCCAGGTTTCCGCGTCCAACCGCCACTTCAAGCTGTTCTCTCGCGAGGTAAACGCTGCCCTCCCGAGGCCTGAGGCCTCTCGGCCCCTCAAGTGGTCGTAGTACGCAATCACCTTCGACTCCAATGATCACCCAAAGTCTTCAAGCGCCGCGGGCACGGTCCCCATGTCGTGCACCCCCACCATCAGCAACGTCACCGTCACCAAGACGCTCATCGATGGGGGTACTGCCCACAACAGGATCTCCATCGAGACTTTCGAGCAGCTCCAAGTGCCCTACGAGCAGCTGATGCCGACCAGGCCCTTCTCCGGAGTGACTGATGGCTACACCATCCCTGTGGGGCAAGTGCGCCTTCTCGTCACCTTTGGCACCCACAAGAACTACAACACTGAGCTCATCGACTTCGACGTGGCGCACATCGGCCTGCCGTACAACGCCATCCTGGGCTACCTGGCTCTCTCCAAGTTTATGGTGGCGACCCACCACGCCTACAATGTCCTCAAGATGACGGGCTGCAGTGGCATCATCACCGTCTGCTGTGACGAGAAGGACGTGGTCCGCTCCCATGAGAGCGCCTACAAGGCAGCCGCGACCGCCTATCTTGCCGACGAAGACATCTCCGAGCCTCATGAGGCCGCACCCGTGAAGAAGAAGTAGTTACTCTCCCAGGACCGCGCTGAGACGAAGAAAGTGTCGGTGGATGGCAGCGGCTTAGGCCCTGCCTTCACAATCGGCACCGGCCTCTCTCCTGCATAGGAAGACGCGCTCGTCACCTTCCTTCGGGCAAATTCAGACGTGTTCGCCTGGATGGCATCTGATTTGTCCGGTGTACCGAGGGAGGTGATCGAGCACCACTTAGCGGTGTGCCCCAATGCATGCCCCGTGAAACAGAAGGCACGGCGCCAGGCGCCAGAGAAGCAAGATTTTATCGTCAAGGAAGTTCAGAAGCTCCAAGAAGCTGGAATCATCCGTGAGGTGCGCCATCCCGAATGGCTCACCAACCCAGTCGTGGTGCCCGAGAAGTGCGGCAAGGAGCGAATGTGCATCGACTTCACGAGCCTCAACAAGTTCTGCCCTCAAGATCCCTTCCCATTACCACGCATTGACCAGATCGTGGACTCCACCGCCAGGTGTGAGCTGCTATGCTTCCTAGATGCCTTCTCAGACTACCACCAGATCAAGATGGCAACTGAAGATGTGGAGAAAACGGCCTTCATCACCCCCTGCGGCATATTCTGCTACATCTACATGCCCTTTGGCCTCAGGAGTTCCGGAGCCACCTTCCAGAGGCTGATGCGCATCACCTTGGGGCCTCAGATGGGGAGAAACACTGAGGCCTACGTCGACGACATCGTTGTCAAGACTTGCGAGTCCTGGTCCCTCCTCGTGGAGCTCAAGGAGACGTTCAACAATCTGTGCAAGGTCAACCTCAAGCTCAACCCAGACAAGTGTGTCTTCGGAGTTCCCTCTGGCAAGCTGTTTCGCTTCCTGGTCTCCCACCGCGGCATCGAGGCCAATCCTAAGAAGATCAAGGCCATCAAGAAGATGCGTCCTCCCCAGAGCCTCAAGGAGATGCAGCGCCTGGCAGGATGCATGGCTTCGCTTGGGCGATTCATCTCCAAGCTCGGCAAGCGAGCCCTGCCATTCTTCAAGCTCATGAAGAGATCCGGCCCCTTCAAGTAGACTCCCGAGGCCGACGCTGCCTTCGAAGACCTCAAGAGGTACCTCACGAGCCCGCCCATCATGGTCGCGCCACGCTCTCGTGAGCCCTTGCTCCTATACTTGGCGGCCACTTCCCAGACGGCCAGCGCAGCCTTGGTGGCAGTTCGAGAAGAGCTCTTCTGCGCACAGAAGAAGCCTGCCGCGCCGGTGCCGCCCGAGGTCGCGCCATCGCGTGCTGAGATCCCGCCTCAGGAGGCCCTTGGCGTGCCACCTCCCCAGGCCGTGCCTCCACCTACCGAGGGCCCTCCTCTGGAGGCCTCTGATGTGCCACCTCGTGAGCCGCCTCCCGAGCCATCCAAGCCTCATGTGCCTCCCGGGCCCCCTGGAGAGCAAGCTGCTGTGCCAACTACTCGCCTCGTCGAGCACCCTATGTACTTCGTCAGCACAGTGCTGCGGGACACGCGCGAATGCTACCCCATGTAGCAGAAGCTCCTCCTTTCACTCCTCATCGCTTCCAGGAAGCTGCGCCACTACTTCCAGGGCCATCCCATCAAGGTGATCTCATCTTACCCCCTGGAGCAAGTCCTGTGCAGCCCCAACGCCGCTGGCCGTGTCACCGAGTGGAACATCGAGCTGCAGGCCGTCGAGCTAGAATTCTGCACCACGAGGGTAGTCAAGGGTGCAGCCCTGGCTGACTTCGTAGCGGAATGGACGGATCCGCCCCAGGAGAAGCCTCGCAAGGATGAATCCCTCTTTCCTGGGGATGAGGCGCCTGGCGGCAGGACTATGCACTTCGATGGCGCCTTCTCTCGATAGGGCGCGGGGGCTGGCGTCATGCTCACTTCGCCGACGGGAGACAAGCTCTACTACGCTGTCCAACTCTGCTTCAAGCACGACGACAAGGTCTCCAACAACATTGTGGAGTACGAACGCCTCATCGCCGGCCTCAAGGCTGCTTTCACTCTTGGCATCAAGCGCCTCACCATCAAGGGCGATTCTCAGCTCCTCGTCAACTTCTCCAACAAAAGCTACAAGCCCAAGGACGAGCACATGGCCGCCTATCTGGAAGAGGTACGTAAGCTCGAGAAGCGTTTCCTTGGCCTGGAGCTCCAGCACGTCCCCCGCGGTAGCAACAAGGAAGCCGATGACATCGCCAAGCGAGCATCTCGCCGTCAGCCTCAGAACCCCGGCATCTTCGAGGAAAGGCTCTTCAAGCCATCAGCTACACCACCTGCCGTGAGCGCTACGCTGCTTCATGAAGAGCTCCCATCCGCACCACCCATGGGTGCACCAGACTGTGGCCCAGCCTCAGGTGCCCGCCTGCTGCTGGCGCTAGAGCCTCAAGAGGACAGCTGGGCTGCTAAGTTCAAGGCCTACTTGCTTCACGGCACCCACCCGGAGAAGGACTCAGAGGCGGAGTGTGTGGCTCGCCAGGCCACCGCCTACTATCTGAAGTATGGCAAGCTGTACCGCAGGTGCCCCAATGGCGTCTCGCTGCGGTGCATCTCTGAAGAACAAGGTCGCGAGCTGCTCGCCGACATCCATGGAGGAGACTGTGACCACCACTCTTCATCACGCACCCTCGTTGGCAAGGTGTTCCGCAGCGGCTTCTACTGGCCCACCGCGCTTCACGATGCCACCGAGCTTGTCCAATCCTGTGAAGCTTGTCAATTCCATGCCAAGCAAATCCACCAGCCATCACAAGACCTCCAGACCATTCCTCTCTCATGGCCCTTCACGGTCTGGGGGTTGGATATCCTGGGACCCTTCCCTCGCACAGCTGGCGGCTACCGCTACCTCTACGTCGCCATCAACAAGTTCACCAAGTGGGCGAAGATCGAGCCCGTGCGCACCATCCCGACAGGCTCTGCCGTCAAGTTCATCAAGGGCCTCATGAGCTGCTTTGGCATCCCCAACCGCATCATCACTGACAACGGCTCCCAGTTCACAATCGGCCTCTTCAAGTCATACTGCGCCAGCCTCGGCACGCAGATCTGCTACACCTCTGTGGCGCACCCATGAAGCAACGGCCGGGCCAAGCATGCGAATGCTGAGGTCTTCAAGGGCCTCAAGACAAGAAGCTTCAAGAAAATTCTTGAAGCCTGTGGCAAGGGCTGGCTCGACGAGCTACAGTCTGTGCTATGGTCGATCCGCACAACGACAACCAAGCCTACCGGCGAGACTCCCTTCTTCCTCGTCTATGGAGCTGAAGCAGTCCTTCCTTCTGAGCTCAAGCACGGCTCTCCGTGAGTCCTCACCTTTAATGAGGCTCGTCAGGATGGCTCGCGAGAGGCCGACCTGCTGGTCCTCGAGGAAGCCCGTCGCCAGGGCGCCCTGCGCGCCGCAAGATACCAGCAGGCTTTGCGTCCCTATCATAGCCGCAACATATGCCCGCGCACCCTCGAAGCCGGCGATCTCGTCCTGAGAAGGATCCTCTCCAGAGAAGGACTCCATAAGCTCTCACCCATGTGGGAAGGCCCTTTCAGGGTTGCTCATGTCTCTAGGCCCGGCGACGCCCGGATGGAGATGGAGGACGGAGTTCCTGTGCCCAACACATGGAACATCCAACTCCTCCACAAGTTCTACCCATGACCCTCACGCGTACGAACGAAGTGGAGCTATACACACTCCGAAGCCTCTCATTGTGTTCGCCTGATGGGCCCGCGAGAGCTCCCGCCCACATCTCAGTGGACGCCCCATGCTCCGAGCTGGCGGAATGTCCCACGCCTAGTGGAAGCCCCATGCTTAGAGCTGGCGGAACAATCGAGCTGAGGGTGCCCCACGGGCTGCACCAACCTCATGCTGACCCGTGCCGGACACGGCAGCCGCATCTCTTTTTGGTTGTGTAATGAACTTATTATTAGGCCGTAGTAAAGCTTTATTTCCTAAGATATTTTATGTGTTTGGTATATTGCCTGCCTCAGGAGCCATGCGTGCTCACGACCTTCCTCCTGCGCATCACACGAGCGGGGGCTGGACACGGTGCCTGTGCTCGGGTCAGTCCCAGCAGGGCTGCAAAACCCAAGTGATTGAGCTCTGGCTCATGGGCCTGCTCTCATGCACGCCACCTCACCAAGGTCCTTGGTGTCTTGACTCCTCACGTGATGCCCACGAGCAAGCTAGCAAGCGTGCACCGCTCCCCCTGTTGTGAAACCTACCGATATGAAGTTGTCACAGGAACAAGGCATGTGGAGGGCCTCGCGAGCACTGCCTCGGGAGGTAGCTCGCGACAAGACACCTCTGTACGCCCTCAGGGAGCCTCGTGAGCGCTGCCTCGTGAGCCAACTCGTGACGGCTGTCTCCACCAAGCGCTAGCGGGAGGCCCCACGGGCAAGAGCCTCGCGAGGCGCACTCCGCGACCACGACACGCCAAGCGACACTCGAAAAGAGCTAAGTACAAAAACACCTCACGATCCATTCTCAGCGCCTCTCAGGCTCTCCTCTCCCCACAACCTCGCTAAGTGCTGGCGTTTCCTCCTTCGCGCAAGCCGCTTGCATGTTAAAGGGGGGCTTCCTGAGCATCGCGCCTCAGGAGCCCTTACCGCCCCTCCGTGCCCTACACCTCCTGGCCTTGTCCAAGCAACGCGACCTGACATACCAGCGACGGCTGTAGCCCGCTCGGGGGCTGGGTCCTGATGACGTAGAGCATCAAGGCAAGCAAGGAAAGGAAAATAGGCCTCACGAGAGGACCTTGATACGTCTCCAACGTATCTATAATTTTTGATTGTTCCATGCTATTATAGTATCAATCTTCGATGTTTTATATACACTTACAAGCAATTATATATCATTTTTTGGGACTAACCTATTAACTTAGTGCCCAGTGCCAGTTGCTGTTTTTTGCCTATTTTTGGTTTTTCAGAATATTAGTACCAAATGAAGTCGAAATGCCACGAAACTTTTTGGAGAATTTTTTTGGACATATGAGACCCTGGAAGCTTCGGGAGGGGACGAGAAGATGGAGTAGTGGCCCACGAGGCACCAGGGCGCTCCTAGGGGGTGGGGGGTGCCCTGGTAGCTCGTGGGGCCCACATGGCTCCATTTGACCTAACTCCGCCTCTATAAATTCTCTAAAATCGGGAACCAACAGAGAGTCCACGAAATACTTTTTCCGCCGCCGCAAGTTCCTGTTCTCGACAGATCCCATCTGGAGGCCTTTTTCGGCACTCTGCTGGAGGGGGATTCAACCACGGAGGGGCTCTACATCAACCTTGCTACCCTTCCGATGATGCGTGAGTAGTTTACCACAGACCTACTGGTCCATAGTTAGTAGCTAGATGGCTTCTTCTCTCTATTTGATCTTCAATACAATGATCTCCTCGATGTTCTTGGAGTTCTATCCGATGTAATCACTTTTTTGCGGTGTGTTTGTTGGGATCCGATGAATTGTGAGTTTATGATCAGATTATCCATGAATATTATTTGAGTTTTCTCTGAACTCTTTTATGCATGTTTGTTATAGCTTCGTATTTCTCTCCGATCTATTGATATGGTTTGGCCAACTAGATTGATTTCTCTTGCAATGGGAGAGGTGCTTTGTAATGGGTTCGATCTTGCGGTGCTCAATCCCAGTGACAGTAGGGGACATGACATGTATTGTATCATTGCTATTAAGGATAAAAAGATGAAGTTTATTCATGCGTGAGTTTACTTTGTCTACATCATGTCATCTTGCTTAAGGCGTTACTCCGTTCTTTATGAACTTAATACTCTAGATGCATGCTGGATAGCGGTCGATGGGTGGAGTAATAGTAGTAGATGCAGAATCGTTTCGGTCTACTTGTCCTGGACGTGATGCCTATATACATGATCATTGCCTTGGATATCGTCATGATTATTTGCTTTTCTATCAATTGCCCAACAGTAATTTGTTTACCCACCGTTTGCTATTTTCAAGAGAGAAGCCTCTTGTGAAAACTATGGCCCCCGGGTCTACCTTTATCATATATTGAAAATCTAAAAATACCTTGCTGCAATTTTACTTTATTTATTTTATTTTTTATTTTTGTTCGATCTATCTATCTATCTATCACCATACAATTTAATCTTGTAATTAACTGTTAAGGGATTGGCAACCCCTTGTTCGCGTTGGGTGTGAGGATTTGTTATTTTGTGTGCAGGTGCTGCTAATGAGTTGTTGCGTGATTCTCCTACTGGATTTATAACCTTGGTTTCATAACTGAGGGAAATACTTATCTCTACTGTACTGCATCATCCCCTCCTCTTCGGGGAAATCCCAATGCAGCTCACAAGTAGCAGAAAGAATTTCTGGTGCCATTGTCGAGGAGACATCATCAACATCTATCAAGTACTTACGCATAAACTTTCATCTCCTTGCATTTATTTTGTTTGCCTTTGCCTCTCCTTTTCATCTCCCCCCACTTCTAGTTTTTTTTACAAAAATACAAAAATATTTTCCGTTTCCCGTTTTTCTCGTTTGCTCGTTTTATCGTTATGGCTAGTTCTTCCCTTTTTATGTGTACCCCTGAAAATGAAGTTCTTAATTTTAAGCAAAGTGGAGGAGAAAATTTAAAAGATGCTTGGTATAGGATTTGCGGTGCTCATAATAGATCAACTCGGATGCAATCTACTACCGTCCTTCTTCGCAATTATTATGTGGGTGCTACTACTTGGTATAGATTTTTACTAGACACTATCACTGGAGGAAATTTCTTGAGTAGTCACCCTATGGATGCTTTCAATGCTATGGGAAATTTAGTAGGATCACCATCTATCACTATTAATGAAACCGTCTTAACCTTGGAACATGTTATGCAAAGGTTAGATGTTATTGAAAATAAAATGCCTACCATAGAGCATATTGAAAATTTAGATAAAAAGATTCACAATCATGTTACTCAGTTTGGATCAAAGGTAGGGATTACTCTTAAGATGCTAAAAGAGAAAGAACCGATAATTAATGAAAGGATGGAACAAAGTCCCGCTAGGATTGATAAGTTGGAAGAAATTATTAATAATTTGGGTTCCGCTTTTTCTTCCGCTAAAACTATTGAAAAGACTCCTCCTAGCAAGAATTGCAAGTTTGTATATGTTCCTAAAAACAAGGGTGCTACACCCAGCAGCCACAGCGAAGATCTTAAAATGATTAGTGTCTACCGCAATTTTGTTGAATTGATAAAGAAACCCACTTATGAGAATAAATTCCTTAACTTTGTTCCTAGGAGCGTGATCATTAAAAATATGCATGCTAGAACTCCTAGGAAATATGGATGTGTGATTGAGGAATTGGAAACCAAAGATGACAATACTTGAAACTATGCATTATGCCTAGCTAGGGGCATAAAACAATAGCGCTAGTTGGGAGGCAACCCAATAGTTATCTTAATTTTTGTGTTTAGTTTTCTGTTTTCTTGTGTGCACACAATTATTCTACTGTTATGATTGTGTTTTTATGTTTTAATTAGTGTTTGTGCCAAGTAAAGCCTTTGGGATGATTTGGATGATAGTTGACTGGATTCTGTGCAAAAACAGAAACTTTTGTGTCCAGTGCAGAGATTATTAAAAATCACTAGAGCGTAAAAAAATTCTGAATTTTTTGCACATGATTAATATACAAATTGCCCACGTTTTCCTAATTTTTCAGAATTTGTGGAGTTACAGAAGTATGGTTAATGTTCATATTGCTACAGACTGTTCTGTTTCTGACAGATTCTGTTTTTGATGCATTGTTTTGCTTGTTTTGATGAAACTATGGATTGTATCGAGGGGTATAAGCCATGGAGAAGTTATAATACAGTAGGTATAATTCAAAAATAAAATATGAATGGGTTTGCAACAGTACTTAAACTAGTGATTGCTTTATTATACTAACGGATCTCACGAAGGTTTTGTTGAGTTTTGTGTGATTGAAGTTTTCAAGTTTTGGGTGAGATCACGATGGATGAAGGAATAAGGAGTGGCAAGAGCCTAAGCTTGGGAATGCCCAAGGCACCCCAAGGTAATATTCAAGGAAGACTGAAGCGTCTAAGCTTGGGGATGCCCCGGAAGGCATCCCCTCTTTCTTCTACCAACTATCAGTAATTTTACTTGGAGCTATATTTTTATTCGTCACATATCATGAGTTTTGCTTGGAGCGTCGTTTATTATATGAGTCTTTGCTTTGTTTTCTTTTTAGTTTATCACAATCATCTTTGCTGGACACACTTATTTGAGAGAGCCATACGTTTATCATGATTTGTTAGAATGCTCTATGTGCTTCACTTAAATCTTTTGAGCTAGGCAGTTGCTCTAGTTCTTCACTTATATCTTTTTGAGCACGGCGGTGATTAAATTTTGAAGAAATACATGCACTCTCATGCTTCACTTATATTATTTTTAGAGTTGATAAGATTAAATTTTGAAGAAATATTTGCACTCTCATGCTTCACTTATATCTTTTTGAGAGTTGATAATAGTAACGGTAATTTGCACAAGATATGAATTTGGTCCCAAAGTGATGAATATTCAAGAGGGATATAATAAAAACTTTCATATAGATCATTGGATATGATAAGTTTGATTCCTTGCAATAGTTTTGCGATATGGAGATGATAATATTTGAGTCATGTTAGTGAGTAATTGTGATTTAGTAAGAATATTAGTGTTAAGGTTTGTGATTCCCTATGCATGCACATAAAGTCAATAGTTATGCAACGAAATTATATCCTACTTATGGTGCATTAGTCAGTGTTAGTTATGTTCAATGCATGTTTATGACCGTTTTCGCTTTTTGGTTGGTCGCTTCTCAATCTATTTGCTAGCCTTCATTTGTACTAAGCGGGAATGCTGCTTGTGCATCCAACTCCTTAAACCCAAAGTTGTACCAAATGAGTCCACCATAACTACCTATATGCAGTATTTTCTTGCCGTTCCAAGTAAATTTGCACGTGCCAACTCTAATTTTTCAAAATAATTTTCCGTTTTGTGTGCCTGTACCACTCATGAAGCGGCAGGGGGTGGCCAAGATTTTCCATGCTAGGTGTGTTATTCTCATGATGAGTGTTTATTCACTTGTCATTGCACGAGAAAGTGCCAAGGTATTAGGGATGCCCAGTCCTGAAATAAAAAAAAATATGATGATAATAATAAGTTCCTTGGAAAGTGTTGGTATGGAAGGCAGCCGTGGATACGGCTAGCCATGGATTGTGAAAGAATTGTGGAAAGGAAATAAACTTTATTTTCTGTTTGGGAACCGCCTATAACGTGTCTAGCATGGAAGATATTGGGAATTCTTAGCCGTTTTCATTGACAGGAAAAGCATGCCTCTCAAAATAATTTTATCTCTCTAATTTAAGCCTTGAGCTCTGGCACCTCTGCAAATCTCTGTTTCCCTCTGCGAAGGGCCTATCTAATTACTTTTATGCAATTTTTATTTTTATTTTGAGTCTCCATCTTCTCTTACAAAGCACCAACTAGAGAGCACTATTGTCATACTTGTGCATTGGGTGTAGCTAATATTGAGTGTGTTTCATGAATGGATCAATGATTGAGCATAATGGGCTAGGCATAACTTTCTTTAGCATTGATATTTTGAAAGACATGGTTGTTTGTTAGTATGCTTGAGTATTTATGTCTTCATGTCAAACTATAGACTATTGCTTTGAATCATTCAAGTCCAAATATCCATGTTACAAAAGAAAAGAGTATATGACGAATAAGATAAGTAGCATTCAACATCAAAAAATCTGTTTTTATCATTTACCTATTCGAGGACGAGCAGGAATTAAGCTTGGAGATGCTTGATACGTCTCCAACGTATCTATAATTTTTTATTGTTCCATGCTATTATAGTATCAATCTTGGATGTTTTATATACACTTACAAGCAATTATATATCATTTTTTGGGACTAACCTATTAACTTAGTGCCCAGTGCCAGTTGCTGTTTTTTGCCTCTTTTTGGTTTTTCAGAATATCAGTACCAAATGAAGTTCAAATGCCACGAAACTTTTTGGAGATTTTTTTCTGGACATAAGAGACCCTGGAAGCTTCGGGAGGGGATGAGAAGATGGAGCAGTGGCCCACGAGGCACCAGGGCGCGCCCTGGTAGCTCGTGGGGCCCACGTGACTCCATTTGACCTAACTCCATCTCTATAAATTCTCTAAAATCGGGAAACAAACAGAGAGTCCACGAAATACTTTTACCACCGCTGCAAGTTCCTGTTCTCGAGAGATTCCATCTGGAGGCCTTTTTTGGCACTCTGCCAGAGGGGGATTCAACCACGGAGGGGCTTTACATCTACCTTGCTTCCCTTCCGATGATGCGTGAGTAGTTTACCACAGACCTACCGGTCCATAGTTAGTAGCTAGATGGCTTCTTCTCTCTATTTGATCTTCAATACAATGATCTCCTCGATGTTCTTGGAGTTCTATCCGATGTAATCACTTTTTGCGGTGTGTTTGTTGGGATACGATGAATTGTGAGTTTATTATTAGATTATCCATGAATATTATTTGAGTTTTCTCTGAACTCTTTTATGCATGATTGTTATAGCTTCGTATTTCTCTCTGATCTATTGATTTGGTTTGGCCAACTTGATTGATTTATCTTTCAATGGCAGAGGTGCTTTGTAATGGGTTCGATCTTGCGGTGCTCAATCCCAGTGATAGTAGGGGACATGACACATATTGTATCATTGCTATTAAGGATAAAAAGATGGGGTTTATTCATGCGTGAGTCTACTTTGTCTACATCATGGCATCTTGCTTAAGGCGTTACTCCGTTCTTTATGAACTTAATACTCTAGATGCATGCTGGATAGCGGTCGATGGGTGGAGTAATAGTAGTAGATGCAGAATCGTTTCGGTCTACTTGTCTCAGACATGATGCCTATATACATGATCATTGCCTTGGATATCGTCATGATTATTTGCTTTTCTATCAATTGCCCAACAGTAATTTGTTTACCCACCGTATGCTATTTTCAAGAGAGAAGCCTCTAGTGAAAACTATGGCCCCCGGGTCTACCTTTATCATATATTGAAAATCCTAATAATACCTTGCTACAATTTTACTTTATTTATTTTATTTTGTATTTTTGTCCGATCTATCTATCTATCACCATACAATTTAATCTTGCAATTAACCGTCAAGGGATTGACAACCCCTTGTTCGCGTTGGGTGCGAGGATTTTTTATTTTGTGTGCAGGTGCTGCTAACGAGTTGTTGCATGATTCTCCTATTGGATTGATAACCTTGGTTTCATAACTAAGGGAAATACTTATCTCTACTGTACTGCATCATCCCCTTCTCTTCGGGGAAATCCCAACGCAGCTCACAAGTAGCAGACCTCACGAGGAAGCATACATTGTAGCAAATCATAAAGTACTTGAACAAAAGACATTGTTTTTTACGCCCCACGGGGCCACATCGATCTATTACAAGAACAAAGAGAAGGGCCAAAGAGGAACATGGCACGTCTTCAAGATCCGACTCGGGCGCTACCTGCGCCTAGTCGGAATCTTCGTCTTCACTCTTGATGCGCGAGGAGCCTTCGTCGCTTTTGCCCCCGCTGCTGGAGTTAGTGCTGCCATCGCTGTCTCCCTCGCCGGAGGAGTCGGAACCACTGCCACTCTCGCTCTCCGTGCAGCACTCCATGCGGGTGCCGGAGGCTCCAAAAAACTTCACGAAGAGGGTGGCGGCTCCGTCGTACTTGAACTGGAGGAGATTCCCCCGCCTTAGGCCACGGGCGCGGGCAAAAGACTTCCACCCCCGCTTCAGGAACATGAAGCCAGTGGAGGAGAACTCGGTCGCCACCCAGGAGTGACCATTGCAGCAGTCGTCCGCCTGCAGCCATAGTCCCAAGGGCCCGCTGTCCTCCATCGCTCGCGCAAAGGAAACAGGGAGCTGGAGCAAGCTGCGGGGTCGACGATGCAGCCCCATGATGAACTCATGCGCCGCCACCACCATGTGGGCTCCCGCCTGAGGAGGACGGGCGGCCGCCCCACCATGGCCGCCTCAGCCGCGGGCGTCGCGCCCTCCATGACCCTGGCGGCGGCCCTTCCGCGAATGCTAGGGCTGGCCTTGGCGGCCGCCGAGGAGCGCCCCCAGCCCCGAGGGGGAACCCTCGCGGCAGCGGCGGATGCGCAGGCTCTCCCTCTCCCCGTCGCCATCGTAGCAGTGGTCCTGGGAAAGAGCAAGGAAGAGTGAAGGATTGAAGAAGGGGTGAGGCAGAGGTAGAAGATGGGCGGTGGAGGTCTCTACCTTTCCTCCGCTCCTTTTATAACACCCTATGGGGATGCCCCCCCTGCCGCTCCGTCTTGTTCGACACAGGGAATTGAGGAAGTAGAAGGGAAGCAATGATAGCCCTGTGCCCCACGTGGGCAGGCTTCATGGCAGGCGCAGGCGGTTACCAAGGCGTAGTGGGGGAAGTGAGGGCATCCCACATCCCATTGTGCGCCACGCGTCGAACCTGGGCACCGCAGACTGTCAGGGCCCGCGCCGTTTCGCTCCCAATGGGGGGGAACATGCGCGCCATGGGCTCGGGGGCTACTGTCGGGCCATTGGGAACCAGGGTACCACGGCCCGTCTGCCTGCGGCCCAGGAAGCGACGCTTGGCACGGCCCAAGACGTAGCCCACCTAAGGGCGCCGCGAAGCGAAGACACCTCGCGAGGCGCCAGCCTCACGAGGACCCCTCCTCGAGGAGCGAACCACCAAGATTTAGCCGCAGGAGCGGCAGAAAGCCTCGCGAGGCCCTCTCGTGAGGTGGCCTCCCGAGGCGGCCGCCCAAGGTCGTCTGGGCCTGATGCCTGCCGCACTGTCATGTGCCCACCACGTGGGTGACACGCTCGGCGATGAACGGTGGCAGAGGCTGCGCCAGTGGGCGCAGACAGAGAGGCTTTCCTCTTTGGTGCTAAAGGGGCAGCCCCAGCTGCGCTCCTCCAAAGCAAGTCCCAAGGACTGCCCGTTTGGTGAAAGAAGACCAAGACAGCAAGGCGCGCAGGGCGGAGGTCATCACTGAGCCCACCGGCGCGTCATGGATCATGCTTTTGCAGGCGAAGACCAACTTTAGTCAGGATAGCCTGGGCGCCTGTCCCCTTTCAAAACCTGCCATGTGTGGCTGCCCTTCTCGCCGAGATTTTCAGTTGAGGAGGACCAGGGCGGCTATAAAGGGGGCAGCGCTGCCATTGTAGAGGGGGCTTCAATCGATTCCTTCTTATCCTACCTTGTACGCGAGAACACTCTCTTGCCCACCGCAATCCCAACACAAGCAGGAGTAGGGTTTTACACCGCAAGGTGGCCCGAACCTGGGTAACCGTCGTGTCCCCTGTCGTGCTCTGCGCTCTTGTGCTCTCGCCGTAGCCTCGCCTTGGTCACCCTAGGAGCGGTAGGAGCTAGACCACCGCCAGTGCTCGAAACTTTGGGTCCGCCGGAGCCCTGATCCCGACACCGGTGTTCCCAGGGAAGTACATGAGCACCACCTTGCCGTCTGTCCCCATGCAAAGCCTGTTAAGCAGAAGGTCAGAAAGCAAGCCTTGGAGCGGCAAGAATTTATTGCCCAAATAATTCAAAAGCTAGAAGTAGCAGGTTTAGTTAGAGGTGTGCTACACCCAACTTGGTTAGCCAACCCAGTGGTTGTCCAGAAAGCAAATGGAAAAGGGAGGCTTTGTATCGATTTCACTGATCTAAATAAATCTTGTCCAAAAGACTATTTTCCTTTGCCGCGGATTGATCAAATTGTGGACTCTACTGCTAGCTGTGATTTACTCTCTTTTCTTGACGCCTACTCTTGTTATCATCAGATTTTTATGGCCAAGGAAGATGAGGAGAAAATAGCGTTCATCACTCCATGTGGCATGTATTGCTTCATACGTATGCCTTTCAGATTGAAAAGTTCCGTAGCAACATTTGCTAGGGCTGTCCAAATTGGTTTTGAGACCCAATAGCACAGAAATGTGGAAGCCTATATGGATGATATGGTGGTTGAAAGATCGTGGATGTCGCCTAGAGGGGGGGGGGGTGAATAGGCGCTTTAAAATAATTACGGTTTAGGCTTAAACAAATGCGGAATAAAACTAGCGTTTAATTTGTCAAGCACAAAACCTAAATCGACTAGGCTCACCTATGTGCACCAACAACTTATGCTAAGCAAGATGAACAACTAAGTGATAGCAAGATATATAACTAGAAACAATATGGCTATCACAAAGTAAAGTGCATAAGTAAAGGGCTCGGGTAAGAGATAACCGAGGCACGCGGAGACGACGATGTATCCCGAAGTTCACACCCTTGCGGATGCTAATCTCCGTTTGGAGCGGTGTGGAGGCACAATGCTCCCCAACAATGCCACTAGGGCCACCGTATTCTCCTCACGCCCTCGCACAATGCAAGGTGCCGTGATTCCACTAAGGGACCCTTGAGGGCGGTCACCGAACCCGTACAAATGGCAACCCTTGAGGGCGGTCACCGAACCCGTACACTTTGGCAACCCTTGGGGGCGGTCACCGGTACCCGTCAAATTGCTCGGGGCGATCTCCACAACCTAATTGGAGACCCCGACGCTTGCCCGGAGCTTTACACCACAATGATTGAGCTCCGAGGCACCACCAAGCCACCAAGCCGTCTAGGGCGCCAAGGCACCCAAGAGGAACAAGCTCTAGGGTGCCCAAACACCCAAGAGTAATAAGCTTCTCAACTACTAACTTCCACGAATCCCGCGGAGAACTCAAACCGATGCAACTAATGCAATGGCAAGGGCACACGGAGTGCCCAAGTCCTCCTCTCCCAAATCCCACCAAAGCAACAAAAGCTATGGAGGAAAATGAGAGGAAGAACGAAGAAGAACACGAAGAACTCCAAGAACTAGATCCAAGGGGTTCCCCTCACTTAGAGGAGAAAGTGATTGGTGGAAATGTGGATCTAGATCTCCTCTCTCTTTTCCCCCAAAAACTAGCAAGAATCCATGGAGGGATTGAGAGAAAGCAAAGCTCTAGAAAGTCAACAATGGAGGAGAGAGAGCTTAGAAGAGATGAGAAAACCGTTGGGGAAGAAGACCCCTTTTATAGGGCCACCCCAAATCCAACCGTTACCCGTGCTGGACGCGTACAAGCGGTACTACCGCTCTTGCGAGCGGTACTACCGCTTAAGCGGTAGTAATTCAAAAACAGCAGGCGAGAACACGGGACTGGAGCGGTAGTGCCGCACCAAGCGGTACTACCGCTCAACTAAGCGGTACTACCGCTAGAGGGAAAAGTGGTAACAGAAACTCGCACACAGGGAAAACCCCAAGCGGTAGTGGAAGCGGTAGTAGGGGCGGTAGTACCGCGCAAGCGGTACTACCGTTCTAGTACCGCTCTACTACCGCTAGAGGGAAAAGTGGTAACAGAAACTCGCACAGAGGAAAAACCCCAAGCGGTAGTGGAAGCGGTAGTAGGGGCGGTAGTACCGCCAGAGCGGTACTACCGTGCTACTACCGCTCTACTACCGTGAATGGCAATCTGGCAACAGAAAGTTGCACGCTCGGGGAAACCCCAAGCGGTAGTGCCACGGAAGTACCAGCGGTACTACCGCATAAGCGGTACTACCGTGGGCACCAGCGGTACTACCGCTTGCAAGCTACTGAAAATCCACAGAAACAGAGGATACAAATAAAACCAGAACTGCCATAACTTCTGCAAATGAGCTCCGAATTGAGCAAACTCAAGCTTGTTGGATAGAAGACAACGAGTACTATCCAAGCTTGTTGGTTATAATAAGAAGTGGCAGGGGAGATATGCCTAACATATAGAGATGAGAAACCTCTATGAATGAAGAACCGGCATAAACTCCAACATCGAAAACATCATAGAAGATGCATATATGAACTCCGTTTTCGATGAACTCGAGCTTGTCATGAAGATGACCAAAAGCTCAAAGACTCACAAAGAGAAACACCAAACACAAACCAAGAAAGATGATGCAAGGATGCAATGGTTTGAGCTCTCTACGAATGATACGATAAAGCTACTCACTTGAGAGCCCCCCTTGATAGTACGGCTATCGATCCTATAACCCGGTCTCCCAACTACTACCATGAGACCGGTAAAATAGAAAACCTATCAAGGGCAAACCTTTGCCTTGCGCATAGTCCACTTGAGCTAGATGATGACGATCTTGACCTCCTCAAGTTGGACCACCTTTCTTGATTGCGCCGGCTCGATGAAGACTAGTTGATTGCTCCCCCATACTCCACTATGGGTGAGCCACTCTTCGGCACATCTTCACAAGTCCATTGTCACCACAATGGACAGCAAGCTTCAAGCATGTGATCTCTTCGTGATGCTCCACTTGAACTTGCACACCGCAATCTTGATGACGATCACCACTTGATGTCATCCTCCATGGGTTGTGTGATATCTTCCTTTTGATACACGCCCATGGAAACAAACCTAACCCCACAAAGAACTCTTGCATAGAACATGGGTTAGTACACAAAGCGTAATGGACAATGCTTACCATACCGTGAGATCACTTGATCCCACTCGGTACATCTTCTACGCTTTGTGTGTTGATCAACTCGAATCACTCTTCATATTTAGTCTTGATCAACCTTGAATCTTTCCAACTCTCTTCATTAGGATGATGTCTTGAAGGTAAACATGAATGTTCACACAATCTCCTTCTTCAAGACATGCTTGCAATAGGCTCATCTCTTACATGACCAATCTTTGGATAACTCCATGAATAACCTTGGTCAACACATATTCTTCTTCAAATCACCTTGAGACCAACAAATGGTCTACAAGCAAAGCCTATGGACAAACCCTTCAAATATAACTCAAGGCAACCATTAGTCCATAGAGATTGTCATCAATTACCAAAACCAAACATGGGGGCAGCACATGTTCTTTCAGTGGTCAAAACCAAGGACAAGTGATGCGGAGCATCCCCATGGACTCACCTACGTCGCCTCAAGTGCCATGAGGACCGATGACACGAGCACGAGCAAGAGCAATTGAGAAGGAGGTGACATCACTCCTCTCACAATTTCCCTTTGATGCACATGAGAATTGGATGCTACCTCAAATGGAGATGTTATGCATACTCAGGTACCACGAGGATCGTCTTGGAGAAGCTAACGGCCATGGACGATCGAAGGAGGAAGAGGAGAGAGTAGGAGAAGAAGCAAGGCAGCTAGACAGCAGCAGCCCGAATGATCCGGATCGGTGCCCGGATCATCCGGCTACATGGCGCGCCGGCAACAGCAAGCATGCCCACGAAGCCAGATCATCCGGACGATGCACGGATGTCCAGACCCAGGCCCGGATGTCCAGCCCTCCCGCTGCTGTTTTGACCCGCCCGGACGTTCGGGCGCCCGCCCGGATCATCCGAGCTCTCGACAGCCGGATCTTCTGGGCCAGCACCCGGATCGTGTGAGCCCCACCCCCCCCCCCCCCCCCCGTTTCAGCCCATGTGTACTGTGGCCCGAGGCCCATATGTGTATTTCATCCCCATGACTATAAGTACTCCCTCTCCCCCATGTTTTTAGGGTTAGCAAAGTATTGGACTTAGAGTTTAGAGCTTTGCTCCTCCGTACCTCTCCTTCGGAGATCAAGACCTCCTCGTGGAGAAGATCCACTCCGGATATCAAGACCTCGACTCCTCTCCGGATCAGGATGAACTAGCTACCGTGTATCCTCCCGTGTTGACTTTGTATCGTGATTCATCATATGTGTATGTGGATCTAGTGCATGTGTGATTTGTGATTGTGTCAATTGAGTGCTTGTGTTCTTCGTGTTCTTGCCTTTTCCCCCTCCAATTATGAAAAGATCCATGAACTAGGGTTTCACCCTACATCATCTTGGATCAGAGCCACGTTGATTCACAATTTGGAGTCCATCCCCTCCACTTTCTACCTTCAATTTTGTGTTTTTCCCCAATTTCAAAAATTCCCCACAAAAATAACCCCCATTTTTTTGTGATTTGTGAGTTTGATGATGTTTTGTTGTTTTTGATCCGTGGATTTCGTGTGTTGCAAGTGGATCTACCGTTCCCCATCCTTTCCCACAGTTAAAACCCTCGAAAATCAAAAAAAAATCAGGAATCCCCCCCCCCTCCCGAGCCGTCCCCGAGCAGAATTGACCTGCCCGGATCATCCGGCTGCTCGCCCGGATCATCCGGCCTGGACCGGATCAGCCGGACGTGGACCCGGATCATCCGGCCTCCACTGAACCCGTGCTGAATTTTTTTCCAGCCACGTTTAGCCACCACCACCGCTTCCACTTGGATTCCCCGAGCTCCACCATCGCCCCACCACTACCCCATACCTACCTAGACCACCACCACCATCCCGACAACTTCGTTTGCCATTTGCTTTGAGATTTTGCATTGCGGTTTTCTTGTGTACTAGTGTGTTTCGGCTATCTAGGCCGGTTCGACATTAACTTCACCGCCATGCATCATCGCCACGGACTCGACTTCGACAACGACCGCATCTTCACCATCGTGACCACACCACTGTAAGCAAGGACGGTAACCTCGACGACAACTCATTTCTTCCCTTGCCATTGCATTGTAACCCAAAAGCCCTCTTTTGAGTCGCTTTCCTACGATACTAGCCATTGAGTATTGCCGGGCAACGATAACTTGTGCACTCTAGTGTTACCAATATATCATCATATCATCTCTTGTGCCAAAATTTTGTTCCCGCATATACATCATTGCTACCATTGTGAGAGCATATCGCATAAGTGGCCAAAATAAAAAGAGCAAAAGGAAGGAAGCTTTTAAGCAACAAGAAAAGAGCCACAACAAGCTTGTAAACAATAGCCATAGCATCGACACATTACATATCATATTTGATGATCTTGGATCATTGTGACACGTTCACCGGGACTAATACATACAAGCAGAGTTGAGATTGAAGTTGATCGTTTTGCATCCTATAGGTTGTGCACAAGTGTCATATCCGCCTATTAAGCAATCATGCTAGCGTCTCTCTAGAGTTGTGCAACACGAGCGTTTCTGGGTTTTCCACATTTTGTGCTCATTCCTTGGTTGCCCGACCTCACTTATCTTTCCATGTGTGTGTTCAGTGTAACTTTGCTTGGTCTACTTGTTTCACTTGCGAATTTGCGAATCTTTCTCAACATTATTGATATCTTGCTTACAATTGCAAATATTTTGTGCCACCATCCTAACCAAACTCCTCCAAAAGCTTTACTTGTGTAGGTGTGAGAATTGCACGATCTGGTACCAATTGCACTATTTCCATAATACCATATCGAGTGATCATTGATCCATCTTCAACATTGGATAAGGTACATTGGTCTAGATCATTCCCTTCTTCCACTAACACTTGTTTGAGAATCATGGATAGGTCGGGCACTTCTTCGAATCCTCTCTTCGATGAGCAAGACGATGCACCGAACGACTACGTCACCAAGGCACACCTCTTCAGCATCCAACGAGCATTACATCAAGAAAGTGAAGCTTTGGGCGAACGCATCGAACAAATAGCCTCCGACTTTCGACACACTCTTGAATACAAGCTCTCATCTCAAATGGAAGAGTTCCATGCCATGTTGGCACACCGCGCTTCTTCCACTTCGTCAAGCTCAAGATCAAGACGGCGCCACTCAAGACGCGACTCTTCGGACACTTCTTTGGATGCAAGTCTTCCACGAGCATGCTCTCATCGCCCTCAAGTACATGAAGACCGGCAACCTCCAAGAAACCTATTACGTGGCAATGGTTTGCAAGACCGTCTTCGAGAGCGCGAACGCCAAAACCGGCGAGCAAACAATAACATGGAGCAAGATCAAGTGCCACAACACCAACATCAAGTACACCAAGACAACGACGCTCTACTACAAGAACAACATCTTCGTGAGGAGCAAGCACTTCAAGCTCAATGTGCCCTACGAGAAGCAACTCGCAACATCGCCAAATGCAACCGCCGTGTGCGAGAACAAGAAGAGGACCCACGACACAAGCAACAAGAAGAAGCCACAAGAAATGAGGAGCGACAAGAGATGAGGAACCATGCAAGAATTCCACGACCTCATCATCAAGACAATCAGGATGAGCACGACGAGCAAGAGCTAGAAGAGCCTCCTCCAAGACATGAGCGTCATCGTCACCGCCAACAAGAGAATGAGGAGCGCTACGGCATGCTCAAGTTCACAATGCCTAAATTCTCCGGTGGAAATGATTCCGAAGAATACCTCTCGTGGGCATTGAAGGTCGACAAGATATTTCGCCTTCACAACTACGACGAAGAAAAGAAGATCGCCATGGCATCTCTAGAGTTCCAAGACTATGTTATCATTTGGTGGGAGCAAGTGATCACAAGGCGACAAGAGAAGGGCGAGCCACCAATCGCGACTTGGAATCAAATGAAGGATGACATGAGAGCTCATTTTGTTTCTACACATTATAACCATGACCTCTTTAAGAAACTCCAACTACTCAAGCAAGGCACCAAGTCGGTTGAAGAATACTATCAAGAAATGGAAGTATCCATGATACGAGCCAATGTTAAGGAAGATGATGAACAAACTATGGCGCATTTCTTGAACGGCCTCAATCATCCCATCAAGAAAATAGAGGATTTCCAACCATACTCCAACCTCCTCGAGCTAGTGCACCAAGCAACCAAAGCGGAGCGACAAGTACAAGAGGACTACAAGTACTCCAAGTACTCTTCCAAGACCTACGGTTCATACACTCAAGCATCACTACCTACGACAACTCCTTCCACGACTCAAGCTACCACAAGTACCGGTGACAAGTCAAGCTTCAAGCAACCTTCAACATCTTCGAGTCGTCTTCCTACTACTACAAGCAACTCCAAGTAAAAACCTTCATCATCAACAACTCCTACGGACGACGCCAAGACAAGCGCCATCAAGTGTTTCACATGCAAAGGACGAGGCCACAAGTCCTTCGAGTGCCCAACACGACGCACTATGATCATGAACGCCGACGGCACCTATGATTCCATGAGTGAAGACGAAATGGAAGCCCTCGAGCAAGTGGCCATGCACCGCCAAGTGAATGAAGATGAAGACAATCAAATCTATTGCGATAATGATTCAAGCCCCACTCTTGTTGTCTCCAAGGTCTTGACACTTCAACAACATCAAGATGAAGACCAACGGTGCCACATCTTCCATACCAAGACGGGTTTTCAAGGACGTTCCGTCAAGGTCATCATCGATGGCGGAAGTTACCACAATTTGGCAAGCGAAGAGTTATGTTCCAAGCTCCAATTGGTCAAGAAGAAGCACCCCCACCCCTACAAGGTCAAATGGCTAAGCGACTCCGGCACCATTCAAGTAGAGCACACCATTCAAGTCTCCTTCAAGATTGGAGCATATGAAGATACATTGGAGTGTGATGTGGTTCCTATGTCCGTGTGCCATCTCCTCCTTGGAAGATCTTGGCAATTCGACTGCAGCGTCATCCATGATGGACGGACCAATCACTATAGCTTCAAGATGAAGGGCAAGGAATTCGTTCTTCGACCTATGACACCAAGTCAAGTCATCGCTGACAAGCAAGCATCTACCCATCGTGGAGAGACAAGTGAGCGAGTGAACCACCAAAAAGAGACTGAGCGCCACAAGCCAAAAATGAGCGACTCCACGATGAGCGACAAGAGAGATCTAGTTCTTCTAGACACCAAAAGAGATTTGAGGGATGTGAGTGAGAGCCCATCAAGTGTTTTTCACTTTGTGCTTGTGTGCAAAGATGAAGTGGTGCGGATTAATACTTCACAACATCTTCCTCTAGTGTTGTCTCATCTCTTGTAGGAATACAAGGACGTGTTCCCCGATGAGCTACCTCCCGGACTACCTCCTCTACGCAGAATCAAACACCGCATTGATCTCATCCCCGGTGCACCTCTACCGAACAAGGCACCTTACCGCGTCAACCCCGACGAGACCAAAGAGATCCAAAGGCAAGTGCAACATCTCATGGAGAATGGGTATGTACGCGAGAGCTTGACCCCATGCGCCGTTCTGGTAATTCTTGTGCCTAAGAAAGATGGTTCATATCGCTGTTAGATATCGTCATCCCATTCCACGCCTAGATGACATGCTTGATGAACTTAGTGGAGCCACCATTTTCTCTAAAATTGACCTTAAAAGTGGCTATTATCAAATTCGCATGCAAGAAGGTGATGAATGGAAAACCGCTTTCAAAACTAAATTTGGCTTGTATGAATGGTTAGTTATGCCTATTGGTTTATCGCAAGCTCCTAGCACTTTTATGCGTGTGTGATGCATTATGTTCTTCGCAAATATATTGGCATTTATGTTGTGGTTTACTTTGATGACATCCTTGTGTTTAGTGAAACTCTTGAGGATCATGTCAAACACATTAGAGACGTATTGCAAGTTCTTAGAGACGAGCGACTTTATGCTAACATGGAAAAATGCACTTTTGGTGTTGATAAGCTTGTTTTCTTGGGCTTTGTTATCTCATCTAAGGGTGTTCATGTTGATGAAACTAAAATTGATGCTATTAAAAATTGGCCACAACCAACAAATTTGCTTCAAGTGCGTAGCTTCCTTGGCTTAGCCGGATTTTATAAACGCTTTGTGAAGGATTTTAGCACTATTGCATCGCCATTGCACGCATTAAGTAAGAAGAATGCGCCATTTGTTTGGGGTCCATCCCAAGATGCCGCATTTCATGAGCTTAAGAACTTGCTTACACATGCTCCATTACTTGCATTACCCAACTTTGAGAAAACGTTCGAAGTGCATTTTGACACTAGTGGCGTAATGGTATTGGTGGTGTGTTAATGGAAGAGAAATGACCTATTGCATATTTTAGTGAAAAACTCTCCGGCGCACAACTTAACTATCCTATCTATGACAAAGAGTTATATGCTTTGGTAAGAGTCTTGCATGTGTGGGAACATTATCTCCGTCCTCGTGAATTTGTCATCCATACGGATCATGAAACGCTTAAGTACTTAAAGGGTCAAACTAAATTGAACAAGCGTCATGCTAAGTGGAGTGAGTTCATTGAGTCATTTCCTTATGTTATCAAGTATATCAAAGGTAAGGAAAATATTGTGGCGGACGCTCTTTCCCGCAAATGCATGTTGGTTACTAAACTTGAGTTGAATGTCATAGGATTTGAGCACATTAAAGACTTGTATGAGTATGATCCATCCTTTGCCAATCCGTCTGCTAAATGTTCACCACATCAAACTTGGGAGCAATATTACTTGAAAGATGGTTATCTTATGAAAGCTAACAAACTTTGTATTCCCGAGTCTTCTCTTCGTTTGCTACTTTTGCAAGAAGCTCATGGTGGAGGACTCATGGGACATTTTGGACATGACAAGACTTTCGCTATGCTCTCCAAGAACTATTTTTGGCCAAAGATGTTTCGAGACGTATCACGCTACACCATCCGGTGTACTACATGCTGCAAAGCTAAGTCTCAAGCTCAATCTCATGGTCTATATATGCCACTTCCTATTCCATATCAACCATGGGAAGATATTAGTATGGATTTTGTGCTTGGTTTGCCTCGTACTCAAAATGGCAAAGACTCGGTATTTGTTGTTGTGGACCGTTTCTCTAAGATGGCACATTTCATTCCTTTTAACAAGAGGGACGATGCTTCACATGTTGCAAATCTCTTTTGTAGGGAAATCGTGCGATTACATGGAGTGCCCAAGACGATAGTATCGGACCGTGACGTCAAGTTCCTAAGCAACTATTGGAAGACTCTATGCGCCAAGCTCGGAATCAGGCTACTATTCTCTTCGGCATATCATCCCCAAACCGACGGCCAAACGGAGGTCACGAACCGGACGCTATCCACACTCCTTCGCGTGTTGATCAAGAAGAACATAAGGGAGTGGGAAGAATGTTTGCCCATCACCGAGTATGCATACAATCGAGCAAGACATTTGACTATCGGCAAGTCCCCTTTCGAGGTCGTCTACGGCTTCAACCCATTGTCTCCATTGAACATTCTACCGCTACCACTCCAAGAGCGCACCGACATGGACGCAAGTGCACGAGCTACGTACCTCCAGAAGATGCATGAAGATACAAGGCAAGCAATCAAGCGTCAAGTACAATGACTCGTGACCAAGGTCAACATTAACAAGCACCCCAAGGCATTCAACCCCGGGGATCTTGTCTGGCTACACCTTCGCAAAGAATGCTTCCCCAATGAACGCAAGTCCAAGCTATTTCCTCGAGCTGATGGTCAGTTCAAGGTGCTAGCACGGTACAATGACAACGCCTAAAAGATCGACATACCACATGACAAGTACAACGTGAGTGGCATCTTCAACATCAAGGACTTATCCCCCTTCCATGGTGATGTGGATCTCGATCCAAGGACGGATCTTTCCCAGGGGGGGAGATGATGTGGAGCATCCTGAGGTCATCCCCATGGACTCACCTACGTCACCTCAAGTGCCACGACGACCGATGACACGAGCATGAGCAAGAGCAATCGAGAACGAGGTGACACCACTCCTCTCACAATTTCCCATCGATGCACATGAGAATTGGATGCTACCTCAAACAGAGATGTTATGCATACTCAGGTACCACGAGGATCGTCTTGGAGAAGCTAACGGCCATGGACGATCGAAGGAGGAAGAGGAGCGAGAAGGAGAAGAAGCAAGGCAGCCAGACAGCAGCAGCCCGGACGATCCGGACCCTGGTCCGGACGATCCGGCCTCAGCCCGGACGATCTGGACCGGCGCCCGGATCATCCGGCTACACGGCGCCCCAGCAACAGCAAGCATGCCCACGAAGATGGATCATCCGGGTCCTCCCCCGGATCATCCGGATGATGCCCGGATGTCCGGACCCAGGCCCGCATGTTCGGCCCTCCCGCTGCTGTTTTGACCCGCCCGGACGTTCGGGCGCCCGCCCGGATCATCCGAGCTCCCGACAGCCGGATCGTCCGCCCCCCCTGTTTCAGCCCATGTGTACTGTGGCCCAAGGCCCATATGTGTATTTCGTCCCCATGACTATAAGTACTCCCTCTCCGCCATGTTTTTAGGGTTAGCAAAGTATTGGACTTAGAGTTTAGAGCTTTGCTCCTCCGTACCTCTCCTCCAGAGATCAAGACCTCCTCGTGGAGAAGATCCACTCCGGATATCAAGGCCTCGACGCCTGTCCAGATCAGGATGAACTAGCTACCGTGTATCCTCCCGTGTTGACTTTGTATCATGATTCATCGTATGTGTATGTGGATCTAGTGCATGTGTGATTTGTGATTGTGTCAATTGAGTGCTTGTGTTCTTCGTGTTCTTCGTGTTCTTGCCTTTTCCCCCTCTAATTGTGAAAAGATCGACGAACTAGGGTTTCACCCTACATCAACAAGTCAACACTGATTCAGGATCTGGAGGAAACCTTTGCAAGTTTGCGCAAGATCAACTTGATGCTCAATCCCAAGAAGTGTGTGTTTGGTGTTCTATCCAGCAAGCTTCTCGGGTTCTTTGTATCTCAGAGAGGAATTGAAGCCAATCCCGACAAGATCATACCAATCGAGCAGATTGAAGCACCAAAACTCGTCAAGGACGTCAGGCGTCTTGCTGGTTGTGTTGCCGCATTGAGCAGGTTCATCTCCAAGTCAGCTGAGCGCGCCTTGTCATTTTTCAAAATCTTGAAAAAAGGCAGGTCCATTGAAATGGACTTTGGAAGCGGAGGACGCGCTCCAAGATTTGAAGGGGTACCTATCCTCTCTGCCAATCTTAGTTGCGCCTAAACCACAAGAGTCGTTGCGGCTATACTTGGTGGCAACCAATAAAGTGGTTAGTGCTGCACTAGTGGCTGAAAGAGAAGCTGATGATGAAGAGGCAGCAACCGCAAAACCACAAACCGACAAGCCGGAATCTTCTCTGGCAAGGTCAGGTGTTGACAAGTCTGAAATTGTGCAAGCAAATGAACCAGATCAACAAGTTGTGCAGAAGAAGAAGATGGTGTAGCGCCCAGTTTACTTTGTCAGCTCTCTTTTGTAGGGAGCTAGGTCAAGGTATTCTGGTGTGTACAGGTTGCTCTTTGGTCTTCTCATGGCCTCAAGGAAGCTGCGCCACTACTTTCAAGCACATCGAATCACCGTCGTCACTCGCTTTCCTTTGCAACGTATTCTGAGAAATCCAGAAGCCACCGACAGGATTGTGGAGTGGGCGTTGGAGCTGTCAGCTTTGACTTGAAGTTTGAAAGCACATCAACGATTCAGAGTAGAGCTTTGGTGGAATTCATTGCAGAATGGACACCAACACCGGATAAAGAAGTACAAGAGACATCTCTCCCCGACAAAGAAACTGTTGATAATTGGATCATGTACTTTGACGGTGCTTTCACGTTGAAAGGCGCCGGTGCTGGCGTGCTGCTTGTCGCACCCACCAGAGAGCATCTCACATATGTGGTTCAAATGCACTTTCACAGGGAGCAGGCCACCAATAACACTTCTGAGTACGAAGGATTGCTTGCCGGCCTGTGCATTGCAATCGACCTTGGTATTCGAAAGTTGATTATTAGAGGCGACTCGTAGCTTGTGGTGAAGCAAATCAACAAAGATTATCAGAGCTTGTTGATGGAAGCGTATGTTCATGAAGTGAGGAAGTTGGAAGAGCACTTTGATGGTTTGCAAATGGAGCACATCCCCCGTGCTCAAAATGATATTGCAGACAAACTATCAAAGCTTGTCGCCAAGAGATCTCCTGTGGAACCGGGAACTTTTCTGCTACAAATCAACGAAGGCAGCAAAGAAAAGAAAGCTGAACACTGGTGGGTACTTTCCAGCAGAACTGCCAGCAGCAGCCAATAAAAGCAACTCCACCAACAAGACACCTTTTGTCGATGAGCAGCTGCATCCGGCAGGCGAAGTTCTTACCATCGAAGCAAGCGCTCTCGTAGAAGAACAATTGCCTTTAGTCCTTGTTGTCGAGCCGCAGGCTCCGGCATGGGCACAGCCGATCGTCCAATACCTCTAAATAGGGGAACTTCCCGAAGAGAAATAAGAAGCTGAAAGAGTAGCCCGTCAGTCAAGTATGTACCAATTTGTTGACAACACTTTGTACAGAAAGAGACCAAATGGGGTGAAATTGAAGTGCATTTGCCGGGAAGATGGACAGAAGCTATTGGCAGACATACATGAAGGGATGTGTGGCTCCCATATTGGGTCATGCGTGCTCGTCGGCAAGGAATTCCGGCAGGGTTTTTACTGGCCGACGGCCCTTCAAGACGCCCTGGCGGTAGTGACCAGATGTGAAGCATGTCAGTTCCACGCGGACCGGTAGCTCTCCAGCGCCATGCCCATCAAGGCACGGTGCTCCTCCTTGATGGAAGCACCCCTCAGGGTCTCATCCACCTCCTCAGTCCACCCCACGCCAGCCCGTCCCTGGGCAGTAGGCTGGGGCGACGGAATGACCTTGGGTGTCTCCATCCGAGTGGCCTCCGCCCGTTGTGGTGGAGCCAAGGTAGACTCCGGCTGGGCCAACGGTTGGCCCGGCAGTTCTTTGACGACCTCGGGGCGCTCCGTCCCCGGGTCTTGTCGGGCCGTGGTGTCGTCCTCGGCCGCGGTCACCACCTCGTCGGCCCCCATCAAGTTGACTTCGGGGACCAGGGTGGACGTCACCTCCCCCAGACCGTCAGGCTTTGGGGGAGAAGCAGCGGGCTCATGAGTCCCGCTGGTTGATGGCAGCCCGTCTGAAGAGCCGCTGGGAATGACCCTCGGCGGAGTGCACATGAAAAACTACTTGTGTAAGATTCCCCCTTGCTGAAAAAGTGACTTAAGGAAAGACGATAGAGACAAGGGCTTACCCTCGAGGTGTTGGTTTCTTCCTCCCCACTGCGAGGGGATCTTCCTCTGAGTCACCGGAGAGCTCGGCCCTCTCCGATGACTTGTTGGTGGCCTCGGATGAGGCTCGCCTCGGCCTCTTTGAGTCTTTCGGCGGCATGACCACGTCGGCGTCTTCTATCGCCAACCTCTTCCCCTTCGGGGGGGAATCTCCTCCTCGCCCTCATCGACGCCGCCATCTTGAGCGGCGGAGGTGTGGGTCTCTTCTGACCGCGTGACCGAGGCCCCCCTGGTTCGAGCACTGGACCTCCCCGTCTGGGGCTTCATCCCCTTGGAGGCCACCACATGTGGCTCCGCGGTCAGAAGCACGGAGAGCAGGTGAGTTGGGGGCTGCTCCGGCAGTGGGGCTGGGCATCATACCCCTTTTACCCAGGCCGACCACTTCTGCAAAATGTCAAGACACGACGATTCGAGTAAGAACTTTGATCCTCGACACAATTAACAAAGCACAGAGATTGAAGGGCAAAAATTACTTATCGGGGCGGCTTCATAGCCGTGCTCGAGGCCGCGGTCCTCTCCCGCCTGGGGGGATCTTATCCTTGGCCAGCTTCATGAGCTTCGTCCACATGGTGGCCAAGGTGGAGCGGAAGAAGGTGTTGATGGTGTCCATGTCTTCGGGCTTTTGTGCCCACATCGGTTTAGCCCGAAACTGGAGGGGAAGTATACGGCGATTGAGCATGACATTGATGACGTCGGCCAGCTCAACCTTCCCCGTCGTGGACCACCACAGGACCCTGTCGATCAGGGTCTCCACCTGTTCTGGCTTCCCCCAAGCAACGCCCTTCTCCTTCCAGGACTTGAGTTTCTTGGGTGGCCCGGCCAAGAAGGCCGGGACTTCGGTTTGACCAGGGGCAAGAGGTTCAGTGATATAAAACCACTCCCTCTGCCATTCCTTCACCGTTTTGATGAAGGTTCCTTTGAACCAGATGGCCCCCTGGTTCTTGCTGACCATGGCACCCGCGCACTCCACGAGATCCTGTCCGCTGGATTTCAGTTTGATCCCGAAGAGCTTCAGCCACAGGCCGAAGTATGGCTCGCAGCGGAGGAAAGCCTCACAAACTGTGATGAAAGCGGCGAGGTGGAGAATAGAGTTGGGGGCCATGTGGTGGATGTCTAACCCATATTAGAACATTACCCCACGCACAAAGGGATGCAGCAGGAACCCCGGGCCTCGGATGAGGTGGGGGACGAAGACTACCCTCTCCCCGGCGTTGGGTGCGGGCACCAGTTGGTCGGCCGATGGAGCGCGGGCAGCGATGGTGGGGGCTAGGTACCCCGCGTCGCGCAGCTCGGCGATGGTCACCGCTGTCACCGTGGAGCCGCCCCAGTGCCTCTTGAGCGTGTCGGCCATGGCTGGTTGAGAAGACTGAGCTCGCGAGCAGGGCGGGCGTGCAGGTTGGATTTGGGCGTTGGAGCTAGACGGCGTTGCAGTACGGAAGGAATGGGAACGTGCGTCGTTGTATTGTTCTGCCTTTGATTCTTATAGACCTATAAAAGGCCAAGAGTCCCCTGCTGCGCCGATAAATTCGCGGCCGCTATCGAAAATGCCGTTGAAACATATAGGGGGAAACGAAATCTTGATGATATCCCTGAGAAAGCGGGCATGATCTCTGTTTCGAACGGACGTGCCAGTAAACAAGTTGCCTCGAACCACGATTTGAGGATGAGGCAGTAACTGCTCAACTCGTCATGAAGCGAGCCTCTCCGTTAAAGTTGTCAGGCAAGATTGGATTGTTCATACCTGTACGACCAGCCTTCGAGGCTAAGATACTTACACCCGTCGGGTATGGGTACCAGCTCGGTTGGACCACGGATATCGATGTCCTGTTAAAGAGAATCCGAAATATAAAGTGGAACTCGTCTGTCAAGCCAAAGACTCCGGATCCGAAGTAACATCTTTCAACCATCGTCCTCGGCATAGAAGACCAGTTCGGGGGCTACTGACGGTGTCCTGGATTAGGGGGTGCTAACCGGGCCGACCCATCTCCTCGGATGGGCTGGTGTACCCTCGTGCGTGAGCAAGATGGACTCCGGAGGCTGTACGAGGGAGGCGTGATCAATGCAATCTCTGCCGAAGACTTGTAGTACACTTCAGGATTTGTCCAGCCGCCTTATTCCTAGATACCGACATTGTAACCCTAGATACCCTCCCTGGCGTGTATATAAGCCATAGGGTTTAGCCCGTAGGGGGGACATACGCAACATTGCTTACCTAGCCATAGAAGTTAGACTCATATTACAATCTCAAGGTAGATCAACTCTGTACTCGATACATCTTCATCAATATAACAGAAGCAGGACGTAGGGTTTTACCTCCATCAAGAGAGCCCGAACCTGGGTAAACACCGTCTCCATTGTCTCTGCTACCATCGATCCTAGATCCGCAGCTTGGGACCCCCTACCCCGAGGTCTGCCGGTTTTTACACCGACACTCTCCCTACTACCCTCTGCTCCCTCCCTCTTGCTCTCCACCTCAGACCCGAGAGCGCCATGGCCACGCCGTCGCCGTCGCAGTAGCCACCGTCACCCCTCACTCCCTTTCCATGACCCCGAGCTCCGCCTCGACGCCTGCTTCGGCTTCGCCGAGCCAAACGACGTCGAACGGACCGTAGCGTCGCCAGCATCATCATCTTCGTCCTCGGCACCGACGGGCGCCACCGGTCGATTCGCGAGCTCCAGAGCTTCCCCGACTGTGTCGTTCGCTCCAAACCACTCGATGTGAGCCCCGCCGTCGTTTCCCCCTAATCCCGTCCTCGATCTCGTCCCCGAGCTGCCGGCCGCCGTCGTGAGCTCATGTCCGGCGAGGTCCCGGCCTCCACATGCCCAACCACTTGCACCTGTGGATGCGGCTCTCTCCCAGCTCCCGAACGCACCCATCCGCGCGACAAATGGTCGCCGGAGGAGCAACTCCGCCATGCGGAATGGTCGCCGCCGGCCAAAGTCCGGTGACTGCCGACGTGGCACCGTAATTAGTGCTAATCCCTATCAGCTAGACCACCCACAGACACCGACAGCAGGCCCCGCAGCGGGTCAAAGTGTGGGTCAACACGGGATTAACTGGAATTAGCCACTGTCTCACTGACCAGTGGGTCCCACTGGTCAGGTTTGACCTGGCTGGCCTCTGTTGACCTGCTGATGTCATGCCGTCATCATGCTGACGTCATTAATGATTTTCTGGATTAAAAATATTCCAAGAAAGTCCAGAAAATGTTTAAAACTTTAAAAATTCATAGAAAATAAACCGTAACTCCAATGGAAATAATTTATATATGAACAATTATCAGAAAAATATGAAGAATCTGTTTATGGCATTTCCATGCATGTTTGAACAACTTAAAGCTAATGTATATGACAATTTGAATAAATGGCATTTGAAATGTCTTGTATGGGGTTTGAATTTGAACCTTGGGTTCAAGCCAACTTCATTTAAATCGTTGCTAGATGCATTAGCCCAAATCACATCATGTTGCCATGTCATGATCATGCATCATATTGTTGCATTGCATTGATTGTGTTCATTCTCTGTTTGCCAGTGTTTGTCCCCTCTCGGTAGCAGACGATTCCAACGTTGTGATCGTTGACACTGACGAAGAGCTATACTATCTTCAGAAGTTCCAGGCAAGCAAACCCCCATTGAGCATTCCGATACAATCCCACTCTCTCGCTCTTGCTCGCTTTTACTGCATTAGGACAACAACGATTCAACTGTTACTTGTTGCGGTAGTTGAACCCATTCCTCTGCATGACCTGTCTTTGCCACAATAAATAGTTGAAACCCACTAGCATGAGTAGGAGTTGTTTGAGCCACGATGTGCCTACTCATTCATGCTTTCTTGTTATGCCGGCTATGCTTTGAGTTTTGTCAAGTCTGATTCATCTGGGATGGATTGGAATGGTGGTGAACATGTCCTACCGTGTGAGAGCTAAGTGTGTGAACACGATTTGGTAAAGGTAGCGATGAGAGGCCATGTAGGAGTACACGGTGGGTTGTCTCATTGGGACCGTCCTCAGGAACTGAGTTCTGTGTTTGTGATCCAAGAACAGCTACTACTACACATTGGGCTCCGGGCGCTCCAAGCTCTCTCGACTTATTAACCGCCTTGATCTCTGTCCAGGAGTTGCAACTAGTTTCTGGTGTTCGTAGGATATGTGTTGGGGGCCATGCGTAGCGCTGACCCTAGGGGTGGGCTATGATGCGGTAGAGACACAAGGCACGGTGTACCAAGTGACAGCCGAATGGTGCTCGTGGGAACCCTTCACTCATCGTTTGGGGCTGTACTAGAAACTTCGGCCGGATTTCCTTGCGGAGTGGACTCAAATAGGTGATAAACCTGGACTAGAGACTTGTGTGGTTAGTCAGGTCATGGCCGACACCCTTGCAAGGCTTTCGCTTGAAGGTTGTCGAGATACATGACGTGTACATGGCGGTAAGTGGGGAAAGCGTGTGTGAAGAAGTACACCCCTGCAGGGTAACATGAACTATTCGAATAGTCGCGTCCGCGGATATGGACTACTTGAAAGCTTACATTGTTCATAGACAAGTTGAAATGGATACTCTAAAATGCTCAAGATAAGTGTGAGTGCTATGGATGGCCTTCTTGTAGGGACATGGGAGCAGATCCATAGTGGTGTATTGTTATGGTGAATATGTGGACTCGTGTGCGCTTTGTCACCTCAAGGAAAATACTGGTAGTCGTAGTACAGGATAGCCAATGAGTCAACGCTGGCTTGCTGCAGTTAAACTCCACAAGCCCATTGTTGATACTGATGCATATTTTTAGTTAGTTCTGATGTAAGTCTTGCTGAGTACCTTTGTACTCACGGTTGCTTAATTTATGTTTTTGCAGAGGAGACTTCAGTCTCACTAGTGGTTCCTACGATGTGTTCGATGTTGACCGGTTAGCTTGGGAATCCCAGACAGAGGTCTGGCTCCTATGGAGGGTCTTGTATATAGTCAGGCTTTCCAGCCTTCTACTTTTTAGCTGTCTGTACTCATACAGGTTTATACTTCCTTTGCTTGTATGACTTTGTCTGTTGGGTCATGAGACCCATGGTTGTAATATCATGCTATGTATGGCTCCTCGGAGCCTCTTAAAGAAATACTTTGAGTCATAGAGTTATGTTGTGATGCCATGTTGTATCTACGCATATCGAGCATATTGTGTGTATGTTATTGAAATGCTTTGGTATGTGTCGGATCGGACACCTAGTTGTTTATTCTTGGTAGCCTTCCTTATGGGCAAATGCCTCCTAGTGCTTCCATCCGGAACACATGGATTGACCGGCATGTGTCCTTCTTTGCTCCTATGTCTGTCCCTACGGGGAAATTTCACACGGTGTTCCTTTAAGTCCTTGTAGCTTGCTACGACTTGGGTTCATACGCTGATGGCCGACACGTGCATTGCTGGGTCATGTATGCCTGTCCCTGTAAGTTTGTGCCACCTTGGTTAATGACTAGTCATGTCGGCCCGGGTTCTCTGTCATATGGATGCTAGCATCACAATCATATACGTGAGCCAAAAGGCGCAAACGGTCCCGGCCAAGGTAAAGGCGGCAGCCGTGGGTTACCGTGCGTGAGGCCACAAAGTGATATGATGTGTCTTATGCTAGATCGGTGTGACTTAGGATCGGGGTCCTGACAGCTTTGGTATCAGAGCCTGACTGCCTCTGGGATTACCAAGCCAAACTGGTCGATGTTGAGTCTAGAACTGCTTTAGTTGTATAAGGGAATTGATTGTGGAAGGGAACGTAAGGCTCTTTTACTCCTTATCTTGTGTCATTCTAATTCTGAGTCACACTCTTATTTTCTACGGGGTTAAGAACTAGGCTTCTCATCTATCTATTAGGATGACGAGATACTATGCTGGAGATTTATCGGAAAGTTGTTGTCTTCTCGGATTGGAGTTTCCATAAGAATTCAGTTGTTATGTTGTCAGTTGTTATGTTGTCAGTTGTCATGCAGGTTGTCTCATTATTCATGCCGTACAGCCGTTATGCTGTCCGTGTTGTCCCAGGTTTCTAAACAATCTGATGCATTTGCAAATCTTTCCTCCCTGTTTCCATTGCTCCTTTGGGCCAGATTAACCACACTAATCTTTGTGTTGAGGTATTCTATTGTCTCAACATAGATATTGAAGTTAATAGGAAACTATGTTATCTTAAGTGACCCCCCACAGATTCGACCTATGTGATTATCCCCAGTGTGATAATTCTGGCCATCATTTTCGAAAGCATCTCGCGATGTTATTTAGTTAGTAGGTATTCCATTCCTGGGTTCCTGAACCCAAGATTCATTCTACCTACTTCATGTTGATAGCGTTTGCTCGTTCCTTTAGTTTATTAGCAACCTTTGTGATAGCCTTCAAGGTCTGTGGTATATCATTCTTCCAATACCATGAACCAGTATGGCAGCACTTCTTTTGAACCAAAAGATCATGACAAGAGTGCTCCTGATGAGTTCTCCATTCTACGTTGTGAATCTGCCAATCCTCTCCTTCTGCATGGGTGTCTGGACGAAATATGTTGGACTTGTTCAACATTCTAATCTATGCATCCACAAGTCAGAAAATCATATGTTCCTTTGAGTTGTCACTCTTCAGTTGTATTCTGACCTTCGTCTATCAGTTGATAGTTAAGAGTATGTCATGCATTCGTGTCATCGGTGCATGCAAGCCCTGAGGTCCATCAAGCCATCCTATCTCAGAATGCCTAGGAGAAACAAACTCCAGTACCCATCCATTTCTTGTATTGGGTCAAAGCAGTTGCATTCCGCAGATCACGGAAGCCAATCCAGCTTCTAGTCTGCTCTACCCTGGAGTGTTATCCTCTTTCATGTCAAGCATATCATAGGAATTGCACACCATCTTATGGATTCTTCATATAGTGATACTTCTCGCCATCATCATTTATTTATCGGTCTCCGTGTCGCTGCAACCGGAATACCGACAAGTGAACCGTGATGTGTGAAATCAATACTCCTAGCAACCCCGTTGCTTGGTAGCTAATGGACAATAGTTTCATTCTTAGTGTGATGGTTATTGAATCACCATGCTACGATTGATTGTGCTGCCTAGTTCATTTTTCTTAGTGCACTTTTCGATCAACGAGTTAGGATTGTGTCAATCCCTCGCTCTTTTCATCATTTAATCTTGCCCTGAAAAGCAAGATTGTTATCGAGCTTAGTAACATATCGGTGGTTCGTGAGTTTCTGGATATCACCTTGGAAGTATCACTAGGTTGTCCCCTGACCGTTATGTTGAGTTCGTGATCAAGTGGGTTTTCCTATAAACCACCCCTTCTCCAAGAATCTGTGTTGGATGCCCTGAACTAGTTGGTTAAGCTAAACAACAACTTGGAGAGTTGGAAGATAAAAGCTTGATCTAACTTAGTTCATCCTGAAGGGATATCTTTGTGTTTGTGTGTGTGTGTGTGTTGAAGAAACATGATATCTCTACTGACTGACCTTCATGTTCATTGTTGGTTCTATTGTCTTATCCAAGCGTTGATTTGAGTATGGACTATCGTCAAATCAAAATCAGTGCCAATGATTTTCGTAATGATGTTTACTCGTGGTTGGTTCCTCGAGCATACACTATTATATCTTTTGGTCTGACCAATGCTATCACCCTGTTCACATAGTTGTGGAATTCCATCCTTATGGAAATCTTGATGAGTTGTTGTTGAGCCCATCGACAACATTTTTATCTTCTCCACGATTCGTGCTGAACACTTAAGCTAGTGTTGGAAACTTTTGTAAGCATTCTGTTCGTGCCAGTTCATGAAGTATATGTCTGGTGTAAGAAGTGGCTTCCTCTAACTTCACGTGCATTTCATGCAAGTTGCCGCCGTGAATTCAAGAAAGTTGGTTTGCTTCATTTGGAATCGTCCCAAGTCAGTCATGCATGTGTGAAGTATTCTATGGTTTGATAGGCTCGCTACCTCCATTCCATATGTATCTCCTAGCACACCAAGCCACTGATTGATTTGTTCTAGGAGAAGAAGTTCCTTAAGAGCTAATCTGGACTTATGTAAGGACTTCGATATCTTTCATGATGGTTCCCTATCAGAACTTGATAGTGTTTTGTTGTAAGACTTCTATGTGGTCATGCTTGCCTTCGACAGAGTTGATCATGTGTGCCTTGCAATCCAACTCATGTTTTGGAGCTTGCTTTTGTAGTTCATTTCCCGAGAATCTCGCAACGTCATCTTGTCGATTTGTGTTGCAAACTTTCTTTTTCAGACATGTTGAGTCTGGAATATCCTGTTACCAACTAGACCTGAATCTCAGGCAGTTATGATGGTTGGAACTTTTCCAAGATCTATGATGTAGGTTCTGGCAAGGTTGATGTTTTGGCCGACACACCTAGCCGGAAGATCTATTATTGTAGTATCTTTATTGAGCAATTTGACCATCTTCTCCATGAGGATTTCCATGTGACTTATTCTAGAAGTTGTTCCTTATGGATCCTTTGTGTTCCCGAAGTCCGACCTTTACTTGATGACCTGATCGATGATGCTTTTAAGCATGATCGTGGTATCTAGTACCTCAAGGAGAACATTAGGAGCGGAGTGATAAATGTCTCTCGGTCGATCATCCAGATTTTGCTTCCCTGGCCTTGCTAAGGTAAAATCTGAGAAAGTGGTTGTCTTCCTTTGCATCTGCATCCTCCACCATTATTCATCTCGGTAGTATGACGTGTTGCCAAGATCTTGGCATAGATTTTGGTAACACCCTGATGAATATGGAAATGCTCAAGTTCTTGAGAGCACGCTCATGCACTAGGTTTTATCATCGGCATTAATTGGAATGTGCCCTCAGTTCTTTCGATTATTCTATAGCCATTCAATTAGTGGAATCATTCTCTACTGTTGAGCCTTCTCCCCAGTTACCAGAATCATGCCCAGCATTTGCATTTTGTTCCCAGCTTGCACCCGCCATTGTGCCAATTGCCCATGGGCTGCCTTCTCAGTAATTGCTGTTCAGGATTATCTTCAAAAGTGGTCCCACCATGGGTCCCATCCATTTTCGATGATAAGCAAAAATCATCCATTGCGTTGTCTTCAACAAGGTAGTCCACATCATCCATTCTAGTCCGAGTATGCCATTCTTTCAAACTCCTTCAAACGATCGTTTGTGATTTGCCTTAGGCTGGTATAGAGAGTTTCAATGATCTATGTATCAAAAGTAATTCTTTTTGCCACTTGAGGGAATAATTCTACGTGTCACCTTCCCTAGGGTGCCCCGTCATGGAATCATAGCAATTAACTCCTCGCTACATTGAAACCATGCACCATCTTACCTAAGCGTGGAATTGTTGCCTACCAAATTGAACCTTCGTTATCTACTCTCTTCCATCATTCCTGATGTGTGTTTTGTGTCTCAGCTCGAGAGATGTTATTATGTCTCACTCCATGAGTTGATCTTGAGTTGCTCGATCTTCGAGAAGATCGATTCCTGTAGAGTTCCTTCTATCGTCATCGTGTTGGGTCAAGCTCTCGAAGGCAAAGATATCAATATCAACATGATGCAATGAATCCGCATCTTCGAGGAGGGCAAATGGATCATGAAGACTGTGTCAGTTCCTTGACCTCCCTTCCTCTCACCTCACGTCTTGAATCTCGGGACGAGATTCTTGTTTAGTGGGGGTGAGTTGTCACAGCCCTAGAATAATGCTTGTAATTAGTTGCATTAATGAGCATCATGCATCATGTCTAAATTCAAATGAAATTTGAAATGGGGATGTTCAAACCCTAGCACTAAATAGAATTCAACTAGGGTCAAAATAAAATATTTTCAATGAACCCATAATGCCCTTCAGAAAAGTTCATGATTTCTGATAAAGGTGAAAACCTCTGCCAAAATTGATGAACATATTTCTAGGTCATTTCTGGATTTTTGAATAAACTCATAAGTATTTGAATTGGAGCTAATAAATGCTATAAATAATTTTAGAGCTCCAGTAATTCTGAAACTTTATGTGGGGATGTGGAATAATCCAAATTGCATCCACAATAAATATCAGAAGCTACAAAAATAATTTGGTTTGACAACCAAATTCAAAGAGATTTGCAAAAAAATAGAAAAAAGAAAAAGAAAACCGAAAAGGGCGATGTACCTGCCTTTACCTATAGCCGGCCTAGTAGGCAGCCCAGCCCACGGCCGAGCTCGTCCTACCTTTGCCAGTAGGAGCAGCTGCGTGCCCGCAGCGCAGCAGAGGAGCGCCACCTCCTGCTTCCAGGGACGGGGGCTCCCCCGAGCCTATCTCGACGCCCAAGAGATGCCCTGGATCCCCCTCTGCCTCTCCCCGCTACCCTCTAGTCCCTCCCTCTCGTTCTCCACCTTGGACCCGAGAGCTCCATGGCCGCGCCGTCGCCGTAGCCACCGTCACCCCTCGCTCCCTTTCCATGATCCCGAGCTTCGCCTCGACGCCTGCTTCGCCTCCGCCGAGCCAAATGACGTCAAACGGACCGTAGCATTGCCAGCATCATCATCTTCGTCCTCGGCACCGACGGGCGCCACCGGCCGATTCGCGAGCTCCAGAGCTTCCCCGACCTTGCCGTTCGCTCCAAACCACTCGATGTGAGCCCCGCCGTCGTTTCCCCATAATCCCGTGCTCGATCTCGTCCCCGAGCTGCCATCCCTGTCGTGGCCGAACGCCGGCCGCCGTCATGAGTTCAAGTCTGGCGAGTTCCCGGCCTCCTCACGCCCAACCACTTGCACCTATGGATGCGGCTCTCTCCCAGCTCCCGAACGCACCCATCCGCGCGACAAATGGTTGCCGGAGGAGCAACTCTGCCGTGCGGAATGGTCGCCGCCGGCCAAAGTCCGGCGACTGCCGATGTGGCACCGTAATTAGTGCTAATCCCCGCCAGCTAGACCACCCACAAACGCCGACAGCGGGCCCCGCAGCGGGTCAAAGTGTGGGTCAACACGGGATTAACCGGAATTAGCCACTGTCTCACTGACCAGTGGGTCCCACTGGTCAGGTTTGACCTGGCTGGCCTCTGTTGACCTGCTAATGTCATGCCATCGTCATGCTGATGTCATTAATGATTTTCTGGATTAAAAATAATCCAGGAAATTCTAGAAAATGTTTAAAACTTCAAAAATTCATAGAAAATAAACCGTAACTCCATTGGAAATAATTTATATATGAAAAATTATCAGAAAAATATGAAGAATTTGTTTATGGCATTTCCATGCATGTTTGAACAACTTAAAGCTACTGTATATGACAATTTGAATAAATGGCATTTGAAATGTCTTGTATGGCGTTTAAATTTGAACCTTGGGTTCAAGCCAACGTCATTTAAATCGTTGCTAGATGCATTAGCCCAAATCACAGCATGTTGCCATGTCATGATCATGCATCATACTGTTGCATTGCATTGATTGTGTTCGTTCTCTGTTTCCCAGTGTTTGTCCCCTCTCGGTAGCAGACGATTCCGATGTTGTGATCGTTGACACTGACGAAGAGCTATACTATCTTCAGAAGTGCCAGGCAAGCAAACCCCCATTGAGCATTCCGATACAATCCCACTCTCTCGCTCTTGCTCTCTTTTACTGCATTAGGACAACAACAATTCAACTATTACTTGTTGCAGTAGTTGAACCCATTCCTCTGCATGACCTGTCTTTGCCACAGTAAATAGTTGAAACCCACTAGCATGAGTAGGAGTTGTTTGAGCCATGACGTGCCTACTCATTCATGCTTTCTTGTTATGCCGGCTATGCTTAGAGTTATGTCAGGTCTGATTCATCTGGGATGGATTGGAATGCTGGTGAACATGTCCTACCTTGTGAGAGCTAAGTGTGTGAACACAATTTGGTAAAGGTAGCGATGAGAGGCCATGTAGGAGTACATGGTGGGTTGTCTCATTGGGACCGTCCTCAGGAACTGAGTTCTGTGTTTGTGATCCAAGAATAGCTACTACCACACATTGGGCTCCGGGCGCTCCAAGCTCTCTCGACTTATTAACCGCCTTGATCTCTGTCCAGGAGTTGCAACTAGTTTCTGGTGTTCGTAGGATATGTGTTGGGGGGCATGCGTAGCGTTGACCCTAGGGGTGGGCTATGATGCGGTGGAGACACGAGACACGGTGTACCAAGTGACACCTGAATGGTGCTCTGGGGAACCCTGCACTCATTGTTTGGGGCCGTACTGGAAACTTCGGCCGGATTTCCTTGCGGAGTGGACTCAAATAGGCGATAAACCTGGACTAGAGACTTGTGTGGTTAGTCAGGTCGTGGCCGACACCCTCGCCAGGCTTCTGCTTGAAGGTTGCCGAGATACATGACGTGTACATGGCGGTAAGTGGGGAAAGCGTGTGTGAAGAAGCACACCCCTGCAGGGTAACATGAACTTTTTGAATAGCCGCATCCGCGGATATGGATGGCCTCCTCGTAGGGAGACGGGAGCAAATCCATAGTGGTGTATTGTTATGGCGAATATGTGGACTCGTGTGCCCTTTCTCACCTCAAGGAAAATACTGGTAGTTGTAGTACAGGATAGCCACTGAGTCAAAACTGGCTTGCTACAGTTAAACTCCACAACCCCATTGTTGATACTGATGCATATTTAGTTAGTTCTGATGTAAGTCTTGCTGAGTACCTTTGTACTCACGGTTGCTTAATTTGTGTTTTTGCAGAGGAGACTTCAGTCTCACTAGTGGTTCCTACGATGTGTTCGATGTTGACCGGTTAGCTTGGGAATCCCAGACAGAGGTTTGGCTCCTATGGAGGGTCTTGTAGATAGTCAGGCTTTCCAGCCTTCTTCTTTTCAACTGTCTGTACTCAGACAGGTTTATACTTCCATTGCTTGTATGACTTTGTATGTTGGATCATGAGACCCATGGTTGTAATATCATGCTATGTATGGCTCCTCGGAGCCTCTTAAAGAAATACTTTGAGTCATAGAGTTATGTTGTGATGCCATGTTGTATCTACGCATATCGAGCATATTGTGTGTATGTTATTGAAATGCTTTGGTATGTGTGGGATCCGACACCTAGTTGTTTATTCTTGGTAGCCTTCCTTATGGGGAAATGCCTCCTAGTGCTTCCATCCAGAACACATGGATTGACTGGCATGTGTCCTTCTTTCCTCCTGTGTCTGTCCCTACGGGGAAATGTCACGCGGTGTTCCTTTAAGTCCTTGTAGCTTTCTACGACTTGGGTTCATACGTTGATGGCCGACACGTGCATTGCTAGGTCATGTATGCCTGTCCTTGTAAGTTTGTGCCACCTTGGTTTACAACTTTTCATGTCGGCCCGGGTTCTCTGTCATATGGATGCTAGCATCACAATCATATACGTGAGCCAAAAGGCACAAATGGTCCCGGCCAAGGTAAAGGCGGCAGCCGTGGGTTACCGTGCATGAGGCCGCAAAGTGATATGATGTGCCTTATGCTAGATCGGTGTGACTTATGATCGGGGTCCTGACACCGAGGTACTCAAGGGCCTGAAAACAAGGAGCTTCAAGAAGAAGCTCGAGGCCTGCGGCAAGGGCTGGCTCGATGAGCTACAGTCTGTGCTGTGGTCCATCCGCACGAAGGCAAGCAAGCCTACCGGTGAGACCCCCTTCTTCCTTGTCTACGGAGCTGAGGCGGTCCTTTCATTGGAGATTAAGCACGGCTCCCCGCGAGTCCTTGCCTTCGATGAGGCGCGTTAGGATGGCTCGCAGGAGACTGATCTGCTGCTCCTCGAGGAGGGCCGCCGCCAGGCCGCTCTTCGCGCCGCGAGGTACCAGCAGGCCTTGCGTCGCTACCACAGCCGCAACATCCGCCCTCGCACTCTCGAGGTCGGCGACCTCATCCTGCGCAGGATCCTCTCCAAAGAGGGACTTCACAAACTCTCACCTATGTGGGAAGGTCCTTTCAGGGTTACTCATGTCTCCAGGCCCGGCTCAGCCCGGCTAGAGACGGAGGACGGAGTTCCTGTGCCTAACACCTGGAACATCCAACACCTCCGCAAGTTCTACCCGTGACCCTCATGCGTACGAATGAAATGGGGCTGTACATGCCCCGGAGCCTCTCATTGTGTTCACCTGATGGGCCCACGAGAGCTCCCGCCCATGCCCAAGTGGAAGCCCCATGCTCCGCGCTGGTGGAACGATCGACCCGCGATCATACCCACACCCCTGTGGAAGCCCCATGCTCCGCGTTGGCGGAACAATCAACTGAGGGCACCCCACGGGTTGCACCAACCTCAAGTTGACTCGTGCCGGACACAGTAGCACCCTTTTTCTCATTTTGATGTGTAACTAAGGGCACCCCACGGGTTGCACCAACCTCAAGCTGACCCGTGCCGGACACGACAGCCGCATCTTGTTTTGGTTATGTAATGGGTTGCTATCCTACTTCAGTAAAGCTTCGGCTTCCTTACATGATGTTTTGTCTTGTCTTTGCCTCACAAGCCCCACGTGCTCACGACGTCCCTCATAAGCCTCACGCGAGCGGGGGCTGGACACGGTGTCTGTGCTCGGGTCAGTCCCAGCAGTGCAGAAAAACCCAAGCAACCGGGCTCTGGCTCGCGGGCCTGCTCCCGTGCACGCCAGCCCACCAAGGTCCTTGGTGTCTGGTCTCCTCGCATAATGCTCATGAGTGAATCGGCGAGCGTGCGCTGCTCCCCTGTTGTTAAGTATTCTGCATGCAGTTATCTCAGGAGCAGGTCCCCTAAAAGACCTCGCGAGGATGCCTCGCGAGGTGGCCCCCTCAGGGCCTCAGGAAGCCCCGCATGCCCTGCCTCGGAAGCTAACCCACGACGGCCGTCTCAGCAGGAGATCTCGCGAGCGAAATCCTCACGAGGCGTACCCTTCAAGTGATGGCCTACCAGACACCATCCTGCACAGAGCTTAGTCTCCCGCCTCGTGAGCCGCCCTCGCCGTCTCTTTAGCTTTCCCCTCCAGCAACCTCACAAGCGCCAGCGTTTCTCTTGGCGCAAGCCGCTTGCACGTCAAAGTGGGCTCCCTGAGCATCGCGCCTCAGGAGCCCTCACTAGCTCCCGGTACCCCTGACCTCCTGGCCTTGTCCAGGCATCGAGACCTGACATACTAGTGACGGCTGTGGCCCGCTCGGGGGCTGGGTCCTGACGACGTAGAGCATCAAGGCAAGCAAAAAGACCAAAACAGGCCTCAAGAGAAAGCTTTACGAGGGCACGAGCATTCGGTACAACCAGACACAAAGTACTTGAAATATAAAAGCATTGTCCTCACCCCCACGGGGCCACAATCAACTATGCGCAGGACATGGGGAAGGGCCTTAGAGGATGTGTCGCCACCACCGCTGCTGCCATCGTCGTCGTCACCTCCTTCGGCTCCACCTGAGCGCTCGCTGCCTCCAAGGGCGAATTGCTCGTGCAAAGCATCCACGTGATTCTCCACCGCCTTCCCAAGGGTGTTGCGGACCTCCTCCGGGATGGGAACTATCACCTTGCCGAAGTCAAAGTTGGGATCGGCGTGGAGAAGATGGCTGAACATGCGCGTGGCGGCCTGGGTGAGGAGATCGCGGCACTCCTCCTCGACGATTCCGCCCACCTTCTTGGCGCCAACCTCGAGCTGCTCCACAAGCTTGGTGAAGAAGTCGAGGTAGCTGCCGTCGTGAGTCTCGAGGGGGCTGCTAACATCCTCCTTGCAAATGGAGCCCAAGGTGCGGTGGGCTCGGAGCTTGAGGGCGCAGAACATCTTGGAGCGCTGGAGCTGCCGCCCCTGCGCTCGGGCCGCCTCATACCTCGCCTGCTCCACGACTGCGGCGACGCCCCCCACCTACTGATGGAGGGAGGCTAGCTCGGCCTCGGCCTCGGCCCGGGCCTTTAGCGTGGTCTCCCGCCGTTTTTCAGCTTCAATCAGCATCTCCTTGAGGCCCGCAGTCTCGTGCTGGAACTCCTCGCGCCTTGCCTTGAAGCGGTCCTCCTGCCGCTTCAGCTTCTTGTTGTTCTCATCGGCAAGAGCTTCACGGTTCTGCGTGACCCTCCTGTTGGCGTCCTCCTGAATCTTCTTTTCCTTGGCCGCCAGATTGGTGTTGGCCTTGTCTAGGCGCTCGGCGTAGGAGCCTTGGGCTACAGACACCTCTTGCTCCAGCGTCTCCAGCCGTTCGCATCCCAGGTCCTGCGCGAATGCCGACCGTGCGAGCTCCCGCTCGCGGATACCGATGTCCGCCTCACAGGCCACCAGCCCCTCTTCGAGGGCGGAGATGGCATCTCTCCGCGCCTGGAGCTGCCGCTCCAGCGACGTGTTCTGATCCTGGAGCTCCTTCATGCGGGCCTCTGCGGCCTCGCACCGCCTGTCGGCCTCGTTGGCCTCCCTGACAGCATTCTCGAAATTCCTTCGCGTCATGGGCGGCCTTCTCGCTGTCGGGCCCATGGAACCCAGGGTATCCAGGCCCGTCTACCTTCGGCCCAGGGCGCAACGCCTGGCATGGGCCCCGCGGGCCGTCATCACCAAGCACCTCACCAAGACCCCTCATGAGGCCCTGGCCTCCTGAGGACCCCTCCTCAGTGAGCGGCGAGCCGGGCTCCGAGTCACCACCAACGGCCTCGCGAGGTCCTCTCGCGAGGCGGCCTCCCGAGGCCCCCTCCCACAGGCGCTCAAGACGAAGGCCGTTCGGCGTTGCCGCGCGGTCTGGGGCCCATCACGTGGGTGACGCGCGCGGCGACGAGTGGCGGCAGAGGCCGCACTAGGAGGCGCGGATGAAGATGGTTTCCTCTTTTGTGTTAAGGGAGCAGGGCCAGCTATCTACTTCCCAAAGCAACCCCAAAGGATGCCCGATCGGCAAAGGAAGACCAAGACGGCGGGCGCGCAGGACGGAGGTCATCACCGAGCCCACCGGCGCATCATGGATCACGCTTTGGCAGGCGAAGACCGCCTTTAGTCAGGATAGCCTGAGCGCCTGTCCCCTTTCAAAATCCGCCAAGTGTGGCAACCCTTCCCGCCTAAGTTTTGTGGGGGAAGAGGACTAAGGCGGGTATAAGGGGGGGGGGGCAGAGCGGCCATTGTAGAGGGGATCGGCTCTTGTTCTCATCATCCCTAACCTTTTACTTGCCGGGCCCATGGAACCCAGGGTACCCAGGCCCGTCTGCCTTTGGCCCAGGGCGCAACGCCTGGCACGGGCCCAGCGGGCTATCATTACCAAGCACCTCACCAAGACCCCTCATGAGGCCCTGGCCTCCTGAGGACCCCTCCTCAGGGAGCGGCGAGCCGGGCTTAGCGTCACCACCAACGGCCTCGCGAGGTCCTCTCGCGAGGCGGGCTCCTAAGGCCCCCTCCCGCAGGCGCTCAAGACAAAGTCCGTTCGGCGTTGCCACGCGGTCTGGGGCCCATCACGTGGGTGAAGCGCGCGGCGACGAGCGGCGATAGAGGCCGCGCGAGCAGGCGCGGATGAAGATGGTTTCCTCTTTCGTGTTAAGGGAGCAGTGCCAGCTATCTACTCCACAAAGCAACCCCAAAGGTTGCCTGATCGACGAAGGAAGACCAAGACGGCGGGCGTGCAGGACGGAGGTCATCACCGAGCCCACCGGCGCGTCATGGATCATGCATTGGCAGGCGAAGACCACCTTTAATCAGGATAGCCTGAGCGCCTGTCCCCTTTCAAAACCCGCCAAGTGTGGTAACCCTTCCCGCCTAAGTTTTGAGGGGGAAGAGGACCGAGGCGGGTATAAGGGGGGCAGAGCGGCCATTGTAGAGGGGATCGACTCTTGTTCTCATCATCCCCAACCTTGTACTCTCTCTAGCACCAAAGCAATACCAACCAAGCAGGAGTAGGGTCTTACACCGCAAGGTGGCCCGAACCTGGGTAAACCGCTGAGCCCACGGTCCGTTCCTCGCCAGCGCGCTCTCGCCGTAGCCTCGCCGTCGCTTAGACGTGGTAGGAGACGAATTAGTAGAACGAGCTCACCCCAGTGTTCGAACCTTTGGGTCCCCAGAGCCCAACTTCCGACATTTGGCGCGCCAGGTAGGGGTGCGCTGCTGTTCTTCTGCTCCGCCCTCTGCTCCACCAACCCCATGGCCGACGCACGTCGCGAGTGCGCCTAGCGCAGGGCTGGCCGTGTGGCTCAGACGGAGCCGGTGGCCCGCGGCAGCCGCCGCCGCCCCGACGCCGAGGCTGCCGCCGCCACAGTCCCCGCTGCCCGCGAGCGGCAGGACTCCTCTCTGCACCCCTCCGTGCAGGCGAATGGCCACACCGCCACGACCTCCTCCCTCGCCCACCGTGGGCCGCCGAACCCCCAGGCCGCGCTACTCTTGACACGCGAGCTGCTCCGCTACCGTCCGGCTGACGCCGGCTACGACTCCTGGCTTGGTCGCATCGCCGAGCTCGTCAACGCCACCGGTGACACTCCGGCGCCTTCCCACTCGCTCCGCCCTCCGCCGTCCCGCGCTGGGGACCTGGCACATGGCGCTCCCCCGCCGCCTCCTCTACACAACGAGCAAGGCAGGCCCCAGCCCCGCGCGCAGGCTCGCGAGCCGTCCCGCGGCGCCTCCTCACTGATCCGAGACGAGGCCAGCTTCCAGATCATCCGGTGCGCGCCCCCTGATGCGCGAGTGCTCCTCGAGCGGCAGTGCCAGCGCCAGGACCAGGGCGTTCAAGCCGTTGCGGCGGCTGGGCGTCAAAACCGTGCCGCCCTCGCTGGCGGCGTCCCCTCAAGCGGTGTGGGCTGCCGTGCCTTCACCCGCGAGCTGCATCGCGTGGTCTGGCCCACGAAGTTCAAGACTGAGTTGCCTCCTCGCTACGACGGCACCCCAAACCCCGCGGAGTTCCTTCAGCTCAACACGTTGAGCGTCGAGGCGGCGAACGGCGACGACAAGGTCATGGCGAACTTGTTCCCTATGGCCCTCAAGGACGGTCTGCGGTAGGATCGAAAGTATGTCTAGAGGGGGGTGATTAGACTACTTGACCAAATAAAACTTAACCTTTTCCCAATTTTAGTTGTTGGCAGATTTTAGCAATAGTACAAATCAAGCATCACCCTACACATGCAATTCAAAGAGTATAGCAGCGGAAAGTAAACAATTGCATATGTAAGTAAAGGAGGGGATCAGAGATTTCAAATGCAATGAAGACACGGTGGTTTTTGGCGTGGTTCCGATAGGTGGTGCTATCGTACATCCACGTTGATGGAGACTTCAACCCACGAAGGGTAACGGCTGCGCTAGTCCACGGAGGGCTCCACCCACGAAGGGTCCACGAAGAAGCAACCTTGTCTATTCCACCATGGCTTACGTCCACGAAGGACTAGCCTCACTCGGGGTAGATCTTCACGAAGTAGGCTATATCCTTGCCCTTACAAACTCCTTGGTTCAACTCCACATCATGTTGGAGGCTCCCAAGTGACACCTAACCAATCTAGGAGACACCACTCTCCAAAAGGTAATAGACGATGTGTTGTTGATGAACTCCTTGCTCTTGTGCTTCAAATGATAGTCTTCCCAGCACTCAAGCAACTCCTGACAGATTTGGATATGGTGGAAGAAGGATTTGAGTGGAAAGCAACTTGGGAAAGGCTAGAGATCAAGGTTCAAATGGTAGGAATGGAATATCTTGATCTCAACACATGAGTTGGTGGTTCTCTCTCAGAAAATGTATGGTGGAAGTGTAGGCACGTTCTGATGGCTCTCCTTACTGAGAAGGAGGTGGTGGAGGAGTATATATAGCCTCCACACAAAATCCAACCGTTACACACTTTTGACCCAACTCGGTGGCACCGAAACGATAATCTCGGTAGCACCGAACTATGTAAAAGATATGAACTTTCGGAATCTCGGTGTGACCGATACGAACAACTCGGATGGACCAAAGTGCAATGGCTTAGGGCAAACCTCATCTCGGTGGCACCGATTGCATCAACTCGGTTGGACCGAAGTGAAGCAAGAAGGCAACAGAGAGTTGGCAAGCCATCTCGGTGAGACCGATTTGCAAAACTCGGTGAGACCGAATTAAGTGCAAACGATTACAGAGAGTTGGCAAGGCCATCTCGGTGGGACCGAGATCCATTTTGGTGGATCCGATTTGTTAGGGTTTTGGCAGTGGCTAAGTCTTGGATGAACTCGGTGGGGCCGGATAGAGAATTTCGGTGGGGCCGAGTTGGAATGTTGGTTTTGGACATATTTGGTTAGAGATCACTAAGCACTTGAGCAAAAAGACCATTAAGCAACACCTCATCCCCTTTTAATAGTATTGGCTTTCCTATGGACTCAATGTGATCTTGGATCACTAAACCAAAAATATAGAGTCTTGATCTTTTGCCAATCCTTGTCCTTAGCATTTTGAGGGGTCCACATCTCTAGTCCATGCCATGCCAATCATTGAACATCCTGAAATCTTAATCTTGAATGGACATTAGTTCAATGAGATATATGTTGTTATGAATAACAAAACCACCAAGGGAGCAAATGTGCTTTCAATCTCCCCCTTTTTGGTAATTGATGACAACATATAGATCAAAGCATCGACAAATGATTAAATGAATGAAATACATCGTCGCTTTGAGAAGTATGTGATAAGCAAGAGCTCCCCCTAAATTTGTGCATTATTAAAAATTTGCGTTTGAATGCAAATGCACAATCGATTAGGCTCATGGGTCACTCTTACATGTCACATACATCTTGGTGGAGCGCGCAAAATGATATGAGTGGAAAAGTAAGCACGCATCAACAACATAAGTAATTGATCATCAGAAGATAATGATAAAGATAAGCATAGATCATCACAACAAGCATAGTATGATCATCACATGAGGCATAGTATCTTACAAGCATAAGCAAATATCAAAGTACTGTAGCAAGCACACTCATAACAAGGTAGCATCAAACAAATTGTAGCAAAAGAACTCGAAGCAAATCAAAGCAGAACACTCTCTCTCGAAGCCTATGATCTATACAAATTCTCCCCCTTTGGCAACAAGTACCAAAAAGATCGAAGAGGTATAGGACTAATCGGCACTCTAGGCACGGTCCTCCGAAGCTCCTGAAGGCGATCTCCTGCTGGCAGCTCCGATGTGCGTAGATGGCGTTGAGAGGAGAGCATCCGCGAAGGCTTCTGCAGACGTTTGCTGGGCTGGTGGAGTGGAGACCTGTGGTGGCACTGTGGCAGTAGAGGCTGGTGCAGATACTGTGTTTCGTGGATCCACGACTGGCACTGCAGCAGACCTGGCTGCCCTAGGCACTGTCTGAAAACGCTCTGTGGTAGGTCTGTCATCTCCACTGTCATCTGATGGGGCTATCTTGATAGCATCAACATCATTCTGCAGCTACTCCACTGTAGTCTGAATCTCTGTCACCTTGACACCTAGATCATGAAATTTTGTCTCAATAATCCGCTCAAAACTAGCCTGGGTCTGGGTGAGGTTGGCCAAACTTCGCTCAATCCTCAAAGTGGCTTCAAGCAGATATGTCATTTGGTCCTTGGGTGTCTTGAGATTGGCAATTGGAGCATTTGGAGCTGATGCCTCCTGGGCTGCTTTTGCTTCTTTGGCTTTGCGAATCTTCTCTTGGGCTTGTGCTGAAGTGGGATGCGAAGGATCCATCATGATCACATTGTCCTCAAACTCTGGACAGAGTGGCAGGTGCTCTCGATCGAGAAGATATGTGCTGGTTCCAACCTTGGAATTGATCAATATCTGAATATGTGGAGCATATCCGCACGATCTCTTCTGATCTGCTGCAGTCCTCTTGATAGTCTCTACTATCAGGCTCATCACCTTGAATTTCTGATGTGTATCAAACAAATGCAGCAAATTGATGGAGTGGCCACGAATCAGTTTGTCATCTCCTGACTTGGGTAGCAGAGTGTACCGCAAGATGGTGTTCGTTGTGGCTAATCCTGGGAGCAGATGCTTCACTCATCCAAGTTTATGAGTCTCAAGGTCCTTCTGAGGAATTGCAGTGTACATGTTGGCCATGGAGTTGTGATCCATCTTGAGCTTAGCATAAATGTCTATGTCATCATCCTCTTCTTTGGGAGCACCAAGAGGACTTGCCCACTCAGAGATGGTTGACTGGTACCTTATACCCTCAGTCATCCACACTATTCTGCCATCTGGATAGAAATGATCCGTAGAGTAAAATTGCATGACCATCTCATCATTCCACTTGGTCAATTTCTTTCCAACAAACTCATCAACTCCTGCAATCCTGAAGCTCTCATGAACATGGGGAAAGTAATCCTCATTCTCATCGATGTATTCCTAGTCCACCCATTTCATGTCACTAACAATGGGCTTCTTATCAAGCAATACTGTCTCATAAAAATCCTGTTGTTCACGAGTGTGAATGCGATAATCACATGCTGTCTTCCTCCTCACAGCATAAGGATCTGATTTCCTCCATAGACGCAATCCTTTATCCTTCCTCAACATCATGTTCTCTGCAACTGGGTGTGCATTGTCATGGTCTGGAATCTTTGGCTTCAACTTTCTGAGCACTAGAGGCTCTTCATCAACATTTGACTCAGGCATTGGGGCCTTGTTCTTCTCGGCAGCTGATATGTTTCTGGTTGACCTCTTGGGTGCTGGCACCTTTGGCTTGGACTTGGAGGGTGCAACAGTCTTGATTGCATCAGACATGAGCTTTTGAGCTTTTGCTGGCGGTGCATTTCCTGGCTCATCCTCCTCCTCTTCCTCCTCATCAATCATCATGGAGGGTCTGCCAATCACACGGGCAGTAGTTTTCCTCACTCTCTTCTTCTTAGCACCTGCTGCTAGTTCTGTGTCACTAGGCTCTTCAAGAGTGAACTGCATAGTCTGCTTTGGAACTTTCCTCACAGCAGTCTTATCTTTGGTGGATGATGGTTTGGTGCTGTACTCCTTAGCAAGCACTATTCTCTTTTTCTTAGTTGCAACTTCACTTGCAACAAAATCTTCATCCTCACTGTCAGAGGTTTTCTTCTTCCTTGTTCTAGTGGCTGCCTTCGGAAGATCTGGAGAGCTCCTCTCTCCCTCATAGAAACTCTCATCAGGGCTTGACCCTTCACTTAGTTCTGCATGCTGTTCAAACATGTTCTGACTGTCTCTGCCACTTGACATCTTGCTGAGCTGACCCCTAACTTGGTAGAGATCCTCTACGGCGGCAACGGCGGGGCAGATTGCCGTTGACGGCGGCGGAATCCGGCGGCAAGGGCGCGCTGGAGACGATGGCGAAGTCCGAAGACGAAGGGCGACGGCAGCAACGGGGTGCGGGAACGAGTGGGGTCAAGAAATTTCAGCCGTTCGGTCCGCGCGATATATATACCCGTATACTGTCGGTGGCGCCGAGTTGAACAACTCGGTGGCACCGATATGTGTAACTGCACGCAGTATAGCACATCGGTGGCGCCGAAATGGTTCTATTCAGTAGCACCGAGATGGAAAACCTAGATCAATCTAAGTGATTTCGGTTGAACCGAGTTTGAGTGAGTTGGTTCGGCTGAAATCAATTAGAAGGTTTTGGAGGTTCAGCCCTTTCAGATCGGTGGCTCCGAGTGCTCCTCACCCGGAGGGTCCAAAAAAGACTTGTTCAATTTTTGTGATGCAGCAAGAATAGAATTTGAGACAAGAAAGCATAGAAAGCTAGAGAAGGCTCTTGGGCATTCTTGTACATCCACTTGGCCAGAAAAACCAAGAAAATCAAAACAACAAATGGATGTCCTCGAATGATGAAAGTATGCAAACCAACATGCTCACACAATAAGATTGCAAATGAAATATGTGTCAAACATGCACAACCAATTCTAGCATCTATCAAACAGTGGCGATGACTAGGTCATCTATATATGAGTATATTGACTTAGGAGCCAAATGAGAACATTTGATCATAGGTCATACTCATCGTTTAAGCCCAAGTGGGATTACCACTTTTACATAAAGCATTGATGTGTTCACACCATTAGAGTTGCTTTAGCTCAATTACTTAGAGCAAAGCTCCCCCTAGATGTGATATCCCCCCTAAGAGGGATGAACTAACCTTGGGTTTGTCGATGATGACTTCATGTAGATGTTGAAGATGTGGATGCTCAATGTTGATGTAGACCATCAAGAGTTGGGAGCAATCCTTTGGAGTTTTGTGCTTTCAATACCTACATGGGTTAATCCCACACAAGGAACATACAAGGATATCCATAGACATAGAGTGAAATATACATATGATCATGTCCATGAATGCATTGATTACCTTGTCCCTTGTCTTACCAACAAGAGGGTTTGTGACTCCATGAACTAGTGCAAAATGTGGAAGTTGGTTGCACAAGTTCTTGCCAAAAAGAATACGAGTGAAGTTTGTTGCCGGAGTCACCCTCAAGAACTCTCTAGTTCTTCTTCTTTTGGACCCACATCAACTTGATGGGAATCCTTGGAGTTGTAGTAGCACTTGATGAAGTAGAACATGATGAAGTCTTGGGAACCCACTTGACCATGGCTTGAGGAGCTTCTTCAAATGAATCAATCTCTTCTTGAAGCCTGTCCTTGCCTTTTAGCTTGTGGTCTTGTGGTGGAAGATCTTCTTGAGCTTGAGTTCTCTTGAAGGAAGTAGGATCATACTTATCTTGTTGAGGAACAAACTTCGTCTTGGGGTATTGATCTTCTTCCCACTCAACTCCATTGGCATTGAACTTTTGTTCAAAACCAACACCTTGCTTCTTCCGGTGCCTTCCTTGCTTGCGTACAATTTCCTCAAATTGCTTACTCCCGGCAAGACTCTTGTAGACACCTTTTTCTATAATTCCTTTCAATAGCATATTTTCTTGCTCAAGTGTAACTTGGCTAAGAGAATCGTTAGTGGAATCAATAGAACTACTAGAAGCAACAATATTGGATTTAGTATTGTTATTGTTACTACTAGAGGTAGAACCATTTTTACCCTTGTGGCTAGTTTGCTTAGGTTTAACTTGTGGCATAAAGGTAGACAAGAGTAAACGCTTAGCAACATATGAAGAACTCTTCGTTCGAAGATCGTCATTGATAGCATTAAGAAACTCATGCTCTTGCTCTAAATTTAGCTTCTCGAAGCGTAGCTTCTCATGAGTTCTTAGAAGTTCTCTATGATCCTCTTGAGTTGTTTCATGAGCTAACTTAAGAGCATTTAGTTCTTTAGTTAGACGCTCAATCTCCTTCATAGCATTGTCACTCGTTTCCTCTTGACTATCATGATTACTAGCATTTTCATTATAGCTCACATTACTATCCTTGTCAACAAGTAAATCATCATCACCAAGCAAATCATCTTCATCACTATTGAAATCAAGATACTCGGGGTGTGATACCTTGGGGCCTTTTGCCATGAAGCATCTTCCAATTCATTCATTTTGTGAGTCAAATAGATCATAGGAGTTGGATGACACAAGTGCAAGTCCGGCAACACCTTCATCTTGACTATAGTCGGAGTTGGAGTGATAACTTCTCTCGGAGTGGTTGTCGGAGTCGGAGCCGGAAACCCATTCACCAACATGAGCTTGATGTCTTCTTATTGTGTAGCTCCTTGATGACTTGTCCTTCCTCTCCGAATCCTTGCTTCTTCGAGAGTGTCTTTGTTCATAACGATCATCTCTACTCCTTCTCTCCTTATGAGGTGATTCATCTCTTCTATGTCTTCCTCTTGGTGATTCGTCTCTTTTCCTGTAGGGAGCCGTACACTCATTGGAGTAGTGTCCGGGCTTCCCACAATTGTAACAATTACGGTCACGACTTGATGATCTTCTCTCATAATGTCTTGAGCTAGAGCTTCTCTCTTTCCCTTTGTTCTTGTAGAACTTGTTGAACCTTTTCACCATTAGACTAATCTCTTCATTGGATACTAGCTTGTCACTTTAAGTTGTTGGAGCATCGATTGAGACTTTGTATGCACCAGTTGATTTGTTGTGCAGCTCCTCTTTGTCCTTGAGTGAAATTTCATGAGCAACAATCCTTCCAATGACTTCCGTGGGCTTGAGATCTTTGTAATTTGGCATCATTTGGATCAATGTGTAGACGGTATCATATTTTCCAACCAAAGCTCTAAGTATCTTCTTGATGATGAATTTGTCGATCATCTCTTCACTTCCTAAGCCGGCCATCTCATTTGTGATGAGAGCAAGCCTAGAGTACATCTCAGCGACTCCTTCACCATCCTTCATCTTGAACTTGTCAAGTTGACTTTGAAGCACATCCAGCTTAGATTCCTTGACGGACTCGGTACCCTCATGCATATCAACCAAAGTATCCCAAATTTCCTTTGCATTCTCGAGGCGGCTGATTTTGTTGAATTCTTCGGGACATAGACCGTTGAATAGAATGTCATAAGCTTAAGCATTGTATTAGAACATCTTCAATTCTTCCGGGGTTGCTTCACGATCCCGTTCCTTGCCATCCTCAAAGAAGTCACCTTGCAAGCCAACACGAACAACAGCCCAAACGGCAGGGTTATGACCAAGAATATGCATTTTCATCTTATGTTTCCAACTAGCAATGTTTGTACCATCAAAATATGGACCTCTACGGTGATAGTTACCCTCACTAGACACCATACTCTCCTAGGTTGTGAAACCAAGGCTATGATCACCAAAGCACTGGAAATCAAGGCTTACGGAGACCAAAGCTCTGATACCACTTGTAGGATCGAAAGTATTTTTAGAGGGGGGGTGATTAGACTACTTGACTAAATAAAACCTAACCTTTTCCCAATTTTAGTTGTGGGCAGATTTTAGCAATAGTACAAGTCAAGCATCACCCTACACATGCAATTCTAAGAGTATAGCAGCGGAAAGTAAACAATTGCATATGTAAGTAAAGGACGGGATCAGAGATTTCAAACGCAATGAAGACACGGTGGTTTTTGGCGTGGTTCCGATAGGTGGTGCTATTGTACGTCCACGTTGATGGAGACTTCAACCCATGAAGGGAAACGGCTGCGCGAGTCCACGGAGGGCTCGACACACGAAGGGTCCACGAAGGAGCAACCTTGTCTATTCCACCATGGCTTACGTCCACGAAGGATTAGCCTCACTCGGGGTAGATCTTCACGAAGTAGGCGATCTCCTTGCCCTTACAAACTCCTTGGTTCAACTCCACATCATGTTGGAGGCTCCCAAGTGACACCTAACCAATCTAGGAGACACCACTCTCCAAAAGGTAATAAACGGTGTGTTGTTGATGAACTCCTTGCTCTTGTGCTTCAAATGATAGTCTTCCCAGCACTCAAACAACTCCTCACAGATTTGGATATGGTGGAAGAAGGATTTGAGTGGAAAGCAACTTGGGAAAGGCTAGAGATCAAGGTTCAAATGGTAGGAATGGAATATCTTGATCTCAACACATGAGTAGGTGGTTCTCTCTTAGAAAGCGTATGGTGGAAGTGTAGGCACGTTCTGATGGCTCTCCTTACTGAGAAGGAGGTGGTGGAGGAGTATATATAGCCTCCACACAAAATCCAACCGTTACACACTTTTGACCCAACTCGGTGGCACCGAAACGATAATCTTGGTAGCACCAAACTGTGTAAAAGATATGAACTTTAGGAATCTCGGTGGGACCGATACGAACAACTCAGATGGACCTAAGTGCAATGGCTTAGGGCAAACCTCATCTCGGTGGCACCGATTGCATCATCTCGGTTGGACCGAAGTGAAGCAAGAAGGCAACAGAGAGTTGGTAAGCCATCTTGGTGAGACTGATTTGCAAAACTCGGTGAGACCGAAGTAAGTGCAAACGATTACAGAGAGTTGGCAAGGCCATCTTGGTGGGACCGAGATCCATTTCGATGGATCCGATTTGTTAGGGTTTTGGCAGTGGCCAAGTCTTGGATGAACTCGGTGGGGCCGGATAGAGAATTTCAGTGGGGCCGAGTTGGAATGTTGGTTTTGGACATATTTGGTTAGAGAGAGTGGTTGAGGGTTTAGGAGTACTGTCACTAAGCACTTGAGAAAAAAGACCATTAAGCAACACCTCATCCCCTTTTAATAGTATTGGCTTTCCTATGGACTCAATGTGATCTTGGATCACTAAACCAAAAATGTAGAGTCTTGATCTTTTGCCAATGCTTGTCCTTAGCATTTTGAGGGGTCCACATCTCTAGTCCATGCCATGCCAATCATTGAACATCCTGCAATCTTAATCTTGAATGGACATTAGTTCAATGAGATATATGTTGTTATGAATTACCAAAACCACCAAGGGAGCAAATGTGCTTTCACCTGCACTTCTGGCTCATGAACCTCCCCGAGGCGTCCATCTCGTCATGGGCCGAGCTCTATAGCCAGTTCGTTGCTAACTTTAACGGCACTCAGGACCGCTCCCTCACCATCAACGACCTGCAGCGCGTGCGGCAGCGCCCAGACGAGACACTCCGCAAGTACATCCAGCGCTTCAGCCAGGTGCGCAACAAGATCCCGCGCGCCTCCGACGCCGCCGTCATCTCTACATTCTCCACCGGCGTCATGGACGTCAAGATGCACGAGAAGCTCGGCATCAACGGTGTGCTCGACTCCATGGTTGAGCTGCTTGACCTCGCCGACAAGTGCGCCAAGGCTGAGGAAGGCCGCCTCTTCATCCAGAACGACCCCGACGCAGTGCTTGACGCCGCCAAGGCCAAGAGTAGGGACGTCAAGCGTAAAGGCCCTGCCGTGCTCGTGGCGGAGCCCGAGCAGAAGCACGGCCGTGACCACGACGAGCCCAGGAAAGATAGCCGGCCGCTCTGTGCCGTCCACAATGTGCGCTCCCACAGAACTAAAGACTGTCAGGAGCTCAAGCTGCTCCGCGACGAGCCCCAAAGCTGCCGAGGCGACCGCAATGGCCGCGGCGCCGGCCGTTGAGGAGGCCGCGGTGGCAACCGTTGGGACGGCTACAACAGCAACGGCAACTTCCGCCAGGACTGGCGCGACCAGCCTCGTGAGGTGAATCCTCAGGCCGATGCCGCTCTTCCGCCGCCGCCGCCGCCACCCCGGAGGAACAACGTAAACCAGCCGGACGAGGGCGCTGGGGGCTACCAGGAGCCTCGCGCGGTCGCCTGTATCCTAGGCGGGTCCCAAGCCCCCACGTCCATCCGCCACTTCAAGCAACTCTCTCGCGAGGTGTATGCCGCCCTCCCGAGGCCCGAGGCCGCGCAGCCCCTCAAGTGGTCATAGTACACCATCACCTTCAACTCCAAGGACCACCCCAAGTCCACGGCCTCCGCAGGCGCGCTCCCGATGTTGTGCACTCCCACCATCAGCAACGTCGCGGTCACCAAGACCCTCATCGACGGGGGTGCCAGCCTCAACGTGATCTCCATCGAGACCTTCGAGATGCTCCAGGTGCCCTACGACCAGCTGATGCCGACCATGCCCTTCTCCGGAGTGACCGATGGGTCCACCATCCCATTGGGGCAAGTGCGCCTCCCCGTCACCTTCGGCACCCGCAAGAACTACCACACCGAGCTCATCGACTTCGACATGGCGCACATCGGCCTGCCTTACAATGCCATCTTGGGCTACCCAGCTCTCACCAAGTTCATGGCGGCCACCCATCACGCCTACAACGTCCTCAAGATGCCCGGTTGCAGCGGCATCATCACCGTCACCTACGATGAGAAGGACCCGGCCAGCACCCTCGAGCGTGCCTACAAGCCCGCCGCTGTCGCGCACCCGACCGACGAGGACGCGGCCGAGCCTCCTAAGGCTGCGCCCACGAAGAAGATGCAAGTGTTCTCTCAGGACCGCGCCGAGACGAAGAAGGTGTCTGTGGATGGCAGCGGCTCCGGCCCCGCCTTCACCATCGGCATAGGCCTCCCTCCTGCATAGGAAAGCGCGCTCGTCACCTTCCTTCGGGCAAACTTGGATGTTTTCGCCTGGAAAGCATCCGACTTGTTCGGTGTGCCGAGGGAGGTGATCGAGCACCACTTAGCGGTGTGCCCCAATGCACGCCCCGTCTAGCAGAAAGCACGCCGCCAGGCGCCAGAGAAGCAAGATTTCATCGTCAAGGAAGTTCAGAAGCTCCAGGAAGCTGGGGTCATTCGTGAGGTGCGCCATCCCGAATGGCTCGCCAACCCGGTAGCCGTCCCCAAGAAGGGCGGCAAGGAGCGCTTGTGCATCGACTTCACCAACCTCATCAAGTTCTGCCCTCAGGACCTCTTCCAGCTGCCGCGAGTTGGCCAGGGCGTTCGCCCCGCCGTCGGTGGCATGCGCATGCCCTTTAGGCTGAGGAACGCCGGCGGCTCTTTTCCAGAGGCTGGCGCCATTCGTGCCAGGGCCTCGTGAGCCACCTACTCCTCGCGAGCCCCCCGGCCCCGGAGGAGCGGACTCCCTTGGCGCGCCCCGCCAAGCGGTATGACGTCAACCCAGCGCAGTCCTGCCAGGTGCGCCCGACGTGTCGCCCCAAGCGGCCTACATTCCTTCCCGCCGCGCCTCCCCGCGCCTCGCTACCGGAACCCTATCCTTTTGATTGTGTAATGAATTTCGCTGATTTTACCTTGATAAGTTATGTCACCTGCTTAATAGCCTATTAAATTTGATGCTGCCCGGAGAGCGCCACACGCTCGCGACCCCTCCCTTGGCCGACTCCGTGAGCGGGGGATAGGCATGGTGCCTGTGCTCGGGTCCGTCCCTGCAGTGCCGCCAAATCCAAGCGACCGAGCTCTGGCTCGCGGGCCTGCTCCCGTGCACGTCACCTCACCAGGTCCTTGGTGCCTTATCTCCTCACGCAGCAGCCATGGGCGAGTTAGGAAGCGCGTGCCGCCGACTGACCTCGCGGGCCGCCTCTCGCGAGCTGGACTCGCGGAGCTCGAAGGCACTTCAAACGCCGAGCCCCGTGAGCACGCCTCGTGAGCACGACTCGCGAGCGGCAGGGGCTGGCTCGGCAAGCTGCAGTCCGTGCTGTGGTCCATTCGCACGACGGCAAGCAAGCCAACCGGTGAGACCTCCTTCGCCTCGTCCGTGGCGCTGAGGCGGTCCTCCCACTGGAGCGTAAGCACGGCTCCCCAGGAGCCCTTGCCTTCGACAAGGCGCGCCGGGACGTACCCCACGAGGCATACCCCATGAGAGATGTCCCACCGGACACTACCATGTATAGAGCTAAGTCTTCCGCCTCGCGAGCCGCCTTCGCCGTCTCTCAAGCCTTCCCATCCGGCAGCCTCACGAGCGCCAGCATTTCTCTTGGCGCAAGCCGCTTGCGCGTCGAAGGGAGGCTCCCTGAGCATCGCGCCTCTGGAGCCCTGACTAGCCCCCGGTGCCCCTTACCCCCTAGCCTTGTCCTGGCATCGTGACCGGACATACCAGCGGCGGCTGAGGCCCGCTCGGGGGCTAGGTCCTGAAGACGCGGAGCACCATGACAAGTAAAAAGAGCAAAACAGGCTTCGAGGGAGAACATTACAAGGGCACGGGCGTTCGATACAACCAGGAGCAAAGTGCTTAAAAAGTAAAAGCATTGTCCTCACGCCCCCACGGGGTCACGATCAACTACACGCAGGACATGGGGAAGGGCTTAAGAAGACATAGCGCCATCACCATCGCTGCCACCGTCATCGTCATCTCCCTCGACTCCGCTCAAGCTCTCGCTGTCGCCAGGGGCGAAGTCCTCGGGCAAGGCGTCCACATGGTCCTCCACCGCCTTCCCAAGGGTGTCGCGGACCTCCTCTGGAATGGGGGCTATCACCCTGCCGAAGTCAAAGTTGGGGTCGGCGTCGAGAAGATGGCTGAAGATGCGCGTCCCGGCCTTGGTGAGGAGGTCGCGGCTCTCCTCCTCGACGATTCCGCCCACCTTCTTGACGCCCACCTCGAGCCGCTCCACGAGCTTGGTGAAGAAGTCGAGGTAGCTGCCGTCGTGGGTTTCGAGAGGGCTGCTGACGTCCTCCTTGCAAATGGAGCCTAAGGCACGGCGGGCCCGGAGCTCGAGGGCACGGAACATCTTAGAGCGCTGGAGTTGCCGCCCTCTCGCTTGGGCCGCCTCGTCCCGCGCCTGCTCCACCACCGCAGTGACACCCCCACCTGCTGCCGGAGGGAGGTCACCTCGGCCTCGGCGTTGGCCCGGGCCTTCAGCGTGGTCTCCCGGCGCCTCTCGGCTTCGCCCAGCATCTTGAGGCCCGCGATCTCATGCTGGAACTCCTCGCGCTTGGCCTTGAAGCGGTCATCCTGTCGCTTCAGCTTCTGGCTGTTCTCGTTGGCAAGCGCTTCGCGGCTCAGCGCGACCCTCCTATAGGCGTCGTCCTAGATATTCTCCGCCTTGGACGCCAGGTTGGCGTTGGCCTTGTCTAGGCGCTCGGCATAGGAGCCTTGGGCAGTGGACACCTCCCGTTCCAGCGTCTCTAGCCGCTCATGCTCCAAGTCCTACGCGGAAGCCGACCGCGCGAGCTCCCGCTCACGGATACCAAGGTCCACCTCATGGGCCGCCAGCCCCTCCTCGAGGGCGGAGATGGCGTCTCTCCGCGCCTGGAGCTGCCGCTCCAGCAAGGCGTTCTGGTCCTGGAGCTCCTTCCTACGGGCCTCCGCTGCCTCGCGCCGCCTGTCGGCCTCGTCGGCCTCCCTGACAGCGCTCTCGAAGATTTCCTTCGCATCCTGGGCAGCTTTCTCACGCTTCTCCCGCGCAGCGTCGTCTCGACAGCGACCCAATTTGATGGCCACATCAAGCTGGTGCCACCTCTCCGCGAGGCGCTGGCGCTCCTCGATGATGCGTGCCTCCTCCGCACGGAGGTCTGCTTCCAGCTGGTCAGGAGCAGCCCTGGCGCCCTGTAGGGCCCCGCGCTTGAGCATGGCGCTTCTACTCATGAGCTGCAGGGCACAGCCGGTGTGCGCCCCGGCGCCGCCCTCCCGGGAGGGCCCGGCGCCGCCGGTCAGGAGCGGAGAGCTCCCGGGGGCCCCCTCTTCGTTCCGCCGTGGCGACGCACCCCGCGGGCTCGGCGGACCCCCGGATGGGGCCTCACGCGCTGGCGAGTCTGGCCGGCCCCCCGCGACGTCGTCGCAACCGGTGGTGCAGGGTGGGAGAACCGGCCCCTCCACCTCTGTTACCGCAGCGCCCACCCTGGCGGTTGGCGCCTCAGGAACTGCGGAGCCGCCTCCTGACGACGCCTCTTGAGGTTCGCCTGCTTTCGTCCCTCGAGCCGCGTCCCCCTGCGGCTCCGGAGGGGCCGCCTGCCCCTCTGCCCTCGCGAGGCCGGCCTCGGCTTCGAGGCTGCTGGCTTCCCCTTCATGCCCCCCGGCCCTGGCGGCTGGCGGTGTAGCCCCCGCCAAGCCGGGGGACTTCTGCTCCTTCTTCCTCTTCTTGCTCGAGGCGGTCCTAGAAAAGTGAAAGAGGAACGAGGGCTCAGGTACGCGAAACGCGCCGGGCGTAGGAGAAAGGATGTCGAACGCTTACTGGTCCCTGGCAAACCATCTCCTCTTCCTCAGCGGCCACGGAAGAACATCGCCGCCGTCTCCGCGGGCCCCTCTCTCGCGACTGCCCCCCCCTCGTGGGAGGACCACGGGATCCGCCCTCGCCACCGCTCCCGGAGCCCTGCAGCTTCGCGGCTGCCGCACGGGGGCTTTCCGCACCCTCCGCCTGGTCGGGCGCGGCGGGCGGGGCCTCAGGCGGGGTAATGTCATCATCGTCTCCAAGCCCGCGGACGAGTCGGTGGCGGGTCCGCCGAACCAGGCCACATCCGCCCTCCGCAGAGCCCGTCGAGGCCCCAGCGTCGCCGCGGTCGCCTGAGCCAGGAACCACCAGGAAGGGATTGTCCCGGGGCCCTTCGAGGCCCTCTGGAAGCAGTCCCCACTGGTCGAAACGCGGCATTGAGCCAGCCAACGCCTCCTTGTTCTTGTAGCGATACAAAGGAAGCCCATCCACGGGTGGCTCGCTCGCCTCTTCGCCGGTCAGGGTGTGGAGCACCCCGTTTAGCACCTCCGGCAACAAGCTGTCCGTGCTTAACCGCATCGGATCCTCCGGGCTGGTGAAGGCCCACATTGGGCGGGAGTGTCGCTGGAGGGGAGCTATGCGGTGTTGGAGGAACTCCCTCACGACTGTGACCACCGTTACCTTAGCGGCCCTTAGCTCAGCTAGCCTCCTCCATAGCCGCGCCAGCCTCGGGTCGGCGAGCCTTTCATGCCCCCACCCAGAGCTTCTCGCCGCCGGGGATGCCGGCAGCTGCAGCAGGGGGCTGAACTGGGCCGTGTTCACGTACACCCATTGCCGCCTAAAGCCCTCGACCTCCTTGGTAAGCCTCATATCAATACCGTCGCCCGCCGTCTCATCTACGGTGCAGAACGCGACGCACCCGGAACACTGGTTCGCCGCTGTCAGCCGTAGGCTGAAAAAATGGCGGAAGAGTGCCACTGAGGGCGTCACGCCTAGGAAGGCCTCGCACAAAAAGGTGAAGGTGGAAAGAAGGAGGACGGAGTTCTGCTCGAGGTGCCGCGCATGAATTTGGTAATGGGAAAGGGCGGCGTTGAAGAAATCGGAGAATGGAGGTAGCAGGCCCGCGAAGAGCATGGGAAGGAAGACGGCAGCAGAGGTGGCGTCGAGATCAGCCATCGGGCGCGAAGCCGGCCAGATGCGAGTGGCCCCCCACTCGTTAGAAGCTGCTGCGGTCATTGGAAGCACCTTGCCGAGCCCCTCAACGTTGACGATCATGGGCCTACCCAGAGCAGGCTCCGGCACCACCCCCGCAAACCACCGAGTCCGCCGCCTCTTCCTCCTTGCCGGGGGGCGACATGGCGGCGCAGCAAAGGTGAATGGCGATGGAGCTTTGGGGGAGGTAGAAGGAGCCGCGCGTGGGAGGAAGGCGCAGGGAGACGAAGCGTACAAAGGAAGGCAATGATGGCCTCGCGTCGCCCGCGGCAGGTTTTATGTCAGCGCGGGCAGTTACCGAGGCGTCATGGGGAAGTGGGGGCGCCCCCCCGTCACATCGTACGCCACGCATCATGCCCGGCCGCAGGCGTCTAGGGCCAGCGCCGTTTCGCCCCCCAGCAGGCGGGAACGTGCGCGCCGCGGGCCCGGGGGCTACTGTCGGGCCCATGGAACCCAGGGTACCCAGGCCCGTCTGCCTTTGGCACAGGGCGCAACGCCTGGCATGGGCCCAGCTGGCCGTCATCACCAAGCACCTCACCAAGACCCCTCATGAGGCCCTGGCCTCCTGAGGACCCCTCCTCAGGGAGCGGTGAGCTGGGCTCAGCGTCACCACCAACGGCCTCGCGAGGTCCTCTCGCGAGGCGGCCTCCTAAGGCCCCCTCCTGCAGGCTCTCAAGACGAAGGCCGTTCGGCGTTGCCGCTCGGTCTGCGGCCCATCACGTGGGTGACACGCGCGGCGACAAGCGGCGATAGAGGCCGCGCCAGCAGGCGCGGATGAAGATGGTTTCCTCTTTCGTGTTAAGGGAGCGGGGCCAGCTATCTACTCCTCAAAGCAACCCCAAAGGTTGCCCGATCGGCGAAGGAAGACCAAGACGGCGGGCGCGCAGGACGGAGGTCATCACCGAGCCCACCGGCGCGTCATGGATCACGCTTTGGCAGGCGAAGACCGCCTTTAGTCAGGATAGCCAGAGCGCCTGTCCCCTTTCAAAACCCGCCAAGTGTGGCAACCCTTCCTGCCTAAGTTTTGAGGGGGAAGAGGACCAAGGTGGGTATAAGGGGGGCAGAGCGGCCATTGTAGAGGGGATCGGCTCTTGTTCTCATCATCCCCAACCTTGTACTCTCTCTAGCACCAAAGCCAGACCAACCAAGCGGGAGTAGGGTCTTACACCGCAAGGTTGCCCGAACCTGGGTAAACCGCTGAGCCCACGGTCCATTCCTCGCCAGCGCGCTCTCGCCGTAGCCTCGCCGTCGCTTAGCCGTGGTAGGAGACGAAGTAGTAGAACGAACTCACCCCAGTGTTCGACCCTTTGGGTCCCCGGAGCCCGACTTCTGACAGTACTCTCTCTAGCACCAAAGCAATACCAACCAAGCAGGAGTAGGGTCTTACACCGCAAGGTGGCCCGAACCTGGGTAAACCGCTGAGACCATGGTCCGTTCCTCGCCAGCACGCTCTCGCCGTAGCCTCGCCGTCGCTTAGCCGTGGTAGGAGACAAAGTAGTAGAACGAGCTCACCCCAGTGTTCGAACCTTTGGGTCCCCGAAGCCCGACTTCTGACATTTGGCGCGCCAGGTAGGGGTGCGCTACTGTTCTTTTGCTCCGCCCTTTGCTCCACCAACCCCATGGCCGACGCACGTCGCGAGCGCGCCGAGCGCAGGGCTGGCCATGTGGCTCAGATGGATCCGGTGGCCTACGGCAACCGCCGCCGCCCCGACGCCGAGGCTGCCGCCGCCACAGACCCCGCTACGCGTGAGCGGCAGGACTACTCTCTGCAGCCCTCCGTGCAGGCGAACGGCCACACCGCCACGGCCTCCTCCCTCGCCCACCGTGGGCCACCGAACCCGCAGGCCGCGTTGCTCATGGCACGCGAGCTGCTCTGCTACCGTCCGGCTCACGCCGGCTACGACGCCTGGCTTGGTCGCATCGCCGAGCTCGTCAATGCCGCCGGGGACGCTCCGGCGCTTTCCCACTCGCTCCGACCTCCGCCGTCCCACGCTGGAGACCTGGCGCACGGCGCTCCCCCGCCGCCTCCTCTACACGATGAGCAAGGCGGACCCCAGCGCAGCGCGCGGGCTCGTGAGCCGTCCCGCGGTGCCTCCTCGCCGATCCGAGACGAGGCCAGCTGCCAGATCATCCGCCGCGCGCCCCCTGATACGCGAGTGCTCCTCGAGCGGCAGCGCCAGCGCCAGGACCAGGCCATAAAAGACGTTGCGGCGGCTGGGCATCAAAACTGCGCCGCCCTCGCTGGCGACGTCCCCTCAACTGGTGTGGGCTGCCGTGCCTTCACCCGCGAGCTGCGTCGCGTGGTCTGGCCCACGAAGTTCAAACCTGAGTTGCCTCCTCCCTACAACGGCACCCCCAACCCCGCGGAATTCCTTCAGCTCTACGCGCTGAGTGTCGAGAAGGCAAACGGCGACGACAAGGTCATGGCGAACTGGTTCCCTATGGCCCTCAAGGACGGCCCGCGCTCCTGGCTCATGAACCTCCCCGAAGCGTCCATCTCGTCATGGGCCGAGCTCTTCAGCCAGTTCGTTGCTAACTTCAAGGGCACTCAGGACCGCTCCCTCACCATCAACGACCTGCGGCGCGTGCGGCAGCGCCCAGACAAGACCCTCCGCAAGTACATCCAGCGCTTCAGCCAGGTGCGCAACAAGATCCCGCGCGCCTCCGCCGCCGCCGTCATCTCTGCATTCTCCACCGGCCTCATGGACGTCAAGATGCGTGAGAACCTCGCCATCAACGGTGAGCTCGACTCCGTGGTTGAGATGCTCGACCTCGCCGACAACTGTGCCAAGGCTGAGGAAGGCCGCCTCTTCATCCACAACGACCCCGACGTGGCGCTTGAGGCCGCCAAGGCCAAGAGCAAAGACGTCAAGCGTAAGGTCCCTGCCGTGCTCATGGCGGAGCCCGAGCAGAAGCGCGGCCGTGACTACGACGAGCCCAGGAAAGATAGCCGGCCGCTCTGTGCCTTCCACAACGTGCGCTCCCACAGCACTGAAGAGTGTCTGGAGCTCAAGCTGCTCCGCGACGAGCGCCAAAGCCACCGAGGCAACCGCAATGGCCGTGGCGCCGGCCGTGGAGGAGGCCGCGGTGGCAACCGTTGGGACGGCCGCAACGGCAACGGCAACTTCCGCCAGGACTAGCGCGACCAGCCTCGTGAGGCCGACTGGCGCGACCGGCCTCGTGAGGCTTCCTGGCGCGACCAGCCTCGTGAGGTGAATCCTCAGGCCGATGCCGCTCTTCCGCTGCCACCCCGGAGGAACAACGTAAACCAGCCTGACGAGGGCGCTGGGGGCTACCAGGAGCCTCGCGCGGTCGCCTGCATCCTAGGCGGGTCCCAAGCCCCCGCGTCCATCCGCCACTTCAAGCAACTCTCTCGGGAGGTGTATGCCACCCTCCCGAGGCCCGAGGCCGCGCGGGCCTTCAAGTGGTCGCAGTACACCATCACCTTCGACTCCAAGGACCACCCCAAGTCCACGGCCTCCGCAGGCGTGCTCCCCATGATGTGCACTCCCACCATCAGCAGTGTCGCAGTCACCAAGACCCTCATCGACAGGGGTGCCGGCCTCAACGTGATCTCCATCGAGATCTTCGAGACGCTCTAGGTGCCCTACGACCAGCTGATGCCGACCAGGCCCTTCTCCGGAGGGACCGATGGCTCCACCATCCCATTGGGGCAAGTGCGCCTCCCAGTCACCTTCAGCACCCGCAAGAACTACCACACTGAGCTCATCGACTTCGACGTAGCGCACATCGGCCTGCCTTACAATGCTATCTTGGGCTACCCAGCTCTCACCAAGTTCATGGCGGCCACCCATCACGCCTACAACGTCCTCAAGATGCCCGGCTGCAGCGGCATCATGACCGTCACCTGCGACGAGAAGGACGCGGCCAGCACCCTCGAGCGTGCCTACAAGGCCGCCGCTGTCGCGCACCCGACCGACGAGGACGCGGCCGAGCCTCCTGAGGTCGCGCACGCGAAGAAGAAGCAGTTGTTCTCTCAGGTCTGCGCCGAAACGAAGAAGGTGTCGGTGGATGGCAGCGGCTCCGACCCCGCATTCACCATTGGCATAGGCCTCCCTCCTGCATAGGAAGGCGCGCTCGTCACCTTCCTTCGGGCAAACTCGGATGTTTTTGCCTGGAAAGCATCCGACTTGTCCGGTGTGCCGAGGGAGGTGATCAAGCACCACTTAGTGGTGTGCCCCAATGCGCACCCCGTCAAGCAGAAAGCACGGTGCCAGGCGCCAGAGAAGCAAGATTTCATCATCAAGGAAGTTCAGAAGCTCCAGGAAGCTGGGGTCGTTCGTGAGGTGCGCCATCCCGAATGGCTCGCCAACCCGGTTGTCATCCCGAAGAAGGGCGGCAAGGAGCGCATGTGCGTCGACTTCACCAGCCTCAACAAGTTCTGCCCTCAAGATCCATTTCGACTGCCCCGCATCGATCAGATCATGGATTCCAACGCCGGGTGCGATTTGCTATGCTTCCTGGATGCCTTCTCAGGCTATCATCAGATCAAGATGGCGGCCGAAGACATGGAGAGGATGGCCTTCATCACCCCTTGCGGCGTATATTGCTACGTCTGCATGCCCTTTGGTTTAAGGAGCGCGGGCGCCACCTTCCAGCGGCTAATGCACGTCACGCTGTGGTCTCAGATGGGGAGGAACACGGAGGCCTACGTCGACGACATCGTGGTCAAGTGTCGCGAGGCTGGATCCCTCATCGCGGACCTCCAGGAAACATTTGCCAACCTGCGCAAAGTCAACCTCAAGCTCAACCCTGAGAAGTCCGTCTTCGGAGTCCCCTCCGGCAAGCTCCTCGGCTTCCTAGTCTAACACCGTGGAATCGAGGCCAACGCAGAAAAGATCAAGGCCATCGAGAAAATGTGTCCTACCCAGACCCTCAAGGAAATGGAGCGTTTGGCAGGATGTATGGCCTCTCTGGGGCGTTTCATCTCCAAGTTTGATGAGCGAGCCCTGCCCTTCTTCAAGCTCCTAAAGAGGTCCGGCTCCTTCAAATGGATTCCTGAGGCAGACGCCGCCTTCGAAGCCCTCAAGAGGTACCTCACGAGCCCGCCCATCATGGTCGCGCCGCGCCCTCGCGAGCCCTTGCTCCTGTACTTGGCGGCCACCCCCCAGACGGCCAGCGCGGCACTGGTGGCGGTGCGGGAGGAGTGCGTTTGTGCTAAGGGAAATCCCTCCGAGCCTCGTGAGCCTTCCAAGCCTTGTGAGGCCGCCAATCCTCGCGAGCCCTCCGAGCCTCGCGAGCCTCCTGCGCCTCGTGAGATTACCGAGCCTTCCAAGCCTCACGAGCTTTCCAAACCTGGAGAGCAAGCTGCCGCCACAACTACGCGCCCCATCGAGCACCCCGTGTACTTCGTCAGCACCGTGCTAAGGGACGCGCGCGAGTGCTACCCGATGCAGCAGAAGCTCCTCCTCGCGCTCCTCGTCGCCTCCCGGAAGTTGCGCCACTACTTTCAGGGTCATCCCATCAAGGTCATTTCCTCCTACCCCTTGGAGCAAGTTCTGTGCAGCCCCAACGCCGCCGGCCGCATCGCCGAATGGAACATCGAGCTGCAAGAGTCATCAAAGGCGCGGCTCTGGCCAACTTCGTAGCAGAATGGACGGACATGTACTAGGAGGAGCCTCGTGAGGCCCAGTCCCTCCTGCCAGGGGATGAGGCGCCCGACGGATGGACCATGCACTTCGACGGCGCCTTCTCCCGACAGGGCGCGGGGGCTGGGGTCATGCTCACCTCGCCAATAGGAGGCAGGCTCTACTACGCCGTACAGCTCTGCTTCAGGCACACCGACAAGGTCTCCAACAACATCACAGAGTATGAGAGCCTCATCGCCGGCCTCAAGGCCGCGTTCGCCCTGGGCATCAAGCGTCTGACTATCAAGGGCGATTCACAACTCCTCGTCAACTTCTCCAAGAAAAGCAACAAGCCCAAGGACGAGCACATGGCCGCCTACCTGGAAGAGGAATGTAAACTCGAGAAGGGTTTTCTTGGCCTGGAGCTGCAGCACGTCCCCTGCGGCGGCAACAAAGAAGCCGACAACATCACCAAACGAGCATGTCGCCGCGAGCCTCAGAGCCCCGGCATCTTCGAGGAAAGGCTTCTCAAGCCATCTGCCGCACCTCCTGCCGCGAGCACGGTGCTCCTTCGCGAGGAACTCCCGCCCGCACCACCCACGGGCGCGCCAGACTGCGGCCAGGCCTCAGGAGCCCACCTGCTGCTGGCGCTGGAGCCTCAAGCAGATAGCTGGGCCGAAGAGTTCAAGGCTTACTTGCTTCGCGGCACGCTCCCGGAGAAAGACTCGGAAGGAGAGCACGTGGCCTAGCAGGCCACCGCTTGCTGCCTACAAGATCGCGAGCTGTACCGCAGGCGCCCCAATGGTGTCTCGCTACAGTGCATCTCTGAAGAGCAAGGGCGCGAGTTGCTCGCCGATATCCATGGAGGAGACTGCGGTCACCACTCCTCGTCACGCACCCTTGTCAGCAAAGTGTTCCGCGGTGGCTTCTACTGGCCCACTGTGCTGCGCGACGCTACCGCACTGGTCCAAGCCAGCGAGGCTTGCCAATTCCACGCCAAGCAGATCCACCAGCCGGCGCAGGGCCTCCAGATGATTCCCCTCTCATGGCCCTTCGCGGTCTGGGGGCTGGATATCCTGGGGCCCTTCCCTCGCGCGGCTGGCGGTTACCGCTACCTCTACGTCGCCATCGACAAGTTCACCAAGTGGGCGGAGGTCGAGCCGATGCGCACCATCCCGGCAGGCTCCGCCGTCAAGTTCATCAAGGGCCTCGTGAGCCGCTTTGGAGTTCCCAACCGCATCATCACCGACAACGGCTCCCAGTTCACAAGCGGCCTCTTCAAGTCCTACTGTGCCAGCTGTCGGTACCAAAACCGGCAGATCTCGAGTAGGGGATCCGAACTGTGGGTCTAGGAATCGATGGTTAACAGAGAGCGTAGAGATGATGATTTACCCAGGTTCGGGCCCTCTCGAGGAGGTAATACCCTACATCATCCTAGATTGTATTGATGTGATTGTATGAAGGTTACAGAGTTGATCTACCTCGAGATCGGACGGGCTAAACCCTAGGCAGTTATGATATGATGATGATCCTCTAAGCACTAGGCCTTCTGGTTTATATAGACACCAGGAGGTCCTGGGGTTACACATGGTCGGTTACCATCAGGGGATAAACATGCCGGTCACGCCAGTTATTCCTTGGAGGAGACGCCAAGTCTTCGGAGGTTTCCTTCTGATACACGGGGTCGCCCACAATCCGGCCATCCATCGACGAGTAGAGAGTGGCCCACCAGTACGGCCCACGAGAGATAGGCCGGTGGCCCGGGTACCCCCTAGTCCAGGACACCCTCAGTAGCCCCCGAACTAGTCTTCGAAGCCGAGGTAGGTGCCGAACATCATCGGCTTTGTAGACTAGTTCCCCTTCTTCTGTGACACTGGTAACAGGCCTGTATCACTTCGAATTGTATTCTCAGGCGTTGCCCGGTCGTATATGCGCCGAACTATACCTTGGCAATGAAGTGTACCTATAACTTAGCCCCGAAGGCTAGTCGCTTCGGTGTGAGCAGTGTCCTCATCTCACAACTTTTACCGAAGGGTCACACCTTGCCATGACCGCGAGTTGGTTTATGAAAAACTCGATTCGCGGTTCGAGGCATTTTCATTGGCACGTCCCATCGATATGGAGATCGTGTCCTGTTTTCAAGGGATATGATCAATAATCCGCCCCACCCCACGCGCGCATAATGGCACGGTTACATGGGGAAATGGCGAGGACTGCGGCGCAGTAAAGGGACCGTGGGTTTTACAGCCCATAAAAGGGGCACAGCCTTCGTTCCTTTCGTACGCTCTCATTTCCCCCCTTCGCCATTGCCTTCCCCATCTCTTGAGCTCCAACGCCCAGAGCCGCTCTCCCTCCCAAGAACCTTTCCAGCCACCCGCCCAATTCAGCAATGGCGGGTTCCGGGTCCAAGGGCAAGTGGGAAGCCTCTAGCGTCACCAACAGCGCCATCTTGGAGTTGAAGAGCGCGGGGTACCTCCCGGCCAACGTCGCCCACCATGCTCCGGAGGTGGGCCAGGCCATCCCCATGCCGCGGCTGGGCGAGAGAGTGGTGTTCGTGCCCCACTTCATCCGGGGTTTGGGTTTCCCCCTTCACCCCTTTGTTAGGGGCCTCATGTTCTTCTACAGACTCGACTTCCACGACCTCGCGCCAAACTCCTTCCTCCACATCTCGGCCTTTATCATCGTCTGTGAGGCCTTTCTCCGGGTCCGGCCACACTTCGGTCTGTGGCTGAAGATCTTCAACGTCAAGCCGAAGATAGTAGATGGCCAGCAGGCGGACTACGGGGGGGGGGGGGCGATGGTCAGCAAGCTTCCGCGAGTGGAGTGGCCAGACGTTACCTTCATCGAGACCGTCAAGATCTGGCAAAAGGAATGGTTCTACATCACAGAGCCGAGGCACGCAGATTGGGGGGCGATTCCGGCCTTTCGATCCGGACCCCCACGAGGCTGGTCTCATGGACCAAGAAGGGCCTCGACTGGGGGTCGAATAAGGAGGTGGTGCTGCTGCAGAGCCGGATCTCCAAGATGATAGAGAAGGGCGTCGAGCTGGTCAACGTGATCCAGATCATGCTCGGCCGCCGAATTCTTCCATTCCAGGATAGGGCTTCCCCCATGTGGGCTTCCAAGCCCGAAGACCCGGCCACCGTGCGTAGCTTCTTCCGCACCTCCCACGCTCAACTATGGAATGTGCTGTTCAAGCCACAGAAGGAATGGCCGGCCGTGGAGGAGGACATCGGCCTCGACGCCGCAAACCCCCCACGGGAGGTATGACTAGTAATGTTCTTGTATCCTAACTGTTCCCTTTTAATAAGGCACTTAGCTTTTTTACTTCTCATCCGCAGAACTGGCTGAAGAAGGCCCAGTGGATCGACAGTCCGGCGCTGCTGCCAGAGGGACCCAGGATGCCCCTACTGACGGCCATGCTGGCCGTGGAGCCATACGAGGCGCCGGAGAGGAAGGAGAAGAAGAAGGACTAGCAGAGGGAGGCCAGAGAGGGCATCCGCTCCCGAGGGCCCCCGGGTGCTAGTTCTGGGGACACCAATGCTCCCTCCGCGCAAGAGGAGGAGAAGGAGCAGGGAGAGGACGGGGAGGAAGACGATTCCTCCCGAACAGGGAAAAGGGCGGCGTCCGAGGACGCCGAGGAAGAGCCACCTCAACCCGTTCCCAAAAGAGCGCGCAAGGCCAAGGTAGCCTTGTCCGGCGATAGCTCGGGTTCTGGCGAGGACTCTGAGGCCTCTGAAGAGGTTCCCCGGAGGATCCCTAGGGCCAAGCCATAGGCTCAAAGGTACGCGTTCTAGTAACCGCTTGACCGTCCTTAGCAGAACTGGGTTTGATATTGATCATGTTTCCGTTTCTAATTTCGTAGCCCACTGCGTGATCTCCCCACCGACCGAGTCTCGGAGAGGGATTCTCCACCGGTGGCGCTAGCGGAGAGCGGGACCGAATCCCGCTCCTCGCCTCCCCCAATAGTCGAGGAGGCCGAGGAGGTCCTATCAAGGAGGACCCCTCCCGTGCCGCACACGGGGGGAGGGGGCGACACTATCTTGGCCGAGGTGAACACCTCGGTCCCCGAAGACCAGGAGGGGAGGGCCTCTCTGGTGAACGAAGAGGAGGAGCCCAGACAAGCCGAGATTTCTCCGAGGACGACTCCGGAGACGTCAAGGGATCCAGAGTCCGGCGCCCCGGACTTCGAGAAGGAAGGAGCCGAAGCGCCCCCGCCACCCCTGCCCGCCCCAGAGCAGGCATCGACCGGGTGGCCAAACGAGATGGAGGATGCTCTAACCAGCTCCTCTATCACCGAAGAGCACCATGCCCTTATGGGCACGGTGTTGCAAAGTATTCGGTCCGTGGATAATGGACTGAAGGAGGCCTTTAGTGGCCTTCTTACCGGCTGCAAGGTGAGCGAAGTAATGCTTTTCCCTTAGAAAAATTCTTTTGTGTAAATGTATAGCCTCATACACAGTAGCCCCCGAGACGCTAACTGGCTTGGGCAAAGCCTGTCAGAGGATCGAAAATCAATATCCCGGATACTAACGTGTGTAGAATAATGCACAGGCATCATCTTCGGCCGCAGCCGCTAACGCCGAAGAGTTGGCAGAGCTGAATCGGAAGCTGAAGAGCTCCGAAGATGACCTGAGCCTGGTAAACAAGAGGTTCGACGAGGCGCAAGGTAAGTCCGAGCTGTAATATTGAACACAGCCATTGTTTTGTAAGGAGGTTTCGAAGTATCCTAACGGAGTTAACCGATTCTACTGCAGCTGCCGCCGCGGAGGTGGAAAACCTCAAGGCCGCGCTGAGGACGGCTCAGCTGGAAGCAGCGGCGCAAAAGTCGGCAACCGAACAGGCGGCTGTCGAGCTGGCTACGATGAGAACCGCTAGTGAGAAGTATGAGGCCAGGGTGGTGGAAGTGCAACAAGAGCTCGGGGATGCCGTCACAAGGTGTGAGGCCCTCGAGCAGAAGAATAAGGAGCAGGCCGCCGAGCTGACCTCGTTGGTGGCGGTGGCTAAGGAAGTGCGAACAGAGGCGCGCGGCTACCAAGAAGAGCTCCGCCAAGTCAGGCTTATTGCGGACGGTAAGCCGTACTTGCTGCAAAGTATCTTTGGAGGTAACAGGTTCGCGTTGCTCAAGCGAGTATGGCGTTCCCCAGGCGCTTTTGCGGACCTCCTGAAGAGTGCGGCAGACGCGGCCAGGTTCTTCGCTGCTCAGGAGGGTCGGGCCGAGGAGAGGCTGTTCTGGGCGCAATTTCAAGAGCCCGAACACCCTCCCCTCCTCAACAACCAAATGAAGCAGCTGGTGGAGCTACATCGGATGGCGGAGCCGATGATGAAGGACCTCTGCATTAAGCTATGGCCGGCGGAGGCGATGCCGAGCAGCTACTTCGGTCTGGTGCAGAGGCTGTATGTCGCTGCTCCCGAGATCGATGCCTGGAAGCGCTCCACATGCATTGAGGGGGCTCGGATGGCCTTCGGCAAAACAATGGTACATTGGCCGAAGATAAAGCCAGCCGAGATGGCCACCGGACCTCCGCCGCCAGGGAAGGAGCATAGACACCCCGAGCAATACTTTCCCATCGTGATGGATGGTGCTCGGGCAGTAGAGGCCCATTGTTCAAAAGATGAAATATATGAGTAGATTTATTTTCCTCGTAGGCAAGGAGTTGAAACTTTTGCTTTATTGTAATGCAAGTTGTCGGCTATTAATATAGTGCATGTTTATGTTAATTTTGACTCCCGTGCGGCCGCTTTGAAACTGAAAGTTACCAGTCGTTGGCTTCAGCCCCCTGGCAGATACTGCATGGGGTGTTTTCTCGTAATACTTTAACCCTTAGCCGACGTCTCGGTGCCCGGAGGCGGTTGTATGTACAGAAAACCAGGCAATCAGACTATGCGGTTTTAGTGCTTTCACTTAGCCATAGGAGCTTGACTGCGGGGGCTGGTGACTAGCCCCCAGTGTTTTATGCTATTCAGACGAGTCGCGGTTGATACCATCATCACATGGTTCCTGTAACAGAGAACCCTTCGTTTAACCCGAACTAACCTCCAACGATTTTTGGTTTGACACGAGTCATCGGATCGCCGACCAGTTCTCACTTATTGTGACAGTCAGTTTTCGGCTTTCTCCACTGAGGTACTTAACCAGGCAAGCTAGAAGTACAATCATAGTGGTTCTCCCTTTACCCTCTTATCCGAACAGTGCGGAACATAAGAGGGAAAACACAGAAGCTGGGCAACCCAACTATTGACCAAAGACGCAATTCGGAACTGGTTCATATAGTGCAATATCCGTGACGCCGAGCACATAAAATAAAAGTAGGTGCTGGGATAAAGTTTGAGGCAAGACTCATGTTCGAGCCCCCGGTCTGTTAGCCGGTTACTAAAAAGGGATGTATCGTAATAGTTTAATTCGGCCTAAAAAATGGAAAGGAATATGCAACGTGAATGAATGGACAATTACCAGAGAAAACTTGGTATTTATTTCCTTTGAATATGTGACGTCCAACCGTACAATCCGGATTGCCGAAGTAACTTTGATAGATACTTTTGAAGAAATAAATACATTAGAGTAAAGGTTTACGCATGGCCTTCATGAGTGGTTTGACGTCCCTACTACGCCCTGTTGCACGTCTGTGCCTTTGCTCTTTTAAGAAGCTTCCGTGTGAGCGAAGCTGTCGACCGTGTGTTCGGCGAAAGTAGTAATGTTTGGCGGACGAGCCCTTGGGAAAGGGTTTTGAGAAGTCGCCGTGGTATATCAGCTTGACGCTGATCAGGCCCTAGATGGTTCCCGTCGTCGATGTTGATTCGAAGACATCGGTTGGCCATTTGTTGGTCGAACCGAGCTCTTGGCCTTTGTTTTATGTGTCCCCACAACTGCCCATGGAATTTTGAGCGCGAAATTGTGCACTCGAGGTACGTATTTCGCGACTAGGTGGGCCGTGCTGTGGGGCGCGTATCCCTATTTGGGGTGAGCATGGGAGTGCTCCGGGACCGAGGCTGCAGCTCGGGAGCGCTTGCGTGCGTCCAGTGTCTTGGCAGTGGACTGGGCTTGCGACGCCTCTTCGGCGGCTTGGACTTCGGCGGCTAGAGCCATAGTGTGTTCCTCTGTTCGGAGCGAGCGCTCGGTATTACCGTTGATGGTAATAACGCCCTTTGGTCCTGGCATCTTGAGCTTCAAGTACGCATAGTGCGGGACGGCGTTAAAGCGGGCGAACGCAGTCTCCCGAGGAGTGCGTGATAACCACTGTAGAAAGGGACAATATCAAAGATCAAGTCCTCGCTGCGGAAGTTATTGGGCGAGCCGAACACTACTTCCAAAGTCACGGATCCCGAGCAGAGTGCCTCGACACCTGGGATTACACCTTTAAAGGTGGTATTGCTGGGTTTGATCCTTGACGGGTCGATCCCCATTTTCCTCACTGTATATGAGTAAAGCAGGTTGAGACTTCTACCTCCGTCCATAAGGACTCTGGTGAGGTGAAATCCGTCCACAATCGGGTCGAGCACGAGAGCCGCCGTCCCTCCATGGCGTATACTGGTCGGATGGTCTCGATGGTCGAAAGTGATCGGGCAAGCCGACCACGGGTTGAATTTCGGGGCTACCGGCTCTAAGGCGTAGACATCCCGAAGTGCGCGTTTCCGCTCCTTCTTTGGTATATGCGTGACGTAGATCATGTGCACGGTTTTGACCTCTGGAGGGAACTGCTTTTGTCCTCCATTGTTCGGCCCGCGAGGTTCGTCGTCATCCTCGCTGCGGGGGCCCTTGCCCTGTTCCTCGGCAGTGACCTTGCCGGCCTGTTTGATTACCCGACAGTTACGGTTGGTATGGTTAGCGGGCTTGTCGGGGGTGCCGTGAATCTGGCAGGGCCTATCCAATATTCTGTCCAGCGCAGACGGGCCGTCCCGGTTCCCTTTAGAGGGATTCTTCCGCGGTCCCGATTTCGAGCCGCTGAATCTGGCGTTTACTGCTGCGTCATCGGCTTCACCGCCGTTGTTTGAGTGCCGGCGCTTATTGTTCCTATTGCGCCGGGGTTTCCCGTTCCCGTCCCGGGCCTCTGAAGTACCGGGGTCTTCGGGGTGGTTGCTTCGACGAGCTAACCAGCTATCCTCACCCGAGCAAAAGCAGGTCATTAGGGAGGTAAGAGCCGGCATCGTTCTCGGCTTGTCCTGGCTGAGCTGGCGAGCGAGCCACTCATCCCGAATACTGTGTTTGAATACCGCAATTGCTTCGGCGTCCGGACAGTCGACGATCTGGTTCTTCTTGGTCAAGAACCGATTCCAGAATTGCCGGGCTGACTCTCCGGGCTGCTGAATGACATGGCTCGGGTCGTCGGCGTCCGGTGGCCCAACATATGTGCCCTGAAAGTTAGCTCGGAATGCATCCTCGAGCTCTTCCCAGCGCCCAATGGAGTTTTCGGGTAGGATGTTCAGCCAATGCCTTGCTGGTCCCTTGAGTTTCAATGGTAAGTACTTAATGGCGTGGAGGTCATCTCCTCGGGCCATATGAATGTGGAGAAGAAAATCATCAATCCACACGGCTGGATCGGTTGTCCCATCGTAGGATTCTATATTGACGGGTTTAAACCCTTCGGGAACTCATGCTGCATCACCTCATCGGTGAAACACATGGGGTGTGCAGCGCCCCTAGCCCGGGCCACATCACGCCAGAGATCGGCTGTCATCCGAGCACGGTGCTGCTCCCGAGCTCTGTCGTTCCTATCGTGCCAGGCTTGGTATCCGTCCCGTCCAGCGGGCGCGTATCCTGTGGATCCGTAGATGGACTGGATCCCTCGGGCGTTCAGGTCGTGGCGCAGATCGTATCGGTCATCCGGTTGAACCGGGTCTTTGCCTGCTCGGCGAGGAGGCGCGGGTTGGTATTCGGCTTCATTGGCGCCCTATCCCGTCCTCGAGGGGCGACGGGTGGGAGTTCGGCTTCCACGGCCGGCCTATCCCGTCCTCGAGGGGGTGCGGGTGGGAGTTCAGTTTCCACAGCCGGTCTATCCCGTCCTCGAGGGGGGCGATCGAGCTGGTTTGCGTAAGTTCGTCTGGGAGGCATGGGCTCAAGAGCCTCATCTTCAAATTCTGGGAGTAGGCGCCGCCATGGGTAACTCTTGTATTGACCCTGACGTTGATCTTCAAGGCCTTCTTCGGCAGCTAAGACCATCGTCCAACTGTCATTGAGCGTATCCTGTTCGGCTTTTAGGTGCTGTTGTTTCATCTTCAAGCTTCGGGTGGTGGCGATGAGTTGCCGCTTGAATTTCTCTTGCTCCAGGGGGTCCTCTAGGACGATGAAGTCTTCGAGTTCGAGGTTGTCCTCCTCTTCGGACGGAGGGAGGTAATTACTGTCCTCGGAATCCTCAAGGTCCTCGGGGTCACCCTGGTCCTCGTGCCCTTCAGGGGTATCACGGTGCTGCTTGGGGGTGTTGTTGCCGAGCTCCTCCAAGTTGTCCGGAGTCTCGTTATATCCGGTGTTGTTCGTGTCTGTGTGATCTTCCTTGCCCTTTCCACGCCCTCTGGCTCGCCGTCGTCGGCGTCTGGGCGGTTCTTCGGTGGGACTGTCGCCGTCCTTGGGGGTATCGACCATGTAAACGTCATAGGTGGAGGTGGCGGTCCACTTTCCGGTGTTGGAAGTGGCAAGGGAAGGAGCCGTATAGGGCGGGACGTCGATATCCTCGTCCATGTCGTCAGCCTCCTCAGAGGCGTAGTCCAACATGTCAGTTAAATCTTCGACAGTGGCTACCAAGTGGGTGGTGGGTGGGACGCAAAATTCCCCGCGGCTGGCGTCCTGTCCGACTTGCTCCTGGTCTGTGGACGAGCCATCCGTGATATTCATCTTCTGGATCCGGTCTAACATCTCGCTTAAAATCGAGAGGTCCACTGGATCTATGCTCGGGCAGCCATCGGAGTTGAGCTCCGGTGCCCCGAGAATGGGAGTGTGTTCGGCCAAGGGTGACCCTTGGTTTTCCGGCGCCGGGGTCGGATCTAAACTCAAGGTCAGATCCGAACTGAGGCCCGCCCCGGGGACGGGGGCGGGGAAGGAATCCGAGGTCAAGGCCTCGGGATTGGCTGGTTCCTCGGGTACAGCCGAGAACCCAGTGAAGACCAGATCGCCTCGAGCATCGGCGACGTACTCAAGGCCACCGAACCTAATTTCCTGCTCAGGTGCAAAACTGCCGACCTGGTCGAGGTGACCGGTTGGATCGGCGTGCAGGACAATGCTGCCGAATGCGAAGAGCTGTCCGGGGACGAAGATGTCCCCGCTGCGGATTCCATCGCTGAAGAGAAGAGCTGTCCGAGGACGAAGATGTCCCCGCTGTAGATTCCATCGCCGAAGAGCTGTCCGGGGACGGCGAGCCATTGATCCTTGGCGACCCACGACGAAACTCTCAATGAAAGAACCAATGTCGGTACCAAAACCGGCAGATCTCGGGTAGGGGATCCGAACTGTGGGTCTAGGAATCGATGGTTAACAGAGAGCATAGAGACGATGATTTACCCAGGTTCGGGCCCTCTCGAGGAGGTAATACCCTATGTCCTGCTAGATTGTATTGATGTGATTGTATCAAGGTTACAGAGTTGATCTACCTCGAGATCGGACAGGCTAAACCCTAGGCAGTTATGATATGATGATGATCCTCTACGGATTAGGCCTTCTGGTTTATATAGACACCAGGAGGTCCTAGGGTTACACATGGTCGGTTACCATCAGGGGATAAACATGCCGGTCATGCCAGTTATTCCTTGGAGGAGACGCCAAGTCTTCGGAGGTTTCCTTCTGATACACGGGGTCGCCCACAATCCAGCCTTCCATCGACGAGTAGAGGGCGGCCCACCAGTCCGGCCCACGAGAGATAGGCCGGCGGCCTGGGTACCCCCTAGTCTAGGACACCCTCACCAGGCTCGGCACGCAGATCTGCTACGCCTCGGTGGCGCACCCGCGAAGCAATGGCCAGGCCGAGCGTGCCAACGCCGAGGTCCTCAAGGGCCTCAAATCAAGGAGCTTCAAGAAGAAACTTAAGGCTTGCGCCAAGGGCTGGCTCGACAAGCTGCAGTCCGTGTTGTGGTCCATCCACATGACGGCAAGCAAGCCTACCGGCGAGACACCCTTCTTCCTCGTCTACGGCGCTGAAGCGGTCTTCCCATTGGAGCTTAAGCACGGTACCCCACGAGTCCTTGCCTTCGACAAGGCACGTCAGGATGGCTCGCAGGAGACCGATCTGCTGCTCCTTGAGGAGGGCCGCCGTCAGGCTGCTCTTCACGCCGCGTGGTACCAGCAGGCCTTGCGTCGCTACCACAGCTGCAGCATCCGCCCTCGTACTCTCGAGGTCGGCGACCTCGTCCTACGCAGGATCCTCTCCAGAGAGGGACTCCACAAACTCTCACCCATGTGGGAAGGCCCTTTCCGGGTCACTCATGTCTCCAGGCCCGGCTCAGCCCGGCTGGAGATGGAGGACGGAGTTCCTATGCCTAACGTATGGAACATCCAAGACCTCCGCAAGTTCTACCCATGACCCTCACCCGTACGAACGAAATGGGGCTGTACACGCCCCGGAGCCTCTCATTGCGTTCGCTTGATGGGCCCATGAGAGCTCCTGCCCAGGCCGAAGCGAAAGCCCCATGCTCCGCGCTGGCGGAACGATCGACCCGCGATCATACCCACACCCCTGTGGAAGCCCCATGCTCCGCGCTGGCGGAACAATCAACTGAGGGCGCCCCACGGGCTGCACCAACCTCAAGCTGACCCGTGCCAGACACGGCAGCACTCCTTTTCTCATTTTGATTTGTAATCGAGGGCGCCCCACGGGTTGCACCAACCTCAAGCTGACCTGTGCTGGACACGGCAGCCGCATCTCGTTTTGGTTATGTAATGGGTTGCTATCTTGCTTCAGTAAAGCTTCCGTTTCCTTACATGGTGTTTTGTTTTGCCCTTGCCTCACGAACCTCGCACGCTCCCGACGTCCCTCATGAGCCTCACACGAGTGGGGGCTGGACACGGTGCCTGTGCTCGGGTCAGTCCCAGCAGCGCTGAAAAACCCAAGCAACCGGGCTCTGGCTCACGGGCCTGCTCCCGTGCACGCCACCCCACCAAGGTCCTTGGTGTCTTGTCTCCTCGCGTAATACCCATGAGCGAATCGACGAGCGCGCGCTGCCCCCTATCATTAAGTGCTCTGCGTGCAGTTATCCCAGGGGCAAGTCCCCTGAAGGTCTCGTGAGAACGCCTCGTGAGGTGGCTCCCTCAGGGCCTTAGGAGGCCAGCAGGCTCTGCCTCGGGAGCTAACCCTCAGCGGCCGTCCCAGCAGGAGATATCGCGAGCGGAACCCTCACGAGGCGCACCATACAAGAGATGGCCCACCAGACACTACCCTGTACAGAGCTAAGTCTCCTGTCTCGCGATCCGCCCTCACCGTCTCTCAAGCCTTCCCCTTCGACGGCCTCACGAGCACCAGTGTTTCTCTTGGCGCAAGCCGCTCGTGCGTTAAAGGGGGGCTCCCTGAGCATCGCGCCTCAGGAACCCTCACTAGCTCCCGGTGCCCCTCGCCTCCTGGCCTTGTCCAGGCATCGTGACCTGACATACCAGCGATGGCTATGGCCGCTCGGGGGCTGGGTCCTGACAACGTAGAGCATCATGGCGAGCAAAAAGAGAAAAAAACAGGCCTTAAGAGGGAGCTTCGTGAGGGCACGAGTGTTCATTACAGCAAATCATAAAGTACTTAAACACCAAGGCATCGTCTTCACGCCCCCACGGGCCACATCGATCTAGCACAGGGAGACAAAAGGAAAAGGACCCTAGGAGTTCGCGCCGTCATCGTCTTCGCCGGTACCGTCGTCGCCGCCGGAGCTCTCGCCGCTACCGCAGGAGTACTTCCCGAGTAACGCGCCCACATGGCCTTCCACCGCCTTTGCGAGCCCATCGCGAAGCTCTTCGGGGATCGGGGCTATCACCTTGTCAAAATCGAAGTTGGGATCGGTATGAAGGAGGTGGCTGAAGACGTGAGTCGCCGCTAGGGAGAAGAGGCTGCGGCACTCCTGTTCCAAGATGTCGTCCACCTCCTTGGCCCCGTCCTCAAGCCGTTCCACTAGCTTGGTGGAGAAGTTGACGCATTCGCGCTGCTCCTGCTCCTGATCGGTGGCACCAGAGTTGGGCTGCGGCGCGGCCCCCCGGCGGGTCTCCGCCTCGGCAAGTGCCACCTTGAGATCAGTGACCTCTTGCCGGAACCGCTCGCGTTCTATCTCGAAGGCGTCCCTTTGCTGCGACAGCACCTTATTGTGCTCCTCGGCAAGCGCCAGGCGCGCCTCCACTACCTTTGCGTCAGCATACTCTTGAACCATCTTCTCCTTGGCCTCCAGCTGGGCGTTGGCCATGGTGACACGCTTCATGTGAGCCTCCTGGGCATCGGCCAGCTGGCGCCCCAGCGTCTCCAGGCGCTCCTTCTCCGTGGCCTGCTCGGTCGCCGTCTTCTCGAGGCCCTCCGTGCGAGTCTCGAGGTCCGCTTCGCGAGCCGCGACCTCCTTCTCGCGAGTGGCGAGGGCGCCCTCCCAGGCGAGGAGCGACTGCGCCTGCTCGGCGCGCTGGTCCTGGAACTCTTTCAGGCGGCCCTCCGCCTCTTCGCGACGCGCGACGGCCGCTTCGGCCTCCTGGAGGGCTCTCGCGCGAGCCCCACCGCTTCGGTGGCGTCTTTCTCGCCCTGTGCACGAACACGTTCGCTCTGGTGCCGGGCCGTCTCGACGGCGACGCTGAGCCGGCGCCACCCGTCAGCGAGCTTCAGGCGTTCCTCGGCGAGGCGCGTTTGCGCGTCCTAGAAGTTTGTCCCGAGCCGAGCAAGCGCGGCCTTGGCGTCGCGCAGGGCGTCAGGCCTGAGCAGGGTGTGGCTGCTCACAAGTACCAGAGGCCAGTCCGGGTCGGACCTTCTGGCACTCTCCGCCGCCGCGGAGAGGGAGGACTCGGCGCCGCTTGCCGCGGTGAGCAGTGGGTTCGCCAGGCCACCCCCCGCGTTCGGCTACTGAGACACACCGCGGGGGCTCTCCATGCCTGCGATGGCGCGTCCCACAACTCCTCCCCCCACGCTCAGGGAGGCCCCCGGTGGGGGGTAGGCGCCTCGACCTCCCCTGTCGCCGCTCCCTTGCCCGCAACAGGGTCAAGGGGGGAGGCGTTCCTGCCTCATGAGGCTGCCTCCCGAGGCTCCTCCGTCTCGGCCCCACGAGGCGCGCCCACATGCGACTCCAGAGGGACGACCGCCCCTTCGATTTCCATGCGCCCCTCCTCAGCGTCGGGACGGCGGAAGGCCTCTCCACGCCCGCAGCACCGGTGATGGGCGCCGTTGTCCCCTGCGGGTTGGGGGTCGCCTTCGTCGTCGTCTTCTTCTTCTTCTTCCTCTGATCCACTTACTCGCCCGCGGGGGGCGGGCCGTCGCCGCCCCCGTTGGGCATCGACTCGGCGCCGCCGCTCGAGCCCCCGGATGTGTCGTAGTAGACCCGGATGCGTCGTCGCCTGCCTCGGGGCCCTGGGGGGTTCCGGCCTCATGATGGGCCTCTGGTGCTGGGGGCCCGACCGCCCCCGCGCCGAGAACGCCCTCCGCTACGGGCGGATCGCTATCGGCGTCGTCGTCCTCGAGCTTGCAGATGAGCTGACGGTGGGCGCGTGGCGGTGCCCGACTGGCATTCAAGACGAAGGCCGTTCGGCGTTGCCGCGTGTCCTGGGGCCCATCACGTGGGTGACGCACGTGGCGACGAGAAGCGGCAGAGGCCGCGCCAGCAGGCGCGGATGAAGATGGTTTCCTCTTTTGTGGTAAGGGAGCAGGGCCAGCTATCTACTCCACAAAGCACCCCCAAAGGTTGCCCGATCGGCGAAGGAAGACCAAGACGGCGGGCGCGCAGGACGGAGGTCATCACCGAGCCCACCGGCGCGTCATCGATCACGCTTTGGTAGGCGAAGACTGCCTTTAGTCAGGATAGCCTGAGCGCCTGTCCCCTTTCAAAACCCGCCAAGTGTGGCAACCCTTCCCGCCTAAGTTTTGAGGGGGAAGAGGACCAAGGCGGGTATAAGGGGGGTAGAGCGGCCATTGTAGAGGGGATCGGCTCTTGTTCTCATCATCCCCGACATTGTACTCTCTCTAGCACCAAAGTAATACCAACCAAGCAGGAGTAGGGTCTTACACCGCAAGGTGGCCCGAACCTGGGTAAACCGCTAAGCCCATGGTCCGTTCCTCGCCAGCGCTTTCTCGCCGTCGCTTAGCCGTGGTACGAGACGAAGTAGTGGAACGAGCTCACCCCAGTGTTTGAACCTTTGGGTCCCCCGAGCCCGACTTCCGACACTCGCGCCTCTCCCACGCGGCGTCATCTTGAGGGCGGCCCAGCTTGATGGCCACATCAAGCTGGCGCCACCCCTCCGCGAGGCGCAGACATTCCTCGATGATGCGTGCCTCCTCTGCCCGAAGGTCTGCTTCTAGCTGATCAAGGGCGGCCCTAGCGCCTTGAAGGGCCCCATGCTTGAGCACAGTGTTGCTGCGCACAAGCTGCAGGGCCCCGCCGACATGCGTCTCAACGCCGCCCCCTCGCGAGGGCCCGGCGCCACCCGCCAGGAGCGGAGGGCTCGCAGGGACCCCATCTTCGTCTTGCCATGGCGGCGTGCCCCGCGGGCTCGGCGCCCCCCCGGTGTGGTTCCCGCACGCCGGCGAGTCCTGTGGGCCTCCCGCAGCGCCGCCGCCACCCGCGGTGTGGGATGGGAGAGCCGGCGTCTCCATCTCTGCCGCCGCGACGTCCACCCTGGCAGTGGGCGCCCCAGGAACCGCGGAGCCACCTCCTGATGACGCCTCCTAAGGTTCACCTGCTTGGGCCTCCCGAGCCGCGTCCCTCTGCGGCTTAGGAGGGGCCACCTGCCCCTCTGCCTTCGCGAGGCCAGCATCGGTGTCGAGACCGCTGGCTTTCTCCTCACGCCCCCCCGGCCCTAGCAACCGGCGGTGTGGCCCCCGCCAGGCCGGGGGACCTCTCCTCCTTCTTCTTCTTCTTGCTCGCGGAGGTCCTAGAAAAAGCAAAGACTCAGGCACACGCGACGCGCCGGGTGCAAGAGAAGGGAAGGCGGACGCTTACACATCCTTGGCAATCCATCTCCTCTTCTTCAGCGGCCAAGGCGGAACGCCGCCACCCGCCACCCTCACAAGGCTCCTTCTCGCGACTGGCCCCCCTTGCGGGAGAACCACGGGGTCCGCCGTCGCCGCCGCCTCCGAAGCCCCGCGGCTTCACAGCTGCCGCACAGGGGCTCCCCGCGCTTTCCGCCTGGTGGGGCACGGCAGGCGCGGCCCCAGGTGGGGCAATGTCATCATCATCTCCAAGCCCGCGGATGAGTCGGCGGTGGGTCCACCCTCCCGGGCCGCCACCGTCCTCTGTAGCGCCTGCTGAGGCCCCGGTGTCGCCACGATCACCTGAGCCAGGAACCGCCAAGAAGGGGTTGTCCCGGGGCCCTTCGAGGCCCTCTGGAAGCGGCCCCCACTGGTCGAAGCGCGGCATTGAGCCAGCCAGTGCTTCTTTGTTCCTGAAGCAATACAAGGGGAGCCCGTCCTTGGGTGGCTCATCCGCCTCTTCGCCGGTCAGGGTGTGGAGCACCCCGCTCAGCACCTCCGGCAACAAGCTGTCTGCACTCAACCGCATCGGGTCCTCCGGGCTGGTGAAGGCCCACGTCGGGCGGGAGTGTCGCTGGAGGGGAGCTATGCCGCACCGAAGGAACTCCCTCATGACCGTGACCACCATTACTTTCACGGCCCTCAGCTCTGCCAACCTCTTCCACACCTGCGCCAGCCTCGGGTTGACGAGCCTCTCATGCCCCCATCCGGAGCTTCTCGCCACCGGGGATGTCGGCAGCTGCAGCAGGGGGCTGAACTGGGACGCGTCCACGTACACCCATTGCCGTCTGAAGCCCTCAACCTCCTTGGTGAGCCTCATGTCGATGCCGTCGCCCGCCGTCTCGTCTACGATGTGGAACGAGGCGCACCCGGAGCATTGGTTTGCCTCGGTCAGCCGCAGGCTCAAGAAGTGGCGGAAGAGCGCCACTGAGGGCGTCTCGCCCAGGAAGGCCTCGCATAAAAAGGCAAAGGCGGAAAGAAGAAGGACAGAGTTCGGCTCGAGATGCAGCGCATGGACCTGGTAGTGGGAAAGGGCGGCGTTGAAGAAATCAGAGAATGGAGGCAGCAAGCCGGCGAAGAGTGCGGGAAGGAAGAGGATGGCGGAGGTGGCGTCAAGGTCGGCGGTCGGGCGCGAAGCTGGCCAGATCCGAGTGGCCCCCCACTCTTTAGAAGCAGCTGCGGTCATCGGAAGCACCTTGCTAAGCCCCTCGGCGTTGATGATCGTGGGCCTACCCAGAGCAGGCTCCGGCACCACCTCCGCGACCACCGTCTCTTCCACCTCTTCCTTCCTACCGGGGGGCGACATGGCGACGCAACAAAGGTCTAGAGCGGTTGAGTTTTGGTAGAGGTAGAAGGAGCTGTGCGTGGGAAGGAAGGTGCGGGGAGATGGAATGTGCGAAGGAAGGCAATGATGGTCTCGCGTCGCCCGCAGCAGGCTTTATGTCAGCGCGGGCAGTTACCGAGACGTCGTGGGAGAAGTGGGGGCATCCCCCATCACATCGTGCGCCACGCGTCATGCCTGGCCCATAGGCGGTTAGGGCCCACGCCATTTTGCCCCGTAGTAGGAGGGTACGTGCGCGCCGCGGGCCCGGGGGCTACTGTCGGGCCCATGGAACCTAGGGTATCCAGGCCCGTCTGCCTTTGGCCGAGGGCGCAACGCCTATCGTGGGCCCAGCAGGCCGTCTTCATCAAGCATCTCACCAAGTTCCCTCATGAGGCCTTGGCCTCCTGAGGACCCCTCCTCAGGGAGCAGCGAGCAAGACAGCATCTTTACCAGCAGCCTCGCGAGGCTCTCTCGCGAGGCGACCTCCCGATGTGGCCTCCCGAGGCTTCCTCCTGAAGGCGCTCAAGACGAAGGCTGTTCGGTCTGGCAGCGCGGTCCCGTGCCCATCACGTGGGTGACGCGCGCTGCGATGAGCGGCGACAGAGGCCACGCCAGCAGGCATGGATGAAGAGGGTTTCCCAAACAACCCCAAAGGTTGCCCGATCGGCAAAAGAAGACCAAGACGGCGGGCGCGCGGGGTGGAGGTCACCACCGAGCCCACCGACACGTCATGGATCATGCTTTTGCAGGCGAAGACCGCCTTTAGTCAGGATAGCCTGAGCGCCTGTCGCCTTTCAAAACCAGCCAAGTGTGGGAACCCTTCCTGCCTAAGTTTTGAGGTGGAAGAGGACCAAGGCAGGTATAAAGGGAAAGTGATGCCGTCGTGGTAGAGGGATCCAACTCAGTCGACTCCTTCTCCAACCTTGTACGCGAGAACACTCTCTAGCTCACTATAATCAAAACCTAGCAGGAGTAGGGTTTTACACCGCAAGGTGGCCCGAACCTGGGTAAACCGCTGAGTCTATGGTTCGCTCCTCGCTAGCGCGCTCCCGCCGTAGCTTCGCCGTAGCTTAGCCGTGGTAGGGGACGAAGAGGTAGGAATAAGCTCACCCCAGTGTTCAAACCTTTGGGTCCCCGGAGCCCCACTTCCAACAAGTCCTGTAATCAAAATAAGCAAAATATAAGAAAACAAACTCCCCCGGAAATTTGATCGTTTGGAGGGCACCCGTGAATTCGGCTAGCCATGGCTTGTGTTGGTATGGTGGAGGGGGAGTAAACTTTACCTTTACACTTGGGACTGGCTATAATGTGTTTAGCATGGAAGATATTGAAAATTCTCGGTCGTGACATTGACAGGAAAAGCATACCTCTCAAAATTGTTTTCATCTCTGTTTTAAGCTTCAAGCTCTGGCACCGTTGCAAATCCATGCTTCCCTCTGCGAAGGGCTTATCTATTTACTTTTACGTTATTTTACTTTTATTATTGAGTCATCAGCCTCTCATTTAAGCACCAGTTGGAGAGCACTATTGTCATTTTTATGCATTGAGTATAGTTAATGTTGGGTGTGACATGACTGGATCTCTTCTACCATGAATTACAATATCTAGTTGTTACTTGAACTTCAGAGGTGCTCTGCATTTATGTTTTGCGGTCTCAGAAAGGGCTAGCGAGATACCATGTTATCATACTATATCATGATTGTTTTGACAAATTGTTGGCATCCGAGATATCTTATTATTGATCGCTAGTTGGTTATGTTATTGATATGAGTAAATGTGACACCTAAGTGTTATCATTCGTATGGTTAGTTCATGATCTTTGCTGAAAACTTGGATGCTAGTTAAGTATATATACAGACAACAAGAACAAAAGAGTTCGTAAAAGTTTTTTTTGTCACTTTCAGTTTGTCAACTGAATTGCTTGAGGACAAGCAATGAGTTAAGCTTTGGGGAGTTGATACATCCCAAATGTATCTACTTTTCCAAACACTTTTGCTCTTGTTTTGGACTCTAATTTGCACGATTTGAATGGAACTAACCCGAACTGACGTTGTTTTCAGCTGAATTGCCATGGTGTTATTTTTGTGCAGAAATAAAAGTTCTCGGATGGACCTGAAAATTTATAGAGAATTATTTCAGAATATATAAAAAATACTGGCAAAAAGATCTACTGGAGGGGAGCCACCCAGGGGCCACAAGCCCAAGGGCCGCGCCTACCCCCCCCAGGGCGCGCCCTCCAGGCTTGTGGGCCCCTGGAAACTCCAATTGACCTAATTCCAACACTATATATATACCTATTTTGGAGAAAAAAATCAGGGAGAAAGAATCATCACGTTTTACGATACGGAGCCGCCGCCACCTCCTGTTCTTCATCGGGAGGGTTGATTTGGAGTCCGTTCGGGGCTCCGGAGAGGGGGATTCGACGCCGTCGTCATCATCAACCATCCTCCATCACCAATTTCATGATGCTCACTGCCGTGAGTGAGTAATTTCTTCGTAGGCTTGCTGGACGGTGATGGGTTGGATGAGATTTATCATGTAATCAAGTCAGTTTTGTTAGGGCTTGATCCCTAGTATCCACTATGTTCTGAGATTGATGTTGCTATGACTTTGCTATGCTTAATGCTTGTCACTAGGGCCCGAGTGCCATGATTTCAGATCTGAACCCTTTATGTTTTCATGAATATATTTGTGTTCTTGATCCTATCTTGCAAGTTGTATGCATCTATTACGTGTTATGATCCGCATACCACAAGGTGACAATAATTGGGATTCTTTCCGGTGATTACCGTAGTTTGAGGAGTTCATGTATTCACTATGTGCTAATGCTTTGTTCCAGTTCTCTATCAAAAGGAGGCCTTAATATCCCTTAGATTTCCTTATGGACCCCGCAGCCATAGGAGGGTAGGACAAAAGATGTCATGCAAGTTCTTACTATAAGCACGTATGACTATATACGGAATACATGCCTACATTAGATTGATGAATTGGAGCTATTGTGTATCGCTCTAGGTTGTGACTGTTATATGGTGAATGCCATCCAACACAATTATCCATCACTTATCCAATGCCTACGCTTTTCTCATGTTGATCTTTGCTAAGTTACTTTCGTTGCTGCTGCTGTTACAATCACTACAAAACTGCTACTGTTACTGTCTTTGTTACTATTGCTATCAAAACTATCATACTACTGTGCTACTAAACACTTTGCTGCAGATATTTAGTTCTCCAGGTGTGGTTGAATTGACAACTCAACTGCTAATACTCACAAATATTCTTTGGCTCCCCTTGTGTCGAATCAATAAATTTTGGTGAAATACTACCAGCGAAGACTGTTGCGATGCCCTATACTTGTGGGTTATCATGTACTAGTATCTATGTGTTTGATCTCTCTCTCTCGTGTTCTTGACTTGGCACGGTCTTCATGTACTGCGAGCTTTGTTAATATAGTTGGATCATATGGTGTTTCTTCCCTGTGATGAATTGAGTCTTTCCCTTTGAGGTTTCGTTATTATCGGATTGAATACTTTGGATTTGAGAACACTTGATGTATGTCTTGCATGTGGGTACCCGTGGTGACAATGGGGTATTCTATTGAGTCACTTGATGTATGTTTTGGTGATCAACTCGCGGATTCCCATGACCTTGGGGTAATCTAGGCATAGGGGTTGATGCATGTTTTCGTCCTACTTTCTCCGATAGAAACTTTGGGGTACTCTTTGAAGTTCTTTGTGTGGATTGAATATTATGAATCTGAAGTTGTTTGATGCATATCAAATAATCAACTCACGGATACTTGTGGTGACATTGGAGTATCTAGGTGACATTAGAGTTGGATGATGCGTATCATATGGTGTTATGTTAATACGAACTCTAGGGCTGTTTGTCACACTTATAGGGATGGCTCAATAGATTGATCGGAAAGGATAACTTTGAGGTGGTTTCGTACCCTACAAAAATTTCTTCTTATGTTCTCCGCTAGATAAGAACTTTGGAGTGATTCTTTGTCGCACGTTGAGGGATTGTTATATGATTCAATTATGTTAGCACTGTTAAGAGATTGCACTAGTGAAAGTATGAACCCTAGGCCTTGTTTTCAAGCATTGCAATACCGTTTGTGCTCGCTTTTGTTACTTGCTACCTTGCTGTTTTTATTATTTCAGATTACAAAAACCTATATCTACTATCCATACTACACTTGTATCACCATCTCTTCGCCGAACTAGTGCACCTATACAATTTACCATTGTATTGGGTGTGTTGGAGACACAAGAGATTTCTTGTATTTGATTGCAGGGTTGTTTGAGAGAGCCATCTTCATCCTACGCCTCCCATGGATTAATAAACCTTAGGTCATCCACTTGAGGGAAATTTGCTACTTTCCTACAAAACTCTGTGCTTGGAGGCCCAATAGAGTCTACAAGAATAAAGTGGTGTAGTAGACACCAAGTTCTTTTCTCGCGCCATTGCCGGGGACGTGAGTGCTTGAAGGTATATCTTTAGATCTTGCAATTGAATCTTTTAGTTTCTTGTTTTATCACTAGTTTGGTTTATAAAAGAAAACAAAAAAATGGAATTGAGGTTGCCTCAAATGCTTTATCTTTATAATGTCTTTCTTGAAAATGATGGATCGGAAAATTGTGCCAAAGTGTTAGAAGAAGAATTCAATAAAATGTTTGACATAAAATCCTTGAATGATAAGCATGATTGCAATGTTGTTAGTATGCTTGCTATGAATATCCATGATACTAATGATGATTGCACTAGCCTTGATAAAATCTTTGAAAAAAGGGTTTCTTATAAGCATGTCAATTATTGTGGTGAGCATATATCTTGTGAAAACATGCCAATAAGGGATGATAGATTTTGTAAGAAGCATAAATATCAAAGAACCCAATGGTTCCTTAAGATGCTAGATGATTATGCTAAAGAGTTATGCTCTCTTCTTCCCATTACTTGTGAACTTTGCAATGAAGGTGGTCACTTCAATTTTCAATGTATACAATTTTATTATCAAATTGCGTACACATATTGTGATGATATGATCACCCTTGAGCATTATAATGAACTTAGTATGTCTATTGTGGTATGAAGAAGTGGCACATACAAGTAATTGGCTCGAAGGACTAATTCTCATGAAAGCTCTTGAATTTGATCTAAAGGGAATTTATATGTATTGTGTGGTAAATTGTAATGAGAATGCTTATCTTGCCAATTATATAAAAACAGGAAAACCAATAGAATATTAAGAGGATACTAATGAAAGGGAAAAGATTTCCCAATTTCCTCTTATTGTTTCTCATGATAAATCAGGTGATGAGGAGGAGCTTCCTATCCAACCAATCTCTTCAATAAGAAGCTCATAAAAATTAAATAAACCCACACATAATGTGGTGAAGAAGAAGAAAAGAAGAAAAAGTAGAGGTAAAAAAGTATCTCTCCCAAATAATGTTGCTCCCATTATTGTTGTGCCTCATGAGAATAAATCAAAAATAATTGTGGAAGATCATACACTTGATGATGATTTTGTTTTGCCTATTACTTGTTATGATGATTATGATTGGAAAGATAATGATGCTTCTTATAATCTTGAAAAAAAATTGGCACCAACTTGGGAAATTATGATGATACTAATTGTTATACTATTGGTGCTATTCATACTATTGATGATAAGAGTGATTATGCTAATGATATGCAAAACCACAAGCTTGGGGATGCTATGTTTGATGAGAGTGAGATGTTTGAGAATTTATTTGCTGCAAATAATGTTTATCCTAAGCTTGGGGATGCTATGCTTAATGAAGATGATCTTTTTAGTCCCCCTAATTTTAATGATCAAATTTGTTATGATGATTGCATGCCTCCTATTTATGATGATTGCAATAATTATGAAAGTGGGTTTGGAAGAGTGTCAACTTTAGGTAATAATTATCCCACTATTTTAGAGGGTGTTCAATCTTACTATAATGATAAAAGTGGTTTTGGAGAGGTCATGACTTTATTTAATGTTGAATCCACTATTCCGGAAGAGGTTTCAATTGATTACGATGAGAACAAAGTTGCTACTTATGATGATTACTGTGATGATACTTATGTTATAAAAAGTAGTGATAATTATTGTCATAATTATGAATATCCTTTTACTGAACATTACTCTTTTAATGTGGAAACAATTTATAGTATTCGAGTTTCATATGATACTCCCACTATTATGAATGAGAAGAAAATTGCTTATGTGGAGAGTAATAAAAATTCTATGCTCGTAGATCAAGAAAAGAATGTTTTATGTGATAGTTATATAGTTGAATTCATTCATGATGCTACTGAAAATTATTATGAGAGAGGAATATATGATTGTACATATCTCAATAATATCAAGTTTCCTCTCTATGTGTTAAAAGTTTTGAGGTCATGTTTTGTTTGCCTTCCTATGCTAGTTGATTCTTGCTCCCATAAATTGTTGTCTTAAAAAAACCCTATGAATAAGAAGTGAGTTAGACTTAAATGTGCTTGCCATATGTTTCATGATGCTCCCATTGTGTTTCAATTCTTCACTTTTTATGTGAGCATCATTAAAATCATCATGCCTAGCTAAAAGGCTTTAAAGAAAAGCGCTTGTTGAGAGGCAACCCAATATTTATACCTACTGTTTTTGTGTGTCCACATGATTAAGCTACTGTAGTAATCATGTTTTATATGTTTTCTTTCAATAATGTGCCAAATAAAGCCTTTGGGATAGTGTGGATACTTGTTGATTTGATTCTGTGCAAAAACAGAAACTTTGGTGTCCAGTGTTGGAATTTCTATTCTGTACTGGAGCGTGAGAAAATTCTGAAATTTTTACACAGTATTGGGTTACAAATTTTTTACGCAGTCCTAAATTTTCAGAATTTTTGGAGTTACAAAAGTATGCTTTTAATTCGCTCACTACATGCTGTTCTGTTTTTGACAGATTCTGTTTTTATTGCATAGTTTGTTTGCTTTAGTGTTTCCATAGCTTATATTATGAGATATAAATTGTGGAAATGATAGAATACAGTAGGAATTATGTGAGAACAATTATGAATCTTGTATTGACAGTACCTGAGTGAATGATTTATTTTCATACTAACTTATCTCACGGAGTTTCGTTAAGTTTTATGTGATTGAAGTTTTCAAGTTTTGGGTGAGATAATGAGATGAGGAGAATAAGGAGCGGCAAGACCCTAATCTTGGGGATGCCCAAGGCACCCCAAGGTAACATTCAAGGAATACTCAAGCGTCTAAGCTTGGGGATGCCCCGGAAGGCATCACCTCTTTCGTCTTCAACACTATCGGTATACCTCACTTGGAGCTATATTTTTATTCGTCACATAATATGAGTTTTGCTTGGAGCGTCATTTTCTTTTGTTGAGATTTGCATGCTGTTATAAATAATCATGTTTTGTATCTTTTATTTCAATAAAATTACAAGTATAGCCTTTACCATGCTCAGTTTGCAACTTCAAGAGTTGCTGTTTGAAAACAGAAAGTTTTCTGTTATGTCCAGAATATTCTTGAATAGTCAGAACATGATAAAAATCTGAAATTTTTACACAGTAAGAATGCATGAGTTCTCTGTCACATGGTAATTTTTCAGAATTTTTGGAGTTAGGTAAGTATGAATTTTTATTCCCCCTTTACAGACTGGTCTGTTTAGACAGATTTCGGTTATAATTGCATTGTTTGCATATGTTTGCTTGTTTAAAGTTTCTAGTTGTGGATAGGAGTATTGAATATGCAGAGGCATTTAGTATGCAATGTTTAATTATAATTTTAGTGATTTGCTACAGTAGATAATCTTAAGGTTTTGAGTTGATTTATACTAACTTATCTCACGAGTTCTTGTTGAGTTTTGTGTGGATGAAGTTTTTAAGACTTAGGAGAAGCCGTGATATGAGAAGAATTAAGGAGATACAAGAGCTCAAGCTTGGGGATGCCCAAGCCTCCCGAAGATAATATTCCAAGAAGTCTCAAGCAACTAAGCTTGGGGATGCCCCGGTAGGCACCCCACCTTTCTTCATCAACACCTATCGGTTAGCCTAAGTTTTCACTTGTTCACATGGTATGTGCTATTCTTGGAGTGTCCTTTTATTTTCATTTTGTTTGCAGTTTGCATAAAATACTTGGATCTGAAATTTTTATTGAGACAGAGTCTTCACATAGCTACCCATTCACTTAACTACTCTTTGTTCTTCACTTATATCTTTTGGAGTAGTTTCTCGTTTACTCTCGTGCTTCACTTATATCCTAAGAGTAAATGTTTGAATGAAATGAATATCATAAATATGAAATTATATATGTTCCATATGCTTAGCAATATTTCACATTGGGTTTAGAAAGTAAAATCTATTGAAATTTGACAATCATAATATTGGTCATACAAGCAATTCATAAATGATTAGTATATGGAAGAGAAATTTCACATACAAATATATTATCTTGGACATCTTCTATGATTGTTAATACCCATTAATTATTTTCAAACTTGATCGAATAAGTTGAAGTTGGACAAGGAAGACAACATAATGAGTTATGTTTGCGTATATTTGCATAGAAGTTATATTATTATGGATCCTCCAACATGTGGTGCTTATTTAGAATTTTTTGCTAACCAAAATTTCTGTAGTAAGCAGGAATACTGCTTGTGCATCCAAAATCCTTGAGCCAAGTTTCTTCCATGAGTGTCCACCATACCTACCTATATGCGGTATTACTCTGCCATTCCAAATAAATTTGCACGTGCCATCTCTAAAACCTTCAAATAATCATTTGTTTTGTGTGCCCGTACCGCTCATGGAGCGACAGGCCGGTCAGTATCTTCCATGCTAAGCGGGTTATTCTCATGATGGGTGTTTATTCACTTGTCCTTGCATGAGAGAGTCTGGTAATCGGGATGCCCAGTCCCTTAAATAAAAAGAAATATATATATAATAAAAACAAAGGCTCCCCCTGGAAAGTTGAAAGTTTGGAGGGCACCCGTGTGTCGGTCCATTGGGAACCAAGGTACCTCGGCCCGTCTGCCTGCGGCCCAGGATACGACGCCTAGCGAAGGCCCAAGACACCGCCCATTTAAGGACGTCGCGAAGCGAAGACATCTCGCGAGGCGCCAGCCTCCCGAGGACCCCACCGCAAGGCACGGGCCACCATCACTTACCCGCAGGAGCGGCGGAAGCCTCGCGAGGCTGCCTCCCGAGGCGCCCTCCCGAGGCGGGCGCCCGAGGCCATCCGGCCTGACGTCAGTTGCGCGGTCCTGTGCCCATCACGTGGGTGACACGCGTGGTGACGAATGGCAGCAGAGGCCGTGCCAGCGGGCGCGAACAGAGAGGCTTTCCTCTTTGGTGTTAAAGGGGCAGCCCCAGTTGCCCACCTCCAAAGCAACTCCCAAGGACTACCCGTGTGGTGAAAGAAGGCCGAGACAGCAAGGTGCGCAGGGCGGAGGTCACCACCGAGCCCACCGGCGCGTCATGGATCATGCTTTTGCAGGCGAAGACCGCCTTTAGTTAGGATAGCCTGAGCGCCTGTCCCCTTTCAAAAACCCGCCAAGTGAGGCAACCCTTCCCGCCTATGTTTTCAGGGGAAGAGGACCAAGGCGGCTATAAAAGGGGCAGAGCTGCCATTGTAGGGGGGATCGATTCCTCCTTGTCCTACCTTGTACGCGAGAACACCTTCTTGCCCACTGCAATCCCAAACCACAAGCAGGAGTAGGGTTTTACACCACAAGGTGCCCCGAACCTAGGTAACCGTCGTGTCCCCTGTTGTGCTCCGCGCTAGCGCTCTCGCCGTAGCCTCGCCGTGGTCACCCTTGGTCGGAAAGAAATAGCTAGCCCCCAGTGTTCGAACCTCTAGATCCCCGGAGCCATGGTTCCGACATTTGGCGCGCCAGGTAGGGGGGCTGCACCAGTTCTTCCCACCTCCTCGCCACCATGGCCGATGCTCGCCATTGGCAATACGCGCGCTGAGCTGCCAGGGTGGCCCAGACCGAGCCCGTCGCCCGCGACGACCGTCGACGCCACGCTGCCGGCGCTGCCACCGACCCCACTGCGATGGAGCAGCATGCCTCTTCCCTCCACTCGTTCGTGCAGTCGGACGGCCACACCGCCACGGCCTCTTCGCTCGCCCGGCGCGACGCGCCGGCCCTGCAGGCCGCACTGCTCATGGCGCGCGAGCTCCTACGCTACCGCCCCACTGACGCCGGCTATGACGCCTGGCTCGGCCACATCACCGAGCTCGTCAACGCCACAGGAGAAGCTCCAGCGCCTTCCCACTCGCTCCCTCCTCCGCCTTCCCGCACCAGAGATGTAGCGCGCGGCGCTCCTCCCCCGCCTCCTCCATCCAACGTGGTCGCCTGGTGCCGGCGCGATGCGCGGCTGCGTGAGCCGTCCCGCGATGCGTCCTCGCCGGTCCGCGATAAGGCCAGCTGCCAGATAGTCTGGCGCGCGCCCCCCGACGCGTGTGTGCTCCTCGAGCAACAGCACCAGCACCAAGATAGGACCATCCAGGAAGTCGCGGTGGCCGGTCGCCAGAACCGCGCCGCCCTCGCCGGCGGCGTTCCATCCAACTACGTGGGCTGCCGCACCTTCACCCGTGAGCTGCGCCGCGTGGTGTGGCCCACCAAGTTCAAGCCGGACCTGCCTCCGCGCTACGACGGCACCCCCAACCCCGTGGAGTTCCTACATCTCTATGCCCTGAGCATCAAGGCAGCGAACGGCGACGACAAGGTCATGGCGAACTGGTTCCCCATGGCCCTCAATGACGGCCCGCGCTCATGGCTCATGAACCTCCCCAAGGCGTCCATCTCTTCGTGGGGCGAGCTCTGCCGGCAATTCGTCGCCAACTTCAAGGGCACGCACAAGCACTCTCTCACGCTCAACGACATACCCGCTGTGTGCCAAAGCCCTGATGAGACCCTCCGCAAGTACATCCAGCGCTTCAGCAAAGTGCGCAACAAGATTCCGCATGCCTCCAAGGCCGCCATTGTCTTCGCGTTCTCCAACGGCGTCACGGACATCCGGATGCGCGAGAAGCTCGCCATCAACGGCGAGCTCGATTCCGTGCTCGAGCTATTCGACCTCGCCGACAAGTGCGCCAAGGCTGAGGAAGGCCGCCTCTTCGTCCACAATGACCCTGACGCAACGCCAGACACCGCCAAGGCCAAGAGCAAGGACGCCAAGCGCAAGGGCCCTACCGTGCTCGCGGCAGAGCCCGAGCAGAAGCATGGCCGGGAGCATGACGAGCCCAAGAGGGACAGCCACCCCCTCTGCGCCTACCACAACTCGCACTCCCACAAAACTGAGGGCTGTCACGAGCTCAAGCTGCTTCGCGATGAGCGCCTGGGCCGCCGAAGCAACCGCAATGACCGCGGCACCGGCCGTGGAGGTAGCCACAACGGCAATCGCTGGGGAGACCGCAACGGCAACGGCAACTTCCGCCAGGGCTGGCACGACCAGCCTCGCGAGGCCGCTTGGCGCGACCAGCCTCGTGAGGCCAACCCTCAGGCCAACGCCGCTCTCCCACCGCTGCCGCCGCCACCGTGAAGGAGCAAGGGCAACCAGCCTGACGAGGGTGCTGGGGGCTACCAGGAGCCTCGCGGCGTGGCTTGCATCCTTGGCGGGGCCCATGCTCCCTCGTCCAACTGCCACTTCAAGTTGTTCTCTCGCGAGGTGAATGCCGCCCTCCCGAGGCCGGAGGCTGTTCGGCCCCTCAAGTGGTCGCAGTACGCAATCACCTTCGACTCCAACGATCACCCCAAGTCCTCAAGTGCTGCGGGCACGGTCCCCATGCTGTGCACCCACACCATCAGTAATGTCGCCATCACCAAGACGCTCATCGACGGAGGTGCTGGCCTCAACGTGATCTCCATCAAGACCTTCGAGTAGCTTCAAGTGCCCTACGACCAGCTGATGCCAACCAGGCCCTTCTCCGGAGTGATTGTTGGCTCCACCATCCCTCTGGGGCAAGTGCGCCTCCCCGTCACCTTTGGCACCTGCAAGAACTACCACACTGAGCTCATCGACTTCGACGTGGCGCACATCATCCTGCCGTAAAATGCCATCCTGGGCTACCCGGCACTCACCAAGTTCATGGTGGCGACCCACCATGCCTACAACATCCTCAAGATGCCGGGCTGCAGCGGCATCATCACTGTCTGCTGTGACGAGAAGGACGCGGTCCGCTCCCTCGAGAGCGTCTACAAGGCTGTCGCCACCGCCTACCCTGCCGACGAAGATGTCGCTGAGCCTCATGAGGCCGCCCCCGCGAAGAAGAAGCAGCTGTTCTCTCAAGACCGCGTCGAGACGAAGAAAGTGTCGGTGGACGGCAGCAGCTCAGGCCCTGCCTTCACCATCGGCACGGGCCTTTCTCCTTCATAGGAAGACGCACTCGTCACCTTCCTTTGGGCAAATTTAGATGTGTTCGCCTGGACGGCATCTGATTTGTCCGGTGTGCCAAGGGAGGTGATCGAGCACCACTTAGCGGTGTGCCCCAATGCACGCCCCGTGAAATAGAAGGCATTGCGCCAGGTGCCAGAGAAGCAAGATTTCATCGTCAAGGAAATTCAGAAGCTCCAAGAAGTTGGAGTCATCCGAGAGGTGCACCATCCCGAATGGCTCGCCAACCCAGGCCTGGTGCCCAAGAAGTGCGGCAAGGAGCGAATGTGCGTCGACTTCACGAGCCTCAACAAGTTCTGCCTTCAAGATCCCTTTTCGTTGCCCCGCATCGACCAGATCGTGGACTCCACCACTGGGTGTGAGTTGCTATGCTTCCTAGATGCCTTCTCAGGCTATCACCAGATCATGATGGCGACTGAAGATGTGGAGAAAACGGCCTTCATCACCCCCTGTGGCATATTCTGCTACATCTGCATGCCTTTCGACCTCAGGAGCACCGGGGCCACCTTCCAGAGGCTAATGCGCATCGCCTTGGGACCCTAGATGGGAAGAAACGCCGAGGCCTACGTCGACGACATTGTGGTCAAGACTCACGAGGCCTGGTCCCTCCTCGCGGACCTCAAGGAGACGTTTGACAATCTATGCAAGGTCAACCTCAAGCTCAACCCAGACAAGTGCGACTTCGGAGTTCCCTCCGGCAAGCTGCTCGGCTTCCTGGTCTCTACCGCAGCATCGAGGGCAACCCTGAGAAGATCAAGGCCATCGAGAAGATGCATCCTCCCCAGAGCCTCAAGGAGATGCAGCGCCTGGCGGGATGCATGGCCTCACTTGGGCGATTCATCTCCAAGTTCGGCGAGCGAGCCCTGCCGTTCTTCAAGCTCATGAAGAGATCCGGCCCCTTCAAGTGGACTCCCGAGGCCGACGCTTCCTTCGAAGACCTCAAGAAATACCTCACGAGCCCACCCATCTTGGTCGCGCCACGCTCTCGCGAGCCCTTGCTCCTGTACTTGGCAGCCACTCCCCAGACGGCCAGCGCGGCCCTGGTGGCAGTACGAGAAGAGCACGTCTGCGCACAGAAGGAGCGTGCAACGCTGCCGCCTCCAACAACATTGTAGAGTACGAGGGCCTCATCGCCGGCCTCAAGGCCGCCTCTGCTCTGGGCATCAAGCGCCTCACCATCAAGGGCGATTCGCAGCTCCTCATCAACTTCTCCAACAAAAGCTACAAGCCCAAGGACGACCACATGGCCGCCTATCTGGAAGAGGTACGTAAGCTCGAGAAGCGTTTCCTTGGCCTAGAGCTCCAGCATGTTCCTCGCCGTGGCAACAAGGAGGCCAACGACATCGCCAAGCGAGCATCTCGCCGCAAGCCTCAAAACCCTGGCATCTTCGAGGAAAGGCTCCTCAAGCTATCAGCTGCACCACCTGCCGTGGGCACCACGCTGCTCCATGAAGAACTCCCACCCACACCGCCCACGGGCGCACCAGACTGCAGCCTGGCCTCAGGAGCCCGCCTGCTGCTGGCGCTAGAGCCTCAAGTGGACTGCTGGGCTGCTGAATTCAAGGCCTATTTGCTTCACAACACTCTCCCAGAGAAGGATTCAGAGGCAGAGCGCGTGGCTCCCCAGGCTACCGCCTACTTCTTGAAGGACGACAAGCTGTACCGCAGGCGCCCCAATGGCATCTCGCTGCGGTGCATCTCTGAAGAGCAAGGTCGCGAGCTGCTCACCGACATCCATGGAGGAGACTGTGGTCACCACTCCTCATCGCGCACCCTTGTCGGCAAGGTGTTCCGCAGTGGCTTCTACTGACCCACCGCGCTTCACGGCACCACCGAGCTGGTCCATTCATGTGAGGCCTATCAGTTCCACGCCAAGCAAATCCACCAGCTAGCTCAAGACCTCCAGACGATTCCTCTCTCGTGGCCCTTTGCGGTCTGGGGGCTAGACATCCTGGGACCTTTCCCTCATGGAGCCAGCGGCTACCGTTACCTCTACGTTGACATCGACAAGTTCACCAAGTGGGCAGAGGTCGAGCCCGTGTGCACCATCCCGGCAGGCTCTGCCGTCAAGTTCATCAAGGGCCTCGTGAGCCGCTTTGGCGTTCCCAACCGCATCATCACCGACAAGGGTTCCCAGTTAAGAAGCGGCCTCTTCAAGTCATACGTGCCAGCCTCGGCACGCAGATCTGCTATGCCTCCGTGGCGCACCCATGAAGCAATGGCCAGGCCGAGCGTGCCAACGCCGAGGTCCTCAAGGGCCTCAAGACAAGAAGCTTCAAGAAAAAGCTCGAAGCCTGCGGCAAGGGCTGGCTTGACGAGCTACAGTCTATGTTGTGGTCCATCCGCACAACGGCAACCAAGCCTACCAGGGAGACTCCCTTCTTCCTCGTCCACAGAGCCGAAGCAGTCCTCCCTTCTGAGCTCAAGCATAGCTCTTCGCGAGTCCTTGCCTTCGACGAGGCTCGTCAGGACGGCTCGCGAGAGGCCGACCTGCTGCTCCTTGAGGAAGCCCGTCGCCAGGCCGCCCTCCGCGCTGCCAGATACCAGTAGGCTTTGCGTCGCTATCATAGTCGCAACATACGCCCGTGCACCCTCGAGGTCGGCGATCTTGTCCTGAGAAGGATCCTCTCCAGAGAGGGACTCCACAAACTCTCACCCATGTGGGAAGGCCCTTTCAGGGTTGCTCATGTCTCCAGGACCGGTGCTGCCCGACTGGAGACGGAGGATGGAGTTCCTGTGCCTAACGCCTGGAACATCCAACACCTCCGCAAGGTCTACCCGTGACCCTCACACGTACGAATGAAGTGGGGCTGTACACGCCCCGGAGCCACTCATTGCGTTCGCCTGATGGGCCCGCGAGAGCTCCCGCCCACGTCTCAGTGGAAGCCCCATGCTCCGCGCTGGCGGAACGTTCCCACGCCTAGTGGAAGCCCCATGCTCCATGCTGGCGGAACAATCACCTGAGGGCGCCCCACGGGCCGCACCAACCTCACGCTGATCCGTGCCGGACACGGCAGCCTCTTCTCTTTTGGATTTTAAACTGAGGGAGCCCCATGGGCTGCACCAACCTCAAGCTGACCCATGCCGGACATGGCAGCCACATCTCTTTTTTGGTTGTGTAATGAACTTATTATTATGCTGCAGTAAAGCTTTCTTTCCTAATGTATTTTATGTGTTGCTAAGTTGCTTGCCTCAGGAGCTGTGTACGCTCGCGACCTTCCTCCTGCGCATCTCGCGAGTGGGGGCTGGACACGGTGCCTGTGCTCAGGTCAGTCCCAGCAGCGCTGCAAAATCCAAGCGATCGAGCTCTGGCTCGCAGGCCTGCTCCCGTGCATGCCACCTCACCAAGGTCCTTGGTATCTTGTCTCCTCGCGCGATGCCCACGAGCAAGCCGGAAAGTGTGCACCGCTCCCCCGTTTGAGAAATCGATATGAAGTTGTCTCAGGGATAAGGCACTCAAAGGACTCGCGAGCGCTTCCTCGCGAGGTGACTCATAGCAAGACGCCTCCGCAGGCCCTCAGGGAGCCTCGCAAGCGCTGCCTCGCGAGCCAACCTGCGGCGACCGCCTCCACCAAGTACTAGAGGGAGGCCTCGCGAGCGGGAGCCTCGCGAGGCGCACTCCGGGGCCACGATATAACAAGCGACACTCGCGAAAGAGCTAAGTACAAAACACCTCACGAGCCGCTCTCGGCACCTCTCGTCGCAACCTCGTTGAGTGCTAACCTTCTCTCCTCCGCGCGAGCCGCTTGCACGTCAAGGGGGGACTTCCTGAGCACCACGCCTCAGGAGTCCCTACTGCCCCTCAGTGGCCTGTACCTCCTGGCCTTGTCTAGGCAACATGACCTGACATACCAGCGATGGCTGTAGCCTGCTCGGGGGATAGGTCCTGACGACGTAGAGCACTAAGGCAAACAAAGAAAGGAAAATAGGCCTCATGAGAGAGCCACACGAGGAAATACACATTGCAGCAGACCATAAAGTACTTTAAACAACAGACATTGTTTTTTCACACCCCCACGGGGCTACATCGGCCTATTACAGGAACAAAAGAGAGAGGGGCCAAGGGGGAGCACGGCAGGCCTTCAAGATCCGACTCGGGCGCCGCCTGCGCCTAATCGGAATCTTCGTCTTTGCTCTTGATGTGCGGGGAGCCTTCGCCGCTCTCCAGGCGGGCACTAGAGGCCCCGAAGAACTTCACGAAGAGGGTGGTGGCTCCGTTGTACTTGAATTGGAGGAGATGCCCCCACTTTAGGCCGCGGGCGAGGGCAAGAGACTTCCACCCCCACTTCGTTGCCACCCATGAGGGGCCATTGCAGCAGCCGTCTGCCTGCAGCCATAATCCCAGGGGCTCGCTGCCCTCCATCGCTCTCGTGAAGGAGTCAGGGAGCCAGAGCCAGCTGCAGGGCCGGCGATGCAGCCCCACAATGAATTCATGCGCCGCCTCCGCCATGTGGAATCCCGCCTGGGAAGGACGGGCGGCCGCACCGCCATGCCCACCTCGGCCGCGGGCACCGCGCCCCCACGTCCACGGGCGGTGACCCTCCCACGAGCGCTAGGGCCAGCTTCGACGGCCGACGAAGGGCGCCCCCGGCCTCGAGCGGGGACCCTCCTAGCGGCAGTAGATGCGCGAGCTCGTCCCCTTCCCCTCACCATCACAGCAGCAGCCCTGGAAAGGGCAAGGAAGAGTGAAGGGCGGAGGAAAGGGGGAGGCAGAGGTAGAAGATGGCGGGGGAGACCTCTACCTTCCTTTCCCCCCTTTTTTCTTTATATAACGCCCTGCGTGGACTGCCTCCTCGTCGCTCTGTCTTCTTCGACACCGGGAATCTAGGCAGCAGTGGAAGGGAAGCAATGATGGCCTGCGCCCCACTTATGGCAGGTGCACTCGGTTACCGAGGCGTAGTGGGGAAGTGGGGGTGTCCCACATCCCGTCGTGTGCCACGCGTCGAGCCTGGGCCCCCGCAGTCTGTCAGGGCCCGTCCCGTTTCGCTCCCAATGGGCGGGAACATGCGCGCCACAGGCCCGGGGGCTACTGTCAGGCCATTGGGAACCAGGGTACCTCGGCCCGTCTGCCTGCGGCCCAGGATACGACGCCTAGCGAAGGCCCTAGACCCGGCCCATTTAAGGACGTCGCGAAGCGAAGACATCTCGCGAGGCGCCAGCCTCCCGAAGACCCCACCTCAAGGCACGAGCCACCAGCACTTAGCCGCAAGAGCGGCGGAAGCCTCGCGAGGCTGCCTCCCGAGGCGCCCTCCCGAGGCGGGCGCCCGAGGCTATCCGTCCTGACGTCAGTTGTGCGATCCTATGCCCATCACCTGGGTGACGCGCGTGGTGACAAACGACAGCAGAGGCCATGCCAGCGGGCGTGGATAGAGAGGCTTTCCTCTTTGGTGCTAAAGGGGCAGCCCCAGCTGCCCACCTCCAAAGCAAGTCGCAAGGACTGCCCGTTTGGTGAAAGAAGGCCGAGACAGTAAGGCGCGCAGGGCGGAGGTCACCCCCGATCCCACCGGCGCGTCATGGATCATGCTTTTGCAGGCAAAGACTGCCTTTAGTCAGGATAGCCTGAGCGCATGTCCCCTTTCAAAAACCCGCCAAGTGTGGCAACCCTTCCCGCCTAAGTTTTCAGGGGTAGAGGACCAAGGCGGCTATAAAAGGGGCAGAGCTGCCATTGTAGGGGGGATCGATTCCTCCATCTCCTACCTTGTACGCGAGAACACCTTCTTGCCCACTGCAATCCCAAACCACAAGCCGGAGTAGGGTTTTACACCGCAAGGTGGCCCGAACCTGGGTAACCACCGTGTCCCCTGTCGTGCTCCGCACTAGCGCTCTCACCGTAGCCTCGTTGTGGTCACCCTTGGCCGGAAAGAACTGGCTAGCCCCTAGTGTTCGAACCTCTAGATCCCCGGAGCCACGGTTTCAACACCGTGAATTCAGCTAGCCATAGCTTGTGTTTGAATGGTTGAGGGGGGGGTTAAACTTTTCATTTCTGCATGGGAACCACCAATAATGTGTTTAGCATGGAAGATATTGAAATCCTTTGTCGTGACGTTGACAGGAAAGGCACACCACTCAAAATGTATTCATCTCTGTTTTAAGCAATGAGCTCTGGCACCTCTACAAATCCATGCTTCCCTCTGTGAAGGGCTTATCTTTTACTTTTCTGTCAATTTTATTTTTGTTGACTCAACTTCTTATTTCAACCTTAATTATTTTCTAGTTGACAAGGATCATGTGGTGGGGATAGATCTAGGCACATATATCCTGTCAAATATATTTGATCATGAATTATTATTGTTGACAATAATCTCTATGATAAATGAGTTGGGAGGCGAAACATTAAGCCCCTTTCATTCTTTGTGTTCGATTGATGCTATTTGTTCTAAAAATATGCCTTGAGTATTAGCAATCATAGAAGACTATATGATAATTGAGTATGTGGAGCTCTTACTTAGACTTTGTTGAATAAGATGCATTGAAATTGTTTGGTGACTAAGACCATAAGTTGTTAAGTTTCAAGAGAATGCATTGTTGAACCGTAACATGTGAATAGACTGCTACTTTATCATGATGAGTTTTATGAGAACAAGTTTCTGTTATGATGCTAGAAAAAGTGATTGAAATTATCATTAATCAAACTTGTGCACTATACTAGCATTCACACTTCATAAATTATTTATTTTATCATTTACCTACTCGAGGATGAGCAGGAATTAAGCTTGGGGATGCTGATACGTCTCCAACTTATCTATAATTTATGAAGTATTCATGCCATGTTAGCAATAATTTTATATGGTTTTGGTGCACTTTTATATGATTTTCATGGACTAACATATTAACCTAGTGCCTAGTTCCAGTTGTTGTTTTCTGCTTGTTTTTCGTTTTCCAGAAAATCCATACCAAACGAAGTCCAAACGCAGCGAAACTTTTTGATGATTTTTTCTGGAAGGAAAGAGACCCAGGAAGCTTCGAGGGAGTACCAGAAGCCCCACAGGAACCCCACAAGGCAATAGGGCGTGCCCAGGGGGTGGTCGTGCCCTGATGCCTTATGGGCCCCCTGTGGCACATCTTCCCGTGATTCCAACACTGAAAATTCTTATAAATTCGGAAACCCCCGAAAGTTAACCTAGATGAGTTTTTCCGCTGTCGCAAGCCTCTATTCCGAAGCGATCCCATCTGGAGCTCCATTTCGGCACCCTGCCGGAGGGGGGAAGTCATCACCAGAGGCCATCTTCATCATCCCCGCTGCTTCCATGATGAGGCGGGAGTAGTTCACCCTCGGGGCTGAGCGTATGTACTAGTAGCTATGTGTTTGATCTCTCTCTCTCTCTCTCGTGTTCTTGATTTGGCACGGTCTTGATGTACCGTGAGCTTTGTTAATATAGTTGGATCGTATGGTGTTTCTTCCCTCTCTATCTTCTTGTGATGAATTGAGTCTTTCCCTTTGAGGTTTCGTTATTGTCGGATTGAATACTTTGGACTTGAGAACACTTGATGTATGTCTTGCATGTGGGTACCCATGGTGACAATGGGGTATTCTATTGAGTCACTTGATGTATGTTTTGGTGATCAACTCGTGGATTCCCGTGACCTTGGGGTAATCTAGGCATAGGGGTTGATGCATGTTTTCGTCCTACTTTCTCCAATAGAAACTTTAGGGTATGCTTTGAAGTTCTTTGTGTGGATTGAATATTATGAATCTGAAGTTGTTTGATGCATAACGAATAATCAACTCACGGATACTTGTGGTGACATTGGAGTATCTAGGTGACATTAGAGTTGGTTGATGCGTATCATATGGTGTTATGTTAGTACGAAGTCTAGGGCTATTTGTGACACTTATAGGGATGGCTCAATAGATTGATCAGAAAGGATAACTTTGAGGTGGTTTCGTACCCTACAACAATTTCTTCTTATGTTCTCCGCTAGATAAGAACTTTGGAGTGATTCTTTGTCGCACGTTGAGGGATTGTTATATAATTCAATTATGTTAGCACTGTTGAGAGATTGCATTAGTGAAAGTATGAACCCTAGGCCTTGTTTTCAAGCATTGCAATACCGTTTGTTCTCGCTTTTGTTACTTGCTACCTTGTTGTTTTTATTATTTCAGATTACAAAAACCTATATCTACTATCCATACTACACTTGTATCACCATCTCTTTGCCGAACTAGTGCACCTATACAATTTACCATTGTATTGGGTGTGTTGGGGACACAAGAGATTTCTTGTATTTGATTGCAGGGTTGTTTGAGAGAGACCATCTTCATCCTATGCCTCCCACGGATTGATAAACCTTAGGTCATCCACTTGAGGGAAATTTGCTGCTGTCCTACAAAACTCTGCGCTTGGAGGCCCAACAGAGTTTACAAGAATAAACTGGTGTAGTAGACATCAGCGCATCGTGTCGGCAGGGTTCTTGTACTCCCATGCTTTTCGGCCTTCTCTTTGCTGCAATGGAGCAATTCGGCAGCGAGTGAAATCTACTCCCACCATTTCAATGGTCAAGTCGGATTCCTTGAGACTGATGACCTGTACATTGCAAGCCTAAGCTTGTCGTCGTTGGGGCCAACATTGCTCCAATTGGCGTTCTTCTGAATCTTCTCGGTTCTGAGATGGCAGATGGCCGGGAAGTATTGTTGCTTGATCCAGCACCAGTCTGCCCTCCGCTCATTCCATTTGGTGTGCAATTTGCCGTCAAGATAATGCTTCTTCATCCCTGTCATTGGAATCCAAGTGACACTGCCGGAGAGAGCATCGCCATCGATCTGGTGGATGAAGAAGTGACTGAACAGAGCAACATTGGGCACTACTCCTAAGAAATTTTCACACAGATGTGCAAAGACTGACATGCAACTGACTGCATTGGGAGCGAAGTCTAGCAATCTGAATCCGTAGGACACTATCACTTCAACGAAGAAATCTGAGAAGGGTGGGCATAACCCGCAGTAAAAATACCTGGCGAAGAAGTGGAACTTGTCGTCTATTTGGGGAAGGGATCTTGGAAGCACCTCCATGCCTTCATGGTCTTTTGTCTTCCTCGCATACATGTACGAGTACCTCTTCTTCAGGTCGTTGGCGGTCAGCGCCGACGGAAAGACGGCGTTCTCCCGCCGTTGTGCGGCTTTGGCAGCCTTCCTCTCTTCCGCCCCCGCATCAACTAGTTTGGCGGTCCTCTTCGGCGCCATGGTGGTTTCTGGAGGATGAATTTAATGGAAAGGTCAAGCAGAGCGGCGCGGAGGTGATGTGCTTTGTTCTTGCACGAGGAAGAAGATGGGGGCGGCTGGCTAGATTGGGGAAGAAGGAGGTAAATCAGCAGCGCCCTTCGCAAGTGCCCTTTTGTGGGGAAGGCACGGGGGGCTGGCTCTTTACTGTCTGACGTGGACGCGCTTTTGCAGGCGCACTACCCCAGCTGCCATTTCAATCCACCTCTCCCACATTCCGCATTCAACGCGCATCGTGGGCATGTAGTAAAAATGATGATTATGGTAGTGATTCTTTGCCACGTGTGTGTGCATTGATTTGGGCCTAGCCCAACAATGCCTCGCATATATGTGTGGCCCAGGCCCGGGGGCTCTTGTCGGTGTATAGAAACATGAGTGTTTCCATACCCTAACTTATGCACAGACTATTGCAGCCTTCCCGACGGCAAGGGCTTGCTGGAGGATGGTTTCTGTCAAGACTCAAACCTTGTTTAATAAAACCATGAAGACCTCCAGGCAGGTCATCGAGAAGTACTAAAGAAGTACTGAAGATCAAGACTACACTTGCCGGCAGGCTCTACACCCGCAAGGAACGGCCTGACAAGCTCTGTGCCGGCAAGCTCCCGCTACCACTCCATCGCTCCACCTCAGCAACCAGCTAGTCACTTGTCAATAGGTGTTGAGCGAGCAGGCAGTTAGGTGAAGCTTGTCGGGGCACGTGTCAGCACGGCGCCTGAAGATTAACTTTAATGACACCCGTCCAGGAGGCGTGTCAAGATAATAGGAGGTAGCTGGGCGAGCGGTGCAGGATCCTTGCCGGAGCTCATCCTCAGCATGACACCTAACGGTGCATTGATGGCTTTCGTCCTAACCTGTCTGGTTAGGTATGATAGCACTGTAGCCACTATCCATACCATGTAATTACTATTTTGCCAGTATGGTGACCCCTTTTGTCTATAAAAGGAGGCCCATGGCAACCTTAACAAAGGTCGACATTTTGCACAAGTTCACTACATAGCTGCACTTCCCGCGCACCTTGCTGGCAAGCTGCGCTCTCTTGTACTTGTGTTTCCAAGATAATCCAATCAAAGCAGGAGTAGGGTTTTACACCTCAAGGTGGCCCGGACCTGGGTAAATCCGCTTATGTGTGCTTGCATTGCTGAAACTGCTCTTTGTGCACGTTGATTCCCACAGCTGAACCGCAAAGGGACTCCTTGATCCCATAGATTGTCGTACGCATGGCACTATCTATAAGGGGATTATGGAAACTAAGGATGATAATACTTGAAACAATGCATTACGCCTAGCTAGGGGCATAAAAAATAGCGCTTATTGGGAGGCAACCCAATATTTATCTTTATTGCAATTTTTATTTTTCCTGAGTCACACAATTTTTGGTACTGTAATGATTGTGTTTTTATCTTTTAATTAGTGTTTGTTCCAAGTAATGCCTTTGGATTGATTTCAATGATAGTATAATTGATGCTGTTTGAAAACAGAAATTTTTGCGCCCAGTTCTAGAATTTATATTCTGTACTGGGACGTCAGAAAAATCTGAAATTCTTACACAGTATTGCGATACAAATTGTTTACGTTGTCCTAATTTTTCAGAATTTTTTGAGCTACATAAGTATGGATAAATATTCTGTCATTGCGTACTGTTCTGTTTTAGACAGATTCTGTTTTTGTTGCGTAGGTTGCTTGTTTTAATGAAACTATGGATTATATCATGGGGTATAAGTCATGGAAGAGTTAGAATACAGTAGGTATTATGCAAGAACAATTATAAATGAGTTCATAACAGTACCTAAAGTTTATGATATGTTTATTCTACTAATGGATCTCACGAGGCTTTTGTTGAGTTTTGTGTGCTGAAGTTTTCAAGTTTTGGGTGAGATTACGATGGATGAAGGAATAAGTAGCGTCAAGACCCTAAGCTTGGGGATGCCCAAGGCACCCCAAGTTATTATTCAAGGAAGACCCAAGCGTCTAAGCTTGGGGATGCCCCGGACGGCATCCCCTCTTTCGTCTACAATCTATCGGTAACTTACTTGGAGCTACATTTTTATTCATCACATGATATGAGTTTTACTTGGAGCGTATTGCCATAGTTTGCTTTTTAGTTTTCCACAATCATTGTTTGCCGGACACACCTTTTGAGAGGGACACACATTTATCGTGATTTGGTAGAATACTCTATGTGCTTCACTTATATCTTTTGAGCTAGGCAGTTGCTCTAGTGCTTCACTTATATCTTTTAGAGCACGGCAGTGGTTATATTTTGTTGAAATGATTGCACTCTCATGCTTCACTTAAATATTTTTGAGAGTCTAATAAATAGTGATGGCAATATGCACATGTTATAAGACTAGTCCAAAAAGGATACATATTCAAGGGGGGATATAATAAAAACTTTCATGTCAATCACTAAATTTGAAATGTATGGTTTAATAATATTGATGTCGTAATATGAAAGGATATTGGTTCATGATCATTGGTTAGTAGAAATATCGGTATTAAAGCTTGTTATTAACTTCTCATCAAAGTGTTGGTCATGGCATGGTGGGGAGGTTTGAGCATCTTTAGGTCTGAAATGAAATCCTTGAGTGCTGTTATAATCGGATGCGCACGATGGTTAACTCCTACCAACCAATTCCCTAGGGGCATGCGAGTAGTACTTTGCTTCGAGGGCTAATAGGCTTTCACAAAAAGTATATGAGTTCTTTATGACTAATGTGAGTCCATGGATTATATGCACTCCTACCCTTCCTCAATTTGCTAGCCTCTTCCGTACCGTGCATTGCCCGATCTCACCTAGAGAGTTGGTGCAAACTTCGCCAGTGCATCCAAACCCCGTTATATGATATGGTCTATCACACATAAGCATCCTTATATCTTCCTCAAAACAGCCACCATACCTAGCTATCATGGCATTTCCATAGCCATTCCAAGATATATTGCCATGCAACTTCCACCGTTCCGTCTCATGACTTGTGTGTTCATGATCATATTGCTTTGCATGATCATATAGAGCTGACATGATATTTGTGGCACAACCACCGTTCATCATTATTATACATGTTACGCTAGATCATTGCACATCCTGGTACACTGCCAGAGGCATTCATATAGAGTCGTATTGTTTCAGTTACGAGTTGTAAGTAAATAAAAGTGTGATGATCATCATTATTAGAGCATTGTCCCAGTGAGGAAAGGATGATGGAGACAATGATTCCCCCACAAGTCGGGATGAGACTCCGGACGAAAAAAGAGAAGAAAAGAAAAAAAAAGAGAAAAAAAAAGAAAAAAAAAGAGAGATAAGGAGAGAAGGGGCAATGTTACTATCCTTTTTCCACACTTGTGCTTCAGAGTAGCACCATGTTCTTCATATAGAGAGTCTCCTATATTGTCACTTTCATATACTAGTGGAATTTTTCGTTATAGAACTTGGCTTGTATATTTCGATGATGAGCTTCGTCAAATGCCTGAGGTCTTCATGAGCAAGCAAGTTGGATGCACACCCACTTAGTTTTCGTTGAGCTTTCATACACTTATAGCTCTTAGTGCATCTATTGCATGGCAATCCCTACTCCTCGCATTGATATCGATTGATGGGCATCTCCATGGCCCGTTGATCCACCGAGTTGATGCGAGACTTTCTTCCTTTTTGACTTCCCTTATTGATCTCTACCACCGCATTCTATTCCACCTATAGTGCTATATCCATGGCTTACGCTCATGTATTGCGTGAGGCTGAAAATGCTGAATCACGTTAGATGTACGATCCAATTGCCTGGTTTAACATCGGGGTACTCATGATTTATATTTATACGGTGAAGGCGGAGTCATGCCATGCTAACATGATAAAATGAGTTGGGATAACATTCATTAAGGATTGTATATTTTGAAAGTTTAATCATTATGCTTCTTATATTCATGGATATTATTATGTTGACATTGTTACTTCATCGTTTCTCATCATTTATACCGTAAAGAGATTACATGATACACATGTTAGGTAGCATTCAACATAAAAAATTCTGTTTTTATCATTTACCTACTCGAGGACAAGCAATTAAGCTTGGGGATGTTGATACGTCTCCAACGTGTCTATTATTTTTTATTGTTTCATGCTAATATATTATCAATCTTGGATACTTTATATGCATTAATATGCAATTTTATATCATTTTTGGGAACTAACCTATTAACCCAGTGCCTAGTGCCAGTTGCTGTTTTTTGCCAGTTTTTGGTTTCCCAGAAAATTAGTACCAAACGGAGTCCAAACGGTACGAAACTTTTTGATGATTTTTTTCTGGACATAAGAGACCCTAGAAGCTTCGGAAGGAGACCAGACGGCAAACGAGGAGACGGCAAGGCAACAGGCCATGCCCTGGGGGGTATGTGCGCCCTGATGCCTTGTGGGCCCCACGTGGCTCCGTCTGACCTAATTCCACTTCTATAAATTCTCAAATATTGGGAAACCAATAAAGAGCCACCTGAAATAACTTTTTGCCGCCGCAAGCTTTTGTTCTTCCGCGATCCCATTTGGAGGCCTTTCCGGTACTCTGCCGGAGGGATAATCTATCATGGAGGGCTTCTACATTGACCTTGCTGCCTTTTCGATGATGTGTGAGTAGTTCACCGCAGACCTACGGGTCCATAGCTAGTAGCTAGATGGATTCTTCTGTCTCTTTGATCTTCAATACAATGTTCTCCTCGATCTTCTTGGAGTTCTATCTGATGTAATCTTCTTTTGCGGTGTGTTTGTTGGGATCCGATGAATTGTGGGTTTATGATCAGATTATTCATTGAAAGTAATTGAGTCTTTTCTGAACTTTATTATGCATGATTATTATAGTTTGGTATTTCTCTCCGATCTATCCGTTTGGTTTGGCCAACTAGATTGATTTATCTTCAGTGGGAGAGGTGCTTGGTAGTGGGTTCAATCTTGCGGTGTCCTCACCCAGTGACAAAAGGGGATGAGGCACGTATTGTATTGTGGCTACTAACGATAAAATGATGGGGTTTATTCATATTGATTGTGTTTACTTTGTCTACATCATGTCATCTTGCTTATGGCGTTACTCTGTTTGTCATGAACTTAATACCATAGCTGCATGCTGGATAGGGGTCGATTGGTGGAGTAATAGTAGTAGATGCAGGCAGGAATCGGTCTACTTGTCACAGACGTGATGCCTAAATATGTGATCATGGCCATGAATACATCATAACTATGCGCTTTTCTATCAATTGCCCAACAGTAATTTGTTTATCCACCGTATGCTATGCGTTCGAGAGAGAAGCTTCTAGTGAAAACTATGGCCCCCGGGTCTACTTTAAACATATTATAAAAACCAAAAATACCCTGCTGCAATTTCTTTAAATTTATTTTGTTTTGCAATTTATATATCTACTTATACAAGATATGATCCTTGCAAGTAACGAGTTCAAGGGGACTGACAACCGTCTTGCCCGCGTTGGGTGGAAGTATTTGCTTTTGTGTGTGTAGGTGCTGTTCACTAGGGTTTGCGTGATTCTTCTTTTGGTTCGGTAAACCTTGGTTCTCACTGAGGGAAATAATTATCTCTACTATATTGCTTCACCTTTCCTCTTCGAGGAAAATCCCAACGCAGCTCACAAGTAGCAGGGACTGCACCCCCATTGACTCCGATGAACACTCTCAGGTTTGGATCTTTTGGAGCAGCTTCTGCTCCCAGCCACCTTTGGGGAGACTGTGCAGACTTAGTGGATCCGGTGGAGAAGGAGTTGCCACCGTTGGATTTACCTGGGGAGCCAAGTCTGATGCGTTCCATCGTGGGCTAGGGGCTGGACGCCTCGCCGCCGTTGCATCAGTCGCCTCGGGATGGCTCTCAGGCGGGCATGGTGGGGGTCACCAGGCAGGAGGCCTTGAGTTCCCCCACTTGCCCACTGCTATCGATGCCAGCCCGGATTTCTACCACCGACTTGACCGGTGGGAAGGGGGCCTTGGCGAAGGCAACTATTCTCGCATATGGGAGTTCTTCTCCTGTGGTTAGTCATGGTTAGATGGTTCCTCCTCACAGTCCGCGCATGCAAAGCGCACGGTCACCTATGAGGGGGCTGGCTGCGGCTCCGGTGGTCGCGGGTACAGTTGGGCACCTAGCAGGCGGCCATACCCTAGATGAGCCTACCACAGATGACATCATCGCCTTAGGAGGGATTCCGAACCCGATGTCTGGTGATAGGCGGGTGAGCCACCGCATTAAGGAGCAACCAGATGCTAATGACCTGCACTTGGGGTGCGCCATGCGGGTGGCCAAGCTTTGTGACATCGAAGCTTCTACAGGTATGGCAGTTAATACGAGTTGCTCAATTTTGCATTTCTCCGATGATGATATTATTCGTAATGCTAATAACTTGGGAGTTTCACTGGTGAACACTGGGAAAGAAGGAGCTAAATCAGTAAATAACTTGCTTGACTTAGAGACCGATAGAGCCATGGAAATGATTCGTAATATTGCTGTAGTAAAACCTATGAATGATTCGGATATTAATGCTCTAGGGGTTGGGGCACTAGAGTGCCTCTGTGAGGATTTAGTACCCTCTAGTGTGTTACAGGATGAGGATGCTGACATGGTTTCAGAGGGGTATACGCCCCCCCTGCAACCAGATTTGAGCACACAAACAAACCTTGGTTATATGGACCGAGAGGCTGGGCAGGATAAGCCAAAACGAACATGGAAGAGCAAGGTATATCCTACATCCGCCATGCGTAGAAGCGCGAGAATTCGGACCACAAAGAAATTTCATGATGAAAGATGAAAGGAATCTTTTGGAATAGCAGAGGTCTGGCAGACTTGGCTAAAAGAAGGTTCCTATGGAAGCATCATTAGAGCATACGTTGGACTTTATTGCCTTACTTGAGACAAGTAGGGATAATTTTACATCACAATTTCTTGGCACCTTATCCGGTGGTATAGACTTTGATTGGCACTACCTACCTCCAAGAGGAAGATCTGGCGGGATCTTACTTGGGGTCAAGCGCAAGACGCTAGAAGTACATAATGTAGTGTTGGGGACTTTGCCGTCAAATTCAGGGTGCACTCGAAGGTTGATGGGTTCCAATGGGCGCTAGTTGCAATATATGGAGCCGTTCAATAGGACCTCAAGCTGGATTTTCTAGCAGACCTTGTGCGGGTTTGTGGGGATGAGAGATTACATATCCTGGTTGGAGGTGATTTTTACATCATTAGGAGGAGAGACAAAAAAAATAACGATAATTTTGATGGCAGGTGGTGATTCATGTTTAACACCATTATCGAAAGTCTAGATCCGAGAGAGATAAAAATCTCAGGAAGAAAATTTACTTGGGTAAACACACTGCCGAATCCAACTTATGAGAAGTTGGATCGAGTTCTCACCAGTATTGAATGGGAACAGAAGTTTCCTTTGGTGACGGTTGCTACTTGTGAGTTGCGTTGGGATTTTCCCAGAAGAGGAAGGGTGAAGCAGTACAGTAGAGATAAGTATTTCCCTCAGTGAGAACCAAGGTTTATCAAACCAAAAGGAGAATAACGCAAACCCTAGTGAAGAGCACCTACACACACAAAAGCAAATACTTGTACCTAACGCGGGCAAGAGGGTTGTCAAACCCCTTGAACTCGTTACTTGCAAGGATCAAATCATGTATAGGTAGATATATAAATTGCAAACCAAAATAAAAGTAAATAAATTGCAGCAAGGTATTTTTGGTTTTTATAATATGTTTAAAGTAGACCCGGGGGCCATAGTTTTCACTAGAGGCTTCTCTCTCGAACAGATAGCATACGGTGGGTAAACAAATTACTGTTGGGCAATTGATAGAAAAGCGCATAGTTATGATGTATTCATGGCAATGATCACATATATAGGCATCACGCCCGTGACAAGTAGACCGACTCTTGCCTGCATCTACTACTATTACTCCACCAATCGACCACTATCTAGAATGCATCTATGGTATTAAGTTCATGACAAACAGAGTAACACCTTAAGCAAGATGACATGATGTAGAGAAAGTAAACTGAATCAATATGAATAAACCCCATTGTTTTATCCTTAGTAGCAACAATTCAATACGTGCCTCGTCCCCTTCTGTCACTGGGTGAGGACACCGCAAGATTGAACCCACTACAAAGCACCTCTCCCACTGAAGATAAATCAATCTAGTTGGCCAAACCAAACTGATAGATCGGAGAGAAATACAAAGCTATAATAATCATGCATAATAAAGTTCAAAAAAGACTTAATTACTTTCAATGAATAATCTGATCATAAACCCACAATTCATCGGATCCCAACAAACACACCGCAAAAGAAGATTACATCGGATAGAACTCCAAGAAGATCAAGGAGAACATTGTATTGAAGATCAAAGAGAGAGAAGAAGCCATCTAGATACTAGCTATGACCCGTCGGTCTGTGGTGAACTACTCACACATCATCGGAAGTGCAGCAAGGTTGATGTAGAAACCCTCCGTGATCGATTCCCCCTCCGGCAGAGTACCGGAAAAGGCCTCCAGATGGGATCGCAGAAGAACAGAAGTTTGTGGCAGCGGAAAAGTTATTTCGGGTGGCTCCCTGTTGGTTTCCCAATATTTGAGAATTTAGAGAAGTGGAATTAGGTCAGACGTATCCACATGGGTCCCAGAAGGCATCAGGGCGCGCCTACCCCCCCCCCCCCCCAGTGTGCGCCCTATTACCTTGCCGTCTCCTCATTTGCCTCTGGTCTCCTCCCGAAGCTTCTAGAGTCTCTTATGTCCATAACAAAATCGTCAAAAAGTTTCGTAGCATTTGGACTCCGATTGGTACTAATTTTCTAGAAAACCAAAAACAGGCAAAAAAAATAGCAACTAGCACTAGGCACTGGATTAATAGGTTAGTTCCCAAAAATGATATAAAATTGCATATTAATGGATACAAAGTATCCAAGATTGATAATATAATAGCATGAAACAATCAAAAATTATGTATACGTTGGAGATGTATCAGCATCCCCAAGCTTAATTCCTGCTCGTCCTCGAGTAGGTAAATGATAAAAACAGAATTTTTGATGTTGAATGCTACATAACATGTGTATCATGTAATCTCTTTACGGTATAAATGATGAGAAACGATGAAGTAACAGTATCAACATAATAATATCCATGAATATAAGAAGCATAATCATTAAACTTTCAAAATATATGATCCTTAATGAATGTTATCCCAACTCATTTTATCATGTTAGCATGGTGTTGGGGATATTTCCCTGACATGGTGACCCGGCAGGTATCTTGACCCGGCCAGGAGAAAGACTCCATGGGCCAGAGACCAGACCGGGTCAGGACGAGGGCAAGGTGATGCCAGGAAGACCCGGCTGAAGGCCGGTTCATAGAAGAAACTAATGGGCCGACTTAAGGAGAGACCCAGGGCCCAGGGTGAGTCCCGGCAGGAGGCCGGCTTAAGACGAGCCCAATGGGCCAGCTCGCGGAGAAGGCCCAAGAAGAGGAAAGAGAAGCAAGACCCGGATAGGATTTGACTTGTAATAGAAAATAGGCTAGTCCTAATCCAACTAGGACTCTACATGTAAGCTGCCCCTTCAACTTATGTAAGGAGGGTCAAGGCACCCCGAGGGGGGAAGGTGAATTAGAGACAAGTCGAGATAGACAGACAAACTAGTAGCTCTCGAGATAGAGGTAGCAAAACAGCACCCTTGTAATCGAGATCATCATCATCAATGGCAATCAAGCAGGATGTAGGCTTTTACCTCCACCATGAGGGGCCGAACCTGGGTAAACTCGCGTCTCTCGATTCCAACTAACCCCGTTCAAGCTACCACCTAGTTGCGATGGCCTCACCACTAAGTCCTTTTCACGAGGACATCTGCCGTGACAAAACCACGACAGTTGGCGCCCACCGTGGGGCCAGCGCACGGTGGTGTTGTGTTCTTGGAGGGAGCTCTTCAGGGATCGAGAAGTTCGCGTTTGGTCAGGTGAAGAAGATTCAGGCACGGAACAAATCGCGCGGGATAACCCGGTGTGGGACCATCTTGGGCAGTGCCGGCAAATTCATCGGTCATCCGCGGCAGCTGGTGGACGAGAAGAAAAATTGTTTCACGAGATTGAGATCGAGAGGAGATTAGGGTTACATGCGCCGCCGCGCGCATCAGGTAATTTGGCGATCTGAGTACGGATCGATTCCTGCTGCTGCTCAATGCGTTTAGCGGGCCATATCCTGGCAAGTCGTCAGATCGCAAGTCGTCCACACCGTCGTTTTCCGCTGCAGCTTCTTGCACTGATCGGCCATGCATCAAGTTCATGCACGTCAAGTCCGATCTTGACAAAAAGTGCTGCGTACAGGCTCACGTACATTGGGCCGCCAAGTTACCGCTATTGTTGCATGTACTGGCGCTTTCCTGCCCATGAGCTGCTGCTGCTCCCCGTTAAAGCAACTGGCTTCAGGTCCCAAGGAGGCCAGATGCTGCTGCATTTTCTACTACGCATTCTTAAATCAATCGCTACTGCTGCTGGTGCTTCGTTGTTACCGATGAATCATACGTGTCCATGTTCAGATCGGGATCGGAGTTTCTATGTCAACCTGTGGCTATCAAGAATTTAGCAAGTCAGGAGATTAGACTGGGAAAAGAAAGGTAACAAGCCCCGATGCAAAGGATTGTGGTGGCTGCTACGTCACCAACCAAAAGCGGGATTTCTGTCTCAGCAAAGATTCCATCGTGTGGCACTAACCTAGTTAATTATTGGGCCTTGGTAAAGACAAAAATCAGTCATCATGAGCAGATAGCCCTATGCACACACCATTCAAAATTTGGCTGGATGAAGGCTACTTGTGCTGTGAGAAGCATCAAACAAGCTTGCTAGTAGTACTAGTATTAGTCCATACGTACTACTACTAGCAGATCCACAGTGCGTACATACACGAGCTAGCCAGCAACCAAAACAGCGTTTTCGTGCATGAAAAGGTGGAGTTGGAATAAGCAGCAATATCAACCGAATTAGACGTACATCTGCTATTTTTCTCGTCCGGTTACATCCAATATTATACAGTACCAACATCAGCGTTCATCCGACACAAAGACCAGGTGCTATTTGTCCTATCTATTTTTTCATTACATATTAATTCATCCAAGAACAATTACTATGCCCTGTAATATTTTTTTCGCAGGACAATTATTCATTACGAAGGTGGCGGATACGGAGCACATGCCAGCATCATTTTGCACTGGCGTTCGTCCGCGCCTCGCCGCTCAATGGACACGCGGGTAAGCCGTCGCTCCTGCGGTTCACTCTACATCAACACGCCGTGGCTAACTCGCGCATCCGCATCGGCTTACAACGCCGCGGCTAACTTATGCAACCGCGCTGGCTTATAATGCTGTGGCCGACTCGTGCGCTCACGCCGGCTGACAACGCCGCAGCCGACTCGTGCGTCCGCGGGTTCCAATGCCGCAGTCGACTCTCACGTCTTCATCAACACACCAGGGCCGCGCCTGCTCGCCTGAACTACCCAACGGACGCGCGCAAGCCGCCGCCCCCGCGGTCTGGACTACATCAACACGCCAGGGTCCCGCTCGCCCGTATGAGCAGCCTAACGGATGCGCACAGGTCGCCATCCCTGCAGCCCGGTCTACTCCAACAACTCTGAAGCAAATAAAAACATATTATCAGCCTTCGCCTGCACCGGATGGCTCAACGGACAGGCGCACAAGTTGCCGCCGCTGTGGTTTGGTTAACTTCAACAAACAGCCGGGACAAACCATCGGCCGGATTACTGACACGACGTATACGGTATCATCTATGACCCGCCACGGGTGACCTCAACCTTCCGCGGATTCACATCGCGTTATCAATGCCAAGGACATACAACAAGCGTCGCAAAGATCATCAACTCGCCACACGCTTCTGGCTTCAATAAATTTCAGCTATCAGCTGTCAACTATATGCCGGTTTATGTTACGGCCAAGTATGAAGAATCGCAAGCCAACTCCTCGAGTCGACTTAAGACTCGGGGGCTACATAGACATGTCTCGGCAGATTCAGCCGGTTTCAATAAATACAAAAACTCTGGGTTGTTACAGGGAAGACAACCCGGTGCCCGGGGGCAGCTGCTTTATTGGTGAGAAAGAAAGATTACCAAAGAAGACTAGTTGCCATGATGCGCAGTCTAAAACATCGGTATTGTCAGGGGAATTATCCGCGGTCAAGACCCAACCTGCTACAAGACCTGGCCTCAAGGATGACCCGGCCTGCTACAGGACCTGGCCTCAAAGATGACCCGGCCTGCTCAATAATGATCAAAGGAATGCCGGCTTATCTGGACCCCAGATGTTTTGCATTAGTATCATTGTCTCCTGTATATCCTATGCTGAGCTTTTCCATGATCATATGGTTACTTGGGGGCTTCCAACTCATCGAGTTTAGCTTACAAAACCCTTTTAACCCGGCGAAATGCCAAACTATACTTGGTTAAACCTGCCTGTTAGCAAGATGCTACTCCCTAAAAAGCGACCCGGTGTACGCCTGATGAGTCAATCACAAAGGTGACCCTGAATTCATCAGAGTTAAAACGCTCGATTGGTTGTGTGAGAGCCGGCTTTCAGAGAGATAGGACAAACCAAAAGAGGCCAAAAAGCCTGCTTCCACAGGAAGCGAAACCAAGACTCGAGCCTTGAAATCCGGTCTTATGTCATGCCTCGAAAGCCCGCATTTTTATACTCTGTTATCATACACATACATCATCATGCATTGCATCATCATAGATTGCATCATCATATAATGCATCATCATACAATGCATATCTATATTCATTTTATGTCACAAGAACCGGTCTATTGGCCGGGTTAATCATTTGCAGTTATAAAAGTTTGGAGCCGGTCTTCAAACCGGGTTATATTGTGACTCCACAGGAACAAACAAATCTTTGATAGCCAAATTGGCTGGATCTTCATCATGGTTTATCATAACCAGTATTAAATGATTGAGATATCAATTCTTCCAAAATTCCCGGGTTATAAATCCAGCCGGGTCACATATAATACCTGGTCATTTAATTAACCGGGTTTGGGGTTATTCAACCTGTGCTTTGAAGAAAGACTACAACACTTATGGATTTTTTTTCACACATATTTGCCGGGTTGCACTGCAACCACGGCTAAGGATTTCTTTCATCGCAAAGGCATCATCAGTTCACAGGCAAAAAATTAAAGTGCTTGATGGCATTGGCGGACTATACAGTTTCACGCTCAAAAACTATTACAAGCCACGGTTGGGCTATTTTCTATCAAGTTTTTCAAAGCAAATTCAAGCTTGCAGAGTGATTGATGGTTGAGACCCTGTAGCTGGATCCGCCGGATTAACATTGGTTTGTTCTCCTTCTGCGTCAATTGCCGCCGGGTTGTCACTTGGCGGGTCACCAGGATTTATTGGGTGAGTTGATAATACAAAAGTGTCTACTATGCGGCCAGGTAACCCAGTTCTTGGAGGCTACAGTGGATCTGAGTTTATTCTACAGTGGAAGGAATAGTCCCGAGTCGCCGCAGGCAATACGACCTGGAACTTGGGGGTTACATTATTCAGATCAAGATTACATTCAGTATGAAAGTCCCATGTCGCTGCAAGCATGCACCACGGCACTTGGGGGCTAATGCATTGTCATTTTCAACTACTTTCATTGAAGATCCGGCTCACTATTAATAGTGACCCGGCCCTTGGGGGCTACAGTCATTGACTCTACGGATAGTTCAAGTTCCAGATTGATGAGAATAGCTAAACCGGCCCTTGGGGGCTACATTATTTGCAGCTATATATCTACAACATGGAAGATTAAGTTCAAGTCCCAAGTTGCTGCAGGCAAGACAACCCGGCACTTGGGGGCTACGCTGGCTGAAGTTTTATGAGCACAAGACAATTACAAAGTCCCAGGTTGCTGAAGGCAAGACAACCCGGCACTTGGGGGCTACAACGTTCAGTTGTTTAAACAGATCATAAGGTCCAAATTGAAGACCCGGCGCATCACATAGTGATGAGCCGGCCCTTGGGGGCTACACATGTGAAATGCAATACATTCAGTTTATGACTGGCGACTCAGATGAACAACCCGAATTTCTTCAAAGTTGCAACATTTATATTTAAGCAAGTCTTAAGCTCTCACTATGTTCTACTCTTAAGACTTGGGGGCTACAGGTGATATCAATATAAGGGAGGAACACCTTCAAGTTTTCAAAAGTTTTGAGCGAACTGGGTCTCATATTCTTGGTGGAGAAATTTGAAAAGCTGCTCATAGAAAGGGCCAGAAAGCCGGTTCAACATCATATGGATTTCTTATTCCCAAATTTTTTATCAAGCTAAAGCAATGGAAGCCGACTCAATGGCAGATGGGTGTTTTATTTCCCAATATTTTTCCGCAAGGAACCAGCGTGAGCAAGTTACTTGTGAAGCGAGCTTGTCGATGGCAGAGGCCCAAAATTTCTAGGAGTCCAATTTCATGACCCGGTGGTATCAACCTCCATGACCCGGCAACCTCGACGCTCGTAACTCGGCAAGTTCTATATCTACAAGACGGAAGATGACATTGACATGTTGAAGCTTTTGAAAACCGGTTCAATAATGGATGGGTTATTATTCCCAATATTTTTCTGCAAAGGACACACACCAGCAAGTTGATTGAGAAGCCGGCTCGAAATTATGAGAAAGAAACCTGGACTTTCCAGGGAGGATTCCATTGAATAAAGCGCCTGAATAATGCTAAAGTGTGAGAAAATTGCACGACCCGGCAAAGATTGACTCAGGCGGGTGTTTTCACAGAAAGAAATGACAAGGACTGAAGGATGAGCAGATACCAGCTCAGAAGGACCATCGACCCGGTGCACAACCTGTCCTATTTGTTCTTGTTTTATTTTTCAGGATAAGTTTAACATGGATAAATCCAAATTAAACTGGGGGCTAATGTTGGGGATATTTCCCTGACATGGTGACCCGGCAGGTATCTTGACCCGGCCAGGAGAAAGACTCCATGGGCCAGAGACCAGACCGGGTCAGGACGAGGGCAAGGTGATGCCAGGAAGACCTGGCTGAAGGCCGGTTCACAGAAGAAACTAACGGGCCGACTTAAGGAGAGACCCAGAGTCCAGGGCGAGTCCCGGCAGGAGGCCGGCTTAAGACGAGCCCAATGGGCCGGCTCGTGGAGAAGGCCCAAGAAGAGGAAAGAGAAGCAAGACCCGGACTAGGATTTGACTTGTAATAGAAAATAGGCTAGTCCTAATCCAACAAGGACTCTACATGTAAGCCGCCCCTTCAACTTATATAAGGAGGGGCAAGGCATCCCGAGGGGGGAGGTGAATTAGAGACAAGTCGAGATAGACAGACAAACTAGTAGCTCTCGAGATAGAGGTAGCAAAACAACACCCTTGTAATCGAGATCATCATCATCAATGGCAATCAAGCAGGATATAGGCTTTTACCTCCACCATGATGGGCTGAACCTGGGTAAACTCGCGTCTCTCGATTCCGACTAACCCCGTTCAAGCTACCACCAAGTTGCGATGGCCTCACCACTAAGTCCTTTTCACGAGGACATCTGCCATGACAAAACCATGACACATGGCATGACTCCGCCTTCACCGCATAAATATAAATCATGAGCACCCCGGTGTTAAACCAGGCAATTGGATCGTACTTCTAACGCGCTTTAGCATTTTCAACCTCATAAAATACATGAGCGTGATCCATGGATATAGCACTATAGGTGGAATAGAATGAGGTGGTAGAGATCAATAAGGGAAGTCAAAAGGGAAGAAAGTCTCGCATCAACTCGGCAGATCAACGGGCTATGGAGATGCCCAACAATCGATATCAATGCGAGGAGTAGGGATTGCCATGCAACGGATGCACTAAGAGCTATAAGTATATGAAAGCTCAATGGAAACTAAGTGGGTGTGCATCCAACTTGCTTGCTCATGAAGACCTCAGGCATTTGAAGAAGCCCGTCATCGGAATATACAAGACAAGCTCTATAACAAAAAATTCCCACTAGTATACGAAAGTGATAATATAGGAGACTCTCTATATGAAGAACATGGTACTACTCTGAAGCACAAGTGTGGAAAAAGGATAGTAACATTGCCCCTTCTCTCCTTATCTCTCTTTTTTTTCTTTTCTTTTCTCTTTTGTTTTCTTTTCTTCTCTTTTTTCGTCCGGAGTCTCATCCCGACTTGTGGGGGAATCATTGTCTCCATCATCCTTTCCTCAATGGGACAATGCTCTAATAATGATGATCATCACACTTTTATTTACTTACATCTCGATAACTGAAACAATATGACTCTATATGAATGCCTCTGGCAGTGTACCAGGATGTGCAATGATCTAGCGTAACATGTATAATAATGATGAACGGTGGTTGTGCCACAAATATCATGTCAGCTCTATATGATCATGCAAAGCAATATGATGATGAACACACAAGTCATGAGACAGAACGGTGGAAGTTGCATGGCAATATATCTCAGAATGGCTATGGAAATGCCATGATAGTGGTATGGTGGCTGTTTTGAGGAAGATATAAGGAGGCTTATGTGTGATAGACCGTATCATATCACGGGGTTTGGTTGCACCAGCGAAGTTTGCACCAACTCTCGAGGTGAGATCGGGAAATGCATGGTACTGAAGAGGCTAGCAAATTGTGGAAGGGTAGGAGTGCGTATAATCCATGGACTCATATTAGTCATAAAGAACTCATATACTTATTGTGCAAGCCTATTAGCCCTCGAAGCAAAGTACTACTCGCATGCCGCTAGGGAATTGGTTGGTAGGAGTTAACCATCATGCACATCCGATTATAACAACACTCAAGGATTTCATTTCAAACATAAAAATGCTCAAACCTCCCCCCCATGCCATGACCAACACTTTGAAGAGAAGTTAATAACAAGCTTTAATACCGATATTTCTACTAACCAATGATCATGAACCAATATCCTTTCATATTACAACATCAATATTATTAAACCATACATTTCATATTTAGTGATCTAGATGAAAGTTTTTATTATATCCCCCTTGAATACCTATCCTTTTTGGACTAGTCTTATAACATGTGCATATTGCCATCACTATTTGTTAGACTCTCAAAAAGATTTAAGTGAAGCATGAGAGTGCAATCATTTCTATAGAATATAACCACCGCCCTGCTCTAAAAGATATAAGTGAAGCACTAGAGCAACTGCCTAGCTCAAAATATATAAGTGAAGCACATAGAGTATTCTAACAGATCACGATAAATGTGTGTCCCTCTCAAAAGGTGTGTCCAGCAAACAATGATTGTGGCTGTCGGCGTACGACACCTATGGGATCGCGCGGATCCCTTTACGGTTTGGCAAGGGGATAAGATTTGCACAAAGAGCGGATCCAACGATCAACGCGGGGATCTTTACCCAGGTTCGGGCCGCTGAGAAGCGTAAAACCCTACTCCTGCTGTTGTTTATTGTGGATGTTCTTAAGCTCAAGTACACGGAGCGCTCGTGGTGGGAAAGCAGCTTTGCATGCAAAATGAGCCGGAAGGTCCTCCTCCTCTGTAGCTACGCCTTGGGCCTCCTTTTATACGTTCAAGGGGTCACCAACAGTGGCAGACAACAGTACAAGAGATGGAAAGTTGCTACAGTGTTACATGATTACCACTGGCGGATTAGGACAAACGCATTAAATGCCTCCCTTAGGTGTCCCTAACTTTCTTGGGGACGGAAAAAAGCACCCGTCCTATCAGCACCGCTTAAGCCCATCCACGGTCGACGTCGTGACACGCAACCAGGAGGACAAGCCCTAAACGATAGGCTGGTTGCTGCGCTGGAGCGGCGGCACTGTGCTGAAGCGGTGGGATCTTGCTGGGTGCGAGATCTTGCCGGGCGCGAGGCCTTGCCGGGCCTTCGCGAGCCTTCCCGGCAAGGATCTATCTGGGAACCCTGCCTTCGGTCTTCTGTCTTCTGATCATTAGCTTGAACGCCTTCTTGATATCTTGTCTCCGTTTCCAGCTGTCCTCCGGCAGGCCTTGCCACTGGTATGGCTAAAACCGTCCGTGCACAAGTATGGGGTACTAAAATGACCCAAACTTTAGTACACCGACAGGAGCCCCCGGGCCTAGGCCATACACGGGTGCGAGGCGTTGTTGGGCTAGGCCCAAACAGTGCATGGGCACGCGTGGCAGGAGTTAACTGTCATAATCCTCTAATTTACCGCGCGACCCCCCCTACGACGCGCATTAAATGCGGAACGTGGGAGACGTGAGCGGAACGGCCGCAGTAGTGCGTTTGTAAAAGTGCATTCCCATTGATTAGTAAAGAGGCAGCCTCCGCTCCTTCCCCATAAAAAGGAATCCGCAGAGGCGCTGCTCATTTACCTTTCATCTTTTCCAATCTGGAAACCGCCATCGCCTTCTTCCTCGAGCTCGGAACAGAGCCTATCCCATTCATCCACCACCCCCGCGCTCGCATCAGTCTCGGCCTCCGCTCCCACAGTCGCCATGCCGCCCAAAGCAAGCAAGGGCAAAGCGGCGAAAGCCGTCGACTCAGATGCAGAGGCGGACAAGGATGATTTGGTGGAGATGCGGAAGAAACACGTCGTCTTCGCCCCAACGCTCGACAGGCACGCCCTGATTGAGCGATACCTGTGTATGTGGGGGAAGAAGACGAAGGCTCACCCTGGAACTCGCGTACTCCCAGCTTCCGCCGAGGGCGGCCCAGATAAATTCCCTTTCTTCGCCGCTTACTTTTACTGCGGGCTCTGCCCTCCATTTTCTGATTTCTTCATCGATGTCATGTATACATACGACTTCCGCCTCTTGGATTTCACACCAAATGCCGTGACATGCATGTCGGTCTTTGCCCATCTTTGTGAAAACTTCGCCGGAGTAGCGCCCAGCACAGCCCTCTTCCGCCATTACTTCATTCCCCGTATTGAGACAGGACACGCCCTTTCTGGTTCTATCACTTGGATTCCAAGGGCATGGAATAAGGATACATACCCAGGCGGTCTCTACCGCAAGAAGTGGGATGAATGGCGGGACCAGTGGTGCTGGGTTAGGGAGAAAGATCCCCAGCCATTTTGTTCGCTCTGGCAGACGAAGGTGGTTCGCGGCAAGGACTGGAGCGGTCTCGATCCTCAGGATGATAAGCTTGCGATCGCAGTTACCAGGATCCACCGTCTCAAGGTTGCCGGGCTCACAATAGAAATGGTTGGCGCCGATTTTCTCCGTCGCCACATCGCCCCTCTGCATAACAAAGGGAGACCAGCTTGGGACTTCAAGAACGCAACAGATATCATGAGGCTACGCCCTGGTCTGAACAACAACCTGACAGTCTTCCAGCACACAGCCCTCTGCCACAAGCTATTCAGGCCCGACGGGAAATACAACTTGCCGGCTGGCATAATCCCCTTGTGCAACAACTCTGCTCTGAGTCCAATCATCGCCATGATGCCGGCGTTTAACGCCCACGGCCTTGACGGGACTTGGGCCGAGCTGCCTAAAGAGCGCGTGCAGGAATTCTTCGACAATTTGTCGGAGAGAGCCGTCCGGGAAGAGTCAATCCTCATCCGCCCCACCACTGATGAAGAAGTGGCGTACATCGCCAGCAGGGCGGAAGAAGCGAAACTAGCCGCGGAGGCCGGCAACTTTGGCTTCGCGGAAGAGGAAGCCAGCGAAGAAGGAATGGTGTCGGAGGAGATCCTTGCCGAGCAAGGTGAAGTCGCCGGGGAACAGAGTGGCATGATTGCCGGGGGCTCTACTGTCGAAGACACGACCGAGGAGCAGCCGCACGAGGAGCCCCCGGTTCCGGAGAAGAAGAAACGTGTTCTTTGGAAAGCCGTCTCTGGCGTCCCAGCACATCAGCCTCCCTCAAGAAATGAGGTTCCCGGCAAGGAGGCGGCCGGCAAGGCTGTGCAGCGGCAAGAGGCCCAACAGCCACCCGTGCGACGTACGACACGCTCGACCGCGGCAACGACTGGTGCGGCGGGAGCAGCCCATACGACGGCACCAGCGGCTGGAGCAGCAGGGTCACATCAACCTATTGCTTCTGCCGCAGCCAAGCGTCCCAGGACCCCTTCTCCACCTCCTCGCCCGGACACCGAAGCGGAGGTCGACTTCGACATCTCCTCTTTTAGTCCGGATAGAGAAGAGTAAGGGCCCTCGCCGTATCCCTCAACTTTTGAATTCCTGGTACTGCTTAACTCATTTGTTTTGCTTTGGCCTGTCCCCGCAGAGATACAGAGACGTTGGCGCAAAGGTTGGCGAAGAGGGCGAAGACTTCTATGGGTGATGAGCCTTCGGCAAGCACCGTTGGTGCGCCAGAGACCATCGTCATCAGCCCAGGGCCCAGCCCTCAACGCAGTCTCCAACCCAGCCCCCAGCGTGAGTCCACTACTCATTTTCCGCTGGCGAGCATTGGGGAGATTATCTTCGCTATTGACACCACCGGGCTTGTAGGAGAAGGACGGCAACAAGGAGAGCCATTAGAGGCCGTCCCTGAAGTGCCGCCTCCGTCGACCACGCCGCCCAGAGATGAACCTTCGGCAGGGGGTTCCACTGGCGAGCCCATCCGCATTGAAGAGGAGCTGGCAAGCACAGGCGTTGGCCATCCCACATCGGCAACTAATGTTGCCGGGAAAGGAGAAGCCACCTCTCAACAGCTCAACACAGGTAAACCGCATGCCTTGGCACTTGTTATTCTTTCTTCATTTCTGTTTTCTGGAACTCCAACTTTGGTCTCATCTTGTTTCTTTTCGTGGCTTTCAGATCTCCCCTTGACGGAACAAATGGATGCTGATGCTGTCATCGAAGAGACCGCCAGGGATGCTGCCGCCAAGGTCGACAGGGTCGCAGCTGTCGAGGCCGCCAAGGTCGCAGAGGAAGAAACCGCCAAGGGATTTGCTGAGGTGGCCGGCAAGGAGACCAGAGACCACACTGACGGCATTCCTGCCACAGGAGCGTCTGGCGCTACACCGGTCGCGGAGCCCCCGGCTGCCGGTGAGGCGGTCGTTGAGGATCAACCGTCAACATCCGACGTGCCCCCGTCAAGCAGTTACATCAAGGTCGGCGACTACCTGTTCGTCAGCATACCGGGGACGGCGAACATTGGGGTGCCAGTCGAAGGAGAAACCTTTGACGAAGACGTCGTTGCCGCCGCAAGCAGCAGCGGGCCCAAGGAAGAGCAGCTCCTCCAAGCCATGAGTGATAACTCTCAGAAGCTCCAGGCGCTTTACCGCGCCCGAAAGGAGAAGCTGGACTCCAGGGCGGCAGTTGTTTAAGTAGCGGAGGCGGATTTCCAAAAGCGCGTCGAGGAGACGCAAGTCTGGTATGCCGAGGCTTTCCAAGAGCTGACGGCTGGTCGTGAGCAGCTGAATCAGAGTTGGAACGAGCTCCTTATGAAGCAGTCTGATGTTGAGAAGGCACAAGAGGAGGCTGCGCAGCAGGCCGCTGCAGAGGAGGCTCACTTGACAGAACGCCGCGTCGGGCTTGATGCTCATGAAGAAGACCTTGCCGCTCGCGAGGAGGCGCTTGCCGCCAAGCTTCGCAGCAAGGACGAAGAGATCGAGAAGCTTGTCGTGCGGCGAACCCAGGAGCTGGAGCAGAGGCACAAGGAAGCACTCGAAGCTTTGGTCGTAAACCACGCCGGCAGGCTAAAGGAAGCCATCTATGCCGCTGAAGCTGCAGAGGCCGCCAAGAGCGAGCTGGGCGATAAGGTAAAGAGGCTGGAAGCGGATCTTGAGGGCCATGGCATGGAGATCTCAACGCTCAAAGCCGACAGAGATAAGACTCTCTTCAGCTTGGCGGAGATGCAAGCCGCCATGTCCGACAAGATCAAAGAGCTCTCTTCGGCCAATGAATCCATTGCCGATCTGACATTGAAGCTGACCATGCTGGAGGAGTCCCTTGAGAGCAGCAAGGCTCGTGAGAGGGCTCTGACCAAGGATCTCCAGGCTGAGAAGAGCCTACTCAACAGCGCCGCCGCCACCTATAATGACTTCGAGAAAGGTGCGACGATCTGGACTGAGCGCCTCGTCGACGTCGCGGAAAGGCTTGCCACAGAACTATCCACCATGGGCTTGGGTAACTTCAGCTACTCTTCTGACGAGAGGGTGTCTTCGAGCGCCAAGCTGACCATGTTCTTCGAGCGTGTCGTTGATGCCCTCAAGCAGCTCCAGTCTAACCGAGCAACCCATCTGGCCAACGAGTCTCGCAAACTCTGTCGGGCCGTCCTCCGCAAGGTGCTCATCAAAGTGGTGCACAAGAACCCTGGCATCAACCTCACCAATGTCCTTGCTAGCTTGCCGGAGGATGCAGATCTCAAGGCGCTAGAAGAGCTTGTCGCGCCCATCATTGACAGAGTGAGCCACGTCAAGCGGGTCGAAGGCCAGCGCAGGGACTAGCCGCTTCGCTTCATCTTGTCGCCACTATTCCATGCCAAAGACAGTTTAATCTTAAGTTAGAATTGCGGCGACTATCAATGTAATATAACTTACTATGTTTTGGATGAATGTATGCTATTTCCCTCGTCTGATTTCTTTCTGTATGGTTTTTGCCCTACGCTTATGGGGATCTTGCCGGTGCGCGCAACCTTGCCACGAGCGCTTTGAGGAACGGATCCTTAGCAGCCTGCTGGAGGTGTCGCTACCGACAAGATACCTTGACGTTTCCAGTGCAGCCACTTAAGTTGTTGAGCGGACTCGAAACAAAGTAAGGGCGCGACCAGTCACTACAAGGTTCCTTCGCGTGCAGGTTTTCCATCCAAAAGCCGAAATCGTTCAAGGAAAATAACTCTCCAATAAAAAATTTGCTTAGAAGTTTTGCAACTTAGCTTTTCGTTGCCGTACTCCTCATTGCAATATGTCAACTTGAACATCGCCTGTCGGTGTCCATACCATCATCCCCCCCCCCCCGGCAAACTTGCACGTGAGGAAACCTTCTGTCCTTCGAGAAAAAGAAAGAAGAGAAAATAGAGATATGGAACCTCGGCGGTTCATTAAGGCTTACCGGAAGCAGGTGTAATACAATATCTCAGACAAGCATGCATATAGATATGACATGAAAATCGACAAGGATTGTAAAACACTTAAGTTTATTTGACTATGCACAGGGTCTGCGCCTGGCTTTGTACAAAGGATCGTATGCCTTGCCGGCAAAACTTGTACAAAAGGTGGTTGCCGGGAGACCCGGCAACCGCGCCTTATGGGTAGAACTTACGAAGGTGTTCGATATTCCAGGAGTTGCTCACTGGAATGCCATCTTCGGTCTCCAGGCGGACTGCGCCAGGCCTGGTGACTCGTACTACCCGATAAGGGCCTTCCCACTTCGGCGTCAACTTGTTTGATCCCTTGGCGGACTGAACACGCCGAAGAACAAGGTCGCCTTCCTCAAGGCTTCGGGCATGCACTTTGCGGCTATGGTAGCGGCGCAAGGCTTTCTGGTAGCGTGCAGCTCTCACAGCAGCCTGAAGACTATCTTCCTCAAGGAGCATGGCGTAATCTTGGCGCAGCTGCTCTTGCTCGAGCTCATCAAAAGCGAGCACTCAAGGTGACCCGTATATGAGTTCCGTGGGGAGAACTACTTCTGCCCCGTAAACCAGGGAGAAGGGGGTCTGGCCAGTAGCTCGATTTGGTGTCGTTCTGATTGACCAAAGAACCGCCGGCAGCTCATCAATCCAGCGTCTTCCGCACTTGCGCAGCTTGTCGAAAGTCCTTGATCTGAGACCTCGCAACACTTCAGCATTTGCCCTCTCCGCTTGGCCGTTGCTCCTCGGGTGAGCAACAGAAGCAAAACAGATTTTGCCGCCAAGGTCTTGGACATACTGCATGAAGGTGCGACTCGTGAACTGCGTGCCATTGTCGGTGATGATCCTGTTTGGCACACCAAAACGGCACACTATTCCCTTGAAAAACTTGACTGCTGACTGTGCTGTCACCTTTCTCACTGCTTGCACTTCCGGCCACTTCGTGAACTTGTTGATAGCAACGTACAAGTACTCGAAGCCCCTAGCAGGGCGGGGAAAGGGGCCCAATATGTCGAGCCCCCAGACCGAAAATGGCCAGGAAAGAGGGATTGTCTGAAGAGCTTGAGCTGGTTGATGCAATTGCTTTGAATGGAACTGGCACGCTTCACACTTGGTTACTAGTGCAGTTGCATCCTGGAGAGCAGTGGGCCAGAAGAAACCTTGCCGGAATGCCTTGCCGACAAGAGCTCTTGAGCCTATGTGGGAGCCACATATGCCTCCATGTATCTCTGCCAACAGCTCCAGTCCATCCTCCCGAGGAATACACTTCAATTTCACACCGTTCGGTCTCTTTCTGTACAGGACGTCGTCGACGAACTGGTACATACTAGACTGATGGGCTACTTTTTCCGCTTCTTCCTGTTCTTCAGGGATTTCTCCCGTTTGAAGGAATTGGACGATGTGTTGTGCCCATGCTGGAGCCTGCGGCTTGGCAACAAGGACCAAAGGCATATCTTCGGCCACGGGAGCGCTTGCTTCTGCGGCAAGAACCTGAGGTTCTGCGCGAGGCTGCTGCTCACTGGCAACCGTGTCGTTCCCGGCAACTTCCTTGCCGGCGGCTTCTGGGAGCTCTGGCGGAAAGTACTGGCCGGAACTCAACTTCCTTCTCTTGTTTTGCCTCATCGATGGTGCTATGGATGGCTAAGTTAAGCGGAGCACAAAAGTTCCCGGTTCCACAGGTAACTTGAGGGCAGCACGCTTTGACAGGTCATCGGCAATGTTGTTCTCTGCTCGAGGAACATGCTCTGTGTGCAAACCGTCAAAACGCTCCTCCAACTTTCTCACTTCATCTACATATGCTTCCATCAACGGGCTCTGATAATCTTTGTTGACTTGCCTAACGACAAGCTGTGAGTCACCTCTGACGATGAGCTTTTTGATCCCGAGGTCTGTCGCGATCCTGAGACCGGCAAGCAGTCCTTCGTACTCCGCAGTGTTGTTCGTTGATCTCTGCCGGGGAAAGTGCATCTGAAACACATACTTGAGGTGTTCTCCGGTGGGTGCGACAAGCAGCACGCCAGCACTGGCGCCTTGGAGCGAAAAAGCCCCATCAAAGTACATAATCCATTCTCGATCTGTTTCCTTGCCGGGGATAGTTGTCTCTTGAACTTCTTCGTCTGGCGTCGGTGTCCATTCTGCAATGAATTCCGCCAAGGCTCTGCTCTGAATAGTTGAAGTGCTTTCAAATCTGAGACCAAAGCTTGACAGTTCCAACGCCCACTCCACAATCCTTCCGGTCGCATCTGGATTTCGCAAAATCCGCTGCAACGGGAAGCGAGTGACGACGGTGATTTCATGTGCTTGGAAATAATGGCGCAGCTTCCTTGAGGCCATGAGAAGGCCAAAGAGCAACTTCTGCAAACCAGAATATCTTGACCTAGCCCCCTGCAACAGGGAGCTGACAAAATAGACCAGGCGCTGCACCATCTTCTTTTTCTGCGCTGCTTCATTTGACTGCGCGGATCCTGTCTTGTCAGCACCAGACTCTGGCGGGGAGGATCCCAGCTTGTCGCATGCGGGCTTGCCGCTGTGGCTGCTTCTTCGTCGACTTCTCTTTGCGCTACTAATGCAGCACTTACCACTTGATTCGTCGCCGCTAAATACAGCAGCAACGGCTCGTGTGGTTTAGGCGCAACTAGTGATGGCGTAGAGGAGAGGTACCTCTTCAAATCCTGCAGCGCTGCCTCCGCTTCCGGAGTCCATTTCATTGGACCGGCCTTCTTCAAGATTTTGAAGAAAGGCAGGGCGCGCTCAGCGGATTTGGAGATGAACCTGCTCAGAGCAGCCACGCAGCCGGCAAGTCGACGCACATCTTTGACACGTCTTGGTGCTTCAATCTGCTCAATTGCCTTGATCTTGTCAGGATTAACTTCAATTCCACGTTGAGATACAAAGAACCCGAGAAGCTTGCCGGATGGGACGCCAAACACACACTTCTCAGGATTGAGCTTCAGATTGATCCTGCGCAGATTTGCAAATGTCTCTTCTAGGTCTTGTATGAGCGTCGCCTTGTCCTTGGTTTTGACCACTATGTCATCCATATAAGCTTCCATATTTCTATGTAGCTGGGGCTCAAAACCAAGCTGGACCGCTCTTGCAAACGTTGAACCAACACTTTTCAACCCGAAAGGCATACCTATGAAGCAATACGTGCCACATGGGGTGATAAATGCGGGTTTCTCTTCGTCTTCCTTCGACATGAAAATCTAATGATACCCTGAATAAGCGTCAAGAAACGACAGCAAATCGCAGCCAGCAGTGGAGTCCACAATCTGGTCGATGCGTGGCAAGGGAAAGGGATCTTTTGGACAGGCTTTATTGATATCTGTATAGTCAATACATAGCCTCCATTTTCCATTCGCCTTGCGCACTACAACCGGATTGGCCAACCATGTTGGATGGAGCACTCCTCTGACTAAACCTGCCGCTTCTAGCTTTCTGATTTCTTCGGCAATAAATTCTTGCCGCTCCAAAGCTTGCTTCCTAACCTTCTGCTTGACGGGCCGCACGTGAGGACAGACAGCAAGGTGGTGCTCGATTACCTCCCTGGGAACACCGGGGATATCAGATGGTTGCCATGCAAACACATCGACATTCGCCCGCAGGAAGGCAATGAGCGCGCTTTCCTATTTGTCATCGAGGGTGGAACTTATAGTGAAAGTTCCTCCCGTACCATCCTCCTTGGCGGGCACCTTCTTAGTTTCTGGTGGAGCTGCCTTGGATTTCTTGCTCTTGCCGCTGAAGCTCCCGGGGGGAAGAAGAAGACCGGCAAGACATCTAACAGCCAAAGATGTCGGCGTACGACACCTATGGGATCGCGTGGATCCCTTTACGGTTCGGCAAGGGGATAAGATTTGCACAAAGAGCGGATCCAACGATCAACGCGGGGATCTTTAGCCAGGTTCGGGCCGCTGAGAAGCGTAAAACCCTACTCCTGTTGTTGTTTATTGTGGATGTTCTTAAGCTCAAGTACACGGAGCGCTCGTCGTGGGAAAGCAGCTACGCATGCAAAATGAGCCGGAAGGTCCTCCTCTTCTGTAGCTACGCCTTGGGCCTCCTTTTATACGTTCAAGGGGTCACCATCAGTGGCAGATAGCAGTACAAGAGGTGGAAAGTTGCTACAGTGTTACATGATTACCACTGACGGATTAGGACAAACGCATTAAATGCCTCCCTTAGGTGTCCCTAAATTTCTTGGGGACGGAAAAAAGGACCCGTCCCATCAGCACCGCTTAAGCCCTTCCGCGGTCGACACCGTGACATGCAACCAGGAGGACAAGCCCTAAACGACAGGCTGGTCACTGCGCTGGAGCGGTGGCACTGTGCTGAAGCGGTGGGATCTTGCTGGGTGCGAGATCTTGCCGGGCGCGAGGCCTTGCCGGCCCTTCACGAGCCTTCCCGGCAAGGATCTTGCCGGGAACCCAGCCTTTGGTCTTCTGTCTTCTGATCATTAGCATGAACGCCTTCTTGATATCTTGTCTCCGTTTCTAGCTGTCCTCCGGCAGGCCTTGCCACTGGTATGGCTACAACCGTCCGTGCACAAGTATGGGGGTACTAAAATGACCCAAACTTTAGTACACCGACAGTGGCAAACTATAAAGCAAACAAAGAAAAGAAAACTATGGCACAAGACGCTCCAAGTAAAACTCATATCATGTGATGAGTAAAAATGTAGCTCCAAGTAAGTTACCGATAGATTGTAGACGAAAGAGGGCATGCAATCCGGGGAATCCCCAAGCTTAGATGCTTGGGTCTTCCTTGAATATTACCTTGGGGTGCCTTGGGAATCCCCAAGCTTAGGGTCTTGTCGCTCCTTATTCCTTCATCCATCGCAATCTCACCCAAAACTTGAAAAGTTCAGCACACAAATTCAATAGAAACCTCATGAGATCCGTTAGTATAATAAACATATCATAAACTTTAGGTACTGTTCTAAACTCATTCATAATTTTTTTGCATAATACCTACTGTATTCAAACTCTTCCATGACTTATACCCCTCGATATAATCCATAGTTTCATTAAAACAATCACACTATGCAACAAAAATAGAATCTGTCTAAAACAGAACAGTACACAATGACAGATATTTATCCATACTTCTCCAAATCCAAAATTCTGAAAAATTAGGACTACTTAAAACATTTGTATCCCAATACTGTATAAAAATTTCAGATTTTAATGACATTCTAGCAATAAATTAAAAATAAACTACTGGACGCTAAACTTTTTGTTTTCAAACAACATCAATTATACTATCATTCAAATCATCCCAAAGGCATTACTTGGCACAAACACTAATTAAAAGATAAAAACACAATCATAACATTAGTTATAATTGTGTGACTCAAGAAAAATAAAAATTGCAATAAAGATAAATATTGGGTTGCCTTCCAACAAGCTCTATTGTTTTATGCCCCTAGCTAGGCATAATGCATTGTTTCAAGTATTATCATCCTTCAAATTAATTCAATAGGTGGCCCTCATAATGGATTCATATGGTGGTTTAATTCTCTTCCTAGGGAAGTGTTCCATCCCTTAATTTAATGGAAATTGGAATCTTATATTTCCTTCTTCCATATCAATAATAGCACATATGGTTCGTAGGAAAGGCCTACCAAGTATTATAGGACAAGACGGATTACATTTAATATCAAGAACAAGGAAATCCACGGGCACATAATTTCTATTAGCAAGTATGAGCACATCATTTATTCTACCCAATGGTTTCTTAATAGTTGAATCCGCTACATGCAAATTAAGGGAACATGCATCCATATCGGTGAGACCTAGCACGTCACATAAAGATTTTGGTATAGTAGAGACGGTAGCACCTAGATCACACAAAGCATTACATTCATAATCTTTAATCTTAAATTTAATAGTAGGTTACCATTCATCATGCAATTTCCTAGGTATAAAAACTTCCAATTCAAGCTTTTCTTCATGAGCTTTTATCATAGCTTCTACAATATGTTTAGTAAAAGCTTTATTTTGTTCATAACCATTGGGTGAATTTATCATGGATTGCAACAAGGAAATACATTCAATCAAAGAACAATTATCATAATTAAATTCCTTGTAATCCAAAGTAGTGGGCACATCACTATTTAAAGTTTTCACCTCTCCAAACCCACTTTTATCATTTTTATCATTAAGATCATCACCCTCCGAACAATTGGGACGCCCTGTAGCTAAAGTTGACTTATCTCCAGTCCCTTTTTCATCAAGTTATATATTACTAAGCAAAGTTTCAATGGGTGACACACCAATCATTTTAATATCTTCATCATGGTTATGATAAAATCGGGCGGAATAGCTTTTTCTAGGAATTCTCGCTTAGCTCTCAACCTAGCGGTTCTCTCTTTAATTTCATTAATGGACACTTAGATAGATTTAATAGACTCATTAATATCATGCTTAGGTGGAAAAGTTTTAATTTTAAGAGTTTCCACATCATGAGCAATTCTATCCATGTTTCTAGCCATATCATCAACTTTATGAAGTTTTTCTTCTACCATAGCATTGAATTTTTTTTGAGAACTAATAATTTTTTTAATGTTGTTCTCAAGTTAAGTAGGTATACTATTATTATTAATATATGAATTTCCATAGGAATTACCATAATTATTAGAGAAATTTTCGGGATACGGTCTAGGATTGAAATTCCCTCTATAAGCAATGTTGTTGAAGTTATTTCTAGCGACAAAATTCACATCAATGGCATCATTATTTTGCTCAATCAAAATAGATAGTGGCACATCATTAGGATCAACTTGAGCATTTTTACTAGTAAACATATTCATAAGAGCATCCATTTTATCACTCAAAGTAGCAATTTCTTCGATAGAGTTTACCTTCTTACCAGTTGGAGCTCGTTTGGTGTGCCATTGAGAATAATTTGTCATTATATTGTCAAGGAGTTTTGTAGCTTCTACTAATGTAAGTTCCACGAAAGTACCACCTGCAGCAGAGTCTAGAAGATTTCTAGAAACAAAGTTTAGTCCCGCTTAATTTTTTTGAATAATCATCCATAAGCTTAAACCATGAGTAGGACAATTTTTAATCATTAATTTCATTCTCCTCCAAGATTGTGCAACATGTTCTTGCTCAAGTTGCTTAAAGTTCATTATTTTATTTCTAAGAGAAATAATCTTAGCGGGAGGAAAATACTTGGCAATAAAAGCATCCTTACAATTATCCCATGAATCAATACTATTGCGAGGCAAGGATGAAAACCAAGTTTTAGCACGATCTCTTAGCGAGAAAGGAAATAATTTCAACTTAATAATATCATTATCCACATCTTTTTTCTTTTGCATATCACACAATTCAACGAAAGTATTAAGATGGGATGCAACATCCTCATTAGGATTTCCAGAAAATTGTTCTTTCATAACAAGATTTAGCAAAGCAGCATTAATATCATATGACTCCACACTAGTGACGGGAGGAGCAATTGGAGTACTAATAAAATTATTATTATTAGTATTTGAAAAGTCACACAACTTGGTGTTTTCTTGAGACATGATGACAAAGCAAGGAGGCGAACAAACAAAAATATTTTTGTGTTTTGGATTTTTTAAAGTGGAGGGAGATGAAAAAGAGAGACAAATAAAAAGTAGAGCAAGTAGATGATAGCTTGAGTGAAGGTACTTGTAGTGATTTGATCATGTCTCCCAGGAAACGGCGCAAGAAATTCTTTCTGCTACTTGTGAGCTGAGTTGGGATTTTCCCTGAAGAGGCACGGTGAAGCAGTATAGTAGAGATAAGTATTTCCCTTAGTGAGAACCAAGGTTTATTGAACCAAAAGGAGAATCACGTAAATCCTAGTGAACAGCACCTGAACACACAAAAGCAAATACTTGCACCCAACGCGGGCAAGAGGGTTGTCAATCCCCTTGAACTCGTTACTTGCAAGCAGCAAATCTTGTATAGGTAGATATATAAATTGCAAAACAAAGTAAAATTAAATAAATTGCATCAAGGTATTTTTGGTTTTTATAATATGTTTAAAGTAGACCCGGGGGCCAAAGTTTTCACTAGAGGCTTCTCTCTCGAACATATAGCATACGGTGTGTAAACAAATTACTGTTGGGCAATTGATAGAAAAGCACATAGTTATGACGTATTAATGGCAATGATCACATATATAGGCATCACGTTCGTGACAAGTAGACCGACTCCTGCCTGATCTACTACTATTACTCCACCAATCGACCGCTATCCAGCATGTATCTATGGTATTAAGTTCATGACAAACAGAGTAACGCCTTAAGCAAGATGACATGATGTAGACAAAATAAACTCAATCAATATGAATAAACCCCATCATTTTATCCTTAGTAGGAACAATACAATACGTGCCTCATCCCCTTCTGTCACTGGCTGAGGACACCGCAGGATTGAACCCACTACAAAGCACCTCTCGCACTGAAGATAAATCAATCTAGTTGGCCAAACCAAACGGATAGATCAGAGAGAAATAAAAAGCTATAATAATCATGCATAATAAAGTTCAGAAAAGACTCAATTACTTTCAATGAATAATCTGATCATAAACCCACAATTCATCGGATCCCAACAAACACACCGCAAAAAGAAGATTACATCGGATAGAACTCTAAGAAGATCGAGGAGAACGTTGTATTGAATATCAAAGAGATAGAAGAAGCCATCTAGATACTAGCTATGGACCCGTAGGTTTATGCTGAACTACTCACACATCATCGAAAGGGCAGCAAGGTTGATGTAGAAGCCCTCCGTGATCGATTCCCCCTCCGGCAGAGTACGGGAAAAGGCATCCAGATGGGATCACAGAAGAACAGAAGCTTGCGGCGGCAGAAACGTTATTTCGGGTGGCTCCCTATTGGTTTCCCAATATTTGAGAATTTATAGAAGTGGAATTAGGTCAGACGGAGCCATGTGGGGCCCACAAGGCATCAGGGCGCGCCTACCCCTAGGGCGCGCTGTCGGTGTAAAAACCGGCAGACCTTGGGGTAGGGGGTCCCGAGCTGTGGATCTCGGACAGATGGTAACAGGAAAAGGGAGATGATGTTTACCTAGCTTCGGGCCCTCTTGATGGAGGTAAAACCCTACGTCCTGCTCTTGTTTATATTGATGGAGAAGTATCAAGTACAGAGTTGATCTACCTCGAGATCGTATGATCTAGTCCTAAGGCTAGGTGAATAAGATTGTGTTGAAGTCCCCTCTATGGGCTAAACCCCTCGGCTTATATACACACCGAATAGGGTATCTAGGGTTACAAGGTCGGTATTCAGGCGAGGAGGCAGTAGGAGAAGTCTTGGAGCATATGTCAAGTCTTCGGCAGATGTAATCTTCTTCTTCCTTGTCGCATGCATCTTCCGGAGTCCATCTTGATAAGAATGAGGGCCCAATGGCCTAGCCCGAGGAATATGGGCCGAGTAGGTTGGTACCCCCTAGTCCAGGACACCATCAGTAGCCCCTGAACTGGTCTTCTACGCCGAGGACGATCTCTTCAACGGTGGTAAAGTCCTTGGCTTGACAAACGAGTTCCCCTTCGAAATTCCCGATCTCTTAGCCACCCTTCTAAGGAGCGGTGTCTTGTAGACGAGGTTTAGCTAGGTTCTCTCCCCATCCGGGGTCAGGAGTTAACTTAGCCTTTAAGGCTAGCCACCCAGGTGTGAATAGTACCTCATAGCCTGACAACTTTATCAAAGCGACGCTACCCATGATGGGTCAGGCAGTTATTGCCTATCTCAAATCTTGGTTCGAGGCCGCCCTTTTACTGGCATGTCCCGTCAACGTGGGGATCGTGCCCGTATTTTCAGGGATATCATCAATATTTTGTTTCCCCCCATGCGTATAACGGCATCTTCGGTGGGGGAGAGTGGCGTTTTTATCGGCGTGGCAAGGGGGACTCTTGGCCTTTCAGCAGCCTATAAGAGTAAAAAGCTGACAGAGCCAGTAGTTATGCTCTCATTTCCCCTGCCTTCTACCTCCTCGAGCTCCAGCGCCCAGATCTAATCTCGCCTCTTCCCACCTTTGCACACCCGAGCTTTCCCACCCAGCCATGGCCGACACCCTCAAAGGGCACTGGGGGGCTCCATCGTGACGGAGGGCATGCTTCAAGAGCTACAGAGTGCGGGGTACATCCCCGCCAACGCCGCCGCCCGCGCTCCGGACGCCGACTAGAAGGTGCCCGCTCCCAACCCTGGGGAACGGGTAGTCTTTATCCCTCACCTCATCCGAGGCTTAGGGTTCCCGCTGCACCATTCGTGCGTGGGGTGATGTTCTACTACGGGCTCGAATTCCACCACATGGCCCCGAACTCTATCCTCCACCTTGCCTCCTTCATTACGGTGTGCGAGGCCTTCCTCTGCATCGAGCCGCACTTCGGCCAATGGCTGAAGACCTTCGACATTAAGCCAAAGTCCAGCGGCTCCGATTTGGAGGAGTGTGGAGGTGCCATGGACAGCAAGAACCAGGGGGCCGCCTGGTTCGACGGCACCTTCATCGAGACGGTCAAGGAGTGGCAGCGGGAGTGGTTCTACATCATTGAGCCGCTCACCGCTGGCCAGACCGAAGTCCCAGCCTTTTCAGCTGGGCCTCCAAGGAAGCTCAAGTCCTGGAAGGAGAAGGGCATCCTCTGGGGAAACCCAGAGGAGGTGGAGACACTGATCAAGAAGATCCAGTGTTGGTCCCTCAAGAAGAAGCTCCAATTGCCCGACATGGTCAATGTCATGCTCCATTTGCCGGCTCCTCCCGCTCCAACTCCGGGCCACCCCGTTGTGGGAGCTCAAATCCGGAGATGCGGGACCCGTCCTCAACTTCTTCCGCTCTTCCCTGGCGGGGATGTGGACGCGGCTCTTCAAGCTGGCCAAGGACAAGATCCCGGAGGAGGGGAAGGACCTCGGCTTCGAGGTCGGCTACACCGCCACATTGGTAAGTGTTCAATACACACATTTACATTTTTCTCCTGCTAAGTGAGACAGGTTTGGATGAATGGACCCATTCCGTGTTTGCAGAACCGGGCGAACAAGGTGCAGTAGATGTTGTGCCCGGCACCACTTCCAGGAAATGGAGCCCTCCGGCAAGTTCATCAACCACGATCTGATGTTGGGCTTGAGCGCCAATGGAAAGTAGTTGGCCAAAAGCTTGTCGTCGCGCCCCCCGGCAGCCTGCACCGTGATGGTGTACATGCCAAGGAACTCTGCTGGACTGAGCGTGCCGTCGTATTTGTCAGGCAGCTCTGGCTTGAAGGGGTGAGCAGACGGCCAGTAAACTTGCCACAGCTCACGAGTAAACGCTGGGTAGCCCACCTCGTAAGGTAAGCACCCAGTGTACCCTGGCGCTGGCATGTATGCTGCCGGCCCGGCACGGTCATCCGATAGACGGTGTGCCTCCGGCGCCGCTCGATCTTCGTACGGGCGTCTTCTTCGCGCCATTCGTGGAGCACTTGGCGCTGGTCCTCTAACGATGCCATGGACATAGTGTCCTGGTCATCCGATCGGTGAGCTTGCTGCCGCTGTGGTTGTTGGCGTGGAGGCGACTGCACCATTGGTGCACGGTCTCCGGCACGGCAGCCAGATGGTCCTGCCGGCACTGTGGGTGGTCGTCTGGAGGGGCCCACATCCTGTGTCTTGCCGGGATTGGAAAAACTAATGAGGCTCTGAATGGTGGTCCTCCATTCTTCCATCTTGTCTGGGGCTGGCGGGAAGTTCAAAAGCATTTGAACTCGTGCCATGGCCTCTACCGCCGTGGTTGGCATGGCGGGAAACACGGAACGGGACGGTGTTCGACTCCTGGTAGGGCCAGGAGGGAGCTCGTCGCGTACCTGCTGCCGTGGCGCATGTTCACCAATGGGTTGGCGTGGTGGTGGTGGAGCCTGAGCATAGTGAGGACGATGCTCAGGGCCGGCTTGACACTGTCCAGGACCACCAGTGCCGCGGGGAAGCGTGGCGCGCCCATCTTACGATGGTCGCTGCACACATCCCGCCGCAGCGTTGTTAGACGCCGCCGCTCCTTCCTTGGACGTCGCGACGGCGGGGTCCTGGTTTGCACCGGTCCAAATTGTAATACTGGGATGATCGTGCTCACTAGCGGGTTGTTGGAGTTGGCCGTTGGCACCAACTCCGGTGTGGTGGTTGGGATCGCCGGCACGGTGGGGAGGCTGGACATCCGCACCGCCAGCGCCTCCTGCCCCGGCCGTCCCAACCGTAGCGCCCACGCTGACTGCACCGCCTGCGTCATCTACGGACGCCTGGGAAGGCCGCTTGGAGATGGTGGGAGCCGTCGTGACTCCGGTCTTCTTCTTTGGCGCCATCGACAAAGGTGATGGAGCCGGTACTCAAACTACGAACATTGATTCGTAATATAAGACCCCCTGCCTGGCGCGCCAAAGATGTCGTGGGAAAACGACGATCTATGGGATCAAGAAGATCCCTTTGCAGTTCAGCTGTGGGAACAATATACTACAAAGAGCAGGGCTAGTTGAGAACAAGCAACGATTTATCCAGGTTCGGGCCGCTGTGAGCGTAAAACCCTACTCCTGTTCTGGTGGTTTGATTGTGTATGAGCTCAAAGGTTACAAAGAGCGCAGCTTGCCGACAAGGTATGCGGGAAGTGCAGCTACAGTGTGTAATTGAACTAAGAGTCGACTCTTCTAAGTGTAGCCGTGGGCCTTCTTTTATAGGCCAAGCGGTTACCACAGTGGCTAACACGGTCATTTACAGGGTATGAATAGTGACTTGCACCGTCACCATGTCTATCTCCTACAGGGTAAGACAATCGCATTTAATGCATCGTTAGGTGCTATGTCGGGGAGGCGAGGCTTTGGGCAAAAGATCTGTACGACCGGTCCTGGCGCCCTCCTGTTATCTTGACACGGCCCAGGGACGGGTGTCATTAAAGTTAATCCTTGCGTGGCATGCTGACACGTGCCTTGGCCAGCTATGTTGACTGCCTGCCCGCTTGACACCTATCATACATGCTTATCTAGCCAATGATGAGGTGGAGCGGTAACGGGACAGAACGAGCCTACCGGCGCGGAGCTTGCCGGGCCTTTGCTTGCCAGCAAGGAGCTTGCCGGCAACTAGAGTCATGGTCTTTACCTCGCCAGTACGAAGCTGGCCGGCAAGGGCAATGTTGATCTTCAATACGAGAATAGTACTTCTCGATGACCTGCCATGAGGTCTTCTTCGCGGTCTTGTTTAATCTAAGTCTTGAGTCACAGCAACCCTCCGGCATGCCCTTGCCATCAGGAAGGCTACAACTGCCTGTGCACAAGTTTAGGTACGAGGGCACCCATGCTTTAGTACACCGACATCATGTACATGGGATGGTGACAGACCTTCTTTGGGCCGACCAAACGCTACTCCGTAACTGGGTAGTTATAAAGGTTGGTTTCGGGCTTGCCCAGACCCATGCTGTGAGACATGGTCGAGCAAGATGGGATTTGCCCCTCCGATCAGGAGAGATATACTCTGGGCCCCTCGTGTGATCCGACCAGGATAAGCATGGCCATGCGACAAGGAATATGAGATAATCCGGTTCGTGGTCAGCATCACAGGAACGAGAAAGAGGTCAGGCTAGCACAAGGATGACAGACTCGTCTTGAGCCCGGCAACATATATCGTGTGGCAAAGGGAACAGAAGTGTGACATGTTGTACAGGTTCGTCAATCGGCTTCATTGTCTACATGGTGGTTGGCACGCCTTGCTAGAGGCCACTACCGAGGTGATCTGACCTATGACCGAGTCGACTTGAACCTAAGGGGTCACGCGCTTATGGGAAGGAACCTGTGAGGCTGGGTCCGACTCCACGAGTCAGATGTGATCCTACTCGGACTCGGATCCAGGCCGAACAGACTTTGGGCTTTAGGATCCGTGCGAGGCCCAAGTGTTGAGCCCGCGACAGATGCCTATATGTAGTGGAGGTGTAGCACACTCATTTGGTTGATCGCTTCAGTGCCGTCATTAGGGCTTTGCATGTGATGCAACTAGCCACCTCTACTCACCGCTGGTTGTGTGATCGGACCTAGCAGTCCGCCGCACGACGTTCCTCCTGCACGCGCGGATACCATTAGAGGCGGTGCACTTGTGCCACTCCGGCGAACCTGTTCGTGGGATCTGATCGGCTATATGGGAGATCGACGAGGAGGAGACGGACTCCGGAGACGCGCTACCTCAACTCTTCTTCCGCTGCACGGCACTGCGCGTCTAGTGGTAACAATCCGTGATCCATCTCCCTTAGCATGTTCCTGGCTGTTCTGCACATAGGAACATTTTAATTTGCAGTCGATGCACCCTACCGTAGATCACAACAGTTGTATCAGAGGCTCTGCTATAGGATTTGGATTCAGATCGGATGCATATTTGATATGTGGAGGCGGCAGACGAGATCTGTTGTCGTTTAAGAGATCGGCTATGTGCACGGTTGATGTGATCAACTGCACATGGGAATCGTTGTGGCTATATTTTCTGTCAATCGGAATCGATGAGATCGTGCCACAACCTACACCTATCGGTTGGTTTTCGCCATCGGGGTTAACAGTGAAACATAAATCCGAATCGGGTTCGCGATGATCGATAAGATCGGTCAGATTGGAAAATTCGGCTTGATTGCAGTACAGATGTGATCTGTGATTTCCGAAAATGTATGCGTATGTGTAGCGCCTTGTATTTCGTACATGATCACTCAAACTGGTAGAATGCGATTCTATGCATAACTTTGTTTTGCAGGTTTGATGTGAATAGTATGGCTCATGTGTGTGTGATGCATGTGTGTAAATTATACATGGCATGCTTGTCATGATTTGTCAGCTGGCAGGAGCCAAAGTGCTATCATTATAATGTATAACGACCTACATGTCAACTTGTGATTCTCTGTAAAATTCATTACTAGTTGTAGTAGTTGAAGGACAGAGATCAAGTTCGTGGCTTGGCGTCCCGGCGTGACGAACAAGATGGAGTTCCTAGATGGTCATCAGAGTCGGAGCCGACCTGGAAGAACAACCATGAAGGAGCCATACTATTTCACAATATATGTTTATTTGTGATTGTTATGCTTCTTGTTTTGTATGCATGTTAAAATGGTAGAAAGATCCCTCATAAATATCAAGTTTATTTGCCATCCCAGATGCTGCACCTTCGCACGTCAAGTACGTCTAGTAGTAGGCTCATAAAATTGGGGTGCTACTAGGTGTCCTTGAACTGAAGGGTTCGTGTCGGACACGGACATGCACTGCATCAGGTTAACTTGACAAGGCTATCAAAACGGTTTGGGGCCTTGTGGCAAAGAAGGTTGGGAGCCGGGGTATAAGATACCTTCCCGAGCGACAGGAGTCATATAGAGATGCGATTAGCAAAGAGTTGCTTACCGGATAGGCATTTCGGCTAGCAGTGATGCTAAAGCTCACTAGTCGGCATGCGCTAGTCGGATCCTGAATCACTGGGAGTTTGCGGAGGGATGCTGACTTCAGTGGGAGTATTTCTGTTTAGGCTTCAATTACTCTACATAAACACATTGCTTAGTGATTACATATTTTTCTTTTGTAGATCAATGGCACCACCTGCTCAACCCAACTTTGCATTGAAATCAATCTTGGAAAAGGATAAAATTAATGGAACAAACTTGACCACCTGGTATAGAAATTTGAGAATTGTTCTCAAGCATGATAAGAAGGAACATGTTCTAGAGGATCCACTTCCAGAGGAACCTGCCGATAATGCTAATGCCACAACCAGGAATGCCTACCAGAAACTCATTGCTGAATCAACGGAGATCAGCTGTCTGATGCTGGCTTGTATGGAGCCCGATTTGCAACAGTATTTCGAAAACGTTGAGGCCTACGATATGATCGAGAGTCTCGAGAACATGTTTCACACACAGGCTAGGACCGAAAGGTTCAACGTCTGGCAATCCTTGATGGATTGCAAGCTGAAGGAAGGTGATCCACTGAGCCCGCATGTGATCAAGATGATCAGATATGTGCAAGCTCTGGATCGGTTAGGCTTCCCGCTCTTGGATGAGTTGGCTACAAATGCAGTTCTGGGTTCTCCTCCACCTAGCTATGGGACGTTCATTTCAAACTATCATATGCACGGTATGGATAAAGCTCACTGAATTGCATGGGATGCTCAAGGTGTAAGAGCAGGATATTAAGAAAGGCACGCATCAAGTGTTGATGGTGCAGAAATCGGCTAAGTTCAAGAAGAGTTGGTCCAAGAAGAAGGCTAAGGCAAAGGGCACGGAGACGGTAACCTTCGCCGCTGAGCCAAAGTCAGGACCAGACTCGAAGACCATTTGCTATCATTGCAAGGAAACTGGTCACTGGAAGAGGAACTGTAGCAAGTGGCTTGCCGAGCATGGCAAGAAGGCTGGGAGTGTGACTTCAGGCAAAGGTACAGTTGTTACATATGTTATAGACATTTACCTTGCTGACATACCTAGTACCTTTTGGGTATTTGATACCAGATCAGTTGTTCACATTTGCAACTCGATGCAGGGGCTGGTAAGAACTAGGCATGTGGCACAAGGGGAGATTGACATCAGGGTCGGCAACAAAGCAAGAGTTGCTGCATTGGAGGTCGGCACGATGCAGATCTAGCTTCCTTCTAGATTCATTATGTAATTGAATAATTGTTATTATATTCCAGCACTTAGTCGGAACATTATATCTGCCTCATGTTTGATGAATCAGGGTTACGAATTCAATTTAAAGGACAATGGTTGTTCGATATCTTTGAATGATATGTTTCACGGCTATGCACCCATTGTTGATGGGCTCTTTATATTGAATTTGGAAACAGAACCTGTCTATAATATGAATGTCAAGAGGCATAAGCCTAATGAGATAAATCCAACATACTTCTGGCATTGCCGGCTTGGACATATTAGTCTGAAACGCATGAAGAAGCTCCATGATGATGGACTTCTAACTTTGTCCGACTTTGGGTCATTGGAGACATGCGAATCGTGCTTGCTCGGCAAGATGACTAAGTCTCATTTTGCAAAGAGTTGCGAGAGGGCGTCCGGGCTGTTGGAGCTTATACACAGTGATGTGTGTGGTCCAATGAGCACAACTGCCAGAGGCGGCTATCAGTACTTCGTGAATTTTACCGACGACTTGAGTAGATATGGATATATCTATTTGATGAGGCACAAGTCGGAGACTTTTGAAAAGTTCAAAGAGTTTCAGTACGAGGTAGAAAATCAGCTCGGCAAGACTATAAGGCTTCAACGATCTGATCGTGGAGGTGAGTACATGAGCCAGCAGTTTGATGAGCATATAAAAAGCTGAGGTACAGTACCTTAGCTCACACCTCCGGGCACACCACAGAGAAATGGCGTGTCAGAACGGAGGAATCATACCTTGTTAGACATGGTTCGATCTATGATGAGCAAATCGGATTTACTCTTGTCATTCTGGGGATATGCTCTAGAAACTGCAGCTTTTACACTCAACAGAGTACCATCTAAATCCGTAGACAAGACACCACATGAGATGTGGACTGGGAAGAGTCCCAAGTTGTCTTTTCTAAAGATTTGGGGTTGTGAAGCATTCGTCAAGCAACTTATGTCGGACAAGCTTACACCCAAGTCAGATAAGTGCATATTTGTGGGATATCCGAGGGAAACCTTGGGATATAGCTTCTACAACCGCGAAGAGAACAAAGTGTTTGTTGCTCGGAACGGGGTCTTCCTTGAGAAAGAGTTTCTCAGGCGGGAAGCCAGTGGGAGGCAGGTGCAACTCGAAGAAGTTCGAGAACCACTTGGGGACAACTTGGCTGGTGATGCGATCATACCGGAATCTGTTAGGGAACCCGAGGTGGAAGCGGCACCGGAACCACGGAGGTCGAAAAGATTGCGCAGAGTGCGCGATGTGTTGTTGCTGGAAAGCAATGAGCCGGCTACGTATGCGGAAGCAATGGTAAGCCCAGATTCCAATGCATGGCTGGAGGCCATGAGATCCGAGTTAAAGTCCATGGATGAAAATCAAGTCTGGGACTTGGTTGATATACCGCCTGGCATCACTGCCATTGGGTGCAAATGGGTCTTTAAGAAGAAAACCGATGTGGATGGAAATGTTCAGATCCACAAAGCTCGGCTTGTCGCTAAAGGTTATGGACAAGTTCAAGGAATTGACTACGACGAGACCTACTAGCCGATAGCGATGCTGAAATCGATGAGGACCGTACTAGCTATAGCTGCATATTTTGATTACGAGATATTGCAGTTGGATGTCAAAACGGCTTTCCTTCAAGGAAATTTAACCGAGGACGTGTATATGATACAGACCGAGGGTTTTGTCGATCTAACTAGCGCTAGTAAGGTATGCAAGCTCAAGAGATCCATTTATGGGTTGAGGCAAGCATCTCGGTGCTGGAATATTCATTTTGATGAGGTTGTCACTGGTCTTGGTTTCATCAAAAGCGAAGAGGATGCTTGTTTATACAAGCAGTTGAGTGGGAGCTCGATAGTATTTTGATCTTGTATGTGCATGACATATTGCTGATCGGAAACGATGTTTCGATGCTGAACTCGGTCAAGGAATCATTGAATGGAAAGTTTTTGATGAAGGACCTCGGTGAAGCAGTTTACATATTAGGCATTATGATCTATAGAGATAGATCGAGGAGGTTACTCGGCTTAAGCCAGAGCACGTGCATAGACAAAGTGTTCAAATAATGGTTCAACTTGAGTGAGGCAAAGAAGGGGTTCTTGCCTGTCTCACATGGTATAAGGCTGAGCGAGACTCAGAGTCCTTCGACATGTGATGAGCAAAGCAGGATGAGTCGGATTCCGTATGCCTCGCCAATCGGATCCATCATGTATGCCATGATATGTACTCGGCCGATGTAGCTTTTGCAATAAGCTTAACAAGCACATACCAGGCCAACCCCGGTGAGAGTCACTGGGCGGTGGTAAAGACTATTCTAAAGTACCTGAAAAGGACTAAAGAGATGTTCCTAGTTTATGGAGGTGAGGAAGAGCTCGTCGTAAAGGGTTACGTCGATGCTAGTTTCCAAACCGAGCGAGATGATTGTCGACCACACTCTGGATTCATGTACGTCATGAACAGAGGAGCAGTGAGCTGGATGAGTTCCAAGCAAGATACGGTGCCTGATTCTACCATAGAAACCAAATACATTGCGGCTTGTGAAGCTGCAAAGGAAGGTGTTTGGATCCAAAACTTTCTGGATGATCTTGGTGTTTTCCCAGCCTCGGTAAAACCGTTGGACCTTTATTGTGATAATTCTGGTGCCATCGCACAGGCCAAGGAGCCGAGGAATCACCACAAGACCAGATACATAGATCAGAAATATCACCTGATACGAAAGATCATAAAGAGTGGTCATGTACAGTTATGCAAAATTCACACGGATCCAAATGTTGCAGATCCATTGAGTAAGCCGCTTCCACAACCCAAGCATGAGGGGCACGTTAGAGCTATGGGCATACGATGTCTATTTGATTGACTCAAGCGCAAGTGGGAGACTGTTGGAGATATGCCCTAGAGGCAATCATGTATGATGATATTTCCAATGTGTTTATGTATAAAGTTAGTCCTTGGACATTATCAATGATGTGTATCAGGAAGTACGTGACTTGTTTGTGGGACTATGCATTGTATGATGACTGTCCTAAAAGGTCCCTAGTCGAAAGGTTTGTGTGGACGCGTAGCTAACTAGACTAGCATATGACACGGTGGATGGCTCGGTCTCACTAGCCATAGAGCATTGGATGCTAACCGGATAATATGGACTCGGAAAGATCTGGTCGGATTCGACATAGTTGGATCCGAGTCCAGATAAGGTTCGAGTCGGATAGACCCAACTATGAGACGCAGCGATATGTCATCTATGAGTCTCTAGTACAACATACGTTCTCTGTCCTAAGACCTGAGCTGGCGCATGTACTCGGGATGGTGACAGACATGCTTTGGGACGACCAAACGCTACTCCGTAACTGGGTAGTTATAAAGGTTGGTTTCGCGCTTGTCCATACCCATGCTGCGAGACATGGTCGAGCAAGATGGGATTTGCCCCTCCGATCAGGAGAGATATACTTTGGGTCCCTCGTGTGATCCGACCAGGATAAGCATGGCCATGCGACAAGGATTATGAGATAATCCGGTTTGTGGTCGGCATCACTGGAACGAGAAAGAGGTCGGCCTAGCACAAGGATGACAGACTCGCCTTGATACCGACAACATATATCGTGTGGCAAAGGGAACAGAAGTGTGACATGTTCTACAGGTTTGCCAACCGGCTTCATTGTCTACTTGGTGGTTGGCACGCCTTGCTAGATGCCGCTACCAACCGAGTAGGTCGGAGGTGATCCGACCTGCGACCGAGTCGATTTGAACCTAAGGGGTCGCGCGCTTAAGGGAAGGAACCTGTGAGGCTGGGTCCGACTCCACATGTCAGATGTGATCCTACTCGGACTCGGATCCAGTCCGAACAGACTTTGGGCTTTAGGGTCCGTGCGAGGCCCAAGTGTTGAGCCCACGACAGATGCCTATATATAGTGGAGGTGCGGCACACTCATTTGGTTGATCACTTCGGCGTCGTCATTAGGGCTTTGCATGTGTTGCAACTAGCCACCTCTACTCGCCGCCGGTTGCGTGATCGGACCTAGCAGTCCACCGCACAACGTTCCTCCTGCACGTGCGGATACCATTAGGGGCGGTGCACTTGCGCCGCTCCGGCGAACCTGTTCGTGGGATCCGATCGGCTACGTGGGAGATCGACAAGGAGGAGACAGACTCCGGAGACGCGCTGCCCCAACTCTTCTTCAGCTGCACGGCACTACACGTCTAGTGGTAACTATCTGTGATCCATCTCCCTTAGCATGTTCCTGGTTGTTCTGCATGTAGGAAAATTTTAATTTGCGGTCAACACACCCTACCGTAGATCACAACAGCAATTACTTCCAGCATTCGACGACGAGGTCGCCGAAAACGTGCTAGTACAGCACGACCGAGCCGACGAACTTGATCATCCTCCTCGTGGACGAGACAGGCCCACCGGAAGGAAACAAAATCCCCCGACATATCGCAGTCCAGGCAAAGAACCAGTACTACCTACGGAGCCTTACAACTTGCGAAGAAAATTAAACGCTGCCCCAACGAGGTCCATCTACGGATCAAAAGGACATGCTCCAGTTGGATGGGCCGGCTATGAACCATGGCTCAACAGGAATCTAAGGGCTCGGGAGCTAACGCGTGCTCGAACGGCAATCAGATCTTCAGCATGACATTGCTCATTTTGGAGGGCCAGCACATCCGATATGTTTTACAGACGAGGTCATGGAACATTAGTTCCCGGAAGGGTTTAAACCCATTAATATCGAATCATACGATGGAACCGCTGACCCAGCTATTTGCATAGAAGATTTCCTTCAACACATCCACATGGCTTGAGGAGATGATCTCCACGCCATCAAATACCTACCGCTCAAGATTAAAGGGCCGGCAAAACATTGGCTCAACAGCTTGCCCGAGAACTCCGTTGGAAGCTGGGAAGAGCTAGAGGAGGCCTTTAGGGCAAACTTCCAGGGCACATACGTTCGGCCCCTAAACGCCGACTACCTTAGCCACATCATCCAGCTACCCGGCGAGTCTACTAGGAAGTTCCGGAATAGGTTCTTAACTAAAAATAACCAAATAGTCGACTGTCCTAATGTAGAAGCGATCGCAGTGTTCTGGCACAGTATCCGTGATGAATGGCTAGCGCGACAGCTCAGACAGATTAAACCTCAAACGATGGCTGCCCTTACCTCTTTGATGACCTGATTTTGCACGGGCAAAGATAGCTGGTTGGCCCATAGCAGCCATGGTAATGAAGCCGGCACCTCGGAGGTACGTGAAGGCACCAGGAGGCCTAAGCGCAACAAGAATAACAAGCGCAGGCACAAAAACAGCAGCAGCGATGCCGAGGACGCGGCCGTTAACACTGGGTTCAGCAATTCGAGGACTGGTCAGAAAAAGAAACTTTTTAAAGGGAATAGAGATGGTCCCACTGTGTTGGACAAGATCCTCGACAAGCCTTGCCAGATACACGGCACTTCGGACAAACCTGCCAACCACACTAACCGGAACTATTGGGTTATCAAGCAGGCCAGAAAGATCGTAGTCGAAGGCCAAGGCAAGAGACAGTCTCACAGTGAGGAAGAGGATGAACCTCAAAGGCCCAATAACGGAGGCCAAAATCAGTTCCCTCCTAACATAAAGGATGTTAACCTGATTTACGTCACCCACATCCCAAGGAAGGAGAGGAAACGTGCACTTTGGGACGTCTACGCCTTAGAGCTAGTGGCCTCGAAGTGCAATCTGTGCTCGGCTTGCCCGATCACCTTTGACAAATGAGACCATCTGACCAACATCCGTCATGGAGGATCGGCAGCTCTGGTCCTCGACCCCATTGTAGATGGATTTCACATAACAAGGGTCCTTATGGACGGGGGCAGCAGCCAAAACCTGATTTATGCTGACACGGTTAGAAAGATGGGTATCAATTCATCAAGGATTAAACCCAGCAATACCACATTCAAGGGTGTCATACCTGGTATGGAGGCGCAATGCTCTGGGACCATTACACTAGAAGTAGTCTTCAGTTCGCCCGAGAACTTCAGGAGCGAAGACTTGATCTTTGATATTGTTCCTTTCCGGAGTGGTTATCACGCGCTCCTGCTACTTGTAAACTGCGTTGGGATTTTCCCAGAAGAGGAGGGGTGATGCATCACAGTAGAGATAAGTATTTCCCTCAGTGAGAACCAAGGTATCAATCCAGTAGGAGAACCACGCAAAACCTCGTGAGCAGCAACTGCACACACAAAAGCAAATACTTGCACCCAACGCAGGCAAGAGGGTTGTCAATCCCCTTGAACTCGTTATTTGCAAGGATTAAATCTTGTAATGGTAGATGGATAAATTGCAAAAGAAAATAAAAGTAAATAAATTACAGCATGCTATTTTTAGGTTTCTTTTTATATGATTTAAGTAGACCCGGGGGCCATAGTTTTCACTAGAGGCCTGTCTCTCGAATGAATAGCATACGGTGGGTAAACAAATTACTGTTGGGTAATTGATAGAAAAGCGCATAGTTATGATGGATTCATGGCAATGATCATGTATATAGGCAACACGTCCGCGACAAGTAGACCGACTCCTGCCTACATCTACTACTATTACTCCACCCATCGACCGCTATCCATCATGCATCTAGGGTATTAAGTTAATAAAAACAGAGTAACACCTTAAGCAAGATGACATGATGTAGACGAAGTAAATCCAATCAATATGAATAAACCTCATCATTTTACCCTTAATGGCAACAATACAAATACATGTCTTATCCCTTTCTGTCACTGGGATATAGAACACCACAAGATTGAACCCATTACAAAGCACCTCTCCCACTGAAGATAAATCAATCAAATTGACCAAACCAAATAGATAGATCGGAGAGAAATACAAAGCTATAATAATCATGCATAAAATAATTTAGAAAAGACTCAAACATTTCTCATGAATAATCTGATCATAAACCCACAATTCATCGGATCCCAACAAACACACCGCAAAAGAAGATTACATCGGATAGAACTCCAAGAAGATCGAGGAGAACATTGTATTGAAGATCGAAGAGAGAGAAGAAGCCATCTAGCTACTAGCTATGGACCCGTAGGTCTGTGGTAAACTACTCACACATCATCGAAGGGGCAGCAAGGTTGATGTAGAAACCCACTGTGATCGATTCCCCCTCTGGCAGAGTATCGGAAAAGTCCTCTAGATGGGATCGTGGAAGAACAGAAGCTTGCGGCAGCGGAAAAGTTATTTCGTGGGGCTCTCTATAGGTTTTCCAATATTTGAGAATTTATAGAAGTGGAATTAGGTCAAAAGGAGCCACGAGAGGCCCACAAGGCATCTTGGCGCGCCCCCCTGGAGGCATGTGGGGTTGCCTTGTGGCTTCCTCGTGAGGCTTCTGGCCTCCTCCCGAAGCTTCTATGGTCTCTTTTGTCCAGAAAAAATCATCAAAAAGTTTTGTCGCGTTTGGACTTCGTTTGGTACTGATTTCCTGAAAAACCAAAAACAAGCAGAAAACAGCAACTGGCACTGGGCACTAGGTTAATAGGTTAGTCCCCAAAAATGATATAAAATAGCATATAAATCATCCAAGATAGGTACTATAATAGCATGGAACAATCAAAAATTATAGATACGTTGGAGACGTATCAGCATCCCCAAGCTTAATTCCTGCTCGTCCTCGAGTAGGTAAATGATAAAAACAGAATTTTTGATGTGGAATGCTACCTAACATGTTTATCATGTAATCTCTTTTACACTATGAATATTAAGAAACGAGTGATTCTAAGCAATAGTCTATCATTTGATATAAAGATATCAATACTCAGGCATACCAACAAACAATCATGCCTTTCAAAATAAAAATGCTAAAGAACGCTATCCCTACAAAATCATATAGCCCATCATGCTTAGTCTTCCTGACACAAAGTATTAATCATGAAGTACCCCAATGACAAGCCGAGAAATTGGTTCATAATTTTTAACGCGCTGCAGCTTTTTCAACTGTCACGCAATACATGAGTGCGAGCCATGGACATAGCACTGTGGGTGGAATAGAATGTGGTGATAGAGATTAATAAGGGGAAGTCAAAAAGGAAGATAGTCTCGCATCGATGCGGCTAATCAACGGGCTATGGAGATGCTCATGAATTGATATCAATGCGAGGAGTAGGGATTGCCATGCAACGGATGCACATAGAGCTATAAGTGTATGAAAGCTCAAACTGAAACTAAGTGGGTGTGCATCCAACTTGCTTGCTCATGAAGACCTCGGGCATTTGAGGAAGCCCATCATCGGAATATACAAGCCAAGTTCTATAATGAAAAATTCCCACTAATATATGAAAGTGACAACTCAGGAGACTCTCTATATGAAAAACATGGTGCTACTCTGAAACACAAGTGTGGAAAAGGATAGTAGCATTGCCCCTTCTCTCTTTTTCTATCATTTTTTTGCTGGGCTCTTTTTGGCCTCCCTTTTTTCCCCTTATTTTTTTTATTTTTCGTCCGGAGCCTCAACCCCACTTGTGGGGGAATCACAGTCTCCATCATCCATTCCTCACTGGGACAATGCTCTAATAATGATGATCATCACACTTTTATTTACTTACAACTCATTATTACAACTTGATACTAGAACAATATGAGCCTGTGGGGTCGAGGAGATAGGTCTAGAGGGGGGTGAATAGACCCTTAACCAACCAAAGTTGCAGATTTTTAGATTCTCTTGGCACAAGTTAAGTTAACACCAAGACTTACTACACATGCATATCTAGAGATTGAGCAGCGGAAATAGTAAAGCATGCAAGTGTACGGAAAGTAAAGGGGTAGAGTATGGAAGATCAAACGCAATGAAGACACGGTGGTTTTTGGCGTGGTTCCGATAGGTGGTGCTATCGTACGTCCACGTTGATGGAGACTTCAACCCACGGAGGGTAACGGTTGCGCGAGTCCACAAAGGGTCCACGAAGAAGCAACCTTGCCTATTCCACCATGGCTTACGTCCATGAAGGACTAGCCTCACTCGGGGTAGATCTTCACGAAGTAGGCGATCTCCTTGCCCTTACAAACTCCTTGGTTCAACTCCACATGATCTTGGACGCTCCCAAGTGACACCTAACCAATCTAGGAGACACCACTCTCCAAAAGGTAATAGACGGTGGGTTGATGATGAACTCCTTGCTCTTGTGCTTCAAGTGCTAGTCTCCCCAACACTCAAACACTCCCTCACAGATTTGGCTATGGTGGAAGAAGGATTAGAGTGGAAAGCAACTTGGGGAAGGCTAGAAATCAAGGTTCAAATGGTAGGATTGGAGTAACTTGATCTCAACACATGAGTAGGTGGTTCTCTCTCAGAAAATGTATGGTCGAAATGTAGGCACGTTTTGATGGCTCTCTTACTTGGTAAGAGGGTGGTGGAGGGGTATGTATAGCCTCCACACGAAATCCAACCGTTACACACTTTTGACCGAACTCAGTGGCACCGACTGGAATTCTCGGTGAGACCGACCTGTGCAAAAGATGTGAACTTTTGAAATTTCGGTGGGACCGAATGGAAACAACTCAGAATGACCGATGTGCAATGGTAGGGCAAACCTCGTTTCGGTGGCACCGATTGCAACATCTCGGTGAGACCGAAATAATTGCAACAAGGCAACAGAAAGTTGGTCAAGCCATCTCAGTGGCACCGATTGCAAACTCGGTTAGACTGAAATAATTGCAACAGCTGACAGAGAGTTGGCCAGGCCATCTTGGTGGGACCGAGATCCATATCGATGGATCCGACTTGTTAGGGTTTGCCTTGTGGCACTGTCCTTATGAACTCGGTGGGTCCGGCAAAATAGGATTCGGTGAGACCAAGTCTGACTTTGGAAAATAGGACAAGTTTGGATAGAGAAAGTGGCTGAGGGTTTTGGAGTAGTATCACTAAGCACTTGAGCCATCAGATCATTATCAAAACCTCATCCCCTTTTAATAGTATTGGCTTTCCTATGGACTCAATGTGATCTTGGATCACTAAACCAAAAATGAAGAGTCTTGAGCTTTTGCCAATGTATGTCCTTAGCATTTTGAAGGGTTCCACATCTTCTAGTCCTTGCCATGCCATTGTTGAACTTGTCTGAAATTCACTAGATAAAGGCATCAGTCCAACAACATGTATGTTGGCATAAATTACCAAAACAACCAAGGGAGCAAATGTGCTTTCAGACTCTATATGAATGCCTCTGGCAGTGTACCAGGACGTGCAATGATCTAGTGTAACATGTATAAAAATGATGAATGGTGGCTGAGCCACCAATACTATGTCAGCTATATGATCATGCAAAGCAATATGACAATGAAGATGTGTGTCATATAAACGGAACGGTGGAAGTTGCATGGCAATATATCTCGGAATGGCTATGGAAATGCCATAATAGGTAGGTATGGTGGTTGTTTTGAGGAACATATAAAGAGGCTTATGTGTGATAGAGCGTATCATATCACGGGGTTTGGATGCACCGGCGAAGTTTGCACCGACTCTCGAGGTGAGAAAGGGCAATGCATGGTACCGAAGAGGCTAGCAAATTGTGGAAAGGTAAGAGTGTGTATAATCCATGGACTCACATTAGTCATAAAGAACTCACATACTTATTGAAAAAGTCTATTAGCCCTTGAAGCAAAGTACTACTATGCATGCCCCTAGGGGGATAGATTGGTAGGAAAAGACCATCGCTCGTCCCCGACCGCCACTCATAAGGTAGACACTCAAGAATAAATCATGCTCCAACTTCATCACACAACTAAGGACTATACGTGCATGCTTCGGGAATCACAAACCTTAACACCAATATTCTTACTAAACCACAATTATTCACTAGTACATCCACATATTACCATCTTAATATCGTAAAACTATTGCAAGGAATCAAACTTATCATATTCAGTGATCTACATGAAAGTTTTTATTATATCCCTCTTGAATACCTATCCTTTATGGACCAATCTTATAACCTGTGAGAATTGCCATTACTATTTATTAGACTCTCAAAAAGATTTAAGTGAAGCATGAGAGTGCAACTATTTCTTTAAAATATAATCACCACCGTGCTCTAAAAGATATAAGTGAAGCACTAGAGCAACTGCCTAGCTCAAAAGATATAAGTGAAGCACATAGAGTATTCTAACAAATCACGATAAATGTGTGTCCCTCTCAAAAAGGTGTGTTTCAAAAGATGATTGTGGCAAACTAAAAAGCAAACAAAGAAAAGAAAACTATGGCACAAGACGCTCCAAGTAAAACACATGTCATGTGATGAAGAAAAATATAGCTCCGAGTGATATACCGATAGATTGTAGACGAAAGAGGGGATGCCATCGGGGCATCCCCAAGCTTAGATGCTTGGGTCTTCCTTGAATATTACCTTGGGGTGCCTTGGGCATCCCCAAGCTTAGGGTCTTGCTGCTCCTTATTCCTTCATCCATCGTGATCTCACCCAAAACTTGAAAACTTCAGCACACAAAACTCAACAGAAACCTCATGAGATCCGTTAGTATAACAAACAAATATTAAACTTTAGGTACTCTTATAAATTGATTCATATTTAATTCTTGCATAATGCTACTGTACTCTAACTTCTCCATGACTTATACCCCCCGATATAATCCATAACATCATTAAAATAAGCAAACTATGCAATAGAAAACAGAATCTGTCTAAAACAGAACAGTCTGTAAAGATCTATTTAAAAGCTATACTTCTATAACTCCAAAGTTCTGAAAAATTAGGACAACTTAAAAATTCATATACCAATACTGTGTAAAAATTTCAGATTTTTCTGATGTGCCAGTATAGAACCAAAAATCCAGAACTAGGCATGAAACTTTCTGTTTTCCAAACAACATCAATTATACTATCATCCAAATCATCCTAAAGGCATTACTTGGCACAAACACTAATTAAAAGATAAAAACACAATAATAACAGAGGCTACAATTGTGTAACAAAATAAAAATAAAAATTGCAATAAAAATAAATATTGGGTTGCCTCCCAACAAGCGCTATTGTTTTATGCCCTAGCTAGGCATAATGCATAGTTTCAAGTATTATCATCCTTCAAATTAATTCCATAAGTGGCCCTCATAATGGATTCATATGGTGGCTTAATTCTCTTTCTAGGAAAGTGTTCCATCATGTCGGTATACTAAAACATGGGTGCCTTTGTACCCTGACTTGTGCACAGGCAGTTGTACCTTTCCTGATGGCAAGGGCTTGACGGAGGATTGCTTCTGTTAAGACACAAGACCATGAAGAAGACCTCTAGGCAGGTTATTGAGAAGTACTATTCTAAGTGCTAAAGATCAAGATTACCCTTGCCGGCAAGCTTCGTGCCGGCAAGGTGAAGACCAAGACTCTGGTTGCTGGCAAGCTCCTTGACAGCAAGTGAAGGCCTGGCAAGCTCCGTGCCAGCGGGCTCTGCCTGTCCCGTTACCGCTCCACCTCATCATCAGCTAGATAAGCACGTATGATAGGTGTCAAGCAGGCAGGCAGTCAACCGTAGCTGGCTAAGGTATGTGTCGGCATGCCACGCAAGGATTAACTTTAATGACACCCGTCCCTTGGACGTGTCGAGATAACAGGAGGCCGGCTGGGCAGGTGGTACAAATCTTTTTGTCAAAGCCTCGCCTCCCCGGCATAGCACCTAACGGTGCATTTAATGTGCTTGTCCTACCCCGTTAGGAGATAGACTTGGGGATGGTACAAATACTGTTCGCTCCCTGTAATGACCGTATTAGCCATTGTGGTAACACCGTAGCCTATAAAAGGAGGCCCACGGCTGCAGTTAGAACGGTCGACACCTAGTTCAATTACGCGTTGTAGCAGCACTTCCCGCACACCTTGCCAGCAAGCTGCGCTGCTTGTAACCTTGAGCTCATACACAATCAAACCACCAAAGTAGGAGTAGGGTTTTACACTAACAGCGGCCCAAACCTGGATAAATCATTGCTTGTTCTTACATCTATTAGCCCTGCTCTGCGTAGCACATTGATCCCATAGCCAAACCGCAAAGGGATCCTTTCGATCCCATAGATCGTCATTTTCCCACGACATCTTTGGCGCGCCAGGCAGGGGGTCTTGTATTACGAATCAGTGTTCATGGTGTGAGTACCAGCCCCATCACCTTCGTCGATGGCGCCGAAGAAGAAGGGCGGAGCCACGACGGCTCCCACCACCTCCAAGCGGCCTTCCCAGGCGTCCGCTGGTGGCGCAGGCGGTGCAGCCGGCGTGGGTGCTATGGCTGGGACGGCCGGGGCAGGAGGCGCCGGCGGTGCGGGTGTCCAGCATCCCCACCATTCCGGCGATCGCAGTCACCACACCGGAGATGGCACAGACGGCTAACTCCAACAAAGTTCTGGTGAGCACAGTCACCGTAGCAATATAGTTCGAAATGGTGCAAGCCAGGACCCAGTCGCCGCGACATCTAAGGATGTAGCGGCGACGTCCAACAACGCTACGGTGGGACATGTGCCGCGACCATTGCAAGATGGGCGCGCCACGCTTCCTCGCGGTGCTGGTGGTCCTGGACAGCGTCAAGCCAGCTCTGAGCATCGTCCTCACGATGTTCAGGCGCCACCACCACCACGCCAACTCATTGGTGAGCGTGTGCCGCGGCAGCAGGTACGTGGCGGAGTTCCTGCTGGCTCTGCCAGGAGTCGAACGCCATCCCGTTCCGTGCTCCCCGCCATGTGAAAGCACATTTGCTCCCTTGGTGGTTTTGGTAATTTATGCCAACATACATGCTGTTGGACTAATGCCTCTATCTAGTGAATTTATGACAAGTTCAACAATGGCGTGGCAAGGACAAGAGGATGTGGAACCCTTAAAAATGCTAAGGACATGGATTGGCAAAAGCTCAAGACTCTACATTTTTGGTTTAGTGATCCAAGATCACATTGAGTCCATAGGAAAGCCAATACTATTAAAAGGGGATGAGGTGTTGCTTAATGGTCTTTTTGCTCAAGTGCTTAGTGACAGTACTCCAAAACCCTCAACCACTTTCTCCATCCAAATATGTCCAAATACTACATTCCAACTCGGCCCCACCGAAATTTCCTATCCGGAGCCACCGAGTTCATTTGGACTTAGCCACTGCCAAAACCCTAACAAATCGGATCCACCGATATGGATCTCGGTCCCACCGAGATGGCCTTGCCAACTCTCTATAATTTGTTGCAATTACTTCTGTCCCACCGAGTCTTGCAAATCGGTCTCACTGAGATGGCTTGCCAACTCTCTGTTGCCTTATTGCTTCACTTCGGTCCCACCGAGTTGATGCAATCGGTGCCACCGAGACGAGGTTTGCCCTAACCATTGCACATCGGTCCATCCGAGTTGTTCCAGCTGGTCCCACCGAGATTCCTAATGTTCATATCTTTTACACAGTTTGGTGCTACCGAGATTTCTGAACGGTGCCACCGAGTTGGGTCAAAAGTGTGTAACGGTTGGATTTTGTCTGGAGGCTATATATACCCCTCCACCACTTCTTACTCAGTAAGGAGAGCCATCAGAATGTGCCTACACTTCCACCATACATTTTCTGAGAGAGAACCACCTACTCATGTGTTGATATCAAGACATTCCAATCCAACCATTTGAACCTTGATTTCTAGCCTTTCCCAAGTTGCTTTCCACTCAAATCCTTCTTCCACCATAGCCAAATCTGTGATGAGTTGTTTGAGTGTTGGGGAGACTATCATTTGAAGCACAAGAGCAAGGAGTTCATCAACAACACACCGTCTATTACCTTTTGGAGTGTGGTATCTCCTAGATTGGTTAGGTGTCACTTGGGAGCCTCCTACATGATGTGGAGTTGAACCAAGGAGTTTGTAAGGGCAAGGAGATCACCTACTTCATGAAGATCTACCAGAGTGAGTCTAGTCCTTCGTGGACATAAGCCATGGTGGAATAGGCAAGGTTGCTTCTTCGTGGACCCTTCGTGGGTGGAGCCCTCCATGGACTCACGCAGCCATTACCCTCCGTGGGTTGAAACCTCCATCAACGTGGACGTATGATAGCACCACCTATCGGAACCACGCCAAAAACCACCGTGTCTTCATTGCGTATGATCTTCTATACTCTACCCCTTTACTTTCCGTACACTTGCATGCTTTACTTTTTCTGCTGCTCAATCTCTAGATATGCATGTGTAGAAAGTATTGGAGTTGCCTTAACTTGTGCCAAAATCTGCCTAAGTTCCAAGAGAAACAAAAAAACTGCAACTTTTGTCAGTTAAGTGTCTATTCACCCCCCCTCTAGACCTATCTCCTCGATCCCACAATTGGTATCAGAGCTTTGGTCTCCATTGCTTTGGTTTAATCACCATTGGAGGGAAATGGATGTGTCTACTTTGGGGAGTCTTAGACGTAGAGTGCCTATTCTCGATGGGGAGTACTACAATGCTTGGAAACATGAGATGCTTGATATCTTTGATGAATTTAACTTGAGCAAGTATATTCATAATCCTTATGTGCCCCCTATTGATCTCTTGCATCCTACTCATGAAGAGGAAATTGACATGCTTTGTAATCTTAGAACCGTCAATCTTATCATTAGAGGATTACCTAAAGTTGTGCTTCGTTGTATGCAAAACTTTGAATGTGCTTATACTCTATGGCATGAGTTGGAAAAGCGATATCCCGATTACTCTTTAAAGAATCTTGATGAGATTCTTCATAAGACTATTGCTTTTCACAAGATGAGTCCTAATGATCCTAACTTTGATGATTGCTTGTTTGAGCTTCGTGATCTTATGCGTGCTAAAGGAGATGTTGGAACCATTAGTAATATTATCATGGAAGCCATTAGAATTCATAAACTTGAACACTGTCATGATCATGAAACTAATGAATTCGTTGCCCTAGGTGATGAACATATGCATGATGATGATGATGTTGAGCATGGCTATTATGATGAGGACGAAGAATTTGATATTGAATTTGAGAAGACCATGAGGAATCTTAGTCTTATGGCAAATCTTCGAGATTACATGGCCGGAGGAAAAGAGTGGATTCTTGATAGTGGATGTACCGATCACATGACCGGAGATAGAGACATGTTTCGTGAGCTTGGTAAAAATGATGGTCCACGCAAGTATGTGACTTTTGGAGATAGCTCCAAGGGTAAGGTACTTGGCCTTGGTAAGGTGGCCATATCTAATGATAGCTCCATACAAAATGTTATGCTTGTTGAATCTCTTGGTTAAAATCTTCTTTCCGTATCTAGACTAGCCGACTTTGGTTCAATGTTCTATTTACCAAAGTAGATTGCCAAGTGTTTCGTCAAGATAATCATAATATGGTCTTTACCGGCATTCGTAGAGGTGATCTATACATTGTTGATTTCACTAAGAGAGCTCAACCTCGTACATGTTTAATTGCTAAATCTTCTAAAGGTTGGTTATGGCATAGGAGACTTGGACATGTTGGCATGCGTAACCTTGATAAACTTGTTAAAGGAGATCACATTCTTGGAGTGAAAGATGTTATATTTGACAAAGATCGACTTTGTAGTGCTTGCCAAGCAGGAAAACAAGTTGGAGGAAGACATCCCATGAAGAACATTATGACCACGAGGAGACCACTTGAGCTACTTCATATGGATCTTTTTGGTCCGAACTCCTATAAGAGTCTTGGTGGTAACTCTTTCGGTTTGGTCATTGTTGATGATTTTTCCAGATTTACGTGGGTGTTCTTTCTCGATGACAAATCGCAGGTACAAAAGATCTTCAAGAACTTCGCAAGAATGGCCCAAAATCAATTTGAAGTGAAGATCAAGAAGGTTCAGAGTAACAACGGAACGGAGTTCAAGAACGCCAATGTGGACACCTTTCTTGATGAGGAGGGTATTTCACATGAGTTCTCGGCTACGTACACACCTCAACAAAATGGAGTTGTTGAGAGGAAGAACCATACTCTTATTGAGATGGCAAGAACAATGCTTGATTAATACAAGACGCCAAAACACTTTTGGGCGGAAGCGGTTGAAACAGCTTGTCATGCAAAAAATCGACTCTACCTTCACAAGCTTCTTGGTAAAATGGCATATGAACTGCTCACTAGTAACAAACCACAAGTTGGATACTTTCGAGTATTTGGCTCAAAATGTTACATTCTTGATAAGCATCGTCGTTCAAAATTTGCTCCTAAATCTCATGAAGGTTTCCTACTTGGTTATGGATCGAACTCTCACACTTACTGTGTCTACAACAACTTCACTCGAAAAGTTGAAGAGACGGTAGATGTGAAGTTTGATGAGACTAACAGCTCGCAAGTCGAGCAATTGCCAGTTGACGTAGGAGATCAAGAACCATCGGAAGCAATCCAAGACTTGCACATTGGCAAGATTCGCCCCATGGAAGTGAAGGAGAGTACCTCGTCTATTCAAGTGGAAGCCCCAACTTCACATCAAGGTGAACAACAAGTTGATATGGAGGCATCCACAAGTGGAACACATCAAGACGATGGGAATGAGGAAGTGCAACAAGATGATCCACCTCAACCTCCTTCTCCACCTCCACAAGCGAACAACGACAACATCAACGAAGAAGAAGAAGAAGATGATGAGGAAGCCTCACCACAACCGAAGCAAAAGCTACCTCGAGTTAGAGCAAGAATCGACAAGAATCATCCCATCGAACAAATACTTGGAGATATCCAATCCGGGAGAATCACTCGCTCTAAAACTCGTTTAGCTAACTTTTGTGAGCATTACTCATTCATCTCTAGTGTTGAACCTTTGAAGGTGGAAGATGCTCTCAAGGACCCCGATTGGGTGAATGCAATGCACGAGGAGCTACACAACTTTGAGAGGAACCAAGTTTGAACATTGGTTGAGAAGCCTGAAGATGAGCAAAACATTATTGGAACCAAACGGGTGTTTTGGAATAAGCAAGATGAAGATGGACAAGTCGTACGCAACAAGGCTCGTCTCGTAGCACAAGGTTACACACAAGTCGAAGGTATGGACTATGGTGAGACCTATCCCCCGTTGCAAGACTTGAGTCAATTCACATTTTACTTGCTTATTCCAATCACCATGATATCACTCTTTACCAAATGGATATTAAAAGTGCTTTCTTAAATGGTGAGATTGAGGAGGAAGTGTATGTTAAACAACCTCCCGGCTTTGTGAATCCCAAGAAACCTAATCATGTTTACAAACTTCGTAAAGCTCTTTATGGTCTTAAACAAGCCCCTAGAGCTTGGTACAAATGCTTGACAAAGTTTCTTCTTGAAAAAGGCTTTGAAATTGGGAAAATTGATTCAACTCTGTTCACTAAGAGGGTTAATGGAGAATTATGTGTATGCCAAATTTATGTTGATGATATTATCTTTGGATCTACTAACCCCTCATTTAGTGAAAAGTTTGGAAGGTTGATGTTGGAAAAGTACGAGATGTCTATGATGTGTGAACTCAAATTCTTTCTTGGTTTGCAAATCAAGCAAACTAAGGAGGGTACCTTTGTTTCTCAAACAAAGCATACCAAGGACTTGTTCAAGAAGTTCAACATGCAAGAAAGTAAAGGTATGAAAACCCCCATGCCCATGAGAGGACATCTTGACTTGACCAAGGATGGCAAACCGGTTGATCAAAAGGTTTATCGATCTATGATTGGTTCATTGCTATATCTATGTGCCTCCCGTCCCGACATTATGCTAAGTGTGTGCATGTGTGCACGATACCAAGCAGCACCAAAAGAGTGTCACCTTAAGGCTGTGAAAAGAATTGTGAGATACTTGTTACATACACCAAACTTTGGCATATGGTATCCCAAAGGATCTTCTTTTAATCTTGTTGGCTATTCCGATTCGGACTATGCCGGTGACAAGGTTGATAGAAAATTCACTTCGGGTACATGTCAATTTCTTGGAAGATCTCTTGTGTCTTGGTCCTCCAAGAAACAAAACTCGGTATCTCCATCTACTGCCGAAGCGGAATACATTGCCGCGGGATCATGTTGTGCTCAATTACTATGGATGACACAAACTCTTAAAGACTATGGTGTGCATGTGAGACATGTACCATTACTATGTGACAATGAGAGTGCTATTAAGATTGCACACAGTCCCGTGCAACATTCTCGAACTAAGCATATTGAGGTTCGTCACAACTTCATTCAAGATCATGTTGAGAAAGGTGACATTGACCTTAAACATGTTCATACCGACAAACAATTGGTGGACATCTTTACCAAACCCCTTGATGAGAAAGTGTTTTTTCACTTGAGAAGTGAGTTGAACATCATTGATGCTTCAAACGTGAACTAGAGGTTCATGTGGATGCATACAAGGGCATGAGCATTCTTGACAAATCCATGATACTTCCATGATCATTTAATATCTTGGACATTTTGCTCCCTTGTATTGTATCTAACCTTTTTGTAGATACTTGGACAAGCTTCATGTCACAAGATTGCATCTCACTCTTATCTTGAGCAATCTTGTATAACTCAAGTATCAACAATTGTTGGTGGAACAAGGAACAAGACACCTAAACATATCCTTTGACAACTTTTGAGTTATGCTTCATTCTTGTCATTTTGGATATGCATGTTGTTCCTTGCAAATCTAACCCATGTAGGAAGATGAACTACAAATGATGGGATAGCTCCAACTTCAACTCATGAGCATCCACTTCAAGTTCAACTACATGATGGACATCACCACCAAATCCCAATGTAAGTGCTCACATCTTAGAGAAGCTTTACTCAAAGACATGAGCCAAAGCAATTCAACAAGATGTGAATACATTGAAATGCTTAAAGGAAAAATGGCAACCCCATTTTGAGCTTAAACGATGAGTATGACCTATGATCAAATGTTCTCACTTGACTCCTAAGTCAATATACTCTAACATAGGTGACCTAGTCGCCGACCCATCTAGATGAAGTTCTCTAGTGTTTCTTTTGATGTTTTTCTTCTTGCTAGAGTGTTTATTTTTCAAAAAAAAACTTCATCTAGATGTTTCTTTGCTTCTTTACTGTGTTTCTTTTCTTTTAGTTAGTTTCGCAGCTAATTCCTTGCAAATCTTTGTGAAAATTCCGTTGCCTACTGAGCTGAGTTGACAAAAAGTTCCTTTGCACCAAACTCGGTTCCACCGAATAGATTCAACTCGAAGTCACCGACTTTGCTGCCCTAAGGAGCTTTCTATCAAATATTTTCTGAGTTTTTCTACTCCAGCTCCACTCAATGATTCTTATCCTCTACTTGCATCTAGAGCCACTCAATGGCTAGATGTGTTTCTCAAGGACCAAACCCACTTGACCAACAACCTTGAAGTCCCTTCTTGGAAATTGATGTCAAAGGGGGAGAGAGGAATACATCAATGCTTATAATTACAAGCTCTTCTTTGTAAAAAGGAGAAACAGATGCATCTTACAAGAGGAGAGAATGAGATGTTACATGTTTCTAAGAGGGGAGAAACATGATTTCAGTGTTTTTAATATTTTTGATTGCTTTAGTTTTCTCACCCTACCTGCTCCCAATATCCAATGTCAGATTCAGGGGGAGAGGAAGTTTTTGAAGGGGAGACAACTATTTCTTTCTTTTGGGGACATGTCTGCTTCGAAGAAGTATTCACCTAGTGATACTCTCTTCTACATGTCATCCCAATCTTGGTTTCTTGTTGATCTTGTGTCTTTTCTTGAAGAAGTTATCTTGTGTTATCTAACCTTGTTTTCTCAAGTGTATTTCTTCAGGTGCTTGATCAAGAACTTCAAGGTAAGTATATGCATCACACCCATGTACATGATGACCTCTTGCTAGTATATCCTTTTTGCAAGAAGATAATCATGAACATGTGGATACCCAAATGATATATATATTGCTCTGATGCATGTAGCCAAGATACATGTTGCATGTATATTTCCCATGTGATACCATCATTCTCTGTGCGCATCTTCAAGGAGAGCTCATACATGTTACATGCTTTTCTTCAAAGCTTTCATACAAACTTCTGCTAAATCTTTATTTGAAGCTTTGATGTATGTTGTCATGAATTACCAAAAAGGGGGAGATTGAAAGCACATTTGCTCCCTTGGTGGTTTTGGTAATTTATGCCAACATACATGCTGTTGGACAAATGCCTCTATCTAGTGAATTTCAGACAAGTTCAACAATGGCGTGGCAAGGACAAGAGGATGTGGAAACCTTCAAAATGCTAAGGACATGGATTGGCAAAAGCTCAAGACTCTACATTTTGGTTTAGTGATCCAAGATCACATTGAGTCCATAGGAAAGACAATACTATTAAAAGGGGATGAGGTGTTGCTTAATGGTCTTTTTGCTCAAGTGCTTAGTGATAGTACTCCAAAACCCTCAACCACTTTCTCCATTCAAATATGTCCAAATACTACATTCCAACTCGTCCCCACCGAAATTTCCTATTCGGAGCCACCGAGTTCATCTGGACTTAGCCACTGCCAAAACCCTAACAAATCGGATCCACCAATATGGATCTCGGTCCCATCGAGATGGCCTTGCCAACTCTCTGTAATCAGTTGCAATTACTTCAGTCCCAACGAGTCTTACAAATCGGTCTCACCGAGATGGCTTGCCAACTCTCTATTGCCTTATTGCTTCACTTCGGTCCCACCGAGTTGATGCAATCGGTGCGACCGAGACGAGGTTTGCCCTAACCATTGCACATCGGTCCATCTGAGTTGTTCCAGTCAGTCCCACCGAGATTCCTAACGTTCATATATTTTACACAAATCGGTGCTACCGAGATTTCTGATCGGTGCCACCGAGTTGGGTCAAAAGTGTGTAACGGTTGGATTTTGTCTGGAGGCTATATATACCCCTCCACCACTTCTTACTCAGTAAGGAGAGCCATCAGAACGTGCCTACACTTCCACCATACATTTTCTGAGCGAGAACCACCTACTCATGTGTTGAGATCAAGACATTCCAATCCAACCATTTGAACCTTGATTTCTAGCCTTTCCCAAGTTGCTTTCCACTCAAATCCTTCTTCCACCATAGCCAAATCTGTGAGGAGTTGTTTGAGTGTTGGGGAGACTATCATTTGAAGCACAAGAGCAAGGAGTTCATGAACAACACACCGTCTATTACCTTTTGGAGAGTGGTGTCTCCTAGATTGGTTAGGTGTCACTTGGGAGCCTCCTACATGATGTGGAGTTGAACCAAGGAGTTTGTAAGGGCAAGGAGATCGCCTACTTCGTGAAGATCTACCTGAGTGAGGCTAGTCCTTCGTGGACGTAAGCCATGGTGGAATAGGCAAGGTTGCTTCTTCGTGGACCCTTCGTGGGTAGAGCCCTCCATGGACTCGCGCAGCCGTTACCCTCCGTGGGTTGAAGCCTCCATCAACGTGGACGTACGATAGCACCACCTATCGGAACCATGCCAAAAACCACCGTGTCTTCATTGCGTTTGATCTTCTATACTCTACCCCTTTACTTTCCGTACACTTGCCTGCTTTACTTTTTCCGCTGCTCAATCTCTAGATATGCATGTGTAGAAAGTATTGGAGTTGCCTTAACTTGTGCCAAAATCTGCCTAAGTTCCAACAGAAACAAAAAAACTGCAACTTTGGTTGGTTAAGTGTCTATTCACCCCCCTTCTAGACCTACATCCTCGATCCCACACCATGCCAACCACGGTGGCAGAAGCCATGGCGCGGGTTCAAGTGCTTTTGAACTTCCCACTAGCTCCAGATAAGATGGACGAATGGAGGGCCACCATCCAGAGTCTCATCAATTTTGTCGATCCCAGCAAAACACAGGAGGTGGGACCCTCTAGACGACCACCCACAGTGCCGGCAGGACCAACTGGCTGCCGTGCCGGAGACGGTGCGTCAACGGTGTAGTCACCTCCACGTCAACATCCACAGCGGCAGCAAGCTTGCCGATCGGATGACCAGGACGCAATGTCCATGACATCGTCGGATCCGCGGGGCCGCCAAGACCAGCGCCAAGTGCTCCATGAACGGCGCGTCGAGGACGCCCGTACGAAGATCGAGTGGCGCCGGGAGGCACGCCGTCTATCAGATGACCGTGCTGGGCCGGCAGTAGACGTGCCTGTGCCAGGGTACTCTGGGTGTTTACCTTATGAGGTAGGCTGCCTAGTGTTTAGTCGTGAGTTGCGGCAGGTTTGCTGGCCGTCCACCCGTGCCTTAAAGCTAGAGCTGCCCGAAAGATACGACGGCATGCTCAGTCCGTCAGTGTTCCTTGGTATCTACACCATTGCGGTGCAAGCTGTCGGGGGGCAGGACGACAAGATACTGGCCAACAACTTTCCGTTGGTGCTCAAGCCCAACGTCAGATCGTGGTTGATGAAGTTGCCAGAGGGCTCCATTTCTTCTTGGTCGGATCTATGCCATTGCTTCGTTGGTGCTTACCAGGGTGGCCACAAGCTCCCTGATCAAGCTAGTGATCTGCACGTGATACCCCAGAGGGATGGCGAGCCCCTCCACAAGTATATACAAAGGTTCAACCGTGTGCACCACAACATCCCCGATGTTCATCCCGCAGCTGTGTGTGCTGGGTTCCACACGAACGTGTGCAACCGCAGAATGCGGTCTGAGATGAACATCGAGAAGGTGAGAACCACCAACGAGCAGTACGCTTTGGCAGTTAAGTGTGCACGTGCTGACATAGGGAGGCGACTCCCTGGGGAAGATCCTGGCGCCGAAGTCGACTCTGAGGACGACGACACCGATGACGCATCGACCCAACAGAAGAAGAATAGGAAGCATAACAGAAAGCGCAAGGGTAAGATTGTAATGGCCGTCAAAAGCCCCGGTGACGCCAACACCGCCAAGAAGCCCAAGTCAGAAAGCCCCGGCAAGGAGGTTGCCAGATGCGCTGATTGTCGGGAGGCTGCGGTAGGCGACAAGGGCGGCAAGACTGGTGGGCAGTATTGCAAGATCCACCATACCAAGGGCCACGATCTCCAGGAGTGCCGGCAAGTGGAGTAGCTTGTCGAAAAGCAGAAAGTTGAATACGAGAAGCGCGACAAGGAGAAGGGCCAAGATGGTGCCGGTGGGTCAGGCAAGCAGAACCGTGGTGGCCGAAGGGGCCGCCGCGGTAATGTCAAGCAGCCAAAAGGGAAGGCCGCTCAGGGCCAAAAAGAAGATGATGATGATGAGGAGGAAGATGGGTCCGACAAGGAGTTCCAGAATGCAATGGACGCCATGTGTGTTGATGGAGACGCATCTTTGCACTCCTCGCACCAGCGACTAAAGTTGTGGGTCCGCGAGGTGAATGCCGCAGAGCCGGTGATGGAAGCACAGAAGCCACTCAAGTGGTCGCACATGCCCATCGTCTTTGACGCCGAGGATCACCCTGATCGCACCACCGCGGTCGAGTGTTTGCCATTGTTGGTTTCGCCAACAATCCGCAACCTCAAGGTGACAAAGATGCTGGTTGATGGTGGGGCCGGCTTGAACTCAATCTCTCCCGATGTGATCAAGAGGCTGCATATCCCCGACAAGGATCTCGCAGAAATAGGCAATTTCCAAGGGATCAGTCCGGGGAGGAACAAGCCAAAGGGCCAAGTACATTACCGGTCACGTTCGGTAGCGAGCTCAATTACCGGGCGGAGAAGATTGTCTTCGACGTCGTCAAGATGCCGCTGCCGTACAATGGGATTCTGGGCCGCCCAGCACTGGCAAAATTCATGGTTGCGTCGCATTACATGTACAATGTCATCAAGATGCCGGGGCCGATGGGCGTTCTCACCATCAAGTCCAACCAGAAGGATGCAATCATTTGCACGGACAAGCTCTACCGGGAGGCAGTGGCAGCATCTACTGTGGAGGCACCTGCTCCTGCCGGCAAAGCTCCCGGGGAGGAAAGAAGAAGAACACTGGCAAGAACTCTGATAAGGACTCTGGGAAGCGCACTTTAGAGTGAAGCACGCCTGTTGAGGACATACCAGAGAGCTCTACCGTCAAGAGCAAGAAAGCCAAGGCCTCTACACCGGCGACCAAGCAAGTCTCTAGAAGGGGAGATGGGACGAGTGACACTTTTTCCATAAGTGCCACTCTCAGTGACAAATAGGAAAGCGTGCTCGTTGCCTTTCTACGAGCGAATGTCAGTGTGTTTACCTGGCAAGCATCTGACATCCCCGGTGTTCCTAGGGAGGTAATTGAGCACCACCTTGCTGTCTGCCCTCATGCAAGACCCGTCAAGAAGAAGGTCAGAAAGCAAGCCTTGGAGCGGCAAGAGTCTATTGTCGAAGAGATCAAGAAGCTAGAAGCAGCAGGCCTGGCCAGAGGAGTGCTACACCCCACGTGGTTAGCCAATCCAGTGGTAGTGCGCAAGGTGAATGGGAAGTGGAGGCTTTATATAGACTTCACTGATATAAATAAAGCCTGTCCAAAGGACCCTTTCCCCTTGCCGTGCATCGACCAGATTGTAGACTCCACTGCCGGCTGTGAGTTACTCTCTTTTCTTGATGCCTATTCTGGTTATCATCAGATCTTTATGGCCAAGGAAGATGAGGAGAAAACGGCGTTCATCACCCCGTGTGGCACGTACTGCTTTTTGCGTATGCCTTTCGGGTTGAAGAGTGCCAGGGCAACATTTGCCAGAGCAGTTCAGATCGGTTTTGAGCCACAACTGCACAGAAATGTAGAAGCCTACATGGATGACATTGTGGTCAAAACGAGAGACAAGTCAACACTGGTCCAAGATTTGGAAGAAACATTTGCAAACTGGCACAAACTCAACTTGAAGCTCAACCCCGAGAAGTGCGTGTTCGGTGTTCCGTCCGGCAAGCTTCTTGGTTTCTTTGTATCTCAGAGAGGGATTGAAGCCAACCCCGACAAGATCAAAGCAATTGAGCAGATTGAAGCACCTAGACGCGTCAAGGACGTCAGGCGTCTTGCCGGCTGTGTTGCCGCTCTCAGCACGTTCATCTCTAAATTGGTAAAGCACGCCTTGCCATTTTTCAAAATATTGAAAAAGGCAGGCCCAGTGAACTGGGCTTCGGAAGCGGAGGCCGCGCTCCAAGATTTGAAGGAGTACCTGTCCTCTCCGCCAGTCCTAGTTGCACCTAGGCCACAAGAGATGTTGCTGCTATACTTAGCGGCAATGAATCAAGTGGTTAGTGCTGCACTTGTGGCTGAAAGAAAGGCAGATGAAGAGGAGGTAGCAGCCGTAGAGTCATGACCCGACAAGCCAGAATCTTCTCCAGCAAGGTCAGGTGACGACAAGCCAGAGATTGTGCAAGCAAGTGAGCCAGATCAACCGGTCGTGCAGAAGAAGAAGATGGTGCAGCGCCCAGTCTACTTTGTCAGCTCCCTCCTGCAAGGGGCTAGGTCAAGGTATTCTGGTGTGCAGAAGTTGCTCTTTGGCGTTCTCATGGCCTCAAGGAAGCTGCGCCACTACTTTCAAGCACACCAAGTCACCGTCGTCACTCGCTTTCCTTTGCAACGAATTTTGAGAAATCAAGAAGCTACCGGCAGGACTGTGGAGTGGGCATTGGAGCTGTCAAGTTTTGATTTGAAGTTTGAGAGTACCTCAACAATTCAGAGCAGGGCTTTGGCAGAATTCACTGCAGAATGGACCCCAACGCCAGACGGAGAAATCCCAGAGACCTCTCTCCCTGGCAAGGAAACTGTTGACAATTGGATCATGTACTTTGACAGTGCTTTCACGCTGAAAGGCGCCGGTGCCGGCGTGCTGCTTATAGCACCCACCAGAGAGCACCTCAAGTATGTGCTTGAGATGCACTTTCCTAGGGAGCAGGCCACAAACAACACTACTGAGTACGAGGGATTGCTTGTCGGCCTACGCATTGCAATTGACCTTGGTATTCGAAAGTTGATTATCAGAGGCAACTGGCAGCTTGTGGTGAGGCAGTTCAACAAGGATTACCAGAGCCCTTTGATCGAGGCATATGTTGATGAAGTGAGGAAGTTGGAAGAGCACTTTGATGGTCTACAAGTAGAGCACGTTCCCCGTGCCCAGAATTGGATTGCCGATGACCTGTTAAAGCTTGCCGCCCAAAAGATGCATGTGGAACCAGGGACTTTTGTGCTCTATCTGACTCAGCCATCCATTACACAATCGAGGATGGCGAAGAAGAGAAACCAAGGCGTTGGTGGTTACTTTCCGGCAGCGCTACCGACAGCCGCCAAGAAAGTAGATACCACTGACAAGATACCCTTAGCCGGTGAGCCGCAGCTTCTGGCAAGCCAGATTCTTGCCGTCGAGGCAAGCACTCCCGCAGAGGAAGAAGTACCTATAGTCCTTGTCATTGACCACAGGCTCTGGCATGGGCGCAGCCAATTGTCCAATACCTTCAGACAGGAGATCTTCCTGATGAGCAGGAAGACGCAGAAAGAGTAGCTCGCCAATCAAGGATGTACAAATTTGTTGACAACATTTTGTACAAGAAAAGACCAAACAGGGTGAAATTGAAGTGCATCTGCCGGGAGAATGGACAGAGGCTTTTGGAAGAGATGCATGAAGGAATGTGTGTCTCTCATATTGGGTCGCATGCGCTTGTTGGCAAGGCATTCCGTCAAGGATTCTACTAGCCGACAGCCCTTCAAGACGCCTTGGCGGTGGTCATCAGGTGCGAAGCATGCCAGTTCCACTCCAAGGACATCCACCAGCCAGCTCAAGCCCTCCAAACCATCCCTCTCTCCTGGCCTTTCTTGGTCTGGGGGCTCGACATCGTCGGCCCCTCTACCCGTGCTACCTGGGGCTTTGAATTCTTGTATGTTGCAATCGACAAGTTTACAAAGGGGCCTGAGGTAGAGCCAGTGAGAAAGGTGACGGCACAGTCAGCCATCAAGTTCCTCAAAGGATTGGTTGCTCGTTTTGGTGTACCCAACAGGATCATCACCGACAACGGCACCCAATTCACGAGCCGCGCCTTCACAACATATTGCCAAGAACTTGGAAACAAGATCTGCTACGCATCTATTGCTCACGCAAGGAGCAATGGACAAGTAGAGAGGGCAAATGCAGAAGTGCTGCGTGGTCTCAAGACCAGAACTTTCAACAGGCTGCACAAGTGTGGAAGGCGCTGCGTGGAAGAGTTGCCGGCGGTTCTTTAGTCAATCAAAATGACACCAGGTCGAGCCACTGGCTAGACACCCTTCTCCCTTGTTTATGGTGCAGAAGTGGTGCTCCCCACGAAACTCAGATATGGGTCACCTCGAGTCTTAGCCTTCGATGAGGAGGATCTAGATGAGCTACGGCAAGATGCTACCACGCTCCTTGAGGAAGATTGTTTCCGGGCTGCTATCCATGCTGCACGGTACCAGCAAGCTTTGCACCACTACCATAGCCACAAAGTGAATGCCAGGAACCTTGAGGAAGGCGACCTTGTTCTTCATTGGATTCAGTCCATGAAGGGTCAAAACAAGTTGACGCCGAAGTGGGAAGGCCCTAACCGGGTGGTATGAGTCACTAGGCCTGGCGCAGTCCGCCTAGAGACCGAAGATGGCACTCCGGTGCTCAACTCATGGAATATTGAGCATCTTCGCAAGTTTTACCCGTAAGGCGCGGTTGCCGGGCTGCCCAGCAACCTCTTTTGTACAAGTTTGCCGGCAAGGCATGTAATCCTTTGTACAGAGCCGGGCGCAGATCCCATGCACAATGAATAAAAGTTAAGTCTTTCGCAAATCTTTGTCAAAGTACATATTTATTTATATGTTGCAGGCAGTGTTGTGCTACATCTTACCTTGCATAGGATGATTAACGAACCGTCAAGGTTCTAGCCTCCTCTTTTCTCTTCTTTCTTTTCCTCAAAGGACAGAAGGGTTCCTCGCGTGCAAATTTCCCAGGGGGGAGTAATGGTATGGATACCAGGTGACGTTCAAGATATCATTCTATGACAAGAAGTACAACAAAGGAAAAGCTAAGTTGAAAACTTTGAAATAAATTCTTTGATGTAGTTGCAATTTCTCCATGAATGATTTTGGCCTTTGTATGAGAAATCCCCACGCTAAGGAACCTTGTCGTGATCAGCTACGCTCTTACTTTGTTTCGAGTCTGCTCAACACCTTAAGTGTAACAGGCCAAGACCGAGACCTCCATTATTTTGTGTTATGCTCATGCTTGCATTGCTTGTGATGTATGTTTGTTTTATTTTGTTTAGCATCATGCATCATAATCATCATTGTTTGTTGTTTGCATACTTAATTTTCGTGTTGTGCTCTTGTGTGGACTCCTTCTCCTCATCTTCAGTGCTGTTCCATCTTGCTCATTTCCATATATACCATCATCAAGTGCAAGACCCCTATCACTAGCTTCTCCCTTTCAGTTCCACCCATTTACTGCACGTGACATTTTCTCTGTCCCAGATAAATGTTCACTATGTTCCTAAAACCCCGAAACCATGAAGTGACCCTCTCCTCCAAATTTCCGTCCATTTGGAATTATTTTGGTTGGATTCAAAATTCATGCAAGTTTGAATTTAATTCAAACTTGTCTTAATTTTCTATCTTTAAAATTACCAAACACAATTTTATTAAGTTGTGCATAATTCCAGGTTTCCAGATATATTTTTGCTCTCCCAAATTCGCCTCCTAAATCCCTGTGCATTTCTCTCTTTGTTCTGTTTTAATTAAATGGAAGAAGAAGGAGAGAGAGAGAGAGGTAGCAGTCTAGCCAGCAGCCCAGCCAGGCCAGCCCATTTGCATCAAGGCCTAGCCGGGCCTCTCTTATCCCCCAGGCGATCGAACCCTAGCTCCCTCCCGAATCCCGATCGACCCCCAGTGCCTCCACTCTCTCCGCCATGAAACCCTCCTTCCTCCTGGTGCTGCCTCACACACTCAGAGAGAGGGCAGCGCCGCACCCTCGTCCCGATCCCCACGCCGAGCCGCCATCCGCACCTCGCCGCCGTTGTGCTCCGGCGCCCCAGCCAGTCGCAACTCCCTCCCGGCCTCCTTCTTGCCCTCGTGCACCGCGCCCGTCTTCCCGAGCTCCGGGCTCATCCATGTCCGCCCCACCCCGTGCCCCGCGGCCTTGCCCTTCCTCTCGCCGCCGCGCCACCTTGCCTTGCTGCTGCGCCTCACCGCCGAGCCGTGCCACGCCCGCGCGTTCCGCCGTCTTCTTCGCTTCGGAGAGGCCGCCGCCCGCCGGCGTCGAGCGTCGCCCCTCCCGGCCTCCTCCTTGTTACTCCCAGTGCCGGCGACCCCTCCGACCACCCCGCTGCATCGCGCCGCTGCTCAACCACCGCGCCACCCACACCGTTCCCTGCGCTCGCGCCGCCCCTCACCCCTGCCTTCGTTGTGAGCTGTCCCGAGGAGAGGAGCTCCTCGTGTGCCTCCCTGTCGCTGCTCTGCTGCTCCCCTACTCCGAGCTCGCCCATGGCGGCACTGCTCCGCCTCTCGCCGGCCTCCGGTGACCCCTGCTCAAGCCGGCCGCCTTCTTGTGTTGCTGCCGCTGGACACAAGACCTGCAGCTCCCACACCTCCTTGTGTGTCCTACACGTAGCCTCCAGCCCGAGCTGTTGTCGTGGACGCAACCTCCCCGAACAGGAGCAATTTGGATCGCCAAGTACCCCCTCGGGTTTCGTTAAAACCGTCATGTCCGACACCGAGTACGACTACACGATGACCCCAAACGTCTATGCCGTGTGCAACTACCATTTCCCGTGGATTTCGCCAAGTACCTCTACGCACGGAAACCCCAAGTTCGACTACCACATCGGATCACCAAGTTCAACGATGACCCGCGAGGAACATGGATACGTCAAGTTCCTCTCCGAACGTGCACCACTACCGCCGCCGTGCATTTTGCCAAGTACCACTACTTCCACGACGATCCGCGAACAACTACACCTCAACGAACTTGTTCCGCTCCGAATGCACACTTTGAAGGTATAACCACCGAGACGACCGCCCGTGTTCGCATCGTGTTCGAATTGCTTCATGCACGTTCCCCATTTCCATGCCACCGACACGTGGGAACCCGGTAACCGGGATCACCCCACCATCTCTTGCATGTTCCGAACATCCGCACACTTGTTCCTCGTTTGCACTGGTATCTACGAGTTACCGGAACTGGAATGTTGCCGTGACATCATTTCCTTTATCGTCGCCGTGGCACCCATTTCTTTCCGTCATGGCGACAAATGCCCCATGTCCTTTTATGCCACCTTTTTCATAAAAAATTGCATATAACTTGAATTTGTCATCCGCATCATGATAACAACATTTAAAATGTTTAAATTGTTGTTTGCATTAATTTGCATAAATAACTTGTTAAAATGGTTTATTTCATAATTAAATAACCGTAGCTCCGAATTAAATAAACTTTATATGTAAATGGTCTAGAAAAATGTGTAGATTAACAGGGTGCAATTTATTTTCCTGTTTAACAACAATAAAATATGGTTTTAGGAAGAACAGTACCAATTTCGAAAATTACATATGGGGATTTTCCAGAATTGTTCTTGGTTGTTTCCGGCCTCATTTAAATTGCCTAGATAGGTAGATTGTTTATGCTTGACCTTTTGCCATGTTAACCAACATTTAATCTTGATGAGTAGCATAAACGGGATTGAACTAAATAATTGTTGTGGAGTTTCGTCAATACGCAACTCGTTGCATATTGATCTTCACTTAATGTGTAGTATTTGATTGATGAATTTTGCCATGCCATGCATCTTTAAACTTGACATGCATCCTACTTGGTTGTGCATCATGCCATGATTATGTGTTGTGTGTTTACCATGTTGTTTGCTTCTTTCCGGTTGTGCTTCTTCTCGATAGCCCCGGTTATGTTGCGAAGTGTGAGGATTCGTTCGACTACGTTCCGTTCGACTACTTCACGGATTCGGTCTTCTTCCTAGCGGGATTTCAGGCAAGATGATCATTACCTTGGATACCACTACTATCTTTGCTTGCTAGTTGTCTCGATGCTATCGCTATGTCTCGCTACCTATCACTTGTTTGTCAGCCTCCCAAAATGCCATGATACAGCCTCTAACCTCCACTGCCCAGCAAACCGTTGTTTGGCTATGTTACCGCTTTGCTCAGCCCCTCTTATAGCGTTGCAAGTTGCAGGTGCAGTTGCAGTTTGTTCCACGTTGGGACATGGATATCATGGGATATCACAATATCTCTTATTTAATTAATGCATCTATATACTTGGCAAAGGGTGGAAGGCTCGGCCCAACATTGGTACTCCATTTGCCTAATAACAACTAAAACTTGCATAGGGACTTTCCGGACCCCGAGGATAATTAATCAACAACCCCGGGCCAGTGCTCCTCATGAGTGTTGGTCCAAACTAGAGCAGCTTGCAGCGCCGCCCGGGGCAACTCATGGACTTGGTCGTTGTAACCATAGCTCATCCACCGTGTCCTGAGAACGAGATACGCGGCTCCTATCGGGATCGTTGACACGTCGGGAGGTCTTGCTGGTTTAGTTTTACCTTTACGAGTGGCTTGTCCACCGGAATTCCTTATCGTAAGCATCGTGTTATCATGGTGTGAGGATGTTTCATCGGATGCGTGTGGTAATTTATAATGGACTACTTGGAGCACCCCTGCAGGGTTAAATCTTTCGGAGAGCCGTGCCCGCGGTTATGTGGTGACTTGGAAATTTATAACCTCCGGTTGTAGAGAACTTGACACTAAATTTAATTAAAATACACCAACCGTGTGCGTAACCGTGATCGTCTCTTCTTGTGAGGTTTGAACCAGGAAGTGAACACGGTGGGGTTATGTTTGTACTCGTAAGTAGGTGTTCAGGATCACTTCTTGATCATTATTAGTTTGCGACTGCTATGCGTAGTTCACTCTCCTTATTCTTGTACTCGCAAGTTAGCCACCATACAATGCTTAGTGCTTGCTGCAGCCTCACCACCTTACCCTTCCATACCCATTTAAGCTTTGATAGTCTTGTTACCCATGGTTATGGGATTGCTGAGTCCTCGTGGCTCACAGTTTACTACAACAACAGGTGTAGGTACAGGTAATGCGATGATTTGACGTGAGAGCGATGCGCGTTTGCTTTTGGAGTTCTTCTTCTTCGTCGATCTTGGGATAGGTTCCGGGTCGGCAGCCTGGGCTAGCAGGGTGGATGTCATTCGTGTTTTTTGTTTGTTTATTTTCATCTGCAGTCGGATTCTGCTCTTCTGTATGGTGTTTGCTATGTACTAATGTATTCGTGAGATGATTGTATGTATTTGTATGTATCCCCATCTATTATGTACATGGTACGATGTAATGATATCCACCTTGCAAGCATCTTCAATATGTGCTTCTACTCTTGGTGGGACCTCCGAGTTCCTCAAGAATAGGATCGCATATTGGGCATGACATTAAGTGGCTGCGTTGTGATCGTCAAGTGTAACCTTGCCAGCAGCGGCACTTCCGGCAAGCTGCTAAGGACCCATTCCTCAAGTGCTCGCGGCAAGAGTGCGCGCACCGGCAAGATTCCGGCAAGCGTAGGGTATCGAAATCATGCAAAGATAGAATAAGACAAGAGGAATAGCATGCATACATCCATTCAAAACACAAGTTATATTACATCAATACCATAGTGTGGATCTAACTTAAGATGAATCTGTCTTTTACATGATCTTACATGTGGCAAGGTGTGACTACAAGTCTAGTTTGTGACCCCACCCTCTGTCCTGGGGATCTGGCCAACCCAATCGGCGATGGGCGCGACGAGCTCTTCGGTGATCCTGGTGTGGGCTCCCCTCGGAAGACTGATGAAGACTTTGGTGAGATCAATGCCTGGGTTCCGGTATGGTACCTTGACGAGCACCTTGAAGAGTTCATCCCGGCAAAGCTTGCGGGATTCACTGGCAAGGTATGCAGCTCGAGCCTGGTGATGCTTCTCCAGCGCCTCGATCAAGCTTTCAAAGAAGAGTGTGAGCCTGGCACTCGCGGTGTCCCCTTCAGCGATGGAGTAGTGGTACTCCGGCAAGTCCATGGCAGACAGTTGTGCAGAAAGGTTCTCCGCGGCAACCACAAGACGATTAGTCCAGAGCTTGTAGGCATTCTTGAGCTCATTAAAAGTGTTGGCGGTGCTCGCGACAAAGGCCTTCTCGTCTTGGAGGTCCTTCGTCAAGATCTTCTCATGCTTTTTGGCTTCATCAAGAGACTTCTCCAAGGCGGTCAATTTCATCTTGTGATCTTCAATCGTGTCAGTGGCCTTGGTGAGCTCTTGGTTCTTGGCAGATACTCAGGTTTGCAGCTCCGCCAAGGTGTGAGTTGCCTTCTCTGCATCTGCTTTGAGCGCCAAGATCTCCTTGCCGTTGGCAGCGATATCTGTTTCGAGCGCTCGCACCTTGCCTTCTAGCTCAATCTTGGTGGCCTCTGCAGCTTCGGCAGCATCGACGGCCTCCCTGATCTTGATGGCATGCTTTGTAGCTTGAGCTTCCATGGCCTCTTTGTGCTTATGCTCCAGCTCCCGGGTTTGCTGTGAGATGAGGGCCTGGATCTCATTATCTTTGCCGCGAAGCGTAGCGGCAAGCTCTTCTTCATGAGTGTCAAGGCCAACCTTGGTTGCCGCTATCCTCTGCGCAGCCTCCTCATGTGCCTTGTCGACTTCAGCTTTTCCAAGACAAACTATTCCTTGGCCTTGGCGAGCTGGGTGTGTTATTCTTGGAGATCCTGGAGGCATTCTGCATACAAAATCTGCATTTCCTCCACACGCTTCTTGAACTCCTCCTCCACCTTGTCAAGGACGGCAACCCTGTAATCCAAGCTCTCGGTACGGCTGAGGTAGCATGCCTGAAGCTTCTAAAAATTCATGACCATGGCCTTGAGGAGCTGCTATTCTTTAGTCTCGTTGGTGTTGGCATGCGGCTCATCAATGACTTCAAGCCCAGCAGCGGCGATGATTTCATCATCCAAGGCTTCTTCCGTGGGCGCCCGATGCTTGACGTACCAGGGAGGCTGACGAAGAAGTTGTCGCCAACCTTCAGGTATCTGCTTGAGAAGTGCTCCTCAGATGTCGAAGGGTGGTCGTCCGCGACCGCCTTGCCGATCAGGAACGCCCTCATGGCCAAGTCAGCGCTTGGCGCTCCTGTGACAGGGATGTCCTTAGTGGCCTCGACACTCTTGTTGCCGCCCTCTTCGGCGGCATCCTTGGCGACCTCTTCGTGAGCGGCCTTGGCGGCCTCCTCATTAGTCCTCCTGATGGCCTCATCAGTAGCAATGTTGTTGGCCTTGTGTAACACCCCAAAAATAATTTCTTTTGAGTATCAAAATCTTTTCTTTAAAAGAAAAAAATGATTTGGATCATTATGGCTCTATTTCTTCTTTCTTCTGTTTTGAAAACCATTTTAAGTTTCATTTGGGTTTTTAAAATTTTGAAGATTGGGTTCTGATTTGTTGGTTTCTTATTTGAATAAATATTTTATAGGACCAAAAATCTTTCTCTTTTAGAATAAACTTTTTAATGATTAATTATTTCAAAGGGAAGGTCCATTTCATCTCTTTCAAACATTTAGAAAGCTCCCAAAAATTTCATATATCATTTTCAACTTATCATCCAAGTTATTCTCACACCTTAGGACAGTATCCAAGACTTCCTCTTTCCACAAAAATATTTTTGACATATTTAGTAAAATCCCAAATGGGAATTCCGTTCATTCTTGATTCCTTTGATAAACAAAGGAACTATATTTTTCCTAGCTCTTCTGCACCCACAAAAACTTATCCCAACTACATGGCAGTATCCACAACCCATTTCTCTAAAAACTTACTGGTCCATAGTTCAAGATTTTCAAATTTCACTCAAATGAATTTGGACCAGATTCAAATTCTTTGTTCAAAACCTAATCTAAACTACTCCAAAAATTCTGAAACTTTGCCAGCACCTTTGTTATGCATCAGTACCTCACCACAAAAAAATTCAGAAATTCCAAAAATGCCCAAGACCATTTGGCATTCTATCAAACACCTTCTGTGCACTATTCATGACTGTAAAAAAAATTCAGAAATTCAGAAGTTCAGAGAGGGAGAATCGCTGCCGTGCACTCCACTCCTTCTCCTCTTCCTCATTGCGTTGCTCAATCTCATCAATGCCTCTCCCCGGGCCCCTCTCACCAGCCTCTCACCGTCGTCAGGCCGGTGGCGAGCCGGTGCAACGGCCCCTGTTCTCAGCCATGGCGGACCGAGGGGATCAGCTCGGCCACCAGCTCGCCTCACTGCCCGCACCGCTCCCCGCACCTACCTAGCACGCGTCACCTCTCACGGGACGCCCGGTCAGCGTCCAAACCGCACAAGCCCCACCTGTCAGTCACCGGAGACGAGCGCCACCCCCCATGGCCGTACGGGAGCTCCACCATGGGGAGATGGATAGAGCTCGAGGGCCGTCACGCTGGCACTTCGAGAAGGCTCCACCGACCTCACTAATGATCACCGACTAAGACAACCATCGCTAGCTACCTCCGCCGGGCGGAATTACTCCGCCGTAATCCACCTCGCTCCGGTCATCTCCGCCTCGCCTATAAAGGGGACCCCGAGCTCTGTTCTGCGCTCACTCCATCTCCACACACTCCCAATCCACCCCTAGGCCACATCCCCGACCTCGGGAAGGTCGTCCTCCCCGACTCCGGCCGCCTGAGCCGCCACTGCCTCCGTGAATGCCATGTCGCCATCCGTCCACCTCCGCCTCTCAAACTCCACCAAAAACCTCCTCGTGCACTCACTCATTGATCCTGCATGTCAATTTGACGATCACCCCTCTCTCCGGCGAGTTCCCAAACCAACCGACGCCGCCGTCCGCCGGGGCCTTCGCCACCGTCACCACTGTGCTCGCCGGCGACCAACTCCACCACCCACGGACGTAGAAGGACCCCCTGAGCACGCCTGCACCATCGCCACCACGCAGTTCACCGTTGATCACCGCCGGTGAACCTCTCTTCCCCTCTGTTCTCGCCCGCGAAAATTCAAACCTGACGGGTGGGGCCCATCCGTCACGGTTTTATTCTTTTCCGTCTTATATCACTGGCGTATTTGCCAGAGTACGCTTTCTCTTTTGGAAGGCGTACTTCCTACTGAAACGTTTTCTGTTTTAACTAAAAGGACCCGGTAGCAGTTGTTTTAATTTCAGAGAGGTCCCTGGTTTTAAAACCCTTACAACTTTTTAACCACAAATCATTTTCAATTGATTCCTTTTCTGAAAATTTTCCTGTTCAGTCTAGTTTTTTATAGTATTTATTTGCAAATATTTTGGGACAACTTTTTGCATGGCCATAAAAATTTATATAGGATTTGTACTTTTTGTTCTATAGAAAACGAAGGGGGAAACGTTGCCGAAGATATTGCAGGATCGTCTTGTGACTACGTTGATCCAGGCAAGCATATTCGAACCTTGGATATGGTTAATAATAATTTGGTCATATTTTTTGCATGCGTAAATGCTGAAATAAATGATGAAAACGCGTGAAGTTTATGGGAAACACCTTGGCAACTGAATCACGTGGTGACGTGAGGAGTTTTGGTCTGGACATGCTGGAGCATGCCAGTGTGTTGGTAATATAATAACCTCCAGTGTCGGCTTAGATCGAGTCTTGTTCCAATAATACCTAAGCATTTCAGTGCTGCCACTTGTCTCCCGCAAGGCGGTACGGTTTAGTAAGTCGCTAACCCCTTTCCAAGTACACACCACATAGAGGGTCCGTGATGAGGGTTCCATGGCCATGGACTAATGCCAGTCATCGGGTCAGGGGGCATGGGTGTTTCTGGCTGGGCCGAGAGGGGGGCAGCCCTTAGTTTGCGCGCAATATAAAATTTGTGATCCCATGCTATTCGAGGTGTTGGCCTCCCCGTCTTAGAGTTTTTCTTGAACAATGCTTTGGGTGATTCCGGGCATCAGGAAAGTTAAACGGGTGTGTACTGGTTAGGTGTGTTTACTTCCCAAATACCGTAATCAGAATTAGTCAATGTCGAGGTGTTGACTAAAGAAATCCTTTACTTGTGGGTAAAGACTACAACCTCTGCAGAGTCTAAACCTATTCGAATAGCCGTGTCCACGGTCAAGGACGTTGGGTTGAACCAGTCAAGTGTCGGTCCCGGTGTCGGTCTTCGGAGGAAATAATTAAAATTGAGCATGATTCACTTTTGTAGGATGATTATTATCACTACGGATGCTATCAAGAATATTATTGTTAACATGAATATTATTGTTAACAAGAATATTACTGTGGACTAACCTTTTTCTCTTATGTGCATTTTTGAGTATCTCTTGGGAAGGTTATGCCACCTGGATACTCATGTTATTACTTTCTTTTCAAGACCTCTTGAGGCGTCGCATTCAGACACCCGTTTGGCATTTCTTTTCAAGACCTCTTGAGGCGTCGCACTCAGACAACCGTTTGGCATTTCTTTTCAAGACCTCTCAAGGCGTCGCATTCAGACACCCGTTTGGCATTTCTTTTCAAGACCTCTCGAGGCGTCGCATTCAGATACCCGTTTGGCATTTATTTTCAAGACCTCTCGAGGCGTCACATTCAGACACCCGACTGGCGTTTTATTTTGGAATCCTCGAGCGGTGTAACACCCGATGTTCCACTTACGCTTTCATTAAGTTTCTTTTGGGATGGTTTTTCCACCTAAGAATCGAAACTTAAAATTTCTTACCTCAACATATTATACATGCTATCTAACCAAATATTCATTTGAATTATTCTACCATGATCATATGCATTCTGTTTGCATTCGGTATATCTTTTGTTCATGATGTTTGCGAGTACATTCCAACGTACTCACTGGCTTGTCCCTGGCTATTGTTTTTGCCAGATTTGGACGAAGACAATCTTATGGATGAAGAGTACGCTGGCGAGTTCGACATCTAGAGGAGTCCCAGTCAGTCGTCTTATGGCCACGGAGTCTACCACATGTACTATACACCGATGCTTCCGCCACCGAATAAAATAGCCAAGCTTCACACCGATGCTTGACTTATCTTATTGTACTAGAGTTACGTTACCACCACCCTCTTGCCATATATCCGCCGCCACGGTATATTGGCAAGCCACCATACCACTGTGATATATCTGCCACTGCCATATATTGGCGAGTCTCTAACAAACTGTTGAGCATCTCGACTCAACCATGTATAATATTATGTACTACTGGTTATCTGTATCAAGGATTGTCTACCAGTTTAAAATTGATCTTGGGCTGGTATGACATAAGGGCTATTTCCGACAAATCTTTTATTCGGAAACCGGTTCTGACACCTCATTGGTGGTGTCCCTCGCGATCTCCTTGATTGTGGAGTCGATCTCCATTTCATCAGATAGAGGCAGTTTACTCTTCTCATTCTTGTACTCATAAGTTAGCCACCATATAATGCTTAGTGCTTGCTGCAACCTCACCACTTAACCATTCCATACCCATTAAGCTTTGCTAGTTTTGATACCAATGGTAATGGGATTGCTGAGTCCTCGTGGCTCACAGATTACTACAACAACAGGTGCAGGTACAGGTAAAGTGATGATTTGACATGAGAGCGATGCTTGTTTTGTTTGGAGTTCTTCTACTGCTTCTTCTTCTTCATCGATCATAGGATGGGTCCCTGGCTGGCAGCCTAGGACTAGTAGGGTGGATGTCATTCTTCTTTCGTTTGATTTCATCCGTAGTCGGATCCTGCTCTTCTGTATGATGATTGCTATGTATTGATGTATTCATGCTGTAGCTTGTGGCGAGTGTAAGCCTTTATCTGGTATTCTCATCTATTCAGTACATGGTATGTTGTAATGATATCCACCTTGCGAAGCGTCTTCGATATGCGCTTCTATCCTTAGCGGGACTTCCGAGTTCCTTGAGGATAGAACCAAATATTGGGCATTACAAGTTGGTATCATAGCCTCTACCGACCATAGGAGCCCCCTTGATTGATCGAATTTGGCCATTGTCGAGTCTAGAAGAAAAACTATTTCTAGTCTAGTTATATATCAGAGAGTAGGAATTCTTTTTACTCCTTATCCCCTTCGCCGCTCTAGTGAGGAATTGTGACATAGGTGTTTTGATTCTACTGCTCTTCCCCTTCAAAAAATTTAGGATCACGCAGGTATTTTTGAAATCGTTGCGATATCAGTGTGACGGAATTCTGTACTTGGTGCCTCCTGTCTGCCTTGACTTGTTCCGAGGAGTTGAGCTCCAAGGGGTTCTTGTCACATTCGCTATCGTTTCAGTTTCTGAATACCAGAGGATGCCGACATTGAAATGCTTCTATACTTTTTGTATTGGCAAATAGTGCCGTGACTTTTCCCCAGTACTGGAGGAGATAGCTCAGATGATCTGCCATGACTAGTATCGTTGTGTTTTCGAAGGTCTGAGGTACACGAGTTTCTGAGGTTTCTTGGTTATGTGTTGAACGCATTCGGAACATTGGAGCGTAGTATCATGTTAGGAATTGTGTGAAGTTTTGCTCCATGTAGCCGTGGGACCAAATTGCATAACCAAGAAGTTTCGGGAGTTCTTAGGTGGGAGTTCAAGTAGTTACCTAGGATTATCCTTCCAACAAATGCATGAGGGGTTATGTATTTGTTTCTGGCTTAATTTGCAAGCCTCATCCTTTGTTCTATTTGAGTTGTGGTATTCGAGTTGCTTCGATGTCAAGTGTTGATTCCATATCTTTCCTAAGCGGTGTTCTCACATTTCTATGGGAGTGCTAATCCTTTAATCGTTCGAGATTGTCATGTCAATTCTTTTTCAACCTGGGTGCTTCTCTTCAAGTTAATCCAATCCTTTCAATATTTGCAAGATCAATTCTCAGTTTTTCTCAACGATGTCCGTTTCATCCATCCCAAGTTGCCTTTGTTTTTCCCAACCTCCCACCCTTTTCTTCGCAGAGTCAAATTCTCAAATCAAGTATGCATTTCATTAATGAGAAGTCTCTCCATTCTTTCCTTCAATATTCTTAGCTGGTGATTTCTCATGAAGATGCTTAGGAGCTACAAGTTCAACATTCTTCGTTCTCATTTTCTTCTCCGGTGGTCTAAATTCGAGCCTTCGGTGTAATCATACCCCTTTCTTCGATTCTAATGCTTTTCCATGTTGGAAATTCTTATTCAAGACTCTCTTATTTATTCACCTCTCTCTATTTCTTCTTCGGAGTGCTGAAGATATCTTTGAAGACTCGTGTTTTCATCCATGATCCATTCGTTTTATTTCATGGTTGTTACCTCATTCAAGCCATTTAAATCAACCGGTGCAATCTCTCTTCTAAGCAATCATTTTCAACGATGTTTCCTTGAGTGGGCCCATAACCCACAGGTCTTTCCCAGGATCTTAGCTAGCTTTTCTAATCTTTCCAGGAATGATTCTCTAAATTCCTTACAAGTTTGACGTAAGAATGAATTTTCATCAGTCAATTGCCTTCTCCGAGATAGCTTTCAGATTATTTCCATCTTTGGCTCAACCTTTCTATTCTTCATTGTTCCAGAGGATCTCAAGAATTTATGGTGGTGTTTCTCATCATCACTCTCAACTTTTGAAGACCGAACAGGAGTTCCTCTTAAATCTTTACCCGTTCTTCCTAAGATTCATGGTTCAATCGTGATGCTATCCTCTTAATTTGTTTCCGATCATCAGAAATTCTTTTCAAAACCATTAGAAGCTTTTTCATGAGTTGTTTTCATTTGATTCTCCAGAGGCCACCATTTCGGAAGATTTCTTCGTTCTGAACTTTGATATCTCGATCTCCAATTCTTCCGGTGTGTCATTCAGGTATTCTCTATTAAGCTCGTGATCTCTTCGTTCTCTTATCTAATTCCCTCAAGTATCTTCGTTCGTTTTCTAATTCTTCCCGGTGAGTCGTTCTCTTTTCTTCGTTCATTTCAAATTCTTATGGTGGATCGTTAAGGATTTAATTCGTCTCAAAGTGTTCGTTAAGATTCTTGTAGAAGGAGCTCAAGTATTCTTTGTCTTGCATTTCGAAGTGCAATTAGTTCTTCATTGTCTTTTCAGGTGGTGTTTCACATCTTTTCATTCCTCTCAAGCAATCAATTATTTCCGTTAGTGGCAGAAGTTCACCTCTAATTTTGAGATGTTTACATAAGCCCAAGATCTTATCCCTTTGCAACCCTCAAAATTATTTGGTTTCACTCATTTGTCAAAGAAGCAACTTTGTTTTACCTCTTCCTCTTCCTCTTCTCATTCCTAGAACTCAGGGCAAGATCTCTTTGTAGTGGGGGAGAGTTGTAACAGCCCAAGAGTGATGCATTCCATTTTGTAGTCTCAACAATGTTGCCATGTATGAATTGCTATATTGCCATGATCATTTGTTCCATCATCATCATTGTTTGGCATATCATTTCATTTTGGGGTTGCATGTTGTTCCTTTGTGTTGCTTGTGTGCATTGCAATTCATCATATTATAGTTGTGCTTGTTCCATATATATTTGTGTGTGATCAATCCCCTACTTGCTATCTCTCTCAAGACCATTGTGGTGCCACCCAATGTGAATCACCCATGCATGATTATCATCATCATCTTTTTCTTCTTCTTCTTCTCAAGATAATTTATGTGGATATTATTTCTGTTCCTAATTAATGTCCACTATTTCCCTACACCCTCTAAACCATGCCATTTACCTCTCTGTCAATTTTCAGCTCAATTGGAATTGTTTTGGCTGTGTTAGAATTTGACTCAAGTTTGAATTAAATTCAAACCTGTTTTAAATTCCTATCTTTAAAAATTGGAAGAGCAATTTATTCAAATTGTGCATATTACCAGCATTCCAGAGATACTTCTATCTCAGCGAGAAACCTCTCCAAACTCCCTGTACATTTCCCTCTACTATTTCTATTTGAAGAAATAAGGAAAAGGAAGAAAGGCCTACCTTGCCGACATCACCTGGGAGCACCCTGGCCCAGCAGCCTCCAGCAGCCGCTGCCGCTAGCGCTCGCCTCCTCCCCGCTATCTCTCTCTCTCTCTCTCTCTCTCTCTCTCTCTCTCTCTCTCTCTCTCTCTCTCTTTCTCTCTCTCTCTCTCTCTCCCGGGTAACTCCTACGTGGATCACCTCCCCGGACCCACTGCCATCAACTCCCTCCTCTCCTTTTCTTCCTCCTCTGCTAGGCGCTCCCTCTCACAGTAAAAACTGGAGGGGCAGCACACATGGCCACCGTGACCACCATGACCCGTCGCCCTCCTCCTATAAATCCATGTCGCGCCCTAAGGTTTCCCCCTTCCTCCTCGTTCCTCCCCGCATCGCCGCCACCCGGTAGGTCCACGCCCACGCCACCATAGCCGACGCCCACGTCATGGCTGAGGAGACCTCGGGCTCTTCTCTGGCTTGATCCTCGCCGTAGCCGTCTTCTTCTCCCACGGGAACGTCGCGGACGTCTCGGTCTTCTTCCACGACCATGCATGCGACCTCACGGACTCCCAGAGCTCCTTCCTCTCCGACGACTCCTTCTTCCTCTACTTCGGCTCTGTGCGCGCAACCGAGCACCACCGCCATGATCAGCATGTTATCTCGCCATCCCCGTTCACCTCCGACCTCATTCAACTTCAGCAGCACCCCCTCGGTGAGCAGCCGTTCCTCCCAGTCCCTCTTCGATTCGAGTTTCATCACCGTAGCCGCCGCACCCACCGCGTCCGAAGCCATGCCCGCCATGGCCATGAGCAGCAACTCGGCCTACACACATGCATACAAGGGCACGTCCTCGGCGCGCTCCCCGCACTCGCATCCTCCGTGCCACACGCTGCGCCGCAGCACCAGAGCCTCGCCCGTCGCCTTGCATGCCCCTGCAGCCGCCATGGCCGAGACGAGCTCTTACTCGAGCTCGTACTCGAGCCTTGCCCATGTCGCTGCCCCAACACTCGCGCACGCGCACCACCTCCAAATCCCGCACGCCCACCGCCGCTGCATCCGGTCGTTAGAGCTCGTCGGAGACCTGCTGACACCGTGCGTTCATGGCAGAACAAGGCTTCGCCATTGCTTCTATTTAAAAGAGGTCGAACTCCTAGTTGGGCACAAGCACACGAGCAGCCCACTGGTTAGTCACGCATGCACTCAACTAGGAGGTCCTGGGACCGAATCCCAGGGAGAGCTTCAATTCCTTTTCCCCCTGTGTCTTTTTTTTCAATCGTGCACACATCCCCCTATGTCTTTTTTTCCAATCGTGCACACATCCGCTTCGGGCCAGTTCTGCTGATCGGCTTGCACAGTGCATTACATTCCGCCCGTGTATGGTTTTTTTTTCGTCCTCTGTGTTTATCATTTATTCAGTGCATGCATATTTACAGAATGACACTGTTTTAAATTGCTAATAACTAAATATCCATGCATCAAAATAAATCATGTCATATATGTAAAATGCTTAGAATTCCATGTAGATTCACAATATGCAACTTTCATCCATGATAAAAATGTTTAAAATTGTTGTTTGCATTAATTTTTCATAAATAACATGCTAAAATGGTTTATATCACAACTTTTAAACCATAGCTCCGAATTAAATAAATTATATATGTAAATGGAGTAGAAAAACGTGTAGAATAACATGGTGAAATTACTTTTGCTCTTTAACAACATTAAAATTGTATTTTAGGCAGAACAGTACCAAATTCAAAATTAGCATATGGGGTTTTCCGGAATTTATATTTGTTGTTTCCGGCCTCATTTAAAATGACTAGATAGGTAGTTTACTTGTGCTTCACCTCTTGCCATGATTAACAACATTTAATCTTGCCATGAATATAAATGGGAGCGAACTAAATAATTGTTGTGGAGTTTCGTCACTATGCAACTCGTTGCATATTGAGCTTCACTTAATGTGTAGTATTTGATTGTTGCACTTTGCCATACCATGCATCTTTAAATGGACATGCATCATACTTGGTTGTGCATCATGCCATGATTATGCTTGTGTGTTTACCATGTTGCTTGCTTCTTTTTGGTTGTGCTTCTTCTCGATAGATCCCGGTAATGTTGTCAATGTGAGGATTCATTCGACTACGCTTGTTCGTGTACTTCGTGGATTCGATCTTCTTCCAAGCGGGATTCCAGACAAGATGACCATTACCTTGGATCACTACTATCTTTGCTTGCTAGTTGTCTCGATGCTATCGCTATGTCTCGCTACCTACCACTTGTTTGTCAGCCTCTCAAATTGCCATGATACAACCTCTAACCTTCCACCATCCCAGCAGACCGTTGTTTGGCTATGTTACCACTTTGCTCAGCCCTCTTATAGCATTGCTATTTGCAGGTGTAGTTGCAGGTTGTTCCATGTTTGGACTTGGATATCATGGGATATCACAATATCTCTTATTTAATTAATGTATCTATATACTTGGTAAAGGATGGAAGGCTCGGTTTTTTTCTTGGTGTTTTGTCCCACTCTTGCCGTCTTAGTTTCCGTAATACCAGTGTTCTGTTCCATGATGAGGGCTCCTAACATGTGTGGGGTTTTATGGGGACCCCCTTGATCATTCGTTTTAGGATAAGACTCCTCCAGTAAGGCCCAACTTTGATTTTAAAATTTGCCAACATAATAATAATGATAATTAATTAGTTAGCATAGGAGGTCGCGTCCCAGCGGATTCTTAATTCCACTTAAGTAGGTGGCCAGTGCTGATGGTGCTGGTCCGAAATGGCTGTAACCGGGGCTACCAACGGGTGTGCTAGCCAGAAACTTAGCTGATTCGATCGTGGCCTGAGACGAGATACGCGCGGCTCCTATCAGGGTGTCGGCACATCGAGAGGTCTTGCTGGTTTAGTTTTGCCTTTGACGAGTGGCTTGTCCACTGGGATTCCTTATAGGCATCGTGTTATCACAGTGTGAGGTTTTCCATCGGATGCGTGTGGTAATTTGTGATGGACTACTTGGAGCACCCCTGCAGGGTTAAATCTTTCGGAAAGCCGTGCCCGCGGTTATGTGGCCACTTGGAAATTTATAACATCCGGTGGTAGAGTACTTGAAACTAAACCCAATTAAAATACACCAACCATGTGCGTAACCATGATCCTCTCTTCTCGAGGGAGTTCGGGAAGAGAACACGGTGGGGTTATGTTTAAGTCGTAAGTAGGTGTTTAGGATCACTTCTTGATCATTACTAGTATGCGCCCGAGTATGCGTAGTTTACTCTTCTCATTCTTGTACTCGTAAGTTAGCCACCATACAATGCTTTGTGCTTGCTGCAACCTCACCACTTAACCATTCCATACCCATTAAGCTTTGCTAGTTTTGATACCCATGGTAATGGGATTGCTAAGTCCTCGTGGTCATAGATTACTACAACAATAGGTGTAGGTACAGGTAAAGCGATGATTTGACGTGAGAGCGATGCTTGTTCTATTTGGAGTTCTTCTTCTGCTTCTTCTTCTTCATCGATCATAGGATGGGTCCCTAGTTGGCAGCCTGGGACTAGTAGGGTGGATGTCGTTCTTCTTTCATTTGATTTCATCCGTAGTCAGATCCTGCTCTTCTGTATGATGATTGCTATGTGTATTGTTGTATTGATGTATTCATGATGTAGCTTGTGGCGAGTGTAAGCCTTTATCTGGTATTCTCATCTATTAAGTACATGGTATGTTGTAATCATATCCACCTTGCGAAGCGTCTTCGATATGCACTTCTATCATGTTCCTTGAGGATAGGACCACATATTGGGTGTTACATCCTCGGAAGGTCTATGAAGGCATTTGTGGAATGCCAGATTTGTGTCAGCTGAGAAAACCTGATGTCACCAAAGATACATTGCAGTAAGTATGGCTTACCAGCAGCAATTTGCTTCACTTGATGAAGCTTCTCGCGGTCCACCCGGGCCTGGCTCTGGGCCTCTTTGCACGCCAAGCTTAGTTTTTTGAGCTCGGTGGCCTTGTTCTTCTGGTCCTCCTGAAGGGTGTCTCGTTGCACGTACAAACCCTTCAGGCCTTCCTCGACCTCAGTAACCATGGCTTGGTCTTTTCCACGGGCGATCTTCTCCTCGCCTAGCTCCATGCCCTTTGCTGCTGCAGCCTTCTGCTGCTTTGCCTCTTGCTAAGCCTTCTTAAGCTCATCTCGGAGGCCTTCTTAAGCTCAGCTCGGAGGGCTTCGACCTCCTTGGTGGAAGCTACAAGGCAACAATCACGCAGTTGTAATTTAAAAAATACCAGATTTAACTATTCCAACACTTGGGAACAGGTTCCCGGCTTACCTTCCGCCTGGTCCATTCTCTTTTTGACCAGCTCCATGTCATGTTCAGATCGTAACAACTTGTGATTCAACTCTTCCAACTCCTTGAAGTTGGACGCTGAAGCGGAGGCCGAGGCCTGCAAATACATGGTTAGCTTTCAGCACCGATATCGATCCTCGGATCCGACCAGAGTCTCGGGGGCTACTACATATTAAAGTTCTTATATACATTAACACTACATCCAATCAATCCCCAAGTCAATTTTTTAACTAAACTTAGGGCTCGGGGGCTACTGGTACTATGCTCTTAAGCATACATTAGTAGTTTAGCAAATAAAAGTCTTCAGACAAAATTAATTTCCGTATTTGTCCGTTAAGGGCTACTGGGCATATTAGGCATGAATTAAAAGCTTTAGAGCAATGCAAAGCAATAATAGGGATATATGCCATACCTCGAAACCTTTAAAAAGGCCTTTGAAGGCCTCCCTCATTCCGGTCTCTATGGACCGGAAGCTATTCAGCGTCGTGCCAAGAAGGGCATGGTGTTCGGTGATGATGGAGGAGCTCGTCATAGCTACCTCCATCTCCTCAGGCCATCCCATGAAGACCTGCTCTTGAGCTGGAGGGGCTGGCAGGATCACCTCGGCTCCACCACCCGTGGAGGTGGGGTTGACTGTCTCTGGCTGCCGACGTGGCTCCGGGGCTGCCGGGGCCGAGGACTCGGGTCGACCGAGCCTTTCTCCTTCTCCGGCCAAAGGGATTTTCTCCCTCTGGTCTTCGGCGACCGAGGTAGTGACCTCGGCCTTAGGAGCACCCGTGCCGCCCTCCGTGTCAATGGCGGAGGCGGCCAGGTGTGATGACACCTCCCCTAGCTCATCGTGAGCAGGAGAGGATGGGTGTGCTCGCCCGTCCCGCTCTTTGCCATTTCAGGCCAAGGGAGCTTGTTCTCCGATGACCTGTTGATTAGTGATATTTTTACACTCATTTCACCTTTGTTTAAACAGAGATATTTCATTTAATAAGAGATCTTCACTCTGATATTATCACTAATGGCTAATAAGTGCAAGGGATTCCACAAATCCTCTCTTTGATGTGTTTCCACAGGAAATGGGATAAAAAGGGAAGAAATCAAGTGTGGAAATGGAATGGAACACTAGTGCTGGCGACTGCTATACAAACGGGTTTTACCCCCTTTCCGTGACAGAGTTTTAAACTGTCGCCTTGCCTATGTGTGCGATAGGGGTTGGGGGGTCCTTCCAACATGACCCAGAAACCATCGGCGATAGGTCCTCCGGTCACACACGCGGTGCAAAAAGAGCTCGTGTGCGATCGGGCGAGCCATCGCAGACAATTATATAGGCCCAATCGTTTCCGTTCGTATGTACATCCCACACAGTGAATCCAAGACAAACATTTCCGTTCATATATACATCCCACACAGTGAATCCCAGACAAACGTTTCCATTTGTGCGTACATCACACACAATTTTCTGCATCACATCGTCTCTGATCGCGTTGCCATTGCAGACGATATTAATAATTTTATCGTTTGTGTTATTGAATGCATCATGACCAGTGCCTAGAAGAAACTGTGTGGCATAGGCTGTCCATCACACACACTTTTTATGTGGAAAATGTTTGTGCAAGGTGGCCTAACGCAAACAGTTGTCCAGAGGAAGTCGTGTGTGATTGTTCATTGATCCAACACGTTTACTTCCTAGAAACTGTGTGGGTTGTGTGAGATCATTGCCCACGGTGTTGTCTCAATAACCATTTGCAATAGAAAAATCCAATAAGCAGGCTAATTGGCCTATTATTTTTAATCCATTTAGTAATCAAATTGACATTTCATATTAAACACACAATATATTTCATTTTCGTATTACAGAACTAGGATTTCATAATTGAATACATTAGAGTACAACATCATATAGCTTCAGCACTCACTTACACCATATAGGCATATAGCTAGCTACCCCATTACACAACAGCACCAAGTTTCACATGCAACATCTAAAACCTTTGGAAATTAGCATCATAGACGGTAGATAGACAGATGAATCTCATCTGGAAAACTGCTGAAGCGGAAGGCGAATATTGAGCCTTCAATGATGTTGAAGGTCCTTGCAACTTTAGGCCAGTGCCTGTGGATGATTGACCGCCCATCCTTCGTCCTCTTGAGGAAGACTTCAATATTGTACCGTGGGTGTTGTATGAGCACCTTCCTCGCCTCTTGACAATACAGGTAGTTTGAGAGGTAATCATCTGTGAACTGCTCTAGAAAGGCCTGAAAACAAAGATATGCATAAATATCTTCTCTAAATTTTGAAATGGCGCAAAGGAATAAAAAAACAAGGTATAAGAGTTAGTACCATCTTGTAGTTCACTGATGTCTTCTTCATTGTGCAGACAAAGATCTTGTTGTTTTTAGTCGCTAGTTTCTTTATCCTAACAATCTTTCTGACTTTCTTGACTTGACTAAAATTCATGGACATCTCATTTCCCCATATGCAAAATGGGTCGAACAGTGAGTCAAAACCTCTGATAGCAGGACCTACATGTGCAGGACCAAATTGTTAAAAACCTAAATATTAGAATGGTTCCTGCAATTGCACAATAATGTGCTATTAGACAAAGGACCATGCACATGCGAACCTCAATGGTAAACCTCAGTGCCTCCCATTATTTCCCTGCAACACATATAAGGTAGTTATTGATCAGGTTAAGTGAGGGTTGGCATACTATCAGTAAAATATGTTGATGAAAAAAAACACATTGCAGATTCAGGAGATTAATTCAAGCCACATGGAAAAGCCATTTATCCAAACCAAGCATGCTTATGAACTAGGAAATATAGCAATTGTATATGTTTCTCATGTATTTAGTACATCCAAATTCGATTTATTTCTCACATGCATAACAATACAAAATTGTACCCACTACAATTGAACATCGCATTGCAGAATTGAAGCAAACAGTTAAGTGAACACCACAACAAATGAACCAAACAGTTAACTGAGCACCACATTTCACAATAGAACATACTAGAAGATCAGACAGTTAACCAAACCAAGCATGCTTAGCAACTTGGAAATATAGCAATTGTATTTGTTTCTCATGTATTTTGTACAGCCAGATTCGATTTATTTCTCACATGCATAACAATACAAAATTGTACCCACTACAATTGAACATCGCATTGCATAATTGAACCAAACAGTTAAGTGAACACCACAACAAATGAACCAAACAGTTAACTGAGCACCACATTGCACAATATATAGAACATATATACTAGAGGATCAGATTGCATAGTAATGGTACATAGGACAATTCACTAAAATCTGTAAAGGAAAGGCAGGAGCAGCACATGCAACAGGTAAACCAAACATGCTTAACCGACGTAGCTAGCTAGCTGAACATAGGTCCTTATAGTGAGCTAAAAAGACAAGCTACTCCTCATCGTTGGAGATATCGATGACGATGGGATCCTTAGACTTGGAAGAGGGCGAGGCCTCCACATCGTGCGTGCCCTCCTCATAGTGGTGAATCGCCTAAGTCGCTCCGGGCACCAACCTGCTGGCTCTAGAGTTGAGGTAAGCACGAGCATGCTGAGAAAACACCTCATAGTCTTCATCGAAGCCACCGATGGTGGCCTTGAGAAAACGCCATGAACTGTCGATTAAAGCAGCCAACCTCATGGCGGCGTCCACGCGCGAGGCATCGACGGTGGCCTCGACGGTGAGGTGCTCCTCAAAGATCTGGGGGACGGCACGCATGGCAGCCATCGCTACCTCATCCGCGCGTGCGGCCGCGATTTGCTTCCCCGCTGCCAAATGCTCCTTGAGCTCCTGGCTATACTGCATGTGGCTTAGGGTGGCGCTTATTTGGAGGATGGGTCGGTGATTTGGGTGGAAGGTGTCACACCGGTGGTCGGGGCATGTGGGATGTTGAAGGAGGAGGAGGATGGGGGTCGGGTGTGGATTACCTGACTAGATCGACGAGGCCGAGCAGCAGGAAGGAGCGCCGCCGGCGAGGCGGCAGCGCTACAAGCAAGCAGTGAAGGTTTGAACTTGGAATGGAAGGCGGAAACAGGGGAAATGTGCCTATTGGTAAGGAGGAGGGGCATGGGAGGTAGATATTTCCGCGGATGCCGAAAATTTTCCCTCCGTGCAGCGAAAAACTGGCGCGCAAAGCATCATCAGACATGGTCCCTTATTCAGCACTGTGTATGATATCTGAACATCACAAAAGATTCATATGGCTTACCCCATGTGTGATGAGTTTGAACGTGCAAATTTTGGTTCGAATTTCCCTGGTTAGAGTGGTCATCCACGTCATTGCATAATTTGGGTACACAAAAGAGCCTACAACACACCCACACTTCTTAATTGAGCAAGTTCAGCAATTAAACAGAGCTAGTTGACCATAACATTACTCTAACAAAAGACCGGCGCTATAAACGAAGACTACTACTTCGCCTAGCGCTCGTCGATCTCCGCCGCCTCCTCCATGTCCAGCTCGCGCCCGACGATCTCCTGGGGAAGGGGCTCCAAGTCATCCATCGCACCATACTCGGCAAGCATCTCGCCATCCACGTCTGCCATCTCTTTGGAAAAGGCCTCCACGAGCTGGGCATGGGCGGCCGTGGTCTAGGCTTGGACCTGCTCCATCGCAGCAAGGTATGCCGCGAACAAACTGACAGCTGCTCGAACGCTCTCGGTGATTGCCAACTCGAGCTGGGCGTGGGCGGCCTCGACATGGGCGTGGGTGGCCTCCATCAAGGCTAAGGCGGCCACCGCGGAACGGACAGCTGCTGTGCCGCTCTCGCCATTTGCTCTCCCCATCGCAGATGTTGCTGCCACCATCTGAGTTACAGTAGCAGCCGCTTCGGTTGCCGCAACCGCCTGGTCACAGATTGCGGCCGCGCTCATGCAGGTTGTGAGCACGCTCATGGCGGCTGCGGCCGCGCTGTCACTGGAGTGGGCCGCCGAAGTTGCCCACACGACGCGGGTCCACGTCCCCATCTTTGACCGGCGACGATGGAATGGTGAAATGATATTTGGGGATCTAGTGTGCTTGACACGCCGGCTGTGGACTGTAGCTGACGAACCTTCTCGCGTAAGCCATATATGACGGTGCTCTAAGATATTTTGTACTGTATCTCACACGGTTGGTGATAACAAACTGTGTGTTATGTACTTGATTTTTCGTCTTGATTTGAAATACAGAATGGGGTCACAGTGGCAAAGGACGGTGTTTGAATTGCGGGAACATTTATCTGCAGTGAACATGCAACTATAGGAGTGTCGTCAATTGTTTTGGAATTATTCGGGGTTCGTTTGGACATTTTTATACATTAATTGAATTTATAGGCATTTAAGGTGCATAATTCAAATTTGAACTACAGGAACATGGTCCGGTGCACCAAAATGGGTTATAAAATCATATATGTGTCCATGGGTGCATGCTTAGGTCCAATGCAAGAAATGGGAATGAATTTCAAACACCTCGGCATCGTGGCTCGACCACAAACGTTGAGATACGTGGTTTTGAAATTCTAGTAAATCCAAAACTCGTCTGAAATACATGAAACTTGGCATGCAATCTTGGAATGGCACCAACATGCTGTGGTAAAAAATTTGTCCCATTTGGGGCAGGTTTTGGTATAAGCTTCTCACAAACCAGAGCTTCTCACAAGAAGCCTCATGGTTCCGGTAGGGAACGTGTCACCTTTGTGGACGAAATGACATTCGTTGCCTCTTCTTGCCTTCAATTTTTTTCTAGAGGAAACATAGACCAATAGGAGTGTTGTGTTAAATTTTGGAATTATTCGGGGTTCGTTTGGACATTTTTATACATTAACTGAGTTTTCTGGGCATTTTATGTGCATAATTCAAATTTGAACTGCAACCGCAGGCTCCAGTACAGCAAAATGGGTTGGAAAATCATATGTGTGTCCTTGGGTGCATGCTTAGGTCCCATGCAAGAAATGGGAATGAATTTCAAACACCTGGTCTTCGTGGCTCGGCCGCAAACATTGAGAAACTTGGTTTTGAAATTCTAGTAAATCCAAAACTCGTCTGAAATTCAAGAAACTTGGCATGATATCATGAAATGGCACCAACATGCTATGGTAAAATTTTTGTCCCATTTGGCGCAGGTTTTGGTATAAGCTTCTCACAAACCAGAGCTTCTCACAAGAAGCCTCGTGGTTCCGGTAGGGAACGTGTGTCACCTTTGTGGACGAAATGACATTCGTTGCTTCTTCTCGCCTTGAATTTTTTTCTAGATGCAACATAGACCAATAGGAGTGTTTTGTTAAAATTTGGAATTATTCGGGGTTCGTTTGGACATTTTTATATATTAACTGAGATTTCTAGGCATTTTATGTGCATAATTCAAATTTGAACTACATGGACAAGCTCCGGTGCAGCAAAATGGGTTGAAAAATCATATATGTGTCCTTGGGTGCATGCCTAGGTCCCGTGCAAGAAATGGGAATGAATTTCAAACACCTCGGCTTCGTGGCTCGGCCGCAAACATTGAGAAACTTGGTTTTGAAATTCTAGTAAATCCAAAACTCATCCGAAATTCATGAAACTTGGCATGGTATCATGAAATGGAACCAACATGTTGTGGTAAAATTTTTGTCCTATTTGGGACATGTTTTGGTATAACCTTCTCACAAACCAGAGCTTCTCACAAGAAGCCTCGTCATTTCGGTAGGGAACGTGTCACCTTCGTGGACGAAACAACATTCGTTGCCTCTTCTCGCCTTGATTTTTTCTAAGATGCAACATAGACCAATAGGAGTGCCGTGTTAAAATTTGGAATTATTCGGGGTTCGTTTGGACATTTTTATACATCAACTGAGTTTTCTAGGCATTTTATTTGCATAATTCAAATTTGAACTACATGCACATGCTCCGGTGCACCAAAATGGGTTGAAAAATCATATATGTGTAACGACCCGACCCAAATACGGTCAAGTCTTTGTGCTTTCTGTGCCATCCCTGGATCAGTATGGTGGCACACATAGTACTTCGATGAAATACCATAACATCACATGTATAATAAATACCATAGATCCAGAGTATACCTTGTATATATATCACATCGAAAGCAAATCAATAAGGGTGTGGAGTCCCATCAACACCAATGACAAAGTTGAGTGTAGACAACGTAACCCTACAACGGAACTTTTACTCGTCGTAGAAATACCTGCAACATGATATGTTGCAGCCGTGTAGGTGAGCACATTGAATGTACCGGCAAGATCACAATAAGAAACAAAATGATAAAGACTATTCTATATGCAAAATGGCTTTGTGGTTCTATGTCTGAGTTTTTGCATAAAAGCTGGTTTTAATTTTCCCTACAACAAAGGAAATAATTAGGAGTCTTGACTACAGAGTTATCTACTATGACATGGTTCCGCCAACCGATGTCTCATAGGCCATAGGTATCATAAGTTTCCCAGAATTAGTTATCAGTCCGGTGTTGAGAGTTCAGAGATAGATCCAAGTCCAGAGGCTCAAATTGTCTGTAACCTGGTCACGGCTAATCTATTAGGTTTTAACTCTGTAGAGTGTTGTGCACTTCACCCACAAGATTCGATCCCTCCCTTTAATTAAGTCCTCGCACTTCAGAGTGTTTGAGAACAGGACAATCGAAACATGATCTTCCGAAGAGTTCCCCTGACCACTGTCCGGTGCCCATCCAATCCTACCGTTCTGCTACATCTGCTAGCACTGTCCCAGCCAGAGTCACAACTAAGGTCAACCAAGCCAGAGCCCATATTGACTTGTGGGTGCACAGGTAAGCTTCCGGGCATGAAGTATTCTTCTGTCTCTTTGACACTGGGTGAAGCTTTCCGCAAGATGTCATGGCGCTTCTCCATGCATCCTGGGGTAATCCCCTGGTTTCTCCAGGATACCCATAAATCCATCCTCCACCCAGTAGTGTGTATTGAATACTTGTCTCGAGTCTTGGAGTCTTGAGGTCTTGAAGATGCAGGCCTTGAAGTTGCCATCTTGAAGTTGTCGTCATTGACGTAGAGTCCTCCTTCTCACACCACTCACGAACAATCAAACTAATCCCCGTCTACTATAGCATAGCATTAAAATAAATAACGTTCTCGGGGTTTAGTAACAGGGGTGTAGGTTCCTACCTCATGCTTCTACTCAACTACAGGATTCAATATACTACCGGAGGAAAGGTTGAAAAGGTGACACCAAATGCAATAAAAACATAGGTATGAGCATATGGTCAAAGTGAACTTGCTTGGTAATAGGTAATGAAGATTCTTCGCACTCATAATCCTGATAATTCTACTCGTCACACTCCGATCAATCTATCGTAAGCAAGCAATTATAACCACACATAAGCAATCACTGCAAGATCAAAAAGAAACCAAATAAAAGATTTATGAAACTCCAAAAAGAATCAAATAAAGTTTCTGGACAGAAACATATTTTTACAAGTAGTAAAATTATCTTTTTAAGGTGTCTACAGAAAGTAGATATCATGAGCTTCAACTAGCAAAAAGAATCAATTAAATTAAAGTTACGAAACTCAAGTTATGGCCTATTGAAGTTTAAATTTGAATATGATCAAATTCAAAGTTTAAAGTTTCAAAAATATTTTTAGTTGGTATTACTGGATAGATGAGATCAATAAGAATTGGTAGGAAAAAGAATCAATGAAATTGGATCTATAGAATTAAAGATATGATAAAAGAAAAACTTCAAAAGAATCTGAAACTGAAACTGCTAAGTTTCGGCCGATCGTGGCAGATGTGCCATGTGGCGAGCTCTGAATGGCTGCGGGTGTTGGATGTGGGTGGACGGCCGAGATTTAAATAAAAACGGCCACGGCGGCTAACAGAAAAAAACCAACGGCTCGGTTTGACCTAAACCGGATTTAACCGTAAGTAAAACCGATCTAATAACAAAAAAAACCTAACTATTCGATTAGATCTAATCTAGGCCGTCTAAGCAAGATCTAACGGAGGGAGTCATGCCGGTGACTTACGGTGGTGATTGCCGGCGGCGTGGGCGGCGGGCGTCAAGGTGGGCAGTGCTCCGGTGGTCCTCCGGCGTCGGCGCGGTGTTGGGAAGATGCGGCACGACGAGGGGGTCTCGGTGGTGGGGTTGGAGGGCGTTGGTGTCGTTGGGAGTGAGCGGGGCAAGCTCGGGGTAGTTCGGGTGAACTCCTGCGCTCCGGCAGAACTCGGGTTGACGGTGGTGATGCTGTGGAGGAGAAGAGGGGTCAAGAAGATGTCATAACGACGCGCAAAGGCGAGGAAAATCAATGGACACAGGGAGGGGTCTCGGGGAAGCTCACCGGCATCGGAATCGTCGGCGGAAGCTTCGGTGGTCGGCGGAGATCGGAACGGCGAGTGTGGGCAATTGGGGTGGACTTGGCGAGGGGTTTTAGGGGGAATCGACAGAGGGAGTAGCCAGGTATTTATAGGACAGCAAACTTGGGCGAGGGGAAAGCGCGTGCTAGGGTTTGAGCGACCGACGCGTCGTGGCCATGTCAGAGTGGGACTCTACCCTGGCGTGTCTTGCCGAAGGAGGAAGGAGAGGTGGGTCCCGGTGTCAGTGGGAGAGGGGAGGGAGCGAGGGGGTCGGGCGACCGAGCGGAAAGGGTTTGGTGCTGGGAGAGAGGCCCTGGGCCGATTCAGTCGGCTGGGCCGGTTGGGTAGCGCCAGGCCGAGCGCTGGTTTTCTCTTTTAAAAAAAACAGAGAAGGAAAAAGCCAGAAAATAAAAATAGAAATAAATTTTGCCTAGACAATATATATATATATATATCAAAATTCTTAGAATAAAACAAAGAAAAACATGAACTATTTTTCAGAGTCAAATAAATTACTCTAAAAATATATTTTTTTGTAATAACTTCAAATTGGATTTAAATTTGATTTTCAAATCTTTTGCAAATAGTTTCTGTTTTCTTTCTTCAAATACTTCTCTGAATTTTGAAGGGTCATGTTTCCTTCACTCAAATATATTTTTTAATTCAGAGAATTTGAGATGATTTGTAATTCCAACATAAAAGGAAAAGACTCCGAATGGGTTTTCAAATAAGTTTTGAAGGTGGTATTCATCACTCCCCACTCTATTTCATATATTTTGAAGAATTCATGTTATCTTCTCATATGAAAATCCTTGAGTGGCTTGAAGTTCCTGGTTTGAAAATATTTCAAATGGAGTTCAAATCATTTTCAAAACCCTTTTCATTTTTTATAAATGGAAGAAGTCATATCATCTTCACTCTAGGATTTTGTGATGAAATGAATTTTGAATTCCATGGAGATGAGTTGCAAGAATGAAAGTTTTGGGAAAGTCCTTTTATTCCCTCTAATTCAAATTTCAAAAGTTTCAAATTTCACTCAATTTCACACAACAAATCACACAAGCAATAATCATTACTTAATTAATATAACATTCCAAAATTTAGAATTTTGGGATGTTACAAACCTACCACCCTTAAAATGAATCTCGCCCTCGAGATTCGAAGAGGCTAGAAAGAAATAGGTTAGGTTCGGGGTCTCCTCAAAAATCCGTTGATCATCCAAGAGTTGGGGTGCTACCACCCTTAGAAGCAAAGTTACGATTCCATCAAAACTCATGTACTCCCTCCATAGTGTCGACAATGTCGGTCTTCTCACATCTTCGGGATAACTCCTTCATTGATGCTCTTCCGGTATAGGCATAACATTTTCCTTTCAATCGTGAGTCCTTTTTCCAAAAGAACGTTCTTCCGAGACTGGATATTCTTGGCTGACAGGTCTGGCGCCAATACTAAACAACTATCGAAAACCTCATGGTGGTCAACAAATAATGGTTCCTGCAGGAAAATGGGCCTTGTCTCAATCCTTACCGTATAAACTTACTAGTTGGCAATGGCTGCCTTGTACAAGGGTGAAACGTCGTAGCATTCTAAGGCTTAAACAAGGTTTCAACGATCATCGTCTCTCTACTATAGGTAAGTCACTCCAGATTTTCCATTCCAAATAGCGAGAGCGAATGATAAGAGTAAGTCGTCATGGTGGCCAATCCATGTCGCACCCAAATCATTACTTTGTATATGGTTTGGCGAATCTCGCATTCTAACACTCGGGCATCCTCACAAGCATTGCAGAATTTCTCTTATCCACGATCTAAGTTTGGATAAATCCTTGATTCTGCAAGCGAAACAAAACATCTATCGTTTTCATCACAACTCTCAGGTTTTCGTAACCTCCTATGAGACGTCTGCTGATGAAGTCGTAGTTTCTTCCAGAGTTCTTTCCTTCAACAAGAGTGTGCTTGCTTCTTGTCGGATCCTAATGCTTGGGGTTAACTTGAGCTCACCACTATGTTGCTTGCATCTTCATTCCATTCTCGACATTTCTAACCATTGTAGTAAATCCTCCGGTGCAGATCTTGGGTTTAGAGGGAGATAGAATGCAGAGACAGATATAGATACCCATACAAACAATATAGTTTTGAAAATAGGTTTTATTTGTTGCTATCAGAAAAATCACAAAATGACAGCTCACAAATCATCGCATCTAACGTGAGTATACAACAGGGGTTTGGTCTTCTAAAGGTCATGTAAATCTTGGAATTCTTCAGGGTCATCAAATTCTTCGAGTCTTTGGAGTCTTCGACTGTTGTAGCTTCAATTCTTCTAATGCATGGTGAAATCCTCTTCACTCTGAGTGGTCCTCGGTTGATCCTTCATGTGGTCAAAAGGGAAAGGGGTATTTTTAACTATTTGAGGTAAGAGGGAATATTTCATAAAGCTCAGAAAAGATGAGAAGTAAAAGATCTTTTGAAAACAAAGTTTTAGAGAGATCCCTTCCTAAGTGCTTTCCAGTTTCTAGGGTCACGTCCTACAGTCAATATGTGCTCTGATACCATCTTGTAATGACCTGACCCGAATATGGTCAAGTCTCTGTGCTTTCAGTGCCATCCCTGGATCAGTATGCGGGTACACACAGTACTTCGATGAAATAGCATAACATCACATGTATAATAAATACCGTAGATCCAGAGTATACCTTGTATATATATCACGGCGGAAACAAATCAACAAGGGTATGGAGTCCCATCAACACCAACGGCAAAGTTGAGTGTAGACAACGTAACCCAACATCAGAACTTTTACTCGTCGTAGAAATACCTGCAACATGATATGTTGCAGCCGTGTAGGTCAGTACATTGAATGTACCAGCAAGATGACAATAAGAAATAGAATGATAAGGACTATGCTATGTGCAAAATGGCTTTGTGCCTCTATGTCTGAGTTTTTGCATAAAAGCTGGTTTTAATTTTCCCTACAACAAAGGAAATAATCAGGAGTCTTCACTACGGAGTTATCTACGATGACATGGTTCCGCCAACCGATGTCTCATAGCCCATAAGTATCATAAGTTGCCCACAATTAGTTATCAGTCCGGTGTTTAGAGTTTAGAGATAAATCCAAGTCCAGAGGCTCAAATTTTCCGTAACCAGGTTCACGGCTAATCGATTAGGTTTTAACTCTGCAGAGTGTTGTGCACTTTACCCACAAGATTCGATCCCTCCCTTTAAGTATTCGCACTTCAGAGTGTTTGAGAACAGGACGATTGAAACATGATCTTCCGAAGAGTTCCCCTGACCACTGTCCGGTGCCCATCCAATCCTACCGTTCTGCTACATCTGCTAGCACCATCCCAGCCAGAGTCACAACTAAGGTCAACCAAGCCAGAGCCCATATTGACTTGTGGCTACATAGGTAAGCTTCCAGGCATGAAGTATTCTTCCGTCTCTTTGAGTCTGAGTGAATTTTTCCACAAGATGTCATGGCGCTTCTCCATGCATCCCGGGGTAATCCCCTGGTTGCTCCAGGATACCCGTCAATCCATCCTCCACCTAGTAGTGTGTATTGAATTCTTGTCTTGAGTCTTGAAGTCTTGAGGTCTTGTAGATGCAGGCCTTGAAGTTGCCATCTTGAAGTTGTCATCATTGACGTAGAGTCCTCCTTCTCACACCACTCACAAACAATCATATCAATCCCCATCTACTATAGCGTAGCATTAAAATAAATAACGTTCCCGGGGTTTAGTAACAGTGGTGTGAGTTCCTACCTTATGCTTCTACTCAACTACATGATTCAATATAGTGCTGGAGGAAAGGTTGTAAAGGTGACACTAAATGCAATAAAAACATAGGTATGAGCATATGGTCAAAGTGAACTTGCCTAGTAATAGGTGATGAAGATTCTTCGCACTCATAATCCTGATAGTTCTACTCGCCAGACTCCGATCAATCTATCGTAAGCAAGCAATTATAACCACACATAAGCAATCACTCCAAGATCAAAAAGAAACCAAATAAGTCTTATGAAACTCCAAAAAAAATCAAATAAATTTTCTGGATAGAAACATATTTTTAACAGCAGTAAAATTATGTGTTCAAGGTTTCTACTGAAAGTAGATATCATGAGCTTCAACTAGCAAAAAGAATCAATTAAATGGAAGTTACGAAACTCAAGTTATGGCCTATTGAAGTTTAAATTTGAATCTGATCAAATTCAAAGTTTAAAGTTTCAAAAATAATTTTAGTTGCTATTACTGGATAGATGAGATCAATAAGAATTGGTAGGAAAAAGAATCAATGAAATTGGATCTATAGAATTAAAGATATGATAAAAGAAAAACTTGAAAATAATCTGAAACTGAAACTGTTAAGTTTCGGCCGATCGTGGCAGAGGTGCCACATGGCGAGCTCTGAATGGCTGCGGGTGTTGGATGTGAGCGGACGGTCGAGACTTAAGTTAAAACGGCGGTGGCGGCTAACAGAAAAAAAAACCGACGGCTCGGTTCGATCAAAGCCGGATATAACCGTAACTAAAACCGATCTAACAACAAAAAAAACCTAACTATTCAATTAGATCTAATCTAGGCCGTCTAAGCAAGATCTAACGGAGGGAGTCATGCCGGTGACTTACGGTGGCGATGGCCGGCGGCGTGGGCGGCGGGCATCGAGGTGGGCGGTGCTCCGGTGGTCCTCCGGCGTCGGCGTGGTGTCGGAAAGATGCGGCGCGACGAGGGGGTCTCGGTGGTGGGGTTGGAGGGCGTTGGCGTCGTCGGGACCGAGCGGGGCAAGCTCGGGGTAGCTCGGGTGAACTCATGCGTTCCGGCAGAGCTCGGGTTGATGGTGGCGACGCTGTGGAGGAGAAGAGGGGTCAAGAAGATGTCATAACGACGTGCAAAGGCGAGGAAAATCAATGGACAGAGGGAGGGGTCTCGGGGAAGCTCACCGGCGTCGGTATCATCGATGTTTGCTTCAGTGGTTAGCGGAGATCGGAACAACGAGTGCGGGCGATTGGGGTGGACTTGGCGAGGGATTTTAGGGGGAATCGGGAGAGGGAGTAGCCAGGTATTTATAGGATAGCAAACTTGGGTGAGGGGAAAGCGTGGGCTAGGGTTTGAGCGACCGGCGTGTCGTGGCCGAGTCCGAGTGGGACTCTGCCCTGGCGTGTCTTGAGGAAGAAGGAGAGGTGGGTCCCGGTGTCAGTGGAAGAGGGGAGGGAGCGCGGGGGTCGGGCGACCGAGCGGAAATGGTTCGGCGCTAGGAAAGAGGCCGTGGGCCGATTCTGTCGGCTGGGTCGGTTGAGTAGTGCCAGGTCGAGCGCTGGTTTTCTCTTTAAAAAAACAGAGAAGGAAAAAGCCAAAAAATAAAAATAGAAATAAATTTTGCCTTGACAATATATATATATATATATATATATATATATATATATCTAAATTCTTAGAATAAAACAAAGAAAAACATGAACTATTTTTCAAAGGCAAATAAATTACTCTAATTTTTTTTTGTAATAACCTCAAATTGGATTTAAATTTGATTTTCAAACCTTTTACAAATAAAGGGTCACGTTTCCTTCACTCAATTTTTTTTAATTCAAAGAATTTGAGATGATTTGTAATTCCAACATAAAAGGAAAAGACTCCAAATGGGTTTTCAAATAAGTTTTGAAGGTGGTACTCATGACTCCCCACTCTATTTCATATATTTTGAAGAAGTCATGTTATCTTCTCTCATGAAAATCCTTGAGTGGCACGAAGTTCCTGGTTTGAAAATATTTCAAATGGAGTTCAAATCATTTTCAAAACCCTTTTCATTTTTTTAAAATTGAAGAAGTCATATCATCTTCACTCTAGGATTTTGTGATGAAATGAATTTTGAATTCCATGGAGATCAGTTGCTAGAATGAAAGTTTTGGGAAAGTCCTTTTATTCCCTCTCATTCAACTTTGAAAAGTTTCAAATTTCACTCAATTCACACAACACATCACACAAGCAATAATCATTACTTAATTAATATAACATTCCACAATTTAGAATTTTGGGATGTTACAATATGTGTCCTTGGGTGCATGTTTAGTCCCATGCAAGAAATGGGAATGAATTTCAAACACCTCGGCTTCGTGGCTTGGCCAAAAACATTGAGAAACTTGGTTTTGAAATTCCTGTAAATCCAAAACTCGTCTGAAATTCATGAGACTTCGCATGGTATCATGAAATGGCACCAACATGCTGTGGTAAAAAAATTGTCCCATTTGGGGCAGGTTTTGGTATGAGCTTCTCATGAACTAGAGCTTCTCACAAGAAGCCTCGTGGTTCCGGTAGGGAACGTGTCACCTATGTGGACAAAACGACATTCGTTGCCTCGTCTCGCCTTGAATTGTTTTCTAGATGCAACATAGACCAATAGGAGTGTCGTGTTTAAATTTGGAATTATTCGGGGTTCGTTTGGACATTTTTTACATTAACTGAGTTTTCTAGGAATTTTATGTGCATAATTCAAATTTGAATTACACGCACATGCTCCGGTGCACCAAAATCGGTTGAAAAATCATATATGTGTCCTTGGGTGCATGTTTAGGTCCCATGCAAAAAATGGGAATGAATTTCAAACACCTAGTCTTCGTGGCTCGGCCACAAACATTGAGAAACTTGGTTTTTAAATTCCTGTAAATCCAAAACTCGTCTAAAATTCATGAGACTTGGCATGGTATCATGAAATGACACCAACATGCTGTGGTATTTTTCGTGTCCTATTTGAGAGAAGGCGCAGAATTAACTGCCAACACAGGCTTTTTGAAAAAAAAATAGCTGCCACATTATCATCTCAAACGTTTGTATTATTTAAATCGTGGGCGTTCTGCTAACCATTCACATGACGCCACGCGTCACACTTTTATTGGCTAGGAGATGCAGTGCGGGCAGCTGCTTGAGTAGTCGGGAGGCGTGCGAGCGCAGTCCTCTGCGCAGGCTGACCGGGAAGCGTGCAAGCAGTCTTCCGCTGCGCAGGCTCACCGGGAAGCATGCGAGCAGGACGCTGCGCAGGCTCACTGGGAAGCAACCCCTTTGACCTCCATCGCCGCCCTCCTCGCTCCCAATCTCTCCATTAATGGCGCCTGAGCCGTTGTATAATATAGGCGGCCTTACTCTTCGCCTCCCATTCCCCTCTTGCCCGAATCCTATCTCCCATACCTCCACCTATGCCATGGCACACAAGGATCATCTGCCACTAGTCTTCCGGTTTGGTGAAGTCGACTCCGAGCGAGAGGAGATAGAAAATAAGGAGGAATGGGGCCTCATGGACATGGCCGTGAGCGAGCTGGCCGCGGTGGATGCTGCCGCCGCACCCGTCCAAGCTCCCATCCCCGCGCCTGCGCCAGTGACCATCCCTGTGGCATTGACGGGCTGGACATCGAGAACCATTGTGGCGCTGGAAGCCGCGGGCGTTAGCGAGGTCCCTGTGGACCCGCGTGAGCTCATGTATGTGCCAGCACCCGCACCCCTGCCTGTGCTCGTGCGCGCCCCTACACCCACCGCGGCGCCGATTCCCGTGTGCTTGCCTGCACCCGCCGTGCCCCACTCAGCCTCATGGGACGCCACCATCGACCGCTACCTCGCAGTGCTGCGAGTCGCCGTCCCCCCCCCCCCCCCCCGCACGTCGATCGCAAGATGGACGGCTATTGGATTTGCAAGTCCAGAACATTCTAGACTAGCTTGAAGACTTGCACAACGGCGCCCTGGAGGACGACAACGCCAGCGCAGCACGCCGCCGCCGCCGCTGGAATTAGTTTTTTGTTTAATATTTTATCTCGATCGTATGAATGTAAAATCATAGTGTGACTGAATGAAATCTATGGTTTTGATCAACTTAGTGTTTTTTCTCTGAATGTACAGACTTATCAAAATAAAAAAAAACATCAATGTTTTTCTCTAAATAAAACACTCATCGCAAACGTTTCGAATTGAACGCCCGTATGCAAAGCGAGAGCTAGGTTCCTTCGCTGCTAAGCCAAGGGAAAATGTGGCACGCAGGTTTTGTGCATCTCTTCATCGCAAATGATTTTGCAAGATGACTCGTGTGCAACGACGCACAAATAATGTGGTAAGATTTGCATCTGTCATATTGGGTATATTGCCATTTGTCAAATTGAAAAAATTGGCATTTGTCAATCAAGTAACATTGCCATTTGTCAACCTTGTAACACTGCCATTTGTGATCCTAAAAAAGCACTGCCATTTGTCAAATTTTGCTGCTAAAAATCACTAGTACTATCTAATTTTTACAAATGAAATTCAGTAAGCATAGATTTCATTCATAGATTCAGCAGTCGTTCTTTATACAAACAGTTCAACTTGACAGCTGAACCAAACAAACTTTTACCCAATTGTTGCCAACCACATACTGAAATAGCTAGTTCAACTATATATACTAGCTAATTTTAAGTACGTTGTATAGTTCAATCATAGCTATAGTCAGATGAACTAAACAATATAACCGCTAAATACTACTACTACGGAGGGGCTTTGTACTACTTTGATACGTCTCCAACGTATCTATAATTTTTTATTGTTCCATGCTATTATAGTATCAATCTTGGATGTTTTATATGCAATAATACGCTATTTTATATCATTTTTTGGGACTAACCTATTAACCTAGTGCCTAGTGACAGTTGTTGTTTTCTGTTTTTTTTGGTTTCTCAGGAAATCAGTACCAAATGAAGTCCAAATGCCCTGATTCCTTGTGGGTCCCTCGTGGCTCCTTTTGACCTAATTCCACCTCTATAAATTCTCAAATATTGGGAAACCAACAGAGAGCCCCACTAAATAACTTTTCCGCCGCCGCAAGCTTCTGTTCTTCCGCGATCCCATCTGGAGGTCTTTTCTGGCACTCTGCCGGAGGGGGAATCGATCATGGAGGGCTTCTACATCAACCTTGCTGCCCCTCTGATGATTTGTGAGTAGTTTACCACAGACCTATGGGTCCATAGCTAGTAGCTAGATGGCTTCTTCTCTCTCTTTGATCTTCAATACAATGTTCTCCTCGATCTCCTTGGAGTTCTATTCGATGTAATCTTCTTTTGCGATGTGTTTGTTGGGATCTGATGAATAGTGGGTTTATGATTAGATTATTCATGAGAAATATTTGAGTCTTTTCTGAACTTATTTATGCATGATTGTTGTAGCTTTGTATTTTTCTTTGATCTATCTGTTTGGTTTGGCCAACTAGATTGATTTATCTTGCAATGGGAGAGGTGCTTTGTAATGGGTTCAATCTTGCGGTGTTCTATATCCCAGTGACAAAGTAGGGGACAAGACATGTATTTGTATTGTTGCCATTAAGGATAAAACTACGGGGTTTATTCATATTGCTTGAGTTTACTTTGTCTACATCATGTCATCTTGCTTAAGGCGTTACTCCGTTTTTAACTTAATACTCTAGATGCATGCTGGATATCGGTCGATGGGTGGAGTAATAGTAGTAGATGCAGGCAGGAGTCGTTCTACTTGTCTTGGACGTGATGCCTATATACATGATCATTGCCATGAATCCGTCATAACTATGCGATTTTCTATCAATTGCCCAACAGTAATTTGTTTACCCACCGTATGCTATGTGTTTGAGAGAGAAGTCTCTAGTGAAAACTATGGCCCCCGGGTCATTTATCCATCATATATAAAATCCAAAAATACCTTTCTGCAATTTTATTTCCTTTATTCTGTTTTGCAATTTACTTATTTATCTATCACTATCATAATTAATCCTTGCAAGTAACCGCAAAGGGGATTGATAACCCTCTTGTTCGCGTTGGGTGCAAGTATTTGCTTTTGTGTGTGTAGGTGCTGCTAACGAGGTTCTATGTAGTTCTCCTACTGGATTGATAACCTTGGTTCTTAACCGAGGGAAATACTTATCTCTACTGTACTGTATCATCCTCTCCTCTTCGAGGAAATCCCAACGCAGCTCACAAGTAGCAGGAAGAATTTCTGGCACCGTTGCCGGGGAGACATCACCAAAACCTATCAAGTACCTTCGCCTAAACTATCATCTGCTTGCTCTTATTTTTATTTTCCTTTTTATTTGCATTTGCCTCTCGTTTTCATCTCCCCCACTTCTAAAACAAATTTACAAAAACACAAAAATATTTTTATTTGCTTGTTTGCTTGCTTTGCTTGAAATTGCTATCATGTCTGAATTTGTTATCACTAAATAGGAAGGTAAGGACCATAAGACTACCAATATGGAACCTTCTGTAAATTTTGATACTAAAATCTTTGTGACGGGAAGCGGGAACATCATAGGAAAAAGTGTTTTCCATGAATTTTTTACTTGTACGGAAACTTTGGTTTGTAATAAAATCCCTATTCTTAAAAGAACCAATAGTTACGCCGAAGCTATTTCTGCCCTCGTTCTTAAACTTGAAAGAAGATTTATTCGTACTCATCCCACTTTGCAAAGATTATTCTATGAGTTACCCATTATAAACAACCCTAAGGCTAAAAAGATAGCTACTCTTATCCTTGTGAATGAATTTGATTACATAGTGCAAGAGGTAGAGAGATCTTTGGTTTTTACAACATGAGTCATGAAGACCCTGTGATAGATGAAATTTTATATGATGAGGTATATGTTTCTTGATGATCAAACTTTTGATGAAAATACTAAAAATGAAGTTCCTCCTATACATATTATCCAACAAGTCTTCAATGGTATTAATCAGAAATATTCTTGGATCGTAAAAGGGAACCGACAAGGATTTGAGGAAAGTTGCCTTAATAATGATAAAATCTTGATTGATGATGTTTTCCCCATTGTTTTTGAAAATCCTTTTGACAAACATACGTCTCAAAATGTTAAGACTAAGGATGATAATACTTGAAACTATGTATTATGCCTAGCTAGGGGCATAAAACAATGGCGCTTGTTGGGAGGCAACCCAATATGTATCTTAATTTTTTGCTTTATTTTCTGTTTTGTGTGTTTACACAATTATAGCAACTATTATTATTGTGTTTTTATCTTTTAATTAGTGTTTGTGACAAGTAATGCCTTTGGAATGATTTGGATGATAGTATAATTGATGTTGTTTGAAAATAGAAAGTTTTGAGTCTAGTGCTGGATTTTTGTTTCTGTACTGGAACGTCAGAAAAATCTAAATTTCTTTACATAGTATTGGTATATGAATTTTTTACGTTGTCCTAATTTTTCAGATCTTTTGGAGTTACAGAAGTATAGCTTTTAAAAAGATCTTTACAGACTGTTCTGTTTTAGACAGATTCTGTTTTTGTTGCATAGTTTGCTTATTTTGATAAATCTATGTATTGTATCAGGGGGTATAAGCCATGGGGAAGTTGGAGTACATGTAACACCTCCAGTGTCATGCTACAGTGACCTCACAATAATGATGCCATGTCATCATGCCTTTCCATGCCAAATAGCCACTTGTCCAAAATCAAGTTCAAATTCCATTTGAAATGCAAGTCAAATAATTACTTCTTCAGATAATTAAACAAAATAGTTCATAATATTGCAAATAATCCCAAAGCAATTATAAGAACAAAACCAAAATTATTTGAATTTCCAAATTGACCCTAATATCCAAAACTGTAGCCAAACAGCCCCAAATCAAATCATTTCTATTTAAACAAAATCCATATCAATTCAAAATTTCCCCAAACTTTTTGTGGCAGTGCAGAATAATGCCTAGTAATTATGTGGCAAAGTTCTACATTTTACAAAAGACATTTGATGCGAAAAGAAAATGCAAAATAGTAAAGAAAATAGAAAACAGAAAATATATAAGAAAAAGGGAATAAGGGCATTATGCACTCTAGCCCACTTGCTACAGTGGTAGCCCAGCCCAACTTGGGTCATCCCCAACCTTCTGCTACAGGGAGGCAGGGGGATCGTGGCGGCCATCCGCCGTGCCATGCCGTGCGTGGTGGCCATCCCCGACCTCCCTGATGCCTACAAGACCTACCCCGTGCCTCCCCCGAACCCTAGCCGCCTCTCCTTCCTCTCCCCCGTGTCGCGACCTCCTCTGCTCACACCGCCCGAGCGCCACCGTCGCCATGCCGCCTCCACAAACGCGGCCACTGGCCTCCCCAAGCCCTGAGACCGCGTCCAGGAGGACCACCACCATGGGCTTCGTCCATCCCGAGCATCAAATCGAGCGGAGCCACCCCGTACGCTCGCCATCGAGCTCATCTTCACCGCGTATATCGCGGGACGCCGTCGTCGATTGCCTCGTCTTCGGTCCGTCCCTGTCCACCTCGAGCTCACCTCCGGCACCACGGTGAGCCCCTCCTCCATTTGCCCCATTTCTTCGGCTCAATCCGTGCCCGTAGTGACCGCCCCGTGAGCTCTGTCCGCCATGGTCACTGGAGCTCCACGTCCGCGCGCGCCCGCGTACTACTGCTGCTCCTGGTTGCGCATAGCATGTCCAGCCATGCCTGCACACGCGCGCCAGTGCGCCCAACTGCTGCTCCCTGCTGTTGTGTTCGCGCCTGCTGTTGCCCAACTGCTGTTGCTCTTCGCCGCGCCACGCCGCAGCCTCCCAGCGCCCGCTGCCGCTGCTCCCTGCTAGCGCTGCTAGCTGCTGCGTTGCTGCTCCTAAGCGCTGCTCCTGGCTGCTAGCTACTACTACTCCTAGATGCTGCTGCTTGCCGCTCCTGATTCCTCCTACTGTGCTGCTAGTTACTGCTCCAGCCGCTGCTAGTTGCTGCTAATGGCCATGGTCGTGGTCATGTCCAAGCACGTGTGGTGTGCGTGTGTATGCACAGCCACCACCGGCCGGCCGTGCAAATTAACTTAGGGGCTAATTACTAGTTAGTTTTACTACTAGCCAATGACAGTGGCCCCCACTGTTAGCTAATCTAATTTAATTAAAGTCTAGTTAACCACAGACAATGACACGCAGGACCCATAGGAACTATTCATTGGTTGGCCCAGTCAACAGCTGACTGTACTGATGACTTTGACCTGGCCCCACATGTCATTGACTGTGGCTGGCAACACACTAGGTGACAAAAGTAAATTTACAGTTTTAATTTCGAAATTAATAATAAATCCAGAGAATTCAGAAAATCAACTAAACTTTGAAAAATCATATAAAATAAACCGTAGCTCGGATGAAACTAATTTATATATGAAAAATGAATAGAAAAATAAGACGAATCTAAATATGCCATCCAGATACCTGTCACATGCCTCTAACACTACAAACATGGAACCTTCCCCTCCGATTCATCTGTCTGACAGATACCTAAAGTCGGGAAAATATTCCCAGATATTTTCCCGCTCCGTCTGTAACGCTTAGCACCACGTTAGGTCACCCCCAGCACAGCATATTGCCATGTCATGCTTTGTGCTGCACTTGTTTGCTTTGTATTTATTGTTTCTTCCCTCTTTTCTCTTTGGTAGACCCCGAGACCGACGTTGCTCCCGAGTACGACTACGCCCCTGACGTCTAGCCACTTTCCGCAGAGCTTCCAGGCAAGCAAAACCCCCTTGATCATTCCTATATCGCCCATTCTTTCTCTCCCCTGCTTGCATTAGATTTTGCTACTGTATTTGATTGCTCCTATTCTAATGCATAGCCTGAGTTTGTAACCTGCTGTTGATACTTTACCTATTGTCCTAAATGCTTAGTATAGGCTGGTTAGTGATTCATCAGTGGCCCCGCACCCTTGTCCGTATTGCCATGCTTTGTTTTCGGATGTTTCGATCAGCGTGATCGATGTGCAAAGACCGACAAAGCACCACACACCCTCTTAAGTTGTATGACTCTGCAGAGCTACTATCGAGTGCCGAGGGTGATACCTCCTACCTCACTCCTGATGATATCTCTGTAGCATAGCTAGTCGGTTGTGGGTTACCGAGGGTGATTCCTCTTTCACCACCTCCGATGATGCCTCTATCGTGCAACCCCTCAAGTGTGAACCCATCGAGGGTGATTCCTCCAAGTTCACCTTGACGGTTACATCGAGTAGGAATCCAACAGGGTGATTCCTCGGATTCCCTCTTGATGTTATGGACACACGGTTACCATGTTTTTACCTCAGTCCCCTGTTGAAGTCGGGTCGACCCAACGGTACCCGCAAGAGATTACTATGGCGGAACGTTAGGGAAGGTGGAGACCACCTAGGAGAGAGGTGGGCCTGGTCCCTGGTCGTTGGACCGCGGTTTACCAAGTCGGTGCGGCAGGGTGTCGAGGGTGAGCCTTGAGCCCTGTTCGTGTCCGCGAGTTACTAATAACATGCTTAACGGATTTGGGTATTTGATCTGAGTTTGCCACTGGCCTATACGCACTACCACCACGTGGGATAATGGTTTAATGGGGCCCTCGGCGCCGTATGTATCAGCTGAAAGTTCTGTCAGACGTCCAGTTCAGCATTGTGGCACGGCTGGGCCGGCGCCATCCAGGAGAGGGGTGGTGCCTGGACCCGCCCTACACGCAATGACCCGGAGTGCAAAGGGCGATGGGCCCAAGACCGCTGAGCACTTAGGATGTAGACCGGTGGGGACCTCTCTGCGGAGCCTAGGTAGGACTACGTCGTGTCGATCAGCCGAGGCCGGGCATGACCCGGAAAAGTCTGTCCGGCCAAAGCTAATCGAGCGTGTTGGGTAACAGTAGTGCACCCCTGCAGGGAAGTTATCTATTCGAATAGCCGTGTCCACGGTAATAGGATGCTCAGTGTAGTATCCCGATCTACTACAACTTGAACTAGATACATGTTACTTTAATTAATATGTTAGCTCCGGGATTGCTTTCTCGTAGGGAGTCGAGGAAGGATCTCGGGGCTTTGCTACTACATACTTAATGCTTTATTATATGCTGCTAATCTACACTCTTCTAATGCTGCAAGACGTTGTAAGATGCTAGTCTTCGATAGGCTAGGCCTTCTCTCTAATCTGGCATTTCTGCAGTCTAGTCCATAGATACAGCCCCTTCATTTGATACCGATGCATGATTAGTATAGTTCTGATGTAAGTCTTGCGAGTACTTTGGATGAGTACTCACAGTTGCTTTGCTACCTCTTTTCCCCATACCCGATTGCTACGATCAGATGATGGAGCCCTAGAGTCAGCTGATCCTGTCGACGACTACTACTACCCCGACGGAGCCTACTACTACGTGGAGACCGACGACCAGGAGTAGTTCGGAGGCTCCCAGGCAGGAGGCCTGCGCCTTTTCGATCTAGATGTCGTTGTTTTGCTCAGCCTTCTTAAGGCAAACTTGTCTAATTACGTCTGTACTCAGATACTGATGCTTCCACTGACTCTTGTGTAATTCGAGCTTATGTATTCGAGCCCTCGAGGCCCTGGCTTGTAATATAAAGCTTGTATTATTTTATTTTTGTGTCTAGAGTTGTGTTGTGATATCTTCCCGTGAGTCCCTGGGCTTGATCGTGTGCAATTGCGTGTATGATTAGTTCATGATTGAGTCGGGGGCGTCACAGTACAGTAGCATTATGACAACATTAAATATGAATAAATTTATAACAGTACCTAAAGTTTAAGATTTGTTTGTTATACTAATGGATCTCACGAGGTTTCTGTTGATTTTTGTGTGCTGAAGTTTTCACGTTTTGGGTGAGACCACGATGGATGAAGGAATAAGGAGCGGCAAGACCCTAAGCTTGGGGATGCCCAAGGCACCCCAGGGTGATATTCAAGGAAGACCCAAGCGTCTAAGCTTGGGGATGCCCCGGATGGCATCCCCTCTTTCATCTACAATCTATCGGTATATCACTTGGACCTATATTTTTATTCATCACATGATATGTGTTTTACTTGGAGCGTCTTGTGCCATAGTTTTCTTTTCTTTGTTTGCTTTTTAGTTTGCCACAATCATCTTTGCTGAACACACTTTTTTGAGTGGGACACACATTATTCGTGATTTGTTATAATACTCTATGTGCTTCACTTATATCTTTTGAGCTAGGCAGTTGCTCTAGTGCTTCACTTATATCTTTTAGATCACGGCGGTGGTTATATTTTAAGAAATAGTTGCACTCTCATGCTTCACTTATATCTTTTTAAGAGTCTAATAAATAGTAATGGTAATATGCACGGGTTATGAATTTGGTCCTAATATGATAGATATTCAAGAAGGATATAATAAAAACTTTCATGTAGATCACTGAATATGATAAGTTTGATTCCTTGCAATAGTTTTGCGATATTAAGATGTTAATATGTGGGAGGTACTAGTGGATAATTGTGGTTTAGTAAGAATATTGGTGTTAAGGTTTGTGATTCCCGAAGCATGCAAGTATGGTCTGTCGTTATGCTAAGAAGTTGGAGCATGATTTATTATTGATTGTCTTCCCTTGCGTGGCGGTCGGAGGGCACGCGATGGTTAACTCCTACCAACCTCCCCCCTAGGGTCATGCATACTAGTACATTGCTTGGAGGGCTAATAAACTTTTGCAAGTATGTGAGTTCTTTATGACTAATGTGAGTCCACGGATTATACGCACTCTCACCTTTCCGCAATTTGCTAGCCTCTTCGGTACCGTGCATTGCCCTTTCTCACCTTGAGAGTCAGTGCAAACTTCGCCGGTGCATCCAAACCCCGTGATATGATACGCTCTATCACACATAAGCCTCTTTATATCTTCCTCAAAGCAGCCACCATACCTACCTATTATGGTATTTCCATAGCCATTCCGAGATATATTGCCATGCAACTTCCACCGTTCCGTTTATATGACACACATCATCATTGTCATATTGCTTTGCATGATCATATAGCTGACATAGTATTTGTGGCTCAGCCACCGTTCATCATTTTCATACATGTTATGCTCGCATAATTGCACATCCTGGTACACTGCCAGAGGCATTCATATAGAGTCATATTTGTTCTAGTATCGAGTTGTAATTTCGAGTTGTAAGTAAATAGAAGTGTGATGATCATCATTATTAGAGCATTGTTCCAATGAGGAAATAAATAAATAGAAAGAAAAAAAAGAGGCCAAAAAGAGGCCACAAAAAAAATGAAAAGAGAGAAAAAGAGAGAAGGGCCAATGTTACTATCCTTTTCCACACTTGTGCTTCAAAGTAGCACCATGTTTTTCATATAGAGAGTCTCCTCAGTTGTCACTTTCATACGCTAGTGGGAATTTTTCATTATAGAACTTGGCTTGTATATTCCGATGATGGGCTTCCTCAAATGCCCGAGGTCTTCATGAGCAACCAAGTTGGATGCACACTGATACGTCCAGTTTGCATCATGTTTTCCTACTATTATTTATTAAGTTTTGGGTCATTATTTCACTTTATGATACAATTCTTATGCCTTTTCTCTCTTATTTTGCAAGTTTCACATGAAGAGGGAGATTGCTGGCAACTGGAATTCTAGACCGGAAAGGGCTACAGCTGAGATAGCTATTCTGCACAACTCCAAATGACCTGAAAATTTACGGAGAATTATTTTGGAATATATAAAAAATATTGGTGAAAGAAATACTAGGAGGGGACCCACCAAGAAGCCACAAGCTTGGGGGTGCGCCTTACCCCCTGGGCGCCCCCCCCCCCCGAGCTTGTGGGGCCCCTGGCAGGCCTCCGGCCCCCTCCTTATGCTATATGAAGCTATTTGCCCTAGAAAAAAATAAAAACAATACTTTCGGGACAAAGCGCCGCCACCTTGAGGCAGAACCTGGGCAGGAGCACTTTTGCTCTCCGGCAGAGCGATTCTGCTGGGGAAACTTCCCTCCGGGACGGGGAAATCGAAGCCATCGACATCACCAACAATCCTCTCATCATGGGAGGACCAATCTTCATCAACATCTTCACTAGCACCATCTCATCTCAAACCCTAGTTCATCTCTGTATTGAATCTTTGTCTCAAAACCTCAGATTGGTACCTGTGGGTTGCTAGTAGTGTTGATTACATCTCATAGTTGATGCTAGTTGGTTTATTTGGTGGAAGATTATATGTTCAGATCCTTAATGATATTCTATACCCCTTTGATCTTGAACATGAATATGTTTTGTGAGTAGTTACTTTTGTTCTTGAGGACATGGGAGAAGTCTTGTCATAAGTAATCATGTGAATTTGGTATTCATTCGATATTTTGATGATATGTATGTTGTTGCTTCCATTAGTGGTGTCATGTGAACGTCGACTACATGACACTTCACCATACTTGGGCCTAAGGGAAGGCATTGTGGAGTAATAAGTAGATGATGGGTTGCTAGAGTGACAGAAGCTTAAACCCTAGTTTATGTGTTATTCCGTAAGGGGCTGATTTGGATCCATATGTTTCATGCTATGGTTAGATTTATCTTAATTCTTCTTTCATAGTTGCGGATGCTTGTGAGATGGGGTAATCATAAGTGGGAGGCTTGTTCAAGTAAGAACAGCACCCAAGCACCGGTCTACCCACACATCAAATTATCAAAGTAGAGAACGTGAATCAAATAAACATGATGAAAGTGACTAGATGAGAATTCTCATGTGTCCTCGAGAACGCTTTGCTTTATATAGGAGACCATTCCGGCTTGTCCTTTGCTATAAAAAGGATTGGGCCACCTTGCTGCACCTTTGTTAGTATTGTTACTTGTTACTTGTTACGAATTACCTTGCTATCAAACTATATGTTACCGATAATTTCAGTGCTTGCAGAGAATACCTTGGTGAAAACCGCTTATCATTTCCTTCTGCTCCTCGTTGGGTTCAACACTCTTATTTATTGAAAGGACTATGATTGATCCCCTATACTTGTGGGTCATCAAGACTCTTTTCTGGCACCGTTGCCGGGGAGTGAAGCGCCTTTGGTAAGGAAACATTTATATTACGTGCTGAAATTTACTGTCACTTGTCACTATGGAAAGTAATCCTTTGAGGGGTTTGTTTAGGGTATCTTCACCTTGACCAGAAGCATTAAGATTTTCCCCTCAACCTATTGACCCTACTGAAAAATTTTATTATGAAATTCCTTTGGGTATGGTAGAGAAACTACTGGCTAATCCTTATGCAGGGGATGGAAAGGTACATCCTGATTTGCACTTGATATATATAGATGAAATTTGTGGATTGTTTAAGCTTGCAGGTTTATCCGAGGATGGAGTTAAGAAGAAGGTATTCCCTTTATCTTTGGAGGGAAACGTATTGACATGGTATAGGCTATTGGATGATACCGGAAGATGGGATTGGAACCGGTTGAAGCTGGAATTTCACCAGAAGTTTTATCCTATGCATTTGGTTCATCATGATCAAAATTATATATATAATTTTTGGCCTCATGAAGGAGAAAGTATTGCTCAAGCTTGGGGGAGGCTTAAGTATATGTTGCACACATGCCCCAATCATGAGCTCCCAAGAGAAATAATTATACAAAACTTTTATGCTCGGCTTTCTCATAATGATCAATCCATGCTCGATACTTCTTCTACTGGTTCCTTTATGAAGAGGACTATTGAATTCAAATGGGATCTTCTGGAAAGAATTAAACGCTACTCTAAAGATTGGGAAATCGACAAAGGTAAAGAGTCAGGTATAAATCTTAAGTTTGATTGTGTTAAATCTTTTATGGAAACTGATGCTTTTCATAAGTTTAGTACTAATTATAGACTTGACTCTGAGATAGTAGCTACTTTGTGTGAATCTTTTGCTGTTCATGTTGATCTCCCTAAGGAGAAATGGTTTAAGTTTCATCCACCTATTGAATTAAATGAAGAGCCTGTTAGTGTTAAAGAAGAAACAATTGTTTACAATATTGACCCAGTTGTGCCTACTGCTTATATTGAGAAACCTCCTTTTCCTGTTAGGATAAAAGAACATCCTAAAGCTACGACTATGGTTAATAAAAGTAATATTAGAACACCTAGACCTTCTGAATAAATTAAAGTTGAACCTAATATTCCAATGGTAAAAGATTTATTAGTTGATAATATTGATGGGCATGTTATTTACTTTTGCGAAGAGGCTGCTAGAATTGCTAAACCGGTTAGGAATGAACGAGACATGTTAGATAAGAACAAGCCTGTAGTTGGCATGCCTGTTGTTTCTGTTAAAATTGGAGACCATTGCAATCATGGTTTATGTGATGTGGGTGCTAGTGTGAAGGCTATCCCTTTCTCTTTATATCAAGAAGTCATGAATGATATTGCACCTGTTGAGATTGAAGATATTGATGTTACTATTAAGCTTGCAAACAGAGATACTATTTCACCGCTTGGGATTGTTCGAGATGTTGAAGTCTTGTGTGGTAAAATGAAATACCTTACTAATTTCTTAGTACTTGGTTCATAACAAGATAATTTTTGTCCCATTATATTTGGTAGACCTTACTTGAATACCGTTAATGCTGAAATTGATTGTGCTAAAGAAAAGGTTAGAGTTAAGTTTGGTGATGTGTCTCATGAATTTAATTTCTCCAAGTTTCATAGACAACCACATAAGAAAGAATTATCTAATAAAGATGAAATTGTTGGTCTTGCTTCTATTGCTGTACCTCCTACTGATCCGTTAGAACAATATTTGCTAGAACATGAAAATGATATGCATGTGAATGAAAGAAATGAAATTGATGAGATATTCTTTAAACAAGCACCTATCCTTAAACATAATTTGCATGTTAAAACTCTTGGAGATCCTCTCCCACCTAAGAGTGATCCTGTATTTGAATTAAAGCAACTACCTGATATGCTTAAATATGCTTATCTTGATGAAAAGAAGATATATCCTGTTTTTATCAGTGCTAACCTTTCAGAGCATGAAGAAAAGAGATTGCTTAAAACTCTTAGGAAGCACCGTGCAGCTATTGGTATACTCTTGATGATCTTAAGGGCATTAGTCCCACTTTATGTCAGCACAAGATTAATATGGAGCCCGATGCTAAGCTAGTCGTTGATCATCAACGGCGGCTGAATCCTAAGATGAAGGATGTGATAAGAACTGAAATATTAAAGCTTCTGGAGGTAAGTATAATTTATCCTATAGCTGATAGTAGATGGGTAAATCCTGTTCATTGTGTTCCTAAGAAAGGAGGTATTACCGTTGTTCCTAATGATAAAAATGAACTTATCCCACAAAGAATTGTAATTGGTTATAGGATGGTAATTGATTTCAGGAAATTAAATAAAGCTACTAGGAAAGAACATTACCCCTTGCCTTTTATTGATCAAATGTTAGAAAGATTGTCTAAGCATACACACTTTTGCTTCCTAGATGGATATTCCGGTTTCTCTCAAATACCTGTATCAAAAGAAGATCAAGAGAAAACCACATTTACTTGTCCTTTTGGAACTTATGCTTATCGTCGTATGCCTTTTGGTTTATGTAATGCACCTGCTGTTCGGGAACGGAGCATGAATTTCAAAAATTTCCTACGCTCACGCAAGATCTATCCATGGAGATGCATCGCTACGAGAGGGGAGAGTGTGTCTACGTACCCTCATAGACCGTTTAGCGGAAGCGTCTCACAACGCGGTTGATGTAGTCGAACAATCCTTCGAGCTCCACCGATCGAGTACCGAACGTACGGCACCTCCGAGTTCTACACACGTGCAGCTCGGTGACGTTCCTCGCCTTCTTGATCCAGCAAGACGTCGAGGTAGTAGATGAGTTCCGTCAGCACGACGGCGTGGCGACGGTGACGGTGAAGTGATTCCAGCAGGGCTTCGCCTAAGCTCTCCCAAAATATGACCGAGGTGGAAAACGGAGATCGGGGAACCGCACACGGCTATGGGACAATTGTGTGTCTCCAAGGGGTGCCCCTCCTCCGTATATAAAGGAGGGAGGGGGGAGGAGGCAGCCAAGGGGCTGCGCACCAAGGGGGGGAGGAGTCCTACTAGGACTCCGCTTGGTGGTGGCGCCAACCTCCCCCCAATCCTACTCCTACTAGGAGTAGGGAGAGAGGGAGAGAGAGAGGGAAGGAAAGGGGGGGCCGGCCCCCAAATCCCCAGCCCAATTCGGACCCCTCATGGGGGGGACGCACCAGCCCCCTGGTGGGCTGGTGTTCCTCCCCTATGAGGCCCATGTGGCCCATGCTACTCCCCGGGGGGTTCCGGTAACCCCTTCGGTACTCCGATAAATATCGGGAACCTTCCGGAACTTTTTCGGAGGCCAAACACTATCTTCCAATATATCAATCTTTACCTCTCAGACATTCCGAGACTCCTCGTCATGTCCGTGATCTCATCCGGGACTCCGAACAACATTCGGTCACCAATCACATAACTCATATAATACTATATCGTCATCGAACCTTAAGTGTGCGGACCCTATGGGTTCGGGAATGATGTAGACATGACCGAGACGACTCTCTGGTCAATAACCAACAGCGGAACCTGGATGCTCATATTGGTTCCTACATATTCCATGAAGATCTTTATCGGTGAACCTCATATGTCAACATACGTTGTTCCCTTTGTCCGGCGGTATGTTACTTGCCCGAGATTTGATCGTCGGTATCCAATACCTAGTTCAATCTCGTTACCGGCAAGTCTCTTTACTCGTTCCGTAATACATCATCTTGCAACTAACTCTTTAGTCACGGTGCTTGCAAGGCTTCTGTGATGCTGTATTACCGAGAGGGCCCAGAGATACCTCTCCGATAGTCGGAGTGACAAATCCCAATCTCGATCCATGCCAACTCAACAAATACTTTCGGAGATACCTGTAGTGCACCTTTATAATCACCCAGTAATGTTGTGACATTTGATACACCCAAAGTATTCCTACGGTATCCGGGAGTTGCATGATCTCATGGTCAGAGGAACGTGTATTTGACATAGGGAAAGCAATAGCAATAAACTGAACGATCATTTGCTATGCGATCGGTTGGGTCATGTCCATCACATCATTCTCCTAATGATGTGATCCTGTTATCAAATGACAACTCATGTCAATGGTCAGGAAACCTTGACCATCTTTTGATCAACGAGCTAGTCTAGTAGAGGCATACTAGGGACATAGTATTTGTCTATTATCCACACATGTATTTATTTTCCGGTCAATACAATTCTAGCATGAATAATAAACTATTATCATGAACGGAGAAATATGATAATAATAAACACTTTATTAATTGCCTCTAGGGCATATTTCCAACAGTCTCCCACTTGCACTAGAGTCAATTACATTGTAATGAATCTAACACCCATCGCATTCTGGTGCTGATCATGTTTTGCTCGTGGAAGAGGTTTAGTCAACGGGTCTGCCACATTCAGATCCGTGTGTACTTTGCAAATCTCTATGTCTCCATCCTTAATCAAATTCCGAATGGAGTTGAAGCGACGCTTTATATGCTTGGTTCTCTTGTGAAACCTGGGCTCCTTTGCTATAGCAATTGCTCCAGTGTTGTCACATAAGATAGTCATTGGACCCGATGCACTAGGTATGACACCTAGATCGGATATGAACTCCTTCATCCAGACTCCTTCATGTGCTGCTTCGGATGTAGCTATGTAGTCCGCCTCACATGTAGATCCCGCCACGAGGCTCTGCTTGGAACTGCACCAACTGACCGCTCCACCATTAAGAATAAATACGTATCCAGATTGTGACTTAGAGTCATCTGGATCTGTGTCAAAGCTAGCATCGACGTAACCCTTTACGACGAGCTCTTTGTCACCTCCATAAACGAGAAACATGTCCTTGGTCCTTTTCAGGTACTTCAGGATATTCTTGACCGCTGTCCAGTGATCTACTCCTGGATCACTTTGGTACCTTCCCACCAAGCTAATAGCGAGGCACACATCAGGTCTGGTACACAGCATGGCATACATAATAGAGCCTATGGCTGAGGCATAGGGGATGACACTCATCTTCTCTTTGTCTTCTGCCGTGGTCGGGCTTTGAGTCTTACTCAATCTCACACCTTGCAATACAGGCAAGAACCCTTTCTTTGACTGATCCATTTTGAACTTCTTCAAAATCTTGTCAAGGTATGTGCTTTGTGAAAGTCCAATGAGGCGTCTTGATCTATCTCTATAGATCTTGATGCCTAATATGTAAGCAGCTTCTCCGAGATCCTTCATTGAAAAACTTTTGTTCAAATAACCCTTTATGCTTTCCAGAAATTCTATGTCATTTCCCATCAATAATATGTCATCCACATATAATATGAGAAATGCCACAGAGCTCCCACTCACTTTCTTGTAAATACAAGCTTCTCCATAAGTTTGTATAAACCCAAACGCCTTGATCACTTCATCAAAGCGAGTATTCCAGCTCCGAGATGCTTGCACCAGTCCATAGATGGATCGTTGGAGCTTGCATACTTTGTTAGCACCTTTAGGATCGACAAAACCTTCCGGTTGCATCATATACAATTCTTCCTTAAGGAATCCATTAAGGAATGCCATTTTGACGTCCATTTGCCAGATTTCATAATCATAAAACGCGGCAATTGCTAACATAATTCTGACAGACTTTAGCATCGCTACGGGTGAGAAAGTCTCATCGTAGTCAACTCCTTGAACTTGTCGATAACCTTTAGCAACAAGTCGTGCTTTATAGACGGTGACATTACCATCAGCGTCCGTCTTCTTCTTAAAGATCCATTTATTTTCAATAGCTCGCCGTTCATCGGGCAAGTCTACCAAAGTCCACACTTTGTTCTCATACATGGATCCAATCTCGGATTTCATGGCCTCAAGCCATTTGTCGGAATCCGGGCCTACCATCACTTCTTCATAGTTCGAAGGTTCACCGTTGTCTAACAACATAACCTCCAAGACTGGATTTCTGTACCACTCTGGTCCGGAACGTGTCCTGGTTGACCTTCGAAGTTCTATAACAACTTGATCCGAAGCCTCATGATCATCATCATCAACTTCTTCTCTGGTCTGTGTTGGTGTCACAGAAATTTCTTTCTGTGGCGTACTACTATCCAGAGGAGGTACAATTAACTCATCAAGTTCTACTTTCCTCCCACTCACTTCTTTCGAGAGAAACTCCTTCTCTAGAAAGGATCCATTCTTAGCAACAAATACTTTGCCTTCGGATCTGTGGTAGAAGGTGTACCCAACGGTCTCCTTTGGGTATCCTATGAAGACGCACTTATCCGCTTTGGGTTCGAGCTTATCTGGCTGAAGCCTTTTGACATAAGCATTGCATCCCCAAACTTTCAGAAACGACAGCTTAGGTTTCTTACCAAACCACAGTTCATACGGTGTCGTCTCAACGGATTTAGACGGTGCCCTGTTCAAAGTGAATGCAGCTGTCTCTAATGCATAACCCCAAAATGATAGTGGCAAATCGGTAAGAGACATCATAGAATGCACCATATCTAATAGAGTACGATTACGACGTTCGGACACACCATTACGCTGTGGTGTTCCAGGTGGCGTGAGCTGTGAAACAAGTCCACATTGTTTTAAGTGATTGCCAAACTCGTAACTCAAATATTCTCCTCCACGATCAGATCGTAAGAACTTTATTTTCATGTTACGATGGTTCTCTACTTCACTCTGAAATTCTTTGAACTTTTCAAATGTTTCAGATTTATGCTTCATCAAGTAGACATAGCCATATCTACTCAAATCATCTGTGAACGTGAGAACATAACGATATCCACCGCGCGCCTCAACACTCATCGGACCGCATACATCGGTATGTATTATTTCCAACAAGTCTGTTGCTCGCTCCATTGTTCCGGAGAACGGAGTCTTAGTCATCTTGCCCATGAGGCATGGTTCGCACGTCTCAAATGATTCATAATCAAGTGATTCCAAAAGTCCATCTGCATGGAGTTTCTTCATGCGTTTTACACCAATATGACCTAAGCGACAGTGCCACAAATATGTGGTACTATCATTATCAATTTTGCGTCTTTTGGCATCAATATTATGGATGTGTGTATCACCACGATCGAGATTCAACAAGAATAAACCATTCACAAGCGGTGCATGACCATAAAAGATATTATTCATCAAAATAGAACAACCTTTATTCTCTGATTTAAATGAATAACCGTCTCGCAATAAACAAGATCCAGATATAATGTTCATGCTCAACGCAGGCACCAAATAACAATTATTTAGGTTCATCACTAATCCCGAGGGTAGATGTAGAGGTAGCATGCCGACGGCGATAACTTCAACTCTTGAACCGTTCCCGATGCGCATCGTCACCTCGTCCTTAGCCAATCTTCGTTTATTCCGTAGCTCCTGTTTCGAGTTACAAATATGAGCAACCGAACCAGTATCAAATACCCAGGTGCTACTACGAGCATTGGTAAGGTACACATCAATAACATGTATATGAAATATACCTTTGTTGATGTTGCCAGCCTTCTTATCTGCCAGGTACTTGGGGCAGTTCCGCTTCCAGTGACCAGTCCCCTTGCAGTAGAAACACTCAGTCTCGGGTTTGGGTACAGACTTGGGTTTCTTCGTGGGAGCAGCAACTGATTTGCCGTTCTTCTTGAAGTTCCCCTTCTTTCCCTTGCCCTTCTTGAAACTAGTGCTCTTCTTTACCATCAACACTTGATGCTCCTTCTTGACTTCTACCTCCGCAGCTTTGAGCATAGCGAAGAGCTCGAAAATAGACTTTTCCATTCCTTGCATATTATAGTTCATCACAAAGTCCTTATAGTTTGGTGGCAGTGATTGGAGAATTCTATCAATAACCGAATCATCTGGAAGATTAACTCCCAACTGAGTCAAGCGGTTATGCAACCCAGACATCTTGAGTATATGCTCACTGACAGAACTATTCTCCTCCATCTTACAGCTAAAGAACTTGTCGGAGACATCATATCTCTCGACCCGGGCATGAGCTTGAAATACAAGTTTCAGCTCTTGGAACATCTCATATGCTCCGTGATGCTCAAAACATCTTTGGAGCCCCGGTTCTAAGCCGTAAAGCATGGCACACTGAACTATCGAGTAGTCATCAACACGTGTCTGCCAGGCGTTCATAACGTCGACAGACGAGGGAGGGGGTGCGACACCTAGAAGTGCATTAAGGACATAAGCCTTCTGTGCAGCAATGAGGATGATCCTCAGATTACGGACCCAGTCCGCATAGTTGCTTCCATCATCTTTCAATTTAGCTTTCTCTAGGAACGCATTAAAATTCAGTGGAACTACAGCGCGGGCCATTGATCTACAACATACAATTGCAAAGATTATTTAGACTATGTTCATGATAATTGAAGTTCAATTAATCAAATTATTTAAGAACTCCCACTTAGATTAACATCCCTCAAGTTGTCTAAGTGTAACATGATCCACATCAACTAAGCCACGTCCGATCATCACGTGAGGTGGATTAGTTATCAATGGTGAACATCTTTCATGTTGATCATATCTACTATATGACTCATGTTCGACCTTTCGGTCTCTTGTGTTCCGAGGCCATATCTGTATATGCTAGGCTCGTCAAGTTTAACCCAAGTATTCTGCGTGTGTAAAACTGGCTTACACCCGTTGTATGCGAACGAAAGAATCCATCACACCCGATCATCACGTGGTGCTTAGAAGCGTCGAACCTTCGCAACGGTGCATACTAGGGGAGAACACTTATCTTGAAATTTACTGAAGGGATCATCTTATAATGCTACCGTCGTCCTAAGCAAAATAAGATGCATAAAAGGATTAACATCACATGCAATTCAATATATGTGACATGATATGGCCATCATCGTCTTGTGCTTTTGATCTCCATCAGCCAAGCACCGTCATGATCTCCATCGTCATCGGATTGACACCATGATCTCCATCGTAGCGTTGTGACACCTTGATCTCCATCGCAGCGTCGTGGTCGTCTCGCCGGCTATTGCTACTACTACTACTGCTAACTCATAGCGGTAAAGAAAAGCAATTACATAGCGTTGGCATTGCATACAATAAAGAGACAACCATAAGGCTCCTGCCGGTTGCCTGATAACTTACAAAACATGATCACCTCATACAACAACTTATATCACATCATGTCTTGACCATATCACATCACCATCATACCCTGCAAAAACAAGTTAGACGTCCTCTACTTTGTTGTTGCAAGTTTTACGTGGCTGCTACGGGTTTGCAAGAACCGTTCTTACCTATGCAAAACCACAACGTGGTGTAGTGATTGCTTTTTGATCTTCTAAAAGAACCCTCTTCATTGAAACCGATTCAACTAAAGTGAGAGAGACAGACACCCGCCAGTCACCTTTATGCAACGAGTGCACTTAGCGGTGAAACCTATCTCGCGTAAGCGTACGCGTAATGTCGGTCCGGGCCGCTTCATCTCACAATACCGCCGAATCAAGTAACAACTAGTAACGGCAAGCAATATGTATACACCCACGCCCACAACTCACTTGTGTTCTAGTCGTGCAAAACACATCTACGCATAGACCTGGCTCGAATGCCACTGTTGGGGAACAGAGCATGAATTTCAAAAATTTCCTACGCTCACTCAAGATCTATCCATGGAGATGCATCGCTACGCGAGGGGAGAGTGTGTCTACGTACCCTCGTAGACCCTTTAGCGGAAGCATCTCACAACGCGGTTGATGTAGTCGAACAATCCTTCGAGCTCCACCGATCGAGTACCGAACGTACGGCACCTCCGAGTTCTACACACGTGCAGCTCGGTGACGTTCCTCTCTTTCTTGATCCAGCAAGACGTCGAGGTAGTAGATGAGTTCCGTCAGCACGACGGCGTGGTGACGGTGACGGTGAAGTGATTCCGGCAGGGCTTCGCCTAAGCTCTCCGAAAATATGACCGAGGTGGAAAACGGAGATCGAGGCACCGCACACGGCTATGGGACAATTGTGTGTCTCCAAGGGGTGCCCCTCCTCCGTATATAAAGGAGGGAGGGGGGAGGAGGCAGCCAAGGGGCTGCGCACCAAGGGGGGGAGGAGTCCTACTAGGACTCCCCTTGGTGGTGGCGCCAACCTCCCCCCAATCCTACTCCTACTAGGAGTAGGGAGAGAGGGAGAGAGAGGGAAGGAAAGGGGGGGCCGGCCCCCAAATCCCCAGCCCAATTCGGACCCCTCATGGGGGGGGGGGGGGGGGCGCCAGCCCCCTGGTGGGCTGGTGTTCCTCCCCTATGAGGCCCATGTGGCCCATGCTACTCCCCGGGGGGTTCCGGTAACCCCTCCGGTACTCCGATAAATATCCGGAACCTTCCGAAACTTTTCCGGAGGCCAAATACTATCTTCCAATATATCAATCTTTACCTCTCGGACATTCCGAGACTCCTCGTCATGTCCGTGATCTCATCCGGGACTCCGAACAACATTCGGTCACCAATCACATAACTCATATAATACTATATCGTCATCGAACCTTAAGTGTGCGGACCCTACGGGTTCGGGAATGATGTAGACATGACCGAGACGACTCTCTGGTCAATAACCAATAGCGGAACCTGGATGCTCATATTGGTTCCTACATATTCCACGAAGATCTTTATCGGTGAACCTCATATGTCAACATACGTTGTTCCCTTTGTCCGGCGGTATGTTACTTGCCCGAGATTTGATCGTCGGTATCCAATACCTAGTTCAATCTCGTTACCGGCAAGTCTCTTTACTCATTCCGTAATACATCATCTTGCAACTAACTCTTTAGTCACGGTGCTTGCAAGGCTTCTGTGATGCGGTATTACCGAGAGGGCCCAGAGATACCTCTCCGATAGTCGGAGTGACAAATCCCAATCTCGATCCATGCCAACTCAACAAATACTTTTGGAGATACCTGTAGTGCACCTTTATAATCACCCAGTAACGTTGTGACGTTTGATACACCCAAAGTATTCCTACGGTATCCGGGAGTTGCATGATCTCATGGTCAGAGGAACGTGTATTTGACATAGTGAAAGCAATAGCAATAAACTGAACGATCATTTGCTATGTTATCGGTTGGGTCATGTCCATCACATCATTCTCCTAATGATGTGATCCCGTTATCAAATGACAACTCATGTCAATGGTCAGGAAACCTTGACCATCTTTTGATCAACGAGCTAGTCTAGTAGAGGCATACTAGGGACATAGTATTTGTCTATTATCCACACATGTATTTATTTTCCGGTCAATACAATTCTAGCATGAATAATAAACTATTATCATGAACGGAGAAATATGATAATAATAAACACTTTATTAATTGCCTCTAGGGCATATTTCCAACACCTGCTACCTTTCAAAGATGTATGACTGCTATATTCTCTGACTTTTGTGGAAAGATTGTTGAGGTATTCATGGATGATTTCTCTGTTTACGGAACTTCTTTTAATGATTGCTTAAGCAACCTTGATCATGTTTCGTAGAGATGTGAAGAAACTAATCTTGTCTTGAATTGGGAGAAGTGCCACTTTATGGTGAATAGAGGTATAGTGCTTGGGCATAAAATTTCTGAAGGAGGTATTGAAGTTGATAAAGCTAAAGTTGATGCAATTGAGAAAATGCCATGTCCTAAAAATATCAAAAGTATAAGAAGTTTCCTTGGTCATGCTGCTTTCTATAGAAGGTTTAGAAAAGACTTCTCCAAAATTTCTAGGCCTCTTACTAATCTCTTGCAAAAGGATGTTCCATTTGTTTTTGATGATGATTGTGTAGAAGCCTTTGAAATACTTAAGAAAGCCTTAATATCTGCACCTATTGTTCAACCACCTGATAGGAACTTACCCTTTGAAATTATGAGTGATGCTAGTGATTATGCTGTTGGTGCTGTTATAGGACAAAGGGTTGATAAGAAATTAAATGTTATTCATTATGCTAGTAAAACTCTAGACAGTGCTCAAAGAAATTATGCCACTACTGGGAAATAATTTTTAGCAGTTGTGTTTGCATGTGATAAATTCAGATCTTATATTGTTGATTCTAAAGTAACTATTCACATAGATCATGCTAGTATTAAATACCTTATGGAAAAGAAGGATGCTAAACCTAGACTTATTAGGTGGGTTCTTTTGCTACAAGAATTTGATTTGCATATTGTTGATAGAAAGGGAGTGGAGAATCTGTGGCACCCCGGCTCAGAGTCACCGGAGCACCCCGTATTCCAGCCCAGAGATCAAGTCTTCTGGAATACGGCACTGCTTGGCATAGAACAAATCAGCTCTTTATTACTAAGAGTTGGAGTACAAGGGTTACAAAGAGTTTACAATGGCACATTGTTGCTACTCCGGCTAATGTATCTCTATCCTAGCAGTGGCACGACTTCTAATAGCGGAACCACGATGACGGAGATGGGCTCCACTCGGCAGGGACTCTGGCTGGGACATGCCCTAGCTCGCAACTCGGAATCCTCAGCTATGCAAACATATCAGCACCTGCAAACTGGCATGACACGCCAGGTGAGTACTTTTCTTGTACTCGCAAGCTCACAACAAACAAGAGCATCAAAGCACAACGACACCATAGCAACTATGATTATATCAGATTGAAATGTCATTAAAAAGGGTGGAAGAAAATAATAACATGCTATTGCTAAACCATCTACAAAAGTCATCCTTCTTAAAGTCACAGAGACCACCTTGCTGTTGGCTACTCAGTTGAACCACTTACTCTTGTGACCAACTCTTGGTCACCTCAACATCGGACGATCATCCCCGAGATCACCTACAAACATTACCAGCGGCTTTTGGCCAAGCGGTTACCTCACCATACTAAGACAAGTTCTTCCATCATTAACACATCATTCCCTCATTGGTGTTGATCAAACAGTGTGACTTAGTGCGAACTGTGTCCAATACTATGGACTCGGCTATTCGAATAGGTTCTTACACTTTGCAGAGGTTGCGCACGTTACCCACACCATGGACATTCATCCAACGAAACTCGCCTAACCTGTGTCCCTTCCCTCGTACCACCAACACGTCCTTTCAGAGGTCATGCCCTGGGTGGCCCCTGTGTCTCCTCTGACACCTGCCTCCGTTGTGGCCATACAACCTGTCCCAAACGGGACCTGAGCTCAATAACCAAACCGGGCTCACAAGGTTATCGTCGTCTACCTGATCAGGGTAGCACGCACACATAACCTCCCCTCTTTGGTGGTACCGATGAAAGAGCACAAGGTTAGCCCCAGTTAAGGCCGTCCCATTTTGGCAGTTGTGGCTGCACTAGAAAGCTTGGTTCAGTGGCACTTGATCAAAAATGAAGGAATTTATCCCCCAAGTAATCTTTTCGTCATAACTGATACTCCAGTATTAAAGTAATCCAGGTTATAACAATAGCCAACTAGTGATCCAATGAGTATCATGATCAAACTGCTGCTACCAATTCCATAGCCACAATTGCTGGGCGAAATCACAAAATAATCATAGACGGTAATCGCTTAATCCGACTGTATCATGACATCATCAAACTTGAAAACTACTAACTACTGACACCTTAGTCATCACTAAGACAGCAACATATCCAAGAATTTCCCCAAGTGTTGCATGAACTAACTCACTTATCAATAATTCAAATTTTAACATGAAAATAATTATTTAAACCATGATATTACAATGCAATTATGCAAATGAGAGTTGTGGCTTGCCTTGCACCAAGGGAGTGTGGGAATACTCCTAGTCTTCACCAACTAGTCAAAACCACTTTGAAAAATATTTTTGAACACATTTGTAAATATCACATAGAGCATTTTTCTCTGTCCAGCAATTCTAGATAACAGAGAAAAATACCAAATTTTTTGCAGCAAATAGAGGAGCTCATAAGAAAAATAATGCAAAAAAGAATGAACTCATTTGGACTTGTGGTTTAAAAGTAATGGGCAGTCAAAGTTGAGTCAAAATTCTGGATTAAATTGATTTTAAACAAAAAATCAGAAAATACCAGGGGTGGCCACGTCGAAAGCGTAAAGTGGGGTTACACCTCCACTTGCATACCGCTTCGGGAGCGAAGGGAGTCACCGACAGTTGGGGCCCCCTGTCAGTTTTAAATAGAGAGGGAGAGGGAACAGGGGACGGCGGAGCTCACCAGCGTCGTTCATCAGCGTAGCGGCCACGGCGGAGCTAGGCGAAGGCAGGGATGGAACGAGCAGACGACGGCGAGCTCTCCTGTACCCGCAGCTCATCGGGAGATGGTCGGATGGCGTCGGCCCCTTCTTCTCAGGCGGCGGCGAGCCACAGGCGTCGACCGATCCGGCGACTCCGGCGAGCACTCGAGCAACGGGGTGGCTGGGGAGGATCAGTGGATCACCACGACCTCAGGGGTGGGCTCGGTTGGGGCTGGGGTGGACGGAGGTGAGCGGGAGAAGCAAGGGCCATGTGGCGGAGCACCTCGCCAGAGACGGAGAAGGAGGGCCTCCCGGCTTGCTTTGGCGCTGCTGGGTGACGATTAGGAGAGGGGAAGCTTGAGTGATGAGGAGAGGGAGGGCTCGGGGCAGCTTTAATAGACGGACGGGAGGTGCCCGAGCTAGTCAGCGCCGTGGGGATGTAGCCGAGCTCCAGGGTGAGCTGGCCGTTGTGCTGGCCTGCGGAGCGCGTGGGGAGGGGACGTGAGCTCGCAGAGGACGACGGGACAAGTCCGGAGCCATTAAGGGCGTGCGGACAATGGCGGCGACCACGGCGCCCTGTTCTGCCAATGGGCGAACTTGGCCGTGTGCGGCGGCGAGCCTTGCCGGAGAAGACAGAGGGTTCTGGAGGGGGTACGTGGGTGGAGGCGACGACGTTGGCACGACGGGACATGGAGGGGCAGCATGAGGTGGCCAGAGTGGTCGCGTCCGACGCGGTCGGCCCATAGAGCGCGACTTTGGCCCTAGCAGACGCGTGGTCACCGCATGCATTGGCACACGCGGTGCACTCTGGACCCTCCGGTCATGTCTACGCGATAGTCCTTCCATCCAGAGAACTCCCTGTCCAACTGGTTGGGCAAGAGGTGGCTTGGACAGGTGGCCAGCTTCCAGACAAGTTTCTAGATAGAAACTTGGGCAAGAAGCTAGGGAAAAATAGCTAGGGTTTCGAGTGGGAAAATTTGTCACACTGAAATGTAGTAGGAAGGTGCCCATACTGGGAAAATATCAAACCAAATGGTCAAGCTTTGGATGTTGTTGCTTCACAACTGCTTCTCTGGTCCAGAAACTAGTTGAAGAAGATGCACTCACATGGATGGGCTCCTCGAGCTAAAATTTGATATTTGTGGGTCATTGGGTGGCATCAAAATGCTTTAAAAATTTCATACCATTTGGAAAAGTGTAAATGGTACTTCCTTCACAATGCTTCCTTCTGGACAGAAGCTTGGGAGAATTTTATAGAGAAAATGGCTAAATGAAATGGGCCAAAATTTGGTAGAGTGAGCTAATATGGATAGGAGAATGTCCTGGATTAATTTCAGAATTTTTAGAGCAATATAAAATATAGTTGCTTCACAAATTGAAATTGTTACCAGAAACAAAGATTGGACGGTGTGCTCACCATGAGCATGGAATCTTGAATATTTTCACATATCCAAAGTTCATATGGTCCAAAGAATTGATGAGAATTTTCCTGGAATTTTTGGAAAGCAGAAATATAGGTTGCTTCACAACCTAGAGCTCAAAGGATTATTCCTTAATAGAAAAGGAATATTTTAATTGGAATAAAATTGAGATTGAGCAAGAATGGGAATAGCATGGCTTGAGATAAGTTTTTGGGAGCTTTGATTCAATTGGGAGGGGAAAGTAAAAATATTCCCAAGTTTTGAGTCCATAGAGCCATTCAAAAATAAAAACCAAGCCAAATTCCAAATGAAATTCAAATGGGTTTTTGAAAAGAAAGGTTGGGAAAAACCAGGGTGTCACAAACCTACCCCCCTTAGGATAAATCTCGTCCTCGAGATTTGGTTACTCAGGGAACAAGTATGATTATTCTGTCTCAAGGAGACTGGCTCAAACTCGGGTATCCTTTTCCTTTATACAATGTTCCCATCGAATCTCATATGGCCTGACTGTCTTGATCTGGGATGGTTTTCTCCACTGTATCCAATATTCTGACAGGTATTCTCTCATAAGTTCATCTTATACTGGCTCCAATTCACTTGTGTCCGCTGGCTTACTGTTATCTTATTAGAACTGGAATATGTGATCTTTCAGACGGTTCCGGGAGTGAGTTTCGATGGACGCGTCATTCTCCCGTACAGTAACGATAGGGATTATAAACAACTCCCTTAATGGATACCATCCATCTGACACTTGCAATGGGTTACAATGCTGAGAATCACAACGTTTCTCCTGGCGAGGTCTGACTACTTGCAGGGAGGTTGAATCCTCTGGGCTGACTGTTCTGTCTCAAATCCGTATCGATGACTCGGCTGTTAGCCCTCATGTCCAGTGTAAAGGAGTAATACCTTACTACAATAGCTTCTAAAAACTTGACTGACAGTGATTCTGGCGGATGAATTTTGTTTATGGCAGGGTACTACAGATGAGCACATAATCTGAGACTGAGGTTCAGCATTTCAAGTATCCATCCTTAGTATGGGGCCCTTATAGAACAGAATAGGCCGCTTGAGTGTATTTTCCTGATGGTTGATATGAAATCCATCTATCTTAGATATCCGTATCACGTTGTTCCTGTAGTGATCATCACACCTACATTGTCGGTCTTGCTCTTCATCATTGTTCTCTTTCTTGAATCCTTTGTCGCAAGAGCTTGGCCATACATATATCCGTATCTCTTCATGTGACCATAGGTGCTATCAGGTGAAATATTCCAGCAACATCTTTTAGGTGACAAGCTTATCGTCTCGCAAGCTTTTAACCGCATGGCAATGACCATCCGAACCCTCGTATAAATCGGTAAATGAATCAGTAGTCACCAGAACGGTCTTTACAACTCAGATCTGGGACATTACTAAAATAACTCAATCACTGCCCAAGATGGCTGGAAAGCAGCTCAGAGCATGAGGCAGGGTTGATAAAAAAGAGTGTAGCAGCTTCCTAAGACGGCCAAAAAACAGCTCAGAGCATGGGGTCACTGCTACAAAAAGAAACTCAACAGCTGCCCGAGACGGCCGAAAAGCGGCTCAGAACACGGGACAGTTGTTGAAAAGAGAAATATAAGGTCGGCATCCACCCCGGACAACCAAAAGCGGCTTAGAACACAGGCATGGTGCCATTACCAAAGAAAAGCAGGCAAGGGTTCATCGGAATCATATACCAAGTTCACAGGTACCTTGATATCTGTTGCCAAAATTATTGCTGCAAACTGTCTTACTTCTTCTTTGGTTAATCCTTGCAACACCTTGAAGTGTATACTAGTCTTTTTCCTCCTGCATGACCTATGTAAGTGTTGGATCCTTACCTTGCTTTGGTAGACCTGCCTGAACATAGTTGCTCCTTGTATGGTGACTCGCGTGACCTGGGAGTATGTGTAGCTGAACATTTTATTCCCATGGGGCTTGACTCTTACGATGCACTGCCAATGCATGGTGTAATTGCTGGTACTAATGTTGCCAGCGGGCTGTAATATTGTACTGACGAAGGTTGGATAGCTTGTGTTGGAAGCCTTTGAGAGCATCGTGCCGAAGAAGACTGGGTAGCTTATGCTCGAAGCTTCTGCCGGGATAGCGTGCTGAAGAAGGCTGGGTAGCGGATCATGGAAGTTTCCCCTCCTGGTTGCTTATCGTCGAAGACTCGGTGCCTTATGTTGGAAGCTTTCTGCGATAGCTTACCAAAGAAGCCAAAGTAGCTTATGCCGGAAGTTATCCATATGCCGTACTGAGGAAGATTTGAGGAGCCTTGCACTATAAGTTTCGCCTGTGGTGTGAGGAAAAAGGCTGGGTTGCTTGCACCAGAAGTTTCTCTCTGTGCTATGCGGACTGAATACCATATATACCACCTCACAACTCCAGTTGTTAATTAGTTGTACAAAAAGGATTTGTTTGACTATCCATCTTGTTGAGCACTAGGTGGATGGTGCATCCTTGCTTGCTCTCGGGTATAACCCATTTCATATTTTACTCAAGCGAAACCAAACTTCGTATACTAATCATACCTTGGACGGCAAGTGTACTGTTGGCTTTGCACACTACTGGTCTTCCTGCCGGTTCCTTACGGTGCTAATGCTTGCACACTGAGGCAAACTTGATGCGGATAGCCATTACAGGGTATCATTTGCATTTCAACCAGATATCCCAAGACAAGCAACTGATAATTCCAAAAGGTTTAGCTGAGCTTCCAAGTATCTGAAATCCTCATTGATCCGATGACTGTCGATGAGCAACTTCCATAGGGAAAGTAATGTGACAACGAGGAGCCAAATGAAAAGGCGAATGAAAACTGCTCAACGAAATGCACTACTCTTGCAAAAACCACACTTTATTGCTACTCAAGGCAATTTACAACACTCGGTACTGCTACAACTTATGCGACATGAACCTCGCAATTGTTTAGGTACTATGATCGGAGGGCGGGTTACTGGAGAGCGAAAGAGCTGGCGGAGCCAAAGCCATACCAAGCGTTCCTCAGGCGCGAGTTGCATCTCTGGCAAGTTCAGCGATGAGGACGTATTCGGCAATCATGTAACGGGACATGTATGCCACAGCTGGGTCATCGTCCGAGCGAACATGAGGAAATCTAACAACTCTGGGAGTGATGGCCATAGTGGGATAGTAGTGGAAGGCACAATTCTCTTGCATCGTGCTCTCCTGATGACAAAGAACAGTGAGGCCTGCCAGAGCTGCAAGCTGGATGGCACGCTCCGGGGTAGAGGCATAACCACCATGGAGACTATAGGTGCGCTTCCCCAAAGGTAGGTCGACTGACAGAATGACATTGGAATGATACTCAAGCACCAAGCCTGCAAGAAGGGTCTGGAACACTTGGTACCTGGGCATCTCTCCACTGGGCTAGAGGAGACGCCAAACATCACAAAGCAGGGATGCGAAGCTGAGTGGTGCAGGGGCTAAGTCGTAGTTAGTCGGAATTGATGCCATCTACAAAATCAACCAGTTAGTGAACCAAATCTAAATGCATGCCATGCGACAAACAAATGCAACAATTCAAGTGCATCACCCAAGAAAGCTGGGCTCTAAACTAACGATTTTCTAACGTCTGGGTTAGGTAGGGTGTCCTATAGCCAGACTTGCTCTGATACCAAACCATGTGGCACCCCGGCTCAGAGTCACCGGAACACCCCGTATTCCAGCCCAGAGAACAAGTCTTCTGGAATACGGCACTGCTTGGCAAAGAACAAATCAGCTCTTTATTACTAATAGTTAGAGTACAAGGGTTACAAAGAGTTTACAATGGCACAGTGATGCTACTCCGGCTAATGTGGCTCTATGCTAGTAGCAGCATGACTTCTAATAGCGGAACCATGATGACGGAGATGGGCTCCACTCGACAGGGACTCTGGCTGGGACACGCCCTAGGTCGCAACTCGGAATCCTCGGCTATGCAAACATATCAGCACCTGCAAACTGGCATGACACGCCAGGTGAGTACTTTGAATGTACTCGCAAGCTCACAACAAACAAGAGCATCAAAGCACAACAACACCATAGCAAGTAAAAAGGGCGGAAGAAAATAATAACAAGCTATTGCTAAACCATCTACAAAAGTCATCCTTCTTAAAGTCACAGAGACCACCTTGCTCTTGGCTACTCGGTTGAACCACTTACTCTTGTGACCAACTCTTGGTCACCTCAACATCGGACGATCATCCCCGAGATCGCCTACAAACATTACCAGCGGCTTTCGGCCAAGCGGTTACCTCACCATACTGAGACGAATTCTTCCATCTTTAACACGTCATTCCCTCATTGGTGTTGATCAAACAGTGTGACTTAGTGTGAACTGTGTCCAATACCGTGGACTCGGCTATTCGAATAGGTTCTTACACTCTGCAGAGGTTGCGCACGTTACCCACACCATGGACATTGGTCCAACGAAACTCGCCTAATCTGTGTGCCTTCCCTCGTACCACCGACACGTCCTTTCTGAGGTCATGCCCTGGGTGGCCCCTGTGTCACCTCTGACACCTGCTACCGTCGTGGCCATACAACCTGTCCCAAACAGGGACCTGAGCTCAATAACCAAATAGGGCTCACAAGGTTATCGTCGTCTACCTGATCAGGGTAGCACGCACGCATAACCTCCCCTCTTTGGTGGTAGCGATGAAAGAGCACAAGGTTAGCCCCAGTTACGGCCGTCCCATTCCGGCAGGTGTGGCTGCACTGGAAAGCTCGGTTCAGTGGCACTTGACCAACAATGAAGGAATTTATCCCCCAAGTAATATTTTCGTCATTACTGATACTCCAGTATTAAAGTAATCCAAGTTATAACAATAGCCAACTAGTGATCCAATGAGTATCATGATCAAACTGCCGCTACCAATTCCATAGCCACAATTGCTGGGCGAAATCACAAAATAATCATAGACGGTAATCTCTTAATCCGACTGTATCATGACATCATCAAACTTGAAAACTACTAACTACTGACACCTTAGTCATCACTAAGACAGCAACATATCCAAGAATTTTCCCCAAGTGTTGCATGAACTAACTCACTTATCAATAATTCAAATTTTAGCATAAAAATAATTATTTAAACCATGATATTGCAATGCAATTATGCAAATGAGAGTTGTGGCTTGCCTTGCACCAAGGGAGTGTGGGAATACTCCTAGTCTTCACCAACTAGTCAAAACCACTCTGAAAAATATTTTTGAACACATTTGTAAATATCACACAGAGCATTTTTCTCTGTCCAGCAATTCTAGATAGCAGAGAAAAATACCAAAATTTTACAGCAAATAGAGGAGCTCATAAGTATAATAATGCAAAAATAATGAACTCATTTGGACTTATGGTTTAAAAGTAATGGGCAGTCAAAGTTGAGTCAAAATTCTGGATTAAATTGATTTCAAACGGAAAATCAGAAAATACCAGGGGCGGCCACGTCGAAGGCGTAAAGTGGGGTTACGGCTCCACTTGCGTACCGCTTCGGGAGCGAAGGGTGTCACTGACAGGTGGGGCCCCCTGTCAGTTTTAAATAGAGAGGGAGAGGGAACAGGGGACAGCGGAGCTCACCGGCGGCGTTCACCGGCGTAGAGGCCACGGCGGAGCTGGGCGAAGGCAGGGATGGAACGAGCAGACGACGGCGAACTCTCCCGTACCTGCAGCACGTTGGGAGATGGCCAGATGGCGTCGGCCCCTTCTTCTCAGGCGGTAGCGAGCCACAGGCATCGACCGAGACAACGACTCCGGCGAGAACTCGAGCAACGGGGTGGCTGGGGAGGATCAGTGGATCACCATGACCTCGGGGGATGTGCTCGGTTTGGGCTGGGGTGGACAGAGGTGAGCGGGAGAAGTGAGGGCAGTGTGGCGGAGCACCTCGCCGGAGACGGAGAAGGAGGGCCTCCCGGCTGGCTTTGGCGTTGCTGGGTGATGATTAGGTGAGGGGAAGCTCGAGTGATGAGGAGAGGGAGGGCTCGGGGCGGCTTTTATAGCCGTACGGGAGGTGCGCGAGCCGGTCAGCGCCGTGGGGATACGGCCGAGCTCCGGGGTGAGCTGGCCGTTGTGCTGGCCTGCGAAGCGCATGGGGAGGGGACGTGAGCTCGCAGAGGACGACGGAACAAGTCCGGAGCCATTAAGGGCATGCGGACAATGGCGGCGACCACGGCGCCCTATTCTGCCCGTGGGGGAACTTGGCCGTGTGCGGCGGCGAGCCTTGCCGGAGAAGGCAGAGGGTTTTGGAGGGGGTATGTGGGTAGAGGCGACGACGTCGGCACGACGGGACAAGGAGGGGCAGCGTGAGGTGGCCGGAGTGGTCGCGTCCGACGCGGTCGGCGCGCAGAGCGCGACTTTGGCCCTGGCAGACGCGTGGTCAGCGCGTGCATTGGCACACGCGGTGTGCTCTAGCCTGTCCGGTCGTGTCTACGCGATAGTCCTTCCGTCTAGAGACCTCCCTGTGCAACTGGTTCGGCAAGAGGTGGCTTGGACAGTTGGCCAGCTTCCAGACAAGTTTCCTGATAGAAACTTGGGCAAGATGCTGGGGAAAAATAGCTAGGGTTTTGAGTGGGAAAATTTGTCACACTGAAATGTAGTAGGAAGGTGCCCATACTAGGAAAATTTCAAACCAAATGGTCAAGCTGTGGATGTAGTTGCTTAACAACTGCTTCTCTGGTCTAGAAACTAGTTGAAGAAGATGCACTCACATGGATGGGCTCCTCGAGCTAAAATTTGAGATTTGTGGGTCATTGGGTGGCATCAAGATGCTATAAAAATTTCATACCATTTGGATAAGTGTAAATGGTACTTCCTTCACAATGCTTCCTCCTGAACAGAAGCTTGGGAGAATTTTATAGAGAAAATGGCTAAATGAAATGGGCCAAAATTTGGTAGAGTGAGCTAATATGGATAGGAGAATGTCCTGGATTAATTTCAGAATTTTTGGAGCAATATAAAATATAGTTGCTTCACAAACTGAAATTGCGACCAGAAAAAAAGATTGGATGGTGTGCTCACCATGAGCATGGAATCTTGAATATTTTCACATATCCAAGGTTCATATGGTCCAAAGATTTATGAGAATTTTCCTGGAATTTTTGGGAAAGCAGAAATATAGGTTGCTTCACAACCTAGAGCTCAAAGGATTATTCCTTTAATAGAAAAGGAATATTTTAATTGGAATAAAATTGAGATTGAGCAAGAATGGGAATAGCATGGCTTGAGATAAGTTTTTGGGAGCTTTGATTCACTTGGGAGGGGAAAGTAAAAAATGGGTTTTTGAAAAGAAAGGTTGGGAAAAACCAGGGTGTCACAGAATTCCGTAGCTGATAATTTATCTAGAATGGAAAATGTTCTTGATGACCCACTGCCTATTGATGATAGTTTTCCTGATGAACAATTAGCTGTTATAAATGCTTCTCTTAATACTCCTTGGTATGCAGACTATGCTAATTACATTGTTGCTAAATATATTCCACCTAGTTTTACCTACCAACAAAAGAAAAAAATTCTTGTTTGATTTAAGACATTACTTTTGGGATGACCAACATTTATATAAAGAAGTAGTAGATGGTATTATTAGACGTTGTGTACCTGAGCATGAATAGGAACAAATCCTACGGAAGTGTCACTCCGAGGCATACAGAGGACACCATGCGGGAGACAGAACTGCACATAAGGTATTACAATCTGGTTTTTATTGGCCTACTTGTAACACCCCTGCGTAAATGAGCTACAGTGATCTTCATGTTAATGCTAAGCTACTTTGTTTTGCAAAGAATGATCACAGTGGAATCATATCTCATTTGAAACTCCTTCACTGAATTCAAATTAAATTTGCAAGTGAAATATGAAGTTGCACAAAAGTTGCTGCAAAATAGTTCATCATTTAGCAAAAATTCCATAACAATTGTTTGTTAAGGAAAACAACATCACCCCAAAGCTAAGATGGGCTATAGCAATTAAAACCGTGCCATTTCAGCATTTTAAAATGCCATTTTATTTGTGAAAAATTCATTTGGATTCAGTTGCCCCACAAACTTTTTGTGGGAGTGCCAAATAATACCAAGTATTTATGTGGCCTAGTCCCACATTTACCAAAAGTCCTTTGGTAGCCCAAAATAATCCAAAGCTGTCTCTGTTATAAAATAAAAGTTAAAGAAGGAACAAAAAAAAGAGGAAAGACCTTACCTGGCCTAAGGCCCAGCCGGCCCAGCCCACCTCCATAGTCTGCCCTACCTGCTCCCCCCCCCCCCGTGTCGCCATGGCCGTGGCCAGAGTGAACAGGCTCCGGCCGCTGGCTGCCACGGCGACGAGGGTTGGCTAGGGGATAAGGCTGAAGCCTACCCTCGAGCTCCTGGACGCCGCAGCTCACTTACCCTCGCTCTCCATCGCCTCTCCACTCTTCCTCCTCCCTCGGCCGAGCGCTGCCGTCGCCGCTGTCCGCCTCTGCCGCAGCGACCGTCGCCCCCATTTCACTCTACCATGTCAGGAGGTTCCGCCGAGCTTGACCATGTCTTCTGTGCTAAGCATCTGGAGCCGGGGAGCCCTACAAACGGCGGATCGTTCACCTTCTTCAACCTCGGGCCGCCAGCGATCTTCTTCCTCTCCGGCGAGCTTGCTGCTCCTAATCTGTCACCGGTCCTTCTTGCGCCTCCTCGGTGAGCCCCAGTTCCTCCCTGGCCTCCTCTTGCTCCCTCTCTGGCCCCCCTGCTGCTGCTGCTGCCGGAGCAGCCGGAGCTCAGCTCCGCCGCGCCACTTGCCGTCAAAGCTACATTTCTGCCATGGCCATCTGAGCGCGTCATCGTGCACAGGGCGTCGCCTAGGTGCGGCCTGGCCCTTTGCTTTGCTCTAGATCGCGCTGCAACACCGTTTCCGCGTTGGGCCGTAGCTCTGCCGCCGCTGGCCTCATCGCCGGCGCCGTTTCCGGCAGCTCCAGCTTCGGCCCGTACCACCATTCTATGCGGCGTCGTCCACCCATTCCAACGGGACTAGCCACGCATGATTTGGTAGCATGCAGTGATTTTCCGGTGAGGAACCGAGCCGCTCCGCCGCGGGGATGGTTGCCGGAGCCAACTCCGGCGCCACCGCCGACGTGGCTGGCCCTGGGACCCACCCTGGGTCACTGCCAGTGGGTCCCGTGGGCCCCGTTGACTCCGTTGACTGGGCCAACATGCTGACTGGGCAGCCCCTAGTCACTGACATGTAGGCCCCACACGCTTAATTACTGTTTTTGCTAATTAAACTTAATCTGGTAATTAGATAAGTCAGTGACAGTGGGGTCCCACCTAGCTAATTAACTCAGCTAAATAATTTAGATTAACTACTGTGTATGACACCTGGGTCCCACCTGTCAGCTTGACCAGGTCAACAGTCAACCCAGTTGACTGCTGACTGGACAGTTGACTAAGTCAATTGGGCCCCCTGGCCCCACCTGTCATCCACTATGGCTAGCCCACAGTGGGTGTAAAAGGTCCCAGCACTGTTCATTTTCGAATTAAATAAATCCAGGATTTTCAGAATATTGCTAAAACTTTAGAAATTCGTAGAAATTCAACCGTAGCTCAGATGAAAATGTTTTCTATATGAAAAATGATCAGAAAAATCTAACGAATGCGAATATGTCATCTGCATTCATGTTAGAATCCTCTAAGTAGGTGAACCTGTAACTTTTGGCCTGTTTCTGATAGATGAATAGTGCATGACTACCGGATAATAATTCCAAATTAATTCCTAAATTAACTAAAACTGTTTAGAGATGCATTAGGTCACCCATGCATTGCATTTTGCCATGTCATGCTCTGTGATTGCATTTGTATGCTTGTATTTATTTGTTTTCTCCCCCTCTTCCCTCTGGTAGACCCCGAGACCGACGTTGTCCCTGAGTATGACTATGTCGCAGACGTCCAGCCACTTGCCACAGAGCTTCCAGGCAAGCAAACCCCCTTGATCATTTCAATATCGCCCATTTCTTTCTCTCCCATGCTTGCATTAGAATTTGCTACTATTGTCCGATAGCTCCTATTCTGATGCATAGCCTATTTTTGGTAACTGCTGTTGATACCTTACCTGCTATCCTATATGCTTAGTATAGGTTGGTTAGTGATCCATCAGTGGCCCTGCACTCTTGTCTGTGTTGCCCCGCTTTGCTACCGGATGATTCGATCAGTGTGATCGACGTGCAGAGACCGACACATCACCGCACCTCCCCCTTAGTTGTACGACTCTACAGAGTTACTATCGAGTGCCGAGGGTAATACCTCCTACCTCGCTAAGCATTATATCTCTGTAGCGTAGCTAATCGGTTGTGGATTACCGAGGGTGATTCCTCTTTCACCACCACCGATGATGCCTCTGTCGTGCAACCCCTCAACTATGAACCCATCGAGGGTGATTCCTCTAGTTCACCTTGACGGATACATCAAGTGGGAATCCATCGAGGGTGATTCCTCGGATTTCCGCCTTGATGTTTTGAACACACTATTACCTTTATCTGTTCCCTGTTTACTGTTACTGCAGGACTGAAGGGACAGGCGGTACCACCCCAGTAGAGGTGGACCTGAGTTCCCGACAGTCTCTTGTGATGTCGGGTTGACCTGGAGGGTGCCCGCGAGATAATTACGCGGCACGACCGGGCAGGCAGACCGCCCTAGAGAGGGATGGGCCTGGCCCTTGCCGTAAGTCTGCGAGATGGGGCGACAGGAGCACTGATCGTCACCGCGCGCTCCCAAGACACTAATGGGTTTGGATATGTGATCTGAGTAGGCCTCTGGCCTTTTATGCACTGACCACCATGCGGGAATAAGTATGGGCACTCGGCGTCATACGTTTCTTCCGAAGCTCTTTAGATGTCAGCAGTTGTGCGGAGCGCACCCGGGTGAACTGTGAAAGCCTGCGTGTGTATACAGGGGCTAGGTTTGGTCCCGGCCGCATACGTAACGCGCAGGAGTGCGAAGGGCGATGGGCCCAGACCCCTAAGCGCTTAGGGTTTAGACCGATGTGCTGGCCTCTCTATTGAGCCGAGGCCGGGCATGACCCAAAAAAGTGTGTCCGGCCAGAGTTAATCAAGCATGATGGGTAAGTTGGTGCACCCCTGGAAGGAAGTTAATCTATTCGAATAGCTGTGTCCTCGGTAATGGACGCTCAGAGAGTATCCCGATCTACTACAACTAGAATTGGATACCTGTGTTACTTTAATAATTGTTAGCTTCGGGATTGCTTTCTCACAGGGAGTCAAGGAAGGATCTTTGGGCATTGCTGTTACCTACTTATGGCTTTATTATATTGCTAATCTGCACTCTTCTAATGTTGCAAGACGCTGCAAGATGCTAGTCTTTGATAGGCTAAGCTTCCCCTCTATTCTGGCATTTCTGCAGTCCAGTCCATAGATATAGCCCGCTCTTTTGATACCGATTCATATCTAGCATAGTTCTGATGTAAGTCTTGCGAGTACTTTGGATGAGTACTCACGGTTGCTTTGCTACCTTTTTCCCCATACCCAATTGCTGCGATCAGATGACGAAGCCCCGGAGCCAGCTGACCCCGTCGACGACTACTACTACCCCGACGGAGCCTACTACTACGTGGAGACCGACGACCAGGAGTAGTTCGTAGGCTCCCAGGCAGGAGGCCTGCGCCTCTTCGATCCAGTTGTCATTGGTTTGCTCAGCCTTCTTAAGGCAACCTTTGTCTAATTATGTCTGTACTCAGATACTGATGCTTCCGCTAACTCTTGTTAATTCGCGCCCTCGAGGCCTTTGGCTTGTAATATAAAGCTTGTATTATTTTATTTTGTGTCTAGAGTTGTACTGTGATATCTTCCCGTGAGTCTCTAGGCTTGATCATGCGCATTTGCGTGTATGATTAGTGCACGGTCGAGTCGGGGGCGTCACAAGTTGGTATCAGAGCCGACTGCCTATAGGTAGCCCCCTTTCCAACTCCTTGTCCGAAGTTGAGTCTATTCTTTGAAAAACTATTTTACTAACATTGTTGTGTGGCTTACGGGCCCACAATGGCAGTGGATGGGATTAGGATCTTTTATTCCTCTTCTTTACTCTGGGACTCTGATCTCTCTTCTATTCGGGTTAATGATTTTCCTAACTCTAACATTAGGTTCTCGTGTTCACATCCACCTGGAGAGCTGGATTACCTGCAACTATTTCATTAAATGTCTAACACATCATACACATATTGTCTTTTGACATCTTTGAACTCCTTGAGCTTAAGGAGGAAATCGACAAATCACTTCGTAAGGGTTTCATTCGTCCAAGTTCCTCTGCTTGGGGAGCACCTTCTCTCTTTGTCAAGAAGAAAGATGGTACGAACCGGTTGGTCCAAGATTACTGACCTATCAACCAGGTAACCATTCAGAACAAGTATCCTCTTCCTCGGATCAATGATCTGTATGATCAACTTGCTGGTTCCTCCGTATTCTCTAAACTCGATCTAAGGTTGGGTTACCACCTGATCCAAGTTCGTGAAGAGGACATTCCCAAGACCGCTTTCGTTACTCGTTATGGTTCATACGAGTACACCGTCATGTCATTTGGTTTAACCAATGCTCCAGCAACATTCTCTCGATTGATGAATTATATCTTCATGGATTACCTCGACAAGTTCGTTGTGGTTTATCTGGATGATATCCTGGTATATTCCAAGAATAAAGAAGAACATGCTGAACATCTTTGTCTTGTACTGGAAAAGCTTTGAGAGCATCAGCTATATGCCAAATATTCCAAGTGTGAATTCTGGTTATCTGAAGTGACCTATCTTGGTCATGTGATTTCCAAGGATGGTATTGCCGTTAATCTAGAATGAGTTCAGGCTATTCTTGACTGGACTCCTCCAAAGAATGTCAACCAAGTCAGAAGTTTTCTCGGACTCGCCAGCTATTGCCGCTATTTTGTCAAGAACTTCTCTAAGATTGCCAAGCCTTTGACTGATTTACTTCACAAGGGCATTAAGTTTGAGTGGACAGAAAAATGTGAGGAAAGTTTCCAGACACTCAAAGACAAGTTGACATCTGCCCCGGTGCTTTTTCCTCCAGATTCTCGCAAGGACTTCGTGATTTATTGTGATGCATCCCATCAAGGATTAGGCTGTGTCCTAATGCAACAACGCAAAGTGATTGCTTATCGCTCTCGACAGTTGCGTCCTCGTGAAGAGAACTACCCAGTTCATGATCTCGAACTTCCTGCAGTTATTTATGCATTGAAGTTGCGGCGACATTACCTTCTTGGTAATCGTTGCGAGATCTACATAGATCATCAAAGTCTGAAGTATTTGTTTACCCAGCCGGATCTGAATCTCCGCCAGCAATGATGGTTGGAAACAATTACAGACTACGACTACGGTATTTCATATACCCCTGGTAAGGCTAATGTTATGGCCGATGTTTTGAGTCGCAAGTCTTATTGCAACAACCTCATGGTTCAGCAAGATCAACCTCTTCTTTGTGAAGAATTCCGTAAGTTGAACCTTCATATGGTTCCACAGGGTTCTCTAAATACCCTTGTCTGGGAACCAACTCTCGAGAAAGCTATCATGTCTGCGCAAGCAAAAGACACTGAAGTTGATCAGATGAAAAGGGATCTTGTCTTTGAAAAAGCCAGAGATTTCTCGCTTGCTAAAGATGGAACCTTGTACTTCAGAGATTGCCTTATGGTACCCCGGTTCGAACTTATGACAGATAAAGTTATGAAGGAAGCACATGATACACCTCTGTCTATTCACCCGGGTAGTACCAAGATGTATCATGACATCCGTCAAAGGTACTGGTGGTCTAAAATGAAGCAAGACATTTCTCGCTATGTTGCTGAATGTGACATTTGCCGTCGTGTCAAGGCAGAACATCAAAAACCTACTAGAATTCTACAACCGCTCCCTATTCTTGAGTGGAAGTGGGACAAGATTCAAATGGATCTTATCACTGGCCTGCCCCGGTCACAAAAGGGTCATGATGCTATTCTTGTCATCGTTGATCAGTTCTCCAAAGTTGCACACTTTCTGCCAGTCAAGGAGACGATCACTGCTAGTCAGTTAGTAGATTTTTATATCTCCAGAATTGTATCACTCCATGGTATTCCGAAGAAGATCAGTTCAGACCGTGGCCGCCTCTTCACCTCAAAGTTCTGGGAAAGTTTCCTAGAAGCTATGGGAACTCTTATAACCTGGAGCACCGCTTATCACCCCCAGTCCCAAGGTCAGGTTGAACGGGTTAATCAAGTGCTTGAAGATATGCTACGTGCTTGTGTCATCTCATTTGGCAAGAAGTGGGAAGAATCTCTCCCGTATGCTGAATTCTCATACAACAACAGCTATCAAGCTAGCTTGAAGATGGCACCCTTCGAGGTGTTATATGGACGTAAGTGCCGAACCCTTCTGAATTGGTCAGAAACTAGGAAACGGCCGCTCATCGGTCCGGATATTATCCAACAAGCTGAAGAGCAAGCCCGTATTGTCCGGGAAAATCTCAAGGCGGCCCAGTCCGACCAGAAGAGCAACTATGATCGTAAACACTAGGGATCGATCTATCAACCTGGTGAACAAGCTTATCTGCGTGTGACTCCTATGAAGGGCACTCATCGTTTCGGAATCAAGGGCAAGCTAGCTCCTCGCTACATTGGTCCCTTTTGCATTCTCGCCAGATGTGGATGAGTGGCTTATAAATTGGAGTTGCCACCGCAGTTCTCTCACATCCACGATGTCTTCCATGTGTCGCAACTTCATCGATGCTTCAAGGATCTGCACCGTGCAGTGGATCATGAAATTCTTGAATTGCAAGATGATCTATCTTGTAAAGAGCATCCGATCCATATTTTCGATCAAGCTGAACGTTGGACCCATCAGAAGGCAACCAAGTTCCTTAAAGTGCAGTGGTCGAATCACACTGAAGATGAAGCCACTTGGGAACGTGAAGATCGCCTACGGGAAGAATACCCCGACCTTTTCCCTTCTACCTCCAGAATTCTTGGGATGAGAATTTCTTTTAGAGGAGGAGAATTGTAACACCCCTGTGTAAATGAGCTACAGTGATCTTCATGTTAATGCTAAGCTACTTTGTTTTGCAAAGAATGATCACAGTGGAATCATATCTCATTTCAAACTCCTTCACTGAATTCAAATTAAATTTGCAAGTGAAATATGAAGTTGCACAAAAGTTGCTGCAAAATAGTTCATCATTTAGCAAAAATTCCATAACAATTGTTTGTTAAGGAAAACAACATCACCCCAAAGCTAAGATGGGCTATAGCAATTAAAACCGTGCCATTTCTGCATTTTAAAATGCCATTTTATTTGTGAAAAATTCATTTGGATTCAGTTGCCCCTCAAACTTTTTGTGGCAGTGCCAAATAATACCAAGTATTTATGTGGCCTAGTCCCACATTTTCCAAAAGTCCTTTGGTAGCCCAAAATAATCCAAAGCTGTCTCTATTTGAAAATAAAAGATAAAGTAGGAATAAAAAAGAAGAGAAAAGACCTTACCTGGCCTAAGGCCCAGCCGGCCCAGTCCACCTCCACAGTCTCCCCAACCTGCTCCCCCCCCCCCGTGTCGCCATGGCCGTGGCAAGAGCACGCCGGCTCCGGCCGCTGGCTGCCATGGCGACGAGGGTTGGCGAGGGGACAAGGCCGAAGCCTACCCTTGAGCTCCTGGACGCCGCAGCTCACTTCCCCTCGCTCTCCATCGCCTCTTCCCTCTTCCTCCTCCCTCGGCCGAGCGCTGCCATCACAGTTGTCGGCCTCCGCCGCAGCGACCGTCGCCCCCGTTTCATTCTACCATGTCAGGAGGTTCCGCCGAGCTCGACCACGTCTTCTGCGCTAAGCATCTGGAGCCGGGGAGCCCTGCAAATGGCGGATCGATCACCTTCTTCAACCTCGGGCCGCTGGCGATCTTCTCTCTCTCCGGCGAGCCTGCTGCTCCTAATCTGTCACCGGGCCTTCTTATGCCTCCTCGGTGAGAGCCCCAGTTCCTCCCTGGCCTCCTCTTGCTCCCTTTCTGGCCCCGCTGCTGCTGCTGCCAGAGCAGCCGAAGCTCAGCTCCGCCACGCCACTTGCCGTCATAGCTACCATTGCTGCCATGGCCAGCTGAGCACATCATCGTGCTCAGGGCGTCACCTAGGTGCGGCCTTGCCCTTTGCTTTGCTCTAGATCATGCCGCAACGCCATTTCTGCGTTAGGCCGTAGCTCCGCCGACGTTGGCCTCATCGCCGGCGCCATTTCCGGCAGCCCCAGCTCCGGCCGGTACCACCATTCGACGCGGCGTTGTCCACCCGTTCCAACGTGACCAGCCACGCGTGATTTGGTAGCTTGCAGCGATTTTCCGGCGAGGAACCGAGCCGCTCCGCCGCGGGGATGGTCGCCGGAGCCAACTCCGGCGCCACTGCTGACGTGGCTGGCCCTGGGACCCACCCTGGGTCACTGCCAGTGGGTCCCGTGGGCCCCGTTGACTGGGTCAACATGCTGACTGGGCAGCCCCTAGTCACTGACATGTAGGCCCCACACGCTTAATTACTGTTTTTGCTAATTAAACTTAATATGGTAATTAGATAATTCGCTGACAGTGGGGTCCCACCTAGCTAATTAACTCAGGTAAATAAATTAGATTACCTACTGTGTATGACACCTGGGTCCCACCTGTCAGCTTGACCAGGTCAACAGTCAACACAGTTGACTGCTGACTGGACAGTTGACTAAGTCAACCGGGCCCCCTGGCCCCATCTGTCATCCACTATGGCTAGCCCACAGTGGGAGTAAAAGGTCCCAGCACTGTTCATTTTCGAATTAAATAAATCCAGGATTTTCAGAATATTGCTAAAACTTTAGAAATTCGTAGAAATTCAACCGTAGCTCAGATGAAAATGTTTTCTATATGAAAAATGATCAGAAAAATCTAACGAATCCGAATATGTCATCTGCATTCAAGTTAGAATCCTCTAAGTAGGTGAACCTGTAACTTTTGGCCTGTTTCTGATAGATGAATAGTGCATGACTACTGGATAATAATTCTAAATTAATTCCTAAATTAACTAAAATTGTTTAGAGATGCATTAGGTCACCCATGCATTGCATTTTGCCATGTCATGCTCTGTGATTGCATTTGTATTCTTGTATTTATTTGTTTCCTCTCCCTCTTCCCTCCGGTAGACCCCGAGACCGACGTTGTCCCTGAGTATGACTACGTCGCTGACGTCCAACCACTTGCCGCAGAGCTTCCAGGCAAGCAAACCCCCTTGATCATTTCAATATCGCCCATTAGAATTTGCTACTGTTGTCCGATAGCTCCTATTCTGATGCATAGCCTGTTTTTGGTAACTGTTGTTGATACCTTACCTACTATCCTATATGCTTAGTATAGGTTGGTTAGTGATCCATCAGTGGCCCCGCACTCTTGTCCGTGTTGCCCCGCTTTGTTACCGGATGATTCGATCAGTGTGATCGACGTGCAGAGACCGACACATCACCGCTCCTCCCCCTTAGTTGTACGACTCTGCAGAGTTACTATCGAGTGCCAAGGGTGATACCTCCAACCTCACTCTTGATGATATCTCTGTAGCGTAGCTAATCGGTTGTGGATTACCGAGGGTGATTCCTCTTTCACCAGCTCCGATGATGCCTCTGTCGTGCAACCCCTCAAGTGTAGTTCACCTTGACGGATACATCGAGAGGGAATTCATCGAGGGTGATTCCTCGGATTTCCCCCTTGATGTTTTGAACAAACTGTTACCTTTATCTGTTCCCCGTTTACTATTACTGCAGGACTGAAGGGACAGGCGGTACCACCCCGGTAGAGGTGGACCTGAGTTCCCGATAGTCTCTTGTGAAGTCGGGTTGACCTGGAGGGTACCCCCGAGATAATTATGCGGCACGTCCGTGCAGGCAAACCGCCCTAGAGAGGGATGGGCCTGGCCCTTGCCGTAAGTCTGCGAGACGGGGTGACAGGAGCACTGATCGTCACCATGCGCTCCCAATACACTAATGGGTTTGGATATGTGATCTGAGTAGGCCTCTGGCCTTTTACGCACTGACCACCACGCGGGAATAAGTATGGGCACTCGGTGTTGTACATTTCTTCCGAAGCTCTTCAGACGTCAGCAGTTGTGCGGTGCATGCCCGGATGAACTGTGAAAGCCTGTGTGTGTATACAGGGGCTAGGTTTGGTCCCGGCCGCGTACGCAACACTAAGGAGTACGAAGGGCGATGGGCCCAGACCCCTGAGCGCTTAGGGTTTAGACTGGCGTGCTGGCCTCTGTGTTGAGCCTAGGTAGGACTACGGCGTGTCGATCAGCCGAGGCCGGGCATGACCCGGAAAAGTGTGTTCGACCAGAGTTAATCGAGCGTGATGGGTAAGTTGGTGCACCCCTGCAGGGAAGTTAATCTATTCGAATAGTCGTGTCCTCTGTAACGGACGCTCAGAGAGTATCCCGATCTACTACAACTAGAACTGGATACCTATGTTACTTTAATGATTGTTAGCTCCGGGATCGCTTTCTCGCAGGGAGTCGAGGAAGGATCTTTGGGCATTCCTATTACCTACTTATTGCTTTATTATACTACTAATCTGCACTCTTCTAATGCCGCAAGACGCTGCAAGATTCTAGTCCTCGATCGGCTAAGCTTCCCCTCTATTCTGGCATTTCTGCAGTCCAGTCCACAGATACAGCCCCCTCTTTTGATACCGATACATATCTAGCATAGTTCTGATGTAAGTCTTGCGAGTACTTTGGATTACTACTCACGGTTGCGTTGCTACCTTTTTCCCCATACCCGATTGCTGCGATCGGATGATGTAGCCTCGGAGCTAGCTGACCCCGTCGATGACTACTACTACCCCGATGGAGCCTACTACTACATGGAGACCGATGACCAGGAGTAGTTCGGAGGCTCCCAAGAAGGAGGCCTACGCCTCTTCGATCCAGTTGTCGTTGTTTTGCTCAGCCTTCTTAAGGCAACCTTTGTCTAATTTTGTCTGTACTCAGATACGGATGCTTCCGCTGACTCTTGTGTATTCGAGCTTATGTATTTGAGCCCTTGAGGCCCCTGGCTTGTAATATAAAGGTTGTATTATTTTATTTTGTGTCTAGAGTTGTGCTATGATATCTTCCCGTGAGTCTCTAGGCTTGATCGTGCGCATTTGCGTGTATGATTAGTGCATGGTCGAGTCGAGGGCGTCACACTACTCTTCTCAAAGATGCACGTAAGTTTGTCCTCTCTTGTGATGAATGTCAAAGAATTGGTAAATATTGGTAGATGTCAGGAAATGCCTATGAATTATTCACTTGTTATTAAACCATTTGATATTTGGGGTTTTGATTATATGGGACCTTTTCCTTCCGCCAATGGGTATACTCATAGTTTAGTTGCTGTTGATTACGTTACTAAGTGGGTAGAAGTTATTACAACTAGTAGTGCTGATAATAAACTTCTATTAAAATGCTTAAAGAAGTTATATTTCCAAGGTTTGGAGTCCCTAGATATTTGATGACTGATGGTGGTTCACATTTTATTCATGATGCTTTCCGTAAACTTCTTGCTAAATATGATGTTAACCATAGAATTGCATCTCATTATCATCCTCAATCTAGTGGTCAAGTTGAATTGAGTAATAGAGAAATAAAGTTAATTTTGCAAAAGACCGTTAATAGATCCAGAAAGAATTGGTCTAAGAAACTTGATGATGCACTATGGGCATACAGAACTGCCTATAAAAATCCTGTGGGTATGTCTCCATATAAAATGGTCTATGGAAAAGCATGTCATTTACCTCTTGAGTTAGAACATAAAGCTTATTGGGCCATTAAAGAACTCAACTATGATTTTAAACTTGCCAATGAAAAGAGGTTATTTGATATTAGTTCTCTAGATTAATGGAGAACACAAGCTTATGAAAATGCCAAGTTGTTTAAAGAAAAAGTTAAAAGATGGCATGATAAAAGAATTCAGAAATGGGAATTCAAAGTAGGTGATCATGTTCTATTATACAATTCTCGTTTAAGATTCTTTGCATGAAAACTTCTCTCTAAATGGGAAGGACCATACATCATCAAAGAAGTTTATTGCTCCGGAGCTGTTAAGATAAACAACTCCGAAGGCACTAATCCGAGAGTAGTCAATGGGCAAAGAATTAAACATTATATTTCAGGTACGCCCATTAATATTGAAACCAATATTATTCAAACCATGACACCGGAGGAGTACATAGAAGAAACCTTCTGGAATGCTCCAGAACCCTGAAAAGGAGTAGGTATGTGGTACGGTAAGTAAACCGACTCCAAAAATTCCTTAAAAGTACTTTTTGTTCATATTGGAATATATAAAAATATAGGAAAATAATAAACAGTCTGAAAAGTGCACGAGGGAGCGACAAGCCTAAGGGCGCGCCTACCGAGCATGTGGCTCCCCCGTGGACTTTCCTGACTCCGTTTTTCTTCCATATTACTTGTTCTGCACGAAAAAAGTTCATTATATATACTCTCGAATGTTTTGACCACCATATCGCAAGTTTCTCCTCTGTTCTTATTTCGGGCTATTTTTCTGACAGATCTAGATCCCCATGGCTCCCCAAAGACTCCGACCAAGCACCGGATTGTGCAACCTTCACCTGGCAAATGTCCTTTCAGCGAAGTCTATTATGAGTGGTCATCAGGAGAGGAGGACACTCGCATGCAGGAGGAAGCTGGAGAGGTTGCAGGTAACTAGATTCAAGGAAAAGGAGATCAGACCATGCCCACTGGAGGAACTACAAAAAGGGAGATATATTGCAAACTCTTCACCATAACCTCTCTTTATCTGAAATTGATGCATTAAAGGCTGTTGAAGCAATTTGTGCTCAGAATACATCGCTCACTCATGAAGTTATTTTGTTGGAAGAACAAAATTGTGCCCTTCGGAGGATCAATAGCAATCTAGAGTACTTGCTGAAGCTGAAAAGCAAGCCCATCACTTCATGACCACCATCACCGAAGAAGGAGACTTGAGTACACGGGTATGGGCACCACCCTTGGCTTGTGCCAAGCTTGGGGGTGGTGCCCCGGTATCGTATCACCATCACTTTTATCATAATTATCTATCTTAGTTCGATCCCTAGTTATTTCATAATTTAGAAGAATAAAGTTTTAGTATGATTTAGTTTCGAGTGCTTGCTTTGTGATCTATCTATCTATGTAATCAAGTGTGAGGGTTATATAATAAAGAGTAGTTTGAGTTGAGTTGTTTTACTTTTGCTGATTCAATCTTAGAAATAAAATAAAGAGAATAAAAAGGAGATCATAAGCTAATCCCATGGGGAGTGATGACTTCACATAAAAAAGGTATAATTGATGAAACTTGTTGGAAGTTAACAAACATAGCATTGGTCATTGTTGCAATTCATGAAAAAGTAATAAATAAAGAGAGGTCTCACATATAAATATACTATCTTGGACATCTTTTATGATTGTGAGCCCCCATTAAATATTTCATGTCAAATAGTCGATGTTGGACAAGGAAGACAACGCAATGAGTTATGTTTGCTTATATTCACATAGAAGCTATATTGTCATGGATCCTCTAACATGTGGTGCTTGCTCCCTATCTTTTTCTAGCCAAAATTTTGTACTAAGTAGAGATACTACTTGTGCATCCCAAAACTCTTGAACCCAGTTTCATGTCATGAGAGTCCACCATATCTACCTATGGATTGAATAAGATCCTTCAAGTAAGTTGTCATCGGTGCAAAGCAATAAAAATTGCTCCTAAATATGTATGATCTTTTATTTTGAGGGAAAATAAGCTTTGTACGAACTTGTGATGGTGAAGAAATAAAAGCGACAGACCGCATAATAAAGGTTGCTATCACAAGGGGCAATATAAAGTAACGTTCCTTTACATTAAGAGCTTGCACATTCAAAAATAAAAGCGCATGAAAACCTCTGCTTCCCTCTGCGAAGGGCCTATCCTTTACTTTATGTATTTACTTTTATGCAAGAGTCAATAGTATTCTCCTCTATTCCATTTTTATTTTCTCTCTTGGCAAGCATCATGTGGTGGGGAAAGATCCAGGCATATATATCCAGTTGGATGTAGGTGATCATGAGTTATTATTGTTGACATTACCCTTGAGGTAAATAAGTTGGGAGGCGAAACTATAAGCCCCTATGTTTCTATGTGTCTGACTGAAACTTTTGCTCCATAAGTATGCTATGAGTGTCAGCAATCATAGAAGACTAAATGATAGTTGAGTATGTGAACTTGCTAAACAAAGCTATTACATAGACTCTTTCTGATAATATGATGAACTGCAATTGCTTCAGTGACCGAGATCATAGTTTGTTAGTTTTCAATATGGTTTATGATTCATACTTTATCTTGTGGATGAATTTTCACTTATTCATGAGAAGTTTTATGATGATTATATTGTTGTTATGATAATGATCATGATGCTTTCATGTCCGTATTTTGTTTTATCGACACCTCTCTCTCTAAACATGTGGTCATAATTATCGATTTCGGTTGTCGCTTGAGGACAAGCGAGGTCTAAGCTTGGGGGAGTTGATACGTCCATTTTGCATCATGTTTTCCTACTATTATTTATTATGTTTTGGGTCATTATTTCACTTTATGATACAATTCTTATGCCTTTTCTCTCTTATTTTGCAAGTTTCACATGAAGAGAGAGATTGCCGGCAGCTGGAATTCTGGACCGGAAAGGGCTACAACAGAGATAGCTATTCTGCACAACTCCAAATGACATGAAAATTTACGGAGAATTATTTTGGAATATATAAAAAATATTGGTGGAAGAAATACCAGGAGGGGACCCACCAGGAAGCCACAAGCCTGGGGGGCGCGCCCTACCCCCCTGGGCGTGCCCCCGAGCTTGTGGGGCCCCTGGCAGGCCTCTGGCCCCCTCCATCTGCTATATGAAGCCATTTGCCCTAGAAAAAAATAAAAAGAAGACTTTCGGGATGAAGCGCCACCGCCTCGAGGCAGAACCTGGGCAGGAGCACTTTTGCTTTTCGACGGAGCGATTCCGCCAGGGAAACTTCCCTCCAGGAGTGGGAAATCGAAGCCATTAACATGACCAACGCTCCCCTCATCGTGGGAGGACCAATCTTCATCAACATCTTCACTAGCACCATCTCATCTCAAACCCTAGTTCATCTCTTGTATTCAATCTTTGTCTCAAAACCTCAAATTGGTACCTGTGAGTTGCTAGTAGTGTTGATTACATCTCATAGTTCATGCTAGTTGGTTTATTTGGTGGAAGATTATATGTTCAGATCCTTAATGATATTCAATACCCCTCTGATCTTGAACATGAATATGTTTTGTGAGTAGTTACTTTTGTTCTTGAGGACATGGGAGACGTCTTGTCATAAGTAATCATGTGAATTTGGTTTTCGTTCGATATTTTGATGATATGTATGTTGTTGCTTCCTTTAGTGGTGTCATGTGAACGTCGACTACATGACACTTCACCATACTTGGGCCTAAGGGAAGGCATTGTGGAGTAATAAGTAGATGATGGGTTGCTAGTGACAGAAGCTTAAACCCTAGTTTATGCGTTATTCCGTAAGGGGCTGATTTGGATCCATATGTTTCATGCTATGGTTAGATTTATCTTAATTCTTCTTTCGTAGTTGCGGATGCTTGCAAGAGGGGGTAATCATAAGTGGGAGGCATGTTCAAGTAAGAACAGCACCCAAGCACCGGTCCACCCACATATCAAATTATCAAAGTAGCGAACACGAATCAAATAAACATGATGAAAGTGACTAGATGAGAATTCCCATGTGTCCTCGAGAATGCTTTGCTTTATATAAGAGACCGTTCCGGCTTGTCCTTTGCTATAAAAAGGATTGGGCCACCTTGCTGCACGTTTGTTACTATTGTTACTTGGTACTTCTTACGAATTACCTTGCTATCAAACTATCTGTTACCGATAATTTTAGTGCTTGCAGAAAATACCTTGCTGAAAATAGCTTATCATTTCCTTCTACTCCTCATTGGGTTTGACACTCTTATTTATCGAAAGGAATACGATTGATCCCCTATACTTGTGGGTCATCACACACCCACTTAGTTTTAGTTTGAGCTTTCATACACTTATAGCTCCTAGTGCATCCGTTGCGTGGCAATCCCTACTCCTCTCATTGACATCAATTGATGGGCATCTTCCATAGCCTGTTGATTAGCCGTCTCGATGTGAGACTATCTTCTTTTTTTGACTTCCCCTTATTAATCTCTATCATCATAGTTTATTCCACCCATAGTGCTATGTCCAGGGCTTGCGCTCATGTATTGCGTGGGGGTTGAAAATGCTAAAGCGCGTTAAAAAGTATGAACCAATTGCTTGATTGTCTCCGGGGTTGTGCATGATAAATACTTTATGTTAAGAAGATGGAGCATGACAAGATTATATGATTTTGTAGGGATAACTTTCTTTAACATTTTTATTTTGAAAGACATGATTGTTTGTTAGTATGCCTGAGTATTGATGTCTTTATATCAAATTTTACACTATTGCTTTGAATCATTCGGATGTTAATATTCATACCGTAAAAGAAAATTACATGATGAACATGTTAGGCAGCATTCCACATCAATTTTTTTGTTTTTATCATTTACCTACTCGAGGACGAGCAGGAATTATGCTTGGGGATGTTGATACGTCTCCAACGTATCTATAATTTTTCAATGTTCCATGCTATTATAGTATCAATCTTGGATGTCTTATATGCAATAATATGCTATTTTATATCATTTTTTGGGACTAACCTATTAACCTAGTGCCCAGTGCCAGTTGCTATTTTTTGCTTGTTTTTGGTTTTTCAAGAAATCAGTGCCAAATGAAGTCCAAATGCTACGAAACTTTTTGACAATTTTTTTCTGGACAAAAGAGACCCCGGAAGCTTCGGGAGGAGGCCACAAGGCAACATGGCGCGGCCCCAGGGGTTGCCCTGATGCCTTGTGGGCCCCTCGTGGTTCCTTTTGACCTAATTCCACCTCTATAAATTCTCAAATATTGGAAAACCAATAGAGAGCCCCACGAAATAACTTTTCCGTCGCCGCAAGCTTCTGTTCTTCTGTGATCCCATCTGGAGGCCTTTTTCGGCATTCTGCCAGAGGGGGAATTGATCAACCTTGCTGCCCCTCCGATGATGTGTGAGTAGTTTACCACAGACCTACGGGTCCACAGCTAGTAGCTAGATGGCTTCTTCTCTCTTTTGATCTTCAATACAATGTTCTCCTCGATCTCCTTGGAGTTCTGTTTTTTGTAATCTTCTTTTGCGGTGTGTTTGCTGGGATCTGATGAATTGTGGGTTTATGATCAGATTATCCATGAGAAATATTTGAGTCTTTTCTGAATTTATTTATGCATGATTGTTATAGCTTTGTATTTCTCTCCGATCTATCCGTTTGGTTTAGCCAACTAGATTGATTTATCTTGCAATGGGAGAGGTGCTTTGTAATGGGTTCAATCTTGCGTTGTTCTATATCCCAGTGACAAAGTTTGGGACAAGACACGTGTTTGTATTGTTGCCATTAAGGATAAAATGACGGGGTTTATTCATATTGCTTGAGTTTACTTTGTCTACATCATGTCATCTTGCTTAAGGCGTTACTCTGTTTCATACTTAATACCCTAGATGCATGCTGGATAGCGGTCGATGGGTGGAGTAATAGTAGTAGATGCAGGTAGGAGTCGGTTTACTTGTCTCGGATGTGATGCCTATATACATGATCATTGCCATGAATCCGTCATAATTATTTGCTTTTCTATCAATTGCCCAACAGTAATTTGTTTACCCACCGTATGCTATGCGCTCGAGAGAGAAGCCTCTAGTGAAAACTATGGCCCCCGGGTCTATCTTTATCTTATATTAAAATCCAAAAATACCTTTCTGCAATTTATTTACCTTTACTTTATTTAGTATTTTACTTTATCTATCTATCACTATCCGAATTAATCCTTGCAAATAACCGCTAAGAGGATTGACAACCCTCTTATTTGCATTGGGTGCAAGTGTTTGCTTTTGTGTGTGTAGGTGCTGCTACTGGATTGAAAACCTTGGTTCTTAACTGAGGGAAATACTTATCTCTACTATACTGCATCATCCTCTCCTCTTCGGGGAAATACCAATGCAGTCTACAAGTAGCATAGCCTCCCAGCTGGAGTTGTCCTCTGATGACGGCGGAGTGGCTGAGCGACGACGACGGACCAGTGCCATTGGCAATTATGGGAGAAGCAGACGAGATAAGCTACGGGGAGGGAGGGGAAAATGCAATGCCGACTCGCCAGCCGTGATGGTTTATATAGCAGGCTGATAAGCATTGGGGTTTTGGGGGATTTCACCGAGTCGGGCAGGAAGCTTGCACGGTTGCGCGCGGGAACCTGCACGGTTGCGCGGGAATGGGCTCACCAACGATTCATTGGCGCCTCTTCGAGCTAACATTTGGCCAAAAGAACGCCTGTGCGGTGCTCAAGCTTGCGGTCGAAGCCTTCTATGGCAGCGCGGTGACAAGATGTGCGAGAGGAGGACGAAATGACACGTACACATACGGTTAATAAAAAAAGTTTGCGATTTAATTACCTAGCACACGGCCGCTCTCTACGCAGCATCGCGAATGATTGTTTGCCCACTGTGTGATGTGGAACGCGATGTAGTTTCAAATCACACCGCTGGCTTGCAACTACCGGCCGGCTTGTAGACGGCCATTCCCTGTGTGTTCGACTGTTCTATGCGTGTGGTTGCTCGCGGTTGAGGCGGCCGCGGCGCGCTCTGCTCGCGCCCCGCCGCGCACGCTCTACTTGCGTCCCTCCGCACGCTCTTCCTGTGTCCCTCCACGCGTGCTGCCTGCGTTTCGGGCCGGCGCACGATCATGTACGTTTGGGGCGCCATATGCATGCGGTTGCGTCGGGCGTGGCGCCAAGATGCAGTTACCCGCTGCAAAAACTGCCATGCAGACGTGCCGAGAATCCAAGTCCTCTGGCCCCCTTTATTCCCGCGGCTATTTACCATAATCTCTCATGCCCCACAACACAATAAGCACACCCACGACGACACATACAGAGAGGATATCTAGCGGATCAAATGGTGCTCCCAGCGGCTCCAATGGCGCTCCCAGCGGCTAATGACGATGTCGGGCGGTAGTTCACCACGCGTCACATAGTGGACACCCACATGAGGGGGAAGGACCTCTCGGTGGTGTACACCAACGAGCCAGTCTCAGTGGAGAGATCCATCCACACTATGGAGCAGTTGCTTGCTGAGGAAAAGTACCAAGTGGTCGGCTTCGACCTCGAGTTCACCGACGGTCGTGTCGGGTATGATCAGAAGGTTGCCGTCTCCCAGTTGTGCGTGCGCCATCATGTCCTCGTCTACCACTACTCCCTGGCCACAAGACCTTGTGAGTATTTCGCCAGGTTTATCAATAGCCCCGACTACAGGTTCACTACGGTGGACACCTTCAACGATCTAAAGGTGCTCAAGACTACGGGCTTGGCCTGCCAGAAGCTTGTCGACATCCAAGGTCAGTATAGGGTCTAGGGCAGAAAGAAGGAGAAGGACTCCCTGGTTGACCTCACCGTGGCCATCATCGACCCCTATTACTACAGAGACATGAAGGATGAGTGCAATAAGAATAAGGATGCCTGGCACGAGGCCTAGCTGAGGAGACTGGATGAAGAACATGTCAAGTACGCGGCCAAGGACGTGTACACAAGCTACGAGATGTACATGCGGATCGTTGACATGAGGAAGTGCCTTCATCCTGCCCCAGGCGAGGGATCGAGCCACAGAGCAGTGGCGGCAGCGTCAAAAGAAGTAGATGATTAGATGATTGTTTCGCCTAGTTTAGAATGCATGTAATTGTTTATTGAGGTGTGTGCGAATGTTTTGTATAGTCACTTATGTAATTGGATGTTTAATTTGGTTATATATGTTGTTCTTCTGTAGACAGAGCAAATCACATCGCAGATGGACTAAACTAGGGAACCCGTCGTTGATGATTTCATCAATTGCTGACAATTGTATACCAGCAAGCGTTTTCCCACAACACGCACGACTTATTAGCAGGAATTGTCTGTGTTGCTATCAGTCTTCCCACACATTTCTGATTACTGACCTGTTTGCCGCGTATCACACACATCTTGTTAAGTTGAACCATTTCTGTTGTTTTGGCTCATTAGAAACAGTTCACCCGAGTGAACTGTATGTCGTGTATCGCACAGCTGACCATTTCTATTGTGTTAGCTAATCGCAAATAGTTCATCTGAGTAAACTGTATGCCGTATATCGCACACACCTTGATCTGGCTGACCATTTCCGTTGTTTTGGCTCATCGCAAACAGTTCATATGGATCAACTGTATGCCATGTACTGCACACACGTCTCTAATCCGAATTGTGCTTGATGTCTCCGCCACCACACACAGTTTGTCTTATTGATGACGGTTTTATTATGATACCGTTTGTGATTCATGCATCGCACACAGTTTGGTCAAAGGGTCTCTGAAACATGTGTCGTGTTAGCAGCATCCTGTAGTGGTGGAAGGAGAATGGAGGAAGAAGCAATCAACAGGAGGCGTTTCTGCGAAGACAGAACAAAAGATGGTGTTCCATACGGGCGCAAGCGCCCGTATGAGCACCCGTTTGGCATGAATTCCGAGGCAGATTGTGCACCTGGACAACTTTTATTAAAGGGACCCCGTCGAAATGTGAACAGAACATCAAGCAGAAGGATGAGCACAGGAGCCAGAACCTCTTCTTCATCCACAAACCCTAGCAGCAGCCATCTCCATCACCATAGCCATCTCCACCACCACCATAGTGCTCTTCCATCCCATTCATACTTGTAATCGTGCATCGCACAAGGCATCCATTGTAAAACATATTGCAATCAATCTCAAGATGTGTTCTTCAATGTTTTCTTCCCGCGATCTGATCTCCATGCGTGAGTAGTTCGGTAAGGTATGCGTTGAGGCATAAGCCTTGCAACCCGATGTATTTGTTGAGAGGGTCAATGGAAGACTTTGATATAATGTCCTGTATGTGTAAAATAAAATTGTTCCGTGAAGATGTCTCTTATCTTGTCCGTGATCTTCATCCGTGTAGGTACCCAGGATCATGGAGATCGAGCACCGGTGAGGCTAGGAGCAAGGAGACCGTGAAGTGTTATACTGAACACCGGTGACAATAAGGTTTAGTAGGGTAACATGGATCATATCCTTCGGGAGAAATGAGGTGTAGTAATTAAACGCCCAAAGCTCTTGTCTGATTTTATTATCTTAATTCTTGAGGCAACCCCACGTGATGGATAGGGCCTGCGGTAGGATACCTGATTCTTGATGCAGGACTCGTGCCGGTCAAGATGTTATTTGGACCCATCCCCCACTTCGATCTGTACCAAGCACATCTCGATGGGTGACTTCCAGCGCTCAAACTAGTATCTTATTTGATCCCAGCGCAAATACAATGTTGTAAGCATAAGACCTCATACCCGTACCTCATTTTATTATAAGTGTTTGAATCACTATTTGCTTGCTGATCAGGTCAAAAGCTGGATTTGATACTTCGACAAAAGCTTGCTAGAGACCATCGCTTCAAGGGAATCTTCCTCTCGTGGGTTCGATAACCCAGGGTCACCTCTGGGGAAATAGGTGCGGGATACTCTTTTATGTTCCAACACCAGATCAATAAAAAGGAGATATCAAAGCCCTTTTTCTTGCGCCGTTGACGGGGAAGAGTTTAGCCTTCCTAGTCTTTGTGTTTAGAGTTTTTGTTAAAGTTAATTTTCAGTTTTTGATTTTACTTCTCATTTTTTAGTTTAAGTTTTAATTTTTATTGCAAGTCTTGTTCATTGAGAAAAACCAAAAAGATTACTATGGCTCGTATTCTTGGGAGTTTTGCTACTCCCAGCAAGAACTTCATGCGTGAACCTATAGCACAATCTGAGGTAGCAGCCGCAGAGTATGAGATTAAACCGAACTTAGTTTCCATGGTTCAACAGGACCAATTTGGAGGCTCTGCTTCTGAGGATGCCGGTATGCACTTACACAATTTCACTGAATTGTGCAACATGACACGCATAAAGGATTATGATCCTGACACATTGAAATTGTGTCTATTTCCTTTCTCCTTGAGAGGAAAGGCTAAGGAATGGCTTCTTGCACTACCTAAGGGCGGTATTACTTCATGGTCTGATTGTTGTAGTAAATTTTTATCTAAGTTTTGCCCACCTGCAAAGATTATGCAATTACGTTCTCAGATTACAAGTTTCAAGTAGGAAGAATGTGAGCCACTAGCGCTTGCGTGGGATAGAATGAAAGAAGCTATAAGAAACTATCCCAATCATGGAATGGAGGACTGGTTAATACTTCATATGTTTTATAATGGCTTGAATCATATGTCAAAAATTATGCTTGATACAGCTGCAGGAGGAACAATCATGGAAAGCCCATAGAATATGTCAAGAAACTACTAGAGGATATGCAAAAGAACCATGCCCAATGGCATGTTGAAAGGACCACAACTAAAAGAGTGAATACCATGGAAGAAAGTAACACGGAGTTAACAACCAAGCTTGAAGAACGTATCTCCGTGATAAAAGGTAAATAAGAGGTAAACATAAATGCCATCACTAAGGAAGAAACTAGTGATGCGAATTTTATTGCTCGTAACAGCTATAATCCTAATTGGAAAAATAATGGATATGCTTCTAGACTTACTTATCCTAGTTATGGAGAAGCATCCAATAATTTTAATGGAGCTAAAGCTAGCAATAGAAATACTCTTGAAGAAACTCTTAAAAGTTTTATTGCTAGTCAGACTGAGCAGAATGAGAACTTCAAGAATATCTTGAAGAATCATGATAACTTACTTGGTCAATTGACCAGTAAGGTTGTTGGACTAACAAATGATTTTCAGGTACTTGAAGGAAGATCCAAAAATATGGAAGCACAAGTAGCTAAGATAGCAGAGAGCCAAACACTAATTTTGGCTAAGTTTGCAGGTAAACCGGAGCCTAACCCAGTTGAAGAAGTTAAAATGATGAGAAGCAACGAAGAGAAAGCTGAAGTGCTTGACACAAGCCATGTGCCAGAGTACAATTATAGCATCACAGATTTTGTGAAGATGATATCCATGAAATATCCACTACCGGAGGTGTTCCAAACGGGCGTATGCGCCCGTCCGAACAGTCGTTTGACACCATCGACCAGAAGAAGAAAAAGAATAGAGCGAATGACGATGTTTTAAACGGGTGCCACCGGTGGTATGAGCGGTCGTCTTAAATAAGCACAGACGCAGGTAAGTCATCAGAGAGGATGACAGTGTTCCATGCAGGCGCTAGCGCCCGTATGAGCGGTCGTTTCGCCTCCTGGCGGCGACAATAAGCCTGAGGAAGAAGGTAAATCTTTCCCATCTCTCTCTTTTCTTCTTCTTCTTCCTCCAAACCTCTCCAAACCCTAGCAAAACTTCGCCCGATCTCTCTATGAAAGTGCAACTAATCCCCGGGTGGTTTTGGTAATCAATAACAACATATATATCATTGATCTAATACTCATTGCTAATAGATTTCAGAAAAGATCAATGATTGGCATGGCAAGGACTAATGGATGTGGACAACTCAAAATGTCAACGACAAGAATTGGCAACTACAAGACTCTACATTTTTGGTTTAGTGATCCAAGATGAATTGAGTCCCTTAGGAAAGTCAATACTATTAAAAGGGGATGAGGTATTAATGATGAGGTTGTTGCTCAAGTGCTTAGTGATATTGCTCCAAAAATACTCAGTCATTGTCTCCAAAACACATCTGTCCGAAACCTAAATCACCATCTCGGTCCCACCGAAACTACCCCATCCGAACCCACCGAGATGACCACTCCCATTGCCACTGCCAAACCCTAGCAATTCGGTTTGACCGAAATGGATCTCGGTCCCACCGAGATGGCATTACCAAGTTTCTGTGATGACATTGTTTCACTTCGGAATCACCAAGTTAAAATAATTGAAATTTCCGAGACTGGGTTTTGCCCTAGCCATTGCACTTCGGTCCCACCGAGTTGTTCCATTTGGGTCCCACCAAAAAGCCCAACGTTCATATCTTTTACACTAATCGGTCTCACCGAGTTTTACATTCGGTCTCACCAATTTGGGTCAAAAGTGTGTAACGGTTGGATTTTGGGTGAAGGTTATTTATACCCCTCCACCCCCACTTACTCTCTAAGAGAGCCATCAGAACGTGCCTACACTTCCACCATTCATTTTCTGAGAGAGAACCACCTACTTATATGTTGAGATCAAGAGATTCCAATCCAACCATTTGAACCTTGATTTCTAGCCTCTTCAAGTTGCTTTCTACTCCAATCCTTCTCCTACCCAAGCCAAATATTTGAGAGAGAGATTGAGTGTTGAGGAGACTATCATTTGAAGCACAAGAGTAAGGACTTCATCATCAACACACCATCTATTACCTTTTGGAGAATGGTGTCTCCTAGATTGGTTAAGTGTCACTTGGGAGCCTCCAAGATCATGTGGAGTTGAACCAAGGAGTTTGTAAGGGCAAGGAGATCGCTTACTTCGTGAAGATCTACCCTGAGTGAGGCTAGTCCTTCGTGGATGGAAGCCATGGTGGAATAGGCAAGGTTGCTTCTTCGTGGACCCTTCGTGGGTGGAGCCCTCCGTGGACTCGTGCAACCGTTACCCTTCATGGATTGAAGTCTCCATAAACGTGGACATACGATAGCACCACCTATCGGAACCATGCCAAAAATCATCGTCTCTTCATTGCGTTTGAAATCTCCAAACCCTCCTTTACTTACATGTGCAATGTTTTATTTTCCGCTGCCATACTCTTAGAATTGCATGTGTAGGGTGATACTAGACTTGATAGAATTGGTAAATTCTGCCCACAACTAAAATTGGGAAAAGGATAGATTTTTATTTGGTCAAGTAGTCTAATCACCCCTGCTCTAGACATACTTTCGATCCTACACTCTACTTGCTCGATTTCAGTTCAAATCCTTCTGTGTGATCGATCTACGGTATGTTTCTCCTCTGATCCCCAAGTAATTTTTGCGAATCCATGTTCTACATGCCTAGCATTGTCATGACTAGGAGATGCATATTTTTGATTCAAATTTGAGTTTGGCTTGGATTTGTTGATGTTTTTAGAGGAGTATGACGTTATGATTACCGTAGGATCAATATTGCCTAAATGTATTGCACTGAAAAATTGTTTTGTAGATGTTTATACGGAGGTCTTCTTACATACGCGGTGCTTCGAGTTCATCCACCGCACCGACACAAGAAGTTTTTACCCAGGGAATCGTCTTCACCGACCGTGAAGCTAGAAGAAAGCTTAGGCAACTAAGCACAAGGAAGATCAAAGCAACCAAATGGGCTTGTGCGAACACACTTGCCAAGCTAGGTATTACTCATGATTTCAATTTGCTTTGTCATAATGTCGGGTTGCACCATTTTGTTTATCAGGGATGTGAGACATATGAACACATGACGCTTGAGTTTCTTAGTACTCTCTCGCATAATGTTGGTTTGATGCCCAATGCATATGAAGAGGAGAGGATCACTTTCCATCTCCTGGACTAAGACTACAACATCAATTTTCAAGAGTGGTGTGACTACTTTGGCTTCACCAACAATGATGATGACATCCGCCATGTTTATGATTACATTGACCCACACCCAAGGCAATCCTTTTACCGTATGAGTCGTCTTGGCTTGAGGCAAAGAGCCAGTTGCATTGAAAGTCCTATTATACGTTATTTCTATTATGTTATCACTAACTCGTTGTCATGCCCAATATGCGATCCTATCCTCGAGGGACTCAAAGGCCCCACTAGGGATAGAAGCGCATATCGTAGACGCTTGCAAGGTGGATATCATTACATCGTACCATGTACATAACGGATGGGGATACATACAAATACATACAGTCATCACAGGAATACATCAATACATATCAAACACCATACAGAAGAGCAGAATCCGACTACGGATGAAACACAAACGAAAAACACGAACGACATCCACCCTGCTAGCCCAGGCTGCCGACCAGGAACCTATCCCAAGATCGACAAAGAAGAAGAACTCCAAAAGCAAACGCGCATCGCTCTCGCGTCAGATCATCGCATTACCTGTACCTGCATCTGTTGTTGTAGTAATCTGTGAGACACGAGGACTCAGCAATCCCACAACCATGGGTAGCAAGACTATCAAAGCTTAAATGGGTATGGAAGGGGTAAAGTGGTGAGGTTGCAGCAAGCACTAAGCATTGTATGGTGGCTAACTTACGAGGACAAGAAGAAGAAGAGTAACTACGCATAACGGTCGCGAACTAATAATGATCAAGAAGTGATCCTGAACACCTACTTACGAGTCAAACATAACCCCACCGTGTTCTCTTCCCGAACTCCCTCAGAAAGAGACGATCACGGTTACGCACGCGGTTGATGTATTTTAATTAGAATTAGTGTCAAGTTCTCTACAACCGGAGGTTATAAATTTCCAAGTCACCACATAACCGCGGGCACGGCTCTCCGAAAGATTTAACCCTGCAGGGGTGCTCCAAGTAGTCCATTATAAATTACCACACGCATCCGATGGAACATCCTCACACCATGATAACACGATGCTTACCATAAGGAATCCCGATGGACAAGCCACTCGTAAAAGGTAAAACTAAACCAGCAAGACCTCCCGACGTGTCGACGATCCCGATAGGAGCCGCGTATCTCGTTCTCAGGACAGGGCGGATGAGCTATGGTTACAACGACCAAGTCCACGAGTTGCCCCGGACGGCGCCGCAACTGCTCTAGTTTGGACCAACACTCATGAGGAGCACTGGCCCGGGGTTCTTGATTAATTATCCTCGGTGGCTAGTAGGTCCCTATGCAAGTTTTAGTTGTTATTAGGCAAATGTAGTACCAATGTTGGGCCTTGCTGGAGAAGTTTATCCTAAAACGAATGATCAGGGGGGTTCCCATATGCCCCACATGTGTTAGAAGCGCTATAACACCGGTATTACGGAAACTAGGGTGGCATGAGTGGAACAAAACACCAGGCAAAAGGCCAAGTCTTCCACCCATTACCAAGTATATAGATGCATTAATTAAATAAGAGATATTGTGATATCCCATGATATCCATGTCCCAACATGGAACAACCTGCAACTGCTCCTGCAACTAGCAACGCTATAAGAAAGGGCTGAGCAAAGCGGTAACATAGCCAAACAACGGTTTGCTGGCTAAGGGTGGTTAGAGGCTATATCATGGCATATGGGAGGCTAACATATATGTGGTAGGAAGCGTGACATAGCGATAGCATCGAGACAACTAGCAAGCAAAAATAGTAGAGATATCCAAGGTCATGATCATCTTGCCTGAAATCCCACTCGGAAGAAGAACGAGCCCATGAAGAAGACGAACCAAAGTAGTCGAACGAATCCTCACAATCGCAACGGAACCGGAACTATCAAGAAGAAGCACAACCGGAAAGAAGGAAACAACATGGTAAACACACAAGCATAAACATGGCATGATGCACACCCAAATATGATGCATGACAAGATTAAATGTTGTTAAGCATGGCAAGAGATGAAGCATAAGCAATCCATACAACTAGGCAAGTTTAAATGAGGACGGAAACACAAATAACAATTCCGGAAAAATCCCATATGCAAATTTCGAAATTGGTACTGATCTGAATTAAACACAATGTTAAAGTTGTTAAACAGCAAGTTAACATGCACCAAGATGATCTACACGTTTTTCTAATCAAGTTACATATGTAGAACATTTAATTCAGAGCTACGACCTAGAAGATATGAGCTAAACAAGTTTAACATGGCAATAAAGCAAAATGCATGCAAACATCATCCACAAACACTCAAATCAAGGATGCAACATGAAAATATGAAGCTACACACGATTCTAAGCAAGTTTCATATAGGGCATGACCAAAATGGGGCAACAGTTCAACAATTACAAGCAACACAAGTTTTAACAACAATCTGCCCAAAACAGCAACATAGCACTTTGCAAGCATCGAAACTACATGCCATAGTGCGAGAACATGGCATCAAATAGCACAGCATGGAAGTACATAGCATGGAGCTCAAAACATACAACATGGGCATAATCATAGGAACAACAGATTAATTACTATGATTTTTACAAAATAGAACATTCTGTTTACAGGTGGACAGATTTAACATGATGGCAACTTGAGAGCAACAAAGAGACATGCTACAGCAATATTACATGGCAACCAAGGGCATGGCATCAAAGTAGACATTACATAGACCAAATCACACGAAGGAACCATATGCATATGAGCTCAAGATTAGTGGCAACCATGAAGCAAAGTTGGCAAGTTTTATTACAGACAGCTTGTACTTAAAACAGCAACATTGACTAGGCATGTTTACCAGCTCATGGCAGTCACATCATGGCATATCATGGCATAAAATAAATACTAACAGCAAGAAGACATGAAAATGCTCCAAAGACATGTTGACAAGATGCTCATATGACATTTGCATTAAATCACACAAAAATGACAAAGTGACACCTATTAACAGTTTGCTGCAGTTAACATTATGAGGCACTTTTGCAACAGAGATTATGACATGTAGATGGATCCTAACATGAATGCAACAGCAACCATCATGTAGAGCACGAAGAGTAGATCATTTTACATATAAGGATCATCACCATAGGACGAACAGGCACAAAGTTACAAGCACCCAAACATGCATGCATGCTGCTGAAACTCTGAGGATTAACAGAAAAAAACAGAGTGAGCGCACGATAGCAATACGACGCTCAGGCGGGGTTTAGCGGGGCGATGCTCACCTAGGGCCTGGTCGGAGAGGGTGGACGGCGCGGCCATTTGGTACGAGGGACGACGGGGATCCGGGACGAGGTCGTGCAGATCCGGGCGGCGTTTGGTTGGTAGGACGGCCGTATCCGGGGACGCGGCGGTCCAGATGGGCAGAGGAGGGCCGGCCATGGCGGCGCCGGCGACGGGGTCGATGGGAACCGGCCGGGACGCGACAGATCAGAGGCGGGGCGGCGGGATCCGCCAGATCCGGCGAGGAAGAGGTCGTATCCGGGCGGCGCGGCGGCGGGCGGAGGCAAGGCGGCGCGAGCTGGGCTCGGCGGCGGCGCGAGGCGGCGGCGGGTCGAGGTAGCGGCGCGGTGGGGCGGCGCTGGGTGGCAAGCAGCGGGCGGCGGCGCGGTGCGGACAGGTGGCGGCGAGGCGGTGAGGCTACAGCGGCGCAGACGGTGAGCGGCGGCGGGCGGGGGGGGGGGGGGGCGAGGCGGCGGCGGCGCTCGGGCTCTCGGGCGGCGCTGGCTTGGGCGCGGGGCGCGCGGCGGCTCAGCCCAGTTCAGGCCTATGGCGGGCTCCCCATGGGCCTGGCGGGCCGCGGTTGAGTTGGGGCTGCGGGGCGATGTGGTGGCGTGACAAGTGGCGGAGCTGGGTGGAGGGCTAGGGGCTAGGGTTTGACAGAAATGGAAGGAGGAGGCTGTCCATATATAGGCTGGGATGATTTGGAGGGGGGTTTTGGGGTGTTTTCGGAGCCCTTCGATCGCGATCTGACGGCTCCGGTTGAGAGGGGGCATAGGCTGGGCCTAGGTGGGCTGTGAAGAGAGTCTTGGGCTGGGATGAGAAGGAAGAAGAGAGGCCCGGCACAAGTTTCGGAACACCGAAACATCTGATGTTTTAACCGGCTATAGTGCCGCTATAGTTATCCGTTGAGGCATCAAACGACCTCCGAATGGAACGAAATTTGGCAGGTGGTCTACCTACAATATAATAAGACCGCACGCCAACTTTCAACCCATTCCGAGAACATTTTTATCCCACTTATAAAATAATAATTCGGAAGTGCTGCGGGCGCGTGCGAGTGTGTCGTGTCTCGAAACGGACAACGGAAGGGACGCGGAGAAGCCGGCAACTACCAACGGATGCAAGTTTTATGAAAACATGCGGATGAAATGCATATGATGACATGGCAAGGTGCAACAAGCAAATGAATCTCATGGCAACGACGGAAATAAATGGAAGGAATCTGGAGCATCGGTCTTGGGGCGTCACACTCGTTGCAGGCACGAGGAGAAGTTTCTAAAGTGAATGAAGAGAACATGCTAGTTCTCAGGAAAGTAGCAAACCTTGACGTTGGTTATTCGCCCAACTTAGGGGCAATACTTTTGCTACACCTCGCGCATCAAGCAAATCATGCACAAGGAGATATCGTGTGTGGAGGAGTGATCACCATGTTGGCCAACTCCCTTGGTCTCAACTACAATCACATTCGCCCCATTGTCGGTAACACCCTTGTTAATATTCATGTTCTTACTAGTGCTGGAATGGTAGTAGTTCGTAATGGCCGTCATTGCATTAGAATTCCTGGAGTGGCATACTTGTTGCCGACTCCTATGCCTAAGTATTTTTCCATCGAGCATGGATAATTGCATTATGTTGCACAGGAAGGACATGCAGCTTTTGACCAAGAAGGCCCGGAACCAGAACAAGTTGATGAAGAAGAACTTGCCACCGACGAAGAAGAGGAGCAGCAACAACAAGGAGACTACACCACCTACACGGACCTCAATAGCCTCTAGGGCTCTATCCAGTATATGAGCAACCTCACTGAGTCTCTTCGAGGCACGTCCGCCTACATGAACATTAACTTCTCCAACTGGAGCCAAGGATGGGCTCCTTACCAACCGCCGCAATGATCTCGCCAGTTTGGGCTTGCAAAGGCCTAAGCTTGTGGGAGGTTATCACCACTTCTACATCAAGATGTGGTGGTATTTGAATAATTTGTAATGAGGTTGTACTTTAGCTCGAGGAGCTTCAAAACACTCATGTTGGTTTGTTCCAACATTTTGCTTTTATTTGCTTTTGCTTTTTATTTTATTTTACCTTTGCAATTTTTTGGTTGCAAGTTAGTTTTCAAAAACCAAAAAAAATAAATAGAATAAGCTTCGCTTTGCCTTTGTTCTTTATCTTGTCCATTAGAATTCATTTTCATTTTGTTTTGAGAGGAGTTGATCAATGCCGGACAACGAGGAATGCAAGAGTAAGGAAGAGAAGTGTGTAAATTCGCAACCGTGAAGGTATGTCCTATGACCCCCGTCTTTTGCACTTTAAATACTTAGAGTAGATGTAGTAGTAGTATGTGTGATATGTGCAGATGGGAGTAAGTCTTGATAATTAAGAGAAAGCTTTTGTTCTAGTAGCTGAAATAATTTTGTAGCCTTTGTTCTGTTTAGTTTAGAGAACCAAGACTTGCCGTGGGACTTTTTTTAAATGAAATGATATTAACTAAGAATAACTATGCACAAGAGAAATTCTTTCAAGACTTGGGAGTTGAGAAAATGGTAGTGGAAGTAATGTTTGAATTGCTCAACCCCATGTTACTAATTTTAATAGACTTGATAAAACTCGTGGATTAAATTGTCTAGAGGAACTTAGTTGAAGGGTGAACGAGATTATGCCAAAAATCTGTGTTGTATCTTTTACATGGTGCTTCAGCTCCTTGCTGGTGCCATGGCCCGCTACTCTATACATGTGTATGTGTGTAAATGTGGCTTCGTCACCTTTCTTAATGTTATGCTGAGGACTCCGCTGGCGAATGAACGATCCACCAAGAGCGATAGCTCAGATTTCGGCTATGAGTTTGCTACCGTACATAGTGGCAACACTCAAACGCATTTTATTAATGGGACCCCATCAAAATGTGAACAGAACATCAAGCAGAAGGACGAGCACAGGAGCCAGAACCTCTTCTTCATCCACAAACCCTAGATGCCACCATCTACATCACCATAGCCATCTCCACCACCACCATAGTGCTCTTCCATCCCATTCATACTTGTAATCGTGCATCGGACAAGGCATCCATTCTAAAACATATTGCAATCAATCTCAAGATGTGTTCTTCAATGTTTTCTTCCCGCGATCTCATCTCCATGTGTGAGTAGTTCGGTAAGGTATTGGTTGAGGCATAAGCCTTGCAACCCGAGGTATTTGTTGAGGGGATCAATGGAAGACTTTGAAATAACATCCCATATGTGTGAAATAAAATTGTTCCGTGAAGATGTCTCTTGTCTTGTCCGTGATCTTCATACCTACATCTACCCAAGATCATGGAGATCGAGCACCGGTGAGGCTAGGAGCAACAAGACTGTGAAGTGTTATACCGAACACCGGTGACAGTAAGGTTTAGTAGGGTAACATGGATCATATCCTTGGGGAGAAATGAGGTGTAGTCATTAAACGCCCAAAGCTCTTGTCTGATTTAATTATCTTAATTATCGAGGCAACCCCGTGCGACGGATAGGGCCTGCAGTAGGACAACTAATTCTTGATGTAGGACTCGTGCCAGTCAAGATGTTAATTGGACACATCCCCCACTTCGATCCGTAACAAGCACATCTCGATGGGTGACTTCCAGCGCTCAAACTTGTATCTTATTTGATCCCAGCGCAAATACAAGGTTGTAAGCATAAGACCTCATACCCGTACCTCTTTTTATTATAAGTGTTTGAATCACTATTTGCTTGTTGATTTGGTGAAAAGCTAGATTTGTGAAAGTGCAACTAATCCCCGGGAGGTTTTGGTAATTAATAACAACATATATGTCATTGATCTAATGCTCATTGATATTAGTTTTTAGAGAAGATCAATGATTGGCATGGCAAGGACTAGTGATTGTGGACCCCTCAAAATGCTAAGGACAAGAATTGGCAAAGCTCCAAGACTCTTCATTTTTGGTTAAGTGATCCAGGATCACATTGAGTCCATAGGAAAGCCAATACTATTAAAAAGGGATGAGGTTTTGATCATGACTCAATTGCTCAAGTGCTTAGTGGTATTGCTCCAAAACTCTCAGACACTTCTCCACATCACTCCCATCCAAAACCCTAAAAGTCCATCTCGGTCCCACCGAAATCTTCCCATCCGGACCCACCAAGATGACTCAATACACTGCCACATGCCAAACCCTAATGTTTCGGTACAACCGAAATGGCTCTCGGTCTCACCGAGATGGGCTGACCAAGTTGTTGTAATGCCATCGATTCACTTCGGAGTCACCGAGATGAAATGATAGAAATTTCCGAAATGAGGTGCTGCCCTAGCCATTGCACATCGGTCACACCGAGTCGTTCTGTTTGGTCTCACCAAAAAGCCTAACTGTCAAGTCTTTTACACAGGTCGATCTCACCGAGTTTTCTGATCGGTGTCACCGAGTTGGGTCAAAAAGCTTGTAACGGCTGGATTTTTGGTGCTTCCTATTTATACCCCTCCACCCACACTTACTCTCTAAGAGAGCCATCAAAACTAACCAACACTTCCACCATTCATTTTCTAAGAGAGAACCACCTACTCATGTGTTGAGATCAAGAGATTCCAATCTAACCATTTGAATCTTGATTTCTAGCCTTCCGAAGTTGCTTTCCACTCAAATCCTTCTCCTAGCAAAGCCAAATCTATGAGAGAGTGATTGAGTGTTCGGCAGACTATCATTTGAAGCACAAGAGCAAGGAGTTCATCATCAACAACACCGTCTATTACCTTTTGGAGAGTGGTGTCTCCTAGATTGGTTAGGTGTCACTTGGGAGCATCCAAGATCATGTGGAGTTGAACCAAGGAGTTTGTAAGGGCAAGGAGATCGCCGACTTCGTGAAGATCTACCCGAGCGAGGCTAGTCCTTTGTGGACATAAGCCAGGGTGGAATAGGCAAGGTTGCTCCTTCGTGGACCCTTCGTGGGTGGAGCCCTTCGTTGACTCGCACAACCATTACCCTTTGTGGGTTGAAGTCTCCATCAACGTGGACGTACGATAGCACCACCTATCGGAACCACACCAAAAACCACCGTGTCCTCATTGCGTTTGATTTCTCTGATCCCTCCTTTAAGTTCATATGCAAAGTCTTTATTTTCCGCTGCACAACTCTTAGACTTGCATGTGTATAGTGTTACTTGACTTGGTAGAATTGTTAAAACTTGCCTACAACTAAAATTGGGAAAAGGATAATTTTTTATTTGGTTAAGTAGTCTAATCACCCCCCTCTAGACATACTTTCGATCCTACAAGTGGTATCAGAGCTTTGGTCTCCATTGCATTGGTTTCACTACCTAGGAGAGTATGGCGTCTAGTGAGGGTAATTATCACCATAGAGGTCCATATTTTGATGGTAGAAACTTTGCTAGTTGGAAGCATAAGATGAAAATGCATATTCTTGGTCATAACCCCGCTGTTTGGGCTGTTTTTCGTGTTGGCTTGCATGGTGAAATCTTTGAGGATGGAAAGGAACCGGATCATGAAGCAACCGCAAAATAATTGAAGATGTTGGAATACAATGCTCAAGCATGTGTCATTCTCTTCAACGGTTTGTGCCCCGAGGAGTTCAACAAGATCAGCCGCCTCGAGAATGCAAAGGAAATTTGGGATATTTTGGTTGATATGCATGAGGGTATTGAGTCCGTCAAGGAATCCAAGTTGGATGTGCTTCAAAGTCAACTTGACAAGTTCAAGATGATGGATGGTGAAGGAGTCGCCGAAATGTACTCTAGGCTTGCTCTCATCACAAATGAGATCACCGGCTTAGGAAGTGAAGAGATGACTGACAAATTCATCATCAAGAAGATCCTAAGAGCCTTGGATGGAAAATATGATACCGTGTGCACATCGATCCAAATGATTCCAAATTACAAAGATCTCAAGCCCACGGACGTCATTGGAAGGATTGTTGCTCATGAGATGTTAGTCAAGGATAAAGAGGAGCTACACAACAAGTGAAGTGGTGCTTACAAAGCCTCAAGCGATGCTCCAACAACATCAAGTGACAAGCTAGTATCAAACGAAGAGATAAGCCAATGGTGAAAAGATTCAACAAGTTCTACAAGAATAGAGGAAAAGAAAGAAGCTCCAACTCAAGACACTATGAGAAAAGATCACCAAGTCATGACCGTAATTGCTACAATTGTGGAAGACCCGGACACTACTCACAAGAAAAGAGATGAATCACCAAGAGGAAATTATAGAAGAGATGAATAACCTCACAAGGAGAGAAGGAGTAGAGATGATCGTTATGAACGAAGACCTTCTCGGAGAAGCAAGGATTCGGAAAGGAAGGACAAGTCATCCAAGAGCTACACTAGAAGAAGACATCAAGCTCATGTTGGTGAATGGATTTCCGGCTCCGACTCCGACAACCAATCTGAAAGAAGTTATCACTCCAACTCCGACTATAGTCAAGATGAAGGTGTTGCCGGACTTGCTCTTATATCCTCCAACTCCTACGACCTATTTGATTCACCAAATGAGGGATTTGGAAGATGCTTCATGGCAAAAGGCCCCAAGGTATCACACCCCGAGTATCTTGATTTTAATAGTGATGAGGATGATTGACTTGGTGATGATGATTTGCTTGTTGATAAAACTAGTGATGTGAGCTACAATGAACTTGCTAGTAATCATGATAGTCAGGAGGAGATTGAGCTTCTAACTGAAGAACTAAACACTGTTAAGTTAGCTCATGAAACAACTCAAGAGGATTATAGAGAGCTTCTAAGAACTCATGAGAAGCTACGGTTCGAGAAGTTAACTTTAGAGCAAGAGCATGAGTTTCTAAAAGCTATCAATGACGATCTTCGAAAGAAGAGTTCCACTTACATTGCCAAACATTTGCTCTTGTCTACTTTTATGCCACAAGTTAAATCTAAGCAAACTAGTAACAAGGGTAAGATGGGTTCTACCTCTAGTAGTAACAATAACAATGCTAATCCAATGTTGTTGCTTCTGGTAGTTCTATTGATTCCACTAATGATTCTCTTAGCCAAGTTACACTTGAGCAAGAAAACAATTTATTGAAAGGAATTATAGAAAAGGGTGTCTACAAGAGCCTTGCCGGGAGTAAGCAATTTGAGGAAATTGTACGCAAGCAAGGAAGGCACCGGAAGAACCAAGGTGTTGGTTTTGAATGAAAGTTCAATGCCAATGGAGTTGAGTGGGAAGAAGATCAATACCCCAAGACGAAGTTTGTTCCTCAACAAGAGAAGTATGATCCTACTTCCTTCAAGGGAACACAAGCTCAAGATGATCTTCCACCACAAGACCACAAGCTAAAAGGCAAGGACAAGCTTCAAGAGGAGATTGACTCATTTGAAGAACCACCTCAAGCCTTGGTCAAGTGGGTTCCCAAGACTTCATCAAGTTCTACTTCTTCCAGTACAACTACAACCCCAAGGATTCCCATCAAGTTGATGTGGGTCCCAAAGAATAAGAACTAGAAAGTTCTTGAGGGTGACTCCGCCAACAAACTTCACTCATATTCATTATGGCAAGGACTTGTACAATCAACTTCAACATCTTGCACTAGTTCATGGAGTCACAAACCCTCTTGTTGGTAAGTTAAGGGACAAGGTATTCAATGCATTCATGGACATCTTTTTATGTGCATTTCACTCTATGTCTATGGATATCATTGTTTGTTCCTTGTGGGAGTATCCCATGTAGGTATTGAAAGTGCATCATTCAAAGGATTGCTCCCAACTCTTGATGGTCTACATCAACATTGAGCATCCACAACTACAACATCCACATGAAGTCAACATCGACAAAACCCAAGGTTAATTCATCCCTCTTTGGGGGGATATCACATCTAGGGGGAGCTTTACTCTAAGACTTGAGTCAAAGCAACTCTAATGGTGTGAACACATTAATGCTTTATGTAAAAGTGGTAACCCTACTTGTGCTTAAACGATGAGTATGACCTATGATCAAATGTTCTCTTTTGGCTCCTATGTCAATATACTCATATATAGATGACTATGTCATCGCCCATTGTGTGATAGATGCTAGTTTTGGTTGTGCATGTTTGCCACATATTTCATTTGTTATCTTATTGTGTGAGCATGTTGTTGTGCATATTTCTCATTTGAGGACATCCATTTGTTGTTTCGATTGATTTGATTTTATTTGGCCAAATGGATGTACAAGGATGCCTAGGGACCTTCTCTAGCTATCTATCTCTTCTTGTCTCAAATTCTTTTCATGCTATATCACAAAATTTGAACAAGCTCATTTTTGGACCTTCCGGGTGAGGAGCACTCGGAGCCACCGATCTGATTAGGGTTGACGTCCAAAACTCTCTAATTTATTTTCGGTTAGGCCAATACATATCCACTCGGTCACACCGAAACTCACTTAGACTGATCTAATTTTTCCATCTCAGTAAGACCGATCTGAAAATCTCGGCGTCACCAATACGTTCTGTCTATGGCAGTTATGCATTTTTGTGAGACCAAGTTGTTTTGTTCGGTACTACCGACAGCCAAAGGGTATATATATCATGCAAACCGTTTGTTGAAAATTTCTTCAAATGTCCACTCCCGCACCCCTTTTGCTGCCGTCACCCCAAGTCTACGGATCGTTGCCATCGTCTCCAGCGCGCCCTCACCGTTGGATTCCGTCGCCGTCAACGGGAATCTTCACCGCCGTTGCCGCCGTAGAGGATCTCCGCCAAGTTAGGGTGAGATTCGAACCTCTAGTGCCTCCCAATCTGATTCTATGCACTAGTGATTGCGCCTGATATCTTGCCACAGATTGCAATTTCCTATCCAGCAAGAAACTCCGTAGATTAGATTCGAGCAAAAATTTTAGGGTTAGGTTTGCGTAGAACTCATCTCGGACGGACCGAATTGAATGGATCGGAGTCACCGATTTGGCCTCTGGCCATTGCACTTAGTACGTTTCGGTGCTACCGAGCGGTACTAGTCGGTGAGACCGATTCCAGTATTTGTATAAAACCCTAGCACTTCGGAGAGACCGGGACGCACATCGGTCAGACCGAAACAGTGTGGCCAGGTTTCTGTTGTTGCTTTCGGTGCTACCGAAATTATCAAATCGATAATTCTGATATGCTTTCTGTGAGAACCTAAAACTGAAGTTTGAACTAAATTTCTTTCAAAACTAGCTGCATTTTGTGATACTCATCTACTCCACCTTATCCAATCTATTCACAGGGTATGTTTCCTGTATGTCTGATGCCAGTGATAGCCAGAACAGGTCAGTAGATGCTAGTGTGGATCCTGATGCAGGTTCTAGTCCTGAGGAAAGTTATCATGAGGGAGAGAGGAGATCTCCAAGCTTACCAAAGGCAGCCACCAGAACAAGAAAGAGAAAGGACTCTGATGAGGAAGATGAAGACTTCCAGGTTGAGGTCACTGCTACTTGTAAACTGCGTTGGGATTTCCTCGAAGAGGAGGGGTGATGCAGCATAATAGAGATAAGTATTTCCCTCAGTGAGAACCAAGGTATCAATCCAGTAGGAGAACCACACAGAACCTGGTGAACAGCACCTACACACACAAAAGCAAATACTTGCACCCAACGCGGACAAGAGGGTTGTCAATCCCCTTGAACTCATTATTTGTAAGGATTAATTCTGATAGTGATAGATAGATAAAGTAAATTGCAAAATAAAATAAAGGAAATAAAATTGAAGCAAGGTATTTTTGGATTATATATATGATAGAAGTAGACCCGGGGGCCATAGTTTTCACTAGAGGCTTCTCTCTCGAACACATAGCATACGGTGGGTAAACAAATTACTGTTGGGCAATTGATTGAAAAGCGCATAGTTATGACAATATTCAAGGCAATGATCATGTATATAGGCATCACGTCCGAGACAAGTAGACCGATCCTGCCTGCATCTACTACTATTACTCCACCCATTGACCGCTATCCAGCATGCATCTAGGGTATTAAGTTAATAAAAACAGAGTAATGCCTTAAGCAAGATGACATGATGTAGACAAAGTAAACCCAATCAATATGAATAAACCTTGTCGTTTTATCCTTAGTGGCAATAATATAAATACGTGTCTTGCCTCCTACTTGGTCACTGGGATATAGAACACTGCAAGATTGAACCCATTACAAGGCACCTCTCCCATTGCAAGATAAATAAATCTTGTTGACCAAACCAAACGGATAGATCAGAGAGAAATACAAAGCTATAGCAATCATGCATAAAAGAATTCAAAAAAGACTCAAATATTTCTCATGAGTAATCTGATCATAAACCCACAATTCATTGGATCCCAACAAACACACCGTAAAAGAAGATTACATCGAATAGAACTCCAAGGAGATTGAGGAGAACATTGTATTGAAGATCAAAGAGAGAGAAGAAGCCATCTAGCTACTAGCTATGGACCCGTAGGTCTGTGGTAAACTACTCACACATCATCGGAGGGGCAACAAGTTTGATTAGAAGCCCTCCGTGATTGATTCCCACTCCGGCAGGGTGCCGAAAAAGGCCTCCAGATGGGATCGTGGAAGAATAGAAGCTTGCGGCGGCGGAAAAGTTATTTCGTGGGGCTCTTTGCTATTTTCCCAATATTTGAGAATTTATAGAGGTGGAATTAGGTCAAAAGAAGCCACGAGGGGCCCACAAGGCAACAGGGCATGCCCCCTGGGGGCGCGTGGGGTTGCCTAGTGGCCTCCACGTGAGGCTTATGGCCTCCTCCCGAAGCTTCTAGGGTGTCTCTTGTCTAGAAAAAAAACGTCAAAAAGTTTCATAGCGTTTGGACTTCGTTTGGTACTGATTTCCTGAAAAACCAAAAACAAGCAGAAAACAGCAACTGGCACTGGGCACTAGGTTAATAGGTTAGTCCCAAAAAATGAAATAAAATAGCATATAATTGCATATAAAACATCCAAGATTGATACTATAATAGCATGGAACAATAAAATATTATAGATACGTTGGAGACGTATCAGCATCCCCAAACTTAATTCCTGCTCGTCCTCGAGTAGGTAAATGATAAAAACAGAATTTTTGATGTGGAATGCTACCTAACATGTCTATCTTGTAATCTCTTTTATGGCATAAATATTGTGAAGTGATGAATTAACAATATCAACATAATAATATCCATGAACATAAGAAGCGTAATCATTAAACTTTCAAAATATGCGATCCTTAACGAGTGTTATCCCTACTCACTTTCTCATATTGGCAATGGCATGACTCTATCTTCACCACAAATATATAAATCATGAGCACCCCAGTGTTAAACCAGGCAATTGGATTGTACTTCTAACGCTCTTCAGCATTTTCAACTCCCACGCAATACGTGAGCGTGGGCCATGGACATAGCACTAGGTGGAATAGAATGCGGTGATAGGGATCAATAATGCTAAAAGGAGAAGAAGAAAGTCTCGCATCAACTCGACGGATCAACGGGCTATGGAGATGCCCATCAATCGATATCAATGCGAGGAGTAGGGATTGCCATGCAACGGATGCACTAAGAGCTATAAGTGTATGAAAGCTCAAACTGAAACTAAGTGGGTGTGCATCCAACTTGCTTGCTCATGAAGACCTCGGGCATTTGAGGAAGCCCATCATTGGAATATACAAGCCAAGTTCTATAATGAAAAATTCCCACTAGTATATGAAAGTGACAACTCAGGAGACTCTCTATATGAAAAACATGGTGCTACTCTGAAGCACAAGTGTGGAAAAGGATAGTAACATTGCCCCTTCTCTCTTTTTCTCTCATTTTTTTTGCTGGGCTCTTTTTGGCCTTCTTTTATTTCTTCCGGAGCCTCATCCCGACTTGTGGGGGAATCAAAGTCTCCACCATCCATTCCTCAATGGGAGAATGCTCTAATAATGATGATCATCACACTTTTATTTACTTACAACTCAATATTATAACTCGATACTAGAACAAATTCAGTGCGGCAGTAGGAGGGGACTTGAGTCATTCCAATCTCTTTTTTTGTGCAATTCAACTAAAACTATGGCACCCGCCGTGCTGCGAGGGAGAGAGGGGCCCTGCGCTGCCTCGACGGTAGGTGTCATAGGGACCGATGAGTGGACTCAACGATAGGCCTAATAGGACACATCGACCCAATTCTCCCGGATACACCGTCTACAAGTGATGAACCAAGAAGGGCCTTGCGTCATTCCAATCACTTTTTTTGTGCAGTTCAACTAAAATTAAGCATCCCTGTTTGCAGAGATACTTAAACGTGTCATTACTTTAAGAATGGGACTATTTGATGAAACGTATACTAACAAAGAGAAGCACTTTCATTATCTACATTGGAAATGAAATAATAGCAAAGACAGTAGCTCTATTTTAACTGTATTATTACTTCATTTTATTAGTGGCACTAGCGATTCCCAAACATTGCCTGAAATTATTAGTGGCATTAGATTAAGGTGCAAAATAATACATAACATTATTGCTTTCTCATGGCAGTGCCAAAACATTAGGACAAGATCACTAGCTGCATGCAGAGTCAACATGCAGGATCGTTCTGGCAAAGGGTAGTACCAAAAAGGAACATACCTCATCATGGGAACCATATCTGCAATCAACGCCATAGTAGATGGGTTGACACCAGTCACCAACATGGATGATTATATTCATGCGACCTTTTTATGCACCTCACCTAAAATGAAGCAATGTTTGCATCATGCAGTTAGCAAGAAGTACTTGGTCCCATGAGCTGGCAGCTTCTTCATTAGTTGCACTAAAACTGGGCAACATCAAGGTTGGTTGTCAAGCTTGTGGAATGTGCAACTATAATATGGATATGCTTTTGTGCAGTTCAACTAAAATCAAGCGTCCATGTTCGTTACACAAGTATGTGCAAAGTGCCATTGTGGTGACAATGATGGCTAATCTTGCAAATGCTAATTAACTGTTGGAGGAGATTAACCACAGAGTTCAACGAGAAGGTTAGGAACTCCAATCACCCTTTGTGCGGTTCCACTAAAATCAAGAGATGTTGCCGGTTTGACATTTTAGTAGAACTGCACAAGACACTCTTTCCAAAAAAGAAGTGTTTTGTGCATTTCACCAAAAGGTCGCAATAGCAACAAGGTGAAATGTATATCTCTATTTGCACAAATAGGTAGAAAGGCGGGTGAATAACAAGTGATGAAACATACGTCAAATGAAAAGAAGCATCGTCCTTATCTTAATGGCAATCATAGAACGACAGTACCAATTTCTAAAGCTGCAGCATTGCTTCGTACTACCGGGGGCATTAAGATTAACAATGACAACTGTTAACTTTGACATTACTTTAATGATGCCATTGCTTGATTTTACCAGCTACATTAGATTAACAGGTGCTAAAGAGTTGGTATAAGGGCATGTTACAGTAGGCAGACCAGGACAGTTGCATTTCTAACAAAAAGAAGCAACTTACTTATCTTAATGGGAAATATAGCAGGACATTAAAACATGGCCATTGCTTCATATTACTGGGGGCATTACATTAAAAAAACAACATTGGTTAAACATGTCCTCACTTTAATAGTGAGATTGCTGCATTTTACCTGCGACATTAGATTAACAACAGCTCAAAATTGCCATAAGGGTATTGGACAGTGGGTGCACCAGCAGCATGTACCTCCCCCGATGCGTAAAGTGGTGATGCAAACAAACATCCAAATAGGATATCTGTGTTGGTCCCATTTCTGTACACTATAGCCACCTTTTACTATGTGAGGGCAGCAAATCTAGTGCTGGAAATACTCTGTTGACTTGTCCCCCAGTCCCCACTTTCTTTCCTTTTTCAACCAGTAGATCGGTTCTATATCCAGTTTGTACTTTGTTTTCCCTTTATTTCCCTTTTCAACCAAGAGACCAGTTGGGTAGCCAGTCTCTACTACCCCCACCCCCAATCTTTCCTCTTTGAACCAAGTCCTAGAGTCATGCTAGAACTTTCCCCCCGTTCTTCCCGCTTTGAACCAAGTCGTAGATTCGACTGCATGAACTAGCTTTACCTCTAATAGTAATAATTTAGGTGGCTTTGGAATAGCCGATCGAGCTAATCTACGAGGGGCACTGAGAAGTAGAAAAAGATTCACATGCATCGACGTGGGTACCTAGGGCAGTAGAGCTAGGCCGGTTTCGAAGGAAATTATACCTGCGGTTCGTCAGGATTTGGCTAGGTGGGCGGCTGGAGGCTGGATCTGCCCACACCACGGCAGCGAGGAAGACTGGGTCGAAGGCCCTCCCTACCCGCCGCTGTGTGGGAGAGAATGGCAAGGCACGCGTATCGGGACACGCCGGTAGTGGGTTTGCTCCGTCGCCGACGAGGACCGCTTGAACGTTGCACCTTCACCCCTTCCCCGGCGGAAGGGATCCGGCCGGATCTGTGACCAACGGTGAGCAGAGAGAGAGTGTGGCCACCGCTAACGTGTTTAGATCTGCAGAGGATGTGTGTGTGAAGAGAGCAACCCTAGCAAGCAAGAGTGGAGGCTCCTGCTTATATACATATAGTGGAGTAGTTTTCTTTTTTTCTCTCCATAAAAACAATTGTTTAAAATTGTGTACGAGCCAAGTCACACTTTGTATTGTTCACTTCTGGTCCCCGGCCCTCCATTAATTGAACAACCACACGGGTCAAATTATCATGGCTGAAAATATGGAACGAACAAGCTCAAACTCTTTTGAATTTGAGATGTGGATGGCACCATTTGAACATATTGCATCCATGGACTAAGTAGTTTGAATTTGAGGTAATGTGTGGCTTTTGCAGTTCACATCTTAATGGGGGCACACCATACATTTTGTTTGCTTACCACGTTATACTTATAAAACATGCACAATTTACATTTCGAATAGCTAGCTAGAGCTTGAAATGTATTGTTTCCAACATAAAGGGAAATCAAATTTCTGAAAATTCATGATCTTAGCATTTGCAAAAAAAATGTAAGAGCCATCAATCATTGTTCTGATTTTGAACATAAACTATATGCAACCTTTTTTGAGGGAGACTGGGTCTATTGTAAATGTTTGCAAGTACATAGCATCTCTGATAAAAAATGCACCCAAATTCCGAGACCAGCGAACAACCAACCGCAGTCAGAAAGAGCCGTCGACGCGTCGTTGTCACTGCTATCCTACCAGAGCCGGCTTGACCTCGTCAATGACTGTCGAGGAGTCTTCGTGCACGTGCCCCTAAGGAGCAGTGCCTCGAGGCGTAGCTGTCATCATTGATCTAAGGCACCTAATTAATATAACACCAAATTCTCCCATATGACAAGAAACACTAACCTTACTGCCCCAAGGAGACAACATGAATCTACGCCAGAGCTCCATCGACTACGTCCCGGCAGACAAACTTGACGAGGATCAAAGCTCAAAGAGCAAACTAGTAGAAAAGGCGTCAATTGATCTCGCCGATGTCCGAACGTAGCCGGCTTCACCTTCTTGATGGCAACCGAGTAGTCTTCGTGCATGTGCCCCTAATAACCAGCGCCCTGGAGGAACGCAGTTGTCGTTGTTTAACCCTCGCATTGATCCGAAGCACATGACACCAAATCTCGCCGGATGACAAGAAACCTTAACCTCACCGCCCCAAAGGAGACGACAAGAATCTACGCTGGAGTTCCATCAACTATGTCTAGACGAATGAACTGAAGGAGGACCGAAGCTCGAAAGACAGACTCGGAATAAGAAGCGCCGACATCGTCCGCCTGAGCGTTGCGCATGCGATGACTAAAACTCCTAAAATAAACTAATAACCGGAGCATAGGCACCGGGATTCCCCTCCCCACCACCGGTCGATAGAGCCATGGGAAGAGGGGAGGGGTGAATCCACCGGCTCATCGGTGAAGCAGGGAGGGGAGAGGTTGCCCTAGCCGCCTAGGGTGAGTGGACTAGATTTGTATTCATACCGAGAATGGATTCAAATTTTATTGGTATTGCAATATACTTAGTGCTGATCCTACTTTTTTTTAGATTTATCAACACAACTATAGCCGTACGTTATTACGACACAGCCTGCACGATATGTACACGATAGCCAATCCAGCCGTCTGCTGGACTCTGGTCACATGGATGGACGAACTGATCTCCCCTGTCGTGCAAGGATCATCCAGGCAACGACGTGTGTACAACACTACTCTAGTACTACTATCGCTGGTGTCTCTCTTCTAGTACAACTCAGCCGATGCATTGGTCCTGAGGGACGGGGAGCGTGTGCCTATGGTCAGCTGCTCAATTGCGGTCCAACATGTAGTGCAAACGCAAGATGATTCGCGTTCCATTCCGTGAGCGGTGTGCCGGACCGACTGACCATGTGGGGTGTGACGCGAACGCGACGTGCGTGATGTATACATGTAGTACCACCATTTTCTTTTTATTTTGCTCCATGGTGCAATCCGTCGATTCAAAATTATACTATTTAAAAGTGGAGGGCGGGGCTTTTCCCGCGCGTTAGGCGGGGCAGTTTCGTCTAGTCAGTTCGACAGAGAGGCGAGGAGGATGAGGGAGTAGCGGATTCAACTTACTGCTGGAAAGGTGGGGCTGTGTCATTTGACGGCTCGTTACTGATGGAAAGGTGGGGCCTTGTGATTTGACTGCTCATTATAGTCATTATTACTGCAGCGCTACGACCGGGGTGAGTCTCCCCCTCCATGGTGTACAGGTGCTAAGCATGCCACATATGCAAAAAAATCTGATGTGACAAGGTAGGAGTAAAGAGAAGAGAGAGGAGTTTGGTGACCCTAGGAAGAACGAATGCGAAATGCGTGGACCTATGCAAAACACTTAAATGAGAGAAGTTTACGCAACGCATGAAGGAGTTTAGTTGTCAAACAAAGACTTAGCACCCCATCTAAGCACGTAGTACTAGGCATAATTTGGTGCATGAAACATCAATCCAGCTGGTGGTTGTCCCTCATCCTGCATCATATACTAGTATAGTAGTACTACGTACGTACTGTACTAGTATCGCTGTTCTCACTTTTCTACTTTAGTAGTAAATCAGCCGACGCGTTCTATTCCGTGAGCGGCGTGCCGGACCGACCATGTAGGTGCGACGCGAATGCGAGGAGCGTGCTGTATATGTCCCACCTTTTTCTTTAATTTGAGCTTGTTAGTTTTGCTCCATGGCGCAATCCATCGATACTTACAAAACTATTGGCGAGGGTGTGGCAAGTTTCGCCAGGTCGGTTTGACAGAGAGGCGAGGAGGACGAGGGAGTAGCGGATTCAACTTACTGCGGGAAAGGTGGGGCTTTGTGATTTGATGGCTCATTACTACTGGAGTGGGGCCTTGTGATTTGACTTCTCATTATAGTCATTATTACTGCAAGGGGTAAGTCTCCCCTTCCGTTCCCCACTCTAATCTGGTGCATGACACGTCGACCCGGATGCTGGCTGTCCCACATGTCGGCAAAAGGAGGTATAATTGTTGCCGACGACCTAAGGAGGAGCAAAGAATTATGCGGTATACTCTAGTTTTCCACTGGAGTACTAGCCCGACGCGGAGGAGTGCGAAACACGGCAGCCCAGTGCGATATGGCGATAAAAAATGATCTACTTTGCTTGTGATCCCACAGCTCCGCTCATCGTTAGCACTGTTTTAGTCGTGCCTCGTAGCCTAGTACAAACAAAATAATATGATGAGAATGGCAATGGATAATAATTGTCTTACCTATTCAGGATAATTTAGAAGGACACATGTGGGAACGCCCGAAAGACACAGTGGCAAAAGAAGAAGACACATGGGCAAATGAAGAAGGATGATGTCAGAAGTCGGGCTCCGGGGACCCAAAGGTTCGAACACTGGGGTGAGCTCGTTCTACCGCTTCGTCTCCTACCACGGCTAAGCTACGGTGACACTACGGCGAGAGCGCGTTGGCGAGGGAAAGAGCCGGGACTTGGCGGTTTACCCAGGTTTGGGCCACCTTGCGGTGTAAGACCCTACTCCTGCTTGGTTGGGATTGCTCTGGTGAGAGAGAGTACAAGGTTGGGGATGATGAGAACAAGGGCTGATCCCCCTCTACAATGGCCGCTCTGTCCCCCTTATACCCGCCTTGGTCCTCTTCCCCCTCAAAACTTAGGCGGGAAGGGTTGCCACACTTGGCGGTTTTGAAAGGGGACAGGCGCTCAGGCTATCTTGACTAAAGGTGGTCTTCGCCTGCCAAAGCATGATCCATGACGCACCGGTGGGCTCGGTGATGACCTCCGCCCTGCGCGCCCGTCGTCTTGGTCTTCCTTCGCCGATCGGGCAAGCTTTGGGGTTGCTTTGGAGAGTAGACAGCTGGCCCTGCTCCCTTAACACGAAAGAGGAAGCCATCTTCATCCGCGCCTGTTGGCACGGCCTCTGCTGCTGCTCGTCGCCGCGCGCGTCACCCACGTGATGGGCTCCAAACCACACGGCACGCTGAACGGCCTTCGTCTCGTCGCCTGCGAGAAGGGGCCTCGGGAGGCCACCTCGGGAAGCCGCCTCGCGAGACTGTTGATGGTGGCGCTGAGTATTACTCGCCACTTCCTGAGGGGGGGGCCTCATGATGCGTCTTGGTGAGATGCTCGGTGGTGACGGCCTGCTGGGCCCATGCCAGGCATTGCGCCCTGGGCCAAAGGCAGACGGGCCTGGATACCCCGGGTTCCATGGGCCCGATAGTAGCCCCTGGGCCCGCGGCGCGCACATTCACGCCTACCGAGGGGCGAAACAGCGCGGGCCCTAACCGCCTGCGGCCAGGCGCGACGCGTGGCGCACGATGTGACGGGCGGCACCCCCACTTCCCCACGACGCCTCGGAAACTGCCGCGCTGACATAAGGTCCGCCGCGGGCGACGCGAGACCATAATTGCCTTCCTTCTTACGTTGTTGATGCTTCAATTCCCAACGCCGGAGAAGGCGGGGCGACGAGGGGGGCTCCGCGCCGAGTATAAAGGGGGGAGAGGAGAGCCGGAGTCCTCCACCCGTCTTCTTCTTCCTCCAGCTTCCTCCGTTTCTTGCTTGAGCTGCCGAAGAGATGGCGAGGGGGAGAGGGCGTGGCCGTGCTTCCGCTGCCGCATCCCAGGTTCCGCTCCGGGGGCGCGGGCGCTTCCCGATGGCCGCCGGCGCTGGGCCCAGCAATCGTGGAAGGAGCGCCACTCGTGGGCGCGAAGGGCGAGGCGCGCGGGGCCGAGGCGGCCGCGGCGGAGCGGCTGCGCTTCCGCCCCAGGCGGGGAGCCACTCGGCGGAGGCAGCGCATGAGTTCATTGTGAACATGCACCGCAGCCCCTGCACCCGGCTCCGGCTCCCGGACTCTTTCGCGGCAGCAATGGCGGACTGCGCGCCCTTGGGCCTGTGGGTGCAGGCCGACGGCTGCTGCAACGGCCCTTCCTGGGTGGCGACGGAGCTCACCCCCTCGGGCTTCATGTTCCTGAGGCAGGGGTGGAAATCGTTCGCCCTCGCCCGCGGCCTGAAGCGGGGGCACGTCCTCCAGTTCAAGTACGACGGGGCCGCCATGCTCTTTGTGAAGATCTTCGGGCTCTCCGGTAGCCGCCTGGAGTGCTGCGCGGAGAGCGAGGACAGCTACAGCGGCTCCTCCAGCGAGGACGGCTCCTCCGGCGGTGCTACCCCCTCCGGCGGGGGCGGAAGCGGCGATGGCTCCCCCCACGTCAAGAGCGAGGACGAGGACTCCGACTAGGCGCGCGCGGCGACGACTCTGGAACCCCTGGCGGCAGGCACTGCGCGTACGGTGATGGAGCCACACTTGCCTGCAGCGCCTTCTTGGGGATGCGCGCGGCGCCCTGCACTGGAGTCTTGAGGGCGACGGCGCCTCGCCTAGGCCCTCTCTTTCTTTTTATTTTCCTGCATTGAACCGATGTAGCCCCATGGGGGCGTGAAAACAGTATCTTCTATGCTTAACTTAATGCTTTTGTGGCATGGGGATGTATGCATTCTCTCCCGAAGTCCTCTCGTGAGGCTGCTCTTTTTTTCTTTGCTCGCCTCAGCGCTCTACGCCATTAGGACCCAGCCCCCGAGCGGGCCTCAGCCGTCGCTGGTATGTCCGGTCGCGATGCCGGGACAAGGCCAGGAGGTGAGGGGCACCGGGAGCTAGTGAGGGCTCCCGAGGCGCGATGCTCGGGGAGCCCCTCTTCAGCGTTCAAGCGGCTTACGCAGAAGAAAAACGCTGCACTCAACGGGATCACGAGGGGAGAGAGCTTGAGTGATGGTAAGGGCGCCTCGCGAGGCAGTCACACTTAGCTTTGGGCAGAGTGCGGTGCCGGGCGAGCCACAGCTCATGAGGAGCCCACGCATCTAGCGAGGCGCGCCCACGAGGCTTGTTCCCGTGGCTCATTGCTCGACGAATCTTTGCCTCACGAGGCCGGCTCGCGAGAGGCCGCCCGCGAGGTCCCTGCGCAGCTCGCCTCCTGAGGGACTGCATGTCAACAGATTCACGATGGGGGGAGCGGCACGCGCTCGCTAACTCGCCCGTGGCCATTGCATGAGGAGATAAGGCACCAAGGACCTTGATGAGGTGGCGTGCACGGGAGCAGGCCCACGAGCCAGAGCTCAGTCGCTTGGATTTGACAGTACTGTAGGGACGGACCCGAGCACAGACACCGTGCCTAGCCCCCGCTCACGGAATCAGACAGGGGAGGGGTCACGAGCGTGTGGCGCTCTCCGGTCGGCATCGAACTTAACAAGCAATTAAGTAGGTAACACAACTCATCAAGGTAAAATCAGCAAAATTCGTTACACAACCAAAAGGATAGGGTTCCGGGAGCGAGGCTCTGGAGGCGCGGGGGGCGCGGCAAGGAGGAGTGAGGGCCGCACAAGGCGACACATTGGGCTCACCTGACAGAACCGCGCTGTAGCGAGGTCATACCGCTTGGCGGGGCGCGCCAGGGGAATCTGCTCCTCCGGGGCCAGGGGGCTCGCGAGGCCTCGGGAGCTCGCGAGGAGCAGGGGGCTCACGAGGCCCTGGCGCGAATGGCGCCAGCCTCTGGAAAGAGGCGCCGGCGTTCCTTAGCCCGAAGGGCATGCGCATGCCGCCGACGGCGGGGCCGCCGCCCTGGCCATCTCGTGGCAGCTGGAAGGGGTCATGCGAGCAGAGCTAGTTGAGGCTGGTGAAGTCGACGCACATGCGCTCCTTGCCTCCCTTCTTGGGGACGACGATTGGGTTGGCGAGCCACTCGGGATGGCGCACCTCACGAACAACTTCGGCTTCCTGGAGCTTCTGAACTTCCTAGACGATGAACTCTTGCTTCTCTGGCGCCTGGCGCCGTGCTTTCTGCTTGACTGGGCGTGCATTGGGGCACACCGCTAAGTGGTGCTCGATCACCTCCCTCGGCACACCGGACAAGTCGGATGCTTTCCAGGCAAAAACATCCGAGTTTGACCGAAGGAAGGCGACGAGCGCGCTTTCCTATGCAGGAGGGAGGCCTGTGCCGATGGTGAAGGCAGGGCCGGAGCCGCTGCCGTCCACCGACACCTTCTTCGTCTCGGCGCGGTCCTGAGAGAACAGCTGCTTCTTCTTCGCCGGCGCGGCCTCGGAAGGCTCGGCCGCGTCCTCGTCGGCCGGGTGCGCGACAGCGGCAGCCTTGTAGGCACGCTCGAGGGTGCTAGCCGCGTCCTTTTCGTCGCAGGCGACGGTGATGATGCCGCTGCAACCGGGCATCTTGAGGACATTGTAGGTGTGATGTATGGCCGCCATGAACTTGGTGAGAGCCGGGTAGCCCAAGATGGCGTTATAAGGCAGGCCGATGTGCGCCACGTCGAAGTCGATGAGCTCGGTGTGGTAGTTCTTGCGGGTGCCAAAGGTGACGGGGAGGCGCACTTGCCCCAGCGGGATGGAGGAGCCATCGGTCACTCCGGAGAAGGGCCTAGTTGGCATCAGCTGGTCGTAGGGCACCTGGAGCGTCTCGAAGGTCTCGATGGAGAGTACGTTGAGGCCGGCACCCCCGTCGATGAGGGTCTTCGTGACCGCGACGTTGCTGATGGTGGGAGTGCACAGCATGGGGAGCGCGCCTGCAGAGGCCGTGGACTTGGGGTGGTCCTTGGAGTCGAAGGTGATGGCGTACTGCGACCACTTGAGGGGCCGCGCGACGTCAGGCCTCGGGAGGGCGGCGTACACCTCGCGAGAGAGTTGCTTGAAGTGGCGGATGGACGCGGGGGCTTGGGACCCGCCAAGGATGCAGGCGACCGCACGAGGCTCCTGGTAGCCCCCAGCGCCCTCGTCAGGCCGGTTGACGTCGTTCCTCTGGGGTGGCGGTGGCAACGGTGGGAGAGCGGCATTGACCTAAGGATTCGCCTCACGAGGCTGATCGCGCCAGACGGCCTCTCGAGGCGGGTCGCGCCAGCCCTAGCGGTAGCTGCCATTACTGTTGCGGCTGTCCCAGCGGGTGCCGCTGTGGCCACCTCCACGGCCGGCGCCTCAGCCGTTGCGGTCATTCCGGCGGCTCTGGCGCTCGTCGCGGAGCAGCTTGAGCTCCTGACAGTCTTCGGTGCTGTGGGAGCGGACGTTGTGAAAAGCGCAGAGTGGCTGGTTGTCCTTTCTGGGCTCGTCGAGGTCGCGGCCGCGCTTCTGCTTGGGCTCCACCGCAAGCACGGCAGGACCCTTGCGCTTGACGTCCTTGCTCTTGGCCTTGGCTGCGTCGAGCACCACGTCGGGGTCGTTGTGGACGAAGTGGCGGCCTTCTTTAGCCTTGGTGCACTTGTCGGCGACCTCGAGCAGCTCGAGCACGGAGTCGAGCTCACCGTTGATGGCGAGCTTCTCGCGCATCTTGACGTCTGTGACGCCGGTGGAGAACGCAGAGATGACGGCCGCGTCGGAGGCGCGCGGTATCTTGTTGCGCACCTGACTGAAGCGCTGGATGTACTTACCGAGGGTCTCGTCTAGGCACTGCCGAACGTGCCGCAGGTCGTTGATTGTGAGGGAGCGGTCCTTCGTGCCCTTGAAGTTGGCGATGAACTGGCTGCAGAGCTCGGCCCACGACGAGATGGAAGCCTCGGGGAGGTTCATGAGCCAGGAGCGCGGGCCGTCCTTGAGGGCCATGGAGAACCAGTTCGCCATGACCTTGTCGTCGCCGTTCACCGCTTCGACGCTCAGCGCGTAGAGCTGGAGGAACTCCGTGGGGTTGGGGGTGCCGTCGTAGCGTGGCGGTAGCTCAGGCTTGAACTTAGCGGGCCATACCACGCGACGCAGCTCGCGGGTGAAGGCACGGCAGCCCACGCCGCTCGAGGGGATGCCGCCAGCGAGGGCGGCGTGATTTTGACGCCCGGCCGATGCAACGTCTTGCACGGCCTGGTCCTGGCACTGGCGCTGCCGCTCGAGCAGCACTCGTGCGTCGGTGGGGCGCGCGGCGGATGACCTGGCAGCTGGCTTCGTCTCGGTCTGGTGAGGACGCGCCACGGGATGGCTCATGAGCCCGCGTGCTGCGCTGGGGCCCGGCGCGCTCGTCACGCAGAGGAGGCAGTGGGGGAGCGCCGTGCGCTAGGTCCCCAGCACGAGATGGCGGAGGGCGGAGCGAGTGAGAAGGCGCCGGAGCATCCCTGGCGACGTTGACGAGCTCGATGATGCGGCCAAGCCAGGCGTCGTAGCCGGCGTCATCCAGACGGTAGCGGAGCAGCTCACGCGCCATGAGCAGCGCGGCCTGCGGGTTCGTGAGCCTTCCCGCGGCGGCCGTTCGCCCGCACGGAGGGGTGCAGGGAGGAGTCCTGCTGCTCGCGGGCAGTGGGGTCAGTGGCAGCAGCAGCCTCGGCTTCGGGGCGGCGGCGATTGCCGTGGGCCACCGGCTCTGTCTGAGCCATGCGGCCAGCCCTGCGCTCGGCGCGCTCGCAACGTGCATCGGCCATGGGGTTGGTGGAGCTGAGGGCGGAGCAGAAGAACGGTAGCGCACCCCTACCTGGCGCGCCAAATGTCGGAAGTCGGGCTCCGGGGACCCAAAGGTTCGAACACTGGGGTGAGCTCGTTCTACCGCTTCGTCTCCTACCACGGCTAAGCTACGGCGAGACTATGGCGAGAGCGCGCTGGCGAGGGAAAGAGCGGGGACTCGGCGGTTTACCCAGGTTCGGGCCACCTTGCGGTGTAAGACCCTACTCCTTCTTGGTTGGGATTGCTCTAGTGAGAGAGAGTACAAGGTTGGGGCTGATGAGAACAAGGGCTGATCCCCCTCTACAATGGCTGCTCTGCCCCCCTTATACCCGCCTTGGTCCTCTTCCCCATCAAAACTTAGGCGGGAAGGGTTGCCACACTTGGCGGTTTTGAAAGGGGACAGGTGCTCAGGCTATCCTGACTAAAGGTGGTCTTCGCCTGCCAAAGCATGATCCATGACGCGCCGGTGGGCTCGGTGATGACCTCCGCCCTGCGCGCCCGTCGTCTTGGTCTTCCTTCGCCGATCGGGCAACCTTTGGGGTTGCTTTGGAGAGTAGACAGCTGGCCCTGCTCCCTTAACACGAAAAAGGAAGCCATCTTCATCCGCGCCTGCTGGCGCGGCCTCTGCTGCTGCTCGTCGCCGCGCGCGTCACCCACGTGATGGGCTCCAGACCGCACGGCACGCCGAACAGCCTTCGTTTCGTCGCCTGCGAGAAGGGGCCTCGGGAGGCCACCTCGGGAAGCCGCCTCGCGAGAGGGCCTCATGAGACCGTTGATGGTGGCGCTGAGTATTACTCACCACTTCCTGAGGGGGGGGCCTCAGGAGGCCAAGGCCTCATGAGGGGTCTTGGTGAGATGCTCGGTGGTGACGGCCTGCTGGGCCCATGCCAGGCGTTGCACCCTGGGCCAAAGGTAGACGGGCCTGGATACCCCGGGTTCCATGGGCCCGACAGATGATTACCCGCAAAAGAAAAAGAAAAAAGGAAGACGCAGAGAACTGTCGGAGTTGAGGATCTGTGTCCAAGAAACTTCTCCAAGAACCGAGGATCGAACTCTGGGGGGCTTTGCTTGACGACCTATGACATGACGGCAACTACGGCATAATCACGATGGCTCGCTGGCTCTCTCCGGATATGAAAGGGATGCGCGAGCTACCCAGGTTCGGGCCACCATGTGGTGTAATACCCTACTCATGCCTGTGTTGGATTGCTCTGTAATGCAGAGCTTTTGGCTGGAGGTACACGAGGTGTGGGGGAGAATGAATCGATCCCCTTACATGGAAGCGGCCCTGTCCCTTTTGTAGTGCCTTGGTCCTCTTCCCCCAAATATGAGCGGGAAAGGGTGGCCACAGGGCAGCAATTCAAAGGGGGGCAGGTGCACAGGCTTATCCTGACTAAAGGCGGTCTTCACCTGGCAAAGTAGTCTTTCTGACGTGCTGGTGGGCTTGGTGATGACCTCCATCCTGGCGCGCCAATTCATCCTGATCTTCTTTCACCAAAGAGGAAATGCTTTGGGACTCACCTTGGGGGAGGTAGATGCCGCTGCCCCCCTATCACCATAATGGAAACTGGGCTCGGTCATGCCCCGCCGTCCTTATCCTGATAGCGGGACATCACCCATGTGCTGAGCGCGGAGCCCCGCGGTTGGCGCCGTACGACCTGCTGCATGAGGAGGCCTCGCAAGGCAGGCAACCCGGTGCTTGGCGGCCTCGGCAGGGCTCGACCTGGCGGCGAAGGGAGCCTTGTGAGGCTCGCCCCTCATGAGGTGGCTTCCTTCGGAGTGGACGAGGCAGGGCCACTCTCACGGGACAGCCCAAGCGCTGTCCTCTAGGCCAGAGGCAGACATGCCGTGGTACCCTGGTTCCCACTGGGCCGACAGTAGCCCCCGGGCCCGCGGCACGCACGTTCCACCTGTAGGGACGAAACGACGCAGGGCCTATCGAGCTGCCGGGCCTAGAGGTGATGCATGGCGACTTTCACAGGGCGGGTCGCCCCCACTCCCCACGATGCCTCGGTAACCGCCGTTCTAGCGATAAATCCTGCCCGCACAGGGCGCAGACACATCATTGCTCCCCGCCTCCATCTCGCCCTTCATCTCGCGTGAGCAGCTCCTCTGTTCCTCCTCCTCCAACTTCCAATATCTCCACCGCCATGGCCCCAGGAAAGAAACCCGTGACCGCCGAGGCCTCCTCCAGCAAGAGCGCCCCAGCGGCGGAGCTCGGTCCGGCCTTGCTGCCGGCCACCATCACCAACGAGAACGGGCTGGCCAAGGCCCGCCCCCTGTTGGCCTCCGCGCACTTCGAGGGAGGCGCCACCAAGATCAGGCCAGGCTCGCAGCCACGACGCGACCTCGGACCCATGGTGGTCCCCGTCTTCTTCCACTCGCTCTTCGCCGGGCTGGTGCCGCCCTTCTCCGACTTCCTCTTCGCCATCCTTGAGCACTACGAGATTTGTCTTCTCCACCTACACCCCAACTCCATCCTCGTCCTTGCTCTCTTCGCGTACCTCTGCGAGGCCTTTCTGGGAGTGATGCCGCCCGTGGTGCTCCTCTAAACCTTTTACAGCCTGTGGATTTTTTCCTCAGGAAACCACCACTTCGGAGGTGCCTCCGTCGGGATTGACGACGAGATGCGCAAGGTCTTCATCGACATGAGGATCTTGAAGAAGGTGGAGAACTTCAGGTCGCGCTTGGTTTATGTTGATGCCCTGCGGACCAGCCCTCTCCTGGTGGTCCCTACCGAGCCGGCCGAGAAGATCCCCCACTGGAAGCACAAGAAGCTCAGTGGCGCTGCCCTGGGGCCGATCCTGGCGACGCTGGCGGAGCTGCGTGAGGCCAGGTTCACGGTGGGCATGATTGCCAAGGAATTCCTCCGTCGCCGCATCACGCCCCTGCAGAAGCACTCGCACCCGGTGTGGGAGATCACCGGGGCCGAAGACCAGATCCGGCTGGCACAGGAGTCCCTCTCGGCCGAGGCGGTGCCCGACGCTTGGGAGGTCCAATTTCCAGGGGAGGCAGAGGAGATGCCTTATGACGCGTGCCCTATGCACCGCTGCTCCAACAAGGATGAGCTGGTCGCGGTGATGCCCCAGTTTGACCAGTGGGGGCTGATCCGGACGGATCTTGAGGAGCCTGAGGAGCTTCTCGAGGATTCTTCGGAGGTGGGGTCCGCCTTGGGCGACCACGAGGCCTCCGACTCCGGGGAGAAGGGCAGTGAGGAATCGTCCCCGCCACCCCCTCCGTCCCCGCCGGCGCGTCACCGGCTTCGGCTGGGCGAGGATGAGGGCGATGACGACGATGCGTTCCGCGTTGTGACAGCCAGACCTGGGCCAGTGAGGGATGGAGGAGATGGTGCCGCGGAGGTCGATGAGCCCCTCGGGGAGCGGGCGGAGGGGACCCCCGTGGCCACCGATTCTGCCGGGACTCGCACCGCGCCCCCAGGAGACTGTCCAGGCGCGTTGCGCGAAGGAGGCATCAGCAGCAGCGGCGCCATCGAGGAGCGGAAGAGGAGGCGCTGGAACTCCAAGGATGAGTAAGTCCCTCCGCCGCCTCCTACCGATCCCTGCTTCCTGGCTGCTGTGGCCCTGATGAGTTTTCGCCTGCGCAGGAGCCCCGAGCGGGCCGCCGAGAAGAAGACCAAAAGGAAGAGGACCGAGGTCGAGGGGCCCTCCCCTCCTCCGAAGACCGCCTCGCGTGCCGCGCCGATGCACCTGGCGGCGAAACTAGCGGGAGGCACCGAGGAGGCCGAGCAGCGGCTTGAGAGCGGGGGCGAGGCCGCCGATGGCCGGGGGGCGCTCCCCCAGGGGCGCGCGGAGGCAACCCCCCGGAGCGAGGCGACGCCTCCCAGGCCTGCTGCGGCGGTGCCTCCTGAGGCAGCCCCGGTCACCAGTGTCGAGATGGCAGGAAAGGGGGGTGAGACGCCGACTTCTTCCCAGCGCACCATGCCCGCTGCGGCGGAGGCCACTGCAGCCCTCGCGGGAACCATCTCTGTGCCCGGGCGCCCGGTCCTCGAGGTTTCCAAGGCGACACCAGAGCGCGGGGTGATGCTGCTGGCGCCGGGGGTGGCCATCCCGGGCACCCCACGCCAGACGGCGAGTGCGACCCCTGCTGGGGGCGATAGCACGGGGCAGCCGAAGGGGCTCGAGATCGTGCCTTCCCGTCCGATGACGCCCGCAGGCGATGAGGAGGCCCGGGCGAGTCGCGCCCTGGTGCTGGGGGAGAGCGGCACCGGGCCCTGGGGCGGGGCCGTCAACAGCGTCAGGGCTGCCCTTGATGCCCTCGAAGGTGTGCTCAGGAAGGAGGCGGAGCTCTGCACAGAGGAGCGGCGGAAGTTGGCGGAGGGGTGGATCCAGCTTCGGGAGGCGGCGAAGCTCGACCGCCAAGCGGGAAGAGGAGGCGCAGGCATGGTGCGAGCAGCTCACCAAAGATGCCCAGGCGTCCCTCACGAAGGCCCTCGAAGATGCCCAGGAGGCCGAGCGGCGGCGGGAGGAGGCAGATGCTTACGAGAAGACACTCCAGGAGCAGGCTGCTTCACATGAGCTTAGGCACAAGACGCGGGAGGAGGCCACGGAGGCCCGCGAGGGCCGGCTCACGTCCCGTGAAGCCAAGCTCCCGAAGCACGAGGAGGAGGTCCTGAGGCGCCAGGAGGCAGTCGCTACCCGCGAGGCGAATGCCAAGACCCGGGAATGCGAGCTCGTGACATCCGCGTCTACGTAGGAGGTAGAATGGGAGCGCCTGCTGGCGAAGGAGCGTGAGCTGGCGGCCGCCCAGGCCACTCTCGACAAGTAGAGGAGCCTCGCGGCCAAGCGGGACGAGCTCCAGGCCGAGGTTGACGACCTCAAGAAGCAGCTGCTGGATACGGACGCCACCGTCGAGGAAGCGTGCCACGACATGCTGACCCAGGCGACCACGCGACTCTTCATCAACCTTCTCCGGCTCGACGGTGGCTTCGACCTCGGGCAGGTGGTGACCCCTATTCCGGTGGAGCTCCGCAAAGCCCTCGAGCAGGATGTGAGGGAGCACATGGCCGGCTTTGTCGGGCTGTACGCCTTCGAGCCTGAGGTCAGCGGCGGTGGTGGCGAGCCCCCTTGCGACGATGGCGAGAGCGGCAACGGCGGCGCCTCACGCACCTAAATTCTCCTTGACCTGCTGCTGTAATAGGGTAGACGCGACCCCGTGGGGGCGTGAAAACATTTGCATGGCACTTTTGCTTTAAGCACTTAATGATTTATGCGTTTTCGTTTTCCTCTCGAGGCCTTTATTTTCCTTTTTTACATTGCCTTCGTGCCCTGTGTCGCTGGGACCCAGCCCCCGAGCGGACTACAACCATCGCTGGTATGCCCAGAGCGTGCGCTCAGCAAGGCCAGAGGGTGTAGGGCTCTTAGGGCGGGTAGGAGTCCCTGAGGCGCAATGCTCAGGGTCCCCCCATTAACGCGCAGGCGGCTCGTGCCAAGGAAATCAGGATGCCACGAGAGAGAAACGAAAGAGAGAAGACCTGAGGGGTGCTTTAGACTTAGCTCCTTCGAGGCGTGCAGCTTGGGGCGAGTCCTTCACAGGGCGTGGCTCGTGAGGCACAGTCCCTCGTGAGGCCTTCGCCCGTAGGACGCCGCTCGCGAGGCCTCCCGAAGGGGGCTCCTGAAGCCATCGGTATCCTGCACCAGGGAAACTGCCAAGTTTTCGCGAGTAGTGCAGTAGGGCGCACTCGCGAGGACGCCTGTAGGTGTTATGCGAGGAGACAAGAGCACCAAGGACCTGGTGAGGTGACGTACACAGGAGCAGGCCCGCGGGCTAGAGCTCAGTCGCTTGGGTTTTTCAGTGCTGCTGGGACTGACCCGAGCACAGACACCGTGCCCAGCCCCCGCTCGCGCAACAGGCACGGGTGAGACCACGAGCGCGCGCCCCTACTGGGGCACCCTCAGCCACAAGCATACAGGGTTTTGGAGGAAACAAGCTTTACTGATGCATGAAGCAGGTTCATTACATAACAGAAAGATACACGCTGCCGTGTTCGACACGGGTCAGCTTGAGGATGTGACGGCCGAGGGCCCCTCAGGTAAGTAGGCCGCCAACGCTGAGCATGGGGCATCCGCCAGCGCGGAGCATGGGGCTTCCACGAGAGTGGGAAGGGGCTCTCACGTGCCGGAGGTAGCGCGGGTAGAGAGAGCCCCGGAGCGTGTACAGCTCCATGTCGCTCGTATCCGTGGGGCACGGATAGAACTTACGGTGATGGTGGGTGTTCCATGTGTTTTGCACCGAAACACCCTCCTCCGTCATGAGTGGGGCCGCGATGGGCCGGGGGGCGGGTGTTAACCACCTTCGTATTCCTTGCGATGTGGGACTCCAGGCTCATGCGCATTAGCCTCGCGAAGGTGACTCCGGCATCTCCAGGCCGAATGGCATACACATGAGCCAGAGCGAGCCCACGGTCTGGTCGATCCGCAGAGGAGGGAAAGGGCCCGTGGGACGAGCCTGATTGAGGGCGATGAAGTTGACACACATACGCGTGCTACCGCGCAGCCTGATGACGGGGGTGAGGCTGGCGATCCACTTGGGGTGGGGAGCTTCACGGGCGATTCCAGCATCCTGGGGCTTGTTGACCTCCTGGGTGATGACTTCCTGCTTCTCGGGTGCTTGACGCCATTCCTCATGCTTGACGGGCCACGTGCTTAGGCACGCGGCTGAGTGGTGCTCGATCACCTCCCTCGGTAGGCCGGGCGTGCCTGATGCTGTCCAAGCCAACGCATCAGGGCGCCAGAGGAAGGTGACGAGCGCGCCTTCCTATTTGGGGGAGGGCACGCCACTGACGGCGAGGGAGGGGCCTGCCTCGCCCCCATCCAGCGACGCCTTCTTGGACTCGGCCCGTTCCTGACAGAGCAGGGGCTTCTTCTTCACAGCCCCTCCTCGGCAGGCCTCGGCATGTCCTCATCGGCCGGGTACGCAGTGGAGGCAGTCTTGTAGGCGTGCTCGAGGGTGTGCAGCGCATCCTTCTCGTCGCAGCGGACGGTGAGAGTACCACTACAGCCGGGCATTTTGACGAGGCCGTAGGCGTGGTGAGTCGCGGCCATGAACTTGGTGAGCACCGGGTGGCCCAAGATGGCATTGTAAGGCAGGCGGATGTGAGCCACATCGAAGACGATGAACTCCGTACGGTAGTTCTTGTGGGTGCCGAAGGTGACAGGAAGGCGCACCTGCCCCAGGGGGACAGTGGAGCCGTCAATGATGCCCGAGAAGGGCCTGGTGGGCATCAGGCGCTCGTAGGGCACTTGGAGAGTCTCGAAGGTCTCCACAGAGAGCACGTTGAGGCCAGATCCACCATCGATGAGCGTTTTCGTGATGGCCACATTGCTGATGGTAGGCATACACAGTAGGGGGACGGCACCCACGGCCTTCGTGGACTTGGGGTGGTCCTTGGCGTCGAAGGCGATGGGGAACTCAGACCACTTGAGGCGGCCGGCGGACCCGAGCGCTGGGAGGGCCGCTTTCACCTCCCGAGAGAACTGCTTGAAGTAGCGGTTGGATGGAGGGGCCTGGACCCCGCCCAGGATATAGGCCACCCTGCGGGGCTCTTGGTAGCCCCAAGCGTTCTCCGTGGGAGGGGAGTCATTGGCGCGCATTGGGGCAGCATTGGCTTGAGGGTCAGCTTGCCGCGACTGGCTTGAGGGTCAGCTTGCCGGTGCCATTGTTGTTGTTGTCGCCCCAGCAGCCACCTCCGCTGCCGCCACCGCGGCCCTTGTCGCGCTCCTTGCGGCTGCCGCGGCGCTCGATGCGGCCCTCGCGAAGCAGCTTGAGCTCGTGGCAGTCTTCAGTGCTGTGGGATTTCACATTGTGGTAGGCACAGAGAGGATGGTCGTCCTTCTTGGCCTCATCGCGGTCACGGCCGCGCTTGTAGTCCTGCTTCGCCGCGAGCACGGCAGGGCCCTTGCGCTTGGTGTCCTTGCCCTTGGGTTTCGCCGCGCCAGGCTCATCGTCGGTGTCGTTGTGGAGGAAGAGGCGTCCCTCTTCGGCTTTGGCACAACGGTCGGCGAGGACGAACAACTCTGCTGCGGAGTCGAGCTCGTCCCTGACTGAGAGCTTCTCGCACATCTTCACGTCTGTGGTGCCGTTGGTGAAGGCGGAGATGATCGCGGCGTCGGAGGCCTTCGGGATCCTGTGGCGCACCTGGCTGAAGCGTTGGATGAACTTGCAAAGGGGCTCACCAGAGCGCTGGTGCACCTTCCGCAGGTCGTTGAGCATGAGGGGACGGTCGCCCGTGCCCTTGAAGTTGGCAATGAACTGCTTGCACAGGTCCTCCCACGAAGAGATAGACGCCTCGAGGAGGGTCATGAGCCATGAGCGCACAGCGTCCTTGAGGGCCATGGGGAACCAGTTCGCCATGACCCAGTGGTCCCCCCTCGCAGCTTTGATGCTGATGGTGTAGAGCAGGAGGAACTCCGTGGGGTCGGAGCTGCTGTTGTAGCGCGAAGGGAGCTCTGGCTTGAACTTGTCGGGCCACACCTTGCGGCGTAGCTTGGGGGCGAGGGCCAGTTAGCCCCCATTGGTGACGGCGCCGTTGTCGAGGGCCGCGCGGTTCTGGCGCCCAGCCATGGCGACGTCGTGGAGGACGCGGTCCTGGCGGTTGCGTGCCTTCTCGAGGACCACGCACACGTCCTGGGGCGCGCGCCGGATGATCTGGCAGCTGTCACCATCACCGTTCGGCGCGAGCGAGCCGCGGGACGGCTCCGGGGCACGCGCCGCGGGGCGGCGCTCGGCCACGTCGCGGTCCGGAGGAGGGGGAGGCTTGTCGCGCCTGGCCCGGTTGGCGCGGGACGGCGGAGCAGGCAAGGAGCGGGAGGGTGCCTGGCCGTCGCACGCAGCATCGAGGAGCTCGGTGATGCGCCCGAGCCAGGCGTCGTGGCCGTCCTCGGTGGGACAATAGCACAGCAGTTCCTTCGCCACGAGCAGCGCGGCGTGCGGAGCGGGAGGGTCATGACGTGCAAGCGAGGACGTGGCGGCGGAGTGGCCGTGCGCCTGCTTGCTCACCGACGAGTGGGCGGAGGAGGCCACCCGCTCCCCAACGGGTTCGGTGGCGACGCGAGGGCGCCACCCAGGGGCACCTCGGGCGGCGGGCGCCGCGTGGACCCTAGCGGCGTCCCGGCGCGCAGTGCGTTCCCGGCGAGCGGTGGCAGCGTCCATGTCGATGCTGTCGTCGAGGTCGAAGGCACGAAGACGGGAAGTCCCCCTACCTGGCGTGCCAAATGTCAGAGTCGAGGATCTGTGTCCAAGAAACTTCTCCAAGAACTGAGGTTCGAACTCTGGGGGGCTTTGCTTGGCGACCTACGACACGACGGCAACTACGACGGAATCACGACGGCTCGCTAGCTCTCACCGGACACGAAAGGGACGCGCGAGCCACCCAGGTTCGGGCCACCGCGTGGTGTAATACCCTACTCTTGGCTGTGTTGGATTGCTCTGTAATGGAGAGCTTGTGGCTCGAGGTACACGAGGTGTGGGGGGGGGGGAATGAATCGATCCCCTTACATGGAAGCGGCCCTGTCCCTTTTGTAGTGCCTTGGTCCTCTTCCCCCAAATATGAGCGGGAAAGGGTGGCAACAGGGCAGCAATTCAAAGGGGGATAGGTGAACAGGCTTATCCTGACTAAAGGCGGTCTCCACCTGGCAAAGTAGTCTTTCTGACGTGCTGGTGGGCTTGGCGATAACCTCCATCCTGGCGCGCCGATCCATCCTGATCTTCTTTCACCAAAGAGGAAATGCTTTGGGACTCGCCTTGGGGAAGGCAGACACCACTGCTCCCCTATCACCAAAATGGAAACTGGGCTCGGTCATGCCCCGCCGTCCTTATCCTGACAGCAGGACGTCACCCATGTGCTGAGCGTGGAGCCCCGCGGCTGACGCCATACGACTTGCTGCATGAGGAGGCCTCGCGAGGGGAGCCTCACGAGGCAACCCGGTGCTTGGCGGCCTCGGCAGGGCTCGACCTGGCAGTGAAGGGAGACTTGTGAGGCTCGCCCCTCGTGAGGCGGCTTCGTCCGGAGCAGCCGAGGCGGGGCCACTCTCACGGGCCGGCCCAAGCGTTGTCTTCTGGGCCAGAGGCAGACAGGCCGTGGTACCCTGGTTCCCACTGGGCCGACAACAACGGTCTGGGTGCTGCTCTCTACTTCATGAAGGGTTGCTGGGCACGGAGTTCTAACTGCTTCTTCATCGCTTCCACGACCTTCATCTCCTCTCGCCTCTCGTTCGCCATCTTCATCATTGCTTCCATGGCTCGGGATTTCTCGAGGCGAGCGTGGATGATCTCTTTCACGTCCACATGATGTTGCTTGACAGCAACCACATTCTCGGTGCGGAGCTTTGCCATGTCATCCCTAAGTTCCCCGATGATGGCGGTCAGCATCTTCACCGAGGCACTGCTCTTCTCTCCCAGCTTCTCCCAGCCGACGATCTCCTCCTTCAACAGGTCGAGCTCGTAGCAGAGCTTCGCCTTGTCCTCCCGAAGTTCCACGATTTCGAAGGTCGCCTTATCAACCGAGGCATTGCTCTCCTTCACCAACTTCCGCAAGCCGGTGATCAACTCCTTCTGCTTGTTGAGCTGAGCGGGCATGTCATCGCGGGCTAACGACTTCAGCATTGCCCGGTCGGCCTGTTCACCTCCGCGGGGAATGCACTTTTGAGAGCCCTCTCCTGCCCATGATAGATCTTTCGAGGTCTCCGCGGTGCGGCGGGCCCTCTCTTTTTGTTCCGCGGCCAAGGTCATCGCTCCCTTGTTCTTTCTCGGCCCAGAGCTCTTCATACCGGCCATGGCAGACGCAAGGAATGACGAACAAGAAAGTCTTATGAGGAGGAATGTGCAGTAATATTCGAGTAGTTAGTTTACCTTTTTATAACCTAGTACTAATATGATGCAAATTGGAAAGACATTTAGGTTAGATTGGTGTGAACAGGTTTGCAATTAATTATAGCATGGTACTTCGGAATGTGACGGGAAACTAGCTTGAAATTTATTGATGGTTTTGGAACGGCTCCCGATGAGTTCTCGCGACCAAGCATTCAAAAACTCATGATAAATCAATGACCATCTTTTTCCAAACGACCAACTATTTTCATAGAAATACAACACATATAGATGGAGTATTTTCATAGAAATACAATACATAGATGGAGTGATTGTCACGGTTGCAAACCGCCATGGCGTCGCGTGTTCACTACAACAGCAACTGAGCAGGTCAGTCCATCGCTGGCGGGGAAGGAGGGTAGGTCACCTCGTCTACGATGCATCCCCAGCGCCGCCGCCGCTGCTGGTTGAGTGATTTGACTTCTCCTACTACCCATTTGAACAGTTGCACCGGCTTCTCATGCCATTCCACAGGCATGCGCGTTCTCTTCTCCGTAGTCAACTCTGTGAATATGATCTCTGCCATTAGCCCCAGCTCGAAATCAACACGACGCTGCCAGATGCTGACATCCCTCAGCATCTCACCCCTGAGATCGACATGTGCCTTCGCCTTGTGCTTTGCCAGGCGTAGCTCCTTCAAACTTGTCTCCAATCGATGCGATGCTTCCTCGATCCGATTTACCCTTGCTGCCCACCACCTGAAACACAGCCCCGGCATGTCCTACGGCGCCACCGATCAGTGATTCCAGAGCAATGGATGCCCTCTGAAACTCATGTGGGTTTCGCTCAAAGGCGTCAGTGCTGCGGGCCGCAGGGAGAGGGCAGCCCGCGGGATGCTGCGATCTAAGGGATTATCCATGGCCGAATCGGATGGTCGAGGCGGGGAGGCGAGCGTAGGCGGTGGGAGAGCCCTAGTAGGCAAGCGTAGTACTCCACTCCATCCATTTTTAAATACAAAGGCCACCAATAGTAACCTAAGCAAAAATTGATGACGTTGCCTCATACTACCTCCGTCCTGGTTTATTGGTCCTCGTTGTATTTTGTGCCAAATTTTGACCAAAGATTTAAATAATAAAATTTTAATGCATGTCACCAAAAATTATATCATTGGATTCGTATTTCAACATAGTTTGAGATGATATTATTTTTGATGACATGCATTAATATTTTGTTACTTAAATCTTTGGTCAAAAGTTGGTACAAAATACAATGACGACCAATAAACCAAGACGGAGGTAGTAGTACTAGCAACCCATGATTTAACTACTCGCATGCATGCAGTGGATGATAGTAATGTCATTCTCAATTATAGTACTTCCTCCCTCATGAGGTCACGCCACTCAATTTGCATGCCCTGTATTAATTGACCATCCATTAAGTGAACGACTCTACACGCGTCAAATTATCACGTGGGGTGGCTCTTGGTAACAAAATGCGTTCCACCGTCTACCCGCATGTGTGTGCGAAGGAATGAGTGCATGCGTGCACATCTTCTCTTGGTGCACGTACTCCACCAGTGTGTGTGGGGGAGAGAGAGAGCGTGGTATACATTGACCTAGAGAGAGATGGTGTGTCCCCGCAAAAAAGAGAGAGATGGTGTGTGTCGAAAAGAGTACCCACGCGTGTGTGTGACAGTGTGAGAAAGGATGAGTGCATGCATGCATATCTCCTCTTTGTGTACGTACTAAACCTAGAGTACAAGTGTATGTGAAAGCACATTTGCTCCCTTGGTGGTTTTGGTAATTTATGCCAACATACATGTTGTTGGACTAATGCTTTTATCTAGTGAATTTCAGACAAGTTCAACAATGGCGTGGCAGGGACAAGAGGACGTGGACCCTTCAAAATGCTAAGGACAAGAATTGGCAAAGATCAAGACTCTACATTTTTGGTTTAGTGATCCAAGATCACATTGAGTCCATAGGAAAGCCAATACTATTAAAAGGGGATGAGGTGTTGCTTAATGGTCTTTTTGCTCAAGTGCTTAGTGACAGCATTCCTAAACCCTCAACCACTCTCTCAATCCCAAATATGTCCAAAACCCAAAGTCCAACTCGGCCCCACCGAAATTTCCAATCCGGCATCACCGAGTTCATCCAAGACTTAGCCACTACCAAACCCTAACAAATCGGATCTACCGAAATGGATCTCGGTCCCACCGAGATGGCCTTGCCAACTCTCTGTAATCGTTTGCATTCACTTCGGTCTCCCCGAGTTTGCAAATCGGTCTCACCGAGATGGCTTGCCAACTCTCTGTTGCCTTATTGCTTCACTTCGGTCCTACCGAGTTGATGCAATCGGTGCCACCGAGATGAGGATTGCCCTAAACCATTGCACTTCGGTCCATCCGAGTTGTTCGTATCGGTCCCACCGAGATTCCTAACGTTCATATCTTTTACACAGTTCGGTGCTACCGAGATTATCGTTTCGGTGCCACCGAGTTGGGTCAAAAGTGTGTAACGGTTGGATTTTGTGTGGAGGCTATATATACCCCTCCACCCCATCCTTCTCAGCAAGGAGAGCCATCAGAACGTGCCTAAACTTCCACCATTCATTTTCTGAGAGAGAACCACCTACTCATGTGTTGAGATCAAGATATTCCATTCCTACCATTTGAACCTTGATCTCTAGCCTTTCCCAAGTTGCTTTCCACTCAAATCCTTCTTCCACCATAGCCAAATCTATGAGGAGTGTTTGAGTGCTGGGAAGACTATCATTTGAAGCACAAGAGCAAGGAGTTCATCAACAACACACCGTCTATTACCTTTTGTAGAGTGGTGTCTCCTCGATTGGTTAGGTGTCACTTGGGAGCCTCCAACCAGATGTGGAGTTGAACCAAGAAGTTTGTAAGGGCAAGGAGATCGCCTACTTCGTGAAGATCTACCCCGAGTGAGGCTAGTCCTTCATGGACGTAAGCCATGGTGGAATAGACAAGGTTGCTTCTTCGTGGACCCTTCGTGGGTGGAGCCCTCCGTGGACTCGCGCAGCCGTTACCCTTCGTGGGTTGAAGTCTCCATCAATGTGGACGTACAATAGCACCACCTATCGGAACCATGCCAAAAACCACCGTGTCTTCATTGCGTTTGATCTTCCATACTCTACCCCTTTACTTTCCGTACTATTGCATGCTATACTATTTCCGCTGCTCAATCTCTAGATATGCATGTGTAGAAAGTATTGGAGTGATCTTAACTTGTGCCAAAATCTGTCTAAATTCCAAGAGAAATTAAAAACTGCTAATTTGGCTGGTTAGGAGTCTATTCACCCCCCTCTAGACCTATCTCCTCGATCCTACAATTGGTATCAGAGCTTTGGTCTCCATTGCTTTGGTTTCATCACCATTGGAGGGAGATGGATATGTCTACGTTCGGGAGTATTAGACGTAGAGTGCCCATTCTCAATGGGGAGTATTACAACTTTTGGAGAGATGAAATGCTTGATATCTTTGATGAGTTTAACTTGAGCAAGTATATTCATAATCCTTATGTGCCCCCTATTGATCCCTTGCATCCTACTCATGAAGAGGAAATTGACATGCTTCGTAATCTTAGAACCGTCAATCTTATGATTAGAGGATTACCTGGATTGTGCTTGGTTGTATGCGAAACTTTGCATGTGCTTACACTCTATGGCATGATTTAGAAAAGCGATATCCCGATTATTCTCTAAAGAGTCTTGATAAGATTCTTCATAAGGCTGTTGCTTTACACAAGATGAGTCCTAATGATCCTAAGTTTGATGATTGCTTGTTTGAGTTTCGTGATCTCATGCATGCCAAAGGAGATGTTAGAACTATTAGCAATATTATCATGGAAACTGTTAGAATTCATAAACTTGAACATTGTCATGATCATGAAACTAATGAATCTGTTAATCACATGCATGATGATGATGTTGAGCACGGCTATTATGATGAAGACGAAGACTTTGATATTGAATTTGAGAAGACCATGAGGAATCTCAGTCTTATGGCAAATCTTCGAGATTATATGGCCAGAGGAAAAGAGTGGATTCTCGATAGTGGATGTACCGATCACATGACCGGAGATAGATACATTTTTCGTGAGGTTACTAAAAATGATGGTCCACGCAAGTATGTGACTTTTGGAGACAACTCCAAGGGTAAGGTACTTGGCCTTGGTAAGGTGGCCATATCCAATGATAGCTCCATACAAAATGTTATGCTTGTTGAATCTCTTGGTTACAATCTTCTTTCCATATCTAGACTAGCCGATTTTGGTTTTAATGTTCTATTTACCAAAGTAGATTGCCAAGTGTTTCGCCAAGATAATCATAATATAGTCTTTACTGGCATTCGTAGAGGTGATCTATACATTGTTGATTTCACTAAGAGAGCCCAACCTCGTACATGTTTAATTGCAAAATCTTCTAAAGGTTGGTTATGGCATAGAAGACTTGGACATGTTGGTATGCGTAACCTTGATAAACTTGTTAAAGGAGATCACATTCTTGGAGTAAAAGATGTTATATTTGACAAAGATCGACTTTGTAGTGCTTGCCAAGCAGGAAAACAAGTTCGAGGAAGCCATCACGTAAAGAACATTATGACCACGAGGAGACCACTCAAGCTACTTCATATGGAGCTGTTTGGTCCCAACACCTATAAGAGTCTTGGTGGTAACTCTTTCGGTTTAGTCATTGTTGATGATTTTTCCAGATTTACATGGGTGTTCTTTCTTGATGACAAATCGCAGGTACAAAAGATCTTCAAGAACTTCGCAAGAAAAGCTCAAAATCAATTTGAAGTGAAGATCAAGAAGGTTCGGAGTGACAAAGGAACGGAGTTCAAGAACGCCAATGTGGACACCTTTCTTGATGAGGAGGGTATTTCAGATGAGTTCTTGGCTACATACACGCCTCAACAAAATGGAGTTGTTGAGAGGAAGAACCGTACACTTGTTGAGATGGCAAGAACAATGCTTGATGAATACAAGACGCCAAGACATTTTTGGGCAGAAGCGGTTGAAACAGCTTGTCATGCAACAAACCGACTCTATCTTCACAAGCTTCTTGGTAAAACGGCGTATGAACTGCTCACCGGTAACAAACCACAAGTTGGATACTTTCGAGTATTTGGCTCAAAATGTTACATTCTTGATAAGCATCGTCGTTCAAAATTTGCTCCTAAATCTCATGAAGGTTTCCTACTTGGTTATGGATCGAACTCTCACACTTACCGTATCTACAACAACTTCACTCAAAAAGTTGAAGAGACGGTAGATGTGAAGTTTGATGATACTAATGGCTCGCAAGTCGAGCAATTGCCACTTGATGTAGGAGATCAAGAACCATCGGAAGCAATCCAAGACTTGCCCATTGGCAAGATTCGCCCCGTGGAAGTAAAGGAGAGTACCTCGTCTATTCAAGTGGAAGCCCCAACTTCACATCAAGGTGAATGAAAAGTTGACATGGAGGCATCCACAAGTGGAACACGTCAAGACAACGGGAATGAGGAAGTGCAACAAGATGATCCACCTCAACCTCCTTCTCCACCTCCACAAACAAACAACGACAACACCAACGAAGAAGAAGAAGATGATGATGATGAGGAAGCCTCACCACAACGCAAGAAAAAGCTACCTCGAGTTAGAGCAAGAATCGACAAGGATCATCCCGTCGAACAAATACTTGGAGATATCCAAACCGGGAGAATTACTCGCTCTAAATCTCATTTAGCTAACTTTTGTGAGCATTACTCATTTATCTCTAGTGTTGAACCCTTAAAGGTAGAAGATGCTTTCAAGGACCCCGATTGGGTGAATGCAATGCACGAAGAGCTACACAACTTTAAGAGGAACCAAGTCTGGACATTGGTTGAGAAGCCTAAGGAAGAACAAAACATCATTGGAACCAAATGGGTGTTTCGGAATAAGCAAGATGAAGATGGACAAGTTGTACGCAACAAGGCTCGTCTCGTAGCACAAGGTTACACACAAATCGAAGGTATGGACTATGGTGAGACCCATTCCCCGGTTGCAAGACTTGAATCCATTCGCATTTTACTTGATTATGCCAATCACCATGATATCACTCTTTACCAAATGGATATTAAAAGTGCCTTCTTAAATGGTGAAATTGAGGAGGAAGTATATGTTAAACAACCTCCCGGCTTTGAGAATCCCAAGAAACCTAATCATGTGTACAAACTTCGCAAAGCTCTTTATGGTCTCAAGCAAGCCCCTGGAGCTTGGTACAAATGCTTGACAAAGTTTCTTCTCGAAAAACGTTTTGAAATTGGGAAGATTGATTCAAGTTTGTTCACTAAGAGGGTTAATGGAGAATTATTTGTATGCCAAATTTATGTTGATGATATTATCTTTGGATCTACTAACCCCTCTTTCAGTGAAAAGTTTGGAAGGCTGATGTTGGAAAAGTTTGAGATGTCTATGATTAGTGAACTCAAATTCTTTCTTGGTTTGCAAATCAAGCAAACTAGGGAAGGTACCTTTGTCTCTCAAACAAAGTATACCAAGGACTTATTCAAAAAGTTCAACATGCAAGAGAGTAAAGGTATGAAAACTCCCATGCCCACGAGTGGACATCTTGACTTGACCAAGGATGGCAAACCGGTTGATCAAAAGGTTTATCGATCTATGATTGGTTCATTATTATATCTATGTGCCTCTCGACCCGACATTATGCTAAGTGTGTGCATGTGTGCACGATACCATGCGGCACCAAAAGAGTGTCACCTTAAGGCGGTGAAAAGAATCATGAGATACTTGATACATACACCGAACTTTGGCATATGGTATCCCAAAGGATCTTCTTTCAATCTTGTTGGCTACTCCGATTCGGACTATGCCGGAGACAAGGTTGACAGAAAATCCACTTCGGGTACATGTCAATTTCTTGGTAGATCTCTTGTGTCTTGGTCCTCCAAGAAACAAAATTCCGTATCTCTATCTACTGCCGAAGCGGAATACATTGCCGCGGGATCATGTTGTGCTCAATTACTATGGATGACACAAACTCTTAAAGATTATGGTGTGCATGTGAGACATGTACCATTAATTTGTGACAACGAGAGTGCTATTAAGATAGCTCACAATCCCGTGCAACATTCTCGAACTAAGCATATTGAGGTTCATCACCATTTCATTCGAGATCATGTTGAGAAAGGTGATATTGACCTTAAACATGTTCGTACTGACAAACAATTGGCGGACATCTTTACCAAACCACTTGATGAGAAAGTGTTTTGTCACTTGAGAAGTGAATTGAACATCATTGATGCTTCAAATGTGAACTAGAGGTTCATGTGGATGCATACAAGGGCATGAGCATTCTTGACTAATCCATGAAATCCTTCATGATCATTTTATATCTTGGACATTTTGCTCCCTTGTATGGTATCTAACCTTTTGTAGGTACTTGGACAAGCTTCATGTCACAAGATTGCATCTCAGTCTTATCTTGAGCAATCTTGTATAACCCCAGTATCAACAATTGATGGAGTAACAAGGAACAAGACAACCTAAACATATCCTTTGACAACATTTGAGTTATGCTTCCTTCTTATCATTTTAGATACACATGTTGTTCCTTGCAAATCTAACCCATGTAGGAAGATGAACTACAAATGATAGGATAGCTCCAAACGTCAATTCACGAGCATCCATTTCAAGTTCAACTACATGATGGACTTCACCAAATACCAATGTAAGTTCTCACATCTTAGAGAAGCTTTACTCAAAGACATGAGCTAAAGCAACTCAACAAGATGTGAATACATCAAAAGCTTAAAGGAAAAATGGCAACCCCATTTTGAGCTTAACGTCGAGTATGACATATGATCAAGTGTTTTCACCTGACTCCTAAGTCAAAATACTCTAACATAGGTGACCTAGTCGCCGACCCATCTAGATGAAGTTCTCTAGTGTTTCTTCTGCTTGTTCTCTTCTTGCTAGAGTGTTTCTTTTCAAAAAAAAAACTTCATCTAGACGTTTCTTTGCTTCTTTTTTGTTTATTCTCTTTTAGCTTGATTCGGAGTTAATTCTTTGCAAATCCTTGTGAGATTTCCTTGCCTAGTGAGCTGAGTTGACAAAATATTCCATTGTACCAAACTCGGTTCCACCGAATTGTCTCAACTCGGTGTCACCGATTTTGACTGCCCTAAGGAATTTTCTGTCAAATTTTCCCTGAGTTTTTCTGCTCTAGCTCCACTCGATGATTCTTATCCTCTACATGCATCTAGCTGTATTTCTCTAGGACCAAACTCACTTAATCAATAACCTTGAAGACCCTTCTTGGAAATTGATGTCAAAGGGGGAGAGAGAAATACATCAAAGCTTAAGCTTATCTATTCAAAAAAAAAGATGCACCTTACAAGAGGAGAGAATGTTACATGTTTCTAAGAGGGGAGAAACATGATAAGTTTGTTCTTTGGCTGTTCTAGTTTTCTCACCCTACCTACTCCCAATATCCATGTCAGATTCAGGGGGAGAGGAAGTTCTTTAAGGGGAGACAACTATTTCTTTTGGGGACATGTCTGCTTCAAAGAAGTATTCACCTAGTGATACTCTCTTCTACATGTCATCCCAATCTTGGTTTCTTGTTAATCTTGTATCCTTTTCTTGAAGAAATTATCTTGTATTATCTAACCCTGTTTTCTCAAGTGTATTTCTTCAGGTACTTGATCAAGAACTTCAAGGTAAGTATATGCATCACACTCATGTACATGATTGACCTCTTGCTAGCATATATTGTTTGCAAGAAGAAGATCATGGACATGTGGATACCTAAATGCCATATATATTGCTCTGATGCATATAGCCAAGATACATGTTGCATGTATATTTCCCATAAGATATCATCATGTTATGCACATCTTCAGGGGGAGTTCAAGGGAGCTCATACATGTTACATGTTTCCTTCAAAGCTTTCATACATACCTCTGCTAAATCTTTATTTAAAACTTTGATGTATGTTGTCATCAATTACCAAAAAGGGGGAGATTGAAAGCACATTTGCTCCCTTGGTGGTTTTGGTAATTTATGCCAACATACATGTTGTTGGACTAATGCTTTTATCTAGTGAATTTCAGACAAGTTCAACAATGGCGTGGCAGGGACAAGAGGACGTGGACCCTTCAAAATGCTAAGGACAAGAATTGGCAAAGATCAAGACTCTACATTTTTGGTTTAGTGATCCAAGATCACATTGAGTCCATAGGAAAGCCAATACTATTAAAAGGGGATGAGGTGTTGCTTAATGGTCTTTTTGCTCAAGTGCTTAGTGACAGCATTCCTAAACCCTCAACCACGCTCTCAATCCCAAATATGTCCAAAACCCAAAGTCCAACTCGGCCCCACCGAAATTTCCAATCCGGCATCACCGAGTTCATCCAAGACTTAGCCACTGCCAAACCCTAACAAATCGGATCCACCGAAATGGATCTCGGTCCCACCGAGATGGCCTTGCCAACTCTCTGTAATCGTTTGCATTCACATCGGTCTCACCGAGTTTGCAAATCGGTCTCACCGAGATGGCTTGCCAACTCTCTGTTGCCTTATTGCTTCACTTCGGTCCTACCGAGTTGATGCAATCGGTGCCACCGAGATGAGGATTGCCCTCAGCGATTGCACTTCGGTCCATCCGAGTTGTTCGTATCGGTCCCACCGAGATTCCTAACGTTCATATCTTTTACATAGTTCGGTGCTACCGAGATTATCGTTTCGGTGCCACCGAGTTGGGTCAAAAGTGTGTAACGGTTAAATTTTGTGTGGAGGCTATATATACCCCTCCACCCCATCCTTCTCAGCAAGGAGAGCCATCAGAACGTGCCTACACTTCCACCATTCATTTTCTGAGAGAGAACCACCTACTCATGTGTTGAGATCAAGATATTCCATTCCTACCATTTGAACCTTGATCTCTAGCCTTTCCCAAGTTGCTTTCCACTCAAATCCTTCTTCCACCATAGCCAAATCTGTGAGGAGTGTTTGAGTGCTGGGAAGACTATCATTTGAAGCACAAGAGCAAGGAGTTCATCAACAACACACCGTCTATTACCTTTTGGAGAGTTGTGTCTCCTAGATTGGTTAGGTGTCACTTGGGAGCCTCCAACCAGATGTGGAGTTGAACCAAGAAGTTTGTAAGGCCAAGGAGATCGCCTACTTCGTGAAGATCTACCCCGAGTGAGGCTAGTCCTTCATGGACGTTAGCCATGGTGGAATAGACAAGGTTGCTTCTTCGTGGACCCTTCGTGGGTGGAGCCCTCCGTGGACTCGCGCAACCGTTACCCTTCGTGGGTTGAAGTCTCCATCAACGTGGACGTACGATAGCACCACCTATCGGAACCACGCCAAAAACCACCGTGTCTTCATTGCGTTTGATCTTCCATACTCTACCCCTTTACTTTCCGTACTATTGCATGCTTTACTATTTCCGCTGCTCAATCTCTAGATATGCATGTGTAGAAAGAATTGGAGTGATCTTAACTTGTGCCAAAATCTTTCTAAATTCCAAGAGAAATTAAAAACAGCTAATTTGGCTGGTTAAGAGTCTATTCACCCCCCCTCTAGACCTATCTCCTCGATCCTACAGTATGTGTGTGACATTGACCTATAGAGAGATGGCGTGTGCCAGAAGTCCCGAGAAAGTTGTCACTGTAGGTGTGTGCATGGGTAGGATGGAGAGAAATGATACCTATGTGTCAACGCAGTGCGTGTGAAAAAGAGGCTAGTCAATAGTTCGCCATGACACTATTCCTGGCGAACGCCCCACTAACCGTAAGATCTGCATCCGACGGTGGAAGTTATTGGACGAAAACAGCACTAAAAAAAGAAATGCCATGGCATTTCTTTTTACTAACACAGCATACCCCTCCCCTGCACATGAAACTGCCACGTGATCGTTCGCAAGTGCCGGTTTGCTAGAAATCCCGATAGGCTGGGCTTTTGGTGGTAGGTGGGGAGCTTGGACTGTCGGTTTGCTCACATGCGGTCGCACATGTGAGTGATGTACCATGTCGATGCGCATCCATTCGGTGAGCGGTGGGCCGGACCGACCGTGTGTTGGTGCGACGCGAAGCCGACAGGCTATAAGTTTATCGCCTACTCCTTGATGAGATTGGTCGATACAAATCCCGATTAAGAGCATGGTTAATAGTATAGCCAACAACCGGCTATATGGAGTTGTCATGTCACTTATAGCCAAGCTAATAGCCCACTCATACAATAGTTAGTCATACTAATATACTATACCATTATACATGGCCCACCTCTTCCTCTCACAAAGGGTGTTGGAGCTCGTGCTACAGCCGGCTGTAAGTTAGTAGCCCGCTTCTCTTCTCTCTCCTCTTCTCTTTCCTCCAACTAGGCAAAAATCTGATGTGGCATCTCTTATAGCCTGCCTACATATCTTTGCCATTATCAATTGATGCATAAGCATCAACTATGTTCTCACAAAGAACACTCAAGAGAGCAGCCTTAAACAAGGTATCAGTTTTCTGAAAAGCTTGTTCCTGTTGAGGATCAAGATCTCCTTCAGGTTTGCCAAGAGTGGCGTCATAGCAGCTCATAGTTTGAAACCATAAAACGGCTCTCACGCGCCATCTCTTATAGTGTACACCCTCAAACATAGGGGACCTCATGGAAGCAGCCAAACCACTCGGGGTAAATTGCCTATAATAAGGTTTTTGGATAGAAAGGGTAGAGCGGCGTTTTTGCCGCGCGGGAGGTGTGGTAGTTTATTTTTTTTACAATGGGATGGATCCGGCGCTGCAAAAGTCAAAGTGGTGGGCAGTACTACTACGCTTGTCGGAGGCATACGTGGGCCCGCATTCTCGGATGCGTACGTGGCGGAGCCGGACGCCCGCCAACCTCTCGTAGCGATAGCGAGGAGCCCGTTGCTGGATATTTTCTAAATAATCTTTTTTTTGCGAATATATTTTCTATATAATCAGCTTTGAATTCAACCGTTCACGTGTGTACCCTATTGTGTATACACCATTCTTCTGGAACCAGCAGCACGTCACTGTGATCAATCCACAGAAGAAGCTCGCAACAACCCCTCCCCCATGTGTCACGTGGCCTCATGGGTGCACCCACATCATTTTAATCATAATATATTGACTGAAAAAAGAGAGACATTTTGTAGCGTGCCATTGGAATTCTAACTTATGTGCTTTTGCACATACTGGAAGTACTGGTGCCACATCATCTAAAGCCTGTCTACACACGCACATTTCTTATACAAATGTGCTCCACCGTGTACCCGCGCATTTGTATGTGGGAACGAGTGCGTGCGTGCACCTCTTCTCTTTCGTACACATAGTCTGTGTGTCTGAGAGAGAGAGAGATGGTGTGTGCAAGAAATCATGGGAGATTCGTGAATTTGTGTGTGGGTGGGGGAGTGGGGGAGGGAAATATAGATGGAGTATGTGTCAATGATGCAATTTGTGTGAAAGAGAGGCCTATATTATACATATATGTATGTGCATGCGGGTGATATACGAGAAGGGAGGGGAGGGGTCGTCTGCGCGGTATATCGATAGAGACAGATGGAGGGAAGAACTCTACGAGCCAACTGGACGGAGACTCGGAAGGAGTGTACAAGTGCGAGATCGATATTTTAAGAGAGGGAGTGAGAACATGCGCGGTTGCGCGCATCTGAGAGATGAAGTAGAAGGCATGGATGATGAGAGGTGAGACGATGGATAGACAAATGTGTGTATGGTAGCTAGGCAGTCCTATCTAGAGAGGTAGATTGATCAATGTGTACGTGGGAAAAAGGGCGAGACCTAACCAGATATAGATCGATCGCTTTGTGTGGAAAACAGGGAAAGACCTAGCTATCTATATACAGAGAGGAATATCGATCGGTGTGCATGCATGTGAGAGATAATTAAACAACGCCCGAAGTGATGAAGAGGGGGAGGTGTGTGTGTGTGTGGGTGAGAGAGTCCTACTAGTTAACTAGAGGTAATGTACGAGTGCGAGATCGATAATAAGAGATGAGGGGGCGAGAGCGCGCTCGCGCGTGCGCGCGTGTGTGGGCTTGCACGCCTCGTACCTGGGGCATGAGGGATGGATGGTGAGAGGGGGAAGGGACTGTGTGTACATGTGTGTGTGGTAGGCAGACCTGCTAGCTAGAAGGGGTATATCGATCGGGGTGTGTGTGTGGGAAAGAGAGGGTGATGGAGAGATCTACCTAGCTTGAGAGATCATGGTAGACAGACCTGAAGAAATATATTGTGTGTGTGTGCGATGGATAATGCCGAGTGGGAGAGTGTGTGTGTGCATGCATGGACAAGAGAAAGTTAGTGGTACAACGATAAAGAGAAGATGACTGTGTGGGTGCAAAAGACTTAGTGAGATCATAATCAATATAAAAGTGAATTCAAATATTTGAATAAGAGATCATTTTTTCTTGAAACCCATGCATGCATGATATAATGGAGATATGTGGTGTGGTTTTGAATCTAGCATTCTATACTATATACACATCGAACAAGGCCAAATTGATTTGAATTTGATATACCGTTGGTAGGCATCGTTTAACCACATTTCATTCATGCATGGACAAAAATATTCAAATTGGAGATAATGGGTGGCTTTGGTAGCTAACATTTAAATGATGTGTGTGTGTTGTGTATTAAACACATTATACATATCAAACATCGTTTAGATTCCGAACATCTAGCTAGAGCATACATGTACTACGATTTGAATTCAACATAAAATGGATACACATATTTGAATTTGAGATCATATGGTACATGTAGTTCATATTTAAATGGGAATTTAGTACTATATTTAGGTCGTGTGTAGTGAAGATAATATTTAGATGATGGTATAACTAACCTGACAACAATCCCATTCAAATACGGAAAATGGCCTCAATTTTAGTCCATACGGTAGACGGTACAAATTGTTTTTTGTTGTTGTTGAGGGATGTATGAATTGATATGGTACTGTACACGGTAAGCTTGTTCTCCCGAATTTTTAAGTTGTTCATTGTTGTTTTTGAATGGCATTTGTAGTAATTCACATAGTAAAATGGGACATGACTCTCTCTTGTGTGGTGCAAATTGTTTTTTTTTACACGTTAAGCTTGTTCACCCGAAATTTCAAGCCGCGCCTTGTTGTCCCGAAATTTCAAGCTATCTCTTTGTCTCTTGTGCTGCGAAACTCCCGCCCCTTCAACCCGCGCCTTGTTATCCCGAAATTTCAACGCGCGTGAAAACTCCCCCCTCCTCCGAAATCGGTCGCGCCGCCCTGACACGCGAAATCCCCTTCTATCCCTCAATCGAAAATCCCGCCTCGACATCCCATTGTCCAAACGGGTAGGGGTACTTTCATAACTTACCCCACATTTCGGACAAGCACGTCCCTTAGCCATGGTTCCCCCCTCCCACCCCCTCCGCCCGCCCCCCCCCCCATTCATACACCGAGGCCACCAAAACCCATGAAACCCCACGCTCCTCCATCCGCCACCCGACCGCCGCCCAGCCGGATCCTCTTCCCCGATGACATCGTCCACCGCAACAGCTCGACGTCCCTCATCCACCGCACTGGATGAGGATCCGTCGTCGATCTTGTCGTTCCGCCGGTTCAGCCGCCCCGTCCTCCACATCCATGGAGCTGCCACGACGCTCACCTCGTCTATCGCGCCACCTACATTCCCACAGCGCCGTCTTCACTTGCACCACCGGAATCGCAGCACCATCACCGATTCCTCGGATGAAGCTGAGGCCTAGTCGGTGCCACCAAAGTGGTTCTACACTAATCGCTGCATTTTCTCCTTTATTGGATCTCACGGTGCTGTCGCTGCTCGATCCTGAGCCGCCATGGCGCGGCTCCATCGACGGCGGCGTCACCGGCCACTTCCTCCATGGCGTCTCTCCGCCATGGCGTTGCTCCCTCGGCGGCGGTGGCCACATCAGCAGGAGCTGCTGCTGCTGTGGCTCCGGCTGTTGCTGGCCGTGCTGCTTGATGACCCACAAGTATAGGGGATCAATTGTAGTCCTTTCGATAAGTAAGAGTGTCGAACCCAACGAGGAGCACAAGGAAATGACAAGCGGTTTTCAGTAAGGTATTTTCTACAAGCACTGAAATTATCTGTAACGAGTAGTTTGATAGCAAGATAATTTGTAACAAGTGACAAGTAGCAATAGTAACAAAGAGTGCAGCAAGGTGGCCCAATCCTTTTTATAGCAAAGGACAAGCCAGAACGATCTCTTATAATAAGCAAAGCGTACACATGGGAATTTCATCTAGTCACTTTCATCATATTTGTTTGATTCGTGTTCGCTACTTTGATAATTTGATATGTGGATGGACCAGTGCTTGGGTGCTGTTCTTACTTGAACAAGCCTCCCACTTATGATTACCCCCTCTCGCAAGCATCCGCAACTACGAAAGAAGAATTAAGATAACTCTAACCATAGCATTAAACATATGGATCCAAATCAGCCCCTTACGGAATAGCGCATAAACTAGGGTTTAAGCTTCTATCACTCTAGCAACCCATCATCTAATTACTACTCCACAATGCATTCCCTTAGGCCCAAAGATGGTGAAGTGTCATGTAGTCGATGTTCACATGACACCACTAAGAGAATCAACAATATACATATCATCAAAATATCGAACGAATACCAAATTCACATGATTACTTATGACAAGACTTCTCCCATGTCCTCAAGAACAAAACTAACTACTCACAAACCATATTCATGTTCAAGATCAGAGGGGTATTGAATAGCATAATGGATTTGAACATATAATCTTCCACCAAACAAACCAACTAGCATCAACTACAAGATGTAATCAACAGTACTAGCAACCCACATGTACCAATCTGAGGTTTTGAGACAAAGATTGAATACAAGAGATGTACTAGGTTTTGAGATGAGATGGTGGTGTTGAAGATGTTGATGAAGATTGGTCCTCCCACGATGAGAGGATCATTGCTGATGTCGATGGCTTTGATTTCCCCCTCCCGGAGGGAAGTATCCCCGGCGGAATCGCTTCGCCGGAGAGCAAAAGTGCTCCTGCCCAAGTTCCACCTCGAGACGGCGGCGCCCCATCCCAAAAGTATTCTCCTCATTTTTTCTAGGTAAAATGGGCTTATATACCAGAAAATGGGCACCGGAGACTGGCCAGGGGCCCCACGAGCCACCAGGGCGCGCCTGGGCGGGGGGGGGGGGGGGGGCGGCGGTGGCGCGCCCTGGTGCCTCGTGGGCACCTGGGTGGCCCCCTCTGGTACTTCTTTCTTCCAATATTTTTTATTTATTCCAGAATAAATCTCCGTGAAATTTCAGCTCATTTGTATATGTGCAGAATAGGTGTCGGCCCAGTGGGAACCAGGGTACCACGGCCCGTCTGCCTCTGGCCCAGAGGACCACGCTTGGGCCGGCCCCGGAGAGTGGCCCTGCCGCGGCCGCTCTGGAGGAAGCCGCCTCGTGTGGCTCCTCGCCGCCAAGCACCAGGTTGCCTCGCGAGGCCTCCTCACGAAGTAGGTTGTACGACACATGGGTGAGGACCCGCTGTCAGGATAAGGACAGCGGGGCGTGACCGAGCGCAGCTTCCATTCTGGTATTAAGGGAGCAGGGGCATCTGCTTCCCCCAATGCAGGTCCCAAAGGCTTTCCTCTTTGGTGATAGAAGATCAGGACGGATCGGCGCACCAGGACGAAGGTCATCGCCAAGCCCACCAGTGCGTCATGAAGACTACTTTATCAAGTGGAGACCACCTTTAGTCAGGATAAGCCTACGCACCTGTTCCCCTTTGAATTGCCGCCCTGTGGCTACCCTTTCCCGCTCATATTTTCGGGGAAGAGGACCAAGGCACTACAAAAGGGGCAGGGCCGCCTCCATGTAAGGGGATCGACCCATTCTCCCCAGCACCTCCTGTATCTGGAGCACGAGCTCTCCACCACAAAGCAATCCAACACAGGCAGGAGTAGGGTATTACACCGCACGGTGGCCCGAACCTGGGTAGCTCGCGCATCCCCTCCGTGTCTGGTGAGAGCCAGTGAGCCCGTCGTGTTCCCACCGTAGTCGCCGTCATGTCGTAGGTTGCCAAGCAAAGTCCCCCCAGATTTCGAATCCTAAGTTCTTGGAGAAGTTTCTTGGACGCAGATCCTAGACTCCGACATTTCGCGTGCAAGGTAGGGGGGCTTGCCGTCTTAGCGCCTTCGACCCCGACGCCAGCATCGACATGGATGACGCTGCCGCTCGCCAGGAACGCGCTGCGCTTCGAGCCGCCGCCAAGGTCCGGGCGGCCACCGCCCGTGGTGCCCCTGGACGCCGCCTCCGCGCAGTCACCGAGCCTGTTGGGGAGCGGGTGGCCTCCTCCGCCCACCCGTCGGTGAACGAGCAGGCGCACGGCCGCTCCGCTGCCACCTCCTCGCTCAGGCGTCGCCACCCTCCCGCTCCTCACGCCGCGCTGCTCATGGCGCAAGAGCTGCTGCGCTACCATCCCACCGAGGACGGCTACAACGCCTGGCTCGTGCGCATCACCGAGCTCGCCGACGCCGCGCGCGATGGCCCTCGCCCCCAAGCTACGTCGCGTGGTGTGGCCCGACAAGTTCAAGCCAGACCTCCCCCAGCGCTACGACGGCACCGCCAACCCCACGGAGTTCCTCCTGCTCTACACCATCAGCTTCTAGGCCACGAGGGGGGATGGCAGGGTCATGGCGAACTGGTTCCCCATGGCCCTCAAGGATGCTGCACACTCGTGGCTGATGAATCTCCCCGAGGCGTCCATATCCTCGTGGGAGGACCTGTGCAAGCAGTTCGTCGCCAACTTCAAGGGCACGAGCGACTGCGCCCTCACGATCAACGACTTGCGGAACGTCTGCCAGTGCCCAGGCGAGCCCCTTCGCAAGTTCATCCAGCGCTTCAGCCAGGTGCGCCACAAGATCCCGAAGGCCTCCGACGCTGCGATCGTCTCCACCTTCACCAATGGCGTAACAGACGTAAAGATGCGCGAGAAGCTCTCAGTCTAGGACGAGCTCGACTCCGCGGCAGAGCTGTTCGTCCTCGCCGACCATTGCACCAAGGCTGAGGAGGGGCGCCTCTTCCTCCACAAGGGCATCGCTGCCGAGCCTGACGCGGCAAAACCCAAGGGCAAGGACACCAAGTACAAGGGCCCTACCGTGCTCGCGGCGGAGCTGGGCCACAAGCGCAGCCGGGACTACGGCGAGGCCAAGAAGGACGGTCGCCCTTTCTACGCCTACCACAACATGAACTCCCACAGCATGGAACACTGCCACGGGCTCAAGCTGCTTCGCGAGGGCCGCACCGAGCGCTGCAAGGAGCGCGGCAAGGGCTGCGGTGCCGGCAGTGGAGGTGGCCGCTGGGGCAACAACCACAACAACAGTGCTGGTGACAACAACCGTCAGGGCTGGTAGAACTAGTCGCGGCAGGCTGACCCTCAGGCCAATGCCGGCCCAGTACGCGCCAATGACTCCCCTCCCACTGAGAACGCTAGGGGCTACCAAGAGCCCCGCAGGGTGGCCTACATCCTCGGTGGGGCCCAGGCCCCTCCATCCAACCGCTGCTTCAAGCAGTTCTTTCGGGAGGTGAACGCGGCCCTCCCGGCGCTCGAGTCCGCCGCCTGCCTAAAGTGGTCTGAGTTCCCCATCGCCTTCGACGCCAGCGACCACCCCATGTCCAGGAAGGCAGTGGGCGCCGTCCCCCTGCTGTGCACCCCCACCATCAGCAACGTCGCGGTCACCAAGACCCTCATCGATGGAGGTGCCGGCCTCAACGTGATCTCCATCGAGACCTTCGAGACGCTCCAAGTGCCCTTCGAGCGCCTGATGCCCACCAGGCCCTTCTCGGGCGTCACCGACGGCTCCACTGTCCCCCTGTGGCAGGTGCGCCTTCCCGTCACCTTCGGCACCCGCAAGAACTACCGCACGGAGTTCATCGTCTTCGATGTGGCTCACATCGGCCTGCCTTACAACGCCATCTTGGGCTACCCGGCGCTCACCAAGTTCATGGCCGCGACCCACCATGCCTACGGCCTCGTCAAGATTCCCGTCTGCAGCGATACCCTCACCGTCCGCTGCGACGAGAAGGATGCACTGCAGACCCTCGAGCACGCTTACAAGACTGCCTCCGTTGCATACCCGGCTGATGAGGACGTGCCTAGGCCTGCCGAGGAGACGCCCGTGAAGAAGAAGCCCCTGCTCTCTCAGGAGCGGGTCGAGTCCAAGAAGGCATCGCTGGATGGGGGTGAAGCAGGCCCCTCCCTCGCGCCAGAAGCGGGCCCTCCCCCAAATAGGAAGGCGCCCTCATCACCTCCCTCTGGGCGTGCCCTGGTGCATTGGCTTGGACAGCATCAGGCGCGCCCAGCCACCCGAGGGAGGTGATCGAGCACCACTCAGCCGTGCGCCGGAGCGCGCGGCCCGTCAAGCAGAAGGAACGGTGTCAGGCGCACGAGAAGCAGGAAGTCAACAAGCCCCAGGATGCTGGAACCACATGCGAAGCCCCCCACCCCAAGTCGATCGCCAGCCTCACCCCCGTCGCCAGTCCGCGCGATAGCGTGCGCATGTGCGTCGACTTCATCGCCCTCAACCAGGCTTGCCCTACAGGCCCCTTCCCTCCTCGGCACATCGCCGCGGGCTCGCCGTGGCTCGTGCGCATGCCATTCGGCCTGGAGGGTGCCGGAGCCACCTTCGCGAGGCTGATGCACATGAGCCTAGAGCCCCACATCGCAAGGAACACAGAGGTGGTTAACACTCGCCCACCGGCCCGCCGTGGCCCCACTCATGACGGAGGCGGGTGTTCCGGTACCAAACACATGGAACGCCCGCCATCACCGTAAGTTCTATCCGTGTCCCCATGGATACGAGTGACATGGAGCTGTACACGCTCTGGGGCTCTCTCTACCCACGCTGCCTCCGACACGTGAGAGCTCCCTCCCACTCTCGTGGAAGCCCCATGCTCAGCGGTGGCGGATGCCCCTTGCTCCGCGCTAGTGGCCTACTTGAGGGGCCCTCGGCCGTCACATCCTCAAGCTGACCCGTGTCGAACACGGTAGCATGTATCTTTCTGCTATGTAATGAACTTGCTTCATGCATCAGTAAGGCTTATTTCCTTCAAAACCCTGTGTGCTCGCAGCCGCAGGGCGCGCGCTCACGGTCTCACCCGTGCCTGTCACGCGAGTGGGGGCTGGGCATGGTGTCCGTGCTCGGGTCAGTCCCAGCAGCACTAAAAAACCCAAGCGACTGAGCTCTGGCTCGCGGGCCTGCTCCTGTGCACGTCACCTCTCCAGGTCCTTGGTGCTCTTGTCTCCTCGCGTAACACCCACTGGTGACCTCGCGAGCGCGCCCTGCTGCACTATTTGCAAAAAGTTGGCAGTTTCCCTGGTGCAGGATACGAAGGCCTCAGGAGCCCCCCACGGGAGGCGCCGCGAGCGGCGTCCTGCGGGCAGAAGGCCTCACGAGGGACTGTGCCTCACGAGCCGGGCCCCACGAAGGACTCGCCCTAAGCTGCACGCCTCAAAGGAGCTAAGTCTAAAGCACCCCTCGGGTCCTTTCCCTCTCGTTTCTCTCTCATGGCATCCTGATTTCCTTGGCACGAGCCGCCTGCGCGTCAAGGGGGGGACCCTGAGCATCGTGCCTCAGGGACTCCTACTAGCCCTAAGAGCCCTAGACCCTTTGGCCTGGCCGAGCGCATGCTCTGGGCATACCAGCGATGGTGTAGCCCGCCTCGGGGGCTGGGTCCCAGTGACACAGGGCACAAGGGCAATGTAAAAGCGAAATAAGGGCCTCGGGAGGAAAAATGAAAGAACCTAAATCATTAAGTACTTAACAACAAAAGTGCCGCGCAAATGTCTTCACGCCCCCTCGGGAGCTGCATCTACTCTATTACAGGAAGGTGAGCGCAGGGCCCCAGGCAGCAGAGCCACCGTCGGCGTCGTCGACTACTGGGTTGCCGTCATCACCGGACCCTTCCCCGACAGGCGCGAACCGCTCCAGCAGGCTCGCCACATGGTCCTCCACCGCCCTCGCAAGCTTGCCTTGGAGCTCCTCGGGGACCGGAGATAGCACCTGGTCGAAGTCGAAGCTGCCATCGATGCGCAGCAGATTGCTGAAGACGCGGGTAGATGCCTGGCGTAGAAGGTCGCGGCACTCAGCGTCGCGGATCTCATCCCACCGGGCGGAGCTTGCCTCCAGCCGCTCCACGAGCCTTGTGAAGAAGGCCAGGTAGCTGGCGTCGTCGGTATCTAGGGGATCCTCCACCCCCTCGACCGAGAGAGTGGCCACGGCGCTGCGAGCGCGCCCCATGAGTTCATGGAACATCTTGGAGCATTGGAGCAGCTCCCCACACCCCCGGGCTGCCTCGTCACGTGCCCACTGCGCCTCATCGCTGACCTCGTCCACCTGAGCCTGGAGGTCTTCCAGCTCATGGCGGGTCATGGCATGGAGCTCCGCCGCACTCCCCCTCTCAGCCTCCGAAGCTGCGAGCTGCCGCTTGAGCTTGGCGATTTCGGCGTCGAACTCGCCGCGCCTCTTTGTGAAGCGGTCCTCCTGCTTCTTCAAGTTGTTGGAGTAGGTTTCGGTCAGGGCCTTGGTCTTCCGTGCGACCTCGTCCTGGCCCCGCTTGTCGATCTCCGCGCTGGCATTGGCTTTCGCGAGGCGTTCCTTGTAGGTGGCCTCGCCGGCCACCACTGTACGGTCCAGGTTCTCCAGGCGCTCTCGCTCCCTCTCCTGCTCGTTGGTGGTCCGCAGGAGTTCCCGCTCCCGAATCTCCATGTCCATATCTAGGACCACCGCAATGCTCTCGTGCCGGGTGACCGCCTCCTCGTGGGAGGCAAGCCGGGCCTCGCGGGCCGCGACGCGCCTCCGCTCCAGGCGGACGTTCTCCTCCTCGGCCACGAGCTCGGCCTCTAGGGAGCTGAGGGCTTATCGGGCGTGGCGGAGAATCCCGATCCGCGACAGGATGGTGTGGCTCTCCAGGACCAGGGTCCCGGGCACGCCCGGCTTTTCCGTCTCCTCTCCCCGTGACTCTGGGGGCTCTGGAGCTGCAGCGTCATCGGATCCGCCCAGGCCCCCACCTGAGGGGACCTCATTCCCCTCCAGGCGGCCAAGATCCTCCTCGACCTCCACCTCGGCTTCCCCCATGCCACCCACTCGGCCGTACGGGGAGGGCTGGGCGCGGCCGCCTCCGGCTCGTGGCGCCCCAGTGGTCGCTCGAGGCTTGCGGCGGCCGCCGCGTCGGTGCCCTCCTCCTCCTCGGGGCGGGCTCTTCCGGAGGCACTCTTTCCCTAGCAGGGGGGAAGGCCCCCTCGGGAAGCTGGGCAGATTCCGCAGACCCCTTCTCCATGACTCTGACATGCTTCGCGGGGTTCAGTGGGGGCACCGGTGTGCCAACAGCCCCCAGCTCTCATTGACCCCCGGCCGGCTCGCCGGCATCCTCGTCTCGGGTTCCCTCCTTCTTCTTCTTCAGCGGGGAACTCCTCCTGCATAGCTGGGGATCAGGCCGCGCTGTGCAAGATGAGGCAACAGCCACAAGGAGTGCGCGGGACAAGGGGACTTACTCATTTCTGGGGACCCATTGCCTCTTCCTTAGCTTCCCTCCCGAGCGGCGGTCACTTCCGCCCCCTCAGGACTCGCTGGGGCCCCCTCCCGAGGCTCCATCGCGAGGCCCATCTAGGTCCCCTCCCGAGGCTTTGGCAGGCGGGATCGCCCTGCCAGGCGAAGGGTTCTCCACACCAAGGGTGTCGCCCATCGGGGGCGCAGACCGCAGGGGCTCGACTCGGGGCCCCCCGGCGTCGCTGCCGCCTCTGCCGGTTCCTGCCATCGACAGGCGGCGAGTCGGCTCGGAGGCCGCCGCCTCGCTCCAGGCATTGGCCGCGGCCGCCACCTTGGTGTCGTCTTCACCTCCGGGAAGTGGCTGCACCTGGATCAGATTGTCGCGGGGTCCCACATTGCCCGGGGGCACAAGCCCCCACTGATCAAACAGTGGCATGCCGGCCCGCGCATCCTCCTGGTTCCCGAAGCAGTAAATCAGAGCCGTGCTTGGCGGTGGGAACGGCGTTGCCGCGACAAGGAGAACGTTCACTAGCCCCTCCACCACCTCCGGGGCAAGGTGATCGGGGCTCAGCCTCATGGGGTCCCCCAGGCCTGAGTGGGTCCACACTGGCCGAGGACGCCTCTGAACGGGGCAATGCACTTGCGCATGAACTCCTTGACGACCATGCTCGCGGTGAGCCCGCCGGCTTGAAGCACTCGCATCCTCGCCATGACATGCCCCAGTGCGGCGTCGGTCAGCTCAGCGGGCCCCCACCCGGATCTCGGCACAGCTGGTGCCTCCGGGGTCTCGAGTAAAGGGTTGTATTGACGCGCGTCCATGTAGACCCAGCGCACCCTGAAGCCTTCCACCTCCTCGGGGATCCGCATGTCGATGATATGTGCGCGCATGCCCGCGACCATCTGGAGCGACACACAGCCCGAGCACTGATCCGCCTCGGTCAGTCGAAGGTGGAAGAATTTCTGGAGGACGGCCACGGATGGCATCACCCCCAGAAAGGCCTCGCAGAGATAGGCGAAGACGGAGAGGAGGAGGACTTAGCTCGGGTGAAGGTGCAGCGCGTGGACCTGGTAGTGGCTGAGCACGGAATTGAAGAAGTCGGAGAAGGGGGGCACCAGCCCGGCGAAGATGGTGTGGAGGAAGAACGGGAAGGTCGTACCCCCTCGCTGAGCCGTGGGGCGCGACGCCGGCCAGATCTTCGTCGCTCCGTTCTAGTTGTGGGCGCTAGCCGTCATCGGCCGCACCTTGTCCAGGCCCTCCTCAATGAGGATCACGGATTTCAGCAGTGCGGGCCCCGGCCCCGGCGGCGCCGACGACCCCGGCTCAGCGGTTTTCTTCTTCCCTTTCTCGCCTGGGGCCATGGCGGAGGAGAGATTGGAAGTTGGTGGAGGAAGAACCAAGGGGCTGCTCGCGCGAGACGAAGGACGAGATGGGGACGAAGAGCAATGACGTGCCAGCGCCCCACGCTGGCAGGCTTTATCGCCAGGACGGTGGTTCCCGAGGCGTCGTGGGGAGTGGGTGCGCCTCGCCCCCGAAAATGCCGCCACGCATCACCTCTTGGCCCGGCAGCTAAATGGGCCCCGCGTCGTTTCGTCCCTAACAGGAGGAACATGTGTGCCGCAGGCCCGGGCGCTACTATTGGCCCAGTGGGAACCAGGGTACCACGGCCCGTCTGCGTCTGGCCCAGAGGACCACTCTGGGGCTGGCCCAGGAGAGTGGCCTTGCCACAGCCGCTCCGGAGGAAGCCGCCTCGCGAGGCCTCCTCACGAAGTAGGTCGTACAGTGCCAGCCACGGGGCTCCACGCCCAGCACATGGGTGACGACCCGCTGTCAGGATAAGGACAGCGGGGCATGACCGAGCACAGCTTCCATTCTGGTGTTAAGGGAGCAGGGGCATCTGCTTCCCCCAAAGCAGGTCCCAAAGGCTTTACTCTTTGGTGATAGAAGATCAGGACGGATCGGCGCGCCAGGAAGAAGGTCATCGCCAAGCCCACTAGTGCATCACGAAGACTACTTTATCAGGCGGAGACCGCCTTTAGTCAGGATAAGCCTGCGCACCTATTCCCCTTTGAATTGCCGCCCTGTGGCTACCTTTTCCCGCTCATATTTTCGGGGAAGAGGACCAAGGCACTACAAAAGGGACAGGGCCGCCTCCATGTAAGGGGATCGACCCATTCTCCCCTGCACCTCTTGTATCTGGAGCATGAGCTCTCCACCACAAAGCAATCCAACACAGGCAGGAGTAGGGTATTACACCGCACGGTGGCCCAAACCTGGGTAGCTCGCGCGTCCCCTCCGTGTCCGGTGAGAGCCAGCGAGCCCGTCGTGTTCCCGCCGTAGTCGCAGTCATGTCGTAGGTTGCCAAGCAAAGTCCCCCAGAGTTCGAATCCTAAGTTCTTGGAGAAGTTTCTTGGACGCAGATCCTAGACTGCGACAATAGGTATCTCTGACGTAGCTTTTTTAGGTCCAGAATTCCAGCTGCCGGCAATCTCCCTCCTTATGTAAATCTTGCATATTAAGAGAGAAAAGGCATTAGAATTGCTCCACAAAGTGTTATATTGATTAAAAACACTATAAATAACAGTAGTAAAACATGATGCAAAATGGACGTATCAACTCCCCCAAGCTTAGACCCCGCTTGTCCCCAAGCGAAAGCCGATATCGATAATCATGTCCACATGTTTAGAAAGAGAGGTGTCAATAAAAACAAAATACAGACATAGTAGCATCACGATCATTATTATAACAGCAATATTCATTATCATAAAACTTCTCATGAGGAAGTAACAATTCATCACAATAACAAAGTATAAGGCATAAACTTTCTTGAAAACTAACAAACTATGTTCTCAGTCAACAATGCAATTGCAACTCATCATATTTTTAGGAAGGGTCTCATGTAGGAGCTTTTTAGCAAGTCCACATACTGAACCATCATTTAGTCTTCTTTGATTGCTAAAGCTCACAACATATATATGGAGCAAAAAGTTTCATCCAGACACATAGAAAGATTGGGGCTTATAATTTCGCCTCCCAACTTATTCACCTTAAGGGTAATGTCAACAATAATAACTCATGATCACTCATATCCAACTGGATATATATGCCTAGATCTTCCCCACCACATGATGCTTGCAAAAGAGAAAAATAAAAAGGAATAGAGGAGAACACTATTGACTCTTGCATAAAAAGTAAATACATAAAAGTAAAGATAGGCCCTTCGTAGAGGGAAGCAGAGGTTGTCATGCGCTTTTTGTTGTTGGATGCACAAGCTCTTAATGCAAAGTAACATCACTTTATATTGTCCCTTGTGATAGCAACCTTTATTATGCAGGCTGTCGCTTTTATTTCTTTACCATCACAAGTTCGTACAAAGCTTATTTTCCCTTACAATTAAAGTTCATACATATTTAGAGGCAATTTTTATTGCTTTTTGCACCGATGACAACTTACTTGAAGGATCTTATTCAATCCATAGGTAGATATAGTGGACTCTCATGACATGAAACTGAGTTTAAGGGTTTTTGATGCACAAGTAGTATCTCTACATGGTGCGGATTTTTGGCTAGCAAAGATATTGAGCAAGCACCACATGTTGAAGGATCGATGACAATATAGCTTCTATGTGAATAGAAGCAAACATAATTCATTACATTGTCTTCCTTGTCCAACGTCAACAATTTGACATAAAATACTTAATGGGGGCTCACAATCATAAAAGATGTCCAAGATAGTGTATTTGCATGTGAATCTTCTCTTCCCTATCAATTTTTCATGAATTGCATCATTGACCAATGTTATGCTTGTTAACTTTCAATAAATCTTACCACTTATATTTTTCTTTATGTAATGTCATTACTTTCCATAAGATTATCATATGATCTTTTTCATTATTTTCATTGCTAGGATTGAAACATAAAAGTAAAGAAGCAAAAACTCAAACTACTCTTTATTATATAACTCTCAACTCAATTACATAGATAGATAGATCACGAAACTAGCACTCGAAAATAGATCATACTAAACTTTTATTCAACTAAATCATGAAATAACTAAGGATCGAACTAAAATAGGTAAAGATAATAAAAGTGATGGTGATACAATACCGGGGCACCTCCCCCAAGCTTGGCACAAGCCAAGGGGAGTGCCCATACCCATGTACACAAGTTTCCTTCTTCGGTGATGGTGGCGGTGATGAAGTGGTGGGCTTGTCCTCCGGCTTCCATGGCATAGGTTCCGCGTCATAAAAAGATGAACGAGTCTCCGGAGTCCTGAAACTTGCAGCTAAACGCATACCTTTGAATCTTGCCTCATACTCAAAATTTTGGTATTGAAGATCATAGATTTGGCCTTGGAGATAGTCGATTCGTTCATTGAGCTTGAAGATGATGTCCCCCATCGATTGGCCATGCACCTTGTGATCGCGGGTGAATTTCGTAATCATGGAGTGGTTGGCGCTGAGTCCAAATTCTACCATCCCTTGGCACTTGAAGATCTCCTGCTCCACCGCTTCGAGCCTAGCCTCCACGCTCCTGGTCTTCTTGGGTCCTTGAACATCCTGGATGTGAAGCACCCCCTCACGCATCTCGATGGCTTGAGGGTGTTTCATCACCTCCGGTAGGTAGGGATTGATGACCTTCTCGTAGAACTTGTCCTTGGAAGAGCTTGGTGGAGCCATAGCGATCTAGATCTGTCAGAAAAATAGCACGAAACAAGAACAGAGGAGATTTCTGCGATACGGTGGTCAAAATGTCCGGGAGTATATATAAAGAATTTTTATCTTGCAAAACAAGTATTCCAGAAGAAAACGGAGTCAGGAAGGCCCACGAGGGGCGCACGAGCCACCAGGGCGCGCCTGGGGAGGTGGCGCGCCCTGGTGCCTCGTGTGCACCTCGTGGGTCCCCTCGGCTGTTTCTTATTTTTGTATTTTTTCTAATTTTCTAAAACTGACAGAAAGTATTTTTATGGAATTTTTGGAGTCGGTTTACTTACCGTATCACGTACCTCTTCCTTTTTAGGGTTCTAGAGTGTTCTGGATGGTCTCTCTTATGTATTCCTCTGGTGTCATTGTTTCAATAATATTAGTTTCAACATTAATGGGAGTACCTGAAATATAATGCTTAATTCTTTGCCCATTCACCACTCTCAGATTAGTACCTTCAGAGTTGTTTATTTTGATGGCTCCGGAGCGATAAACTTCTTCGATGATATACGGTCCTTCCCATTTAGAGAGAAGTTTTCCTGCAAAGAATCTCAAACGAGAATTGTACAATAGAAGTTGCTCACCCACTTTAAACTCCTGTTTTTGAATTCTTTTATCATGCCATCTTTTAACTTTTGTTTTAAACAAATTGGCATTTTCATAAGCTTGGGTTCTCCATTCATCTAATGAGCTAATATCAAATAACCTCTTTTCACCAGCAAGTTTAAAATCATAATTGAGTTCTTTAATTGCCCAATATGCTTTATGTGCTAACTCAAGAGGTAAATGACATGCTTTTCCATAAACCATTGTATAAGGAGACATACCCATAGGATTTTTATAAGCAGTTCTATAAGCCCATAATGCATCATCAAGTTTCTTAGACCAATTCTTTCTGGACCTATTGACGGTTTTTTGCAAAATTAAATTTATTTCTCTATTGCTCAATTCGACTTGACCACTAGATTGAGGGTGACAGGGAGATGCAATTCTATGGTTGACATCATATTGAGCAAGCAGTTTACGGAATGCACGATGAATAAAATGTGAACCACCATTAGTCATTAAATATCTAGGGACTCCGAACCTCGGGAAAATAACTTCTTTAAGCATTTTAATAGAAGTGTTATGATCAGCACTACTAGTTGGCATAGCTTCTACCCACTTAGTAACGTAATCAACAACAACTAAAATATGAGTATACCCATTGGATTTAGGAAAAGGTCCCATATAATCAAATCCCCAAACATCAAATGGTTCAATAGCAAGTGAATAATTCATAGGCATTTCCTGACGTCTACTAATATTACCAATTCTTTGACATTCATCACAAGATAAGACAAACTTACGAGCATCCTTGAAAAGAGTAGGCCAATAAAAACCAGATTGTAATACCTTGTGTGCAGTTCTGTCTCCCGCATGGTGTCCTCCATAAGCCTCGGAATGACACTTCCGTAGGATTTGTTCCTATTCATGCTCAGGCATACAACGTCTAATAATACCATCTACTCCTTCTTTATAAAGATGTGGGTCATCCCAGAAGTAATGTTTAAATCAAAGAAGAACTTTTTCTTTTGTTGGTATGTGAAACTAGGTGGTATAAATTTAGCAACAATATAGTTAGCATAGTCTGCGTACCAAGGAGTATTATGGGAAGCATTTATGATAGCTAATTGTTCATCAAGAAAATCATCATTAATAGGAAGTGGGTCATCAAGAACATTTTCCATTCTAGACAAATTATCTGCTACGGGATTCTCAGCTCCCTTTCTATCAATAATATGCAAGTCAAATTCTTGTAGGAATAGAACCCACCTAATGAGTCTAGGTTTAGCATCTTTCTTTTCCATAAGATATTTAATAGTAGCATGATCGGTGTGAACAGTTACTTTAGAATGAACTATGTAAGATCTAAATTTATCACATGCAAACACAACTGCTAGAAATTCTTTCTCAGTAGTAGCATAATTTCTTTGAGCACTGTCTAGAGTTTTACTAGCATAATGGATAACATTTAATTTCTTATCAACTCTCTGTCCTAGAATAGCACCAATAGCATAATCACTAGCATCACACATAATTTCAAAAGGCAAGTTCCAATCAGGTGGTTGAACAATAGGTGCAGTGGTTAAGGCTTTCTTAATTATTTCAAAGGCTTCTACACAATCATCATCAAAAACAAATGGAACATATTTTTGCAAAAGATTAGTAAGAGGCCTAGAAATTTTAGAGAAGTCTTTAATAAACCTCCTATAGAAACCAGCATGACCAAGGAAACTTCTTATACCTTTAATATCTTTAGGACAAGGCATTTTCTCAATTGCATCAATCTTAGCCTTATCAACTTCAATACCTCTTTCAGAAATTTTATGCCCCAAGACAATACCTTTATTCACCATAAAGTGGCACTTCTCCCAATTCAAGACAAGATTAGTTTCTTCACATCTCTGTAAAACTCGATCAAGGTTGCTTAAGCTGTCATCAAAAGAAGTTCCGTAAACGGAAAAATCATCCATGAAAACCTCAACAATCTTTTCACTAAAGTCAGAGAATATAACAGTCATACATCTTTGAAAGGTAGCAGGTGCATTGCATAAACCAAAAGGCATACGTCTATAAGCATAAGTTCCAAAAGGACAAGTAAAGGTGGTTTTCTCTTTGGTCGGCTTGTGATACAGGTATTTGAGAGAAACCAGAATATCCATCAAGAAAGCAAAAGTGTGTATGCTTGGACAATATTTCTAACATTTGATCAATAAAAGGTAAGGGGTAATGATCTTTTCTAGTGGATTTGTTTAATTTTCTAAAATCAATTACCATCCTATAACCAGTTACAATTCTTTGTGGAATGAGTTCATTTTTATCATTAGGAACAACGGTAATACCTCCTTTCTTACGGACACAATGAATGGGACTTACCCATCTACTATCAGCTATGGGATAGATTATACCAGCTTCTAGAAGCTTTAATATTTTGGTTCTTACCACCTCTTTCATCTTAGGATTTAATCGTCCTTGGTGGTCGACAACTGGTTTAGCATCACGCTCCATATTAATTTTGTGCTGACATAGAGTGGGGCTAATGCCCTTATGATCACCAAGAGTATATCCAATAGCAGCGCGGTGCCTTGTCAGAGTTCTTAGTAATCTCTTTTCTTCATGCTCTGAAAGGTTAGAACTAATAATAACAGGATATATCTTATTTTCATCTAGATAAGCATATTTCAATGTATCAGGCAATTGCTTCAATTCAAATACAGGATCACCCTTAGGTGGAGGAGGGCCTGCAAGAGTTTCAACAGGCAAATTGTGTTTAAGGATAGGAGGTTGATCAAAGAACATCCTATCTATTTTATTTCTTTCATTCATGTGCATATCATTTTCATGGTCTAGCAAATATTGTTCAAACGGATCAGTAGGAGGTACGGCAATAGAAGCAAGACCAATAATTTCATCTTTACTAGGCAATTCTTTATCATGAGGTTGTCTACGAAACTTGGAGAAATTAAACTCATGAGACATACCACCAAAATTAACACTAACAATTTCTTTAGGGCAATCAATCTTGGCATTAACAGTGTTCAAGAAAGGTCTACCAAATATAATGGGACAAAAATTATCTTGTGGAGAACCAAGGACTAGAAAATCAGTAGGGTATTTTATTTTTCCACAAAAGACTTCAACATCTCTAACGATCCCAAGCGGTGTAATGGTATCTCTGTTTGCAAGCTTAATAGTAACATCAATGTCCTCTATTTCAACAGGTGCAATGTCATTCATAATTTCTTGATATAAGGTAAATGGAATAGCACTCACACTAGCACCCAAATCACATAAGCCATGATAACAATGATCTCCTATTTTAACAGAGACAACAGGCATGCCTACTACAGGTCTGTTTTTTATCTTTAGGGTCCGGTTTAGCAATTCTAGCTGCTTCATCACAGAAGTAAATAACATGCCCATCTATATTATCGACCAAGAGATCTTTAACCATAGCAACATTAGGTTCAACTTTAATTTGTTCAGAGGGTCTAGGTGCTCTAATATTACTTTTGTTAACCACAGTTGAAACTTTAGCATGTTCCTTAATCCTAACAGGAAAAGGTGGTTTCTCAATATTAACCAGTAGGCACAACTGGATCAACATGGTAAACAATTGTTTCTTCTTTAACACTAATGGGTTCCTCAATCTTTTCTTTAACAGGGGGATGATATTTAAACCACTTCTCCTTAGGGAGATCAACATGAGTAGCAAATGAGTCACAAAAGGAAGCTACTATCTCAGAGTCAAGTCCATATTTAGTGCTAAACTTATGAAAAGCATCGGTATCCATAAAAGATTTAACACAATCAAACTCAAGTATTATACCTGACTCATTACCTTTGTCGAGTTCCCAATCTTTAGAGTTGTGTTTAATTCTTTCCAGAAGATCCCATCTGAATTCAATAGTTTTCTTCATAAAGGAGCCAGTCGAAGAAGAATCGAGCATGGTTTGATCATCATGAGAAAGCCGAGCATAAAAATTCTGTAAGATAATTTCTCTTGAGAGCTCATGATTGGGGCATGTGTACATCATGTACTTAAGCCTACCCCAAGCTTGAGCAATGCTCTCTCCTTCACAAGGCCAAAAATTATATATATAATTCCGATCACGATGAACCAAATGCATAGGATAAAATTTCTGGTGGAATTCCAGTTTCAATCGGTTCCGGTCCCATGTATCAGTATCATCACATAGCCTATACCATGTCAATGCCTTTCCCTCCAAAGATAAAGGGAATACTTTCTTCTTAACTCCATCTCCGGATAAACCTGCAAGCTTAAACAATCCACAAATTTCATCCACATAGATCAAGTGCATATAAGGATGTATTGTTCCATCTCCTGCATAAGGATTAGCTAGCAGTTTCTCTATCATACCCAAAGGAATCTCATAACAAATATTTTCAGTATGTGTAGTAGGTTGAGGAGCAACTATTTGTGCTTCCGGTCGAGGTGAAGATACCCCGAACAAACCCGTCAAAGGATTACTTTCCATAGTGACAAATGACAGTAAATTTCAGCACGTAATATAAATGTTTCCTTACCAAATTCCACTCACCAAAGGTGCTTCACTCCCCAGCAACGCCGCCAGAAAAGATTATTGATGACCCACAAGTATAGGGGATCAATCGTAGTCCTTTCGATAAGTAAGAGTGTCGAACCCAACAAGGAGCAGAATGAAATGACAAGCGGTTTTCAGCAAGGTATTTTCTGTAAGCACTAAAATTATCGGTAACGAGTAGTTTGATAGCAAGATAATTTGTAACAAGTGACAAGTAGCAATAGTAACAAAGAGTGCAGCAAGGTGGCTCAATCCTTTTTATAGCAAAGGACAAGCCAGAACGATCTCTTATAATAAGCAAAGCGTTCTCGAGGACACATGGGAATTTCATCTAGTCAATTTCAGCATATTTGTTTGATTCGCATTCGCTACTTTGATAATTTGATATGTGGGTGGACCAGTGCTTGGGTGCTGTTCTTACTTGAACAAGCCTCCCAATTATGATTACCCCCTCTCGCAAGCATCCGCAACTATGAAAGAAGAATTAAGATAACTCTAACCATAGCATTAAACTTATGGATCCAAATCAGCCCCTTACGGAATAGCGCATAAACTAGGGTTTAAGCTTCTGTCACTCTAGCAACCCATCATCTAATTACTACTCTAGAATGCATTCCCTTAGTCCCAAAGATGGTGAAGTGTCATGTAGTCGACGTTCACATGACACCACTAAGAGAATCAACAACATACATATCATCAAAATATCGAACGAATACCAAATTCACATGATTACTTATGACAAGACTTCTCCCATGTCCTCAAGAACAAAAGTAACTACTCACAAACCATATTCATGTTCAAGATCAGAGGGGTATTGAATAGCACAATGGATCTGAACATAAAATTTTCCACCAAATAAACCAACTAGCATCAACTACAAGATGTAATCAACACTACTAGCAACCCACAGGTACCAATCTGAGGTTTTGAGACAAATATTGAATACAAGAGAGGAATTAGGGTTTGAGATGAGATGGTGCTGTTGAAGATGTTGATGAAGATTGGTCCTCCCACGATGAGAGGATCGTTGGTGATGTCGATGGCTTCGAATTCCCCCTCCTAGAGGGAAGTATCCCCGGCGGAATCGCTCCGCCGGAGAGCAAAAATGCTCCTGCCCAATTTCCGCCTCGAGAAAGCGGCGCCCCGTCCCAAAAGTCTTCTCCTCATTTTTTCTAGGGCAAATGGGCTTATATACCAGAAAGTGGGCACCGGAGGCTGGCCAGGGGCCCCACGAGGCACCAGGGCGCGCCTAGGGGGGTGGCGCGCCCTGGTGCCTCATGGGCACCTGGGTGGCCCCCTCTGGTACTTCTTTCTTCCAATATTTTTTATTTATTCCAAAATAAATCTCCGTGAAATTTCAGCTCATTTGGAGATGTGCAAAATAGGTATCTATGACATAGCTTTTTCAGGTCCAGAATTCCAGCTGCCGGCAATCTCCCTCCTTATATAAATCTTGCATATTAAGAGAGAAAAGCATTAGAATTTCTCCACAAAGTGTTATATTGATTAGAAACACTATAAATAATAGTAGCAAGACATGATGCAAAATGGACGTATCACTGCTGCTGCTCCGGTTCTCGCTCGCGCTGCTGCTCTACTCTTGCTCGTACTGCTGCTGCACCAGCAGCAGCTCCGACACTCGCTCACGCTCCTGCTGCTGCTACGGCTCTCGCACGCGCTGATGCTCCAGGTGCTGCTACTGCTGCACGACCAGCTGCCTTGGCTGCTCTCTGGTAGTACGTTCCCTGCTGGAGTGGCTGCCGATTTAGATCACTGCTTCTCTGCCACTAATGCTCGAGCGGCCAAAACGACTAGTGCATTGCTTCTCTGCTACTACTGCGTTCAGTTCCGACAGTAAAATTCAGTTTCGAGAGTACATTTCAGTTTCGACAGTAAAATTCAGTTTCGACAGTTAAATTCAGTTTCGACAGTTAAGTTGAGAGGCGAGCGGTTGATGTCTTTTAAATCTAGCACTTTTTGGTGATGTATTTTACATCATCTATTGGTGATGCTATTAGAATCCCACTTCAGGTTACCATTGTCTCTCTTGTCCTGCTTCAGCCTCGCTGTCGTACACCTCACCGGAGCTGGTCCAATGAAAAAACCGTCCATCACAGCAGAGTAGTACCCTCGGCTCCATCTGCAGATGCCTAAGATCTTCTTCCCCGCCTCCAATAGCCACATCAGTAGCAGCATCCTCAGCAACCAACCCAATGATGCTGAGATCGACATGGCTTCGCCAAAAAGGTTGTACACTTGTTGCAACGCTTTTTTAATCTACATGTAATTTATATTATCCACTGAGCACACATAGTAATGAGAAATACGAATAGTTTCTCCTATATGACAAGTACTGAGGTACTAGGCAAGTTAACTATCCGTGATGGACTCTCTCGAAAGGCATCATTATTTATTTCTGCACGTTGGAGCTGTGCATGTGTAGATGGGCCTGGGAGTTGAGCTAGTAGGGCATTGGGCTGGGTCCAAAGTAGTAGAAGTAGTACAAAAACATTTTTGGAGTGTAGGCTTTTGCCTGTTCAAGCCTGCCTACTAGAATGGACACTGGTTGAAAGGAAAGGTGAAGGAAAGACATAGGAATTGGAAAGTTTCCTATGGTACTACTATTCATTCATTTGGTTCAAAGGAATGGAGCAAGGGAAAACTGTAGGATTTTTTCCTTTAGTGTCTCTTTCAAAGAAAATCCATAGGGATTTTAATATCCACTCGGCCCTCCTTTTCAAATTCCTATTCATGAAGAACAAGACTAAGTGATAGTAGCATAATCGCATTATAACTGTACATTTTCATGTGGTTTGACTTTAATATGACCATGCTTCTTTGCATTTCAGTGATCTTCCAATCCCTGTGAACCAAACACCCAGATTGACAGAAATCCTGTGTTAGCAAATGCTCTGTTTTGCACGTGCATTCCTATCCTATTCCTGTGTATTTCCTATCCCTACATTTTTAGAATCATCCAATTCAAATGAGACTTTACATAATTATACTTCTGATACAGATAGGTGTCAAAGAAAACTTTGTGTGGTTTGTTCTGCTCCTGCCGCGCCATCGTCCGCCCCAGCTGAGCTGCTCCAATGACGGAAGCATCCACCGCAGCAGAGATCCCCCCTCCAGACCATCTTTCGCCGCCTCAGATCTTCTTCCCCGCTGCCGGCAGCCACCACCACTGCATTACCATCATCAACTGAGGAGATGACATTGAGGACTCCACGGGTCCGCAAGAGAGGTTGCACTCTTTCATGTCTGCTTACGTTATGCATCGCTTAATATTACCTGCTACATTATCATCCTGTTCACCTCTTAGACTCCGAGTCAGGTCCAAACTAATAATAAAATGTGAGTTTTTAAATGGTTGTGGGGTACAAATCGGGGCAGCAACAAATAGTATCTCTGTCTACTATCTGCTTAATCTCGGGTGTCTACTATGTGTTTGATGTTCGGTGGGAAACAAACTGTAAAGGAGCCATTACCTTTATTTTTTAACTGAAGCTATTACCTGCCTGCTATCATTGGTTTGGGTCTATCTACTGGTTGCTACCATCACTCTGGATTTCTGCATGCATTCCTTACATAATCTTACTATGTTTTATTCCTATGCATGTCAGTTATTGTACACAATGGTACTGCACATGTAGAGCAAAAGAGAATAGCCTTGCGTGGCAATATAATGTCATGCAGACATCGCTCCATGGTGGCCGTAATGGCAGCCCCCTTTCCCCCCATTCCAGATTGTAATCAAGAGGAAGATAACTGTTCAGAGGGGGATTCCGAGGGAGCAGACCACTCCTATTTACCTCCCGAGGTCTTTGCTCTCACTTGGCATGCTGATGTTGGTCATATCATGCATATGGCGCCTTGCATTGCTTATTTTACACATCATATATGTCATCTGCTTAGTTTAAACATGTTTTGTGTGAATGCCATCTGTTTAGTTTCTATATCATATATGTGAATTATGCAATGCCATCTTGTTTAGCCAGGCATCATATATGGGAATTTTGCAATTCCATCCTGTTTAGCCAGTCATCATATATGTGAATTATATCATGCCATCCTTTTTGTTCATTACGTATTGCATTTGCAACAATGTTAGTACATTCAACTACTCTTCCTGTGCATCAGCCATTTGACACGGTGATGGAAAAATCTGGAGTGAAAACAAGGTCTTCTGAGCAGACAGTGCTATCTGACGAAGTGCATATCTTGTCGGTTACAGATAGCTCCTCGGAGGAGGATTCAGAGACAGATGACCAGTCGTATTTTCCCCCAAGGTGTATGCTCTAACTTGGCAGGGATATATTGCTCATATCATGCATATGGTGTCTTGCATTGCTATGTCATTTGCTTAGTTTAGAAATGCTTTGTGTGAATGCCATCTGTTTAGTGTCTAATTACCATAAATGTGAATTATGCAATGCCATCTTGTTGCAAGGCATTATATATGTGAATTATGCAATGCCATGCTGTTTAGCCAGGCATCATATGTGTGAATTATATCATGTCATCCTTTTTTTGTATAACGTATTCCATTTGGCGACAATGTTTGTTTATTCAACTACTCTTCCCGTGCATCAGCCATTTGAATCGGTGATGGAAAAATCTGGAGTGAAAACAAGGTCTTTTGAGGAGACAATGCTACCTGCTGAAGCAAATATCTTGCTGGTTACAGATAGCTCCTCAGAGGTGGATTCAGAGACAGATGACCAGTCCTATTTTCCCCATGAGGTGTATGCTCAAACTTGGCAGGGTTTGATGACCCACAAGTATAGGGGATCAATCGTAGTCCTTTCGATAAGTAAGAGTGTCGAACCCAACGAGGAGGAGAAGGAAATGACAAGCGGTTTTTAGCAAGGTATTCTCTACAAGTACTGAAAGTAGCGGTAACAGATAGTTTTGATAGCAAGATAATTCGTAACAAGTAACAAGTAGTAACGATAACAAAAAGTGCAGCAAGGTGTCCCAATCCTTTTTGTAGCAAAGGACAAGCCGGAACGAACTCGTATAATAAGCAAAGCGTTCTCAAGGACACATGGGAATTTCATCAAGTCACTTTTATCATGTTTGTTTGATTCGCGTTCGCTACTTTGATAATTTGATATGTGGGTGGACCGGTGCTTGGGTGCTGTTCTTACTTGAACAAGCCACCCACTTATGATTACCCCCTCTCGCAAGCATCCGCAACTACGAAAGAAGAATTAAGATAACTCTAACCATAGCATGAAACATATGGATTCAAATCAGCCCCTTACAGAATAGCGCATAAACTAGGGTTTAAGCTTCTATCACTCTAGCAACCCATCATCTAATTACTACTCCACAATGCCTTCCCTTAGGCCCAAAGATGGTGAAGTGTCATGTAGTCGACGTTCACACGACACCACTAAAGGAAGCAACAACATACATATCATCAAAATATCGAACGAATACCAAATTCACATGATTACTTATGACAAGACTTCTCCCATGTCCTCAAGAACAAAAGTAACTACTCACAAATCATATTCATGTTCAAGATCAGAGGGATATTGAATAGCATTAAGGATCTGAACATATAATCTTCCACCAAATAAACCAACTAGCATCAACTACAAGATGTAATCAACACTACTAGCAACCCACAGGTACCAATCTGAGGTTTTGAGACAAAGATTGAATACAAGAGATGAACTAGGGTTTGAGATGAGATGGTGCTGGTGAAGATGTTGATGAAGATTGGTCCTCCCACGATGAGAGGATCGTTGGTGATGTCGATGGCTTGGATTTCCCCCTCCCGGAGGGAAGTATCCCCGGCGGAATCGCTCCGCCGGAGAGCAAAATAGCTCCTGCCCAGGTTCCGCCTCGAGATGGCGGTGCTTCGTCCCGAAAGTCTTCTTATGATTTTTTTTGTAGGGCAAATGGCTTCATATAGCAGAAGGAGAGGGCCAGAGGCCAGCTGTGGGCCCCACAAGGCATCAGGGCACGCCTAGGGGGGGCGTGCCCTGTTGCCTTGTGGGCAACTGGTGGGTCCCCTCTAGTATTTATTTTCTCCAGTATTTTTTATATATTCAATAAAAAATCTCTGTGAAATTTCAGGTTAATTGGAGCTCTGTAGAATAGGTATCTCTGATGTGGCTATTTCAGGTCCAGAATTCCAGCTGCCGGCATTCTCCCTCTTCATGTAAATCTTGCAAATTAAGAGAGAAAAGGCATAAGACTTGTACCATAAAGTGAAATAATGATCAAAAACATAATAAATAGTAGTAGGAAATCATGATGTAAATTGGACGTATCAGGGTTATATTACTCATATCATGCATATGTTGTTTTGCTTTGCTTAGTTTGGTCATCATATACACAATATTGAATGCCATCTGCTTAGGTTAGACATCATATATGCGATTGCCATCTGCTTACTTGCTTAGTATATAAATCATATATGTGAATTATATCATGCCATCATGTTTACATAGATAGCATGTATGTGAATTATGGCATGCCAACCTATTTAATAAAGACATCATGTAGTTATATCATCTCATCCTGTTTACATAGTCATCATATTTTGAATTATGTCATTTTTATTCGTGAATTATATCATGCCATCATGTGTGACGCCCCCAACTCAACCGTGCACTAATCATACACGCAAATGCGCACGATCAAGCCTAGGGACTCACGGGAAGATATCACAACACAACTCAAGACACAAAATAAAATAATACAAGCTTTATATTACAAGCCAGGGGCCTCGAGGGCTCAAATACATAAGCTCAAGATACACAAGAGTCAGTGGAAGCATCATTATCTGAGTACAGACATAATTAGACAAGTCTGCCTTAAGAAGGCTGAGCAAAACAACGACATCTAGATCAAAAAGGCACAGGCCTCCTGCCTGGGAGCCTCCTAAACTACTCCTGGTCGTCGGTCTCCACGTAGTAGAAGGCACCATCGGGGTAGCAGTAGTCATCGACGGGGTCAGCTGGCTCCGGGACTCCCTCATCTGATCGTAGCAACCGGGTATGGGGAAAAAGAGGTAGCAAAGCAACCGTGAGTAATCATCCAAAGTACTCGCAAGACTTACATCAGAACTATGCTAAGTATGCATCGGTATCAAATGAAGGAGCTGCATCTGTGGACTAGACTGCCGAAATGCTAGAATAGAGGGGAAGGCCTAGCCTATCGACGACTAGCATCTTGCCGCGTCTTGCAGCATTAGAAGAGTGTAGATTAGCATATAACAAAGTAATAAGTATATAGTAGCAAAGCCCAGAGATCCTTCCTCGACACCCTGCGAGAAAGCGATCCCGGAGCTAACATATTAATTAAAGTATCACAAGTATCCAGTTCAAGTTGTAGTAGATCGGGATACAACACTGAGTGTCCTGTTACCGTGGACACAGCTATTCGAATAGATAACTTCCCTGCAGGGGTGCACTACTGTTACCCAACACGCTCAATTAACTCTGGCCCGACACACTTGTCTTGGTCATGCCCGGCCTCGGCAGATCGACACGACGTAGTCCTACCTAGGCTCCGCAGAGAGGTCCCCGCCGGTCTACATCCTAAGCACTCAGGGGTCTTGGGCCCATCGTCCTTTGCACTCCGGGTCGTTGTGTCGCGGGTCGGAGTCCAAGCACCACCTCAGTCCTGGATGGCCTTGTCCCGACCGGCTCACAATGCTGAACTGGACGTCTGACAGAGCTTTCGGATGATACATACGGCGCCGAGGGCCCCATTAAACCATTATCCCGCGTGGTGGTAGTGCGTATAGGCTAGTGGCCAACTCAGATCAAATACCCAAATCCGTTAGTGAATTATTAGGAGCTCGCGGAGACGACCAGTGCTTCGGCCATTCCGACTAGGTATCTCGCCGACCACGACCAGGGACTAGGCCCACCTCTCTCCTAGGTAGTCTCCGCCTGCCCTGTCGCTCCGACTACAGTGTAAGTTCCGTGTCGGCTGTCGGGACAAGTCCCGAGCTACCACCACATCCTGGGTGGTACCGCTAACAGCCAGCCGCCACATGACTCTCTCGCGGGTACCCTTGGGGTCGACCCGACTTCAACATTATCTCGCGGGTGCTCTTGGAGACGACCCATCTTTAATAACGGTCTGAGGTGAAGGTCAAAGTACCCGTGTATCCATAACATCATGGGGAATCCGAGGAATCACCCTCGATGGATTCCCACTCGATGTAACCGTCAAGGTGAACTTAGAGGAATCACCCTCGATGGGTTCACACTTGAGGAGCTGCACGACAGAGGCCTCATCGGAGGTGGTGAAAGAGGAATCACCCTCGGTAACCCACAACCGACTAGCTACGCTACAGAGATATCATCAGGAGTGAGGTAGGAGGTATCACCCTCGGCTCTTGATAGTAGCTGTGCAGAGTCGTACAACTAAGGGGGTGTGCGGTGATGTGTCGGTCTCTGCACATCGATCACGTTGATTGAAACATCCGGAAGCAAAGCATGGCAACACGGACAAGGGTGCGGGGCCACTGATGGATCACTAACCAACCTATACTAAGCATTTAGGATAGCAGGTAAGGTATCAACAGCAGGTTACAAAACAGGCTATGCATCAGAATAGGAGCAATCAAATACAGTAGCAAAATCTAATGCAAGCACGAGAGAGAAGGAATGGGCGATATTGGAATGATCAAGGGGGTTTGCTTGCGTGGAAGCTCTGCTGAAAATGAAGAAGGGTCGTCGGTGACGTAGTCGTACTCAGGAGCAGCGTCGGTCTCGGGGTCTACTGGAGAGAAGAGGGGGAAGAAATAATAAATATAAAGCAAACACAAATGCAACACAGATGCCTGACATGGCAATATGCTGCTCTAGGGGTGACCTAACGCAGTGCTACATGTTACAGACGGAGCGGGAAAATATCTGGGAATATTTTCCTGGCTTTGGGCAATTATCGGATAGACGATCCGGAGGGGAAGGTTCCATGTTTGCAGTGTTGGAGGCATGTGACAGATATGTGGATGGCATATTCGGATTCGTCATATTTTTCTGATCATTTTTCATATATAAATTATTTTCATCCGAGTTACGGTTTTCTTTCTATGATTTTTCAAAGTTTTAATCCTTTTCTGGAATTACAGGAATTATTTTAATTTGAATTTAAACAGTAAAATACTTTTATTACACAGGGCAGAGCCAGCCACAGTCAATGACATGTGGGGCCAGTCAATGCCCAGTCAGCAGTCAACATTGACTAGGTCAATGGGTGAACAGTGATGGTGGGGCCCAGGTGTCATTGACAGTAGCTAATAACTCAATTAAACTTTGGTTAATTAGGAGAGGGTAGCCCACTGGTCAGTGACACAGGGTCTATTTAGACCTAATAATAATTGCTACAGTGAATGGGTCCCACTTGTCAGTGACCCAGTTTTATTCAATCGTTTAATTATTTTAACCAAAGGGATTTATTAAGCGGCGGGTCCCATTGTCAGTGTCTTAGGGGGGTAATGAGCTGGGTCATTAGCGCTAATGACAGAGCCACATCGGCGACTTAACGCCGGCGACCACGGCACGCGGCGGCGAGACGCCAGCGATGTCTCTGGTGACCGAATCGAGCGGCGGAGCGCATGGTTCGGATGAGCGCATGGGGCTATGGGAGGCTGCGGGGTGGCCGGAGCTCGACGGGAGCGAGCTCATGATGGCAGCAGTGGCATGGGTACGGTCGCGCATAGGGCTACGAGACGCGAGCGAGTGTGCGCAGCAGCTGGGCGACATCTATGGGTCCTTGCGGGGCTAGCCGACACGGCCGCGTGACCAAAAGGTCACCGGAGCGTTCGCAACGACGAACTCGGGCAGTGGTGGCAAACGGCTCGCATGGGGGCAGCGGCTAGATCACGCGAACGACGGCAGGGGAAGAGGTGAGACGTTCAGGGTCTCACAGCGATGACGTGGAGTAGCGCGGGGTGGCCGGGGATGATCTGCAGGCGGCGAATCGACCCGTGGCGTCCGGCGGATCCCGAGATTGAAGAAGACGAACGGCGTGACGATGCGGCATGAGGCAGCATGAACCAGTGCTCTTAGTGGACGTGGACGAGGAAGGAGAGCCTCCTGGACATCAACGGGTGGCACGGGGTGGTCTCTTGCCGCGTCATCGACGGCAGTGCGGCGACGACTACGCTCGGGTGTGGACGAACGAGAGAGGGAGAGAGGCGAGCGAGGGGAAAAGCAAGCTAGGGTTCGTCCAACGCGTCGCAGGGGTCCTTATCCACGACGGGGAGCCGCGGGATGGCCGGCGCGTGGCGATCCGCGGCCACGAACGCGCGCGCGACGTCCACCCAGCCTCTGGTGAACAGAGGTAGGGGACGACTCGCTGTTGGGCTGGGTTGTGCACTGTGCACTTGCGGCCCAGTCCAACAGTGAGTCTTTCCAATTTTCCTGTTCTATTTTCTGTTTCTTTATTTCTTTTCTGTTTTGCATTTATTTGGTCCATCAAATGAATTTTTCTATATATGAAACTTGGCACATAAATAGCTGGCAACATTGTGAAGTTGCACAAAAAGTTTAGGGCCAATTGGAATTGTTTAAACATTTTTAGAAATTGAAAAGGCAAAATTAATTGCTGCTGTCGGAGTCTAGGATCTGCATCCAAGAAACTTCTCTAAGAACTTAGGATTCAAACTTTGGGGGACTTTGCTTGGCAACCTACGAGACGACGGCAACTACGACGGGGGCACGACGGACTCGCTGGCTCTCACCGGACACGAAGGGGACGCGCGAGCTACCCAGGTTCGGGCCACCGTGCGGTGTAATACCCTACTCCTGCCTGTGTTGGATTGCTCTGTGATGGAGAGCTTGTGCTCCAAGTACACGAGGTGTGGGGGAGAATGAATCCATCCCCTTACATGGAAGCGGCCCTACCCCTTTTGTAGTGCCTTGGTCCTCTTCCCCGAAAATATGAGCGGCAAAGGGTTGCCATAGGGCGGCAATTCAAAAGGGGGACAAGAGCGCAGGCTTATCCTGACTAAAGGCGGTCTTCGCCTGCCAAAGTAGCTCCTTGTGACGCGCTGGTGGGCTTGGCGATGACCTCCTTCCTGGCGCGCTAATCTGTCCTGATCTTCTATCACCTAAGAGGAAAGCCTTTGGGGCTTGCTTTGGGGGAGGCAGACGCCGCTGCTCCCTTATCACCAGAATGGAAGCTGGGCTTGGTCGCGCCCCGCTGTCCTTATCCTGACAGCAGGACGTCACCCATGTGCTGGGCGCGGAGCCCCGCGGCTGGCGCCGTACGACTTGCTTCGTGAGAACGCCTCGCGAGGGAACCTGGTGCTTGGCGGCCTCGGCAGGGCCTGGCCTGGCAGGGAGGGGCCTCGCGAGGCTCGCCCCTCGCGAGGCGGCTTCCTCCGGAGCGGCTGAGGCAAGGCCATTCTCATGGGCCGACCCAAGCGTCCTCCTCCGGGCCAGAGGCAGACGGGCCGTGGTACCCCGGTTCCCACTGGGCCGACAGCTGCTGGTCCACTGTTTTGGTTGCTAGGGTCAATTTGGAAATTCAAATAATGTTGGTTTTATTTTTATAATTGCTTTGGGATTATTTACAATATTATGAACTATTTTGTTTACAAGTTTGAAGTTTTTTCTAATTTCACTTGTTATTTGAATTTTGAATTTGAGTTGAATTATTTCTTAATTTCATTTCTTAGGATATAATGATGATGACTTGGCATCATTAGTGTGAGGTCACTGTAGAATGACACTGTGGGTGTTACATCATGTTTCCATATACAGCATGTATGTGAATTATGGCATGCCAACCTATTTAATAAAGACATCATATCTGAATTATGTCATTCTATCATGTTTAGTTAGCAATCATATATGTGAAATTGTGTCGTTCTATCCTGTTTAGTTAGCCATCATATATGTGAAATTGTGTCATGCTATCCTGTTTGGGTAGACAACATATATGTGAATTATTTCATGCCCTCTTTTATTCCCCATTATCCATTGCACCTGTCTATCATACAATGTCTGTACATTCAATTACTTTTCTTGTTTATCAGCCATTTAAATTGGAGGGGGTGATGGCAGTATCTAAGGGAGTAAAAACACGGTCTTCAGAAAAGATAGTGCTACCTGTCGATGCAGATAGAACCACGGTTGTACCTGCCCAAGAATCAGCCCCACCACACATAACCCAGACTCTCACAGATTGTACCACTACCCAGTTGGACAGAGAACCAGCTACACCACATCTAACCCCAACCCCAGCAGATAGTAACCCAGTTCCACTTGACACAGCACCATCTCCACCACAGAGCTCCCAAACACGAGCAGTTAGTAAGGCAACTGCAGTGCCCAAAGCACGAGGACCAGCACTGCGAACCCCAACTCAACGCTTCAAGCAGAAGAACAGCTATTCTCAGGTCAGATTCCGTAGCTATCGTGCATACTCCTTTGCTCTTGCATCACTGTATTTACTCATACCAACTATTTCAAATTTGAAGGATCCAATTGAAACTCTAATGGCACAATAGGTATGTTTTAAACCTGTTTCTTTAACTGGTTTGCATTTGTAACTTCTTGCTCTATGTTGATTTCAGTTTCAATTGTATAAACAGTTATGTTCTCATGTCATGCACATTACAAGTGTTGTCAGTGATGTTAGTTTCCCACACTTATATTCAGTCTATGCCGCTTTGTCTTAAACATATATGATTTGAACTGCATCTCTATCTTGATTTGGCAACATAAACTAGGATGATATAGACAATACAGTGATCATAGTACATAAATATATGTTTGTTTCATGCTGTCATCCTGTCAACATTACTAATGAACTGGTTTACCAAAATGAGTTTCTTATACTACATGCTAAACATGTGATGTGTCTGCTTGTTCCTCTTTTAGAATGCCGGCGGAATATTGGAGAAGAGTATCCCATTATGCAACGGTAAAGGAAGTAATGCAGACAAGGTTCAAGATAGCGAGACAACCCTGTTGGTCTCCAAGAAACCTGATAAAAACTATCTTCAAGATAGTGAGACAACCCCAAAGTCCTGCCTTGATGTAGTGTTCGAGTTACTGGCCACTACCGCTGGCACAACCTCTTCGAACTCGCTGCCTGAATCAGTTCGGCTTCTTGAGTCTCAACTGCAAGTTGAAAGAGAACGATCAGCTGTGTTGCGACAAGACGCCGAAGGACTGAGGAAGTCCCTGCAGAATTCAGATGCATACTTTCTGGTGAAACATCAAGAGTTGGAGGATTTTAGCACCAAACAAGAGAAAGCTAATAAGCTTGCTAAGCTTGCTAAGCTTCTTGCCAGTTTGGTGGGTGCCCAGGGTATCGTTTCTTGAGCTCTTCTGAAGTGCCGTGTTTATTTGCACTGGTGGCCAATTTAGACGCCCAGTGTATGTAATATGCTACTTTGTTCCCTAATATTTGCACTGGTAGCGAACTTTGATGCCCAGTGGATGTAATCTGTGTAATCGCCGTAATAGCCTAGCGTTAGTTGCTTTCTTATTTATTTACTTATAGTCTTGTTTATTTGTTTACTTGTAGTCACTGCTGTTCTTTTTCCTCGGTTTGCTAGTAGCCGCAATAATCATGGGCCACATACGGGCCGTGGTAACGATGGGCCTCCCACGGGCCGTAGGATCCATGGGCCTCGTAAGGCCGTAGGATCCATGGGCCTCATACGCGCCGTAGGATCCATGGGCCATACTGTTCGTGGGCCAAAATAGGACCGCCATATGGACCATTAACGGGCCTAAGTTGTTACCTTCCGTTTATGGGTCCAGACCATAACGGGCCGTTAACAGGCTGGAAGACAGCACATGCTTAATTCTATTAAGATGCATGACGGGTCGTTAATGGGCCGGATTACAGGACAGGATGAAAACGGCCCAACTGTTAACGGGCCACAAACGGACCGATTGTTACCACGGGCTGAATTTGGCCCATTAGCATAACCGGCCAGTAACGGACCGTAAGTAATCAAGGGCCGGAAATGAGCCCAAGAATTTATGGGCCCTTAGAAGGCCGAAAGAGAGCATGGTCTGGAAACGTCCCAACTGAATCATGGGCCGTTAATGGGCTCAAAGATATTTACTATTCATGATGGACCTGATTCACAACAGGCCGCCAATGGGCCCAGAGATGCGAAAGCCCTCATATGGGCCAAAAGACTTCACGGGCCATAGATGGGCCGAAAGTGACAATGGACTGGAATCATATGGGATGGCCCACATGACGCTACTGAGCCGAAATTGAAACGCCATATCGGGCCGTGAGTACCCGGGCCGTACATGGGCTGTATGCGAGCAGGCCGTTAACATGCTTTCCATGGGCTGGCCCATTAACTTTTGACCAAGTCAAACAGGTCGGCCTTTATAAACTAAATGGGCTACTGTTGGGCCGTGCCACGTGTCACTGTTCCATAGGCGCATCTCGTCCAGTGAATGGATGCCATCTGTCATAACGCCGACCAGACACGTGGATCAGCTGGCCAATGAGAATTTTACATGTGGAAAATCCCCATTGGTCAGGGCTGTTAACGGGTTATCGGATCCAAACCGGAACCCGATAGCTTAACGGCGACCCGTCACGGTGGATGCCACGTGTCGGTTACCCGTGATGAAAACACTTCCATGACGCGGCATTTATCGTCATCGAAGTGGACACTTTCGTGATGATAATTTCAGTATTGTCATGGAACACTTCTACGACAACATAGGTGTGACTATCTTGATTCTGTCATAAAATTTTCACGGATGTACATGCATGACAGAAAATGTGACCTACTGTGACAAAGACGTATCATCACGGAAGTGTTTTTTTTGTACTGTGCCCTACCGGACGATTTTCTCGGGGGCCGCTGACAACACACCCTAGATCGTGCTGACATCGTTTGTTTTTTCTGTTGCAATTACGACATGAGGAAAGACTAGAGCATCGAAAGAAATCAGAGTCCATTCACCTGCTCAAGCAAACGGCTTATGTGTCGCCAAAAAAAGCAAGGGGCGATGATCATCATCGGGTCAGATAAAAACACAGTACGAACAAGATCATTTGCACAGTTCAGAAATAAAATAGCTCAAATAGTTCACTTATGTTCCGGGCTGCAGTTGATCTTTGCGGCAATGACTCAATGGGTCATATAGTAAAAGGAAACGATGCACCCAATTGGAATACAACCATGACATTTCATTTCACTTGTTTCCCAAAACAAACATGCCCTATAAGAGATTAAAATGTATAATTTAATAGTAACAATATTGAACTAATCAAGGGCACGGCCGGGCGAAGCCCGACCGGCGCCGGCGGCGGCGGGGCGTCTTGTTCCCCACACGCGATGGGGCAGCGCGGGCCGGCCTCCTCGGGCCTGGGTGTGGCATAGGGCGCCGCGGCGCGGTGGCTCGTCGGCATGGGGTGCCTCCGTGGGTGATGCGGCGGCGTGGAATACTTCGTGGTGGTGGCGTCCCGGGGCGGCGGCCCTGGAAGGTGGTGGCAGGTGAAGCCTAGGTCTCTCGCGGCGGCTTGGCGTGGCGATGTCCTTGTCCAAGACGGATCTGCACCGGCGATCTGGTGACTTTCGCTCTGGATTGGATTGGATCAGCGCCGGTGACGAGCGCGCGGGATTCATCGCGGTGGCTCTCGCAGTTTGGCGAGGTGGGGTGGCGCCCTCCTCCCAGGCTCCAGTGGTGGCACACGCAGGCAGTGACCGGTGTGCCAGGGCTCCCACGGTGGAAGTGTTGTTGTGGATGGTCACCGGATCTGGGTGGCCAGATCTGAGGCTTTGAAGGCGGTCTGGACGGTGCACATGTTGTCGGTTGGATGCTAAGGAAACAGATCCAGGTGAAAACCTGGTCTCCGACCGGTGGCCGGAGTCGGTGATGGTCACGCCCTCGGCATCGTTTCCTTGTTGAAGGCATCATCGAGGTGAAGCTCCCAACTCCTTCCGCTACCTCTGGGGGAAAACCCAAGATCAGTCGATCGGATGACGGCGGTGCACTTGTGTCGTTCTCTCCTTGGGAGCGTCATTCTTGGAGGTGTGTATTGGCTTGAGGGACCAGTGGATGTTTCCTGCGGTGGGGCGCCATTCCATGTGATGCATCGACGACGTGGAGTCTCGGCGGCATGGTGCGGCAGGGCCTCGGCGACGGATGTGTGATGATGGACGCTCGTAGGGAGGAGGCGTTGTCTAGCGTCGTAGGGGCGTCGACGGCAGGCCTGGCAAGGTTGATGCGTCAGTACCTGCTCTGAAGATGGATTAGTAGAATACGGCTGCGATGACCTATGAGAATGCGTCGGACCGGTTTGCGTCCCAAATCCAGTATGTGGTTTGGTTGGGGCCTTCGGCTTTAGATTTTAGGCATTTGTGCAATGTCTGTTTGGTATTAGCCCCGGATTATCGGCACCCCTTCATCAAGTAGATAGGAGTAGCGACAGATGGCTAAGATGGTGGCTTTAGACTATCTGATGTACTACTTTGTAAGGTCTTTGTGAATAATTAATAAGATGGCTGCATGCATCTCCAAGATGCAGAGGCCGGGGTTCATCCTCCTTTTCGAAAAAAAATACCCATCGATAAGCTCGTTGGGCCAGCTTCACTCAAAGCTCATGGGAGGAAGGAACCACACATGATCAGGTGAGGCAGGCCAATGCATGGAGGGTGTCCTTGGCGGTGCCCTTGGCGTTGCTGCACACCCCGATGGTCTTGTTGTTCTTCCCGCTGTACTCCACATTGATGTCGATGAGGTCAACGCCGCTGCACGGCTGCTTTCCAGAGCAGAGCAGGCTGACTACCTCCGGCGTGGACGATGTGCCGGTGATGTTGCGGAAGATGACGTCCTTAACGGTGACTGCGGACTTGCTCTTGGTGGCGGTGCACACCTTCTGCGGACAGTAGTTCTGGTCGATGATTACGGGGTTCGCAACGTCCTCCATCTTGATGTTCTCGAAGGTCAGATTGGACGCTGTCATGGAATTCACCACGCCCTCGTAGGTCTTGATGCGTACTCCGTTGGTGCTGGTCCTGAGAACGCAGTCCTTGACCGTCACGTCGATCACATCCTTTTCATCTTTGTACCTGCCAAGGCAGCCCACGCTGATCCCCTGGCCCGGCCCACAGGTTACACGGGTGACTCTGATGCGGGAGCATCCCCCTCCGATGGAGATGCAGTCGTCTCCGGTGCCGATGGTCGCACCCGTGACGTTGATGTTGCTCGAGTCGCCGATATGGATGCCGTCAGTGTTGGGGCTATTCCCTGGCGCCGTGATGGTCAGGTTCTCGACCTTCACGTCCTCGGACTTGTAGATGTTCATGTGAAAGAACTTTGAATTCAGCAGTGTGATGCCGGAGACGGTCCCGTTTTTCACGAAGTCCAGCACCAGGGACTAATTACACCACAAATGCATCCATGCACGCACGTACCAACATACATTAATCATGTGCCGTGTCGATCAATCAATCAAGTAACGATTCGTGTATGCATTCACGTACGTTGGGAAAGGCCTGAGCCTCTGGATCCTTGGTATACACGTTAGTGCCTTGGCCGTCGATCGTGCCGGAGCCAGTGATGACAAGGTTGTCGACCTTGAGGATGTTGATCCAGCTGCCCCCATGGTACTTGGGCAGGTCGTTGGTGCCCAGCAGGGTGCCGTCGATCTAGATTGTGACACCGCCCTTGCAAGGCCCGCTGAAGTTAAGAGGGCCAACAAAAAATTCTTCCTTTGGAACAAGGACCGTTGCCTGCTCATCCGCCCCGCACGCCGACTTCCATGCCTCCTGGAGTTCCTGCACACATGGATCGGTCGTCCCACATCGTTGTTGGTCAGCGAAGGCATCCGTAGTCCAGGACATTACTTGATTGATCACGCTGTGCGTGGCGCCACAACTGACCTTTGAGCAGTCGGTTTTGCCATCGCTGGTCGCGCCGAGTTTGGATATGTCAAAGATCCCGCCAGCGCCCGATGCCTCCTCTCCGGCTTCGGGTGCGGGGGCAGGAGCAGCGCTCTTCCTGGCTATGGGCCTTTTCGCCACGCTCGAGGCGAACAGGACCATCAGGATGAACAGGACCCTCGTCACATTGCTGCCGAAAGCCATTTTCGTCCTACAGCTAGCGCTTCTTCCTCCGCCGCTGCACAGATCGATCGGAGATGGTCCAAAAGATATGCTGCTGCAGATGGGCGACCCGATCGCTACGTTCGAGGCATGTCTGTCCTTTTCCCTGCTATTTTCAGCCTATGGTTGAGCGGGCACATGTCCTCCTGTTTTTAAAGGGGTGTCCAAGATCTCATGAAACAAAACCTTAGAGCATCTACAGCCGGACTTTGCAAATCCGGCCCCTCAAACGCCCGCCGAGCGCGTCCGCGGGCAGTGACCGGGCACGCCTCAAATTTCACTAGTTGCATCCGGACATCTCATACTAGATTATTAAATCCATATAAAGACATGCAAAAGGAGGTAAACCTAGGTACTACGTCGATCCTAGCTACTCCTCGTCGGAGATCACGACGATCTCCGTGCTCGGCTTCGGCAGCATGGGCGGCAGCTGCAGCTCCGGCGCCTCCGGCTGCTCCGCTCCGGCCTCCTCCTCCCCTATCTCCACGTCGAGTTCGGCGAAGAGCGCGTCCGACGCCGCCTGCTCCTGCTGGAGGAACGCCCGGTTGGCCTCCACATAGGCCTCATCCTGGATGGACTCCAGGATGGCCTGCTGCTCCGCCATCTCCTCCGATTGGGTGACGGCGAACTCCGACTCCGCCTACTGCATGTTGAAGCCCGGCGGCTCCAGCTCCGGCTCCTCTGCCTCCTCCGCGTCCTCCACCTCCACCGGCTCCGGCTGCTCTGGCTACTCCTCCTCTCCCTTCGGCTGCTCCGGCTGCTCCTCCTCCTCCTCCGGCTCCAGCGAGTGCGGAGGCAGCCCGGTAGCAATGCGGGCGGCGCGCGCGGCTTGTCTCGCCCGGATCTCCTGCTAGATCTCAGCCCAGCGCTCCGGCGTGAGCATAGCGTAGTACGTGATCTTCCTCCGGACCATGGCGGAGCGCCGGAGCGTGGTCAGAGCGCCGGAGCGGGAGGGGGAGGAGGTGGATGGGCTCGGACTGGCGGCGCGGAGAGGGGGGAGGTCGATGGGCTAGGGTTGCGGGACGCCGGCCGGCTTAAATAGCCGGATTTGGCCTCGAGCGGCGAGCCGGAGCGGCGCCACGCGGCGTTCACACCGTGGCGACGGACGCGACGTCCGTCGGACCGCCGGGTTTCCGGGCGTTTCCGCGTGGGACCCCGCCATCAGGCCGACGTGGCGGGCGTGCCCGGGCGCCCCCATATCCGCCCCATATTTGGGCTGGATATGGGTGGTGCCGGTCAGCCCGGGCGTTTGAGGCCCGTATGAGGCGCCCGGCTGGGTCGAAAAATCGTGACCGGTCAGTGACCGGTCGGCCCGCTCGGGCGTTTGAGGGAGGTTTGGGGAGTCCGGCTGTAGATGCTCTTAGTCTCCTCGGCAAGGCGCTAGGGCCGGATGGGTTCAGCGGGCAGATTTATTGTGTCGTGTTGGCACATAATAAAAGGAGACTTCATGAGGGCCCTCAAGGCGTTCTACCATGGTGACATGCGTGGATTGCCGGTGATAAACAAGGCCATAGTTCCCTGCTTCCTAACCTAAGAAGGATGGTCCGGTCGATATTAATGATTTCAGACCAGCTCATGGAGCTATCAAAATCTTTGACAAGATATTGTCAACCAGACTGGCAGACGAGCTACCAAGACTTGTGGGTAAGCACCAAAGTGCCTTTGTTAGGGGGTGATCGATCCACAAACTCATTTTGCGCGGCTGCGGCATGTACCGGTAGATCCTCCACCGGTGATTCACTCCGCGATTCGTGCTAGCGCTGGCCCACCACATGGTATTCCTTTGTATAGTTGCAGTGAAATCTTTGTTTTGGTAATAACTTGCGAGTTGTGGTTGGCTCTACCAACTACTTTGTGTCAGATTCGCATTTACTAGACTGGCCGCGTCTCCATCGCTTCCCCCCTCCTCTTCCTTCTTCGTCTGGTCCGTCTCGGCGGCAGAGTATTCCGCCGCTCGCCGTTCCTTTTTCCTCTGGTCCGTTTAGGCGGCAGAAGCTGGACGCGGCTCTTGATAGCTCGATTTCTGCTGTTGGTAAGTTCATTTTCTTCCATCTTGTTCTCTAGATTTGTTTCTTTGAGTATCCGAAAGTTAGTTCATATTGTTCTCTAGATTAGTTTCGTTTAGTACCCTAACCCTAGATGTTTCAGAATACGTTGATGCTCTATTTGTTTTTACCCTGTTGGTTTTGCTTTTTAATTATCCACTCGAATAATTATAGTTCATACGGCTCTATGGTTAGTAGGAGATTACTCTCTATGTTTCTTAGATTCTCTTACATGATTGTGAAATGTGAAATTTTGGGCACTTATTACATAGAACAATGTGAAATCTATATATCTTTGATTTTTTTTTGCCGCATTATTCCCAGGTTTGAATGTGTGAAATGTGATATACTATGTCTTGTTTGTGAAACATATTGATAACTGCTTTTGGTTATCTGGATTTCAAATGTACTTGAACCCAATTTTTTTAAAATGAAACATCCATGTCAGGACCCCGATCCTAAGTCACACCAATCTAGCATGTAACACATTATATCACTTTGCGGCCTCACGCACGGTAACCCACTGCTGACGCCTTTACCTTGGCCGAGACCGTTTGCGTCTTTTGGCTCACGTATATGATTATGTCGCTAGCATCCATATGACAAAGAACCCGGGCCGACATGACTAGTCATAAACCAAGGTGGCACAAACATACAGGGACAGGCATACGTAACCCAGCAATGCATGTGTCGGTCATCAGCGTGTGCAACTGAGTCGTAGCAAGCTACAAGGACTCCAGTAAAACACCGCGTGACATTTCCCCGAAGGGACAGACATAGGAGCAAAGAAGGATACATGCCGGCCAATCCATGTGTTCCGGAGCAGTAGCGAACTACCAGGGCTCAGTGGAAACACTAGGAGACATTTCCCTGTAGGGAAGGCTACCAAGGCAGATGACTAGGTGTCGAATCCCACACATACCATTGCATTCCAAAACATACACACAATATGTACGATATGTGTAAATACAACATGGCACCACAACAATAACTCTACGACTCAAAGTATTTATTTAGAAGGCTCCGAAGAGCCATACATAACATATCCATACAGCTAGGGGTCACATGACCCAACACTCAAGTCATACAAACATACAAGCACATGTGGAAGTGTAACTTATCTGGGTACAGACAACTAGAAAGGAAAAAGGCTGTAGAAGCCTGCCTATCTACAAAGACCCTTCACAAGCACGGGATTGCCACCTGGGTAGCAAGTCACTCATCAACGTCGAGGTCTATATTGAATCCGTCTGTATTCTCGGGGTTCTCCTCTGCAGCAGTTGTTAAGCAAACGTGAGTACAAATGTACTCAGCAAGTCTTACATCAGAACTAACTACTCATGCAACAGTATCAACAAAGGGGGTAGTGGTGTTTATTGCAGCAAGCCAGCTTTGACTCTTGGCTATCCTGTACTACGACACCCAGTAGTTTGAAAAAGGTGAGATAGCGCACATGAGTCCACTAATCACCATGACAATACACTACCGTGGATCCTCTCCCGTCTTCCTACAAGAGGGCCATCCACGGCATTCACACTTGTCTTGATACTTTTATGAGTAACCATTTAAGTTGTCTACGAACAACATAAGTTCCCAAGTAGTCCATATCCGAGGACGCGGCTATTCGAATAGTTTGATAACCCTGCAGGGGTGTACTTCTTCACACACACTCTCACCACTTATCACCATATACACATCATGTATCTCGGCAACCTTCAAGCGGAAGCCTGGCGAGGGTGTCGGCCACGACCTGACTAACCACACAAGACTCTAGTCCAGGTTTATCGCCTATTTGAAACTGACCTGCAAGGAAGTCCGGCCGAGGTTTCCACTACGGCCCCAAACGATGTGTGCAGGGTTCCCAATCCCACCATTCAGGTGCCACTTGGTACACCGTGCCACTTGCCTGCCACATCATAGCCCACCCCTATGGTCAGCGCTACGCACGGCCTCCAGCATCCTATGAACACCAGAAACTAGTTGCAACTCCTGGACAGAGATCAAGGCGATTAATAAGCCGAGAGAGGTTGAGTTACCGGAACCCAATGTGTGGTAGTAGCTAATCTTGGATCACATACACGGAACTCAGTTCTTAAGGACGGTTTCAATGAAACAACCCACCATGTACTCCTACATGGCCTCTCATCGATACCTTTACCAAATCGGGTTCAACACTTTACTCTCATCATCAGAAGACAACTGTTTCACTCCAATCCATCAGCCAGATGAACCAGACCTGACACAACTCTAAGCATAGCAAGCATAGCATGGTAGGAACACAACATGGGCTCAAACAACTCCTACACACATGCTAGTGGGTTTTAACTATTTACTATGGCAATGACAGGTCATGCAGAGGAAAGGGGTTCAGCTACCGCAGCAAATAGCAGTTGAAACGATGTCGTCTTAATGCAGTAAAAAAGAGCAGGAGCGAGAGGATGGGTTTGTATCGAAATGTTCAATGGGGGTTGCTTGCCTGACAGAGTGGTAGAAGGGTACTACCCTTCAGCTGGATACTCGTGAATATCCTCGGAAGCATAACCTACCGCAGAGAACATATCGAAGGCACCATCAATACATGGCAATATGCAACATTATGATGCATGTTCATGACATGGCAAAATGTGTGTGTTTGAGCTAATGCAGCTATCAACAGATTGGTTTGAATTGATTTGAACCAAAGGTTCAAATTCAAACTCTACATATGAATTTTCAAATGTCATTTAATTGATTCGACCTGATCAGTAGGTTTAACTTGTTTTGTCATCCATGAAAACAGTACCAATGGATAGATTGGATTTTTCTAATCATTTTTCATATATAAATCTTTTCCATCCGAGCTACGGTTGATTTATTATGAATTTTTGAAGTTTAAAGCATTTTCTGGAATTTCATGATTATTTAAATTAAACTAAATCCAGAAAATGAGTTATTGCATCAGCATGAGATCAGGATGACGTCAGCTGGTCAACTGCGACGGTCCAGGTCAAACTGACCAGTGGGACCCACATGTCAGTCTCACATCTAATTAACAGGGTTAATTAGTACTAAATTAATCCTAATCCTAAATTAGTTAAGGGCCTGGGCCCACATGTCAGAGTCAAACCCCGGTCAACTGGGTCAAACCCACTGGCGTTTAGCTGCCGGCGGGGTCAGACACGGCGGCGAGCGGCGGAAAGCGGCTACGGGGCACCGTTCGAGGCGCGGCTGGGCTCGTTGGAGAGCTCTCGCCGGCGCGCATCGGATTGGGGTGGTAGCCGGGCCAGTGGTGGCCGGAGCTGATGGCGACGAGCTCAGGCGTGCGTGGCAACGTGGCTACGGCGGGTTGGCGATGCGGGATTAGTACCTACGGCATCTACGCGGCGCGGCGAGCACGGTGGACGCACGCCCGGGACCAAATGGTCACCCGAGCATCGTCGGCGATGAGCGCAGGCGGCGGCGGGTTTAGGTACAGGCGACGCGATGGTACGGCGGGCCTATGAGGAAAAGGAGTGGGGGGTTCGGTGGAGAGGCTCACGGCGGTCACGACGAGCAGGTCGGCGTGCTCGGGGAGGCGTCGGAGCGAGCAGAACAGCGGAGGCGATCTCTGCGTCGGGAGGTTGAAGAAGATGGCGTGGGGCACATTGCTAAACGTCCGGCGTCATGTGGCTCAGTGAGGAGGTCGAGGGCGTCAAGGCGGAGCTCGTAGACACGGTGAGGGAGCACGGGGGAGGCGGCGGCTACGCGTACGACGACGACGAACAAGCGGGGGCTGCGGCCATGGCGTCCAGAGGCGAGGGAGAGAGCGAGGGGGAGAATGAGCGAGTTGGGGCAATCGAGACGGCACAGACGAGGGCGTTCGTGTCGTCGCGCTGTCCAGGGGCGACGCAGGCAGGCGAGCAGGTGGCGTGGCGCCTCGCGCGCGCGTGCACTGTCCCACTTATGCCTACTGGCAGAGGTAGGGGATGACTGGCAGGAGGCCAGGTGGGCTGGGCCAGGACAGGTAAGTGGCCCAGGTGAGGTGCTCTCTCTCTCTCTCTTTTCTAATTTGTTCTGTTTTCTAATTTTCTTATCTGCTTTTGATTTAGTAAAAATACTAAACCATTTTTAAAACTCCGGAAAATATTTGTGGGCACTTTTAGAATTATTTCCAACAGCCCGCAACTGTTTTCAGAATTATCTGAGCATTTAAAATATTTATAGTATTTAAATGCCCAAATCCAAATACTTTATGATTTAAATCAAAAATCCAAGATGACCTAGAAAAATGTGAACCATTTTTGGCAGAGGTTTTCACCCATTTCAAAAATGATGATCTTTTTTGAAGGGCATTTTGGGTTCATCAAAATTATTTTCAGTTGATCCTAGTTTTTCAGAGGGGTGCTAGGGTTTGCTGGATCCCCATTTCAATTTAAGGTGAAAATTCAGACATGATGCACATGCAAGACTAGTCTTAGTGCAATGCTAAGCTAGGGTTGTGACAACTCACCCCCACTCAAAAGAATCTCGTCCCGAGATTCAGGGGTCGTTGGGAAGAGTGTGGGGTACTCAAGTCAAAGACGATCCTCCCTTTCCCAAGTAGCTTCTTTTTCGGAATGATGAGACCACTGAACCTTGAGAAACTTGATGTTCTGGAGTCGAGTGGTACGCTCGGCTTGATCAAGAATACGAACAGGGTATTCTCGATATGTGAGGTTATCTTGGAGATCAAGCGTTTCATGGTCCACTCCGCGGATAGGATCCGAGAAGCAACGCCTGAGTTGAGAGACATGGAAGACATCATGAACTCTAGAAAGTTGCGGAGGTAGTTCCAATTGGTAGGCAACCTCTCCTGGTTTGGCAAGGATGCGAAAAGGACCAATGTAGCGAGGAGCCAATTTGCCTTTGATACCGAAATGATGGTTCCCTTCAGGGGAGTAACCCGAAGGTAAGCCTTCTCGTCGACTTCGTAAGTTACAGCCTTATGATGGCGATCATATTGGCTCTTTTGACGAGATTGGGCTGTTTTCAACTTTTCACGAACAACGCGTACTTGCTCTTCTGCTTCCTGAATCATATCCAGGCCAAAGAATTGCCTTTCCCCGGTTTCTGACCAGTTAAGAGGTGTTCGACATCTTCGTCCATAGAGAACTTCAAAAGGAGCTTTGCCCAAACTAGATTGATAACTATTGTTATAGGAAAATTCGGCGAATGGAAGGCATTTCTCCCAATCCATTCTGAATGAGATAACAGAAGCTCTGAGCATGTCTTCCAGAATTTGATTGACTCATTCTACTTGACCACTGGATTGCGGGTGGAAAGCGGTGCTGAAGGAGAGATGAGTTCCCATAGCATTTTGGAAACTTTCCCAAAATCGAGAAGTAAAAAGACTTCCATGGTCTGAGTTAATCTCCAAAGGAATACCATGAAGAGGCACTATTCGAGAAATATATAGATCTGCTAACTGACTAGCAGTTATACTCTCTCGAACAGGAAGGAAATGAGCCACTTTGGAAAGACGATCGATGACCACAAAGATAGCATTATTCCCTCTCTTGGTCCTGAGAAACCCGATAATGAAATCCATAGCGACTTTATCCCATTTCCATTCAGGAATAGCTAAGGGTTGAAGAGTGCCAGCAGGCCGTTGATGCTCTGCTTCAACGCGACGACAGACATCGCAGTTAGCAATGAACTGAGCGATTTCCCTCTTCATCCTGGTCCACCAGAACCTCTGGCGTAGGTCCTGATACATTTTGGTACTACCGGGATGAATCGTGAGAGGGGATTCATGAGCCTCCTTAAGGATCAACTGCCGCAGTTGTTGTTTCTTGGGTACCACCAAGCGGTTCTCAAAGAAGACAACACCTTGGTCATCTATCGTGAAGCAACTAGCAATTCCCTTAGCAATACTTCTCTTCATTCGGGAAATTCCAGTATCATGCTTCTGGGCTTCTATGATTTGATTCGTAAGGGTAGGTTTCGCCACCAAGGTAGAAAGGAATCCTCGAGGAACAATGTAAAGGTTGAGCTTACGAAATTCCTTGTGGAGAAGTGGTTGACCCTGTTGTAACATGAGGTTGTTACAATAAGACTTACGACTTAGTGCATCAGCCATGACATTGGCTTTTCCCGGGGTGTAAGTTATTCCTAAGTCGTAATCCGTGATCAACTCAACCCAATGTCTTTGCCTGAGATTCAAATCCGGTTGGGTGAAGATGTATTTCAGACTTTGGTGATTGGTGAAAATCTCGCAACGATTACCAAGAAGGTAATGTCGCCATGTTTTAAGTGCATGGACTACAGCTGCAAGTTCCAGATCATGTGTGGGATAATTATCCTCATGTGGACGCAACTGTCGAGATGCGTAGGCAATCACATGACGATCCTGCATGAGTATGCAACCTAATCCTTGTCGCAAGGCGTCGCAATAGATAACAAAGACCTTGGAGAAATCTGGTGGCACAAGTACGGGAGCAGAAGTCAGGCGTCTTTTTAGTTCCTAAAAACTGTACTCACATTGTGGGGTCCACTCGAACTTTTCATCTTTCTTGAGGAGTTCAGTTAGAGGCTTAGCAACCTTGGAGAAGTTCTCGATAAAGCGACGACAGTAGCTCGCTAAACCAAGAAAACTCCTAACTTGCTTGACCGATTTAGGTGGAGTCCAATCAAGAACAGCCTGAACTCTCTCGGGATTGACAGCAATACCTTTCCCAGAGATTACGTGGCCTAGATAGGTCACTTCTGGCAACCAGAATTCACATTTAGAAAATTTGGCATAAAGGCGGTGCTCTCGAAGTTTCGTCAATACCAGCCTTAGATGCTCGGCATGATCTTCTTTGTTCTTCGAGTAGATGAGTATATCGTCGAGGTAAAACACGACGAATTTATCTAGGTACTCCATGAAGATCAAATTCATTAAGCGGGAGAACGTGGCTGGGGCATTGGTTAAACCGAAGGACAAGACGGTGTACTCGTATTGGCCATAATGAGTGACAAAGGCCGTTTTGGGAATGTCCCCGTTCTTGATTTTGATTTGATGGTAGCCCAACCTCAAATCCATTTTGGAAAAGACTGAGGATCCAGCGAGCTGATCATACAGATCGTTGATCCTGGGGAGCGGATACTTGTTCTTTACAGTGACCAGGTTGACGGGTCGATAATCTACAACCATCCGATCCGTGCCATCCTTCTTCTTGACGAAGAGGACGGGACAAGCCCAAGGAGAAGAACTAGGACGGATGAAACCCTTTTGCAAGGACTCATCGAGTTGTTTCTTAAGCTCGGCTAGCTCTAAGGGTGCCATCTTATAGGGTCTTCTAGAAATTGGGACAGTTCCTGGGACAAGATCTATAACAAACTCTACATCTCTGTCAGGTGGAATGCCTGGCAGTTCTTCGGGAAAGACATCCGAAAAGTCACGGACTACCGGTATATCCTCGAGGTCTGGAGGAGGGCTGGCATTTAGAGAGTAGAGCTGGCATTTAGAGATTAGAGCTGATGCTCGGACGCTCGGGATAAAACATTAACTATCTCACTCGATGGATGTGTAAGTTGAACAGATCTAGTGGAACAATCAATCTTAGCATAATGGGCTGCCATCCAGTCCATACCCAAGATGATGTTTATGTCCGAAGACTTAAGGGCTATCAAAGATGCAAGGAAGACAAGTCTGTCGACTAAAATATCATTTCCATGGCTCACTCTAGAAGTTTGCCATTTAGACCCAGGAGTTTGAATTACCATGGGAGTGGGCATATCACAAAATGTCATGTTGTGCAATTGAGCATAACTCTCAGAAACAAACGAATGAGATGCTCCAGTGTCGAAAAGAACAGATGCCGGATGACAATTTACAAGGAGCGTACCAAGAACGATGTTGGGGTCATCATGAGCCTCATCGGCTGAGACATGGTTCACACGTCCACGTGTAGTGGTAGCTGGCTTGGCATAGTACATCTTTCCTGTTGGCTTACCATGGCCAACAGACTTTCCTGGCTAGTTGGAAGCATTGTTCTGGGGGCACTCACGAGAGTAGTGGCCTGGCTCTCCACATTTGTAGCAAGTCACGGTGCTGGTACGCGGAGCAGCATTGACGGCTGGTCTACCGTGGTCCTTGGGTGGTGTATACGGCTGGTTTGGGCGAGGCGGCTCATGGGATGGCCTCGGGGTGTATCTGGGTGGCAGTGCCGTATTTGGGATCCACACCCGGCGCTTCTATGATCTAGAGCCGGAGGATGAGCCAAAGTCACAGGGATGCTTGCGGGTAGCCTCGTAATCTGTCTGGCCAGTTTTTGCACTGATGGCCTTGTTTACGAGTTTTTGGAAAGTGAGACACTCGTGCAGACAAAGATCACGACAGAGGTCAGGGTTAAGTCCGTTTCGGAACCTAGTCTGTTTCTTGGCATCGGTGGACACTTCTTCTGGAGGATAGCGTGCAAGGTTTCCAAACTCCCGACTGTAAACATCTACAGTCATCTTGCCCTGGGTGAGGTTGCAAAACTCCTGCCTCTTACGGTCCATCAGACCCTCTAGGATATGGTGCTCGTGGAAAGCTTCACTAAAATCCCTCTAAGTGGTGACCTGACCAGCTAGAAGCATGGCCTCATAATTCTCCCACCACAGACTAGCGGGACCTTCAAGATGGTATGCAGCGTAAGTGACCTTGTCACCTTCAGCCACGTTAGCAGAACGTAGGTTATGAGTGATGCTGCGGAGCTAGTCATCAGTGTCGAGTGGTTCGACGGAGTGATGGAAGGTAGGCGGGTACAGCTTGATGAAGTCATGGATAGACACCATGTCATTGCGCTGATGGTGGGCTGTGTTCTGCTCAATGCGCTCGAGCAGACGATTTGTCTCGCACTTGTTCCTCTCAGCCTCTAGCATGACCTCAGCCCGAGAGGGTGGATGGGGAAGGTTCTCATTCCTAGCTCCACTGCCTTCACCCTGCTCATGGGTAGCGGGGATGCTTCGGGTATTGACCATCCTAGGAAAGAAAACCATGGTTTAGACAAGGATGACAACAACTCTAGCATAGGATGCGGAATGTAATGGTCGACATGGAATGCAGAGATGAACATCTATACAACATGGTAACAAGGAAATTGCCATATATATACCATCGGTCATACACACCATATCCTAGTTTAGTACAAGCCCAAGCTAGAGTACAAACTGCGGTGAAAGATGATACAACTCATCAGAGGCATTCCAAGCCCAAGCTAGAGTACAAACTGCGGTGAAAGACGAGCTCAGCAGCGGTGGCAGGAGCTCGGGCATGCGCGGGAACGCGGCTATGGCGGCCTTGGCGATGCGGTATTAGTACCTACGGCATCTACGCGGCGCGGCGAGCACGGTGGACGCACGCCCGGGACCAAATGGTCACCGGAGCGTCGTCGGCGACGAGCGCAGGCGGCGGCGGGTTTGGGCGCAGGCGACGTGACGGCTATGGCGGGCCTACGAGGAAAAGGAGAGGGGGGTTCGGGGGAGAGGCTCACGGCGGTCACGACGAGCAGGTCGGCGAGCTTGGGGAGGCGTCGGAGCGAGCGGAATGGCGGAGGCGATCTCGGCGTCGGGAGGTTGAAGAAGATGGCGTGGGGCACGTTGCAGCACGTCCGGTGTCGTGTGGCTCGGCGAGGATGTCGAGGGCGTCAAGGCGGAGCTCGTAGACACGACGACGGAGCACGGGGGAGGCGGCGGCTACGCGTACGGCGACGGCGAACGAGCAGCAGCTTCGGCCATGGCGTCCAGAGGCGAGGGAGAGAGCGAGGGGGAGAATGAGCGAGTCGGGGCGATCGTGACGGCACCGACGAGGGCGTTCGCGTCGTCGCGCCGTCCAGGGGCGACGCAGGCAGGCGAGCAGGTGGCGTGGCGCCTCGCGCGCGCGTGCACTGTCCCGCCTCTGCCTACTGGCAGACGTTGGGGATGACTGGCAGGAGGCCAGGTGGGCTGGGCCAGCACAGGAAAGTGGCCCAGGTGAGGTGCTCTCTCTCTCTTTTCTAATTTGTTCTGTTTTCTAATTTTCTTTTCTGTTTTTGATTTAGTAAAAATACTAAACCATTTTTAAACTCCTGAAAATATTTGTGGGCACTTTTAGAATTATTTCCAACAGCCCTCAACTGTTTTCAAAATTATGTGAGCATTTAAAATATTTATAGTATTTAAATGCCCAAATCCAAATACTTTATGATTTAAATCAAAAATCCAAGATGACCTAGAAAAATGTGAACCATTTTTGGCAGAGGTTTTCACCCATTTCGAAAATGATGAACTTTTCTGAAGGGCATTTTGGGTTCATCAATTTTTTTCAGTTGATCCTAGTTTTTCAGAGGGGTGCTAGGGTTTGCTGGATCCCCATTTCAATTTAAGGTGAAAATTTAGACATGATGCACATGCAACACTAGTCTTAGTGCAATGCTAAGCTAGGGTTGTGACAACTCATTACTTAACATAGCTCACAGAACTTTCCTCTTGATCGAAGAAAATCTCACAGAACATCCATTCACTAGTTTTTGTTAAATAAACTAGAGAAATAATATATGTTTTGTTCTACCAATGTAGACATGGAACGGAGAAAATCTCTAAGATCAAAAAGACAAATTCAGTCGGAAGGATCTAGTCATGAAACCAGTGATGATGAAATATCCTCTGGATCCAAAAGCACTACAAATAGTAGAAGATCTTCTCCCAAGAAGATTAAAAGACCCAATCGAGCAGCTATAGTTCAGGTAATGATTTATATTGTGCACTTAGTTAAGTATATTTACCATGTTCTTACATTATTTTATTTTGGATCCAGAGCATCAATTGGAAATGCAACCCTTATAGAATAGCAGAAATAATCAAGAAATTAACACCCAGACAAGTGCAATGGGTAAAAGATATGGGATTCCAATCTGTTTTAGATATGCATCCATATAAACTACCGCGTAGGCTGTTGTTATGGCTTGTCAAACGCGTGGATTGCAAAACAAAGTCTCTGGTTTTAAGAAACATGAAGATTTCAATTTTGGATGCCGTTCAAAATATATTGCAGTTCCCAGCTGGGGAAATTGAGGTCCCAATGCCTCTTGCTAGAAATCCAAGAGACAAAGCATTTATAAATCTAGACAAATTCAGGTCTGACAAAGCTGGAAGAGGGCAAACTCTGGCTGAAGAAGAAAAAGAGATGTTGAGCTACTAAAATCATGCAGACAAGCAAAAGTTTTTTTGACCAAGACAAGGACAAGTTCTGCCTTTCTTTTATGGAAGTCTTATTATGTGGTTACTTTTCACCTACCACCTGTTATAATACCAACCGAAATTATTTGCTTGGAGCTCTTTCAGACATGTCCCAAGTGCCTCTAATGAATTGGTGTCATTTTGTGGTTGATTATCAAATCAGAGATATCAAAGACACCAGGACAAAGACAGTCAGGAACTTGAACCTACAAGGCTGTCTACACATCCTTATTGTGAGTCTAGTTATATATATTCTTTATTTGTTTTTTGTAGCCTTAAAAAGTGTACTTAAATAATATATATTTACTACTTTAACATTCATTAGGATTTTTTAATATATAAATAACTTAACCTTTATTATTTTTTCTATCAGGTTATGTTTGCAGATCTTGTTAAGAATAGCATTCTCAGTGCACCACCTGGAACCCCTCGTATAAAGTACATTACCAGCGACATGATTGATCAATTGGAGACAAATTGTCATAGGAGAGATCGAGATGACGAAGAACTCTTTGAATCATTCCTGGTAAGCTGCCTTACAAAACACTTTTTATATATTTAGTAAAAAAAAAATTGGTGAATAATTGTTCTAATTGTGTTTTATTGTTTTGGTTTCAAAGGACGAAGAAAAGTTGGCCAAATTCCCTGTAATTGAATCGAATGATATTTGCGAAGAAGAAGAAAGCTCTTCGAATGCTCAAGCAGATTCAACCAAACAGAATGATGCCGAGTCATCTAGAAGATGTTCCTGCGTTATGTCAAATAATCAGGTCAAATCCATTTTGTAATAACAGTCTTTTTGTTGTCTCCTATATAAATCACCTGATATTGGATTCATTTCTTCAGATCAACAGAGAAGACCTGCAGAAGAATTTTAGATCATCTAAAGTCCACAGATTAAACAGGACCGAACAAGAGGTGAAAAATAACCAAACTTTTGAACTAAAATATATTACCATTTATTCTTATATGATTATATGATATTCCAAATATGCAGGTCAATTTAATTGCTGAAATGGTAGCCATTGACCAACGCTATAGTATTGAAAAGTCTAAGGTGATGAAAAATCATGAAACAAAGCTCAGAAAGAAGCTTGAGGAACTTGATTCTAAAAGGTTGAATGAACTCAAGTGTCTTTTTAAAATAGTTGACAAGTCTGTCCACAAAGCTGCAGACTCAAAAGCGTCTGATGAAAATCGAAAACTGCATCAAGCATCTCCTTGTGGAAATTCTACAAAGTCACTCCAAAATCCAGAAGAAAGTGAACAAGTCAGAGTACAGAGCTCGAATAGTTCAATTCAACAGTGTGTTCCTAATAATAGTACTTCTGCTTTTACTTGCAATACCCCTGACCGAAGTCCGTTGCAAGAAATAGTTGATATTGCTGCTGCAGCTTCTGAGATGGCAAGCATTGTGTCTGAGAAGGAGGGTGTTGACCTTGATGATTTTCAACCAGGACAAGCAAAGAAGAAGAAGATTGCAGTGAAGAAAGCAAATAAGAATATTGTTTCTGACATGATTGACACTTCTCTTGCAGACAAAACATCAGTTGCCACAACCGATCCTTCGTATTTGTCAGCAGATGTTGATTTATCAATGAATACCAAAGATGTTGAGGGGCAAACTTATTCTACACAACATCCAAAAACTATCACCAACCAAAAGAAGGTTACTTTTGCTCAAGTTTTGGAAATACCAGAGACAACAAATACCATTGAAGCAGTAACAGATGCAGAAGAACATCTCTGTACAAAAGTTTCATCAGTTAAATCAACAGAAATGCCGAAAAGCTATCCAGAGTATCATGAAGTCTAGCATCAATTCAAATGATGATTTGAAGCTGCCAACCCAGGATCATCATTGATTGAAGAAAAGTTAGATGGATCTGTGAACTCTCTCCAAGATGATTTACATTCAGCTACCCGTCCATCATCCTTAGAAAATGAATGTTTGCAAGCTCAAAATATAACACCTGAAGTGGTCAATCAAGAAACTCCACATCTTAGTGCAATAAAAAGCTCTGTAGAACAAACAACATCTAATGTATGTTTGTCAGAAGTTGTGAAGGAAGTTTCAAATCCAGTGGTGGATGAATCTGATGTTTCTGTTATACAAGACGATGATAGCACAAAAGTTATAAATCAGGAGGAACGTATATTGATGAAAGATGTGCATAAAACCGGTGATGGTCTAAAATCAGATTCCATTTCTCCCAAAGACTCTGTTTTGAAAGATATTCAAGAAATTCCAAAAGAGTCTGCTCAATTGACCCAACACACTGCTGAAGTTTCGGTCACGGTTCAAGAAGCATCATTTAACAAAGTTGCTATTGTCAAGAATGATTCTCAGGACATGGTAGAACCTGATGTGTTGCCAAGCACTCTGAACACCGCACGTCAGTTTGAATGCTAGCACGATTGGTGTCTCTACCAATGTTGACCAAGTTTCTAAAACTGTTGAAAGGCCAGCATCAAATGTTACAAACAAGCCTGCTGAAGTTGAAGCCCCCTTGGATCCTAAAGTCAATCCAGTTAAAAAAAGGGTCCTGAGATTTGTTGTTAAGACCAATAAAGAGACTGTAGATCCTACTTTGGAAGCAAGTGTTCTAGCTTTGCCTATTTCCATTGTGAAATCAAAGTCTGATATGAAGGTTGCTGAAGATAATATTCTCATCTCAAATCTATTGCAGTGAAAAGATAAATTAATAGAGAGCTTGCCTATTGCACCTGCCCATGGCGTTGGTCTTGCTAAACTCACTGTAGGACAAAAGACGATAGACCCCAAAATCATTAACCCAGTAAAGGAGCAACCAGAGACACAAAAAAGAGCTTTACCTTCTACTCAAGATTTGCAGGAAGTCTTGATAGAAAATGATAGACAGTGTGAAATTGTTGCTGCATTGGAATCTCAATCCACTCCTCCGGAAAGTTTGCAAGATTCATAGAAATGTACACTAGAAGATGAACATAAACTTGAGGATGGAGGCAATGGAGAGAAGAAATCAGATGATCCTGTAAACAATGATGAAGTTAGTTCTTCTGGTACAGAAGTTGACGAAACAGTTACAATTGACAGTGAGGATACACTATCAACCCCAATGAGAATTGACCCTAAGAACATACCACCACTCAAAGAACCAATCGCTGGTGGAGAATCTTTTATGAATGCTGGTAGTGTAAACACGGTAACTAAAGCAAGGCCTCAATGTTTCCAAAAGAAAGATGACACTGTTGAAGGCATATCTGAGCTAGTTTTAAAGAACAAGATACTCCCGTCTCAACAAAGTTTATGACGAGCACGTAATGATTAACAAATTCAATGCTATCAGACAGACCAGGAAGGATCAAAGGGACTCACATGGAGGAACAAAGATCAGGATTGGTCATTCATCGGTAACTGAAAGAGAATTTGTGCAGGCTCTTAGGCCCCTAGGGAAGATGTGCCTCAATTTGATGTGGGTTTGTTCCAATGCTATAATGCAAGATTGGCATTCACGCACAAAACTTATTTTAGACCCAGCATTCATAGTAAGTTTCCCATTCATTAAATCATTTATATGTTTTTCTCTTTGCTTCCACTAACAAGTCATATATTTATTAAACAACTCGAACTAACAAAGAATGTCAAGAAATGTGATCATAAATCATTGGCACAGAGGCTGGCTAAATATTCCCTGGAAGATACCGAGCAACTATATTTTCTTACTTTATATAGATTATGTCAACCATTTTTCATGTTAAATATAAGCAAGTGTATGATAATTTATATATATTTTTGTAGATATTTCTGCCAGCATGCAAAAATAACCACTGGATTGCCGTAGTGGTTAACTTTACCCAGAATGCTTTAGAAGTATATGACTCTAAAAGCATTGTGAAGGAAGGAGAAGAACACTACAAGATTCTGTTAAAAAATAGGTGATTTCTTCTATATCAACTATTTTGCTACCGATCATCTGTTATGCATATATGATATTGTTACTTACTGTTTTCTACAAAGTTTTATTCAGTTGATAAATTATGTAACGATAATTATATGTATGTTAGACTGCAAATCTTCAGAAGGCATACAGTCAACCTAGGCGTTCTGAGAGTATAAACATCGAAGAAATGAAGACCTACTACAACACAGCTGGCATTCAGGATAACCCGTAAATACTATATATAGACAACTTATCTTTATTTTCACTTGCTAATCCATAACATAACTTATTTAATTTTACGTCCATTTGCAGTAGAGACCGTGGATACTATGTCCTTAGAGTTTTGCAATGCCACAATGGCAAGGAACTAGTTGGGAATTGCAAGGTACAAATTATTCACTTATCCGATATATCAACTATTTGTTTAAACTAAGATTAACATTATTTCTATTTATCTATAGATATCAATCAATTTATTTAGAAAGGAGATATGTTATGCATTGATAAACCATAAGTGCAACGATCTAAATCCCAACAAGCCTGAAATACTAGCACTGAGAGAAGATGAAGAAACCACTTCGGAATGAGCTGTTGATTTTTATCCAGCTTTTAAAACAGTCTTCGGTTTATGAAAGTTTGTGTAGTATGGTACACCTTGTGTTTTAAAACTTTGATGGATGTAAGAGATGTGTTGCATGTATGCAGAGATGGTACTATAACTTGTTTGTTTGCTTAATGCGAATGATACCTATAACTTTTATATTTTGTCTCATTCTTATAACTACTTTGTTTGTTCAATGCGAATGGAATTTCTTCCGTTTGGCATCAACACGTGGATGCTAAATTTACTAAACATATGTGCTACCCTTTAATTTGTATGTAGCACATTTCATACCTGTCGGTGTACTAAGACATGGGTGCCCTCATACCCAGACTTGTGCACAGGCAGTTGTAGCTTCCCTTCCGGCAAGGGCTTGACAGAAGACAACTACAACTCAAGACTCAACATCAAGACCGTGAAGAAGACTTCAAGGCAGGTCATTGAGAAGTACTATTCTTTGTACTGAAGATCGACGCTGTTCTTGCCGGCAAGCCTCGCTCCGGCAAGGTGAAGACCAAGGCTATGGTTGCCGGCGAGCTCCCTTCTCGGCAAGCAAGGTTCGGCAAGCTCCGTGCAGGCAGGTTAGTTCTGTCCCGTTACCGCTCCACCTCACCATCGACCAGATAGGCTCGTGGGCTAGGTGTCGAGTGGGCAGGAAGTCAACATGACCGGCCAAAGCATGTGTTAGCACACCACGGTGAGATTTAACTTTAATAACACCCGTCCCTGAGATGTGTCAAGATTACAAGGGGCGCGCCCGGGCCGGTGGTATAGATCTTTTACCCAAGGCCTCGCCTCCCCAACATAGCACCTTACGGTGCATTAAATGCGTTTGTCTTACCCCGTTGGAAGTTAAACATGATGACGGTGCAAGTCACTGTTCACACTCTGTAATGACCGTATTAGCCATTGTGGTAACCCCTTGGCCTATAAAGGAGGCCCACGACTACAGGTAGAATGGTCGACACCCAGTTCAATTACACGCTGTAGCTGCATTTTTCCGAGCACCTTGCCGGAAAACTGCGCTCCCTGTAACCAAAGTTCATAGTCGATCAACCACAGAGCAGGAGTAGGGTTTTACGCTCATAGCGGCCCGAACCTGGATAAATCCTCTGTGTGTTCTTGCACTTAATAAAACCTGCTCTTTGTCCCGTGCACGTCCCCTGAGCCGAATCGCAAAGGGACCAGTTCGGTCCCATAGATAGTCATTTTGCACGACATCTTTGGCGCGCCAGGCAGGGGCTGTGTGTGTGTCACAAATCAGGTTTTTGGTAGTGTGAGTACCAACTTCACCATCTTCGTCGATGGCGCCGGAGAAGAAGAGTGGAGCCAGGAAGACTCCTACCGCGTCCAAGCCACCTTCCCGGATGGCCGCAGGCGGCGCAGCCGGCGCGGGCGCTACGGTTGGGACGGGCGGCGTAGGAGGCGCAAGTGGTGCGGGTTCCCAGCACCCCCGCCACGATGCTGAGCCTATCCACAGGACCGGCAACATCGCACCCAGTCAACTTCCAAGACATTCTGGTGAGCGCAGTCATCATAGTAATATAGTTCATACTGCTGCCACCCAGAACCCAGCTGCCGCAATGTCTCAGAACGTGGCGGTGACGTCCAACAACGGTGCGGGAAGGCGTACGCCGTGACCATCGCAAGATGGGCATGACATGCTCCCCCACGTTGCTAGCGGTTCCAAACGACTGCAAGGCGGGATCCCCGTCCAGCAACTTCTGATTGCTCACAGAGCGCCGCCACGACCACCACGTCCGCCTATTGGCGAGCATGAGCCGCGGCGGCACGGACGTAACGAAGCTCCTTCTGGCTCGGCCAGGAGTCGAGCGACACCTCGTTCTGTGCTACAAGCCAAGCCGACCACGGTGGCCGAGGCCATGGCGCAGGTTCAAATACTTTTGAACTTCCTGCCAAGCCCATACAAGATGGACGAATGGAGAGCCACCATTCAGAGTCTCATCAGTTTTGCCGATCCTGGCAAAACACAAGATGTGGGGGCCTCGCGGTGACCACCCACCACGTTAGCGAGACCATCCGGCTACCTTGCCGGAGACGCCACGCAAACGGTGCAGTCGCCTCGGCACCCCCCACCGACGCAGCGGCCAGCCGGCGGTCAGACGACCATGACGTGTTGTCCATGGCTTCGTGAGATCCGCGGTGCCGCCAAGGTCAGCGCCAAGTGCTCCGCGAGTGGTGCGACGAAGACGCCCTAATGAAGATCAAGCGGCGTTGGGAAGCATGTCGTCAATCTGATGACCATGCCAGGCCGGCAGTGAATGTGCTCGTTCCGGTAGCCGCTCGGTACTTGCCCTATGATGTGGGGTGCCCAGTGTCTACTCGTGAGCTGCGGCAAGTTCGCTGGCCGTCCACCCGAGCCTTCAAGCTAGAGCTGCCCGACAAGTATGACGGCACGCTCAACCCAGCCGAGTTCCTTGGCATCTACCAAATCGTGGTGGAGGCTGCCGGGGGACGGGACAAGAAAGTGCTTGCCAACTACTTCCCATTGGCACTTTGGCCCAACGTCAGGTCGTGGTTGATGAACTTGCCTGAGGGCTCCATCTCTTCTTGGGCGGATCTGTGCCATCATTTCGTTGGTGCTTACCAGGGTGGCCATAAGCTCCCGGGTCAGCCCAGCAATTTGCAGGTGATCCCCCAAAGGGATGGAGAGGACCTCTGCAAGTACATACAATGGTTCAGCCGTGTGAACCACAACATCCCCAACATCCATCCCACAGTCGTTGTTGCCGCGTTCCACACGAACGTGCACAACCGCAGGATGCGGTCAGAGATGAATGTCGAGCAAGTCAAGACCATCAATGATCTGTACGCCTTGGCAGATAGGTGTGCACATGCTGAGGAAGGGAGATGACTCCCAAGGGAAGATGCGGGTGCAGACGTCGATTCCGAAGATGACGACGCATCAACCCCATAGAAGAAGAGCAGAAAGCGCAATAGAAAGCGCAAGAACAAGACAGTACTAGCCGTCGAGAGGTCCGACGACACCAACACCACCAACAAGTCAAAGGCAGACATCCCCAGCAAGGAGGTTGCCGGGTGCGATGCTTGCCGGGAGGCTGCGGCAGGCGAGAAAGCCAGCAAGACCGGTGGGCCGTACTACAAGATCCACCGCACCAAGATCCATGACCTCCAGCAATGCCAGCAAGTGGAGCAACTTGCCAAAAATCAGAAGCAAGAGTATGAGAAGCGAGACAAGGAGAAGGCCCAAGATGGTGCTGGTGGGTCCGGCAAGCAAGACCATGGTGGCCGCGGAGACCGCCGCGGCAAGGCCAAGCAGCCAAAGGAGAAGGCTGCTCAGGGCCAGCAAGAAGAGGAAGATAGTGACGAGGCCGGAAGCGGGTCCGGCAAGGAGTTCCAGAATGCGGTGGATGCCATGTGTGTTAACGGAGGCGCATCTTTGCACTCCTCGCACTGGCAACTAAAGCAGTGGATCTGCGAAGTCAACGCAGCAGAACCGATGATGGAGGCACAGAAGCCACTCAAGTGGTCACACTCGCCCATCATCTTTGACACCGAGGACCACCCTGATCGCACCACTGCGATCGGGTGTTTGCCATTGTTGGTCTCGCCAACAATTCGCAACCTCAAGGTGACAAAGATGCTAGTTGACGGTGGGACTGGCTTGAACTTGATCTCCCCAGATGTGATCAAAAGGCTGCAGATCCCCGACAATGATCTCAAGGAGACAGGCAGTTTCCAAGGGATCAGTCCGGGGAGGAACAAGCCGAAGGGCCAAGTCACGTTGCCGGTCATGTTCGGCGGCGAGCTCAACTATCGGACGGAGAGGATTACCTTCGACCTTGTCAAGATGCCGCTGCCGTACAATGGGATCCTGGGCCGCCCAGCCCTGGCAAAGTTTATGGCCGCGTCGCATTATGCGTACAACGTCATCAAGATGCCGGGGCCGATGGGGGTCCTCACCATCAAGTCGAACCACAAGGATGCAATCATCTGTGCCCAGAAGCTCTACCGGGAGGCGGCGGCAGCAGTTGCCATCGAGGCGCTTGCCTCTGCCGCCAGAGCTCCCGAGAAGGAAAGAAGAAGACTGGCAAGACCTCTAGGAAGGACTCCGAGAAGTGCACTTCAAAGTGCAGCATGCCTGTCGAGGACGTACCAGAGAGCTCTACCGGCAAGAGCAAGAGATCCAAGGTCTCCGCGCCGGCGACCAAGCGAGTCTCTATGAAAGAAGGTGGGACGAGTGGCACTTTTTCTATAAGTGCCACTCTCGACGACGAGCAGGAAAGCGAGCTCGTTGCCTTCCTACGGGCGAATGTAGATGTATTTGCTTCGCAAGCATCTGACATCCCTGGTGTTCCTAGGGAGGTAATTGAGCACCATCTTGCTGTCTGCCCTCACACGAGGCCCGTCAAGCAGAAGATTAGGAAGCAAGCCTTGGAACGGCAAGTGTTTATTGCCGAGGAGATTAAGAAGTTAGAAGCAGCAGGCCTGGTTAGAGGAGTGCTACACCCTACGTGGTTAGCCAATCCGGTGGTGGTGCGCAAGGCGAACGGGAAGTGGAGGCTTTGTATCGACTTCACCGATATAAATAAAGCCTGTCCCAAGGACCCTTTCCCTTTGCCGTGCATTGACCAGATTGTAGACTCCACTGCTGGCTGTGACCTACTTTCTTTCCTTGACACCTATTCTGGTTATCATCATATTTTTTATGGCCAAGGAAGATGAGGAGAAGACCGCGTTCATCACTCCATGTGGCACATACTGCTTTTTGCGTATGCCTTTCGGACTGAAGAGTGCCGGAGCGACCTTTGCCAGAGCAGTCCAGATTGGTTTTGAGCCACAGCTGCACAGAAATGTGGAGGCCTATATGAATGACATTGTGGTCAAAACTAGAGACAAGTCAACATTGATCCAGGATCTCGAGGAAACTTTTGCCAACTTGCACAAGCTTAACTTGAATCTCAACCCCGAGAAGTGTGTGTTCGGTGTTCCATCCAGCAAGCTTCTTGGTTTCTTCGTGTCTCAGAGGGGGATTGAAGCCAACCCCGATAAGATCAGGGCAATTGAGCAGATGGAGGCACCGAGACGCGTCAAGGATGTTAGGAGCCTTGCCGGCTGCGTTGCCGCCCTCAGCAGGTTAATCTCCAAGTTAGCAGAGCGCGCCTTGCCGTTTTTCAAGATTTTGAAAAAGGCAGGTCCAGTAAACTGGACTCTAGAAGCAGAGGCCGCACTCCAAGATTTGAAGGAGTACCTATCCTCTCCGCCAGTCCTAGTCGCGCCTAGGCCGCAAGAGACATTGCTGCTATATTTAGCGGCAACGAATCAAGTGGTTAGTGCTGCACTTGTGGCTAAAAGAGAGGCCGATGAGGAAGAGGTAGCAACCGCAGAGCCACGACTTGACGAGCCGGAATCTTCTCCGGCAAGATCAGGTGCTGACAAGACAGAGGTTATGCAAACCAGCCAGCTGGATCAGCAAGTCGTGAAGAAGAAGATGGTGCAGCACCCAGTCTACTTTGTCAGCTCTCTCCTACAAGTGGCTAGGTCAAGGTACTCTGGTGTGCAAAAGTTGCTCTTTGGCCTTCTCATGGGCTCAAGGAAGCTGTGCCATTATTTTAAAGCACACCCAGTCACCGTTGTCACTCGCTTTCCATTGCAACGCATCTTGAGAAATCCAGAGGCAACCGGAAGGATTGTGGAGTGGGTGCTAGAGTTATCAAGTTTTGATCTGAAATTCAAGAGCACCTCGACGATCCAGAGTAGAGCCTTGGCGGAGTTCATTGCAGAATGGACTCCAATGCCAGATGAAGAAAAACTAGAGGCCTCTCTCCCCGGCAAGGAAATAGTTTATGACTGGGTCATGTACTTTGATGGTGCTTTCACGCTGAAAGGCGCCGGTGCTGGTGTGCTGCTTATCGCGCCCACCGGAGAGCACCTGAAGTATGTAGTCCAGATGCACTTCCCCAGGGAGCAGGCCACCAACAACACTGCTGAGTATGAGGGGTTGCTTTCCGGCCTGCGCATTGCAATCGACCTCGGTATCCAGAAACTGATTATCAGAGGTGACTCGCAACTTGTGGTGAGGCAGGTCAACAAGGATTACCAAAGCCCTTTGATGGAGGCATATGTTGATGAACTAAGAAAGTTGGAAGAGCACTTTGACGGTATGCAAGCAGAGCACATTCCTCATGCCCGGAATGAGATTGCCGATGACCTGTCGAAGCTTGCCGCCCAAAAGATGCCTGTGGAACCAGGAACTTTTGTGCTCCAACTCACTCAGCCGTCCGTTACACCATCGAAGCTGGCGAAGAAAAGAAAACAAGATGTTGATGGTTACTTTCTGGCAGAGCTACCTGTAGCCACCAAGAAAGCAAATGCCATCGACAAGCCGCCCTTTGCTAGTGAGCCATAGCATCCGGCAAGCCAGATCCTTGTCGTCAAGGCAAGTGCTCCCACAGAGGAAGAAATGCCTTTAATCCTTGTCGTCGAGCCACAAGCTCCGGCATGGGCGCAGCCGATTGTCCAATTCCTCCAGACAGGAGACCTTCCCGATGAGCAAGAAGATGCAGAAAGAGTGGCCCGTCAATCAAGGATCTATAAGTTCATTGACAACACCTTGTACAGGAAGAGACCTAATAAGGTAAAATTGAAGTGCATCTCCCGGGAAGATGGAAAAAGGCTGTTGGAAGAGATACATGAAGGGATGTGCGGATCTCATATTGGGTCACGCGCACTTGTCGGCAAGGCATTCTGTCAAGGATTCTACTGGCCGACAGCTCTTCAAGACGCCTTGGTGGTGGTTATCAGGTGTGACGCATGCCAGCTCCACTCCAAGGACATCCACCAACCAGCTCAAGCCCTCCAAACCATCCCTCTTTCCTGGCCCTTCTCGGTCTGGGGGCTCGATATCGTCGGCCCCTTCCCCTGTGCTATCGAGGGCTTTGAATTCTTGTACGTTGCAATCGACAAGTTTACAAAGTGGCCTGAAGTAGAGCCAGTGAGAAAGGTGACGGCACAGTCAGCTATCAAGTTCCACAAAGGATTGGTTCCCCGTTTTGGTGTACCCAACAGGATCATCACCGACAACGGCACCCAATTCATGAGCCGCGCCTTCACAGCATATTGCCAAGAACTTTGAAATAAGATCTGCTATGCCTCCGTTGCTCATCCAAAAAGCAATGGGCAAGTAGAGAGGGCAAATGTAGAAGTGTTGCATGGTCTAAAGACTAGGACTTTCGACAAGCTGCACCAGTGTGGAAGGCGTTGGGTGGAAGAATTGCCGGCGGTTCTTTGGTCAATCAGAACGACAGCAAATGGAGCCACTGGCCAGACACTCTTCTCCCTTGTGTATGGTGCAGAAGCGGTACTCCCCACAGAACTCAAATACAGGTCACCTCGAGTCTTGGCCTTCGATGAGGAGGACCAAGATGAGCGGCGACATGATGATGCCACGCTCCTTGAGGAAGATCGTTTCCGGGCTGCTGTCCGTGCTGCACGGTACCAGCAAGCTTTGCGCTGCTACCATAGCCGCAAAGTGAATGCCAGGAACCTTGAGGAAGGCGACCTTGTTCTTCGTCGGATTCAATCCACGAAGGGTAAAATAAGGTTGACGCCAAAGTGGGAAGCCCCTTACCGGGTAGTACGAGTCTCTAAGCCCGGGGCAGTCCGCCGAGAGACCGAATATGGCACTCCGGTGCTTAACTCATGGAATATTGAGCATCTTCGTAAGTTCTACTCGTAAGGCGCGGTTGTCGGGCTGCCCGGCAGCCTATTTTGTACAAGTTTGCTGTCAAGGCATGTAAACCATTGTACAAAGCCGGGCACAGATCCCGCGCACAATAAAACTAAGTGTTTCACAACTATTTGTCCAAATGCATATTTATTTATGTGTTGCATGTAGTCTTGTGTTACAGTCTTTGCCTTGCTTAAGGTAGTTAACGAACCGTCAAGGTTCCAGTCCCCTCTTTTCTCTTATTTCTTTTTCCTAAAGGAAGGAAGGATTCCTCGCGTACAAGCTTCCCGGGGAGACTGACGATCATGGATACCAAAGGACGCGTTCAAGATATCACCCTACAACTAGGAGTACAGCAAAGAAATGAGCTAAGTTGCAAAACTTTAAAATAAAGTCTTTGCTGTAGTTGTGGCTCTCCTTGACCCATTCTGGCCTTTGTATGAGAAACCTACACGCTAAGGAACCTTGCCGAAATCGATTGTGCTCTTACTTTGCTTCGAGTCCGCTCGGCAACCTAAGTAGCTGCATTATGGTCGGCAAGCGTGATCTTGCTGGTAACGGCACCCCCGGCAAGCTGCTGAGGACTTGTTCCTCGGGTACTTGCGGTATGGGTGTGCACACCGGCAAGTGTCCGGTCAGCGTAGGGTATGGAAAATCATGCAAAGACGGAATGGAATAAGGAGAGCAACATGCATACGTCCATTCAAAGTATGATTTTTAGCAACTGCTAAACATTTAGATACAAAAGTTATCTTCCATGCCCCCACGGGGCTACATTGGTTTTGATATAGGAAGCTAAACAGAGAAGCCTAGGTAGAGCACGGCTCGTATTCAAGGCTCGACTAGGGCAATACTATGCGCCTAGTCGGAGTCATCACCTTCACTCTTGATACGCGAGGAGCTTTCGTCGCTCTCGCTCTCACCGCTGGAGTTGGTGCCGCTACTGCTCTCACTTTCCGCACAACATTCGATGCGGCCGCCGGAGGCCCGGAAGAACTTCCGAAGAGTGTGGCAGCCCCGTCGTACCTGAACTAGAGAAGCTACCCCAACCCTAGACCACGGGAGCGGGCGAACGACTTCCGCCCCCACGTCAAGAACAGAGAGCCGGCGGTGGAGAACTCTGCCGCAACCCAGGAAGGGCCGTTGTAGCAGCCATCCACCTGTAACCACAGGCCCAAGGGCCTGCTGCTCTCCATCACCCTCGCGAAGGGATCCGGGAGCTGGATCCAACTGCGAAGCCGGCGGCGTAACCCCACAACAAACTCGTGCGCTGCCACCGCCGTGTGGGACTCCTGCGCCGCCGTCACCGTACGGGCTTCCTCCTGAGGGGGGGAAGCAGCCGCTCTACAACGTCTACCACGCCCGCCTCGTCCACGGGGGCCATGCCCTCTGCGGCCACGGGAGGCGGCTCTGCTGTGGGCACTAGAGCTGGCTCTCACGACGACTACTGAGGAACGTGTCCGGCCCCGAGAGGGAACCCTCGAGGCGGAAGTAGACGCACGGGCTCGACTCCACCAATCGCCATCGCAGCGATAGGCCTCAAGAGAAGCAAGGACGAATGAAGGGTTGGAGGAGGAAAATGGTGAAGGCAGAAGATGGGTGGGCAAGATTGCCACTCCCCCCGCCCACTCTTATAGCGCCCTAGGGGGATTACTCTCCCTGCTGCCTCGCCTCCCTTAATGGCGGAAATCGAGGAAGGAGATGCGAGAAGTCAGGCGAAATGAGCAGTGCCCTCCATGTTTTTCCTTTTTATGGGGAAGGCGCGAGAGCTGGCTCTTTTTCATCCTACGTGGCTATGCTTTTCAGACGCTCTACCTCCTGCCGCTGTTCCCCTCCACCTCTCCCACGCCCGCATTTAATGCGCGTCGTGGGCGGGTGCGGTAAAAGAGAAGATTATGACAGTTATCCTCTACCACGCGCCGCCTGTGCACGGTTTGGGCCTAACCCAACGATGCCTTGCATACGTGCGTGGCCCAGGCCCAGGGGCTCCTGTCGGTGTACTAAGACATGGATGCCCTTGTACCTAGACTTGTGCACAGGCAGTTGTAGCTTCCCTTGTGGCAAGGGCTTGACAGAAGACAACTACAACTCAAGACTCAACACCAAGACTGTTGGAAATATGCCCTAGAGGCAATAATAAAATGGTTATTATCATATTTCCTTGTTCATGATAAAGGTTTATTATTCATGCTAGAATCGTATGGACCGGAAACTTAAATACATGCGTGGATACATAAACAAATACCGTGTCCCTAGTGAGCCTCTACTAGACTAGCTCGTTGATCAAAGATGGTTAAGGTTTCCTAACCATAGACATGAGTTGTCATTTGATAACGGGATCACATCATTAGGATAATGATGTGATGGACAAGACCCAACCGTAAGCTTAGCACCAGATCGTTTAGTTTACTTGCTACAGCTTTCTTCATGTCAAGTATCTGTTCCTTAGACCATGAGATCGTGCAACCCCCTGACACCGGAGGAATACTTAGTGTGTATCCAAATGTCACTTCATAACTGGGTGATCATAAAGGTGCTCTACAGGTATCTCCAAAGGTGTTTGTTGGGTTGGCACGAATCGAGACTGGGATTTGTCACTCCGTATGACGGAGAGATATCTCTGGGCCCTCTCGGTAATACAACATCGTAAAGAGCTTGCAAGAAATGTGGCTAATGGGTTAGTCATGGGATCTTGTATTATGGAACGAGTAAAGAGACTTGCCGGTAATGAGATTGAACTAGGTATGGATATACCGACGATCGAATCTCGGGCAAGTAACATATCGCCGGACAAAGGGAATTGCATACGGGATTAACCGAATCCTTGACATCGTGGTTCAACCGATAAAAGACCTTCGTGGAATATGTAGGAATCAATATGGGCATCCAGGTCCCGCTATTGGTTATTGACCGGAGAGGTGTCTCGGTCATGACTACATGATTCCTGAACCCCCAGGGTCGCACGCTTAACGTTCGTTGACACTAGAGTAGTATTGGGATATTTGATGATTGGTAACCGAATGTTGTTCGGAATCCCAGATGAGATCCCGGACGTCATGAGGAGTCTCGGAATGGTCGATAGGTAATGATTTATATATGGGAAGTCATATTTTGGGTTCCGAAAAAAGGTGCAGTTTTTTCGGTATTGTACCGGGAAGCTTCCAGAAGGTTACGGAGGATTCCGGAGGAGTCCGGAAGTCCACAAGTGGGTCCACCACGTCCCAAGGGATGGAATGGGCTGAGGGGAGGTGCCCTGGCCTTATTGGGCTAGTCACACTAAGTCCTCAAAAGCCCATGTGGCTAGGGAATGGAAAAAGGGGAGTCCTAGTAGGAATAGGATTGGACTTGGAGTCCAAGTCCTCCCCCCCCCTTGGCTGCGCCCTAGGGCTTGGAGGGGCTGTTCCCCACTCCCCTCCACCTATATATATAGAGGAGGGGGCACCCCAAACAACACACCAGCCCCTGGGCGCCCCTCTCTCTCCAGTTACACCACCGCCTCGTCCCGACGACGCTTAGCGAAGCGCTGTCGGTGCTCCACCACCACCATCACCACCACGCTGTCATGCTGGTTGTGATCCCATCTACTTCTCTGCCTTCTCTTGCTGGATCAAGGAGGAGGAGACATCATTGAGCTGCACGTGTGCTAAACTCGGAGGTGCCGTCCGTTCGGCACTAGATCGGTTGGATCGTGATCGGATCGCGAAGAGTACGACTACATCAACCGCGTTATATATGCTTCCGCTTTCGGTCTACGAGGGTACATAGACACACTCTCCTCTCTCGTTGCTATGCTTCTCCTGGATAGATCTTGGGTGTTCATAGGAATTTTTTTGATTTTCACGCTTCGTTACCCATCAGTGGCATCATGAGCTAGGTCTATGCGTAGATGTGTATGCACGAGTAGAACACAAAAGTTGTGGGCGTTGATGCTCAAATTGCTTACCTCTCTTCTCTTATTTGGATTCAGCGGTATTGTGTTATGAAGCGGCTCGAACCAACCTTACATGTCCTCGCACATGAGACCGGTTCCACCGACTAACATGCAACTTGTTTTGCATAAGGTGGCTAGCGGGTGTCTGTCTCTCCTACTTTATTTGATTCTAATTTCACGAAGGCGGTCCTTATAGAAGTCTAAAAGGCAACTTGATTATCACCGTTGTGGCTTTGCATAGGTAAGAACGGTTCATGCTAGTTGCCCATAGCAGCCACGTAAAATTTGCAACAACAAACTAGAGGACGTTTAACTTGTTTTTGCAGGGCATGTTGTGATGTGGTATGGCCAAAACATGATGTGATATATGTTGATGTATGAGATGATCATGTTTTGTAATAGGTTCACGACTTGCATGTCGATGAGTACGGCAACCGGCAGGAGCCACAGGGTTGTGTTTAATTTATTGTGTGACCTGCAAGTCAACTGTTAAACACCATATAATTTCTTTACTTTATTGCTATGCGTTAGCAATAGTTGTAGAAGCAATAGTTGGCGAGACAACCAAATGAGGACATGATGATGGAGATCATGGTGTCATGCCGGTGAAGATGGAGATCATGCCGGTGCTTTGGAGATGGAGATCAAAGGAACGAGATGATAATGGCCATATCATGTCACATATTGATTGCATGTGATGCTTATCCTTTTTATGCATCTTATTTTGCTTAGGACGATGGTAGCATTATAAGATGATCCCTTCACTTAATTTCAAGATAAAAGTGTTCTCCCTAAGTATGCACCGTTGCGAAAGTTCATCGTTTCGAAGCACCACGTGATGATCGGGTGTGATAGACTCTATGTTCGCATACAACGGATGTAAGCCAGTTTTACACATGCAGAATACTTGCATTAAACTTGACGAGCCTAGCATGTACAGGCATGGCCTCGGAACACAGGAGACCCAAAGGTCGAACATGAGTCATATAGTAGATATGATCAACATGGAGATGTTCACCATTGTTGACTACTCCATCTCACGTGATGATCGGACATGGGTTAGTTGATTTGGATCATGTGTCACTTAGACAACTTGAGGGATGTTGATTTAAGTGGGAGTTCATTAGTAATTTGATTAACTGAACTAAATTATCATGAACTTAGTCTTAAATGTCCTTGCAAAATTTGTGTTGTAGATCAATGGCCCGCGCTGTAGTTCCCTTGAATTTTAATGCGTTCCTAGAGAAAGCTAAGTTGAAAGATGATGGAAGCAACTATGCGGACTGGGTCCGTAACTTGAGGATTATCCTCATTGCTGCACAGAAGGCTTATGTCCTTGATGCACCGCTAGGGGACGCACCCCCTTCAGCGTCGTCTGTGGATGTTGTGAACATCTGGCAGGCACGTTCTGATGACTACTCGATAGTTCAGTGCGCCATGCTTTACGGCTTAGAACCGGGGCTCCAAAGACGTTTTGAGCACCACGGAGCATATGAGATGTTCCAGGAGCTGAAATTGGTATTTCAAGCTCATGCCCGGGTCGAGAGGTACGACATCTCCGACAAGTTCTTTAGCTGTAAAATGGAGGAGAATAGTTCTGTTAGTGAGCATATACTCAGAATGTCTGGGTTGCACAACCGCTTGACTCAGTTGGGACTTAATCTTCCAGATGACTCGGTTATTGACAGAATTCTCCAATCAATGCCACCAAGCTATAACGGCTTTGTGATGAACTATAATTACAGAAAACAACATAATTCTCCAAACAACAAATCCGGAAAAGAAATCAAGAAAAACCAAAGCGAATTACAGAAAACAACATAATTATACAATACATCATCCAGCATACATAACAGGACAATAGCATGGATAGTACCACTACATGCATACAACCAAACACCACATCATCCTTGTCTACTCACGACGACAACAATCGTACTGGCACTCTGACGGTCCTGCTAGTGTCTCCTCGGTGTCGGACTCCGAATCGGAATTGATAACGGACACCTCCGGAGCAAAGGAAACACGACGATGCTGACGGGACGACTCTCCCTCAGTGTCTCGAGCAGGGTGGCTCCGCAGCATCGGAGCGGCTGGGGTAGCGAGAAGCATAGCCCACTGAGCTGGGGATTCATGGGGAGTCACTAACGAAGTACCTGAGTTACTCTGAGAAGGTGTGGGAGTCACTGGTGCAGGTGGAGGTAAGGTAACTGGAGGAACAAGCGATGTATGGATAAGTAAAGGTGGAGCGAAGACAGATCGAGCGGCAGCTAGCTCGTCTCGAACGCGGCTCAGCTCCTGGGCTAGGCTGACGATCAGAAAGTATCCAGCCATTATGTAACGAGACAGGTGGCTGGCTGACCGGTCACACTCCGGATCAATGTAAGGGAAACGGATCTGTCCTGACTCAAACAGGGACGGATAGAAGTAGAAACCTGGGAGAGTGTGCATCTAAATCTCGTTATAGTGCAAGTCAGTGAGAGCTTCTAATGCTGCAAACTGGACCGCCTGGTAGGGTGTAGAAGCAGTCCCGCCCTTGGTGGAGCGAGTGTAAGTGCCCACTGATGGTGTCCTGGACTAGGGGGTACTCACCACGTCGTCTCCCGACCAGGTGGATCGGGCCGAGGACCCCCATGGCGGTTCACTGAAGGGCCACTTCGGGCAGCCCATGACATATACAAGGAAGACTCCACAAGACTTGGCGCCCAAGACGAGGACTCTCCTAAACCCTAGGCCTCTGGTGCATTATATAAACCGAGGCCAGGCTAGTCAATAGACATCTCATATTCATTAGAACAATCTCGTGGTAGAATGACCGCGGTGCTCTGCGTAATAATTCAGCTCAGGAGATCTTTTCTGACCCGCAGCTCGACATCTTTCCTGCCGACCTACACCTCGGCATTGGCGAAACGCACATGATATCTGGACTAGTTCAAGAGGAGATTCGATCCTCAGGTTGGTCGGCCACACCCAACCTGAGTCTCAGGGGATACTGTGTGTCTCCAGCATAACTCTCGCAGTACAACATCGGATGCCTTTAAAGCATCGGCAATATCAACGGGGGGCTGCGACTAGAGCCGAACCCACCAAAAGCCAAGGTACTCCGAGGAGTCCTCGGCAAAACGTTCTCGGATATTGCTTTATATGCATCAGTTTCGAATTGTGTCTTCGGTCAATAGTTGGGTTGCCCGGCTCCTGTGCTTGCCTCCTACGTTCCGCTTTGTTCGGCTAGGTGTGCAAAGGGAGAACCACTGCGATTGTACTTCCGATTTAACTGGTCAAGTACCTCAGTGGAGAAAGCCGAATACTGACTGTCACAATGAGCGCAAACTGGTCAGCGATCCGATGACTGTGTCAAACTATAGATCGATAGAGGTTATCCCGTGGGCCTTTCATAAAATTGGCCAAAGTGTTAATGGCTTGACCTCGGCTGACGCCGAACGCTAACCGGAGGCTAGTAACTGGCCTCCCAACTTTAAGCTCCTATGACTAAGTGAAAGTTATAAAGCCTGGATATCTGATTGCCTCGTTTCCGCTAACACAACTGCCTCCGGGCACCGAGATGTAGGCTAAGGGTTGTCTTGTTACTGCGGAAACACCCTACGTAGCATCTACAAAGGGGTAGAAGCCGACTATGGGCCACTCTCAAATGATGAATGGTCACAAAGGAGTCAAAATAGCATATAGCATAAAAGCGTTTGTATTCAGTATACGAGTGCTGCCTTCCGTAATCATCGTTATAAAGCCATAAATATGCATCAATTTGACTTAAGATTTTGGCCAAGCTGGGTTGCCTGGCTCCTGTGCTTATCCCTTACGTTCCCGATTGTTCAGCTAGGGGGTAAAGGGAGCACCTCTGTGATTGTTACTTCCGGGTCATCCGGGCTAGTACCTCAGACTGGGTGAAGCCGAAAGCTAGCCATCTTAAGAATATAATTGGTCAGCAACGATGGAAGTGAAAATTTTGGTTCATTAAAGACCACAGAGTTCGGGAACTTTTCCCAAACTAAATCCTCAATATTTTCCTTCCACATTGATCGGAGTTGAGGTTTCACGATCATGGTCAACATGATAGCCTGGGAAAAGGAACTTATAAAGGAACTATTTTTTCCCAGAAGATGTTTCTTACGTTAAATAGGTAATATAACATATCTCTCCGCGTACCTTTGTTTATAAAACCGTATGGCCGGATTGCCTTGTTTTCCGTAAATCTTTGCCCTTGTAACGGCTTTATAAAGTAGGAAAACACTCCTCGGCTACTAGCCGAGGAGGTTGAAGCCGATGGTCGGTCAACAAAGTTTGTACAATGCGGATCCGAGCATTAATGATGTAAAGTACTTGGATACATAGAATCATTACACATAAATTATGATGAAAATCAATTTACTCCGGATATTGATCCTTAATTCAGCCACCCTTGCCCAACTTAAGGCTCGGGGGCTACTGGGCTTCGCGCTTCTCACTTAAAAGCCATTAATGGGTTACATCGATCCCCTGATCTGGTGTTGCCACCCGACCAGTGGCTCGGGGGCTACTGCATTGATGATTCAATGCAGAAAATTCAAAGTGCAAAACAGTTTCCGAGGAGATTACGATCCTCGGGTTGGTCGGCCGCACCCAACCTGAGTCTCGAGGACTATGCACACCGTGTTTCTGTTCCTAAATATGCTGCCGAGCTAGGAATTGATCCTCAGGCCGATTTCGCGAATCGACCTGAGTCTCAGGGGCTACTGGGATCAGCAGTTTCATGTTTTCCTTCAGGTGCATCTCGGATTTTAGGCCGACACACACCTTGAGGGCTACTGGCTATATATCTCGGCAGAGAATAAATTGCACCAATCAAAAAAATATCCGCAAAAAATCAGCCCAAGCCCGAGGTGGTGCACCACTTCGGAAGCAGTCCGGCATGAAGCTCAGATACAAGTGGCTGGCTTCCTAGAGGACGTTTCCGGTATTAAGCTCGGCTGAACTCCTTCAAACTTTTTCAAAGACAAGGTACTCTATGCCTCCTCGGATGCAGTCCGGAGCTGGAGCTTAGATACAGACCAGCGTTGGAACTCGGCTGCAAGAAGACACCTCGGATGCAGTCCGGCGCTGGAGCTCGGATGCAAAGAGGACTCCGCCGCGCTGGAAACACTTCGAACCTGAGGTGTGGCGTAAAAAATAACAAGCCATTGATAAAGGCCAAGAACTTAAAGGATTCCTCGGATACCCGACGTATGAACTCTTCGGATACACCTCGGCGATCCTCAAGATCGGAGATTGGAAGATTTGTTGAACTAGTTTTCAAGACCGACGATCGAAGACGAAGAATAGTTCGGAAGAACCGAGGAGTGTCCCCAACTTGAAGACCGGTTCAGGGGGCTACTGATGGTGTCCTGGACTAGGGGCTACTCACCACGTCGTCTCTCGACCAGGTGGATCGGGCCGAGGACCCCCATCGCGGTTCACTGAAGGGCCACTTCGGGCAGCCCATGACATATACAAGGAAGACTCCACAAGACTTGGCGCCCAAGATGAGGACTCTCCTAAACCCTAGGCCTCTAGTGCATTATATAAACCAAGGCCAGGCTAGTCAATAAACATCTCATATTCATTAGAACAATCTCGTGGTAGATACATGTACTGTGTACTACACCCCATATGAATACAATCAAAAGCAGGACATAGGGTATTATCTCTTCGAGAGAGCCCGAACCTGGGTAAAATCCTGTGTCCATGTTACCATCGCTCCAAGACGCCTAGCTTAGGACCCCTACTATGAGATATGCCGGATTTAGAACCGACACCCACCACAGTACTGTTGTGCATGACGACCTCCACGTGATACTCGTAAATACCATCAGCAAGCTGCTCTCGATACACCTGGTACACAGGGTCATCACCGTCGGGGTAGAGTCAGCGCCACACATTGCTAAGTAGAAGCGGAAAGGTGGAAGGTGCCGGCTCAAGCTGGTACGGATAAGGGACTGGTGCCATCTACACTCACAATATTAGCTGATCAGTAATAACAGTAAACTATATGCATGCAATGCAACACCCAAGTGCAGAGTCAAGCCTCAAATCACTACAAAGGCTAAGAACTACCGTTTTCGAACGCGTTGGCTGTCTAGGGCGTACTACAGTCAACCTGGCTCTGATACCAAGCATTGTGGCACCCCGGCTCAGAGCAACCGGTTTATCTTGAATTGCCAGCCCAGAAATCAAGTCTTCTAGCAATACACAACAACTTGGTACATATAACAACCGCTTTATTGATCTCTAGCGGATACATAGGTTCCAAATATTACATGATAAGCGAGGCCAAGCGGCACACACGGTGCAGCTGCACTTATGTACATTATTTAGTAGACATCTCAGGGGCCTCGATGATAAAGGGACTACTACTAGGCAGCGGAACAACGAGGTAGCGAAACTCCACTCCACCGGGACACTGCTGGGACACGGCCTAGAGCGCGACATACTGCTCGACATCCACACCATGCATGGCTTCTCCTGCATCTGGCATGATAAGCCAGGTGAGTACTTTGAATGTACTCGCAAGCTCACAGTAAACAAAACAAGTACGACAAACAACAATAAGGCATTTAACAAGTTTAATATATGAGCATGATACTACCCAACATGAGGTGTGCGTGAAATATTGCCGTGGTCCGTGGGACCAACTTACCATTTCGGGGTCCACGTAACCACTGTTCATAACTTACCCACGTGATCCTCACTTGATCACATCCTTACCTTTCATAGTGATCCTCACTCGATCACCACTTCTGCATGTGCCATCTTGTGAGTCTTAGTGTGCAAGTTAATTATATCTGTTGACCCACGGTGTGACCTACTACGAACTGTGTCCATATCCGAGGATGCGGCTATCGATAGATTATACACTCTGCAGAGGTTAGTACACTGTACCCACACAACGGAACTCATGGCCTCGTGCTCCCATTCGGGTGGACCAACGATGTTCCGACAAAACCAATCTATTGCATGACACTCTCCTGGACACTCCGACAAACTCCCCTTTGGGTTATGTCATGGGTGGCCCCGATGCCAACTCATGACATCCGCCACCTCTGTGGTTGCCACCGTCATGGCCAAACAAAAACATCATCCCAAACGGGGACCTTGGTACCGTAAAACTCAGGCACACAAGGTTATGACTGCCTACCAGGCCAGGGTAGCGCCAGTGCACAACCTTCCCTCGTAGGATGCACCGACGAGAGGCATGACAATAGACCGCATTAGGGCCTCCCCATCCAGGCAAGTGTGGTTGCACTGGTGAGCTCAATTCGGTGGCACCATGACTCGATCAACAGCATGTTCAAGTTGAATTAACATCAAGTTTAACTTGAAATAAAAATGATTCGAGCCATAGTGTGAATGGATGCATGGGTCATGTTCATGAGTGATGAATGCATCTTGCTACCACGAGAGCATATGACATATCTCTACTGCACACTTTAGCAAGAAAGCATATACCCTACTGCATACTATCAAAATGACATGGAACAAATTCTATGCAATAAGTTCTATATAGCAAATCATTTTAATAGAGAATTATATGATGAATTTAATTCAAATAAACCTGTCATTGCAATGCCATCCTTGCATACGAATGTTGTAGCTTGCCTTGGTTTAGAGGAGTGTCACAATACTCCTGGCCTTCTCCAACACAACTAGGATCTTCTAAAAATATTTTAAATGCAAAAAGAAAATGTCACATAAAGCCTTTTATTTCACCAGAAATTATAAACAGCAAGAAAAATTCTGAAATTTGGCATGCATAAACTTTGGCTCAATACAAACCAGTAGCAAAAAGAATCAACTCAATTGGACTTATAGAATAAAAGTTAGAGCTGGTCAAAGTTGGGGTCATAAGCTGGTCAAAATTTTCATTTAAATGAATTTAACCGAATTTCCAGAATAGGCCACGTCGAAGGCGTATTTCTGGATTACGCCTCCACTTATACCGCTTCGGGGGAGAGAGTGAGAGGCTGACAGTGGGGTCCCACTGTCAGGATTAAAAGAGAGAGAGAGGGAACAGGAGAAGCGACGCTGTCGCCGGTGGTTCTTCGGCGAGGAGGCCACGGCGCTCGCCGGAGATGGGCGGGATGGACTCAGCGCAGCACGGCGAGCATGCACGTACCCGAGGCGACGGATGGGGTGGACGGATGGCATTGGGAGGTTCTTCTCCAAAGACGGCGGCGGCGGAGCTAGTCGGATTCGGCGATTCCGGCGACGATCCGGCGAGCTAGTGGCACCGTCGAGCTCAGGAGATCACCACGATCTCGAGGGGAGCAGAGAGCGAAGCTGGGGGTGGCTGGAATGAGTGCACGTTCGAGGGGGATCCGTGGCGGATTTTGGCGATGAACAGTGGCAGGAGGCCCTCCCGGTCTTGCCGCGCTCGTTGGGGAGTGATTTGTGGCCAGAGAAGTTGAGAGGGATGGCTAGAACGACTTGGGGACGCCTCTATTTATAGATGGAGGTCGCCCGTGCTCGGGACTCCACCGGTGACGTGTTGCAGAAGAAGAGAGAGGGAGAGGAGCTTGGGCGTAACATGGGGGAGGAGTAGAGGTGCACAGCTACGCGGTACATGCGTGCAAGCACAGTGCGGCGCACTACGCGGAGAAAACGGAGCATGCGCGCCCACTGTTCCACCGGGTAGCGTTCGGCCACTTTCGGTGCGCGGCTTGCTGGCGTCGGGGAGGAGCAGGGCGAGGCAAGGTGGTGCGCTGGAGGCTGCTGGGGAGCTGGGACATGCTGCGGTGGCGAGTGGAGAGGGAATGGACGGCGGCAGAGGGACCCGGTGCACAGAGCGCGGCGAGCGCATGCAATGCACCGTGCTCTCACGCGGTCACCGCGTGCACTGGGACACGCGGTGCTTTCGACGCTGCCAAACCGTGTCCATCGTGAAGTCCCTTCAACACGGTGCCTAGAAATGCGCTTGGCTTGCCATCTGGCGCACTGGACATGACTTGAGCTAGATGCAAAGTTTCTGGACAGAAACTTGTGCCAAGTGCTGGGGACAAATGGCTAGGAGTTTAGAGCTGAGATTTTGGGTTTAAGCATCTCTTAGGAGGGTAGTCATGTGGTAAAAATTTCAGCTCCAACAGATCAAGGAAAAATGTACTTGCTTCACAAAGTGCCCATTCTGTCTAGAAGCAAAAACATTTTCCTGAGCTGAAAATTTCGAAATGACCATGGGATATTTTTGCATAGGGAGGTGAGGCATGATCCAAAGAATATTTGGGAATTTTCTTGGAATTTTTGGAGTAATAAAAATGAGGGTTGCTTCATAGCTTATTGAGAAAATAGGCATTTTCAGGAGAGAAAAGAATATAATGCCATTAAATAGAAATATCCAATGGCATTATGGTGAGAGGGATGAGGTCTAGGGAGGGTTTATGGATGATAGAACCCACTTGGAAGAAAATCAAAAATAATTCCAAGTGGCTGAAAAGAATTGACTGAAAAACCCAAATGCAAATTAAAATATTCAATAAATCCAAATAAAAGGAAAAGAAAAAATCCAGGGTGTTACAATTTTTCAAATAATAAAATTACTATATTAATAGAAAATTTTAAGCAAATTAATTTTTTATACCTATTCTGTAATAATAGTTACAAACCTGGAATGTAGAAAGTCTTGTATGGATAGATTGCCCTTGTTACCTCCGTACCAAATAGCTTTGCTGCTGTTCCATTGACCATATCAAATTCAAAGATTCCACTATTAGTCCTAATAATCATTGCATCATGGTCATCATAAATATGAACTATAATCTCAAATGGACTCCAGCATCCATGTGCTTTGCCTTGAGCTAGTATTATGTTCATCAAATCTATGAGCTTAAAAGGAGTCCAACTAACCTCATCAACTTCATCATATTGCATCTTCCACGTTATAATTTTAAATGCAAGGAATGTATCAATACCAACATCCTCCTGTTTAATTTTCATAACATGAACATTCCTCCTTAGCCTAGCATCCAACACTGGTGGGGTCTCAATGCAAGATGTGCTACCATCAACCAAACTGAATCTAAACAGATGCTTCAGCTTCAACACCCAATAAATCATATCACCAATAATCATTCCTGGGTGAAACTCTACACCAGAAACTATTTCAAAAACATACATGAACATTCCCAGGATGAAGTAGCAGAAGTCAATGTATACACCTTTGTGCTTGTTTGCCCAGTAGCTATCCATATTATTTTGAATGGTAAATTGTGGCAACCACTTTTGTGGTCATGGTTTGCAGCACATAAAAATTAGCCTGACTGTTTAATTCATCTTCAGGTTCTTCTGTGGTAACAATTTCCCCTGTAATAGGATCCCAAACAGCAAGAACTCTTCCATGGAATGAATGCATAAGTACTTTACCATGTCTGACATCAACTATTTTCAAACTAGGGATAGCTTTTTTATCTTTTAGAGTCTTGAATGGCTTATCAAAGTAGTTGAACCCTTCAACATCAGGTTTGTATCCCACAGGCAGGAATCTGAAAACATCTTCTATTTTTGTGAACGCCCCAATCAATGGTGGTATTTTGTTCCTCTCAACTAACATCTTTTTGAAGACCTTGTTACACATGAGATTATTGCATTTTTTGCAAAGAGTTGTCAGCTTAGCAACTCCAGCCGGATGGCACGGAAGCGTGGATAAGATTTGCTGTTTTATATTGTCCGGAAGAATAGCAAGATTGCCCATTTCCTCGACCATATCATCTTCCATGGTGCTGCACCTCTCTGCACATTTCTTTAACAAATTGGCAATTAGCAAAAAACATTGTGATCTGACAGGTAGTATTATATGTGATGGGAAAATGGGTAACTAGTGGAGTAATGTAACAACATTTCTCATAACACATTAAATGATATGTTATATTGACTTTTGTAACCATGGTAGTACTGAAAAAACATTTCAGAAAACACATTTTGAAGTTCTAGATATGATGATGAAGATGGCATTTCACAAGTATTTAACTGTATATAACATAAAGAACTTAATTTTCATTACATATTATTGTCCAAAAATTGATATGTCACATTTGTTCAAAAAATTATTGTGAAATATGTTATATTCTTAACAGCATGTGAAACTTGAAATAAATTTACTATGGAAACTATTATTAATGCACGGTAAGAAGTATACATGTGAAATATGTTTGCTGAAGTTTTGAAATATATAACATATCATGTTTTGGCATACATATAATGTGAAATATCTATTCCTAACAAATTGGCAATTAGCAAAAAACATTGTGATCCGACAGGTAGTATTATATGTGATGGGAAAATGGGTAACTAGTGGAGTAATGTAACAACATTTCTCATAACACATTAAATGATATGTTATATTCACTTTTCTAACTATGGGAGTACTAAAACAACATTTCAGATAACGGATTTTGAAGTTCTAGATATGATGATGAAGATGGCATTTCACAAGTATTTAACTATATATAACATAAAGAACTTAATTCTCATTACATATTATTGTCCAAAAAAATGATATGTCACATTTGTTCAAAAAAATTATTGTGAAATATGTTATATTCTCAACAACATGTGAAACTTGAAATACATTTACTATGAAAACTATTATTAATGCACACTAAGAAGTATACATGTGAAATATGTTTACTGAAGTTTTGAAATATATAACATATCATGTTTTGGCATACATATAATGCGAAATATCTATCCCTACAGGATTTCAACACATATACAATGAAGATACTAGTTATAATACAGTTACCTTTATCTAGATCAATGGTTGTGTTGGGATGCTTTATGGTCTTGGGTACATTTTATATGATATAGTTACCTAACACATATACATGTAATATAGTAATCCATGTAATATAATTACCAAACACATTTTTTTCATGTGATTTTTAAAGGCATGGTAAGATCATAGATTTTATGTAATTTATGAATCTATCTAATCTTCATCAAAGACATAAAAACACAGATTTGAAGAACTATATCATCAAAGAGATAGAACACATATACATCCTTCATGAATAACTAAGTGAAAATATAAATCATTATGGTCTTGGGAAGATTTCATGTGCTACATTCCATACATGGTCACGAAAGAGATAGATCTGAACAAAGACACAGATTTGAAGAACAAAACAAAGAAATACCTTCAGAATGTAGTAGAGAGAATAGATCTTTAGGATAGGCTGCTGGTGTACTTATTTCCAAGATTTCCCCGCTTTGTTCAGCAATAGCTCTTTGATGTTAGTTCTTGAGTAGCTTAGAAGCAATGGAGTTTGAAGAAAGCTAAGGTAGGAGAAGAATAGTAGCCCAACCTTTCTGTAGAAGTACAGTGCAATAGTTCTCAAGGTATGGTAAGACAATGAGGTGGTAAAGCATGCAGTGTCCAGTACACTTTAAAGTGACAGATTGAAGCGACAACTGGTGTAGCCATCAAGTAAATATGAATTTACCATTCTGTGGTTTGATATTTTCACACATCAGTATCCTATAGAGGGCTAAACTGGTAAACTTACACCTCAACCGGTAAAATGGTAATTTTATACTTCTGCCCCTTGTAACATCCGAAAGGGCAAGCATGGGAGTTACTGCACTTGCCTTCCGTTGTAAGATTCCCCTTTAATAAATTGAGAAATCTACCACTTTGCAAATAATATTATATGTCAAATAACACAACATATATGAGAATTTTGTCATAACATGATGTGATTTACATATAGCATTATATAATTTTTTTCTATAATAAATTATGTTTTAAACAATTACTACATCCGTATGTAGATCCCTAAAAATAATGATGTAAATGATATTATATTGCTTTATGGATGAGGTATATATGTTATTATGGTAACCCAAAAAATATGATTTTCTATCTAAGTAGATTTTGGAAGTGTTATATGAAAAAGTATTATGAGGAAGCTAAATTATATAATTATGACTGCTAATGTGAAATTTTGTCCTAATACAAAAATATGGCTCATCTAAATATGATATGATTTCTAAATTCAAATTATTGGTTAGCATTTATAAAATTAATAAACGTACAGAGTAAATGGATTTTTTATAAGAGATTTAAATATGATATATGAAAAGACTTCTATGTATGAAAAGGGCATCATGTACATCGATATTATTATATACCATTCAACAAGGCATTAAAACTTTTCAGTGAATCCTGATATATTCTCTGACGCTTTATGTATTAAACACATACTTTTGTATCACTGGCTAGGATACAAAGTATGTCCACATGCATCACCCTTCTGTTTCACATGCCTTGTGAATCCTCTATAAATACAGCTGTATATAGTAGTAGCAAATAACAAGTAGAAGCATTTGAAGTAGCAAAGCCGCCTCGCAAAGGTAAGAAGATAGCTGATGAATCGCCACCAAAAAAGGGAAACCTATACAAGCTGCCTTGGTGGTTAACTTCTTCAAGCAGCTCCAAGAATATCTCTTTCACCTCTACGGATCCTTCTGATCTTATGAAGAAGAAAAATAGTACATCCACTTCCTCTTTCAACAAACCCAATGAAGATTCTCATTTATCTAAGGAAGTGATTGATTTGTTGAGGCTTTATTTGATAGGGGAGGAAGTGAAAGCAAATGCTAGGGGTTGCAGAAAGTACAACAGTGGTGTCATAGATATTGAGAAAAATGCATTGGAAGTCAAGCCAATAGAAAACTTGATCATTCTTTCCTCTGACGATGAGGAAGATGATAAGTAATTTGTAGCATTATATTTCTCTATCTTTTTTTATGAACTATTTTCTACTTATGATGATGTAAACCCAAGCAATTATGTTATGTTTTACTTGACATTTGTGTTAGTAAGTTTTATCATAGAGTCAGACGGTTTCTATTTGCTGATTGTAGACTGAATATAATTCACAAATGAAAACATATGTATTACGAAAATGTTGTTCTATGCTATGTAATATTGTTATGTGTTATATGAATCTTTCATCATACATTTTGGATATATTGTTATGTATTATATGAATCTTTCATGAAATATGTAGTTATTCTGAAATTGGAAATTCAATGTAAAATGAATTTACAAATCACCACATAAGCTTTGCCCAAAAATATTTTTTTGTGTTATTTAATAATTGTTTTGTGCTATAAGATATCTTTGAGGCTACATTATAAAAATATTGTTTAATGGAATATATAGATATTTTTTGATATACCATATTTTATGTTTCATATTTCATTAAATTTCACAATAATGAGATGTTTAATTAGTTCACAATAATGTGATGTCTAGATCATATGTTCAATATGAAAATAGTTTGTTTATAAAAATAAGAAATTGGTTTGTTAAAATGTGATATTATATGACTGAAATCTGATATATCAATTTGTTTTGCACACATTTAACTTAAAATATATCGAGTCCATTATTTTGACTAGAATTAGATATATATGTAATATATCAAACTATATTAAGTTACTATTATTATATAACAGATTCTTAAGTTTTTACGTGAATATATATGTTCAAAGGTAAAACTCAACACTTTTAATTTCACGCAGACATGTAAGATATGTAAGAAAGGATAAGGATCTCCTGACAGAAATCCAATTAAGCGATCATAGTCGTTTTTACACAATACTATTTGGTAGTTGATCAAATATAGTTGATCAACTTAATATGTAACAAAGTACTTCCATACAAAAATATAACTTATTACAATATATTAGGTTTTGTAGTACAGAAAATAGATTGAAAGTGAGGAACATAACTTCAGCTTATCAGAGCTCCCATCTTCTTTTTCATACTTACTTCATCAACCTGTAGAATAACGGAAAAAAAGTAGATTGAAAGTGAGGAACATAAGTTTATTGTGAATAGCCCTATATGTGCTGGGAAGTATGAAGTTACTTAACAAGAGAAGTGACCTAATTTAATATGAAAATATAATTTGTAATATTAAAATGATTTAGTGCGTACCAAAAGTTTCTTAACAAGAGAAGTTACCTAATTTAATCTATTTCTTCTTCATACTTACACAAAGTTACTTAACAAGAGAAGTAACCTAATTTAATATGGAAATATAATATGTAATATTTAAATGAATTAGTGCCTACCAAAAGTTTTTTGGTAACAATCTCTCATGTTTGAAGTTCCAGATTTCATTCATCCTCCTCATTAGTACCCATCACCCCTTGACAAAAAGAACGAAAATGTGAGATATTTTTCATACAAGTCATATAAATAATTTTTTAATAGTATAACTACGTAAGAAACCTGGAACATAGAAAATTGCATATGGATAGACTGCTCTTGTGACCTCAGAGCCAAATAGCTTTGGCGCTACAACATTAGCCATATCAAGTTCATAAATCCCAGTACTTGTTCTAATAAGCATTTTATCAGGATCATCATATATATGAACAATCACCCCGTGAGGCCTCCAACACATATGTGGCGTTGGGTTAAATGGTATGATGTTTAGCAGATCTATCATCTTGTGAGGGATCCAGGAGACTGTGTCAATTGAATCAGAATACATCTTCCAAGTTGTTAATATGAATGAGCTAAGTGCAGCAACACCAACATCATCAAGATTTATCTTCATAACATGAACATTTCTTCGAAATATAGAGTTGACTTCTGAAGGGTTCTCAATATAATACATGGCATGAGTTACCATATTGTATCCAAATATATGCTTGAACCTGAGAACCCAGTATATGGCATCGCCAATTATAGTTCCTGGACGAAACTCCACATATGAAAGAGTTGGTAGTGCAGCCATTGCACATTTCCAAACTGATGTAGCAGAATCAAAGGTATACACCTTTGTTGTGGTAGTTCCAGTAGCTATCCATATGATCTTGATCGACAAACCCTGGCACCCATCTTGTGATCGTGATTAGCATGACAAATAACACTGCCCTGGCTGTTTACCTCATCCTCTTGTTCATTTGTAAATATTGTATTACCGGTGATAGGATCCCAAACAGCAATTATGTTACCCATTGAACAAATCATCAGTACTTTGCCATGTCTGACATCAACTATCCTCAAGTTGTTCAAGAACTCATCATCAAATGCACTCTACAATTGTTGCTCAAAGTGTTGATGACGAACTATATTTGGATATTCTCCAACAGGTATGAATCTGAAAATGTTCTCTGTTGTGTGAAAATACCAAGCAGAGGTGGTATTTTGTGTTTGTCAACAAGTAGTTTCTTGAATATCTGATTTGAAATTAGTTTTTTCCATTTCTTTCAAACACTAGTGAGTCCAAGAACTTGATTTGGATGACAAGGCACTGTTGATAATGTGATTTGCTTGATGTCATCTGGAAGGATAGCAAGATCCCCTGTTTCATTGATGCTCTCACTTTCCATTGAACTATAGCTGCATGTTTTTACATTCCATAGTAAACGGTTATATATAGTTATATAATGTTGATCATTTCACATTTTACATTCCATAGTAAATAGTTATGTAAAATTGAAACACCCCCAGATCGTAACCCTATCTTTAAGCTAATTAAATTGCCATGTCATCAAGATCATCCTAATTAAATTGCATTTAGGAAATAATTCAACTCAAAATTCAAAATTCAAATAACAAGTGAAATTAGAAAAACTCCAAACTTATAAACAAAATAGTTCATGTTATTGCATATAATCCCAAAGCTATTATAAAAATAAAATCAACATTATTTAAATTAGCAAATTGACCATAACATCCAAAAACAGTGACAAAACAACACTATTAAATCCATTTCTATTTATGTAAATTTCAAATGAATTCAAATATACCCCAAACTTTTTGTGGTAGCCCAAAATATTACTTTGTATTTATGTGACCATTTTCACTATTTACAAAAATCGTTTGATGGCTCTACTTAATGCAATACAGTGGCAGAAAATACAAAACAGAAAAATAAAAAGAAAAAGGCCGAATCCTACTGTGCCACTTGGCCTAAGTGCCACAGTGCACAGTGGCCCAGCCCACCCCGCACCTCCTTCAACCTCCTGACAGCCCCCTCCTCGCTATCGTTGCCACCGCATGCGTGCGCGCTCGCTCCCTGGCCCCCCCTCTCTTCTAGCACGACAGCGCGCTCCCACGTCGCCGGGTGGATAGGGTCGACGCCCTCGACCCCCTGGCCACCCCCAGCCCCTCTTCCCCTGCCTCCATCGCCTCAACCCCTTCCTTTCTTCGACGCCAGAGAACGCGTCGTCGCCGCCGCTCGCCACTAGCGCGGCCAACGAGCACCCCGTGCCTAACCACACTGTCCAGGAGGTTCGCCGCGACTCCCTCGTCCTCTCCGTCAAGTCACGCGAGCGGAGGAGCCCTGCAACGTCGCCATCGACTGGCTCCATCAACCACGGCCGCCGTCGCCATTATCGTTGATCTCCACCACCGCGCCACCCCGGCATCCCCGAGCTCGCTCACGACCTCGCGGTGAGCAGCACCTCGATTCCCCTCTCTCTTTGCTATCTTTTGTCGTCATAGACACCGTGGCCGAGCTCGCGTACTCCGGCCGCCGTCCGGTAGGGTCACCGCCGCCATTTCCGTAGTCCCCGGCTTGCCCCACCAGCACCATTGGATGTGGCGCCTCGCGCTGGTTTTGTAGGAACTCGCGCCGCTCCGTTTGGCCGCCGGAGCGCCGTTTCCGGCCATCGCCGCCCCCGTCTGGCCTCGCCGCCGGCGCGCGCGCAGTTCAAACTCCGGTGGGTCCCGGCCAAGTGGACCCCATGTGTCAGTAGGTTAATTAGCCACTAATCCCACGCTAACAGCCACTGACGTGTGGGGCCAATTACTGTAGCGATTAGTATTAGGGTTAATTAACTTAATTGCTAACACTCACTGACATCTGGGCCCCACCCCCGCTAATTAACAAGTTAGATTAATTTAACCTCTGTTAACTAATCCAGTCACTGACAAATGAGTCCCACTGGGCCCAGTTGACCAGTCAAAGCTGACTGGGATTGCCACTAGTCAATGACAGGTGGGCCCCCCTGGGCCCAGTTGACCAGTCAACGGTCACAGTTGACTGCTGACTGGGCAGTCAACTGGGACCCACTGGTCAGCCACTGTTGCACTCTGCTGGGTACATTTGCGGGTGCCCATAGCAATTTAGTATTTAAATAATTCGAATTAAATTAAATCTGTAATTTTAGAATATTGTTTAAACTTCAAAAAATCATATAAAATAAACCGTAACTCCGATGAAAATAATTTATATATGAAAAACGATCAGAAAAATATGACAATTCCGAATATGCCCTCCATTTACCAGCCACACCTCTCTAGCATGATGAACATGGAATTTTCCCCTCCGATTCATCTGACCGATAATTGCCCGGAGCTGGTAAAACACCTCCAGATGTTTTCCCGCTCTGACTAACTTCCGTAGTAATGCATTAGGGCACTCCTCGAATAACGTGCTGCATGCCATGCATCTGTGATTGCATTTGTTGCTTGTATTTATTGTTTCTTCCCCCCTCTCTTCTCCGGTAGACCACGAGACCGACCCTGCTGCCGAGTACGACTACGCCCCTGATGACCAGCCCCTTTCAGCAGAGCTTCCAGGCAAGCAAAACCACCCTTGATCATTCCTATATCACCTATTCCTTCTCCACCATACTTGCATTAGAATTTGCTACTGTAATTGATTGCTCCTATTCTGATGCATAGCCTGTTGTTGTAACCTGCTGTTGATACTGTACCTGTTGTCCTATATGCTTCATATAGTATGGTTAGTGATCCACCAGTGGCCCTACACCCTTGTCCGTGTTGCCATGCTTTACTACTGATGACTCGATCAATGTGATCGACGTACAGAGACCGAACACCGCACCGCACACCCCTTAGTTGTACGGCTCTGCAGGGCTACTATCGAGTGCCGAGGGTGATACCTCGTACTGCACTCCTGATGATATCTCTGTAGTATAGCACATCGGTGGTGATTCCAGAGGGTGATTCCTCGCTCTCCCCTTCCCGATGTTGACGCTGTCGTGCAACCCCTCAAGTGGGGACCATCGAGGGTGATTCCTCCTGGTTCTCCTTGATGGATTACATCGAGTAGGAATCCATCGAGGGTGATTCCTCGGATTCCCCCCTTGAGGTTACGGACACACGGTTACTTTTAATTGTTGCCCCCTTGTACTGTTATGGCGGGACTGAAGGGACAGGCGGTACCACCCCGGTTGAGGTGGACCTGAGTTCCCGACAGTCCCTTGTGGAGTCGGGTTGACCTGGAGGGTACCCGCGAGATAATTACGAGGTGCGGCCGGGCATGCAGAGACCGCCCTAGAGAGGGATGGGCCTGACCCTTGTTGCACTTCCTCGAGACGGGGCTATAGGAGCACTCATCGTCACCACGAGCTCCCAATGCACTTACGGATTTGGGTATTTGATCTGAGTTGGCCGCTGGCCATATACGCACTACCACCACGTGGGATAATGGTTATGGGACCCTCGGCGCCATATGTATCAGCCGAAAGCTCTGTCAGACGTCCAGTTCAGCATTGTGGCACGGTCGGATCGTGCCATCCAGGAGAGGGACGGCGCTGGTATTCACCCTGCTCGCAATGACCCGGAGTGCAAAGGGCGATGGGCCCAAGACCCTTGAGCACTTAGGATGTAGACCGGCGGGGACCTCTCTGCTGAGCCTAGGTAGGACTCAGCCGAGGCCGGGCATGACTCGGAAAAGTGTGACGCCCCTGCCTCGACCGTGCCCTAATCATACATGCAAACGTGCACGCTCGAGATCAGGGACTCACGGGAAGATATCACAACACAACTCTAAACTCAAATTAAAACATAAATCTTCATATTACAAACCAGGGGTCACGAGGACCCGAATACATAAGTCATACAAACCATAATATCTGAGTACAGACATAGTTAGTCAAGTTTTGCCCTAAGAAGGCTAGCACAAACAGCGACACTGATCGAAAAGGCGAAGGCCTCCTGCCTAGGGTCTCCGAACTACACCTGGTCGGCTAGCTCAACCCAGTAGTACGTGCCTCCGGGGCTCTCCTGGTAGTAGTCTCCTGTGGTGGCGTCTGGCTCCTGGACTCCATCGTCTGATTTCATAAAGTGGGTATGGGGGAAAAAGATAGCAAAGCAACCGTGAGTACTCATCCAAAGTACTCGCAAGACTGACATCAGAACTATACTAATATGCATCAGTATCAAAGGAATGGGGCTGTATCTTTGGGCTAAACTGCAGAAATGCTGGATTAGAGGGGGAGAGGCCTAGCCTATCGAACACTAGCATCTTGAAGCAATCTTGCAGCATCAGAAGAGAATTAGAGCAAGATAATATATATCAAACATAGTTTAGTAGAGCCCTGAGATCCTTCCTCGACTTCCCTGCGAGAAAGTGATCCCGAGAGCAGTAGTAGCAGTTTATCATTGTGACAGCATCCATTTGTAGTCGTAGCGGATCAAGATACAACTCCGAGCGTCCTGTTACCGTGGACATGACTATTCGAATAGATAACTTCCCTGCAGGGGTGCACTACTATTACCCAACACGCTCGGGTGATCGACACGACGCAGTCGTACCCAGGCTCAGCAGAGAGGTCAGCACACTGGACTAAATCCTAAGTGCGGGCCATCGCCCTTTGCACTCCTGCACGTTGCGAGGGTGGTCGGGGCCCAGGCGCGACACTGAATACACCAGTGACGTAACCAGCCCACCGCAACCAGCCCGCATCTCTGAGCTGTGACGTCTGAAGAACTTTCGGCTGATACATACGACGTAGAGGGCCCCATTAAACCATTATCCCACGTGGTGGTAGTGCGTATAAGGCCAGCGGCCTTCTCAGATCAAATACCCAAATCCGTTAAGCATGTTTAGTAACTCGCAGAGACGAACAGGGTTCCTGTCGCTCCGACTTGGTGAAACATGTCGCGCGGGTGCTCTTGGAGCTGACCCGTCTTTTGTAGTATTCTCTCGCGGGCACCCTTGGGGCCAGCCCGACTTTAACAGTTTAAGTGTTGTAGTAATGTAAACAGTTCCATGATCATCACCCAGAGTGATCACGGCCCGATATCAAGCATGGCAAACGGACAAGGGTGAAGGGTCACAGATGAATCAATAACAAAGCTAACTAAGCATCATGGGACAGCAGGTAGAGTCTCAATAGCAGACGACAAAATTAGGCTATGCATCAGAATAGCAGCTATCGGAACAGTAGCAAGGGCAATTCTAATGCAAGCATAAGGGAGAAGGAATGGACGATATCTTATGATCAAGGGGGTTTTGCTTGCCTGGAAGCTCAGCTGAAGGGGTCTGGTCATCGGCGACGTCGTCGTACACTGCAGCATCGTCGGCAGTCTCGGGGGCTAACGGGAGAGAAGGAGGGGGAAGAAACAATAAATACACGGCAATAATGCAACAACGATGCATGACATATCTAAATGATATGCAGGTGTGATATACTTCCTATCTAGTTGTATTAGACATTTTAGGAATTTATTTGGAATTATTTTATTAGAGTTAGGCACTATTCATTTATCGAATACGGGCAAAAAGTCCCATGTTCAGTATGTTAGAGGGGTGTGACAGGTATGTGGGTAGGATATTCGGATTCTTCATATTTTTCTGATCATTTTTCATATATAAATTATTTTCATCCGAGTTGCGGTTTAATTTATATGATTTTTCAAAGTTTTAAACATTTTCTGGAATTTTTGGATTTAATTAAATCAAATTATCCGAAACAGTACAGGATGACGTTAGCCTGACGTAGGGGTGACGTCAGCGGTCAACGGTGACGGTGGACTGGTCAATCTGACCAGTGGGTCCAACATGTCATCCTCAGTGGACTAATTAGAGTTTAGTTTAAACTTAACAGCAACTAATTAGCAGGTGGGCCCGCCCTGTCAGTGGCTAATTAACTAACTAATTTAATTAACAAATTAGTTAACGGCTTAATTAACATTATATTTATTTTTGAAAACGTTTTAAGCGGTGGGGCCCGCATGTCAGTGGGCCACGGGCGCCCAGTCAGCGGCTGAACGGGTCAACTGGGCCCGCGGGGCCCAGTAGTCAGCGGCACAGGGGTAGGGCCCGCGGCTGCCACGTTGGACGCCGGCCACCGGAGCTCTCCGGTGAGCCCGAGACGGCGATGAACTTCGGCGACGTCGGATTTGCGCTGTGGGGCATCATTTGGCGCAGGGTTTGGCTCTCTGGAACGTGCTCTTCGAGCCGCGTCCGATGGCGGTAGTCTCGTGGGCTGCGGTGGCCGGAATCGGCGACGGCGACGACGGCGGGCGGTGGCGACTTCGGGCGGTGGTCGTTCTCGTTGCTACGGTGTGCACGTGAGCAAGCAAAGCAGCTAGGGAGAGCCTACGCGGTGCGGCGAGTGCGATGGTGGCACGCACGGGACCCAATGGTTACCGTGGCTTCGCCGGCGACGAGCCAGCGCGGTGGCGGGATCGGCCATGGCAAATGCGGCGGCTGCAGGCGCGATAAGAGGCCGATGAGAGGAAGATCCGGTGCGAGTGCTCATCGGGCTCCTACAGATGTGCGTAAGCGGGCTCGAGGAGGACCAACGGCGGCGAATCGACGGCGGAAGCGACGGCGGCCGTAGGAGGAAGACGGATTCGGGAAGGTCGCTGCGGTGGCGCAATGCTCGTTTCCGTGGGCGGAGATGAAGTAGAGGAGGTAGGCGGAGCTTCTGGCAAGGTCTCAGCCGACGAGGACGACGGTAGCCACGGCAGCGAGCTCGGACATGGCGGCGGTGACGGGTGTCTGCGCGGGGAGGAAGAAGTGGGCGAAGGGGAGAGGGAAAAGATCTCAGGGCGGCCTAGGGTTGACGCGGCAGCATTCTTATCCTTTTGCCCTCTCCTGTAGCGACGCGGGCTGGCCGGGCGTGGCAGGAACGACGACCGGCGACGCCGTCGGGCGCGCGCGAGCGACCGCGTAGGAGCAGTAGGAAGGGGGAGGCAGTGAGGTGGGCTGGGCCGCGGCGGTTGACTTAGGCCCAGTAGCGCGGCCCTTTTCTTTTCATTCTTTTTCTTTTCTGTCTTCTCTTTTCTTTTCTGTTTTGCAAAATGTGTGACTTTTGAAAAATAGGTGATTTAGCTCAATATTTACTGTGAAATATTTAGCACTGTTATAAAAAGGTTTGGAGTCCATATGATTTCATTTGAATTTTAACAAAATGAAATGGGATTAAATGGTGATGTTTGGTACTGTTTTGAGGTTGTTAGAGTTATTTAGTAAATTTTAGTGATGTTGTTTTTCTTATCATTAATAGTTATGGATTATTTGCTATTTAATGAACATTTTAGTTTTCAGATTTGAAAAAAATTTATTTTCACTTTAGATTGGAATTTCAATTTGAATTTGGAATTTGAAATGAGATATGATGAAATGATGATCAACCACTGTTCAACTTGATGACTTGGCATTATCAAAGGGTGATCACTGTAGCTATTACACGGGGGTGTTACAACTCTCCTCCTCTAAAAGAAATTCTCGTCCCGAGAATTAAGAGGTAGGCTGAAAGAGAGCGGGGTATTCTTCACGAAGACGATCTTCACATTCCCAAGTGGCTTCATCTTCAGAATGATTCGACCACTGAACTTTAAGGAACTTGATTGCCTTCTGGCGGGTTCGACGTTCAGCTTGATCAAGAATGCGGATCGGATACTCTCGATAAGAAAGATCCTCTTGCAGCTCAAGCATTTCATGATCCACTGCTCGAATAGGATCCTTGATGCAGCGACGGAGTTGCGATACATGGAAGACATCATGCACTTGAGAAAGGTTTGGCGGCAATTCCAATTGATATGCCACTTCTGCTCGACGGGCGAGAATGCGGAACGGGCCGATGTAGCGACGAGCTAACTTGCCCTTGATTCCAAAACGGTGAGTGCCCTTCATCGGAGTGACACGAAGGTAAGCTTGTTCGCCAGGTTGATAGACCATTACCTGGTGTTTGCGATCATAATTGCTCTTCTGACGAGACTGAGTAGTTTTCAAATGTTCACAGACAATGCGGACTTGTTCTTCAGCTTGTTGAATAATGTCCGGTCCAACGAGTGATCGTTCCCCAGTTTCTGACCAATTTAGAGGGGTTCGACACTTACATCCATACAGAACTTCAAATGGTGCCATCTTCAGACTAGCTTGATAGCTATTGTTGTATGAGAATTCTTTATACGGGAGAGATTCCTCCCATTTATTACCGAATGAGATGACACAAGCTCGAAGCATATCTTCAAGCACTTGATTGACTCGTTCAACTTGTCCCTGGGACTGGGGTGAAATGCGGTGCTGAAGGACCGATGAGTTCCCATGGCTTCTTGGAAACTGTTCCAAAACCTTCAGGTAAAGAGGCTGCCACGATCTGAACTGATCTCCAACGGAACACCGTGGAGTGACACAATTCTGGAAACATACAAGTCTGCTAACTGACTAGCAGTGATCGTCTCCTTGACTGGCAGAAAGTGGGCAACCTTGGAGAATCGGTCAATGACGACAAAAATAGCATCATGACCCTTCTGCGATCTGGGAAAACCAGTGATGAAGTCCATTTCAACTTTGTCCCATTTCCATTCAAGAATAGTAAGTGGTTGCAGAAGTCCAGCAGGCCTTTGATGTTCTACCTTGATGCGACGGCAAACGTCACACTCAGCCACATAGTGAGCAATGTCATGCTTCATATCAGGCCACCAGTACCGTTGACGAATGTCTTGGTACATCTTGGTGCTACCAGGGTGAATTGAAAGAGGCGTATCATGAGCTTCTTTCATAACATCCGAATGAGAGTCCAGATTATGCTTCCTGGGGACCACTAGGCGGCCTTTGAAGGACAAGGCACCATCATCATCAACATGGTAGAATGAAGAATTTCCCTTGGAGAGGTATTTCTTAATCTTCTCGACTTCAGAGTCATATTTATGTCGTGTCTTGATGTTGTGCTCAAGGTCAGGTTCAATAACCAGGGTATTAAGATAACCCTGAGGAACAATATGAAGGTTTAACTTGCGAAGCTCTTCATAGAGAAGGGGTTGTGCTTGCTGAACCGTGAGGTTGTTGCAATATGACTTACGACTCAGGGCATCGGCCATTACATTAGCCTTGCCAGGGGTATAAGAGATATCCATGTCGTAGTCGGCTATTGTCTCGAGCCATCTCTGTTGACGGAGGTTCAAATCTGGTTGAGTATACAGATACTTCAGACTTTGGTGATCCGTGTATATCTCGCAACGATTACCAAGAAGGTAATGTCGCCACAGCTTCAGAGCATAAATAACTGCTGCTAACTCGAGATCATGTGTTGGATACTTATCTTCGTGAGGACGCAACTGACGAGAGCCATAAGCAATCACTTTGCGCTCTTGCATTAGGACACAACCTAATCCTTGATGGGATGCGTCACAATATATCACAAAGTCCTTTCGAAAATCAGGGGGAGCTAGCACTGGGGCAGATGTCAGCTTGTCTGTGAGTGTCTGAAAACTTTCTTGGCACTTTTCTGTCCACTCAATTTTAACGCCTTTGTGAAGCAGATCAGTCAGTGGTTTAGCAATCTTGGAGAAGTTCTCGACGAAACGGCGGCAATAACTAGCGAGACCGAGAAAACTTTTGACTTCCTTGACATTCTTCGGAGGAGTTCAGTCAAGAATAGCTTGAACTCGTTCTGGGTTAACAGCAATGCCATCTTTGGAAATCACATGACCAAGATAAGTCACCTCAGATAACCAGAATTCACACTTGGAAAACTTGGCATACAGCTGGTGTTCTCGAAGTTTCTCCAATACAAGCCGAAGATGTTCGGCGTGTTCTTCTTCATTCTTGGAAAATATAAGGATATCAACCAAATAAACCACGATGAACTTGTCGAGGTAGTCCATGAAGATATAGTTCATCAATCGACAGAAGGTTGCTGGAGCATTGGTTAATCCGAAGGACATGACGGTGTACTCGTATGATCCATAACGGGTAACGAAAGCGGTCTTCGGAATATCCTCTTTACGCACTCGGATCTGATGATAACCCGACCTTAAGTCGAGTTTAGAGAACACAGAGGATCCATCAAGTTGATCATAGAGATCGTTGATCCGGGGAAGTGGATATTTGTTCTGGATTGTTGCTTGGTTAATAGGCCGATAGTCCTGGACCAATCGGTTCGTTCCATCCTTCTTCTTAACAAAGAGAGAAGATGCTCCCCAAGCAGAGGAACTGGGGCGGATGAAACCCTTTTTAAGTGACTTGTCAATTTCCTCCTTAAGTTCAAGGAGTTCATGCGGCGGCATCTTGTATGGGCACTTAGCAATAGGAGTAGTGCCAGGTTTCAAGTCAATGACGAACTCGACCGCCCTAACCGGGGGTATTCCTGGAAGTTCTTCTGGAAAGACGTCCGGAAAATCACGAACGACTGGAACATTCTCAATTCCCTCAAGAGGTGAAGCGTTCAAAGCATTCAGAGCATAAATCTGAGCTTCGGCATTCCGAGTAATTCGCGCGGTGTAGTTCACTATCTCGGCAGAGGGGTGAAGGAGTTGGACGACTTTGGTGGCACAATTGATTGAAGCAATGTGAGCTTTCAACCAATCCATTCCCAGGATGAGGTCTATATTGGAAGAATTCAAAATGATGGGTGAAACAAGGAATTCCAATCCTTCGATTTCAACAGGGATATTGTGCGCCATCATGGAGGTTTGACAACGACCTCCAGGAGTTTTAAGGACCAATGGAGTATGCATCTCTTCATATTGTATGCCATGCATGAATGCAAATGTTCCTGACATCAATGAATGCGATGCTCCTGAATCAAATAAAACAGAAGCAGGTACTAAGTTAACGAGAAGGGTACCCATCACAGTGTCAGGTTGATCCTGAACTTCTTCAATATTGACGTGGTAAGCCTGTCCACGCCCATAAGCAGCAGGCCCGGTATTATAGTTGCAGGTCTGATTGTTGCCACGGCCATTACGAGGAAATACCAATTGATTCTGATTCTGGCGGCAGTCCTTGGCAAGGTAACCTGGTTTGCGGCACTTGAAACACAGACCATCTTCAGGATGAAAAGGAGCAGCACGTGGTGGAGCAGCTTGAGTTCTTGGCTGCCTTGGTGGTGGAGGAGGCAGACGGGGTGCAGCATAAGAAGGCCTCAGCGCAACGGCAGCTGGACGATACATGATGTTGGGGATCCAGATCTTACGCCTTTGCCCTGAGCTCGAGATGAGCCAATGTCACGATTGCGCTTGATTGAATCCCTATGTTCCATCTGAGCAGTTTCGACTTGGATAGCCTTGTTCACCAAAGTGGCAAAGTCGGCTAAGTCATGCACAACAAGTGCAAGCTTGAGGTCTGGGTGGAGTCCATCACGGAATTTCTCCTGTCTGCGTGCATCTGTGGCAATGTCTTCTTCAGCATAGCGGGACAAGTTAAGGAACTCCCGTTGATAAGCTTCGATAGTCTTACTGCCTTGAGTGAGGTTGCGGAACTCCCTTTTCTTCCGGTCCATGATTCCCTGAGGAATGTAGCGAGCACGGAAAGCAGTCTGAAACTCGAGCCAAGTGATGACTATCCCCTCAGGTAGTGAACGCCTGTGGGTGGACCACCATTGAGCAGCGGGGCCCTTCAAGAAGTAGGACGCGAAGGTGACAAGGTTTTCAGGGGCGACACTGGCAGACTCCATCTCGTAGGCAATGTCGCGAAGACAGTCATCAGCATCCAGTGGCTATTCAAAGTTGCGGTAAACAGTTGGGTTGAGGCGTACAAACTCTTGCAGAGTTATTGGGGCAGGTGGCTGGTTCTGAGCATTCTGGTTCTGGTGTGGGAACTGAGCCATGATCCCAACCATGAACTGGCGGTTCAGCTCGAATTGCTGCATCATAGCTGCCATATAGTCTGGCGGGGGTGGATCATTGGCACCACGGCCATGACCACCTGGTCTAACCATCCTGCTAAAATTTAACAGGGGGTAGTTTAGCAAAAGCAACTGCAAGTGTTTAGAGACAAACATGATGTAACACGATAATGAACAAGTAGTGCAATAGATACATAACAGTAGTCAATTAAGACATATAGATCCATACACAGAGTCGATTACACGCGGACAACATAAGTTCGCAGAATTAAACAGCTAGACATACTAGGCGGCGCGCAAGCACGCGGTGGAGGGATACAACAACGTGACATAGCAATATGCTACATCAGCGTCGGAGAAAACCACTGAACCTAGGTAACTGCAAGTGACGACGCCGGGCACCCTCGAGGTGAGGATCCTATGCTCCGTGGACACTCTGATGCAGAACCTGGTCCCGAACTGGAAGAAGAGGACCATGCGGAGGGGTAAAACCTCCAACAGCAGGCCAGTCAAGACCTGGTGGCATCTCCGTCCTACGCGGGTAAAGAATGTACTCTGGGTGCATACGTGCACTGACTGCTGGCAGCAACTGTGTCAGAGCATCATAAAGACGAGCATGAGTGGCGTGCAACTCGACAGCAAGAGCTCGAGTAATGCGGTCCAGAGCCTGAGTGTACTGTACCAAAACCTGCGGGTCATATCGACGCAACACGTAAGGCGTACACATAGCAGTGTAGTATCCAGTCTCATCCTCAACAGGAGCATACGGGATGTATCTGAAGGCAGTATGCTCCAAGCGACTGCTGTGCTCTCCACGGAGACGGGCAATAGCAGTATAGGCAGCATCATGGACTGCCATGTCGACAGTCACTCCAACACCGTGAAAGGTGTGCAACTCAGTGACGGAGTTATCCTGCCGATCGAAGATGCAAACCTCATCATGGTACTGCTCCTGGTTGAACTCGCGGTAATCCTCGTAAACGGTGTACTCGGGATACCAGCGATATCCCAGCCTGGTCAGAAGTTCGACCAAAATGGCCGGAAACCCAGTCGCATCAATAGCCATGGTTAGACGGACAAGCTGTCTTGCGGGACACGGCGGGAACAAACGATCCATCTGAAACAGAGGAAAATTTCAAGATTGTCAAATGACAATGTGAGAAACATATTATAACTTGGAGAGGAAAGGTTAAACAGACCAATGGAAAAGAAAATGTGATTATCAGACTAATCGGATCAATGGAAGGGAATTAGTGCTGATAATCCAACTCTCAGGGTGGACGTGATCACGAGAACCTAGAGTCAGAGTTAGCAAAATCATTTAACCCGAAAGGAAGAGATTTTAGAGTCCCAGAGTATAGAAGAGGAATAAAAGATCCTAATACCACCCATTGGCAACGTGGGCCCGTAAGCCACACAGCCATGTTAGTAAAATATAGTTTTTCAAAGACTAGACTCAACTTCGACCAAGGAATTGGAAGGGGGCTTCCTACAGACAGTCGGCTCTGATACCAACTTGTGACGCCCCTGCCTCGACCGTGCACTAATCATACACGCAAACGTGCACGCTCGAGATCAGAGACTCACGGGAAGATATCAGAACACAACTCTAAAGTCAAATTAAAACATAAATCTTCATATTACACACAAACAACGACACTGATCGAAAAGGCGAAGGCCTCCTGCCTAGGGCCTCCGAACTACTCCTGGTCGACTGGCTCAACCCAGTAGTACGTGCCTCCGGGGCTCTCCTGGTAGTAGTCTCCTGTGGTGGCGTCTGGCTCCTGGACTCCATTGTCTGATTTCATCAAGTGGGTATGGGGGAAAAAGATAGCAAAGCAACCGTGAGTACTCATCCAAAGTACTCGCAAGACTAACATCAGAACTATACTAATATGCATCAGTATCAAAGGAATGGGGCTGTATCTTTGGGCTAAACTGTAGAAATGTTGGATCAGAGGGGGAGAGGCCTAGCCTATCGAAGACTAGCATCTTGAAGCAATCTTGCAGCATCAGAAGAGAATTAGAGCAAGATAATATATATCAAACATAGTTTAGTAGAGCCCTGAGATCCTTCCTCGAGTTCCCTGTGAGAAAGTGATCCCGAGAGCAGTAGTAGCAGTTTATCATTGTGACAGCATCCATTTGTAGTTGTAGCGGATCAAGATACAACTTCGAGCGTCTTGTTACCGTGGACACGGCTATTCGAATAGATAACTTCCCCGCAGGGGTGCACTACTGTTACCCAACACGCTCGATCACATCTGGCCGGACACACTTGCTGGGTAATGCCCGGCCTCGGGTGATCGACACGACGCAGTCCTACCTAGGCTCAGTAGAGAGGTCAGCACGCCGGTCTAAATCCTAAGTGCGAAGGGGTCTTGGGCCATCGCCCTTTGCACTCCTGCACGTTGCGAGGGTGGTCGGGGCCCAGGCGCGACACTGAATACAGCAGTGACGTAACCAGCCCAACCCAACCAGCCCGCATCTCTGAGCTGTGACGTCTGAAGAACTTTCGGCTGATACATACGACGTAGAGGGCCCCATTAAACCATTATCCCACGTGGTGGTAGTGCGTATAAGGCCAGTGGCCTACTCAGATCAAATACCCAAATCCGTTAAGCATGTTTAGTAACTCGCAGAGATGAACAGGGTTCCTGTCGCTCCGACTTGGTGAAACATGTCGCGCGGGTGCTCTTGGAGTCGACCCGTCTTTAGTAGTATTATATCGCGGGCACCCTTGGGGCCAGCCCGACTTTAGCAGTTTAAGTGTTGCAGTAATGTAAACAGTTCTGTGATCATCAGGTAGAGTGATCAACGCCCGATATCAAGCATGGCAAATGGACAAGGGTGAAGGGTCACAGATGAATCAATAACAAAGCTAACTAAGCATCATGGGACAGCAGGTAGAGTATCAATAGCAGGTGAAAAAATTAGGCTATGCATCAGAATAGGAGCTATCGGAACAGTAGCATAGGCAATTCTAATGCAAGAATAAGGGAGAAGGAATGGGCGGTATCTTATGATCAAGGGGGTTTTGCATGACTGGAAGCTCAGCTGAAGGGGTTTGGTCGTCGGCGTAGTCGTCGTACACTGCAGCGTCGTCGGCAGTCTCAGGGGCTAACGGGAGAGAAGGAGGGGGAAGAAACAATAAATACACGGCAATAATGCAACAACAATGCATGACATATCTAAATGATATGCAGGTGTGATATACTGTCTATCTAGTTGTATTAGACATTTTAGGAATTTATTTGGAATTATTTTATTAGAGTTAGGCACTGTTCATTTATCGAATACGGGCAAAAAGTCCCATGTTCAGTATGTTAGAGGGGTGTGACAGGTATGTGGGTAGGATATTCGGATTCTTCATATTTTTCTGATCATTTTTCTTATATAAATTATTTTCATCCGAGTTACGGTTTAATTTATATGATTTTTCAATGTTTTAAACATTTTCTGGAATTTCTGGATTTAATTAAATCGAATTATCCGAAACAGTACAGGATGACGTCAGCCTGACGTAGGGGTGACGTTAGTGGTCAACGGTGACGTTGGACTGGTCAATCTGACCAGTGGGTCCCACATGTCATCCTCAGTGGACTAATTAGAGTTTAGTTTAAACATAACAGCAACTAATTAGCAGGTGGGCCCGCCCTGTCAGTGGCTAATTAACTAACTAATTTAATTAACAAATTAGTTAACGGCTTAATTAACATTATATTTATTTTTAAAAACATTTTAAGCGGTGGGGCCCGCATGTCAGTGGGCCACGGGCGCCCAGTCAGCGGCTGAACGGGTCAACTGGGCCCGCGGGGCCCAGTAGTCAGCGGCACAGAGGTAGGGCCCGCGGCTGCCACGTTGGACGCCGGCCACCGGAGCTCTCCGGTGAGCCCGAGACGGCGATGAACTTCGGCGACGTCGGATTTGCGCTGTGGGGCATCATTTGGCGCAGGGTTTGGCTCTCTGGAACGTGCTCTTCGAGCCGCGTCCGATGGCGGTAGTCTCGTGGGCTGCGGTGGCCGGAATCGGCGACGGCGACGACGGCGGGCGGTGGTCGTTCTCGTTGCTATGGTGTGCGCGCGAGCAAGCAAAGCAGCTAGGGAGAGCCTACGCGGTGCGGCGAGTGCGATGGTGGCACGCACGGGACCCAATGGTCACCGTGGCTTCGCTGGCGACGAGCCCGCGGGGTGGCGGGATCGGCCATGCCAAATGCGGCGGCTGCAGGCGCGATAAGAGGCCGAGGAGAGGAAGATCCGGTGCAGGTGCTCACCGGGCTCCTGCAGATGTGCGTAAGCGGGCTCGGGGAGGACCAACGGCGGCGAATTGACGGCGGAAGCGACGGCGGCCGTAGGAGGAAGACGGAGTCGGGGAGGTCGCTGCGGTGGCGCAATGCTCGTTTCCGTGGGAGGAGAGGAAGTAGAGGAGGTAGGCGGAGCTTCTGGCAAGGTCTCAGCCAACGAGGACGACGGTAGCCACGGCAGCGAGCTCGGACATGGCGGCGGCGACGGCTGTCTGCGCGGGGAGGAAGAAACGGGCGAAGGGGAGAGGGAAAAGATCTTGGGGGTGGCCTAGGGTTGACGCGGCAGCGTTCTTATCCTTTCCCCCTCTCCTCTAGCGACGCGGGCTGGCCGGGCGCGGCGGGAACGGCGACCGGCGACGTCGTCGGGCGAGCGTGAGCGACCGCATAGGAGCAGTAGGAAGGGGGAGGCAGTGAGGTGGGCTGGGCCGCGGCGATTGATTTAGGCCCAGTAGCGTGGCCCTTTTCTTTTCTTTCTTTTTCTTTTCTGTCTTCTCTTTTCTTTTCTGTTTTGCAAAATGTGTGGCTCCCATTTGACTTTTGAGAAATAGGTGACTTAGCTCAATATTTACTGTGAAATATTTAGCACTGTTATAAAAAGGTTTGGAGTCCATATGATTTCATTTGAATTTTAACAAAATGACATGGGATTAAATGGTGCTGTTTGGTACTGTTTTGAGGTTGTTAGAGTTATTTAGTGAATTTTAGTGATGTTGTTTTTCTTATCATTAATAGTTATGGATTATTTGCTATTTAATGAACATTTTAGTTTTCAGATTTGAACAACTTTTATTTTCACTTTAGATTTGAATTTCAATTTGAATTTGGAATTTGAAATGAGATATGATGAAATGATGATCAAGCACTGTTCAACTTGATGACTTGGCATTATCAAAGGGTGATCACTGTAGCTATTACATGGGGGTGTTACAAAAAGTGTGTCCGGCCAGAGTTAATCAATCGTGTTGGGTAACAGTAGTGCACCCCTGCAGGGAAGTTATCTATTCGAATAGCCGTGTCCACGGTAACAGGACGCTCAGTGTTGTATCCTGATCTACTACCACTTGAACAGGAATCTTGTTAATTAATTGTAAGCTCCGGGATCGCTTTCTCGCAGGGAGTCGATGAAGGATCTCTGGGCTTTGCTTCTACATGCTTGTTACCTTATGTTATGCTACTAATCTGCACTCTTCTAATGCTGCAAGACGCTGCAAGATGCTAGTCTTCGATAGGCTAGGCCTTTCCCCCTATTCTGGCATTTCTCCAGTCTAGTCCATAGATACAGCCCTTCCCTTTGATACTGATGCATACTTAGCATAGTTCTAATGTAAGTCTTGCGAGTACTTCGGATGAGTACTCACGGTTGCTTTGAATTCTTTTCCCCATACCCGATTGCTGCGACTAGATGACGGAGCCCCAGAGCCAGCTGATCCCGTCGACGACTGCTACTACCTCGATGATGCTTACTACTATGTGGAGACCGATGACCAGGAGTAGTTTAGGAGGCTCCCAGGCAGGAGGCCTTGCCTCTTTCGATCAGAGCCGTTGTTTGTTTTCGCCTTCTTAAGGCATCTTGTTTAACTTTGTGTCCGTACTCAGATACTGTTGTTGCTTCCGCTAATGCTTGTATGACTCGAGCTTATGTATTTGAGCCCTCGAGGCCCCTGGCTTGTAATATAAAGCTTGTATTATTTTATTTTGTGTCTAGAGTTGTGTTGTGATATCTCTCCATGAGTCCCTGGGCTTGATCGTGCGCATTTGCGTGTATGTTAGTGCACGGTCGGGCCGGGGGCGTCACAAAAATTATATGTAAACATTTCCTATTTCATAATTTGTATGTCACACTGTAAACTTTATAAAATGTTACATTACACACAATTGAATTGTATGTCACTATCTAAATATTCACATAGCACATGTCATATAACTAAAATGTTACATTTCTAATTTAACACTTCCTATGTAACTATCCACTTGCTTTTACTACTTAACATTTTCTATTTCATAATTTTAATGTTACACTGTACATTTTATAAAATGTTATATCACACACACTTGAATTGTATGCCACTATTTAACTTTTCACATAGCACATGCCATATAACTATAATATCTATATTGCTTTTACTACTTATTATTTCACAATTATTATTTTCATTTCTATTGTAATTGCTATAAGATTCATTTTTGTTATATCATATAACAAAACATATCGATTCAGAATAACATATTTTTCTTTATTGTTGTAGGAAAATGTGAAATGCCAATTTTATAATAATAAGTTACATGTGTTACTTATGCATGTATTTACTGTGATAAGGATGGAAGTGGAAGCAAATGGAAAAGAAATGATCCAAAACAATGTGAGAAAAATATAACATAAGTAGGAAAACTTCTTTGTTGTATGCAAATATAAAAAAATTCATATATCATATTTTAATACCTCTACATATGATGCTGAGTATTGAGCTTTTGATATTGGTTGTAGTTGTCGTTATTTCACATCTATTAATCTTATTTCTCTAATTGTTTCAAATTTAATATTTTATTTAAGAAAATAATTGTTAATAAAACCTAATATAAGTATTTGCATATGAATCTACTGCTATCATGATACTTTTATCATATAACATAGGATCAAACAATATCAATAAGAAAAATAAAACATAAAACTTTGTATATATCATATATCAAAATCTCTTCATATGATGTTGACTATTCAGCTTTGATATAGGTTGTAGCAAATCATATTTCACATTTTTTAATCTAATTTCACAAATTGTTTCACAATAGATATAGTTTTCACATCAAATGTTGTGGAATAGAACATAACATAAGTATCTGCAAATGAATGTACTGCTACCACGAATCTTAGATCATATAACATAGGAGCAAACAACAAATCTTTACAAAAGAACCTTCAAGAACATAAACACAACTCTATTTGGCAGAAAGTATTAAAACAACGAACAGATTTAGCTGGAGGAACACTTTGAAGCAGCCTTTTCTTCTTTCTTTATTTGCTTAGCAGGTCTTTAGGTCTTCAGGAAGGATTAGGAATGTGGAAGAACACCTTGTTTTCTTAGTTTCATACGGTAAGGAGCAACTCTAGCACGAGGAAGAAGATGGTTGTTAGGTATGACCGGATGGATAGTACAAAGAGGTTTAAAGCGGCAGTACTCTATACTAAATTAACCATCACCCCACACTGTGTTGTCTTGTCATTCTGTAAAGTAACTTTTAGTTTTTTTACCGTAAAGGGTCTTTTTACTTGTCTCATACTATGGAGTCAGATCTAGAGTACTGTTTCTACACGGCTTCCAGAGGAAGACATCCTTTTTACCTTTCTCATAGTACATAGTCCGATCTAGATGCAAGTACTGCTAATCCAAAAAGTTTAGATATAACACTGATATTTTGTTCATATAAATATTGCAGACATTTTTACTTCATTATTATTTATCTAATACATCATTATCAAGTTTATAACAATAATGATCTATTTTTTTTCAAATAGTAAGTAAACATTTGGAATTACTCTATGCATTAAAATATAAATTTCACATACATTGAAATTATTACTACTATTTACTATGTGAAATTACTTAATGAAAAGCAGATATATGTGAAACATGTAATTGATTTCACAAATCTAATATGAATTTCTATGTATACGATAACTAATATTTCACATAATATTTGCATTGTTAATATTTTACATTTTCGATGGACGTACATACATATTTCACATAAAAATTTCACTTAGAGATAGAAGTACATATGAAGGTTACAGCATCTTTTGCACCTTGCAATTAAGGAAATGGCATGCATGTTACCTGTCACTCGTGCCTACCTTGAAATCCATGTTGACATGAAGACCAATAGCTAGGCAGATTCACACGGAATCATCACATCTAAAGTGTACGTGCTGCCAACTCTACAGTAGATGTGACAATGCATTCCAAGCTTCAGCCAATATGTGGCAATGCATTAAATGATCATATTTACCTTACATGATCATTTTTATTTAAACTAGCAGTATAGCCAACTTTACATTGATGATCATATTTTGTAACTATAAAAATATATTAACTTTAGTTCTAACATTATTTTGATAAATTAAGAAACAATTTTTTGTATTTATTAACATATATTATATGTGTTTCCCATGTTTTTATTAACAATGACATAACAAAGCCTTTTATTATATTATATTCCAAAACAATATAAACTGTCCACATATCATATCAATTTCACATCATAGTCAATGTCACAAAAAAACCAATTCCCACCATCATTTCATACATATTTCACATCCTAATAAAAGAAATTTGATTCCACATTTCATATAATTTCATATCTGAACCTTGGGTTAAAGGACAATGTTTTAACACCTATTTAATAAGAGTTTCACTTCTGTTAACTATAAATCATTTCACATTTGATTTATATGAATCTTATTGAAGCCCAATGTTTTATCACATATAAAGCATTCCACATTTCATATATGAATATTGGATTAAATTCCAGTGTTCCTTTATAATGAGTATCACATCCACTATCATTAACATCATACTGAACATTGGATTAAATTCCAGTGTTCTTTTATAATGAGTATCACATCCACTACCATTACACTATGATTTAAATATTTCATGAAGTAGCAGTTTAAACAAATAGAAAAATATGTGTTTAACAGTTTTGACAAAGAGAAAAATATGATATGAAATAAACTATGTATATGTTAAACTGTTGCATGAAGAGCATCTTTTGACCATAAGTATTGACGAAAGGTCTCGTCACTTCAGTGGTATCCGCGTTGAAGTTAAGACCTCTGTCTCAGCACGTTCACATCTGCACAGTCTATGTGCATAGACTCATATATTCTCAGATGCCTCCCTGCCATCTTTATGAAAGTATTACCAAAATAGTATCCATCGATGTAAAATTTTCTTCATAAAACTATTTTCTCACATCCCTATCATAACAATTTCACGTTCGTTACATATATATGCTTGCAGATTTCATATCAATTTCACATATGTTACATGGATATATAAAATAAATATATTTTCACATGTGTTTCATACCAATTTTACATCATTTCGATGTATAGCTTTCCAAAATACATATTAATTTCACATTGTCAACATGTTTCATTTGAAAAATATCTTCATTAAATAATCTTGTGGTGTAAAATATATAATAACATGGCCGAAAGTCTGAGATGATATGAAATGATGTGAAATTGTTACATATTTGGCTTTCCACATTTCTTATCTGTTACACATAAATCATTCCACATTTCATATGTATGTAACTGATTAAAGACCAATGTTTTATCTCATATAAACATTCCACATTTCATATCTAAACCTTGGATTAAAGGCCAATGTAATTTAATATTAGTTTCACATCCGGTAATATTAACATCATACTGGATGTTACCTGTAAATTTTGACCAATAAATTAGCTAATTGTAAGATGACCAAATAATGTTATATAACTAGTTTTGTGAAGCAACTCTTGCTGCCTGAACCTTTGATTAAATGCAGTGTAATTTTGACTATTACTAGAGAAAAATATGATATAAACTAAACTCTTTATAATTTACACTCTTGCTGCCTGAATATCATATTTTGACCATAAGTACTGACGAAAGGTCTCGTCACTTCATTGGTATCCGCATATGACTAAAGGTAGGATACCTTCATCAGTATCAGCATAGACTTTTGTGCCCCTGTGTCTTCATTTCAAGTGATGGCAACCTACAAGCATCTCTGACAACTTTATCAAACACAAATCAAAAATAAGTCGGCCTCAATTTTTACCTATTTATTTCTTACTTGTGGAAATCATAGCTTGTAGCCTCCAAAACAGGTTTTTTTATATATATTTACACTATATGAAATTAGAATCAAGCTTCTATGTATATGAATAACATTATGTATTTTGATAAAACTACTTTCCAAACATTAGTTTTCACATATTTTTCATATAAATTTCACATTGAGTACATAATAAGGATTCAACATTCAATATGAATTTCACAAAACAAATATCACATATATTCCATATCATTTTCACTTTTAGATTATACAGAACCAACTTTTCTTATAAATTTCACATATGTTATATGAAACATTTGTTGCTCATATGTGTTTATTGTAATGTGAAATATGTAAAATTCTATCAATACAGTACATATTTAAAAATGAATAGGAAAAAAATATTTAGTGTTGAAGAACACATATGTTTTTGTTTTGTTTTGTACAAGCTGTGTAGTGTGTATAACGGATTTTACACCAAGATAAAGATAATGTCTACAATATTGTGTAGGTTTTTTGTTTGACCCTCTGTGAAGAGCATCTTTTTGACATAAGTACTGACTAAAGGTGGAGTCACTTCATTGGTATCAGCGTAGACTTTGAGACCACTCGGTCTGTACTCGGAGCTCCATAAATTGATGACAATTCAGACCAAACTACACGCATCCCTACCAGCTTTATGAAAGACTTGTCCAACATATCATGCCATCATTTTTTACCAAGTTTCTTCTGTGTAAAGATGTAAAATAATAGTTGGTAGCCTAAAAAACAGCAGCTACACTCAGTGTTAGATAGAAAGGATGAAGTTTTGTTATATGAAGCATTATCCAATGAACTAGAGCTCTAAAGATGGAATACTTCAATGATGTGAGTATTGTTTTCTTATTGGTAACATTCCATGTATAATACTTTTATCTAATGTTATTTTTCTATCTTTTTCAGGGCATCAGTGAAGTAGTATTTGATGATGTTATCTATAGCAGTTCCAATGATGAAAATTGGAATGGTATAGACCACTATACATCAAGAACATGCACTCACAATCTTAGACCCACTCGGCGTGTAGCATGGGGCAAAGAGAATGGTGGACGACATTTCCTCGGTTACCTGCTTGAAGTAAGTCAAGGAAATCATCATATACCCAATGAAAAAATTTATGTTTCTTTTCTCATTATATTTCCCATTGTGTGTTCTAGGGTGATGAATGCTCTTGGAGTTGTTGGGTAGATGAAGAACATTCACCATCTTTGAAAAAGGGATAATTATATTTATGCCCCTAGTTGGGTCCCACTCGTCTGTTTTACCCCTAACTTCAGAAACTCACCTGTTCTGTAGAAGCCACTTTGCAATTCTTATGCTTTTGCCCTTTGACCCTTTGACCGTCACTTTGAAAAATTCATAACAAATTCATACTAACTCAGAAAAATGCAAATAAGATATCAAAATGTTCACAAAAACATCACCTCTATGCGCATGTCATTTTCATTCTTGACAAAAGTGTTGGAAAGTCCTCATCTCAGTTTTAGCTCATATGACCTTAGCATGAACAGTACAATCTAAAAAAAATTCAAAAAATTCTAATTTTTTTTGGTGGCAAACATTGACCGATGTTTTGAGTGCTTGCCAAGTTTCATAACAGAATGACATTCGAGGAAGTCATGGCAAAAAAAATCAATGCTTCAAAATTTTGTTTTTTTGTCACGACTTCCATGAATGTCATTTTGTTATGAAACTTGGCAAGCACTCAAAACATTGGTCAATGTTTTCCACCAAAAAAATTTAGAATTTTTTGAATTTTTTTAGATTGTGCTGTTCATGCTAAGGTCATATGAGCTAAAACTGAGATGAGGACTTTCCAACACTTTTGTTAAGAATGAAAATGACATGGACATATAGGTGATGTTTTTGTGAACATTTTGATATCTTATTTGCATTTTTCTGACTTAGTATGAATTTGTTATGATTTTTTCAAAGTGACGGTCAAAGGGTCAAAGGGCAAAAGCATAAGAATTGCAAAGTGGCTTCTACAGAACAGGTGAGTTTCTGAAGTTAGGGGTAAAACGGACGAGTGGGACCCAACAAGGGGCATAAAATTAAGAGTAAAATACACTGGAGGTCCTAAAAGTATTCCAAATGTGTTAAGTAGGTCCTAAAAGTTTGAAATCGTTCACTGTGGGTCCTAAATGTGTGCAAGTCGTTCACTGCAGGTCCTAAAAGTATTCTAAGTGTGTCAAGTAGGTCCTAAAAGTCGCGGGTAAAATACACAAATAGGACATGTGGTAAACGATTTCAAACTTTTAGGACCTACTTGACACACTTGGAATACTTTTAGGACCTCTGGTGTATTTTACTCTAAAATTAATTATCCCTTTGAAAAACTACCTTCAAAATATACATGATGATATTGAGAACTCTTGGATAAAGATAGAAGATGAAATTGATGAATCAGAGCAAAAGGGTAGTTTGTTCAAGTTGAAGGAGGAGAAGCTGAAAGAAATGATATGTGATATTCGTGAAGATGTGAAGCGAAAGGATCTTATCATTAAGTTGATTTTATTTATTTTAATTTTCTTAGTGGCTAAATTATATTACTCTGTTTAACAGTACTGGTTTGTCTTAGATAAATTTTATGTAATAATGGTGTGCCTTTTGAAGTAATGTAAAAGTATCATTCCCTATAACACAATATCATATCTCTATCTGTTTGTAATATGTATTATATATTTTTTTGATTATTGAGTAAATTATGATATGTTTTAGATGCTTTAGTAAGAATCTCTAATTCCATATCAATATCATGTCTGCGTGAAAACCATTTTCTAAAACACATTTAATTTAATAAATTTCATATTTAACTTTCCTATACTATGCTTTTCATGTGTTTGCTACAATGCTATACATAACTAACATCTTAGAATGATTATGACACATAATACATTTGAAACAACATAGTTCATATAGTGCATTTTAAAATATGGTTCCACATTGCATATGCATTTAAAAACACATTACACATAATAAATTTCATTTTTTACTTTCCTATACGCGGCCTTTCATGTGTTTGCAACAATGGTTTTCATAATTAAAATCTTTTAATACTTATATCACACAATACACTTGAAACAACATAGTTCACATAATACATTTTGAAAATTTGTTCCACAGATCAAACAATATCAACATTAACAGCACCTCATTTAGATACATTTCAAATTCAGAAAATAAATTGTACTAGTGTTATTTTTATATTTGCTTTCAATTTTTTTATAGCTTTACAACAGATTTTGCGTATAACACATAATACATTGTACAAGTGTTAATTTCATATTTTATATATAACACATTTTACAGGGTTTGTAGCAAATGCATAAATAATAAATAAAACATAATGAACTATAGATGTTTCATTTATTATTGAACCTCATATATACATATAACACATAGCAAATTCTTTAGTAAGAATCATTGAACACCATATTTCAAAAAATGCATTACATTAACACGTTTCAAAAAAGTTAATTCACACAAAACAACATACAAGACTTGTTCCAAATATTGAATTTGAATTAAGTAATTTTACATGTTTATCAAATTCGTGACACTATATTTCATATTTCACATTCCGCATGCATTAGATGAATGGCATGTGTTAGATAACATGACATATTTTTTACATAACAAGATATATCTAATTGCCTATTTCACATATGGCATGTGTTAGAAAAACATGAGACATGTAATAATTAGCATTTGTCGTACTAGATATCAAATTTATTTTTTACATTTCATAAACATATTGGATGTGTAGCATGTCTTAAATAACATTAGATATGTTGTGTTATTTTATTATGAAGTTTTTTAATATATATAATGCTTTATGTGAAAATGTTCACTTCCTAGTATTACCAATTTGATAACAATAAATAAAACACAATGAACTATAGATGTTTCATTATTTATTATTGAACCTCACATATACATATAAAACATAGCAAATTCTTTAGTAACAATCATTGAACACCATATTTCAAAAAATGCATTACATAACACGTTTCAAAAAACTAAATTCACACAAAACAACATACAATACTTATTCCAAATATTGAATTTCAATTAAGTAATTTTACATGTTTATCCAATTCGTGACACTATATTTCATATTTCACATTCTGCATGCATTAGATGAATGGCATGTGTTAGATAACATGACATATTTTTTATATAACAAGATATATCTAATTGTCTATTTCACACATGGCATGTGTTAGAAAAACATGAGATATGTTTTAATTAGAATTTTTCATACTCGATATCAAATTTCATTTTTTACATTTCATAAACATATTGGATGTGTGGCATGTATTAGATAACATGAGATATTTTTATCAAATTGGTAATAGTAGGAAGTGAACATTTTCACATAAAGCATTGTATTTATGCCATAACATGAGATATTTTTTACATTTTCACATAAAGCATTATATAACAAGATATATGTCGGTGTATAAAACAAGGGTATTTTATACCCTGACTTATGCACAGACAGTGGCAGCCTCCTTGCCGGCAAAGGCTTGCCGGGATTTGCCAAATAACCAGATCCAAGACCCAGTTGCAGAAGCTGCTGGATAGAAGCTCAAGATGAAGCATCGACTAGCACTCAACTCGTAATGAAAATGAAGACATTCCTTGCTGGCAAGGCCGAACCGGCAAGGTGAAGACCCGGCAAGCTCCGTGCCGGCAAGCCTTCGCCAGCTCGTCCGCGCTCCACCTCACCGAGCAGCTAGTCACTAATCGGTGAGGTGTCGACCGTGCAGGCTGGTTGGTGAGGTTTGTCGGGCACGTGTCAGCATGCAAGGAGAAGATTTGCCTTTTATGACACCCGTCCAGGAGGCTTGTCAGAATAATATGAGGTAGCTGGGCGAGCAGTGCAGAAACCTTGCCGGGGCTACCTCTCCACGTTACACGTGACGGTGCATTTAATGCCTTTGTCCTAAACTGGCAGAGTTAGGTATGATAGCTCTGTTTGCTATCAAATCACTATGTATTTACTGTTTTGCCACTATGGTAACCCCTTGAGCTATAAACGGAGGACCAAGGCAACAGTTAGGGGGATTCGATCCCTTTTCAAACATTAGCACGTCTTGCATGCGTAGCTGCTCTCCCCACACCTTGCCGGGAGAAGCTCTCCTTGTACCTGTGCTCTCACACATCCAATACACCAAAGAAGGAGTAGGGTTTTACGCTTCTCAACGGCCCAAACCTGGGTAAATCCCCCATCCTCTTTGTTGATACTGCTCTTTGTGCACGCTGATCTCCCCTGCCGAACCACAAAGGGGCGAAATGGCCCCAGAGATGGTCGTTCCCACGACATCTTTGGGGCGCTAGGTAGGGGGCTCGCTTGCGTGAACCTGAATTACTGGATTGTGCATCGACATCATCAACTTCATCATCGTCCTCATCGTGATCGATGGACCCCAAGAAGAAGGGCATCACGATGATGGCCCCTTCGCATGTATCCGCGGGCGGCGCAGCCAACACGGGCGGCGCGAATACCGCGGTTGGCACGACCAGCGCCGGCGGCGCGGTCGCCATGCCCACCACGGTCGGTGCAGGAGATGAGTGCGCTGGAGGCAGTCGTCTTCCTTGATCCTCTGGCGATCAAAGCCGAGACGGCGTGGGCGGAGCGGGCGGACGACCTCCTCCTCCTTCTCCTCGCCGCGCTGACGAACGCAGCCACCGGAGCGGCAATGCCCTGGCCGGCGGGAGCCAAGATCCCGCCGCAGCGGCGTCCAAAGATGCTGCTTCGGGATAGATGCCACGCCCCTGGCACAACTGATGTGGTACAACTCCGAGCAGCGTCAACGACTCCGGGCGGCGGCGACCTCACGGCAAGACTCCTGTTGATCAAATCCCAGATCCTTAGACACCGCCTCAGCCACAGCAACCCGCTGCTGACCATGTGCCGTGGCAGGAAGACCGCGATGGTGCTCCTGCTGGCTTTGCCAGGAGTAGAGCGACGTCACGCTCTTCGCTTCCGGCCATGCCAGCCACAGCAGCAGAAGCAATGGCGCGAGCCCAGATGCTGCTGAATTTCCCTCCAGTAGCAGGGAAGATGGATGAGTGGAGGGCCACCATCCAAAGTTTGACTGGGTTTGCTGAGGCCAGTAAATCACAGCAAGCGGAGCCCTCACGACGTCCGCAAACAGCACCAGTAGCTCCAACTGGTGGCCGCATTGATGATGCTGCGCTAACGGTGCAATCACCCCAGCGGCAACGGTCTCAACAGTAGCAACACCAACAACAGCGGCGAGCTCAACGATCTTTTGAGCCCGACGTGGTATCGATGGCTTCTTCGGATCCGCGAGCGCGGCAAGACCAGTGGCAAGTGCTGTGAGACAGGCGAGTAGAAGAAGCCCGCACCACCATCGAACGGTGCCGGGAGGCGCGCCGTCAATCCGACGCGCGCAACGGCCCCATCGTTGATGGGCCTGTGCCAGGGGTTGGCGAATATCTACCTTACGAGGTCGGATGTCCTGCCTTCACGCGTGAGCTGCGGAAAGTCCGATGCCCGTCCGTCTAGGCCTTTAAGCTAGAAGTACCAGAGAAGTACGGCGGCAAGCTGAACCCGGCAGAATTTCAGCCCAGCGACCTGCAAGTGATCCCGCAAAGAGATGGAGAAACTTTATGCAAGTACATCCAGAGGTTCAGCTGTGTGCACCGTAACATCCCAGACGTGCACCCCGCAGCCGTCATTGCTGCCTTTCACACGAATGTGCGCAATCGGAGGACGCGGAAGAAGATGAACGTCAAGCTACCCAAAACCGTCAACGAGCTCTATATGTTGGCGGATAAATGCGCACGCGCTGAGGAAGGAAGAAGGCTTCCTAGGGAATACGCTGGTGCCAAGGTGGATTCCGAGGACGACGACACTGCCACCCCGAGGAAGAAAGGCCGAAAGCGCAACAGGAAGCGCAAAGGAAAGACTGTTATGGCTGTCGAGGCCTCCGGCAACTCTGAGTCCGCCAAGAAAGCTAAGACTGAGAACTCCGGCAAGGAGGCAGCTGTAGGCGCCGCTTGCCAGGAGGCGGCAGCAAATGAGAAGGCCGACAAATCTGATGGGCCATACTGCAAGATTCACCGCACCAAGGGCCATGATCTCCAAGAGTGCTGACAAGTCGAGCACCTTGTTGAGAAACAGAAGGTAGAATATGAAAAACGTGACAAAGAGAAGGGTCAAGATGGTGCCGGTGGATCTGGCAAAAAGGGCCGTGGTGGTCGAGGAGGAAGTCGCGGCAAGGCCAAGCAGCAGAAAGAAAAACCTGCTAGAGGCCGCGAAAAGAAAGAGGAAGATGATGGAAGTGAAGAGGAAGAGGACGACGGATAGTCCAGTGAACAGGAATTCCAGAAGGCAACGGAGGCCATGTGTGTTGACGGAGGTGCATCTTTGCACTCCTCTCACCGCCAGCTTAAACAGTGAGCATGTGAGGTTAATGTGGCAGAACCATCAATGGGCTCTCAAAAGCCACTCAAGTGGGCACACACGCCTATCATTTTCGATGCCGAGGATCACCCTGATCGCACAACTGCGGTCGGCTGTTTGCCATTGTTGGTGTCACCAACAATTCGCAACCTCCAGGTCACGAAAATGTTAGTTGACGGTGGGGCCGGCCTAAACTTGATTTCTCCAGAAGTAATCAAGAGGCTGTAGATTCCCGATGAGGAGCTCGACAAAACAGGCACGTTTCAAGGAGTAAACCCAGGAAGAAGCCAGCCCAAGGGAAAGATCACATTGCCGGTGACGTTTGGCGGGGAGTTGAACTACAGAACATAAAAGATCGTGTTTGATGTTTTCAAGATCCCCTTGCCATACAATGGAATTCTTGGCCGCCAGCCCTGGCAAAATTCATGGCGGCATCTCACCATGCTTACAACACGTTGAAGATGCCAGGGCCGATGGGTGTCATTTCCATCAACTCCGACAAGAAAGATGCAGTTATTTGCGTCAATAAGTTGTACAGAGATGCGGTTGCAGCAGAGGCCGCCAAGGCGCCAGCTCCCGCCAAGAAGAAGGAAAACAAGAAATCCGGCAAGAGCTCTGGCAAAGATTCCGGGAAGCGCACCTCTTCGGAGTGCTGCGCACCCGTTGAGGACTTGCCGGAATGCTCCACCGGTAAGAAATCCAAAGCTACTGCACCAGCAACCAAAAAGGTGTCGACGAGGGAGGACAGCACTGACGGTACCTTCACCATCAGGTCCACCCTTGACAGCAAATAGGAAAGCGCGCTCATTGCCTTCCTGCGGGCGAATGTCAATGTGTTCACATGGCGACCATCTGACATCCCCGGTGTTCCCAGGGAGGTAATTGAGCACCAGCTTGCCGTCTGTCCCCACGCTCGGCCTGTCAAGCAGAAGGTCAGGAAGCAAGCTTTGGAGCGGCAACAATTCATTGCCGAGGAAATCAAGAAACTTGAAGCAGTAGGCATGATCAGAGGTGTACTACATCCAACTTGGTTGGCAAATCCAGTTGTGGTGCGCAAAGCAAACGGAAAGTGGAGACTTTGCATTGACTACACTGATATTAACAAAGCTTGTCCAAAGGATCATTTCCCCTTGCCGCCCATCGATCAAATCATAGACTCTATTTCCGGCTCTGATTTGCTCTCCTTCCTTGATGCATATTCTGGGTACCATAAGATATTCATGGCCAAGGAAGATGAGGAGAAAACCGCATTCATTACTCCATGTGGCACATACTGCTTCATGCGTATGCCTTTCGGGTTAAAAAGTGCTGGTTCAACCTTTGCAAGGGCAGTCCAGATTGGTTTTGAGCCCCAGCTGCACAGGAATGTGGAAGCATATATGGATGATATAGTGGTCAAAACCAAGGACAAATCAACCCTTATTCAAGATTTAGAAGAAACATTTGCAAACTTGCGTAAGATCAATTTGAAGCTCAACCCCGAGAAGTGTGTATTTGGCGTTCCATCTGGCAAGCTTCTCGGATTCTTTGTATCACAATGTGGAATTGAAGCAAATCCCGACAAGATCAAAGCGATTGAGCAGATTCAAGCACCAAAAAGCGTCAAGGATGTGCGGCATCTTGCCGGCTGTGTTGCTGCCTTGAGTAGGTTCATTTCAAGATCCGCCGAGCACGCCCTACCGTTTTTCAAGATTTTGAAAAAGGCAGGTCCAATGAAATGGACTCCGGAAGCAGAGGCCACGCTGCAGGACTTGAAAAGACACCTCTCCTCCACGCCAACGCTAGTTGCGCCTAGACCACAAGAGCCATTGCTGCTATATGTAGCGGTAACGAATCAAGTGGCTAGTGCTGCACTAGTGGCGCAAAGGGAAGTCGATGACGAGGAAGCAGCCGTGGCAAGCACGTCCAGCGACGAACCAGAATCTTCTCCGGCAAGGTCTGACGCCGAGAAGTCAGAAACAACGCAAGCAAATGAGGCTAATCAACAAATGATGCCAAAGAAGAAGGTGGTGCAGCGGCCCATATATTTTGTTAGTTCCCTTCTGCAGTGGGCTAGATCAAGATACTCTGGGTGCACAAATTGCTTTTCGGCCTTCTTATGGCCTCGAGAAAGCTGCGTCACTACTTCCAAGCACACGAGATCACCGTCGTCACTCGCTTTTCGTTACAACGCATTTTGAGAAATCCAGAGGCAACTGGCAGGATAGTGGAGTGGGTGTTGGAATTGTCAAGCTTTGCACTTAAGTTTGAAAGCACTTCAACCATCCAAAGCAGAGCCTTGGCGGAGTTCGTTGCGGAATGGACACCAACGCAAGATGAAGAAATTCAACAAACAGCTCTCCCCGGCAAAGAGACAGCTAAAGAATGGATCATGTACTTTGACGGTGCCTTCTCGCTGCAAGGCGCCGGTGCTGGGGTGCTGCTTGTCGCACCCACCGGAGAGCACCTCAAGTATGTGGTTCAAATGCACTTTCCCAGGGAGCAAGCTACAAACAACACTGCTGAGTACGAAGGGCTCCTCGCCGGTCTTAGGATTGCAATGGACCTTGGAATCAGAAAGCTGATCATCCGTGGTAACTCGCAGCTTGTTGTAAAACAAGTAAACAAAGATTACCAGAGCCCGTTGATGGAAGCGTATGTGGAAGAAGTGAGGAAATTGGAGGAACACTTTGACAGGTTGCAAACAGAGCACATCCCTCGTGCGGAAAACAGCGTCGCTGACCACCTGTCGAAGTGTGCCGCTCAAAACCTACCTGTGGAACCAGGAACTTTTGTGCTCCATTTGAATCAACCAACAGGCACTCCATCAACACAGGCCAGTAAGAGGAGGAAGTTGAATTCCGGCAAGTACTTTCTGGCAGAGCTCCCAGAAGCCACCGGCGAAAAGGTTGCCGGGGACAATGACACGGTTGTCAGTGAGCAGCGGCTTCGCGCAGAACCTCAGGTTCTTGCCGCCAAAGCGAGAGCTCCCGCGGCCGAAGAAATGCCTTTAGTCCTTGTCGTCGAGCCGCAGGCTCCGACATGGGCACAGCAGATAGTTCATTACCTTCAAACAGGGGAACTTCCCAAAGAACAAGAAGAAGCTGAGAAAGTAGCCCGTCAGTCAATTATGTATCAGTTTGTGGATAACACGCTATACGGAAAGAGACCAAACGGTGTGAAATTAAAGTGTATTTGCCGGGAAGATGGACTTAAGCTGTTGGCAGAGATACACGGAGGCATATGTGGCTCTCACATAGGTTCAAGGGCACTTGCCGGCAGAGCTTTCCGGCAAGGCTTCTATTGGCCCACGGCCCTCCAGGATGCAACTGAGCTAGTAACCAAGTGTGAAGCATGCCAGTTCCATTCAAAGAACATACATCAACCAGCTCAAGCTCTCCAAACAATCCCTCTCTCCTGGCCCTTTTCGGTCTGGGGGCTCAATATCTTGGGCCCCTTCCCCCATGCTACCGGGGGCTTTGAGTTCTTGTACGTCGCCATCGACAAGTTCACAAAGTGGCCTGAAGTGGAGCCAGTGAGGAAGGTGACAGCGCAATCAGCCGTCAAGTTCTTCAAAGAATTAGTTTGCCATTTTGGGGTCCCTAACAGGGTCATCACTGACAACAGCACACAATTCACGAGCCGCACCTTCATGCAGTATATCCAGGACCTTGGCGGCAAAATATTTTTTGCATCTGTTGCTCAACCGAGAAGCAACGGCCAAGCGGAAAGGATGAATGCTGAAGTGTTGCGTGGCCTCAAGATAAGAACTTTTGACAGGCTGAGCAAATGTGGAAGACGCTGTGTTGATGAATTGCCGATAGTTCTTTGGTCACTCAGGACGACACCAAATCGAGCCACCGGACAAACTCCCTTCTCCCTAGTCTATAGTGCCGAAGCGGTGCTCCCCACGAAACTCATATACGGGTCACCTCGAGTGCTCACTTATGATGAAGCTGAGCAAGAGCGGTTGCAGCAAGACAATGCAATGCTCCTTGAGGAGGATCCTCTTCGGGCAACTGTGCGAGCTGCACGCTACCAGCAAGCCTTGCGCCACTATCATAGCCGCAAAGTGGACGCCCGAAGCCTTGAGGAAGGCGACCTTGTTCTTTGGCGCGTCCAATCCGCCAAGAGATCAAACAAGTTGGCGCCAAAGTGGGAAGGCCCTTATCGGGTAGTACGAGTCACCAGACCTGGCGCAGTCCGTCTGGAGACCAAGGATGGCATTCAAGTGCAAAACTCATGGAATGTTGAGCATCTTCGCAAGTTCTACCCATAAGGCGCGGTTGCCGGGAGGACGATGGGGTACCATTTTAATGACGTTCAAGTGATCATTTCATACGACGAGGAAAACAGCGTGAGGAAAAGCTAAGTTGAAAAACTATGAAACAATTTCATTGTTACGTTTGCAATTTCCCTTGAACGATTCTCTGTTTGTGTGAGATACCTACATGCGAAGGAATCTTGTCGTGATCAGATTGCGCTCTTGTTTTGCCTCAAGTCCGCTCGGCAAGATATGCAGCTGCATTGCAACGGCAAGTTATCTTGTCGGTGGCAGTACTTCCAGCAAGCTGCAAAGGACCTGTTCCTCTAAGCGCTCGCGGCAAGTGTCTATACCAGCAAGTTGCCGCGCTGTGATCGACAAGTTACCTTGCCGGTGGCGGCACTTCCAGCAAGCTACTAAGGATCTGTTCCTCAAAGCACTCGCGGCAAGTGTGCGCACCGACAAGTTTCCAAACAGCATAGGGAGCACAATCATACAAAGACGGAATAAAGCAAGGGGGACAGCACACACTCATCTAAGCCCGGCAAACAATAGATATTCGTTAAAAAAGTACTCGGTAACATTTTATTGCCCCATCCCCAGGGTTTACATCGAGTGCAAGGAGGGCAAAAGGGGTGCCTAGGCGAAGCCCGACTTGTTCCCGCAAGGCCAGATGATGGTGCTGCCGGCGATTAGCCAGACTCAGCATCATCGTCCTCGATCTTCACGCCCGGAGAGTCGTCGTCATCGCCGTCATCATCGTCATCCTCAGCATCGCTGGAGGAAGCGGTGTCGCCGTCACTCAAGCTTTCCGCGCAGCACTCCAGAAGAGCGCCTGAAGCCCTGAAGAACTTCACGACAAGCGTGTCTGGTCCGTCCAACCTGAAGTGAAGGAGGTGCCCTTACCCTAAGCAACGAGCACGGACAAAGGATTTCCACCCGCGCGTGAGGTACATGATACCATTGTTGGAGGTCTCAACGGTCACCCAGACTGGGCCGTTGCAACAACCATCCACACACAGCCACAAGCCATGCAGATGGCGGCCTTCCATCTCCCTAGCAAAGGGGCGAGGAAGCCGCAGCCAGCTCCGCGGCCAATCACGTAGCTCCAAGATGAACTCTTGCGCCGTGTCCTCCGTATGGCCTTCTGCCGGCGGAGGAAGGGCCGAAGGTGAAGCAGCAAGCACTCCGCCATGGCAGCCTCGACCACGGGCACCGCGTCGCCCACGACCACGGGCCGCGGCCCTCCCTTGAGCGCTATAGCCAGCTTCTGCAGTAGCGGTCGAGGCGTGGGCATGGAGCCGAGGAGAAGCCCTCGCCGTGACGGTAGAAGCACGACCACGACCTCTTCCCCTCGCCATGCCGTTGTCAGATGCGGAGGAAGAAGATAGAAGAAGGAGGCGACAGTTGCTGAAGATTGGGGCAGAAGGAGATGGATGAGCATCGCATCCCGCAGCCCCCTCTTTATAGGGAGAGCGCGGGGAGCTGGCTCTTCACTGTCTTCAGGCGGCCACCCCGATTCACCAATCCTGTGCCCTGCGCTTCTGGCCGCGCGCTTTACTCCAGCAACCATCCAAGGTCGCCAATCCTGTGCCCTGCACTCCTGGCCGGGCACTCTGCTCCAATGACCACCTCTCTTCACCAATCCCTCACCTTGCATGTAAAGAAGAGTAATGGGAGGGCGCAGAAGAAGGAGAAATCATGGCATGAATGGCAGTTACACCTTGCCACGCGTTGCCATGCACCTATTCAAGTCTGTTTAATGGCAAGGGTTGCCGGAAAATGACCAAGAGCACACTCAAGCCCAGATTAATGAAGAAGCAAAGAAGATCTCAGAAGAGGTGATAACCATCATGACTAAAAATTACAGCGGCAGTTTTCCCACCGCGTGTCTGTGCATTGTTTGGGCCTAGCCCAATGACGCTTTAGATGCGCGTATGGCCCAGTCCCGGGGGCTCCTGTCGGTGTATAAAACTTGGGTATTTTATACCCTAACTTATGCACAGACAGTGGCAGCCTCCTTGCCGGCAAAGGCTTGCCGTGATTCGCCAAATAACCAGATCCAGGACCCAGTTGCAGAAGCTGCTGGAGACAAGCTCAAGACGAAGCATCGACGAGCACTCAACTAGTAATGAAAATGAAGACATTCCTTGCCGGCAAGGCCGAACCGGCAAGGTGAAGACCCGGCAAGCTCCGTGCCGGCAAGCCTTCGCCAGCACGTCCACGCTCCACCTCACCGAGCAGCTAGTCACTAATCGGTGAGGGGTCGACCGCGCAGGCTGGTTGGTGAGGTTTGTCGGGCATGTGTCAGCACGTAGGGAGAAGATTTGCCTTTTTTGACACCCGTCCAGGAGGCGTGTCAGAATAATATGAGGTAGCTGGGCGAGCGGTGCAGAAACCTTGCCGGGGCTACCTCTCCACATGACACCTGACGGTGCATTTAATGCCTTTGTCCTAAACAAGCAGAGTTAGGTATGATAGCTCTGTTTGCTATCCAATCACTATGTAATTACTGTTTTGCCACTATGGTAACCCCTTGAGCTATAAAAGGAGGACCAAGGCAACAGTTAGGGGGATTCGGATCCCTTTTCAAACATTAGCACATCTTGCATGCGTAGCTGCTCTCCCCACACCTTGCCGCGAGAAGCGCTCCTTGTACATGTGCTCTCACACATCCAATACACCAAAGCAGGAGTAGGGTTTTATGCGTCTCAGCAGCCCGAACCTGGGTATATCCCCCGCGCTCTCTGTTGATTCTGCTCTTTGTGCACGGTGATCTCCCCTGCCAAACCACAAAGGGGCGAAATGGCCCCATAGATGGTCGTTCCCATGACATCTCCTGTCGGTGTGTAAAACATGGGTATTTTATACCCTGACTTATGCACAGACAGTGGCGGCCTCCTTGCTGGCTAAGGCTTGCCGGAAACCACCAAGACCAAGATTCAAGTCCCAGTTGCAGAAGCCACTGGAAAGAAGCTGAAGACGAAGCACCAACAAGCACTCAACTAGTAATGAAGATGAATACATTTCTTGCCGGCAAGGCTGAACCAGCAAGGTGATGACCCACCAAGCTCCGTGCCGGCAAGCCTTCACCAGCTCGTCAGCGCACCACCTCACCGGGCAGCTGGTCATTGATCGGTGAGGTGTCGTCCACGCAGGCTGGTTAGTGAGATTTGTCGGGCACGTGTCAGCACGCAGGGAGAAGATTTGCCTTTAATGACACCCGTCCAGGAGGCGTGTCAGGCTAATACGAGGTAGCTGGGCGAGCGGTGCAGAAACCTTGCCGGGGCTACCTGTCCACATGACACCTGACGGTGCATTTAATGCCTTTGTCCTAAACTGGCAGGGTTAGGTATGATAGCACTGCTTGCTATCCAATCACTATGTAATTACTGTTTTGCCACTGTGGTAACCCCTTGAGCTATAAAAGTAGGGCCAAGGCAACAGTTAGGGGGATTCGGATCCCTTTTCAAACATTAGCACATCTTGCATGCGTAGCTGCTCTTCCCACACCTTGCCGGGAGAAGAGCTCCTTGTACCTGTGCTCTCACACACCCAAAGCAGGAGTAGGGTTTAACGCTTCTCAGCGGCCCGAACCTGGGTAAATCCTCCGCGCTCTCTCTTGATTCTGCTCTTTGTGCACGTTGATCTCCCCTGCCGAACCACAAAGGGGCGAAATGGCCCCATAGATGGTTGTTCCCACGACAATATATCTATGAAGGCATTTCATAGAAACTTCATAATAAGTCCAAGGATAACCATTCTTTAACTTCATACAAAAGCATACAACTTCCCATCAAAGAAACAGCAAAAGCCAGAAGTTATTTAACATAACTACTGATGTGGATTACATATTTCTATGAAATGCAACTAATCAAGAATTCTTCTTCTTTCAGCGAACGACCAGCTGGTCCAACGTGATGTAGCGATAAGTACTGAATTGGTTCATCAAGCAGTTGTTGTATTCTTTCATATTCTACATCTGAAGTAGCATCACCTTCATCCAGTTCTGCATCTGGGAAGAAATTCACACCAAAGCAGCTTTCGCCAACTTCTTCTTCTGCTATGATTTCAACAACATATTCCACATGTACCTATAATTGAAATAAAAACAAATTAAGATACAAAATATAGAAAACATGAATCTCTATGTAAAACTTAAAACTGATCCAGGTGTTTCTGTCTTGGTTCTTTTGTTGTTCATAGCAAATGTCTTCGATGAATCAGCATCATCCTCACAAGAACCACCTACGGAATCCTTTGGATTCATTCAAAAAATCAAAGTCCATGTGAAACTAGAGTCGATACCATCTTTACTAGATCTAGATCTAGCTTAGAGTCCTCATCCAGCGATGAGAAGAAGAGTATTCCAAAGAAAAAAATCAAAGAAAAAACTTACTGTTGATTCCATCTTTACTTGATCTAGCTTAGAGTCCTCTTCACATTTCTTTGGCTCAAAGTAAGTATGATCTTCATCCTTGCTAACACTATGTGAAAGTAGGGTGGATGTGTTTTGTTCCATGTAGTTTTTTGTTATGTGTGAAGGATGTAGTAAGTGAAATAGGAGTGTGGTGGTCGCTACATATATGTGATTTTGGCCTGTGAAATTTTTCCCACCAAAACCTATTTTGAATCTTTAAAAAGATCCTTCAGTAATATAGTAAGAACGACCCTATGTGTTTTTTGTATATCAGACCCCGTTGAATAAGTTTCATATCTGTCCCTACAATAGCACAATAACACTGCTTATTACGGTATGTGGACAAAAGTTGTCTGTATGATGACACATATTGATTATATGTTACCTGAATAACAGAATGGCTATAGTATAGTGGCCATTGTGTAAAAATCACATCTTACCAGTGCTGCATGTACTATAATGTATATTTTATTCGCATGTTTTGTCCAGTAGTTGTCACATCTTTCATATCACTGAAAAGGTGCTGCTCAACCCATCCCTCTTTTCTTTCCTCCGTATGCTCATTGACTGTCTTCTTCCATCGTTTCTCTGGTCTCTATCTCCTATGCCTCTTCTTCTGGTTTCCTTCTAGTTCATCTTCTTTAATCCAGTTTTTGCAGCACCAACGAAACCCGTGATATACTTGCTTCCCCTACTAAAGTAAGAAGGTACTAAGCACGAAAGGTTAGTATTATGTTGGTTTATTCTTTTTCTTCCTGTCTAGGTTGTGTGTTCCATATGAAATTTTTATTGGTGCTTGATACGTCCAATTTGCATCATGGTTTCCTACTGTTATGTATTTGATCATTATTTCACTTTATGATGCAATTCTTATGCCTTTTCTCTCTTAATTTGCAAGATTTGTATGAAGAGGGAGAATACCGGTAGCTGGAATTCTGGACCTGAAATAGCTACAGCAGAGATACCTATCTTACAGAGCTCCAATTGACTTGAAATTTCACGGATATTTTTTATTGAATATATAAAAAATACTGGGGAAAAGAGATACTGGAGGGGACCCACCAGTTGCCCAGAAGGCAACAGGGGGCGCCCCCTGGGCGCGCCCTGATGCCTTGTGGGGCCCCTGGCTGGCGTCTGGCCCCTCCTTCTGCTATATAAGCTCAATTACCCTAAAAAATAGAGAGAAGACTTTCAGGACGAAGCGCCGCCATCTCGAGGCGAAACCTAGGTAGGAGCAATTTTGCTCTCCGGTGGAGCGATTCCGCCGGGGATACTTCCCTCCGAGAGTTTGAAATCGAAGCCATCGACATCACCAACGATCCTCTCATCGTGGGAGGACCAATCTTCATCAACATCTTCACCATCACCATCTCATCTCAAACCCTAGTTCATCTCTTGTATTCAATCTTTGTCTCAAAACTTCAGATTGGTACTTGTGGGTTCCTAGTAGTGTTGATTACATCTTGTAGTTGATGCTAGTTGGTTTATTTCGTGGAAGATTATATGTTCAGATCCTTAATGATATTCAATACCCCTCTGATCTTGAACATGAATATGATTTGTGAGTAGTTACTTTTGTTCTTGAGGACATGGGAGAAGTCTTGTCATAAGTAATCATGTGAATTTGGTATTCGTTCGATATTTTGATGATATGCATGTTGTTGCTTCCTTTAGTGGTGTCGTGTGAACGTCGACTACATGACACTTCACCATCTTTGGGCCTAAGGGAAGGCATTGTGGAGTAGTAATTATATGATGGGTTGCTAGAGTGACAGAAGCTTAAACCCTAGTTTATGCGCTATTCCGTAAGGGGCTGATTTGGATCCATATGTTTCATGTTATGGTTAGATTTATCTTAATTCTTCTTTCGTAGTTGCGGATGCTCGCGAGAGGGGGTAATTATAAGTGGGAGGATTTTTCAAGTAAGAACAGCACCCAAGCACCGGTCCACAATTATCAAAGTACCGAACGCGAATCAAACAAACAGGATGAAAGTGACTAGATGAAATTCCCATGTGTCCTTGAGAACGCTTTGCTTATTATAAAAAGGATTGGGCCACCTTGGTGCACCTTTGTTACCGTTACTACTTGTTACTTGTTACGAATTACCTTGCTACCAAACTATCCATTACCTACAATTTAAGTGCTTGTAGAGAATACCTTGCTGAAAACCGCTTGTCATTTCCTTCTGCTCCTCGTTGGGTTCGACACTATTACTTATCGAAAGGAGTACGATTGATCCCCTATACTTGTGGGTCATCAAGACTCTTTTCTGGTGCCGTTGACGGGGAGTGAAGCGCCTTTGGTGAGTGGAATTTGGTAAGGAAACATTTATATTACGTGCTGAAATTTACTATCACTTGTCACTATGGAAAGTAATCCTTTGAGGGGCTTGTTTGGGGTATCTTCACCTCTACCGGAAGCATCGAGAGTTGCTCCTCAACCTACTGAACCTACTGAAAATATTTATTATGAAATTCCTTCGGGTATGATAGAGAAACTGCTAGCTAATCCTTATGTAGGAGATGGAACGGTGCATCCTGATGTGCACTTGATATATGTGGATGAAATTTGTGGATTGTTTAAGCTTGCAGGTTTATCCGGAGATGGAGTTAAGAAGAAAGTATTCCCATTATCTTTGGGGGGAAAGGCATTGACATGGTATAGGCTATGTGATGTTACTGGAACATGGGATTGGAACCGGTTGAAGCTGTTATTCCACCAGAAATTTTATCCTATGCATTTGGTTCATCGTGATCGGAATTATATATACAATTTTTGGCCTCGTGAAGGAGAAAGTATCGCTCAAGGTTGGGGGAGGCTTAAGTATATGTTGCACACATGCCCCAATCATGAGCTCTCAAGAGAAATAATTATTCAAAACTTTTATGCTCGGCTTTCTCATAATGATCAATCCATGCTCGATACCTCTTCTACTGGCTCCTTTATCAAGAGAACTATTGAATTCAGATGGGACCTTCTGGAAAGAATTAAACGTAACTCTGAAGATTGGGAAATCGACAAAGGTAAAGTGTCAGGTATAAATCTTGAGTTTGATTGTGTTAAATCTTTTATGGAAACTGATGCTTTTCATAAGTTTAGTACTAAATATTGACTCGACTCTGAGATAGTAGCTACCTTTTGTGAATCTTTTGCTGCTCATGTTGATCTCCCTAAAGAGAAATGGTTTAAATATCATCCACCTATTGAATTAAATGAAGAACATGTTAGTGTTAAATAAGAAACAATTGTTTACAATGTTGACTTATATTGAGAAACCTCCTTTCCCTGTTAGGATTAAGGAACATGCTAAAGCTTCAACTGTGGTGAACAAAAGTAACATAAGAATGCCTAGACCTTCTGAACAAATTAAAGTTGAACCTAATATTGCAATGGTCAAATATCTTTTGGTTGATGATATTGATGGGCATGTTATTTACTTTTGTGATGAGGCTGCCAGAATTGCTAAACCTGTTAGAAATGAACGAGATATGTTAGACAAGAACAAGCCCGTAGTTGGCATGCTATTGTTTCTGTTAAGATTGGAGATCATTGCTATCATGGTTTGTGTGATATGGGTGCTAGTGTGAGTGCTATTCCATTTTCTTTATATCAAGAAGTAATGCATGATATTGCACCTATTGAGATTGAAGATATTGATGTTACTATCAAGCTTGCAAATAGGGATACTATTACACCACTTGGGATTGTTAGAGATGTTGAAGTTTTGTGTGGTAAAATCAAATACCTACTAATTTCTTAGTACTTGGGTCACAATAAGATAATTTCTGTCCCATTATATTTGGTAGACCTTTCTTGAATACCGTTAATGCTGAAATTGATTGTGTTAAAGAAAAGGTTTGAGTTAAGTTTGGTGATATACCTCATGAATTTAATTTCTCTAAGTTTAGTAGACAACCGCATGATAAAGAATTACCCAATAAAGATGAAATTATAGGTCTTGCTTCTATTGATGTGCCTCCTACTAAACCTTTAGAACAATATTTTCTATACCATGAAAATGATATGCATATGAATGAAAGAAATGAAATAGGTGAGTTGTTCTTTAAGCAAGCACCTATCCTCAAACATAATTTGCCTGTTGAAACCTTGGGAGATCCTCCTCCACTGAAGGGTGATCCTGTGTTTGAATTAAAGCAATTACCCGATACGCTTAAATATGCTTATCTTGATGAAAAGAAGATATATCCTATTATTATTAGTGCTAACCTTTCAGAGCATGAAGAAAAGAGATTACTTAAAACTCTGAAGAAGCACCGTGCTGCTATTGGATATAATCTTGATGATGTTAAGGGCATTAGTCCCACTTTATGTCAGCATAAAATTCATATGGAGCCCGATGCTAAACCCGTTGTTGATCATCAAAGAAGGTTGAATCCTAAAATGAAGGATGTGGTAAGAACTGAAATATTAAAGCTTCTGGAGGCAGGTATAATTTATCCCATAGCTGATAGTAGATGGGTAAGTCATGTTCTTGTGTTCCTAAGAAAGGAGGTATTACCGTAGTTCCTAATGACAAAAATGAACTTATTTGTAACACCCCTATGTAATGAGGTACAGTGATCCATAATGATTATGCTAAGTCGCCTTGATTTGTAATGCTCGATCACAGTGGGTTCATATCTCATTTCAAATTCCACCACTGAATTCAAATTCAAATTGCAAGTGAAATTTGAAGTTGCACAAAAGTTGCTGCAAAATAGTTCCTCATTTAGCAAATATTCCAAAACAATTATTTGTTCCGGAAAACAACATCACATATTTGCTAAAATGGACTATAGCAATTAAAACAGTGCTAAAACAGCATATTTAAATGCTTTTCCATTTATGAAAAATTCAAATCAATTCAAACCTCTCTCAAACTTTTTGTGGCAGTCCTATATAAGGCAAAGTAATTATGTGGCCAAGTTCCATATTTTACAAAAGTCAATTGGTGGCTATATAAAATTGCAAAATAGAAACTGGAAAAGAAATAGGAAAAGGAAAAAGAAAAAGGAAAACTACCCACTGTTGGACTGGGCTGTAGTACACAGTGCACGGCCAAACCCAACAGCGACGTCATCTCCCTCCTCCGGCCTCTCTCTCCTATGCGTGTCGCCGCGCGCATGCCTGAGCCCCAGATGCTGCACGCATCGTCCATCCGCCGTGGCTTCGGATTGGATAAGGTCGCACCGAGCCCCCTCATTGAACCCTAGCCCCCATTTCTCCCCCTCGCGCCGTTTCTGCTCGTTCCCGAGCTCGCCCGAGTGCAGCCATGGCCTCGCCGCCGTAAACGACGCGGCCACCGTCCTCCTCCCGCCATTACGAGGAGTCCGACAGCCTCCCCACGCTCGTCCTCATCGACCCCGTGCACCTGTTCGACCGGAGCAGCCCCAAGTCGACGCCATCGGCCCGTCTTCAACCTCGGTCGCCGCCACTGCCCACCTGCGATTCATGCCGCCCCGAGCTTCTCCGGCTTCCCCGAGACCTCCCTCGAGCTCCGCTATGAGTACCGCTTTGAACCCCTCTCTTTCTCCCTCGCGCCCGAGCCCCGCTTTGCCGCTACCATTGCCGGAGCTCCGCCACCGTGGTTGAGCTCCCTGTCATCCCCCTAGTGCCCCTCGGGCTCGTCCGAGCATGCCGTCGTGCTAGTGGTGCTGCGTAGGTGCTGCTCGCATGCTTATTTTGTCGGGTGTGTGTCCATAGCGTCGAAACCGACGAGGCCCAAACTCCGGTGCCGCCTGCGTCGTCATGGCACTCGACTCCGGCCGCCTCCGCTCCTGCCACTGCCCCCATCCGATGCGGCGCGTCATGGGCGTCCCGTAGGGCCAAACCCCAGGCAAAATGGCCACCTGTGTGCCGTTCCCGCGCGACGCCGCCGTCTCTGGTGGTCGTTGGAGCGCGCGCCGGCATTTAAACGCCAGCGGAACCCACCCATCAGCCCGTTTAGGCGCTAACCACCCCACTGACCCACTGACATACGGGTCCCGCCACTTAATTAACCCACTGATTAAATTAAACCCTGGTAATTTTGTAGAGTATGACATGTGGGCCCAGAACACTATTTGAATGGATAAGATTTGATTAGTATAACAGCCACTGACAGCTGGGTCCCACTGGACCCAGTTGACCAGTCAATGCTGACTCGGATGGCCCTCAGTCAATGACATGTGGGCCCCTTGACCCTGTTGACGAGTCAACTTTGACTGGTTGACTGCTGACTCAGCACACCCCTGGCCCCACTGGTCAGCCACTGTTGCACTCTGCTGGGTACATTTTCGGGTACCCATAGCAATTTAGCTATTTAGTTTTCAAAATTAAATTAAATCCAGTAAATTCCAGAAAATGATTAAAACTTTGAAAAATCATGTAAAATAAACCATAACTCGAAAGAAAATAATTTATATATGAAAAATGATCAGAAAAATAAGACGAATCCGAATATGCCCTCCATGTAGCTGTCACAAGCTTCCAACACTACAAATATTCCCAGCTATTTTCCCGCCCCGTCTGCAACGTGTAGAACTGCGTTAGGTCACCCCCAACACAGCATAATGCCATGTCATGAATCTGTGTTGCATTTGTTTGCTTTATATTTATTGTTTCTTCCCCCTCTTCTCTCCGGTAGACCCCGAGACCGACGCTACCCCCGAGTACGACTACGTCGACGACGACCCCTCTTTCACCGCAGAGCTTCCAGGCATGCAAAACCCCCTTGCTCATTTCAATATCGCCCAGTTCTTTCTCTCCCCTGCTTGCATTAGAATTTGCTACTGTTGACCGATATCTCCTATTCTGATGCATAGCCTGTTTTTGTAACTATTGTTGATACCATACCTGCTATCCTAAATGCTTAGTATAGTCTGACTAGTGATCCATCAGTGACCCCGCACCCTGGTCCGTGTTGCTATCCTTAGCTTCCGGATACTCGATCAGTGTGATCGACGTGTAGAGACCGACACATCACCGCACACCCCTTTAATTGTACGACTCTGCAGAGCTACTATCGAGTGCCGAGGGTGATACCTCCTACCTCGCTCCTGATGATATCTCTATAGTGTAGCTAGTCGGTTGTAGGTTATCGAGGGTGATTCCTCTTTCACCACCTCCGATGATGCCTCTGTCGTGCAACCCCTCAAGTGTGAACCCATCGAGGGTGATTCCTCTAAGTTCACCTTGACGGATACATCGAGTGGGAATCCATCGAGGGTGATTCCTCGGAATTCCCCCTTGATGTATGGACACACGGATACCCTGTATTTAACTCAGTCCCTTGTTGAAGTCGGGTCGACCCCGAGGGGTACCCGCGAGAGATGAGAAGTCGGGTTGACCATGAGGGTACCCGCGAGATAATTACGAGGCACGGCCGGGCAGGCAGACCGCCCCAGGAGAGGGGTGGATGGGCCTGGCCCTTGCCGTAAGTCCTCGAGACGGGGTGACAGGGTCACTGATGGTCACCGCGAGCTCCCAATGCACTAATGGGTTTGGATATGTGATCTGAGTAGGCCTCTGGCCTTTTCGCACTAACCACCACGCGGGAATAGTATTGGCACTCGGCGTCGTATGTTTCAGCCGAAGTTCTTCAGATGTCAAAAACTAAGTGGCGCGCGCCTAGGTGGACCGCGAAAGCCTGCGTGTGTATACAGGGGCTAGGTCTCGTCCCGGCCGCGTTCGCAACGCGCAGGAGTGCAAAGGGTGATGGGCCCAAGACCCTGAGTGCTTAGGGTGTAGACCGGCGTGCTGGCCTATCTGCTGAGCCTAGGTAGGGCTACGGCGTGTCGATCAGCCGAGGCCGGGCATTACCCGAGTAAGTGTGTCCGGCCAGAGTTAATCGAGCGTGTTGGGTAAGTTGGTGCACCCCTGCAGGGAAGTATATCTATTCGATAGCCGTGTCCACGGTAACGGACGCTCGGAGAGTATCCCGATCTACTACAATTAGAACTGCATACTCGAGAACTTAATAATATGTTAGCTTCGGGATAGCTTTCTCACAGGGAGTCAAGGAAGGATCTCTGGGCATTGCTAGTACTTACTTACTACTGTATTAATAGGCTAATCTGCACTCTTCTAATGCTACAAGACGCTGCAAGATGCTAGTCTTCGATAGGTTAGGCCTTCCCCTCTATTCTGATATTTCTGCAGTATAGTCCATAGATACAACCCCTTTCCTTTGATACCGACACATACTTAGCATAGATCTGCTGTAAGTCTTGCGAGTACTTTGGATAAGTACTCACGGTTGCTTTGCTACCTCTTTTACCCCATACCCGATTGTTGCGATCAGATGACGGATCCGAGGAGCCAGCTGACCCCGTCGATGAATACTACTACCACAACAGAGCCTACTACTACGTGGAGACCACCGACCAGGAGTAGTTTCGGAGGCTCCTAGGCAGGAGGCCTGCACCTTTCTGATCTAGATGTCGTTGTTTTGCTTAGCCTTCTTAAGGCAACCTTTGTTTAATTATGTCTATACTCAGATACTGATGCTTCCGCTGACTCTTGTGTAACTCGAGCTTATGTATTCGAGCCCTCGAGGCCCCTGGCTTGTAATATAAAACTTGTATGACTTTTATATGTGTCTAGAGTTGTGTTGTGATATCTTCCCGCGAGTCTCTGATCTTGATCGTGTGCATTTGCGTGTATGATTAGTGCACGATTGAGTCGGGGCCATCACAAGTTGGTATAAAAGCCGACTGCCTGTACGTAGCCCCCTTTCCAACTCCTTGGCCGAAGTTCAGTCTAGTCTTTCAACAACTGTTTTGCTAACATTGTTGTGTGGCTACGGGCCCACAATGGCAATGGATGGGATTAGGATCTTTTATTCCTCTTCTTTACTCTGGGTTTCTGATCTCTCTTCTAATCAAGTTAATTTTTTTACTAACTCTAACACTAGGTTCTCGTGATCACATCAACCTGGAGAGCTGGATTATCTGCAACTACTTCTTTGAATATATGATATACGATTCACACACTGTCATTTGACATCATGGAACTCTTTGTTTCAGATGCGTCCCGCACCGCAGCTCATACGCCAGACTATGGCTGTTGATGCGACTGGATTCCTTGCCATTCTGGTCGACCTCTTGATCAGGCTAGGATATCGCTGGTACCCCGAGTACACTGTCTACGAGGACTACCGCAAGTTCAACCAGGAGCAGTACCGCGTTGTGGTTCGAATCTTTGATCGGCAACATAACTCCATCACTAAGTTGCACACCTTTCATGGTATTGGAGTGACTGTTGACATGGCAGTCCATGATGCTACCTATGCTACTATGACCCATCTCCGTGGAGAGCACACCCGCTTGGAGGAGACTGGGTTCAGATACATCCCGTATGCCCCTGCTGCGGATGAGAGTAGATACTACACTGCTGTCTGTACCCCTTACGTGCCACGTCATTATGACCCGCAGGTTTTGGTCCAGTACACTGAGACTCTGGATCGCACTGCCCAAGCTCTTGCTGTCGAGTTGTACGCCACTCGTGCTCGTGATGCTCTGACAAAGTTGCTGCAAGCAGTCAGTGCAGGGATGCATCCTGAGTACATCCTTTACCCGCGTAGGACAAAGATGCCACCAGGTCTTGAGTGGCCTACCGTTGGAGGTCATACTCCTCCACATGGTCCTCTTCTTCCAGTTCGGGACCAGGTTCTGCACCAGAGTGTTCACGGAGCGCAGGATCCGTTTATCGAGGGCACCCTGCGTCGTCACTTGCAGCTACCTGGCTTCAGTGGTTTTCTCCGACGTTGATGTAGCTATCGCTATGTCCCATTGTTGTATCCCTCCACCGCGTGCCTGCGTGCCACCTAGATGTCTAGCTTTCCTTTCCATTCTTGTAACGTTGGCTTGTAACCGACTCTATGTATGGATCTGTATGTCATGTTAACTAACTGTGTTGTATCAATTGCACTTACTTTGTTGTGCGTGTTACTTCATGGTTGATTCTATACATCTGCAATTGCTCATTGCAAAACTACCCCTGTTGGATTTTAACAGGATGGTTAGACCAGCAGGTCATGGTCGTGGCCGTGGTGCCAACAATCCACCACTGCCTGACTATATGGCTGGAATGATGCAACAGTTTGAGCTGAATCATCAATTCATGCAAGGGATTATGGATCAGTTTCCTCGTCCAAATGCTAACCAGTAGCCAGCCTCAATAACCTTGCAAGACTTTGTTCACCTCAACCCAACTGTCTTCCGCAACTCAGTTCAGACACTTGACGCTGATGACTGATACGTCTCCAACGTATCTATAATTTTTTATTGTTCCATGCTGTTATATTATCAATCTTGGATGTTTTATATACATTTACAGCAATTATATATCATTTTTTGGGACTAACCTATTAACTTAGTGCCCAGTGCCAGTTCCTATTTTCAGCCTGTTTTTGGTTTTACAGAATATCAATATGAAACGAAGTCCAAATGCCACGAAACTTTTTGAAGATTTTTTTATGGACAAAACCAACACTAGAAGCTTCGGGAGAAGGCCAGAAGCCCCAGGAGGTCAGGCGCGCCCTGGTGCCTCGTGGGCCCACCTCTGCCTCTTTTGACCTAATTCCACCACTATAAATTCCCAAAAATCGGGAAACCAACAGGGGAGTCCATGAAATACCTTTTCTGCTACCGCAAGCTTCTGTTCTCGAGAGATCCCATCTGGAGGCCTTTTCCCGTCCGGCACTCCGCCGGAGGGGGAATCGATCACGGTGGGGCTCTACATCAACCTTGCTGCCCTTCCGATGATGCGTGAGTAGTTTACCATAGACCTTCGGGTCCATAGTTAGTAGCTAGATGGCTTCTTCTCTCTTTTTGATCTTCAATACAATGTTCTCCTCGATGTTCTTGGAGTTCTATCCGATGTAATCACTTTTTACGGTGTGTTTGTTGGGATCCGATGAATTGTGAGTTTATGATCAGATTATCCATGAATATTATTTGAGTCTTCTCTGATCTCTTTTATGCATGATTATTGTAGCTTCGTATTTCTTCTCCGATCTATTGATTTGGTTTGGCCAACTAGATTGATTTATCTTGCCATGGGAAGAGGTGCTTTGTAATGGGTTCGATCTTGCGGTGCTCAATCCCAGTGACAGAAAGGGACATGACACGTATGTATCATTGCTATTAAGGGTAAAAAGATGGGGTTTATTCATGTGCGAGTTTACTTTGTCTACATCATGTCATCTTGCTTAAGGCGTTACTCCGTTCTTCATGGACTTAATACACTAGATGCATGCTGGATAGCGGTCGATGTGTGGAGTAATAGTAGAAGATGCAGGCAGGAGTCGATCTACTTGTCTCGGACGTGATGCCTATATACGCAATCATTGCCTTGGATATCATCATGATTATTTGCTTTTCTATCAATTGCCCAACAGTAATTTGTCTACCCACCGTATGCTATTTTCTTGAGAGAAGCCTCTAGTGAAAACTATGGCCCCCGGGTCTATCTAAATTATATATTAAAAACCCTAAAAATACTTTGCTGCACTTTTCTTTTATTTATTTTATCTTGTATTTTTATTTCAATCTATCTATCTATGACCATACAATTTAATCTTGCAATTGACCGCCGAGGGATTGACAACCCCTCGTTTGCGTCGGGTGCAAGGATTTGTTGTTTGTGTGCAGGTACTGCTAACGAGGTGTTGTGTGGTTCTCCTACTGGATTGATAGCCTTAGTTTCATAACTGAGGGAAATACTTACCTCTACTGTGCTGCATCATCCCTTCCTCTTCGGGGAAAATACCAACGCAAGCTACAAGTAGAAGGAAGAATTTCTGGCGTCGTTGCCGGGGAGACATCATCAACATCTATCAAGTACCTTTGCAGAAACTCTCATCTCCTTGCATTTATTTTATTTGCCTCTCATTTTTGTCTCCCCCACTTCTAATTTTTTTGACAAAAATAGAAAAATATTTTCCGTTTGCCTTTTTGCTCGTTTTCTATCTTTGCCTGTGTGCCATGTGCCTTCTATTTGCTTGCATCTTCGCATGCTAAAAATCTAGTGATATGGATCCTCATCCACTTGCTAATCTTTTGAAAAGATCCAATTATGGTGAACCAATTGCTAGTGAGTTGAGTGCAATTGATTATCTCTATGAAGTTTTGCTTGAAAATCATGAACCGAAAAATTGTGATGAAGTGTTGAAAGAAGAAATTTAAAAAGTGATTCATGATAGCTCCTTCAATGAAAAGCATGATTGCAATAATGTTATTAAAAATTATATTAATGTCAATTGTGCTAATAATATGCAAAACTACGAGCTTGGGGATGATAATTTTGTTATATCCACTACTTATTGCAATGATCATGATTGGGGTGATAATGCTTCTTATGATGTTGAAAATTTATTTAAGCTTCAAGATGAATATGCTATTGACAATAATGTTTGCAATAATATTGAAAGTGGGTTTGGAAGAGTGTCAACTCTAGGTAAAAATAATTGCACATATTTGGAGAGTGTTCAATCTTATGAAATTTTTCATAAAAGTGGGTTTGGAGAGGTCATGACTTTAGTTAATGTTAATCCCACTATTTGGAAGACTATAAGAATTTTATGCATGTGGATCATGGAGAGAAAATTTTATATGATAGCTATAATATTGAACTTGATTATGATCCTACATGTAATTATTATGAGAGAGGAAAATATGGTTGTAGAAATTTTCATGTTACTAAATTACCTCTTGTTATGTTGAGATTGTCAATGTTTTATTCCTCTCCTTTGCATATGCTAGATATTTCTCGTTTTGATAATTTTTTTGCATATAAAATGCCTATGCATAGGAAGTATGTTAGACTTAAATGTGTTTGTCACATGTATTATGATGCTCTCTTTGTGCTTCAATTCTTATCTTTCATGTGAGCATCAATAAAATCAGAAGCTTATCTTAATGGCTATAAAGAAAGAGCTTGTTGGGAGGCAACCCAATGAATAAAATAATTTTTTACCTTTTGTTTATGTTATTGTGTATTTTCACAATTATTCTACTGTTATGATTGTGTTTTTGTGTTTTTAATTAGTGTTTGTGCCAAGTAAAGCCTTTAGGATGATTTGGAAGATAGTATAATTGATGCTGTTTGGAAAACAGAAAGTTTTGCGTCCAGTGCTAGAATTTTGGTTCTGTACTGGAGAGTCATAAAATTCTGAAATTTTTACACAGTATTGGTATATGAATTTCCCACGTTTTCCTAATTTTTAAAAAAAATTGGAGTTACATAAGTATGGCTTTTAAATAGATTGCTACAGACTGTTCTGTTTTTGACAGATTCTGTTTTTGATGTGTTGCTTGCTTGTTTTGATGAAACTATGGATTGTATCGGGGGTATAAGCCATGGAGAAGTTAGAATACAGTAGGTATAATGCAAATATAAAATATGAATGGGTTTGCAATAGTACTTAAAGTAGCGATTTATTTGTTATACTAACGGATCTCACGAAGGTTTTGTTGAGTTTTGTGTGATTGAAGTTTTCATGTTTTGGGTGAGATCACGATGGATGAAGGAATAAGGAGTGGCAAGAGCCTAAGCTTGGGGATGCCCGAGGCACCCCAAGGTAATATTCAAGGAAGACTCAAGCGTCTAAGCTTGGGGATGCCCCGGAAGGCATCCCCTCTTTCTTTTACCAACCATCGGTAATTTTACTTGGAGCTATATTTTTGTTCGTCACATGATATGTCTTTTACTTGGAGCGTCTTGTATTATATGATTCTTTGCTTTGTTTGATTTTTAGTTTGTCACAATCATCCTTGCTAAACACACCTATTTTGAGAGAGCCACACGTTCATCATAATTTGTTGGAATACTCTTTGTGCTTCACTTAAATTTTTTGAGCTAGGCAGTTGCTCTAGTGCTTCACTTAAATATTTTTGAGCACGGTGGTGGCTATATTTTGAAGAAATGAACTCTCATGCTTCACTTATATTATTTTGAGAGTTTACAAGATTAAAATTTTGAATAAATAAACTCTCATGCTTCACTTATATTATTTTGAGAGTTGATAAGATTGAAATTTTGAAGAAATATTTGCACTCTCATGCTTCACTTAAATCTTTTTGAGAGTTGATGATAGTAATGGTAATTTGCACAAGATATGAATTTGGTCCCAAAGTGATGAATATTCAAGAGGGATATAATAAAAACTTTCATATAGATCATTGCATATGATAAGTGTGATTCCTTGCAATAGTTTTGCGATATGGAGATGATGATATGTGAGTCATGTTAGTGAGTAATTGTGATTTAGTAAGAATATTAGTGTTAAGGTTTGTGATTCCCTATGCATGCACATCAAGTCAATAGTTCTGCAATGAAATTATATCCTACTTATGGTACATTATTCGGTGTTAGTTATGTTCAATGCATGTTTATGACCGTTTTTGCTTTTTGGTTGGTTGCTTCTCAATCTATTTGCTAGCCTTCATTTGTACTAAGCGGAAATACTGCTTGTGCATCCAAACTCCTTAAACCCAAGTTGTGCCAAATGAGTCCACTATATCTACCTATATGCGGTATTTCCATGCCGTTCCAAGTAAATTTGCATGGGCCAACTCTAATTTTCAAAATAATTTTCCGTTTTGTGTGCCCGTACCGCTCATGAAGCGGCAGGGGGTGGCCATTATTTTCCATGCTAGGTGTGTTATTCTCACGATGAGTATTTATTCACTTGTCATTGCACGAGAGAGTGGCTGGTAATAGGGATGCCCAGTCCCACAATGAATCAAAAATTAATAACAACAAAATTCCTTGGAAAGTGTTGGTATGGAGGGCACCCGTGGATACGGCTAGCCATGGATTGTGAAAGAATGGTGGAAAGGAAATAAACTTTACTTTCTATTTGGGAACCGCCTATGATGTGTCTAGCATGGAAAATATTGGGAATTCTCGATCATTTTCGTTGACAGGAAAAGCATGCCTCTCAATTTTTTTATCTCTCTAATTTAAGCCTTGAGCTCTGGCACATTAGCAAATCTCTGCTTCCCTCTACGAAGGGCCTATCTATTTACTTTTATGCAATTTTTATTTTTATTTGAGTCTCCATCTTCTCTTATAAAGCACCAACTAGAGAGCACTATTGTCATACTTGTGCATTGGGTGTAGCTAATATGGAGAGTGTTTCATGAATGGATCAATGATTGAGCATAATGGGCTAGGGATAACTTTCTTTAGCGTTGATATTTTGAAAGACATGGTTGCTTGTTAGTATGCTTGAGTATTTATATCTTCATGTCAAAGTATAGACTATTGCTTTGAATCATTCAAGTCCAATGTCCATGCTACAAAAGAAAAGAATATATGATGAATATGATAGGCAGCATTACACATCAAAATTTTTGTTTTTGTCATTTACCTACTCGAGGACGAGCAGGAATTAAGCTTGGGGATGCTGATACGTCTCCAACGTATCTATAATTTTTTATTGTTCCATGCTATTATATTATCAATCTTGGACGTTTTTATATACATTTACAGCAATTATATATATCATTTTTTGGGACTAACCTATTAACTTAGTGCCCAGTGCCAGTTGCTGTTTTCTGCCTGTTTTTGGTTTTACAGAATATCAATACCAAACGAAGTCCAAATGCCACGAAACTTTTTGGAGATTTTTTTCTGGACATAACCAACACTAGAAGCTTCGGGAGAAGGCCAGAAGCCCCAGGAGGTGGCCACGAGCCACCAGGGCGCGCCTGGGGGGGCAGGCGTGCCCTGGTGCCTCGTGGGCCCACCTCTGCCTCTTTTGACCAAATTCCACCACTATAAATTCCCAAAAATCAGGAAACCAACAAGGGAGTCCACAAAATACTTTTTCCACCGCCGCAAGCTTCTGTTCTCGAGAGATCCCATCTGGAGGCCTTTTCCGGCACTCCGCCGGAGTGGGAATCGATCACGGAGGGGCTCTACATCAACCTTGCTGCCCTTCCGATGATGCGTGAGTAGTTTACCACAGACCTTCGGGTCCATAGTTAGTAGCTAGATGGCTTCTTCTCTCTTTTTGATCTTCAATACAATCTTCTCCTCGATGTTCTTGGAGTTCTATCCGATGTAATCACTTTTTGCAGTGTGTTTGTTGGGATCCGATGAATTGTGAGTTTATGATCAGATTATCCATGAATATTATTTGAGTCTTCTCTGATCTCTTTTATGCATGATTATTATAGCTTCATCTTTCTTCTCCGATCTATTGATTTGGTTTGGCCAACTAGATTGATTTATCTTGCCATGGGAAGAGGTGCTTTGTAATGGGTTCGATCTTGCGGTGCTCAATCCAAGTGACAGAAAGGGACATGACACGTATGTATCGTTGCTATTAAGGGTAAAAAGATGGGGTTTATTCATGCGTGAATTTAATTTGTCTACATCATGTCATCTTGCGTAAGGCGTTACTCTGTTCTTCATGGACTTAATACACTAGATGCATGCTGGATAGCGGTCGATGTGTGGAGTAATAGTAGTAGATGCAGGCAGGAGTCGGTCAACTTGTCTCGGACGTGATGCCTATATAAATGATCATTGCCTTGGATATCGTCATGATTATTTGCTTTTCTATCAATTGCCCAACAGTAATTTGTCTACCCACCGTATGCTATTTTCTTGAGAGAAGCCTCTAGCGAAAACTATGGCTCCCGGGTCTATCTAAATCATATATTAAAAACCCTAAAAATACTTTGCTGCACTTTTCTTTTATTTATTTTATTTTGTATTTTTGTTTCAATCTATCTATCTATCACCATACAATTTAATTTTGCAATTGACCGTCGAGGGATTGACAACCCCTCGTTTGTGTTGGGTGGAAGGATTTGTTGTTTGTGTGCAGGTACTGCTAAGGAGGTGTTGCGTGGTTCTTCAACTGGATTGATAACCTTGGTTTCATAACTGAGGGAAATACTTACCTCTACTGTGCTGCATCATCCCTTCCTCTTCGGGGAAAATACCGACGCAAGCTACAAGTGGCAATGACTGGCTCCGCGACATCACGTATGAGATGGAGTCTGCTAATGTTGCCCCTGCCAGCTATGTCACTTTCGCGTCCTACTTTCTGAAGGGACCCGCAGCTCAATGGTGGGACAGTCACAGGCGTACCCTAGCTGTTGGGACAATCATCACCTGGCTGGAGTTCCAGGCTGCTTTCTGTGCCCGCTACATTCCTCAAGGAGTCATGGACCAGAAGAAACCTGAGTTCCGCAACCTCACTCAGGGCAGCAAGACTGCGGGAGTTTCTTGAATTATCGCGCTATGCTGAAGAAGATGTCGCTGCTGATGCCCGCAGACAGGAGAAGTTCCGTGAAGGGCTCAACCCTGATATCAAGCTAGCACTCCTTGTCCAAGACTTCACCGACTTCACCACCTTGGTGAATAAGGCCATTCAGGTCGAGACTGGTCTGAAGGATCAAAAGGACGCGCTCAAGCGCACCTGTGATGTGGGCTCATCTTCGGGCTCGTCTTCACAGAAGCGCCATATTTGGATTCCTCACAGCATGTACCATCCGACTGTTCCTGGACCAAGGCCGTCCTATGTTGCACCTCGTTTGCCTCCTCCACCACCCAGACAGCCAAGACCTGAAGCTCCACTGCTTCGAGCTCCTGCTCCCCGTCCCAATGACGGTCTGTGCTTCACATGTGGACGTCCAAGTCATCGTGCCAAAGATTGCCGTTAGAATCAGAATCAGTTGGCACTTCCATCTGCTGGCCGTGGAAATGGCCGTGGCAACAATCACCATCGCAACATCAATGCCAGACCTTCTGATGGTCGTGGTCAGGCTTATCATGTTAATATGGCTGAAGCTGAAGACCAACCAGCTACTATGATGGGTATTCTTCTTGTTAATTCAGTACCAACTTTTGTTTTATTTGATTCAAGAGCATCACATTCTTTCATATCTGAAGATTTTGCATACATGCATGGCATTAAATATGAAAAGTTGCACCATTCGTTAGTGGTAAACACTCCCGCGGGCCAATGCCAAGCCTCCATGTTCAGCCCCAATATCACCATTGAAATTGAAGGGTTGGAATTCCATGCTTTTCCCATTATTTTGAAGTCTTCAAAAATCAACCTCATACTGGGTATGGATTGGTTGAAGGCTCATACCGCCTCAATCCATTGTGCCACCAAAGTCGTTCAACTCCTGCACCCCTCGGATGAGATTGTAAACTACCATGCTCATCTCATTCAAAATGCGGAAGCCCAGATTTATGCTTTGAACGCATTGAACGCTTCACCCCTTGAGGGAATCGAAAATGTTCCAGCCGTTCGCGACTTCCAAGATGTCTTTCTAGAAGAACTTCCAGGAGTACCCTCTATTAGAGCCGTCGAGTTTGTCATCGACTTGAAACTAGGCACTACTCCTATTGCGAAGCGTCCCTATAAGATGCCGCCACATGAACTCCTTGAACTTAAGGAGGAAATCGACAAATCACTTTGCAAGGGATTCATTCGTCCAAGTTCCTCTGCTTGGGGAGCACCCTCTCTCTTTGTCAAGAAGAAAGATGGTATGAATCGGTTGGTCCAAGATTACCGACCTATTAACCAGGCAACCATTCAGAATAAGTATCCGCTTCCTCAGATCAATGACTTGTATGATCAACTTGCTGGATCCTCAGTATTGTCTAAACTCGACTTGAGGTTGGGTTACCATCAGATCTGAGTTCGTGAAGAGGATATTCCGAAGACCGCTTTCGTTACTCGCTATGGCTCATATGAGTACATCGTCATGTCTTTCGGCTTAACCAATGCTCCAGCAACGTTCTCCCGATTGATGAATTATATCTTCATGGATTACCTCGACAAGTTCGTCGTGGTTTATCTGGATGATATCCTGGTATATTCCAAGAGTAAAGAAGAACATGCTGAACATCTTCGTCTTGTTCTAGAAAAGCTTCGAGAGCATCAGCTATAGTCCAAATATTCCAAGTGTGAATTCTGGTTATCTGAAGTGACCTATCTTGGTCATGTGATTTCCAAGGATGGTATTGCTATCAACCCAGAGCGAGTTCAGGCTATTCTTGACTGGACTCCCCCGAAGAATGTCAAGCAAGTGAGAAGTTTTCTCGGACTCGCAAGCTATTGTCGCCGTTTTGTCGAGAACTTTTCCAAGATTGCCAAGCCTTTGACTAATCTGCTTCACAAAGGTGTTAAGTTTGAGTGGACAAACAAATGTCAGGAAAGTTTCCAGACTCTCAAGGACAAGCTGACTTCTACACCAGTGCTTGCTCCTTCAGATTCTCGCAAGGAATTCGTCATTTATTGCGATGCGTCTCGTCAAGGATTAGGTTGTATCCTAATGCAAGAGTGCAAGGTGATTGCTTATGCCTCACGACAACTGCGTCCTCGTGAAGAGAACTACCCAGTTCATGATCTCGAACTTGCTGCAGTTATATATGCACTGAAGTTGTGGCGACATTACCTTCTTGGTAACCATTGCGAGATCTACACTGATCATCAAAGTCTGAAGTATTAGTTTACTCAGCCGGATCTGAATCTCCGTCACCAACGATGGATGGAAACAATTACAGACTATGAGTGCAATATTACATATACCCCTGGTAAAGCTAATGTCATGGCCGATGCTTTGAGTCGCAAGTCTTATTGCAACAATCTAATGGTTCAGCGAGCTCAACCCCTTCTTTATGAAGAACTTCGCAAGTTGAACCTCCACATTGTTCCATAGGGTTTTCTCAATACCCTTGTCTTGGAACCAACTCTTGAGAAAGCTATTGAGTCAGTGCAAGCAAAAGACGCTGAAGTTGATAAGATGAAAAAGGATCTTGCCTTTAAAAAGGCCAAAGATTTCTCTCTTGCTGAAGATGGAACCTTGTACTTCAGAGATCGCCTTGTGGTACCCCGGTTCGAACTTATGACAAGCAAAGTTATGAAGGAGGCACATGATACACCACTGTCTATTCATCCGGGTAGTACCAAGATGTATCACGACATTCGTCAAAGTTACTGGTGGTCTAAAATGATGCAAGACATTGCTCGCTATGTTGCTCAATGTGACCTTTGCCGTCCCGTCAAAGCCGAACATCAAAAACCTACTAGACTCCTACAACCGCTTCCTATTCCCCTATGGAAATGGGACAAGGTTCAAATGGATCTCATCACTGGCCTTCCCAAATCACAAAAGGGTCACGATGCTATTCCTGTTGTCGTTGACCAATTCTCCAAAGTTGCACATTTTCTGCCAGTCAAGGAGACGATCACTGCTAGTCAGTTAGCAGATTTGTATATCTCCAGAATTGTGACACTCCATGGTATTCCGAAGGAGATCAGTTCAGACCGTGGCAGCCTCTTCACTTCAAAGTTCTGGGCAAGTTTTCAAGAAGCTATGGGAACTCATATAACCTGGAGCACGGCTTATCACCCCCAGTCCCAAGGTCAAGTTGAGCGAGTTAACCAAATACTTGAAGATATGCTGCGTGCTTGTGTCATCTCATTGGGAAGAAGTGGGAGGAATCTCTCCCGTATGCTGAATTCTCATACAATAACAGCTATCAATCTAGTTTAAGATGGCACCCTTCGAAGTACTATATGGACGTAAGTGCCGAACCCCTCTGAATTGGTCAGAAACAGGGGAACGGCCGCTCATTGGTCCGGATATTATCCGACAAGCCGAAGAGCAATTCTGTACTGTCCGGGAAAATCTCAAGGCGGCTCAGTCCCGCCAGAAGAGCAATTACGATCATAAACATTTGGGATCGACCTATCAACCTGGTGAGCAAGCTTATTTGCGTGTCACTCCTTTGAAGGGCACTCATCGTTTTCGAATGAAGGGCAAGTTAGCTCCTCGCTACATTGGTCCCTTCTGCATCCCTGCCAGACGTGGATGGGTGGCTTATAAACTGGAATTGCCAACGCAGTTCTCTCACATCCGCGATGTCTTCCATGTGTCGCAACTTCGTCGCTGCTTCAAGGATCCGCACCATGCAGTGGATCATGAGCTGCTCGAATTGCAAGATGATCTGTCTTATAAAGAGCATCCGATCCACATTCTTGATCAAGCTGAACGTCGAACCAGCCAGAAGGCAACCAAGTTCCTTAAAGTGCAGTGGTCGAATCATACTGAAGATGAAGCCAGTTGGGAACGTGAGGATCATCTTCGCGAAGAATACCCCGATCTTTTACCTTGTACCTCTTAATTCTCGGGACGAGAATTTCTTTTAGAGGAGGAGAATTGTAACACCCCTTTGCAATGAGCAACAGTGATCCATAATGATTATGCTAAGTCACCTTGATTTGTAATGCTTGATCATAGTGGATTCATATCTCATTTCAAATTCCATCACTGAATTCAAATTCAAATTGCAAGTGAAATTTGAAGTTGCACCAAAGTTGCTGCAAAATAGTTCATCATTTAGCAAATATTCCAAAACAATTATTTGTTTAGGAAAACAACATCACCTATTTGCTAAAATGGACTATAGCAATTAAAACGGTGCAAAAACAGCATATTTAAATGCTTTTCCATTTATGAAAAATTCAAATGAATTCAAGCCTCTCCCAAAAATTTTGTGGCAGTGCTATATAAGGCAAAGTAATTATGTGGCCAAGTTTCATATTTTACAAAAGTCAATTGGTGGCTATATAAAATTGCAAAATAGAAACTGGAAAAGAAATAGGAAAAGGAAAAAAGAAAAAGGAAAACTACCCACTGTTGGACTGGGCTCTAAGTGCACAGTGCACGGCCCAGCCCAACAACGCCGTCATCTCCCTCCTCCTGCCTCTCTCTCCTGTGCGTGTCGCCGCACGCACGCCTGAGCCCCATATGCTGCACGCGTGGTCCATCCACCGTGGCTTTGGTGTGGATAAGGTCGCCCCGAGCCCCCTCGTCGAACCCTAGCCCCCATTTCTCCCCCTCGCGCCATTTCTGCTAGTTCCCGAGCTCGTCCGAGCGCAGCCATGGCCTCACCGCCATAAACGACGCAGCCACCATCCTCCTCCCGCCGTTCTGAGGAGTTCGGCAGCCTCCCCACGCTCGTCCTCATTGACCCCGCACACCTGTTCGACCGGAGCGGCCCCAAGTCGACGCCATCGGCCCGTCTTCAACCTTGGTCGCCGCCACTGCCCACCTGCGATTCGTGCTGCCCCGAGCTTCTCCGGCTTCCCCGAGACCTCCCTCGAGCTACGCTATGAGCACCGCTTTGAACCCCTCTGTTTCTACCTCGCGCCCGAGCCCTGCTTTGCCGCTACCATTGCCGGAGCTCCGCCACCGCGGTTGAGCTCCCTGCCATCCCCCTAGTGCCCCTCGAGCTTGTCCGAGCACGCCGTCGTGCTAGTGGTGATGCGTAGGTGCTGCTCGCGTGCTTAGTTCATCGGGTGTGTGTCCGTAGCATCGAAACCGATGAGGCCCGAACTCAGGTGCCGCCTGCATCGTCGTGGCGCTCGACTCCGGCCGCCTTCGCTCCTACCACTGCCTCCATCCGATGCGGCGCATCATGGGCGTCCCGTAGGGGCAAACCCCGGGCTAAATGGCCACCTGTGCGCCGTTCCAGCGGGCCGCCGCCGTCTCTGGTGGTCGCCGGAGTGCGCGCCGACGTTTAAACGCCGGCGGGACCCAGCCGTCACCCCGTTTAGGCGCTAACCACCCCAATGACCCATTGACATATGGGTCGAACCACTTAATTAACCCACTGATTAAATTAAACCCTGGTAATTTTGTAGAGTATGACATGTGGGCCCAGAATACTATTTGAATGGATAAGATTTGATTAGTATAACAACCACTGACAGCTGGATCCCACTGGACCCATTTGACCAGTCAATGCGGACTGGGATGGCCCTCAGTCAATGACATGTGGGCCCCTTGACCCTATTGACTAGTCAACTTTCACTGGTTGACTGCTGACTCAGCACACCCCTGGCCGCACTGGTCAGCCACTGTTGCACTCTGCGGGGTACATTTTCGTGTACCCATACCAATTTAGCTATTTAATTTTCAAAATTAAATTAAATCCAGTAAATTCCAGAAAATGATTAAAACTTTGAAAAATCATATAAAATAGACCACAACTCGGATGAAAATAATTTATATATGAAAAATGATCAGAAAAATAAGACGAATCCGAATATGCCCTCCATGTAGCTATCACAAGCCTCCAACACTGGAACATGGAACCTTCCCCTCTGGTTCATCTGTCTGGCAGATGCCTAAAACCGGGAAAATATTCCCAGATATTTTCCCGCCCTCTCTGCAACGTATAGCACTGCGTTAGGTCACCCCTAGCACAGCATAATGCCATGTCATGCATCTGTGTTGCATTTGTTTGCTTTATATTTATTGTTTCTTCCCCCTCTTCTCTCCGGCAGACCCTGAGACCGATGCTGCCCCCGAGTACGACTACGTCGTCGACGACCCCTCCTTCACCGCAGAGGTTCCAAGCAAGCAAAACCCCCTTGATCATTTCAATATCGCCCAGTTCTTTCTCTCCCCTGCTTGCATTAGAATTTGCTACTGTTGACCGATATCTCCTATTCTGATGCATAGCCTATTTTTGTAACTATTGTTGATACCTTACCTGCTATCCTAAATGCTTAGTATAGTCTGACTAGTGATCCATCAGTGACCCCGCACCCTGGTCCGTGTTGCTATGCTTAGCTTTCGGATGCTCGATCAGTGTGATCGATGATAACCCACAAGTATAGGGGATCAATTGTAGCTTTTTCGATAAATAAGAGTGTCGAACCTAACGAGGAGCTAAAGGTAGAATTAATATGCCCTTCAAGTTCTATCGACCACCGATACAACTCTACGCGCACTTAACATTCGCTTTACCTAGAAAAAGTATGAAACTATTTTGTAGGCGATAGGATAGGTTTGCAAGAATAAAACTAGAAGTACTTTGTGAGAATAAAACTACGAGTAATTTGCAAGATAATAAAAGTTAGTTGTTTAGTAGAAAGCTTTTGTAACACAAGAGAATGATTTGTCCCTAGGCAATCGATAACTAGACCGGTAATCATTGTTGCAATTTTATATGAGGGAGAGGCATGAGCTAACATACTTTCCGTACTTGGATCATATGCACTTATGATTGGAACTCTAACAAGCATCCGCAACTAGCAAAGATCATTAAGGTAAAACCCAACCATAGCATTAAGTATCAAGTCCTCTTTACTCCCATACGCAACAACCCCCTTACTCGGGTGTAAGCTTCTGTCACTCTAACCGCCCACCATAAGAGAATTATGAACGTATTGCAAACCCTACAGCGGGAATCTCTCACACTTGCGCAACACGAAGGGCACCATAGGACAGCACCAAAATAAAACATACAACTCAAACCAATCACGATCATCAATCAACCCATAGGACAAAACGAATCTACTCAAACATCATAGGATGGCCACAAATCATTGGATAATAATTTGTAGCATTAAGCACCATGTTTAAGTAGAGATTACAGCGGGGAGAAGAAGTGTTACACCGCTGCATAGAGGGGGAGAGAGTTGGTGTTGGCGGCGGCGAAGTTGTTGGTGTAGATCGCCGTCACGATGATTGCCCTGGCGGCGTTCCGGCGCCACCAGGTGAGAGGAGGAGAGAGCCCCCCTCCTTCTTCTTCTTCCTTGATCTTCCCCCTAGATGGGAGGAGAGTTTCCCCTCTGGTCCATGGTCTCCATGGCGGCGGAGGGGCAGGAGCCCCTCCTATATTGGATCTCTCTCTCTGTTCTCTTCTGTTTCGCGTACCTATTTTCTGGCTCTTCACCGTTTCTTAAATTCTCGGAGATCCGTAACTCCGATTGCGCTGAAATTTTAACACGATTTTTTCCAGATATTAGCTTCCTTGCGCCGGAAGAAGGGCCCCAACCGACTTACGAGGTGCCCACGAGGCACCTCCGCACGTTTGGGGCGGAGGCACGCCAATGTGCCTCGTGGAGGCTATGGGCCTCCGTTTGCGTTGATTCAACCTCCCAAAAATCACATATATTCCAAAATAAATGCCCAAAATTTTTTATTGCATTTGGACTTCATTTGATATGGATTTTCTGTGAAACAAAATACAAGCAGAAAACAGGAACTGGCACTGGGCACTGGATCAATAGGTTAGTCCCAAAAATAATATAGAATGTTTGCCAAAAATATGTGAAAGTTGTAGAATATTGGCATGAAACAATCAAAAATTATAGATACGACGGAGACGTATCAGCATCCCCAAGCTTAATTCCTGCTCGTCCTCGAGTAGGTAAATGATAAAAAAGATAATTTTTGATGTGGAATGCCACCTAGCATAATCTTGATCATATAATCTAGTCATGGCATGAATATTAAGACACGAGTGATTCAAAGCAATAGTCTATAATTTGATATAAAGACATCAATACTCAAGCATACTAACAAACAACCATGTCTTTCAAAATATCAATGCTAAAGAAAGTTATCCCTAGCCCATTATGCTCAGTCATTGATCCATTCATGAAACACACTCAACATTAACTACACCCAATGCACAAGTATGACAATAGTGCTCTCTAGTTGGTGCTTTATAAGAGAAGATGGAGACTCAATAAAAATAAAAATGCATAAAAGTAAAATAGATAGGACCTTCGCAGAGGGAAGTAGAGATTTGTAGAGGTGCCAGAGCTCAAAGCTTAAATTAGAGAGATAAAATTGTTTTTGAGAGGCATGCTTTTCCTATCAACGAAAACGACCGAGAATTCCCAATATGTTCCATGCTAGACACATAATAGGCGGTTCCCAAACAGAAAATAAAGTTTATTTCCTTTCCACCATTCTTTCACAATCCATGGCTAGCCGTATCCACGGGTGCCCTCCATACCAACACTTTCCAAGGAATTTTGTTGTTATTAATTTTTGATTCATTGTGGGACTGGGCATCCCTATTACCAGCCACTCTCTCGTGCAATGACAAGTGAATAAACACTCATCGTGAGAATAACACACCTAGCATGGAAAATATTGGCCACCCCCTACCGCTTCATGAGCGGTACGGGCACACAAAACGGAAAATTATTTTGAATTTTTTTAGAGTTGGCACATGCAAATTTACTTGGAACGGCATTGAAGTACCGCATATAGGTAGATATGGTGGACTCATTTGGCACAACTTGGGTTTAAGGAGTTTGGATGCACAAGCAGCATTCCCGCTTAGTACAAGTGAAGGCTAGCAAATAGATTGAGAAGCGACCAACCAGAAAACGAAAACGGTCATAAACATGCATTGAGAATAACTAACACTGAATAATGCACCATAAGTAGGATATAACTTCGTTGCATAACTATTGACTTTACGTGCATGCATAGGGAATCACAAACCTTAACACCAATATTCTTACTAAATCACAATTACTCACTAGCATAACTCACATATTATCATCTCCATATCGCAAAACTATTACAAGGAATCAAACATATCATATTCAGTGATCTACAAGTTTTATGTAGGATTTTCTGACTAACCATGTGAATGACCAATTCCTGTTGACTCTCTAAATAGATATAAGTGAGGCAAGAGAGTTTAATTCTTTCTACAAAAGAACACACTCTAATGAATATAAGTGAAGTAAAAGAGCATTCTACAAATAATGGTTTTCTATATGAAGAGAAACAGGCATCCAAACTTCAAATGATATAAGTTAAGCACATGAAGCATTCTATAAAGCCATACTCAAAAGATATAAGTGAAGTGCATGAAGCATTCTATAAATCAACCAAGGACAATCTCATACCAGCATGGTGCATTTATTAAAAGAAAAAGAAAAGGCACACGATGCTCCAAGAATTTACGCATATTATGTGAACAAAACAAAAACCGAGACATACCGATAATTGTTGAATAAAGATGGGATGCCTTCCGGGGCATCCCCAAGCTTAGACGCTTGAGTCTCCTTGAATATTTACTTCGGGTGCCTTGGGCATCCCCAAGATTGAACTCTTGCCTCTCCTCATTCTTCTCATATCAATACCTCCTCGATCTTCGAACACTTCATCCACACAAAACTTAACAAAACCTTCGTGAGATCCGTTAGTATAGTAAAGCAAATCACTACTTTAAGTACTGTTGCAAACCCATTCATATTTTATTTTTGCATTATACCTACTATATTCTAACTTCTCCATGGCTTATACCTTCCGATACAATCCATAGTTTCATCAAAACAAGCAAAACAATGCATCAAAAACAGAATCTGTCAAAAACAGAACAGTCTGTAGTAATCTGAACATTGACCATACTTCTGTAACACTAAAAATTCTGAAACATTACGACAAAATAAATTTTTTGCATAGAAGTACTGTGTAAAAATTTCAGAATTTTTGCACATTCCAGTAAAAAAATGTAAATTCACGCACTACAGCAAAAGTTTCTGTTTTTGCACTGCACATACCAAACAAGCAATTTAAACATCCTAACGGTAACTCTTGGCACATTACTTTTATAATACAATGGATTTGTACAAGGGGATAATTATTTTTGTTTAAAACTTTCTGTAATCAAGATTCACAAAGTTTCCATGGGCATGAACAAAGTTCAAGGACATCCCCCACTTCAACGGTGTTCGTCTTTCTCACTTTCACTTTTCTTTTTGAAATTTTTTAGGTTCCCCTCTATATTTTTTTGTTTTTAAAATTTATAAAAGCACTCAACAGAAATAAATGACTCTCTAAAACTTCCGGGTTGTCTCCCTGGCAGCACTTTCTTTTAAACCATTAAGCTAGGCATAAAGTGCTCAAGTAATCGATCCACCAGGATCCCAAGGTATATCAAAGCCAATTTTAATTAACAATGATTTGTAATTTAGTAGTGAGCACCAAGCAACATATATCATGCAATGATGAAGTCTAACTCTCTTCCTATGCATCGGCATGTCATAAAAGAACAATTCATGCACATCAAGTAAAGGCCAATGCATAGTATAAGCAGTTTCTTGCAATTTTATCGTATTGGAAACGTAGAGAGGCGGAGATGTAGTTCCTCTCTCATAATAATTGCAATTATGAGCAGAAAGCACATGCCTATTATATCCATCAAAATCGTCATGTGCAACGGTAAAACGCAACCCGTCAATATAATCCTTAATAAGCGCAAACTTCTCCGATATAGTGTAGTTGGGAGAATTCAAAAAGATAATAGGACTATCATGTGTGGGTGCAATAGCAACAATTTCATGTTTAACATAAGGAACTATAGCAAGTTCATCTCCATAAGCATAATTCAAATTGGCATCATGGCCACAACCATAACAAGCATCAATTTCATCAAAAAGGGATATTTCAAACGAATCCAAGGGATCATAGCAATTATCATAGCATTCATCCTTCGGTAAGCACGAAGGGAAATTAAACAATGTATGAGTTGAAGAGTTACTCTCATTAGAAGGTGGGCACGGGTAGCTAATCCGCTCTTCCTCCCTTTGTTCTTCGCTCTCCTCGTCATCTTTTTCATCTAATGAGCTCACAGTGTCATCATTTTCTTCTTCCATAGGTTCCTGCAAAATATTAGTCTCTTCTTGGACAGTGGAGGAGTCCTCAATATATTCTTTAACATAAGCATTAGAAGCATAGTTTTCATGGCAATATTTAAGTATGGAAATTTTTTCAGATTTGTAAAGAGTAGCATCATACTTTTCAATCAAAGAAGCAATTTCATATGCACCCTTAAAAGCAACAAATTCTTCAATTTGATCAATATCATAGTAACTATAAACACCTTTAGCATAAGAAGATACGATTCCATTATCACTAAACTCACATTGGTAGGGAAGGTGTTTCTTAGGGTCTTCAGAACAACAAGTAAAATCAAGTATTTCACATAAATTCCAAGCATAGCATTGCAAACGATGAATTTGATCCAATAAAAGTTTCCCTTTTTGAGACAAGCGGTGTCGCACAAAATAAGCATGCTCATTTAATGATTTTCCCTCAACTAAGCTAGTTGGGTTTTTAGCACGAGCACAAAGGGATCGAAGATGATCCAAGTAGAAAGCTTCAGCAGTATGAGAGATTTTGGGTGGTTCTTCAACCATTGGTTTAGCAAGTACAACTATTTTTTTGGTATTTTACATTTCCTACCCATAACTAAAGATAGAAAACAAGGGCACAAAATAAAAACTACTTAGTGATAAAGCAAACAAGCACACACGAGAATATCAACCCCACGCTATTGCTCCCTAGCAACGGCGCCAGAAAAAGGTCTTGATAACCCACAAGTACAGGGGATCAATTGTAGTTTTTTCGATAAATAATAGTGTCGAACCGAACGAGGAGCTAAAGGTAGAATTAATATTCCCATCAAGTTCTATCGACCACCGATACAACTCTACGCGCACTTAACGTTCGCTTTACCTAGAACAAGTATGAAACTATTTTGTAGGTGATAGGATAGGTTTGCAAGAATAAAACTAGAAGTACTTTGCGAGAATAAAACTACGAGTAATTTGCAAGATAATAAAAGTTAGCAGTTTAGTAGAAAGCTTTTGTAACACAAGAGAATGATTTGTCCCTAGGCAATCGATAACTAGACCGGTAATCATTGTTGCAATTTTATATGAGGGAGAGGCATGAGCTAACATACTTTCCGTAGTTGGATCATATGCACTTATGATTGGAACTCTAGCAAGCATCCACAACTACCAAAGATCATTAAGGTAAAACCCAACCATAGCATTAAGTATCAAGTCCTCTTTACTCCCATACGCAACAACCCCCTTACTCGGGTGTAAGCTTCTGTCACTCTAGCCGCCCACCATAAGAGAATTATGAACGTATTGCAAACCCTATAGCGGGAATCCCTCATGCTTGCGCGACACGAAGGGCACCATAGGACAGCACCAAAATAAAACATACAACTCAAACCAATCAATATCATCAATCAACCCATAGGACAAAACGAATCTACTCAAACATCATAGGATGGCCACAAATCATTTGATAATAATATGTAGCATTAAGCACCATGTTTAAGTAGAGATTACAGCGGGGAGAAGAGGTGTTACACCGCTGCATAGAGGGGGAGAGAATTGGTGTTGACGGCAGCGAAGTTGTTGGTGTAGATCGCCGTCACGATGATTGCCCCGACGGCGTTCCGGCGCCACCGGGTGAGAGGGGGAGAGAGCCCCCCTCCTTCTTCTTCTTCCTTGGTCTCCCCCCTAGATGGGAGGAGAGTTTCCCCTCTAGTCCATGGTCTCCATGGCGGCAGAGGGGCAGGAGCCCCTCCTAGATTGGATCTCTCTCTCTGTTCTCTTCTGTTTCGCGTTCCTATTTTTTGGCCCTTCACCGTTTCTTAAATTCCTGGAGATCCGTAACTCCGATTGCGCTGAAATTTTAACATGAATTTTTTTCGGATATTAGCTTCCTTGCACCTGCAGAAGGGCCCCAACCGACTTACAATGTGCCACATGGAGGCTGTGGGCCTCCGTTTGCATTGATTCCACCTCCAAAAAATCACATATATTCCAAAATAAATCTCCGTAAAATTTTATTGCATATGGACTTCGTTTGATATGGATTTTCGGTGAAACAAAAAACAAGTAGAAAACATGAACTGGCACTGGGCACTGGATCAATAGGTTTGTCCCAAAAATAATATAAAATGTTGCCAAAAATATGTGAAAGTTGTAGAATATTGGCACGAAGGAATCAAAAATTATAGATACGATAGAGACGTATCAAACGACGTGCAGAGACCGACACATCACCGCACACCGCTTTAATTGTACGACTCTACAGAGCAACTATCGAGTGCCGAGGGTGATACCTCCTACCTCGCTCCTGATGATATCTCTGTAGCGTAGCTAGTCAGTTGTAGGTTATCGAGGGTGATTCCTCTTTCACCACCTCCGATGATGCCTCTGTCGTGCAACCCCTCAAGCGTGAACCCATCGAGGGTGATTCCTCTAAGTTCACCTTGACGGATACATCGAGTGGGAATCCATCGAGGGTGATTCCTCGGATTTCACCCTTGATGTATGGACACACGGATACCCTATATTTAACTCAGTCCCTTGTTGAAGTCGGGTCGACCCCGAGGGGTTCCCGCGAGAGATGAGAAGTCGGGTTAACCGTGAGGGTACCCACGAGATAATTACGTGGCACGGCCAGGCAGGCAGACCACCCCAGGAGAGGGGTGGATGGGCCTGGCCCTTGCCGTAAGTCCTCGAGGCGGGGCAACAGGGTCACTGATCGTCACCGCGAGATCCCAATGCACTAATGGGTTTGGATATGTGATCAGAGTAGGCCTCTGGCCTTTTCTCACTAGCCACCACGCGGGAATAGTATGGGCACTCGGCGTCGTATGTTTCAGCCGAAGTTCTTCAGACGTCAGCAACTGAGCGGCGCGCGCCCTGGTGGACCGCGATAGCCTGTGTGTGTATACAGGGGCTAGGTCTGGTCCCGGCCGCGTTCGCAACACGCATGAGTGCAAAGGGCGATGGGCCCAAGACCCCTGAGCGCTTAGGGTGTAGACCGGCATGCTGGCCTCTCTGATAAGCCTAGGTAGGGCTACGGCGTGTCGATCAGCCGAGGCCGGGCATGACCCGAGTAAGTGTGTCCGGCTAGAGTTAATCGAGCATGTTGGGTAAGTTGGTGCACCCCTGCAGGGAAGTATATCTATTCGAATAGCCGTGTCCACGGTAACGGACGCTCGGAGAGTATCCCGATCTACTACAATTAGAACTGGATACTCGAGAACTTAATAATATGTTAGCTCCGGGATCGTTTTCTCACAGGGAGTCGAGGAAGGATCTCTGGGCATTGCTACTACTTACTTACTACTGTATTAATAGGCTAATCTGCACTCTTCTAATGCTGCAAGACGTTGCAAGATGCTAGTCTTCGAAAGGCTAGGCCTTCCCCTCTATTCTGGCATTTCTGTAGTATAGTCCACAGATACAGCCCTTTCCTTTGATACCGACACATACTTAGCATAGATCTAATATAAGTCTTGCGAGTACTTTGGATGAGTACTCACAGTTGCTTTGCTACCTCTTTTTCCCCATACCCGATTGCTGCGATCAGATGACGGATCCTAGGAGCCAGCTGACCCTGTCAACGACTACTACTACGTGGAGACCACCGACCAGGAGTAGTTTCGGAGGCTCCCAGGCAGGAGGCCTGCGCCTTTTCGATCTAGATGTCGTTGTTTTGCTCAACCTTCTTAAGGCAACCTTTGTTTAATTATGTCTGTACTCAGATACTGATGCTTCTGCTCACTCTTGTGTAACTCGAGCTTATGTATTCGAGCCCTCTGGCTTGTAATATAAAGCTTGCATGACTTTTATATGTGTCTAGAGTTGTGTTGCGATATCTTCCCGTGAGTCTCTGATCTTTATCGTGTGCATTTGCGTGTATGATTAGTGCACGATTGAATCGGGGGCGTCACATTATTCCACAAAGAATTGTAACTGGCTATAGGATGGTAATTGATTTCAGAAAATTAAATAAAGCTACTAGGAAAGATCATTACCCTTTGCCTTTTATTTATCAAATGTTAGAAAGACTATCTAAGCATACACACGTTTGCTTCCTAGATGGTTATTCTGGTTTCTCTCAAATACCTGTATCACCAGAAGATCAAGAGAAAACCACATTTACTTGCCCTTTTGGAACCTATGCTTATCATCGTATGCCTTTTGGTTTATGTAATGCACCTACTACCTTTCAAAGATGTATGACTGTTATATTCTCTGACTTTTGTGAAAAGATTGTTGAGGTTTTCATAGATGATTTTTCCGTTTACGGAACTTCTTTTGATGATTGCTTGAGCAAACTTGATCGAGTTTTGCAGAGGTGTGAAGAAACTAATCTTGTCTTGACTTGGGAGAGGTGCCACTTTATGGTGAATGAAGGTATAGTCCTTGGGCATAAAATTTCTGAAAGGCGTATTGAAGTTGATAAAGCTAAAGTTGATGCAATTGATAAAATGCCATGTCCTAAAGATATCAAAGGTATAAGAAATTTCCTTGGTCATGTTGGTTTCTATAGAAGGTTTCTAAAAGACTTCTCTAAAATTTCTAGGCTTCTCACTAATCTCTTGCAAAAAGATGTTCCATTTGTTTTTGATGATGATTGCGTAGAAGCCTTTGAAATACTTAAGAAAGCCTTAATTTCTGCACCTATTGTTCAACCGACTGATTGGAACCTACCCTTTGAAATTATTTGTGATGCTAGTGATTATGCTGTTGGTGCTGTTCTAGGTCAAAGAGTTGATAAGAAATTGAATGTTATTCATTAAGCTAGTAAACTCTAGACAGTGCTCAAAGAAATTATGCCACTACTGAGAAAGAATTTTTAGCAGTTGTGTTTGCATGTGATAAATTCAGATCTTACATTGTGGATTCCAAAGTTACTATTCACACTGATCATGCTGCTATTAAATATCTTATGGAAAAGAAAGGTGCTAAACCTAGACTTATTAGGTGTGTTCTTTTGCTACAAGAATTTGATTTGCATATTGTTATAGAAAGGGAGCTGAGAATCCCGTAGCAGATAATTTGTCTAGAATGGAGAATGTTCTTGATGACCCACTTCCTATTAATGATGATTTCCCTGATGATCAATTAGCTGCAATAAATGTTTCTCGTAACACTCCTTGGTATGCAGACTATGCAAATTACATTGTTGCCAAATATATACCACCTAGTTTCACATACCAACAAAAGAAAAAGTTTTTCTTTGATTAAAGGCATTACTTTTGGGATGACCCACATTTATATAAAGGAGTAGATGTTATTATTAGACCTGAGCATGAGCAGGAACAAATCCTATGGAAGTGTCACTCTGAGGCATACGGAGTACACCATGCGGGAGACAGAACTGCACATAAGGTATTACAATCTGGTTTTTATTGGCCTACTCTCTTCAAAGATTCACGTAAGTTTGTCCTTTCTTGTGATGAATGTCAAAGAATTGGTAATGTTGGTAGACGTCAGGAAATGCCTATGAACTATTCACTTGTTATTGAACCATTTGATGTTTGGCGTTTTGATTATATGGGACCATTTCCTAAATCCAACGGGTATACACATATTTTAGTTGATGTTGATTACGTTACTAAGTGGGTAGAAGCTATTCCAACTAGTAGTGCTGATCATAACACTTCTATCAAAATTCTTAAAGAAGTTATATTCCCGAGGTTTGGAGTCCCTAGATATTTAATGACTGATGGTGGTTCACATTTTATTCATGGTGCTTTTCGTAAATTTCTTGCTAAATATGATGTTACTCATAGAATTGCATCTCCTCATCATCCTCAGTCTAGTGGTTAAGCTGAATTGAGTAATAGAGAAATAAAATTAATTTTGCAAAAGACCGTTAATAGATCCAGGAAAAATTGGTCTAAGAAACTTGATGATGCATTATGGGCTTACAGAACTACTTATAAGAATCCTATGGGTATGTCTCCATATAAAATGGTTTATGGAAAAGCATGTCATTTACCTCTTGAGTTAGAACATAAAGCATATTGGGCAATTAAAGAACTTAACTATGATTTCAAACTTGCAGATGAAAAGAGGTTATTTGATATTAGCTCCCTAGATGAATGGAGAACCCAATACTATGAAAATGCCAAGTTATTTGAAGAAAATATCAAAAGATGGCATGATAAAAGAATCCAAAAACGGGAATTCAAACTGGGTGAGCAAGTTCTATTGTACAACTCTCGTTTTAGATTTTTTGCAGGAAAACTTCTCTCCAAATGGGAAGGACCCTATATCATCGAAGAAGTTTACCGCTCGGAGCTATCAAAATCAACAATTCCGAAGGCACCAACCCGAGAGTGGTGAATGGACAAAGAATTAAGCATTATATCTCAGGTACTCTCATTAATGTTGAAACTAATATTATTCAGACAATGACACCGGAGGAACACATCAAAGAGTCCTTCCGGAACGCTCCAGAACCCTGAAAAGGGGTAGGTATGTGATACGGTAAGTAAACCGACTCCAAAAATTCCGTAAAAATTATTTCTGTTCGTTTTGGAATATTAGAAAAATTACAAAAATAAGAAACAGCCGATGGGACCCACGAGTCGCCCACAAGGCAACAGGGCGCGACCCCCCCCCGGGGCGTGCCGTGATGCCTTGTGGGCCCCTCGTGTGCCCTCCCGACTCCGTTTTCCTCTCGTATGTTTGTTTTGCAAGATAAAAATTATTTATATATACTCACGGGTTTTTTGACCACCGCATCGCAAGTTTCTCCTTTGTTCTTGTTTCATGCTATTTCCTATCAGATTTTCAAGGCTGGCATCATGTCTTCTGCTTCCTCCAACAACGTGGGAGACGACGCTTGGTTGCTACAGATGGAACTCAGGAGAGAGGCGGAGGAGGAGGTTACCATGGAAGAAGATGATGGAGATTCGCTGGAAGTCCACCCCCCGGCTTCCGATAGGGGTACCCTTGCCGGCATCTCCACAACTCCTAATCCTCTTCAAGCCATGAGAGGCACTACGAGCCATGGGAGTCCAGAGGTACAAGAAGGGCTTCCTCCTAGGAGACCCTTACACAGGTTACATAGGAATAATTTTCATAATTTGGTCCACAATTACGGGGTTGAAAACACTCCTCGCATGCACATACCTTCCAATTGGGATATTTCCCATCCAAGTGAGAATGATGCAGGAAAGGGATCATGGTGGCCAGAAAATAAGCATATTATGGTTGAAGTGCAAAAGAATGCCATCGCGATTCAGCAGTTGCTTCGGGAGGTCCAGAGTTTGAAGGATGTTTAATTAAATATTTTGAAGGACAAGCCTATCACCTCATCACCACCATCACCGAAGAAGGAGACTTGAGTACATGGGTATGGGCACCACCCTTGGCTTGTGCCAAGCTTGGGGGAGGTGCCCCGGTATCGTATCACCATCACTTTTATCATCATTATCTATCTTAGTTCGATCCTTAGTTATTTCATGATTTAGGAGAATAAAGTTTTAGTATGATCTAGTTTCGAGTGTTTGCTTTGTGGTCTATCTATCTATGTAATCGTGTGTGAAAGTTATATAATAAAGAGTAGTTTGAGTTGAGTGTTTTGATTTTGTTGATCCAATCTTAGAAATAAATGAAGGGAATAAGAAAGTAAAGATCATATGCTAATTCCATGGGGAGTGATGACTTCACATAAAAGAAGTATAATTGATAAAACTTGTTGGAAGTTGACAAACATAGCATTGGGCATTGTTGCAATTCATGAAAAAGTAATAAAGGAAGAGAGGTCTCACATATAAATATACTATCTTGTACATCTTTTATGATTGTGAGCCCCCATTAAATATTCTATGTCAATTAGTCGACGTTGGACAAGGAAGACAACGTAATGAGTTATGTTTGCTTATATTCAAATAGAAGTTATATTGTTTTGGATCCTCTAACATGTGGTGCTTTCCCCCCCTATCTTTTGCTAGCCAAAACTTCCGTACTAAGTAGAGATACTACTTGTGCATCCAAAAACCCTTAAACCCAGTTTCATGCCATGAGAGTCCACCATATTTACCTATGGATTGAATAACATCCTTCAAGTAAGTTGTCATCGGTGCAAAATCAATAAAAATTGCTCCTAAATATGTATGATCTTTTATTGTAAGGGAAAATAAGCTTTGTACGAACTTGTGATGGTGAAGAAATAAAAGCAACAGACTGCATAATAAAGGTCGCTATCACAAGGGGAAATATAAAGTGACATTCCTTTACATTAAGAGCTTGCACATCCCAAAACAAAAAGCGCATGACAACCTCTGCTTCCCTCTACGAAGGGCCTATCGTTTACTTTATGTATTTACTTTCATGCAAGAGTCAATAGTATTCTCCTCTATTCTGTTTTTTTATTTTCTCTCTTGGCAAGCATCATGTGGTGGGGTAGATCCAGGCATATATATCTAGTTGGATGTAGGTGATCATGAGTTATTATTGTTGGCATTACCCTTGAGGTAAATAAATTGGGAGGCGAAACTATAAGCCCCTATCTTTCTATGTGTCTGGCTGAAACTTTTGCTCCATAAGTATGCCGTGGGTGTCAGCAATCATAGAATACTAAATGATAGTTGAGTATGTGAACTTGCTAAACAAAGCTCTGACATAGACTCTTCCTGATAATATGATGAATTGCAATTGCTTCAGTGACTGAGATCACAGTTTGTTAGTTTTCAATATGGTTTATGGTTCATACTTTAACTTGTGAATGAATTGTTACTTTTTCATGAGAAGTTTTATGATGCTATATTGCTGTTATAATAAAGATCATGATGCCTTCATGTCCGTATTTTATTTTTATCGACACCTCTCTCTCTAAACATGTGGTCATGATTATCGATTTCGGCTTTCGCTTGAGGACAAGCGAGGTCTAAGCTTGGGGGAGTTGATACGTCCAAGTTTCATCATGATTTCCTACTGTTATTTATTATGTATTTGATCATTATTTCACTTTATGAAGCCATTCTTATGCATTTTCTCTCTTTATTTGCAAGATTTATATGAAGAGGTTGAATACCGGCAGGTGGAATTCTGGACCTGAAATAGCTACAGCAGAGATACCTATCTTACAAGGCTCCAATTGACTTGAAATTTCACGGAGATTTTTTATTGAATATATAAAAAATAGTGGAGAAAAGAGATAGTGGAGGGGACCCACCAGTTGCCCATATGGCAACAGGGCGTGGCCCCCCTGGGCGCGCCCTGATGCCTTGTGGGGCCCCGGCTGGCATCTGCCCCCTCCTTCTGCTATATAAGCTCAATTGCCCTAAAAATAGAGAGAAGACTTTCGGGACGAAGCGCCGCCATCTCGAGGCGGAACCTAGGCAGGAGCAATTTTGCTCTCCGGCGAAGCGATCCTGCCGAGGATACTTCCCTCCGGGAGGGGGAAATCAAAGCCATCGACATCACCAACGATCCTCTCATCGTGGGAGGACCAATGTTCATCAACATCTTCACCAGCACCATCTCATCTCAAACTCTTTGTATTTTATACTTCGAGTTGATTAGATGATTCATTAACCTGATGCATTTGCATTCTTTCTTCTTCTGGTTGAGTACCGATACTCACATCAGATCCTTTGTGGACTGCCAAATACTTTGTTGGATTATTATCCGATAGTGTCCTTCATATTCAATAACCTTGTGTGTTTTTCCTCGGATACATAATGCCTTTTGTAAAGTGTATCCTCTGCTTTGTCAACCATGCTCTGCTTTTGTGCTTGTGTTAATTACTCCTGAAGTTTGTGGTATGTGTTCCTAAGATGCCCCGTTGGGTTGAACCTATGCCTTCCCAAATCTGTGCGAACCCGAAAGTTATGCGGGTTATACGTTACTGGCGCTTCGTCAGATAAATTTTCAACACTACAACTTCTTCGAAAACAAGAAGCGAATGAAAGGTTATGCATTGATGAAGTGGGAGTCGACCTTGAACTTTGTGTTCATGCCCATGCAAACGATGTAGACTGTCATAGAAGCTTCTTGTAAAATATTTAATCATTTGAATAATTCTTCCAGTATCACTAAATTTGATCCCTTGTAGTTATGGTTCCGACCATGTTGTCCTTATTCAATATATCTGAAAGGAATCCATTCCAGCACCTCGTCTATTTTTTGACAAGGTTAAAGTATCGGCTGCCGCAGGTCAACGATCTTGATCAGCTTCTATTATGTTCTACCTTCGAGTATTGCCCTCTGTTATCTCGAGGATATCGTGCCATTGCACTACCTCTTATGAAGTCTTGTGGGAATAATACTTCTCACCATTGTAGTCACTCCGCAGGTTTGCATTGTCCGTCACTCGAGAACTCTGACAAGTGACTCGAATCCACACAGTGATTCAATGCCCCTAGTAATTTGTTGCTGGGAAATTTAAACTCAATCTTGTCATTCCTAGACTACCGGCTACATCCTTATCATGCTACCTTTGACCGTGCTACCTCGTCCTTCTTTGGTGCACGAATTCTTCAGACCGTGAGCAAGGCTTACGTCGAGTTTTCAACATCATTTTGTTGTCTTGAAAAGCAACTCCGATTCTAAGCTTGCATCTTATCTGTTGTTCCCATAACCTTCCACTTCGTCATTCCCTTGCTTGATGCCATCGCTATTCGATTGCATCCTCTTGAAACATCTCGTCATATTGTGTCGTGATCATCGTCAGCATTTTGGCTTCTTCCAAGTGTCAATTGAATTCAAGGTGAGAAATACCATCCTTGCCCCTCGATGATTTGTGTTGTCATCAACAACATCCTTGCCTTCCTTCCAACACAGACTTGGTCATGTTTTGGTTATACCTTGAGTTCTTTGCAGTTCTTGGGATTGTTTCGTCTGTATTTCTTGTGATCTTCACACCCAACCTTTACTTGAACACCATATCATTGCTACCCCGAAGCATGATTGTGGTACTCCGAATATCAACAAGAACATCGGAAGCGCAATGTTAAATGTTTCTTGATCAATTAACCCAAACACCGTTGTATGGGTATCATCATGAATTTCCTCGCCCCTTTATCTAAATGATTTTGTACTTGCTCCCCTGTCAGGCATAACCTGCTCTGCCTGCCTTTGAGAAGGGTATACTCTAATACTTGTGTACAAACACATTTTCCTTTCCATTGGTCTGTTTAAACTGATAATCACATTTTCCTTTCCATTCGTCTGTTTAACCTTTCTTGTGTCCTATATGATCTAAGAAGTAGTAATCCCCTGTTTATGTAAACACCCCGGTGTACAACCCTGTCAGTAAGACCTTGTTACTATCGTTGATGACATTCCGGTAATACCGGTGGACGAGAACTATGCCTATTGGTCCGCCTCGTATTAACGAGCAGGAAAATGGTTCTCTTCGTCCCCCGCCCTTGGTACCGACGTTGTTGCCGACATAGCTGACTAGCTATCTTCTGACATGCCTTGTTATCGTGACCATGCAAGATGTCACCGCCCTTCCTACTCTTTATCCACACCGACCACAGCTCCACAAGATCAAAACCTGACTCTCCTGTATATCCCTATTTCCGAAGTTATTCCTCGCACTTGGCTTCGTACGTAATTCATGAGCCACCTTCCGAGAGAAAATCTATTTTGGTTTCAGACGCAATACTTATTCCCATTGCTCTGAACCCCTTTCACACTCTGTTTCAGGGATTGAACGATTGCTTACCCGCTTGAAACTTCTTATAGTTTCTTATAAATGTATTCTGCTCTCGATATATTTGATGTATTCAATTCGAGAGATACCTTCTGCCACATTCCTTGGGTTATCTGCCAGATAATCAACCATGTAAAGGTCCTTTCTTTTGAAGTTACCCCTTGCCCTTTCATAAGTACGATGAAGATCCCGAAGAAAGGATGACGACTTCATCATGATGACCTGAAGCAGAGAAATGAAGACATCAACGAAAGGGGTCAACTTCTTCGAGAAGAGCAACCAAGACCGAGAAGACTCGTTAGAGTTTCGTAACCAAGTCTTTCCTCCTTACTCTACATCTTAAATCTCGGCACAAGATTTCTTGTAGTGGAGGAGATTTGTAACACCCCCAAGTGCTTCGTTACAGTGAACCCATGCTAATTATGCCATGTCATCATGTTTACTAAGACAAATGCTACTTGATAAAAATCAAGTCAAAATTCAATTTGAAATGCAAGTCAAATATTTACATCTTCAAATATGCAAACAAAATAGTTCATAATTTCGTAAATAATCAGTAAGTAATTATGTTAAGGAAAACAACATCATCTAAATTCCCAAAATGCCCCTACGAATTAATTAAGTGGACCAGCAGTGCTAAAGCAAGCTAGTTAAATTCAAAAACAAATTTAGTTAATTGCAAATGCCCCCAAACTTTTTGTGCACCCCTAGAGTAACACCTAGTATTTATATGCAAAGTTTCACAACTTACAAAATCTTATTTGGTGGCAAAATAAAATGCAAAACAGAAAAGAATAAAAGTAACAGAAAAGAAATAGAAAAATAGAAGAACTGCACTGTGCACTTGTAGTCCACTGCTACAGTGCACAGCCTAGCCCACCAATGGCCTTCTCCTCCCTCTGTACAGAGGAGGAGGCAGAGGCATGGCATGGCCACCATCTACGGCGCCAGGGCCATCGATGCTCGACGTCTGGCACTATAGGGACACCTGGGAGAGGATAAGGCCGACACCCCCAACGCCCTAGACAACCCTAGCTCACTCCTCCCCTTCTCCTCGCTCAATCCCCTCGATCCCGAGCTCGGCCGTCACCATGGCCGTCATCGTAGCCGCGGCCACCGTGCTCCCCGCTGCCTGAGATCACGTCCAGGAGCTCCGCCTTCATCATCTCCTTCACCCTCAAGGTAGGGTTTGAGCTAGGAGGCACCATACGTTCACCATCGCCGTCGTCTTCACCCACGGCCGCCTCATCTCGTCGTCGGGCTCGTCGCGTCCGGCCATCTCCGCGCCTCCAAACCACGTCTACGAGCTTCGCAGTGAGCTCCTCGGCCGATCCCCTCCTTTTTTCCCCTCGATCTGTTGCCGTAGCCGCCGTCCCCGAGCACATCCGAGCTCACGCGTGCGCGTACGTACGTGCATGTGTGAGCTGCTGCCCCTGTGTGCTGCTGGCTGTCTTCTGTTGCTCCTTGCCACTGCTGTCACTCCTGCTGCTGGTGCTTTGCAGCTGCTCTACAGCCGCTTGCAGCCGCCGACCGCTGCTGCTTGCTGGCGCTGCGGCCAGCTGCTATTGCTGCTGCTATCGCCGCCGCCGCTGCTTCTGTTGCCGCTGCTGCGCTGCTATGCTTCGCGTGCTACTGCTGCCGCCACTACTGCTGTTGCTGTCCCGCGCCCGCCGCGCCCTGGCCGCACCCTGCATCTGCCTCGCGCCTGCGCCGCCCGCTCGCCGGCCGGCCGTGTTCACCTCTTGGCGCCATGGCCGCCGCGCGCCTCTGTGCGTGCGTGCGTGCCCAGCCCACTTGGCTGGCCTGGGCCACTGCCGATGGGGCCGGCTCAGTTTAGTTAGGGGTCTAATCCCCCTTTAGTACTAATAACCCACCCCACTATTAGTCTATGACAGTGGGCCCCCAAATAACCTTTTAATCTAACTCTAGTCAATGACATGTGGGACCCGCCTACACTATTCACCCTTTGACCAGTCAAATGTTGACTGGGTCAACTCAGTCAACAGGCCCCACATGTCAGCCTCTATAGACCCCGCTGTGTACACTTCAGTGTGTGCACATAGCATTTTACTATTAATTTCGAATTAATATAACTCCAGAAAATTCCAGAATATGATTAAAACTTTGAAAATTCATATAAAATAATCCGTAACTCAGATTAAAATAATTTATATATGAAAAATGATCAGAAAAATAAGACGAATCCGATTATGCTATCCACATACCTGTCACATGCCTCCAACACTGCAAACAAGGAACCTTCCCCTCTAGATCGTCTGGCCGATAAATGCCTGGAGCCGGGAAAATATTCCCAGATATTTTTCCGCTCCGTCTGTAATGTGTAGCACTGCGTTATCTCACCCCTAGCACAGCATATTGCCATGTCATGCCTTGTGATGCATTTGTTTGCTTTATATTTACTATTTATTCCCCCTCTTCTCTCCGGTAGACTCCGAGATTGACGCTGCTCCCGAGTACGACTACGCCCCTGACGTCCAGCCCCTCTCAGCAGGGCTTCCAGGCAAGCAGAACTCCCTTGATCATTCCTATATCACCCATTCTTTCTCTCTCGTGCTTGCATTAGATTTTGCTACCGTTGTTCGATAGCTCCTATTCTGATGCATTGCCTGGTTTTGTAACCTGTTGTTGATACTTTATCTGTTGTCCTAAATGCTTAGTATAGGCTGGTTAGTGATCCATCAGTGGCCTCGCACCCTTGTCCGTGTTGCCTTGCCTTGTTACCAGATGACTCGATCCGTGTGATCGATGTGCAGAGACCGACACATCACCGCACCACCACCCCCCTTAGTTGTACGACTCTGCAGAGCTACTATCGAGTGCCGAGGGTGATACCTCTTACCTCACTTCTGATGATATCTCTGTAGTGTATTTAATCGGCTGTGGATTACAGAGGGTGATTCCTCGCTCTCCACTCCCGATGATGACTCTGTCGTGCAACACCTCAAGTGTGAACCCATCAAGGGCAATTCCTCCAAGTTCACCAAGGGGTACCCGCGAGAGATGTGAAGTCGGGTTGACCGTGGGGGTACCCGTGAGATAATTACGCGGCATGGCCGGGCAGGCAGACCGCCCCAGGAGAGGGATGGGCCTGACCCTTGTCGTAAGTCCGCGAGACGGGGCAATAGGATCACTGATCGTCGTCGCGAGCTCCCAACACACAAATGGGTTTGGATATATGATCTGAGTAGGCCTCTGGCCTTTTGGCACTGACCACCACGCGGGAATAAAAGTGGGCACTCGGCGTTGTACGATTCTTCCGAAAGCTCTTAGACGTCAGCAATTGAGTGGTGCACGCCAGGTTGGATGGTAACCGTCTGTGCTTGTATTAAGGGGGTGGGTCTGCTCCCAGCCGCGTTCGCAATGCGCGGGAGTGCAAAGGATGATTGGCCCATGACCCCTTCGCAATTAGGATGTAGACCGGCGTGCTGGCCTCTCTGTTGAGCCTAGGTAGGACTACGGCGTGTGGATCAGCCGAGGCCGGGCATGACCCGGAAAAGTGTGTCCAGCCAGAGTTAATCAAGCGTGTTGGGTAAGTTGGTGCACCCCTGCAGGTAACTTATCTGTTCGAATAGCCGTGTCCAGGGTAACAGGACGCTCGGAGTTGTATCCCGATCTACTACAACTAGAACTGGATACTTGTGATACTAAATCGATATGATGGCTCCGGGATCACTTTCTCGCAGGGAGTTGAGGAAGGATCTCTGGGCATTGCTAATATATACTTGTTAGTATATTATATGTTATTCTACTCTCTTCTGTTGCTGCAAGACGCTGCAAGATGCTAGTCTTCGACAGGCTAGGCCTTCCCCTCTATTCTGGCATTTCTGAAGTTTAGTCCACAGATACAGCCCCTTCCCTTTGATACCGATGCATATTTAGCATAGATCGGATGTAAGTCTTGCGAGTACTTTGGATGAGAACTCACGGTTGCTTTGCTACCTTTTCCCCCCTACCCGATTGCTGTGGTCAGATGACGGAGCCCCGGAGTCAGTTGATCCCGCCGATGACTACTACTACCCCGACGGAGCCTACTACTACGTGGAGACCGACGACCAGGAGTAGTTCAGAGGCTCCCAAGCAGGAGGCATGTGCCTTTTCGATCTAGTTGTCGTTGTTTTGCTCAGCCTTCTTAAGGCAAACTTGTCTAATTATGTCTGTACTCAGATATTGTTGCTTCCGCTGACTTATGTATTCATGCCTTCGTGGCCTGGCTTGTAACATAAAGTTGTATGACTTTAATTTGTGTCAAGAGTTGTGTTGTGATATCTTCCCGTGAGTCTCTGATCTTGATCGTGCACATTTGCGTGTATGATTAGTGCACGGTTGAGTCGGGGGCACGACACACCAAGCCTCTACACACAAGTTGGGTAGTGTACGAGACCATCATGCACTATCTGTCAGGTGCTGGCTGACAGAGATTGGGCGAGAGACATTGGCCCAGATTTGATAGTCAAAATGCAGCAGGAATACCTTGTTCTTTGGACCCAAATGTCAAGGGTGCAACTTGATCAGGACAACTGGGATTCCATTTTGTGGGTGTGGGAGTCAGATGGATGGTTTTCGACTCGTTCAGCCTATGAGGCAAAGTTCTGGGGCAGAGAAGTAGTTCCAATGGCTGAATTCATGTGGAAGTCAAAGGCGCTGCTTCAGTGCCATTTCTTTGCCTACCTAGCTCTACAGAACAGGTGTTGGACTTCAGACATAATAGCACACCGTGGACTGGTGCTTTATGAATTGAGTGGTGCCTCCATCTTTTCAAAAATTGATCTTAAAAGTGGTTATTACCAAATTCGTATGCAAGAAGGAGACGATTGGAAAACCGCTTTCAAAACCAAATTTGGTCTATATGAGTGGTTAGTCATGCCTATTTGCTTAGCGGAAGCTCCTAGTGCCTTTATGTGATTGATGCATCATGTGCTTGGGAAATTAATAGGGTAATGTTTAGTAGTCTACTTCGATGACATCCTTGTCTTTAGTGAAACCATGAAGATCATGTGAAACATGTTAGGGAAGTACTGCAAATCCTTCGCGACGAAATTTTTTATGCTAATCTTGATAAGTGCACCTTTGGTGTAGACAAACTCATTTCCCGAGGATTTGTATAGTGTCTTCTAAGGGGATCGAAGCGGATGAATCTAAATTGGCATTAATAAAACTTGGCCCCAACCTACAAAATTAAACCAAGTGTGTAGTTTCCTTGGATTAGCCGGGTTTTACCATCGTTTTGTGAACGACTTTAGCACGATTACTTCTCCTTTGCATGCTTTAAGTAAGAAAAATGTGCCTTTCATATGGGGACCTTCCCAAGACAAAGCATTCAATGAGCTTAAATTTTTTATAACCCATGCACAATTGCTAGCTTTACCCAATTTTTATAAAACCTTTAAAGTGCATTGTGATACTAGTGGTAATTAATGGCATATGTGGTGTATTAATGCAAGAGAAGCGACCAATTGCTTATTTTAGCGAGAAACTATCCGGAGCTCAACTGAATTATCCCATACATGATAAGTAATTGTATGCCTTAGTGCATGTTTGGGAACATTACCTTAGGCCTAGAGAATTTTTTATACACATACCGATCATGAAACGCTTATAACTATTTAAAAGGACAAACTAAGTTGAATAAACGACATGCAAAATGGAGTGAATTCATTGAATCTTTTCCTTATGTCATTAAATACATTAAGGGTAAAGAAAATGTTGTGGTGGATGCTCTTTCCCGCAAATGCATGTTACTTACTCAACTTGAGCTTAGTGTTTTTGGCTTTGAGCATATCAAAGATCTATATCAGCATGATCCATTCTTTGCGCTTCCTTTTGCCAAATGTCAAACTAACACTTGTTCGGAGCGATACTATATGAAAGATGGATATCATATGCGTGCTAACAAGCTTTGTGTTCCCGAGAGCTCTTTGCATTTGTTGCTTTTGCAAGACTCACACGGTAGAGGTGTGATGGGACATTTCGGATATGACAAGACCTTCGCCACTCTCAACAACAAGTACTTTTGGCCAAGGATGTTTCGCGATGTGATCCACTTCATCAACAATTGATCCACATGCAGCAATCCTAACTCAAAAGATAAATTCCATGGAACACGCCTTTACCCATTCCATATGCACCTTGGAGGATATAAGCACGATTTCATTCTTGGTTTGCCTAGGTCTAGAAATGACAAAGACTCAATATTTGTCGTTGTGGATATCTTTTCTAAAATGGCACATTTCATTCCATGCAACAAGATAGACAATGCTTCACATGTTGCAAATTTTTTCTGTAGGGAAATCTTGTGTCTTCATAGAGTGCCTAAGACGATTGTCTCCGACCGCAATGTCATGTTCTTAAGCTACTTTTTGAATACACTATGTGCCAATCTAGGAATCAAGCTCATTTTCTCGCCGGCCTGCCACCCTCAAACCGATAACCAAACCAATGTGATCAACAGACGCTCTCTACACTTCTTTGAGTGCTTCTCAAGAAAAACATCAAGGAGTGGGAGGTGTGCTTACCCATCGCCGAGTTCGCCTACAACCGTGCAAGACATTCGAATACGAACAAGTCTCCATTTGAAGTGGTGTACGCTTCAACCCTTTGTCCCAATTGGGCATTCTCCCACTTCCACTCCAATAGTGCACCAACTTGAATGCAAGCGCACGAGCCACCTACGTGAAGACGCACAAATACGCAATGCTCACCATTGAGCATCCAGTGCAATGACTTCCGTCCAAGATAAACACCAACAAGAAGCCCATGCTATTAAATCTTGGAGATTTTGTACGGGTTCACCTTCGCAAGGACCGCTTCCCCAACGAATGCAAATCAAAGCTTCTACCCCGAGTCGATGGTCCCTTCATGGTGCTACAATGTATCAACAACAATGCATACATGATCTACATACCCCTTGACAATTAATCCGTGAGTGATACGTTCAATGTCATAGACTTGGCCCCTTACCATGGTGATGAGGATCATGATCCGAGAGCGGATCTTTCCTGAGGGGGGGATGGTACGGAGCACCCTATGATCATCCCCATGGCACTACACCAACTCCCTAAGTACCAAGTGGACCTATGACAAGAGCTCGTACAGGTGCCATTGAACATGAGGGGAACGCACTCCTAAGCTATTTCCCTTTCCTTTCATGTGACATATGGTCACTGGTACAGCGAGCTGCTATACAAACGGTTTTTACCCCCTTTCCGTGATAGAGTTTAAACCGTCACCTTGCCTGTGTGTGGGATAGGGGGGTCCTTCCCACACAACCCAGGAACCATCGGGGATAGGGAGCGCTGATGCAGACGCGTTGCCAAATGTAATCGTATGCGATGCAGGAACATATCGCACACACTATATTCTGGCACACGTGTGGGATTGGTGATCAACCGCCCACGTCTCTCACGAGTCAAGCATTTCTAATTGCATAGGGAAACCAAATGGTGTTTCACATTGGACCATTTGCTAAATAGTACCTAAGGCACACGGGCCATCATAGAAACTGTGCGCGATATGTGGCCCATCGCACATGAGTATTATATGGCAATCGTCTGCCATGCATGACATCATCGCACACGTTTCCTGAACAATTTACGAGTGGGATTGCATTTAGCATTGGGCAGGGTTTCTTCTAAGCTCTCATGTGCGATAATGTGCTATCACAAACGGTTCAGGAGCTCCTACGCACACGTAGAAGTGCTGCAAATCATCTGTGATTTGTTGTGTATCACCAACGGTTGCGCTATGAGTGCGTGTGCTTTTTGTTCTGGATCGCACACCCTCATTTAGACAAACCGTGTGTGCATCAATGGCCAGGTTAAAGCAAAAATATCGCATTTTAATTGCCCTGCAAAAAGCAAAGTCGCCACAATTTGCAATTGAACAAATAGTGTCCACAGGAAGAACATTCATCAGAATTCGCAACAATATGCAATTGAACAAATGCTAGCTAAATTCCACTGATTTATCGACAAATGCAGTACATAATCATAGTGTACGAAATACGAAGACCTCATCACATGGAAAACAATGCATCCATGCGTATATGTTTAGCGGCTAACTCGTGTTGAATGTTTACTCATTGTTTCAGGAACAACCATGCTGAAATCTTCATTATCATGAGTAGGCTTTATGTAGTGATTCAGGAAGAAGTTGCTGATAAATCTCCTAACCTCCAGCAATTCACCAGCGGGGAGCGGTTTAGGGGGCATCGGTTGAAAGATGAGCTGCAAGATTTTTAGATCAGAATGTGCCATACGTGTGGAGTAGAAGTTATTAATTAAGATACAGACTTACTGGTACTAATTTGTGGGCAGCCTCACAGCAATCAGTAGATTTGAAGATGGAGATCATGTGTCTACAGACATAGTACCCACAAAGGTTAGTCCCTGCTTGTTGCTGAGGACACTGATTTTTTTTAAGAGAATTAGTCATGTACTTGCTCTGTTAGGAGCAACCTAACTGGTGTAAGATGTTTATTTTTTTTCTTTGGGGAGAAATAGAAAGAGGTTTATTTAGAAACTTGAACATTAGACTAGCGTAATAAAACGTATTTGCAAACTTTTGGATACATTTTTCGAAAATAATGGATTTTGGTGTCTTACCGGAGAAATGATCTCGTGCTGCAGAGGTAGTGCACTATCAAATTGGTTATCTTCTTTAGTTATGCATGATGCCAACACACTGCAAATGAAGATGAATTTCCACATACTCAGTTCTTGAACCAGATATGAATGCAAATTTCAACATCATAGAATTCAATACCTATCCATGAATTGCTGAAGATGCGTCAGATCCTAAGGCTTTATTGACTCTCTGAGAGAATCCAGGTTGTAAACTCTGTTCTGGTTTGGAACAATGACTACCAAGATCTAGTGAATGCTACAGATTAAGAAAACCATGAACTTACCAACTATGATGAAATGTGAAAGACGATCAATGTATGCATGGTTGTTTATTTGACTTACCCTTCATGATATGCCAAGAGAATGAGTTCTGCATTGGACGTGCAACACAAGATACTGGCGACCTTGCCAATGGCCCACTCTCGATTTTCTGGGCTACCACATAATAATGTGCCATTTGCTACTTGAGGATCTATGAAATACACACTCTCCTTTTTTCTTTGCGTGATCAATCCCCTGAGAGGAATACAATACAGTTAGATTTTTTTCGTTTACAGCCTTGTATGGAGAAGTTGATCAGAGTTTGTGAAGTACTTACAACATCAACCATTTAACAAGAGTGATAGAGAGCACACCGAAGTTGAAGAAGAGATGAAAGTCCTCGAATTCCAGATTGATGGATCCTTGATCGTGACGGAAATGATCCCTATCGTAGTGGACTAGCAGAACCTCATGACCTGCTGACATTACATCCATGCAATATTTATGCAACTTGCGGCAACTGGAACTGCACTCCTCTAAGTATTCATCAACAAGAAATGGCTGGCCATGGATGTACTTGCATGCTACAAGTATGTCTACTTTATTTTTAGCAAGTACCCTTTCGACTTCTTCATCAGGCAAGCTGTCAGAACCATTATAACTCTTCGATTCGAACAACTTGCTGGTAATTTGGTTCTGGGTGATGAGTGCTTTTCTTAAGAGGCTATCGTTCGCATTCCTCCTCGGTCTCAGGGGCCGCTTCCTCACGGGTGCGGCCGTGCCCGCTTTCCTCTTGGTACTTTAAGCACTTCTGGTGTAAGGTCTGGATGGTTGATAGATGTACTGCTGAGCCGGCGGTGAAGATACGACTGACTGCTGAGCAGACGATTTAGCTACGCCGGACTGCTGAGCTGGAGGTGCTGCTATGACAGACTGCTGAGCTGGCAGTGCTGCTGTGATGGACTGTTGAGCTGTAGGAGCAGAGGCATCGGACTGCTGACCAGGCGGTGAAGCTATGTCGGGCTTCTGCGCAGGTGGTGCCAATGTGTCGGCGTGCTGAGGAGGCTGTGCCAACGCGTTGGTTTGCTGAGCAGGCAGCACCGACGCATCAGTATGCTGATCACGCAAATATGAACCAAGGGACAGATGAGCAGGCGGTTCCGAACCTTCTGACTACTTAGCAGTCCATTCCACCAGGTTGGTCTGCTGAGCATGCGGTGCCACTGTGTCTCCCCCTGCTGCTTCAGTGGCCGGCATCTGATCCGGTGGTGCGTCTTCAGTAGTTGTAGGCCTTGCCACTGGCTGCTCAGGGGCGGACTATGACTTGGCCTGTACGGCACGAAGTCGGGCGGGCTGATCACAGGTTGATGCATCAGCCGTTAGATTATGAGTATTAGGTTCCTCGGGGGAAGCACGCGAGAGCTGCTATGGCAAGGAGAGAGTCACTGATCAAAGGGCGACATTGATTGCTCTTGGCGGGGCTTGAGGAATCTCATCTATGAAGTCTATTTCCTTTCGTGGCCACTGGATATGATTTAACAGTGTTTCTTCCAAGTTCCTGCCACTGGATATGATTTAACAGTGTTTCTTCCAAGTTCCTCTGCTCATCACAGTCCCCTAGGACATTCTTTAGGGCAAATTTTTTGAATCCAGGCTTTACTTCAATCACGTAGCACTTCACACAGCTCAGCTTCAATTGCACATTGTCTAACAAGAGGCCCCTTCCGAGTGGGGGCGGGTAAAACCCAGGCTGTTGCACATTTTAACGTACCTTCATAATGTGTAAGCACGGCCCTCAGTCTATCTTTCATTCTAGATAGATCAGATATAGCATCATCATGCGCAGCTGCAGTCTCAGTGTTGCTGGGGTCAGCTGATGCATAGCTACTCTTGTGTGGTGTTGTCGTGCAATAAGCAGCATCGTCCATGCCTGCCTCCCCTCCTGTCTGCTGGCTATCTCTCAGTGTTAGATTCTTCTGCATCAGCATTGACTCCTCAATTTCCATTCGAACTTTTGGATACATGTCCATCCTCAACATTTCATACAATTCTTTCTTCTTCTGTTCACTCCTCGCTTTTTTCATTGCGAGCTTCTCTTCTTTGCTGAGTGTGAAAGCCCTCTTGTGCAGGACATTGATACCTATACCCCTTGCACAGCCGGGGGGCTCTTCTGTTGCTAGAGCATCAGACAGAATGCCACATGGCCCTGTGTTCCTGTAGAACCTTCCAGGGTTGCTGGTGGAAGCCTTTAACATCGTGCGATATAGTTCTTCATCATGTGAGTTTTCAAAGTAATAAGAACCGTCATCACGCTTCCTTGCACGTGCCCACAAGTAGTCTTTGGCGCGTTCTCCCCTAATTTCACTAAAGGCTGGTTTCCCACCCACAGCTACTACTTCTTTGTCCTCCTAGTCCCATATCGGTTTCATGCCGTAGTATCCTGCCACACCCATATGGTGGGGGTGTGTGTTCCTCTTCTAAAGTTCCGATTGCTTGGCACTCTTCTCGGTAAACTCTGTAGTTGCCCTGACCCTTTTCAATTCTGCCCAGTCTACCTTTGTAATTTGGGGGTATGCGGGGATTGAGTCCTTGCCTTCACTCAAGTACTTCTTTTACAACACGTGCTTCTAGTTTCTCCAAGCATCCCTGGCCTTCTTCAGTGCAGCGTGTTCCACCTGCATTCTCCACTGCTCTGGAACGTTGAAGTGATCCATGATCTCCCGGACTATCCTGTGCTGCGTTTTTGTGTCAGCCTTCCGAAACCCAGGCAGATTAATGTTGAGCCTTGCCCTACCAACAAATCCACACACACTCCTGAACCTTGTGCGTGCTTTATCTGGTTTAGTTGGAGCCCAAGACTTTAAATCGATCTCGGTTACTTCATATACACCTTTAGGATGGTGTGTGGGCTTTCTTGGAGCATTCTTCCATGTCCTGACCGGAAGGGTGATTGTGGCAGCTCTATCCCGTTGCAGATTACTTGATCCCTGATCATCTGCTGGAGACCTGGGGTTGTCAGACTCAGATGAAGATACATCGCCTGAAGCATGAGTGTTGTCGCTGCTACTCGGCATCTACAGAGAACACATGCGAAATTCACAAAAGGGGGATAAGCATAAAGCTAACAACTTGGTAGCAAGCTGTCTAGACATGTCATGTAATAATTTGGAAAATGTACAGCTAATTTGTTCATTTTGTGTGACTCGGGCGCCCACGACCTGTAAATCAACAATAACTAATTGGAACAAATACAACTTATTTGTACTAGTTAGGAAGGTAGATAATGAACATATATACGCTCTCCGTTATTTTATAGCCAATTTGGGAACATACAGAACCAAATAGGAAGAGGGATCACGAGTAAATATGCCTCACCGCAATGGAGAGCAGTAACTGACAGGTTTTTGTCCAAACCCGGCAGGAGAGGCGAGGGTTATAGGATGGATATGCTCGAGGGCGGCTGGCGAGCAAACGAAGACGGCGAGGCATGGGCAGCCGCGTGTTGGGAACGACAGCGAAGGTAGGATTGATGCTGAAGAGCGGGCACATGGCCGGGTTGAGCACGCCGGCGCCGGAAAGGGTTCTGGTGTGGATCTGGGGGAGGAGGAGCTAGCGATGGAGTTTTGGTAGAATATGCGGACTGTTGAGTGAAACGGGAGCGGGCGGTAGGGGGGTGTTGGCGGCTTCGGTGAAAAAAGGGCACCGGTCGCGGCGCGGAAAGGCCTATGCAAACGGAAGCCTCTACGAGCCCGTGTGCACAAACAACACAATTTCATTTGAAATGAAGACGTGTGATCAAGGTTTCGCCTCGAATTTTTTTCCACGGTACGCAATCATCATCATACCCTAGGTTTGATTTTCTGGCGCATTTTAGGTCTCGTTTGCTACATTTAAGCCATTTTTTGCATTTACCATGCATTTAGTGAATATAAATCAAAACCCTACTGCAACTACATGTGGGTGTTAGCAAAGAAGGTGTAAAAATCATTTCTGTGTCGCTTTGCTAGTTCATTGTCCGAGAAACAGGAAGAATTTTCAAACATTTCGGCCGCGATATGCGGCCACCGACCTAGCGCTTGTTGGTAATTTAATTATAGGAAATGCGGATGGACTTCGAAAATCATGAAAATCGGTGTGTCACCGTGGCGCGATCTCAAGACCCAGTGGAAAAAATTTGGTAAAGTTTGGCACAAGTTACGATGACCGCTCCTTGCAAACCGGAGCATCTCACAAGAAGGATCATAGTTCCCAATAGCAGACGTGGAAATTTGGACTCCCATCGTTGGTAACTTCATTGTTTTGCCTCGAATTTTTTTCCACGGTACACAATCACCACTACACCCCAGTATTGATTTTCTGGCGCATTTCGGGTCTCGTTTGCTATATTTAAGCCATTTTTTGCATTTACCGTGCATTTTGTGTATATAAATCAAATCCCAACTGCGACTACATGTGGGTGTTGGCAACGAAGGTCTACAAAATCATTTGTGTGTCGCTTTGCTTGTTTTCATTCATTGTCCAAGGAATTGGAAAAAATTACAAACATTTTGGATGCGAGATGTGGCCACCAGCATAGGTCTTCTTGCTATTTTAATTACAGGAAATGCAGATGGAGTCCGAAAATCACGAAAATCGGTGTGTCACCATGTCGTGCTCTCAAGACCCCGTGCAAAAAATTTGGTAAATTTTGGCACAAGTTTGGATGATCGCTCCTTGGAAACCGGAGCATCTCACAAGAAGGATCATAGTTTCCAGAAGGAGACGTGGCGATTCAAACTCCAATTGGTTGTGACTTCATCGGTTCGCCTCGAATTTTTATCCATAGTACGCAATCGCTATTATACCCTAGGTTTGATTTTTTGGTGCATTTCGGGGCTCCTTTGCTATATTCAAGCCATTTTTTGCATTTACCGGGCATTTAGTGCATATAAATCAAATCCCAACTGCAACTGCATGTGGTGATGAAAGGGATGAGGATTGTCATTCGATTTGGGTGCATCCAACGGTGCAGACATACGATCCATGGGGTTTGGGTTCTGGCCAATCAGAATGCACGACTCATGTCATGCGCAGCAGGGGCCATCGGCGGTTTGGTAGGCACACAGCTTTCGTGAATGAACCATGTGCTATTTGCAAACCAGATTGCATATGTTCTATTCATACATACTGGAGTGAGATCAATTGAGTGCGCTAGCTCTAGGGTATATAATCATAAATAGTTCAAACTCATTGCCTGTGCTGACAACATATCAAGGTCAACATATTAATCATTCTTAGATCAACAGAAGGCCGAGCATAACTCACAATTCTGTACATGCGACAGTTGTAATTGAACGAATTAAGTTGCAGAATAGACATAATAAACAGTGTTACGTATTAATCCCCATGTACATGGGAGAACTAGGATCATTAGGTTGACCCCGAATGAACTTAGGATTTCTGATGGTTTTAAGCCTCTTTTTATGTTTGGTGCATGATCCCTTGGCTGGCAACTCAGCAAATTCATCGTACTCGTCCTCATCAGCAACACCCTCGATGCCCAGTACCCTCCTCTTCCCATGCATCACTATATGGCAGTTCTTATGCAAGGGGTCTTTCACATAGAAAATTTGGGTTGCATTGCTGGCAAGAATGAACGGGTACTTGTGATATGCCATCTTTGTCATGTTAACACATGTCTTCCTGTATTCATCAACCTTTACCTGACTAAGAGGGACCCATTTGCACTTGAATAATGCCACCTTAACTTCGACATAGTTAAGCTCCCAAATCTCTTCGATGGTTCCATAGTATACCCTTTTATCATCTTCATCTATAGTTATGCATTCTATTCGAATAGAGCTGTTCTGATATGAGATCTTCTTATCATATTCCTTAGTGTAGAACGTGTAGCCATTTATGTCATACGCTTGGTACCTCAATACCATAGGTGATGGCTTTTGTGCCAACCACGTTGCAATGTCATCCATGGATCCGCGTGACAAACGATCCTTCAGCCATCTGACGTAGTCCTTATTGTGCGCCTTCATCACGACATCTAATGGATGCACCATGGGTAAGAAGCTTCGTCGTATCTCCGCCAAGTGTTCTTCAGCATAAGCATCGAGAACTGGGCTGTTAAGCAGTACTGTCAAATGGGCTTGATCGGTCTCATCTCCGGGTGCAGCGTGAGGCGCGGCAGCAATGACCGACTTACCAGCCAGCCTTCCCTCATGGCGAGAGAGGTGCAAACCTAGAGGTCTTTGTTTCATGTATTCGATACAAAACTCAACCACTTCATCCGCGGTATAACCTTGTAGGATGCTTGCCTCTGGATGGCATCGGTTCCGACAATAGCGCTTCAATATTCCCATGTACCGCTCGAATGGATACATGTTGCGAAGAAACACAGGACCACATTACTTTATCTCATCGACAAGGTGCACAGTGAGATGGACCATGACATCAAAGAATGACGGTGGGAAAAACATCGCTTGGTTGGACAATATTCTTGCAATATACTCTTGCATATAATCCAGCTCTTCATGATCTACCACTTTCTGCCATAGTTTGTTGAAGAAATCACAGAGATCAATGAGTGTGTTTTTTATGTCTGTGTCCATCAAATTCCTGATGGCCACCGGGAGGATTTGTGTCAATATTACGTGGCAATCATGTGACTTCATGTGTGCCAACTTCATTTTACCTGAGCTCACATCCACGAGACTTCTGATGTTTACGGAGTAGGAAGAGGGTGTCTTAACTGACAACAAATAGTGCAACAACTCTTTTGCTTCTTTTGGAGTGAAATTGTAACTCTGGTGAACGTTGAGGAATTTTTCATCATCTTCTTCTTCAATCATGCGTTTTGGTTGATCACCGCTACTTGTAGACTGCGTTGATATTTCCCCGAAGAGGAGAGGATGATGCAGTATAGTAGAGATAAGTATTTCCCTCAGTTAAGAACCAAGGTTATCAATCCAGTAGGAGAACCAAGCAAAATTCCGTTAAGCGCACCTGCACACACAAGAGCAAACACTTGCACCCATCGCAAATAAGAGGGTTGTCAATACTCTTAGCGGTTATTTGCAAGGATTAAATCTTATAAAGATAAATAGATAAACTAAAATACTAATTAAAATAAAATTAAATAAATTGCAGCAAGGTATTTTTAGGTTTTTTATATATGATAAAGTAGACCCGGGGGCCATAGTTTTCACTAGAGGCTTCTCTCTCGAACACATAGCATACGATGGGTAAACAAATTACTGTTGGGCAATTGATAGAAAAGCAAATAATTTTGACGGATTCATGGCAATGATCATGTATATAGGCATCATGTCCGAGACAAGTAGACCGACTCCTGCCTGCATCTACTACTATTACTCCACCCATCGACCGTTATTCAGCATGCATCTAGGGTATTAAGTATGAAACAGAGTAACGCCTTAAGCAAGATGACATGATGTAGACAAAGTAAACTCAAGCAATATGATTAAACCCCATCTTTTTATCCTTAATGCAAACAATACAAATACGTGTCATGTCCCTTTCTGTCACTGGGATTGAGCACCACAAGATTGAACCCATCACAAAGCACCTCTCCCATTGCAAGACAAATCAATCTAGTAGGCCAAACCAAATCGATAGATCGGAGAGATATACAAAGCTATAATAATCATGCATAAAAGAGTTTAGAGATGACTCAAATTCTTCTCATCAATAATCTGATCATAAACTCACAATTCATCGGATCCCAACAAACACACCGCAAAAGAAGAATACATTGGATAGAACTCCAAGAACATCGAGGAGAACGTGGTATTGAAGATCAAAGAGAGAGAAGAAGCCATCTAGCTACTAGCTATGGAGCCGTAGGTCTGTGGTAAACTACTCACACATCATCGGAAAGGCAGCAAGGTTGATGAAGAAGCCCTCCGTGATCGATGCCCCCTCCGTCAGAGTACCGGAAAAGGCCTCCAGATGGGATCATGGAAGAACAGAGGCTTGCGGTGGCGGAAAGGTTTTCTCTTCTGTCTCTCTGTTGGTTTTGGAATATTTGGGAATTTATAGCACTGGAATTAGGTCAGGAGGGGCAACGAGGGGCCCACAACCTGGGGGGCGCGCCCTACCCCCTGGGCGCGCCCTCCAGGCTTGTCGCCTCCTCGTGGCTCTTCTGGTCTTCTCCCGAAGCTTCGTGGGTCTCTTCTGGAACAGAAAAAATTAATCCAAAGTTTTTTTCTCGTTTGGACACTTTTTGATAATGATTTTCTGAAAAGGCAAAAACAAGCAGAAAATAGCAACTGACACTAGGCACTGGGTTAATAGGTTAGTCCCAAAAAATGATATATAATGGCATATAATTGCATATAAAACATCCAAGATTGATACTATAATAGCATCGAACAATAAAAAATTATAGATATGTTGGAGACGTATCAAACATCCCCAAGCTTAATTCCTGCTCGTCCTTGAGTAGGTAAATGATAAAAATAGAATTTTTGATGTGAAATGCTACCTATCATGTTTCATCATGTAATCTCTCTCTTACAGTATGAATAATAAGATCCGAATGATTCAAAGCAATGGTCTATAATTTGACATAAAGACATCAATACTCAGGCATACTAATAAATAATCATGTCTTTCAAAATAAAAATGCTAAAGAACGTTATCCCTACAAAATCATATAATCCTATCATGCTCCATCTTCTTAACACAAAGTATTTATCATTCACTACCCCGGTGACAAGCCGAGCAATTGGTTCATACTTTTTAACGCGCTTCAACTTTTTCAACCCCCACACAATACATGAGTGCATGCCATGGATATATCACTATGGGTGGAATAGAGTGTGGTGGTAGAGATAAATAAGAGAAGTCAAAAATAAGAAATAGTCTCACACCGACTAGGCTAATCAACGGGCTATGGAGATGCCCATCAATTGATGTCAATGCGAGGAGTAGGGATTGCCATGCAACGGATGCACTAAGAGCTATAAGTGTATGAAAGCTCAACATGAAAACTAAGTGGGTGTGCATCCAACTTGCTTGCTCATGAAGACCTCGGGCATTTGAGGAAGCCCATCATCGGAATATACAAGCCAAGTTCTATAATGAAAAATTCCCACTAGCATATGAAAGTGAAAAAATAGGAGACTCTCTATATGAAAAACATGGTGCTACTCTGAAGCACAAGTGTGGAAAAAGGATAGTAACATTGCCCCTTCTCTCTTTTTCTCTCATTTTTTTCGTGGGCTCTTTTTGGCCTCTCTTTTTTTCTTCCGGAGTCTCATCCCGACTTGTAGGGGAATCATGGTCTCCATCATCCTTTCCTCACTGGGACAATGCTCTAATAATGATGACCATCACACTTTTATTTACTTACAACTCAATATTACAACTCGATACTAGAACAAAAATATGACCCTATATGAATGCCTCTGGCAGTGTACCAGGATGTGCAATGATGCTAGCGTAACATGTATAAAAATTATGAACGGTGGCTTAGCCACAAATACTATGTCAACTATATGATCATGCAAAGCAATATGACAATGACGATGTGTGTCATAAAAACGGAACGGTGGAAGTTGCATGGCAATATATCTCGGAATGGCTATGGAAATGCCATGATAGGTAGGTATGGTGGCTGTTTTGAGGAAGATATAAAGAGGCTTATGTGTGATAGAGCGTATCATATCACGGGGTTTGGATGCACCTGCAAAGTTTGCACCAACTCTCGATGTGAGAAAGGGCAATGCACGGTACCGAAGAGGCTAGCAAATTGCGGAAGGGTGAGAGTGCGTATAATCCATGGACTCACATTAGTCATAAAGAACTCACATACTTATTGCGAAAGTTTATTAGCCCTCGAAGCAAAGTACTACTACGCATGCCCCTAGGGGGATAGATTGGTAGGACAAGTCCATCGCTCGTCCCCGACCGCCACTCATAAGTTAGACAATCAACAATAAATCATGCTCCAACTTCTTAGCATAACGACAGATCATATGTGCATGCTTCGGGAATCACAAACCTTAACACCAATATTCTTACTAAACCACAGTTATCTACTAGTACCTCCCACATATAACCATCTTAATATCGCAAAACTATTGCAAGGAATCAAACTTATCATATTCAGTGATCTACATGAAAGTTTTTATTATATCCCTCTTGAATACCTATCATATTAGGACCAAATTCATAACCCGTGCATATTACCATTGCTATTCATTAGACTCTCAAAAAGATTTAAGTAAAGCATGAGAGTGCAACTATTTCTTTAAAATATAACCACCACCGTGCTCTAACAGATATAAGTGAAGCACTAGAGCAACTGCCTAGCTCAAAAGATATAAGTGAAGCACATAGAGTATTCTAACAAATCACGAATAATGTGTGTCCCTCTCAAAAAGGTATGTTCAGCAAATATGATTGTGATAAACTAAAAACCAAACAAAAGCAACCAAACTATATCACAAGACGCTCCATGTAAAACACATATCATGTGATGAATAAAAATATAGCTCCAAGTGAGTTACCGATAGATTGTAGACGAAAGAGGGGATGCCTTCTGGGGCATCCCCAAGCATAGACGCCTGAGTCTTCCTTGAATATTACCTTGGGGTGCCTTCGGCATCCCCAAGCTTAGGCTCTTGCCGCTCCTTATTCCTTTGTCCATCGTAGTCTCACCCAAAACTTGAAAACTTCAGCACATAAAACTCAACAGAAACCTCGTGAGATCCGTTAGTATAATAAACAAATCTTAAACTTTAGATACTGTTATAAATTGATTAATATTTAATATTGGCATAATGCTACTGTACTAAAACTTCTCCATGACTCATACCCCCCGATACGATCCATATATTCATCAAAATAAGCAAACTATGCAACAAAAACAGAATCTGTCTAAAACAGAACACTCTGTAAAGATCTGAATTAACGTCATACTTATGTAACTCCAAAAATTATGAAAACTTAGGACAAGGTGGGAAATTCATATATCAATACTGTGTAAAAAATTCAGAAATTTATCACGCTCCATAAAAATATAAAAATTCCAGCACTGGATGCAAAAGTTTTTGTTTTCCAACATCATCTATCATACTATCTTCCAAATCATCCCAAAGGCATTACTTGGCACAAACACTAATTAAAACATGAAAATACAATCATAACAGAGGCTATAATTGTGTAAACACTCAAGAACAGAAAGTAAAAGCAAAAATATATTTTATTCATTGGGTTGCCTCCCAACAAGCGCTATTGTTTTATGCCCCTAGCTAGGCATAATGCATAGTTTCAAGTGTTGTCATCCTTGGTTTTTGCTAATTTAGATGGGTTGGTTTCGAACCCGGGGGGATCTTTACGCTTCCCATTACTTTCAGAAAATAAGGCAATTTTTCTATCTAAAGTATCTAACTTCTTGTTGCAAATAGTGAGGCGATTATTCATGCGATTGAGGTTACCACCAACATTTTTAAGGGGTTCATTAGACTTTTGTAACTCCACCAAATTTTTTTGTATGTCACCTAGCTTTTCCAAAATTTGTATCCCTTCTTGAGTATAATTAGATCCTTTTTGCAAGGGTGGGGTTCCCACTATTCCCTGTATTAATTCATAAGCAGTATTAGGATCGCTGTCAATAAAATTTCCTTTGGTAGCAAAATCCAAGAGTTGTCTATTTGGCATAGTTAGCCCTACATAAAAGTTTCGCAACAAAATTTTAATATCCCCTTTTATGGTGCAAACATGATAAGAGTCAATTATACTATACCAAGCATCTTTCAAATTTTCTCCTTGTTTCTGTTTGAAGTAAAGAACTTCAAAGTCCAGAGACAAAGGAGGGATGGTAAAACTAGTCATAGTGACGAGGCAAACAAGCAAATAAAAATATTTTTGTGTTTTTGTAAAAAAAATAGAAGTGGGGGAGATGAAAACAAGAGGCAAATGCAAATAAAAGGCAAATAAAATAAATACAAGTGAATGATAGTTTGTGCAAAGGTACTTGGTAATATTGATGATGTCTCCCTGGCAACGGCGCCAGAAATTCTTCCTGCTACTTGTAGACTACGTTGGTATTTCCCCGAAGAGGAGAGGATGATGCAGTATAGTAGAGATAAGTATTTCCCTTAGTTAAGAACCAAGGTTATCCATCTAGTAGGAGAATCAAGCAAAATTCCGTTAAGCGCACCTGCACACACAAGAGCATACACTTGCACCCAACGCAAATAAGAGGGTTGTCAATCCTCTTAGCGGTAATTTGCAAGGATTAAATCTTATAGAGATAAATAGATAAACTAAAATACTAATTAAAATAAAAGTAAATAAATTGCAGCAAGGTATTTTTAGGTTTTTTATATATGATAAAGTAGACCCGGGGGCCATAGTTTTCACTAGAGGCTTCTCTCTCGAACACATAGCATATGGTGGGTAAACAAATTACTGTTGGGCAATTGATAGAAAAGCAAATAATTATGACGGATTCATGGCAATGATCATGTATATAGGCATCACGTCTGAGACAAGTAGACCTCCTCCTGCCTGCATCTACTACTATTACTCCACCCATCGACCGTTATTCAGCATGCATCTAGGGTATTAAGTATGAAACAGAGTAACGCCTTAAGCAAGATGACATGATGTAGACAAAGTAAACTCAAGAAATATGATTAAACCCCATCTTTTTATCCTTAATGGCAACAATACAAATATGTGTCATGTCCCTTTCTGTCACTGGGATTGAGCACCGCAAGATTGAACCCATCACAAAGCACCTCTCCCATTGCAAGACAAATCAATCTAGTAGGCCAAACCAAATGGATAGATCGAAGAGAAATACAAAGCTATAATAATCATGCATAAAAGAGTTCAGAGAAGACTCAAATATTTCTCATGAATAATCTCATCATAAACTCACAATTCATCGGATCACAACAAACACACCGCATAAGAAGATTACATCGGATAGAACTCCAAGAACATCGAGGAGAATATGGTATTGAAGATCAAAGAGAGAGAAGAAGCCATCAAGCTACTAGCTATGGACCCGTAGGTCTGTGGTAAACTACTCACACATCATCGAAAAGGCAGCAAGGTTGATGAAGAATCCCTCCGTGATCGATTCCCCCTCCGGCAAAGTACCGGTATAGGCCTCCAGATGGGATCACGGAAGAACAGAGGCTTGCGGCGGCGGAAAGGTTTTCTCTTCTGTCTCTCTATTGGTTTTGGAATATTTGGGAATTTATAGCGCTGGAATTAGGTCAGGAGGGGCAACGAGGGGCCCACAAGCCTGGGGGGCACGCCCTACCCCCCAGGCGCGCCCTCCAGGCTTGTCGCCTCCTCGTGGCTCTTCTGGTCTTCTACCAAAGCATCGTGGGTCTCTTCTGGTCTAAAAAAAATTAATCCAAAGTTTTTTTTCTCGTTTGGGCACTTTTTGATAATGATTTTCTGAAAAGGCAAAAACAAGCAGAAAACAGCAACTGGCACTGGGTTAATAGGTTAGTCCCAAAAAAAAGATATATAATGGCATATAATTGCATATAAAACATCCAAGATTGATACTATAATAGCATGGAACAATCAAAAATTATAGATACGTTGGAGACGTATCAATCACCAAGCATATCCAGTCGTGCACCGTCACCATCCTTTGCTTTACCTTTAGTCATGAGCAGAGTACCAAGGATGCTTTCACATACGTTCTTCTCTACGTGCATGACATCGATGCAGTGACGCACACTTAGAATCTCCCAGTAAGGTAATTCCCAGAACACTGATTTCTTCTTAAACACCTACCCCTTGGGTGTTTTTTTCGACGACGAACCATGTCCCTTGCCAAGCAAAACTTCGATTTGTTTAGCCATGCTGTGGACCTCCTTCCCAGAATAAGGTCTTGCGCCCAAACCAACCTCTACCGTACCATCAAATTCAGCTTTCATCTTTCAGTAAGGGTGATCTTTCCGTAAGAACCGACGATGACGCAAATACACGGATTTGTGCGAGTTGGGAAGAAATCTACTCGCTGTCCTATCCATGCATGTGACACATCCTACCTCTCCCCTTGTTTTCTGCCCTGATGTGTTGCCTAATTCTGGCATATCTTGAATGGTGTGTACCAGCAATGCATGTAGATCGAAAAACTCCTTTTTGTAAGCATCATAACATTTTACAGCAGGCTCTTTTTCCCACAATGTCAGCAGCTCTTCTACCAGTAGCTGAAAGTAAATGTTGATGTCATTTTCAGGTTGCTTTGGGACTTGGATAATCATTTACATCATGATGTATTTTTTCTTCATACACAACCAAGGAGCAAGGTTATATATGCACAGAAGCACCGGCCATGTGCTGTGTTTGGTGGTCATATCGCCAAATGGATTCATCCCGTCAGTACACTCCCCGAGCCATATACTTCTATGATCCTTGGCAAAGTCTTTATACTTTTCAATGATTGACTCCCACTGAGCCCCATCTTTTGGGTGCCTCAAATATTCATCCGCAATTCGCTCATCATGATGCCACCGCAACCTCTTTGCCTCTCTAGGGTTTGCAAACAAACGCTTCAACCTTGGAATTAAAGGCAAGTACCAAACAACCTTGAACAGGATTCCTGTCTTGATCTCGTCATCCAATTTGTACTTGTCCTTTGCTCTCCTGCGCTTGTATCATGCATGCTTCCATATGCGACATGCACGCAAATCTTTGTACTCACCATGGTACAACATACAATCATTCACACAAGCGTGTATCTTCTGGACTTCAAGTTCCAATGGGCAAACAACTTTCTTCGCTTCGTTCGTGCTTTTGGGGAGCACATTATCTTCTCGAAGAATGTCTTTGAAAAGACCTAACAACTCTGTGAAGCCCTTGTTTGATAGACCGTTTTCTGCTTTAAATCTGAGAAGCGCTAGTGTGGCACTCAACTTGGAATATTTCTTTTTGCAACCTGGATAAAAATCTTTCTTGGAGTCCGCATCAATGGTTGGCAGATCCTTGTACCCAACCATATCTTTATTTGGGCCCTGGAAATCTGCAATCATAGCAGCAAAATCTGGCATACCATCAAGGTCGTCGTCTTCGTCGCCGCCTTGTTTTTCCAGTGGGGTTTTTCGCTTGTCTCTGTTCCGTTGGTAGCGTGACGTCTGAGCCCTGAGGTTAGATTCAACATCCATGTGACTCTGATCGGGGTATGGCATCTCGCCGCCCTGGTTACCTTCATCCATGACCGGCTCTTCACCGTGTCTAATCCAACGTGTATATCCATCCATGAATCCCCGCTTGACTAAGTGGTACTCGATGTCTGTAACTTTATGTGATTCTGTACTGGTACAATCCTTGCATGGACACAGGATGTAATAGTCGTTACAGACTCTCTTTTTTGTCCTTTCAGCCAAAGTGATGAACTCCGTCACGCCACTCGCAAACTTTGAGCTTCTCCGATCCTTCATCCATTCAGATCGTTCCATCTGCACCACACGAGGGGTAATTCAAAAAAGCATTAATAAATGGATTAATTGATGCCCAAAGATGCGTGCATAATTCACAAGATTTTATTTTCATAATTTACGGAGGGCGCTCCATATTGTTATCCAGCCGTGCGATGACACAAATTAATGACTAGTCAATTTACACGCAGAGTACAGTATACTACTATCCTAATGAATTGAATAACTTAATTAAGCCACTCAACGAAAAGAATACCTTAATTAATTAGCCGCGCGGTGACCTCCACACAGCAGATAGAGAAGCGTGATGCCGCGGCACACCGAGACAGCAGGGTCGAGGAGCAAAGCTTAGTGGGGCATTCGCCTGAAGTTCGAGGTCCACTATCCCGCCTTCGACCGCGAGGGATATGCTCCAATCACGCCGCCGCCGACCTTGAGGATTGAGCTCCTCCTATCTCCCGTGGCTGACCGAGGATTGACCTCCTATCATGCTGCCACCGCCGACCGACCAAGGATTGACCTCCTGCGTGGTAGCCGCTGCCTCGGCCGCCGCCCCCATCTCTATATGCAGAGCGGCTGTTTTTATTTTTTGACGGGTATCCACAGAGCGGCTGTTTACAGTATTAACTCCATTATTGCATCCCCATATGTACTGGGTAGTACATCTCATACGGTTACGTCACGGGAGCCATGTCTCACGCACATTGTCTTCTCACATGGTTTGGTGTGGAAATCATGTGTGAAGTTGTAATATCGAACACAAACGATATGTACAAACCGTGTGCCGTATACAACAGAGTGCGATAAGTAGTTCCCGACCGTTATCAGATCCCCACAGTTTCCCCATTTCCCCCAAATCCCTAGATAGCCCCCGAATTCCCTCGCGTGGCCCTGACATTGGGGGAATGCAGACGAGTGATGCTGATGGTTTTGGTGCGGCTGCTCCGGCTCGTATCGTTGCTCTCGGCAGCGCGATGGGCGGCGCTGCCACTCTGGCGATCACCGTCGAGCGCTTGCCTAAGCTCATCAGAAGGCCGGTGTACGATGGATCCAAATCATGTTGTAAGGTTCCAATCAATCCTGATCTTTTTTAGCATGTCCAAATTAAAGTAGCTCCCTGCTCAATCCATCCTAAATGACCCCCGCTCCCCCGACCCAGGAAAGTGATCAACCGCCGGATCCGGAGTATGACTCCAGACTCCTGCAACATGAGTTTGACTCCGAGTTTTGCGCCAATGAGAAGTACCGAAAGCTGAGTTGTGCGCACGGACACACTCCCGCTCGACGTGTATGCACGGAGGGATTTGACATTGGCAGACGGTTTCTCAGTTGCCCCTTAGAGGTTAGTGCTAAGTTCATCATTTAAGTTGAGTTAATGCCCCCGCCCATCCTGAATATTTAACATTGGCAGGGATATGAGGCTTGTGCCTTTGTTAACTGGTTGAATGATGAATGGTATGGCAGGGCTCGGAGTGTTATCACCAAGCTCGCAGAAGATAACGTAAAGCTTAAGAAGAAACTGACTGATCTGCAGTGTACAATCACTACGATGAAGCAAGAAAGACTCAATCACAGGCAACAGATGAAAGGAAGAGACGAGAAGGAACTAGCATGTGTAGTTGTAGTTGCCACATTAGCCATCTTCTATGCGCTGTTTGCAATATGATTAGCGGTTTTGTTTGCTTATTACTTGCTACATCAATAAGCAGAGCTCATCTATTGCTTGACAACTGTCCTATGAAAACTGCTTGTTTCACATTTGGATGCTCCAACCTGTGTGTGTAATTATCACATTGAGAACTACGCAACCGTAGGAATTTGGAGCGACTGGGTACTAATAATTGCGGTTGATTATATCAGTATTCTAACCGCCTGCCAAGGTGCCAATATAAACTGTCAATCCCCCGCTTCAATTGCCATCCCTCTTTTCTTCATACCCCGCTCCAGTCTCCACCGTCTTCATCGTCCCGGCCGGCCACGCTACACACTTACACACACTCTACAATCTCGCTTTCTCTCGCTTTGTATACGTAGCGCAGCCATGTCAAGCGACAACGAGGACGACAGTTCCGCCAGCACTCTGGCGCCCGATGATAGGTCAACCTCGAAATCATCCCGCTCATCTTCCATGAGTCCGGCATCAAGCCCTGACCTTGATTTTATTCGGATCATGGAAGGGACGCCGCTGCCCGAGTCATCGGATGACGACCAGACTGATGAGGAGCCGTCGGAGGATGAAGAAGACAACGACGATGATGATCATGAGGAGGAATGTTCGAATGAGGAGGACGACGACGAGGACATCAACGTTGATGACGACAGCGGCGGCGATGAAAAGCCAACGGTCAGCGGCAAGAAGCATCCTCACCAATACGATGTCGCGGGGCCATCCAACAACAACAACAACAAGAAGGACTAAATTAAGTAGACTATATATCTCTGTTGTTGTTCACTCGTATTAATCTGTGTCCCTTATCGATCTCATCGCAGACGTTTAGCAATACGTATTCGATAGAGATCTTTTACATTATCGCCCACAGTTGGTTTCTTGAATTATGTGCCATGTCGAGCACACAATTCACAACAAAAAATCGTATGCGCTGTCTATAATTATCGCACACAATTCTGATTACCGACCTGTTTGCCAGATATCACACACATCTTGTTACGCTGAATCATTTCTGTTCTTCTGGATCATCCCAAACAGTTCATCTGAGTGAACTGTATGCCGTGTATCGCACACACCTCAATTTGGCTGACCGTGTTTGTTGTTCTGTCTTATCGCAAACAATTCATATGGATCAACTATATGCCATGTATCGCACACGCGTCTCTAATCTGAATCATGTTTGATGTCTTCGCCATCGCACACAGTTCATCTTATTGGCGACGGTTTTATTACGACACCGTTTGCGATTGATGCATCGCACACATTTTGGTCGCGGGGTCTCTGATTCATGTGTCGCGTTAGCGGTCGCCTGCAGTAGTGGGTTACTACCTACAACGGAAATTGAAAGTGCATTGTCACTCAATTATGATTTTGGTGTTGATTACAATAGGATTACCAAGAGCCAATGTTGGTTGTCAATTTGATCACAGGACATTGGTTTCTCTAAGTGTTCTACGGACCTTAGTGACCCCCCCCTATTCAAAAAGGGCAAAACACGGTGTTCTTCAGTGGCTCAGAAAGTAATTTGCTTGTTTTTGAGTCTTAATAGAAATCGTACTATTAAGAGGGGTTGTGAAGGTTAGGAGTTGGGGATACGTTCCATGCACAATATTCCACTAGTTCGGAAGCGTTTTTTCAAAGAAAATAGGGCTCCATCCTGAGTTCTGGGTGCGCGGGTGCCCGAGGAAATGGCAAAGGCCCGGCCTTGTCCGGGAGCCTGGGGTCCCTAGACCCCCAGCTGCCCGGAGAATGGTGTTGCTGCCTAGACAGTCAGGGTGCCTGCCCCTCCCCCCCCCCCCCCGGTGCTTCTTCAGCTGTTCTGTCTGGGTGCCCGGGGACTTGGACCCATGGGTGCCCGGGGCAGGTTGTGAACTTTATGGATAGTCCGGGTGCCCGGAACCCTTTGGTCTGGGTGCCTGGAGGTGTCGGCTGACAATGGCGATTTCCCTCTTGAGGGGTATATGTGCATGCCCTTCTTCCACCTTAAGACGTAATCGTCCTAAATATTTTCCCCAGCACTACAAAACTCGAAAAGCTCGAGATCTCTATCCCCATCCACCCAAACACTCAGATACTTTGGGGATTGGAGGAGATTCACCTGATCTACATTTCTACCAAACCAATTTATGTTCCCCCTAATCTTTCATCTTCACCAACTTGTTACTCTTGGAGCTTGGCCTCCTAGAAAGTCAGAGGTTTCTCCGAAAGCTTCCTTGCTTGTAGTGTGCTCCGGAGACGTATGTAAAGGTGTGGGTGCTGGTCGCCTTCAGGATCAACCCGGATAGATTTGAGGCTTATCCACTCGGGGTAACTCTAGGAGAATATGGTGAGCCTTCTGTGGCGTTCCGCAAGTTTTGGCTCCGGCACCGCTCCAACAGAGATTAGCTCTTCCCCAAGGAAGAGTGAACTTTAGGATAAATCTACGTCATTAACTCACTTGTGGTTAATCCTTTCCCGCACCTAGCTTTGCATTCTATGCTTCTGGGCTTGCTATCTAGACTATTGCCTTGCAAAACTTACTTTAAGTTTGCTTGCCATATAGGTTGTGTTCACCTAGTTGCATTTTCGTTAAACCTAGTTATCCATTTAACCCTAAAATTTGCAAATAAGCTTATTTTTGTAGTCTCTGATTCACCCCTCCCCTCTAGTAGACCGTATCGATCCTTTCAATTGCTATCAGAACCTCATGCTCTAATATAAGTGTTGGGAATATTCCCTAGAGGCTATAATATTTGTATTATTTATTACCACATTTATAATTAAGATTTTATATTCTATACTATAACTACTATGGTTCTTCAATATGCGATTCGGAGGAAAACTCATAAGCATGTGTATAATAATAAATGGTAAAACATGATTCCTAGTCTTGCGTCTAGGATTAGCTCAAGTGTTCTATGATGATTATGTTTTCCTGATCATGGGCATTTGTTTTGTGTAACAAGGATGCCAACAACATTGAGGGTACGATGTTAGTAGAACGATCATATTGAATTGACCCAACTTGTTTATTATACTTTGAGATGTTATCATCGCAAGTCTATAGTTATAACATGGAGAGTTATTGTAAGCTTTAGTTCCTTAAACCATGTGAGTATCTTAGTCACTTCATACTAGACGAAAGACTTTAGGGTTGCTCCAACATCATCTGTAACACAGTGATCATAACCACAATTTACAGGTTTTAACGGAAAGTGTGACAAGGGGCTAGGTAGCCTAAGACTAGGATTTGCTTCTCCAATGATGGAGAGATATTCGTAGGGCCCTCTCGGTGTGACGGCATCCATCATCGTCTGGCTAGACACGGACGACTAGGTCACTGGGATGCTGGAACATGTCAATGAGAAAGAAGAACAAAAGCAGTAACGATGAGACCAGTATAGTGAGCATGAGAATGACTCAAGGGAATACCGATATATCTCACCTTGGGTTTTGTAACATATTGTCAAGCAAAGGAATATCATATGATAGACAAAGGTTCACTCGAATATTATTCATGTAATCATAGGGGTCAATATGGATGTCCACGGTTTCGCTATTGATCATTAAACGAAATGGGTTTTATTCATGTCTATATTTTACCGAACCTACATGGTCACATAGTTAAGGGAATTACAATATGTTGAGACTTATTGGAGTGAGGAATATGAAAATATTTTTAGAATATTTTTGGGAATAAAAAAAATACTTTGGGAAAAACCGGAAGCGTTTCGGGGGCACGAGAAGTGTTTCGGGGAATACTGGGAAATGATATATACTCCCTGCCTCCGGTGAAAAGTGTACATCTAGAAATTTTAGGACAAATTATGGAGTGGGGTAAAAAATGCATTGGAAAGGTGCAAGCCAGCATCTCTCCCCTCTTTAATTACCCAACCCCTAATGAGCTAAGTGCATGTAGAAATTAAGGAGACCATGTGTAGAATGTTATTGGTCTTGATTACCATGTGATGAGACAGAAGCATTTTTTCTACTTTAAAGTTCATTGGGAAGATAGAAGTACACTCTTTTGTGGAAATTTTTTAAAGCCAAACGTACACTCTTCACCGGACGGAGGGAGTAGGTGGAAAATGTTTCTGGAGACATTTAATAAGTGATAAAAGGTTCCATTATTGATCACGAGGCTTTTAGAATTTATTTAATATCAACGGGCTTAAGAAAATACTAAAAGGCCTAGTAGTGGAGAGATATTGGGCCATAGAGGCCCAATAAGGTGTGGCGTCCCTTAGCCTATTGGAGAAGCCAAGGGGAAGCCGAATTAGAGTCAGGGAGGGACTCCTTGATGTAGGGTGGAACCCTAGTTCATGATCTTTTCACACTTGGAGGTGGGGAAAGAAGCAAATTAAGAGAAGAACACAAGATGAACACTCAATTGACACAGATCAAATCACACATGTGCTAAATCGACATACACATAAGAGGGATACAAAGGTCCAAACCCAACACAAGAAGGTAAAGAGGTACTATTTCATCCCAATCCATGGAGAAGTTGAGGTCTTGAAATCCAAGGGGATCTTCCCTAGAAGGGTTCTTGAATCCACTAGGGGATCTTCTCACATGGAGGCCTTGATCTCCACGGGAGAGGGTAGTGGATGAGAAAAACTCTATCTCAAATCAGAGCTAATCCTTTGCTAACCCTAAAACAGAGGTAGGAGACGAGTATTTATAGTCTAGGTAGGGGAAAGGGGTACATGGGCCTCAACCCGAGTCACTGCGCGTAGGCAGGCCAGAAGTTCAGAGCAAGGCCAGAAGTTCTAGGTGAAAGTCTGGGCTGGTTCCGGGGTTACCAGAGAGTTTGCACGCCTGGGGTCGTCTTGGGCGTCGGGGGCCAAAAGTTCCGGGACGGCCAGAAGATCCAGGTGGCGGAGGTTCCTGGCAAAGGTCCGGGGTAGTTCCAGGTTGAACAGAGATTTTACACGCATGGGGGTCGTCTCGGGCATTGGGGGCTGGAAGTTCCGATGTGGCCGGTAGTTCCGGGTGCCGGAGGTTCCGGGCAAGGTCCGGACTGGACAGAGAGTTTGCACTCCTCTTAACGCTAGCTGTTCCTTCTTCTTCAACTCTTGGTTCCACGGGGTGGTCGTTGTACCTAATCTCACACAGTATCTCTGCTTGAGGTAGTGACCATGTCTCATTCGAATGTATGGGAAGCTCGAGTAAGAGAGATGTCACATCCGTTTGAATAGCACGTGCGCGAGCTCATGTCATGGGTCCACTTGGTACTTGGGGAGTTGGTGTAGCGTCCATGGGGATGACCGTTGGATGCTCCGCATCATGCCCCCCCTTGGTAAAGATCTTCTCTCGGATCAATAACTTCATCACCATGGAAGGGAGATAGGTCCTTGACATTGAAGGTGTCTCTCACATTGTACTTTTTGCGTGGGATGTCGATCTTGTAGGCATTTTCATTGTAGCGTGCTAGCACCTTGAATGGTCCATCAACACGAGGTAGAAGCTCTGACTTGCACTCGGTGGGGAAGCAGTTTTTGCGTAATTGTAGCCACACAAGATCTCCGGGGTTGAACACCATGGGGTGTTTGTTGGTGTTGAGCTTGTTGGCGAGGCGTTGTACTTGGCGTTCGATTGTGTGCCTTGTATCTTCATGCGTCTTCTTGAGGTATTTTGCTCTTGCGCTTGCGTCCAAGTTTGTTCGCTCTTGTAGTGGTAGCGGGAGGATGTCCAATGGCGACAATGGGTTGAAGCCATAGACAAGCTCGAAGGGGAACTTGCCGGTGATAGAGTGTCGTGCTCGATTGTAGGCGTACTCAGCTATTGGCAAGCATTCTTCCCACTCCATGATGTTTTTCTTGATCAACACATGGAGGAGGGTAGAGAGTGTCCGGTTGGTGACCTTCGTTTGGCCATCGGTTTGTGGGTGATATGCCGAGGATAATAGTAGCTTGATTTTGAGCTTGGCGCATAGTGTCTTCCAAAAGTAGCTTAGGAACTTGACATCGCGGTCTGACACAATCATCTTGGGCACTCCATGCAATCACAATATTTCCCTACAAAAGAGATTTGCAACATGTGAAGCATCATCGATATTGTTGCATGGGATAAAATGTGCCATCTTAGAGAAACGGTCCACAACAACAAATATCGAATCTTTACCGTTTTCAATTCTTGGCAAACCAAGCACAAAGTCCATACTAATATCTTCCCATGGTTGATATGGAATAGGGAGTGGCATATGTAAACCATGAGATTGGGCTTGAGACTTAGCTTTGCGGCATATGGAGCACCGGTTGGTGTAACGTGTGACATCGCGAAACACCTTAGGCCAGTAGTACTTGTTGGAGAGCGTGGCGAAGGTCTTGTTGCGACCGAAGTGTCCCATAAGTCCTCCGCCGTGAGCCTCTTGCAAAAGCAAGAAATGAAGAGAAGACTTGGGTACACAAAGTTTGTTAGCCCACATAAGATAACCATCCTTGAGATAATATCGCTCCCAATAATTGTTAGTTTGGCATTTGGCATAAGGAATCACAAATGAAGCATCATGCACATACAAGTCTTTAATGTGCTCAAAGCCAACAGCATTCAATTCAAGTTGAGCAACTAACATGCATTTGTAGGAAAGAGCATCCGCCGCTACATTCTCATTACCCTTGATGTACTTAATGACATAGGGAAAAGACTCAATGAATTCACTCCATTTGGCATGCCTTTTATTCAACTAGGTTTGACCTTTAAGGTACTTGAGTGTCTCATGATTGATATGTATGACGAACTCACGTGGTCGAAGGTAATTTTCCCAAACATGCAAGACTCTTACCAAAGCATATAATTCTTTGTCATGGATGGGATAATTAAGTTGTGCTCCAGAAAGTTTCTCGCTAAAGTATGCAATGGGTTGCTTTTCTTGCATCAACATGCCACCTATGCCATTAGCGCTAGCATCACAATGCACTTCAAATGTTTTATCAAAATTGGGTAAGGCAAGTTATGGGGCATGTGTAAGCAAAGTTCTAAGATCATTAAATGCGGCATCTTGGGAAGGTTCCCAAACAAATAGTACATTCTTCTTACTCAATGCATGCAAAGGTGATGCAATGGTGAACGAAGTGACGATAGAAACCAGCTAGGCCAAGGAAGCTATGCACTTGTTGCAAGTTGGTTGGTTGTGGCCAAGTTTTAATAGCATCAATCTTAGACTCATCAACTTGAACACCCTTAGAGGAGACTACAAAACCCAAGAAAACAAGCTTATCTGCACCGAAAGTGCACTTTTCCATGTTCGCATAGAGTCGCTTGTCCCTAAGAACTTGTAAGACTTCTCTAAGGTGTTTCACGTGCTCGTCAAGAGATTGGCTAAAAACAAGGATATCATCAAAGTATACCACAACACAAATGCCAATATATTTTGGAAGAACATAATGCATCATGCGCATAAATGTGCTGGGCGCTTGAGATAATCCCATAGGCATGACTAACCATTCTTAGAGACCAAATTTGGTTTTAAATGTCATTTTCCATTCGCCACCTTCTTGCATGAGAATTTGATACTAGCCACTTTTAAGATCATTTTTTGAGAAAATAGTGGCACCTCTAAGCTCATCTAGCATGTCATCAAGGCATGGAATGGGGTGGTGATACCAAACAGTGATAGCATTAATGGGATGGCAACCGGAACACATACGGTAACTACCATCTTTCTTAGGCACAAGAGTAACCGGAATGGCACATGGGCTTAGGCTCTCGCATACATACCCGTTTTCGAGGAGGTGTTGCACTTGCCTTTGAATTTCCTTGGTCTCGTCGGGGTTGATCAACGCGGTATGGTGCCTTGTTCGGTGACGGTGCGTCAGGGATGAGGTCAATACGGTGTTCGATTATGCGAAGTGGAGGAAGTCCCGGAAGTAGCTCGTCGGGGAAAACACCCACGAATTCCTGCAATAAATGAGACAAAACCGAAGGTAGGTGTTGTGAAGTATTAGTTGTAACACCCTGGTTTTCGCTCCTTGTTTTTTTCTTTCGCGGGATTTGACTCCCGTCTTTTTTCGGTGTTATTGGATTTTCTCTCGCTCTTGGGTATATCAAGATGGTCATGTAGCCTTGCCTTTCCAATCCAAGCAGAGATTCTCTCCGATTCAACCATGCCACCCAAGATGTATTCTCAAGATTTTGCCACCGAAACCCTACCTTTCCGAGTCACCAGAAGGGAAACCCTAATTCCTCCCGTTACAAAGGAACCCCAATTTCCTTTGATCTATTGCCTTCCAAACTTTTCCTAGAGTCTCTCCTATATCTATAAACCCTGGATATGCAAAAATATTGCCAAGTCATTTGCAATATTTTTCATTTAAAATTAATTCCTTTTTCTACTATTTAAATGAATTAAACCCAGGAAAATATCTATCCATCTCCAAAGTTCATGAAAACTTGTGGAAATATTCTTTGGCATCATATTGAGATCTCATAAAAATATTGGCCATAGTTAAATAAGGGAAATTGCATTTTCCTATTTAAAGCCAATATTGCATTTTGGGCACTTTCCAAAGGAGCTACTATTTTGGTAGCCAGGAAAAATCCCAAATAATTTGTGGAGCTTCTCCTAACCATATATTCACCATTTCCATCAAAATCCCAAGTTCCATAGATCCAATTCTGAGCACAACATCCATTTGCAAATTCTGTCCAGATTTCCAGTTTGCAAAGGAAGTGCTTGCTCCCTTGATCTTTTTGGGCTGAAATTTTTCAGGGTGGTTAACCATGATAAATAACCCCTGGATACCAAAAACCATCCCATTTCATCTAGCCAATTTTCCCCAGTAAATTATTTAAGTTTTTGTCCACATTGCATCTCTGTGAAGGAAGTACTTTCATAGATGATCAATTTGGGATGAAAGTTTGCCAGTACCTCCATACACCCAAATAACTTCCCTCCACCAAAATTCAGCTCATTTCATCAAGCCATGTGAGCACAGCTTCCAAGTTTAGTTTCTGGACTAAAAATTGCATTGCAAAGGAAGTATATGCAAATGAGGTCCAAGTGGCTTCAAATTTGGCAAGCATCTAGTCCTTCCTACCACAGTTCAGTATGACACAGATCTGGCTCCTTTCCCTCATCTATTTCCTCAAAAGAGTCCATTCAAGTTTACTATCAGAAACTGTTCTTGCAAGTATCTCTCACCTCATGGCCTTCCAGTGGATTCCAGCCACACCTAGGATCTACTTGACCTCTGAGTCACGCTAGAGACAAGATTTAGGATCAAGGTGTGCGCCAGAGAGCAAGTTGGCATGGTGACCACGTTGCGGGCACGGCCAACCGCGTGCTCTGTGCACTGTCCTCGTTGGCCAGCCAGCTCAGGCTAGCCATGGCTTGTCCCGGCGTGTCCAATGGCCTCGCAGAACCCACGTGCACCCCCTCCCGCACCTTCCTCCTCTTCTCCCTTCCTCCTTACGCCACGGCGAGCCCTGCCACTGCTCTGTTCTGCCCGTGACCGCCGTCGTCGCCTTCTTTTCTGCTGTCCTCTTCCTCCCCGAGCCTTCTCGAGCACGCCAGCGCGGCCCCATCCTCATCCGCGCGTCAGGTCGGCATCACCAAGCATGTGCCACCTCGCCGGAGCTCCAGTACGTGGCTAAGAAGGCCACGGTGGCTGAGCTCATCCAGTCGCCATCGGGCACCTATAAATAGGCCACCCCGAGCCCTTCCCGAGCATCCCCAGCCCCACAGCCACTCCCTCTCCCTCCTAGCATCCTCCCCAACTCCTCAACTGAGCTCGGGGAGCTTCAACTCCTTCCCACGGCCACCATGACCGCCGCCGTCGTCCTCTCAAATTCGGCCGTCTTCGGCCTTCCCCGACTCCACTGACCCCACCACCGGAGTCCCCACTCGCCGTAAGCCACCTCCGCGCCCTAGCCCGGCCTCCCCACTCACCGGAGTACCGTGCCCAACACCAGCCGAGCTGCCGTCCGCCGCAGCCGAAGCACTGCCCGAGTCTGAGCTCCTCGGCATCTAAGTCCTGCACCGCTGGATGCGCGTCTCCGCGGCGAGCTCATCCATAGTCGGAGTGTCGCCAGAGGTGTCCCGTAGCTCCGGCAATCGCCGTCGGGGTCGCCGGCCTCGCCTGTGCCTCTGGTCGTCGGGGAGAAGCAGAGGAGGAAGAGAGAGCACGAAGTCAACGCGGGGCCCACCCGTCAGAGACTCAGCCGGCCGTGCCCGGTACGTTAAGTGGAAACGTATTCGTGAGAATACACTTTCTGCTAAGCAAAAGCGTAATCGGCTGCTTCTTCGGGCAAAAGTGTGCTTTCACTTCTCTGAAAGCGTATTCCAGAAAATACGGTTTCTCTCTCAGCCCACTGCCGAAACTGCTAAATTGTGAACGTTCGTCGGCTAAGGGCAAAAATAAATTGTTTCTGTTTATTTTCTGCCTAAACAACGAACGGCCACAACTTTTCGCTCATAACTCCGAGTTAGGTGAATCCAGCGCCCACATTCTCAGTTCGTCGAGCCCGTTCCGATGATGTCACTTTCACAATGTTGACCCTTTTTGAAAATGCCCATTTTGCCCCTACCCTCTATTCAGCCCCTCCAAGAGAGAATCCTTTCCGGCGAATTCTTCCGCAAAGTGATCGCACTTCTTCCCGGTGCATTCATCGACCCCAGGCAAGCCGACCATCTGATATGTGCCCTAAAGCATTGCTCTGTGTTATTCTTGCGTGTTTAATTAATGATTATGCCAGTGTTAGAAATAATTAAACTCCTACTAGTTTGAATTTGCTATTTATATTACCTGCTAATGCTCATCATATTATCGCACTAGTGACTCGTAGATGACAGTTGTTATTGTAATAAAAGAATGTGACTTAATAATGACAACCTCCTCCGTCGGCTGGATCGAGTCATAGTGCCACCGAACCGAGCTCATCGAGTGCAAGCACACTTGCCTGGATGGGGAGGCCCTAGCTTGGTCTATTGTCTTGCCTCTTGTCGGTACCACCAAAGAGGGGGGATTATGCGTGCGTGCTACCCTGATCAGGTAGACAACGGTAATCCTGTGAGCCCAGTTAAGTTATATGGTACCATGTCCCCGTTTGGGACAGTTTGTTTGGCCACGACAGTGGCAGGTGTCACGGGGTGACACAGGGGCCACCCAGGACTTGACCCTGGGAGGGTATGATTCTCGGTGGGGCCGTAAGAGTGCCAGGCTATAGACAAGTTTTGTTGGAGCAGCACCGGTCCACCCGAATGGGAGCATGAGGCCAGGAGCTCCATAGTGTGGTTAAAGTGCGCGACCTCTACAGAGTGTAAATCTATTCGAATAGCCGCGTCCTCGGTCATGGGACACAGTTCGTACTAGATCACACCATTTGGTCTGTGTCGAGTCTAGAGGAACAAACCATATGATGATAATGAACCAGAGAAAGGTATGATTTGTCAGACTTATAGTGCAGATGCATGGACATCGGATGATGTCAGGTTTATGATGTTGGCCATGCGATGGCTGTGAGATGAGTGGTCGGATGACCATAGGACTTGGATTTCATTTGGATCGGGTTTGGATTGGCTCCTAAGATTATTTGGAGTATATATTACTTGATATGCTTTACCTTGCTGTATTTACTCCAATAGTTATCATGCGAGATAATCTTGCTATGACATGATGATTAATGCTACTATATGATTAATCCTGCTAGATAATCCTACCATAACATGATAGTTAACACTGTTAAGATAACAATGCATGCTTGAATGCCATGGATTGCTTTGCTTGGTGTATATGTTGGTTTGGTTTGCTTGCGAGTACATTCAAAAGTACTCGGCGGCCTTCAATGTGGCCAGGTTCACCTAAGGATCCGACGTCCACTAGCGAGGAGCCGGAGTGTTCGCGGGCTAGAAGAGTAACCCAGTCAGATCCCTATGGATTGGAGCTGCACCAAGACCATGCTGCCTTAGATAGAGCTTTTCCGCTGCCATCACCCTTGTAAGATATCATGTAAAACTTATATATTCATAGAAATGCCTGTGTTCTTGATACTTGTTGTAAAGGCACGCGCCAGTGTGATTTCCTGGGCTGGTGTGTGCGGCGACCATCTGGCTACAGTGGTAATCAGGCGGGGCGCCACATTAGTCCTTACAACCTCATCTTTGCACACAAGTACAAAGTGAAGTACACTTGATGGGCTCTCACTCACATCCCTCAAGTCTATTTTTGTAGCTAAAAGCAGTAAGTTTTTCTTTTCTCTCATTGTGGAGTCACTAATATTTGGCCTGTGGCTGTCACTCTCTTTTTGGTGGTTCACTCGCTCACTAGTCTCTCCACGATGGTTTGAAGCTTGCTTGTCGACAATCACTTGACTTGGCGACATGGGTCAAAGCACGTACTCCTTGCCCTTCATCTTGAAGCTATAGTGATTGGTCCGTCCATTCTGGATGACACTACGGTCGAATTGCCAAGGTCTTCCTAAGAGGAGATGGCACACGGACATAGGTACCAAATCACAGTTGAAGGTGTCTTTGTATGCTCCAATCTTGAACGACACTTGAACGGTGTGCTCCACTTGAATGGTGCCGGAGTCTCTTAGTCATTGGACCTTCTAAGGGCGAGGGTGCTTCTTCTTGATCAATTGTAGCTTGGAGCAAAGTTTTTTGCTTGCAAAATTGTGGCAACTTCCGTCGTCGATGATGACCTTGACGGAACGTCCTTGGATGCCCGCTTTAGTGTGGAAGATATGGCAATGTTGGTCTTCGTCTTGTTGTTGTTGTTGAAGTGTCAAGATCTTGGAGACAACGACAGCAGGGCTCGAATCATTGTCACAAAATACTTGCACATCTTCATCTTCATTCACTTGGTGGTGCAAGGCCACGTGCTCTAGTGCTTCCATTTCTTGATCGCCCATGGAGTCATAGGTGCCATCATCATTTGCAATCATTGTGCGCCATGTGGGGCACTCAAATGTCTTGTGGCCACGACCCTTGCAAGTGAAACATTGGCTGGACTTGTCTTGGCAGTAGCATCCTGTCAGAGTCTAGGATCTGCGTCCAAGAAACTTCTCCAAGAACTAAGGATTCGAACTCTAGGGGGCTTTGCTTGGCAACCTAGGACACGACGGCAACTACGGCGGGATCACGACGGGCTCACTGGCTCTCACCGGACACGAAGGGGACGTGCGAGCTACTCATGTTCGGGCCACCGTGCGATGTAATACCCTACTCCTGCCTGTGTTGCATTGCTCTGTAATGGAGAGCTTGTGGCTCGAGGTACACGAGATGAGGGGGAGAATGGGTCGATCCCCTTACATGGAGGTGGCCCTGTCCCTTTTGTAGTGCCTTGGTCCTCTTCCCCAAAAATATGAGCGGGAAAGGGTAGCCACAGGGTGGCAATTCAAAGGGGGACAGGAACACATGCTTATCCTAACTAAAGGAGGTCTCCGCCTGATAAAGTAGCTCCTCGTGACGTCTCGGTGGGCTTGGCGATGACCTAGGTCCTGGCGCGCCGATCCGTCCTGATCTTCTATCACCAAAGAGGAAATCCTTTGGGGCTTGCTTTGGGGGAGGCAGATGCCACTGCTCCCTTATCACCAGAATGGAAGCTGGGCTCGGTCGCGCACGCTGTCTGTCGTAGTTTTGTCACGGCAGATGTCCTCGTGAAAAGGACTTAGTGGTGAGGCCATCGCAACTAGGTGGTAGCTTGAACAGGGTTGGTCGGAATCGAGAGACGCGAGTTTACCCAGGTTCGGCCCCTCACGGTGGAGGTAAAAGCCTACATCCTGCTTGATTGCCATTGATGATGATGATCTCGATTACAAGGGTGCTATTTTACTACCTCTATCTCGAGAGCTACTAGTTTGTCTATCTATCTCGACCTCTCCCTCTTGGGGTGCCTTGCCCCTCCTTATATAAGTTTAAGGGGCGGCTTACATGTAGAGTCCAAGTAGGATTAGGACTGGTCTATTTCCTATTACAAGCTGGATACTAGTCCGGGTCTTGCTTCCTTGTCAAGGAACTTTCCTCTTCTTGGACTTTCTCCGCGAGCCGGCCCATTAGGCTCCCCTTAAGCCGGCCACCTACCGGGTCGCCCTGGGCCCTTGGCCTCTCCTTAAGCCAGCCTCCTGCCGGGTCTCACCCTGGGCCCTTGGTCTCTTCGTGAGCCGGCATCGCGCCCCGCGGCTCAGCGAGGGGGTACGACCTTCCCATTCTTCCTCCACTCCGTCTTTGCCGGGCTGGTGCCTCCCTTCTCCAACTTCTTCGACGCCGTGCTCAGCCACTACCAGATCCATGCGCTGCACCCGCACCCGTGCTCGGTCCTTCTTCTCTCCGTCTTCGCCTACCTCTGCGAGGCCTTTCTGGGGGTGATGCCATCTGTGGCCTTCCTCCGGAAATTTTTCCGCCTCCGACTGATTGAGGTGGACCAGTGCTCGGGCTGCGTGTCATTCCAGATGGTCGTGGGCATGCGCGCGCACATCATCGACATGCGGATCCCCGAGGAGGTGGAAGGCTTCAGGGAGCGCTGGGTCTACATGGACGCGCGCCAGTACAGCCCCTTACTCGAAATCCCGGAGGCGCCAGTGATGCCGAGCTCCGAGTGGGGTCCCGCTGAGCTGACTGAGGCCGCGCTGGGGCCCGTCATGGCGAGGATGCGAGTGCTCCAAGCCGGCGGGCTCACGGCGAGCATGGTCGTCAAGGAGTTCGTGCGCAAGCGCATTTCTCCCCTCTACAGGCGCCCTCCCCCGGTATGGACCCACTCAGGCCTGGGGGACCCCATGAGGCTGAGCTCTGATCGCCTTGCCCTGGAGGTGGTGGAGGGGCTATTGAGCGTTCTCCTGGCCGCAGCGACGCCGTTCCCACCGCCAACCATGGCTCCAATTTACTGCTTTAGGAACCGGGAGGACGCGCGGGCCGGCATGCCACTGTTTGATCAGTGGGGGCTTGTGCCCCCGTATTATGTGGGACCCCGCGATAATCCGATCCAGGTGCTGCCACTTCCCGGAGGCGAAGACGACACCAAGGTGGCGGCCACGGCCGACGCATGGAGTGAGGCAGCGGCCTCCGAGCCGACTCGCCGCCTGTCGATGGCAGGAACCGGTAGTGGCGGCGGCAGTGACTCCGGGGGGCCCTGAGTCGAGCCCCTGCGGTCTGTGCCCCTGATGGAGGAAACCCTTGGCGCGGAGAACCCTTCGCCTGGCGGGGCGATCCCGCCCACCGAAGCCTCGGGAGGGGGCCTAGACGGGCCTCGTGATGGGGCCTCGGGAGGGGGCCCCAGCGAGTCCCGAGGGGGCGGAAGTGGCAGCCGCCCGGGAGGGAAGCTAAGGAAGCGGCGATGGGTGCCCAGAGATGAGTAAGTCCCCTTGCCCCGCGCACTCCTTGCGGCTGCCGCCCCATCTTGCATGGCGCGGCCTGATCCCCAGTTATGCAGGAGGGGCTCCCCGCCGAAGAAGAAGAAGGAGGGCACCCGGGACGAGGATGCCGGCGAGCCGGTCGGGGCTCAATGGGAGCTGGGGGCTGTTGGCACACCGGTGCCCCCAACGAGCCCCGCGAAGCGTGCCGGAGTCGTGGAGGAGGGGTCTGCGGAATCTGCCCAGCCTCCCGAGGAGGCCTTCCCCCCTGCTGGAGAAAGAGTGCCTCCGGAAGAGGCACACCCCGAGGGGGAGGTGGGCGTCGACGCGGCAGCCACCGCAAGCCTTGAGCAATCACCAGGGCGCCACGAGCCAGAGACGGCCGCGCCCAGCCCTCCCCGTACGGCCGAGCGGCCGGCAGGGGCGGAAGCTGAGGCAGAGATCGAGGAGGATCCTGGCCGCTTGGAGGGGAATGAGAGGATCCGATAACGCAGCAGCCCCCGAGCCCCCAAATCCACGGGGACGGAGATGGAAGGGCTGGGCGCGCCCGGGACCCTGACCCTGGGGAGCCATAGCATCCTGTCACGGATCGGGACTCTCTTCCACGCCTGGTCGGCCCACAGCTCCCTAGAGGCCGAGCTCGTGGCCGAGGAGGAGAACCTCTGCCTGGAGCGGGGGCACGTCGCGGCCCGCGAGGCCCGGCTTGCCTCCCGCGAGGAGGCGGTCACTCGGCGCGAGAGCATGGCGGCGGTCCTGGAGATGGACATGGAGATCCGGGAGTGCGAACTCCTACAGACCACCATCGAGCAGGAGAGGGAGCGAGAGCACTTGGAGAAGCTAGACCGTACCGTGGCGGCCAGCGAGGCGACCTGCAAGGAACGCCTTGCGAAAGCCAACACCACGCTTGAAGAAAAAGCTGCGAGGTACAGCACGAAGATCGACAAGCAGGGCCAGGACGAGGTCGCGCGGAAGACCATGGCCCTGGCCGACACATACACCAACAACTTGAAGAAGTAGGAGGACTGCTTCACGAAGAGGCACGGCGAGCTCGACGCCGAAATCGCCAAGCTCAAGCGGCAGCTCGTGGCGTCGGAGGCCGAGAGGCGGAGTGCGGCAGAGCTACATGCTGCGACCCGCCATGAGCTGGAAGACCTCTAGGATCAGGTGGGCGAGGTTAGCGACGAGGCGCAGCGGGCACGCAACGTGGCAGCCCAGGGGCACGGGGAGCAGCTCCAACGCTCCAAGATGTTCCACGAGCTCATGGGACGCACTCGCAGCGCCGTGGCCGCTTTCTCGGTCGAGGGGGTGGAGGATCCCCTGGAGATCGACGACGCCAGCTACCTAGCCTTCTTCACAAGGCTCGTGGAGCGGCTGGAGGCGAGCTCCCCCTGGTGGGACGAGATTCGCGACACTGAGTGCCGCGAGCTTCTACGCCAGGCGTCGACTCGCGTCTTCAGCAAGCTGCTGCGCGTCGATGGCAGCTTCAACTTCGACCAGGTGCTGTCTCCGGTCCCCGAGGATCTCCAAGGCAAGCTTGTGAGGGCGGTGGAGGACCATCTGGTGTACCGTAGTTGACGACGCCGACAGTGGCTCTGCTGCCTGAGGCCCTGCGCTCACCTTCGTGTAACAGAGTAGATGCAGCCCCGAGGGGGCGTGAAGACACTTGTACGGCACTTTTGTTGTCAAGTACTTAATGATTCGTGTGTTTTCGCTTTCCTCCCGAGGCCCTTATTTCCCTTTTACATTGCCTTCGTGCCCTGTGTCGCTGGGACCCAGCCCCCGAGGAAAGCTACAACCATCGCTGGTATGCCCAGAGCGTGCGCTCGGCAAGGCCAGAGGGTGTAGGGCTCTTAGGGCTGGTAGGAGTCCCTAAGGCGCGATGCTCAGGGTCCCCCCTTGACGCGCAGGCGGCTTGTGCCAAGGAAATAAGGATGCCACGAGAGAGAAACAAGAGGGAAAAAGACCCGAGGGGTGCTTTAGACTTAGCTCCTTCGAGGCGTGCGGCTTGGGCGAGTCCTTCGCAGGGCGCGGCTCGTGAGGCGCGGTCCCTCATGAGGCCTTTTGCCCCAGGACGCCGCTCGCGGCACCTCCCGAGGGGGGCACCTAAGGCCTTCGTATCCCGCACCAGGGAAACTGCCAAGTTTTTCAAATAGTGCAGCAGGGCGCACTCGCGAGGTCGCCTATGGGTGTTACGCGAGGAGACAAGAGCACCAAGGACCTGGTGAGGTGACGTGCACGGGAGCAGGCCCGCGAGCCAGAGCTCAGTCGCTTGGGTTTTTCAGTGCTGCTGGGACTGACCCGAGCACAGACACCGTGCCCAGCCCCCGCTCGCGTGACAGGCACGGGTGAGATCATGAGCGCTCGCCCCGCGGCTGCGGGCACACAATGTTTTGGAGGAAATAAGCTTTACTGATGCATGAAGCAGGTTCATTACATAACAGAAAGATACATGCTGCCATGTTCGACACGGGTCGGCTTGAGGATGTGACGGCCGAGGGCCCCTCAAGTAGGCCACCAGCATGGTGCATGGGGCATCCGCCAGCGCTGAGGAAGGGGCTTCCACGAGAGTGGGAAGGAGCTCTCACGTGCCGAAGGCAGCGTGGGTAGAGAGAGCCCCGGAGCGTGTACAACTCCATGTCACTCGTATCCGTGGGGCACGGATAGAACTTACGGTGATGGCGGGTGTTCCATGTGTTTGGTACCGGAACACCCGCCTCCATCACGAGTGGGGCCGCGGTGGCCCGGTGGACGAGTGTTAACCACCTCCGTATTCCTTGCGATGTGGGACTCCTGGCTCATGCGCAGCAGCCTTGCGAAGGTGGCTGCGGTACCCTCCAGGCCGAACGGCACACGCATGAGCCAAGGTGAGCCCACGGCGATGCGCGGAGGAGGGAAGGGGCCTGCGGGGCAAGCCTGGTTGAGGGTGATGAAGTCGACGCACATGCGCACGCTATCGCATGGCCTGGCGGTGGGGGTGAGGCTGGCGATCCACTTGGGGTGGGGGGCTTCACGGGCGATTCCAGCATCCTGGGGCTTGTTGACTTCCTGGGCGGTGACTTCCTGCTTCTCGGGCACCTGACGCCATTCCTTCTGCTTGACGGGCCGCACGCTCCGGCATGCGGCTGAGTGGTGCTCGATCACCTCCCTCGGTAGGCTGGGTGCACCTGATGTTGTCCAAGCCAATGCATCAGGGCATGCCCGGAGGAAGGTGTCAAGCGCGCCTTCCTATTTGGGGGAGGGCCCACCGCTGGTGGCGAGGGAGGGGCCTGTTTCGCCCCCATCTAGCGACGCCTTCTTGGACTCGACCTGCTCCTGAGAGGGCGGTGGCTTCTTCTTCATGGGCGTCTCCTCGGCAGGCCTAGGCACGTCCTCATCGGCCGGGTACGTGACGGAGGCAGCCTTGTAGGCGTGCTCGAGGGTGTGCTGTGCATCCTTCTCATCGCAGCGGACGGTGAGGGTACCGCTGCAGCCGGGCATTTTGACGAGGCCGTAGGCATGGTGGGTCGCGGCCATGAACTTGGTGAGCGCCGGGTAACCCAAGATGGCGTTGTAAGGCAGTCCGATGTGAGCCACATCGAAGACGATGAACTCCGTACGGTAGTTCTTGCGGCTGCCGAAGGTGACGGGAAGGCGCACCTGCCCCAGGGGGATAGTGGAGCCGTCGGTGACGCCCGAGAAGGGCCTGGTGGGCATCAGGCGCTCGTAGGGCACTTGGAGCGTCTCGAAGGTCTCGACGGAGATCACGTTGAGGCCGGCGCCTCCGTCGATGAGGGTCTTGGTGACCGCGACGTTGCTGATGGTGGGGGTGCATAGCAGGGGGACGGCGCCCAAGGCCTTCGTGGACTTGGGGTGGTCGCTGGCATCGAAGGCGATGGGGAACTCAGACCACTTGAGGCGGCCAGCGGACTCGAGCGCCGGGATGGCCGCGTTCACCTCCCGTGAGAACTGCTTGAAGTAGCGGTTGGATGAAGGGGCCTGGGCCCCACCGAGGATGCAGGCCACCCTGCGGGGCTCTTGGTAGCCCCCATCGTTCTCAACGGGGAGGGGAGTCGTTGGCGCGTATTGGGGCGGCGCTGGCCTGAGGGTCAGCCTGCCACGGCTGGTTCTGCCAGCCCTGACGGTTGTTGTCGCCGGCGCCGTTGTTGTCGTTGTCGCCCCAGCGGCCACCTCCGCTGCCGCCACCGCGGCCCTTGCCGCGCTCCTTGCGGCTGCCGCGGCACTTGGTGCGGCCCTCGCGAAGCAGCTTGAGCATGTGGCAGTTCTCTGTGCTGTGGGAGTTCATGTTGTGGTAGGCGCAGAAAGGACGATCGTCCTTCTTGGCCTCGCCATAGTCGCGGCCGCGCTTGTAGTCCGGCTCTGCCGCGAGCACGGTAGGGCCCTTGCGCTTGGTGTCCTTGCCCTTGCGTTTCACCGCGTCAGGCTCAGCGTCAATGTCGTTGTGGAGGAAGAGGCGTCCCTCCTCAGCCTTGGCGCAATGGTCGGCGAGGACGAACAACTCTGCCACGGAGTCAAGCTCGTCCCTGACCGAGAGCTTCTCACGCATCTTCACGTCCGTGACACCATTGGTGAAGGCGGAGACGATCGCGGCGCCGGAGGCCTTCAGGATCTTGTGGTGCGCTTGGCTGAAGCGCTGGATGAACTTGTGGAGGGGCTCACCAGGGCGCTGGTGCACATTTCGCAGGTCGTTGAGCATGAGGGAACGGTCGCTCATGCCCTTGAAGTTGGCGACGAACTGCTTGCATAGGTCCTCCCTCGAAGAGATGGATGCCTTGGGGAGGTTCATGAGCCATGAGCGCGCAGCGTCCTTGAGGGCCATGGGAAACCAGTTCGCCATGACCCGGTCATCCCCCCTCGCGGCCTGGATGCTGATGCTGTAGAGCAGGAGGAACTCCGTGGGGTTGGCGCTGCCGTCGTAGCACTAAGGGAGCTCTGGCTTGAACTTGTCGGGCCACACCACGCGACGAAGCTCAGGGACGAGGGCTAGGTAGCCCCCGTTGGTGACGGCTCCACAGTCGAGGGCCGCGCGGTTCTGGCGCCCTGCCACGGTGACATCGCGGAGGACGCGGTCCTGGCGGTCTCGCGCCTTCTTGATGGCCTCACGCGCGTCCGGGGGCGCGTGGTGGACGATCTAGCAGCTGTCGCCGTCACCTTCTGGCGCGAGCGAGCTACGGGACGGCTCCAGGGTGCACGCAGCGGGGCGGCGCTTGGCCACGTCGCGGTCCGGAGGAGGTGGAGGAGGCACGTCGCGCTCGGCCCGGTCGGCGCGGGATGGCGGAGTAGGCAAGGAGCGAGAGGGCGCCTGGCCATCGCGCGCGGCGTCGACGAGCTCAGTGATGTGCCCAAGCCAGGCGTCGTAGCCGTCCTCGGTGGGATGATAGCGCAGCAGCTTCTGCGCAATGAGCAGCGCGGCGTGCAGAGCGGGTGGGTCGCGACGCGCGAGCGAGGAGGTGGTAGCGGAGCAGCCGTGCGCCTGCTCGTTCATCGACGGGTGGGCGGAGGAGGCCACGCGCTCCCCGACAGGCTCGGTGGCAGCGCGAGGGGGCGGCGGGTGCCGCGCGGACCCTGGCGGCGGCTCGGCGCGCGGCGTGTTCCTGGCGAGCGGCGGCGGCGTCCATGTCGATGCTGGCGTCTAGGTCGAAGGCACGAAGACGGCAAGTCCCCCTACCTGGCGCACCAAATGTCGGAGTCTAGGATCTGCGTCCAAGAAACTTCTCCAAGAACTAAGGATTCAAACTCGGGGGGACTTTGCTTGGCAACCTACGACACGACGGCAACTACGGCGGGATCACGACGGGCTCACTGGCTCTCTCCGGACACGAAGCGGACGCGCGAGCTACCCAGGTTCGGGCCACTGTTCGGTGTAATACCCTACTCCTGCCTGTGTTGGATTGCTCTGTAATGGAGAGCTTGTGGCTCAAGGTACACGAGATGATGGGGAGAATGGGTCGATCCCCTTACATGGAGGTGGCCCGGTCCCTTTTGTAGTGCCTTGGTCCTCTTCCCAGAAAATATGAGCGGGAAAGGGTAGCCACAGGGCGGCAATTTGAAGGGGGATAGGAACACAGGCTTATCCTGACTAAATGCGGTCTCCGCCTGATAAAGTAGCTCCTCGTGACGTCTCGGTGGGATTGGCGATGACCTCCGTCCTGGCGCGCCGATCCATCCTGATCTTCTATCACCAAATAGGAAAACCTTTGGGGCTTGCTTTGGGGAAGGCAGATGCCACTGCTCCCTTATCACCAGAACGGAAGATGGGCTCGGTCGCGCCCTGTTGTCCTTATCCTGACAGCAGGTCATCACCCATGTGATGGGCGCAGAGCCCTGCGGCTGGCTCCATACGATCTGATTCGTGAGGAGGCCTCGCGAGGGGAGCCTCGCGAGGGAACCTGGTGCTTGGCGGCCTCGGCAGGGCCTGACCTGGTGGCGAGGGGCCTCGCGAGGCTCGCCCCTCGGGAGGCGGCTTCCTCCGGAGCGGATGAGGCAAGTCCACCCTCATGGGCCAGCCCAAGTGTCTTCCTCCGGGCCAGAGGCAGACGGGCCGTGGTACCCTGGTTCCCACTGGGCCGACACATCCGTTGTATGAGTTGACGATGTAGCTCTTGGCTTGTAGTTGTTTGTAGGAGGACGACTCAAAGATGTCGTAGCTTTCTTGGAACTTGATTTGTCTCCGGTGTTTGGTGAAGCTCGAGTAGTAGTTGGAGGCGCCATAGTTGTGTAAGGTTGAAGATAGGAGCCGTAGGTCTTAGACGAGTACTTGGAGTATTTGTAGTCATCTTGCACTTGTCGCTCCGCTTTGCTTGCTTGGTGCACTAGCTCGAGGAGGTTGGAGTACGGTTGGAAATCCATGATCTTCTTGATTTGGTGGTTGAGGCCATTCAAGAAGCTTGCCATGGTTTGCTCCTCATCTTCCTTCACATTGGCTTGTATCATTGCAATCTCCATTTCTTGGAAGTAGTCCTCAACCGACTTTGTGCCTTGCTTGAGGAGTTGCAACTTCTTGAAGACATCATGGTTGTAGTGGGTAGGCACAAAATGGGCTCGCATGATATCCTTCATTTGGTTTCAAGTCATGATGGGTTGCTCGCCTTTCTCCCTTCGTCGCTCAATCACTTGCTCCCACCAAATGAGGACATAGTCTTGAAACTCGTGGGAGGCCATGGCGATCTTATTTTCCTCTTCATAATTGTGAAGACAGAAAATCTTGTCGACCTTCAATGCCCATGAGAGATAATCTTCGGGATCGGTGCTTCTGAAGAACTTGGGCATGGTAAACTTCAGCTTGCCGTAGCATTGCTCCTCATTGTGTTGGTGGCGATGGCGATGTCGCTCTTGTCTTGGAGGTGGGTCTTCAACTTCTTGCTCCTCATGATTGTATTGACATTGAGGCCGAGGGATTCTTGCCCGGTTCCTCTCTTAGTGCTCCTCAAGTCGTGCAACTTCATCTTGTCGCTCTTGCCGGAGTGCTTCTTCAACCTCGCGCACGTGTCGATTTCACTCTTGGACGGCGCGTGTGGCTTCACATAGAGCTCGTTGTGCTTTAAGCGCTTGTTCCTCACGGTGTTGTTGTTCTTGCCATAGTGCGTCGCCGTCTTCCTCTTCTTGGCGTTTGCGTTGCCGAGCTTGCTCTTGATCCATGGCATCTTGTTCTTGGCAACGATGTCGTTCACGCTTCTGAAGGCGGTCATGCAAACCATTGCCATGGAATGGGTTTTGTGAAGCTTGATGATCTTGATGGTCCTTTCGAAGATGAGAATGAGGTCGTGGTAGACTCACGTCGGAAGAAGTGTCCGAAGAGTGTCGGGTTGAGTGGCGCCGTCTTGACGAGGAAGATGTGGAAGAAGCACGGTTGAACATCATGACATGAAGCTCTTCCATTTGGGTGGATAGATTGGAATCAAGGTAGTACTGTGTTCTTGCTTCGGATTGGCGCAGCTCAGTGGCGAGTTGTTCGATGCGGTTGCCCGAAGCTTCATTTTCTTGATGCAAAGCTCGTTGAATGCCAAAGAGTTGAACCTTGGTGACGTAGTCGTTTAGTGCATCTTGCTCATCGAAGAGTGGGTTGGAAGAAATGCTCGGCCTATCCATCATGCTCAAGCAAATGTGAGTGGAAGAAAGAGAAGAACTAGACCAAATTTACCTTTTTCCAATGTTGAAGATGGATCATTGATCACCCAATACGGTATTATGGAAGTTGGACAATTGGTACCGGATATTGTCAATCTCACACCTACACAAGTAAAGCTTTTGGAGGAGCTTGGTGACGATAAGTGGCACAAAATTTATGCAATTGTTAGCAAGATATCAATAATGTTGAAAATATTCACAAATTCGCAAGTGAAGCAAATAGATCACTAGCAAGTAATGGTTCATAGAAACACACACACACGGTTAGATAAGTGGGGTTGTGCAACCAAGGCATGAGCAAAAGATGTGGAATCCACGGAAAACGCTCGTGTTGCACAACACTAGAAAAGACGTAGCACGATTGCTCAAAGGGCAGATACGAAACTTGTGCACAACCTATGAGAGACAAAACGTATCGACTTTCTATCCCAAGTATGCTATGTATGTATGGTTCCCGGTGGACTCGCACACGATGATCCAGGATGATCAATGATGTCAATATGCTATGCAGTGTGGCGTGATGCTATTGCTATTGCTTACAAGCTTGTTGTTTTCTTTTTCTCTTTGCTTAAAAGCTTTTCTCTCATTTTTTTGATATGGCCACTTATGCGAAATGCATGAACCAAGATTGCAATTATGTATATGCGAGAACAATTGATGACACAAGAGATGATACGATGATATATGCACGCAATGAAAGCTATGTGGAATGTGTATCACCACTACAAAAAAAACACTTCCGTGATGATACGTCTTTGTCACAGTAGGTCAAGTTTTCTGTCATGCATGTACATCCGTGACAATTTTATGACAGAATCAAGATAGTCATACCTGTGCTGTCGTAGAAGTGTTCCATGACAATACTGAAATTATCATCACGGAAGTGTCCACTTCCATGACGATAAATGTCGCGTCATGGAAGTGTTTTCGTCAACGGTAACTGACATGTGGCATCCACCGTAACGGGTCGCCGTTAAGCTATCGGGTGCAGGTTTGGATCCGATAACCAGTTAGCAGCTATGACCAATGGCGATTTTCCACGTGCAAATTTCTCATTCTCCGGCGGATCCACGTGTCAGCTTGGCGTTGCGACAGATGTCATCCATTCATTGGACGAGAGACGCCTATGATACGTCGACATGTGGCATGGCCCAACAGTGGCCCATTTAGGTTAAAAAGGCCGGCCCGTTTGACTTGGTTAAAAGTTAGTAGGCCGTCCCATGGAAAGCCTGTTAACGGCATGTTCGCATACAACCCATCTACGGCCCGGGTACTTACGGCCCGTTATGGCCTTTCAATATTTGGCCGAGTAGCGTCATGTGGGTCGTCCCATAAGATTCCAGCCCGTTGTCACTTTCGGCCCATCTATGGCCCGTGTAGTCGTTCGGCCCATATGAGGCCTTTTGCATACCTGGGCCCATTGACGGCCCGTGGTGAATCAGGTCCATCATGAACAGTAAACTGCTTTGAGCCCATTAACGGCCCATGATTCAGGTGGGCCATTTCCAGCCCGTGCTCCCTTTCGGCCTTCTAAGGGCTCATAAATTCTTGGGCTCATTTCCGGCCCTCGATAACTTACGGTCCGTTACTGGCCTGTTATGCTAATGGGTCAAATTCAGCCCGTGGTAACAATCGGTCCGTTTGTGGCCCGTTAACCCGCTGGGCCGTTTTCATCCTGTCCTGTAATCCGGCCCATTAACAACACATCATGCCTCTTGATAGAATTAATCCAGTGCTGTCTTCCAGCCTGTTAACGGCCCGTTAAGGTCTGGGCCCATAAATGGACGGTTCCTATTTTGGCCCGTTTACGGTCCATATTGCGGTCCGGTTTTGGCCCACGAACAGTAAGGGCCATGGATTCTACGGCGCAAACGAGGCCCATGGATCCTACAGCCCATAGGAGGCCCATGGATCATACGGGCCGTAGGAGGCCCATTGTTACCATGGTCCGTATGTGGCCCATGGTTATTGCGGCCACTAGCAAACCGAGGAAAAAGAACTGCAGTGACTACAAGCAAACAAATAAACAAGACTATAAGTAAATAAATAAGAAAGCAACTAACGCTAGACTATTACAGCGATTACACAGATTACGTCCACTGGGCATGAAAGTTCGCTACCAGTGCAAATATTAGGGAATAACAAAGCAGCATATTACATACACTGGGCATCTAAATTGGCCACCAGTGCAAATAAACGTGGCAGCAAAACAAGTCCAGAACTAAAACCACTTCAGAAGAGCTCAAGAAATGATATCCTGGGCACCCACCATGCTGACAAGAAGCTTAGCAAGCTTATTAACTCTTGTTGTTTCTCCAGAAAGTATGCATCTGAATTCTGCAGGGACTTCCTTAGTCCTTTGGCTTCTTATCGCAGCACAGCTGATCGTTGTCTTTCAGCTTGTAGTTGAGACTCAAGAAGCTGAACTGATTTAGGCAGTGAGTTCGAAGGGCTTGTGCCAGCGGTAGTGGCTAGTAACTTGAACACTACATCAAGGCAGGACTTTGGGGTTGCCTCACTGTCTTCAAGATAGTTTCTGTCAGCTTTCTTGGAGAACAATAGGGTTGTCTCTATCTTGTACCTTATCTGCATTACTTCCTTTACCATTGCATAATGGGGTACTCTTCTCCACTATTCTGCCGGCATTCTAAAAGAGGAACAAGCAGACACATCACATGTTTAGCATGTAGTATATGAAACTCATTTTGGTAAACCAGTTCAGTAGAAAGGTTGACAGGTTTATACTAACTTGTCTTCTATTGCAAGGTAGTACCTAATAAAAGAATGAAACAAACATATATCTATGTACTATGGTCACTGTTTTGTCTATATCATCCTAGTTTATGTTGCCAAATCAAGATAGAGACACAGTTCAAATCATATTTGTTTAAGACAAAGCAGCATAGACAGAATATAAGTGTGGGAAACTACACAACACTAACAACACTTGTAATGTGCATGACATGAGAGCATAACTGTTTATACAATTGAAACTGAAATCAACATAGAGCAAGAAGTTACAGCAGCAAACCAGTTAAAGAAACAAGTTTAAAACATACTTTTTCCACCATTGGAGTTTCAATTGGATACTTCAAATTAGAAATTAGTTGGTATGAGTAAATACAGTGATGCAAGAGCAAAGGATACTGCACCATAGCTATGGAATCTGACCTGAGAACAGTTGTTCTTCTGCTTTAAGAGTGGAGTTTGGGTTCGCTGTGGTGGTCCTCGTGCTTTGGGCACTACAGTTGCCTTACTAACTTCTTGTGTGTGGGTGCTCTGTTGTGGAGATGGTGCTGTGTCAACTGGAAGTGGGTTACTATCTGCTGGGGTTGGGGTTAGATGGGGTGTAGCTGGTTCTCTGGCAAACGGGGTAGGGGTACAATCTACAAGAGTGTCGGTTATGTGTGGTTGGGCTAGCTCGAGGGCAAGTACAACCGTGGTTCTATCTACATCGATGGGTAGCACCGTCTTTTGTGAAGACCGTGTTTTTACTCCCTTAGATATTGCCATCACCCCCTCCAATTCAAATGGCTGATAAACAAGAAAAGAAATTGAAGGTACAGACATTGTTTGATAGACAGATGCAGTAATTCACGTATATGTTGTCTAACCAAAAAGGACAGTGTCGGAGTCTAGGATCTGTGTCCAAGAAACTTCTCCAAGAACTTAGGATTCGAACTCTGGGGGACTTTGCTTGGCAACCTACGGCACGACGGCGACTACGGCGGGAACACGACAGGCTCGCTGGCTCTCACCGGACACGAAGGGGACGCGCGAGCTACCCAGGTTCGGGCCACCGTGCGGTGTAATACCCTACTCCTGCCTGTGTTGGATTGCTTTGTGGTGGAGAGCTTGTGCTCCAGATACAAGAGGTGCAGGGGAGAATGGGTCAATCCCCTTACATGGAGGCGGCCCTATCCCTTTTGTAGTGCCTTGGTCCTCTTCCCCAAAAATATGAGCGGGAAAGGGTAGCCACAGGGCGGTAATTCAAAGGGGAACAAGTGCGCAGGCTTATCCTGACTAATGGCGGTCTCCGCCTGACAAAGTAGTCTTCCTGACGTCCTTGTGGGATCGGCGATGACCTCCGTCCTGGCGCCCTGGTCCGTCCTGATCTTCTATCACAAAAGAGGAAATGTGTTGGGGCTTGCTTTTGGGGGGAGGCAGACGCCACTCCTCCCCTATCGCTAGAATGGGAACCTGTCTGAGCTGTATCCTACTGCCCTCGCCCTGACGCCGGGGCGTCACCCATGTGACGGGCCGGCCGCCCCACGGCTGGCGCCATGCTCCGCAAAGCGGCCTCGCTAGGGATTGCCTCATGAGGCGATCTAGGGCATGCCGGCCTCACCAGGGCTAGGCCAGGCGGTGAGGGGCCTCGCGAGGTGACCCCTCCTGGGCGACGACGCCAAGGCCACCTTGCCTGGGCCGGCCCAAGCGTCACCTCCTGGGCCGGAGGCAGACGGGCCGTGGTACCCTAGTTCCCACTGGGCCGACAGTAGCCCCCGGGCCCGTGGCGCGCGCGTCCCGCCCATTGGGGACGAAGCGCTGCGGGGCCCACCGAGCCGCCGGGCCCAGGGGCGACGCGTGGCGGCCTTTGCGGATGCGGCGCCTCCACTTCCTGTGATGCCTCGATAACCGGCGTTTCGGCGATAAAGCCTGCCCACGCGGGGCATAGTCATTTCATTGCTTCTTCACTCCGTCCCCAGCCTGCCTTGCAACCGACTCCTCGGCTCCCCCCTTTCTCTTCCAACTTCCAATTCCTCCGCCCGCCGCCGCCGCGGCCATGGCCCCCAAGGGGAAGTTCTCCACAGCCGAGAAAGGGAAGCGAGCGGCGGAGGAAGTGGACCCGCCAAAGCCGGCGGCGATGAGGGGTAGAGGTCGGGCCTGAGGTTCGGCTATGATGAGGGTTCCTCCTCGGGGCCGGACGCGCTCCACGGCCGCCGCCGCGGAGGTCGGCCCCAGCACCCACGGAACGGCCGCGACCCATTGTCGTAGGAGGGGCGCTGCTCGTGGGCGCGGAGGGCGTGGCAGCCGTGGCCAAGGCGGCCGCGGCGGTTTAGCCGCTCTTCCTCCCCAAGCGGGGAGCCACTCGGCGGAGGCAGTCCACGAGTTCATCGTGGACATGCACCGCTCGCCCTGCACCTGGCTTCGGCTCCCGGACTCCTTCTCGAGGGTGATGGAGGAACGCGCGCCCCTGGGCCTATGGCTGCAGGCGGACGGCTGCTGCAATGGCCCCTCTTGGGTGGCGGCGGAGTTCACCCCGTCCGGCTTCATGTTCTTGAAGCAGGGGTGGAAGTCCTTTGCCCTCGCCCACGGCCTGAAGCGGGGGCACCTCCTCCACTTCAAGTATGACGGGGCCGCCGCCCTCTTCATGAAGATCTTCGGGGTCTCCGGCAGGCGCCTGGAGTGCTGCGCGGAGAGCGAGGATGGCAGCTACAGCAGCTCCTCCAGCGAGGACAACAGCGAAGACGGCGCCGCCTCCTCCGGCGGGGGCGGAAGCGACGACGGCTCTCCCCACGTCAAGAGCGAGGATGAAGACTCCGACTAGGCGCGCGCGACGCCCGTGTTGGAGCCTTGGGTATGGCGGCGCCCAGCTTAGGCTTCTTTCTTTTTTTTGTTTTCTGCACTAGATTGATGTAGCCCTCTCGGGGTGTGAAACATTTGCGCATCACTTTTATTGTTAAGTACTCAATGCTTAATGTGTTTTCGTTTTCCTTCCGAGGCCCCTATCTCCCCTTTACATTGCCTACGTGCCCTGTGTCGCTGGGACCCAGCCCCTGAGGTGGGCTACACCGTCGCTGGTATGCCTGGAGCATGCGCTCGGCAAGGCCAGAGGGTGTAGGGCTCTTAGGGCCGGTAGGAGTCCCTGAGACGCGGTGCTCAGGGTCCCCCCTTGACGCGGTGGTGGCTCGTGCCAAGGAAATCAGGACGCCACGAGAGAGAAACGGGAGGGAAAAACCCGAGGGGTGCTCAGACTTAGCTCTTTTGGAGACGCGCGGCTTGGAGCGAGCCCTTCTTAGGACGCAACGCGTGAGGCACGATCCCTCACGAAGCCTTCTGCCCGCGAGGCGCCAACCGTGAGGCACGGTCCCTCACGAAGCCTTCTTGCCGCGGGACGCCAACTGCGAGGCCTCCCGAGGGGGGCTCCTGAGGCCCTTGAGACCGTGCACCAGGGAAATTGCGGAGTTTTTGCAAGTAATGTAACGGGGCGCGCTTGCGAGGCCGCCTGTGGGTGTTACGCGAGGAGGCAAGAGGACCAAGGACCTGGTGAGGTGACGTGCACGGGAGCCGGCCCGTGAGCCAGAGCTCAGTCACTTGGGTTTTGCAGTGCTGCTGGGACTAACCCGAGCATAGGCACCATGCCCAGCCGCCGCTCGCATGAGACACACGGGGGGAGATCGCAAGCGTGCCGCCCGAGGCAAACTTAGCTGCAAGGGCACTGGTTATTAGGAAGTAGACTTTACTGATGCATGAAATAGATTCATTACACAACAGAAAAGATACGTGCTGCCGTGTTCGACACGGGTCAGCTTGAGGATGTGATGGATGTGGGCCCCTCAAGTAAGTAGGCCGCCAGCGCGGAGCATGGGGCGTCCGCCAGCGAGGAGCATGGGGCTTCCACGAGAGTGGGAGGGAGCTCCCGCGTGCCGAAGGCAGCGCCGGTAGAAGGAGCTCCGGAGCGTGTACAGCTCCATTTCGTTCGTATCCGTTGGGTCACGGATAGAACTTGCGAAGATGTTGTATGTTCCATGTGTTTTGTACCGGAACACCCTCCTCCATTTCGAGCCGTGCCGCGCCGGGACGGGAGATGTGCTTGACCCTGAAAGGGCCCTCCCACATGGGTGAGTGTTTGTGGAGACCCTCTCTGGAGAGGATCCGGTGCAGGACAAGGTCGCCCGCCTCGAGGGTGCGGGGCGTATGTTGCGGCTGTGATAGCGACGCAACACCTGCTGGTCCCTTGCCGCGTCAAGGGCGGCCTGCCGGCGTGCTCCTACGAGGAAAAGCAGGTCCTCCTCCCGCAGGCCGGCCTGACGAGAGTCGTCGAAAGCCAAGACCCATGGGGACCGGTGTTTGACCTCGGCTGGGAGAACCGCTTCTGCCCCGTAGACGAGGATGAAAGGTGTCTCACCAGTGGGCTTGGTCGCCGTGGTGCGGATGGACCACATCACTGATGGGAGCTCCTCCAGCCAGCCCTTGCCACAGGCCGCGAGCTGCTTCTTGAAGCTCCTAGTCTTGAGGCCCTTGAGGACCTCAGCGTTAGCACGCTCGGCCTGGTCGTTGCTTCGAGGGTGTGCCACGGAGGCGAAGCAGATCTGCGTGCCGATGCTGGCCTAGTAGCTCTTGAATTGGCCGTTGGTGAACTACGTGCCGTTGTCCGTGATGATGAGGTTGGGGACGCCAAAGCAGCACACCATGCCCTTGATGAACTTGACCGCTGACCCTGCCGGGATGGTCCTGACAGGCTCCACCTCCGCCCACTTGGTGAACTTGTCGATGGCGACGTAGAGGTAGCGGTAGCCGCCAGCCGCGTGGGGGAAGGTCCCGAGGATATCCAGCCCCCAGACCACGAAGGGCCACGAGAGAGGGATGGTCTGGAGCCCTTGCGCCAGCTGGTGGATCTACTTGGTGTGGAACTGGCAGGCCTCGCACGCCTGGACCAGCTCCGTGGCATCCTCGAGCGTTGTGGGCCAGTAGAAACCGCTGTGAAATGCCTTTACCTGCGAGAGTGCTCGAGGACGAATGGTGGCCGCAGTCGCCTCCGTGGACATCGGCAAGCAGCTCACGCCCCTGCTCCTTGGAGATTCATCGTCGTGCGACAACATTTGGGCGGTGGCGGTACAGGTCACCCTCCCACAAGTGGTAAAGCGCGGCCTGGCGGACCACACGCTCTGCTTCCGTATCGATCTCCGGGAGGGCGCCGCCCTCTAGGTAGGCCTTGATCTCCGTGGTCCAGCTTTCAGGCTGCAGCTCGAGCGCTAGCAGCAGGCGGGTGCCTGAAGCTGGTCCACAGTCAGGTGCGCCCATGGGTGGCGCGGGGGGAGCTCCTCGTGAGGCACCGGGGGGCTGGCGATCGGAGGCACCGCCGACGGCTTCAGGAGCTGCTCCTCGAAGACGCCGGGGCTCTGGGGCTCACGGCGAGAAGCGCGCTTGGCGATTTCGTCCGCCTCGCTCTTGTTGCTGCGAGGGATGTTCTGTAGCTCCATGCCCATGAAGTGCTTCTCGAGCTTGCGCACCTCCTCCAGGTAGGCCGCCATGTGCTCGTCATTCGGCTTGTACTTCTTGTTGGAGAAGTTGACGAGGAGCTGCGAGTCTCCCTTGATGATGATGCGCCTGACCACAAGCACGATGGCAGCCTTGAGCCCGGCGATGAGTCCCTCGTACTCGGTGATGATGTTGGAGACCTTGTCGGTGCGCCCGAAGCAGAGCTGCACTGCGTAGTGAAGCTTGTCACGTGTGGGTGTAGTGAGAAGGCCCCATCGAAGTGCATGCTCCAGCCTCTGGAGGTAACCTCCTTGGGCAAGGGCAACTCCTCTTGGGGCTCGCCCTGGTGCGGGTCCGTCCACTCCACCGCGATGTCCGCTAAGGCCGCGCCCTTGATGGTCCTGGTGGTGAGGAACTCCAGCTTGAAAGGCTGTAGCTCGATGTTCCATTCGGCGACGTGGCCGGTGGCATTTGGGCTCCGCAGGACTTGCTCCAGCGGGTAGGATGGGATCACTCTGACAGGGTGACCTTGGAAGTAGTGGCGCAGCTTCCTAGAGGCCATGAGGAGTGCCAGGAGGAGCTTCTGCGGCATGGGGTATCTTTCGCGCGCGTCTCGTAGCACCGTACTGATGAAGTAGACGGGTTGCTCGACGAGACGCGTGACTGTGGTGTCTGAGTCGTGCTCACCAAGGGGCTTGGGCTGCTGCACCGCGGAGGCCTCCGGAGGGGGCGCCACGGGGGCCTCCGGAGGCTGAGCTCCAGAGGCCTCCTGAAGGGGCACGGGGGCCTCCGGAGGGGGCCCTCGGCAGGCGCCGGCAGGGTCTTGAGTGGCTCAAGCGATGTCTCCGCGGGGGCGGCATCCGCAGGCAAAGGCTCGGCAGGCTTCTTCTTGACGCTGACTCGCTCCTCCCGCTCTGCCACAAGGGCCGCGCTGGCCGTTTGGGGAGTGGCCGCTAAGTACAACAGCAGGCGCTCGCGTGGGTGCGGGGCGACCATGACGGGAGGGCTCATGAAGTACCTTTTGAGATCCTCGAAGGCAGCGTCGGCCTCGGGGGTCCACTTGAAGGGGCCAGACCTCTTCATGAGCTTGAAGAAAGGCAGAGCCCGCTTACCGAACTTGGATATGAAGCGACCAAGCGAGGCCATGCATCCTGCCAGGCGTTGCATCTCCTTGAGGTTGCGGGGCGGCCGCATCTCCTCGATAGCCTTAATCTTCTCAGGGTTGGCCGCGATACTGCGATGGGAGACCAGGAAACCCAGGAGCTTGCCGGAAGGGACACCGAAGACACACTTGGCGGGATTGATCTTGAGGTTGACCTTGCGCAGGTTGGTGAAGGTTTCTCTCAGGTCCTCGATGAGGGTGCGCACCTCACGCATTTTGATGACGATGTTGTCGACGTATGCCTCCGCGTTTCTCCCCATCTAGCACCCTAGGCAGATGCGCATTAGCGTCTGGAAGGTAGCGCCCGCGCTCTTCGGGCCAAAGGGCATGCACACGTAGCAGAACACTCCGCAGGGGGTGATGAAGGTGGTTTTTTCCTCATCCTCCTTTGCCATCTTGATCTGATGATAGCCTGAGAAGGCGTCCAGGAAGCAGAGCAGATCGCACCCGGCAGTGGAGTCTACTATCTGGTCGATCCTGGGCAGTGAGAAGTGGTCCTTGGGGCAGGCCTTGTTGAGGTTGGTGAAGTTGACGCACATGCGCTTGCCGCCGTGCGGCTTGGTGACAACAACGGGGTTGGCGATTCACTCCGGGTGGAGCACTTCGCGAATGATCCCGGCGTCTTGGAGTTTATCGACCACCCCGATGATGAACTCCTGCTTTTCAGGCGCCTAGCGCCGTACCTTCTGCTTGACGGGGCGTGCGTTGGGGCACACCGCCAAGTGGTGCTCGATCACCTCCCTTGGCACGCCGGGCATGCATGAGGCTGTCCAATCGAACATATCAGCATTTGCCCGAAGGAAGTCGTTGAGGGCGCCTTCTTGTTCGGAGGAAAGGCTGCTGCCGATGGTGAGGAAGTGGCCCGCGCCGTTCCCATCCAATGACACTTTCTTGGTCTCGGCCCGCTCCTGGGAGAACAACAGCTTCTTCTTCGTGGGCCCATGTGAATGACAGCTTCTTCTTCCAAAATTTTCTATATGGAGGGAAGAATTTTACAAGACAGAAAACAGAAAATACTCTAAAATTAATAAAAGACCTATTATAATTCAAAATTTTATTTCTGGCCAAATTTTACTTAATAAAAATATAATTAAATTTTTGGGGTGTTACAAGGGACGTCTAGCTATTGCTGTGGATGACGTCGTCGGGGAAGAGGCTTCGGCTGTGTGGCGGTAGGGTGGCGGACGGAGGAGGGTGGGGTTTCGTGGGTTTTGGCGGCCTCGATATACGATTGGGGGTAATGCAGGGGAAGAGAGGGGGAACCATGTCTTAGGGACGCGCTTGTCCGAAATTTGGGGTAAGTTATGAAAGTACCCCCCACCCGTTTTATCCATGGGAGGCCGAGGCGGTATTTCTGGCTGAGGGGTAGAAGGGGGATTTCGCCTGTTAGGCGGCGCGACCGATTTCGGATGAGGAGGGATTTTTCGCGCTCATTGAAATTTCGGGATAACATGGCGCGGGTTGAAGAGGCCATAGTTTGGCACCACAAGAGACAAAGAGATACTCTAGCTTGAAAATTTCGGGATAACAAGGCGCGGCTTTGAATTTTGGGAGAACAAGTTGAACGTGTATAAAAAAAACAAGGCAAAAGACAATTCGAACAAGACATGAGAGAGTCATGTCCCATTTTACAATATTACTACAAATGCCATTCAAAACCAACAACAAATAACTAACAAATTCGGTAGAACAAGCTTAGCGTGTATAGTACCAAATCAATTCGCACTTCCCTCAACAACAAAAACAACAGCAAATCAACAACAACAAATAAACAAATCAAAACACTCCCGCAAAAAAAAAAACAAATCAAAACACTATTGTCTACCATATTGACTCAATTTGAATCAATTTTCCCTATTTTGAATACGATTGTTGTCAAGTTATACCATCATTTAAATATTATCTTGATAACACAATACATGCATGTAGTAGTAATCCTATTTTAATATGAACTACATGTACCATACGATCTCCAATTCAAATATTTGTATCGATTTTATGTTGAATTCAAATCACAGTACATTTCATGCTCTAGCTAGACATTCTGAGTGATCTAAACCATGTGTTCGTATGTATAATGTGTTTAACACACACAATGCGTGCCCACCCACCCCCCCCCCCCCCCACACACACAGCATTTAGATGTTAGCTGCGAAAGCCACTCATTATCTCAAATTTGAATAGTTATGTCCATGCATGGATGCAATGTGGTCAAACGATGCCAGCCATCGGTGTCTCAAATTCAAATCAATTTTGGCTTGTTCGACGTGTATATAGTGTTGCATGTTCGATTCAAAATCACACACATATCTCCATTATATTCATGCATGCATGGGTTACAAACATCATGATCTCTTATTCAAATATTTGAATCCACTTTTATATTTATTATCATCTATGTGAGTCTTTTACACCCACTCACACACTCCTCCTCTCTTTGTGGATATATACCACTAAGTTTCCTATCGTGCATGCATATATATATATATATATATATATATATATATATATATATATATATATGCACACACACTCCCCACTTGGCATCCTCTACATCATGCACACACGTTCTCGTTCTCTAGGTTGGTCTCCCCCGATCTCTCTAGGTCTCTCCATCTGCCTCTTTCCCACACACACCAATCGGTATACTCCTCTAGCTAGGTCTGCCTAGCTACCACACACAAACATGTACACATATGGTCCTACACTCCTCTCACCATCCATGCCTCCCGCCCTAACTCTGAGGAACGCGCGCACTGTCGCCCCCTCTATTGTTATCCATCTTGCATTCGTACACTGTCTCAAGCTAACTAACTAATAGGCTTCTCACACCATCTCCTAGGTAGTTAGCTAGCTAGCTAGCTACATCCCTCCCCCCCCACACACACCTCTCCCTCTCTTCGTCACTTTGGGATTTCTTTATCTCTGACACATGCATGCATGTGCACCAATCGATTTCCCTCTATGTGTAGCCAGGTCTCTCTCGCTATTTTCCCACACAAACCGAATGATCTATATCTCTAGTTAGGTCTCCCCCTCTTTTCCCACATACACACATCGACGGAACTATGACCTCTCTCGATAGGACCGCCTACCACACACACATTAATTGTCCCTCCCATCTCATCATCCATGCCTTCCGCTTTATCTATCAATCAGACGCGTGTGCCCACGCACGTTCTCGTCCCCTCTCTTTAATTATCGACATCGCACTTGTACTCCTTCCTTATCTTCATCTACCTAGCCTCTCGCACCATCTTCAAGCACCCCCTCTGTCCTAGCGCTTGTATGCTCATAAAGTTTTTCCCTCTATCCGTCTCTATCGATATCTGGCGTAAATGATATCCTTCCCCTCTCTTGTCGTATATCGCCCCCTGCACATACATATACTATGTATGTAGGCCTCTCTTTGGCACAAACATATGTATAGAGGCATGTCGCACACACCATCTCTCTCTCTCTCTGACATACCCACTAGGTGGAGTACATGTATGAAGAGAAGAGATGCACGCACGCACTCACTCCTTCCCTCATATAGACACACGGGTACACGGTGGAGCACATTTCTATAAGAAGAGGCAGCCCACGTGATTGATAATTTGACGCGTGTAGAAAGGCTTTTTAGATGATGTAGCACTAGTACTTCCGGTACGTGCAAAGCAACCAAGTTGGATTTCCAATAGCATGGCACTACTTCATAGGAAACAAAATACGAGGAAGATCTTGTTTAGGGTGATGTCTCTCTTTTGCAGTCAATATATTTATGAATAAAATGATGTGGGGGGCATCAATGAATAGCTGATATCATGTCAGATGTGAACGATTGAGAATTTCAAAACTAATTATAGAAATAGCCAGCAGCGGGCTCCTCTTTTTTTGATCTGAGATGTTGTGGGCGTCTGGCTCTGCCACGATGGCCTCCGAGAGCGCGGGCTCACATACGCGTCTGAGAAACGTATGCAAACCGTTGGCCAAACTCCTACGCCTCCGCTCCAGTAAAAAAAAACTCCCTCGCTTCCCGCGCTGGAAAAACATCGCCCTCGCCTTTCTAATGGGGATGTCTATCGACCGATCTTGTTAAGGAGTGAAAGCAAGTGTTACACTTTACATAGTATTAAGTTAGGCGGTAAACTTTCTAGCCCGTCGCATTCGCATAGCACCAACACATGGTCGGTCCAGCCCGCCGCTCACCGAAGGGATGCGCATCGGCTTGGTGCGTCACTGACATGTGCAACCGCACATGAGTAGTCGCATGAACAAACGGTCGGTCCGGCCCGCCGCTCGACACGCATCGGCTTGTTACATCACTGACATGTATGACCGCATGTGGGGAGTAGCAAACAGACAAGCCAAGATCCCCCGCCTACCGCGTGCCAAAAGCCTGACTTTTTAATTATTCTATAGATCGCACCAAGGAGCAGACCATGGCTATGGCTCCCTCAGTTCCGAACGCCCACGTGGCAGTTTCATGTGTGGGGAGGGGCGTGGTGTGGCAGTTTTGTAAAATGCCATGGCATTTCTTTTTTTTACTGCTATTTTCGTCCAATAACTGGCACCGTCGGATGCAGATCTTATGGTTACTGGGGCGTTTGCGAGGAATAGCCTAGCGGCAAACTAATGACTTTTTTTTCACAGGCATTACATCGACACATATCATCTCTCTCCCTCTTTCCCATGCACACACCTACGCTCACGAGTCTCTCGGGACTTCTCGCACACAACATCTCTAGCTCTCTAGGTCGGTGCCACACACATACACTTGTACTCTAGGTATAGTACGTCGTACACGAAGAGAAGAGGTGCATGCATGCACTGGTCCTCTCTCACACACTCGCATCTGTAGCTACGAATCATAGTGTTCTCAACCATCCAATCCGCTCTATCAAAGGATCACGTTGCTCCTTGGCCTTCAGATTCAAAGGTTCAAAACGCAGAGGCTCAGCTGGAGGCGCGAGGTTTTGCTAAATGTGGGTACCACACACGGCACCAACACGACACGAGATTGGTCTGCCTGGTGCGCAGTCGGGTGAGTACTAGTAGTACTACTTTGATGTGTCGCGTCAACTCGCAGAAGTATGCAACACTTCCTTAACAAACAAACATATAAGCAGCTTATATTTAGGTTTATTTCTTACCCAAAATATCTTATATCCAACAGACACAAAATATCCCTTGGACTGTTGGGAATTACTTCAACTGTTGATGTGATGTTGAAGTAATTGCTGCATCGCCACCAAAATCCACCATCTCTTAAGGTAAAGTAGACCAAACTAAACCCTACATTAGCATATTACTAAGATAACTAGAAGGCATTGTGGAATCATTTAGGAGGTGAGCTTGTCAATCCGAGTGTGGAGGGACACCGTCCTCAACAACCCATCCCCGACCAGTAGCTTGGGCGGCACTATCAAGAAGGTCAGCTCCTCCACGGCGACGGCGCCGGGCTCCTTGCTGCTTGTCACCTCGATTTCCACCTTGATGGCGTCAGTCCTGCCGTTGGGCACCCACGGCGGCCCATTCGCCCACACCTTGGCCACGTAGTGCAGTAGTGGGGACACCCACACTCTGATGCAGATGATCGACACGGCAATAGGCGCGCCAATGCCGAGCGCGCCGCCGACCCTGAAAAATGTGCGGCCGTCCTCCTTCGCGAACAGCAAGCGCCGCGGCTCCAACACCGGCACCTGTAGCTGGAGCACCTTGTCATACTGGATCCTGTGCATGGGCATGGGGTGCACGGTCATGAGGTGGTTGGGGAGCGCCGGCGGTGGGCCTTCGTAGCCGCAGCCGGGCATGGGGAACTTGCACGACGCGAGCGGACACGCGCTCTGGTGATCGTGGAGCTTGTGGTAAGTGACGTAGAGCCCACAGCCTTCGTGCGGGCACTCCATCCTTGCCGAGGAGAGGACGGCATCCATCACCGTGTTGCGCACACCAAAGCCGCCGCCGCGCTCGCACTTCTGGCACTACCGCTGGTTCCCGGGCTGCTCGCCGTGGCAGTCTACGCAGGCCAGGTGCCCTCCCTTGCACTGCACAAATCAATCGAACACCACATCAATCAAGAAAACTGTGCCTTGCTCGATCAGCCAAACGGACAAGATGTATTCGAACCTCGTACACCGGAGGCTTCAAGGAGCGGAGGCAGAAGGGGCAGTGGAGTATGGTGAGGTCCATAAAGACGTCCATCATCGGGTCCTGTTCCGTCAGCATGATCTCGCTCTCCTCGTGCACCACCATCTCTCGCTTTAGGGCCGGAGCATTATTAGAAAGTTTTACCATCACATGTTCATACTTCAAGGTGCATTAAATCAACACATGAAAGGATCAAAAGGAAACTCACGGCATGCATGCATGCATTGTAATTTATGCATCGGTAAACACAACTTCTTGAGAAAATCGAGTGTACTGCTTTGTTGTGTCGCATCAGCTCATACAACAAGGAGAAGCTTTATTACTATGCCCTCTCCCTCGCCCATGTACGAGGAGAAGCTTTTGCTTACAACACGCTCTCCCTCTCCCGCGCGGTGGACATGCAGCAGTTCATACGGTGTCAGATTGCCAGAAACATATAGTACTAGTATTATTGTAGTAGTACGACTTCCCGAAGAGGCGAAGAGGCAAGCACAACCCGATTGTGGTAGTTGTGAACGCTCGCGTGGCAATCTCTCATGTGTAGAGGAGGGGCGTGGTGTGGCAGTTTTATAAATGTCAGGGCATTTTTTTTTATTAATGTGTGCATCCAATAGGTGCCACCGTCGGATGCAGATCTTACGGTTATTTTGGCGATCGCTAGTTATAGGCTCGTGGTGAACTGTTGACTAGTCTCTTTTTGACACACATTTACATTGATACGGCCTGAATGCCAATGAGGGAGAGGGTAGCGGTTCCCGAAACGTTGAACGGTCAATCTCATTCAATTTTCCACAATGTAGTGCGCCCGCGCTTCCCGAAATCTAAGTTTGACCATAAATTTAACCTACGAGACTGACTGCTGCGGGAGCAAAAATTAAACTACTCCTAGTAGACTAGTCACAGTGGAGAGTAACTTACACTAGTAACATACACGCTATCCTAGACTATGTTACTACCTAGTAACATGCACATGTTACTAGTCTATGTTACTACCTGTATAGTGGGGAGTAACATATGTGCAGTGTCATGCAACACTGAGTAACTTCAGCAGTAACATCGCCTATGTGGCAATGAGTTAATGAGGAGAGTGGTAGTTTGAGTAACTTAGCTAGTTACCGTAACATCACATATCCCATTACAATATGAGTCTATAACCTAATAAATGAAGTTTTGCATGACACCACACTTTTGTTACTACCCACTATGACGGTAGCAACATAGTCTAGGGATATGTGTATGTTACTAGTGTATGTTACTCTCCACTATGGCTATGAGTAACATCACACACACCAACACAAAATGAGTCTATAACCTAATAAATGAAGCTTTGCATGACACTACACATATGATTTTTGCTCCCGCCGCAGTCGGTCTCGTTGGTTAAATTTATGGTCAAACTTAGATCTCGGGAAGTGCGGGCGCACAACATTGTGGAATGGAGGGAAGCATGCAGAGGGAGCTAATTGGAGAAGCAGAATGGAGCCAGCACGATATGAATGCAACGCAGTTTACACTCTCATATAAGGCGCCCCTCCACTCCAATCCATCTACCGAATCGTACGCACCTAGTCTGCGCAACACCGCTCACTCCAATCCAAGACCAAGTGACCAGAAGCCACAATCACCCATGGAGGCGATGGACGCGAGCGACATGCGGCTGTGCCAGATGATCCACGATGTCGGCCTGTGGCCTGGCACCGAGCAGCGTCTCCAGACGGTGCTGGCGACCAACAGCATCATAGCCCTCGGCAACGACGGCTTCGCCTCTTACATGGGCGAGATGATGGTCCGCTCCACCCGCAAGTTCACCGCCATCAAGAAGCGCGCGGACGACCTTGCCGTACTCCTCCAGCCCACGCGCCCAGGCTCCTCGTTGCCTGCCACCCTCATCGGTCTCCATGGTGACAACCTCTTTCACGCACTGGTGGCCCTGCAGCTGCCTGATGTTGCGATGAAGAATATCCACCTCGAGGCCACGCTCGCCGTGCAGCGCCTCGCCAAGCAAGAAACCGTCGACCTACATATCCATGTCTATGAGGAAATCATCTACATAGGCCACTACAGGGCCAGGGATGACGTTAAGACGTTGGCTTTCTTCGACTGGCTGGAAGCCTTGGACGTCATTGTTCAGAAGCACGTTGACCTCGCCATGAAGGCCACTGCTCCTCAGCTGCCGTTCGGTGGGCCAGCACCCTGAGTCGAGGAGGAGGAGGTCGTCGATGGATGCATCTTTCTTCTTTCCTCCTGTAACCAGCACTGCATCGCGTACAGTATCGCATTATCATTCCAGTCGTAAATGACATGTGTGATCCCTTGCTCTCATTTGGCGTTAATTATATGTATCACTATCTTCGCCCTGGTTTATTGGTCACCTTCGTGTTTTGTGCCAAATTTTGACTTTAGATTTAACTAACAATATGTTAATGCATGTCACAAAAAACAATATCGTTGGAAACTACTCCCTCCTTTTCGGTTTATAGGGCTCAATTTCAAAATATCTTCAACCAAGGTAGATGGTGAGTGGTGGAATAAATTTCGTAGTTTGCATAAGTACTTAATTAGTACGCCCGTTTTCCTCAAAAATTTATGTTTACCAATGCATTAATTACAACGCATGCATGCATGACCACTAAATGTCCATGAACTTCTACATGCATTGGTGAGTTTTCTCTTGATACTTGCATTGGGTGATTTAATGTACCTCGAAACCCTAAACCACAAAGGAGGGAGTATGTTCAAATATGAATCCAATGATATATTTTTTGGTGACATGCATTAATATTTTGTTAGTTAATTATATGGTCAAAATTTGGCACAAAGGGGACCAACAAACCAGGATGGAGGTAGTACTTACCTATTGCATCAACTTCGTAATTTACATACGATGCATGACCCAACCTACCAAACTATAGTATATATATGGGCGCGACAACCAAACTTATAAATTCAAAACTAAGCGTTATACGTCACAAGTTCAAAACGAGAAAGTGGAACAACTACATCACGTCTGTCCCGTTCGCCTCGCACCCCACACTGTCGTTCCAGACCACCGCTCAGTGCGCATTAGCTTGGCATATTATCACTGACATGTGGGCCCGATGTGAGAAAACCAACGATGCGCCAAACTGGCAAACTCCCCCGCTTATTGCGCGGGAAAATCCCCGCCCTAGCATTTTTAATCGTTGTTTCTATCTGTCTACCGTGTCAAGTGATGGTGTCCTGGACTAGGGGGCACTCACCACATCGTCTCCCGACCAGGTGGGTTGAGCCGAGGACCCCCATGGCGGTTCACTCATGGGCCACTTCGGGCAGCCCATGACGCATACAACGAAGACTCCACAAGACTTGGCGCCCAAGACGAGGACTCTTCTAAACCCTAGGCCTCCGGTGCATATATAAACCAAGGCCAGGCTAGTCAATAGAAGATCTCATATTCATTAGAACAATCTCGTGGTAGATACATGTACTCTATACTACATCCCATATGAATACAATCAAAAGCAGGACGTAGGGTATTATCTCTTCGAGAGAGCCCGAACCTGGGTAAAATCCTGTGTCCATGTTACCACCGCTTCAAGACGCCTAGCTTAGGACCCCTACTACGAGATATGCCAGATTTAGAACCGACATTGGTGCTTTCATTGAGAGCCTGTTGGCAGTCACCGTGGTGTGATGGGAATTCAGATCGTCTCCGGCGCGATCTACGTGTCGGAACCGAGCTTTATTGTCGATGTCGACATCTTCGTCGCCGGCTCAACTGGTCACCTCGTCTGGACCGAGGACTAGGCTTCTCTTCGGATCGTCAAGATCAGACGGATGTCTTCATCATCATCAAGTCCGATCTCATCCGGGATCATGGAGAAATCGTCCATGGTGCTTGGGGGCTCAACGTCAACATTGCCCTCGCGCGATCATGCAGTTTTTTCTGGACAGCGGATTCGTGTTCGCCGTTCGCGTCTCCTCGAGCGTCGTTTTGACAAATCCTTTGGTGGAATTGTGCGGAATTGAGTCTATAATGACCCCGTAAAATTTCGTCATATTCCTATGGAGGAATCTCCGGCGATCTACGATATACCGGAGCCCTATCAAATCTGGACGTGAATCTTGACGGTTTTAGGGCGAGGAGTCCAGCATCTAGCTCGGACATCCTTTGGAATATCCAACCGTTGATGGGCTGCGGAATTCATATATCTACCATCCCTCAAAATTTCAGCTCGATTTGACCGTTCAAACTCCGGGACGAGTCCGAGGAGTGCATCAATTTTCGGATCTGTTTCCTGCACAAAAACGAATCCGACCTGAATTCATCTTTCTTCATGAACGGGATATTGGACATCCTTTTTGAAGGGATTTTTTATAGGGTATTGTGTTTTGTTCTCAAACACGTGCCCACAAACTTTGAGTCTTTTCCGAGGCGATCTTCACCGTCGCGCCGATGTCAAACAGGCCCGACCACGTTGCTCCACGGCTACCGACCTCTATCGAGCCGACGACAAACCACCTCGGATCATCACCTCGGCGAGCCAACCAAGATTTCGGCATCATGAAGGACAAATAATCATCAAGACAAGATCATTGCCCTATGGATTGTACGGGTCGGGCGCGCCAGCATTGCCACGCGGTCACTTCTCAAGCCGGCATTGACCGCATCACAAGTTCCGACCTGCATCGGCATCGCCGCGCCGTTGCTTCTACAAGCCGATGTCCACCACGCCGACCTGCTTCGACACCTCGGCTGGCATGGGGGCTGCAACGTCACTTTACCGACCTGCTCCGTCACCTCTTCTAGACCGGGGGCTTCGCCATCTCTTCAATCAACCAACTTCGGGGACTTTGGCGTCGCCAGCCGACCAGCTTCGTCACCTCGGCTAGACCAGGGGCTTTGCCTCTCCACATCGACCGTGCTGCGTCGCCACTTCATCAAGCCGAGCTCTTCGCTTGGGCACCTCGGGACCGGCTTGGGGGCTGGGACCTCGACCCGCTGCAAGCTCGGCCCACGTCATCAACACCGAGCACATTAACCAGCTAATTCGCTTTCATGCTTAACTTTTTTCAATTTTTAATTTTTGTTTGGTTCAACCAAGCGTTATACTTTTGTGTTAAATAGACAAGCTATTAGTTAAACACTTAGTTTCTTAAAGACTCTATTTGTTAAAAATGAGGTTCGTTAAAAACCACTTCCTTTACCCATGTTAACTGGGGGCTCTTAAATTTATATGAGCCGTTATAATAAGTGTTTTGTTCTAAGTTGTTGCAAAGTCTTTTTCTACCTCTTCTTTCTTGACACGAGTGTGTGGTCAATAGCCAGATAGCCTGGTTTCTCTCTAAAGCCGCTCGAGTTTGGTTCGCTAAACTGGCCTGAGGAGCACTCCGCCTTCGTGAATAGGAGGTTGAAGCCGAAGGCTGACCCGCTTGAAGTCTTGAGATCGGATGTGTCATGTTAAAGCACGATGGAAGCACAAACTAATTTTAAGACCAATTTCGGATTGGCACCAGAAAACTTGATTTAATCTAGAACGTAAAGGTTTTATGTAAGTTTTTTGGTTTTCTGAGCTTATGAAGCTTTTAACCTATTTGCATGTTTTTTTCCAGGAGGCGGGACATCCTCTTGACCGAGGTGCCGTGCATAATAATTCGGCTCGGGAAATCTTTTCCGACCCGTAGTTCGGCAACTTCCCTGCCGAGCTGCACCTCGGCACGCCCGAACACTCCAAACACCAGAGGGCTAGTTAGTTGACCCCACAGTCAAGCTCCTATGACTAAGTGAAAGTTATAAAGCCTACATATCTAATTGCCTTGTTTCCGCTAACACAACCGCCTCTGGGCATCGAGACGTCGGCTAAGGGTTGTCTTGTTATTGCGGAAACACCCTGCGTAGCATCTACAAAGGGGTGGAAGCCGACGATGGCCCACTTTCAAATTATAAACAGTCGCAACGGAGTCAAAATAACATATAGCATAAAGTTGCAAAATACAGCTTAAAAGCTGACTACCACAAACATGCGCAAATTCAATTGGCCGATCAGCTCGCTTTCATAAAAGTGTTCGGCTTGTCCGAGGTCACTAATAGAAAAGCAGTTCGACCGTCTTTGAAAAAACTGTGCAATTCTAACCTCGAGTTTTTGGTATAAAACACTTTGGACATATAAAAGAGTCCAATAAACCGTACCAGGGGCTCCTTGAGGCACCTCGGCGCGGTTACTTTGGGACTCCTGGAGAGTCCGACATATTCTTAACATTTGTATTCAATATACGAGTGCTTCCTTCCCATAAATCGTTATAAAGCCACAATATGCATCAATTTGACTTGAGATCTGGAAAAGCTAGGTTGCCTGGCTCCTGTGCTTACCCCTACGTTCTCGATTGTTCGGCTAGGGGGTAAAGGGAGCACCTCTGTGATTGATACTACCGGGTTAGCCGGGTTAGTACCTCAGACTGGGTGAAGCCAAAAGCTAGCAATCTCAAGAACATAATTGGTCGGCAATGACGGAAGTAAAAATCTCGGTTTTTTAAAGCCAAATACTTCGGGAATTTTCCCCGAATTAATCTTCACTATTTTCTCCCACTTAGATCGGAGGTGAAGTTACATAATCATGGTTAGCATGATAACCTGCGAAAAGGAACCTCTAAATGGACTATTTTTCCCAGAAGATGTTTCTTACGTTAAATAGTAATATAACTTATCTCTCCGCGTACCTTTGTGTATAAAACCATATGCCCAGATTGCCTTGTTTTCCGTAAATCTTTGCCCTTATAAAGGCTTTATAAAGTAGGACAAACACTCCTCAGCTACTGGCTGAGGAGATTGAAGCCGATGGTCGGTCAACAAAGTTTTGTACAATACGGATCCGAGCATTAATGATGTAAAGTACATTGATACATAGAATCATTACACATAAATTGTGATTAAAGTCAATTTACTCCGGATATCAATCCTTAATTCGGCCACCCTTGCCCAAATTAAGGCTCGGGGGCTACTGGGCTTCGCGCTTCTCAATTAAAAGCAATTAAAGAGGTACATCGATCCCCTGATCTGGTGTTGCCACCCGACCAGTGGCTCGGAGGCTACTACATTGCCTATTCAATGCAATCAATTTAAAAAGTGCAAAATAGTTTTCGAGGAGATTACGATCCTCGGGTTGGTCGATCGCACCCAACCTGAGTCTCGAGGACTATGCACGCCGAGCTAGGAGTTGATCCTCAGGCCAATTTCGTGAATCGACCTGAGTCTCAGGGGCTACTGGGTCAGCGGTTTTATGTTTTCCTTCAGGTACATCTCGGATTTTTGGCCGACACACACCTTGAGGGCTACTGGCTATATATCTCGGCAGAGAATAAATTGCACCAGTTGAAAAAAAATATTCGCAAAAATCAGCCCAAATCCGTGGTGGTGCATCACCTCGGACGTAGTTCGGCATAAAGCTCGACTGCGAGTGGCTGGCTCCATAGAGAACTTTTTCGGCGTTAAGCTCGGATAACCTCCTTCAAACTTTTTCAAAGACGGGGTACTCTATGCCTTCTCGGATGCAGTCCGACGCTGGAGCTCGGATACAGACCGGCGTTGGAGCTCGGCTGCTAAAATGTACCTCGGATGCAGACCGACGTTGGAGCTCGGCTACAAGAAGACACCTCGGATACAGTCCGGCACTGGAGCTCGGATGCAAAGAGTACACCGCCACAATGGAAACACTTCGAACCCGAGGTGTGGCGTAAAAATAACAAGGCATTGATAAAGGCCGAGAACTTAAAGGACTCCTCGGATACCGGACGTATGAACTCTTCGGATACACCTCGGTGATCCTCAAGATCGGAGATGGGAAGATTTGTTGAACCAGTTTTCAAGACCGACGACTGAAGACGAAGAATAGCTCGGAAGAACCGAGGAGCTTCCCCAACTTGAAGACCGGTAGAGGGGGCTACTGACGGTGTCCTGGACTAGGGGGTACTCACCACATCGTCTCCCGACCAGGTGGGTTGAGCCGAGGACCCCCATGGTGGTTCACTCATGGGCCACTTCGGGCAGCCCATGACGCATACAACAAAGACTCCACAAGACTTGGCGCCCAAGACGAGGACTCTTCTAAACCCTAGGCCTCCGGTGCATATATAAACCGAGGCCAGGCTAGTCAATAGATGATCTCATATTCATTAGAACAATCTCGTGGTAGATACATGTACTCTGTACTACACCCCATATCAATACAATCAAAAGCAGGACGTAGGGTATTATCTCGTCGAGAGAGCCCGAACCGGGGTAAAATCCTGTGTCCATGTTACCATCGCTCCAAGACGCCAAGCGTAGGACCCCTACTATGAGATATGCCGGATTTAGAACCGACACCAAGAAGCTGTAACACCCCAAGAGTGCTCCTTCCATTTTTGTACTTCCCAACATTGCCATATTTAGATTTATCATGATGATCTTGTTGGATGGGCTGATTCTCATGTTGTGTTTTTGCCTTTCTTTTCTTTTGCATTTCATCTTCATGTTATTATTTTGTCATGTGCTTGCATCATCATATCCATTTATGTTGTTTATGAGAATTGCACCCATTGTTATGATATGTTCTTCATGTATGCATGAGGTGTGTCATCATCTTCTTCTTGCCTCACCCAACTCTTGGGTTTCACCAATGCTAGCCATCTTCCATTCCCCTCTCTCTCAAACCCTTCTTTTCCCAATATTATTCATGTGGTCACTATTTCTATTTCAGATTAATGTCCACTATTTTCCTATAAATCCAACACCACGTCATTTACCTCTATGCCAAATTTCAACAATTTTGGAATTGATTTGGTTGGGTTCAAAAATGGTGCAAGTTTGAATTAAATTCAAACTTGAATTATTTTTCTTCCTCTAAAAATACCCAAACCAATTTATTCAAATACTACATAATTTGTAGATTCCAGGGATATTTTTATATCTCTCTCACACTTCTCCAAACCCCCTGTGCTTTTCTCTTTGATTTTTCTGTTTGAAGAAATAGAAAAGGGAAAAGAGAGGGAGACCAGCAACAGTAGTAGCAGCCCACCAGCGCATCCCGCCTGGGCCTCTTCCCAGCCGGCCCGACCTAGCCCCCTCCAGATCCTTTTCTCATTCAAAAACCCACCTACCCTCTCTCTCACCCGTCCCACGTGGCAACTTGGGACCCACGCGTCAGTGGTTGAAGCTGTAGCAGCCACCCACCTTTTCCCCTAGCTCCTTTCCTCTGTTTTTGACACGCCATGGCCACCATGGCCAAGCCAGCCAGGAGCCGCACCTCTCCTTATAAACCCCGCAGCCTCCGCCCAAGGGTTCCCCCATCCGCTTCCTTCCCTCCTCCGCTGCCGCCAGGAGGTGAGACCTCCCCATGCTACTGCTTCGTCCGTCGCCCGACGCCATAGCTGGGGCGAGCCCGTGCTCGTCGCCGGAGTAGCGTGCCCCACCGGCTTCCCTCGTCCGTCCACAGCACAAGGACGCCTCCCCGCGCTCATTCCGCGGCGATCCAAGGCCAGGGACGCCAAGTTCCTCGATGCTCTTCATCCTCTACGCCGTCTCCTTCACGGATCAGAGAGCCTCGCCAAGTCCGTGCCTCCCCACGCCTCCTACGTCGACTTCCCGGCCTTCTCGCCGTGTCCTACGGGACGCTAGGTGAGCAGTCGCACTCCCCAGCCAACCCTCGCCTCCGGTTGCTTCGCGTAGGCTTTGATCTATCCGTGTCGCTGCCATGACCGAGGAGCTCTAGGCTCATGCGCGCCCGCAACCTCCTGTGTCCACGCAAGCCACGCGCATGCCGGCGTCGCCGCACCACGTGCGACCGCGCCGCCATCCTGTGCTCTTCGCTATGCCTCGCCGTGCTCGCTTGCCCGAGCCGAGCCGAGCTCGTGCTCGAGCCGCTGCTCGCCGCCCGCCGCTGGTCCCCTGTCTCGTCGCCACCCCCCCCGCCTCGCCGTCGCCCGGGTCGAGTCGAAGCACTACCTCGAGCACCCGTGCCCGCAGCTCGTGCGCACGCCGCTCCGCCGTGCCTCGCCGCTCGCCGCTGCGTCGCCTCCCCTGTTCTAAAGATTAGAGGAGCCAAGGGACCCACCTGTCATCCTCACCCCCCTCCTCCTCTTTGTTTTTTCCCAAATTGGCATATTTCCATTTCGGGCAGTTTCCCGATCTGGCGGTTCCAAATCGGGCATATTCCAAATCTGGAATATAGATCAATTAAATTTCTGTCCAATATGTTTTTGTGATGATTTGAGTATTTTCCATACAGTAACATACGGGTGTAATATATGATTTTGGGGTAGAAAAATCCAACTAATCCATTTATGGCATTAGTTTTGTCTTTTGAGCAAGTTTGCATGCATGCCATTTCCACATAACATGCCATTTTGTCATTTTTTGTGTGATTTATTGCATATGTCATATAAGCAACTTGTCAACATGAGTTTGTAGCATTTTCATCCCATCTTGCTGCTAGTATTTATTTCATGCCATGATATGTCATGATAAGAGTGCAACAAGCTTGTAAACAGGCTTAGTCATTGTTACTGTTTTACACTTGTTAAATTTCTGTTAAACTTGCCATGTTGCTTTGATGCTACCATCTAATCCATAGCTTTTCTGAGCATGATCAGTAAACATGTCTTGTTCTATGTTGTTAGTACTTTAATTCCATGCCAATTGTTGCCATGATAAACTCCTATAGCATATACTGTGTTGCTCTAAACATGCCTAGTCAATGTTTCAGTTTTCTGTCAGCATCAAGTTGCCATGTTGTGAGCTCATTTCTGGTGAATCCATGCTTCATATGATTTTGTGCCAATGTAATGAAATGTTCTATGCCATGTGTACTGTAGGAGCATGCAAATTTCTTGCATTTTAGAGCACTGTAGCTTGTTGTTTTGATGTGCACAAGATGCCATGTTGCTGTTAATTTCAGTTTTGCACTGCATATTGTGTTGCTCACAATTTGAGCTTCGTGGATCCGTTCCTCGTGATCTTTATATCGATTTCATGTGAAATATTCCATTATTTCCAGTGGCATACTTGGATTGCCAAGATTTTTCCCATGTCCATCTTTTGCTTCACCATTCACATCTCGTTATCATTTCTGCCGTCCCGGTAGCACCGTTCCTTCGTTAATGTCATGCTCACGATTTCACCACGCCATTTCATGCATCATTTCGTTTGTGCATATATGACATGATTGTTTGTTTATTTCGGTGCTTGTTCTTTCTTTTGGGTAGTTCCGGGAGACGAGTCCGAGTTTGAGGAACCGGTTGAGAACATGTACGAGGAGCAGTCTTACTATCCTACCGAAGAGACTTCAGGCAAGATGATCTTTACCCTTGATAACACTACTATCTTTGCTTGCTAGTTGTCTCGTTGCTATCGCTATGTCACGCTTGCTACCACATACATGTCAGCCTCTCATATGCCATGATACAGCCTATAACCACCCTACCCAGCGAACCGTTGTTTGGCCATGTTACCGCTTTGCTCGGCCCCTCTTATAGCGTTGCTAGTTGCAGGTGCAGTGCAGGTTGTTCCATGTTGGGACATGGATATGTTGGGATATCACAATATCTCTTATTTAATTAATGCATCTATATACTTGGTTGTGTGTAGAAGGCTCAGCCTTTTGCCTAGTGTTTTGTTCCACTCATGCCGCCTTAGTTTCCGTAATGCCGGTGTTATGATCCTTGATTAGCGTTCCTAACATGCTCAGGGAGTGGGACCCTCTTGACAGTTCGCTTTGAATAACCGCTTCTAGCAAGGCCCAACATTGGTTTTAACATTTGCCTAATAACAACTAAAACTTGCATAGGGTCTAGCTAACCCGAGGATATTTTGTTGATTAACAAACCTGGGCCAGTGCTCCTCATGAGTGTTGGTCCAAACTAGAGCACTGTGCGGGGCCGCCCCTTGGCAACTTGGGGATTTGGCACCTGTACGCGTCGCTTATCTGTCGTGGCCTGATTTCGAGATACGCGCGGCTCCAATCGGGTTGTCGGCAAGTCGAGAGGTCTTGCTGGACTTGGGTTACCATTGTCAAAATGTCTTGTGCACCGGGATTCCAAGGATACTTCGGGCTATCTCGAGGTTGAGGTTTTTCCACCGCCGCTTGTGTTGGTCTATGATAGACCAGGTTGGAACACTCCTGCAGGGTTAAATCTTACGCGAAGCCATACCCGCGGTTATGTGGCGACTTGGATATTTTAACCTCCGGATGTAGAGAACTTGACAGTAATTCTAATAAAATACACCAACTATGTGCGTAACCGTGATGGTCTCTTTTCGAGTAAGTTCTGGAAGAGAACACGGTGGGGTTATGTTTGAACCGTAAGTAGGTGTTCAGGATCACTTTTTGATCATATTAAACTTGCGACCGTTTTGCGTAGTATGCTCATCTTTATTCTTGTACTCGTAAGGTAGCCACTTAAGCATTCTTAGTGCTTGCTGCAACCTCACCACATTACCACTTCCATTCCTATAAGCTTAAATAGTTTTGTTACCTTGGGTAATGAGATTGCTGAGTCCCTATGGCTCACGGATTACTTCATAACTCTAGTTGCAGGTACGCTTGAGACAGACACAGGTGAGCCCGAGATGCTCCATTGGGAGTATGATGATGAACGTGGGCGTATGTACGTCACGATGCCTGACGATCAGTAGTGGGCCCTAGTCGGTTGATCCGGGGATAATAGCAGGGTGGTGTTTTCTAATTTGATTTCGTCCGTAGTCGGACTCTGTCTTTCATTTGGATGATTGTATGATGTTTATGATATATTTATGCTATAGCATGTGGCGAGTGTAAGCCTTTATCTAGTATTATCACCTGTTCATTTGGTTGTATGTATTTGCTATGCGTCCCAAAATGAGGTTCTGTCACGATCTTGAGTTCATCACGAGATTGCGATAGAGCTTCATCTTGGTCATTACAAGTTGGTAATCCGAGCCATACCGACTATAGGAGCCCCTTGTTTGATCGAACCGTTGACGAGTCTAGAGGAAAAACTATTTTGAGTCCTAGTTATATATATCAGAGAGTAGGAATTCTTTTTACTCCTTATCCCCTTCGTCGCTCTGGTGAGGAATTGTGGCATAGGTGTTTTATTCTGCTACCTCTTCCCACTCAAATTTTTTTTTGGATCACGCGGGTATTGTTGGAATGGTTGCGATATCGGTGTGACGTGACTCTGTTCTTGGTGCCTCCTGACCGTATCGATTGGACCCAGGGAGTTCAGCTCCAAGGGGTTTTGTCACACTCGCTATCGTTTTGGTTCCAGAATACCAGAGGACGCCGACATCGAAAAGCTTCTATACTTTTTGTGGTGGCAAATAGTGTCGTGACTTTTCCCCAGTACTGGTGGAGATAGCTCGGATGATCCATTATGACTAGTATCGTTGTGTTTTCGAAGGTCTGAGGTAGACGAATTTGCGAAGTTTCTCGGTCGTGTGTTGAGGGTTGCGGATGCGGTTGCAGCTGATTAGGTTGTTGTTTGATGAGTAGGTTCCTGGATCCGCAACCTGATCTCACAACCAAGAAGTTTCGGAAGTTCCTAGGGGAATTCAAGTATCACCTAGGATATCTTTCCAACAGACACATGATACGATATGGCGTCTATCATATGTTTGTTTCCGTCTTCGTTACCTTGTGCATTATTCTAACATTCTTTCCAAGTGGCTTCTCAATCTTTGGTTTATCATATATCATTCGGATTGCATTCGTTCATATCTTTTCGGATGCTAGCTTGTGAAGAATTGGTTTGCAATATCTATCCGTTGATTCAGCTTTTCAATTGTCTCATTGAAGATTCTAATGGTTGTTTCCATCTTCAGGATGGCTCCCGCAACCCGTGGGAATCCGACCCGTGATGATGGGGAGCAGTCAGAACCTCCACCTCCACCGCCACCTCCTCCTCCACCTCCGCCTCCGGAGGCATGGCAAGCTTTCATGGCAGCAACCAATGCCAATACTCAGATGCTGCTCCAGTTTATGCAAGAGAAGAATCAAGGGTATCAAGGCAATCAAGGCCAAGGCAACTTCAACAATCAACCTCAATATGCAACTCTCAGCCAGTTTCTCAGCAACTAGCCGAAGTCCTTCAGTTCATGCACTCAGCCTCTTGATGCTGACGATTGGTTACTGGATATCAACAAACACTTCGAGTGCAGCAATGTCAGACCTGAGGACTATGTCAAGTTCGCTTCTTTCCAGCTCAAGGACCAGGCAGCAAAGTGGTGGCAGCAGTACAAAGATTCAAGAGGTGGTCGAGTCATCACTTGGACTGACTTTTGTCGTGATTTCAGAGCACATCACATTCCATCAAGTGTGTTTGAGGAGATGCGTGAGAAATTCAGAAATCTCAAGCAAGGAAGCATGTCTGTCTACCAGTATAACACTGAGTTCCAGAATCTCGCTCGGTATGCCAAGCAAGACCTTCCAGATGACAGGAGCAAGATTTACCAGTTTCGAGGTGGTCTCAGAGAGGACCTAGAACTTGCTCTCATCCTAGTCGATCCACCTGAGTTTGATCAGTTCTATAACATGGCACTCAAGCAAGAATCAGCTCAAATCAAGTTTGATGCTTCAAAGAAGAGAATCAGAGATGCGGTTCACTCTTCTTCCTCGTCTCAAGTGGTTGCCAAGCAGCAGAAGTTCTGGTTACCTCCTCCTCCTCAGTTTCGTCCTCAGCATCAGCAGAAGCAGTTTGGGGGTCGTGGTTCTTCCCACCCGCCCAACCCAGTGTACCAGCAGAGATCTCAGGCTCCAAGGGCAGTCATTCCTCCTCCTCGTCCGCTCTCAGAGGTTACTTGTCACAAGTGTGGTCAGAAAGGACACTATGCCAACAAGTGCACCCAGAAGCGCCTTCCACCTCCTCCTCTTGGCAGACCTCCAAGCAATGCTATTGTCAAGCACAATCCCAAGTCTGCAAGAGTGAACATGTTGAATGCAGCTCAAACAGAGGAGTCTTCTGAAGTGATCATGGGTAATCTCTTGGTTAATTCCATTCCGGCTAAAGTTTTATTCGATTCTAGTGCATCGCTTTGTTTCATGTCAAGACCATTTTTTGCAAAGCACAACTTTGATTCGGAATACTTGGGCAAACCTTTGCGTGTTCTTTCCCCAGGTGCGTTGATGAGCTCCAACACGGTGGTTCCTAATGTCGATATCAAGATGGGCAATTATTCTTTTCTGGCTGATCCGTTGGTCCTTGGAAATTCTGATATTGATCTTGTTCTTGGCATGAATTGGCTTTCTAAGCACAAGGATTCTCTTGATTGTGTAGCCAAGCAAGTTAAATTGACTCATCCTTCTGAAGAGGTCATTATCTTTGCTGCTCGTGATGATACTATTCGGTTATTCTCCCTCAATGAGAAAGGCGAGATTAATGCCATATCTCAAATTCCAGTGGTATGTGAATATGAGGATGTTTTTCCAGAAGAGTTGCCAGGAATGCCTCCTCACCAGCCTGTTGAGTTTGTCATTGAGCTCGAGCTCGGCACAGAACCCGTATGCAAACGCTCCTACAAGCTTGGGCCAGAAGAGCTGAAAGAATTGAAGAGACAGCTCGATGAACAAGAGCGTCTGGGCTTGATCAGACCAAGTTCATCTCCTTGGGGTTGTGGAGTTCTTTTTGCAAGAAGAAAGATGGCACGGACAGACTTTGCGTTGACTACCGGCCATTGAATAAAAAGACAATCAAGAACAAATATCCTCTTCCCAATATGAATGAATTTTTCGAGCAACTCAAAGGTGCAAAGGTGTTCTCAAAGCTCGATCTTCGGATGGGATATCACCAAATCTGTATTCGCGAAGAAGACATTCCCAAAACAGCTTTCAGGACGAGCTTTGGTTCTTATGAATACACAGTGATGTCCTTCGGCCTTGCAAATGCACCTCCTACTTTCTCTCATGTGATGAACTATGTGTTCAGTCCTTACACCAACGAGTTCATTCTTGTCTATCTCGATGACATCCTGGTTTTCTCCAAGACTGAAGAGGATCATGCAAAGCATTTGCGCTTGGTACTTGATAAGCTCAGAGAGCATCGGTTCTATGCAAAGTTCTCTAAGTGTGAATTTTGGCTTGATGAAGTTCTTTACCTCGGTCACATCATCTCTGCCAAGGGCATGTCGGTAAATCCTGAAAAGGTTGAAGCCATTGTCAACTGGCAACCTCCTCAAAATGTTAAGCAACTTCGAAGCTTTCTCTGGCTTGCAAGTTATTGCAGAAGATTCGTGGAGAACTTCTCCAAGATTGCCAAGCCTTTGTCTAACCTCCTCCAGAAGAATGTAAAATATTCTTGGACTCCTGAGTGTGATGTTGCGTTCAAGACACTGAAAGAGAAGCTGATAACTGCTCCTGTTCTCACTCCTCCAGATGAATCCAAGCCTTACCAAGTGTTCTGTGATGCTTCTCTGCAAGGTCTCGGTGGAGTACTAATGCAAGAGAAGAAAGTGGTGGCTTATACCTCTCGGCAGTTGAAGCCGAACGAGAGGACCTATCCTACTCATGACTTGGAGTTGGCAGCCGTTGTCCATGCCTTGATCACATGGAGACATCTCTTGTTGGGCAGGCAAGTGGACATTTTAACCGATCACAAGAGCCTCAAGTACATATTCACTCAACCCAACCTTAATCTCCGTCAGACCCGATGGGTGGAGATGATTCAAGAGTACAACCCGAGCATTGAATACACTCCAGGCAAGGCTAATGTTATCGCGGATGCTTTGAGTAGAAAAGCGTATTGCAACAGTCTTATTCTCAAGCCGGTCCAGCCTGATCTGTGTGAGGCTTTCAGAAAGCTCAATCTCCAAGTTGTTCCGCAAGGATTTTTCGCAAACCTCCAGATTACTCCCACATTGGAGGATCAAATTCGCGAAGCTCAGCTCTTAGATGCTATGGTGAAGAAGGTGAAACTTGGCGTTGCAAAGAGCATTCCCAAATATAAGTGCTATCGAGTGGATGACAGGGATACCTTGTTCTTTGAGGGCAGGCTAGTCGTGCCAAAAGGGGATCTCAGGAAGGTCATAATGAACGAAGCACACAATTGTCTCTTGTCCATCCATCCAAGCAGCTCCAAGATGTACCATGATCTCAAGTCAACTTATTGGTGGACTCGTATGAAACGTGAGATTGCTCAGTTTGTAAATGAGTGCGATGTGTGCCGCAGAGTGAAGGCGGAACATCAGCGTCCAGCAGGACTTCTTCAGCCTCTACCCATTCCCGAGTGGAAATTCAATCATATTGACATGGACTTTGTCACCAGTTTTCCCAAGTCCAAGAAAGGGAATGATGCCATCTTCATGGTCATTGACAAGCTCACTAAAGTCGCTCACTTCTTTCCAGTCAAGGAGTCTATCACTGCAGCCCAATTGGCAGAGTTGTACACTTCCAGAGTGGTCTCCCTGCATGGTGTTCCTTAGTTGATCTCCTCAGATCGTGGAAGCATCTTCACTTCTAGATTCTCGGATTCTTTCCAGCAGGCCATGGGCACAAAGATTCGCTTCAGCACAGCTTTTCATCCTCAGACTAGTGGCCTCGAGGATATGCTGAGAACGTGTGTCATCTCTTTCGGCATGAATTGGGAAGACTGCCTCCCGTTTGCCGAGTTCTCCTACAACAATAGTTTCCAAGCAAGCTCGGGCAAGGCACCATTCGAGATTCTCTATGGCAGAAAGTGTCGTACTTCACTCAACTGGCCTGAAACCGGTGAACGCCAACTTCTTGGCAATGATATGATTTCTGAAGCTGAAGAGATGTGTCGTATCATCCGTGAAAATCTGAAAGCAGCGCAATCGCGCCAGAAGAGCTACTATGATAGTAAGCGCCGTGACTTGGCCTTCGATATTGGAGACCATGTCTATCTCTGTGTTTCTCCTATGAAAGGAACCCAACGATTCGGTATCAAAGGAAAGCTTGCTCCAAGATACGTGGGCCCTTTCAAGATAGTTGGCAAAAGAGGCGATCTAGCCTACCAACTCGAGCTACCGTCCAACTTCTCAAATGTGCACGATGTGTTTCTTGTGTCACAGCTTCGCAAGTGCTTCAAGACTCCCGACCGCACCATTGACTTCCAAGACATTGAGCTACAGGATGATTTGTCTTACCATGAGCATCCCATTGCCATTCTCGAAGAAACTGAGCGCAAGACTCGCAACAAGTCAATCAAGTTCCTGAAAGTGAAGTGGTGACATCATTCTGAGCGAGAAGCCACATGGGAGCGCGAGGACCACCTCCGTTCCAAATATCTGAAGTTCTTTCGTTCCTAGATCTCGGGACGAGATCCTCTTGTAGTAGGGGAGAGTTGTAACACCCCAAGAGTGCTCCTTCCATTTTTGTACTTCCCAATGTTGCCATATTTGGATTTATCATGATGACCTTGTTGGATGGGCTGATTCTCATGTTGTGTTTTTGCCTTTCTTTTCTTTTGCATTTCATCTTCATGTTATTATTTTGTCATGTGCTTGCATCATCATATCCATTTATGTTGTTCATGAGCATTGCACCCATTGTTATGATATGTTCTTCATGTATGCATGAGGTCTGTCATCATCTTCTTCTTGCCTCACCCAACTCTTGGGTTTCACCAATGCTAGCCATCTTCCATTCCCCTCTCTCTCAAACCCTTCTTGTCCCAATATTATTCATGTGGTCACTATTTCTGTTTCAGATTAATGTCCACTATTTTCCTATAAATCCTACACCATGTCATTTACCTCTATGCCAAATTTCAGCAATTTTGGAATTGATTTGGTTGGGTTCAAAAATGCTGCAAGTTTGAATTAAATTCAAACTTGAATTATTTTTCTTCTTGTAAAAATACCCAAACCAATTTATTCAAATACTACATAATTTGTAGATTCCAGGGATATTTTTATATCTCTCTCATACTTCTCCAAACCCCCTGTGCTTTTCTCTTTGATTTTTCTGTTTGAAGAAATAGAAAAGGGAAAAGAGAGGGAGAGCAGCAGCAGTAGTAGCAGCCCACCAGCGTAGCCTGCCTGGGCCTCTTCCCAGCTGGCCCGACCTAGCCCCCTCCAGATCCTTTTCTCACTCAAAAACCCACCTACCCTCTCTTTCACCCGTCCCACGTGGCAACTTGGGACCCACGCGTCAGTGGTTGAAGCTGTAGCAGCCACCCACCATTTCCCCTAGCTCCCTTCCTCTGTTTTTGACACGCCATGGCCACCGTGGCCAAGCCAGCCAGGAGCCGCACCTCTCCTTATAAACCCCGCAGCCTCCGCCCTAGGATTCCCCCATCTGCTTCCTTCCCTCCTCCGTCGCGGCCTGGAGGTGAGACCTCCCCACGCTACTGCTTCATCCGTCGCCCGACGCCATGGCCGGGGCGAGCCCGTGCTCGTCGCCGGAGTAGCGCGCCCCACCGGCTTCCCTCCTCCGTCCACAGCACTAGGACGCCTCCCCGCGCTCGTTCCGCGGCGATCCAAGGCCAGGGATGCCAAGTTCCTCGACGCTCTACATCCTCTACGCCGTCTCCTTCACGGATCAGAGAGCCCCGCCAAGTCCGCGCCTCCCCATGCCTCCTACGTCGACTTTCCGGACTTCTCGCCGTGTCCTACAGGACGCTAGGTGAGCGGTCGCACTCCCCAGCCAACCCTCGCCTCCGGTTGCTTTGCGTAGGCTCCGACCTGTCCGTGTCGCTGCCATGACCGAGGAGCTCTAGGCTCATGCGCACCCGCCACCTCCTGTGTGCACACAAGCCACGAGCACGCCCGCGTTGCTGCACCACGAGCGACCGCGCTGCCATCCCGTGCTCTTCGCCGTGCCTCGCCGCGCTCGCTTGCCCGAGCCAACCCTCGCGCTCGAGCCGCTGCTCGCCGCCCGCCGCTAGTCCCCTGTCTCGTCGCCAACCCCCCTGCCTCGTCATCGCCGTCACCCGGGTCGAGTCGAAGCTCGACCTCAAGCACCCACGCCCGCAGCCCGCGCGCACGCCGCTTCGCCGTGCCTCGCCGCTCGCCGCTGCGTCGCCTCCCCTGTTCTAAAGAGCAGAAGAGCCAAGGGACCCACCTGTCATCCTCACCCCCCTCCTCTTCTTTGTTTTTTCCCAAATTGGCATATTTCCATTTCGGGCAGTTTCCCGATCTGGCGATTCCAAATTGGGCATATTCCAAATCTGGAATATAGATCAATTAAATTTCTGTCCAATATGTTTTTGTGATGATTTGAGCATTTTCCATACAGTAACATATGAGTGTATTATATGATTTTGGGGTAGAAAAATCCAACTAATCCATTTCTGGCATTAGTTTTGTCTTTTGAGCAAGTTTGCATGCATGCCATTTGTACATAGCATGCCATTTTGTCATTTTTTGTGTGATTTATTGCATATGTCATATGAGCAACTTGTCAACATGAGTTTGGAGCATTTTCATGCCATCTTGCTGCTAGTATTTATTTCGTGCCATGATATGTCATGATAGGAGTGCAACAAGCTTGTAAACATGCTTAGTCATTGTTACTGTTTCACACTTGTTAAATTTCTGCAAAACTAGCCATGTTGCTTTGATGCTACCATCTAATCCATAGCTTTTCTGAGCATGATCAGTAAACATGTCTTGTTCTATGTTGTTAGTACTTTCATTCCATGCCAATTGTTGCCGTGATAAACTCCTGTAGCATATACTGTGTTGCTCTAAACATGCCTATTCAATATTTCAGTTTTCTGTCAGCATCAAGTTGCCATGTTGTGAGCTCATTTCTGGTGAATCCATGCTTCATATGATTTTGTGCCAATGTAATGAAATGTTCTATGCCATGTGTACTGTAGGTGCATGCCAATTTCTTGCATTTTAGAGTACTGTAGCTTGTTGTTTTGATGTGCACAAGATGCCATGTTGCTGTTAATTTCAGTTTTGCAATGCATATTGTGTTGCTCACAATTTGAGCTTCGTGCATCCGTTCCTCGTGATCTTTATATCGATTTCATGTGAAATCTTCCATTCTTTCCAGTGGCATACTTGGCTTGCCAAGATTTTGCCTATGTTCTTCTTTTGCTTCACCGTTCACATCTCGTTATCATTTCTGCCGTCCCGGTAGCACCGTTCCTTCGTTAATATCATGCTCACGATTTCACCATGCCATTTCATGCATCATTTTGTTTGTGCATATATGCCATGATTGTTTGTTTATTTCGCTGCTTGTTCTTTCTTTTGGGTAGTTCCGGGAGACGAGTCTGAGTTCGAGGAACCGGTTGAGAATGTGTACGAGGAGCAGTCTTACTATCCTACCGAAGAGACTTCAGGCAAGATGATCATTACCCTTGATAACACTACTATCTTTGCTTGCTAGTTGTCTCGTTGCTATCGCTATGTCATGCTTCATACCACATACATGTTAGCCTCTCATATGCCATGATACAACCTTTAACCACCCTACCCAGCAAATCGTTGTTTGGCCATGTTACCGCTTTGCTCAGCCCCTCTTATAGCGTTGCTAGTTGCAGGTGCAGTGCAGGTTGTTCCATGTTGGGACATGGATATGTTGGGGTATCAAAATATCTCTTATTTAATTAATGCATCTATATACTTGGTCGTGTGTGGAAGGTTCGGCCTTTTGCATAGTGTTTTGTTCCACTCATGCCGCCTTAGTTTCCTTAATGCCGGTGTTATGATCCTTGATTAGCGTTCCTAACATCCTCAGGGGAATGGGACCCTCATGACTGTTTGCTTTGAATAACCGCTTCCAGCAAGGCCCAACATTGGTTTTAACATTTGCCTAATAACAAGTAAAACTTGCATAGGGTTTAGCTAACCCGAGGATATTTTCTTAATCAACAAACCCGGGCCAGTGCTCCTCATGAGTGTTGGTCCAAACTGGAGCACTGTGCGGGGCCGCCCCTTGGCAACTTGGGGATTTGGTACATGTACGCGTCGCTTATCCGTCGTGGCCTGATTTCGAGATACGCGCGGCTCCAATCGGGGTGTCGACATGTCGGGAGGTCTTGCTGGACTTGTGCTACCATTGTCGAAATGTCTTGTGCACCGGGATTCCGAGGATACTTCGGGCTATCTCGAGGTTGAGGTTTTTCCACCGCAGCTTGTGTTGGTCTATGATGGACCAGGTTGGAACACCCCTGCAGGGTTAAATCTTACGCGAAGCCGTGCCCGCGGTTATGTGGCACCTTGGATATTTTAAGCTCCGGTTGTAGAGAACTTGACACTAATTCTAATAAAATACACCAACTGTGTGCGTAACCGTGATGGTCTCTTTTCGAGTAAGTTCGGGAAGAGAACACGGTGGGGTCATGTTTTCTCGTTTGATTTCGTCCTTAGTCGGACCCTGTCTTTCATTTGGATGATTGTATGATGTTTATGATATATTTATGTTGTAGCATGTGGCGAGTGTAAGCCTTTATCTAGTATTCTCACCTGTTCATTTGGTTGTATGTATTTGAGAATCACCTTGCTATGCGTCCCAAAATGAGGTTCTGTCACGATCTTGAGTTCATCACGAGATTGCGATAGAGCTTCATCTTGGTCGTTATAGGAGCAGAAGCAGAACCAAATGTTACATTTCCTACAAGTTCAAAAGGAAAAGCCTGCCGCGTCGTGTGGCACCCCACATGGTCGGGAGTACTAGGGTCGGTCCGGCACGCCGTCAAGCTAGGGAATGCGTGTTGTCTAGCATTTTCACTGTCATGTGGGACCGCAGTTGAGCAAACCGACTATCCGATCAGCAAATCCCCACCCCACCCGCTGCGCATTGGCTGAGTTAGAATTAGAAGAGAGAAATGAGGAGGGAGAAGAGCATGGATGGCATTGTCCGATGGGACTCATGTTGATAGAGTAGGAGTACCATGTACTCGTTTGTACTCGTATGCACTACGACCTCTTATTGGGTGCGTGTGACCTATACCTGTCATCACTTTGCAGCTACGCTTCATAGTACATATTTTTTTCACGCATTTTTCCTACTTGCTGAGATGTACTGCTCGGCTCCGCGGTCGTCAGAAATATTTCTACATGCTTCCTTTCGCCGACATGTGAGACATAGAGCATCGGGGTCCACCTGCAAGCACTCGGGGCATCTCCAATGCTGAGCACCAACCGATAGGGAAGAGTCCTCAGACAGTAATGCGGCAGCGGGCCATCCAACCATGCCGGCGTACGAGTACATTTCAAACCGGACGAATTACATGCAAACCCCCCCGCAAAAGAATAAATAAATGAATTACTACATGCAAACTGGATGATTTTCATAGAAACCGGGGCACATTCATTACATTTTGGACATATTTCATTGAAAAAACGACCAGCCCTAAACCAGTCTAAGGGCCTCTTTGATTCCTAGGATACTGAAAATACAGGAATGGGGAAAGTATGGGACTGGAGTGCTAAATCCAATAGGATTAGCAAAGAGTGTTCAACGCCACAGGAAAAACAAAGGAATTGTCAAAAAAAGGTTGGAGAGGAGTAGGAGTACAACTAGCTAAGCTGCGACGATGCTCTTGCTCCGCTGATGGCGACGAACCCAGAGGGGGAGGAGGAAGCGGTGGTGTGTTTTTACATGGTAAGGCTGGATTGTAGTACATTGTTTTGTATCGCCATATCGCCTGTTGGTTCACTGGGCTGCCGTGTTTCGCACTCCTCTGACGTATACTAGTACTCTCTAGTGCTAAACTAGAGTATACCGCAAGGTTCTTTGCTCCTTATTATGTCGTCGGCAACAATTATTCTTCCTTTTGCCGACATGTGGGATAGCCAGCATCCGGGTCGACATGTCATGCACCAGATTAGAGTGGGGAACGGAATGGGAGCCTCACCCGGTCGTAGCGCCGCAGTAATAATGATTATAAATGAGCAGTCATATCACAAGGCCCCACCTTTCCTATAGTAATGAGTCGTCAAATCACATAGTCCCACTCTTCTAGTAGTAAGTTGAATCCGCTACTCCCTCATCCTCCTCGCCTCTCTGTCAAACCGACTAGGCGAAACTGTCGCTTGTACCACGCGGGAAAAGCCCCGCCCTCGACTTTTAAATATAATTTTGTATCGATTGATTGCGGCATGGAGCAAAACCAAAAGAAAAAGGTGGTACATGTATATAGCACACCCGTCGCGTTCACGTCGCACCCCCACGGTCGGTCCGGCACGCCGCTCGACGAATAGAACGCGAGTCGCGTTACTACTACTATAGTACTAGAAAAGAGAGACGAGCTATGGTAACATACGACTGAGTTACTTTTTTTAGGCAGGCTGAGTTACTACTAAGTACTACAGTACAGTAGAAAAGAGAGATTAAAAAGTCGAAACACCGGCTGTATAGTACTGTACAGTACCAATAAAATTCGAATCTATTTCGGTATGAATACAAATCTACTCCCCCACCCTAGGTAGCTAGGGCAACCTCCCTGCTCCACGCTTCATCGGTGATCCCGTGGATTCGCCCCTCCCCTCTTCCCGCCGCTCGGGCCACTGGTGGCGGGGAGGGGAATCCAGGTGCCTCCGCTCCAGTTAGTAGTTTACATTAGGGTTTTTTAGTCCATGCACGTGCAGCCCTCACTCGGATGGGGGCACTTCTCCTTTGAGTTTGTCTTTCGGGCTCCGATCCTCCACGAGTTTGTCCGTCTAGACATAGTGGATGGAACATGAGCGTATTGTCATGTGGCGAGATTAGGTGTCAAGTGCTTCGGGTAATTATAAGGGTTCAACGACGACAAGGGTGTGTTTTGGTAGGGTGTATGAAGGGTGCACGAGAGCAAAAGTTCCGTTCTCGACCCACTTTTGGGTGTTTGGTAGGGTATATGAAGGGTGCATGAGAGCAAAAGTTCCCTTCTCGACCCACTTTTGGGTGTTTGGTAGAGTGTATGAAGGGTGCATGAGTCCACGCTAGCTTAACACAAATACACTAGGAGCATGCATGAAGAGGGATGGTGAGATGAGCATGCACAAAGAGGGAACAACTATGCTGAGATGAGAATGCAACCAAACACACAATATGGCTCTACGGCTCTGGTCCTTATGGGCATCTGCACGAAGACTTCCCGTTTATCGTCAAAAAGGACAAGCCGACTCCCGTAGGACAGCAGCGATATCGATCGACACATCTTGTATGAGTTTGTCTTTTGAGCTCTGATCCTCATCGGGGCATAGTCGATGGAGCTCCAACATAGATTCATGTCATCTCCTTGGGGCGGTAAGGCGAGGTTTTCTTGTCGTGTGGCGAAATTTTGTGTTATATGAATTAGGTGCTTCACATTAATTATGACTACTATGGCTTCGGGTCGCCGCTCCTTAGGGGCAAGTGCACAAACACTTCCAGGCTGTCATCAACGAGGTCAAGCCGGCTCAGGTAGGATGGCGGCAATAGCGGTGCATTGGCGGCTCGTTGTGACGGTAGTAGGTCATTCGGTGGTCTCGGATGTGACGCCCCCGACTCGACCGTGCACTAATCATACACGCAAATGCGCACGATCAAGCCCAGAGACTCAAGGGAATATATCACAGCACAACTCTAGACACAAAATAAAATATTACAAGCTTTATATTACAAGCCAGGGGCCTCGAGGGCTCGAATACACAAGAGTCAGCGAAAGCATTAGTATATGAGTACAGACATAATTAGACAAGGTTGCCTTAAGAAGGCTGAGCAAAACAACGACAACTAGATCGAAGAGGCGCAGGCCTAGTACCTGGGAGCCTCCGAACTACTCCTGGTCGTCGGTGTCCATGTAGTAGTAAGCTCCGTCGGTGTGGTAGTAGTAGTCGTCGACGGGGTCGGCTGGCTCCGGGGCTCCATCCTCTGATCGCAGCAACCGGGTAGGGGAAAAGAGGTATCAAAGCAAACGTGAGTACTCATCCAAAGTACTCGCAAGGCTTACATCAGAACTATGCTAGATATGCATCGGTATCAAAAGAGGGGGCTGTATCTGTGGACTGGACTGCAGAAATGCCAGAATAGAGGGGAAGCTTAGACTATCGAAGACTATCATCTTGCAGCATCTTGCAGCATTAGAAGAGTGCAGATTAGCAGTATAATAAAGCAATAAGTAGGTAATAGCAATGCCCAGGGATCCTTCCTCGACTCCCTGCGAGAAAGCGATCCCGGAGCATTAAAGTAACACAAGTATCCAGTTCTAGTTGTAGTAGATCGGGATACTCTCTGAGCGTCCGTTACCGTGGACACGGCTATTCGAATAGATAACTTCCCTGCAGGGGTGCACCAACTTACCCAACACACTCGATTAACTACGGCCGGACACACTTTTATCCGGTCATGCCCGGCCTCAGCTGATCGACACACCGTAGTCCTACCTTGGCTCAGTAGAGAGGTCAGCACGCCGGTCTACATCCTAAGCGCTCATGGGTCTTGGGCCCATCACCCTTTGCACTCCTGCGCATTACGCGACTGGCCGGGGACCAGACCCACCTCCTTATACAAGCGCAGGCGATTACCGTCCACCCCAACAATCAGCGCACATCTCTGAACTGTGACATCTGAAGAGCTTTCAGGAGAATCGTACGACACTGACTACCCATAACTTATCCCGCGTGGTGGTTAGTGCGAAAAGGCTAGAGGCCTACTCAGATCATATATCCAAACCCATTAGTGCGTTGGGAGCTCGCGGTAACGATCAGTGATCATGTCGCCCTGTCTCACGGACTTACAGCAAGGGCCAGGCCCATCCCTCTCCTGGGGCGGTCTGCCTGCCCGGCCGTGCCGCATAATTATCTCGCGGGTACCCTCACGGTCAACCCGACTTCAACAACTCTCGCGGGTACCCCTCGGGGACGACCCAACTTCAACAAGGAACTGAGATAAAAGTCAAGGTATTCGTGTGTCCATAACATCAAGGGGGAAATCCGAGGAATCACCCTCGATGGATTCCTTCTCGATGTATCCGTCAAGGTGAACTTGGAGGAATCACCCTCAATGGGTTCACACTTGGGGTAGCACGACAGAGTCATCATCAGAGGTGGTGAATGAGAAATCAGCCTCTGTAATCCACAACCGATTAGCTACACTACAGAGATATCATGACGAGTGAGGTAAGAGGTGTCACCCTCGGCACTCGATAGTAGCTCTGCAGAGTCGTACAACTAAGGGGGCGTGCGGTGGTGTGCTCGGTCTCAGCATGTCGATCACATGGATCTAGTAATCGGTAGTAAAGCAAGGCAACAAGGACAAGGGTGTGGGGCCGCTGATGGATCACTAACCAGTCTATACTAAGCATATAGGACAACAGGTAAAGTATCAACAACAGGTTACAAAATCAGGCTATGCATCAGAATAGGAGCTATCAAACAATGGTAGCAAAATCTAATGCAAGCACAAGAGAGAAAGAATGGGCGAGATAGGAATGATCAAGGGGGTTTTGCTTTCCTGGAAGCTCTGCTGAAAGAGGCTGGGCGTCTGCGACGTAGTCGTACTCAGGGGCCGCCTCAGTCTCGGGGTCTACCGGAGAGAAGAGGGGGAGGAAACAAATAAATACAAAGCATACAAATGCAATCACAGAGCATGACATGGCAAAATCCAATGCATGGGTGACCTAATGCATCCCTAAACCATTTTAAACAATTTAGGAGTTAACTTGGAATTATTTACCGGAGGTCAAGCACTATTCATTTGCCAGAAACATGCCTAAAGTTACAGGTTCACCTACTTAGAGGGTTCTAACATGAATGCAGATGATATATTCGGATTCATTAGATTTTTCTGATCAACTTTCATATAGAAAACATTTTCATCTGAGCTACGGTTTATTTTCTACGAATTTCCAAAGTTTTAAAAGATTTCTGGAATTTATGGAATTAATCCAAATCCGAAAAGAAATGGGAAATTGGTAGGTGCACCCGGTGCAGTGCACCCAGCTGTGCACACAGAGGCTGACTAGTGGGGCCAATGGACTGGGTCAACAGCCCAGTCAGCAGAGGCTGACAGTGGGCCAGGGGTGCTGAGTCAGCGGGTCAGCGTTGACCCTTGACTGGTCAACTATGACAGGTGCGGCCTGGTGAACAGTGCCTTAGTTAAAATAACATCATTTAAATTAGCATGCGGGTCCCACTATCATAGACTCTAGGGGTTAGTTAGGGGAGTAATTAGAGGGTAATTAACCCCTTAACGATGGTGCCACATCATCATCACCGGCGGTTAGCCGTCGGCAACCAAAATTGCGGCGGAGGCCTTTGGGTTTCGCCCACAGGCGATCATTCAAAGCGCTAGAGGCTGCGTTTGACTCTTGGGAGTGTGCCGCGTCCAACGGTGCAAACGGGAGGCCAAGAGGTGGTCGGAGGTGGCCGGACAGTGAAGCTACGCGGCGGCCGGAGCTCGGGCATGCGAGAAAGGTAGCTACGGCGCACTAGGGGAAGCAAGGAGGAGTCGGGGCGGGCCGGAGGCTTACAGCGGGGCAGCAGAGTAGACTAGCGGGCTCAGGGAAGCACCGGAGATGAGGAAACGACGGCGGCGATCTCGGTTGCCTGAGGTAGAAGATTAGAACGCTGGCGACGATGGAGCGGCTTCCAGATCCGATCCAAGGTTGCAGGCGACGAGGCGTAGCACGGCACACCTTCCAGACAAGGTTTCGGCACTGGGGGGTGCCGGTGGCCGTAGGACCGCAACGGGCACGGCGGCGGCGGCGGCGGCGGGCGAGCGAGAGTGGCCAGGGGAGGCTAGGGTTCGTGGAAGGGAACGAGGGGCGTTCGGGGGTGATCTTGTCCCCTCCGGCTAACCACTCCATCGCCATGGCAGTGTGTGGACGGAGCGGCGCGCTCTCGGCCATGGCGAGCGCGATAGCGGGGCGGGAGCAGGTAGATTATGGGGGTAGCAGGCTGGGCCGGCTCGGGCATTAGGCCAGCGGCCAGGTAAGCCTTTGCCCTTTTTCCAGTTTCTATTTTGCCTTTTATTTAAAATAGAAACCGTGTAGGAATATTTTGAGCTGCCAAAACATTTTTGTAAAATGTGGGACCAGGCCACATAATTATTTTGTGAATTTTGGCACTGCCACAAAAAGTTTGAGGAGCAACTGAACCCAAATGAATTTTTCACAAATGAAATGGCATTTTAAATGCTGAAATGGCATTGTTTTAATTGCTATAGTCCATCTTAGCTTAGTGGTGATGTTGTTTTCCTTAACAATCAATTGTTATGGAATTTTTGCTAAATGATGAACTATTTTGCAGCAACTTTGGTGCAACTTCAAATTTCACTTGCAAATGGAATTTGAATTCAGTGAAGGAGTTTGAAATGAGATATGATTCCATAGTGATCAAGCATTGCAAAGCAAAGTAGCTTAGAATTAACATGGAGATCACTGTAGCTCATTTACACAGGGGTGTTACATCGGAATCTCGATGTAATTTTTTTTATGTTTGAGATGCTTTGTAGTACTCATGGTGAACTTTTTATAATAGATCTGGTTATTTTCACAAAAGGTTTGCATATGTTGTAGTATGTTCAAAAGCAGAACAAAGATCGATGGCCCTTTACATTTTCTCTGCAAACGCTAAGATCATGAGTTCAAACATTTGATTCCACTTTATGTTGAAAACAAATACAGTTCAAGTTCTAGCTAGCGATTCAGAATGTAAACCGTGCATGTGTTTATACGTATATCAAACAAAATGTATGGTATTCCCCCATTTAGATGGGAACTACAAAAGCCACGCATTACGGCAACTTCAAAGTACTGAGTTCATTGATGCAGTGTGGTCAAACGGTACCATCAATATCTCAAAGCCAAAAGAGTTCCAGCTTGTTTGTTCTCTCTCTATATATATTCACCCATGTGGTTGTTCAATGAATGGAGGGCCGGGGTCCACAAGTGAACAATACTACTAGTACGCCTGGATGCCGTGGAGTATTGTTCACTGTAGTATGTTAAATAGAGAGTTTATTTTCTTTAAGGTCACGTACACAAATTGAAACGATTGTCGTGGAGAGAAAAAGAAAATCACTCCACTATATATTTGGGCAGGAGCCTCAGCGCTTGCTTTACTAGGGTTGCTCTCTCCACTCTCTCACCCTCTCCAGATCTAAACAAGATAGCGGTGGCCACACTCTCTCTCTGTGCACCGCTGGTCATAGATCCGGCCAGATCCCCTCGGCCAGGGGAGGGGAGTAGGTGCATCGTTCACGCGGTCGTCGGCGGCTAGGGAGGAGACCCACAGCTGCCGGCGCATCCCGATCGGCTGCCCGTGCCATTCTCTCCGACACAGCGCCGGCTCGGGAGGGCCTCCGACCCCTTCTTCCTCCATGCCGTATTGTGGCCAGATCCGGCCTCCGGCTGCCCTCCTAGCCACATCCCGACGACCCTCAGGTATGACTTCCTTCGAAAACAACCTTGCTCTACTACCCCAGCTCCCCATGTGGCCGCACGTGGATCTTTTTCTACTTCCATCAGCTATTCCAAAGCCACCTTAATTTTTACTATTATTAGAGGTACAGCTACTAAATGCAGTCGAATATAGGACTTGGTTCAAACAGGGAAGAAAGGGGGAAAGGTGTAGCATGAATCTAGGACTTGATTCAAAGAGGAAATAGAAGGGGGGAAAGTTGTAGAGACTGGCAACCCAACCGATCTCTTGGTTCAAAAGGGAAATAAAGGGAAAATGCAGTACAAACTGGATAAGGAACAAATCTATTATTGGTGGAATAAGGAAAGAAAGTGGCAGCTGGGGGACAAGTCAACAGAGTATGTCCAGGATTAGATTTGCTGTCCTCACGTAGTAAAAGGTGCCTAAAGAGAACTAAATTTGGGACCATCCCAGATCTTGGTTGGATGTTTGTTTCTCGGGGTAACAAACTCGGCCTCACCACATTATGCCTCCTTGTAGGTACATGGTGCTGATGCGTCCACTGTCTGCATGCCCTTGTACCAACTTTTTGCTGTTGATAATGGAATGGCGCTTGTAAAATGAAGCAATCGCACTTTTAAAGTAAGGACATGTCTAACCAATGTTGTTGTTAATCTAATGCCTCTAGTAATATGATGCAATTAAACTATTTTACAAATGCTACTCTCCTGCTAGATTTCCCATTATGATAAGTAGGTTGCTTCTTTACGCTGGTGAATGTCCTGGTGTCCCCACTGTCCCATGCACTTATACCAACTATTTAGCTGTTGTTAATCAAATGTAGCTGGTAAAATGAAGCAATGCCACCATTGATGTAATGGCATATTTGACCAATGTCATTGTTGATCATAATGCTTCGAGTAATATGAAGCAATGCTGCCGTTTTAAAATTTCTACTGTCCTTGCATGATTGCCATGAAGATAGATGCTTCTTTTCATTTCGTGTATGTTTCATATCTTGTTATTGACCAGTAACTGTTTTCTTTCTATCTTTTTGTGCAGATAGGGATATCCATTTCACCTCGTTGCTATTGTGACCTTTTGGTGAACTGCACAAAACACTTTGTTTTTTTTTGAAGGAGTGTCTTGTGCAGTTCTACTAAAATGTCACATGGGTAATGTCTCTTGAATTTAGTGGAACTGCACAAAGGGTGATTGGAGTTCCTAACCTCTTCATCTAACTCTGCCGGTAATCTCGTGCAACAGTTTATTAACCTTTGCAAGATTAGCCATCACCGTCACCACAATGGCACTTGATTTTAGTGGAACTGCACAAAAGGATAAGCAAATTATAGTTGCACCTTCCATGAGCATGATATCCATCCTTGACGTTGCTCAATTTTAGTGCAACTAATGAAGGAGAAGCTGCCAGCTCATGGGACCAAGTACATCTTGCTAGCTGCATGATGCAAACATTGCTTCATCTTAGGTGAACTGCACAAAAAGGTCGCATGAATTGAATCATCCATGTTGGTGACTGGTGTCAACCCGTCTACAATGGCGTTGACTGCAGTTATGGTTCCCATGACTAGGTATGTTCCTTTTTGGTTGTTTTTGACTCTGCATTCAGCTAGTGATGTTGTGCTACCGTTTTTTGCACTGCCATGAGAAAGCAATAATGATATTGTTTTTGCATCTTAATGTAATGCCACTAATAATTTGAGGGAATGTTTTGGCACTGCTAGTGCCACTGATAAAATGAAGTAATAATACAGTTATAATAGAACTACTGTCTTATCTATCATCTCATTTCCAAATGTAGATAACTTGTTGAAGGCGTATCTGGGAGAATTGAGTCCATTTGCACTGCATCAACCACATAGCATGTGCACTGAACTAGTTGAGTCCATGAGGCATACCGTCGAGGTGGCGCAGGCCCCCTCTCTCCCTCGCAGCATGGCGAGCGCCATAATTTTAGTTGAACTACACAAAAAAAGTGATTGGAATGACTCAAGGCCCCTCCTTCTACTGCCACACTGAAGTTGTTGATAGATGTCAACGAATCGCCATCATGGCAAGATACGGGGACCTGAAGAACAACTTGATCTCACAAAGTCATCTCACACTGGTCAGTAATGTCCTTCATCCACATGATCGTGATTTGTCATACTGTGCTAGCGTTGTATTTTTTTTATATAAAGCTATTGTATCGCTATCTTTTTTCCCATTAATAAAATAAAGTTGCTACAACAAGTGCCACTATTATAGGAATCAAGATTTTTCATTATCTGTGCAAACAGGAATACTCAGCTACAGATGTTGGGATGGTCAAAGCATTCGCCTAGTTCTTGGTGACCCGCTTATGCAGATATTGGAAGTGGTAGTGCCACCAGTTATCCCGAAAATGTTCATCTGCCAATGTTGGACATGCGTGGCCATAAACGGGACTGGTTTCAATGTTTCAGCAAATCCTTGAATCAAATTGCTTACATGAAGCATCGATCGATTTTATTTATTTGTTAACATTCTCACAACGTTTTAGTTAAACAGTAACTATTGGCTCTGATCTGGGAATCATTGATATGCGTAGGCATCTTTGTTGTACTTATTATTTGAATCTTATTAGTTGGTTGTGAATCTTGCAAGATGTGAAACATGGCATGATGATGCAGAGGACAGCAACCCTAACAATCTGTTCAAACTTGGTAGTATTGTATGTCTGAAAGCGCGGCAAATGAGCTATTTGCGTGCGTCCTGAGAATAATAATTCTAATTGTTTTGCACGTTGATTTTATGGCACTAATAGAACGAGCCAATGCTTTGCTTGTTTAAAGAATAAAATTTAAGTAAAGCGACCACACTAACACTCGCTATTACACTGCCAATACCGACCCTATCGTGAACGGACGTGTGGACGGAATAGGTTTCTCGGCTTCCATGCTCGTTTAATGGAGGCGTTTGAATGGGTCGAGGGGGCATACAGCAGGCGAGGGAGGAAGTGGTAGTAACTGCTGTCGCCTGTACCCATTACGTTCACCGGCAATTGCAGTTCCCCAAGAGTGAAAAAATGAACTGCTGTCATTGCCTACTCCCTACGTTCACTGGCAACAGTTCCCCAAGATTGGAAAAACGAACTGCTGCTGTCACCCCTCTGTACCCCACTACATACCGATCCCCAGTGTAAATAAGGAGCCCTCTGTTGTCCATACCTCCCCATCGTCTTCATCTTCTCCCTGCCCCCAATCCCCACAAAACGAGAACCACCACCACAACTCTGTGTGAGAAGAGACTCCAATGGCGATCCGAGGGGTGAGCCTGCTGGATATGGACTCCAGCAAGGAGTTCACCTTTGAGTTCGCCGTTCAGACCCATGGCAGCACCAAGTTGAATGTGGTGCACACCAACGATCCGGACTTGGTGAAGCTCTGCGTCGCCAAGTTCAAGCAGTACGTACAGGACGAGAAGCACAAGGTCACGGGACTAGACCTTGTGCCCATCCATCCATCTCCTGACAGGGACAAGCGGATCGCCGTCGCCCAGGTATGCGTGTGGGACGATGTTCTAGTCTACCACTACTGTAGGGCCATCAGGGGTTCTGGAGCATTCGCCCATTTCATCGGCACCGCCGACTGCACCTTCACTACGGTGGAGAGCAGGAAGAATGCCACTGTGCATTACGATTCGGCCATCTGGTGCAAGAATCTTGTCGACATCCAGAAGCAATACAAGATCATCGGCAACGGGCAAGAGGAGGACTCCGTGGTTAAACTCGCTACAGCCATCATCAACCCTTGCTACACAAACATGAAAGAAGACGTGGATACACTGGACCTGAACACGTGGGAGGTACCTCTGAATCTAGCCTACATAACCTACGCGGCCAAGGATGCATACGCATGCTACGACATGTACAGGCGGATCTTGGACATGAGGGCGTGTCTGCTTCCCATGACCGAGGAGTACACGGACAGCCGCAGTGTCATGATGAAGCGTGCCAGGAAGATCTAGATGGTGTAGTTTGTCTGTTTAAGCACTTTATCATCTGTGTGTTTCATGCATTAGCCTATGTGTCGTAATTATCTGTTTTATCCATAATATTTCGTCTAAGAACCCATGAACCAGTTTGCTTTTTTTCTCGAGTGGCAATGAATCTGCTTGCTTATGTATGTAATAAGAGTACTAGTTCACCGGGCTGCCATGTTTCCTTTCTTTTTCGAGGTCGAGTAGGTATCAACTGGGCTGTGGCTGCCCAGCCGAGGTTTCTTTTCTTCGGACATCCATGTCCCATGACATGCTTATGGGGATCTAGCAGTTGTATCATTTTTTGTGCATTTTTTAAGTCTAAGTGCGGTTTTCTGTAGGTTGCACAGTCGTGTGTTTTGCCTAGATTATCAGATAACTCCACTCAGGGTGGTCATCTTTGATCATGAACGACGAGAACAAGTTAAGTTTGATACCTCTTACGTCAGTCCTTCTCGCAGCCATTAGATTGAAATCAAACGGCTGGTGTGCTTTGATTCTCCTTCCTCCCACCATATTCTCCTTCTCAGGTGGACCCAGCAGGTCTCGTACACAGACATCTGGGACCAACCACCTATCCATTTGTATTTCTTTATTTTGTTCAATCTTTCGTCCTCTCCCTATAGTGGCTGGCAGCGCTGCCGCGCAAGCCTTGACGACCCATCCTAGGCTATGTGTTGGGGATATTTCCCAGTGATGAAGACCCGGCAGGAAGATGACCCGGCCATTGAGCTGTAAGGCTCAGCGGGCTACCTTGCTGCTGGGCCTGGAGGATTTCTAGTGGGCGGCTTGACCAAGGCCTGTTGGAAAGAGGCAGGTTGGTGTGCGGGTCGGCTCGTGAAGAAGGACGATAAGGAAGATTACCTTGAAGGACAAGTTAGTAGTAGGATACGGGTTAAGATTACAACCCGGACTCTCATGTAACCTAGGGCTCGACCTGTTATATAAAGGGGAGCACCTAAGGCAGAAAGACTAAGTTGCAATCTCTCGAGAGCTAGGTTAGTGATTCCGCATCCCTATAATGGAGATCCAAAGCAATATAATCAAGTAGGACATAGGCTTTTACCTCCACCGTGAGGGGCCGAACCTGGGTAACCCCGTGTCTTCTCGTTTCTGATCAACCCCGTCAAGCTTCCACCTTCGTGCGATGGCCTCATCTCTAAGTCCTTTCACAAGGGCATCTGCCGTGCTAAAACCACGACAGTTGGCGCCCACCGTGGTGCCTACGCATGGTGCAGTTGAGTTCTTGGCGGGAGCCCTCCCAGGGTTTGGGAAGCATGTGGTCGGCCAGATGACGAAGAGCCGCCGAGGAAAGCTCTACATCAACGATTCCTACTGGGGCTCCGACGCCGACTCAATCGAGTACGGGTACCGGGTCCCCTTCGGCTAGATCCACACCTTCATCGGTGTTGTCGGCGAGCCGACCGCCGGTTTGGAAGCTGTCACAGGTGTCGAATCAGCCCTCCGCGCTGGACCCCCTCGGGTGAAACCCGGCCCGCCGCAAGCTGGCCGGAAGCATGTCTTCGTAGGGTTCACCCAAGGGGTGACCTTGTCGGAGAATTCCCTGTCCCAAGATGATACACTTGTTCAATCTGACGGCGAGTCCTCGATGGGAGAAACCGAGTCGATCCGTCCATTGTACGATGGGAGACTGGGGGGATGCACTGATGAAGCCCTCCCTGAAGCACTCGAGCCACCTCGGTTCACTGCGGTTTACATGGCAGGCAGGCAGGACCCGTCCCCCTTCGCGACCCGGCAGATCCAGCTGCAGGCAGAATCTTACCATCGCCGGCTCAGGAGGGGCCGGCGCGACCGCCACCGGCTCACAAAGGACCGGGGCGTAGGCGCTTGCGGAGCTGATGAACACCCTGGCGACTCTTCTGGCCAAGTCGGTGATAGTAGAGAACGCGGCAGCACGCAACGCAGATATCATGAAGTGCCGCGAGCAGATGACCAAGATCCAGGAGGATATCAATGCTGAAAATACTCGCATGGCAGAGGCCTAAGCCCGGCTTGTCGAGGAGACAAAGCACTTGGAAGAGGAAGCCCTCTATCTAAGCCGCCGGCAGGCTGAGTCTGAGTTTGTTCACCGGAGGCGGCATCAGAGCCGGCTTCCGGCCCAGATCAAGCCAACTCAGCTGTTCACTACGCCGAATGATCCGCAGGCCCCGGCGAACCCGGGGGCTGTTGTTGTGTCCCTTGGAGGGCCGGCTCCGCGGCAGCCGGCTCAGCACAGAGAGACGGTTCAGCATCAGACGCCGATTCCGCAGCAGTGACTACCACCTCGATGGTTCCAAACCCCAATTGGACACTATTCCAACCCGGTGGACAATGTCCTAGCGGCGACTCAGAACTTGGCGGCAATTCCGATCGAAGGGGATGGTCCAGCTCAGGTGGAGGCCAGGAACGCCATTGAGATGCTCAAGACAGCAGTGATGTAGCAGGAAAACTACTCCCATAGTCAGCACCGGCTTCACTTGACCCCTCATCAGAGCCGCACCGGAAGCCAACGCCCTGAGTCGCCGGCTATTTCCAGTAACGCACAATGCCGGAGGGCCGCACAGCCTTTGGTGGATCAGCCGCCTCCCAGGAACCCAAACGCGCAAGAGATTGTGGATACCGCTCGAGCTCTACAAGAACTGGAAGAGGAAAATGCGCGGGCAGTGTATAACCAGCCTATGGCGTAGGACCATCCCACCATAGCCCATGCAGCTGGTTGCCTTGGCGGCTTACCGAGTCGCGGGATTGGAACTCCCTGTCTAGTCCCGGCGTTGCGAGATGCACGAATGCCGCCAGATTTCAAGGGTCCTCGCAAGGTTCCTAATTACACAGCAGACCTGGAGCCGGCCTAGTGGATTGAGAGTTGTGAGCTAGCAATGGATCTGTCGGGAGCTAGTGAAGCTTAGGGCCCAGCGCAAACCTGGTTGAAAAACTTGCCGGCGAATTTCATCAACACCTGGCAGGAGTTGAAGGAGCGCTTCATCAAAAAAATTCAGGGGACCTACAAAAGGCCAACCACGATTGTTGACCTGGAACATTGTGTTCAGCGGGAGGATGAGTCGGCACACCACTAGTTTCGTTGGGTTGCAGAAGTCATTCATTCTTCAGATAGCATCACGACAGCTCAGGCGGTTCTTGTTCTGGAGCGGACTTGTAAATTTCAACCCCTGGTTCAGAAGTTAGGGCGGCTCAAGAGGAAGGTCCAAGACATGGACGCTCTTATGGACGTCTTAACCCGATATGCCGAGTTAGATAATACAAAGGATCCTACGTCTGATGATGAAAAATCTGGCAAGGGCAAGAAAAATGGTGGCAAGGGTCACCAGCAGACCAATGGCAATGGACTGGTCAATGCCGGCAACAAGTGTAAGGGTTATGAAGCCGGCTCCGATTTGGTAGCAAATACCAACACCGGTGGGAGTAACAAACGGCAAAACAACGGTGCCAGGAAGCCTTTCGCCAGCACTTTTGAAGAGGCCCTCAAAGGTCCATGTCCTAAACACAGCGTTGATGGCAAGCCGTCTGCCCACTCCTGGGAGAACTGTTACATTATGCAGGAATTCTCCAAGAGGGTGTTTCAGAATCATCACAATGGAGGCGGCAACGGTGGACACCCCGGTAACCTCACACCCGACAATCAGGGAGCCGGCTTCCAGGGAGCTGGCTCACAAGGACCCTTCGTAGGCCCTTCCAGGGAGCTTCCAGGGTTCTAGGGGAACCAAGGTCATAATGCCGGGTTTCAGGGGGCTGGCAACGCTGGAGGCAATAATCAATGCAACCAGAGCAATCATAATCAAGGCAGTCCGTCTAGTTTCCAGAGTAATCCAAAGCAATTGAATAACGGTCAGTATCACGTCTTTACCACCAGTACCTGCAAAAGGGACCGGAAGGTTCAGCGAAGAGCCGCCAACTTGGTTGAGCCGGCAGTCCCGTATTACCTCAACTGGTCGGAGCAGCCGGTCACCTGGAGTCGGGCGGATCATTCGGAGTTCATTGATCACCTGGGTCATCTAGCCTTGGTGGTGGCGCCACAGGTGGGCGGGTATATATTGACAAAGGTGCTTATGGATGGAGGCAGCAGCATCAATATACTTTACTATGATACTTTCCGACAGATGAATTTATCTGAGAAACAGCTCACCCCTTCAACCACAGTTTTCACGGCATCGTCCCTGGCAAGTTAGCTTATCCCATTGGCAGAATTTCTTTGGAGGTAGCCTTTGGTGATGAATATAATTACCGCTCAGAGTTCCTGTCCTTTGAAGTGGTAAAACATAACAGCCTCTATCATGCCCTCTTCGGTTGGCCGGCTTACGCGCGTTTCATGGTGCGCCCATGTTATATTTACCAGAAGTTAAAAATGCCGGGTCCAGAAGGAATGATTACGGTGCAAGGTAACCGGCGGGTTGCGCTGGAATGTGAAGAGGGAGATGCGGCATACGCAGAGAAGGCTTGTGCTGCCGAGGAATTGAAGTACTATATGGACAACGTTGACCCGGCTGACAGGACCTCCCTCAAGAAGCTGACGACCGAATCTAACCCCTTGCTCAAATTTTAAGTCGGCCAGAGATACAAAGCAAGTTGATTTTGTCCCAAGTGATTCTTTGGAGCAGTTCACTGTTGGGGCAAACATGGACCCTAAATAGTAAAGTGCGCTCATTGAGTTCATCCGTGAGAATCGGGACATCTTTGCATGGAAACCTTCTGACATGCCAGGTGTACCGAGAGAACTCGCTGAGCACTCCCTTAATGTGGATGCTAAGTTTAAACCTGTCCGACAGTACCTCCGTTGATTTAATGAAGAATGGCGGAAAGCTATTGGCAGAGAAGTGGCTCAACTCTTAGCTGCCGGGTTCATTGTGGAGGTGTTTCACCCTGAATGGCTGGCTAACCCGGTTCCTGTTCTGAAGAAAAAAGGGACTTGGCGAATGTGTGTGGATTACACGGATCTGAATAAGGCTTGTCCTAGCGATCCTTTTGCACTACCCCGTATTGACCAGATCATTGATGCTACGGCGGGCTGTGAGTCCTTTTGCTTTCTGGATGCTTATTCTGGTTATCACCAGATCAAGATGAAACAGGAGGACCAGGAGAAGACGGCATTCATTACACCATTTGGTGCTTTCTGCTACACGAACATGCTGTTTGGTCTAAAATGTGCACTAGCGACTTATCAGTGTTGTGTTCAGAATTGTTTCCACAAGCAGATTGGGCATAATGTTCAAGCGTATGTTGATGACATTGTGGTTAAATCTCGAAAGAAGGAGACCTTGTTGGATGATCTCAAGGAAACATTTGACAACCTTCATGTTTATCAGATGAAGCTTAACCCAGAAAAGTGTGTTTTTGATGTTCCTGCAGGGAAGTTACTGGGATTCCTCATTTCTGAGCGGCGGGTTACCTTTGAACGTGGGATTGAGGCCAACCCAGAAAAAATCAAAGTGATCACATCCCTGGGTAAGCCGGCCAATATCAATGCCGTCCAGAAGTTGGCTGGGCGGGTAGCGGCGTTGAGCCGGTTCATAAGCCGACTTGGGGAAAAGGCTATCCCACTGTACCAAATGCTTCGGAAATCGGATAATTTTGTTTGGAGCGATGCTACAGACTAGGCTTTTGAGCCCCTCAAGAAGCAGTTATCCTAGCCGCCCATCCTCGCTGCCCCTCAGGAGAAAGAACCCATGCTGCTATATATTGCAGCTAATAATAAAGCTGTCAGTGTTGTAATTGTTGTGGAGCGCAAGGAAGCACGCAAAGAATATCCAGTTCAGCGTCCGGTATATTATATCAGCGAGGTTTTAACAGAGTCCAAGTAGTGGTATCCGCATTGGCAGAAGCTAGTATATGGTGTGTTCATGGCAAGCCGGAAGTTGAAACACTATTTTCATGAGCACCCAATTATGGTGGTTAGTTCAGCACCCCTTGGCGACATCATTCAGAACAGATAAGTCACCGGCCGGGTTACAAAATGGGCGATTGAGCTAGGGCCACATCACCTCAAGTATATGCCGCGGACTGCTATTAAATCTCAAGCTTTGGTGGATTTCATCAATGACTGAACTGAATTGCAGGCTCCGGAGGAGAAGCCCGATACCACTTATTGGTCTATTCACTTTGATAGTTCAAGGCAATTGGAAGGCTCGGGGGCTGGAGTTGTGATACCTTCCCCACGAGGTGACAATTTTTTTTAAGTCTTGCGGCTTATGTTTCCTTGTACTAACAATGCATCTGAATATGAGGCCTTGTGTAACACACCAAGAGTGCTCCTTCCATATTTGTACTTCCCAACATTGCCATATATGGAGTTGTAATGATGTTCTTAATGGATGGGCGCTTCTCATGTTGTGTTTTTGCCTTTCTTTTCTCTTTGCATTTCATTTTCATATTATTTGTCATGTGCTTGCATCATCATATTCATTTATGTTGTTCATGAGCATTGCACCCATTGTTATGTTATGTTTATCATGTATGCATGAGGTGTGTCTTCATCTTCTTCTTGCCTCACCCAACCCTTGGGTTTCACCTATGCAAGCCATCTAACATCCCCTCTCTCTCAAGTCCCTTCTTTTCTCAAGTTATTCTTGATGCAATAATTCTGTCCCAAATTAATGTTCACCATATTTCTAAATTCTCTACTACATGTCCTTAAGCTCTCTGCCAAATTTCATCATTTTTGGAATTGGTTTGGTTGGGTTCAAAAATGGTGCAAGTTTGAATTAAATTCAAACTTGAATTATTTTACTACCTCTAAAAATTGCCAAACCAATTTATTCAAATACTACATTTTTCGTGGATTCCAGAGATATTTTCATATCTCTCACACCTCACTCCTATCCCCCTGTGCTTTTCTTCTTTTATTTCTGTTTGAGAAAAAAAAGAGAAAAAGAAAAGAAAAGCAGCAGCAGCACTCAGCCCAGCAGAGCAGCAGCAGAGCCCAGCGCACCTAGCCGGCCCATCAGCGGCGCAACAGCCCAGCTCACCTCCCCCGCGCGCCCCTCCTTTTTCTTTTCTCACCAACGCAGCCGCTCGCCCCCTGCTGTCTCTCTGCCACGTGGCCTACCCGGGCCCGCCTGCCAGCGACCTTGCTACAGCGCCCCATACCCACCTTTTCGTCTAGCTCTCGCGCTCGCCATGGGGACCGCGAGCCCGAGCATGTCGCCGCTCCGTTCCGTCGCCCTAGTCCCCTTTAAATCCCCTCTCCTTGTCCCTAACCCCACTAGGGTTTCCCTCTCCCATCTCGTCGTCGCCGCCAGGTGCGAGAGCCACCAGATCCGCTGTCTCGAGCCGCGCCCGTACGCATCTGAGAGGGCGTCCATGGCGCCGCCGTGACCGTCGTTCACCTCCGCCTCGCCAACCATGTCCCTCTTCTTCCCCGACGTCGACTACTTTCCCTCTGTCCTCTACAGCCCGCGGGATGCCAAGTTCGACGCCGTCCCCGTCGTCTTCTTCCGCTACGGCCGCCGCTCGTCTCCGGCCGTATTCGTCGCCGTCCGGCTTCTCCAAGCCCGTACGACTCCACCGCCATGATCTACGTGAGCACCGGCGCCGCCTAGTTCCTTTTTCCCCTTTGTTTGCACCCTCCTTCGCTGGTTGCCAAGCGAGCCACACCCGCCACCGTCGGGCCTCGTCTCCGGCGAGTGCCCCGACCTCCGTAGGCCTTCTGCGCGTGTCCTGCATGCTTGCCGTAGTCCGTTAGGCCGCCCTTGCCGCTCCGCAGTCGCTGCCGCGCCCCCTACCGTCCGACCCAAGCTCGTCGCCGCCGCCTCTATCCCTCGTCGCCGGCGTCGCCTCTGTCGGCGTCCGGTCGCGTCAGTCGCATGCGGGTGTGCGGAATCGACTGGCGGATTGATTTGACCCCTCCGCCGTGCCTTTTGCTCACCGGAGTCAACTCCGGTGAGTGCGCCGCCGTGCTCCAGTGACCACCGTTGAGATCCTGTATTTTCCTCTGTTCGCGCTCACCAGCCACCGCCACGTGGGACTGTGGGTCCCACAAGTCAGCCACACGCACGCGCTGCCCCACTGCCATACACACACATAACCGGGTCCCACATGTCAGCCTCCCTCTCTGTCGTTAGCCAGTTTCAGCATATTCCAAATCGGGCATGTTTCTTATTCTGGTGAGTTCCGTTTCTGGCAAGTTTCCAGATCCGGCGCTTTCCAAATCGGGTATATGCCAAATCTGGCATATAACTTATTTAAACTTCTGTCCTATATGTTTTTGTGGCATTTTGAGCATTTTGCATGTAGGAACATATGAGTGTAATATATGATTTTGGGGTAGAAAAATCCAACTAATCCATTGGTGGCATTAGATTTATCATTTGAGCAAGTTTGCATGCATGCCATTTTCACATAATATGCCATTTTGTCATTTTTGTGTGAATTATTGCATAGGTCATATGAGCACCTTGTCAACATGAGTTTGGAGCATTTTCATGTCTTCTTACTGCTAGTATTTTTCCTATGCCATTATATGCCATGATAGGAGTGCAACAAGCTTGTAAACATGCTTAATCACTCTTACTGTTTTGCACTGGTTAAAAACTGCTGTCATAGCTGTCTGTTATATAAACTTGCCTTGTTGCTTTGATGCTACCATCTAATCCATAGCTTTTCTGAGCATGATCAGTAAACATGTTTTGCTCTATGTTGTCAGTACTTTCATGCCATGCCAATTGTTGCCATGTTAAACTCTTGTAGCATAGATAAATGTTGCTCTAAATATGCCTAGTCAATGTAGCAGTTTTATGTCAACATTAAGTTGCAATTTTGTGAACTCATTTCTGATGAATCCATGCTTCATATGAATTTGTGCCAATGTAATGAAATGTTCTATGCCATGTGTACTGTAGCTGCATGTCAATTTCTTGCATTTTAGAGTTCTGTAGCATGCTATTTTGATGTGCGTAAAATGCCATGTTGCTGTTAACTGCAGTTTTGCATTGCATATTGTTTTGCACACCATTTGAGTTTCGTGCATCCGTTCCTCGTGATCTTTATATCGATTTCAATTGAAATCTTCCATTCTTTCCAGTGGCATACTTGGATTGCCAAGATTTTGCCCATATCCATCTTTTGCTTCACCGTTCACCTCTCGTTATCATTTCTGTCGTCCCGGTAGCACCGTTCCTTCATTCATGTCATGCTCGTAATTTTACCATGCCTTGCATGCATCATTTTGTTTGTGCATCAATGCCATGATTGTTTGTTTATTTCAGTGCTTCTTCTTTCTTTTGGGTAGTTCGGGGAGACGAGTCCAAGTTCGAGGAACCGGTTGAGAACGTGTTCGAGGAGCAGTCTTACTATCCTACCGAAGAGACTTCAGGCAAGATGATCATTACCCTTGATAACACTACTATATTTGCTTGCTAGTTGTCTCGTTGCTATCGCTATGTCACGCTTCCTACCACATACATGTCAGCCTCCCATATGCCATGATACAGCCTCTAACCACCCTACCCAGCAAACTGTTGTTTGGCTATGTTATCGCGTTGCTCAGCCCCTCTTATAGCGTTGCTAGTTGCAGGTGCAGTGCAGGTTGTTCCATGTTGGGACATGGATATGTTGGGATATCACAATATCTCTTATTTAATTAATGCATCTATATACTTGGTTGTGTGTGGAAGGATCGGCCTTTTGCCTACTGTTTTATTCCACTTATGCCGCCTTAGTTTCCGTAATACCGGTGTTATGATCCTTGATTAGCATTCCTAACATGCTCAGGGGAATGGGACCCTCTTGATAGTTCGCTTTGAATAACCGCTTCCAGCAAGGTCCAACTTTGGTTTTACCATTTGCCTAATAACAACTAAAACTTGCATAGGGAGTAATTAACCCGAGGATTCTTAATCAACAACCCCGGGCCAGTGCTCCTCAGGAGTGTTGGTCCGAAATGGGCAGACTGTGGGGCCACCTTGGGGAAACTCAAGGTTTGGTTTTTCCTCGTAGGCTGACCTATCCGATCGTGGCCTGAGACGAGATACGCGCGGCTCCGATAAGGGTGTCGGCACGTTGGGAGGTCTTGCTGGACTTGTGTTACCATTATCAAAATGTCTTGTGCACCGGGATTCCGAGGATACTTCGGGCTATCTCGAGGTTGAGGTTTTTCCACCGCAGCTTGTGTTGGTCTATGATGGACCAGGTTGGAACACCCCTGCAGGGTTAAATCTTACGCGAAGCCGTGCCCGCGGTTATGTGGCGACTTGGATATGTTTAACCTCCGGTTGTAGAGAACTTGACACTAATTCTAATAAAATACACCAACTGTGTGCGTAACCGTGATGGTCTCTTTTCGAGTAAGTTCGGGAAGAGAACACGGTGGGGTTATGTTTGAACCATAAGTAGGTGTTCAGGATCACTTCTTGATCATATTAAACTTGCGACCGTTATGCGTAGTATGGTCATCTTAATTCTTGTACTCGTAAGTTAGCCACTTAAACATGCTTAGTGCTTGCCGCAACCTCACTACATTACCCCTTCCATTCCTATAAGCTTAAATAGTTTTGTTACCTTGGGTGATGAGATTGCTGAGTCCCTGTGGCTCACAGATTACAACATAACTCCAGCTGCAGGTACGCTTGAGACAGACACAGGTGAGCCCGAGATGCTCCATTGGGAGTATGATGATGAGCGTGGACGTATGTACGTCACGATGCCAGACGATCAGTAGTGGGCCCTAGTCGGTTGATCCGGGGATAATAGCAGGGTGGTGTTTTCTCGTTTGATTTCGTCCGTAGTCGGACCCTGTCTTTCTTTTGGATGATTGTATGATGATTATGATATAGTTATGCTGTAGCATGTGGCGAGTGTAAGCCTTTATCTAGTATTCTCACCTGTTCATTTGGTTGTATGTATTTGAGTATCACCTTGCTATGCGATCCAAAATGGGGTTCTGCCATGATCTCGACTTCATCTCGAGATTGCGATAGAGCCTCATCTTGGGCATTACAAGTTGGTAATCAGAGCCATACCGACTATAGGAGCCCCTTGATTGATCGAACCGTTGACGAGAATAGAAGAAAAACTATTTCGAGTCCTAGTTATATATCGGAGAGTAGGAATTCTTTTTATTTCTTATCCCCTTCGTCGCTCTGGTGAGGAATTGTGGCATAGCTGTTTTATTCTACTACCTCTTCTCACTCAATCTTTTTTTGGGATCACACGGGTATTGTTGGAATGGTTGCGATATCGGTGTGACGTGACTCTGTTCTTGGTGCCTCCTAACCTTATGGATTGGACCCGGGGAGTTGAGCTCCAAGGGGTTTTGTCACACTCGCTATCGTTTCGGTTCCGGAATACCAGAGGACGCCGACATCGAAACGCTTCTATACTTTTTGTGGTGGCAAATAGTGCCGTGACTTTTCCCTAGTACTGGAGGAGATAGCTCGGATGATCCACCATGGCAAGTATCGCTGTGTTTTCGAAGGTCTAAGGTAGACGAATTTCCGAAGTTTCTCGGTCGTGTGTTGAGGGTTGCGGATGCGGTTGCAGCTGACTAGGTTGTTGTTTGATGAGTAGGTTCCTGGATGTTTGATGAGTAGGTTCCTGGATCCGCAACCTGATCTCATAACCAAGAAGTTTCGGGAGTTCCTAGTGAAAGCACATTTGCTCCCTTGGTGGTTTTGGTAATTTATGCCAACATACATGTTGTTGGACTAGTGCTTTTATCTAGTGAATTTCAGACAAGTTCAACAATGGCGTGGCAGGGACAAGAGGACGTGGAACCCCTTCAAAATTCTAAGGACAAGGATTGGCAAAAGATCAAGACTCTACTTTTTTGGTTTAGTGATCCAAGATCACATTGAGTCCATAGGAAAGCCAATACTATTATAAGGGGATGAGGTGTTGCTTAATGGTCTTTTTGCTCAAGTGCTTGGTGACAGTACTCCTAAACCCTCAACCACTCTCTCTAACCAAATATGTCCAAAACCTACATTCCAAATCGGATAAACCGAAATGGATCTCGGTCCCACCGAGATGGCCTTGCCAAATCTCTGTAATCGTTTGCACTTACTTCGGTCTCACCGAGTTTTGCAAATCGGTCTCACCGAGATGGCTTGCCAACTCTCTGTTGCCTTATTGCTTCACTTCGGTCCTACCGAGTTGATGCAATCGGTGCCACGGAGATGAGGTTTTCCCTAGCCATTGCACTTCGGTCCATCCGAGTTGTTCATATCGGTCCCACCGAGATTCCTAAAGTTCATATCTTTTACACAGTTCGGTGCTACCGAGATTATCGTTTCGGTGCCACCGAGTTGGGTCAAAAGTGTGTAACGGTTGGATTTTGTGTGGAGGCTATATATACCCCTCCACCACATCCTTCTCAGTAAGGAGAGCCATCAGAACGTGCCTACACTTCCACCATACATTTTCTGAGAGACAACCACCTACTCATGTGTTGAGATCAAGCTATTCCATTCCTACCATTTGAACCTTGATCTCTAGCCTTTCCCAAGTTGCTTTCCACTCAAATCCTTCTTCCACCATATCCAAATCCATGAGGAGTTGTTTGAGTGCTGGGAAGACTATCATTTGAAGCACAAGAGCAAGGAGTTCATCAACAACACACCGTCTATTACCTTTTGGAGAGTGGTGTCTCCTAGATTGGTTAGGTGTCACTTGGGAGCCTCCAACATGATGTGGAGTTGAACCAAGGAGTTTGTAAGGGCAAGGAGATCGCCTACATCGTGAAGATCTACCCCGAGTGAGGCTAGTCCTTCGTGGACGTAAGCCATGGTGGAATAGACAAGGTTGCTTCTTCGTGGACCCTTCGTGGGTGGAGCCCTCCGTGGACTCGCACAACCATTACCCTTCGTGGGTTGAAGTCTCCATTAACGTGGACGTACGATAGCACCACCTATCGGAACCACGCCAAAAACCACCGTGTCTTCATTGTGTTTGATCTTCCATACTCTACCCCTTTACTCTCCGCACTCTTGCATGCTTTACTATTTCCGCTGCCCAATCTCTAGATATGCATGTGTAGAAAGTATTGGAGTGATCTTAACTTGTGCCAAAATCTGCCTAAATTCCAAGAGAAATTCAAAACTGCACCTTTGGCCGGTTAGGAGTCTATTCACCCCCCTCTAGACCTATCTCCTTGATCCCACAATTGGTATCAGAGACTTGGTCACCATTGCCTTGGTTTCATCACCATTGGAGGGAGATGGATGTGTCTACGTTGGGGAGTCTTAGACGTAGAGTGCCTATTCTCGATGGGGAGTATTACAACTTTTGGAAGGATGAAATGCTTGACATCTTTGATGAATTTAACTTGAGCAAGTATATTCATAATCCTTATGTGCCCCCTTTTGATACCTTGCATCCTACCCATGAAGAGGAAATTAACATGCTTCGTAATCTTAGAACCATCAATCTTATCATTAGAGGAGTACCTAAGGTTGTGCTTGGCTGTATGCGAAACTTTGCATGTGCTTATACTCTATGGCATGATTTAGAAAAGCGATATCCTAATTACTCCTTAAAAAGTCTCGATAAGATTCTTCATAAGGCTGTTGCTTTTCACAAGATGAGTCCTAGTGATCCTAAGTTTGATGATTGCTTGTTTGAGCTTCGTGATCTCATGCGTGCCAAAGGAGATGTTAGAACTATTAGCAACATTATCATGGAAACCGTTAGAATCCATAAACTTGAACATTGTCATGATCATGAAACTAATGAATCTATTGCCCTTTGTGAGGATCACATGCATGATGATGATGATGTTGAGCATGGCTATTATGATGAAGACGAAGACTTTGATATTGAATTTGAGAAGACCATGAGGAATCTCAGTCTTATGGCAAATCTTTGAGATTATATGGCCGGAGGAAAAGAGTGGATTTTTGACAGTGGTTGTACCGATCACATGACCGGAGATAGAGACATGTTTCGTGAGCTTACTAAAAATGATGGTCCACGCAACTATGTGACTTTTGGAGACAACTCCAAGGGTAAGGTACTTGGCCTTGGTACGGTGGCCATATCCAATGATAGCTCCATACAAAATGTTATTCTTGTTGAATCTCTTGGTTACAATCTTCTTTCCGTATCTAGACTAGCCGATTTTGGTTTCAATGTTCTATTTACCAAAGTAGATTGCCAAGTGTTTTGCCAAGATAATAATAATATGGTCTTTACCGGCATTCGTAGAGGTGATTTATACATTGTTGATTTCACTAAGAGAGCTCAACCTCGTACTTGTTTAATTGCTAAATCTTCTAAAGGTTGGTTATGGCATAGAAGACTTGGACATGTTGGTATGCGTAACCTTGATAAACTTGTCAAAGGAGATCACATTCTTGGAGTGAAAGATGTTATATTTGACAAAGATCGACTTTGTAGTGCTTGCCAAGCAGGAAAACAAGTTGGAGGAAGCCATCCCGTAAAGAACATTATGACCACAAGAAGACCACTCGAGCTACTTCATATGGATCTTTTTGGTCCCAACTCCTATAAGAGTCTTGGTGGTAACTCTTTCGGTTTGGTCATTGTTGATAATTTTTCCAGATTTACGTGGGTGTTCTTTCTTGATGACAAATCGCAGGTACAAAAGATCTTCAATAACTTCGCAAGAAAGGCTCAAAATCTATTTGAAGTAAAGATCAAGAAGGTTCGGAGTGACAATGGAACGGAGTTCAAGAACACGAATGTGGACACCTTTCTTGATGAGGAGGGTATTTCATATGAGTTCTCGGCTACGTACACACCTCAACAAAATGGAGTTGTTGAGAGGAAGAACCGGACACTTATTGAGATGGCAAGAACAATGCTTGATGAATACAAGACGTCAAGACATTTTTGGGCGGAAGCGGTTGAAACAACTTGTCATGCAACAAATCGACTTTACCTTCACAAGCTTCTTGGCAAAACGGCATATGAACTGCTCACCGGTAACAAACCACAAGTTGGATACTTTTGAGTATTTGGCTCAAAATGTTACATTCTTGATGAGCATCGTCGTTCAAAATTTGCTCCTAAATCTCATGAAGGTTTCCTACTTGGTTATGGATCAAACTGTCACACTTACCGTGTCTACAACAACTTCACTCGAAAAGTTGAAGAGACGGTAGATGTGAAGTTTGATGAGACTAACGACTCGCAAGTCGAGCAATTGCCACTTGATGTAGGAGATCAAGAACCATCGGAAGCAATCAAAGACTTGCCCATTGGCAAGATTCGCCCCGTGGAAGTAAAGAAGAGTACCTTGTCTATTCAAGTGGAAGCCCCAACTTCACATCAAGGTGAACGACAAGTTGATATGGAGGCATCCACAAGTGGAACACGTCAAGACGATGGGAATGAGGAAGTGCAACAAGATGATCCACCTCAACCTCCTTCTCCACCTCCACAAGCGAACAACGACAACATCAACGAAGAAGAAGATGATGATGAGGAAGCCTCACCACAACCCAAGAAAAAGCTACCTCGAGTTAGAGCAAGAATCGACAAGGATCATCCCGTCGAACAAATACTTGGAGATATCCAAACCGGGAGAATCACTCGCTCTAAATCTCGTTTAGCTAACTTTTGTGAGCATTACTCATTTATCTCTAGTGTTGAACCCTTTAAGGTAGAAGATGCTCTCAAGGACCCCGATTGGGTGAATGCAATGCACGAAGAGCTACACAACTTTGAGAGGAACCAAGTTTGGACATTGGTCGAGAAGCCTAAGGAAGAGCAAAACATCATTGGAACCAAATGGGTGTTTCGGAATAAGCAAGATGAAGATGGACAAGTTGTACACAATAAGGCTCGTCTCGTAGCACAAGGTTACACACAAGTCGAAGGTATGGACTATGGTGAGACCTATGCCCCCGTTGCAAGACTTGAATCCATTCGCATTTTACTTGCTTATGCCAATCACCATGATATCACTCTTTACCAAATAGATATTAAAAGTGCCTTCTTAAATGGTGAAATTGAGGACGAATTGTATGTTAAACAACCTCCCGGCTTTGAGAATCCCAAGAAACCTAATCATGTGTACAAACTTTGTAAAGCTCTTTATGGTCTTAAACAAGCCCCTAGAGCTTGGTACAAATGCTTGACAAAGTTTCTCATTGAAAAAGGTTTTGAAATTGGGAAGATTGATTCAACTTTGTTCACTAAGAGGGTTAATGGAGAATTATTTGTATGCCAAATTTATGTTGATGATATTATCTTTGGATCTACTAACCCCTCTTTTAGTGAAAGTTTGGAAGGTTGATGTCCGAAAAGTTCGAGATGTCTATGATGTGTGAACTAAAATTCTTTCTTGGTTTGCAAATCAAGCAAACTAGGGAAGGTACCTTTGTCTCTCAAACAAAGTATACCAAGGACTTATTCAAGAAGTTCAACATGCAAGAGAGTAAAGGTATGAAAACTCCTATGCCCACGAGTGGACATCTTGACTTGGCCAAGGATGGCAAACCTGTTGATCAAAAGGTTTATCGATCTATGATTGGTTCATTACTATATCTATGTGCCTCCCGACCCGACTTTATGCTAAGTGTGTGCATGTGTGCACGATACCAAGCGGCACCAAAAGAGTGTCATCTTAAGGCGGTGAAAAGAATTGTGAGATACTTGATACATACACCAAACTTTGGCATATGGTACCCCAAGGATCTTCTTTCAATCTTGTTGGCTACTCCGATTCGGACTATGCCGGAGACAAGGTTGACAGAAAATCCACTTCGGGTACATGTCAATTTCTTGGTAGATCTCTTGTGTCTTGGTCCTCCAAGAAACAAAATTCCGTATCTCTATCTACTGCCGAAGCGGAATACATTGCCGCGGGATCATGTTGTGCTCAATTACTATGGATGACACAAACTCTTAAAGACTATGGTGTGCATGTGAGACATGTACCATTACTATGTGACAATGAGAGTGCTATTAAGATAGCACACAATCCCGTGCAACATTCTCGAACTAAGCATATTGAGGTTCGTCACCATTTTATTCGAGATCATGTTGAGAAAGGTGATATTGACCTTTAACATGTTCGTACCGACAAACAATTGGCGGACATATTTACCAAACCCCTTGATGAAAAAGTGTTTTGTGACTTGAGAAGTGAGTTGAACATTATTGATGCTTCAAACGTGAACTAGAGGTTCATGTGGGTGCATACAAGGGCATGAGCTTTCTTGACTAATCCATGATATCTTTCATGATCATCTTATATCTTGGACATTTTGCTCCCTTGTATTGTATCTAACCTGTTGTAGGTACTTGGACAAGCTTCAAGTCACAATATTGCATCTCACTCTTATCTTGAGCAATCTTGTATAACCCAAGTATCAACAATGGATGGTGGAACAAGGAACAAGACAACCTAAACATATCCTTTGATAAACTTTTGAGTTATGCTTCATTCTTGTCATTTTGGATATACAAGTTGTTCCTTGCAAAGCTAACCCATGTAGGAAGATGAACTACAAAAGATAGGATCGCTCCCAACTTCAACTCATGAGCATCTACATCAAGTTCAACTACATGATGTACACCACCACAAAATCCCAATGTAAGTGCTCACATCTTAGAGAAGCTTTACTCAAAGACATGAGCCAAAGCAACTCAACAAGATGTGAATACATTGAAATGCTTAAAGGAAAAATGGCAACACCATTTTTGAGCTTAAATGATGAGTATGACCTATGATCAAGTGTTCTCACTTGACTCCTAAGTCAATATACTCTAACATAGGTGACCTAGTCGCTGACCCATCTAGATGAAGTTCTCTAGTGAAAAAAAAACTTCATCTAGACGTTTCCTTGCTTCTTTTCTGTGTGTCTTGTCTTTAGTTAGATTCGCAGTTAATTCATTGCAAATCCTTGTGAGAATTCCATTGCCTAGTTAGCTGAGTTAACAAAAAACTTCCATTGCATCAAACTCAGTCCCATCGAATTGACTCAACTCGGTGTCACCGATTTTGGCTGCCCTAAGGAATTTTCTGTCAAATTTCTCCTGAGATTTTCTGCTCCAGCTCCACTCAATGATTCTTATCCTCTACTTGAATCTAGACGTGTTTCTCAAGGACCAAACCCACTTATTCAATAACCTTGAAGTCCCTTCTTGGAAATTGATGTCAAAGGGGGATAGAGGAATACATCAAAGCTTATCACTACAAAAGAGATGCACCTTACAAGAGGAGAGAATGTTAATGTTACATGTTTCTAAGAGGGGAAAAACATGATTAGTTTATTCTTTGGTTGTTCTAGTTTTCTCACCCTACCTACTCCCAATATCCAATGTCAGATTCAGGGGGAGAGGAAGTTCTTTAAGGATAGACAACTATTTCCTTTGGGGACATGTCTGCTTCAAAGAAGTATTCACCTAGTGATACTCTCTTCTACATGTCATCCCAATCTTGGTTTCTTGTTGATCTTTTTTTTTCTTGAAAGAAATTCTCTTGTGTTATCTAACCCTGTTTTCTCAAGTGTATTTCTTCAGGTACTTGATCAAGAACTTCAAGGTAAGTAAATGCATCAAACTCATGTGCATGATTGACCTCTTGCTAGTATATATTGTTTGCAAGAAGACAATCATGGACACGTGGATACCTAAATGCTATATATATATATATTGCTCTGATGCATTTAGCCAAGATACATGTTGCATGTATATCTCCCATGTGATATCATCATTCTATATGCACATCTTCAGGGGGGGTTCATACATGTTACATGTTTCCTTCAAAGCTTTCATACATACCTCTACTATATCTGTATTTGAAGCTTTGATGTATGTTGTCATCAATTACCAAAAAGGGAGAGATTGAAAGCACATTTGATCCCTTGGTGGTTTTGGTAATTTACGCCAACATACATGTTGTCGGACTAATGCTTTTATCTAGTGAATTTCAGACAAGTTCAACAATGGCGTGGCAGGGACAAGAGGACGTGGAACCCTTTCAAAATGCTAAGGACAAGGATTGGCAAAAGATCAAGACTCTACTTTTTTGGTTTAGTGATCCAAGATCACATTGAGTCCATAGGAAAGCCAATACTATTAAAACGGGATGAGGCGTTGCTTAATGGTCTTTTTGCTCAAGTGCTTGGTGACAGTACTCCTAAACCCTCAATCACTCTCTCTAACCAAATATGTCCAAAACCTACATTCCAAATCGGATCCACCGAAATGGATCTCGGTCCCACCGAGATGGCCTTACCAACTCTCTGTAATCGTTTGCACCTACTTCGGTCTCACCGAGTTTTGCAAATCGGTCTCACCGAGATGGCTTGCCAACTCTCTGTTGCCTTATTGCTTCACTTCGGTCCTACCGAGTTGATGCAATCGGTGCCACCGAGATGAGGTTTGCCCTAGCCATTGCACTTCGCTCCATCCGAGTTGTTCATATCGGTTCCACCGAGATTCCTAAAGTTCATATCTTTTACACAGTTCGGTGCTACCGAGATTATCGTTTTGGTGCCACCGAGTTGGGTCAAAAGTGTGTAACGGTTGGATTTTGTGTGGAGGCTATATATACCCCTCCACCACATCCTTCTTAGTAAGGAGAGCCATCAGAACGTGCCTACACTTCCACCATACATTTTCTGAGAGAGAACCACCTACTCATGTGTTGAGATCAATCTATTCCATTCCTACCATTTGAACCTTGATCTCTAGCCTTTCCCAAGTTGCTTTCCACTCAAATCCTTCTTCCACCATATCCAAATCTGTGAGGAGTTGTTTGAGTGCTGGGAAGACTATCATTTGAAGCACAAGAGCAAGGAGTTCATCTATAACACACTGTCTATTACCTTTTGGAGAGTGGTGTCTCCTAGATTGGTTAGGTGTCACTTGGGAGCCTCCAACATGAAGTGGACTTGAACCAAGGAGTTTGTAAGGGCAAGGAGATCGCCTACTTCGTGAAGATCTACCCCGAGTGAGGCTAGTCCTTCGTGGACGTAAGCCATGGTCGAATAGACAAGGTTGCTTCTTCGTGGACCCTTCGTGGGTGGAGCCCTCCGTGGACTCGCGCAGCCGTTACCCTTCGTGGGTTGAAGTCTCCATCAACGTGGACGTACGATAGCACCACCTATCAGAACCACGCCAAAACGCACCGTGTCTTCATTGCGTTTGATCTTCCATACTCTACCCTTTTACTTTCCGCACTCTTGCATGCTTTACTATTTCCGCTGCCCAATCTCTAGATATGCATGTGTAGAAAGTATTGGAGTGATCTTAACTTGTGCCAAAATCTGCCTAAATTCCAAGAGAAATTAAAAACTGCACCTTTGGCCGGTTAGGAGTCTATTCACCCCCCCTCTAGACCTATCTCCTCGATCCCACACCTAGGGGAACTCAAGTATCACCTAGGATATCTTTCCAACAGACACATGATAAGATATGGGGTCTATCATATGTTTGTTTCCTTCTCCGTTACCTTGTGCATTATTGTAACATTCTTTCCAAGTGGCTTCTCAATCTTTGGTGTATCATATATCTTTCGGATTCCATTCGTTCATATCTGTTCGGATGCTAGCTTGTGAAGAATTCTGTTGCAATATCTATCTGATGATTCAGCTTTTCAATTGTCTCATTGAAGATTCTAACGGTTGTTTCCATCTTCAGGATGGCTCCTGCAACCCGTGGGAATCCGACCTATGATGGGGAGCAGTCAGAACCTCCACCGCCACCTCCTCCTCCACCTCCGCCACCTGAGGCATGGCAAGCTTTGATGGCAGCAACCAATGCCAATACTCAGATGCTGCTCCAGTTTCTGCAAGAGCGGAATCAAGGGTATCAAGGCAATCAAGGCCAACGCAACTTCAACAATCAACCTCAATATGCAACACTCAGCCATTTTCTCAGCAACCAGCCCAAGTCCTTCAGTTCGTGCACTCAACCTCTCGATGCTGACGATTGGTTACTGGATATCAACAAACTGAGTGCACTTGTTGGGATTCAGCTCAATCCCAAGTCTGCAAGAGTGAACATGATGAATTCAGCTCAAGCAGAGGAGTCTTCTGAAGTGATCATGGGTAATCTCTTGGTTAACTCTATTCCGGCTAAATTTCTTTTCGATTCTGGTGCATCGCATTATTTCATGTCAACACCGTTCTTTACCAAGCATGACATCACTTCGGCATATCTGGGAAAACCTTTAGAAGTGGTATCTCTGGGTAAACACATGAGTTCTCGTTTGGTGGCTCCGGATGTCAATATTAAGATGGGCAATTATTCTTTTCTGGCTGATCCAATTGTCCTTGGAAATTCTGATATTGATCTTATTTTCGGCATGAATTGGCTTTCTAAGCACAATGCTTCTCTTGATTGTGCGGCCAAGGAAGTTAAATTGACTCATCCTTCTGAAGAGGTCATTATCTTTGCTGCTCCTGATGATACTATTCGGTTATTCTCCCTCAATGAGAAAGGCGAGATTAATGCCATAACTCAAATTCCAATGGTATGTGAATATGAGGATGTTTTTCCAGAAGAGTTGCCAGGAGTGTCTCCTCACCGGCTTGTTGAGTTTGTCATTGAGCTCGAGCCCAGCACAGAACCCGTATGCAAACGCCCCTACAAGCTTGGGCCAGAAGAGCTGAAAGAATTGAAGAGACAGCTCGATGAACAAGAGCGTCTGGGATTGATCAGAACAAGTTCATCTCCTTGGGGTTGTGGAGTTCTCTTTGTCAAGAAGAAAGATGGCACGGAAAGACTTTGCGTTGATTACCGCCCATTTAATAAGAAGACAATCAAGAATAAATATCCACATCCCAATATCAATGAGTTGTTCAAGCAACTCAAAGCTGCAAAGGTGTTCTCAAAGATCGATCTTCGGATGGGATATCACCAAATCCGTATTTGCGAAGAAGACATTCCCAAAACAGCTTTCAGGACGAGCTTTGGTTCTTATGAATACACAGTCATGTCCTTCGGCCTTGCAAATGCACCTCCTACTTTCTCTCGTGTGATGAACTATGTGTTCAATCCATACACCAATGAGTTTGTTCTTGTCTATCTCGATGACATCCTGGTTTTCTCCAAGACTGAAGAGGATCATGCAAAGCATTTGCGCTTGGTACTTGATAAGCTCAGAGACCATCGGTTCTATGCAAAGTTCTCTAAATGTGAATTCTGGCTTGATGAAGTTCTTTACCTCAGTCACATTATCTCTGCCAAGGGCATCTCGGTAAATCCTAAAAAGGTTGAAGCCATTGTCAACTGGCAGCCTCCTCAAAATGTCAAGCAATTTCAAAGCTTTCTCGGGCTTGCAAGTTATTGCAGAAGATTTGTGGAGAACTTCTCCAAGATTGCCAAGCCTTTGTCTAACCTCCTCTAGAAGAATGTCAAATATTCTTGGACTCCTGAGTGTGATGTTGCGTTCAAGACACTCAAAGAGAAGCTCATAACTGCTCCAGTCCTCACTCCTCCAGATGAATCCAAGCCCTACCAAGTGTTCTGTGATGCTTCTCTGCAAGGTCTCGGTGGAGTACTAATGCAAGAGAAGAAAGTGGTGGCTTATACCTCTCGGCAGTTGAAGCCGAACGATAGGAACTATCCTACTCATGACTTGGAGTTGGTAGCCGTCGTCCATGCCTTAATCACATGGAGAGATCTCTTGTTCGGCAGGCAGGTGGACATTTTCACCGATCACAAGAGCCTCAAGTACATATTCACTCAGCCCAACCTTAATCTCTGTCAGACCCGATGGGTGGAGATGATTCAGGAGTACAACCCGAGCATTGAATACACTCCAGGCAAGGCTAATGTTATCGCGGATGCTTTGAGCAGAAAAGCGTATTGCAACAGTCTTATTCTCAAGCCGGTCTAGCCTGATCTGTGTGAGGCTTTCAGAAAACTCAACCTCCAGCTTATTCCGCAAGGTTTTCTCGCAAACCTCCAGATCACTCCCACATTGGAGGATCAAATTCGCGAAGCTCAACTCTTAGATGCCATGGTGAAGAAGGTGAAACTCGGCGTTGCAAAGAACATTCCCAAATACAAGTGCTATCGAGTGGATGACAGGGATACCTTGTTCTTTGAGGACAGGCTAGTTGTGCCAAAAGGGGATCTCAGGAAGGTCATAATGAACGAAGCACACAATTCTCTCTTGTCCATCCATCCAGGCAGCTCCAAGATGTACCATGATCTCAAGTCAACTTCTTGGTGGACTCGTATGAAGCGTGAGATCGCTTAGTTCGTAAACGAGTGCGATGTGTGACGCAGAGCGAAGGCAGAACATCAGCGTCCAGCAGGACTTCTTCAGCCTCTACCCATTCCCGAGTGGAAATTCGATCACATTGAGATGGACTTTGTCACCGGTTTTCCCAAGTCCAAGAGAGGGAATGACGCAATCTTTGTGGTCATTGACAAGCTCACTAAAGTCGCTCACTTCCTTCCAGTCAAGGAGTCTATCACTGCAGCCCAGTTGGCAGAGCTGTACACTTCCAGAGTGGTCTCCGTGCACATTGTTCCTCAGTTGATCTCCTCAGATCGTGGAAGCATCTTCACTTCCAGATTTTGGGATTCTTTCCAGCAGGCCATGGGCACAAATATTCTCTTCAGTACAGCATTTCATCCTTAGACTAGTGGCCAAGTCGAGAGAGTCAATCAAGTTCTTGAGGATATGCTGAGAGCGTGTCTCATCTCTTTCGGCATGAAGTGGGAAGATTACCTTCCTTTTACCGAGTTCTCCTACAACAATAGTTTCCAAGCAAGTTCGGGCAAAGCCCCATTCGAGATTCTCTATGGCAGAAAGTGCCGCACTCCCCTCAACTAGTCCAAGACAGGTGTATGCCAACTTCTTGGCAATGATATGATTTCTGAAGCTGAAGAGATGTGTCGTATCATCCGTGCAAATCTGAAAGCAGCGCAATCGCGCCAGAAGAGCTACTATGATAGTAAGCACCGTGACTTGACTTTCGAGATTGGAGGCCATGTCTATCTCTGTGTTTCTCCTATGAAAGGAACCCAATGATTCGGTATCAAAGGAAAGCTTGCTCCTAGATACGTGGGCCCTTTCAAGATAGTTATCAAAAGAGGCGATCTAGCCTACCAACTCGAGCTACCTTCCAACTTCTCAAATGTGCACGATGTGTTTCACATGTCACAACTTCGCAAGTGTTTCAAGACTCCCAACCGCACCATTGACTTCCAAGACATTGAGCTCCAAGATGATTTGTCTTACCGAGAGCATCCCATTGCCATTCTCGAAGAAACTGAGCGCAGGACCCGCAACAAGTCTATCAAGTTCCTGAAAGTTAAATGGTCTCACCATTCCGACCGAGAAGCCACATGGGAGCGCGTGGACAACCTCTGTTCCGAATATCCGGAGTTCTTTCGTTCCTAGATCTCGGGACGAGATCCTCTTGTAGTAGGGGAGAGTTGTAACACCCCAAGAGTGCTCCTTACATATTTGTACTTCCCAACATTGCCATATATGGAGTTGTAATGATGTTCTTGATGGATGGGCTCTTCTCATGTTGTGTTTTTGCCTTTCTTTTCTCTTTGCATTTCATTTGCATATTATTTGTCATGTGCTTGCATCATCATATTCATTTATGTTGTTCATGAGCATTGCACCCATTGTTATGTTATGTTCATCATGTATGTATGAGGTGTGTATTCATCTTCTTCTTGCCTCACCCAACCCTTGGGTTTCACCTATGCAAGCCATATACCATCCCCTCTCTCTCAAATCCCATTTTTCTCAAGTTATTCTTGATGCAATAATTTTGTCCCAAATTAATGTTCACCATATTTCTATATTCTCTAGTACATGTCCTTAAGCTCTCTGCAAAATTTCATCATTTTTGGAATTGGTTTGGTTGGGTTCAAAAATGGTGCAAGTTTGAATTAAATTCAAACTTGAATTATTTTTCTTCTTCTAAAAATTGCCAAACCAATTTATTCAAATACTACATTTTTGCTGGATTCCAGAGATATTTTCATATCTCTCACACCTCACTCCTAACCCCCTGTGCTTTTCTTCTTTTACATCTGTTTGAGAAAAAAGAAGAGAAAAAGAAAAGAAAAGCAGCAGCAGCACTCAGACTAGCAGAGCAGCAGCAGAGCCCAGCGCACCTCCCGCGCGCGCCCCTCCTTTTTCTTTTCTCACCAACGCAGCCGCTCGCCCCCCGCTGCCTCTCTGCCATGTGGCCTGCCCGGGCCTGCCTGCCAGCGACCTTGCTACAGCGCCCCGTACCCGCCTTTTCATCTAGCTCACGCGCTCGCCATGGGGACCGCGAGCCCGAGCGCGTCGCCGCTCCGTTCCATCGCCCTAGTCCCCTTTAAATCCCCTCTCCTTGTCCCAAACCCTGCTAGGGTTTCCCTCTCCCATCTCGTCACCGCCGCCAGGTGAGAGAGCCACCAGATCCGCCATGTCGAGCCATGCCCGTACGCATCTGAGAGCGCGTCCATGGCACTGCCGTGACCGTCGTTCACCTCCGCCTCGGCAACCGTGTCCCTCTTCTTCCCCGACGTCGACTACTTCCCCTCCGTCCTCTACAGCCCGCGGGACGCCAAGTTCGACGCCGTCCCCGTCGTCTTCTTCCGCTATGGCCGTCGCTCGTCTCCGGCCGTATTCGTCGCCGTCCGGCTTCTCTAAGCCCGTACGACTCCACCGCCGTGATCTACGTGGGCACCCGCGCCGCCTCGTGCCTTTTTCCCCTTTGTTTGTGTCCTCCTTCGCCGGTTGCCATGTGAGCCGCACCCGCCGCCGTCGGGCCTCATCTCCGGCGAGTGCCCCGACCTCCGTAGGCCTTATGCGCGTGTCAAGCATGCTCGCCGTAGTCCGTTAGGCCGCCCTCGCCGCTCCGCAGTCGCTTCCGCGCCCCCTAGTGTCCGACCAGAGCTCGTCGCCGCCGCCTCTGTCCCTCGTCGTCGGCGTCTGGTCGCGTGAGTCGCATGCGGGTGTGCGGAATTGACTAGCGGATCGATTTGACCCCTCCGCCGTGCCTTTTGCTCACCGGAGTCAACTCCGGCGAGTGCACCGCCGTGCTCCAGTGGCCGCCGTCGAGATCCTCTATTTTCCTCTGTTCGCGCTCACCCACCACCGCCACGTGGGACTGTGGCTCCCACAGGTCAGCCACACGCACGCACTGCCCCACTGCCATACACACACATAACCGGGTCCCACATGTCAGCCTCCCTCTCTGTCGTTAGCCAGTTTCGGCATATTCCAAATCGGGCATGTTTCCTATTCTGGTGAGTTCTGTTTCTGTGCTTTCCGTTTCTGGCAAGTTTCCAGATCCAGCGCTTTCCAAATCGGGTATATGCCAAATCTGGCAAATAACTTATTTAAACTTCTGTCCTATATGTTTTTGTGGCATTTTGAGCATTTTGCATGTAGGAACATATGAGTGTAATATATGATTTTGGGGTAGAAAAATCCAACTAATCCATTGGTGGCATTAGATTTATCATTTGGGCAAGTTTGCATGCATCCATTTTCACATAATATGCCATTTTGTCATTTTTGTGTGAATTATTACATAGGTCATATGAGCAACTTCTCAACATGAGTTTGGAGCATTTTCATGTCTTCTTACTGCTAGTATTTTTCCCATGCCATGATATGCGATGATAGCAGTGCAACAAGCTTGTAAACATGCTTAATCACTGTCACTGTTTTGCACTTGTTAAAAACTGCCGTCATAGCTGTCTGTTATATAATTTGCCATGTTGCTTTGATGCTACCATCTAATCCATAGCTTTTATGAGCATGATCAGTAAACATGTTTTGCTCTATGTTGTTAGTACTTTCATGCCATGACAATTGTTGCCATGTTAAACTCTTGTAGCATAGATAAATGTTGATCTAAATATGCCTAGTCAATGTAGCAGTTTTCTGTCAACATTAAGTTGCAATGTTGTGAGCTCATTTCTGATGAATCCATGCTACATATGAATTTGTGCCAATGTAATGAAATGTTCTATGCCATGTGTACTGTAGCTGTATGTCAATTTCTTGCATTTTAGAGTACTGTAGCATGCTATTTTGATGTGCGTAAAATGCCATGTTGCTGTTAACTGCAGTTTTGCATTGCATATTGTTTTGCACACCATTTGAGTTTCGTGCATCCGTTCCTTGTAATCTTTATATCGATTTCAATTGAAATCTTCCATTCTTTCCAGTGGCATACTTGGATTGCAAAGATTTTGCCCATATCCATCTTTTGCTTCACCGTTCACCAGCCCGTGAGAGCTCGTTCGAGGGCCCCGCGGCGCGGCAGGATATCTCTGCTGCGGCTACCGCGTTGCGGCGGGACCTCTCTAGTGCTTCTGCAGCCATGGTCTTTGCTCCCTGATTATATGTTGACCTAGAACTCCTCCTACCGGCCATAGTAGACGCAAGGAACGGCTTAAGAGGAAAGACCTGTTTTTTTGGTGATGAGGAGAGGAATGTGCAGTAATTTTCAAGTGGGTACTAGTTTGTATAGCCCAGTGCTAAGTGAGAACACGTTTAGGTTTGATCGGTGTGAATAGATTTGCATTTACTCATTGGGTGGTAATTTGATCGGTGTGAACACGTTTAGGTTTGATCAGTGTGTCAGCGTCTTCGATGGATGGGCCGTCTCGCCTCCCACGCGTGCCAGATGGTTGACCAGAACTGCTATACGCAGGTGGTTGCTCGCCGTTTTGGCGGCCGCAGGGCGCTATGCTTGCGTCCCTTCGCGCGCTCTGCTCGACGTTGAGGCGGCCGCGGCGCGCTCTGCTCGCGTCCCTCCGCGCGCGCTCTTTCAGCGGTTGGGGCTGGCGCACGATCACGTTTTGGGCGCCATATGCATGCAACAACTGCCATCCGTGCGCGCCGATACTCCAGGCCGTTCAGCCTCCCCATTTGTTCCCATGGCCGTTATAACCTTAGTCTCTTCAACCTTTCGATGGCACCCCACAACACAACAAGCACACCCACGACGACACATAGAGAGAGAGGATATCCAGCGGCGCTCCAATGGGGTATGGCGTGCATCGTGTGAACACCCACGTGAGGGAAAAGGAACTCACGGTGGTGTACACCATTGGCCCGGCCGTGGTGGAGGACTCCATCAACACCATGGAGCAGTTGCTTGCTAAGGACGACAAGTACAAAGTGGTCGGCTTTGACCTCCATTACACCGGCGGTCGTCCCGGGGTTGATCGGGCGGTTGCCGTCGCCCTGTTGTGCATGGGCCATCACGTCCTCGTCTACCACTACTGCCTAGCCACAAGTGCTTGCGAGCATTTCACCAAGTTTGTCAAGAGACCCAGCTACAAGTTCACTACGGTGGAAACCGTTAACGATGTAAAAGCGCTCAAGATTTCGGGCTTGGCCTGCCCGAAGATTCTCGACATCCGTGGCCACTACAGGGTCTGGGGCAGCATGAAGATGGACTCCCTGGTTGAACTCGCCGCCGCCATCATCGACCCCTACTAGGAAAACATGAAGGAAGGTTCCAGGAGAAATCCTGGATCCTGGCACGGTGCTTGGGTGCGGAGACTGGATGAACCTCACCTCAAGTTTGCAGCCAAGAGCGTGTACACATGCTTCGAGATGCACAGGCGGATCATCGACATGAGGGAGTGCCTCCTTCCTATAGACGACGAGGGATCGAGCCACCAGCAGAGCAACAGCGGCAAGCGTCACAAGAAGAAGTAGATGATGATTAGATATGATCGTTTATCCTAGATTATTATGCATGTAGTTGTTTACTTTGGTGTGTGCAAATGTTATGTGTGTAGTCAGTTATGTAATTGGATGTTTAATTTGGTTATGCAATCATGTCCTTATAAGTATATATGTTGTTATTTTGTAGACAGAGAGCATAGATGTTGTGCAGACTGCAGACTGAGCAAATCACATCGCACACGGATGAAACTAGCGAACCCGTCGGTGATGATTTCATCAATCGCTGACAATTGTTTACCAGCAAGCGTTTCCCCACAACACACACGGGTTATTAGCAAGAACCGTCTGTGTTGTTATCGGTCTTCCTACACATTTCTGATTACTGACCTGTTTGTCGCGTATCACACACATCTTGTTAAGATGAACCATTTCTGTTGTGTTGGGTAATCGCAAACAGTTCATCCGAGTGAACCACATGCTGTATATCGCACACACCTTGATCTGCCTGACCGTTTCTGTTCTGTTGGGTAATCACAAACAGTTCATCCGAGTGAACTGTATGCCGTGTATCGCACACACCATGAACTTGCTGCCCGTTTCTGTTGTGTTGGGTGATCACAAACAGTTCATCCGAGTGAACTATATGCCGCGTATCGCACGCAGCACGAACTGGCTGACTGTGTTTGTTGTTCTGGCTTATCGCAAATAGTTCATATGGATTAACTGTAGGCCACGTATCGCACGCACATCTCTAATCTGAATCATTTTTGATGTCTTCGGCATCACAAACAGTTCGTCTTATTTGGGATGGTTTTTTTACGACACCGTTTGCGATTCATGCATCGCACACAGTTTGGTCGCGGGGTCTCTGATTCATGTGTCGCGTTGGCGGTCGTCTGAAGTAGTGAAGCAAGGTTACAATAACAAGTGCAATCATAAAAGTGTGCGATGGCACTTGCATCACCAAAGAGAGTTTCTAGAACATTTATTACAAGCCACAGCAGGGCCAAAATTACGATCAAGTGTTTTCTGTTTTGTCGCCCAACCAAGTTTCAAGGCTGTGAGCCAGCAAGATGGCCTTCTGATTCAGGAGTCGCACCACTGGATGCCGGGCCAGCCTGCGCCGTCCAGCTTGGTTCTACAATCTGGAGGCTGACCTGCAGCCATTGGATGGATCATAATGCTTCAAAAACTGAGTCTTCCGTCATCCCAGGTGAAGGGTCGACCTCAGGGGCGAAGGAGTTCTTACGAGGGCGAGTTAGGTTCACTAGTTCTGGATTGGGCGGCTCCAAACGCTCGTTAGCTTCAGAATAACCGGCTTGGTACTTGGAAAGATCTGCCTCCTCAGTTAGAACTGTGGCAGCAACCCGGGTTTCTCTAATACACTGTAGGAAATCCTTCTTGGTGAAAGGTGTGTCATCTGTGTTATACTCTGGATATCCGCCTACAATCTGTGCTGGGTCTAGTTCAGGTACATATGCTTTGGCGCGGGCAAGTACGGCCAGAGCTCCGTGCCGACAAGTCGCCTTTTTCCACTCTTCAAACCAGTGTGGCACCACACACAACTCCTTGAGCATATCCATAATACGCGGAGGCGGTGTGTTTAATTTTTTGGCTGCCATAATGCAGCATGAGCCGCCTATGTACAGTTGCTCTAGGAAGGTGTACACGGCATTGAGCTTCGCAAGAGGGGGGCAACAGCTTGTGTTGTTCTCCGGCCTATTTACAGGGGAAACATAAGATGACCCGGATTTTCGCTGGCAAGTATAAAACTTTGATGACAAAGGAAGTTGGGACTTACCGAAAATAGCTACACACATCGCGGTAATATGATTCTTGAGTGTGTGCAATTCTTGAGATACTGGCTCTAGCTTTGCTTCTGCATCTTCAGCACGCTTTAGAAGGCCGGCTCGTTCTGCTTCAAATTTTGCCCGGGTTTGCTCTAGGGCACTGGATGCATTGAGCAAGGAGTGCTGCAGATCAATGGATAGCTGTTCTGCTTGTTCCCGCTGCTTCTTCTCCTTTTTCATGGCTCTCTAGAAGTCAGCCGCATTTGCCTCAGCATCATTCAGCATGTCCTGCGTATCAGTTTTACAAATGTTACAGAATATACTGTCATAGTCCCAAGCCGTCATACTGGACGACTCGGCACTTGGGGGCTACATATATTAGCACTATCTTGGATACAACAAGTCCCATGAAGATACAAGTATTCCACATGGCACTTGGGGGCTAATGCATAAATTGTTTTATGTATAAACACAGAGACCCGGCTCATCATATCATGATGAGTCGGCCCTTAGGGGCTACAAGTTGATCACAAATCACGAAGGTGCATATAAGTCCCTGGTCATCATGATATAATAACCCGGTACTTTGGGGCTGCATGTATACGTAGGGATAGGAGAAAGAAATTACCTCGTACTTTCGCTTCAGAGATGTTACCATCGCAATTTCAGTATCCCGGCATTCAGATAGCCGGGTCAAGACAGCTTGATGCAAGGAACTGATGTCTTGGTCTTCAACTGAGTTGTAATGAAGAGCCGCCTTCCTTTTTTCTTTCCTTGGAGATTCAGCCTTGGCAGGAATTTTGGTCAAGCCAGTAGAAGCTTCTGGTGGAGGGTTTTGATTTTCACCAGTACTAGCAATCTCATCTTGAGCCAGATCAGTGGGCTGTTCTTCTATTATATTCTCCCTCTCCTGATCAGTTAGGGTAGATGTGTGAGCAGGGCTTATGGCAGAGTCTTGGTGGGATGGTACATCTTGGGTAGCCGGCTCGTTTGGATTAACCGTGTTGGCTGTGGCAGCTTCATGAGAAGAATCCTCTGTCCCAAGGATAGGGTCGGAGGACCTAGTAGTGGTCTTCTTCTTGATGGCTTTAGCGCTATACAATAGAGGAATCTTTAATGGATGGAACAAAGTAACAGACTTGAGAAGCAAGTGATGTATTTTTACCCCGGATTGATGTTAAAGGCCGGCACTTGAGTAGCTCTAGATTCATCTGAGGAGGGGGAGGTGATATACGCTGAGTCATCACAAGGGAGTGGTGCCTTGAAAAGGCCGGCTTGCGGAAGTGAAGTAGTGGGGCTGTGAGGGACTTCTGAGCGAGCTCTTCGGGCTGGCATCTCATCTGGTAACCCGCCGCTCAGCTCTCCTTCGCTGCTTCGGGTCTTCTGTTTGGAAGTTCCTACGTGCTGCATTTTCTTCAAAAGAAATTGTGGGTCTAAATGAGCATCTCGATGTGAAAATGGGACTTTCCGAACTGCAACCCGGTTTTTCTTTCGGACGGGTATTGGTGAGTCAGAGTCTGAAGAGATCAAAGTTACCTCTTGCTCACCGGCGTGGCTAGTTTCAGCCTGTTCTGAGAAGAGGTGGCGTCAGCAAGTTGATTAAATAGACGACCAAGGGAGTCCAGTTCTACGTCTTGATCATCATCATCTTCTGGGTCTTCTTTGCTATCTTCTCGAGGAGGAGTGGGGTCTTAAAGTTCAACCCTCCACCAATCAGAGTTCTCCTGCACGATGGCGGGTTGATAAGGAAAACGCAAATGTGACAGAGGAAACACAGTATGAACAAGATGAAGGGTAATAATAAGGACGGCGGCTTACCGCAGGTGCTGGGTTGTTTTCATAAAAGGGAGCAAGTCGCACGAGTTTAATGTCGTCTTTTGTTTCACCAAGTAGCTTCTTGGCGAATTTTAGGACATCCTTCTCCTGGAGGTTGACTCGGCTAAATCGAAGCGAGTCTTCCATTTCACCTGAGTAGGTATGCAAGAGCCGGTTCCTCAGGCTCAAAGGTTGGATGCGCCATTCTACCCAAGTCTGGGTCAGATCCACACCGGTGAGGCCATGGGCAGTTAAAGCATTTATCCTGGTGTATAAGGGTTCCAGAGCTTTCCTTTCTTCTTTGGAGGTAAAACCCGGAAGACGATGGTGGCATCAAGCCAGCTTGCCCGATAACCCGGGAGTGGGCGTTGCCTGTCTGGGGAGGTATCCTTGCAGTAAAACCAAGTTTTATACCATCCCTTAGGGTGGCTTGCCGGCTTGGCGTCGTGGTAGGCTATGTTCTTCCTTCGCTGGATGGTGACTTCGCCAAGTTCTAGGCTTGGTCCATCCTTGTGTTCTGTTTGGTGGTTCAGATAGAAAAATTCTTGGAACAAGCTGATGGACGGCTCAAGCTGCAGATAAACTTCACAGAATACTTGGAACTGGCATAGATTGTGAATGGGGTTGGGACCCACGTCTTGAGGTCTGATGTTGAAAAAATGAAGCACATCCCGGAAATTTTTTGAGCCAGGAGGACGGAAACCTCGGTCCAAATGATCAGCAAATAGGCTAATCTCGTTTTGCTCTGGCAGAGGGTGAATTTCTTCTTCAGGGGCATGCCATCCAATTTCCTCCTTAGATGGCAATAACCCGGATTCTACTAAGGCCTGTAACCTGAGCTCCGACATGTTGGACTTTGCCCAGTTGACAATCTTAACCTTGGGGAACATGGATTTAGCTGCAAAAGAAATAGAGGAATACCACAAGCCGGCAGTTCAAAAAATTTCCGGGTCATCATAAAGCAGAACGATAAGCCGGTATGTTCCTAGGCTCCTACTTACAGGGCAAGATAAGCCGGCAATGCTAAAATCATGGATTTTTACAAGTACTGGAAGAGGTTTGGGCTATGAGTCAGTAAACAGGTTTCGAATGGATTGAGGAATTTTGCGGATCTAAAAAATGGCTAAAAATGAAAGAGTAAGACCTAGGTATGTTCTTCATGGTATGAATTGAACTACAATGGGATCCATTTGGAGTCGAGCAGAAGATTTACAAACACGGGAAAATAGCGGGCTAGTTCTACGAATTACAAAAGCAGAAATATGTGGGCATTTGTGGATCTACCGACTGCTAAAACAAAGAATGGCTGCAGTGAAGAGGCCGCAACAATGGCGGAAGAACAACTTACAGATCTGAAGCGAGGGTCTTTTGGTTGTTGGGGCGTTGCGGATGCGGCCGAGCAAGACCGGATGGACTCTAGCGATGATGGGAGAGCTGAGGCAGCGCTGTATGAATGGCGGTTGTCGGAAGTCGGGCTCCGGGGACCCAAAGGTTCAAACACTGGGGTGAGCTTGTTCCTACCTCTTCGTCCCCTTCCACGGCTAAGCTATGGCGAAGCTACGGTGGGAGCGCGCTAGTGAGTTGCGGACCGTGGAGTCAGCGGTTTACCCAGGTTTGGGCCACCTTGCGGTGTAAAACCCTACTCCTGCTTGGTTTTGATTGTATCGAGCCAGAGAGTGTTCTCACGTACAAGGTAGGAGAAGAAGGACTCGACTGAATCTGATCCGGGGTCCTCTACCACGATGGCAACACTGTCCCTTTATACCTGCCTTGGTCCTCTTCCCCCTCAAAACTTAGGCAGGAAGGGTTGCCACACTTGGCGGGTTTTGAAGGGGGACAGGCGCTCAGGCTATCCTGACTAAAGGTGGTCTTCGCCTGCAAAAGCATGATCCATGATGCGCCGGTGGGCTCGGCGATGACCTCCGCCCTGCGCGCCCGCCGTCTTGGTCTTCTTTAACCGATCGGGCAACCTTTGGGGTTGCTTTGGGAAGTGGACTGTGGGCCTTGCTCCCTTAGAACGAAAGGGGAAAACCCTCTTCACCCGTGCCTGCTGGCATTGCCTCTGTCGCCGTTCGTCGCCGCGCGCGTCACCCACGTGATGGGCACGGGACCGCGCTGCCGGACCAAACAACCTTCGTCTTGAGCGCCTTCGGGAGGCCACCTCGGGAGGCCGCCTTGTGAGAGGGCCTCGCGAGGCCGCTAGTGGAGATGCTGAGTCTTGTTCGCCTCTCCCTAAGGAGGGGTCCTCAGGAGGCCAAGGCCTCGTGAGGGGTCTTGGTGAGATGCTTGATGATGACGGCCTGCTGGGCCCATGCCGGGCGTTGCGCCCTGGGCCAAAGGCAGACGGGCCTAGATACCCTGGGTTCCATGGGCCCGACAGTAGCCCCCGGGCCCACGGCGAGCACGTTCCCGCCTACTAGGGGGCGAAACGGCGCGGGGCCTAACCGCCTGCGGGCCAGGCGGGACGCATGGCGCACGATGTGACGAGGAACGCCCCCACTTCTCCCACGACGCCTCGGTAACCGCCCGCGCTGACATAAAGCCTGCCGCGGGCGATGCGAGACCATCATTGCCTTCCTTCATGCACTTCTGCTGCTTCAATTCCCGATGCCGAAGAAGACGGAGCGACGAGAAGAGCCCCGTGCGGAGCATAAAGAGGGAAAGAGAGGAATCGAAGTCCTCCACCCATCTTCTTCTTCCTCCAACCTTTCCTTCCTTGTCTTGCTAGATCCGCCGCAGTGATGGCGAGGGGAAGAGGGCGTTCCAATGCTTCTGTTGCCACATCCAAGGTCCCGCCCCGGGGGCGCGGGCACTCCCCAGCGGCTGCTGGCGCCTGTCCCAGTGGTCGTGGAAGGGGTGCCGCCCGCGGGCGCGAAGGGCGTGGCGCGCGCGGCCGAGGTGGCCGTGGTGGGACGACCGCCCTACCTCCCCAGGCGGGGAGCCACTTGGCGGAGGGGGCTCACGAGTTCATAGTGAACATGCACCGCCGCCCCTGCACCTGGCTCCGGCTCCCGGACTCTTTTGCGGAGGCGATGGCGGACCGCGCGCCCTTGGGCCTGTGGGTGCATGCCGACGGCTGCTGCAACGGCCCCTCCTGGGTGGCGATGGAGTTCACCCCTTCTTGCTTCATGTTCTTGAATCAGGGGTGGAAGTCGTTCGCCCTCGCCCACGGCCTGAAGTGGGGGCACGTCCTCCAATTCAAGTACAACGAGGCCGCCACGCTCTTCATGAAGATCTTCGGGATCTCCGGCAGCCATTTGGAGTGCTGCGCGGAGAGCGAGGATGGCAGCTACACCGGCTCCTCCAGCGAGGACGATAGTGACAGCGGTGCCGCCCCCTCCGGCGGAAGCGGAAGCGACGACAGCTCCCCCGCGTCAAGAGTGAGGATGAGGACTCCGACTAGGCGTGCAAGGCATCCACGTTGGAGTCCTGGGGGTGACGGAGCCCTGCCCAGGCCTTTTCTTCTTTTTATTCTCGTGCACTGAATCGATGTAGCCCCGTGGGGGCGTGAAGACAATGTCTTTTATGTTTTAATTCAATGCTTTTGCGATTTGGGATGTATGTGTTCCCTCCTGAAGTCCTCTCGTGAGGCCGGTTTGTTTTCCTTGTTTGCCTCAGCGCTCTACGCCGGCAGGCCCCAGGCCCCGAGCAAGCCTCAGCCACCGCTGATATGTCCGGTCGCGATGCCAGGACAAGGCCAGGAGGTGAGGGGCAACGGGAGCTAGTGAGGGCTCCTGAAGCGCGATGCTCAGGGAGCCCCCCTTTGGCGTGCAAGCGGCTCACGCGGAAGAAAAAACGCTTGCACTCAGTGGGATTGCGAGGGGAAAGACCTTGAGTGACGGCGAGGGCGTCTCGCGAGGTAGTTAGACATAGCTTTTGACAGAGAGCAGTGTCAGGCGAGCCACGTCTCATGAGGAGTGCATGCGGCTCACGAGGCGTGCCTCGCGAGGCTCGGCCTTCGAAGTCTTCGTCTCGCGAGGCCCTCTAATTATGCTCCCGGGACGGCATAGTACTCAACACGCAATCAAGCAGGCAACATAAACTTATCAGAGCATAATTAGCGAGATTCATTACACAACCAAAAAAGGAGAGGGGCGAGGCTGCCATGTCCGGGATGGGTCAGCTTGAGGTTGGTGCAGCCCGTGGGGCGCCCTCAGTCACGTTAAACCAAATCACCTTGGCGGAAGGGTTCCGGGAGTGAAGGTGCGGAGGGTGCGTCGAGAAGGGATGTGGGCCGCGCGAGGTGACACTTCGGATGCGCCTGGCCAGACCGTGATGGGGAGTCATCAGATCACCTGGCGAGGCACGCCTAGGATGCCCGCTCCTCCAGGGCCATGGGGCTCACGAGGCCCTGGGGGCTCGCGAGGAGCAGGGGGCTCGTGAGGCCCTGGCACGAGGGGCGCCAACCTCTGGAAGGAGGCGCCAGCGTTCCTCAGGCCGAAGGGCATGCGCATGCCACCGACGGCGGGGCCAGCGCCTTGACCTGCTTGCGGCAGTAGGAAAGGGTCCTGGCGGCCGACCTTGTTGAAGCTGGTGAAGTCGACGCACAGGCGCTCCTTGCCGCCTTTCTTGGCGACGACGACTGGGTTGGCGAGCCATTCGGGATGGCGCACCTCACGGATGACACCAGCTTCTTGGAGGTTCTGAACTTCCTTGACGATGAAATCTTGCTTCTCTGGCGCCTGGCGCCGTGCTTTTTGCTTGACAGGCCGTGCATTGGGGCACACCGCTAAGTGGTGCTCGATCACCTCCCTCGGCACACCGGACAAGTCAGATGCTTTCCAGGCGAAAACATCTGAGTTTGCCCGAAGGAAGGTGATGAGCGCGCTTTCCTATGTAGGAGGAAGGCCAGCGTCGATGGTGAAGGCAGGGCCGGAACCGCTGCCGTCCACCGACACCTTCTTCGTCTCGGCGCGGTCCTGAGAGAACAGCTGCTTCTTCTTCACGGGCGCGGCCTCAGGAGGCTCGGCCGCGTCCTCGTCAGCCGGGTGCGCGACAGCAGCGGCTTTGTAGGCGCGCTCGAGGGAGCAGACCGCGTCCTTCTCGTCGCAGGTGACAGTGATGATGCCGCTACAGCCAGGCATCTTAAGGACGTTGTAGGTGTGATGGGTCACCGCCATGAACTTGGCGAGAGCTTGGTAGCCCAAGATGGCGTTGTAAGGCAGGCCGATGTGCGCCACGTCGAAGTCGATGAGCTCGGTATGGTAGTTCTTGCGGGTGCCGAAGGTGACGGGAAGGCGCACTTGCCTTAGAGGGATGGTGGAGCCATCGGTCACTCCAGAGAAGGGCCTAGTCGGCATCAGCTTGTCGTAGGGCACCTGAAGCGTCTCGAAGGTTTCGTTGGAGATCATGTTGAGGTCGGTGCCTCCGTCGATGAGGGTCTTTTTGACCGCAACGTTATTGATGGTGGGAGTGCACAACATGGGGAGTGCGCCTGCGGAGGCCATGGACTTGGGGTGGTCTGTGGAGTCGAAGGGGATGGTGTACTGCGACCACTTGAGGGGCCGCGCGGCCTTAGGCCTCGGGAGGGCGGCATTCACTTCGCGAGAGAGCAGCTTGAAGTGGCGGTTGGACTCGGGGGCATGAGCCCCGCCAAGGATGCAGGCGACCACGCGAGGCTCCTGGTAGCCCCCAGTGCCCTCATCAGGCTGGTTGATGTCGTTCCTCCAGGGTGGCGGCGGCAGCGGCGGGAGAGCGGCATTGGCCTGAGGGTTCGCCTTGCGAGGCTGGTCGCGCCAGGCGGCCTCACAAGGCTGATCGCGCCAGGCGGCCTCACGAGGCAGGTCGCGCCAGCCCTGGCGGAAGTTGTCATTGCCGTTGCGGCCGTCCCAGCGGGTGCCGCCGCGGCCACCTCCGCGACCGGCGCTGCGGCCATTGCGATCGTCTCGGCGGCCCTGGCGCTCGTCGCGGGGCAGCTTGAGCTCCTGGCAGTCTTCAGTGCTGTGGGACTGCACATTGTGGTAGGCGAAGAGTAGCCGGCCGTCTTTCCTGGGCTCGTCATGGTCGCGACCGTGCTTCTGCTCGGGCTTCGCCGCAAGCAAGCCAGGGCCCTTATGCTTGGCGTCCTTGTTCTTGGACTTGGCGGCCTCGAGCACCACGTCAGGGTCGTTGTGGACGAAGGGGCGGCCTTCTTCATCTTTGGCGCACTTATCGGCTAGGTCGAACAGTTCAAGCACCGAGTCTAGCTCGTCGTTGATGGCGAGCTTCTCGCGCATCTTGATGTCCGTGACGCTGGTGGAGAACGCAGAGATGACGGCCGCGTCGGAGGTGCGCGGTATCTTGTTGCGCACTTGGCTGAAGCACTGGATGTACTTGCGGAGGGTCTCGTCTGGGCGCTGCCGCACGTGCCACAGGTCATTAATGGTGAGGGAGCAGTCTTGCATGCCCTTGAAGTTGGCGACGAACTAGCTGCAGAGCTCGGGCCACGATGGGATGGATGCCTCGGGGAGGTTCCTGAGCCAGGAACGCGGGCCTTCTTTGAGGGCCATGGGGAACCAGTTAGGCATGACCTTGTCGTCGCCGTTCGCTGCCTCGATGCTCAGCGCGTAGAGCTGAAGGAACTCCGCAGGGTTGGGGGTGCCATCATAGCACGGAGGCAGCTCAGGCTTGAACTTCGCGGGCCACACCACCCGACGCAGCTCGCGGGTGAAGGCGCGGCAGCCCACACCGCTCGAGGGGATGCCACCGGCGAGGGCAGCGCGGTTCTGCCGCCCTGCCGCCGCAACCTCCTGGACGGCCTGGTCCTGGCGCTGGCGCTGTCGCTCGAGGAGCATTCGCGCATCCTGGGGCGCACGTCAGATGATCTGGCAACTAGCCTCGTCACGGACTGGTGGGGACGCGCCACGGGAAGGCTCGCGCGCCCACGCATTGCGCTAGGGCCCGCCGAGTTCATCGCACAGAGGAGGCGGTGGGGGAGCACCGTGCGCCAGGACCCCAACGCGAGACGGCGGAGGGCGAGTGAGTGGGAAGGTGCCAGAGCGTCCCCGACGGCATTGACGAGCTCGGTGATGCGACCAAGCCAGGCATTGTAGCCGGCGTCAGCTGGACGGTAGCAGATCAGCTCGCGCGCCATGAGTAGCGTGGCCTGCGCATTCGGTGGCCCACGGTGGGCGAGGGAGGAAGAGGCCGTGGCGGTGTGGCCGTTCGCATGCACGGAGGGGTGCAGGGAGGAGTCCTGCTGCTCGCGGGCAGCGGGGTCGGTGGCGGCAGTAGCCTGGACAGGGCGGTTGCCGCGGGCCACCGGCTCCGTCTGGGCCACGCGGCCAGCCCTGCGCTCGGCGCGCTCGCGGCGTGCTTCTGCCATGAAGCTGGTGGAACGGAGGGCGGAGTGGAAGAACAGTAGCACACCCCTACCTGGCGCGTCAAATGTCAGAAGTCGGGCTCCGGGACCCAAAGGTTAGAACACTGGGGTGAGCTTGTTCCTACCTCTTCGTTCCCTTCCATGGCTAAGCTACGACGAAGCTACGGCGGGAGCGTGCTAGCGAGGAGCGGACCGAGGACTCAGCGGTTTACCCAGGTTCGGGCCACCTTGCAGTGTAAAACCCTACTCCTGCTTGGTTTTGATTGTAGCGAGCCAGAGAGTGTTCTCGCGTACAAGGTAGGAGAAGAAGGACTCGACTGAATCGGATTCAGGGTCCTCTACCACGATGGCAGCACTGTCCCTTTATACCTGCCTTGGTCTTCTTTCCCCTCAAAACTTAGGCAGGAAGGGTTGCCGCACTTGGTGGGTTTGAAGGGGGACAGGCTCTCAGGCTATCCTGACTAAAGGTGGTCTTCGCCTGCAAAAGCATGATCCATGACGCGCCGGTGGGCTCGGCGATGACCTCCGCCCTGCACGCCCGCCGTCTTGGTCTTGTTTCGCCGATCGAGCAACCTTTAGGGTTGCTTTGGGAAGTGGACTGCTAGCATTGCTCCCTTACCACGAAACGGGAAAACCCTCTTCACCCATGCCTGCTGGCACGGCCTCTGTTGCCGTTTGTCGCCGCGCGCATCACCCACGTGATGGGAACGGGACCGTGCTGCTGGACCGAACAACCATCGTCTTGAGCGCCTTCGGGAGGAAGCCTCGGGAGGCCACCTCAGGAGGCCGCCTCGCGAGAGGGCCTCACGAGGCCGCTGGTGGAGATGCTGAGTCTTGTTCGCCTCTCCCTGAGGAGGGGTACTCAGGAGGCCAAGGCCTCGTGAAGGGTCTTGGTGAGATGCTTGATGATGACAGCCTGCTGGGCCCACGCCGGGCGTTGCGCCCTGGGCCAAAGGCAGATTGGCCTGGATACCCTGGGTTCCATGGGCCCGACAGTGGTGACGTGTTCAAGAGGGGGCGGCGGCGTCGAAGAATAGAGGAGGAAGATGAGGGGCGAGAGAAGTAAAAGTAAGGAGGGAGGGGCGCCGGCCTATTTATAGGCGTGGTAGAACCCAAAACGGCATGCACGAAACCCCAGGCGGCGCAGTTAATAGTGGCTAAAAGGGCTCCTTGATTTTCGCGCCTTACAAAATAATACAAACCCACTCAAAGATTCACTATGATGTCATCTCAGATTTTGCGGAAGCGGGAAGTGACATCATGGAAGAGGACGATGAGAAAACACCAAGTCTGCGGATGAAGAACGACCCAGCAAGTTGTTTGAAGCTGGAAAAAATGTGCCTGGAAGCGAAGGATGCTGAAGAGCCGGCTTGAGATGCAAATCTGAGAACATAATTTCTTCATAAATCCCGTTTGTTTTGCAGGATGGAGTTTAACATGAATAAATCCAAGTCAAACTGAGGGCTAATGTTGGGGATATTTCCCAGTGATGATGACCCGGCAGGAAGATGACCCGGCCATTGAGCTGTAAGGCTCAGCGGGCTACCTTGCTGCTGGGCCTGGAGGATTTCTAGTGGGCCGGCATGACCAAGGCCTGTTGGAAAGAGGCGGCTTGGTGTGTGGGTCGGCTCGTGAAGAAAGACGATAAGGAAGATTACCTTGAAGGACAAGTTAGTAGTAGGATACGGGTTAAGATTACAACCCGGACTCTCATGTAACCTTGGGCTCGACCTGTTATATAAAGGGGAGCACCTAAGGCAGAAAGACTAAGTTGCAATCTCTCGAGAGCTAGGTTAGCGATTCCGCGTCCCTGTAATCGAGATCCAAAGCAATATAATCAAGGAGGACGTAGGCTTTTACCTCCACCGTGAGGGGCCGAACCTGGGTAACCCCGTGTCTTCTCGTTTCTGATCAACCCCGTCAAGCTTCCACCTTCGTGCGATGGCCTCATCTCTAAGTCCTTTCACAAGGGCATCTGTCGTGCAAAAACCATGACACTATGCATGGCGCTGGCCAGGCCATCCCTCTACTCCCCCACATATCCTTTTATTCTCCGGCGGTGGCAGCCCCATCGGCCCACCCTGCACTCGAACCAGTCAACCCTCGTACTCCCCTCCGCCTGCATTTTCCCCAGCTCCGGTTCGTTCCGGTCCGAGGTCTCGATGTCGTCATCCGCCTTGGTGCTCTCGCTGTAGCGCCGCCGTCTGTCGTTCTCAACATGGTCAACAAACAAGAGGAATCGGGAGATGACTGTACGTGGAGAGGCTCACAGTACGGGCCCACCAGGTCCATGGCCGTACGCAAACAAGTGCCCTTATATATTGTGAAAAAATGCTTCCTCCTTATGCTATGTTGATGTGTGGGGCCCATGAGATTGTCAGCGTAGTCAAGGTGGCTGTCATCCGGGACCTAGAAAGTAATCATTTTTTTTCAGAGGTCAAACAAGTAACAACTGGGCTGTGGCCTGCCCAGCCTAGGTTTTGTTGTTTAACATGCACAGCCCATGACATGCTGACACAGTTGATCCAGCAGGTTTCAACTTTTTTTTTGAGGTCCAGCAGGTATCAATCGGCCTTTGGGCCTCCCAGCCTAACTTGTTTTATAACATCAGCAGCCCAACTTATGTTTGTTTCATGAAGACAACTCACAGCTCAGTTCTATTTTTCTATACTGGTCAAAAAAAGAAGTTATATTTTTCTATAAGAATGCCAAACTCAAATTATGTTTTCCCTTCGATAATAGTATACATATTTATATTTTATTTTAATACATATACTTCGTACATATATTAGAAGAACATAAGGTTCCCGTTTGACCTGTCCTTCGTCCAACCTTTGTATATACCTTGCCACTTCCTTTATTTTTCTTTTTTATTAATCCTATCTCTTATTTTTCTCCCACAGGTTTTACCTAAAACCAACTCAATTGTCCCACGTCTAGCCTAAAAAATAATAATACCCCACATCTTATTAACTCTTCAAAATAAATAATATTTTATTTGGTAAATCAATAAGTTCTTACCAAATAATAATTATTATTTAACAATAAGTTGGCAAGTTAATTCCTGGTGATTGCGTACATAAGCTTGCTATGATTTTACGGACCAATGTAGTAATAGACGTGCAATCACGTGTTTATGCTTCGCAAATTATGTAGTTTTATAATAAAATGCCTAGCACCGGTTTATGTTTTTATAACATTTCTCCGACCTGCCCAAAATGATATTTTCACCTAGGCCAGCAAAACCGTGTATTTTGAAAAATAATACAAATAGGCTGTAAATGCTAACAAAATATATAAATGGGCTGCATAGACGCTACATTATTGTTTCACCTAGCCCACCAAATGGACTGGCTGATATGTGGACCAATAGGTCGAAGCCTACACAAGGCGTTGTCAACTTAGTCAAAAAAAGTTTCTGACAGCCTTATCTATTGGATGTACATCCAACGGGCGGCATTCTTCTTCAAGCTCTAATCTTCTTCCTCCAGCGGTGACGGGACCGCCTACTCCAGCCTCTGGCGTCCAGCAGCGCTGCTTCGCGCGCCTCGCAGTGAAACGCCACCCCACCGACGGCCAGGCCATCCCTTGACTCCTCGGCACCTCCTGTTATTCTCTGCCGAGTGTAGCCCCACCCCGCACCCGAACCAGTCAAGTATCGCACTCATCTCCATTTGTGACTCAACTGCCATGTCTTCCCCATCTCCAGGTCGTTCTCGTCTGGGGTAGTGGGGCCTCGCTGTCGTCCACAGCCTTGGTGTGCTTGGCGCGGCGTGTTCAACATGGTCAACAAACGAGAGTCATCAAAAGACGACTGTACGTGGAGACGCTGACAGCTGCGACCCACGAGGTCCATGGTTGCATGCAAGGAAAGTGCCTCCTTATTACGTGGAAAAAAATAGTTTCCTCCCCCAGACAGCTGGGACTCACCAGCTACATCTTCGCACGCAAGGAAGTGCCTCGTTATTACGCGCAAAAAAAATGACTCCTCCCCCTGACATCCGGGACCCACCAGCTACATCTTCACACGCAAGGAAGTACCTCCTTATTACGCAAAAAATAAATGATTCCTCCCCCTGACAGCTGGGACCCAACAGCTATATCATCGCACGGAAGGAAGTTCCTCCTTATTATGCAAAAAAAAATGATTCATCCCCATAACAACTGGGACCCACCAGATTTGGAGGCTGACTTGTGGGCCTACCAAGTTGACGCGTACGCAGGGCTTTGTCAACTTAGTCAACAAACGATTCTAGCAGCAGTGACCGCTGGATGTTCATCCAATGGCCGTGCAGCTTCTTCAATCTCTAATCTTCTTGCTCCAGCCCCCAAACCAGCGCCGGCGGGACCGCCTGCTCCTGCCTCCGGTGGCTGGCTGTGCTGCCGCGCAGGCCTCACCGCCCCACCCTACTCCCACCGCTGGCCAGGCCTTCCCTGTATGCACCCACATCCCCTGTTATTCTCCGGCGACGGCGGCCTCACACCGCAGTCGAACCAGTCAACCCTCGTAATCCCCTCCGCGTGGGCATCCACTACCGCGTCTTCCCCGGCTCCACATTGTTCCCTTCCTAGGCCTCACCGTCGTCCACCGCCTTGGTACTCTCGGCGCGGCATAGTCAACGTGGTCAATGAACGACAGCCATCGGAAGAGGACTGTACGCAGTGAGGCCAACAGTTGGACCCACCAGCTACATCTTCGCACGCAAGGAAGTGCCTCCTTATTACGTGGGAAAAAATTATCCATCCCCCTGACAGCTGGGACCCACCTGCTATATCTTCGCACACAAGGAAGTACGTCCTTATCCTCCCTGACAGCAAGGACCCACCCGGTCGAAGCGTACGTAGCGTTGTCTATCTGGTCGCGAATGTGTACGTACATACTGGTCGATCGGTCTCTCTGCAAGGATGAACCATGGGCTTGTAAGGAGTGGCACGTGTCGTAGTAGAGCCCCCGACGTAGCAGTTCAGGCAGCCCCGTCTTAATCATGTACACGTACGTACAGCCACGCTGCAAAAAATACGGGCATGTACGTACATACGGGTGGGCTCTCAAACGCGTACTCACGCATACGTACGGCCAGGGCTCGTGTACATGGAGAGGCGACGGTGGGGGTACGCAGCAACGGCCTCCTGTTCATCGGCAGCCAACCAGATGGGTCGGAACGGAGGAAACAACGTCGTGTCCATCGGGAGGCAACCGACTCGGTCGGAATGAGTCATGTTCATCGAGAGCCAACCGAGTTGGACAGAACAGCTGAAACGGGTACTGTTCATCCACTCAGGGTTTGGCATACCACAAAATGGAGGAAACGGCCTTCTGTTCGACTGCCTACAGTCGAAATAGGGTCCTGTTCATCGACTCGGGGTTTGGCGTACCGCAAAACAGATGAAACGGACTTCTGTTCAACCGCCTACAGTCGAAACGGGGTCCTGTTGATCGAGAGGGGTGTGGCGTACCGCAAAACGAAGGAAACGGACTTCTCTTCGACCGCCTATGGTCGAAACGGGGTCCTGTTCATCGGGAGGGGTGTGGCGTACCTCAAAACAGGACTCCATGGGCTACTGTTCATCCACCGTCGACTTCCTCCAGCCTCCACCGGCTACTGTCCATCCCGCCTCCACGGGGTCCTATTCATCCAGCCTCCACCGGCTACTGTTCATCCAGCCTCAACGGGGTCCTGTCCATCCACCCCCAACCATCTAGGGCATGGCGTACCATGGCACGGCCTCCTCGGGGTCCTGTTCATCCAGCGCCAACCGCCTACATGACCGGGGTCCTGTTCATCCAACCCCCACCGGCTGGGGTGGGGCGTATGAGCGGGCGGCAGCAACGGGAACTGTTCATCCACAGCCGACTAACCTGCTTGATCGATGCGTCTCGACTCGTGTCTACGTGTATCGCGCGCGTGGCAGCAACGGGCACTGTTCATCGAGAGGCATCCCAACCGGCTACGTCTCGCACACGGGGGCTCGATGCAACGCATCGATCGATCAGCTTCAGTAAGCAGCATGCAGTAGCGATCGATGGCTCGGGTTCAGTTAGCAGCGAAGGAATCGCTCGGGTTCAGTTAGTAGCGAAGGAATCGCTCAGGTTCAGTTAGCAGAGAAGGGATCGATCGATCGTCTTCAGTATGTAGTGGGATCGATCGCTCGTTTTCAGTACATAGCTGGCTAGTCCGATCGCTCGGGTTCGGTAAGCGAATGCCTCGCTCGGGTTCAGTTAGAGAATTCCTTGCACACACGTGCGTACGAGAGAAACGCGCAAACCACACTGCATCGCTCGGCCCCGACCACCCACCGTAACCAGGAACGCCCTGAAAATTTCCTCGCCCTCACTTCTACCACAATTTTTTACGTCATGGACGGCCCAAAGAATGTCATGCGGGTGTGTCTCTGGCCTGCCTAGGATGAAAAGCCCATTTTCTGTCATAATTGTTTGTCATAGAAGTAGGACCCCACCACATCTATGATGATACGTGTTTTTGTCACAATTATTGTCATAGAAGTGTCACAACCATGACTGAAAAAGTTTTCGTTCGGGCCATAATGTCACAGATGTTTCTTTTTTTTGTAGTGCACTAAAGTGCACAAGTAGCGTTGCCCGACAATAATCAACGGCAAGTCTCGGTAGGCAAGTGATGCAAAATGGCTCGGGGTTAACAATGCAATGGCAAGTGAGAATGCTAAGATGTCATGGAATTTACCGTCCTTGGTTATAGTAAGGGTGTGAACTGGTGAAGGGTGGTCGATGTCGATGACGAGGTCATAGACGATTGGCGTGGTGTAAATGTCAAGGTCGCGGTGCACGGTCTCCAGTGCATTGTCGAAGATGTCGCTGCACCGGGTCGAGGAAGACCAGCTTGCGGAAGCGAAGGCGGTGGAATGTTTCTGTCAAGGCTGGAAGTTCAGGGGTGGAGGCCGAAAGTTCCGGTGGCCGATAGTTCCAGGCGAGGCCAGAAGTTCTGGTGGTGGGGAAATCAGGAAGAACAGGAAATTCCAGATCGAGGATTTGGGTAGAGAAACTTACAGGGAAAACCCAAATCGAACGGGGAAAAAGAAAAATTGGGCGGATGGGGAGGTGGGGAAGCTAGATCCACATGCAACACACAAAATCCATGGATCAAAATCACCAAAATCTCATCAAAACCAACAAATCACAATTTTTTGGTATGGCTATTTTTGTGGGGATTTTCGAATTTCGATAAAAACAAACAAAATTGGCTAGCAAATGGCGGAATTGGGGCTCCAAGATGTGAATCAACCTAAGCTCTGATCCAACATGATGTAGGCTGGAACCCTAGTTCATGATCTTTTCACACTTGGAGGTGGGGAAAGAAGCAAATCGAGAGAAGTACACAAGATGAACTCTCAATTGACAAAGATCCAATCACACATGTGCTAAATCCACATACACATAAGAGGGAAGCAAAGGTCCAAACCCAACACAAGAACGTAAAGAGGAACTAGTTCATCCCATTCCTAGGAGGAGTTGAGGCCTTGATCTCAATGGGGCGGGATAGTGGATGCGCAAAGCTCTATCTCAAATCTGAGCTAATCCTTTGCTAACCCTAAAACGGAGGTAGGAGATGAGTATTTATAGTCTAGGTGGGGGAAAGGGGTACATGGGCCTCGGCCCGAGTCACTGCGCGTAGGCAGGCCGGAGGTTCTGGGCGCCCGAGGTTCTAGACGAAGGTCCGGGCCGGTTCCGGGGTTACCAGAGAGTTTGCATGCCTGGGGTCGTCTTGGGCATCGGGGGCCGGAAGTTCCGGGCAAAGGTCCGGGGTAGTTCTGGGCTGAACAGAGAGTTTACATGCCTGGGGGTCGTCTCGGGCATCGGGAACTGGAAGTTCCGGTGTGGCCGGAAGTTCCGGGCGTCGGAGGTTCCGGGCAAGGTCTGGGCTGGACAGAGAGTTTGCGCTCCTCTTGACACTGGCTATTCCTTCTCCTTCAACTCTTGGTTCCACGGGGTGATCATTGTACGTAATCACACACAGTATCTCCACTTGAGGTAGTGACCATGTCTCATTCAAATGTATGGGAAGCTCGAGTAGGAGAGATGTCACCTCAGTTTGAATAGCACGTGTGTGTCCTCTTGTCATGGGTCCAATTGGTACTTGACGAGTTTGTGTAGCGTCCATGGGGATGACCGTGGGATGCTTCGCATCACTCCTCCTCCCCCTAGGATGGCACACCAATGAGGGAATCCATGCCTCCTTGTGTGGAGCCCCCTTCCCTCTCTCCACCTATATATACTATAGGATTTTGGCCTTTGAGAACACACAAGTTTTGGAGCATCCTCTTGTTCTCTAGTTCTAGTTCTAATTTAGACTTGATCTAGATTGGAGGTAGACCTAGTTCTCTCTAATCCTCATAATAGAGAAGCCCCGTGTTGTTCTCTTCTTCTCCCTGTAATTCTCTAGTGATGACAATGCTCTGGATGGCGAAGCGATGCTGGATCGTAAAGCCCGAACACGTGCAATCCGTAGAGAGATCGTGCTTTCGATCTTTGGTTCGAGGGATTGTTTGTGAACGGTTCTAGGGACTTCTTCAACAATCTACACCAACTCTTCTTCCGCTGTAACTCAAAGTTGGTAACAATCTGATCAAAACCTCTAATGGTAATTCCCAGTGTTCCTGGGATCGTGAACGTAGGGCGAATTTTTTTGTTTTCTACTACGGTTCCCAATAGTGGCATCATGAGCGGTTCTATGAGTAGATGTAGGTTTTGATCTAGATCACATGTGATCGTGAGGTTATTGCACAAAGTTTTTAGTAATAATGATTTATTGCTAAAAAGAATTAAGAACTAGATGATTTCTAGAGCTTAATAAAATTGTGCGAGTAGAATATAAGACCTATTGTGTTAGATGCAATCTTTTACTTGATGTTATTGTTTGCTTCCCTTGAGTGTTGCTTCGTTTCAGTTGACAACATGATATAGCCTTTTTACAAAGTTCTGGCAATCAACAATCTGCTAATAGTTCTTTGGGCCACATCACAGTAAAGAATAGTGAATCATCACAAATGTTGAACATGTGTTATCGTATGTACATGTATCGGACTAGGGCCTTGTATTTATTCAGTCGTGGCTCCTCTCTCCCCCGTATAATTGTACATCTTGGGAAACAAGTAGAGGCCAGTACCCCTTATACCTATATATGTGCACCATGCACCTGATCAATGAATTATCGATGCATGCAATCCCTTCTTTCCATCTAACATGGTATCAGTTAAGCAAGTTGACCCTCTCCTCACTTCCAAGATCTCCTACCGCCGCCGCACCCCTTGCCGCCGCCACCACACAACCCTCTCCCACCGCAGCCGCCCGCTCCGCCTGCCGCCGCTGCTCCTCCCCTCTCTCGCCCATCTAAAACCCTAACCCTCCTACCAGGCTGCCGCTCCCTTCCCTCTAGCGGCCGCCACTCTCCCAAACCCTACCACCTTCTCCATGTAGCTGCCATGGCCTCTCCATCGTCCTCAATTTTCGGCGCCTCCAACCCCTTCGCTGGACCCGACCCTCCCACCACCGCTGACATCCATGATCTCAGTATCTATGAGTGCGTCCCCATCCATCTTGATCAGTCTAGCTCCTCCTACTACGCAGCAAAGACCTACTTCAACCTCATCTTCTACCAGTACTACCTCACAGAGCACATCGACAGCTCCGTCAACGGCGCGGTCATGAAGGCCGACCCGGAGTGGTCTGCCATTGAGGCCATGCTCATCCGATGGTTCTATCTCACCATCTTGAAGGAGATCTTCCACACGGTCGTCTCCGAGGATGATGATGCTTGCACCGTGTGGAACAAGATTGATGTACTCTTCACCAACAACAAGCTTCAGCGCCTCGTTTTCTTGCAGCAAGAATTTTGTGGGTGATGACTCCTCCATCGACGACTATTGCATGTGCCTCAAGATGCTTGCCGATGAACTCCGAGATATCGGTGCCAAAGTCTCCGATGAGCTCATGCTTAGCACCCTCACTGCCGGCCTTAATGAGGACTTCGGCAATGCTGCATCTATCCTTACCTTGCTGCCGCAGCCCACATTTCAGACCGTCATCGCATACCTGCGTTTGGAGGAACGCCGGATGCAGAAGGTGAAGAAGCGGTTGCAGCACACCGCCATCACCGCCGGTACTGCTTGCGGTCCGCCCACACTGCCACCGCCATTTCAGCCGCCGCAGCGGCCTCCCGCGCCGCCGGGCTTCTTTCTGCCGCCACCCGTGCCACTCGCGCCACATCAGCAGGCCGGTGGTGGCTGGCGCAACAAACGTCGCAGGGGCGGCCGCCCCATCAGCAGGGTTACGGAGGGGCGCCTCGCCAGCCTCAACCCTCCCCGCCATGGACCTTCGGCACCAACCCCTGGACCGGAGTGGTCCATTCATACTCCATGCCGGTGCCGATGCCACCTGCTCCCGGCCTTCTTGGCCCCCGTCCAGCCAGCCATCAGGCATACTCGGTGGCCCAGCAGCCGCAACAGCCCACGGACTTCTTCCCTCCGCCCACCCAGACTGGCAACTACCCCTTGCTGCCCCCTCGGCCACCCTCTGGTGGCCTCGGCTTCCATCAACAGTCGGCCTGCACTCCGTGGGATCCCGCCCTCCTAGCGGTGCTTCACTCGGCACCATCTCCGGGTAACTATAGGGGTGGCGGTGACTGGTACATGGACAGGGGCGCCACCGCTCATATGTCATCGCACCCAAGTAACCTCTCTTCCTCCTATCCCATTAACACTTCTACTCACATCACCATCGGTGACTATTCTTCTCTACCCATCACTCATGTAGGGCATAGTTCTTTTCCATCATCTTCCATGCCATTAACTCTTTCTAATATACTTGTTTCACCCGCACTACTAAAAAATCTTGTTTCCGTTCGATATTTTACTCGTGAAAATCCTGTTACCGTTGAATTTGATGAATTGTGTTTTTCTGCTAAGGACGCCCATACCCGGATGGTGCTTCACCGATGTGACAGCCCCGATGAGCTCTACCCGGTCCACTCATCATCCACATCCACGGCCGCCCCCATCGCCCTCTCCGCCGGAGTGGACCTATGGCACGCTCGTTTGGGTCATCCCAACCCCGCCACGCTTCGTCATATTCTTAGGAGTTTTTCATTCACATGTAATAAGATCGACAATCATACTTGTCATGCTTGCCATCTCCGAAAGCACATTCATCTCCCTTTCAGTGCATCCACAACTATTTCTTCTTTTCCGTTTCAATTACTTCATAGTGATGTGTGGACATCTCCGGTTGCAAGTAACATGGGCTATCTTTATTATCTTGTGTTATTAGATGACTTCTCTCATTTTGTGTGGACATTTCCCCTTCGCCGCAAATCCGATGCCTTAGCTATACTCACGGCTTTATATTCATATGTCACCACACAATTTGGTCGCCCCATACTTGCTCTCCAAACCGATAACGGAAAAGAATTTGACAATGTTGTCATTTGATACGTCCATTTTGCATCATGTTTTCCTACTAATATTTATAATGTTTTTGGTCTTTATTTCACTTTATGAAGCAATCCTAATGCCTTTTCTCTCTTATTTTGCAAGTTTCACATGAAGAGGGAGATTGCCGGCAGTTGGAATTCTGGACCTGAAAGGGCTATAGCTGTCGGTTACTAAGAACCTACATATGAGTTGTTTACTACAACCCTTTGAGAGTTCGGCTAGGGACTGAACACGTAAAGAAATCCTAAGTCATGGATGAATGATGGATGGATGAACTACAGATGAACAAAAAGAACTACGCAGGTTCGGGCCACCTTCTTTGTGTAATACCCTACTCCTGCCTTGTTTCTTATTGCGATGGTAGAGAACTACAATGTGTGTCTGTTACAAGATGAAAAGATCGACCTCCTGCGCCACCCCGATCCCCTTCTATTTATACAGCAGAGAGGGAGATAGAGGGGAAGAGGCGGTGGAAAGAGAGAATCATTCCCTTCGCCTCCGTCCAGTGGGGGTACTCCCCATTGACTGTAGCACTCAATAGTGCAGCCCTGTAGCGCGCTCATATGGGCCACCCAGCAACACTGGTGATGACTAGTGGAGGACATGACGCCATCAGTGGGCTGCCTAAAGTCAAACCTTATCACCTCCACTCCATGCCTCGTCTGTAGGCGCAGCCTATTTTTGTACTTCTTAATAGGACCCCTTCTACCCCTCCGTGAGGGATTTCTAGAAGGGCTTCCCAGGAGGCTCTTCCCGGGTCGGGGAAAGTCCCATCATCTCTTCCAGGGCCCATCCTGTCACTCGCCCTTACTCCTTGCTCATCACGGCACCTTTGTCAAACCTTCCCGGCGTCCGGTCCTGGGTACCCTGTAATCCATTGGTCCGACAATAGCCCCCAGGCCCTTTCTACGATTGTAGTTTCCATAGCGTATGAGAGAGGAGAAATGGGACCACAGACCGGAGAGGGCTCGACAAGTGGCGTTGGCTTTTAATGCGGTGATTCTCTACCACCACATTTCCACTTCACACGACACTACGATGATGATGATCTGAACCGTCAGCACGCGTTGGCGCCTCCTCGACTCTTGCTTCATGATTCCTTGACTTGGGTAAGTGGGGAGAGGCAGCGGTTCCTCATTCAAAGAGTGGCTCCAGCCCCCGTGCTCGTAGAATATAAATCTGAAGCATCGACCGACGGCGAAGCCCACACTACGTCTCTCATCCCCACTACGACCGCCACCCCAGTGTCTCCATGGCGCCGCATAGGGGAATCGTAGTGGCGAAGAAAAGATAGAGCGAAGGTCCGCATCGCCTGGATGCTTCACCGTGGGCCTTGCCTATATCAAAGATCGTGAATGTTGAAGGGCTTGACAAGGTCCGCCATCTCGTCGGTGGGGAGAGCAACGAGTGGGGGCCAACCAGACTCAAGATGGCCGGCGCGAGGTTGACGGATGTCATAGATGCGCCAATCTTTGTTATCTTCCTCGCCGCTGGTGTGGTGCCCCCTTTTTCCGCCTTCTTTTGCGCTGTCCTGGAACACAATCAAGTCCATATGCTCCATCTCCGCCATAATGCAGTCTTAATCTTGGTGTTGTTTGCCCACCTATGCAAAGCATTCGTCGGGGCGATGCCGTCGTTGCAGCTCTTCCGCCTTTTTTTCTCGATGCACCTTTCCTCGGGGGATCAGATTTTCGGATGCGCGTCCTTCAGTCTTGCGGAGGGAGAGGATGAACCGGGATTCCTGGAGCTTGGCCTGTGCTCCACCTCGGCGAACTTGTGCCAAAAGCGGGTGCTTGTCAACCTCCGGGAGGCTGGAGTGCTCCTGCAGCGGCCCGCTGAGAGAGAGAAAACCTACCTGGCGCTTACCTGGCGGCCCAGCTGTCCGGTCTAGCCCACCAGGCCGAAGCGGCTGTCTTCAACCTCTGCCAGTAGGCAGAGGCGTGTCGACGCGTGCGCGTGCCCGAGCCTCCACCTCCTCCCAGCCTGCTTCCTCTCCTCCCCGACCCTTCTCGCAGTGCCACGGAGATGGCCAGACCCCCCTGGATCTTTCCCCCTCGCAATGCGCTCTCTCCTTTCCCCTAGCTCTCTCTCAAGCGCACGCCAGAGCGCCACCGTCGCTGCTGCTCGGCATCCATGCGGCCACCGTCGTCTCCTCGACCTTCTGCCATGTCCAAACGCTCCGTAGAGCTCTTGTACATCTTCACAAAGACGTACGCATCCAGAAGAACGCCGAGACGTCGCCATCGATGCCATCTTCATCCTCCGCATCGACGGCCACCGTCGCCCGATTCGCCGCCGTCAGCTCCCCCCGGCCTCCCCGAGCTTTTCTTCAGCATCACCGTGAGCTCCTCTCTCTATCCCCCTGTCCCCTCACTCCTGCGCATCCTCTAGCCGCTATTTCCACTGTGGCCGAGCTCCAGCCGCCGCCATGGCCAATGAGCTCATCGCTCACGAATTGCCCTACTCGAGCCAATCACACTGGAGTGCTTAGGGCACTCCCAGGGTGCCTCCTAGCCCCTCAGTTGGCCCCCCTAGTGCACCGCAGCCACCCGCCCATGCTTGCTGAATGTTGGCCGCCGCCACGAGCTTGATTCTGGCGAGCTCAGTCCACCCCAGCTCCTCCCGCTTGAACAACCAGATGCATGCAAGCATCAGCTTCACGCAGAACCCACCCGGGCGGCAAATGGTCGCCGGAGGAAGAATTCCGGCGAGCCTCCGCCGTGTACCTTGGTCGCCGGCGTTATGCCGCCGACGTGTCACACTTAGAACTAATTAACCCCCCTGTCCTGACAGTGGGCCCCAGGCCATGCTAACATTTTAGTTAGGGTTAATTTTAGCACTAATTAATACTGTTAATTAGGTGTGTCACTGACATGCGGGACCCACACGTCAGGTTTGACCTTGACCGACCCTGTTGACTGGCTGACATCACCCTGATGCAATGTTGATGCAGTAAAGCTTTTCTGGGATTTTATATAAATCAGAAATGGTTTATTTATTTTAGAAAATGTTTAAAACTTCTAAAATTAATATAAAATAATCTATTACTCAGATGAAAATAATTTATATTTGAAAAATGATCAGAAAAATATGAAGAATCTGTTTATGGCATTTTCATGCATGTTTGAACAACGTAAAGTTGCTGTATAAGACAATTTGAATAAATGGCATTTGAAATGTTTTATGTGGAGTTTGAATTTGAACCTCTGGTTCAAACCAACTTCATTTAAATTGTTGCTAGTTGCATTAGCCCAAATCACAGCGTGTTGCCATGTCATGACCATGCATCATATTGTTGCATCGCATTGATTGTGTTCCTTCTTTGTTTGTCGGTGAGTGTTCCTCCTCGGTGCCGACGTTTCCGACGTAGTGACCGTTGACACTGATGAAGTGCAGTATCATCTTCAGAAGTGCCGGGCAAGCAAATCCCCTTGAGCATTTTGATACAATCCCGCTCTCTCACTCTTGCTCTCTTTTATTGCATTAGGACAACAACGATTCAACTGTTACTTGTTGCGGTAGTTGAACCCATTCCTCTGCAAGACCTGCCTTTGTCACAGTAAATAGTAAAACCTACTAGCATGAGTAGGAATTGCTTGAGTCATGTTGTGACTACTCATCCATGCTTGCTATGCTTAGAGTCGTGTCGGGTCTGATCCATTTGGGCGATGAATTGGAATGGTTGTGTTCACATCCTACTGTGTGAGAGCTAAGTGTGTGAACCCGATTTGGTAAAGGTAGTGATGAGAGTCCATGTAGGAGTGCATGGTGGGTTGTCTCATCGGAACCGTCCTTAAGAACTGAGTTCTGTGTAAGTGATCCAAGACTAGCTACTACTACACATTGGGCTCTGGGCGCTTTAAGCTCTCTCGACTTATTAATCGCCGTGATCTCTGTCCAGGAGTTGCAACTAGTTTCTGGTTTTCATAGTTTGTTGGGGGGCGTGCATAGCGCTGACCTTAGGGGTGGGCTATGACACGGTAGGCAAGTGACACGGTGTACCAAGTGGCACCTGGATGGTGGGCTTATGGAACCCTACTCACATTGTTTGGGGCCATAACGGAAACTTCGGCCGGACTTCCTTGCGGGTCAGTCTTAAATAGGCGGTAAACCTGGACTAGAATCTTGCGTAGTTAGTCAGATTGTGGCCAACACCCTCGCCAGGCTTCCGCTTGAAGGTTGCCGACATACATGACGTGTATATGGTGGTAAGTGGTGAGAGCGTTTGTGAAGATGTACACCCCTCCAGGGTTAATGATCTATTCGAATAGCCGCGTCCGCGGATATGGACTTCTTGGAAGCTTACATTGTTCATAGATAACTTCAAATGGATACTCTAAAATGCGCAAGATAAGTGTGAGTGCTATGGATGGCCTTCTCGTAGGAAGACGGGAGAGGATCCATAGTGGTGTATTGATGTGGTGACTATGTGGACTCGTGTGCGCTCTCTCACCTCAAAGAAAATACTGGTAGTCGTAGTACAGGATAGCCACAGAGTTAAAGCTGGCTCGCTGCAGTAAAGTCCACAACCCCCTTCTTTGATACCTGATGCATATGTAGTTAGTTCTGATGTAAGTCTTGCTGAGTACCTTTGTACTCACAATTGCTTCATTTATATTTTTGCAGAGGAGACCTTAGTCTCACTAGTGGTTTCTACGTGAAGTTATCATTGACCGAGTAGCTTGGGAATCCCAAACAGAGGTCTGGTTCCTGTGAAGGGTCTTGTAGATAGACAGGATTTCTAGCCTTCTTTCTTTTCAATTGTCTGTACTCAGACAGGTTTATGCTTCCGTTGCTTGTATGACTTTGTATGTTGGGTCATGAGACCCATGTTTGTAATATCATCCTATGTATGGCTCTTCGGAGCCTCTTAAATAAATACTTTGAGTCGTAGAGTTATGTTGTGATGCCATGTTGTATCTACACATATTGTGCATATTGTGCGTATGTTTGTAATGCATTGGTATGTGTGGGATTCGACACCTAGTTATCTGCCTTTTGTAGCCTTCCCTATTGGGAAATGCCTCCTAGTGCTTCCACTAAGCCCTGGTAGTTCGCTACTGCTCCGGAACACATGGATTGACCGACAAGTATTCTTCTTTGCTCCTGTGTCTGTCCCTACGGGGAAATGTCACGCGGTGTTTACTATAGTCCTTGTGGCTTTGCTAGGACTTGGTTCCACTTGCTGCCGACTGACACGTGCATTGCTGGGTTACGTATGCATGTTTGTCGGGACCCCGATCCTAAGTCACACCGATCTAGCATAAGACACATCATATCACTTTGCGGCCTCACGCACGGTAACCCACGGCAGCCACCTTTACCTTGGCCAGGACCATTTGCGTCTTTTCGCTCACGTATATGATTGTGATGCTAGCATCCATATGACAGAGAACCCGAGTCGACATGACTAGTCATAAACCAAGGTGGCACAAATGTACAGGGACAACCATAGGTAACCCAGCAATGCACGTGTCGGTCATCAACGTATGAACCCAAGTTGTAGCAAGCTACAAGGACTTAAAGGAACAACACGTGACATTTCCCCATAGGGACAGACACAGGAGCAAAGAAGGATACATGCCAGTCAATCCATGTGTTCCAGTGCAGTAGTGAACTACCAAGGCTTAGTGGAAGCACTAGGAGGCATTTCCCTGTAGGAAAGGCTACCAAAGGCAGATAACTAGGTGTCGAATCCCACACATACCAATGCATTTCAAAACATACACATAATATGCATGATATGTGTAGATACAACATGGCATCACAACATAACTCTATGACTCAAAGTATTTATTTAATAGGCTCCGAGGAGCCATACATAACATGATATTGCAATCATGGGTCTCATGACCCAACATACAAAGTCATACAAGCAATGGAAGCATAACATGTCCGAGTACGGACATCTACATAAGAAAAAGGCTGGGAAGCCTAACTATCTACAAGACCCTCCATAGGAACTAGACCTCTGTCTGGGATTCCCAAGCTACTCGTCGAGGTCCACATGAAACTACTAGAGAGACTGAAGTCTCCTCTGCAAAAACATAAATTAAGCAACCATGAGTACAAAGGTACTCAGCAAGACTTACATTAGAACTATCTACTTATGGATCAGTATCAATCAAGGGGGTTGCGTGGTTTAAATGCAGCAAGCCAGCTTTGACTCTTGGCTAAGCTGTACTACGACTACCAGTATTTTCTTTGAGGTGGGAAAGCGCACACGAGTCCAGATATTCACCATATCAATACTCCACTATGGATCCTCTCCCGTCTCCCTACAAGAAGGCCATCCATAGCGCTCACACTTATCTTGTGCATTTTAGAGTATCAACTTAAAGTTGTCTATGAACCATATAAGTCTCCAAGTAGTCCATATCCGAGGACGCAGCTATTCGAATAGATCATTTTACCCTGCAGGGGTGTACTTCTTCACACATGCTCTCACCACTTACCACCATATACACATCATGTATCTCAGCAACCTTGAAGCGGAAGCCTGGCGAGGGTGTCGGCCACAACCTAACTAACCACGCAAGACTCTAGTCCAGGTTTATCGCCTATTTGAGGCTGAACCCGCAAGGGAAGTCCGGCCGAAGTTTCCATCACGGCCCCAAACGATCTGAGCAGGGTTCCCAAGTCCACCTCGACGGATGGTACTGCGCTTGGTACACCGTGCCAATGTGCCTAGTCTGTCCCAAGCCTACCTGTACCGGGTGCCACTTGGTAAACAAATAACACTACCTACAATCACCAGAAACTAGTTGCAACTCCTGGACAGAGATCAAGGCGGTTAATAAGTGGAGAGGGTCCATGGGTTTCAGCCCCAATGCGTGGTAGTAACTATTCTTGGATAACATACACAGAACTCAGTTCTTAAGGACGGTCTCAATGAGACAACCCACCATGTACTCCTACATGGCCTCTCATCTCTACCTTTAACAAATCGTGTTCACACACTTAGCTCTCACACAGTAGGATAAGAGCACAACCATTCCAATTCATCGCCCAGATGGATCAGTCCCGACATGACTCTAAGCAATAGTAGGCATAACAAGCAAACATGGATGAGTAGTCACAACATGGCTCAAGGAATTCCTACTCATGCTAGAGGGTTTTAACTATTTACAGTGGCAAAGACAGGTCATGCAGAGGAATGGGTTCAACTACCGCAACAAATAACAGTTGAATCGTTGTTGTCCTAATGCAATAAAAGAGAGCAGGAGCGAGAGAGTGGGATTGTATCGGAGTGATCAAGGGGGTTAGCTTGCCTGGCACTTCTGAAGATAGTATAGCTATTAGCTCTTCATCAGTGTCAACAATCACAATGTCGGAATCGTCTTCTACCGAGAAGGAACAACCACCGGCAAACAGAGAAGGAACACAATCAATGCAATGCAACAATATGATGCATGATCATGACATGGCAACATGCTATTGATTGAACTAATGCAACTAGCAACCAGATTAGATGAAGTTGGTTTGAATCAAAGGTTCAAAATCAAACTCCATATGTGATTATTTAAATGTCATTTAATTGATTTGCCCAAAACAAAGGACAAAAGTTGTTCTAACATGCATGCAAATGCCATAAACAGTTTCTTCATATTTTTCTGATAATTTTTCATATGTAAATTATTTTCATTGGAGTTATAGATTATTTTATATCATTTTTCAAAGTTTTAAACATTTTCTGAAAATAAATAAATCATTTTGATTTATTTATAATCCAGAAAAGCATTACTCCGTCAGCAATACGTCAGGGTGATGTCAGTAGTCAACTGAGCCAGCCAGGTCCAACCTGACTAGCAGTGCCCACACGTCAGTGTCTGTGGCTTTAATTAGAAGGGTTTATTTTTAAACCTTGGATTAGTTATTCAGTGGGGTCCAGTGTTAGTGGCACAAGGGGTTAACTAAACGTGATTAGGCCTAATTAAGCCAGCGCCACGTCAACCGGCCGGATTAAGCCGGCGGTGACCTTCCCGCGCGGCGGAGGTTCCCTAGAATTGCTCCTCTGGCGACCATTTGTCGAACGAATGGTTTATGCGGGTTGCTGGTGGACGCGCGCATCCAACGGAGGCAGCGGTGGGTGTTGCGGTGGTCGGTAGTGACGGCGGTGAGCAGTTGTGCAGCGTCGGTGCTACGGTGGTGTGCGGGTGCTGCGTTGCGGCTGGCTAGCGACCGAACGGAGGGCCGTGCTGAGTTCATGGGCCATCAAGAGGCACGTCAAGCAGCACAAGGCAACTGGGGGAGCTCAGCCATGATGAGCTCGTCGTCCATGGCGGCTGGCGGCTTCGGTCAAGGCGGGGAACGACACTACGGCATGGGGGCGAGCAAAAGGGGACAGGGGAAACGGGGGGGGGTGGGTGGAGCTCACGGTGAAGCTGCAGGGACGGTCAGCAGGCTCGCGGAAGGCTTGAAGGCGACGAATCGATCAACGGTATCCGACGACCGTGCACGGAGAAGACGACTCGATGGCGGCGATGTAGGGCTCCCGCGGTCACTTGCTTCGGCTTGGTGCTCCACGGCGTCGGGGCGGAGACTACGGTCGTGGCTATAGGGCATGGTGTGGCCAGTAGGCGTGGTGGTGCACGGTGGCACAACCATGGTGACTTCGGCCATGAGGGGGATAGCGAGGGATCGAGAGGGAGAGTGAGCGAGGGGTCAGCGGGATCTAGGCGGCCACGGGGAGGCGATCACCAGCGTCGCGCTGGCCAGGGAGGGGCGAGGCAGGCAACTGCGTGCTAGTGCACGCGGGCGCCGTGCTCGGTCTTGCCTCTGCCAGTAGGCAGAAGTTGAAGACAAAGATGCCCCTGGTGGGCTGGGCCTCCAGATAAGTGGGCTGCCAGGTAAGTTTTTCTCCTTTTCTATTTTCTATTCTGTTTTTCTTTTTCTGTAATTTGTTTTGGATTTAGTTTTAGCACTAAACCATTTTGTAAAATTCTGAAATTATTTATGGATGTAAACTATATTATTCCAGAGCCCCACATCTAGTTTCAATTTTTTTGGAGCAATAAATATATTTATAGGATTTAATTGGTGCAACTCAAATAGGTATTGTGTTAATTCAAAGACCAAAAGTGTCCGGGTTTTCACCCTTTTCCATAAATCATGAACATTTTTGAAGGGCATTTTAAGTTCATTGAAAATATTTTTATTTGAACCTACTGATTTAATTTGGTGCTAGAGTTTGGACATCACCAATTCAAATTTCATTTGAATTTAAACATGATGCAAACATGCAAGCGCAAGCCTAGAGCACTACCAGACTAGGGATGTGACAACTCACCCCCACTAAACAAGAATCTCTTCCCGAGATTCAGGACGTTTGGTAAGAGGAAGAGGGGACACAAACTAACACAATCTTCTCGATCCAGATTGCACTTCTTGAGGAGGTTGATTCATTGCATCATTTTGATTTTGACACCTTGCTATCGAGATCTTTACCCGAACATGATGATGAAAGAAAGGGAAAACTCTACAGGAATCGATCTTCATGAAGATCGAGCAACTCATGATCAACTGATGGAATGAGACGTTGAAACATCTCTTGAGCTGAGACTCAAAACACACATCGAGAGGGCTGGAAAGAAACAGATGACGATGGTTCAATTTGGTAGGCAACAATTCCACGCTTAAGTAAGATGCTGATGGGTTTCAAAGTACCAAACGGGGCACCTTAGAGGAGGTGACTTGTTGAATTATTTCCTAAGTCAGGCAAAAAGAATTACTTTTGATATAGGGATCATTGAAACTCTTATACCAGACTAAGGCAAATTTGCAAATAACCGTTTGAAGGAATCCGATTGAATGGCATACTCACTTTGGAAAGGAAACTATGGTTATGGAATGATTCGGCAAACGAAAGGCACATTCCGATTGATACCAAAGATATAACCCAGTGTATGAGCGTGCTCTCATGAGCTTGAGCATTTCCACATTCATCAGGGTTTTACCAGCATCTATGCCAAGAATTCTGGCAACACATCATACTACCATGATGAATATGGGTGGAGGAAGCATATGCAAAGCAGGACAACACTTTCTCAGATTTCACCTTAGCGACACTAAGGAAGCAAAATCTGGATAATCGACCAAGAGATATTTAGCACTCCGCTTCGAATGTTCTCCTCGATGTACTAGCGTAACCCAATAATAGGTACTGTTTGGTATCTAGAACATCAATGTGGCACCCCGATCCGCACGGAGCAGGGGGCCTTCGCACATCAGCCCAGGATAACACGTGACGTGCGACAGGTCCATGGTACAGCATTCCAAGCACAAAATATATTTCACTTACATGAAATAGAGTATTCAATCACGGGTGAATACAAGGGTTTGCATAGCTCTAAGGCTATCTAAATGGCGGCGGAAGTCTTGGTTTAGCGGCACATCGTCTCTGGCTGGACTCCACAACTCACAGGACTGGCGAGGTGACGGTCTAGCACGACAAGTCTTCTCCTGCAATCTGGCCACGTGCAAGGCCAGGTGAGTACTGTGAATGTACTCGCAAGACAACCAAATACATAGCATCCAAACAAGCAAATGACAAAGCAAGTCCTATGCTCATACAGGAATTTAACTCATGGCAAAAGATAAGCATGGCATGATACTAGCAAGTAACATGGATCAAGTACATCTATATCACAGCATATCATGGCATATCATGGCATATCATGGCATGGCATAGTTGTATCTTACAAGACATACATGCTACTATGCTGGAAAGTAAATTACCATTACCTCCCATGGCGAGTTAAAGCAATATGTTGTTCATTTACCAGTTTCACTGCCACTGCCCCTCTGGGCTAGCTCATCACTCACCGAGATCTCATTTCATGATCATGTCCGAAACAACTCCGTGACTTCTTGCGACTATCTCATAGTTCAAGTCACCACATTTACTTTATAGCACATTCTTTAACAGGTTTATTATATTAGGTTTATCATCCATGTCGACACAGACCAGATAGTGTGACCTAGTACGAACTGTGTCCATAACCGAGGACGCGGCTATCGATAGATTATACACTCTGCAGAGGTTAGTACACTGTACCCACACCACGGAAATCATGGCCTCATGCTCCCATTCGGGTGGACCAACGACATTCTGACAAAACCAATCTATTGCATGACACTCTCCTGGCCACGACGACAAACTCCCCTTTGGGCTATGTCCTGGGTTGCCCCTGATGCCAACTCGTGACATCCGCCACCTTTGTGGCCGCCACCGTCGTGGCCAAACCGTCCCAAATGTGGACAACCGCGCGCAAACAACTCGGGCACTCAAGGCTTATGGCCGCCCACCGGGCCAGGGTAGCGCGCGCACATAACCTTCCCTAGTTGGAGGCACCGGCGAGAGGCATGACAATAGACCGAATTAGGGCCCCGCATAAGGCAAGTGTGGCTGCACCGGTGAGCTCGATTCGGTGGCACTATGACACGATCCAGCCGATGGAGGTGGTTGTTGTTATTAACACATGTTCTTGTCATCTCCATCATTTAATCACATCATCAAGATTATAGATATGAACATATTTCTTAAATGAAAGACATATGAAACATGGCAGCAGCATGATATCGATATAGTATGACAGGATCCCAATAGCGTTGAAAAACATGGTATGATATACATGCACAGTATTAACATGATATTACCAATAAAAACATTATTGCTAACATGGCAAAAGCTAGTATGAAATCTGATCATAGCATGATATGGCAAGCAATACATATACCCCATTTGCAGACAGAAACATCATATGAATATACTTCAGCAACACACGCACAGGGTTCAAGCAAAGTCAACATGCAAGTCCGATGCTCATGATAAGAGGTTGGCTTGCCTTGGGGTGGATGACTACTCCGGGTGAAAGTGCGACGATCCCCTGGAAACGAGTCGTCGGAACCGGTACTCTCGGGAGAGGCCTGGATTCAAAGAAGGGCAAAGATGGTATTTTCAATGTGTGACAACATTATGAAAATCACGTCATCTAAACGGGCTCGACGCACTGAGCACGTGGGCTTTGGAATTACCTCAATCAGAGTTACAGGCGCAAAGATACGGCCGTTCATTTGTTAGGCATAAAAACAGACAAAACCTGTCCGTTTCTGGCCTTATCGGGCGAACGTCCGCAAAATACTGGTTTCGGCGGCGGCTGGGCGGAAAGCGCATTTCTAGAAGTACGCTTTCAGAACAGAGAAAGCGTATTCTTACGCGCGGCCGCACCAGAGTACGTTTTCCCAAGGGGAAAGCGTATTTCGGAGAAGGCGTCTCCACTTACTGCAGTCAACCGGTCCACCTGGTCAGCGCTAAGTGTATGACGTGAGGGGCCCGCTGCGGTCTCTCTCTTCTCCTCCCTGGTCTCCTTCTCCGTCACGACAGAGAGGCAGGGCGGGCCTCGGCCGCCGGCATACGCTTTTCTGGCTGATCCAATTGTCCTTGGAAATTCTGATATTGATCTTATTTTCGGCATGAATTGGCTTTCTAAGCACAATGCTTCTCTTGATTGTGCGGCCAAGGAAGTTAAATTGACTCATCCTTCTGAAGAGGTCATTATCTTTGCTGCTCGTGATGATACTATTCAGTTATTCTCCCTCAATGAGAAAGGCGAGATTAATGCCATAACTCAAATTCCAGTGGTATGTGAATATGAGGATGTTTTTCTAGAAGAGTTGCCAGGAGTGCCTCCTCACCGGCTTGTTGAGTTTGTCATTGAGCTCGAGCCCAGCACAGAACCCGTATGCAAACGCCCCTACAAGCTTGGGCCAGAAGAGCTGAAAGAATTGAAGAGACAGCTCGATGAACAAGAGCGTCTGGGATTGATCAGAACAAGTTCATCTCCTTGGGGTTGTGGAGTTCTCTTTGTCAAGAAGAAAGATGGCACGGAAAGACTTTGCGTTGATTACCACCCATTGAATAAGAAGACAATCAAGAATAAATATCCACTTCCCAATATCAATGAGTTGTTCAAGCAACTCAAAGGTGCAAAGATGTTCTCAAAGCTCGATCTTCGGATGGGATATCACCAAATCCGTATTTGCGAAGAAGACATTCCCAAAACAGCTTTCAGGACGAGCTTTGGTTCTTATGAATACACAGTCATGCCCTTCGGCCTTGCAAATGCACCTCCTACTTTCTCTCGTGTGATGAACTATGTGTTCAATCCATACACCAATGAGTTTGTTCTTGTCTATCTCGATGACATCCTGGTTTTCTCCAAGACTGAAGAGGATCATGCAAAGCATTTGCGCTTGGTACTTGATAAGCTCAGAGACCACCGGTTCTATGCAAAGTTCTCTAAGTGTGAATTCTGGCTTGATGAAGTTCTTTACCTCGGTCACATTATCTCTGCCAAGGGCATCTCGGTAAATCCTAAAAAGGTTGAAGCCATTGTCAACTGGCAGCCTCCTCAAAATGTCAAGCAATTTCGAAGCTTTCTCGGGCTTGCAAGTTATTGCAGAAGATTTGTGGAGAACTTCTCCAAGATTGCCAAGCCTTTGTCTAACCTCCTCTAGAAGAATGTCAAATATTCTTGGACTCCTCAGTGTGATGTTGCGTTCAAGACACTCAAAGAGAAGCTCATAACTGCTCCAGTCCTCACTCCTCCAGATGAATCCAAGGCCTACAAAGTGTTCTATGATGCTTCTCTACAAGGTCTCGGTGGAGTACTAATGCAAGAGAAGAAAGTGGTGGCTTATACCTCTCGGCAGTTGAAGCCGAACGATAGGAACTATCCTACTCATGACTTGGAGTTGGTAGCCGTCGTCCATGCCTTAATCACATGGAGACATCTCTTGTTCGGCAGGCAGGTGGACATTTTCACCGATCACAAGAGCCTCAAGTACATATTCACTCAACCCAACCTTAATCTTCGTCAGACCCGATGGGTGGAGATGATTCAAGAGTACAACCCGAGCATTGAATACACTCCAGGCAAGGCTAATGTTATCGCGGATGCTTTGAGCAGAAAAGCGTATTGCAACAGTCTTATTCTCAAGCCGGTCCAGCCTGATCTGTGTGAGGCTTTCAGAAAGCTCAATCTCCAAGTTGTTCCGCAAGGATTTCTCGCAAACCTCCAGATTACTCCCACATTGGAGGATCAAATTCGCGAAGCTCAGCTCTTAGATGCCATGGTGAAGAAGGTGAAACTCGGCGTTGCAAAGAGCATTCCCAAATACAAGTGCTATCGAGTGGATGACAGGGATACCTTGTTCTTTGAGGACAGGCTAGTTGTGCCAAAAGGGGATCTCAGGAAGGTCATAATGAAAGAAGCACACAATTCTCTCTTGTCCATCCATCCAGGCAGCTCCAAGATGTACCATGATCTCAAGTCAACTTCTTGGTGGACTCGTATGAAGCGTGAGATCGCTTAGTTCGTAAACGAGTGCGATGTGTGCCGCAGAGCGAAGGCAGAACATCAGCGTCCAGCAGGACTTCTTCAGCCTCTACCCATTCCCGAGTGGAAATTCGATCACATTGAGATGGACTTTGTCACCGGTTTTCCTAAGTCCAAGAGAGGGAATGACACCATCTTTGTGGTCATTGACAAGCTCACTAAAGTCGCTCACTTCCTTCCAGTCAAGGAGTCTATCACTGCAGCCCAGTTGGCAGAGCTGTACACTTCCAGAGTGGTCTCCATGCACATTGTTCCTCAGTTGATCTCCTCAGATCGTGGAAGCATCTTCACTTCCAGATTTGGGGATTCTTTCCAGCAGGCCATGGGCTCAAATATTCCCTTCAGTACAGCTTTTCATCCTTAGACTAGTGGCCAAGTCGAGAGAGTCAATCAAGTTCTTGAGGATATGCTGAGAGCGTGTGTCATCTCTTTCGGCATGAAGTGGGAAGATTACCTTCCTTTTGCCGTGTTCTCCTACAACAATAGTTTCCAAGCAAGTTCGGGCAAAGCCCCATTCGAGATTCTCTATGGCAGAAAGTGCCGCACTCCCCTCAACTAGTCCGAGACAGGTGTACGCCAACTTCTTGGCAATGATATGATTTCTGTAGCTGAAGAGATGTGTTGTATCATCCGTGCAAATCTGAAAGCAGCGCAATCGCGCCAGAAGAGCTACTATGATAGTAAGCACCGTGACTTGACTTTCGAGATTGGAGGCCATGTCTATCTCTGTGTTTCTCCTATGAAAGGAACCCAATGATTCGGTATCAAAGGAAAGCTTGCTCCTAGATACGTGGGCCCTTTCAAGATAGTTGGCAAAAGAGGCGATCTAGCCTACCAACTCGAGCTACCTTCCAACTTCTCAAATGTGCACGATGTGTTTCACATGTCACAACTTCGCAAGTGCTTCAAGACTCCCAACCGCACCATTGACTTCCAAGACATCGAGCTCCAAGATGATTTGTCTTACCGAGAGCATCCCATTGCCATTCTCGAAGAAACTGAGCGCAGGACCCGCAACAAGTCTATCAAGTTCCTGAAAGTTAAATGGTCTCACCATTCCGACCGAGAAGCCACATGGGAGCGCGAGGACAACCTCTGTTCCGAATATCCGGAGTTCTTTCGTTCCTAGATCTCGGGACGAGATCCTCTTGTAGTAGGGGAGAGTTGTAACACCCCAAGAGTGCTCCTTACATATTTGTACTTCCCAACATTGCCATATATGGAGTTGTAATGATGTTCTTGATGGATGGGCTCTTCTCATGTTGTGTTTTTGCCTTTCTTTTCTCTTTGCATTTCATTTTCATATTATTTGTCATGTGCTTGCATCATCATATTCATTTATGTTGTTCATGAGCATTGCACCCATTGTTATGTTATGTTCATCATGTATGTATGAGGTGTGTATTCATCTTCTTCTTGCCTCACCCAACCCTTGGGTTTCACCTATGCAAGCCATCTACCATCCCCTCTCTCTCAAATCCCATCTTTTCTCAAGTTATTCTTGATGCAATAATTTTGTCCCAAATTAATGTTCACCATATTTCTATATTCTCTAGTACATGTCCTTAAGCTCTCTACAAAATTTCATCATTTTTGGAATTGGTTTGGTTGGGTTCAAAAATGGTGCAAGTTTGAATTAAATTCAAACTTGAATTATTTTTCTTCTTCTAAAAATTGCCAAACCAATTTATTCAAATACTACATTTTTGCTGGATTCCAGAGATATTTTCATATCTCTCACAACTCACTCCTAACCCCCTGTGCTTTTCTTCTTTTACTTCTGTTTGAGAAAAAAGAAGAGAAAAAGAAAAGAAAAGCAGCAGCAGCACTCAGACCAGCAGAGCAGCAGCAGAGCCCAGCGCACCTCCCGCGCGCGCCCCTCCTTTTTCTTTTCTCACCAACGCAGCCACTCGCCCCCCGCTGCCTCTCTGCCTTGTGGCCTGCCCGGGCCCGCCTGCCAGCGACCTTGCTGCAGCGCCCCGTACCCGTCTTGTCATCTAGCTCACGCGCTCGCCATGGGGACCGCGAGCCCGAGCGCGTCGCCGCTCCGTTCCATCGCCCTAGTCCCCTTTAAATCCCCTCTCCTTGTCCCTAACCCTGCTAGGGTTTCCCTCTCCCATCTCGTCACTGCCGCCAGGTGAGAGAGCCACCAGATCAGCCATGTCAAGCCATGCCCGTACGCATCTGAGAGCGCGTCCATGGCACCGCCGTGACCGTCGTTCACCTCCGCCTCGGCAACCGTGTCCCTCTTCTTCCCCGACGTCGACTACTTCCCCTCCGTCCTCTACAGCCCCCGGGACGCCAAGTTCGACGCCGTCCCCGTCGTCTTCTTCCGCTACGGCCGTCGCTCGTCTCTGGCCGTATTCGTCACCGTCCGGCTTCTCTAAGGCCGTACGACTCCACCGCCGTGATCTACGTGGGCACCCGCGCCCCCTCGTGCCTTTTTCCCCTTTGTTTGTGTCCTCCTTCGCCGGTTGCCATGTGAGCCGCACCCGCCGCCGTCGGGCCTCATCTCCGGCGAGTGCCCCGACCTCCGTAGGCCTTATGCGCGTGTCAAGCATGCTCGCCGTAGTCCGTTAGGCCGCCCTCGCCGCTACGCAGTTGCTGCCGTGCCCCCTAGTGTCCGACCAGAGCTCGTCGCCGCCGCCTCTGTCCCTCGTCGTCGGCGTCTGGTCGCGTGAGTCGCATGCGGGTGTGCGGAATCGACTAGCGGATCGATTTGACCCCTCCGCCGTGCCTTTTGCTCACCGGAGTCAACTCCGGCGAGTGCGCCGCCGTGCTCCAGTGGCCGCCGTCGAGATCCTCTGTTTTCCTCTGTTCGCGCTCACCCACCACCGCCACGTGGGACTGTGGCTCCCACAGGTCAGCCACACGCACGCACTGCCCCATTGCCATACACACACATAACCGGGTCCCACATGTCAGCCTCCCTCTCTGTCGTTAGCCAGTTTCGGCATATTCCAAATCGGGCATGTTTCCTATTCTGGTGAGTTCTGTTTCTGTGCTTTCCGTTTCTGGCAAGTTTCCAGATCCAGCGCTTTCCAAATCGGGTATATGCCAAATCTGGCATATAACTTATTTAAACTTCTGTCCTATATGTTTTTGTGGCATTTTGAGCATTTTGCATGTAGGAACATATGAGTGTAATATATGATTTTGGGGTAGAAAAATCCAACTAATCCATTGGTGGCATTAGATTTATCATTTGGGCAAGTTTGCATCCATGCCATTTTCACATAATATGCCATTTTGTCATTTTTGTGTGAATTATTACATAAGTCATATGAGCAACTTCTCAACATGAGTTTGGAGCATTTTCATGTCTTCTTACTGCTAGTATTTTTCCCATGCCATGATATGCGATGATAGGAGTGCAACAAGCTTGTAAACATGCTTAATCACTGTCACTGTTTTGCACTTGTTAAAAACTGCCGTCATAGCTGTCTGTTATATAATTTGCCATGTTGCTTTGATGCTACCATCTAATCCATAGCTTTTATGAGCATGATCAGTAAACATGTTTTGCTCTATGTTGTTAGTACTTTCATGCCTTGACAATTGTTGCCATGTTAAACTCTTGTAGCATAGATAAATGTTGATCTAAATAGGCCTAGTCAATGTAGCAGTTTTCTGTCAACATTAAGTTGCAATGTTGTGAGCTCATTTCTGATGAATCCATGCTACATATGAATTTGTGCCAATGTAATGAAATGGTCTATGCCATGTGTACTGTAGCTGTATGTCAATTTCTTGCATTTTAGAGTACTGTAGCATGCTATTTTGATGTGCATAAAATGCCATGTTGCTGTTAACTGCAGTTTTGCATTGCATATTGTTTTGCACACCATTTGAGTTTCGTGCATCCGTTCCTTGTGATCTTTATATCGATTTCAATTGAAATCTTCCATTCTTTCCAGTGGCATACTTGGATTGCAAAGATTTTGCCCATATCCATATTTTGCTTCACCGTTCACCAGCCCGTGAGAGCTCGTTCGAGGGCCCCGCGGCACGGCAGGATATCTCTGCTGCGGCTACCGCGTTGTGGCGGGACCTCTCTAGTGCTTCTGCAGCCATGGTCTTCGCTCCCTGATTATATGTTGACCTAGAACTCCTCCTACCGGCCATGGTAGACGCAAGGAACGGCTTAAGAGGAAAGACCTATTTTTTTGGTGATGAGGAGAGGAATGTGCAGTACTTTTCAAGTGGGTACTAGTTTGTATAGCCCAGTGCTAAGTGAGAACACGTTTAGGTTTGATCGGTGTGAATAGATTTGCATTTACTCATTGCGTGGTAATTTGATCGGTGTGAACACGTTTAGGTTTGATCAGTGTGTCAGCGTCTCCGATGGATGGGCCGTCTCGCCTCCCACGCGTGCCAGATGGTTGACCAGAACTGCTATACGCAGGTGGTTGCTCGCCGTTTAGGCGGCCGCAGGGCGCTATGCTTGCATCCCTTCGCGCGCTCTACTTGATGTTGAGGCGGCCGCGGCGCGCTCTGCTCGCGTCCCTCCGCGCGCGCTCTTTCAGCGGTTGGGGCTGGCGCACGATCACGTTTTGGGCGCCATATGCATGCAACAACTGCCATCCATGCGCGCCGATACTCCAGGCCGTTCAGCCTCCCCATTTGTTCCCACGGCCATTATAACCTTAGTCTCTTCAACCTTTCGATGGCACCCCACAACACAACAAGCACACCCACGACGACACATAGAGAGAGAGGATATCCAGCGGCGCTCCAATGGAGTATGGCGTGCATCGTGTGAACACCCACGTGAGGGAAAAGGAACTCACGATGGTGTACACCATTGACCCGGCCGTGGTGGAGGACTCCATCAACACCATGGAGCAGTTGCTTGCTAAGGACGACAAGTACAAAGTGCTCGGCTTTGACCTCCAGTACACCGGCGGTCGTCCCGGGGTTGATCGGGCGGTTGCTGCCGCCCTGTTGTGCATGGGCCATCACGTCCTCGTCTACCACTATTGCCTGGCCACAAGTGCTTGCGAGCGTTTCACCAAGTTTGTCAAGAGCCCCAGCTACAAGTTCACTACGGTGGACACCGTTAACGATGTAAAAGCGCTCAAGATTTCGGGCTTGGCCTGCCCGAAGATTCTCGACATCCGTGGCCACTACAGGGTCTGGGGCAGCACGAAGATGGACTCCCTGGTTGAACTCGCCGCCGCCATCATCGACCCCTACTAGGAAAACATGAAGGAAGGTTCCAGGAGAAATCCTGGATCCTGGCACGGTGCTTGGGTGCGGAGACTGGATGAACCTCACCTCAAGTTTGCAGCCAAGAGCGTGTACACATGCTTTGAGATGCACAGGCGGATCATCGACATGAGGGAGTGCCTCCTTCCTATAGACGACGAGGGATCGAGCCACCAGCAGAGCAACAGCGGCAAGTGTCACAAGAAGAAGTAGATGATGATTAGATATGATCGTTTATCCTAGATTATTATGCATGTAGTTGTTTACTTTGGTGTGTGCAAATGTTATGTGTGTAGTCAGTTATGTAATTGGATGTTTAATTTGGTTATGCAATCATGTCCTTATAAGTATATACGTTGTTATTTTGTAGACAGAGAGCATAGATGTTGTGCAGACTGCAGACTGAGCAAATCACATCGCACACGGATGAAACTAGCGAACCCGTCGGTGATGATTTCATCACTCGCTGACAATTGTTTACCAGCAAGCGTTTCCCCACAACACACATGGGTTATTAGCAAGAACCGTCTGTGTTGTTATCGGTCTTCCCACACATTTCTGATTACTGACCTGTTTGCCGCGTATCACACACATCTTGTTAAGATGAACCATTTCTGTTGTGTTGGGTAATCGCAAACAGTTCATCCGAGTGAACCACATGCTGTATATCGCACACACCTTGATCTGCCTGACCGTTTCTGTTCTGCTGGATAATCACAAACAGTTCATCTGAGTGAACTGTATGCCGTGTATCGCACACACCACGAACTTGCTGCCCGTTTCTGTTGTGTTGGGTGATCACATATAGTTCATCTGAGTGAACTATATGCCGCGTATCGCACGCAGCACGAACTGGCTGACTGTGTTTGTTGTTCTGGCTTATCGCAAATAGTTCATATGGATTAACTGTAGGCCACGTATCGCACACACATCTCTAATCTGAATCGTTTTTGATGTCTTCGGCATCACAAACAGTTCGTCTTATTTGGGACGGTTTTTTTACGACACCGTTTGCGATTCATGCATCGCACACAGTTTGGTCGCGGGGTCTCTGATTCATGTGTCGCGTTGGCGGTCGGCTGAAGTAGTGAAGCAAGGTTACAATAACAAGTGCAATCATAAAAGTGTGCGATGGCACTTGCATCACCAAAGAGAGTTTCTAGAACATTTATTACAAGCCACAGCAGGGCCAAAAATACGATCAAGTGTTTTCTGTTTTGTCACCCAACCAAGTTTCAAGGCTGTGAGCCAGCAAGATGGCCTTCTGATTCACGAGTCGCACCACTAGATGCCGGGTTAGCCTGTGCCGTCCAGCTTGGTTCTGCAATCTGGGGGCTGACCTGCAGCCATTGGATGGATCATAATGCTTCAAAAACTGAGTCTTCCATCATCCCAGGTGAAGGGTCGACCTCAGGGGCGAAGGAGTTCTTACGAGGGCGAGTTAGGTTCACTAGTTCTGGATTGGGCGGCTCCAAAGGCTCGTTAGCTTCAGAATAACCAGCTTGGTACTTGGAAAGATCTGCCTCCTCAGTGCAGAACTGTGGCAGCAACCCGGGTTTCTCTAATACACCGTAGGAAATCCTTCTTGGTGAAAGGTGTGTCATCTGTGTTATACTCTGGATATCCTCCTACAATCTGTGCTGGGTCTAGTTCAGGTACATATGCTTTGGCGCGGACAAGTACGGCCAGAGCTCCGTGCCGACAAGCCGCCTTTTTCCACTCTTCAAACCAGTGTGGCACCACACACAACTCCTTGAGCATATCCATAATACGCGGAGGCGGTGTGTTTAATTTTTTGGCTGCCATAATGCAGCATGAGCCGCCTATGTACAGTTGCTCTAGGAAGGTGTACACGGCATTGAGCTTCGCAAGAGGGGGGCAACAGCTTGTGTTGTTCTCCGGCCTAGTTACAGGGGAAACATAAGATGACCCGGATTTTCCCTGGCAAGTATAAAACTTTGATGACAAAGGAAGTTGGGACTTACCGAAAATAGCTACACACATCACGGTAATATGATTCTTGAGTGTGTGCAATTCTTGAGATACTGGCTCTAGCTTTGCTTCTGCATCTTCAGCACGCTTTAGAAGGCCGGCTCGTTCTGCTTCAAATTTTGCCCTGGTTTGCTCTAGGGCACTGGATGCATTGAGCAAGGAGTGCTGTAGATCAATGGATAGCTGTTCTGCTTGTTCCCGCTGCTTCTTCTCCTTTTTCATGGCTCTCTGGAAGTCATCCGCATTTGCCTCAGCATCATTCAGCATGTCCTGCGTATCAGTTTTACAAATGTTACAGAATATACTGTCATAGTCCCAAGCCGTCATACTGGACGACTCGGCACTTGGGGGCTACATATATTAGTGCTATCTTGGATACAACAAGGCCCATGAAGATACAAGTATTCCACATGGGACTTGGGGGCTAATGCATAAATTGTTTTATGTATAAACACAGAGACCCGGCTCATCATATCATGATGAGTCAGCGCTTAGGGGCTACAAGTTGATCACAAATCACGAAGGTGCATATAAGTCCCTGGTCATCATGATATAATAACCCGATACTTGGGGGCTGCATGTATACGTAGGGATAGGAGAAAGAAATTACCTCGTACTTTCGCTTCAGAGATGTTACCATCGCAATTTCAGTATCCCGGCATTCAGATAGCCGGGTCAAGACAGCTTGATGCAAGGAACTGATGTCTTGGTCTTCAAATGAGTTGTAATGAAGAGCCGCCTTCCTTTTTTCTTTCCTTGGAGATTCAGCCTTGGCAGGAATTTTGGTCAAGCCAGTAGAAGCTTCTGGTGGAGGGTTTTGATTTTCACCAGTACTAGCAATCTCATCTTGAGCCAGATCGGTGGGCTGTTCTTCTATTATATTCTCCCTCTCCTGATCAGCCAGGGGAGATGTGTGAGCAGGGCTTATGGCAGAGTCTTGGTGGGATGGTACATCTTGGGTAGCCGGCTCGTCTGGATTAACCGGGTTGGCTGTGGCAGCTTCATGAGACGAATCCTCTGTCCCAAGGATAGGGTCGGAGGACCTAGTAGTGGTCTTCTTCTTGATGGCTTTAGCGCTATACAATAGATGAATCTTTAATGGATGGAACAAAGTAACAGACTTGAGAAGCAAGTGATGTATTTTTACCCCGGATTGATGTTAAAGGCCGGCACTTGAGTAGCGCTAGATTCATCTGAGGAGGGGGAGGTGATATACGCTGAGTCATCAAAAGGGAGTGGTGCCTTGAAAAGGCCGGCTTGCGGAAGTGAAGTAGTGGGGCTGTGAGGGACTTCTGAGCGAGCTCTTCGGGCTGGCGTCTCATCTGGTAACCCACCGCTCAGCTCTCCTTCGCTGCTTCGGGTCTTCTGTTTGGAAGTTCCTGCGCGCTGCATTTTCTTCAAAAGAAATTGTGGGTCTAAATGAGCATCTCGATGTGAAAATGGGACTTTCCGAAGTGCAACCCGGTTTTTCTTTCGGATGGGTATTGGTGAGTCAGAGTCTGAAGAGATCAAAGTTACCTCTTGCTCACCGGCGTGGCTAGCTTCAGCCTGTTCTGAGAAGAGGTGGCGTCAGCAAGTTGATTAAATAGACGACCAAGGGAGTCCAGTTCTACGTCCTGATCATCATCATCTTCTGGGTCTTCTTCGCTATCTTCTCGAGGAGGAGTGGGGTCTTGAAGTTGAACCTTCCACCAATCAGAGTTCTCCTGCACGATGGCGGGTTGATAAGGAAAACGCAAATGTGACAGAGGAAACACAGTATGAACAAGATGAAGGGTAATAATAAGGACGGCGGCTTACCGCAGGTGCTGGGTTGTTTTCATAAAAGGGAGCAAGTCGCACGAGTTTAATGTCGTGTTTTGTTTCACCAAGTAGCTTCTTGGCAAATTTTAGGACATCCTTCTCTTGGAGGTTGACTCGGCTAAATCGAAGCGAGTCTTCCGTTTCGCCTGAGTAGGTATGCAAGAGCCGGTTCCTCAGGCTCAGAGGTTGGATGCGCCATTCTACCCAAGTCCGGGTCAGATCCACACCGGTAGGCTATGTTCTTCCTTCGCTGGATGGTGACTTCGCCAAGTTCTAGGCTTGGTCCATCCTTGTGTTCTGTTTGGTGGTTCAGATAGAAAAATTCTTGGAACAAGCTGATGGACGGCTCAAGCTGCAGATAAACTTCACAGAATACTTGGAACTGGCATAGATTGTGAATGGGGTTGGGACCCACGTCTTGAGGTCTGATGTTGAAAAAATGAAGCACATCCCGGAAATTTTTTGAGCCAGGAGGACGGAAACCTCGGTCCAAATGATCAGCAAATAGGCTAATCTCGTTTTGCTCTGGCAGAGGGTGAATTTCTTCTTCAGGGGCATGCCATCCAATTTCCTCCTTAGATGGCAATAACCCAGATTCTACTAAGGCCTGTAACCTGAGCTCCGACATGTTGGACTTTGCCCAGTTGACAATCTTAACCTTGGGGAACATGGATTTAGCTGCAAAAGAAATAGAGGAATACCACAAGCCGGCAGTTCAAAAAATTTCCGGGTCATCATAAAGCAGAAAGATAAGCCGGTATGTTCCTAGGCTCCTACTTACAGGGCAAGATAAGCCGGCAATGCTAAAATCATGGATTTTTACAAGTACTGGAAGTGGTTTGGGCTATGAGTCAGTAAACAGGTTTCGAATGGATTGAGGAATTTTGCGGATCTAAAAAATGGCTAAAAATGAAAGAGTAAGACCTAGGTATGTTCTTCATGGTATGAATTGAACTACAATGGGATCCATTTGGAGTCGAGCAGAAGATCTACAAACACGGGAAAATAGCGGGCTAGTTCTACGAATTACAAAAGCAGAAATATGTGGGCATTTGTGGATCTACCGACTGCTAAAACAAAGAATGGCAGCAGTGAAGAAGCCGCAACAATGGCGGAAGAACAACTTACAGATCTGAAGCGAGGGTCTTTTGGTTGTTGGGGCGTTGCGGATGCGGCCGAGCAAGACCGGATGGACTCCAGCGATGATGGGAGAGCTGAGGCAGCGCTATATGAATGGCGGTTGTTGGAAGTCGGGCTCCGGGGACCCAAAGGTTCAAACACTGGGGTGAGCTTGTTCCTACCTCTTCGTCCCCTTCCACGGCTAAGCTATGGCGAAGCTACGGTGGGAGCGCGCTAGTGAGGAGCGGACCGTGGACTCAGCGGTTTACCCAGATTTGGGCCACCTTGCGGTGTAAAACCCTACTCCTGCTTGGTTTTGATTGTATCGAGCCAGAGAGTGTTCTCACGTACAAGGTAGGAGAAGAAGGACTCGACTGAATCGGATCCGGGGTCCTCTACCACGATGGTAGCACTGTCCCTTTATACCTGCCTTGGTCCTCTTCCCCCTCAAAACTTAGGCGGGAAGGGTTGCCACACTTGGCGGGTTTTGAAGGGGGACAGGCACTCAGGCTATCCTGACTAAAGGTGGTCTTCGCCTGCAAAAGCATGATCCATGATGCGCTGGTGGGCTCGGCGATGACCTCCGCCCTGCGCGCCCGCCGTCTTGGTCTTCTTTAACCGATCGGGCAACCTTTGGGGTTGCTTTGGGAAGTGGACTGCGGGCCTTGCTCCCTTCGAACGAAAGGGGAAAACCCTCTTCACCCGTGCCTGCTGGCATTGCCTCTGTCGCCGTTTGTCGCCACGCGCATCACCCACGTGATGGGCACGGGACCGCGCTGCCGGACCAAACAACCTTCGTCTTGAGCGCCTTCTGGAGGCCACCTCGGGAGGCCGCCTCGTGAGAGGGCCTCGCGAGGCTGCTAGTGGTGATGCTGAGTCTTGTTCGCCTCTCCCTAAGGAGGGGTCCTCAGGAGGCCAAGGCCTCGTGAGGGGTCTTGGTGAGATGCTTGATGATGACGGCCTGCTGGGCCCACGCCGGGCGTTGCGCCCTGGGCCAAAGGCAGACGGGCCTAGATACCCTGGGTTCCATGGGCCCGACAGTAGCCCCCGGGCCCATGGCGAGCATGTTCCCGCCTACTAGGGGGAGAAATGGCGCGGGGCCTAACCGCCTGCGGGCCAGGCGCGACGCGTGGCGCACTATGTGACGAGGAACGCCCCCACTTCTCCCACGACGCCTCGGTAACCGCCCGCGCTGACATAAAGCCTCCCGCGGGTGATGCGAGACCATCATTGCCTTCCTTCATGCACTTCTGCTGCTTCAATTCCCGATGCCGAGGAAGACGGAGCGACGAGAAGAGCCCCGTGCGGAGCATAAAGAGGGAAAGAGAGGAATCGAAGTCCTCCACCCATCTTCTTCTTCCTCCAACCTTTCCTTCCTTGTCTTGCTAGATTCGCCGCAGTGATGGCGAGGGGAAGAGGGCGTGCCCGTGCTTCTGCTGCCACATCCAAGGTCCCGCCCCGGGGGCGCGGGCACTCCCCAGTGGCTGCTGGCGCCGGTCCCAGTGGCCGTGGAAGGGGTGCCGCCCGCAGGCGCAAAGGGCGCGGCGCGCGCGGCCGAGGTGGCCGTGGTGGGACGACCGCCTTACCTCCCCAGGCGGGGAGCCACTTGGCGGAGGGGGCTCACGAGTTCATAGTGAACATGCACCGCCGCCCCTGCACCTTGCTCCGGCTCCCGGACTCTTTTGCGGAGGCGATGGCGGACCGCGCGCCCTTGGGCCTGTGGGTGCAGGCCGACGGCTACTGCAACGGCCCCTCCTGGGTGGCGATGGAGTTCACCCCTTCGGGCTTCATGTTCTTGAAGCAGGGGTGGAAGTCATTCGCCCTCGCCCACGGCCTGAAGTGGGGGCACGTCCTCCAATTCAAGTACAACGAGGCCGCCACGCTCTTCGTGAAGATCTTCGGGATCTCCGGCAGCCGTCTGGAGTGCTGCGCGGAGAGCGAGGACGGCAGCTACTGCGGCTCCTCCAGCGAGGACGATAGTGACAGCGGTGCCGCCCCCTCCGGCGGAAGCGGAAGCGACGACAGCTCCCCCGCGTCAAGAGTGAGGATGAGGACTCCGACTAGGCGTGCACGACATCCACATTGGAGTCCTGGGGGTGACGGCGCCCTGCCCAGACCTTTTCTTCTTTTTATTCTCCTGCACTGAATTGATGTAGCCCCGTGGGGGCGTGAAAACAATGTCTTTTATGTTTTAATTCAATGCTTTTGCGATTTGGGATGTATGTGTTCCCTCCTGAAGTCCTCTTGTGAGGCCGGTTTGTTTTCCTTGTTTGCCTCAGCGCTCTACGCCGGCAGGCCCCAGCCCCCGAGCAAGCCTCAGCCACCGCTGATATGTCCGGTCGCGATGCCAGGACAAGGCCAGGAGGTGAGGGGCAACGGGAGCTAGTGAGGGCTCCTGAAGCGCGATGCTCAGGGAGCCCGCCTTTGGCGTGCAAGCGGCTCACGCGGAAGAAAAAACGCTTGCACTCAGTGGGATTGCGAGGGGAAAGACCTTGAGTGACGGCGAGGGCGTCTCGCGAGGTAGTTAGACATAGCTTTTGACAGAGAGCAGTGTCAGGCGAGCCACGTCTCATGAGGAGTGCATGCGGCTCACGAGGCGTGCCTCGCGAGGCTCGGCCTTCGAGGTCTTCGTCTCGCGAGGCCCTCTGATTAGGCGACCACCGCAGGTCGGCTCGCGAGAGGAAGGCCAGCGCTGATGGTGAAGGCAGGGCCGGAGCCGCTGCCGTCCAGCCCGCGAGGTCCCCATGCGGCTTGCCTCTTGCGATACTGCATGTCGACAAATTCCACAATGGGGGTAGCGACGTGCGCTCGCAAGCTCGCCCATGGCCATTGCGTGAGGAGATAAGGCACCAAGGACCTTGGTGAGGTGACGTGCGCGGGAGCAGGCGCGCGAGCCAGAGCTCAGTCGCTTGGATCTTGCGGCGCTGCAGGGACGGACCCGAGCACAGGCGCCGTGCCTAGCCCCCGCTCATGGAATCGCTCAGGGGAGGGGTCGCGAGCGCGTGGCGCTCTCGGGACGGCATCATACTCAACACGCAATCAAGCAGGCAACATAAACTTATCAGAGCATAATTAGCGAGATTCATTACACAACCAAAAAAGGAGAGGGGCGAGGCTGCCATGTGCGGGACGGGTCAGCTTGAGGTTGGTGCAGCCCGTGGGGCGCCCTCAGTCACGTTAAACCAAATCACCTTGGCGGAAGGGTTCCGGGAGTGAAGGTGCGGAGGGTGCGTCGAGAAGGGATGTGGGCCGCGTGACGTGACACTTCGGACGCACCTGGCCAGACCGTGATGGGGAGTCATCAGATCACCTGGCGAGGCACGCCTAGGAAGCCCGCTCCTCCAGGGCCATGGGGCTCACGAGGCCCTGGGGGCTCGCGAGGAGCAGGGGGCTCGTGAGGCCCTGGCACGAGGGGCGCCAACCTCTGGAAGGAGGCGCCGGTGTTCCTCAGGCCGAAGGGCATGCACATGCCACCGACGGCGGGGCCAGCGCCTTGACCGGCTTGCGGCAGTAGGAAAGGGTCCTGGCGGCCGACCTTGTTGAAGCTGGTGAAGTCGACGCACATGCGCTCCTTGCCGCCTTTCTTGGGGATGACGACTGGGTTGGCGAGCCATTCGGGATGGCACACCTCACGGATGACACCAGCTTCTTGGAGGTTCTGAACTTCCTTGACGATGAAATCTTGCTTCTCTGGCGCCTGGCGCCGTGCTTTTTGCTTGACAGGCCGTGCATTGGGGCACACCGCTAAGTGGTGCTCGATCACCTCCCTCGGCACACCGGACAAGTCAGATGCTTTCCAGGCAAAAACATCTGAGTTTGCGCGAAGGAAGGTGATGAGCGCGCTTTCCTATGTAGGACGAAGGCCAGCGTCGATGGTGAAGGCAGGGCCGGAACCGCTGCCGTCCACCGGCACCTTCTTTGTCTCGGCGCGGTCCTGAGAGAACAGCTGCTTCTTCTTCATGGGCGCGGCCTCAGGAGGCTCGGCCGCGTCCTTGTCAGCTGGGTGCATGACAGCGGCGGCTTTGTAGGCGCGCTCGAGGGAGCAGACCGCGTCCTTCTCGTCGCAGGTGACAGTGATGATGCCGCTACAGCCAGACATCTTGAGGACGTTGTAGGTGTGATGGGTCACCGCCATGAACTTGGCGAGAGCTGGGTAGCCCAAGATGGCGTTGTAAGGCAGGCCGATGTGCGCCACATCGAAGTCGATGAGCTCGGTATGGTAGTTCTTGCGGGTGCCGAAGGTGACAGGAAGGCGCACTTGCCTTAGAGGGATGGTGGAGCCATCGGTCACTCCAGAGAAGGGCCTAGTCGGCATCAGCTGGTCGTAGGGCACCTGAAGCGTCTCGAAGGTTTCGATGGAGATCACGTTGAGGCCGGTGCCTCCGTCGATGAGGGTCTTGTTGACCGCGACGTTATTGATGGTGGGAGTGCACAACATGGGGAGTGCGCCTGCGGAGGCCATGGACTTGGGGTGGTCTGTGGAGTCGAAGGGGATGGTGTACTGCGACCACTTGAGGGGCCGCGCGGCCTCAGGCCTCGGGAGGGCGGCATTCACTTCGCGAGAGAGCAGCTTGAAGTGGCGGTTGGACTCGGGGGCATGAGCCCCGCCAAGGATGCAGGTGACCGCACGAGGCTCCTAGTAGCCCCCAGTGCCCTCATCAGGCTAGTTGATGTCGTTCCTCCAGGGTGGCGGCGGCAGCGGCGGGAGAGCGGCATTGGCCTGAGGGTTCGCCTTGCGAGGCTGGTCGCGCCAAGTGGCCTCACAAGGCTGGTCGCGCCAGGCGGCCTCACGAGGCAGGTCGCGCCAGCCCTGGCGGAAGTTGTCATTGCTGTTGCGGCCGTCCCAGCGGGTGCCGCCGCGGCCACCTCCGGGACCGGTGCCGCGGCCATTGCGATCGTCTCGGCGGCCTGGCGCTCGTCGCGGGGCAGCTTGAGCTCCTGGCAGTCTTCAGTGCTGTGGGACCGCACATTGTGGTAGGCGCAGAGCAGCCGGCTGTCTTTCCTGGGCTCGTCATGGTCGCGACCGCGCTTCTGCTCGGGCTCCGCCGCAAGCACGCTAGGGCCCTTACGCTTGGCGTCCTTGTTCTTGGACTTGGCGGCCTCGAGCACCACGTCAGGGTCGTTGTGGACGAAGAGGCGGCCTTCTTCATCCTTGGCGCACTTATCGGCAAGGTCGAACAGTTCAAGCACCGAGTCTAGCTCGTTGTTGATGGCGAGCTTCTCGCGCATCTTGATGTCCGTGACGCTGGTGGAGAACGCAGAGATGACGGCCGCGTCGGAGGTGCGCGGTATCTTGTTGCGCACTTGGCTGAAGCACTGGATGTACTTGCGGAGGGTCTCGTCTGGGCGCTGCCGCACGTGCCGCAGGTCATTGATGGTGAGGGAGTGGTCTTGCATGCCCTTGAAGTTGGCGACGAACTGGTTGCAGAGCTCGGGCCATGATGAGATGGATGCCTCGGGGAGGTTCCTGAGCCAGGAGCGCGGGCCTTCTTTGAGGGCCATGGGGAACCAGTTAGGCATGACCTTGTCGTCGCCGTTCGCTGCCTCGACGCTCAGCGCGTAGAGCTGGAGGAACTCCGCAGGGTTGGGGGTGCCATCATAGCACGGAGGCAGCTCAGGCTTGAACTTCGCGGGCCACACCACCCGACGCAGCTCGCGGGTGAAGGCGCGGCAGCCCACACCACTCGAGGGGACGCCACCGGCGAGGGCAGCGCGGTTCTGCCGCCCTGCCGCCGCAACCTCCTGGACGGCCTGGTCCTGGCGTTGGCACTGTCGCTCGAGGAGCATTCGCGCATCCTGGGGCGCACGTCAGATGATCTGGCAGCTAGCCTCGTCACGGACTGGTGGGGACGCGCCACGGGAAGGCTCGCGCGCCCACGCATTGCGCTAGGGCCCGCCGAGTTCATCGCACAGAGGAGGCCGTGGGGGAGCAACGTGCGCCAGGACCCCAACACGAGACGGCGGAGGGCGAGTGAGTGGGAAGGTGCCAGAGCGTCCCCGGCGGCATTGACGAGCTCGGTGATGCGACCAAGCCAGGCATTGTAGCCGGCGTCAGCTGGACGGTAGCAGAGCAGCTCGCGCGCCATGAGTAGCGTGGCCTGCGCATTCGGTGGCCCACGGTGGGCGAGGGAGGAAGAGGCCGTGGCGGTGTGGCCGTTCGCCTACACGGAGGGGTGCAGGGAGGAGTCCTGCTGCTCACGGGCAGCGGGGTCGGTGGCGGCAGTAGCCTGGACAGGGCGGTTGCCGCGGGCCACCGGCTCCGTCTGGGCCATGCGGCCAGCCCTGCGCTCTGCGCGCTCGCGCGTGCTTCTGCCATGAAGCTGGTGGAACGGAGGGCGGAGTGGAAGAACAGTAGCACACCCCTACCTGGCGCGTCAAATGTCAGAAGTCGGGCTCCGGGACCCAAAGGTTAGAACACTGGGGTGAGCTTATTCCTACCTCTTCGTCCCCTTCCATGGCTAAGCTACGGCGAAGCTACGGCAGGAGCGTGCTAGCGAGGAGCGGACCGAGGACTCAGCGGTTTACCCAGGTTCGGGCCACCTTGCAGTGTAAAACCCTACTCCTGCTTCGTTTTGATTGTAGCGAGCCAGAGAGTGTTCTCGCGTACAAGGTAGGAGAAAAAGGACTCAACTGAATCGGATTCAGGGTCCTCTACCACGATGGCAGCACTGTCCCTTTATACCTGCCTTGGTCCTCTTTCCCCTCAAAACTTAGGCAGGAAGGGTTGCCGCACTTGGTGGGTTTGAAGGGGGACAGGCGCTCAGGCTATCCTGACTAAAGGTGGTCTTCGCCTACAAAAGCATGATCCATGACGCGCCGGTGGGCTCGGCGATGACCTCCGCCCTGCACGCCCGCCGTCTTGGTCTTCTTTCGCCGATCGAGCAACCTTTAGGGTTGCTTTGGGAAGTGGACTGCTGGCATTGCTCCCTTACCACGAAAGGGGAAAACCCTCTTCACCCATGCCTGCTGGCACGGCCTCTGTTGCCGTTCGTCGCCGAGCGCGTCACCCACGTGATGGGAACGGGACCGTGCTGCTGGACCGAACAACCATCGTCTTGAGCGCCTTCGGGAGGAAGCCTCGGGAGGCCACCTCGGGAGGCCGCCTCGCAAGAGGGCCTCGCGAGGCCGCTGGTGGAGATGCTGAGTCTTGTTCGCCTCTCCCTGAGGAGGGGTCCTCAGGAGGCCAAGGCCTCGTGAGGGGTCTTGGTGAGATGCTTGATGATGACAGCCTGCTGGGCCCACGCCGGGCGTTGCGCCCTGGGCCAAAGGCAGATTGGCCTGGATACCCTGGGTTCCATGGGCCCGACAGTGGTGACGTGTTCGAGAGGGGGCGGCGGCGTTGAAGAATAGAGGAGGAAGATGAGGGGCGAGAGAAGTAAAAGTAAGGAGGGAGGGGCGCCGGCCTATTTATAGGCGTGGTAGAACCCGAAACGGCATGCACGAAACCCCAGGCGGCACAGTTAATAGTGGCTAAAAGGGCTCCTTGATTTTCGCGCCTTACAAAATAATACAAACCCACTCAAAGATTCACTATGATGTCATCTCAGATTTTGCGGAAGCGGGAAGTGACATCATGGAAGAGGACGATGAGAAAACACCAAGTCTGCGGATGAAGAACGACCCAGCAAGTTGTTTGAAGCTGGAAAAAATGTGCCTGGAAGTGAAGGATGCTGAAGAGCCGGCTTGAGATGCAAATCTGAGAACATAATTTCTTCATAAATCCCGTTTGTTTTCCAGGATGGAGTTTAACATGAATAAATCCAAGTCAAACTGAGGGCTAATGTTGGGGATATTTCCCAGTGATGATGACCCGGCAGGAAGATGACCCGGCCATTGAGCTGTAAGGCTCAGCGGTCTACCTTGCTGCTGGGCCTGGAGGATTTCTAGTGGGCCGGCATGACCAAGGCCTGTTGGAAAGAGGCGGCTTGGTGTGTGGGTCGGCTCGTGAAGAAAGACGATAAGGAAGATTACCTTGAAGGACAAGTTAGTAGTAGGATACGGGTTAAGATTACAACCCGGACTCTCATGTAACCTTGGGCTCGACCTGTTATATAAAGGGGAGCACCTAAGGCAGAAAGACTAAGTTGCAATCTCTCGAGAGCTAGGTTAGCGATTCCGCGTCCCTGTAATCGAGATCCAAAGCAATATAATCAAGCAGGACGTAGGCTTTTACCTCCACCGTGAGGGGCCGAACCTGGGTAACCCCGTGTCTTCTCATTTCTGATCAACCCCGTCAAGCTTCCACCTTCGTGCGATGGCCTCATCTCTAAGTCCTTTCACAAGGGCACCTGTCGTGCAAAAACCATGACACTATGCATGGCGCTGGCCAGGCCATCCCTCTACTCCCCCACATATCCTTTTATTCTCCGGCGGTGGCAGCTCCATCGGCCCACCCTGCACTCGAACCAGTCAACCCTCGTACTCCCCTCCGCCTGCATTTTCCCCGGCTCCGGTTCATTCCGGTCCGAGGTCTCGATGTCGTCATCCGCCTTGGTGCTCTCGCCGTAGCGCCGCCGTCTGTCGTTCTCAACATGGTCAACAAACAAGAGGAATCGGGAGATGACTGTACGTGGAGAGGCTCACAGTACGGGCCCACCAGGTCCATGGCCGTACGCAAACAAGTGCCCTTATATATTGCAAAAAAGTGCTTCCTCCTTATGCTATGTTGATGTGTGGGGCCCATGAGATTGTCAGCGTAGTCAAGGTGGCTGTCATCTGGGACCTAGAAAGTAATCATTTTTTTTCAGAGGTCAAACAAGTAACAACTGGGCTGTGGCCTGCCCAGCCTAGGTTTTGTTGTTTAACATGCACAGCCCATGACATGCTGACACAGTTGATCCAGCAGGTTTCAACTTTTTTTTTGAGGTCCAGCAGGTATCAATCGGCCTCTGGGCCTCCCAGCCTAACTTGTTTTATAACATCAGCAGCCCAACTTATGTTTCTTTCATGAAGACAACTCACAGCTCAGTTTTATTTTTCTATACTGATAAAAAAAAGAAGTTATATTTTTCTATAAGAATGCCAAACTCAAATTATGTTTTCCCTTCTGTAATAGTATACATATTTATATTTTATTTTAATACATATACTACGTACATATATTAGAAGAACATAAGGTTCCCGTTTGACCTGTCCTTCGTCCAACCTTTGTATATACCTTGCCTCTTCCTTTATTTTTGTTTTTTATTAATCCTATCTCTGATTTTTCTCCCACAGGTTTTACCTAAAACCAACTCAATTGTCCCACGTCTAGCCTAAAAAATAATAATACCCCACATCTTATTAACTCTTCAAAATAAATAATATTTTATTTGGTAAATCAATAAGTTCTTACCAAATAATAATTATTATTTAACAATAAGTTGGCAAGTTAATTCCTGGTGATTGCGTACATAAGCTTGCTAAGATTTTACGGACCAATGTAGTAATAGACGTGCAATCACGTGTTTATGCTTCACAAATTATGTAGTTTTATAATAAAATGCCTAGCACCGGTTTATGTTTTTATAACATTTCTCCGACCTGCCCAAAATGATATTTTCACCTAGGCCAGCAAAACCGTGTATTTCGAAAAATAATACAAATAGGCTGTAAATGCTAACAAAATATATAAATGGGCTGCATAGACGCTCCATTATTGTTTCACCTAGCCCACCAAATGGACTGGCTGATATGTGGACCAATAGGTCGAAGCCTACACAAGGCGTTGTCAACTTAGTCAAAAAAAGTTTCTGACAGCCTTATCTATTGGATGTACATCCAACGGGCGGCATTCTTCTTCAAGCTCTAATCTTCTTCCTCCAGCGGTGGCGAGACCACCTACTCCAGCCTCTGGCGTCCAGCAGCGCTGCTTCGCGCGCCTCGCAGCGAAACGCCACCCCACCGACGGCCAGGCCATCCCTTGACTCCTCGGCACCTCCTGTTATTCTCCGCCGAGTGTAGCCCCACCCCGCACCCGAACCAGTCAAGTCTCGCACTCATCTCCATTTGTGACTCAACTGCCATGTCTTCCCCATCTCCAGGTCGTTCCCGTCTGGGGCAGTGGGGCCTCGCCGTCGTCCACAGCCTTGGTGTGCTTGGCGCGGCGTGTTCAACATGGTCAACAAACGAGAGTCATCAAAAGACGGCTGTACGTGGAGAGGCTGACAGCTGCGACCCACGAGGTCCATGGTCGCATGCAAGGAAAGTGCCTCCTTATTACGCAGAAAAAAAAAAGTTTCCTCCCCCTGATAGCTGGGACTCACCAACTACATCTTCGCACGCAAGGAAGTGCCTCGTTATTACGCGAAAAAAAAATGACTCCTCCCCCAGACATCCGGGACCCACCAGCTACATCTTCACACGCAAGGAAGTACCTCCTTATTACGCGAAAAATAAATGATTCCTCCCACTGACAGCTGGGACCCAACAGCTATATCATCGCATGGAAGGAAGTTCCTCCTTATTATGCAAAAAAAAATGATTCATCCCCATAACAACTGGGACCCACCAGATTTGGAGGCTGACTTGTGGGCCTACCAAGTTGACGCGTACGCAGGGCTTTGTCAACTTAGTCAACAAACGATTCTAGCAGCAGTGACCGTTGGATGTTCATCCAACGGCCGTGCAGCTTCTTCAATCTCTGATCTTCTTGCTCCAGCCCCCAAACCAGCGCCGGCGGGACCGCCTGCTCCTACCTCCGGTGGCTGGCTGTGCTGCCGCGCAGGCCTCACCACCCCACCCTACTCCCACCGCTGGCCAGGCCTTCCCTGTACGCACCCACATCCCCTGTTATTCTCCGGCGACGGCGGCCTCACACCGCAGTTGAACCAGTCAACCCTCGTAATCCCCTCCGCGTGGGCATCCACTACCGCGTCTTCCCCGGCTCTGCATTGTTCCCTTCCTAGGCCTCACCGTCGTCCACCGCCTTGGTACTCTCGGCGCGGCGTAGTCAACGTGGTCAATGAACGACAGCCATCGGAAGAGGACTGTACGCAGTGAGGCCGACAGCTGGACCCACCAGCTACATCTTCGCACGCAAGGAAGTGCCTCCTTATTACGTGGGAAAAAAATATCCATCCCCCTGACAGCTGGGACCCACCTGCTATATCTTCGCACACAAGGAAGTACGTCCTTATCCTCCCTGACAACAAGGACCCACCCGGTCGAAGCGTACGTAGCGTTGTCTATCTGGTCGCGAATGTGTACATACATACTGGTCGATCGGTCTCTCTGCAAGGATGAACCATGGGCTTGTAAGGAGTGGCACGTGTCGTAGTAGAGCCCCCGACGTAGCAGTTCAGGCAGCCCCGTCTTAATCATGTACACGTACGTACAGCCACGCTGCAAAAAATATGGGCATGTACGTACATACGGGTGGGCTCTCAAACGCGTACTCACGCATACGTACGGCCAGGGCTCGTGTACATGGAGAGGCGACGGTGGGGGTACGCAGCAACGGCCTCCTGTTCATCGGCAGCCAACCAGATGGGTCGGAACGGAGGAAACAGCGTCGTGTCCATCGGGAGGCAACCGACTTGGTCGGAATGAGTCATGTTCATCGAGAGCCAACCGGCTTGGACAGAACAGCTGAAACGGGTACTGTTCATCCACTCAGGGTTTGGCATACCACAAAATGGAGGAAACGGCCTTCTGTTCGACTGCCTATGGTCGAAATAGGGTCCTGTTCATCGACTCGGGGTTTGGCGTACCGCAAAACAGATGAAACGGACTTCTGTTCAACCGCCTACAGTTGAAACGGGGTCCTGTTGATCGAGAGGGGTGTGGCGTACCGCAAAACGAAGGAAACGGACTTCTCTTCGAGCACCTATGGTCAAAACGGGGTCCTGTTCATCGGGAGGGGTGTGGCGTACTGCAAAACTGGACTCCATGGGCTACTGTTCATCAACCGTTGACTTCCTCCAGCCTCCACCGGCTACTGTCCATCCCGCCTCCACGGGGTCCTATTCATCCAGCCTCCACCGGCTACTATTCATCCAGCCTCAACGGGGTCCTGTCCATCCACCCCCAACCATCTAGGGTATGGCGTACCACGGCACGGCCTCCTCGGGGTCCTGTTCATCCAGCGCCAACCGCCTACACTATCGGGGTCCTGTTCATCCAACCCCCACCGGCTGGGGTGGGGCGTATGAGCGGGCGGCAGCAACGGGAACTGTTCATCCACAGCCGACTAACCTGCTTGATCGATGCGTCTCGACTCGTGTCTACGTGTATCGCGCGCGTGGCAGCAATGGGCACTGTTCATCGAGAGGCATCCCAACCGGCTACGTCTCGCACACGGGGGCTCGATGCAACGCATCGATCGATCGGCTTCAGTAAGCAGCATGCAGTAGCGATCGATGGCTCGGGTTTAGTTAGCAGCGAAGGAATCGCTCGGGTTCAGTTAGCAGCGAAGGAATCGCTCAGGTTCAGTTAGCAGAGAAGGGATCGATCGATCGTCTTCAGTATGTAGTGGGATCGATCGCTCGTCTTCAGTACATAGCTGGCTAGTGCGATCGCTGGGGTTCAGTAAGAGAATGAATCGCTCGGGTTCAGTTAGCGAATGCCTCGCACACACGTGCGTACGAGAGAAACGCGCAAACCACACTGCATCGCTCGGCCCCGACCACCCACCGTAACCGGGAACGCCATGAAAATTTCCTCGCCCTCACTTCTGCCACAATTTTTTACGTCATGGACGGCCCAAAGAATGTCATGCGGGTGCGTCTCTGGCCTGCGTAGGATGAAAAGCCCATTTTCTGTCATAATTGTTTGTCATAGAAGTAGGACCCCACCACATCTATGATGATACGTGTTTTTGTCACAATTATTGTCATAGAAGTGTCACAACCATGACTGAAAAAGTTTTCGTTCGGGCCATAATGTCACGGATGTTTCTTTTTTTTTGTAGTGCACTAAAGTGCACAAGTAGCGTTGCCCGACAATAATCAACGGCAAGTCTCGGTAGGCAAGTGACGCAAAATGGCTCGGGGTTAACAATGTAATGGCAAGTGAGTATGCTAAGATGTCATCGAAGTTACCGTCCTTGGTTATAGTAAGGGTGTGAACTGGTGAAGGGTGGTCGATGTCGATGACGAGGTCATAGACGATTGGCGTGGTGTAAATGTCAAGGTCGCGGTGCACGGTTTCCAGTGCATTGTCGAAGATGTCGCTGCACCGGGTCGAGGATGACCAGCTTGCGGAAGCGAAGGCGGTGGAATGTTTCTATCAAGGCTGGAAGTTCAGGGGTGGAGGCCGAAAGTTCCGGTGGCCGAAAGTTCCAGGCGAGGCCAGAAGTTCTGGTGGTGGGGAAATCAGGAAGAACAGGAAATTCCAGATCGAGGATTTGGGTAGAGAAACTTACAGGGAAAACCCAAATCGAACGGGGAAAAAGAAAAATTGGGCGGATGGGGAGGTGGGGAAGCTAGATCCACATGCAACACACAAAATCCATGGATCAAAATCACCAAAATCTCATCAAAACCAACAAATCACAATTTTTTGGTATGGCTATTTTTGTGGGGATTTTCGAATTTCGGTAAAAACAAACAAAATTGGCTAGCAAATGGCGGAATTGGGGCTCCAAGATGTGAATCAACCTAAGCTCTGTTCCAACATGATGTAGGCTGGAACCCTAGTTCATGATCTTTTCACACTTGGAGGTGGGGAAAGAAGCAAATCGAGAGAAGTACACAAGATGAACTCTCAATTGACAAAGATCCAATCACACATCTGCTAAATCCACATACACATAAGAGGGAAGCAAAGGTCCAAACCCAACACAAGAACGTAAAGAGGAACTAGTTCATCCCATTCCTAGGAGGAGTTGAGGTGTTGAAATCCAAGAGAATCTTCGCTAGAAGGGGTCTTGAATCCACTAGGGGATCTTCTCACATGGAGGCCTTGATCTCAATGGGGCGGGATAGTGGATGCGCAAAGCTCTATCTCAAATCTGAGCTAATCCTTTGCTAACCCTAAAACGGAGGTAGGAGATGAGTATTTATAGTCTAGGTGGGGGAAAGGGGTACATGGGCCTCGGCCCGAGTCACTGCGCGTAGGCAGGTCGGAGGTTCCGGGCGCCCGAGGTTCTAGACAAAGGTCCGGGCCGGTTCCGGGGTTACCAGAGAGTTTGCATGCCTGGGGTCGTCTTGGGCATCGGGGGCCGGAAGTTCCGGGCAAAGGTCCGGGGTAGTTCTAGGCTGAACAGAGAGTTTACATGCCTGGGGGTCGTCTCGGGCATCGGGAACTGGAAGTTCCAGTGTGGCCGGAAGTTCCGGGCGTCGGAGGTTCCGGGCAAGGTCTGGGCTGGACAGAGAGTTTGCACTCCTCTTGACACTGGCTGTTCCTTCTCCTTCAACTCTTGGTTCCACGGGGTGATCATTGTATGTAATCACACACAGTATCTCCACTTGAGGTAGTGACCATGTCTCATTCAAATGTATGGGAAGCTCGAGTAGGAGAGATGTCACCTCAGTTTGAATAGCACGTGTGTGTCCTCTTGTCATGGGTCCAATTGGTACTTGACGAGTTTGTGTAGCGTCCATGGGGATGACCGTGGGATGCTTCGCATCACTCCTCCTCCCCCTAGGACGGCACACCAATGAGGGAATCCATGCCTCCTTGTGTGGAGCCCCCTTCCCTCTCTCCACCTATATATACTATAGGATTTTGGCCTTTGAGAACACACAAGTTTTGGAGCATCCTCTTGTTCTCTAGTTCTAGTTCTAATTTAGACTTGATCTAGATTGGAGGTAGACCTAGTTCTCTCTAATCCTCATAATAGAGAAGCCCCGTGTTGTTCTCTTCTTCTCCCTGTAATTCTCTAGTGATGACAATGCTCTGGACGGCGAAGCGATGCTCGATCGTAAAGCCCGAACACGTGCAATCCGTAGAGAGATCGTGCTTTCGGTCTTTGGTTCGAGGCATTGTTTGTGAACGGTTCTAGGGACTTCTTCAACAATCTACACCAACTCTTCTTCCGCTGTAACTCAAAGTTGGTAACAATCTGATCAAAACCTCTAATGGTAATTCCCAGTGTTCCTGGGATCGTGAACGTAGGGCGAATTTTTTTGTTTTCTACTACGGTTCCCAATAGTGGCATCATGAGCGGTTCTATGAGTAGATGTAGGTTTTGATCTAGATCACATGTGATCGTGAGGTTATTGCACAAAGTTTTTAGTAATAATGATTTATTGCTAAAAAGAATTAAGAACTAGATGATTTCTAGAGCTTAATAAAATTGTGCGAGTAGAATATAAGACCTATTGTGTTAGATGCAATCTTTTACTTGATGTTATTGTTTGCTTCCCTTGAGTGTTGCTTCGTTTCAGTTGACAACATGATATAGCCTTGTTACAAAGTTCTGGCAATCAGAGATTCTGGCAATCAACAATCTGCTAATAGTTCTTTGGGCCACATCATAGTAAAGAATAGTGAATCATCACAAATGTTGAACATGTGTTATCGTATGTACATGTATCGGACTAGGGCCTTGTATTTATTCAGTCATGGCTCCTCTCTCCCCCGTATAATTGTACATCGTGGGAAACAAGTAGAGGCCGGTACCCCTTATACCTATATATGTGCACCATGCACCTGATCAATGAATTATTCATGCATGCAATCCCTTCTTTCCATCTAACATGGTATCAGTTAAGCAAGTTGACCCTCTCCTCACTTCCAAGATCTCCTACCGCCGCCGCACCCCTTGCCGCCGCCACCACACAACCCTCTCCCACCGCAGCCGCCCGCTCCGCCTGCCGCCGCTGCTCCTCCCCTCTCTCGCCCATCTAAAACCCTAACCCTCCTACCAGGCTACCGCTCCCTTCCCTCTAGCGGCCGCCACTCTCCCAAACCCTACCACCTTCTCCATGTAGCTGCCATGGCCTCTCCATCGTCCTCAATTTTCGGCGCCTCCAACCCCTTCGCTGGACCCGACCCTCCCACCACCGCCGACATCCATGATCTCAGTATCTATGAGTGCGTCCCCATCCATCTTGATCAGTCTAGCTCCTCCTACTACGCAGCAAAGACCTACTTCAACCTCATCTTCTACCAGTACTACCTCACAGAGCACATCGACAGCTCCGTCAACGGCGTGGTCATGAAGGCCGACCCGGAGTGGTCTGCCATTGAGGCCATGCTCATCCGATGGTTCTATCTCACCATCTCAAAGGACATCTTCCACACGGTCGTCTCCGAGGACGATGATGCTTGCACCGTGTGGAACAAGATTGATGCACTCTTCACCAACAACAAGCTTCAGCGCCTCGTTTTCTTGCAGCAAGAATTTTGTGGGTGATGACTCCTCCATCGACGACTATTGCATGTGCCTCAAGATGCTTGCCGATCAACTCCGAGATATCGGTGCCAAAGTCTCCGATGAGCTCATGCTTAGCACCCTCACTGCCGGCCTTAATGAGGACTTCGGCAATGCTGCATCTAACCTTACCTTGCTGCCGCAGCCCACATTTCAGACCGTCATCGCATACCTGCGTTTGGAGGAACGCCGGATGCAGAAGGTGAAGAAGCGGTTGCAGCACACCGCCATCGCCGCCGGTACAGCTTGCGGTGTGCCCACACTGCCACCGCCGTTTCAGCCGCCGCAGCGGACTCCCGCGCCGCCGGGCTTCTTTCTGCCGCCATGGACCTTCGGCACCAACCCCTGGACCGGAGTGGTCCATTCATACTCCATGCCGGTGCCGATGCCACCTGCTCCCGGCCTTCTTGGCCCCCGTCCAGCCGGCCATCAGGCATACTCGGTGGCCCAGCAGCCGCGACAGCCCACGGACTTCTTCCCTCCGCCCACCCAGACTGGCAACTACCCCTTGTTGCCCCCTCGGCCACCCTCTGGTGGCCTCGGCTTCCATCAACAGTCGGCCTGCACTCCGTGGGATCCCGCCCTCCTAGCGCTGCTTCACTCGGCACCATCTCCGGGCAACTATAGGGGTGGCGGTGACTGGTACATGGACAGGGGCGCCACCACTCATATGTCATCGCACCCAAGTAACCTCTCTTCCTCCTATCCCATTAACACTTCTACTCACATCACCATCGGTGACTATTCTTCTCTACCCATCACTCATGTAGGGCATAGTTCTTTTCCATCATCTTCCATGCCATTAACTCTTTCTAATATACTTGTTTCACCCGCACTACTAAAAAATCTTGTTTCCGTTCGATATTTTACTCGTGAAAATCCTGTTACCGTTGAATTTGATGAATTGGGTTTTTCTGCTAAGGACACCCATACCCGGATGGTGCTTCACCGATGTGACAGCCCCGATGAGCTCTACCCGGTCCACTCATCATCCACATCCACGGCCGCCCCCATCGCCCTCTCCGCCGGAGTGGACCTATGGCACGCTCGTTTGGGTCATCCCAACCCCGCCACGCTTCGTCATATTCTTAGGAGTTTTTCATTCACATGTAATAAGATCGACAATCATACTTGTCATGCTTGCCATCTCCAAAAGCACATTCATCTCCCTTTCAGTGCATCCACAACTATCTCTTCTTTTCCATTTCAATTACTTCATAGTGATGTGTGGACATCTCCGGTTGCAAGTAACACGGGCTATCTTTATTATCTTGTGTTATTAGATGACTTCTCTCATTTTGTGTGGACATTTCCCCTTCGCCGCAAATCCGATGCCTTAGCTATACTCACGGCTTTTTATTCATATGTCACCACACAATTTGGTCGCCCCATACTTGCTCTCCAAACCGATAACGGAAAAGAATTTGACAATGTTGTCATTTGATACGTCCATTTTGCATCATGTTTTCCTACTAATATTTATAATGTTTTTGGTCTTTATTTCACTTTATGAAGCAATCCTAATGCCTTTTCTCTCTTATTTTGCAACTTTCACAGGAAGAGGGAGATTGCCGGCAGCTGGAATTCTGGACGTGAAAAGGCTATAGCTGTCGGTTACTAAGAACCTACATATGAGTTGTTTACTACAACCCTTTGAGAGTTCGGCTAGGGACTGAACACGTAAAGAAATCCTAAGTCATGGATGAATGATGGATGGATGAACTACAGATGAACAAAAAGAACTACGCAGGTTCGGGCCACCTTCTTTGTGTAATACCCTACTCCTGCCTTGTTTCTTATTGCGATGGTAGAGAACTACAATGTGTGTCTGTTACAAGATGAAAAGATCGACTTCCTGCGCCACCCCGATCCCCTTCTATTTATACAGCAGAGAGGGAGATAGAGGGGAAGAGGCGGTGGAAAGAGAGAATCATTCCCTTCGCCTCCGTCCAGTGGGGGTACTCCCCATTGACTGTCGCACTCAGTAGTGCAGCCCTGTAGCGCGCTCATATGGGCCACCCAGCGACACTGGTGATGACCAGTGGAGGACATGACGCCATCAGTGGGCTGCCTAAATTCAAACCTTATCTCCTCCACTACATGCCTCGTCTGTTGGCGCAGCCTATTTTTGTACTTCTTAATAGGACCCCTTCTACCCCTCCGTGAGGGATTTCTAGAAGGGCTTCCCAGGAGGCTCTTCCCGGGTCGGGGAAAGTCCCATCATCTCTTCCAGGGCCCATCCTGTCACTCGCCCTTACACCTTGCTCATCACGGCACCTTCGTCAAACCTCCCCGGCGTCCGGTCCTGGGTACCCTGTAATCCATTGGTCCGACAATAGCACCCAGGCCCTTTCTACGATCGTAGTTTCCATAGCGTATGAGAGAGGAGAAATGGGACCACAGACCGGAGAGGGCTCGACAAGTGGCGTTGGCTTTTAATGCGGTGATTCTCTACCACCACATTTCCACTTCACACGACACTACGATGATGATGATCTGAACCGTCAGCACGCGTTGGCGCCTCCTTGACTCTTGCTTCATGATTCCTTGACTTGGGTAAGTGGGGAGAGGCAGCGGTTCCTCATTCAAAGAGTGGCTCCAGCCCCCGTGCTCGTAGAATATAAATTTGAAGCATCGACCGACGGCGAAGCCCACACTACGTCTCTCATCCCCACTATGACCGCCACCCCAGTGTCTCCATGGCGCCGCATAGGGGAATCGTAGTGGCGAAGAAAAGATAGAGCGAAGGTCTGCATCGCCTGGATGCTCCACCGCGGGCCTTGCCTATCTCAAAGATCGTGAATGTTGAAGGGCTTGACAAGGTCCGCAATCTCGTCGGTGGGGAGAGCAACGAGTGGGGGCCAACCAGACTCAAGGTGGCCGGCGCGAGGTTGACGGATGTCATAGACGCGCCAATCTTTGTTATCTTCCTCGCCGCTGGTGTGGTGCCCCCTTTTTTCGCCTTCTTTTGCGCTGTCCTGGAACACTATCAAGTCCATATGCTCCATCTCCGCCAGAATGCATTCTTAATCTTGGTGCTGTTTGCCCACCTATGCAAAGCATTCGTCGGGGCGATGCCGTCGTTGCAGCTCTTCCGCCTTTTTTTCTCGATGCACCTTTCCTCGGGGGATCAGATTTTCGGATGCGCGTCCTTCAGTCTTGCGGAGGGAGAGGATGAACCGGGATTCCTGGAGCTTGGCCTGTGCTCCACCTCGGCGAACTTGTGCCAAAAGCGGGTGCTTGCCAACCTCCGGGAGGCTGGAGTGCTCCTGCAGTGGCCCACTGAGAGAGAGAAAACCTACCTGACGCTTACCTGGCGGCCCAGCTGGCCGGCCTAGCCCACCAGGCCGAAGCGGCTGTCTTCAACCTCTGCCAGTAGGCAGAGGCGTGTCGACCCGTGCGCGTGCCCGAGCCTCCACCTCCTCCCAGCCCGCTTCCTCTCCTCCCTGGCCCTTCTCGCGGTGCCACGGAGATGGCCTGGCCCCCCTGGATCTTTCCCCCTCACAATGCGCTCTCTCCTTTCCCCTAGCTCTCTCAAGCGCACGCCAGAGCGCCACCGTCGCTGCTGCTCGGCATCCATGCGGCCACCGTCGTCTCCTCGACCTTCTGCCATGTCCAGACGCTCCGTAGAGCTCTTGTACATCTTCACAAAGACGTACGCATCCAGAAGAACTCCGAGACGTCGCCATCGATGCCATCTTCATCCTCCGCATCGACGGCCACCGTCGCCCGATTCGCCGCCGTCAGCTCCCCCCGGCCTCCCCGAGCTTTTCTTCAGCATCACCGTGAGCTCCTCTCTCTATCCCCCTGTCCCCTCACTCCCGCGCATCCTCTAGCCGCTATTTCCACTGTGGCCGAGCTCCAGCCACCACCTTGGCCAATGAGCTCATCGCTCACGAATTGCCCTACTCGAGCCAATCACACTGGAGTGCTCAGGGCACTCCCAGGGTGCCTCCTAGCCCCTCAGTTGGCCCCCCTAGTGCACCGCAGCCACCCGCCCATGCTTGCTGAATGTTGGCCGCCGCCACGAGCTTTATTCTGGCGAGCTCAGTCCACCCCAGCTCCTCCCGCTTGAACAACCAGATGCGTGCAAGCTTCAGCTTCATGCAGAACCCACCCGGGCGGCAAATGGTCGCCGGAGGAAGAATTCCGGCGAGCCTCCGCCGTGTACCTTGGTCGCCGGCGTTATGCCGCCGACGTGGCACACTTAGAACTAATTAACCCCCTGTCCTGACAGTGGGCCCCAGGCAATGCTAACATTTTAGTTAGGGTTAATTTTAGCACTAATTAATACTATTAATTAGGTGTGTCACTGACATGCGGGACCCACACGTCAGGTTTGACCTGGACCGACCCTGTTGACTGGCTGACATCACCCTGATGCAATGTTGATGCAGTAAAGCTTTTCTGGGATTTTATATAAATCAGAAATGGTTTATTTATTTTAGAAAATGTTTAAAACTTCTAAAATTCATATAAAATAATCTATTACTCAGATGAAAATAATTTATATTTGAAAAATGATCAGAAAAATATGAAGAATCTGTTTATGGCATTTTCATGCATGTTTGGACAACGTAAAGTTGCTGTATAAGACAATTTGAATAAATGGCATTTGAAATGTTTTATGTGGAGTTTGAATTTGAACCTCTGGTTCAAACCAACTTCATTTAAATTGTTGCTAGTTGCATTAGCCCAAATCACAGCGTGTTGCCATGTCATGACCATGCATCATATTGTTGCATCGCATTGATTGTGTTCCTTCTTTGTTTGTCGGTGAATGTTCCTCCTCGGTGCCGACGTTTCCGACGTAGTGACCGTTGACACTGATGAAGTGCTGTATCATCTTCAGAAGTGCCGGGCAAGCAAATCCCCTTGAGCATTCTGATACAATCCCGCACTCTCACTCTTGCTCTCTTTTATTGCATTAGGACAACAATGATTCAACTGTTACTTGTTGCGGTTGTTGAACCCATTCCTCTGCATGACCTGTCTTTGTCATAGTAAATAGTAAAACCTACTAGCATGAGTAGGAATTGCTTGAGTCATGTTGTGACTACTCATCCATGCTTGCTATGCTTAGAGTCGTGTCGGGTCTGATCCATTTGGGCGATGAATTGGAATGGTTGTGTTCACATCCTACTGTGTGAGAGCTAAGTGTGTGAGCCCGATTTGGTAAAGGTAGTGATGAGAGGCCATGTAGGAGTGCATGGTGGGTTGTCTCATCGGAACCGTCCTTAAGAACTGAGTTCTGTGTAAGTGATCCAAGACTAGCTACTACTACACATTGGGCTCTGGGCGCTTTAAGCTCCCTCGACTTATTAATCGCCGTGATCTCTGTCCAGGAGTTGCAACTAGTTTCTGGTTTTCATAGTTTGTTGGGGGGCGTGCATAGCGCTGACCTTAGGGGTGGGCTATGACACGGTAGGCAAGTGACACGGTGTACCAAGTGGCACCTGGATGGTGGGCTTATGGAACCCTACTCACATTGTTTGGGGCCATAACGGAAACTTCGGCCGGACTTCCTTGCGGGTCAGTCTTAAATAGGCGGTAAACCTGGACTAGAGTCTTGCGTAGTTAGTCAGGTTGTGGCCAACACCCTCGCCAGGCTTCCGCTTGAAGGTTGCCGACATACATGACGTGTATATGGTGGTAAGTGGTGAGAGCGTTTGTGAAGATGTACACCCCTCCAGGGTTAATGATCTATTCGAATAGCCGCGTCCGCGGATATGGACTACTTGGAAGCTTACATTGTTCATAGATAACTTCAAATGGATACTCTAAAATGCGCAAGATAAGTGTGAGTGCTATGGATGGCCTTCTCGTAGGAAGACGGGAGAGGATCCATAGTGGTGTATTGATGTGGTGACTATGTGGACTCGTGTGCGCTCTCTCACCTCAAAGAAAATACTGGTAGTCGTAGTACAGGATAGCCACAGAGTTAAAGCTGGCTTGCTGCAGTAAACTCCACAACCCCCTTCTTTGATACCTGATGCATATGTAGTTAGTTCTGATGTAAGTCTTGCTGAGTACCTTTGTACTCACGATTGCTTAATTTATATTTTTGCAGAGGAGACCTTAGTCTCACTAGTGGTTTCTACGTGAAGTTTGCCATTGACCGAGTAGCTTGGGAATCCCAAACAGAGGTCTGGTTCCTGTGAAGGGTCTTGTAGATAGACAGGATTTCTAGCCTTCTTTCTTTTCAATTGTCTGTACTCAAACAGGTTTATGCTTCCGTTGCTTGTATGACTTTGTATGTTGGGTCATGAGACCCATGTTTGTAATATCATCCTATGTATGGCTCTTCGGAGCCTCTTAAATAAATACTTTGAGTCGTAGAGTTATGTTGTGATGCCATGTTGTATCTACACATATCGTGCATATTGTGCGTATGTTTGTAATGCATTGGTATGTGTGGGATTCGACACCTAGTTATCTGCCTTTGGTAGCCTTCCCTACTGGGAAATGCCTCCTAGTGCTTCCACTAAGCCCTGGTAGTTCGCTACTGCTCCGGAACACATGGATTGACCGACAAGTATTCTTCTTTGCTCCTGTGTCTGTCCCTACGGGGAAATGTCACGCGGTGTTTACTATAGTCCTTGTGGCTTTGCTAGGACTTGGTTCCACTCGCTGCCGACTGACACGTGCATTGCTGGGTTACGTATGCATGTTTGTCGGGACCCCGATCCTAAGTCACACCGATCTAGCATAAGACACATCATATCACTTTGCGGCCTCACGCACGGTAACCCACGGCAGCCACTTTACCTTGGCCAGGACCATTTGCGTCTTTTCGCTCACGTATATGATTGTGATGCTAGCATCCATATGACAGAGAACCCGAGTCAACATGACTAGTCATAAACCAAGGTGGCACAAATGTACAGGGACAGCCATAGGTAACCCAGCAATGCACGTGTCGGTCATCAACGTATGAACCCAAGTTGTAGCAAGCTACAAGGACTTAAAGGAACAACACGTGACATTTCCCCGTAGGGACAGACACAGGAGCAAAGAATGATACATGCCGGTCAATCCATGTGTTCCAGAGCAGTAGCGAACTACCAAGGCTTAGTGGAAGCACTAGGAGGCATTTCCCTGTAGGAAAGGCTACCAACGGCAGATAACTAGGTGTCGAATCCCACACATACCAATGCATTTTAAAACATACACATAATATGCACGATCTGTGTAGATACAACATGGCATCACAACATAACTCTATGACTCAAAGTATTTATTTAATAGGCTCCGAGGAGCCATACATAACATGATATTGCAATCATGGGTCTCATGACCCAACATACAAAGTCATACAAGCAATGGAAGCATAACATGTCCGAGTACGGACAACTACAAAAGAAAAAGGCTGGGAAGCCTAACTATCTACAAGACCCTCCATAGGAACTAGACCTCTGTCTGGGATTCCCAAGCTACTCGTCGAGGTCCACATGAAACTACTAGAGAGACTGAAGTCTCCTCTGCAAAAACATAAATTAAGAAACCATGAGTACAAAGGTACTCAACAAGACCTACATTAGAACTATCTACTTATGGATCAGTATCAATCAAGGGGGTTGCGTGGTTTAAATGCAGCAAGCCAGCTTTGACTCTTGGCTAAGCTGTACTATGACTACCAGTATTTTCTTTGAGGTGGGAAAGCGCACACGAGTCCAGATATTCACCATATCAATACTCCACTATGGATCCTCTCCCGTCTCCCGACAAGAAGGCCATCCATAGCACTCACACTTATCTTGTGCATTTTAGAGTATCCACTTAAAGTTGTCTATGAACCATATAAGTCTCCAAGTAGTCCATATCCGAGGACGCGGCTATTCGAATAGATCATTTTACCCTGCAGGGGTGTACTTCTTCACACATGCTCTCACCACTTACCACCATATACACATCATGTATCTCAGCAACCTTGAAGCGGAAGCCTGGCGAGGGTGTCGGCCACAACCTAACTAACCACGCAAGACTCTAGTCCAAGTTTATCGCCTATTTGAGGATGAACCCGCAAGGGAAGTCCGGCCGAAGTTTCCATCACGGCCCCAAACGATCTGAGCAGGGTTCCCAAGTCCACCTCGACGGATGGTACTGCGCTTGGTACACCGTGAGAATGTGCCTAGTCTGTCCCAAGCCCACCTGTACCGGGTGCCACTTGGTAAACAAATAACACTACCTACAAACACCAGAAACTAGTTGCAACTCTTGGACAGAGATCAAGGCGGTTAATAAGTGGAGAGGGTCCATGGGTTTCAGGCCCAATGCGTGGTAGTAACTATTCTTGGATAACATACACAGAACTCAGTTCTTAAGGATGGTCTCAATGAGACAACCCACCATGTACTCCTACATGGCCTCTCATCGCTACCTTTAACAAATCGTGTTCACACACTTAGCTCTCACACAGTAGGATATGAGCACAACCATTCCAATTCATCGCCCAGATGGATCAGACCCGACACGACTCTAAGCAATAGTAGGCATAACAAGCAAACATGGATGAGTAGTCACAACATGGCTCAAGGAATTCCTACTCAAGCTAGAGGGTTTTAACTATTTACAGTGGCAAAGACAGGTCATGCAGAGGAATGGGTTCAACTACCGCAACAAATAACAGTTGAATCGTTGTTGTCCTAATGCAATCAAAGAGAGCAGGAGCGAGAGAGTGGGATTGTATCGGAGTGATCAAGGGGGTTAGCTTGCCTGGCACTTCTGAAGATAGTATATCTATTAGCTCTTCATCGGTGTCAACAATCACAACGTCGGAATCGTCTTCTACCGAGAAGGAACAACCACCGGCAAATAGAGAAGGAACACAATCAATGCAATGCAACAATATGATGCATGATCATGACATGGCAACATGCTATTGATTGAACTAATGCAACTAGCAACCAGATTAGATGAAGTTGGTTTGAACCAAAGGTTCAAAATCAAACTCCATATGTGATTATTTAAATGTCATTTAATTGATTTGCCCAAAACAAAGGACAAAAGTTGTTCTAACATGCATGCAAATGCCATAAACAGTTTCTTCATATTTTTCTGATAATTTTTCATATATAATTTATTTTCATTGGAGTTATAGATTATTTTATATGATTTTTCAAAGTTTTAAACATTTTCTGAAAATAAATAAATCATTTTGTTTTATTTATAATCCAGAAAAGCATTACTCCGTCAACAATACGTCAGGGTGATGTCAGTAGTCAACTGAGCCAGCCAGGTCAAACCTGACTAGCAGTGCCCACACGTCAGTGTCTGTGGCTTTAATTAGAAGGGTTTATTTTTAAACCTTGGATTAGTTATTCAGTGGGGTCCAGTGTTAGTGGCACAAGGGGTTAACTAAACGTGATTAGGCCTAATTAAGACAGCGCCACGTCAACCGGCCGGATTAAGCCGGCGGTGACCTTCCCGCGCGGCGGAGGTTCCCTATAATTGCTCCTCTGGCGACGATTTGTCGAACGAATGGTTTCTGCGGGTTGCTGGAGGACGCGCGCATCCAACGGAGGCAGCGGTGGGTGTTGCGGTGGTCGGTAGTGATGACGGTGAGCAGTTGTGCAGCGTCGGTGCTACGGTGGTGTGCGGGTGCTGCGTTGCGGCTGGCTAGCGACCGAACGGAGGGTCGTGCTGAGTTCCTGGGCCACCAAGAGGCACGCCAAGCAGCACAAGGCGACTGGGGGAGATCAGCCATGATGAGCTCGTCATCCATGGCGGCTGGCAGCTTCGGTCAAGGCGGGGAATGACACTACGGCATGGGGGCGAGCAAAAGGAGACAGGGGAAACGGGGGGGGGGAGCTCACGGTGAAGCTGCAGGGACGGTCAGTGGGCTCGCGGAAGGCTTGAAGGCGACGAATCGATCAATGGTATCCGGCGACCGTGCACGGAGAAGACGACTCGATGGTAGCGATGTAGGGCTCCCGCGGTCGCTTGCTTCGGCTTGGTGCTCCACGGCGTCGGGGCGGAGACTACGGTCGTGGCTATAGGGCATGGTGTGGCCAGTAGGCGTGGTGGTGCACGGTGGCACAGCCATGGTGACTTCGGCCATGAGGGGGAGAGCGAGGGATCGAGAGGGAGAGTGAGCGAGGGGTCAGCGGGATCTAGGCGGCCACGGGGAGGCGATCACCAGCGTCGCGCTCGCCAGGGAGGGGCGAGGCAGGCAGCTGCGTGCCAGTGCACGCGGGCGCCGTGCTCGGTCTTGCCTCTGCCAGTAGGCAGAGGTTGAAGACAAAGATGCCCGTGGTGGGCTGGGCCTCCAGATAAGTGGGCTGCCAGGTAAGTTTTTCTCCTTTTCTATTTTCTATTCTGTTTTTCTTTTTCTGTAATTTATTTTGGATTTAGTTTTAGCACTAAACCATTTTGTAAAATTCTGAAATTATTTATGGATGTAAACTATATTATTCCAGAGCCCCACATCAAGTTTCAAATTTTTTGGAGCAATAAATATATTTATAGGATTTAATTGGTCCAACTCAAATAGGTATTGTGTTAATTCAAAGACCAAAAGTGTCCGGGTTTTCACCCTTTTCCCTAAATCATGAACATTTTTGAAGGGCATTTTGGGTTCATTGAAAATATTTTTATTTGAACCTACTGATTTAATTTGGTCCTAGAGTTTGGACATCCCCAATTCAAATTTCATTTGAATTTAAACATGATGCAAACATGCAAGCGCTAGCCTAGAGCACTACCAGACTAGGGATGTGACAACTCACCCCCACTAAACAAGAATCTCTTCCCGAGATTCAGGACGTTTGGTAAGAGGAAGAGGGATCACAAACTAACACAATCTTCTCGATCCAGATTGCACTTCTTGAGGAGGTTGATTCATTGCATCATTTTGATTTTGACACCTTGCTATCGAGATCTTTACCCGAACATGATGATGAAAGAAAGGGAAAACTCTACAGGAATCGATCTTCATGAAGATCGAGCAACTCATGATTAACTGATGGAATGAGACGTTGAAACATCTCTTCAGCTGAGACTCAAAACACACATCGAGAGGGCTTGAAAGAAACAGATGACGAAGGTTCAATTTGGTAGGCAACAATTCCACGCTTAAGTAAGATGGTGATGGGTTTCAAAGTACCAAACGGGGCACCTTAGAGGAGGTGACTTGTTGAATTATTTCCTAAGTCAGGCAAAAAGAATTACTTTTGATATAGGGATCATTGAAACTCTTATACCAGACTAAGGCAAATTTGCAAATGGCCGTTTGAAGGAATCCGATTGAATGGCATACTCACTTTGGAAAGGAAACTATGGTTATGGAATGATTCGGCAAACGAAAGGCACATTCCGATTTATACCAAAGATATAACCCAGTGTATGAGCGTGCTCTCATGAGCTTGAGCATTTCCACATTCATCAGGGTTTTACCAGCATCTATGCCAAGAATTCTGGCAACACATCATACTACCATGATGAATATGGGTGGAGGATGCATATGCAAAGCAGGACAACACTTTCTCAGATTTCACCTTAGCGACGCTAAGGAAACAAAATCTAGATAATCGACCAAGAGATATTTAGCACTCCGCTTCGAATGTTCTCCTCGATGTACTAGCATAACCCAATAATAGGTACTGTTTGGTATCTAGAACATCAATGTGGCACCCCGATCCGCACGGAGCAGGGGGCCTTCGCACATCAGCCCAGGATAACACGTGACGTGCGACAGGTCCATGGTACAGCATTCCAAGCACAAAATATATTTCATTTACATGAAATAGAGTATTCAATCGCGGGTGAATACAAGGGTTTGCATAGCTCTAAGGCTATCTAAATGGCGGCGAAAGTCTTGGTTTAGCGGCACATCGTCTCTGGCTGGACTCCACAACTCACAGGACTGGCGAGGTGACGGTCTAGCACGACAAGTCTTCTCCTGCAATCTGGCCACGTGCAAGGCCAGGTGAGTACTTTGAATGTACTCGCAAGACAACCAAATACATAGCATCCAAACAACCAAATGACAAAGCAAGTCCTATGCTCATATAGGAATTTAACTCTTGGCAAAAGATAAGCATGGCATGATACTAGCAAGTAACATGGATCAAGTACATCTATATCACAGCATATCATGGCATGGCATAGTTGTATCTTACAAGACATGCATGCTACTATGCTGGAAAGTAAATTACCATTACCTCCCGTGGCGAGTTAAAGCAATATGTTGTTCATTTACCAGTTTCACTGCCACTGCCCCTCTGGGCTAGCTCATGACTCACCGAGATCTCATTTCATGATCATGTCCGAAACAACTCCGTGACTTCTTGCGACTATCTCATAGTTCAAGTCACCACATTTACTTTATAACACATTCTTTAACAGGTTTATTATATTAGGTTTATCATCCATGTCGACACAGACCAGATAGTGTGACCTAGTACGAACTGTGTCCATAACCGAGGACGCGGCTATCGATAGATTATACACTCTGGAGAGGTTAGTACACTGTACCGACACCACGGAAATCATGGCCTCATGCTCCCATTCGGGTGGACCAACGACATTCTGACAAAACCAATCTATTGCATGACACTCTCCTGGCCACTCCGACAAACTCCCCTTTGGGCTATGTCCTGGGTTGCCCCTGATGCCAACTCGTGACATCCGCCACCTTTGTGGCCGCCACCGTCGTGGCCAAACCGTCCCAAACGGGGACAACTGCGCGCAAACAACTCGGGAACTCAAGGCTTATGGCCGCCCACCGGGCCAGGGTAGCGCGCGCACATAACCTTCCCTAGTTGGAGGCACCGGCGAGAGGCATGACAATAGACCGAATTAGGGCCCCGCATAAGGCAAGTGTGGCTGCACTGGTGAGCTCGATTCGGTGGAACTATGACACGATCTAGCCGATGGAGGTGGTTGTTGTTATTAACACATGTTCTTGTCATCTCCATCATTTAATCACATCATCAATATTATAGATATGAACATATTTCTTAAATGAAAGACATATGAAACATGGCAGCAGCATGATATCGATATAGTATGACAGGATCACAATAGCGTTGAAAAACATGGTATGAGATACATGCACAGTATTAACATGATATTACCAATAAAAACATTATTGCTAACATGGCAAAAGCTAGTATGAAATCTGATCATAGCATGATATGGCAAGCAATACATATACCCCATTTGCAGACAGAAACATCATATGAATATACTTCAGCAACACATGCACAGGGTTCAAGCAAAGTCAACATGCAAGTCCGATGCTCATGATAAGAAGTTGGCTTGCCTTGGGGTGGATGACTACTCCGGGTGAAAGTGCGACGATCCCCTGGAAACGAGTCGTCGGAACCGGTACTCTCGGGAGAGGCCTGGATTCAAAGAAGGGCAAAGATGGTATTTTCAATGTCTGACAACATTATGAAAATCGCATCATCTAAACGGGCTCGACGCACTGAGCACGTGGGCTTTGGAATTACCTCAATCAGAGTTACGGGCGCAAAGATACGGCCGTTCATTTGTTAGGCATAAAAACAGACAAAACCTGTCCGTTTCTGGCCTTATCGGGCGAACGTCCGCAAAATACTGGTTTCGGCGGCGGCTGGGCGGAAAGCGCATTTCCAGAAGTACGCTTTCAGAACAGAGAAAGCGTATTCTTACGCGCGGCCGCACCAGAGTACGTTTTCCCAAGGGGAAAGCGTATTTCAGAGAAGGCGTCTCCACTTACTGCAGTCAACCGGTCCACCTGGTCAGCGCTAAGTGTATGACGTGAGGGGCCCGCTGCGGTCTCTCTCTTCTCCTCCCTGGTCTCCTCCGTCGCGATAGAGAGGCAGGGCGGGCCTCGGCCGCCGGCATAGCCATCGCCCCGCCACTCCAGAAGGCTGGCCGACTAGTGCGGGAGCTCAGTCGCTCCCTGACGAGCTCGGAGGTGGCCGTGGGGTCGGCTGGGGCTGCACACGGCGTCGGCTCCATGGAGAGGCTGCGGCGACCGAGCGGTTCCAGGGAAGGGCCCGCGCCGGCAGGGCTCCCCGGAGAAGATGGAGTGCGGCGGCGGCCTGCGGGAGTCCAGAGGGGCGGAGGGCGCAGAAGAGAGGGAGGGGGAAGAGCTGTGGGCAGTAGCTAGCCGAGGGGATTGACGGCGGCCATTCTCGGCCATGGAGAGGAAGAGGAGCTCTAGGAGCTCGGGGAGGGGCTTGGGTCTGAGAGGGAGCTCGGGGAAGCACTAAAAAGAGCAAGGGGAAGGCTCGGGAAGGGAGGGGGACTATGGCGACGCGGTGCGGGACGTTGCGGCGTCCCGGCGACGGACGCGGCACCGTCTTGCGTGGCCAACGGCTACGGGACGAGGAGAATCGGGGCACAGGCGACGCGGGCGAGGGAGTGGCGCGCCGTGGCTCGCTGGGCGGCCATGTGGACCTCACACCGCATCCAGACGCACAGGGCACGCCCACTGCAGGTCATGCGCGCGCCCAACGCGTGGTCACTGCGTGACCACAGTGCTCCCACGTGCACTGGCCAGCCCAAGAGTGTCTGGCGAGTTCCTCACTCCCCCAGAAACTGTTCGGCACAAAGGAACGATACCCATGGCCCACGATGTGACTGAAACATGTCCAAAGCCTAAACCACAGCAAGGTGTTTGATAGAGATATTAGGTAGTGGACAGCTCCATTAGGCCTGGGATTTGGGTGAGGCTGATCATCTACTAAGGTGATCATTGTGCCAAAATCTCAGGTCAGAAAGAGGGAGCTAGTTGGTACTTCCTTCACAATGCTTCCCACCCGTCAGAAACTTTGGGAATTTGCTGAGGAAAAAATGGCTTGGCAAATAGAGCTGAATTTTGGCGTGTGATAATAATTTGGATGTGAAAGAGTGCTCAAAAATTTTGAGGGCAATCCAGCAAATATAATTAGCGCTTCCTTCACACAGGTGGAATCTGAACAGAAACTTGAGAAAATCATAGAAAAAGATTGGATATATGAATTGATCTAATTTTTTGTTTTAAGTAGTAATATATCAATATTTACTACCCTGCAAAATTTCAGCTCAATTGGATCAAGGAATCAAGAACTTCCTTCACAAAGTTTGAGATAAGGCAGAAACTTGCATTGGATCATGTGCTCAAATTTTGAACTATGGAACATGGGGTTTGGATGGAAATGGTGAAGATATATCCAGGAGAAGGTCCACAAATTATTTGGGAATTTTCCTGGCTACCAAAATGGTAGTTCCTTTGGAAAGTGGCAGAGAGGCAATATTGGCCTTGTCAAGGAAAAAGAGAATTTTCCTTATTTAAATTTGGCCAATATTTTTACCAGAGCTTGAGATAGTTACAAAGATCATCTCCACAAATTTTTATGAATTTTAGAGATGTCTAACTATCCTTCTGGATTTAATTCCTCAGAAAGGCAGGAAAAGAAATTAATCCCAGATGAAAAATATTGCATATGACTTGGCAATATTTTTGCACGTCCAAGGTTTATAAGTGTAGAAGGATCTCTGGGAATTTTTGGAGGATCAACAATGCATGGGAAATGGTAGCTCCTTTGTAATCACAAAGGCAGGGTTTTCAATTCCAAAATCTGGAATTAGGGTTCTGATGGGGTTTTGGGTGATGCAGATAGGTCTTGACCAGCATCAAAGACATGGGCAAGGTTCTTAAAGGTTGAAAATTGCCTGGATTCATCTGATCATCCAGCAAACTCTGGAGAAAGATTTTGAAAAAGAAAGCTTGGAAAGGAATAACAGCACAAAAATTGATAACCCAATTTTCGGGGTGTTACAATCAAGTAAAGGTCGGACTTTGGAAACACAAAGGATCCATAAGGAACAACTTCTAGATTAAGTCATATGAAATCCTCATGGGGAAGTGGCTAATGTTGCTGATACAAGATACTACAACAACAGGTCTTCGGGAGAAGTGTGTTAGCCACAACATCCACTTACCGGTTTAGAAAGACCAATATTATAATTCTTGGGAGAAGTTCCAACCATCATATCTGCCTGAAATTCAGATCTGATTGGTGACAGGATATTTTAGACCCAGCATGTCTGAAAAGGAAAGTTTACAACACAAATCGATGAGATGACTTTGTGAGATTCTCGGGAAATGAACTATGGCAACAACTCCAAAACATGGGTTGGATTGCAAGATATATGTGAACACACTGCCCAGGACAATCATGAACAAATGGAAACCTTACAACAAAACACTACCGAGTTATGGTTGGGAACCATCATTGAGGATATTGAAGTCCTTGTATAAGCCCGGCTTAGCTCTTAAAAAGGAACTTCTTCTCCTTGAACAAATCAATCAGTGGCTTGGTGTGCTAGGAAATACATATGGAATGAAGATGATCAGTCTATCAGACCATAGAATACTTTGCACATGCATGACTAACTTGGGATGATTCCAGAGGAAGCAAAACAAACTTTTCTCGAATTCACGGTGGCAACTTGCATCTAATGCACGTGAGCTTAGAGGAAGTCACTTCTCTCATCCAAACATATGCTTCATGAACTAGCACAAAGATTATGATGTTGCCGATGGGCTTAACAACAACTCATCGAGATTTCCATGAAGATGGAATTCCACAACTATGTGAACAAGATGATAGCATTGGTCAGACCAAAGGATATAATGGTGCATGCTCGGGAAACAACCATGAGTAAGACAACATTAGAGAAATCGTTGGTACTGATTCTGATTTGACGATTGCCCATACTCAAATCAAAATATTGGATAAGACAATTGGTCCAACAACTGAACATGAAGGTCAATCGATGAAGATATCATCTTTCTTCTACACACACACAAAAGATATCCCTTTGGGATGAACCAAGTCGGGCAAGCCTTTATCTTCCAACTCTCCAAGTTGTTGTTTGGCTTAACCAACTAGTTCAGGGGTATCCAACAAAGATTCTTGGAAAAGGGGTGTATTATAGAAAACCAACTTGATCACGAACTAAACATAACGGCCAGGGGAGAACCTGGTGTCACTTCCGACAAAATATTCGAAAAATCACGAACCACCGATATGTTACTAAGCTCGAGAGCAATCTTTCTTTTCAGGGCAAGACGATATGATCATAAGAGCGAGGGATTGGCATAATCCTAACTCATTGATCAAAGAGTGCACCAGGAAGATGGACTAGGTAGCACGATCAATCTTAGAATGGTGATTCAATAACCAACACAAAAAGAATGAAATTATTGTCCATTTACTACCAAGCAATGGGGTTGCTAGGACTAGTGATTTCACACATCACAGTTCACTTGTCGGCATTCCGGTTACAACAACACGGGGACCGGGGAATGAATGAAGATGGCGAGAAGTATCACTACATCAAGAATTCATAAGAAGTAGTGCAACTCCCATGAGTTTCTGACGTAAAGGGGTAATACTCCAGGGTAGAACAGAACAAAAGCTGGATTGGCATTTTGATCTATGGAATACAACTGCTTTGACCCAATCTAAGAAATGGATGAGGTACTGGAGTTTGTTTCTCCTAGTCATTCTGAAATAGAGTGGCTTGATGGACCACAAGAATAATAGGCATCGATGAACACGTATGCACAACTACTCCAGATTATCACTCATAAATGAAGGCCAGAATACAACTGAAGAGGGACAACACAAAGGAACATATGATTTTCTGATTTGTGGATGCATAGATTAGCATGTCGAACAAGGCTCAACATATTTCTTCCGAGTAACCCATGCAGAAAGGTAGGATTGACCGAGTCACAATTATGGAATGGAGAACTCATCAAGAGCACTCTTGTTGTGATCTTTTGGTTCAAAAGAACTTCTGCCAAGGATGGTTCAGGGTGTTGGAAGAACGAAATACCATGCACCTCGAAGACTAGAACAAGGTTACTAATATCCTAAAGAAATGAGCAAACATCAATAGGAATAAGCAGATCGAATCTTGGTCCAAGAACCCTGAAATAGAATACCTACTAGCTAAATAGCATCACGAGATGCTTTCGAAGATGATGGCCAGAATTATCACACTGGGAATACAACACAATTGCTGAATCTCTGGGTGGTTCACTTAAGATAACATGGTTCCCTATTAACTTCAACAGATATGTTAAGGTAATGGAATACCTAAACACAAGGATTAGTGTGGTTAGTCTAGCCCAAAAGACATCTGGAACGGGGGAAAAGAGTTTGCAAATGCATCAGATTATTTAGAAACCTGGGACAACTCAGACAACATAACGGCTGTACGGGCATGAAAAATGAGACAACCTGCATGACAATTGACTACATAACAACTGAATCCTATGGAAAACACCGATCCAAGAAGACAATACCTTTCCTGTAAGTCTCAAGTATAGTAACTCGTCATCCTGATAGATAGATGAGAAAGCCTAGTTTCTTAACCCCCGTAGAAAAGAAGAGGGTGACTCAGAATCAGAAGGACACAGGATAAGGAGTAAAAAGAGCCTTACGTTCCCTTCCACAATCAATTCCCCTATATAACTAAAGCATTTCTAGACTCGACTTCGACCAGTTTGGCTTGGTAATCCTACAGGCAGTCATGCTCTGATACCAAAGCTGTCGGGACCCCGATCCTAAGTCACACCGATCTAGCATAAGACACATCATATCACTTTGCGGCCTCATGCACGGTAACTCACGGGTGCCACCTTTACCTTGGCCAGGACCGTTTGTGTCTTTTGGCTCACGTATATGATTGTGATGCTAGCATCCATATGACAGAGAACCCGGGTCGATATGACTAGTCATAAGCCAAGGTGGCACAAACAAATAGGGACATGCATAGGTAACCCAGCAATGCACGTGCCTATCATCAACGTATGAACCCACGTCGTAGCAAGCTACAAGGACATAAAGGAACAACGTGTAACATTTCCCCGTAGGGACAGACACAGGAGCAAAGAAGGATACATGCCGGTCAATCCATGTGTTCCGGAGCAGTAGCAAACTACCAAGGCTCAGTGGAAGCACTAGGAGGCATTTCCCTGTAGGAAAGGCTACCAAAGGCAGATAACTAGGTGTCGAATCCCACACATACCAATGCATTTCAAAACATACACACAATATGCACGATATGTGTAGATACAACATGGCATCACAACATAACTCTATGACTCAAAGCATTTATTTAATAGGCTCCGAGGAGCCATACATAACATGACCCAACATACAAAGTCATATAAGCAACGGAAGCATAACATGTCCGAGTACGGACAACTACAAAAGAAAAAGGCTGGGAAGCCTGACTATCTACAAGACCCTCCACAGCAACTAGACCTCTGTCTGGGATTCCCAAGCTACTCGTCGATGTCCACGTGTAACTACTAGAGATACTGAAGTCTCCTCTGCAAAAACATAAATTTAACAACCGTGAGTACAAAGGTACTCAGCAAGACTTACATCAGAACTATCTACTTATGCATCCGTATCAATCAAGGGGGTTGCGGGGTTTAACTGTAGCAAGCCAGCTTTGACTCTTGGCTAACCTGTACTATGACTACCAGTATTTTCTTTGAGGTAGGAAAGTGCACACGTGTCCACATATTCACCATATCAATACTCCACTATGGATCCTCTCCCGTCTCCCTACAAGAAGGCCATCCATAGCACTCACACTTATCTTGCGCATTTTAGAGTATCCACTTAAAGTTGTCTATGAACCATATAAGTCTCCAAGTAGTCCATATAAGAGGACGCAGCTATTCGAATAGATCATTTTACCCTGCAAGGCTGTACTTCTTCACTCACGCTCTCACCACTTACCACCGTATACACGTCAAGTATCTAGGGAACCTTCAAGCAGAAGCCTGGCGAGTGTGTCAGCCACAACCTGACTAACCACGCAAGACTCTAGTCTAGGTTTATCGCCTATTTGAGGCTAAACACGCAAGGGAAGTCCGGCCGAAGTTTCCATCACGGCCCAAAATGACGTGAGCAGGGTTCCCAAGTCTACCTCGACGGATGGTACTGCGCTTGGTACACCGCGCCACTATGCCTTGTCTGTCCCAAGCTCACCTTTACCGGGTGCCACTTGGTAGACAAATAACACTACCTACAAACACCAGAAACTAGTTGCAACTCCTGGACAAAGATTAAGGCGGTTAATAAGTCGAGAAGGTCCATGGGTTTCGGGCCCAATGTGTGGTCGTAACTGTTCTTGGATAACATACACACAACTCAGTTCTTAAGGACGGTCTCAATGAGACAACCCACCATGTACTCCTACATGGCCTCTCATCGCTACCTTAACCAAATCATGTTCACACACTTAGCTCTCACATAGTAGGACATGAACACAACCATTCCAATTCATCGCCCAGATGGATCAGACCCGACACGACTCTAAGCAATAGCAGGCATAACAAGCAAACATGGATCAGTAGTCACAACATGGCTCAAGAAATTCCTACTCATGCTAGAGGGTTTTAACTATTTACTGTGGCAAAGACAGGTCATGCAGAGGAATGGGTTCAATTACCGCAACAAATAATAGTTGAATCGTTGTTGTCCTAATGCAATAAAAGAGAGCAGGAGTGAGAGAGTGTGATTGTATCAGAGTGATCAAGGGGGTTTGCTTGCCTGGCACTTCTGAAGATAGTATAGCTGTTAGCTCTTCATCGGTGTCAACGATCACAACGTCGAAATCGTCTTCTACCAAGAAGGAACAACCACCGGCAAGCAGAGAAGGAACACAATCAATGCAATGCAACAATATGATGCATGATCATGACATGGCAACATGCTGTTGATTGAGCTAATGCAACTAGCAACCAGATTAAATGAAGTTGGTTTGAACCAAATGTTCAAAATCAAACTCCATATGTGATTATTTAAATGTCATTTAATTGATTTGACCGAAAGAGAGGACAAAAGTTGTTCTAACATGCATGCAAATGCCAGAAACAGATTCTTCATATTTTCTGATAATTTTTCATATATAAATTATTTTCATTGGAGTTATAGATTATTTTATATGATTTTTCAAATTTTAAACATTTTCTGAAAATAAATAAATCATTTTGATTTATTTATAATCCAGAAAAGCATTACTGCGTCAGCAATACGTCAGGGTGATGTCAGTAGTCAACTGAGCCAGCCAGGGCAAACCTGACTAGCAGGGCCCACACGTCATTGTCTGTGGCTTAAATTAGATGGGTTTATTTTTAAACACGGGATTAGTTATTCAGTGGGGTCCAGTGTTAGTGGCACAATGGGTTAACTAAACGTGATTAGGCCTAATTAAGCCAGCGCCACATCAACTGGGCGGATTAAGCAGGCAGTGACCTTCCCGTGTGGCGGAGGTTTGCCGGAATTGCTCCTCCGGCGACCATTTGTCGAACGGATGGTTTCTGCGGGTTGTTGGCGGACACGCGCATCCAACAGAGGTAGCGGTGGGTGTTGCGGTGGTCGGTAGTGACGGCGGCGAGCAGTTGTGCAGCGGCGGTGCTACGGTGGTGTGCGGGTGCTGCGTTGCGGCTGGCTAGCGACCGAACGGAGGGGCATGCTGAGTTCCTGGGCACTCAAGAGGCATGCCAAGCAGCACAAGGCGACTGGGGGGAGCTCAGCCATGACAAGCTCGTCGTCCATGGCGGACGGTGGCTTCGGTCACGGCGGGGAACGACACTACGGCATGGGGGCGAGCAAAAGGGAAGAGGGGAAACGGAGGGGAGCTCACGGTGAAGTTGCAGGGATGGTCAGCGGGCACGGGGAAGGCTTGAAGGCGACGAATCGATCAATGGTATCCAGCGACCGTGTGCAGAGAAGATGACTGAATGGCGGCGATGTAGGGCTCCCGTGGTCGCTTGCTTCGGCTTGGTGCTCCACGGCGTCGGGGCGGAGACTACGATCATGGCTGTAGGGCATGGGGTGGCCAGTAGGCGCGGTGGTGCATGGTGGCACGGCCATGGCGGCTTCGGTCATGAGGGGGAGAGTGAGGGATCGAGAGGGAGAGTGAGCGAGGGGTCAGCGGGATCCAGGCGGCCACGGGAAGGCGATCCCAAGCGTTGCCCTGGCCAGGGAGGGGCCAGGCAGGCAGCTGCGTGCCGGTGCGTGCGGGCGACGTGCTTGGTCTTGGCTCTGCCAGTAGGCAGAGGTTGAAGACAAAGATGCCCCTGGTGGGCTGGGCCTCCAGGTAAGTGGGCTGCCAGGTAAGTTTTTCTCCTTTTCTATTTTCTATTTTGTTTTTCTTTTTCTGTAATTTGTATGGATTTAGTTTTAGCACTAAACCATTTTGTACAATTCGGAAATTATTTGTGGATGCAAACTATATTATTCCAGAGCCCCACATCAAGTTTCAGAATTTTTGGAGCAATAAATATATTTATGGATTTAATTGTGCCAACTCAAATAGGTATTGCGTTAATTCAAAGACCAAAAGTGTCCTGGAAAAATGTGCAACATTTATGGTTAGGGTTTTCACCCTTTTCCCTAAATCATGAACATTTTTAAGGGCATTTTGAGTTCATTGAAAATATTTTTATTTGAACCTATTGATTTAATTTGGTGCTAGGGTTTGGACATCCCCAATTCAAATTTCATTTGAATTTAAACATGATGCAAACATGCAAGTGCTAGCCTAGAGCACTACCAGACTAGGGATGTGACAACTCACCCCCACTAAACAAGAATCTCGTCCCGAGATTCAGGACGTGAGGTAAGAGGAAGAGGGGACACAAACTAACGCAATCTTCTCGATCCAGATTGCACTTCTTGAGGAGGTTGATTCATTGCATCATTTTGATTTTTACACCTTGCTATCGAGATCTTTACCCAAACACGATGACGAAAGAAAGGGAAAACTCTATAGGAATCGATCTTCATGAAGATCGAGCAACTCATGATCAACTCATGGAATGAGACGTTGAAACATCTCTTGATCTGAGACTCAAAACACACATCGAGAGGGCTGGAAAGAAACAGATGACGAAGGTTCAATTTGGTAGGCAACAATTCCACGCTTAAGTAAGATGGTGATGGGTTTCAAAGTTGCCAGGAGATATATTACCCTTAGTACCAAACGGGGCACCTTAGAGGAGGTGACTTGTTGAATTATTTCCTAAGTCAGGCAAAAAGAATTACTTTTGATACACAGGGATCATTGAAACACTTATACCAGACTGAGGCAAATTTGCAAATGATCATTTGAAGGAATCCGACTGAATGGCATACTCAGTTTGGAAAGGAAACTATGGTTATGGACTGATTCGGCAAACGAAAAGCACATTCCGATTGATACCGAAGATATAACCCAGTGTCTGAGCATGCTCTCATGAGCTTGAGCATTTCCATATTCATCAGGGTTTTACCAGCATCTATGCCAAGAATTCTGGCAACACATCATACTACCACGATGAATATGGGTGGAGGATGCAGATGCAAAGGAGGACAACACTTTCTCAGATTTCACCTTAGCAATGCCAAGGAAACAAAATCTGGATAATCGACCCAGAGACATTTAGCACTCTGCTTCAAATGTTCTCCTCGATGTACTAGCGTAACCCAATTATAGGTACTGTTTGGTATCTAGAACATCAAGTAAAGGTCAGACTTCGGAAACAAAAAGGATCCATAAGGAACAGCTTCTAGATCAAGTCATATGAAATCCTCATGGGGAAGTGGCTAATGTTGCTGATACAAGATACTACAACAACAGGTCTTCGGGAGAAGTGTCTTAGCCACAACATCCACTTACCGGTTTAGAAAGACCAATATTATAATTCTTGGGAGAAGTTCCAATCATCATATCTACCTGAAATTCAGATCTGATTGGTGACAGGATATTTCATACTCAGCATGTCTGAAAAGGAAAGTTTACAACACAAATCGATGAGATGACTTTGCGATATTCTCGGGAAATGAACTACGGAAACAACTCCAAACCATGGGTTAGATTGCAAGATATATGTGAACACACTGCCCAGGACAATCGTGAAAACATCGAAACCTTACAACAAAACACTACCGAGTTCTGGTTGGGAACCATCATTGAGGATATTGAAGTCCTTGTATAAGCCCAGGTTAGCTCTTAAAAAGGAACTTCTTCTCCTTGAACAAATCAATCAGTGGCTTGGTGTGCTAGGAAATACATATGGAATGAAGATGATCAGTCTATCAGACCATAGAATACTTCGCACATGCATGACTAACTTGGGATGATTCCAGAGGAAGCAAAACAAACTTTTCTCGAATTTACGGTGGCAACTTGCATCAAATGCACGTGAGCTTAGAGGAAGTCACTTCTTTCATCCAAACATATGCTTCATGAACTAGCACGAAGATAATGCTCACACAAGTTTCCAACACTAGCTTAAATGTTCATCATGAGTTATGGAGAAGATTACGATGTTGCCGATGGGCTTAACAACAACTCATCGAGATTTCCATGAAGATGGAATTCCACAACTATGTGAACAAGGTGATAGCATTGGTCAGACCAATGGATATAATGGTGCATGCTCGGGAAACAACAACGAGTAAGACAACATTAAAGAAATCGTTGGTACTGATTTTGATTTGACGATAGCCCATACTCAAATCAAAATATTGGATAAGACAATAGGTCCAACAACTGAACATGAAGGTCAATCGATGAAGATATCATCTTTCTTCAACACACACACAAAAGATATCCCTTTCGGATGAACCAAGTCGGGCAAGACTTTATCTTCCAACTCTCCAAGTTGTTGTTTAGCTTAACCAACTAGTTTAGGGGTATCCAACACAGATTCTTGGAGAAGGGGTGGTTTATAGAAAACCAACTTGATCACGAACTAAACATTTCAGTCAGGGGAGAACCTGGTGACACTTCCGAGAAAATATTCAAAAAATCACGAACCACCGATACGTTACTAAGCTCGAGAGCAATCTTTCCTTTTAGGGCAAGACAATATGACCATAAGAGCGAGGGATTGGCATAATCCTAACTCACTGATCAAAGAGTGCACCAGGAAGATGGACTAGGTAGCACGATCAATCTAAGAATGGTGATTTAATAACCAACACACAAAGAATGAAATTATTGTCCATTGACTACCAAGCAACGGGGTTGCTAGGAGTATTGATTTCAGACATCACAGTTCAATTGTCGGCATTCGGATACAACAACATGGGGATCGAGGAATGAATGATGATGGCGAGAAGTATCACTACATCAAGAATTCATAAGAGGTAGTGCAAATCCCATGAGATTCTGACGTAAAGGGGGTAATACTCCAGGGCAGAATAGAACAAAAGCTGGATTGGCATTTTGATCTATGGAATACAACTGCTTTGACCAAATCTAAGAAATGGATGAGGTACTGGAGTTTGTTTCTCCTAGTCATTCTGAAATAGAGTGGCTTGACGGACCACAAGAATAATAGGCATCGATGAACATGTATGCACAACTACTCTAGATTATCACTGATAAATGAAGGTCAGAATACAACTGAAGAGGGACAACTCAAAGGAACATATGATTTTCTGAGTTGTGGATGCATAGATTAGCATGTCGAACAAGGCTCAACATATTTCTTCCGAGTAACCCATGCAGAAAAGTAGGATTGACAGAGTCACAATTATGGAAGGGAGAACTCATCAAGAGCACTCTTGTTGTGATCTTTTGGTTCAAAAGAACTTCCGCCAAGGATTGTTCAGGGTGTTGGAAGAACGAAATACCATGGACCTCGAAGACTAGAACAAGGTTACTAATATCCTAAAGAAACGAGCAAACATCAACAAGAATAAGCAGATCGAATCTTGGTCCAAGAACCCAGAAATAGAATACCTATTAGCTAAATAGCATCATGAGATGCTTTCGAAGATGATGGCCAGAATTATCACACTGGGAATACAACACAAATGCTTTATGTCTGGGTGGTTCACTTAAGATAACATGGTTCCCTATTAACTTCAATAGATATGTTAACGTAATGGAATACCTAATCACAATGATTAGTGTGGTTAGTCTAGCCCAAAAGACATTAGGAACGAGGGAAAAGAGTTTGCAAATGCATCAGATTATTTAGTAACCTGGGACAACCCGGACAGCATAACGGCTGTACGGGCATGAAAAATGAGACAACCTGCATGACAACTGACAACATAACAACTGAATCCTATGGAAAACACCGATCCAAGAAGACAACACCTTTCCTGTAAGTCTCCAGCATAGTAACTCGTCATCCAGATAGATAGATGAGAAAGCCTAGTTTCTTAACCCCGTAGAAAAGAAGAGGGTGACTCAGAATCAGAAGGACACAGGATAAGGAGTAAAAAGAGTCTTGCGTTCCCTTCCACAATCAATTCCCCTATATAACTAAAGCATTTCTATACTCGACTTCGACCAGTTTGGCTTGGTAATCCTACAGGCAGTCAGGCTCTGATACCAAAGCTGTCGAGACCCCGATCCTCAGTGACACCGATCTAGCATAAGACACATCATATCACTTTGCGGCCTCATGCATGGTAACCCACGGCTGCAACCTTTACCTTGGTCGGGACCGTTTGTATCTTTTGGCTCACGTATATAATTGTGATGCTAGCATCCATATGACAGAGAACCCGGGTCGACATGACTAGTCATAAACCAAGGTGGCACAAATGTACAGGGACAAACATAGGTAACCCAGCAATGCACGTGTCGGTCATCAACGTATGAACCCAAGTCGTAGCAAGCTACATGGGCTTAAAGGAACAACACGTGACATTTCCCCGTAGGGACAGACACAGGAGCAAACAAGGATACATGCTGGTCAATCCATGTGTTCCGGAGCAGTAGCAAACTACCAAGGCTCAGTGGAAGAACTAGGAGGCATTTCCCTGTAGGAAAGGCTACCAAAGGCAGATAACTAGGTGTCGAATCCCACACATACCAATGCATTTCAAAACATACACACAATATGCACGATATGTGTAGATACAACATGGCATCACAACATAACTCTATGAAGTATTTATTTAATAGGCTCCGAGGAGCCATACATAACATGATATTACAATCATGGGTCTCATGACCCAACATACAAAGTCATACAAGCAACGGAAGCATAACATGTCCGAGTACGGACAACTACAAAAGAAAAAGGCTGGGAAGCCTGATTATCTACAAGACCCTCCGTAGGAACCAGACCTCTGTCTGGGATTCCCAAGCTACTCGTCGAGGTCCACGCGAAATTACTAGAGAGACTAAAGTCTCCTCTGCAAAAACATAAATTAAGCAATTGTACATGAGTACAAAGGTACTTAGCAAGACTTACATCAGAACTATCTACTTATGCATCAGTATCAATCAAGGGGGTTGTGGGGTCTAACTGCTGCAAGCCAGCTTTGACTCTTGGCTAACCTGTACTACGACTACCAGTATTTTCTTTGAGGTGGGAAAGCGCACACGAGTCCACATATTCACCATATCAATACTCCACTATGGATCCTCTCCCGTCTCCCTACGAGAAGGCCATCCATAGCTCTCACACTTATCTTGCGCATTTTAGAGTATCCACTTAAAGTTTTCTATGAACCATATAAGTCTCCAAGTAGTCCATATCTGAGGACGCAGATATTCGAATAGATTATTTTACCCTGTAGGGGTGTACTTCTTCACACATGCTCTCACCACTTACCACCATATACACGTCATGTATCTCGGCAACCTTCAAGCGGAAGCCTGGCGAGGGTGTCGGCCACAACCTGACTAACCATGCAAGACTCTAGTCCAGGTTTATCACCTATTTGAGGCTGAACCCACAAGGGAAGTCTGGTCAAAGTTTCCATCACGACCCCAAACGATGTGAGCAGGGTTCCCATGTCCACCTCGACGGATGGTACTGCGCTTGGCACACCGTGCCACTATGCAGAGTCTGTCCCAAGCCCACCTGTACCGGGTGCCACTTGGTAGACAAATGACACTACCTACAAACACCAGAAACTAGTTGCAACTCCTGGACAGAGATCAAGGCGGTTAATAAGTCGAGAGAGTCCATGGGTTTCGGGCCCAATGCGTGGTAGTAACTGTTCTTGGATAACATACACAGAACTCAGTTCTTAAGGACGGTCTCAATGAGACAACCCAACATGTACTCCTACATGGCCTCTCAACGCTACCTTTACCAAATCGTGTTCACACACTTAGCTCTCACACAATAGCACATGAACACAACCATTCCAATTCATCGCCCAGATGGATCAGACCCGACACGACTCTAAGCAATAGCAGGCATAACAAGCAAACATCGATCAGTAGTCACAACATGGATCAAGCAATTCCTACTCATGCTAGAGGGTTTTAACTACATACTGTGGCAAACATAGGTCATGTAGAGGAATGGGTTGAACTACCGCAACAAATAACAGTTGAATCGTTGTTGTCCTAATACAATAAAAGAGAGCAGGAGCGAGAGAGTGGGATTGTATCGGAGTGATCAAGGGGGTTTGCTTGCCTGGCAATTCTGAAGATAGTATAGCTATTAGCTCTTCATCGGTGTCAACGATCACAACATCGGAATCGTCTTCTACCGAGAAGGAACAACCACCAGCAAACACAGAAGGAACACAATCAATGCAATGCAACAATATGATGCATGATCCTGACATGGCAACATGCTATTGATTGGGCTAATGCAACTGGCAACCAGATTAAATGAAGTTGGTTTCAACCAAAGGTTCAAAGTCAAACTACATATGTGATTATTTAAATGTCATTTAATTGATTTGCCCGAAACAGAGGACAAAAGTTGTTCTAACATGCATGCAAATGCCATAAACAGATTCTTCATATTTTTCTGATAATTTTTCTTATATAAATTATTTTCATTGGAGTTATTGATTATTTTATATGATTTTTCAAAGTTTTAAACATTTTCTGAAAATAAATCAATTATAATCCAGAAAAGCATTACTGCGTCAGCAATACGTAAGGGTGATGTCAGTAGTCAACTGAGCCAGCCAGGTCAAACCTGACTAGCAGGGCTCACACGTCAGTGTCTGTGGCGTTAATTAGAAGGGTTTATTTTTAAACCCGGGATTAGTTATTCAGTGGTGTCCAGTGTTAGTGGCAAAAGGGGTTAACTAAACGTGATTAGGCCTAATTAAGCCAGCGCCATGTCAATCGGTCGGATTAAGCCGGCGGTGACCTTCCCGCGCGGTGGAGGTTTGCCGGAATTGCTCCTCCAGCGACCATTTGTCGAACGGATGGTTTCTGCGGGTTGCTGGCGGATGCGCGCATCCAACGGAGGCAGCGGTGGGTGTTGCGGTGGTCGGTAGTGATGGCGCCGAGCAGTTGTGCAGCGGCGGTGCTACGGTGGTGTGCGGGTGCTGTGTTGTGGCTGGCTAGCGACCGAACGGAGGGGCGTGCTGAGTTCCTGGGCCCTCAAAAGGCACACCAAGCAGCACAAGGCGACTGGGGGAGCTCAGCGACGATGATCTCGTCGCCCATGGCGGACGGCGGCTTTGGTCAAGGCGGGGAACGATGCTACAGCATGGGAGCGAGCAAAAGGGGAGAGGGGAAATGGTGGGGAGCTCATGGTGAAGCTGATGGGACGGTTAGCGGGCTCGGGGAAGGCTTGCAGGCGACGAATCGATCGACGGTATCCGGCGACCGTGCGCGGAGAGGACGACTCGATGGCGGCGATGTAGGGCTCCCGCGGTCACTTGCTTCGGCTTGGTGCTCCGCGGTGTCGGGGCGGAGACTACGGTCACGGCTGTAGGGCGTGGGGTGGCCAGTAGGCTCGGTGGTCCATGGTGGCACGGCCATGGCGGCTTCGGCAATGAGGGGGAGAGCGAGGGATTGAAAGGGAGAGTGAGCGAGGGGTCAGCGGGATCCAGGCGGCCACGGGGAGGCGATCCCCAGCGTCGCGCTGGCCAAGGAGGGGCCAGGCAGGCAGCTGCGTGCCGGTGCGCGCGGGCGCCGTGCTCGGTCTTGCCTCTGCCAGTAGGCAGAGGTTGAAGACAAAGATGCCCCTGGTGGGCTGGGCCTCCAGGTAAGTGGGCTGCCAGGTAAGTTTTTCTCCTTTTCTATTTTCTATTCTGTTTTTCTTTTTCTGTAATTTGTTTTGGATTTAGTTTTAGCACTAAACCATTTTGTAAAATTCTGAAATTATTTGTGGATGCAAACTATATTATTCCAGAGCCCCACATCAAGTTTCAGAATTTTTGGAGCAATAAATATATTTATAGGATTTAATTGCTCCAACTCAAATAGGTATTGTGTTAATTCAAAGACCAAGAGTGTCCTGGAAAAATGTGCAACATTTATGGTTAGGGTTTTCACCCTTTTCCCTAAATCATGAACATTTTTGAAGGGCATTTTGGGTTCATTGAAAATATTTTTATTTGAACCTATTGATTTAATTTGGTGCTAGGGTTTGGACATCGCCAATTCAAATTTCATTTGAATTTAAACATGTTGCAAACATGCAAGTGCTAGCCTAGAGCACTACCAGACTAGGGATGTGACAACTCACCCCCACTAAACAAGAATCTCGTACCAAGATTCAGGACATGAGGTAAAACGAAGAGGGGACACAAACTAACACAATCTTCTCTATCTAGATTGCACTTCTTAAGGAGGTTGATTCATTGCATCATTTTGATTTTGACACCTGGGTATGGAGATCTTCACCCAAACACGACGATGAAAGAAAGGGAAAACTCTATAGGAATCAATCTTCATGAAGATCGAGCAACTCATGATCAACTCATGGAATGAGACGTTGAAACATCTCTTGAGCTGAGACTCAAAACACACATCAAGAGGGCTAGAAATAAATAGATGACGAAGGTTCAGTTTGGTAGGCAACAATTCCATGCTTAAGTAAGATGGTGATGGCTTTCAAAGTAGCGAGGAGATATATTACACTTAGTACAAAACGGGGCACCTTAGAGGAGGTGACTTGTTGAATTATTTCCTCAGTCAGGCAAAAAGAATTACATTTGATACAGGGATCATTGAAACTCTTATACCAGACTGAGGCAAATTTGCAAATGATCATTTGAAGGAATCCGACTGAATGGCATACTCAGTTTGGAAAGGAAACTATGGTTATGGAACGATTCGGCAAACGGAAGGCACATTCCTATTGATACCAAAGATATAACCCAGTGTCTGAGCGTGCTCTCATGAGCTTGAGCATTTCCACATTCATCTGGGTTTTACCAGCATCTATGCGAAGAATTCTGGCAACACATCATACTACCACGATGAATATGGGTGGAGGATGCAGATGCAAAGGAGGACAACACTTTCTCAGATTTCACCTTAGCGATGCCAAGGAAACAAAATCTAGATAATCGACCCAGAGACATTTAGCACTCCGCTTCGAATGTTCTCCTCGATGTACTAGCGTAACCCAATTATAGGTACTGTTTGGTATCTAGAACATCAAGTAAAGGTCGGACTTCGGAAACACAAAGGATCCATAAGGAACAACTTCTAGATTAAGTCATATGAAATCCTCATGGGGAAGTGGCTAATGTTGCTAATACAAGATACTACAACAACAGGTCTTTGGGAGAAGTGTGTTAGCCACAACATCCACTTACCGGTTTAGAAAGACCAATATTATAATTCTTGGGAGAAGTTCCAACCATCATATCTGCCTGAAATTCAGATCTGATTGGTGACCGGGTATTTCAGACTCAGCATGTCTGAAAAGGAAAGTTTACAACACAAATCCATGAGATGACTTTGCGAGATTCTCTGGAAATGAAGTACGGCAACAACTCCAAAAGATGGGTTGGATTGCAAGATATATGTGAACACACTGCCCAGGACAATTGTGAACACATGGAAACTTTACAACAAAACACTATCGAGTTCTGGTTGGGAACCATCATTGAGGATATTGAAGTCCTTGTATACGCCCGGGTTAGCTCATCTCTGTTGGCAGTGGTTGTTGCTCCTTAAGGATGATAGTAACCTTGCTTTAGTCCTCGAGGTCCATCGTATATCTTTCTTCCAATACCATGAACCATCCTTGGCAGAAGTTCTTCTTGACCAAAAAGATCACAACAAGAGTGCTCTTGATGAGTTCTCCATTCCATAGTTGTGACTCTGCCAATCCTACCCTTTTGCATGGGTTATCAGGAAGAAATATGTTGAGTCTTGTTCGACTTGCTAATCCATGCATCCACAACTGAAAAAAATCATGTGTTCCTTTGAGTTGCCCCTTTTCAGTTGTATTCCAACCATAGTCTATCATTTGATAGTCAAGAGTATGTCATGCATTCGTGCTCTTCAATGCCTCATATTCTTGTGGTCCGTCAAGCCATTCTATTTCAGAATGCCTAGGAGAAACAAACTCCAGTACTGATGACCCACAAGTATAGGGGATCAATCGTAGTCCTTTCGATACGTAAGAGTGTCGAACCCAACGAGGAGCAGAAGGAAATGACAAGCGGTTTTCAGCAAGGTATTCTCTACAAGCACTGAAATTATCGGTAACAGATAGTGTCGGGGCCGGATTTCCAGAACATGATATCCCAGAAATTAACCCCTCGTGTCGTCACCAGCCCAGGATTACTGTTACTAGTGGACACGTCCTTGTTACGGATTGCCAAGCAATTAAAAGAATTGGATACAAGACCATAAAGGTCTAAGGATACAACAATGATTTCTAGTGAGTATGACCAGGATAATTCCAACGTCGATGGGGCTCGTGGTTCTCCAATGTCGATGGGGCTCCATTTCCACAGGAACGGCTGACCAGGATAATTCCTATCCCGTGTGGCTGCTATCCTAGGCTACGCATGGACTTCATTGTGGTACTCCTCGTAGAAATCCTGACCTGGCCAATTAAATAGCCAGGGACAAGCCTGTGAGTACGTTTGAATGTACTCGCAAACATAATGAACAAAAGATATACCGAATGCATATGACCATGATGGAATAAATTATATGCAAATGCTGAACAAAATTTAAAGCATGGCATGATGAATATTAGCATGTGCAGAAAAATTAAAATGTTAGTGACAAACCAAGAAAGTTAAAAGTGGACAATCGGGCGAGACTGAACCGCCCGAGAATCCAAAAGAAATGCCAAACGGGTGTCTAAAAGAGAATCGGGCGAGACAGACCGCCCGAGAACTCAAGCGACGCCACGAGAGGTCTTGAAATGAAATGCCAAACGGGTGTCTAAAAGAGAATCGGACGAGACAGGACCATCCGAGAACTCAAGCGACGCCACGAGAGGTCTTGAAAAGAAATGCCAAACGGGTGTCTAAAAGAGAATCGGACGAGACAGGACCATCCGAGAACCCAAGCGACGCCACGAGGGGTCTTCAAAGAAATGTCAAACGGGCGTCTAAAAGAGAATCGGATGAGACAGGACCATCCGAGAACTCAAGCGATGCCACGAGAGGTCTTGAAAAGAAATGCCAAACGGGTGTCTAAAAGAGAATTGGGCGAGACAGACTGCCCGAAAACTCAAGCGACGCCACGAGAGGTCTTGAAAAGAAATGAGTGCCCGGGTAGTCTAGCCAGCCCATGAGACACTCAGAAAATAAAAATAAGAGAAACGGTTAGTCCATAATAACAATAATATTCATGACAACCATAATATTCGTATCAAAAATTTATGATAACATCAGTAGTGGCAATAATCATTGTGCAAAATAATTCATGCTCAATTTAATTATTTCCTCCGGAGACCGACACTAAGACCGACACTTGACCAACCCAGACTGTAGTCCTTAACCGCGGACACGGCTATTCGAATAGGTATAACTCTGCAGAGGGTGTACTCTTTACCCACAAGTAAAGGATTTCTTTAGCCAGCACCGAGACGCTAACTAATTCCCATTACGGTCTTTGGGTTGAAAACACACCTAACCAGCACACACCAGATTAACTTTCCGGATGCCAGGAATCACCCAAGGCTCCTTTCAAGAAAATCTCTAAGTCGGGGAGACTACAATCTAGAATAGCATGGGATCACTATTCATACGCACGGATTACAAGGGGTGCCCCCCTCTCGGCCCAGCCGGATACACCCATGCCCCCTGACCAGGTGACATGCCTACCAGAGGCCTCTGGTATCTTTCACCATGGCCTCTCTGTATGGTGTGTGCACGGAAAGGGGTTATCAACTTACTAAACGATACCCTACCTGCGGCAGGGACAAGTGGTAGCATGAAACAAGTATGGTGGTTACCAGAACAAGACTCGATCTACGGTCGACTCAGGAGGTTTTAGTTTTCCTGCAGTGGTTAGCACAACATATTTCCTCGGTAATACCCAACAGGGTCACCATCTGGCATGCCCCAACATGCCCTTACTGATCATTCTCGTCACAACGAGATTTCAGTTTCATGGTCACGTTTCTCGTGACTGATTCTTTCCTGCAGATTAGTCCGGACCAACATGGGAATGTGAAAATAACCATGCTCACTCATACTTCATATTTCAATGAAGATAAAATATTTTCAAGGGATCATGCAAGCGTAACTAGCAACAAGCAAATTTTTATTTGAATTCAACATATGCATGATCCAATTTTTCTTGCAAACATTTCACCATGCAATCACCATATCAAGTGTTCAAGATGCTTGCCTTGATCATGCAGAAATATTGGATGCATTCCATAACTTTGAAAATTTTATCTTCCCTCCATTTCCTATTTTCAGAAATATTTAAATTACCACATATCGCAACAATAGTGCTAAAAAGTTATCTGGAAAATTTTGAAATAAATCCTAAAATAAAGTAGAGGAAAAATAAGGAATAACAGAAAAAGAATCAATTTATTTGGAGTTCATATGAATTTTCTAGAGAGTTTCTAAGCTGAAATAAATTACTAAATGGACTATTTAAAAGATCCTACAGAAACAAAGCTTAGTAAAAATGTTCACCATAGCTGCAATAATAGATAATGATTTTAGAAGTATTTAGAAATTTGAATCATCAAATTTGGTGTAGAAATAACTACTGTGGAATTATTTGAAATCTGCTGAAATAGAAAAAGGAAAAGAGCAGAGCTGCGCCCTGAGCGCGGTTTAACAGCCTCGCACCACTGGGCCGAGCCCAGCCGCTCGGCTGCGCGGGAGGCTGATGACGTGGAAGGCGTATCCAGGAAATACGTGTTCAGAGAGGAAAGCGTATCAAGAGGAATACGTCTTCACTAACAGCCGCGGGCCGTGAAGCCCAGTCTCTGACGGTGGGTCCCGCGGGCCCACCAGTCAGGTTTGACTGGTCAGCCGCGCGCGTTCTTCTTCTTCGGCAGAACAGGCGGGGCTCCGGCGACTGGCGCCGGCGAACGACGGCGCCCCACGACGAGCTGAGCTCACCATCGGGCTCAGGGGGCTAGCGCGGTTCCGCCGGTAGGCGGCACATCCTCCGGGGAGCACCATGTCGCCGGCGACGAGCTCACCCGACGAGCTCCGGCGGGAGGCAAATTGGGCGTTTCGTCCACCGTCCACCTCCAGCGAAATTGACTATGGGGATGGATCTGTGGGTCTCTAGGGGAGCTATTGGCGAAGGAATTGGGAAGGGGGAGGCTCTCGTTGGGTGGGAATCATCCGATCAGCAGCAGCAGTTGCCTCGGCCGAAATGAGGGAGGCGACCTCTTGTGGTTGTTTGGGTTGCTCCGAGAGCTTACAGAGGAGGGAGGGGATGTAGTGATCCTGGTCGAGGCCTGGGGGTGGCTTATATAGCCGGTCGAGGTCGGTTCAGTGAAGAACTACTCCAACCGACTCGGCGGAGGCCATTAATGGTGGAGCATGGTCGGTGACGAGGTTGTTGGCGGACGGCTGGGTTCGGTGATGGCAGTAGGGTTTGGTGGGGGAGTGGATGAGCTCGGGGAGCACCAGGTGGTCTGGTCAGTGCCGTCTCTGAGTGGGTTGCGGCGGCGGCTTTTACTGCGGCGATTGAGGCCGGTGGGGGGCGGCGGTGGTCGGCGCTAAGGGACGAGCGAGGGTGTCGGCGAGCTTCATTGCTTCCTCGCAAAGCTAGATGGAGTGGCTCCCGTGCTGGAGCGGTAGCAGAGCCACGGGGTGGCGGCGATGCCGACAGTGCCAAACGGGCACTCTGGCCACGTGCTTGGCACGCCGACCAGCTGCTCGATGAAATCCCAAGGTGACCTAGGCTGTCCCAAAAGAACTGGTTTTTGGCAGGGGTGTGCTAGCATGGATGGTGTTGACGATGGACATGATGTTTTGGTCAAATGCTCAAGTATACAGTGCAGTTCAGAGAGAGGCAAGATTTATGTCATGCACCCAGTGTGCTTGATGAAATGCTAGGGCTAGCTAGGAAACTTTGTTGGATATGAAAATTAACAGTATGGTGTCTCCTTAGATGATAGAGACGGTGGTGGAGTTGTTTTGTGAAAAGGAGAAACTTGCTAGTGCAAGTTTGGAAGAATTTGTGTTCTTGACCGAAACTTGGGGGTTCTATTTGGTGAACTAAAAAGAGGTAATTGGAGCTGGTCTTCTAGACTTAAGTGTTTCTTAGGAAGGACTATAAGTGGGAATAATTTCAGAATTTTTGGAGCAATAAAAATTGGGGTTGTAGTTCAAAGCTGAATCTGGACAAAAAAAGAAAAGAGGATGTTTTACTCAAAATTTTCAAAAGACTAAGTTGGTTTTCTGCATAAAAGTGATCTTTAGGCATCACATGACCTCTCATAATTTTTGTGGAATTTTAAAAGAATTATTTAAAATAGTTGTAGTACAACAGAGGCATTTAAAGAATTGAAAATGCTATTAAAATAGTTATTTTGGGCAAAATTTTATTATGTAAATATTTCCTACTGTTATTAAAATATAATTAAAATGATTTAAGAAAACTACCAAAGCCCACAATATTTTAGCAAAATTTCTATATGGAGGGAAGAACTTTGGAAAACTGAAACAGAAAATACTCTTAAATAATAAAAGACCTAATAAAATTCCAAAATTTTATTTCCGGCAAAATTTTACTTAATAAAAATATGGTTAAATTTTTGGGGTGTTACAAACTCTACCCCCCTTAAGAAAATCTCGTCCTCGAGATTTGTTATGGGCGGAAGAATTAAATGCATACCACAACAAACAATATTATGCAGAATGCAAACATAGCAATGCACTTATGACATACGCCCTAAAATACTTCGCAAAGATTGCATCACGAAAATAAGTGCTAGATGCAGAAGCAACCATGCTCATAACCGTTTATGTTTCGAAGGTAAGATCTACGGGGTCTTGTGGAAGGGTTTCGGGTGCTAGAATACATTCTTCTTCTTCCGGAGGGAGTGGAGGAAGTGGGAAGCAGACGAAGAATGCGTCCCTCCTAGGTTGGCAGAGGGGGTTCGCCAATGGCGATCCGGGGATTCAGAACAGCAAGATAGTGGAGATACTCTAGTAGTTGCTGGGTGAATCGCTCCTGGGCCATCACATACTGAATGAGATAGACCAGGGCTGGATCGCTCTCTATACGTTCACAGCGGAACGTAGCTTCTGCTCCAAAAGCTGCGCGGCTCGGGAAATAGCAATATTCCCTTCCGCTGGCACAGGGTACCACGAATCGAAGACGGGTAATTGCTTCATAAGCAGCAGACTCAATGGCCATGCCTGAGGTTGGCATGGATCTCCCGATGAAGATAACATATGGAGGGCCTTGGTTTAAATCTGCTGGTGGGATGTGCACAACTGCCCAGTATTTCGAGAGACCAGGAATGATCCTCGATTTGAACAGCTCATACTGGGGTGGGTGGGTGGAGCCAAGAGTATTGCGGGCAAAATCCCACAATATCTTAACAAAACTACCAGGGCTTGCATTGGGGGTTCTCAGGTAAGCTTCGGGGTGAGACATGGATGGGTGTATGGGGAAAAGCAGTGCTCGAGGTGACGATGGCTTGTGTGGTTTGCAGATATGGCCTCTTATAGAGTGCCTGGGTGAGGAAACAAGAAGCGGTGCCAGTACAACTTGTGCACCGGTCCCGGCGCAGGGCTGTCTGGTCAAAAACTCAGACCTCGATCCCAACAAGGAATGTGACGTATTACTGTGCGTGTCGGTTGGGGGTTTTGGCAGTCACGTCCAGAATTTACTCAGTCACCACACGTCAACAATTTATGACAGGGTACGCATACTAGCATTGGCACACAAGTGGTTTACAAACTTACAACACCATACAACCGCTACTACGAAAATACAGGGTAACCTGGCCACTAAGGCTCTACAACAATACTGGTGAACTCAGTCCACCTCATCGACATCGTGCCGGGCGCGTCTGGTAGATGTCGAGGCCTCTCCGTGAGCTTCAGTGTCGGAGTTGACCGGGGTCGGATGGGGAGCTACTGGGCTGGGGTAGTGGTGGTGCCCTTCGCGGGGTGTCGAGGTCACCGTCCCGTTGGAGTGGGTCTCCAAGAGACGACGGAGTTCCTCAGGGGAGGCGAAAGCACCGCCCGGGGAGATAACAGGGGCAGAACTTGGGAGCTCAACAGGCCTCCCAAGCAGCACTATCGGGGTGTCGGTGGCGGGTGCAGCTTCACTTCTCACCGGGGTCAGGAGAGCGAGCATCCTGCGGGTTGCAATCAGATCAAGGGTGACCTGATCGAATAGTGCCTCTTGCGCTCTCAGGTAGCGCACCAGATGCACCAGGGCAGGATACGACTCATGGTCTCCGTTGGCAACCTGGGTCGGGCTACCATAGCCTTCACGGCTAGGGAAGTAGTAGAAAGGGCGGATGTTAACTCTCGGCGACTGATGCCGGAGTTGAACGACAGCCTCTCGGGCTGCAAGTTGAATGGCTTGTGGCTCGTCGGAGGTCGACCTCCCGGTGAACCGGTAGGGGCGTTCCGATGCGGTGCCCCTCCCGTTGATGTGCACCGTGGCCCAGAAGTGGTGGATGGCATCACTCGTGTGCTCCTGGTACACAACATACTCATGCGGCCTTCGATGCCGAAAGCACGACGGGTGAGATTGGCGAGGATGACCACAAAGTCACCAAGCTCGACTGCGGTGGTTTCGTTGTGAACGTTGGGACCAGGCATCCTAGTGGTTGGATATCGAACTGAGAGTGAGGCTGTGATGTGCTGAGTTGGGCAAGGCTTCCTTTATAAGCCAGCAGAGTCTTCCTTCGCACGCTTGTGGATGGGAGAACTCAGGTGCCGGCCACAGGCACACGGCCTATTGGGCAGGACTGGTAGGTTGGGCACCGACTGTGAAAAGATGTCAGCTGGTCACTGTGTAGGCTTATCAGATAAGATAGGCTTGGCTACAGACAGAAAAAGATTTGGACGGTGTGGAAGCCTAAGGGTAATGACCAGGCTAGGATAGGATTAGCCAGTGGTCAGCCTGGCTCTGATACCAAGGCTGTCGGGGCCGGATTTCCGGAACATGATATCCTAGAAATTAACCCCTCGTGTCGTCACCAGCCCAGGATTACTGTTGCTGGTGGAAACGTCCTTGTTACAGATTACCAAGCAATTACAAGAATTGGATACAAGACCATAAAGGTCTAAGGATACAACAATGATTTCTAGTGAGGATGACGAAAGCAACTCGTGGTTCTCCAACGTCGATGGGGCTCCATTTCCATAGGAACGGCTGACCAGGATAATTCCTATCCCGCGTGGCTGCTATCCTAGGCTACGCATGGACTTCATTGTGGTACTCCTCGTAGAAATCCTGACCTGGCCAATTAAATAGCCAGGGACAAGCCTGTGAGTACGTTTGAATGTACTCGCAAACATAATGAACAAAAGATATACCGATTGCATATGATCATGATGGAATAAATTATATGCAAATGCTGAACAAAATTTAAAGCATGGCATGATGAATATTAGCATGTGCAGAAAAATTAAAATGTTAGTGACAAACCAAGAAAGTTAAAAGTGGACAATCGGGCGAGACTGAAGCGCCCGAGAATCCAAAAGAAATGCCAAACGGGTGTCTAAAAGAGAATCGGGCGAGACAGACCGCCCGAGAACTCAAGCGACACCACGAGAGGTCTTGAAATGAAATGCCAAACGGGTGTCTAAAAGAGAATCGGATGAGACAGGACCATCCGAGAACTCAAGCGACGCCACGAGAGGTCTTGAAAAGAAATGCCAAACGGGTGTCTAAAAGAGAATCGGACGAGACAGGACCATCCGAGAACCCAAGCGACGCCACGAGAGGTCTTCAAAGAAATGCCAAACGGGCGTCTAAAAGAGAATCGGACGAGACAGGACCATCCGAGAACTCAAGCGACGCCACGAGAGGTCTTGAAAAGAAATGCCAAACGGGCGTCTAAAAGAGAATCGGGCGAGACAGACCGCCCGAAAACTCAAGCGACGCCACGAGAGGTCTTGAAAAGAAATGCCAAACGGGTGTCTAAAAGAGAATCGGGCGAGACAGACTGCCCGAAAACTCAAGCGACGCCACGAGAGGTCTTGAAAAGAAATGAGTGCCCGGGTAGTCTAGCCAGCCCATGAGACACTCAGAAAATAAAAATAAGAGAAATGGTTAGTCCATAATAACAATAATATTCATGACAACCATAATATTCGTATCAAAAATTTATGATAACATCAGTAGTGGCAATAATCATTCAGCCAAATAATTCATGCTCAATTTAATTATTTCCTCCGGAGATCGACACTAAGACCGACACTTGACCAACCCAGACTGTAGTCCTTAACCGCGGACACGGCTATTCGAATAGGTATAACTCTGCAGAGGGTGTACTCTTTACCCACAAGTAAAGGATTTCTTTAGCCAGCGCCGAGACGCTAACTAATTCCCATTACGGTCTTTGGGTTGAAAACACACCTAACCAGCACACACCAGATTAACTTTCCGGATGCCAGGAATCACCCAAGGCTCCTTTCAAGAAAATCTCTAAGTCGGGGAGACTACAATCTCGAATAGCATGGGATCACTATTCATACGCACGGATAACATGGGGTGCCCCCCTCTCGGCCCAGCCGAATACACCCATGCCCCCTGACCAGGTGACATGCCTACCAGAGGCCTCTGATATCTTTCACCATGGCCTCTCTGTACGGTGTGTGCACGGAAAGGGGTTATCAACTTACTAAACGATACCTTACCTGCGGCAGGGACAAGTGGAAGCATGAAACCAGTATGGGGGTTACCGGAACAAGACTCGATCTACGGTCGACTCAGGAGGTTTTAGTTTTCCTGTAGTGGTTAGCACAACATATTTCCTCGGTAATACCCAACAGGGTCACCATCTGGCATGCCCCAACATACCCTTACTGATCATTCTCGTCACAACGAGATTTCAATTTCACGGTCATGTTTCTCATGACTGATTCTTTCTTGCAGATTAGTCCGGACCAACATGGGCATGTGCAAATAACCATGCTCACTCAAACTTCATATTTAAATGAAGATAAAATATTTTCAAGGGATCATGCATGCATAACTAGCAACAAGCAAATTTTTATTTGAATTCAACATATGCATGATCCAATTTTTCTTGCAAACTTATAACCATGCAATCACCATATCAAGTGTTCAAGATGCTTGCCTGGATCATGCTGAAATATTGGGTGCATTCCATAACTTTTTGAAATTTTATCTTCCCTCCATTTCCTATTTTCAAAAATATTTAAATTAACACATATCGCAACAACAGTGCTAAAAAGTTGTCTGGAAATTTTTGAAATAAATCCTAAAATAAACTAGAGGAAAAATAAGGAATAACAGAAAAAGAATCAATTTATTTGGAGTTCATATGAATTTCCTAGAGAGTTTCTAAGCTGAAATAAATTACTAAATGGACTATTTAAAAGATCCTACAGAAACAAAGCTTAGTAAAAATGTTCACCCTAGCTGCAATAATAGATAATGATTTTAGAAGTGTTTAGAAATTTGAATCATCCAATTTGGTGTAGAAATAACTACTGTGGAATTATTTAAAATCTGCTGAAGTAGAAAAAGGAAAAGAGTAGAGCTGCGCCCTGAGCGCGGTTTAACAGCCTGGCGCCACTGGGCCGAGCCCAGCCGCTCGGCTGCGCGGGAGGCTGATGACGTGGAAGGCGTATCCAGGAAATACGTGTTCCAGAGAGGAAAGCGTATCAAGAGGAATACGTCCTCACTAACAGCCGCGGGCCGTGACCCCCAGTCTCTGACGGTTTGTCCCGTGGGCCCACCAGTCAGGTTTGACTGGTCAGCCGCGCGCGTTCTTCTTCTTTGGCAGAACAGGCGGGGCTCCAGCACCTGGCGCCGGCGAATGACGGCGCCCCACGGCGAGCTGAGCTCACGATCAGGCTCAGGGGGCTAGCGCGGTTCCGCCGGTGGGCGGCATGTCCTTCGGGGAGCACCATGTCGCCGGCAATGAGCTCACCCGACGAGCTCTGGTGGGAGGCAAATTGGGCGTTTCGTCCACCGTCCACCTCCGGCGAAATTGACTATGGGGATGGATCTGCGGGTCTCTAGGGGAGCTATTGGCGAAGGAATTGGGAAGGGGGAGGCTCTGGTTGGGTGGGAATCATCCGATCGGCAGCAGCGGTTGCCTCGGCCGGAGACGAGGGAGGCGACCTCTTGTGGTTGTTTGGGTTTCTCCGAGAGCTTACAAAGGAGGGAGGGGATGTAGTGATCCTGGTCGAGGCCTGGGGGTGGATTATATAGCCGGTCGAGGTCGGTTCGGTGAAGAACTGCTCCAACCGACTCGGTGGAGGCCATTAATGGTGGAGCGTGGTCGGTGACGAGGTTGTTGGTAGACGGCTGGGTTCGGTGATGGCAGTAGGGGTCGGTGGGGGAGTGGATGAGCTCGAGGAGCACCAGGTGGTCTGGTCGGTGCCGTCTCTGAGTGGGTTGCGGCGGCGGCTTTTACTGTGGCGGTTGAGGCCGGTGGGGGGCGGCGGTGGTCGGCGCTAGCAGACGAGCAAGGGTGTCGGCGAGCTTCATTGCTTGCTCGCGAAGCTAGATGGAGTGGCTCCCGTGCTGGAGCGGTAGCAGAGCCGCGGGGTGGCGGCGATGCCGATAGTGCCAAACGGGCACTCTGGCCACGTGCTTGGCACGCCGACCAGCTGCTCGATGAAATGCCAGGGTGACCTAGGCTGTCCCTAAAGAACTGGTTTTTGGCAAGGGTGTGCTAGCATGGATGGTGGTGACGATGGACATGATGTTTTGGTCAAATGATCAAGTATACAGTGCAGTTCAGAGAGAGGCAAGATTTCTGTCATGCACCCAGTGTGCTTGATGAAATGCTAGGGCTAGCTAGGAAACTTTGTTGGATGTGAAAATTAACAGTATGGTGTCTCCTTAGATGATAGAGACGATGGTGGAGTTGTTTTGTGAAAAGGAGAAACTTGCTAGTGCAAGTTTGGAAGAATTTCTGTTCTGGACAGAAACTTGGGGGTTCTATTTGGTGAACTAAAAAGAGGTAATTGGAGCTGGTCTTCTGGACTTAAATGTTTCTTAGGAAGGACTATAAGTGGGAATAATTTCAGAATTTTTGGAGCAATAAAAATTGGGGTTGCAGTTCAAAGGTGAATCTGGACCAGAAAAGAAAAGAGGATGTTTTACTCAAAATTTTCAAAAGACTAAGTTGGTTTTCTACATAAAAGTGATCTTTAGGCATCACATGACCTCTCATAATTTTTGTGGAATTTTAAAAGAATTATTTAAAATAGTTGTAGTACAACAGAGGCATTTAAAGAATTGAAAATGCTATTAAAATAATTATTTTGGGCAAAATTTTATTATGCAAATATTTCCTACTGTTATTAAAATATAATTAAAATGATTTAAGAAAACTACCAAAGCCCACAATATTTTACCAAAATTTCTATATGGAGGGAAGAATTTTGGAAAACTGAAACAGAAAGTACTCTTAAATAATAAAAGACCTCATAAAATTCCAAAATTTTATTTCTGGCCAAATTTTTCTTAATAAAATTATGGTTAAATTTTTGGGGTGTTACAGATAGGTTGATAGCAAAGTAATTCGTAACAAGTAACAAGTAGTAACGGTAACAAAGGTGCAGCAAGGTGGCACAATCCCTCTTATAACAAAGGACAAGCCGGAACGAACTCGTATAATAAGCAAAGCGTTCTCGAGGACACATGGGAATTTCATCTAGTCTCTTTCATCATGTTTGTTTGATTCGCGTTCACTACTTTGCTAATTTGATATGTGGGTGGACCGGTGCTTGGGTGCTGTTCTTACTTGAACAGGCCTCCCACTTATGATTACCCCCTCTTGCAAGCATCCGCAACAACGAAAGAAGAATTAAGATAAATCTAACCATAGCATGAGACATATGGATCCAAATCAGCACCTTACGGAATAGCACATAAACTAGGGTTTAAGCTTCTGTCACTCTAGCAACCCATCATCTAATTACTACTCCACAATGCCTTCCCTTAGGCCCAAAGATGGTGAAGTGTCATGTAGTCGACGTTCACACGACACCACTAAAGAACGCAACAACATACATATCATCAAAATATCGAACGAATACTAAATTCGCATGATTACTTATGACAAGACTTCTCCCATGTCCTCAAGAACAAAAGTAACTACTCACAAATCATATTCATGTTCAAGATCAGAGGGATATTGAATAGCATTAAGGTTCTGAACATATAATCTTCCACCAAATAAACCAACTAGCATCAACTACAAGATGTAATCAACACTACTGGCAACCCACAGGTACCAATCTGAGGTTTTGAAACAAAGATTGAATACAAGAGATGAACTAGGGTTTGAGATAAGATGTTGCTGGTGAATATGTTGATGAAGATTGGTCCTCCCACGATGAGAGGATCGTTGGTGATGTCGATGGCTTCGATTTCCCCCTCCCGGAGGGAAGTATCCCCGGCGGAATTGCTCCTCCGGAGAGCAAAATTGCTCCTGCCCAGGTTTCACCTCAAGACAGCGGCGCTCCGTCCCAAAAGTCTTCTCTATAATTTTTTTAGGGCAAATGAGCCTATATAGCAGAAGGAGGGGGCTGGAGGCCTGCCAGGGGCCCCACAAGGCAATAGGGCGCGCCCAAGCGCCTTGTGGATGCCTTGTGGGCAACTGGTGGGTCCCCTCCAGTATTTATTTTCTCTGGTATTTTTTATATATTCAATAAAAAATCTCCGTGAAGTTTCAAGTCAATTGGAGCTCTGTAGAATAGGTATCTCTACTGTAGCTATTCCAGGTCCCGAATTACAGCTGCCGGTATTCTCCCTCTTCATATAAATGTTGCAAATTAAGAGAGAAAAGGCATAAGAATTGCATCATAAAGTGAAATAATGATCAAATACATTATAAATAATAGTAGGAAATCATGATGCAAATTGGACGTATCAACTCCCCCAAGCTTAGACCTCGCTTGTCCTCAAGCGAAAGCCGAAATCGATAATCATGACCACATGTTTAGAGAGAGAGGCGTCGATAAAAATAAAATACAGACATGAAGGCATCATGATCTTTATTATAACAGCAATATATCATAAAACTTCTCATGAAAAAGTGACAATTCACACACAAGTTAGAGTATGAACCATAAACCGTATTGAAAACTAACAAACTATGATCTCAGTCACTGAAGCAATTGCAATTCATCATATTATCAGAAAGAGCCTATGTAAGAGCTTTGTTTAGCAAGTTCACATACTCAACTATCATTTAGTCTTCTATGATTGCTGACACTCACGCCATACTTATGGAGGAAAAGTTTCAGTCAGACACATAGAAAGATAGGGGCCTTATAATTTCGCTTCCCAACATATTTACCTCAAGGGTAATGTCAACAATAATAACTGATGATCACCTACATTCGACTGGATATATATGTTTGGATCTTTCCCCACCACATGATGCTTGCCAAGAGAGAAAAATAAAAATGGAATAGAGGAGAATACTATTGACTCTTGCATGAAAGTAAATACATAAAAGTAAAAGATAGGCCCTTCGCAGAGGGAAGCAGAGGTTGTCATGCGCCTTTTATTTTTGGATGTGCAAGCTCTTAATGTAAAGGAATGTCACTTTATATTGCCCCTTGTGATAGCGACCTTTATTATGCAGTTTGTCACTTTTATTTGTCCACCATCACAAGATCGTACAAAGCTTATTTTTCCTTACAATAAAAGTTCATACATGTTTAGGAGCAATTTTTGTTGCTTTTGCACCGATGACAACTTACTTGAAGGATCTTATTCAATCCATAGGTAGATATAGTGGACTCTCATGGCATGAAATTGGGTTTAAGGGTTTTTGGATGCACAAGTTGTATCTCTACTTAGTACGGAATTTTTGGCTACCAAAAGATAGGGGGCAAGCACCACATGTTAGAGGATCCAAAACAATATAACTTCTATGTGAATATAAGCAAACATAACTCATTACATTGTCTTCCTTGTCCAACGTCTAGTATTTGACATAGAATATTTAATGAGGGATCACAATCATAAAAGATGTACAAGATAGTATATCTATATGTGAGACCTCTCTTCCTTTATTACTTTTTCATGAATTGCAACAATGACCAATGCTATGTTTGTAAACTTCCAACAAGTTTTATCAATTATACTTTTTTTATGTGAAGTCATCACTCCCCATGGGATTAGCATATGATCTTTACTTTTTATTCTCCTTATTTATTTCTAAGATGGGATCAACAAAAGCAAAACACTCAAAACTAAATCATACTAAAACTTTATTCTTCTAAATCATGAAATAACTAAGGATCAAACTAAGATAGATAATGATGATAAAAGTGATGGTGATACGATACCGGGGCACCTCCCCCAAGCTTGGCACAAGCCAAGGGTGGTGCCTATACCCGTGTACTCAAGTCTCCTTCTTCGGGGATGGTGGTGATGAAGTGATAGGCTTGTCCTTTAACTTTAGTAAGTACTCCAAATTTCCATTGATCCTCTGAAGGGCCTGATTCTGCTCTTCTAACACAATAACTTCACGGGTAAGCGACGTATTCTGAGCACAAACTGCTTCAAAAACCTTTAGTGTATCGATTTCAGATGGGGAGAGGTTATGATAAAGATTTTTCCATGTATCTTCCCTTTTTGGTGCTTCTCTCGTGCGCGTGGTTGGCCCTTCTTCTCCTTGGACCCGGTCCTCCATGACCTTTCCTGATCCCTCCTCCATCTCGGTGTCCTCCTCTCTGGACGACCACTCATATTAGACTTCGCTAAAGCCGGGCAAAGGTTGCATAATCCAGTGCTTGGTGCGGAGTCTTCGGGGAGCCATGGGGATCTAGATCTGTCAGAAAAACAGCCCGAAACGAGAACAGAGGAGAAACTTGCGATGCGGTGGTCAAAACACCCGTGAGTATATACAAAGAATTTTTATCTTGCAAAACAAGCATACGAGAGGAAAACGGAGTCGGGAGGGCACACGAGGGGCCCACAAGGCAACACGGCGGGCCCCAGGGGGGGTCGCGCCCTATTGCCTTGTGACCTCCTCGTGGGTCCTCTCGGCTGTTTCTTATTTTTGTATTTTTCTAATATTTCAAAACGGACAGAAATATTTTTTATCTAATTTTTGGAGTCGGTTTACTTACCGTATCACATACCTACCCCTTTTCAGGGTTCTGGAGCATTCCGGAAGGACTCTTTGATGTGTTCCTCCGGTGTCATCGTCTGAATAATATTAGTTTCAACGTTAATGGGTGCACCTGAGATATAATGCTTAATTCTTTGTCCATTCACCACTCTCGGGTTGGTGCCTTCGGAGTTGTTGATTTTGATAGCTCCGGAGCGGTAAACTTCTTCGATGATATATGGCCCTTCCCATTTAGAGAGAAGTTTTCCTGCAAAAAATCTGAAACGAGAGTTGTACACTAGAACTTGCTCACCCACTTTAAATTCCCGTTTTTGAATTCTTTTATCATGCCATCTTTTAACTTTGTCTTTAAATAACTTGGCATTTTCATAGGCTTGGGTTCTCCATTCATCTAGAGAGCTAATATCAAATAACCTCTTTTCACCGGCAAGTTTAAAATCATAGTTAAGTTCTTTAATTGCCCAATAAGCCTTATGTTCTAACTCAAGAGGTAAATGACATGCTTTTCCATAAACCATTTTATATGGAGACATACCCATAGGACTTTTATAAGCAGTTCTGTAAGCCCATAATGCATCATCAAGTTTCTTAGACCAATTTTTTCTGGATCTATTAACGGTCTTTTGCAAAATTAATTTTATTTCTCTATTACTCAATTCAACTAGACCACGAGACTGAGGATGATAAGGAGATGCAATTCTATGATTAACATCATATTTAGCAAGCAATTTACAGAAAGCACCATGAATAAAATGTGAACCACCATCAGTCATCAAATATCTAGGGACTCCAAACCTCAGAAATATAACTTCTTTAAGCATTTTAATAGAAGTGTTATGATCAGCACTACTAGTTGGAATAGCTTTTATCCACTTAGTAACGTAATCAACAACAACTAAAATGTGAGTATTACCCATTAGAGGAAGGAAAAGGTCCCATATAATCAAAATCCCAAACATCAAATGGTTCAATAACGAGTGAATAATTCATAGGCATTTCCTGACGTCTATCAACATTACCAATTCTTTGACATTCATCACACAAAAGGACAAACTTATGTGCATCTTTGAAGAGAGTAGGTGTCGGTGTAAAAACCGGTAGACCTCGGGGTAGGGGGGTCCCGAGCTGTGGATCTCGGACGATGGTAACAGGAACAGGGAGACGATGTTTACCCAGGTTCAGGCCCTCTTGATGGAGGTAAAACCCTACGTCCTACTCTTGTTTATATTGATGGAGAAGTATCAAGTACAGAGTTGATCTACCTCGAGATCGTATGATCTAGTCCTAAGGCTAGGTGAATGAGATTGTGTTGAAGTCCCCTCTAAGGGCCAAACCCTTCGGCTTATATACACGCCGGATAGGGTATCTAGGGTTACAAGGTCGGTATCCAGGCGAGGAGGCAGCAGGGGAAGTCTTGGAGTATGCGTCAAGTCTTCGGCAGATGCAGTCTTGATCTCTTCTCCCACGTGTATCTTTCGGAGTCCATCTTGACAAGAATGAGAGCCCACTTGTCTGGCCCGAGGAATATGGGCCAACTAGGTTGGTACCCCCTAGTCCAGGACACCGTCAGTAGCCCCCGAACTGGTCTTCTACGCCGAGGACGATCTCTTCAACCGAGGTAAATTCGGATGCCAAGTCCTTGGCTTGACAGACGAGTTCCCCTTCATGATTCCAGATCTCTTTAACCGCCCTTCCAAGGAGTGGTGTCTTGTAAACAAGGTTCAACCAAGCTCTATCCCCATCCGGGGTCGTGAGTTTACTTAACCTTGAAGGCTAGCCACCTAGGTATGAACAGTTCCCATAGCCTGATAACTTTATCGAAGCGGCGCTACCCACGATGGGTCAGGCAGTTACTGCCTATCTCAAATCACGGTTCGAGGCTGCCTTTTTACTGGCACATCCCATCGAAGTGGGGATCGTGCCCGTATTCTCAGGGATATCATCAAGATTTGGTTTCCCCCCATGCGTATAACGACATCTTTGGTGGGGGAGAGTGGCGTTTTTATCGCCGTGGCAAGGGGGACTCTTGGCCTTTCAGCAGCCTATAAGAGCAAAGAGCTAACAGAGCCAGTAGTTACGCTCCCATTTCCCCTGCCTTCTGCCTCCTCGAGCTCCAGTTCCCAGATCCAATCTCGCCTCTTCCCACCTTTGTGCATCCGAGCTTTCCCACCCAGCCATGGCCAACACCCTCAAAGGGCACTGGGAGCTCCATCGTGACAGAGGGCATGCTTCAAGAGCTATGGAGTGCGGGGTATATCCCCGCCAACGTCGCCGCCCGTGCTCCAAACGCCGACCAGCAGGTGCCCGCTCCCAACCCCGGGGAGCGGGTAGTCTTCATCCCTCACCTCATCAGAGGTTTAGGGTTCCCGCTGCACCCATTCGTGCATGGGGTGATGTTCTACTATGGGCTCGACTTCCACCACATGGCCCCGAACTCCATCCTCTACCTCGCCTCCTTCATCACGGTGTGCGAGGCCTTCCACCGCATCGAGCCACAATTTGGCCTATGGCTAAAGATCTTCAGCGTTAAGCCAAAGTCCAGCGGCTCCGATCTGGCGGAGTGTGGAGGTGCCATGGTCAGCAAGAACTAGGGCGCTGACTGGTTCCAGGGCACCTTCATCGAGACCGTCATGGAGTGGCAGTGCGAGTGGTTCTACATCACTGAGCCGCTTGCCGCTGGCCAGACCGAGGTCCCAGCCTTTTCGATTAGGCCTCCAAGGAAGGTCAAGTCCTGGAAGGAGAAGGGCGTCCTCTGGCGAAACCCATAGGAGGTGGAGACACTGATCAAGAAGATCAAGTGGTGATCCCTCAAGAAGAAACTCCAACTGCCCGACGTGGTCAATGTCATGCTCCATCGCCGCATCCTCCCGCTCCAACTCCGGGCCACCCTGATGTGGGAGCACAAATCCGGGGATGCAGGACCCATCCTCAACTTCTTCTGCTCCTCCCTGGCCGGGATGTTTACACGGCTCTTCAAGCTGCCCAAGGACAAGATCCCTGAGGAGGGGAAGGACCTTGGCTTCGAGGTCGGCTACACCGCCACACCGGTAAGTGTTGAATATACACATTCATATTCTTCTCCTGCTAAGTGGGACAGGCTTGGATGAATGGACCCATTCCGTGTTTGCAGAACTGGGTGAACAAGGTGCAGTTGATGCTATGCCCGGCACCACTTCTGGAGGGGGAGAGGTCCCCTCTGCTTACTGTGCTCCTCACCGAGGAGCCGCACGTGGTGATCCCCATGCGTCGAAGCCCTAGAAGGGCAGGACGGGTCTTCGGAGGCGGGAGACCTCGGTCACCCGGTCCGAGGAGACCCACGCCTCCTCCACCCACGAAAGCTATGGGGGAGAGGACGAGGATAACCTTCCCCCAAAGGGGAAGAGGGCGGCGTCAGAAGACGCCGAGGCCAGGGCCCGGCCCAGACGCCAAAAGAGGTTGAAAGAAACCTTGGCCGGGGCGGCCGACGAGCCCCACCCGTCGGAGAAGAACATGCTGTCCGACGACTCCGAAGACGACCCCCTCGCGCTGGGGAGGAAGAAACTAGCGCCTCGATGGTACGCCGCTGTCCTTTGTATTTATCTTCACATTTAAGTTTTCTAACAGGACTATTGCCACGTGAATGTTTTTCCACAACCCGCCTAGGGCGCACCTTAGCGACTCCTCCAGCGGGACACCAGATCATGTTGCCCCAGCTCCAGAAGGGCAGGGCAAGGTGACATCGACCCCGGCCCCTCAGGTTGATGCAACGGGGGTCGAAGAGGTGGTCATGGCCGAGGTTGACACCTCGGCCCCACAAGGCCAAGGGGAAGAGGTCCCCGAGGTCGTCCAGGAAGGGCTGGGCCAATCAGCGGCCTAGCCGGAGTCTACTCCGGCTCGACTGCCGCAGCCGGAGACCCACGAACCCAGCACCCAGGTGCTGGGGCCCAAGGTCTTTCCACCCTCACCTCCCGCTCCAGGGCGGGCTAGCGCGGGGTGGACCGAAGAGATGGAGGAAGCCTTGACAGGCTCCTCCCTCAAGGAAGAGCACCGCGCATTGATTGGCATGGCGCTGCAGGGATTCGGTTCAGCAGAGGCCGGAATGCATGAGGTCTTCAAGGGCCTCATGACGAGCTTCGAGGTAATCCTCTATCTTTTGAGAAAAGGGACCTTCTCTGCTTAGATTTATCAATCTTTGTAACTGTCTGAAGGCATATGTTACCCATCATTTAGATGGCCTACCCAGTGAGTAGCCCCTGAGCCCAGGGCCAGTTTGAAAAACTGGTGTTGGGGTCAAAATATAGGTTCAGAGGAAAGAGTAGCCCCCAGGACTGATGAAACAGGATGTGTGTCCGAAGTGTCATTGATTATGGGGCTCATTATAAATTGTTTATGCAGGTTTCAACCTCGGCTCCGGGCTTCGCCTCAGAGGAGATTGCGGAGATGAGCCAGAAGCTCGAGAGGTCCAAAAAGGACCTCGACCTGATGAACAAGCAGGTCGAGCAGTCTCAAGGTAAGCGACCGATGCATCCTGTTTTTTTCTTGAAGCTAATTTTGAACAAGGATAACTTGTTGTTCGAAAAACTGATGCCGAACTGGTTTAATAACCATGGTTTTGGCCAAGCTTGAGGGGCTCAAGGCCGAGCTCTTGATGGCTCAGCAAGAGGTCGAGCAGCAGAAAGCTGCCGCGGCCCAAGCAGAAAAGGACCTAGCCGTCGAGAAGGTGGCTAGGAGGAAAGACCAGGCGCGGGTCCTGGAGGTCGAGGAGACTCTTAAGGGCGTGTATCTCGAATGCGATTCCATTGAGAAAAAGGAGAAAGAGACGGGGAGGAGCTGCAGAACCTGCGCCTGTCTCATGTTGAGCTCCAGACCTGGGGCCGGGCCGATCACCAGGTGATCCAGCAAGTGGAGCGGGTAGCCGCGAGTAAGCCATATTTACTTCAATGTGTATTTGGCAACAAAGGGTTCGTCGAGCTCAAAAAGTTGTGGCAATCCGCAGAGGTCTTCGCCGATCTCCCGAAGAGTGCGGCTGACGCCGGCCTGCATTTCGGCCAACTGGAGGGCCATGAGGCGGAGAAGGCATTCTGGAAGCAGTTCCAGGAATCGTCGCAGCCGCAGTTGCTCAATCATCGGATGAAGCAACTAGCGGAGCTTCTTTGGATGGCGAGGCCGGCGCTCCATGACCTCTGCGTCAATCTATGGCCCACGGAGGTGTTGCCAACCAGCTTCTTCGGGCTCCTGGTGCGACTGCTAGAAGCCATCCCGCAAGTCCGACGTTGGAAGTGATCCACGTGTCTAGAAGGAGTGCGGCGGGCGTATGCCTGCAGGAAGACACACTTCCGAAAGGTGGAGGCGGAGGTTGTTGCTGCGGGCCCCCCAGAAGGGAAGGCTCACACCGCGGAGCAGTTTTTTGCCGAAGTGGTGCAGGGCGCCCGTCTTACCGAGGCCATGTGTCCTAAGGACAAGTTGTATTTCTAGGTCGCACTTCGGAATGCCAAAGTGCGTGTGATGTATAAAGATTATAAGTTATTTAATGAGTACGACTTAAGTTCCTCTCGTATGTTTATGTTTTGCTTTTAACATTCCTCCTATTTGACCTTGTTAAACTGAAAGTGGCTGGTCATCAGCTTCGACCACTTCGCACAATATACCAAGGGTGCCCCTTTTAGGCATGCATGACCCATAGCCGACGTCTCGGTTCCCGAAGGAGGTCTGTGCACATAGGGGATAGGCAATCGGACTATGGTGGCTTTATAACTTTCACTTAGCCATAGGAGTTTGATGGTGGGGACTGATGACGAGCCCCCGGTGTGTGAAGTGGTCGGCCTAGTCAGCCGAGGTCAATGCCCATGCCCACTTCAGCCAATTCGAGGAAGAAGCCCTTCGTTTAACACGGGTGATCTCTAACGACACGTCGCTTGACGCGGTCTTCGGATGGCCGACCAGTTTTCGCTTACCTAGATAGTCAGTCTTCGGCTTTCTCCACTGAGGCGCTCTGGTAGTTAAACTAGCGGCACTATCGCAGTGGTTCTCCCATTACACCCTTAGCTGAATTTGTCGGGAACATAAGGGGTACACATAGTAGTCGGGCAACCCAACTATTGACCAAAATCTAGGTTCAAAACTGATGCATATAGTGCAACATCCGAGATGCCGAGTACTTCGGACTTTCATTTCAGGGTGTAAAATCGAAACCCTTGAGCAATTGTACCTTAAAGATATGGGCTGTGCTTGTAAGAAAATGCGTTTAAAGACCTTTTATGGGCACAATTTCTTTATTTCAAGTAGCCAAGCTTTACTTGCCGAACTTTTTGATGACAGGAGCTGAGCAAGATACAATGCGTGTAAAGATAATGAGGGAGAAACTAAAAGAAAACAGGGCAGATCTTGTCATCGGGTCTATGAGCCCGGGGCGCTTCCTGCCGCACGTCTGTGTCTCCGTGCTATTGACCAGCTCGTCCTCGTTGATAGCGGGGGTTGATGTTGGTAACTTGCAGCTTCGGCCAAGTATGCGCTTTATGCGTTCGTTGGTCGATCCCTTCGAAGAGGTCTGCAGCTGTTAGTTGTGTGGTTAAAGCCACATGGGCGTGCTAATATTGGCTAGCTTCTTTGACAGAACCATGCCGATATGCGAGCCCGAGGTTTCGTCGCTGCTCGGTCTAGCCGACCCGACGTTTCCATGGTCTTGGCTCCCCGGCGACCCAGGGAATTTTTAGTGCGAAGTTGTGCACCCTCGGGACGTAGTGCCCCTTCCAAGGGAAGCGCGCGAGGAGCCCGTACCCCTATTTAGGTGGGGAGGTGCTTGTCCGATGTCAACTGGCGCAGCCCGCGTACGCTTCGAAGAGCTGGGGGTGTGTGTACCGCCACGGGCGGCCTCCTCGGATGCCTGCACCTCGGCTGCGAAAGCCAAGGTCTGCTCCTCCATCTCGAGAGAGCGTTTGGTCTTACCATTTACTGCAATAACACCGTTGGGTCCCAGCATTTTGAGCTTGAGATATGCGTAATGCGGGACTGCGTTAAAGCGGGTGAATACGGTGCGTCCTAGGAGCGCATGGTATCCGCTGCGAAAAGGTACGATGTCGAAGATTAACTCCTCGCTCCTGAAGTTCTCGGGTGATCCGAACACTACTTCCAGGGACATAGTTCCAGTGTGCGAGCCTCGACTCTTGGTGTTACACATTTGAAGGTGGTGCTGCTAGGCTTTATACGAGAAGAGTCGATCCCCATCTTCCTTACCGTGTCCTCGTATATCAAGTTGAGGCTGCGCCCTCCGTCCATAAGGACGCGCGTCAGGTGAAAACCATCGACGATCAGGTACAGGACGAGTGTGGCCGATCCGCCATGCCTTATGCTTGTTGGATGGTCGTGTTTGTCAAATGTGATCGGGTAAGCCGACCACGGATTGTACTTCGGGGCCACAGGCTCTAACGCGTAGATGTCCCGAAGTACACGTTTCCTCTCCCTTTTGGGGATGTGGGTACATAAATCATGTTTACCTCCGTTACCTCATTAGGAAACTTTTTCTGGTCTCCATTGTTTGGCCGCCGAGGTTCATCCTCATCTTTGCTGCGATTTTGGGTTTTATATTGACCCTCTGTCGCTATCTTGCCGTCCTGCTTAAAGACCCAGCAATTCCTGTTGGTGTGGGTTGCTGGTTTCTCTTGAGTGCCATGAATTTGGCATGGTCGATCCATGATCTTGTCGAGCTGGCTCAGTCCATCCTTGTTCCCTTTGAAGGGCTCTCTTTTCTATCCGGATTGAGGTCCGGTTGAGCCTGCATTGACTGCTACGTCTTCTGTGTCGCTTCCGCCGTTTCTATGCCTGCGCTTATTTTTGTTGCGCTTAGGCTTGCCGTTGGCGTCGCAAGTCTCCGAGGTCCCCGCCTCTCCATCATGACTGCTGCAGGCTAGCCAACTATCCTCTCCCACTCAAAAGCAGGTCATGAGCGAGGTGAGGGCTGCCATGGTCCTCGGTTTGTCCTGGCCAAGCTGGCGGGCGAGCCATTCATCTCGGATGTTGTTTTTGAATGCAGCGATGGCCTCGGCGTCTGAGCAGTCTATGATCTGGTTCTTTTTAGTAAGAAACCGATTCCAAAATTTCCAAGCTGATTCGCGGGGCTGCTGAGTGACACGACTAAGGTCATCGGCGTCTGGAGGTCGGACGTAGGTTCCTTGCAAATTTGCCCTGAAGGCGTCTTCAAGAGCTTCCCAGCTTCCAATGGAGTGGGGCGGCAGGCTATTAAGCCAGTGCCTTGCCAGCCCCTTTAGCTTGAGCGGCAAGTACTTGATGGCATGGAGGTCATCTCCATTGGCCATGTGTATATGGAGAAGAAAGTCTTCAATCCATACCGATCGGGTGGGCTGGTCCTCAGAACCGAGCGGTGTCGTACCGGGCTTCGGGAGAGGACCTTGTATGAGTTTGATCTCGGGCACGGCCATTCCTATCCAACCAGGCGTCGTAGCCGTTGTGCCCGGCCGGAGCGCGTCCTCTTGATCCATAAATGGACCGGGGTGGTGCCCGGTTTGCCTCTATCCGACGTCAAATGTCCTAAGGGTCAAGATAGTCCATAGGTCCTTGCCATGACGGCGTGGAGCTGGTTGGGTGTGGAAATCCTCCCGCGCGGGCCTGTCGCATCCTCGAGGGGGCGGTCAGGTACCTCGGCGGTTAGTTCATCATCGAATTCAGGCAGTAAACGCCTGCATGGATAAGATTTGGGCGCACTGTGGTGCCATTCTTCGAGGTCTTGCTCAGCCAAAAGTATTTCGACCCACTTGTCGTTGAGTGCATCCTCGTTAGCCTGCAGCTGCTGCTGCTTGCGCTTCATGCTTCGGGCGGTGGTGACTAGGCGCCACCGAAAGCATTCCTACTCATCAGGGTCTTCGGGGACTATGAAGTCCTCGGTGCCGAGGCTTACGTCCTCCTCGGATTCTGGCATGTAATTGTCATCGGCCCCTTCAAAGAGGTCGTCGGGATCCGTGTCCTTGGGGATGCCTTCGGGGTCAACTGGGTGTTCTGGGGAGGCTTGAAGGTTCTCCCTTTGGTCTTCAGCGTCGTTGGCTGCCGTATCGGCGGTAAGGTTGTTCCCGCGGGGCTCCCCATTAGTACCCCTTCTGCATCTTTGCCTACGCCTTGGAGGGGAGTTGGGAGTGTTGATCATGTACACATCATACGTAGATGTTGCATTCCACCTACCGGTGTTAGTAGGCAGCAAGGTGTTGTCCGTCGGGCTGCCGACATCTTCATCCATGTCGGTTGCCTTGTCGTAGTCTAGCACATCGGTTAAATCGTCGACAGTGGCGGCTAGATGGGTGGTGGGTGGGATGTAAATTTCCTGATCGTCGGCCTTAAGTCCGATCTTATCATAAACCGAGGAGTTCGAGATTGACAAACTTTCGATTCGATCAAGTATCTCATTAAGGTGAGATAGCTCCTTAGGGTTCATGGTCTGGCCATAAGCCGGGTCGACTCACAGTGGCACGCCTGATGCTACTTCTGCCATACAAGGAAGCGGGGTGGATTCGAGATCCGCCACCGGGATTGGTTCTAAGCCCGATTTGGTGTCCCAGGCCGAACTCTGATCCACGTCGGAGTCAGGCACTGCAACAGGGAGGCCAGGCAGCCAGTCGAGTCAGCACAAAAGATCATGCTGCCGAATACAAACAGCTGGCCGGGGACATAGGTGCCCCCACAGCCATTGCCACAGTCGATCTGCAGATGAGCCATCAATCCCTTGTGATCACACAGCGGAACTCTCAATGAAAGCACCAGTGTCGATGTAAAAACTGGCAGACCTCGAGGTAGGGGGGTCCCGAGCTGTGGATCTTGGATGGATGGTAACAGGAACAGGGAGATGATGTTTACCCAGGTTTGGGCCCTCTTGATGGAGGTAAAACCCTACATCCTGCTCTTGTTTATATTGATGGAGAAGTATCAAGTACAGAGTTGATCTACCTCGAGATCGTATGATCTAGTCCTAAGGCTAGGTGATAGAGATTGTGTTGAAGTACCCTCTAAGGGCCAAACCCTTCCGCTTATATACATGTCGGATAGGGTATCTAGGGTTACAAGGTCGGTATCCAGGCGAGGAGGCAGCAGGGGAAGTCTTGGAGTATGCGTCAAGTCTTCGGCAGATGCAGTCTTGATCTCTTCTCCCGCGTGTATCTTCCGGAGTCCATCTTGACAGGAATTAGAGCCCACTTGTCCGGCCCGAGGAATATGGGCCCACTAGGTTGGTACCCCCTAGTCTAGGACACCGTCAGTAGGCTAATAAAAACCAGATTGTAATACCTTATGTGTAGTTCTATCTCCCGCATGGTGTCCTCCGTATGCCTCGGAGTGACACTTCCGTAGGATTTGTTCCTGTTCATGCTCAGGTACATAACATCTAATAATACCATCTACTCCTTCTTTATATAAATGTGGGTCATGCCAAAAGTAATGCCTTAAATCAAAGAAGAACTTTTTCTTTTGTTGGTATGTGAAACTAGGTGGTATATATTTAGCAACAATGTAATTAGCATAGTCTGCATACCACAGAGTGTTATGAGAAGCATTTATCACAGCTAATTGTTCGTCAGGGAAATCATCATTAATAGGAAGTGGGTCATCAAGAACATTTTCCATTCTAGACAAACTATCTGCTACGGGATTCTCAGCTCCCTTTCTATCGACAATATGCAAATCAAATTCTTGTAGCAGAAGAACCCACCTAATAAGTCTAGGTTTAGCATCTTTCTTTTCCATAGGGTATTTAATAGCAGCATGATCAGTATGAATAGTTACTCTGGAATGAACAATATAGGATCTAAATTTATCACATGCAAACACAACTGCTAAAAATTCCTTCTCAGTAGTAGCATAATTTCTTTGAGCACTGTCTAGAGTTTTACTAGCACAATAAATAACATTCAATTTGTTATCAACTCTTTGTCCTAGAACAGCACCAACAGCATAATCACTCGCATCACACATAATTTCAAAGGGTAGGTTCCAATCAGGTGGTTGAACAATAGGTGCAGATATTAAGGTTTTCTTAAGTATTTCAAAGGCTTCTACGCAATCATCATCAAAAACAAATGGCACATCTTTTTTGCAAGAGATTAGTAAGAGGCCTAGAAATTTTAGAGAAGTCTTTTATAAACCTTCTATAGAAACCAGCATGACCAAGGAAACTTCTTATACCTTTGATATCTTTAGGACACGGCATTTTCTCAATTGCATCAACTTTACCTTTATCAACTTCAATACCTCTTTCAGAAATTTAATGCCCAAGGACTATACCTTCATTCACCAAAAAGTGGCACTTCTCCCAATTCAAGACAAGATTAGTTGCTTCACATCTCTGCAAAACTCGATCAAGGTTGCTTAAGCAATCATCAAAAGAAGTTCCGTAAACAGAAAAATCATCCATGAAAACCTCAACAATCTTTTCACAAAAGTCAGAGAATATAGTACTCATACATCTTTGAAAGGTAGTAGGTGCATTACATAAACCAAAAGGCATATGGTGATAAGCATAAGTTCCAAAAGGACAAGTAAATGTGGTTTTCTCTTGATCTTCTGGTGATACAGGTATTTGAGAGAAACCAGAATAACCATCTAGGAAGCAAAAGTGTGTATGCTTAGATAATCTTTCTAACATTTAATCAATAAAAGGCAAGGGATAATCATCTTTCCTTGTAGCTTTATTTAATTTTCTGAAATCAATTACCATTCTATAAACGGTTACAATTCTTTGTAGGATAAGTTCGTTTTTATCATTAGGAACAACTGTAATACCTCCTTTCTTAGGAACACAATGAACAGGACTTACCCATCTACTATCAGCTATGGGATAAATTATACCTGCCTCCAGAAGCTTTAATATTTCAGTTCTTACCACATCCTTCATTCTAGGATTCAATCTTCTTTGATGATCAACAACGGGTTTAGCATCTGGCTCCATAGGAATTTTATGCTGACATAGAGAGGGACTAATGCCCTTAAGATCATCGAGATTATATCCAATAGCAGAACGGTGCTTCCTCAGAGTTTTAAGTAATCTCTTTTCTTCATGCTCTGAAAGGTTAGCACCAATAATAACAGGATATATCTTCTTTTCATCAAGATAATCATATTTAAGCGTATCAGGTAATTGCTTTAATTCAAACACAGGATCACTCTTCGGTGGAAGAGGATCTCCCAAAGTTTCAACAGGAAAATTATGTTTAAGAATAGGTGCTTGTTTAAAGAACAACTCATCTATTTCATTTATTTCATTCATATGCATATCACTTTCATGGTCTAGCAAGTATTGTTCTAAAGGATCAACAGGAGGCACAGCAATAGAGGCTAGTCCAACAATTTCATCTTTATTGGGTAATTCTTTATCATGAGGTTGTCTACGAAACTTTGAGAAATTAAACTCATGCGATATATCACCAAAATTAACACTGACAGTTTCTTTACTGCAATCAATCTTAGCATTAACTGTATTCAAGAAGGGTCTACCAAATATAATGGGACAAAAATAATCTTGTGCTGATCCAAGAACAAGGAAATTAGTAGGGTATTTGATCTTACCACACAAGACTTCAACGTCTCTAACAATCCCAAGTGGAGTAATAGTATCTCTATTTCCAAGCTTAATGGTGACATCAATATCTTCAATCTCAACAGGTGCAATATCATTCATGACTTCTTGATAAAGCATAAATGGAATAGCACTAGCACTAGCACCAATATCACATAAACCATGATAGCAATGATCTCCAATTTTAACAGAAATAACAGGCATGCCAACTACAGGTTTATTTTTATCTTTAGTGTCTGGCTTAGCAATTCTAGTTGCTTCATCACAGAAATATATGACATGTCCATCAATGTTATCAACCAAAAGATCTTTAACCATTGCAATATTAGGTTCAACTTTAATTTGCTCAGAAGGTCTAGGTGCTTTAATATTGCTTTTATTAACCACAGTTGAAGCTTTAGCATGTTCCTTAATCCTAACATGGAAAGGAGGTTTCTCAATATAAGCAGTAGGCACAACTGGATCAACATTGTAAACAATTGTTTCTTCTTTATCACTAACAAGATCTTCATTTAATTCAATGGGTGGATGATATTTAAACCATTTCTACTTAGGGAGATCAACATGACAAGCAAAGGATTCACAAAAGGTAGCTACTATCTCAGAGTCAAGTCCATATTTAGTACTAAACTTATGAAAAGCATCAGTTTCCATAAAAGATTTAACACAATCAAACTCAAGATTTATACCTAACTCTTTACCTTTGTCGGTTTCCCAATCTTCAGAGTTACATTTATTTCTTTCCAGAAGATCCCATCTGAATTCAATAGTTCTCTTCATAAAGGAACGGCAGAACAAGTATCGAGCATGGATTGATCATTATGAGAAAGCCGAGCATAAAAGTTTTGAATAATTATTTCTCTTGAGATCTCATGATTGGGGCATGTGTGCAACATATACTTAAGCCTCCCCCAAGCTTGAGAAATACTCTCTCCTTCACGAGGACAAAAATTATATATATAATTCCGATCATGATGAACCAAATGCATAGGATAAAATTTCTGGTGAAATTCCAGCTTCAACCGGTTCCAATCCCATGTTCCAGTATCATCGCATAGCCTATACCATGTCAATGCCTTTCCCTCCAAAGATAAAGGGAATACTTTCTTCTTAACACCATCTCCGGATAAACCTACAAGCTTAAACAGTCCACAAATTTCATCCACATATATCAAGTGCACATCAGGATGCACCGTTCCATCTCCTGCATAAGGATTAGCTAGCAGTTTCTCTATCATACCCGAAGGAATTTCATAATAAATATTTTCAGTAGGTTCAGTAGGTTGAGGAGCAACTCTTAATGCTTCTGGTCGAGGTGAAGATACCCCAAACAAGCCCCTCAAAGGATTACTTTCCATAGTGACAAGTGACAATAAATTTCAGCATGTATTTTAAATGTTTCCTTAACAAAATTCCACTCACCAAAGGTGCTTCACTCCCTGGCAATGGTGCCAGAAAAGAGTCTTGATGACCCACAAGTATAGGGGATAAATTGTAGTCCTTTCAATAAGTAAGAGTGTCGAACCCAACGAGGAGCAGAAGGAAATGACAAGCGGTTTTCAGCAAGGTATTCTCTGCAAGCATTGAAATTATCGGTAACAGATAGTTTGAGAGCAAAGTAATTCGTAACAAGTAACAAGTAGTAATGGTAACAAAGGTGCAGCAAGGTGGCCCAATCCTTCTTATAGCAAAGGACAAGCCGGAACAAACTCGTATAATAAGCAAAGCGTTCTCGAGGACACATGGGAATTTCATCTAGTCACTTTCATCATGTTTGTTTGATTTGCGTTCGCTACTTTAATAATTTGATATGTGGGTGGACCAGTGCTTGGGTGCTGTTCTTACTTGAACAAGCCTCCCACTTATGATTACCCCCTCTCGCAAGCATCCGCAACTACGAAAGAAGAATTAAGACAAATCTAACCATAGCATGAAACATATGGATGCAAATCAGCCCCTTACGGAATAGTGCATAAACTAGGGTTTAAGCTTCTGTCACTCTAGCAACCCATCATCTAATTACTACTCCACAATGCCTTCCCTTAGTGTCGTGATTTTGTCACGGCAGATGTCCTCATGAAAGGACTTAGTCGTGAGGCCATCGCAGCTAGGTGGTAACTCGAACGGGGTTGATCGGAATCGAGAGACAAGGGTTTACCTAGGTTCGGCCCCTCTCGATGGAGGTAATAGCCTACATCCTGCTTTGGTTGTATTGATGATGATCTCGATTACAAGTGTGCGACCTGGCTAACCTAGTAATCGAGAGCTCGTAACTTAGCCTTTCCACCTCAGGGGCTCGCCTTTATATACAGGTCTAGGCCCTGGGTTTACAACAGAGTCCGGGTCGAAGAGACAACCCGTGTCATACTCTAATTCCTACTCATCTTATTTCACAAGGAAACTGTTCGAGCGCCTTAGATGGAAAGGCTCTGGGCCGTGAGCCGGCATCTCATGGGCGGCTTACCCTCTGGACTCTGGTCTTCTGGATCGTCGCGGCCCACCTGTAGAAGCCTTTCTTCTAAGTCGCCGCATAGTGACCAGGGGTTATATCCTGGCGGGTTATATCCTGGCGGGTTATATCCAGGGCTTATATCCCCGACATTAGCCCCCAGGTTGATTTGAATTTATTCATGTCAACCTTCAAAATAGGAATAATCCGGACTGATCTTCTGGGTCGTGGCCGGCTTATAGTTGCCGGCTTATTACATGCTTCACACTTGTCATATCTTCCCTTTGAAGTCTATGACTCCTTTAAACTGATATCCGCAAATCTCGCGTGACGTAATTCCAAATCTTGAGTGGATCTGACAGGCCCGATAAACGAGGCGCCTTTTATCACTGCATCGCCTTGATTCTCGCGCTTGCCGTTTCCTCTTCTTTCTTTTCCCTTATAAATATTCCCGAGGGGTCTTCATTTCCACTTTGACCGCCACATTGTGTCTTCTTCCTCGCGTCGCGTCGACCGGTAACAGGAGCTCCGCCGCTGTACGACCCCGACGCGCGCCGGCGACCTCAACCGCATCCCTTTCTTCGCGCGCGCCGTCATCGAAACTGCTCGGGATCATCTCCAAACCATCCACCGCGCCCAGGTATGATTCATTGCTCCTTTAAATCTGTAACAGTAGCTTTACCCTAGTTCGTCGGCGTTCTTGCTCAGGCCACATCGCCATTACCGCCGTTTAGATCTTATCTCTAAATGCCTTCTCCACAATGATGTTCCTCTGCTATCCGTAGTAGCATTTTGCATCTAGGAGCCTAATACCTTCACCAGAAATCCGGAGTAGATCAAACCCTACTTCCACTATATGAACTAGGTATAGTGAATATTTTTCTTTTTAAGCTGTTTTGTAGATCCATAATAGTAGTTGTTCTTGTTCGAAACTTGTTTCTGCAACACTTAGGATAAATCCAGCAACCTTGGTCTTAGGATGAACCGCCCTTACTCTTGGCGACTTATATCCACTTGTTATGATTCGCCCAATTTTGATAATCATAGCTGAAATCCCAGTCGGGCGACTTACTGAACATGGTGACTCGCCCCTGTACCTTTGATCATATGATGCGAGCTTATCATGAGCATGAGTAATCCTGCCATTTATGTTTTTGCATTCCTCGTTCATATTTAGGCGACTTGCTATGGCGAAGACCACAGTCTGCAACTGGGTGTGTTCTCAAGTCTCTGATCTTGTACTGAACGATTATAAAGAGCAAGGCTTCCTGCCGGCTCAAGAAGTAATTGGCTATCGAGCCCCTTCAGCAGCAGAAGACGCCCCTCACCCCCGCGAGGGGGAAGTAGTGATTTTTACAGACCATCTCCTCAGGGGTTTCTCTCCACCCGGGTCAAAATTCTTCCGGGATGTTCTACACTTTTTCAACCTTCACCCTCAAGACATTGCTCCAAACTCTGTATCCAACCTGTGTCAATTTCAAGTTTTGTGTGAGGTATATCTGCAAATAGAGCCCACCGTTCCTCTCTTCAGAGAGTTCTTCTATCTCAATCGGCAAACTGAGTGCGGTGATGGCCCCTGCCTAGAACTTGGCGGGGTCTCAATTCAAAGACGAAGAGACGTTCCTTTTCCTGCAGCAGTTCTGCCAAGTCACCCTAAAGGTTGGAACAAAACGTGGTTCTACTGCAAGAACACAGCTCCAGCTGATGAAAACCCTCTGTCGGGTTATAGACCTGAACGCCTTCCCCAAACTTTTGAACTTCCTGGCTGGGCTTCTCAAGAAGAACGTGCACAAGTTGCCCACGTATATCCAAGGTTGAGGGCTTTGCTAGCCAACGGTTTGACTGGTGTTGATTTGACCCGGTGCTGGCTTACCTGGAAGATCCTGCCCTTAAGCCGCCGAGGCGACTTAATGTGTAATTATTCTGGCGAGTCAACCGACCCACAACGGTTCAGTCCCATTGATATGTCAGCTGATGAAGTCAATAAGGCTACGAAGAAACTACTTGGGGAGCCTCAAGAAGCATGCAACAAGACCGGATTGAAACCATTCTATGCCCTTAACCAGGCTCCTCCAGTAAGCATTTCTGTGATCACTTGTCCAGCTTGTCAATTCTCTAAACTTACTTGGTTCATCTTGTTTTCAACTGTGCAGGCCGACTCTTCGTTCTGGAACAGGAAGAAGAACAAAGTACCAGCGGTCAAGCCCAAGGCTGCTAAGGCTGCGCCAGCTCAGAAGAAGAATAAACCGGAAATTGAAAATGAGACGGTAGCTAGAGGCGAGTCGCCAACAGCTGATGATGAATTAGAGGTAAAACTTGACTCTCTTTCCATCTTTTTATTGAAACGGCTGACGCCTCTTATTCTCAGGGCGATGCTGAAACTAGCCGGGCTGATGAAGTTGAGGTAATTTCCATCTCCTCTGACTCAGAAAACTTTGTTCCCCAAAGAGTCGGAAAAACTGTCAGAAAAGTGCCACTTTCTCATCCACACGCTTATTTAGACCCACAATTTTCTTTAAAGAAATTGCAGCATGCTGGCTCTGCAAGACGCCAGACTCGAAGTGGCTCTGGAGAACTCTTGACCGGCTTACCTGACGCTTCAGCCGCCTGTAAGCGACGCAATGAGGTGCCTCATAGTCCAACTCCATCTCACCCGCTTGCCGGCCTTTTTAAACAACCACTTAACCCGTCTGATTCGGATTATCAGGAGTCGCCACCGTCGTCGGGCGACTCATCTGCCACTCAACTCCCCCCTTGGTTATTAAGCCGGGGTAAGTGTTATTTTTCACCAAGTCATGCTTTGATGCAACCATTGAATTTGTTTATCTTACTCTTCGTGTATATTCACAGGGCCAAGGCCAAGAAGAGGAAAACTGGCGAGTCATCTTCGACCCCAGAGAACCTTGAACCGGAAGATCCAAATTTGGTGACCCCTGTAGGCCAACGCGAGATGGCGAAAAATCAAACTAATGAAGATGTTGATCCGCCCAATCAAAACGAGCCGCCAACAACTGAAGAAGTGGACACTCAAGTCGGCGCATCTAACATGATGGAGGATCTTAGCCCGCCAAGTCCTATTCACCCTTCCAGTTCGAGGAAGGCAACTGAAGATATAGCCTTATCATCTCCGCAAATTGCCGACGAAGTCACCATCACAGGGGCGTCTTTTAAAGCCCCAGAGCTATCAACTGTTTTGACCAAACTTGCGGCAAAAGATGACCCGGTGGCGGCTGAGAAAGGGAAAAACAAACTTGAACTCCCAATGCTTGAAGGACTCAACGCGGCTGATATTCATGAATTATATCTGACCCGGCTATCTACAAGCCGGGAGATGGAAGCCAACTTGGTCAACATGTTGAAAAGGAAATATGAGGTAAATAGAATCTCGTCTTTTCCATACTTATATATCTTGTGTAGCTGCCAAGTCTTAGACAGAGGTCAGCATGAATGTGTGTAAGACTTCAGGATGATATACTTCGGTGCGGAACTGTAGCCCCCAAGGACCGGGTTGTTATGTATATAACAAGCTGGTTCTTTAACATATGTCTGAAAAGCAACGTGTAGCCCCCAAGGGCCGACTCATTTTGATAAGATGAGTCGGGTCTTCAACAATGGTCCTTTGTAAAAGTGACGTGTAGCCCCCAAGGGCCGGCTTGCTTCTATGAAACAGCTGGGTCTTCAATAATATTGAGAACAAAGTGACATGTAGCCCCCAAGGGCCGGCTTGTTTCTGTGAAACAGCCGGGTCTTCATAATATGGACTCAATATGTAGAAGAAAATTGACTATGATAGCCGCCAAGGGCCGACTCGTCTGTACTGAGATGAGTTGGAGCTTTCCCTGGATATTTGTAAAAGAAAAATGAACTTGCATTAGCCCCAAGTGCCATGTAGAGTGCTAGCAACTGCTTGGGACTTCAGTTATCAAACACCAAAGTGGGAAATTTTGTAAGCTCCAGACCATATATTGTCGTACTGATATGACCTGGTGATGACAGGATATGTTGAATGATGCTGAGTCAAGAGCGGCCGGCTTGCAAAAGCAACTTAAGGCGGAAAAGAAGCTTCGAAATGATGCCGAGTCAGCAGCCGCGTCTCTAGAAGAATCAGCATCCACTGCCGCCGAAAATTTGAGAGCGTTGACGGCTTCTCATGAGAAAGAGAGAACATCGTTGTTGAAACGTGCTGAAGAGGCGGAGAACTGGCTCAAGCCCATTACTGACGAATTAAGCAGCTTGAAGCGCTATATTACTGATATGACCCAGGCCATCTTTGGTAAGTGACCCGCCAATCTGTCAGGAATAACTCGCCCGAAATCATTGACTTGTATGGGAATGATGTAATCGAATGTGTTGAAATTGTGCAGGTAGCAGAAGCATCAATCTGCGGCAAGATCCCCGTGTCAAGCTCAAGGCGGTTTACACGTTTTTGTAGCAATTGTATGTAGGGAGCCTATTCACCATTATGTCTGTTATGGGTCACAAAGAGCCGCCACGTCTCATAAGGGATGTGCTGAAGCAACTTTCAACCGTGCCTGCCCAAATCGAAGAGTTGAAAAAATCAGCCGCCAGAGCTGGCGCCATGTTGGCCTTAAGCCGGGCCAAAGTGTATGTGCCAGATATGGATCTGGCCGAGATGGCCGGCGGGTTTCCAGAGTTCAACACTGACGGCAGCGAATTCTCTGAAGAGGATTACACCCGGTGCATGAGGGGAACTCGTGTGTTGGCGAGTCAACTAGTTGAAGAACTGGACTTCAAGAGGTACCAGCCGGCTTACAACGAAGAAAACGTCCGAGTCACCCCGTCATCTTACACGTCCATCGACCTCACTCCATCACGGCATAAGCATATCTTTGCTCCTGATGTTGACCCATCAATTATCATGACCGTCTTCTAAGCCTTGACAACTATCGACTGGGATCTGGACAAACTTCAGATCGGAAGAAGAGCGGAGCCGGAGTAGGATGACCCGGAGGCCCAAGCCGCCGATGAACATCAAGAAGGAGCTAACCCGGGAACTGATAACCCGGAGGGCACATGAACTGGTGCCCAGGAGTAGGTCTCTAAAAAACTTTGACATCATGGAGCCCAGCTGTGGCTTTTTGTAATAGGATAGTTGAAAACACTTGGGTGCTCTATCGTGCCTTCGCGCACTTAAATATGTGGCAGTACTTTGGTTGAAACTCCTGCGCTGGTGTGACGATATGTTAACCCGCCCAGTCTCCTTTGGAAGAAACTGCTTCATTGAATAGCAGTATGGCGAGTAATATTTGTATGATCCAGCAGTAGCTTATCCTTCACCACAGAACACAGAATTAGACAAACCCGGGTCGCTTAATAGCTGTCCGGCTCATGATTAGCACGTCTGAAATAACCAGTTTAGGATGTTTGTTGTAACCCGGCTTCATCCATGATTCGGCGGCTCATGGCCAAAGGGAAACAAAGATAACCCCTGTAAAAATTGAACTGAAATCATGAATAGATATTAATGTTGAGTCGGCTTTCGAGGCACGACAATATAGACCGGCTTTCGAGGCTCGAGTCTTGCTTCAATGAAGCTGGCATGATAGCCCATGGTTTATCCTTGCTCTCTGTAAGTCGGCTCTCACGTGACATCCGATGTTTTAACCAAGACAAGTTCAGGGTCATAGAGATGATTGACTTGTCAAGAGTACACTGGGTCACCTAATCGGAGTAGCATCAAGCAGACAGGCAGGTTTAACCAAGATAATGTGGCGTTAATTGCCGGGTCAAGAGGGTGAGATAGCTAAACTCGGTGAGTTGGAAGCCCCCAAGTGACCAATGATCAAAAACAAAGAGACTCATGCACAATATTGGAGATGAAACGACAGAGGCCCCGAATGTCGAGGGTGCCGGCTTATGTTTATTGATCATAATATATACAAAGGTATGTACAAGCAACTTGAGCCGGTGGCTCTAAGTAAAATAAGGACGGAGATGAGCGATATTCCAAGGCATGTTGGTCTCCTCCTCCGACGTACGTGACTTATTGTGCTCACGTATATCCAGCAGGTAATATGAACCATTGTTGAGATTCTTGATGATGACAAAAGGCCCTTCCCAGGGAGGGGAAAGCTTGTGCATACCCGCCTGTTCTTGAATCAGATGGAGTACTAAGTCGCCCTCTTGGAAAGTATGGCTGCGAACCCGACGGCTGTGATAGCGACGTAGGTCTTGCTGATAGATTGCAGAGCGTGCTGCTGCTAAATCACGTTCCTCCTCCAACGCATCGAGAGAATCTTGATGAGCCTGCTCGTTATCTGCTTCGACATAGGAAGTGACCCGGGGGGAATCATGGCGATTATCGCTGGGTAAAACAGCTTCTGCACCGTATACCATGAAGAAAGGCGTAAAGCCTGTTGACCTGTTAGGGGTAGTCCGGATGCTCCAAAGGACAGAAGGAAGCTCCTCAACCTAGCAACCCGGCGTGCGCTCGAGGGGGACCATAAGCCTTGGCTTGATACCGCGTAAAATCTCTTGATTATCGAGTTCTGCCTGGCCATTGGACTGAGGGTGTGCAACTGAGGAAACATCAAGCCAGATATGTTCTCTTTGACAAAACTGCTTCATAGCTCCCTTTGACAAATTTGTGCCATTATCAGTGATGATGCTATGTGGATAACCAAAGCGAAAAATCAATTTTTTCAAGAACTTGACTCTGTGGCTGCATCACAATTGCTGATTGGCACGGCCTCAACCCACTTGGTGAATTTATCAACGGCAACCAAAAGGTGGGTCTTCTTGTCCTTGGACGGTTTAAACGGGCCAACCATGTCGATCCCTCAGACTGCAAAAGGCCATGTGATAGGAATCATACGGAGCTCTTGAGCCGGAACATGAGCCTGGCGTGCAAACTTCTGGCAACCATCACACTTTTGTACGATATCCTCAGCATCTGCGTGAGCTGTAAGCCAGTAAAAACCATGCCTAAAAGCTTTTGCCACCAAGGATCTTGAGCCGGCATGATGACCACAATCGCCAGCATGAATCTCATTGAGAATCTCTTGCCCTTCATCAGGGGAAACACAACGCTGAAAAACCCCTGTGATGCTTCTTCTGTGTAACTCGCCATTGACAATTGTCATAGACTTGGAGTGGCGGACTATCTGACGAGCCATGAGTTCATCTGCAGGAAGCTCGCCTCGAGTCAGATAATGCAGATAAGGAACTGTCCAGTCCGGAATAGCGTGAAGAGCCGCCACCAACAGTGCCTCCGGGTCAGGAATAGCGAGATCTTCCTCGGAAGGTAGTGTGACAGAAGGATGATGTAGCACGTCAAGGAACACATTGGGAGGGACCGGCTTACGCTGAGAGCCGAGTCGTGACAATGCATCAGCCGCCTCATTGAGTCGCCGATCAATGTGATCAACCTGATATCCTTTGAAGTATCTAGCTACATTAGTGACCTCTTGCCGATAAGCCGCCATAAGCGGGTCCTTAGAGTCCCACTTCCCTGAAACTTGTTGAGCGACCAAATCTGAGTCGCCCAAACACCTGACCCAGCTGAGATTCATCTCTTTGGCCATCCGAAGACCGTGGAGGAGAGCCTCGTATTCAGCTCCATTGTTAGTACAGGTAAACATGATCCTTAGGACACAACAAAATTTATCACCTCGAGGAGAAGATATGACCACTCCAGCCCCCGAGCCTTCTAACTGTCTGGAACCATCAAAATGTATAGTCCAATATGTATTATCAGGCTTCTCTTCCGGAGCTTGGAGTTCAGTCCAATCATTGATGAAATCGACAAGTGCCTGGGACTTGATGGATGTGCGAGGCACGTATTTAAGATGATGTGGGCCAAGCTCGATCGCCCACTTGGCAACCCGACCTGTAGCTTCCCTGTTCTGGATGATGTCTCCCAAGGGTGCTGAACTAACCACGGTAATGGGATGCTCCAGGAAATAATGCCTGAGCTTGCGACTAGCCATGAAGACGCCAAACACCAGTTTCTACCAATGTGGGTACCTCTGCTTGGACTCAGATAGAACTTCGCTGACATAATAGACTGGCTGTTGCACTGGATATTCTTTCCCTGCCTCTTTCCTCTCGACCACAACTACAACACTTACTGCTTTGTTATTGGCAGCAATGTAGAGGAGCATAAGCTCTTTGGCGATTGGAGCAGTGAGAACAGACGGCTCAGCCAATTGCTTCTTGAGGGCTTCGAAGGCTGCATCAGCAGCATCACTCCAGACAAAGTCATCAGTCTTTTTCAGCATCTGGTACAGGGGGATAGCCTTCTCACCAAGGCGGCTTATGAACCGGCTTAGAGCTGCGATATGACCCGCCATGCGCTGAACGTCATTGATATTCTCTGGCTTCGCAAGTGAGGTGATTGCCTTGATCTTGTCTGGGTTAGCTTCAATGTCTCCTTCCGATACTAGGAAACCCAGCAACTTGCTTGCAGGAACATCAAAAACACACTTATCCGGGTTAAGCTTCATTTGGTAGGTTCGAAGATTAGCGAAAGTTTCCTTGAGATCATCCAGCAAGGTCTCCTTCTTCAATGACTTGACCACGATATCATCCACATAAGCATGAACGTTGCGCCCAATCTGTTTGTGGAAGCAATTCTGGACACAGCGCTGATAAGTCGCCCCTGCACTTTTTAGCCCGAAAGGCATAGAGACATAGCAGAAAGCCCCAAAGGGTGTGATGAAAGCCGTCTTCTCTTGATCCTCGACGGCCATCTTTATCTGATGATAGCCGGAGTAAGCATCCAGGAAACACAAACTCTCACAACCCGCCGTGGCATCAATAATCTGATCAATGCGAGGGAGGGCGAACGGGTCTTTGGGATAAGCCTTGTTGAGATCTGTGTAGTCAACACACATGCGCCAAGTGCCATTTTTCTTTAGAACGAGCACTGGATTAGCCAACCACTACGGGTGAAAAACTTCAACGATGAACCCGGCAGCTAGGAGCCGGGCTATTTCTTCTCCAATAACCTTGCGTCTCTCCTCGTTAAAACGATGGAGGAATTGTCGAACAGGCTTCATTTTTGGATCCACATTAAGGTGGTGCTCAGCAAGTTCTCTCGGTACACCTGGCATGTCAGAAGGTTTCCACGCGAAGATGTCCCGATTCTCACGGATGAACTCGATGGGCGCGCTTTCCTATTTGGGATCCATACCAGTCCCAGTAGTGAACGTCTTGGATGGGTCACCAAGGACGAACTCAACCTGTTTGGTGTCCTCGGCCGACTTAAACTTGAGGGGCGGGTCAGACTCTGCGGTGGGCTTCTTCAAGGGTGTCATATCGGCCGGGTCAACATTTGCACTGTAATATTTCAACTCTTCCGCAGCGCAAGCCGTCTCGGTGTAGGCTGCATCCCCTTCCTCGCACTCGAGGGCGATCTTTCGATCCCCTTTAACTGTGATAGTGCCTTCTGGTCCAGGCATCTTGAGTTTGAGGTAGACGTAGCAAGGTCGAGCCATAAAGCGAGCATAAGCCGGCCGCCCAAACAGGGCGTGATAAGGGCTCTTGATTTTGACCACCTCAAAGGTCAATGACTCACACCTGTAGTTATCATCAGTGCCAAACGCGACGTCCATCTTGATCCGCCTGATAGGATATGCAGACTTTCCGGGAACAATCCCGTGAAACACGGTGGAAGACGACTGGAGCTGTTTTTCAGATAGATTCATGCGTCGAAAAGTGTCGTAATACAAGATGTTTATGCTCCTTCCTCCGTCCATGAGCACCTTTGTGAGTGAATAGCCGCCCACTTGAGGCGCCACCACCAAAGCCAAGCAACCCGGATTCTCAACCCGGGGAGGGTGATCCTCTCTGCTCCATGTAATGGGCTATTCCGACCAACGTAGATATTCCAGGGTCGCCGGCTCAACAGTATTGACGGCTCGTTTCCGGAGTTTGCGATCTCGCTTGTCAGTATGAGTCGTGAACACGTGATACTGCCCTCTATTCAACTGTTTGGGATTGCTCTGAAAACCAGATTGATTGCCCTGTTGCTGATTGCCCTGCTGTTGATTTCCTTATCCTGAATGCTGATTGCCACCGTTGTTGCCTGAACCCTGGTAACCTGCACCTGAGCCGCCCGGGCCATGAAAACCCGGGTTATGAAAACCACCGGACGAGCTGGCTCCAGGCTGCCCCGGGTTGCCCCCGCCGCCGCCTTGACGGTTCTGATAAAACTCCTTGCCGAAAGCTAGCATTATATGACAGTTTTCCCAAGAGTGGGTTGACGGTTTATTGGGGAGGCTGTGCTTTGGGCTTGGGCCTTTGAGTGCTTCCGCAAAATTACGGGGCTTATTGCCACTATAGGATCTTCCCGAATTATTCCCTTTCGGGTATTTGTAACCAGTGTTGGTATTAGCAAACAAATCTGATCCTCCATCCGGATTCTTACGCTTTCCTCCATTGCCATGATTTCCATTGTTCCCTGAATTGTTTTGCTGGTTACCCTTGCCACCATTGTTTTTCTTTCCCTTGCTAGTCTGGTCATCGTCTGGGCTGGGATCTTTCGTGGTGTCTGACTCGGCATACCTGGTGAGGACATCCATGAGTTCGTCCATATCCTGAACCTTCCACTTCAGTCGGCCCAGTTTCTGCACGAGCGGCTCAAAGTGGCAGTTTTTCTCCAAGATCAGGACCGCCTGAGCTGCCGTCATGCTGTCGGAGGCGTGAATAATTTCTGCGACCCGGCGCGTCCAGTGATGGGCCGACTCACCCTCACGTTGGATGCAATGCTGAAGATCAACGATTGTCATTGGGCGCTTGTAGGTTCCCTGGAAGTTCTTGATGAAACGGTCCTTCAACTCTGACCAGGTGTTAATAGAGTTAGGGGGCAAGTTTTTCAACCATGTACGAGCCGGCCCTTCCAACATCATCGTCAGGTACTTGGCACAGACAGCATCGCTGATATCCAGCATGTCCGTGGCTATCTCGTAGCTCTCAATCCAAGCAGCCGGCTCAAGGTCAGCCGTGTAATTCGGAACCTTACGAGGGCCTTTGAAGTCCTTGGGCATGCGCTCGTTGCGTAAAGCTGGCACCAAACACGGTATCCCGATGGTCCTGCTACTGGAAGTCAATTGGGTTGTGACAAGCGGCGCTTGAACCGCCGCATTCGCCGCCTCTGCTGCCCGCTGAGCCCGAGCCGTGTCAACGATCTCCTGGGCGCGAAGGGGCTCACGGCGTGGCGGGTCATGAGGTTGCTCACGATGTCGACGAGCACTGCTAGAGACGGCCGGCGACTCATCATGGCGGCTCCGACTACGGCTCGGAAGCGGGGTAGGGTGAATTCGCTGCCGACTGTAGGAGTAGTTCGCCTGCTGGGCAACCGCAGTTTTTAACATCTCAATGGAATTCCGGGCCTTAATCTCAACCGGCGAGTTTCCCGTGATTGGGAGCGTGGCCAGGTTGGTCGCTGCTGCCACCAAGTTATCCAAAGGGTTGGTGAAGTGACCCGCCGGTGTGAGGAAACGATGCGGAGGCGTCTGAACCGGCTGGGCCGGCTCTTGCGGGCGCTGCTGAGCCGGTTGATGAGGTTGACCCGGCGACGGCTGCCTGCCTCTGCTCGGGGGTACAAACGGTGCTTCCGGGGTGCCTGTCCCAGCCCCCTGAACCGGTGCATCCTGCGGCGTGTTAAACGGACGCATGGGCTCATAGTTGGGCGGTAGACGGCTCATATGGCGCCTCTGATGAACCGCCTCTGAGGCATTCTGACGGAGCCCCATGCGCCAGGCTTCGGCTTTCAGGCGCTCTACCTCGGCTTGGACTTGTGACTGCAGCTCCGCCATGCGAGTGTTTTCAGCGTTGATATCTGCCTGTACCTTAGCCATCTGCTCGCGGAGCTTAGTTACCTCCGTGTTGCGTTCCGCCTGGTTCTCCGCGGTCACCGGTGTCGCAAGGAGCGTCGCCAGGGCGGTTGCCAATTCTGTCAAGGCCTGAGCTGGCGGGACGGCTGAGCCGGCCCCTTAGGTGCCGGTTCCCGTCGCTGCACCAGCCAACGTGGAGTTAAGGGCCGGGGCTGAGCCGGCCATATAAACAGCAGCCCGGGGGTGCTTTGAAGGAGTCCTGAGCCGGCTGGTCGTCGGAGTAGCCCCCAAGCTCGCCATCGTAAAGCGGGAGGATCGACTCGGTTTCGCCTACCGAGGACTCACCATCAGAGTAGACGAGGGTTTCGCCGCCAGACGCAGAGTTATCTGCGAGGTCCACCCCCTGGGTGAAACCGACGAAGACGTGATTCCGGGCGGCTTGAGCCTGGGCGGTTTGCGCGCGCCGAGTCGGCTCAACGATGTCGGTGCAGATGTCCGGCTCGGGTTCAGATCCGCCGGCTTTGCCGATGAAGACGTGGATGTTGCCGAAGGGGACCCGGTACCCGTACTCGATTGAGTCGGCCTCGGGGCCCCAGCCAGAATCGTCGATGTAGAGCTTGCCGCGGCGACTCTTGGTCATGCGGCCGATCGCGTATCCCTCGATCCCTGCGGGAGTTCCCTTCAAGTAATCCACACCACCGAGCGATAGCCCCACGGTGCGCGCCAACTGTCGTGGTTTTGTCACGGCAGATGTCCTCGTGAAAGGACTTAGTCATGAGGCCATCGCAGCTAGGTGGTAACTCGAACGGGGTTGATCGGAATCGAGAGACAAGGGTTTACCCATGTTCGGCCCCTCTCGATGGAGGTAATAGCCTACGTCCTGCTTTGGTTGTATTGATGATGATCTCGATTACAAGGGTGCGACCTGGCTAACCTAGTACTCGAGAGCTCGTAACTTAGCCTTTCCGCCTCAGCGGCTCGCCTTTATATACAGGTCGAGGCCCTGTGTTTACAACAGAGTCCGGGTCAAAGAGACAACCCGTGTCATACTCTAATTCCTACTCATCTTATTTCACAAGTAAGGAAACTGTTCAGGCGCCTTAGATGGAAAGGCTCTGGCCGTGAGCCGGCATCTCCTGGGCGGCTTACCCTCTGGACTCCAGTCTTCTGGTTCGTCGCGGCCCACCTATAGAAGCCTTTCTTCTAAGTCGCCGCATAGTGACCAGGGGTTATATCCTGGCAGGTTATATCCAGGGGTTATATCCCCGACACTTAGGCCCAAAGATGGTGAAGTGTCATGTAGTCGACGTTCACACGACACCACTAAAGGAAGCAACAACATATATATCATCAAAATATCGAACGAATACCAAATTCACATGATTACTTATGACAAGACTTCTCCCATGTCCTCAAGAACAAAAGTAACTACTCACAAATCATATTCATGTTCAAGATTAGAGGGGTATTGAATAGCATTAAGGATCTGAACATATAATCTTCCACCAAATAAGCCAACTAGCATCAACACTACTAGCAACCCACATGTACCAATCTGAGGTTTTGAGACAAAGATTGAATACTAGAGATGAACTATGGTTTGAGATGAGATGGTGTTGGTGAAGATGTTGATGAAGATTGGTCCTCCCACGATGAGAGGATCGTTGGTGATGTCGATGGCTTCAATTTCCCCCTCCCGGAGGGAAGTATCCCCGGCGGAATCGCTCCACCGGAGAGCAAAATTGTTCCTGCCCGGGTTCCACCTTGAGACGGCGGCGCTCCGTCCCGAAAGTTTTATCTATAAATTTTTCAGGGCAAATGAGCCTATATAGTAGAAGGAGAGGCCGGAGGCCTGCCAGGGGCCCCACAAGGCATTAGGTCGTGCCTAGGGGGGTGCCCTGTTTCCTTGTGGGCAACCGGTAGGTCCCCTCCAGTATTTATTTTCTCCAGTATTTTTTATATATTCAATAAAAAATCTCCGTTAAGTTTCAAGTCAATTGGAGCTCTACAGAATAAGTATCTCTGCTATATCTATTTCAGGTCCAGAATTCCAGCTGCTGGTATTCTCCCTCTTCATATAAATCTTGCAAATTAAGAGAGAAAAGGCATAAGAATTGCATCATAAAGTGAAATAATGATCAAATACATTATAAATAACAGTAGGAAATCATGATGCAAATTGGACGTATCAAGTACCTCATCCATTTCTTGGATTGGGTTAAAGCAATTGTATTTCGCAGATCAAGATTGCCAATCCAGCTTCTAATCTGATCTACCTTGGAGTATTACCATCTTTATGTTAAGAATGTCATGGGAATTGCACCACATCTTATGAATTCTTGATATGGTGATACTTCTCATCATCATCATTCATTCCTCGGACCCCATGTTGTTGTAACCAGAATGCCAACAAGTGAACTGTGATATGTGAAATCAATAGTCCTAGCAACCCCATTGCTTGGTGGTTAATGGACGATAATCTCATTCTCAGCATGTCGGTTAATGAATCACCATTCTAAGATTGATCATGCTACCTAGTCCATATTTCTTGGTGCACCCTTCGATCAATGAGTTAGGATTGTACCAATCCCTCGCTCCATTGATCATATCGTCTTGCCCTGAAAAGCAAGATTGTTCTCGAGCTTAATAACATATCGGTGGTTTGCTATTTTCCGAATACCTTCTCGGAAGTATTACCAGGTTGTCCCCTGACCGTTATGTTGAGTTCGTGATCAAGTTGGTTTCTTGTAAACCACCCTTTCTCCAAGAATCTGTGTTGGATACTCCTGAACTAGTTGGTTAACCTTAAACAACAACTTGGAGAGTTGGAAGATAAAAGTTGTGCCTAACTTTGTTCATTCCAAAGGGATATCTTTTGTGTGTGTGTGTGTGTGTGTGTGTGTGTGTGTGTTGAAGAAAGATGGTATCTTCATCGATTAACCTTCGTGTATAGTTGTTGGATCTATTGTCTTATCAAATCTTTTGATTTGAGTGTGGGCTATCGTCAAATCAAAATCAGAACTAACGATCCTCGTAATGTTGTCTTACTCGTGGATGTCTCCTCAAGCATACACCATTATATATTTTGGTCTGACCAATGCTATCACCTTGTTCACATAGTTGTGGAATTCCATCTTTGTGGAAATCTTGATGAGTTGTTGTTGAGCCCATCGGCAACATCTTTGTCCTTTCCATGATTCATGGTGAACATTAAAGCTAGTGTTGGAAATTTTTTAAAGCATTACCTTAGTGCTAGTTCATGAGGTATACGTTATAAGGAAAGAAGTGACTTCCTATAAGTTCATGTGCATTTGATACAAGTTGCCGCCGTGAATTCGAGAAAGTTGTTTTGCTTCCTCTGGAATCATCCCAAGTCAGTCATGCATGTGCAACTATGCAATGGTTTGTTAGGTTGGCCCCCTACATTCCATATGTATTTCCTTGCACACCAAGCCACTGATTAACTTCTTCAAGGAGAAGAAGTTCCTTCTTAAGATCCGAACTTATGCAAGGACTTCGATATCCTCGATGATGGTTCCAACCAGAACTCGATAGTGTTTTATTGTAAGACTTCTATGTGGACACGGTTGTCGTGGACATTCTGTTCACATGTATCTTGCAAACCAGCTCATGTTTGGAGCTTGCTTCCGTTGTTCATGTCCCGAGAATCTCGCAACGTCATCTCGTCGATTTGTGTTGCAACCTTTCTCCTTCAAACATGTTGAGTTTGGAATATCCTCACACCAACCAGATCTGAATCTTAGGCAGATATGATGGTTGGAACATTTTGTCGGTGTCAATAAAACAAGGGTATTACTAACCCGGTAAGAAGAGCCTTGGGAACGAAGACATAGATGTTTCTCCATCCGGGGAACATCTTGTGAATACCCTGATGTGCCCGTTGGACTATGAATCGGGTCGTCAGGGGACAAAACATCAAGATACAACGCCCGAAGGAAGACCTTCACGTGGCCTTCCCGGGAGGCCACGTTGAGGCCTCACCCGCCCGCTCGGGAGGAGCGGGTCTTGACTTCGGAGACTGCACGCAGGTCCGTACCAAGGAGCACTACTGCCTGCGTCAGGAGGAGGACGAGGGTCGAATGACTAGTCCACACACATGACCTCCGGCAGGACCCGTGCGGCCCAAGCCATCTGCGGCGACTATAGTAAGATTCACCTACCGCTTACACTGCTACAGTGGTGGTACCTCGCCACCGCCCGACGAGTGCCAAAAGAGGTAGGTAAGGGCCCGGGGGGTAACACGCTTCCCTGAGAGGACGTCATCATCAAGCGCGCCAGCATGTGATGGGCGCCCATGCCACACGAGTACAGGCTACACTGGTCTACTCCAATGTATATTCAGCCAATCAGAAGTCCCGACAAGGCCTTCCCTCGACACTATAAATAGGGGAGACCAAGGCTTCCCCGAGGGTTGATCTTTTCACCTTGTAACAGACACATTGTAGCTCTCTCCATTGAAATACAAATAAGGCAGGAGTAGGGTATTACACCAAGAAGGGGGCCCGAACCTGGGTAGTTCTTTGTGTTCATCTGTAGTTCATCCACATATCTCATCCATGACATAGTATTGCTGGACGTGTTCAGTCCCTGGCCGAACTCTCAAAGGGTTGTTGCTCACAACTCATATGTAGGTTCTTAGAAACTGACATTTGACACGCCAGGTAGGGGACTGAGGTGTTTCTAGCGATCTTGGTCCATTTCCCTCGTTCTCCTGGACACCTGATCCGGCAAGCACTTCGCTGAAGATGGTCCGGGGCCGGATCCCTCGTCCTATGGTGCGCGCCCAGGTGTGTCAACCTGGGCAGGGTTCTTTCCTGTTGTGCAGCAGTATCGCGCTGCGCACCTGGGCGGCGCGGGGTTGTAGGGGCGCTCCGGGAGTAGTCCTGAGCCTGAGGAACCACGGGCCGTTGAGGCCCTCGCAGACTTCCCTCCTACATCTCCGGCGGAGGACCCGAGAGCAGCTCAGGAGCTATGTCACTCGTTTCCGCCAGCTTCACACATGGACCCGAGGCATTCCAGAGGTTGTTGTCATCGTTGCATTCTTTGAGAACGTCCGCACCCTTGGGGACCACGCGGAGCTCGCAGCACAGGCTGTGACGACCGTGGCAGATCTCTACCATGTGGCGCGTCAGTGCGTTTGGTCCCTGGAGGCCAGTATCCTTCCGGGGTCCCGCCGCTTTCATCGCACTGAGCCAGTTCTCCCAGGAGCGGTCGTTCCCGCGAACGGGATTGAGCAGGCCTAGTCGGCATCACAGGAGGGCCCCGCCGTCTCGAGTGCCCCTGCTTTGGCCGGATCGGTCACCGTGCCGGCCTTCCTAGCAGGACCGGCGTGGCGGCACCTCTGAAGGAGCCCGAGAAGACTTCTTTCGCTGTCTAGATCACCTTTGGTAGGGACGCATCCCGCAACATCTCCGTCAAGGCGGCCTTCTCCGTCGCGTAGGACTGGGGGCTGTTCTTGGCCTCCTAGAACGTGGAGACTTGCTGCCTCACTAGACGACACGCCGCCGGGATGTCACTAACTGTTGGGTATCCAACTACCCGCGGCAAGTCCAGATCAAAACTCGTTGTATTGTGTCTAAAAAGCTACGTACTCTATTGGCCATGTACTCGGGTTCTCCCCCGTCAAAAGGAGCATCATGGCATACCCTAGCTATGTACTGTTGTAGCCTTGTGCCCTTTCCCTGCACTTGTACGCCCCGCGTGTTATCACCGAGTAGGGAAAAGGGGCGCAAGCACCCCAGCGCTCTTGTGCTTAAGTTGTTTCCTTTCCGAATTATTTCAATGTGTAATCAGTCCCGACCGTGAAATGGGGGCTTCCCGGGAAACATCACCACATGACCCGCTCCCGGGAACGCTCTGTCATCTCGAGAAGCAAAACATACACGCTGCGTTCTGGACCAGCTCCAACGTATCTGCGACGCATTGTTCTTGTCATCGGTGGCAGTTACTCTGACTATGTGGTATCATAATGGTTATGCTACAGGTTTTGTGAAGAATAGCGTACGCACGCACTTAGTAAAAAGATATTCAGGATTCCAACAAACAATCCTTTAAACTCTTATAGACTAAGACAAGCGTACTTAACAAAACGTGCTATACTACTATGCAGCTCTACCACAGAACCTGCCTCTAGGACCAACGGAGCTCTTGCCCCAATACGAAGCCCGCGTTCCAGCCGCAGATGCAAGGTTTACTCCAGCTGAGCTCAAAGGCCCGTTGTAGTCCCCGCTCTTCTCCTCCCGCACCACCATGGACACATGGCTCACTACGGCTCTCACCGATCGCACCCGGTCCTCGGGTGCAAGGTCCTCCATGATGGCGTCCATGGGAAAGAGGGGGTCTCGGTGATGAAGCGAGGAGAGGATGCATGAGGCCACCGCCACGGCGGCCCGGGCCTTCTCCTTCTCTAGGCTCGCGCCCACCTCCTCGCGGAGGAGGGTGAGCCTGTCGGATAGATGACTGAAGAAGCTGACGCGATCGCCACCCAGTGCTCATTAAATTCAACACCGTGGCGGTACGGATTGAGCCCGAGGGTAGGCATCAGCCCGCTAATGAGGCGGTAGATCTCACGCAGAGCTGCGTGATGCTTGCCGATCTCCGCCAGCATGCCGCCAAGACACTCCTGGATTTCTTCCCGCTGCTGGTTCTCTCGCGCCGCCAGGCAGGCCATCCGAAGCGTCTCTTGGGTGAGGTTATCCCTCACCTCCCGAAGCTCCTCCGTGGTCTTGTGGAACCATGCTCAAAGCTCCCCGTTCTCCCGCTCATGCATGTGAGCATGTCGAGAGCGCGGGAATGGACATCAGCCAGAACGGTGTCCTTCTTCGCCAATGCCTCGTCCTTCGCCACCAGTTCATCCTCCTTAGTGGCTAGCTCGCGATGTAGCCGTGCCACCTCGCGGGTGAGAAAGCAAGCGAACGACATGGCTGTCGTGCTCGGAGCTGGTTGAATGGGTTGGGGGTTTTTGGACAAAAGGCGCGGAGGAAGAAGAAGAAAGTGAAGGAGAAGAAGGGGCTATGACGTGGAATTTCCCCTCCCCGCGTCTTATATAAGAGGCGAGAGGCGAACGGCCACGACCCAGGAGTTACTTCAGGGACTCCCACCAGCCCGCTTGCCCAAGCACCGAGGCATAGGAACCAAGGAGCCATCCGCTTTTTACGACGACTTACTATGGTCGTAAATTCGACGTGACTGCGCGGCGAAATGACCGGACTGTAGGGCTGTGCTTCCCCAACAAAGGGTAGAAGGCACCACGTGTCTAGCCTCTGTGAACTCTAGGCCCCACCCCCTCCAGCGATTCTTGCTCATCGCTCGAAGGGCCTGGGCCCGGGGGCTACACGGGATGTCCACATGCCCAAGGACGGGACAACCCATCATGTGAAGAAAACCATTACGTCCCGACAGCATGAACTCATAAGCAGAATGGGCAAAACAAAATATGAATAATACAACTCAAGGGCGGACGCCATACACGTGTCAAAAGAAGCACCAAAGTATATGTTTACAAGGATAAGGCCCGGGGGCTCCAAACTGACAACCTATGGATCTACACCCACGTCAGTAGGACAGGCGGCAAGAACGGGTTCTTCCGGGGCATCCTCCTCGTCCTCCCCTTCGCCTCGGACATACAGGCCGACAAGCTCCTCCACGAAGCCTGTCACGGCGGCCAGGGAAGCCTGGGCCTGCGAAGATTCCACTAGCGGCCGCAGCACGTCGGCAAATGGGAACTCGGCATTGGCAAGGTGGAGGTTGTCTAGGACATGTTCGCCGATCTTCGTCCCCAGCTCACGGCACTCCTCCTCGATGGTCTTCTCAAAGTCCTTCGCCGCTTGGACCAACTTATGGGCGAACTTCTCGAAGAACACGGCATAGCTTCCCACATCATCATCCTGGAAGTTGGCAGGTGCCAGGAGGGACATACCAAAAGACCTGGCAGCCTCGAGGATGCAGTTGTAGGCATCCTAGAAGATCTTGCACTGTGTTCACCGTAGCCCTCTAAGCCTGAGTATCTCCCCTTCGTACTGAGAGTTAGACTCCACCAGCTGGGCGTTCAACCCTTCAAGGTGCGTCAGCTCGTCCTAGAGCTTCCCACGTCTCTCCTCGGCCGCGGACCTTGCCCTATCATTCTCAGCCATGAGGGATCGAGCTTCTTCAAGGGATTTCCTTGCCACCTTGAGCTCCTCCTCCAACGATGCACACTTGGCTTCGAGGGTCTGCCTCTCTTTTGAGAAGTGCGATGCCTGGAGGTCCAGTTGTTGTTGATACTTGGCACGGGCCACACCCTTCTGCTTCTGGAGGGACTCAGCGAGGACCTTCGCGTTCTTCGCCTCCTGCGCCTATCGCTCCCGCGCAAGTTCGGTGGCCACCCTCTCGCGGGCTTCATCCTGGGCACGGTCTAGAATTGCCTTGGCCTCCACCAAGACTTGAGATACCTACTCTCGGGTCTGCTCGTTCTCCCGCCCAGCGCGGATGGACTGGGCAAAGAAGACCCCCCACGCTCCGGCAAGGGCCTACCGGCCCTGGGCCAGGGCCACCCTCTCGTCCGCCAGGTTGGCTTCAAGATGATCAACTACCCGGTGGACCGAACAGAGAAACCTGCCAATGGGTGTGCTGACACCTACAGTCCCTGCCGGATGAAGCATCGGCCCCAGGGCCCAATTCGAACTGCCACGGGGGGCGGTTCCCGGATGATCTCCTCCACGACGGAGGCAGCCACACGATGTGTGGCACTATCCGGCAAGCCATCACGCTCCGCCGGGCTGGAGGCGCCTGCTGAAGAACCCCCTACCAGAGCTGCAGGGTTGAGGAAGCTAATGCTTGGGGCGTCGCCAGACAGAGCCCCGGGGCCCCCCGTAGACCCAATAACGAGGGCCTCCAGGGCTGTCGGTGTACTAAGACATGGGTGGCCTCGTACCCAGACTTGTGCATAGGTAGTTGTAGCCTCCCTTCCGGCAAGGGCTTGACAGAGGGTAACTACAACCCAAGATTCAACACCAAGACCGTGAAGAAGACCTCAAGGCAAGTCATCGAGAAGCACTATTCTAAGTACTTAAGATCGACACTGTTCTTGCCGGCAAGCCTCGCTCCGGCAAGGTGAAGACCAACGCTATGTTTGCCGGCAAGCTCCTTTCCCGGCAAGCAAGGCTCGGCAAGCTCCGTGCAGGCAGGTTTGTTCTGTCCCGTTACCGCTCCACCTCACCATCGACCAGATAGGCTCGTGGGCTAGGTGTCGAGCAGGCCAGCAGTCAACATGACCGGCCAAAGCACGTGTCAGCACGCCACGCCAAGATTAACTTTAATGACACCCGTCCCTGGGACGTGTCAAGTTTACAAGAGGGCTCCAGGACCGGTGGTACAGATGTTTTACCCCAGGCCTCACCTCCCCGACGTAGCACCTTACGGTGCATTAAATACGTTTATCTTACCCTGTTGGAAGATAAACGTGATGACGGTGCAAGTCACTGTTCACACTCTGTAATGACCGTATTAGCCATTGTGGTAACCCCTTGGCCTATAAAAGGAGGCCCACGGCTACAACTAGAACAGTCGACACCGAGTTCAATTACACGCTGCAGCTGCATTTTCCTGAGCACCTTGCCAGAAAACTACGCTCCCTGTAACCAAAGTTCATAGTCGATCAACCACAGAGCAGGAGTAGGGTTTTACGCTCATAGCGGCCCGAACCTGGATAAATTCCCTGTGTGTTCTTGCACTTACTAAAAACCTGCTCTTTGTCCCGTGCACATACCCTGAGCCGAATCGCAAAGGGACCTGTTCGGTCCCATAGATAGTCGTTTCGCACGACATCTTTGGTGCGCCAGGCAGGGGCTGTGTGTGTGTCGCAAATCAGTTTTTTGGTAGTCTGAGTACCAACTTCTCCATCTTTGTCGATGGCGCCGAAGAAGAAGAGTGGAGCCACGAAGGCTCCTGCCACGTCCAAGACACCTTCCGGGGCGGCCGCAGGCGGCACAGCCGGCGCTGGCGCTACGGTTGGGACGGGCGGCACAGGAGGCGCAAGTGGTGCGGGTGCCCAGCACCACTGCCATGATGCTGAGCCTAGCCACAGGACCGGCGACGTCGCAGTCGGTCAACTTCCAAGACATTCTGGTGAGCGCAGTAATCATAGTAATATAGTTCATACTGCTGCCACCAAGAACCCAACCGCCGTAACGTCTCAGAACGTGGCGGCGACATCCAACAACGGTGCGGGAAGGCGTACGCCGGGACCATCGCAAGATGGGCATGACACGCTCCCCCACGTTGCTGGCGGTTCCAGACGACCGCAAGGCGGGATCCCCGTGCAGCAACTTCCAATTGCTCACGGAGCGCCGCCTCCACCACCATGTCCGCCTGTTAGCGAGCATGAGCCGCGGCGGCACGGATGTAATGAAGCTCCTTCTAGCTCGGCCAGGAGTCAAGCGACGCCTTGTTCTGTGCTCCCAGCCATGCCGACCACGGCGTCCGAGGCCATGGCGCGAGTTCAAATACTTTTGAACTTCCCGCCATGCCCAGACAAGATGGACAAATGGAGAGCCACCATTTAGAGTCTCATCAGTTTTGCTGATCCCGGCAAAACACAAGACGTGGGGCCCTCGCGGCGACCACCCACCACGTTGGCGAGACCATCCGGCTATCTTGCCGGAGACGCCACGCAAACGGTGCAGTTGCCTCGGCACCCCCCCCCCCACCGACGCAGCGGCCAGCCCGCCAGTCAGACGACCATGACGTGTTGTCCATGGCTTCGTTAGATCCACGGTTCCGCCAAGATCAGCGCCAAGTGCTTCGTGGGCGGTGCGATGAAGACGCCCGTACGAAGATCGAGCGGCGCCGGGAAGCACGTCGTCAATCTGACGACTGTGCCAGGCCGGCAGTGAACGTGCTCGCTCCGGTAGCTACTGCATACTTGCCCAACGATGTGGGGTGGCCAGTGTTTACTCATGAGCTGCGGCAAGTTCACTGGCCATCCACCCGAGCCTTCAAGCTAGAGCTACCCGACAAGTACGACGGCACGCTCAACCCAGCCGAGTTCCTTGCATCTACACCATCGCGGTGGAGGCTGCCGGGGGATGGGACGAGAAAGTGCTTGCCAACTACTTCCCGTTGGCGCTTTGGCCCAACGTCAGGTCATGATTGATGAACCTGCCTGAGGGCTCCATCTCTTCTTGGGCGGATCTGTGCCATCATTTCGTTGGCGCTTACCAGGGTGGCCACAAGCTCTCGGGTCAGCCCAGCGATTTGCAGGTGATCCCCCAAAGGGATGGAGAGAACCTCCGCAAGTACATACAACGGTTCAGCCGTGTGCACCACAACATCCCCGACATCCATCCCGCGGCTGTTGTTGCTGCGTTCCACATGAACGTGCGCAACCGTAGGATGCGGTCAGAGATGAATGTCGAGCAGGTCAAAACCATCAAAGATCTATATGCCTTGGCGGATAGGTGTGCACGTGCTGAGGAAGGGAGGCGACTCCCTGGGGAAGATGCGGGCGCAGACGTCGACTCCGAGGACAACGACGCATCAACCCCATAGAAGAAGAGCAGAAAGCGCAACAGAAAGCGCAAGAACAAGACTGTACTATCCGTCGAGAGCTCCGGCGACACCAACGCCACCAAGAAGTCAAAGGCAGTCATCCCTGGCAAGGAGGTTGCCAGGTGCGATGCTTGCTGGGAGGCTGCGGTAGGCGAGAAAGCCGGCAAGACTGGCGGGCCATACTATAAGATCCACCGCACCAAAGGCCATGATCTCCAACAATGCCGGCAAGTAGAGCAACTTGCCGAAAAGCAAAAGCAAGAGTATGAGAAGCGAGATAAGGAGAAGGCCCAAGATGGTGCTGGTGGGTCCGGCAAGCAAGACTGTGGTAGCCGCGGAGGCCGCTGCGGCAAGGCCAAGCAGCCAAAGGAGAAGGCTGCTCAGGGCTAGCAAGAGGAAGAAAATAGCGATGAAGCCGGAAGTAGGTCCGGCAAGGAATTCCAGAAAGCGGTGGATGCCATGTGTGTTGACAGAGGCGCATCATTGCACTCCTCGCACCGGCAACTAAAGCAGTGGATCCGCGAAGTCGACGCAGCAGAACCAGTGATGGAGGCACAGAAGCCACTCAAGTGGTCGCACTCGCCCATCGTCTTTGATGCTGAGGACCACCCGGATCGCACCACTGTGTTCGGGTGTTTGCCGTTGTTGGTCTCTCCAACAATTCGCAACCTCAAGGTGACAAAGATGCTGGTTGACGGTGGGGCTGGCTTGAACTTGATCTCCCCAGATGTGATCAAGAGGCTGCAGATCCCCGACAAGGATCTCGAGGAAACAAGCAGTTTCCAAGGGATCAGTTCGGGGAGGAACAAGCCAAAGGGCCAAGTCATGTTACCGGTCATGTTCGGCGGCGAGCTCAACTATCGGACGAAGAAGATTACCTTCGACGTCGTCAAGATGCCGCTGCCGTACAATGGGATCTTGGGCCGCCCAGCCCTGGCGAAGTTTATGGCCGCATCACATTATGCGTACAACGACATCAAGATGCCGGGGCCGATGGGGGTCCTTACCCTCAAGTCAAACCACAAGGACGTGATCATCTGTACCGACAAGCTCTACCGGGAGGCGACAGCAGCAGCTGCCATCAAGGCGCTTCCCCTGCCGTGAAAACTCTCAGGGAAGGAAAGAAGAAGAAGACCGGCAAGACCTCTAGGAAGGACTCCGAGAAGCGCACTTCAGAGTGCAGCATGCCTGTCGAGGACGTATTGGAGAGCTCTACCGGCAAGAGCAAGAGAGCCAAGGCTTCCGCATCCACGACCAAACAAGTTTTTGCAAGAGGGGATGGGATGAGTGGCACTTTTTCTGAAAGTGCCACTCTCGGCAACAAATAAGGAGTCGAGCTCGTTGCCTTCCTACGGGTGAATGCCAGTGTGCTTGCCCGGCAAGCACCTGACATCCCTGAAGTTCTTAGGAGGGCAACTGAGCACCACTTTGCTGTCTGCCCTCATGCGAGACCCCTCAAGCAGAAGGTCGGGAAGCAAGCCTTGGTGCAGAAACAATACTCCCCACAGAACTCAAACACGGGTCGCCTCGAGTCTTGGCCTTCAATGAGGACGACCAAGATGAGTTGCGGATTGACGATGCCGCGATCCTCGAGGAAGATCGTTTCCAAGCTGCTACCCGTGCTGCACGGTGCCAGCAAGCTTTGCGCCACTGCCTTAGCCACAAAGTGAAAGGCAGGGACCTTGAGAAAGGCAACCTTGTTCCTCGTTGGATTCGATCCACGAAGGATAAAAAACAAGTTGATGCCGAAGTAGGAAGGCCCTTACAGGGTAATATGAGTCACTAGGCCCGGCACAGTCCACCTAGAGACCGAAGATGACACTCCGGTGCTAAACTCATGAAATATTGAGCTTCTTCGTAAGTTTTATCTATAAGGCACGGTTGCTGGGCTGCCCGGCAACCTCTTTTGTACAAGTTTGCCGTAAAGGCATGTAATCCTTTGTACAAAGCCGGACGCAGATCCTGTGCAAGATAAATAAAACTTAGATGTTTCACAATTCTTTGTCAAGTACATATATATATTTATGTGTTGCAGGTAGCCTTGTGTTACATTTTCCCATGCATAAGGTGATTAATGAACAGCGTAGGTTCCAGCCTCCTCTTTTCTTTTCTTTTCTTTCTTAAAGGAACGAATGATTCCACGCGTACAAGTTTCCCGGGGGGAGTGACGGTGTGGATACCAAAGGACGCGTTCAAGATATCACCCTATGGCAAGAAGTACAACAAGGAATGAGCTAAGTTGCAAAACTTTGAAATAAATTCTTTGTTGTAGTTGCGCTTCTCCTTGAACGACTCTGGCATTTGTATGAGAAACCTGCACGCTAAGGAACCTTGTCATGATCGACTGCGCTCTTGCTTTGCTTCGAGTCCGCTAGGCAACCTAAGCAGCCGCGTTGTGACTGTCGAGTGTGACCTTGCCAGCAGCGACACTTTCGGCAAGCTACTAAGGACCTGCTCCTCAAGCACTTACGGCAAGGGTGTTCGCACCGGCAAGCTTCCGGCAAGCGTAGGGTACAAAAATCATGCAAAGACGGAACAGAATAAGGAGAACAGCGCACATACATCCATCTTAAATACAAGTTATAATACATCAAAGCCAAGTGCAGTCTGACTTAAGATAAATTTGTCTTGTGCATAAACTACATCAGCAACAAAGGGCGACAATGGAGGCTCATCCCTGCGATCACCCTCAGTCCTCGGGATCTGATTGATCTTGTCGATAGGGGGAACGATGGCCCTTTCAGTGGCTGTGGTGTCCGTCCCCGGCGGCAAGGCCTTGAAGTCCTTGAAGACGTCGACGTCAGGATTCTGGCAGATAATCTTGATGAGCATTTTGGAGACGACCTCGATGCAAAACTTCTGAGACTCGTTGGCAAAGCTGGCGGATCTCTTCTCATGATGTTTCTTTAGTATCTCGAGGAGTCCGTCGAAGAAGAGGGAGAGGCTAGCGCTTCTAGAGTCATGCTCGCCAACTGCGAAGCAATGCTCCTCCCTGTCCATGACGCTCACCTGAGCGGCGAGATGCTCGGCAACATCGACAAGGCGACCAGTCCACAGATCCACGGCTTTCTTGTGCTCCTCGAAAGAGTTTGCAGCATTGGCACGCTCAACCTTATCTTTTTCCTAGCTCTCCAGCAGCTCCCTCTCTTTTTCCCTGCCAACTTCCAGGTCCTTCTCTAGAGTTGCGAGCCTTGAATTAAGGTCTACCAAGGAGTTGTTGGCGGTCGAGAACTCTTGGGTTTTGTTGACGAGCTCCTCTTCCAGCTTCGACACTTTGGACTCCAACTCTGCCTTGGCGGCCTCAGCGCATTCCGCGACTTTGACGGCTTCCGAGAGCTTGGTGGCATGAGCCTGGGTTAGAGTCTCGATGGCCTGGTTATGGCCGTCCTCTAGCTCTTGAGTCCGCTGCGCAAGTAGAGTCTGGATCTCCTCCTCCTTGCCACGTTGCTTGACGGCGAGAGCCTCTTCTCGGGTGGCGAGGTCCCTTTCTTTAGTGGCAAGCCGTGCTTCGCGCTCCGCTAACTTGCCGTCCAGAGCCATTGCCTTCTCTTTGGCAGCATCAAGCTTCTCTTCTTGCCTCCTGAGGCCATGAAATTTGTTGTTGTGCCAGGCACGGATTTCCTCCGCCTTTTTCCTCAGTTTTTGTTCGGCCTGCCCTACGGCTTGCCGTTGGGCGTGCAGCTCGTCCCTGCACCTGCCGTAGCGGTCTTGCACATCCTTGAGGCCACTAGCCATCGTCTTCAGGAAGGCAAGATCCGCGGCTTTGTCGTCAGAACCTTCTGACGCTGCGACACTGCTGGAGAGGGGTGCCATGATCTCCTCGATGGCTTCGTCAAAAGTAGGCTCCCCTGCACCAGATGAGCTAGGGGCCTCAGACTCCTGCTGTAGACGAACAGATTCCGGGAGGCTGATCAGGGCCTGCGCCTCGGATGCGCTAGGATGGGAGACAACACTTGACTTGTCGGTGCCGGCCTCTCCCATCTCAGCATCCGTAATGGCAAGCCCAGATATGCCACCAAGGGGCTGGGCCGTTTCTTCAGGAGTTCTCCTGGCCTTCTGCTACTTGTGAGCTGCGTTGGTAATTCCCTGAAGACGAAGGGAGATGCAGTACATTAGAGATAAGTATTTCCCTCAGTTATGAAACCAAGGTTATTAATCCAGTAGGAGAATCACGCAACACCTCGTTAGCAGCACCTGCACACAAAACAACAAATCCTTGCACCCAACGCAAACAAGGGGTTGTCAATCCCTCGGCGGTAAGTTGCAAGATTAAATTGTATGTGATAGATAGATAGATTGAAACAAAAATACAAAATAAAATAAATAAAGAAAAAGTGCAGCAACTATTTTTAGGGTTTTAGTATATGATCTAGATAGACCCGGGGGCCATAGTTTTCACTAGAGGCTTCTTTCAAGAAAATAGCATACGATGGGTAGACAAATTACTGTTGGGCAATTGATAGAAAAGCAAATACTCGTGACGATATCCAAGGCAATGATCATGTATATAGGCATCATGTCCGAGACAAGTAGACCGACTCCTGCCTTCATCTACTACTATTACTCCACACATCGACCGCTATCCAGCATGCATCTAGTGTATTAAGTCCATAAAGAACGGAGTAACGCCTTAAGAACGATGACATGATGTAGACAAAGTAAACTCATGCATGAATAAACCCCATCTTTTTACCCTTAATAGCAACGATACATACGTGTCATGTCCCTTTCTGTCACTGGGATTGAGCACCGCAAGATCGAACCCATTACAAAGCACCTCTTCCCATGGCAAGATAAATCAATCTAGTTGGCCAAACCAAATCAATAGATCGGAGAAGAAATACGAAGCTATAATAATCATGCATAAAAGAGATCAGAGAAGACTCAAATAATATTCATGGATAATCTGATCATAAACTCACAATTCATCGGATCCCAACAAACACACCGCAAAAAGTGATTACATCGGATAGAACTCCAAGAACATCGAGGAGAACATTGTATTGAATATCAAAAAGAGAGAAGAATCCATCTAGCTGCTAACTATGGACCCGAAGGTCTATGGTAAACTACTCACGCATCATCGTAAGGGCAGCAAGGTTCATGTAGAGCCCCTCCGTGATCGATGCCCCCTCCGGCGGAGCACCGGAAAAGGCCTCCAAATGGGATCTCTCGAGAACAGAAACTTGCGGCAGCGGAAAAAGTATTTCGTGGACTCCTCTATTGGTTTCCCGATTTTTGGGAATTTATAGTGGTGGAATTAGGTCAAATGGAGCTGAGGTGGGCCCACGAGGCACCAGGGCCCACTTTCCCCCCCCCCAGGCGCGCCTTGGTGGCTCGTGGCCACCTCCTCTGGCGTCTGGTCTTCTCCCAAAGCTTCTAGTGTTGGTATTGTCCAGAAAAAATCTCCAAAAAGTTTCGTGGCATTTGGACTTCGTTTGGTATTGATATTCTGTAAAACAAAAAACAGGCAGAAAACAGCAACTGGCACTGGGCACTAAGTTAATAGGTTAGTCCCAAAAAATGATATATAATTGCTGTAAATGCATATAAAAACATCCAAGAATGATAATATAACAGCATGGAACAATAAAAAATTATAGATACGTTGGAGACGTATCACCTCCTCGGCGGCAGACGCGGCGGCCTCCATGCCGGAAATCTTGGCGGCCTCATCGGCGGCACTCTTGGCGTGTCTCCCTGCGGATGCCTCCTCCCCCTCAAGAGGAATTGGATCTATAGGGTGAAGAAGGAAGAAGGAGCAGAGGGAAGAAAAATTCAAATTCCAGATCGAGTTCAAGAAAACAAAAAGAAGAAGCATTAGAAAGAGTCAAGTATACTTGGAAAGAAGATTACCTTGACGAGCATGTGGGGGGGATGCCATTCCTCCTCCGGCAACCTCGGTTGCCGGCGCCTGGTCCCCAGTAACATCAGTTGTCGGAGGGGACTCCGCGCGGGTGAGCCCTTCTTGGGGCTCCTCTGGAGGAGGGCTGCCCCTTGCCGGTGAAAGTCTTGGTGACGGCCTGGGAGTCGAGGGCGTCGTCAAGAGGTCTATCCCTTGACGCCCTCCTTTCGGCTGGCTACTTTCCAGCCCCTTGTCGATCTCCATTGCAGAAGATCCGACGGTGGTGCCCGCCAGCGGAAACTGCGCATGTGCCTCGCGCAGGGGGCTCGAGCCGGCAACTTCAAGAGAAATTGCACCTTGGTCGGTGCCAGTTGCCGTCTCGCCCTCCCCGGTAGTCCTGAGCCTCTTCGCCAGCGGCACTTCGTCCCTACAAGATTAGGACAAATGTGACACCCTGGTTTTTGGCAACTTTTTCTTTTCAATTTTTTTCTGGTTTTATTTGCAATTTGGTTGGTTTTTGAATCCCTTTTCAGTTGAATTTGGACTTAGGAAACTTATGAATCTCTCTGAGTGATCCAAAGCCCTCAACATCTTGCCAAAAGCTTGCCACACACCTACTAGATCAAATTCCAATTCTCAATCTTTCCCAATAATTCATTTTCTTCCGTTGGGAAAATCTGTCATCACTATGGGTTATGAAGCAACCTATAGTTCTGGTGATCAGAAAAATCCCAAATTAATACCACACCTTCTTGTCATCATCTACTCCCACATTCTTCAAAAAAAATCATGGTCCAGTATAAACTTTTGTCCAGAAAACTCCATTTACCTTCTGGACAGTACTGTCCCTTTGTGAAGCAACCCATATTTTCCCAACTCAGAAAACTCTCAGATAATTCCCTGAGATACTAGGGAACCTATCTTGCCACAATATCCAAAAATATCATCTTGTGAAGTACAAGTTTTCAGCAGCAATATTCTGACAAGTTTCTGCTCATTTTGAACCTCTGTGAAGGAAGTACCAACTAGGGGTATTCAATTGAGCTGAAATTTTTATGACATCTTCTCTCCACCAAATAACCCTCACACACTAAATTCCAGCTCCAGCAGATCAACCAGGTGAGTGCAACAATCTCATCTTGTTTATGGTCCAGTAACTGTAGTTGTACCTTAACTGCTTTCAAATCTTGGTGAAAATCTCGCAAATTTGGCCAGTTTGTAGTCCTTCCAAAGTAGATCATCCCAGACATCTCTACTGGCTTCATCTCCAGCTCATCTCTCCTCTAGAGCTCTCCCAAAGTTTTTGTCAGAAACTATAGTTGAAGCTACCCTTCGAATCAGAGTGCACCTAGCCAAACCAGGGGCACAGGGGGACTAAGTGGTCAAGGGTCGACGTGTTGGACAAGATGCGCCAGACTTGTGTGGCCTCCAGATGCCAGTACCCATGGTGAGCACGGCATTGGCATGCCAATGCACGCGCTCTGCACCTCGCCCGCGTCTGATGTGATGCATCCGGCTGCCCCGCATGGCCGCGCCTTGTCCCAGCTCGCCGAAATCCTCTCCTCCACCCACCTGGCCATTCTGGAGTTCTCCCCTCGCCGGAATCGTCCCCGGCGGCCGCCACCGCACACGGGCACTGTGGCACCCGTGCGGGCACTGTGGCCCTGCTGGCCGTCGTCTTCCTCCGCAAGCCGCCACTGCCGCATTTAACTCTCCTGCCCTCTCCTATCTCGTCGCCCACGCCAAGCCAGCCAGCGCGGCGTCCGGACTCCGGCGACGTGGCCCGTGCTCCGACTGCTCCAGAAGCCTCGACCCCGCCTATAAAAGGCCGCGCCCAGCCCTCCTAGCTCCTCACCGCCCTCCACCACCTCCCAATTGACCTCCCGAGCATCGAGCCAAGGCCGAGAGGCCCTCTGGCCGCCGCCACCCGAGCTCCGCCACCCCATCGTTTCACTCCACCCCAGCCTCAACCGACTACACGCGTGAGCTCCACACACTCTCCTGACCCCGCCCAACCTCTTCCCCGACCGAAACTCTGCCGGGAACGCCGTCTGCGGCCACATCCAAAAACCACCACCGTCGGACAGGAAGGGGACGACGTCGTCCGTACATCTCTCGTCACGCTACGGGTACGTACGTGTTCGTCTCCGTGAGCTCGTCCCATCCCTGCTCTCACCGGACCTCGCCGCCGTCTGCATCGCCGGCGACTGTCGCCGGAGAGCCACAGCTCCTTGTTCTCTCTCTCCCCTTTTAAATCTGACAGCAGGGCCCGCACGTCAGTGGCTCACCAACGCGCGCGCCGAAGCGGTAAGTGGAGGCGCCCCTCCACTTTACGCCTTCGACTTGGCCCCCTGTAGTTTTTCTATTTTCTGTTTTTAATTTCGATTTGACCAGAAACTTTGACCCCTCATAACTTTTTATCCATAAGTCCAAATCAATTGATTCTTTTTGCATTGGGTTTGTCTTGAGCCCCTCTATTTTCTGATAAATTTTGGTATTTTTATCATGCTCACAGAATTTCTGGTGCACAGAAATGTGTTATGTGACATTTTCCTTTGCCTTTTTAAAATATTTTCAGAGGAAAATCCTTTTGGTTTTGAAGCCCAGGAGTTTGTGGACAACCCAACAGAGCAAGGCAAGCCACATCATGCATTGCGTGAAGCATTTCATTAGTGTTGGCTATTTAATTGAATTATTTGCATTATTTTAATATGTGATAATTCATAGTAAATTACTTTGATGCATAGCTACTGCCATGTTAAGTTATTCATGATAAATAACCATGATTGCTAAGTACTTCTCAAAACTAAACGTAATTGGTTGATCAAGTGCCACCGACCCGGACTTATCCGTGCAGCCACATCTGCCGGTATGGGACGGCCTTGACTTGGTATGACTGCTTGCTCTTTTGTCGGTACCACCAAAAGAGGGAGGTTTATGCGTGCGTGCTACCCTGATCAGGTAGACGACGATAATCCTGTGAGCCCAGTTGAGTTTTTGTCGGCATCCCCGTTTGGGACAGTTTAGTTGGCCACGACGGTGGCAGGTGTCACGGGGTGACACAGGGGCCACCCAGGACATGACCCTGGGAGGGTATGATTGTCGGTGGTACGATGGAAGACTCACGGGTTAGGCAGATTTCGTTTGAGCAGCACCAGTTCACCCAAGAGGGAAGTGTACTGAGGTATGGGACAAGGAGCTCCATGATGTGGGTAAAGTGCGCAACCTTTGCAGAGTGTAAGAATCTATTCGAATAGCCGCGTCCACGGTATTGGACAGTCCGCACTAGGTCACCTTGAGTGGTCAACCGCAATAATGATAATAATGAGGGAAGAACTTTTCTTATGTTCGGAAGTACTCAATGGATCATGAGTATCTCGAGGGTTGTGGGACAACCCGGAGGAGAGTAAGTTGGTATTCGGTAACAGTAGTAAGCAACTTAAGCACTTAATATGTCAATTTCCATGCTGTTGTTTGCTGCATTGTTATGGTTTCTGTGAGCTTGCGAGTACATTCCAAGTACTCACCTGGTGTATCATGCCAGATGCAGGAGAAGCCGAGGACGGAGGTCCCGATGGTTCGTGCTACGCTAACTAGGCCGTGTCCCAGCAGTGTCCCTTGGGATGGAGTTCCCACGTGATGTTCCGCTACGCCGTAGAGTCACCTAGTAGTATCGAGGCCATGCTATGTTCCATAAATAATGTAGATATTGTCATAGCACTTGTGTGCCTCTGGCCTCGCTATTTATGTAAATTATGAGCTTGTACTCGAGATATATCAATAAAGTTCAGTTCAGTTCTGTCCCAAGTTGTTGTGTGTTTCCAGAAGACATGATCTCTGGGTTGGAAACACTGGGTAAACCGGTCCTCTGAGCCGGGGTGCCACAACGCTTGGCATCAGAGCCGCGCTGACTGTAGGACACCCTAGTTAACCCTGCGCTAGAACCACGATTAGTTGCATCTGATTGCTGCATGGCATGCATATAGCTCATTATTGTGCTAACCGTTGGCTTTGTGAGGGTAGATGGCACCAGTTCCATACCACTACAATCATGAGCCGGCACCGTTCACTTTTCCAGTATTGCTTCATAGTGTCTGCCTTCGGCTATATCCCAACGGCGAAGACCCAGTGTACCAGGTGTTCCAAGAGAAGCTTGCTGGTTCAGTATACGAGTATCACGCGAAGGCCTTTCTTACCACGAGTTCGGACATTGGCAGATACTCCCGTTCTTCCAAGGGTGGAACTGCTTCTACTCCGGAGCTGGCGATCCAGTTTGCTGCGTTGGAGGCTCTCACTGACTTGCGCTTCCACGAAGTCGAGATGCAGACTCATCCAGGTTTCTTTCACTACCCCACCCTGTCGCCTGCGACAGGGAGAGTCCGTTTTGCACCTGTTGACCCGGCCAGTGATCGTGCTACTGGTGTGTTATCTCGTTATCTGAACGCCAGTTACCGTATGATCACTACACTAGCTGAGGAGCTGACTCATGCCCGAGAGGCACTTGCAGCTGTTGCGGCAGCACATTCTCCTCCTCCACCTCCGTTTTCACCTGTGTATACTCCACCCGTTCCATCTTCTGAGACTCCTTCTAGCTCGTTCGGACCGCCAGACTTTTCGTCTGGTAACCGACGTGAGATCCTGGCAGAATGGGCCTCACTCCTAGCTACTCCAGCTGCTCCGATGCTACGGCGTCGGGCTTCTTCTCCTTCAGAGGGAGAACCTTCTCGTCAGCATCGCCGTGTTACCTTTGATCCGGAGACCGAGATTCACATCATCAGCTCAGATTCCGAGACAGGATCAGACAACGAGGAGTCTTCAGTTTGCCAGTGTTCGTGCCACCCACGCTACTAGAGTGGAGGCTTGAGTTTCAGTGCATGCATCATAGCATCTCTGCATATGTCAACTGCCGTATGAGCAGTCCAGTCATGATAATCCCCCTACTAGCTTGACATGTATGATGTTGGGTTGCCTTGTATAATTATGTTGTTCTCCTTATCTTCTCTTTTATTTGGCTTCTTTTTATGGTGTCACACTATCATGCTTTCCCTTATGGATGTTGCTCATCGATTCGGTATTTTGCAATGGGAACAAATTTAGGATGAAGAGGTGTAGTAACCAAGGCGGCGATGGAACTCCCGTTCGTCGATCCGCCAGACAAGCAGGACAGTCACCAGAAGATTTGCCACCTCCGCCACCACAGTCACCAACTACTGATCAGATTATGAGAATGGTTGAAGAGAAAAGAAATCAAGATCTTATGGAATTTATGAAGAGTATGCAGACTATGGTGGGTCAGAATAATAATAATGGGACACACTCTAAATTATCTGATTTTCAGCGGACCAAGCCACCCAGTTTTGGTCAAGCTGTGGATCCTATGGAAGCTGATGATTGGCTGAGGACCAAGGAAAAGAAGTTGGACATAGCCCGCTGTGATGAATCAGACAAGGTTCCTTTTGTTACTCACTACCTAGAGGGACCAGCAGCTATATGGTGGGACAATACAAAAATAATGTGGCCTTTTGGGGAAAGTATTTCTTGGGAAAAGTTCAAAGAATTATTCCGCAAGTATCATATTCCTACCGGCATAATGAAGGTGAAGCAGAGGGAATTTCTTGCTCTTACTCAAGGGAACATTTCAGTGGGAGAGTATCTGAACAAGTTTAATAATCTGGCACGGTACTCTACCCATGACGTGTCTACAGAAGAAAGGAAGATTGACCGATTCCTAGGAGGGCTGAATCATACCCTCCGCTGTCAGCTTTGTATGATTGACTTTCCTGACTTCCAGACTTTGGTGAACAAGGCTTTCATAGCTGAACGGGAGCATAAGTCAGGATATGATGATCACAAGCGGAAGTTTGAACCCAAGAAGGACAACCATGAGCAGTTTGCGCAGAAGCCACGCATCTGGAAGCCAGGTTCATCTGAGTACAAGCCTGCCTGGAATAATGGCAACAACAACAATAAGCCCGTTGGTCAGGACAAGACCTTTGGTAAACAGCCAGTGCTGGAGGACCGTCGCCGCAACAACACATGCTTTACTTGTGGCCAGAGCGGGCATTACTCCAGGTAGTGCCCTACAAGGAATGGGAAGCCACCATCTGACTTCAAGCCACAAGTCAACAATGTTGGACGCCGCCCCAATCCAAACTTCTATCGCGGCCAAGTCCATCATATCTCCGCTGAAGAAGCCCGTGAAGCACCAGATGTGGTCCTTGGTATGTTTTCTGTTAACGAGATACCTACAATAATTTTATTTGATTCTGGGGCTTCTCATTCGTTTATTTCGCGGAGTTTTGCCACCTTGCACAAATTTTCTCCTTCTCTTTTGGATAAAATCATGGTGGTACAATCCCCTGGCTCCATGCTCAGAACAAATGTGATATACAAGGATCTGGAAATCTTGATACATGGTGCTAAGTTTCCAGCTACTCTGGTGGCCATTGAATCCCCTGGACTAGATATAATATTGGGAATGGACTGGTTGGTACAACATCAGGTGTGTATCAACTGTGCCACCAGGATGGTGACACTGGTTAACCCGGCAGGCCAAACAGTGCAATTCACTGCTAGCAGAATGATGTCAAAGAAGCGAATGGCCTTCAAAGCCACAGCTACAGACATAAATCTGATTCCAGTAGTCAGTGAATTTCCGGACGTATTTCTGGAAGAATTACCAGGAATGCCACCTGATCGGGAACTAGAGTTCGCTATTGATGTTGTTCCCGGAACCGCTCCAATTTATAAGAAGTACTACCGCATGACTTCCCCAGAGCTGGTGGAACTAAAGAAACAGTTGGATGAATTATTGCAAAAAGGGTACATTCGTCCAAGCACTTCGCCATGGGGTTCACCTGTGCTGTTTGTTAAAAAGAAGGATGGCAGCTTACGTATGTGCGTGCACTACCGCCGGTTCAATGAGGTCACCATCAAAAATAAATATCCGCTCCCCCGTATTGATGATTTTTTGGGGAACGTTGCATGGGAAACAAAAATTTTCCTACGCACACACAAGATCTATCCATGGTGATGAGCATCTACGAGAGGGAGAGTGAATCTACATACCCTTGTAGATCGCTAAGCGGAAGCGTTTAAGAAACGCGGTTGATGTAGTCGAACGTCTCCGCGATCCAAATCGCAAGTCGTCCCTCGATCCGATCACGAACTAGCGCCGAACGGACGGCACCTCCGCGTTCAACACACGTACGGCTTGATGACGCCTTCACCTCCTCGATCCAGCGAGCGATGGTGAAGTAGTGGTTGAGTTCCAGCAGCACGACGGCGTGGTGATGGTGGTGAGGAACAATCTCTGCAGGGCTTCGCCAAGCGCTATGGAGATTATGACGGAGGAACTAGAGGGTTAGGGTTGCCGCACACGGCTTGGGGAAATCTTGATGTATCTCGTGTGCTAGCCCTGCCCCTCTATTTATATGTTGAGCCTTGGGGTCTAAACTTGGAGTAAAAGCCTCCTCCAGGTCGGTTTTGCCCGCACAAGGTCGGTTTGGCCCGCAGGGAAAGAGTCCAACTCGGATCCCTGCCGAACCGTGCACAGCCGCACACAAGCGGTAGTACCGCTTCACACAAGCGGTAGTACCGCTTGGGCAGTAGTACCGCTTCACACAAGCGGTAGTACCGCTCGGGCGGTAGTACCGCTTCACACAAGCGGTAGTACCGCTTACGCGGCAGCAAAACTACTTTTGCACTTTCCAATACCTCGTGGGCTTTATCCCTTTGGCCCATATAAAGTGTTGCTGCACCCGAACACTTCGGTAAACATCCGGAACCCCTTCCGGTGAATTCCGGAACCCTTCCGGAGATCAAAACACTATTATCACATATATCAATCTTTACCTCCGGACTATTCCGGAGATCCTCGTCATGTCCGGGATCTTATCCGAGACTCCGAACAACCTTCGGTCACCAACATAATAACTCAACTATACTAATCGTCACCAAACGTTAAGTGTGTAGACCCTGCGGGTTCGAGAACTATGTAGACATGACCGAGACACCTCTACGGCCAATAACCAATAGCGGGACCTGGATGCCCATATTGGCTCCTACATATTCTACGAAGATCTTTTATCGGTCGAACCTCTATGTCAAGGATTCAGTTAATCCCGTATGCTATTCCCTTTGTTCTTCGGTATGTTACTTGCCCGAGATTCGATCGTTGGTATCACTATACCTAGTTCAATCTCGTTACCGGCAAGTCTCTTTACTCGTTCCGTAATACAAGATCCTGTGGCTAACTCTTTAGTCACTTTGCTTGCAAGGCTCAATGTGATGTTGTATTACCGAGTGGGCCCTGAGATACCTCTCCGTCACACGGAGTAACAAATCCCAGTCTTGATCCATGCCAACCCAACAGACACCCTCGGAGATACCTGTAGATCACCTTTATAGTCACCCAGTTACGTTGCGACGTTTGATACACACAAGGTATTCCTCCGGTGTCAGTGAGTTGCATGATCTCATGGTCAAAGGAACAGATACTTGACATGCAGAAAACAATAGCAATAAACTGACACGATCAAATGCTACGTTTACAGTTTGGGTCTTGTCCATCACATCATTCTCCTAATGATGTGATCCCGTTATCAAATGACATCTCATGTCAATGGCTAGGAAACCTTAACCATCTTTGATCAACGAGCTAGTCAACTAGAGGCTTACTAGGGACACAGTGTTGTCTATGTACCCACACATGTATTTGAGTTTCCAATCAATACAATTATAGCATGGATAATAAACGATTATCATGAACAAGGAAATATAATAATAACCAATTTATTATTGCCTCTAGGGCATATTTCCAACAGTCTCCCACTTGCACTAGAGTCAATAATCTAGTTCACATCACTATGTGATTTACATTGTAATGAATCGAACACCCATGCAGTTCTGGTGTTGTTCATGTTTAGCCCTTGGAAGAGGTTTAGTCATCGGATCTGCAACATTTAGATCCGTGTGTACTTTGCAAATATTTATGTCGTCCTCCTTGATGTAATCGCGGATGGAATTGAAACGTCGTTTTATGTGTCTGGTCCTCTTGTGAAATCTTGGTTCCTTGGCTAGAGCAATGGCACCAGTGTTATCACAAAACAGAGTCATTGGGTTAAGCGCACTAGGCACTACTCCAAGATCTGTCATGAACTCCTTCATCCAGACACCTTCCTTCGCCGCCTCCGAGGCAGCGATGTACTCCGCTTCGCATGTAGAATCTGCTACCACGCTTTGCTTGGAACTGCACCAGCTAACCGCACCCCCATTTAGAATAAATACGTATCCGGTTTGCGACTTTGAGTCATCCGGATCAGTGTCAAAGCTTGCATCGACGTAACCCTTTACGACGAGCTCTTGATCACTTCCATAAACGAGAAACATATCCTTAGTCCTTTTCAGGTATTTCAGGATATTCTTGACCGCCATCCAGTGTTCCATTCCTGGATCACTTTGAAACCTTCCGACCATACTTATGGCAAGGCTGACATCGGGTCTTGTGCACAGCATTGCATACATAATAGAGCCTATGGCTGAAGCATAGGGGATGACACTCATCTTTTCTCTATCTTCTGCAGTCACTGGGCATTGAGTCTTACTCAACTTCACACCTTGCAAAACAGGCAAGAACCCCTTCTTGGACTGATCCATTTTGAACTTCTTCAAAATCTTATCAAGGTATGTGCTTTGTGAAAGTCCTATTAAGCGTCTCGATCTATCTCTATAGATCTTGATGCCTAATATGAAAGCAGCTTCTCCTAGGTCCTTCATTGAAAAACTCTTGTTCAAATATTCCTTCACGCTTTCCAGCATTTCTATATTGTTTCCAATCAGCAATATGTCATCCACATATAATATTAGAAACGCTATAGAGCTCCCACTCACTTTCTTGTAAATACAAGCTTCTCCGTAAACTTGTATAAACTCGAACGCTTTGATCACCTCATCAAAACGAAGATTCCAACTCCGAGATGCTTGCACCAGTCCATAAATGGATCGCTGGAGTTTGCAAACTTTGTCAGCATTCTCTGGATCGACAAAACCTTCTGGTTGCATCATATACAACTCTTCCTTAAGGTAACCGTTAAGGAACGCTGTTTTGACATCCATCTGCCAAATTTCATAATCGAAAAAGGCAGCTATTGCTAACATGATTCTGACGGACTTAAGCATCGCTACGGGTGAGAAGGTCTCATCGTAGTCAACTCCTTGAACTTGTGAAAAACCCTTTGCCACAAGTCGAGCTTTATAGACGGTGACATTACCGTCCGCGTCCGTCTTCCTCTTAAGATCCATTTGTTCTGAATGGCCTTACGCCCTTCAGGTAATACTTCCAAAGTCCATACTTTGTTTTCATACATGGATCCCATCTCGGATTTCATGGCCTCTAACCACTTCTCGGAATCCGGGCCCATCATCGCTTCTCCATAGCTCGTAGGCTCATCGTTGTCTAACAACATGACCTCTAAGACAGGGTTGCCGTACCACTCGGGAGCAGTACGCGTCCTTGTCGACCTACGAGGTTCGATAGCAACTTGATCCAAAGTTTCATGATCATCATCATTAACTTCCTCTTCAGCTAATGTAGGCTCCACAGAAACAACTTTCTGCGCTGCGCTACTCTCAGGTTGAAGTAAAGGTTCAACAACCTCATCAAGTTCTATCTTCCTCCCACTCAATTCTTTCGAGAGAAACTCTTTCTCAAGAAATGTTCCGTTTTTAGCGACAAACACTTTGCCCTCGGATCTGAGGTAGAAGGTATACCCAATTGTCTCTTTTGGGTATCCTATGAAGACGCATTTCTCTGCTTTGGGTTCCAGCTTTTCAGGCTGAAGCTTTTTGACATAAGCATCACATCCCCAAACTTTAAGAAACGACAGCTTTGGCTTCTTGTCAAACCAAAGTTCATATGGCGTTGTCTCAACGGATTTCGATGGTGCCCTATTTAAAGTGAATGCAGCTGTCTCTAATGCATAACCCCAAAACGATAGTGGCAAATCGGCAAGAGACATCATAGATCGCACCATATCCAATAAGGTTCGATTACGACGTTCGGACACACCATTACGCTGTGGTGTTCCAGGCGGTGTCAATTGTGAAACAATTCCACACTGTCTTAAGTGACTGCCAAACTCATAACTCAGATATTCTCCCCCTCGATCAGATCGTAGGAATTTAATCTTCTTGTTACGATGATTCTCAACTTCACTCTAAAATTGTTTGAACTTTTCAAATGTTTCAGACTTGTGTTTCATTAAGTAAATATACCCATATCTACTTAAGTCATCAGTGAAGGTGAGAAAGTAACGATAACCACCGCGCGCCTCAATACTCATCGGACCGCACACATCAGTATGTATGATTTCCAATAAGTCACTTGCCCGTTCCATTGTTCCAGAGAACGGCGTTTTAGTCATCTTGCCCATGAGGCATGGCTCACATGTGTCAAGTGATTCAAAATCAAGTGACTCCAAAAGTCCATCAGCATGGAGCTTCTTCATGCGTTTTACGCCAATATGACCTAAACGGCAGTGCCACAAGAAAGTGGTATTATCATTATCAATTCTATATCTTTTGGCATCAATGTTATGAACATGTGTATCATTACTATCGAGATTCAACAAGAATAAACCCCTCACATTGGGTGCATGACCATAAAAGATATTACTCATATAAATAGAACAACCATTATTCTCTGATTTAAATGAGTAACCGTCTCGCAATAAACAAGATCCAGATATAATGTTCATGCTTAACGCAGGCACCAAATAACACTTATTTAGGTTCATCACTAATCCCGACGGTAATCGAAGAGCGAGCGTGCCGACGGCGATCACATCAACCTTGGAACCATTTCCCACGCGCATCGTCACTTCGTCCTTTGCCAGCCTCCGTCTATTCCGCAGTTCCTGTTTTGAGTTGCAAATATGAGCAACCGCACCGGTATCAAATACCCAGGCACTACAACGAGAGTTGGTAAGGTACACATCAATAACATGTATATCATATATACCTTGTTTGTTGTTGGCCGCCTTCTTGTCAGCCAAATACTTGGGGAAATTCCGCTTCCAGTGTCCAGTTCCCTTGCAATGAAAACACACAGTTTCTGGTTTGGGTCCAGCCTTGGGTTTCTTCACGAGAGGAGCAACTGCTTTGCCAGTCTGCTTGGAGTTACCCTTCTTACCCTTGCCATTTTTATTGAAACTAGTGGTTTTATTGACCATCAACACTTGATGCTCCTTCTGAATTTCAGACTCAGCGGCTTTCAGCATCGCAAACAGCTCGGCGACTGACTTGTTCATCCCGTGCATGTTATAGTTCAACACGAAGCTCTTGTAGCTAGGTGGCAATGATTGAAGAACTCTGTCAGTGATAGCCTCTGGCGGAAGGGGCATCCCTAACTCAGCCAGACGGGTGGAGTACCCAGACATTCTGAGCACGTGATCACTGATAGACCCGTTCTCCTCCATCTTGCAAGCATAGAACTTATCGGAGATCTCATATCTCTCGATCCGGGCATTCTTCTGAAAGATAAACTTCAACTCCTGGAACATCTCATATGCTCCATGACGTTCAAAACGTCTTTGAAGTCCCGGTTCTAAGCCATACAACATTGCACATTGAACTATTGAGTAATCATCAGAACGAGCCTGCCAGGCGTTCACAACGTCTAGAGACTCAACTGGAGCGGGTGGATCACCAAGCGGTGCATCAAGGACATAAGCCTTCTGGGAAGCCGTAAGGATAATCCTTAGATTACGGGCCCAGTCCACAAAGTTACTTCCATCATCTTTCAACTTAGCTTTCTCTAGGAACGCATTAAAATTCAGGGGTGCTACTGCGCGAGCCATGATCTACAACATAAATATAGCAAAGACAACTTAGACTATTGTTCTAGATAATGAGTTTAGTTAATCATATTTTAAAAAACTCCCACTCAAATTGACATCCCTTCGGTCATTCGAGTGTAACATGATCCAAATCCACCAACTCAAGTCCGATCATCACGTGAGTCGAGGTGGTTTCAATGGTGAACATCTTCATGTTGATCATATCTACTATATGACTCATGTTCGACCTTTCGGTCTCTTGTGTTCCGAGGCCATGTCTGTACATGCTAGGCTCGTCAAGTTTAACCCGAGTGTTTCCGCACGTGCAACATGGCTTGCACCCGTTGTATGCGAACGTAGAGTCTATCACACCCGATCATCACAGCGTGTCTCGAAACGACGAACTTTCGCAACGGTGCACACTTGGGGAGAACACAATTTATCTTGAAATTTAAGTGAGGGATCACCTTATAATGCTACCGTCGTCCTAAGCAAAATAAGATGCATAAAAAGGATTAACATCACATGCAAATCATAAGTGACATGATATGGCCATGAACTTGTGCTTTTGATCTCCATCTCCAAAGCACCGGCATGATCTCCATCGTCACCGGCATGACACCATGATCTCCATCATCTTGATCTCCATCAACGTGTCGCCATAAGGTTGTCGCGCCGACTGTTGCTTCCACGACTATTGCTAACGTTTAGCGATAAAGTAAAGCATTACATAGCGCTTAATGATTGACACGCAGGTCATACAATAATTAAAGACAACTCTATGGCTCCTGCCAGTTGCCGTACTCATCGACATGCAAGTCATGATATTCTATACAACACATGATCATCTCATACATCACATATATCTCATCATGTAATTGGCCATATCACATCACAACATACCCTGCAAAAACAAGTTAGACGTCCTCTAATTGTTGTTGCAAATTTTACGTGGCTGCTACGGGTTTGCAAGAACCGTTCTTACCTACGCAAAACCACAACGTGGTGTAGTGATTGCTTTTTGATCTTCTAAAAGAACCCTCTTCATTGAAATCGATTCAACTAAAGTGAGAGAGACAGACACCCGCTAGCCATCTTTATGCAACGAAGTTACATGTTAGTTGAAGGAACCTGTCTCGCGTAAGTGTACGCGTAATGTCGGTCCGGGCCGCTTCATCTCACAGTACTGCCGAATCAAATATCAACTAGTAACGGCAAGCAATATGTATACACCCACGCCCACAACTCGTTTGTGTTCTACTCGAGATCTCATCTACGCATAGACCTGGCTCATGATGCCACTGTTGGGGAACGTTGCATGGGAAACAAAAATTTTCCTACGCACACACAAGATCTATCCATGGTGATGAGCATCTACGAGAGGGAGAGTGAATCTACATACCCTTGTAGATCGCTAAGCGGAAGCGTTTAAGAAACGCGGTTGATGTAGTCGAACGTCTCCGCGATCCAAATCGCAAGTCGTCCCTCGATCCGATCACGAACTAGCGCCGAACGGACGGCACCTCCGCGTTCAACACACGTACGGCTTGATGACGCCTTCACCTCCTCGATCCAGCGAGTGATGGTGAAGTAGTGGTTGAGTTCCAGCAGCACGACGGCGTGGTGATGGTGGTGAGGAACAATCTCTGCAGGGCTTCGCCAAGCGCTATGGAGATTATGACGGAGGAACTAGAGGGTTAGGGTTGCCGCACACGGCTTGGGGAAATCTTGATGTATCTCGTGTGCTAGCCCTGCACCTCTATTTATATGTTGAGCCTTGGGGTCTAAACTTGGAGTAAAAGCCTCCTCCAGGTCGGTTTTGCCCGCACAAGGTCGGTTTGGCCCGCAGGGAAAGAGTCCAACTCGGATCCCTGCCGAACCGTGCACAGCCGCACACAAGCGGTAGTACCGCTTCACACAAGCGGTAGTACCGCTTGGGCGGTAGTACCGCTTCACACAAGCGGTAGTACCGCTCGGGCAGTAGTACCGCTTCACACAAGCGGTAGTACCGCTTACGCGGCAGCAAAACTACTTTTGCACTTTCCAATACCTCGTGGGCTTTATCCCTTTGGCCCATATAAAGTGTTGCTGCACCCGAACACTTCGGTAAACATCCGGAACCCCTTCCGGTGAATTCCGGAACCCTTCCGGAGATCAAAACACTATTATCACATATATCAATCTTTACCTCCGGACTATTCCGGAGATCCTCGTCATGTCCGGGATCTTATCCGAGACTCCGAACAACCTTCGGTCACCAACATAATAACTCAACTATACTAATCGTCACCAAACGTTAAGTGTGTAGACCCTGCGGGTTCGAGAACTATGTAGACATGACCGAGACACCTCTACGGCCAATAACCAATAGCGGGACCTGGATGCCCATATTGGCTCCTACATATTCTACGAAGATCTTTTATCGGTCGAACCTCTATGTCAAGGATTCAGTTAATCCCGTATGCTATTCCCTTTGTTCTTCGGTATGTTACTTGCCCGAGATTCGATCGTTGGTATCACTATACCTAGTTCAATCTCGTTACCGGCAAGTCTCTTTACTCGTTCCGTAATACAAGATCCTGTGGCTAACTCTTTAGTCACTTTGCTTGCAAGGCTCAATGTGATGTTGTATTACCGAGTGGGCCCTGAGATACCTCTCCGTCACACGGAGTAACAAATCCCAGTCTTGATCCATGCCAACCCAACAGACACCCTCGGAGATACCTGTAGAGCACCTTTATAGTCACCCAGTTACGTTGCGCCGTTTGATACACACAAGGTATTCCTCCGGTGTCAGTGAGTTGCATGATCTCATGGTCAAAGGAACAGATACTTGACATGCAGAAAACAATAGCAATAAACTGACACGATCAAATGCTACGTTTACAGTTTGGGTCTTGTCCATCACATCATTCTCCTAATGATGTGATCCCGTTATCAAATGACATCTCATGTCAATGGCTAGGAAACCTTAACCATCTTTGATCAACGAGCTAGTCAACTAGAGGCTTACTAGGGACACAGTGTTGTCTATGTACCCACACATGTATTTGAGTATCCAATCAATACAATTATAGCATGGATAATAAACGATTATCATGAACAAGGAAATATAATAATAACCAATTTATTATTGCCTCTAGGGCATATTTCCAACAGATTTGTTCGACCAGTTGAACGGGGCCCGGGTATTCTCTAAGATTGATCTCCAAACGGGGTATCATCAGTTAAAAATCAGGAAGGAGGATATCCCCAAGACAGCCTTCACTACTAGATATGGTCTGTATGAATTTACAGTCATGTCATTTGGGCTGACAAATGCTCCAGCCTACTTCATGAGCATGATGAATAAGGTCTTCATGGACTTCTTGGACAAATTTGTGGTAGTCTTCATCGATGACATTCTCATCTATTCGAAGGATGAAGAAGAGCACACGCAACACCTCCGTATTGTCCTGGACGGACTAAGGACCCATCGCTTGTATGCCAAATTCAGTAAATGTGAAATTTAGCTAAGAGAGGTGGACTTTCTGGGACATGTTCTGTCAGAACAGGGTGTAGCCGTTGACCCCAGTAAAGTGACTGTTGTATTAAACTGGAAGACACCAGCCACAGTCACTGAAGTCCGTAGTTTTCTGGGATTGGCAGGCTACTACCGTCGCTTCATTGAAGGCTTCTCAAAAATAGCCAAGCCATTAACAGAACTGTTGAAAAAGAACCACAAATTTGCCTGGACGGAAGAATGTGATAGCAGTTTCATGGAATTAAAGACGAGGCTAACTACGGCCCCTGTCTTAGTTCTTCCAGACATCCACAAGAGCTTTGATATATATTGCGATGCTTCCAGGCGTGGAATCGGCTGCGTTTTAATGCAAGAAGGAAAGGTTGTAGCATATGCATCCAAGCAGCTACGACCCCATGAAGAGAACTATCCCAGTCATGATTTGGATTTGGCAGCCGTGGTTCATGCATTGAAGATTTGGAGGCATCATCTCATTGGGCAGCGATGTGAAATATACACAGACCACAAGAGTCTCAAGTATATTTTCACTCAACCTGATCTCAATCTCAGACAGAGAAGATGGCTTGAACTAGTCAAGGACTATGACATTGGAATCAATTACCATCAGGGAAAAGCCAATGTGGTCGCTGATGCTCTCAGTAGAAAACAAGGCATAGTAAATGCACTAACTGAGGGTATCCATCCAAGGCTACAAGAAGAGTTTGCCAAGCTGAATATGGTGCGATGCGGCCCAATTAGCCCGGATACAATGGAAATTATTCCAACACTTATGGAAGAAATTAAGGCAGCTCAGAAATCAGATAAAGGTATACAAGAGATCAAGGAGCACATTCCACAAGGAAAGGCCAAACCTTTCCATATTGATGACCAGGGCACCTTATGGTTTGAGAACCAAATATGCGTGCCTGATCAAGAAAACCTGAGACAGCAAATACTTTGAGAGGCACATGAATCCGCCTACTCTATCCATCCGGGAAGAACAAAAATGTACCAGGACTTGCGAGAAACCTTTTGGTGGCCGGAAATGCGAAGGGACATTACATACTATGTCGCCTGTTGTGACATCTGCAACAGAGTCAAGGCTGAACACCAGAAACCCGCTGGACTACTACAACCTTTACCGGTTCCCCAGTGGAAATGGGATGACATATGCATGGACTTCATTGTTGGACTACCCAAGTCAACAAGAGGCCATGATGCTATTTGGGTCATCATGGATATACTTACGAAAGTGGCTCACTTTATTCCGGTAAAGACCACTTTCAAAGCTAATCAGCTTGCACAGCTCTACATGTCCCAAATAGTCAGCCTTCATGGAGTACCCAAGTCTATCACATCAGATAGAGGCTCCTTGTTCACTTCAGCATTCTGGCTACGATTGCACCAAGCCCCGGGAACCGTGCTAAAGCATAGTACGGCATATCATCCACAGACCGATGGACAGACCGAACGCGTGAACCAGATATTGGAAGATATGCTTCGGTCTTGTGCTCTCACCTATGGACCCAAATGGGAGGATAGTCTACCCTATGCAGAATTCTCCTACAATAACAGTTATCAGTCGAGTCTTAAGATGTCACCATTCGAAGCTCTGTATGGACGGAAGTGTCGCACTCCCTTAAATTGGTCTCAGACAGGAGACAGCCATATCTTCGGCACAGATTTGATGCTCGAGGCTGAGAAACAAGTCAAGGATATTCAGGAACGTCTTCGAGCAGCCAAGTCCCGTCAAAAGAGTTATTATGACCCAAAGCACCGAGAAGTAACTTTTGAGCTTGGAGAATATGCTTATCTCTGAGTTACCCCCATGAAAGGAATACAGAGGTTTCATACTCGAGGAAAGCTTGCACCAAGATATATCGGTCCCTTTCCAGTAATTGCTAGAAGAGGCAGAGTGGCATATCAGCTAGAATTACCACCGGAGTTGTCTGACGTTCACGATGTCTTCCACATATCACAGCTAAGAAAGTGCATTGCACCCCGATCAAACAGGCAGATATGAGTGAGCTAGAGTTGACCAAAGATTTGACCTACGAGGAAAAACCTGTCAGAATATTGGATGAGATGGAAAGAATTACCAGAAGTAAGGCAATCAAATTTTACAAGGTATTATGGGAGCATCACACTGAGGAGGAAGCTACTTGGGAAAGAGAGGATTTCCTAAGATCAACATATCCACACTTGCTCCCTAAGCAACCGAATCTCGAGGACGAGATTCATTCTAAGGGGGTAGGTTTGTGACACCCTGGTTTTTGGCAACGTTTTCTTTTCAAAAAAAATCTGGTTTTATTTGCAATTTGGATGGTTTTTGGATCCCTTTTCAGTTGACTTTGGACTTAGAAAACTTATGAATCTCTCTGAGTGATCCAAAGCCCTCAACATCTTGCCAAAAGCTTGCCACACACCTACTGGATCAAATTCCAATTCTCAATCTTTCCCAATAATTCATTTTCTTCCTTTGGGAAAATATGTCATCACTATGGGTTATGAAGCAACCTATAGTTCTGGTGATCAGAAAAATCCCAAATTAATACCGCACCTTCTTGTCATCATCTACTCCCACATTCTTCAAAAACATTTCATGGTCCAGTATAAAATTTTGTCCAAAAAACTCCATTTAACTTCTGGACAGTACTGGCCCTTTGTGAAGCAACCCATATTTTCCCAACTCAGAAAACTCTCAGATAATTCCCTGAGATACTAGGGAACCTATCTTGCCACAATATCCAAAAATATCATATTGTGCAGTACAAGTTTTCAGCAGCAATATTCTGACAAGTTTCTGCTCCTTTTAAACCTCTGTGAAGGAAGTACCAGCTAGGTGTATTCAATTGAGCTGAAATTTTTATGACATCTCCTCTCCACCAAATAACCCTCACACACTAAATTCCAGCTCCAGCAGATCAACCAGGTGAGTGCAACAAGCTCATCTTGTTTCTGGTCCAGTAACAGCAGTTGTACATGAACTGCATTCAAATCTTGGTGAAAATCTCTCAAATTTGGCCAGTTTGTAGTCCTTCCAAGGTAGATCATCCCAGACATCTCTACTGGCTTCATCTCCAGCTCATCTCTCCTCTAGAGCTCTCCCAAAGTTTCTGTCAGAAACTGTAGTTGAAGCTACCCTTCAAATCAGAGTGCACCTAGCCAAACTAGGGGCACAGGGGGACTAAGTGGTCGAGGGTCGACGTGTTGGACAAGATGCGCCAGACTTGCGTGGCCTCCAGATGCCAGTACCCATGGTGAGCACGGCATTGGCATGCCAATGCACGCGCTCTGCACCTCGCCCGCGTCTGATGTGATGCATCCGGCTGCCCCGCGTGGCCGTGCCTTGTCCCAGCTCGCCGACATCCTCTCCTCCACCCACCTGGCCATTCTGGAGTTCTCCCCTCGCCAGAATCGTCCCCGGCGGCCGCCACCGTACATGGGCACTGTGGCACCCGTGCGGGCATTGTGGCCCTGCTGGCCGTCGTCTTCCTCCGCAAGCCGCCACTGCCGCATTTAACTCTCCGCCCGCTCCAGAAGCCTCGACCCCGCCTATAAAAGGCCGTCCCCAGCCCTCCTAGCTCCTCACCGCCCTCCACCACCTCCCAATCGACCTCCCGAGCATCGAGCCAAGGCCGAGAGGCCCTCTGGCCTCGCATCTCGCCGACGATCCGCCGCCACCTGAGCTCTGCCACCACATCGTGTCACTCCACCCCAGCCTCAACCGACTGCACGCGCGAGCTCCACACACTCTCCCGACCCCGCCCAACCTCTTCCCCGACCGAAAGTCTACCGGGAACGCCATCTCCGGCGACATCCGAAAACCACCACCACCGGAGAGGAAGGGGACGACGTCGTCCGGCCATCTCTCGTCACGCTACGGGTACGTACATGTTCGTCTTCATGAGCTCGTCCCATCCCTGCTCTCGCCGGACCTCGCCGCCGTCTGCATCGCCGGCGACCGTCGCCGGAGAGCCGCAGCTCCCTGTTCTCTCTCTCCCCTTTTAAATCTGACAGCTGGGCCTGCACGTCAGCGGCTCACCCGCGCGCGCGCCGCAGCGGTAAGTGGAGGTGCCCCTCCACTTTACGCCTTCGACGTGGCCCCCTGTAGTTTTTCTATTTTCTATTTTTAATTTAGATTTGACCAGAAACTTTGACCCCTCATAACTTTTTATCCATAAGTCCAAATCAATTGATTCTTTTTGCATTGGGTTTGTCTTGAGCCCCTCTATTTTCTGGTAAATTTTGGTATTTTTCTCATGCTAACAGAATTTCTAGTGCACAGAAATTTGTTATGTGACATTTTCCTTTGCCTTTTTAAAATATTTTCAGAGGAAAATCCTTTTGGTTTTGAAGCCCAGGAGTTTGTGGACAACCGAACAGAGCAAGGCAAGCCACATCATCCATTGCACGAAGCATTTCAATAGTGTTGGCTATTTAATTGAATTATTTGCATTATTTTAATATGTGATAGTTCATAGTAAATTACTTTGATGCATAGCTACTGCCATGTTAAGTTATTCATGATAAATAACCATGCTTGCTAAGTACTTGTCAAAACTAAACCTAATTTGTTGATCAAGTGCCACCGACCCGGACTTATCCGTGCAGCCATATCTGCCGGTATGAGATGGCCTTGACTTGATCTGTCTGCGTGCTCTTTTGTCGGTACCACCAAAAGAGGGAGGGTTATGCGTGCGTGCTGCCCTGATCAGGTAGACGACGATAATCATGTGAGCCCAGTTGAGTTTTTTCCGGCTTCCCCGTTTGGGACAGTTTAGTTGGCCACGACGGTGGCAAGTGTCACGGGGTGACACAGGGGCCACCCAGGACATGACCCTGGGAGGGTATGATTGTCGGTGGTACGATGGAAGAGTCACGGGTTAGGCAGGTTTCGTTGGAGCAGCACGAGTCCACCCAAGAGGGAAGTGTACCGAGGTACGGGACAAGGAGCTCCATGATGTGGGTAAAGTGCGCAACCTCTGCAGAGTGTAAGAATCTATTCGAATAGCCGCGTCCACGGTATTGGATAGTCCGCACTAGGTCACCCTGAGTGGTCAACCGCAATAATGATAATAATGATGGAAGAACTTGTCTTATGTTCGGAAGTACTGAATGGATCATGAGTATCTCGAGGATTATGGGACAACCCGGAGGAGAGTAAGTTGGTATTCGGTAACAGTAGTAAGCAACTTAAGCACTTAATATGTCAATTTCCATGCTGTTGTTTGCTGCATTGTTATGGTTGATGTGAGCTTGCGAGTACATTCCAAGTACTCACCTGGCGTATCATGCCAGATGCAGGAGAAGCCGAGGACGGAGGTCCCGATGGTTCGTGCTATGCTAACTAGGCCGTGTCCCAGCAGTGTCCCTTGGGATGGAGTTCCCACGTGATGTTCCGCTACGCCGTAGAGTCACCTAGTAGTATCGAGGCCCTGCTATGTTCCATAAATAATGTAGATATTGTCATAGCACCTGTGTGCCTCTGGCCTCGCTATCTATGTAAATTATGAGCTTGTACTCAAGATATATCAATAAAGTTCAGTTCTGTCCCAAGTTGTTGTGTGTTTCCAGAAGACATGATCTCTGGGTTGGAAACACTGGGTAAACCGGTCCTCTGAGCCGGGGTGCCACAACAAAGAAGAAGATCAGCTCAAGCAACAGAGTCTGGACAATTAAGAAACACACGGGGATGGAGATGCTTACTCTTCGTCCTCATCAGGGTCACTCAGGACTGACAGATCGTAATGAACTGTCTCCTCAGTCCCCGCAGTTGTGGATGACGGCAGTGGACTCCTGGGACGCTTCGGGGGATTTCAGAGTTGCGATGTACCCGCCTCCTCCACGGTCAGCAGGATGGGTCGACGAGGGACACCAACGCGAGAAGGCAGATACCGGGAAGGCTGCGCCCGGGGGATTGCGGCTGCCACCTTGACACCGGCAAGCCTTTGGCTCGCCGACTCGGTGTGCGCCTCCCCCTTGCGGGCAGTCCTCTTGGCAACAGCCATTTTTCCCTTGGCAGGAGGAGGGCAAGGTGGTTCTTCTTCCTCTTCCGACTCCTCCTCACCCAAGGACCCCTCGGGTTGCTCCGCTTGTTCTTCCCCTCCTTCGGATTCCTCAGCCCGCTTCTCCTCCCCAACATGCTCTTCAGAATGCTCTAGGGAGCGGCTTCCTCCATTGGCCTCCGGAGCTGTGGCCCGCTTTTTGGACTGGTCCTTGCCTGGCCAAGGACGAGTTACTTTCATCTTCTTGGACTCGTTAGCCCTTGCCACAAGGAACGCTTTCCGGTCATCCTTAGTTGGGTGCATCATGCCGTCCAAGGCCCCGATAGCCTCTTCTACCAAGCTGGCAAACCAGTTATACACATCCTTCTGCTCAGGTTCCTTCCATGTGCTCAGAACTGTCCAAGTGTCACAATTCGGCATCCATGCCAGGATAGAGGCCATGGCGGTGTTGTTACACAAAGGGATCACCTCCGTCGGCAAGTCAAAGTCGCAACTTTTGATGAAAATCCAGCAGTTGAGCAGATAGCGTCCCATCGTCGTTAAGTTGTTGTCGGGGCCCTGGTGCAGCCGCATTGGGTCAGCGGGGCCCTGTTAATCCCACGCTTGCCAGCCTTTTCTATGCTGCAGTGGGGCGATCCGGCGGCGAAGGAAATCTGCTCCCACCTTCTCAACCGTCAAGCCGGCCCCTTTCAGATCAAGGATTCGGCGCAGCGCCACCTCTAGTTTGGCGTCATTGGGGTCGACTTGGTTCCAGCAATCATGGTTGACAACCATCTCGGTCCTGAGATGGCAAAAGGCTAGGAAGTCTTGCTTCTTGACCCAGCACCAATCAGCCCGCCACTTGTCCCACCTGGACTGAAACTTGCCATCCAAGTAGTACTTTTTCAAATTTCCCCTTGGGACCCAAGTGACGCTACCGGAAAGAGCGCCTTTTTAGACCCGAGGGATGAAGAAATGCCAGAACAGGGCTACATTTGGGGTTATCCCCACAAAATTTTCGCACAAGTGTGCAAAAGTTGCCAGGCAGGTGACCGCATTGGGTGTAAAATCAAGCAGCCTAAGCCCGAAGGCGTTCATCACCTCAACAAAGAAAGCAGAAAAGGGCGGACACAGACCATAGTAGAAATACCCAGCGAAGAAGTGGAATTGGTCGCCGGCGGGAGGAAGAGATCCGGGAAGCACCACTGTGGCCTCATGATCTTCCGTTTTACTCGCGTACATATACGCGTAGTCCCTCGACAGATCGTCTGCCGTGAGCGCCGGCGGGAAAACAACATGGTCCCGCCGTTGCGCATGCTTGGTGGCTTTCTTCTCAGCCGCCGCCGAAATCGGGGCCTTCCCGCCTCCCTTCAGCGCCATGACAAGGTGTTGGGGGGGCAGGGGGGCAAAGTTGTGTTGTGCACCGGCGGAAGCAAAGGGCGTGCTCTGCTCTTGTGCGGCGGCAAAAGCAGGAGGGGGTGCGTTCTGCTTCTGCGCGAGGTTGAAGACGATGGCGAATTGGCTAGATTGGGAAGAGGGGATGAATGAGCAGCGCCCTTTGCGGTTTCCTATTTTATGGGGAAGGCGTAGGGGGCTGGCTCTTTTCCGTCCTACGTGGCTATGCTTTTCAGGCGCACCACCTCCCACCGCCGTTCCGCTCCACCTCTCCCATGCCCGCGTTTAATGCGCATCGTGGGCAGGTGCGGTAAAAGAAAAGATTATGACAGTTACCCTCTGCCACGCGCCGCCTGTGCACTGTATGGGCCTAGCCCAAATGACGCCTCGCATGAGCGTGTGGCCCAGGCCTAGGGTCTCATGTCAGTGTACTAAGACATGGGTGCCCTCATACCCAGACTTGTGCACAGGCAGTTGTAGCCTTCCTTCTGGCAAGGGCTCGATAGAGGGTAACTACAACCCAAGATTCAACACCAAGACCGTGAAGAAGGCCTCAAGGCAGGTCATCGAGAAGTACTATTCTAAGTACTTAACATCGACGTTGTTCTTGCCGGCAAGCCTCGCTCCGGCAAGGTGAAGACCAAGGTTATGGTTGCCGGCAAGCTCCCTTCCCGGCAAGCAAGGCTCGGCAAGCTCCGTGTAGGCAGGTTTGTTCTGTCCCGTTACCGCTCCACCTCACCATCTACCAGGTAGGCTCGTGGGCAAGGTGTCGAGCGGGCAGGCAGTCAACATGACCGGCCAAAGCACGTGTCAGCACGCCATGCCGAGATTAACTCTAATGACACCCGTCCCATGGATGTGTCAAGTTTACAAGAGGGCGCCAGGACCGGTGGTACAAATCTTTTACCCAAGGCCTCGCCTCCCCGACGTAGCACCTTACGATGCATTAAATACATTTGTCTTACCCCGTTGGAAGATAAACGTGATCACGGTGCAAGTCACTATTCACACTCTGTAATGAATCTATTAGCCATTGTGGTAACCCCTTGGCCTATAAAAGGAGGCCCATGGCTACAAGTAGAATGGTCGACACCCAGTTCAATTACACGCTGCAGCTGCATTTTCCTGAGCACCTCGCCGGAAAACTATGCTCCCTGTATCCAAAGTTCATAGTCGATCAACCACAGAGCAGGAGTAGGGTTTTACGCTCATAGCGGCCTGAACCTGGATAAATTCCCCGTGTGTTCTTGCACTTACTAAAAACCTGCTCTTTGTTCCGTGCACGTCCCCTGAGCCAAATCGCAAAGCGACCCATTCGGTCCCATACATAGTCGTTTCGCACGACAGGGGCCTGGGAGTCTGGGCCGACGGCACTCCCCTGGGCGTCCCCCAGCGGGGCCCCGCCCCCCCCCCCCCCCATAGACCCAATAACGGGGGCCTCCGGTGCCTGGGTGCCCAAGTCAATGACACTTCCCGGGGCGTCGCCCTGCGGGGTCCTGGAGCCTCTCATAGACCCAATAATGGGGGACTCCAGGGCCAGGGTGCCTTCAGCAGGACTCCTCTTCAAGACCTTCCGGATGGCTTGGTCGACACTCTCATCCCTTCCGACAGTGTTGTCGAGGGCCGTCATGACTACGGAGACGTCCCCTTGTATGGGCACGCCTGCCGCATGAGGGTCTGTCTCGCTCCACGCATCCCGGGTGGCCTGTCGGGACACCTCCGTGTCCTCGGGCTGACGGACCGCCTCTCGGTCACCAGCTTCGGCCTCTGCTGCCACACTGGTGTGTGGGTCCTCGCCGGCCATCTTCTTAGATGCCACCCGCTTCACCTTCTTCGACGGGTGACCGGAGCATGATGGGCTGCGCACATGGCAAAGCAACAATTAAAAACAGCTCGGGGGGTATAGCCTACACCCTCAAGGAATAACCCACATACTCATCCTTGGCGGTCCACGACCTCTTGAGCTGGTCAAGACGGAATGAGACGCTCAGGCCTGGTCCTCCGATAGGGCCACCGGTGTTCTCCTATGAAGCACGAGCCTGCGCAGGCTCGGGGGGTACCAGAATCTCCGTCACCTCCCCCAGGGGGGCGCTGTTGGTCGGGGAGGCGCCACCTCCACCACATCATCTTTGCAGTCGATGGACTGAAGACAAAGGCCAATAGTGAACAAGGCTGTGTCTACAAGCAGACAACAAATTTAGACATTTACATGGCGCTGGCAGCACGGCATTGTCGTCAGGATCGGGTAGCAGGACCGGGGGCTGTGGGAGATAAGGCACGCTTTCGGCAAGGCGGTGGAGGTTCATCCCCCTCGGTCGGTGTGCTAGAGGAGCCTTCAAAGTCGTTTCCGTCCTCCTCCTTCTCCACCGCGCTTTCCTCTGATGCCTCCTCCAAGGCCATAGGCGGCAAAAAGGGGTGCAGCCTTTCAGGGTTCGCTGGACCTACTGAGACAAGTCCCCACCGATTGCACAACAGCATCTGCTTCAGAATGGCGCCGCACGGCTGGCTGTTGCGAAGCATCCCTATCGTGGCCGGCAGGCCGGGTGCCTCTTTGGAGTTGAATAGGGTCTCCATTACCCATGACAATTTCTCCCCCGAGAGCATGTCCTGGTGCAAGCATTGGATGTCTTCCTCGCCAGTGAGCGTCCAAGTCGGCTCCTTCCGGAATTGGAGGGGGCGATCCATAGACGGACGAAGCTGCACGCCACCATGCGGCCGTCCAACCCCCACTCTGCAAACAACTTGATACAATTGAGGACTGGCTCGAAGGCCCTGCCCACGATTCTCCTTTTCCATCCCAGGTGCGCCATCATGGGTGGCGCAGCCTCTGATTCCCGAAGCAGAGGCGAGCCTCGCAAGGTCTTCACCATCAGCCAATTTCGATGCCACTCCTTCATGTGGGAGTACAAATCTACCGGAATGTAACTCATGTCCATCTTCTTCACCACAAGACGGAAGGTCACACACCCCAAGGTCTGTCGGTCGATGGAGTTCAGGCGTGGAGAGTAGAAATGTCAAAAAAGCTCCAGCGATGGCCGCACTCCGACAAAGCCCTCGCAGAGATGGGCGAAGATGGCCAAGAATGTCACCGCGTTCGGATGGAGGTGTAACATGTGGAGCTCGTAGTGCTCCAGCACCGCCATGAAGAAATCAGAGAAGGGGGGCACCAAACCGGCGGCGAGGAAGTTGACAAAGATGGGAACGACGTCCTCATCCACTTCCTGGCTTCCCGCCGGCAGCAGCACCGTGCGCCCCCACTCACTCCCTCGTTTGCTGACCAAGAACCGAAGCGCTTTTGTGTTCTCGGTGTCTATGAAATCTGACTTGTGCAGGGCCGGCTCGGGTGGCGCCGCCACCTCCTCCTTGCTTTTCTTTCCCTTGTCCGTGGCGGTCTTGGATCTACGCGAATCCATCGGGAAAGGATCCCGGGCGGGGGCTGATGCGAGGAAAGGGGAGAAAGCCTGAAGCGAAGGTGAAGAGAATGGATGGGGGTGAAGACAACGGAATGGGCTAACGGCGCCCTAACTCCTCACTCTTATAAATCAGGGGGCGGACGGAAGAGAAACCGCCCGCCTCTTGGCTACATCTGCCCATGTTCTCCACTTCCCGAGGATGCGCCGCGAGCGCGGGAAGGAGTCGAGGCGCTCCCGTGGTCAGGAAAAACCACCGATCAAGCCATCCTTCAATACAGCATAGAAAAAGTCTCCAATGTCTGGTCCCATCATAATCGGACAGTTGCCGCGTGTCAAGGCTCTAGAAAGGCATGGCCCCATTCCCCGCCTCGACTCCAGCAAACACCATGACGGGTAACAGGCCCGGGGGCAACTGTCGGCGTCAGTAAAACCAGGGTATTACTAACCCGGTAAGAAGAGCCTTGGGGACGAAGACATAGATGTTTCTCCATCCGGGGAACATCTTGCGAATACCCTGATGTGCCTGTTGGACTATGAATTGGGTCGTCAGGAGACAAAATATGAACATACAACACCCAAAGGAAGACCTTCACGGGGCCTTCCCGGGAGGCCACGTTGAGGCCTCACCCACCCGCTCGGGAGGAGCAAGTCTTGACTTTGGAGATTGCACGCAGGTCCGTACCGAGGAGCACTGTCGCCTGTGTTAGGAGGAGGACGAGGGTCAAATGACTAGTCCACGCACATGACCTCCGGCAGGACCAGTGCTGCCCAAGCCATCTGTGGCGACTACAGTAAGATTCAACCACCGCTTACACTGCTATAGTGGTGGTACATCGCCACCGCCCGGCGAATGCCAAAAGAGGCAGGTAAGTGCCCGGGGGGTAACACGCTTCACCGAGAGGACGTCATCATCACGCGCGTCAGCATGCGATGGGCGCCCATGCCACCCGAGTACAGGCTGCACTGGTCTACTCCAATGTATATTCAGCCAATCAAAAGTCCCGGCAAGGCCTTCCTTCGACACTATAAATAGTGGAGACCAAGGCTTCACCGAGGGTCGATCTTTTCACCTTGTAACAGACACATTGTAGCTCTCTCCATTGAAATACAAACAAGGTAGGAGTAGGGTATTACACCTAGAAGGTGGCCCGAACCTGGGTAGTTCTTTGTGTTCATCTATAGTTCATCCACATATCTCATCCATGGCTTAGGATTGCTGGACGTGTTCAGTCCCTGGCCAAACTCTCAAAGGGTTGTTGCTCACAACTCATATGTAGGTTCTTAGAAACTGACACATTTCCCCAAGAATTATAATATTGGTCTCATTGTAACCCGGTAGAGTGATGTTGTGGCTAACACACCTACCCGCAAGACCTATTATTGTAGTATCCTGAATCAGCAATATGGCCAACTCCCCATGAGGATTTTGTATGACTTATTCTAAAAGTTGTTCCTTATGGATTCTTTATGCTCCCGAAGTCCGACCTTTACTTGATGGCCATATTGATGCTACTTTGAAGCATGATCATGGTATCTTGAACATCGAGGAGAACATTAGAAGCGGAGTGCTAAATGTCTCTCGGTCGATCATCCAAATTTTGTTCCTTGGCATCGCTAAAGTGAAATATGAGAAAGTGTTGTATTCCTTTGCATCTGCATCCTCCATCATTACTCATCATGGTAGTATGAGGTGTTACCAAGATCTTTGGCATATATGTTGGTAAAACTATGATGAATATATGGAAATGCTCAAGTTCTTGAGAGCACGCTCAAACACTAGGTTATATCTTCGGCATCAGTTGGAATGTGCCTTCCATTTGCCGAGTTGTTCTATAACCATAGTTTCCTTCCCAAACTGAGTATTCCATTCCTTCGAATTCCTCCAAATGATCATTTGTGAATTTGCCTCGGTCTGGTATACAGAGTTTCGATGATCCCTGTATGAAAAGTAATTCTTTTTGCCTGACTTAGGAAATAATTAAATGAGTCACCTCCTCTACGGTGCCCCGTTCAGTTAAGGGCAATTAATTCGTCACTAATTTGAAACCCATGCACCATCTTACTTAAGCATGGAATAGTTGCCTACCAAATTGGACCTTCGTCATATGCTTCTCTCCATCACCCCTAATGTGTGTTCTTTGTCTCGGCTCGGGAGATGTTCTTACGTCTCATTCCATGAGTTGATCGTGAGTTGCTTGATCTTTGTGAACATTGATTCCTGTAGAGTTTCCCTTTCTTTTCATCATCGTGTTCGGATGAAGATCTCGAAGCAAGATGTCCAAATCAAGATCATGCAATGAATCAACATCCTCAAGAAGTGCAATCTGGATCATGAAGATCGTGCTTGTTTTGTGTCCCCTTCCTCTTACCCTACGTCTTGAATCTCGGGACGAGATTCTTGTTTAGTGGGGGTGAGTTGTCACAACCCTAGTTTAGCATTGCACTTGGGCTAGTCCTGCCTATTGCATCATGTTTAAATTTCAATTTAATTTGAAATGGGGACTCAACAAACCCTCACACTCCTTTGAAACAATAGGTTCAAACTTGAAATATTTTCAATGAACCCAAAATGCCCTTCAGAAAAGTTCATGATTTTTGATAAAGGTGAAAACCTCTGCCAAAAATGATGCACATATTTCTAGGACATTCTGGATTTTCGAATAAACTCATATTGTATTTGAATTGGGGCAATTAAAACTGTAAATATTTTTAAATGCTCCAACAATTCTGAAAACAGCTGAGGGCCTCGGAAATAATTCGGTTACTGCCTACAAATATTTTGATGATTTATAAAATTGATTTGGTATTAAAACTAAATCAAAAACAAACTACAAATTTAGGAAACGGAAAAAAATAGAAAAACAAGAGAGAGAGAAAACCTACCTAGCGCTTACCTGGCGGCCCAGCTGGCCGGCCCAGCCCACCAGGCCGAAGCGGCTGTCTTCAACCTCTGCCAGTAGGCAGACGCGTGTCGACGCGCGCACATGCCCGAGCCTCCAACTCCTTCCTACCTGCTTCCTCTCCTCCCGGCCCTTCTCGCGGCGCCACGGAGACGCCCAAACCCCCTGGATCTTTCCCCCTCGCAACGCGCTCCCTCCTCTCCCCTAGCTCTCTCTCATGCACACGCCCAAAGCGCGACCGTCGCTGTCGCTCGGCATCCACACAGCCACCGTCGTCTCCTCGACCTTCCGCCATGTCCAGACGCTCCGTAGAGCTCCGGTACATCTTCACAGAGACGTACGCGTCCAGAAGAACACCGAGACGTCGCCATCGATGTCGTCTTCATCCTCTGCATCGACGGCCACCATCGCACGATTTGCCGCCGTCAGCTCCTCCCTGGCTTCCCCGAGCTTCTCTTCAGCATCGCCGTGAGCTCGTCTCTCATTCCCCCTGTACCCTCACTTCAGCATGTCCTCTAGCCGCTGTTTCCACCATGGCCAAGCTCCCGCCGCCGCCATGGCCAATGAGCTCATCGCTCACGATCTTCCCTGCTCGAGCCAATCACTCTAGAGTGCTCAGGGCACTCCCAGGGTGCCTCCTAGCCCCTCAGTTGGCCCCCTAGCGCACCGCAGCCACCCACCCATGCTTACCCGAATGTCGGCCCACTACTGCAGGAAGGTCCTAACGCGACACATCAATCAGAGACCCCGCGACCAAACTGTGTGTGATGCATTAATCGCAAACGGTGTAGTACTAAAACCGTTGCCAATAAGGCAAACTGTTTGCGATGCCGGAGACATCAAAAACGATTCAGATTAGAGATGCGTGTGCAATACATGGCATACAGTTGATCCATACGAACTGTTTGCGATAAGCCAGAACAACAAACATGATTCAGATTAGAGACGCGTGTGCGATACGTGGCATACAGTTGATCCATACGAACTATTTGCGATAAGACAGAACAACAAACACGGTCAGCCAAATCGAGGTGTGTGCGATACACGGCATACAGTTCACTCGGATGAACTGTTTGCTATTACCCAACACAACATAAACAGTCAGGCAGATCAAGGTGTGTGTGATATACGGCATGCGGTTCGCTCGGATGAACTGTTTGCGATTACCCAACACAACATAAACGGTCAGCTAGATCAAGGAGTCTGCGATATACGGGCACAAATTCTAATTAAAATAATTGTGCGCGATGGTAATAAGAAGCGCACACGGTTGATGGAACAAGTCGTGTGCTGACATCGCCGATTGCGGTGCACACGCCACGTACGCATCCGAGAATGCTTGCCCACGTTAATTACACCATCCGGGATTCGTGCCGCACTTCGAAACCGGAACCGTCAAATAATTTTGAGCTTCTTTCCTGTCACATTCCAAATTACTCCGATTCACACCGATATGTAAGTGCAAACCTGTTCACACCGATGAAAACCTAAACGTTTTCCCACTTCGCAGCTTATTACTAGGTTATAAATACCACCTACTCGAAAATGACTGCACATTCCTCCTCAATTCCTCATCAACAAACAAATAAGTCTTCATCCTTCCTTGCGTCTACCATGGCCCGTGGGCAGAGTTCTTCGTCGAGAAATGACCACGGAGCGGAGAGCGAAGCAGCAGAGATGTTCCGCCTTGCTGCGATATCAGCCAAGAGGTCCCGCCGCGCCGCCAAAGCAGCACTAAGGTCCCGCCACGCCGCCGAAGCAGCGGATTGGTCCGGCCATGCCACAGAAGCGGCACAGATGTCACGCCGCTCCGCAGAAGCAGCAGAGAGGTCCTGCCGCGTCGCAGCGGCCTGGATGGATCTATCGCGGGCACTCGAGGGCTCTCATAGGCGCATGCACGCTATGCTCAATAGACTGATGGACGATGACATCCCCTGCTAGGCGAAGTTGCAGAAGGAGAGCTATGCCATGTTGGATAAGTCCACCGGCGTCATCCGGAGGCTCCGCACCGAGCGCGACCTGCTGAGGGCGAAGCAGCACGAGGAGACAACTGCCGTGTTGGAGAAGACGGCCGTCATGGTCAGGAAACTTATGGACAAGAATGCTAATCTCTGCATCGAGCGTGACATGGAGGAATCCGTGGTCGCTCGCAAGCGATGGATTGAGGGCGTGAAGGAGATCAAGGTGGACGAAATGGCGAAGACGGCATAGTAGATCGAGGTGAAGTAGAGAGCAGCGACCCAGATCATTTTCCGTGTCTTCCTTCTTTTGCCCTTGTGTCTTTCTGGCATTGCTGCATGTGGCATCTTTAATTATCTTCCTGAATATGTAAGACAATTATTATTATCCATTGCCATCGTCTTCATATATATCACTCTTGCTAAGTCTCAGTCGATGCTCTGTCCTTGAGATCTTACATCAAGATCCGTGCAAAATTTTCTTTTCATATTTTCTTTTTTCTCTCATAAATCTCAGTCAACTGAGGCCTAGCCACGCCATTAAAACTGGGGCTCATGCGCCATTAATGGAGAAGTTGGGAGCAAGGTGGGCGGCGGATGGAGGTCAAAGGGCTCACCTCCCGATGAGCCTGCGCAGCAGTCTGCTCCACGCCTCCCGTCTACTCAAATAGCTACCCCACACATCGCCTCCTAGCCAATAAAAATGGGGACACATGGCGGCACATAAATGGTTAGTACAACGCCCATGGTTTGAATAGCACTTGTGTTTCTGATTGTAACGTGGTAATTCTTTGTTCCAAAATGACTTTGTTGGTTGTTAATATGTGCACCTTCAAAAAATTGGACAAATTTTTTACCACAGCATGTTGGTGCCATGTCTAGGCAACATGCCAAGTTTCATGATTTTCAGGCAAGTTTTGGATTTACAGGAATTTAAAAACCAAGTTTGTCAATGTTTTCGGCCGAGCCACGACGCTGAGATGTTTGGAATTCATTCCCATTTCTTGCATGGGACCTAAACATTCACCCAAGGACACATATACGATTTTTCAACCCATTTTGGTGCACTGGAGCATCTGACTGTAGTTCAAATTTGAATTATCCACATTAAATGCCTAGAAAACTCAATTAATGTATAAAAATGCCAAACAAACCCGGAATAATTCCAAATTTTAGCAAGACACTCCTATTGGACTTTGTTGCCTCTGTAAAAAAATCAAGGTAGGAAGAGGCAGCGTATGTCGTTTCGCCCACAAAGGTGACACATCCCCCCTATCGGAACCATGAGCCTTCTTGAGAGAAGCTCCAGTTTGTAAGAAGCTTATACCAAAACTTGTCTCAAATCGAACAAAAAATTTACCACAGCATGTTGGTGCCATGTCAAGACACCATGCCAAGTTCCATGATTTTTAGGCAATTTTTGGATTTACAGGAATTTAAAAACCAAGTTTTCTCAATGTTTTCGGCCGAGCCACGACGCCCAAATGTTTGAAATTCATTCCCATTTCTTGTATGGGGCCTAAACATTCACCCAAGGACACATATATGATTTTTCAACCCATTTTGGTGCACTGGAGCATGTGCATGTAGTTCAAATTTGAATTATGCACATTAAATGCCTAGAAACTCAATAAATGTATAAAAAAGGCCAAACAAACCTGGAATAATTCCAAATTTTAGCACGACACTCCTCTTGGTCTTTGTTGCCTCTGTAAAAAAAATCAATGCAGGAAGAGGCAGCGTGTGACACCCTGGTTTTTGCTCCCTGATTTCTTCCTTCGCGGGATTTGACTCCCGTCTTTTTTTTCGATGTTATCGGAATTTCTCTCGCTCTTGGGTATATGAAGATGGTCATTTAGCCTTGCCTTTCCTATCCAACCAGAGATTCTCTCTAGATCAACCTTGCCACCCAAGATATATTCTCAGGATTTTGCCGCCGAAACCCTACCTTCCGAGTTACCGGAAGGGAAACCCTAATTCCTGTAGTTACAAAGGAACCCCAATTTCCTTTGATCTGTTGCCTCCCATATTTTTCCCAGTGATCATCCTATCTCTGTAAACCCTGGATATGTAAAAATATTGCCAAGTCATTTGCAATATCTTTCATTTAAAATTAATTCCTTTTTCTACCAGTTAAAGGAATTCAATCCAGGAAAATATCTATCCATCTCCAAAGTACATGAAAACTTGTGGAGATATTCTTTGTCATCATATTGAGCTCCCATAAAAATATTGGCATAATTAAATAGGGGAAATTGCATTTTCCTATTTAAAGCCAATATTGGAACTTGGGCACTTTCCAAAGGAGCTACCATTTTGGTAGCCAGGAAAAATCCCAAATAATTTGTGGAGCATCTCCTATCCATATCTTCACCATTTCCATCAAAAACCCAAGTTCCACAGTTCAAAGTTTGAGAGCATCATCCAGTTCTTGTTTCTGGACCCATTTTGAGATTGTGAAGGAACTATACTTAATATTGCTCCATGATTCTTGAAATTAATCCAGGACCTCACATTCCCTATATAATGTGAGCATGCAAAAATTCATTTCATTTTGCCAAGCCAATTTCTCCCAAAAATTCCATCTGATTTCTGTTCAGAGAAAAGCACTGTGAAGGGAGTACCATGTAGGAGCATCCAAATGGTATGAAATTTTACCAGTGCCTTTATGCTCCTAAATCATCACTCTCCACCAAATTTGAGCCAAATTCAATAAGCCATTTGAGCACAGCTTCAAAGTCTAGTTTCTGGACCAAATTCTGCATTGTAAAGGAAGTATATGCAAACCAGGTCCAAATGGCCTCAAAGTTTGCCAGCACCTACACCTTTCCACCACATTTGGTTGTGATAAAGAACCAGCTCGAACCCTCCATCCATTTCTCCACAAGAATTAATCTCAGTTTCTGTTCAGAACCTGTGTAAGCTCAAATCAGTCAACTCTTGCCCCCATCTCCATCCAAAACCCACACAGATCAATTTATTGACCTCTGGTGCATCTGATTGACAAGGTGTCAGGGCCATTAAATGCCCTGGACACGCGGTGCCGGTGGTGACCACGTAGTGAGCACGTCCAAAATGGCGCTCTGCGCTCGGCCTGCTCCGTGCAGTCGCCTCTGGCCAGCTCTGGCTCATCCGGCCATGTCCATCGTCTCCGCGGCAAGCCGACCATCTGATATATGCCCTCAAGCATTGCTTCTATGTTATTCTTGTGTGTTTAATCAATGAACACGTTTATACTCGGGTGCATAGCGGTGAGCTGTATGTGACTCTGATGAACCCTTGCTTGCCTCTCTTTGGTGACGGCACCACGCCTGTGTTCTGAGCTGCTTCCGGCCGTCCGGGGTGGATGCCGACTTTATATTTCTCTTTTCAACAACTGTCCCATGTTCTGAGCTGCTTTTCGGCCGTCTCAGGAAGCTGTTGAGTTTCTTTTTGTAGCGGTGACCCCATGCTCTGAGCTGTTCTTCGGCCATCTTAGGGAACCACTACATTCTTTTCATCAACACCGTCTCATGCTCTGAGCTGCTTTTCATCCATCTTGAGCCGGGGTTGAGTTATTTCAGTAATGTCCCAGATCTGAGTTGTAAAAACCGTTCTGGTGGCTACTGGTTTATTTGCCGGTTTCTTGCAAGGGTTCGGACGATCCTAACCTACAGCTAAAGCTTGTAAAATGATAGACTTGCCATTTAAGTATTGTTTCACTAATGACTCATTGTGAAATTATGTGGAGGTAGGTTGTTATGTTTCCATAAATGTTATAATGCATTCTAACGGTTACTGCAATGATAAAGAATGTGACTTAACAACGACAACCTCCTCCGTCGGCTGGATCGTGTTATAGTGCCACCAAACCAAGCTCACCGGTGCAGCCACATTTGGCTTTATGGGGAGGCCCTAACTTGGTCTATTATCTTGCCTCTTATTGGTACCTCCAAAGAGGGAAGGCTATGCGTGCGTCCTACCCTGGCCCGATAGGCGACGATAACCTTGTGAGCCCAAGTTGTTTAGCCGGCGTCCCCGTTTGGGACAGTTTTGTTTGGCCACGACGGTGGCAGGTGTCAAGAGTGACACAGGGGCCACCCAGGACTTGACCCGAAAGGGGTATGATTGTCGGTCGGGCCGTAAGAGTGCCTGGCAATAGACAAGTTTTGTTGGAGCAGCACCGGTCCGCCCGAATGGGAACAGGTACTAAAGTACGAGGCCAGGAGCTCCATAGTGTGGGAAAAGTGTGCAACCTCTGCAGAGTGTAAAAATCTATTCGAATAGCCGCGTCCTCGGTCATGGGACACAGTTCATACTAGGTCACACTATTTGGTCTGTGTCGAGTCTGGAGGAACAAACCATATAAAGTTGTTGCTAATATTGAACCAGAGAAAGGTAAGAGTTGTCAGGTCTGTGGTGCTGATGTCCAACGATTGGAATGTAGCCAAGGAATGGCTATGAGAAAGGGTCGAATGACCGTAAGAACCTAGATCCAGAGGGTTCATGCGAATGAACTTGATCAATTGCATTTACTATTATGCTTTGCCTTATTGTCTTCATTTCAGTAGTTATATTGCTAAATAATGCTGCCATAACCTGATAACTAATATTGTTGAGATAACAAGTACATGCTTGAATGCCATGGACTGCCTTGCTTGATGTATATGTTATTTGGTTTGCTTGCGAGTACATTCAAAAGTACTCAGCGGCCTTCAACGTGGCCAGGTTCAGCTAAGGATCCGTCGAGGAGCGGGAGCATTTACGAGCTAGAAGAGTAACCCAGTCAGATCCCTATGGATTGGAGCCTCTTCAAGTCCGTGCTGCCTTAGTTAGAATTTTTCCGCTGCCCCAGCTTTGTAATCATGATGTATTTGTTCCAGCCACAATGGTTAATAAATATATTCTTATTATAGTTGTGCGTATGTTCATGATACTTGTTGTAAACGCGCACGCTAGAGTGATTTCCTAGGTTGGTGTGTGAGGCGACCGTCTGGCTACAGTGGTATTCAAGCGAGGCGCCACAACGGATGGTATCAGAGCAGTCAGGCTGACTGTAGGTTACCCTAGTCGGATTTCATTGTCTTTTGCTCAGTAGAAAGCCCAGATGGATTTCAGCCATCTTTACCAAACTGGCATGGCTACTATTGATCATAAGGCAATCCTGTAGGTTTTTCCCCGCATCAGACCCCAACTATCGTGGCCTCTGCCTCCGGTGGGAGATGTCCGCACCAGGCAATGACCCATGAGGCCTTAACCCCTAGGTAAACCAGATATCCCTACCTTGCTTGCTAGCCATGGCATTTCTCTCCTTAAATCTAGTTTCCTTTGGGAAACACTTATAAATTCCATCTCTTCCCGATAATCTGAGGATCGTTGACTAAGCCACTTTGGCTATGGTCATGCGTCGAGTTTGATGTTCCCTAAGGAAGTAGTAGGAGCTTGAACCCAATTGCTACCAGGAGCATTGTATGGTTTTGCATCTAAGTCATTAGAGGTGCATCGAGTGCTCTAGGCTAGTTATACTAGTGAACCTTTGGCCACATGTGTAAAGTCCGCAAAATTTGGTATTTTTGTTCTTGCTTCTTTTCTCGGTTCCGTTCTTCCGCTCCGACTGGATCCATCCGCACGAGCTGCATAAGAGGACTTGAACACAACTTGGATAATACCCAATAGTCCAAGTTTAGTCAGTTCAAGTCAACCACATGATATTCAGAACAGCAACACCGGATCTATCAAGAATGAAGGTTGGGTCAGAATCAGAATCTGCGTGCAACCGACAAGGCCAAACTATACCTAAGGGAGTTTGTCTCAAAACATATCACACCTAAGGAACAGTCAGATGAGCTATCAGGAATGGACACCAGCAAGGACAAATCATCCCATCCTCGACACAAGGATTATTTCAGCCAGTGGGGTGAACCTTGAGTCTCTTCTCAATGGACTCAAGAATCATTTATTACCCACAGAAGACATATTTCAAGAATGTGAACGTGCCGAGAGCAGCAACAAAACTCTGGTATGTTAGGATATTTTGGAGTTCACCAGTGCATACACAAAATTTTCGGGCACTGTGAACAAGGTTTGCGAGACATATGGATGAGTTCACGGCTGCCCAGAATCAATGAGAATTTCACATGCCTGGAAACTCAGCTAAACCGGATGAAATTATCCGCCAACCGCTTATTACCGGCAACATCTGGTATTCCGGATTAATTGTCAACATGAGGACTGCATCAGTTGTGCAACCTTTCCATCAACAAGGATCAGACCAGCAGAAGGACAAGCGGCGTGCATGACCAACGGAATATCTTCGGACAAGGTATGGCCTACACCAAGCTTTGGCTTCCCCATGGGTAAATTTTGGATACTTCGTAAGGAAGCCAGAACCGGACATAGGCCCGACTGCGTATCACAGTGCAAGACTTTTGGTACAAGAAACCCAGCTCTCCCCCGCAAGCTATCGAGAGGAGCTTACGACGCAAGACTCCCAATCTTCCTCGCCACGCTACTAGGAGGAAAATCTTCTGGGATATGGCACTCCAATTTCCCTCAGCCCGCTACCGTGGAAAGCTTCCAGGATAAGGCACTCAACCTTCCTCAGTATGCAACATGAGGAAAGCTTCTGGGGTACGATACCCAGCCTTCTTTGGCACGCTACCTTGGCAAAAGTTTCGAGCGTAAGGAATTCAACCTTCTTCAACACGCCATCATGCCCACAACAATCTTGTCAGAAGTACGAACTAGTCTGGATACATGTTTGCCTCAGAACACAATGATTATGAAAGGGTTTATCCTACACTTGCATATGTTGTGAGCATGCAGTCCAGTGGATCAATTCATACGAGCCATTCGTACACGGGAGTGACTGTGTTCAGAGAAACATTGGCCCCATACTGCAAAGACGGACATGAATACAGCAAACCCTACAAGATATGCGAGAGTAAGTCGTGAGTGGAAGCCAGACAAGCTGGACATGACCAAGGAGCCGTGTTGGCAGGTCATGACAAGTTCCCCAAAAGGAACCTGCAAGAACAATGAATCTTTGGATAGACCATCTTCGCGACGGTTAATAAAGCTTCATAGACAAGGTGATATTGCCAATCCTTGTCAGACTCTTGCATATACGGCCACAACAATGCAGCAAGCATGTTGTACCCCTCATGGGCATGGGCCATCAACCAAGATAAGAGGCTATGCTCCGAAAGATACACCGGATGCTAGCCATACTATGTTCAGCTCAGTAGTCATAACAAGGACTACAGAGGCTATATATGGTAGAGCCACCTCAGTAATTGACAAGGTTTGACTATCTGAATTCACATGGAAATAATACATTCAGATAGAATAGCTAAGAGCACATGCATGTCAGCATCAACAATTCGTAGACACTGTGATATCAGTGGAATAAGAGATTACTATCTATGATTACTCTGTGATCATGCCTGACATTTCAGTAGGGGACACAGCGGTAATAGTTCGGTCATGTTGTTCCTTGGATCGTGGATCACCTAAGGACAAAGTCAGAATGCATGAGACAGAAGGAAACATCGGTACGGAACCCAGAGGCAGACTGAGCCTTCTGACAAGATAGAAAGAAAGCCACCCCTAGTCACTCGAGGCCATACGAGCACATGAGCCCTGTACCCCGAAAGGATGTCTCGCCCTTGGCAGTCCGTGTACGAAGTATCGCAATAAAACCCGAAGCAGCTACTTCCAGGCAATGGAAACCGAGTTGTTTGTTGGTATTACCCGCTACCCCACCCAGCAACAGCACTACCAGGAGAAAAGGTACACCTAGCAGGAAAGAGAAGGATTCAAGGTAGCTGTGTGAAAGGACAACAACTGGACCATCAGAAGAGGCAGTTAAAATGGCCAGTGGACCAACGAAGACAAGACAGCTGATGGATCCAAGTTGCACACAGTTAAGTTCCCCTTCACCGGGAGGTAAGTCCAGAAATCTCGAGGACAAGATTTTCTTAAGGGGGGTAGGTTTGTGACACACTGGTTTTCGCTCCCCGATTTCCTCCTTCGCGGGATTTGACTCCCGTCTTTTTTTTCGATGTTATCGGAATTTCTCTCGCTCTTGGGTATATGAAGATGGTCATTTAGCCTTGCCTTTCCTATACAACCATAGATTCCCTCTAGATCAACCTTGCCACCCAAGATATATTCTCAGAATTTTGCCGCCGAAACCCTACCTTCCGAGTTACCGGAAGGGAAACCCTAATTCCTGCAGTTACAAAGGAACCCCAATTTCCTTTGATCTGTTGCCTCCCAAATTTTTCCCAGTGATCATCCTATCTCTGTAAACCCTGGATATGTAAAAATATTGCCAAGTCATTTGCAATATCTTTCATTTAAAATTAATTCCTTTTTTTGCCAGTTAAAGGAATTCAATCCAGGAAAATATCTATCCATCTCCAAAGTTCATGAAAACTTGTGGAGATATTGTTTGTGATCATATTGAGCTCCCATAAAAATATTGGGCATAATTAAATAGGGGAAATTGCATTTTCCTATTTAAAACCAATATTGCAACTTGGGCACTTTCCAAAGGAGCTACCATTTTGGTAGCTAGGAAAAATCCCAAATAATTTGTGGAGCTTCTCCTATCCATATCTTCACCATTTCCATCAAAAACCCAAGTTCCACAGTTCAAAGTTTGAGAGCATCATCCAGTTCTTGTTTCTGGACCCATTTTGAGATTGTGAAGCAACTATACTTAATATTGCTCCATGATTCTTGAAATTAATCTAGAACCTCACATTCCCTATATAATGTGACCATGCAACAATTCATATCATTTTGCCAAGCCAATTTCTCCCAAAAATTCCATCTGATTTCTGTCCAGAGAAAAGCACTGTGAAGGGAGTACCATATAGGAGCATCCAAATGGTTTGAAATTTTACCAGTGCCTTTATGCTCCTAAATCATCACTCTCCACCATATTTGAGCCAAATTCATTAATCCATTTGAGCACAGCTTCAAAGTCTAGTTTCTGGACCAAATTCTGCATTGTAAAGGAAGTATATGCAAACCAGGTCCAAATGGCCTCAAAGTTTGCCAGCACCTACACCTTTCCACCACATTTCATTGTGACAAAGAACCAGCTCGAACCCTCCATCCATTTATCCACAAGAATTCATCTCAGTTTCTATTCAGAACCTGTGTAAGCTCAAATCAGTCAACTCTTGCCCCCATCTCCATCCAAAACCCACACAGATCAATTCACTGACCTCTGGTGCATCTAATTGACAAGGTCTCAGGGCCATTAAATGCCCTGGACATGCGGTGCCGGTGGTGACCGTGCAGTGAGCACGTCCAAAATGGCGCTCTGCGCTCGGCCTGCTACATGCAGTCGCCTCTGGCCAGCTCTGGCTCGTCTGGCATGTCCATCGTCTCCGCGGCGTCCACGCGCCCCTCTCTAGACCCTTCTCCCCTCCGGATTCCTCCTCCTCGCACCACGGCAGCCGCCGCCGCGGCACTGTTTTCCCCGTGACCCACTATCGTCTTCCCCTTTGCTATGTTCTTCCTTCCCGGGGCTTCTCAAGCATGCCAGCAGGGCTCCGCTACTCGCCCGTGCAGCTAGCCGACGCCGGTAAGCCGCCAGCCGCGTGGCTTGCGAGCTCCAGTACCCGGCCAGCTCACCCCGGCGCCGTTCTTATCCCCTCGCCGTGGCTTAGCTATAAATAGCCATGCCCGGGCTCCGCTGAGCACTCCAAGCTCCTTTCCTCCCTCTCAGCTCCCTCCTGGCCAAATCTCTCGCCCTCTCCCGCTCCATTTGCTCCGCCTGGTCTCCATGATCTCCGCCTTGGCCTTGGTCGATTCGAGCGCTTCCACCCTCCCTCACTCCACCTCGCCACACCAACCAACCACCACCACCACAGCGACTCCTCGCCCTCCATCTTGGCCCAGGATTGGTCGTAGCCCCGAGCCCTGAGCTCACCGCAACCATTGTCCGCCCCCACCTACCGTCTGGCCGCCACGATCCACCTCCGCCTCCGCCGCGGGTACGTGCAGGCGCGACACTCACCGCCGCGTCCATCCCCACTGTTCCCGCAGTCCCTCGACCACCGGAGTGGCCGGATCTAGGGCGACCAGAGCTCTCTGTGCTCACTGACGGGAGAAAGAAGAAGGAGAGGTGAGGAGGAGAGAGAGAAGCCCGGCGGGACCCACCTGTCGGTGACCAAAGGGGTGGCCCCGCCCGCCAGCTCGGATTAAGTGGAAGCTGCTTCTGCAGAAGCCGTCTCCCTGCGCTGATAGCGTATTTTCCCAAATATGCCTTCTGCTCTCTGCTCGGCGCCGAACTAGTTAAACTGCGGGCGTTCACTGGTTAAGAGCAAAAATGAACAGATTATGTTTGTTTTCTGCCTAACGAATGAACGGCCACAACTTTTTAACCATGACTCCGAATCAGGTGATTCCAAAGCCCACATTCTCCGTTTGTCGAGCCCGTTCCGACGATATCACTTTCACCATGAGTACACATTCTGAAAATGACCATATTACCCCTGTCCTATATTCAGCTCCTTCGAGGGAGAAACCTTTCCGGCGAATCCTTTCGCGAGAAGATCGCACCTCCCTCCGGTGAATCCATCGACCCTAGGCAAGCCGACCATCTGATATATGTCCTCAAGCATTGCTTCTGTGTTATTATTGTGCGTTTAATTAATGAACACGTTTATACTCGGGTGCATAGCGGTGAGTTGTATGTGACTCTGATGAACCCTTGCTTGCCTCTCTTTGGTGACGGCACCACACCTATGTTCTGAGCTGCTTCCGGCTGTCCAGGATGGATGCCGACTTTATATTTCTCTTTTCAACAACTGTCCCGTGTTCTGAGCTGTTTTTCGGCCGTCTCGGGCAGCTGTTGAGTTTCCTTTTGTAGCGGTGACCCCATGCTCTGAGTTGTTCTTCGACCGTCTTAGGGAACCCCTACATTCTTTTCATCAACACCGTCTCATGCTCTGAGCTGCTTTTCAGCCGTCTTGAGCCAGGGTTGAGTTATTTCAGTAATGTCCCAAATCTGAGTTGTAAAGACCGTTCTGGTGGCTACTGGTTTATTTGTCGGTTTCATGGAAGGGTTTGGACGATCGTAACCTACATCTAAAGCTTGTAAAATGATAGACTTGCCATTTAAGTATTGTTTCACTAATCACTACTAGGGAAAACCCTAGCAGTAGCGCGCGTATGTGGCCTATCAGTAGCGCGGGGACCAGCGCTACTGCTTGGGCGCTACAGCTAATGTTTAGCAGTAGCGCCGATTGTACCCCCGCTACTGCTAACAAACCTAGCAGTAGCGTTGGCTCGACCGGCGCTACTGCTAACACTACATAGCAGTAGCGCCTGTACAACCAGCGCTACTGCTAAATTTTTCCTTTTTTTTGTTTCTTCTACGTATTTGCACTGTGTTTGTACAAGTTTTATACAGTAGTATCATCACATTATTTTATGATCATGATTAGTTATTATATCAGTGGGTGAAAGAGACGTGGATTAGATTCAAGTGGAGGCAACATGGCGCAGATCCAAAGTACTACTAATCAAAATGACTTTGTTTGGATTAGTAGTACTTTGGATCTGCGCCATGTTGCCTCCACTTGAATCTAATCCACGTTTCTTTAACCCACTGATATAATAGCTCATCATGCTCATAATGATATAACAACTCAGCATCATCATCATAATAATAATTCATCATCACTATCATAATAACACAAGTCATACTCATCATTATCGTAGTTAGCTAACAACTTCTACTCGTTATCACTATCATAACCAACCCTAGTTAATTGTTCTTAGCACATGATCATGAGTATTAGCTAGGACCTACTATGCTCTCTAAGGTAAAATAGCATAAAACAGCATAGGCCCTGACTCTCCATTATGAAGAATGGAGATTATCCTATCTCCAATTCGTGCGCTTCGCACAATGTTTCTTCCAAGTAGCTCCCTATGATTATTCATAACTTTTTTCCATTCTTTGATTGTGATGTCTTCATCGGTTTGAGAAATCTTGTATGAACAGCGGTGAACCCTAGGCGAACTTGGCCCTAATCTAATAACATCAATGCAACCTTTCGTAAACATCAGATGAGGCACACAATCCTTCGGGACTTTCTGTTGAAGAACATAATAATAACTTAGTTAGCAATGTAGTTTAGCTTTAGAAGAATGTATGCAAAAGATGCACTGATGTCGTAATAGTACAAAATCTTACCATGCCATCTCCATGGATGTTACCGTAGTTCAACACGTGCACTTTGATTAGTAGATGGCAGCAGATGGAGGGGGAGGAACGAGGGAGGAGGAGGATGGGGGAGGGGCGGCGGATGGAGGTGGGTGGCGGCTGGAGCGGGAGGAGGGAGGAGGGAGGAGCAAGGGAGGGAGGAAGGAGCTACCTCGGTGGAGGAGGAGCGGGAGCGTCGGCGGCGGCGGGCGACGGCGGCGAGGAGAGGAGAGCGCAAGAGAGTGAGGAGTGAGAGTGATGAGAGAGAGGAACAGACGGCCATGGGATAAGATGAGCTTAGTAGTAGCGCGGGTAGAGGGTCAGCGCTACTGCTAAACCCAATACCTGTAGCGCGGGTAGAGGGTCAGCGCTACTGCTAAGCCCAATACCTGTAGCGCGGGTCATAGGTCACACGCTGCTGCTAAATGGGGTGGTAGCCCAATTTTCTTTTCTTTTTCTGTTTCATTTTCATTTTCTTTTTAACAATGTAATTTTCTTTTTAACACAACCCAATTTTCTTTTCTTTTTTTGTTTCATTTTCATTTTCTTTTTAACAATGTAATTTTCTTTTTAACACAACCCAATTTGAAGCATGTCAAAAAAACATCATAAAATACATCAGTCATCAATGATATTTTTGTGTAGAATCTAAATTGTCAGTATGAATCTTCACCTGTGCTGAATCTTCACCTGTAGGCACAGGTGAAGATTCATATTGCCACAGATCCTACACATAGAGTACAATGAAGACCAATTGCTTGTGATAGTTGGAGAATTAACATATTTAAGGTGGTAAAAACCCTATTCGTGGAGCGAGGTGGGACTAAACTTATCAGTAGCGCGGCTCGTGTAAAACGCGCTACAACTATATAGTTAGTTGTAGCGCGGGTTGTATCCCCACGCGGCTACAAAGGCTCCACCCGGGGGACACCACGGGCTTGGTTAGCAGCAGCGCCTGTTTGGCCCCACGCGCTACTGCTAATGTTATAGCAGCAGCGCGTTGTTGAAGCACGCGCTACTGTTAAATAGCACTAGCGCTTGTCCATGACCCGCGCTACTATTAATCCTCCACCTATAAGCTTTTCCCTAGTAGTGAATGACTCATTGTGATATTATGTGGAGGTAGGTTGTTATGTTTCCATAAATGTTATAATGCATTGTTAAGGTTACTTCAATGATAAAGAATGTGACTTAATAACGACAACCTCCTCCGTCGGCTGGATCGAGTCATAGTGCCACCGAACCAAGCTCACCAGTACATCCACATTTGGCTTTATGGGGAGGCCCTAACTTGGTCTATTGTCTTGCCTCTTATTGGTACCTCCAAAGAGGGAAGGTTATGCGTGCGTGCTACCGTGGCCCGGTAGGCGACGAGAACCTTGTGAGCCCATGTTGTTTAGCCGGCGTCCCCGTTTGGGACAGTTTTGTTTGGCCACGATGGTGGCAGGTGTCAAGAGTGACACAGGGGCCACCCAGGACATGACCCGGAAGGGGTATGATTGTCGGTGGGGCCGTAACAGTGCCTAGCAATAGACAAGATTTGTTGGAGCAGCACCGGTCCACCCGAATGGGAACAGGTACTAAAGTATGAGGCCAGGAGCTCCATAGTGTGGGAAAAGTGCGCAACCTCTGCAGAGTGTAAAAATCTATTCGAATAGCCGCATCCTCGGTCATGGGACACAGTTCGTACTAGGTCACACTATTTGGTCTGTGTCGAGTCTGGAGGAACAAACCATATAAAGTTGTTGCTAATATTGAACCAGAGAAAGGTAAGAGTTGTCAGATCTGTGGTGCTGATGTCCAACGATTGGAATGTAGCCAAGGGATGGCTATGAGAAAGGGTCGAATGACCGTAAGAACCTGGATCCAGAGGGATCATGCGAATGAACTTGATCAATTGCATTTACTGTTATGCTTTGCCTTATTGTGTTCATTTCAGAAGTTATATTGCTAAATAATGCTGCCATAACCTGATAACTAATATTGTTGAGATAACAAGTACATGCTTGAATGCCATGGACTGCCTTGCTTGGTGTATATGTTATTTGGTTTGCTTGCGAGTACATTCAAAAGTACTCAGCGGCCTTCAACGTGGCCAGGTTCAGCTAAGGATCCGTCGAGGAGTGGGAGCGTTCGCGAGCTAGAAGAGTAACCCAGTCAGATCCCTTTGGATTGGAGCCTCTCCAAGTCCGTGCTGCCTTAGTTAGAATTTTTCCGCTGCCCCAGCTTTGTAACCATGATGTATTTGTTCCACCCACAATGGTTAATAAATATATTCTTATTACAGTTTTGCCTATGTTCATGATACTTGTTGTAAACACGCATGCCAGAGTGATTTCCTGGGCTGGTGTGTGCGGCGACCGTCTAGCTAGAGAGGTATTCAGGAGGGGCGCCACACAGCGTATGTCGTTTCGCCCACAAAGGTGACACATCCACTATCAGAACCATGAGCCTTCTTGAGAGAAGCTCCGGTTTGTAAGAAGCTTATACCAAAACTTGTCTCAAATCGAACAAAAAATTTACCAAAGTGTGTTGGTACCATGTCAAGACACCAGGCCAAGTTCCGTGATTTTTAGGCAATTTTTGGATATACTGGAATTTGAAAACCAAGTTTCTCAATGTTTTCGGCTGAGCCATGACGCCCAGATGTTTGAAATTCACTCCCATTTCTTGTATGGGACCTAAACATTCAACCAAGGACACATATACGATTTTTCAACCCATTTTAGTGCACTGGAGCATGTGCCTGTAGTTCAAATGTGAATTATGCACATTAAATGCCTAGAAAACTCAATTAATGTATAAAAAATGCCAAACGAACCCAGAATAATTCCAAATTTTAGCACGACACTCCTATAGTTGCATGTTCACTGCAGATAAATGTTCTAGCAATTCAAACAACGAACTTTCCTGCCGTAACCCCATTTTGTCTTTCAAATCAAAATAAAAAAATCAATTACACCACAAACAGTTTGTTAGCAACAATTGTGTGCAATGCAGTATAAAATATCTTGGGGCTCCCTCATGTATGGCTTACGTGGGAAGGTTCGTCGCCTACAGTCCACCGACCACGCGTCAACCACACTTGCGCGCCAGTTTTTCACTGCACCGTTCGTAAATTTTCGGCAACCGCGGAAATATCAAGGTCCCCTCCCCCCCACCAAAAGCCACATTTGCACTGTTTCCTCCTTCCTTTCCAAGTTCAAACCTTCACTGCTTGCTTTGCAGCACCGCCTCCTCGCTGGTGGCGCTCCTTCCCGCTGCGCGGCCTCGTCCATATAGTCAGGTAATCCACACCCCACCCCCATCCTCCTCCTCCTTCTCCATCCCACAAGCCTCGACCGCCGGCGAGAAATCTTCCACCCAAATCACTGCCCCATCCTCCAATTAAGCGCCGCCCATAGCCATGGTTCACGCATTATAGCCAGGAGCTCAAGGAGCATCCGGCACCAGTGAAGCAAATCGCGGCCGCACGCGGGGATGAGGTCGCGATGGTTGCCATGCGTGCTGACCGCCAGATCTTGTAGGAGCACCTCACCATCGAGGCCACCGTCGACCCCTCCCGCGCGGACGCCGCCACGCGGTTGGCTGCTTTAAACGACAGTTCGTGGTGTTTTCTAAAGGCCGCCTCTGGTGCCTTCTAGTGAATTGTCCTCTGTTATGTTAATATGCAATCTGATCTTCTGAAATGTGATGTTCAGTTAACAGTTTGGTTCATTTGTTGTGATGTTCAGCTAACTGTTTGGTTCAATTCTGAAATGTGATTTCCAATTCATGTGGGTACAAAAAAAAAATTATGCATGTGAGGAATAATATCGAATTTGGATGTACTCTATACATGAGAAACATACACAAATGCTATATTTCCTAGTAGTTCTTAAGCACGCTAGGCTTGGTTAACTGTATGATCTTCTAGTTTATGTTCTATTCTGCAATGTGGTTCTCAGTTAACTGCTTGCTTCATTTGTTGTGGTGTCCAGTTAACTTTTTGGCACAATTCTGTAGTGTGATGTTCATTTGTTGTGGGTACAAGTTTTCATTAATATATTCTACTGATAGTATGCCAACTCTCACTTAAACTGATCAATATCTGCCTTATATGTGTTGTAGGGAAACAATGGGAGGCACTGAGGTTTACCATCGAGGTTTGCACATGCATGGTCCTTTGGCTAATAGCACATTATTGTGCAATTGCAGGAACCATTCTAATATTTAGGATTTTAACAATTTGGTCTTGCACATGTAGGTCCTACTGTCAGAGGTTTAGACCCACTGTTCGATCCATTTTGCATATGGGGAAATGAGATGGACATGAATATCAGTCAAGTCAAGAAACTCAGAAAGATTGTTAGGATAAAGAAACTAGCGTTGAATAATAACCAGATCTTTGTTTGCACAATGAAGAAGACATCAGTCAACTATAGGATGGTACTAACTCTTTTACCTTGTGTTTTTTCCTATGCGCCATTTCAAAATTTAGAACAGATATTTATGCATATCTTTGTTTTCAGTCCTTTCCAAAGCAGTTCACCGATGATTACCTCTCAAACCACCTCCATGGTCAAGAGGCGAGGAAGGTACTCATTCAACACCCACGGTACAATATTGAAGTCTCCCTCATGAGGACGAAGGTTGGGCGAGCAATCATCCGCAGCCACTGGCGTAAAGTTGCAAGGACATTCAACATCATTGAAGGCTCAATATTCGCCTTCAGATTCAGCAGTTTTCCAGATGAGATTCATCTCTCTATATACCATATATGATGCTACTTTCCAAAGGTTTTAGATGTTGCATGTGAAACTTCGTGCTGTTGTGTAATTGCGTAGCTAGATATATACCTATATGGTGTAACTGAGTGCTGAAGCTATGTGATGTTGTACTCTGATGTAATTCAGCTATGAAATCCTGGTTGTTGTAATACGGCTATGAAACATATGGTGTGTTTGATATGAAATGTCAATTTCATAACTAAATGCATTATCAATAATAGGCCAATTAGGCTGCTTATTGGGTTTTTGAATTACAGACGGTTTGTCACACAACACCGTGGGCGATGACCTCAAACAACGCACACAGTTTCTAGAAAGTAGCCGTGTTGGATCAATGAACAATCACACAAGCCTTCCGCCCGACAAATGTTTGCGTTAGGCCACCTTGCACAAACATTTCCACATAAAAACTGTGTGTGATGTACATATGAACGGAAACGTTTTTCTGAGATTCACTATGTGGGATGAACATACGAACAGAAACGATTGGGCCAGTATAATTGTCTGCGATGGCTCGCCCGATCGCACATGAGCTATTTTTGCCCCGCGTGTGTGACCGGAGGCCCTATCGCCGACGGTTTCTGGGTCATGTGGGAAGGACCCCCCTATCGCACACACAGGCAAGGCGACGGTTTAAAACTGCGTCGTGGAAAGGGGTTAAAAACCGTTTCTATAGCAGCTCGTTGTACCAGTGGCCGCCACCACGAGCTCGATTCTGGCGAGCTCAGTCCACCCCAGCTCCTCCCGCTTGAACAGCCAGATGCATGCAAGCTTCAGCTTCACGCAGAACACCCCCGCGCGGCAAATGGTCACCGGATGAGGAATTCCGGTGAGCCTCCGTCGTGTACCGTGGTCACCGGCGTTAAGCCGCCGATGTGGCACACTGAGTTAGCACTAATTAATCCCCCCTCTCACTGACAGTGGGCCCCATGCCCTGCTAACATTTTAGTTAGGGTTAATTTTAGCACTAATTAACACTGTTAATTACTGACATGCGGGACCCACACATCTGGTTTGACCTGGAGCGGCCCTGTTGACTGGCTGACGTCACCCTGACGCAATGCTGACGCAGTAAAGCTTTTCTGGGATTTTAAATAAATCAGAAATGGTTTATTTATTTCAGGAAATGTTTAAAACTTCTAAAATTCATATAAAATCTATAACTCAGATGAAAATAATTTATATATAAAAAATGATCAGAAAAATATGAACAATTTGTTTATGGCATTTTCATGCATGTTTGAAAAACGTAAAGTTGCTGTATAAGACAATTTGAATAAATAATGGCATTTCAAATGTCTTATGTGGAGTTTGAATTTGAACCTTTGGTTCAAACCAACTTCATTTAAATTGTTTTTAGTTGCATTAGCCCAAATCACAGCATGTTGCCATGTCATGACCATGCATCATATTGTTGCATCGCATTGATTGTGTTCCTTCTTTGTTTGTCGGTGATTGTTCCTCCTCGGTAGTCGACGTTTCCAACGTAGTGACCGTTGACACTGATGAAGTGCAGTATCATCTGCAGAAGTGCCAGGCAAGCAAACCCCCTTGAGCATTCCGATACAATTCCACTCTCTCGCTCCTGATCTCTTTTATTGCATTAGGACAACAACGATTCAACTGTTACTTGTTGCGGTAGTTGAACCCATTCCTCTGCATGACCTGTCTTTGTCATAGTAAATAGTAAAACCTACTAGCATGAGTAGGAATTGCTTGAGCCATGTTGTGACTACTCATACATGCTTGCTCGTTACGCTTGCTATGCTTAGAGTCGTGTCGGGTCTGATCCATCTGGGCGATGAATTGGAATGGTTGTGCTCACATCCTACTGTGTGAGAGCTTAGTGTGTGAACCCGATTTGGTAAAGGTAGCGATGAGAGGCCATGTAGGAGTGCATGGTGGATTGTCTCATTGGACCCATCCTTAATAACTAAGTTATGTGTATGTGATCCAACACTAGCTACTACAACACATTGGGCTCCGGGCGCTCCAAGCTCTCTCGACTTATTAATCGCCTTGATCTCTGTCCAGGAGTTGCAACTAGTTTCTGGTTTTCGTAGGATGCTGGGGGCCGTGCGTAGCGCTGACCTTAGGGGTGGGCTATGGCACGATAGGCATGTGGCACAGTGTTGAAAGCACATTTGCTCCCTTGGTGGTTTTGGTAATTCATAACAACATATATCTCATTGAACTAATGTCCATTCAAGTTAAAGATTTCAGGATGTTCAATGATTGGCATGGCATGGACTAGAGATGTGGACCCCTCAAAATGCTAAGGACAAGGATTGGCAAAAGATCAAGACTCTACATTTTTGGTTTAGTGATCCAAGATCACATTGAGTCCACAGGAAAGCCAATACTATTAAAAGGGGATGAGGTGTTGCTTAATGGTCTTTTTGCTCAAGTGCTTAGTGACAGTACTCCTAAACCCTCAACACTCTCTCTACCCAAATATGTCCTAAACCTACATTCCAACTCGGCCCCACCCAAATTTCCTATCCGGAGCCACCGAGTTCATCTAGACTTAGCCATTGCCAAAACCCTAACAAATCAGATCCACCGAAATGGATCTCAGTCCCACCGAGATGGCCTTGCCAACTCTCTGTAATCGTTTGCACTCACTTCGGTCTCACCGAGTTTTGCAAATCGGTCTCACCAAGATGGCTTGCCAACTCTCTATTGCCTTATTGCTTCACTTCGGTCCTACTGAGTTGATGCAATCGGTGCCACCGAGATGAGGTTTGCCCTAGCCATTGCACTTCGGTCCATCCGAGTTGTTCCTATCGGTCCCACCGAGATTCCTAAAGTTCATATCTTTTACACAGTTCGGTGCTACCGAGATTATTGTTTCGGTGCCACCGAGTTGGGTCAAAAGTGTGTAACGGTTGGATTTTGTGTGGAGGCTATATATACCCCGCCACCACTTCCTTCTCAGTAAGGAGAGCCATCAGAATGTGCCTACACTTCCACCATACATTTTCTGAGAGAGAACCACCTACTCATGTGTTGAGATCAAGATATTCCATTCCTACCATTTGAACCTTGATCTCTAGCCTTTCCCAAGTTGCTTTCCACTCAAATCCTTCTTCCACCATAGCCAAATCTGTGAGGAGTTGTTTGAATGCTGGGAAGACTATCATTTGAAGCACAAGAGCAAGGAGTTCATCAACAACACACCGTCTATTACCTTTTGGAGAGTGGTGTCTCCTAGATTGGTTAGGTGTCACTTGGGAGCCTCCGACATGATGTGGAGTTGAACCAAGGAGTTTGTAAGGGCAAGGAGATCGCCTACTTCGTGAAGATCTACCCCGAGTGAGGCTAGTCCTTAGTGGACGTAAGCCATGGTGGAATAGACAAGGTTGCTTCTTCGTGGACCCTTCGTGGGTGGAGCCCTCCGTGGACTCACGCAACCGTTACCCTTCGTGGGTTGAAGTCTCCATCAACGTGGACGTATGATAGCACCACCTATCGGAACCACGCCAAAAACCACCATGTCTTCATTGCGTTTGAAATCTCCGATCCCCTCCTTTACTTACATATGCAATTGCTTACTTTCCGCTGCTATACTCTTAGAATTGCATGTGTAGGGTGATGCTTGACATGTATTGTTGCTAAAATCTGCCTACAACTAAAATTGGGAAAAGATTAGGTTTTTAATTGGTCAAGTAGTCTAATCACCCCCCCTCTAGACATACTTTCGATCCTACAAGTGGTATCAGAGCTTTGGTCTCAGTAAGCCTTGATTTCCATTGCCTTGGTGATCATAGGCTTGGTTTCACAACCTAGGAGAGTATGGCGTCTAGTGAGGGTAACTATCACCGTAGAGGTCCATATTTTGATAGTACAAACTTTGCTAGTTGGAAACATAAGATGAAAATGCATATTCTTGGTCATAACCCCGCCGTTTGGGCTGTTGTTCGTGTTGGCTTGCAAGGTGATTTCTTTGAGGATGGCAAGGAACCGGATCGTGAAGCAACCCCGGAAGAATTGAAGATGTTGCAATACAATGCTCAAGCTTGTGACATTCTGTTCAACGGTTTGTGTCCCGAGGAATTCAACAAAATCAGCCGCCTTGAGAATGCAAAGGAAATTTGGGATACTTTGGTTGATATGCATGAGGGTACCGAGTCCGTCAAGGAATCTAAGTTGGATGTGCTTCAAAGTCAACTTGACAAGTTCAAGATGAAGGATGGTGAAGGAGTCGCTGAGATGTACTCTAGGCTTGCTCTCATCACAAATGAGATTGCCGGCTTAGGAAGTGAAGAGATGACCGACAAATTCATCATCAAGAAGATACTTAGAGCTTTGGATGGAAAATATGATACCGTTTGCACATTGATCCAAATGATGCCAAATTACAAAGATCTCAAGCCCACGGAAGTCATTGGAAGGATTGCTGCTCATGAAATGCCACTCAAGGACAAAGAGGCGCTACACAACAAATGAAGTGGTGCTTACAAAGCCTCAACCGATGCTCCCACAACTTCATGTGACAAGCTAGTATCCAATGAAGAGACAAGCCTAATGGTGAAAAGATTCAACAAGTTCTACAAGAACAAAGTGAAAGAAAGAAGATCTAGCTCAAGACACTATGAGAGAAGATCATCAAGTCGTGACCGTAATTGCTACAATTGTGGAAAGCCCAGACACTATTCCAATGAGTGTACGACTCCCTACAAGAAAAGAGACGAATCACCAAGAGGAAGACATAGAAGAGATGAATCACCTCATAAGGAGAGAAGGAGTAGAGATGATCATTATGAACGAAGACACTCTCGAAGAAGCAAGGATTCGGAGAGGAAGGACAAGTCATCCAAGAACTACACAAGAAGAAGACATCAAGCGCATGTTGGTGAATGGGTTTCCGGCTCCGACTCCGACAACCACTCCGAGAGAAGTTATCACTCCAACTCCAACTATAGTCAAGATGAAGGTGTTGCTGGACTTGCTCTTGTGTCATCCAACTCCTATGATCTATTTGACTCACCAAATTAAGGAATTGGAAGATGCTTCATGGCAAAAATCCCCAAGGTATCACACCCCGAGTATCTTGATTTCAATAGTGATGAAGATGATTTGCTTGGTGATGATGATTTACTTGTTGATAAGGCTAGTGATGTGAACTATAATGAAAATGCTAGTAGTTATGATAGTCAAGAGGAAACGAGTGACAATGCTATGAAGGAGATTGAGCGTCTAACTAAAGAACTAAATGCTCTTAAGTTAGCTCATGAAACAACTCAAGAGGATCATAGAGAACTTCTAAGAACTCATGAGAAGCTACGCTTCGAGAAGCTAAATTTAGAGCAAGAGCATGAGTTTCTTAAAGCTATCAATGACGATCTTCGAAAGAAGAGTTCTTCATATCTTGCCAAGCGTTTACTCTTGTCTACCTTTATGCCACAAGTTAAATCTAAGCAAACTAGCAACAAGGCTAAAAAGGGTTCTACCTCTAGTTGTAACAATAACAATGCTAAATCCAATGTTGTTGCTTCTAGTAGTTCTATTGTTTCCACTAATGATTCTCTTAGCCAAGTTACACTTGAGCAAAAAAATATGCTATTGAAAGGAATTATAGAAAAAGGTGTCTACAAGAGCCTTGCCGGGAGTAAGCAATTTGAGGAAATTGTACGCAAGCAAGGAAGGCACCGTAAGAACCAAGGTGTTGGTTTTGAATGAAAGTTCAATGCCAATGGAGTTGAGTGGGAAGAAGATCAATACCCCAAGATGAAGTTTGTTCCTCAACAAGAGAAGTATGATCCTACTTCCTTCAAGGGGACACAAACTCAAGAAGATCTTCCACCACAAGACCACAAGCTAAAAGGCAAGGACAAGCTTCAAGAAGAGATTGATTCATTTGAAGAAGCTCCTCAAGCCATGGTCAAGTGGGTTCCCAAGACTTCATCAAGTTCTACTTCATCAAGTGCTACTACAACTCCAAGGATTCCCATCAAGTTGATGTGGGTCCAAAAGAAGAACTAGAGAGTTCTTGAGGGTGACTCCGCCAACAAACTTCACTCGTGTTCTTTATGGCAAGAACTTGTGCAACCAACTTTCACATTTTGCACTAGTTCATGGAGTCACAAACCCTCTTGTTGGTAAGGCAAGGGACAAGGTAATCAATGCATTCATGGACATCATCATATGTGTATTTCACTCTATGTCTATGGATATCCTTGTGTGTTCCTTGTGTGGGACTAACCCATGTAGGTATTGAAAGCACAAAACTCCAAAGGATTGCTCCCAACTCTTGATGGTCTACATCAACTTTGAGCATCCACATCTTCAACATCTACATGAAGTCATAATCGACAAAACCCAAGGTTAGTTCATCCCTCTTAGGGGGGATATCACATCTAGGGGGAGCTTTGCTCTAAACAATTGAGCTAAAGCAACTCTAATGGTGTGAACACATTAAAGCTTTATGTAAAAGTGGTAACCCCACTTGTGCTTAAACGATGAGTATGACCTATGATCAAATGTTCTCATTTGGCTCCTAAGTCAATATACTCATATATAGATGACCTAGTCATCGCCATTGCTTGATAGATGCTAGAATTGGTTGTGCATGTTTGACACATATTTCATTTGCTATCTTATTGAGTGAGCATGTTGGTTTGCATGATTTCATCATTCGAGGACATCCATTTGTTGTTTTGATTGTCTTGGTTTTTCTGGCCAAGTGGATGTACAAGAATGCCTAAGTACCTTCTCTAGCTATCTATGTTGTCTTGTCCCAAATTCTATTCTTGCTGCATCACAAAAATTGAACAAGTCAATTCCGGACCCTCCTGGTGAGGAGCACTCGGAGCCACCGATCTGAAAGGGTTGAACCTCCAACACCTTCTAAATGATTTCAGCCGAACCAGCTAACTCAAACTCGGTCCAACCGAAATCACTTAGATTGATCTAGGTTTTCCATCTCGGTGCTACCGAATTGAACCATTTCGGCGCCACCGATGTGCTAAACTGCGTGCAGTTACACATATCGGTGCCACCGAGTTGTTCAACTCGGCGCCACTGACAGCGTACGGGTATATATATCGCGCGGACCGAACGGTTGAAAGTTCTCGACCCCACTCGTTCCCGCACCCGGTTGCTGCCGTCGCCCTTCGTCTTCGGACTTCGCCGTCGTCTCCAGCGCGCCCTCACCGCCGGATTCCGTCGCCGTCAACGTCAATCTTCACCGCCGTTGCCGCCGTAGAGAACCTCCACCAAGTTAGGGTGAGATTCGATCCCTCTCGTGCTCCCATTTCCGATGCAATGCACGATTGGACTACTTGAATTCTTGCCACGGATTGAGAACCCCTGATACACTGCAAATTCCGTAGATTAGATGTGAGTAAAAATTTTAGGTTTAAGTTTCCGCCGAATGCATCTCGGACCGACCGATTCGAAATTTTCGGTCCTACCGATTTGGCCTCTGGCCATAGCACTAGTACGTCTCGGTGCCACCGAGTTGTATGTATCGGTGAGACCGAAAGTAAAGTCTCAGTGAAACCCTAGCATCTCGGAGCCACCGAACCCCATATCGGTCTGACCGAAATGGCGTGTAAGGTTTCTGTAGTGTGCTTCGGTATCACCGAGATTATCAACTCGGTCCATCCAAAATGCATCCTGTGAAAACTTGAAACTAAGAGTTAAGCTCAATTTTTATGAAAAACTTCTGCTTTTTGTGATGACTCATCTACTCTGCCTATACCCATCTATTCACAGGGTCAGCTCAGCAGATGTCAGATTCTAGCGACAGCCAGAACAGGTCTGAACAGCATGCAGAACTAAGTGAAGGGTCAAGCCCTGCTGAGAGTTTCTATGAGGGAGAGAGGAGCTCTCCAGATCTTCCTAAGGCAGCCACTAGAACAAGGAAGAAGAAAACCTCAGACAGTGAGGATGAAGATTTTGTTGCTAGTGAAGCAGCAACCAAGAAGAAGAGAGTCGTGCTAGCTAAGGAGTATAGCACCAAGCCCACTTCTGCCAAAGAGAGGACAGCTGTGAGGAAAGTTCCAAAGCAGACTATGCAATTCACTCTTGAAGAGCCTAGTGACACAGAACCAGCTGCAGGTGGAAAGAAGAAAAGAGCTAGGAAGACTACAGCTCAAGTGCTTGGAAGGCCCTCCATGAGGACTGATGAGGAGGAGGAGGAGGAACCTACTGTTGATGCACCTCCAGCCAAGTCACAAAAACTCATGTCAGATGCTATGAGGACTGCTGCCCCCAAATCCAAGCCAAAGGTGTCAGCACCAAAGAGATCCACCAGGAACATATCAGCTGCTGATAAGAACAAGGCCCTAGTGCCTGAGGCAAATGTTGATGGAGAGCCACTAGTGCTTAGGAAATTGAAGTCTAAGATTCCAGACCATGATGATGCACACCCAGTTGCGGAGAACATGATGCTGAGAAAGGATAAAGGACTGCGTCAGTGGAGACTGTCAGATCCATATGCTACAAGGAGGAAGACAGCTTGTGACTAACGCTTTCACACACGAGAACAACAAGATTTCTATGAGACGGTTTTGCTTGACAAGAAGCTCATTGTTAGCGACATGAAATGGGTGGATTGGGTATACATCGATGAGAATGAAGATTATTTCCCCCATGTTCATGAGAGCTTTAGGATTGCAGGAGTTGATGACTTTGTTGGAAAGAAGTTGACCAAGTGGAATGATGAGATGGTCATGCAATTTTACTCTACTGCTCATTTCTATCCAGATGGCCGTATTGTGTGGATGACTGAGGGTATCAGGTACCAGTCAACCATCTCTGAGTGGGCAAATCTTCTTGGTGCTCCCAAGGAAAAGGACGATGACATTGATATCTATGCAAAGCTCAAGATGGATCACAACTCCATGGCCAACATGTACACTGCTATTCCTCAGAAGGACATCGAGACCCATACGCTTGGATCAGTGAGGCATCTGTTGCCAGGACTGGCCACCTCGAACACTATCTTGCGGTACACTCTGTTACCCAAGTCAGGAGATGATAAAATGATTCGTGGCCACTCCATCAATTAGCTGCATTTGTTTGATACACCTCAGAAGTTCAAGGTGATGAGCCTGATAGTAGAAACTATCAAAAGGACTGCAGCTGATCAGAAGAGATCGTGCGGATACGCTCCACATATTCAGTTGTTGATAAACTCTAAGGTTGGAACCAGCACATACCTTCTTGATCGAGAGCATTTGCCTTTGCGTCTAGAGTTCGAGGACAATGTGATTGTGATGGATCCTTCGCATCCCACTTCTGCACAAGCTCAAGAGAAGATCCGCAAAGCCAAAGAAGCAAAAGCAGCCCAGGAGGCAACAGCTCCAAATGCTCCAATTGCCAATCTAAAGTCTAAGTCTGACCAAATGACATATCTGCTTGAAGCCACCCTGAGGATTGAGCGAAGTTTGGCCAACCTCACCCAGCACCAGGCTAGCTTAGAGCGGATAATAGAGACAAAGTTTCATGATCTAGATGTCAAGGTCACAGAGATCCAGACTACAGTGGAGCAGCTGAAAGTGATGTTGATGCTGTCAAGACAGCCCTGTCAGATGACAGTGGAGATGACAGACGTACCACAGAGCATTTTCAGACAGTGCCTAGGGCAGCCAGATCTGCTGCAGTGCCAGTTGTGGATCCGAGGACCATAGTATCTGCACCAGCTGCTACTGCCACAGTGCCACCGCCGGTATCCACTCCACCAGCACAGCAGACATCCGCAGAAGCATTCGCGGACGCTCTTCTCTCAACGCCATCTACGCACACCGGAGCTGCCAGCAGGAGATCGCCTTCAGGAGCTTCGGAGGACCGTGCCTAGAGTGTCGATTAGTCCTGTACTTATTCGATCTTTTTGGTACTTGTTGCCAAAGGTGGTGAATTTGTATAGATCATAGGCTTCAAGAGAGAGTGTTTTGCTCGTTTTTTTTTCTTTCGAGGGTTCATTTGCTACTATTTGTTGTTGGTACTTTTGTTTTATGTGTGTGCTTGCTACAGTATCTGTGAGATATTCTGTCGTTTATGCTTATGAGATATTAAGCTTCATGTGATTGATCATACTATGCCTCTTGTGATTAGCAATGCTTATCTATATCATTATCTTGTATGATCACTTACTTTTGTTGGTGATGCATGCTTACTATTCCAATCATATCATTTTGCGTGCTCCACCAAGATGTATGTGACATGGAAGAGTGACCCATGAGCCTAATAGATTGTGCATTTGCATTCAAACGCAAATCTTTAATAATGCACAAATTTAGGGGGAGCTCTTGCTTATCACATACTTCTCAAAGCGACGATGTATTTCAATCATTTAATCATTTGTCGAAGCTTTGATCTATATGTTGTCATCAATTACCAAAAAGTGGGAGATTGAAAGCACATTTGCTCCCTTGGTGGTTTTGGTAATTCATAACAACATATATCTCATTGAACTAATGTCCATTCAAGTTAAAGATTTCAGGATGTTCAATGATTGGCATGGCATGGACTAGAGATGTGGACCCCTCAAAATGCTAAGGACAAGGATTGGCAAAAGATCAAGACTCTACATTTTTGGTTTAGTGATCCAAGATCACATTGAGTCCATAGGAAAGCCAATACTATCAAAAGGGGATGAGGTGTTGCTTAATGGTCTTTTTGCTCAAGTGCTTAGTGACAGTACTCCTAAACCCTCAACCACTCTCTCTACCCAAATATGTCCTAAACCTACATTCCAACTTGGCCCCACCGAAATTTCCTATCCGGAGCCACCGAGTTCATCTAGACTTAGTCACTGCCAAAACCCTAACAAATCGGATCCACCAAAATGGATCTCGGTCCCACCGAGATGGCCTTGCCAACTCTCTGTAATCGTTTGCACTCACTTCGGTCTCACCGAGTTTTGCAAATCGGTCTCACCGAGATGGCTTGCCAACTCTCTGTTGACTTATTGCTTCACTTCGGTCCTACCGAGTTGATGCAATCGGTGCCACCGAGATGAGGTTTGCCCTAGCCATTGCACTTCGGTCCATCCGAGTTGTTCCTATCGGTCCCACCGAGATTCCTAAAGTTCATATCTTTTACACAGTTCGGTGCTACCGAGATTATTGTTTCGGTGCCACCGAGTTGGGTCAAAAGTGTGTAACGGTTGGATTTTGTGTGGAGGCTATATATACCCCTCCACCACTTCCTTCTCAGTAAGGAGAGCCATCAGAACGTGCCTACACTTCCACCATACATTTTCTGAGAGAGAACCACCTACTCATGTGTGGAGATCAAGATATTCCATTCCTACCATTTGAACCTTGATCTCTAGCCTTTCCCAAGTTGCTTTCCACTCAAATCCTTCTTCCACCATAGCCAAATCCGTGAGGAGTTGTTTGAGTGCTTGGAAGACTATCATTTGAAGCACAAGAGCAAGGAGTTCATCAACAACACACCGTCTATTACCTTTTGGAGAGTGTTGTCTCCTAGATTGGTTAGGTGTCACTTGGGAGCCTCCGACATGATGTGGAGTTGAACCAAGGAGTTTGTAAGGGCAAGGAGATTGCCTACTTCGTGAAGATCTACCCCGAGTGAGGCTAGTCCTTCATGGACGTAAGCCATGGTGGAATAGACAAGGTTGCTTCTTCGTGGACCCTTCATGGGTGGAGCCCTCCATGGACTCACGCAGCCGTTACCCTTCGTGGGTTGAAGTCTCCATCAACGTGGACGTATGATAGCACCACCTATCGGAACCACGCCAAAAACCACCGTGTCTTCATTGCGTTTGAAATCTCCGATCCCCTCCTTTACTTACATATGCAATTGCTTACTTTCCGCTGCTATACTCTTATAATTGCATGTGTAGGGTGACGCTTGACATGTATTGTTGCTAAAATCTGCCTACAACTAAAATTGGGAAAAGGTTAGGTTTTTAATTGGTCAAGTAGTCTAATCACCCCCCCCCCCCCCTCCAGACATACTTGCGATCCTACAAGTGTACCAAGTGGCACCCGGAGGATGGGCTTGTCGAACCCTGCTCAGATCGTTTGGGGCCGTAACGAAACTTTGGCCGGACATCCTTGCAAGTTAGTCTCAAATAGGCGATAAACCTGGACTAGAGTCTTGCATGGTTGGTCAGGTTGTGGCCGACACCCTCACCAGGCTTCCGCTTGAAGGTTGCTGAGATACATGATGTGTGTATGGTGGTAAGTGGTGAGAGTGTGTGTGAAGAAGTACACCCATGCAGGGTTAATGATCTATCGAATAGTCGTGTCCGCGGATATGGACTACTTGGAAGCTTACATTGTTCATAGATAACTTCAAATGGATACTCTAAAATGCGCAAGATAAGTGTGAGTGCTATAGATGGCCTTCTCGTAGGAAGACAGGAGAGGGTCCATAGTGGTGTATTGATGTGGTGACTATGTGGACTTGTGTGTGCTCTCTCACCTCAAAGAAAATACTGGTAGTCATAGTATAAGATAGCCACGGAGTTAAAGCTGGCTTGCTGCAGTAAACTCCACAACCCCCTTCTTTGATACCTGATGCATATGTAGTTAGTTCTGATGTAAGTCTCGCTGAGTACCTTTGTACTCACAATTGCTTAATTTATGTTTTTGCAGAGGAGACCTTAGTCTCACTAGTGGTTTCTACGTGAAGTTTGACATTGACCGAGTAGCTTGGGAATCCCAAACAGAGGTCTGGTTCCTGTGAAGGGTCTTGTAGATGGACAGGCTTTCTAGTCTTCTTTCTTTTCAGCTGTCTGTACTCAGACAGGTTTATGCTTCCGTTGCTTGTATGACTTTGTATGTCGGGTCATGAGACCCATGTTCGTAATATCATGCTATGTATGGCTCTTCGGAGGCTCTTAAATAAATACTTTGAGTCATAGAGTTATGTTGTGATGCCATGTTGTATCTACACATATCGTGCATATTGTGTGTATGTTTGAAATGCATTGGTATGCGTGGGATTCGACACCTAGTTATCTGCCTTTGGTAGCCTTTCCTATAGGGAAATGCCTCCTAGTGCTTCCACTGAGCCCTGGTAGTTCGCTACTGCTCCGGAACACATGGATTGACCGGCATGTATCCTTCTTTGCTCTTGTGTCTGTCCCTACGGGGAAATGCCACGCGGTGTTCACTATAGTCCTTGTGGCTTTTCTACGACTTGTTACATTCGCTGCTGACCAACACGTGCATTGCTAGGTTGGTGGTGGTGAAGTGCTGAAGCCCAGGAGCCCAAAACCGAAGCGCGGGCTACTCGGGAAGCCATTGCAGATTATACCGTGGAGCTCGTCCACTTGGATGAGTGCAAGGTTGGAGGTGGTGATGGACCTTCCCGGGGCTTGCCTCCCGCCCAGTGCCCTTTGGATGGGCGTCCGGACCCGGAGGATGTAGATGCTTCGTGAAGCTGTACTGTGACATTGATCTGTTTGATCTTTACCGTTGTGATTTTATGATGTTTGTCTTGGACTTGTTTGTTTTTCTTCGTGAGGAGCCGCCTGCCACCATCATGACTTTGTCTAGCACGCCACCAGGCCGTTGTCGTAAACAGGCGGATGATGTGATTGTAGCCCCCGGGCCCGTGCCCGTCACTCGGCCGCCAGGTGAGCTATCGGTGTATAAAAACATGGGCATTTTTATACCTTTACTTATGCACAGACAGTTGCAGCCTTCCTGATGGCAAGGGCTTGTCGGAGGATTGCTACCATCAAGACTCAAGACTTGGTTGGCAAAACCATAAAGAAGACCTCAAGGCAGACCATCAATAAGTACAAAGTTAGTATTGAAGATGAAGACAACACTTGCCGGTAAGCAACACACCGGCAGGGCAAAGGACCGGCAAGCTCCGTGCTGGCTAGTCGCTTGTCAATAGGTGTTGAGCGGTAGGCAGTTTGGTGAGACTTGTCGGGGCACGTGTCAGCACGCCGCCTGAAGATCAACTTTAATGACACCCGTCCTAATGGCGTGTCAAGCTAATAGAAGGTAGTTGGGCGAGCGGTGCAGGAACCTTGCTGGAGCTCGTTCCCAACGTGACACCTAACGGCGCATTTAATGCGTTTGTCCTAATCCGGCAGAGTTAGGTATGATAGCACTGTAGCTATCACCTCATCATGTAATTACCTTTTTGCCACTGTGGTGACCCCTTAACCTATAAAAGGGGGCCCATGGTTACTGGTAGAAGGTTCGACACTTTGCTCATTTGCACATAGTAGCTGCACTGCTCGCATGGCTTGCCGGCAAGCTGCGCTCCTTGTAACTTAAGCTCATACACAAATAATCCACCAAAGCAGGAGTAGGGTTTTACGCCTCACGGCCGCCCGAACCTGGGTAAAAATTGTGTGTGTTCTGCTGATTCTGCTCTTTGTGCTCGTAGATCCCCATAGCCGAACAGCAAAGGGATCTTTGCTGGTCCCATAGATTGTCCTGGTCGTACCTCGACATCTTTGGCGCGCCAGGCAGGGGGATCACGTGTGCGAACCTGATTCAGCAGTCTATGTGCTAGCTTCATCTTATTCATCACCGATGGCGCCCAAGAAGAAGGGCGCGACATCGACAGCACCGTCTACGTCCAAGGTGCCGACTCCCACAAACACAGGAGGCGGGGGAGGAACTGGCGGAGCCGGCGGAGCCAGCACAACTGGCGGAGCCGGCGGCGCTGGTGGAACCGCCACGGCGGGCGGAGGCGATGGTGGAGGACTTCTTCCTGGACGCTCTGGTGAGGATAGCTACCGGAGCGACACAGTCCGGACTGGCGCGATCAAGGATCTCGTCGTCATGACGTCCAGGGATGGAGCGGCGACATCCAAGAACGCCGCAGCAGCCGGCGGCTCCGGACGATGACACAACAACAACAACAACACCGAGCATCGTTCTCAAGACGCTCTGGCATCACCACCACCGCGTCAGCCCGCTGGCGAGCAGATGCCGCGGCAGCAAGTTTGAGACGGAGTTCCTTCTGGCTCTGCCAGGAGTCAAGCGACGTCGTGTTATTCACTCCCGGCCATGCCGGCTACGGCAGCAGAGGCCATGGCACGGGCCCAGATGCTGCCGAACTTCCCGCTAGCTGCCAACAAGATGGATGAATGGAGGGCGACCATTCAGAGTCTCATCAGTTTTGCCGAATCTAGCAAGGCCCAGCAGGCGGCACCATAGCAGCGACCACCCACGGCACCGGCAGCACCAGCTGGAGGCCAAGCCGGAGACGCTGCACCAACGGTGCAGTCCCCTCTGCGTCAACAACCACAGCAACGGCAAGCTCACCGATCTGATGAGCTCGACAAAGTGTCGTTGGCGTCTTCAGATCCGCGAGGATGCCATGATCAGCGCCAAGTGTTGCGCGACAGGCAGGTGGAGGACGCCTGCACAACCATTGAGCGGCGCCGGGAAGCGCGTCGTCAATCTAACATGCACAACGGTCCAGTCGTTGATGAGCCAGTGCCAGGGGGCTCTGGGTACTTGCCTTACGAGGTAGGTTGCCCAGCGTTCACCCATGAGCTACGGCAAGTCCGTTGGCCGTCTTCCCGTGCCTTCAAACCAGAGTTGCCAGAAAAGTATGACGGCAAGCTCAACCCGGCAGAATTTCTTGGGATCTATACCATAGCTGTCCAAGCTGCCAGTGGTAGAGACGAGAAGATTTTCGCCAATTACTTTCCATTGGTGCTCAAGCCCAATGTAAGATCTTGGCTGATGAATCTGCCGAAGGGCTCCATCTCTTCCTGGTCAGATCTGTGTAACGAGTTCATTGGTGCATACACCGGAGGCCACAAGCTTTCTGGTAAGCCTAGTGACCTGCACGTGATCCCGTAGAGAGACGACGAGCCCCTCCACAAATACATACATAGATTCAGCCATGTGCACCACAACATACCTGATGTTCATCCTGCAGATGTTATTGCTGCATTTCACATCAATGTACGCAATCACAGAATGTGAGCTGAGATGAACATTGAGAAGGTCAAGACCATCAACGAGCTGTATGCTTTGGTGGACAAATGTGCACATGCTGAGGAGGGGAGGAGACTTCCCAGGGAGGATGCTGGTGCTGAGGTCAATTCTGAGGACGACGACAACGCGTCCACCCAAAAAGAAGGGCCAGATGTGCAATCGCAAGTGCAAAGGCAAGGCAGTGATGGCCGTTGAAGGATCAAGTACTCCTGGCATGAAAGCCAAGACTGAAGGCACCGACAAGGAGACTACCGTGTGTACTTGCGGTCATGAGGCTGCAGCTGGTGACAAGTCCGACAAGACCAACGGGCCATACTGCAAAATCCACCGCACTAAGGGCCATGACCTCCAAGAATGCCGGCAAGTAGAGCAACTTGCCGAGAAACAAAAGCAAGAGTATGAAAAGCGTGACAACGAGAAGGGCCAGGATGGTGTCGGTGGGTCTGGCAAGAAGAATCGTGGTGGCTGCGGAGGCTGTCACGGTAAAGGAAAACAACAGATAGAAAAACTGGCAAGAGGCCATGATAAGAAAGAAGGAGAAGAGGATGATGATGAGGGCGAGGAAGATGAATCTGTTGGACATGAGTTTCAGCAAGCTGTTGATGCCATGTGCATTGATGGATGTGCATCTTTGCACTCCTCTCACCGGCAGCTCAAGCACTGGGCCCGTGAGGTTAATGCGGTGGAACCGGCAGTAGGGACCCAAAAACCGCTCAAGTGGTCTCACACGCCTATCATTTTTTACGCCGAGGACCACCCTGATCGCACAACTGCGGTCGGGTGCTTTCCGTTGTTGGTTTCACCAACAATTTGCAACCTCGAGGTGACAAAAATGCTAGTTGATGGTGGGGCTAGCTTGAACCTGATCTCACGAGAAGTGATCAAAAGGCTGCAAATCCCCGACGAGGATCTCAAGGAGACAGGCACTTTTCAAGGTGTCAATCCAAGGAGGACCAAGCCAAAGGGCCAAATCACCTTGCCGGTAACATTTGGCATCGAACTGAACTACCAGACATTGAAAATCGTCTTCGACGTCGTCAAGATTCCATTGCCATATAATGGAATTCTTGGTCGCCCAGCCCTAGCAAAGTTCATGGTGGCGTCTCATTACGCCTACAACACACTGAAGATGCCAGGGCCGATGAGCGTCATCACCATTCACTCCGACAAGAAAGATGCAGTCATCTGTGTTGACCAGCTCTACCGGGAGGCAGCGGCAGCGTCTGCCGGCAAGGCACCTGCTCCTGCCGACAAAGCTCCCGGGGGAGGAAAGAAGAAGAACGGCAAGACCTCTGGCAAGTCTTTTGGGAAGCGCACTACAGAGTGCAGCACGCCTATTGAGGACGAACCAGAGAGCTCTGACGGCAAGAGCAAGAAGGCAAAAGCTATTGCGCCTGCAACGAAGCAAGTCTCTGCAAAGGAGGATGGCTCGGGAGGCACTTTCACTATAAGTGCCACCCTCAATGACAAATAGGAAAAGCGCTCGTCACTTTCCTGCGGTTGAATGTTGATGTGTTTGCATGGAAACCATTTGACATTCCTGGTGTTCCCAGGGAAGTGATTGAGCACCACCTTGTCGTCTGCCCCAATGCGAGACCCGTCAAGCAGAAGGTCAGAAAGCAAGCTTTGGAGCACCAAGAGTTCATAGCACAAGAAATCCAAAAACTTGAAGCTGTCGGTTTAGTTAGAGGAGTCCTACATCCAACTTGGTTAGCCAACCCTATTGTAGTCTGTAAATCAAATGGAAAATGGAGACTTTGTATTTGATTTCACTGATATCAACAAAGCTTGTCCAAAAGATCCTTTTCCTCTGCCACGGATTGATCAGATTGTGGACTCTACTACCGGCTGTGATTTGCTCTCTTTTCTTGATGCCTACTCTGGTTATCATTAGATCTTCATGGCCAAGGAAGATGAGGAGAAAACGGCATTCATAACCCCATGTGGCACATACTGCTTTGTGCATATGCCTTTCGGATTAAAGAGTGCCAGATCAACATTTGCAAGAGCCGTGCAAATTGGATTTGGCCCGCAGCTGCACAGAAATGTGGAAGCTTATATGGATGATATATTGGTCAAGACCAAGCATGCAGAAACACTGATTCAAGACTTAGAAGAGACATTTGCAAATCTGCGCAAGATCAACTTGAAGCTCAACCCCAAGAAGTGTGTGTCTGGTGTCCCATCCGGCAAACTTCTCGGGTTCTTTGTATCTCAACATGGAATTGAAGCCAATCCCGACAAGATCAAAGCTATTGAGAAAATAGAAGTACCAAGGACCGTCAAGGACGTGAGGCGTCTTGCTGGCTGTGTTGCCGCCCTGAGCAGGTTTATTTCCAAGTCAACTGAGCGCGCCTTGCCGTTTTTCAAAATTTTGAAAAAGGCAGGTCCTATGAAATGGACCCCGGAAGCAAACGTCGCACTCCAAGACTTGAAGAAATACTTATCATCTCTGCCAGTTCTAGTTGCGCCTAAGCCACAAGAGCCGTTGCTGCTTTACTTAGCGGCAACCAATCAAGTGGTCAGTGCTACACTGGTGGTGCAGAGGGAAGTTGATGACGAGGAGGCAGCAGCCACAGAGCCTAGAACCGACAAGCCAGAATCTTCTCCGGCAAGGTCAGGTGCCGACAAGGCAGGTCAAGCGTAGGCAAATGAAACAAAACAGCAAGTTGTGCTGAAGAAGAAAGTGGTGCAGCACCCAGTCTATTTTGTCAGCTCTCTTCTTCAGGGGGCTAGGTAAAGATATTCTGGTGTGCAAAAATTGCTTTTTTGTCTCCTCATGGCCTCAAGAAAGCTGCTTCACTACTTCCAAGCATATGAAGTTACCGTCGTCACTCGCTTTCCGCTACAACGCATCTTGAGAAATACAGAAGCTACCGGCAGAATAGTGGAGTGGGCGTTGGAACTGTTAAGCTTTGATTTGAAGTTTGAAAGTACTTCTACAATTCAGAGTAGAGCCTTGGCAGGATTCATTGCTGAATGGACACCAACGAAAGACGAAGAAAAACAAGAGATATCTCTCCCCGGCAAGGAAGCTACAGAAGTATGGGTTATGTACTTTGACGGTGCCTTTTCACTGCAAGGCGACGGTGCCGGCATGCTGCTTGTCGCACCCACCGGAGAGCACCTCAAGTATGTGATTCAAATGCATTTCCCCAGGGAGAAGGCCACTAACAACACTGCTGAATATGAACGGTTGCTTGCCGGACTCCGCATTGCAATCGACCTAGGTATTAGGAAGTTGATTATCAGAGGCGACTCGCAGCTTGTTGTGTGGCAAGTAAATAAAGATTATGAGAGCCCTTTGATGGAGGCATATGTTGATGAAGTGAGGAAGTTGGAGGAGCATTTTGACGGTCTGCAGCTTGAGCATGTCCCTCGTGCCCAAAATGAAGTTGCCGATCACTTGTCAAAGCTTGCCGCTGAAAGGATCACTGTGGAACCAGGAACTTTCGTGCTACAACTGACTCAGCCATCCGTTACACCATCAATGAGGCCGACAAAGAGAAGAAAATCAAACTCTGGTGGCTACTTTCCGGCAGAGCTACCAATAGTTGCCGACAAGGTTGACGCCACCAACAAGACCTCCCTTGCTGGTGAGCGACAATCTCCGAAGAGCCAAGCTCTTGCCGTTGAGACATGCGCTCCCGGGGAGGGAGATGTAACACCCCGAATTTTGGCCCTTTTTCTTTTTCTTCTGGTTTTATCTGGTTTTTGCTCTGGTTTTGTTTCCGAAGCAGTTCTATGGACTTGAAACCTGGGAGATCATCATTTCTTCCACTCCTAAGTAGTGTTTCATCCTTGTATCTTTCCCAAGATCTTGGCATTTCCATTCTAACCCATTTCCAAAATTCTTTTCTTTGGAAATATTCCTCTTCTGATTAAAGGAATAGCCCTATTTGACCTAGGTTGTGAAGCAACCTATATTTGTGTCATTCCAAAAATTCCTATATAATTCTCATAAATTTTGGATTATATATTCCTCAAATATGTCCAAACCCTTCCTTGCCTAGTTCAAAAATAATTCAGAAATATTCCTTTTTCATTCTGTCAAGCTTGGCACTTTATGAAGGAAGTGCTATTTATATTTTCCTGATTGCTCTCAAACTTTTTGAGCACTCTTTCCTATCCACAGGATTACCACATGACAAAATTGAGCTCCATTTGTCTAGTGAATCTTCCCCAGCAAATTCCCAAACTTTCTGTCCAGAAAGAAGCTTTGCGAAGGAAGTACTAGCTAGGAGTATCCAAATGGGTTGAAATTTTGCCAGGTCCTCTATATGCTCAAATGATTCCTCTCCACCAAATTTCAGCTCCATCCAACCTTCTGTGTGAGCAAAACTTCCAATCTTTACTTCTGGTCAAATTCTCAGTGTATGAAGCAACTACATCCTTTATTGCTTCAAAAATTCTGAAATTAATCCAGGACCTAAATATCCATATATCCTTTGTGCATGCCAAATTTTACATCAGTTTGCCTAGCCTTTTGCTCTGCAAAATTCTCCCAAGGTTCTGTGCAGAAGGGACCTTTGTGAAGGAAGTACCATCTAGGTATTTCCAAATGGCATGAAATTTTGCCAGCATCTGCATGGTTCTAAATCATCACCCTATACTCAATTTCAGATCAAACCCACATTCCATATGAGTGCATCTTCCTGATCCAGTTTCTGTGATGTTTTGGCAGTTGTTAAGCATCTATCTCCAAATCTTGCTCAATCCATCTCAAAACCCACAGGACTGTAGTCCTTACTATCCTAAACCCTTGAGACATTCCCTCTGTTCCAATGGTCAAGTAGCTTGACCACAACATCTAATCCAAGTTGACTGCAGTAACAATCCCTTCAGGCTTCCCATCTACCCACGGTCATTTTGATCGATCTATCTTCTCGGGGAGGCTGTATGATGGGTGGACTTTGCTATGGACATGGTGTGCCCAGCCTACGTGCCCTCTCCGTGGCTGTGAACGCGATGACCGCACTGTGGCCACGCAGTCGCGCGTGCTCTGCCTGTAGCTAGTGCGCTCTGGGTGTCGCCGAGCTGCGGGCTGCTTCTGCTCGGCTGCGTTCGCGCGTCCGAGGGCGCCGCACTCCCTCTCCGGCGTCCACCTGTCCGGCTGATCCCCTCGCCCCCTCCTCCCTTTCCTCTCCTTGCGCCACGGCAGCTCTGCCATCGCCGCGCACGTGCGCACAGTGCGCTAGTGGCCGACCGCGCGTGCCCTGCCATCCCGCGTAGCTTTCTGCCATCCCGCGTCGCTGGCCGCCGCTCAGCCTCTCCCCCATCGCCGCAAAGCTCGCGCACGTGCCCAAAACTCTCGCCGGAGCTCGCCCGTATGGTCGTGGCGGCATCCGGTCTGGAATCTCTTCCCCCGCCTATTTAAACCCTCCCCGACCGCGGTTCAACTCACCACTCCTCCTCCTCCTCCCCAAATCGACCTCCAGAGCCTCTAGCTTGAGCCGGAGCCCTCTTCTTCCTCCTTTCCGGCCAACACTCCGCCGCTCGGCCATCTTCCCCTTGAGCTCACTTCGAGCCACCCCAGCCCCAGCTGAGCCCACCACCGAGCTTACCTCACTCCCCTAGTCCTCCTCAGCACTTATCCCGAGCCATTGGTCGCCGGAATCGCCAAGTTCGCCGACGCCCGTGGCCGCCACCGCCGGAGACGAACGGAACGGCGCCGTCCGGCCACCATCCGAGGAGCCACGGGTACAGGCGGGTGCGCCTTCGAGTGGTCATTCCATCCCCGCCCTCTCCCTGCTCTGCCAACATCTCTACGCCGGCGAACGGCCGCCGGTGAGCCGCCTCCTCTCTGTTCCCCCTCCTCTCTCTTTAAATCTGACAGGGTGACCCCACCCGTCAGCCTCACCCGCCCCGCCGAATCGTTTTAAGTGGAGGCATCAACCCCACTTTACGCCTTCGACGTCAGCCCCTCTGAAATTTCCAGAAAAATCAATTTAAACCCAGATTTGACCAAACTTTGACCGTGAATAACTTCTAAACTACAAGTCCAAATGAACTGATTCTTTTTGCATTATTTTTCTTTTGAGCTCCTCTATTTTTCTGGTAGAGTTTGGTATTTTTATCCTCTGTCTAGAATTTTTGGACAGAAGTATTTGCTTTATGGTATATTCTTAAATGCTTGCAAAATATTTTCAGAGTGTTTGTGGTGTGTTGGTGAAGACCAGGAGCTTTTTCCCCCTCTTTTGGAGCAAGGCAAGCCACACCCTCCATTTGCATGATTGCAATGCAATACATGGTTTATTTGAATTAAAGTTGCAAAATATGGCATTATTTAGAAATGATTTATTCATGGCATTATGACTGGATACTATGTGAGTTGCTACGGCCATGATGATGCTTGGATTTCTTGGATTAATGTTTTGTAGATTAAGGGTGACATGTTACTTCGGAAGTATTGATAGTAGTCACACTTTATTCGCGGTCATATTGAATATTAGTAGAATTCATGCTAATGATATGTATATTTTATGCTTTGGATTTTAGATGGATATTGCTTTGATTTGAATCACAGGTTGATATGTAACATTGGAGTAACAGTTCTATCATATACTTATCTTGGGGATAAATTCCGTCATTCCGTTGGTCAGGTGCCACCGAATCGAGCTCACCAGTGCAGCCACACTTGCCTGGATGGGGAGGCCCTAATTCGGTCTATTGTCATGCCTCTCGCTGGTGCCTCCAACTAGGGAAGGTTATGTGCCCGCGCTGCCCTGGCCCGGTAGGCGGTCATAACCTTGTGTGCCCAAGTTGTGTTGTACCCGGGTGTCCCCGTGTGGGACAAGATTGTTGTGTTGGCCATGACGGTGGCAGCCACAGAGGTGGCGGATGTCACGAGGTGACATCAGGGGCCACCCAGGACATAGCCCAAAGGGGAGTTTGTCGGGAGTGGCCGGGAGAGTGTCATGCAATAGATTGGTTTTGTCGAAACATCGTTGGTCCACCCGAATGGGAGCACGAGGCCATGAGTTCCGTAGTGTGGGTACAGTGTACTAACCTCTGCAGAGTGTATAAACTATCGATAGCCGCGTCCTCGGTCATGGACACACAGTTCGTTGTAGGTCACACCATTCGATCAACACTTACAATGACGGAATGACTTATATCATGATTTTATGTAGATAAGTAACAGGTTGGCACGACACCGATGATGAGGTTGGGATGATCTTGAGGATGGTCATTCAGGGTGTGATGTGATCACGCGGTGATCACGAGTATGGATTGATCATGAGTTGATCAAGTTGATATGATGCTTGGCCGGGTAGCCAAGAGTGAGATGGTTTCTCGCGATTCATTATGATGGATCATCAGTGATTCTAGCCTTACCATATTAGTTTATATAACTCTTACTTACACCTCATAGTAGTTGGTAATAAGTTAACTTGTTAATGCTATGTTGTTGTTTTGCCTTAATGCTTTTGGTTGTTGTGAGCTTGTGAGTACATTCAAAGTACTCACCTGGCTTATCATGCCAGTTTGCAGGTGATGCTATGATTAATTGCTTGTCACGAATCCCGTTCATGCAAGCTAGACCGTGTCCCAGCCAGAGTCCCTGCGGAGTGGAGTTCACCACCGTCATCGTCGTTCCGCTGCTACGAGTTGGTCCGCTGCTAGCATAGAGCTACCTTAGCAGGTGAAGTGTCGCCGTGCCTTTGTACCTTTATCTCCTGTAATAAAAGTTGATTTGTTCTATGCCAAGTAGTGCCGTTTTCCAGAAGACATTTTTGGGCTGGAATACGGGGCGTTCCGGTCCCTCTGAGCCGGGGTGCCACAGGACAAGAGCCATTACTCCTTGTCATCGAGCCACAAGCTCCAGCATGGGCGCAGCTAATTGTCGATTACCTTCAAACATGTGAACTTCCTGACGAACAAGAAGAAGCTGAAAGAGTAGCACGGCAGTCGAGTATGTACCAGTTTGTTGACAGCATTCTGCACAGAAAGAGGCCAAATGATGTGAAATTGAAGTGTATATCTCGGGAAGATGGACAAGCGCTGGCAGAGATACACGGAGGCATGTGTGGTTCCCACATTGGGTCACGTGCCCTTGTCGGAAAAGCTTTCTGGCAAGGTTTTTATTGGCCCACTGCCCTCCAGGATGCAACTGCACTAGTAACCAAATGTGAAGCATGCCAGTTCCATTCAAATAATATACATCAACCAGCTCAAGCTCTTCAAACGATTCCTCTCTCGTGTCGCTTTGTGGTCTGGGGGCTGGACATTCTCGGCCGTTTCCCCCAAGCAATCGACAAGTTCACAAAGTGGCCTAAGGTGGAGCCGGTAAGGAAAGTTACAGCACAGTCAGCCGTCAAGTTCTTCAAGGGTCTGGTTTGCCATTTTGGTGTACCCAACAGGATCATTACCGACAACGACACCCAATTTACCAGCCGCACCTTCACAGCATACTGCCAAGAACATGGAAGCAAGATCTGCTTCCCGAGAAGCAATGGATAGGTGGAGAGAGCAAATGCTGAAGTGTTGCATGAACTCAAGACGAGAACCTTTGACAGGATGCACAAGTGTGGAAGACGCTGGGTAGATGAGTTGCCGGCAGTTCTTTGGTCACTCAGGATGACACCAAATCGAGCTACCAGCGAGACACCCTTCTCCCTTGTATATGGTACAGAAGTGGTGCTCCCCACAGAACTCAAGTACGGATCTCCTCGAGTCAAAGCTTTCGACGAAACTGATCAAGAAGAAGCAAGGCATGACAACGCCACGCTCCTTGAGGAGGAGCATTTTTGGGCTGCTGTGTGTGCTAGTCGATGCCAGCAAGCTTTACGCCACTACCATAGCCGCAAAGTGCACCCCCGGCAACTTGAGGAAGGTGACCTTATCCTTCGTCGGATCCAGTCCGGCAAGGGTTCAAACAAGCTAACACCGAAGTGGGAAGGCCCTTATCGGGTAGTTCAAGTTACCAGACTTGGCTCACTCCGTCTGGCGACCAAAGATGGCATTCGTTTGCAAAACTCATGGAATGTTGAGCATCTTCGCAAGTTCTACCCATAAGGCGCAATTGCCGGGCCTCCCGGCAACGCCTTTTGTACAAGTTGGCCGTCAAGGCATGTAATCCTTCGTACATAGCCAGTGTCACAGCCCTAGTTTAGTCTTTGCTTGTCATTGCATAATCATCCATGCATCATGTTTAAATTCAAATGAATTTGAAATGGGGATGCTCAAACCCTAGCACCAAATGAAATTCAACTAGGATCAAATAAAATATTTTCAATGAATCCAAAATGCCCTTCAGAAATGTTCATGATTTACGGGAAAAGGTGAAAGCCTCTACCAGAGATGATGCATATTTTTCCAGGATATTTTTGGTCTTTGAATTAACCCATTACTTATTTGAATTGGCGCAAATAAATGGCTATATTAATATTCATGGCTCCAATAATTCTGAAACTTTATGTGGGGCTCTGGAATAATTCTTTCAGCCTCCACAATAATTCTCAGAATTTATAAAAGTGATTTGGTTTGTAAATAAAATCAAAACATATTGAGGTAAATAGAAAACAGAAACAAAAATAGAAAGAGAGAGAGAGAGAGAGAAACTTACCAGTCAGCCCAGCCGGCCCATCTGGCCCGTGCCAGTCATCCCCTTCCTCTGGATAGAAGGACGCCGGGCATGTGCCTCGCGCGCAGGCACGCAAACGCCACCTCCTGCTTCACGCCGCTGCCCCGATGCATCTAGAAGCGCCACGCACCCCCTGGCTCCCTCTCGACCTCTTCCCGTTCTCATCGCCTTCCTCTGCCTCTCTCCCTCGCTCTCCCCCGGGCGCACCTGAGAGCGCCGACGAGAACCACCGCAGCCACCGGCCACCCCTCTCCTCCCTAGTCTGTCCAATCGCTCCGCCAAGACACCGTGGACCTATACGACGAAGCACACGAGACGGAGGCACCGCAAACGTCGCAACCGTCGTCGTCTTCCATCTCGGATCCGCTGGCCACCGTCGATGATTTCGCCATAGACGGAGCTTCCCCGACCCTGAATCTTGCGCGAAAAGAATCCCCGTGAGTCCTTGAGATTTTTCCCTCTCCTCCCTAGCTCGATTTCATGCTGTAGCGCAGGCCCCCATGAGCTCAGTAGCCACCGTCCGCCATGGCCGTCGAAGTCCTCAGTGCCGTGCTCTTTGCTCGCTCCCGTGTGTCGAGTCTCCTCCTGGAGACCCCCTGGTTCTCCTGCGATGCTCAGTTCGCTCGCTAACGCACTGCAACTCCCGCGCCTGCACAAGCCCGAGCGCCGCCACCGCTTGAGCTCGTCGCCGATGATGCCACAGCCCACCACAGCACCTGCCACTACTCCCATTCAACGCACACTGTTGGCAACTTCCCAGCACACCCATCCACGCGTGCTCCCGTCGCCGGAGTTGGCCGGACGAGCAACGCCGCTGCGTCCTATTTACGCCGGTGGTTAGCCGCTGACGTGGCCAAATTAGCTAGCACTAATCATGCAATTAGTTTAACACTCAGCCCCTGACAGTGGGGCCCATATAGTTAACTAACCGTCTAAAGTTATTTTGTTAGGGTAAATTTAGTTACCAGTGGCCCCACGTGTTAGCTTTGACCAGTGCACATTCACCTTTGACTTACCCCATGAGTCAGTGACTATGGCTGGCCACATAGTGCGTAACAAACATTTTTTCTGTAATTTTGAATTTCAGAAATGATTTTTGGAATTACAGAAAATAAACTAAACTTTGAAAAACCATAGAAAATAATGTACACATCAGAATGAAATAATTTATATATGGAAAATTATCAGAAAAATCCAAAGAATCTGTTTATGCCATATTCATGCATGTTTGAACAACTTAACATCACTGTTTAGGACAATTCATGGATATGGAAAACCAATAATTAGATTTGGAGTTTGGAAAATGCTTTATGGCAATATTCCACTTCAATGAATTTTGTTAAATGTTGCATTAGGTGAATTCAATACCTTAACATGACATGTCATTCATTTGGATGTTCATTGCATTGAATGTGTTATTCTCTTGTTTGTCGGTGTTCATTCCTTCTCGGTAGAAGACGATTCCGACATAGTGATCGTTGACACTAATGAAGAGCAGTACCATCTTCAGAAGTGTCAGGCAAGCAAACCCCCTTGATCACTCCAATACAATCCCATTCTCTCGCTCCTGCTCTCTTCTATTGCATTAGGACAACAACGATTCAACGGTTACATGTTTCGGCAGTTGAACCCATTCCTCTGCATGACTTGTCATTGTCACAGTAAATAGCTAAACCTTCCTAGCATGATTAGGAGTTGCTTGAGCCATGTTGTGACTTTATCCATGCCATGCTTGCTATTGCTTAGAGTTGTGTCAGGTCGGATTCTTCTGGGAATGAATTGGAGTGTTATGTTCATGTTCTGATTTTGAGAGTTAAGTGTGTGAACATGATTTGGTAAAGGTAGCGATGAGAGGCCATGAAGGAGTACATGGTGGGTTGTCTCATTGAGACCGTCCTTAAGAACTGAGTTCTGTGTATGTTATCCGAGAACAGTTACTACCACACATTGGGCTCCGGGTACTCCAAGCTCTCTCGAATTATTAATCGCCTTGATCTCTGTCCAGGAGTTGCAACTAGTTTCTGGTGTTTATAGGATGTGTTGGGGACCGTTCTTAGCGCTGACTGGAGGGGTATGCTTTGATGCGGCAGGCACCGTGGCCGGGTGTACCAAGGGTAGTACCATCCGACGAGGTGGACTTGGGAACCCTGTACACATCGTTTAAGGACGTAATGGAAACTTCGGCCGGACTTCCGCTCCGGGTTAGTTCTCAAATAGGCGATAAACCTGGACTATAGTCTTGCATGGTTAGTCAGGTTGTGGCCGACACCCTCGCCAGGCTTCTGCTTGAAGGTTACCGAGATACATGACGTGTATATGGTGGTAAGTGGTGAGAGCGTGTGTGAAGAAGTACACCCCTGCAGGGTAAATGATCCATTCGAATAGCCGCGTCCTCGGATATGGACTACTTGGAGACTTATATGGTTCATAGACAACTTAAAGGGATACTCTAAAATGCGCAAGATAAGTGTGAGTGCTATGGATGGCCTTCTCATAGGGAAACGGAAGCGGATCCATAGTAGTGTATTGTGGTGGTGATTAGTGGACTTGTAACACCCCGATTTTTGGCCCTTTCTTTTTCTTTTGGTTTTCTTCGAATTTGCATTTGGAGTTCCTTTTTCCGTGGCTATGTGGTCTTGAACCTGGGGAGATCATCTCTGTTTCCTCACCCAAGTGGCTTGACATTCTCAAATCTATCCCAAGGTCATGTCATTTCCATCTTAGCCCAACCCCAATATTTGTTTATTGGGAATATTCATTTTTCTATTAAAGGAATAACCCTGTTTGCCCAAGGTTGTGAAGCAACCTATATTTCTGTCCTTCCTAAAATTCCCAAAAAAATCTCATAAATTCTTTGGATCATATCTTCCACAAATATGCCAAAATCCATCCTTGCCTAGTTCAAAAATAATTCAGGAATATTCATTTCCTATTCTGTCCAGTATGGCACTTTGTGAAGAAAGTGCTATTTATCTTTTCTTGATTTCTCTAAAAAATTTTGGGCACTCTTTCCTATCCAAATAATTGCCTAATGCCAAAATTCAACTCCATTTGCCTAGTAAATCTTCCTCAGCAAATTTCCAAAGTTTCTGACCAGAGAGAAGATTTGTGAAGGAAGTACTAGCTAGGATTATCCAAATGAGTTGAAACTTTGGTAGATCATCCATATGATCAAATCATTACTCTCCACCAAATTTCATCTCCATCCAACAATCTATGTGAGCACACCATCCAATCTTGGTTTCTGGTCACAATTTCAGTTTGTGAAGCAATTATATTTTATATTGCTTCATAAAATCTGAAATTAATCCAGGACCTAAATATCCCTATATCCTTTGGGCATGCCAAAATTCACATCATTTTGCCAAGCCATTTTTCCCACAAAATTCCCCCAAGTTTCTGTCCAGTGTGGAGCATTGTGAAGGAAGCACCATTTTTATTCATCCAAATGGTATGAAATTTTTATGGTGCCTTCATATGCCTAAATGATCATACAACACCAATTTTCAGCCCAATCCAATCATTCATGTGAGTGCTACTTCCTGATGTAGTTTCTGGAGCAGATTTGGCAGTTGTAAAGCAACTATGTTAAATACTGGTCCAAATCTCTTCAAAATCCACAGTATCATAGTCCTTCCTACCATAAACCTATGTGACATCTTGGTTAACTCTTATCTCATCCCATTTGACCACTACTTCATGCTCTAGTTTGCTACAACAAAGTTTAGCCGATCCATCCCATCAACTCATAGCCTCTTTGGCCGAGTCATCACGTCAGTGGGACTGTAGGTTGGGGGGACAACACATTGGACATCCTGTTCTAGGACTACGTGCCCTCCCCATGCCAAGCCACGCGGTGACCGCGCTGCTGGAATGCCAGCACGCGTGCTCTGCCCGCTGTGGCCGCGCTCTGCGCGTCGTCTAGCCACGGGCTCATTCCCTTCGTCCCTCCTCGGGCGTCTGTTGGTGCCGACCACCCTCGCCCTCCTTCCACGTGTCCCCTGGTCCCTCTCCCCCTCCTATAGCGCTCTTGCCCGTGCCAGCCGTTGCGCCCGCGAGTGCACCGAGCACCGCGTGGCCGACCACCCCCTGTGCTCGCCCCGTCCTCACTCGCGCGTCCCTGGCGCCCCGTGCGCATCCCCTCTGTTCTCTCTCGTCGACTCAAGGGCCCCGCGGCGCACCCAAGCCTCGCCGGAGCATCTTCGCGTCTCCGTCGCGGCTCTCGGCCCTGCATCTCGCCCCGGCTATTTAAGCCGCCCCGAGCCCGTCCGAGCACTCCACCAGCCTCCCCTTCCTCCTATAGCCCCGCCCAGCTACTCCATTAATCTCGAAGAGCTCTTCTGCCCCTCCCATGGCCGAGCCACCGCCGCCGGACTCCGCTCAAATTTGAGCAACCCGGTGACTCCCTCATCACCTAGCCACCACCAGTGAGACCCCCAGGACCAACCGAAGCTCCGACGTACTCCTTCCTTCTCTCCGCTGGCCTATGGGCACGAGCCCATCGCCGCCCGACGCTGTCGTCCGCCGCGGCCGACCTTACACTCATCTCCGCACTCCTCGACGGCCGAGCCGTACACGTGCGGACCCGTCTCGATCCCCTGCATCCGCCGGTAGGCCGGGCGCCGCCTGCGGTGGCCTGTGCCGGCGGCAAACGCCGGCGGGGCCGGCTCTGTCCGTAGCCAGGCGCGGGCGACGAAGGAGGAAGAAGCCGACCCCCCCCCCCTCCAGCTGGCTAGTGTGGGTCCCGCGGCCCCACCAGTCAGCCGCACCAGCAGCGTTGACCCCGGGCCCGCATTATTTCAAGTGGATTCGTATTCCTTCGAATACGCTAACCAGAAAGTAAAGCGCAAAGTGTTGCGGTTACTGACTGGAATGCGCTTTCTCTATCCTAAAGTGTATTTCCAGAAGTATGCTTTCTCTTTCCAGCCCAACGCTGAAATGGTTAATTAGTGGACGTTCGTCAGTTAAGCGCAGAAATGAATACTTTTTAATTGTTTTTCTGCCTAACGAACGAACGGCCACAACTTTTTAACCGTGACTCCGATTTAGGTGATTCCAAAGCCCACAATCTCAGTTCGTCGAGCCCATTCTGTTGATGTCATTTTCATAATGTTTTCACACTGTGAAAATGACCATTTTGCCCCTGTCCCTATTCAGCCCCCTCCGAGAGGGAAACGTTTCTGGCAAATTTTTCCGCGAATGCCTCGCCCTTCTTCCCGGTGGTTCCTTCATCCCCAGGCAAGCCACGACAGCCACTTGCATGATGGCCTTGCAGTAGCCATGGTTTTCACTTGAATATTTAAATAAATGTTTGCTCATTTAATTATTTTGTGAATATTATATACTGGTGAATCCATGCTCGTTCTTATGCCTTTCTCATTTGCATCTAGTAAGTTAAATGATTATTTGCTAGTATTATTATTATCATGTTAGTTCTCGGATTTATTTTCCGATGCTAGTGATAACGATATGCTCATTTGAATAGTTATGGTTTATTATGAAAATACTTGTTATATTGATGATTGTCATTATGCCATGCTCATTTGCATCCCGTAGAATAAATGAGTTATCATTTTTGATGCTATGTTGTTAAATGGTTATGTTGCCCATCCATGGTTACACTGATATCATGCTCATATGCATTGTTAATTCATTATGTTGTTATGACTCAGCTCATCACCATTTAAGTTAAACCTGACATTAATCGAACTTGAACAAACCTGTTGGCTGAGTCATGGTGCCACCGAATCGAGCTCACCAGTGCAACCACACTTGCCTGGATGGGGAGGCCCTAATGCGGTCTATTTTCATGCCTCTCGCCGGTGCCTCCTACTAGGGAAGGTTATGGGTGCGCGCTACCCTGATCAGGTAGGCTACCATAAGCCTTGAGTACGCGAGTTGTATGGATCCGAGGTCCCCGTTTGGGACGATGTTTTGTTTGGCCACGACGGTGGCGGCCACAAAGGTGGCAGATGTCACGAGTTGGCATCGGGGTAACCCAGGACATAGCCCAAAGGGGAGTTTGTCGGAGTGGCCGGGAGAGTGTCATGCAATAGATTGGTTTTTGTCGGAATGTCGTTGGTCCACCCGGATGGGAGCACGAGGCCATGAGTTCCGTAGTGTGGGTATAGTGTACTAACCTCTGCAGAGTGTATAATCTATCGATAGCCGCGTCCTCGGTCATGGACACAGTTCGTAGTAGGTCACACTATGGGTCAACAGTAATAATAATCTGAATAATAACAACCCCGGTTCGATGAGAAAAGAAGTTGGTTGATCTTTATGTGATCATGAGAGGATCACGATGTTATCGTGGATACCGATGTTGGTTGATTATGAGGTGATCGAGTGATGATCACGATGGTAAGTTTAAGATTACAAAATGACCTCCGAGCAGAGTAAGTTGGTCCATGAGACCTTAAATGTCGACCCCCGTGCATGCTAGTGCTAGTATCATCCTGTTCATATCATGAATTATATGTACATGCCATGCTCATGTTGTTGCTATGCTCATGCTGTTGCCATGCTCATGTTGTTCTAGTAGTATCGTGTTCATCTTTGATGATTAACCTGTAAATGCCATGCTGTTGTATGTCTTGATTGCTTTGGTTGTTGTGAGCTTGCGAGTACATTCAAAGTACTCACCTGGCGTGTCATGCCAGATTGCAGGTCATGCCGTGATTGATTGCTTATCGAGGATCTCGAGGTTGCGCTCTAGGATGCGTCCCAGCCAGAGTCCCTGCAGAGTGGAGTTCATCACCGTCGCCATTGTTCCGCTGCTAGAAGTTATTCTGCTACGAGTTGTTCCGCTGCTAGCATAGAGCTACCTTAGCAGGCGAAGTGTCGTCGTGCCCCTGTAATCTTTGTAATATCGGACCCTTGTACCCTGATTATTCGTAATAAAGAGCTGATTTGTTCTATGCCAAGCAGTGCCATATTCCAGAAGACTTGATCTTTGGGCTGGAATATGGGGTGTTCCGGTCTCTCTGAGCCGGGGTGCCACTGGACTCGTGTGCGCTCTCTTACCAGAAAGAAATTACTAGTAGTCGTAGTACAGGATAGCCACTGAGTCAAAGCTGGCTTGCTGCAATTAAACCCCATAACCCCCTTCTTTTATACCTGATGCATACGTAGTTAGTTCTGATGTAAGTCTTGCTGGGTACCTTTGTACTCACGGTTGCTTAATTTATGTTTTTGCAGAGGAGATGTTAGTCTCACTAGTGATTTCAACGATGAGTTCGATGTTGACCGGGCAGATTGGGAATCCCAGACAGAGGTCTGGTTCCTATGGAGGGTCTTTTAGATAGTCTGGCTTCTCAGCCTTTTTCTTTTGTAGTTGTCTGTACTAAGACATGTTTATGCTTCCGTTGCTTGTATGACTTTGTATGTTGGGTCATGAGACCCATGTTTGCAATATCATGTTATGTATGGCTCTTCCGAGTCTTATCTATACTTTGAGTCATAGAGTTATGTTGTGATGCCATGTTGTATCTACACATATTGTGCATATTGTGTGTATGTTTGAAATGCATTGGTATGTGTGGGATTTGACACCTAGTTATCTGCTTTGGTAGCCTTCCGTAGAGGGAAATGCCTCCTAGTGCTTCCACTAAGCCCTGGTAGTTCGCTACTGCTCCGGAACACATGGATTGACCGGCATGTATCCTTCTTTGCTCTTGTGTCTGTCCCTATGGGGAAATGTCATGCGGTGTTTACTATAGTCCTTGTGGCTTTGCTATGACTTGGTTACACTCACTGTTGACCGACACGTGCATTGCTAGGTTACGTATACCTGTCCCTGTACATTTGTGCCACCTTGGTTTCTGACTAGCCATGTCGCCCCAGGTTCTCTGTCATATGGTTGCTAGCAACACAATCATATACGTGAGCCAAAAGACGCAAACGGTCCCAGCCAAGGTAAAGGCGGCAGCCGTGGGTTACCGTGTGTGAGGCCGCAAAGTGATATGATGTGTTATATGCTAGATCGGTGTGACTTAGGATCGGGGTCCCGATAGCTTTGGTATCAGAGCCTGACTGCCTGTAGGATTACCAAGCCAAACTGGTCGATGTTGAGTCTAGAAATGCCTTAGTTATGTAAGGGAATTAATTGTGGAAGGGAACGTAAGGTTCTTTTTACTCCTTTCCTTTCATCATTCTAATTCTTTGTCACCCTCTTATTTTCTACGGGGATTAAGAAACTAGGCTTTCTCATCTATCTATCAGGATGACGAGTTACTACTCTACAGACTTATAGGAAAGTTGTTGTCTTCTTGGATCGGTGTTTTCCATAGGATTCAAGGGTTGAGTTGTCAGTTGTCTTCAAGGTTGTCTCATATTTCATGCCCGTACAACCGTTATGATGTCCGAGTTATCCAAGGTTTCTGAATAACCCGATGCATTTGTAAATTCTTTCATCCTAATTCGATGTCTTTGGGCCTGACGAGACACACTAATTGTTGTGTTGAGGTATTCCATTACCTTAACATATCTGTCGAAGTTAATAGGAAACCATGTTATCTTAAGTGAACCACCCAGAGATTCAGCCTTTGTGTTGTATCCCCAGTGTAATAATTCTGATCATCATTTTCGAGAGCATCCCGTGATGTTATTTAGTTAGTAGGTATTCTATTTCTGGGTTCTTAGACCCAAGCTTCGATCTGCTTATTCCTATTGATAGTGTTTGCTCATTCCTTTAGGATATTAGTAAACTTTGTGATAGTCTTCAAGGTGTGTGGTATACCATTCTTCCAATACCATGAACCATCCTATGGCAGAAGTTCTTTTGAACCAAAAGATCACAACAAGACTGCTCTTGACAAGTTCTCCATTCTATATTTGTGACTCTTCCAATCCTACCTTCCTGCATGGGTTATCCGGAAGAAATATGTTGAGCCTTGTTTGACATGTTAACCTATGCATCCACAACTCAGAAAAATCATATGTTCATTTGAGTTGTCCCTTTTCAGACATATTTCGACCTTCATCTATCATTAGATAGTCAAGAGTAATTGTGCATTTGTGTTCATCGATGCCATTATTCTTTTGGTCCGTCAAGCCACTCTATTTCAGAATGACTAGGAGAAACAAACTCCAGCACCTCATCTATATCCAGGATTGGGTAAAAGCAGTTGTATTCCGCAGATCAAAATGCCAATCCAGCTTTTGTTCTGTTCTACCTTGGAGTATTACCCTCTTTCATGTCAATAATATCATGGGAGTTGCACCACCTCTTATGAACTCTCGGTACAGTGATACTTCTCACCATCATCATTCATTTCTTGGTCCCTATGTTACTGTCACTGGAATGCCGACAAGTGAACCGTGATGTGTGAAATCAATACTCCTAGCAACCATGTTGCTTGGTAGTTATTGGACAATAATTTTGTTCTTAGTGTGTTGGTTATTGAATCACCATTCTAAGATTGATCGTGCTACCTAGCCCATCTTTCCTGGTGCACTCTTCGATCAATGAGTTAGGATTGTGCCAATTCCTCGCTCTTTTGATCATATCATCTTGCCGTGAAAAGCAAGATTGTTCTCGAGCTTAATAATATATCGGTGGTTCGTGATTTTCCGACTATCTTCTCGGAAGTATTACCAGGTTGTCCCCTGACCATTATGTTGAGTTCGTGATCAAGTTGGTTTTCCTCTAAACCATCGCTTCTCCAAGAATCTGTGTTGGATACCCTGAACTAGTTAGTTAAGCTAAACAACAACTTGGAGAGTTGGAAGATAAAGGCTTGCCTAACATAGTTCATTCCAAAGGGATATCTATTGTGTGTGTGTTGAATAAAGATGATATATTCAATGGATTGATCCTTGTGACCAATTGTTGGATCTATTGTCTCATCCAAGCTTTGATTTGAGTGTGGGCTATCGTCAAATCAAATCAGCACCAATGATTTTCCTAATGTTGTTTTACTTGTGGATGTTCCTCGAGCATACACAATTATATCTTTTGGCCTGACCAATGCTATCACCTTGTTCACATAGTTGTGGAATTCCATTTTTGTGGAAACCTTGATGAGTTGTTGAGCCCATCGACAACTTCTTTATCTTCTCCATGATTTTGTTGAACATTTAAGCTAGTGTTGGAAACTTTTGTAAGAACTTTCTTCGTGTTAGCTCATGAAGTAGATGTTTTCATGTAAGAAGTGACTTCCTCTAAGTTCACGTGCATTCGATGCACGTTGCCGCCATGAATTCGAGAAAGTTAGTTTTGCCTCCTCTGGAATCATCCCAAGTCAGTCATGCATGTGTGAAGTATTCTATGGTTTGATTGATTTGCAACCTCCATTCCATATGTATTCCCTAGCACACCAAGCCACTGATTGACTTGTTCAAGGAGAAGAAGTTCCTTCTTAAGAGCTAACCCGGGCTTATACAAGGACTTCGATATCCTCAATGGTGGTTCCTAACCAGAACTCGGTAGTGTTTTGTTGTAAGACTTCTATGTGGTCATGCTTGTCTTGGATACTTTGTTCATGTGTGTCTTGCAATCCAGCTCATGTTTTGGAGCTTTCTTCCATAGTTCATCTCCCGAGAATCTCGCAACGTCATCTCGTCGATTTGCGTTGCAAACTTTGTTTTCAGACATGCTGAGTCTGAAGCATCCTGTCACCAACCAGATCTGAATCTCAGGCAGATATGATGGTTGGAACTTCTCCCAAGAGTTATAACATTGGTCTTTCTAAACCGGTAAGTGGATGTTGTGGCCAACACACCTAGCCGGAAGATCTATTATTGTAGTATCTTGATTCAATAATATGGCCATTCTTCCATGAGGGATTTCATACGACTTATTCTAAAAGTTGATCCTTATGGATTCTTTGTGCTCCCGAAGTCCGACCATTACCTGATGACCATATTGATGCTACCCTGAAGCATGATTGTGATATCTAGAACATCAAGGAGAACATTAGAAGTGGAGTGCTAAATGTCTCTCGGTCGATCATCCAGATTTTGTTTCCTTGCCCTAGTCAAGGTAAAATCTGAGAAAGTGTTTGTCTTCCTTTGCATCTGCATTCCCCATCTTTATTCATCGTGGTAGTATGTAGTCGTACCAAGATCTTTGGCACAGATGTTGGTAAAACCCCAATGAATATGGAAATGCTCAACTTCTTGAAAGCATGCCCAGACACTAGGTTATATCCTCAGTATCATTTGGTATATGCCCCGTTGCCGAGTTGTTCTATAACCCTAGCTCCCATTTCAATCTGAGTATGCCATTTCTTTCGAACTCCTCCAATGACCATTTTTGAATTTGCCTGGGTCTGGTACAAAGAGTTTCAATGATCCCTGTATCAAAAGTAATTCTTTTTGCCTGACTTAGGAAATAATTCAACGAGTCACCTCTCCTAAGGTGCCTGTTATGGTATTAAATGCAATTAACTCCTCACTACTTTGAAACCCATCGACCATCTTCTTTACGCGTGGAATGTTGCCTACCAAATTGAACCTTCGCCATCTGCTTCTTTTCATCACCCTTGATGTGTGTTTTGTGTCTCAGCTCAAGAGATATTCTTACGTCTCATTACATGACTTGATCATGAGTTGCTTGATCTTCATGCAGATCAATTCTTGTAGAGATTTCCTTTCTTTTCGTTGTCGTGTTTGGATGAGGATCTCGAAGCAAGATGTCAGAATCAAGATGATGTGGCGGATCAATATTTTCAAGAAGTGCAATTTGGAACGAGAAGACTGTGTCAGTTCCGTATCCCCTCTTCCCTCTTACCCTATGTCTTGAATCTCGGGATGAGATTCTTGTTTAGTGGGGGTGAGTTGTCACAGCCCTATCTTAGTCTTTGCTTGTCATTGCATAATCATCCATGCATCATGTTTAAATTCAAATGAATTTGAAATGGGGATGCTCAAACCCTAGCACCAAATGAAATTCAACTAGGATCAAATAAAATATTTTCAATGAATCCAAAATGCCCTTCAGAAATGTTCATGATTTATGGAAAAAGGTGAAAGCCTCTACCAGAGATGATGCATATTTTTCCAGGACATTTTTCGTCTTTGAATTAACCCACTACTTATTTGAATTGGAGCAAATAAATGGCTATATTAATATTCATGGTTCCAATAATTCTGAAACTTTATGTGGGACTCTGGAATAATTCTTTCAGCATCCACAATAATTCTCAGAATTTATAAAAATGATTTGGTTTCTAAATCAAATCAAAACATATTGAAATAAATAAAAAACAGAAACAGAAATAGAAAACACACACACACACACACAGAGATAGAGAGAGAGAGAGAGAGAGAAACTAACCAGTCAGCCCAGCCGGCCCATCTGGCCCGTGCCAGTCGTCCCCTTCCTCTGGACAGAAGGATGCCGGGCGTGTGCCGCGTGCGCGGCCACGCGCACACCACCTCCTGCTTGCCGCCGCCGCCCCGACGCGCCTAGAAGCACCACGCACCCCTTGGCTCCCTCTCGACCTCTTCCCGTGCTCATCCCCCTCCTCTGCCTCTCTCCCTTGCTCTCCCCCGGGCGCATCCAAGAGCGCCGACGAGAACCACCGTGGCCACCGGCCACCCCTCTCCTCCCTAGTCTGTCCACTCGCTCCGCCAAGACGCCGTGGACCTATACACCAAAGAACATGAGACAGAGGCACCGCAAACGACACAACCGTCATCGTCTTCCATCTCGGATCCGCCGGCCGCCGTCGACGATTTCGCCATCGACAGAGCTTCCCCGACCTTGCCTCTTGTGCCAAAAGAATCCCCGTGAGCCCTTGAGTTTTTTCCCTTCCTCCCTAGATCGATTTCATGTTGTAGCGCCGGCCCCCACGAGCTCCGTAGCTGTTGTCCGCCATGGCCATTGAAGTCCTCGGTGCCGTGCTCTTTTGCTCGCTCCCGTGTGTCGAGTCTGCTCCTGGAGACCCCTTGGTTCTCTTGCAATGCTCAATTCGCTCGCTAACGCACTGCAACTCCCGCGCCCGCACAAGCCCGAGCACCGCCACCGCTTGAGCTCATCGCCGACGATGCCACAACCCACCACAGCACCTGCCACTGCTCCCATTCAACCCGCACTATTGCCAGCTTCCCAGCGCACCCATCCGTGTGAGCTCCCGTCGCCGGAGTTGGCCGGACGAGCAACGCCGCCGCGTCCTGTTTACGCCGGCGGTTAGCCGCTGACGTGGCCGAATTAGCTAGCACTAATCACGCAATTAGTTTAGGTAAACGCTTGTACTCGACGCGCCGGCCGAAACTTCGGCCGGTCGCGCCACTCGCTCGCACAGCCGCACCTTTTCTTTTTCCCTTTTCCACACTAGGCCCTACGCACTGCCTACCTCCATGCCTTATCTTCTTCCCCCAGTGAGCTCCACCACTCATTTTCCCCCATCTCCACGAACACATCCTCCTCTACTCGTGGAATCCCGTTCCTCCGTTGATCACCAAGGCAACAAAATCCATTGCTCTGGTGGCTAGAAATCGCACCGGTCTGAAGGGAGGGGCACGGGGGTACTGCTACGGGAGCCGGGGGCGAGAGGCGACCGTGGGGATGGTGGAGACGGCGGCCAGCGAGCTGCAATAGGCCAACCGGCGAGGTTGATGGTGGTCCACGGCGGCGCTGTCCGCCATGATTTTTTGCTGCATTTGTTTTTGCTGGAACCACTTCTGTTTTTTGCTCGAACCAGCTTTCGATTTTGCTGTAAATTGAGGGACAGTGGTGCCGCCGCCCATGATATTTTGCTACATCAAAATTTTGGCTGGAAGCACTTTTGATTTCTGCTGGAATCAACCTTTGATTTTGCTGCATAGGCAGGATTTTTTGCTAGATCAAAAAAATTGGCTGGAAGCACTTTTGATTTTTGCTGAAACCAACATTTGATTTTGCTGCATAGACATGATTTTTTGGTACATTAAAATTTTGGCTGGAAGCACTTTTGATTTTTGCTGGAACCAGCATTTATTTTGCTGCATAGGCTAGGAATGGTGCTGGGGCGGTGATAGACGGCGGCTGCCATGTGTTTTGCTGCATGGGGTTTTTGCTGCAACCAACAATTGTTTTTGCTACAACCAGCCGAAGAAGAGCTGGAACCGGCGAGATTTTTTGTTTGCGGGCATCGGCGACAGTGCATTTTTTGCTGGAACCGTGATAATTTTTTGCTGGAACAATTTTTGGTTTTTGCTACCACCAGGGAAAACCCCTTTCCTGTTCGTTGAGCTTTTTGTGCTGAAATACAGTGGTAGAAGCCGACGTCGTCGGCGAGTAGAGACAACGGTGGCGGGAAGTGCTGCAACCACGACGCCAGTTGTTGGAACCAGCCGATGTAGAGCTGCAAACGGCAGAATCTTGACGGCGCGTGGCGAGAGGCGGCAAGCCGGCAGCGCGGTGGCGCACGCGACGGTGCTGCAACGGGAAGACGAGAAGATGAGGCGGAGCCGTCGGCGCAGGTGGGGGCGGCGATCTTTTCCTCTCCTTTTTTCCCGTGCGGGAGGTTGGCGAAGGGAAGGACAGGGGACAGATCTGACGGCTGCGCGTGTGTAGATCGGACGCTCACAATGCGACCGGCCAAAACTTTCGGCCAGCGCGCTGGCGCCTATTACCGCCAATTAGTTTAACACTCAGCCACTGACAGTGGGGCCCATTTAGTTGATTAACCGGCTAAAGTTATTGGTTAGGGTAAATTTAATTACAAGTGGCCCCACGTGTCAGCTTTGACCAGTGCACAGTCAGCTATGACTGACCCCACGAGTCAGTGACTGTGGCTGGCCCTACAGTGAGTAACAAACATTTTTTCTTGTAATTTTGAATTTTAGAAATGAATTTTGGAATTACAGAAAATAAACTAAACATTGAAAAACCATAGAAAATAATCTACACATCATAATGAAATAATTTATATATGGAAAATTATCAGAAAAATCCAAAGAATCTGTTTATGCCATGTTCATGCATGTTTGAACAACTTAACATCACTGTTTAGGACAATTCATGGATATGGAAAATTAATAATTAGATTTGGAGTTTGGAAAATGCTTTATGGCAATATTCCACTTCAATCAATTTTGTTAAATGTTGCATTAGGTGAATTCAGTACCTTAACATGACATGTCATTCATTTGGATGTGCATTGCATTGAATGTGTTATTCTCTTGTTTGTCGGTGTTCGTTCCTTCTCGGTAAAAGACGATTCCCACGTAGTGATCTTTGACACAGATGAAGAGTAGTACCATCTTCAGAAATGTCAGGGAAGCAAACCCCCTTGATCACTCCGATACAATCCCACTCTCACGCTCCTGCTCTCTTTTATTGCATTAGAACAACAATGATTCAATTGTTACATGTTTTGTTAGTTGAACCCATTCCTCTCGATGACCAGTTATTGTCACAGTAAATAGCTAAACCTTCCTTGCATGATTAGGAGTTGCTTGAGCCATGTTGTGACTTTATCCATGCCATGCTTGCTATTGCTTAGAGTTGTGTCTGGTCTGATTCATCTGGGAATGAATTGGAGTGTTATGTTCATGTTCTGATGTTGAGAGTTAAGTGTGTGAACACGATTTGGTAAAGGTAACGATGAGAAGCCATGTAGGGGTACATGGTGGGTTGTCTCATTGAGACCGTCATTAAGAACTGAGTTCTGTGTATGTTATCCAGAACGATTACTACCACACATTGGGCTCCGGGTACTCCAAGCTCTCTCGACTTATTAATCGCCTTGATCTCTGTCCAGGAGTTGCAACTAGTTTCTGGTGTTTATAGGATGTGCTGTAGGCCGTGCTTAGCGCTCGTCGGAGGGGTAGGCTATGATGCGGCAGGCACCATGGCCGGGTGTACCAAGTGTAGTACACATCGTTTGAGGCCGTAATGGAAACTTCGGTTGGACTTCCGTTGCGGGTCAGTTCTCAGATAGGTGATAAACCTGGACTAGAGTCTTGCGTGGTTAGTCAGGTTGTTGCCGACACCCTCACCAGGCTTTCGCTTGAAGGTTGCTGAGATACATGATGTGTATATGGTGGTAAGTGGTGAGAGCGTGTGTGAAGAACTACACCCCTGCAGGGTAAATGATCTATTCGAATAGCCGCGTCCTCGGATATGGACTACTTGGAGACATATATGGTTCATAGACAACTTAAAGGGATACTCTAAAATGCGCAAGATAAGTGTGAGTGCTATGGATGGCCTTCTCGTAGGGAAAGGGAAGCGGATCCATAGTACTGTATTGTTGTGGTGATTAGTGGACTCGTGTGCGCTCTCTTACCTCAAAGAAATTACTGGTAGTCGTAGTACAGGATAACCACTGAGTCAAAGCTGGCTTGCTGCAGTTTAACCCCACAACCCCCTTCTTTTATACCTGATGCATATGTAGTTAGTTCTGATGTAAGTCTTGCTGAGTACCTTTGTACTCACAGTTGCTTAATTTATGTTTTCGCAGAGGAGATGTTAGTCTCACTAGTGGTTTCAACGACGAGTTCGATGTTTACCGGGTAGCTTTGGAATCCCAGACAGAGATCTGGTTCCTATGGAGGGTCTTGTAGATAGTCAGGCTTCTCTACCTTTTTCTTTTGTAGTTGTCTGTACTCAGACACGTTTATGCTTCCATTGCTTGTATGACTTTGTATGTTGGGTCATGTCACAGCCCGAGAATAATGGTTGTAATTAGTTGCATCAGAGCATCAATGCATCATGTTAAATTCAAATGAATTTGAAATGGGGATGATTAAACCCTAGCACCAAATGAATTTCAAATAGGTTCAACTTAAAATATTTTTCAATGAACCCAAAATGCCCTTCAGAAAAGTTCATCATTTTTGAATTAGTTGGAAACCTCTGCCAAAAATGGTTAACATTTTTATAGGTCATCCTGGATTTTTGAATTAAATCATAAAGTATTTCAGTTTGGGCATTTAAATGCTATAAATAATTTTAAATGCCCAAATAATCCTGAAAACTGTTGTGGGCTGTTGGAAATAATTTAAAGTTTGCCCACAAATTATTTCAGAATTTTCAGAAGTTGTTTAGTATTTTGTCTAGGCCAAAACAGAAAAACAAATTAGAAAACAGAAAGAAAAATAAAAGAGAGAGAGAGAGAAAGGCCACTTGGGCCACCTACCTGGTCGGCCCATCCAACAGGCGAGCGCCAGTCGTCCCCTTCCTCGCGCCAGGAGGACAGGGCACGCGCGCACGCGCGCGCGTGTGCACGCGCCGAGGCGCCACGCCACCTCCCTGCTCGTCTGCCTGCCTCCCCAGCCAGCGAGACGCCACGAAGGTCCTCCCCGCTACCGTCTGGATCGAGCTGACTTGCTCACTCTCTCCCCCTCACCTCTTCCTCACTACCCGCACCTCGCCCGAGCGCCTCTGTCGCCGCCGCTCGCCACCACCGCAGCCACCACCGTCCCGACGACGCCCCGAGCTGTCTACAAGCCCTGCCGCATCCCCCTCTTCTTCCTCACCGAGCCACACGACGCCGGAAGCCCCTGGACGCCGCCAGCACCGCCGTTCCCCTCGTCGGCCACCAAAGATCACCGGCGACCGTAGGTCGCCTCCGGCCCTTCCCCGAGCCCGCTGAGCCGCCCGTTAGAACCGCCGTGAGCTTCTCCCCCCGAGCTACCTCTCCTTTGCCCCGTTTGCCTGCCAGAGCCGCGTTTTCGTGCACGTCCGAACACCGGCCGCCGCCTTCAAGCTTGTGGCTGTCGACTCCGGCCACCCCAGGCCCGGCCGGCACCACCAGCCGACGCGTCGCGACGCCAGCTACCCGTAGAGCCCATTCGCGCATCAAACGCCCCACTGTAGGCGATTTCTGAGCCACCCCATGGCTTCGGCCCTCACCGGCGGCTAAACGCAAGTGGGGTTGACCCCGTTTGACCAGGGGTTTGACTCCCCTGAGTCTATGACAAGTGGGGCCAGCCCCTGATAATTTCGGTTTAGTTTAAATTTTTAAACATAATTAGCCTCTATGCATATGACATGTGGGTCCCACGCGTCAGGTTTGACCCTGGCCGACCCAGTTGACAAGCTGACGTCGGCCTAATGCCATGCTGATGCAATAATGTATTTCTGGAATTAATTTAAATCCAAAAGGATTTATGAATTTCAGAAAATGTCCTAAAACTTCTAAAAATCATAGAAAATAATCTATAACTCCAATGAAAATAATTTATATATGAAAAATTATCAGAAAAATCCAAAGAATCTGTTTATGCCATTTTCATGCATGTTTGAGCAAGTTAACATCACCAACTAGGACAATTCATGATTAAGGCAAATTTGATAAATAGATTTGGAGTTGGAATTTAATGTAAGTTTGAATTCCACTTCAAGTAATATGGCTAACCATTGCACTAGGTCAATTCAGTACCTTAATATGACATGTCATTCATTTGGATGTGCATTGCATTGATTGTGGTTCCCTTTTTATGTTGCCGGTGTTTGTTCTCTCTCAGTAGACGTTGTTCTGACGATGTGATCGTTGACACTGACGAAGAGCTATACTATCTTCAGAATTGCCAGGCAAGCAAACCCCCCTTGATCACTCCGATACAGTCCCACTCTCTCGCTCTTGCTCTCTTTTACTGCATTAGGACAACAACGATTCAACTGTTACATGTTGCGGTAGTTGAACCCATTCCTCTGCATGACCTGTCTTTGCCACAGTAAATAGTTAAAACCTACTAGCATGAGTAGGAATTGCTTGAGCCATGTTGTGACTACTCATCCATGCTTGCTTGTTATGCTTGCTTTGCTTAGAGTCGTGTCGGGTCTGATCCATCTGGGCGATGAATTGGAATGGTTGTATTCATGCCCTACTGTGTGAGAGCTAAGTGTGTGAATCCGAAGGAGATTGAGCGTCTAACTAAAGAACTAAACACTCTTAAGTTAGCTCATGAAACAACTCAAGAGGATCATAGAGAGCTTCTAAGATCTCATGAGAAGCTACGCTTCAAGAAGCTAAATTTAGAGCAAGAGCATGAGTTTCTTAAAGCTATCAATGATGATCTTCGAAAGAAGAGTTCTTCATATCTTGCCAAACGTTTACTCTTGTCTACCTTTATGCCACAAGTTAAATCTAAGCAAACTAGTAACAAGGGTAAAAAGAGTTTTACCTCTAGTAGTAACAATAACAATGCCAAATCCAATGTTGTTGCTTCTAGTAGTTCTATTGATTCCACTAATGATTCTCTTAGCCAAGTTACACTTGAGCAAGAAAACGATTTATTGAAAGGAATTATAGAAAAGGGTGTCTACAAAAGTCTTGCCGGAAGTAAGCAATTTGAGGAAATTGTGCACAAGCAAGGAAGGCACTAGAAGAACCAAGGTTTTGATTTTGAACGAAAGTTCAATGCCAATGGAGTTGAGTGGGAGGAAGATCAATATCCCAAAACGAAGTTTGTTCCTCAACAAGAGAAGTATGATCCTACTTTCAAGGGGACACAAGCTCAAGATGATCTTCCACCTCAAAACCCCAAGCTAAAAGGCAAGGACAAGCTTCGAGAAGAGATTGACTCATTTGAAGGACCACCTCAAGATTTGGTCAAATGGGTTCCAAAGGCCTCATCAAGTTCTACTTCATCAAGTGCTACTACAACTCCAAGGATTCCCATCAAGTTGATGTGGGTCCCAAAGAAGAAGAACTAGAGAGTTCTTGAGGGTGACTCCGCCAACAAACTTCACTCACATTCATTGATGGCAAGAACTTGTGCAACCAACTTTAACATCTTGCACTAGTTTATGGAGTCACAAAACCTCTTGTTGGTAAGGCAAGGGACAAGGTATTCAATGCATTCATGGACATCATAATGTGTGCATTTCACTCTATGTCTATGGATATCTTTGTATGTTCTTTGGGTGGGACTAACCCATGTAGGTATTGAAAGTGCAAAACTCCAAGGATTGCTCCCAACTCTTGACGGTCAACATCAACATTGAGCATCCACATCTACAACATCTACATGAAGTGAACATCGACAAAACCCAAGGTTAGTTCATCCCTCCTTGGGGGGATATCACATCTATGGGGAGCTTTACTCTAAGACTTGAGTCAAAGCAACTCTAATGGTGTGAACACATTAATGCTTTATGTAAAAGTGGTAACCCCACTTGTGCTTAAACGATGAGTATGACCTATGATCAAATGTTCTCATTTGGCTCCTATGTCAATATACTCATATATAGATGACTATGTTATCGCCCATTGCTTGATAGTTGCTAGAATTGGTTCTACATATTTGACACATATTTCATTTGCTATCTTATTGTGTGAGCATGTTGCTATGCATATTTCTCATTCGAGGACATCCATTTGTAGTTTGATTGATTTGGTTTTATTTGGCCAAATGGATGTACAAGAATGCCTAAGCACCCTCTCTAGCTATCTATGTCAACTTATCTAAATACTTTCTTGCTATATCACAAAAACTTGAACAAGTCTCTTTCAGATCCTCCGGGTGAGGAGCACTCGGAGCCACCGATCCGCTTAGGGTTGACATCCAAAACCTTCTAAGTGTCTTTCGGACAGACCAACTCACATGCATCCGATCTCACCGAAAACACTTGGACTGATCTGATTTTTCAATCTCGGAGAGACCGATTTAAAACTCTCAGTTTCACCGAAGCGATATGCTCACAACAGCCACTCACTTCGGTGCCACCGATTGGTTTTGCTCGGTCTCACCGACAGCACATGGGTATATATATGTCCGCGGCTTGTACGTTAATAATTTCTTCAATCGTCACTTTCCTGCACCCCATTGCTGCCGTCGCCCAGGTCTCCGGATCATCGCCTTCGTCTCCAGCATGCCCTCGCCGCCGGATTCCGTTGCCGTCAATGGCATTCTCCTCCGCCGTTGCCGCCGTAGAGGATCTCCACCAAGTTAGGGTGAGATTCGATCCTCTAGTGCTTCAAATTTCCGATTCTATGCACAAGAGTTGTTGCACCCACAATATTCACACGGATTGAGATTTCTATTCCAGCAAATTCCGTAGAGATAGATTTGAGCAAAATTTTAGGTTTAGGGTTGCGCAGAAATCATCTTGGACAGACCGAATAGGAAGAATTGGACTCACCGATACAGCCTTAGGCCATTGCACGCTGTACATCTCGGTGTCACCGAGGGATGCAGATCGGTGGATCTGAGTCTAAGGTTTCAGTAGAACCCTAGCTTATCGGAGAGACCGAAACACATCTCAGTCAGACCGAGACTGTGTGGCAAATTCTCTGTTACAGCTTCGGTACTACCGAGATTACCTACTCGGGCTCTCCGAAATCATTTCTGTGAAAACCTAAAACTGAAATTTTTTACTCAAAAGTTTGTCAAAATGCTGTGTTTTTGTGATGCTCATCTACTCCACTCTACCCCATCTACTTCACAGGTGCTGGTGTCAAGATGTCTGATGCCAGTGACAGTTAGAACAGGTCAGAACAGGAGGCAGAGCTGAGTGCAGGGTCAAGTCCTGAAGCAAGTTTCTATGAGGGAGAAAGAAGCTCACCAGACTTGCCAAAGGCAGCCACCAGGACAAGGAAGAAGAAGAATTCAGATGATGAAGATGAGGATTTTGCTGCTGAGGAAGCAATCTCAAAGAAGAAGAAGAAACCAGCTATTGTTGCCAAGGAGTATGGCACAAAGAAAGAGAGAGGTACCACAAGAAAGGTTCCTCCTTCCATAGTTGCCAAGAGAAACATCACTTCAGATAATCCAGAGGGATCTCAACAGGCCCCTATACAGTCAAAGCCTAAGACAGCAGGCAAGAAGAGAGAAAGAAAGCAAACTGCTCATGTGATTTTCAGGCCTACATCCATGAGAAGGGATGATGCAACAGATGAGGAAGAGCAAGCTAAAAATCCCCCTCCTCCCAAGCAGCAGAAGCTTATGGGAGATGCCATCAAAACAGCTGCTCCTTCTAAGGCCAAGCCTGTAGCTGCAAAACCAAAGAGAACAACCAGAGATGTTCCAGCCAGTGAAAAGAACAAGGCCCCAGTGCCTGAGAGATAAGAAGAGGAAGAAGAAGAAGCCCAGTGCTCATGAAGCTAAGGCCCAAGTTGCCTGAACACAATGATGCTCACCCAGTTGCTGAGAACATGAAGAAGAGGAAGGATGCAGGTCTCAGGAAATGGAGGGAATCAGACCCTTACTCCATCAGAAGGAGGACTGCAGTTGACTACAGATTTTACACCAAAGAGCAGCAAGATTTTTATGAGACAGTGTTGCTTGACAAGAAGCCAATTGTAAGTGACATGAAATGGGTGGACTGGAAATATATTGATGCTAATGAGGATTATTTCCCCCATGTTCATGAGGATTGTAGATCCATTGATCTTTATGAGTTCATTGGGAAGAAGCTGACCAACTAGAATGATGAGATGATTATGTAGTTCTACTCTACAGCTCACTTCTACCCCAATGGCAGAATTGTCTAGATGACTGAGGGTGTCAAGTATCAATCAAGTGTGCTTGAGTGGGCCACATTGCTTGGAGTGACAGAAGCTGACAAAGATGACATTGATGTGTATGCAAAGTCCAAGATGAATCATAATTCTATGGCCAACATGTACACAGAGATTCCAGAGAAGGAGAAGGAGAATCACAAGCTTGGTTCAGTGTACTATCTGCTTGCAGGACTTGCTACCTCCAACATGCCCAAGTCAGGAGATGACAGGATGATTAGAGGTCACTCCATCAACATGCTGCATCACATAGACCAACATGAGAAGATCAAAGTGATGGATCTCATAGTAGAAACTATCAAGAGGACAGCAGTAGATCAGAAAAGGTCTTGTGGATTTTCCCCTCATATTCAGTTGCTCATCAATTCCAAGGGTGCAAACAGGTCTTTTCAGCTTGATCGTGAGCATTTGCCACTTAGACCTGAGTTCAAGGATAACACAGATACTATGGATGCATCTCATCCTACCTCAGCCGAAGCACAGGCTAGTGCAGAAGCTACAAGAACTTCAGGGCCAAGTGCTCCACATGCCCCAGTGCTGAAAACCAAGGATCAGATACAGCATCTACTTCAAGCCACTCAGAGAATTGAGAAGAGTTTGGCTGACATGCTTGCAAACCAGAAGAGCCTTGAGACTATCATTGAGACAAACTTTTATGATCTAGACATTAAGGTCACAGAGATCCAGACAGTTGTTGAGACTTTGAAGTCACAAGTGGATGAAGTTAGGAAGGGCACCAGCAGTGATGATGAGGAGCATCAGGGTACAGGTCTTCCTACGACTGCTCAGTTCCAGAGGATGCCCATATCAGCAGATATACCAGTCACTTCCAGAGCCACTGTCTCTGCCCCTGTTGCTGCTCCCACTGTCACACCTTATGTTCCTCCTGTGTCTACACATCCAGCTCCACAGACTTCAGCAGAGATCTTTGTAGATGCACTCATCTCTACTCCAACCACGTCTATGCACACCGGCGCTGCAAGTCAGAGGACTTCATCACCAGGAGCTACTGGAGATCGAGCCTAGAGCGACGATTAGCTCTATACATATTTGAAATTTTTGGTACTTGTGACAAAGGGGGAGAATTTCTATAGATCATTAGGCTTCGAGAGAGAGTGCTTTGCCTTTTGTTCGTGTTTTTCTTGAGATACTTGCTACTTGGTTTATCGCTTTTTTTGATGCTTGTAAGAGATACTACGTTATGTGTGCTTGATCATATCGTACATTAACACTATGATTGCTTGAATATCTATTTGCATGCTCTTGTATGATCATTCACTTGTTTGATTGGTGATGAGTGCTAATTGCTATGCAATCTTATCATTTTGAGCGCTCCACCAAGATGTATGTGACATGGAAGAGTAACCCACTATCCTAATCGATTGTGCATTTGCATTCAAACGCAAATTTTAAATAATGCACAAATTTAGGGGGAGCTCTTACTTATCACATACTTCTCAAAGTGACAATGTATTTCATTGATTATATTATTTGTCGAAGCTTTGATCTATATGTTGTCATCAATTACCAAAAAGGGGGAGATTGAAAGTGCAACTAATCCCCGGGTGGTTTTGGTAATAAATAACAACATATATATCATTGATCTAATTCTTATTGCTAGTAAATTTCAGAAAAGATCAATGATTGGCATGGCAAGGATTAATGGATGTGGACCCCTCAAAATGCTAAGGACAAAGATTGGCAAAGCTTCAAGACTCTACATTTTTGGTTAAGTGATCCAAGATCACATTGAGTCCATAGGAAAAGCCAATGCTATTAAAAGGGGATGAGGTTTTGATTATGACTCAATTGCTCAAATGCTTAGTGATATTGCTCCAAAACTCTCAAATACTTCTCCACTTCATTCCTACCCAAAACCCTAAAAGTTGATCTCGGTCCTACCGAAACATTCTTATCCGGACTCACCGAGATTGCTATTCACTATGCCACATGCCAAACCCTAACAGATCGGTGCAACCGAAATGGTTCTCGGTCCCACCGAGAAGGCTTGACCAACTTGCTGTAACGATGTTACTTCACTTCGGAATTTTTGAGATGAAATTTTTGGTCTCATCGAAACCTGGTCTTGCCCTAGCCATTGCACTTCAGTCTCACCAAGATGTTTTGATCGGTCCCACCGAAAAGCCTAACGTTCATGTCTTTTACACTAGTTGGTCTCACTGAGATTTTCATGTCGGTGTCACCGAGTTGGGTCAAAGACTTGTAACGTTTGGATTTTAGGTGAAGGCCATATATACCCCTTCACCTCCCTCTTACCATGTAAGAGAGCCATCAGAACGTGCCTACACTTCCACCATACGATTTCTGAGAGAGAACCACCCACTGGTGCAGCGAACTGCTATACAAACGATTTTTAACCCCTTTCCGCGATGCAGTTTTAAACCGTTGCCTTGCGTGTGTGTGTGCGATAGGGGGGTCCTTCCCACATGACCCAGAAACCGTCGGGGATAGGTCCTCCGGTCACACACGCTGGGCAAAATGAGCTTGTGTGCGATCGGGTGAGCCATCACATACAATTATACAGGCCCAATCATTTTTGTTCGTATGTACATCCCACACAGTGAATCCCAGACAAACGTTTCCGTTCGTATGTACATCCCACATAGTGAATCCCAGACAAACGTTTCCGTTCGTATGTACATCCCACACAGTGAATCCCAGCCAACCGTTTCCGTTCATATGGACATCCCACATAGTGAATCCCAGACAAACGTTTCTGTTCGTATCTACATCACACGCAGTTTTCTGTATAGCCTCGTCTGTGATAGGTGTAATGATCACACACGCTCTGCCTCCGTAAACCGTTTGCGTTATTCAAGTATATCACACACACTTTTGCTGCTAGAACCATTTGTAAAGTTCCATGACCCATTTAGCAGGTTTATTAGTTTACTAATAATAATTCCAGTATTAAGCAAAATCACAGTTCATATCAAACAGTTGTTTGCCAATTTCATATCAGGCACATAAATATATTATAACATCACAGTACGATAGGTACGTGAAAACAGCACAATACAGCATATAGCTAGTTCACCTTCATAAGCACAATATTAGAACAATATATTCATTTCCCTAATCGACTGATGCATGATCAGCCAAATTAGTCTTCTCCACCTCTGCTTTCAGTTCAGTAAGAACCTGTTTTGCACTGACCAACTGGGAAAGTGCCTCCTCCTTCGCAAACACCATCTTAGCAAAGTCTAATTTAAAAAATCTGAGCTCATTCTCCATCTTCCTCTTTTTTTCCAGTACCTTGAAATATTCTTCAGCGTTGACAACATTTTCTCTAAGCCTATCTCTATTCTCTTCCTCAAACATGCTCCAGAGCTTTGCTAGGCACATCTTCAAAGACGGTGGCCACTCTTGATCAACCCACAACAGGTAAGAACACTTCCATTCATTCTATAATATTTAAAACTAAATCAGTTACAGTTGTAGGGAAAATGGGTTTCTAGCAACATAGAAAATCACCACATACATATTTTGAAAAACTGCAGAAACACGTTTATTATGACATATCTTCTCAAAAAGTTCAATGTGCAAATGAATTAATTGCTACTGAGACAACAACCAAATTCAGGAACATCACAAGCTATAATTAAGTTCTTAGTCAGGTACTATAATAACAAATTGACCATTTTATGAGGAAGCTAAATATAACTGCAACAGCACAACGACAGTGTTTCAATGCCATCAAATTAATACTAACAGGTATGTACATGCACAAATTTAATAACATAGAACTAATACCAATAAAGGCCCTCCACTGTGTAGGCCAAAACCGGTGTCAAATCAACTATTGCTACATTTGGCACCGGTATCCTGCACTACCGAATCGTTGCCAGAGGAAAAATTCAGGGAACCAGAGCACCTAGTTGCTTTGATGCCCAGTTCCTTCCTGCCATAAAGTATTAGTATTTTATTGCTTGGCTGCTCGGATGTGTGGACCAAAGTTGGGTGCACAAACTGCTGAAGCGGTGCCAAATAATTTTCTCAGGGCATCGCTGATGAAATGGCAACATTTTTAGATACTAGGTAGAAACTTTGACAGTGTCTTAATCACATCCATTAACATAGCACAGTGACAGTGTCTGAATCACATCTAACAAATGATTTGTAACAACGAAAGTGGGGCTAACCTTCTTTGCACATGGCAGAAACTTCCTCCCACTGTCCATAGATTCAAAAGCCACTAACTTCATGCATGGAGATTGATGGTGACAACGAGCAGGCAGATCTTCAGCTACCACACACCATTCATTGCAAGTGATGGTCCTAGGGAGCTACAAGAGGAACAAATGGCTCAAATCGGTCTCCGGGTTAAAATCCTTTATTACAAATCAGAACCCTAAGCCTAGGGGGCCGAGAGAGAGGAGCTGGAGAGGTCAAAGAAGACCATGGCGTCCGCGGCGGTCGGATGCGACGGCGAGAGCGAAGAAAGCAAGCGAGGAAGCGGCTATAGCTTGGGAAGGAAGGAAGGAGTAAACAGGGGAAATGTGGCTCGTGGTCGGGGAGAAAAGGGGGTGGGAAGGGGGGGAAGAGTTAGATATTTCGGCGGTAGGCAAAAAATTTCGAAAGGTGGGGGGGGGGAAACTTGGCGCGTAGTGTCATCGGACACCTTTCACTTTGAACATATGTGTGCATCGCAAATGTTTCTTCTGCTTTACGCACATGCGATGAGTTTGAGCACTCGAATTTTGGTGGAAATTTCCCTGGGTATAGTGCTCATCCACGTCATTGCATATTTAACATCACTTGCTAATTTGGGGGGGTACACAAAAGAGCCTACAGCACACGGACCACACTTACTGAATCGAGCAATTTTAGTAATTAAACAGAGCCAGTTGACCTAAACATTGCCCTAACAAAAGACTAGCATTATAAACAAAGACTAAGTACGCATAATTTAAACAAAGCCACCGACGCGCCGCCGCCCTATGCCTCGTCGGTGTAAGATGAGATGTCGATGACTTGTCCTGGCGACATGCCGCCGCTGGTGGACTCCATGTCCCCCAGGCTGAAGTCGACCGCGTCATCGTCCTCGTCCTCGGCGCCGCCCTCAAGGTTGTAGTACTCGTAGTAGTGGCGGTGCCAGAGCTCGCGTTGGTACTCCACCGCCGATTCCTCGATGGACAGGCGGCTCTCTACCTCCTCCTTAGCCACGCGCAACTCCTCCTCCCGGCGCTCCTCGATCTCCATCGCCTCCTGCATCTCCAGCTCCTGCTCGGTGATCTCATGAGGAAGCGGGGGCTCCATGGCCTCCGCCGCCACATCGTCGACAAGCATCTCCGCCGCCTTTTCATACATGGGGTGCATGCCAGATTCCGAGGAGGCCTGGAATATCTTGGCGTGGTTGTCCTCGACCTGGGCGTGGATGGCCTCGGCCCGGGCCAGGGCGACCTTCACGGCACGGACGGCTGCTCGAGTTCTCTCAGCATTTGCAGCCACTGTCTCGGCTGCCACAGACGCCCTCTCGGTGGACGCAGCAGCGCTCAATGCGGATGTGGCCGCGCTCTCGGCAGTGGCGGAGTCGCTTGGGGAGGACTCGGCGACCGTACGGTCCCTCACGAAGCGTCTCCACGGCGTCATTCTTTGCAAGAAGGGGATGGGGAATGGGTATCGGGGTCTCGAGGATTCAGGGGTGAACAGTGCTTGAGCAGATGAATCCGACGAAGCTTATGGAGGAAGACATAAAAAGACCCATGAATTTTCATCGCAAACGGTTCTTATAACCAACTGTGTGCGATGTAGTCCATTTTTAATTACCTGCGGCAGACTAATTTGGAGTACACTGGCAACGGATGGTGACAGAAATTGTTCGAATTTTTTTGTACCGTTAACATGCACTGATACAACTGTCATGTTAAAGTTTGGAATTTTTCAGGGTCCATCTGACCTTTTTAAGACATTAAATGAGTTCCTAGCCATATAATGGCCGTAATTCAAATTTGAACTGCATGTACATGCAACGGCAAACCATCATGGGTTGTAAAATCATATTTGTGTCCTTGTGTGCGAGTTAATGCCCTGTGCAGTAAATTGGAAGGAATTTTCAAACATATTGGTGTCACGGCTTGCACACAAACAGTGAGAACCATGGCTTTTAAATTCCAAAAATTTCAAAAATGATCAAAAATACATGAAACCTTGCATGATGTCATGAAATGGTACCAAGATGCAGTGGTAAAAGAATTGGCCAATTTGACCAAAGTTTTGACACGGACCTCTCACAAATCGGAGCATCTCACGAGAAGACACGTGGTTCCGAGAGGGAGCAATGCATGTTTGATGACGAACCGGCGCTCACTTCCTCGTATGACCCTGAATTTTTTTGTACCATTAACATGCCCTAATGCAATGGTCATGTTAAATTTTTGAAATTTTCGGTGTTGATTTGACCTTTTTAAGACATTAAGTGATTTCCTAGCCATATAATGGTCGTAATTCAAATTTGAACTGCATGTACATGCAACGGCAAACCATCATGGGTTGGAAAATCATATTTGTGTCCTTGTGTGCGAGTTAATGCCCTGTGCAGTAAATTGGACGGAATTTTCAAACATATTGGTGTCACGGCTTGGACACAAACAGTGAGAACCATGGCTTTTAAATTCCAAAAAAATAAAAAATGATCAAAAATACATGAAACCTTGCTTGATGTCATGAAATGGTACCGAGATGCAGTGGTAAAAGAATTGGCCAATTTGACGAAAGTTTTGGCACAGACCTCTCACAAATCGGAGCATCTCACGAGAAGACACGTGGTTCCGAGAGGGAACAATGCATGTTTGATGACGAACTGGCGCTCGCTTCCTCGTATGACCCTGAATTTTTTTCTACCGTTAACATGCACTAATGCAACGGTCATGTTAAATTTTTGAAATTTCCGGTGTTGATTTAACCTTTTTAAGACATTAAGTGAGTTTCTAGCCATATAATGGCCGTAATTCAAATTTGAATTGCATGTACATGCAACGGCAAACCATCATGTGTTGGAAAATCATATTTGTGTCCTTGTGTGCGAGTTAATGCCCTGTGCAGTAAATTGGAAGGAATTTTCAAACATATTGGTGTCAAGGCTTGGACACAAACAGTGAGAACCATGGCTTTTAAATTCCAAAAAATTCAAAAATGATCAGAAATACATGAAACCTCGCTTGATGTCATGAAATGGCACCAAGATGCTGTTGTAAAAGAATTGGCCACTTTGACGAAAGTTTTGGCACACACCTCTCACAAATTGGAGCATCTCATGAGAAGACTCGTGGTTCCGAGAGGGAAGAATATGCATGTTTGATGACGAACCGACATTGGCTTCCTCTTATGGCTTGGCATTTTTTTTTCTACCGTTAACATCCACAAATACAACTTTCATGTTAAAATTTGGAAATTTTCAGGGGTTATTTGACATTTTTAAGACATTAAGTGAGTTTCTAACCATTTAATGGCCGTAATTCAAATTTGAACTACATGTACATGCAATAGAATATCATCATGGGTTGGAAAAATCATTTATGTAATATATTTTCCAACAATATCATGGTAACACGAAATAAGCATTCATAAAAAACATTTGGAAAGAATATGTAAATATCTGGCAAGACAACTGGGCCCCCCCATGATTGGCACTCTGTTTTGTGCCCCGAGGTTTGGAAGGTGAGTGGTGCGGGTTATTAATCCGACGCGGTTCGGTCTTGGGAACCATCAGCGATTTATTTCACACACAGATTTTGATGCGGGAATCATGTGTAATTCAAGCTATAGTACTCGTGAATTCCGGCCACCGGCGCTTCTACTGCTCCCGTCGATCTAGATTTCGGCCGCCAATAAATACTACCCCACCCACGTCGTCCCACCTGCATTCTCATCTACATTCTCTCCTCGCTCGCCCCCCCCCCCCTCTCTCTCACAAAACTCTGCCATGGTGCCGGCGATCTGCCCACCCGTCAAGGAGGAGGCGTCGCCCCGCGAGGACATCCAGGCGCAGAGCAGCGACGAGGAGGACCCCTATGCGCCACCAGACGAGGTTGCGCCGGAACCCCCAACTTTGGAGCGGTTTTGGGGCTAGTACAATCTTTGTCTGTGGAAAGCGCTGCCGCCGGCTGAGAAAGCCAGGCAAGTGGCGTTAAAGAAGGAGTTGGCGGAGGAGCGCGCCAGGGACCAGGCGGCCTATGAAGCCTGTCAGGCCGCCTAGGAAAAGGAGAAGCTAGAGCTTTGGCAGAGGGCGCGTCGACGTGAGGACGAGGTGTACGAAGACGACTGGTACTTCCCCAGGAAGGCCAAAGGCGCTAGGCGCCTCATCGCTGCGTGGAGGTGGGCCGATAAGCTCCAGCGTGCTACCGACGAGGATCTCCAGTGGGCGCCCAACGAAATGGCAAGATCGTTCGCGCGTGTCCGCCAGCAAGAGGCAGATCGGCACATCAAGCGCTGCGAGGCGGAGGAAGCGGAGAACTCCCTCCGCACTGGGAAGCCACCGCGCACCAGGGAGCTGCTAGCGAGGGGCTGCCGGAATACTAGCCGCATAAGGAGGGATTATTAGTTTTAGTATTGTTTGTTTTCAATTTTATGCATTATACTTAGTAGTTAAGTATGGGATCCCATTTAAGTATCATCACATATTGTTCGTTTTCGTACTAATTTCTATCTAGCTGTTTACCATCCACATGTACAAAATGGAAATCATATACATTGAAACAGAACAATATGTAAGAACGGAAAACAGAGTACACACATTGAAACAGAGCAATAAACAGAGCAATATTACGATTATTGGGAATACATAGCGATCAACGTCGAAATGACTCAACAAAATAAAACGTGTCCATGACCACTACCCCTGCCTACAGTAGATCTTGCCTCTGCCTGAACTCGTGCAGGCGTTCGTCCAAGCGGTTGACACACTCGCGGTACATCTAGAGCACGATCTCGAGCTCCAAGTTGGCTATTTCATCGGAGATCACCAGCTCGAGGATGCAATGGCCATGTTCCTCTACTGCGCCTATGTGGACACCTGGGCCAAGGAGGCGCTCGAGCCTAGCGACCAGCGCGTTGGCATCGAGAGGGCCACGGACAAGGCGAACGGCGTGACCCATGCGAATAGCGCGGTCGACGTCTGGTGCAAGCACGGCACGGCTGGCCTCTGCTGCTAGTACGGCGCAGACGGCCTCTGCCCACTCCTGGTGAGGAATGGGCTACTAACGGGCCATGTAGCCAGCTGCAACGCCCTGTCGACAGCAGGCAAGCGCCGATGGAATCGCTCTTGCTGTGCGGCGCGCTGCGCCTCTCGCTCTGCGGTGGTCCATCGGTCTCGCTGTGCGGCGAGCCGCTGCCTATCGGCGCGGACGCGCCTGTCTTGCGCTGCGGGGCATTACCGATCATGTTGTGCGTCGAGCTGCAGCCTCCCGGTGCTGAGTTGCCTTTCTTGTTCTGCGGCACTGAAGCGCCGTCCGCCAAGGGTCTGCTGAACCCTGGCAATGATGCGCAGCACGGCGTCGTCCATCGCGTTGCCAGGGACGCCCTTGGCCTCGACCGTCCATGGCGCCTGCTCGTTTACCTGGTCGAGGAGGTTGATGGTAGAGGCGGCGCTTCGGTGGGTTGGCATGCTTGCAAAAGGTAGCTAGAGGGGCTATAGGCTGCGCTTGTGCCTCGGTGTGTCGCGCGACACCTAGGATTATGCGCAATAGCTGGGTGGTGGCGGGAAACCTATGGGGAAATGGCGGGAAACGGTGGCGTGTTCATAAAACGCCATCAATTAATGGAAACTTAGCATAGAAGGAAGCGCGAGCTAGCACGACGCGTGCGTGCACATTGCTTGCCCACGGGTGTGATCCATATATCTCGTGTGCCCAACAGAGCACACTATTCACACAAAATATTATTGTTCTGTACACAGAGAGCGTTGATGTTGTGCAGACTGAGCAAATCACATCGCACACGGATGAAATTGCGGAACCCGTCGGTGATGATTTCATCAATCGCTGACAATTGTTTACCAGCAAGCGTTTGCCCACAACACACACGGGAGATTAGCAGGAATCGTCTATGTTGTTATCGGTCTTCCCACACATTTTGGATTACTGACCTGTTTGCCGCGTATCACACACATCTTGTTAAGTTGAACCATTTCTGTTGTGTTGGGTAATCGCAAATAGTTCATCCGAGTGAACCGCATGCCGTATATCACACACACCTTGATCTGCCCGAACGTTTCTGTTGTGTTGGGTAATCACAAACAGTTCATCCGAGTGAACTGTATGCCGTGTATCGCACACACCACGAACTGGCTGACCGTGTTTGTTGTTCTAGCTTATCACAAACAGTTCATTTGGATCAACTGTATGCCACGTATCGCACACGCGTCTCTAATCTGAATCATTTTTTATGTCTCCGCCACCGCAAACAGTTCGTCTTATTGGCGACGGTATTTTTAAGACACCATTTGCGATTCATGCATCGCACACAGTTTGGTCGCGGGGTCTCTGATTCATCTGTCGCGTTAGCGGTCGCCTGTAGTAGTGACCTACTGATGTGTTGAGATCAAGATATTCCAAACCAACCATTTGAATCTTGATTTCTAGCCTTTCCCAAGTTGCTTTCCACTCAAATCCTTCTTCCACCAAATCCAAATTTGTGAGGAACTATTTGATTGTTGGGGAGACTATCATTTGAAGCACAAGAGCAAGGAGTTCATCATCAACACACCATTTATTACCTTTTGGAGAGTGGTGTCTCCTAGATTGGTTAGGTGTCACTTGGGAGCCTTGCTACTTGTAGCTTGCATTGGTTTTATCCCCGAAGAGGAAGGGATGATGCAGCACAGCAGAGGTAAGTATTTCCCTCAGTTATGAAACCAAGGTTATCAATCCAGTAGGAGAACCACGCAACACCTCATTAGCAGTACCTGGACACAAACAACAAATCCTTGCACCTGTCAGCCCAGTGGGAACCAGGGTACCACGGCCCGTCTGCCTCTGGCCCAGGAGGCGGCGCTTGCGCTGGCCCAGGCGAGATGGCCCTGGCATCGTCGCCCTGGAGAGGTTGCCTCATGAGGGGATAGCCTCGCGAGGACCCTCATCGCCAGGCCAAGCCCTGGCGAGGCCGGCAAGCCCTGGATCGCCTCGCGAGGCAATCCCTCAGGAGGCCGCCTTGTGGGGCGTGGCGCACCGCGCCGGCCTCGAGGCTGCTGGCCCGTCACATGGGTGATGCCCCGACGACGGGGCGAGGACAGCAGGATACAGCCCAGGCGAGTTTCCATTCTGGTGATGGGGGAGCAGTGGCATCTGCCTCCCCCCAAAGGGAGCCCCAAGATATTTCCTCTTTGGTGAAGGAGGATCAGGACGTATCAGCGCGCCAGGATGGAGGTCATCGCCAAGCCCACCAGTGCGTCACGAGGAGCTACTTTAGCAGGCGGAGACCGCCTTTAGTCAGGATAAGCCTGCACTCTTGTCCCCCTTTTGAATTGCCGTCAGGATAAGCCTGCACTCTTGTCCCCCTTTTGAATTGCCGCCCTGTGGCAACCCTTTCCCGCTGATATTTTCGGGGAAGAGGACCAAGGCACTACAAAGGGGGCAGGGCTGCTTCCTTGTAAGGGGATCGACCCATTCTCCCCCACACCTCCTGTACCTCGAGCACAAGCTCTCCCCTACAGAGCAAATCCAACACAAGCAGGAGTAGGGTATTACACCGCACGGTGGCCCGAACCTGGGTAGCTCGCGCATCCCCTTCGTGTCCGGTGAGAGCTAGCGAGTCCGTCGTGTCCCCGCCGTAGTCCCGTCGTAGGCTGCCAAGCATAGTCCCCCAGAGTTCGAATCCTAAGTTCTTGGAGAATTTTCTTGGACGCAGATCCTAGACTCCGACATTTGGCGCGCCAGGTAGGGGGACTTACCGTCTTCGCGCCTTCGACCTCGACATCGGCACCGACATGGACGACGCCGCCGTGCGCCGCGAGCTCGCTGCGCGCCGAGCCGCCGCCGCCGGGCCTGCTGTGCAGCGGGCGTCCTCCTCCATCCATCCGTCGGCGAGTGGGCGGGACCGCGACCTCTCCTCCACCGTGTCTTCGCCCGCAGGAAGCGGCCCCCTTGCTCCGCGCGCCACGCTGCTCATGGCTCGGGGGCTGCTGTGCTGTCCTCCCTCCAAGGACGGCCGCGACGCCTGGCTCGAGCGCGTCACCAAGCTCGTCTTCGCCGCCGGCGGCGGCCGGGCGCCCCCTCGCCCCTCGCCTACCTCACCGCGGCGCGCTGAGCGGCCTGCGTGCGCCGCTCCCCGTCTTCTTCCTCCTCCGGGCCGCGGCCTGTCCGTGCTGAGCGGCGTCGGCGGCCGCCGCCCAACCAAGGCTGTTGCCACCGGCGGGGGTTCCCAGGGGCCCCAAGTGGTGGCCTGCATCCTGGAAGGGGCCCAGGCCCGTCCGTCCAGCCACCACCTCAAGCGCTTCACGCGCGAAGTGAGCGCGGACCTTCAGGCGCCCGAGCCCGCCGGCCACCTCAAGTGGTCCGAGTTCCCCGTCTCCTTCGACGCCAACGACCATCCTAGGTCCGTCGGGGCTGCGGGGGCTGTCCCTCTGCTGTGCACTCCGACTATCGGCGATGTGGCTGTCACCAAGACGCTCATCGACGGCGGCGCTAGCCTCAACGTGCTCTCTGTGGAGACTTTCGAGGCGTTCCAGGTGCCAGGTGGGCGCCTAGTGCCCACCAGGACCTTCTCGGGTGTCACCGGCGGCTCCACTGCCTCCCTGGACGTCACCTTTGGCACCCGAGAGAACTACCGTACGGAGCTCGTCGTCTTCAATGTGGCTCGCATCGGCCTGCCCTACAACGCCATCTTGGGCTACCCGGTGCTCTCCAAGTTCATGGCCGCAACACACCATGCCTACGGCCTCGTTAATATGCCCGGCAGCAGCGGCACCCTCACAATCCGTTGCGATGTAAAGGACGCGGTGCGCGCCCTCGCGCGCGCCCACAAGGCGGCCGCCGCTGCATCCCAGGCCGAGGAGGACGCCCCTGAGCTTGTCGGGCCGGCGCCCGCGAAGAAGAAGCTGTTGTTCTCCCAGGAGCGGGCCGAGACCAAGAAAGTGTCGTTGGATGAGGGCGGCGCGGGCCCCTTCCTCACCATCGGCAGTGTTCTTTCCCCCGAGCAAGAAGACGCCCTCATCGACTTCCTTCGGGCGAATGCTGATATGTTCACTTGGACAGCCTCGGACATGCCTGGCGTGCCGAGGGAGGTGATCGAGCACCACTTGGCGGTGTGCCCAAACGCACGCCCCGTCAAGCAGAAAGTACGGCGCCAGGCACCCGAGAAGCAGGACTTCATCATTGGGGAGGTCGAGAAGCTCCAGGACGCCGGAATCATCCCTGAAGTGCTCCACCCGGAGTGGATCGCCAACCCCGTTGTCGTTGCCAAGCCGCACGGCGGCAAGCGCATGTGCGTCGACTTCACCAACCTCAACAAGGCCTGCCCCAAGGACCACTTCCTGCTGCCCAGGATTGACCAAATAGTAGACTCCACTGCCGGGTGCAATCTGCTCTGCTTCCTAGACGCCTTCTCGGGCTATCATCAGATCAAGATGGCCAAGGAAGATGAGGAGAAAACCGCCTTCATCACCCCCTGCGGAGTGTTCTGCTACGTGTGCATGCCTTTTGGCCTGAAGAGCGCGGCGGCTACCTTCCAGAGGCTGATGCGCATCTGCCTGGGTTGCCAGATGGGGAGGAACGCGGAGGCATACGTCGACGACATCATCATCAAAACGCGCAAGGCGCGCACCCTCATTGAGGACCTGAAGGAAACCTTCGCCAACCTGCACAAGGTCAACCTCAAGCTCAACCCCGCCAAGTGCGTCTTCGGAGTCCCTTCCGACAAGCTCCTGGGTTTCCTGGTCTCCCATCGCGGCATCGAGGCCAACCCTAAGAAGATTAGGGCTATCGAGGAGATGCGGCCGCCCCGCAACCTCAAGGAGATGCAGCGCCTGGAGGGATGCATGGCCTCGCTCGGCCGCTTCATATCCAAGTTCGGCGAGCAGGCTCTGCCTTTCTTCAAGCTCATGAAGAGGTCTGGCCCCTTCAAGTGGACCCCCGAGGCCGACGCTGCCTTCGAGGATCTCAAAAGGTACCTCACGAGCCCTCCCGTCATGGTCGCCCCACGCCCACGCGAGCGCCTGCTGCTATACTTGGCGGCCACTCCCCAAACGGCCAGTGCGGCCCTTGTGGCAGAGCGGGAGGAGCGAGTCTGCATCAAGAAGAAGCCTGCCGAGCCTGTGTCTGAGGGTGCCGCGGAGGCACCGCTGGAGCCCCTCAAGGCCCTGTCGGCGCCTGCCGAGGGCCCCCCTCCGGAGGCCCCCGCGCCCCCTCAGGAGGCCTCTGGAGCTCGGCCTCCGGGGGCGCCCGCAGCACAGCAGCATGAGCCCCTCGGCGAGCACGACTCGGATACCATGGTCACGCGCCTCGTCGAGCACCCCGTCTACTTCGTCAGTACGGTGATGCGAGACGCGCGTGAACGGTACCCCATGCCACAGAAGCTCCTCCTAGCGCTCCTCATGGCCTCCAGGAAGCTACGCCACTACTTCCAGGGGCACCCAGTCAGAGTGATCTCCTCCTACCCGCTGGAGCAAGTCCTGCGGAGCCCAAATGCCATCGGCCGCGTCGCCGAATGGAACATAGAGCTACAGCCTTTCGAGCTGGAATTCCTCACCACCAGAACCATCAAGGGCGCGGCCTTGGCGGACTTCGCGGCGCAGTGGACGGACACGCGTCAGGATGAGCCGCAGGAGGAGGAGTCCTTGCCCGAGGAGGCTAACTCCAGAGGCTGGAGCATGCACTTTGATGGGGCCTTCGCGTGCCAGGGCACGGGGGCTGGGGTGGTTCTCACTACACCCACAGGCGACAAGCTTTACTACGCAGTGCAGCTCTGCTTCGGGCGCACCGACAAGGTCTCCAACAACATCGCGGAGTATGAGGGTCTCATCGCCGGGCTCAAGGCCGCCATTGCGCTTGGAGTCAGGCGCATCATCATCAAGGGCGACTCGCAGCTCCTCGTCAACTTCTCCAACAAGAAGTACAAGCCGAAGGATGAGCACATGGCGGCCTACCTGGAGGAGGTGCGCAAGCTCGAGAAGCGCTTCATGGGCATGGAGCTACAGCACGTCCCTCGCAGCGACAACAGCGAGGCGGACGAAATCGCCAAGCGCGCTTCTCGCCGCGAGCCCCAGAGCCCCGGTGTCTTCGAGGAGCGGCTCCTGAAGCCTTCAGCGGCGCCCCCGATCGCCAGCATCCCGACGCCTCACGAAGAGCTCCCTCCCGCACCACCCATGGGCGCACTAGACTGCGGACCAGCTTCAGGCGCTCGCCTGCTGCTGGCGCTCGAGCCGCAGCCTGGAAGCTGGACCGCGGAGATCAAGGCCTATTTGGAAAGCGGCGCCCTCCCGAAGATCGATGCAGAAGCAGAGCGCGTGGTCCGCCAGGCCACGCTCTACCACTTGAGGGAGGGTGACCTCTACCGCCATCGCCCGAACGGAGTCGCGCTACGGTGCATCTCCAAGGAGCAAAGCCGCGAGCTGCTCGCCGACATCCACGGCGGTGACTGCGGACATCACTCGTCCTCGCGCACTCTCGTAGGTAAGGCATTCCGCAGCAGTTTCTACTGGCCCATAGTGCTCGAGGATGCCACAGAGCTGGTCTAGGCATGCGAGGCCTACCAGTTCCACGCCAAGCAGATCCACCAGCCGGCACAAGGGCTCCAGACCATCCCCCTCTCGTGGCCCTTCGTGGTATGGGGGCTGGATATCCTCGAGCCTTTCCCTCGCGCGGCTGGCGGCTACCGCTACCTCTACGTCGCCATCGACAAGTTCACCAAGTGGGCGGAGGTGGAGCCTATCCGGACCATTCCGGCAGGATCAGCGGACAAGTTCATCAAGGGCCTGGTGTGCCGCTTCGGCGTCCCCAACCGCATCATCACGGACAACGGCACGCAGTTCACCAGCGGCCAGTTCAAGACCTACTGCGCCAGCATCGGCACGCAGATCTGCTTCGCCTCTGTGGCACACCCTCGAAGCAACGGCCAGGCCGAGCGCGCCAACGCTGAGGTCCTTAAGGGCCTCAAGACTAGGAGCTTCAAGAAGTAGCTCGCGGCATGCGGCAAGGGTTGGCTGGAGGAGCTCCCTTCAGTGCTATGGTACATCCGCACCACGGTGACCAAGCCCACCGGTGAGTAACCTTTCTTCCTCGTCTATGGGGCAGAAGCGGTTCTCCCAGCCGAGGTCAAGCACCGGTCCCTGTGGGTCTTGGCTTTCGACGAGTCTCATCAAGACGGCCTACGGGAGGATGACCTGCTTTTCCTCGAAGGGGCGTGCCGCCAGGCCGCCCTCCGCGCGGCAAGGTACCAGCAGGCGTTGCGTCGCTATCATAGCCGCAACATACGCCCCCGCACCCTCAAGGCGGGCAACCTTGTCCTGCGCCGGATCCTCTCCAAAGAGGGACTCCACAAACTCTCACCCATGTGGGAGGACCCTTTCAGGGTCACGCACATCTCCCGGCCCGGCCCGGCACGGCTCGAAACGAAGGAGGGTGTTCCGGTACAAAACACATGGAACATCCAACATCTCCGCAAGTTCTATCCGTGACCTCACGGATACGAACGAAATGGAGTTGTACACGCTCCGGAGCTCCCTCTACCAGCGCTGCCGTTGGCACGCGGGAGCTCCCTCCCACTCTCATGGAAGCCCCATGCTCCGCGCTGGCGGCCTACTTACTTGAGGGGCCCACGGCCATCACATCCTCAAAAGCTGACCCGTGTCGAACACGGCAGCGCGTATCTTTTCTGTTGTATAATGAATCTATTTCATGCATCAGTAAAGCCTACTTCCTAATAGCAACCGGTGTTCTTGCAGCTGAGTTTGCCTCGGGAGGCGCGCTCATGATCTCCCCCCATGTGTCTCACGCGAGTAGGGGCTGGGCACGGTGCATGTGCTCGGGTCAGTCCCAGCAGCGCTGCAAAACCCAAGTGACTGAGCTCTGGCTCGTGGGATGGCTCCCGTGCACGTCACCTCACCAGGTCCTTGGTGCTCCTGCCTCCTCGTGTAACACCCACAGGCGGCCTCGTGAGCGCGCCCCGCCACGTTACTTGCAAAGACTTGGTAATTTCCCTGGTGCAGGGCCTCAAGAGCCTCAAGAGCCTCAGGAGCCCCACCCTCAAGAGGCCTCGCGGTCGGCGCCCCGCGGACGGAAGGCTTCGTGAGGAACCACGCCTTGCGTACGGCGCCTCACGAAGGGCTTGCCCCAAGCCGAGCGTCGACAAAAGAGTTAAGTCTAAGCGCCCCTCGGGTCCTTTTCTTCTTGTTTCTCTCTCGTGGCGTCCTGATTTCCTTGGCACAAGCCGCCTGCGCGTCAAGGGGGGGACCCTGAGCATCGCGTCTCAGGGACTCCTACCGGCCCCAAGATCCCTACACCCTCTGGCCTTGCCGAGCGCACGCTTTGGGCATACCTGCGATGGTGTAGCCCGCCTCAGGGGTTGGGTCCCAGCGACACAGGGCACGAGGGCAATGTAAAGGGGGATAAGGGCCTCGGGAGGAAAACAAAAACACATTAAGCATCGAGTACTTAGCAATAAAAGTGCCGCGCAAATGTCTCACACCCCCAGGGGGCTACATCGATCCAATACAGAAAAAAAAGAGGACCAGCCGCGGCGCCATCATCCCCAAGAGTCCGCATCGAGCTCCGCCCGTGCCTAATCGGAGTCTTCGTCCTCGTCCTTGATGCGGGGGGAACTGTCGTCGCTCCCGCTTCCTTCGGGGGAGGCGGCACCATCGTCGCTGCCATCCTTGCTGGAGGAGCCGCTGTAGCTGCCGTCCTCGCTCTCCACACAGCACTCTAGGCAACTGCCGGAAACCCCGAAGATCTTCACAAAGAGGGTGGCGGCTCCGTCATACTTGAAGTGGAGAAGATGCCCCCGCTTCAGGCCCCGGGCGAGGGCAAAGGACTTCCACCCCTTCTTCAAGAACATGAAGCCGGAGGGGGTGACTCCGCCGCCACCCAGGAGGGGCCGTTGCAGTAGCCGTCCGCCTGCAGCCACAGGCCCAGGGGCATGCGCTCCTTCATCTCCCTCGCAAAGGAGTCCGGGAGCCGGAGCCAGGTGCAGGACGAGCGGTGCATGTCCACGATGAACTCGTGGGTTGCCTCCGCTGAGTGCCTCCCCGCCTGGGGAGGAAGAGCGGTGGAACCGCCGCGGCCACCTCGGCCGTGGCCGCCTGGCCTCCGCGCCCGCGAGCAGTGCCTCTCCCACGACCGTGAGTCGCGCCCGTTTCGCGGGTGCTGGGGCCGGCCTCCACGCCGGCGGCCGTGGAGCGCGCCCGACCCCAGGGAGGAACCCTCATCGCCGTGGACGAACCACGGGCCCGGCCTCTTCCCCTCACCGTCGTCGGCTTCGGCGGCTCCACCTCCTCTGCCGTCCTTTTCCCTTTCTTGGCCGCGGAGAGCTTCCTGGGAGGAGCCATGGCTTCGGCGGTGATGGGCAGAGAGATTGTCGGAGAGGTTGGAAGTTGGAGAGAAATGGGGAGCCGAGGAGTTGGTCGCAAGGCAGGATGAGGACGGAGTGAAGGGGCAATGGAATGCCCACGCCCCGCGCGGGCAGGTTTTATCATCGAGGCGGTGGTTATCGAGGCGTCGCAGGGAGTGGAGGCGCCGCGCCCGCAAAGGCCACCACGCGTCGCCCCTGGGCCCGGTGGCTCAATGGGCCCCGCGGCGCTTCATCCTGAACGGGCGGGACACGCGCGCCGCGGGCCTGGGGGCTACTGTCGGCCCAGTGGGAACCAGGGTACCACGGCCTGTCTGCCTCTGGCCCAGGAGGCGGCGCTTGGGCCGGCCCAGGCGAGATGGCGCTGGCGTCATCGCCCGGGAGAGGTTGCCTCGCGAGGCCCCTCATCGCCAGGCCAAGCCCTGGCGAGGCCGGCAAGCCCAGGATCGCCTCGCGAGGCAATCCCTCGGGAGGCCGCCTTGTGGGGCATGGTGCACCGCGCCGGCCTCGAGGCTGCTGGCCCGTCACATGGGTGATGCCCCGATGACGGGGCGAGGACAGCAGGATACAGCTCAGGCGAGTTTCCATTCTGGTGATAGGGGAGCAGTGGCATCTGCCTCCCCCCCAAAGGGAGCCCCAAGATATTTCCTCTTTGGTGAAGGAGGATCAGGACGTATCAGCGCGCCAGGATGGAGGTCATCGCCAAGCCCACCAGTGCGTCATGAGGAGCTACTTTAGCAGGCGGAGACCGCCTTTAGTCAGGATAAGCCTGCACTCTTGTCCCCCTTTTGAATTGCCGCCCTATGGCAACCCATTCCCGCTGATATTTTCGGGGAAGAGGACCAAGGCACTACAAAGGGGGCAGGGCTGCTTCCTTGTATGGGGATCGACCCATTCTCCCCCACACCTCTTGTACCTCGAGCACAAGCTCTCCCCTACAGAGCAAATCCAACACAAGCAGGAGTAGGGTATTACACCGCACGGTGGCCTGAACCTAGGTAGCTCGCGCGTCCCCTTCATGTCCGGTGAGAGCCAGCGAGTCCGTCGTGTCCCCGCCGTAGTCCCGTCGTAGGCTGCCAAGCAAAGTCCCCCAGAGTTCGAATCCTAAGTTCTTGGAGAAGTTTCTTGGACCCAGATCCTAGACTCCGACAGCACCCAACGCAAACGAGGGGGTGTCAATCCCTCGCCGGTTAATTGCAAGATTAAATTGTATGTGATAGATAGATAGATTGAAACAAAAATACAAAATAAAATAAATAAAGAAAAAGTGCAGCAAATATTTTTAGGGTTTTAGTAAATGATAAAGATAGACCTGGGGGCCATAGTTTTCACTAGAGGCTTCTCTCAAGAAAATAGCATACGATGGGTAGACAAATTACTGTTGGGCAATTGATAGAAAAGTAAATTATCATGACAATATCCAAGGCAATGATCATGTATATAGGCATCACATCCAAGACAAGTAGACCGACTCCTGCCTGCATCTACTACTATTACTCCACACATCGACCGCTATCAGCATGCATCTAGTGTATTAAGTCCATAAAGAACGGAGTAACGCCTTAAGAACGATGACATGATGTAGACAAGATAAACTCACGTATGAATAAACCCCATCTTTTTACCCTTAATAGCAACGATACATACGTGGCATGTACCTTTCTGTCACTGGGATTGAGCACAGCAAGATCGAACCCATTACAAAGCACCTATTCCCATGGCAAGATAAATCAATCTAGTTGGCCAAACCAAATCAATAGATCGGAGAAGAAATACGAGGCTATAATAATCATGCATAAAAGAGTGCAGCAAAGACTCAAATAATATTCATGGATAATCTGATCATAAACTCACAATTCATCGGATCTCAACAAACACACCGCAAAAAGTGATTACATCGGATAGAACTCCAAGAACATCGAGGAGAACATTGTATTGAAGATCAAAAAGAGAGAAGAAGCCATCTAGCTACTAACTATGGACCCGAAGGTCTATGGTAAACTACTCACGCATCATCGGAAGGGCAGCAAGGTTGATGTAGAGCCCCTCCGTGATGGATTCCCCCTCCGACGGAGTACCGGAGAAGGCCTCCAGATGGGATCTCTCGAGAACAGAAACTTGCGGCAGCGGAAAAAGTATTTCGTGGACTTCCCTGAGGGTTTCTGATTTTTTGGGAATTTATAGTGGAGGAATTAGGTCAAACGGAGCTCTGTGGACCCCATGAGGTACCAGGGCGTGCCTGCCCCCCCCCCCCGCCACCCCCCCAGGCGCGCCTTGGTGCCTCGTGGGCACCCCCTGGGGCTTCTGGCCTCCTCCCGAAGCTTCTAGTGTTGTATATGTCCAGAAAAAAATCTCCAAAAAGTTTCGTGGCATTTGGACTTTGTTTGGTATTGATATTCTGTAAAACAAAAACAGGGCAGAAAACAGCAACTGGCACTGGGCACTTAGTTAATAGGTTATTCTCCAAAATGATATATAATTGATGTAAATGCATATAAAAACATCCAAAATTGATAATATAACAGCATGGAACAATCAAAAATTATAGATACGTTGGAGACCTATCAGCATCCCCAAGCTTAATTCCTGCTCGTCCTCGAGTAGGTAAATGATAAAAACAGAATTTTTGATGTGGAATGCTGCCTATCATATATTCTTTTCTTTTGTAGTATGGACATTGGACTTGAATGATTCAAAGCAATAGTCTATAGTTTGACATGAAGATATAAATACTCAAGCATGCTAACAAGCAACCATGTCTTTCAAAATATCAATGCTAAAGAAAGTTATCCCTAGCCCATTATGCTCAATCATTGATCCATTCATGAAACACACTCAAATATTAGCTACATCCAATGCACAAGTATGACAATAGTGCTCTCTAGTTGGTGCTTTGTAAGAGAAGATGGAGACTCAAATAAAAATAAAAATTGCATAAAAGTAAATAGATAAGCCCTTCGCAGAGGGAAGCAGAGATTTGTCAAATGTGCCAGAGCTCAAAGCTTAAATTAGAGAGATAAAAATATTTTGAGAGGCATGCTTTTTGTGTCAACGAAAATGACCGAGAATTCCCAATATCTTCCATGCTAGACACATCATAGGCGGTTCCCAAAAAGAAATTAAAGTTTATTTCCTTTCCACCATTCTTTCACAATCCATGGCTAGCCGTATCCACGGGTGCCCTCCATACCATCACTTTCCAAGGAATTTTGTTGTTATTAATTTTTGATTCATTGTGGGACTGGGCATCCCTATTACCAACCATCCTCTCGTGCAATGACAAGTGAATAAACACTCATCGTGAGAATAACACACCTAGCATGGAAAATATTGGCCACCCCCTGCCGCTTCATGAGCGGTATGGGCACACAAAACCGAAAAATTATTTTGAAAATTAGAGTTGGCACACGCAAATTTACTTGGAACGACATTGAAATACCGCATATAGGTAGATATAGTGGACTCATTTGGCACAACTTAGGTTTAAGGATTTTGGATGCACAAGCAGTATTTCCGCTTAGTACAAATGAAGGCTAGCAAAAGATTGAGAAGCAACCAACCAAAAAGCGAAAATGGTCATAAACATGCATTGAACATAACTAACACTGAATAATGCACCAAAAGTAGGATATAATTTCTTTGCATAACTATTGACTTAACGTGCATGCATAGGGAATCACAAACCTTAACACTAATATTCTTACTAAATCTCAATTACTCACTAACATGACTCACATATTATCATTTCCATATCGCAAAACTATTGCAAGGAATCACACTCATCATATCCAATGATTTATATGAAAGTTTTTATTATATCCCTCTTGAATATTCATCACTTTGGGACCAAATTCATATCTTGTGCAAATTACCATTACTTTCATCAACTCTCAAAAAGATTTAAGTGAAGCATGAGAGTGCAAATATTTCTTCAAAATTTCAATCTTACCCGCTCTCAAAATAATATAAGTGAAGCATGAGAGTTTATTTCTTCAAAATTTTATCAACTCTCAAAATAATATAAGTGAAGCATGAGAGTTCATTTCTTCAAAATATAGCCACCACCGTGCTCAAAAAGATTTAAGGGAAGCACTAGAGCAATTGCCTAGCTCAAAAAATTTAAATGAAGCACATAGAGTATTGTAACAAATCATGATAACGTGTGGCTCTCTCAAAATAGGTGTGTTCAGCAAGGATGATTGTGACAAACTAAAAAGCAAACAAAGCAAAGACTCATATAATACACGACGCTCCAAGCAAAACACATATCATGTGACGAATAAAAATATAGCTCCAAGTAAAATTACCGATGGTTGGTAGAAGAAAGAGGGGATGCCTTCCGGGGCATCCCCAAGCTTAGACGCTTGAGTATTCCTTGAATATTACCTTGGGGTGCCTCGGGCATCCCCAAGCTTAGGCTCTTGCCACTCCTTATTCCTTCATCCATCGTGATCTCACCCAAAACTTGAAAACTTCAATCACACAAAACTCAACAAAACCTTCGTGAGATCCGTTAGTATAACAAAATAAATCACTACTTTAAGTACTGTTGCAAACCCATTCATATTTTATTTTTGCATTATACCTACTTTATTCTAACTTTTCCATGGCTTATACCCCCCGATACAATCCATACTTCCATCAAAACAAGCAAGCAACACATCAAAAACAGAACAGTCTGTAGAAATCTATATAAAAACCATACTTATGTAACTCCAAAAATTCTGAAAAATTAGGAAAACGTGGGAAATTCATATACCAATACTTTGTAAAAATTTCAGATTTTTTTGACACTCCAGTACATAAACAAAATTCCAGCACTGGACGCAGAACTTTCTGTTTTCCAAACAGCATCAATTATACTATCTTCCAAATCATCCCAAAGGTTCTACTTGGCACAAACACTAATTAAAAACACAAAAACTCAATCATTAGAGTAGCATGAAAGTTAAAACACACAATAACAGAAACAAATAATAAAATTTTATTTTATTCATTGGGTTGCCTCCCAACAAGCTCTTTCTTTATAGCCATTAAGATAAGTTTCAGATTTTATTGATGCTCACATGAAAGATAATAATTGAAACACAAAGAGAGCATCATGAAGCATGTGAAAAACACATTTAAGTCTAATATACTTCATATGCATAGGCTTTTTATAAGTAAACAATTTATCAAGCCAAACAACATCTAGCATATGCAAATAGGAAGAATGAAACACTAATAATTTCAATATCAAGAAAGGTAATTGAGTAACATAAAAGTTTCTACAACAATATTCTCCTCTCTCATAATAATTACATGTAGGATCATAATCAAATTCAACAATATAGCTATCATGTAAAATACTATCTTCATGATCCGCATGCATAAATTTTTTATAATCTTCCGAAATAGTGGGATTATCATCAACTAAAGTTGACGCTCTTCCAAACCCACTTTTAATAGTATTGCAAATTTTATCATCAATAACATATTCATCATGAGGCTTAAATAAATTTTTAAGATCATAGGAAGCATTATCACCCCAATCATGATCATTGCAATAAGTAGTGGACATAACAAAATTATCATCCCCAAGCTTGTGATTTTGCATATCATTAGCACAATTGACACTATTAGAATTTATAATAACATCATAGCAATCATGCTTTTCATTGAAGGAGCTATCATGAATCACTTTATAAATTTCTTCTTTCAGCACTTCATCACAATTTTCAGATTCATGATTTTCAAGCAAAACTTCATAAAGGAAATCAAGTGCACTCAACTCACTAGCAATTGGTTCATCATAATTGGGTCTTTTGAAAAGATTAGCAAGTGGATGAGGATCCATATCAATAAATTTTTAGCAAGCGAAGATGCAAGCAAATAGAAGACACATGGCAACACAAGCAAAGATAGCAAACAAGAAAAAGGCAAACGGAAAATATTTTTGTATTTTTGTAAAAACTTTTTAGAAGTGGCGGAGATGAAAACGAGAGGCAAATCAAATAAATGCAAGGAGATGAGAGTTTATGCGAAGGTACTTGATAGATGTTGATGATGTCTCCCCGGCAACGGCGCCAGAAATTCTTCCTTCTACTTGTAGCTTGCGTTGGTTTTATCCCCGAAGAGGAAGGGATGATGTAGCACAGCAGAGGTAAGTATTTCACTCAGTTATGAAACCAAGGTTATCAATCCAGTAGGAGAACCACGCAACACCTCGTTAGCAGTACCTGCACACAAACAACAAATCCTTGCACCCAACGCAAATGAGGGGTTGTCAATCCCTCACCGGTTAATTGCAAGATTAAATTGTATGTGATAGATAGATAGATTGAAACAAAAATACAAAATAAAATAAATAAAGAAAAAGTGCAGCAAGTATTTTTAGGGTTTTAGTAAATGATAAAGATAGACCCGGGGGCCATAGTTTTCACTAGAGGCTTCTCTCAAGAAAATAGCATACGGAGGGTAGACAAATTACTGTAGGGCAATTGATAGAAAAGCAAATAATCATGACGATATCCAAGGCAATGATCATGTATATAGGCATCACGTCCGAGACAAGTAGACTGACTCCTGCTTGCATCTACTACTATTACTCCACACATCGACCGATATCCAGCATGCATCTAGTGTATTAAGTCCATAAAGAACGGAGTAACGCCTTAAGAATGATGACATGATGTAGACAAGATAAACTCACGTATGAATAAACCCCATATTTTTACCCTTAATAGCAATGATACATACGTGTCGTGTCCCTTTCTGTCACTGGGATTGAGCACCGCAAGATCGAACCCATTACAAAGCACCTCTTCCCATGGCAAGGTAAATCAATCTAGTTGGTCAAACCAAATCAATAGATCGGAGAAGAAATACAAGGCTATAATAATCATGCATAAAAGATTGCAGCAAAGACTCAAATAATATTCATGGATAATCTGATCATAAACTCACAATTCATCGGATCCCAACAAACACACCACAAAAAGTGATTACATCGGATAGAACTCCAAGAACATCGAGGAGAACATTGTATTGAAGATCAAAAAGAGAGAAAAGGCCATCTAGCTACTAGCTATGGACCCGAAAGTCTATGGTAAACTACTCACGCATCATCAGAAGGGCAACAAGGTTGATGTAGAGCCCTTCCGTGATCGATTCCCCCTCCGGCGGAGTACCGGAGAAGGCCTCCAGATGGGATCTCTCGAGAACGGAAACTTGCGGCGGTGGAAAAAGTATTTCGTGGACTCCCCTGAGGGTTTCTAATTTTTTGGGAATTTATAGTGGAGGAATTAGGTCAAACGGAGCTCTGTGGGCCCCACGAGGTACCAGGGCGCGCCTGCCCCCCCCCCCCCCAGGCGCTCCCTGGTGCCTCATGGGCACCCCCTGGGGCTTCTGGCCTCCTCCCGAAGCTTCTAGTGTTGTATATGTCCAGAAAAAAATCTCCAAAAAGTTTCGTGGCATTTGGACTTCGTTTGGTATTGATATTCTGTAAAACAAAAACAGGGCAGAAAACAACAACTGGCACTGGGCACTAAGTTAATAGGTTAGTCTCCAAAAATGATATATAATTGTTGTAAATGCATATAAAAACATCCAAGATTGATAATATAACAGCATGGAACAATCAAAAATTATAGATACGTTGGAGACGTATCAAGCCTCCAAGATCATGTGGAGTTGAACCAAGGAGTTTGTAAGGGCAAGGAGATCGCCTACTTCGTGAAGATCTACCCCGAGTGAGGCTAGTCCTTCGTGGATGGAAGCCATGGTGGAATAGGCAAGGTTGCTTCTTCGTGGACACTTCGTGGGTGGAGCCCTCCGTGGACTCCCGCAACCGTTACCCTCCGTGGGTTGAAGCCTCCATCAACATGGACGTACGATAGCACCACCTATAGGAACCACGCCAAAATCATCGTGTCTTCATTGTGTTTGAAATCTCCAATCCCCTCCTTTACTTACATGTGCAATGTTTTACTTTCCGCTGCAACACTCTTAGAATTGCATGTGTAGTGTGTTACTTGACTTGGTGTACTTGCTAAAATCTGTCCACAACTAAAATTGGGAAAAGGATAGATTTTTATTTGGTCAAGTAGTCTAATCACCCCCCCCTTCTAGACATACTTTCGATCCTACAGTCGTACCTTCACTAATTTACATAAAAATGGGAACCGCTAGTATGGTAGTGAGGTCCAAGTAGGCGACAACTTAAAGTGGACTAAACATGTGTGAAAGGTCGAGAGGTGCTCAACGGGGTTCGCTCCTCCAAATACTCCTCCTAAGGGCATGGGAGTTGCATTTGCTTTGAGTCTATTGCTAAGTCCTTACAAAGTATTTGAGATCCTCGTGATTAAAGTGAGATCTTGGTTTTTGTGCACTTCCACCTATCCATATTTCTACTAGCCTCTTCGGTACCGTGCATTGCCCTCTCTCACCTCGAGACATGGTGCATACTTCGCTGGTGCATCCAAACCCCGTGAGACAATACACTCTCTCACACATAAACCTCATTATATCCTTCCTCAAAACAGGCACCATACCTACCTATTATGTCATTTCCATAGCCATTCCGAGATATATTTCCATGCAACTTCCATTGTTACTATTCATCATATGACTTGAGTATTCATTGTCATTTTGCTTTGCATGATCATATAGAGCTGACATGATATTCATGGCAAAGCCACCATTCATCATTGTTAATACATGTTACGCTAGATCATTGCACATCCTGGTACACTGCCAGAGGCGTTCATTTTCAGTCATCATATTGTTCATATATTTGAGTTGTAAGTAAAATAAAGTGTGAAGCATTATTAGGCTGCATCCCTACCTATGAGGATAAAAAAGAAAAATGAGGCCAAAAAGAGTCCACCAAAAAAAGGAAAAATGAAGAAAAAAAATGAGAGAGAAAGATAGAGGGGGGTGCATCACTATCCTCTTACCACACTTGTGCTTCAAAGTAGCACCATTTATTTCATATAGAGAGTCTTCATGATTTTCATTTTCATATACTAGTGGGATTTTACATTATAGAACTTGACTTGCATATTCCGATGACGAGCTTCCACAAAATGCTCGAGGTCTTCATGAGCAAGTAAGTTGGATGCCCACCCACTTAGTTTCATATAGAGAGCTTTCATACACTTATAGCTCCAGTGCATCATTGCATGGCAATCCCTACTCCTCACATTAATATCGATTGTACGGCCTCTCCATTGCCTAATGATCAAGCCTCGTTGATCTGAGACCTTCCTACTCTTTTTGTCTTCTTAAAACCTCCCATCATCATTCTATTTGCTATTTAAGTGCCAAAGTCAAACTCACGCTCAAGTATGGCGTAATGATTTAGCGGTTCATTCAAGGCGGTGTAGTTTTTGTGCCTGGCCCTAGCCTGAGCTTTTTTTACTTTTATGTTTGTCACTATGGTGAAGACTTAGCACACTATGTTCTTGCGATACACATGCTTGTTTCTCTTAGGTACGGAATCATGATGTTTAGCATTTGTATTCTTGAAAGGCAATGATTGTTTATCTCTATGCTCATCTATCACTATTTTAATATCAAATTCATAGACTATTGCCATGAATCACTTTTATCTTAAGTTCACAACACTTTATATCATTTGGTCAAGTACATGCTAGGTAGCATTCAACATAAAAAATTATTTTGTTTTCATTTACCAACTCGAGGACGAGTAGGAATTAAGCTTGGGGATGCTGATACGTCTCAAACTTATTTATAATTTTTATTTTTAAATGCTATATATATTATATTATCACTTCTGTATGCTTTATATGCCATTTTATATTATTTTTCTGGACTAACCTATGAATTTAGTGCCCAGTGCCAGTTCCTGTTTTTTTTTTGCATGTTTTTGGTTTTTCAGAAAATCCATACCTACAGTCCAAACACGACGAAACTTTTTGATGATTTTTCTAGAACATAAGAGACCCTAGAAGCTTCGGGTAGGACCGGAACACCCATGAGGGCCCACAAGGTAGGGGCGCGCCCTGGGGGGGTAGGACGCGTCACCCTGGCTTGTGGGCCCCTCGTGGCTCTGTTTGCCCTAATTCATGTCAATAATTTTATCCAGAAACCCTTGAGGTGAGAACCAAAATAATTTTATCGCCGCCGCAAGCCTTTGTTCCGACGCGATCCCCTCGGGAGCCCTGTTCTGGTACTCTGCCGGAGGGGGAATCATTGGGGAGGCCATCTTCATGAACCTTGTTGCCTCCATGATGATGTGTGAGTAGTTCTTCCAGGACCTACAGGTCCATAGTAGTAGCTAGATGGCGTTCTCTCTCTCTTTTCATCTTCAATACAAAGATCTCTTCGGAGATCTATTCGATGTAATTAATTCTTGTGGTGTGTTTGTTGGGATCCGGTGAATTGTGGAGTTTTGATCAAATTATTCATTGATTTATATTGATTTTCTTGAAGTTTCTCTCTTTTGTAATTTTATAGCTATGTATGCTTTCTGATCTATGAGTCTTCTTTGGCCAATATGGGATGAGTAGGTCTTCAGAGGGAGTTGTGCATAGTAGTGGGTTCAATCTTGCGGTGATCTTGCCTAGTGACAAAATGGGCAAAGGCACGTATTGTATTATTGCTACTAAGGGTAAAACGACGGGGTTTGGTCATATTGATTGATCTCTTCCTGTCTACATTATGTCATCTTTCTTATTGTGTTACTCTATTTATCATGAACTTAATACTTTGAGATGCATGCTGGATAGCAGTCTTGGGGTGGAGTAATAGTACTAGAAGCAGTTGGATTAACAGTCTACTTATCACGGACCTAATGCCTATGTGAGATTATGCCATGAATGATCATAGTTATAATTTGCGATATTCTGTCAATTGCCCAACAGTCATTTGTCTACTAGGCCACTACATGCTTTCAAGAGAGATGCCACTAGTGAACCTATGGCCCCGGGTATATTCTTCATTTTTTTTACAAAAGCTCCTACAATTTCTCTTTATTTGCTCTTCACTGTTTTACCACTTTGCCTATCACTATCTGCTTTTATTCTTGTAACTAGCAAGAACAAGGGGAGTGACGACCCCCTTGCCTTTGTTGGGTGCAAGCATTTGCTGTGTTTGTGTGCAAGTACTGCTAATGTTGTTAGTGTGGTGTCTCCTGCTGGTTCGATAAACCTTGGTTCGTAACTGAGGGAAATACTTTCTGCTGTTGTGCTACATCACTGACGGTGTCCTGGATCAGGGGGTGCTAGCCCAGCCGGCCCGTCTCCTCGGATGGGCCGAGGGGCCCTCGTACGTGATCAAGATGGACTCCGGAGGCCGTACACAGGAAGCGTGATCGAGACTATCTCTACCGAAGACTTGACGTATACTCCAAGATCTCTCCTGCCGCCTCTCTCCTAGATACTGACTTTGTAACCCTAGATACCCTCCCTGGCGTGTATATAAGCCATAGGGTTTAGCCCGTAGGGGGGACATCAAAGCAATATTGCTCACCTAGCCCTAGAAGTTAGACACACATTACGATCTCGAGGTAGATCAACTCTGTATTCGATACATCTCCATCAATATAAACAGAAGCAGGACGTAGGATTTTACCTCCATCAAGAGGGCCCAAACCTGGGTAAACATCGTCTCCCTTGTCCTTGTTACCACCGATCCGAGATCCACAGCTCGGGACACCATACCCCGAGGTCTGCCGGTTTTGACACCGACACTGTTGCTTTCATTGAGAGTTCCGTTGTGCGATCACCAGAAGGATCGATGGCTCACCTGCAGATCAACTGCACCAATGGCCGTAGGAACGTTTACACCCCAGGCCAGCTCTTTGTTTTTGGCAGCATGGTATTTTGCACCGACTCGACGGGTCGTCTGACCTCTGTCGAGAACTACGCCCCAGGTCGGATCATGACCTTTGGTGGCCTCGAATACACTGTGGATTCCCGTGGTGAACTCATCCTATCGGGATGGACTCCCGGCCAGATTGAGAACTCGGCCGGTGCTGGAAGCTCAACTCTAGAACCGAATTCCATCGTGGCGCCTGTGGAGACCCCCGACGTGACTACTCCGGCCAGTTTCCTTCCGATCGTCAGCCCGGAGATAGATCCGGTCCCCACTTTCGAAATTACGTAAGTGATAGAGCTGGCTTCGGCACAGAACCCAGAATTGTGTTCAGATTCCCTTCACACCGAAGACACGCCAAGTTACACGCCAGGCATACTTCGAGTCAGCCCTGCCTATGGCACATCAATGAATCCCGAAGAGCTATCTCACCTCGATGAGATGCTTGATCGCATCCAGAGCATGTCCATCTCGGACGGCAAGACCTCGGTTTACAATCAGATCGGACTTAAAGCCGACGATAGGGAAATTTACATCCCACCCACCACCCACCTAGTCACCATGATCGATGATTTAACCAACGTAGTGGACTATGGCGAGGCCTCAGACATGGAGGAAGACACTGATGGCCCCATCGAGAACACCCTGCCCCCGGTAAACGCGGGCAGGTGGACCGCCACGTCCACCTACGATGTCTACATGGCGGACACCCCCAAATCCCCTCCAAGACGTTGGCGAAGACGTCGAAGGGGTCCTAACGGGGAACCCAGTGGTAATGATGCGATAGCCAATAACAGCGATGCGGAGGACGGCGATGCCGGCAACCATGAAGAGGACATTCAAGCCTCCCTAGAAAGGAACGGCACACCAGACCGACTTCTTTGGGACTCAGATCCCGATGACCTCTTCGAAGGGGCCGACGACAACTACATGCCGGAATCCAAGGAGGACGAGAGCCTCGGTACCGAGGACTACATCGTCCCCGAAGACCCTTTTGAACAAGAGCGCTTCCAGCGGCGCCTCGTTGCGACCGCCCGGAGCATGAAACGCAAGCAGCAGCAGCTGCAGGCCAATACCGATGCACTAAATGAAAAGTGGATCGAAGTGCTATCTGTCGAGCAAGACATGGAGAACCGGCGCCGTAGTGCGCCGAAATCATACCCACGTAGGCGTCTCTTACCGAAGTTCGACAAGGAGCTCGCTGACGACCTCGACCGACCCCCTACGGGCCGGGACAGGCCAAGACGAGAAGACCTCAGTGAACGGCCACCTCCACGCCGTTATGGCAAGGACCCCATGGATTACTTAGATCCTCACGATGCTAGACGTCGCATTGAGGAAAATAGGGCTCCCCCTCGGTCCATCTACGGATCAAGGGGACGCGCGCCCGCTGGGTTCGACGGCTACGATGCCTGGGTGGACAGGAACGGCCGTGCCCGAGATCAAGCCTACTCATGGCTTTCTCCCGACTTCCGACGAGATACTCCTCGGTTCCGGGGTCTGGCTCACCCAATCTGCTTCACAGACAGGGTGATGGAACATCAATTCCTGGAAGGATTTAAGCCCATCAATATAGAGTCATACGATGACACCACGGACCCAGCAGTTTGGATCGAGGATTTCCTCCTACACATACACATGGCCAACGGAGATGATCTCCACGCCAATAAATATCTGCCACTCAACCTAAAGGGACCGGCAAGGCATTGGCTTAACAGCCTCCCTCCTCACTCTATCGACAGCTGGGAGGCCCTAGAAGATGCTTTTCGAGCAAACTTCCAGGGCACATATGTCCGGCCTCTGGACGCTGATGACCTCAGCCGTGTCACCCAGCCGCCAGGTGAATCAACCCGGAAATTCTGGAACAGGTTCCTCACCAAGAAGAATCAGATCATAGACTGCTCCGAAGCCGAGGCCATCGCTGCATTCAAAAACAATATCCGAGATGAATGGTTGGCTCGTCAACTCGTCTAGGATAAGCCGAGGACTATGGCGGCCCTCACCTCACTGATGACTCGCTTCTATGCGGGAGAAGATAGCTGGCTTGCCCGTAGTACTCATAACGGCGAAGCAGGCACCTCGGAAAGACGCGGCGCCAATGGAAAACCCAAGCGCAACAAAAATAAGCGCAGGTATAAGAATGGTGGAAGCGATACAGAGGACGCTACGGTCAACGCAGGGTTCACCGGACCTAAATCCGGGCAGAAAATAAAACCCTTTAAAGGGAACAAAGATGGACCTAGCCAGCTTGATAGGCTCCTGGACCACCCATGTGGAATTCACGGCACTCAGGAAAAACCAGCAACCCACACTAACAGGAATTGCTGGGTCTTTAAACAAGCCGGCAAGATAGCGGCAGAGGGTCAGAGTAAAACCCAACACCGCAGCGAAGACGAGGATGAACCTCGGCGGCCCAATAATGGAGGCCAAAAGAAGTTTCATGACGAGGTAATAGAGGTTAATATGATCTATGTTACCCACATCCCTAAAAGGGAGAGGAAGCGTGTGCTTCGGGATGTATACGCGCTGGAGCCCGTCGCCCCGAAGTACAACCCATGGTCGGCTTGCCCGATCACGTTTGACAAGCATGATCATCCGACCAGCATCAGGCATGGCGGATCAGCGGCACTCGTCCTGGACCCTATTGTTGATGGTTATCATCTAACATGCGTCCTAATGGATGGAGGAAGCAGCCTCAACCTCATCTATGAGGACACAGTTCAGAAGATGGGCATCGACTCATCTCGGATCAAGCCGAGCTCCACCACCTTTAAAGGTGTCATTCCAGGTGTCGAAGCCCGCTGTACCGGAACGATCTCTCTAGAGGTAGTCTTCGGCTCGCCCGAGAACTTCAGAAGTGAAGAGTTAATCTTCGATATCGTACCTTTCCGAAGTGGATACCACGCGCTCTTAGGGCGCACAGCCTTCGCGCATTTCAACGCAGTCCCGCATTATGCCTACCTCAAACTCAAAATGCCGGGACCTAACGGCGTTATCACAGTCAATGGTAACACCGAACGTTCACTCCGGACAGAGGAACAGACCGTGGCTTTCGCAGCCGAGGTACAAGCGTCTGAGGAGGCAGCCCGCAGCGATAAACGCGCCACCCGCTCTTTGAAGCGCGCCCGGGCTGCACAAATCGACCTCGGTCAGGTACCGCTGCACCCCAAATAGGGATAAGGGCTCCTCGCGTGCCCTCTCTGGAGTGGGCACTACGTCCCCAGAGCGCATAATTTCGCACTGAAGATTCCCTGGGCCATCGAGGAGCCAAAAATTTACTCAAACATTGGCGTGGTTCAACCAAGCAAAGACATGGCTTCGGGCCCCTGCACAGGCAAGTTTCTATAAAAGAAACAGCCAAAGATGACTACGTCACTGTGGTTTCAACCACAGAACGGACTTCGGCAACATCTACTCTAAAGGAGCTCGGTCAATCAAACGCTTGAAGCGTATAAATGGCCGGAAAGGCATCAACCTCCACAAATTCCTCACCATCAATGGTGAACATCTGGTCAACAGCTCGGAAACGCAGACGTGCGGCAGGTAGGGGCCCGGATTCTTCAAAATCCATTAACAAATATCCGCCATGTTTATTCCTCTTTTTTCTTCACTTTTTACATTGTATTCTTTCAATTCCTCTCGCCGCAGCTGGGCATGTACACGCTTGAAATTATGAAATAAAGAAACTATGTCCCTTCAAGGTCTCTATCATATTTCTTTATCAGCATGGCCCCTGTGGGACGAAGAAGTTCTCTAAAAAAGATACAATTGTATAACAAGTCTGAAGTATTCGGCGTCTCAGATTTTGGCCTTATATGCATCAGTTTCAAACCTAGATTTTGGTCAATAGTTGGGTTGCCTGGCTCCTATGTGTACCCCTTACGTTTTCGATGAATTCGGCTAAGGGCGTAACGGGAGAACCACTGTGATTGCACTGCCAGGTCAATTGGCATAGCGCCACAGTGGAGAAAGCCGAAAACTGACTATCTAGGTATGCGTAAATTAGTCTGCCATCCGTAGACCGTGTCAAGCGATGTGATGATAGAGATCACCCATGTTAAACGAAGGGCTTTCATTCCTAGCCAAAGTGTGTCATGGCCTAGACCTCAGCCGACCTGGCCGAACACTTCCCACACCGGGGGCTGGTCATCAGCCCCCACAGTCAAACTCATATGACTAAGTGAAAGGTATAAAGCCACTATAGTCTGATTGCCTAGTTCCTATAAAGCACCGACCACCTCCGGGTACCGAGACGTCGGCTAAGGATCAAGTGTGCCTTAAGGAACACCCTCGGTATGACCTACACTGGGGCTGAAGCTGACGACTGGCCACTCTCATTTTAAAACAGTCATATCAGAGGAAAAATTAATTATAAAAAAACACACATGGAATTTAAAGCCATCTTCATTCAACCAAAAGATAAAGTTTTATACATCATACACTTCGGCATTCCGAAGTACTATCTAGAAATACATAGTGTCCTTTGGACACATGGCTTTCTGTGGTACGAGCTCCTGCCTCCACCTCGGCGAAGAACTGCTCGGCGGTGCGCGGCTTGTCAGCAGGAGGGCCCGCGGCACATGTCACCGCATCAACCTTTCGGAAGTGCATCTTCATGCAGGCATACGCCCTTCGCGCTCCTTCAAAGCACGCGGATCTCTTCTAGCGGTTCACGCAGGGCACGGCGTCTCGGAGACGGGCCGAAGAGGCTCTTCGGCATGGCTTCGGCAAGCCACAATGCGATGCAGAGGTCCTGGAGCGCCGGTCTCGTCATGCGAAACAACTCCACCAGCTGCTTCACTCGATGATTCAGCAGCTGTGCAGATGGCGACCCCGGGAATTGCCCCCAAAAAGCCTTCTCCGCCTCGTGGCCCGCTAGCTGGCCGAAGTATGCCACCGCATCCGCCGCGCTCTGCGGAAGATCTGCAAAGACCTCTGCGGAATGCCATAACTGGGTGAGCTCGACACACCCTTTACTGCCAAACAAACACTGCAGCAAAAATAGCTTACCCGAGGTGATTTGCTCTACTTGCTGGAGCACCTCGCGGTCAGCTCGGGCCGAGGTCCTGAGCTCGGAGTGGGCAAGTTGAAGCTTCTCGAGTTCCTCCTTTGTTCGTTGCCCTTCCTCCTAAAGCTTGTCGTGTGCTTCAAACACGCCCTTCAGGGTCTCCTCAACCTCTAGCACCCGCGCTTGGTGCTTCTCCCCGGCCGCCTTCTCGGCGGCCCGGGCCTTCTCTGCCGCGGCGGCAGCAGCCTCCTGCTGCCGGACCTCCTGCCGAGCCCTTTCGAGCTCGGCCTTGAGCATCTCCAGCTCCGCTAATGCTGCTCTTGTCAAAACAGTTCGGCGTTAGTTGTTTTTCTTTAACAAAACATATCGTACCTCCTTCGTCCAAAGTACAGGGCAAGTTTAAACTTGCTTACCTTGAGACTGCTTGAGTTTTTGATTCGCCAGGATGAGCTCCTCCTGGGACCTCTCGAGTTGCCGGTTCATCTCCACAATCTCCTCGGAGACGGAGTCCGGAACCGAGGTCGAAACCTGGCGCAAAAAGATCCTTATTACAAAGGGAGCAGTTAAATCACTAAAAGGTTCCAGGGCGGCCGCCTCAAGCAGCGCCCTGGGGGCTACTTAACGGGTTCCTACTTAATCAAACGACCCCAATGCCAGCTTCTTGAAACCGACTTCGGGCTCGGGGGCTACTCACTCACTAAGCCGTTTAGCAGGCTGTACTCTTATATCCTCGGACAAACTCATAACTTAAAAAAGCTCAAATAAAGAAATTACACTGGATGCGCAGATAAAAAGCGTACCTCGAAACCTGCTACGAGGTTCTTGAAAACCTCATGCAGGCCGGCCCCTGCGGACCGGTAGCCCTGCAGCGCCGCGCCTATCAAGGCACGGTACTCTTCCTTGATGGAGGAGCCCTTCAGGGCGTCCTCCATCTCCTCGGTCCACCCCGCGCCAGCCCATCCTTGGGCAGTTGGCTGGGGTGGAGGGAGGACCTCAGATACATCTATCCGGGTAGCCTCCACCTGGGGCGGCGGAGCCGAGGTAGATGTCGGTTGGGCCGATGACTGGCCCAGCCCTTCTTCGATGACCACGGGGCGCTTCTCCCCCGGGTCCTGTTGGGCCGAGGTGTCAACCTCAGCCATGATGGCCACCTCGTCGGCCCCCGTCATGTTAACGTCAGGGACCAAGGTGGATGTTGCCTTCCCTAGCTCGTCATGCGTCGGGGGAGGATCAGCGGGCTCTGGAGTCCCGCTGGCGGATGGCAACCCGCTTGAGGAACCACTGGGGATTACCCTTGGTGGACTACATAAGAAAAGACGCCTTTGTAAGTTTCCCCTTGCCTTGAAATAACTTGTCAAACTAAAATATGGGATGCAAAGAGGACGGCTTACCCTCGGGGCGCCGGCTTCTTCCTCCCCACAACGAGGAGGTCTTCTTCTGAGTCACCGGAGAGTTCGGCTCTCTCCGACGACTTGTTGGCAGCCCCGGACGAGGTTCGCCTCAGCCTCTTTGGGCCCTTTGGCGGCATGCCCACGTCGGCGTCTTCTAACGCCGACCTCTTCCCCTTCAGGGGGGGGACCTCCTCCTCCTCACCCTCCTCTGCGTCGCCGTCTTGGGCTGCGGAGGTGTGGGTCTCTTTGGACCGGGTGACCGAAGTCCCCCAAGTCCGAGCACTTGACCTACCCCTCTGGGACTTCGTCCCTTTGGGGGCCACCACGTGCGGCTCCTCGGCCAGGAGCACCGAGAGCAGGGGAGTCGGAGGCTCCTCTGGAAGTGGGGCCGGGCATCGCACTCCTTGCACCCAAGCCAACCACTTCTGCAAAGCATCAATCATAATGATTCATTAGCACACTACTCCTTGGTGCGGAGGACAAAATTGATAATTGAGGATAAAATCATTTACCGGGGGAGCTTCATAGCCGTGCTCGAGGCTGCAGTCCTCCCCTTCCTCGGGGATCTTGTCCTTGGCCAGCTTCATGAGCTTCGTCCACATGGTGGCCAAGGTGGAGCGGAAGAAGGTGGTGATGGTGTCCATATCCTCGGGCTTTTGTGCCCACATCGGGGTAGCCCGAAGTTGGAGAGGGAGTATGCGGCGGTTGAGCATGACGTTGATGATGTCGGCTAGCTCAACCTTCCCCGTGGTGGACCACCACAAGATCCTGTCGATCAAGGTCTCCACCCCTTCTGGGTTCCCCCAGGCGACGCCCTTCTCCTTCCAGGATTTGAGCTTCTTGGGAGTCCCGGCTGAGAAAGCTGGGACCTCGGTTTGACCAGGGGCGAGCGGCTCAGTGATGTAAAACCACTCTTTCTGCCACTCCTTCACCATTTCGATGAAGGTGCCCTTGAACCAGGTGGCCCCCTGGTTTTTGCTGATCATGGCTCCTCCACACTCCGCGAGATCCGAGCCGCTAGACTTCAGCTTAATCCCAAAAAGCTTCAGCCATAGGCCGAAGTGCGGCTCGTAGCGGAGGAAGGCCTCGCAGACCGTGATGAAGGCAGCGAGGTGAAGAACGGAGTTGGGGGCCATGTGGTGGAAATCTAGCCCGTAGTAGTACATTACCCCGCGCACAAAGGGGTGCAGCGGGAAACCTAGGCCTTGGATGAGGTGGAGGACGAAGACTACCCGCTCCCCGGCGTTGGGAGCAGGCACCAGCTAGCCAGCCACCGGAGCGCGTGCGGCGATGGCGGGGGTCAGATACCCCGCGTTGCGCAGCTCCGAGATGGTCGCGGCCGTCATGGTGGAGCCGCCCCAGTGCCCCTTGAGGGTGTGGGCCATGGCTAGTGGTGGAGGTTGGACTCACGAAAGGGAAAGGCGGGCAGGATGGATCTGGGCGCTGGAGCTAGACGAAGCAGTAGAGGGGGAGAATGGGAGCGTGGTCGATTGCGCTGTCCTCCTTTTTGCTCCTATAAGCCTGTGAAAGGCCAAGAGTCCCCCACGCTGCGCCGATAAACTCACTATTCCCATCAAAAATGTCGTTGAGCATATGGAGGGAAACAAACTCTTGATGATATCCCTAAGAAAACGGGCACGATCTCTGCCTCGAGGGGACGTGCTAGTAAAAGGCTGCCTCGAACCACGATTCAGGGGGGAGGCAGTAACTGCTCGACCTGTCATGGAGCAAGCCTCTTCAATAAAGTTATCAGGCCAGATTGGATCGTTCATACCTGAGCAACGGGCCTTCGAGGCTAAGATATCTACCCCCTTCGGGCAGGGTGCAAGCTCGGTTGGACCTCGGATGTCAGTGCTCCATTAAGAGAAGATGAAATATGAAGGGGAACTCGTCTGTCAAGCCAAGGACGTCAGATCCGAGGTGATTGTCCTCGGCATAGAAGACCAGTTCGGGGGCTACTGGTGGTGTCCTGGATCAGGGGGTGCTAGCACAGCCGGCCCGTCTCCTCAGATGGGCCGAGGGGCCCTCGTATGTGATCAAGATGGACTCCGGAGGCCGTACACAGGAAGCGTGATCGAGACTGTCTCTACCGAAGACTTGACGCATACTCCAAGATCTTTCCTGCCGCCTCTCTCCTAGATACCGACTTTGTAACCCTAGATACCCTCCCTGGCGTGTATATAAGCCATAGGGTTTAGCCTGTAGGGGGGACATCAACGCAATATCGCTCACCTAGCCCTAGAACTTAGACACACATTACAATCTCGAGGTAGATCAACTCTGTCTTCGATACATCTCCATCAATATAAACAGAAGCAGGACGTAGGGTTTTACCTCCATCAAGAGGGCCCGAACCTGGGTAAACATCGTCTCCCTTGTCCTTGTTACCACCGATCCGAGATCCACAGCTCGGGACCCCATACCCCGAGGTCTACCGGTTTTGACACCGACAATCACCCTTCCTCTTCAGGAAAATCCAGCAACTCCTATGGGAGTAGCAGATGGTCACGCTGATCAAAGATGATCGAGATTTCTGACCATGGGTTGTACTTCGGCTCGGTAGGCTCCATGGCGTAGACATCGTGCAGCGCACACTTCCTCTCCTTCTTAGTGATGTGGGTGACATAAATCTTATTCAGTCCTTGACCTCGGGAGGGAATTGTTTCTGGCCGGCATTGCTCAACCCTAACTGTTCTCTAGCCTCATTATGAGGTTGACCTTTTCCCTGGTTATCGACCGTGATCTTTCAGGCTTGCTTGATGACCCAGCAATTCCGATTGGTATGCGTGGCTGGCTTGTCGGGACTACCATGAATGGCGCATGGTTTATCCATGATCTTATCCAGCTGCATTGGGTCGTCCTTTCCTCCGTGGTAGGGCTTCCTTTTGTTGCCGTCACGCTGGATGCTGAAACTGGCGTTACCTCGGTCTCCTCGGCGTCGCTGCTGCTTACTCTATTTTGGCGCTTTTTATTCTTGTTATGCCGAAGTTTCCCATTTCTGTCACGTACCTCGAAGGTGCCAGGGTTGCCACCACGACTGCTCTTTCGAGCTAATCAGTTGTCCTCGCCAGCACAAAATCGAGTCATGAACTGTGTGAGGGATGCCATCATCTGTGGCTTCTCATGTCCGAGCTCTCTGGCCAGCCATTCATCACTGATATTGTGTTTGAATGTTGCTATCGCCTCGGCGTCTGGGCAGTCTACTATCTAGTTTTTCTTGGTCAAGAACCAATTCCAGAATTTTTTGACTGACACCCCTGGTTTTTGCACGACATGGGCAAGGTCATCGGCATCCGGGGGTCGGACGTAAGTTCCTTGGAAATTTGCTCGGAACTCGTCCTCGGGGTCCTCCCAAACACCAATTGAGTCCTCGGGGAGGTTGTTAAGCCAATGCCGAGCTGAGCCTTTGAGCTTTAATGGTAGATATTTAATGGCATGGAGGTCATCCCCACCGGCCATGTGCACTGCCATGAGGAAGTCCTCGATCCATACTATGGGGTGCGTTGTTCCGTCATACTACTCGATATTTATGGGTGTAAACCCTTCAAGGAACTGGTGTTGCATGACCTCGTCTCTGAAGCACATGGGGTGAGTAGCTCCTCGGACCCTAGTAGTAGCATGACGTACGTCGGACACGGTCACATTACGGTCGCACATATAATTGCGTACGTCACTATTTTTTCGCTAACCAAGCTAGGTATCCCGCCTGTCCAGTAGGTGAGCACTCCCTAGATTTGTAAATTGACCGAGATGTGCAGCCTCTGACCTTAAAGGCCTTTTCTCCCTCAGGTTGTACTTCATGAAGGGCCGTGGTGGATTGATGACCCACAATTATCGGGGATCAATCTTAGTCCTTTCGATAAGTAAGAGTGTCAAACCCAACAAGGAGCATAAGGAATCAATAAGTGGTTTTCAGCAAGGTAATCTCTGCAAGTGTTGTAATATAGTTTTAATAGATAGTTTGATAACAAGATAATGGATAGAAAGAAACAAGTAACCAAAGTAACAAGGTGCAGCAAGGTGGCCCAATCCTTATTGTTGCTAAGGACAAGCCGGTGATACTTCTTATAGTGATTAAAATGCTCTTGAGGACACATGGGAATTTCGTCTAGTTACTTTCCCCATGATTCATCGACTTATGTTTATTGCTTTGATAAATTGTTATGTGGGTGAACCAGAGCTAAGGTGTTGTTCTTACTTAAACAACCACCTACTTATGATTATACCCTCCATGGAAGCATCCACAAATACAAGAGAAGTAATTAAGATAAATCTAACCATAGCATGAAACATATGGATCCAAAATAGCCCCTTACGGAACAATTCACAAACTGGGGTTTAGGCTTCAGTCATTCCCACAACCCATCATCTATAAACTAATTCCACGATGTCTTCCCCTAGGCCCAAAGATGGTGAAGTGTCATGTAGTCGACGTTCACACGACACCACTAGAGGAAGAACAACACACCATATCATCAAAAGATTGAACGGTTATCAACTTCACAAGATTACTAATAACAAGACTTCTGCCATGTCCTCGAGAACAAATAGAACTACTCACAAACCATAATTATGTTCATGATCAGAGGATATAAATATGTGTTTCACAATCTGAACATATAATCTTCCACCCAGTAAACCAACTAACATCAACTACAAGATGTAATCGACACTACTAGTACCCCCAGGTACCAATCTAAGATTGGATACAAAGATTGAGCACAAGAGATGAACTAGGGTTTGGAGATGAGATGGTGCTGGTGAAGATGTTGATGAAGATGAAGCCTCCCATGATGAGAAGAGCATTGGTGATGATGATGGCTTCGATTTCCCCCTCACGGAGGGAAGTTTCCTCGGCGGAATCGCTCCGCCGGAGAGCAAAAGTGCTCCGCCTCCGTTTCCACCTCGACACGGCGGCAGCTGGTCCCGAAAGTCTTCTCTTGATTTTTCTAGGGTAAATGGCTTGATATAGGCAAAGATATGGTCTATGTAAGAACTTTTCCTTTAGCAAACTTCACATGCTCAACTTGTTTGTGAAACTATGTATTGTATGATGATCGTTCTAATAGTCCCTAGAGGCAATCATGTGATGATGATATTTCCCTATGTATTCATGAGCCATTTGTATTGTCCTTGAACATCATCAGTGATATGTATCAATAAGTATGTGACTTGTTTGTGAAACTATATATTGTATGATGATCGTTCTAATAGTTCCTAGTTGATAAGGTTATGAGGACACATACCCTTTGACTAGTATACGATTCAGTTGATGACTATGTTTCATAAGTCATGGGCATAGAGATGCTAAACCGATAGTATGGACTCGGGGATGGAGATCACCGAGTTGGACAGACCCACTTTGAGACACAGCGAGATATTGTCATCTGTTAGTCTCAAGTACAATGTATATGCCATGTCCTAGACCTGAGGTCCTTGCATGTTCTCGGGATGAGGATCGACTCACTTAAGGTCTATCAAACGCTACTCCGTAACCGGGTAGTCATAAAGGTAGCTTTTGGGTGAGTCATGAGACATCCCACGAGACATGGTTGACCAAGATGGGATTTACCCTCCTATACGGAGAGATATTCTCTGGGCCTTCTCGAGTGATCAGATTCGGAAAGCATGGCCATGCGACTTGGGTTAAGTCTTAACCCGGTTCAAGGATCTGTATCACGGTTTCGAGAAGAGAAGTCGAGCTACCACAAGGGTGACAAGTAATCGCCTTGAGCTCGACAACATATATCGTGAGGAAAAAGGAATGTTGCATGTGACACATTGTCGAGGTTCGTCTAACGACTTTACGCACACATGGGAGTTGGCACGTTCTGCTAGGAGCCGCTACCAACTATCGACTCGGGTCGTGCCCATGTGTACGTGAACCTATAGGGTCGCACACTTAAGGGGTTGCATCCCATTCGGATTGGATCTGAGTGGAAAATGGGTTTAGACTCCTAGTGGGCCTCAAGTGTTGAGCCCACTTCAGAGGTCTATATAAAGAGGAGTGGGCGCACCTCTTAGGGTTGATCCTTTTCCTCCCTCTACAGCCGCCGCCACTCCCCACAGCCCCATGACGCGTGACCGGACCTAGCAGTCCGCCGCCCGATGCTGCTCCTCGTACGTGGGGATACCTTGGAGGCATCGCATCTGTGGTGCCTGGACGAACTGTTCGAGGGAACCGCAAGGAGCCGTTCGAGGGTTCCGTGAGGAGCTGTTCGTGGGAGATCACTGTTCACGGGAGATCGGCTACACGAGGAGGATATGACTCGGCTGATCAACTACACGCATCACCAACTATTCTTTCACTGCGGTGACTGCGCGTCTAGTGGTAAACCCGATCCCGTGATCTATTCCCAGCGGCATGATCTTGGGTGTGCGGTAGAAAATTTTATTGGCGCTAGCGTAGTGTACCACGCATTCCAATAGTGGTATCAGAGCCTCCGCTGTGTGGTAATAGATTTGGTGATTTGTATATGAGATATGTATATTGGTTCAAGTGCGGGTCAATGAGATCGACCGTGCACGTCAGTGTTGAAGGTTGGTTTTGTGATCTTGTTTCCGTGATCGTGACGCAGAGGTCGTGACACAAATTACCCCAACCAATCGGTTTCCGCCATTGGGGTAGACAAAACATAATCCAGATGCAGCACGCAAAGATCAATGAGATTGATCGAATCGGAACAAAGATCAACACCACGGAAATGTGATTTCCGTAGTGCTAAAATCTGTTGGAGCGGTAAAACAGACGTAACTTTTGAATACGAACTCCGTTTTTGCTCCACGACCTGTCAAACTGAAGGGAACAAAATGTTGGAGATGACCTTCAGTTGTTTTGCCACATTCTACAATTTTTTGGAGGTCAAAATTTACTTGGAGAATAGAGTTTTGGATGGTTTTATCTTCGGCGGTAGAATGTCTGACTTGTTTTTGCAGGAATGTTTGTGATTTGGTATATCCCATGAATATTGCTTGTGTATTATTGTTTCGTGACCTGCGTGTCATGACTGCGGCAACCGGCAGGAGCCATATGGTTGTCCCATTATTGTATTAATGACCTGCGTGTCAACATGAGAAGCCATGTAATGTAATTTACTTTCAATAGCTATTAGTTTGTAATAGCGTAGTATCTTATGTAACACTTGGCGGTTGACACTGTGGCATGGAGATGGAGATCACCACGAGGACAACCATGCATGGAGATGGAGATCACCATGGGAGGGTCGCGCACGTGGAGATGGAGATCACCATGCGCTGTCAAAAGGGGCTATACCATATCACACATATATAAACTGCCTGTAAAAGTTTGTCCCTTTTATGCACCCTTCTTTTGCATGGTAGATGTTTTAAGTAGGGTGATCCCTCGAAGAATGTCAAGTAAAATTGCCTCCCCAATTGCTGCAACATCATATGTTAAGTATTTTTAGTGGTGGGCCTATAAAATTAGAGTGCTACTAATTCTTCTTAATGTGGTGTGTTTGTGTCGGACACATACACACGAAGCATTGGTTAAATTGTTGTGGCTATCAAAACAGTTTTGGGCCTCGAGGCATAAGAGTTGGCGTGACATGAGATGTCCCCAACAAACAAGAGTCGTATAGAGATACGATTAGCAAGCGTTGCTTACCGAGTGATCTAGTCTTCTAGCAGTGATGCAAAAGCTCACTAGTTGACATATTGATCTTGGATCTTGAATCACTAAGTATCAACAGAGGGATGTTGATTTTAGTGGGAGTAATATTCTTATTAAAATGTTTAATGTGAATTACTCTTCATGAATACAAGTCTTAGAGTTTTGCATATTTCTGTTGCAGATCAATGGCATCACCTGCTCAACCCAGTTTTTCATTAAAATCAATCCTGGAAAAAGATAAACTAAATGGAACAAACTTTACCACCTGGTATACAAATCTGAGAATTGTTCTCAGGCATGATAAAAAGGAACATGTTCTAGAGGATCCACTTCCAGAGGAACCTGCCAAGAATGCTAATGCCACAACCAGGAATACCCAGTAGAAACTCGTTGATGAATCAAATGAGATCAGTTGTCTCATGCTGGCTTTTATGGAGCCCGATTTGCAACAGCATTTTGAGAATGTTGAGGCTTTCGATATGATCAAGAACCTCAAGAGCATGTTTCAAATGCAGGCTAGGACTAAAAGGTTCAACATCTGGCGATTCTTCATGGATTGTAAGCTGAAAGAAGGTGATCCACTGAGCCCGCATGTGATCAAGATGATCGGGTACATGCAAGCTTTGGATCGGTTAGGCTTCCCACTTAGCAACGAGTTGTCCACGGATACAATTCTGGGTTCTCTTCCGGCTAGCTACGGGACGTTCATCTCGAACTACCATATGCATGGCATGGAAAAGAAGCTCACTGAATTGCATGGGATGCTTAAGGTGGCAGAGCATGACATCAAGAAAGGCACGCATCAAGCGTTGATGGTGCAGAACACGGCTAAGTTTAAGAAGAGCTGGTCCAAGAAAAAGGCTAAGGCAAAGGGCAAGGAGAAGGAGACAACTCCAACTGCCGCCGCTGCACCCAGGTCAGGACTGGATATGAGAACTGTTTGCTTTCACTGCAAGGAACCCGGTCACTGGAAAAGGAACTGCAACAAGGGCTTGCCCAGATGGGCAAGAAGACTGGAAGTGTGACTTCTTCAGGTACACTTGTTGTATTTGTTATAGAAATTTTTCTTGCCGATGTTTCTAGTAGCTCTTGGGTATATGATACCGGACCAGTTGTTCACATATGCAACTTGATGAAAGGGCTAAGAAGAACTACGAATGTTGTAAGAGCAGAAGTTGACATACGCGTCGGGAATAAAGCAACAGTTGTTGCATTAGCCGTCGGCACTATGCAACTTAATTTACCTTCAGGATTTGTAATGGAACTTGATAATTGTTATTATGTTCCTGCATTAAGTCGAAACATTATTTCCGCCTCATGTTTGGTGAGACAAGGTTATGAATTCAGTATTAAGGACAATGGTTGTTCTATTTACTTGAATAAAATATTTTATGGTTTTGCACCCGTTGTGAACGGGTTATTCATTATAGATCTTGAATCAGTCTATAACATAAATGTCAAGAGGCATAAGCCTAACGAGATAAATCTGACTTATATTTGGCATTGTCGACTAGGACACATTAGTCAAAAGCGCATGAAGAAGCTCCATGATGATGGAATGCTAACTTCATTTGATTTTGAATCATTCGAGACATGCGAGTCCTGCCTACTCGGCAAGATGACTAAGACTCCTTTTGCAAAGAGTTGTGATAGGGCATCCGAGCTATTGGAACTTATACATAGTGATGTATGTGGACCAATGAGCACGACAACTAGAGAAGGTTTCCAGTACTTCGTGACTTTCACCGATGACTTGAGTAGATATGGATATGTCTACTTGATGAGGCACAAGTCGCAAACTTTTGAGAAGTTCAAGGAGTTTCAGAACAAAGTGGAAAATCAGCTTGGCAAGACAATCAAACTTCTACGATCTGATAGTGGCGGTGAGTATATGAGCCAGGAGTTTGATGATCATCTGAAGAGTCGTGGAATAGTTCCACAACTCACTCCTCTAGGTATGCCACAAAGAAATGGTGTGTCGGAATGGAGGAATCGGACTCTATTAGACATGGTACGATCTAGTGGGAGGTCGGTCCGACTCGAAGAAATTCGAGAACCACACGGGGACGTTCCGGTAGGTGATTCTATCACAACGGATTTAGTCAGGGAACCCGTAGTGGAGTGGACGCCAGTTCCACGGAGGTCGGAAAGGTTGCGCAGTATGCACGACTGCAACAAGTTGTTCTTAGAGAACGACAAGCCGACTATGTATGCGGAAGCGATGGTGAGCCTGGATTCTGAGTTATGGCTTGAGGCCATGAGATCCGAATTAAAGTCCATGGATGACAATCAAGTTAGGAACTTGGTTGATATGCCAGATGGCGTTCAAGCCATTGAGTGCAAATGGATCTTTAAAAAGAAAACTGATATGGGCGGAAATTTTACTGTCCATAAGGCTTGACTTGTCGCTAAAGGTTATCGACAAGTTCAAGGAGTTGACTACGATGAGACTTACTCACCGGTAGCGATGCCTAAATCAATTCGGATCATTCTTGCTATAGTTGCATATTTCGACTATGAGATATGGCAGATGGATGTCGAAACGGCTTTCCTTAATGAAAATTTAACCGAGGATGTGTACATGACACAACCCAAGGGTTTTCTCGATCCAAAGAATGCTAGCAAGGTACGCAAGCTTCAGAGATCCATTTACGGATTGAGGCAAGCATCTTGGAGTTGGAACATTCATTTTAATGAAGCGGTCAAAGAGTTTGGCTTCATCAAGAACGACTATGATCATTGTGTATTCAAGAAGGTCAGTGGGAGCTCAGTCGCATTTCTAATCTTATATGTGGATGACATACTGTTGATTGGAAATGATGTTCAAATGCTTGAGTATATCAAGGACTTGTTGAAAAATAGTTTTTTGATGAAGGACTTGGGAGAAGCAGCTTATATTCTGGGAATCAAGATCTATAGAGATAGATCAAGAAGGCTTATTGGATTAAGCCAGAGTACGTATATAAACAAGGTGTTGAAGCGGTTCAACATGCAAGATGCCAAGAAAGGCTTCTTCCCCATGTCGCATGGCATTAGTCTTAGCAAGATCAGAGTACCACGACTCCTGATGAGCGAAGGCGCATGAATGTGATTCTGTATGCTTCGGCTGTCGGGTCCATCATGCTTGTTATGGTATGTACTCGTCCAGATGTTTGCTTTGCTCTAAGTGTTGTGGGCAGATACCAGGCTGATCCATGTGAGAGTCAGTGGACAACGGTTTAGAATATCCTTAAGTACTTGAGAAGGACTAAGGATATGTTCCTGGTTTATGGAGGTGAGGATGAGCTCATTTTAAAGAGTTAAACCGATGCTAGTTTCCAAACCGGTAGGGATGATAGTCGATCGCAATCAGGGTTTGTGTTCATTCTAAACGGAGGAGCAGTGAGCTGGAGGAATTCCAAGCAAGATACGGTAGCTAATTCTACAATGAATGCCGAGTACATTGCGGCTTCTGAAGCTGCAAAAGAAGGTGTTTGGGTGTAGAATTTTATTTTTGGAGTGGTTCAGGGCTCGTCCAATCCATAGAACCTCTATTGTGATAATAGAGGTGCTATCGCACAAGTCAAGGAACCATGGAACCATCATAAAACCTAACACATACTCAGGCGTTTTAACCTTATTCGCGACATTTTCGAGAGAGGTGACATAAACATATGTGTGGGATCGAGGAGATAGGTCTAGAGGGGGTTGAATAGACCCTTAACCAACCAAAGGTGCAGTTTTTAGTTTCTCTTGGAACTTAGGCAGATTTTGGCACAAGTTAAGATAACACCAAAACTTTCTACACATGCAAATCTAGAGATTGAGCAGCGGAAATAGTAAAGCATGCAAGTGTACGGAAAGTAAAGGGGTAGACTATGGAAGATCAAACACAATGAAGACACGGTGGTTTTTGGTGTGGTTCCGATAGGTGGTGCTATCGTACGTCCACGTTGATGGAGGCTTCAACCCACGAAGGGTAACGGTTGCGCGAGTCCACGGAGGGCTCCACCCACAAAGGGTCCACGAAGAAGCAACCTTGCCTATTCCACCATGGCTTACGTCCACGAAGTACTAGCCTCACTCGGGGTAGATCTTCACGAAGTAGGCGATCTCCTTGCCCTTACAAACTCCTTGGTTCAACTCCACATGATCTTGGAGGCTCCCAAGTGACACCTAACCAATCTAGGAGACACCACTCTCCAAAAGGTAATAAATGGTGTGTTGATTATGAACTCCTTGCTCTTGTGCTTCAAATGATAGTCTCCCCAACACTCAACTCTTCCTCACAGATTTGGCTATGGTGGAAGAAGGATTTGAGTGGAAAGCAACTTAGGAAAGGCTAGAAATCAAGGTTCAAATGGTTGGATTGGAATGTCTTGATCTCAACACATGAGTAGGTGGTTCTCTCTCAGAAAATGTATGGTGGAAGTGTAGGCACGTTCTGATGGCTCTCTCCTCCGAGGAAGAGGGGGTGGAGGGGTATATTTAGCCTCCACACAAAATCCACCGTTACACACATTTGACCAAAATCGGTGGGACCGAAACAAGAATCTCGGTGAGACCGACTTGAGCAAAGGTATGAACGTTTGAGGTTTCGGTGGGACCGACTGGAACATCTCGGAGGGACCAATGTGCAATGGCTAGGGCAAACCTCGTCTCGGTGGCACCGATTGCATCATCTCGGTGAGACCGAAGTGAAGCAATAAGGCAACAGAGAGTTGGCAGGCCATCTCGGTGGTACCGATTGAAATTATCGGTGGGACTGAAATAATTGCAACAAGTAACAGAGAGTTGGCAAGGCCATCTCGGTGGGACCGAGATCCATATCGGTCGATCCGATTTGTTAGGGTTTGGCAGTGGCTAAGTCCAAATGAACTCGGTGGCTCCGGATAGGAAATATCGGTGGGGCCGAGTTGGAATGTAGGGTTTGGACATATTTGGATGAAGGAAGTGGCTGAGGATTTTGGAGCAATATCATTGAGCACTTGAGCAAATAGATCATTATCAAAACCCCATCCCCTTTTAATAGTATTGGCTTTCCTATGGACTCAAAGTGATCTTGGATCACTAAACCAAAATTGTAGAGTCTTGAGCTTTTGCCAATCCATGTCCTTAGCATTTTGAAGGGTCCACATTCCTAGTCCTTGCCATGCCAATGCTGAACTTATCTGAAATTTACTAGATAGAAACATTAGTCCAACACCATGTATGTTGGCATAAATTACCAAAACCACCAAGGGAGCAAATGTGCTTTCAATCTCCCCCTTTTTGCTAATTGATGACAACATACATCAAAGCTTCAAGTGAAGATGTAAATGAGAATGAACTAAAGCTTTGAAGAAAAACATGTAACATGTATAAGCTCCCCCTAACGATGTGCATCTAGTAAATGATAGTAGCTTATGAAGAGTAGAAGCACAAAGTGAAAGACATACACATGTAACATGTATCTTGGCTATATGCATCAGAGTAATAGATATGACATTTAGGTATCCACATGTTCATGATTGTCTTCTTGCAAACAATATATACTATCAAGAGGTCATCATGTACATGTGTGTGATGCATATACTTACCTTGAAGTTCTTGATCAAGTACCTGAAGAAATACACTTGAGAAAACAAGGTTAGATAACACAAGATAATTTCTTCAAGAAAAGACACAAGATCAACAAGAAACCAAGATTGGGATGACATGTAGATGAAAGTATCACTAGGTGAATACTTCTTTGAAGCAGACATGTTCCCAAAAGAAAGAAATAGTTGTCTCCCCTTAAAAAACTTCCTCTCCCCCTGAATCTGACATTGAATGTTGGGAGTAGGTAGGGTGAGAAAACTAAAACAACCAAAAACCTGATCATGTTTCTCCCCTCTTAGAAACATGTAACATTCTCTCCTCTTGTAAGGTGCATTTCTCTCTCTTCCCTTTTTACAAAGAAGAGCTTGTAAAGATAAGCTTTGATGCATTCCTCTCTCCCCCTTTGACATCAATTTCCAAGAAGGGACTTCAAGGCTATTTGTCAAGTGGGTTTGGTCCTTGAGAAACACATCTAGCCATTGAGTAGCTCTAGATTCAAATAGAGGATAAGAATCATTGAGTGGAGCTGGAGCAGAAAGACTAAGAAAATATTTGACAGAAAACTCCTTAGAGCAGCAAAGTCGGTGACTCCGAGTTGAATCAATTTGGTGGAACCGAGTTTGGTGCAAAGAAACATCTGTCAACTCAGCTCACTAGGCAAAGGAATTCTCACAAATATTTGCAATGAATTAGCTGCGAGTCTAGCTAAGAAAAAGAAAAAACACAGGAAAGAAATAAAGAAACAAAGAAATATCTAGATGATGTTTTTTTTTCATAAAGAGGAAACACCCTAGCAAAAAGAGAAATGCAAAATAAACACGTAGAGAACTTCATCTAGAGGGGTCGGCGACTAGGTCACCTATGTTAGAGTATATTGACTTAGGAGTCAAGTGAGAACACTTGATCATAGGTCATACTCATCGTTTAAGCTCAAAATGGGGTTGCCATTTTTCCTTTAAGCATTTCAATGTATTCACATCTTGTTGAGTTGCTTTGGCTCATGACTTTGAGTAAAGCTTCTCTAAAATGTGAGAACTTACATTGGGATTTGGTGGTGAAGTCCATCATGTAGTTGAACTTGAAGTGGATGCTCATGAGTTGAAGTTGGGAGCGATCCTATCATTTGTAGTTCATCTTCCTACATGGGTTAGCTTTGCAATATATATATATATATATATATACACACACACACACACAAAATGACAAGAATGAAGCATAACTCAAAAGTTGTCAAAGGATATGTGATGTTGTCTTGTTCCTTGTTCCACTAAGGATTGCTGATACTTGGATTATACAAGATTGCTCAAGATAAGAGTGAGATGCAATCTTGTGACATGAAGCTTGTCCAAGTACCTACAAAAGATTAGATGTAATACAAGGGAGCAAAATGTCCAAGATATAATATGATCATGGAAGTATCATGGATTAGTGTGGCACCCCGGCTCAGAGAACCGGTTTACCAGTGTTTCCAACCCAGAGATCATGTCTTCTGGAAACACACAACAACTTGGAACAGAACTGAACTGAACTTTATTGAAATATCTGGAGTACAAGCTCTTAATTTACATCGATAGCGAGGCCAGAAGCACTGCACGTGCTATGACAATATCTACATTATTTATGGAACATAGTAGGGCCTCGATACTACTGGGTAGACTACGGCGTAGCGGAACATAGCGCGGAGTTAGCGTAGCACGAACCATCGGGACCTCCGTCCTGGGCTTCTCCTGCATCTGGCATGATACGCCAGGTGAGTACTTGGAATGTACTCGCAAGCTCATGGCAACCAAAACAATGCAGCAAACAATAGCATGGCAATGATCATATTAAGTACTTGAGTGCTTACTATTACCAACTTACTCTCTGCCGGGTTGTCCCACAACCCTCGGAATGCTCATAATCCACTGAGCATTTCCGAACATAAGACAAGTTCTTCCATCATTATTATCAGTATTACGGTTGATCATCCCGTGGCCTAGTACGGACTGTCCAATACCGTGGACGCGGCTATTCGAATAGATTCTTACACTCTGCAGAGGTTGCGCACTTTACCCACACCATGGAGCACCTGGCCTCTTGCTCCCATTCGGGTAGACCGGGGCTGCTCCAACAAAACCTGCCTGACCCGTGATTCCCCTATCGTACCACTGACAATCATACCCTCCCAGGGTCATGTCCTGGGTGGCCCCTGTGTCACCCCGTGACACCTGCCACCATCGTGGCCACTAACTGTCCCAAACGGGGACGCCGGCAAAATAACTCAACTGGGCTCACAGGATTATCGTCGTCTACCTGATCAGGGCAGCACGCACGCATAACCCTCCCTAGTTTGGTGGTACCGATAAAAGAGCACAAAGCCAGACCAAGTCAAGGTCGTCCCATACCGGCAAATGTGGCTGCACGGATAAGTCCGGACAGGTGACACTAGATCAACCAATTAGGTTTAGTGTTGACAAGCATTTATTATCAGGAATAATTTAACATGGCAGTAGCTAGGCATCAAAATAATATTACTCTAAATTGTCACATATTAAAATAATGCATATGATTCAATTAAATCACCAACACTATTGAAATTCTTCATGCAATGGATGTCATGGCTTGCCTTGCTCTGTTGGGTTGTCCACAAACTCCTGGGCTTCAAATCCAAAAGAATCTCCTTCTGAAAATATTTTAAAAGTGCAATTGAAAATGTCACATATTACTGTTCTGTTCACCAGAAATTCTGTGAACATGATAAAAATACCAAAATTTGCCAGAAAATAGAGGAGCTCAAGACAAACCAGATGCAAAAAGAATCAATTGATTTGGACTTATGGTTAAAAAGTTAGGCCTGGTCAAAGTTCTGGTCAAAATCTGGAATTAACAGAAAATCAGAAAATCCAGCGAAGGGCCACGTCGAAGGCGTATTTTGCCAGGGCGCCTCCACTTACCGCTTCGGCGAGCCACTGACGTGCGGGCCCCTTCGTCAGATTTAAAAAGGGGAGGAGGGAACAGAGAGCTGCGGCTCTCCGGCGATCGTCGCCGGCGACACGGACGTCGGCGAGGTCAGGCGACTACGGGAATCGGAAGAGCTCATCGAGACGAACGCGCACGTACCCGTGGCTTGGCAAGAGATGGCCGGACGGCGTCGTTCCCTTCCTCTCTGGCGGCGGCTGGTCTCGAGGGTCGTCGGAGACGGCGATTCCGGCAGCGATTCGACCGGGTAAGGGCTTGGGCAGGGTCAGTGGAGTGCGCTGAGCTCGATGGTGGAGTCGGTTGAGACCGGGGAGGAGTGGAACGGCGAGGAGGCTAGGCTCGGGTGGCGGCGGATCTCCGGTGAGCGGCGAGGCCAGAGGGCCTCTTGGCCGTGGCTCGATGCCTGGGAGCTCGATTAGGAGTAGGAGGAGTGGGGTGAGGAGCGAAGAGAGGCCAGGGAGGGCTTTATATAGCAGGGGGAGGAGCTCTCTGGAAGCGGCGGGGCGCGGGACACGTCGCCGGTGAGGGTACGCCGTGCTGGCTGGCTCGACGCGGGCGATGCGATGGGAGAGGGCAGAGGAGTTATGGCGGACGGTGGCTGCTAGAGGAGGAAGAAGACGAGCGGCAGAGCCATTGTGGCCGCACGGGCGCCACAGTGCCCGCGTGCGTGGCGGCCGGCGAGGGCGATTCCAGCGAGGGGAAACTTCGGGAAGGGGGTATGTGGACGGCAGTGGTGATGTCGGCACCTCCAGACACGGAATGGCAGGGCGAGGCCACCGGAACTTCCTCGACCGACGCCGGCGAGATGCAGAGCACACGTACTGGCATGCTAGTACCGTGCTCACCACGGGTATGGATGTCTAGAGGCCATGAGAGCCTGACGTTTCTTGTCCAGCACGTCGACCCTCGATCCCTTAGTCCACTTGTGCCTCTGGATCAACTAGATTCACTCTGATGCGAAGTGTAGCTTCAGCTACAGTTTCTGACAGAAAACTTGAGAGGGATCTAGAGGAGAGGTGAGCTGGAGATGGAGCCAAAGGAGATGTCTGGGGTGATCTATCTTGGAAGGACTCCAAGCTGGCCAAGTTTGAGAAGATTTCATCAAAGTTTGAGTATAGTTCATGTACAAGTGTGGTTACTGGAACAGAAGCTAGATGAGCTTGTAGCACTCATCTGGCTGATTTGCTGGAGCTGAAAATTGGTGTAGGAGAGTTATCTGGTGGATAGATGATGCCATAAAAATTTCAGCTCAATTGGATACCCCTAGCTGGTACTTCCTTCACAGAGGTTCCAATTGAACAGAAACTTGGCAGAATATTGGTGATGAAAATTTGTACTGGGCAAGATGATATTTTTGGATATTGTGGAAAGATAAGCTCCCTAGTAGCTCAGGGAATTTTCTGGGAATTTACTGAGTTGGGAAAATATGAGTTGCTTCACAAATGGCCAGTGCTGTCCAGAGAATAAATTGAGTTTTCTGGACAAAATTTTGTACTGGACCATGAAATGTTTTTTGAAGATTGTGGGAGCAGATGATGACAAGAAGGTGTGGGATTAATTTGGGATTTTTCTGATCACCAGAACTATAGGTTGCTTTGTAACCCATAGTGATGACAGATTTTCCCAAAGGAAGAAAATGAATAATTGGGAGAGATAAAGAATTAGAATTTGATCCAGAAGGTGAGGGACAAGATTTTGGCAAGATGCTGAGGGCTTTGGATCATTGAGAGAAATTCATAAGTCCAAAGTCAACTGAAAAAGATTCAAAATCCAACCAAATTGCAAATAAAGCCAGAAAGATTTTGAAAAGAAAAAGTTGCCAAAAACCAGGGTGTCGCAATTAGTCAAGAATGCTCATGCCCTTGTATGCATCCACGTGAACCTCTAGTTCATGTTTGAAGCATCAATGATGTTCAACTCACTCCTCAAGTGACAAAACACTTTTTCATCAAGAGGTTTGGTAAAGATGTCCGCCAATTGCTTGTTGGTACGAACATGTTTAAGATCAATGTCACCTTTCTCAACATGGTCTCGAATGAAATGATGACGAACCTCAATATGCTTAGTTCGAGAATGTTGCACGGGATTGTGTGCAATCTTAATAGCACTCTCATTGTCACATAGTAATGGTACATGTCTCACATGCACACCATAATCTTTAAGAGTTTGAGTCATCCATAGTAATTGAGCACAACATGATCCCGCGACAATGTATTCTGCTTCGACGGTAGATAGAGATACCGAGTTTTGTTTCTTGGAGGATCAAGACACAAGAGATCTACCAAGAAATTGACATGTACCCGAAGTGGATTTTCTATCAACCTTGTCTCCGGCATAATCCGAGTCGGAATAGCCAACAAGATTAAAAGAAGATCCTTTGGGATACCATATGCCAAAGTTTGGTGTATGTAACAAGTATCTCACAATTCTTTTCACCGCCTTAAGGTGAAACTCTTTTGGTGCCGCTTGGTACCGTGCACACATGCACACACTTAGCATAATGTCGGGACGGGAGGCACATAGATATAGCAATGAACCAATCATAGATCGGTAAACCTTTTGATCAACCGGTTTGCCATCCTTGGTCAAGTCAAGATGTCCACTCATGGGCATGGGGGTTTTCATACCTTTACTTTCTTGCATGTTGAACTTCTTGAATAAGTCCTTGGTATACCTTGTTTGAGAAACAAAGGTGCCCTCCTTAGTTTGCTTGATTTGCAAACCAAGAAAGAATTTGAGTTCACACATCATAGACATCTCATACTTTTCCGACATCAACCTTCCAAACTTTTCACTAAAAGAGGTGTTAGTAGATCCAAAGATAATATCATCAACATAAATTTGGCATACAAATAATTCTCCATTAACCCTCTTAGTGAACAAGGTTGAATCAATCTTTCCAATCTCAAAACCTTTTTCAAGAAGAAACTTTGTCAAGCATTTGTACCAAGCTCTAGGAGCTTGTTTAAGACCATAAAGAGCTTTACGAATTTTGTAGACATGATTAGGTTTCTTGGGATTAACAAAGCCGGGAGGTTGTTTGACATACACTTCCTCCTCAATTTCACCATTTAAGAAAGCACTTTTAATGTCCATTTGGTAAAGAGTGATATCATGGTGATTGGCATAAGCAAGTAAAATGCGAATGGACTCAAGTCTAGCAACGGGGCATAGGTCTCACCATAGTCCATACCTTTGACTTGTGTATAACCTTGTGCTACGAGACGAGCCTTGTTGTGTACAACTTGTCCATCTTCATCTTGCTTATTCCGAAACACCCATTTGATTCCAATGATGTTTTGCTCATCTTTAGGCTTCTCAACCAATGTCCAAACTTGGTTCCTCTCAAAGTTGTGTAGCTCCTCATGCATTGCGTTCACCCAATCGGGGTCCTCGAGAGCTTCTTCTACCTTCAAAGGTTCAACACTAGAGATGAATGAGTAATGCTCACAAAAGTTAGCTAAACGAGATTTAGAGCGAGTGATTCTCCCAGATTGGATATCTCCAAGTATTTGTTCGACGTGATGATTCTTGTCGATCCTTGCTCTAACTCGAGGTAGCTTTTGCTTGGGTTATGGTGAGGCTTCCTCATCGTTGTTGTTGTCGTTTGCTTGAGGTGGTGGAGAAGTAGGTTGAGGTGGATCATCTTGTCGCTCTTCCTCATTCCCATCGTCTTGACGTGTTCCACTTGTGGATGCCTTCATATCAACTTGTTGTTCATCTTGGTGTGAAGTTGAGGCTTCCACTTGAATAGATGAGGTACTCTCCTTTACTTCCACGGGGCGAATCTTGCCAATGGACAAGTCTTGGATTGCTTCCGAAGGTTCTTGATCTCCTACATCAATTGGCAATTGCTTGACTTGCGAGCCGTTAGTCTCATCAAACTTCACATCTACCGTCTCTTCAAATTTTCGAGTGAAGTTGTTGTAGACGCGGTAAGTGTGAGAGTTCGATCCATAACCAAGTAGAAAGCCTTCATGAGATTTAGGAGCAAACTTTGAAAGACGATGCTTATCAAGAATGTAACATTTTGAGCCAAATACTCAAAAGTACCCAAGTTGTGGTTTGTTACCGGTGAGCAGTTCATACGCCGTTTTACCAAGAAGCTTGTGAAGATAGAGTCGATTTGTTGCATGACAAGCTGTTTCAACCGCTTCCACCCAAAAGTATTTTGGCATCTTGTATTCATCAAGCATTGTTCTTGCCATCTCAATAAGAGTCCGGTTCTTCCTCTCAACAACTCCATTTTGTTGAGGTGTGTACGTAGCCGAGAACTCATGTGAAATACCCTCCTCATCAAGAAAGGTGTCCACATTTGCGTTCTTGAACTCCATTCCGTTGTCACTCCGAACCTTCTTGATCTTCACTTCAAATTGATTTTGGGCCTTTCTTGCGAAGTTCTTGAAGATCTTTTGTACCTGCGATTTGTCATCGAGAAAGAACACCCATGTAAATCTGGAAAAATCATCAACAATGACCAAACCGAACGAGTTACCACCAAGACTTTTATAGGAGTTGGAACCAAAAAGATCCATATGAAGCAGCTCGAGTGGTATCCTTGTGGTCATAATGTTCTTCACGGGATGGCTTCCTCCAACTTGTTTTCCTGCTTGACAAGCACTACAAAGTCGATCCTTGTCAAATATAACATCATTCACACCAAGAATGTCATCTCCTTTAACAAGTTTATCAAGGTTACGCATGCCAACATGTCCAAGTCTCCTATGCCATAACCAACCTTTAGAAGATTTAGCAATTAAACATGTGCGAGGTTGGGCTCTCTTAGTGAAATCAACAATGTATAGATCACCTCTACGAATGCCGATAAAGACCATATTATGATTATCTCGAAGAAACACTTGGCAATCTACTTTGGTAAATAGAACATTGAAACCAAAGTCGGCTAGTCTAGATATGGAAAGAAGATTGTAGCCAAGAGATTCAACAAGCATAACATTTTGTATGGAGCTATCATTGGATATGGCCACCTTACCCAGGCCAAGTACCTTACCCTTGGAGTTGTCTCCAAAAGTCACATACTTGCGTGGACCATCATTTTTAGCAAGCTCACGAAACATGTCTCTATCTCCGGCCATGTGATTGTTACATCCACTATCAAGAATCCACTCTTTTCCTCCGGCCATGTAATTTCGAAGATTTGCCATAAGACTAAGATTCCTCATGGTCTTCTCAAATTCCATATCAAAATCTTCCTCTTCATCATAATAGCCATGCTCAACATCATCATCATCCACATGTATATGATCATCACCTAGGGCAATGAATTCATTAGTTTCATGATCATGACAATGTTCAAGTTTATGAATTCTAATAGCTTCCATGATAATGTTACTAATAGTTCCAACATCTCCTTTACCACGCATAAGATCACGAAGCTCAAACAAGCAATCATTAAAGTTGGGATCATTAGGACTCATCTTGTGAAAAGCAATAGTCTTATGAAGAATCTCATCAAGATTCTTTAAAGAGTAATCGGGATATCGCTTTTCCAAGTCATGCCATAGGGTATAAGCACATCCAAAGTTTTGCATACAACGAAGCACAACTTTAGGTAATCCTCTAATGATAAGATTGACGGTTCAAAGATTACGAAGCATGTCAATTTTCTCTTCATGAGTAGGATGCAAGGGATCAATAGGAGGCACATAAGGATTACGAATATACTTGCTCAAGTTAAATTCATCAAAGATATCAAGCATCTCATTCTTCCAAACATTGTAATACTCCCCATTGAGAATAGGCACTCTACGTCTAAGACTCCCCAAAGTAGACACATCCATCTCCCTCCAATGGTGATTAAACCAAAGCAATGGAGACCAAAGCTCTGATACCAATTGTGCGATCGAGGAGATAGGTCTAGAGGAGGGTGAATAGACCCTTAACCAACCAAAGGTGCAGTTTTTAGTTTTTCTTGGAACTTAGGCAGATTTTGGCACAAGTTAAGATAACACCAAAACTTTCTACACATGCAAATCTAGAGATTGAGCAGCGGAAATAGTAAAGCATGCAAGTGTAGGGAAAGTAAAGGGGTAGAGTATGGAAGATCAAACGCAATGAAGCCATGGTGGTTTTTGGTGTGGTTCTGATAGGTGGTGCTATCGTACGTCCACGTTGATGGAGGCTTCAACCCACGAAGGGTAACGGCTGCGTGAGTCCACGGAGGGCTCCACCCACAAAGGGTCCACGAAGAAGCAACCTTGCCTATTCCACCATGGCTTACTTCCATGAAGGACTAGCCTCACTCGGGGTAGATCTTCACGAAGTAGGCGATCTCCTTGCCCTTACAAACTCCTTGGTTCAACTCCACATGATCTTGGAGGCTCCCAAGTGACACCTAACCAATCTAGGAGACACCACTCTCCAAAAGGTAATAGACAGTGTGTTGATGATGAACTCCTTGCTCTTGTGCTTCAAATGATAGTATCCCCAACACTCAACTCTCCCTCACAGATTTGTCTATGGTGGAAGAAGGATTTGAGTGGAAAGCAACTTGGGAAAGGCTAGAAATCAAGGTTCAAATGGTTGGATTGGAATGTCTTGATCTCAACAAATGAGTAGGTGGTTCTCTCTCAGAAAATGTATGGTGGAAGTGTAGGCACATTCTGATGGCTCTCTCCTCTGAGGAAGAGGGGGTGGAGGGGTATATATAGCCTCCACACAAAATCCAACCGTTACATACATTTGTCCAAAATTGGTGGGACCGAAACAAGAATCTCGATGAGACCGACTTGAGCAAAGATATGAACGTTTGAGGTTTTGGTGGGACCGACTGGAACATCTCGGAGGGACCGATGTGCAATGGCTAGGGCAAACCTCATCTCGGTGGCACCGATTGCATCATCCCGGTGAGACCGAAGTGAAGCAATAAGGCAACAGAGAGTTGGTAGGCCATCTCGGTGGTACCGATTGAAATTCTCGGTGGGACCAAAATAATTGCAACAAGTAACAAAGAGTTGGCAAGGCCATCTCGGTGGGACCGAGATCCATATCGGTCGATCCGATTTGTTAGGGTTTGGCAGTGGCTAAGTCCAAATGAACTCGGTGGCTCCGGATAGCAAATTTCGGTGGGGCCGAGTTGGAATGTAGGGTTTGAACATATTTGGATGAAGGAAGTGGCTGAGGATTTTGGAGCAATATCATTGAGCACTTGAGCAAATAGATCATTATCAAAACCTCATCCCCTTTTAATAGTATTGGCTTTCCTATGGGCTCAATGTGATCTTGGATCACTAAACCAAAATTGTAGAGTCTTGAGCTTTTGCCAATCCATGTCCTTAGCATTTTGAAGGGTCCACATTCCTAGTCCTTGCCAGGCCAATGCTGAACTTATCTGAAATTTACTAGATAGAAACATTAGTCCAACACCAAGTATGTTGGCATAAATTACCAAAACCACCAAGGGAGCAAATGTGCTTTAAATATGCAAGGTACACACGGATGCAAATGTTGTTGATCCGTTGACGAAGCCTCTCCCACAGCCGAAGCATGAGGCGCACATGAGGTCCATGGGCATACGATGCCTAAATGATTGACCCTAGTGCAAGTGGGTGACTGTTGGAGATATGCCCTAGAGGCAATCATGTGATGATGATATTTCCCTATGTATTCATGAGCCTTTTGTATTGTCCTTGAATATCATCAGCGATATGTATCAATAAGTATGTGACTTGTTTGTGAAACTATATATTGTATGATGATCGTTCTAATAGTCCCTAGTTGATAAGGTTATGCGGACACATACCCTTTGAATAGTATATGATTCGGTTGATGACTATGTTTCACAAGTCATGGGCATAGAGATGCTAAACCGATAGTATGGACTCGGGGATGGAGATCACCGAGTCGGACAGACCCACTATGAGACACAGCGAGATATTGTCATCTGTTAGTCTCAAGTACCATGTATATGCCATGTCCTAGACCTGACGTCCTTGCATGTTCTCGGGATGAGGATCGACTCACTTAAGGTCTATCAAACGCTACTCCGTAACCGGGTAGTCTTAAAGGTAGCTTTTGGGTGAGTCGTGAGACATCCCACGAGACATGGTTGACCAAGATGGGATTTGCCCCTCCTATACGGAGAGATATTCTCTGGGCCCTCTCGAGTGATCAGATTCAGAAAGCATGCCCATGTGACTTGGGTTAAGTCTTAACCCGGTTCAGGGATCTGTATCACGGTTTCGAGAAGAGAAGTCGAGCTACCACAGGGGTGACAAGTAATCGCCTTGAGCTCGACAACATATATCGTGAGGAAAAAGGAATGTTGCATGTGACACATTGTCGAGGTTCGTCTAATGACTTTACGCACACATGGGAGTTGGCACGTTCTGCTAGGAGCTGCTACCAACTATCGACTCGGGTCGTGCCCATGTGTACGTGAACCTATAGGGTCGCACACTTAAGGGGTTGCATCCCATTCGGATTGGATCTGAGTGGAAAATGGGTTTAGACTCCTAGTGGGCCTCAAGTGTTGAGCCCACTTCAGAGGTCTATATAACGGGGAGTGGGAGCACCTCTTAGGGTTGATCCTTTTCCTCCCTCTACAGCCGCCACCACTCCCCACACCCCCATGTCGCGCGACTGGACCTAGTAGTCCGCCGCCCGACATTGCTCCACGTGCGTGTGGATACCTTGGAGGCATCGCATCTACGGTGATTGGATGAACCGTTCGAGGGAACTGCAAGGAGCCGTTTGAGGATTTTGCGAGGAGCTGTTCGTGGGAGATCGGTGTTCGCGGGAGATCGGCTACACGAGGAGGAGACGACTCGGCTGATCGACTACACGCATCACCAACTCTTCTTCCGCTGCGATGACTGCGCGTCTAGTGGTAAACCTAATCCCGTGATCTATTCCCAGTAGCATGATCTTGGTGCGCGGTAGAGAATTTTATTTGGCGCTAGCGTAGCGTACCGTGCGTTCCAACACAACTATCATATAATCCTCTAATGATTGCTGGTACTCAAAGCATACTTTTAGAGCAAACCATTTCCATTGAACACAAAGGAAGATGCGGGTTTAATATGTCACCTCCCAACTTACTTACCACAGGGATAATTGTCAACAATAATAACTCATGATTATATATATTCAACTAGATATATGTGTCTGGATCTTTCCCCGCCACATGTTGCTTGCCAAGTGGAGAATAATTAAGGTTTAGAATAGAAGAAGATATTGTGACTCTTGCATAAAAGTAAAACTTAAAGAATAAATGATAGGCCCTTCGCAGAGGGAGGCAGAGGTTATCATGCGCTTTTCGATTTTGGGATGTGCAAACTCTTAATGCAAAGGAACATCACTTTATATTGCCCCTTATGATAGTGACCTTTATTAAGCAGTCCGTCTCTTTTATTACTTCACTATCATAAGATCGTACAAAGCGTATTTCCCTTTCAATAAAAGATTATACATATTTAAAAGGAATTTGTTATTGCTTGCAACGATGACAACTTACTTGAAGGGTCTTATTCAATCCATTTGTAGATATGGTGGACTCTCATGGCGAGAAACGGGGTTTCAAGGGTATTTGGATGCACAAGTAGTATCTCTACTTAGTATGGAAGTTTTGACTAGAAAAATATTATAAACAAGCCCCACATGTTGGAGGATCCATGACATATAACTTCTATGCAAATATACATAAACATAACTCATTACGTTGTCTTCCTTGTCCAATATCAACTATTTGGTCAGGTTTGGAAATAATTGATGACGGGTCACAATCATTAAATGTGTCCAAGATAGTATATTTGCATGTGAAATCTCTCTTCCTTGCTTATCCTTTCATGAATTGCTTGAATGACCAATGCTATGTTTGTTAGCTTTCAACAAATTTTATTATCTACACCCCTTATGTGAAGTCATTACTTCCCATGGGATAAGCATATGAATTTATTTGCAAGGATTGATGCAAAGAAATAAAAGCAAAGGATACTCATACTAATCTTTATTATAGAAACTCTCACGCATGATTACATTGATAGCACGGGTACGAAACAAACACTCAAAAACTACTTCATACTAAAAAAAATCTAGATCACAAAATAGCTAAAGATCGAACTAAGATAAATAATAATGGTAAAAGTGATGGTGATACGATATCGGGCACCTCCCCCAAGCTTGAAACAAGCCAAGGGTGGTGCCCATACCCGAGTACTCAAGTTTCTCATCTTGGCGATGATCCTGTGAAGGGGACAATTTAGATCCTCCAATGCAATAACCTCGAGAGTAAGTGCCTTGTTCTGAGCACACATATCATTGGCGGCCCTTAGTGCGTTAATAGCAGCCAAGGGAAGATCATGATTGTCGGTGTCAAAACCGGAAGACCTCGGGGTAGGGGGTCCCGAGCTGTGGATCATGGATCAATGGTAATAGAGACAAGGGAGACGATGTTTACCCAGGTTCGGGCCCTCTTGATGGAGGTAAAGCCCTACGTACTACCCTTGTTTATATTGATGGAGATGCATCGAGTAGATAGTTGATCTACCTCGAGATCGTAATGTGTGTCTAACTCTAGGGCTAGGTGAATGATGTTGCGTTGATGTCCCCTCTACGGGCTAAACCCTTTGGCTTATATACACGCCAGGGAGGGGTTCTCGGGTTACAAGGTCGATATCTAGGAGCAGGGCAGCAGGGGAGATCTTGGAGTATACGCAAAGTCTTCGGTGGAGACAGTCTTGATCACGCCTCCTGTACATAGCCTCCGGAGTCCACCTTGATCACGCACGAGGGTCCATTAGCCCAACCGAAGAGACGGGCTGGCTAGGTTAGCACCCCCTAATCTAGGACACCGTCAGTAGCCCCCGAACTAGTCTTATATGCCGAGGACGATTTCCTTAATAGACGCCACCTCGGATCCGGAGTCCTTGGCTTGACAGATGAGTTCCCCTTTGTAATTTTACTCCTTTTAGTGGAGCGATGTCATCCGAGGCCCAACCAAGCTTGTTCCCTGCCCGAAGAGGGTAGATATCTTAGCCTCGAAGGCCTGCCATCTAGGTATGAATGGTCCAATCCGGCCTGACAGCTTTATCGAAGCGGCGTGCCCTACGACAGGTCGGGCAGTTACTGCTTCCCCTGAATCGCGGTTCGAGGCAGCCTTTTTACTGGCACGTCCAATCGAGGTGGAGATTGTGCCAGTTTTCTTAGGGATATCATTACGATTTTGTTTCCTCCCATATGCTTAACGGCATCTTTGATGAGGGTGGCGTTTTCATCGATGCAGTAAAGGGGACTCTTGGCCTTTCACCGGCCTATAAGAGCAAAAGGGCGGACAGCGCAACCTACTATGCTCCCATTTCCCCCATCTACTACTCCATCAAGCTCCAGCGCCCAGATCCCATCTTCTTCCTTTAGCGAGTCCAACCTCCCCCAACAGCCATGGCCGACACCCTCAAGGGGCATTGGGGTGGCTCCATCGTGACAGATGACACCATCCACAAGCTGCGCAGCGCGGGGTATCTGAGCTCCACCACCACCGCCCGCGCTCCAGCCGCTGGCCAGCAAGTGCCCGCTCCCAACGCCGGGGAGCGGGTAGTCTTCGTCCCCCACCTCGTCCGAGGCATGGGGTTCCCGCTGCACCCCTTTGTGCATGGGTAATGTACTACTACGGGCTCAATTTCCACCATATGGCCCCAAACTCCATCCTTCACCTCGCCTTCTTTATCATGGTCTGCGAGGCCTTCCTCCACTGCGAGCCGCACTTCAGCCTATGGCTGAAGCTCTTCGGGATCAAGCCGAAGTCCAGCGGCTCCGACCTCACGGAGTGCGGAGGGGCCATGATCAGCAAAAACCAGGGGGCCGCATGGTTCAAGGGTACCTTCATCAAAACGGTGAAGGAGTAGCAGCGGGAGTTGTTTTATGTCACCGAACCGCTCACCCCTGGTCAGGCCAAGGTCCCAGCTTTCTCGGCCAGGCCTCCCAAGAAGCTCAAGTCCTGGAGGGAGAAGGGCGTCGCCTGGGGGAACCCAAAAGAGGTGGAGGTCCTGGTCAAGAGGATCAAATGGTGGTCCACCATGGGGAAGGTCGAGCTTGCCGACGTCATCAACGTCATGCTCAACCACCGCATACTCCCTCTCCAGCTTCGGGCTACCCCGATGTGGGCGCAAAAGCCCGAGGACATGGACACCATCACCACCTTCTTCTGCTCCACCCTGGCCGCCATGTGGACGAAGCTCATGAAGCTGGCCAAGGAAAAAATTCCCAAGGAAGGGGAGGACCGCGGCCTCGAGCACGGCTATGAAGCCCCCCCCGATAAGTCATCCTGCCCACCAGCTATAATTTTATCCTCCGCAACGAGGACTAGAATCTTAATGACTTGTTATGCTTGACGCTTTGCAGAAGTGGCTGGCCTGGGTACAAGGAGTGCGATGACCGGCTCCACTGCCAGAGGAGCCCATGACTCCCCTGCTCTCGGCGCTCCTGATCGAGGAGCCGCACGTGGTGGCCCCCAAAGGGACGAAGTCCCAGAGGGGTAAATCAAGTGCTCGGACTCGGCAGACCTCGGTCACCCAGTCCGAAGAGACCCACATCTCCACTGCCCATGATGGCGATGCAGAGGAGGATGAGGCCGAGGAGATTCCTCTCCCGAAAGGGAAGAGGTCGGCGTCTGAGGACGCCGAAGCGGGTATGCCGCCCAAGGGCCCAAAGAGGCCAAGGACAACCTTGTCCGGGGCCGCCGGCAAGTTGTCGGAGAGAGTCGAGCTCTCCGGCGACTCAGAAGAAGACCTCCTCGCGATGGGGAGGAAGAAACCAGCGCCTCGAGGGTAAACCGTTGTCTTTATATCCCGTCTTTCAATTTGACAAGTTCTTTTTAGCAAGGAAAAACTCATAGAGCGTTTTCTCTCACGCAGTCCGCCAAGGGTAATCCCCAGCGGTTCCTCGAGTGGGTTGCCATCTGCCAGCGGGACTCCAGAGCCCGCTGCTCCTCCCCCAGCGCATGACGGGCTAGAGGAGGCGACATCCACCCTAGCTCCCGACGTCGACATGACAAGGGTCGGGGAGGTGGCCGTCATGGCCAAGGTCGATACCTCGGCCCAACAAGACCCGGGGGAGAGGCACCCCGAGGTTGTCGAGGAGGGGCTGGGCCAGTTATCGGTCCAGCCGATATCTGCTTCAGCTCTGCCACCACAGGTGGAGGCTTCTCGGATAGGCACATCCGAGGTCATCCAACCACCCCCGCCGACTGCCCAAGGATGGGCTGGCGCGGTGTGGACCGAGGAGATGGACGACACCCTGAAGGGCTCCTCCATCAAGGAAGAGCACCGTGCCTTGATAGGTGCGGCGCTGCAGGGCTTCCGGTCTGTAGAGGCCGGCCTGCATGAGGTTTTTAAGAACCTTGTAACGAGTTTCGAGGTATGCTTCTATCCTCGCACCAAGTTTAACTTGTTCATTTGAGCTTTTTTGATTTATGTATTTGTCCGAAGACATAGTAGCACAGCCTGCTAAATGGCTTAGTGAGGGAGTAGCCCCCGAGCCCGAAGTCGGTTTCAAGAAACCGGCGTTGGGGTCGTTTAATTGAGTAGGAGCCTGTCAAGTAGCCCCCAGGGCACTGCCCAAGGCAGCCGTCCTGGACCTTTTTAATAATTTAACTGTTGCCTTTGTAATGAGGATTTTCACTGCCAGGTTTCGACTTCGGTTCCGGACTCCGTCTCCGAGGAGATTGCGGAGATAAACCGGAAGCTCGAGAGGTCCCAGAAGGACCTCAACCTGGTGAACCAGAAATTCGAGCAGTCTCAAGGTAAGCAATTTGAACTTGCATTATACTTTGTACGAAAGAGTTATGATGTGTTTTGCTAATTTAAAAACTAAGGCCAAACTGTTTCAATGACGGCAGCGTTAGCGGAGCTTGAGATGCTCAAGGCCGAGCTCGAAAAGGTTCGGCAGGAGGTGAAGTAGCATGAGGCTGCGGCTGCAGAGGCAGAGAAGGCCCGGGCCACCGAGAAGGTGGCCGGGGAGAAGGATCAGGTGTGGGTCCTTGAGGTCGAAGAGACCCTGAAGGGCGTGTTTGAAGCACGCGACAAGCTTCAAGCGGAGGGGCGGCAAACGAATGAGGAGCTTGAAAAGCTCCAGCTTGCTCATTCCGACCTCAAGACCGCGTCCCGGGCGGACCGAGAGTTGCTCCAGCAGTTGGAGCAAATCACCTCGGGTAAGCGATACTTATTGCAGTGTCTATTTGGCAGCAAAGGGCACGTCAAGCTCACCCAGCTATGGCATTCTGTAGAAGTCTTCGCAGATCTCCCGCAGAGCGTGGTGGATGCCGTTGCGCACTTTGGCCCATTGGTGGGTCACGAGGAGGAGAAGGCCTTCTGGGGGCAGTTCCCGGGGACTCTGCTACTTGTGAGTTGCGTTGGTAATTCCCTGAAGAGGAAGGGAGATGTAGTACAGTAGAGATAAGTATTTCTCTCAATTATGAAACCAAGGTTATCAATCCAGTAGGAGAATCACGCAACACCTCGTTAGCAGCAGCTGCACATAAAACAACAAATCCTTGCACCCAACGCAAACAAGGGGTTGTCAATCCCTCGGCGGTTACTTGCAAGATTAAATTGTATGTGATAGATAGATAGATTGAAACAAAAATACAAAATAAAATAAATAAATAAAAAGTGCAGCAAGGTATTTTTAGGGTTTTTAATATATGATTTAGATAGACCCGGGACCATAGTTTTCACTAGAGGCTTCTCTCAAGAAAATAGCATACGGTGGGTAAACAAATTACTGTTGGGCAATTGATAGAAAAGCAAATAATCATGACGATATCCAAGGCAATGATCATGTATATAGGCATCATGTCTGAGACAAGTAGACCGACTCCTGCCTGCATCTACTACTATTACTCCACACATCGACCGCTATCCAGCATGCATCTAGTGTATTAAGTCCATAAAGAACGGAGTAACGCCTTAAGCAAGATGACATGATGTAGACAAAGTAAACTCACGCATGAATAAACCCCATCTTTTTACCCTTAATAGCAATGATACATACGTGTCATGTCCCTTTCTATCACTGGGATTGAGCACCGCAAGATCGAACCCATTACAAAGCACCTCTTCCCATGGCAAGGTAAATCAATCTAGTTGGCCAAACCAAATAATTAGATCGGAGAAGAAATACGAAGCTATAATAATCATGCATAAAAGAGATCAGAGAAGACTCAAATAATATTCCTGGATAATCTGATCATAAACTCACAATTCATTGGATCCCAACAAACACACCGCAAAAAGTGATTACATCGGATAGAACTCCAAGAACATCGAGGAGAACATTGTATTAAAGATCAAAAAGAGAGAGAAGAAGCCATCTAGCTACTAACTATGGACCCGAAGGTCTGTGGTAAACTACTCACGCATCATCGGAAAGGGCAGCAAGGTTGATGTAGAGCCCCTCCGTGATCGATTCCCCCTCCGGCGGATTACCGAAAAAGGCCTCCAGATGGGATCTCTCGAGAACAGAAACTTGCGGCGGCGGAAAAATTATTTCATGGACTCCTCTGTTGGTTTCCTGATTTTAGAGAATTTATAGTGGTGGAATTAGGTCAAACGGAGCTATGTGGGCCCCACAAGCCACCAGGGCGCGCCACCCCCCTGGGGCGTGCCCTGGTGCCTCGTGGGCCACTGCTCCATCTTCTGGCCCTCTCACAAAGCTTCCAGCACTTGTTATGTCCAGAAAAAAATCTCCAAAAAGTTTCGTGGCATTTGGACTTCGTTTGGTACTGATATTCTGGAAAACCAAAAACAGGCAAAAAACAGCAACTGGCACTAGGCACTAAATTAATAGGTTAGTCCCAAAAAATGATATATAATTGCTGTAAATGTATATAAAAACATCCAAGATTGATAATATAATAGCATGGAACAATCAAAAATTATAGATACGTTGGAGACGTATCAGACTCCGGCGTCGCAACTGCTGAACAATCGGATGAAGGAGCTGGCGGACCTATTCCGCATGGCGAGGCCGGCTCTTCAAGATCTCTGCGTCGCGCTGTGGCCAACCAAAGCCCTTCCAACCAGCCTCTTCAGCCTCGTGATGCACCTGCGGGGGGCTGTCTCGCGTGCCGATAGCTGGAGGAGGTCCGCCTGCTTTGAAGGAGCACGGAGGGCGTACGCCTGCGTGAAGACACACTTCCGCAAGGTCGACGCGGTGACAGTGGCCACGGGTCCTCCTGCGGACAAGCCTCGCACTGCGGAGCAGTTCTATCCCGAGGTGGAGGAAGGAGCTCGGATTACCGAGGCCCTGTGTCGCAAGGACACCTTGTATTACTAGATTGCACTTCGGAATACCGAAGTTATGAAGTGTACAAAACTTAATGATTTAATGAAATGAGCATGGTTTCAAATCCCTTCATATGTGCTCTTTTAATTATTTTACCTCCTGTGTGACCATTTTAAACTGAAAGTGGCCAGTCGTCGGCTTCTGCCCTTGATGTACAATATACAAAAGGGTGTTCCGAGATGCAATTTTGACCCTTAGCTGACGTCTCGGTGCCCGGAGGTGGTCTCTGCTCATGGGAACCAGGCAATCAGACTATAATGGCTTCATAACTTTCACTTAGTCTAGGGAGTTTGACTGTGGGGGCTAATAACGAGCCCCCGGTGTGGGAAGTGGTCGGCTTCATAAGCCGAGGTCTAAACCGTGACACACTTCGGCTAAAACAAGTGAAGCCCTTCGTTTAACACGGGTGATCTCTATCGTCACGTCGCTTGACGCGGTCCGCGGATGGCCGACCAGTTTGCGCCTACCTAGATGGTCAGTTTTTGGCTTTCTCCACTGAGGTGCTCTGCCAATTAACCTGGCGGCACAATCGCAGTGGTTCCCCCGATACACCCTTAGCCGAATTCATCGGGAATGTAAGGGGTACACATAGGAGCCGGGCAACCCAACTATTGACCAAAATCTAGGTTTGAAACTGATGCATATAAAGCCAAAATTCGAGACGCCGAATACTTTGGACTTGCAATACAATTGTATCTTTCGTAGAGAACTTCTTTGTAGTGCAGGGGCTATGCTTATGGAAAAAAACGATGAAGACCTTTAAAGGGCATGGTTTCTTTGTTTCATAATTTCAAGCCTCTACATGTCCAGCTGCAACAAGAAGAACTGAAAGAATACAATGTAAAAAGTAAAGAAGGAGGGAAGAAACAGGGCGGATACTTGTCCTCGGATTTTTAGGAACCCGGGCCGCTTCCTGCCGCACGTCTGTGCTTCCGAGCTGTTGACTAGCTGGTCACCATTAATGGTGGGGACTTCCGGAGGCTAAAGCCTTTCCGGCCCCCTATACGCTCAACGTGTTTGATTGACCGGGCTCCTTGAAGGAGGCATTGCCGAAGTCCGTGTTGTGGTTGAAGCCACCTTGATGTAGTCATGTTTGGCTGTTTCTTTGATAGAGACTTGCCTTTATAGGGGCTCGAAGCCACGTCGGTGCTTGGTCGAACCGTGCTGACGTTTTAATAAAAAAATTGGCTCCTCGGCGACCCAGGGAATCTTGAGTGCAAAATTGTGCACCCTGGGGGCGTAGTGCCCCATCCAGAGAGTGCGCGCGAGGAGCCCGTATCCCTATTTAGGGTGCGGGGGTATGTGGCCAAGGTCGACTTGTGCGGCCGCGCTTCGAAGAGCTAGCGGTGCGTTTATCGCTGCGGGCCGCCTCCTTGGATGCCTGTACCTCGGCTGCGAAAGCTGCGGTCTGTTCCTCCGTCCGGAGTGAGCGTTCAGTGTTACCATTGACTGTGATAACGCCGTTGGGTCCCGGTATTTTAAGTTGAGGTAAGCATAATGCGGGATTGCGTTGAAGCGTGCGAAGGCCGTGTGCCCTAAGAGCGCGTGGTATCCACTTCGGAAAGGTACGATATCGAAGATTAACTCCTCGCTTCTGAAGTTCTCGGGCGAGCCGAAGACTACCTCCAGGGATGACACCCTTAAAGGTGGTGGTGGTTGGCTTGATCCGAGATGAGTCAATGCCCATCTTACGAACCGTGTCCTCGTAAATGAGGTTGAGGCTGCTTCCTCTGTCCATCAGGACGCGTGTCAAATGATAACCATCAATGAAAGGGTCCATGACGAGTGCCGCCGATCCACCATGCCTGATGCTAGTCGGATGATCATGCTTGTCAAATGTGATTGGGTAAGTCGACCATGGGTTATACTTCGGGGCGACTGGATCTAGCGCGTATACATCCCGAAGCACATGCTTCCTCTCCTTTTTAGGAATGTGGGTGACATAGATCATATTGACCTCTGTTACCTCATCAGGAAACTTCTTTTGGCCTCCATTATTAGGCCGCCAAGGTTCTTCCTCGTCTTCACTACGATTTTGGGTATTATCTTGACCCTCTGTCGCTATCTTGCTGGCTTGTTTAAAGACCTAGCAATTCCTGTTAGTGTGGGTTGCTGGTTTGTCCTGAGTGCCATGGATTCCACATGGGCGGTCCAGGAGTCTATCAAGCTAGCTAGGTCCGTCCTTGTTCCCTTTAAAGGGTTTTCTTCTCTGTCCGGACTTAGGTTCGGTGAACCCCGCGTTGACCGCAGCGTCTTCCGTATCGCTTCCACCATTTTTATACCTGCGCTTATTTTAGTTGCGCTTGGGTTTTCCATTGGCATCGCGTGTTTCCAAGGTGCCTGCCTCGCCGTTGTGAGTACTACGGGCAAGCCAGTTGTCCTCTCCCATGCAAAAGCGAGTCATCAATGAGGTCAGGGCCACCATAGTCCTCGGCTTATCATGGCCGAGTTGACGGGACAACCATTCATCACGGATATTGTTCTTGAATGCGGCGATGGCCTCGGCTTCGGAGCAGTCTATAATCTGGTTCTTTTTGGTGAGGAACCTATTCCAGAATTTTCAGGCTAATTCGCCTGGCTGCTGGGTAACACGGCTGAGGTCATCAGTGTCCGGAGGTCGGACGTATGTGCCCTGTAAGTTTGCTCGAAAGGCGTCCTCTAGGGCCTCCCAGCTTCCAATAGAATGAGGAGGGAGGCTGTTAAGCCAATGCCTCGCCGGTCCCTTTAGCTTGAGCGGCAGGTATTTAATGGCGTGGAGATCATCTCCGTTGGCCATGTGTATGTGGAGAAGGAAATCCTCGATCCATACTGCTGCGTCGGTGGTGCCATCGTATGATTCTATATTGATGGGCTTAAATCCTTCCGGGAATTGATGTTCCATCACCCTGTCTGTAAAGCAGATCGGGTGAGTCGGACCTCGAAATCGAGGAGCATCTCATCGGAGATTGGGTGAGAGTCGTGAGTAGGCCTGATCTCGGGCACGGCCGTTCCTGTCCATGCAGGCATCGTAGCCGTCAAGCCCGGCGGGCGCACATCCTCTTGATCCATAGATGGACCGAGGAGGTGCCCTGTTTGCCTCGATGCGACGTCTAGCGTCGTGAGGGTCTAGGTAATCCACGGGGTCCTTGCCATAACGGCGTGGAGGTGGCCGGTCATTGAGGTTTTCTCGTCTTGGCCTGTCCCGACCTCTAGGGGGTCGGTCGTGGTCGTCAGCGAGCTCCTCATCAAACTCCGGCAAGAGACGCCTGCGTAGGTATGTTTTCGGCGCCCTATGGTGCCGATCTTCCATGTCTTGCTCGGCGGAGAGCACTTCAACCCACTTTTCATTCAGTGCATCGTAAGGCTCTCGTCCTCCTCGGATTCCGGCATGTAGTTATCGTTGGCCCCTTCAAAGAGGTCGTCGGGATCTGAGTCCCTGAGATGTCGGTCGGGTGTGCCGTTCCTCACTGGGGAGGCTTGAAGGTCCTCCTCAGGGTTATCGGCATCACCGTCCTCCGCGTCGCCGTTATTGGCTGTCGCGTTAGTACCACAGGGTTCCCCATTATTGCCTCTTCGGCATCTTCGCCGACGTCTTGGAGGGGATTTGGGGGTGTCCACCATGTAAACATCATGGGTGGACGTGGTGGTCCACCTGTCCGTGTTTACCGGGGGCGAGGTGTTCTCGATGGGGCCATCAGCATCTTCATCCATGTCTGTGGCATCACCATAGTCCAGTACGTCGGTTAAGTCATCGATCGTGGCGTCTAGGTGGGTGGTGGGTGGGATGTAAATTTCCCGATCGTCGGCTTTAAGTCCGATCTGATCGTAAACCGCAGTCTTGCCGTCCGAGATGGACATACTTTGGATGCGGTCAAGCATCTCATTGAGGTGAGATAGCTCTTCGGGATTCATTGATGCGCTATAAGCAGGGCTGACTCGAAGTATGCCCGGCGTGTAACTTGACGCGTCTTCGGCGCAAAGAGAATCCGAACACAATTTCGGGTTCTGCGCCGAGGTCAGTTCTGATACTGACGTAATTTCGGAGGTGGGAGCCGGATTTATGTCCGGACTGGATATCGGAAGGGGACTAGCCGAAGTGGTTGCGTCGGGAGTCTCTAAAGGCGCCACGACGGAGATCGGTTCCAGAGTCGAGCCCCCGGAGCCGGGCAAGCTCTCAATTCGGCCAGGAGTCCATCCCGATACGACGAGTTCGCCGCCGGAATCCGCGGTGTATCAACCCTTTAAAGTGTTTGGAAAACTAGATACGACGGAGACGTATCAACTCCCCCAAGCTTAACTCATTGCATGTCCTCAAGCAATTCAGTTGATAAACTGAAAGTGATAAAGAAAAACTTTTACAAACTCTTTTGTTCTTGTATCCGTATATAAGTTTAAATAGTAACCAAGTTTTCAGCAAAGATCATGAACTAACCATGTGAATGATAACACTTAGAACTAACATTTACTCATATCAATGGCATAATCAACTAGCGAGCAATAATAACATATCTCAGATGCCAACAATTTGTCAAAATAATCATGATATAATATGATAACATGGTATCTCGCTAGCCCTTTCTGAGACCGCAAAACATAAATGCAGAGCACCTCTGAAGTTCAAGCAGCGACTAAACATTGTAATTCGGGGTAGAGGAGATCTAGTCATGCTCATTTCCAACATTAACTAGATGCAATGCATGTTAAACTAAGAATGACAACAACGCTCTCTATGTTGGTGCTTGAATGAGAAGGTGATGACTCAACAATAAAAAGTAAATAACATGAAAGTAAATAGAAGGGCCCATCGTAGAAGGAAGCAGAGATTTGCAGGGGTGCCAGAGCTCAGAGCTTAAAGCAGAGATGAATACAATTTTGAGTGGTGTGCTTTTCCTATCAACGTCACGACAAAGGATTTCAACATCCTCCATGCTAAACACATTATTGGCGGTTCCCATGCAGAAAGATAAAGGTTTACTCCCCCTCAACCATACAAACACAAGCCATGGCTAGCCGAATCCTCGGGTGCCCTCCAAAAATCAACTTTCTAGGTGGAGTTTGTTTATATTTTCTTTGTTTTCGTTTAACAGGACTGGGCATCCCAATTACCGGCCTCTCTCATGCAAGGACAAGTGAATAAACACCCATCATGAGAATAACCTGCTTAGCATGGAAGATATCGACCGCCCCGTCGCTCCATGAGCGGTACGGGCACACAAAATAGATGCTTATTTGAATGATTAGAGATGGCACATGCAAATTTACTTAGGACAGCAGGGTAATACCGTATATATATATATAGGTAGATATGGTGGACTCTTTTGGAACAACTTTGGGTTTAAGGATTTTGGATGCACAAGCAGTATTCCCGCTTAGTACAGGCGAAGGCTCGCAAATAGATTGAGAAGCGACCAACTAGAGAGCGACAATGGTCATAATCATGCATTGAGGATATTTAACATTGACTATGAGCATGAGTAGGATATAAACACCCTGAATATAAATATCATGAAGGCTGCATTGGTTTTGAATCAACTACATGTGTGAACATGTGCCAAATCAAGCCACTCGAATTCTTCAGAGGAGGATACCATCCTAACATACTACATCATAATCATTTTAATGCATGTTGACATTCAAGATAAATCATTATTCACTCCTAGCTACTTAAGCATGGCATGACTCTAGTTGTCATCACAAACATGTTTACTCATAATATGTTGAATCAAGGATACTGAGTTAAACATATTTACAAAAACAAAAACAAGAAGAGTTCATACCAGCCTTATTTGCCATAGTCACTTCATTAAATTATCGTCATTATTGCCTTTCACTTGCATGACCAAATGATGTGAAAATAATAATAGTGCAAGTGTGCCGTGAACTAAGCTAAAATCTGCAAACAATTTACTCAAAGGAGAAGGCAAGGAAATATTGGCCCTTCGTTAGATCAACAACAAAGCATATGGGAGCCACTCAACAATTCTAACATAGTCTTCTCCATACGACGACTCAAAGAAAAGAAAAGAGATTCAGAGAAACACATTGAAATATTTTTGGAGTTTTTAATTTTTCTGAAGAAAGCGAACTTAAAGAAGAAAAACGAAAAGCGAGAAAAAACTATTTACACGGGAGAGCTCCCAACAAGCAAAAGAAGAAACGGGAAATCTTTTTGGGTTTTCTTTTAATACTATTACGAGCTAACTAAGAAAGAAGAAAAATTAAAAATAAGCGGGAAATATTTTTGGATTTTTCAAAGTTTTCAAACACACAAGAGAAAAGCAAAATAAAACGAAACATGGATATACAATGAAAACGATGAACACCGACAAGTGGAATGAATGTGTGATGCATGAATGTAATGTTGGTGATAATACGTACTCCCCCAAGCTTAGGCTTTTGGCCTAACTTGGTCTATTGCCACCCATAGAATCCATCGGGCCCAAGCGGGAACTGGGTTGGTGGCCGAACTCGGGCATCCCAAGGTTGGGCCTCGTTTTCTGCCGTAGCTAGCTCATTCTTGTAAGCAATGATATCATTGGGCATGATGGCGTATCCGTGCCTGGCATGAGAATCAAACAAAGAAGGTGCAGGCAAAGAAATAATCTCACGAGTAGTCTCACTAAATACCAAATTGTAAAGAATATAGTGAGGAGGCTCAGGATTATCCATAAAGTGGTGATCTATCATGGATTGATGGTCTAAATAAATCTTAGGTAGCAAGTGATCATCAGGGCGGATAGCAATGTTAAAGCATGCAGCGAGGCGAGTAGCATAAATACCACCATGAATACTACCTCTGGTTCTGTTAGTGTGCAAGCGGCGTGCAACGATACCTCCCGGGCTATAAGTTCTATCACCATAAAGTGCACAACGTAAAATGGCGAGATCAGGGGCACTGAGCGTACCACCCTCCTTCCAAGCAGTCAAACATTTTCCTATGAATAAACCAAAGTAATGCATGGCATGAAAATGCAAGCAACTCTAGCCTTAGACACACCCCTAGTTTCTCCCACTGTTAAAGTGAGAAGGAAATCCTCAAACTCCTCAGGTCGAGGTTCCCTCAACTCCCCCTCAAAGGGAATCAAGCATATCTCACAAAATTCAGCAAATGTGATCTCAAAGTGTTGAGCATATAAATCAAAGCGCACCATAGGGGTATCAAGTCTATGCATGAAGTAGAAATTTTGCACAAAGGAATTTGAGGAGTTGGTATTGGTCACACTCATCTGCGAGGAAGTTGGTCAAACCGGCGTTTGCCACAAATTGTGCAAACTCATGTTGGAAACCGGCTTCGCTCATGAAGGCGTTGTGTGGCCATCCGCATGGCCTCACCTCCACCTGGCGAGGGAGATGGAGATCCGCAGCACCACCGGCAACCCCCTTAGGACTACGGCTCAAAGAACCCCTCCTAAAGAAGTTCATTTTCCTGGAAAAAAATTCTGAAATTTTTGGACCACAAAAATATGTTAACAAAACTTAACAAGATTGATAGCAACTACTCATATAAGTGTCTAGAGGCTATATCAAGCATTCAAACTACTTAACCAAATAAATTCAACATGCAAGCTCATTTTCAGTGCCACCAATAGTAGCAAAAGAAGGAAAATATAATCCACTAAAATAAAAACTAATTGGACCAATGAAGGAGTCACATACCAAGGAGCAATCCCCCAAAATAGCTTCAGAAACGGAGCTCCGAGCAAAGAGATCAAAAATCTCAGTTTTGGAAGCAAGAACACAAGAACAAGAGCTACCACGATTTTTTTTGACTATACACAGTAGGGCAAAGCCCCACTGCAGCTTTTATAAATAAAGAAAGAGCCAGAGTCTTACAAAAGGGTACATGGCTTGAGGTAAGCCAGAAAGAAGAAGAAAAGAAGAAAACTAACAAAAGAAAACAAAAAAGAAGAAAAAAAGGGGCTAAAGAAAACTAAGCTAAGCTAACAAAAGAAGAAGGAAATTACAACAGATTGTCCAGCCAGGAATTATACAAAGGGGCATGATTTCTTTTCATTCTAAATCTTAGTAGCTTGAGCTCCATATGAAAGGTATCCTTCCATCTTTGGAATGTAGGTGGAATATGTTGGAAAATAAAGTTGTTTCTGGTGATCCAGATAACCCAGGTAGCAAGGATTGTGATCTCCAAGAAGAATGGAACGTTTAGCTTCTGTTTCATATCCAGCACCGCCTCAAACATGTTCATGGGTGTGACTCTATTGGGTAGCACTGAATTCTAGCATCTTTCCACAAAGGGGCATCCCAAAAATAGGTGAAAGAGGGTTTCTTCTTGTTTACAGCCAGTAAGAGCACAATCATATGAGTCCAAATGAAAACTTTTCCTCCTGAGTAAATTCCTTGTATTCACTCTGTCTAGAAGGACCATCCAGAAAAAAACCTTGTGTTTTGGCTGACAAGAGCTATTCCATTTCCATTGAAACTGAGGGGGGACAATTTTGATCCCAATCATGACATTGTAAGCTTTGGTAGAGGAGAAAGTGGTTGAGCCCCATATATAGTTCCAGGTATCAGTGCATTCTCTGTGTTCTAAAGATCTCAAATCCTCACAAATATTCTCAAGCTGAGTGAATTCCTCATATGCTTGTACTGAAAGAGGTGGATGGAACAGATCTTCCAGAAATTCTTCCTGAATGGCAGTGTGGACAGACACTTGAGTGTTCTTTGCAAATGAAAAGAGGTGAGGCATAGTAATATGCAAGCAGTTGGAGTGCCATAGGTCAGTCCAGAGCAGAACAGATTTGCCATCCCCTACATTGCACTTTGCCATGGACTTGTACCAATCTATAAGTTTCAAGTGAGCTTTCCACCAGAAAGAACCTTGAAGTTGCTGTCCTGGTAAGACTCCATTGTCATAGTAATTTTCCCACACTAGATTGACCCAAGGAATATCATATCTGTTGAAAAACTTATGAAGATTCTTCATCATGAGAGTCTTATTCTAGATAGACAGATTCCTGATCCCCAGTCCTCCTTGATTTTTTGGTCTGCAAACCACCTTCCAGGAAACCATGGCAGGTCTGTGATCCTCCATATCGGATCCTCTCCACAGGCAGTGCCTAAGGTATTCGTTGATTTATTGTATAATTGTTTCAGGTAGCTCAAGGCAGCACATGAAGAAGATAGGGAGAGAAGCAAGGATTGATTTCACCAGGAGTAACCTTCCAGCTTGAGTCATGAAAGTTGAGAGGCCATTGAGCTTTTTTGTAATTCTATTAACCAGTGGTAAGCATTGTTCCATAGTTGGTTTTTGCAACCCCAGTGGCAGACCAAGATAAGTGAAAGGAAAAGATCCCCTAGCACAATGCAATGTTCTGGTGAGAAGTTCAATTTTGTCCTCACTAAGATTGATAGGTATCAGGTTTGACTTTCTGTAATTGATAGTGAGCCCAGTAGCATCTGCAAAAGTATTTAAGAGAGCTTTGAGGCAGAACAACTGTCTTGTGTCAGCTTCCATAAGGACCAAGGTATCATCAGCATACTGGACAATTGGAAACTCAGGGCATGATCTTCTGTTGAGAGGTGAAGTGAAAAGACCTTGAGCCATGGCTTTGTTTAGGATAGACTGAAGCATGTCAGCAGCTAACACAAATAACAGTGGTGAAAGAGGATCACCCTGCCTGACTCCCCTTTTACAATAGAATTTCTTGCCAGGCACACCATTTAATAGAACAGCAGAGGAGGCAGAGTTGAAGAGCATTTCCATCCACTTTATCCATTTTTGACGAAAACCCTTGGCTTTTAAGATGTTCAAGATGGCTTGATGTTCAATTGTATCAAAAGCCTTTGCAAAGTCCAGTTTGAGGACAACCATTTCTTTTCTTGATTGTTGACACTGATGCAGATACTCATAAGCCCATCCAAGACAATCCTGTATTGCTCTATCCTTGAGGAAACCATATTGGTTGACATGAATGAGTTGCAGTATGATTTTTTGAAGTCTGTTGGCCAACAGCTTTGTGAGGATCTTGAGGCAACTGTTAAGCAATGAGATAGGCCTAAAATCATTGGGATTTAGAGGGTTGGACACTTTGGGGATTAAGGTAATGTATGAAGAATTAATGCTCTCCAGATTCACAGTTCCCTCATGAAAATAATGCACTAGCTTCCTGATGTCAGAGCCAATAATGTCCCAACATGCCTTGAAGAATTCATTATTAAATCCATCTGGCACTGGGGATTTATCAGTTGGTAAATTTTTTTACCACTTCATCAATCTCCTCATCTGAGAAAGGTTTCTCTAGGTCATCAAACAAAGCTTGATCATGATTTTGCTCATAGAGTTCTTGTAGGTTAAAGTGCATGTTGGTGGGTTGAGAGGTTCCAAGCCTCTTTTGAAAGTATGCCAAAGGATTGCAGCCTTACCAGCATGATCAGAAATGTCAACCTGGTCTTCATTTTGAAGAATTGCAATATGGTTGTGCATGTGATTAATGGTTGCCCTGGTGTGAAAGAATTTTGTATTCTCATCCCCAAACTTTACTCCCTTGATTTTGCCTCTTTACTTCCAGTAGATTTTCTGATTTTGGAGCAACAATAACAACTCTTCTTTAAGGATAACTCTACAATTCCATTCCAGAAGGCTAAGGTCTCTAAATTCCTCAAACAGATCAAAAAGGAAAATGCAGTCATTTAGTACCTTGATTTGTGTCTTCATACAGGAGAGGCTTTTGGCCCAAAGCTTTAGGGCCCTTCTTAAGTTTTTAAATTTTGCATTGACACATTTGGCAGAGTCCAAGAAGCCCACAGGGATGTTCCAAGCATTTTCTACAACCTGTTTGAAAGAACTGTGCTGGAGCCAATAATTTGCAAATCTGAAGACTTTGGCCTTGGGGATGGAAGTTCCATTTTTTATCATGCAGGGGAGGTGATCAGAGATTGGTCTGGCCAAAGGCAGAACAGTGGTGTCTGGGAATGAGGTCATCCAAGCAGCTGAGGTAAAAAACCAGTCTAATTTTTCAAGTAATGGTTGCTCCTGCATATTACTCCAACTAAATTGTCTCCCCTTGAGAGGTAGCTCAACTAAACCCAGATTACTTATAGCCTCATTAAACATGAGCATCTCATTGATATCCCCTCCAGGCCTATTTCTATCAGTTGGTTCTCTGATGAAGTTGAAGTCACCCATAATAATCCAGTTAACATCAATTGGCATATGAATGTTGGAAAATCATGTCATAAACTCAGCCTTACCCTGTGGGTCACAAGGCCCATATATATTGGTGAGGATCCAACTCTGGTTAGAAATGAGGTTAGTAAATTGAATGGAAATAGAGAACTTATTATAGAATATTGTTTCTCCCTCAAACTGAGATCCATTCCAGGCAACCAAAAGTCCTCCAGAAGCCCCAACAGAAGGTACATAGTCAAATTTATTAATTCTGGAGGGACAGAAGTTTCTGATATAGTTGGTGTCAAACTGTTCCCTTTTTGTTTCCTGTAAGCAGACAATTGCAGCATTACTCTCCTCAATTTTCTGGTTGATGGCCAACCATTTCCTGTCAGCATTCAGCCCCCTAATATTCCAATTAAGTATGTTCCAGCTTCTGTTGTGCTCCATGAAGAAACCAATATTGGAGTAAACTAATAGACAAGGACCAGCCCTTGTCATAATATGAAGTATGCACACAGTGCATGCAATAAGCAGATTTCCAACCAGTTTTAACAGCAAAAGATATCATCCAACAGGTCTTACAACCAAGCCAAATTTTCCAAGTACAGGCCATATTACATAGTTCAAAATAGACAGACATAACTACAACTTGACCCATAAGTCTAAGGTGTAGTAACATGCTAGCTAAGAGCAGCTTGCTGTTCATTTGGAAACTTTTGGAGCATGTTCCACCTCCTTGGTCAAGATCACCTTGTCCAAGCCATCCTTTGTCAGCTGCTTCTGCTTCTTAGCCAGTTTCTCTTCCAGCTCAGCCTCGGCCACCTTGCAAAAGGATTTTGTAAGATTTTTTACCACGGATTTCTGAGCAATAGGCGGAATAGCATTACAAGGCAAGCATTTCTTATTTGAACAAGAATTTCTTTTGAATCCACCATTATCTTTCTTAATTCTGTCACTCCTTCTTACCTCAGTTTCTACTAGAGGTGTCTTTCCCCCCTTCTCTTTCTTGGATTGTCTGCCCCAAATGGAAGGAAGAGATCCTGCTCTTGATGGCTCTCCTCCAGGTTAGTGGTATCTCCACTATTCTCCTTGTTCTGCTCATCAACCTGGGTGGCCAAACACAGTGGTGGATGGGAAACCATGCATTTGTCAGGAATGTGAAATAGAATTGAGTTCTCAGGACTATCAGAAGCAGACAAGAGTTCCCACAAAGTTGATTTTAGCATGTGTAAAGTCCATCCAAATTTATCTGGAGTCATGAGCAGGTGGATGATAAAGTTAAACCAACTTACTGGGATTTTGACAGAGAAAATTCCAACCCCATGAGCAGGCTTGGTAGCAAAGTGCTTTTTCCACAACTCCAGTCCTTCTTTAGAGAGAGCTGCATTATTAGAGCCAGCAAGCAACTGAATATTTTGCATACATAGAAGGGAAGCACCTTTACTGGATTGTGCAAAGTGTTCATCTACAAGTTTATCCCAAGAATTTTTCCACCTCTCACCTGAGTCCTTAGTGGCAAAAGTGGGTGCAACCATTGCAGAATTATGAGGCTGTACTGTCTTGTCCACAACAGGAACTAGAAGGCTGTCTGGATCCTGGTCACCACTTGCAACATGGAGGGAAACCACTGGTGGCACAGAAACCTTGACCACAGACTTGTCAACAGGGTCTGTGTTCATATCCACCTTATCAGAGCTCAATGTTGGGTGTACTGCAGCAGCCTGACCCTCAGAAGCTGCAACAAAACCAGATAGAGCAGAAACATCCTGGCTCCTAGCAGCTGCAACAACAGGAGATTGGGTTGCAACATTTTCTTTCATGGCAGGTTCTTGAGCTGGGTCAGGAATCACAGGGTCAATGTTGAGTGGAGGAGCCTGTTCATCTAGCTCAGGGCTTGAATCTGCCACATTGTAAGCAGCCATTAAGTTGCCCAGGCCATCCCCAAGGCCAACCAGGGGAGGAGGGGCATGGGCCTGCTGCATTGCTGCCCCAATAAGGAGCAGTTGATTAACTTCCTCCCCAGACATATTATTATGAGAGAAAGCTCCATCAGAGAGTGAGACAGTTGTAGTAATGGAGGAAGAAGAAGCAATGGGCAGGTGGACTAAGTGAGTGGGTCCCTGTGGGACCCACAAGGCATCTTGGCACGCCCTAGGGGGTGGGCACGCCCTGTTGCCTTGTGAACAATAGGTGCACCTCCCTGGGGTGTGTCCAGTGCCAAAAATTCTTAAATATTCCAAAAAAAGTCATGTAAAAATTTTACGACATTCTGAGCACTTTTATTTCTGGGTCATTTTTTATTGCATGGATAATTCAGAAAACAGGATAATCATGGCATTTTACTTTATTAAACTATAAATAACAGAGGGTAAACTAGAATTACAGAAAGTTGTGCTTACGAAATTCATCGACCACATGCCCCTCAAAAAGAATCCATTAATAAGGTTGATCAAGTCTTATTAACAAACTATTTCCGAATAACATGAAACCGAAGAACTTTTGTATAACACTAAGTTACCTAAACCGGGATATGCATTGTCCCAACAACAAGAGTTTGATATTTCTTTTCAGGTACCGGAAGAGGAAATTCAAAACCACCAATAGTGATTGTCATAATCTTTTCAATAGAATTGATACTATTCACTTTGTTTTGTTTCTTCGGAAAATATACCGTATGCTCATTATTGTTGACATGAAAAGTAACCTTGCTTTTGTTGCAATCAATAACAGCCCCTGCAGTATTCAAAAAGGGTCTACCAAGGATAATCGACATGTTGTCATCCTCGGGCATATCAAGAATAACAAAGTCCGTTAAGATAGTAACATTAGCAACAACAACGGGAACATCCTCACAAATACCGATGGGTAAAGCAGTTGATTTATCAACCATTTGCAAAGAGATTTCAATAGGTGTCAACTTATTCAATTCAAGTCTTCTATAAAGAGAAAAAGGCATAACACTAACACCAGCTCCTAAATCACACAAAGCAGTTCTAACATAATTGTTTTTGATAGAGCATGGTATAGTAGGTATTCCTGGATCTCCTAACTTCTGAGGTACTTTTCCTTCAAATGAATAGTTTGCAACCATAGTGGAAATTTCAGCCTCGGGTACTTTTCTTTTATTAGTGACAATATCTTTCATGTATTTAGCATATGGAGGCATTTTCATAATTTTAGTCAAGGGTGTTCTCAGATACAAAGGTCTAAGCATTTCAGCAAAGCGATTAAAAGCCTCTTCATATCTGTATTCATAGCCTTACTAGGAAATGGCATAGGTTTTTGAACCCATGGTTCTCTTTCTTTACCATGTTTCTTAGCAACGAAGTCTCTTTTATCATATCTTTTATTTTTAGAAGTGGGTCATCAGGTTCAGGTTCAGGTTCTATTTCTACCTCATTATCAGATTCTTTATTATTGTCTGGTGGAGCATCAATATGATCATCATTATCATTATCACTAGGTGTATGCTCATTACCAAATTGTGTCTCAGCATCAGAAATAGAAACCTCAATAGGATTCTCAGGAGGTTTTTCTACAACAGGTTCACTAGAAGCATGCAAAGTCCTATCCTTATTCTTTTTCTTTTTCTTCTTCCTAGGTGAACTAGGTACATCATTATTAGCTCTCTGAGAATCTTGCTCAATTATTTTAGGATGACCTTCAGGATATAGAGGATCCTGAGTCATTTTACCACCTCTAGTAACTACTCTAATAGCATGATCATTCATTTTATTATTCATTTCATTGATCAAGTCATTTTGTGATTTAGAAACATGTTCTAACTGAGTTTGAACCATAGATGCATGTTTACATAAGCCTTTAATATCATTAGCAATTCTAAACATCATATCACTCAAACGTTCAATCATGATAGCATTACGTTTCAATTGATCACTAGTTTGCATATTGAAGTTTTCTTGCTTAACAATGAATTATCAAATTCATCCAAACACTGGCTAGGAGAGTTATTATATGGAATATCACCTTCATCAAATCTACAAAGAGAAATTACCTCCACTACCTGTATCGGGATGTCAAGTCCAAGTATCTCTTAAATAGGTGGTAAATTCTTAACATCTTCAGATTTAATACCCTTTTCTTTCAAAGATTTCTTTGCTTCTTGCATATCTTCTGGACTGGGGAATAGAATACCTCTCTTCTTTTGAGTTGGTTTAGGTGGTGGTTCAGGGCGTGTCCAATCATCGGCATTCCTTAATATATTATCCAGTAATTCCTGAGCCTGTTCAACATCCCTAGAAGCATCGGTTAGTCCATTATAAAAGATATCAAGTATTTCATTTTTCTTAAGAGAATGATTAGGTAGAGCATTTAATAATTGGAGAAGCCTCCCCCAAGCTTGAGGGAGATTCTTTTCCTCAGATTGCACAAAGTTGTATATTTCCTGCAAGGCAGCTTGTTTCTTATGGGCAGGAAAATATTTTCAATGAAGTAATATATCATATCCTGGGGACTACGCACACAACCAGGAGCAAGAGTATTGAACCATTCTTTAGCATCACCCTTTAATGAGAAAGGAAACAAGTTAAGAATATAATAGTAGCAAATTTTTTCCTCTTGAGCAAACAGGGTGGCAATGTCATTTAATTTAGTAAGATGTGCCACAACAGTTTCAGTTTCATAAGCATGAAAAGGATCTGATTCTACCAAAATAATAAGTTCAGGATCAACAGAGAATTCATAATCCTTATCAGTAACAAGGATATGAGAGATTGCAAACTTAGGATCATATTTCATTCTTTCAATTATAGCCTTTTCTTTCAGCTTACTCAGTAATTTCTTAGGATCCTCTCTATCATTACAAGCAAGAAATTCCTTAGCAATCTCCCCATCCACAAGATATTGCTCTGGTACATTAGGCATTTCAAATCTAGTTGGAGAGCTAGGAATAATAGGTGAATCATAATTTTCATCAGTTTCAGTATTCTTAGGTTCTCTAGATTTAGCAATTTGTTCATCAAGAAATTCACCTAGTGGCACAGTTTTATCAAGCAGAGTACTAGCATCATCACGAGTATCATCTATAACAGAAGCAGTATCATCAATCACTTGTGACATATCGGATTGAATAGCAGGTGGAGGTGTCGTAAATCTACTTAAAACAGAAGGTGAATCAAGTGCAGAGCTAGATGGCAGTTCCTTACCACCCCTCGTCTTGGAGGGTACGATCTTGGTCTTAGAGTCTTTCAGATTCTTCATAGTGATCAGCAGATATAATTCCCAAGTGAACTCAATAAATAAAGCTATGCTCCCCGGCAACGGCGCCAGAAAAAGGTCTTGATAACCCACAAGTATAGGGGATCGCGATAGTCTTCAAGGGTAGTATTTCACCCAAATTTATTGATTCGACACAAGGGGAGCCAAAGAATATTTATGAGCCTTAGCAGTTGGCTTGTCAATTCAACCACACCTGGAAAATCATATTTCTGCAGCAAAGTATTTAGTAGCACAGTAGTATGATGGTTTGATAGTAGCGGTAACAGTAGCAGTAGTAACAGTGACAGTAACAGTAACAGTTTTGCAGTGATTGTAACAGCAGCAGCAATAGTAGTAACTTAGCAAAGATCAATATGAGCAAAGCGTAGGCATTGGATCAGCGATGGATATTTGTGTGGATGACATTCATCATGTAACAGTCACAACCTAGAGCGATACACAATAGCTCCAATTCATCAATTCAATGTAGGCATGCATTCCGTATATAGTCGTACGTGCTTATAATAAGAACTTGCATGACATCTTTTGTCCTACCCTCCCGTGGCAGCAGGGTCCATAAGGAAATCTAAGGGATATTAAGGCCTCCTTTTAATAGAGAACCGGAACAAAGCATTAACACATGGTGAATACATGAACTCCTAGAATTACAGTCATCCCCGGAGAGTATCCCAATTATTATCACCTTGGGAACTACGGATCAGAACAATAACAAGTGCATATAACTAGCAGATAGGATCAAGAACTCAAATATATTCATGAAAACATAAAGGGTTTAGATCTGAAATCATGGCACTCGGGTCCTAGTGACAAGAATTAAGCATAGCAAAGTCATAGCAACATCAATCTCAGAACAGAGTGGATACTAGGGGTCAAGCCCTAACAAATTGACTCGATTAAATGATAAATCTCATCCAACTCCATCACCGTCCAGGAAGGCTACGAAGGAATTACTCACTCCCGGTGGTGAGCATCATGAAATTGTTGATGAAGGAGGGTTGATGATGACGACGGCGACGAATCCCCCTCTCCGGAGCCCCGAATGAACTCCAGAACAGCCCTCCTGATGAAGAACAGGAGGTGGCGGCGGCTCCGTATTGTAAAACACGATGAAACTTCTTCTCTTATTTTTTTCTCAGTGAAACGGAATTTATAGGCTTGGAATTAGGTCAGACGGCCGCCTATGGGACCCACAAGGCATCAGGGCGCGCCCTGGGGGGTAGGCGTGCCCTGTTGCCTTGTGAGCAACTGGTGGCCCCCTCCGGTGGATCTTCGTTCCAGTATTTTTTACTTATTCAATAAAAAATCTCCGCAAAGTTTCGTCTGATTCCGAGATCTTTTATTTTTGCACAAAAACAACACCATGGTAGTTCTGCTGAAAATAGCGTCAGTCTGGGTTAGTTTCATTCAAATCATGCAAATTAGAGTCCAAAACAAGAGCAAAAGTGTTTGGAAAAGTAGATACGAGGGAGACGTATCACCAGTAGGTCCTGAAGGAACTACTCATACATCATCATGGGGGCAGGAAGGTTGATGAAGACTGCCTCCCCAATGGTTTCCCCCTTCGGCAGAGTACCGGAAAAGGCCTCCAGATGGGATCACGGAAGAACAGAAGCTTGCAGCGGCAATAAAATTGTTTCGGGTCTCGCTCTGGGGGGTTTTGGAATATTGTGGAATTTATAGGCCAGAGATTAGGGTTAACGGAGGCTCAAGGGGGCCACAAGTGCTGATGGCGCCCCCCCCCTATAGGGTGTGCCGTGTGAGATTGTGGCTCCCTCGTGCATCTTCTGGTCTCTCCCCAAAGCTTATAGGGTATCTCGTAGTCCATGAAAAATCACCGTAAAATTTCATCGTGTTTGGACTTCGTTTGGTATGGTTTTTCTGAGAAACAAAGAATATGCAAAAAAATAGGAACAGGCACTGGGCACTAAGTTAATAGGCTAGTCAATAAAAATATTATAAAATGGCATATAAAGCATACAAGAATGATAATATAATAGCATGAAACAATCAAAAATTATAGATACGTTGGAGATGTATCAGCATCCCAAGCTTAATTCCTACTCTTCCTCGAGTAGGTAAATGATAAAAACTGAATTTTTGATGTTGAATGCTACCTAGCATGTTCTTTGATCATGTAATTAATTTGCGTTATGAATATTGGGAAGCGAATGATTTAAGGTAATAGTCTATCAATTTGGCATCAAAACAATAATGCACAAGAATACTAGCAAACAATCATTGCCTTTCAAAATATAAATGCTAAAGAGCGTTATCCCTACACATTTAATCATGTAAGCATGGCATAGCTCGGTCTTCCTAACACAAAGATATCTATCATGAACACCCCAGTGCCAAACCAAGCAATTGAATCAATACTTTTTCTCGCTTCAACTTTTTCAACTCCCACGCAATACTTGAGTGTGAGCGATGGACTTAGCACTTTGGATGGCAAAGAGAATGATGATTGGGGTTTATAAGGGAAGACAAAAGTATAAGAAAGTCTCGCATCAACGAGGCGAATTGTTAGGCAATGGAGAGGCCTTTCAATCGATGTCATTGTGAGGAGTAGGGATTGCCATGCAACAGATGCACTAGAGCTATAAGTGTATGAAAGCTCTCTATATGAAACTAAATGGGTGTGAATCCAACTTGCTTGCTCATGAAGACCTCGAGCATTTGAGGAATCTCGTCATTGGAATATACAAGCCAAGTTCTATAATGTAAAAATCTCACTAGTTTATGAAAGTGAAAAATCATGGAGACTCTCTATATGAAGTACATGGCGCTATTCTGAAGCACAAGTGTGGTAAAAGGATAGTAGCATTGCCCCTTCTCTCTTTTCTTAGAACAGCCTCATGGACCTCATCCCCACTTTTTCAAGAACTCATAAGCCTCCACCATTGTTTTCCTCACTGGGACAATGCTCTAATAATGATGATCATCACACTTCAATTTACTTACAACTCGATAAACTGAAGAAGAAAAAAATGACTACATATGAATGTCGCTGGCGGTGTACCAGGATGTGCAATGATCTAGCGTAACATGTATAACAATGATGAACAATGGCTTTGCCACAAAATATCATGTCAGCTCTATATGATCATGCAAATCAATATGACAATGAATGCTCAAGTCATGTGAATGGTAACAGTGGAAGTTGAATGGCAATATATCTCGGAATGGCTATGGAAATTCCATAATAGGTAGGTATGGTGGTTGTTTTGAGTAAGGATATATAAGGTATCACGGGGTTTGGATGCACCGGCGAAGTTTGCATCAAGTCTCGAGGTGAGAGTGGGCAATGCACGGTACCGAAGAGTCTAGCAAATATGGATAGGTGGAATTGCTTATAGTCCAAAAACTCACATTAGTCATAAAGAACTCAAATACTTATTGCGAAAGCCTATTATCCCTCGAAGCAAAGCACGACTCGCATAGCCCTAGGGAGGAGGTTGGGAGGAGTTAACCATCGCCCCCCACCCCACCCCCCGATCCGGACAACACACAGGTATCAATCAAGGATAAATCATGCTCCAACTTCCTAGCCATGTCAAAACCGACACTTCCATGAATAGGAAATCACAAACCTTAACACCAATATTCTTACTAAACCAAGATCATCCACTAGTACACCCATATATTACCATCTCAATATCGCAAAACTATTGCAAGAAATCAAATGCAACATATTCAGTGATCTTCATGCAAGTTTTTATTATACCACCTTTGTATACCTATTATTCTTGGACTAAACATATAACTCATGCAAATTACCACTTCCTATTTAACTCTCAAAAGGATATACGTGAAGCAAGAGAGTGCAAATGATTTCTATAATATATATATATATAGGACAAATTTTCCCTCCTACCGGGTGTAGTTACTCCCACTTTGGTTTCGTACGTTGTAGGTAGTATCTACTATATTGGAGAGTACGTACGTGTAGTATGTAGTATGTAAGAATGTTTGGATAGTATATATACTATTTTGTAGGTAGTATGTATCATATTTTGAGCATACTCCTTTTTACGTACAAATATGTACGTATTTCACAAATATGATAAAAACATGGGCTTACATGCATTTTTTTCACATAACTCGTTTTGGAGTATCTTAGATATAGTATATGAACATACTAAAAATGACAAAGTAGTATATATAGTACCGCATGGTAGTATATGAGATATGGGTGTAACTACACCCGGTAGTAAGATGTATTTTGCCTATATATATATATATATATATATATATATATATATATATATATATATATATATATATATATATATATATATCGCCGTGCTCAAAAGGTATAAGTGAAGAGAGCAATTTCCTCAACTCAAAAGATATAAGTAAAGATCAACGAGCATTCTATAAATTGTGATGAATGTGTGTCTCTCTTAATTGGTGTGATTATTATAATCGATATTGATGCGAGGAGTAGCGATTGTCATGCAAGGGATGCACTAGAGCTATGAATGTATGAAAGCTCTCCAAATGAACTAAAGTGGGGTGTGCATCCAATTTGCTTGCTCATGAAGACCTCGAGCATTTGAGGAAGCTCGTCATCAGAATATACAAGCCAAGTTCTATAATGTAAAGATCCCCACTAGTATGACAATGATAAATATGAAAACTCTATATATGAATAACATGGTGCTACTTTGAAGGACAAGTGTATACTCGAAGGATAGTAGTGTGCCCCCCTCTCTCTTTTTTTTCTTTTTTTGTTGGGCGCCTTGGCCCCTCTTTTTTATCCTCACAAGGAGGGGCACACTCTAATTACATGGCACTTTTTTTATACTCATAACTCAAAAAATGTAAATGACTACATATGAATGCCTCTGGCAGTGTACCAGGGTGTGCAATGATCTAGCGTAACATGTAAACAATGATGAATGGTGGCTTTGCCAGAAGTATCATGCCAGCTCTATATGATAATGCAAAGCAAAATGACAATGGAACTCAAGTCATGTGATGAATAGTAACAATGGAAGTTGCATGGCAATATATCTAGTAATGGCTATGGAAATGCCATGATAGGTAGGTATGGTGACTGTTTTGAGGAAGATATATGATGGCTTATGTGTAGGAGAGCGAATCATCTCACGGGGTTTGGATGCAGTGGCGAAGTCTTGCACCAAGTCTCGAGGTGAGAGAGGGTAATGTATGGTACCGAAGAGGCTAAGCAAAAAATATGGATAGGTGAAAGTGTGCCAAAAGCCAAAATCTCACATTAGTCACAAGGAACTCAAATACTTTGTAAGGACTTAGCAACGGACCCAAAGAAAATGCAGCCCCCCACACCCCTAGGGAAAGAGGTTGGGAGGAGTTAACCATCGCGCGCTCTCCGACCTTCCACACGTGATTAGTCTACTTCAAGTTGCCGACTACTTAGACCTCACTGCAATACCAGCGGTTCACATTTTTATGTATATTAATGAAGGTACGACCCCATGATCCTTAACACGAGATATTCAATACTAGACTTTGACGATTCACTTACACAACCATACATCACTATCTCAATATTGCAAATAATCAAACTTATCTTGTTCAATGATCTACAAGTCTTATGCAAGTTTTTATTATACCACTAGTGTATACCTATCATTTTTAGGACCAACATATAACCTAAGCAAATTACCAATTACTATTCAACTCTCCAAACGGATATAAGTGAAGCAAGAGAGTCTAAATATTTTCTATAAAAAAACATGTCATCCCGCAGTGCTCTAACATGTATAAGTGAAGTGCAAGAGCAATTCTATAAGTGTCTCTACTCAAAAAGATATAAGTGAAGCATAAATAGCAATTCTAAAAATTATATGACCAATGTGTGTCTCTCAAAGTGTGCAATCAGAACATAATGATTGTGAAGACCAGCAAACAAAACTGAAATAAATGCAAATGATGCTCCAAGCAAAGCACATATCATGTGAACAAATAAAACTTAGGTCCAACCGAGACATACCGATCATTGTTGAAGACAAAAAAAGGGATGCCCTCCGGGGCATCCCCAAGCTTAGACGCGTCTCCTTAGATTATTGCGACTCCTTATTCCTCTCATATCGATGTCTCCCTTGATCTTAAAAACTTCATCCACATAAAACTCAACAGAACTCGTGAGATAGGTTAGTATATATAAAATAAATCTCCTAATCATGTACTGTCAAGACAAGTTGCATACATATTTCCAGGTATTAGCTACTGTATCTTATCATTTCCATAATTTATATCCCTCAATATAAGTCATGGAAACTCTAAAACAAGCAGTTAATGAAAATAGGACATCAATCTGTCAAAAATATAACACTCTGTAAAGATCTAATTAAATAGTATACTTCTATAACTTCGAAAATTCTAAAATATTAGGACGTAACAGACAATTTTTAATTCATTACTATGTAGAAATTTCAGAATTTTATCACCTTCCAGTACAGAATAAAAATTCGAACACTGGAGGCAAAAGTTTCTGTTTCAGCATAGAACCTAAAAAAATGCAATTGCAACATCCCAAAGGCTAAACTTGGCACAAAAACTAAAGCAAAGATACAAACATAATTACTACAGTAGTAATAATTATTGGGTTGCCTCTCAAATAACGCTATTGTTTAATGCCCTTAGCTAGGCATAATGCAAGCATCAAGTTTTATCATCATTCATTTCTTCAATATAGCAACGTGATTTCTTAGTAAGAGTTCCTAGCATCCTATTGATCATCTAGGTACAAAATCTGAAATTTTAGCATCATAAATAGGTTCCCTTTTTATCTTCCTAAAGTGGGGTGCACGCTTATCATCTTTAAATCCCCTCTTTCTTTACTAGACGAAGCACCCAAATTGAGTCTAGGCACCTTAGCACATAGGAAATTTTATATTCTTGTTCTTAGATGTCTCCTCTTTAGTTTTTATTGAAGCAAAAGATAAACCCAAGACATCACCTTAGGCATATAGGTAAATTTTATATTCTTGTTTTTAGATGTCTCCTCATTAGTTTTTATTGAAGCAAAAAACTAAACCCAGGACATCTATAACTTCCACTAACTTGTCTATACGAGCATGACTTTGTTCTACACTTCTACTCTATCGGTATGAGGTTCCTTTTCCTTGCATATAAACATGTTCACTCAGGCCCAGGGGCATTACAAATAATTCACAGCCAAATCTACGGTTTCACAGTTGTTTCAACCAAACTGCTTCCAGCTTTTCCACAACTGGAAGTTTACAGCGGCTTTAGCTTACAGCGGCTTTCTCGTAGCTTACAGGCAGCTTTTTCAGAATCTAGCAGCATACAAAGACTTGAATATGTAGAGCTGAGCAGCAATCAGGAGTACCGCTTCAGCAGGAACAACTGAGCAGCAACGTAATCAACTAAGGTTTGATTTGTCACCACATCATCAATTTCCTCAGTACATTTAGCACCAAATTAGTTGAATAGAGCACAGAAAAACACATCCAGCAATATAACATGATAATTACCTAGAAATTGTAGAAGCCTGATGGTAAAAAATAATGATATGGAACACCAGCAGGCAGGAATTATGCAAAATAGCACCAGGTACAATAAAACAATAATGATTGGATCAGGTACATGTCAGATCATATGATAATTACACACATAAGACTTTAATATCTTAGCCATACAAATATACAGAGCAGACCTGATGTCCAGTTGCCACATTGATGTATGTCATGAATCAGGCAGAGAATTCAACACTTCTATATTGGGCGATCAAACAACCAAAGAGAAGATTTTGTAATTGGATGTCACTCTACACTTTACATTTTTACACCCTTCCTGTTGTGCTTTACTTATAGAGTATTCACCATGGTCAATAAATCAAGACAACTCTGCTGCCCTGGTATACAGAAACTCTGCTTGCAATATCTGATGCAGAGTACAAAGAGTATTATTGCCTAAAAACAAACACCAAAGTGACCCGCTATATATACAGCTTGAGAATTGCCCCGTGCCAGCCAGGTAACGAGGAACCAAGGACTACTTGAGGTTCATATAGCTTCCACTAAATTATTCATATTTTTCCCAGCACTTAATTATGGCATCATGTTGATGTGCCATCTCTCACAAGAGCCGAACATCTCATGAAACAAACAATGCATCACGAGATTAAATCAACAAGCACTTTCACCAGGACAAACCATGCATAACAACACATCTCCTGTCTTGCTTGTTCTAGTCCTGATGTACTGTGGCAAACTCATTCTTTATCTGCACAAGCTTCACAGAACCATCGCCACCACATGAAACGAAACCATTAGTCAAGACATGGATATCTGTTACAGCAGCCTGCAATAAACATGCAGAAGTATTAAAAAGAAAATTATGTCATAACATGACCAAAAGTCAACAACAAGGTTGTTAAAAATTATCTACTCTATTGATATAGCATACCCTAACAACACCACCAAAGCCCCTGGAGGTTGGCTGAAAAAAAGTGTGCCGCTCATGCAACTTCGGCCAATGAAAGACTAGCTGGGAATTTTTAGCATCCCAAAGCTTTACATCTCCATCTTTGCTTCCAGTCAAGAATAAGGTGGTATCTGGAATGGTCGATAGACTGGTGACACTCCCTGCAGATACAAGACAAGTGATAAGACAGAAAATCAACTTTAGAATTGATGTGTCATGGCAATGTGAGAGCTTACCTAAATGAGCCTTCGGTATATGCCAAATCATCCCACGGGAGCTACCCCCAGCAGATGTTTTGTGATGCTTACTCTTTCCAGTAGAAACGAACCGGAAATCATGCAATGCCACATCTCCACTTTTCCCACCAGTTACAATCAGCGGTGAGATGGACCCACAGCCTATGTTGTTGTCGAACACAGAAAGAGAACGGGCTCCTCCTACAAGATGAAGTCCATGGTCAGCCATCCCTACTATATCTATAGAAAAAAAGTGCACCTCATAACCTTCAACTATTGCGAGTTCACATTCAACCTTTAATTCGTAACAGTTTATTTTAAACCCTGGTCTATGAAATCTAGTCACTTCAACCTCTTGATCCAACCTTAGGTGGTTTCTTGCTGACCAGAATGCCTCGTGGCAGAGAGCACAACTTATCCACATGATCCTCCCTCCCAGTCACTTTACCCCCTTGATCCCTTCTCAGGTGGTTTGGTGCTGACACGAATGTGGCGTGGCAGACAAACAGCCTCCCTCCCATGGCACCATCTCTCTTCTCACTTTCTGCCAGTTGATGTTTCTTGAAAACAAAAACTTTCCCCCAGCTGAGCCTCAAATCCCTAACACTGGGAGCCCTATCCAGTGGCGGCGACCAAGAAGTCCCCAAGTAGTGGAACACAGACCTGATGGCCAGCTCCAGGAGTTCAGGGAAGGGGAGTCGTCCTCATTGATCCCGTCACGAGCAGGCGTTGGTATACATGCAGGCTGTCTTGTGCAACTGTGTGATGCTCTCAGGGCATCCAGGCATGCGAACGAAGAGCTTGCAGCAGCAAGTCCAGATGCTACAACACAATTGCAGATTGAGATTGGCTCTCTAGACACAGAAGACAGAAGCTACGGGAAAAGGGGAGGGAGGGGGGTATCACACATTGCATTACATCATGATGTCTGTTCATACTGGGCCTGCAACATGATTCTCTTAATGTCTTGACTCTTGAAACAGGCTTTCGCCCCACTTTGTATATAAAGCAACATGGCTGAACCGATACAAGGTGATGAGGAAACCCTTTTAGAAAGCAGATCAAAGATAAAACAAGAGAACCGGAGTAGCCACACCCCACCAGGAAGCAACCTAGATTACTAACTGGAAATGAAGCCGCACCTCCTTGGGAGGGAGCCAGCGTCCCAGCCTTTTTGTGCAATAAACCCCTCCGGCCGAAGACTAGTGATCACCGGGCATCGTTGCATCGGACACACCAAGTTGTCGCCAGAGAGGGCTGTCTGCCCTCTCGCTCTGGGCCGTGGAGCGCCAATCCTGCCGGCGGACAGCGAGGACCGAGAATGGTGACAACAAGATCACGTGTATAAGGTAGGAAGCAAGCGAGACCACCCTACGCCAAAGCCGAAGGAGCTTCGAGAGAGGACCCAAACTTGCTTGCCGTGATGCGACCTGAAGGTACCTGAGCTAGAGAGTGAAGACGATACGCACCGCCGCCACCGAGACCAAAGATACGGTTAAGGGTTTTGACCCAGAGCCCTAGCGCGGGAAGGGGGACCACAACGACGCCCCCAAGAGAGACGCAGCACGCACATGCATTGCCGCCACCGTCGATGGAGCGCAGAGCTTTCGCCCGAAGTCTCACCCACGCCACACCAAGGTACCACAATCACCTGCCCCGGCCCGCATCACCAAATCAGGCCGCTGAAGCACTACCAACATGAGGTAAATACACCGGAAGTCTTAGAACTTGCACGCAACGGTCAGTTTAGTGCATAAACTTGTAGAATACGTGATTGTGGTCATCAAACTTGCGCGGGCGTGCAAATACGGTCACATATCCCGTACGCGGGCGTATCCGGTGCTTGCATGGCACGCCGGCGTGGACAGGGCCCACTATCAGCGACATATGGCGCTCTGCGCGACGTGTTTTTACACGAAAACCCCTCACCCTTTTTTATTTGCGAAAAAAACCGTCGTTTGAAGAGAAAAAGGCTCACGCATGAGATAGCGTAAAAGGACTCCTGTGGAGTCGAACATACCACCTCAAGCATGCAGAAGCAGGACCCAACCACTGCACAAGGCACATTTGCGTGTCTACGCTGAGATATAATTTGTTTTATACTGGAAACATTCGGGATTATCAACTAAATATCTGCCGTTGACATGGCCCGACTTAATAATACAAGAAAAAATTAGAGTCAACCGTTTATTAAATATACTTGTGTATTACATAAAATAATATTTAGTTAAATACGGACATTTAAGTTTTTTATTAAATAAAATTGTTTAATAAATACAAAAAGTATTATACACCCGTGGCTCATATTTTAATTATAAAAAAAAATTACTAAATATTTATGAATATTCACTTGTTTATAATTTTTACTCATGACTTATATTCAAAATATATATAATTTACATATTAGACATGATTAAATAATTCATACCAACAGTTTAGATTTTAAATTATGAATATTTTAAATTATACAAACATTGAACTATACAAATGTATGTATAATTATTGAAATGCTTGTATAATTAGGATAATATTTACGAATTGTAATTTTAAAATATTTGTATTATACTTATGCAAACATTTTTTATAATTCATAAATATTATTTTAAAATAATACATAAACAAATTTTAAAATAATACATAAACAAACTTCTACAAAAACGAACAGGTGCAATTGTACAAACTTTTTTAGTTATAAATATTTTTAAAAATATTCCACGAATTTGTAATAAAACAAACTTTTTTTATAATTATGACTTAGAACAAAATTTAATTATAAAACATTTTTTGTAATTCATAAGTATTATTTTAAAATATTATATGAACAATATTTGAAAGTTATTTTTATTACTGAGGTTATATTTACATACTATCTACAAATTTCTAAAAAGCGAACAGGTGTAAAATGGGCCACACAAACCGCAGCCCATTTTGCTCCACGAGCGCCTCTGCTCATATAAATTAAGAAATATAGTTATCCTATGTAGACATATACACGGGTTGGTTGGAGTCGCTTGACAGATTAGTGATCTATCCTTCTGTCGTGTGTTTGAGTCCCGGCGCCCGCAGTTTTTTATGTTAATTTTGGCTTTATACTGACAGGTGGGACCCATCAGTGGTTGCCTTTTTCGCAAATAAAAAACAGTGAGGGTGTCTTTTGCAAAAACACGTCACGCAGAGCACAATTTGTCACCGACAATGGGCCCTGCCCACGCTGGCATGCCATGCAAGCATCGGATACGCCCGCGTACGGGATATGTGAGCGTATTTTCACGTCCGCGCAAGTTCGTTGACCACAATCACGTGTTTTACAAGTTTATGCACCAAACTAACCGTCGCGTGCAAGTTCTAAGACTCCGAGTGCATTTACCTCTACCAACATCAGGATCCTCCGCCGCCCCCCTCCTTGCCATCCAAATAGCCAAGGAGAGAAGCCATCACTGCCGCAACGTCGCTCGCCGGAGAGCCAAACTCGCAGTCCACCATCCACCCAAACCTAGCAAACGACTAGCACCCACCGGAGGAACGGGCGGAAAGGCCTCTCCTTTCCCCCTCGGACCACCCCAAACACATGGAGGCTGTCGGCCAACTGGGAACCAGGGTACCACGGCCCATCTGCCGGTGGCCAGGAGGCAACTCTTGGGGTGGCCCACGAGAGACGGCTCTGCCTTAGGCTCTCCGGAACAAGTCACCTCGCGAGGAGCCAGCCTCGCGAGGCCCCTTCACCGCCAGGCGGAACGCTGCAGAAATCAACAAGTGGCAAGTAGCGTCGTGAGGCCAGCCTCGCGAGGGACGGCCTCGTGAGGGGCGGCCTCGTGAGGGGCCGCCTCGGGGGGCCACCCCACGAAGGAGGCTGCGCGGCACCAGTTGCGTGGCATGTGCCCACCAAGTGGATGACGTCCTGCTGTCAGGATAAGGATGGCAGGACGCGACCAAGACCAGTTTCCTCTTTGGTGCAAGGGAGCAGCGGCGTCTGCCTCCCTCTAAAGCAAGTCCCAAAGCCTTCCGCTTTGGTGAGAGAAGACCAGTACAGCTCAGCGCGCCAGGGTGGAGGTCATCGCCGAGCCCACCAGCGCGTCAGGATAGCAACTTTAGCAGGCGAAGACCGCCTTTAGTCAGGATAAGCCTGGGCGCCTGTTCCCCTTTGAATTGCCGCCCTGTGGCCACCCTTTCCCGCTCATATTTTCGGGAAAGAGGACCAAGGCACTACAAAAGGGGCAGGGCCGCTTCCATGTAAGGGGATCGATTCATTCTCCCCCACACCTTGTGTACCTCGAGCCACAAGCTCTCCATTACAGAGCAATCCAACACAGGCAGGAGTAGGGTATTACACCGCACGGTGGCCCGAACCTGGATAGCTCGCGCGTCCCCTTCGTGTCCGATGAGAGCCAGTGAGCTCGTCGCGATTCCGCCGTAGTTGCCGTCGTGTCGTAGGTTGCCAAGCAAAGTCCCCCAGAGTTCGAATCCTAAGTTCTTGGAGAAGTTTCTTGGACGCAGATGCTAGACTCCGACATTTGGCGCGCCAGGTAGGGGGACTTGCCGTCTTCGCGCCTTCGACCTCGACGTCAGCATCGACATGGACGACGCCGCCGCTCGCCGGGAACGCGCTGCGCGCCGAGCCGCCGCCAGGGTCCACGCGGCGCCCGCCGCCCGAGGTGCCCCTGGGCGGCGCCCTCGCACCGCCACCGAGCCCGTGGGAGAGCGGGTGGCCTCCTCCGTCCACCCATCGGTGAACGAGCAGGCGCACAGCCGCTCTGCTGCGGCCTCCTCGCTCACGCGTCGCGGCCCTCCCGCTCGGCACGCCGCGCTGCTCATGGCGCAGGAGCTGCTGCGCTATCGTCCCACCAAGGACGGCTACGACGCCTGGCTCGGGCGCATCACCGAGCTCGTCGACGCCGCCCGCGACGGCCAGGCGCCCTCCCGCTCCCTGCCTGCTCCGCCGTCGCGCACCGAGCGGGCAGGGCGCGACGCTCCTCCTCCTCCTCTGGGCCGCGACGCGGCCGTACGCCGCCCCGCAGCGCGCGCTCCGGAGCCGTCCCACGGCTCATCTACGCCAGACAGCGTCGACGACAGCTGCCAGATCGTCCGCCGCGCGCCTCCGGACACGCGCGTGACCCTCGAGAAGCAGCACAACTGCCAGGACCGCGTCCTTCACGACGTTGCCGCCGCAGGGCGCCGGAACCGCGCGGCTCTGGACGGTGGTGTCGTCACCAACGGGGGCTACCCGGCCCTCACCCCCGAGCTGCGTCGCGTGGTGTGGCCCAACGAGTTCAAGCCAGAGCTCCTTCCACGCTACGACGGCAACGCCAACCCCTCGGAGTTCTTGCTGCTCTACACCATCAGCATCCAGGCCGCGAAGGGGGACGACCAGGTCATGGCGAACTGGTTCCCCATGGCTCTCAAGGACGCCGCGGGTTCTTGGCTCCTGAACCTTCCTGAGGCGTCCACCTCTTCGTGGGCCGAGCTGTGCAAGCAGTTCACCGCCAACGGACTACTTACGGAGCTGTACACGCTCCGGAGCTCTCTCTACCCGCGCTGCCACGAGGCACGCGAGAGCTCCCGCCCACAATCACGTGGAAGCCCCATGCTCAACGCTGGCGGACTACTTACGGAGCTGTACACGCTCCGGAGCTCTCTCTACCCGCGCTGCCACGAGGCACGCGAGAGCTCCCGCCCACAATCACGTGGAAGCCCCATGCTCAGCGCTGGCGGACTACTTATGGAGCTGTACACGCTCCGGAGCTCTCTCTACCCGCGCTGCCTCCACCACGCGAGAGCTCCCACCCACTCTCGTGGAAGCCCCAAGCTCAGCGCTGGCAGAAGCCCCATGCTCAGCGCTGGCGGATGCCCCATGCTCGGCGCTGGTGGCTGCCCCATGCTCCACGCTGGCGGCCTACTTACCGGAGGGGGCCCCGGCCGTCGCATCCTCACGCTGGCCCGTGTTGAGCACGGCAGCATGTACCCTTTTGCTAATGCATTTGCTTCAGGAGGAGCGCACGCTCACGATCTCCCCTATGCGTATCACGCGAGCGGGGGCTAGGCACGGTGCCTGTGGTCAGGTCAGTACCAGCAGCACTGCAAAACCCAAACGACTGAGCTCTGGCTCGCGGGCCTGCTCCCGTGCACGCCACCTCACCAAGGTCCTTGGTGCTCTTGTCTCCTTGCGTGACACCCACAGGCGACCTCGCGAGCGCGCCCCGCTGCATTACTTGCAAAAACTTGGCAGTCTCACTGATGCAGGATACCAAAGGCCTTAGGAGCTCCTCCTCGGGATGCCTCACGAGCAGCGCCCCACAGGCAGAAGGCTTCGCGAGCGACCGCGCCTCATGAGCCACGCCCTGCGGAGGACTCACGCCGAGCGGCACGCCTCGAAAGAGCCAAGTCTAAAGCGCTTCTTGAGCCTTTGATGACACCCCTCGGGCTCTCTTCCTCTTGTTTCCCTCTCGAAGCATCTTGATTTCCTTGGCACGAGCCGCCTGCGCGTCAAGGGGGGACCCTGAGCATCGCGCCTCAGGAACTCCTACCAGCCATAAGAGCCCTACACCCTCTGGCCTTACTGAGCGCGCGCTCCAGCATACCAGCGACAGTCGTAGCCCGCTCGAAGGCTGGGTCCCAGCGACGCAGGGCACAAGGGCAACGTAAAAAGGGAAGAAAGACTTCATGAGGAGACGAAAACACAGAAAATATTAAGTGCTTCAATCAAAAGTGCTAGGCAACGTCTTCACGCCCCCACGAGGCCACGCCTACTCTATGACAGGAGACAAAAGGTAAAGGCTCAAGCGGACGAGCCACTGTCGGCGCCATCGTCGCCAGCGACGCCTCCGCCCTCGGCGGCCGCCACGGTGCGCTCCGGGTTCTCCAGGCGCTTGCGCTCCTTCGCCTGCTCGGTGGTGGTCGGTGCGACCTCGCGCTCTCGGATCTCCATGTCCAGTTCCCGGACCGCCACCATGCTCTCGCACCTGGCGAGGGCCTCCTCGTGAGGGGCGAGCTGGGCCTCGAGGGCCGCGGCGCGCTCAATGAAGGCCTTCTCTGCGGCCTCCGCCTCCTCAAGTCGTCGGGCAGCCTCTTCCGCATCTCGGGTCGCCCCATCAAGGAGCTCCTTGGTCTTCCGGGCGGCCTCCTCGCGCTCCTCCCGCACAACGCCGCCCCGCCGGCGGCCTAACTTGACGGCCATTTCCAGCTGCCACCAGCTCTCCGCGAGGCGCACCCGCTCCTGGTGGAGGTTCTTCTCGGCCATGAGGTCGGCCTCGAGGGTGACGAGGGCCGACCGGGCGTGGCACAGAGTCCCGTGCCGCAGCAGAGTGCTGTGGCCTACGAGCGCCATGGCCCGGGACGCGTCCGACTCCTCTTCCTCCTCCGTCGCCGCTGGCCGCGAGGACCCGGGGGCTGCAGCTCCACCAAGCCCAGCGATGTCTCCGCCGGCAAGGGCTTCACCCCGCGTCGGGTGATGGGGGTTCTCCACAGCCTCCACCTCCGCCTACGACTCTGTCGTGCGCGGGGGGCTTGGCGCGGTCACCTTCGACTCTTGGCGCACTGGCGAGCGCTCGGGGCTCGCCGCGGCCGCTGCGCCTGCACCTGCCGCCCCAGCCGCCGCGGAGCCCTTCGAGAGGCTCGGCCTCGCGGCGTCCCCCATGGCGTCACCGCTTTCGGCGCCGGGCGCCTCCGGCACCTCTTCCTCCATGTGGATCTCCTCCAGAGGTCCACCTCCCCCAGCAAGTGGGGGCGCGTCCTTTGCACAGCTGGGGAGACGCCGTGCGTTCTCCCTCACCATCGGCCCCGCGCCTCTCCAGGCTTGGCGGGGGCCCCGGCGGCTCTTCAATCCGCACCCCCCGTGGGGGCGCGGTCTGCGTCGCGGCCCCCTCTGCCCCGGAGGCCTCCTTCTTCGACGGAGGGTCCCTGTGCAGCCAAGGGGGCTCAGCCCATGCCTCACGAGGAAGAGTAAGCGTAAAGGAAAAGGACAGGGCAAGGGAACTTACTCGTCCGTAGGGACCCACCGCCTCTTCTGCAGCTTCACGCCGGAGCGGCTGCCGCTGCCGCTGCCGCTCCCTCGGGGCTCGCTCGAGTTGGCTCCCGAGGCCTCGCGCGTGGGGCCTGCCGGGACCTCCTCCCGTGGCCTCGGCGCGGGCATCCTCCTCGCAAAGCGCGTCACCCTCCACGCCAAGGGTCACCTCTTCCTCCGGAGACACAACCGGGGAGGGCACGACCCAGAACCCCCCAAGGTGTCGTGAGGAGTGGAGGCGTCCCGTCCCGTCAAAACCGCCGCGCGTCGCTCCCTGGGCCCGGCAGTTCGATGAGCCCCGCATCGTTTCGCTCCTAACGGGCGGAACGTCCACGCCGCGGGCCCGAGGGCTACTATCGGCCAAGTGGGAACCAGGGCACCACGGCCCGTCTGCCGGTGGCCCGGGAGGCAACTCTTGGGGTGGCCCACGAGAGACGGCTCTGCCTTAGGCTCTCCAGAACAAGTCACCTCGTGAGAAGCCAGCCTCGCGAGGCCCCTTCACCGCCAGGCGGAACGCTGCAGAAATCAACAAGTGGCAAGTAGCGTCGTGAGGCCAGCCTCGCGATGGGCAGCCTCGTGAGGGGCCGCCTCGGGGGGCCACCCCACGAAGGAGGCTGCGCGGCACCAGTTGTGTGGCATGTGCCCACCACGTGGATGACGTCCTGCTGTCAGGATAAGGATGGCAGGACGCGACCAAGACCAGTTTCCTCTTTGGTGCAAGGGAGCAGCGGTGTCTGCCTCCCTCTAAAGCAAGTCTCAAAGCCTTCCGCTTTGGTGAGAGAAGACCAGGACAGCTCAGCGCGCCAGGGTGGAGGTCATCGCCGAGCCCACCAGCGCGTCAGGATAGCAACTTTAGCAGGCGAAGACCGCCTTTAGTCAGGATAAGCCTGGGCGCCTGTTCCCCTTTGAATTGCCGCCTTGTGGCCACCCTTTCCCGCTCATATTTTCGGGGAAGAGGACCAAGGCACTACAAAAGGGGCAGGGCCGCTTCCATGTAAGGGGATCGATTCATTCTCCCCCACACCTTGTGTACCTCGAGCCACAAGCTCTCCATTACAGAGCAATCCAACACAGGCAGGAGTAGGGTATTACACCGCACGGTGGCCCGAACCTGGGTAGCTCGCGCGTCCCCTTCGTGTCCGGTGAGAGCCAGTGAGCTCGTCGCGATTCCGCCGTAGTTGCCGTCGTGTCGTAGGTTGCCAAGCAAAGTCCCCCAGAGTTCGAATCCTAAGTTCTTGGAGAAGTTTCTTGGACGCAGATGCTAGACTCCGACATTTGGCGCGCCAGGTAGGGGGACTTGCCGTCTTCGCGCCTTCGACCTCGACGTCAGCATCGACATGGAAGACGATGGCGGACGATCTGGCAGCTGTCGTCTAAAGCGCCTCTTGAGCCTTTGATGACACCCCTCGGGCTCTCTTCCTCTCGTTTCCCTCTCGAAGCATCTTGATTTCCTAGGCACGAGCCGCCTGCGCGTCAAGGGGGGACCCTGAGCATCGCGCCTCAGGAACTCCTACCAGCCCTAAGAGCCCTACACCCTCTGGCCTTACTGAGCGCGCGCTCCAACATACCAGCGACAGTCGTAGCCCGCTCGAAGGCTGGGTCCCAGCGACGCAGGGCACAAGGGCAACGTAAAAAGGGAAGAAAGACTTCATGAGGAGACGAAAACACAGAAAATATTAAGTGCTTCAATCAAAAGTGCTAGGCAACATCTTCACGCCCCCACGAGGCCACGTCTACTCTATGACAGGAGACAAAAGGTAAAGGCTCAAGCGGACGAGCCACTGTCGGCGCCATCGTCGCCAGCGACGCCTCCGCCCTCGGCGGCCGCCACGGTGCGCTCCGGGTTCTCCAGGCGCTTGCGCTCCTTCGCCTGCTCGGTGGTGGTCGGTGCGACCTCGCGCTCTCGGATCTCTATGTCCAGTTCCCGGACCGCCACCATGCTCTCGCACCTGGCGAGGGCCTCCTCGTGAGGGGCGAGGTGGGCCTCGAGGGCCGCGGCGCGCTCAATGAAGGCCTTCTCTGCGGCCTCCGCCTCCTCAAGTCGTCGGGCAGCCTCTTCCGCATCTCGGGTCGCCCCATCAAGGAGCTCCTTGGTCTTCCGGGCGGCCTCCTCGCGCTCCTCCCGCACAACGCCGCCCCGCCGGCGGCCTAACTTGACGGCCATTTCCAGCTGCCACCAGCTCTCCGCGAGGCGCACCCGCTCCTGGTGGAGGTTCTTCTCGGCCATGAGGTCGGCCTCGAGGGTGACGAGCGCCGACCGGGCGTGGCACAGAGTCCCGTGCCGCAATAGAGTGTTGTGGCCTACGAGCGCCATGGCCCGGGACGCGTCCGGCTCCTCTTCCTCCTCCGTCCCCGCTGGCCGCGAGGACCCGGGGGCTGCAGCTCCACCAAGTCCAGCGATGTCTCCGCCGGCAGGGGCTTCACCCCCCGTCGGGTTCTGGGGGTTCTCCACAGCCTCCACCTCCGCCTACGACTCCGTCGCGCGCGGGGGGCTTGGCGCGGTCGCCTTCGACTCTTGGCGCACTGGCGAGCGCTCGGGACTCGCCGCTGCGCCTGCACCTGTCGCCCCAGCCGCCGCGGAGCCCTTCTAGGGGCTCGGCCTCGCGGCGTCCCCCATGGCGTCACCGCTTTCGATGACGGGCGCCTCCGGCACCTCTTCCTCCATGTGGATCTCCTCCAGAGGTCCACCTCCCCTAGCAAGTGAGGGCGCGTCCTTTGCACAGCTGGGGAGACGCCGTGCGCTCTCCCTCACCATCGGCCCCGCGCCTCTCCAGGCTTGGCGGGGGCCCCGGCGGCTCTTCAATCCGCACCCCCCGCGGGGGCGCGGTCTGTGTCGCGGCCCCCTCTGCCCCGGAGGCCTCCTTCTTCAACGGAGGGTCCCTGTGCAGCCAAGGGGGCTCAGCCCATGCCTCACGAGGAAGAGTAAGCGTAAAGAAAAAGGACAGGGCGAGGGAACTTACTCGTCCGTAGGGACTCACCGCCTCTTCTGCAGCTTCACGCCGGAGCGGCTGCCGCTACCGCTGCCGCTCCCTCGGGGCTCGCTCGAGTTGGCTCCCGAGGCCTCGCGCGTGGGGCCTGTCGGGACCTCCTCCCGTGGCCTCGGCGAGGGCATCCTCCTCGCGAAGCGCGTCACCCTCCACGCCAAGGGTCACCTCTACCTCCGGAGACACAACCGGGGAGGGCGCGACCCAGAACCCCCCAAGGTGTCGTGGGGAGTGGAGGCGTCCCGTCTCGTCAAAACCGCCGCGCGTCGCTCCCTGCGCCCGGCAGTTCAATGGGCCCCGCGTCATTTCGCTCCTAACGGGCGGAACGTGCACGCTGTGGGCCCGGGGGCTACTATCGGCCAAGTGGGAACCAGGGCACCACGGTCCGTCTGCCGGTGGCCCAGGAGGCAACTCTTGGGGTGGCCCACGAGAGACGGCTCTGCCTTAGGCTCTCCGGAACAAGTCACCTCGCGAGGAGCCAGCCTCGTGAGGCCCCTTCACCGCCAGGCGGAACGCTGCAGAAATCAACAAGTGGCAAGTAGCGTCGTGAGGCCAGCCTCGCGAGGGGCGACCTCGTGAGGGGCGGCCTCGCGAGGGGCAGCCTCGTGAGGGGCCGCCTCGGGGGGCCACCCCACGAAGGAGGCTACGCGGCACCAGTTGCGTGGCATGTGCCCACCACGTGGATGACGTCCTGCTGTCAGGATAAGGATGGCAGGACGCGACCAAGACCAGTTTCCTCTTTGGTGCAAGGGAGCAGCGGCGTCTGCCTCCCTCTAAAGCAAGTCCCAAAGCCTTCCGCTTTGGTGAGAGAAGACCAGGACAGCTCAGCGCGCCAGGGGGGAGGTCATCGCCGAGCCCACCAGCGCGTCAAGATAGCAACTTTAGCAGGCGAAGACCGCCTTTAGTCAGGATAAGCCTGGGCGCCTGTTCCCCTTTGAATTGCCGCCCTGTGGCCACCCTTTCCCGCTCATATTTTTGGGGAAGAGGACCAAGGCACTACAAAAGGGGCAAGGCCGCTTCCATGTAAGGGGATCGATTCATTCTCCCCCACACCTTGTGTATCTCGAGCCACAAGCTCTCCATTACAGCGCAATCCAACACAGGCAGGAGTAGGCTATTACACCGCACGATGGCCCGAACCTGGGTAGCTCGCGCGTGCCCTTCGTGTCCGGTGAGAGCCAGTGAGCTCGTCGCGATTCCGCCGTAGTTGCCGTCGTGTCGTAGGTTGCCAAGCAAAGTCTCCCAGAGTTCGAATCCTAAGTTCTTGGAGAAGTTTCTTGGACGCAGATCCTAGACTCCGACAGCGGCAAGCTGAGCAAGGCACGGATCCAACCGCTTGGACACCCCAACCATCCCCACTGGACGAAGGGGTAGTCACACAGCAGCCACCGACTGCCACCTGCAGCAGCGGCCTCCAGGCCCTAGATGAGGCCCCGCCACCTGCGGAGGCCAGATCCGGCCATGGCCCAGTCAGATCTCCCGACCACCATCCCGCATCGCACAACCCGACGGTGGTCAGGCAAGGACGCGACAGCCACAACAGCCAGCGTCCATCATGCACCAAAGCGAGACACCATGGAGAAGGCGGGATCCAGCCTAGAGGCTGCCGGCTAGCCGCGCCGGGACGGACCAGGACCCCACACGCCACGAGAGTAGAGGTGGCCAGGACGAGAAGACGTCGGCGATGCCACGCTCATGCCGCTGGTCGGAGCCACCGTCGCGCCAGATCCGGACCATGCTGGCCCACCTCACCACCATGCCCTCGCCGCGCACACACCACAACATGCAGCCTTCACACCACCGCCACGGACATTCGAAGTCGCGCCACGCCGAGCGTCGCGTTTCCACTCGGCTGCACCGTCTCGTGCCTCCGACCACCGCGGGAAGAGGAAGGGACGCCCCGTCGCCACTGACACCAACTGGCTTCACCCGGCAGCACACACCGGCGGCGGCTAGGTTTTCTCCCAGTCTTAATGTCTTCACTAAGCTGATTCTCGCCCACCCTCCAAGCTTGTGATGCTATATATCGTTGTTACGTCCTCAACCGCACGAAGGTCTTTTCCCTTTCGAGTTCTGCGTTTAGGAACGTATTCTAGGCTCGCCATCGTGCTCTAGGCGGCATTGGTTAACTCAAGGGTCAAGCTAATCAACTTGATCCTTCATAGATGCCATGCGGTAGGCTTGGGGCAAGGGTAAGGAGCTCTGCAGTGGCGGAGGACCCAGTAGGGCAAGGGTTGGCGGCCGCCCTACCTTGATTTGTCCAGTGCATGCAGTGTGCAAGGCGGCTCATCGGCGCGACGGCGTTGCCGGCAGCGAGTGAACAAAGCCCGCCCTACCTCAACTTCTGCCCGTCCTCCGCCACTAGAGCTCTGGCTCTCTCTTCTCCAGCAGGTGCATGGACAGCCCCTTGCCCAGCCCCTGTGCAAGCTTTTGGTAAGTTCTTGGCAGACAAGCGCCGCCCTTCAGCCTGCATGTCTGCCCTGTCTCCTGTGTACTCCCAGGGGTGGCATGTGTCGACCAAAGTGATTATTGGAAATGGCAAGTGCACAATAATTTGATCGGGTCAATGGTTGACCTCTCCCTTGAGCTGGAAAACAAATTTGCCTGCCATTAGACAGAGTCCGATGCGTATTCCACCAAATCCGCTTACTAGGTCTTCTTCCTGAGGAAGATAGAAGCGAGAAAGATAGAAGCGCCTATGTAGCTGCAAAACTAGCGGGTGATGATTTTGTGGACTGGTGGCAACAAGCGTGCCACAGCTAGGAAGGACACATCCTCGATCACCATGTTGGTGGCATGGTGCGTCCGGAAGCATGGTAACGTGGTCATCTTCGACAACACTCAGCTCAGAATAGCCCGCCTCCTTGACACTATCAAAGCAGAGACTAGGCAATGGGCAACGGCAGGTGCGAGGGGTCTTGCGGAGTTGCTACCGTTGGGGGCGGTACCTACCGTTTATTGGTGGAGTGTTGTAATTAGGGGTGTCGCCCATCTTTGGGTCCCAGGGTTATTGAAGCAGCACAAGGTTGTGGAGGAACAATTCCATCTTGCTGCTACAAAGTGTACAACACTAGTGTTGAAAGAACTATTTCAACGTGCTGCGCCAGATATCACTCTAGAGGCGAAAATAGGCCCACATGGCAGCAGGAATTCAATCCAAAACTCCTAAAGCACAAGATCTAGTCCAAGATCTTAGATAAGAACACCAAGTTCTATTATGGGTACATAGGCTGAGTTACAAACTAGAGGTGCAGACCTCTATTTACAGGGCTTTGGGAAGCCATCACACCTCAACTTCTACTTATAGCTAGAAGACTCTAGAAAACATTATTAAGGTTCAGCTTCTACTCATAGCTAGAAGACTTTAGAAACATTATCTATAGGATAAGAAAGCAAATGCAACCTATGAATTAAGGACTGTGTAGAATAACTCGAAACAAATTTGACTTCTGATTTCTGTATTATTCCTCATCACCCATGACGCCACCTCGTGTCTCGGGCCTTCCTTCCCAGCGACGGTGTGCCTCGGTGCATCCACTCACCAACAACACGTATGGTACCCCCTTCTCCAGCCCAACCACCACCACCTCCAGCCATCTCCTTACTCGCCGCAGCCACCCGCTAGCATCAACCTAGGCCACTTTGCACCCTTACCATACAGCCCGATCGCCACCCACCCGCCTACCAGCAGCAGCAACCACAAATCACTACCCCCTTTGTCGTCTTCACAACCCCACCTGCCAACCAATTTCACACGCCGTTATGACCGCACCCCCTTCGCAACCCATCTATGGATCCACTCTGCCCATCACCTCCCTTCACCCCCTGACTAACCATCACCACAGCTCAGGTTACGGTTCCATCGTGCCCCGCTTCCACAAGCTCGACTTCTCAACATGTGATGGCTTGGTTGGCCCTCTCGGTTGCCTCAATAGGTACAAGCAATTTTTTCGTGGGCTGCACACGGACAAGGCTGACAAGGTCTGGACGGCAGCCTACCACCTCACCGATGACACTCAATTCTGGTACTTACAGCTTGAGCGCAACTTCGGCATGCTGACATGGTAGTGGTTCAACTTGGGCAGTTCACGCATCTGCCGTTCACTTCCTCGGTTGCTGACTACAGCAGCAGATTTATAGCCCTCATGTGCCACAACAATGAGCCGTTAACACTGTCCCAGTTTCTCTGCATAGCAAGGCTGCTCGAGGATCTTCATGTTGACGTTGAGCTTCAACGATCGTCTGACCTCATGAGCAGCGGCATTTCCTTCCAACGACGTCTGGACACCAGCCTCATATGGTCAGCACAACTCCGGCACCTTCCGCGACAGCACCACTAGCAACTGTTCTGCCGTCAACCACTCCAGCGCCAACCCCACCACAGCACGTTCATCACCTCAACCCACCGTTGGGGCCTTTGCTTCAACTACGACGAGATTTATGTCTGGGGTCACCGGTGCGCGCGACTCTTCTTCATCGATGCTGGCGACTTCGACCAGGACAGGTCCACAACTGCTAGCACCAAAGATCCATGGGAGTCAATTGAACAGTTACAGCTTGCAGAAGCTGTTTTCGAGAAGGGGAGAGATGTTATGTGGGCCAACCCATCAAACCTGGAGTCTTATGGCTTCAGAGTCCTAGTTGATTAAGTAAGTTTATTAGGAAAGGGTCCAGCCAGTTTAGAGATCGTATTAGAGTTTGAATAGACTTACCGGCTTGTCGGTCAAGTCTTGTCTACTATATATAGGAGCCGACCCCTCTCAATAAAGCAGAGAAGAATATTGTCGTTTACTTTTATCTACTTTACAGTAATTAGGGTTATGTCAATAGTAGATCCTATCAGTAGCTTAGAAAAGATTTTTGTCATTTTGTCATGCTCTTTTTCTTTTGTTGGTGTTTTATTTGTTTTCACCCTTTGTGTTGTTGTGCACTTTTGTGCCTTCTCGGTGTTTTTTAATTTAAAATGAAATGGATAATGGTGCATTCTCAATATAAAAAATTTAATGACGTCCAGTTCAGCGGTTCTTTTTACAGATTTACGAGATCAATACTACTCCCTCCGTTTCTAAACATAAGTCTTTTTAGAGATTTCAATATGGACTACATACAGATGTATATAGACATATTTAGAGTGTAGATTCACTCATTTTGCTCCGTATGTAGTCCATATTGGAATCTCTAAAAAGACTTATATTTAGGAACGGAGGGAGTACTATTTTTGTAGATGGCCATTTCTTAGTATGTGCTCCATTTCTACTTTCTATAATAAAAAGGGCAGCCCGGTGCATGTAGCTCCCACTTGCGCAGGGTCCGACCACTTTGGGTCTATAGTACGCAGCCTTTCCCTACATTTCTGCAAGAGACTGTTTCCAGGACTCGAACCCGTGACCTCATGGTCACAAGGCAACAGCTTTACTGCTGCGCCAAGGCTCCCCTTCTCTACTTTCTATAGTAGACTAGTATTAATATTTTTAACTTCAACTCTTAGGACAGATGTCGTTATTTTTTAAACTTAGGACTGCTATAGATATTAGTATTCTACTATAAAATATTCCAAGTAAAAAGCTAGAATGGATTTTTTTTTTTAATTCACCTTCATGACACACAATAGAAGTTTGACAAGTGGCTGGTGGAGCTAGCATATCCAAGATAACAACATTTGCGCCATTTGAATTGCATCCAGCTGCAGTAAGAACAGATCCACTTGCATCCACATATGTAACATCCCTGTCATCAATAAAAAAAATAAGATACAGCATAACTGTATCAAGTCGTTGCAAGTAGTTACATGAACAAGTTCAGTCCACATACGAAGCATGGCTGTTAAAGCACAAGGATGACTCTGTAGGATGGACATTGCTTCTTCCACCCACCTCAACTTGCCATGTACAAATTGTACCATCTAATGCAGCAGTTGCAAACCGCTGCCCGTAATAATCAAATTGAACAGCCGATATGGAAGCAAGTGCATAAGGTGGTGGAATATTAGCAGCAGGGAGAACACCATATGTAGCTCTTGCACTATCTTTACCAAACTGTAACAGCCAAAGCATGAAAGTTATCAGTGGATAATTAAACACGGGACCACATCTAGTTCAAACCACTACAGGCAATGATATGATAACCCTTTCGATCGACCCAGCAAAATAGTGAAATATCTAGCTATTCAGCAAAGTCAACCATTTTGTTTCTTTATCCTCATGTTTGAAAACAAAATTATATTTATTGAGCGAGATCTCTTTATGTATAATATAAGGGTGGGTATACATTAAAGAATCTGAAAATTTATATAGCAAAATAGCAGACAAAGTGCGTAGTGGGCACAATCTCCAAAGGTACAGTGCTTATAATGTACTCCCTCCGATCCAAAAAAAGTGTCGTGGTTTTAGTTTAAATTTGAACTAAAACCACGACACTTTTTTTGGATCGGAGGTAGTAGTAAATATATGTTTTTACATTCTACAGAAAGTCTACATAGAAAATTCTCCATTTGTACCCTCCCATTTTGCCTTATAAAATATTTGTTCCTTCGTGGACAACTAAAAACTTTCCTCTAATCAAGATATAATCAAGATATGGGAGTGGGAGGGGGGAGTGCTTTTTGAACTACGGAAAGTAGATTTAACCGAAAATGGCAAAGAGTCGTATTTATAATAAGATTTTGTTTTAAAATGTTCCAGACATACATTTCTCGATTTAAATTACTGCAAGATGTACTAACTACAAATCTAGATAACATCAAATGCCAGGCAGTCTATACAAAACCCTTATCGAAATAACTGACGTGGTTTTAGTTCAAAATTTGAACAAAAACCACGTCAGTTATTTCCGAACGGAGGGAATACATGTTATGTCTCCAAGATAATATAAATTCTTTTTTTTTCTCAAACACGCAGGAGAGCTACGCATTATTATATTTATATTAAGAAAAAGGAGTCTAAGAAGACTTATAAAGCCCGTTAGGGCAGGGACAAAAGATCACCAAGAAAGATAAAACTATGAGCACAACCCATAACAGAACTCTGGCCAAGAAAGATAAAACTCATCCCTAATGTTCTGTATAATCGAAATAAGGCTAATTAGGGCGCCCTCAAAAACACATTCATTCCTATGCTTCCCTATCCACCAAGCTACCAACACAACCGAAGTGCCAAAACCCCTGCGGTATTGTCTATCAACTTGCTTGTTGCTTGGCGCCACCAAACAGTAAAAACAAGATCATTTGGCCCTCGTGTACGCTGTTGCAGAGCAACCAAGGACAACACAGAGAACCATACTTCTCTTGAGAACACACACGCAGTGAGCAGATGTTGTATGGTTTTCCTCCTGATCACAGAGCGCATTTTTCCGGGTGGTCAAGACCACGGCGAGTCAAAAAATCAGCAGTCCAGAAACGATTTAGTGAGGCCAACCAAATAAAGAATCTGCAGCGAGTGGAGCCCAAGTTTTCAAAATTTCCATCCATGGCTCAAAATCAGCATCCCCTAAGAGGAAACGATAGGCTGATTTGGTCGTGAGCTTTCCCGAAGATGGCGGCCAAATATGCTGATCCTCCACCCCACAAGTGAGATTAACATCAGATAAGATTTCCCATAACTGAAGATATTCCAACGACGCCTCCGACAGACCACCCCTAATGTCATGGATCCTAGTAGCATCAGTTAGTGCTTCATGTACTGTTCTTCTACTTATCACTATAATGTGGTGCAAGATCTGACAGGGATTGCCAATGCAACCATGTGTCACACCAAAAGAGTGTTATGCTGCTATCACCAACAACAGAAATGACCAAGATGGAGAACATTGCAACCGAATTAGGATGTACTTGAAGTTCAAGATCAGCCCATGGACGATCGGGTTGTCTTTTTAAGCCATAGCCACCTCATTTTCAGTGCTCATCCAAGCACCTCCAAATCAAGACTCCACAACCCTCCAAGATAATATAGATTCTGAATGGACATTTGTAGTTGTGTTAGCTATTTAATTTCATGATCCTTAGCCCATAAGATTTACATCATATAAAGAAAAAAGAGAAATATAAAATCGCTGATTACGTGTGGACAAATGACTAGAAGAATGAAAAAAGGGAGAACAACTAACTGCCATGCCCATAAAACCAAGCATCCATAGACCCACACTGACAAGTAATAACCAATCAAGCGTGGCGTAATTGACAATTTCCCGTAATACTTACCTCCCATAAATACACATATGTATTGCTTGACCCCACTAGCAACAATGGCAAAGAGGGATGGCGTGATAGTGCTCTTGAATGGATATTCTCAAGGGTTGCTGGAGGATCAACAAAATCCTCAAATTCGTCGGGTTCGCCCCACCCAAACCCTGATGCCCCAATACCAGCATAACCTGGAATTCCAAATGCTCCACCCCCAGTTAAGTCTCTTCCAGGTTTCGCCAAAGAACCTACACCAATATTTGCCCCATCTGAACCAAGATGAGATCCTCTTCTTCTGCCAGGACCAACACTAGGTGAAATAAGAGTTGCAGCAGGTGTAGTTTCAGAACAAGCCCAACCATCTGATGGCCACTCAGATCCTGACCAAATATACTCTGCTGATTTCTTGTCCTGTTGATTGTCATACCAATTGAAAAAAACAAGACCCTGAAAAATGGATGACCTTAGTCAAACAAAAATGATGCGGCAGCGCAACTACACATAAGGAGACAAAAAGTCCACATACAACATTACAAACAATAATGTCGAACATCTTGGGACCAGTTGTTACTTGCAGCACAGCACTTACAATGGGTTTGAAGATATACATTTAGTTCAAAAAATATTAGAAAAATAATACAAGAACCAAAATATTATTTTATAACAATACATCATATCGGGGAGGCAAATAAGGTCAGCAATCATAGCATCATGACTAAGGAATGAGAAAAAGGTTGAGCAATTCCTCATAATTTGAAAAGAGGGGTTGTAAAGGGTAATTAGCAATGTGTAATTAAGGGACCAAATGTGCAACGCAATTGTTATATATTCAACTTAATTTGTGTGTCATCTGATTATATGGGATGGCTAAGATGGTTTGTGTCAAACCTGACTCATATTTTTTATTGGTATAAGAATATAGATATTAAAGAGTACTCATTAATTGCAGTCTAAGGAGATCATAGAGATAAAAGCATCATCAAGAACATGTTTTCTGCATCATCTGTAAAAAATCCTAGTCCTCATCCACAAAATGAAAGAAACACCTGCCGGTTTGGCTCATTCAGTTCAAAGCACAAAAGCTAGGCATGGCCTGTTTTGATTATGTTGCAATATTATCATGTTTGACAATTCAACATAAAGAAAGAAATTACAATATTCACACATAATTAGGAAAATACTCCCTCCGTTCCAAATTAATAGAAGTTCTAGTTTTGTCTTAAGTCGAGCTTCTTTAAGTTTGACCAAGTCTTTAGAAAAATTTAGTAACATCTAGAAAACCAAATTAGTCTCATGAGATTCTTAAAAAAATGTATGTTCACACTATATGTATTTGGTGTTGTATAGATCTAGCATTTTTATATAGAGTTGCTCAAACTTTAACAAGTTTAACTTAGGACAACAAACCTAGAACTTCAACTAATTTGGAACAGATGGAGTAGTGAATGGTTCAAAAACAATACCTTTCGGTTGGTAGCAATAGCAGCATTTTGCTCATTGGTTGAGTTGAGACATATTGCCTGCACCATTGCAAGAGATTAAAATGCAGTGCACGAAAGGAAGCAAAGAATGAGTCATCTCAAGGAAAAAAAAAGTCATTAGGCTTGACAGTGAATACCTCAAGAAGTTCCCCATTTCTCCGTAGAAGTTCCTTTGGGCTTTGAAAGCCTTTTTCTACGATCAGGCATTTTCTTTTAGGTTCAAGAGAGGTTTCCACATCAGAAGAAGCCTTGTCAACAAATCCACGCCCTTTCTCATTGTCCTTGGAGCTAACACTGCTTTTATTTTCTCCTCCATTACTTTGAGTAGAATCGTTTTCACACTTGACTTTTGTACTTTCAACCATATTCTTCCAAGATCTACTGAGCTTTGTGTTGTTTAACGGAAAGCAATTCACATCTTCATTCACAAATGCTGCACAGATATCCACGGGGTTAGCAGATATTTCCCATAAAACATGAAACAACACCTCCATGTTCTCAGTGTTTGTGCCCTGAACTATATATGCGAGCTGATCGCGGCTAATCTTGTTGGACCTTGGCTGAGACGACATATATTCTAACCAGAAAAGCACACTCGGATGTAAATTACTTGATAATTTCTCTCTGAAAAATGATGCATGAAGTCTTACTAATGAAGATGACACAAATTGCAGGGAATCAATAACAAACTTTGCAGCAACTGAAGAGGCAAGACCCTTAAATTCCTTCACGTCACTTGTACAAGCTTCAAGTTCAAGTTTCTCGTTTCCAATGAACTCTTTTAAGTGATGTTTCATAAAGGATGACAATCCAATCCACAAGGAAGCACCTATCAAATGCCACTTTTCATCAACTGAAAGACTTGAATCCTCACTTCCTCCTGGTTGTCTCTTGTCCAATGAACCATTGGGCATTACCGCCTCTGTGTTAATTGATATACCATGACTTTTATGGTGCGCAGCTTGCATCAATCGGTCTAATAATACTTGAAATGACTCATCATTCGCAGAAGCACCTAACACTGGATTGCTCATGATAAGTAATGCCTTTATGTCATGGCATAGCCAAGAAACAGAAAAGCCTATGTTGTAATCAAGGAGATCAATAACAGTAGATATGGCTGATGTCTTGTCCAATGCAGAAGTTCTACTGAGGTCATGTTTCAGGAGTAGCCTGCTAGTACTCAGATAATGTGATAAAGTTGCTATAATGTATTTCATGTTCTCCCTAGGTGTGCATGCAGTAATATTGGTGAGGTCTGTATTAAGAACAGAACAGATGAAGCAGCAGGAGACAACATATCGAGTAAGAAATTTAAAACTCTCCTTGCATGACACCAACAACAGATAGTCAATCGAACGGGAAGCGCAACCTTCAAGACAATGACTATTAGTTCCACCATCTGGTGATCTACAAACTGATAGCAGAACATATGCAAGAAATAATAAACCATCATGGCAACAGGAGGTAAGGATCTGCAATGTAACAGAAGCGGAATTTAGGATGGTTTGTACGAAAGGCTCTGTAAAAATAATAAAGTAAAAGAAGCTGCTATCTCCTGATGTTACCTTCTCAGCTATATCATAAAACTGAAGTGAGAACCTTTTATCAAATATTGATATTGCAGCACTAACATCACGTGTAAGTTCCTCGATGCCATGGCTGTTGTGCTCTTCAAGGACCTTATCTTTAGCTAATGGTAGACCGCAATGTGCACAGAGAAAGTGATTTCTCAGCATGCGTGACAAATAATTTGAAGCCATGGTTACTTTGAGTTCTGATTCAACATCATTAACGACAGATGATGAAAGCCAATTGAAAGAAGCATTGAAAGGGTTTAGTATTCCATGAAGAATCTTGTCATCTGCACCATGTTGTGAGCTGGTACCGTCCTTCTCAACTATGCTCGATTTACAAGATAGGCATTCAAGTGCTTCAAGCTAATGAGCAAAAAAAAGAGAGCAAGATTAAGGGTAATGCAAAAAAGCAGCAAGAACAGCTCAGCTGCTAAGAGATTATACTTACAGGTAGTCCACATCTGTTTAAGGCACATGCAGCCAGTGCAAATGAAAGCTTAGATAATTTTGCAGATAGAGCTTCACCAGCACAGTTTCTGAAACTATTTTTCGTTGATAGGATTGCACAATACTGACCCAATTCTGGGTCTGCAAACACATTCTGACCACCATGAGTGTCGGATTCATCAAACAGTAACTTGGGATGGCAGCCAAATAATTTACTGACAGACTGGGAGTAGTTCCCTAGCATCCACTGAAGATTTAAATGAAATTTAGTTAAGAAGCTTAAGGGTCCATTCTGAACTCGTCATAAACTATTTTGATTTTCAAAATAGAAAAGGGAAAAGAAAAAGGCAGACATATAACATACTTCAAGCAGGCTTGAAAGCCAGTGGTCTCCTTTCTCAACTGCATCAGGGAGCAGCACATTTGAAATGAGGTTACGCTCCAAGGGCCCTCCAGATCCCTCAACAAGCCGACAAATTACCATAGCAAGCTGTTCATCTTGAAGGTTCTTCGCACAAACATTGATGGCAGAGGAAGTATCACCTCCAAGCAGGAAAAATGCTATAGCAAGCTCCCATTGATGCCTTCCCAGTAGTACATAAGCATTTTTAAGAGCAGCGGCTTTGTTTTTTTCTTCCTAGATAGATTTATCAGAATAAGTACGATGTAGTGATATAATTCACTTCGCAACACAAAGCATTACTGTAAAATGCATGAAATTCCTTCTGGCCGTGTTTGGTGCGCATTTCTCTTAAAAATATGGCACTGCCAGTATAGTGATACAGATATGAAGTGTGGCAAAAACTGATCATTTGAGATGTCAGGACTAGCAACTACTCCATCAGTCCCAAAATTCAAGGCGTATTTTGATTCGTTACCCAAATTTGAACTATTGAACTAAAACCACGACAAGAATTATGGAACGGAGGGAGTACTTTGTTATATGTGGTTTATGTGACACGAAATTGACACCACTAGAATTGTATTAAAATACTTATGATGTGATTTTGAATCTCATAAACCATATATTAATAGAGTAATCATTGATCAAAACCTTATGATACTGAATCAACATACGCCTTACATGTTGGAGTATTAGTTTCTGAAAGACTTCAGTATGTGCAAGTTCACATTTGCAACTATTGTATTAATAGGCATGACCGCATAGTTGAAGCTGTCAATAGATTGAACCATACTACACACTGGTGTACCTGGAAGTTCCTGCAGAGAAACTCATACAGACGTTTATCCTTCTCATTTCTGCTGACCTTGAAAAGACCAACTAATACTTTTATTCTGTTTAATGCTATATAGAGCAGAGCACAATCCTTGGGATCCTTGCTTTTAAGATACTGCAACCTTGCCAACTTCTCCATCTACAATTTCAGACATATCACATTACCTAATAAGCACAGGTGATTATCCAGATAACTGCAAATGTAAACAATGTTCATTATGGTGTCCATACATATGGCAGGAAAAAAATAGACAGAAGATCCGTTAATACTTCATACCTAGAATCTGGACGCAGAACACTACAACAATGACAATGTTACAGCAGTAGAGAACATCAGCCATCAAATGTGCCACATTTGATGCCTTGGTCAAAAAGAATATCGGGTTTAAATATAAACCGCAAAACTGAATATATTCTTTTGAAAAAACATAGGGAATCATCTTGTGTAGGATACTACTATTGGTCAAAAGAAGAATCTATGTTAACTAGTCTCAAACTTTGTAACTGCAATCAGTTCTAGCTGAGCGGTGCTTTGCTACTAACATGCTGCCCTCGAAAGTCAAGTTGTCATCGTCCTGGGATCAACTGTTTGATGCTCTCGGTTGAGCTCCTTCCAAGCATGTGTGACCCTTTCATGTGGTCGTGATCAGCCTGGAACCTGAGCTCGGCTCCTAAGCCACGCTTGGTTGAGCTTCTTTGCGACCCGCATCATATTCCGTTCTTGTTAGAATTTTTTTATTATGAAAAATTAAGTTATTTATATTTAGTATTCATTTTATTTGGATTGTTTCTATTTAAATCCAAACTGTTTGTTTTGTTGACAGAGGATTTTTAGGGATGTGAGAGGGAGATACACTACAAACTGGTAAACAGAACTTTCAGTGATTGACAGAATGATACCGTAACTACATCCTATCATTGCCGTGTTAGTCAACTGTGACTTTTGCTGTTAGCGAAACTTATGAGAACCTAAATACTAGTTCTGAAATATCTGATTGCTGAGAAAGATATTTCCATACCCTGGTCCTTAGCTGGGACACATTGGTATACCATAATCCCATACCAAGGTTTTGCATCTCTAACCAAGTCGATTCTGCAGGAAGAACAGAATCAAGTAGATCATCCTGACAATCAGATTGGAAGGCCCATGCAATGGAAGCAGAATCAACATGGCATCCTTCAGCACTAGATGAATCTCCAGATCTCCTAAGCACATATAGGCGTTGGAACTGCACGGCAATCCAGAACCTTAAGAGAAATGCAATCATCAATTAACATGACTTCTCAACAACAACAAAAGCGAAAAAATGGTAGCGGCAGTTTTTTTGTCTAACTTTTGACAATCCCTAGATTGTAGTAAATAGAAAAATATACCAACACAATTTTACAAGCTAGGAGTTATCTTACCTTCGCCCTGCTTCATCAAGGGTTTTATAGGGAGAAGCACGGTTCTGATTAGTAATTTCGCCCAAAAGATCAGAAACTGCATGTATCTGTATTTTTTCAGTGTCACTTATTGCAAACATGCCAAAGTTCTTATCAAGGAGCTGACTTATCTCTGACCTTTCAGATGCACTAGTGGTGGTATTGATAGCTAAATTACTCGTCATGTAAGAAAATGAATTTGATGGTGACAGCAAGTTGAAGGCTGTGCTACTTCCATTGTCACCCCACAGTAACCCTTTGCTAGAAATATCGCTTGACGGTGTATCCGTAAAGTACTGCGACAAAGGAAGTTCAGGGATATTATGGCATGATTTACTGCATGAACTGCAGTCCAACAAAGTGTTTAATGTTGTACTTGCTTTCATGGATTCAGCAAGATGCTGCAGAATGCCATCTGCACGTTTCCATTCACCTGTGCACAAACAACAATAAAGAGTTAATTCCATTGGCTAATTTTCATAAAATTAACAAGATGCTGTGGTTCAATTGAAAAATAAAATTCTGAAAGTTTACTGAAAATACTGTGAACAGAAATCAGGAATGAACGTGGACTTCTACCAGGGCAAATCATTAGGGCATCTCCAACGCGGATCACCAAATCGCCCGCAAATGTCCGGACCGGACTGTCCGGACATTTTTTGCCATCCAACGGCGGTCACCAAAAATGTCTGGACCGGTCCGGATGTCCGAAATCCCGCAGACCGGCACCAAACGAAGGGGAGACTTGCGGGAATCCGGACATCCGCCATGTCGGACTCTGACATGCCCGACCCACCCAAAACCAAGGCAAAGCCCACGCATTTGGGCATTCCCAGTTTCCTACCACTGTTTCACAAAAGCCCGCCCTTTCCCACTGCCTCCGCCCTGATCTAAGCCTCCCTCCCCACCGTTCGGTCGTCCGCCGCCGGAGGAGGAGTTGACGGAGACGATAGACGTCTCGCCGGAGCCGGAGGATCTGAGAGTGGTGGCCGCCCGCAAGGCCGCTCCCGCGGAACGCAACGCCCGCTGCCACAAGGCGAAGAAGAAGAAGGCCGATCAGGGCAGACCTCTCCAGCAAAGCGTGCCACTAGGTTGGTGCCGCCCGGGTGAAAGCACATTTGCTCCCTTGGTGGTTTTGGTAATTCATAACAACATATATCTCATTGAACTAATGTCCATTCAAGTTAAAGATTTTAGGATGTTCAATGATTGGCATGGCATGGACTAGAGATGTGGACCCCTCAAAATGCTAAGGACAAGGATTGGCAAAAGATCAAGACTCTACATTTTTGGTTTAGTGATCCAAGATCACATTGAGTCCATAGGAAAGCCAATACTATTAAAAGGGGATGAGGTGTTGCTTAATGGTCTTTTTGCTCAAGTGCTTAGTGACAGTACTCCTAAACCCTCAACCACCTTCTCTATCCAAATATGTCCAAAACCTACATTCCAACTCGGCCCCACCGAAATTTTCTATCCGGAGCCACCGAGTTCATCTGGACCTAGCCACTGCCAAAACCCTAACAAATCGGATCCACCGATATGGATCTCGGTCTCACCGAGATGGCCTTGCCAACTCTCTGTAATCGTTTGCACTTCGGTCCCACCGAGTTTTGCAAATCGGTCTCACCGAGATGGCTTGCCAACTCTCTGTTGTCTTATTGCTTCACTTCGGTCCTACCGAGTTGATGCAATCGGTGCCACCGAGACGAGGTTTGCCCTAGCCATTGCACTTCGGTCCATCCGAGATGTTCCAATCGGTCCCACCGAGATTCCTAACGTTCATATCTTTTACACAGTTCGGTGCCACCGAGTTGGGTCAAAAGTGTGTAACGGTTGGATTTTGTGTGGAGGCTATATATACCCCTCCACCACTTCCTTCTCAGTAAGGAGAGCCATCAGAACGTGCCTACACTTCCACCATACATTTTCTGAGAGAGAACCACCTACTCATGTGTTGAGATCAAGTCATTCCAATCCAACCATTTGAACCTTGATTTCTAGCCTTTCCCAAGTTGCTTTCCACTCAAATCCTTCTTCCACCATAGCCAAATCTGTGAGGAGTTGTTTGAGTGTTGGGAAGACTATCATTTGAAGCACAAGAGCAAGGAGTTCATCAACAACACACCGTCTATTACCTTTTGGAGTGGTGTCTCCTAGATTGGTTAGGTGTCACTTGGGAGCCTCCGACATGATGTGGAGTTGAACCAAGGAGTTTGTAAGGGCAAGGAGATCGCCTACTTCGTGAAGATCTACCCGAGTGAGGCTAGTCCTTCGTGGACGTAAGCCATGGTGGAATAGACAAGGTTGCTTCTTCGTGGACCCTTTGTGGGTGGAGCCCTCCGTGGACTCGCGCAGCCGTTACCCTCCGTGGGTTGAAGTCTCCATCAACGTGGACGTACGATAGCACCACCTATCGGAACCACGCCAAAAACCACCGTGTCTTCATTGCGTTTGAAATCTCCAATCCCCTCCTTTACTTACATATGCAATTGCTTACTTTCCGCTGCTACACTCTTAGAATTGCATGTGTAGGGTGATGCTTGACTTGTGTTCTTGCTAAAATCTGCCTACAACTAAAATTGGGAAAAGGTTAGGTTTTTATTTGGTCAAATAGTCTAATCACCCCCCCTCTAGACATACTTTCGATCCTACACCGGGCAATCGCCGCCCTAGCCATCCCAGCTGAATCCGCCCTACTACTACGCCTCCCAACATCTCGGTCCGGCCGACACGCAGCAATCGCCGCACCAATCCGCGTCTTCCTTCACTTCCAGCCATCGAGTCCCGTTCACCATCGACCTCAACACCGACTACGCCTTCATGGAGTCGCAGTCATCGAGGCTTGTCCGGTTGCAGACGCCGGCTGTGGAGCGCTCGTCCGTCGGTGCCCGGTCACTGTTTGGCAGAATGTCCCAACAAAGCGTGACCGCGGCAAATGAGGAGATGATGAACATGATCCACGACGGAGGCGGCTACGAAGACGAACAAGTGGAGGACTCCCAGCCGGACACCCAGCAGACGTGCACCCAACAATCGGACATCCAGTAGATGGGCACGCAGCAGCCGGACATGGATCCGGACAACCACTGGCCGCCGGGTGCCAACCCAAAGAAGAAGAGGGGCTAAATTTCTCTCCAAAGGAGAATGAATTGTTGTGTGAGGCGTGGTTGGCCACTAGTCTCGATGCGTTTCAGGGCACAGAGCAAAGGGGCATGGCGTTTTTGGCAAAGCATGCATAATTGGTTTCCCGAGCAAAAAGCACTACGATCCCTACCGTACGGACTGATCCATAAGCACAATCCGAAGTCACTCAACCATCGATTGTAAAACATTCAAGAGGTCGTCAACAAGTTTTGCGGCTTCTACAAACAAGTGCAAAAAACGGTGGCCAAGTGGCGCGGCAATCCAAGATCTCGTAAGTTTTGTGGCTTGTTGCTCTATGTGTTGGTCATTTCATTGATTTGCTCAATGTTGCAATTTGTTGACCATCCATTGTCTTCCTTTAACTCCGCCTATGTTGTCTCAACATAGCCGGTCCCAAGCCCGGGTAAAGGAGGAGGGTTGTGATAGGCTTGGTGAGCCAACATAAAAACTCAGCCACTCTTATGGAGATGAAACCCAAAAGAGATCCTATGGGTTTCACCTCTAGCCTACCCCAACTTGTTTGGGACTAAAGGCTTTGTTGTTGTTGTTGTTGTTGTTGTTGTTGTTGTTGCCATTGTCTTCCTTTGCTAGCTCATACGTGCTAGCACATTATACCACAAGATGGAGAAGAAACACTTCATCTATATGCATTGTTGGTTGGAGGGATGCAAATTTGGAACCTATAGGGCACCCTCCGACCCTTCTTAGTTCAACCAAATGAACTAAAATTTCAAAAGTGATGTGAATTCTGAAAATTTAGTTCATTTAGTTGAACTAAGGAGGGTAGGAGGGCACCCTCAAGGTTCAAAATATGTATAACTAGTTGGTTGAAGTTGAATGGGCAAAGCAAGCGGATCACCTACATTCCCAATTCCGTCAAGACCGCCATGGTCGATGAAGATGAAGGTGGTGACCCAGCTGTTCCAACACAAGAAGGGCTTGCTCCGACCAAGAAGGTAATTAGGAACCCGGGAGGAAATGGGAGGAGGAGAAGGAGAAGCGAGAAGGCATGGCGGCCAAGATGACGGAGAAGTTCAAGGACATCATGACGAAGGAGGAGGCAAGTGTCGCGCGCAATGAGGTGAAGGAGGGAAAGAAGGCGGAGAGGTTTGGCATCTTCATGGACATGCAAGAAAAGAAACTCAAAATCCAAGAGAAGAAGCTTGAGATCAAGGCCGCTTCGGAGGACTCCAAAATGTGTTTTGTGAAGACGTCAGACTTGGATCCCAATGCGGCAAAGATTTTCCAAGCCTACCGTGCAAGCATATTGCAACGCTTTGCGCAAACTGAGGAGGCCGGACCAGCCGAAGAGTGAGGTCTTTGCCACAGACAGTCAAACTCGGAGCCCAAGAAGGAGGTCTTTGGCACGGACAGCTGGAATGGCAACTTTTGGGATCGATTCGATGTAAATAACTTATTGAACATCCAATGCTTTTTGGTTGTGATTGCATATGTTTGCAACTATTAAACGTATGCTTAAATTGCTATTGATCTAGATATGCATGTCAAATGGGGTAGGCCGGAAGAGGGGCGGACATTTGGTTCCTACGGTTGGATGGCCGCCGGACCAGGGGCGGACATTTGGTGCCTACGGTTGGATGGCCGCCAGCCCTAAAACTGTGCGTGGACATTTGGTGATGTCCATTTTGGTGATCCGTGTTGGAGTTGCCCTTAAGACGGAAAATGCAATTGGTTAGCGGTTACAACATAAGTAATTGTGCTTGTCATTGTAGAACTTAGCAACATAGTGACAACCCCAATTTGAAGAAGGCATAGGCGCATAGCTCAAAGAAAGGCAAACCAACTTGACCCCTTAAAATTGAAATTAAAATGTCAAAATTAAATCTAGCAAGATCTAATTTGCATTGAGATACTACCTCCGTCTCATATAAGACGTTTTTGTAGGCTAAACTAACCTACAAAAACGTCTTACATTTTGAGTCGGAGGTAGTACTTAATAAAAAATTCTCAAAGTCTACAATAAAGAAACAGAAATTCACCCAAGTCGTGTTACGCACTTATACAAACAGCAGTTCCGCCGTAAAAGGCACCATTTTATTACAATATCAAAAATGCAACTACAATAGGTTTGCAGATGGAAGGGTTCAAAAGACTGTTATGCAGACATTTCAGGGAACCAACTATTCTCACCAAGGTCGTTTTGGCAAACCAGAGTGGACCAGTTTTTAACTGAATGGTTTTCTAACCCTGGGTGGAATTGATGCAAGTGATAGTTGGCCAAGTTTATGATACTGTTTCAAATATCGGCCGACATTTAAGTTAACTGCTACTCGGCACCTGACCGAATCGAATACCCCCTATTCGGTCAATTAACTAGGCCAGCCGATTAATCAGACTGACAGCTGATAAAAGGCCGAAATTTCAGGTGGGGCCTATTAACTTGCAGAGGAGGCAAAGCTTATTTTGGCCTAAAATCTAGCCCGTTTCCCTCCCTTCTCTCAGCCTCCTGCTCCTTCTCTCGGCGTTCTAGGTTTAGGGCTCCCTGCTACTGATTGGCTATATCTGCATTGCTGCTGTCCTCTCCTCTGTATAGGCTTCTACCACTGCAAGTGCTCCATCTTTGAAAAGAAATTCGGGTGATATGGAGTGGCCTAGGATATAACGATATGTAAAACTTTTCCTTGTTACATTAACGTGTACATTGGCATATTTAGACAATTAGTACATTACATGTTGCTATGTAGCCTAGGATATATAGCTATGGCCCTAGTTAACTACCGATAAATGGGTCACTGATAAATTCAGTTAATAGACCGATTCGCCAATTAATCACTACTCAACCGACCGAGCAGCTACCAGTTACTGATATCCTGAACACTGAGTTCATCATTACAGTGGCTTTCAGTGTGCAGTTTTATTTCAGCATTTTGGTATACTAACTAGTGCATAACCATTTTTAAAAGTCATAGCACGAATATTTTAATAGAAATGGTAAAGTTCTTTTGACTAACTATATTCCGTACCACACCACACATTAAATGGCCTAAATCATAAATAACTGCAGTCAAACTTTAAAAACATCTTGGAACCTACGATGCATAGTAAGCATAAGAGCATGTAGGTGTAGCATATTTCCACTTACACAATCTTCACTCTAACTCTCACAGGACACTGAGGATAGTTAAATTTAACAATGGAAGCCAGTAATGATTAACTTAGCAAGGCCTTGTGCAACAAATGTAGAATCCAGAGAAAAACATTAGAATAAATTTAGAATAGTCGACACCTGAATAAAGATGATGGATAAGTGCTCTTGGGTGATATGGCGCCAAAGGTCCACTCAGATTACTAGCTATATCCAACAAGCTCCACAAACCATTAGAACAATGACTACTGTGTTGGCCTGGTAACAGCGTGCTATTGTTCTCAATGGCCTCCGTGTTGCTGTAATTTTCAGATAACCCAGATTTACCAAAGATAGTTTCATTAGCATGCACAGTACATGGCAACTTATCATGCACATCTGTGGCAGAACAAACGCCTTTCTGGGTAATACGTTCATTTGCTCCTCTTACTAACCATGAACTGAACAGTGAAAGATGATTGTTATGAACAAGCACAATTGACGCTTTTGGCCCCCAGCAGAAGCTGGCAACATCATGATGAGAATGAGCTAATGCAATACAACTCCAAAGATGCTTCTCTTCCAAATTTGCAGTGTGCAGCACATTCTGAAAGGAAGGATGCTTACAGGAATATATATGCAACTTATTACGGAAACAGACCGCAAGTAAAAATCTACCATTGCCTAAAGATAGCCAATCTAAACCAACAACAGCGCTTTGAATCATTAGTGCATCTTCCAGGAGAAAACACCCATCTCCCATGAGTTTTACTGCTTCCCAGATATGAATGGATGTACTATTCTTCTGAACATTTCTGCCAACAGTAGCAACTCTACCACATCTGGATAGTGAAATTGCACTAATTGGTCCTGGATGAGCACCAAACATGCCAACTAGCTCCCAGCTGTTGCTCCCTCTCCCAGTCTGCAAAGGGTTATCTGCACCAGACATCTTCCAAAGTTTCACAGTCCCATCAGAGTACCCAGTAGCAATATGATAACCTGGGGAAGTTGCAAAAGGTACATGCTGTTGTAGAGGTAATACAGTATTGTCCAGAGACATAACCGAAATGCAGGTGGGATATTCTCCATCCACGTCAGTAGGGAAAACAGTAGAACCTTCATAAATAGCAGCTGCAAACATTTCACCATGGACGTAAGTAACATGTCTCCCTTGATCTGCAGTGGAACGTGAGTTGGCAGAAAATTCACATAAACACCCCCTTCCTTCATGATGATTTTCTGAATGCAGGACTACTTTCCATGATAAAACTTGAAAGCTCTTCCTCCATACGCACACAATTAGGAAACTGTTGCTTAAAAATGACTTGTTACAGTTAGAAGCTAAAGGTATGGTATGAATGCTACCAGGTGGTTCTTCTGCATTGCTCCCTCCAAGGAAAGGAACTGTGAACATCTTGTGACATGAAACAACACCTCCAGTTGGAATTCTGACAACAACAAAATCGGCTCCATGTTCACCTCCCAGGACAAGAAACCTGTTATCATGGAAAACTGAAGGAGCCCAACAAAGACATGAATATTGCACATCTGAAGAAATGTCACGCAGATCAAATTTGCACAGGAGCTTCCATAAAGGATAAGTGGGTGCATGCAAGGTCGATATGAGAGTTGATAAGGTTGAAAGAGACCAGACAAATAGCATTCTGCTAGAATCCATAGAAACAGCTAGCTCTATCTCGCAGCTATATGGATGGACAGACACCTCTATGATACTACCCTTATGTCCAACTTGATTAATAGTCTTGGTTGAACAGCATGAGATGCTCTTAGAAGAATCGCTTGAAACATGACTCCCAGAATCTGATGATAGACCAAAAGCCAGGCGAGACCAAATGAATGAATTATCAGGCAGCAAATGAAGCAAAGAGCATCTTGTGGGTAGGCCAGAACATATACTTCGTGATATTACAGCCTCAACAAAAATTGGTTGTACGGTAGATTTTGGGTTAATAGCAGATTCCTCCCAAGCCTGCGGTTCGCTCTGCTTCCATAGTGTAATCCGCGGGTACCTTGGTGGAGAAACATCATCAAGACAATGAGCAGCCCAAAAATTGGTACAACGCCCAGGGCCAACACTGACCAGCCACTCACATTTGCCAACCTGGTTCTGCCAGGAATGACCTGAAAACAACTTGAACTTAGCTTCTTCATCTCGTGATACGACACTACCAGTTTCTACTGCCCATCTCACAGATATGTCAACTCCAAGCACTCCATTTAGAATATTGTCCAACTCGATCACTGCAATGACGCTGAAAGATCTTCGCAAAGTAGGCTGCTTCTTCGACCTGGTCACCTCAGCCCCAGTCCATAGCCGGGCAGTTCCATCCAAGCAGCAGGTCATGAGGATCTCTCTCCTCACTTCAGATGGATCACCGACAGATAACGTCAAAGGCCTCCACTGGATCATGGAAACGGGCTGAGGATGCAGAAGCTCGGCAGTCTCCAGACCCAATTTGGCATCATTCAGAAATACCAGGACAGGCACATTGCCCTCCACAGGAGCAGCAGCTGACGCCGCCACGACAGGGGCGTCGACGAAGTGGGTAGCAGAGACGAGGGACTGCGGCACCTGTGGTGTGGACCTCCAAGCAAGCTGCCAGGAGGATTGCACCCTGGCCCACATGGCAACGCCGCCACCGACCACCACGATGCCGTCGCCGGAACCCGTCCAGGCGATGGCGGTGACCGTGAACGTCTCGGTGATGGCCCGTCTCAGGAGCCAACTGAATGAACCTGCCAGTTCCAATCTCGAAACAGTGAGCCGTGTGGCAACCACCTAAGGGCCAGTTCTTTTGGTAGCTTTTTTGGGCTTCTGGAATAAGCTGCCCCCTACCCGGGCTTCTGGAATAAGCTGGGTAAGGGGCAGCTTATTTCAGCTTATTCTATAAGCTTATATTCTATAAGCCAGCAAAAGAACTGGCCCTGTTAGTCAACGACGAGAACTGGACACGAGCCAGATGAACAAACCTGAGGAAGGTGCGGGCTGGAAAACGGAGACGGAGTTGCCAGACGCGGCGGCGAGCTCGCCTCTCCCGCGGCCGCACCAGGCGACGGCGGACATGGGGGTGTGGAGGTCGATGACTTGGCAGAAGCATGGGGATTCGTCTTCAACGGTGTCGCTTCCGCTGGTACGGGGAGGGCAGGGAAGGTGGGAGACGACGAGGAGGGAGCCCGCGGCGTAGGCGACCCAGGGGAGGCCGCCGAAGTCGGGGAGGAACGAGAGGGCGCGGTGGTCGGGGGTGGGCGCCGGAGGGATCAGATGCGGTGGATGGAGGGCGAGCGGGAGCTGCGGCAGCGGGTCTTGCTCCCCCATCGTGCAGGCTACTGCATGAACGTCGGCGCTGGTGGTGGTGGTGGTCGTGTGGAGTTTGGATCCTCACCGGTTGCCGCGGCTGATTTGCCCTTTTCCAGCCGGCGGCCGCAGGGTCAGCAAATCCTATTGACAGAAGTGTACATGCCCCCTAAACTTTCACAATTGAGCCACATCACCCCTAAACTCAAAAACCGGTTACTTTTCACCCCCTCGACTAAAAAATCGGTTACTTTTCAAAACAAGACAAAACACCGACCATGTTACTATTTTGACTAGTGGTTTTGCTGACATGACACACTGCACAAAATAACAATCGATCTGCCAGAATTATATGTGCTTGTGTTGTGCGTCCAGAAGGGGGCGAATCAACTAATTAATATATGAGGCTGCCTAGCTTGCTATGTTGCTTAGTACGTATGGTTCAACCAGCTTCAATCCTCCGATCGTTTGTCTGCGTGGCTATTGCATCCGGCGAGAATGTCATGCCGAGTAGTGTATTATCCGATCTAAGCTATGTATGAGCAATATGTGTGTAGCGGAATCAATGAAGAAGGCCAAATCAAGGGGCCGCTCTAATGTATTTCATTGTATCTATTTAGGGTTCATTGCCCACACGCACGAATGGGGGAAATAGCATAAAGCCCACCCAGCCACAGCACAACTTGCACATTAACTTACAGAGCACGATTAAATTGTTTAACCAACGATACTTAAGTGAAAGTGATCCTAGCGATTGAGTAAGGAGTGATAGCTCCGAGCGAGCACAACCGTCCGACATGATTGTAGTAGTTGTCGAGCGCTAAACAGTTAACTGAAGAATTAACAGGGCGACAATTTCAGAGATGGCTTTGGTCTTGCATTGCTCCCTCCTCAGAAACGACGTGCCCTCACGACGTTGAAGAAAGATGACGCCCGCCATGCCTCAGTTGTCGTCTTGAAAAACACAGGGAATGTGTATTTGATGAATCAGTGTCTTCCCAAGTGGCATCTTCCGATGCCTTTTCCCATTGAACTAGCCATTGAACCATAGGAATATTGCGACGAGGAATTTGTCGTACCTAGAGTGCCAACGTTGTGGATGCATTGAGCGTCCCATCTGCATTTACCACTGGTAGGTTTGAACTAGGGATTGCTTTTGGACCCAAGTGCTTCTTGAGCTGACTAGCGTGGAACACTTGGTGTATTTTGATGTGGTCCCGAACTGTTGTTTATAAACTACTGATGAGTCTAAATTTTACATTAATTTATGCCTCTTGTTTTGTTCGTAGTGTTAGGATTCTTCGGATTTTACTGCGGTCGCGCATCTCTTTTATATGTTTTCGCCAGGTTACCACTTGTGGAAGCATTTGGGAGTTTAAGGAAAGAATGCCAAGATATGGTGGTAAAATCACATCAATAATGTGATAGGATATTATCATAAAAGAATCAAGCACTTGAAAGAAGAGAGAAGTCACACAAAGGGCGCAAGACGGCGCACGGTACGAGCGCACGTCTTTGTACCGCCGGTCATACTCCGCACCACCGCCTTTGCTTGGTCAACTACTTCACCCCCGTGCAATCGGATCGTGAATAAGGCGCACACGCACAGCCACCAAAAACTCGTTCACAACAAAGAACACTAGCCTCCGGAAGGATTCCAGAGGGGGAATTGATAGAGGGACTCTGTCGCCGCATCACCACATCGAGAGGGCATCATCACCATCCATCTACATCATCATCATCCCATCTCCATCTCTTTGTAATACACTAGTCGGTGTGGATCCATTTTTGTATTACTACTTCATCCATGTTTACCAGGATTTATTCCGTGATGTCCATGATCTCGATGTGTGAGTAATTTCCCTAGTTCTTGGGGAGATGGAAGAAACTTAGTATGTTTAGGATTGAATGTTTATAGGATTTGACATCCTCTTTGTATGTTTATGTTAATGATCTTCTCGATGTTGGATGAAGTCGATCATCCAACATATGTCTCCTTTGGACAAAAGGTCATTATTATTGGTGTGAAGGTGGGATGCGGAGGTCAGTAGTGACAATGCTTACCTCCCTCATTCCCGGATCATTGCAATAGGGGATAAACAAAGACCGCTTTACCTATGTCCACGGAGAAACTCTTAATTACCGTTTGGTAACCGGAGTGGGGATGAACGGTAGTGGCGTATGGAATACGGGGTTGCTGCATGTACACAGGTATATGTACTTGGCTTCGCCCACTTGTAAAAATATATAAAGTGGCTTAGGAATTTGAACTTCAAATTATGCTTAGGCATAGGTCACGTTAAACACATCTAGTGGAAAATCGGACTCCCTGGAAACGCTTTAGCCCCCTTGATTCCAACAACCGTTACTTTACGTCCCGCACTCATTTTATTTTACTCTTGCATTTTATTGCCGTGTTCATGACAACCTCGCAATATTTCAAACATCCGTTTCGACTTTGCTTTGGGTTGCAACTAACTTGCATGCACGATATCACAAGCCATCACAAGAGACTAAGTTCATTTCCTGTGCTCCCTATGGGATCGATACTCTTACTTCAGAAAGGCTACAACTAAACCCTATGCACTTGCAGGACATCAAGATTTTTCTAGCGCCATTGTCGGAGAGCTAAGCATTTTTTGTCTTTGTTTTGAGTTTGGTTTATTTTTGTGTACTAAGTTGTTTGCAGGTACTAAGCAACCATGGCCAAGTTTGGGCACTATTACCATCTCGCCACAATGAAGATCTCGAGGCCACCTATCAGAAATATCTTTACATCATTAGAATTGAAACCATATGGTGTATCCTATGAGATTAATCTGAGCCTACTAAAATTATTACACGACAAGCAATTCAAAGGTAACGGTGAAGAGGACCTTTACCGACACTTGCAATTATTTGATGAAATATGTGGGACATTTAAAGTTCATGTTTTTCACTTACGATGATATGAAACTTAAATTGTTTGGACAAACAATAACTGTCAAGGTGAAAGCATGGCTAAATTCTCACCCCGTAGGTATTTTGACACTTGGGATAAATTATGCTAGCCCTTCTTGGCTCATTATTATCCAGAAAGAAAGGCATTCAAAGCCAGACATTGGATCATAAATTTTGCTCAAAGACCACATGAGAGCCTAGTAAAGGCTATCAAAGATACGTATTCTATTTGATAATTGCACCCATCATAATATACCAGTTTGGCTAGTTATAAACTTCTTTTATGGAGGACTTAGAGATGAATGCAAATCTGAATTAGACTAGCCTCTAGGTGCTTTTACTAATAATGAAGTACCTAAAGCTTGGGAATTATAAGATAACATGCAGGCCAATCACGAAGCTTGGGGGAGTGATGAAGGTGGATAAGGAGGAGTTGGGATAGATTTTGATTGCATAAAAACTTATCTTAAGTCGGGAAGAGTTGACAAATTAAGTGAAAACTTTTATCTTGGCCCAGACATTGTGTTGCGGGTCGTCAGAAGGTAAGCTGAGTTTTTGCAAGTTCCAAAAGAAATATGGGAATGTTACTGAAAGCGCAAGTTATCTCCTAGGGGGTGAATGGGAGATTTTTACAAATTTATCAAAGTCGGAAGAATTTGACGAATAACAGAGTGATGAAATTGAAACAGAAGGGAAACTAAATCATCACAATGAAGCAAGACAGGCACATTTGATAGATGTAGATGAAGAACATGCAATCATACATACAATCAAATGTAATCATGATGAACTGAAGGAATGAAAAGCATCAAGATGAAAGTCTTCAGCTCAAAGTCTTCAAAATGCAGGACACAAATTCTTCAAGTTCAGTAGTACTGAAAGTAAAGGGTTGAGGAATTTGAAACCAGGATGGCTCGGTGATGACACGGTGATTTGTTTGCCCAGTTCCAGTTGTTGTAACAACTGTACGCCTGGTTAGAGAGGCTGGGATTGAACACAGAAGACACTAAGTCTTCACCTTATTCCCCTTGAGCTAAGGTCACTTAGACCCCGCCCAATCACTCGTGGTAAGTCTTCAAGGTAGACTTCCAAAACCTTCACATACTCGTTCAGTGGCACTCCACAAATTCTTCTTAGGTGCTCAGAACTTGACGCCTAACCGTCTGGAAGAATGACAATCTTCAAAGGTAACAGGCGTCGGATCACACAGGGCAATTTCTTTGGTGATGCTCAATCACTTTGGCTCTGGGTTGGGTTTTTCCTCACCTGGGTTTGTTCAAGTTCGTCAGAAGATGGGTTGCTCTCAAATGACACTTGTCATTCTCTCTCGTGGAGCAGCCAACCAACTACTGGTTGTGGGGGGGGGGTTATTTATAGCCAGGGGTAACCCGACATGATAAGACATAAATGTCATTCAGACACGACCGTTGTCAGGATAAGGATCCACTCGACAGCTGGCACTTGCGCAGCAATGATCGGAATGACAAATTCATCGGAAGTCTCATTTTCCTCACATGGTAGGCAGATCGCACTGGCGAAATCCTAACTCTTCAGTCAGACCAATTTCATCAATGACCAGAAGAACTCCGTCTCTGTCACTGAAGAACTCGACCGTACTGCAAGAGATTGTCTTCACTCAAAAAAATAAGTATGTTTTTTGGTTTGAGAATCACTTTGGAAATACGCCTATGTATCACCTCGAACCCCTTTAACAGTACGGTGTTTCCTATGACTCAAATAAAGATGAAAGAAACTACGAAAACAAAGTCTTCAAACTTCCAATTCTTCACATCAATTTCTTCAAAGGGCGCACCAAATTCTTCACTGAAAAAATACAATTTTAGGGGTCGTCTTTCGTCAGTTAAACCAAATCTTCAGGGACTATATCTCTTATGTACACTCACAAACACATTAGTACCTTAACCCACTTGTCTTCAATACTCCAAAACCACTAAGGGAGCACTAGATGCACTTACAATCTCCCCCTTTTTGGTGATTGATGAAAAATTGGTTAAGTTTTCAATGGAGATAAATAATAGGAAGTGTAGGTACAGAGTATGAAGATTTTGATTACATGATATAGAGGAACTCCCCCTGAAGATGTGCATATTGATGAATTTGCTTCGGATTGCAAATGCACATGGCAGGTTGAAATTGTGGAGATCTCCCCCTATATCCTGGAATCCAACAGTGCATTGAACATATAATACGAAGAAATTGCAATGCACAATGAAAATTGGTGTCTGGCGAAATTCAGCATGCATGCATAGATATAACTTGAAGAAAAACATGCAGGTAAGACAGTTCAAAAGCGTCATACCACCATCGGACATAAGTTTACAACTCGATACAATAAATCATCAGAAGAACGTGAGTTGTAACTTTACAAAAACATCCCATATAAAGAAACCCGCATGAAGACTAACTCAAATTTCTCCCCCTTTGTCATCAAATGACCAAAAGGTGACGAAATTGAGATCTAGCACCCCTGACGAAAAATCATCTCGATGAGGGTGAAGGAGCGCCAGCGTTGTTGTTGGGGTCGCGTGTAGCAGAGGGGCCCATAGCAGTGTCCTCAAGGTTCTTGAATTCATCAGTTGCGCGTGATGAGGAAAGTGATTCAGGCACAAGCTAAGGAACTGGGCACTTCTTGAACTTCTTCTTGGGCGGATATGATCAATCAAAGTCTTGCTGAAATTCAAGATCCTTGAGTTCTTCAGCAGTCTTGAGGTGCGATAGGATGGCCCAGGTGCGATCAAATATCTCATGGGCATAGTAGTGGTTCTTCTTCACCGAGTTCTCCGTCATTGTCATGTTATGAAGAATTGAAGCAAACTGACGCCGAACCCAGTCGTGATTTCTGTCAATCTTTTGATGCAAACTGATGAGCAGCTCTCTGTCAGTCATCACACGAGGGGCTTCAGCTTGAGGAATTTGCTGTGAAGAATCAGCTCTTGTGGTCTGCAAGGTGTGTTCTTCACCGGTGAATGAGATGCTGGCTGACGAAATTGATCGTCCAAGGGATGAAGACCTTGAACGATCACTATCTTGCCCTTGCTCGGAACTGAAGCAATTGTGCTTTGTATGATTTCCACGGGTGGCATGAAGCTGAGATGATTTCGCTTATCTGCCAGATAGTTGACGCCAGATCGTTTCCTGATGAACCTCATGATCCATGGGGCATATGGCTTCAACTCAAACGGTGTTTGCGCAGCATTTGCCATGTTTCTGATGAAGAAATCATAAGTTTCAAATGGAACTGAATGATTGATGTTGAACAACACATTCTTCATAATGCCCACAACTTTGTCAGTTTTTGAGTTGTATCCTTTAATTGGGCAGAGGGACTTGGCTAAAATGCGGTACATTGTTTGAGTCACATATGGCAAATTCTTCACCAAGAATTTTGGTGCCTTAGGATCAGCAGTGGGGGAAACTCATCAGCGTTTGCATCAAATCAGCCTTAAGAGGATCATCACCAAATAGCTTTGCAGAATCGGCTTGAGGCAGTTGAAGAGAAGTGCACCGAAGCAATTCCATTGCAGGTGCCTTGTAGTTCATGGTCTCTGTCATCCAATTTAGCACCCAGGAGGTATAATCATCAGGATCTCCAGAGATGTGAAGAGTTGCATAGAAGTGGATGATTATTTCCTCATTCCAATCGCAAATTTCAGAACAGACGCTCAGAATGTCGGCTTCATATAAGCTTTGAAGAACTGGAGTAAAGCATCTGATAGACTCCATGTCCACGCGAGGAATATGGCGATGAGGGAACACTTTGTTCTTCTTGTAGGAGATATGCCCTAGAGGCAATAATAAATGTTATTGATTATCTCCCTGTTCATAATTATGTTTATGTTCCATGCTATAACTGCAATGATTCTCGAGTCTGCAAATAAAACGAGGCTTGGAGGGAAACTCATGTGCACGTGTGGGATAATAAACGGTAAAAAGTATTCCTAGTCAAGCCTCTATGACTGGCTCAAGTATTGCATGATGATCCTGTTTTCCTGATCATGGGCATGACTATGCCGGCAATTTTGAGGGCACAATTGTTGGTAGAACACTTGTGTTGAATCGACCCGAATTGATGTTATGCTATGAGATACATTCGTCATTAGTTAATGGTTAATAACACAGAGATGGTTAATGTTTGCATGATTCCTTAGACCATGAGAGTATCGAGTTTCTTCATGCTTGCTTCATGAACTTTGGGGTTTGTTAAACGTCATCCGTAAATGGGTGGCTATTACGGCGGCTTACGGGTTCATGGAAAAGTATGTCAAGTAACTTGATAGCTCAAGATTGGGATTTGCTCCTCCGACGATGGAGAGATATCTCTGGGCCCTCTCGGTGTTACGGTATCCATCATCGTCTGGCCAGACACTTTGTGATTTGATCACGGGGATGCCGGAACACGGGAACGAGAAAAGAGAACAATACCGGTAACGAGGTAACTGGCATAGTGGACAAGTTGTTGATCCACGGGGATGCCTACATGTCTCACCTCGGGTATTTGTAACATATCGCGAAGCAACAGGAATAGCACACGGCAACTGGAGGTTCACTCGAATATTCATTCGTGTGGGTATAGGGGTCAATATGGGTGTCCACGGCTCCGATGTTGATCATTGATCGGAAAGTGTTCCGGGTCATGTCTATACTTCACCGAACCTATAGGGTCACACGCTTAAGGGTCATCTATCTGCTGAATACTAGACGGGGAGTCTGAGAGAAATTCACCGAAAAAGTTTCGGACGAAACGGAAACGTTCCGGAGAGGATATCGGAATAGTTCCGGTGAAACTGAAAAGTTGTTTCAGGGTATTCCATAAAGTCAAATTGGTTTCGGCACATGCCTGGAAATTATTGGAAGGTACCAGAATTGTTCCGGTAACTTCTGAGATTTTTCAGAGACAAAAACCGGAAATGTTCCGGACTGCCGGAACCGCTTTAGTTGCTTTTCACAGATGAAAATCACTAAACCGAAAAGTTGTTTCGGAGTACACCATAAAGTCAAATTGGTTTCGGCACATGCCTGATAATTCTTGGAGGGTGCCAGAATCATTCTGGAAACTTTCTGGAATTTTCCGGGATGAAAACCGGAAATGTTCCGGAGCTGCCGAAACCGCTTCAGATGCTTTTCGCAGATGAAATCACTAAACCGGAATTGTTCCGGCTCGCGTTGAAAATTATTTTGGTGGGTACTAGAATTGTTCTAAGCCTACATGAATATTTTCAGTTCGATCAGACGCTGAAAAATGTCGTCGTGAATAGTGAAAGTGCTTTTTGGGATATTTATTGGAAAGCCACCTTTTGGGGCTTTTCCCAAAAGGCTTCTAGAAGGGCTTGGGGATCAAGAAACCCCCTTTGGGGGGCCCCCATGAAGGTGGGACGTTCACATGTGCAGCTCCTCCATGGAGCTCCACATGGCATCCCATTTTGCACTTAACACCCTCATGTGTGAGCTAGTGCATGGGAGTTTTTGGGTTTTATTGTAAAACCACCCTACCCCTTGGTTTTCCTATAAATAGGAGGTGAGTGGGCTGCCATCTCACACACTCTTGCTCTCATACACAAAGCCATGCATGATCTGGCATTCTTCTCTCCCTCCCAGCGAAATAGTTTCGTAGAGCCGAAAGGCTGTCTGGGTTCCGGCAGGAACTAGTTCTGGACGGCGAAGCCCTGCCGGATAGATGACACCGTATGTGTGCAACTCTGTAGAGAGATCGTAGTTTCGGTCTTAGTTCGAGAGTGCCTCCCGAAGGGCTGTCCGTGTGACCGTCCGAGTTTTGGAGGTCCTCCCGAAGGGCTGTCCGAGTTACAGTTTGGGTTTCGGGTGTCCTCCCAAAGGGCTGTCCGAGTGACCCGCCCGAAGGGCTGTCCGTGAGGCCTCCCGGAGGGCTGTCCGAGGATCCGTCCGGTGGGACTATCCGAAGGACTGTCCAGAGGCCTCCCGGAGGGCTGTCCGAGGATCCGTCCGGTGGGACTATCCGAAGGACTGTCCAGAGGCCTCCCGGAGGGCTGTCCGAGGATCCGTCCGGTGGGACTATCCGAGGGACTGTCCCGATGCTTCCCGAAGGGCTGCCCGGAGATCCGTCCGGTGAGCTGACGTGGGAGTACATCCTCGCGGTTGGGAGGTTGTAAATCCTAGCTGCGGGGATCTGCACCGCCGATCGTCATCGACTCTACTTCCGCTGCGCTACGAGTCGGTAACGAAACAGATCAAACCTTGTATGCAGTCTCCATAGTGATCCTGGGCTGGTACGTAGGTCGGAAAATTTTTGTTTTCTGCTGCGTTACCCAACAGTGGCATCAAGAGCCGTGCTATGCGTAGATGCAGGTTGCGATCTAGAATACATAGAGATGTATGGGTGTTGCACAATATAATTAGGTAGTAGATGAGATCTATTGCTGAAAATTATTTGTGCGGGTAGCAGATGAAGTCTGTTACCCGATGTTCTTGTTGCTTCCCTAGAATTTGCATATTTCTGATCTTGATAACAGTATGGTGGAGTTTCAATGTTCTGGCAATCCGCGATCCTGATTGATCAACGAAGTGCTAACAGTTCATTGAATTCCACCGTAGTTAAAAAGAAAGATGAAATTTCGCAGACGAAAGGGCAATGCAGATATGATCTGCACGGGGGTCACGCGTATGACGAAGTTTAGTATGGGGCTCGAGATTTTATTATCTCGTGTTTCATACACCCCGCAATGTTAATCTAGCGACTTGGATTATCATGCTTGATGATGGACGTTGGTAGCTTCGGTTTGTTTCGACACCTTAGAAGCCACGTAAAATAAAATTTTGCATGAACCGATTAGAGGCGTCTAACTTGGTTTTGCAGAATGGTTTGCATGTGCATATGATGTGGTATAGCAGTGTTCATAATAATTTGATTATGTATGAGATGACTATATGATGTAAATTGATTAACATGACCTGCGTGTCATGATTCGGCATGATGGCTGGAGCCATATGATTGCACTTTAATGACCTGCGTGTCAACCTTATGTAATGCACTTATTTTATTAGCTATAGAGATAGCAATATTATCTGGTGCATCGACAAGGTGGTGGCAATCTTCGCAAAGGTGAACACCGACGCGAATGCCGAAGACGAAGAAATGAGACTTCTCCGTCAGAAAGGGCTATACCATATCATGCTATTATGAATTGCCTGAGATGTTTATCCCTTATGATGCACCCTTCTTGATTGCGTGGTAGTCGCTTTTATTAGGGTGATCTCTCACAAAAATATCAAGTAGTTAGTGTTCTCCCAAGTGTAGCACCGTCACGGCACCTAACTTTTCGGGGTATCACATGGATACATGGGTACGAACGATTAGGGATGTGTGAGGCGGGTGAGTTGAGACCTCACAGCGAGATCACTTGGTTGTCTTGACGTTCAGGCATGAAAGTCATGAGCTCGGAACACACGCATCGAAAGATGAACAAGAGTCACATAGAGATGTGATTGGCAAGTTGGCCTACCGATTGCAATTCTCGTCACTTGAGATGGATACATCCTTGGCGTTGAATTGTAATTTGGATCTTGAATCGCTCACAATCAATTATGAGAGATATTGATTTGAGTGGGAGCACATTATAGAATTAACTTGTTTAATTCTCAGTGCAATTAATTTTGAACACTGTCTAAGTGTGGTTTGCATAATAGTTGTAGAATAATGGCTCGCGTTTCCACCTTCCCTATTAAAATTGAATAGCTGTTAAATATCTGGTTAAAACTTTACGGCTGGTAACGTAATGTGAGGATTGTCCTCTAGAGTGCCGAGAAGGACTTTGTCCTATCGCATACTTTCGGTATTCTCCCGCTAATGCTATGGATCATGTGACTCTCGTCCTTCGATCCAAAAGCTAGAATTCTGTTTTAGTCAAGTGCAATGCGTTTGCTTCCATGAGACCCGAACTTCAAAAGTTTGGATAGTTATGTGATATTCATGGAATCTGAAAATCATTTTCAGAGACAGACAAAAGCTAAAAGATATGAGATATCCAAAGCAATATTTGTTTGCGAACTATTAGTAAAGGAGTTTACTATGCATTAGACTGATAAGAGAGGGATCCAGAAGAACGCCTGTCATATGATGATGGTGAATAAAACAACAACTTAAAGAGAAAGGAAGTGTCCGAAGGGTGTTAGTGAAACTTTCACGCCTAGGAAGTCCGGGGCTAACGCCACTCTTAAGTTGGGTGCTTCTTCTGAGAGTAGGAGAAATACTAAAAGTTAAACTGTTAGAAGTGTAATGGCAAAAGGATAGAAGACTGGAATATCCAGCTCATGTATGAATGTCATACAGGTTTTTTGATGTATAGAAGGCTGGTCAAAGATATAGTTCTTGGGAATTATGGTTAAACATGTTAATCACTAATTCTTGGGTATTGTGAGTTAATCACAAAGATACCCGCTCGATTGCATTCTGTTGCAACTCGATGTAAGAACTACTATGGCCTGAAAGACTAGCCAGGAATGAGGTTTAGATACACGCAGGGAACATAGTAAATGTTACTATGCCTTCCATCGGTGTATTCCCTATGTATTTACTTTCATAATTCATTTTTAGAGTTTCACACTCTAGCCCTTTGCATAAGGTATCTTGCAAGAAGGTTATTCATAAGAGAACTTTTTGATGTTCGATGTTATGAATAACATAAGGGCCATACTTTCATTATGAATGAGACGTATGTTATGAATATTGATAATAATACATTACCTCTGTATTTACTTTCATAATTTATTTTAGAGTTTCATATACTCTAGCCCTTTGCATAAGGTATCTTGCAAGAAGGTTATTCATAAGAGAACTTTTCATGTTCGGTGTTATGAATAACTTGAAGGGTCATGCTTCCATACAAGATGGGATGTATGCTATGAATATTGATGGTAATATGATACATCCATAACACTGACGCTAAATGTCGCAAGACTAAAAGAATACCACACAAGTGTGGCACTGCATTTGGTCACATTGGAGAAACCCGCATGGAAAATTCCATTATGATGGATTTTGAAGTCATTTGATTTTGAATCATCTGACACTTGCAACTTTCCTCTGAAAAGTGAAGTGACTGAAATACCGTTCACAGGCCATAAGGAACGAGCAAAGAACATATTGGTGATCATACACTATGATGTGTGTAGTCCAATGAATGTTGTTGCAAACAGTGGATTTGTCTACCTTCAAAAATTGACTCAAGTAGATATATGGATATTTACTTGCTGAGACGTAAGTCTGGATCTTTTGAATTCATTCATAAGGTTTTCAAAAATTGAAGTAGAAGTTGTTGTAACAAGAAAATTATGTTTCTACAATTCGATTGTAGAAAGGAATATTTGAGTTACAAGTTTAGCGAATGTCTGATGAGTTGTGAAAGGGGTTTCATAACTTGCACCTCCCGGAACACCACTGCAAGTGGAAAGTCCGTGAAGATGTAATCGAACCATTTATGACATGGTAAGATCAAAGATGACATAAATAAATTTGCCATTACCCCTTTTAAAGAGTAATGCTTTAGAGACTGCGGCTTTTACACTGAAAAGATATCCATCAGGTCTGTTGAAATGACGCCATGGTATGGTATGCCCAACCATGTTATATCTTTTCTTAACATTTGGAATATGGGGCTTGTGTAAAAGGTTACAAACCTATTCCAAATCAGACAAGTGCTACTTTGTAAGGTTATCCCAAGTCATTGGGTATTCCCCACCACTATACCGAGGCAAAGGACTTTGCCACAAAACGGTATGCTTTTAAAGAGAATAGTTCTTACAAAAGGCGAGTGGGAGGACAGTGCAACTCGACAAGATAACCAGTATCTTCGTTATCAGATCAAAGGAAAGAAACCTTGGAAGTGATTCCGAAGTTTCCTACTGCCACTGATACGGAAGTCTCTACAATAAAATGTATGGACTTCGATCGAACTTGCAGTTGAACCACGTAGGCAAAGCTCGTGCTAACCTATCAGGTGCGCAAACGAGATATTGTTGTTAGACAACAGTATACCTATAATACACAAGGAAGCGTTGATGGGCCCTGACTCCGGAATTGGCTAAATGCCAATACAATCCGAGATAGTTTCCATATAAGTGATTCAAGATTAAGATCTTGATACACCTTTCAGAAGACTTAGAGTCTAACGAATATTTATTGAAACTAAAAACTGATACGGATAAAATGTTTTATCCATAAAGCTCGACTTGTTGCAATAAACAAGTTCAAGGAGTTGACTACGATGAGATTGTCTCACCGTAGCGATGCTTGATGTCGGTTCGGGTTGAACTAGCAATTAATACATATTTCAATCATGAGATATGAAACATGGATGACAAAGGGATTTCCATCTGATGGAAATGAAACCTAGGACTTGTATGTGATACAGTCCAAAGTAATTTGTCGATCCAGAGGATGCTAGTAAATATGCAAACTTCAGAGTTCCAGCGATGGACAGAAGAGAGCAAAGTGGAGTTGGAATCTTCGTTTTTGATGGAATGGTCAAAAGGGTTTTTGACTTCATCAAATGGGTATCGAAGATGCTTGTGATTCAAGAAAGTAAGTGGGAGCATAATAATATTTCTAAAAACCTTGTGTACTTAACACATTGTTAATTGGAAATAAATTTCTTGACACGAATTAGGACTTCATTTGAAAATAGTTTTTCGATGAAGTGCTTAGGCTAAATAGCCTTAATATTAGGCATGATGATCTATGGAGATAGATTTACCTAATGGGGCTAAGCTATGAATACATATTGACAAGGTGCTAAAACCTTTTAGCATTTAAAACGCCAAGGAGTGATTCTTGCCGAAGTCACATGGAAAGGGTTTTACAAGACTCGGTGTCTCAAAACACTGATGAGCAAAATACATGATGGTGATTCCACACACTCTTGTGTTTGGATTAATCATGTATTCCATGGTATGTAAAAACAACCAGATATGTCCAATACTCCAAAGTTGTTGCGAGTATAGATACCAAAGTGATCAAAGTACTGATCATGGGACAACAGTGAAGGATGTCATTAAGTACTAAAGTAGTGCTGATGACATGTTTTCTCGCAAGCAGAGATTATGAAGTGCTCGTTGTAAGTAATTACATCGATACAGTCTTCATCAATGCTCCATGCGATTTTCGATTTAAGTTAAGGGTTTTGTGTAATACACAATATGGTGGCACGGTAGTTGGAAATTGTTCCAAACAAGATACTGTGGCGAATTCTATAACAAAGGCTAAGTATGTTGACGCTTAAGAAGCGACAAAGAAGTTTTTGAATCATATAGTTCATTCATGAACTTAGTATGGTTCCAAGATGGCTTTGGTCTATGGGACACTATAGCAGATAGCTGCTCCATAGCTCAGTCTGAGGAATCAGGTTTCGACCAATGATTCACACATATGCAAAGCCAAGTCCACACAAAATATGAATTTTGTGAAAGCGTGAAAACGCGGGGATATGCAAAGTTACACACGGAGCTGAAGTCGTCAGATCCGTTGGACATCAGGCTATACCACATGCGAAGCATATTTTACACCAGTATGCCATAGGTGTAAAGTGCATTAGCATTGACTAGATTATTGACTCTAGTGCAAGTGGGAGTCTGTAGGAGATATGCCCTAGAGGCAATAATAAATGTTATTGATTATCTCCCTGTTCATAATTATGTTTATGTTCCATGCTATAACTGCAATGATTCTCGAGTCTGCAAATAAAACGAGGCTTGGAGGGAAACTCATGTGCACGTGTGGGATAATAAACGGTAAAAAGTATTCCTAGTCAAGCCTCTATGACTGGCTCAAGTATTGCATGATGATCCTGTTTTCCTGATCATGGGCATGACTATGCCGGCAATTTTGAGGGCACAATTGTTGGTAGAACACTTGTGTTGAATCGACCCGAATTGATGTTATGCTATGAGATACATTCGTCATTAGTTAATGGTTAATAACACAGAGATGGTTAATGTTTGCATGATTCCTTAGACCATGAGAGTATCGAGTTTCTTCATGCTTGCTTCATGAACTTTGGGGTTTGTTAAACGTCATCCGTAAATGGGTGGCTATTACGGCGGCTTACGGGTTCATGGAAAAGTATGTCAAGTAACTTGATAGCTCAAGATTGGGATTTGCTCCTCCGACGATGGAGAGATATCTCTGGGCCCTCTCGGTGTTACGGTATCCATCATCGTCTGGCCAGACACTTTGTGATTTGATCACGGGGATGCCGGAACACGGGAACGAGAAAAGAGAACAATACCGGTAACGAGGTAACTGGCATAGTGGACAAGTTGTTGATCCACGGGGATGCCTACATGTCTCACCTCGGGTATTTGTAACATATCGCGAAGCAACAGGAATAGCACACGGCAACTGGAGGTTCACTCGAATATTCATTCGTGTGGGTATAGGGGTCAATATGGGTGTCCACGGCTCCGATGTTGATCATTGATCGGAAAGTGTTCCGGGTCATGTCTATACTTCACCGAACCTATAGGGTCACACGCTTAAGGGTCATCTATCTGCTGAATACTAGACGGGGAGTCTGAGAGAAATTCACCGAAAAAGTTTCGGACGAAACGGAAACGTTCCGGAGAGGATATCGGAATAGTTCCGGTGAAACTGAAAAGTTGTTTCAGGGTATTCCATAAAGTCAAATTGGTTTCGGCACATGCCTGGAAATTATTGGAAGGTACCAGAATTGTTCCGGTAACTTCTGAGATTTTTCAGAGACAAAAACCGGAAATGTTCCGGACTGCCGGAACCGCTTTAGTTGCTTTTCACAGATGAAAATCACTAAACCGAAAAGTTGTTTCGGAGTACACCATAAAGTCAAATTGGTTTCGGCACATGCCTGATAATTCTTGGAGGGTGCCAGAATCATTCTGGAAACTTTCTGGAATTTTCCGGGATGAAAACCGGAAATGTTCCGGAGCTGCCGAAACCGCTTCAGATGCTTTTCGCAGATGAAATCACTAAACCGGAATTGTTCCGGCTCGCGTTGAAAATTATTTTGGTGGGTACTAGAATTGTTCTAAGCCTACATGAATATTTTCAGTTCGATCAGACGCTGAAAAATGTCGTCGTGAATAGTGAAAGTGCTTTTTGGGATATTTATTGGAAAGCCACCTTTTGGGGCTTTTCCCAAAAGGCTTCTAGAAGGGCTTGGGGATCAAGAAACCCCCTTTGGGGGGCCCCCATGAAGGTGGGACGTTCACATGTGCAGCTCCTCCATGGAGCTCCACATGGCATCCCATTTTGCACTTAACACCCTCATGTGTGAGCTAGTGCATGGGAGTTTTTGGGTTTTATTGTAAAACCACCCTACCCCTTGGTTTTCCTATAAATAGGAGGTGAGTGGGCTGCCATCTCACACACTCTTGCTCTCATACACAAAGCCATGCATGATCTGGCATTCTTCTCTCCCTCCCAGCGAAATAGTTTCGTAGAGCCGAAAGGCTGTCTGGGTTCCGGCAGGAACTAGTTCTGGACGGCGAAGCCCTGCCGGATAGATGACACCGTATGTGTGCAACTCTGTAGAGAGATCGTAGTTTCGGTCTTAGTTCGAGAGTGCCTCCCGAAGGGCTGTCCGTGTGACCGTCCGAGTTTTGGAGGTCCTCCCGAAGGGCTGTCTGAGTTACAGTTTGAGTTTCGGGTGTCCTCCCAAAGGGCTGTCCGAGTGACCCGCCCGAAGGGCTGTCCGTGAGGCCTCCCGGAGGGCTGTCCGAGGATCCGTCCGGTGGGACTATCCGAAGGACTGTCCAGAGGCCTCCCGGAGGGCTGTCCGAGGATCCGTCCGGTGGGACTATCCGAAGGACTGTCCAGAGGCCTCCCGGAGGGCTGTCCGAGGATCCGTCCGGTGGGACTATCCGAGGGACTGTCCCAATGCTTCCCGAAGGGCTGCCCGGAGATCCGTCCGGTGAGCTGACGTGGGAGTACATCCTCGCGGTTGGGAGGTTGTAAATCCTAGCTGCGGGGATCTGCACCGCCGATCGTCATCGACTCTACTTCCGCTGCGCTACGAGTCGGTAACGAAACAGATCAAACCTTGTATGCAGTCTCCATAGTGATCCTGGGCTGGTACGTAGGTCGGAATTTTTTTGTTTTCTGCTGCGTTACCCAACACTTCTCACACAGAACTGACGCATAATAGTTGAGTTGCGGCTTGGTCCAGAAATTCTTCCTTCTGATTTGGGCTGAGTCATAAGGTGATTCACCTATGGAGAAATTCTTCTCAGCATAGAAGTCTTCAGCCTTGAATGTTAGCCTCTTACCAGTCTTCTAACCTGTCTGCCTTGGGAGGAAGGACTTTGGTTGCAAAGTCACCACCTTCTTCCGTGCATCAAGAACAGGGTAAGGCGATCCAGTGGAGTCAGCCTTGTCTGTGGCAGCATCAGCTCTAGCAATTTCATCAGTTGTGGCCATTGGGACAGTCTATGTGTCTGTGGAGGGAACAGATTCTTCAGGCTGAGCTTGAGCATTTTCATCAGCAGTGGGTGTAGCTTCTTCATTTTCTGGTTGCACAATTTCTTCAGCTGATGCAGCTGGAATTTCTTCAGGGATGGTCTGAAGAGGAGTTTGACGTTCTTTAGAACCATCATGAATTTCTTCAGTCTGAGCAGGCGACTGGGGCAATAGCGACAAAGGTGTGGTCATTGGCGAATTTGGATGTGCTTCAGTCTAGAATTCATCATGAATAAGTGGTGTTGTGGAACCGTCAATGTCCACAATGATGCGGAGCATCCTATAGTCATCCCCATGTACACTACAACTACTCCCCAAGCCCCAAGTGGACCTACGACAAGAGCTCGAGCATGTGCCATTGGACACAAGGTGAATGATACGTCTCCAACGTATCTATAATTTTTTATTGTTTCATGCTATTATATTATCATTCTTGGATACTTTATATGCAATTTATATTATTTTTGGGGACAAACCTATTAACTCAGTGCCTAGTGCCAGCTGCTGTTTTTTGCTTGTTTTTGGTTTTACAGAAAATCTATACCAAACGGAGTCCAAACGCTACAAAACTTTTTGACTTTTTTTTCTGGGCAAAAGAGACCCTAAAAGCTTCGGGGGAAGGCCAGAAGACCTACGAGGAGACGGCAAGGCAACAGGCCGCGCCCTGATGCCTTGTGGGCCCCACGTGGCTCCGTCTGACCTAATTCCACTTCTATAAATTCACAAATATTCCAAAAGCCCTAGAGAGCCAGATGATACAATTTTTCCGTCGCCGCAAGCCTCTGTTCTTCCGCGATTCCATCTGGAGGCCTTTTCGGTGATCTACCGGAGGGGGAATCGGTCACGGAGGGCTTCTACAGCAACCTTGCTGCCCTTTCGATGATGTGTGAGTAGTTCACCACAGACCTATGGGTCCATAGTTAGTAGCTAGATGGCTTTCTCTCTCTCTTTGATCTTCAATACAAAGTTCTCCATGATCTCCATGGAGTTCTATCCGATGTAATCTTCTTTTGCGGTGTGTTTGTTGGGATCCGATGAATTGTGGGTTTATGATTAGATTATTCATTGAAAGTAATTGAGTCTTTTCTGAACTTTATTATGCATGATTGTTATAGCTTTGTATTTCTCTTCGGTCTATCCGTTTGGTTTGGCCAACTAGATTGATTTATCTTCAGTGGGAGAGGTGCTTTGTAATGGGTTCAATCTTGCGGTGTCCTCATCCAGTGGCAGTAGGGGTAGCGAGGCACGTATTTGTATTGTTGCCATTAAGGATAAAACAATGGGGTTTATTCATATTGTTTGGATTTATTCTGTCTACATCATGTCATCTTGCTTAAAGTGTTACTCTATTTGTTATGAACTTAATACCATAGATGCATGCTGGATAGCGGTCGATTGGTGGAGTAATAGTAGTAGATGCAGGCAGGAGTCGGTCTACTTGTCATGGACGTGATGCCTATATGCATGATCATTGCCATGAATAACATCATAACTATGCACTTTTCTATCAATTGCCCAACGGTAATTTGTCTACCCACCGTATGCTATTCTTATGAGAAAGATACCTCTAGTGAAACTATGGCCCCCGGGTCTATTTAAATCATATTACTAAAACTTAAATTTCCTTGCTACAATTATTTTACTTTTTATTTACTTTTCAATTTATACTTCTATCACTACCAGAATTGATCCTTGCAAATAACGAGTACAAGGGGATTGACAACCCTCTTGCCCGCGTTGGGTGCAAGTATTTGTTTGTGTGTGTGCAGGTGATGTTTGACTAGGATTTGCTTGGTTCTCCTATTGGTTCGATAACCTTGGCTCTCACTGAGGGAAATAATATGCGCTACCATATTGCTTCACCCTTCCTCTTCGGGGGAAATCCCAACGCAACTCACAAGTAGCAGAAAGAATTTCTGGCACCGTTGCCGGGGAGACATCATCAAATACCTATAGGTCCCTTCACACAATTTATCAATTACTTGTTCTACTTTTTATTTGCTTTTATTTGTCTTTGTTAGTCTCGTTAAAAAATCAGAAATACAAAAATATTTTACTTTGCTTGTTTTTTTTACTTGCTTGTTGTTATGGCTAGTTCTCCACTTGTTACTTGTACCCCTGAAAATGAAGTCCTAAATTTTAAACAAAGGGGGGGAGAGAACTTAAAAGATGCTTGGTATAGGATTTGCGATACTCAAAATAAATCTACTCGTAAGCAATCCACCACTGTTCTTCTTCGCAATTTTTATGTGGGTGTTACTACTTGGTATAGATTTGTGCTAGACACTATTACCAGAGGGAATTTTTTGAGTAGTAACCCTTGGGATGCTTTCAATGCTATGGGAAATTTAGTGGGATCACCACCTATTACTATTAATGAAACAACATTGACTTTGGAACATGTTATGCGAAGGTTAGAAGCTATAGAAAATGAAATGCCTACTATTGAACATATTGATAATCTAGACAAAAGGGTTCACAATCAAGTCACTCAATTTGGCTCAAAGGTAGGAACTACATTAAAGATGCTAAAGGAGAAGGAACCAATAATCAATGAAATAGTAGAAAAAAGCCCCGCTAGAATTGATAAATTAGAAATTATTAATAATTTGGGTTCAGCTTTTTCTTCCGTAAAAACTATTGAGAGGACCCCTCCAAATAGGAATTCCAAGTTTATGTATGTTCCTAAAAATAAAGGTGCTTCATCTAGTAAGGGAAACGAGGATATTAAAATGATTAGTATGCACCCCAACTTCATTGATATGATAAAAGAACCTATTATTAAAAACAAATTCCTCAACTTTATTCCTAGGAGTGTGATTATTAAAAATATGCATGTCAACCCTCCTAGGAAACATGGATGTATAATTGAGGAGTTGGAAACGAAGGATGACAATACTTGAAACCATGCATTATGCCTAGTTAGGGGCATAAAACAATAGCGCTTGTTGGGAGGCAACCCAATATTTATCTTTATTGCAATTTTTCTTTTTCTTGAGTCACATGATTATTGCTATTGTAATGATTGTGTTTTTATCTTTTAATTAGTGTTTGTGCCAAGTAATGCCTTTGGGATGATTTGAATGATAGTATAATTGATGCTGTTTGAAAACAGAAAGTTTTGTGCCCAGTAGTTGATTTTTAATTTATTACTGGAATGTCAGAAAACTCTGAAATGTTTACACAGTATTGGGGTATAAATTGTTTACGTTGTCCTCATTTTTCAGAATTTTTGGAGTTACAGAAGTATGGATAAATATTCTGTCATTGCGTACTGTTCTGTTTTAGATAGATTCTGTTTTTATTGCATAGTGTGCTTGTTTTAATGAAACTATGGATTATATCGGGGGGTATAGGTCATGGAGAATTTAGAATGCAGTAGGTATTATGCAAGAACAATTATGAATGAGTTTATAACAGTACCTAAAGTGGATGATTGATTTATTATACTAACGAATCTCACGAAGTTTCTGTTGAGTTTTGTGTGCTGAACTTTTCAAGTTTTGGGTGAGATCACGATGGATGAAGGAATAAGGAGCGGCAAGACCTAAGCTTGGGGATGCCCAAGGCACCCCAAGGTAATATTCAAGGAAGATCCACTGGTGCAGCGACCTGCTATACAAACGGTTTTTACCCCCTTTCCACGACAGAGTTTTAAACCGTCGCCTTGCTTGTGTGTGCGATAGGAGGGTCCTTCCCACACGACCCAGAAACCGCCGGGGATAGGGAGTAGGAATGCATACGGTTTCCAGAAGTAAGCGTATGCGATGCCGGCATCTATCCCAAACGCGATTCGTCACACAACTGTTTGTGATATATCGAATATCCTAAAGCTCCATCCTTGCTACTCGTGTGTGCTGGCATTACCATTGCACATGCTATTGTGTGGTGCAACGTTTACGATGTGCACCCCATCACAAACAGTTCATGATTGTAAAGCGTGTATGATAAGGAGACTATCACACACATTCACTTCTCTCGAACCGTATGCGATATATAATTAAGAAGATTATCTAATCATCATACGAGTGTCGGATAGGATTACGAAACGTCAGACTATCGTACCAGTGTCGTACAGGATAACTATCACACACGCTATTCTGTGGTGCAACGTTTACGATGCATACGACATCAGAAACAGTTCATGATCGTAAAGCATGTACGATAAGGCGACCATCACAAACATTTTGTTTGCTCGCACCATTTGTGATATTGTCTGACTTCACACACGCTTTGCAAACGGCAACTGTGTGCATGGTCGCACACGTTTCCTCTCTGTGAACCGTGTCGGATTATGATGTATATCACACACATTGTGCTTTACAGACCATGTGCGCCGTAATGACCTGCAGAGCGTATTTTCACCCTAATTTAATCATTGCTATTTAAAATTGTACCGAATTTGAATTTGAAAGTGGGCTATAACTTTATTCATATCCATCAGGTTCAACAACCAATGCATTATTCGATTCACAGGTACATATGTTCAAGAGTTACATAAAAAAATTACATAAGCACCAAATAAAGAATGATGAAGCAGGGTTGTATACTTGTACTAATAAAGACGGTAAAGAAAGAGGCGAAAGACATTCTGGTTGCTGAACAAGGTGAAGCGGAATGCCCATATTGTGCCCTCCTCCATGCAGAAGGCACGCACGACTCTAGTCCAACCCCTTGTGATGGCCGACCTCCCATCCTTCACTGTCTTCATGAGGACATCTAGATAGTCATTGTGTTCTGGTAGAAATACTTTAACCTTTGCATGCCCACCAATCATGTAGTTTGAGAGGTAATCTTGAGTAAACTGCTTTGGGAACCACTACAAAGGAAAAAGATTCATACATTGTCATCTAACACAACTCATTATGGGCAGTAAAAAGAAGGCTGCAGAGTTCTTACTTACCATCCTGCAGTTCACTGTTGTCTTGGATAAAGTGTAAATAAATAGTTTAATTGCCATCTTTTGATCCATTTTACTAACAATCTTGATCAGTTTCCTCACTTGATGCTGGTTCATGAATATCTCATTGCCCCATACGCAAAAAGGGTCGAAGCACGGATCTTTACCAATGACATATGTACCTAAAAGCACCAAGTTAATATTAGAAGCTAAACAACAATTGCACAATGATGTAGTACAACACTCCCTCCGTCCCATTATATAAGATCTTATTGCATCCAATATACTCACATATTGGATGAATTAACATCTTATATTATGGGGCGGAGGGAGTTTATTACATTGTTACAAATATCGGCTGATTAACTGCAGTTAACTGCTGCTGTGTTGTTGTTGTTGCTACTCTTCTATGTATATCTAGACATCATCAGAACATTAAGGTAACACTCTTCCTTGTTGCTATGTAGCCTAGGATTGCATATTTAGACCTTCAGTACAATGCATGTTGCTATGTAGCCCCAGATATATTAGATATGGCCCTAGTTAACCTACCGATAAATGAGTTACAGATATATTCAGTTAAATGTCTGATTCGCCGATTAATCCCTTATCAGCCCCCGACCTATATGGTACCAGCTACCGATATCCTGAACAGTGAGTATATATAAGCCATGGGATGAAACTAACCTCGATGGAAAATAACAGTCGTTCCCAATATTGTCCTATATAAGTACATCGAAAGGCATGTTAAACACAACAGGCTAAACATCAACCAAATATATCCATGGTAGACAACATAATCTCCAAATGATAGCTTCAGTGTGCAGGTTTAAGCATGCTAGTTAAGCAAAACAAGAAGTGGAAAGGTGTGTTAACTGCAACAGGCCTAATATTTAACAACAAGCAAATATAGTCATTCAAACTGATATTGTGCAGGTCTAAGTACACTAGTTATTGTTAAATAAAAATGGAAAGGCGTGTTAACTACAACATACTTAACAACAACCAAATGTAGTCATTCATAGTGGTATTGTTAAAACTGGTATTGATGAAATTGAACTGCACAGTTCATACTTGCACATATAGAACATCACATTGTGAATAACTGAAATAAATAAGGCATACTACGAACAACCAAAGATAGCAATTGAAACTGGACATATGCTAAGTACAAACAACCGAACAACCAAAAACCGTTAAAAGAGGCATATGCTAGCTATAACAGGCTTAACAGCAAACAAATATAGTCATTCATAGTGGTATTGTTGAAATTGCATAGAACGTAGCTTGTGCTTAAACATCAAATTGTATAATTGAACATCACAATGTGGAAAAAGAGGGGGCGTATTACCTACACCAGGCTTAACAGGAAACAAATATAGTTTTTGAACTGGTATTGATGAAATTGTACTGTACAGTAAATAGTTGCACATATAGAGCATCACATTGTGCATAACTGAAATAAACAAGGCATACTGCAAACAACCAAATATAGCAATTAAAACTGGACATATTCTCACTACAAAAGGGGTTTGACAAAACAAATCATGGGATTCCCCCTGTGAAGAGGCACGGCAAAACAAATCATGGGTTTCCTCACTTGTCACAGATGGGCTCCTTCCCATTGGAAGAGCACGGACTCTGGGTGCGCTCCATGTTGTCGCAGATGGGTTCCTTCCCCTTGGAATAGCACGGCTGTAGGGTGCCCTCCCTGATGTCGCAAATGGGATCTTTCCCCTTGGAAGAGCCGAAGAGGGTGCCCTCCTCGTGGTCGCCGTCGATGAGGTCTGACTTGGTAGCTGAGGATCCCAAGCCAGCATCGCAGAACGTGTCCTTCAGAAATGACAAAAGGGGCTCCATGGCGATGAAGGATGGCAAATTGTTAACAACGAGCCAGAGGAGATCAACGGCAGGGCCATCGATGAGATCGATGGCGGTTGAACCCTAGGGGTTGGGGGTGGGCAACTTAACCTGTGACATAGCCTACGTCAAGCCGTCGCTGTCGACAACCTCGATGTCATAGCCGGCGTCCGCGACATACCAGAATACTCTATCCCACTGATTGAAAGCCTACGGCCGATCATCGTCGTCAGCTTCCTCGGCGGCCACCTCGCCGACATCAGGTGAAGAGGCCGCGATAAACCTCTTTTGGGCCATTCGCTCCTCGAGCTCCCCGGGAAGCGTAGCCGGGCTTAGGCTGTGATGCTCTGGGGTGGGGGAGGGGGGGTGGGGATCTGTGGGAAAGGGGGCGTTTCGCAGGCGTCATCTAAGAAACTCAGGGCGGCGAGGGTATGTAGATCGGTGGGTAACCAGCACGGGCAGACCGGCTGGTTAACAATGGAGGCGGAGCGGCGGCGATGGCGGCAGTGGCGGTGACCTAGCTAGGGTTTCGAGTGAGGGAGGGGTGGTGTGTGTGTGTGTGAGCGGAGGTTTTGGGGTGTGTGTGTGGCAGTGTGGAGGGGTGCCAAGGTGGTGTTTGAGGAAATGCCGCGGGTACTGAAAATTTTACTAGGCGGGAGTAAAATGCCGGGGCTACTGAAAATTTGGATCAAGGGATTGAAGCAGAGCGGGAGTAACAAACATTGCACATGGTCCAAACATAATAATCGTGTGCTATCAAACAGAAAAACCCTCCAGGCGAGCAGATATTTTTGAGATTACGAGGGATACAGGCGGGAGTAAAATGCCGGGGCTACTGAAAATTTGGATCAAGGGATTGAAGCAGAGCTGGAGTGACAGACATCGCACACGGTCCAAATATAATAATCATGTGATATTAAACGGAAAAATCCTCCAGGCGGGTAGATATTTTTGAGATTGGGAGGGAAGCCTCGTGGAGCCCAATCTACTGTGCTCATGTGAGTGACAGCGGCACGGGCGTGGCACACGGGTAGTCTGAGGGAACCGTGTCTGTTGCGTCCCCAGTCGCAGACGGTTGTTGCATCTGACTCGTCTGCTGTTTATAAATTTGGCAAAAAAATGCGGGAAAGGGTTAGAACACGAACACACTTGCATGTGGACCAAATATATGTATGAAAAGGGTGGTTTGATGTTCAAATACCCAATGCACAACTTTGATGTGGCACCTGTCTCACAAAGCGCACATTATTGCTAGTCCGCCACCCCCCCACTTCGTGTCGGCGGGAGGGGAATCCTAGCTATGAACGCATGCCCCCAAATAGCTAGGTCTGACATCTCACCCTACCGTAACACAAAACCTATAGGAGTCCATCATGGTCAAACCCCCCTTTTGCTTTCGGTCAAAGGTGGACCGTGTGCGGGCCCACAAATGTGTGCTTGTGGCGCGAGATGGGTGAGACCACATACGAACCACCTGCGGGTGGCCCAACTATATGTATGAAAAGGGTGTAGTGTGATATTTAAATACCCAATTCACAATTTTGATGTGGCACATGTGCCTCGCAAATTAACCGGACATCCCCGACCCCACGGAAGTTCAGGAAGTGTGAAGTAGTGCCCCCTCCCACACACACACTTTTAGTCGGTGGGAGAGGGCATCTCACCAAGACGTACTGTAACACAGACCAAGAAAAATCTACCTTGGTCGTATAACCTCTCTCGTTGTTAGTCAAAGTGATGGATGTCCACGCGGCCCCACAAATGGGCTAGCTTGTCGCCGATAACCACGCGAGGGAGTGCCCGAAGACAACCACTGCGTGCTTGTGGCCCAAACATATGTATGGAAGTGTTGTGTGGTGTTTGAATACCCAATGCACAACTTTGATGTGGCACCGTGCTTTGGAACTGGAAAGTCCCCACACGGAGCGAGGGTTCACGACGCGTAGTATATATGTACGTATGTCACCTGTGACGCCCCTGACTTAATCGTGCACTAATCATACACGCAAACGCACACGATCAAGCCTAGGGACTCACTTGAAGATATCACAACACAACTCTAGACACAAAATAAAATAATTCAAGCTTTATATTACAAGCCAGGGGCCTCGAGGGCTCGAATACATAAGCTCGATGTCATACAAGCATCAGCGGAAGCAAAAGTATCTGAGTACAGACACAAAGTTAAACAGGATGCCTTAAGAAGGCGAAAACAATCTACAGCTCTGATCGAAAGAGGCAAGGCCTCCTGTCTGGGAGCCTCCTAAACTACTCCTGGTCGTCGGGGATCTCCACGTCGTAGGCGCCTCCGGGGATCTCCTGCTCCTGGGCTCCATCGTCTGATGTATCATCAAATGGGTATGGGGAAAAGAATAGCAGAGCAACCGTGAGTACTCATCCAAAGTACTCGCAAGACTTACATCAGAACTATTCTACTTATGCACTGGTATCAAAGAAGGGCTGTATATGTGGACTGATCTGCAGAAATGCCAGAGGAGAGGGAAAAGCCTAGCCTATCGAAGACTAGCATCTTCAGGGTCTTGCAGCATTAGAAGAGTACAGATTAGTACATAAATATAGTAGTAGCAACAAGTATCAACATCACCCAGAGATCCTTCCTCGACTCCCTGCGAGAAAGCGATCCTAGAGCCACATATTAACCCAGTTCTAGTTATAGAAGATCGGGATATTTTCCGAGCGTCCTATTATCGTGGACACGGCTATTCGAATAGATATACTTCCCTGCAGGGGTGCACTACTGTTACCCAACACGCTCGATTAACTCCGGCCGGACACACTTTTATCGGGTCATGCCCGGCCTCGGCTGATCGACACACCGCAGCCCCACCTAGAGCTCAACAGAGAGGTCCCCGCCGGTCTACATCCTAAGTGCTCAGGGGTCTTAGGCCCATCGCCCTTTGCACTCCGGGTCGTTGTGTGCAGGGTAGACCAGGCACCACCTCTGTCCTGGATGGCGCCGGCCCGACCCGGCCACAATGCTGAACTGGACGCCTGACAAAGCTTTCGGCTGATACATACGGTGCCGAGTACCCATATTATTCCCACGTGCTGGTTAGCACGAAAAGGCCAGAGGCCTACTCAGATTACATATCCTAACCCTTAGTGCCTTTGGAGCGCGCGGAAACGAGCAGAGACTCACGAACCTGTGACCCCGTCGCCCCGTCTCGTGGACTTACGGCAAGGGCTAAGAATGCCCGGCCGTGCCACGTATTCATCTCGCGGGTACCCTCATGGTCAACCCGTCTACACATCACTCGCGGGTACCCCTCGGGGCCTACCCGACTTATCCAGTAACAACGGTAAGTAAGTGGTAACCCTGTGTCCATTCCATCCAGCAGGAACCCGAGGAATCACCCTCGTTGGATTCCCGCCGGATGTATCCGTCAAGGTGGATCCGGAGGAATCACCCTCGATGGTATTCACACTTGCGGGGTTGCACGACATAAGCTTCGTCGGGGGTGGTGAAAGAGGAATCACCCTCATAATCCACGACCGACTAGTTATACCACAGAAGTCTCATCAGAAGTGGAGTAAGAGGTATCACCCTCGGCACTTGATGATAACTCTGCAGAGTCGAGCAACTTAGGGGGGGGGGTGTGGTGATGTGCGGGTCTCAGCCCGTTCGATCACATCGATCGGGGCACAAATACTAAAGCGGGGCAACTACAGCAAGGAGGAGGGGCCACAGATGGTTCACTACCATCCAACCTATACTAAGCATTTTGGATAACAGGCAGGTATCAATAACAGTTACAAGGACAGGCTATGCAGCAGAGTAGGATAAAACAATAGCAGTAGCAAATTCTAATGCAAGCAGGAGGGAGAAGGATTAGGTGATATAGGATGCGTCAAGGGGGGTTGCTTGCCTGGTTGCTCTGCGGCAAAAGAGGGGTCGTCGACGGAGTAGCAGTCCTGCGGGGCGGCATCGGTCTCGATGTCTAACGGAAGAGAAGAGGGGGAAGAAACAGTAAATATAAAGCAAACAAATGCACACAGATGCTTGGCATGACGATAGGTTGTGCTAGGGTGCCCTAACGCAGTGCTACACGTGGCAGATGAAGCGGGGAATTAACTGGAACGTTTTCCCGGTTTTTGGACATCTGTCAAACAGATGAACCGGAGGGGAAGGTTCCATGTTTGCAGTGCTAGAGGCATCTGACAGGTATGTGGACAGCGTATTCGGGTTCGTCATATTTTTCTGATCGTTTTTCATATATAAATTATTTTAATCCGAGTTACGGTTTATTTTATATGAATTTTCAAAGTTTTAAACATTTTCTAGATTTATATAAATTATTTAAATTAGAATTATCCGAAACAGTAATTAGGGTTTAATTAATTTAATTACAGATTAATTAGATTAATTAAATAATTAGTTTAATTAAACAGGATTAATTAAGTTAATTGTTAATTATTAATTATTTATTTTAATTCTCTAATTCTTTTATTTACTTATTTATTTACTATTATTTTTCTTTTCTTTAACGTTTTTCTTTTTCGTTTTAAACTAAATACAGGGGCGGGCCCCAGGCGTCAGTGGCCAGAGCGGACATGTCCGCCCGTGTCCGTTCGGGGCCGGACATGTCCGGGCCACGCGTGTGCGCGCGGGCACACTGGGGCGCCGGACACGTCCGGGCGCGCGTGTGCGCGCGGGCGGACGGAGACGGCGAGCGACGCGCGGTGAGGCGGCGCGCAGGCGCGCGCGTGAGCGCGCGAGTGAGGCAGAGCGCTGGTGCGGGGCTGCGGCGAGGCCAGGGGCAGCGAGCGCGGTGGCGGTGCGAGGGACGGAGCCGGGCAGCAGCAGCTGCAGCAGGCGGCGGGCGACGGCGAGCGGTTGGCTGCAGCGGCGGCGGGCGACGACGGCGAGTAGCGGCAGCAGCCAGGGACAGCAGCAGCACGGGCGGCCGAGCGCGCGGCCGGCGCGAGGAGCAGGTGCGGGCGGCACAGGATGCAGCAGCGACGAGCGGGAGGGGCGGCGACGGCGTCGGGTTGACGCGGGATGAGGGGGTGGGGAAGAAGGGGGGCTCACCCCCGTTGCAGGGGTACGGCGGCGAGGCTCGGTGGAGGGCGACGACGACGTGGAATCGGGCGGCGTCGGGGCGGCGGCGTCCTCGGCGCAGAGGGAGGCGGCGGCGGCGGGGAGGCAGCAGCCTCCAGATCGAGAGGAGGGGATTGAGGGGGGAGAAGTGGATCGGGGGAGGTTAGGGTTCGGGCGGTGGCCTAATAGACCAAGGAGATCGGGGGTGGGCCGGCTGGCTGGGCCGAGGCCCAGTTGGGCCAGGGGGTTTCTGTTTTCTTTTTCTTTTTATCTTTTAATTTCCTGTTTTCTTTTTACAGTTTCTGTTTTAAAAATAGTTAGAAACAATTTTAGTTTTGTAAAATAAGAGACTTAGTACAATATTTACTATGCAATATCATCTGCCACCAGAAATTAGTTTGGACAAAATAGGATTCCATTTAAATTTTATTTAAATTGAAATGTATTAAATATTGCTGATTTGGTACTGCTTTAGTGTGTTGGGGGCATTTAACTAATTCAATAAATGTTAGTTGTATTTTTATAAATGCCTCTGGATTATTTGCAAAATTATGAACTATTTAGTTTAATGTTTTGACCAACTTTTATTTTCACTTTATATTTGAATTTTGAATTTGAGGTTGGATTATTTTCTAAATGCAATTTAATTAAGATGATCACGATGACATGGCAACCTAATTAACTTAATGACAGGGTTAGGATCTGGGGATGTTACATCACCCCACTTCGAGTCGGTGAGAGGGATTCATGCGTACGCATGCGCTCAAACTTAGGTCTGGAATCTCACCATGATCGACCTACTATAGAGTAACACGAACTAAAGAAGAAGAATCCACCCTGGTAACCTCTCTCGTTGTCGGTCAAAGTGATGGACGTCCACGTGGGCCCACGAATATATAGGCTTGTCGCCGAGAACCAAGCGAGGGAGAGTGTCCGAAGACAACCACTGCATGCATGTGTCCCAAACATAGGTATGGAGGTGCGTGATGCATGCATATGTTTGAATACCCAATGCACAACATTGATGTGGCGCATGCGTTGAAAATCGCACAGTCCCCACACAGAGCGAGGTTCATGACGCGTCGTGTATGCTCGTCCCCCCCCCACTTCGATCCGGTGGGAGGGATTCATGCGTACACATGACTCAAAGTATATTATGTAATCTCACAACATCACCTATACCGTAAGACAAACCAAAAATTAATCCCCTCCTAAGTCAAATTAACCTCTCTTGCTGTCGGTCAAAGTGATGGACCAAGCAGGCCCACAGATGGAAGCATCGCCGATAACCGCTTGAGTGAGTGCCAGAGGACAACCGCCATCGCATGCATGTGGCCCAAACATATGTATGGAGGTGTGTGGTTGTGATGTTTGAATACCTAATGCACAACTTTGATGTGGCACCTGCCTCAGAAACCGTAAAGTCCCCACACGGAGCGAGGTTCATGATGTGTAGTATATGTTGGTCCCCTCCCCCCTCTTCGACGCGTACTATATACTCCTACCGTAAGACAACCCGAAAAGAATCCTCCTTGTTCGTCAAATTAACCTCTCTCGTTGGGTCAAAGTGATGGACGACGACCTCGCAGGCCCACGGAGGAAGTGTTGCACGCGAGTGAGTGTCCTATAGGACAACCACCATCTGCATGTGGCCCAAAGAGGTGTTTGTGTGATGTTTGAATACCCAATGCACAACTTTGATGTGGCACCTGCCTCGAAAACCGAAAAGTCCCCACACGGAGCGAGGTTCATGACGCGTAGTATGTGCTGGTCCCCTCCCCCTCTTCGACATGTACTATATACTCCTATCGTAACACAAACCAAAAAGAATCCTCCTTGTTGGTCAAATTAACCTCTCTCGTTGGGTCAAAGTGATGGAGGACGACCTCGCGGGCCCATGGATGGAAGCGTTGCACGAGTGAGTGTCCTATAGGGCAACCACCGCCTGCATGTGGCCCAAAGAGGTGTTGTGTGATGTTTGAATACCCAATGCACAACTTTGATGTGGCACCTGCCTCGAAAACCGTATAGTCCCCACACGAAGCGAGGTTCATGACGCGTAGTATATGTTGCCCCCCTCTTCGACGCGTACTATATACTCCTACCGTACGTAACACAAACCAAAAAAGAATCATCCTTGTTGGTCAAATTAACCTCTCTCTCGCTGTAGGTCAAAGTGATGGACGACGACCTCGCGGGCCCACAGAGAGCGTCACATGCGAGTTAGTGTCCTAGGACAACCACCACGTGCATGTGGCCTAAAGAGGTGTTGTGTGATGTTTGAATACCCAATGCACAACTTTGATGTGGCACATGCTTCACAAACCGGAAACACACTACACATAGGTTCACGACGCGTAGTCCCCCTCACTTCGAGCCGGTGGGAGGGACTCATGTGTACGCACGCGCTCGAACTTTGATCTAGAATCTCACCATGATCCACACCATAACACAGGCCAAGATGAATCCACCTTTGGTCAAATGCCTCTTGCTGTCGGTGAAAACTGATAACCTTCATGGGCTAATGAATGGGCACATCGCTGATAACCTCTCTCTGGAGTGTCCGAGGACCACCAATGCATGCATGTGGCCCGAACATGTATGTATGAAAGGGTTGTGTAATGTTTTAAATAACCAATTCACGACTTTGATGTGGCACCTGCCTCACAAAACGATCAATCCCACACGGAGGCTCATGACTCGTAGTGTACTGCCGGACCCCCCCCCCCACACACACACACACCGCACCACCACCGCCACTTCGAGGCATGCCAAACTTTTTCTGCAGTGAACATGTGACCAAAGGAGTGTCGTGTTAAAATTTGAAAAAAATCAGAGATCATTCGGCCGTTTTTATACATTGATTGATTTCCTAGGGATTTAATATGCAAAAATCAAATTTGAGCTACATGCACACGTGATAGTGCACCAAAATGGATTGGAAAATCATATGTGTGTCCCTGGGTGCATGTTTAGTCCCCATGCAAGAAATTTCAAACATTGAGAATCTTGATTTTTAAAATCCAGTAAATCCAAAACTTAGTTGAAACTCATGAAACTTATCGTGGTGTCATATGGACACCAATAGACTATGATATTGTATTTTTTTTGTCAAATTTGAGACAAGTTTTGATATAATTTTCTTACAGACGGGAGATTATTAATAATTGGCAACCAATATCGTAAACGGATTATTTATTCGAACCGTGGGCATTAGACCAACAATGTACGTGCCATGCTTCGGTTAAGCAATAAAGCGGTAGAATTAATCATCAAAAAAGAAAAACAATATACGTGCCGCCATGCGTCCCGTGTGCCGTGCGAGCAGGCATGAGTTGACGGGACGCATGCGAGCAGTCCGCCGCGCAGGCAGACCGGGAGGCATGCGCGTGTTCGCTGCGCAGTGTCACCGGGAGGCGTGCTAGTAGCTGTGTGAAATGACGGTAGGCATGCCAGCAGTCCGCTACGTAGGCTCACCGGGAGGCGAGCCAGCCCTTTGACCGCCGCCCGCCTCGCTCCCACTGCTCCATATTAATGGCACGCCTGAGCCGCTGGTCATAATAGGCGGCCGCACCCCCCATCCACAGTGGTTACCGCCGTTTGGAGTGTATGAGGATGCCGCCGAAGTGCACCATCGGAGGGAGTTGCCACGTCGGGGCTGGTGAAGCGCCCACGCAACACGTGAAGCTGGGCACAGAGGTTGCCGTCACCGCCGACGAGGTCTCGCGTGGGCAGCGGCGTGACCTTGACATCGTTGCCGCCGTCATGCCTCCCCAGCTAGAGCCGAAGGTCCACAACAATTCCAGCAATGACTCCGACTCCGACGGAAAACCGGTTAGTCATCTATACCCATTTTTGCGGCAAATATATCATGTGTTTTCTCTGGTTACTCCTGCCCCCTCCCCCCCTTCATTTTTTTTGGAATAGAAATCCTATGGTTATGTTCTCTGAGTCCATGAAATCAGAGTAAGACTCGTTAGATCCGTCTAGTGTATTGATTGTTTGAATGGTATCCGTCTAGGGTTAGTGATTAATTGTTTGTTCTGTACAAATGATTTGTGCTAATAATCTGACTAGGGTTAGCGTTCGTGCTAATAATTCGTAGCCAGATCTTGAGAATTGATTTTGAATGTCCTACAAATATGTTTGTGCCATTTTTTTTCTTCCAGATCTTGAGAATTGATTTTGAATGTCCTACATACATGTTTGTGTCAATTTCCCCCCCCCCCAGATTGGTATGTACACTGATGAGGCTCCGGCCAGCGGCGCCGCCGGTTATAGATCCTGCACCCGGCAGCGCGGGCAGAAGCGGCCACGCCCCCCTGGATCTGAGGAACCCGTAGAATCTTGGGCGGACCGCATCAGCGATCTCCCGGATGCCATCCTTGGGGAGATCATCTCCCTTCTCCCCACCAAGGATGGTTGTGATAACCCACAAGTATAGGGGATCGCAACAGTTTTCGAGGGTAGAGTATTCAACCCAAATTTATTGATTCGACACAAGGGGAGCCAAAGAATATTTGCAAGTTTTAGTTGAGTTGTCAATTCAACCACACCTGGAGACTAAATATCTGCAGCGGAGTGATCAGTAGCACAGTAGTATGATAGTTTGGTAGCAGTAGCAATAAGAGTAATGGTAACAGTAACGGTAGCAGCAATAGTAGTAGCGATTGTAACAGCAGTAGCAACAGTAGTAACTTAGCAAGAACAATATGTGAAAAACTCGTAGGCATGGGATCGGTGATATTGTTGGATAACATTCATTATGTAACAGTCACAACCTAGGGCGACACAGAACTAGCTCCAATTCATCAATGTAATGTAGGCATGTATTCCGTATATAGTCATACGTGCTTGCGATAAGAACTGGCATGACATCTTTTGTCCTACCCTCCCGTGGCAGCGGGGTCCACAAGGAAACTAAGGGATATTAAGGCCTCCTTTAATAGAGAACCGGAACAAAGCATTAACACTTAGTGAATACATGAACTCCTCAAACTATGGCAATCACCGAAAAGAATCCCAATTATTGTCACCTTGGGGTATGCGGATCATAACACATAGCAGGTGCGTATAACTTGCAAGATCGGATCAAGAACACAAATATATTCATGAAAACATAAATGGTTCAGATCTGAAATCATGGCACTCGGTCCCTAGTGACAAGCATTAAGCATAGCAAAGTCATAGCAACATCAATCTCAGAACATAGTGGATACTAGGGATCAAGCCCTAATAAAACTAACTTGATTACATGATAAATCTCATCCAACTCATCACCGTCCAGCAAGCCTACGAAGGAATTACTCACTCCCGGTGGTGAGCATCATGAAATTGGTGATGAAGGATGGTTGATGATGACGATGCCGGAAGATCCCCCTCTCCGGAGCCCCAAACGGACTCCAGATCTGGCCTCCCGATGAAGAACAGGAGGTGGCGGCGGCTCCGTATCGTGAAACGCAATAAAACTTCCTCTCTTATTTTTTTCTTTGGAATTGTGAATTTATAGGCCAGAGATTAGGGTCATCGGAGCCACGTGGGCCCCACGAGCCACTAGGGCGCGCCTGGGGGGGGGGGGTGGCGCGCCCTGGTGCCTCGTGGGCACTGGGTGGCCCCCCTTCTGTTGATGCTTGCGCCAATAATTTTTATATATTCCATAAAAATTCTCCAAAAAGTTTCATCCAATTCCAAGAACTTTTATTTCTGCACAAAAAAACAACACCAAGGTAGTTCTGCTGAAAACAGCGTCAGTCCGGGTTAGTTTCATTCAAATCATGCAAATTATAGTCCAAAACAAGAGCAAAAGTGTTTGGAAAAGTAGATACGATGGAGATGTATCAACTCCCCCAAGCTTAACTCATTGCTTGTCCTCAAGCAATTCAGTTGACAAACTGAAAGTGATAAAGAAAAACTTTTACGAACTCTTTTGTTCCTGTATCTATATATATGCTTAAATAGTGTCCAAGTTTTCAGCAAAGATCATGAACTAACCATGCAAATGATAACTCTTAGAAATTATATTCACTCATATCAATGGCATAATCAACTGGCAAGCAGTAATAAGATATCTCAAATGCCAACACTTTGTCAAAACAATCATGATATAATATGACAGCATGGTATCTCACTAGCCCTTTCTGAGACCACAAAACATAAATGCAGAGCACCTCCAAAGTTCAAGCAGCGACTAAACATTGTAATTCATGGTAGCAGAGATCCAGTCATGATGCACACAACATTAACTATTCACAATGCATGAGAATGACAATAGTGCTCTCGGGTCTGGTGCTTGTTTGAGAAGGTGATGACTCAACAATAAAAGTAAAATATCATAAAAGTAAATAGATAGGCCCTTCGCAGAGGGAAGCATGGATTTGCAGAGGTGTCAGAGCTCAAAGCTTAAATCAGAGATAAATATAATTTTGGGAGGTATGCCTTTCCTGTCAACGTCACGACCGAGAGTTTTCAATATCTTCCATGCTAAACACATTAGCGGCGGTTCCCAAGCGGTAAAGTAAAGTTGACTCCCCCTCCACCAACAAACACAAGCCATGGCTAGCCGAATCCTCGGGTGCCCTCCATACCAACAACTTTCCGGGGGAGTTTGTTTTGTTATTTTGCAATTTTAATAGTGGGACTGGGCATCCCGATTACCAGCCCCTCTCGTGCAAGGACAAGTGAGTAAACACTCGTCATGAGAATAACCCGCTTAGCATGGAAGATACTGACCGCCCCCTGTCGCTCCATGAGCGGTACGGGCACACAAAATAGATGTTCATTTGAATATTTTGAGCTGGCACATGCAAATTTACTTAGAACGGCAGAGTAATACCGCATATAGGTAGATATAGTGGACTCATCTGGAATAACTTTGGTTTAAGGGTTTTGATGCACAAGCAGTATTCCCGCTTAGTACAGGCGAAGGCTAGCAAATAGGTTGAGAAGCGACCAGCTAGAGAGCGAAAACGGTCATAATCATGCATTATGAATAATCAACATTGACTACTAGCATGAGTAGGATATAAGCACCATGAACATAATTATCGTGGAGGCTATGTTGGTTTTGAATCAACTACATGCGTGAACATGTGCCAAGTCAAGCCACTCGAAGCATTCAGAGGAGGATACCATATCATCATACCACATCACAATCATTTTAATGCATGTTGACACCCAAGATAAATCATTATCCACTCCTAGCTACTTAGGCATGGCATGAGCAACTATAATCTCTAATTGTCATCATAAACATGTTTAATCATAATATGCTGAATCATGGATACTGAGTTAAACATATTTACAAAAACAAAGAACAAGTTGAGTTCATACCCGCTTTTCCTTGCCACAGTCACTTCATCAAGTCATCGTCATTATTGCCTTTCACTTGCACGACCGAATGATATGAGAATGAAAATAGTGCAAGTGTGCCGTGGACTAAGCTGGAATCTATAAGCATTTTATTTAAAGGAGAAGACAAGGTAATATTGGCTCTTTGTTAGATAAACCATAATGCATATGAGAGCCACTCAACATTTTCATCGTGGTCCTCTCCTTACAATGACTCAAGAAAAGAAAAGAACTTCAGAGAAACACACTAAAATATTTTTGGAGTTTTTAGTTTTTCTGAAGAAAGCAAAATAAAGAAGAAAACGAAAAATGAGAAAAACTATTTACACGGGAAAGCTCCCAACAAGTAAAAGAAGAAACGGGAAATCTTTTTGGGTTTTCTTTTTACTACTACAACTAATTAGGTTAGAAAGAAAAACCGAAAAGAAACGAGAAATATTTTTGGATTTTCTCAAAGTTTTTCAAACACACAAGAAGAAAGCGAGAAAATAAAACTAGCATGGATTATACAATGAAAAAGTATGAACACCGACAACTGGAATGAAATGTGTGAGCATGAATGTAATGTTGGTGAGAGATACGTACTCCCCCAAGCTTGGGCTTTTGGCCTAGCTTGGTCTACGGCCATCCGTAGTAGCCATCCGGTCCCATATGAAAGTCCTGAGGCGGCGGCACCCTAGCGTCCCAATCCTAGGCCTCCTCCTCTGCCGCTGCCAACACGTTCCGGTAAGCAACGATGTTCGGTGGCATCACGGTATATCCGTTCCTGGCATGAGAATCAAACAAAGCAGGTGCATGCAACGGAATAATATCACGAGTATCCTCACTGAAAACTAAGTTATAACGAATGTTGTGAGGAGGCTCAGGATCATCAAGAAAGTGGTGGTCCCTCATGGACTGGTGATCTAAGTAAACTCTGGGCAACAGGTAATCATGAGGGTGTATGTTAACATTAAAACGTCTCGCTAAGCGAGTAGCATAAATACCACCATGAATTTTACCCCTAGTCCTATTAGTGTGCAGGCGGCGTGCAATGATAGCTCCCAGGTTATAAGTGTTGTCATTATGCAGTGCGCGGCGTAAAATGGCAAAGTCAGGTGCAGCTAGTGCATTGCCTTGCTCCCTAGCAATCAAGCATTTCCCTAAGAATAGAGCAAAGTAACGAACAGAGGGAAACTTCAAGCTAGTGGCTCGGGCTTTCGACACGCCCCTTGTCTCTCCCACAGTTAAAGTGTGGAGGAAACCCTCACACTTCTCTGGTCGAGGCTCTCTTATGTCCCCATCAAAGGGAATCAAACATATCTCACAGAATTCAGCAAGTGGTATCTGATGATGTTCATCATATAAATCAAAGCACACCTCAGGGGGTTCGAGCCTATTCAGAAAATGAAAATTTTGCACAAAGGAATTTGTAAGGATGTGGTGTTGGTCACATTCATCTGCGAGGAAGTCGGTCAATCTGGCATTAGCAACAAATTGCGCGAACTCTTGGTAGAATCCGGCTTCGTTCATGAAGGCATTGTGTGGCCATTCGCACGGCCGGACCTCCGTCCTACGCGGGATGTTGAGGTCGCTGTCCGAGGAGTCCCCAAGGACTCCCTTGGCGTTTCGCTTCGAAGAACTCCTCCGGAAGATGTTCATTTTCCTAAGAACAATTTTCTGAAAAATTTTGGGTCACAAAATGATATCAATAAAACTTCACAAGATTGATAGCAACTACTCATATGGATGTCTAGAGGCTATATCAAGCATTCAAACCACTTGGAACTCAAAGAATTCAACATGCAAGCTCATTTTCAGTAGCACCAAGAGCAGCTAATTAAGCAAAATATAATCCACTAGAGCAAAAACTAATTGGAGCAATGGGGGGAGTCACATACCAAGGAGCAATCTCCCAAAACAGTTTCGGAAACGGAGCTCCGAGCAAAGAGATCAAAAATTTCAGGTTTGTGAGCATGAACACGAGAGAGAGAGAGAGCTACCAAGAATTTTTGCTAGAGGTAAGAGACGAAGTGGGCTGAAGGAATAAGTGAGGGGGTTCCTGTGGGGCCCACGAGCCACCTGGGCACGCCAGGGGGGTGGTGCGCCCTGGTGCCTCGTGGGCACCTGGGGCACCCCCTGGTATGTTTCCAGTGCCAAAAATTCTTAAATATTATATAAAAATTCATATCAAAATTTTATTGCATTCTGAGCACTTTTGTTTCTGGACTATTTTTATTGCATGGATAAATCAGAAAACAGGATAATCATGGCATTTTATTTTATTTAACTAAAAATAACAGAAAAAAGTGGGTACAGAAGGTTGTGCTTACTAAATTCATCGACCACATGCCTCTCAAAAAGAATCCATTAATAAGGTTGATCAAGTCTTATTAATAAACCATTTCCGAGTGACATGAAACCGAAGAATTTTCGTATAACACTAAGTTACCTCAACGGGGATATGCATCTCCCCAATAATAAGAGTTTCATATTTCTTTTTAACAGTAGGGAGAGGGAGTTGAAGACTTCCAATAGTAATTGTTGGAGTCTTTCCAATAACACGAATACCATTTACTTGCAATTGTTTCTTCGGAAAGTGCACCGTATGTTCATTACCATTGATATGAAAAGTGACCTTGCTTTTGTTGCAATCAATAACAGCCCCTGCAGTATTCAAAAAGGGTCTACCAAGGATAATCGACATGTTGTCGTCCTCGGGCATATCAGGTATAACAAAGTCTGTTAGAATAGTAACATTTGCAACTACAACGGGCACATCCTCACAAACACCGATAGGTATGGCAGTTGATTTGTCAGCCATTTGCAATGATATTTCAGTGGGAGTGAGTTTATTCAAATCAAGTCTTTTATATAAAGATAAAGGCATAACACTAATACCGGCTCCTAAATCACACAAAGCAGTTTTGACATAATTTTGTTTAATGGAGCATGGTATAGTTGGTATTCCTGGATCTCCTAGTTTCTTAGGTACTCCATCCTTAAAAGAATAATTTGCAAGCATGGTAGAAATTTCAGCTTTAGGTATCTTCCTTTTATTTGTGACAATGACTTTCATATATTTAGCATAAGGGGCCATCTTTAAAATATCATTTAAATGAGTACGCAAAAAGACCGGCCTAAGCATTTCAGCAAAGCGTTCAAATTCTTCCTCATCCTTTTTCTTAGATGGTTTAGGAGGAAAGGGCATGGGTTTTTTAACCCATGGTTCCCTTTCTTTACCATGTTTCCTAGCAACGAAGTCTCTTTTATCATGACGTTTATTTTTAGAAGGTGGGTTATCAAGATCAACAACAGGTTCTATTTCAACATTGTTATCAGGTTCTTTATCATTATCTGGTTGGGTATCCACATGAGCATCATCATTATTATTATCATCAGGTGAATGTTCATTACCAGATTGTGTTTCAGCATCAGAAATAGAAACATCATTACTATCCTCTAAGGGTTTTTCTACCTCAGGTTCACTAGAAGTATGCAAAGTCCTACCATTTTTCTTTTTCTTTTTCTTTTTAGATGTACTAGGTGCATCAACATTAATTCTTTGAGAGTCTTGTTCAATTCTTTTTGGGTGACCTTCAAGATAAAGTGGCTCCTGAGTCATTCTACCTCCTCTAGTCATTACTCTAACAACATGATCATTCATGTTGTTATTCATTTCATTGAGCAATTCACTTTGAGATTTAGCAACTTGTTCTAACTGGGTTTGAACCATAGATGCATGTTTACTTACACCCTTAACATCATTAGCAATTCTAAATAACAAGTCACTCAAGCGATCAATCATGTAGGCATTTCGTTTCAATTGTTTCATAACATTTGCATTGAAGTGATCTTGCTTAATAATATAATTGTCAAATTCATACAAGCATTGACTAGGAGGTTTGTTATAAGGAATATCACTTTCATCAAACTTTATAAGAGAATTTACCTCTACTACCTATGGCGGTGTGTCAAGACCATGTATTTCTTCAATAGGTGGCAAATTCTTAACATCTTCAGCTTTAATACCTTTTTCCTTCATACATTTCTTTGCTTCTTGCATATCTTCAGGACTGAGATATAAAATACCCCTCTTCTTTGGAGTGGGTTTAGGCGGCGGTTCAGGAAGTGTCCAATCATTATCATTCTTCAATATATTATTCAATAATTCCTCAGCTTGTTCAATAGTCCGTTCCCTAAAAACACAACTCGCACAACTATCTAGGTAGTCCCTAGAAGCATCGGTTAGTCCATTGTAAAAGATATCAAGTATTTCATTCTTCTTAAGAGGATGATCAGGCAAAGCATTAAGTAATTTGAGAAGCCTCCCCCAAGCTTGAGGGAGATTCTCTTCTTTAATTTGCACAAAGTTAAATATTTCCTGTAAAGCAGCTTGTTTCTTATGAGCAGGAAAATATTTTTCAGAGAAGTGATAAATCATATCCTAGGGACTACGCACACAACCAGGAGCAAGAGTATTATACCATTCTTTAGCATCACCCTTTAATGATAAAGGAAATAACTTAAGAATATAGTAATAGCGAATTTTTTCCTCATGAGCAAATAGGGTGGCTATATCGTTTAACTTAGTAAGATGTGCCACAACAGTTTGAGTTTCATAGCCATGGAAAGGATCAGATTCAACCAAGGTAATTAACTCAAGATCAACAGAGAATTCATAATCCTTATCAGTAACAAATATAAGAGAGGTAGCAAACTTAGGATCATATTTCATTCTCCCCCTCATAGATTTTTCTTTCATTTCAGCAAGCAGTTTTATAACTTCATCTCTATCATTACAAGCAAGAATGGCTCTAGCCGTCTCCCTATCAAAGCAATGTTCATCAGGTGTTTCAACTCTAGTAGGAGAGCTAGGCATAATAGGCGAATCATAATTCTCAAGAGTTTCAGCATTTTCAATTTCTTTAGCTTTAGCAAGTTGTTCACTAAGAAATTCACCAAGTGGCACAGCATTATCAAGCATAGTACTAGCATCATCATGAGTATCATTCATAGCAGAAGTGGTATCATCAATAACTTGCAACATATCAGAATTAATAGCATGTGGTGGTGTTGCAAGTTTACTCAAAATAGAAGGTGAATCAAGTGCAGAGCTAGATGGCAGTTCCTTACCTCCTCTCGTCTTAGAGGGAACGATCTTGGTCTTAGCGTCTTTCGGATTCTTCATAGTGATCAACAGATATATATCCCAAGTGACTCCACAAATATAGATATGCTCCCCGGCAACGGTGCCAGAAGAAGGTCTTGATAACCCACAAGTATAGGGGATCGTAACAGTTTTCGAGGGTAGAGTATTCAACCCAAATTTATTGATTCGACACAAGGGGAGCCAAAGAATATTTGCAAGTATTAGCAGTTGAGTTGTCAATTCAACCACACCTGGAGACTAAATATCTGCAGCGGAGTGATCAGTAGCACAGTAGTATGACAATTTGGTAGCAGTAGCAATAAGAGTAACGGTAACAGTAACAGTAGCAGCAATAGTAGTAGCGATTGTAACAGCAGTAGCAACAGTAGTAACTTAGCAAGAACAATATGTGAAAAACTCGTAGGCATTGGATCGGTGATATTGTTGGATAACATTCATCATGTAACAGTCACAACCTAGGGCGACACAGAACTAGCTCCAATTCATCAATGTAATGTAGGCATGTATTCCGTATATAGTCATACGTGCTTGCAATAAGAACTTGCATGACATCTTTTTTCCTACCCTCCCGTGGCAGCGGGGTCCATAAGGAAACTAAGGGATATTAAGGCCTCCTTTTAATAGAGAACCGGAACAAAGCATTAACACTTAGTGAATACATGAACTCCTCAAACTATGGCAATCACCGGAAAGAATCCCAATTATTGTCACCTTGGGGTATGCGGATCATAACACATAGCAGGTGCGTATAACTTGCAAGATCGGATCAAGAACACAAATATATTCATGAAAACATAAAGGGTTCAGATCTGAAATCATGTCACTTGGGCCCTAGTGACAAGCATTAAGCATAGCAAAGTCATAGCAACATCAATCTCAGAACATAGTGGATACTAGGGATCAAGCCCTAACAAAACTAACTCGATTACATGATAAATCTCATCCAACTCATCACCGTCCAGCAAGCCTACGAAGGAATTACTCACTCCCGGCGGTGAGCATCATGAAATTGGTGATGAAGGATGGTTGATGATGACGATGCCGGAAGCCCCCCCTCTCCGGAGCCCCAAACGGACTCCAGATCTGGCCTCCCGATGAAGAATAGGAGGTGGCGGCGGCTCCGTATCGTGAAACGCAATAAAACTTCCTTGCTTATTTTTTTCTCTAAAATTGTGAATTTATAGGCTAGAGATTAGGGTCAGCGGAGCCATGTAGGCCCCACGAGCCACCAGGGCGCGCCTGGGGGGGGGGGTGGCGCGCCCTGGTGCCTCGTGGGCACTGGGTGGCTCCCCTTCTTTTGATGCTTGTGCCAATAATTTTTATATATTCCATAAAAATTCTCCAAAAAGTTTCATCCAATTCCAAGAACTTTTATTTCTGCACAAAAAACAACACCGAGGTAGTTCTGCTGAAAACAGCGTCAGTCCGGGTTAGTTTCATTCAAATCATGCAAATTAGAGTCCAAAACAAGTGCAAAAGTGTTTGGAAAAGTAGATACGATGGAGATGTATCAGGCTGCCGCACACAGGTCCTCGCATCTCGACGGTGCCCTCTGTGGCGCGCCGCGCCTCTTAATCTGGACTGTCGTCAGCTATCTGTCGTTCATGATTTTGAACTCCACGGAGCCATCATCTCCTCCCACCAGGGCTCCGTTCAACGCCTCTGCATCCCGGCATCACTACAAAAAAAACACGTCCATGATGATACGTCTTTGTCACAGTAGGTCACATTTTCTGTCATGCATGTACATCCGTGACAATTTTATGACAGAATCAAGATAGTCATACCTGTGTTGTCGTAGAAGTGTTCCATGACAATACTCAAATTATCATCACGGAAGTGTCCACTTCCATGATGATAAATGTCGTGTCATGGAAGTGTTTTTGTCAAGGGTGACCGACACGTGGCATCCACCGTAACGGGTCGCCGTTAAGCTATCGGGTGCGGGTTTGGATTCGATAACCCGTTAGCAGCCCTGACCAATGGCGATTTTCCACGTGTAAATTTCTCATTCGCCGACGGATCCATGTGTCAGCTTGACGTTGCGACAGATGTCATCCATTCATTGGATGAGAGATGCCTATGATACGTTGACACGTGGCACGGCCCAACAGGGGCTCATTTAGGTTAAAAAGGCCGGCCTAATCAAAATAAGCGAGCCGGCCCATTTACGGCCTACTTTCGTCTGGCCCATTTAAAAAACCCGGCTCATACGAGATCTGCCAATTCGGCCCGTCAATGCCCGTTAATGATTTGACACCATTGCGGCCCATCGTCTGTTCCAGCCCGTTAACAGCCCGCTATGTCTTTGGGCTCATTTGCCGGCCGAGGTTCTTTCGGCCTGTTAGAGGCCCATTATAGAGATGGGCCAATTTCCAGGCTGTACGTCTTTCGGCCCGTTAGAGGCCCATTATAGGCATGGGCCAAATTCCTGGCGGTACGTATTTTGGCCTTTTAGTGGTCCATTAGCGATTTGGGCTAGCTTCCAGCCCGGTGTATCTTTCGGCCTGGTAACGGCCCACATCGTAGTTGGGCCATTTACATTCTGACCTGACTTTCGGCCTCTTAGCGGCCCATGTTCTCCATGGCCCAATTCCAGCCCGACATGACTTTCGGCCTGTTAAAGGCCCGTTCTGTATATGGGCCAACATATGGCCCGATTGGCTTTCAGCCTGTTAACGGCCCGTCAAGGAAATGGGCCAAGACTCAACTGACGATCATTTCGGCCTGCTAGTGCCCCGTGGGCTTGTTTCCATTATAGCGGGCCTATCTAGCGTTCGGCCTACTAACGGCCTGGTAAGAGCCCACGTTATGATGGGCCCACATTCGAGCCCCAAATCCATTTCTGCCACACGACGGCCCATGATTGTAACGGGCCTCGTAGATTGGAACATCCGAGCAATTATGGGCCCACGTAGATTGGGCCTGTTGGACGCCGTTTCTACGATAGCATATATAACAACATAGAACTATCCTAGTCTACAATCCCCTAAAAAAAACCTACACTAACAATAAAGAGATTTAAGGCATAGAAACGAAGAATAATCCTACACTATACAATAAAGAAATTATAGCAGATTACATCCACTCAGGATCATAGTTTGCCAACAGTGATAATAAAGCGTAAACAAACAGCAAATTACATACACAGGGCACATATAGCTCATACATCATGGACGCGCATCAACACAACTTACCATTTGAACTATAATCTCTTCAGAAAATAGAATTGGCCGAATTCAGATAGCACAAATTTCAGGCTGCAAAATCTCCACTTTCTTTGTGGTTTCCTCAGTCTCTTGTTTCATTTTTTTGACTGTTGCATCTTTTGTCTGCACCTCGAATCTCAACATGTTGATTTAATCTTGAGACTCATATGCACGTTGTCTTGCCGCCTCTAGTTGACGCTCTAGAACATCAGCACATTCCAATTCCAATCCATAATCATTTCGTAACGGCCATGCTGCACTGCTCTGAGAGCTTTGTGTTGATGTCAGTTTATCTTGAAATGTTTCTGTAAGTACACATGACTACAGCAAACATATAGTTACAACAATGAAGCGAGCAAGACAGACTATCTTGTATATGGCAAAACAGGACTAACAATAATACACACGTCATGAAGCATAAGCAGGTGATATTTTAAAAAGTATAAAGATGGCAGTCTGTGCAGGCTGCATACAGAAATCTCTCTTAGCTCACCAAAGGAGCATGATGTTGGGGCCAAATCCAAAACACAGACAAGATGCAAATTTAAACCACACGCAGCTACTGAACATTAGATATATCTTGCGTATAAGTAAGCAAGCAGTTAACCATTGTGTAGCTCGTATTAACTAGCTGGAACATTGTGTGCCATGTTTCAAAAGAGTCTTAGGGAGCATAATGAACTGCAGAGGGATTCATACAAACCTACTACAGCAAGCAAAACTATGCAATCATTAGCCTCATATAAACTAGATTGTGAGCCTCATGCAGTAATAGTTGGTTAATGGACTTCAAAGCTTCAGGCACACTTCGCCAGAGTAATGAAATGGTAAGGAATATAATTATGTCAACTAATAGTTATACAAGTACCCTACATGAGGCAGCATTGTTTGGGCATCTAATTAACTAAGGACAAATAAAGCAATTGAAAGAGCAATTTTGCCTGAAGCAAACAAGCAATTGAACTGTTGTGTTGGCAGCATGCATACATGCACGCCTCAATAACATCCTTGGCCTAGCTACATTTGAATCAACTGATGTATCTTCTATATAATGGAACAAGTAATGTAACATTGTTTGCCCCCTATGAAGTATCTCGACTAGTAAGTACTCAAGATCCTAGTAATGATAGGGAGGCTAATGATGTGAACATGCGTTTGGTTATGACATTTATGACATCGAGAACTCTACCATAGCAGGAAGGAGTTTCTCACTCTGTTCACTAATATAAGATGTTTTAGATATTTAATTGTAGACTACATCCGTACTGAAATGAGTGAACAGACACATTAAAATGTTTTTACATGCATCTGATTTAGGAAAAAGTTAAAACATTTTATCTTATAATAGTGAGCGGAGGGAGTATTAATCACTGGCCCAATGACTGGGTTACAGGTGAAGAACCCTACGCAAGCACAATGTCAGACAAATAGGATGTTCTAGTAATTGTAATACAGTGACTTACCATAACTGGTTGTACAGGCTCAGTGCTGCTCCTCCTTCTCTTGAAAGGCTCCTTCCTAACATCTTGTACTTGGAAGTCCTGAATCTTTGCTTTGTTGCACCCCCTCTGCAAGGTGACACAAACTAGTTACAGGTCTCCTTACATGGAAATTAAATATGCATACTTTCCAGTCTCTGGGCAACACCAAAGCATGAGTTTATAACAAAACGACACCACATAATGAAACATGCCACATCCCTAGCACACACTCAAATGAGCATTTACTATGTGTGCGCTATGTATAAACTAGGCATACCTTCATGAACTGGACCTCCACGTACTCTTGGGGAGCCTAGTTTAGTGTACAGGCAAACCTTTATGTCACCTATGAGTTATACAAGCCCCCACTACAACAGCCATTAGTGTTTAAATCATTGACAAGCTCCGTTAGGTCATGAACAGCAAGTAATCAAAGCAAGCAGTTCTAGTATGGTTGGCTGATACAAACAAGCAATTGAACACATGTGTGAGCAAATCTTGCACAACACTGAATTACATATCAAGAAAACAAGCATAGAAGGAGGCTTAAAGACCATCACTTGACTGACCAGATTTAGGAGGCATTAAAACATCATGTGTAACGTACGAACTAGCATAAACATTGCATATTTCAGATTCTATAATGAGATGCACATGTATTAGGTTATGCCATGTATGATGCCTAAATCTACTCTATAGTAGGCAGGAGTGATTCATCATTGCACGCACAATTGAATTGCAGGTTAAGGACCAGTTCTTTTCCACCTTTTGAGAGCTTATTGTCAAAATAAGCCATAAAAGCTCTAATGAACTCGTTTTTGAGTTATGGGCTTGGGCTGAACTTATTTCCACCACCCATTCCTTCACAATGAGAAAAAGCTTGGGGGGGTCCTTCCCGTATAAGCTCACTTAAAATTGAAGGGGTATAGCCAATGTTTTTAAGGCAGTAAGGTGAGGCAAGGCGTTGGGGGCGCCTCACTGCCTAAGCGATAAGGCATAAGGCAAGGAGGATGCCTTAGAGAGTTCTAAGCAGCAGAATAGAGTAGAATTTGGTTGGTAGGCAACTAGGCATACTGGCATACACACCTTGTAGTTGCTGCTGGTTGTAGAGCCCATATAGCATCCATCCTCTTTGCACTTTCTCTAGGAGGAGGAGCTACTGGACAGGAGGAGAATGAGGAGCTGCTAGAGAGAAGGAGGAGCCGTTGGAGAGGAGGAGGGGGAGGAGCTGCCGGAAGGGATCTGCTGCAGAGGAGGAAGCAGATCTGCTGGAGAGGAGCCACTGGAGAGAAGGAGGGGGAGGAGTGTGTGGATTGGGGGCTATTTCTCTCTCTCTCCCCCATCTTACCTGTTGGCGCCAACAACCTTTCTGTTTCCCGCCAAAACTCTGTTTCCAACCTAAAACAACTCCCCTGCCTGCCTGGCAAGCTAAGGCGTCCAAAATGGACTAAGGCAACAACCTGGACGCCTAAGCAGACGCCTCAGACGCTCTAAAGCTTAAGGCGGATGCCTTACGCAGGTACATAAGGCAAGCTGGACACTTCAAGCTCGTAGGGCGCCCTGACGCCTAAGTGTCGCCTAGGCGACGCCTTAAAAACAATGGGTATAGCGAAATGACTCTGTTGTTTGCCCATATTACACTGAAAATGCCACTGCTCAGGCCCGCGTCACACCCGACCCCCAAGTAAAAATTAACACACAAGTGTTCGTTCCCCTGCCCGCCCGCATCTCCTCTCCCCTTTCCCTCTGCCTCGATCCCCTGCCTGCAGCGCTAGAGTTCCTCCTGCGAGCCGCCACCACTGGTCCCATCTGCCCTGCTCCTCGACGATGCTCTCTCCAGCGAGGCTCGATGGCCTGTGGGTAGGGCTCCGTCTCCCCAGTAGGTCATCCCTCTGGCGCTGCCCCTCACTCAGCTGGTCCCCAGCAGCTCCGCTATGGTCCGTCCAATGCTCCACTCCGGTGGCCGCCGCCCAACTACGGCTGACGCCACACTCTGGCAGATGGCCCCTCATTCCCCCTCCCCTCCTCCTAGGCCGTGGCCATGAGGTGCTGTTGCGGGATGAGCTCATCCAACAAGGTGAGGATCTCCTCTGATTTTTTGCCAAATTTTCATTCTGATATGCTATATGATGAACTGCTATGAGCTGCTGCTGCTGCTGCTATATGATGAATTGCTGTGAGCTGCTACTGCTGCTATATGATGAATTTCTATGAGCTGCTGCTGCTGTTATATGATGAATTGCTATGAGCTGCTGCTGCTGCTATATGATGAATTGCTATGAGCTGCTGCTGCTATTTGATGAGTTGCTATGAGCTGCTGCTGCTATATGATGCTTTCAGGTGGTGCTGCTATATGATAAAAACCAGCCACTTGGACCATGGAATTTTGATAGATAATGATTAATCATATAAATTTAGGCAATTATCCTCTGTTTGGAAGATATTGACCAAAGTAGATTGTGCCAAGTAGAATGTATCTTTGTATTTGCATTTTGAATAAATAGTGATGGTCTGTTTTCCTATCATATTAATTACTGTGATGGGTTCAATTCGTGATGTTTGCAAGTAAAATTTATTTTCATATGGGCAGCAAAATGACAAAATATAATGCAATAGACTTTTCACTGATCATACAACAAATAAGCTGAAAAAGCAGGCAATGAAAAGAACTGGTTGGCTTATTATCTTGAGGTTATATTCACAGGAGCTTATTTTCATAGGATAACTCAAAATAACTGGCCCTAAGAACCCTGGCCAACAGCAATGCCAAACAAATAACATCACGATGATTGCAATGGAGTGATTTACCATACCACGCTGTATAGGCTCACCGCTGCCCCTCATTTTTTTGCGATGTTCCATGAAAATGCACCATACATTTTGTACTAAGAAATCTTGTACTTTTTCATTGCTGCGCCCCATCTGCAAGTTGACACAGCTAATTTGAGACATCTCTACATGATAATACATTGCATATCCCTTGCACATAATTAAACCACAAATTAACAATTGTGTGCATCGCATAAACTAGCCATGACTTTGTGTACTGGACTTGCAGGCACTCTAAGGGAGCCTAATTTAGTGCACTGGCATTCCTTCATGCCACCTACGACATTGTGTAATGTATGATGTCTATATGTCTAATTTAGCAGCCAGTAGTGGTAATCATTGGCTACACAAAGGGATTACTGGTAGAAAATCCTAGCAAAGCATGCTGGCAGGCACACAACAATACAAGAGAGAGACGCACTTACAAGATCATAGCAATGCTTCAGTCCAAGAGTTTGATTGGCCAAGGTGTTAGATCCAGAAGAAACATCGTCCTTGTGGCTCTTGCCAGCTCCATAGCATGTAACAACGACCTATTAGTATTTTTTAAGTACATCTAGCTGGTGATGCTGGACGGGTTTAAAGGTGACAAGTACCTAGGTCGCGGCGGGTGCTTGGCATCTTGCCAGACGGTGGGAACCAGGTTAGAAACGTCAAGGGTGATGACATTGCGGTGGCTGTCGGGGTCCAGTAAGGAGATCTAGGACCGTGGACGAGGGCGTCAGTGAAGCTGCTCCGGTGGTAGGGTTGAGGATGGTGTCGACGATGCGGATCTGCGGCCGTGGATAAGGGCGTCGGTGAAGCTGCCCCGGTGGTAGGGTTGAGGATGGTGTCGACGATGCGGATCTACGACCGTGGACGAGGGCGTCGGGAAGCTGCTCCGGTAGGGTGGACGGTCGTGTGGATGATGCGGATCTGAGGCCGTGGACTTGGGCGTTGGCGAAGCGGCTCCGGTTGGGTTGAGGATGGTGTCGGTGAAGCGGCTCCAGTAGGGTTGAGGACGGTGTCGACGAAGCAGATTTGAGACCGTCGACGGGGGCGTCGGTGAGGCGGCTCCGGGGGTGTGGACGAAGCGGCTCCGGTGCGGTGTAGGAAGGAGACGCTGCAGATGCGCTGCGATTGACGAGAGCACCGGTGAAGCAGATTCGGCGCGGTGGACAAGGCCGGCACTGAATGGGCTGTGGTACAGTGGTGGATGAGCAGTCTACGGTTTCTAGGGGAGGTGGGAGGGGTAGATGCGGCCTCAGAAGCAGATCCAGCGAGGTGGACGACGCCAGCAGTGAATAGGCTCTGGTACGCCGGTGGATGAGCAGTCTAGGGTTTCGAGAGGGAAGGGGGTAGAATCACCGATGAAGTATGGACGGCATGCTGTAAGATGCTCTGGTGCTGTGGAGTAGTCGTTTTTGCAGGAGGGGAGAGGAAATGGGGGTGCCGTATGGTGGGGGGGGGGGCGGAAGTTACCAAAGCAACCCCGACCTATTATGTAAATGAGGGCCGTGTTGTTCTCCTTGCACCAAGGACAAAAGGGGAATTTCGCACGCTCCAGACCAGGTCGCGGAAATTTTAGAAGTAGGCGGGAGATTTTGCCGCCCGCGGGATCGTTCGTATCCAGTTTCAACTAATTTTGGACAGTGCTAGCGGGAAGCAGATGATGCGCGACTATGTACATGGGGCACACGTCAGCAATAACTCGTATGAAATCGACCCTAGGAAAAAAGACAATAACCCGGATGATGCACCGATAACTTGTTACGATCACACGGGCGTGGCCGATCGTACGGGTGTAACTGAGGCGCGTTCATAAAAAAGGGAGCAAACGCTCAGCCTATGTATTTCTCGTGTAAATATGTAATTTTGTGCCATTGGTTGTTTATTTTAAACACAATGCATTGGTGTGTTAATTTCAATTATATTGTACAGTAACAAATGGATAATATAGATGCGCAAAAGAAATGGATATTATAGTCCGCTACTTAAAAGTGTTACCTCATATGATTACAAGGCATCCATTTCATAAATTGCAGTACCCGTTGAATTCATATATGAATATTATGTATATTGCTTCATAATAGAACCTTAAATCATCCAAAACTAATGAATTTGAATGCAACACTAACAATGGTGCATGTACATGGTAACTATAGTGGTTGTTTGAAGAAATATCACTATAACTTTGGCATGCACAATTGAAAAAGGCTATTTGAAAAAAAAGTATAACTTATGCGATATGTGATTGTCCAATCTTTATAGCGTTGAATCGATATTGTATCTTTGGCACGATACGAAGTAGATATTGATTATGTTCAAGCGAGGCACGTCCTCGACCGTTAGATAGTGATACGTGAATGAATTGTGCAATCTCTCTCACACACATACTCCATCGGTTTCTTTTTAGTCTGCATATAAAGTTTGGTCAAAGTCAATCTTTGTAAAGTTTGACTAACTTTATAGTAAAAAAATATCAACATTCACAATGTGAAATCAATATGATCAGATGCACCATGAAATGTATTTTCATAGTACTATATAGTTTTAAAATGAAAAGCCTGCCGCGTTCGAGTCGCACGCCCACACGGTCGGGACTCGAGAGTACTCCACGGTCGGTCCAGCACGCCGCATAGCTAGGGAAGGTGTGTTGCCTAGCATTTTCACTGTCATGTGGGACCGTAGTTGAGCAAACCGACTATCGGCAAACCCCCACCCCTCCTGCCGCGCGTCGGCTGAGTTTGAATTGGAAGAAAGAAACGAGGAGGGGAAGAGCGCTGTAGCACGGATGCCAAGAAATTTGGTGTCAGATGGGAGTCGTGTCGATAGAGTAGGAGCACTCTGTACTAGTTTGTACTCCTACCACTGCACAACTACTACTATACAAAGTTATACTACTAGACTACTAGTACTCCGGTACGTGCACGACACAGCTTCGTAGGAACAAAATTGGGGCAAGATATTGTTTCAGGTGATTTCTCTCTTTTCTTAGTCAATGTATTATTATGAATAATATGATGTGGGGGGCACCCATGAAGCCACGTGGCACATCTGGAGGTCTTGTTGCGAGCTTCTTGTGTGGATCGATCACACTATCACGCTGCTGGTTCTAGAAGAATGTGTCTGGGTACAATTAGGTTATAGTAGATTCAAATCCCAGCCACCTGGACCATTGGATCAACATCAATCAACGGTTTATATCGTATACGTGCAAATGCACGCATTGACTGCATAAAAATAATGAATATATAATATATAATACATAATACCGCATATTAGGTTTCTCTAAAGTCAAACTTTGTATACTTTCAGCAAGTTTGTAGAAAAATATATTAACATATACACAATCAAATATATATCTTTTGATTCATCGTTGCATATATTTTCACATCATCTAAATTTGTTACTGTAAATGTTCACATTGTTTTCTACAAACTTGGTCAAGGTTTATAAAGTTTGACTACAGTCAAAGCTATATGTGGAGTAAATAAAAACGGAAGGAGTAGTATATATATAGATATAGAAATAAAAAATCTAGTACTATAGTTTATAGATATAGATATATAGCTACTTTTTTCAATATTAAAACTTGCGTTTTCGTTTAGACATTGTTTAGCTTCGCTACAATTTGCATCTGCGAGATGTGTATGACTAATGCCTTGTTCAGATCGTCTATTAGGAACCCCACCATTATCCTTGATTAATTCATATAAGAAATTTAGATTGCATTATCTTAGTTCTTGTCGGTTCTTCGGTTGCTTGCTGGAACTCGATCTCGTTATTCAGGTTGATCATGCATATGGCAATGTTAGTGACCATGGGAGATTGGTGTAATTAGCGATTGTCGATTCGTATCATCGCGTACGATGTAGTTGGATAGTCAACATCAAAATCCACCAAATCAATAGTTATGCCCACTCTCATCGAAGGATTGGGCCGCCATCACATGGCAACCAGCTAGACAATTCCTTCTCTGAAACATACACATGAACACCCATCTCAGTATCTAGGTGCACGCCTCCCTCTATCTCTCTCTCGGAACACACACACCTCTCCACACGATCCATGTCTATTGGTCTCTCTCCCATCCCATCAAAAAAATAGGCACAACGCCATTCTCTCCTTCTCTCGGCCCCTATCTATGTAGTTAGGTCTCCGTGTGACACACAAGCAATGCTCTCTATCTCTACTCTCTCTCTTTCTCTCCCACACATAACCTTACCCCTCCCCCCGGTGAGCTATGCTGATGACCTCTATCTAGCTCTCACACACGAAAACAGACGATGTCTATGTGTCCCTTCATCGCACACACACTATCGCTCGCCCAATATCCCCGCCCCTGTAACCTTGTAGATCCCCTCTATGTTTATATCCTGTAACAGGTTGACGTTACACGCACCCCCCCTCACTCTCTCTTTCTCTCACGCACACACACACACACCCTCTTCCTCCCTTTCGGACACCCCTCTCTCTCCGACACACACACACACACACACAGTCTTTCGAACACGCATATGCCCCTCTCTCTCTCTTTCTCTCATGCACACGCACACATGCACCCACTTCCTCCCTTTTGGACACTCCTCTCTCTTTGTGACACACACATAGTCTTTCGAACACGCATATGCCCCCTCTCTCTTTCTCTCACGCACACGCACACACCCTCTTCCCCCCTCTGGTACACTCCTCTCTCTCTGGCACACACACACACATCAGTCTTTCGAACAAGCATATGCCCCCCTCTCTTTCTCTCACGCACACGCACACACCCTCTTCCTCCCTTTCGGACACTCCTCTCTCTCCGACACACACACGGTCTTTCGAACACGCATATGCCCCTCTCTCTTTAGGTCTCGCTGCCACCTCCACCCCCTCCCGTCTTTGTGACACAAATATTCTCTCTATATCTAGCTATCTCTCGCAATAATACATGGATAGTCTAAATTGGAATCAAGCAAAGGACCACACTTCTCTTGATTCTCTCTTGGAAAACTGAGCTCCAATTACAAAAAGCGAATCCACTCTCAAACATAATATATGAACACAGGGTGAAATCTTCCACACAAATGTTTGTTGCGTGCATGCATGTCAATGATATGGATGTAGTACTACTCGTACATCCACGCTGGCCCAACTCACACAAATTACATCAAAACCCTTCTCAAAATATGGTGTACATGTGATGTTTATTGTACTACTCCTACTAGCCAGCCCCAGACACGTTCCAACATATTGTGCTACTTTAGATTCTATTTTTCTCGGTCAGACGATGTGTAAGTGTAACCACGAAAAGGACAACCCCCGCACCCATTGGTACTGTAACTCCAAGCTCCCATATGGACACAACACCCATCGGAGCACGCAGCCGTTGCCGAAGTGGATGGCGCCACGACCTGGGAAGACGACGGAGTCTCCGACCTCGCCGAGGTGGAGCACGCCCTCGACGGCCGCGAGTAGCGCGCCCTCACTGGCAACGCACCCACGTGGAGGACAATGTGATCCAGCGGCTCGCCCTCATCGGCCACGAGGGGGAGCGCGTGCTCCAGCGGCTCGCCCTCGTTGGCCAGGAGGTGCATCGCGTCCTCGCCGCTCACAAGGTGGACGAGCGCGTTCTCCAGTAGCATGCCCACGAGCATCGCATCCTCGCCGCTCTCGATGTGGACGAGCGCGTGCTCCGGCAGCACGCCCGCGAACATCGCATCCTCGCCACTCAGGCGCATGAGCGTGTTCTCCAACAGCACGACCGCGAGCATGGCATCCTCGCAGCTCACGCGGTGGATGAGCGCATGCTCCAGATAGTACCCCAGGAGTCGGGACGCGAGCACCGCACCCCCGGCGACGAGGAGTACTGCATGGTGGCCATCGCGGTTCAGGAAAATCCCGCGACTCCGCCGTGTCAGGGAGGAGCGCGAGCTCCCGTGGGTGCTCGAGGAGTCCTGCGCCGATATGCAGGTGGCGGCCGACGTGCAAGATTATCCTTTGAGCTCTCCTCCTACTACGACAACTCCTCTAGTGTGCCCGTCCTACGTCCTCTGCCTCGGCTCCGGCGGACCTTTGGAGTTTAGTTGTATGGAACATGAATATTTGCATTAATCATACCACTACTTAAAAAGAATGTCATTTCTAACAAAATGTGAAGGATTAAGACTAATGCAAAAAACAACCTATGACTAACAGGCATGAATAGATGATGTGGCAGCATTGCATGCTGGAGAGTAACACAATATATTGCAATTTATGGATTGCATGCATGCCTAGCTTATGTGGCATGGTTACATAGCTAGGAAAGAAAATAGATAATGCGTTGTATAGATATTTAGGAATAGAACATACTATCCACATGCACAGTTGCTCTCGAGCATATAAAGATCTTTAGAGTGCACTCCAATATTTTTTCAGAGGCTTAGGTGCACCAGATGACGTGCCACGTTACAAAATGTTAGAAAAAAAATAGGAAACAAATCTTGAGTTTGGCATGAGTGGGAAAATATCTGGTGCTACCGCACCTGATATGCTACCGTGATATGGACGCACCAGGGCCATTAGATCTGTGATCCAACGGACAACATCTCAGAATGTGGACTAAAGCGCCATTTCAAAAATGTTTGGGAGTTTTCTGCAAAACTCGCACTGACCGATGCTGGCCACTTGATCCATGATCCAATGGCTCAGAATCTTGTATCAAGGTAGCATTTAAAGATGTGGTAGACGAGCACGGTGGGGTGCAGCTCTCGGCGCACGCGGCGGAGGGGTGGTGGGGCCGTGAGGGGGTGCTACTTGTAGTCTGCGTTGGTATTTCCCCGAAGAGGAGAAGATGATGCAGTACAGTAGAGATGAGTATTTCCCTCAGTTAAGAACCAAGGTTATCAATCCAGTAGGAGAACCAAGCAAAATTCCATTAAGCGCACCTGCACACACAAGAGCAAACACTTGCACCCAACGCAAATAAGAGGGTTGTCAATCCTCTTAGCGGTTATTTGCAAGGATTAAATCTTATCGAGGTAAATAGATAAACTAAAATACTAATAAAAATAAAAGTAAATAAATTGCAGCAAGGTATTTTTAGGTTTTTAATATATGATAAAGTAGACCGGGGCCCATAGTTTTCACTAGAGTCTTCTCTCTCGAACACATAGCATACGGTGGGTAAACAAATTACTATTGGGCAATTGATAGAAAAGCAAATAATTATGACGGATTCATGGCAATGATCATGTATATAGGCATCACGTCCGAGACAAGTAGACCGACTCCTGCCTGCATCTACTACTATTACTCCACCCATCGACCGCTATCCAACATGCATCTAGGGTATTAAGTATGAAACAGAGTAACGCCTTAAGCAAGATGACATGATGTAGACAAAGTAAAATCAAGCAATATGATTAAACCCCATCTTTTTATCCTTAATGGCAACAATACAAATATGTGTCATGTCCCCTTCTGTCACTGGGATTGAGCACCACAAGATTGAACCCATCACAAAGCACCTCTCCCATTGCAAAATAAATCAATCTAGTAGGCCAAACCAAATCGATAGATCGGAGAGAAATACAAAGCTATAACAATCATGCATAAAAGAGTTCAGAGAAGACTCAAATATTTCTCATGAATAATCTGATCATAAACTCACAATTCATCGGATCCCAACAAACACACTGCAAAAGAAGATTACATCAGATAGAACTCTAAGAACATCGAGGAGAACATGGTATTGAAGATCAAAGAGAGAGAAGAAGCCATCTAGCTACTAGCTATGGACCCGTAGGTCTGTGGTAAACTACTCACACATCATCGGAAGGGCAGCAAGGTTGATGTAGAAGCCCTCCGTGATCGATTCCCCCTCCGACAAAGTACCGGAAAAGGCCTCCAGATGGGATCATGGAAGAACAGAGGCTTGCGGCGGCGGAAAGGTTTTATCTTCTGTCTCTCTGTTTGTTTGGGAATATTTGTGAATTTATAGCGAAAGAATTAGGTCAAAAGGTGCCACGACGGGCCCACAAGCCTGGGTGGCGCGGCCACCCCCCGGGGCGCCCTCCAGGCTTGTCACCTCCTCGCGACTCTTCTAGTCTTCTCCTGAAGCTTCCTGGGTCTCTTCTGGTCCAGAAAAAATCAATCCAAAGTTTTTTTCTCGTTTGGACACTTTTTGATAATGATTTTCTGAAAAGGCAAAAACAAGCAGAAAACAACAACTGGCACTGGGCACTGAGTTAATGGGTTAGTCCTAAAAATGATATATAATGGCATAATTGCATATAAAACATCCAAGATTGATACTATAATATCATGGAACAATAAAAAATTATAGATACGTTGGAGACGTATCACGGGGTGAGGCGGACGTCGGGGGACGTGGTGTCGTGGGTTCGAGCGGCGTCGTGGGAATCACGTGTGGCAGTGGTGGAAACATGATGGTCGCCGTAGTTCAGCATCCATGGACAAGCTGTCATGTTGTCTGACACATGCATTGCATACTGATCATTGCAAGGAGTAGGAGAGAAAACTAGGTGGATAAATACTTCATTATATTCAAGCAGACCTACGCTACTACATTTGTTTGAAAGACATGCACACTAGCGAAATAGTTCATCTATCCATATATACATAGAGGAAATATTTTTTTAGGAACAAGAGAGGAAATAGTTCATCCATCTATTGTGCCCTGCTTCTTCTTCTTCTTCTTCTTCTTCTCATTTTCTGTGGGGGACGGCTTCGCTACAAGCTCCTTCGACCTTGCAGCTATCTCAAAACTCACACGGGAATCGAGGGCTGCATACTTTATCTGCTCATAGGTCAATGGATAAATCTCCCATCCAGACATCCTTAATTCTAGCGTCTCGTCGCCCATGTCAAGCTTTGTCCCGAGTACATAATTTGCTATGTCGAATAAGGATGGTGTTTGTTTATTACAACCCTCTACAGGAATTTTGGATTGTAGGTCGGCGGTCTTTTTCACATCAAGGTTGTACGGCGCCAGCTTTTTTTTGTCCCCTTTGATGGCTGCTCCACAGAAGAATATGTCCTCCCGAGACAAGAAATCATGGAGCTCACCTAGTATGGAGGGCGCATGCATGATGTGATACACCAAAACATCATCTCCAAGGCCCAGTTGAAGGACGGCGGCACGTTGAATCTCCCGAGTGACACGCGTGGTGTACTCTGCGCCGAGACCAATGATCTTCATCTCCACATTTTTGAGGGAGTTGGATACATTGTTGATCCACTCCCGAACAACCCTTGCATGGTCGGTGACGGTGGCGGCTATCCTCAACGAGCCTTCGCTGATCACATGTTTGATGCTAAAAACCTGCATACGGATCTCTTTCTCCATTTGGAACCGCCGGACCGGAGGGATATGGTTTGGAGTATTAGGATTAGTTGGCTAAACAGAGTGGAAGAAGATGGTGGTTAAACAGAGTGGAAGAAGATGATTATTTAAAGGGGTTTCAGAGGTATGTGAAGAGGTTAAGACAGTGTGAATCCAGTGGGGTTTGAATGCAAACGAAGGAGAGGTGAAGAAGCCGAGGAAAATCAGTTCCCGATGGAGAATTAATGGAGAAGTGGCATGCATGCAGTTGATTAGATGGCTAGGTAGACCGGCCTGCAAAATGAAAAGCCTATGCGAGTAGGTGCCGGTTTGGATGGATATTGGCGCGTGCCTGCGACACACAACTTCCGCGTTCGAATACCCACAAAGCTAACCATTTTGTTTCAGTTTTTTTCTTCCCATACTGTTGTTCTACTCCACGTACACGTATCGGTTTGGCATTTCCCGTTACACTTTGCTCTAATTCCCGAGACATTTTTTTTGGGGGACAATAGATAATTCATGTGCGTTATCAGAGAACATGGCACATAGTTTGAGATCCCAAGCCTTCTTCTGGTGGTTTCTCGACGATTCTGCGTGTGTGCTATGTATGTGTGTAACCTTTTCTGGTTAAGGAATATGCGGTTATACTCAAAAAAGAAAAAAAGGCCTTCTTCGCGCTTCCGCATGCACGAGAATTTTGGTCTGCTTGCAATATGGATGCTACCTGGAGGATAAAGTGAACCCAGAGGCATGCTAGCACAACCTCTTTCCGATATACTACTACTCCTATGTTACTAGTACTAGTAGTAGTACAGGTGTAGTACTTGTTGGTCAAAATATTATTCATCCGGTCCTCACAGTGAAGTGACAAGACCCTGTGCCTGAGGTGACCCTAGTCCAGGCGGCGTGTTCGGGTTACCAAAGTCAGCCTCACCCTGTGCAGTCACTGTCACCGCCACTGTATAGCATGCATGCCTTGCCTCGTCTCCCTCTCCCCTAGCACCACTCCATCTCCATCTCGCCGGAGATCCTGAGGTCACTCTTCTTCATCTCACAGTGCCCCCGCGTACCCTCTCGCCTCGCTCGCCTCCCCCAGTACCACTATTCTACTCGCTAGCTGCTCCAGCACCGGGAGCCTTCTCCCCCGTAAATCAAGCCTCAAAAAACCCCACCTTCCAAACTCCACCATGGCCGAACCTGAACCGCGCAGCATCCGTATGAGCCGCGGCTGGAGCGATCTCCCCATGGACATCCTCCACCTCTGTTGTTCGTGTATGGATATGTCCAGCACCGTGCGTCTGGCTGCATGCTCGAGGGACCTGCACGCGGCCATCATAGAAGCGAGTCCTGAGATTTTCAAGACACCCTGCTTGCTGCTATCTGATGTTGTGGGATGGCGTGCTCACCACTGTGCTCACCATGATATGGTGGCGCACATCATGCCCCTCGACTTTGATCCAACCACCATCACCCGAAACATCTTGTCAGGTATGTACTGGGTCAGCATAAACTCCCACTAGATGGCTGCCGTCGGAGAATACCGGAAGAAGTGGGTGCTTGTGAACGTCCACACCTCCCATGAGATTATCCTTCCTCCCTTGGATCATATAGGGATTTGCCGTTGTGGCCCACTTCCTGTAGATTACCAAGTCAGCTAGACGGAACTTGTTTTGCTGAAGGTTGTAATCTGCCAAGTGCCCATGGCATATGGGAATTACATAGACTTCAAGCTAATTGCCTTGTTCGACCGCGGAGTCGCCTATCTTTGCGGTGGTGCCGACTGTAGGTGGACACTACTCCCCTCGAAGAGGTGCATCGATGGTGATCCACAGTTCTGTGATGCTATTGAACACAATGGCATCATCTACGCGATCGACAATGCAGATGGCACCACATGTTGCTGGGATGCCTCGTGTAAGATGTTTTCGTCTGAATTTAATGATAACACCATTACATTGTTTGAACTTTTGTGATGATTAGCATATCCTTGTTACAGCAGAATTTGAGTAGAACTATGGCAAAGTATTAGAGACGCCGTAAATCAGGAAATAAAATAGGGAGATTTGGAAGTCCAAATGGTAATCTCTATATCTGGAAGTAGTTAAATCATGTGATTGTGACCATGTCTATACAGCCAATTTGCACCCTTGAATAATCAAACGGCTAGGAAGATATGGATATTCTCCTAACTTTATAGTAATCTTTATACTACTAAATATGAGTGTATTTCAATAGCCATGTTAGTTTCCTCATTTTCATGATGTAGAAACATGCATAACACTGTTGGTTTCATCTAACCATACATTAGTAGGGAAGTAAAAGTGCATATGGAAAACTCTATACTTGGAAGTAGTGAAATCCTGTCATGCTTACCATGTCTACATGCCTATATTCGCCCTTTGACAATCAATGGCTAGAATATTATCCTCACAAAAAAATTGCACATAGAACATGAGGAGAAATGCTACATACACGGGCTGGTTTTTACGGAATCAACGGAGAGACTGAGCTGGGATTTTCTTATTGGGTAGAAATCAGGTGAAGGGCGCACCCCAACTAAAAATCTGGGGGGGGGGGGGGTGAGATTAGTTATAAAGCAGGTCCCGTAAAACCGCCGTAGTTGGCCCATGCATCTAGAATTATCGAAACATGAGTATATAACAATGCATGGTGTGTTAGTTTCCTCTGAAGAATTTATTTGTGAGAACAGAACATGGCTACATAACATGCATGTCTATATTAGTTTCCTCTGAAGAATCGACTGCAAGATAACATGAGTATAACCATAAGCATGCACGGTACTACTATATTTTTGACCCCAGTATACATTTCCCTCTATTTTCCTCTCAGTTCCAACAGGGACAGATCAATGTTGTTTCTTACATTATCCTGCTCATACTCTGAACATTGCTGATCTTACATTAACAATGTCTGTCCTTTTTGTCTCCTTTCTGATATGTTATAGTGTCCATACGGCTCCTGCCCTTTGTAATCACACCACCTTTGCCGAAAATACAGAAGCACAACTGGTTCCTCGCTCGATCAGACGACAGCGAAAGACTGATGATCATTCGCACGCATCAGCCGGCAAGTTTATATTGCAAAAACCCCACTGTGTACAAGCAGCGTGAAATACGTGAGTATCCGGAGAATGTATGTTACGTCTATGAGCAGGATACCAACTTTTTGGGGCCTTCAGGATTTTTGAGTTGGAGGCGGGTAAACAGCCTTGGTTCACACTCTCTGTTTCTCGGACTCAATTATCCGATTAACCAGGAGATCACCTTCAAGGATCCTGATGGCAGAGAGGCTCTATTTGCTAGGGAAAACTGTGTGTACATGGTGAACCGGTCTACGGGATCAGCCACGCCTGATTGTCAATGATACAACATGCAGCCAAAAGAAGGTGAGAATGCGAAAGGCATCTGGATTAACTTTGATCCTTGGATGTCTCAACTCCGAAAGCCAGTGATGTGGTTCAAGCCTTGAGGTAGGTAGGTAATGGGGCAGTTGCGTCGAAAGGGTGGAGTCCTGGTGTCTACGAATCACTGGTGGTTGAAGGGGAGCTGCAAATTATTATGGCGCTGGATCATGCCTCTTCGAATGACTTGCTATATTAGCTGCTTGTTCTGGATGGGTGATGTTCTCTTTTGTTATGCAGACTCCTTGTAATTTTGTGATCCTTGTCTATGTCACTCTTACTATGTACTAGTTCACTGTGTTTAGAACTTTGTGATTTGTGTGTGGATCACAAGAGTCTGAGCGCTTCAGATGGGTGCATTTTGGTGGTTTAGCAAGACTTGTGAACTTTCATGTCTTGCTGTTTATGTCAGTAGTAGACGCTAGTCAGTGTTTGCATGTTGTATATATCATTGTTTCGAACTGTTTTTTGTTTCAAACTGCTGATGTGCTAAATGGGGGCATCACCATTCTCCAGTGTTCAGTGTATATATATCCTTTTTTCAAGTTATAATTTGAGATCATTGACTTTTCGGTGATGTACACTTGTTTGGGCCATGTGAGGTGTCGTTGAATATGGGCCGAGTAGTAACGCAATGCCAAACAGGCCAATTATGAACTCTGATGGCGGGCGCTAAAAAAAGAAATATTAGTCCGACATATGGGCGCCACCGGTGTTTTCGTGCGGTTGCGTGGCAAGAGCGTACTGGCGCGCGTTCGAAATTCATGCTACCTTTTCATCCCGAATCCCCCGCCCCTCCCCTACCTCTAGAATCTCGATTCCTACCCCAGTTCCCCCAAATCCGCTTCCTCTACTCCCTGTACTCAAGCGCACTATCATGTCGCTGGTCAACGCGGATCTCCCAGCCGGAGATCCTGAGGTCCATCCTGCCTTCGAGCGCTGTGTGCTATCGCTCAACAGTGGCATGGTGGCACTTGACGATCAGTTTGCCGGCAAAGTGCTGATGGTAACCATCAACGGCGACTGGCCTCCCGTCTCGCCGGACGACCTGGTCAAAGCTCTTGGCATTGCGCACGACATCCAAATAAGTGACTTGCTCATCAAAGTCTGACCGCTACCGGCTGATTTTTTCGTCAGGTTTCGGACAACTTTCGACTGCAGTCGTGTGTTCGAATCTTCCCGGCGTTTGTTCTGCGATGGCGTGCTGGTGAGCTTCGATCGGTGGCACCTAGGATGGGGCTCAGTGCCCTCTGAGCTTGAGTTTTTAACAAAGCTTACCTTCCAAGGCATGCTTCGACAGGCTTGGAATAGCGAGTCCATGAATGAGCTTATCAGCGACCTTGGAGGTGAGCTCTTAAGTATGTTTGTTCCTCCAGACAGCTGGGCTCTGACGGTTATGGCATGGATGAAGAAGCCGTCCACCATACCGAAGGTGATTGGTGTTGAGATACCTGTGCAGGAACCGGGGTTGTACTATTCATCGCCACCAAGGCCGCCGCGGACCACGTTACATATGTACCTGTATCGAGTCTTCGTGCATGTTGAAGAAGTGGTCAATCCTTTAATCGAAGTCCTGCCACCGCCGCTGGTGGCGGGGTCCATTGACGACGTCCATTACAGGAGTCAATGTCAGACTTTCCTCGTGTTGCTCGGAACGATGGATGGCACAGGGCCTACTCCATCGCGCGGCGGAGGCCACTGCTTCTTTGGGAGAAGAGGCCGGGCTGGCTACCTGGATGTGCTATAATTTGAGGTAACAACTGAATCTTCTCAGATAGAGTACTACTTATATCCGAGCTATAGGTGTCAAGCTCTGATGTGCCAATACATTTGATTATGACCTGTTCTATTTTTGTACCTAATTTTTTTTTCGGAATGGGTGTACGTCAACTTAATGTGCTAGCAGAACTTATTGTGTTTGTCTGTCTGTTTTCTTTGCACTGCATTCAAGATATTTCCATGTCATTGATCAAGAAGATGAACGGTGATGTACGGGTTTGTTGGTTTCAAGATAGCCCTACCCGTAGCGATCCACTGCTTCCACCCCTATTGTGCCGCCCGCGTGAAATTTTTGTATGCAAGCTCAACGTGCTATGATGTTGTATATCATTGTGTCAACTATATAAGTTTGTACTGAGCATCAGCAATGCATATGGCTGAAAGATGTATGCACGAGCATCGGCCGATCGGTTTCTCTCTCTCTCCCGCTAACAAGTGGGACCCGCTGCATTATTTCTTCGCTTGTGACAGCTTTTAATTAGGTTTCACTGGACTCTACCTTTTTTCTTAACTTATAATTTGAGTTCAGTGACTTTAAAAAAATGTACAAAAGACTTGTTTGGGCCATTTCAGGCATCGTTGAATGTGGGAGTACCTACGTAAAGTTGTACTGTACTACACATGCCTTGTTCGTTGAACATCATCAATGCAACTGGGCCGAAAGACGCGTGCCAGCCCAGGTTTTCTTTTGACCTAATATAAGTGCAACCCAGCCTATGTTTTTTTATAAAAAAAATGCACAACTCAGTTCTATTTTTATACAAGAATGCCAAGCCCAACTTAAAGTTTTTCAATAAAATTTCTAGCTCAGAATTAATTTTTTATAGGAAATGCTCTGTTCAGACCAACATTGTTTTTTCACCCATCCCAGAAAATGGTTCTATTTCTACTTTTTTAATAATCGGGTCTATTTCTACTAAAAAAAATGGGTTGTAAACTAACAGATATAATAAATGGGTTGCATGTCCGCAATTTTTTTTACCCAGCCCAGTAAATAGGTGTACTCGAACAAATAATCAAATGGGCTGTAAATTCTCAGAAATAGTAAATAGGTATTTTTTTTCACCCAGACCAGGAAATAGATGTATTGGAAAACAAAATCAAATGGGCTGTAAAAACTAAATAACTGGGCTGCATGTCCGCCAAAGCCTTCGAAGCTTACTTTGTTGGCCCACGCCGAGGAGTTCTCAAAAAAAGAATGTTGGCCCACGAGGACGAAGCCTGCGCAAGGCGTGTCCATTTAGTCAACAAAACGATTTATAATGGTCAAAAAGAAAAGTCAACAAACTATTCCGACAACTGTAGCCGTTGGATTGAAATCCGACGGCCATCTTGCTTCTTCAATCTCTGATCTTGTTGCTCCAGCCGCCAAAAGCCCAAAACCATCACCGGCGGGAGTGCCTGCTTCTGCCTCCCGTGGCCGGCTGTGTTGCCGCGCAGGCCTCACCGCCCCACCCTACTCCCACTGGTCGCCAGGTCATACCTGTACTCACTGGTGGCCGGCTGTGCTGCCGCGCAGGCTGCGGGTCATTCCCACCCTTAGCCTAGCTGTCGTCCACCACCTTGGTGCTCTCGGACGGCGTCGTCAATGCGGTCAACGAACGATAGCCATCGGAAGAGGACTGTATGTGGAGAGGCTAATAGCTGGGACCCATGAGGTCCATGGTCATACACCACGAAGTGCCTCCTTATCACGCGCAAGAAAAATGATTCCTCCCCTTGATAGCTTGGGCCCACCAGCTACATCTTTGAACGCAAGGAAGTGCCTCCTTATTACACGCAAAAAAATGACTCGTCCCACTGACATCCGGGACCCACCAGCTACATCTTCCCACGCAAGCAAGTGCATCCTTATTTCGCGAAAAAATGATTCCTCTCTCTGACAGCTGGGACCCATCATCTATATCTTCGCACGAAAGGAAGTGCCTCCTTATTACGCGAAAAAAATGATTCCTCCCCATGACAACGCGGACCCACCATATTTGTAGGCTGACTTGTGGGCCTACTAAGTTGATGCGTACGCAGGGCTTTGTCAACTTAGTCAACAAATGATTCTAGCAGCAGCAACCGTTGGATGTTAATCCAACGTCCGTGCTGCTTCTTCAATCTCTGATCTTCTTGCTCTAGCCGCCCAAACTAGCTCCGGCGGGACCGCCCGCTCCTGCCTCCCGTGGCCGGCTGTGCTGCCGCGCAGGCCTCACCGCCCCACCCTACTCCCACCGCTGGCCAGGCCTTCCCTCTACTCACCCAAATCCCCTGTTATTCTCCGACGACAGCAGCCTCACACCGCAGTCGAACCAGTCAACCCTCGTACTCCCCTCCGCATGGGCATCCACTGCCGCGTCTTCCCCGGCTCTGTGTAGTTCCCTTCCTAGGACTCGCCGTCGTCCATGCCTTGGTGCTCTCAGCGCGGCGTGGTCAACGTGGTCAATGAACGACAGCCATCGGAAGAGGACTGTATGCGGTGAGGCTGACAGCTGGACCCACCAGCTACATCTTCGCACACAAGGAAGTGCCTCCTTATTACGCGCAAAAAAGAATCATTCCTCCACCCTGATAGCTAGGACCCAGTAGCTATATCTTTGCATGGAAGGAAGTGCCTCCTTATCCTCCCTGACAGCTGGGACCCACCCGGTCGAAGCGTACGTAGCATTGTCTGTCTGGTCGCGAACATGTACGTACATACAGGTTGATCGGTCTCTCTGCAACGATGAACTGTGGGCGTGTAAGGAGCGGCACGTGTCGTAGTAGAGCCCCCGACGTAGCAGTTCAGGCAGCCCAGTCTAAATCGTGTACACGTATGTACAACCACACGGCAAAAAATACCGGCACGTACGTACATACGGGCGGGGTTTCGAACGCGTACTCGCGCATACGTATGGCTAGGGCTCGTGTACATGGAGAGAGGCAATGGATGGCAGCAACGGCCTCCTGTTCATCGTCAGCCAACCGGCTGGGTCGGAATGGAGGAAACAGCGCCGTGTTCATCGGGAGCCAAGCGACTGGGTCGGAACGCGTCTTGTTCATCGGGAGCCAACCGGCTTGGACGAAACAGCCGTAACGGGGTCCTGTTCATTGACTCGGGGTCTGGCGTACGACAAAACAAAGGAAACGCCCTTCTGTTCGACCACCTACGGTCAAAACAGGGTCCTGTTCATTGGCTGGGGGTATGGCGTACCGCAAAACAGAGGAAACAAACTTCTGTTCGAGCGCCTACGGTCGAAACGGGGTCCTGTTGATCGGGAGGGCTCTGGCGTACCACAAAACGGAGGAAACGGACTTCTCCCCAATTGCCTATGGTCAAAACGGGGGTACTGTAAATCGGGAGGGGTGTGGCGTACCGCAAAACGGGACTCCACGGGCTATTGTTCATCCACGGTCGACCTCCCTCCAGCCTCCAACAGCTACTGTTCATCCACCGTCGACTACCTCCAGCCTCCACCGGCTACTATTCATCCAGCCTCCATGGGGTCCTGTTCATCCACCCCAACCATCTGGGATGTGTGGCGGCCTCCTCGGGATCCTGTTCATCCAGCGCCAACCACCTTCACACGGCCAGGGTACTGTTCATCCACAATCAACCCACCGGCTGGGGTGGGGCGTATGAGCGGGCGGCAGCAACTGGAACTATTCATCCACAGCCAACGAACCGGCTTGGTCAACTCACCACGTCTCGCGCAAGGGGCTCGATCGATGCATCTCGACTCGTTCTACGTATCACGCGCGCGGCATCAACGGGCACTGTTCATCGAGAGGCAACCCAACCGGCTATGTCTCGCACGTACAGGGGCTCGACCGGCTTCTGTTAGCAGCGAAGGAATCGCTCGGGTTCAGTTATCAGCGAAGGAATCGCTCGGGTTTAGTTAGCAGCGAAGGGATCGATCGGCTTCAATACGTAGCTAGTGCGATCGCTCGGGTTCAGTAAGCGAACGCCTCGCTCGGGTTCAGTTAGCGAACGCCTCGCACACACGCGCGCGTATGAGAGAAATGCGCAAACCACACTGCATCGCTCGGTCCCGACCACCCACCGTAACCGGGAACTCCCCGAAAATTTCCTCGCCCTCACTTCTACCACAATTTTTTACGTCATGGACGCCCAAAGAATGTTATGCGGGTGCGTCTCCGGCCCGCCCAGGACGAAAAGTCCATTTTCTGTCGTAATTTTTTGTCATAGAAGTAGGAGCCCACCACATCTATGATGATATGTGTTTTTGTCACAATTATTGTCATAGAAGTGTCACAACCATGACAGAAAAAGTTTTCGCTCGGGCCATAATGTCACGGATGTGTCTATTTTTTGTAGTGCATGCTGCCTGCTGCACATACCCTGCACGGTGGACGACTAGCTGGCATCCCGTGAATTCGAAAAACTCCAGCAGCTTGAGTTCTACCATTACTACGAAAATAGCTTACCACCAACCGCTGTATCTGTGCCCTCACCATCGATGTCCATCTCATGGTTTTCCTCCTCTCTCCACACCGCACCTTGGCTCGGTGCCATCTAGCAGAAAATCTGGTACAAATGCTTCGACTCCCACTACTAAAAAAACTTGCGATTGTGGTGGTTGATCTGTTGGAGGCCTCACAGCACAACATCATCCACTCCAGCTGCCCTGCTCTGGAGCGCTTGCTACTTGTTTTTGGAGAACAAATCCGTATCCATTGTCTCCAAATAAAGTTGCCTCACCTTGTAAGCATTGGAATTTGTTTTAAAGGATAGGAGCTCATCATCGAAGATGCCCCTTCACTTCAAAGGTTGCTCCTTGATTATTGTTATGCACCTTCACAAATAACTGTGGTCTCTGTGCCTAAACTGGAGACCTTGGGTGTAATTTGTGATCCGTTTAAAGGTTACAAGATGGTGTTTGGCTCCACACTTATTCAGGTACTGTATATTATCATCAACACTTTTGTAATCATAAGCTGCATTTTTCATTTGTGCGCATAAGTTTTATATCATCTTGGAGTACACTTTTGGTACTAATATTATGTTCTATGCTCAATGAAGAGTTTGTCCATGGATAGCCTATCAATGGTGCTGGATTCTGTCAAGACCTTACATATCAGTATGTGGTGTTTTAATCTAAACACGATTATTGGCTTCCTGCGATGCTTTCCATGCTTGGAGAATTTGTATATAGAGGTGATGATTTCACGCACATTGAAATCCCATATATAATGTACTAGAATTAACCGTTCAGCTGTCGCTCTTTCGACATACTCTTTTGTTAGACATTAACTGATTTCAATCTTCATGTGTATTTAGGCAATAACACATGGACAAAAAGGTATAACCAATCGGTGGTGTAAGAAGCACTGTGATTTTCTCAGTTCTCATGACATTCGCTTGATGTCGTGGGAAAACGACGATCTATGGGATCGAGAGGATCCCTTTGTGGTTCGGCTACGGGATCGGTGTGCTACGAAGAGCAGGGCTGATAGATGCAAGAATAGTAATGATTTATCCAGGTTCGGGCCACTGTGAGCGTAAAACCTTACTCCTGCTTTGGTGGATTGATTGTGTATGAACTCAAGATTACAAGGAGCGCTGCTTGCCGACAAGGTGCGCGGGAAGTGCAGCTACAAGTAATTGAACTAGGTGTCGACCATTCTAACTGCAGCCTTGGGCCTCCTTTTATAGGCCAAGGGGTTACCACAGTGGCTAATACAGTCATTACAGGGTATGAACAGTGACTGCACCGTCACTAGGTCTATCTCCTAATGGGGTAGGACAAACACATTTAATGCACCGTTAGGTGCTACGCCGGGGAGGCGAGGCATTGGGCAAAAGATCTGTATCACCAGTCCAGCCGCCCTCCTGTTATCTTGACACGTCCCAGGGATGGGTGTCATTAAAGTTAATCCTTGCGTGGCATGCTGACACATGCCTTGGCCAGCTATGTTTGACTGCCTGCCCGCTCGACACCTATCATACGTGCTTATCTAGCCAATGATGAGGTGGAGCGGTAATGAGACATAACGAGCCTGCTGGCACGGAGCTTGCCAGTCCTTCGCTTGCCGGCAACCAGAGTCTTGGTCTTCACCTTGCCGGTACGAAGCTTACCGGCAAGGGTAATCTTGATCTTCAGTACTAGAATAGTACTTCTCGATGACCTGCCTGGAGGTCTTCTTCACGGTCTTGTTCATTGAGCCTTGAGTCACAGTAATCCTCTGGCAAGACCTTGCCATCAGGAAGGCTACAACTGCCTGTGCACAAGTTAGGGTACGAAGGCACCCATGTTTTAGTACACCGACAGGAGCCTCTGGGCCTGGGCCACGCACGCATGCGAGGCGTCGTTGGGCTAGGCCCAAACAGTGCACAGGCACGCATGGCAGAGGATAACTGCTGTAATCTTCTCTTTTACCACACCCCCCACGACGCGCATTAAATGCAGGCATGGAAGAGGTGGAATGAAACGGCCGCGGGAAGTAGTGCGCCTGAAAAGCGCAGCTACGTAGGGCAGTAAAGAGCCAGCCCCCGCGCCTTCCCCATAAAAAGGAAACCACGAGGGGCATTGCTCATTTACCCTCCTCTCCCAATCTAGCCATCCGCCGTCATCTTCTTCCTTACGCAAGAACAGAGCACGCCATTTGCTTCCGCCGCTGCGCTAAGCTCCCCCCAAACCTCGCCATGGCATCGAAGAGAGCCGCGAAGCCCCCTAGTTCGGTGGCGGAGGAGAGGAAAGCCGCTAAAGCCGCACAGCGGCGGGCTAATGCCGTTTTTCCGCCGGCGCTCACAGAAGATGACCTGACGAAGAACTACTCATATGTGTACGCGAGCAAGACACAGGACCACGAGGCCACAGTGGTGCTCCCAGGATCCCTTCCTCCTGCCGACGACCAATTTCACTTCTTCGCCGGGTACTTTTACTGCGGGCTATGCTTGCCCTTCTCTGATTTCTTTGTTGAGGTGATGAATACCTTTAGATTCAGACTGTTGGATTTCACATCCAACGCGGTCACCTGCTTGTCGGTTTTCGCGCACTTATGCGAAAACTTTGTGGAATAGCCCCAAACGTCGCCTTGTTTCAGCATTTTTTCATTCCCCGGGTCAAGGACGACTCCCTTTCCGGCAGCGTCACCTGGATCCCGAGGGGAAATCAAAAGAAGCATTACTTTGAGGGAAAGGTGCACATTAAGTGGAATGAGTGGAGGGCCGATTGGTGCTGGGTTAAACAGAAGGACTTCCCAGAATTCTGCCATCTCAGGACGGAGAAAATAGGGAAGGCCATCAGCTGGAGCAACGTCGACCCCAATGACGCCAAGCTTGGGCTGGCTCTGTATCGAAGCATTGCCCTTAAGGAGGCCGGCTTGAGGATCGAGATGGTGGGAGCAGACTTCACCCAGCGCCAGATCACCCCGCTGCAGCACAGAGGAGGCCGGCAAGCGTGGGATTACCAGGACCCTGCCGATCCAATGCGTCTGCTCCCAGGCCTGAATGACAACCTATCGGTAATGGAGCATTACCGGCTCATTTGCCAGCTTTTCAACAGGGGCTACTCCTTCCACCTGGCGGCAACGGTGATCCCACTATGCAACAACACCGCCAAGGCTTCCATACTGGCAATGATGCCGGCCTATGATGCCAAGACGATTCTGAGCACATGGAAAGTACCCGGCAAGAAGGCAGTGGAAGACTGGCTTGTCAGCCTGAAGGAAGCAGCTGTCTGAGTCGAGGACGACATGGTTCATCCGACGAAGGATGATGAGAAGGAGTTCCTCATCGCAAGGGCAAATGAGCTTAAGAAGGCAGCTCGCTCTCGAGCGGCCAAGGGTGCCAGAAGTGAGGGGCACACCGAAGGTCAAACCAAAAAGCAGGCCACGGCCCCAGGAACTAGCGGAGGAAGCCGCACTCAAGAGCATGCCGAAGAGCATGCGAGCGAAGAGGACCTGGCCAGGGAGTCTGAGGAAGAAGAGGAGCAACCCGAGGAATCTTCAAATGAGGAGGAAGAGGAGGAAGCACCTCGCCCTTCTCCCGTCAAGGTGAAGACCGCCATAGCCAAGAGGTCCGCCAAAAGGCAACGTACACCGAGCCAGCAAGTAAGGGCCTTGCCGGCATCAAGGCAGTGGTTGCAGCTTCTCAACCTCAGCCTTCTAGGTGTTAGCCTCCTCGCGGAGCCGCTTCCTCGCAACCAGCTTCGCCAACTACAGGGGGTGAAGGCGCGTCGCAGCCCCTGGCTCCGCCGAGAACCAAGCGAGCTAGGAAAGCACCGCCAGCACCTACACCCTCCGGCGTGGCTGACATGGTGCACTGGGACCTGTCTATCCTTAGTGACCCAGAAGAGGAGGAAGAGTAAGTCCATCATCTTCATCCACTTCCTTGCAATTGTCTTGATATCGTTGCTGAACTAATCGTTCTGACTGTTCTGATCTTGCAGGGATGAGGTGCCCTTGGCGGAAAGGCAGAGGATGAAACCCAGAACCACTGAGGAGGGCAAGACGGAAACAGGCATAGAGCAAGGTGCCACCCCACCTGAGGTTGCCGGCTCGAGCCCACCGTGTGAGGCTCACGTCCAATTCCCGCCGGCGAGCGCCGCCATCGAGTCTTCTGCAATGGAGACCGACAAGGGGTTGGAGAGTGGCCAGCCGGAAGGAGAGCGCTAAGAGATGGAGCCCTTGACGGCACCCTCAACCTCCGAGCTGTCACCAAGACCTTCACCGACAAGGTGCAGCCCTCCCCCAGAGGAGCCCCTAGAAGGGTCCCATTGCATCAAGGCCCCCCAGCAACCGACGTTGCCAGAGACCAAACGACGGCAACCGAAGTTGCTGGAGGAAGAACGACATCCCCTCTCCGTGCTCATCAAGGTAAGTTCCTTTCCAGATGCAATCCAACTCTTGTCAATCCTTCTTTTTTGTTTTCTTGAACTTGTCTTGAAGTTTTGATTTCATCTTGCTTTCCGCTTCTTCCCTGTCTTGCAGAACCAACCCCTCCGGAGGAGAGGGAGGTATCTATGGAGGAGATTGTGAAGAGCACCACTGACGAGGCCACCAGGATTTCTGCCATGGAGGCAGCCGCATCTGCCACTGAGGAGGCCAGGAAAACCCCCGAAGAGCCTGCCATGCCCTCCGGCAGCACATCTGACTTCGTCATAATAGACGCTGAGATGGGGGAAGCTGGCAGCGTCAAGCCAGGCCTCGACGTCCGTCCCAGTGTGCCTGAGATGCAAGCTCTGACGGGTCCCTCGAGGCCAACCAATCAGCAATAGGAATTCGAAGCCCCTAGCTCATCTGGTGCCGGGAACTCTCCTTCGAGGATGTTATTGCCGGAATTTTGGTACCCTTCTCTCAAGGTGCCCCGGGAACGGACGACTCCGCAAACAACGCCGCTGATATGGCCTTCCTGAAAATGATGGCCACCGGCTTCCAGGATGTGCAGCAGCGCTACAGCCAGCGTTGGGAGGAGCTCCATTCACAATGGCAAGCCATAGAGCTAGCCGAGGGGAAACTAAAAGAGAAGGCAGAGGAACTCCGCACATGGTATAACGACAAATTCCATATCCTCAAGAGGCAGGAAGAGAAGCTTGATGCTGCCAAGGATAAGGCAACGGCCTTTGACGGCAAGTTGACGGAGCACGAGGCACAGCCCATCGTTAAGGAAAAAGACCTTGCCGCCCGAGAAGAAGCACTTGCCGCCAAGCTCCACGTCAAGGATGAAGAGATCCAGACTCTGCTTGTGCAGCGAACCAAAGAGCTAGAGGAGGGCCACAAAAAGGCCATTGAGACTCAAGCTCAGGTTCATGCTGACAAGCTCAGAAGCCGTCAAGGCCGCAGAGAGCGCCGAGGCCGTCAAGGTAGAGTTGGAGTCTAAGGTAGCAAAGCTCGAGGAAGACCTTGCCGGCAACAGAGAGGAACTCTCAATTCTCCAAGCATCAGCGCAGAAGGCAGCCCACACTTTGGGTGAACTGCAGATGCAGCTATCCACCAAGAGCCAAGAACTTAGCCAAGCTACTGACGCCAAGGAAGATCTGAAGCTGAAACTACGAGGTTTGGAGGAGCATCTTGACAGCGCCAAGGCCAGAGAGGCAGCCTTGGCCAAGGATCTTGAGAAAGAGAAAGCTGCGTATGCTGATGCCGCCAATTCCTTCAACACGCTTAACAGCAACTTGCAGTTGTGGACCGATCGCCTTGTAGAGGCCGCCGAATAGATCAGCGCCCAGCTTGGCGTCATGGGCTTGGCGGAATATAGCTATGCCCCCAATGATCAAGAGGTGGCAAGCGCCAGCCTGACTCTCTTCTTCGAGGGCCTTGTCGAGGCGTTGGAGAAGCATCACAGAGAGCGATCCAACTCCTTTGCAAAGGAGTCCCACAAGCTTGCCCGAGACATACTCTACAAGGTACTCGTCAAAGTTGCATATCGCAATCCAAATGTTGACCTCTCCGGCGCCTTCACAAGCCTTCCGAAGAACACCGACACCACAGCTGCTGACAAGATCATCACTCCAATAGCCGACCGGGCCGGCCAAGTCTCCAGGACTCAGGGTGGGGCTACCCATTGATCTTGTAGTCACACTTTGCTGCGTGTAAGATCATGTAAAAGACAGATTCATCTTAAGTTAGATCTGCACTATGGCACTAACGCACTATAACTTGTGTTTTCAATGGATGTATGCTTGCTATTCCCCTTATTGTATTATGTCCTTGCATGATTTTTGCACCCTACGCTTGCTGGAATCTTGCCGGTGCGCGCACTCTTGCCGCGAGCGCTTGAGGAACGGATCCTTAGCAGCTTGCCGAAAGTGCTGCTGTCGGCAAGGTTATACTTGATGATCACAATGCAGCCACTTAAGTTGTTGAGCAGACTTGAAACAAAGTAAGAGCGTAGCTGATCACGACAAGGTTCCTTAGCATGCGGGTTTCTTATACAAAGGCCAAAATTGTTCAAGGAGAAATTGCAACTACAACAAAGAATTTATTTCAAAGTTTTTCAACTTAGCTTTTTCTTTGCTGCACTTCTTGTCTTAGAATGATATCTTGAACGTCACTTGGTGTCGGCCCAGTGGGAACCAGGGTACCACGGCCCGTCTGCCTTTGGCCCGGAGGAGGACGCTTGGGCCGGCCCATGAGGGTGGCCCTGCCTCAGCCGCCGGAAGGAAGCCGCCTCGTGAGGGGCAAGCCTCGCGAGGCCCCTCGCCGCCAGTCCAGGCTCTGCCGAGGCCGCCAAGCACCTGGTTCCCTCGCGAGGCCCTCTCACGAAGCAAGTCATACGGCACCAGTCGCAGGGCTCCCCGCCCAGCACATGGGTGACGTCCCGCTGTCAGGATAAGGACAGCGGGGCGCGACCAAGCCCAGCTTCCATTCTGGTGATAAGGGAGCAGCGGCATCTGCCTCCCCCAAAGCAAGTCCCAAAGTGTAGGATCGAAAGTATGTCTAGAGGGGGGGTGATTAGACTACTTGACCAAATAAAACTTAACCTTTTCCCAGATTTTAGTTGTAGGCTGATTTTAGCAATAGTACATGTCAAGCATCACCCTACACATGCAATTCTAAGAGTGTAGCAGCGGAAAGTAAGCAATTGCATATGTATGTAGAGAGGGGATAGGAGATTTCAAACGCAATGAAGACACGGTGGTTTTTGGCGTGGTTCCGATAGGTGGTGCTATCGTACGTCCACGTTGATGGAGGCTTCAACCCACGAAGGGTAACGGCTGCGCGAGTCAACGGAGGGCTCCACCCACGAAGGGTCCACGAAGAAGCAACCTTGCCTATTCCACCATGGCTTACGTCCACGAAGGACTAGCCTCACTCGGGGTAGATCTTCACGAAGTAGGCGATCTCCTTGCCCTTACAAACTTCTTGGTTCAACTCCACATCTGGTTGGAGGCTCCCAAGCGACACCTAACCAATCTAGGAGACACCACTCTCCAAAAGGTAATAGACGGTGTGTTGTTGATGAACTCCTTGCTCTTGTGCTTCAAATGATAGTCTTCCTAGCACTCAATCACTCCTCACAGATTTGGCTATGGTGGAAGAAGGATTTGAGTGGAAAGCAACTTGGGATAGGCTAGAGATCAAGCTTCAAATGGTAGGAATGGAATATCTTGATCTCAACACATGAGTAGGTGGTTCTCTCTCAGAAAATGAATGGTGGAAGTGTAGGCACGTTCTGATGGCTCTCCTCACTGAGAAGGATGGGGTGGAGGGGTATATATAGTCTCCACACAAAATCCAACCGTTACACACTTTTGACCCAACTCGGTGGCACCGAAACGATAATCTCGATAGCACCGAACTTGTATAAAAGATATGAACTTTAGGAATCTCGGTGGGACCGATATGAACAACTCGGATGGACCGAAGTGCAATGGCTTAGGGCAAACCTCATCTCGGTGGCACCGATTGCATCAACTCGGTAGGACCGAAGTGAAGCAATAAGGCAACAGAGAGTTGGCAAGCCATCTCGGTGAGACCGATTTGCAAACTCGGTGAGACCGAAGTAAATGCAAACGATTACAGAGAGTTGGCAAGGCCATCTCGGTGGGACCGAGATCCATTTCGGTGGATCCGATTTGTTAGGGTTTGGCAATGGCTAAGTCTTGGATGAACTCGGTGAGGCCGGATTGGAAATTTCGGTGGGGCCGAGTTAGACTTTGGGTTTTGGACATATTTGGAATTGAGAGAGTGGTTGAGGGTTTAAGAATGCTGTCACTAAGCACTTGAGCAAAAAGACCATTAAGCAACACCTCATCCCCTTTTAAAAGTATTGGCTTTCCTATGGACTCAATGTGATCTTGGATCACTAAACCAAAAATGTAGAGTCTTGATCTTTGCCAATTCTTGTCCTTAGCATTTTGAGGGGTCCACATCTCTAGTCCATGCCATGCCAATCATTGAACATCCTGAAATCTTAATCTAGAATGGATATTAGTTCAATGAGATATATGTTGTTATGAATTACCAAAACAACCAAGGGTGCAAATGTGCTTTCACAAAGGCTTTCCCCTTTGGTGATAGAAGATCAGGACGGATCAACACGCCAGGACGGAGGTCATCGCCAAGCCCACTAGTGCGTCACGAGGAGCTACTTTTGCAGGCGGAGACCGCCTTTAGTCAGGATAAGCCTACGCTCTTGTCCCCCTTTTTGAATTGCCGCCCTGTGGCAACCCTTTCCCGCTCATATTTTCGGGGAAGAGGAGCAAGGCACTACAAAAGGGGCAGGGCTACCTCTTTGTAAGGGGATCGACCCATTCTCCCCCACACCTCTTGTATCTGGAGCACGAGCTCTCCACCACAGAGCAATCCAACACAAGCAGGAGTAGGGTATTACACCGCACGGTGGCCCGAACCTGGGTAGCTCGCGCGTCCCCTTCGTGCCCGGTGAGAGCCAGCGAGCCCGTCGTGTCCCCGCCGTAGTTGCCGTCACGTCGTAGGTTGCCAAGCAAAGTCCCCCAGAGTTCAAATCCTAAGTTCTTGGAGAAGTTTCTTGGACGCAGATCCTAGACTCCGACATTTGGCGCGCCAGGTAGGGGCACTTGCCGTCTTCGCGCCTTCGACCTCGACGCCAGCATCGACATGGACACCGCCGGCGCTCGCCGGGAACGCGCTGTGCGCCGCGCCACCGTCAGGGTCCTCGTGGCGCCCACCGCCCGCGGTGCCCTTGGGCGGCGCCCTCGAGCCGATACCGAGCCCGTTGGGGAGCGGGTGGCCTCCTCTGCCCACCCGTCGGTGAACGAGCAGGCACACGGCCGCTCCGCCGCCACCTCCTCGCTCGTGCGCCGCGACCCTCCCTCTTCGCACGCCGCGCTGCTCATGGCGCAGGAGCTGCTGCGCTACCGCCCCACCGAGGACGGCTACGACGCCTGGCTTGGGCGCATCACCAAGCTCGTCGACGCCGCGCGCGATGGATAGGCGCCTTCTCGCTCCTTGCCTGCTCCGCCATCCCACGTCGACTGGGCTGAGTGCGACGCGCCCCCACCGTCTCCTCTGGACCGCGACGAGGCCGGGCGCCGCCCCGCAGCGCGCACCCTGGAGCCGTACCGCGGCTCGCTCGCACCGGGCGGCGACAGCGACAGCTGCCAGTTCGTCCACCGCGCGCCCCCGGACATGCGTGTGGCCCTCGAGAAGGCGCGCAACCGCCAGGACCACGTCCTCCATGATGTCGCCATGGCAGGGTGCCAGAACTGCGCAGCCCTCGATGGAGGAGCCATCACTAACGGGGTTACCTGGTCCTCGCCCCCGAGCTACATTGCGTGGTGTGGCCCGACAAGTTCAAGCCAGAGCTCCCTCAGTGCTACGACGACAGTGCCAACCCCACAGAGTTCCTCCTGCTCTACACCATCAGCATCCAGGCCGTGAGGGGGGACGACCGGGTCATGGCGAACTTGTTCCCCATGGCCCTCAAGGACGCTGCGCGCTCATGGCTCATGAACCTCCCCGAGGCGTCCATCTCTTCGTGGGAGGACCTGTGCAAGCAGTTCATCGCCAACTTCAAGGGCACAAGCGACCACTCCCTCACGCTCAATGACCTGAGAAACATGCGCCAGCGCCCTGGCGAGCCCCTCCGCAAGTTCATCCAGTGCTTCAGCCAGGTGCGCTACAAGATCCCGAAGGCCTCCGACGCCGTGATCGTCTCCGCCTTCACCAATGGCATCACAGACGTGAAGATGCGCGAGAAGCTCTCAGTCAGGGACGAACTTGACTCCACAACAGAGTTGTTCGTCCTCGCCGACCATTGCGCCAAGGCCGAGGAGGGACGCCTCTTCCTCCACAACGACGTCGACGCCGAGCCTGACATGGCGAAACCCAAGGGCAAGGACACCAAGCGCAAGGGCCCTGCCGTGCTCGCGGCGGAGCCGGACTACAAGCGCGCCCGCGACTGCGACAAGGCCAAGAGGGACGATCGCCCTTTCTGCGCCTACCACAACATGAACTCCCACAGCACGGAGGACTACCACGAGCTCAAGCTACTTCGCGAGGGCTGCACCGAGAGCCGAGGCAGCCGCAAGGAGCGGGGCAAGGGCCGCGGGGGCGGCAGCGGAGGCGGCTGCTGGGGTGGCAACCACAACGACGGCGCCGGCGACAACAACCGTCAGGGCTGACAGAACCAGCCGCGGCAGGCTGACCCTCAGCCCAACGCCGCCCCAGTACGCGCGAACGACTCCCCTCCCGCTGAGAACGCTGGGGGCTACCAAGAGCCCCGCAGGGTGGTCTGCATCCTCGGCGGGGCCCAGGCCCCTCCATCCAACCGCTGCTTCAAGCAGTTCTCTCGGGAGGTGAACGCGGACCTCCCGGCGCTCGAGCCCGCCGCCCGCCTCAAGTGGTCTGAGTTCCCCATCGCCTTCGACGCCAGCGACCACCCCAAGTCCACGAATGCAGTGGGCGCCGTCCCCTGCTGTGCACCCCCACCATCAGCAACGTCGCGGTCACCAAGACCCTCATCGACGGAGGCGCCGACCTCAACGTGATCTCCATCGAGACCTTCGAGATGCTCCAAGTGCCCTATGAGTGTCTGATGCCCACCAGGCCCTTCTCGGGCGTCACCGACGGCTCCACTGTCCCCCTGGGGCAGGTGCGCCTTCCCATCACCTTCGGCACCCGCAAGAACTACCACACGGAGTTCATCGTCTTCGATGTGGCTCACATCGGCTTGCCTTACAACGCCATCTTGGGCTACCCGGCGCTCACCCAGTTCATGGCCGCGACCCACCACGCCTACGGCCTCGTCAAAATTCCCGGCTGCCGCGGCACCCTCACCGTCCGCTGCGATGAGAAGGATGCACTGCAGACCCTCGAGCACGCCTACAAGGCTACCTCCGCCGCGTACCCGGCCGATGAGGACGTGCCTGGGGCGGCTGAGGAGATGCCCGTGAAGAAGAAGCCCCTGCTCTCTCAGGAGCGGGTTGAGTCCAAGAAGGCGTCGCTGGATGGGGGCGAAGCAGGCCCCTCCCTCGCCGGCAGCGGCGGGCCCTCCCCCAAATAGGAAGGCGCGCTCGTCACCTTCCTCCGGGCATGCCTGATGCGTTGGCTTGGACAGCATCAGGCACGTCCAGCCTACCGAGGGAGGTGATCGAGCACAACTCAGCCGCGTGCCGGAGCGCGCGGCTCATCAAGCAGAAGGAATGGTGCCAGGCGCCTGAGAAGCAGGAGGTCAACAAGTCCCAGGATGCTGCAATCGCACGTGAAGCCCCCCACCCCAAGTGGAACGCCAGCCTCACCCCCGTCGCCAAGCCGCGCGATAGCGTGTGCATGTGCGTCGACTTCATCGCCCTCAACCAGGCTTGCCCCGCAGGCCCCTTCCCTCCTCCGTGCATCGCCGCAGGCTCGCCCTGGCTCATGCGCATGCCGTTCGGCCTGGAGGGTGCCGCAGCCACCTTCGCAAGGCTGATGCACATGAGCCTGGAGCCCCACATCGCAAGGACTATGGAGGTGGTTAACACTCGCCCACCGGCCCACCGCGGCCCCACTCATGACGGAGGCGGGTGTTCCGGTACCAAACACATGGAACACCCGCCATCACTGTAAGTTCTATCCGTGATCCACGGATACGAGCGACATGGAGCTGTACACGCTCCGGGGCTCTCTCTACCCACGCTGCCTTCGGCACGTGAGAGCTCCTTCCCACTCTCGTGGAAGCCCCATGCTCAGCGCTGGCGGATGCCCCATGCTTAGTGCTGGTGGCCTACTTGAGGGGCCCTCGGCTGTCACATCCTCAAGCTGACCCGTGTCAAACACGGCAGCATGTATCTTTCTGTTATGTAATGAACCTGCTTCATGCATCAGTAAAGCTTATTTTCCTCCAAAACCCTGTGTGCTCGCAGCCGCGGGGCGTGCGCTCATGATCTCACCCATGCCTGTCACGCGATCGGGGGCTGGGCACGGTGTCTGTGCTAGGGTCAGTCCCAGCAGCACTGAAAAACCCAAGCGACGGAGCTCTGGCTCGCGGGCCTGCTCCCATGCACGTCACCTCACCAGGTCCTTGGTGCTCTTGTCTCCTCGCGTAACACCCACAGGCGACCTCGCGAGCGTGCCCTGCTGCACTATTTGCAAAAACTTGGTAGTTTTCCTGGTGCAGGATATGAAGGCCTCAGGAGTCCCCCTTGGGAGGCGCCGCGAGCGGTGTCCTGCAGGCGGAAGGCCTCATGGGGACCGCGCCTCACGAGCCGCGCTCTGCGAAGGACTCGCCCCAAGCCGCACGCCTCGAAGGAGCTAAGTCTAAAGCACCCCTCGGGTCTTCTTCCCTCTCGTTTCTCTCTTGCGGCATCCTGATTTCCTTGGCACGAGCCGCCTGCGCGTCAAGGGGGGACCCTGAGCATCGCGCCTCAGGGACTCCTACCAGCCCTAAGAGCCCTACACCCTCTGGCCTTGCCTAGCGCACGCTCCGGGCATACCAGCGACGGCTGTAGCTTGCCTCGGGGGCTGGGCCCCATCGACGCAGGGCACGAAGGCAATGTAAAAAGGGAATGAGGGTCTCGGGAGGAAAGCGAAAACACACGGATCATTAAGTGCTTATAGCAAAAGTACCATGCAAATGTTTTCACGCCCCCATGGGGCCACGTCTATCCTATTACAGCAACAAGTCAAGGAGAATTTAGGCACGTGAGGCACCGCCATCGCCGCTCCCACCGCCGTCACGAGGGGGCTCGCTGCTGCCGCCGCTGACTTCAGGCTTGAAGGCATACAGCCCAACGAAGCCGGCCACGCGCTCCCTCACAGCCTCCTCAAGGGGTTCGCGGAGCTCCGCCGGGACAGGGGTCACCACCCGCCCGAAGTCGAAGCGATCGTCGAGGCAGAGGAGGTTGCTGAAGAGTCGCGTTGTCACCTGGGTGAGCAGGTCGCGGCACGCTTCCTCAACAGTGGCATCCGTGTCCAGCAGCTGCTTCTTGAGGTCATCAACCTCGGCTTGGAGCTTGTCCCGCTTGGTCGCGAGGCTCCTCTACTCGTCGAGAGCGCCCTGGGCAGCCGCCAGCTCGCTCTCCTTCGCCAGCAGGCGCTCCCGTTCTGCCTCCTGCGCGGACGCATATGCCGCGAGCTCACCTTCCCGGGTCTTGGCGTTCGCCTCGCGGGTAGCGACCGCCTCCTGGGACCTAAGGATCTCCTCCTCGCGCTATGGGAGCTCAGCTTCATGGGACGCGAGCCGGCCCTCGAGGCCTTCGCAGCCTCCTCCCGTGCCTTAAGCCGGCGCCCGCGCGAGGCAGCTTGCTCCTGGAGCGTCTTCTCGTAAGCGTCTGCCTCCTCCCGCCGCCGCTTGGCCTCCTAGGCATCTTTGAGGGCCTTCGCGAGGGACGCCTGGGCCTCTTTGGCGAGCTGCTCACGCTGCGCCTGCGCCTCCTCGTCCCGCCGGCGGTCAAGCTTCGCCGCCTCACGAAGCTGGCTCCACCCCTCCGCCAGCCTCCGCCGCTCCTCCGCGCAGAGCTCCGCCTCCTTCCTGAGCTCGCATTCAAGGGCCTCAAGAGCTGCCTTGATGCCATTGACAGCCCCGCTCCAGGGCGCGGTACCGCTCTCCCGCAGCACCAAGGCACGGCTCGCCCGGGCCTCCTCATCGCCTGCTGGCGTCGGTAGGCGGGAAGGCACAACCTCGAGCCCCTTCGGCTGCCCTACGCCATCGCCCCCGGTAGGGGTTGCGCTCGCCATCTGGCGCGGGGGCCCTGGGATGGCCACTTCCGGCGTCGGCGGCGTTGCCCCGCGCTCCGGCGCTGCCCCGAACACTTCAGGGTCCGAGCGCCCGGGCCCGGAGGTGGCTCCTGTGGGGGCTCCGGTGGCCTCCGCCATGGCAGGCGTGGTGCGCTGGGGTGGGGTCGGTGCTTCGCCCCCCTTCCCCGCCATCTCGACAACGGCGACGGGGGCCGCCTCGGGAGGCGCCAGCGCGGTCTCCTCACCACCCCCGGTCTCGCCGCTGGGGGCGTCGGCGCGGCAGGCGAGGCGTTGTTTAGAGGGGGGAGGGCCCTTCGACCTCGGCCTTCCTCTTCTTGGTCTTCTCCTCCTCCTCAGCGGCCGGCTCGGAGCTCCTGCGCAGGTGATAGCTGATCAGGACTGCAGCAGCCAGGAAGCAGGGATCGATAGGAAGGGGCGGAGGAACTTACTCGTCCTTGGGGTAAAAGCGCCTCCTCTTCCGCTCCCTGATGGCGCCGCTGCTGCTGCCCCCATCGCACAGCGCGCCTGGGCAGCCGCCCGAGGGCACGGCGTGATTCTCGTCGGGGTCGGCAGCCACGGTGGTCCCCTCCTCCCGCTCCTCGCGGGGCTCGTCGCTCTCCGCGGCATCGCCTCCTCCCTCCCTCTCCGGCACGGGCCTGGCCGGCACGACACGAAACGCGTCCCCGTCCTTGCCCTCGTCCTCGCCCAGCCGAAGCCGATGACGCGCCGACGGAGACGGAGGAGGTGGCGGAGATGACTCCTTGCTGCTCTTCTTCCCGGAGTCGGAGGCCTCGTGGTTGCCCGAGGAGGACCCCGTCTCCGAAGAATCCTCGGGAAGCTCCTCAGGCTCCTCGAGATCCGTCCGGACCGGCCCCCACTGGTCGAACTGGGGCATCGCCACGACCAGCTCTGCCTTGTTGGACCAGCGGTGCACCGGGCGCGCATCATAAGGCACATCCTCTGTCTCCCCTGGGAATAAAACTTCCCAAGCATCGGCCATGGCTTCGGCCGAGAGGGGCTCCCGTGCCATCCTGATCTGGTCTCCGGGTCCGGTGATGTCCCACACTGGGTGCGAGCGCTTCTGCAGGGGCGCGATGCAGCGGTGGAGGAACTCCTTGGCAATCTTGCCCGCCGTAAGCCCGGCCCTGCGCAGCTCCGCCAGTCTCGTGAGGATCAGCCTCAGGGTGGCGCCGCCAAGCTTCTTGTGCTCCCAGCTGGGGATCTTCTCAGCCGGCTCGGTGGGGACCACCAGGAGAGGACTAGTCCGCTGGGCGTCAACATAAACCCAGCGCGACCTGAAGTTCTCCACCTTCTTCAGTATCTTCATGTCGAGAAAAACCTTGCCCATCTCGTCGTCGATGCGGAAGGAGGCACCTCTGGAGCGGTGATTCCCAGAAGAAAAAACCCGCAAGCTGTAGAAGGTCCGGAAGAGCGCCACGGATGGCATCACTCCCAGGAAGGCCTCGCAGAGGTACGCGATGAGAGCAAGGATGAGGACGGAGTTGGGATGAAGGTGGAGGAGACAAATCTCATAATGCTCAAGGATGGCGTAGAGGAAGTCAGAGAAGGGCGGCACCAGCCCGGCGAAGAGCGAGTGGAAGAAGACGGGGATTACCTTGGGGCCGAGCTCACGCCGTGGGCGCGAGCCCGGCCAGATCTCGGTGGCGCCTCCCTCGAAGTGCGCGGAGGCCAGCAGGGGGCGGGCCCTGGCAAGCCCGTTCTCGTTGATGGTGGCCGGCAGCAAGGCCGGTCCAAGCTCTGCCACCAGGGAGCTCTTGCTGGAGGAGGCTTCGACGGTCACAGGTTTCTTGCCTGGGGCCATGGCGGCGAAGAGATTGGAAGTTGGGGGAGGAGTAACAGGGGAGCCGCTCACGCGAGACGAAGGGCAAGATGGGGACGAGGAGCAATGACGCGCCTGCGCCCCGCGCGGGCAGGCTTTATCGCCAAGACGGCGGTTACCGAGGCGTCGTGGGGAGTGGGGGTGACCCACCCCGCGGAAGCCGCCACGCGTCACCTCTGGGCCTGGCTGCTCGATGGGCTCCGTGTCGTTTCGTCCTTAACAGAGGGAACGCGCGTGCCGCGGGCCCGGGGGCTACTGTCGGCCCAGTGGAAACTAGGGTACCACGGCCCGTCTGCCTCTGGCCCGGAGGAGGACGCTTGGGCCGGCCCATGAGGGTGGCCCTGCCTCAGCCGCCCGGAGGAAGCCGTCTCGCGAGGGGCGAGCCTCGCGAGGCCCCTCGCCACTAGTCCAGGCCCTGTCGAGGCCGCCAAGCACCAGGTTCCCTCGCGAGGCTCCCCTCGTGAGGCCCTCTCACGAAGCAAGTCGTACGGCACCAGCCGCAGGGCTCCCCGCCCAGCACATGGGTGACGTCCCGCTGTCAGGATAAGGAGAGTGGGGCGCGACCAAGCCCAGCTTCCATTCTGGTGATAAGGGAGCAGCGGCATCTGCCTCCCCCAAAGCAAGTCCCAAAGGCTTTCCCCTTTGGTGATAGAAGATCAGGACGGATCAGCATGCCAGGACGGAGGTCATCGCCAAGCCCACTAGCGCGTCATGAGGAGCTACTTTAGCAGGCGAAGACCGCCTTTAGTCAGGATAAGCCTACGCTTTTGTCCCCCTTTTTGAATTGACGCCCTGTGGCAACCCTTTCCCGCTCATATTTTCGGGGAAGAGGACCAAGGCACTACAAAAGGGGCAGGGCTGCCTCTTTGTAAGGGTGTCGACCCATTCTCCCCCACACCTCTTGTATCTGGAGCACGAGCTCTCCACCACAGAGTAATCCAACACAAGCAGGAGTAGGGTATTACACCGCACGGTGGCCCGAACCTGGGTAGCTCGCGCATCCCCTTCGTGCCCGGTGAGAGCCAGCGAGCCCGTCGTGTCCCCACCGTAGTTGCCGTCACGTCGTAGGTTGCCAAGCAAAGTCCCCCGGAGTTCGAATCCTAAGTTCTTGGAGAAGTTTCTTGGACGCAGATCCTAGACTCCGACACTTGGTATCCATACCGTCACTCCCCCTGGGAAACTTGTACGCGAGGAACCCTTCTGTCCTTTGAGAAAAAGAGAGAAGAGAAAAGAGGAGGCTGGAACCTTGAAGGTTCGTTAATCATCCTATGCAATGGTAAAATGTAGCACAATGCTGCCCGCAACATATAAATAAATATGTACTTTGACAAAGAGTTGCAAAACACTTAGCTTTTATTCATTGTGCACGGGATCTGCGCCCGGCTCTGTACAAAGGATTACATGCCTTGCTGGCAAACTTGTACAAAAGAGGTTGCCGGGCAGCCCGGCAACCGCGCCTTACGGGTAAAACTTACGAAGATGCTCAATATTCCATGAGTTGAGCACCGGAGTGCCATCTTCGGTCTCTAGGCGGACTGCGCCAGCCCTAGTGACTCGTACTACCCGGTAAGGGCCCTCCCACTTCGGCGTCAACTTGTTTTGACCCTTTGTGGACTGAATCCGACGAAGAACAAGGTCGCCTTCCTCAAGGTTCCTGGCATTGACTTTGTGGCTATGGTAGCGGTGCAAAGCTTGCTGGTACCATGCAGTATGGATAGCAGCCCGGAAATGATCTTCCTCAAGGAGCGTGGCATCATCTTGCCGTAGCTCATCTTGATCCTCCTCATCGAAGGCCAAAACTCGAGGTGACTCGTATCTGAGTTCCGTGGGGAGCACCGCTTCTGCACCATATACCAGGGAGAAGGGTGTCTGGCTGGTGGCTCGACTTGGTGTCGTTCTAATTGACCAAAGAACCGCTGGCAACTCTTCCACCTAGCACCTTCCACACTTGTGCAGCCTGTCAAAAGTTCTGGTCTTGAGACCCCACAACACTTCTGCATTTGCCCTCTCTACTTGTCCATTGCTCCTTGGGTGAGCAACAGATGCGTAGCAGATCTTATTTCCAAGTTCTTGGCAACATGCTATGAAGGCGTGGCTCGTGAACTGGGTGCCGTTGTCAGTGATGATCCTATTGGGTACACCAAAACAAGCAACCAATCCTTTGAGGAACTCGATAGCTGACTGTGCCGTCACCTTTTCACTGGCTCTACCTCAGGCCACTTTGTAAACTTGTCGATTGCAACGTACAAGAATTCAAAGCCCCCGGTAGCACGGGGGAAGGGGCCGATGATGTCGAGCCCCCAGACCGAGAAAGGCCAGGAAAGAGGGATGGTTTGGAGGGCTTGAGCTGGCTGGTGGATGTCCTTGGAGTGGAACTGGCACGCTTTGCACCTGATGACCACCACCAAGGCGTCTTGAAGGGCTGTCGGCCAGTAGAACCCTTGACGGAACGCCTTGCCGACAAGCGCACGTGAACCAATATGAGAGCCACACATCCCTTCATGCATCTCTTCCAACAGCCTCTGTCCATCTTCCTGGTAGATGCACTTCAATTTCACCCCATTTGGTCTTTTCCTGTACAAAATGTTGTCAACAAATTTGTACATCCTTGATAGATGGGCTACTCTTTCTGCATCTTCTTGCTCATTGGGAAGATCTCCTATATTAAAGTATCAGACAATTGGCTGTGCCCATGCCGGAGCCTGTGGCTCGACAACAAGGACTAAAGGTACTTCTTCCTCTGCAGGAGCGCTTGCTTCAACGACAAGAATCTGGCTTGCCGGAAGCTGCGGCTCACCAGCCAGGGGTGTCTTGTCGGTGGTATCTACTTTCTTGGCAGCTTTCGGCAGCTCTGCCGAAAAGTAACCACCAACATCTTGCTTTCTTTTCTTCGCCAACCTTGATGGTGTAACGGATGGCTGAGTCAAATGGAGCACCAAAGTCCCTGGTTCCACAGGCAGCTTTTGGGCGGCATGCTTCGACAGGTCATCGGCAATATCATTCTGGGCACGGGGAACATTCTCTGCTTGCAGACCTTCAAAGTGCTCTTCCAATTTCCTCACTTCATCAACATATGCCTCCATCAAGGGGCTCTGGTAATCCTTGTTGACCTGTCTCACCACAAGCTGCGAGTCGCCCCTAATAATCAACTTTCGAATACCAAGGTCGATTGCAATGCGCAGACCGACAAGCAATCCCTCGTACTCAGCAGTTTTGTTGGTGGCCTGCTCCCTAGGAAAATGCATCTGAAGCACGTACTTGAGGTGCTCTTCGGTGGGTGCTATAAGTAGCACGCCAGCACCGGCGCCTTTCAGCGTGAAAGCACCGTCAAAGTACATGATCCAATCGTCAACAGTTTCCTTGCCGGGGAGAGAGGTCTCTAGGATTTCTTTGTCTGGCGTTGGGGTCCATTCTACAATGAATTCTGCCAAAGCCCTGCTCTGAATTGTTGAGGTACTCTCGAACTTCAAATCAAAGCTTGACAGTTCCAATGCCCACTCCGCAATCCTGCCGGCAGCTTTTGGATTTCTCAGAATACGTTGCAAAGGAAAGCGAGTGATGACGGTGACTTGATGTGCTTGAAAGAGTGGCACAGCTTCCTTGAGGCCATGAGAAGGCCAAAGAGCAACTTTTGCACACCAGAATACCTTGACCTTGCCCCCTGCAGGAGAGAGCTGACAAGGTAGACCGGGCACTGCATCATCTTCTTCTTCTGCACAACTGGCTGATCCGGATCACTTGCTTGCACCTCTGGCTTGTCGGCACCTGACCTTGCCAGAGAAGATTCTGGCTTGTCGGGTCGTGGCTCTGTGGCTGCTACCTCCTCTTCATCTGCCTCTCTTTTAGCCACAAGTGCAGCACTAACCACTTGATTTGTTGCCGCTAAGTATAGCAGCAACGTTTCTTGCGGCCTAGGCACAACTAGGACTGGTGGAGAGGACAGGTACTCCTTCAAATCTTGGAGCACGGCCTCCGCTTCCGGAGGCCAGTTGACTGGGCCTGCCTTTTTCGATATTTTGAAAAATGGCAAGGCGCGCTCTGCCGATTTAGAGATGAACCTACTGAGAGCGGCAACACAGCTGGCATGACGCCTGACGTCCTTGACGCGTCTTGGTGCTTCAATTTGCTCAATTGCTTTGATCTTGTCGGGGTTGGCTTCAATCCCTCTCTGAGATACAAAGAACCCAAGAAGCTTGCCGGATGGAACACTGAGCACGCACTTCTCGGGGTTGAGCTTCAAGTTGAGTTTGCACAAGTTTGCAAATGTCTCTTCCAAATCTTGGATCATTGTTGACTTGCCTCTGGTTTTGACCACAATATCATCCATGTAGGCTTCCACATTTCTGTGCTACTGTGGCCCAAAACCGATCTGAACTGCTCTGGCAAATGTTGCCCCGTCACTCTTCAATCCGAAGGGCATACGCAAAAAGCAATACGTGCCACACGGAGTGATGAATGCGGTTTTCTCCTCATCTTCCTTAGCCATAAAAATCTGATGATAACCAGAATAGGCGTCAAGAAAAGAGAGTAACTCACAGCCGGCAGTGGAGTCTACAATCTGGTCGATCTGCGGCAAAGGGAAATGGTCCTTTGGACAAGCTTTATTTATATTAGTGAAGTCGATACAAAGCCTCCACTTCCCATTCACCTTGCGCACTACCACTGGATTGGCTAACCACGTGGGGTGTAGCACTCCTCTGACCAGGCCTGCTGCTTCCAACTTCTTGATCTCTTCGGCAATAAACTCTTGCCGCTCCAAGGCTTGCTTTCTAACCTTCTGCTTGACGGGTCTCGCATGAGGGCAGATAGCAAGGTGGTGCTCAATTACCTCCCTAGGAACACCGGGGATGTCAGATGCTTGCCAAGCAAACACATCAACATTCGCCCGTAGGAAGGCAATGAGCGCGCTTTCCTATTTGTCACCGAGAGTGGCATTTATGGGAAAAGTTCCACCTGTCCCATCTTTCCTTGCAGAGACTTGCCTGGTCGCCGGCGCAGAGGCCTTGGCTTTCTTGCTCTTGCCGATAGAGCTCTCTAGTATGTCCTCAACAGGCATGCTGCACTCTAAGGTGTGCTTCCCGGAGTCCTTATCAGAGGTATTGCCGGTCTTCTCCTTCTTTCCTCCCCCGGGAGCTTTGCCAGCAGGAGCAGGTGCCTCGATGGCAGATGCTACCACTGCCTCCCGGTAGAGCTTGTCGGCGCAAATGATCGCATCTTTGTGGTTGGACTTGATGGTGAGGACCCCCATCGGCCCTGGCATCTTTATGACGTTGTACGCATAGTGCGACGCAGCCATAAACTTTGCCAGCGCCGGGTGGCCCAGAATCCCATTGTATGGCAGCGGCATCTTGACGATGTCGAAGACAATCTTCTCCGTCCTGTAGTTGAGCTCGCTGCCGAACGTGATCGGCAATGTCACTTGGCCCTTCGGCTTGTTCCTCCTCGGACTGATCCCTTGGAAACTGCCCGTCTCCTCGAGATCCTTGTCGGGGATCTGCAGCCTCTTGATCACATCAGGAGAGATCAAGTTCAAGCCGGCCCCACCGTCAACCAGCATCTTTGTCACCTTGAGGTTGAGGATTGTTGGTGAAACCAACAATGGCAAACACCCGACCGCAGTGGTGCGGTCAGGGTGGTCCTCGGCGTCAAAGACGATGGGCGCGTGCGACCACTTGAGTGGCTTCTGTGCTCCCATTGCCGGCTCCGCTACATTTACTTCGCGGATCCACTACTTCAGTTGCCGGTGCGAGGAGTGCAAAGATGTGCCACCATCAACACACAGGGCATCCACTGCGTTCTGGAACTCCTTGTTGGACCCGTCTTCGTCCTCATCATCATCATTCTGGCCTTGCGTGGCCTTCTCTTTCGGTTGCTTGGCCTTGCCGCGGCTGCCTCCTCTGTTGGGTTCTACGGTAGGGTGCGTCGACTGCAAATTAAAATTTTCCTACCCGCAGAACAACCAGGAACATGCTAACAGAGATGGATCACAGATCATTACCACTAGACGCGCAGTGCCGTGCAGCGGAAGTAGAGTCGTGGCAGAGCGTCACCGGAGTCGTCTCCTCCTCGTCGATCTCCCACGTACAGCTGATCACCAAGTCCCACGAACAGGTTCGCCGGAGTGGCACAATTGCACCACCTCTAATGGTATCCGCGCGTGCGGGAGGAACGCTATACGGTGGACTGCTAGGTCCGATCACACAGCTTGGGGCACGTGGACGTGGCTAGTTGCAACACATGCAAAGCCCTAATGACGACGCCAAAGCGATCAATATTCATAAGCGTGTTGTACCTCCACTATATATAGGCATCCGTCGTGGGCTCAACACTTGGGCCTCACACAGATCCTAAAGCCCAAAGTCTACTCGGTCACGATCCAAGTCCAGCTCGGATCACATCCGCAGTGTCCTCGGATCCGACCTCGTAGGTTCCTTCCCTTAAGTGCGCGACCCCTTAGGTTCAAGTCGGCTTGGTCGCAGTTCGGATCACCTCCGAACTGCTCGGCAGGTAGCGGCCTCTAGCAAGGCGTGCCGACCACCAAGTAGACTATGAAGCCGGTTGGCGAACTTGTACATCACACTTCCGTTCCCTTTGCCACACGATATATGTTGTCGGGCTCAAGGCGATGTGGCCATCCCTATTACAGCCCGACCTCTCTCTCGTTTCAGTGAATCCGACCAACACCTCGGATTATCTCATAATCCTCGTCGCATGGCCATGCTTATACAAGTCGGATCACACGAGGGGCCCAGAGTATATCTCTCCTCATCGGAGGGGCAAATCCCATCTTGCTTAACCATGTCTCGCAGCATGGGTCTGGACAAGCCCAAAACCTACCTTTATAACTACCCAGTTACGGAGTAGCATTTGGTCGGCCCAAAGCAGGTCGGTCACCATCCCGAGCACATGCGTCAGCTCAGGTCCGAGGACACAGAACGTATGTGTACTAGAGACTCACAGATGACCTATCGCTGTGTCTCATGGTTGGGTCTGTCCAATCCGATATCCATCCGATCTCGGATCCGGTCACCCGTATCCTATCTCGGATCCGATCAGATCCATGCAGTTCGGCAGCATCATATGCTTCATGGCTAGTGAGACAAAACCATCCACCGTATTGCATGCTAGTCTAGTCCGACGTGTGCCCACACGTCACTTACGACTAGGGACCATTTTAGGACGTATCATACAACACAAGATCTCACAGACAAGTCACGTACTTGTCAACAAGTATCATTGATAACATCCGAGGACTACATCAGTTCATAAACACATCAGAAATATCATCATACATGATTGCCTCTAGGGCATACCTCCAACAGTCTCCCACTTGCACTAGAGTCAATCAAACAGGCATTGTATGCCCATGGCTCTAATATGCCCCTCATGCTTGGGTTGTGGATGCGGCTTAGTCAACGGATCTGCAACATTTGCATCCGTGTGAACTTTGCATAACTCTATATCACCACTCTTTACGATCTTACGTATCAGGTGATATTTCCGATCTATGTGTCTGATCTTGTGGTGGTTCCTTGGCTCCTTGGCTTGTGCGATGGCACCAGAATTATCACAATAAAGGTCCAACGGTTTTACCGAGGTTGGGAAAACACCAAGATCATCTAGAAAGTTCCGGATCCAAACACCTTCCTTTGCAGCTTCACAAGCTGCAATGTATTCGGCATCTGTTGTGGAATTGGCCACCGGATCTTGCTTGGAACTGGTCCAGCTCACTGCTCCTCCATTCATGATGTACACGAATCTGGACTGTGATCGACAATCATCTCGATCGGTTTGGAAACTAGCATCGGCGTAACCCTTTACGACGAGCTCCTCCTCACCTCCATAAACTAGAAACATTTCTTTAGTCCTTTTCAGGTACTTTAGAATATTCTTCACCGCCGCCCAGTGAGCCTCACCGGGGTTTGCCTGGTATCTGCTCGTTAAGCTTATTGCAAAAGCAACATCAGGCCGGGTACATATCATGGCATACATGATGGATCCGATTGCCGAGGCATACGGTATCCGGCTCATCCTGCTTTGCTCATCAGATGTCGAAGGACTCTGAGTCTCGCTCAGCCTTATACCATGTGAGAGTGTCAAGAACCCTTTCTTGGCCTCACTCATGTTGAACCGTTTCAACACTTTATCTATGTACATGCACTGGCTCAAGCCGAGCAGTCTCCTCGATCTATCTCTATAGATCTTAATGCCCAATATGTAAACTGCTTCACCGAGGTCCTTCATCGAAAACTTTTCATTCAATGATTCTTTGACCGAGTTCAGCATCGAAACATTGTTTCCAATCAGTAGTATGTCATCCACATACAGGATCAAAAACACTACCGAGCTCCCACTCAACTTCTTGTATAAACAAGCGTCCTCTTCGCTTTTGATAAATCCGAGGTATCACTAGCCGAGCTATCCCCAAGTGGTTCTCGAATTTCTTCGAGTTGCACCTGCCTCCCACTAGCTTCCCGTCCGAGAAACTCTTTCTCAAGGAAGACCCCGTTCCGAGCAACAAACACTTTGTTTTCTTCGCGGTTGTAGAAGCTATATCCCAAGGTTTCCCTCGGATATCCCACAAATATGCACTTATCCGACTTGGGTGTAAGCTGGTCTGACATGAGTCGCTTGACAAATGCTTCACAACCACAAATCTGTAGAAAAGACAGCTTGGGACTCTTCCCAGTCCACATCTCATGTGGTGTCTTGTCTACGGATTTTGATGGTACTCTGTTGAGTGTAAAAGCTGCAGTTTCTAGAGCGTATCCCCAGAATGACAAGGGTAAATCCGATTTGCTCATCATAGATCGGACCATGTCTAACAAGGTACGATTCCTCCGTTCTGATACGCCATTTCTCTGTGGTGTACCCGGAGGTGTGAGCTGAGGTACTATTCCTCGGTTTTTCAGATGATTATCAAACTCCTGGCTCATGTACTCACCTCCACGATCAGATCGTAGAAGCTTTATAGTCTTGCCGAGCTGATTTTCAACCTCATTCTGAAACTCCTTGAACTTTTCAGAAGTTTTCGACTTGTGCCTCATCAAATAGATATATCCATATCTACTCAAGTCGTCGGTAAAAGTCACGAAGTACTGATAGCCACCTCTGGCAGTTGTGCTCATCGGACCACACATATCACTGTGTATCAGTTCCAACAGCTCGGACGCCCTTTCGCAACTCTTTGCAAAAGGTGACTTAGTCATCTTGTCGAGGAGGCATGATTCACATGTCTCGAACGACCCGAAGTCAGACGAAGTTAGAAGCCCATCATCATGGAGCTTCTTCATGCGTTTTAGACTAATGTGTCCAAGCCTGCAATGCCAGAAGTATGTTGGATTTATCTCATTAGGCTTATGCCTCTTGACATTCATATTATAGACAGGTTCAGATTCCAGATTCAAAATAAATAACCCATCAACTATGGGTGCATAGCCGTGGAACATTCCATTCAAAGATATCGAACAACCATTGTCCTTTAAATTGAATTCATAACCCTGACTCATCAAGCATGAGGCAAAAATAATGTTCCGACTAAGCGCAGGAATATAATAACAATTATTCAATTCCAAAATGAATCCAGAAGGTAGCTGGAGTTGCATCGTGCCGACCTCCAACGCAGCAACTCTTGCTTTGTTGCCGACCCTGATGTCAATCTCCCCTTGTGACACACGCCTAGTTCTTACCAGCTCCTGCATCGAGTTGCAAATATGAACAACCGATCCGGTATCAAATACCCAAGAGCTACTAGGTATGTCGGCAAGGTAAATGTCTATAACATATGTAACAAGTGTACCTTTGCCCGAAGTCATACTTCCGGCCTTCTTGCCATGCTCGGCAAGCCACTTGCTACAGTTCCTCTTCCAGTGACCAGTCTCCTTGCAGTGATAGCAAACAGTTCCCGAGTCCGGTCCAGACTTCGGCGTAGCGGCAGAGCTCGGAACAGATTCCTTCTCCTTGCCCTTTGCCTTAGCCTTTTTCTTGGACCAACTTTTCATGAACTTGCCCGAATTCTGCACCATCAACACTTGATGCGTGCCTTTCTTAATATCCTGCTCTGCCACCTTAAGCATCCCATGCAGTTCAGTGAGCTTCTTATCCATGCCATGCATATGATAGTTCGAAATGAACGTCCCATAGCTAGCTGGAAGAGAACCCAGAACTGCATCGGTAGCCAGCTAATCCAAGAGCGGGAAGCCTAAGTGTTCCAAAGCTTGCACGTATCCGATCATCTTGATCACATGCGGGCTCAGTGGATCACCCTCCTTCAGCTTACAATCCATCAAGGATCGCCAGACGTTGAACCTTTCGGTCCTAGCCTGCATCTGAAACATGCTCTTGAGATTCTCGATCATATCGAAAGCCTCAACGTTTTCAAAATGTTGTTGCAAATCGGGCTCCATACAAGCCAGCATCAGACAGCTGATCTCCGTTGAATCATCAACGAGTTTCTGGTAGGCATTCCTTGTTGTGGCATTAGCATTCTCGGCAGGTTCATCTGGAAGTGGATTCTCTAGAACATGTTCCTTCTTATCATGCTTGAGAACAATTCTCAAATTTCTATACCAGGTGGTAAAATTTGGTCCATTAAGTTTATCCTTTTCCAAGATTGATTTCAATGCAAAGTTGGGTTGAGCAGGTGGTGCCATTGATCTACAACAGAAAAATACGCAAACACTAAGCACTGTGTTTATGTAGAGTAAATCAAGCCTAAACAGATATACTCCCACTGAAGTTGACATCCCTCTGCAACTTCCAGTGATCCAGGATCCGAGTAGTGCAATCCGACTAGTGAGCTTTAGCATCACTGCTAGCCGAAGTGGCTATCCGGTAAGCAACTCTTTGCTAATTGTATCTCTATACGACTCCTGTCGGCTGGGTTGGCATCTTATACCACGGCTCCCGACCTCTTTTGCCACAAGGCCCAAAACCATTTTGATAGCCTTGTCAAGTTAACCTGATGCAGTGCATGTCCGTGTCCGACACGAACCCTTCAGTTCAAGGACACCTAGCAGCACCCCAATTTTATGAGCCCACTACTAGACGTACTTGACGTGCGAAGGTGCAACATCGGGGATGGCAATTTGCTTGATATTAACGAGGGATCTTTCTACCATTTCTAACATGTGTAGAAGACAAGAAGCAATATCAATCACAAATAAATAAATATTGTGAAATAGTATGGCTCCTTCATGGACGTCCGAGGACCAGGTCGACTCCATCTTGTCATACCGGAACACCACCTCGGATCTCTATCCGAGCAGTGACTTGATCTCTGTCCTCCAACTACTACAACTAGTAATGAATTTACAGAGAATCACAAGTCGACACGCAGGTCGTTATACATTATAATGACAGCATTTTGGCTCCTGCCGGCTGACAAATCATGACGCACAGGCCATGTATAATTTACACATATGCATCACATACACATGAGCCATACTATTCACATCAAACCTGCAAAACAAAGTTATGCATAGAATCGCATTCTACCGGTTTGAGTGAACATGTACGAAATCTATGGCGCTACGCAAATTCTCCGATCAGACCGATCTCATCGATCATCACGAATCCGAATCGGATTTACGTTTCACTATTAACCCCGATGGCGGAAACCGACCGGTAGGGGTAGGTTGTGTCACAACCTCATCTATTTCGATCGTCAGAAAACATAGCCTCAACGATCCCTTGTGCAATTGATCTCATCAACCGTGCACATAGCCGATCTCTTAAATGACAACAGATCGCATCTGCTGCCTCCACATATCTAATATGCATATGATCTGAATCGAAATCCTATAACAGAGGCTCTGATACCACTGTTGGGTTCTACGGTAGGGTGCGTCGACTGCAAATTAAAATTTTCCTACCCGCAGAACAACCAGGAAGATGCTAACAGAGATGGATCACAGATCATTACCACTAGATGCGCAGTGCCGTGCAGCGGAAGTAGAGTCGTGGCAGCGCGTCACCGGAGTCGTCTCCTCCTCGTCGATCTCCCACGTACAGCTAATCACCAAGTCCCACAAACAGGTTTGCCGGAGTGGCACAATTGCACCACCTCTAATGGTATCCGCGCGTGCGGGAGGAACGCTATGCGGCGGACTGCTAGGTCCGATCACACAGCCTGCGGCACGTGGAGGTGGCTAGTTGCAACACATGCAAAGCCCTAATGACGACGCCAAAGTGATCAATATTCATAAGCGTGTTGTACCTCCACTATATATAGGCATCCGTCGTGGGCTCAACACTTGTGCCTCACACAGATCCTAAAGCCCAAAGTCTACTCGGTCACGATCCAAGTCCAGCTCGGATCACATCCGCAGTGTCCTCGGATCCGACCTCGTAGGTTCCTTCCCTTAAGCGCGCGACCCCTTAGGTTCAAGTCGACTTGGTCGCAGTTCGGATCACCTCCGAACTGCTCGACAGGTAGCGGCCTCTAGCAAGGCGTGTCGACCACCAAGTAGACTATGAAGACGGTTGGCGAACCTGTACATCACACTTCCGTTCCCTTTGCCACACGATATATGTTGTCGGGCTCAAGGCGATGTGGCCATCCCTGTTACAGCCCGACCTCTCTCTCATTTCAGTGAATCCGACCAACACCTCGGATTATCTCATAATCCTCGTCGCATGGCCATGCTTATACAAGTCGGATCACACGAGGGGCCCAGAGTATATCTCTCCTCATCGGAGGGGCAAATCCCATCTTGCTTAACCATGTCTCGCAACATGGGTCTGGACAAGCCCGAAACCTACCTTTATAACTACCCAGTTACGGAGTAGCAATTGGTCGGCCCAAAGCAGGTCGGTCACCATCCCGAGCACATGCGTCTGCTCAGGTCCGAGGACACAGAACGTATGTGTACTAGAGACTCACAGATGACCTATCGCTGTGTCTCATGGTTGGGTCTGTCCAATCCGATATCCATCCGAGCTCGGATCCGGTCACCCGTATCCTATCTCGGATGCGATCAGATCCATGCAGTTCGGCAGCATCATATGCTTCATGGCTAGTGAGACAAAACCATCCACCGTATTGCATGCTAGTCTAGTCCGACATGTGCCCACACGTCACTTACGACTAGGGACCATTTTAGGATGTATCATACAACACAAGATCTCACAGACAAGTCACGTACTTGTCAACAAGTATCATTGATAACATCCGAGGACTACATCGGTTCATAAACACATCGGAAATATCATCATACATGATTGCCTCTAGGGCATACCTCCAACATCCTCGACCACCACGGTTTTGCTTGCCGGACCCACCGGCACCATCTTGGCCCTTATCCTTGTCGCGCTTCTCGTACTCTTGCTTTTGCTTCTTGGCAAGTTGCTCCACTTGCCGGAACTCCTTGAGATTGTGACCCTTGGTATGGTGTATCTTGCAGTACGGCCCACCGGTCTTGCCGGCCTTGTCGCCTGCCGTGGCCTCCCGACAATCAGCGCATCCGGCAACCTCCTTGCCGGGGCTTTCTGCCTTGGGCTTCTTGGCGGCGTTGGTGTCACCAGAGCCTTTGACGGCCATCATAGTCTTACCCTTGCACTTTCTGTCGTGCTTCCTGTTCTTCTTCTACGGGGTCGATGCGTCATCTACGTCGTCGTCCTCAGAGTCGACTTCGGCGCCAGCATCTTCCCCAGGGAGTCGCCTCCCTTCCTCAGCACGTGCACACTTGTCTGCCAAGGCGCATAGCTCGTTGATGCTCCTAACCTTCTCAATATTTATCTCAGACCACATTCTGTGGTTACGCACATTCGTGTGGAACGCGACGCAAACAGCTGCGGGATGAACATCGGGGATGTTGTGGTGCACACGGCTGAAGCTTTGTATGTACTTGCGGAGGGGCTCGCCATCTCTCTGGGGTATCAAGTGCAAATCGCTCTCCTGACCAGGGAGCTTGTGACCACCCTGGTAGGCACCCACGAATTGATGGCACATATCCGACCAAGAAGAAATGGAGCCCTTCGGCAAGTTCATCAACCACGACCTGACGTTGGGCTTGAGCGCCAATGGGAAGTAGTTAGCCAGTATCTTGTCGTCCCGCCCCCCGGCAGCCTGCACCACGATGGTGTAGATGCCAAGGAACTCTGCTGGATTGAGCATTCCATCGTATCTGTCGGGCATCTCTGGCTTGAAGGCACGGGTGGATGACCAGCAAACCTGCCGTAGCTCACGAGTAAACGCTGGGCAGCTTACCTCGTAAGGTAAACACCCAGGATACCCTGGCGCTGGCATGTATGCTGCCGGCCAGGCACGGTCGTCTGACTGACGGCGTGCTTCCCGGCGCCGCTCGATCTTCGTACGGGTGTCCTCATCGCGCCGTTCGTGGAGCACTTGGCGCTGATCTTGGCGACCCTGCGGATCCGATGATGCCATGGACACCGCGTCCTGGTCATCTGATCGGCGAGCTTGCCGTTGCAGTGGTTGTTGACATGGAGGCGACTGCACCGTTGGTGCACCGTCTCCGACACGGCAGCCAGATGGTCCTGCCGGCACAGTGGGTGGTCGTCTGGAGGGTCCCACCTCCGGTGTCTTGCCAGGATCGGCAAAACTAATGAGACTCTGGATAGTGGCCCTCCATTCATCCATCTTATCAGGAGTTGGCGGGAAGTTCAAAAGCATTTGAACCCGCGCCATGGCTTCTGCCGCCGTGGTTGGCATGGCGGGGAACACGGAATGGGACGGCGTTCGACTCCTGACAGAGTCAGGAGGAACTCCGTCATGCACCTGCTGCCATGGCGCATGCTCACCAACGGGTTGGCGTGGTTGTGGTGGTGCCTGAACATCGTGAGGACGATGCTCAGGGCCGGCTTGGCGCCGGCCAGGACCACCAGCACTGCGGGGAAGCATGGCGCGCCCATCTTGCGATGGTCGCGGCACACGTCCCACCGCAACGTTGTTGGACGTCGCCGCTCCATCCTTGGACGTCGCGGCGGCTGGGTCCTGGCTTGCACCAGTTCGGACCGTATTACTACAGTGACTGTGCTCACCATAACGTCGTTGGAGTTGGCCGTCTGCACCATGTCCGGTGTGGCGACTGCGATCGCCGGAACGGTGGGGATGCTGGACACCCGCACCGCCAGCGCCTCCTGCCCCGGCCGTCCCAGCCGTAGCGCTCGCGTCGGCTGTGCTGCCTGCGCCATGTGCGGACGTCTGGGAAGGCCGCTTGGAGATGGTGGGAGCCGTCGCAGCTCCGCTCTTCTTCTTCGGCGCCATCCACGAAGGTGATGGGGCTGGTACTCACACTATGAACATTGATTCGTAGTACACGACCCCCTGCCTGGCGCGCCAAAGATGTCGTGGGAAAGCAACGATCTATGGGATCGAGAGGATCCCTTTGCGGTTCGGCTACGAGATCGGTGTGCTACGAAGAGCAGGGTTGATAGATGCAAGAACAACAATGATTTATCCAGGTTCGGGCTGCTGTGAGCGTAAAACCCTACTCCTGCTTTGGTGGATTGATTGTGTATGAACTCAAGATTACAAGGAGCGCGGCTTGCCGGCAAGGTGCGCGGGAAGTGCAGCTACAACGTGTAATTGAACTAGGTGTCGACCGTTCTAACTGCAGCCGTGGGCCTCCTTTTATAGGCCAAGCGGTTACCACAGTGGCTAATACGATCATTACAGGGTATGAACAGTGACTGCACCGTCACCAGGTCTATCTCCTAACGGGGTAGGACAAACGCATTTAATGCACCGTTAGGTGCTATGCCGGGGAGGCGAGGCTTTGGGCAAAAGATCTATATCACCGGTCCAGCCGCCCTCCTATTATCTTGACACGTCCCAGGGACGGGTGTCATTAAAGTTAATCCTTGCGTGGCATGCTGACACGTGCCTTGGCCAGCTACGTTTGACTACCTGCCCGCTCGACACCTATCATACGTGCTTATCTAGCCGATGATGAGGTGGAGCGGTAATGAGACATAATGAGCCTGCTGGCACGGAGCATGCCGGGCCTTCACTTGCCGGCAACCAGAGTCTTGGTCTTCACCTTGCCAGTATGAAGCTTGTCGGCAAGGGTAATCTTGATCTTCAGTACTAGAATAGGACTTCTCGATGACCTGCCTGGAGGTCTTCTTCACGGTGTTGTTCATTGAGCCTTGAGTCATAGTAATCCTCCGGCAAGCCCTTGCCGTCAGGAAGGCTACAACTGCATGTGCACAAGTCAGGGTACGAAGGCACCCATGTTTTAGTACACCGACACTTGAGGACAATAACGATGGAAGGATATGCATCCAACCATGCAAACACTAGCTTTGTCACATTCTTCCTATTGAATGCGAGGGTACTATTGTCCGTGAGGATTAAGTTTTTTACAAAAAGTTTCTCATGGATGGACACGTTGAACAACACAAAAAGAAGTTTCAGGTGGACAAAAGGGCTTCTGAACGTGCTCGGCTTCTATTTACAACAACTTGTCATCATGTACCAGTAAATTTTCTGGCCCAGGATCTTGATTTTATGGATCAGGTCGATCCATTTGATTGTGATTGCCAAAAACTTTGGTTGAGTTAGATGCTATTGCCCTGTTCAATCTGGGTTTTGTCTAAACCTGATGAACAATTAATCCTCGTGCTTTTGTACTGTTTGTAAGCTGGAGTTAGATGTTGTTACCCTTTTCAACTCGGATGTGACTCATATTTTCTTTCAAACAGGGCCAATGGCTTGCCATTTCTTTAATTAAATGCCTAGAAATCATAAATGTGTCCTTGGGTGAATGTTTAGGTTCCATGCAAGAAAGGTGAATGAATTTCAAACATCTGGGCGTCGTGGCGCGGTCAAAAACATTGAGAAACTTGAATTTTAAATTCCTGTAAATCCAAAACTCGCCTGAAAATCATTAAACTTGGCATGGTGTCTTGACATGTCACCAGCATGCCGTGGTAAAAAAATTGTCCTATTTTGGGACAAGTTTTGGTATAAGCTTCTTGCAAACCGGAGCTTCTCTCACCAAGCCTCATGGTTCCGATAGGGAATGTGCACCTTTGTGGGTGAAATGACATACGCTGCCTCTTCATGCCTTGATTTTTTTTACAGAGGCAACATAGAACAATAGGAGTGCCATGCTAAAATTTGTAATTATTCCGGTTTATTTGACCTTTTTTATACATTATTTGAGTTTTCAAGGCATTTAATGTGCATAATTCAAATTTGAACTGCATGCACATGCTCCAGTGCACCAAAATGGGTTGAAAAAAATTATAAATGTGTCCTTGGGTGAATGTTTACGTCCCATGCAAGAAATGTGATTGAATTTCAAACATCTGGGCGTCGTGGCGCGGCCGAAAAGATTCACAAACTTGGTTTTTAAATTCCTGTAAATCCAAAACTCGCCTGAAAATCATTAAACTTGGCATGGTGTCTTGACATGTCACTAGCATGCTGTGGTAAAAAAATTGTGCGATTTTGGGAGAAGTTTTGGTATAAGCTTCTTGCAAACCGGAGCTTCTCTCAAGAAGCCTCATGGTTCCGATAGGGAATGTGCAACTTTGTGGACGAAACGACATACGCTGCCTCTTTATGCCTTGATTTTTTTACAGATGCAACATAGACCAATAGGAGTGTCGTGCTAAAATTAGGAATTATTCTGGGTTCATTTGGCCTTTTTATACATTAATTGAGATTTCTAGGCATTTAATGTGCAAAATTCAAATTTGAACTACATGCACATGCTCCAGTGCACCAAAATGGGTTGAAAAATCATATATGTGACCATGGGTGAATGTTTAGGTCCCATGCAAGAAATGGGAATGAATTTGAAACATATGGGCATCGTGGCTCGGCCGAAAACTTTGAGACACTTGGTTTTTAAATTCCTGTAAATCCAAAACTCGCCTGCAAATCATGAAACTTGGCATGTTGCCTTGACATGGCACAAACATGCTGTGGTATATTTTTTGTCTGATTTGCGAAGGCGAACACATTAACAACCAACAAAGGCATTTTGGAACAAAGAGATGTCACATTACAGTCGGAAACACAAGTATTATTGAAACCGTGGGCATTCTACTAACCATCTACGTGCCGCCACGCGTCCATTTATACTGGCTAGGAGGCGCAGTGCGGGGTAGGTATTTGAGTAGATGGGTGGTGTGCGAGCAGACCGCTGCGCAGGCTCACCGGGAGGCGAGCCCTTTGACCTCCATCCGCCGCCACCTTGCTCCCAACTTCTCCATTAATGGCGCCTGAGCCCCTATTTTAATGGTGTGGCTAGGTCTCAGTCGACTAAGATTTAAGAGAGAGAAAAGAAAATCTGAAAAGAAAATTTTGCATGGATCTTGATGTAAGATCTCACAGACATAGCATCGACTGAGACTTAGAAAGACTGATATATATGATGACGATGGCAATGGATAATAATAATTGTCTTACATATTCAGGAAGATAATTAAAGATGCCACATGCGGCAACGCCCGAAAGACACAAGGGTAAAAGAAGAAGGAAGACGCAGACAACAATCTGGGTCGCTGCTCTCTACTTCACCTTGATCTACTCCGCCATCTTCGTCATTTCGTCCATGTTGCAGGAGTTCTCGCGGCGAGCAGCGATGATCTCTTTCACGTCCTCAATACGTCGCTTGAGAGCATCCACGGATTCCTCCACCGGCCTTTCATGCTCGACGCGGAGCTTAGCATTCTCGTCCATAAGTTTTCTGACCATGACGGCCGTCTTCTTCAACACGGCACTTGTCTCCTCATGTTGCTTCGACCTGCTGGCGATCTTCGCCCTCAGCTGGTCGCGCTCGGTGCAGAGCCTCACCTTGTCATCCCTTAGTCCTCGGATGACGCCAGTCGCCTTATCCAACGAGGCATTGCTCTCCTCCTGCAGCTTCGCCCAGCTGGAGATGTCATCCATCAGCTTATTGAGCATAGCACGCATGCGCCTGTGAGAGCCCTCGACTGCCCGCGAGAGATCTATCTAGGCCGCCGAGGCGCGGCAGGACCTCTCTGCTGCTTTCGCGGCGCGGCGGGACATCTGCGCCGCTTCCGCGGCGCGGCCGGACCACTCTGCTGCTTCGGTGGCGTGGTGGAACCTCAGTGCTGCTTCGGCGGCATGGCGGGACCTCTATGCTGCTTCGGCGGCATGGCGGGACCTCAGTGCCACTTCGTCGGCGCGGCGGGACCTCTATGCTACTTCGGCGGCGTGGCGGGACCTCTCGGCTGCCATCGCGGCGAGGCGGGACATCTCTGCTGCTTCGCTCGCCGCTTCGTGGTCATTTCTCGACCAAGAACTCCTCCCATGGGCCATGGCAGATGCAAGGAACGACGAAGACTTGTTTGTTTGTTGATGAGGAATTGAGGAGGAATGTGCAGTCATCTTTGAGTAGGCGGTATTTATAACCTAGTAATAAGCTACTAAGTGGGAAACCCGTTTAGGTTTTGATCGGTGTGAACAGGTTTGCAATTAAATATAGCATGGTAATTTGGAATGTGACGGAACAAGCTCAAAATTTATTGACGGTTCCGGTTTTCGAAGTGTGGCATGATTCCCGGATGGCGTATCGTGGGCACGCATTCTCGGATGCGTACGTGGCATGGGCACCGTAGGATGCACCGCAATCGACGATGTCAGCACACGACTTGTTCCATCAACCGTGCGCGCTCGTTATTACCATCGCACATGATTCTTTTAATTAGAATGTGTTCCCATCTACCGCACACGTGTATATAAACGCGACTAATTTCTGCATTGTGCATCTGTGTTGGTAGGTACGAGCTGGTATATGCATCCGCCGGCTTGTGGACGGCTATTCCCTGCTATGTTCAACTGCTATGTGCAATAATTATGCATGTGCTTGCTCGCCATTGAGGCGGCAGCGGCGTGCTCTGCTCGCATCCCTCCGCGTGCTCTGCTCTCGAGTCCATCCGCACGCTCTGCTCGTGTCCCTCCGCGCGCTCTGCTCGCCGTTGAGGCGCCGCGGCACGCTTGGGTCGCGTCCCTCCGCCCATGCTCTGCCAGCGGTTGGGGCCGGCGCACGATCATGTTGGGGGCCCCATATGCATGCGGTTGCGCCGCGCGCGTCGCCATGATGCAGTTACGTGCGGCACAATGGAGTTACACGCTACAAAAACTGCCATCCGGATGTGCCGATAATCCAGTCCGTTCGGCCTCCCCATTTATTCCCGCGGCCATTATAACCTTAGTCTCTTCAACCTTTCGATCACGCCCCACAACACAATCATGCACACCCACAACGACACATATAGAGAGGATATATATCTAGCGCCGCTCCAATGGAGTTCGGCGTGCATCAAGTGGAGACCCACGTAAGGGAGAAGGACCTCTCGGTGGTGTACACCAACGGCCCGGCCGTGGTGGAGGACTCCATCAACACCATGGAGCAGTTGCTTGCTCAGGATGACAAGTACAAAGTGGTCAGCATCGACCTCCAGTACACCGACGGGCATGCCGGGTATGATCAGATGTTGCCGTGGCCCAGTTGTGCGTGCGCCATCACGTCCTCGTCTACCACTACTCCCTGTCCACAAGGCCTTGCGAGCGTTTTGCCAGGTTTGTCAACATCCCCGACTACAAGTTCGTTACAGTGGACACCATCAATGTTGTAAAAGCGCTCAAGGTTATGGGCTTGGCCTGCAAGAAGCTTGTCGACATCCGTGGCCACTACAGGGTCTGGGACAGCAAGGAGGAGAAGGACTTCCTTGTTGACCTCGCCTCGGCCATTATCGACCCCTACTACAAAAACATGAAGGAGGATGCCAAGAAAAATCCCGAAGCCTGGCACGGGGCCTGGATGCGGAGACTGGATGAAGCTCACCTCAAGTTCGCGGCCAAGAACGTGTACACATGCTACGAGATGCACAAGCAGATACTGTGCATTGCCCTTTCTCATCTCGAGAGTCGGTGCAAACTTCGCCGGTGCATCCAAACCCCGTGATATGATACACTCTATCACACATAAGCCTCCTTATATCTTCCTCAAAACAGCCGCCATACCTACCTATCATGGCATTTCCATAGCCATTCCGAGATATATTGCCATGCAACTTCCACCGTTTTGTCTTATGACATGTGTGTTCATCATCATATTGCTTTGCATGATCATATAGAGCTGACATGATATTTGTGGCAAAGCCACCGTTCATCATTGTTATACATGTTACGCTAGATCATTGCACATCCAGGTACACTGCCAGAGGCATTCATATAGAGTCTTCTTGTATTAGTTTATCGAGTTGTAAGTAAATAAAAGTGGGATGATCATCATTATTAGAGCATTGTCCCAGTGAGGAAAAGAATGATGGAGACTGATGAGTCCTCCAAAATGAGGGGATGAGGTCCATGAGATTGTTCTAAAAAAATGAAAAGAAAAAAATGAGAGAAAAAGAGAGAAGCGGCAATGCTACTGTCCTTTTACCACACTTGCGCTTCAAAGTAGCACCATGTTCTTCATATAGAGAGTCTCCTGAGATATCATTTTCATATACTAGTGGGAATTTTTCATTATAGAACTTGGCTTGTATATTCCGATGAAGGGCTTCCTCAAAATGCCCGAGGTCTTCATGAGCAAGCAAGTTAGATGCACACCCACTTAGTTTTCATTGAGCTTTCATACACTTATTGCTCTTAGTGCATCCGTTGCATGGCAATCCCTACTCCTCGCATTTATATCGATTGATGGGCCTCTCCATTGCCTATTGATCTGCTGAGTTGATGCGAGTCTTTCTTCCTTTTTGACTTCTCCTATATATCTCTACCACCGCATTCTATTCCACCTATAGTGTTAATGTCCATGTCTCATGCTCATATATTTGAGTGGAGTTGAAAATGCTTAAGCGCGTTAAAAAGTATGACACAATTGCCTGGGTGTCAGGTTTGACACCGGGGTGCTCATGATTTATATTTATGCGGTGAAGGCGGAGTCATGCCATGCTTACATATTTCAATGAGTAGGGATAACATTCGTTGAGCATCGTGTATTTTGAAAAATTAATGATTAAGTTCTTGTATTCATGGATATTATTATGTTGATATTAATTACTTCATCGTTTCTCAGTATTTACACCATGAGAGAGATTACATGATAAACATGCTAGGTAGCATTCAATATCAAAAATTCTGTTTTTATCATTTACCTCCTCGAGGACGAGCAGGAAATAAGCTTGGGGATGTTGATACGTCTCCAACGTATCTATAATTTTTGACTGTTTCATGCTATTATATTATCATTCTTGGATACTTTATATGCAATTTTATATCATTTTTGGGGACTAACCTATTAACTCAGTGCCTAGTGCCAGCTGTTGTTTCCTGCTTGCTTTTGGTTTTACAGAAAATCTATACCAAACGGAGTCCAAACGCTACGAAACTTTTTGACGGTTTTTTTCTGGACAAAAGAGACCCTAGAAGCTTCGGGGGAAGGCCATAAGACCTACGAGGAGACGGCAAGGCAACAGGGAGCGCCCTGGGGGGTAGGCGCGCCCTGATGCCTTGTGGGCCCCACGTGGCTCCGTCTGACCTAATTCCACTTCTATAAATTCACAAATATTCCAAAACCCTAGAGAGCCAGACGATACAATTTTTCCGCCGCCACAAGACTCTGTTCTTCTACAATCCCATCTGGAGACCTTTTGCGGTGATCTGCCGGAGGGGGAATCGATCACGGAGGGCTTCTACATTAACCTTGCTGCCCTTCCGATGATGTGTGAGTAGTTCACCACAGACCTACGGGTCCATAGCTAGTAGCTAGATGGCTTTCTCTCTCTCTCTTTCTCTTTGATCTTCAATACAAAGTTCTCCATGATCTCCATGGAGTTCTATCCGATGTAATCTTCTTTTGCGGTGTGTTTGTTGGGATCCGATGAATTGTGGGTTTATGATCAGATTATTCATTGAAAGTAATTGAGTCTTTTCTGAACTTTGTTATGCATGATTTTCATAGCTTTGTATTTCTCTCCGATCTATCCGTTTGGTTTGGCCAACTAGATTGATTTATCTTCAGTGGGAGAGGTGCTTTGTAATAGGTTCAATCTTGCGGTGTCCTCACCCAGTGACAGTAGGTAGCGAGGTACATATTTGTATTGTTGCCATTAAGGATAAAATGATGGGGTTTATTCATATTGTTTGGATTTAGTCTGTCTACATCATGTCATCTTGTTTAAAGCGTTACTCTGTTTGTTATGAACTTAATACCATAGATGTATGCTGGATAGCGGTCGATTGGTGGAGTAATAGTAGTAGATGTAGGCAGGAGTTGGTCTACTTGTCACGGACGTGATGCCTATATACATGATCATTGCCATGAATAACATCATAACTATGCACTTTTCTATCAATTATCCAACAGTAATTTGTCTACCCACGTATGCTATTCTTATGAGAGAGATGCCTCTAGTGAAAACTATGGCCCCCGGGTCTATTTAAATCATATTACTAAAACTTAAATTTCCTTGCTGCAATTATTTTACTTTTTATTTACTTTTCAATTTATACTTCTATCGCTACCAGAATTGATCCTTGCAAATAACGAGTACAAGGGGATTGACAACCCTCTTGCCCGCGTTGGGTGCAAGTATTTGTTTGTGTGTGTGCAGGTGCTATTTTACTAGGATTTGCTTGGTTCTCCTATTGGTTCGATAACCTTGGTTCTCACTGAGGGAAATACTATCCGCTACTATATATATTGCTTCACCCTTCCTCTTCGGGGAAAATCCCAACGCAGCTCACAAGTAGCAGTGAACTCGCTCCTAAATGCTTCCCCTTTCCATTCAAGCGAGACATGGTTGCTACCTAAGACAAAGACACCACATATGCTTAGGAATCGAGGAGCACAGAGCATAGGACAAGTCACCACGGATGTGGATCAAGGAGTGCCTCAAGTGGAGTCACCACGAAGCTACAGCGGCCGGACAACCGGCCGATGCCCGGATATCTGGCGCCTCCAAATAGAGGAAGACCAGAGAGAAACGGACGCCAGGCGACTCTACAGTGGCCGGACATCCGCCGACCCCCAGACATCCGGCTCTCAGTGACAGGCCAGACATCCGGTGCCTCCTCGGAAATCCGGCGCGAGCAGTCCAGAAGCTGTGAAGATGTGGACCACCACATGGCCGGACATCCGGCCCAGCCCCGGACATCCGGCGCCCCAAGTCAGGCCGGACATCTGACGCCTGCGTGCGCAGCCACGGGCCGAAGTGTCTTGTAACCTCCCTCTCTTACTCCCACTTCGTCCTAGACTATAAATAGACCATCCCCTTCCTTTTGCTAGGGTTAGCAGAGTGATATCTCATATTAGAGAGAGAGCTTGCTCATCTACCCCTCTCCCATGGAGATCAGGGCCTCCATGTGAGAAGACCCCCCTAGTGGGTATCAAGACCCCTTTCTAGGGAAGTTCCATCTTGGATTCTAGACCTCATCTCCCGATGGGATTTGGGATGAACCGTACCATGTATCCTTGTTCCCCTTATTGTTCATGTACCTTTGTGGATCTTGTGTGGATGTGAGTCTAGTGGATGTGTGATTGGACTTGTTCTTGAGTGTTCCTCTTGTGTTTTCTCCCCATTCTTCCCTGTGTTCTTCGTGTGACCCCCCTCCAATTTGTGAAAGATCACCAACTAGGGTTCCACCCTATATCATCTTGGATCAGAGCTTTGGTTGACACGAATTTGGAGTCCCCCCCTTCGTTTTCTAGACTACTTTTGTTAGTTTTTTGTCCCAATTCGAAAATCCCCACCAAAAATAGCCCTCCCATTTTTTTGCAATTTGTTCGCTCTTGTGAGATTTTGTTGTGTTTGATCCATGATTTTGTTGTTTGGCAAGTGGATCTTGGCTTTCCCCACCTCCCCACCACGAAATCCATCCCAAATTTTCTTTTCCCCATCAATTTTGACCCCCAAATTACGAAATTCCGCCCCAAATCGAGTTTCGAGATCCAGGATTTGTCGGGCTGGACATCTGGCACCTGGAGCACCAAAACGGGCACAGTACTGGACATTAGTGCCCGGATTTCCGGCCTAACCCTAGATGTCCGGCCCCTGATACTTTCAGCCTCCCGTGTTTCACTGTTTTGACCATAACTTTCACATTCGGAGTCCGATTTTGGTGTTCTTTAGCTCGTTGGGTAGCTATTGACATCCCCCACACATCTAGAGAGGTTCCACCATCATTTGAATCCATCATAATTTTTCATATTTGGCATCTTTGCCTAGGCCCTCCACCATAACTTTCGCATACCATTCCCCACCACACTCTTCCGCCACCATAATCCAATTTTGACCAATTTTGTTTGAGATTTTGAGTTGCGGTTTTCGTTTCCAAAGGTGCTTCGGCTAAGTAGGAATGGTTCAACATCAACACCACCACCATTCATCATCGCCACGGACTCGACATCTAAAACGACCTCTTCACCTTTTGACACCGGGACCGTAAGCAAGGACGGTAACTTCGACGACATCATTTTACATCTCCTTGCCATTGCATTGGTAGCCCCGTGACGGTGTCCTAGACTAGGGGGTACTAACCCAGTCTGCCTGTATTCCTCGGATTGGGCCAGTGGGCCCTCATTCTTATCAAGATGGATGCCGAAAGATGTACGCAGGGGGAGAGATCAAGACTACATCTGCCGAAGACTTGGCGTATACTCCAAGACTTCTCCTGTCGCCTCCACGCCTAGATACCGACCTTGTAACCCTAGATACCCTACCTGGCGTGTATATAAGCCAAAGGGTTTAGCCTGTAGGGACTTCAATGCAATCTCATTCACCTAGCCCTAGAACTAGAACATATCTTACGATCTCGAGGTAGATCAACTCTGTACTTGATACATCTCCATTGATATAAACAAGAGCAGGACGTAGGGTTTTACCTCCATCAAGAGGGCTCGAACCTGGGTAAACATCGTCTCTTTGTTCCTGTTACCATCTGTCCGAGATCCACAGCTCAGGGCCCCCTACCCCGAGGTCTGCCGGTTTTTACACCGACACTGGTGCTTTCATTGAGAGTTCCGCTGTGTGATCGCAAAGGACCAATGGCTTATCTGTAGGTCAACTGCGGCAGCGGCAGAAGGGACGTTTACGTCCCCGGCCAACTTTTTGTATTCGGCAGTATGATTTTCTGTGCTGACTCATCAGGCCATCTTGCCTCCGTCGAGAACTACGCTCCCGACTAGATCATAACCTTCGGAGGTCTGGAGTACACCGCGGACTCCCTCGGCGAGCTTGTCTTATCAGGCTAGACCCCCGGCCGGATTCCGGGTCTGGTAAACATCGGAGGCTCGACCTCAGAACAGATCTCCTTCAGAGACCACGAATCATGCCCCCGAACACCGTCGGGGGCTACGGAGGGCTACGGAGGAGCGTCCCTCCCCCTCCTCGGATAACCCCATCGCAGTGCCTGACTCCGACATAGATCAGAGCTCAGCCTTGAACACCAAATCGGGCTTAGAACCGATCCCGACGGTGGATCTCGAATCCACCTCGCTTCCTTGTACGGCAAAAAACGCATCAGGCGTGCCACTATGAATCGACCCGGCCTATGGCCAGGCCATGAACCCTGAGGATTTGTGTCACCTTAATGAGATGCTTGACCGGATCCAGAGTTTGTCAATCTCGGACGGCAAGACCTCGGTTTATGATAAGATCGGACTTAAAGCCGACGATCGGGAAATTTACATCCCACCCACCACCCACCTAGTCGCCACTATCGACGATTTAACCGATATGCTGGCAACCGACATGGATGAAGGTATCGGCAGCCCTATGGACAACACCTTGCCGCCTACTAACACCGGCAGGTGGAAAGCAACATCCACGTACGATGTGTACATGGTCAACACTCCCAACTCCCCTCCAAGGCGTAGGCGAAGACACAGAAGGGGTGCTAACAGGGAGCCCAGCGGGAACAACCCTACCGCAGATACGGTGGCCAACGACGCGGAAAACCCAGAGAAGGACCTTCAAGCCTCCCCAGAATTTCACGTCGACCCCGAAGGCATCCCCAGGGACTCGGATCCCGATGACCTCTTTGAAGGGGCCGATGACAATTATATGCCAGAATCCGAGGAGGACGTGAGCCTCGGCACCGAGGACTTCATAGTCCCCAAAGACCCTGCTGAGCAAGAACACTTTCGGCGACGCCTAGTTGCTACCGCCCGAAGCATGAAACGCAAGCAGCAGCAGCTGCAGGCTAACGAGGATGTGCTAAACGACAAGTGGGTCAAAATACTTTCGGCTGAGCAAGACCTCGAAGAACGGCGCCGCAGTGTACCTAAATCTTACCCACGCAGGCATTTACTGCCTGAATTTGACGATGAATTAACCGCTAAGGCACCTGATCGCCCCCCTCGAGGACGCGACAGGCCTGCGCGGGAGGATTTCCACACCCATCCAGCCCCACACCGTCATGGCAAGGACCCTATGGATTATCTGGACCCTCAAGACGTTCGATGTCGAATAGAGGCAAACCGGGCGCCACCCCGGTCCATTTATGGATCAAGAGGACGCGCTCCGGTCGGGCCTGATGGCTACGACGCCTGGTTGGACAGGAACGGCCGCGCCCAAGATCAAACTTATACTCTGCTCTCTCCCGATGTCCGATATGATACCACTCGGTTTCGAGGACCAGCCCACCCGATCTGTTTTACAGATTGGGTAATGGAACACCAGTTCCCCGATGGGTTCAAACCCATCAACATAGAATCTTACGATGGCACCACGGACCCAGCTGTATGGATCGAAGATTTTCTTCTCCATATACACATGGCCAATGGAGATGACCTCCACGCCATGAAGTACTTGCCGCTCAAGCTAAAGGGGCCAGTGAGGCATTGGATGAATAGCCTGCCGCCCCACTCCATTGGAAGCTGGGAGGCTCTTGAAGACGCCTTCATGGAAAATTTCCAAGGAACCTACGTCCGACCTCCGGACGCCGATGACCTCAGCCGTGTCACTCAGCAAGCCTAAGCACAACAAAAATAGGCGCAAGCATAGAAACAGCGGAAGCAACACAGAAGATGCAGCAGTCAATGCAGGCTTCACCGGACCTCGATCCGGACAGAAAAGAAAACCCTTTAAAGGGAACAAGGATGGATCGAGCCAGCTCGACAAGATCCTGGATCGACCGTGCCAAATTCATGGCACTCCAGACAAACCAGCAACGCACATCAACAGGAATTGCAGGGTCTTTAAGCAGGCTAGCAAGGTAGCGATAGAGGGTCAAAATAAAACCCAAAATCGCAGCGAAGACGAGGATGAACCTCGGCGACCAAACAATGGAGGCCAAAAGAAGTTTCCTAATGAGGTAACAGAGGTAAACATGATTTACATTACCCACATCCCTAAAAGGGAGAGGAAGCGCGTACTTCAGGACATCTACGCGTTAGAGCCTGTGGCCCCGAAGTACAATCTGTGGTCGGCTTACCCGATCACCTTCGACAAACACAACCATCCGACAAGCATCAGGCATGGCGGCTCGGCCGCACTCGTCCTGGACCCAATCGTCGATGGTTTTCATCTGACGCGCGTCCTTATGGATGGAGGGAGCAGCCTCAACTTGATCAATGAGGACACGGTAAGGAAGATGGGGATTGACTCATCTCGGATTAAGCCTAGCAGCACCACCTTTAAAGGTGTAATACCAGGGGTCGAGGCTCGCTACACCGGAACTGTGTCCCTGGATGTAGTATTCGGATCACCCGAGAACTTCAGGAGCGAGGAATTAATCTTCGACATCGTACCTTTTCGCAGCGGATACCATGCACTCCTAGGGCGCACCGCATTCGCTCACTTCAATGCAGTCCCGCATTACGCTTATCTCAAGCTCAAAATGCTGGGACCCAATGGTGTTATTACAGTCAATGGTAACACCGAACGCTCCCTCCGGACGGAGGAGCAGACCGCGGCTTTCACAGCCGAGGTACAGGCATCCGAGGAGGCAGCCCGTGGCGGTAAACGCACCCCCAGCTCTTCAAAGCGTACGCGGGCTACGCCAGTTGACCTCGGACAGGCATCTCCCCACCCTAAATAGGGGTACGGGCTACTCGCGCGCTTCCCTTGGGATGGGCACTACGTCCCCAGGGTGCACAACTTCACACTAAAAATTCCCTGAGTTGCCGAGGAGCCAAAACAATGGAAACGTCAGGTTGGCTAGACCGAGCAGCGACGAAACCTCGGGCTTACACGTCGGCATGGTTCTGTCAGAGAGCTAGCCAACTCTAGCATGCCCATGTGGCTCTAAACACACAACTAACAGCTGCAGACCTCTTCAAAGGGCTCGACCAACGAACGCATCAAGCGCATACTTGGCCGAAGTTGCATTCTACCAATATCAACCCCCGCTATCAACGAGGAAGAGCTGGTCAACAGCACGGAGATGCAGATGTGCGGCAGGAAGCGGCCCGGGCTCGTAGACCCGATGACAAGATCCGCCCTGTTTTCTTTTAGTTTCTCCTTCATTATCTTTACTTGCATTGTATCTTGTTTAGTTCCTCTCATCAAAAGTTCGGCATGTAAAGCTTGGCCACATGAAATAAAGAAATCATGCCCATAAAGGTCTTTAATGTATTTTCTTACAAGCACTGCCATGAACCATGAGAACATCTCTAAGATACAATTGCTAAAGGGCCTCGATTTTACACCCTGAAACACAAGTCCGAAGCACTCGGTGTCTCGGATGTTGCATTATATGCATCAGTTTCGAACCTAGATTTTGGTCAATAGTTCGGTTGCCCGGCTCCTATGTGTACCCCTTAAGTTCCTAACAAATTCGGCTAAGGGTGTAACGGGAGAACCACTGCGATAGTGCCGCTAGTTTAACTGGCAGAGCGCCTCAGTGGAGAAAGTCAAAAACTGACTATCTAGGTAAGCGAAAACTGGTCGGCCATCCGAAGACCGCTTCAAGCAACGTGTCGTTAGAGATCACCCATGTTAAACGAAGGGCTTCTTCCTCGAATTAACCAAGGTGGGCACGGGCATAGACCTCGGCTGACTAAGCCGACCACTTCACTCACCGGGGGCTCGTCATCAGTCCCCACCGTTAAACTCCTATGACTCAGTGAAAGTTATAAAGCCACCGCAGTCCGATTGCCTAGCCCCTATGTGCATAGACCTCCTCTGGGAATTGAGACGTCGACTAAGGGTCATGATCTCCTAAAAGGGGCACCCTTTGTATATTGTACAAGGGGGTTGAAGCTGACGACTGGCCACTTTCAGTTTAACATGGTCAAATAGGAGGAATATTAAAAACAAAGCAGAAACATATGAGAGGAACTTAAGCCGCACTCATTAAATAACTGATAATTTTAATACATCCCATGCACTTCGGCTTTCTGAAGTGCTACCTGAAAATACAACTTGTCCTTAGGACACACGGCCTCGGTAACACGGGCGCCCTCCTCCACCTTGGCAAAGAACTGCTCCGCGGTGCGCGCCTTCCCTTCAGGGGGCCCCGCAGCAACAACCTCCGCCCCAACCTTTCAAAAGTGCGTCTTCACGAAGGCATATGCCCGCCGCGCCCCTTCCAGACACGCGGATCACTTCCAGTGGTTGACTTGCGGAGCGGCCTCTTGCAGTCGTGCCAGGAGCCCAAAAAAGCTGGTTGGCAACACCTCCATTGGCCACAAATTGACGCAGTGAACTTGGAGCGCCGGCCTCGCCATCTGGAGAAGTTCCGCTAGCTGCTTCATTCGATGATTGAGCAACTGCGGCTGCGACGACTCCTGGAACTGCCTCCAGAATGCCTTCTCCGCCTCATGGTCCTCCAGTTGGCCGAAATAAAGGCCGGCGTCCGCCGCACTCTTCGGGAGATCGGCGAAGACCTCTGCGGATTGCCATAGCTGGGTGAGCTCGATGAATCCTTTGCTGCCAAATGCACATTGAAGTAAATATGGCTTACCCGCGGCTATCTGCTCCACTTGTTGGAACACCTCGCGGTCAGCTCGGGCCTTGGTCTGGAGCTTGGAGTGCGCAAGACCGAGCTTCTTGAGCTCTTGCTTTGCCTTCTTCTCCTTGGCCTGAAGGGCATCACGTGTTTCGAACACGCCCTTCAGTGTCTCCTCGACCTCCATGACCCGCGCCTGGTATTTCCCCCTAGCAACCTTTTCGGCGGCTAGGTCCTTCTCCACCTTGGCCGCAGCAGCTTTATGCTGCTCGACCTCCTGCCGAGCCTTCAAGAGCTCGGCGACAGCCTCTGTCATTCAAATAGTTCGGCGTCAGCTTCTATTTCACAAAATATATTTGCTTGAACTCACATCCAAAGATGAAAAGCATCGGCCGCTTACATTGAGACTGCTCGACCTGCTTGTTCATCAGGTCGAGGTCCTTCTCGGACCTCTCGAGCTTCTGGCTCATCTCCGCAATCTCATCAGAGATGGAGCCCGGAGCCGAGGTTGAAACCTGCATAAACACTTTCTAATGAGCCCCATGATCAATTCATTGACACTTAGGACATACTTTCTGTCTTATTAGTCCTGGGGGCTACTCTTTCCTCTGCTCCTATACTTAGACCCCAACACCAGTTTTTCGAAACTGGCCTTGGGCTCGGGGGCTACTCACTGGCTAGGCCGTCTAAACACCAGGTAACGGATGTCTTCGGACAGTTACAAGGATTGATAAAGTAAAGCAGAGAAGGTCCTTTGTCGTGTAAAGACAGAAAGATTACCTCGAAGCTCGTGATGAGGCCCTTGAAGACCTCACGCATTCCGGCCTCTGTGGACCGGAATCCCTGCAGCACCACGCCAATCAATGCGCGGTGCTCTTCCTTGAGGGGGGAGCCCGTCAAGGCCGCCTCCATTTCTTCAGTCCACCCCGTGCTAACCCGCCCTGGAGAGGGAGGTGGGGGTGGTAAGGCCTCATACCCCAGCACCTGGGTGCTAGGTACGAGGGTCTCCAGCTGTGGCGGTGGAGCCAGAGCAGACTTTGGCTGAGCCGCTGGTTGGCCCAGCCCTTCCTGGACGACCTCGGGGACCCCGTCCCCTTGGCCTTGTGGGGCCGAGGCATCAACCTCGGCCATGACGACCAACTCTTCGGCCCCCGCCGTGTCAACCTGAGGGGCCGGAGTCGATGTTGCCTCCCACAGTCCTTCTTGAGCCGGGGGAGCGCGGTCCGGCGTCCCGCTGGTGGGCGGCAACCCGCTGGAGGAGTCGCTAAGGCGTGCCCTTGGCGGGCTGTGGAAAAATACTCATGCGAATTTAGTCCTGTTGAAAGGACTTAATGTAAAATCGAACACAAAAGACGATGACGGACCTTCGAGGTGCCGGTTTCTTCCTCCCCATTGTTAGGGGATCATCTCCTGACTTGTCGGAGAGTATGACCTTCTCTGACATTGTGGCCTTGCTGGCGGCCCTGACCAGGGTCTTCTTCGACCTCTTTGGGCCCTTGGGCCGCGTCCCAGCCTCGGCATCTTCGAACGCCGCCGTCTTTCCCTTTAGGGGAGGGTTCTCTTCTTCCTCGTCCTCCCCCATTGCTCTTATGGGTGGAGGAGGTGTGGGTCTCTTTGGACCGGGTGACCGAGGTCTCCCGCTTCCGAAGACCCACCCTGCCCTTCTGGGGCTTCGGCACCTTGGGGATCACCACGTGCGGCTCCTCGGCAAGGAGCGCAGTAAGCAGAGGGGACCTCTCCCCCTCTGGCAGTGGTGCCGGGCACAGCATCTGCTGCGCCTGGGACAACCAGGTCTGCGAATATGAAACGGGACGATTCATCAAAATCTGTCTCACCTAACGAGAGATGAAAGAATACGAACGTGTATATCAAACACTCACCGGTGGGGCGTCGTAGCTGACCTCGAAGCCGAGGTCCTCCCCCTCCTTAGGGATCTTATCCTTGGGCAGCTTGAAGAGCCGCGTCCACATGCCGGCCAAGGAGGAGCAGAAGAAGTTGAGCACTGGCCCCGCATCCCCGGACTTATGCTCCCACATCGGGATGGCCCAGAGTTGGAGCGGGAGGATGCGGCGATGGAGCATGAGGTTGACCACTTCGGCTAATTGGAGGTCCCTCTTGGTGGACCACCACTTGATCTTCTTAATCAGGGCCTCCACCTCCTCTGGGTTCCCCCAGATGACACCCTTCTCCCTCAAGGACTTGAGCTTCCTTGGGGGCCCGGCCGAAAAGGCTGGAACTTCGGTCTGGCCGACGGCAAGCGGCTCGGTGATATAGAACCACTCACGCTGCTACTCCTTGACCGTCTCGATGAAGGTGCCTTTGAACTAGTCGGCATTCTGGTGCTTGCTGACCATGGCCCCTCCACACTCCGCCAGATCGGAGCCACTGGACTTCGGCTTAACGCCGAAGATCTTCAGCCACAGGCCAAAGTGCGGCTCAATGCGGAGGAAGGCCTCGCACACCATGATGAAGGAGGTGAGGTGGAGAATGGAGTTCGGGGCCATGTGATGGAAGTCGAGCTCATTGTAGAACATCACCCCACACACGAATGGGTGCAGCGGGAACCCTAAACCTTTGATGAGGTGAGGGATGAAGACTACCCGCTCCCCTGGGTTGGGAGCGGGCACCTGCTGGTCGGCATCTGGAGCACGGGCGGCGACATTGGCGGGGATGTACCCCGGGCTAAGCAGCTCCAGGATAGTGCCCTCTATCACGGTGGAACCCCCTAGTGCCCTTTGAGGGTGTTGGCCATGGCTGAATGGGGAAGCGCGGATGCGCAGAGGTGGGAGAAGGCGAAATTGGATCTTAGCACTCGAGCTCGAGGAGGCAGAAGGCGGGGGAAATGTGAGCATGATTACTGGCTCTATTGCTTTTTACTCTTATAGGCTGCTGAAAGGCCAAGAGTCCCCTCGCCGCGCCATTAAAAATGCCACTCCTCCCCGCAAAAGATGCCGTTATACGCATGTGGAGAAACAAAATCTTGATGATGTCCCTGAGAATACGGGCATGATCTCCACCTCGACGGGACGCACCAGTAAAAGGGCGGCCTCGAACCATGATTTGAGGTAGGCAGTAACTGCCTGACCCATCGTGGGTAGCGCCGCTTCGATAAAGTTGTCAGGCTATGAGGTACTGTTCATGCCTAGGTGGCTGGCCTTCAAGGTTAAGTAAACTCGCGACCCCGGATAGGGAGGGAACTCGGCTGAGCCACGTTTGCAAGACACCGCTCCTTGGAAGGACAGTTAAGAGATCTTGAATTTTGAAAGGGAACTCGTCTGTCAAGCAAAGGACTTCGGATCCAAAGTTACTTCCATTGGAGAGATCATCCTTGGCGTAGAAGACCAATTCGGGGGCTACTGACGGTGTCCTAGACTAGGGGGTACTAACCCAGTCTGCCTGTACTCCTCGGATTGGGCCAGTGGGCCCTCATTCTTATCAAGATGGACGCCAGAAGATGTACGCGGGGGGAGAGATCAAGACTACATCTGCCGAAGACTTGGCGTATACTCCAAGACTTCTCCTGCCTCCTCCATGCCTAGATACTGACCTTGTAACCCTAGATACCCTACCTGGCGTGTATATAAGCAGAATGGTTTAGCCCGTAGGGACTTCAACACAATCTCATTCACCTAGCCCTAGAACTAGAACATATCTTACGATCTTGAGGTAGATCAACTCTGTACTTGATACATGTCCATTGATATAAACAAGAGCAGGACGTAGGGTTTTACCTCCATCAAGAGGGCCCGAACCTGGGTAAACATCGTCTCTTTGTTCCTGTTACCATCTGTCCGAGATCCACAGCTCGGGACCCCCTACCTCGAGGTCTGGCGGTTTTTACACCGACACCCCGAGCCTATTGCGTACCATACCCATTGAGACTAGCGAGTTGAGAATTGTCGGGCCCCGCGCATTGTGCACCTTAGTGATACGCTTACTACGCATAGGTCCTTTTAGTGTGCAACCATCTTGCTATCATCATTGTGCCATAAGTCTCTCTCCTGCATATCTTACATACTTGTCTCATATCTTGGCTCGAGCATCAAGCATAGTGGCAAAGTATACATAAAAAAAAGAGAGAAACAAGAGCAAAAGCTTTTAAGCAAAAGAGGAGATACAAAAGAGCTTGTAAGCAATAGAAATAACATTGAGCCATTTTGCATAGTACATCATATCGGATCATACATACATAGCATACTTGGGATTGAAGACGGCATGTTTACTCTCATAGGTTGGTCCACAAGCGTATATAGCCCATTTGAGCAATCGAGCTATTGTCTCTCTAGTATATGTGCAACACGAACTTTTTTCGTGGTAACACATTTTGTGCTCATTCCTTGGTTGCGTGGATCCCACTTATCTATCCATGTGTGTGTTCCTTGCGCCACCATAGCTATTGATCTATTTGCTTTACATTGTAATTTTGTGAATCTTCCTCATCATTATCAATATCTTGGACTAACACTTGCTTGAATTTTGTGCCACTTCTCCTAACCAAGCCACTCGATAAGCTTTACTTTGTAGGTGTGAGTGAACAAGTCCGGTACCAATTCTACTATTCTCTCAATTCACATTGAGTGACACGAGATACATCCTCAACTTTGGGAAATGGTAACTTGGTATTGTTTATCTCATTTCCTACTCACCTTTGCTCGAGTCTTGCGATGGATAGGCAAAGCACATCACTTCCGATCTTTAACGGCAATGACGGCGCGAACAACTATGTCACCAAAACTAGAGCAATGCACGGTGCACAAGATACATTGCGTGACCGCATTGAGCGACTCGCCATCGACATCCGTCACTTCGAAGCAAGGAAAAGAGACTACCTCGATGACAAGTTGGAAGAACACATGGAGCACCTACGACACATGTTGTCCAACTCCAAGTCTTCTTCCCCTTTGTCATCTTCAAGACGGCGACGCGCAAGTCGCACATCTTCGGAGTGCCCATCTGAGGCAAGCGCAATTCTTCCATGTCCTCATCTTCATGACGACCACCATCACATTCGTGATCCACATCGTCATGAAGGGCAAGTCAACTACAAGAAACAAGTGTGCGAAGACGAAGAACTCCATCGCCTACAAGTTCAAGCATGACAACGTCACCATCAAGATGAAGACGCTCGAGAATAGCACATCAACAAGTCTCAACAAGCTCTACATCACTCTATGACCAAGCTTCTTGAGCATAAGAGAAGACCACGCGACGAGCGCCACCAAGAAGAAGCTTCGGCGCCAACTCCAAGGCAAACAATGACATGCGAGGGTGACCCTTCCATCTTCGGAAGCACCCAAGGAAGATGATTGAGCATGGGAAATCCCCTTCGCTCATGGAGGCGAGCACCGAGGTGCCACGCCATATGGACCACATACAAGGATACAACGACAAAGTGGTTGAGCATGGGACTTTCCCTTCGGCCAAGGCGGCGAGCACGAACATCTTCGACAACATGAAGATGACGCCCATATGGGACTCATACTCAGAGTCAAGCACCGAGACCGCGCATGGGACCTTCGCTTTGGTCTCGAAGGAGAGTGATGATTTGCCAAACCCTATGTCTTTCATATTTGGAGGCATTATGGATGAGTTGAGAATGGAGACGTTAGCACCTGCACCCCTCCGGCACCCACATATGACGAGATGACACAATTGCCATGTGAGGAGAGCCACCACCACATGAGTGAGATGAGTGACCCCACCAAATATGACAATGAGTGCATTTCCTATGAGAGGATGAGTGTGACCACCACTAGCCCCACACATAAAAACATGCCAAACATCCTATGTGAGGTTGAGAGCCATCACCACCTTTTGAGTGAATCAACCAACCATATGAGTGAGAGCATCCTAGCGGGAGTGAGTGAGACACAACACTTAGTGAGTGAGGTAGTTGATATAGGGCATGTGAGGCCACTATGATTTCTAACAACTTAACCTCTACTCCGAGTGTGTTTTCTTCCTTGGTGCTAGACCTCCTATAAGACAAAGCGCCAATCCTCGACGAGTCCATACCTCCAGTGGGCAAGACGATGGCCATGGTGGAAGATGATGACCCGCCCACATGGTTCCATCAAGACGACGACGTTGACCAACCGTCCATCTTCAACACGTCACCTACAGCACATGAATGGAAACCCATAGGTAACATAGGTGATGGTGCTTCCCTTGTCCCACTAGTAGATTATCTTAATATAGATTTATTGCATGATGTTGATCATCTTATGGATACACCACATACTATGTCTTCTACATGCTTAGATGTGCCACCCATTTATGATGAATATGACAATGAGCATGTCGAATTACTTAGTTGTGATGCTACTCTCCATCAAATATCATGTGAAAATTCTATTGGTCACATCATGTTTGACAATCCGCTAAACTTGTCATATGCTATGAGTGAGATTCCCATATTGCATCATTGCAATCTCACCATAGTAACTATGGATACCCAATTAAAATAAATCCAATTTGCTCATATGGCATAGATGACAATATCATGGTTATTGGTCTTTGTTTTTCTCGTGATGATATTGCTAAGCTTCCTTTACAAAATTTGTGCAATTCACCACATATGCCATGCCATGAAAGTGATTGCTGATCGCATGATCCCATCCATTGTGTGCACCATACACATACCATTCATGACAATGCTCTTGATATTACTAGTGACGCATCACACACTTCAAGTCTCTATTATGCTATACATAACAACAAACCTTTCATGATGGATGACATGTTCCTATATCATGCATCTCATTTATTTGAGCACTGGATATTTTGTGCTAACTAACACATGCACCTGCACATCATAATGGATGATGTGTACATATACCACACGCACACAATTTTCCCTTTGCCCTTGTTTTGTGTAGGTACTTACGAATACTCGTCAACTTTTCAATCCCATGAGTTGACGAAACGAGCTCTTGAGAGCAACGATGATTTGGGATTCCTTGGAATGTTTCTCCAACCGTTTCCCTCGCGCAAGGACTACGCGCATTGCTTTTACTTGGCTCTCACATGGCTATGGGCTATATACCACTTATCACCTTATGTCCATTTTACCACGTTCACTTTGCATGTTATGCCTCTTTGTATGCTTTTGCCATGCAATTGTGACCCATGCTTGCATTTACCCATGCTCCATCACTCTACTACTATTTGTATTTGCATGCTTGGTGGAGATACTAGTTGCTATTGCCATGTTCTATGTGTGCCCCATGATATTGACAACACTTTGCCCATGCCTTGCCTTAGAGATTACCATTTGTCATGTGTGTTATTCTTGCCAACTATTCTTTTCCATGACATGATTACTATGATCACTTGGTTTGTTGCATCACCCTTGATACATAATTGCTCGTTTCATTGGGTTGATGGCATATATGTTCATACCTCTCACTTGATTTGCCTTGACCATTGTCACTTGTCTCCATTAATTGCCTCGCTCATATTCACTTATAGTGAGTGCAACAATGCTATGCTAATTGCTATTGAGATTGCCAATATAGATTTCTCACCCATGTTAGGAGACTTGGACATATTACTTGTGAAGCATGCTTGTTTGATTGAGCTTAATGTCTTTGGATGTACTCGCATCATATGCTTCCATACCATACCACATCCCTTTGTACCTTCTTATGATAAGAATGATGAAGACACTTGTTGGGTATCTCACCACACGAATGATAGGTTTTGCATTCACGCTAACCTCATTTATTTTTGCAAGTGTTTGTCACATTCTTTCGTTTTGAAGGATTCACAAGGTGGTACCGTCATGAGACATATTGATCATGCGAAGACGTACACGATGCACGAGACCAACATTTTCGAGAACATTATAAAGGTGAACTCCTTCCCTTTGAGCCATCCTCACATGCACATATCGAATGGGCCACACTTTAATTTTTTTTGCTCCTTATTGTCTACATGATACATATATTGGACGAAGGAGCGACACTGGAGATTGGCTCTATGAAACTTCAAGTTGAGGAGCGCTCCGAATTAGTGGATGCACATACTTTGGACGCACCACTGGACCACCACTCATGCCATGACATTGAGAAACGGTATGCCAGTGAACTTTTGACATATTGCACCAACACCTTCATATTTGTTGATGAGCATGCTAGATGGAAACATTCTTTCCACAACAAATTTGCTTGTTATGAATGGATTGAGTCACATTATGAATGGCTTGATACATCTTGTCTTTCCATGTCTTCCATGATATATGAGCTTGTGCACTTTCTTAGCAAATTTGTTGTGATCTATATTGATGGACTATTCATAAATAATGATCCCATTGCCCACCATATTTTACATGATAACACAATTCTTTCCATGTTGAGAGATGAACATCTTTGAGCTCCAATCCCTTTAGACATATTGATCTACAATTGCGAATTGCCATGTTCATACTCTTGAGAAACCTTCTCTATATGACATCATCCTCCATAATGGTAGAATTTGTAACTTGGTGCACAATGAACTTGATCATATGAATGCTTTCTATGTCATTCTTTATCATTTAGCTAAGCTTCATGCTCCTTGTCACAAACAATCTTGTCGGACGAACTCATGCTTAATTGAGGGACACCTTGTGTGCTCTAACCATTGTATTTCCAAGTGTCCTTTGTGTTTGCTCTTTCTGCATGAATACCATTCCGGAGAATGCTACTTGTGAGCTGCGTTGGGATTTTACCTGAAGAGGAAGGGTGAAGCAATATAGTAGCGGATAAGTATCCCTTAGTAGAGAACCAAGGTTATCGAACCAATAGGAGAACCACGCAAATACCCGTCAACAGTACCTGCACACACAAGAGCAAATACTTGCACCCAACACGGGCAAGAGTGTTGTCAATCCCCTTGTACTCGTTAATTGCTAGGATCAAATCTGGTAATGATAGATAGGTAAATTGCATGGTAAATAAAAAGTAAAATAGTTGCAGCAAGATATTTTTAAGTTTTTGTAATATGATTAAAGTAGACCCGGGGGCCATAGTTTTGACTAGAGGCTTCTCTCTCGAAACATAGCATACGGTGGGTAGACAAATTACTGTTGGGCAATTGATAGAAAAGCGCATAGTTATGATGTTATTCATGGCAATGGTCATGTATATAGGCATCACGTCCATGAAAAGTAGTCTAAAACGATTCTGCATCTACTACTATTACTCCACTTCAAGGGCGCTTCTATGCTTGCCTCTCTACGTATTAAGTTTATCACAAACAGAGTAATGCATGAAGTATGATGACATGATGTAGACAGAATACAACCAAGCAATATGATTGAACCCCATCGTTTTACCCTTAATGGCAACAATACAAATATGTGCCTCGCTACCCCTTCTGTCACGAGGTGAGGACACCGCAAGATTGAACCCATTACAAAGCACCTCTCCCACTGAAGATAAATCAATCTGGTTGGCCAAACCAAATGGATAGATCGGAGAGAAATACAAAGCTATAATAATCATGCATAATAAAGTTCAGAAAAGACTCAATTACTTTCAATGAATAATCTGATCATAAACCCACAATTCATCGGATCCCAACAAATGCACCGCAAAAGAAGATTACATCGAATAGAACTCCATGGAGATCATGGAGAACATTGTATTGAAGATCAAAGAGAGAGAAGAAGCCATCTAGCTACTAGCTATGGACCCGTAGGTCTGTGGCGAACTACTCACACATCATTGGAAGGGCAGCAATGTTGATGTAGAAGCCCTCCGTGATCGATTCCCCCTCCGGCAGAGTACCAGAAAAGGCCTCCAGATGGGATCACGGAAGAACAGAAGCTTGCGGCAGTGAAAAAGTTATTTCGGGTGGCTCTCTGTTGGTTTAGGAATATTTAGGAATTTATAGCGCTGGAATTAGGTCAAACGGAGCTGTGTGGGACCCACAAGCTCAGGTGGCGTGCCTCCCTGGGGGCACGCTATGTGAGCTCGTGGCTCTCCCATAGATCTTCTGGCCTCGTCTCGAACGTTCTAGGGTCCCTTCTGGTCCAGAAAAAATCACCGTAAAGTTTCATCGTGTTTGGACTTCGTTTGGTACTGATTTTCTGAAAAGCCAAAAACAAGCAAAAAATAGTAACCGGCACTAGGCACTGAGTTAATAGGTTAGGTCCCAAAAATGATATAAAATTGCATGTAAAGCATATAAAGTATCCAAGATTGATAATATAATAGCATGAAACAATCAAAAATTATATATACATTGGAGACGTATCAGCATCCCCAAGCTTAATTCCTGCTCGTCCTCCAGTAGGTAAATGATAAAAATAGATTTTTTTATGTTGAGTGCTACCTAGCGTGTTTATCATGTAATTTCTCTTAAAGTGTAAATATTGAGAAACGATGAAGTAATTGATATCAACATAATAATATCCATGAATATAAGAACATAATCATTACTTTTTCAAAATATACGATGCTCAACAAATGTTATCCCTACTCATTGAATTATGTAAGCATGGCATGACTCCGCCTTCACCGCATAAATATAAATCATGAGCACCCCGGTGTCAAACCAGGCAATTGTATCATACTTTTTAACGCACTTCAGCATTTTCAACTCCACTCAATACATGAGCGTGAGACATGGACATTAGCACTATGGGAGGAATAGAATGCGGTGGTAGAGATATATAGGAGAAGTCAAAAAGGAATAAAGGCTCGCATCTACTCGGCGGAGCAATAGGCAATGGAAGAGGCCCATCAATCGATATCAATGCGAGGAGTAGGGATTTCCATGCACCGGATGCACTAGAGCTATAAGTGTATGAAAGCTCAACATGAAACTAAGTGGGTGTGCATCCAACTTGCTTGCTCATGAAAACCTCAGGCATTTGAGGAAGCCCATCATCAGAATTTACAAGCCAAGTTCTATAATGAAAAATTCCCACTAGTATATGAAAGTGATAACTCAGGAGACTCTCTATATGAAGAACGTGGTGCTACTCTGAAGCACAAGTGTGGTAAAAGGATAGTAACATTGTCCCTTCTCTCTTTCTCCCTCATTTTTTAGAAAAATCTCATGGACCTCATCCACTCATTTTGGAGGATTCATCAGTCTCCATCATTCTTTTCCTCACTGGGACAATGCTCTAATAATGATGATCATCACACTTTTATTTACTTACAACTCGATATTACAACTTGATAAACTAATACAAAATGACTCTATATGAATGCCTCTGGCAGTGTACCAGGATGTGCAATGATCTAGCGTAACATATATAACAATGATGAATGGTGGTTTTGCTACAAAATCATGTCAGCTCTATATGATCATGCAATAAGCAATATGATGATGAACACACATGTCATAAGACGGAACGGTGGAAGTTGCATGGCAATATATCTCGGAATGGCTATGGAAATGCCATAATAGGTAGGTATGGTGGCTGTTTTGAGGAAGATATAAGGAGGCTTATGTGTGAAAGAGCGTATCATATCATGGGGTTTAGATGCACCGGCGAAGTTTGCACCGACTCTCGAGGTGAGAAATGGCAATGCACGGTACCAAAGAAGCTAGCAAATTGCGGAAAGGTGAGAGTGCGTAATTGTCAGTGAACTCACATTAGTCATAAAGAACTCATATACTTATTGTGAAAGTTTTATTAGCCCTCGAAGCAAAGTACTACTCGCATGCCCCTAGGGAGGAGGTTGGTAGGAGTTAACCATCGCGCACCCCCGATGATGACAACACTTAAGGATTTCAATCAGACATAAAAATGCTCAAACATCCCCACCATGCCATGACGGACACTTAAATGAGTAGTGCATAACAAGCTTTAATATCGATATTTTTACTAACCAATGATCATGAACTAATACGCTTTCATATTATGACATCAATATAATTAAAACATATGTTTCATATTTAGTGATCTACATGAAAGTTTTTATTATACCACTCTTGAATACCTATCCTTTTCGGACTAGTCTCATAACTCATGCACATTACCACTTTCTATTTAAGACTCTCAAAAAGATTTAAGTGAAGCATGAGAGAGCAATCATTTCAATAAAATATAACCACCACCATGCTCTAACAAATATAAGTGAAGCACAAGAGCAACTGCCTACCTCAAAAGATATAAGTGAAGCACATAGAGTATTCTAACAAATCACGATAAATGTGTGTCTCTCTCAAAAGGTGTGTCCAGAAAAAAATGATTGTGTCAAACTAAAAAGCAAACAAGCAAACGAAAACTATGGCATAAGACGCTCCAAGTAAAACTCATATCATGTGATGAATAAAAATATAGCTCCAAGTAACATACCGATGAATTGTGGACGAAAGAGGGGATGCCATCTGGGGCATCCCCAAGCTTAGACGCTTGGGTCTTCCTTGAATATTACCTTGGGGTTCCTTGGGCATCGCCAAGCTTTGGGTCTTGCCGCTCCTTATTCCTTCATCCATCGTGATCTCACCCAAAACTTGAAAACTTCAGCACACAAAACTCAACAAAAACTTCGTGAGATCCGTTAGTATAATAAATCAAATCATCCACTTAGGTACTGTTATAAACTCATTCATAATTGTTGTTGCATAATACCTACTGTATTCTAACTTCTCCATGACTTATCCCCCCGATATAATCCATAGCATCATTAAAATAAGAACACTATGTAATAAAAACAGAATCTGTCTAAAATAGAACAGTACGCAATGACAGAATATTTAACCATACTTATGTAACTCCAAAAATTCTGAAACATTAGGACAATGTAAAAAATTTGTAGACGAATACTGTGTAAAAATTACAGATTTTTTTTTACATTCCAGTAAGAAATGTAAAATCAAATACTGGGCGCAAAACTTTCTGTTTTCAAACAGCATCAATTATACTATCATTTAAATCATCCCAAAGGCATTACTTCGCACAAACACTAATTAAAAGATAAAAACACAATCATTACAGTAGCAATAATCATGTCACTCAAGAAAAATTAAAATTGCAATAAATATAAATATTGGGTTGCCTCCCAACAAGCGCTATTGTTTTATGCCCTTAGTTAGGCATAATGCATTGTTTCAAGTATTGTCATCTTTCAAAGCAATTTCATAGGTAGGTCTCATAATAGATTCATATGGTAGTTTAATTCTCTTTCTTGGTAAGTGCTCTATTCCTTTCTTTAGTGGAAATTGGAACCTTATATTTCCTTCTTTCATATAAATAATTGCACCTATGGTACGTAGGAAAGGCCTACCAAGTATTATAGGACAAGACGGATTATATTCAATATCAAGCACAATAAAATCCACCGGCACATAATTTCTATTTGCCATTATAAGAACATCATTAATTCTACCCAATGGATTTTTAATCTTTGAAGAGTTTATCATGGATTGCAACAAGGTAATACATTCAATCAAAGAGCAATTATCATAATTAAAGTCCTTGTAATCCAAAGTAGTGGGCACATCACTATTTAAAGTCTTGACCTCTTCAAACCCACTTTTATTCTTTTTATCATTAAGAGCATCACCCTCCGAACAATTGGGACGCCTTCTAGCTAAAGTTGACTCATCTCCAGTCCCTTTTTCATCAAGTTTTATATTACTAAACACATATTCAATAGGTGTCACACCAATCATTTTAATATCTTCATCATGATTATGATAAAAACCGGGTGGAATCGCTTTTTCTAGGAATTCATGCTTAGCTCTAATCCTTGTGATTCTTTCTCTACTTTCATTCATGGTGACTTGAATAAACTTTAAATTTTTAGTAGCATCAATTTTATGTGGCATAATTTTAATTTTAAGAGTTTCCACATCATCGGCAGTTATATCCATGTTTCTAGCCATATCATCAGCTTTATGTAGTTTTTCTTCTACCATGGCATTGAAAATCTTTTGAAAACTAATAAATTCTTTAATGTTGTTCTCAAGTTCAGTAGGTATCCTATTATTATTATTATTATTATTATTATTATTATTATACGAATTACCATAGGAATTACCAAAATTATTAGAGGGATTACCGGGATACGGTCTAGGATTGAAATTCCCTCTATAAGCATTGTTGTTGAAATTATTCCTAGCGACAAAATTCACATAAATAACATCATTATTTTTCTCAATAAAATTAGATAGTGGCACATCATTAGGATCAACATGAGCATTCTTACTAGTAAGCATATTCATAAGAGCATCCATTTTATCACTCAAATTAGCGACTTCTTCGACAGAGTTTACCTTCTTACTAGTTGGAGCTCGCTCAGTGTGCCATTGAGAATAATTTGCCATCATATTATCGAGAAGCTTTGTTCTCTCCTGATGTAATTCCCATAAAAGTACCACCTGCAGCAGAGTCTAGAAGATTTCTCGACACAAAGTTTAGTCCCGCATATTTTTTTTGTATTATCATCCATAAGCTTAATCCATGAGTGGGACAATTTTTAATCATCAATTTAATTCTCTCCCAAGATTGTGCAACATGTTCTTGCTCAAGTTGCTTTCATGATTTGATTTCTAAGAGAAATAATCTTAGGGGGAGGAAAATACTTAGCAATGAAAGCATCGTTACATTTATCCCATGAATCAATACTATTGCGAGATAAGGATGAAAACCAAGTTTTAGCACAATCTCTTAGTGAGAAAGGAAATAATTTCAACTTAACAATATCATTATCCACATCTTTTTTTCTTTTGCATATCACATAATTCAACGAAAGTATTAAGATGGGATGTAGCATCTTCATTATAATTTCCAGCAAATTGATCTTTCATAATAAGATTTAGTAATGTAGCATTAATATCATATGACTCCACACTAGTGACGGGAGGAGCAATTGGAGTACTAATCATTATTATTAGTATTCGAGAAATCACACAACTTAGTGTTTTCTTGAGACATAGTGGCAAAGCAAACAAGAAAGCAAACAAGCAAAATAAAATATTATTGTGTTTTTGATTTTTTTTAACGAGACTAATAAAAGCAAATAAAAAGTAGAACAAGTAAATGATAATGTGAATGAAGGGACCTTCAGGTATTTGATGATGTCTCCCCGGCAACGGCGCCAGAAATTCTTTCTGCTACTTGTGAGCTGCGTTGGGATTTTCCCCGAAGAGGAAGGGTGAAGCAATATAGTAGCAGATAAGTATTTCCCTCAGTAGACAACCAAGGTTATCAAACCAATAGGAGAACCATGCAAATACCCGTCAACAATACCTGCACACACAAGAGCAAATACTTGCACCCAACGCGGGCAAGAGGGTTGCCAATCCCCTTGTACTCGTTAATGGCAAAGATCAAATCTGGTAATGGTAGATAGGTAAATTGGAGGGTAAATAAAAAGTAAAATAATTACAGCAAGATATTTTTAGGTTTTTGTAATATGATTAAAGTAGACCCGGGGGCCATAGTTTTGACTAGAGGCTTCTCTTTCGAAAGATAGCATACAGTGGGTAAACAAATTACTGTTGGGCAATTGATAGAAAAGCACATAGTTATGATGTTATTCATGGCAATGATCATGCATATAGGCATCACGTCCGTGACAAGTAGACCAAAATGATTCTGCATCTACTACTATTACTCCACTTCGAGAGCGCTTCTATGCTTGCCTCTCTACGTATTAAGTTCATAACAAACAGAGTAATGCATGAAGTATGATGACATGATGTAGACAGAATAGAACCACGCAATATCATTGAACCCCATCGTTTTACCCTTAATGGAAACAATACAAATACGTGCCTCGCTACCCTTTTTGTCACGAGGTGAGGACACCGCAAGATTGAACCCATTACAAAGCACCTCGCCCACTGAAGATAAGTAAATCCAGTTGGCCATACCAAACAGATAGATCGGAGAGAAATACAAAGCTACAATAATCATGCATAATAAAGTTCAGAAAAGGCTCAATTACTTTCAGTGAATAATCTTATCATAAACCAACAATTCATTGGATCCCAACAAACGGACCGCAAAAGAAGATTACATCGAATAGAACTCCATGGAGATCATGGAGAACATTGTATTCAAGATCAAAGAGCGATAGGAAGCCATATAGCTACTAGCTATGGACCCGTAGGTCTGTGGTGAACTACTCACACATCATCGGAAGGGCAGCAAGGTTGATGTAGAAGCCCTCCGTGATTGATTCCCCCTCCGGCAGAGTACTGGAAAGGCCTCCATATGGGATCGCGGAAGAGCAGAAGCTTGCAGTGGCGGAAAAGTTATTTCGGGTGGCTCTCTGTTGGTTTGGGAATATTTGGGAATTTATAGCGCTAGAATTAGGTCAAACGGAGCTGCGTGGGACCCAAGAGCACAGGTGGCGTGCCCCCTGGGGGTGCGCCGTGTGAGCTCGTGGCTCTCCCGTAGATCTTCTGGCCTCCTCCTGAACGTTCTAGGTTCCCTTATGGTTCAAAAAAAATCACCGTAAAGTTTCATCATGTTTTGACTTTGTTTGGTACTGATTTTCTGAAAAGCCAAAAACAAGCAAAAAAACAACAACTGGCACTAGGCACTGAGTTAATAGGTTAGTTCCCAAAAATGATATAAAATTGCATATAAAGCACATAAAATATCCAAAATTGATAATATAATACCATGAAACAATCAAAAATTATAGATACGTTGGAGACGTATCAGAGAACACTTGGAGTACTTTGATGGCGCCATGACATCCACTCCGTCCAACTACAAGTCCGTTAACATCTAACGTTTCCATGGTGATGAGGTTCGCGATCCGAGAGTGGATCTTTCCAAAGGGGAGGTGGGAGATGATGTGGGGCATCCTACGGTCATCCCCACGTACACTATAGCTACTCCCCAAGCCCCAAGTGGACCTACGACAAGAGCTCGAGCATGTGCCATTGGACACAAGGTGAACTCGCTCCTAAATGCTTCCCCTTTCCGTTCAAGCGAGACATGGTTGCTACCTAAGACAAAGACACTACATGTGCTTAGGAACTGAGTAGCACGGAGCATAGGACAAGTCACCACGGATGCGGATCAAGGAGTGCATCAAGTGGAGTCTCCACAAAGCTACAGCGGCCGGACATCCGGCCGATGCTCGGATATCCTGCCCCACCAAATAGAGGAAGACCAGAGAGAAACAGACGCCAAGTGAATATACAGCGGCCGGACATCCGGCCAACCCTTGGACATCCGGTGCCCCGCGGCAGGCCGGACATCCGGCGCCTCCCCAGAAATCCAGTGCGAGCAGTCCAGAAGCTGTGAAGATGTGGACCACCACACGGCCAGACATCGGGCCCAGCCCCGGATATCCGGCGCCCTGATACGTCTCCGTCGTATCTATAATTTTTGATTGTTTCATGCCGATATCCTACTATTTCCACATACTTTTGGCAGCAGTTTATATTATTTTTGGGACCAACATATTAATCCAGTGCCCAGTGCCAGTTCCTGTTTGTTGCATGTTTTTTGTTTCACAGAAAATCTATATAAAACGAAGTCCAAAGGCGATAAAATTTTGCGAAGATTTTTTTTGGAATATATGTGATTTTTGGGAGAAAGAATCAATGCAAGACGGTGCCTGAGAGCCCCACATGGCACCAGGGCACGCCACCCTGCCTTGTGGGCACCTCGTACGCGGTTGGAGCCCTTCTTTCCTTGCAAGAAAGACAATTTCCGAAGAAACCCACCTCAAAATTTCAGCCCAATCGGAGTTACGGATCTCCGGGAATATAATAAATGGTGAAGGGCTCCGAAAACATACGCGAAACAGAGAAGAAACAGAGAGAGAGAGAGAGAGAGAGAGAGAGAGAGAGAGAGAGAGAGATATCCAATCTCGGAGAGGCTCCCGCCCCTCGTGGGCCATGGCAGCCAAGGACCAGAGGGGGAATCCTTCTCCCATCTAGGGGAAAGCCAAGCAAGAAGAAGGAGGGGGACTCTCTCCCCCTCTCTCCCGGTGGCGCCGGAGCGCCCGCCGTGGGAATCATCATGGCGGCGATCTACTCCAACAACTCCGCCATCTTCCTCAGCACCTCCATCACCTTCCCTCATCTATTATCAGCGTTCCACTCTCCCACAACCCGCTGTACCCCTACTTGAACATGGGGCTTTGTGCTATGTATTATTATCCAATGATGTGTAGCCATCCTATGATGTTTGAGTACATTCTTTTTGTCCTATGGGTTGATTGATGATCTTGATTGCTTTGAGTTGTATGTTTTATTTTGGTGCTATCCTATGGTGCCTTCCATGTCACACACACATGGGGGATTCCCGCTATAGGGTGTTGCAATATGTTCCTGATTCGCTTATAGTGGGTTGTGAGAGTGACAAAAGCTTAAACCCGAGTAAGGGAGTTGTTGCGTATGGGATTAAAGGGGACTTTACACTTAAAGCTATGGTTGGGTTTTCCCTTAATGATCTTTAGTAGTTGCGGATGCTTCCTATAGAGTTCCAATCATAAGTGCATATGATCCGAGTACGGAAAGTATGTTAGCTCATGCCTCTCCCTCATATAAAATTGCAATAATGATTACCGATCTTGTTATCAATTGCCTAGGACAATTTCGCAAATCCTACCACCACTTTTCCACACTCGCTATACCAACTTATTTGTACTTTTATTAAAACAACACCTAATTTTTATTTTCATGTTCTTTATTATCTTGCAAACTTATCCCGTTACACCTACAAAATAGTTTATTACTTGTTTCTAGGAAAAGCAAACGTTGGTGTGCGTAGAGTTGTATCGGTGGTCGATAGAACTTGAAGAGAATATAAATTCTACCTTTAGCTCCTCGTTGGGCTCGACACTCTTACTTATCGAAAAAGGCTACAAACGATCCCCTATACTTGTGGGTTATCAAGACCTTTTTCTGGCGCCGTTGCCGGGGAGCAATAGCGTGGGGTGAATATTCTCGTGTGCGCTTGTTGGCTTTATCTCTTAAGTAGATTTTATTTTCTATTATAAGTTGTTTTATATCTATAGTTATGGATATGGAACACAAAACACCAAAAAAAATTAGTTGTACTTGCTGCTCATGGAGATGGGGAACCTCCTAAAACCCTCGATGCTGGTTATGTGGAAACATTAAATACTACTTTGATAATCCTGATAAATCCCCATTCAACTTGATAATGGGAGATACTTTGGATCACCGGTAATACTTTAGGGATTATCGCTTGTCTAAAAAAGGGAAACACTTATGGGATCAAATTAAAATTTTGCATTGGTATGCTTGGAATTTGTGCTTAAGGTATGATTATACTAGTGCTCTAAGATGAAAGCTCCACACCTTCCCTTCAATGTGAATTTAATGATAATTAAACCTTGGCTTATTATGTTAATGGAGTATATGATTACTATGATGTGGAAGAAATAGAAGAATTTGTTGCTTTTAAGTGTGCTTATGAAATTGAATCTTTGTTTGAAAAGTATGAAAATTGTGATGATGCACTTTACAGATCTGAAAATTATGCTATACTTAAAATATTGCTATGAGAATTATAAATACAATGCCAATATTAATAAATTTATTGAGAAAGTCTCCGCTGTCCAAGAGGAGATTAATATTTTGAAGGAATCTATGGAAGAAGAAATTGCTGAAACTGTGAGCTCATTAGATGAAAAAGATGAGGAGGAGAGTGAAGAACAAAAGGAGGAAGTGCGGATTAGTTACCCGTGCCCACCTTCTAATGAGAGTAACTCTTCAACTCATACATTGTTTAATTTCCCTTCGTGCTTACCGAAGGATGAATGCTATGATCCCTTGGATTCGTTTGAAATATTCCTTTTTGATGAACTTGGTGCTTGCTATGCTTGTGGCCATGATGCCAATATGAATGATTCTTATGGAGATGAACTTGCTATAGTTACTTTTGTTAAGAATGAAATTGTTGCTATTGCACCCACACATGATAGTCCTATTATCTTTTTGAATTCTCCCAACTACACTATATCGAAGAAATTTGCACTTATTAAGGATTATATTTATGGGTTGCGTTTTACCATTACACATGATGATTTTAACGGATATAATATGCACGTGCTTGCTGCTCCTACTTGCAATTATTATGAGAGAGGAACCACATCTCAACCTCTCTATGTTCCCAATACGATAAAATTGCAAGAAACTGCTTATGCTATGTATCGACCTTTATTATGTGTGCATGAATTGTTCTTTCATGACATGCTGATGCATAGGAAGAGAGTTAGACTCCGTTGCTCTATGATATATGTTGCTTTGTGGTCACTACTAAATTATAAATCATTGTTAATCAAAATTGTCTTTGATATACCTTGGGATCCGGGTGGATCAATTACTTGAGCACTTTATGCCTAGCTTAATGGCTTTAAAGAAAGTGCTGCCGGGAGACAACCCAAAAGTTTTAGAGAGTCATTTTATTCTGTTTTGTGCTTTTAATATATTTAAAAACAAAAAAATATAGAGGGGAACCTAAAACTTTTCAAAAAGAAAAGTGAAAGTGAGACAGATGATCAATTTGGAAGTGGGGGATAGCCTTGAACTTTGTTCATGCCCATGGAAACTTTGTGAACCTTGATTACAGAAACTTTTCAACAAAAATAATTATCCCCTTGTAAAAATACATTCTATTATAAAAATAATGTGCCAAGATTTACCTTTAGGGTGTTTAAATTGTTTGTTTGGTATGTGCAGTGCAAAAACAGAAACTTTTGCTGTAGTGTTTGAATTTACATTTTTTGCTAGAATGTGCAAAAATTCTGAAATTTTTACACAGTACTTCTATGCAAATTGTTTATTACGTCCTAATTTTTCAGAATTGTTGGAGTTACTGAAGTATATGTACCATTTGCATCTTTACAGACTGTCCTGTGTTCACAGATTACTATTATAGTTTCTTTATCTGCTTGTGTTTGCAATTTTTCCAAGCCCCATTGATGTGGGAGCATTAGAATTGTGATAGCATATAGTAGGAAATATTAGGATTATAATTATACAATATTGTTACAGCAAGACATGATGGGATTTTATGTTATATGTACTAACCTTTATAATAAAAGTTCGGTTTAGTTTTGTGTGGATGAAGTGTTCAAAGGCTGAGGAGACATCGATATGAGAAGAATAAGGAGATACAAGAGATCAAGCTTGGGGATTACCAAGGCACCCCAAGTAAATATTCAAGGAGACTCAAGAGTTCAAGCTTGGGGATTCCCCGGAAGGCATCCCATCTTTCTTCCTCGACAATTATTGGTATGTCTCGGTTTTTATTTTGTTCACATGATATGCGTAAATTCTTAGAGCGTCTTTTCTATTTGTTTTCCCCTTTTATTTTATGCACAATGCTGGTATGAGATAGTCCTTGGTTGATTTGTAGGATGCCCTTTGCACTTCACTTATATCTTTTGAGTATGGCTTTATAGAATGCTTCATGTGCTTCACTTATATCTTTTGAAGTTTGGATGCTTGTTTCTCTACAATTGGGAACACTGTTATTTGTAGAATGCTCTTTTGCTTCACTTATATTTGTTAGAGCTTTTCCAAGTCTTTTGTAGAAAGAATTAAACTCTCATGCTTCACTTATATCTATTTAGAGAGTTAATAGGAATTGGTCATTCACACATGGTTAGTCATAAAATCTTGCATAAAACTTGTAGATCACTGAATATGATATGTTTGATTCCCTGCAATAGTTTTGCGATATTAAGATGGTAATATGTGGGTGTACTAGTTGATAATCATGGTTTAGGAAAAATATCGATGATAAAGTTTGTGATTCCCGAAGCATGCACGTATAGCATAGTTTTGTGATGAAGTTGGAGCATAATTTATAATTGATTGAAATACTTTGTGTTGTTCGGATCGGGGGTGTGCGATGGTTAACTCCTCCCAACCTCCCCCTAGGGGCATGCGAGTAGTACCTTGCTTCGAGGGCTATTCAATTTTCACAATAATTATATGAGTTCTTTATGACTAATGTGAGTTAATGGACTTAAGCACTCCCACCTATCCATATTTTGCTAGCCTCTTCGGTACCGTGCATTGCCCGTTCTCACCTCGAGACTTGGTGCAAACTTCACCGGTGCATCCAAATCCTGTGATATGATACGCTCTATCACACATAAGCCTCATTATATCCTTCTTCAAAACAGCCACCCTACCTACCTATCATGGCATTTCCATAGCCATTCCGAGATATATTGCCATGCAACTTCCATTGTTACTATTCACATGACTTGAGTATTCATTGTCACATTGCTTTGCATGATCATATAGAGCTGACATGATATTTGTGGTGCATCCACCATTCATCATTGTTATACATGTTACGCTGGATCATTGCACATCCTGGTACACCGCCAGAGGCATTCATATGTAGTCATCCTTTTCAGTTTATCGATTTGTAAGTAAATAAAAGTGTGATGATAATCATTATTAGAACATTGCCCCAGTGAGGAATAGAATGGTGGAGACTTATGAGTCCTCGAAAAAGTGGGGATGTGGTCCATGAGACTGTTCTAAAAAAGAGAGGCTAAAAAGAGCCCATAAAAAAGGAGAAAACAAAAAAAATGAAAGAAAAAAGAGAGAAGGGGCATGCTACTATCCTTTTACCACATTTGTGCTTCAAAGTAGCACCATGTTCTTCATATAGAGAGTCTCCATGATTCGTCACTGTCGGTGTACTAAGACATGGGTGCCCCCGTACCCAGACTTGTGCACAGGCAGTTGTAGCCTCCCTTCCGGCAAGGGCTTGACGGAGGATAACTACAACCCAAGACTCAATACCAAGACCGTGAAGAAGACCTCAAGGCAGGTCATTGAGAAGTACTATTCTAAGTACTGAAGATCGATGTTGTTCTTGCCGGCAAGCTTCACCCCGGCAAGGTAAAGACTAAGGCTATGGTTACCGGCAAGTTCCCTTGCCGGCAAGCAAGGCCCGGCGAGCTCCGTACCAGCAGGCTTGTTTTGTCTCATTACCGCTCCACCTTACCATCGACCAGATGGGCTCGTGGGCTAGGTGTCGAGCGGGCAGGCAGTCAACATGGCCGGCCAAGGCACGTGTCAGCGCGCCGCGCCGAGATTAACTTTAATGACACCCGTCCCTAGGACGTGTCAAGATTACAGGAGGGCGCCAGGACCGGTGGTACAGAACTTTTGCCCAAGGCCTCGCCTCCCCAACATAGCACCTTACGGTGCATTAAATGCGTTTGTCTTACCCCGTTGGAAGATAAACGTGATGACGGTGCAAGTCACTGTTCACACTCTATAATGACCGTATTAGCCATTGTGGTAACCCCTTGGCCTATAAAAGGAGGCCCACGACTACAGGTAGAACGGTTGACACCCAGTTCAATTACACACGGTAGCTGCATTTTCCCGGGTACCTTGCCGGAAAACTGCGCTCCCTGTAACCAGAGTTCATATTCGATCAACCACAGAGCAGGAGTAGGGTTTTACGCTAATAGCGGCCCGAACCTGGATAAATCCCCCGTGTGTTCTTGCACTTACTGAAAACCTGCTCTTTGTCCCATGCACGTCCCCTGAGCCGAATCGCAAAGGGACCCATTCGGTCCCATAGATAGTTGTTTCCCATGACATCTTTGGCGCGCCAGGTAGGGGCGGTGTGTGTCACAAATCAGTTCTTTGGTAGTGTGAGTACCAACTGCATCATCTTCGTCGATGGCACCGAAGAAAAAGAGTGGAGCCACGAAGGCTCCTACCACGTCCAAGCCACCTTCCCAGGCGGCGCAGCCGGCGCGGGCGCTATGGTTGGGACGGGCGGCGCAGGAGGCGCAAGTGGTGCGGGTGCCCAGCACCCCCGCCATGATGCTGAGCCTAGCCACAGGACCGGCGACATGGCAGCCGGCCAACTTCCAAGACATTCTGGTGAGCGCAGTCATCATAGTAATATAATTCATACTGCTGCCACCCAAAACCCAGCCGCCGCAACGTCCTAGAACGTAGCGGCGACGTCCAATAACGGCGCGAGGAGGCGTACGCCGCGACCATCGCAGGATGGGCACGACACGCTCCCCCACATTGCTGGCGGTTCTAGACGATCACAAGGCGGGATCCCCATGCAGCAACTTTCTATTGCTCATGGAGCGCCGCCGCCACCACCACGTCCGCCTGTTGGCGAGCTTGAGCCGCGGTGGCACGGACATAACAAAGCTCCTTCTGGCTCCGCCAGGAGTCGAGCGATGTCTCGTTCTGTGCTCCCAACCATGCCAACCACGGCGGCCGAGGCCATGGCGCGGGTTCAGATACTTTTGAACTTCCCGCCAAGCCCAGACAAGATGGATGAAAAGAGAGCCACCATTCAGAGCCTCATCAGTTTTGCCGACCCCGGCAAGACACAAGACGTGGGGCCCTCGCGACGACCACCCACCATGCCGGCAGGACCCTCCAGCTACCTTGCTGAAGACGCCGCGCAGACGGTGCAGTTGCCTCGCCACCCTCCACTGTCACAGCGGCCAGCCCGCCGGTCAGACGACCATGACGTGTTGTCCATGGCTTTGTTAGATCCGCGGTGCCGCCAAGATCAGCGCCAAGTGCTCCGCGAGCGATGTGAGAAAGACGTCCGCACGAAGATCGAGCGGCGTCAGGAAGCACGTCGTCAATCTGACGACCGTGCCAGGCTGGCGGTGAACGTGCTCGCTCCGGTAGCCGTTGGATACTTGCCCTACGATGTGGGGTGCCCAGCGTTTACTTGTGAGCTGCGGCAGGTTCGCTGGCCGTCCACCCAAGCCTTCAAGCCAGAGCTGCCCGACAAGTGCGACGACACGCTCAACCCAGCCGAGTTCCTTGGCATCTACACCATCGCGGTGGAGGCTGCCGGGGGACGGGACGAGAAAGTGCTTGCCAACTACTTCCCGTTGGCACTTCGGCCCAACGTCAGGTCGTGGTTGATGAACCTGCCTGAGGGCTCCATCTCTTCTTGGGCGGATCTGTGCCATCATTTCGTTGGCGCTTACCAGGGTGGCCACAAGCTCCCGGGTCAGCCCAGCGATATGCAGGTGATCCCCTAAAGGGATGGAGAGAACCTCCGCAAGTACATACAACGGTTCAACCGTGTGCACCACAACATCCCCGACATCCATCCCGCAGCTGTTGTTGCCGCGTTCCACACGAATGTGCGCAACCGCAGGATGTGGTCAGAGATGAATGTTGAGTAGGTCAAGACCATCAACGATCTGTACGCCTTGGTGGATAGGTGTGCATGTGCTGAGGAAGGGAGGCGACTCCCCGGGGAAGATGCGGGTGCAGACGTCAATTCAGAGGACGATGACGCGTCAACCCCACAGAAGAAAAACAGGAAGTGCAACAGAAAGCGCAAGAACAAGACTGTACTGGCCGTCGAGAGCTCCGGCGATACCAATGCCACCAAGAAGCCAAAGGCAGACATCCCCGGCAAGGAGGTTGCCGGGTGCGATGCTTGCCGGGAAGCTGCGGCAGGCGAGAAAGCCGTCAAGACCAGCGGGTCGTACTGCAAGATCCACCACACCAAAGGCCACGATCTCCAACAATGCCGTCAAGTAGAGCAACTTGCCGAAAAGCAGAAGCAAGAGTACGAGAAGTGAGACAAGGAGAAGGCCCAAGATGGTGCTAGTGGGTCCGGCAAGCAAGACCATGGTGGCCGCGGAGGCCGCTGCGGCAAGGCCAAGCAGCCAAAAGAGAAGGCTGCTTAGGGCCCGCAAGAAGAGGATGACAGTGATGAAGACGGAGGTGGGTCCAGCAAGGAGTTCCAAAATGCTGTGGATGCCATGTATGTTGACGGAGGTGCATCTTTGCACTCCTCGCACCGGCAACTACAACAGTGGATCCGCAAAGTCAACGCAGCAGAACCGGTGAAGGAGGCATAGAAGCCACTCAAGTGATCGCACTCGCCCATCATCTTTGACGCCGAGGACCACCCTAATTGCACCACTGCGGTCGGGTGTTTGCCGTTGTTGGTCTCACCAATGATTCGCAACCTCAAGGTGACAAAGATGTTGGTTGACGGTGGGGCTGGCTTGAACTTGATCTCTCCAGATGTGATCAAGAGGCTGCAGATCCCCGACAAAGATCTCGAGGAAACAGACAGTTTCCAAGGGATCAGTCCGGGGAGGAACAAGCCGAAGGGCCAAGTCACGTTGCCGGTCACGTTCGGCGGTGAGCTCAACTATCGGACGGAGAAGATTACCTTCGACGTCATCAAGATGTCGCTGCCGTACAATGGGATTCTGGGCCGCCCAGCCCTGGCAAAGTTTATGGCCACATCGCATTATGCGTACAACGTCATCAAGATGCCGGGGCCAATGGGGGTCCTCACCCTCAAGTCGAACCACAAGGACGTGATCATCTGTACCGACAAGCTCTACCGGGAGGTGACGGCAGCAGCTGCCATCGAGGCACTTGTCGCTGCCGCCAAAGCTCCCGGGGAAGGAAAGAAGAAGAAGACCGGCAAGACCTCTGGGAAGGACTCTGGGAAGCGCACTTCAGAGTGCAGCATGCCTGTCGAGGACATACCAGAGAGCTCTGCTGGCAAGAGCAAGAGAGCCAAGGCTTCCGCATCCACGACCAAACAAGTTTCTGTGAAAGGGGATGGGACGAGTGGCACTTTTTCTGAAAGTGCCACTCTCGGCAACAAATAGGGAGTCGAGCTCGTTGCCTTCCTACGGGTGAATGCCAGTGTGCTTGCCCGGCAAGCACCTGACGTCCCTGAAGTTCTTAGGAGGGCAACTGAGCACCACCTTGCTGTCTGCCCTCATGCGAGACCCCTCAAGCAGAAAGTCAGGAAGCAAGCCGTGGTGCAGAAACAATACTCCCCACGGAACTCAAACACGGGTCACCTCGAGTCTTGGCCTTCAATGAGGAGGACCAAGATGAGTTGTGGCATGACGATGCCGCGCTCCTTGAGGAAGATTGTTTCCAGGCTGCTGCCTGTGTTGCACGGTGCCAGCAAGCTTTGCGCCGCTGCCTTAGCCGCAAAGTGAAAGCCAGGGTCCTTGAGAAAGGCGACCTTGTTCCTCATCGGATTTGATCCACGAAGGATAAAAAATAGGTTGACGCCAAAGTGGGAAGGCCCTTACCGGGTAATACGAGTCACTAGGCCTGGCACAGTCCACCTAGAGACCGAAGATAGCACTCCGGTGCTAAACTCATGAAATATTGAGCATCTTCGTAAGTTTTACCCGTAAGGCGCGGTTGCCGAGCTGCCCGGCAACCTCTTTTGTACAAGTTTGCCGTCAAGGCATGTAATACTTTGTACAAAGCCAGGCGCAGATCCCGTGCGAAATAAATAAATGTTAGATGTTTCACAATTCTTTGTCAAGTACATATATATTTATGTGTTGTAGGCAGTCTTGTGTTACATTTTCCCTTGCTTAAGGTGATTAACGAACCACCATGGTTCCAGCCTCATCTTTTCTTTTCTTTCTTAAAGGAAGGAAGGATTCCTCATGTACAAGTTTCCTGGGGGGAGTGATGGTATGGATACCAAAGGACGCGTTCAAGATGACACCCTACGGCAAGAAGTACAACAAGGAATGAGCTAAGTCGCAAAACTTTGAAATAAATTCTTTGTTGTAGTTGCGATTCTCCTTGAATGACTTTGGCCTTTGTATGAGAAACCTGCATGCTAAGGAACCTTGTCGTGATCGACTATGCTCTTACTTTGCTTCGAGTCCGCTCGGCAACCTAAGCAGCCGCGTTGTGACCGTCGAGCGTGACCTTGCCGGCAGCGAAACTTCCGGCAAGCTGCTAAGGACCCGCTCCTCAAGCACTTACAGCAAGGGTGTGCATGCCGGCAAGCTTCCGGGAAGCGTAGGGTACAAAAATCATGCAAAGACAGACCGGAATAAGGAGAACAGCGCACGTACATCCATCTTAAATACAAGTTATAATACATCAAGGCCGAGTGCAGTCGGACTTAAGATAAACATATCTTTTGCATGACCTTACATGCGGCAAACTAAGGAGATGAAGCCTAGGTCGTAACCCTGCCCTCTTCCCTGGGGATTTGGCTGACCCTATCGGCGATGGGCGCGACGAGCTCATCGATAGCCTTGGTATCGAATCCTTTGGGCAGGCTTACAAAGACTTTGGAAAGGTCGATGCTTGGGTTTCGGTACACCACTTTTCTGAGCATCTTGAAGAGGACATCCCGGCAAAGCCTGCGGGACTCGTTGGCAAGATATGCAGCTCGAGCCCCGTGGTGTTTCTTCAGCGCTTCACCCAAGTTTTCGAAGAAGAAGGCGAGCCTGGCGCTGGTGCTGTCCCCTTCGGCGGAGTAGTAGTGGTACTCCGACAAGCCCAGGGCGCGTAGGTTGACGGAGATATTCCCCACGGCAACCACGAGCCGGTCGGCCCAAAGCCTGTAGGCGTCCTTGAGCTTGTTGAAAGAACTCTCGGCACTTGCAAGTTTTACCTTCTCGTCCTGAAGTTCCTTCGCCAAGGTCTTCTCACACTTTTTAGCTTTGTCAAGAGACAGCCCCAAGGTGTCTAGCTTCAGCTTGTGATCTTCGATCGTGCCTTTGGCCTTGGCGAGCTCTTGGTTCTTGGTAGATACCGAAGTTTGCAGCCCTGCCAGAGTGTGGACTGCCTTCTCCGCATCTGCTTTGAGCACCGAGATCTCCTTCCCGCTGACAGCAAGGTTTGCTTCGAGTGCTCACACTTTGCTTTCCAGCTCAATCTTGGCGACCTCTGCAGCTCCGGTAGCATTGATGGCCTCCTTGATCTTGCTGGCATGCTCTGTGGCTTGAGCCTCGATAGCCTCCTTGTGCTTCTACTCTAGTTCCTGGGTTTGCTGGGCAATGAGAGCCTGGATCTCATTGTCCTTGCCACGAAGCGTAGCAGCAAGCCCGGCTTCACGAGCGACAAGCTCTTCCTCATAAGCGTCAAGGCCGACCTTGCACTCATTCAACTTTGCCCCCTCCGCTGCTATTTTCCGTGCACCATCCTCCTGTGCCTTCTCGTCATCAGCCTTCTCCAGAATGAACTCCTCCTGGGCCTTGGCAAGTTGGGTTTGGCGTTCATGGAGGTCTTGGAGGCATTCCGCATACCAAATCTACATTTCTTCCACGCGCCTCTTAAAATCATCCACCGCCTTGTCAAGGACGGCCGCCCTGGAATCCAACTTATCCGTACAGTCACGGTGGCACGCCTGGAGTTTCCGAAAGTTCTCGCTCATGGCCTTGAAGAGTTGCTGTTCTTTGGTCTCGCTGATGTTGACGGGCAGCTCGTCAACGACCTCAAGTCCAGCAATAGTAAGGACCTCACCGTCCAAGATCTCTCCTTCCACAGGCACCCCGATGCTTGATGTCCCAGGAAGGTTGACGAACAGATTGTCGCCGACCTTCAAGTATCTGCTTGAGAAGGTTTCTTCAGATGTCGAGGGGTGGTCGCCGGCGACCGCCTTACCGGTTAAGATCGCCCTCCTAGCCAAGTTAGCGCTTGGTGCTCCTGAGACAGGAATGTCTTCAGTGGCTTCGACGTTCTGATTACCGCCTTCCTCAACAACACCCGTGGTGGCCTCTTCGTGAGCAGCCTTGGCAATCTCCTCGTCATCCACCCTGATGGCTTCACCAGCAGCAATGTTGCTGGCTTCGTTGGTGGCATCCTTTGTGATCTCTTCAATAGTGGAATCGACGTCCATATCATTAGATAAAGGGAAATCTGAAAGGATTGGGAGGAGAGAAAATCGAGACTCAGATCAAGTTCAAGAAAACAAAAAAGAAAAGAGAAGGTCAAAAGAAAAATCTACTCGACGGAAGAAGACGTCCCCGGTTGGGGCTGTTGAGGAGAGATAATCTCATCCCCGGCAATTTCGGTTGTCGTCGCCTGGTTGCCGGCAGCCACACTTGCCGGTACATCATCAGCGCGAACGGCCTCGCCTGTGGGGGTCCTTGCCAGAGAACCGCTTGCCGGGGGAGCGGTTGATGGAGACGTCCCAGTTGGATCAGCTTCCGGGCGTTCCTTCTCAAGACGTTCTCCTCCTACTCCCGTGCCGATGTCAGCAGTGAACATCTCAACACATGTTCTTGCCAAAGGAAAGTGAATAGTGGCCTCACGCTGGGGGCTGCACTGGAGGCTGGTTTCCGAGGCGTCGTCTGACTCCATGCTTATTGCCAGCTCCTCTTCTGCTCTAGTCCTCGGCCTCTTGGCCATCCTTTGTGCCAGGGTTTCCCTGTCACTATCAACCAAGGCAAGGTGAAGCAAGTCAGGTTAATGCATGCAAGAAACCAAGAATTGAATGAAGGGGGTTGGGGATATATACTCCTCATCCTCCTCTTCGTCGCTAAGGGTGGAGAGATCATACAAGCCTCCGGGCCTGCCGCTCGAAGAGGGTGACGAGGAAGAAGTCATGGCCCGTTTGGTTGCCACTAGCGCAGCAGGACGAGACGACCCGGCCGCTCCGACCGCCGGCGCGGCCGTACTCTTCGAAGAAGTACGCCGCGTTCGCTGCTGTTGAGGGGTTTGGCGTTGAGTTCCTCGTTGCCTGGCAACCTCGCCGGTCGCTTCCCCACCGGCAACCTCCTCACCCGAGGGTGAAGAGCGAACCGGCTCCCCAGAAGCGGCTCTCCAGAGGACACGAGCCCTCCTTGCCGGAGCAAGGTGTTCCTTGAGTGTCTGCCTCTCAGCGGCCTCTTTACTCTGACCTCCAAGAAGTTGCTCTCGCCTCCCAGCAGACTCTTTCGGCGGCTCGCTTGTCGGCCCCTCCTCAGCATTAGATGCCATAGAGCTGGAACCACCAGCATCTCTAGCCAATCTTGCTGGCAATATATTCCAACTCCACCTGGGTGGTGTCGCAAAAGAAATCCGCCTCTTCCCGGATGGGCTTCTCCACCAACGTATCGAACCATCCTCTCACCGCGTGTTCGGGTGGTGCTTGCCAACTCCCCTCGATGCCTTGGGCATTGCAAGATGGCATCATGGCGACGATGGCATCCTTGACGGAGTTGTTACACAGTGGCACCATGCCTGCTGGCCAGTTAAACTTGCCGCTGGTGCGAAAGAGCATGCCGCAGAAAGCCGCGTGCTGCATTACTGTCAGGTTGGTGTGAAGCCCTGTGTTCACCCGCATGATATCGGCCGTGTTCTGGTAATCCCAAGCAGGCCTTCCCCTATCCTGAAGAGGGGCAATACGGCGGCGGAGGAAATCGGTGCCCACCATTCCGATGGTGAGGCCAGCAGCCCTGAGACGGAGAATCCGGGTCGTGGCGATTTCAAGCTGGGCATCCTTGTCATCAAAGTGGTCCCAACTCTCGACGTGCCTCACCTTCTTCATCCTGAGCTTGCAGAAGTCAGGGAACTTGTCGTCCTTGATCCAGCACCACTCTCCACGCCATTCGCTCCATTCCCGGTTAAACGACCCAGGGAGATAAGTGTCCCCGTCCCTGGGAATCCAAGCAATACAGCCGGAGAGGGTGTCTGCCTCGATGCGGGGAATGAAATAGTGGCGGAACATAGCTGCGCTGGGCATTACTCCAACAAAGTTTTCACAGAAATGCGTGAAAACAGCCAGGCAGGTCACAGCGTACGGTGTGAAATCTAGGAGGTGGAACCCGTACGTGTACATGATTTCACGGAAGAACTCAGAGAAAGGAGGGACAAGCCCGCAATAGAAGTAAGCGGCGAAGAAGGGGTACTTGTCATCGCAGGGTTGGACGGAGCCGGGAAGAACATCACGCACGGAGTGGGCTTTAGTGTCTTTCCCCCACATGATCGCGTACCACTCCACCAGGTCATGCTCCTCCAACTCCGGCTTGAAGATGATGTTGCCCCTCCGCATCGCCGCCCACTCCGTTCCCCCCGCCTCCGCATCCGGATCAGCCACCTTCCCCGGTTTATTCCGACTCCACTTGGGCGCCATGGCTGTGCGAGGTGGACGGACTCCGAAGCTGGCGAGGGGCGCAACACGGTGGTGAAAGGAAAAGGCGTTCTGGCGCGAGGTTGAAGACGACGGCGAACTGGCTAGATTGGAAAGAGGGGGGGTAAATGAGCAGCGCCCCTCGCGGTTTTCCTTTTTATGGGGAAGGTGCGGGGGCTAGCTCTTTCCCGTCCTACATGGCTGCGCTTTTTCAGGAGCACCACCTCCTGCCGCCGTTCCGCTCCACTTTTCCCACGCCCGCATTTAATGCGTATCATGGGCGGGTGCGGTAAAAGAGAAGATTATGACAGTTATCCTCTGCCATGTGCCGCCTGTGCACTATTTGGGCCTAGCCCAACGATGCCTCGCATGCGCGCATGGCCCAGGCCCAGTGGCTCTTGTCGGTGTACTAAGACATGGGTGCCCTCGTACCCAGACTTGTGCACAGGCAGTTGTAGCCTTCCTTCCGGCAAGGGCTTGACGAAGGATAACTACAACCCAAGACTCAATACCAAGACCATGAAGAAGACCTCAAGGCAGGTCATCGAGAAGTACTATTCTAAGTACTAAAGATCAACGCTGTTCTTGCCAGCAAGCTTCGCCTCGGCAAGGTAAAGACTAAGGCTATGGTTACCGGCAAGTTTCCTTGCCGGCAAGCAAGGCCCGGTGAGCTCCGTGCCAGCAGGCTTGTTCTGTCCCATTACCGCTCCACCTTACCATCGACCAGATAGGCTCGTGAGCTAGGTGTCGAGCGGGCAGGCAGTCAACATGGCCGGCCAAGGCACGTGTCAGCGCGCCGCGCCGAGATTAACTTTAATGACACCCGTCCCTGGGACGTGTCAAGATTACAGGAGGGCGCCAAGACTAGTGGTACACATCTTTTTCCCAAGGCCTCGCCTCCCCGATGTAGTGCCTTACGATGCATTAAATGCGCTTGTCTTACCCCATTGGAAGATAAACGTGATGACGGTGCAAGTCACTGTTCACACTCTGTAATGACCGTATTAGCCATTGTGGTAACCCCTTGGCCTACAAAAGGAGGCCCATGGCTACAGGTAGAACGGTCGACACCCAGTTCAATTACACGCGGTAGCTGCATTTTCCCGGGCACCTTGCCGGAAAACTACGCTCCCTGTAACCAGAGTTCATATTTGATCAACCACAGAGCAGGAGTAGGGTTTTACGCTCATAGCGGCCCGAACCTGGATAAATCCCCCGTGTGTTCTTGCACTTAATGAAAACCTGCTCTTTGTCCCATGCATGTCCCCTGAGCCGAATCGCAAAGGGACCCGTTCGGTCCCATAGATAGTCGTTTCCCACGACAGTCACTTTCATATACCAGTGGAATTTTTACATTATAGAACTTGACTTGCATATTCCGTTGACGGGCTTCCTCAAATGCCCGAGGTCTTCATGAGCAAGTAAGTTGGATGCACACCCACTTAGTTTAAGTAGTGAGCTTTCATAAACTTATAGCTCTAGTGCATCCGTTGCATGGCAATCCCTACTCCTCACATTGACATCAATTGTAAGGCCTCTCCATTTCCTAAGGATCAGCCGCGTCGGTGTGAGACTTTCTCCACTTTTGTCTTCCCTTATAAACCCCAATCATCATTCTCTTTGCCATCCAAAGTGCTAAGTCCATGGCTCACGCTCATGTATTGAGTGAAGTTGAAAAAGCTGAAGCGAGAAAAGGTATGATACAATTGCTTGGTTTGGCACCGGGGTACTCATGATTTATACTTTATGCTAGGAGGACTAAGCATGCTAAGCTATATGATTTTGTAGGGATAGCATTCTTTATTTTAAAGGGCATGATTGCTTGTTAGTATGCTTGAGTATTGATGTTTTTATATCAAATGATAGACTATTGCCTTGAATCACTCGTATCCTAATATTCATACCATGATTATATTATTTTATCAAGATTGTGCTAGGTAGCATTCCACATCAAAAAATTCCTTTGCTTTATCATTTACCTACTTGAGGACGAGCAGGAATTAAGCTTGGGGATGCTGATACGTCTCTGTCGTATCTATAATTTTTGATTGTTTCATGCCAATATCCTACTATTTTCACATACTTTTGGCAATAATTTATATTATTTTGGGGACTAACATATTAATCCAGTGCACAGTGTCAGTTCCTGTTTGTTGCATGTTTTTAGTTTCGCAGAAAATACATATCAAACAAAGTCCAAACACGATAAAAATTTTATGAAGATTTTTTTTGGAATATATGTGATTTTTGGGAGAAAGAATCAATGCAAGACGGTGCCCGAGGGCCTCACAAGGCACCAGGGCGCACCCCCTGCCTTGTGGGCACCTCGTAGGTTGGTTGGAGCCCTTCTTTCGCCGCAATACAGTTAAATTTCGAAGAAAAATCCCCTCAAAATTTCAGCCCAATCGGAGTTACGGATCTCCGGGAATATAAGAAATGGTGAAGGGCTCCGAAAACAGACGCGAAACAGAGAAGAATCAGAGAGAGAGATCCAATCTCGGAGGGGCTCCCGCCCCTTGGGGGCCATGGCGGCCAAGGACCAGAGGGGGAATCCTTCTCCCATCTAGGGGGAAGGCCAAGCAAAAATAAGGACGGGAGGCTCTCTCCCCTTCTCTCCCGGTGGCACCGGAGCGCCCGCCGGGGGAATCATCATGGCGGCGATCTACTCCAACAACTCCGCAGTCTTCCTCAACACCTACATCACCTTCCCTCATCTATTATCAGCGGTCCACTCTTCCGCAACCCACTGTACCCCCTACTTGAACATGGTGCTTTATGCTATATATTATTATCCAATGATTGTAGCCATCCAATGATGTTTGAGTAGATTCTTTTTGTCCTGTGGGTTGATTGATGATCTCGATTGGTTTGAGTTGTATGTTTTATTTTGGTGCTGTCCTATGGTGCCTTCCGTGCCGCACACATGTGGGGGATTCCTGCTGTAGGGTGTTGCAATATGTTCATGATTCGCTAATAGTGGGTTGCGAGAGTGACAGAAGCTTAAACCCGAGTAAGGGAGTTGTTCCGTATGGGATTAAAGGGGACTTTACACTTAAAGCTATGTTTGGGTTTTACCTTAATGATCTTTAGTAGTTGCGGATGCTTGGTAGAGTTCCAATCATGAGTGCATATGATCCAAGTACGGAAAGTAAGTTAGCTCATGCCTCTCTGAAAGTGCAACTAATCCCCGGGTGGTTTTGGTAATCAATAACAACATATACATCATTGATATAATTCTCATTGCTAGTAAATTTCAGAAAAGATCAATGATTGGCATGGCAAGGACTAATGGATGTGGACCCCTCAAAATACTAAGGACAAGATTGGCATCCACAAGACTCTTTATTTTCATTTTAGTGATCCAAGATCACATTGAGTCCATAGGAAAAGCCAATACTATTAAAAGGGGATGAGGTATTGTTGATGAGCTTGTTGCTCAAAGTGCTCAGTGATATTGCTCCAAAAACCCTCAATCACTTTCCCACAACACATCTGTCCAAAACCCTAGTTCATCATTTCGGTCCCACCGATAACATCTACTCCGGACTCACCGAGATGATCACTTCACTACCACAACCAAAACCCTAACACTTCGGTGTAACCGAAATGGTTCTCGGTCCCACCGAGACGGCTTGACCAAGTTGCTGTAACGATGTCACTTCACTTCGGAATTTCCGAGATGAAATTTTCGGTCTCACTGAAACCTTGTCTTGCCCTAGCCATTGCACTTCGGTCTCACCGAGATGTTTTGATCGGTCCCACCGAAAAGCCTAACGTTCATGTCTTTTACACTAGTCGGTCTCACCGAGATTTTCATGTCGGTGTCACTGAGTTGGGTCAAAGACTTGTAACGGTTGGATTTTAGGTGAAGGCTATTTATACCCCTCCACCACCCTCTTACCAAGTAAGAGAGCCATCAGAACGTGCCTACATTTCCACCATACATTTTCTGAGAGAGAACCACCTACTCATGTGTTGAGATCAAGATATTCCAATCCAACCATTTGAACCTTGATTTCTAGCCTTTCCCAAGTTGCTTTCCACTCAAATCTTTCTTCCACCAAATCCAAATCTATGAGGAAGTGTTTGAGTGTTAGGGATACTATCATTTGAAGCACAAGAGCAAGGAGTTCATCATCAACACACCATTTATTACCTTTTGGAGAGTGGTGTCCCAAGATTGGTTAGGTGTCACTTGGGAGCCTCCAAGATCAAGTGGAGTTAAACCAAGGAGTTTGTAAGGGCAAGGAGATTGCCTACTTCATGAAGATCTACCCCGAGTGAGGCTAGTCCTTCGTGGACGGAAGCCATGGTGGAATAGGCAAGGTTGCTTCTTCGTGGACCCTTCGTGGGTGGAGCCCTCTGTGAACTCGCGCAACTGTTACCCTCCGTGGGTTGAAGCCTCCATCAACATGGACGTACGATAGCACCATCCATCGGAACCATGCCAAAAATCATCATGTCTTCATTGAGCTTGAAATCTCCGATCCCCTCCTTTACTTACATGTGCAATGTTTTACTTCCCACTGCTACACTCTTAGAATTGCATGTGTAGGGTGTTACTTGACTTGGTGTACTTGCTAAAATCTGCCCACAATTAAAATTGGGAAAAGGATAGTTTTTATTTGGTGAAGTAGTTTAATCACCCCCCTCTAGACATACTTTCGATCCTACAAGTGGTATCAAAGCTTTGGTCTCCATTGCATTGGTTTCACAACCTAGGACAGTATGGTGTCTAGTGAGGGTAATTATCACCGTAGAGGTCCATATTTTGATGGTACAAATTTTGCTAGTTGGAAGCATAAGATGAAAATGCGTATTCTTGGTCATAACCCCGCCGTTTGGGCTGTTGTTCGTGTTGGCTTGTAAGGTGAATTATTTTAGGATGGTAAGGAACCGGATCATGAAGCAACCGCAGAAGAATTGAAGATGTTGCAATACAATGCTCAAGCTTGTGACATTCTCTTCAACGGTTTGTGCCCCGAGGAGTTCAACAAGATCAGCCGCCTCAAGAATGCAAAGGAAATTTGGGATACTTTGGTTGATATGCACGAGGGTACCGAGTCCGTCAAGGAATCCAAGTTGGATGTGCTTCAAGGTCAACTTGACAAGTTCAAGATGAAGGATGGTGAAGGAGTCGCCGAAATGTACTCTAGGCTTGCTCTCATCACAAATGAGATTACCAGCTTAGGAAGTGAAGAGATGACCGACAAATTCATCATCAAGAAGATACTTAGAGCCTTGGATGGAAAATATGATACTGTGTGCACATTGATCCAAATGATGCCCAATTACAAAGATCTCAAGCCCATGGAAGTCATTGGAAGGATTGTTGCTCATGAAATGTCACTCAAGGACAAAGAGGAGCTACACAACAAATCAAGTGGTGCTTACAAAGCCTCAACCGATGCTCCCACAACTTCAAGCAACAAGCTAGTATCCAATGAAGAGATAAGCCTAATGGTGAAAAGGTTCAACAAGTTTTACAAGAACAAAGGAAAAGAGAGAAGCTCAAGCTCAAGACATTATGAGAAAAGATCATCAAGTCATGACCAAAATTGCTACAATTGTGGAAGACCCGGACACTATTCCAATGAGTGTACGGCACCTCACAAGAAAAGAGACGAATCACCAAGAGGAAGACATAGAAGAGATGAATCGCCTCACAAGGAGAGAAGGAGTAGGGATGATCGCTATGAACGAAGATCTTCTCGAAGAAGCAAGGATTCGGAAAGGAAGGACAAGTCATCCAAGAGCTACACTAGAAGAAGACATCAAGCTCATGTTGGTGAATGGATTTCTGGCTCTGACTCCGACAACCACTCCGAGAGAAGCTATCACTCCGACTCCGACTATAGTCAAGATGAAGGTGTTGCCGGACTTGCTCTAGTATCCTCCAACTCCTATGATCGATTTGATTCACCAAATGAAGGAATTGGAAGATGCTTCATGGCAAAAGACCCCAAGGTATCACACCCCGAATACTTTGACTTTAATAGTGATGAGGATGATTTCCTTGGTGATGATGATTTACTTGTTGATAAGACTAGTGATGTGAGCTATAATGAAAATGCTAGTAATCATGATAGTCAAGAGGAAACGAATAACAATGCTATGAAGGAGATTGAGCATCTAACTAAAGAAGTAAACACTCTTAAGTTAGCTCATGAAACAACTCAAGAGGATCATAGAGAGCTTTTAAGATCTCATGAGAAGCTACGCTTCGAGAAGCTAAATTTAGAGCAAGAGCATGAGTTTCTTAAAGCTATCAATGATGATCTTCGAAAGAAGAGTTCTTCTTATCTTGCCAAACGTTTACTCTTGTCTACCTTTATGCCACAAGTCAAATCTAAGCAAACTAGTAACAAGGGTAAAAAGGGTTCTACCTCTAGTAGTAACAATAACAATGCTAAATCCAATGTTGTTGCTTCTAGTAGTTCTATTGATTCCACTAATGATTCTCTTAGCCAAGTTACACTTGAGCAAGAAAATGATTTATTGAAAGGAATTATAGAAAAGGGTATCTACAAGAGCCTTGCCAGAAGTAAGCAATTTGAGGAAATTGTGCTCAAGCAAGGAAAGCATCGGAAGAACCAAGGTATTGGTTTTGAACGGAAGTTCAATGACAATGGAGTTGAGTGGGAGGAAGATCAATGCCCCAATATGAAGTTTGTTCCTCAACAAGAGAAGTATGATCCTACTTCTTTCAAGGGGACACAAGCTCAAGATGATCTTCCATCTCAAGACCACAAGCTAAAAGTCAAGGACAAGCTTCAAGAAGAGATTGACTCATTTGAAGGACCACCTCAAGCTTTGGTCAAGTGGGTTCCAAAGGCCTCATCAAGTTCTACTTCATCAAGTGCTACTACAACTCCAAGGATTCCCATCAAGTTGATGTGGGTCCCAAAGAAGAAGAACTAGAGAGTTCTTGAGGGTGACTCCGCCAACAGACTTCACTCACATTCATTTATGGCAAGAACTTGTGCAACCAACTTCAACATCGTGTACTAGTTCATGGAGTCACAAACCCTCTTGTTGGTAAGACAAGGGACAAGGTATTCAATGCATTCATGGACATCATAATGTGTGCTTTTCACTCTATATCTATGGATATCCTTGTATGTTCCTTGTGTGGGACTAACCCATGTAGGTATTGAAAGTGCAAAACTCCAAGGATTGCTCCCAACTCTTGATAGTCTACATCAACATTGAGCATCCACATCTACAACATCTACATGAAGTCATCATTGACAAAACCCAAGGTTAGTTCATCCCTCTTTGGGGGGATATCATATCTAGGGGGAGCTTTACTCTAAGACTTGAGTCAAAGCAACTCTAATGGTGTGAACACATTAATGCTTTATGTAAAAGTGATGACCCCACTTGTGCTTAAACGATGAGTATGACCTATGATCAAATGTTCTCATTTGGCTCCTATGTTAATATACTCATATATAGATGACTATGTCATCGCCCATTGCTTGATAGTTGCTAGAATTGGTTGTGCATGTTTGACACATATTTCATTTGCTATCTTATTGTGTGAGCATATTGCTATGCATATTTCTCATTCGAGGACATCCATTTGTAGTTTGATTGATTTGGTTTTATTTGGCCAAATGGATGTACAAGAATGCCTAAGCACCTTCTCTATCTATCTATCTCATCTTGTCTCAAATTCTCTTCATGCTATATCACAAAATTTGAACAAGCTCATTTTCGGACCCTCTGGGTGAGGAGCACTCGGAGCCACTGATCTGATTAGGGCTGACCTCCAAAACCTTCTAAGTGATTTTTGGACAAACCAATTCACAAGCATCCGGTCTCACCAAAAACACTTGGACTGATCTGATTTTCAATCTCGGAGAAACCGATTTAAAACTCTCGGCGTCACCGAAACAATGTGCTCATAGCAGTTACTCATCTCGGTGCCACCGATTGGTTTCTCTCGGTCTCACCGACAGCACACGGGTATATATATGTTCGCGGCCCATACGTTGAAAATTTGTTCAAATGTTACGCTCCCGCACCCCGTTGCTGCCATCGCCATGGTCTCTGGATCATCGCTTTCGTCTCCAGCGCGCCCTCGCCGCCGGATTCCGTCTCCATCAACGGCATTCTTCTCCGCCGTTGCTGCCGTAGAGGATCGCCACCAAGTTAGGGTGAGATTCGACCCCCTCCGTGTTCTAAATTCCGATTCAATGCACGGATGGTTCGCCTAGATCTTTCCATGGATTGAAATTCCTTATCCAATGAAATTCCTAGCGTTAGATTGATTTTAAACTTTGGGGTTAGGGTTTTTCAGAATTTATCTCGAATTGACCGAATTGAAAGGATCGGATTCACCGATTTGGCCTCTGGCCACTGCACTAAGTACACTTCGGTGCCACCGAGATGTACTGATCGGTGAAACCGAAACTAAAGTCTCAGTAGAACCCTAGCACTTCGGAGACACTGCGACACACATCGGTCTGACCGAAACAGTGTGGCCAAGTCTCTGTTACTGCTTTCGGTGCTACCAAGATTATCAAATCGGTGACTCCGAAATACCTTCTGTGAAAACCTAAAATTGAAGTTTGAATTCAAATTTTTCAAAAAATGGCTGCATTTTGTGATACTCATCCACTCTGCCTCATCTAAATCTATTGGCAGGGCCAGTGTCAGCATGTCCGAAGCAAGTGACAGCCAGACCATGTCAGAACAACATGTTGAGCTGAGTGCAGGTTCTAGTCCTGCAGGGAGTTTCTATGAGGGAGAGAGAAGCTCTCTAGATTTGCCAAAGGCAGCCACCAGGGTCAGGAAGAAGAAATCAGATGATGAGGATGAAGATTTTGATGCTGAAGGAGTTACTTCAAAGAGGAAGAAACCAGCTGTTGTTGCCAAGGAGTATGGCACTAAGAAAGATAGAGGAGTCACAAGGAAAATTTCTGCCTCTACAGCTGCAAAGAGAGGCACCTCTTCAGAGAATCCAGAAGGATCTCAACAGGCCCCCATTCAGTCAAAGCCTAAGGCAGCAGGCAAGAAGAGAGAAAGGAAGCAAACAGCTCATGGATCTTCAGGCCAACATCCATGAGAAGAGATGGTGCCACAGATGAGGAAGAGCAAGCAGCAAATCCACCTCCTCCCAAGCAGCAAAAGCTTATGGGAGATGCTATCAAGATAGCTGCCACTTTCAAGGCTAAGCCTACAGCGGCAAAACCTAAGAGGGCCACCAAAGATGTACCTGCTAGTGAGAAGAACAAGGCCCCAGTGCCTGAAAGGGAAGCTGAAGAAGAAGATGAAGCCCAAGTGCTCATGAAGCTAAGGCCCAGATTGCCTGAACATAATGATGCTCATCCAATTGCTGAAAATATGAAGAAGAGGAAAGACAAGGGTCTCAGGACTTGGAGGGAATCTAACCCCTATTCCATCAAAAGGAGGACTGATGTGGACTACAGATTTCACACCAGAGAGCAGCAGGATTTTTATGAGACAGTCTTGCTTGACAAGAAGCCAATTGTAAGTGATATGAAGTGGGTGGACTGGAAGTACATTGATGCCAATGAGGATCACTTCCCCCATGTTCATGAGGACTTCAGATCCATTGATCTTGATGAGTTCATTGGGAAGAAGCTGACAAATTGGAATGATGAGATGATCATGCAATTCTATTCTATAGCTCACTTCTACCCCAATGGTAGAATTGTATGGATGACTGAGGGAGTCAAGTACCAGTCTAGTGTGCTTGAGTGGGCCACATTGCTTGGTGTGCCCGAGGTTGATAAAGATGACATTGATGTGTATGCAAAGCCCAAGATGGATCATAACACTATGGCAAACTTGTATACTGAGATTCCAGAGAAGGACAAGGAGAATCACAAGCTTGGCTCAGTATATTATTTGTTGGTAGGACTTGCTACCTCCAACACTATCATGAGGCATACTTTGATGCCCAAGTCAGGAGATGACAGGATGATTCGTGGTCACTCAATCAACATGCTGCAGCATATTGACCAACATGAGAAGTTCAAAGTCATGGATCTCATTGTGGAAACCATCAAAAGGACAACTGCAGATCAGAAGAGGTCTTGTGGATTTGCCCCTCATATTCAGTTGCTTACCAATTCAAAGGGTGCAAACAAGTCTTTTCTTCTGGATCATGAACATTTGCCACTTAGGCCTGAGTTCGAGGACAACACAGTGATTATGGATGCATCTCATCCTACCTCAGCCAAAGAACAGGCAAGTGCAGAAGCCACCAGGACTTCAGGGCCTAGTGCTCCATCTGCTCCAGTGCTAAAAACAAAGGCCGACCAGATGAACCATCTTCTCCATGCCACTCAGAGGATTGAGAAGAGTTTAGCTGACTTAGCTATGAACCAGAAGAGCCTTGAGAGGATTGTTGAGACTAAGTTTCATGATCTAGACATTAAGGTCACTGAGATACAGACTGTTGTTGAGACATTGAAGTCACAGGTGGATGAAGTCAGGAAGGGCACCAGCAGTGATGATGAGGAACATCAGGGCACATGTCTTCCATCGACTACCCAAATTCAGAGGATGCCCAGATCAGCTGCTGTGCCAGTCGCTTCCAGAGCCACAGTGTCTGCCCTGCCGCTACTTCCACAATCCCACCTTCAGTGCCTCCAGTATCTACACCTCCAGCTCCACAGACTTCAGCAGAGATCTTTGCAGATGCACTTCTCTCCACTCCAACGACATCGACGCACACCGGCGCTGCTAGTCAGAGGACTTCACCACTAGGAGCTACCGGAGATCGAGCCTAGAGCGACGATTAGCTCTATACTCATTTGAACTTTTTGGTACTTGTTGCCAAAGGGGGAGAATTTTTATAGATCATTAGGCTTCGAGAGAGAGCGCTTTGCCTTTTGTTTCGTTTGGTTTCTTGAGATACTTGCTTTTTGAGTTACTTTGTGTTTGATGCTTGTATGAGATACTACGTTATTGTGTGCTTGATCATGCCGTACTTTAATGCTATGCTTGCTTGGATATCCATTTATATGCTCTTGTATGATCATTCACTTGTTTGTTTGGTGATGTGTGCTAATTACTATGCAATCTTATCATTTTGAGCCCTCCACCAAGATGTATGTGACATGGAAGAGTAACCCATGATCCTAATCGATTGTACATTTGCATTCAAACGTAAATTTTAAATAATGCACAAATTTAGGGGGAGCTCTTACTTATCCACACTTCTCAAAGCGATGATGTATTTCATTGATTATATCTTTTGTCGAAGCTTTGATCTATATGTTGTCATCAATTACCAAAAAGGGAGAGATTGAAAGTGCAACTAATCCCCGGGTGGTTTTGGTAATCAATAATAACATATACATCATTGATCAAATTCTCATTGCTAGTAAATTTCAGAAAAGATCAATGATTGGCATGGCAAGGACTAATGGATGTGGACCCCTCAAAATACTAAGGACAAGATTGGCATCCACAAGACTCTTTATTTTCATTTTAGTGATCCAAGATCACATTGAGTCCATAGGAAAAGCCAATACTATTAAAAGGGGATGAGGTATTGTTGATGAGCTTGTTGCTCAAAGTGCTCAGTGATATTCCTCCAAAAACCCTCAATCACTTTCCCACAGCACATCTGTCCAAAACCCTAGTTCATCATTTCGGTCCCACCGATAACATCTACTCCGGACTCACCGAGATGATCACTTCACTGCCACAGCAAAAACCCTAACACTTCGGTGTAACCGAAATGGTTCTCGGTCCCACCAAGACGGCTTGACCAAGTTGCTGTAATGATGTCACTTCACTTCGGAATTTCCGAGATGAAATTTTTGGTCTCACCGAAACCTGGTCTTGCCCTAGCCATTGCACTTCGGTCTCACCGAGATGTTTTGATCGGTCCCACCAAAAAGCCTAACGTTCATGTCTTTTACACTAGTCGGTCTCACCGAGATTTTCATGTCGGTGTCACCGAGTTGGGTCAAAGACTTGTAACGGTTGGATTTTAGGTGAAGGCTATTTATACCCCTCCACCACCCTCTTACCAAGTAAGAGAGCCATCAGAACGTGCCTACATTTCCACCATACATTTTCTGAGAGAGAACCACCTACTCATGTGTTGAGATCAAGATATTCCAATCCAACCATTTAAACCTTGATTTCTAGCCTTTCCCAAGTTGCTTTCCACTCAAATCTTTCTTCCACCAAATCCAAATCTGTGAGGAAGTGTTTGAGTGTTGGGGAGACTATCATTTGAAGCACAAGAGCAAGGAGTTCATCATCAACACACCATTTATTACCTTTTGGAGAGTGGTGTCTCCTAGATTGGTTAGGTGTCACTTGGGAGCCTCCAAGATCATGTGGAGTTGAACCAAGGAGTTTGTAAGGGCAAGGAGATCGCCTACTTCGTGAAGATCTACCCCGAGTGAGGCTAGTCCTTCGTGGATGGAATCCATGGTGGAATAGGCAAGGTTGCTTCTTCGTGGACCCTTCGTGTGTGGAGCCCTCTGTGGACTCGCGCAATCGTTACCCTCTGTGGGTTGAAGCCTCCATCAACATGGACGTACGATAGCACCACCTATTGGAACCATGCCAAAAATCATCGTGTCTTCATTGGGTTTGAAATTTCCAATCCCCTCCTTTACTTACATGTGCAATGTTTTACTTTCCGCTGCTACACTCTTAGAATTGCATGTGTAGGGTGTTACTTGACTTGGTGTACTTGCTAAAATCTGGCCACAATTAAAATTGGGAAAAGGATAGTTTTTATTTGGTCAAGTAGTCTAATCACCCCCCCTCTAGACATACTTTCGATCCTACACCCTCCCTCATATAAAATTGCAATAATGATTACCGATCTTGTTATCAATTGCCTAGGATAATTTCGCAAATCCTACCACCACTTTTCCACACTCGCTATACTAACTTAATTGTACTTTTGTTAAAACAACACCTAACTTTTATTTTCACGTTCTTTATTATCTTGCAAACTTACCCCATTACACCTACAAAATAGTTTATTATTTGTTTCTAGGAAAAGCAAACGTTGGTGTGCGTAGAGTTGTATCGGTGGTCGATAGAACTTGAAGAGAATATAAATTCTACCTTTAGCTCCTCATTGGGTTCAACACTCTTACTTATCGAAAAAGGCTACAAATGATCCCCTATACTTCTGGGTTATCACACCCCAAGTCAGGCCGGACGTCCGGCTTGTCCCCGGTCATCCGGCGCCTGCGTGCGCAGCCATGGGCTGAAGTGCCTTGTAACCTCCCTCTCTTACCCCCACTTCGTCCTAGACTATAAATAGACCATCCCCTTCCTATTGCTATGGTTAGCAAAGTGACAGCTCAGATTAGAGAGAGAGAGAGAGAGAGAGAGAGAGAGAGAGAGAGCTTTGCTCCTCTACCCCTCTCCCATGAAGATCAAGGCCTCCATGTGAGAAGACCCCCTAGTGGGTATCAAGAACCCTTTCTAGGGAAGATCCATCTTGGATTCAAGACCTCATCTCCCCATGGGATTTGGGATGAACCTTATCATGTATCCTTGTTCCCCTTGTTGTTCATGTACCTTTGTGGATCTTGTGCGGATGTGAGTCTAGTGGATGTGTGATTGGACTTGTTCTTGAGTGTTCCTCTTGTGTTTTCTCCCCGTTCTTCCCCGTGTTCTTCGTGGGACCCCCCTTCAATTCGTGAAAGATCACCAACTAGGGTTCCACCCTATATCACACATCCTCGTCTTCTTCTTCTACACCAGCCTCTTCAGCAGTTAACTGAGGTGGTGGCGATGATATCATATGAGGTGAACGATTTTCTTCAACCTCAATCTCTTTATCCATTTGCTCCGAGGAAGCAGCAGAATGGGTTTCTTCATTTTCTGCATGTTTGTCAGCGAACAGAATAATGCATCGATTTGTGACGACTTGAGTGGGAGGCGCTGTGGCCAGTGGTTCAACATAAACTGGCTGAGTTGAAGAACTAGGAGCCGTCTTCAATTTCTTCACTTGCTCAGAGGCAGAGGGGGAATCAGATGATTTCCTTTTCTTCAATGCCTTCTTCTCTGCAGCCTTTGTCTTCTTCACTTGTGATGAAGAAGGAAGAACAGATTTCTTCAAACTTGAAGACTGTGGTGGTGGTGCAGCTGAGGAAGTGGTTGGATCAATTTCTTCAGGCGCAACTATTGCAGTTGCCCTGGCAGCTTCTTTAGGAGGCGGAGCAAATGAGCTTGACTGAGGAACTTGTGGCTGACTAGCAGATTGGCATGAGTTATGATCAGCGACAACCTGATTGGCTTTTGTGATGAATCTATCATTGCTGCTTTTGAAGCGAGCTGATCTCCTGTCAAAGTCATCACTCATTTGTTGTATATCTGCTTGCATTTCAACCAGCTGTTGCGGAGTAAGTTTGAGGATTTTGCGCTTCAGCTCGTGCTCGTTCTTGTACTGAGCCTTCCTCACAAGACGAGCTTGCTCAATCTTGTGCTTCTCATTCAGAATGAATGAGGAAAGAATATGGCTTGGGCCAGGTGAGAGCTCTAAGTCGTCAAGTGGAGTATCTGGATCCTTTGCCAGGTATCGATGAAATCCAGGATCTTCTTCGGATCTGAAAGTGCAGGTTATCTCCCAGGGGGGTGAATGGGAGGTTTTTACAAATTCGCCAAAGTCGGAAGAGTTTGATGAATAACAGAGTGACGAAATAGAAACAGAAGAGAAACTAAATCATCACAGTGAAGCAAAACAGGCACACATGATAGATGCAGATGAAGAACATGCAATCATACATACAATCAAAAGTAAACATGATGAACTGAAGGAATGAAAAACATCAAGATGCAAGTCTTCAGTTCAAAGTCTTCAGAATGCAGGACACAAATTCTTCAAATTCAGAAGTACTGAAAGTAAAGGGTTGAGGAATTTGAAACCAGGATGGCTCAGTGATGACACGGTGATTTGTTTGACTAGTTCCAGTTGCTGCATCAACTGTACATCTGGTTAGGGAGGCTGAGATTGAACCTAGAAGACACCAAGTCTTCACCATATTCCACTTGATCTAAGGTCACTTAGACCCCGCCCAATCACTCGTGGTAAGTCTTCAAGGTAGACTTCCAAAACATTCACAGGCTCGTTCAGTGGCACTCTACAATTTCTTCTTGGGTGCTCATAACTTGACACCTAACCGTCTGGAAGAATGATAGTCTTCAAAGGTAACAGGGGTCAGATCACACAGGACAATCTCTTCAGTGATGCTCAATCACTTTGGCCCTGGGTTGGGTTTTTCCTCACTTGAGTTTTCTCAAGTTCGTCAGAGGATGGGTTGCTCTCAAATGACACTTGTCAATCTCTCTCTTGGAGCAGCCAACCAACAAATGGTTGTGGGGGCAGGGTGGCTATTTATAGCCAGGGGCAACCCAACATGGAATGTCATAAATGCCATTCGAACATGATCGTAGTCAGGATAAGGATCCACTCGACAACTGGCACTAGCACAGCAATGGTCAGAAATTTGAACTCTTAATTTCGTTGGGGCACTCAATTTCTTCACGATAGGAAAGTCGCACTAGAGAAATCCTAACTCTTCAGTCAGACCAATTTCATCAATGACCAGAAGAACTCTGTCTTTGTCGCTGAAGAATTCGACTGCACTGCAAGAGATTTCCAAAGTCTTCACTCGAAGAAATTGGTATGTTCTTGGGTTTGAGCATCACTTTGGAAATATGCTTATGTATCACCTAGACCCTCTTTAATAGTACGGTGTTTCCTATGATGCAAATAAAGAAGAAAGAAACTACGAAAACAAAGTCTTCAAGCTTCCAATTCTTCACATCAATTTCTTCAAAGGACACACCAAATTCTTCACTGAAGAAATACATTTTTAGGGGTCGTCTTCCGTCGGTTAAACCAAATCTTCAGGGACTATATCTGTTGTGTATACTCACAAACACATTAGTCCCTTAACCCATTTGTCTTCAATACTCCAAAACCACTAGGGGGCACTAGATGCACTTACAATCTCCCCCTTTTTTGTGATTGTTGACAAATTGGTTAAGTTTTCAACGGGGATAAATAATAGAAAGTGTAGGTACGGAGTATGAAGATTTTGATTACATGATATTGAGGAACTCCCCCTGAAGATGTGCATATTGATGAATTTGCTTTGGATTGCAAATGCACATGGCAGGTTGAAATTGTGGAGATCTTCCCTGCTACTTGTGATAGGCGCTGGGATTTCCCCGAAGAGGAAGGGTGATGTAGTATAGTAGCAGATAGTATTTCCCTCAATTGAGAACCAAGGTTATCAAACCAGTAGGAGACACCATGCAAACAAATGTAAGCAGTACCCGCACACACACACACACACACACACACACACACACACAACAAATACTTGCACCCAACGCGGGCAAGAGGGTTGTCAATCCCCTTGTACTCGTTAATTGCAAGGATTAATTCCGATAGTGATAGATAGATAAAATAAAAAGGGAAATAAAAGTAAATAAATTGCAGCAAGTATTTTTAGGGTTTTAGTAAATATAAAGTGAATGGATCGGGGGCCATAGCATTCACTAGTGGCATCTCTCTCATGAGCATAACAACGGTGGGTAAACAAATTATTGTTGGGCAATTGATAGAATAGCACATAGTTATGATGATTCTTCATGGCATGATCAATATATAGGTATTATGTCCGAGACAAGTAGACCGACATCCATCTGCATCTACTACTATTACTCCACCCCAAGACCGCTATCCAGCATGCATCTCAAAGTATTAAGTTCATAACAAACAGAGTAATGCTTGAAGCATGATGACATAATGTAGACAAAGTAAGACCAAATAATATGTTCGAACCCTGTCATTTTACCCTTAGTAGCAACAATACAAATACGTGCCTTGCAACTCCTCCTGTCACAGAGTAAGGACACCGCAAGATTGAACCTACTACCAAGCACCTCTCCCACTGAAGATAAATCAATCTAATTGGCCAAAAGAGATAGATAGATCAGAAAGAAATACAAGGCTATAAAATCACACATAGATAAATCTCAGAAAAGACTCAAATACTTTCAATAAATAATCTGATCATAAACCCACAATTCATCGGATCCCAACAAACACACCGCAAAAGTTTACATCAGATTGATCTCAGATGGGATCATTGTATTGAAGATCAAAAGAGAGAGAGAGAGCTATCTAGCTACTACTATGGACCCGTAGATCCTGTGGGAACTACTTAATCCATTTTTATTTGAGTTTTGCAGTTAGCTTACGATGAAGATGGCCTCCGTGATGGATTCCCCCTCTTCACGTAGTAACCACCATCGTTAAGTTGAGCTACTCATGGAGTAAGCACCATCGTTATAATCGAAAAGGCGCAGGCCTCCTGCTTGGGGCCTCTCTTCTATTGCTGCAAGATGCTGGTAGTCTTCGTTAAGTTGAGTTTCTCCCCCTTATTCTGGCATTTCTGCAGTTTAGTCCACAGATATTACCCCATTCCTTTGATACCAATGCATATCTAGTATAGATCTGATGTAAGTCTTGCGAGTACTTTGGATGAGTACTCACCGTTGCTTTGCTACTCTTTTCATTTGACCCTGGTTGCAGTAACAGCTGGTAGCACCACGGATGCAGGTTACCCCGATGGTGCTTACTACGTGGAGACCGACATCGACGAGTAGTTCCGGAGGTCCCAGGCAGGAGGTCTACGCCTTTTTGGTCATAGTGTCGCTGTTATGCTCAGCCTTCTTAAGGAAAAACTTGTTTAACTTCATTTGTGCCCAGACTTATGTTGTTTGTTGACTGATGTATTATGGGTCCTCATGGCCCTGGCTTGTAATATAAAGATTTATATTTAAATTTGTGTCGCAGAGTTGTGTTGTGATATTGACGTGAGTCACCGTTCGGGATCGTGTGTGATGCGTGTTTGGTTATTGCACGATTATAAATGGGGGTGTCACAACAAAAATCAAAAGAAATGATACAAACACAATCATTACAGTAGAAATAATCATGTTGACTCAACAAAAATAAAATAAACCAAAAAGATAACTATTGGATTGCCTCCCAACAAGCGCTATTGTTTAATGCCCCTAGCTAGACATAATGCATAGTTTCAAGTATTATCATCCTTCAAAGTAATGCCATAGGTGGCTCTCATAATAGATTCATATGGAGGTTTAATTCTCTTTCTTGGGAAGTGTTCCATCCCTTTCTTTAATGGGGATTGGAACCGTATATTAGCTTCTATCATATCAATAATTGTACCTATGGTTCTTAAAAATGGCCTATCAAGTATTATAGGACAAGACATATTACATTCTATATCAAGAACAATGAAATCCACGGATACATAATTTCTATTAGCAAGTACGAGAACATCATCAATTCTTCCCAATGGTTTTTTAATTGTAGAATCCACTAAATGCAAGTTGAGGGAACATTCATCCATATTAGTTAGACCTAGAACATCACATAAAGATTTTGATATAGTAGAAACACTAGCCCCTTGGTCACACAAGGCATTACATTCATAATCTTTAATTTTAACTTTAATTGTAGGTTCCCATTCATCATGTAATTTCCTTGGTATAGACACTTCTAATTCAAGTTTCTCTTCATGAGCTTTAATAAGAGCTTCTACGATGTGTTTAGTAAAAGCTTTGTTCTATTCATAAGCATTAGGTGAATTTATCATGGATTGCAACAAGGAAATGCATTCAATTAAAGAGCAGCTATCAAAATTAAATTCCTTGTAATCCAAAGTAGTGGGCACATCACTATCTAATGTTTTAACCTCTTCAAACCCACTTTTGTTATTTTTAGTGTTATGATCATCACCCTTTGAATAATTGGGACTCCTCTTAATTAAAGTTGACTCATCTCTAGTCCCTTTATCATCAAGTTTAATATTGGTAAATAAAGATTCAATAGATGACACATCAATCATTTCAATATCTTCATCATTATTATTGTCAAGCAAGTGTGATTCTGGTTTGGCATCCATCCTATTGACTAGCGTAGTTTGCTTACAGATATTTTCCCTATCATATTTTCAGTTTGAACAAGTTGTAGTTGAAGGTTAACCACTTCTCTATTAATATCATCAAGTTGCTTACTAATCATTTTGAGTATAGTGGAATGTTCCTTAACCTCTTTAGCAAAAATCTCATTTTGTTCATATTGAGAATGCATAAAATTCTTAGTAGTCTTTTCAATCTCAAGCAACCTTTTATCATAAGAATTATCATGAGAGGTGTTATTATTAGAGGGATTACCGGGATACGGTCTAGGATTGTTGAAATTCCCTCTATAAGCATTGTTGTTTAAATTATTTCTTGAAATAAAATTCATGTCGACGGCATCATTATTTTGCTCAATTAAAGTAGACAATGGAATATCATTTGGATCAACTTGAGCATGTTTACTAGTAAGCATAGTCATAATATCATCCATTTTCTCACTCAAAGTAGAGACCTCTTCAACAGAATGTACCTTCTTACCAGTTGGAGCTCGTTCGGGGTGCCATTAGGAGTAGTTTGTTGTCAAGGAGCTTTGTGGCCTCTCCAAGTGTTATTCCCATAAATGTTCCACCTGCAGCTGAGTCTAGAGGTTTCTCGAAACAAAGTTCAGTCTCGCATCAATTTTTTGTACTATCATCCATAAGCTTAATCCATGCGTGGGACAATTTTTAGTCATTAATTTCATTCTCTCCCAAGACTGTGCAAAATGTTCTTGCTCATGTTGTTTAAAATTCATAATTTGATTTCTAAGAGATATTATCTTAGCGGGAGGAAAATATTTAGCAATAAAAGCATCCTTACATTTATCCCAAGAATCAATACTATTGCATGGTAAGGATGAAAACCATGTCTTAGCTCGATCTCTTAGTGAGAAAGGAAATAATTTCAACTTCACAATATCATTATCCACATCTGATCTTCATGGGGATGATGTGGGCTGCCATCCCGTCGACGATGCGGAACGAGACGCATCCCGAGCGCTGGTTCGCCGCGGACATCCGCAAGCTGTAGAAGGTGCGGAAGAGCGCCACCGAGGGCATCACGCCCAGGAAACCCTCACAGAGGTAGGCGAAGATGGCGAGGAGGAGGACGGAGTTGGGTTGAAGGTGGAGAGCATGGATCTGGTAGTGTGCGAGGATGGCGCAGAAGAAGTCGGAGAAGGGAGGTACCAGGCCAGCGAAGATGGTGTGGAGGAAGAAGGGGAAGGTCATCGCCTCCAGTTCGCGAGCCACGCGCGAGGCCGGCCAGATCTTCGTGGCCTTCCACTTGTTGTGGTCGCAGGCGGTCATGGGGCGCACCTTGTCCAGCCCCTCCTCGTTGAGGATGTTGGACCTCAACAGGGCTGGCTCCAAATCCACCGCAGCCGCAGCCGCCGCCTTGCCCTTCTTGCCGACGGGAGCCATGGATGCAAGAAAAGCTTGGGAGTGAGAGAAGGATCGCAAGGAGCAGGGTGCAAGGAGGCGAATGGAGCAGAGGAAGGCAATGATGGTGCCGCGCCCCGCGCAGATCAGTTTTATGGCAGGGCGAGCAGTTACCGAGGCGTCGTGGGGGGAGTGGGGGCGCCCACGTCCCATCGTGCCACCATGCGTCCCTACCTGGTCCTGACAGTCTACTTAGGCCCCGCGCCGTTTCGTTCCCAACAGGCGGAAACGTGTGCGTCGCGGGCCTGGGGGCTACTGTCGGCCCAGTGGAAACCAGGGTACCACGGGCCGTCTGCCTGCGGCCTAGGAAGCGACACCTAGTGAAGAGCTCAAGAGGCAGCCCAGCCGTGGGCGCCGCGAAGCCAGATGCCTCGCGAGGCTCCAGCCTCACGAAGACCCTCTCCACGAGGGGATGCGCTACCGAAGACAACCTTCCGCGGCAGGCAGCCTCGCAAGGCCCCCTCGCGAGGTGGTTTCCTGCGAGGCCCTCCGTGTGGGGGAGCCACGTGACACTGGTCGCGTGGCTATGTGCCCACCACGTGGGTGACGCGCCTGCACAAGATGACAGCGACAGGGGCTGTGCCAGCAGGCGCGGTCGGGGGCAGTTTCCTTTTTGGTGATAAAGGAGCAGCTGCGGCTGCCTCCCCCAAAGCAAGTCCCAAAGCTTGCCACTTTTTTGCAAGAAGACCACAATGATGAGGCGTGCTAGGGCAGATGTCATCGGCGAGCCCACCAGCGCGTCATGGACGGCTTCTTTGTAGACGAAGACTACTTTTGTCAAGATAGGACTGAGCGCCTGTCCCCCTTTGAACTGCCGTTGTGTGGCAACATTTCCCGCCAATATTTTCGGGGGAACAGGACCAGGGCAGCTATATAAGGGGCAGTGTTGCTACCTTAGGAGGGGGACGATTCCACCTTCCTCTACCTTGTAACTCTAGAGCACTATACTCACAGCAATCCCACCAAGTAGGAGTAGGGTTTTACATCGCACGGTGGCCCGAACCTGGGTAATTCCTCGTGTCCCCGCCGAGCCCTGTGTGTGTGTGTGTGCTCCCGTCGTGCTCCGCTCGCCGTAACCATGCCACGGTCACCGTCTAGTCGTTAGATAGCGAGCAGGCCCCCAGTGTTCGAACCAGGGTTCCCGGAGCCCCTCTTCCGACAGAGCTATACTTTGACTAGTAGGGAAATAGTAGTAGTACAGTATAAGTTTGACGTCGGATTTGGGTTAAAAAAATATTGTACGTTATATGCCATGGCAAAGAAACATTCTTGGAAAGTGTATTCAAATGCAAATCCAACAATATAATTTTTGACGACATGCATTAAAATTTTGCAAATGAAATACGAGGTCAAACTTTGACCATAATATGATGTGAACTAATAAACCCGCACGGAGGTAGTAGTAATTTATTAGAAGCCCAGTGGGCCCGGATGTTGGTTGGCCCACACATCGGCTGAACAAATTAGGATGGCTGTGAGTCGCAGAAACCGGTTCCGATGATCAAAGAGGATCCAGGAAGCGGTAGATCGTGTACTTACCAGTAGTACAGTACAAATGTTACGACCGAGGGGTATGAAGCACTGCAGCCTGGTGATTTGATAAGACAAGTAGCCTAGTTATTACTACCTCCGTCCTGGTTTATTGGTCCCTAAGTATATTGTGCCAAATTTTGACCATGAATTTAATTAACAAAATGTTAATGCATGTCACAAAATATAGTATCATTCGAAAGTATGTTCAAATACAAATCCAACGATATAATTTTTAATCACATGCATTAACATTTTGTCAGTTAAATCTATGGTCAAATTTTGGCACAAAATACGAAGAGTACCAATAAACCAAGGCGGAGGTAGTATACAATAAAAATAATGTAAGCAGCAAGTGAAACGGGTGCAGCGGTTTGGGTCGAACACTCAAATATACTATAGTAATTTGGTTATTTATAATTCCAAACACCACGTAGACACGTTCGCTGACCAGAAACACGTACGTAGTTCCATTTTACAACTTTTAGTATCAATGTTAGTGGTCAACCGGTGCAAGTTTTAGCCCCCGGTGTTTTAACCTTGTTTTTTTTGTAATAATATCTGGCGAACGTTCGCCACGAGCCCAATCCTGGCAAACGCCCACATAACCGCCAGATTTCCATCCGACGGTGCCATTTTTTTAAGCCCATGGTATTTTATAAAACTGCCACCCTTGCACATGTAACTGTGACGCAGGCGTTTGCAACTACCATGTCTCCCAGCGAATGTTTGCTGGGGATTGGCATTAGCACCGATGGTGGTTCGTAGTGGTTCCACGCTCGGGCATTGAAGTTTGTACTAGTTACTCTACTACTCCGGTAGAGCAGAGTCCTACTCCACTATAGTAGGTAGTACTGTAGTTTTTATACTGTACTATAATCAGTCAAGTTGTCTGGCATCGATATGACCCTACGCTGCTGGGATGTGTCTCGTAAGTCAAGCGGCGTGCTGCTGTTACATTGTCATCATCACATGTCCACTTCCCGCAGCACATATTCGCTTCTCCATCCTCGCCCGCACATAATCGCCCAATCTTCCATCCCCGCTAGGTGCCTCCCCCCTCTTCCGAAACCCAAGCACTAACAATGGCAGAACCGAGCAGCGTCCGCAGAAAGAGTGACTGGAATGCGCTCCCCACAAAGCTAATCAAACTCATTGTTTCGCATGTGGACAATCTCAGCACCATGCCGCTCGCCGCGTGCTCATCGGGGCTGTACCGTTGACTCAAAGCCCTCAGGATGGAGCTTTCTAAGCCAGCTCCCTGCTTGCTGATGCTGCCTGATCTTCAGAAACGGCGTGTCACGCAGCATAAGGATCGGAGGGTGGTGAGCATCAACCCCCTTGACTACGATCCGATCCCCGTCACCCTCAACTACATTAACGATATGTACTGGGTCGGCATGAAGACGTCTTGGATGGTGCTCGTCGACGGACGCGGCAAGTGGATGCTCGTGGAGGTCTACACCCAGCAATTGATCCCTCTTCCTTCGATTAACACTACACTGCGTTGGCACCACGGCCCAGAATACTCGGAATCTTATAGTAGCCAACATGAGACCAAGTTTGATTTGCTCAAGGTTGTAATCTGCCAAGTGCCCACAAGATCTGTGAAATATAAAGACTTCAGGCTAATTGCGTTCTTCAACCACGGTCTCGCCTATCTGATAGGTCACTTCGATAAGTGGATAAATCTCTGCGTCCATTGCAGGATCATACATCCTCCATGGCTCTCTGATGCCATTGAACACAAGCGCTTCATTTACGCTGTGGACTCCTTCTATGGCTGGACATATTGCTGGCCTACTCCAGTCATCGCTACAAATGGCTATTATAGCAGTATGTTACTTTCCTATGATATCATGATGGCTTGCTTCCTATTATCAGAGTATAGTTTGAGAAGAGTTAGAATCATGACATTGTTGTTAGAAATTAACACCACGTTGTCAAATACAGCCTCCGTTCAGTAACGTAGGACGTTTTGATAGTTTAAATTAAACTGCCAAAACGTCCCACATTGGTGATCAGATGTAGTAGAATTTTGGTGAAATCAAATCATCCTTCCCATGCTTATATTACTGTCAACATTTACTGAAAAAATATTCACGAAGTAGGCGATCTCCTTGCCCTTACAAACTCCTTGGTTCAACTCCACATCATGTCGGAGGCTCCCAAGTGACACCTAACCAATCTAGGAGACACCGCTCTCCAAAAGGTAATAGACGGTGTGTTGTTGATGAACTCCTTGCTCTTGTGCTTCAAATGATAGTCTCCCCAACACTCAAACAACTCCTCACAGATTTGGCTATGGTGGAAGAAGGATTTGAGTGGAAAGCAACTTGGGAAAGGCTAGAAATCAAGGTTCAAATGGTTGGATTGGAATGTCTTGATCTCAACACATGAGTAGGTGGTTCTCTCTCAGAAAATGTATGGTGCAAGTGTAGGAACGTTCTGATGGCTCTCTCTTTTGAGAAGGAAGTGGTGGAGGGGTATATATAGCCTCCACACAAGATCCAACCGTTACACACTTTTGACCCAACTCTATGGCACCGATTCACAAATCTCGGTGGCACCAAACAGTGTAAAAGATATGAACGTTAGGAATCTCGGTCGGACCGACTGGAACAACTCAGATGGACCAAAGTGCAATGGTTAGGGCAAACCTCGTCTCGGTGGCACCGATTGCATCAACTCGGATGGACCGAAGTGAAGCAATAAGGCAACAGAGAGTTGGCAAGCCATCTCGGTGAGACCGATTTGCAAAACTCGGTGGGACCGAAGTAAGTGCAAATGATTACAGAGAGTTGGCAAGGCCATCTCGGTGGGACCGGGATCCATATCGGTGGATCCGATTTGTTAGGGTTTTGGCAGTGACTAAGTCCAGATGAACTCGGTGGCTCCGGATAGGAAATTTCGGTGGGGCCGAGTTGGAATGTAGGTTTTGGACATATTTGGATGGAGAAAGTGGTTGAGGGTTTAGGGATACTGTCACTAAACACTTGAGCAAAAAGTCCATTAAGCAACACCTCATCCCCTTTTAATAGTATTGGCTTTCCTATGGACTCAATGTGATCTTGGATCACTAAACCAAAAATGTAGAGTCTTGAGCTTTTGCCAATCCATGTCCTTAGCATTTTGAGGGGTCCACATCTCTAGTCCTTGCCATGCCAATCATTGAACATCCTGAAATCTTTAACTTGAATGGATATTAGTTCAATGAGATATATGTTGTTATGAATTACCAAAATCACCAAGGGAGCAAATGTGCTTTCACATAGCATACCATGCGCCTCTCCATGCACCATACCCGGATATGTGCCGCCACGCTCTGCAGCCCAAAGTAGGAGAGAGGGTCGCAAGTATCTGACTTCGACATGCTGGCTGGAATTTCCCCCGTCAGGTATCCATCTGGTTCAAGCCTTCAGCCAATCTCCACAGCTTAATAAATAGTAACGTCTAACTGAGCCAGTTAGTTAGATGCGTACACTTGGTGTAGTAGGATCTTTATTTAGTTTGATGCATACACTTGGTTTTTTTGGTACCCCTTCTGTAATGTTGGCTGATGTTTGGTTGGAAGAGAGAGCTGCGTCTTTACTCTTCTGGCCTGCTTACTGCTTCTGTTGCACCCCCACCCCTGGTGGTATCTTCAATCCCAAGGCTCCTTTAGGATTATGTAGGGCTCTAGTTTGCTGTGAACCTCTAGTGGTTTCTATTAACGGAAAATTAGCGGCAAACCCTTTACTAAAACAATATACAAAAAACTGAGCAATGGATGCTGCTGGTGTTTTCAATGTACAATCAGTAATATATTTTGTCTGTTGGTTGAATAAATAGTGGTGTTAGAATGATAAACACAATGTTTTGGAAGTCGTTGCATGCTCCGATCCTTTAGTGCCCCGTACATAGCACATACTATTTTTCCTAGGGAACAAATCTTTCACTTGTCGAGGACATGCAGCCCACTGATTTAGGCCCAATAGAAGAGCCCATAATTAAATGGGAGGGAGGCTCTCACATGAATCTGGCCCAACTACATGCTCATGCTCCCCTAAATAAATAAATAAATAAAGCTAAATGCTCATGCACAGGTTGTTTAAATTTATGATTTGAAAAGTATGATTTTAACAGGAGGATATTATTTTCCTATGAGAGTATCTTTACATTCAGTCGATATTATTCTTAGGCAAAGATAGCGACCAGTCTTTTTTCTCCCACCCTTTTCTTCCTGCAACCAGCGGACTGTTATCTGGTACCCACCAGGCTAAAGCCGATGCAAATCGTAGTCAACGTGGTCAACATCTAACAATTATTAGTGGCAAGTTGTAATAAATATCACAATTTTTTTCCGTTGCATTTGTATGTTTTATGGATTGTGCTGCCCAGGTCTCCCGTTCGAATCCCAAGTACCACAAGTTTTTTGACAAGCCGGGGTTTTTATGATAAAAGTTCCAGCCCAACATTATTTTTCGATAAGAATGCCCAGCCCAGCCCAACACATGTGGCGACACCACTTTATCCCAAGGCTTCTGAATGTGCTCAGCTTCTGATGCCTGCAAGCCAAACAGGGTAGTGTAGCACTTTCGCAGAAGTATCCCAATGAGTAATTGTCCCAACAAAGAGCGAGAGTATTTATAGTGATGCTTCTGTCACACACAAGGTGTCACAGTTCTTGTGTGAAGTAACTGCTGGTGCTTCTGCAAATGTTGTTACTATCCTGGATCACGGATAAACCAGTTCGACAAATATAGAGAGAGTTGAAAGTAAAAGCTATGAAAATTATTAGAAGCAAATAACATGAGTAAGGCAATAGGTTGTGTTTCCTACAATGAAGAGATTAGGCGCGGAGAGATTTCAGTTCATGGTAAGAATGTATCAAGTGTGTCAGTGCGACGGTAATACCAGTTACCTTGTATTGTACTCATAGCATTTGATATATGTGTTCTATAGGCGGATCACCCTAATGTTATGAAACTCCTCCACGCGGGATTATATTTCATTCTATGGTCTGATGTCTACTACGAAACTTTATTCTTGTAGACTCGTGTTGGGCCTCCAAGCGCAGAGTTTTGTAGGACAGTAGAAAATTTCCCTCAAGTGGATGACCTAAGGTTTATCAATCCGTGGGAGGCGTAGGATGAAGATGGTCTCTCTCAAACAATCCTGCAACCAAATACAAGAAATCTCTTGTGTCCCCAACACACCCAATACAATGGTAAATTGTATAGGTGCACTAGTTTGGCGAAGAGATGGTGATACAAGTGTAGTATGGATAGTAGATATAGGTTTTTATAATCTGAAAATAAAAAAACGGCAAGGTAGCAAGTAACAAAAGTGAGCACAAACGGTATTGCAATGCTTAGAAACAAGGCCTAGGGTTCATACTTTCACTAGTGCAATCTCTCAACAATGCTAACATAATTGGATCATATAACAGTCCCTCAACATGCGATAAAGAATCACTCCAAAGTTCCTATTAGCGGAGAACATAAGATAGAAATTGTTGTAGGGTACGAAACCACCTCAAAGCTATCCTTTCCGATCAATCTATTGAGCTATTCCTATAAGTGTCACAAACAGCCCTAGAGTTCATACTAGAATAACACCATATGATAAACATCAACCAACTCTAATGTCACCTAGATACTCCAATGTCACCACAAGTATCCGTGAGTTGATTATTCGATATGCATCAAAACAACTTCAGATTCATAATATTCAATCCACACAAAGAACTTCAAAGAGTGCCCCAAAGTTTCTTATCGGAGAAAAGATAATGAAAACATGTAACCAACCCTTATGCCTAGATCACCCCAAGGTCACGGGAATCCGCGAGTTGATCACCAAAACATACATCAAGTGAACCAATAGAATACCCCATTGTCACCACGGGTATCCACATGCAAGACATACATCAAGTGTTCTCAAATCCATAAAAGTATTCAATCCGATAATAGTGAAACCTCAAAGGTAAAAACTCAATTCATCACAACGAGATAGAGGGGGGAAAACACCATATGACCCAACTATATTAACAAAGCTCGTGGTACATCAAGATCGTGCCAAATCAAGAACACGAGAGAGAGAGAGAGAGATATAAAACACATAGCTACTGGTACAAACCCTCAGCCCCGAGGGTGAACTACTCCCTCCTCGTCATGGAGACCGCCGGGATGATGAAGATGGCCTCCGATAATGATTCCCCCCTCCGACAGGGTGCCGGAAAAGGGCTGTAGATGAGATCGTGGAGGTACAGAGGCTTGCGGCAGCGTAAAAACTCATCTAGGTTAACTTTCGGGGGTTTCAGAATATATAGGATTTTTCAGCATTGGAATCACGCAAAGAGGTGCCACAGGGGGCCCACGAGGCACCAGGGCACGCCTGGGGGGTGGCGCGCCCTGGTGGCTTGTGGGGCTCCTGTAGCTCTTCTGGTGCTCCTCCGAAGCTTCGTGGGTCTGTTTCCATCCAGAAAAATCATCAAAAAGTTTCGCTGCATTTGGACTTCATTTGATATGAATTTTCTGGAAAACCAAAAACAAGTAGAAAACAGCAACTGGCACTGGGCACTAGGTCAATATGTTAGTCCATAAAAATCATATAAAATCCATATAAAAGTGCACCAAAATCATATAAAACTATAATAAACATGGCATGAATACTTCATAAAATATAGATATGTTGGAGACGTATCAGCATCCCCATGTTTAATTCCTGCTCGTCCTCGAGTAGGTAAATGATAAAAGAAATAATCTATGAAGTGTGAATGCTAGCATAGTGCATCAATACATATCATAATCAGTAGCTCATCTCATAAAACTTCTCATGATCAAGTAGTAAGCTATTCACATGTTTAAAGTATAGGCCATAAACTTTCTTGAAAACTAACAAACTATGTTCTCAGTCATCAAACAATTGCAATTCATCTTATTTTCAGGAAGGGTCTATGTAAGAGCTTTCTAGCAAATTCCACATACTCAACTATCATTTAGTCTTCCATGATTGCTGACACTCAAAGCATATTTTTAGAACAAACCGTTTCAGTCAAACACATAGGAAGATAGGGGCTTAATGTTTTGCCTCCCAACTTATTTATCTCATGGATAATGTCAACAATAATAACTCATGATCACCTATATTCAACTGGATATATGTGCCTGGATCATTCCCTACCACATGATGCTTGCCAACTAGAGAATAATTGAGGTTGAAACGAGAAGAAATAATATTGACTCTTGCATAAAAGTAAATACATAAAAGTAAATGCATAAAACTAAAAGATAGGCCCTTCGCAGAGGGAAGCAGAGGTTGTCATGCACTTTTTATTTTTGGATGTCAAGCCCTTAATGCAAAGGAACATCACGTTATATTGTCCCTTGTGATAGCAACCTTTATTATGCAGTCTGTCGCTTTTATTTCTTTACCATCACAAGTTCGTACAACACTTATTTTCCCTTGCAATAAAAGATCATACATATTTTAGGAGCAATTTTTATTGCTTTTTGCACCGATGACAACTTACTTGAAGGATCTTATTCAATCCACAGGTAGATATGGTGGACACTCATGGCAAGAAACTGGGTTTCAGGGTTTTTGGATGCACAAGTAGTATCTCAACTTAGTACCAATTTTTGGCTAGCAAAAGATCCTAAGCAAGCACCACATGTTAGAGGATCCATGACAATAACTTCTATGTGAATATAAACAAACATAACTCATTACGTTGTCTTCCTTGTCCAACGTCAACTGCTTGATCAAGCTTTAAAATAATTAATGGGGGCTCACAATCATAGAAGATGTCCAAGATAGTATATTTATATGTGTAATTTCTCTTCCTTCAAAATTATTTCATGAATTGTTCAAATGACCAATGCTATGTTTGTTAACTTTCAATAAATTTTACCACTTATACTTCTTGTATGTGAAGTCACTACTCCCCATGGGACAAGCATATGAAGCATATAAATTTCAACTTTATGATATTCCATTCATTTCAACAATTTACTCATAGGATATAAGTGAATAACAAGAGTAAATGACAAACTACTCCAAAAAGATATAAGTGAAGACCAAATGAGTAGTTAAGTAAATAGGTAGCTATGTGAGGACTCTCTCTCATTTAATTTTTTTTTATCTTAAGTATTTTATTCAAACAGCAAAGAAAAAAAAATGAAATTCCAAGAATAGCACAACTCATGTGAAGAAGCAAAAACTTAGGCTCAACCAAGACTAACCGATAATTGTTGATGAAGAAAGGTGGGATGCCTACCGGGGCATCCCCAAGCTTAGATGCTTGAGACTTCTTGAAATATTATATTGGGATTCCTTGGGCATCCCCAAGCTTGAGATTTTGTGTCTCCTTAATTCCTCTCATATCACGGTTTCCCTAAATCTTAAATACTTCATCCACACAAAACTCAACTAGAACTCATGAGATAAGTTAGTATGATAAAAATAAATCATCCACTTAGGTACTGTCAAGACAGGATTCATAATTGTTCTCACATAATGCCTACTGTATTCTATCATTTACACAATTTATATTACTCAATATAAGCTATGGAAACACTAAAACAAGCAAACTATGCATCGAAAACAGAATCTGTCAAAAAACAGAACAGCGTGTAGTAAGCAATTTAAAAAACATACTTCTGTACCTCCAAAAATTCTGAAAAATGAGGACAACGTAAACAATTTGTAACCCAATACTGTGTAAAAATTTCAGAATTTTTTCACGCTCCAGTACAGAATAGAAATTCCAGTACTGGACGCAAAAGTTTCTGTTTTTGCACAGAATCAAATCAACAAGCATCCACACTATCCCAAAGGCTTTACTTGGCACATTATTGAAAGAAAACATATAAAACATGATTACTACAGTAGCTTAATCATGTGGACACACAAAAATAGTAGGTATAAATATTGGGTTGTCTCCCAACAAGCGCTTTTCTTTAAAGCCTTTTAGCTAGGCATGATGATTTCAATGATGCTCGCATAAAAGCAAAGAATTGAAACATAACGGGAGCATCATGAATCATATGTTCCTCTCTCATAATAATTTTCAATAGCATCAGGAATTGATTCATCAATATAGCTATCACGTAAAGCATTCCTTTCATGATCCACAAGCATAGAATTTTTATTACTCTCCACATAAGCAAATTTCTTCTCATCAAACATAGCATCCCCAAGCTTGTGACTTTGCATATCATAAGCATAATTACTTTCATCATTAATAGTATGAATGGAACCAGTAGTATAATAATTATCATCATAATTTTCTAAGTTGGTGCCAAAAAGATTCTCAAGATTATAAGAAGTATCATTATCTCCCCAATCATAATTATCACAACAAGTAATAGGTATAATAAAATCATTATCAAGTGTATCATCTTCCACAAGTATTTTTGATTCATTCTCATGAGGCACAACAATAATAGGAGCAACATTATTTGGGAGAGATACCTTTTTACCTCTACTTTTCCTTCTTTTCTTTTTCTTTACCACATTATGTGTGGGTTTATTTAATTCTTTCGTGCTTCTTATTGAAGAGATTGGTTGGACAGGAAACTCCTCCTCGTTACCTGTTTCATCATGAGAGAAAATAGGAGGGAAAGGGGGAATCTTTACCCTTCCATTAGTATTTATTTTATATTCTATTTGTTTTCCCGTTTTTCTATAGTTGGCAATATAAGCATTCTCATTGCAATTTACCACACAAAACGTATAGATTTCCTTTAGATTAGTTTCAATGTCATCCGTGAGAATGAATACTTCGAACCAACTATTTTTATGTGACAATTCCTCACACCCCAAAAATAGAATAAGCTCATTATAAAGTTCAAGGGTGGTCAAGTTATTGCAATATTTGGCCATGATTTGATCGTGCAAAAGTATGCATTGAAAATTAAGATGACCAACCTTATTACAAAGTTCACAAGTAATGGGATAAAGAGAGCATAATTTCGTAGCAAATTTATCTATCACTTTGAGCAAAAAATTGGTTCTATCATATTTATGCTTCTTGCAAAATCTATCATCCCTATAAGGCATGTCTTCACAAACTTTATGCACTCCACAAAAATTGACATGCTTATAAGAAACATTTTTATCAGAACTAGTGGAATCATCTTTAGTATTTTGGATATTCATAGAATTCATACTAACAACATTGCAATCATGCTCATCATTCATGGATTTTTTGCCAAACATTTTATTGAATTCTTCTTCTATCAATTGAGCACAATTTTCTGATCCATCATTTTCAAGAAAGACATTATAAAGACGAATAATATGAGGCAAGCTCAATTCCATTTTTTGTGTAGTTTTCTTTTATAAACCAAACTAGTGATAAAACAAGAAAATAAAATATTCGATTGCAAGATCTAAAGATATACCTTCAAGCACTCACCTCCCCGGCAACGGCGCCAGAAAAGAGCTTCATGTCTACTACACAACTTTATTCTTGTAGACTCGTGTTGGGCCTCCAAGCGCAGAGTTTTGTAGGACAGTAGCAAATTTCCCTCAAGTGGATGACCTAAGGTTTATCAATCCGTGGGAGGCATAGGATGAAGATGGTTTCTCTCAAAAAATCCTGCAACCAAATACAAGAAATCTCTTATGTCCCCAACACACCCAATACAATGGTAAATTGTATAGGTGCACTAGTTCGGCGAAGAGATGATGATACAAGTGTAGTATGGATAGTAGATATAGGTTTTTATAATCTGAAAATAAAAAAAACAGCAAGGTAGCAAGTAACAAAAGTGAGCACAAACGGTATTGCAATGCTTAGAAACAAGGCCTAGGGTTCATACTTTCACTAGTGCAATCTCTCAACAATGCTAACATAATTGGATCATATAACAGTCCCTCAACGTGCGATAAAGAATCACTCCAAAGTTCCTATTAGCGGAGAACATAAGATATAAATTGTTGTAGGGTACGAAACCACCTCAAAGTTATCCTTTCCGATCAATCTATTGAGCGATTCCTATAAGTGTCACAAACAGCCCTAGAGTTCGTACTAGAATAACACCATATGATACACATCAACCAACTCTAATGTCACCTAGATACTCCAATGTCACCACAAGTATCCGTGAGTTGATTATTCAATATGCATCAAAACAACTTCAGATTCATAATATTCAATCCACACAAAGAACTTCAAAGAGTGCCCCAAAGTTTCTTATCGGAGAAAAGATAATGAAACATGCAACCAACCCTTATGCCTAGATCACCCCAAGGTCACGGGAATCCGCGAGTTGATCACCAAAACATACATCAAGTGAATCAATAGAATACCCCATTGTCACCACGGGTATCCACATGCAAGACATACATCAAGTGTTCTCAAATCCATAAAAGTATTCAATCCGATAATAGTGAAACCTCAAAGGTAAAAACTCAATTCATCACAACGAGATAGAGAGGGGGAAAACACCATATGATCCAACTATATTAACAAAGCTCGTGGTACATCAAGATCGTGCCAAATCAAGAACACGAGAGAGAGAGAGAGATAAAACACATAGCTACTGGTACAAACCCTCAGCCTCGAGGGTGAACTACTCCCTCCTCGTCATGGAGACCGCCGGGATGATGAAGATGGCCTCCGGTGATGATTCCCCCCTCCGGCAGGGTGCCAGAAAAGGGCTGTAGATGAGATCGTGGAGGTACAGAGGCTTGCACCGGCGTAAAAACTCATCTAGGTTAATTTCGGGGGTTTCTGAATATATAGGATTTTTCAGCGTTGGAATCACGCAAAGAGGTGCCACAGGGGGCCTACGAGGCACCAGGGCGCGCCTGGGGGGTGGCGCACCCTGGTGGCTTGTGGGGGCCCTGTGGCTCTTCTGGTGCTCCCCCGAAGCTTCCTGGGTCTGTTTCCTTCCAGAAATAATCGTCAAAAAGTTTCGCTGCATTTGGACTTCATTTGATATGGATTTTCTGGAAAACCAAAAACAAGCAGAAAATAGCAACTGGCACTGGGCACTAGGTCAATATGTTAGTCCATAAAAATCATATAAAATCCATATAAAAGTGCACCAAAATCATACAAAACTATAATAAACATGGCATGAATACTTCATAAATTATAGATACGTTGGAGACGTATCATGGTCCTGCTTCTCCGTTGCCACAGAGTGGTCGTTTCCGCAATTAAGGTCCTTGAACTGGAACCAAGCATTAAGTTCAATGGATCACCGTTATCTCATATTGTCTTCGGTCCTCTTAGATATGTCCACCTGTCATGTCAGAGGTCACAAGTTCCCTAAACAATATGTGTTACCTGTGTAGGTCTTGAGATCATGCTGCCTGGGCCCGTAAATTGGACAACACGCATAGAGTTCACCACAGTATAATAACATACTAGATAGATCATACTACTACGAATGCAAATGACGACATATAGGATAGGCACAGATGAATCTTACCACTCACCTACATCTCCCACGCCTTGGGGGAATTACTCACACATCATAAGAGGGGAACCGATCATAATAGAGATAAAACCCATGAAAACCATATCGATAATACCGGGGAAATCCACAATAAGTTGAAATGGATAATTCAAATAGTTTTGATCTCCGGATGGGATGAAGTAGAGTTAACTTGTTCTCCCAAATCAGAATTCCTCTTACAATAGTGAAAGGGGTGGTGATGATGATGGGGATGAAAGGACCAAAACTAAGGACATCTTTGATGGTTCCTTAGATCCTCCCTTCTCCTCTTCTAGATGGTGTGGCGGCGGCTAGGGTTCTCTTCTCCCCTCGAGCCCTTCACGAAAGTTGCTTGTATAGATGTGGTGGAGCTGATGGCAGTCCATACGACCGCTAATACGAGCGCTTGCGGTCGTATGGAACGTCGTCTTTTGCTCTGCTACGCCTGATGACTTTGGTCTCTTCATGGAAGTTGCTCCATTTGTCTTGATTTGTAGCAATCCCTCTTGGTTTCCTTCTATATTTGATATTTCCTACCAAACATTGAGAAAATGGATTTTCTTCTCTTTTGAGGGATTAGCGTTAGAAATATCCAAAGAGTGATTAAAATTCTGATGAAACAAAGCAAGAAACACTAGGAAAACATCACAAGTTCTTGAGCCATCAGCTTCACACCTCAAAAAAAATGCTCGGCTTCATTTTACAATAAGTTGTATCCATATAAAATTAATTCTTATAATCCAGCATGATGAGTTTTTGGGTCTGACCGATCCAGGCGCCAAAACCAAACCAGCGCCGGCGGGACCGCCTGTTCCTTCCTTCCACGGCTGGTTGCGGTGCCGTGCACGGATTGCCGCCATGTCATACCCTAAAATGTTGGCCAGGCCATCCCTCTACTCCCCACACATCCTATTCTTCTCCGGCGACGGCAGCCCATCCCGCACCAGAACCAGTCAACCCTAGTACTCCCCTCCGCCTACGATCACACTGCTGCATCTTCCCCGGCTCCTATTCATTCCCGTGCGAGGCCTCGCCGTCGTCCTCCGCCTTGGTGCGCTCGCCGCGGCACCGCCATCTGGCCTTGTCAACATGGTGAATCGAGAGAGGATTGTACTTGAGAGTATGACAGTAGGGACCCACTAGGTCCACTGCCGAACGCAAGCAAGTGCCTCCTTACTACTCAGATCCACCCCTCAAAAAAATTACTTAGATCCACCTTGCTGATATCTGGGACCCACATCATTGTCAACGTATAGTCAATTAACGACAGAATTGCACAAGGAGCGGCTGACACCTTGGATCCAGCAGCTCGAGCAGTTTTTTTTTGGTTGTTCAGACGGAGCAGGGTATAAACTGGGTTGTGCGCCTGTCTAACAACATGACCAGCCCAGCTGTTTTTTCTTTGGTAAAATGGGTAGCCCACCAAATTTTTTTAAGAATACCCAACCTAGGCCTATTTGTTTTCTCCGACTTGCTGGGCTGCAAATCTTTCAAGATGAGGAGGGTGCATTCGGCCTGGCCAGAAAATGGGCAGTAAATCTTAAAAGTAATATGAAATGGGTTACAAATGTAAAAAACACAGCAAATGGGCAATTAGTTTCATATTTTGTTTTTTTTCTTCACTGAGATTTTATATTTCATTGGATTTTAGCATAATATTAATTTATTTTGAAATTAGTTTTAATGTGGCTCCTAATTTTTGGATTAAAAATAGTTCGAACCCCAGCAAAAATATGCGAAATTTTGGAAATTTCGCATATTTTTTAGTTGAAATTTTTAACCCTGGTCCTGACCAGAAAATGGGCAGCAATTCTAAAAATGGAAAATGGGCTGCAACAAATTTCATATGAATTAGCAAATGGGCTGTAAATTATAAAAATAATAGCAAATGGGTTGTACACACCATAGATTTCAAGGCTGACTTGTTGGCCGACTAAGTTGACGCGTACATAAGGCTTTGTCAACTTATAGTCAACACACGATTCTAGCAGCAGTGACTGTTGGATGTCCATCCAACGGCTGTCGTGCTTCTTCAATCTCTGATCTTCCTGCTCCAGCCGCCCAAACCAGTGCCGGCAGGACTGCCTGCTCCCTCCTCCCATGGCTGGCTGTGATGCCGCACAGGCCTCACCGGCCCACCCTACTCCCACCGCTGGCTAGGCCATCCCTCTACCCACCCGCACCTCCTGTTATTTTCTGGTGACGGCAGCCTCACCCCGCAGCCGAACCAGTCAACCCTCATACTCACCTCTGCGTGGGCATCCACTGCTGTGTCTTCGTCGGCTCCGGGTCGTTCCCTTCCTAGGCCTTACCGTCATCCACCGCGTTCGTGCTCTCGGCGTGGCATGGTCAACATGGTCAACAAACGACAGCCATCGGAAGAGGGATGTACTTGGAGAGGCTGACAGTAGGGACCCACATGGTCCATGGCCGCACGCAAGCAAGTGCCTCCATATTATGCGAAAAAAATGATTCCTCCCCCTGACAGGTTGGACCCACCAGCTACATCTTCACATGCAAGGAAGTGCCTCCTTATTACGCGGAAAAAAAACTTTCCTCCCCCTGACAGCTAGGACCCACCAGCTACATCTTCGCACGCAAGGAAGTTCCTCCTAATTACGCGCAAGAAAAATGATTCCTCCCCCTGCTAGCTAGGACCCACCAGATTTGGAGGCTGACTTGTGGGCCTACTAAGTTGACGCATACGCAGGGCTTTGTCAACTTAGTCAGCAAACGATTCTAGCAGCAGTGACCGTTGGATGTTAATCCAACGGCCGTGCTGCTTCTACAATCTCTAATCTTCTTGCTCCAGCCACCCAAACCAGCGTCGGCGGGACCACCTGCTCCTGCCTCCCATGGCCAGCTGTGCTGCCGCGCAAGCCTCACCGCCCCACCCTCCCACCGCTGGACATGCCATCCCTCTACTCACCCACACCTCATGTTATTCTCCGGCGATGGCAGCCTCACACCGCAGCGGAACCAGTAAACCCTCGTACTCCCCTCCGCGTGGGCAACCACTGTCGTGTCTTCCCCGGCTCCGGGTCATTCCCTTCCTAGGCCTCGCCGTCGTCCACCGCCTTGGTGCTCTCGGGACGGCGTCGTCAACACGGTCAATGAACGACTGCCATCGGAAGAGGACTGTACGTGGAGAGGCTGACGCTGGGACCCACGAGGTCCATGGTCGCACGCAAGGAAGTGCTTCCTTATTATGTGGAAACAAAGTTTCCTCCCCCTGACAGCTGGGACCCACCAGCTACATATTCTCACGCAAGGAAGTGCCTCCTTATTACGCGCAAAAAATGATTTCTCCCCATGATAGCTAGGACCCACCAGCTATATCTTCACACGCAAGGAAGTGACTCCTTATCCCCTCGATAGTTGGGACCCACTAGGTCGAAGCGCACGTAGCGCTATCTGTCTCGTCGCAAGCGTGTACATACATACTAGTCGATCGGTCTCATGAACCGTGGCCGTGTAAGGAATGGCACGTGTCATAGTAGAGCCCCCTACGTAGTAGTTCAGGCAGTCCCGTCTAAATTGAGTACACGTACCTACAGCCACGCTGCAAAAATACGGCCACATACGTACATACGGGCGGGGTCTCGAACGCGTACTCGCTCATACGTACGGCTAGGGCTCGTGTACATGGAGAGTCAACGTACGGTAACAATGGCGTCCTGTTCATTGGCAGCCAACCGGCTGGGTCGGAATGGAGAAACAATGTCGTGTTCATCGGGAGGCAACCGACTGGGTCGGATTGCGTCCTGTTCATCGGAAACCAACCGGCTGGGACGAAACAGCCGAAACGGGGTCCTGTTCATCGACCCCCCACCGGCTCGGGGTGTGGCATACCGCAAAACAGAGGAAACGGACTTCTGCTCAACCGCCTACGGTCGAAACGGGGTCATGTTCATTGGGAGGGGTTTGGCATACTGCAGAATGGACGAAATAGACTTCTCGGCAACCGCGTACGGTCAAAACAGGGTCCTGTTGATCGGGAGGGGTCTAGCGTCCTACAAAACGGAGGAAACGGACTTCTCTCCAACTGCCTACGGTCGAAATGGGGTCCTGTTCATCGGGAGGGGTGTGGCATAACGCAAAACGGGACTTCACGGGCTACTGTTCATCCACCATCGACTTCCTCCAGCCTCTACCAGTTACTGTTCATCACCGTCGACTTCCTCCAGCCTCCACGGGGTCCTGTTCATCCACCCCCAACCAGCTGGGGTGTGGCGTACCGCGGCACGGACTCCTACGGGGCCTGTTCATCCAGCGGCAGCCGCCTACTACCACGGGGTCATGTTCATCCCACCCCCACCGGCTGGGGTGGGGCGTACGAGCAGGCGGCAGCAACGGGAACTATTCATCCACAACCAATCAACCGGCTCGATCGATGCGCCTCCACTCGTGTCTACGTGTATCGCGCGCATGGCAGCAACGGGCATTGTTCATCGAGAGGCAACCCAACACTGGACGGCTACGTCTCGCACGGGGGCTCGATCGGCTTTAGTAAGTAGCGAGAAGGATCGATCGGGTTTAGTTAGCAGCGAAGGAATCGCTCGGGTTCAGTACGTAGTGCGAGGGATCGATCGCTCGGGTTTAGTAAGTGAACGCCTCACTCGGGTTCAGTTAGCAAATGCCTCGCACACATGTGCGTACGAGAGAAACGCACAAACCACACTGCATCGCTCGGCCCCGACCACCCACCGATTGCCCACCATAACCGGGAACTCCCCGAAAATTTCCTTGCCCTCACTTCTACCATGATTTTTTATGTCATGGACGGCCCAAAGAATGTTATGCAGGTGCGTCTCCGGCCCGCCCAGGACGAAAAGCCCATTTTTGTCATAATTTTTTGTCATAGAAGTAGGAGCCCACCACATCTATGATGATACGTGTTTTTGTCACAATTATCGTCATAGAAGTGTCACATCCATGACAGAAAAAGATTTCGTTCGGGCCATAACGTCACAGAAGTGTCTTTTTTTTGTAGTGATCTCTACTGGCAAAGCAGAATGAGGATCAAAATGCAAGCAATCAGTGAAGAACTATGGCAGATTGTGGAGAATGGATACATCATTCTGCATCCAGAAACACCTACACCTGAAGATGAAGCTAACATTCGACTGGATGCCCAAGCGAAGGATATCATACGTGACAACATCTCTAGAAACATTTGCATTCGATTGAGAAGGCTAGACATAGCAAAGAAAATCTGGGATGCCATCAAAAACGTCATGAGGAATGTGTTGCAAGAACGGATGCTCACACTGATATGCTTCGTGCCATGTTCGCTCATTTTTTAAGTCTTCGAAAGGAAAGTGTCATGGAGCTCACTGATCGCCTAAGCAGTATAGTCAATAGATTACATCAGCGTGGATTTGAAGATATTACAGACAAATATGTGGTCAACAAACTACTCTGTTCACTCGATGAATCTTTTAATCCAATAGTTACCGAGATTAAAAGAAGACCAGATTATGAAGATCTTCGGTCACCCGAAATTACGGAGCTATTGGTTATACACGAAGAAATGATGGAGAAAGAAAAAGGGGAATCAGAATCTTCTTCATAAGTAGAAGGAGAAATTCTATCTGACTATGGTAGTTCTCAAGAGGAAGAAGAAGATGTCAAAAATCAACACTCCATCACAAGAGAACTTGAAATGCTCACACAACGCCTCAACAACCTCAGGAGACAGAATGTGTGCTTGTCAAATGCACCTAAGGATGAATCATCAAGATCTTTGAGAAGATTGCCACCTCTGGATATGAAGTGCTATAAGTGCAAACTCTACGGTGATTACATTGCCGACTGTCCAAACTGGGAATTGGATGTTAAGCCTAGTAGAAGATGGCGTGCACTCAACTGATCTGGATTCGTGCGCACAAACCGTCAAACTAAGCTCACGAAGAAGAACGTATCTTCTACATCTTCTTCAAAGAGACCAGTCACTGACGCGCATGCTAAAGCCACGATCGAATCCAACATGAAGAGGATATCTCAGTTGGCTGGTGTATATGCTGAATGACAAAGGACTCTGAAGATGAAGTATCAGAGTCCGAATCAGATGAAGATGAATTCCGCAGAAATCTATGCCGATGCAATGCATTCGTAGCATATGAGTCATCTAAATCATCAAACAATTCGGATGTCGATGACGATGCATCAAGTGATGATGAGCCTATTGCACTCTGCCTCATGGCGAAAGCATCAAGAGATTAGGTATCATCTAAATGCCAAAAATACATTGACCTAAATACTTTCTCTCTAGAGATTGTTGTCTATGCTAAACTTGTTAAAATGGCTAAGTGTCAACAAGATGCTCTTGAAAGACTTGAGAAAAACCTCAGGAAATCTGAAGGTTTGTTGGTCGAAGAGATGAAGAAAAATCAAGAGTTGACTGAAGAGCACGAAACTCTTTCTTCAACCCTCGATGATCTATCCAATCGTTATAATTCTCTTTTAGTCGATTACGAGAGCTTATCAGATGATCTCCTGAGCAGGAATCAAGAACTCGAATCATTGAAAGATTCTTATGATGAGCTTGCAAAAAAAAGGCTTCTCTTTTCGCCGAGCAAACTGAAAACTTCCTGATGACTTTGTGCCACCCTGCTTAAAATGCTTAGAGCACAGCAATAATGATTCCACTGCTGAAACATCTACTGCTACCATCGAGAAAATAGCAATTGTTATGAATGTTGAATATAACCCCTCCACCAAGGAATTTGTTGCAATCTCTGATGAAAATTCTAGGTTGAAGAACTTGCTTGAGACAGGCATGCTGAAAAGTCTCAAGGGGCATCAAACCCTCTGTGATGTGCTCAAGAAATCAATTCTACACAAAAATCCCAGAAAAGAAGGATTGGGATTCGAGAGAAAACTCAATGCAGATGGAACGTACTGGACCCCCGAGCAATATGCTCAAACCAGCTGGGTCCTTGCCAAAACCAAAACTCTCGAACCTCCATTACTATCGGGGTATGACTATCCAATTCATGTTGACGATGATGAGTCTGATAACTCGAACTACAAGTTATTCAAACAACAAAATGGTAAGGTATTCGCTCGATATGTCAGGACTAACTGCAGGACAGGTTAACCCAAGAAGCAAATCTGGGTGAAGAAATCTATCATCAAAAATCTCTCTGTCTCTGCTAACTTAACCATGCAAGGCAATTCTCTTTGGAGTGATGAATATCACTCGCAAAGTGAAATTACGTATCCCTCAAAAAGGAACTGGCTAATTGATCGTCTGAAGGAGTACATGCATACTTCTTCAAATCATTATGTTCACGTCTCTGGAAACAACTTTAACGCTTATTCGTATGATTACACACGTGCTACATAGGTGAACTCCAGAGGCTATCGAAAGAAAACATCTCCTGCTTGACTGAGACAAATGAGGTCTCCACTTCCCACAAAAGTGTGGGTAGTGAAATCAAACTAATTCTTCTTGTAGGATCTCTGTCTCAGGGACATCTTATGCCTATTCCTTGCCCCGAGACTCAATTGTTGGTGCTTGTTTTTGTTCGTTCTATTTTTTTTCGTTGTGTTAGTTTGTTTTCACTCAAGTTTATCCCTTTAGTTTCCCTTCGTGCCTTTCGTTGGTTTTCATGTTCTATCCAATGAATAACTCACTCAGAGCTATTTGCCTCTTTTTGGTTTCTTGCTGAGTGAATTTGTTTTGGACCCTGTTTTCTCTCTGTTCTCTCTTGTCTAAACTCTTATGTTGTTCGTCATGAGTATGCTACCTGATCTGAAGCACATTTCTTTCTGACATCCCAGGTCACGAATGAAATGAACTTCGTAATTTTATCTGTTTTGGCATTAGGCCTTTCAACCTATCAGTCTCCCGCTCTTTGCTACTTGTAGACTGTGTTGGTATTTCCCCGAAGAGGAGAGGATGATGCAGTATAGTAGAGATAAGTATTTCCCTCAATTAATAACCAAGGTTATCAATCCAGTAGGAGAACCAAGCAAAATCACTTTAAGCAGCACCTGCACACACAAAAGCAAACACTTGCACCCAACGCGAATAAGAGGGTTGTCAATCCTCTTAGCGGTTATTTGCAAGGATTAATTCTGATAGTGATAGATAGGTAAAATAAATACTAAATAAAATAAAAGTAAATAAATTGCAGCAAAGTATTTTTGGTTTTAATATATGATAAAAGTAGACCCGGGGGCCATAGTTTTCACTAGAGGCTTCTCTCTCGAACACATAGCATACGGTGGGTAAACAAATTACTGTTGGGTAATTGATAGAAAAGCAAATAATTATGACGGATTCATGGCAATGATCATGTATATAGGCATCACGTCCGAGACAAGTAGACCGACTCCTGCCTGCATCTACAACTATTACTCCACCCATCAACCGCTATCCAGCATGCATCTAGGGTATTAAGTATGAAACAGAGTAACGCCTTAAGCAAGATGACATGATGTAGACAAAGTAAACTCAAGCAATATGATTAAACCCCATCTTTTTATCCTTAATGGCAACAATACAAATACGTGTCATGTCCCTTTCTGTCATTGGGATTGAGCACCGCAAGATTGAACCCATCACAAAACACCTCTCCCATTGCAAGATAAACCAATCTAGTTGGCCAAACCAAATCGATAGATCGGAGAGAAATACAAAGCTATAATAATCATGCATAAAAGAGTTCAGAGAAGACTCAAATATTTCTCATGAATAATCTGATCATAAACTCACAATTCATCGGATCCCAACAAACACACCGCCAAAGAAGATTACATCGGATAGAACTCCAAGAACATCGAGGAGAACATGGTATTGAAGATCAAAGAGAGAGAAGAAGCCATCTAGATACTAGCTATGGACCCGTAGGTCTGTGGTAAACTACTCACACATCATTGGAGGGGCAGCGAGGTTGATGAAGAAGCCCTCCGTGATAGATTCCCCCTCCGACAGAGTACCGAAAAAGGCCTCCATATGGGATCGCGGAAGAACAGAGGCTTGCGGCGGCGGAAAGTTTTCTCTTCTGTCTCTTTGGTATATTGGGAATATTTGGGAATTTATAGTGCTGGAATTAGGCCAGGAGGGGCTACGAGGGGCCCACAAGCCTGGGGGGGCACGCCCTACCCCCCCAGGGCGCGCCCTCCGAGCTTGTGGCTCCCTCGTGGCTCCTCTGGTCTTCTCCCGAAGCTTCGTGGTTCTCTTCTGGTCCAGAAAAAATTAATCCAAAGTTTTTTTCTCGTTTGGACTCTTTTAGATAATGATTTTCTGAAAAGACAAAAACAAGCAAAAAACAGCAACTGGCACTGGGCACTGGGTTAATAGGTTAGTCCCAAAAAATGATATATAATGGCATATAATTGCATATAAAACATCCAAGATTGATACTATAATAGCATGGAACAATCAAAAATTATAGATACGTTGGAGACGTATCAAGCATCCCCAAGCTTAATTCCTGCTCGTCCTCGAGTAGGTAAATGGTAAAAATAGAATTTTTGAAGTGGAATGCTACTTATCATGTTTCATCATGTAATTTCTCTTACGGTATGAATAATAAGATCTGAATGATTCAAAGCAATAGTCTATAGTTTGATATAAAGACATCAATACTCAGGCGTACTAAGAAACAATCATGTCTTTCAAAATAAAAATGCTAAAGAAAGTTATCCCTGCAAAATCATATAATCCTGTCATGCTCCATCTTCTTAACACAAAATATTTATCATGCACTACCCCGATGACAAGCCAAGCAATTGGTTCATACTTTTTAATGCGCTTCAGCTTTTTCAACCCCCACGCAATACATGAGCGCAAGCCATGGATATAGCACTATGGGTGGAATAGAGTATGGTGGTAGAGATTAATAAGGGGAAGTCAAAAATAAGAAGATAGTCTCACATCGACGAGGTTAATCAACGGGCTATGGAGATGCCCATCAATTTATGTCAATGCGAGGAGTAGGGATTGCCATGCAACGGATGCACTAAGAGCTATAAGTGTATGAAAGCTCAACATGAAAACTAAGTGGGTGTGCATCCAACTTGCTTGCTCATGAAGACCTCGGGCATTTGAGGAAGCCCATCATCGGAATATACAAGCCAAGTTCTATAATGAAAAATTCCCACTAGTATATGAAAGTGACAAAATAGGAGACTCTCTATATGAAAAACATGGTGCTACTTTGAAGCACAAGTATGGAAAAGGATAGTAACACTGCCCCTTCTCTCTTTTTCTCTCATTTTTTTCGTGGGCTCTTTTTGGCCTCCTTTTTTTCCTCACTAGGACAATGCTCTAATAATGATGATCATCATACTTCTATTTACTTACAACTCAAAAAATTACAACTCGAAATTAGAACAAAAATATGACTCTATTTGAATGCCTCTGGTGGTGTACTAGGATGTGCAATGATACTAGCGTAACATGTATAAAAAATGATGAATGGTGACTGAGCCACAAATACTATGTCAGCTATATGATCATGCAAAGCAATATGACAATGATGATGTGTGTCATAAAAACGGAACGGTGGAAGTTGCATGGCAATATATCTCGGAATGGCTATGGAAATGCCATGATAGGTAGGTATGGTGGCTGTTTTGAGGAAGATATAAAGAGGCTTATGTGTGATAGAGCGTATCATATCACGGGGTTTGGATGCACCGGCAAAGTTTGCACCAACTCTCGATGTGAGAAAGGGCAATGCACGATACCGAAGAGGCTAGCAAATTGCGGAAAGGTGAGAGTGCGTATAATCCATGGACTCACATTAGTCATAAAGAACTCACATACTTATTGCGAAAGTTTATTAGCCCTCGAAGCAAAGTACTACTACGCATGCCCCTAGGGGGATATATTGGTAGGAAAAGACCATCGTTCGGCCCCGACCACCACTCATAAGGTAGACAATCAAGAATAAATCATGCTCCAACTTCTTAGCATAACGATAGATCATACGTGCATGCTTCGGGAATCACAAACCTTAACACCAATATTCTTACTAAACCACAATTATCTACTAGCACCTCCCACATATTACCATCTTAATATCGCAAAACTATTGCAAGGAATCAAACTTATCATATTCAGTGATCTACATGAAAGTTTTTATTATATCCCTCTTGAATACCTATCATATTATGACCAAATTCATAACCCGTGCATATTACCATTGCTATTCATTAGACTCTCAAAAATATATAAGTGAAGCATGAGAGTGCAACTATTTATTTAAAATATAACCACCGCCGTGCTCTAAAAGATATAAGTGAAGCACTAGAGCAACTGCCTAGCTCAAAAGATATAAGTGAAGCACATAAAGTATTCTAACAAATCACGAATAATGTGTGTCCCTCTCAAAAAGGTGTGTTCAGCAAAGATGATTGTGACAAACTAAAAGGCAAAAAAAAAAAAAAAACTATATCACAAGACGCTCCAAGTAAAACACATATCATGTGATGAATAAAATATAGCTCCAAGTGAGTTACCGATAGATTGTAGACAAAAGAGGGGATGCCTTCCGGGGCATCCCCAAGCTTAGATGCTTGAGTCTTCCTTGAATATTACCTTGGGGTGCCTTGGGCATCCCCAAGCTTAGGCTCTTGCCGCTCCTTATTCCTTTATCCATCGTGGTCTCACCCAAAACTTGAAAACTTCAGCACACAAAACTCAACAGAAACCTCGTGAGATCCGTTAGTATAACAAACAAATCTTAAACTTTAGGTACTGTTGTAAACTGATTCATATTAAATATTGGCATAATTTTACTGTACTACAACTTCTCCATGACTCATACCCCCCCGATACGATCCATAGATTCATCAAAATAAGCAAACTATGCAACAAAAACAGAATCTGTCTAAAACAGAATAGTCTGTAAAGATATATTTAAAATCCATACTTATGTAACTCCAATAATTCTGAAAAATTAGGAAAACGTGGGAAATTCATATATAAATACTGTGTAAAAATTTCAGAAATTTATCGCCCTCCAGCAAAAAATCAAAATTCCAGCACTGGACGCAAAAGTTTCTGTTTTCCAACAGCATCAATCATACTATCTTCCAAATCATCCCAAAGGCATTACTTGGCACAAACACTAATTAAAAGATAAAAACACAATCATAACAGAGGCTATAATTGTGTAAACACACAAAAATAGAAGGTAAAACAAAAAATTATTTTATTCATTGGGTTGCCTCCCAACAAACGCTATTGTTTTATGCCCCTAGCTAGGCATAATGCATAGTTTCAAGTGTTGTCATCCTTCGTTTTTACTATTTTAGGTGGGTTGCTCTCGAACCCGGAAGGCTCCTTACACTTCCCATTGCTTTCAGAGAATAAGGCAATTCTATTATCTAAAGTGTCTAGCCTTTTGTTGCAAATAGTGAGGAGATTATTCATACGATTGAGGTTGCCACTAACATTTTTAAGGGGCTCATTAGACTTTTGTAATTCAACCAATTTTTTTTGTATGTCTCCTAACCTCTCCAAAATTTGAATCCCTTCTTGGGTATAATTAGATCCTTTTTGCAAGGGTGGTGTTCCCACTATTCCTTCTATTAATTCATAAGCAGTATTAGGATCACTATCAATGAAATTTCCTTTAGTAGCAAAATCCAAGAGTTGTCTATTTGGCATAGTTAGCCCTACATAAAAGTTTTGCAACAAAATTTTCATATCTCCTTTTATGGTGCAAACACGATAAGATTCCATTATCCTATACCAAGCATCTTTTAAATTTTCTCCTTATTTTTGTTTGAAGTAAAGGACTTCAAAATCCAGAGACAGAGGAGGGATGGTGACACTAGACATGATAACTAAATAAGCAAACAAAAATGTTTTTGTGTTTTTGTAAAAAAAAAATTATAAGTGGGGGAGATGAAAATGAGAGGCAAATGCAAATAAAAAGGCAAATAAAATAAATGCAAGTGGATGATAGTTTGTGCGAAGGTATTTGGTAATTTTGATGATGTCTCCCCGGCAACGGCGCCAGAAATTCTTCTTGCTACTTGTAGACTGCATTGGTATTTCCCCGAAGAGGAGAGTATGATGCAGTATAGTAGAGATAAGTATTTCCCTCAGTTAAGAACCAAGGTTATCAATCCAGTAGGAGAACCAAGCAAAATAACTTTAAGCAGCACCTGCACACACAAAAGCAAACACTTGCTCCCAACGCAAATAAGAGGGTTGTCAATCCTCTTAGCGGTTATTTGCAAGGATTAATTCTGATAGTGATAGATAGATAAACTAAAATACTAAATAAAATAAAAGTAAATAAATTTCAGCAAAGTATTTTTGGTTTTAATATATGATAAAAGTAGACCCGGGGGCCATAGTTTTCACTAGAGGCTTCTCTCTCGAACACATAGCATACGGCGGGTAAACAAATTACTGTTGGGCAATTGATAGAAAAGCAAATAATTATGATGGATTCATGGCAATGATCATGTATATAGGCATCACAGCCGAGACAAGTAGACCGACTCCTGCCTGCATCTACTACTATTACTCCACCCATCGACCGCTATCCAGCATGCATCTAGGGTATTAAGTATGAAACAAAGTAACGCCTTAAGCAAGATGACATGATATAGACAAAGTAAACTCAAGCAATATGATTAAACCCCATCTTTTTATCCTTAATGGCAACAATACAAATACGTGTCATGTCCCTTTTTGTCACTAGGATTGAGCACCGCAAGATTGAACCCATCACAAAGCACCTCTCCCATTGCAAGATAAACCAATCTAGTTGGCCAAACCAAATCGATAGATCGGAGAGAAATACAAAGCTATAATAATCATGTATAAAAGAGTTCAGAGAAGACTCAAATATTTCTCATGAATAATCTGATCATAAACTCACAATTCATCGGATCCCAACAAACACACCGCCAAAGAAGATTACATCGGATAGAACTCCAAGAACATCGAGGAGAACATGGTATTGAAGATCAAAGAGAGAGAAGAAGCCATCTAGATACTAGCTATGGACCCGTAGGTCTGTGGTAAACTACTCACACATCATCGGAGAGGCAGCAAGGTTGATGAAGAAGCCCTCCGTGATCGATTCCCCCTCCGACTGAGTACCGGAAAAGGCCTCCAGATGGGATCACGGAAGAACAGAGGCTTGCGGCGGCGGAAAGGTTTTCTCTTCTGTCTCTCTGGTATATTGGGAATATTTGGGAATTTATAGCGCTGGAATTAGGTCAGGAGGGGCTACAAGGGGCCCACAAGCCTGGGGGGCGCGCCCTACCCCCCAGGGCGCGCCCTCCGAGCTTGTGGCTCCCTCGTGGCTCCTTTGGTCTTCTCCCGAAGCTTCATGGGTCTCTTCTGGTCCAGAAAAAATTAATCCAAAGTTTTTTTCTCGTTTGGACTCTTTTTGATAATGATTTTCTGAAAAGACAAAAACAAGCAAAAAACAGCAACGGGCACTGGGCACTGGGTTAATAGGTTAGTCCCAAAAAATGATATATAATGGCATATAGTTGCATATAAAACATCCAAGATTGATACTATAATAGCATGGAACAATCAAAAATTATAGATACGTTGGAGACGTATCACTCTTCTCCCGAGATTTTCGCAGGAAACGGTTGCCACGTGCCCCACGATCGTGATCGTGCCAGTTGAATATGGAACATTGTGAGCCATTGATTTCGCTGAGGTGGTTATCTACTCCCACTATATATACCCCTCCATCATCGTCTTCCTTCAGTTTCTCCTCCACCAAATCCCTTGACCTCGTGTCTCTCACCACCGTCCGAGCCCGTGCTCGAAGAAGTCTGGCGAGGTGCTCCGCCGTGCAACTCCAGCAGAAATTCGACGCATTTGGTCCATGCCGTCGCTGTAATCCTTCTCACAGTTTCGCCGTAGTTGATCTCTGTCGCCGATTTAGGGAGCAGAGATCGGAACTTACCCTCTCCCAATTCTACTCATAGGGTATTTTCATCCGACACTATTTTCCATCTATTTTTACTACTGCGGTAGATCTTTAGGAATCACTAGGATTTACCTTGTACGGTTTGTAGTTTTACCTCGTACAAGTTTCATATCTAGGGTTTCTGAATGGCATATCGAAGATTAGGTAGATTCCAATCTAGCGAATTTTTCGGAGCTTGCTAGGTTAAAATATGTCAAGGATATCTTCACCTGCTGCTCTTCAAACCTTGGGTCTAATCCTCCATGAAAATGTTTTTTTCCTCAAAAAAACTCTCTGTGCATGCTTGTGACCTGCCTATTTTCCCTCGCATCTTTTCTCTTCACAGGTAACACATGGCTTCTAGTTTGAGAGATCATTCTGAGTCGGAAGAAGAGCAGTTGCCGCAAATCTCACCAGACAAAGGTTCTGGCCGAAAGAGGATGAGGGGAACATCAATTCCTTCGAAGCCACCCAAGGTTCTGAAGAAGAAGGCAGCTAAACCCGAAGAAGTTCTTGAAGATATTCTGGGTGCAGTAAGTCAGCTTAAAGAAGAAGACACACACACACCGATGCTCAAGATCTGTTGTCTGATGGAAAACCCAGGAAAGGTGGTCGTGGCCGAGAGCCAAACACAACGGCCAAAATGTCTGATCCTGAACCCTATAGGACGCCGCCTGGTGGAGAAACAACCAATCAAAGAAACACCAGACTGTAGAAGATTAGGAGGCATTGGGAAAGAAAGTGGTTCCGATATGAAAATGTTCGAGAGAAGTATCATTTTCTTTTTGCTTTCACTCCACCATGGAACGATTGCATTGCAGAAGGCTACATCCAAGAAGGTGATGATAGAGTGAGGCCTCCATAGCCTCCGAATGCTCACCCTACCTCTCTCACCACAGTTGCTGACTTCCCTGATGAAGCAGCGAAGAGGGCCAAGGCGAAAGCAAAGCGAGATGCAAAAGAGGCCAAGGCCAAGCAAACTGAGACGAAAAATGTCGAGCTGACCCAGCAGGACATGCCAACGAAGAAGGAGCGTGCCTCTGCTTCGAAAGAAAGCCGTTCGAAGAAGGATGAACCTTCCAGTGCTGCAAAGCCTCGAAGAGAAACAAGAAAGCTGCATCTGACTCACCTGAGCACTCATCTAGCTACGAAGAAGATGATGATGATGAAGTGCAGTATGACAAGCTGGCTAGTCTTGACAAGCCGTCGCAGAGTCCATCACCGGCGAAAGGTTGGCCATCCCCGAGAAGATCTCCCAGATACACTCTGGAGAAGACTGCTGATAAACCTTTGGTCTCTTTGCCACCGAAGAGTTTGACCAAAACTGTAGCAAAGAGAAAGATACAAGTTACAGAAGAAGTTGTATCTGCTGCCAAGAAGGCAAAGGCTGAGGTTCCTGCTTCCAAAGAGGAACCAAAGAAGTATGACTACAACTACTTCATTGACATTATTAACAGTGCCGCTTATGATGCGAACTCTAAAGATTTGAGCAATCTGGGACTGCCAGAGGATCTCACCAAGCTGGTGACCAAGCAATTCGCTGAGTTGAGCAAAATCTCTAAAGAGCTAAACAAAGCCGTGAAGGATAAGCAGGTTCTGGAGAAGATGTAGAGAGAAGCAAAAAACCGAATTTGAATCAAAAGGTCTTGCGAAGGAAATTGTGGCAATCACGAAAGCTCTCAACATTATCCGCATGAACAAAGTTGACTGGCACTCCCGAACGCATATGGAGGTCGCTCAACTTTGTGATAGAAGAAATGAAGAGATTGATCGTCAAGCTGATCTTGCAAAGAGAAGGGTTGCTGAAGAAAAATGTCAGAAGGCTAGGCCCAGGGCAAGCAAGCCGAAGGAAAACAAAGATCGCCTCCTAATGACGGCCGCCACTGATGCAATTACCCTGAACCAAAGTGCTCCTCTGCAGCAAGCACCACCATCTCCAGTACATGAAGAAGAAGCACCACAGTTTGCTAGTGTTGAAGAAGTTATCATACCCGGGTCAGGGGCCCATGAAGCAAGACTTGAGGACTTTGTGGTTTTCTTAGACGTTCCAGTCGAAGAAAATGCACCACCGGAGCAACAAGCTCGCGAAGAAGAAATTGATGAGGAAATCGAAGTTGAGAAGGTTGTTCCGTCCCCACTAAGGAACGAGCTTGTCGTGCCCTCCAAGCCCAGCGCGGAGTAGAAAGAACAGATTGAGGGGGAGCAAAGTGCTCACCGAAAGGAAATACCCCCGGTCTCACCCTCCGCAGTTCCCACTCGGATGGATGTTGACCCTGCTCCTTGTTCCGCTAATTTTCAGTTGGGAGAGGAAGAAAAGAAAAATGATGAGCCGTTGGCTCAAGCTGAAGTATCACTGGTCGCACCAGTGCCAGTCACACCCAGATCCGAGAAAGAGGCCCTTGGGCCTCGAAGTACTAAAAAGAAAGCTGGAGAAAAGGCCCTAGAGCCAAAGGCAAGTGAATCTGCTAAAGGAGTTCCAGCGAGCAAGAATGATGGTTCGTCAAGTTCTTCGAAGCCATCAGTGAAAGGAAAATCAAAGAAAGCTAGTGCTCCACTCAAACCTATCGATGAGAATATGTCTGCTCTAGATGATGTTTGAATCAGGCATATGGAGGAAGCACTACCGAATCGTTTGGAAACTTTTCCACTCTTTCCCGATGAGACTGGCCCGAATGGACCAGCTTTCAATGAAAAACTTCATAAGTCCAAACTGGCGTTTTTCGGGACCAGCCCATATGAAGGAGAAAGGACATCCTTGTCACCTAGGTTCTGGACCCAGGAGCAGGCAGTTTATTATGCTCGAATTCTTTACTTTCAGAAGCGTGTCTTCAGGCACAAAATTCTTGATTTTGCTGAACTTGAAGAACTGTCGTGTTTCCACCACATCATTGAGCAGCTTGAACAAGTGCACCTAAAGAGTTTCCTTCGTTTCAACCATGGTTGGAACAGAGAAGTCATTCTGCAATTCCATGCCACGCTATATGTCTTGGGAAGCTTAGAAGACAGCAACACTTGGGTCTTCAAATGGATGACCGAAAATGAGAAAATCACATGCACTGCCGAACAGTTTGCTGCAATGCTGCATTTTCCTCGCTTCGAGTTCGATGAGTCCCGAGAACACAAACTGCATTTCTGGGAAACAACCGAAGCTGAACTGCACCTACTGATGGATCTAGAGAAAGTTGGAGATGCATGCACTGAAGTGAATCCGAAGAATTTGTCCTACGAGAACAAATTGCTTTTCCACATCATGTGCAACTCTGTCACACCAACCAACAAGCCTGAATCCATTGGCGGGATTGTGCCGAATGTTATCCAAGCTATTTCGGTTGGCATTCGATTTGATATGCCTGGTCTTTTTGTTCGAAACATGGCATATGCTGCTGATACCCCTCAAGCCTTGAAGCCATTTGCCCCAATATGCCAAAAACTTTCATTCCGCCGGTCCGCAACACTCTTCGAATCGTCAAGGACATTAGCAAGGGCAAGGCACCAGTTGATGCTAAAGGAATTGCTCCAGTGCATGTACCGAAGGTTAAGAAAGCTACGGTTGAAATTCCGAAGGATGAAAATCCTACACTATATGAGATTTGCCTTCGCACTCAGCGGTCCTTGGAGAGTCACATCAATCTGGACAGAAAGGAGAAAGTTCACATGATGATTCAAATTAATTTGCTTCACAATTATGCTCGCCAGACTCTATTGATGCGAAAGAACAGAAGAAGCGCTCCTGGACACTTCTGCGCAAGCACTACACGAGAGCTTAACTTCATGCCAAGGGCATCGGCAAAGATTATCACTATCTTGAGTTGTTTGAAGTTCCTCACATCCGAAGACAAACTCCTGTGCTGCCTCAGAGATCTTCTTCAACTGACATGATCTTTCTCGAGCCAGATGACGAGCTAGAAGACACTGCCTGCACTGTTGTGTTCCACCTAGATGAGTGACACTCCACGAAGAAGCCAGATGCTACGTACTCCCGAAGCAAAAGCCAGAAACCCTGCTACTGCTCAAGCCTCAGCCTCCACCATCGCTCGTTTTGGTTCTCCGAACAGTTCGAGCTCTCAGGATTCTTCGGACGAGTAGTTCTCGTGTGCTCTCATTCCTTTTTGCCACTTGTTGACAAAAAGGAGGAGATGGACATCGAGAGGATAGATATGCGGGTTATTTGCAAGGGTATTTCTATTCGTCATTTGCTTTTCCTCCGAACTTTTGGTTTTCAGTGTTTCGTTGAACAGTTTCCCGTTTGATCGTTAAACCTTATAGTACCGCATGTGGTACTGGTGAACATGTCGTCATCTAACGTTAATAACCCCCCGCAATGCTATTTGCTTTCTATGTTTGCAGGTAGTACCGATGATTCATTTCACTTTCTTGCAATGATTATACTCATATATCTAACCTGCAGGAGAAAATTCCTCAAAGAGGACTTGTAAATCTTTGTTTCTCTGAAGAGAAACTGATCGATACTTTACGATATATTTTTTTCCTGCCCAGTTTCCGTTCATCATATAATTTGCAGGAGAATTATCTTCAGAAATGTAGCGATCACAAGCTAAGTTCCTTCAACTCCTCTGCTCTGTTATTATTCGTTAAACCAACATGCAGGGAGCATAGCAGTCGAAGTTGGATCTGAATACCGTGATTTGAGAAAAACTTCATGGCTTATTTCTACCACAAATCATTTCAAAGTCTTTATACTATATAACAAATCTTCTTCAAAGATTCTATGTTGCAGGAAATATCTCAGACATCACCGAGTGCATTGATCGAATCTTTTGAGTCATATCATATCTCAATGCCACTCTACTGGAGATTTATTCCGCCCCTCCCGCTTGCTCTCTAACTATGCAAGAACTTCAGTTGTCAAACTTTTAGTAAGATGCATCAATTTAGGGGGGGGGCATGCTTTATCTTTGAATATTTTCTCGTTACTTAATTTCTTTCATACTATCTTCGGTTACCCTTCATCTATCTTTTGATGTGCTCTGTTTTGTCAAAAATTGTCCAAAAAGGGGGAGATTGTTGATGCAATAATTTGCCCCTTGTGTTTTGGAGATTGTTGCCAGAAATAGGCATGTACTGATTTGTTTGCCAGTGCACACAGAGAGAAATAGTCCATGCAAGTCCGAGGAGAATGCTATGTTCAGTATTGAAGTTCGAAGAACTTCACCAAAGATTATCTATGTTGCAGAGAAGGAAGAGCTACATTTCGAGAAGAAATGATAATTAGAAGACTGTGTTGAAGGAGTTGACCCCTTTAAAATTATTGCTAGCGCAAAGCAATATTCATTCGGTCCGTCCGAGGAAGAATGATTGCAACCGAGAAGATTGAAGGCGAAGTGAAGACGTAGCATTCATTTCGTTGTTCTTCTTTCTCTTATTTGAGTAATAGGACCACCGTACTATTAAGAGGGGTATAGGTTCTCGAAGCTTAGGTCCGCTATGATGCTTAGCCGAAACCTATGAAAGGCTGAGAGAAATCTCCTTGTGCTCCGAATGATTACCTGCCAGCGAAAGACGATGTTCTTCGGTGTTGCAGGAGATATCCTTCGGACCGAGGAGTTAGCATTTCTTGCTCCGCAAAGAAATGTTACCGTTGTGCTCAAAATACGACCGTTGGAAACGTGTCGTTCGGCCATTGGCTGAGTCGCGTGTCCAATTTGGTCTTTTCCCTTCAGGGAAGGTTGCGGCTCTAAATAGCCACCCCACACCAACGTTGTCCGTTGGCTACTCCACTTAAGATTCTGAGAAGATTGATTGAGCATCCCCTCTCGAGAGATTTGAGTTTAAGATCCACCGAGAGAAAATCAAGAGCCAAAACTTAGACAGTGGTTGAGCATCACAGTAGTTCTGAGTAGAGTTATGTACCTATTACTCTTGAGAGCTGCGCACTCTCTAGACGGATAGGTGTCAGCTTGAGTGTCGAAGAGTAATTGTCTTCACCAAGCAAAGTCTTCAGCAACCAAGAGTAATTGTGGTTTGTGAAGAAGTCTATTGAAGGTTTGGAGATCGCCGACAAGTATCTACCATGAGTGAAATCAATCGGAGTCTGATCAGCTTCGAGTTGAAGGAGAATAGGACAGAGAGAGGTTCGCTCCTGTGTTCAATCACAAGTCCCTCCAACCAGACGTAGTCCTTTGGCAGAAGGGCGAACTGGTCTACCAAATCCTTCTGTCGCCATCGAGCACCACTGGTCCTTTCTACCCTACTGCTATTTCTTCTGTAGTTTATCTTCAATGCTCTGTGGTTCGATAATTATCTTGATCATGTATCCATATCTATAGCATGTTTACTTTCGAGTGATTCAATCTGCCTTGCATATCATTCGCTTACGTTCACACTCATTCATTGTCTGCATTTCATTCTGTGTTACTGTTATCCTTCATTCTCTCATTCGATAGTAAGCATCTCAGTTCATATTTATCTGTGTTGTTCGCTCTCTCATGCTATTCTGTTTGTTAGCATACAGTGTTACCATTGTGATAGTAAGAATTGTGAGCTACTATTCTCGTCAGATTATAATATCTTTCCTCGAAAGATTTGCTTAGCTCTCTCTGTACTTCTTGCTCGGTCCAGTTCTGGCTATTTATCTTCAGTGCTTGTTCTACTCAGTTTATTCCGCTGCTATGTTTGGGTTCGGTTCAAAGTTTCGGAAGAAATTTTGAATCTCCCATTCACCCCCACCCCCCCACCCCCTCTGGTCGATATACTCAAGGTCCTAACAGCGACAACTGCGCCCGTGGGCGTCGTTTCCCTCCTTGGAAGCGTCGCCGAGGTGTGTCGGCATCTCCCCTTCTTGATCGGGTTGTGGTCTCCGTCCGAAAGCCTTGGTCCGTTGTAGGACCGGCGATGGCATTGTTACTCTGTTGAGAGCATCGCGGGTGGAGACTTGGCTTGGAGGTCTTGTGGTGTGGTTCTCCGGTGCTTGCCGCTGGTACGAGTTGGTACGAGTTGATCTTCGTGGGCGCTAAGTACGCAGTTGTCGGTGCCCCAAGACGATGGCTTTCTCGGGACCGACCGAGTCCCACTATCCACTCGCCGTCTCCTCTTAGGCATTCAAGGGTGGTTAGTGCGTTGGCAAAGAAAGTCCGGCTGAAGTTGTTTGCTCTTGTGGTGATCGGCGTTTGTTGTGACGCGGCTAGATGATTGGTTTAGGGCAGGCCCTTTTGCGTTGTGTTTGTAATTGTCGTGGTGGCTAATCTGTTTATTAGCTCGGGTGTGGAGTTCTTGCTACACTTGTTGCTCGCAGCAAGTTGTAGTGTCTTGTAATTCAACAATTCAACTTCTGCCTTCTATAAAAGTATGGAGATTTGCCCGTAAATTAATGCCAAAGCCAGACGGAAGGGTTTTAAACAATGTGCAACATCAGGTGAATGAGGTTGAGCTCGTCAATCTCATTATGCAAGAGCTTAATATGCGGGTCTCATTATGCAAGAGCTTAACATGCGGGCTTTAGCTGGAGAGTCAATGCGATCTGTGAGGGGTGTTATCTTCTCATCCGTCGTGATTATAACATAAGTTCTCTTTTTTCTTCTATATATATTCAGCTATGGTAAGCAGTTAGAGTACTCTTCAAAAAACAAAACAAAAAAACAGCCTGCTAGCTCAGGTATATTCTTCAATAACATCATCAGAAGAAATATAGATGATTCATATACATACACATGTCTGCATTGTGATCAGCCCCTAAGAAACGTACTAACAAATTGCATATCCTTTCAAGTAGTTACGGCTGCATACGCCTTAACACTGTTAAGATACATCAAGGCGGTGTGTATAGTCATCGAATGCACTTATTCCACAAAATTTACTACTAGTCCAAACTAACTTGTTCCGCCTCCAATTTGAAACAGATAATCAACAGAGCAAGTATTGGAAAGCCTTTACACCATGACCAAAGTTCCTGTTTCGCCGCAACCCTATAAAATGGAGTATCAGCAAACTGTCACGTAGCAAAATACAAAAGAAACAATGTTTCCAAGTAATTTTAAAAAAATGCATAGTGCCCCTAGCACATACTCCCTCCGTTCCTAAATATAAGTCTTTGTAGAGATTCCACTATGGACCACATACGGAGCAAAATAATATTCAGGAACAAGCCGTCCAAAACTATACTAGGGTTTGTCTGTGATTTTTCTGTTATGAACACCTCATGACAGCTGTTGATCAAATACACTCGATTATTCCCAAATAACATGCGGTTTACTTTAGATTTTCCTTTACTAATCCAACTGAGTAAGAAGTAACCAACCAGACCACCTCTCACTAACACAGCATGCAATGCCTGTGCAGACTTACTAATCCAATTAGCAAGAAGAATCCACCTCCCATTAACACAACATGCAATGCACGTGCAAACTTACCAATCCAAATGAGCAAGTGAGAGTAAATGTACAGCAACAAATTAATGAGCAATCCTGGTAAAAAAGAATTTAGTAGACAGTATGAGGTAATGGGACACATCATCCATGTCATGTGTGACCCCATGGCTATATATAACCAGCCGACTCACCAACATGGTGAATCCAACTGAGTTTAGCGCATTTGGTTTTATACTTCCCACAGACAAGAAAGTGGGAAAACCTAAGGAAGCAAAAAAACAAAAATTGCATTTCTCATGTATTGGTGTTGATGATATCACCCATGGATTTCTATCCAAATTATGTTCACTGTAACTTATGTTCATGATCAAGCATTACTTGATATATGTGTCAACATATAGAAAAACAAAATATACAAATAGCTGTGAACTAGAAATAACATAGTATATGGAAACCAGTGATAGCTACAAAAAGGTAAGTGCATCGAGCTATTTTTGGAGTGTAGTGCTTGGAAAGAATGCTCGTCTGCACATTAATTTCATTTAGTTCATGAACTGAGCTAGGTTCACCATTTTTATATCAGCATTGCTTGTTTATTATGCAAACAAATTGGGCATAAGGTATTTAACTTAGCCAAGCTACCTGACATCATCCTTGGGATCAACTAAATAATCTAAATCTAGGAGTGTAACAAGGATTGCATAGCTGAAGGTCCTACTAGTACCATATATCCCATCAGCCAGCTTATTGAACAAGCTACAAAACCACTTTGAAACATAGGCTCTTCTATTTGTTAAATCACGGTTCAAGGAGTTATTAACCTCGCCTAGGCATTTCGTCCCCCGCCTAGGCGTAACCCCATTCATTATTCTGCAACCACTAGTCATGTCAATTTTGCCACAGAGAAATATAATTCAATCACTTATTAAAACTCGATAGCGATAGAATTGAGGCATGTATACACCAACACTTAATGCATTGCTACAACATGCCTGTTGAATTCTACAATGACGCTACACATGCCAAGTGTTGGGGTTACGTCCATAGGCAACTGTCCAATGCACACACTAAAATGTACCATCCCGCACATAGAGGTTATAAAAATCAAAAAATATATACAGCCAGAACAAGAGGATTAACAAATATCAAGAACGTATGGGCATGCCACTGGTTACATGGCTAGCCTGAAAATCTAGAACAACTGACAGCTTCGTATGGGCATGCCACTGGTTACAAAACCAAGCATAGGAAGATCAATTAATCTAGCCAGGACGGTTATGATAAACAAATCTAAGAATCTGCAGAACTTCGGCAACACTTCAAAATTACGAAATGTGGCAGGCATTCATTACTACTAGTGCAGCTTACATAGCTTAGCCTGGCTATAAGTTTCATATTGAAATCCATATAATAGTATCAGAACAACTAATCTAAACCATATGAAACCGGATGCGTAGATGATTGTTCGATGATCTATCGATCCGCCATACAAGCTGCTAGCTGTCAGAGCAAGTTACAGTTACTCAGTTGTGTAGCTACGTAATTATGTACTGCCAAGTACTCAGTAGATACTTAATGTGTTGGACGGAGATGTCCATTAACTAGTATGAAATAACATCTTCCACTATATCTCTTTCACAATCAAGACTGAATTGACATTCAGGTGAAAAGCAGAAAACTCGCTTGCCATGTGTGTGCACCCATAACAAGGACTGAATAGAAGTAGGAAAGAAGGCCTTAAAGTGTTGGTTATTACATCAGAACAGTAAAAATATCAAGATACAAGGCACATAAGGTTGCAAAGCACCAAAGGAGCATTAATGATGTAGTAGTATATTGCTAGTTTGCTACTGCAAAATAATGTGCACGGAGAGTCAATCCACACCTTGCGACATCGGAGGAATTACTGTGCTGTTGCCTCAAACTTCTGAAGCATATCACAGTGTGGTGTCTGGTAGGCTAGCCCCCATTGGCGACGCTGCAGCTCAACCCTACAATTCTGTGTTATTATCGAGTAGTAATCCCTCTCAACATGCCGCTCCAGTGTTGTACGCTCAGTGCTCTGCTGTGGATACTGATCCTCAAAATTAGGCAGCTTGACATAGTATGTTACTCCACGTTGGGTTTGAAATTTGTGCTCATAAGGGTAGGAGCGGGATAGGGAGTAGACTGGCTCAGAGGATGGCAGGAAGTTGAGCAACAGAAGCAGCAGGACAGGCAACAGCTGGACAAGCATACGGACAGTGGAGCCACCAGAACCCTGCTGCGCACCATGAGCATGATGCATCCCACCAGTCCTGAAATGAAACGTCCCAAACTGCCCAAACTGCCTGGTGGTGGCAGGAGCCATCCCACCAAAGAAGAAGTTCCTGAATATCTCATCCGGGTCAATGTCATCTTCGTAGAACCCATTGTATGAACGGGCAGTGGATGTCGCCCTCCTGTTGTATGCCAGCGGCTCATCAGAACCAACAAGATCGAAGCGCTTGCGGCTCTCTGCATCGCTGAGGCACTGGAAGGCCTTGGAGACAGCTTTAAAGGCGTCCTCCGCACCAGGGGCCTTGTTCTTGTCAGGGTGCACCTTGAGAGAGAGCTTGCGGTAGGCCTTGCGCACATCCTCGACAGTGCAGTCTTTTTCGAGGCCCAGGATCTTGTAGTAATCCCTAGTGTGCTTCTTGATCTGGTGGACCACCTCCAGCTGCTCCTCCGTGTACGTCCTCACCCCATCAGTATCACCGCCGCCCTCCTCCCCATCCTTCTTCTTGCCCTTCTGCTTCCTTTCTCTCAAGCCGTCAGCCCCGGCTGCTGTTGCTGCAGCTCGCGACGGCGGAGGCGGTGGGGGATGTGGGGCAGATGACGATGATGACGAGGGCGGTGAGGAGGACGGGTCATCCTTGTTGAGGAGGGGGTTGAGGAGGTGATCGATGGGGAGCAAGGGGTCCAGCCGCTTGGCCTTAGATAGAAACTTGAGGGCGCGGGCGGTATCGCCGGCGTCGAGGGCGTCCTTGCCGATGCGCAGGGCCTTGACAGCGTCGTCCTTGTTGCCATCCATGGCGGACGCGGCAGATCTGTGGCCCGCGACAGCGAGCGACCCCTCCTCAAGCTTCTCTAGACGCCAGCACAGTCCGATCAGATCGGATCGGATCGGCTCCAGTCCAGTTTACTTCAATCCAATCAAATCCAATCTGAGTAGGTAGTTCCGGAGAGAAAGCATAAGAACAATTCCGCAGAAACCCTAGACTAGACGAATTGGACGAACAAATATTCTTACCTCGCCGGAGTTGACTGGAGGCCAGATCGGCAACGGCGCGGAGCAGGAGAGGTGGGGGAGATGGGGAGAGGATTGGGCAAACGCCGACGCGACGACCCCAACCTCTTTTGTTGGAAATTTTGTTTCCTTTTCGACGCGTGAAGGAAAATAGTGCAGACTCTATTCGCCCAGTCCAAAGCGTACCTTCCCTAGCGCGGCGACTGTCGCGAGAGCTATATCTCGCTCAACGCGAGAAGGAAGTCTCGCCTGAAGATTCCTTCCACCTGTAGAAACTGGCCCGGCCCATATTCGTTTTTTTTTTTGTTCGCTGGATTTCAATTTTTTTTGCGGGGTAAAGGGAGTTTTATTGCAATGTAATAGAGTTAGTCAAGAGGCCACAAATCCTCAATACAAGGTGGAACCGAGCTCTTCCCTCAAACAAAAAAAAGGTGGAACCGAGCTCAACCACACACCAGTAGTTCTCTCGGAGCGGCTATAGTTGGCCAACCGATCGGCAACTCTATTCTGACTACGACAATTTTTCTGAGGAAAAAACTCCCTACTACTCATTAACTCCTTAATCTCTAGAACTAAATGACCATATGCCAGATGCACCAAAGGCATTGTTTGAAAGATTGGACAGTGCCTCAGAAGAATCCGATTGCACGACAATAGGAAGTGCATAATGTTGGATGGCCAAGTTCATTCCTTGCATGATCGCATGAAGTTCCACTTCCAGTGGGTCATTGCAGTGGAATATGACACGGTAAGCAGCAAATAACACTTTGCCTCCACTGTCCCGAAGAACCATTCCAGCAGACGCGGAGCCGCCAGCCTCCTGGAACGAACCATCAACTGATAGGGCGACGGTGCCCGGCATTGGAGCCAGCCACGACACAGCTGGGATCGCCTTTCTTTGTACGGGAATATGATCAGCAGAAGATGGCATTTTACCTTTCAAAATCTCCTCTATAGAATAACGCCCTGCCAACTTGATGGATTTATAATAGTTGTTAAGGAAATCCACCGTAGCAAGGGCCAGCGGAACTTCCTTACCATGTGTCTGGTCATTGCGCAATTGCCAAACACGCCATCTCAGCATTATTATCATATCTCGAACATCATCAGAGCACCTGTTGAGCAAGTGTATGAGCCATTCCTTCCCATCATCTACCAGTAAATCATCACATGGAAGGGGCCATCTAGCACGCATATTGACCCATAGAAGTCTAGCGTGAGCACAAGAAACCAGTGCGTGGAACGTTCCTTCTTCCTCCACTCCGCATAATGGGTAAGTCGGTCGTTTCGAAAGGTGTCTGTACATTTTGCATTGTTCCGTTGGTAAGACCCCCGTCACGACCTTCCAAGCTGATATCTTCATTTTTTTGAGGAACTGAAAACTTCCAAATACAATTCCATATCGATCGAGCGTCGTTTGAAGCAGCACTTGATGCACCTCCCGCGAAAACAATGTTATTATCGCGTGTGTCTAGCTTGTAGGCACTCTTGACCATAAACACTCCACTTTTCTCAGGATACCATGAAAGAAAATTTTGTGCGCTACCTAGGGGAAGTTCTGATCCTTAAAATATGCTCAATATCCATCGGCCAAAAGTATTCTCGTAGTCGGTCAACTCTCCATGCACCGTTTGCATCTAAGAAACCAGAGACATGATTGAAGCGACAAGTACCCTTCGGAGTGACTGGCCGACAGGAGGAGGGACGCGGGATCCAGCGATCTCGCCAAGTCCTAATTAGTGCCCCGTCCCCCACATGCCAAATAATCCCCTTCTTCTTATTTTTTGAGGGAAAAATAATCCTCTTCTTCAGCAAATCAAGACCGTGCAATATAGCTTTCCACACCGCGGAACCATTACTTGAGAAAACAATATCCAATAGATGACCTAAAGGAAAATATTTTGCTTTCAATAATCTTGCACATAAACTTTCTGGAGTATCAAGCAGTCTCCACGCTTGCTTCGCCAGCAGGGCCTGGTTGAACGCTCTCATGTCCCTAAAGCCCATGCCTCCCATAGATTTCGGCAATCTCATTTTGTCTCAGCTCATCCAAGCCATCTTCTTCTTCCCATTCTCAACACCCCACCAATACTGGTGCATCATACGGGTTAGCTCGTCACACACAGAAGTTGGTAGCTTAAACACACTCATAACATAAACTGGAATATCCTTAGCAACTGATTTAATTAGAATCTCCTTGTTACCTGACGACATATATTGCTCACTTCAGTCTACGAGTCTCTTCTTCGAACGCTCCTGGATTGTTTCAAATTTTCCTTTATGCATTCTACCCTCTGGAACCGAAAGACCCAGATACTTTGGTTCAAACATTTCCTGTGTAATTCCTAAAAGACTCTTAACCTCTTGTGCTTGGGTAGGCAATGATCTGAAAAAAGGATGGAGCACTTTGATGGATTTATGAACTGGCCAGTAGCCGTCGCGTAAGTGTTCAACAAACCTTTCACCAAGACCACCTGTTGTTCCGACGCTTGGAAAAATAAGAGTGAATCATTCGCAAAAAGAAGATGAGAAATTTTAGGAGCACCTCTACATATTCTGACCCCTTTGAGACCCTCTTCCATCCTGGATTTATTGATCAAAGCTGACAGGGCATTAGCCACAAATAGGAAGAGAAAGGGGGACAACGGATCACCTTGTCGGAGTCCCCTAGATGGGGTAAAGGACTCCAACAACTTGTCATTGAACTTCACTGAATATTTCACAGAAGATACACATGCCATCACCCGAGAAATCCAATGTTGAGAGAAACCCCATCTGTAAAGGGCCTTCTCCAAAAAGACCCAGTCAACTGATACGTCTCCAACGTATCTATAATTTATGAAGTATTCATGCCATGTTAGCAATAATTTTATATGGTTTTGGTGCACTTTTATATGACTTTTATATAATTTTGATGGCCTACATATTAACCTAGTGCCCAGTGTCAGTTGCTGTTTTTCTACTTGTTTTTGGTTTTCCAGAAAATCCATACCAAAGGAAGTCCAAACGCGATGAAACTTTTTGACGATTTTTTTGGAAGGAAAGAGACCCCCGAAGCTTCGTGGGAGGACCAGAAGACCCACGAGGCGGTGACAAGGCAACCCGGCCCGCCTCAGGGGGGGCGCCCTGATGACTTATGGGCCCCCGTGGCACCTCTTTGCGTGATTCCAACGCCAAAAATTCTTATATATACAGAAACCCCCGAAAGTTAACATAGATGTGTTTTTTCGCCGCCGCAAGCCTCTGTTCTGAAGCGACCCCATCTGGAGCTCCGTTCCGGCACCCTGCCGGAGGGGGGAAGTCATCACCGGAGGCCATCTTCATCATCCCCGCTGCTTCTATGATGAGGCGGGAGTAGTTCACCCTCGGGGCTGAGGATATGTACTAGTAGCTATGTGTTTGATCTCTCTCTCTCTCTCTCTCTCTCTCTCTCTCTCTCTCTCTCTCGTGTTCTTGATTTGGCACGGTCTTGATGTACCGCGAGCTTTGTTAATATAGTTGGATCATATGGTGTTTCTTCCCTCTCTATCTTCTTTTGATGAATTGAGTCTTTCCCTTTGAGGTTTTGTTATTGTCGGATTGAATATTTCGGATTTGAGAACACTTGATGTATGTCTTGCATGTGGATACCGTGGTGACAATTGGGTATTATATTGAGTCCCTTGATGTATGTTTAGGTAATCAACTTGCAGATTCCCGTGACCTTGGGGTAATCTAGGCATATGGGTTGGTACATGTTTTCATCCTTCTTTCTCCGATAGAAACTTTGGGGTACTCTTTGAAGTTCTTTGCGTGGATTGAATATTATGAATCGGAAGTTGTTTGATGCATATCGAATAATCAACTCACGGATACTTGTGGTGACATTGGAGTATCTAGGTGACATTAGAGTTGGTTGATGCGTATCATATGGTGTTATTTTAGTACGAACTCTAGGGCTGTTTGTGACACTTATAGGGATGTCTCAATAGATTGATCGGAAAGGATAACTTTGAGGTGGTTTCGTACCCTACAACAATTTCTTCTTATGTTCTCCGCTAGATAAGAACTTTGGAGTGATTCTTTGTTGCACGTTGAGGGATTGTTATATGATTCAATTATGTTAGCACTTTTGAGAGATTGCACTAGTGAAAGTATGAACCCTAGGCTTTATTTTCAAGCATTGCAATGCCGTTTGTGCTCACTTTTGTTACTTGCTACCTTGCTGTTTTTATTATTTCAGGTTACAAAAACCTATATCTACTATCCATAATACACTTGTATCACCATCTCGTCGCCGAACTAGTGCACATATACAATTTACCATTGTATTGGGTGTGTTGGGGACACAAGAGATTTCTTGTATTTGATTACACGGTTGTTCGAGAGAGACCATCTTCATCCTACACCTCCCACGGATTGATAAACCTTAGGTCATCCACTTGAGGGAAATTTGCTGCTGTCCTACAAAACTCTACGCTTGGAGGCCCAACAGAGTCTACAAGAATAAAATTTGCGTAGTAGACATCAAGCTCTTTTCTGGCGCCGTTGCCGGGGGGGGTGAGTGCTTGAAGGTATATCTTTAGATCTTGCAATTGAATATTTTAGTTTCTTGTTTTATCACTAGTTTGGTTTATAAAATAAAACTACAAAAAATGGAATTGAGGTTGCCTCAATTACTTCATCTCTATAATGTATTTCTTAAAAATGATGGATCAGGAAATTGTGCTAAAGTGCTAGAATAAGAATTCAATAAAATGTTTAGCATAAATTCTTTGAATGATAAGCATGATTGCAATGTTATTAGTATGAATTCTTTGAATATCCATGATGCTAATGATATGCAAAACCATAAGCTTGCGGATGCTATGTTTGATGAATATGATCTTTTTAGCCCCCCTACTTTTGATGAGCAAATTTATTATGATGATAGCATGCCCCCTATTTATGATGATTATATTGATGAAAGTGGGTTTGGAAGAGTGTCAACTCTAGGTACTAATGATCCCACTATTTTGGAGGGTGTTGAATTGTATGGCAATAATTATGAAAGTGGATTTGGAGAGGTCATGACTTTATTTAATGATGATTCCACTATTTTGGAAGAGATTTCAATTGATTGTGACAACAAAGTTGCTATGTATGATGATTATTGTGATGACATGTATGCTATAAAGAATAATGATAACTATGAAACTTTTCATCATGATTTTAATTTTCAATTGGATTATGCCAATCAAGTATCTCATGATAGTTATTTTGTTGAGTTTGCTCCCACTATTATGAATGAGAAGAAAATTGCTTATGTGGAGAATAATAAATTTTCTATGCTTGTGGATCATGAAAAGAATGCTTTATGTGATAGTTATATTGTTGAATCCATTCATGATGCTACTGAAAATTATTATGAGAGAGGAATATATGCTTCTACATATCTCAACAATATCAAGTTTCCTCTCTATGTGTTGAAAGTTTTGAAATTATACTTGTTTTGCCTTCCTATGCTAGTTGATTCTTGCTCCCATAAATTGTTTGCTCGCAAAATATCTATGCATAGGAAGTGGGTTAGGCTTAAATTTGCTTGTCATATGATTCTTGATGCTCTCTTTATGTTTCAATTCTTTATTCTTATGCGAGCATCATTGAAATCATCATGCCTAGCTAAAAGGCATTAAAGAAAAGCGCTTGTTGGGAGACAACCCAATATTTATACCTACTGTTTTTGTGTGTCCACATAATAAAGCTACTGTAGTAATCATGTTTTATATATTTTCTTTCAATAATGTGCCAAGTGAAGCCTTTGTGATAGTGTGGATGCTTGTTGATTAGATTCTGTGCAAAAACAGAAACTTTTGCGTCTAGTGCTGAAATTTCTATTCTGTACTGGAGCGTGGGAAAATTCTGAAATTTTTACACAGTATTAGTTTACAAATTGTTTACGTTTTCCTAATTTTTCAAAAAAAATTGAGGTACAAAAGTATGCTTTTAATTCGCTCACTACATGTTGTTCTGTTTTTGACAGATTCTGTTTTCAATGCATAGTTTGCTTGTTTTAGTGTTTCCATAGCTTATATTGTGAGATATAAAGTGTGGAAATGATAGAGTACAGTAGGCATTATGTAAGAACAATTATGAATCTTGTCTTGACAGTACCAAAGTGAATGATTTATTTTCATACTAACATATCTCACGGAGTTCCGTTAAGTTTTGTGTGATCGAAGTTTTCAAGTTTTGTGTGATCGAAGTTTTCAAGTTTTGGGTGAGATGACGATATGAGGAGAATAAGGAGCGGCAAGAACCTAAGATTGGGGATGCCCAAGGCACCCCAAGGTAATATTCAAGGAAGACTCAAGCGTCTAAGCTTGGGGATGCCCCGGATGACATCCCCTCTTTCGTCTTCAATATTATCGGTAACCTCACTCGAAACTATATTTTTATTCGTCACATAATATGAGTTTTGCTTGGAGTGTAATTTTCTTTTGTTGAGATTTGCTTGCTGTTATCAATAATCATGTTTCGTATCTTTTATTTCAATAAAATGTCAAGTATAGCCTTTACCATGCTCAGTTTGCAAGTTCATGAGTTGCTGTTTGAAACAGAAAGTTTTCTGTTATGTACAGAATATTCCTGAATAGTCAGAACATGATAAAAATCTGAAATTTTTACACAGTAAGCATGCATGAGTTCTCTGTAACATGGTAATTTTTCAGAATTTGTGGAGTTAGGGAAGTATGAATTTTTATCCCCCCTTTACAGACTATTCTGTTTAGACAGATTTCGGTTATAGTTGCATTGTTTGCATATGTTTGCTTGTTTAATGTTTCTATTTGTGGATAGGAGTATTAAATATGCAGAGGAATTTAGTATGCAATGTTTAATTATAATTTTAGTGATTTGCTACAGTAGAGAATGTTAAGGTTTTGAGTTGATTTATACTAACTTATCTCACGAGTTCTTGTTGAGTTTTGTGTGGATGAAGTTTTTAAGATTTAGGAGAAGCCTTGATATGAGAGGAATTAAGGAGACACAAGAGCTCAAGCTTGGGGATGCCCAAGGCTCCCCAAGATAACATTCCAAGAAGTCTCAAGCAACTAAGCTTGGGGATGCCCCGGTAGGCATCCCACCTTTCTTCATCAACACCTATCGGTTAGCCTAAGTTTTTACTTGTTCACATGATATGTGCTATTCTTGGAGTGTCCTTTTATTTTCATTTTGTTTGCTGGTTGAATAAAATACTTGGATCTGAAATCTTTATTTGGAGAGAGTCTTCACATAGCTACTTAATTGTTTGACTACTCATTGATCTTCACTTATATCTTTTGGAGTAGTTTGTCATTCATTCTTGTGCTTCACTTATATCCTTTGAGTAAATTGTTGAATGAATTGAATATCATAAATCTAAAATTATCCATGTTCCATATGCTTAATAATATTTCACATTTGGTTTAGAAAGTAAATCTATTCAAATTTGACAATCACAATATTGGTCATACAAGCAATTCATGAAAGATAGTATATGGAAGAGAAATTTCCCATACAAATATATGCTCTTGGACATCTTTTATGATTGTGAATACCCATTAGTTACTTTCAAACTTGATCAAATAAGTTGATGTTGGACAAGGAAGACAACATAATGCGTTATGTTTGGGTATATTTGCATAGAAGTTATATTGTTATGGATCCTCCAACATGTGGTGCTTGTTTTGAATCTTTTGCTAGCCAAAAATTCTGTACTAAGCAGGAATACTGCTTCCAAAATCCTTGAGCCAAGTTTCTTCCATGAGTGTCCACCATACCTACCTATATACGGTATTACCCTGCCGTTCCAAGTAAATTTGCATGTGCCATCTCTAAAACCTTCAAATAATCATCTGTTTTGTGTGCCCGTACCGCTCATGGTGCGACGGGGCGGTCAGTATCTTCCATGCCAAGCGGGTTATTCTCATGATGGGTGTTTATTCACTTGTCCTTGCACGAGAGAGTCTGGTAATTGGGATGCTCAATCCCTTAAATAAAAATAAAATAAAAAATAAAGAAATATATAATAAAACAAAGGCTCCCCCTGGAAAGTTGAAAGTTTGGAGGGCGCCCGTGAATTCGGCTAGCCATGGCTTGTGTTTGAATGGTTGAGGGGGAGTTAAACTTTTCATTTCTACATGGGAACCACCAATAATGTGTTTAGCATGGAAGATATTGAAATCCTTAGTCGTGACATTGACAGGAAAGGCAACCACTCAAAATGTATTCATCTCTGTTTTTAGCAATGAGCTCTGGCACCGCTGCAAATCCCTGCTTCCCTCTGCGAAGGGCTTATCTTTTACCTTTCTGTCAATTTTTTTTTGTTGAGTCAACTTCTTATTACAACCTTAATTATTCTCTAGTTGGGAAGCATCATGTGGTGGGGATAGATCCAGGCACATATATCCTGTCAAATATATTTGATCATGAATTATTATTGTTGACAATTATCTCTATGATAAATGAGTTGGGAGGTGAAACATTAAGCCCCTATCTTTCTCTGTGTTCGATGGATGCTATTTGTTCTAAAAATATGCTTTGAGTATTAGCAATCATAGAAGACTATATGATAATTGAGTATGTGGAGCTCTTACTTAGACTTTGTTGAATAAGATGCATTGAAATTGCTTGGTGACTAAGAACATAAGTTGTTAAGTTTCAAGAGAATGCATTGTTGAACCGTAACATGTGAATTGATTGCTACTTTATAATGATGAGTTTTATGAGAAAGAGTTGCTGTTATGATGCTAGAAAAAATGATTGAAATTATCATTGATCAAACTTGTGCACCATACCAGCATTCACACTTCATAATTTTTTTTATCATTTACCTACTCGAGGACGAGCAGGAATTAAGCTTGGGGGTGCTGATACGTCTCCAACGTATCTATAATTTATGAAGTATTCATGCCATGTTAGCAATAATTTAATATGGTTTTGGTGCACTTTTATATAATTTTCATGGACTAACATATTAACCTAGTGCCCAGTGCCAGTTGCTGTTTTCTGCTTGTTTTTGGTTTTCCAGAAAATCCATACCAAACGAAGTCCAAACGCGATGAAACTTTTTGACAATTTTTTTGTAAGGAAAGAGACCCCCGAAGCTTCATGGGAGGACCAGAAGACCCACGAGGCGGTGACAAGGCAACCCGGCGCGCCCCGGGGGGGCGCCCTGATGCCTTGTGGGCCCTCTGTGGCACCTCTTTGCGTGATTTCAACACCAAAAATTCTTATATATATAGAAACCCCCGAAAGTTAACCTAGATGAGTTTTTTCGCCGTCGCAAGCATCTGTTCCGAAGCGACCCCATTTGTAGCTTCGTTCCGGCACCCTGCCGGAGGGGGGAAGTCATCACCGGAGGCCATCTTCATCATCCCCGCTGCTTCTATGATGAGGCGGGAGTAGTTCACCCTCGGGGCTGAGGATATGTACTAGTAGCTATGTGTTTGATCTCTCTCTCTCTCTCTCTCTCTCGTGTTCTTGATTTGGCACGGTCTTGATGTACCGCGAGCTTTGTTAATATAGTTGGATCATATGGTGTTTCTTCTCTCTCTATCTTCTTGTGATGAATTGAGTCTTTCCCTTTGAGGTTTCGTTATTGTCGTATTGAATATTTCGGATTCGAGAACACTTGATGTGTGTCTTGCATGTGGATACCCGTGGTGACAATGGGGTATTCTATTGAGTCCCTTGATGTATGTTTTGGTAATCAACTTGAGGATTCCTGTGACCTTGGGTTAATCTAGGCATATGGGTTGGTACACGTTTTCATCCTTCTTTCTCTGATAGAAACTTTGGAGTACTCTTTGAAGTTCTTTGCATGGATTGCATATTACGAATCTGAAGTTGTTTGATGCATATCGAATAATCAACTCACGGATACTTGTGGTGACATTGGAGTATCTAGGTGACATTAGAGTTGGTTGATCCGTATCATATGGTGTTATTTTAATACGAACTCTAGGGCTGTTTGTGACACTTATAGGGACGTCTCAATAGATTGATCGGAAAGGATAACTTTGAGGTGGTTTCGTACCCTACACCAATTTCTTCTTATGTTCTCCGCTAGATAAGAACTTTGGAGTGATTCTTTGTTGCACGTTGAGGGATTGTTATATGATTCAATTATGTTAGCACTGTTGAGAGATTGCACTAGTGAAAGTATGAACCCTAGGCCTTGTTTTCAAGCATTGCAATAACGGTTGTGCTCACTTTTGTTGCTTGATACCTTGCTGTTTTTAGTATTTCAGATTACAAAAACCTATATCTACTATCCATACTACACTTGTATCACCATCTCTTCGCCGAACTAGTGTACCTATACAATTTACCATTGTATTGGGTGTGTTGGGGACACAAGAGATTTCTTGTATTTGATTGCAGGGTTGTTTGAGAGAGACCATCTTCATCCTACACCTCCCACGGATTGATAAACCTTAGGTCATCCACTTGAGGGAAATTTGCTGCTGTCCTACAAAACTCTACGCTTGGAGGCCCAACAGAGTCTACAAGAATAAAAGTTGCGTAGTAGACATCATCAACACGATCATAGGCCTTTGATAGGTCAAGCTTATAAGCACAAAAAGCCAGTGAGTTCTATTTTATAGATTGTATATGATGAATATATTCAAAGGCAACAATGGAGTTATCAGAAATAAGCCTCCCTGGGATGAAGGCACTCTGATTTTCAGAAATAAGCTAGTAAGAAAAGGCCGTAATATGTTCACCATGCACTTGAAGACGATTTTATACACCATGTAACACTCGCTGGATTTCAATTGCATTCGCTGTGTTCGTTCATTGGGTTGGTTTGCCCCAGTTTTTTTTCGTTTTCTTTTGTTTTTCGTTACGGTTCTCTGTTTTCTTTATTTTTTCATTGTTTTGTTCATTTTTAATGGTCCTTCCGGTTTTCTTTGTTTCTTCACAGTTTTTCTTCGATTTCCTTCGTTTTTTCTCAGTTTTCATTTGGGTTTTTTCTTTCTTCTTCTCTTTAGTTTTTTTCGTTTCTTTCTCGGTTTTCTTCTATTTTTCTTGTTTCTTTGCTTCCTTTTCCTTTTATTTTCTCCGGTTTTCCTCGGTTTTCAGTACACATTCAACATTTTCCGTATACATCCGAAACATTTTATATATACATATTTAACATTTTGAAATACGTGATTCATTATATCTAGGAGTAATACATTTTTCTAATACACTTTTAATATTCTTTGAATACATTGTCAATATTTTTTCTATACACATTTCTAACATTTTGAAATGCTTAATTAACATTTTTATAATACAAGATTAACATTTTGTTAATACATGGACAACATTTTTTCTATACACATTTAACATTTGCAAACGCCTCAGTAACACTATTCAAATACAAGATTGACACTTTTTCCAATCCACGGTCAACATTTTTTCCATACACATTTAAAATTTCACAAATGCTTGATTAATATTTTTTTCAAATGCAAGATTAACATTTTTCTAATACATGGTCAACATTTTTTATATACATGTTTAACATTTTTCAAATGCTTCATTAACATTTTTCAAATACATATTTAACATTTCTTCAAATGCTTGATTAATTTTTTTAAATACATGATCAATTTTTTCCATACACATTGTATTATTTGTATACATGAGAAACATTTTCTCTATACACATTTAACATTTTTTAAATACTTGGTTAACATTTTCGAAATGTTTTATGTAAAGTGTTTTTTGTAATATATTTGTTTAGAATATTTGGAAGTATAAAATAGTAAAAAGATAAAGCATGAAACAAAAACAAAAAAGAGAAAAAAAATTAGGCTGTGGCCTCCTGTGCGCATGAGCCGGCCCATCTCATGCATCCCTTCACACGAGGCTTCCCTCTGTCTCGCGTCAAACGAGACATAAAGGCGCCTGGTGACTATATCTCGCTTTACCCTGAAGGGTTTTCTCCATGTGTAGCTACTGGGTCAGCACATTTTCGTCTTTTTTCATCTATTTTTGTATGATTCGCTTGCTACTCGCTTCTTCTATTTTTTCATTTTTTTGTTTTTTCAAATGTTTTTTTCATCGTTCTGTTCGTTTTCTTCACTAGTTTTCCTTTGTTTCTTTCACGGTTTTCGCTAGTTTTTTCTTTCTTTTTTCTTAATTTCTTTCTCGGTTTTACTTTTCTTTTGCTTTTATTTCCTTCCCGTTTTTCTTTGTTACTTTCTTGATTTTCTCATCTTTTTTCGTTTTTCTTTCTTTCCCAATTTTCATTGTTTCCATTCTTTTACATTAGTTTTTCTTCGGTTTTAATTTTCTTTTTTTGTTTTCTTTATTTTTATTTTTATTGAGTTTCTTCATTTTCTCTGTTTTTTTGTCGATTTTCATCGGTTGCTTTTTTGACACATGTCAGTCTTTTTCACTAAAATTCAACATTTTTATTATACATCCTAAACATTTTTTATACACGTTTGACATTGTGAAACACATGATTAACATTTTTTTGAAAATGTATATTTTTTACGTCTAATTTTTTCATACAATACATGTTTGGTATATGTAATAAATTTTAAATACATGTTTAACATTTTTCAAATATAAGATTTATATTTTTATAATACATGGTCAACATTTTTCAATACATGGTGGACATTTTTTAATGGTTATTAACATTTTTTAACACACAATGAACATTTTTCATATACATTAGGAATTTTTTACATACATGTTTAACATTTTTTAAATACAATTTTTAAAATATATATTATTTCATGTCTACTTATATTTAATATACGTTTTACATTTTTTTGTATACACCAGGAACATTTTTTTGTACATGTTTAACATTTTTTATACAATTTTTAATTTTTGTATATATTTTCATATACATGGCAAACATATTTTATACACATTTAATTTTTTTAATGCTTGTTTAACATTTTTAAATACTTGATCAACATTTTTTTTCAATACATGATAAACTTTTTCGTATATATTATATATTTTCCATATACATAAGAAACATTTTCTCTATACACATGTAACATTTTTCAAAAGCTTGGTTAACATTTTTCAAATTTTTTATGTAAAGTGATTATTGTAATATACATAGCCATTTTCCTATATATATATATATATATATATATATATATAGGTAAATTATGTGGGGCACCTAGGTGCCTGGGCACCTAGCATTTAATAGCTCGCATGTCAACTCATTTGCATTTATTGATTTGGAAAGAATTAAAACACACATTAATTGGTGGAGAGAGAATAACAAAATAAAAAAGGAAAGATCTATACATGTTTACATGCATCCGCTTTAGATCGAGGTATACATGCATGTACGCACAATGTGACTCGCCTGCTTGCGGGCCTTCTACGCATAGATGAATACATGTATACATAACAATTGATACCTTCATGAGGATCCATGACAATTTTTTATTATTATTTATATCAACAAATTGTGCGCTATACCTACTAATGAAATTATGTACATACGCGGGTATGTATACATCCAAAGATTTATTCTAGGTTCTAGCTAGTAAAGAAATATATACATACGTCTATACTGTGTTCAAAAAAAAAAAGAAATATATACATACGCGGATATGTATATACCTACTAACGAAATTATGTATATATGCGGGTATGCATATACCTACTAACGAAATTATATACATACGCGGGTATGAATATACCTACTAACGAAATTATGTACATACGCGGGTATGCATATATCTACTAACGAAATTATGTACATATGCGGGTATGCATATACCAACTAACGAAATTATGTATATATGCGGGTATCATGCAAAAAAAGAAAATACATGTACGGGTATGTGTGTACCCAATTATGTGGTGGGTATGTCTATACCTACTACTGAAATTACGTAACATACACGGGTATTTACATATCTAGTGATTTATTCTACAAATGAATAAGTGCTATATAAGGAGGTAATAAATGTTGATTTTTATTCACTATGGTATTTTAATCTCCTTCCTTTTCTATGACATGACATGCATGCATATGGTTAAAGAATTAAAGCCTGCCAAATAAACTAGTAATTAAGGCATTTACATTGGTTTTCAAATCAGCCGCTAAACATGATCCAACGACGGATAGGCAAGGTGACCAGGCACCTAGATGTCCCAAACGGCCTGCGACATGTGGCCTCCCGCGCGCTAGGCCGGACCATTTAGGGAGGCGCGTGATGCGAGCGCACGCTAGGTCTCGCTAGATGCGAGACGTAGTTTAGGCCCTGAAGAAATATCAAGCCCAATACAACGTCAAAGTAAGAAAATCGAGCTCACCATCAGAAATTTGTAACATCTCGGAGTTTTCCTCCTAATTAAAAATTGATTTCAGCAATTAAATAATTAACTTGAATAATTTATTTCGCCATTTTGTTAAATGGTGAATAAAATAAACCCCTCTATCTTTTTCAATGTTTGTGTTTTGATACTCAACTCTGAACCATCGAACACGACTTCGTTGTGATATTTGGGAGGTACCCAAATTACTCCACAATGTTTTGCACAAGCATAGCTATCACCATAACGCAAACCCTCCATTTATTAAATGAATGGAGATATTTTATAAAATTAATGTCATACGACCTCCAATTAGCTTGGGATGATTTGTGTGGTCTCAAAATTGTCTAGTGAGGCTACGTTTCAAATTTTGTCTCAATCGGAGTTCATTTGACGGCCAAACCTTTAAATATGTGAGGCGTATAGACGATCTAAATAATAAACGTTTTGTCGAAATAAAACTTGTTGTTGGGCCGAAACCTCCTAGTGCACAACCATAACCCACCTATCTCCACCTTCCTTTCTCTCAGATTTGACCCATCAGATCGCCATCCGACGGTTGAGAGCATCTCACCTCTCCTATATAAAGACCCCTCATTTGGAGGAGCCTCCTCACTCTTCTAGGGGTTCCCCCCTCTCCATTTTGCAGCCCCTCCATCCTACACCATCCCGAAACCCTAGCCCCAAATTGATCTAGGCCATTAGATCTAGGATCCAATGGCCATATTTGTCCCTGCGCCCCCGTCGACATTGTCCACCCACCAGGGCGGACATGTCCGCGTGACCCCCGTCTCCGCGACGTCGCCCGAGCACCTCCCCGCGCGTGTCCAGGAGCTCACGCCCGAGCTCCTCCTCCCGTCTGTTCATCCTCACGCTGCTGATGAATCTTATTTTTACACTCCTCTAACCTGAGTTTAAACATAAATATTTCATTAAAACCAAGATATTCATTCTGATATTGCTACTAATGACTAATGAATGCAAATGATTTCAAATATCCGATCTTTATTTTGTTTCCCCAGGAAATGGGCTATTTATGGACGAAATCAAGTCAATACATGGAAAAGAGTAAAGTGGAGATAGAGGAGATCAAGTGGGAGGCGCAGCAGAGGCGCAAGAGCAGAATACAGTGTTCCATATGATCGCGCCCGCTCGTATGGGCGGTCGTATGGACTGCCAACAGAGGCGCCTGATCCACCAGAACAACCGTTATAAAGGGCCCGACGCCAAATGAGCAATAGAACATCGCAGAACAAACCAGTCATCGTCATCTTCACCATTGTCGGTGCTAAAATCGGCAGATCTCGGATAGGGGGTCCCGAGCTGGTGATCTTGGCACGATGGTAACAGGAAGAATAGGGACACCGTATTTTACTCAGGTTCGGGCCCTCTCGAAGAGGTAAAACCCTACGTCCAACTCGTGTTATATTGTTTGTGGATGGGGTAAAGAGTACAAGATGATCTACCTCGAGATCGTATGTAGGAGTTCTAACCTCTAAAACCTTGAAATCGTGCCTCTACAGACTAAGCCCCTCGGCTTATATAGGCATCGGGGGTACCTAGGATTCACACATGGTCGGTTACAATCTAGGGATAAACATGCCGATCATTCAAATACGCCTTGAAGTGTACGCCAAGTCTTTGGAGAACTCCTTCTTGATTACGCCGAAGGCCAGGGCATGCATGGCCCATTCTTCAGTTGTTGGTGGGTCCTCGGCCCGGCCCATGAGTGGCAGGCCGACGTGGTGTACACCCTCTAATCCCGGACACTGTCAGTAGCCCCTGAACTGGTGTTCAAGCCGAGGACATTGACTCCTTCCCCGGGACAGCTTCATTGTCTTGGTCTTCGGCTTCGTAGGCGAGTTCTATCTTCCACGTCGGCTTTCGAATCCAAGGATCTACTCGGATCTGAGGTCTGCTTGTTGCTGCTTGGTCATCGGTCTTTCGATCATTCATGCGTGGATCCGAGCATTAATATAATTCGGATATTAGGGCGTCCTTTAACAAGACCCTTTAAGTAATATATTTTTTATTGAGTCCGAGGACAACCGTCCGAGGTTTTTTCAGTACAGGCAAATATTTGTTCACTGAGGACTCTAGGTGACCTTGGTAGTTCTGGGGGCCCACATCTCGACATACCCACTTAAAAGGAGTCGTGGTGGGCCCGAAGATCCACTTTTAACAACGTTTTTAACTATTTTTCCCTCGATCTACGTTCCCAAACAAGGCATAACACCTGGGAATACGCGGATTAACTATCGGGGACTCAAGCGTCCCATCGCGGCCTGTCCTATCATGGCATATAAAAGGCGACAGGGGAAGTAATTTTTCCTTTCATCCTGCCTGCTTCTTCCTTGCCTTTACGCAACTCTCCCTCCCATTACCGCTTCTAGAGCTTCAACAATGGTGAACGCACCCGGCTCGTCGAAGCGCCCAAACACCCCCCTCGAAGGAGACTGGAAGAGCTGCTCGGTTACCCGAGCACAGCTGAATCGGCTCGCCACCTAGGGGTATTTACCTGATCCAGATTTGACATTTTTTCACCCCGGGCTGCAGTCCATAGATATTGGGGTTATCAATGATAACTACCCCGCACCTCATGGAGACGAGCGAATTTGCTTCATCCCTTTTCTTCTTCGAGGCCTTGGTTTCCCTACCCACCCTTTCCTCAGGGGTCTTCTAGAGTTTTACGGGATCCAACTCCACCAGCTCTCCCCAAATTATATCCTTCATACCTCGGGCTTTATTGCTCTTTGCGAGGCCTTCCGTTGCAAGGCTCACTCTGGATTATGGCGAAAGTATTTTTGCTTAATTCCCTGCTCCCAGGACGGCTCCATCTTCGAGGTCGGTGGTGCCGAAGTGTGTAGGATTGCCGGGGTAGGTTACCTTCCTGGCACCCCGAAGGAAGTTGTCGAGACGTGGGCAGCCGAATGGTTCTATATTGCTGAGGTGCCGCTTAAGGATCCCGTCCAACAAGGAAATCCTCCCTTTTCCCATACACAGCCAAAAAGGCGATATAACTGGCAGCCTAGGAGTTGTTCCCAAGAAGATGCTGAAGTTACTCGGCTAGCCGCTCAAGTTACTTGCCTCGGCCACCACAAGCTTACCATCATTAACGTGATGGACGTGGCTATAGGCCGAGGAGTTCAGCCACTTCAACAACGCACCCATCCGCTGTGGAGATACAACGGATCCGATGATGCTACCCGAGCCATTAAGGAAGGCTTTGAAAACCAGGCGGCCCTAGCAGCTGCGCTGGAAGTGATCTATAAGGGGGGAAAAGGAGGATTTCGCCAAGCAACAGCTGTTTGATGGCTTTTCTTACTATAAACCCGTTGAAGCGGTAAGTTCCTTTATCTAATTACTCAGTTAATCCGAGCAGGGTTCTTATACTCCTGACCAGTTGTTCAACATATCCGAGCAGAGATGGAAACGTTGGATCGAGACGGTGAGTTGTCCGGCTCCTCAGCCGAAAACTTACACCTGTGATGATGACCTAGGCTTCACCGAGGACCCAAAATTGTCCCTTATTTTTAAGGACGAGGTCTTTTATGAAGAGAGCATTGATAGATCTGAGGTGGTGCTTCTTCTGGGTCATCAGGGCTTCTCCCGTCCTCATTGGTAAGCGTCCCTCATTCTTCTTCACGAAAACGATCAATCGCTGTTACCGCTTCAAGAACCTTAATTCCATCCAATAAGGGTCGGCGATCGAAGCGCCAGAAGAGCTCCTCGGCCCCTCAAAGGAACCTTCCGAGGGATGGTCTTGGTCCAACCATAAAGCGGCGTCCGAGGACACGGTTCGCGTTCCTCCTACCTCTGCCGCATAAGTATCACTTTTATTGTAACCTTTAACGAATTCCATTCGGGCTTTTGTTAATTCAATAAGCACGGGTTTCATAACCTGCAGGCTGTCCTCCCGTGCCCACACGTCAACGCCTAGGGTCTCAGGCACTCACACCCCTACCCCCAAGATGAATTCTCATCAGCCACCCCCATCCGAAGAGCCTCGGGACAGTCCTCAACCGGAGTCCTCGGCGGCACATCCCGCCATCGCCTGCCAAGTCGAGAGCTTAATGCATCATCGGGTGAGGAGGGCATCGCTGGTGAATCCAGCATTTTCTGATGAGGAGTTTAACGCACTCCGAACAGTAGATGCCCACCTCGGAGCAGCTCGGATGGGGCTTAAAGAGGTTGCTGATGTACTAGCGACAGGCTTGAAGGTAATTTATCTTTTAACAAAGTACTCTGGCTAACCCGGTAGCCCTCAGGATGAACGTACTTTTTACGCCCACGTTAACCGAAAACAAATACTGACCTTATCCGAGGTTCAAAAAAATGTTCGGCCTGGCTGAGGAGTCTATTGAAACAAGGCGCGAAGCCCAGTAGCCCCCGAGCCACAGGTTGGGTGGCAACACCCGATCAGGGATCAATTTACCCCCTTTTAAATGGAAAAAAGCGCGAAGCCCAGTAGCCCCCGAGCCTTAATTTGGGCACGGGTGGTCGATTTGAGGATCAGTTTAAATACTAATGTTTGCCATTTCCTGATGCAGGCAACTCGGCAAGAAAACGAAAAGCTCTCGAAAAAGCTCAAGAAAGCTGAAGACGATCTTGCCAAGGCAAAAAAAGGAGGTGGCCGACATTAAGAAGTTTACCCGTGAGGCACATGGTAGTATTTTTGCTTGTGAAACCACTATGACTAGTGACACTGCTTAACGGCTAATTTATTTGGCTTTTGCTAGAAGTGGTGATGCGGAGCATCCCACGGTCATCCCCATGGACCTACCTACGTCTCCTCAAGTGCCAAGTGGACCTATGACACGAGCACGTGCAAGAGCTCTCGAAACCGAGGTGACATCTCTCCTAAGTGAACTTCCATTTGACTCGAGTGAGGCATGGTTACTACCTCAAGCCGAAGTGCTATGTGTGATCAGGTATGAGGAAGGTCTCCTCGGGAATGCCCGGAGCGAAGGCCAAGTCGACAAGTACATGGATGAACGTGCGCAAAGAGGAAGACCGCTGGAAGCCAACAACGGCCGGACATCCGGCCCCTGAAGAAGAAACTCAGCAGCAGCAGCCCAGCCGTGCAAATGCTACAGGGCCCGGACATCCGGCCAGAGGCCCGGACATCCGGCCCCTGCCCGGAAATCCGGCGCCCCATCACAGTAGCTTGACCCTTTTTGGCCGGACATCCGGCACCCCCACGAACCGCCGGACATCCGGCCCGACGCCTGGACATCCGCCCCCCCCGTCAGCAGTTTTAGGCCTTTGGCCGTGTAATCTCCTCCACTCGCCCCCACTTCGCCCTAGACTATAAATAGACCTCCTCCTCATCCTTTCTAGGGTTATCAAAGTATTTTGAGATATCTAGTTGAGCTTTGCACCTTGTATCTCCTCTTGGGGAATCAAGACCTCTCTAGGGAGAAGGATCCCCATCATAGGATCATCAAGACCTCCTACGGGAGAAGGATCTCATCGAGATCATCAAGACCTCACCTCCTCCGGAGTGGGAAGAACTTTACCTTGTGCTTGTTTCCTTGGATTGTCCTTGTATACTTGTGGATCTCATGTATGCTATCCTAGTGGATGTGTGATTTGGGTTTGTTTGAGAGATTTCCCTTGGTTGATTTTGTTGTTCCTCTCTTTTCCCCCTCCTAAAGTGTGAAAAGATCGACAATTAGGGTTCCACCCTACATCATCTTGGATCAGAGCCACGTTGATTCACACTTTGGAGTCTTTCCCCTCCACTTTCTAGCCCCGATTTTGTTGTTTTTGCCCAATTTCGAAAATTCCCCACAAAAATAGCCATACCAAATTTTTTGTGATTTGTTGGTTTGATGATGTTTTGTTGATTTTGATCCATGGATTTGCTTGTTTTCGAGTGGATCTAGCTTTTCCCCATCTTCCCCATCATTTCCCTCCACAAAATCGTCCGAATTTTGCCCCAAAATTTTCTTCTATCCACGTATTCTTCGAGTTCATCAACGGATCTGACAGCCCGGACATCCGGCCCGACAGCCCGGACATCCGGCCCCTGGGAAACCAGCACGCCAACACTTCACACTTTTGTCAATTTTCGCCTTTTTCCCACCGTTTCTTCCGCAATCCCTTGAGCTACTCCACCACAAATTTCCGCCAATCACCACTTCGTGCCATTTGAGATTTTGAGTCGCGGATTTGCCGTTTCCTAACGTGTTTCGGCTACTTAGGAACGGTTCGACATCGACATCACCGCCGCTCATCATCGCCACGGAACTCGTCATCGACAACACCAACTCCACCATCGTGACACCCTCACCGTAAGCAAGGACGGTAACATCGACGACATCTTGTTCATATCCTTGCCATTGCATTGTGAAACCCCGAGACCATCTTTTGCGTCGCTTTCCTACGAGACTAGCCATTTGAGTATTGCCGGGCAACGCTACTTGTGCACTTTAGTGATACCGTTCTGCATAGCTCTCATAGCGTGCATACATACACATATCATCTCTTGTGCCAAATTTTGTTCCCGCATATACATCATTGCTACCTTCGTACGAGCATTTCGCATAAATGGCCAAAGGAAACCATCAAAAGAAAGAGAAGCTTTTAAGCAAAAGAGAAAGAGCAACAAGCTTGTAAGCAATAGCCATAGCATCGCCACATTGCATAGCATATTTGATCATCTTGGATCATTGTGACAAGTTCACCGGGAATCATACATACATAGCATAAGTGAGATAGAAAGCCATACATTTTGTCTCTTATAGGTTGTGCACAAGTTCGTATCCGCCTATTGAGCAATCGTGCTAGCATCTCTCTAGTGTTGTGCAACAAGAGCATTTTCCGTGGATCCCACATTTTGAGCTCATTCCTTGGTTGCACGACCTCATTTATCTATCCGTGCGTGTGTTCCCGTGTCCTACTTATTGCTATTGGTCTACTCGTTACACTTGCGAACTTGTGAATCTTTTTCAACATTATTGATATCAGGCTTGCAAATTGCAACTATTTTGTGCCACCATCCTAACCAAGCTACACCATAAGCCTTTTTGTGTAGGTGTGAGAAACGAACCCGGTACCAATTCTACTATCATAGCAATACATTGAGTGATACTCGATACATCTTCAATCTTCGGAAAAGGTAACTTGGTTTTGTTCTTTCACTTCCTACTCACCTCTACTTGATCATGATGGATAGCCCGGGTACATCTTCGAATCCTCTCTTCGACGAGCAAGAAGCAACGAACGACTACGTCTCCAAGAGCCATCTCTTTGGGGTACAACGAGCCTTGCATCAAGAAAATGAAGCTTTGGGTGATCGCATCAAGCAACTCGCCACCAACTTGCGTCACTCCGGAACGCGAACAAGGGACTACCTCGACACCAAGCTTACTACACAAATGGAAGAATTTCGTGCCATGATGATTGACCGCGCTTCTACAACTTCGTCATCGACAAGGCGAACACGGTCAAGACGCCATTCTTCGGATTCATCATCGGATGCAAGTCTTCCTCGAGCTCGTCTACATCCTCGGCAAGAACATCAAGCTCGCCAAAATCCATTACATGTCAATGGTTTGCAACAACGACTTCGAGAGCGCGAACGTCAACGACATCAAGTTCAAGGCGCCACGCACCAAGAGCAAGTTCCACGACGTCAACAACAAGACGCCCAAGACGGTGACCCACTTCGGCAAGAGCAACAATGTCGCGAATAACAAGCCCTCGAAGCACAATGTGCCCTTCACGAAGCCACTCATGCTCTAGACGAACACAACCGTCGCGTGCGTGAAGAAGAAGAGGCACGTCTCCAACAAGAAGCCGCACACCAAGAAGAGAATCAAGAAAGGAGGAACCGGGTAAGAATACCTCGTCCCCAACGTCAAGCCAATCGCGTGGAGCAAGAAGAAAACGAGGATAACGACCCACCTCCAAGACAAGAACGATGACAACATCGGCATAATGATGAACAACGCTACGACAAGCTCAAGTTCAACATGCCCAAGTTTTCCGGAGGTAACGACCCCGAAGACTACCTCTCATGGGCTCTAAAGGTGGACAAGATTTTCCGCCTACAAGACTACAATGAAGAAGAGAAGGTAGCCATGGCATCGCTTGAGTTCCAAGACTATGTTCTCATTTGGTGGGAGCAAGTGGTCGAGAGACGCCAAGAGAAAGGCGAACCACCTATCACAACATGGACTCAAATGAAGGATGTCATGAGAGCTCGCTTTGTGCCTACACACTATAGCCACGACCTCTTCAAGAAACTTCAACTCCTCAAGCAAGGCACCAAGTCGGTTGAAGAATACTACAAAGAAATGGAGATTGCAATGATACGAGCCAACGTCAAGGAAGATGATGAACAAACGATGGCGCGTTTCTTGAATGGTCTCAACCATCCAATCAAGAAAATTGCAGACTTTCAACCATACTCCAACCTCCTCGAGCTAGTGCACATAGCCACCAAAGCGGAGCGTCAAGTGCAAGATGATTACAAGTACTCCAAGTACTCTTCCAAGACCTACGGTTCGTACAATCAAGCATCAACAACTACGACACCTCCTCCAACGACTCGTGCTACACCAAGTACTGGTGACAAGTCAAGCCACAAGAACCCTTCGACATCTTCAAGTCATCCTCCTACTACTACAAGCAACTCCAAGCCAAGAGCTTCGTCGTCAACAACTCCTACGGATGCCAACGACAAGACAAGTGACATCAAGTGCTTTACTTGCAAGGGCCGAGGCCACAAGTCTTTCGAGTGCCCCACACGATGCACTATGATCCTCAACGCCGACGGCACCTACGACTCAATGAGTGCAGACGAAATGAAGCACTTGAGCACGTGGTAATGCATCGACAAGTGAATGAAGAAGAAGATGATCAAGTGTTTTGCGACAATGATTCGAGCCCCGCTCTTGTTGTCTCCAAGGTCTTGACACTTCAACAACATCAAGATGAAGACCAACGTTGCCACATCTTCCACACCAAAGCGGGTATCCAAGGACGTTCCGTCAAGGTCATCATCGACGGAGGAAGTTGCCACAACTTGGCAAGTGAAGAATTATGCTCCAAGCTCCAATTGGTCAAGAAGAAGCACCCTCGCCCATACAAGGTCCAATGGCTTAGCGACTCCGGCACCATTCAAGTGGAGCACGCCGTCCAAGTGGCCTTCAAGATTGGCGCCTACGAAGACAACTTAGAGTTTGATGTGGTTCCTATGTCCGTATGCCATCTCCTCCTTGGAAAACCTTGGCAAGTCGACCGCGGCGTCATCCACAATGGACGAACCAATCATTATAGCTTCAAGATGAAGGGCAAGGAATTCGTTCTTTGACCTATGACACCAAGTCAAGTCATCGCGGACAAGCACGCATCTACCCATCGTGGAGAGACAAGTGAGCGAGTGAACCACCACAAAGAGAGTGAGCGCCACAAGCCAAATATGAGCGACTCCACGATGAGCGACAAGAGAGACCTAGTCCTTTTAGCCACCAAAAGAGATTTGAGGGATGTGAGTGAGAGCCCATCAAGTGTTCTTCACTTTGTGCTTGTGTGTAAAGATGAAGTGGTACGGACTAATACTTCACAACATCTTCCTTTGGTCTTATCTCATTTATTGCAGGAATTCACGGGCGTGTTTCCCGATGAGCTACCTCCCGGACTTCCTCCACTTCGCGGAATCAAACACCGCATCGACCTCATCCCCGGCGCACCTGTACCGAACAAGGCACCTTACCGCGTCAACCCCGAAGAAACCAAAGAGATACAAAGGCAAGTGCAACATCTCATGGAGAATGGGTATGTACGCGAAAGCTTGAGCCCTTGTGCCGTTCCGGTCATTCTTGTGCCTAAGAAAGATGGTACTTATCGCATGTGTTCCGATTGCCATCCCATTAATGCTATCACCATTAGATATAGACATCCAATTCCATGCCTTGATGACATGCTTGATGAACTTAGTGGAGCCACTATTTTCTCAAAAATTGATCTTAAAAGTGGCTACTATCAAATACGCATGCAAGAAGGTGATGAATGGAAAACCGCTTTCAAAACCAAATTTGGCTTGTATGAATGGTTAGTCATGCCTATGGGTTTGTCTCAAGCTCCTAGTACTTTTATGCATGTGATGCATTATGTTCTTCGCAAATATATTGGCATTTGTGTTGTGGTTTACTTTGATGACATCCTTGTGTTTAGTGAAACTCTTGAAGATCATGTCAAACACCTTAGAGACGTATTGCAAGTTCTTAGAGACGAGCGACTTTATGCTAACATCGAAAAATGCACTTTTGGTGTTCATAAGCTTGTTTTCTTGGGCTTTGTCGTCTCCTCTAAGGGTGTTCAAGTGGATGAAACTAAAATTGATGCTATTAAGAATTGGCCACAACTAACCAATTTGCTTCAAGTGCGTAGTTTCCTTGGCTTAGCCGGCTTTTATCGTCGCTTTGTGAAGGATTTTAGCACCATTGTATCACCATTGCACGCATTGAGTAAGAAGAATGCACCATTTGTTTGGGGCCCATCTCAAGATGCCGCATTTCATGAGCTTAAAACCTTGCTTACACATGATCCATTACTTGCATTAATTACCCAACTTTGAGAAAACTTTTGAAGTGCATTGTGACGCTAGTGGTAATGGTATTGGAGGTGTGTTGATGCAAGAGAAGCGACCTATTGCATACTTTAGCGAAAAACTTTCCGGCGCGCAACTTAACTACCCCATCTATGACAAAGAGTTGTATGCTTTAGTGAGAGTCTTGCATGTGTGGGAACATTATCTTTGCCCTCATGAATTTGTTATCCATACGGATCATGAAACGCTTAAGTACCTTAAGGGCCAAACAAAATTGAATAAGCGTCGTGCTAAATGGAGTGAGTTCATTGAGTCATTTCCTTATGTTATCAAGTATATCAAAGGTAAGGAAAATGTTGTGACGGACGCTCTCTCACGCAAATGCATGCTCGTTACTAAACTTGAATTGAATGTCATAGGATTTGAGCACATTAAAGACTTGTATGCGCATGATGTTTCATTTGCGATTCCGTATGCCAAATGTTTATCACACAACACTTGGGAGCGCTACTATTTGAAATATGATTATCTTATGCGAGCTAACAAACTTTGTATTCCCGAGTCTTCTCTTCGTTTGTTGCTTTTGCAAGAGGCTCATGGTGGAGGACTCATGGGACACTTTGGACGCGACAAGACCTTCGCTACGCTCTCCAAGAACTACTTTTGGCCAAAGATGTTCCGAGACGTTTCTCGCTACACCAACCGGTGCTCTACATGCCGCAAAGCTAAGTCCAAAGCTCAATCTCATGGTCTATATATGCCACTTCCTATTCCATATCACCCATGGGAAGATATTAGTATGGATTTTGTCCTTGGTTTGCCTCGAACTCAAAACGGCAAAGATTCCGTATTTGTTGTTGTGGACTGTTTCTCTAAGATGGCACATTTCATTCCTTGCAACAAGATAGACGATGCTTCACATGTTGCAAATCTCTTTTGTAGGGAAATCTTGCGATTGCATGGAGTGCCAAAGACGATCGTGTCGGACCGAGATGTCAAGTTCCTTAGCTACTTTTGGAAGACACTATGCGCCATGGACCAGAGGGGAAACTCTCCTACCATCTAGGGGGGAGGTCAAGCAAGAAGAAGGAGGGGGGCTCTCTCCCCCTCTCTCCCGGTGGCGCCGGAACGCCGCCGGGGCAACCATCGTGACGACGATCTACACCAACAACTTCGCCGCCGTCAACACCAACTCTCTCCCCCTCTATGCAGTGGTGTAACACCTCTTCTCCCTGCTGTAATCTCTACTTAAACATGGTGCTTAACGCTATATATTATTATCCAATGATATGTGGCAATTCTATGATGTTTGAGTAGATTCGTTTCGTCCTATGGGTTGATTGATGATCGTGATTGGTTTGAGTTGTATGTTTTATTTTGGTGCTGCACTATGATTGATGATCGTGTCGCGCAAGCGTGAGGGATTCCCACTGTAGGGTTTGCAATACGTTCATAATTCTCTTGTAGTGGGCGGCTAGAGTGACAGAAGCTTACACCCGAGTAAGGGGGTTGTTGCGTATGGGAGTAAAGAGGACTTGTTACTTAATGCTATCGTTGGGTTTTACCTTAATGATCTTTGGTAGTTGTGGATGCTTGCTAGAGTTCCAATCATAGGTGCATATGATCCAAGTACGGAAATTATGTTAGCTCATGCCTCTCCCTCATATAAAATTGCAATAATGATTACCGGTCTAGTTATCGATTGCCTAGGGACAAATCCTTCTCTTGTGTTACAAAAAGCTTTCTACTAAACAACTAACTTTTATTATCTTGCAATTTACTCATAGTTTTATTCTCGCTAAAGTACTCCTAGTTTTATTCTTGCAAAGTAGTTCTAGCATTACACCTACAAAGTACTTCTAATTTCATACTTGTTCTAGGTAAAGCAAACGTTAAGTGTGCGTAGAGTTGTATCAGTGGTCGATAGAACTTGAAGGGAATATTAATTCTACCTTTAGCTCCTCGTTGGGTTCGACACTCTTATTTATCGAGAAAGGCTACAACTGATCCCCTATACTTGTGGGTTATCAAGACCTTATTCTGGCGCCGTTGCTGGGGAGCAATAGCGTGGGGTTGATATTCTCGTGTGTGCTTGTTTGCTTTATCACCAAGTAGTTTTTATTTTCTGTTCTAAGTTATTTTATATCTTTAGCTATGGATATGGAACACGAAACACCAAAAAAATTAGTTGTACTTGCTACTCATGGAGATGGGGAACCTCCTAAAACCCTCGATGCTTCTTTTGTGGAAAACATTAAATACTACTTTGATAATCCTGATAAATCTCCATTCAACTTGATAATGGGAGATACTTTGGATCACCGGGAATACTTTACGGATTATCGCTTGTCTCAAAAAGGGAAACACTTATGGGATCAAATTAAAATATTGTGTTGGTATGCTTGGGATTTATGCTTAAGATATGATTGTACTTGTTGCTCTAAGATGGAGGCTCCACACCTCCCCTTTCAATGTGAATTTAATGATAATGAAACCTTAGCTTCTTATGCTAATGGTGTATATGATTACTATGATGTGGAACAAATAGAAGAATTTGTTGCTCTTAAGGGTGCTTATGAAATTGAGTCTTTGTTTGAAAAGTATGAAGATCGTGATGATGCTATTTATAGATCTGGAAATTTGGCTATACTTAAATATTGCTCTAATAATTATGAATACAATGCCTATATTGATAAATTTATTGAGAAAGTCTCCGCTGCCCAAGAAGAGACTAATATTTTGCAGGAACCTATGGAGGAAGAAATTGCTGAAACTGTGAGCTCATTAGATGAAAAAGATGAGAAGGAGAGCGAAGAACAAAAGAAGGAAGAGCGAATTGATCACCCGTGCACACCTTCTAATGAGAGTAACTCTTTATCTCATACATTGTTTAATTTCCCTTCGTGCTTACCGAAGGATGAATGCTATGATAATTCCTATGATCCCTTGGATTCGTCTTAAATATCCCTTTTTGATGAACTTGATGCTTGCTATTCTTGTGGCCATGATGCCAATATGAATTATGCTTATGGAGATGAACTTGCTATAGTTCGTTATGTTAAACATGAAATTGTTACTATTGCACCCACACATGATAGTCCTATTATCTTTTTCAATTCTCCCAACTACACTATATCGGAGAAGTTTGCGCTTATTAAGGATTATATTGATGGGTTGCGTTTTACTATTACACATGATGATTTTGATGAATATAATATGCATGTGCTTGCTGCTCCTACTTGCAATTATTATGAGAGAGGAACTACATCTCCACCTCTCTATGTTTCTAGTACGATAAAATTGCAAGAAACTGTTTATACTATGCATTGGCCTTTACTTGATGTGCATGAATTGTTCTTTTATGACATGCCGATGCATAGGAAGAGAGTTAGACTTCGTCATTGCATGATATATGTTGCTTTGTGCTCACTACTAAATTGCAAATCATTGTTAATTAAAATTGGCTTCGATATACCTTGGGATCCGGGTGGATCGATAGCATGAGCACTTTATGCCTAGCTTAATGGCTTTAAAGAAAGCGCTACCTGGGAGACAACCCAGAAGTTTTATAGAGTCATTTTATTCTGTTGTGTGCTTTTAAAAAGTTTAAAAACAAAAAAAATATAGAGGGGAACCTAAAACTTTTCAAAAATAAAAGTGAAAGTGAGAAACACGAACACCGTTGAAGTGGGGGACGTCCTTGAACTTTGTTCATGCCCATGGAAACTTTGTGAATCTTGATTACAAAAACTTTTCAACAAAAATAAGTATCCCCTTGTACAAATCCATTGTATTATAAAAATAATGTGCCAAGATTTACCTTTAGGATGTTTAAATTGCTTGTTTGGTGTGTGCAGTGCAAAAACAGAAACTTTTGCTGTAGTGTTTGAATTTCTATATTTTACTGGAACATGCAAAAATTCTGAAATTTTTACACAGTACTGCTATGCAATTTTTTTTATTTTTTCCTAATTTTTCAGAATTTTTTGAGTTACATAAGTATATGTTTCATTTGTATCTTTACAGACTGTCCTGTTTTCACAGATTGTTGTTATAGTTTCTTTATTTGCGTATGTTTGAAATCTTGTGGTGCCCCATTGACTTGGGAGCCATAGAATTGTGATAGCATATAGTGGGTAATGTTTGATTATAATTATACAATAATGTTACAGCAGGACATGATGGGATTTGATGTTATATGTACTAACCCCTCTAATAAAAAGTTTGGTTAAGTTTTGTGTGGACGAAGTGTTCGAAGAACAAGGAGGTATCGATATGAGGAGAATAAGGAGAGGCAAGAGTTCAAGCTTGGGGATGCCCAAGGCACCCCAAGTAAATATTCAAGGAGACTCAAGCGTCTAAGCTTGGGGATGCCCCGGGAGGTATCCCATCTTTCTTCAACAATTATCGGTATGTCTCGGTTTTTGTTTCGTTCACATGATATGCGTAAATTCTTGGACCATCGTGTGCTTTTTCTCTTTCTTTTAATAATGCACCATGCTGGTATGAGATAGTCCTTGGTTGATTAATAGAATGCTCTTTGCACTTCACTTATATCTTTTGAGTATGGCTTTATAGAATGCTTCATGTGCTTCACTTATATCATTTGAAGTTTGGATGCCTGTTTCTCTACATTTGGAAAACCGTTATTTATAGAATGCTTCATGTGCTTCACTTATATCATTTGAAGTTTAGATGCCTGTTTCTCCACATTTGGAAAACCGTTATTTGTAGAATGCTCTTTTACTTCACTTATATTTATTAGAGTGTGGTCTTTTGTAGAAAGAATTAAACTCTCATGCTTCACTTATATCTATTTAGAGAGTCAACATGAATTGGTCATTCACATGGTTAGTCATAAAATCCTACATAAAACTTGTAGATCACTGAATATGATAAGTTTGATTCCTTGTAATAGTTTTGTGATATTAAGATGGTGATATGTGGGAGGTACTAGTGAATAATTGTGGTTTAGTAAGAATATTGGTGTTAAGGTTTGTGATTCCCGAAGCATGCACGTATGGTCCGTCGTTATGCTAAGAAGTTGGAGCATGATTTATTATTGATTGTCTACCTTATGAGTGGCGGTCGGGGACGAGCGATGGTCTTTTCCTACCAATATATCCCCCTAGGGGCATGCGTAGTAGTACTTTGCTTCGAGGGCTAATAAACTTTCGCAATAAGTATGTGAGTTCTTTATGACTAATGTGAGTCCATGGATTATACGCACTCTCACCCTTCCGCAATTTGGTAGCCTCTTCGGTACCGTGCATTGCCGGTGCATCCAAACCCCGTGATATGATACGCTCTATCACACATAAGCCTCCTTATATCTTCCTCAAAACAGCCACCATAGCTACCTATTATGGCATTTCCATAGCCATTCCGAGATATATTGCCATGCAACTTCCATCATCATATACATGACTTGAGCATTCATTGTCATATTGCTTTGCATGATCGTAAGATAGCTAGCATGATATTTTCATGGCTTGTCCTTTTTTGATATCTTTGCTACTCTAGATCATTGCACATCCTGGTACACTGCCAGAGTCATTCATATAGAGTCATATTTGTTCTAGTATTGAGTTCTAATTTTTGAGTTGTAAGTAAATAGAAGTATGATGATCATCATTATTAGAGCATTGTCCCAGTGAGGAAATAAAAAAAAAGAAAAAAAAGAAAAAAAGAGAGGCCAAAAAGAGCCCATAAAAAAAGAAAAAAAAGGAAAGAAAAAAAAGAAAAAAAGAAAAAAAATGAGGGAAAAAGAGAGAAGATGCAGTGTTACTATCCTTTTCCATACTTGTGCTTCAAAGTAGCACCATGTTTTTCATATAGAGAGTCTCCTATGTTGTCACTTTCATATACTAGTGGGAATTTTTCATTATAGAACTTGGCTTGTATATTCCGATGATGGGCTTCCTCAAATGCCCGAGGTCTTCATGAGCAAGCAAGTTGGATGCACACCCACTTAGTTTTCAGTTTGAGCTTTCATACACTTATAGCTCTTAGTGCATCCGTTGCATGGCAATCCCTACTCCTCGCATTGATATCGATTGATGGGCATCTCCATAGCCCGTTGATCCGCCTAGTTGATGAGAGACTTTCTCCCTTTTTGACTTCCCCTTATTAATCTCTACCATTATATTCTATTCCACCCATAGTGCTATATCCATTGCTTGCGCTCATGTATTGCGTGGGGGTTGAAAAAGCTGAAGCGCGTTAAAAAGTACGAACCAATTGCTCGGCTTGTCATCAGGGTAGTGCATGATAAATACTTTATGTGAAGAAGATGGAGCATGACAGGATTATATGATTTTGTAGGGATAACTTTCTTTAGCATTTTTATTTTGAAAGGCATGATTGTTTGTTGGTATGCCTGAGTATTGATGTCTTTATATCAAATTATAGACTATTGCTTTGAACCACTCGTGTCTTAATATTCATGCCATGATTAGATTACATGATCAAGATTATGCTAGGTAGCATTCCACATCAAAAATTATCTTTTTATCATTTACCTACTCGAGGACGAGTAGGAATTAAGCTTGGGGATGCTGATACGTCTCCGTCATATCTATAATTTTTGAGTGCTTCATGCCAATATTCTACAATTTTCATATACTTTTGGCAACATTTTATATTATTTTTGGGACTAACATATTGATCCAGTGCCCAGTGCCAGTTCCTGTTTGTTGCATATTTTTTGTTTCGCAGAAAATCCATATCAAACAAAGTCCAAATGTGATAAAAATTTACGAAGATTTATTTTGGAATATATGTGATTTTTGGGAAAAAGAATCAACGCGAGACGATGCCCGAGGGGGCCACAAGCTCAGAGGGTGCGCCCCCTACCCTGGGCGCGCCTGGCAGGCGCCCCTGTAAGGAGGTTGGGTCCCTTCTTCTGCCGCAAGAAAGATAATATCCGGAAGAAAATCCCCTCAAAATTTCAGCCCAATTGGAGTTACGGATCTCCGGGAATGTAAGAAACGGTTTTCGATCAGAAAACAGGAACGCGAAACAGAAGAGAATAGAGAGAGAGAGAGAGATCCAGTCTCGGAGGGGCTCCTCCCCTCCAGGAGCCATGGAGGCCATGGACCAGAGGGGAAACTCTCCTACCATCTAGGGGGGAGGCCAAGCAAGAAGAAGGAGGGGGGCTCTCTCCCCCTCTCTCCCGGTGGCGCCGGAACGCCACCGGGGCAACCATCGTGACGACGATCTACACCAACAACTTCGCCACCGTCAACACCAACTCTCTCCCCCTCTATGCAGCGGTGTAACACCTCTTCTCCCTGCTGTAATCTCTACTTAAACATGGTGCTTAACGCTATATATTATTATCCAATGATATGTGGCAATTCTATGATGTTTGAGTAGATTCGTTTCGTCCTATGGGTTGATTGATGATCGTGATTGGTTTGAGTTGTATGTTTTATTTTGGAGCTATCCTATGGTGCCCTGCGTGTCGTGCAAGCATGAGGGATTCCCGCTATAGGTTTTGCAATACGTTCATAATTCTCTTATAGTGGACGGCTAGAGTGACAGAAGCTTACACCCGAGTAAGGGGGTTGTTGCGTATGGTAGTAAAGAGGACTTGTTACTTAATGCTATGGTTGGGTTTTACCTTAATGATCTTTGGTAGTTGCAGATTCTTGCTAGAGTTTCAATCATATGTGCATATGATCCAAGTATGGAAATTATGTTAGCTCATGCCTCTCCCTCATATAATATTGCAATAATGATTACCGGTCTAGTTATCGATTGCCTAGGGACAAATCCTTCTCTTGTGTTACAAAAAGCTTTCTACTAAACAACTAACTTTTATTATCTTGCAATTTACTCATAGTTTTATTCTCGCTAAAGTACTCCTAGTTTTATTCTTGCAAAGTAGTTCTAGCATTACACCTACAAAGTACTTCTAGTTTCATACTTGTTCTAGGTAAAGCAAACGTTAAGTGTGCGTAGAGTTGTATCGGTGGTCGATAGAACTTGAAAGGAATATTAATTCTACCTTTAGCTCCTCGTTGGATTCAACACTCTTATTTATCGAGAAAGGCTACAACTGATCCCCTATACTTGTGGGTTATCAGTGGCCATGAGCCATATTATGCGTAGTGCGTCATTAAAAAATGAACAAAGAAAAGAAGAAATAGTAATGATATTAGTACGATAATCGATGCTAATCTTTATTCAAAAAGGGTACTGATCGACTAGGTATTATAAAGACAGAGATAATGGAAAAAGGTGAATCTTGGTTTAACCGTGAAAACGGCGCAACCGAGCAGCGTTCAATGGGTTTGGCTCCAGTTGGTTGCTCTTTGTATTCTGAAGATGGTATGCCCCTCCAGTGAGCACCTTGTCGATGATGAATGGTCCGTCCCATTTGACCGATAGTTTATGCTGATCTAGCTTGTCCAGGTGGTGCCGTAGGACTAAGTCTCCAACGTTATATTTTTTGCTTGAACCTCCCTGCTCTGGTAGTGATACGTCTCCAACGTATCTATAATTTTTGATTGTTCCATGCTATTATAGTATCAATCTTGGATGTTTTATATGCAATTATATGCCATTATATATCATTTTTCGGACTAACCTATTAACCCAGTGCCCAGTGCCAGTTGCTATTTTTTTTTGCTTGTTTTTGCCTTTTCAGAAAATCATTATCAAAAAGAGTCCAAACGGAGAAAAAACTTTGGATTAATTTTTTCTGGACCAGAAGGGACCCACGAAGCTTCGGGAGAAGACCAGAAGAGTCACGAGGGAGCGACAAGCTCGGGAGGCGCGCCCTGGGGGTAGGGCGCGCCCCCCAGGCTTGTGGGCCCCTCGTGGCACTTCCTAACCTATTTCCAGCGCTATAAATTCCCAAATATTCCCAATATACCAGAGAGACAGAAGAGAAAACCTTTCCACCACCGCAAGCCTTTGTTCTTCCGCGATCCCATCTGGAGGCCTTTTCCGGTACTCTGCCGGAGGGAAATCGATCACGGAGGGCTTCTACATTAACCTTGCTGCCCTTCCGATGAAGTGTGAGTAGTTTACCATAGACCTACGGGTCCATAGCTAGTAGCTAGATGGCTTCTTCTCTCTCTTTGATCTTCAATACCATGTTCTCCTCGATGTTCTTAGAGTTCTATCCGATGTAATCTTCTTTTGCAGTGTGTTTGTTGGGATCTGATGAATTGTGAGTTTATGATCAGATTATTCATGAGAAATATTTGAGTCTTCTCTGAACTCTTTTATGCATGATTGTTATAGCTTTGTATTTCTCTCAGATCTATCAATTTGGTTTGGCCAACTAGATTGGTTTATCTTGCAATGGGAGAGGTGCTTTTGTGATGGGTTCAATCTTGCGGTGCTCAATCCCAGTGACAGAAAGGGACATGACATATATTTGTATTGTTGCCATTAAGGATAAAAAGATGGGGTTTAATCACATTGCTTGAGTTTACTTTGTCTACATCATGTCATCTTGCCTAAGGCGTTACTATGTTTTATACTTAATACCCTAGATGCATGCTGGATAGCGGTCGATGGGTCGAGTAATAGTAGTAGATGCAGGCAGGAGTCGGTCTACTTGTCTCAGATGTGATGCCTATATACATGATCATTTCCATGAATCCGTCATAATTATTTGCTTTTCTATCAATTGCCCAACAGTAATTTGTTTACCCACCGTATGCTATGTGCTCGAGAGAGAAGCCTCTAGTGAAAACTATGGCTCCCGGGTCTACTTTTATCATATATTAAAATCCAAAAATACATTGCTGCAATTTATTTAGTTTTATTTTATTTATTATTTTACTTTATCTATCTATCACTATCAGAATTAATCCTTGCAAATAACCTCTAAGAGGATTGACAACCCTCTTATTTGCGTTGGGTGCAAGTGTTTGCTTTTGTGTGTGTAGGTGCTGCTAACGAGGTTCTGTGTGGTTCTCCTACTGGATTGATAACCTTGGTTCTTAACTGAGGGAAATACTTATCTCTACTATGCTGCATCATCCTCTCCTCTTCGGCGAAATACCAACGCAGTCTACAAGAAGCAGGAAGAATTTCTAGCGCCGTTCCCGGGGAGACATCACCAAAATCTATCAAGTACCTTCGCACAAACTATCATCCACTTGCATTTATTTTATTTCATTTGCCTCTCGTTTTCATCTCCCCCACTTCCAAAACAATTTTACAAAAAACACAAAAATATTTTTATTTGCTTGTTTGCTAGTTTGCTTGCTTTGTCGCTATGTCTCAGGAAAATACCAAATTGTGTGACTTTTCCAATACTAATAATAATGATTTTATTATTACTCCTATTGCTCCTCCCGCCACTAGTGCGGAGTCGTGTGACATTAATGCTGCTTTGCTTAATCGTGTTATGAAAGAACAATTTTCTGGTAGTCCTAATGAAGATGCTGCATCCCATCTTAATACTTTCGTTGAATTATGCGATATGCAAAAGAAAAAAGATATGGATAATGATATTGTTAAATTAAAATTATTTCTGTTCTCACTACGAGATCGTGCTAAAACTTGGTTTTCATCCTTGCCTAGAAATAGTATTGATTCTTGGGATAAGTGTAAGGATACTTTTATTGCCAAGTATTTTCCTCCTGCTAAGATTATTTATTTAAGAAATCAAATTATGAATTTTAAGCAACTTGATCATGAACATGTTGCACAATCTTGGGAGAGAATGAAATTAATGATAAGAAATTGCCCAACACATGGTTTAAGCTTATGGATGATCATACAATTTTTTTATGCAGGACTAAACTTTGTTTCTAGAAATTTGCTAGACTCTGCCGCAGGTGGTACTTTTATGGAAATTACATTAGGAGAAGCTACAAAACTCCTAGATAATATTATGACAAATTATTCTCAATGGCACAATGAAAGAACTCCAACTGGTAAGAAGGTAAATTCCATTGAAGAAATTAATACTTTGAGTGATAAGATGGATACTCTTATGAAATTGCTTGCTAGTAAAAATGCTCATGTTGATCCTAATGATGTGACATTGTATACTTTGATTGAGCAAAATAATGATGCTATTGATGTGAATTTTATCTCAAATAATTTCAACAACAACGCTTATAGGGGTAATTTCAATCCTAGACCATTTCCCGGAAATTCCTCCAATAATTATGGTAATTCTTATAATAATAATAATAATAGGATACCCTCTGATCTTGAAAGTAATATTAAAGAATTTATTAATTATCAAAATATTTTCAATGCTATGGTAGAAGAAAAATTGAATAAAGTTGATGATATGGCTAGGAACATGGATAGAATTGCTCATGATGTTGAAACTCTCAAAATTAAAATTTTGCCACCCAAGCATGATATAAATGAGTCTATTAAAGCCATCCATGTTTCCATTAATGAAAGTAAAGAAAGAACCGCTAGGTTGAGAGCTAAGCGAGAATTCCTAGAAAAAGCTATTCCACCTGGTTTTTATCAAAGTAATGATGAAGATATTAAAATGATTGGCGTCACCCCTATTGAATCATTATTTAGCAATATAAAACTTGATGAAAAAGGGACTGAAGATGAGTCAACTTTAGCTAGAAGGTGTCGAAATTGTTTGGAGGGTGATGATCTTAATGATAAAAATAAAAAAAGTGGGTTTGGAGAGGTCAAAACTTTAAATAGTGATGCACCCACTACTTTGGATTACAAGGACTTTAATTATGATAATTGATCTTTGATTGAATGTATTTCCTTGTTGCAATCCATGATTAATTCACCTAATGCTTATGAACAAAATAAAGCTTTCACTAAACATATTGTAGAAGCTATGATAAAAGCTCATGAAGAAAAACTTGAGTTGGAAGCTTCAATTCCTAGAAAATTACATGATGAATGGGAACCTACTATTAAAGTTAAAATTAAAGATTATGAATGTAATGCCTTGTGTGATCTAGGTGCTAGCGTCTCTACTATACCAAAATCTTTATGCGACGTGCTAGGTCTCACCAATATGGATGCTTGTTCCCTTAATTTACATCTTACGGATTCCACTATTATGTGATGCCCCCGACTCAATCATGCACTAATCATACATGCAAATGCACACAATCAAGATCAGAGACTCACAGGAAGATATCACAACACAACTCTAGACACAAATTAAAGTCATAGAGCTTTATATTACAAGCCAGGCCACGAAGGCTCGAATACATAAGTCAGCGAAAGCAACAATATCTGAGTACAGACATAACTAAACAAGTTTGCCTTAAGAAGGCTGAGCAAAACAACGACATCTAGATCGAAAAGGTGCAGGCATCCTGCCTGGGAGCCTCCTATCTACTCTTGGTCGTCGGTCTCCACGTAGTAGTAGGCTCCGTCGGTGTAGTAGTAGTCGTCGACGGGATCAGCTGGCTCTGGGGCTCCGTCATCTGATCGCAGCAATCGGGTAGGGGGAATAAGGTAGCAAAGCAACCGTGAGTACTCATCCAAAGTACTCCCAAGACTTACATCAGAACTATGCTAAGTATGCATCGGTATCAAAGGGAAGGGGCTGTATCTATGGACTATACTGCAGAATTGCCAGAATAGAAGGGAAGACCTAGCTTAACGAAGACTAGCCTCTTGCAGCGTCTTACAGCATAAGAAGAGAGTAGAATAACATAACATGTAGTAGCAAATATATATTAGTAACGCCCAGAGATCTTCCTCGACTCCCTGCGAGAAAGTGATCCCAGAGCCAGCATATCAATTTAGTATCACAAGTATCCAGTTATAGTTGTATTAGATCAGGATACAACTCTGAGCGTCCTGTTACCGTGGACACGGCTATTCGAATAGATAACTTCCCTACAGGGGTGCACCAACTTACCCAACACACTCGATTAACTCTGGTCGGACACACTTTTTCGGGTCATGCCCGGCCTCAGCTGATCGACACGCCGTAGTCCTACCTAGGCTCAGCAGAGAGGTCAGCACGCCGGTCTACATCCTAAGTGCGAAGGGGTCATGGGTCAATCGCCCTCTGCACTCCTGCGTGTTGCGCGACTGGCCGGGGATCAGACCCACCTCCTTATACAAGCGCAGGCGGTTACCGTCCACCCCAACAATCAGCCCACATCTCTGAACTGTGACATCTGAAGACCTTTCGGAAGAATCGTATGGCGCCGAGTGCCCATAACTTATCCCGCGTGGTGGTTAGTACGGAAAGGCCAGAGGCCTACTCAGATCACATATCCAAACCCATTAGTGTGTTGGGAGCTCGCGGAAACGATCAGTGATCCTGTCACCCCGTCTCACGAACTTAAGACAAGGGCCAGGCCCATCCCTCTCTAGGGCGGTCTGCCTGCCCGGTCGTGCCACGTCATTATCTCGCGGGTACCCTCATGGTCAACCCGACTTCAATAACTCTCGTGGGTACCCCTTGGGTCGACCCGACTTCAACAAGGGACTGAGGTAATAGTCAAGGTAACAGTGTGTCCATAACATCAAGGGAATCTGAGGAATCACCCTCGATAGATTCTTGCTTGATGTAAAATGTCAAGGTGAACTTGGAGGAATCAAACTCGATGGGTTCACGCTTGAGGTGCTGCACGACAGAGTCATCATCGGTAGTGGAGAGCGAGGAATCACCCTCTGTAATCCACAACCGACGTGCTATACTACAGAGATATCATCAGAAGTGAGATACGAGGCATCACCCTCGGCACTCGATAGTAGCTCTGCAGAGTCGTACAACTAAGGGGGTGTTGGTGGTGCGTTCGGTCTCTGCACGTCGATCACATTGATCGAGTCATCCGGTAGCAAAGCAGGGCAACACGGACAAGGGTGTGGGGCCACTGATGGATCACTAACCAGCCTATACTAAGCATATAGGACAATAGGTAAAGTATCAACAACGTTACAAAAACAGGCTATGCATCAGAATAGGAGCTATCGAACAACAGTAGCAAAATCTAATGCAAGCACGAGAGAGAAAGAATGGGCGTTATAGGAATGATCAAGGGGGTTTTGCTTGCCTGGAAGCTCTGCTGAGAAGGACGGGTCGTCGACGACGTAGTCGTACTCGGGGTCAACAGCAGTCTCGGGGTCAGAGAAGAGGGGGAAGAAACAGTAAATATAAAGCAAATAAATGCATCACAAGGCATGACATGGCAATATGTTGTGCTGGGGGTGACCTAATGTGGTGCTAAGCGTTACAAACGGAGCGGGAGAATATCTGGGAATATTTTCCCGGCTTTAGGCAATTATCGAACAGACGATCCGGAGGGGAAAGTTCCATGTTTGCAGTGTTGGAGGCATGTGACAGGTATGTGGATGGCATATTCGGATTCGTCTTATTTTTTTTATCATTTTTCATATATAAATTATTTTCATCCGTGTTACGGATTATTTTATATGATTTTTCAAAGTTTTAAAAGATTTCTGGAATTTCTGGAATTAATCCAAATTCAAAAATAAATGGGAAATTGCTAGGTGCACCCGGTGCAGTGCACCCACCTGTGCACACAGAGGCTGACAGGTGGGCCCAGTCAGCTGAGTCAGTAGTCAACAATTGATCAGTTGGCCGGTCAACTGGGACCCACTGGTCAGTGGCTGGGGCTGCCCAGTCAGCATAGTTGACCAGGTCAACCTAGTCAACTGGGCCCGCCGAACCCACTCGTCAGTGACCCAGTGAGGGCCACGTCGGACCACCGGCGTTTAAACGCCGGCGACCACAAAACGCGGCGGAGGAGCTCGGACCGGTGTTGGAAATCGGCTACAGGCCACCAAAATGGGTGTGGCTGGTCGCGTTCGAAAGCACGTGAAGTGCCGCATCCAACGGCGGAGGTGGCAGGGGCGGAGATGGCGCGTAGAGACGGCGGCGACCACCGAGGCGGACGCCGGAGTTCGGGCGAGGTCGAGTACGTTGCTATGGGGCACGGGAGGGCGCGTGCGTGGGCTCGTTGGACTCCTAGGAGCTCCAGGTGCACACATGGGGCTCAAACGTGAACGGCAGCGGCAGTAAGCACGGCAGTGACATGGACGGCGCCGACGAGCTTCGGCCATGAGCAGGGGGGCGTCTACGGGCACGGAGAAGAGCAGGGGAGTGAGGGGGTCGACGCGGGTGCTCGCCGGGTGGCACACGGTGGCCGTTGAGGGGTTTAGGAGCTGCAGACGGCGACGGATCGAAGCGGTGGAGCTCCGGCGATCCAAGGAGGAAGAAGAGGGCGTGGTGGCGATGCAGTGGCTCCGAGCTCCAACTGCCTGCACCAGAGGGCGTAGAGGTCGATGGCGAGTCTTGTAGACACGGTGGCCGTTGAGGGGTTTAGGAGCTGCAGACGGCGACGGATCGAAGCGGTGGAGCTCCGGCGATCCAAGGAGGAAGAAGAGGGCGTGGTGGCGATGCAGTGGCTCCGAGCTCCAACTGCCGGCACCAGAGGGCGTAGAGGTCGATGGCGAGTCTTGTAGACACGGTGGTGAGGTGAGGCGGCGTCGGTGGCTACGTAGGCGAGCTCGCGATGGCGACGGCAGAGGCGGCCATGGGGGAAGGAGGAGGAAGCAGCGCGAGGAGAGGGAGGATAAGGACAAGGGGCTGTCCCGAGGCGTGGCGGTGGCGTTCTTATCCCCCCACGGCGTTGTAGCGACGCGAGGAGGCCAGCTGGTGCGGTGGCGACGACGTCCGGCGTCGGCCGCGCGCGTGCGGCGCTGACACGGGGAGGAGAGAGAGGAGGGAGACGACGGGGGAGCGGGCTGGGCCGGCTGGGCCAGGCACTGTGCACTAAGGTCCACTGCACAGTGGCCTTTCTCTTTTCTTTTTCTGATTCTTTTCTGTTTTCTTTATTCCTTTCTGTTTTGCATTTCTTTTTAGTATCAAATGAGTTTTGTAAAATATGGAACTTGGCCACATATTTACATTACAATATTTGGCACTGTCACAAAAAGTTTGGGAGGCATTTGAATTTTTCTGATTTTTTCATAAATGGAAAAGCATTTAAATATGCTGATTTGGCACTGTTTTAATTGCTATAGCCCATTTAAGAAAATAGGTGATGTTGTCTTCCATAACAAATAATTGTTATGGAATATTTGCTAAATGATGGACTATTTTGCAGCCATGTTTGTGCAACTTTAAATTTCACTTGCAATTTGAATTGATTTCAGTGGTGGAATTTGAAATGAGATATGAATCCATAGTGATCAAGCATAGCAAAGCAACGTGACTTAGCATAATCATGAAGGATCACTGTAGCATAATACATGGGGGTGTTACAACTCTCCTCCTCTAAAAGAAATTCTCGTCTCGAGAATTAAGAGGTAAAAGGGAAAAGATTGGGGTATTCTTCACGAAGGCGATCCTCACGTTCCCAAGTGGCTTCATCTTCAGTATGATTCGACCACTGCACTTTAAGGAACTTGATTGCCTTCTGACGGGTTCGACGTTCAGCTTGATCAAGAATGCAGATCAGATGCTCTTTATAAGAGAGATCATCTTGCAATTCGAGCATTTCATGATCCACTGCACGGTGTGGATCCTTGAAGCAACGACGAAGTTGTGACACATGGAAGACATCGTGGATATGAGAAAACTGCGGTGGCAATTCCAATTTATAAGCCACATATCCATGTCTGGCGAGAATGCAGAAGGGTCCAATGTAGCGAGGAGCTAACTTGCCCTTGATTCCAGAACGATTAGTGCCCTTCATAGGAGTGACACGCAGATAGGCTTGTTCACCAGGATGATAGATCGATCCCTAATGTTTACGATCATAGTTGCTCTTCTGGCGGGACTGGGCCGCCCTGATATTTTCCTGGACAATACGGACTTGCTCTTCAGCTTGTTGGATAATATCTGGACCAATGAGAGGCCGTTTCCTACTTTCTGACCAATTCAGAGGGGTTCGGCACTTACGTCCATATAATACCTCCAAGGGAGCCATCTTCAAGCTAGCTTGATAGCTGTTGTTGTACGAGAATTCAGCATACGGGAGAGATTCTTCCCACTTCTTGCCAAATGAGATGACTAATATCTTAAAGAAATAGTTGCACTCTCATGCTTCACTTATATCTTTTTGAGAGTCTAATAAATAGCAATGGTAATATGCACGGGTTATGAATTTGGTCATAATATGATAGATATTCAAGAGGGATATAATAAAAAGTTTCATGTAGATCACTGAATATGATAAGTTTGATTCCTTCCAATAGTTTTGCGATATTAAGATGGTAATATGTGGGAGGTGCTAGTAGATAATTGTGGTTTAGTAAGAATATTGGTGTTAAGGTTTGTGATTCCCGAAGCATGCACGTATGGTCTGTCATTATGCTAAGAAGTTGGAGCATGATTTATTATTGATTGTCTACCTTATGAGTGGTGGCTGTGGACGAGCGATGGTCTTTTCCTACCAATCTATCCCCCTAGGGGCATGCATAGTAGTACTTTGCTTCAAGGGCTAATAAACTTTCGCAATAAGTATGTGAGTTCTTTATGACTAATGCGAGTCCATGGATTATACACACTCTCACCTTTCCGCAATTTGCTAGCCTCTTCGGTACCGTGCATTGCCCTTTCTCACATCGAGAGTTGGTGCAAACTTCGCCGGTGCATCCAAACCCCGTGATATGATACGCTCTATCACACATAAGCCTCCTTATATCTTCCTCAAAACAGCCACCATACCTACCTCTTATGGCATTTCCATAGTCATTTCGAGATATATTGTCATGCAACTTCCAACGTTCTTTTTATATGACACACATTGTTATTGTCATATTGCTTTGCATGATCATATAGCTGACATAGTATTTGTGGCTCAGCCACCGTTCATCATTTTTCATACATGTTACACTAGTATCATTGCACATCCTGGTACACTGCCAGAGGCATTCATATAGAGTCATATTTTTGTTCTAGTTTCGAGTTGTAATTTTTGAGTTGTAAGTAAATAGAAGTATGATGATCATCATTATTAGAACATTGCCCCAGTGAGGAAAAAAAAGGAGGCCAAAAATAGCCCACAAAAAAAAGAAAAAAAGAAAAAGAAAAAAAAAGAAAAAAATGAGAGAAAAAGAGAGAAGGGGCAGTGTTACTATCTTTTTCCATGCTTGTGCTTCAAAGTAGCACCATGTTTTTCATATAGAGAGTCTCCTATTTTGTCACTTTCATATACTAGTGGGAATTTTTCATCATAGAACTTGGCCTGTATATTCCGATGATGGGCTTCCTCTAATGCCCGAGGTCTTCATGAGCAAGCAAGTTGGATGCACACCCACTTAGTTTTCATGTTGAGCTTTCATACACTTATAGCTCTTAGTGCATCCGTTGCATGGCAATCCCTACTCCTTGCATTGACATCAATTGATGGGCATCTCCTTGTGGATGTGAGACTATCTTCTTATTTTGACTTCCCCATATTAATCTCTACCACCACATTCTATTCCACCCATAGTGCTATATCCGTGGCTTGCGCTCATGTATTGCGTGGGGGTTGAAAAAGCTGAAGCGCATTAAAAAGTATGAACCAATTGCTCTGCTTGTCATCGGGGTAGTGCATGATAAATACTTTGTGTTAAGAAGATGGAGCATGACAGGATTATATGATTTTGTATGGATAACTTTCTTTAGCATTTTTATTTTGAAAGGCATGATTGTTTATTAGTATGCCTGAGTATTGATGTCTTTATGTCAAACTATAGACTATTGCTTTGAATCATTCGGATCTTATTATTCATACCATAAGAGAGATTACATGATGAAACATTTTAGGTAGCATTCCACATCCAAAATTCTGTTTTTATCATTTACCTACTCGAGGACGAGCATGAATTAAGCTTGGGGATGCTTGATACGTCTCCAACATATCTATAATTTTTTATTGTTCCATGCAATTATAGTTTCAATCTTGGATGTTTTATATGCAATTATATGCCATTATATATCATTTTTTGGGACTAACCTATTAACCCAGTGCCCAGTGCTAGTTGCTGTTCTTTGCTTGTTTTTGTCTTTTTAGAAAAATCATTATCAAAAAGAGTCCAAATGGAGAAAAAACTTTGGATTAGTTTTTTCTGGACTAGAAGGGACCCATGAAGCTTCGTGAGAAGACCAGAAGAGTCATGAGGGAGCGACAAGCTCGGGAGGCGCGCACTGGGGGGTAGGGTGCGCCCCCCAGGCTTGTGGGCCCCTCGTGGCACTTCCTGACCTAATTCCAGTGCTATAAATTCCCAAATATTCCCAATATACCAGAGAGACAGAAGAGAAAACCTTTCCGCCGCCGCAAGTCTCTGTTGTTCCGTGATCCCATCTGGAGGCCTTTTCCGGTACTTTGCCGGAGGGGGAATCGATCACGGAGGGCTTCTACATCAACCTTGCTGCCCTTCCAATGATGTGTGAGTAGTTTACCATAGACCTACAAGTCCATAGCTAGTAGCTAGATGGCTTCTTCTCTCTCTTTGATCTTCAATACCATGTGCTCCTCGATGTTCTTGGAGTTCTATCCGATGTAATCTTCTTTTGCGGTGTGTTTGTTGGGATCCGATGAATTGTGAGTTTATGATCAGATTATTCATGAGAAATATTTGAGTCTTCTCTGAACTCTTTTATGCATGATTGTTATAGCTTAGTATTTCTCTCTGATCTATCGATTTGGTTTGGCCAACTAGATTGGTTTATCTTGCAATGGGAGAGGTGCTTTGTGATGGGTTCAATCTTGCAGTGCTCAATCCCAGTGACAGAAAGGGACATGACACATATTTGTATTGTTGCCATAAGGATAAAAAGATAGGGTTTAATCATATTGCTTGAGTTTACTTTGTCTACATCATGTCATCTTGCTTAAGGCGTTACTCTGTTTTATACTTAATACCCTAGATGCATGCTGGATAGCGGTCGATGGGTGGAGTAATAGTAGTACATGCAGGCAGGAGTCGGTCTACTTGTCTTGGATGTGATGCCTATATACATGATCATTGCCATGAATCCGTCATAATTATTTGCTTTTCTATCAATTGCCCAATAGTAATTTGTTTACCCACCGTATGCTATGTGTTCGAGAGAGAAGCCTCTAGTGAAAACTATGGCCCCCGGGTCTACTTTTATCATATATTAAAATCCAAAAATACCTTGCTGCAATTTATTTACTTTTATTTTATTTAGTATTTTACTTTATCTATCTATCACTATCAGAATTAATCCTTGCAAATAACCGCTAAGAGGATTGACAACCCTCTTATTTGCGTTGGGTGCAAGTGTTTGCTTTTGTGTGTGTAGGTGCTGCTAACGAGGTTTTGTGTGGTTCTCCTACTGGATTGATAACCTTGGTTCTTAACTGAGGGAAATACTTATCTCTACTATACTGCATCATCCTCTCCTCTTCGGGGAAATACCAACGCAATCTACAAGTAGCAGGTAGCGCCTCGCCTGCTGTTGATTAAAGGTGGAACATGCTCGGGCAACATCGCATTCCTCGTCGAGGGCGCCGAAGTCATCCTACCGGTCTAAATCGGCTTCTCGTTCTTCATACATGCACACCCGAGGTGCATCCTAAATGAGATCGCTTGGAATTATGGCCTTGGCCCCATAAACCATAAAAAAATGGAGTGTAGCCTGTGGATCTATTGGGTGTGGTGCGTAAGCCCCATAGTACAGAGTCAAGCTCCTTCACCCATTTGCAGTCTGCCTGTCCTAAAGAACGAACCAGACGCGACTTAATGCCGCTTAATATTATGTGGAACACCATAACGGTGCACAATGCCAGAGATAAAATCAATTACCAGCCCTGCCTTTGCCGAAGTTACCAGTTTTGCCTCTATCCATTTTGTAAATTTATCCACAATAACAAGGAGGTACTTTTTATGGTTGGACCATCCTCGAAGTGGGCTGACCATGTCAAGCCCCCAAACCGCGAATAGCCAGGTGATTGGAATGGTTCGCAGGGCTGTGGCTAGCATATGGCTTTGGTTGGCGAAGACCTGACAGCTTGCACATTGCTGTACCAATTCTTTTGCATCGGCCCGTGCGGTAGGCCAATAGAATCCTGCTCGAAAAACCTTGCTTACCAAGGTTCGAGGTGCTGCGTGCTGCCCGCACATGCCGGAGTGAATTTCTGAGAGGAGAGTCTTTCCCTCCTCCTTGGATAGGCATCACTGGATCATGCCAGTGACGCTACGCTTGTACAATTCTCCTTCATGTGCTTTGTATGCTTTCGATCGCCTAACAATCGATCGTGCATCTGTCTGGTCCTCAGGGAGCTCTTTGCGTAGCAAGTATGCCAGGATAGGTTCGGTTCATGGCGCGATACTGCCATGATATCGTGTACCGAGGATGTCTCTTCTATCGCCGAGCCCCCAATTATCCCCTCGTTTGGCTCAACGGCTAGAGGGGTGATCATTTCGGGGTTAGGTTCTCGGCTGCCTGTGCTCCGTCTTGCCACACCACCGATGGTTTAAATAACCATTCAAGAAATGTGTTTGCTGGCACGAGGTCGCGTTTAGCACCCATCCTGGTGAGGACATCCGCAGCTTGATTGTTGTCTCTAGGGATGTGATGAAACTCCAGCCCCTAAAAGCAGGCCGAAATTGCTATGACGGCATTGCGATAAGCCGTCATTTTTGGGTCCTTAGCGTCAAATTCCCCATTAACCTGGGAGATTGCAAGGTTAGAATCTCCTCGGACTTCCAGACACTGGATTCCCATTGAAACTGCCATCCGAAGATCCTGCAGGAGTGCTTCATATTCTGCGGCGTTATTAGAATCAGTGTACATAATCTGAAGTACGCACCTGATGTTATCTCCAGTTAGTGAGGTGAGAACCACCCCAGCTCCTAAGCCGGCGAGCATCTTGGAGCCGTCAAAGTACATAGTCTAATGTGAATATGTACTATGCTCTCTAGGGAGCTCGGCTTCCGTCCATTCAGCCATGAAGTTGGCCAAAACTTGTGATTTGGTAACTCGGCGCGGCCGATATGCAATTTCAAAAGGTAAGAGCTCAATAGACCACTTTGCGATTCTGCCGGTGGCATCGCGGTTATTGATAATGTCATTAAGTGGTACTTCCGAGGCCACGGTAACGGAGCATTCTTGAAAGTAGTGTCATAATTTCCTCGAAGCCATGAAGACTGCTAAGCTATCTTCTGATAGTGCGGGTACCTTGTTTTACACGGGGTAAGCACCTCGGAAACATAGTACACTGGCCTTTGTACATGTAGTTTATGACCCTCCATGCCGCGGTCGACAACGAGGACTGTGCTAACAACTTGATTTATTGCCGAGATATATAGCAACATTGGTTCGCCAAGGTGAGGAGTGGCTAGGATTGGGTTTGTGTCGAGGAGTGTTTTGATCTTTTCTAAAGCGACACTAGCTTCTTTTGTCCATTTGAATTTCTTCGTTTGCTTGAGCAATTTGCATAGCGGTAGTGCCTTTTCCCCTAGCCGCAAAATAAATCGGTTGAGAGAGGCAACGCTTCCTGCTAGTCACTGGACATGCTTAAGTTCTGTTGGTATTTCTAGCCGTGCTAGTGCTCTGATCTTGTCGGGATTTGCCTCTATTCCTCTATGGGACACAATGAAGCCGAGCAGTTTGCCGGACGGCACGCCGAAGATGCACTTTTTCGGGTTTAACTTGATGTTATATGCTCAAAGGTTTTTAAATGTTTCCCGAATATCGTCTATGAGTGTACTGGCATGCCTGGTTTTGACAACCACGTCGTCCACATAGGCTTTGACTGCTTTTCTGATTTGTGGCTCCAGGCACGTTTGGATCATTCGCTGGTATGTGGCGCCAGCATTTTTCAAACCGAAAGGCATTGTGTTGAAACAAAAAGGCCCGTAGGGAGTTATGAAAGCTGTGGCAGCTTGGTCGGATTCTCTCATCTTTATTTGATGATATCATGAGTAGGCGTCGAGGAAACAGAGCGAGTCATGTCCTGCTGTGGTGTCAACTATCTAGTCAATCCGAGGTAATGGGAAGGGGTCTTTAGGGCCTACCTTATTGACGTCCTTGAAATCGATGCAAAGGCACCATGATTTGTCCTTCTTTGGTACCATCACCAAGTTGGCCAGCCATTCAGGGTGCTTAATTTCGTGGATGAATCTGATCTCTAGTAGCTTGGCCAATTCTTCTCCCATAGCTTGTCGTTTTGGCTCGGAGAAGCTGCGGAGCGCCTACTTGACGGGTTTAAATCAATCGATAATATTAAGGCTATGCTTGGCAAGGTTTCTTGGGATTCCTGGCATGTCTGATGGATGCCAGGCGAAAATGTCCCAATTTTCCTGGAGGAAGGCGCGTAGCGCTTCGTCAAGTGATGGGTCCAGCCGTGCTCCGATGGAAGCCGTTTTAGATGAGTACTCGGGGTGCACCAGAAATTTTACTATCTCGTCGGTGGGCTTGAATGACATGGATTTAGGTCTCTTGTCAAGGATAACGTCATCTTTATCCACGGCTGCGCAGAGTGCTGTCAATTCTTCAGCCGTGAGGGCCTCTGCTTCTGCCTCCAACGCGAGTGCTGCCATTTTATTCTCGGCTTTGAGCGATCTATCTGCGTTGCTTATAACAGTAATCACTCCATTTGGTCCTGGCATCTCGAGCTTCATGTAAGCATAATAGGGGACGGCATGAAACCTAGCAAACGCATCTCGGCCAAGTAACGCGTGGTAGCCACTTTAGAAGGGTATGATGTCGAAGATTAATTCTTCCAATCGGTAGTTATCAGGAGTTCCGAACACCACGTCAAGCGTGATTCTACCACTGCATCGTGCCTCTTTCCCTGGGATTATTCCTTTGAACGTGGTTCGACTTGTTTCGATGCGTGATTTGTCGAGCCGCATCTTTTGCAAAATGTCCTCGTAGATGAGGTTTAAGCTATTGTCGTCGTCCATTAGGACTTTGGTCAGTCTATAGCACTACAAAAAAAACACTTTCGTGATGATACGTCTTTGTCACAGTAGGTCACGTTTTCTGTCATGCATGTACATCCGTGACGATTTTATGACAGAATCAAGATAGTCATACCTGTGCTGTCGTAGAAGTGTTCCATGACAATACTCAAATTATCATCACGGAAGTGTCCACTTCCATGACGATAAATGGCGCGTCATGGAAGTGTTTTCGTCATGGGTGATCGACACATGGCATCCACCGTAACGGGTCGCCGTTAAGCTATCGGGTCCGGTTTTGGATCCGATAACCCGCTAACAGCCCCGACCAATAGCGATTTTCCACGTGTAAAATTCTCATTCACCAACGGTACCACGTGTCAGCTCGGCGTGGTGACAGATGTCAACCGTCCAATGGACAAGAGTCGCCAATGAAACGTCGACACATGGAACGGCCCAGCAGTGGCCCATTTAGGGTAAAAGGGCCGACCCAACAAAAGGGCCACAAGATTTCGTCAGATACTAATGGGCCGGCCCGTTAACAGCCTACCATGTTTTGGGCCGAATTACGGCCCATATCAGATCTGGCCTATTAATAGCCTGCCATGTTTTGGGCCAAATTATGACCCATATCAGATCCGACCCGTTAACAGCCTGCCATGTTTTGGGCCAAATTACGGCCCATATCAGATCTAGCCCTTTAACAGCCTGCCATGTTTTGGGCCAAATTACGGCCCATATCAGATCCAGCCCATTAACAGGCACTATGCTTTTGGGCCCATTGAGGGCTCGATTTGGACTTCGGCCTCTTAAAGGCCCGTTTAACAGCTCGGCCCGATATTAGTTTCGGCCTGTTAGCGGCCCTTGGTACATATGAGCCATTGTCGGCCCTGTTTCACTTTTGGCCATTGAACGGCCCGTGCTGCATCTGGGCCTATTTCTGGTCCAAAGTGACATTCGGCCTCTTAACAGCCCGTAGTCTTCGTGGATACATTTTAGCCCGTAGTCTTCGTGGATACATTTTAGCCCAACCTGGCTATCGGCCTGTTAAAGGCCCGTGATATAGTTGGGCCTAATTATGGCCCGCTTTGCATCCGGCCTGCTTACAGCCCATAATGTGCTTGGGCTAACCAAGGCCTGATGTAATTTTTGGCCTGTTAACGACTCGTCATGTCATTGGGCCAATCATGGGCCGAGGTATATTTCGGCCTGCTGTCGGCCCGTGAATTGTTCAGCACAATTCAGGCCCAATCTACTTTTCAGCCTGTTAAAAGCCCATTGTATTTTCTGGCCCAACAGAGGCAAGCAGTTTCCTTGGCCTGTTAAAGGCCCAAAACTAATAATGGGCCAGTTTACGTCTAGGCCTGCTAATGGCCTAGATGATTGTGGGCCCACGTTTCGGTCCATTTATAGCGATTGGCAGGCCGGCCAGTTTTAGTACCGTATTTTTTATATATAAACCTAACGTTTTGGCCCATTGCGCTCTGTCGAAGCTTACGGCCTTTTCAGAGAGTGACGACAGCATATACAGTAAATAAATTACAGCATCATGATGAAGAATTAACCTAGACTATACAACAAAGAAATTACGGCATATTACATCCACTGGGCATCAAAATTTGTCGCCAGTGATAATAAAGTGCAACCAGACAGCAGATTACATACACTGGGCATCAAAGGCCGCCACCAGTGCAAATAAACACGCCAACAAAATAATATACAAAATCGACAACACTTCAACACAGTTCAAGAAAGGTTAGCCCTGCCCGGGAGCTACAGCGCAAGCAGCTGAGCAGGCTGATGAGACTGCACTTGTTTGAGGCTTATATCCTCCAACTCTAGCTGCATAGCATCAATAGATGTCCTGTACTTTTGGTTAATCTTCTATAGAGATTGGAGTTCCAGTAGGAGGTGAGCTGAAGCATGTCTTTCTACTTGAATTTGAGACTGAAGAAGTCGAACAGATTCAGGCGGCGACTTCATCGAGCTTGTGTCACTGCTATTACTGTGTAACTTCGACACTACATCAAGACATGACTTTGGGTTGTATTGCTATCCCCAAGATGTGTTGCCTTCTTCCCTGCAATATATGTTAGAGGGACAAGCAATGGGTTCGTCTCACTATCATTGTGGCAGTTCTTCCTGGCGTCAGAGATATCACTCTGAAAGACAAACAAGAAAACAGATAGCAGGTTTTGCATGTATAAGCATCAGTGCTGTCAATTCATCCCATTTCTCATTGGCAAATAAAGAGACACGGTTTAAAATAGCATTAACATCATATGGCATTGTTCATAGTTAAGATATGGCAGGAAATGGCATTGTGCAGGAGTGGCCAGCTTCACCACACCACTGGATTACAGATCAAGAACACAAGCATACATGCTATGCTAAAGAACGTATAAGCATCAATGGCCAGTGTGCTGTCAATTAATCCCATTTCAGATTGGCAAATAAAGGGACACGATTTAAATAACATTAACATAATATGGCATAGTTTATAGTTAAGACATAGCATGATATGATATTGTGCTGGAGTGGGTAGTTTCACCACACCACTGGATTACAGATCAAGAACACAAGCATGCATGCACTCTAAAGAAGATCACTTGCTCTGTTTAGTTTAATTTACATGGTATGAATAAGGAACTTGGTTGTACAACTAAAAACTGAAATTGAGAAGGACAAACTTATGTTTATTAACTTCTTCATAATAAACTTTAAACATGCAATTTGATGCAAACATGAAAAATAAACAACAGTTGCGGTCATGTCTATCCAAATATACACGACAAAGTTTGAAGGCTCGAGAAGGACAAACTTACGTTAGTAGTGAAGACCGGCTCTATAAAGCCCTTGTCCATGCTGATGGGGGGGGGGCAATTCAAGTAGTTTACCAAAGAATCTTCTTCATAAGCATTGCCTTTATTCTACATTTTGTTAAGCGTAAATATAGATGTGATAATATAGGAACAAATGGAGAATATTTAAGCTAAGATGCAGAGTGATGCTACATAATCAACTAGCTATAAATGTACGTACAGCGGTACAGGCAAAAAGGTACTGACAAGATCAATGCAGAGCTAAACTTCTTCAGTGGCATTTGTTTTATTCAACATTTTGGTAAGAGTAAATATAGATATGATAAGGTCTAGAAAATGGAGGGCAAGGGGAAATAAGCTACAGAGTGATGGTACATGAACAACTTGTCTGGGAACGGAGCATGAATTTCAAAAAAATTCGTACGCTCACACAAGATCTATCCATGGAGATGCATCGCTACGAGAGGGGAGAGTGTGTCTACGTACCCTCGTAGACCGTTTAGCGGAAGCGTCTCACAACGCGGTTGATGTAGTCGAACAATCCTTCGAGCTCCACCGATCGAGTACCGAACGTACGGCACCTCCGAGTTCTACACACGTGCAGCTCGATGACGTTCCTCGCCTTCTTGATCCAGCAAGACGTCGAGGTAGTAGATGAGTTCCGTCAGCACGACGGTGTGGCGACGGTGACGGTGAAGTGATTCCGGCAGGGCTTCGCCTAAGCTCTCCGAAAATATGACCGAGGTGGAAAACGGAGATCGGGGCACCGCACACGGCTATGGGACAATTGTGTACTTTGGGGTGCCCCCTTGCCCCCGTATATAAAGGATGAGAGGGAGGAGGCCGGCCCCCTAGGGGTGTGCCAAGTGTGGGGAGTCCTACTAGGACTCCTTAGTCCTAGTAGGATTCCACCTCCCATACGGAGTAGGAAAGAGGGAAGGGAGAGCGAAAGGAAAGAGGGGGCTGCGCCCCCTCCCCTAGTCCAATTCGGTTTGGGCAAGGGGGGGGGGGGGGGGCGAGCCTCCTCACGTGGCCTGCCTCTCCTTTTCCCGTATGGCCCAATAAGGCCCATTACTTCTCCCGGTGAATTCCCGTAACTCCCCGGTACTCCGAAAAATACCCGAATCACTCGGAACCTTTCCGACGTCCGAATATAGCCTTCCAATATATGAATCTTTACCTCTCGACCATTTCGAGACTCCTCATCATGTCCGTGATCTCATCCGGGACTCCGAACAAACTTCAGCCACCAATCACATAACTCATATAATACTAAATCGTCATCGAACCTTAAGTGTGCGGACCCTACGGGTTCGGGAATGATGTAGACATGACCGAGACGACTCTCCGGTCAATAACCAACAGCGGAACCTGGATGTTCATATTGGTTCCTACATATTCCACGAAGATCTTTATCGGTGAACCTCATATGTCAACATACGTTGTTCCCTTTGTCTGGCGGTATGTTACTTGCCCGAGATTCGATCGTCGGTATCCAATACCTAGTTCAATCTCGTTACCGGCAAGTCTCTTTACTCGTTCTGTAATACGTCATCTTGTAACTAACTCTTTAGTCACGGTGCTTGCAAGGCTTCTGTGATGCTGTATTACCGAGAGGGCCCAGAGATACCTCTCCGATAGTCGGAGTGACAAATCCCAATCTCGATCCATGCCAACTCAACAAACACTTTCGGAGATACCTGTAGTGCACCTTTATAATCACCCAGTAACGTTGTGACGTTTGATACACCCAAAGCATTCCTACGGTATCCGGGAGTTGCATGATCTCATGGTCAGAGGAATGTGTATTTGACATAGTGAAAGCAATAGCAATAAACTGAACGATCATTTGCTATGCTAACGGTTGGGTCAAGTCCATCACATCATTCTCCTAATGATGTGATCCCATTATCAAATGACAACTCATGTCCATGGTCAGGAAATCTTAACCATCTTTTGATCAACGAGCTAGTCTAGTAGAGGCTTACTAGGGACACAGTATTTGTTTATCTATTCACACATGTATTTAGTTTCCGGTCAATACAATTCTAGCATGAATAATAAACTATTATCATGAACGGGGAAATATGATAATAACTAATTTATTATTGCCTCTAGGGCATATTTCCAACAGTCTCCCACTTGCACTAGAGTCAATAATCTAGATTACATCTCCATGTAATTAACACTTAATCAGTTCTAAAGCTGATCATGTTTTGCTTGTGAGAGAGGTTTTAGTCAACGGGTCTGCAATATTCAGATCCGTGTGTTCTTGGCAAATCTCTATGTAGATGCTGCTACCACACTCTGTTTGGAGCTACTCCAAAAAATTTCCCCACTATACTTATCCGGTCTGAGACTCATAGTCTTTCAGATCAGTGTTTAAAGCTTGCATCGACGTAACCCCTTACGACGAACTCTTTATCATCTCTATTCCCAAGAAGTTCTTCCTTAGTCAGCTTAAGGATAATTTGACCGCTGTCCAGTGATCTACTCCTGGATCACTTTGGTACCTCTTTTGCCAGACACATGGCAAGGCACACAGCTTGGCATACTTTATAGAACCTATGGCCGAGGCATAGGGGATAACCTTCATCCATTCTATTTATTTTGCCGTGGTCGAGATTTGAGTCTTACTCAACTTTACACCTTTCACCACAGTCAAGAACTCCTTCTTTGACTGATCCATTTTGAACTTCTTCAAAATCTTGTCAAGGTATATGTTTTGTGAAAGTCATATGAGGCGTCTCAATCTATCTCTATAGATTTTGATGCCTAACATGTAAACAACCTTTACCTAGATCTTCAAGTCTTACTCCACTTCACACCAGCCAAGAACTTATTTCTTTTGACTTGATCCATTTTGAACTTCTTCAAAATCTAATCAAGGTGTGTGAAAATCTTTTATCAGGTGTCTTGATCTATCTCTATAGATCTCGATGCCCAAACCGTGGATAACTCAAAAAACAGGTTTTTATTGAAAAACTCCTTTCAATTAATTCTTTATGCTTTCCAGAAATTCTACATCATTTCCAATCACATATACTTATTAGAAATGTTATAGAGCTCCCACTCACTTTGTTGTAAATACAAGTTTCTCCATAAACTTGCATAAACCCAAACGCTTTGATCACTTCATCAAAGCGAGTATTCCAGCTCCGAGATGCTTGCACCAGTCCATAGATGAATCGCTGGAGCTTGCATACTTTGTTAGCACCTTTAGGATCGACAAAACCTTCTGGTTGTATCATATACAATTCTTCCTTAAGGAATCCATTAAGGAATGCCGTTTTGACGTCCATTTGCCAGATTACATAATCATAAAACGCGACAATTGCTAACATAATTCTGACAGACTTTAGCATCGCTACAGGTGAGAAAGTCTCATCGTAGTCAACTCCTTGAACTTGTCGATAACCTTTAGCAACAAGTCGTGCTTTATAGACGGTGACATTACCATCAGCGTCCGTCTTCTTCTTAAAGATCCATTTATTTTCAATAGCTCGCCGTTCATCGGGCAAGTCTACCAAAGTCCACACTTTGTTCTCATACATGGATCCAATCTCAGATTTCATGGCCTCAAGCCATTTGTCGGAATCCGGGCCTGCCATCGCTTCTTCATAGTTCGAAGGTTCACCGTTGTCTAACAACATAACCTCCAAGACTGGATTTCCGTACCACTCTGGTGCGGAACGTGTCCTGGTTGACCTTCGAAGTTCTGTAGCAACTTGATCCGAAGCCTCATGATCATCATCATCAACTTCTTCTCTGGTCTGTGTTGGTGTCACAGAAATTTCTTTCTGTGGCGTACTACTATCCAGAGGAGGTACAATTACCTCATCAAGTTCTACTTTCCTCCCACTCACTTCTTTCGAGAGAAACTCCTTCTCTAGAAAGGATCCATTCTTAGCAACGAATACTTTGCCTTCGGATCTGTGGTAGAAGGTGTACCCAACGGTCTCCTTTGGGTATCCTATGAAGACGCACTTATCCGCTTTGGGTTCGAGCTTATCTGGTTGAAGCCTTTTGACATAAGCATTGCATCCCCAAACTTTCAGAAACGACAGCTTAGGTTTCTTACCAAACCACAGTTCATATGGTGTCGTCTCAACGGATTTAGACGGTGCCCTGTTTAAAGTGAATGCAGCTGTCTCTAATGCATAACCCCAAAATGATAGTGGCAAATCGGTAAGAGACATCATAGAACGCACCATATCCAATAGAGTACGATTACGACGTTCGGACACACCATTACGCTGTGGTGTTCCATGTGGCGTGAGCTGTGAAACAATTCCACATTGTCTTAAGTGATTGCCAAACTCGTAACTCAAATATTCTCCTCCACGATCAGATCGTAAGAACTTTATTTTCTTGTCACAATGGTTCTCTACTTCACTCTGAAATTCTTTGAACTTTTCAAATGTTTCAGATTTATGCTTCATCAAGTAGACTTAACCATATCTACTCAAATCATCAGTGAATGTGAGAATATAACGATATCCACCGCGCGCCTCAACACTCATCGGACCGCATACATCGGTATGTATTATTTCCAATAAGTTGGTTGCTCGCTCCATTGTTCCGGAGAACGGAGTTTTAGTCATCTTGCCAATAAGGCACGGTTCACATGTCTCAAATGATTCATAATCAAGAGATTCCAAAAACCCATCTGCATGGAGTTTCTTCATGTGTTTAACACTGATATGACCTAAGCGGCAGTGCCACAAATATGTGGTACTATCATTATCTTTTGGCATTCGTGTTATGAACATATGTATTACTACGATCAAGATTCTATAAACCTTTCATTTTAAGTGCATGATCATCAATGATATTATCCAAATAGAATAACAATTATTCTATGAAATTGAATAACCGTCTTGCAATAAACACTATCATATATAATGTTCATGCTTAACGCAAGCACCAAATAACAATTATTTAGGTTCATCACTGATCCTGAAGGTAGAGAGAGCGTGGCGATGGTGATCACATCAACCTTGGAGACACTTCCAATGCACATCGTCACCTCGTTCTTAGCTAGCCCTCGTTTATTCCGAAGCTCCATGTTTCAAGTTGTAAGCAACTGAACAAGTATCAAATACCCAGGTGCTCCTACGAGTACTAGTAAGATACATATCAATAACATGTATATCTAATATCTTTGTTGACATTGCCAGTCTTATTATCTGCCAGTTACTTTGGGGAAGTTCCGCTCCCTGTGACATTTCCCTTTGCAATGGGAGCACTAAGTCTCGGGTTTGGTTCAGCCTTGAGTTTCTTCGCGTGAGCGGCAACTGTTTTACCGTTCTTCTTGAAGTTCCCTTTTCTTTCCCTTGCCCTTCTTGAAACTAGTGGTCTTATTAACCATCAACACTTGATGCTCCCCTTTTTGATTTCTACATCCGCAGATTGTAGCATCGCGAATAGCTTAAGGATCTTCTATCCCTTGCATGTTTATAGTTCATCACGAAGATCCAGTAGCTTAGTGATAGTGACTAGAGAACTCTATCAATCACCACTTTATTCGGAAGTCTAACTCCCACTTGATTCAAGTGTTTGAAGTACTCAGACATTCTGAGTACATGCTCACTAACGGAGCTGTTCTCCTCCATCTTGTAGCTATAGAACTTGTCGAAGGTGTCATACCTCTCGACCCGGGTGTGAGCTTGAAAAACAGATTTTCAGCTCTTGGAACATCTCATATGTTCCGTGTTGCTCAAAACATATTTGGAGCTCCGGTTCTAAGCCGTAAAGTATGTCACACTGAACTATCGAGTAGTCATCTTTTCTTGTCTGCCAGACGTTCATAACGTCCTCAGACGAAGCCGTAGGGGTATTTCACTGAGCGGTGCATTAAGGACATAAGCCTTCTGTGCAGCAGTGAGGACAATCCTCAGATCACGGACCTAGTCCGCATAGTTGCTTCCATCAACTTTCAACTTTGTTTTCTCTAGGAACATAATAAAAACAGGGGAACTACAGCGCGGTCTATGGATCTACAACATAAATTTGCTAAGACAAGTAAGACTATGTTCATGACAATTGAAGTTCAATTAATCAAATTACTTAAGAACTCCCACTTAGATTAACATCCCTCAAGTTGTCTAAGTGTAACATGATCCACATCAACTAAACCACGTCCGATCATCACGTGAGGTGGATTAGTTATCAATGGTGAACATCTTTCATGTTGATCATATCTACTATATGACTCATGTTCGACCTTTCGGTCTCTTGTGTTCCGAGGCCATGTCTGTACATGCTAGGCTCGTCAAGTTTAACCCAAGTATTCTGCGTGTGTAAAACTGGCTTACACCCGTTGTATGCGAACAAAAGAATCCATCACACCCGATCATCACGTGGTGCTTAGAAGCGTCGAACCTTCGCAACGGTGCATACTAGGGGAGAACACTTATCTTGAAATTTAGTGAAGGGATCATCTTATAATGCTACCGTCGTCCTAAGCAAAATAAGATGCATAAAAGGATTAACATCACATGCAATTCAATATATGTGACATGATATGGCCATCATCGTCTTGTGCTTTTGATCTCCATCAGCAAAGCACCGTCATGATCTCCATCGTCACCGGGTTGACACCTTGATCTCCATCGTAGCGTCGTGACACCTTGATCTCCATCGTAGCGTCGTGGTCGTCTCGCCGGCTATTGCTACTACTACTACTACTGCTAACTAATAGCGGTAAAGTAAAGCAATTACATAGCGTTGGCATTGCATACAATAAAGAGACAACCATAAGGCTCCTGCCGGTTGCCTGATAACTTACAAAACATGATCATCTCATACAACAACTTATATCACATCATGTCTTGGCCATATCACATCACCAGCATACCCTGCAAAAACAAGTTAGACGTCCTCTACTTTGTTGTTACAAGTTTTACGTGGCTGCTACGGGTTTGCAAGAACCGTTCTTACCTACGCAAAACCACAACGTAGTGTAGTGATTGCTTTTTGATCTTCTAAAAGAACCCTCTTCATTGAAACCGATTCAACTAAAGTGAGAGAGACAGACACCCGCCAGTCACCTTTATGCAACGAGTGCATGTAGCGGTGAAACCTGTCTCGCGTAAGCGTACGCGTAATGTCGGTCCGGGCCGCTTCATCTCACAATACCGCCGAATCAAGTAACAACTAGTAACGGCAAGCAATATGTATACACCCACGCCCACAACTCACTTGTGTTCTACTCGTGCAAAACACATCTACGCATAGACCTGGCTCTGATACCACTGTTGGGGAACGGAGCATGAATTTCAAAAAAATTCCTACGCTCACACAAGATCTATCCATGGAGATGCATCGCTATGAGAGGGGAGAGTGTGTCTACGTACCCTCGTAGACCGTTTAGCAGAAGCGTCTCACAACGCGGTTGATGTAGTCGAACAATCCTTCGAGCTCCACCGATCGAGTACCGAACGTACGGCACCTCCGAGTTCTACACACGTGCAGCTCGGTGACGTTCCTCGTCTTCTTGATCCAGCAAGACGTCGAGGTAGTAGATGAGTTCCGTCAGCACGATGGCGTGGCGACGGTGACGGTGAAGTGATTCCGGCAGGGCTTCGCCTAAGCTCTCCGAAAATATGACCGAGGTGGAAAACGGAGATCGGGGCACCGCACACGGCTATGGGACAATTGTGTACTTTGGGGTGCCCCCTTGCCCCCGTATATAAAGGATGAGAGGGAGGAGGCCGCCCCCCTAGGGGTGCGCCAAGTGTGGGGAGTCCTACTAGGACTCCTTAGTCCTAGTAGGATTCCACCTCCCATACGGAGTAGGAAAGACGGAAGGGAGAGGGAAAGGAAAGAGGGGGCTGCGCCCCATCCCCTAGTCCAATTCGGTTTGGGCAAGGGGGGGGGGGGGCGAGCCTCCTCACGTGGCCTGCCTCTCCTTTTCCCGTATGGCCCAATAAGGCCCATTACTTCTCCCGGTGAATTCCCGTAACTCCCCGGTACTCCGAAAAATACCCGAATCACTCGGAACCTTTCCGACGTCCGAATATAGCCTTCCAATATATGAATCTTTACCTCTCGACCATTTTGAGACTCCTCGTCATGTCCGTGATCTCATCCGGGACTCCGAACAAACTTCGGCCACCAATCACATAACTCATATAATACTAAATCGTCATCGAACCTTAAGTGTGCGGACCCTACGGGTTCGGGAATGATGTAGACATGACCGAGACGACTCTCCGGTCAATAACCAACATCGGAACCTGGATGCTCATATTGGTTCCTACATATTCCACGAAGATCTTTATCGGTGAACCTCATATGTCAACATACGTTGTTCCCTTTGTCTGGCGGTATGTTACTTGCCCGAGATTCGATCGTCGGTATCCAATACCTAGTTCAATCTCGTTACCGGCAAGTCTCTTTACTCGTTCCGTAATACGTCATCTTGTAACTAACTCTTTAGTCACGGTGCTTGCAAGGCTTCTGTGATGCTGTATCACCGAGAGGGCCCAGAGATACCTCTCCGATAGTCGGAGTGACAAATCCCAATCTCGATCCATGCCAACTCAACAAACAGTTTCGGAGATACCTATAGTGCACCTTTATAATCACCCAGTAACGTTGTGACGTTTGATACAGCCAAAGTATTCCTACGGTATCCGGGAGTTGCATGATCTCATGGTCAGAGGAACGTGTATTTGACATAGTGAAAGCAATAGCAATAAACTGAACGATCATTTGCTATGCTAACGGTTGGGTCAAGTCCATCACATCATTCTCCTAATGATGTGATCCCATTATCAAATGACAACTCATGTCCATGGTCAGGAAATCTTGACCATCTTTTGATCAACGAGCTAGTCTAGTAGAGGCTTACTAGGGACACCGTATTTGTTTATCTATTCACACATGTATTTAGTTTCCGGTCAATACAATTCTAGCATGAATAATAAACTATTATCATGAATGGGGAAATATGATAATAACTAATTTATTATTGCCTCTAGGGCATATTTCCAACACAACTAGCTGTCAATATAAGTATAGTGATGAAGGACAACAGGTACTTACAAGAACATGTAGAGCTAAACTTCTTCATAAGCATTGGGTTTATTCTACATTAATGTAATCATTAATATAGATCTAATAATTTGGTGCGAACAGTGGATAAGCAAGCTATCATGCACACAGATGTCACATAATCAACCAGGTATGAATGTAAGTACAGTGATACAGGGCAACAGGTACTGACAAGACCAAAGCAGCGAGCAACATAGTTGCAATATCGTGTCACCCATTTCAAACTGTTATTCTTCTTCGAGCAGTTTTCCCGCAAAAGAGATCGGTAAGGCACATGCAGAAATGTATGAGTTCAAATTGTCATGTGATCTCATAGACAGTACCACTTCCTGGGGACGAGACCAGTGCATAACAAGGTTTTTGCATTCAATATCTTGTAAATTTAGCACTGGAGACTTCACCAAAATTTCGTTTATGGACTTGCCATCAAAGTGTGTTTTCCTCAGGTAACACCGATACTGCTGCAACGCGTCCTTGAAAAGTGCAAGCAAGCTTTGCTTGTCATGATTATCCAGATTGACCCTCGCCTATTTAGAAGAATGTAATGTAAATCATTGATGTTTTCAATCAACAGAAAACAAGACAATAATCACCATGAATAATAGCACTCACATAAGTGGGACAGGAAGATGTGAAAATGGTGTTTGTCTTCACTATAATCTTCCCATGATGGGAAGATACGCACGTGCTTCCTAACAACATTGAAAGCATTGTCTTTTAAACTGGGAATAACTGGAATGGGGTTCCAATCTACGGGAATTGGGGCACTCTGCAATTGGAATAGGTCTTTGGCCTGTGGATTTGGTGTACTTTTTGCTGGACTGGGATTTTTCGGTGGTACGGCTGGTGCTATGGCAACTGAAATCGGCATACCTTTTGCTAGAGTGCGGTTCCTGTGTGGTGGGGCTAGTGGTATGGCCAGTGGAGTATGGGTACAGTCTGCTGGAGTCGGGCCTAGGTTTTGTGGCGCTGGTTCTATCGCCAATATAAGTGGGGTGCTATCTGATTTCTCTGGTACCACCACCTTTTTCAAAGACTTTGTACTCCTTCAGGTTCTGCAATCGCCCTCTTCCTTTTGGATGTCTGATACACAAGAACAACATTTGAATGGAAAAACATGGTATGATGACAGATGGAATAGGTATTGATAATGGATGGGCATGGCATCTTCACATATATGATGAGTAAACTAAGCAGATGGCGGTGCAACGAAGTAGAAGAAATGCAAGACACCTTATGCAAGATATGTGCAACCAATAAAACCTTGCCAAATTAGAACATGCACCTTGATGGGTAAACACGATAGGCAATCTGCCTTTGACTGCACGAGCTCAGAATAGTCATTAGGATCATATTCTGAACACGAATCTGTAGGTGGGGAGCGTGTGGGTTTCATTCCATCTAGAATGGAACTCAATCCCTTGATGCCAAGTTTGTTAGCCATTGCACTTTTCCGTAGTATTCTTCTGATGCACACATTCTCATATTCATTGTGATCACGTTCAATATCTGATATGCATGAAAACATAAATAGTAGTGAGATTATCTTTGAAATGCATAGGATATCCTAATATAATAGGGGCTCCCGGTAAACCCTTGTGTGCTACCTCTGGAATTCTAATGAGAGAGACCATGTGTGCTGTTATTTGGTGCGTACATTAATATAATCTGGCACTACTGCTCAAAAAAATAGGCTCCCTGTTGGGAGCTCCAAAAGTAATGATAGTTGGCAGATGATAGGTTAAATATATACTGTATACAAAGTTTATTGCCAAACCATGATGACGAGATCACACAAAGAAATAGTATTCCCTCATGTCTCTATATGTGGTGCAAGTGCATTTCAAAACTCGCGTAGTAACATTAGCTAACCAATTAAACGTGTCTCTATTTTATTAGTATCTATATCGTATCAGATTCGAATTTGATAACTAAGCTTTGGAATTATGAGTGGCATGTAGTTTAGCTTGAAGTATGGAGTGCTGCTAGTACGACACGAAGCACCCATGATGAACCAGAGCGCACAAAGAAATGCAATTCCCTGCTGTCTCTCTATATGTGGCCATGTGCATTTGGGAACTCAAGTGGAAACATTAGCTGACCAATTAAATGTATGTCTGTTAACTAATATCATTATCATATCACATTCGTATATGAACAACTAAGCTTTGGAATTATGAGTGGTGTGTTGTTTAGCTTGAAGGGTGGAGTGTTGCTAGTACGACAAAAAGCACATACAAATCATAGTGTAGATAAAATGGGAAAACCCTAAGCATCACGAGTAAAATCGGGAAAGTGGAACTAGCTGGCAAATATGGGCTTGTATTGCCGGTACGGCTAGAAAGGCTTTGGATCCCCTATAGGGGCAACTCTCTTCAACTGAAGGCGCACTACTGTTACTATCAGTCTAGACTCTCAAAGGCGACACAACTCCCAACATTTCCTAGATATTATGGCAGACCAACTCGAAGAGTTTAAAGTATCCATCAGAAGTGACCCAATAGACCTGCCGACTGCAAATGTCCCTACTCCTCTTCCAGGCAAGGAACATACTGTACTACTTACTTTTTAAAGAAGAACAGAAGAGGAACATGTTAAAGAAGAGCAAGCAGATTTCGGATAATACAATGTTCGTTGCCCACCCATGATGAACCAGAGCGCACAAAGAAATGCAATTCCCTACTGTCTCTCTATATGTGGCCACGTGCATTTGGGAACTCAAGTGGAAACATTAGCTGACCAATTAAATGTGTGTCTGTTAACTAATATCATTATCATATCACATTCGTATATGAACAACAAAGCTTTGGAATTATGATTGGTGTGTTGTTTAGCTTGAAGGGTGGAGTGCTGCTAGTACGACGCAAAGCACATACAAATCATAGTGTAGATAAAATGGGAAAACCCTAAGCATCACGAGTAAAATCGGGAAAGTGGAACTAGCTGGAAAATATGGGCTTGTATTGCCGGTACGGCTAGAAAGGCTTTGGATCCCCTACAGGGCAGCTCTCTTCAACTGAAGGCGCGCTACTGTTACTATCAGTCTAGACTCTCAAAGGCGACATAGCTCCCAACATTTCCTGGATATTATGGTAGACCAACTCGAAGAGTTGAAAGCATCCATCAGAAGCGAACCAATAGACCTCCCGACTGCAAATGTCCCTGCTCCTCTTCTAGGCAAGGAACATACTGTACTACTATACTTATTAAAGTAGAACAGAAGAGGAATAGGTTAAAGAAGAGCAAGCAGATTTTGGATACTACAATGTTCGTTGCCCACCCATGATGAACCATAGCGCATAAGGAAAATCAATTCCTTGATGTCTCTCTATATATGGCGCACATGCTTTTTCGAAACTAAGGTAGGAACATTAGCTAACCAATTAAACGTTCTCTGTTTTAGTAATATCAGCATCATATCAGATTCGTATTTGAACAACTAAGCTTTGGAAATATGAGTGGCATGTTGTTTCGCTTGATGGGTTGAGGAGCAGTGCTGGCACGACATGAAGCACCTAGAATGATGGTAGTGAATATAAAAGGGGAAAACCATAAGCATTGCAAGTATAGTGTTGAGCGTGCCATGGCGGATCTGAAGGTGCAAAGGGGACAAAGGCTACTTCGCAAACAATGTTTGCTTTCAACTAAGAAGTAAGATTCTAAGTGATGGACAAGAAATCACAGTAAAGCAGTGGCAATCTATTTTCTGGCTGAGATAAATAACTTGAGCACATATGAAAGAGTACCGCCTCTGTTGCGGCGTCGTGTAGGCATCTGTTGAGAAGTTGAGGGTGCTGCGGTTGCGATGGCTGTCGGCGGTGTGGAAGCAGATCTAGCAGGGCAGACGGTGGCAGCGGGGGATATGTCCTGGTGCGGTGGACGAGACGGTCGTAGGAGCGGCCCCGGCAAGGTGGACAACGGCGCGGATGAAGCAAGAGGATGCGATGCAAGGATCCTGGTCCAAAGCCGTGGATGAGAGACATCAATCTCTTGTAATGGACGACGGCGTCGGGGTATCAGCTCTGACATGGTGGAGGAGGACGGCGGCGGATGGGGTGGCGGACGGAGGAGGCTGGGGTGGAGAGGGTGTTTTGGCGCCCACGGAGTACGAATGGGGAAATGGAGGGAGAAAGGTAGGGGGAACCATGTCTTTGGGACGCGCTTGTCTCAGATGCGGGGAAAGTTACAAACTTAGCCCCTGTTTAAAATTTCAAACATCAGAGCGATATTGGTCGGTTGGGGGTAGGATGGTAATCTTGCATACCCCGAGTATTTGTCGAGAGCGATTTCGGCCAAGGAGAGTTTTTTTTGGCGCCCACTGTTGGTGCCCACCGTGTATGAATCGGGGTGAGAGTCGATTTCGCCCGAGGAGAGACTGTGTTTTGGCGCCCACCGTGTATGAATCGGGGTGAGAGGCGGTTATGTCACGTTTGAGTGAAATTACAAACCTACCCCTATTGAGACCTATAGAAATCGAGCCTGCAGGTTTTGCGTGTCAGGGCATAGGCAGTAATTTCCATCTCCCAAAATTTGGTTTAGGGCGGTTACAGCCGAGGAGGGACTGGGTGTTTCGCCGCTTTGTTCAAATTTTAGGAGAATAAGCTTGCACGTTTACCGTGCCTTCTCAATTCGAATCCATTTTGTATTCTTTTTTTTCCAGGCAGGATCCATTTTGTATTCTTTTTTTAGGCAGGATCCATTTTTCAGGCAGGATCCATTTTAGGAGAATAAGCTTGCACGTTTACCGTGCCATCATTTTTTTACATATACTTTCAAAAGCACAATGCCCTTTATATATAAATATGGTTTACAAATGCCATAATCTCAAATTCATAAGGTTGAATTCAAATATTTGAAACCACTTTATGTTCAACTCAAGTGCATGGATCACTAATATCAAGAAATTAAATAACATACATGTGCCCAAATTCAAATGAATATGCATGTTTGATAGATCAATTTTGGTTCGAGTATGAATTACATGTATCATCATCTCTAAATCAAATATTTGAATCCCTTTTATGTTGACATCTTTTATACACGCAACTAAATATTTGAATCTCCTTTCATGCCCATCTCTCTCTAGGTCTCTCTCGTGTGCTCCTTCATATAGCTATCACTCTCTTTTCTCTATCTCACCCGCACACTCAGTACATGTTTCTCTTTTTTCACAAACACAGTCTCTCGAGAGGTGTCACACTCTCTCTATCTCTATAGACCACTCGGCTTTCATTATCTCTTACGTCTCTATCGTGCTCTGGTATCTCTTTAGCTACCTAGCATTATTTTCCCCCGCCACACACACTCTGTCACTCGGCTTTCATTTTCTCTCTCTCTCTCTAGGGATCTCTCACACACCTCATCTCTTTCTAGATATCCTACCACTAAAATCTCTCTCTCTCTCTCTCGCACACACACCGTTTGTCGGGGTCTCCTTTCCCTCTTCACCTCCGTTCCAAAACTGAAACTATTCCTTTGTTTACTGGTCAGACAAACTCACTCACTCTCTCTAACTCTCTCACAAACACACACACACACACACACACACACACACACACACACACACACACACACACACACACACACACCTCTTTGCTTTCGCCCGCCCCCTCCCGACTCCCGTCTCCCTCACACACACACACACAACTCTCCCTTTCGCACCCGACTCCTGTCTCTCCCACACACACTTATCGACCAGCCTCTGGCTAGGTTTATCCATCTATTACACACTCTCGCTTCCCCTCTCTCGTATATGCTGTCTCTCTCGCACTCCTTGTATCTATGTAGATATCTCGCCCCTTCTTGGAACACGCCCTCTCTATGTAGTGTCTCCCACGCTCCGTATTTGTTTGTAGCAAGAACTCTCTCCATAGCACACATACACACGCACTCGGCATTCTTTCTTCAGCATTCTCTCTAGGTCTCTCTTGCATAATGTTTGTAGGCCCCTTCGTTCCACGCACCCCATCTCTCTAGGCCTCCCTTGCACATAATGTATCTCGCTCCCTAACCATTCATGTGTACTCCATGTGACTTCTCCCATTCTCTCTCCGTCGCACACACACGCACTCCATCGATCACCGAGCCTTCTTCCCTACCTCTCTCACACCCGCATACTCCGAAGTCTCTCTCTGATCCTCGATCTTTTGTCTACCTCTATTCTCTCGATCATGCACACACACTAGCTACCGTCTCTCTTTATGTTGATACCTCTCGCACACACACTCTTCGTGTCTTTTCACACATGCACTCCCTCCTCTCTTTCTCTCTCTCCCCCTCTCTCTTTCAGACACACGATCTATCTCGAGGTCAATCTCTCGTATGCACGCTCTCCCCCCTCTCTCTCTAGGTTACTCTGTTTCTCTATGCCGGCTCTCACGCACACACACCATTTGTTTGTAGGACGATCCCTTGTAGGAAAAAATCTGGTGCTCCAAGGCCTCCCATGCTCCCATGATACGAGAGTTCTCGGGCCGTTGGATCATGGATACAACCTGTGGACTTGAGCGAAATTTTGAGACTCTTTGAGGGGTTTTCTGCAATTTTTTATGACCTCTACCTGTGTCCGTTCGACGATCCAACGGTCCCCACAGGAACGCTGGAGTATTATTATTATTTTTTGGACATCACACAAACACTGGAGTACATATACGAAGAGAAGAGGCGCACGCAGTCGGTCTCTCGCTGTCTCGCACACATGAGAGTTACGTAACGCACCGTAAACAAAATAAACCCGTAGGTGCATGATTTCTGCATGCGCAGGTACCGGGTACGTGGTGGAGCGCACTTTTGTAAGAAGAGTCAGCTCGCGTGATAATTTGGTCCGCAGGTGTTGACGGTCCGGGACCACACGTGAATGACCTGGAGGCGGTGGCTTGTTACTAATCGAGTTGCCACGTTTATAAAATACATTTTTTTAGCAAGACACGAGTTCCGTTTTTCAATGGCGCGTTATACAATTTATTAAAACGATTGGTATGGAACGAAAAATGAAAATCGTCACTATACACGTAGGCTGGAGTTTCTGCGCTTGCTGCTAGCCAGGGTTGCTCCCTTCACACTCTCACCCTCTCCTAATCTAAATAAGACGGGCGGTAGCCATTGTCTCTCTCCTCACCGGCGGTGAAAGATCCTACTGGATCCTGTCCGCCGTGGAAGGGCGGCGATGCAGCGTTGATGCGGTCGCCGTCGGTGAGGTAGGAGACACACTGCCGGCGCGTCCCGATCTGCGGACCGTGCCGTCCTCTCTCACCCGATGCCAGAGCGGACACGACCCCTCACTGGCGCAGGCATTGAACCGGCATGCCGGCCGAGAGAGCGGCACCCGCTGCACGCCAGGCTGAACATGCCTCCTCGCCGCATTCAACCGGCTTCAGACTGCCCCGCCTACCCCCATTGAACCCTCGCGTGTGCCGAGAAACCAACTCCAGCCACACGTCCGTTCACGAGCCTACCGGCATTCAACAAAATGCCGCTTGGCTCCTCGTGTCCACCCGCTAGTTAAACGAGGCCAGACGCCTGGCAAGAACCGCACCACACCTCCGCTCCCCATCTCCTTGGACCATTTTCTCCACACTCTCCATAGCATCCAGCATGAAGACGAGTTCTCCAGCATAAAAGCCGGCTGGGTGCCAAGCCGAGCCTACCAGATACGAGCTAGGCAACTCGCTGCTCCACCTCCCTCCCCGCCCCAGGCCGTCAGTACCATGGGCGAGGCTGCAGGCAGGTAAGCGGAGGAGCAAGCCGCCGCTCCAAGCTGGCCCCTGGTGTAGCAACTTGCCACTCTAAGCCAGCTCGCAGAGGAGTGGGCAGTTGCTCCACGCTGGCACGCGGGGGAGCACGGCGTCCAGTGCACCGTGGCTAGCCGTGCCATCTGCTGCAAACATTGGCAGAACCGCGGCTTGCCAGCGGAGGCGGCCAGCACCTCCGCGGCCGCCACTGACACAGAGGAAAAGTAGACCATGGGAGCCACCGCTGCTTGGGTCCCACGAAGGCCACCGCCACCGCATCGCCGGCATACACACCCGGTGTGTTGCCCGGTTTAGCGCACAACATCGTGGCCCCCGCATCGGCTTCACGGAAGCAGAGGAGCCACTCTTTCCCTGAGTCATTCCCTTCGGCTGAAGCGCAGCTGGACATAGGGAAGTTATGGTGGAGGCGGAGGCCATGAAGGCAGAAGGCACAGACGGTCACCGCGGCTGGCATTTGACTATTACCTCCAGAGCCGGACGAGCTTTGCGTTTAGTTAAAAAAAATGTCCGAAATGTAATTAATTTCGTACAGTCTAGTTTTGTTGTGCTCGCACTGATATGTTTGTTGCTCTCGGCAACCAGCTCTGCCTCACCAATTTATTGCATCTGTGGATGTACTTTACATGGTGTTGGCGCGCCCAATATCGCCATGCCCTTATATTGCCATTGTTTTATTGCTGTCAATTCAATGCCACTTGAAAAATGATGCAATGTCACACAGGGAGTAATATGCTGCTGTCAATCTAGTACCCAAACACGAATGTCATTCTCCATCTCAAGCATGTTTGTGCAAATAGAAGTAGATACCTCAATTTTAGTGGAACTCCACAAAATTATATGGGAGTCCCTCCAACGCCATTGGTAGAGAATGCACCTTTTTCATCAATGATCTCAAAAAGAATTTGTGTTATGGCTGTGAACTAAATGTTGTTTCGGAGAAGCATTGATGTTAGTACTAAGAACAAGAGATTTTTCTTTATTTGTAATCCAACTCACATCTTTTTTCTACCTTTGAAGTGAATCATTGGGATGCATAAACTATTTCAACTATGGCTATTAGTTGGTTCTGAACATTATCTATGAATGTGAAGATATCTGTGAACATGAGTTTGATGTGAAAGTTGAACCTGGAATGTTGGGCTTGCGTGTGAACTATACCATGTCCAATGGTTTGTCTGTTATTGTTCTGGAAATAATGTAAGTTATTACATGACCCGGAAAAAATATATTCTGTGCCACATCTCGGCATCACAGACTTACATAGCACACACATCACAATATGCATGCTGACTAGATCAACATTTGAACCTAGCTATTATGAATGAAATTTCAGATTGACAACAGTTTTAGATAGCAGGAGACGCTTAGCCTGCTCTGCCTCTGCTAGCTTCTTTCTGGCTTCTTCCATCTCTTGTTTGGCTTGGGTGAAGAGAGCATCTAATTGCTCTTCTCACTTCTTCAGGAACTCGGCTACATTCTCAAGGGCTGCTGCACGCTTTCTTTTAGCCTTTACTAGAGCCATGAGGACACGAACACTTGACGACTCCACCTGGCTAGTGTGTAATCCAGCATCATTTAGGAATTGGCACCTTGTGTCTAATCCGACATCATTAGGGAACTAGCACCTTGTGTGTAATCCAGCATCATTTGGGAACTGGCACATAGGACTAGCCTCAAAACATGATCTTGAGGTTGACCATACTTCCCTCCTCGCATGAACTGCATCCTGGCATGAAGAAGTTACTTCGTTTTTAGATCAATAGTGAGAGCTCCCCAGATCCATTCAGTAGAAGCCCCAGAAACAGGACTAGTAGAAGTGAGTTCAAAAGGATAAATATAAAAACAAACTCCTAGGGTGAGAACACCCACTTCCTACATCAAGCTAAAAAGGAAAGCATTAGGACAATTACGAGTGTGCTTATTACATATCGAGCAGGGCTAGCTTACAGAAACTATAATATATACATCAAAGAACACAAGGCTAAGCCAAATAGGAAAACAAGCAGAGGGGTGCACTAAGCCAAGGGTAGCTGTAGCAAAACAACCGGCAACCAGATGGTCTCTAGGGCCTCTGTAGCTGCGTTTGACTGACTAGCTTCGACATGAAATTACAAAGGTTATAGTTTTTCATCCTACGACATGGTGGATCCAGTGAGTAAATTGAGATCCTACAAATGATAGAGAGCCTAATCAAGTGTAGAGGCAATTGTTTGTCCCGCCTATTACTGTTTAATAATTTGCCACACTGCTGGATTGCATGGCAAGAACCATAGCCAAGCACACAACATTGTTTGACGCTATTTTCGGCTCGGGGCTTGCCCAGGGCCTGACCTGGTCCTATCTACAATACTGCTGCCAGAAACATACCATGTCAAAGTAATTGAAAGGCTGTTACTTACCAAAGCTCGTTTTACAGGTTTGGTGCAGCTCATCATTATCTGGCGACGTTCCTTGAAGATGTCTCCAACATCCCATATTTGATATTCATTGCCCCTCTGCATGTTGGCATTAGTAGTTTTATAAAATCCCAACATGGCAAGAAAAATATAGTATTACTCACACATCTTGTAGGCAACATTAAAGCACTCATCTGCAATGTTGGTATGAGTAATTTTTAATATCCTACTTTGTGGTTATTCAACTTTGCTAGAACTATGTTCTGGTTTCATTCTGAGTCAATAGAACAGGGGGATCACCTCCCTGCTATTCTAATTTTTTTTGAATCATCTGCCACACTACTGGTTAGAGATGAAGAACCTACGCAAGCACACCACAATACAGGAGCGATGCCCAATTACAAGATGATATTCTGTTGGATAATGCAAGCTATAACCAATTACTTTTACTGGAACAATAGCAGCCAGGAAAGGGGAACAATATCAGCATGGAAATTTAAAGGGTAGGTATGAACAAAATCGAAAAGCACACGTACTGCTAAGAGAATCAATGTACACATTACCAATCATAGAGGAGCATGAAGGTCGCGGCGGCGTCTGTGCATCATGGGCGGCAACGGGAGTCAGTTCATTGTCACCGACGGTGCTGCTGCTGTTGCGCTTGCAGTCGGCTTCCGGGAAGCAGATCCGAGACCGTGGACGACAGCGCCGGGGAAGCGGCTCCTGCGCGGCGTACGACGGCGACGGTGGACCGGCTTCAGTGCGGCGTAAGACGTCGTCGATGAGGCAGATGCGCTGCGGTGGACGAGTGCACCGATGTAGAAGGGGAGGGGCAGGAAGGCCCGCTAACCGCAACCGGCTTGTTGTGGGGTGCTGCGGTGCCGTGGAGAAGTCTATTTTGCGGTGGTGATAGAAAATGGGGATTATTGAGGTGTACTCTGGGTGCGGAGTGGGGGTGGCTGGGTGGGGTGAACATGAAGTTACCAAAGCAACCCCTGACCCAACACCGTCCGTTGGCCTATTCGACAAAGGGTATGATGCCGCTTGCCGTCGGCTTCCGGGAAGCAGATCCGAGACCGTGGACGATGGCGCCGGGGAAGCGGCTCCTGTGTGGTGTACGACGGCGATGGTGGACCTGCTTTAGTGCGGCGTACGACATCATCGATGAGGCAGATGCGCTGCGGTGGACGAGTGCGCCAATGTAGAAGGGGAGGGGCAGGAAGGCCGGCTAACCGCAGCCGGCTTGTTGTGGGGTGTTGCGGTGCCGTGGAGAAGTCTATTCTGCGGTGGGGGATAGAAAATGGGGATTATTGAGGTGTACTCTGGGTGCGGGGTGGGGGTGGCTGGGCGGGGTGAATGTGAAGTCACCAAAGCAACCCCCGACCGAACACCGTCCGTCGGCCTGTTCGACCAAGGGTATGATGGTAATTTCGCATTGCTCGAATTTGGGTCGCGTGAGATCTCGATGGAAGCAGGAGATTTTGCCGCCGACCTGAAAATTTGTAACACTGTACTCCCCGTCTGGCATGTTGAGTACATCTATTTTGTTAGTTTAATGTTATGGCATTAATTATTTGATGTAGTTGTGAATAAATATATTAAGCTATTGACTTCAAATGTAATGGTGTATACAATTCAATAATTAGAATCTCCGTTGAATTCCAAAATGAATACCATGTCTACAGTTCTAGAACAATATACTCAAACTCACATAATCCAACTCAAATGAAAATCTAAATGCATTTCATAATTATTAATTAGTTGGATGCAACAAAGCCAACCATAACTCTACATGATCCAATCCAAAACAACATTTGAACACATCCCAATGTGTGAATTCCTGCGTGTGTGAATGAAGCGTAGAGAGAGAGGGTGTGAAGATGGAGCAATGGCAGGAGAGAAATGTGTACGCGCAATATACAAGATATACACCCCATGGAAGAGATAAACAAAAGGCTAGGAGATAAACCTCATGAGAGAGAGAGAGAGAGAGAGAGAGAGATATGGAGGGAGAAGTTAGGTCTGTGAGAAAGGAGACATGTATATATAGGGAGCGAGATGCGTGCGTGCGATCGAGATTTTGTACATGTGGAAGGAGAAGAGATAAAGGGTTTGAAGAGAGAGGTCAAAAAAACATGGACGAGAGGAGGGTGGAGAGCTTATGTGTGTGCTTGTGGGGTGAGGGATTGATATCTTTGTGCGAGAGAGAGAGAGAGAGAGAGAGAGAGAGCAAAGGAGTCAGTCAGCCGCTTTTACGTCGTCTTGCTTCCCAATGGCCCCGCATTCTCTAGTGCAGTCTGGTCGGCGTCTCTGTTCTTCCTGATGCCCTCCTTGAAGATCCAGGTGTTGTGCATGCCGGGGTGCAGAGGAGCACAAGCGACTGTGGCTGCTATATAACCTTGGACGGGGATAGATAGTGTCCGAGGGGGGGGAGTGTTTGTGTGCGAGATATTGAGAGAAATCAAACCTAGGGAGAGAATGTGTGTGCAGGTGAGAGAGGCTAATGGTGCGAGATGGATACATCGTGTGCATGAGTGTTTAAGAAATATAGAGGGATCGTGTGCAGGATACAAAGAGAGGACCATGTGGAGTGTGTTTGTGAGGCAGAGAGACATAGCGAGAGATAGATTTGTGTGTGTGTGGTATAGGGTGTATGTAATGGAGAGGTACATGCTAAATATGGTTTTCGGGAAGAGATTGTGTGTGCGCGAGAGAGCGATGTAGTGGCCTTGGGGCGGGCAGGGGTGTGAAAATGCATGTGTGCGTTAATGCATGTGTTACATGCGAGTGTGCGAGGGAGGGATGAATCGAGAGAGATAGTTGTTGTGTTACGGATGCTTCTCTCTCTCTCTCACTCACACACATACACACAAATACAAGACCGTTCTCTCATGCATACACCATATCTCGGCATCTCTCTATGTCTCACCCATACACGATCATTTGCACATTCACACCTCTATCACACGCACACCGTCTCCACATTGCCCTTCCACCACAACACACATATAGACACATACACACGTTCTCTCTCCATCACACACACATAATCTCTCTCAAAACATAGTATTAGGGTGCACCTAAAACGTCCAAATCCAAATAAGCATGAACTAAAGCTAAATTCAAATATATGGAAATATTGTAGCGTGAAGAATTTTTCCAGCAAAAAAAATGTAGCATGATATTCGGAGATTGTTTTCACACACACAAAAAGGTTTGGTGGATGTCCTTCGAGCGCGACACTGTGACGCACCATTCGATCGACCGCGCGGCCGCGGTGCACGCGCTTGCAGAGGATTCCGTATCGATGTTGTGCTAATTAATGTGGTAAGCGCTACCTCATGTCTAATGTTTACGTGTACTAGTATAGAGTTCTTTTAAGTTTGACCAACCCTATATAAAATTAAACTAAGCTCCCATACGCGCACTCATCAATATGCCACCGCCGTTGTTGCGCATGCCAGCGCCCGCGTGCTCCGGCCGACCATTTCTTGCGCATCACCGCTGCATCCCGGCAGCGTACAAAGAGGAGGAGGACGAGCGCGTGCTCCAGCACGCCGGCATGGAGGAGGAGGAGCTAGCGGGTCATTGTGGTCTCCCCCCGTGAGGAGGAGGCCCGTATGGTGGCTGTTGCGGCGGAGGCCGGTTGTGCCCGCTAGGAGCGTGAGCTCGACTAGTCCCGCACCGAGGCCACAAACCGGGTACCGACGTAGAATCTACCTTCGAGACCTTGAACGCCACGTGGATCCTCCAATCTGAAGGAACAAATTGGGTCAGTCGAATCTTGCGAGCCGTTGGATGTAACATGGATGGTCAGATGGGCTTCTTCAACCTCCGAAAATGATGCACTGTTCATCTTCTCTCTCAACCACGAGCCGCCACAGGCCTAACCGCCTCGTGCCGCCACCCCGCCCACCCCTCAACCTCCTCCCACCGCCGTGCTTCACCCACCCCTCCCGCCATCCATCTAACCCCGGGCACGATCCATTTTTTCTGGCGAACTGCATCCCACACCCAACACTCCTAATATAGATCATGGGCACCATGCCACCCATAATAGATAGCGGGGTAGCTTCTCTGGCGTCTTCTTCCTTTCCTCTGGCGAACTTCTTCTTTCACAAATCGACTGACCCAAATTGCTATAGCTATTGTGTACTACTTATTAAGTACAAGATAAGACATGAGTAGTACAGACAAATAGTACCAACTAGTTAGACGAATGGAAATAATACTACTAGTACTACTTATTAAGTACAGTAGGAACGTGAAGAAACGAGTAGTAGTACCAACTACAAGATAGATGAACTGCAAGAAATATTAGTACGTACTAAAGAGTTCAAGTAACAAGAATGAACATAACATAGTCCTGCTGGGGGCTCAGCACAACACACCCCTGAAATAAAACTAAGCACCCTGAAATAGAACTAAGCAACTAATCCGGTTGACACTGCATTAGAGCCAGCATGAGCAACGACATTGCCACCTTACTCGGAGTCCTCGTCCATGTCCTCGACTTCGTCCTTGTCCCTCTTCCTCTTCGCCGATACTTCTTTGCTTGAACCGGACACTAGGCTCCCCCTCTTCATCCAACCCTTGTAGATATTTAAACAAAGGTAGGCATCCAGTGTTGCGTACTCGATGTGAGCTTCATCTATTTTCTTCCACTCCCATGAATTATGAAACCTATAGTGAGGTTTCTTCTGTTTACCATTGTGATGGCCTGGCATAATAGGGATGATAGACTACTCATATAAATAAGGAATTCCTTCTTTTCCGGGAGCCCATTCGGACAGAACTCCAAAGTTAAGCGTGCTCAGCTTGGAGTAATTTCAGGATGGGTGACCGACCGGGAAGTTAGTCCCGGGTGCGCATGAGTGAGGACAAAGTGCGCAGGAAAGACTAGTATTGATCTGTGGGGCCAGTCTAGATCCCGCCAGGAGTGACGACCACCGGCGGGTGTGTCCGGGGCGTTACAAGTTGGTATCAGAGCCGACCCTTGCGGTTACACGGATGTTTGCGGACAGGTGCGCGGTCATGTTGTGCATGACGTTTGTGACCCGTCGTGGCACACGGCATGGCACATGTGCCAGACTGAATGCACAGACGTATGTGCCAAGAGGGAACGTTCCTGTGGCCCGACGAGGACGTCGGTTCCTCTGAGTGGGGGTGTATGTGATGGCCTGGCATAATAGGGATGATAGACTACTCATATAAATAAGGAATTCCTTCTTTTCCGGGAGCCCATTCGGACAGAACTCCAAAGTTAAGCGTGCTTAGCTTGGAGTAATTTCAGGATGGGTGACCGACCGGGAAGTTAGTCCCGGGTGCGCACGAGTGAGGACAAAATGCGCAGGAAAGACTAGTATTGATCTGTGGGGCCAGTCTAGATCCCGCCAGGAGTGACGACCACCGGCGGGTGTGTCCGGGGCGTTACAACCATACCAAGGATCAATCATGGCTCCTGCCAGGGTCATCATTGAAGGCTGAGAGGAGGACACCATGCCTTTCTTCTAGAGGTCGAAAGGCTGGTGTACAACGAGGCCTATCCGACCCAGGACTTCCTTGTCGTTCTTAAACTCTACAGTAACGAATTTGACTCTTTTGTCCTTGAGGAAGTCTTCAAAATTCTGGCACCTAACTTCGGCATGGCATATGTGGTAAACCAAGCACAAGTTATGTATGCAAACCTGGATCACGACGGGCTTCTTCTTCTCTTCCTCCTTTAGAAGGTTCTCTTTTTCCAGGACTGTGGTGTACTCAACATCTAGCCCAGCAACCCACTCATCATCTGACTTTTCGAACATGCGTTTGAAGAGACCAAGGCATCCTTCCACCGTCACGGCACTACGGGTGTAGATGATGTCGAACTCATTGCCGGTGATGGTTTTAACCTTGTACTCACCGCCGATCATGGAGATTCGGGAGGCCATGGATTTTGGAGGAGGGTTAGGAGAAGTGGAACTACTGTAATGTGAAAGGACGGGACGAGTGGGAGCAAACTGCTATAATGTTTGAGGACGGGGATAGGATGGAGCGAATTGCTAGCGGCTTTTCGATTGTAAAAATGCTGAGTAGGGCGTGCGAATGGCGTGGGGTAGTGGCTTGCCCGGTGGATTAACGGCTGCATGCCCCCAAAGAGTTCTCTAGTACTATGGGGGACCCACCAGATGTCATGTGTACTAGACCCACTTCGTAGGCCTGACAGTATAGCTAGCATCTGCGTGTTCGCATGCCATGCCGGCGTGTGCATGCAACTTTGAGTTAATTCAGTTCAGCGTCGCACCTCCCACGACCGTCGCCTCGCTCGCGCGGTCGCGCCCTTTGAGACTTCGGACGGCTATAAATGAGCAATTTTTTGCCTACTTTGCATGCATGATACTACTTCCTCCGTCCAGGTGCGTTAGGCTATATGATGTTGATATGTCATATATAGTCATCACTTATAGTGACTCATACAACAAGGTTAGTTATAAGGTTGGCTATAAGAGTACTAATTTTTTAACCTTCTCTCTATCTCTTTCTTCGTATTTCTTGCATTTACCAAGGAGTACGCATATAGCTAGGCTCTTGCATGAGAGCCCAGTCCCACCATTTTTCCATTTCTCTCTACTCCACATAGTCAAAAGTGCCATGTAAGCGGGCTATAAGCTCATTATTGTACTTACTCTAAGAGAATTCAGAAAATCCTAAAGTATTTGCTACGATGTACAGTACTTCCTCCGTACCGGTGCATAAGTCATCTTACGAAAACCAAATAATCCCAAAATACTCATGCGCGGTGCATTAACTCCCACCTTGTTTCTTGTTTCTTGACATGAATGAAGGAATCAACAAATAAGAAACGTGGGGCGTGGATGTTTTTAATGACTTGAGACTACCTAGCACGGCATGCAGTGGTCAGTTCATTGCATGCAATGGTATTAATTAACAAATAAACACTAAGTTCTCTCATTTTCTCCTCCGCCTTGGCCACGGTGCACAACGTGAGATGACTTATACACCGGTACAGAGGGAGCTGTAATTAAACTACGCCTCATTTAACTCAACCACCTCATTCGCCCACCTTCCTCTCAATTCATTTTTCTTGTTTGCCCTACCAGGAAACTAGTTCGCCTCCAAATCTTTTCCTCTCCATGTGTGAAAACAATCTGCTGCAGTCCCACCTGTCCTCCCCGTGTGAAAACAATCTGCATGCATGATTCTCCCTCCCATGCTCGTCCAATCTCCTCCTACCTAAATCGCAGATCACCTAAACCCTAAACCGTTGTGACCAGCAATATCTCCACCCCTCCCCCTGAATTCAGCTCGGTGCCCCCCCCTTAATTTCCTCCAAAAAAAGCCCACCTACCTGTTACATTAATCACGCAACATATCTTACGTAGGTTGCTTGCTATAAATAATGCGCCTCCCACGGCATTCGGAAGAACGCTCACATTCATCTCCTTTATCTCCTCGCCCTCCCTCTCAATCACGGACCCATCAACCACCATGGCATCGCCCCTCCCTAGCCCTAGGCACCCCTCGCTGCCCCACGTGGAGGGTCACGCATCGGCGTTCCGTTCCTCGCCGCCACGATTTGAGGAGGACGCGTCAGCATTCCGCTCCTCACTGCCCCGCGTGGAGGGTCACGCGTCGGCGTTCTGTTCGTCGCCCCACGATTCAAGGAGGACACATCGGCGTTCCGCTCCCTACCACGACACGTTGAGGTGGATGTATCGGCGTTCCCAGTCTCGCCACCAGGTGCATCGGAGGATGCGTCGGTGCCCCGCTACGAGGAGGACGTCGCGTTGGCACCCGAGCCCCCCAGCTTGGAGGAGCTATGGAAAGAAATGGAGGTCGCCTTGTGGGAGGCTTTGCGTCCGGCGGAGCGCGCCAAAAGAGAGGCGGAGAAGAAGGCCAAGGAAGAGAAGCTCGCCGCGAGGGATGCTGCCTGGCTGGCCTATGTCGCCTCCGAGAGAGTCAGGCAATTCGCTCTTTGGCAGAAGGCTCGTGCGAGGGCCATGTGGGTGGCAGAGGACGCCCGTTGTCGGTGTCAAAACTGGCAGATCTTGGGTAGGGGAGCCTGAGCTGTGAGATCGGATTGATGGGTAACAAGAGACAAGGGACACGGTGAGGGTGTCCTGGACTAGGGGGTACCCGGGCCGCCAGCCTATCTCTCGTGGGCCGGACTGGTGGGCCGCTCTCTACTCGTCGATGGAAGGCCGGATTATGGGCGACCCCGTGTATCAGAAGGAAACCTCCGAAGACTTGGCGTCTCCTCCAAGGAATAACTGGCGCGACCGGCATGTTTATCCCCTGATGGTACCGACCATGTGTAACCCTAGGACCTCCTGGTGTCTATATAAACCAGAGGGTTTAGTCCGTAGAGGCACAGAATCATCATATAATAACTGCCTAGGGCTAGCCCATCTGATCTCGAGGTAGATCAACTCTGTAACCTTCATACAATTGCATCAATACAATCAAGCAGGACGTAGGGTATTACCTCCTCGAGAGGGCCCGAACCTGGGTAAATCATCGTCTCTACGCTCTCTGTTAACCATCGATTCCTAGACCCATAGTTCGGATCCCCTACCCGAGATCTGCCGGTTTTGGTACCGACATTGGTGCTTTCATTGAGAGTTCCGTCATGGGTCGCCAAGGATCAATGGCTCGCCGTCCTCGGACAGCTCTTCGGCTATGGAATCTGCAGCGGGGACATCTTCGTCCTCGGACAGCTCTTCTCTTCAGCGATGGAATCCGCAGCGGGGACGTCTTCGTCCACGGACAGCTCTTCGCGTTCGGCAGCATTGTGCTGCACGCCGATCCGACCGGTCACCTCGACCAGGTCGGCAGCTTCACCCCCGAGCAGGAAATCAGGTTCGGCAGCCTTGAGTACGTCGCCGATGCTCGAGGCGATCTGGTCTTCACTGGGTTCTCGGCTGTACCCGAGGAACCAGCCAATCCCGAGGCCTTGACCTCGGATTCCTCCCCCGCCCCTGTCCCCGGGGCGGGCCTCAGTTCGGATCTGACCTCGAGTTTAGATCCGACCCCAGCGCCGAAAAACCGAGGGTCACCCTTGGCCGAACACACTCCCATTATCGGCGTGCCGGAGCTCAACTCCGATGGCTGCCCGAGCATAGATCCGGTGGACCTCTCGATTTTAAGCGAGATGTTAGACCGGATCCATAAGATGAATATCACGGATGGCTCGTCCTTGGACCAGGAGCAGGTCGGACAGGACGCCAGCCGCGGGGAATTTTGCGTCCCACCCACGACCCACTTGGTAGCCACTGTCGAAGATTTAACCGACATGTTGGACTACGCCTCCGAGGAGGCTGACGATATGGACGAGGATATCGACGTCCCGCCCTATACGGCTCCTTCCCTTGCCACTTCCAACACCGGAAAGTGGACTGCCACCTCCACCTATGACGTTTACATGGTCGATACCCCCAAGGACGGCGACGGTCCCACCGAAGAACCGCCCAGACGCCGACGACGGCGAGCCAGAGGGCGGGGAAAGGGCAAGGAAGATCACACAGACATGAACGGCACCGGAGATAACGAGACTCCGGACAACTTGGAGGAGCTCGGCAACAACACCCCCGAGCAGCGCCGTGATAACCCTGAAGGACACGAGGACCAGGGTGACCCCGAGGACCTCGAGGATTTCGAGGACAGTAATTACCTCCCTCCGTCCGAAGAGGAGGACAGCCTCGAACTCGAAGACTTCATCGTCCCAGAGGACCCCCTGGAGCAAGAGAACTTCAAGCGGCAACACATCGCCACCGCCCGAAGCTTGAAGATGAAACAACAGCAGCTAAAAGCCGAACAGGATACGCTCAACGACAGATGTACGATGGTCTTAGCTGCCGAAGAAGGCCTTGACGATCAACGTCAGGTCAATACAAGAGTTACCCACGGCGGCGCCTACTCCCAGAATTTGAGGATGAGGCCCTTGAGCCAATGCCTCCCAGACGAACTTACGCAAATCAGCCCGATCGCCCCCCTCGAGGATGGGATAGAGCAGCTGTGGAAACCGAACTCCCACCCGCACCCCCTCGAGGACGGGATAGGCCGGCCGTGGAAGCCGAACTCCCACCTGTCACCCCTCGAGGACGGGATAGGGCGGAAAATGAAGCCGAATACCCACCGGCGCCTCCTCGCCGAGTAGGCAAAGACCCGGTTCAACCGGATGACCGACCCGATCTGCACCACGACCTGAACCCCCGAGGGATCCAGTCCAGATCCATCTACGGATCCACAGGATACGCGCCCGCTGGACGGGATGGATACCAAGCCTGGCGCGATAGGAACGACAGAGCTCGGGAGCAGCACCGTGCTCGGATGACAACCGATCTCCGGCGCGATGTGGCCCGGGCTAGGGGCGCCGCACACCCAATGTGTTTCACCGATGAGGTGATGCAACATCAGTTCCCCGAAGGATTTAAACCCGTCAATATAGAATCCTACGATGGGACAACCGACCCAGCCATGTGGATTGAAGATTTTCTTCTCCACATTCATATGGCCCGAGGAGATGACCTCCACACCATAAAGTACTTACCATTGAAACTCAAGGGACCAGCAAGGCATTGGCTGAACAGCCTACCCGAAAACTCCATCGGGAGCTGGGAAGAGCTCGAGGATGCATTCCGAGCTAACTTTCAGGGCACATATGTTCGGCCACCGGACGCCGACGACCTGAGCCATGTCATTCAGCAGCCCGGAGAGTCAGCCCGGCAATTTTGGAATCGGTTCTTGACCAAGAAGAACCAGATCGTCGACTGTCCGGATGCCGAAGCAATTGCGGCATTCAAACACAGTATTCGGGACGAGTGGCTCGCTCGCCAGCTCGGCCAGGACAAGCCGAGAACAATGTCGGCCCTTACCTCTCTAATGACCCGCTTTTGCGCGGGTGAGGATAGCTGGTTAGCTCGTCGAAGCAACCACCCTGAAGACCCCTGTACTTCAGAGACCCGGGACGGGAACGGAAAACCCCGGTGCAATAGGAACAATAAGCGCCGACACTCAAACAACGGCGGTGAAGCCGATGACACAGCAGTAAACGCTGGATTCAGTGGCTCGAAGTCGGGACCGCGGAAAAAACCCTCTAAAGGGAACCGGGACTGCCCGTCTGGGCTGGATAGAATATTGGATAGGCCCTGCCAGATTCACGACACCCCCGACAAGCCTGCTAACCACACCAACCGTAACTGTTGGGTAATCAAACAGGCCGGTAAGGTCACAGCCGAAGAACAGGGCAAGGGCCCCCGCAGCGAGGATGACGACGAACCTCGTGGCCCGAACAACGGAGGCCAAAAGCAGTTCCCTCCAGAGGTCAAAACCCTGAACATGATCTACGTCACGCATATACCGAAGAAGGAGCGGAAACGCGCACTTCGGGATGTCTACGCCTTAGAGCCAGTAGCCCCGAAATTCAACCCGTGGTCGGCTTGCCCGATCACTTTCGACCGTCGAGACCATCCGACCAGTATACGCCATGGAGGGTTGGCGGCTCTGGTGCTCGACCCCATTGTGGAAGGATTTTACCTCACCAGAGTCCTTATGGACGGAGGTAGCAGTCTTAACCTGCTTTACTCAGATACAGTGAGGAAGATGGGGATCAACCCGTCAAGGATCAGACCCAGCAACACCACCTTTAAAGGTGTAATCCCAGGCGTCGAGGCACGCTGCTCTGGATCCGTAACTTTGGAAGTAGTCTTCGACTCACCCGATAACTTCCGCGCCGAGGACTTGATCTTCGATATTGTCCCTTTCCACAGTGGTTATCATGCACTCCTCGGACGGACTGCGTTCGCCCGCTTTAACGCCGTCCCGCACTATGCGTACCTGAAGCTCAAGATGCATGGACCAAAGGGCGTTATTACCATCAATGGTAATACCGAGCGCTCGCTCTGAACAGAGGAACACACTGCGGCTCTAGCCGCCGAAGTCCAAGCCGCCGAAGAGGCGTCGCAAGCCCAGTCCACTGCCAAGACACTGGACGCACGCAAGTGCTCCCGAGCTGCAGCCTCGGTCCCGGAGCACTCCCATGCTCACCCCAAATAGGGATACGCGCCCCACATCACGGCCCACCTAGTCGCGAAATACGTACCTCAAGTGCACAATTTCGCACTCAAAATTCCATGGGCAGTTGTGGGGACACATAAAACAAAGGCCAAGAGCTCGGTTCGACCAACAAATGGCCAACAGATGTCTTTGAATCAACATCGACGACGGGCACCATCTAGGGCCTGATCAGCATCAAGCTGATATACCACGGCGACTTCTCAAAACCCTTTCCCAAGGGCTCGTCCGCCGAACATTACCACTTTCGCCGAACACACGGTCGACAGCTTCGCTCACACGGAAGCTTCTTAACAGAGCAAAGGCGCAGACGTGCAGCAGGGCGTAGTAGGGACGTCAAACCACTCATGAAGGCCCTGCATAAACCTTTACTCTAATGTATTTATTTCTTCAAAAGTATCTATCAAAGTTACTTCGGCAATCCGGATTGTATGGTTGGACGTCACATATTCAAAGGAAATCAAGACCAAGTTTTCTCTGGTAATTGTGCATTCATTCACATTGCATATTCCTTTCCGTTTTTTTAGGCCGAAGTAAACTATTACGATACATCCCTTTTTAGTAACCGGCTAATAGACCGGGGGCTCGAACATGAGTCTTGCCTCAAACTTTATCTCAGCACCTACTTTTATTTTATGTGCTCGGCGTCACGGATATTGCACTATATGAATCAGTTCCGAATTGCGTCTTTGGTCAATAGTTGGGTTGCCCGGCTCCTGTGTTTACCCTCTTACGTTCCGCACTGTTCGGCTAAGATGGTAAAGGGAGAACCACTGCGATTGTACTTCCAGGTCGCCTGGTTAAGTACCTCAGTGGAGAAAGCCGAAAACTGACTGTCACAATAAGCGAGAACTGGTCGGCGATCCGATGACTCGTGTCAAACCAAAAATCGTTGTAGGTTAGTCCGTGTTACACGAAGGGTTCTCTGTTACAGGAACCATGTGATGATGGTATCAACCGCGGCTCGTCCGAATATCACAAAACACTGGGGGCTAGTCACCAGCCCCCGCAGTCAAGCTCCTATGGCTAAGTGAAAGCACTAAAACCGCATTGTCTGATTGCCTGGTTTTCCGTACATACAACCGCCTCCGGGCACCGAGACGTCGACTAAGGGTTAAAGTATTACGAGAAAACACCCCATGCAGTATCTGCCAGGGGGCTGAAGCCGACGACTGGTAACTTTCAGTTTCAAAGCGGCCGCACGGGAGTCAAAATTAACATAAACAGGCACTATATTAATAGCCGACAACTTGCTTTACAATAAAGCAAAAGTTTCAACTCCTTGCCTACAAGGAAAATAAATCTACTCATATATTACATCTTTTGAACATTGAGCCTCTACTGCCCGAGCACCATCCATCACGATGGGAAAGTATTGCTCGGGGCACCTATGCTCCTTCCCTGGCGGCAGAGGTCCGATGGCCATCTCGGCTGGCTTTATCTTCGGCCAATGTACCATTGTTTTGCCGAAGGCCATCCGAGCCCCCTCAATGCATGTGGAGCGCTTCCAGGCATCGACCCGGGGAGCAGCGTCATACAGCCTCTACACCAGACCGAAGTAGCTGCTCGGCAGCGGCTCTGAAGGCCACAACTTTACGTAGAGGTCCTTCATCACGGGCTCCGCCATCCGATGCAGCTCCATCAGCTGCTTCATCTGATTATTCAGGAGGGGAGGGTGTTCGGGCGCTTGAAATTGCGCCCAAAACAGCCTCTGCTCGGCCCTACCCTCTTGAGCGGCGAAGAACCTGGCCGCATCCGCCGCACTCTTCGGGAGGTCCGCAAAGGTGCCTGGGGAACGCCATACCCGCGTGAGCAATGCGAACTTGTTACCTCCAAAGATACTTTGCAGCAAGTATGGCTTACCGTCCGCAATGAGCCTGACTTGGCGAAGCTCCTCTTGGTAGCCGCGCGCCTCTGTCCGCGCTTCATTGGCCACCGCCACCAATGAGGCCAGTTCGGCTTCCTGCTCCTTATTCTTTTGCTCGAGGGCCTCACACTTTGTGACGGCATCCCCGAGCTCTTGCTGCACTTCCAGCACCCTGGCCTCGTGCTTCTGGCTCATGGTTCGCTCCACAGCCAGTTCGGCGGCCGCTTTCTCGGCCGCCGACCTTTGCTCCGCCGCTTCAAGCTGAGCCGCCTTTAGTGCGGCCTTGAGGTTTTCCACCTCCACGGAGGCAGCTGTCGTCACATCAGTTCAATCCATTAGGATACTGCTAACCCTGCTTACAAAGCAACGGCTGTATTCAACATTACAGCTCGGACTTACCTTGCGCCTCATCAAACCTCTTGTTCATCAGGCTCAGGTCGTCCTCGGAGCTCTTCAGCTTCTGATTCAGCTCGACCAACTCTTCGGCGTTGGCGGCTGCGGCCGAAGATGATGCCTGTGCATTATTCTACGCACGTTAGTATCCGAGATATTGATATTCAATCCTCTGACAGGCTTGGCTCAAGCCAGTCAGTGTCTCGGGGGCTACTGTGTATGAGGCTATGCGTTTACACAAAGGAATTTTTCTAAGGGAAAAGCATTACTTCGCTCACCTTGAAGCCGGTAAGAAGGCCACTAAAGGCCTCCTTCAGTCCGTTATCCACGGACCGAAGACTTTGCAACACCGCGCCCATAAGGGCACGGTGCTCTTCGGTGATAGAGGAGCTGTTTAGAGCATCCTCCATCTCGCCTGGCCACCCGGTCGACGCCTGCTCTGGGGTGGGCGGGGGTGGTGGCGGCGCTCCGGTTCCTTCCCTCTCGGAGTCCGGGGCGCCAGACTCTGGACGCCTTGACGTCTCCGGAGTCATCCTCGGAAAGAGCTCGGCTTGTCCGGGCTCCTCCTCTTCGTTCACCAGAGGGGCTCTCCCCTCCCGGTCTTTGGTGATCGAGGTGTTCATCTCGGCCATGATAGTGTCGCTGTAGGATCGAAAGTATGTCTAGAGGGGGGGTGATTAGACTACTTGACCAAATAAAACCTAACCTTTTCCCAATTTTAGTTGTGGGCAGATTTTAGCAATAGTACAAGTCAAGCATCACCCTACACATGCAATTCTAAGAGTATAGCAGCGGAAAGTAAACAATTGCATATGTATGTAAAGGAGGGGATCGGAGATTTCAAACACAATGAAGACACGGTGGTTTTTGGCGTGGTTCCGATAGGTGGTGCTATCGTACGTCCACGTTGATGGAGGCTTCAACCCACGAAGAGTAACGGCTGTGCGAGTCCACAGAGGGCTCCATCCATGAAGGGTCCACGAAGAAGCAACCTTGCCTATTCCAACATGGCTTACGTCCACGAAGGGTCCACGATCTCCTTGCCCTTACAAACTCTTGGTTCAACTCCACATCATGTTGGAGGCTCCCAAGTGACACCTAACCAATCTAGGAGACACCACTCTCCAAAAGGTAATAGACGGTGTGTTGTTGATGAACTCCTTGCTCTTGTGCTTCAAATCATAGTCTTCCCAGCACTCAAACAACTCCTCACAGATTTGGATATGGTGGAAGAAGGATTTGAGTGGAAAGCAACTTGGGAAAGGCTAGAGATCAAGGTTCAAATGGTAGGAATGGAATATCTTGATCTCAACACATGAGTAGGTGGTTCTCTCTTAGAAAATGTATGGTGGAAGTGTAGGCACGTTCTGATGGCTCTCCTTACTGAGAAGGATGTGGTGGAGGGGTATAAATAGCCTCCACACAAAATCGAACCGTTACACACTTTTGGCCCAACTCGGTGGCACCGAAATGATAATCTCCGTAGCACCGAACTGTGTAAAATATATGAACTTTAGGAATCTCGGTGGGACCGATACGAACAACTCGGATGGACCGAAGTGCAATGGCTAGGGCAAACCTCATCTCGGTTGCACCGATTGCATCAACTCGGTAGGACCGAAGTGAAGCAATAAGGCAACAGAGAGTTGGCAGGCCATCTCAGTGAGACCGATTTGCAAAACTCGGTGAGACTGAAGTAAGTGCAAATGATTACAGAGAGTTGGCAAGGCCATCTCGGTGGGACCGAGATCCATTTTGGTGGATCCGATTTGTTAGGGTTTTGGCAGTGGCTAAGTCTAGATGAACTCGGTGGGGCCGAATAGAGAATTTCGGTGGGGCCAAGTTGGAATGTAGGTTTTGGACATATTTGGTTAGAGAGAGTGGTTGAGGGTTTAGGAGTACTGTCACTAAGCACTTGAGCAAGAAGACCATTAAGCAACACCTCATCCCCTTTTAATAGTATTGGCTTTCCTATGGACTCAATGTGATCTTGGATCAGTAAACCAAAAGAGTAGAGTCTTGATCTTTTGCCAATCCTTGTCCTTAGCATTTTGAGGGGTCCACATCTCTAGTCCATGCCATGCCAATCATTGAACATCCTGAAATCTTAATCTTGAATGGACATTAGTTCAATGAGATATATGTTGTTATGAATTACCAAAACCACCAAGGGAGCAAATGTGCTTTCAATCTCCCCCTTTTTGGTAATTGATGACAACATATAGATCAAAGCTTCGACAAATGATTAAATGAATGAAATACATCGTCGCTTTGAGAAGTATGTGATAAGCAAGAGCTCCCCCTAAATTTGTGCATTATTAAAGATTTGCGTTTGAATGCAAATGCACAATCGATTAGGCTCATGGGTCACTCTTCCATGTCACATACATCTTGGTGGAGCGCGCAAAAAGATATGATTGGAATAATAGGCACGGATCACCAACACAAATGAATGATCATAAAAGATAAAGGTAAAGATAAACATAGATCATCACAGTAAGCATAGTATGATCAATCAACATAGTATCTCACAAGCACTGTAGCAAGCACACACATAAAACAAAGTACGGACAAGAAAATAAGTAGCAAAAGAACTCGAGCAAATCAAAGCAGAACACTCTCTCTCGAAGCCTATGATCTATACAAATTCTCCCCCTTTGGCAACAAGTACCAAAAAGATCGAAGAGGTATAGGACTAATCGGCACTCTAGGCACGGTCCTCCGAAGCTCCTGAAGGCGATCTCCTGCTGGCAGCTCCGATGTGCGTAGATGGCGTTGAGAGAAGAGCATCCACGAAGGCTTCTGCAGATGTTTGCTGGACTGGTGGAGTAGAGACCTGAGGTGGCACTGTGGCAGTAGCAGCTGGTGCAGAAACTGTGGTCCGTGTATCCACAACTGGCATTGCAGCAGACCTGGCTACTCTGGGCACTGTCTGAAAATGCTCTGTGGTTGGTCTGTCATCTCCACTGTCATCTGATGGGGCTGTCTTGACAGCATCAACATCATTCTGCAGCTGCTCCACTATAGTCTGAATCTCTGTCACCTTGACATCTAGATCATGAAATTTTGTCTCAATAATCCGCTCAAAACTAGCCTGGGTCTGGGTGAGGTTGGCCAAACTTCGCTCAATCCTCAGAGTGGCTTCAAGCAGATATGCCATTTGATCCTTGGGTGTCTTGAGATTGGCAATTGGAGCATTGGGAGCTGATGCCTCCTAAGCTGCTTTTGCTTCTTTGGCTTTGCGAATCTTCTCTTGGGCTTGTGCTGAAGTGGGATGCGAAGGATCCATCATGATCACATTGTCCTCAAACTCTGGACGGAGTGGCAAGTGCTCTCGATCAAGAAGATATGTGCTGGTTCCAACCTTGGAATTGATCAATATCTGAATATGTGGAGCATATCCGCACAATCTCTTCTGATCTGCTGCAGTCCTCTTGATAGTCTCTACTATCAGGCTCATCACCTTGAATTTTTGAGGTGTATCAAACAAATGCAGCAAATTGATGGAGTGGCCACGAATCATTTTGTCATCTCCTGACTTTGGTAGCAGAGTGTACCGCAAGAAGGTGTTCGTTGTGGCTAATCCTGGGAGCAGATGCTTCACTGATCCAAGTTTATGAGTGTCAAGGTCCTTCTGAGGAATTGCAGTGTACATGTTGGCCATGGAGTTGTGATCCATCTTGAGCTTAGCATAAATGTCTATATCATCGTCCTCTTCCTTGGGTGCACCAAGAAGACTTGCCCACTCAGAGATGGTAGACTGGTATCTTATACCCTCTGTCATCCACACTATTCTGCCATCTGGATAGAAATGAGCAGTAGAGTAGAATTGCATGACCATCTCATCATTCCACTTGGTTAATTTCTTTCCAACAAACTCATCAACTCCTGCAATCCTGAAGCTCTCATGAACATGGGGAAAGTAATCCTCATTCTCATCGATGTATTCCCAGTCCACCCATTTCATGTCACTAACAATGGGCTTCTTATCAAGCAATACTATTTCATAAAAGTGCTATTGTTCATGAGTGTGAAAGCGATAAGCACATGCTGTCGTCCTCCTCACAACATAAGGATCTGATTTCCTCCATAGACGCAGTCCTTTATCCTTCCTCAGCATCATGTTCTCTGCAACTGGGTGTGCATTGTCATGGTCTGGAATCTTTGGTTTCAACTTTCTGAGCACTAGAGGCTCTTCATCAACATTTGACTCAGGCACTGGGGCCTTGTTCTTCTCAGCAGCTGATATGTTCCTAGTTGACCTCTTGGGTGCTGGCACCTTTGGCTTGGACTTGGAGGGTGCAGCAGTCTTGATTGCATCAAACATGAGCTTTTGAGCTTTTGCTGGGGGTGCATTTGCTGGCTCATCCTCCTCCTCTTCCTCCTCATCAATCATCATGGAGGGTCTGCCAATCACACGGGCAGTAGTTTTCCTCACTCTCTTCTTCTTAGCACCTGCTGCTAGTTCTGTGTTACTAGGCTCTTCAAGAGTGAACTGCATAGTCTGCTTTGGAACTTTCCTCACAGCAGTCTTATCTTTGGTGGATGATGGTTTGGTGCTGTACTCCTTAGCAAGCACTATTCTCTTTTTCTTAGTTGCAGCTTCACTTGCAACAAAATCTTCATCCTCACTGTCAGAGGTTTTCTTCTTCCTTGTTCTAGTGGCTGCCTTAGGAAGATCTGGAGATCTCCTCTCTCCCTCATAGAAACTCTCATCAGGGCTTGACCCTTCACTTAGTTCTACATGCTGTTCAGACCTGTTCTGACTGTCACTGCCACTTGACATCTTGCTGAGCTGACCCTGTGAATAGATAGGTATGGGTAGAGTAGATGAGTCATCACAAAAAGCAGATAGTTTTCATAAAATTTGAGTTCAAATTTTAGTTTCAAGTTTTACAGGATGCATTTCGGATGGACCGAGTTGATTATCTCGATGACACCGAAGCATACTACAGAAACCTTACACGCCATTTCGGTCAGACCGAGATGGGTTTCGGTGGCTCTGAGATGCTAGGGTTTCACTGAGACTTTACTTTCGGTCTCACCGATTCATACAACTCGGTGGTACCGAGACGTACTAGTGTTATGGCCAGAGGCCAAATCGGTGGGGCCGAAAATTTCGAATCGGTCGGTCCGAGATGCATTCGGCGGAAACTTAAACCTAGAAATTTCGCTCGAATCTAATCTACGGAATTTTCCTGGTGGATTTAGCATTGCAATCGTGGCAAGAATCATGGCATTCCTAACGTGCATTGAATCGGAAATTTGAAGCACGAAAGGGATCGAATCTCACCCTAACTTGGTGGAGATCCTCTATGGCTGCAACGGCGGTGGAGATCGCCGTTGACGGCGGCGGAATCTGGCAGCGAGGGCACGCTGGAGACGACGGCGAAGTCCGAAGACGAAGGGCGACGGCAGCAACGGGGTGCGGGAACGAGTGCGGTCGAGAAATTTCAACCGTTCGGTCCGCGCGATATATATACCCGTACGCTGTCGGTGGCGCCGAGTTGAACAACTCGGTGGCACCGATATGTGTAACTGCACGCAGTATATCACATCGATGGCGCCAAAATGGTTCAATTCGGTAGCACCGAGATGGAAAACCTAGATCAATCTAAGTGATTTCGGTTGGACCGAGTTTGAGTGAGTTGGTTCGGCCGAAATCAATTAGAAGGTTTTGGAGGTTCAGCCCTTTCAGATCGGTGGCTCCAAGTGCTCCTCACCCGGAGGGTCCGAAAAAGACTTGTTCAATTTTTGTGATGCAGCAAGAATATAATTTGAGATAAGAAAGCATAGATAGCTAGAGAAGCTTCTTAGGCATTCTTGTACATCCACTTGGCCAGAAAAACCAAGACAATCAAAACAACAAATGGATGTCCTCGAATGATGAAAACATGCAAACCAGCATGCTCACACAATAAGATTGCAAATGACTTATGTGTCAGACATGCACAACCAATTCTAGCATCTATCAAACAGTGGCGATGACTAGGTCATCTATATATGAGTATATTGACTTAGGAGCCAAATGAGAACATTTGATCATAGGTCATACTCATCGTTTAAGCACAAGTGGGATTACCACTTTTACATAAAGCATTGATGTGTTCACACCATTAGAGTTGCTTTAGCTCAATTACTTAGAGCAAAGCTCCCCCTAGATGTGATATCCCCCCTAAGAGGGATGAACTAACCTTGGGTTTTGTCGATGATGACTTCATGTAGATGTTGAAGATGTGGATGCTCAATGTTGATGTAGACCATCAAGAGTTGGGAGCAATCCTTTGGAGTTTTGTGCTTTCAATACCTACATGGGTTAGTCCCACACAAGGAACATACAAGGATATCCATAGACATAGAGTGAAATACACATATGATGATGTCCATGAATGCATTGATTACCTTGTCCCTTGTCTTACCAACAAGAGGGTTTGTGACTCCATGAACTAGTGCAAAATGTGGAAGTTGGTTGCACAAGTTCTTGCCATAAAGAATATGAGTGAAGTTTGTTGGCGGAGTCACCCTCAAGAACTCTCTAGTTCTTCTTCTTTTGGACCCACATCAACTTGATGGGAATCCTTGGAGTTGTAGTAGCACTTGATGAAGTAGAACTTGATGAAGTCTTGGGAACCCACTTGATCATGGCTTGAGGAGCTTGTTCAAATGAATCAATCTCTTCTTGAAGCTTGTCCTTGCCTTTTAGCTTGTGGTCTTGTGGTGGAAGATCTTCTTGAGCTTGTGTTCCCTTGAAGGAAGTAGGATCATACTTCTCTTGTTGAGGAACAAACTTCGTCTTGGGGTATTGATCTTCTTCCCACTCAACTCCATTGGCACTGAAATTTTGTTCAAAACCAACACCTTGGTTCTTACGGTGCCTTCCTTGCTTGCGTACAATTTCCTCAAATTGCTTACTCCCGGCAAGACTCTTGTAGACACCTTTTTCTATAATTCCTTTCATTAGCATATTTTCTTGCTCAAGTGTAACTTGGCTAAGAGAATCGTTAGTGGAATCAATAGAACTACTAGAAGCAACAATATTGGATTTAGCATTGTTATTGTTACTACTAGAGGTAGAACCATTTTTACCCTTGTTGCTAGTTTGCTTAGGTTTAACTTGTGGCATAAAGGTAGACAAGAGTAAACGCTTGGCAAGATATGAAGAACTCTTCTTTCGAAGATCGTCATTGATAGCTTTAAGAAACTCATGCTCTTGCTCTAAATTTAGCTTCTCGAAGCGTAGCTTCTCATGAGTTCTTAGAAGTTCTCTATGATCCTCTTGAGTTGTTTCATGAGCTAACTTAAGAGCATTTAGTTCTTTAGTTAGACGCTCAATCTCCTTCATAGCATTGTCACTCGTTTCCTCTTGACTATCATGATTACTAGCATTTTCATTATAGCTCACATTACTATCCTTGTCAACAAGTAAATCATCATCACCAAGCAAATCATCTTCATCACTATTGAAATCAAGATACTCGGGGTGTGATACCTTGGGGCCTTTTGCCATGAAGCATCTTCCAATTCCTTCATTTGGTGAGTCAAATAGATCATAGGAGTTGGATGACACAAGTGCAAGTCCGGTAACATCTTCATCTTGACTATAGTCGGAGTTGGAGTGATAACTTCTTTCGGAGTGGTTGTCGGAGTCGGAGCCGGAAACCCATTCACCAACATGAGCTTGATGTCTTCTTCTTGTGTAGCTCCTTGATGACTTGTCCTTACTCTCCAAATCCTTGCTTCTTCGAGAGTGTCTTTGTTCATAACGATCATCTCTACTCCTTCTCTCCTTATGAGGTGATTCATCTCTTCTATGTCTTCCTCTTGGTGATTCGTCTCTTTTCTTGTAGGGAGCCGTACACTCATTGGAGTAGTGTCCGGGCTTTCCACAATTGTAGCAATTACAGTCACGACTTGGTGATCTTCTCTCATAGTGTCTTGAGCTAGAGCTTCTTTCTTTTCCTTTGTTCTTGTAGAACTTGTTGAACCTTTTCACCATTAGGCTAATCTCTTCATTTGATACTAGCTTGTCACTTGGAGTTGTTGGAGCATCGGTTGAGGCTTTGTAAGCACCACTTGATTTGTTGTGTAGCTCCTCTTTGTCCTTGAGTGACATTTCATGAGCAACAATCCTTCCAATGACTTCCGTGGGCTTGAGATCTTTGTAATTTGGCATCATTTGGATCAATGTGCAAATGGTATCATATTTTCCATCCAAAGCTCTAAGTATCTTCTTGATGATGAATTTGTCGGTCATCTCTTCACTTCCTAAGCCGGCAATCTCATTTGTGATGAGAGCAAGCCTAGAGTACATCTCAGCGACTCCTTCACCATCCTTCATCTTGAACTTGTCAAGTTGACTTTGAAGCACATCCAACCTAGATTCCTTGACGGACTCGGTACCCTCATGCATATCAACCAAAGTATCCCAAATTTCCTTTGCATTCTCGAGGCGGCTGATTTTGTTGAGTTCTTCGGGACATAGACCGTTGAATAGAATGTCACAAGCTTGAGCATTGTATTGCAACATCTTCAATTCTTCCGGGGTTGCTTCACGATCTGGTTCCTTGCCATCCTCAAAGAAGTCACCTTGCAAGCCAACACGAACAATAGCCCAAACGGTGGGGTTATGACCAAGAATATGCATTTTCATCTTATGTTTCCAACTAGCAAAGTTTGTACCATCAAAATATGGACCTCTACGGTGATAGTTACCCTCACTAGACGCCATACTCTCCTAGGTTGTGAAACCAAGGCTATGATCACCAAAGCATTGGAAATCAAGGCTTACGGAGACCAAAGCTCTGATACCACTTGTAGGATCGAAAGTATGTCTAGAGGGGGGGGGGTGATTAGACTACTTGACCAAATAAAACCTAACCTTTTCCCAATTTTAGTTGTGGGCAGATTTTAGCAATAGTACAAGTCAAGCATCACCCTACACATGCAATTCTAAGAGTATAGCAGCGGAAAGTAAACAATTGCATATGTATGTAAAGGAGGGGATCGGAGATTTCAAACGCAATGAAGACACGGTGGTTTTTGGCGTGGTTCCGATAGGTGGTGCTATCATACGTCCACGTTGATGGAGGCTCCAACCCACGAAGGGTAACGGCTGCGCGAGTCCACGGAGGGCTCCACCCACGAAGGGTCCACGAAGAAGCAACATTGCCTATTCCACCATGGCTTACATCCACGAAGGACTAGCCTCACTCGGGGTAGATCTTCACGAAGTAGGCGATCTCCTTGCCCTTACAAACTCTTGGTTCAACTCCACATCATGTTGGAGGCTCCCAAGTGACACCTAACCAATCTAGGAGACACCACTCTCCAAAAGGTAATAGATGGTGTGTTGTTGATGAACTCCTTGCTCTTGTGCTTCAAATGATAGTCTTCCCAGCACTCAAACAACTCCTCACAGATTTGGATATGGTGGAAGAAGGATTTGAGTGGAAAGCAACTTGGGAAAGTCTAGAGATCAAGGTTCAAATGGTAGGAATGGAATATCTTGATCTCAACACATGAGTAGGTGGTTCTCTCTCAGAAAATGTATGTTGGAAGTGTAGGCATGTTCTGATGGCTCTCCTTATTGAGAAGGATGTGGTGGAGGGGTATAAATAGCCTCCACACAAAATCCAACCATTACACACTTTTGACCCAACTCGGTGGCACCGAAACGATAATCTCGGTAGCACCAAACTGTGTAAAAGATATGAACTTTAGGAATCTCGGTGGAACCGATACGAACAAATCGGATGGACCAAAGTGCAATGGCTAGGTCAAACCTCATCTCGGTGGCACCGATTGCATCAACTCGGTAGGACCGAAGTGAAGCAATAAGGCAACAGAGAGTTGGCAGGCCATCTCGGTGAGACCGATTTGCAAAACAAGGTGAGACCAAAGTAAGTGCAAACGATTACAGAGAGTTGGCAAGGCCATCTCGGTGGGACCGACATCCATTTTGTTGGATCCGATTTGTTAGGGTTTTGGCAGTGGCTAAGTCTAGATGAACTCGGTGGGGCCGGATAGAGAATTTCGGTGGGGCCAAGTTGGAATGTAGGTTTTGGACATTTTTGGTTAGAGAGAGTGGTTGAGGGTTTAGGAGTACTGTTACTAAGCACTTGAGCAAAAAGACCATTAAGCAACACCTCATCCCCTTTTAATAGTATTGGCTTTCCTATGGACTCAATGTGATCTTGGATCACTAAACCAAAAGAGTAGAGTCTTGATCTTTTGCCAATCCTTGTCCTTAGCATTTTGAGGGGTCCACATCTCTAGTCCATGCCATGCCAATCATTGAACATCCTGAAATCTTAATCTTGAATGGACATTAGTTCAATGAGATATATGTTGTTATGAATTACCAAAACCACCAAGGGAGCAAATGTGCTTTCAGTCGCCTTCTCCCCCTGTGTGCGGCGCGGGAGGGGTCCTTCTCGACAGGACCTCCTCGGCCTCCTCGACGATTGGGGAGGCGAGGTGCGGGATTCGGTCCCGCTCTCTGCTAGCGCCGCCGGTGGAGAATCACCCTCTGAGACTCGGTCGGTGGGGAGATCGCGTGGCGGGCTGCAACATTACAAACGGAAACGTGATCAATATCTAACCCAGTTCGGCCAGGGACATTCAAGTGGTTACTAGAACGCGTACCTTTGAGCCTGTGGCTTGGTCCTGGGGATCCTCTGAGGAACCTCTTCGGAGGCCTCAGAGTCCTCGGCAGAAGCCGAGCTATCGCCGGACAAGGCTACCTTGGCCTTGCGCGGTCTTTTTCGAGCGGGTTGAGGTGGCTCAACCTCGGCGTCCTCGGACACCGCCCTTTTTCCTGTTCGGGAGGAATCGTCTTCCTCCCCGTCCTCTCCCTGCTCCTTCTCCTCCTCTTGCACGGAGGGAGCATTGGTGTCCCCGGATCTGGCACTCGGGGGTCCTCGGGAGCGGAGGCCCTCTCTGGCCTCCCTTTGCTGGTCCTTCTTCTTCTCCTTCCTCTCCGGCGCCTCATATGGCTCCACGGCCAGCATGGCCTTCAGTAGGGGCGTCCTGGGTCCTTCCGGCAGCGGCGCCGAACTATCGATCCTCTGGGCCTTCTTCAGCCATTTTTGCGGATGAGAAGTAAAAAAGCTAAGTGCCTTATTAAAAGGGAATAGTTCGGATACAAGAACATTGCTAGTCATACCTCCCGTGGGGGGTTTGCGGTGTCGAGGCCGATGTCCTCCTCCACGGCCGGCCATTCCTTCTGCGGCTTGAACAACACCTTCCATAGTTGAGCGTGGGAGGTGCGGAAGAAGCTACGCACGGTGGCCGGGTCTTCGGGCTTGTAAGCCCACATGGGGGAAGCCCTGTCCTGGAATGGAAGGATTCGGCGGCCGAGCATGATCTGGATCACGTTGACCAGCTCGACGCCCTTCTCTATCATCTTGGAGATCTGGCTCTGCAGCAGCACCACCTCCTTATTCGACCCCCAGTCGAGGCCCTTCTTGGTCCATGAGACCAGCCTCGTGGGGGGGGGGGGGTCCAGATCGGAAGGCCGGAATCGCCCCCCAATCTGCGCGCCTCGGCTCTGTGATATAGAACCATTCCTTTTGCCAGATCTTGACGGTCTCGATGAAGGTACCGTCTGGCCACTCCACTCGCGGAAGCTTGCTGACCATCGCCCCCCCGCAGTCCGCCTGCTGGCCATCTACTATCTTCGGCTTGGCGTTGAAGATCTTCAGCCACAGACCAAAGTGTGGCCGGACCCGGAGAAAGGCCTCGCAGACAATGATAAAGGCCGAGATGTGGAGGAAGGAGTTCGGCGCGAGGTCGTGGAAGTTGAGTCCGTAGAAGAACATGAGGCCCCTGACGAAGGGGTGAAGGGGGAAACTCAAACCCCGGATGAAGTGGGGCATGAACACCACTCTCTCGCCCAGCCGCGGCGTGGGGATGGCCTGGCCCGCCTCCGGAGCACGGTGGGCGACGTTGGCCGGGAGGTAGCTCGCGCTCTTCAACTCCAAGATGGCGCTGTTGGTGACACTAGAGGCTTCCCACTTGCCCTTGGACCCGGAACCCGCCATTGCTGAATTGGGCGTGCGGATGGAAAGGTTCTTGGGAGGGAGAGCGGCTCTAGGCGTTTGAGCTCAAGAGATGGGGAAGGCAATGGCGAAGGGGGGAAATGAGAGCGTACGAAAGGAACGAGGGCTGTGCCCCTTTTATGGGCTGTAAAACCCACGGTCCCTTTTACTGCGCCGCAGTCCTCGCCATTTCCCCATGTAACCGTGCCATTATGCGCGCGTGGGGTGGGGCGGATTATTGATCATATCCCTTGAAAACAAGACACGATCTCCATATCGATGGGACGTGCCAATGAAAACTGCCTCGAACCGTGAATCGAGTTTTTCATAAACTGACTCGTGGTCGTGGCAAGGTGTGACCCTTCGGTAAAAGTTGTCAGATGAGGACACTGCTCACACCGAAGCGACTAGCCTTCGGGGCTAAGTTATAGGTACACTTCGTTGCCAAGGTATAGTTCGGCGCATATACGACCGGGCAATGCCTGAGAATACAATTCGGAGTGATACAGGCCTGTTACCAGCGTCACAGAAGAAGGGGAACTGGTCTACAAAGCCGATGATGTTCGGCACCTACCTTGGCTTCGAAGACTAGTTCGGGGGCTACTGAGGGTGTCCTGGACTAGGGGGTACCCGGGCCGCCAGCCTATCTCTCGTGGGCCGGACTGGTGGGCCGCTCTCTACTCGTCGATGGAAGGCCGGATTGTGGGCGACCCCGTGTATCAGAAGGAAACCTCCGAAGGCTTGGCGTCTCATCCAAGGAATAACTAGCACGACCGGCATGTTTATCCCCTGATGGTACCGACCATGTGTAACCCTAGGACCTCCTGGTGTCTATATAAACCAGAGGGTTTAGTCCGTAGAGGCACAGAATCATCATATAATAACTGCCTAGGGTTTAGCCCATCTGATCTCGAGGTAGATCAACTCTGTAACCTTCATACAATCACATCAATACAATCAAGCAGGACGTAGGGTATTACCTCCTCGAGAGGGCCCGAACCTGGGTAAATCATCGTCTCTACGCTCTCTGTTAACCATCGATTCCTAGACCCACAGTTCGGATCCCCTACCCGAGATCTGCCGGTTTTGGTACCGACACACGGTGTTTTATCTAGCTTCGGGCCCTCTTTAAGGAGGTAATACCCTACGTCCTGCTCTTGTTTATATGATGGATGTAGAAAAGTACAGAGTTGATCTACCTTGAGATCGTAAGCTGTGGTCTAAACCCTAGGGGTGATGATGAATGCAAATATGCCTCTATGGACTAAACCCTCTAGCTTATATAGGCACTAGGGGTATCTAGGGTTACACATGGTCGGTTACCATCTAGGGATTACATGCTGAATCTAATATTCTTGGAGTACACGCCAAGTCTTTGGTGAGGCCCGACATGCTGGTTCTACAGGCTGGAGGCCTCCGGAGTCCTTATCCTTCAACGGGCCTTGAGTCTGGCCGATGGACTAGACTGGCTAGGCCGGGACCCCCTAGTCTAGGACACCGTCAGTAGCCCACGAACTTGTCTTCAAAGCCAAGGATGGCAACCTTCTTCGGATAAAATGTCTTCGGCGTGAGAGTCTTCGACTTAGCAGGCAAGTTCCTTAATCCACGCCCGAGCTAAGCATCTGCCTGAAGTTCGTTAATACCTAATTGGATGGTGTCAACCTTCTAAGCAGGAGACGAGGCCAACCGACCATGTGCCACAAAAACGCATCTTCGTTTGTCCAAAGTGCATAGCTTGCTGACTAGCAGCGTGAATGTGTTCGGCGGTCAATTACTGACAACTTTTCTAAAATGTCACGACCCGTGACATCATGTACCACTACTGCAGGATGGTCCTAACGCGACACATCAATCAGAGACCTCGCGACCAAACTGTGTGCGATGCATTAATCGCAAACGGTGTCGTACTAAAACCGTCCCCAATAACACGAACTGTTTGCGATGCCGGAGACATAAAAAACGATTCAGATTAGAGACACGTGTGTGATACGTGGCATACAGTTGATCCATATGAACTGTTTGCGATAAGACAGAACAACAAACATGATTCAGATTAGAGACGCGTGTGCGATACATGGCATACAGTTGATCCATACGAACTGTTTGCGATAAGACAGAACAACAAGCACGGTCAGCCAAATGGAGGTGTGTGCTATACACGGCATACAGTTCACTCGGATGAACTGTTTGCTATTACCCAACACAACAGAAACGGTCAGGCAGATCAAGGTGTGTGCGATATACGGCATGCGGTTCGCTCGGATGAACTGTTTGCGATTACCCAACACAACAGAAACGGTCAGCCAGATCAAGGAGTCTGTGATATACGGGCACACATTCTAATTAAAATAATTGTGCACGATGGTAATAACAAGCGCACATGGTTGATGGAACAAGTCGTGTGCTGACATCACCGATTGCGGTGCACACGCCACGTACGCATCCGAGAATGCTTGCCCATGTTAATTACACCATCCGGGAATCGTGCCACACTTCGAAACCGGAAACGTCAAATAATTTTGAGCTTCTTTCCCATCACATTCCAAATTACTCTGATTCACACCAATATGTAAGTGCAAACCTGTTCACACCGATGAAAACCTAAACGTTTTCCCACTTAGCAGCTTATTACTAGGTTATAAATACCACCTACTCGAAAATGACTGCACCTTCCTCCTCAATTCCTCATCAATAAACAAACAAGTCTTCGTCCTTCCTTGCGTCGGCCATGGCCCGTGGGAGGAGTTCTTGGTCGAGAAATGACCACGGAACGGCGAGCGAAGCAGCAGAGATGTCCTGCCTGGCCGCGATATCAGCCGAGAGGTCCTGCCGCACCGCCGAAGCAGCATGGAGGTCCCTCCGCGGCGTCGAAGCAGCACTGAGGTCCCGCCATGCCGCTGAAGCAGCAGAGTGGTCCGGCCGCGCTGCGGAAGCGGCACAGATGTCCCGCCGAGCCATAGAAGCAGCAAAGAGGTCCTGCCGCGTCGCGGCGGCCTGGATGGATCTATCACAGGCACTCAAGGGTTCTCACAGGCGCATGCGCGCTATGCTCAATAAGCTGATGGACGATGACATCCCTCGCTGGGCGAAGCTGCAGGAGGAGAGCTATGCCACGTTGGATAAGTCCACCGGCGTCATCCGGGGACTACGGGGTGACAAGGCGAGGCTCCGCACCAAGCGCGACCTGCTGAGGGAGAAGATCGCCGGCAGGGCGAAGCAGCACGAGGAGACAACTGCCGTGTTGGAGAAGACGACCGTCATGGTCAGGAAACTTATGGATGAGAATGCTAATCTCCGCATCGAGCGTGACATGCTCATGGAGAAATCCGTGGATGCTCGCAAGCGATGGAGTGAGGACGTGAAGGAGATCAAGGTGGACGAAATGACGAAGATGGCATAGTAGATCGAGGTGAAGTAGAGAGCAGCGACCCAGATCATTGTCTGTGTCTTCCTTCTTTTGCCCTTGTGTCTTTCGGGCGTTGCCGCATGTGGCATCTTTAATTATCTTATATGTAAGACAATTATTATTATCCATTGCCATCATCTTCATATATATCAGTCTTGCTAAGTCCCAGTCGATGCTATGTCCGTGAGATCTTACATCAAGATCCGTGCAAAATTTTCTTTTCAGATTTTCTTTTCTCTCTCTTAAATCTCAGTCGACTGAGGCCTAGCCACGCCATTAAAACTGGGGCTCGGGCGCCATTAATGGAGAAGTTGGGAGCGAGGTGGGCGGCGAATGGAGCTCAAAGGGCTCGCCTCCCGGTGAGCCTGTGCAGCGGTCTGCTCCACGCCCCCCGTCTACTCAAATAGCTACCCCGCACGTCGCCTCGTAGCCAATAAAAATGGGGACGCGTGGCGCACGTAAATGGTTAGTACAACGCCCACGGTTTGAATAGCACTTGTGTTTCCGATTGTAACGTGGCAGCTCTTTGTTCTAAAATGACTTTGTTGGTTGTTAATCTATGCGCCTACAAAAAATCAGACAAAATTTTTACCACAGCATGTTGGTGCCATGTCAAGGCAACATGCCAAGTTTCATGATTTTCAGGCAAGTTTTGGATTTATAGGAATTTAAAAACCAAGTTTGTCAATGGTTTTGGCCAAGCCACGACGCCCAGATGTTTGAAATCCATTCCCATTTCTTGCATCGGACCTAAACATTCACCCAAGGACACATATATGATTTTTCAACCCATTTTGGTGCACTGGAGCATGTGCCTGTAGTTCAAATTTGAATTATGCACATTAAATGCCTAGAAAACTCAATTAATGTATAAAAAATGCCAAACGAACCCGGAATAATTCCAAATTTTAGCACGACACTCCTATTGGTCTTTGTTGCCTCTGAAAAAAATCAAGGTAGGAAGAGGCAACGTATGTCGTTTCGCCCACAAAGGTGACACATACCCCCTATCGAAACCATGAGCCTTCTTGAGAGAAGCTCCGGTTTGTAAGAAGCTTATACCAAAACTTGTCCCAAATTGAACAAAATTTTTACCACAGCATGTTGGTGCCATGTCAAGACACCATGCCAAGTTCCATGATTTTTAGGCAATATTTGGATTTACAGGAATTTAAAAACCAAGTTTCTCAATGTTTTCGGCCGAGCCACGACGCCCAGATGTTTGAAATTCATTCCCATTTCTTGTATGGGACCTAAACATTCACCCAAGGACACATATACGATTTTTCAACCCATTTTGGTGCACTGTAGCATGTGCATGTAGTTCAAATTTGAATTATGCACATTAAATGCCTAGAAACTCAATAAATGTATAAAAGAGGCCAAACAAACCCGGAATAATTCCAAATTTTAGCACGACACTCCTATTGGTCTTTGTTGCCTCTGTAAAAAAAATCAAGGCAGGAAGAGGCAGCGTATGTCGTTTCGCCCACAAAGGTGACACATCCCCTATCGGAACCATGAGCCTTATTGAGAGAAGCTCTGGTTTGTAAGAAGCTTATACCAAAACTTGTTTCAAATCGAACAAAATTTTTACCACAGTGTGTTGGTGCCATGTCAAGACACCATGCCAAGTTCTGTGATTTTTAGGCAATTTTTGGATTTACTGGAATTTAAAAACCATGTTTCTCAATGTTTTTGGCCGAGCCACGACGCCCAGATGTTTGAAATTCACTCCCATTTCTTGTATGGGACCTAAACATTCAACCAAGGACTCATATACGATTTTTCAACCCATTTTAGTGCACTGGAGCATGTGCCTGTAGTTCAAATTTGAATTATGCACATTAAATGCCTAGAAAACTCAATTAATGTATAAAAATGCCAAACGAACCCAGAATAATTCCAAATTTTAGCACGACACTCCTATAGTTGCATGTTCACTGCAGATAAATGTTCTAGCAATTCATACAGCGACCTTTCCTACCGTAACCCCATTTTGTCTTTCAAATCAGAATGAAAAAATCAATTACACCAAAACAGTTTGTTAGCAACAATCGTGTGCGATGCAGTATAAAATATCATGGGGCTCCCTCATGTATGGCTTACGCAGGAATGTTCGTCGGCTATAGTCCACCGGCCGCGCGTCAACCACACTTGCGCGCTAGTTTTTCGCTGCATCGTTCGTAAATTTTCGACAACCGCGGAAATATCTAGGTCCCCGCCCCCTCATCCCCACCAAAAGCCACATTTCCACTGTTTCCTCCTTCCTTTCCAAGTTCAAACCTTCACTGCTTGCTTTGCAGCACCGCCTCCTCGCCGGCGGTGCTCCTTCCCGCTGCGCGGTCTCGTCCATATAGTCAGGTAATCCACACCCCACCCCCATCCTCCTCCTCCTTCTCCATCCCACAAGCCTCGACCACCAGCGCGACATCTTCCACCCAAATCACTGCCCCATCCTCCAAATAAGCGCCGCCCATAGCCATGGTTCACGCATAATAGCCAGGAGCTCAAGGAGCATCTGGCACTGGTGAAGCAAATCGCGGCCGCACGCGCGGATGAGGTCGTGATGGCCGCCATGCGTGCCGACCGCCAGATCTTGGAGGAGCACCTCGCCATGGAGGCCACCGTCGACCCCTCGCGTGCGGATGCCGCCACGCAGTTGGCTGCTTTAAACGACAGTTCGTGGTGTTTTCTAAAGGCTGCCTCCGGTGCCTTCTAGTGAATTGTCCTCTGTTATGTTAATATGCAATCCGATCTTTTGAAATGTGATGTTCAGTTAACAGTTTGGTTCATTTGTGGTGATGTTTAGTTAACTGTTTGGTTCAATTCTGAAATGTGATTTTCAATTCCTGTGGGTACAATTTTTTATTGTTATGCATGTGAGGAATAAAATCGAATTTGGATGTACTCTATACATGAGAAACATACACAAATGCTATATTTCCTAGTAGTTCTTAAGCACCCTAGGCTTGGTTAACTGTATGATCTTCTAGTATATGTTCTATTCTGCAATGTGGTTCTCAGTTAACAGCTTGCTTCATTTGTTGTGGTGTCCAGTTAACTTTTTGGTACAATTCTGCAGTGTGATGTTCATTTGTTGTGGGTACAAGTTTTCATTAATATATTCTACTGATAGTATGCCAACTCTCACTTAAACTGATCAATATTTGCCTTATATGTGTTGCAGGGAAACAATGGGAGGCACTGAGGTTTACCATCAAGGTTTGCACATGCATGGTCCTTTGGCTAATAGCACATTATTGTGCAATTGCAGGAACCATTCTAATATTTAGTTTTTTTTAACAATTTGGTCTTGCACATGTAGGTCCTGCTGTCAGAGGTTCACTGTTCGATCCATTTTGCATATGGGGAAATGAGATGGACATGAATATCAGTCAAGTCAAGAAACTCAGAAAGATTGTTAGGATAAAGAAACTAGCGTTGAATAACAACAAGATCTTTGTTTGCACAATGAAGAAGACATCAGTCAACTATAGGATGGTACTAACTCTATTACCTTGTGTTTTTTCCTATGCGCCATTTGAAAATTTAGAACAGATATTTATGCATATCTTTGTTTTTAGTCCTTTCCAAAGCAGTTCACCAATGATTACCTCTCAAACCACTTCCATGGTCAAGAGGCGAGGAAGGTACTCATTCAACACCCACGCTACAATATTGAAGTCTCCCTCAAGAGGACGAAGGTTGGGCGGGCAATCATCCGCAGCCACTGGCGTAAAGTTGCAAGTACATTCAACATCATTGAAGGCTCAATATCCGCCTTCAGATTCAGCAGTTTTCCAGATGAGATTCATCTCTCTATATACCGTATATGATGCTACTTTCCAAAGGTTTTAGATGTTGCATGTGAAACTTCATGCTGTTGTGTAATTGCGTAGCTAGCTATATGCCTATATGGTGTAACTGAGTGCTGAAGCTATGTGATGTTGTACTTTGATGTAATTCAGCTATGAAATCCTGGTTGCTGTAATACGGCTATGAAACATATGGTGTGTTTGATATGAAATGTCAATTTGATTACTAAATGCATTATCAATAATAGGCCAGTTAGCCTGCTTATTGGGTTTTATAAATTGCAGACGATTTCTCAGACAACACCATGGGTGATGACCTCAAATAACGCACACAGTTTCTAGAAAGTAGCCATGTTGGATCAATGGATGATCACACACGCCTTCCGCCCGACAAATGTTTGCGTTAGGCCACCTTGCACAAACGTTTCCACATAAAAATTGTGTGTGATGTACATATGAACGGAAACGTTTTTCTGAGATTCATTGTGTGGGATGAACATACGAATAGAAACGATTGGGCTTGTATAATTGTCTGCGATGGCTCGCCCGATCGCACACGAGCTCTTTTTGCCCCGCACGTGTGACCGGAGGCCCTATCGCCGACGGTTTCTAGGTCGTGTGGGAAGGACCCCCCTATCGCACACACAGGCAAGGCGACGGTTTAAAACTGCGTTGCGGAAAGGGGTTGAAAACCGTTTGTATAGCAGCTCGCTATACCAGTGTACATTAGTTATTACTTATTTGAATCGCGGTTCGAGGTAACCCTCTCATTGGCACGTCTCATCCAAACAGAGATCATGCCCCGCATTTTAGGGGATATCATCAATCAGTTGTTTCACCCCATACGGCCACAGCAGCCTGATCAGCCGAAACTTGGCGATTCTTATGGCGCAACGGGGGGGGGGGGGGGGGACGCTTCATCTTTTTATTGACTTATAAAGAGCAGGGGGCGACAAATCTTTCTTCCACGATCTCCTGCTGCTCAAGCGCCCAAACCCTCCAAGCTCTCACACCCCCAATCCCCTTTCCAAGCCCAAAGCTTCCTCCAGTCTCCCGCATCCCGTGCCAATGGCGGATGCGGATCTGAAGGGGAGGTGGGTGGCCTCCAAGGTCACCACGCCACAGTAGCCCCCGAGCCCTGAGTTAGATGCCAAAATCTTACTTGGGGATCTTAGGGAGAAATGACTCTTTTAATAAAGCGAATACACAGTAGCCACCGAGACCCTGGTCGGATACATGAATCCGACCAGGGGATCGATGTCATCTGAGGAAGCTAACGGTGTAGTTTTCAGGTTTCGGCCTCTGTTTCAGTAGCCAACTCGAAAGAGTTGGATGAATTGAACCATAAGATGGATCGGTCCGAGAAGGACATGGATCTGCTTAAGAAGCAGATGGAGCAATCTCAAGGTAAATACCAAAAGTTTAAGTACCTTAATAATATATTTCGGGTTATGATGCAGGTGGTTTAAGCTCTAAGGCATGCGTTAATGTTTCTGCAGCTGCCTCCTCGGAGCTTGAGAAGCTCCGGTCCGAGCTTCAGAGAGCTCGGTAGGAAGCCGATCAGCAGAAGGCTGTGACTAAGTAGGCCAGTGATGAGCTGGCCAAAGAGAAAGAGGCCAGCGCGAAGCACGCGGCCCAGGTCGTGGAGGTCGAAGGAGACCTGGAGGGGCTGTACAAGTAGCGAGACACCCTCCAGGAAGAAAAGAACAAGCTAGCCTCCGAGCTCAAAACAACGAGCTCGGCCTGTAAGGAGGCCACGACCCAGGCGAGGGCGGATCGCGAAGTGCTTCAGCAAGTGAAGCAAATCGCTGCTGGTAAGCGATACCTGCTTCGCTGCATTTTTGGCGACCACCGATTTGCCCATCTTACGCAAGTCTGGCATTCTTCAGCGGCCTTTAGGGACTTGCCGCAGAGCGCTTCGAACGCTGGCTCCTACTTCGCCGCTCGTCTTGAGGAGTCCGTGGAGAAGACCTTCTGGGCACAGTTCCAGGCGCCCGAGCATCCGCCTCTTCTGAATAATCAGATGAAGCAGCTGGCCGAGCTATTCCGTACGGCATGGCCGGTGATGGAAGATCTATACATCAACCTCTGGCCACAAGAGCCGATGCCGACCAGCTTCTTCGGCTTGGTGCACAGGCTGCGGAATGCAAGCCCCCAGGTCAAGAACTGGAAGCGTTCGGCCTGCCTGCAAGGCGCGGAGCGGGCGTATGTGTCGACAATGGTGCATTATCCAAAGATCAAGCCGATCAAGATCGCGTTGGGGCCTCCAGAAGGGAAGAAGCGGACGCCCGAGTAGTTCTTGACCGAGGTCCGTGAAGGCGCTCGGGTGATAGAGGCTCAGTGTGCGAAATCCGAACTCTGGTTTTAAATGTCCCTTGGTATGCCGAGGATAATTTTGTACAAAAAACAAGTAATATTATTCTTATGAGTCGTTTGTATCCAACGTGTTTATTTTTTTCATGTGCGACCGTGTTTAATCCTGAATGTTGCCAGTCGTTGGCTTCTACCCCCTTGTGTATGCTACACGGGGTGTTCCGTAAAACGCGTAAACCCTTAGCCGACGTCTCGGTGCCCATAGGTGGTTGCGTATTTAGGTAACCAGGTAATCAGACTATAGTGGCTTTATAACTTTCACTTAGTCATAGGAGTTCAATTGTGGGGTAGTGGACCTAGCCCCCGGTGTAGTGGTGACCGGACCAGCCGAGGTGCACCCGTTTTAACACCTCGGTTGTTAGGATAAGAACCCTTCATTTAACATGGCATAACCACTAACGGCTTTTAGTTTGACACTATCTTCGGATCGCTGACCAGTTTACGCCTATCGTGACAGTTGATTTTTGGCTTTCTCCACTGAGGTGCTTGACCATTTGAGCTGGAAGCACAATCGCAGTGGTGCTCCCTTTGCATTCCTAGCCGAACAAAGCGGAACGTAGGAGGCAAGCACAGGAGCCGGGCAACCCAATCATTGACCAAAATCATGATTCGAAACTGATGCATATAATGCAATATCTGAGACGCTGAACAAATATCGGACTTAAACATAGGCTCGATTTCATATCCAAGCCCCTGGTTGAAAGCCGGTCTCATCTGTATATTTCCAATGGTTTCCACATTGCTACAAGGCACAAACAGAAAAAACAACACATAATTTTGTGCGAAGACCGAAAAAAGGTTTGTTCTTTCATTCATAAGGCCTAGCTAGAGATGCCGAGCTTTCATAAGGAGGAACCTTACAAGATACAGAGAGTATGCGAGAAAAAAAAGGAAAGAGGTGTTTGATACAGGGCTTTAAAAAGCGGGAACCGTTTCCCGTGTCTTCCCTATCGCACGTATGCGCCTCCATGCTGTTGAACAACTATTCCTTGTCTAATCCAAGGTTTGGTGAACACTGTCGGCTACTTCGCCTTGACAACGTTGAACGCATCCGAGAAGCGGGGCCCCTGATGAGGCTAGCGCTGGAGTGTGGTTGCTTGATGCTGCCAAGATGTATTTCCTGGTTGGCCTTAATGTTGCCGAAGAGATAACCAGGTTGTGGGTGCTCAGATGTTCCTAGATAACACACCCCCCTTTATCAATTTATGCTCCTCAGTCTCCCATGGAATTTTGAGTGCAAAATTATGTACTCGAGGCACGTAGTCCGCTACCAAGATAGGGGAACTGGGGAGCGCGCGTCCCTATTTGGGTTTGACGAGAGTTTGGCCAGGGGCCGAGGTGACGGTACGTACTCGTTTTGAAGAGCTTGGTAGAGCCTGCCGAGCTGTAGCAGCTTCCTCGGCCGCCTGGAAATCAGCTGCGAAGGCCTCTGTCTGCTCCTCTATCCGGAGGGAGGTCTCCGTGTTACCGTTAATGGTAATGATGCCGTGGGGCTCTGGCATCTTAAGCTTCCGGTAAGCGTAATGCTGCACCGCATTGAAGCAGGCAAAACGCAGTACGACCGAGCAACGCGTGGTAGCCGCTGCAGAAGGGGACTATATCGAAAATCAAGTCCTCACTTCAGAAGTTCTCGCGCGAGCCAAAGACTACTTCCAGCATTACGGTGCCAGTGCATTGAGCCTCCACGCTGGGAATGACACCCTTGAATGTGGTGTTACTAGGTTTGACTCCTGACCGTATCGACGTAGATCAGGTTCAGACTGCTTCCGCCATCCATAAGGACGCGGGTTAAGTGGAATCCATCGACAATGGGGTCGAGAACTAGGGCCGCTGACCCGCCATGACAGATACTAGTCGGGTGGTCCTTTTTATCAAAAGTGATCGTGCAAGCTGACCACGGGTTGTACTTTGGGGCTACAGGCTCTACGGCGTAGACATTCCGAAGTGCTCATTTCCTTTCCTTTTTAGGGATATGCGTGACATATATCATGTTCACATTCTTGACCTCAGAAGGAAACTGTTTTTGGCCACCACTATTTGGCATGCGAGGTTCATCCTCATCATCACTCCGAGACTGGCTCCTGCTTGGTTCCTCGGCAACTGCTTTGTCGGCCTGTTTAAACACCCAACAGTTGCGATTGGTGTGGTTGGCGGGCTTATCCGAGGTGCCATGAATTTGGCAAGACCTGTCCAATATTTTGTCCAGGGCGCTTGGGCCATCCTTGTTCCCTTTAAAGTGCCTTTTCTTGGGTCCGGCCCGCGAGTTACTGAACCCTGCATTGACTGCTGGGTCCTCGATGTCGCTGCCGCTGTTTTTGTTCTGGTGCTTGTTTCTGTTGCGCCTGGATTTGCCATTCCGGTCGCGTGCCTCCGAGGTGTCGGAGTCGCTTCTGTGAGAACTACGGGCCAGCCAACTATCCTCACCCATGAAAAAGCGGGTCATTAAAGAGGTAAGGGCTGCCATGGTTCTCGGTTTATCCTGCCCGAGCTGTCGGGCAAGCCATTCATCTCGAATGATGTGCTTAAACGCAGCAATGGCCTCGGCGTCGGGACAATCGACAATCTGGTTCTTTTTAGTTAAGAACCGGTTCCAGAATTTATGAGCTGATTCGCCCTCCTATTCGACGACGTGACTGAGGTCGTCGGCATCCGGGGGCCGAACATAGGTGCCCTAGAAATTTTCCCTAAAGGCCTCCTCGAGCTCCTCCCAGCTTCCGATAGAATTTCTAGGGAGGCTATGGAGCCAGTGCCTTGCCGGTCCCTTGAGCTTGAGCGGTAGGTATTTTATGGCATGGAGGTCATCACCTTGGGCCATGTGAATATGGAGAAGGAAATCTTCAATCCAGACAGCCGAGTCCGTCGTTCCATCGTATTGATCGATATTGATGGGTTTGAACCCTTCTGGGAACTGATGCTCCATGACCTCGTCTGTGAAACATACTAGATGTGCGCGCACTCGATATTGAGCTGCGTCTTGTCGATCGTTGGCCATCTCCCTAGCCTGTGTCTGCTCCCGAGCTCTTTCGTGCATGTCTAACCAGGCATCATAGCCCTCCAGGCCGGTGGGTCTGCGCTCCCTTATTCCATAAATGGATCGAGAAGGGGCATTATTGGCCTGTATTTTGTCACGCAGATCGAAGGGTTTGGGATGTTCGGTTGCGCTCTTGCCGTGAGGGCGGGTTTTTCCGAGGGCCTCTTTATTTGCCCCTGCTGGCCGGTCTCGCCCTCTAGGGGGGAGGTCAGCCTGGCCTGCGTGGCCGTGCATGAGCACCTCATCATCCGCTGCCTCGTCATCGAAGTCAGGCAGTAGCTGCCGTTTTGGGAACGATTTGGTGGCCGTACATCGGGTCTCGAGCTCTGCTTCGGCCGCAAGGACTTTTACCCATTTGTCGTTGAGCGCATTTTCGTGAGTGTACAGCTCTTGCTGCTTCCTCTTCAAGCTTCACACAGTTGCGATCAACCGCCGTTGGAACCTTGCCTGCTCGAATGGGCTTAAGGGTACCACAAAGTCCTCGGGTCTGAGGCTAAGATCGTCTGTGGATTCGGGCAGGTAATCCCTGTCCGACCCGTTGTTGAAGGTGCCGATGTCCTCAGGATCATCCTCCGTAGGTGCCTCTACGGGCTCATTCCGTTGGGCGGGCGAGGCTTGATTGTCCTCACTCGGGTTCTCAGCGGTGTCGTGGGCAGCACCGTTATCGGCGGCGTCCGTGGTGTTGGTCATACTTTTGCTTCCGTTGCTTCCTTTTGATCACCTCTTCGGACCTCAATGCTTAGGGTTTTTCTTAGGCTTCTCTTGAGGACTGTTTCTGGGAGTGTCGACCATGTAGACGTCATAGGTAGATGTTGCGGCCCAATTCCCTGGACGGGGCATGACCGCAGGTGGATTTGCTCCGGTGTCTTGTTCCGTATCGGTGGCTTCATTGAAGCCGTAGTCGAGCGCATCGGTCAAGTCCTCAACCGTGGTGACTAAGTGGGTGGTGGGTGGGACAAAAATTTCCCGATCATCGGCATTACATCTGATCTGATCATTGACGACAGACAAGATCGCCAAATTTTGGATTCGATCCAGCACCTTGTTTATCTGCGAGAGCTCCTCGGTCTCCAGTACCTGACTGTACGCCGGGCTGATCTGAAACAGTTTGTTCGGGCCGCTTGACGCGGACTCGCCATCTTGATTACTCAGGGCCAGCCCCTGGTTCTCGGACGAAGAAACCATATCAGAGGCCACTGCCTGGTCCGAAGAGGGGTTCGACTCAAGGTCGCCATCTGAGGAAGCACGGGTTGGGTCAGACGTTGCATCCATCAGATCTATCTCCAGGGTTGGTTCCATCGGGGGTCGGATCCGGGGGTCGGATCAGAAACATGCTCCGGGGTTCCTGCGCCAGAGGGATCGTTGAGTCGATCTGAGATCCGTCCCGAAAGGACGAGATCACCTTGGGTGTCCATGATGTACTCCAGGCTCCCGAACATAACAACCTGGTTCGGGGCAAAGTTCTCGACACGGCCTAGGTGGCCGGTCGGATCAGCGTGCATCACGATGCTGCCGAAGGCAAAAAGCTGGCCAGGGACAAAGATGTCACCACAACCAGTACTGCTGTCGATCTGCAAGCGAGCCATCAATCCAAGGCGATCACATAGTGAGCTCTCAATGAAAGCACCAATTTCGGTGTCAAAACCGGCAGATCTCGGGTAGGGGGGCCCGAGCTGTGAGATCGGATCGATGGGTAACAAGAGACAAGGGACAAGCACCAGGTGTATCTAGGGTTACACATGGTCAATTACCATCTAGGGATTACATGCCGAATCTAATATTCTTGGAGTACACGCCAAGTCTTCGGTGTGGCCCGACATGCTGGTTCTACAGGCTGGAGGCCTCCGGAGTCCTTATCCTTCAATGGGCCTTGAGTCCGGCCCATGGACTAGACTGGCTAGGCTGGGACCCCCTAGTCCAGGACACCGTCACCCGTGCCGACGCCCTGAGTGTAGTCCGGTCCATGTGCCTCATCTACGCTTGGCGGTACGTCGATCAGGTGCACGCTTCCAGCGCGGAGGAGTACCTGTTGGCGTCGGATCAGCAGACCGGTGAGATCGCGCTCGCCCGCTGGCAAGCCGCTAATCAGCACCTCATGACTTGCGAGGCTGAGGAAGAGGCATTGTGTTGCCGTGCTGGGAAACGGCCGCGCACCAGGGCACTCGTGGCACGCCGCAAGCGCTCCTGCGGGCGCCGTGGCTTTTATTAGGAATAATTTAGTAGACAACCTTGTGAAATTATTCAATGCAAAAGAAATGCAAGAATGAGAAGTGAAAACTCCATTGATTGTTTTCTGATGAGCTATAAATGGTGGGACCCATTCTCATTTGATTGTTTACTTCCTTCTCTCTGTAGATCTTTCTCTATCGTAGTACTAGTACTATATCTCACTGGTCAGGAGGAATGTAAATTTTCGGACAAGTGCCCTTGCTATTGTTCCAAAACAGTATGGATGCAGCAGCTAGCTACTGTTCAAGCGAATCCCGTAGATTAGCCATTCGATCTATGCACTATGCACCGGGAGGGATTAGTAACCTTTGGCGGCACACGGTACGTAGCACGTACTCCTACGAGTGACTCCTACTACCACTACCCTCTGTTCCATAATGTAGTGCATATAGAATTTTTGGAAAGTCAAACCTAACTATATTTGACCAAGTTTTTCGAGAAAAATATTTGCATCTAGAATGCCAAACATATATCATTCGATTCATCACAAGACATAGTTTCATAATTTATATATCTACTATTATAGATATAAATAATTTTCTATATAAACCTGATCAATGTATGTTAAGTTTGACTGTTCAAAAAATCTATATGCACTATATAAATAGTTTTTTTTGCAAGTACTACTACTCCCAAACCGCTTCGTACCCCCTCGGTCATATTTTTTTCCTACGAAGTTGTGCCGGGCAATTGGAATTCCATCTTACGTGGAGTTGTATTTTTTTCATAGGGATCGAGCGTGCAACTTAGGATCGACCGTAAATGCGAAGAAATGAACCGGACAAAAATGCAAAGAGATGAAATGCAATAAAGGAGTGATATGATGGTTGCTTGTCCGTTCATTTTACCAGGCCACTTATTACTGGGAGTGGTGGGGTTTTGTGATATGACGGCTTTACTGCTGCGCCACGAGTGGGGTCAGACTCCCCTACAGCGCCGCCCTCTATACTCCTACTTCCATCCCGGTTTACTAGCACCTCTCATATTTCGAGCTATATTTTGACTAGTAGGGAAATAGTTGTAGTACAGTATAAGTTCGACATCGGATTCGGGTTAAAAAATATTGTACGTTATATGCCATGGCAAAGAAACAATATTGGAAAGTGCATTCAAATGCAAATCCAATAATATAATTTTCGACGACATGCATTAAAATTTTGCAAATGAAATATGATGTCAAACTTTGACTGATAATATGATGTGAACTAATAAACCCGAACGGTGGTAGTAGTAATTTATTGGAAGGCCAGTGGGCCCGGATGTTGGTTGGCCCGCACGTCGACCAAACAAATTAGGTTGGCTGTGAGTCGCAGAAACCGGTTCCGATGAATAATATGTGGTGAACGTTCGCCACGAGCCCAATCCTGGCGAACGCCCACATAACCGCCAGATTTCCATCCGACGGTGGTATTTTTTTAAGCCCATGGTATTTTACAAAACCACCACCCTAACACATGTAACTGCGATGCGGGCGCTTGCAACTGCCATGTCTCCCAGCAAACGTTTGCTGGGGATTGGCGTTAGCACCGCTGGTGGTACGTAGTCATTCGATGCTCGGGCATTGAAGTTTGTACTACTCCGGTAGAGCAGAGTCCTACTCCACTATAGTAGGTAGTACTGTATGTAGTTTTATATTGTACTACTACTGTAATCAGTCAAGTTGTCTGGCTTCGATATGACCCTACGCTACTGGGATGTGTCTCATAAGTCAAGCGGCGTGCTGCTGTTACATTGTCATCATCACCTGTCCACTTCCCGCAACACATATTCGCTTCTCCATCCTCGCCCGCACATAATCGTCCAATCTTCCATCCCCGCTAGACACCTCCCCCCTCTTCCGAAACCCAAGCACTAACAATGGCAGAACCAAGCAGTGTCCGCGAAAAGAGTGACTGGAGTTCACTCCCCACAGAGGTAATCAAACTCATTGTTTCGCGTGTGGACAATCTCAGTACCATGCCGCTCGCCGCATGCTCGTCGGGGCTGTACCGTTTACTCAAAGCCCTTAGGCCGGAGCTTTTTAAGCCAGCTCCCTACTTGCTGATGTCGCCTGATCTTCATAAACGGCGTGTCACGCAGCATAAGGATCGTAGGGTGGCGAGCATCAACCCCCTCGACTGCGATCCGATCCCTGTCACCCTCAACTACATTAATGGTATGTACTGGGTCGGCATGAGCATGTCTTGGATGGTGCTCGTCGACTGACACGACAGGTGGATGCTCGTGGAGGTCTACACCCGGCAATTGATACCCCTTCCTTTGATTAACACTGCACTGTTTGGCACCGCGACCCAGAATACTCGGAATCTTACAGTAGCCAACATGATACCAAGTTTGATTTGCTCAAGGTTGTAATCTGCCAAGTGCCCACAAGATCTGCGAATTATAAAGACTTCAGGCTAATTGCGTTCTTCAACCGCGGTCACGCCTATCTGACAGGTCATAGCGGTAAGTGGATAAATATCCATGTCCATCGCAGGATCATACATCCTCCATGGCTCTCTGATGCCATTGAACACAAGGGCTTCATTTACGCTGTGGACTCCTTCTATGGCTGGACATATTGCTGGCCTACTCCAGTCATCGCTACAAATGGTTGTTACAGCAGTATGTTACTCCTACTTTCCTATGATATCATGATGGCTTGCTTCATATTGTCAGAGTACAGTTTGAGAAGAGTTAGAATCATGACATTGTTGTTAGAAATTAACACCACGCTGTCAAATACACCCTCTGTTCAGTAACGTAGGACATTTTGACAGTTTAATTTGAACTGCCAAAACGTCCCACATTGGTGATCAGATGTAGTAGAATTTTGGTGAAATCAAATCATCCTTCTCATGCTTATATTACTGTCAACATTTACTGAAAAATATTCATGCTCTGAACATGTTGTTCTTAGATTTACAGTACCAGCCCTTTTTTATTTGACTCCAACTTGATATGATGTTGTAGGCCGCCTAGTGTCCCTACCCTTCCTAATCCCAGAACCTTTCAAAGAAAAGCGGCATGGCAGTTGCAGGTGGTTCCTGGCTCGATCAGACGACGACGAACGATTGATGATCGTTCGCACGTACCAGACGTGTTGTTTCGCGGAATACAATCACAGTCACTGCATGGTCTTTGAGCAGGATCCCAGCTTCTTTGGGCCTTCATGAATTTGTGACTGGAGGCCGGTAAGTAGCCTCGGCACATGCTCTCTGTTTCACGAACTGAATTATCCGATTAACCAGGAGATCACCAACAACAAGGATCCTGATGGTAGCACGGTTCCGTTCATCAGGCAAAAATGTGTGTACACAGCGTACCATGTGTCTCTCCATGCACCATACCCTAATATGTGCCGCCACGCTCTGCAGCCCAAAGTAGGAGAGAGGGTCGCAAGTATCAGACTTTGACCCGCTGGCTGGAATTTCCCACCTATCTGGTTCAAGCCTTCAGCCAATCTCCACAGCTTAATAAATAGTAACGTCTAGCTGAGCCAGTTATTTAGATGCGTATGGTTGGTGTAGTAGGATCTTTATTTAGTTTGATGCATACACTTGGTTTTTTGGTAGCCCTTCTGTAATGTTGGCTGATGTTTGGTTGGAAGAGAGAGCTACGTCTTTGCTCTTCTCGCCCGCTTACTGCTTCTGTTGCACCCCACCCCTGGTGGTATCTTCAATCCCAAGGCTCCTTTACGATTATGTAGGGCTTAGTTTGCTGTGAACCTCTAGTGGTTTCTATTAACGGAAAATTGGCAGCAAACCCCTTTTACTAAAACAATATACGAAAAGCTGAGCCATGGATGCTACTGGTGTTTCCAATGTACAATCAGTAATATATTTTGTCTGTTGGTTGAATAAATAGTGGTGTTAGAATGATAAACACAATGTTTTGGTAGTCGTTGCACGGTCTGATACTTTAGTTCCCCGTACGTAGCAGATACTATTTTTTCCTAGGGAACAAATCTTCCACTTGTCAAGGACATGCAACCTAGTGATTTAGGCCCAATAGAAGAGCCCATAATTAACTGGGAGGGAGCTCTCACATGAATCTGGCCCAGCTACATGCTCATGCTCCCCTAAATAAATTAATAAAGATAAATGCTCATGCACAGGTTGTTTAAATTTACGATTTGAAAAGTATGATTTTAATAGGAGGATATTATTTTCCTATCAGAGTATCTTTACATTCTGTCGATATTATTCTTAGGCAAAGATAGCGACTGGTCTTTTTTCTCCCACCCTTTTCTTCCTGCACCTAGCGGACTGTTATCTGGTACCCACCAGGTTGAAGCGATGCAAATCGTAGTCAACGTGGTCAACATCTAACAATTATTAGCGGCAAGTTGTAATAAATATCACAATTTTTTCCTTTGCATTTGTATGTTTTAGGGATTGTGCTGCCCGGGTCTGCCGTTCGAATCCCAAGTATCACAAGTTTTTTGACAAGCCGAGTTTTTTTTATGATAAAAAGTTTTGGCCCAACATTATTTTTCGATAAGAATGCCCAGCCCAGCCCAACACATGTGGCGACACCACTTTATCCCAGGGTTTCTAAATGTGCTCGGCTTCAGACCTAAAAAAAAGGGCTCAGCTTCATTTTATAATAAGTTGTAGTCATATAACATTAATTCTTATAATCCAGCATGATGAGTTTTTGGGTCTGACCGATCCAGCAGCCAAAACCAAACCAGCGCCAGCGGGAGCACCTGTTCCCGCCTTCCACGACTGGTTACGTTGCCGTGCACACATCGCTGCCCTGTCGTACCCTGAAATGCTGGCCAGGCCATCCCTCTACTGCCCCACACATCCTATTCTTCTCTGGCGATGGCAGCCCACCCTGCACCAGAACCAGTCAACCCCGAGTTTTTTTGGTTGTTCAGATGGAGCAGGGTATAAACTGGGTTGTGCGGTGTCTGTGGCCCGTCTAACAGCATGATGAGCTCAACTATTTTTTCTTTGGGAAAATGGGTAGCCCACCTTTTTTTAAGAATACCCAACCTAGGCCTATTTGTTTTCTCCGACTTGCTGGTCTGCAAATCTTTCAAGATGAGGAGGGATGCATTCGGCCTGGCCAGAAAACGGGCAGTAAATCTTAAAAGTAATATGAAATTGGCTGTAAATGTAAAAGAAAACACAACAAATGGGCAATTAGTTTCATATTTTGTTTTTTTCTTCATTGAGATTTTATATTTCATTCCATTTTAACATAATATTAATTAATTTGAAAATTAGTTTTAATATGGCTCCTAATTTTGGGATTAAAAATAGTTCGGACCCCAGCAAAAATATGCGAAATTTTGAAATTTTCGCATATTTTTTTAGTAAATTTTTTAACCCTGGTCCTGACCAGAAAATGGGCAGCAACTCTAAAATTGGATAATGGGCTGCAATAAATTCTATATGAATTAGCAAATGGCTATAAATTATAAAAATAATAGCAAATGGGCTGTACACACCACAGATTTCGAGGCTGACTTGTTGGCCAACTAAGTCAACACACGATTCTAGCAGCAGTGACTGTTGGATGTCCATCCAACGGCCGTCGTGCTTCTTAAACCTCTGATCTTCCTGCTCCAGCCGCCCAAACTAGCGCCGACGGGACTGCCTGCTCCCTCCTCCCATGGTCGGCTGCGATGCCACGCAGGCCTCACTGGCCCACCCTACTCCCACCGCTGTCCAGGCCATCCCTCTACCCACCCACACCTGTTATTTTCTGGCAACGGTAGCCTCACCCCGCAACCGAACTAGTCAACCCTTGTACTGCCCCCGCATGGGCATCCATTGTTGTGTCTTCGCCGGGTCCGTGTTGTTCCCTTCCTAGGCCCCGCCATCGTCCACCGCGTTGGTGCTCTCGGCGCGGCGTGGTCAACGTGGTCAACAAACGACAACCATCAGAAGAGGGATGTACGTGGAGAGGCTGACAGTAGGGCCCCACATGGTCCATGGTCGCATGCAAGCAAGTGCCTCCTTATTATGCGAAAAAAATGATTCCTCCTCTTGACAGGTTGGACCCACCAGCGACATCTTCGCATGCAAGGAAGTGCCTCCTTATTACGCGGGAAAAAAAGTTTCCTCCCCCTGACAGCTAGGACCCACCAGCTACATTTTTTTCAAGGAAGTGCCTTCTTATTACGCGCAAGAAAAATAATTCCTCCCCCTGCTAGCTGGGTCCCACCAGATTTTCAAGCTGACTTGTGGGCCTACTAAGTTGATGCGTACGCATGGCTTTGTCAACTTAGCCAACAAACAATTCTAGCAGCAGTGACCGTTGGATGTTAATCCAATGGCCATGCTGCTTCTTCAATCTCTGATCTTCTTGCTCCAGCCGCCCAAACCAGCGCTGCCGGGACCGCCTGCTCCCGCCTCCCGTGGCCGGCAGTGCTGCCGCGTAGGCCTCACCGCCCCACACTACTCCCATCGCTGGCCAGGCCATCCCTCTACTCACCCACACCTCCTGTTATTCTCTGGCGACGGCAGCCTCACACCGCAGCCGAACCAGTAAACCCCCTCCGCGTGGGCAACCATTGCCGTGTCTTCCCCAGCTCTGGGTCGTTCCCTTCCTAGGCCTCACCGTCGTCCACCGCCTTGGTGCACTAGATGCGGCGTCATCAACGCGGTCAACAAACGACAGCCATCGAAAGAGGACTGTATGTAGAGAGGTTGACAGCTGGGACCCACGAGGTCCTTGGTGGCACGCAAGGAAGTGCCTCCTTATTACACAGAAAAAAATGTTTCCTCCCCCTGATAGCTCGGATCTACCAGCTACATCTTCGCACGCAAGGAAGTGCCTCCTTATTACGCACAAAAAAAATGAGTCCTCCCCCTAACAGCTGGGACCCACCACTATATCTTCTCACGCAAGGAAGTGCCTTCTTATCCCCCCAGACAGTTGGGACCCACCAGGTTGAAGCGTACATAGCGTTATCTGTCTAGTCGCAAGCGTGTACATACATACTGGTCGATTGGTCTCTCTGCCATGATGAACTGTGGTCGTGTAAGGAGCGGCACGTGTCATAGTAGAGCCCCCAACGTAGCAGTTCAGGTAGTCCTGTCTAAATCGTGTACACATACGTACAACCACGCTGCAAAACAATACGGCCATGTATGTACATATGGGCAGGGTCTCGAACGCGTACTCGCGCATACGTATGGCCAGAGCCGTGTATACGTACGGCTGCACTGGATGGCAGCAACGGCGTCCTGTTCATCAGCAGCCAACCGGCTGGGTCGGAACGGAGGAAACAATGTCACGTTCATCGGGAGCCAAGCGACTGGGTCGGAATGCGTCATGTTCATCAGGAGCCAACCGGCTTGGACGAAACAGCCGAAACGGGGTCCTGTTCATCGGCTGTGGGTGTGGCGTACCGCAAAATGGAGGAAACGGACTTCTATTCAACTGCCTACGGTCCAAACAGGGTCCTATTGATTGGGAGGGGTCTGGCATACCGCAAAACAAAGGAAACAGACTTCTCTCCAACCACCTATGGTCAAAACGAGGTCCTGTTCATCGGGAGGGGTCTAGCGTACCACAAAACGGAGGAAACGGACTTCTCTTCGAGCGCCTACGGTCGAAACAGGGGACCTGTTCATCAGGAGGGGTGTGGTGTAGCGCAAAACAGGACTCCACGGGCTACTGTTCATCACCGTCGACTTCCAACCACACGCCTCCATGGGCCACTGTTCATCCACAACTGCCCACGGCCTCCACGGGGTCCTGTTCATCCACCCCCAACACCTGCTGGGGTTTGGCGTACCGCGACACGGCCTCCTCGGGGTCCTGTTCATCCAGCGGCAACCGCCTACATGGCTAGGGTACTGTTCATCCAACCTCCACTGGCTAGGGTGGGGCGTATGAGCAGGAGGCAGCAACGGGAACTATTCATCCACAACCAACCAACCGGCTAGGTCAACTCGCCACCACGTCTCGCGCAAGGGGCTTGATTGATGTGTCTCGACTCGTTCTATGTATCACGTGCGTGGCAGCAGCGGGCACTGTTCAACGAGAGGCAACCCAACCGGCTAGCTACGACTCGCAGGTACGGGGGCTCGATTGGCTTCTGTAAGCAGCGAAGATCGATCGGGTTCAGTTAGCAGCGAAGGATTCGCTCGGGTTCAGTGAGGAGCGAAGGGATCGCTCAGGTTCAGTACGTAGTGCGAGGGATTGGTCACTCGTGTTCAATATGTAGTGCGAGGGCGAGCAATCGCTCGGGTTCAGTAAGCGAACGCCTCGATTGCTCGGGTTCAGTTAGCGAATGCCTCGCACACACACACGCGTACGAGAGAAATGCGCAAACCACAGTGCATCGCTCGGCCCCGACCACCCACCGAGTGCCCACCGTAACCGGGAACTCCTCGAAAATTTCCTCGCCCTCAGTTCTACCATGATTTTTTACGTCATGAACGGCCCAAAGAATGTAATGCGGGTGCATCTCCGGCCCGCCCAGGACGAAAAGCCCATTTTCTGCCATGATTTTTTGTCATAGAAGTAGGAGCCCACCACATCTATGATGATATGTGTTTTTGTCACAATTATCGTCATAGAAGTGTGAGAACCATGACAGAAAAAGTTTTTGTTCAGGCAATAATGTCACGGACGTGTTTTTTTTGTAGTGTAGCCGTCGATGAGGGGTTGAGGACTAGGGCTGAGACTCATCGGCTGGGGCTGGATGTCGGCTGATCACCATGCCCGAAGGTGATTGGGGTGTCCAACCACCTACTATCCGAGGCTTCCATGTGGTAGACATGATTTATTTCTCGGGGAGCTCCCTTCCACTGGTTCCTCGAGGGGTGAGTCTCATAGATCAGTAGACTCTCGTCCTCATTGAACAACTGTTCCTCCCAGCTTGGTGATTTTCCTTGGATTTTCGGAGGTTCGAGGTTGTCTAGGAGATCGATCCCTTGTTTTGCCACCTGCCTGACAGCCCAACATGCTCGAAGCTTGTGAGTTGGGCTTGTGTTTAATGAGACAGAGTGTCTTGCACATGGTTCGTCTAAGATCGCATCCAGCATAGACTTAGGTCCCTTTTTCGACTGCTTCCGTTTGCGCTCGGGCCGGCTTACCTGATCATCGACCCTAGTGCGCTTTTGACGTCTCTGCGTGTGTCTTTTATCTACAGAATCTAACACACCCTGGATCAATCCCTTTGTTCTATTTCTGCTAGCCAGGCATCTTCCGTAATGCAGTATCTTGATACTATGTCCGATAGCTCGGGGAACGTTTGAAACCATCTCCGTTCCAAGGCATTGGAGATGCCTTCATCATGACAATTGTAGTCGAATGCTGCTAGGGCCTCTGCATCATAGCTCGGAGATCTTATTTTTTACGAACAAGAATCTCATCTAGAATTGCCTAACTGTCTCTTTAGGCTTTTGTTTAACATAAGCTAGATCCCAGACGTTGGTTGGTCCCAAGCCATCGGGGCAATACGCGACATGGGGGGTTGGTGGGAAAGAAAATTTAATTCCAGCTCGATCTGACATCGGCCTCTCGAGGAAACTTTCCCGAGGGTCACTTAAGGGAGCCCCTGGGATGAGTCATGTGGCGATGTTCTCTACATCATCTTGGTGAGAATTTGGGTCTGAGCTCCAGGCTTGATCAGATCAGTTATGGCCGTAGACCCCAGAAGGGCAGGGAACCGGATCTTCGGCAGTGATTGCTTGAAAATCCTCGGCTGGATCCGAAGATGCTGCGAGGGGTCCGATCACCTGATCTAATTCGTCAGGTTTTAAGTCTTGACAGTAGGCAAGAGCTTCAAAGTTCTCCTGAGCTTTGGTTGATACGAGGTTTTGAGTCTCCATTGCGGTGGAGACGCCGGTATGGATTCGATCATTGAGTGATGATTCCATTGGACCTTTGCGACCCCACAGCGGGACCTGCATGGGCCACCAATATCAGTGCTAAAATTGACAGATCTCGGGTAGGGGGTCCCGAGCTGGTGATATCGGCATGATGGTAACAGGAAGAATAGGGACACATTATTTTACCTAGGTTCGGGCCCTCTCGAAGAGGTAAAACCCTACGTCCCGCTCTTTTTATATTGATTGTGGATGGGGTACAGAGTACAAGAGGATTGATAACCCACAAGTATAGGGGATCAGTTGTAACCTTTCTCAATAAATAATAGTGTTGAACCCAACGAGGAGCTAAAGGTAGAATTAATATTCCCTTCAAGTTCTATCGACCACTGATACAACTCTACGCACACTTAACGTTCGCTGTACTTAGAACAAGAATAAAACTACTTTGAGATGTAGTAGGATAAATTTGCAAGAATAAAACTAGAAGTACTTAACAATAATAAAACTATGAGTAATTTGCAAGATAATAAAATCTAGTTGTTTAGTAGAAAGCTTTTGTAACACAAGAGAAAGATTTGTCCCTAGGCAATCGATAACTAGACCGGTAATCATTATTGCAATTTTATATGAGGGAGAGGCATGAGCTAACATACTTTCCGTACTTGGATCATATGCACTTATGATTGGAACTCTAGCAAGCATCCGCAACTACTAAAGATCATTAAGGAAAAACCCAACCTTAGCATTAAGTAACAAGTCTTCTTTACTCCCATACGCAACAACCCCCTTACTCGGGTGTAAGCTTCTGTCACTCTAGCCGCCCACTATAAGAGAATTATGAACGTATTGCAAACCCTACAGCGGGAATCCCTCATGCTTGCACGAAACGGAGGGCACCATAGGACTGCACCAAAATAAAACATACAACTCAAACCAATCACGATCATCAATCAACCCATAGGACAAAACGAATCTACTCAAACATCATAGGATTGCCACATATCATTGGATAATAATATATAGCGTTAAGCACCATGTTTAAGTAGAGATTACAGCGGGGATAAGAGGTGTTACACCGCTGCATAGAGGGGGAGAGAGTTGGTGTTGACAGCGGCGAAGTTGTTGGTGTAGATCGTCGTCACGATGATTGCCCCAGCGTCGTTCCGGCGCCACCGGGAGAGAGGGGGAGAGAGTCCCCCTCCTTCTTATTCTTGCTTGGCCTCCCCCTAGATGGGAGGAGAGTTCCCCCTATGGTCCATGGTCGCCATGGCTCTCGGAGGGGAGGATCCCCTCCGAGATTGGATCTCTCTCTCTGGTCTCTTCTATTTCGCGTTCCTGTTTTCTGGCCCTTCACCGTTTCTTAAATTCCCGGAGATCCGTAACTCCGATTGGGCTGAAATTTTGAGGGGATTTTTTTCCGGATATTATATTTCTTGCAGCAGAAGAAGGGCCCCAACCGCCTTACAGGGTAGCCACAAGCCCCCTAGGTGCGCCTAGGGGGCCCGCGCCCTCCAGGCTTGCCATCTCCTAGGGCATCATCTCGCGTTGATTATTTTTCCCAAAAATCACATATATTCCAAAATAAATCTCTGTAAATTTTTATCATGTTTGGACTTCGTTTGATATGGATTTTCTTTGAAACAAAAAACATGCAACAAACAGGAACTAGCACTGGGCACTGGATCAATATGTTAGTCCAAGAAATCATATAAAATGTTGCCAAAAGTATATGGAAATTGTAGGATATCGGCATGAAACAATTAAAAATTATAGATACGACAGAGTCGTATCAATGATCAACCTCAGATCATATGTATGAGTTCTAACCTCTAAAACCCTGAAATCGTGCCTCTACAGACTAAACCCCTCGGCTTATATAGGCACCGGGGGTATCTAGGATTCACACATGGTCGGTTATAATCTAGGGACAAACATGCCGATCATTCAAATATGCCTTGAAGTGTATGCCAAGTCTTCGAAGAACTCCTTCTTGATTACGTCGAGGGCTTGGGCATGTGTGGCCCATTCTTCAGTTGTTGGTGGGTCCTCGGCCCGGCCCATGAGTGGCAGGCCAACGTGGTGTGCACTGATACGTCCATTTGGCATCATGTTTCCTACTGTTATTTATAATGTTTTAGATCAATATTTCACTTTATGAGGCAATTCTAATGCCCTTTCTCTCTTAATATGCAAGATATACATGAAGAGGGAAATTGCCGGCAACTGGAATTCTGGACCTAAAAGAGCTACAACAGAGATAGCTATTATCTGGAGCTCCAAATGACCTGAAATTTTATGGAGAATTATTTAGGAATATATAAAAAATACTAGAAGGAAGAAGCACCAAAGAAGAGTCACCATGGGCCCACAAGGCAGGGGGCACACCCTACCCCCCAGGGCCAGCGCCCTGGTGCCTTGGGGGGCCCACAGATGCCCTCCGGTGCCCATCTTCTGCTATATGAGGCCATTTTCCCTAAAAAAATAGAAGAAGACTCTGGGGACAAAATGCCGCCGTCTCGAGGTGGAACCTGGGCAGGAGCACTTTTGCTTTCCGACGGAGCGATTTCGCCATGGATACTTCCCTCTCGGAGGGGGAAATCGAAGCCTTTGTCATCACCAACATTCCTCTCATCATGGGAGTGCTCAGATCCATCAACATCTTCACCAACACCATCTCATCTCCAAACCCTAGTTCATCTCTTGTATTCAAAAAATTTCCAAAACCTCAGATTGGTACCTGTGAGTTGCTAGTAGTGTTGATTACATCTTGTAGTTGATGCTAGTTGGTTTATTTGGTGGAAGAGCATATGTTTAGATTGTTAATCTTATATTATTCTCCTCTGATCATGAACATGAATATGATTTGTGAGTAGTTCCGTTTGTTCTTGAGGACATGAGAGAAGTCTTGTTATAAGTAATCATGGGAAGTTGATATTCGTTAAATATTTTGATGAGTTGTATGTTGTTCTTCCTCTAGTGGTGTTGTGTGAACATCGACTACATGACACGTTACCATGTTTGGGCCTAGGGGAAGGCATTATGCAGCAGTAAGTAGATGATGGGTTGCGAGAGTGACAGAATCTTAAGCCTTAGTTTATGCGCTATTCTGTAAGGGGCTGATTTGGATCCATATGTATCATGCTATGGTTAGATTTATCTTAATTCTTCTTTCGTAGTTGCGGATGCTTGCGAAAGGGGGTAATCATAAGTGGGTTGTTTGTTCAAGTAAGAACAACACCCTAGCACCGGTACACCCACATGACAATTTATTAAAGTAGTGAACGCGAATCAACTAAAACATGATGAACGTGATTAGACGAAATTCCCATGTGTCCTCAAGAACTCTTTGATCATTATAAGAAATCCTCTTGGCTTGTCCTTTGCAATATAAGGATTGGCCCATCTTGCTGCACTTTGTTACTTGCTACAAATTATCTTGCTATCAAACTACCTATTACTACTCTTTTACAGCACTTGCAGAGAATACCTTGCTGAAACCACTTACCAATTCCTTCTTCTCCTCATTGGGTTTGACACTCTTACTTATTGAAAGGACTACGATTGATCCCCTATACTTGTGGGTCATCAAGACTCTTTTCTGGCGCTGTTGCCAGGGAGTGAAGCGGCTTTGGTAAGTTGAATTTGGTAAGGAAACATTTATATTACGTGCTGAAATTTTATCTTCGCTAGTCACTATGGAAGATAATCCTTTGTGGGGCTTGTTCGGGGTATCTTCACCTCGACCGGAAGTGGTAAGACCCGCTCCTCAACCTACACAACCTGCTGAAATATTCATTATGAAATCACCTCTGGTATTATGGAAAAACTGTTTGTCCCTATGCAGGAGATGGAACAATACATCTTGATATGCACTTAATCTATATATATGAACTTTGTGGATTCTTTAAGCTTGCAGGCTTACCAGGGGATGGAGTTAAGAATAAATTATTCCCTTTATCCTTGAAGGGAAGAGCATTCGAATGGTATAGGCTATTGGATGAACCTGAAACATGGGACTAGAACCGATTGAAGCTGGAATTCCATCACAAATTTTATCCTATGCACTTGGTTCATCATGATGGGAATTATATATATAATTTTTGGCCTTGTTAAGAAGAAAGTATCTCTCAAGCTTGGGGGAGGCTTAAGGACATGATGCAACATGCCCCAATCATGAGATCCCAAGGGCTATGATCATACAAAACTTTTATGCTCGACTTTCTCATAATGATAAAACAATGCTTGATTCTTCTTCCGCTGGTTCTTTCTTAAAAAGAAGTTTTGAATTCAAGTGGGATCTTATTGAAAGAATTAAACGCAACTCTGAAGACTGGGAAATCAACAAAGGTAATGAGTCAGGTATAAATATTGAATTTGATTGTGTTAAGTCTTTTGTAGAAACAGATATTTTTCATGAGCATAGTGCAAAGTATGGACTTGACTCTGAGATAGTAGCTGCATTTTGTGAATCATTTGCTGCTCATGTTGATCTCCCTAAGGAGAAGTGGTTTAAATTTCATCCACCCATTGAAGGTATTATTGAAGAACCAAATATTGTTGAAAATGAAACAATTGCTTATACTGCTAATCTAGTTGTGCCTACTACTTACATTGAGAAACCTCCTTTCCCTGCTAGGATTAAGGAACATGCTAAGGCTACAACTGTCTAAGGCTACAACTGTGATTCACATGAGTAATATTAAACACCTAAACCCTCTGAACAAATCAAAGTTGAACCTCCTATTACAATTGTTAAAGATCTCTTGGTTGATAATATTGATGGGCATGTTATTTACTTCTGTGATGAAGCTGCTAGAATTGCTAAACCTGTTAGAAACGAACATGATTTGTTAGATAAGAATAAGAAAGTTGTTGGCATGCCTGTTGGTTTTGTTAAGATTGGAGATCATTGTTATCATGGTTTATGTGATATGGGTGCTAGTATAAGTGATATTCCTTTTTCTCTTTATCAAGAAGTCATGCATGATATTGCACCTGCTGAAATAGAGGATATCGATGTTACTATTAAGCTTGCAAACAGAGATACCATTTCACCACTTGGGAGTGTTAGAGATGTTGAAGTCTTGTGCGGTAAGATTAAATATCCTACCAATTTCTTAGTACTTGGATCACAACAAGATAATTTTTGTCCCATTATATTTTGTCGACCTTTCTTGAATACTGTTAATGCTGAAATTGATTGTATCAAGGAAAAGGTTAAGGTCAAGTTTGGTGATGTATCTCATCAATTTAATTTCTCTAAGTTTAATAGACAACCTCATGATAAGGAATTACCTAATAAAGATGATATCATTGGTCTTGCTTCTATTGCCGTACCTCCTATTGATCCCTTATAACAATATTTGCTAGAGCATGAAAATGATATGCATATGAATGAAAGAAATGAAATAGATGAAATATTCTTTAGACAAGTACTTATCCTTAAGCATAATTTGCCTATTGAAACTCTGGGATATCCTCTTCCACCTAAGTGTGATCCCATGTTCGAATTAAAGAAACTTCCGGACACATTGAAATATGCTTATCTTGATGAAAAGAAAATATATCTTGTTATTATCAACACTAACCTTTCAGTGCATGAAGAAAAGAGATTTTTGAAAACTTTGAGGAAGCATCGTGCTGTAATTGGATATACTCTTGATGATCTTAAGGGCATTAGCCCTACTCTGTGACAACACAAGATTAATATGGAGCCCGATGCTAAACCAGTTGTGGATCATCAACGTCGCTTGAATCCGAAAATGAATGATGTGGTAAGAACGGAAATATTAAAGATTCTGGAGGCAGGTATAATCTATCCTATAGCCGATAGTAGATGGGTAAGTCATGTTCATTGTGTCCCTAAGAAAGGCGGCATCACTGTTGTTCCTAATGATAAAAATTAACTTATCCCACAAAGAATTGTAACCGGTTGTAGGAGGGTAATTGACTTTAGGAAATTAAATAAAGCCACTAGGAATGATCATTATCCTTTGCCTTTCATTGATCAAATGTTAGAGAGATTGTCTAAGCATACACACTTCTGTTTTCTAGATGGATATTCTGGTTTCTCTCAAATACCTGTGTCACAAGAAGATCAAGAGAAAACTACTTTTACTTGTCCCCTTGGAACTTATGCTTATAAACGTATGCCTTTTGGTTTATGTAATGCACCTGCTACTTTTTAAAGATGTATGACTACTATATTCTCTGATTTTGCGAGAAAATTGTTGAGGTCTTCATGGATGATTTTGCTGTTTATGGAACTTCGTTTGATGACCGTTTGAGAAATCTTGGTAAAGTTTTGCAGAGATGTGAAGAGACTAATCTTGTCTTGAATTGGAAGAAGTGCCACTTTATGGTGAATGAATGTATAGTCCTTGGTCATAAATTTTCTAAAAGAAGCATTGTCGGTGTATAAAACATGGGTATTTTATACCCTGACTTATGCACAGACAGTGGTAGCTTTCCTGATGGCTAGGACTTGCCGGGAGATTACCAACATCGAGATCCAAGACTTGGTGTAAAATAACAGAGAAGAAACCAAGACAAGCCATCAAGAAGCACTTGGCTAGTGCAGAAGATGGAGACAACATTTGCCGGCAAGGCATGAGCCGGCAAGTCGAAGGCCCGGCAAACTCCGTGTCGGCAAGCCCTCACTAGCTCCTCCTCGCTCCACCTCATTGATCAGCTGGTCACTAATCTGTGAGGTGTCGAGCGGGCAGGCGATTTGGTGAGGTTTGTCGGGCACGTGTCAGCATGCTGGAAGGAGGGTTACCTTTAATGACACCCATCCAGAAGGCGTGTCAAGATTATAGGAGGTAGCTGGGCGAGCGGTGCATAAACCTTGCCGGGGCTCCTCCTCCACATGACACCTAATGGCGCATTTATTGCGTTTGTCCTAAACCGGCAGAGTTAGGTATGATAGCACTGTTGGCTATCTAATCAACATGTAATGACTGTTTTGCCACTGTGGTTACCCCTTGATCTATAAAAGGAGGGCCAGGGAACCTTTACGAGTCTCGACACTTTGCTCATTTTGCATGCGTAGCTGCTCTTCCTGCACCTTGCCGGCAAGAAGTGCTCCTGGTACTTGAGCTCAAACACATCCAATACATAAAGCAGGAGTAGGGTTTTACACCTCACCATGGCCCGAACCTAGGTAAATCCTTTGGGTTGATTGCTGATTCTGCTCTTTGTGCTTGCGCCTCCCCCCTAGTCGAACCGCAAAGGGGCCCCATAGATGGTCGTACGCACGACATCTTTGGCGCGCCAGGTAGGGGAATCGCTTGCGCGAACCTGAATCAGCAGTTTGCGTGTCAATCCCATCTTCATCATCTCTGATGGCACCCAAGAAGAAGGGTGCTTCCGCAGCAGCTCTGTCAACCTCCAAGCTTCCATCACCGACGCCCACAAGCGGCGCAGATGATCCCGCCGGCGCAGGTGGCGTAGGAGTTGTGACCGGCGCGGGCGGCGTGGAAGGTGTCACCGGTGCAGGCGGCGTAGCTAGTATGGGTGTTGCGGGCGGATCGCACAACATGAATACTCAGCTTCCTCATCAATCCGGCGATCGAAGCCATAACGGTGCAGGCAGCGCGGATGGCCAACTCCCGCTTCCTCGACGCACCGGTGAGTGTAGCCACCAGAGCAACACCGTCCGGACCGGCGCAAGCCAAGACCCAGCCGTCGCAGCATCTAAGGATGCCACATCAGGACGCACACCGCGACCATCACAGGATGGGCGCGATGTGACTCCGAGCGGCATTGGTGGTTCTGGACGGCGGCGTCCACATGGCAAGACGCCTATTGATCAGCGACAAGATCTTCAGGCACCACCTCCACCGCGTCAGCCCGCTGCTAAGCATGAGCCGCGACAGCAAGTTTGTGGTGGCGCTCCTGTTGGTTCTGTGAGGAGTCGAGCGACGTCCCGTTCTTCGCTCCTGGCCATGCCAGCTATGGCAGCAGAGGCCATGGCACGGGCGCAGATGCTGTTGAATTTCTCTCCAGCTGCCGACAAGATGGAGGAGTGGAGGGCCACCATCCAGAGCCTCACCGGGTTTGCTAAAGCCAATAACTCACAGCAGGCGGGACCTTCGCGGCGCCAGTGAGAGCACCAACTAATGGCCGTACCAGAGGGGCCGCGCCAATGGTGCAGTCACCCCCACAGCAACAACTTCAACAACCATGACAAACTCGCCGATCCGTCCAACCTGACGAGATGTCGATGGCTTCCTCGGATCCATGAGCGTGGCAAGATCAGCGTCAAGTGCTGCAAGATAGGCGGGTAGAAGATGCTCGCACTACCATTGAACGGCGCTGGGAGGCGCGCCGTCAATCTGACTCGCGCAATGGCCCAGTCGTTGATGAGCCTGCGCCCGGGGTTGATGGATATCTACCATACGAGGTTGGATGTCCAGCCTTCACTCGTGAGCTGCAGCAAGTCCGCTGGCCGTCAACCCGGGCCTTCAAGCCAGAGTTGCCGGAAAAGTACGACGGCAAGCTTAACCCGGCAGAATTCTTGGGCATTTACACGATTGCCGTGCAAGCTACCGGGGAAAGAGATGAAAAGGTTCTTGCCAACTATTTTCCATTGGTGCTTAAGCCCAATGTGAGATCTTGGCTGATGAACTTGCCGGAGGACTCCATTTCCTCATGGTCCGATCTGTGCAACGAATTCATTGGTGCTTTTACCGGAGGCCACAAGGCTCCTGGTCAGCCCAGTGACTTGCAAGTGATCCCACAAAGAGATGGTGAGTCCTTGCGGAAATATACACAAAGGTTCAGTCACGTGCATCGCAATATTCCTAATGTGCACCCCACGACTGTGATTGCTGCCTTTCACACGAATGTGCGCAATCGGAAGATGCGGGAGTAATTGAATATCCGACTGCCGAAGACCGTCAATGAGTTGTATACATTGGCAGATAAGTGTGCGCGAGCTGAAGAAGGGAGAGGACTTCCTGGGGAGGATGCTGGCACTGAAGTTGACTCCGAGGACGACGACGCCGCCACCACAAAGAAAAAGGGTTGGAAGCGCAATAGGAAGCGCAAGGGCAATACAGTAATGGCCGTTGAGGGCTCCGGCAACGCTAATGCCGCCAAGAAAGTCAAGACTGAGGGCTCCGGCAAGGAAGCTGCTGCATGTGCTGATTGCCAGGAAGCCGTGGCAGGTGAGAAGGCCGGCAAGTCCGATGGGCCATATTGCAAGATTCGCCACACCAAAGGCCATGATCTCCAAGAGTGCCAGCAAGTTGAATAGCTTGCCGAAAAGCAGAAGGCTGAATATGAAAAGCACGATAAAGAGAAAGGCCAATATGGTGCTGGAGGATCCGCAAGAAGGGTCGTGGTGGCTGAGGAGGCCGCCGCGGCAAGGCCAAGCAGCAGAAGGAGAAGCCTGCTCGAGGCCGTGATAAGAAAGAAGAGGATGATGAAGATGATGACGAGGATGAAGATGATTCCAGTGAACAGGAATTCCAGAAAGCAACAGAAGCCATGTGCATTGATGGAGGCGCATCGTTGCACTCCTCTCACCGCCAACTCAAGCAGTGGGCGCGTGAGGTTAATGCGGCAGAACCGGCAGTGGGCGCTCAGAAACCACTCAAATGGTCTCACACGCCCATCATTTTCGATGCAGAGGATCACCCTAATCGCACAACCGCGGTCGGGTGTTTGCCGTTGTTGGTTTCACCAACTATACACAATCTCAAGGTCACGAAAATGTTGATTGACGGTGGGGCCGGCCTGAACTTGATTTCACCAGATGTCATTAAGAGGCTACAGATTCCTGATGAAGATCTCCAACAAACGGGCATGTTTCAGGGGGTCAATCCGGGAAGGAGCCAGCCCAAAGGAAAGATCACGCTGTCGGTGACATTTGGCGGGGAATTGAATTATAGAACAGAGAAGATTGTCTTCGATGTGGTTAAAATTCCTTTGCCGTATAATGGAATTCTTGGTTGCCCAGCCTTGGCGAAGTTCATGGCAGCATCGCATTATGCCTACAACATCTCAAGATGCCAGGGCCGATGGGTGTCATCACCATCAACTCCGACAAGAAAGATGCAGTTATTTGCATCGAAAAGCTATACAGAGAAGCAGTTGCAGCATCTGCTGCCAAGGCACCCGCTCCCGCTGACAAAAAGAAGAGCAAGAAAAATGGCAAGACCTCCGATAAGACCTCCGAGAAGCGCACCTCTTCGGAGTGCTGCGCGCTCATCGATGACATGCTAGAGAGTTCTTCCGCCAAGAAGTCCAAAGCTACTCCACCAGCAACCAAGAAGGTGCCCGCAAAGGAGGACGGCACTGGCGGTACCTTCACTGTCAGTTCCACTCTTGACAGCAAATAGGAAAGCGCGCTCGTTGCCTTCCTGCGGGCGAATGTCGATGTATTTGCATGGCAACCATCTGACATCCCCGGCGTTCCCAGGGAGGTAATCGAGCACCACCTTGCCGTCTGTCCTCACACTCGGCCCGTCAAGCAGAAGGTCAGGAAGCAAGCTTTGGAACGGCAATAATTTATTGCCAAAGAAATAAAGATGTTGGAAGCGGCAGGCATAGTTAGAGGTCTGCCACATCCAACGTGGTTGGCAAATCCAGTTGTAGTACGCAAAGCAAATGGAAAGTGGAGACTTTGTATTGATTACACTGATATCAACAAAGCATGTCCAAAGGATCCTATCCCTTTGCCGCGCATTGATCAAATTGTTACTCTACTGCCGGCTGCGATTTACTCTCCTTTCTTGATGCATACTCCGGTTACCATCAGATTTTCATGGCCAAGGAGGATGAGGAGAAAACCGCATTTATTACTCCATGTGGCACATACTGCTTCGTGCGTATGCCTTTCAGACTAAAAAGTGCTGGTTCAACATTTGCAAGAGCAGTCCAGATTGATTTTGAGCCCCAGCTACACAGGAATGTGGAAGCATATATGGATGACATAGTGGTCAAAACCAAGGACAAATCAACCCTCATTCAAGATTTAGAAGAGACATTTGCAAATTTGTGCAAAATCAATTTAAAGCTCAATCCCGAGAAGTGTGTGTTTGGCGTTCCATCCGGCAAGCTTCTCGGGTTCTTTGTATCTCGATGTGGAATTGAAGCTAATCCCGACAAGATCAAAGCCATTGAGCAAATTGAAGCACCAAAACGTGTCAAGGATGTGCAGCATGTTGCCGGCTGTGTTGCTGCATTAAGTAGGTTCATCTCCAAATCTGCTGAGCGCGCCTTGCCGTTTTTCAAGATTTTGAAAAAGGCAGGTCCAATGAAATGGACTCTGGAAGCGGAGGCCGCGCTGCAAGATTTGAAGAGGTACCTCTCCTCTCCGCCAACACTAGTTGCGCCTAAACCACAAGAGCCGTTGCTGCTGTACTTGGCATCAACAAATCAAGTGGTCAGTGTTGCATTAGTGGCAGAGAGAGAAACCGACGACGAAGAAGCAGCAGTTGCAAGCCTGCCAAGTGACAAGCCGGAATCTTCTCCGGCAGAATCTGGTGCTGACAAATCAGAATCAGCACAAGCAAATGAAGTAAACCAACAAGTGGTGCCAAAGAAGAAAATGGTGCAGCGCCCAGTTTACTTTGTTAGTTCCCTTTTACAGGAGGCTAGGTCAAGGTACTCTGGTGTGCAGAAGCTGCTTTTCGGCCTCCTCATGGCCTCGAGAAAGCTGCGCCATTACTTCCAAGCACATGAGATTACCGTCATCACTCGCTTTCCGTTGCAGCGTATTTTGAGGAATCCAGATGCAACCGGCAGGATAGTGGAGTGGGCGTTGGAATTGTCAAGTTTTGCACTTAAGTTTGAAAGTACTTCAACTATTGAGAGCAGAGCTTTGGCGGAGTTCATTGCCGAATGGACACCAACGCCAGACGAAGAGATTCAAGAGACTACTCTCCCCGGTAAAGAGACTACTAAAGAATGGATCATGTACTTTGATGGTGCCTTCTCGCTGCAAGCCGCCGGTGCCGGAGTGCTGCTTGTCGCACCCACCGGAGAGCACCTCAAGTATGTGGTACAGATGCACTTTCCCAGGGAGAAAGCTACAAACAACACTGCTAAGTACGAAGGGCTCCTTGCCGGTCTCAAGATCGCAGTGGACCTTGGAATCAGAAAGTTGATCATCCGTGCCGACTCGCAGCTCGTTGTGAAGCAAGTTAACAAAGACTACCAGAGCCCATTGATGGAAGCCTATGTGGAAGAAGTGAGGAAATTGGAAGAACACTTTGATGGATTTCAAACAGAGCACATCCCTCGTGCGGAAAATAGCATTGCTGTTCCTCTGTCGAAGTGTGCTGCTCAAAAGCTACCTGTGGAACCAGGAACTTTTGTGCTCCATTTGACTCAGCCATCTGTCACACCATCAATGCAGGCAAGCAAAGGAAGAAAATTGAACACCGGTAAGTACTTCCCGACAGAGCTCCCAGAAGCTGCCAACAAGGAATTTGCGATAACAACACGTCTGCCGGTGAGCAGCCGCCTCGAGCGGAACCTCAAGTTCTGGCCATCGAAGCAAGCGCTCCCACAGCCGAAGAGATACCTTTAATCCTTGTCGTCGAGCCACAGGCTCCGGTATGGGCACAACAGATCGTCCATTTCCTTCAAATAGGAGAGCTCCCCGATGAACAAGAAGAAGCCGAAAAAGTAGCCCAACAGTCAAGTATGTATCAGTTTGTTGATAGCATTCTGCATAGAAAGAGACCAAATTGGGTGAAATTGAGGTGCATTTGCTGGGAAGATGGACTGAAGCTGTTGGCAGAGATACACGGAGGCATGTGTGGTTCTCACATAGGATCAAGGGTTCTTGTCGGCAAAGCTTTCTGGCAAGGCTTCTACTGGCCCACTGCCCTCCAGGATGCAACTGAGTTAGTAACCAAGTGTGAAGCATGCCAGTTTCATTCGAAGAACATACATCAGCCAGCTCAAGCCCTTCAAACAATTCCTCTCTCCTGGCCCTTCTCGGTTTGGGGGCTCGACATCTTGGGCCCCTTTCCCTGTGCTACCGGGGGCTTTGAGTTCTTGTATGTCGCAATCGACAAGTTCACAAAGTGGCCTGAGGTAGAGCCAGTGAGGAAGGTCACATCACAGTCAGCCGTCAAGTTCTTTAAAAGACTAGTTTACCGTTTTGGTATTCCTAACAAAATTATCACAGACAATGACACATAGTTCACGAGCCGCACCTTCATGCAGTACATCCAAGACCTTGGAAGCAAGATCTGTTTTGCGTCTGTTGCTCACCCGAGAAGCAACGGCCAAGCAGAGAGAGAAAATGCTGAAGTGTTGCGAGGCCTCAAGACGAGAACTTTCGACAAGCTGCACAAGTGTGGAAGGCGTTGGATTGATGAGTTGCCGGCGGTTCTTTGGTCACTCAGAACGACACCAAATCGAGCCACCAGCCAAACACCCTTCTCCCTTGTCTATGGTGCAGAGGCGGTGCTCCCGACGTAACTCACATACGGGTCACCTCGAGTACTTGCTTACGATGAAGCACAACAAGAGCAGCTATGGCAAGATGACGCCACGCTCCTTGAGGAAGATCGTCTTCGGGCTGTGATACGTCTCGAACGTATCTATAATTTTTGATCGTTCCATGCTGTTATATTATCAATTTTGGATGTTTTTATATGCATTTACAGCAATTATATATCATTTTTTGGGACTAACCTATTAACTTAGTGCCCAGTGCCAGTTGCTGTTTTCTGCCTGTTTTTTGTTTTATAGAATATCAATACCAAACGAAGTCCAAATGCCACGAAACATTTTGGAGATTTTTTCTGGACAATACCAACACTAGAAGCTTCGGGAGAAGACCAGACGCCAGAGGAGGTGGCCACGAGCCACTAGGGCACGCCTGGGGGGGGGGGCAGGCGCGCCCTGGTGCCTCGTGGGCCCACCTCAGCTTCATTTGACCTAATTCCACCACTATAAATTCCCAAAAGTTGGGAAACCAATAGGGGAGTCCACAAAATACTTTTTCCTCCGCCTGGAGAGATCCCATCTGGATGCCTTTTCCGGTGCTCTATCGGAGGGGGAATCAATCATGGAGGGGCTCTACATCAACCTTGATGCCCTTCCGATGATGCGTGAGTAGTTTAACACAGACCTTCGGGTCCATAGTTAGTAGCTAGATGGCTTCTTCTCTCTTTTTGATCTTCAATACAATGTTCTCCTCGATGTTCTTGGAGTTCTATTCGATGTAATCACTTTTTGCGGTGTGTTTGTTGGGATCCGATGAATTGTGAGTTTATGATCAGATTATCCATGAATATTATTTGAGTCTTCTCTTATCTCTTTTATGCATGATTACTATAGCTTCGTATTTCTTCTCCGATCTATTGATTTGGTTTGGCCAACTAGATTGATTTATCTTGCCATGGGAAGAGGTGCTTTGTAATGGGTTCGATCTTGCGGTGCTCAATCCCAGTGACAGAAAGGGACATGACACGTATGTATCATTGCTATTAAGGGTAAAAAGATGGGGTTTATTCATACGTGAGTTTATCTTGTCTACATCATGTCATCGTTCTTAAGGTGTTACTCCGTTCACTAGATGCATGCTGGATAGCGGTCGATGTGTGGAGTAATAGTTGTAGATGCAGGCAGGAGTCAGTCTACTTGTCTCGGACGTGATGCCTATATACATGATCATTGCCTTGGATATCGTCATGATTATTTGCTTTTCTATCAATTGCCCAACAGTAATTTGTTTACCCACCATATGCTATTTTCTTGAGAGAAGCCTCTAGTGAAAACTATGGCCCCCGGGTCTATCTAAATCATATACTAAAACCCTTAAAATACTTGCTGCACTTTTTCTTTATTTATTTTATTTTTGTATTTTTGTTTCAATCTATCTATCTATCACATACAATTTAATCTTGCAACTAACCGCCGAGGGATTGACAACCCCTTGTTTGCGTTGGGTGCAAGGATTTGTTGTTTTGTGTGCAGGTGCTGCTAACGAGGTGTTGCGTGATTCTCCTGCTGGATTGATAACCTTGGTTTAATAACTGAGGGAAATACTTATCTCTACTGTACTACATCTCCCTTCCTCTTCAGGGAATTACCAACGCAGCTCACAAGTAGCAGGAAGAATTTCTGGCGCCGTTGCCGGGGAGACATCATCAACATCTATCAAGTACCTTAGCATAAACTCTCATCTCCTTGCATTTATTTTATTTGCCTCTCGTTTTCATCTCCCCCACTTCTAAAAAGTTTTTACAAAAATACAAAAATATTTTCCGTTTGCCTTTTGGTTCGTTTGCTATCTTTGCTTGTGTGCCATGTGTCTTCTAGTTCCTTGCATCTTCGCTTGCTAAAAATCTATTGATATGGATCCTCATCCACTTGCTATTCTTTTCAAAAGATCCAATTATGATGAACCAATTGCTAGTGAGTTGAGTGCACTTGATTATCTCTATGAAGTTTTGCTTGAAAATCGTGAATCTGAAAATTGTGATGAAGTGTTGAAAGAAGAAATTTATAAAGTGATTCATGATAGCTCTTTAAATGAAAAGCATGATTGCAATGATGTTATTATAAATTCTATTAATGTCAATTGTGCTAATAATATGCAAAACTACAAGCTTGGGGATGATAATTTTATTATGTCCACTACTTATTGCAATGATCATGATTGGGGTGATAATGCTTCTTATGATCTTGAAAATTTATTTAAGCCTCATGATGAATATGTTATTGATAATAATGTTTGCAATACTATTAAAAGTGGGTTTGGAAGAGCGTCAAATTTAGGTAATAATGATCCCACTACTTTGGAGAATTATCACTCTTATGAATTTTTTGATAAAAATGGGTTTGGAGAGGTCATGACTTTAGTTGATGTTAATCCCACTATCTTGGAAGATTATAAACATTTTATGCATGTGGATCATGAAGATAAAATTGTATATGATAGCTATATTGTTGAATTTGATTATGATCCTACATGTAATTATTATGAGAGAGGAAAATATGGTTATAAAAAATTTCATGTCACTAAATTACCTCTCTTTGTGTTGAAATTTTTAATGCTTCATTCTTCCTATTTGCATATGCTAGATATTGCTTGTCTTGATAATTTTTTTTCCTATAAAATGCCTATGCATAGGAAGTATGTTAGACTTAAATGTGTTTTTCACATGTTTCATGATGCTCTCTTCGTGTTTCAATTATTATCTTTCATGAGAGCATCATTGAAATCTCAAGCCTATCTTAATGGCTATAAAGAAAGAGCTTGTTGGGAGACAACCCAATGGATAAAATAAATTTTTATTATTTGTTTCTGTTATTGTGTGTTTTCACTTTTATGCTACTGTAATGATTGAGTTTTTGTGTTTTTAATTAGTGTTTGTGCCAAGTAAAGCCTTTAGGATGATTTGGAAGATAGTATAATTGATGCTGTTTGAAAAACAGAAAGTTTTGCGTCGAGTGCTGGAATTTTGTTTCTGTACCGGAGCGTCAGAAAAATCTTAAATTTTTACACAGTATTGGTATATGAATTTCCCATGTTGTCCTAATTTTTCAGAATTTTTGGAGTTACAGAAGTATGGCTTTTAAATAGATTGCTACAGACTGTTCTGTTTTTGATGTGTTGCTTGCTTGTTATGATGAAACTATGGAATGTATCGGGGGGTATAAGCCATGGAGAAGTTAGAATACAGTAGGTATAATGCAAAAATAAAATATGAATGGGTTTGCAACAATACTTAAAGTAGTGATTTGTTTTGTTATACTAACGGATCTCACGAAGGTTTTGTTGAGTTTTGTGTGATTGAAGTTTTCAAGTTTTGGGTGAGATCACGATGGATGAAGGAATAAGGAGTGGCAAGAGCCTAAGCTTGGGGATGCCCGGGGCACCCCAAGGTAATATTCAAGGAAGACTCAAACGTCTAAGCTTGGGGATGCCCCGGAAGGCATCCCCTCTTTCTTCTGCCAACCATCGGTAATTTTACTTGGAGCTATATTTTTATTTGTCACATGATATGTGTTTTGCTTGGAGCATCGTGTATTATATGAGTCTTTGCTTTGTTTGATTTTTAGTTTGTCACAATCATCCTTGCTGAACACACCTATTTTGAGAGAGCCACACGTTCATCATAAGTTGTTAGAATACTCTATGTGCTTCACTTCAATTTTTTGAGCTGGGCAGTTGCTCTAGTGCTTCACTTAAATCTTTTTGAGCACGGTGGTGGCTATATTTTGCAGAAATGAACTCTCATGCTTCACTTATATTATTTTGAGAGTTGACAAGATTAAAATTTTGAAGAAATAAACTCTCATGCTTCACTTATATTATTTTGAGAGTTGATAAGATTAAATTTTTTGAAGAAATAAACTGTCATGCTTCACTTATATTATTTTGAGAGTTGATAAGATTGAAATTTTGAAGAAATATTTGCACTCTCATGCTTTACTTAAATCTTTTTGAGAGTTGATGATAGTAATGGTAATTTGCACAAGATATGAATTTGGTCCCAAAGTGATGAATATTCAAGAGGGATATAATAAAAACTTTCATATAGATCATTGGATATGATAAGTGTGATTCCTTGCAATAGTTTTGCGATATGGAAATGATAATATGTGATTCATGTTAGTGAGTAATTGTGATTTAGTAAGAATATTAGTGTTAAGGTTTGCGATTCCCTATGCATGCACATTAAGTCAATAGTTATGCAACGAAATTATATCCTACTTATGGTGCATTATTCGGTGTTAGTTATGTTCAATGCATGTTTATGACCGTTTTCATTTTTTGGTTGGTTGCTTCTCAATCTTTTGCTAGCCTTCATTTGTACTAAGCGGAAATACTGCTTGTGCATCCAAACTCCTTAAACCCAAGTTGTGCCAAATGAGTCCACTATATCTACCTATATGCGGTATTTCAATGCCGTTCCAAGTAAATTTGCATGTGCCAACTCTAGTTTTCAAAATAATTTTTCCGTTTTGTGTGCCCATACTGCTCATGAAGCGGCAGCGGGTGGCCAATATTTTCCATGCTAGGTGTGTTATTCTCACGATGAGTGTTTATTCACTTGTCATTGCACGAGAGAGTGGCTGGTAATAGGGATGCCCAGTCGCACAATGAAATCAAAATTAATAACAACAAAATTCCTTGGAAAGTGTTGGAATGGAGGGCACCGTGGATACGGCTAGCCATGGATTGTGAAAGAATGGTGGAAAGGAAATAAACTTTACTTTCTGTTTGGGAACCGCCTATGATGTGTCTAGCATGGAAGATATTGGGAATTCTCGGTCGTTTTCGTTGACAGGAAAAGCATGCCTCTCAAAATATTTTTATCTCTCTAATTTAAGCGTTGAGCTCTGGCACATTAGCAAATCTCTGCTTCCCTCTGTGAAGGGCCTATCTATTTACTTTATGCAATTTTTATTTTTATTTTGAGTCTCCATCTTCTCTTATAAAGCACCAACTAGAGAGCACTATTGTCATACTTGTGCATTGGATGTAGCTAATATTTGAGTGTGTTTCATGAATGGATCAATGATTGAGCATAATGGGCTAGGGATAACTTTCTTTAGCGTTGATATTTTGAAAGACATGATTACTTGTTAGCATGCTTGAGTATTTATATCTTCATGTCAAATTATAGACTATTGCTTTGAATAATTCAAGTCCAATGTCCATGCTACAAAAGAAAAGAATAGATGATGAATATGATAGGCAGCATTCCACATCAAAAATTCTGTTTTTATCATTTACCTACTCGAGGACGAGCAGGAATTAAGCTTGGGGATGCTGATACATCTCCAACGTATCTATAATTTTTGATTGTTCCATGCTGTTATATTATCAATCTTGGATGTTTTTATATGCATTTACAGCAATTATATATCATTTTTTGGGACTAACCTATTCACTTAGTGCCCAGTGCCAGTTGCTGTTTTCTGCCTGTTTTTTTGTTTTACAGAATATCAATACCAAACGAAGTCCAAATGCCACGAAACTTTTTGGAGATTTTTTTCTGGACAATACCAACACTAGAAGCTTCGGGAGAAGACCAGACGCCAGAGGAGGTGGCCACGAGCCACCAGGGCGCGCCTGGGGGGGCAGGCGCGCCCTGGTGCCTCATGGGCCCACCTTAGCTCCGTTTGACCTAATTCCACCACTATAAATTCCCAAAAATCGGGAAATCAATAGGGGAGTCCATGAAATACTTTTTCCGCCGCCGCAAGCTTCTGTTCTCGAGAGATCCCATCTGGAGGCCTTTTCCGGTGCTCTGCTGGAGGGGGAATCGATCACGGAGGGGCTATACATCAACCTTGCTGCCCTTCCGATGAGGCGTGAGTAGTTTACCATAGACCTTCGGGTCCATAGTTAGTAGCTAGATGGCTTCTTCTCTCTTTTTGATCTTCAATACAATGTTCTCCTCGATGTTCTTGGAGTTCTATCCGATGTAATCACTTTTTGCGGTGTGTTTGTTGGGATCCGATGAATTGTGAGTTTATGATCAGATTATCGAGGAATATTATTTGAGTCTTCTCTGATCTCTTTTATGCATGATTATTATAGCTTCATATTTCTTCTCCGATCTATTGATTTGGTTTGGCCAATTAGATTGATTTATCTTGCCATGGGAAGAGGTGCTTTGTAATGGGTTCGATCTTGCGGTGCTCAATCCCAGTGACAGAAAGGGACATGACACGTATGTATCGTTGCTATTAAGGGTAAAAAGATGGGGTTTATTAATACGTGAGTTTATCTTGTCTACATCATGTCATCGTTCTTAAGGCGTTACTCCGTTCTTTATGGACTTAATACACTAGATGCATGATGGATAGCGGTCGATGTGTGGAGTAATAGTAGTAGATGCAGGCAGGAGTCGGTCTACTTGTCTCGGACGTGATGCCTATATACATGATCATTGCCTTGGATATTGTCATGATTATTTGCTTTTCTATCAATTGCCCAACAGTAATTTGTTTACCCACCGTATGCTATTTTCTTGAGAGAAGCCTCTTGTGAAAAGTATGGCCCCCGGGTCTATCTAAATCATATACTAAAACCTTAAAAATACTTGCTGCACTTTTTCTTTATTTATTTTATTTTTGTATTTTTGTTTCAATCTATCTATCTATCACATACAATTTAATCTTGCAACCTACCGCCGAGGGATTGACAACCGCTTGTTTGAGTTGGGTGCAAGGATTTGTTGTTTTGTGTGCACGTGCTGCTAACGAGGTGTTGCGTGATTCTCCTACTGGATTGATAACCTTGGTTTCATAACTGAGGGAAATATTTATCTCTACTGTATTGCATCTCCCTTCCTCTTCAGGGAATTACCAACGCAGCTCACAAGTAGCAGGCTGCTGTGCGAGCTGCACGCTACCAGCAAGGTTTGCGCCGCTATCAAAGCCGCAAAGTCCATGCCCGGAGCTTTGAGGAAGGCGACCTTGTTCTTCGGCGCATCCAATCTGCCAAGAGATCAAACAAATATACGCCGAAGTGGGAAGGCCCTTCTCGGGTAGTACGAGTCACCAGACCTGGTGCAGTCTATCTGGAGACCGAAGATGGCATCCCGGTGCAAAACTCATGGAACATTGAGCATCTTCACAAGTTCTATCAATAAGGCGCAGTTGCCGGGCCCCTCGGCAACACCTTTTGTACAAGCCTTGTCGGCGAGACATGTAACCCTTTGTACAAAGCCAGGCGCAGACCGTGTGCATTAGTGAAATAAAGCTAAGCGTTTCACAACTCTTGTTAAAGTACACTTTCATTTATGTATGATTACATGTGATGATTGTGTTACACTTTGCCTTGTATGAAATGATTAACGAGCCGTCAAGGCATCCAACCACTTCTTTCTCTTCTTTCTTTTTCTCAAAGGACAGAAGATTCCCTCGCGTGCAAGTTTCCCGGGGGGGATGATGGTGTGGATACCACCAAATGGCATTCAAGTGATCATTTTTACAAACGAGAAACACAACAAAGAAAAAGCTAAGTTGAAAAACTTTAATTCTTTGTTGTAGTTGTAATCTTCCTTGAACGATTTTTGTCTTTGTATGAGAAACTTGCATGCTAAGGAACCTCATCGAGATCGATCGCGCTCTTACTTTGTTTCGAGTCCGCTCAACAACCTAAGTAGCTGCGTTGAGATCGTCAAGGAAAAACTTGCCGGGAGCAGCACTTCCGGCAGGCTGCTAAGGATCCATTCCTCAAGCGCTCGCGGCAAGTGTGCACACCGACAAGCTTCTGACAAGCGTAGGGTATACAAATCATACAAAGGCAGGATAAGACAAGGAAAATAGCATACATTCATCCCAAAATAGTTTAAATTGCATTACATCACGAGCACAGTGCATATCTAACTTAAGATTAAATGTGCCTTTTACATGATAGCGCTGGTGGCAAAATGCAACGACAAAGTTAGTTCTGAAGATTGCCTTCGTGCCTGGGAACGAGAAGGACCTTGTCGGCTAATGTAGCAACAACCTTGTCGATAGCCATGATATCAGTATTTTGCGGCAAGGTTCTGAATATCGCATAGAGGTCAACATCAGGATTGCGGTAGGCGACCTTGACAAGCACCTTATAAAGGACGCCACGGCCAAATTTCCGGGATTCATCGGCAAACGAAGCAGATCTGTCCTCATGATAAGTCTTCAAGGCATCAATGAGGCCCTCGAAGAACTTGGCCAGTCTGGCGCTGGCGGTTTCCTTGTCGTTGACAGTGAAGCTCCAACTCCTCATGTTCATAATGGCAAGTTGAGTTGTTATGCGTTCAGCTATGTTGACAAGCCTGTCGGTCCAGAGGGAGAGAACTTCTTGCAGGTCGATGAACTTGTTTTCAGCATCCTCTCGCAAGGTCTCTTCTGTTTCGAATTTCTCCATCAAGATTATTTCCCTTTCCTTGGCAGATTCAAGATCCTTCTCCAAAGTGGCAAGCTTGGCTTTCAAATCTTCGACTGCCTTGACAGTGGTATTAAGATCTTGGCTCTTGGATGCTAGCTGCGTCTGCAACTCCCCTAGGGTATGAGCTGCCTTCTGCGCTTCATCTTTGAGGGCCTCAATCTCTTTACCGTTGCCAGCAAGATCTTCTTTCAGCTTGCTCAGTCGGGATTCCAGATCTGCCTTGGCGGAAGCGGCGGCAGCAACTTTATCAGTGGCCTCCTTATGCTTGGCGGCGCTTTCTCGAGCTTGGGTCTCAATGGATTCCTTGTGGTTCCTCTCTAGCTCTTGCGTCCTTTGCTCAAGGAGCTTTTCAATTTCTTCATCCTTGCCGCGAAGCTTGGCGGCAAGGGCCTCTTCTTGTGCGGCAAGATCCTTTTCTCTGGCATTGAGCTGCGTCTCGCGCTCTACCAGCTTGCCGTCCAAGGCTGTTGCTTTCTCCTGAGCAGCGGTGAGTTTTCCCTCCTGCTTCCTGAGATTGGAGGATTGCCCATTGTACCATGTGTGGATCTCCTCCGCCTTCTCTTTCAGCTTCTTTTCGGCCAGCTCCAAATCTTTGTGCTCTTCTTGGAGTTTGATCTAGCGCTTGCTGTAGCGGTCTTGCACATCCTTGAAACCGGCAGCCATGGTTTCTAGGAAGGCAAGATCTGCCGTGTTGTCAGCAGTGTTGTCGGCTTCAGTGGCACTTTGGGAGAACGGGGCTAGAATCCGGGCAACCTCGTCATCGAAGCTTGGATCTCCAGTACCTGACAAACTGGGGGCTTCAGATTCTTGCTGGGGACCAGCAAGCGTCAAGGCGTCTATCAAGATATGAGTAATTGGTGCGGCGAGTTGAGCATCAGGATCTGGCCTGTCGGCACCAACCAACACCATCTCTGTGCTTGTATGGAAGGGGCAGATGTGTTAGCCGGAGACTTTTCTAGTTGTTCGGTAGTTTTCCTTGCCTACTTAGCAACAGATTTGGTGGCCTCTTTAGCAGAGATTTGGCGGCCTCATCAGCAGCATCCTTTGCAATTTCAGCTACGTCTGCAAGGATTTCTCCTTCCTCGGGAGAAGCTAGATCTGCAAGGTGGAGCAGAAGCAAAGGGCAGAATGAAATTCAATTTACAAGTCAAGTTCAAGAAAACAAAAATTTGGAAAGTGCTTAGAAGCAAGTGGTTGATGCTTGTTGAGGAAGGATGATTCCTTCCCCGGCAACCGCGGTTGCTGGTGCACAGTCATCGGCAGCCTTGCTTGCTGGGACGATCTCCGTGTGGACGGGCTCATCAGCGGAGGCCCTTGTTGGAGAAGCGCTCTCCGGAGCGATAGTTGACGGAGGAGCCATAGTAGGATCTGCCTCTGGGCGCTCTTCCTTTTGGCGGCCTTCTCCTATCTCCTTGTCGGGTTCAGAAGAAGGAACCTCAGTGCTAGCGCCTGCAAGCGGGAATTGCACCACAGCTTCATGCGAGGGGCTGGGCTAGGGGCTGATAACGACGGTATCAGCGGAAGTGACCCCCTGTCCTGGGCTTGCCATTGGCTCGTGTTCTACTGCGGTCCTGGTTCGCTTCGCCCTGTGCACAAGTGGTTCTGTATCTCTGCGAAGACAAAAGAAATCAAGTCAAATGACAGTCAAGACAGAATCAAGATTTGATAAATGATTATGCTTACTCCTCGTCTTTGGGCTGACTAAGGACGGACATGTCATATCTCACTGGCAGAGGCGACTCCCTGGCCCTCTTAATTGCCGGTGGAGGCAAAGATGCCTGCTGAGAAGACCCAGCATCACCGGCAACTTCTTGTTGGGAAGCTGGATGTTGAGTTCGAGGGCGCCGAGTGGATTGCTGGCACACTTCTTGCTGTTGGCCAGTCCTGGTGGTCGTCTTCTTCACGACAGGGCCAGCCCCTGACGAAGAAGGGCACACTACCTCCTAGTTGGATGCTTTCCGAAGAATGCGTGCTTTCTTCTTCAGGGCCTGGGGATCTTCTTCTTCCTCAACCTCACCGGCAACTCCTTCCCCGGCAGGCTCTTCTTGGTGCTCTTCGGCAATTTCTTCGTCGGGGGTCCCTTCCCCCTCTTCGGTTGCCGCGGCCCGGGAACCCCCAACCTTGCTGGCTTTCAAGGCCTCCTCAGCTTTGTAGGTGATATACACCAGTTCTTCATCTCTGGTGGCGCAGATGAGGTCCTTCTCTTCTTGAGTGGCCCTTTCCGTCAAATTGGAAGCCAAAGTCATTTCATCCTCAAGTGAGGGCAGCTCCCAGTCAACTTCAACTCCTTGAGCGTTGCATGCTGGCATCATTGCCAGGATGGAATCCTTGGCGGAATTGATGTGCAGTGGTACAACCTTGGCCGCCAAGTGAAACTTGCCGGAAGTCCTGAACAGCTGATGACAGAGGCTGATGTGCTGCATGACTGTCAAGTTGTTGCCTAGCCCTGGATACAGCTGTATGATATCAGCAGCATTCTGGTACTCCCAAGTGTACCTCTGCCTCTTCTGCAGCGGCGCAATGCATCGCCGGAGGAAGTCAGCTCCTACCATCTCAATGGTTAGCCTGGCAGACTTGAGGCGAGCGATCCGGTTCAGTGCCGGGCCAAGCTTCTTGTCGCTTGTGCCAAGATCACTCCAGTTCTTGCCGCGGTCAATCTTCTCTGTGCGCGGCAAGCAGAAGTTGGGGAAGTCCCTCTCCTTGATCCAGCATCATTGTGCTCGCCACTCTTCCCATTTTAGATGCAGCAGACCGGCAAGGTATTTTCCTTTGGCCTTGGCCCGAGGAATCCATGTCACGCTGCCGGAAAGCGCATCGCCCTCGATGCGGGGAATGAAGAAGTGGCGTAAAAGATCAATGTTGGGGACGACTCCGACAAAATTTTCACACATATGGGCGAAGACAGACATGCATGTCATGGCATTGGGAGTAAAATCCAGCAGTCGAAACCCAAAAGTGTACATCAATTTAGTGAAGAAATCTGAATAAGAGGGGACCAAGCCGCAGTAGAAGTATGCGTAGAACAATGGATAGGCATCTCCTGCGACCTTGGTGTTAGCAGGGAGCACCACCGGGGCCTTGTGATCCTGGGTGTCCCTCCCCCACATGTAAGCGTACCTTGCTATGAGGGTGCTCTTGTCCAGAGCCGGTGGCGAGAAGACCGCGTTTTCCCTCCGCCGGTGCTCCAAATCTACCTTCCTATTCTCCGCTTTGGGGTCGTAAGGCTTGGCGGGTTTCTTCCCCTCCGTATCACCCTTTTTGGGTGCCATGAGGGCTCAGGAAGGAAGAGAAGGTTGGGGAAGAGAGGTGAGGTGGCGGCGGTGGTGGAATTCGCTCTGGCGAGAAGAAGAAGATGAAACAAAGAAGGGTAAGGATGAATGAGTAGCGCCTCCTCGTGGTTACCTTTTTATGTGGAAGGCGCTGGGAGGCTGGCTCTTTACTGTTCAACGTGGCAGCGCTTTTGCAGGCGCACTACCACAGAACCGCCTCTACAGTCCACCACTCCTGCGGCCCACATTAAATGTGCGACATAGGTGTGCGTCAGGAAAATCATCATCATGAGATTTACGACAGTAATTTCTCAGCACGTGTCTACGCATTGTTTGGGCCTAGCCCAACGACGCTTCGGACGCACGTGTGGCCCAGGCCTGGGGGCTCCTGTCGGTGTATAAAACATGGGTATTTTATACCCTGACTTATGCACAGACAGTGGTAGCTTTCCTGATGGTCAGGACTTGCCGGGAGATTACCAACATCAAGATTCAAGACTTTGTGTAAAATAATAGAGAAGAAACCAAGACGAGCCATCAAGAAGCACTTGGCTAGTGCAGAAAATGGAGACAACATTTGCCGGCATGGCATGAGCCGGCAAGTCGAAGGCCCGGCAAACTCCGTGTCGGCAAGCCCTCACTAGCTCCTCCTCGCTCCACCTCATCGATCAGTTAGTCACTAATCTGTGAGGTGTCGAGCGGGCAGGCGGTTAGGTGAGGTTTGTCGGGCACGTGTCAGCATGCTGGAAGGAGGATTACCTTTAATGATACCCGTCCAGAAGGCGTGTCAAGATTATAGGAGGTAGCTGGGCGAGCGGTGCAGAACCTGTCGGGGGGATGATCCCCGGGTAGGCAACGGAGCTCGAACCCCTTCTTAACAAATTATCGGAGCAAGCCGAGCCCCTCAATCCGGCTAGCCCGCTCGCCGGCTCCCCAGTGCAAGCCGGCTCGGCGGGGTGACCAGGCCCAGCCGGCTGGGGAATGCCGGCTGGCCGCGAGAGGGCAAACCCCCACGACGAGGCAGGTATGGCTACAGCGCTACCTCCTTTACACCGGCCCCGGCGGGCGTGGCTACAGCGCTCCCTCCTTTACGCCGGCCCCGGCGGGCAGCGCAGTCCTATAGCCTGGCGGAGCCAGCTAACCTATGACGCAAGACAAGACGCGCCACAGTGCCCCGCTCCCAGCGGACACGGCGCACCCGGCGGACCCGGCGCACCCGGCGCACCCGACGCACCCGGCGACCCGGCGGTCCCCACCGCCGGGTTCCAGACGATGACACCCGGGCCCCGCTCCCGTGCATATTTACCCATGTAACCCTGGGGGTGTCGTGGGAACGATTCCGACAGTACGAAGGGGGTAGGGTAAAGGAGCATGATCTACCGAGATGCAAATGGGTGACACGATGGTTTTAGCGAGTTCGGGCCTCTCACGGTGGATATAACAGCCCTACGTCTCGTGCTCCGGAGAGGCTTTGTTTATCTGTCGAGTGGAATATGAGTATCCTTACAGAGGGTGCGAACCCCTGAGCCAGAGGGGAGGGGCGGCTTATATAGAGTGCGCTGCCCCTCATAAGTGTCCGGCGTCCAAGGGTCCGATCGTGGCTATAATAGTGAACGTTACTGGTAACGTACGCAATAAATGCTACTTATGATACAGACGAACGCCTGTCCATTAGCCTCCCTAGGGTGACTTTTGGTCTTCTGCGGTCGACTGTCTTCCAGTTCTTCCGAGTGAAAGATAACCGTCGAGTGAAAGGTAATCTCCGAGTGGATATTGTCGAGTGACTTGTATGTCTTGGTGATTTCAGTCGGAGACTTCCTTGTTGTCCTTAAGCTCTCTGGGGCAGTGTCCTTAGGTGGGGTATGTAGGTCAGGCCTATGACCCTACCCTAGGTACATATCCCCATCATTAGCCCCCGAATGGATCGGGGTTCGAGTGTAAAAAGGAATCGACGCGGGTTCTGATAAGACACAAAAATTCCGAGTGCATTTTAGGGCTTCACTGAAATCTGTGTCGATTGGAACCTTTGTCAATCATCCTGATCGATTCTGTCTTGAAATATATCCGAGTGAACTTCAACGCAAAATCCGGTCCGAGTAAGTGCTATTGTAAGTTCATTTCCGATTGTATTCCTGTCCATCTTGACTTTACGCCCACTGGGTGTTTTCTTCAGATGCGTACTTGCTTGTTTTTTCCTCGAGTAGATCGGGTCTTAGTCGAGTGGTTTTTGGTCCAGTGGGGGCACGCCGAGTGCACCCACTGGGTGTAGTCCCCGAGACCGCTGTCAAATGGCGGTGACATCGGCAGGGGTCTTAGATTTGCTTTGATAGTCGCTTGTCATTCGACAGGCCGGACCTGGTCGAGTGATAGTACGTCCAGTGGGGGCACGCTGAGTGCACCCACTGGGTGTAGTCCCCGAGATCGCCGTCGAGTGCTTGCATCGGCGGGGGTCTGATAGAGACAATCTTCGCTTGTTTCTTTTCCAATCCTTTGCTTGGCTAAGTCTGTTTAGTTTCTGAATGAGATGGATACTCATTACTCGGAAGAATTTTGAAGTTAGGCGAAAACTGGTTCGCAACTGAGTTTCCGAGTGAAAGTGTTGCCTGTCCCTCAGAACAACCTTTAACTTAAGCGAGGTCTGACTCGTGGCTAAGTCCCCGAGCGAGAGGACTGCTCGTCACTTGGGAGAGTTCTTAACTGAGACGAAGACTGGTTCGCAGCTAAGTTTCCGAGTGAATGGGATGCTATTCAGTCAGCAGGGTTTTTAACTTAGGCGAAAACTTGTTCGCGGCTAAGCCCCCGAGTGAGAGAAGCGCTCGTCACTCGGAATAGTTTTCAACTTAGGCGATACAGAATCGCAGCTAAGCCCTCGAGTGTGGATGATGTCCTCACTCGGAATGGTTTTTAACTTAGGTGATACGGAATCACAGCTAAGCCCCCGAGTGTGGATGATGTCCTCACTCGGAGTGGTTTTTAACTTAGGCGATACGGAATCGCAGCTAAGCCCCCCGAGTGTGGATGATGTCCTCACATGGAGTGATTTTTAACTTAGGTGATACGGAATCACAGCTAAGCCCCCGAGTGTGGATGATGTCCTCACTCGGAGTGGTTTTTAACTTAGGCGATACGGAATCGCAGCTAAGCCCCCTGAGTGTGGATGATGTCCTCACATGGAGTGGTTTTTAACTTAGGTGATACGGAATCACAGCTAAGCCCCTGAGTGTGGATGATGTCCTCACTCAGAGTGGTTTTAAGCTTAGGTGATACGGAATCACAACTAAGCCCCCGAGTGTGGATGATGTCCTCACTCGGAGTGGTTTTTAACTTAGGTGATACGGAATCATAGCTAAGCCCCCGAGTGTGGATGATGTCCTCACTCGGAGTGGTTTTTAACTTAGGTGATACGGAATCACAGCTAAGCCCCCCGAGTGTGGATGATGTCCTCACACGGAGTGGTTTTTAACTTAGGTGATACGGAATCACAGATAAGCCTCCGAGTGTGGATGATGTCCTCACTCGGAGTGGTTTTTAACTTAGGCGATACGGAATCGCAGCTAAGCCCCCGAGTGTGGATGATGTCCTCACTCGGAGTGGTTTTTAACTTAGGCGATACGGAATCGCAGCTAAGCCCCCCGAGTGTGGATGATGTCCTCACACGGAGTGGTTTTTAACTTAGGTGATACGGAATCACAGCTAAGCCCCAGAGTCTGGATGATGTCCTCACTCGGAGTGGTTTTTAACTTAGGCGATACGGAATCGCAGCTAAGCCCCCGAGTGTGGATGATGTCCTCACACGGAGTGGTTTTTTAACTTAGGCGATACGGAATCGCAGCTAAGCTGAGCGATGGCGCGCGGGGCGGCCGATGATGAAGACGTGCCACACGGAGTGGCGATGCGCGGAGCTGCTGAGTGACGAAGACGTGTCTCGCCGAGTGGCGATGCGCGGAAGTGCCAAGTGACAAAGACGTGTCTCGCCGAGTGGCGATGCGCGGAGCTGCCGAGTGTCGAAGGAGCGTCCGACTGAATGGCGATGCGCAGAGCTGCCGAGTGTCGAAGGAGCGTCCGACTGAATGGCGATGCGCTTAGCTGCCGAGTGTCGAAGGAGCGTCCGACTGAATGGCGATGCGCGGAGCTGCCGAGCGATGACGACGCGTCCAGTAGAGTGACGGCGCGCGGAGCTGCCGAGTGATGATGGAGCGTCCGACTGAATGGCGATGCGCGGAGCTGCCGAGTGTCGAAGGAGCGTCCGACTGAATGGCGATGCCCGGAGCTGCCGAGTGATGACGACGCGTTCAGTAGAGTGACGGCGCGCGGAGTTGCCGAGTGACGATGGAGCGTCCGACTGAATGGCGATGCGCGCAGCTGCCGAGTGTCGAAGGAGCGTCCGACTGAATGGCGATGCGCGGAGCTGCCGAGTGATGACGACGCGTCCAATAGAGTGACGGCGAGCGGAGCTGCCGAGTGACGATGGAGCGTCCGACTGAATGGCGATGCGCGGAGCTGCCGAGTGTCGAAGGAGCGTCCGACTGAATGGCGATGCGCGGAGCTGCCGAGTGTCGAAGGAGCGTCCGACTGAATGGCGATGCGCTTAGCTGCCGAGTGTCGAAGGAGCGTCCGACTGAATGGCGATGCGCGGAGCTGCCGAGCGATGACGACGCGTCCAGTAGAGTGACGACGCGCGGAGCTGCCGAGTGACGATGGAGCGTCCGACTGAATGGCAATGCGCGGAGCTGCCGAGTGTCGAAGGAGCGTCCGACTGAATGAGGATGCGCGGAGCTGCCGAGTGACGATGGAGCGTCCGACTGAATGGCGATGCGCGGAGCTGCCGTGTGTCGAAGGAGCGTCCGACTGAATGGCGATGCGCGGAGCTGCCGAGTGTCGAAGGAGCTTCCAGTGGAGTGACGACGCGCGGAGCGACCGAGTGACGAAGGAGCGTCCAGTCGAGTGACGGCGCGCGGAGCGACCGAGTGATGATGACGTGCCACACGGAGTGGTGATGCGGGGGCATCCGAGTGAAGTAGATATCTCCGGCTGAGTGGCGACGCGTGAGGCAGCCAAGTGACGAAGACGTGTCTCGCCAAGTGACGGCGCGCGAAGCTGCCGAGTGGCGATGGAGCGTCCGACTGAGTGGCGATGCGCGGAGCTGCCGAGTGATGACGACGCGTCCAGTAGAGTGACGGCGCGCGGAGCTGTCGAGTGACGATGGAGCGTCCGACTGAATGGCGATGCGCGGAGCTGCCGAGTGATGACGACGCGTCCAGTAGAGTGACGGCGCGCGCAGCTGCCGAGTGTCGAAGACGTGTCTCGCCGAGTGGCGATGGAGCGTCCGACTGAATGACGATGCGCGGAGCTGTCGAGTGATGTAGGCCGGCCACACGGAGTGGTGATGCGCGGGGCATCCGAGTGAAGTAGGCACGTCTGGCTGAGTGGCGACGCGCGGGGCGGCCAAGTGACGGCACGCGAGGCGGCCTAGTCGAGAATGTTGTCGCGGAGGCGTCCGACCAGGTGACAGCGTGTGGGGCGACCGAGTCCAGCGTGTCGTTGAAAATGGCGCATAGAGGCGTCCAGGTAACCTGTGTATGAAGAATAACACAAGCTAACATAAAAAATTCTCGAAGTAATTTGATGTTTGTTGAAATGATTCGTGTAAATTTCACCCATAGACACCCGCTGGGTGCGCCAGGTGCTTGCTGGTCCGGAACCAGCACGAGTCTAAAGAGTGAAGGATCCGAGTGAACTTGTGAAAGTGAAGGATCCGACATGAAGATAAAGAACCGAGCGCCGGGGTACACTCGGTGGCGTGGCCTCCGAGTAAACGTCATGTGCGACTTACTTGACACTCGGTAATGTATAAATAATTAATTAATTGAATGCAGACTGTGAAGAATGACTTAGCTGTCTGACGACGCGCAGGGCGGTCGAGCGAAGTAGACACGTCCGACTGAGTGGCGATGCACGGAGCTGCCGAGTGACGACGGAGCATGCAGCAGAGTGACGGCGCGCGGAGCTGTCGAGTGTCGAAGACGTGTCTCGCCAAGTGGCGATGGAGCGTCCGACTGAATGACGATGCGCGGAGCAGTCGAGTGTCGAAGGCGTGTCTCGCCGAGTGGGGATGGAGCGTTCGACTGAATGACGATGCGCGGAGCAGTCGAGTGTCGAAGGCGTGTCTCGCCGAGTGGCGATGGAGCGTCCGACTGAATGACGATGCGCGGAGCAGTCGAGTGTCGAAGACGTGTCTCGCCGAGTGGCGATGCGCGGAGCTGCCGAGTGACGATGGAGCGTCCGACTGAATGGCGATGCGTGGAGCTGCCGAGTGACGGTGGAGCGTCCAGTAGAGTGACGGCGCGCAGAGCTGTCGAACAATGAAGATGCGGTTGACTCCGTAGGTTCGCGATCGTGGTTGTTGTCGATGATGTTCTGGATGTTAGCTGGTCGAGTAGAAAAAGGCGAACCGGCCAAGTGAAAACAAGGGCTTCACAGCCGAGTGTGCACCGTCCGAATGGACTCCTCATCCGAGTGCACCTGCTGGTCCGAGGGCACCACAACTGGGCTGCGATCCAGTCGGTGTGGTCCGGCTAGGCAGGTCGACACGGAGTGCTGGGCTCGGAGCGTCGGGTGAGGTTCGGCATGGACGCGCCCACGAGCGCACGAGCACTGCCCCGTCCGATGGAAGCAGGCAGCCTTATCACTTGCAGGCAGACATGATCCAAAGTGCATGCGAGGAGTTCCCCTCGTCTTACGCCGAATTAATCTGCATGCAAGTGGTGTTAACGCTAATTAAGCGAGAGTTAAAGCCATTCATGCATGTAATAGACGTTTTCCCACGGCCATTTATCTCCTGCATGCAGGACATAAATGAAAAGGATTAAGATTGGAAGGAAAGTGGAAGGTGGGGCGCAGAGCTCCCTGGTCGGCCATGGCGGCTGCTGCGGATTTAGCACGAAACCAGCACGGCATGTCCATCGTCGGAGGGGGTGATGAAGATGGGCCGCACGGAGTGGTGATACGCGGGGCATCGAGTGAAGTAGATGCGTCTGGCTGAATGACGACGTGCGGGGCGGTCGAGTGATGAAGACGCATCCAGCGGAGTGGCGACGCACGGAGCTGCCGGGTGATGACGACGTGTCTCGCCGAGTGGCGATGCGCGGAGCTGCCGAGTGACATAGAGGCGTCCTGCGGAGTGGCGACGCGCGGGGCGTCGGAGTGGAGTAGATGCATCTGGCTGAATGACGATGCGCGGAGCAGTCGAGTGTCGAAGGCGTGTCTCGCCGAGTGGCGATGGAGCGTCCGACTGAATGACGATGCGCGGAGCAGTCGAGTGTCGAAGGCGTGTCTCGCCGAGTGGCGATGGAGCGTCCGACTGAATGACGATGCGCGGAGCAGTCGAGTGTCGAAGGCGTGTCTCGCCGAGTGGTGATGGAGCGTCTGACTGAATGACGATGCGCGGAGCAGTCGAGTGTCGAAGACGTGTCTCGCCGAGTGGCGATGCGCGGAGCTGCCGAGTGACGTAGAGGCGTCCTGCGGAGTGGCGATGGAGCGTCCGACTGAATGACGATGCACGGAGCAGTCGAGTGTCGAATACGTGTCTCGCCGAGTGGCGATGCGCGGAGCTGCCGAGTGACGTAGAGGCGTCCTGCGGAGTGGCGAGGCGCGGGGCGTCGGAGTGGAGTAGACGCGTCCATGTAACGATGCACGGGATGGTCGAGTCGGGAAAGTTGATGATGACGCGCCTGGCCACGTGGCGATGCGCAGGGCGGCTGAGTTATCCAACGCTCGTCCGAGTGCGTAGAGCAGGACCTGTACGTCATGCATGTCCGAGTGGTGTGCCTCAACTCGTCCGAGTGAAAAATACACAGGAGACCTGGTGCAGACGCCGGAGGAGGGCTCCGCCGCTGCGGAAATGGCCGATCTGGCCAGAACCAGAAGGCAGTCGAGAGGTGGCGATGAGGAGCACGAGCAGCTGACCGTGGTCCATTCGTGGGCCGGCGCAGCCAAGGGCGAGGCCGGCACGAGCGCTGGTGGTTGCGTTTCACTGCTCGGGGAGCAGGAGCTGTGCACAGGTCGGAGTCATGCTTCGACGCGTGCGGAGGTGGGTCTCGTGCCGTCGGCCGGGCCTTGTCGCCTGAGGAGCTAGGTCGACTGGACCACCGGTCGACATGTTCAACCGGCCGGGGAACCAGGCCGAGCATTAGCGACTGTGCATGTGTGGGCGCTTGGCAACGGCGTCGCCGATGAGTATGCGAGATGATGACGGGCGGACGATGACGCTTCATCGTCTGGGAGCCGAGCCACCAATCGGAAAAAAGGGAGGCGTCCTTTTGTATGAGCTCGCGTGCATACAGAAAAAGAACAAACCATAGTTAGATCATTGCAATGTTTGATTGTAAAGAGGGCAAGTTGAGATGAGCAACTCCCTGATCCTTTTGTATGATGAGGAGTATTTTGTGTGATGGCCGGGACTCCAATAGTCAAAATTGGTAGCGGTGATTGTTTGATCTTGGGAGATCATCCCAAGAAAACTTGGGTTGCCTGCAGAAATTAGTCCGTTGCCGGCGATTGAAGAAAAAACCATATGCATCATGGCTCGATAGACGCTATGCCCCACGGTGGGCGCCAACTGTCATGGGAACGATTCCGACAGTACGAAGGGGGTAGGGTAAAGGAGCATGATCTACCGAGATGCAAATGGGTGACATGGTGGTTTTAGCGAGTTCGGGCCTCTCACGGTGGAGATAACAGCCCTACGTCTCGTGCTCCGGAGAGGCTTTGTTTATCTGTCGAGTGGAATATGAGTATCCTTACAGAGGGTGCGAACCCCTGAGCCAGAGGGGAGGGGCGGCTTATATAGAGTGCGTTTCCCCTCATAAGTGTCCGGCGTCCAAGGGTCCGATCGTGGCTATAATGGTGAACGTTACTGGTAACCTACGCAATAAATGCTACTTATGATACAGACGAACGCCTATCCATTAGCCTCCCTGGGGTGACTTCTGGTCTTCTGTGGTCGATTGTCTTCCAGTTCTTCCGAGTGAAAGATAACCATCGAGTGAAAGGTAATCTCCGAGTGGATATTGTCGAGTGACTTGTATGTCTTGGTGATTTCAGTCGGAGACTTCCTTGTTGTCCTTAAGCTCTCTGGGGCAGTGTCCTTAGGTGGGGTATGTAGGTCAGGCCTATGACCCTACCCTAGGTACATATCCCCATCAGGGGGTCGGCCTATAAGACCCCCCGGGAGGCCTCCATGCAGAGGGGTTGATCTCGGTTGATAGTTCACACACACACCCACACACTCATAGGGGAGATAGAACGGAGGTCTAGCTCTTTCCTCCTCCTCCGCTCAAAGAGCTCCAGGAGCAACCTTGTAGCCCACGTGCATCCATACTCTATTCGGCAGGACTAGGGGTGTTACCTCTCCGGAGGGCCCCGAACCTGGGTACACCTCGTGTCTCACACCCGCGCGTGCTAACCTCGCCTCCGGAACTCACCGGCGTCCTCACGTAGCCCCACCTCTTTAGCCATCTTATGGCATCTGCCGTGAGAATACCACGACAGTTGGCGCCCACCGTGGGGCTGCTCGCGGCGCCGGCCGGAGTCAAGTTCCGGACGAGGCCCTTCACTAGCTCTGGCGAGCGCATCGAGCACGGTTTGGTCCGTGTGCCTCACACGGCCAACCCGGCCGGCTGCGATGTCGCGCCCGGCGCGGACGCCGCCTGCCCCGCAGGCCGCCTCGTCGTCCCCTTCGGCGCGCTGCGCGTCTTCGTCGCGCTCGTCCCCGACGTGTTCCCCAGCGAGGTGCGCAGCTTCGCCGACTCCCCCGTCCCCGTTGGCTGTGCCATCTCCGACGACGTCGCGGCTCTCTGCGCCCGTGCGGAGGTGCTAACCATCGGCACTAGTGCCGGCTCCCCGCGCGACAAGGAGAAGGCCACCGCGGCCGTCGCTGCCGCAGCTGCAGCCCTACCACGAAGGGTCGACCCGCTTCGCGAGACAATCTGGAGCCTGTAGGCCCCCATCACGCCCGACGCCGACACAGCGGCTGCAGCGGCTCAGCTCGACGAGGACCGTCAGCACCTGCTGGCCGAGGCCACGACGCTCGCGGCGACGCTGCGTCGGCTGGAGTCCGCCCAGCGGGAGTACGACAGCGTCCATGGTTTCACGCCGGCCACCGCTGAACCCAGCCGGGTCGCGGAAGTGCGCTGGGCGCAAGCCGGCCTGTCTACGACACCCCCGTCAAGAACATGCGCACGGAGCAGGCGGCCATGGCGGATCTCGAGTTCCTGGAAGGTAAGGAGCTGTTGCAGCTGCAGCAGCGCATCCGTGACCTCATCACCGCGGCGAACGAACAACAGGCGCGTTTTGATCTGGCCCAGCCATCCGGCTCCGCTGCAGGAAATACCGCGAACCCGGAGAGGGCCCTCCGGGACGCGCAACGGACGTCCTCCCACGCCACTAGCGCGAGCCGCTCTGGCCGGCATCGGTCTGGTCGGAGCCGGCACAATCGCGCCACGACCGTTGGAGACAGCGTCGCCGACGAGACGGCTGGTAACGGCCGGGTTCAGCCACCGGAGCCCCCCGTGAAGCCGGCTCGGCGGCCCGAGCCGGCCCGCGAAGCCCCCGCATCCCGCGGTCCCGTGGCTGACCGGCTCGGTCCCCGCATGCCCTACGACGAAAACGACGCTCGCCACCGCCTCGATCGGCTGGCGCGCTCCACGGCCCTGGAGGAGGAAAGCTCTGTCGGCCCGGCATGCTTCGGCCCCCGCATTCGCGAGGAACCCTTCCCCAAAGGCTTCTCGCTGCCCCGTGACTCCCCCAAGTACAATGGCGTCACCAAGCCGGAGGACTGGCTGACAGACTACACCACGGCCGTCGGCATAGCCGGCGGCAACCGGCGCGTAGCCGTGCGATACGTCCCCCTCATGCTGCTCGGCTCGGCCCAGACATGGCTTAACAGCCTGTGAGCCGGCAGCGTGAACTCCTAGCTGGATTTCGAAGACGCGTTCATCCGCAACTTCACCAACACCTACAAGCGACCCGACAAGCCTCGCCAGCTCTCCATGTGCGTCCAGAAGCCAGGCGAGCCCCTTCGCGACTTCCTCATGTGGTGGACGGAGCTCCGCAACTCCTGCGAGGCCATCCAGTACTTCATCGACGGGTGCCTAGACGGCACTCTGGTCAAGCACCGGCTGGTGTGCGATGAGCCGGAGACCCTGGCGGAGCTCATGGCCGTGGCGGACAAGTACGCTACGGCCGACTCCGCGATGAATGTGAAGGTCACGATCGACGCAGACGGCAAGCTTCTCCCGGCCCAGCCGGCTCCCCCCAAGCCGGCTGGCGACAACAACCACCGCCGGCAAGACAACAACAACAACGGCAAGCGCAGGAACGACCAGTAGGCACCCCGCTACGACAACCGGCAGGTCGCCACGGTGGAAGGGGAGCAGCAGGCCGAGCAAGGCGCCAGCCAGCGCCCGCGCACTGGCAAGGCCGCCTGGCAGCCCAAGTTGTCTTTCGAGCAGATGCTCGACGCCCCCTGCAAGAACCACAGCGGCGCGAAGCCATCGACGCACACGCTCCGGCAGTGCAGTTTCACCCAGCGCCTGCTGAAGGGCAACCTTCCGCCCCCGCCGCCCGGAGCCGGCTCGCAGCAGCCGCCTCTCCCGCCGCCTCCACCGCCACCCGGAGCCCTCGCTGACAACCCTTTCGCGCACCCGGACGTGTCCTACGTCATCTTCACCAGCGAGGGGGATGACAAGCACGCAAAGCGCAAGCACGCGGCCGAGGTGAATGCCGTCGTCCCTCTGGTTCCCCAGTACATGCATTGGTCCGACCGACCGGTGAGCTGGACCCGGGAGGACCACCCGGCCGTCATGCCCACGCCGGGCGGCTATGCCCTTGTGCTCGACCCCACCCTCGTCTCCGAGAAGTGCACCTGCCGCTTTTCGCGGGTGCTGATCGACGGCGGCAGCAGCATCAACATCCTGTACCGCGACACCATGACCAAGCTCGGCATCGAGGCGCGACAGCTGGAGTCGACCCGGACGGTGTTCCACGGCATCGTGCCGGGCCTCTCCTGCTCTCCGATCGGCCGGATCCGGCTTGACATCCTGTTCGGCTCCAGCAGCCATTTCCGCCGCGAGCCGATCTGGTTTGAGGTGGTCGACCTGGCCAGCCCCTACCACGCGCTGCTGGGCCGGCCCGCGATGGCCAAATTCATGGCGGTCCCCCACTACGCCTACCTGAAGTTGAAGATTCCGGTTCCCAAGGGCCTCATCACCATTGTCGGCGACTACAAGAAGTCCCTCGAGTGCGCCAAAGCCGGCTCCCAGCTGGCCGAGTCGTTGGTCATCGCCGAGGAGAGGCGCCAACTCGACCGGATCGTGGCGCTGGCTAGCGCGCAGCCGGCCATGCCGACTCCGCCCAAGCCGGCCGCCGACGAGGCCTCCTTCAAGCCGGCCAAAGACACGAAGAGGGTCCCGCTCAACCCGGCCGACCCCAGCTCCAGCAAGTACGTCGTCGTGGGCACCGGCCTCGACAGCAAATAGGAAGGCGAGCTCGTCGATTTTCTCCGTGAGAATCAGGATATCTTCGCATGGTCTCCCAAAGACATGCCGGGTGTCCCGAGGGAATTCGCCGAGCACAAACTTCACGTCTGCAAGGACGTCAAGCCTATCCGACAGCCGCTACGCCGCTTCTCCGAGGAGAAGCGAAGAACCATCAGTGAGGAGATCGCCCGGCTGCTCGCAGCCGGCTTCATCATGGAAGTTTTCCTCCCCGAGTGGCTGGCCAATCCAGTCCTCGTCCTGAAGAAGAATGGCACCTGGCGCATGTGCATCGACTACACCAGCCTGAACAAGGCATGCCCCAAAGATCCGTTCACTCTGCCCCGGATCGACCAAGTCATCGACTCCACAGCCGGCTGCGAGCTCCTGTCCTTTCTGGACACCTACTTTGGCTACCACCAGATCAAGCTGGACCCGGCCGACGCCCTCAAGACGTCCTTCATCACGCCCTTTGGGGCGTATTGCTACATCACCATGTTGTTCGGCTTGAAGAATGCCGGCGCCACCTTCCAGCGCTGCATGCAGAAATGCCTGCTGCCCCAACTCGACAGAAATGTGCACGTCTACATCGACGACATCGTAGTGAAGACCAAGCAGCACCTCACACTCCTAGCCTTCCTCAAGGAGACCTTCGCCAACCTGCGCCGGTTCCAGATCAAGCTCAACCAGGAGAAATGCTTCTTCGGCGTGCCGGCTGGCCAGCTCGTTGGTTTCCTCGTCTCGGAGCGCGGTATCGAGGCCAACCCGGAGAAGATCAAGGCGATCGAGCGCATGCACAAGCCGACCCGGCTGCACGACGTCCAGAAGTTCACCGGCTGCTTGGCCTCTCTCAGCCGGTTCGTCAGCCGGCTGGGGGAGAGGGCCCTGCCCCTGTATCAGCTAATGAAGAAGACGACGGCGTTCGAGTGGAGCGACCAGGCGGACGAAGCTTTCCGCGACCTCAAGCGCATGCTGTCCACTGCACCAGTCCTGGCCGCGCCGGCTGAAAAAGAGCCACTGTTGCTGTACGTCGCCGCCACCTCCCGCGCGGTCAGCACGGTGCTGGTGGTCGAGCGCCCTGAGGAGGGCAAGGTGCAGCCGGTCCAGCGTCCAGTGTACTTTCTGAGCGAGGTGCTCTCCGCCTCCAAGCAGAACTACCCCCACTACCAGAAGATGTGCTACGGCGTGTACCTCGCCGCCAAGAAGCTGAGGCAGTACTTCCAGGAGCATACCATTACCATGGTGAGCACGGACCCCGTCGGCGAGATCATGGGCTACCGGGATGCCTCTTGCCGGGTGGCCAAGTGGGCCATCGAGCTAGCCGGCCACACAATCCTCTACGAGCCCCGCACCACCATCAAGTCCCAGGCGCTGGCCAACTTCCTCGTCGACTGGACCGAGACCCAGTACCTGCCGCCGGCTCCCGAGTCGACTCACTAGAGCATGCACTTCGACGGCTCCAATATGCGCAACGGTTTGGGAGCCGGCATCGTGTTGTCCTCCCCCAAGAATGACCGACTGCGGTACGTGCTCCAGATCCATTTCGCCGTCTCCAACAACGTTGCCGAGTACGAAGCTCTTGTGCATGGTCTCCGGCTGGCCAGGGAGATCGGCATCCGGCGCATCGTCTGCTACGGCGACTCGGACCTGGTGGTGTAGCAAGTGTCCGGCGACTGGGACGCCAAAGACGCCAACATGGCCAGCTACCGCTTCCTGGTGCAGCAACTCTCCAGCAACTTCGACGGTTGCGAGTTCCTCCACGTCCCACGCACGGACAACGAAGCGGCTGACGCACTGGCCAAAGTGGGCTCCACCCGGCAGGCCATCCCATCCGGCGTCTCCCTCAAGCACCTACGGAAGCCATCCATCAAGCCGTCTGCCGAGTCGGAATCCATCTTCGTCCCGGACGACCCCGACGCACCCCCGCCCGACCCTGGAGTTCCCGGCCCAAGCTCGGGGACTGCCGGCTCCGGCTCGGGGATTGCCATCTCGGCTCGGGGACTGCCGGCTCCGGCTCGGGGACTGCCAGCTCCGGCTCGGGGGCTCCGGTCCCGGACCCAATCCCGGTGGCCGTCTTCATAGTGGTGACGACTCCGTCCTGGGCCCGGCCGATCCTCGCCTTCTTGGAAGACGGCGACCTTCCCAGCGACGAAACCGAAGCCCGACAAGTGCAGCGGCGAGCGTCCGCCTACAGCATGATCAACCACGAACTCGTCAAGCACAGCACGACAGGCGTGTTCCAGCGCTGTGTCGAGCAGGACAAAGGGATCGAGATCCTCCTCGATATCCACCAGGGCGAGTGCGGGCACCACGCCGCCTTGAGGTCCCTGGTGGCCAAGGCTTTCCGCCATGGCTTCTACTGGCCCACGGCCCTGCAAGACGCCGAGCAGCTGGTCCTCAAGTGCGAGGGCTGCCAACGCTTCAGCAAGCGCAACCACCAGCCGGCTTCAGCCCTCCAAACCATCCCGATCACGTGGCCCTTTGCCGTCTGGGGGCTCGACATGGTGGGGCCCTTCAAGACCGCCCGAGGCGGCATGACGCATTTGCTGGTTGCCGTCGACAAGTTCACCAAGTGGATCGAGGCTAGGCCGAACAAGAAGCTCGACGGGCCCACGGCCGTCCGGTTCATCAAAGATATCACGGTTCGCTACGGCGTGCCGCACAGCATCATCACGGACAACGGCACCAACTTCGCCAAGGGCGCGCTGGCCCAATACTGCTCCGCATCCGGCATCCGGCTCGACTTGGCCTCCGTCACGCATCCCCAGTCGAACGGCCAGGTCGAGCGGGCAAATGGCCTCATCCTAGCCGGCGTCAAGCCCCGACTCATCGAGCTGCTCGTGCGCTCACCCGGCAGCTGGCTCGATGAGCTGCCGGCCGTCCTCTGGAGTCTCCGGACGACACCCAACCGCTCAACCGGGTTCACCCCGTTCTTCCTCATCTACGGAGCCGAAGCAATCATTCCAACCGACGTCGAGTTCGACTCGCCCTGGGTGACCATGTACACAGAAGCCGAGGCAAGGGAGGCGCGCGAAGACGGCGTCGACCTGCTCGTGGAGGCGCGCCTCCTGGCCCTCAGCCGGTCCGCCATCTACCAACAAGGGCTGCGCCACTACCACACCAAGAAAATCAAGCCCCTCGCGTTCCACGAAGGCGACCTCCTACTCCGGCTCGTCCAGCGGACAGCCGGCCAACACAAGCTGGCCTCCCCCTGGGAGGGCCCCTTCATCATCAGCAAGGCTCTCTACGACCGAAACGCGTACTACGTCATCGACGCGCAGAAGCCAAACTAGCGCAAGAGAGACGCAACCGGCGAGGAGTCCACCCGGCCCTGGAACGCGGAGCTCCTCCGTCTATTTTACAGTTGAACGCATGCACGCATGTATCGCCACCTTTTGAGTTTAATGAAAGTAGCAGGTCCCCCCATTTTCGATTCTCCCACCGAGTCGGCCCAGCCGGCTCGGGGGCTCGGGGGCTAGCCGGCCAGACCGCGCCCCGCCATTTTCCCTTAGTCCATCTCGAAACGTACGAGCCGCCAAAGCCGACTCCCGGCTGTCCGGCCGGCAAGAGCCAAAGGCCGGAAGCATCGTTACGCAAGAACGGCTAAGGGAGACAGCCCGGCACGGCCAACCCGGCCCAACCCGCCTCACTTCTTTACCGCACGACCGGCTGCGCGCCAGCCGGCTTCGCCGCCCGCCGCCAGCCGGCCCAGTGGGTGTTTCGCTCGCGCTCAACGTCCGAAAAAGCCTAAGTATTGTGCGTTCCTTCTCAAGGCCGAACCCCCGTCCTAGCCACAGTCCGCCACCCGGCTGTCCAGCTAGCGGGAAGGAAGCCCAAAGAAAGGACAAACAAGAAAAGGCCCAAGGCCGAATAGCAAAAAGCGAAATTGCATCCAAAATTTATAAACAACAAAGGCCCGCGGCCGCAAGTTCATTACATGGAACTACAACCCCAGTGGGTGGACCTGCTACCTAACTAAGTTCGAGTACAGGAAAGATAAAAAGGAAAAGAAGCCTAAGCAGCGCCCGCGTCGGCTCTGGTCGGTGCCGGCTCGGTTGAGGTGGAGGCGGCTACCGGGTCGGGTCCGGGGCTCTTCGGCCTCTCGGTCGTGGCGGCGTCGTCCTGGCCGGCCACGTCGTCGGCATAGGCCCACGTCTCAGCCGAGCTGCCGTCCGGATCGTCGAGCAGCAGGCTGAACTCGTCGGCGGGGAGCTCCTCGCCGTCCTCCGTCTGCTCCAGGACGAACTCATTGTACGGGGCGAATGACGCCAGATAACTGGCCCGCCCGGCGATTCGCCGCGTCCGCGCCGCCAAGTCGTCCACCGCGCCGGCCCGCTGCGCCGTCACGCGGTCCAGGTCCACGCCCGAGTACCAGGACACGCCGAAGCGCAGCGCCGTCTCCGCTCCGGCGCGGGCCGCGGAGGCCCTCCACGTGCCGAGTCGCTCCACCCCGGCCTCCAGCCATCGCGCCAGCCAGGTGACGCTGTTCGGCACCACCGCACTCGGCCAGAGGCTACTCGCCATGCCCACCCCGGCCACGAATAGGCGGTGCATGTGTCCCTCCACGGCTCGAAGACGGGCCTCGCAGGCAAGGACGATCTCCGAGAGGCTCCAGGCGGCGTAAACGTCGATCTCGGCCCCTGTCGCGCGCAGGTCCGCCCGGTGGGCATACACAGCCGCATCGGCCGCCTCCCTTTGTCTCCGGGAAGACTCCTGGCAAAGGAGGGAAACAAATCAGTCAAAGAAAGCAACTTGCCGGCTACGCCAGCCGGACCAAAGAAAAGATAGCGCTTACGGGCGAAGGTCTCGTCGAGGTGCTGCGCCTCGCCCAGCATCCCGTTCTCCCGTAAGGTCGACGCGCGAGCCTGGGCCTCGAGATCCTTCTCGAGCTGGGCGATCCTCCTGCGGGCGTCCGCCAGCTCCTCGGCCGCCTTGCAGCGCTCCTCCGCCATCCGGCCCAGTTCCGCCTGGTGGGCGTCCTCCGTCTTGGCCTTCTCGGCCACCAGCCGGTCCACCTCGGACTGGAGCCGGTCGCGGTCCCCGACGGCACGATCGCGCTGCTCGCCGGCTTCGGCTAGCCGGCCTCGGAGGCCTGGCACCTTGGCCGCGTCGGCTGCGCAACAGGGCTCCCGGTCAGATGCCGGAAGCAAAGATTAGAAGAAAAGGACAAAGCTCTAAGATTCGACCCGGCTCCTCCGCAGTCCGGCCTGAATCTCGGGGGCTACACCCAGTGGGTGCGCTGGCGCGCCCCCACTGAAGTCATGCAAGACATACCTCGGGCCTACCGTAGCTCCTCCTCCTTGACGGCCAGCTGGGCCTTGGCCTCGCGGAACCGCTCCAGGAGCCGGTTGTACGCGCTGGCCCGCAGGTTGTACAGATGCTGCGCGTAGACAAAAGATCAGAAGAATACAAAAGACAAGCTATAAGATTCGACCCGGCTGCTCCGCAGCCTGGCCCGAACCTCGGGGGCTACACCCAGTGGGTGCGCTGGCGCGACCCCACTGATTCAACAACCAAGGAAAGCGGAGAAGAAAGAACTCACCGCAATCGCCTGCTCGAGCCCCCGCGCTTCCTCCTGCTCTTCCCGGACGAAGGCCTGCAGGCGCTCGCTCCGACCACGAAGCTGCGAGCGCAAGGCATTCGCCGCGTCGTCCTCCCGGGTTCGCGGCCCGACCACAACCTCGCCGGAGCTCGCCCACGGCTGCTGGATCGCGGTCACGGCGCCGGATCCGCTTCCACCCGGCCGGGCGGAGTTCGTGGCGGCTTGGGGCCGGCGTCGGCTGCGCTTGGCCGGACAGCGCGGAGTCCGCCTCGCGCCCCCTTCCGTCGCCTTCGCCTCCTCCTGCTGGTTCGGCCCGGGGCGGCGTGTCCACGACGATGTTCTCATAGATATCCGACTCGCCGCCAGCCGGCTCCGTCCGCCCTACCGGCTCGACCGCCCCCTCCGGCTGTGGCTCGATGATCGTGGCGGCCAGTGTCAGGCCCTCCTCCATCTCCGGCCAGGCCGGGTCCTCGGCGGTCCTGGTCCGCTTCGCAGAGGTCCTCTCCCACGCCCGGGCCGAGGCCTCTGCCACCTCCTTCTCCGCCTCCGCCCGATCCCGCCAGGCGGCATGCGCCGCCGCGTCAGGGTCCTGGCCGAACTGGCGGGCCGCGAGGTCCTCCTCTGCGGTCCGGTCCGGCTCGCGGTCGATGGCGCTGCTCCGGCTCTTCCGCCAGACGGCCTCGCCCGCCGCGGCCTCTGCTGCCGCCATCGCCAGGTCGACGGCGGACCTGTGCACCGCAAGTTCATCACCACAAAGACATGGACAAGAAACAAGCAAGATATTAGAAAAAGACAAGGGACACTTACCCAATAGCCTTCGGGACCTCCCGCCTCGGGCCCTTGGACGGGGCGAGCCGGCGTTTCTTCTTGACGACAGCCCTCTCACGCGCCGGCCCCGCCGCCGCCGGGCGCTTCGCAGCCAGCCTCGTCTCCACCGCCTCCTTCCCTTGCGGCCGGCTATAGGACGCCGCCGCGTGGGCCGGCCCGGCGCCGGCCATTTTCCGCAGCCGTCTTGGTGGGTCGACGCTGGCGTCCACCCCAGCCGAGGGCGCTGCACCGTGGGCCCCGGTCAGGCCCTCTTCGTCATCGTCCGGCCAGTCGCGCAGGAGTTCTGAGGGCTGAGACTTACCTGCATTCCGCAACCCGCCGGCCGCGGCGTCGGCCAGGCACGCTTCGACCGCCCCCTCCTCCGCCTCGGCGCCGGCCTCCTCCACGTCCGAGTTGGGCAGGTCGGCCAGCAGGATCTGGGGATTCGGCCCGTCGTGATCCCGCTGGCTGGCGAATAGCTGCGGCCCTCCCGCAGCGTCAGGACACAAGAATAACGTCGAAGTGGAAAAAAATAAAGACCAGGGACTCACCGCCGGTGCCGGGTTCCCCCGGTGATAGGGCTCTTTCCCGAAGCTCCACCCCTCCTCCTTCAACCCGGCCTTGGAGATGTAGCTCACCCATTGGGCGATTCCAGCCGGCGTCAGCTCCTTGGTTGACATCCGAGTCGGGTCGCTCCGGCCGGTCATGTCACAGATCCGGTGCGCCCGGCGCTGCAGCGGCTTCACCCGGCGGGCGATGAAGGCCGCGATGAGGTCAGCCGACTTCAGCCCCTCGCGAGCCGTCATCTCCCCGACCCGGCGGCAGATGCTCAGGAGCTCCTACGGCGGCTTCTTGGGGCAGTAACTCCAATTCGGCTTCTCGAGCGGCGGCGCGTCGATGAACGGCGGAAGATTGACGACGTCCACTGCCGGGTCGGCGTTCCGGACGTAGAAGAAAGTCGTCTGCCACTTCTTGGCTGAGTCCGCAAGGGGCAGCTTGGGAAACGGCCCGTTCTGCCGGCCGGTGACCACCGCTGCGCCGCAGTCGGACATGACGCCGGCTGACGCTCCCTGCTGCTTGAGGAAGAACATTTTGGCCCACAACTCCACGTTCGGCAGCATGCCGAGGTAGCCCTCGCAGAGCGCGGCGAAGCCGATGACTTGCAGCACGGCATTGGCGCCGAGGTGATGCGGCTGCAACCCGAAGAAGTCGAGGAAGCTGCGGAAGAACAGGCTCGCAGGGAGGCCGAGCCCGCGCTCGAAGTGTGAGAAGAAGACGATGTACTCGCCCTCCCGTGGCTGCGGCACCCTCTCCGAGCCGGGCGCGCGCGCGAGCAGCACCTCCGCCGGCGGCAGCCGCTTCGTGCGGCGGAGGTAGCGGATGTCCTCCTCAGTCGTAATCGAGCCCTCCCAAGAGCCTTTCGGCAGCGCCATTGGAGGGCTCTACGGGCGTGAAGACGCGGCGGTGAAGAGAGGAGAAGGGAGGTGAGCCGCAAGCCTTTGGTGGCGGCGCGCGACGGCTGACGAAAGAGCACTCGGCGGCAGCTCCTTGCTCGAGCATGGCGGAGAGGAAGCAGAAGAGGAGCAAGGGGCGGGGGTGCGAGCGCGAGCGTCTCCGTTGCACTCCCCCCTCCTTCTCATTTATAACCACGAGAAAACGTGGGGGAGTGGGATCGTTTGCGCCCACGATCCCCACTCCCCCTCTCTGTGCGCGCACGTTCCCCATACGCATTTACTGCACGGGGAAGCGCAACCGCCAAGGGTCGCCGTCGTAAATCCCTCGCGCGCGGGCCGAGGGCACGTCGTGGCGGGACCGGTCCGCAGTCGCGTCCCGTCGCGCGCGTGGGCTGGCAGGCCTCGCCCGCCGCGAAGCGGCACGTGGCGGTCCGTCAAGCTGGGGCAGGCGTGAATCGTCGTGCAAAGCAAGACTCGTCCGGCGGACGTTTCTGTTTACCGCCCCGGCCGGGGTGCCGCGACCCGGCTTCCGAAAGCCGGCCCCCAGCGGGTGTTCCCGGCGTCTGCTGCCGCGTTGCCGGCGTGCGAACGGGCGGAGCCGCTCGGCCAGACTCCCGCACTTCACCAACAAATTGACTCCTCAGAGGGGTAAGCCGCGAAGGCCCCCCTGCCTGAAGCCGGCGAGCCTTCACAGCTTCGGGGACTACTGTCAGGGGGATGATCCCCGGGTAGGCAACAGAGCTCGAACCCCTTCTTAAAAAATTATCGGAGCAAGCCGAGCCCCTCAATCCGGCTAGCCCGCTCGCCGGCTCCCCAGCGCGAGCCGGCTCGGCGGGGCGACCCGGCCCAGCCGGCTGGGGAATGTCAGCTGGCTGCGAGAGGGCAAACCCCCACGACGAGGCAAGCATGGCTACAGCGCTACCTCCTTTACACCGGCCCTGGCGGGCGTGGCTACAGCGCCCCCTCCTTTATGCCGGCCCCGGCGGGCGGCGCAGTCCTGTAGCCTGGCGGCGCCAGCTACCCTATGACGCAAGACAAGACGCGCCACAGTGGCCCGCTCCCGGCGGACATGGCGCACCCGGCGGACCCGGCGCACCCGGCGGTCCCCACTGCCGGGTTCCAGACGATGACACCCGGGCCCCGCTCCCGTGCATCTTTACCCATGTAACCCTGGGGGTCGGCCTATAAGACCCCCCGGGAGGCCTCCATGCAGAGGGGTTGATCTCGGTTGATAGTTCACACACACACCCACACACTCACAGGGGAGATAGAATGGAGGTCTAGCTCTTTCCTCCTCCTTTGCTCAAACAGCTCCAGGAGCAACCTTGTAGTCCTCGTGCATCCATACTCTATTCGGCAGGACTAGGGGTGTTACCTCTCCAGAGGGCCCCGAACCTGGGTACGCCTCGTGTCTCACACCCGCGCGTGCTAACCTTACCTCCGGAACCCACCGGCGTCCTCACGTAGCCCCACCTCTTTAGCCATCTTATGGCATCTGCCGTGAGAATACCACGACAGAAACCTTGCCGGGGCTCCTCCTCCACATGACACCTGACAACGCATTTATTGCGTTTGTCCTAAACCAGCAGAGTTAGGTATGATAGCACTGTTGGCTATCTAATCAACATGTAATGACTGTTTTGCCACTATGTTTACCCCTTGATCTATAAAAGGAGGGCCAGGGAACCTTTACGAGGGTCGACACTTTGCTCATTCTGCATGCGTAGCTGCTCTTCCTGCACCTTGCCGGCAAGAAGCACTCTTGGTACTTGGGCTCAAACACATCCAATACATAAAGCAGGAGTAGGGTTTTACACCTCACAGTGGCCCGAACCTGGGTAAATCCTTTGCGTTGATTGCTGATTCTGCTCTTTGTGCTTGTGCCTTCCCCTAGTCGAACCGCAAAGGGGCTAGATGGCCCCATAGATGGTCTTACGCATGAAATGCATTGAAGTAGACAAAGCTAAACTTGATGCAATTGAGAAAATGCCATGTCCTAAAGATATTAAAGGTATAAGAAGTTTCCTTGGCCATGCTGGTTTCTATAGAAGGTTTATTAAGGACTTCTCTAAAATTTCTAGGCCTCTCACTAATCTCTTGCAAAAGAATGTTCCATTTGTTTTTTGATGATGATTGCGTAGAAGCCTTTGAAATACTTAAGAAAGCTTTAATAACTGCACCTACTATTCGACCACCTGATTGGAAGCTACCCTTTGAAATTATGTGTGATGCTAGTGATTATGCTATTGGTGCTATTCTAGGTCAAAGAGTTGATAAGAAATTAAATGTTATTCATTATGCTAGTAGGACCTTGGACTCAACTCAAAGAAATTATGCTACTACTGAAAAGGAATTTCGAGCAGTTGTGTTTGCTTGTGATAAGTTTAGACCTTATATTGTTGACTCTAAAGTTACTATTCACACCGATCATGCTGCTAATAAATATCTCATAGATAAGAAAGATACTAAACTCAGACTGATTAGGTGGGTTCTTTTACTACAAGAGTTTGATTTGCATATTGTTGATAGAAAGGGAGCTGAAAATCCTGTGGTAGATAATTTTTCTAGGATGGAAAATATTCTTGATGACCCCATACCTGTAAACGATAGTTTTCCTAATGAGGAATTAGCTGTTATAAATGCTTCCACTTCTCGAGATAATCCTTGGGATGAAGATTATGCTAATTTCATTGTTGCTATATACCACCTAATTACACATATCAACAAAAGAAAAAGTTCTTCTTTGATTTAAGACATTACTTTTGGGATGACCCACATCTATATAAAGAAGGAGTAGATGTAGTTAATAGACGTTGTGTACGTGAGTATGAGCAGGAACAGATCATAAAGAAGTGTCACTCCGATGCATACGGGGGACATCATGCTGGAGATAGAACTGCACATAAGGTATTGCAATCTGGTTTTTATTGGCCTACTCTCTTCAAGGATGCACGTAAGTTTGTACTCTCTTGTGTTGAATGTCAAAGAATTGGTAATATTGGTAGACGTCAAGAAATGCCTATGAATTATTCACTTGTTATTGAACCATTTGATGCCCGGGGTTTTGATTATATGGGACGTTTTCCTTCCTCTAATGGTTATACTCATATTTTAGTTGCTGTTGATTACATCACTAAGTGAGTGGAAGCTATTCCAACTAGTAGTGCTGATCATAACACTTCTATTAAAATGCTTAAAGAAGTTATTTTTCGAGGTTTGGAGTCCCTACATATTTAATGACAGATGGTGGTTCACATTTTATTCATGGTGCTTTCCGTAAAACTTTAGCCAAGTATGATGTAAACCATCGAATAGCATCACCTCATGTCGGTGTATAAAACATGGGTATTTTATACCTTGACTTATGCATAGACAGTGTGTAACATCCCCATGTAATAGCTACAGTAATCACCTTTTGATAATGCCAAGTCAGCATGTTAAACAGTGCATGATCATCATTGCATCATATCTCATTTCAAATTCCAATTCAAAATGAAATTCAAAATTAAAGTGAGAATAAAAGTTGTTCCAAATTGAAAAATAAAATGTTCATTAAATAGCAAATAATTCATAACTAATTATGTTAAGGAAAACAACATCACTAAAATTCATTAGGGGACTCTATCATCCTAAAACAGTATTAAAACAACAACTTACAATACCTTTTTATTTAATTAAAATTCAAATGAAAACATATGGACTCCAAACCTTTTTCTAGCAGTGCCAAATATTGCATACTATTTATTGGGCTAAGTCACCTATTTTGCAAAACTCAAGTGCTAGCTAAACTATTTATGAAACAGAAGTAAAATAGGAAAATAGAGAAAGAAAAGAAAGAAAGGAAAAGGCCCACGCTACTAGGCTTAAGTCGCCGCGCCAGCCCAGCCCACCCCACACGGTCGCCTTCCTCCTCGCACTGCTCATCGCCCGCGCCCGACTGCACGCACCCGACCCCGACGCCGGTCGTCGCCGTTCCCGCCGCGCCTCGTCGCTCCCGCATCGCTACAGAGGGCGAGGAGGATAAGAAGCCCCCCTGGAAACCCTAGCCAGCCCCTGAGATCTTTTCCCCCACGCTCGCTCTCTCTCTCTAGCTCGCCCGAGAGCTCTCTCGTCGCCACCGTCGATCCCGCCACCACCGTGCCTCGATCGCCGCCCCGCCGTGTCCTACATCACCGCCGTCCTCGACTACGCCGTCTGAGACCGCTCGTTGGAGCTCAACGCCGCTACATCGTCCTCCCCGAGTTCGTCTTCCTCCTACGTCCGTCGCCGCCTCGCCGTCGAATACGTCGCCGTCGATCTCCCCCGAGCCCACTTGTGCACACCTACGGGATCCTGGTCAGCAGCCGCACCTTTCCCCTCTCTCTCCCGCGCGATTCCCTCCCCGTAGCCACCCATGTCGTCGCCGTCTGAAGCCAGCGCCGCCGTGCAACTCGCCGCCGACGCGGTAGCTACTGTCGTGCTCGCCCGAGCACGGAAGCGTGCTCAGTGCACCGCGCTGCGTCCGCCCATGCCCCTAGAACTTCCCCTCAGGCCCCGTAGCTCCATTTCCGCTCGCGCCCGATTCCGGCTGCCCGCCGATGAGCTCGCCGTCGTCGCTACGGAGCTCCTCCGGTCACGAAACCACCGCCAAACGATGCGGCTCGGTCCGCTCGTTCGAAAGAGCCCAGCCGCAGCCTTTCCTGTGCCCCGTAGCGTTTTTCCGGCGAACTCCGGCGACGCGCCGCCGTGGATTTGGTCGCCGGCGCTGTTCCGGCGACGTCTCTGTTGCATTATTGCCGTGTATAACTTTAATAAAATAAATCCAAATAAATTCCTAAAATAACTAATGCAACTAGATAGGCATTATATCGCCTCTGCATAACATTTAGGCATGTCATGCATCTCTGTTGCATTATTGCCGTGTATTTATTGTTTCTACCCCCACCTTCTCTCTCGATAGCCCCCGAGACTGCCGACGACACTGTAGTGTACGACGACGTCGCCGACGACCAGACCCCTTCAGCTGAGCTTCCAGGCAAGCAAAACCCCCTTGATCATCAGATATCACCCATTCCCTTCTCTCTTATGCTTGCATTAGAATTGCCTCTGTTGTTGCTCCGATAGCTCCTATTCTAATGCATAGCCTGATTTTGTCGTCTGCTATTGGTACACTACCTTCTGTCCCACAATGCTTAGTTAGCTATGCTACTGCTTCATCTATGGCCCTTCACCCTTGTCCGTATGCCATGCTTGTTACCGGTCCATGATCACTCTGGGTGATGTTCACGGAAAATGTTTACATTGCATTACTTAAACTGTTAAAGTCGGGCTGGCCCCAAGGGTGTCCGCGAGTGAACATCATTAAAGACGGGTCGGCTCCAAGAGCACCCGCACGTCATGTATTACCAAGTCGGAGCGACAGGAACCCTGTTCGTCTCTGCGAGTTACTAAACATGATTAACGGATTTGGGTATTTGATCTGAGTGGGTCGTTGGCCCTATACGCACTTCCACCACCTGGGATAATGGTTATGGGACCCTCTACGCCATAGTATCAGCCGAAAGCTCTTCAGACGTCACAGCTCAGAGCTGCGGGCTGGTTGGGGTCGGCTGGTTACGTCACTGGTGAATTCAGTGTCGGGCCTGGGCCCCGACTACCCTCGCAACGTGCAGGAGTGCGAAGGGCGATGGCCCAAGACCCCTTCGTGCTTAGGATTTAGAACGGCGTGCTGACCTCTCTGCTGAGCCTAGGTAGGACTGCGTCATGTCGATTACCCGAGGCCGGGTATTACCCAGCAAGTGTATCCGGCCAGATGTAATCGAGCGTGCTGGGTAATAGTAGTGCACCCCTGCAGGGAAGTTATCTATTCGAATAGCCGTGTCCACGGTAACAGGACACTCGGAGTTGTATCTTGATCTGCTACAACTACAAATGGATACTGTCACAATGCTAAACTACTACTACTGCTCTCGGGATCACTTTCTCGCAGGATAGTCGAGGAAGGATCTCAGGGCTTTACTAAACTATGATTGATATATATTATCTTGCTCTATTCTCTTCTGATGCTGCAAGATTGCTTCAAGATGCTAGTCTTCGATAGGCTAGGCCTCTCCCCCTTTATTCCAGCATTTCTACAGTACAGTCCAGAGATATAGCCCCACTCCTTTGATACAATGCATTTAGTATAGTTCTGATGTCAGTCTTGCGAGTACTTTGGATGAGTACTCACGGTTGCTTTGCTATTCTTTTCCCCCATACCCGATACTTGCGACCAGATTCCGGAGCCCAGGAGCCAGACAACACCACAGGAGACTACTACCAGGAGAGTCCCAGAGGCACGTACTACTGGGTTGAGCCAGCCCACCAGGAGTAGTTCGGAGGCTCCCAGGCAGGAGGCCTGCGCCTCTTCGATCAGTATCGTTGTTTGTGCTAGCCTTATTAAGGCAAACTTGACTAACTATGTCTGTACTCAGATATCATTTGTGTGTATGACTTATGTATTCAGGTCCTCGTGACCCCTGGCTTGTAATATGATGATTTATGTTTTATTTGAGTTTAGAGTTGTGTTGTGATATTCTTCCCGTGAGTCTCTGTTCTCGAGCGTGCACGTTTGCGTGTATGATTAGTGCACGGTCGAGCAGGGGCGTCACAAGTTGGTATCAGAGCCGACTGCCTGTTGGAAGCCCCTTCCAATTCCTTGGTCGAAGTTGAGTCTAGTCTTTGAAAACTATATTTTACTAACATGACTGTGTGGCTTACGGGCCCACGTCGCCACTGGGTGGTATTAGGATCTTTTATTCCTCTTCCTTACTCTGGGACTCTAAAATCTCTTCCTTTTGGGTTAAATGGTTTTACTAACTCTGACTTTAGGTTCTCGTGATCACGTCCACCCGGAGAGCTGGATTATCTGCACTTATTCCTTCCCATTGATCTGATTAGTCTGATAATCACATTTTCTTTTCCATTGGTCTGTTTAACCTTTCCTTCCAAGTTATAATATGTTTCTCACGTTGTAATTTGACAATCTCGAATTTCCTCTGTTTCAGATGGATCGTTTGTTCCCGCCGCGTCCCGCAAGACAGCTTGTATGTCTGACCATGGCTGCGGATGCGACTGGGTTTCCGGCCATTTTGGTCGAACTTCGGACCAGGCTGGGATATCGCTGGTATCCCGAGTACATAGTTTACGAGGATTACCGCGAGTTCAACTAGGAGCAGTACCTTGCTGAGGTTTGCATCTTTGAGCGGCAGGACAACTCCGTCACTGAGTTGCACACCTTTCATGGTGTTGGAGTGACTGTCGACATGGCAGTCCATGATGCTGCCTATACTGCTATTGCCCGCCTCCGTGGAGAGCATAGCAGTCGCTTGGAGCATACTGCCTTCAGATACATCCCGTATGCTCCTGTTGGGGATGAGACTGAATACTACACTGCTGTGTGTATGCCTTACGTGTCGCGTCGTTATGACCCGCAGGTTTTGGTACAGTACACTCAGGCTCTGGACCGCACTGCTCGAGCTCTTGCTGTCGAGTTGCACGCCACTCGTGCTCGTCTTTACGATGCTCTGACACAGTTGCTGCCAGCAGTCAGTGCACGGATGCACCCAGAGTACATTCTTTACCCGCGCAGGACGGAGATGCCACCAGGTCTTGATTGGCCTGCTATTGGAGGTTTAACCCCTCCGTGTGGTCCTCTTCTTCCAGTTCGGGACCAGGTTCTGCATCAGAGTGTCCACGGAGCACAGGATCCTCACCTCGAGGGTGCCCGGTGTCGTCACTTGCAGTTACCTAGGTTCAGTGGTTTTCTCCGACGCTGATGTAGCATATCGCTATGTCACATTGTTGTATCCCTCCACCGCGTGCCTGCGCGCTGCCTAGTATGTCTAGCTTTTAATTTGCAAACTTATGATGTCCACGTGTAACCGACTCTGTGTATGGATCTGTATGTCTTAATTGACTACTGCTATGTATCTATTGCACTACTTATTCATTGTCGTGTTACATCATGTTTGCCTCTAAATACTTGCAGTTGTTTTTACTAAACTACCCCCTATCAAATCTTTAGCAGGATGGTTAGACCAGGTGGTCGTGGTCGTGGCCGTGCTCCTGAACACCCACCACCGCCAGACTATATGGCAGCTATGATGCAGCAATTTGAAGTGAACCGTCAATTCATACAAGGTATCATGGCTCAGTTTCCACACCAGAACCAGAATGCTCAGAATCAGCCACCTGCCCCAATAACTCTGCAGGAGTTTGTGCGTCTCAACCCTACAATTTATCGCAACTCTGAACAGCCAGTGGACGCTGATGACTGGCTTCGTGACATTGCCTTTGAGATGGAATCTGCCAATGTCGCCCCTGACAACCTTGTCACTTTCGCATCCTACTTCTTGAAGGGTGCCGCTGCTCAATGGTGGTCCACCCACAGGCGTTCACTGCCTGAGGGGACAGTCATTACCTGGATTGAGTTTCAGACTGCCTTCCGTGCTCGATACATTCCTCAGGGAATCATGGTCCGGAAGAAGACAGAGTTTCGCAACCTCACTCAGGGCAATAGGACTGTTGAAGCTTATCAGCGTGAGTTCCTTAACCTGTCTTGCTATGCTGAAGAGCACATTCCAACTGATGCTCGTAGACAGGAGAAATTCCGTAGTGGACTCCACCCAGATCTCAAGCTTGCACTTGCTGCTCAAGACTTCACCGACTTTCCCACTCTCGTGAACAAGGCTATCCTGGTCGAGACTGCTCAGATGGAACATAGGGATTCAACCAAGCGCAATCGTGACATTGGCTCATCTTCGAGCTCAGGACAAAGGCGTAAGATGTGGATTCCCAAGAGCATGTATCGTCCAACTGCCCCTGCGCTGAGACCTTCTTATGCTACACCTCGTCTGCCTCCTCCACCATTGAGGCAACCAAGAGCTCAAGCTGCTCCACCACGTGCTGCTCCTCTTCGTCCTGAAGATGGTCTGTGCTTCATGTGTCGCAAACCAGGTCACCTTGCCAAGGATTGCTGCCAGAATCAGAATCAGCTGGCATTTCCTCGTAATGGCTATGGCAACAACCAGACCCGCAACTATAATACTGGGCCTGCTGCTTATGGACGTGGTCAGGCTTACCACATCGATATTGAAGAAGTTCAGGATCAACCTGACACTGTGATGGGTATCCTTCTCGTTAACTCAGTACCTGCTTCTGTTTTATTTGATTCAGGAGCATCGCATTCATTCATGTCAGGAACATTTGCATTCATGCATGGCATACAATATGAAGAGATGCATACTCCATTGGTCGTTAAAACCTCGGGAGGCCGTTGTCAAACCTCCATGATGGCACACAATATCCCTGTTGAAATCGAAGGATTGGAATTCCTTGTTTCACCCATCATTTTAAATTCTTCCAATATAGACCTCATTCTGGGAATGGATTGGTTGAAAGCTCACATTGCTTCGATCAATTGTGCCACCAAAGTCGTCCAACTCCTTCACCCCTCCGACGAGATAGTGAACTACACCGCCCGAATTACTCGGAATGCCGAAGCTCAAATATATGCTTTGAATGCTTTGAACGCTTCACCTCTTGAGGGAATTGAGAACGTTCCAGTCGTTCGCGATTTTTTGGACGTCTTTCCAGAAGAACTTCCAGGAATACCCCCTGTTATAGCCATTGAGTTCGTCATCGACTTGAAACCGGGCACCACTCCAATTGCTAAGCGCCCATACAAGATGCCGCCGCATGAACTCCTTGAGCTTAAGGAGGAAATCGACAAATCACTTAAAAAGGGTTTCATACGCCCTAGTTCTTCTACTTGGGGAGCACCTTCTCTCTTTGTTAAGAAGAAGGATGGAACAAACCGATTGGTCCAGGACTATCGGCCTATTAACCAAGCAACAATCCAGAACAAATATCCACTTCCTTGGATCAACGATCTTTATGATCAGCTTGCTGGATCCTCTGTGTTCTCTAAACTCGACTTAAGCTTGGGTTATCATCAGATCCGAGTTCGTGAGGAGGATATTCCGAAGACCGCTTTCGTTACTCGCTATGGATCATACGAGTACACGGTTATGTCCTTCGGATTAACTAATGCGCCAGCAACCTTCTCTCGATTGATGAACTATATCTTCATGGACTACCTCGACAAGTTCGTCGTGGTTTATTTGGATGATATCCTTATATTTTCCAAGAATGAAGAAGAGCACGCCGAACATCTTCGGCTTGTATTGGAGAGACTTCGAGAACATCAACTGTATGCCAAATTTTCCAAATGTGAATTCTGGTTATCTGAGGTGACCTATCTCGGTCACGTGATTTCTAAAGATGGCATTGCCGTTAACCCAGAGCGAGTTCAGGCTATTCTTGACTGGACTCCTCCGAAGAATGTCAAGAAAGTCAGAAGTTTCCTCGGTCTTGCTAGTTATTGCCGACGTTTCGTCGAGAACTTCTCCAAGATTGCTAAACCACTGACTGATCTGCTTCACAAAGGCGTTAAGTTTGAGTGGACAGAAAAATGCCAGGAAAGTTTTTAGACACTCAAAGACAAGCTGACATCTGCCCCAGTGCTAGCTCCCCCTGATTCCCGCAAGGACTTTGTGATATACTGCGACGCATCCCGTCAAGGATTAGGCTGTGTCCTAATGCAAGAGCGTAAGGTGATTGCTTATGGCTCTCGTCAGTTGCGTCCTCACGAAGATAAGTACCCAACGCATGATCTCAAGTTAGCAGCAGTTATCTATGCTTTGAAGCTGTGGCGACATTACCTTCTCGGTAATCGTTGCGAGATATACACGGACCACCAAAGTCTGAAATATCTGTATACTCAACCAGATTTGAACCTTCGCCAGCAAAGATGGCTCGAGACAATAGCTGACTATGACATGGATATTTCTTATACCCGTGGCAAGGCTAATGTAATGGCCGATGCCTTGAGTTGCAAGTCTTACTGCAGCAACCTCACGGTTCAGCAAGCACAACCCCTTCTCTATGAAGAACTATGCAAGTTGAACCTTCACATTGTCCCACAGGGTCATCTCAATACCCTGGTTGTTGAATCAGACCTCGATGACCTCATCAAGCATATACAGAAAGCTGACTCCGAGGTCGAAAAAATTAAGCGAGATATCAAAAGGGGAAAGCCCTTATTCTTCAGTATTGACACTGATGGCGCCTTGTTCTACAAGAAGCGCTTAGTGGTTCCTAGAAAGGACAATCTGGATCTGACCCCGGATGTCATGAAGGATGCTCATGATACACCTCTGTCAATTCACCCCGGTAGCACCAAGATGTACCAAGACATTCGTCAACGGTACTGGTGGCCTGATATGAAGCGAGACATTGCTCGCTATTTTGCTGAGTGTGACGTTTGCCGTCGCATCAAAGCAGAACATCAAAGGCCTGCTGGACTTCTGCAACCACTTGATATTCCTGAATGGAAATGGGACAAAGTCTAAATGGACTTCATTACTAGTGTTCCCAGATCGCAGAAAGGTCATGATGCTATCTTTGTCGTCATTGACCGGTTCTCAAAGGTTGCTCACTTTCTGCCAGTCAAGGAGACAATCACTGCTAGTGAGTTAGCAGACTTGTATGTTTCCAGAATCGTGTCACTTCACGGTATTCCGCTGGAGATCAGCTCAGATCGTGGCAGCCTCTTTACCTCAAGATTTTGGAACAGTTTCCAAGAAGCTATGGGAACTCATCTGTCCTTCAGCACCGCCTTTCACCCCCAGTCCCAGGGACAAGTTGAACGAGTTAATCAAGTGCTTGATGATATGCTTCAAGCCTGTGTCATCTCATTCGGTAAGAAATGGGAAGAATCTCTCCTGTATGTCAAGTTCTCTTACAAGTCCGCATTGTCCATGAGCATTTGAAAACTGCTAAGTCTCGTCAGAAGAGCAACTATGATCAAAAACACCAGGTAATGGTCTATCAACCTGGCGAACAAGCTTACCTTCGTGTCACTCCGATGAAGGGCACTCATCGATTTGGAATCAAGGGCAAGTTAGCTCCTCGCTACATTGGCTCGTTCCGTATTCTCGCAAGATGAGGAGAAGTGGCATATAAATTGGAATTGCCGCAGAACCTTTCTCAAGTTCACGACGTCTTCCATGTGTCGCAACTCCGACGCTGCTTCAAGGATCCTATCCGAGCAGTGGATCATGAAATGCTTGAATTGCGAGATGATCTTTCTTATCAAGAGTATCCGATCCGCATTCTTGATCAAGCTGAGCGACGAACCCGTCAGAAGGCAATCAAGTTCCTTAAAGTTCAGTGGTCGAATCATTCTGAGGATGAAGCCACTTGGGAACGCGAAGATCGTCTTCGTGAACCCACTCTCTTTCAGCCTACCTCTTAATTCTCGGGACGAGAATTTCTTTTAGAGGAGAATTGTAACATCCCCATGTAATAGCTACAGTAATCACCTTTTGATAATGCCAAGTCAGCATGTTAAACAATGCTTGATCATCATTGCATCATATCTCATTTCAAATTCCAATTCAAAATGAAATTCAAAATTAAAGTGAAAATAAAAGTTGTTCCAAATTGAAAACTAAAATGTTCATTAAATAACAAATAATTCATAACTAATTATGTTAAGGAAAACAACATCACTAAAATTCATTAGGGGACTCTATCATCCTAAAACAGTATTAAAACAACAACTTACAATACCTTTTTATTTAATTAAAATTCAAATGAAAACATATGGACTCCAAACCTTTTTCAAGCAGTGCCAAATATTGCATACTATTTATTGGGCTAAGTCACCTATTTTGCAAAACTCAAGTGGTAGCTAAACTATTTATGAAACAAAAGTAAAATAGGAAAATAGAGAAAGAAAAGAAAGAAAGGAAAAGGCCCACGCTACTGGGCTTAAGTCGCCGCGCCAGCCCAACCCACCCCGCACGGTCGCCTTCCTCCTCGCACTGCTCATCGCCCGCGCCCGACCGCACGCACCCGACCCCGACGCCGGTCGTCGCCGTTCCCGCCGTGCCTCGTCGCTCCCGCGTCGCTACAGAGGGCGAGGAGGATAAGAAGCCCCCCTGGAAACCCTAGCCAGCCCCTGAGATCTTTTCCCCCACGCTCGCTCTCTCTCTCTCCAGCTCGCCCGAGAGCTCTCGTCGCCGCCGTCGATCCCGCCACCAGCGTGCCCCGATGGCCGCTCCGCCATGTCCTACGTCACCGCCGTCCTCGACTACGCCATCTGAGACCGCTCGTTGGAGGTCAACGACGCTGCATCGTCCTCCCCGAGTTCGTCTTCCTCCTACGGCCGTCGCCGCCTCGCCGTCGAATACATCGCCGTCGATCTCCCCCGAGCCCACTTGTGCAAACCTACGGGATCCTGGTGAGCAGTCGCACCTTTCCCCTCTCTCTCCCGCACGATTCCCTCCCCATAGCCGCCCATGTCATCACCGTCCGAAGCCAGCGCCGCCGTGCAACTCGCCGCTGACGCGGTAGCTGCTGTCGTGCTCGCCCGAGCACGGAAGCGTGCTCAGTGCACCGCGCTGCGTCCGCCCGTGCCCCTAGAACTCCCCCTTGTGCCCCGTAGCTCCATTTCCGCTCACGCCCGATTCCGGCCGCCCGTCGATGAGCTCGCCGTCGTCGCTACGGAGCTCCTCCGGTCACGGAACCGCCGCCAAACGATGCGGCTCGGTCCGCTCGTTCGAAAGAGCCCAGCCGCAGCCTTTCCCGTGCCCCGTAGCGTTTTTCCGGCAAACTCCGGCGACGCGCCGCCGCGGATTTGGTCGCCGGCGCTGTTCCGGCGACGTCTCCGGCCGTCCGCCGACGTGGCACGACCTGGCCCATGCCCTGGGCCACTGACGTGTGGGCCTAGTGGGTCCGCTGACCCAGTCCACCCGCTGACGTGGTGGCCCCATGTTACTGACATGTGGGTCCCGCCTAATTAAACGATTTTTAAAAATAAATAATGCGTTAACTAAATTGTTAATTAAACTAATTAGTCTAAACAGCCACTAACAGGGCGGGCCCACCTGCTAATTAGTTTCTGTTAAGTTTAAATCAAACTCTAATTAGGCCATAGTGGATGACATGTGGGTCCCACTGGTCAGGTTGACCAGTCAACCGACTGGGTTGACTGCTGATATCATGCATGCGTCATGCTGACGTCAGCCTGCACTGTTTCGGATAATTCTAATTTAAATAATTAAAAAAATTCCAGAAAATGTTTAAAACTTTGAAAAATCATATAAAATAAACCGTAACTCGGATGAAAATAATTTATATATGACAAATGATCAGAAAAATGAGTAGAATCCGAATAACCTATCCACATGCCTGCCACACCCCTCTAACATACTGAACATAGAACATTTTGCATGTATCCGATAAATGAATAGTGCATAACTTTAATAAAATAAATCCAAATAAATTCCTAAAATAACTAATACAACTAGATAGGCATTATATCACCTCTGCATAACATTTAGGCATGTCATATATCCCTATTGCATTATTGCTATGTATTTATTGTTTCTTCCCCCTCCTCTCTCGATAGCCCCCGAGACTGCCGATGACACTGTAGTGTACGACGGCGTCGCCGACGACCAGACCCCTTCAGCTGAGCTTCCAGGCAAGCAAAACCACCTTGATCATCAGATATCTCCCATTCCCTTCTCTCTTATGCTTGCATTAGAATTTCCTCTGTTGTTGCTCCGATAGCTCCTATTCTAATGCATAGCCTGATTTTGTCGTCTGCTATTGATACTCTACCTGCTGTCCCACAATGCTTAGTTAGCTATGCTACTGCTTCATCTGTGGCCCTTCACCCTTGTCTGTATGCCATGCTTGTCATCGGGCCGTGATCACTCTGGGTGATGTTCACGGAAAATGTTTACATTGCATTACTTAAACTGTTAAAGTCGGGCTGGCCCCAAGGGTGTCGGCGAGTGAACATCATTAAAGACGGGTCGGCTCCGAGAGCACCCGCGCGTCATGTATTTCCAAGTCGGAGCGACAGGAACCCTGTTCGACTCTGCGAGTTACTAAACATGATTAACGGATTTGGGTATTTGATCTGAGTGGGTCGTTGGCCCTATACACACTACCACCACGTGGGATAATGGTTATGGGACCCTCTACGCTGTAGTATTAGCCGAAAGCTCTTCAAACGTCACAACACAGAGATGCAGGCTGGTTGGGGTGGGCTGGTTACGTCACTGGTGAATTCAGTGTCGTGCCTAGGCCCCGACTACCCTCGCAACGTGCAGGAGTGCGAAGGGCGATGGCCCAAGACGCCTTCGTGCTTAGGATTTAGACCGGCGTGCTGACCTCTCTGCTGAGCCTAAGTAGGACTGCGTCGTGTCGATTACCCGAGGCTGGGTATTACCCAGCAAGTGTATCCGGCCAGATGTAATCGAGCGTGCTGGGTAACAGTAGTGCACCCCTGCAGGGAAGTTATCTATTTGAATATGGTAACAGGACGCTCGGAGTTGTATCTTGATCCGCTACAACTACAAATGGATACTGTCACAATGCTAAACTACTACTACTGCTCTCGGGATCACTTTCTCGCAGGATAGTCGAGGAAGGATCTCAGGGCTTTACTAAACTATGATTGATATATATTATCTTGCTCTATTCTCTTCTGATGCTGCAAGATTGCTTCAAGATGCTAGTCTTCGATAGACTAGGCCTCTCCCCCTTTATTCTAGCATTTCTGCAGTACAGTCCAGAGATATAGCCCCACTCCTTTGATACAATGCATTTAGTATAGTTCTGATGTCAGTCTTGCGAGTACTTTGGATGAGTACTCACGGTTGCTTTGCTATTCTTTTCCCCCATACCCGATACTTGCGACCAGATGGCGGAGCCCAGGAGCCAGACGCCACCATAGGAGACTACTACCAGGAGAGTCCCGGAGGCACGTACTACTGGGTTGAGCCAGCCGATCAGGAGTAGTTCGGAGGCTCCCAGGCAGGAGGCCTGCGCCTCTTCGATCAGTATCGTTGTTTGTGCTAGCCTTATTAAGGCAAACTTGACTAACTATGTCTGTACTCCGATATCATTTGTGTGTATGACTTATGTATTCGGGGCCTCGTGACCCCTGGCTTGTAATAAGACGATTTATGTTTTATTTGAGTTTTAGAGTTGTGTTGTGATATTCTTCCCGTGAGTCTCTGTTCTTGAGCGTGCACGTTTGCGTGTATGATTAGTGCACAATCGAGCAGGGGCGTCACACAGTGGTAGCGTCCCTGATGGCCAGGGCTTGCCGGAAGACTACTAAGATCAAGACTGAAGAGTTGGTTGCAAAACCATAAAGAAGAAATCAAGACAAAGCATCAAGAAGCACTTAGCTAGTGCTGAAAACGGAGACATCACTTGCCGGCAAGGCATGTGTAACACTTTGATTTTTGGCCCTTTCTTTTTCTTTTGGGTTTCTTCGAATCTTATTTGGAATTTCTTTTTCCGTGGCTATGTGGTCTTGAAACTTGGGGAGATCATCTCTTCTTCCTCTCTCTAGTGGCTTGTCACTCTCAAATATATCCCAAGGCCATGTCATTTCCATCTTAGCCCAACTCCAATATTTATTTCTTGGGAATATTCTTTTTCTATTAAATGAATAACCCTGTTAACTCTAGGTTTTGAAGCAACCTATATTTCTGCATTCCACAAAATTCCCACAAAATTCTCATAAATTCTTTGGATCATATCTTCCACAAATATGTCAAAACCCATCCTTGCCTAGTTCAAAAATAATTCAGGAATATTCATTTTCCATTCTGTCCAGAATGGCACTTTGTGAAGGAAGTGCTATTTATCTTTTCTTGATTGCCCTCAAAATTTTTGGGCACTCTTTAATATCCAAATCATTGCCACATGCCAAAATTCAACTTCATTTGCCTAGTAAATCTTCCTCAGAAAATTTCCAAAGTTTCTGACCAGAGAGAAGCTTTGTGAAGGAAGTACTAGCTAGGATTATCCAAATGAGTTAAAATTTTGGGAGATCATCCATATGATCAAATCATCAGTCTCCACGAAAATTCATCTCCATCCAGCAAATCATGTGAGCACACCTTCACATCTTGGTTTCTGGTCACAATTTCAGTTTGTGAAGCAACTATATTTTATATTGCTTCAAAAATTCTGAAATTAATCCAGGACCTAAATGACCCTATATCATTTGAGCATGACAAAATTAACATCATTTTGCCAAGCCATTTTCTCTGCAAAATTCCCCCAAGTTTCTGTCCAGTGTGGATCGTTGTGAAGGAAGTACCATTTATACTCATCCAAATGGGATGAAAATTTTATGGCATTTTCATATGCCCAAATGATCATGATCCACCAATTTTCAGCACAATCCAAGCATCCTTGTGAGTGCTACTTTCTGATCTAGCTTCTGGACCAGATTTGGCAGTTGTAAAGCAACTATGACAAATATTGGTCCAAATCCCTTCAAAATCCACAGGATGGTAGTCCTTCCTAGCCTAAACCTCAGTGACATCTTGGTTAGCTCTTATCCCCTATAACTTGATCACAGTTTCATGCCTAAGTTTGCAACAGCAACCTTCAGTCGATCCTTCCCATCATATCACAGTCACTTTGGTCGAACCATCACTTCCGTGGGGCTGTAGTTTGGAGGGACAACACGGTAGACACCTTTTTGCAGGCCATCGTGTCCTCTGCTCGCCATACCACGCGGTGACCACGCCATTGGCATGCGGTTGGCGCGCTCTGTGCGTCGGCTAGCTCCGAGCACTGCCCTCCCGTCCGCTCTCGCTCGTCTCACCGTGTCTACCGCGTCGCCCACAGTCCCCCGCGTCCGCTCGTGCCCGGGCCGCCTCCTCATTCGCCCTCCTCGCGCCACGGTGGCCGCGACAGCGTGAGCACAGTGGCCGGTGGCCGACCGGACACCGCACCGCCCGCGTATGCCATCCCACTACCCTTCTCCCGTCGCCGTCCAAGCTAGTCCGCGTGCGCACGCGTACGTGGACGCGTCAGTGCGTTTCCCCGAGCGCCCGTGGCGGCATCCGGCGAGAGCATCTCCGCCATGGCTATATAAGCCACTCCCGGCCGCGTCTCTCCGCACCAGCAACTCTCCCTCACTCTCATAGCCCTCCCCGACCTCTTCCCCGAGCTCGAAGAGCTCCCCTCGACCGCCATTGTCGCCATGGCCGCCTCGGTCCTCTGCTCAAATTAGAGCAAACCGGAGCTCCCCTCTCCCTTATTTCCTCGCCAGAGAGACCACCAGAGCAAGGCGAAGCTTTCTCCCTACTCCATTGGCGCCAGCTCGACCCGTGTCCGCGAGCCCCAACTCCGCCCGAGCCGCCGTCCGCCATTGCCGAGGGAACCCGAGCTCCCGCCTTCCCCGAGCTCCGTCTTCTCCATGGATGGATGCGCCGCATCGTCCTGAGCACCTCCATAACCGGAGTGCCACCGGAGACGGCTGGTAGATCCGGCAATCGCCGTTGGGGCGGCCGGCCTCGCCTCTTTCTTTGTTCACCGCGGGGAAGAAGAAGGAGGCAGGGAGGAGAGAGAGAGTCAACGCGGGCCCCGCCTATAAGTGACTCATGGACCGGGCCCAAGAGAGTAAGTGGAGACGTATTCGGCAAAATACGCTTTCCTATTCGGAAAACGTACTCTGGTGCCTATTCAGAGAAGAATACGCATTCACTGTTTGAAGACGTATTTTCAAAAATACGCCTTCTGTTTCAGCCTAGCCGCCGAAATGGTTATATAGCGGACGTTCGTCCGTTAGCAGCAGAAAAACTCAATTTTTATTTGTTTTTCTGTCTATCGAACGAACGGCCGTAACTTTTCACCCGCAACTCCGAATCAGGTGATTCCAAAGCCCACGATCTCAGTTCGTCGAGCCAGTTCCGATGGTACCATTTTCATGATGTTATCACACTCTGAAAATGACCATTTTGCCCCTGCCCTTATTCAGCCTCCTCCGAGAGGGAAACTTTTCCGGCGATTTTTCCGCGAGTGTCTCCGCACTTCTCCCCGGTGTATCCTCCACCCCCAAGCAAGCCACAACAGCCACTTGCATGACGGCATTGCAGTAGCCATGGTTTTCCACTTGAATATTTAATAATTGTTTGCTCATTTAATTATTTTGTGAATGCTTCGTATATGCTTGTGAATTCATGTCTATGCTTATGCCATGTTCATTTTCATCTAGTGAGTGACATGATTAATTGTTAATGATATTATTCTCATGTTTTATTCTTGTAATCATTCCCGATGCTATTGATAATAACATGCTCATATGAATAGTTATCAGTTGGTTATGAATTTACTGGTGATATTCATGATCATCTTTATGCCATGCTCATTTGCATCCCGTAGACTAAATGATTTATCATTATTGATACTATGTTGTTATATGGTTATGTTGCCCATCCATGGTTGCACTGATATCATGCTCATGTGCATTGTTATTTCATCATGCTATCTTATTGTGACTCAGCTCATCACCATTCAAGTTGAATCTGACATTAATCGAACTTGAACAAATCTGTTGGCTGAGTCATGGTGCCACCGAATCGAGCTAACCAGTGCAGCCACACTTGCCTTATGGGAGGCCCTAATGCGGTCTATTGTCATGCCTCTCGTCGGTGCCTCCTACGAGGGAAGGTTATGGGTGCGCGCTACCCAGATCAGGTAGGCTACCATAAGCCTTGAGGACCCGAGTTTTATGGTATACCAAGGTCCCCGTTTGGGACGATGTTGATGTTTGGCCACGACGGTGGCAGCCACAGAGGTGGCGGATGTCACATGTTGACATCAGGGTCACCCAGGACATAGCCCAAAGGGGAGTTTGTCGGAGTGGCCGGGAGAGTGTCATGAAATAGACTGGTTTTGTCGGAACGTCATTGGTCCACCCGAATGGGAGCACGAGGCGATGAGTTCCGTAGTGTGGGTACAGTGTACTAACCTCTGCAGAGTGTATAATCTATCGATAGCCGTGTCCTCGGTCATGGACACAGTTCATAGTAGGTCACACTATGGGTCAACAGAAATATTAACCTGAAAAATAAACAACCCCGGTTCCATGAGATAAGAAGTTGGTTGATCTTTATGTGGTCATGTGATGATCACGATGGTATAGTTGATACCGAGCTTGGTTGATCCTGAGGTGATCGTGTGATGATCACCATGGTAAGTTTGTGGTTACGAGATAACCTCCAAGCAGAGTTAGTTGGTCCATGAGACCTTAAACGTCGAGCCCCCCTGCATGCTAGTGCTAGTAACATCCTGTTCATATCATGAACTATACATGCCATGCTCATGTTGTTCCCATGCTCATGTCGCTGCCATGCTCATGTTTTTGTTATGCTCATGATGTTGCCATGCTCATGTTATTCTTGTAGTATCGTGTTCATCATTGATGGTTAACCTGTAAATGCCATGCTGTTGTATGTCTTGATTGCTTTGGTTGCTCTGAGCTTGCGAGTACATTCAAAGTATTCACCTGGCGTGTCATGCCAGATTGCAGGTGCTGCCATGATTGCTTGTTTGTCGAGGACCCTGAGGTTGCGCTCTAGGATACGTCCCTGCCAGAGTCCCTGCGGAGTGGAGTTCATCACCGTCATCGTTGTTCCGCTGTTAGAAGTTATTCCGCTTCGAGTTGTCTCGCTGCTAGCATAGAGCTATCTGAGCAGGCGAAGTGTCGCCGTGCTCCTGTAACCTTCGTGCCTTCAGAACCTTTGTACCCGTTATATTTGTAATAAAGAGCTGATTTGTTCTATGCCAAGCAGTGCCGTATTCCAGAAGACTTGATCTCTGGGCTGGAATACGGGGTGTTCCGGTCTCTCTGAGCCGGGGTGCCACAACGATTGGTATCAGAGCAGGTCTGGCTGTAGGACGCCCTAGTCAGCGCGAGCGTTAGAAACCGGTAGTTCAGAGTCTAGCTTGCTTGTTGCATTTGATTGCTGCATTTGTTTGCTGCATAGCATGCATATAGACTCACTATCTTATCACTAACGGTTGATCTTGTGAGTGTAGGTGGCATCGTTTTCGATCCACTACCTGCACTCTCCAGTTTTGCATACTTGCTCGTTGGTGTTTGGTGTCATCTCTGTCCCAGCGGAGTGTTGCCGAGGTACCTTGTAGTGTCTATCACTTGCAGGATGGATGCACAGGTACCACACCAATTTATTCTACTCAGTCACACCTATCGTTTCGGTGGTAGACATGTTTCTACATCGGATTTTGCCATCTAACCCGCTGCTTTGGCAACCCTTACTGGTCTTTGTTACCAAAAAAGGGCAATGCTACAGACCCTGCTTTCCACCGCTATCCCACTCATTCCCCGGACGAGTACGGTTCCCTTCCGTACGCTTGATGATGATGTGGTCGTGACATCCGTGTCACGCAACATGATCACTGAGTCCGTCCTCACCGCTAAGCCGGTACAGATGCAACCGGTGCTGAGCTAGCACTTGGTGTAGCTCTGTTTACACCAACCACTCCACACGATGATTCACTTTCGTGCACACCGCCACAACATATTAGATCGTAGTACTGGAGTTTCCACGAGAATTGTGTGCTTAAGTAGACATGCATAGTGAGGAGAATAGCTGTAAAATGTGATGTTGTTTGTATGTAATCTCAATGCTGTGTGTGCTTTTGTTTTAGTCGTTTCTTCTGGCTTCTTTCTTTGGGCCCTCGGTGTTACCTTATTTCCCCTTATGAAAGTTGCTCATCAACCGACACCGGACTCGAAGAATCAGTGAGGATTTCAAATATTTTGAAGCGCAGCTAACATTATGGAATTCTCAGCCGACTGCATTATATCGGAAATATCTGGTTTGAATACAAATGATATTCTGGAATAACTAACAGCATCAAGACTGACTCAGTGTGCAGCCATCACAATCGTAATAAACCAGCTGGAAGACAATTTGTGTGCAAGACAACAGTACATTCCCAGTCAAAAGAATACCAAGGATATATATATATGGCGTTCAGTCCGCATATCATCGAGAGAAGCTTCTGGAGTAAGCAACCTAGTCTTTCTCCGCATGCTACCAGGGAAGTTTACGACGCAAGATTCCGCAGTCTTCCTCAGTAAGATATGTGGATAACTTCCAGTGTAAGGTACTCAGTCTTCTTCAATAGGCCACCGTAGAAAGCTTCCGGCATAAGGCACCGAATCTTCTCCAGCAAGCAACCAGGAGGAGAAGCTTCTGAAGCACGGTACCCAGTTTTCTTCAGCAAGCTATCACGGCAAAAGCTTCGAGCATAAGATATCCAGTTTTCCTTAGCACAATACTCTCGATGGCTTCCAACACAAGCTATCCAGTACGGCACTACAAACAGTCATCGGTATTGGTACAAGATATTACACAGTGAGTGGCAGCATATGGCAGTGCATCCCCAGAATCAGATCCGCAACAGTTTTATCAGAAGCAAGAATCAGTCAGGACACAGGTCTGCCTCGAGAATAAAATGTTCAGTTACACATGCTTCCATATATATTGTGAACATGGTGCCAAGGTCATTCAAGTCACTCGTATGATGATACAAGCACGGTGAGAATCCAACAAATCCATGAGTATGTAAGAAAAAGACAGTACGTTATACACCTCAGTGTGATGCAATGTCTGACAAGCTGTGAAGTCAGACAATTTGGAACAACAATCTTGACAGTGGACATCAAGGCCAGCTTCCTCCCAACCGACATTAACCTCTGTCACTGACCACAGCAGTGAGCTTTATACAAGTAACGGTGAACCTGGTATATGATCATGATGAACCCTTGCTTACCTTTCCTGGTAACGGCACCACGCCTATGTCTGAGCTATTTTCGGCCGTCCGGGGTGGATGCCGCCTTTATATTTCTCTTTTCAACAACTGGCCCGTGTTCTGAGCTGTTTTTCGGCCGTCTCGGGCAGCTGTTGAGTTTCTTTTTGTAGTAGTGACCCTATGCTCTGAGCTGTTCTTCGACCATCTTAGGGAACTGCTACATTCTTCTTATCAACACTGCCTCATGTTCTAAGCTACTTTTCAGCCGTCGTGAGCCGTGGTTGAGTTATTTCAGTAATGTCCCAGATCTGAGTTGTAAAGACCGTTCTGGTGGCTACTGATTTATTTGCCGAGTTTATGCAAAGGTTCGGATGATCATTGCCCTACAGTTAGAGCTTGAGAGATGATAAACTTGCCAGTTAAATGTTGTTGCACCGCCTGAGGATAAGGATAAGGTATGACTGCCGGAATATTGCACCTGACAGCACCCATGGTCACACGAAGAATTGAGGACATCAAAGGCCAAGCTCTTTTCAGCAAAAGATTCGGACAAAAGAAAACGATAATGAAGGAGCAAGAACGGCAACACAGGTATGATAATTGTGGCATGAACAACATGGTACGGATACCCAAGACAGTCTGATTCCGTATTAATCACCATGAACACACACCCAAGAGGCCTACTCTATTTGTAAGGACCTCATATCCAGGTGATAGCTGAATCGTCGATACGAATCTAAGACAAAGAAGTCAGCAAGATTTAGAACTACCTACAGGCAGTCAGATTCCGCCAAGAGAACGATTATGATTCTCAGCATTGTTTTGAAACCGGAGGATATGCACCTATTTGAGAAACTCGAGGCAATGATTAAAGGTTTCATGCCCACCGAGGAAATTTGTACACAACTCCATTGACTACTATCGGTGCTGGATAGGAGAATGTCACATCAAATGGAAATCACTCCAGGACTTATGGAAATCCCGGTCATGATAATATCAGACAAGCCAACAGACATAAAAGAGTTGAAGTCAGAGCAAGGATGAACATAGGAAGAAAGACTTGTCAGAATGTTGGATACAGTGAAGCAAACCACCCCAGAGCAAGGCAGTCAGTTAGATGCAATTCAGTGGGAACATCATATGAAGGAAAAGGATACCCGAGTTGGAAACGGTTTCCTTAAGTCAGAATATTCATACTGGTTCCCTCAGCAACCAAATCTTGAGGACGAGATTTATCGTAAGGGGGGTAGGTTTGTAACACCCCGATTTTTGGCCCTTTCTTTTTCATTTGGATTTCTTCGAATTTTATTTGGAATTTCTTTTTCCGTGGCTATGTGGTCTTGAAACCTGGGGAGATCATCTCTTCTTCCTCTCCCTAGTGGCTTGTCACTCTCAAATCTATCTCAAGGCCATGTCATTTCCATCTTAGCCCAACTCCAATATTTATTTCGTGGGAATATTCTTTTTCTATTAAAGGAATAACCCTGTTAACTCTAGGTTGTGAAGCAACCTATATTTCTGCCTTCCACAAAATTCCCACAAAATTCTCATAAATTCTTTGGATCATATCTTCCACAAATATGTCAAAACCCATCCTTTCCTAGTTCAAAAATAATTCAGGAATATTCATTTTCCATTCTGTCCAGAATGGCACTTTGTGAAGGAAGTGCTATTTATCTTTTCTTGATTGCCCTAAAAAAATTTGGGCACTCTTTAATATCCAAATCATTGCCACATGGCAAAATTCAACTTCATTTGCCTAGTAAATCTTCCTCAGAAAATTTCCAAAGTTTCTAACCAGAGAGAAGCTTTGTGAAGGAAGTACTAGCTAGGATTATCCAAATGAGTTAAAATTTTGGGAGATCATCCATATGATCAAATCATCACTCTCCACGAAAATTCATCTCCATCCAACAAATCATGTGAGCACACCTTCACATCTTGGTTTCTGGTCACAATTTTAGTTTGTGAAGCAACTATATTTTATATTGCTTCAAAACTTCTGAAATTAATCCAGGACCTAAATGACCCTATATCATTTGAGCATGACAAAATTCACATCATTTTGCCAAGCCATTTTCTCTGCAAAATTCCCCCAAATTTCTGTCCAGTGTGGATCATTGTGAAGGAAGTACCATTTATACTCATCCAAATGGGATGAAATTTTTATGGCATTTTCATATGCCCAAATGATCATGATCCACCAATTTTCAGCCCAATCCAAGTATCCATGTGAGTGCTACTTCGTGATCTAGCTTCTGGACCAGATTTGGCAGTTGTAAAGCAACTATGACAAATATTGGTCCAAATCCCTTCAAAATCCACAGGATGGTAGTCCTTCCTAGCCTAAACCTCAGCGACATCTTGGTTAGCTCTTATCCCCTCTAACTTGATCACAGTTTCATGCCTCAGTTTGCAACAGCAACCTTCAGTCGATCCTTCCCATCATATCACAGTCACTTTGGTCGATCCATAACTTACGTGGGTCTATAGGTTGGAGGGACAACACGGTAGACATCTTTTTGCAGGCCATCGTGTCCTCTCCTCGCCATGCCACGCGGTGACCACGCCATTGGCATGCGGTTGGTGCGCTCTGCGCGTCGGCTAGCTCTGAGCACTGCCCTCCCGTCCGCTCTCGCTCGCCTCACCGTGTCTACCGCGTCGCCCACAGTCCCCCGCGTCCGCTCGTGCCCGGGCCCCCTCTTCATTCGCCCTCCTCGCGCCACGGTGGCCGCAACCGCGTGAGCACAGTGGCCGGTGGCCGACCGGACACCGCACCGCCCGCGTATGCCATCCCACTACCCCTCTCCCGTCGCCGTCCAAGCCAGTCCGCGTGCGCACGCGTACGCGGACGCGTCAGTGTGTTTCCCCGAGCGCCCGTGGCGGCATCCAGCGAGAGCATCTCTGCCATGGCTATATAAGCCACTCCCGGTCGCGTCTCTCCACACCAGCATCTCTCCCTCACTCCCATAGCCCTCCCCGACCTCTTCCCCGAGCTCGAAGAGCTCCCCTCGGCCGCCATTGTCGCCATGGCCGCCTTGGTCCTCTGCTCAAATTAGAGCAAACCGAAGCTCCCCTCTCCCTTATTTCCTCGCCAGAGAGACCACCAGAGCAAGGCGGAGCTTTCTCCCTACTCCATTGGTGCCAGCTCGACCCGTGTCCGCGAGACCCAACTCCGCCCGAGCCGCCATCCGCCATTGCCGAGGGAACCCGAGCTCCCGCCCTCCCCGAGCTCCGTCTTCTCCATGGATGGATGCGCCGCATCGCCCTGAGCACCTCCATAACCGGAGCGCCGCCGGAGACGGCCGGTAGCTCCGGCAATCGCCGTCGGGGCGGCCGGCCTCGCCTCTTTCTTTGTTCACCGCGGGGAAGAAGAAGGAGGCAGGGAGGAGAGAGAGAGTCAACGCGGGCCCCGCCTATAAGTGACTCATGGACCGGGCCCAGGAGAGTAAGTGGAGACGTATTCGGCAAAATACGCTTTCCTATTCGGAAAACGTACTCTGGTGCCTATTCAGAGAAGAATACGCTTTCACTGTTTGAAGACGTATTTTCAAAAATACGCCTTCTGTTTCAGCCCAGCCGCCGAAATGGTTATATAGCGGACGTTCGTCTGTTAGCAGCAGAAAAACTCAATTTTTATTTGTTTTTCTGTCTATCGAACGAACGACCGTAACTTTTCACCCGCAACTCCGAATCAGGTGATTCCAAAGCCCACGATCTCAGTTCGTTGATCCTGTTCCGATGGTACCATTTTCATGATGTTGTCACACTCTGAAAATGACCATTTTGCCCCTGCCCTTATTCAGCCTCCTCCGAGAGGGAAACTTTTCCGGTGATTTTTCCGCGAGTGTCTCCGCACTTGTCCCCGGTGTATCCTCCACCCCCAGGCAAGCCACAACAGCCACTTGCATGATGGCATTGCAGTAGCCATGGTTTTCCACTTGAATATTTAATAATTGTTTGCTCATTTAATTATTTTGTGAATGCTTCGTATATGCTTGTGAATCCATGTCTATGCTTATGCCATGTTCATTTTCATCTAGTGAGTGACATGATTACTTGTTAATGATATTATTCTCATGTTTTATTCTTGTAATCATTCCCGATGCTATTGATAATAACATGCTCATATGAATAGTTATTAGTTGGTTATGAATTTACTTGTGATATTCATGATCATCTTTATGCCATGCTCATTTGCATCCCGTAGACTAAATGATTTATCATTATTGATACTATGTTGTTATATGGTTATGTTGCCCATCCATGGTTGCACTGATATCATGCTCATGTGCATTGTTATTTCATCATGCTATCTTATTGTGACTCAGCTCATCACCATTTAAGTTGAATCTGACATTAATCAAAGTTGAACAAATCTCTTGGCTGAGTCATGGTGCCACCGAATCGAGCTAACCAGTGCAGCCACACTTGCCTTATGGGAGGCCCTAATGCTGTCTATTGTCATGCCTCTCGCCGGTGCCTCCTACGAGGGAAGGTTATGGGTGCGCGTTACCCTGATCCGGTAGGCTACCATAAGCCTTGAGGACCCGAGTTTTATGTTATACCGAGGTCCCCGTTTGGACGATGTTGATGTTTGGCCACGACGGTGGCAGCCACAGAGGTGGCGGATGTCACATGTTGACATCAGGGTCACCCAGGACATAGCCCAAAGGGGAGTTTGTCGGAGTGGCCGGGACAGTGTCATGCAATAGACTGGTTTTGTCGGAACGTCGTTGGTCCACCCGAATGGGAGCACGAGGCCATGAGTTCGGTAGTGTCGGTACAGTGTACTAACCTCTGCAGAGTGTATAATCTATCGATAGCCGCGTCCTCGGTCATGGACACAGTTCGTAGTAGGTCACACTATGGGTCAACAGAAATATTAACCTGAATAATAAACAACCCCGGTTCCATGAGATAAGAAGTTGGTTGATCTTTATGTGGTCATGTGATGATCACCATGGTATAGTTGATACCGAGCTTGGTTGATCCTGAGGTGATCGTGTGATGATCACCATGGTAAGTTTGTGGTTACGAGATAACCTCCAAGCAGAGTAAGTTGGTCCATGAGACCTTAAACGTCGACCCCCCCTGCATGCTAGTGCTAGTATCATCATGTTCATATCATGAACTATACATGCCATGCTCATGTTGTTCCCATGCTCATGTTGCTGCCACACTCATGTTGTTGTTATGCTCATGATGTTGCCATGCTCATGTTGTTGCCATGCTCATGTTATTCTAGTAGTATCGTGTTCGTCATTGATGGTTAACCTGTAAATGCCATGCTGTTGTATGTCTTGATTGCTTTGGTTGCTGTGAGCTTGCGAGTACATTCAAAGTACTCACCTGGCATGTCATGCCAGATTGCAGGTGATGCCGTGATTGCTTGTTTGTCGAAGACCCCGAGGTTGCGCTCTAGGATACGTCCCAGCCAGAGTCCCTGTGGAGTGGAGTTTATCACCGTTGTCGTTGTTCCGCTGTTAGAAGTTATTCCGCTTCGAGATGTCTCGCTGCTAGCATAGAGCTATCTGAGCAGGCGACGTGTCGCCGTGCCCCTGTAACCTTCGTGCCTTCAGAACCTTTGTACCCGTTATATTTGTAATAAAGAGCTGATTTGTTCTATGCCAAGCAGTGCCGTATTCCAGAAGACTTGATCTCTGGGCTGGAATACGGGGTGTTCCGGTCTCTCTGAGCCGGGGTGCCACAGCATGAGCCGGCAAGATGAAGGCCCGGCAAGATCCGTGCCGGCAAGCCCTTATTGGCCCCTCCTTGCTCCACCTCATCGGGCAGCTAGTCGCTAATCTATGAGGTGTTGAGCGGGCAGGCGGGTTGGTGAGGCTTGTCGGTGCATGTGTCAGCATGCTGGAAGGAGGATTAGCTTTAATGACACCCGTCCAGAAGGCGTGTCGAGATTATAGGAGGTAGCTGGGCGAGCGGTGCATGAACCTTGCCGGGGCTCCTCCTCCACATGACACCTAATGGTGCATTTAATGCGTTTGTCCTAAACTGGCAGAGTTAGGTATGATAGCACTATTGGCTATCTAATCAACATGTAAAGACTGTTTTGCCACTTTGGTTACCCCTTGATCTATAAAAGGAGGGCCAGGGTAACCTTTACAAGGGTTGACACTTTGCTCATTTTGCATGCGTAGCTGCACTTCCTGCACCTTGCTGGCAAGGTGCGCTCCTTGTACTTGAGCTCAAACACACTCAATACAACAAAGCAGGAGTAGGGTTTTACACCTCACGGTGGCCCGAACCTGGGTAAAATCCTTTGCGTGATTGCTGATTCTGCTCTTTGTGCTTGCGTATCCCCTTAGTCGAACCGCAAAGGGATCTCCATGATCCCATAGATTGTCGTACGCACGACATCTTTGGCGCGCCAGGTAGGGGGATCGCTTGCGCGAACCTGATTCAGCAGTTTGCGCGTCAGTTCCATCTTCATCATCTTTGATGGCACCCAAGAAGAAGGGCGCAACCACAGCACCTCCATTGACCTCCAAGCTTCCATCGCAGGTGCCCACCGGCGGCACAGCTGGTACAGCCGGTGCGGGCAGCGCAGGAGACGCGACCGGTGCAGGCAGCTTAGCCAGCACGGGTGGAGCAGGCGGAGCGCACAATGCGGGGACCCAACTTCCTCACCGTTCCGGTGATCAAAGCCACAATGGTGCAGGTGGCGCGGATGGCCAACTTCTGCATCCTCAGCACCTTGGTGAGCGTAGCCACCGGAGCAATACCGTCCGGACCAGCGCAAGCCAGGATCCAGCCGCTACAACATTTAAGGATGTCAGGTCGGGGCGCACACCGTGACCATCGCGAGATGGGTGCGACGCGACTCCGAACGGCGCTGGTGGTTCTGGACGACGACGACCACATGGCAAGATGCCTGTAGATCAGCCACAAGATCTTCAGGCACCACCACTGCAACCGCATCAGCACGCCGGCGAACATGTGCTGCAGAAGCAAACACGGGACAGAGTTCCTTCTGGTTCAGCCAGAAGTCGAGCGACGTCTCACGCTTCGCTTCCGGCCATACCAGCCATGGCAACAGAGGCCATGGCGCGGGCGCAAATGCTGTTGAACTTCCCTCCGGTTGCAGACAAGATGGATGAGTGGAGAGCCACCATCCAGAGCCTCATTGGATTTGCTGAAGCCAACAATTCGCAGCAGGTGGGACCTTCACAGCATCCATAGATGGCACCGGCAGCTCCAGCTGGTGGCCGTGCCGGAGATGCTGCGCCAATGGTGCAGTCACCTCCACGGCAACAACCGCGGCAGACTCACCGATCCATCGAGCCCAATGAGATGTCGATGGATTCTTCAGATCCGCGAGTGCGGCAAGATCAGCGTCAAGTGCTGCATGACAAGCGCGTAGAAGATGCCCACACCACCATTGAACGGCACCGGGAGGCGCGCCGTCAATCTAACGCGCGCAACGGTCTAGTCATTGATGAGCCTGCGCCCGAGGTTGGTGGGTATCTACCTTACGAGGTTGGATGCCCAGCCTTCACTCGTGAGGTGTGGCAAGTCCGCTGTCCATCAACCCAGGCCTTCAAGCCAGAGTTGCCAGAGAAATACGATGGCAAACTCAACCCGGCAGATTTCTTGGGCATCTACACGATTGCCGTACAAGCTATCGGAGGACGAGATGAAAAGATTCTCGCCAACTATTTTCCGTTGGTGCTCAAACCCAATGTGAGCTCTTGGCTGATGAATTTGCCGGAAGGCTCCATTTCTTCATGGTCCGATTTGTGCAATGAGTTCATTGGTGCTTTCACCGGAGGCCACAAGGTTCCTGGTCAGCCCAGTGATCTGCACGTAATCCCACAAAGAGATGGCGAGTCTTTGCGGAAATATATACAAAGATTCAGTCACGTGCACCGCAACATTCCTGATGTGCACCTCGCATCTGTGATTGCTGCCTTTCACATGAATGTGCGCAATCATAGGATGCGGGAGATGATGAATATCCAACTGCCGAAGACCGTCAATGAGCTGTATGCGTTGGCGGACAAGTGTGCGCGGGTTGAGGAAGGAAGGAGGCTTCCCGGGGAGGATGCTGGCGCCGAAGTTGATTCAAAGGACAACGATGCCACCACCCTGAAGAAAAAGGGCCGAAAGCGCAACAGAATGCGCAAGGGCAAGCTAGTGATGGCCGTTGAGGGCTCCGACAACGCCAACGCCGCCAAGAAAGCCAAGACAGAGGGCTCTGGCAAGGAAGCTACTATACGCACTGATTGCCAGGAAGCCACGGCAGGCAAGAAGGCCGGCAAGACCGATGGACCATATTGCAAGATTCACCGCACCAAGGGTCATGATCTCCAAGAGTGTCGGTAGGTTGAGTAACTTGCTGAAAAGCAGAAGGCTGAATATGAAAAGCGCGACAAGGAGAAAGCCCAAGACGATGCTGGGGGATCCGGCAAGAAGGGCCGTGGTGGCCGAGGAGGCCGTCGCGGCAAGGCTAAGCAGTAGAAGGAGAAACCTGCTCGAGGCCGTGACAAGAAAGAGGATGATGATGAGGATGATGACGAGGATGAAGAAGAGTCCAGTGAACAGGAATTCCAGAAAGCAACGGAAGCCATGTGCATTGACGGAGGCGCATCTTTGCACACCTCTCACCGCCAACTCAAGCAGTGGGCGCGTGAGGTTAATGCAGTAGAACCGACAGTGGGTGCTCAGAAACCACTCAAATGGTCCCACACGCCCATCATTTTTGATGCTGAGGATCACCCTGATCGCACAACCGCGGTCGGGTGTTTTCCATTGTTGGTTTCACCAATGATACACAACCTCAAAGTCACAAAGATGCTGGTTGACGGTGGGGCCAGCCTGAACTTGATTTCACCAGATGTGATCAAGAGGTTGCAGATTCCTAATGAAGATCTCAAGCAAACGGGAACGTTTCAAGGGGTCAATCCAGGAAGAAGCCAGCCTAAGGAAAAAATCACTCTGTCGGTGACGTTTGGTGGGGAATTGAATTATAGAACAGAGAAGATTGTCTTCGATGTGGTTAAGATTCCCTTGCCGTACAATGGAATTCTTGGCCGCCCAGCCTTGGCAAAGTTTATGGCAGCATCACACTATGCTTACAACACGCTCAAAATGCCAAGGCTAATGGGTGTCATCACCATCAACTCCGATAAGAAGGATGCAGTTATCTGCGTCGACAAGCTTTACAGAGAAGAGGTTGCAGCGTCTGCCGTCAAGGCACCCGCTCCCGCTGGCAAGAAGAAGAGCAAGAAAACTGGCAAGACCTCCGACAAGGCTTCTGGGAAGCGCGCCTCTTCGGAGTGCTGCGTGATACGTCCATTTTGCATCATGTTTTACTACTGTTATTTATAGTGTTTTTAATCAATATAACACTTTGTGGAGCAATTCTAATGCCTTTTCTCTCTTAATATGCAAATTTTACATAAGGAGGGAGATTGCCGGCAGCTGGAATTCTGGACCTGAAGAAGCTATGTCAGAGATACCTATTCTGCACATCTCCAAATGAGCTGAAATTTTACGAAGATTTATTTTGGAATAAATAAAAAATATTGGAAGAAAGAAGTACCAGAGGGGCCCACCCCCCTGGTGGCTCGTGGGGCCCCTGGCCAGCCTCCGGTGCCCATTTTCTGGTATATAAGCCCATTTGCCCTAGAAAAAATAAGGAGAAGACTTTTGGGACGGGGCGCCGCCGTCTCGAGGCGCAACTTGGGCAGGAGCACTTTTGCTCTCCGGTGGAGCGATTCCGCTGGGGATACTTCCCTCCGGGAGGGGGAAATCGAAGCCATCGACATCACCAACGATCCTCTCATCGAGGGAGGACCAATCTTCATCAACATCTTCAACAGCACCATCTCATCTCAAACCCTAGTTCATCTCTTGTATTCAATTTTTGTCTCAAAACCTCAGATTGGTACCTGTGGGTTGCTAGTAGTGTTGATTACATCTTGTAGTTGATGCTAGTTGTTTTATTTGGTGGAAGATTATATGTTCAGATCCAATATGCTATTTAATACCCCTCTGATCTTGGACATGAATATGGTTTGTGAGTAGTTACTTTTCTTCTTGAGGACATGGGAGAAGTCTTGTCATCAGTAATCATGTGAATTTGGTATTCATTCGATATTTTGATGATATATATGTTGTTGATTCTCTTAGTGGTGTCATGTGAACGTCGACTACATGACACTTCACCATCTTTGGGCCTAAGGGAATGCATTGTGGAGTAGTAATTAGATGATGGGTTGCTAGAGTGACAGAAGCTTAAACCCTAGTTTATGCGCTATTCCGTAAGGGCCTGATTTGGATCCATATGTTTAATGCTATGGTTAGAGTTATCTTAATTCTTCTTTCGTAGTTGCGGATGCTTGCGATAGTGGGTAATCATAAGTGGGAGGCTTTTTCAAGTAAGAACAGCACCCAAGCACCGGTCCACCCACATATCAAATTATCAAAGTAGCGAACGCGAATCAAACCAACATGATGAAAGTGACTAGAGGAAATTCCCATGTGTCCTCGAAAACGCTTTGCTTATTATAAGAGATCGTTCCGGCTTGTCCTTTGCTACAAAAAGTATTGGGCCACCTTGCTGCACTCTTTGTTACTATTGCTACTTGTCACTTGTTAGAAATTATCTTGCTATCAAACTACTCGTTACTGATAATTTCAGTGCTTGCAGAAAATACCTTGCTAAAAACCGCTTGTCATTTCCTTCTGCTCCTCGTTGGGGTCGACACTCTTACTTATCAAAAGGACTACGATTGATCCCCTATACTTGTGGGTCATCAAGGCTCTTTTATGGCATCGTTGCCGGGGAGTGAAGCGCCTTTGGTGAGTGGAATTTGGTAAGGAAACATTTATATTACGTGCTGAAATTTACTGTCACTTGTCACTATGGAAAGTAATCCTTTGAGGGGTTTGTTCGGGGTATCTTCACCTCGACCGGAAGCACAAATAGTTGCTCCTCAACCTACTGCACCTACTGAAAATATTTATTATGAGATTCCTTCGGGTATGATAGAGAAACTGCTAGCTAATCCTTATGCAGGAGATGGAACAATACATCCTGATATGCACTTGATCTATGTGGATGAAATTTGTGGATTGTTTAAGCTTGCAGGTTTATCCGGAGATGGAGTTAAGAAGAAAGTATTCCCTTTATCTTTGGAGGGAAAGGCATTGACATGGTATAGGCTATGTGATGATACTGATACATGGGACTGGAACCGATTGAAACTGGAATTCCACCAAAAAATTTATCCTATGCATTTGGTTCATCATGATCGGAATTATATATATAATTTTTGGCCTCATGAAGGAGAAAGCATCGCTCAAGGTTGGGGGAGGCTTAAGTACATGATGTACACATGCCCCAATCATGAGCTCTCAAGAGAAATTATCTTACAGAACTTTTATGCTCGGCTTTCTCATGATGATCAAACCATGCTCGATTCTTCTTCTACTGGCTCCTTTATGAAGAAAATTATTGAATTTAGATGGGATCTTCTGGAAAGAATTAAACGCAACTCTAAAGATTGGCAACTCGGCAAAGGTAATGAGTCAGGTATAATTCTTGAGTTTGATTGTGTTAAATCTTTTATGGAAACCGATGCTTTTCATAAGTTTAGCACTAAATATGGACTTGACTTTGAGATAGTAGCTTCCTTTTGTGAATCATTTGCTACTCATGTTGATCTCCCTAAGGAGAAGTGGTTTAAATATCATCCCCCTGTTAAAGAAAATATTGAGGAACCCGTTAGTGTTAAAGAGGAAACAATTGTTTACCATGTTGATCCAGTTGTGCCTACTGCTTATATTGAGAAACCAACTTTTCCTGTTAGGATTATGGAACTTGCTAAAGTTTCAACTGTGGTTAACAAAAGTAATATTAGAGCACCTAGACCCTTTGAACAAATAAAAGTTGAACCTAATGTTGCTATGGTTAAAGATCTCTTGGTCGATAATATAGATGGGCATGTTATTTACTTCTGTGATGAAGCAGCTAGAATTGCTAAACCAGATCCGAAAGATAAAAATAGACTTGTAGTAGGCATGCCTGTTGTCTTTGTTAAAATAGGAGATCATTGTTAGCATGGCTTATGTGATTTGGGTGCTAGTGTGAGTGCTATTCCATTTACCTTATATCAAGAAATTATGAATGATATTGCACCTATTGAAATAGAGGACATTGATGTTACTATTAAGCTTGCAAACAGAGATACCATTACACCGCTTGGGATCGTTAGAGATGTTGAAGTCTTGTGTGGAAAAATAAAATACCCTACTAATTTCTAGTCCTCGGTTCTCCACAAGATGATTTTTGTCCCATTATATTTGGTAGAACTTTCTTGAACACTGTTAATGCCAAGATTGATTGCACTAAAGAAACTGTTAGTGTTAATTTTGGTGGTATGTCTCATGAGTTTAATTTCTCCAAGTTTCGTAGACAACCTCATGATAAAGAATTGCCCAGTAAAGATGAAATTATTGGTCTTGCTTCTATTGCCGTACCTCCTACTGATCCGTTAGGACAATATTTGCTAGACCATGAAAATGATATGCACATGAATGAAAGAAATGAAATAGATAGGATGTTCTCTGATCAACCACCTATCCTTAAACACAATTTGCCTGTTGAAACTCTTGGAGGCCCTCCTCCACCTAAGGGTGATCCTGTATTTGAATTGAAGCAATTGCCTGATACATTGAAATATGCTTATCTAGATGAAAAGAAGATATATCATGTTATTATTAGTGCTAACCTTTCAGAGCATGAAGAAAAGAGATTACTAAAAACTCTGAGGAAGCACCGCGCTGCTATTGGATATACTCTTGATGATCTTAAGGGAATTAGCCCCACTCTATGTCAGCACAAAATTAATATGGAGCCTGATGCTAAACCAGTTGTCGACCACCAATGACGATTAAATCCTAAGATGAAAGAGGTGGTAAGAACCGAAATATTAAAGCTTCTGGAAGCAGGTATAATCTATCCCATACCTGATAGTAGATGGGTAAGTCCTGTTCATTGTGTCCCTAAGAAAGGAGGTATTACCGTTGTTCCTAATGATAAAAAAGAACTCATTCCACAAAGAATTGTAACTGGTTATAGGATGGTAATTGATTTTAGAAAATTAAACAAAGTCACTAGAAAAGATCATTATCCCTTACCATTTATTGATCAAATGTTAGAAAGATTGTCCAAGCATACACTTTTGCTTTCTTGATGGATATTCTGGTTTCTCTCAAATACCTGTATCACAAGCCGACCAAGAGAAAACCACCTTTACTTGTCCTTTTGGAACTTATGCTTATAGACGTATGCCTTTTGGTTTATACAATGCACCTGCTACCTTTCAAAGATGTATAACTGCTATATTCTTTGACTTTTGTGAAAAGATTGTTGAGGTTCTCATGGATGATTTTTCCATTTACGGAACTTCTTTTGATGATTGCTTAAGCAACCTTGATCGAGTTTTGCAAAGATGTGAAGAAACTAATCTTGTCTTGAATTGGGAGAAGTGCCACTTTATGGTGAATGAAGGTATTGTCTTGGGGCATAAAATTTCTGAAAAAGGTATTGAAGTTGATAAGGCTAAGGTTGATGCAATTGAGAAAATGCCATGTCCTAAAGATATTAAAGGTATAAGAAGTTTCCTAGGTCATGCTGGTTTCTATAGGAGGTTTATTAAAGACTTCTCTAAAATTTCTAGGCCTCTTACTAATCTTTTGCAAAAAGATGTTCCATTTGCTTTTGATGATGATTGTGTAGAAGCCTTTGAAACACTTAAGAAAGCCTTAACCACTGCACCTGTTGTTCAACCACCTGATTGGAACTTGCCTTTTGAAATTATGTGTGATGCTAGTGATTATGCTATTGGTGCTATTCTAGGATAGAGAGTTGATAAGAAATTAAATGTTATCCATTATGCTAGTAAAACTCTAGACAGTGCTCAAAGAAATTATGCTACTACTGAGAAAGAATTTCTAGCAGTTGTGTTTGCATGTGATAAATTTAGATCTTACATGGTTGTTTCTAAGGTAACTATTCACACCGATCATGCTGCTATTAAATATCTTATGGAAAAGAAAGATGCTAAACCTAGACTCATTAGGTGGGTTCTATTGCTACAAGAATTTGACTTGCATATTATTGATAGAAAGGGAGCTGAGAATCCCGTAGCAGACAATTTGTCTAGAATGGAAAATGTTCTTGATGACCCACTTCCTATTAATGATGATTTTCCTGATGAACAATTAGCTGTCATAAATGCTTCTCGTAATACTCCTTGCTTTGTAGACTATGCTAATTATATTGTTGCTAAATTTATACTACCTAGTTTCACATACCAACAAAAGAAAAAGTTCTTCTTTGATTTAAGACATTACTTCTGGGATGACCCACATCTTTATAAAGAAGGAGTAGATGGTATTATTAGACATTGTATACCTGAGCATGAACAGGAACAAATCCTACGGAAGTGTCATTCCGAGGCTTACGGAGGACACCATGCGGGAGACAGAACTGCACAAAAGGTATTACAATCTGGTTTTTATTGGCCTACTCTTTTCAAGGATGTGCGTAAGTTTGTCTTATCTTGTGATGAATGTCAAAGAATTGGTCATATTAGTAGACATCAGGAAATGCCTATGAATTATTCCCTTGCTATTGAACCACTTGATGTTTGGGGATTTGATTATATGGAACCTTTTCCTAAATCCAATGGGTATACTCATATTTTAGTTGCTGTTGATTAGGTTACTAAGTGGGTAGAAGCTATTCCAACTAGTAGTGCTGATCATAACACTTCTATTAAAATGCTTAAAGAAGTTATTTTCCCGAGGTTCGGAGTCCCTAGATATTTAATGACTGATGGTGGTTCACATTTTATTCATGGTGCATTCCGTAAACTGCTTGCTAAATATGATGTCAACCATATAATTGCATCCCCCTATCACCCTCAATCTAGTGGTCAAGTTGAATTGAGCAATAGAGAAATAAAGTTAATTTTGCAAAAAACAGTCAATAGATCTAGAAAGAATTGGTCTAAGAAACTTGACGATGCATTATGGGCTTATAGAACTTGTCGTGGTTTTGACACGGCAGATGCCCTTGTGAAAGGACTTGGAGATGAGGCCATCACACAAGTGTGGAAGCTTGACGGGGTTGATCGGGAACGAGAAGACATGGAATTACCCAGGTTTGGCCCCTCACGGTGGAGGTAAAAGCCTACGTCCTGCTTGAGTATATTGCTGTGGATCTCGATTACAAGGATGCGGATTCGCTAACCTAGCTTTCGAGAGATTGCAACCTAGTTTTTTCTACCCAGGGGCTCCCCTTTATATATACATAGGTTGAGGCCCTCGGTTTACAACAGAGTCCGGGTCGCGGTCCAACCGATGCCCTAGCCTGCATCCTACTTATCTTACCTCCCAAGTAAGGGAGTTCCCTTTGTCTCCTCTGCGAGCCGGCCCGCTCCACGAGCCGCCTGCTGGGCCTTGAGATTCATAATCTTTACGGCCCAAATAACTGGTCTGATGATGACGATCCGCCATGGGATGCCGGGTCATACCGTGGGGTATATCCCCAACATTAGCCCCCAGATTGACTTGGATTTATCCATGTTAATCTTCATACTGGTAATGAGTCCAAATCATCTTCGTGCAAGCCAGAACTTCTATTGCTTCTTGTGCCTGTCCCGTAGCCGGGTCATGGGATGTTGCTGGCTTGTGGTACTTCTATACCGACATTTCTCGCTTCCTCATACAATGACATCACCTTTCTGAAACTATGGAGCTTGGGTGTGATGTCACAACGAATCTTTGAGCATATCTGTCAGGCCCGAGAATCGAGGCGCCCTTTACTCAGAAAGTTACTGCGCCGCCTCTGTTTTCGCACCTGCCTTTCCTCTTCTTACTGCCTTATAAATTCACACGAGGGGGTCTATGATTTATATTTACTGCTCCATCCCCTCGCTCGCCTTCTTCCTCGCATCCGCCGCTTCTTGCGACCGAAGCGCCACCGCACGCCTTCGAGCTCTCCGTCGCCCCAACTGCGACTTCTCCGTCGCCCCAGACGCCACCGGAGCTCATCAAGAACGCTCCGGCCAAATCCGCTATGCTCAGGTATGCCCAAATCCTTCCCCTTTAGATCATCAGCGCCCCATTCTTCTGTGCAGTTCATCGTAGTTCATCGGTGTTCATCTCCCCCTGTCATTAGTAGATCTAGATTCACCTGAATGACCTAAATAGGTACTTTTAGTTGTCGCGGCAATGCCATTTTTCCCATCTAGATCCCTGTACTGTTTTCAACAGACCCCTATTGACAAACGGGCTCTCGTATTTCACCCATGTTTAGGTCTTCAAACTTTCCTTTTCAAAGTATTTTTTAGATCTGTAAAAGTAACTGCTCCGTTGGATTCTTGTTTGTAGCTAGCTCAACACTTAGCAAAAACCAAAAATGCCACTGAATTACCGGCACTGGCTCATTGTTTCACCGGCTTATCACTGCCTTCCATGGCTTGCATAAATCTGGGTCATGGTCTTAGAAATCATGGTCGTCTTAACATTTTGCCAGGTTATACCTTCAAATATTCCGACGGCTTGTCCCTTATGAACCTAACGCGCCGGCTTATCATTATTACCTTGTAGTTGAAATCTTGAATCATTATGGCTCCCAAGACCGACAAGGCCTGCAACTGGGTTAGATCCCACATCTCAACTCTCATGTTGAACGAACTCGTGGGGCAAGGCCTCCTGCCGGCTCAAGAAATAATTAGTTGGCGGGCGCCTGATGAAGAGAGTTCCCCCCAGCCTAAACAGGAAGAAGTGGTCATCTTTGCAGATCATCTTCAGAGGGGTTTCGTCCGCCTAGGTCTAAATTCTTTCATGACGTTCTCAACGTTTTCGACCTCCGGCCATAGGATCTTGGTCCAAACTCAATCACAAATCTCTGCCAGTTTCAAGTTTTCTGCGAAGTATACCTCCAGACGGAGCCAACTGTCCTTCTCTTCCGGGAATTCTTCTACATCAACCATCAGACCGAGTTTGCCGATGGTCCTAGTATAGAACTTGGTGGAGTTTCTGTTCAAAGGCGAAAAAACAGTCCCTTTCCTGAAGCCAAGCTGGCGAGTCATCCCAAGGGCTGGAACAAGACTTGGTTTTATTGCAAAAACACTGCTCCTTAGGGTGAAAACCCTCTACCGGGTTATAGATTGGACCGGCTCAACGCCACGGTCGCCTTTTCGGGTTGGCCATCAAAAGAGGAACGGAAACAAATTGCCCCCTTTTATTCCAAGTTAAGGGCTTTGACCGCCAATGGTCACACTGGGATCGACCTGACCCGGTGTTGGATAAGCTGGCGAATCCAGCCCCTTAGCCAGAGGGGCGACTTGATGTGCAATTATTCTGGTGAGATGGCTGACGCACAACGCTTCAGTCAAGTTAATTTGTCTGCGGGTGAAATCAATAAAGCCACCAAGAAACTGTTGGGAGAGCCCCAAGAGAAATGTAACAAAACTGGGCTAGCTCCCTTCTGCTTGACGAACTCTGTGCCTCCAGTAAGTACTTGCACTTTCTTATTCTGTTCTTGGCTTATTTCCATCTCAATCTTGATTGCCGACTTATCATAAATGCAGGCAGACTCCAGATTTTGGAAAAAGAAGAAACCTCGACAACCTACCCCCGCTCCAGTGGAGCAAGAGGATGAGCCAGTCGATGCTGACGAGGCGGCCGTTGAAAATGAGGCTGAGGTAGAGCTCGACTCGCTTGGTCATTTTTTTATTCCACTTGCTGACACCCCTTCTTCTCAGGATGATACCGAGACCAGTCAAGCCTGCAACGTTTAGGTAATTTCAATATCATCCAGCTCGGAAACTTTAATCCTGAAGAGAACGAGACGAGCTGTCGGAAAGGTACCTTTTTCACATCCAGATGCTCACTTAGACCCAAAATTTCTTTTGAAGAAATCACAGCAAGTCGGCACGTCCAAGCGTAAGCTCCGAAGCAGCTTTGGAGAGTTATCCACCGGCTTATCTGATGAGCCAGTCGCCCGCAAGCGACGAACCGAGGTGCCTCATAGCCCAACTCCATCTCTCCCACGAGCCGGTCTTACCAGGCAACCCCTTAATCCTTCTGACTCGAATTACCAGGAGACGTCGCCCTCCTCTAGAGAATCAACCGCCTCCCAACTCCCGCCTTTGGTCATTAAGCCTGGGTAATCACTTGGGAATTTATACTTTGTCATAGCAATTATTCCTTCAACCTGAACATGTTCATATGATTGCAGGGCCAAGGCCATCAAGAAGAAAAAGGTGGGCGAGTCATCTTCCACTGATGCAATCCCAGAGTCTCAAAACCCGCCAATTGTGACTCCTGAGGTTCGAGTTGAACCCACGACCGAGGATAACCCGGACCAAAGAGTTGAGCCAGTTCGTCCTGAGGAGCCGGTGATGGAAAACATCCTTGAAGAACAAAGCCACATGGATGACCCGGCGCAGAATGCCAATCTGCCAAGCCCTGAAAGAGCCGCCAGTCCTATGGAGATGGAAAATATCATTTCTTCTCATACACTAGGTGACGCAGAAGTGAATATCACAGGAGAGGCCTTTAAAGCCCCAGAAACATCAAATGCTCTGGCCAAAATCGCAGCCAAGGATGAGCCGTCATCTTCGACGTTGGCCAAGGATGAGCCGTTATCTTCAGTGAGAGGGAAAATGAAATTGGAATTTCCAAATGTTGAAAAGTTGAGTGTCGAAGAACTCTACCAAAATTACTTGATCTGGCTGTCTGAGAGCCGGGATGTTGAAGCTAGCATGATAAACATGCTTAAAAGAAAATATGAGGTAATAACATACCCCTCTTTCCTCATTATTTGTATATACTTATATAGCCCCCAAGACTTGAGCATATGAAGATATGATTGTGCTGAAGACTTGCTTAGAAAGCATCTGATCACATTGTAGCCCCCAAGGGCCGGCTCAGTAAAGTATGCTGAGCTGGGACTTAATAAAATAGTAGATAATTGAAATGTGATACCATAGCCCCCATGGGCCAGGTCGTTATGAAAAGAACGAGCCGGTTCTTCAATATATCCAGCACAATTAATGTGTTGTAGAAAAAATGACCTGTAGCCCCCAAGGGCCGGCTCATCTCTATGATAGAACCGGGTCTTCCATTGTACATTAGAGAAAAATGACTTGCATTAGCCCCCAAGTGCCATGTAGGGTGCTTGCAACTGCTTGGGACTTGATGATATAACAACTTTTGCATGTTGTAGCCCCCAAGGGCCGGGTCGTCCGCCTGCGGTGACTCGGGACTTCATAGAATATCTTCTGATGTATAGTAAATATGCAGGAAATGCTGGACGAAGCTGAGTCATCTGTGGCCGGCTTACAAAAGAAGTTAAGGGTGGAAAGAGAGCTCCAGAAAAGAGCTAAAAACTTAGCTGCAAGTCATCAAAAATACATAGACCAGGCCACGGGTCTGTTACAGAAAGCCCAGACCGGTTTTGAGATTGAAAGGGCCAGCTTGCAAAAGCTGGTGGAAGAGGTCAAAGGCCAACTTGAGCCGGTCATACAAGAGCTGAACACGCTAAAGCGTCACATAACCAACATGACGGTCACCATCTTCGGTAAGTAAGAAATAACTATAGTCAAATCCTGAATTGAGTAGTGGCCGGCTCATCACATTTGTTTCCACTTGCGTAGGGAGGAGAAATGACAATGATGTCCAGCTGCCACTTGTGATGTTGAAGGCGATATATACATATATTGAGCAATTGTATACCGGTGGTATGTATGCAATCATGGCAGCAAACAAGACCGCACCACCTCCTCCTCGCATTAAAGATATGCTGAATGAATTGTCGACAGTTCCCCAAAGGCTGCAGGAGTTGGTGAAATCGGCGGCTCATGCTGGGATTGGCATGGTTCTTGCGTGAGCCAAGGCTTTCCTGCCAGAGATGGATCCTGCTGAGTTGGTTGGCGGATTTCCTCAATTTAACGTGGATGGCACGGAATTCTCTCCAGAGGATTTTGCGCGCTGTGTGAAGGAAACCCGAGTGGCAGCGACTCAAATGGTAGAAGAGCTGGACTTGATCAAGTACCAACCTGGCTACTCAGAGGATAACAAGCGCATCAACCCGCCCGAGTATAAGCCGGTTCTGCTGACTCCGCCTCGTCATAAGCAAACTTTCGCTCCCAATGTCGACTCGTCTGCTATAATCACAAATGACTCAACGTTCCAAGCTTTGTCCACTATCCAGTGGTTGCCAAGTACCTCCGGAGCGAGCAGGACGAGCCGGCACAGGCTGACCCGGCAGTGACTGAAGCAGAAGGCCAACACGGGGACGTCAACCTGGAGACTTCGTAGGTGGGCTGTAAATGGGTAGCCAACTTGAAAAATTTGCTGGATATTTAACCCAGCTGGGGCTTGTAATAGGATAGTAACCCCAACTTTATCTGTGGTGCCATCGTGCACGTGATGTGCTAGAGATATTTTGCAGAAGATTTTGAGATGGTGCGATGTTTGCTAACCCGCCGAGTGTCCGTAATGCTCGGTAGTATTTCGGGTTGCAACAATGAGCTGTCTTCGCAATGATATTCCGGGTCATATATCCATGGCCCGGACTCTTGGTTTGTCATGAAAAACTTGATCAAAATGACCTTGTGTGTTGTTGACCCAGTGACTCTTGGTCGATATAAGCTCAATCTTGATCAAGGAACAAAAAATCCTGCAAAACAGAATAAAATTTGAAGACAAATAATGATGAGTATTATGCCGGCTTTCGAGGCGCGACAAAAAGACCGGCTTTTGAGGCTCGAGTCAGATAACCGTAGCTTGGATTGATATGTGCCATGATCAGTAACCTTATTTACTGTTTGTAATGAACCAGGAAAATCATAAGGTGGATGCCCTGTATGAATGAATGTATGCAGAGATGAAATGAATGCAGAAAAAGAACATAACTGCAGCAAGCCGGTTTTTGTACAACCCAACTTGAAAGACCAGCTTATAAAGCTCAAGTCTGAATTTGCTTTCATGAAGCTGGCACTTTGGCCTATTGGTTTATCCTCGCTTTCTGAAAGCCGGCTCTCACGCAACCAATCGAACGTTTTAACTCTGATGAAGTCAGGGTCACCTATGTGATTAACTCATCAGACGTACGCCGGGTCGCTTTTTTAGGGAGTAGCATCTTGCTAACAGGCAGGTTTAACCAACCTTGTGGCATCTCGCTGGGTTAAAGGGTTTTGTAAGCTAAACTCAATATGTTGGAAGCCCCCAAGTAACCAAGATCAACAAATAAAGATCCAACACACAATTTTGAGGTGAAACGACAACACTCTTATACAGAGCTGCTGGTCTTTATTTTATTTGATAGAAAATATGTATATACAAGATAGAAGGTATGTACAAAGATGTGACCCAGTTGATGACTTAGGTGTAGTATGGCCGGAGCTGGGCAATGTTCCAGGGCCGGCTTGTTTCCTCCTCAGAGGTACGTGATTTATCTGCCTCACGTATGTCAATCAGGTAATAAGACAGGTTATTGAGATTCTTGATGACCACAAAGGGCCCTTCCCAAGGTGGTGAAAGCTTATGCATGCCTGTCTGGTCTTGTATTAGACGGAGCACTAAGTCACCTTCCTGAAAAGTACGGCTTCGAACTCTACGGCTGTGATAGCGACATAGGTCTTGCTGATAAATTGCTGATCTGGATGCGGCAAGGTCGCGCTCTTCTTCCAGAGCATCAAGAGCGTCTTGGCGAGCCTGCTCATTATTTGATTCCACATAAGCCGCCACTCGAGGGGAGTCATGACGAATATCGCTTGGAAGGACAGCTTCTGCACCATAGACCAGGAAAAACGGCGTATAGCCTGTTGACCTGTTGGGAGTAGTCCATATGCTCCAAAGCACCGCAGGTAACTCTTCTTCCCAGCAACCCGGCGTGCGCTGCAAAGGCACCATGAGCCGGGGTTTGATACCATGCAGCAATTCCTGATTGGCTCTTTCCGCCTATCCGTTGGACTGTGGATGCGCGACCGATGCTAGATCAAGCCGGATGTGCTCCTGTTGACAGAACTGTTTCATGACTCCCTTGGAAAGATTGGTTCCATTGTCTGTGATGATACTGTGCGGGTAACCAAATTGAAATATCAACTTTTTCAGAAACTTGACAGCTATAGCTACGTCGCAGTGGCTGACTGGCTCTGCTTCCACCCACTTGGTAAATTTATCCACAGCCACCAATAGGTGTGTATGCTTGTTCTTAGAACGTTTGAAGGGTCCGACCATGTCAAGCCCCCAGACCGCAATAGGCCAAGTTATCGGGATCATCCTCAACTCTTGAGCCGGCACATGAGCCTGGCGAGCATATTTCTGGCAACCATCACACTTGCGTACAATGTCCTCTGCATCAGCAGGAGCTGTGAGCCAGTAAAAACCGTGCCGGAAAGCTTTCATGACCAGTGATCTTGAGCCGGCATGGTGGCCACAGTCACCAGAATGAATCTCATTGAGAATTGCGCAGCCTTCTTCAGGCGAAACACAACGCTGAAAAACACCAGTGACGCTTCGTCGGTGCAACTCACCATTGACGATAGTCATAGACTTGGATCGTCTGATGATCTGTCGAGCAAGGATTTCCTCTGTTGGAAGTTCTTCCCGGCTGAGATAAGCCAAGTAGGGGACTGTCCAATCAGGTATAGCGTGGACAGCAGCCACTAGTGCCGCCTCGGGGTCAGGAATAGCCAAGTCCTCCTCTGTTGGTAACATGACAAATGGGTTGTGCAAAACGTCCAGAAAAACATTGGGTGGCACCGGCTTGCGCTGAAAACCCAATCAAGAGTGCATTTGCTGCCTCATCTACCGGCGATCAATATGATCAACTTGATAACCCTTGAAATGTCCAGCAATGTTGGTGACCGCGTGCCGATAAGCCGCCATAAGGGGATCCTTGGAATCCCATGTACCAGAAACCTGCTGGGCCACCAAGTCTGAGTCGCCCAAACACCTGACCCGGCTCAGGTTCATCTCCTTGGCCATCCAAAGCCCTTGAAGCAAGGCCTCATATTCTGCTGCATTGTTAGTACAGGGGAACATGAGTCTTAAAACATAACAGAGCTTATCTCCACGTGGGGAAGTAATCACAACTCCAGCCCCCGAGCCTTCAAGCTGCCTTGAGCCGTCAAAGTGTATGGACCAGTATGTTGTGTCGGGCTTCTCTTCGGGAGCCTGTAACTCTGTCCAATCATTAATGAAATCCACCAATTCCTAAGATTTGATTGCTATGCAGGGCACATATTTGAGATGATGCGGACCAAGCTCAATGGCCCACTTAGCAACCCGGCCTGTCGCCTCCCGGTTCTGGATTATATCCCCAAGAGGTGCTGAGCTGACCACAGTGAATGGATGTTTGTGGAAGTAATGCTTCAGCTTGCGGCTAGCCATACATACTCCGTAGACCAGTTTCTGCCAATGTGGATATCGCTGCTTGGACTCGGTTAACACCTCACTGATATAATACATGGGGTGCTGAATGATGTCTACTACACAACTTGTTCTTGTAGACTCGTGTTGGGCCTCCAAGCGCAGAGGTTTGTAGGACAGTAGCAATTTTCCCTCAACTGGATGACCTAAGGTTTATCAATCCGTGGGAGGCGTAGGATGAAAATGGTCTCTCTCAAACAACCCTACAACCAAATAACAAAGAGTCTCTTGTGTCCCCAACACACCAAATACAATGGTAAATTGTATAGGTGCACTAGTTCGGTGAAGAGATGGTGATACAAGTGTAGTATGGATAGTAGATATAGGTTTTTGTAATCTGAAAATATAAAAACAGAAAGGTACCAAGGAACAAAAGTGAGCACAAACAGTATTGCAATGCTTGAAAATAAGGCCTAGGGTTCATACTTTCACTAGTGCAATCTCTCAACAATGCTAATATAATTGAATCATATAACAATCCCTCAACGTGCGACAAAGAATCACTCCAAAGTTCCTATTAGCGGAGAACATAAGATAGAAATTGTTTGTAGGGTACGAAACCACCTCAAAGTTATCCTTTCTGTTCGATCTATTGAGCTATTCCTATAAGTGTCACAAATAGCCCTAGAGTTCATACTAAAATAACACCATATGATACACATCAACCAACTCTAATGTCACCTAGATACTCCAATGTCACCACAAGTATCCATGAGTTGATTAGATAATATGCATCAAACAACTTCATAATCATAATATTCAATCCACACAAAGAACTCCAAGGAGCATCCCAAAGTTTCTATCGGAGAAAAGATAATGAAAACGTGCATCAACCCCTATGCATAGATTACCCCAATGTCACCTCGGGAATCCGCGAGTTGAGTGCCAAAACATACATCAAGTGAATCAATATAATACCCCATTGTCACCACGGGTATTCATATGCAAGACATACATCAAGTGTTCTCAAATCTGAATATTCAATCCGACAATAACGAAACCTCAAAGGGAAAAGATTTGATTCATCACAACAAGGATAGAGAGGGAAGAACCACCATATGATCCAACTATATTAACAAAGCTCGCGATACATCAAGATCGTGCCATATCAAGAACACGAGAGAGAGATCAAAGACATAGCTACTAGTACATACCCTCAGCCCCGAGGGTGAACTACTCCCTCCTCGTCATGGAGACCACCGGGATGATGAAGATGGCCTCCGGTGATGATTTCCCCCTCCGACAGGGTGCCGGAAAAGGGCTGTAGATTAGATCGTGGAGGTACAGAGGCTTTCGGCGGCGTAAAAACTCATCTAGATTAACTTTCGGGGGTTTCTGAATATATATGATTTTTCAGTGTTGGAATCACGCGAAGAGGGGCCAAAGGGCTCCCACGAGGCACTAGGGTGCGCCTGGGGGGGCAGGCGCACCCAGGTGGCTCATGGGGCCCCTGTGGCTCTTCTGTTACTCCTCCAAAGCTTCCTGGGTCTGTTTCCTTCCATAAAAAATTGTCAAAAAGTTTCGTTGCATTTGGACTTCATTTGATATGGATTTTCTGGAAAACCAAAAAGAAGCAGAAAACAACAACTGGCACTGGGCACTAGGTCAATATGTTAGTCCATAAAAATCATATAAAAGTCATATAAAAGTGCACCAAAATCATACAAAACTATAATAAACATGGCATGAATACTTCATAAATTATAGATACGTTGGAGACGTATCACTGAACTGGATATTCCTTGCCGTCCTCCTTGTGCTCTACCACGACTGCCATGCTTACAGCCTTGTTATTGGCAGCAATATATAGCAACATTGGTTCCTTCTCACGAGGGGCAGCAAGGACTGGCGGCTCAGACAACTGCTTCTTGAGGGCCTCAAAAGCCTAATCTGCAGCGCCACTCCAGACGAAGTTATCTGATTTCTTAAGCAATTGGTACAACGGAATTGCCTTCTCTCCAAGCCGGCTGATGAACCGGCTCAGCGCCGAAACCCACCCAGCTAGCTTCTGCACGATATTTAGATTGGCCGGCTTAGCCAGGGTCGTGATTGCTTTGATTTTTTCTGGGTTAGCTTCAATGCCATGCTCGAAAACAAGAAATCCTAGAAGCTTTCCAGCAGGGACACCAAAAATACACTTCTCCGGGTTAAGCTTCATCTGGTAGATATGGAGATTGTCAAATGTTTCCTTGAGATCCTCCAATAGAGTTTCTTTCTTCCGAGACTTAACCACAATATCATCAACATAGGCATGAACGTTCCGCCCGATCTGTTTGTGCAAGGAGCTTTGGACACAACGCTGGTAAGTCGCATGTGCACACTTCAGACCAAACGACATGGTTGTATAACAGAACGCCCCAAAGGGCGTGATGAAGGCCGTCTTTTCCTGGTCCTCTAGTTTCATCTTGATCTGATGATAACCAGAGTAAGCATCCAGGAAGCATAAGCACTCACAACCCGCCGTAGCATCGATGATCTGGTCAACACGGGGCAAGGCAAAGGGATCACTAGGACAAGCCTTATTTAGATCTGTGTAATCAACGCACATCCGCCAAGTCCAGTTTTTCTTCAGAACAAGTACTGGGTTAGCTAGCCATTTAGGATGGAAGACTTCCACGATGAACCCGGCAGCTAGTAGCCGGGCCACTTCTTCGCCAATAGCCTTCCGCCTTTCTTCATTAAAACGATGGAGATACTGGCGGACTGGCTTAAACTTGGGGTCCACATTAAGGGAGTGCTCAGCGAGTTCTCTCGGTACACCTGGCATGTCAGAAGGTTTCCATGTAAAGATGTCCCGGTTCTCATGGATGAACTCGATGAGCGCGCTTTCCTATTTAGGATCCATGTTTGCCCCTATGGTGCACTGCTCAGAAGAATTGCCCGGGGTGAAATCAACTTGCTTTGTGTCTCTGGCCGACTTAAACTTGAGCAAAGGGTCAGACTCCGTCATGGCTTCTTCAGGGAGATCCTGTCGGACGGGTCAATGTTGTCCTTATAATACCACAATTCTTCTGCAGCGCAGGCCGTCTCGGCATATGCTGCATCTGCTTCCTCGCACTCGAGTGCAATCTTCCGGTTGCCTTCAACTGTGATGGTTCCTCTTGGTCCTGGCATCTTCATTTTTAGGTAAACATAGCACGGCCGTGCCATGAATCGCGCATAAGCCGGCCGGCCGAATAAGGCGTGGTATGGGCTTTTAAGCTTAACCACCTCAAAGGACAGAAACTCAGAACGCCAGTTATCCTCTGAGCCAAAGGCCACCTCTAGGGAGATTCTTCCCATGGGATAGGCTGATTTGCCAGGAATAATGCCGTGAAAGACTGCAGAGGATGGAGTCAACTACTTATCAGACAGATTCATCCGCCTGAATGTGTCATAGTACAGAATATTGATGCTGCTGCCTCCGTCCATGAGCACCTTCGTTAGTGTATAACCGCCAACTTGTGGTGCAACCGCCAGAGTCAAGTGGCCAGGGTGATCGAGGAGGACAGGATGATCCGCCCTGCTCTAGGTAACCGTTTGTTCGGACCAGTTGAGATAATAAGGGGTTGCCGGCTCAACCGTGTGGGCGGCTCGTCGTTGCACCTTCCGATCCCGTTTGCAGGTACTGGTGGTGAAAACATGATATTGTCCACTATTTAACTGTTTCGGGTTACTCTGAAACCCTGTCGCACCAGCTTGGTGTTGATTACCCTGGTTCTGCTGATTGCCGCCTCCAGTATGACCAGCCCCCTGATACTCGCTGCTATGGCTACTATTCCTGTGGAAACCAGGACCTGTGAAGGGCCCTTGCAAGCCGGCTCCAGAGAAGCCGGGTCCCTGGTTGCCAGGTTGTCCACCGCCGCCGCCCCCGTTATGATGGTTCTGGAAGACCCGTCTGGAAAATTCTTGCATGATGCAGCAATTTTCCTAGGAGTGGCTGAACGGCTTGCCATTATAACTATGTCTCGGACATGGAGCCTTGAGAGCTTCCTCGTAGCTGAGAGGGCGATTACCAGAGGACTGCCTCCTAGAACCATCGTTCTGACCCTGATTTTTGTTCCCTATATTTGTGTTCGCCACCAGATCGGAGTTACCATCATAACCCTTGCGTTTACCGCCGTTGTTGTTCTGCCCATTACCGTTGTTCTGTTGGTGGCCCTTGCCACCGCCTTTCTTGTCTTTACCGGCTTTCTCCTCATTAGACGGCGGGTCTTTAGTATTGTCAGACTCCGTGTATCGGGTTAAGACATCCATCAGATCACCCATGTCCTGGGCTTTCCTCTTGAGTCGCCCTAGTTTTTGGACCAGTGGCTGAAACTTGCATGTTCATTCCAGAACCAGCACTGCCTGAGCCGCCGAGATACTGTCAGAACTGTGTATAAACCTCTGAAACCTGGCGAGCCCAATGGTGCGCCGACTCATCCTCGCGCTGAACACAATGCTCCGGATCAACAATGGTGGTTGGCATTTTGCAGGTTCCCTGAAAATTCTTGATGAAGCGCTCCTTCAGCTCCTGCCAAGTGTTGATAGAATTCACTAGAAGGTTTTTCAACCAAGTGCGAGTGGGGCCTTCCAACATGAGAGGCAGGTAACGTGCACAGACTGCCTCGCTTGCGCCTAATAAGTCCATTGCCAGTTCATAACTCTCGATCCACTCGATGGGCTCCAGATTCACTGTGTAATTAGGAACCTTGCGAGGACCTTTGAAATCTTGGGGTATCCGCGCTTCTCGCAGCGCTGGTACCAAACAAGGAGTTCCGATCATGCGACTCGATGAGCCCCCAAGCCGGCCAGCGGACTGGGTTGCGGCGGGCGGGTGAAGCATTTCCGGCAGGTTGACATTCAGCGGCGGGTTGACGTGCGCCGGCGTGTTGACATGTGCCGGCGGGTTGTGCCCCGCACGCGCGTTTTCTTCCTCCCATGCTCGTAGTGCCCGAGCGGCGTCCACAATGTCTTGTGCGTTCGGGATTCTGGGTTGATCCGCCAACGGTGGGGCAGCTCTTCTACGATGTGCGCTGCTGGAAACCGCCGGTGACTCTGGACGCTGGCTCCTGGTATGGCTCTGGTGAGGGGTTGAGTGAAGACGGTGCTGGCTGTGCGAGTAGTTGGCCTGCTGCACAACTGCTGTCTTGAGCATCGCAATAGCATTCCTGGCCTCTGTCTGAATCGGGCCGTCCCCCTCAATCGGAATAGCCGCCAAGTTGTGGGTTGCTGCTAGCACGTTATCGACCGGGTTGGAGTAGTGTCCAATAGGGGTCTGGAACCGGCGAGACGGTGGCTGCTGTTGCTGATCTGGCGTGTGACGCTGGGCCGGCTCCCTCTGCTAAGCCGGCTGTTGTAAAGGCGGTCCTCCTGGGGGAACAACTCCAGCCCCCGGGTTCTCCGGAGCCGGCGGTGTGGAGAATAGCTGAGTCGGCTCAAGATCGACCGGAAGCCGACTCTGATGACGCCTCCGGTGGACAAGTTCTGACTCGGCCTGCCAGCGGCTTAGGTAATTCACCTCCTCATCCAGACGCTACCGCTCCTCGGCAAGTCGGGCTGCACCTGCGCCATGCGTGTGTTCTCTGTGCTGATATCCTCTTGGATCTTGGCCATCTGCTCGTGACACTTCGTGATCTCCGTATTGCGAGCTGCCGCGTTCTCCGCAGTGACCGGTTCGGCCAACAGAGCTGCCAGCGTGTTCATCAAGTCCGCGAGTGCCTGCACCCCGGTTTTCTGCGAGCCGACGGCCGACGCACCGGCTCCTCCTGAGCCGGCAAGGGTAAGGTCCTGCCCGGCCGCAGGATCGGCCGGGGCACGCACCAGATCTTGTCTACCCGCCATGTATACCGCCGCAAAACGAGGCGGATCTAGGATCTCTGGAAAGACGTCGTCCGCGTATCCGAGCCTTCCATCGTGCAGAGGACGGATCGACACGGTTTCTCCCGTTGAGGACTCGCCGTCAGATTGGACGAGCGTATCATCTCTAGATAGGGAGTTCTCCAACAAGGCCACCCCTTGGGTGAACCCTACGAAGACATGGTTCCGGCCGGCTTGAGTAGGGCCGGGTCTTGCTTGGCTCGGATTAACGCGGCGCATCGACTCGACACCGGCAATGTTCTCCAACCCGGCAGCCGACTCGCCGACCACGCCGATGAAGGTGTGGATCTTGCCGAAGGGGACCCGGTACCCGTACTCGATTGAGTCGGTGTCGGGGCACCAGTATGAATTGTCGATGTAGAAGTTCCCGTGGCGGCTCTTCGTCATCATGCCAACCGCGTACTTCCTGAACCCTTGGACAGATCCCACTAAGAACTCAACTCCACCGTGCGTGGGCCCATGGTGGGCGCCAACTATCGTGGTTTTGACACGGCAGATGCCCTTGTGAAAGGACTTGGAGATGAGGCCATCACACAAGTGTGGAAGCTTAATGGGGTTGATCGGGAACGAGAAGACACAGAATTACCCAGGTTCGGCCCCTCACGGTGGAGGTAAAAGCCTACGTCCTGCTTGAGTATATTGCTGTGGATCTCGATTACAAGGATGCAGATTCGCTAACCTAGCTTTTGAGAGATTGCAACCTAGTTTTTTCGACCCAGGGGCTCCCCTTTATATATACATAGGTTGAGGCCCTGGGTTTACAACAGAGTCCGGGTCGTGGTCCAACCCGTGCCCTAGCCTGCATCCTACTTATCTTGCCTCCCAAGTAAGGGAGTTCCCTTTGTCTCCTCTGCGAGCTGGCCCGCTCCACGAGCCGCCCGCTGGGCCTTGAGCTTCATAATCTTTATGGCCCAAATAACTGGTCTGATGATGACGATCCGCCATGGGATGCCAGGTCATTCCTAGCCAGGTCATACCACGGGGTATATCCCCAACAGAACTGCTTATAAAATTCTATGGGTATGTCTCCTTATAAAATGGTTTATGGAAAAGCATGTCATTTTCCTCTTGAGTTAGAACATAAAGCATATTGGGCAATTAAAGAACTCAATTATGATTTTAAACTTGCCAGTGAAAAGAGGTTATTTGATATTAGCTCATTAGATGAATGGAGAACCCAAGCTTATGAAAATGCCAAATTGTTTAAATAAAAAGTTAAAAGATGGCATGATAGAAGAATTCAAAAAGGGGAATTTAAAGTATGTGAGCAAGTTCTATTGTACAATTCTCGTTTGAGATTCTTTGCAGGAAAACTTCTCTCTAAATGGGAAGGACCGTATATCATCGAAGAAGTTTATCGCTACGGAGCCATCAAAATAAACAACTCCGAAGGCACTAATCCGAGAGTGGTGAATGGGCAAAGAATTAAGCATTATATTTCAGGTACTCCCATTAATGTTGAAACTAATATTATTGAAACAATGACACCGGAGGAATACATAAGAGAGACCTTCCAGAACACTCCAGAACCCTGAAAAGGAAGAGGTACATGATACGGTAAGTAAACCGACTCCAAAAATTCCATAAAAATACTTTCTGTCAGTTTTGGAATATTAGAAAAAATACAAAAATAAGAAACAGCCAAGGGGACCCACGAGGTGCACATGAGGCACCAGGGCGCGCCACCCCCCAGGCGTGCCCGGGTGGCTCGTGGGCCCCTCGTGAGCCTTCCCGACTCCGTTTTCTTCTGGAATACTTGTTTTGCAAGATAAAAATTCTTTATATATACTCCCAGACGTTTTGACCACCGTATCGTAGAAATCTCCTCTGTTCATGTTTCGTGCTATTTTTCTGACAGATCTAGATCGCTATGGCTCCCCCAAGATCTTCCAAGGACAAGTTCTATGAGAAGGTCATCAATCCCAACCTACCGGAGGTGATGAAACACCCTCAAGCCATCGAGATGCGTGAGGGGGTGCTTCACATCCAGGATGTTCAAGGACCCAAGAAGACCGAGACCGTGGAAGCCAGGCTTGAAGCGGTGGAGCTGGAGATCTTCAAGTGTCAAGGGATGGTAGAACGTGGACTCAGCGCCAACCACTCCATGATCACGGAATTCATTCGTGATCACAAGGTGGATGGCCAATCGATGGGGGACATCATCTTCAAGCTCAATGAATGAATCGACTATCTCCAAGGCCAAATCTATGATCTTCAAAACCAAAATTTTGAGTATGAGGCAAGATTCAAAGGTATGAGTTTAGCTGCAAGTTTCAGAACTCCGGAGACTCGTTCATATTTTTATGACGGGGAACCTATGCCATGGAAGCTGGATGACAAGCCCACCACTTCATCACCACCACCATCAGCGAAGAAGGAAACTTGAGTACATGGGTATGGGCACTCCCCTTGGCTTGTGCCAAGCTTGGGGGAGGTGCCCTGGTATCGTATCACCATCACTTTTATTATCTTTACCTATTTTTAGTTCGATCCTTAGTTATTTCATGATTTAGTTGAATAAAAGTTTAGTATGATCTATTTTCGAGTGCTAGTTTTGTGATCTATCCATCTATGTAATTGAGTTGAGAGTTATATAATAAAGAGTAGTTTGAGTTTTTGCTTCTTTACTTTTATGTTTCAATCCTAGCAATGGAAATAATGAAAAAGATCATGTGCTAATCTTATGGAAAGTAATGACATTACATAAAGAAAAGTATAAGTGGTAAAATTTATTGAAAGTTAACAAGCATAGCATTGGTCAATGATGCAATTCATGAAAAATTAATAGGGAAGAGAAGATTCACATGCAAATACACTATCTTGGACATCTTTTATGATTGTGAGCCCCCATTAAGTATTTTATGTCAAATTGTTGACGTTGAACAAGGAAGACAACGTAATGAATTATGGTTGCTTATATTCACATAGAAGCTATATTGTCATAGATCCTTCAACATGTGGTGCTTGCTCAATATCTTTGCTAGCTAAAAAATCCGCACCAAGTAGAGATACTACTTGTGCATCAAAAACCCTTAAACCCAGTTTCATGTCATGAGAGTCCACTATATCTACCTATGGATTGAATAAGATCCTTCAAGTAAGTTGTCATCGGTGCAAAAAGCAATAAAAATTGCCTCTAAATATGTATGAACTTTTATTGTAAGGGAAAATAAGCTTTATACGAACTTGTGATGGTAAAGAAATAAAAGCGACAGACTACATAATAAAGGTTGCTATCACAAGGGGCAATATAAAGTGACGTTCCTTTGCATTAAGAGCTTGTGCATCCAACAACAAAAAGCGCATGACAACCTCTGCTTCCCTCTGCGAAAGGCCTATCTTTTACTTTTATGTATTTACTTTTTATGCAAGAGTCAATAGTGTTCTCCTCTATTCCTTTTTATTTTTCTCTTTTGCAAGCATCATGTGGTGGGGAAGATCTAGGCATATATATCCAGTTGGATATGAGTGATCATGAGTTATTATTGTTGACATTACCCTTGAGGTGAATATGTTGGGAGGCAGAATTATAAGCCCCTATCTTTCTATGTGTCTGGCTGAAACTTTTTGCTCCATATATATGTTGTGAGTGTTAGCAATTATAGAAGACTAAATGATGGTTGAGTATGTGGACTTGCTAAAAAGCTCCTACATGAGACCCTTCCTGAAAATATGATGAATTGCAATTGCATTGTTGACTGAGAACATAGTATGTTAGTTTTCAAGAAAGTTTATGTCTTATACTTCGTTGTTGTGATGAATTGTTACTTGCTCATGAGAAGTTTTATGATAATGAATATTGCTGTTATAATACTGATCATGATGCTACTATGGCCGTATTTTGTTTTTATCGACACCTCTCTCTCTAAACATGTGGACATGATTATCGATATCGGCTTTCGCTTGGGGACAACCGAGGTCTAAGCTTGGGGAGTTGATACGTCCATTTTGCATCATGTTTTACTACTGTTATTTATAGTGTTTTAAATCAATATAACACTTTGTGGAGCAATTCTAATGCCTTTTCTCTCTTAATATGCAAGATTTACATAAGGAGGGAGATTGCCGGCAGCTGGAATTCTGGACCTGAAAAAGCTATGTCAGAGATACCTATTCTGCACATCTCCAAATGAGCTGAAATTTCACGAAGATTTATTTTGGAATAAATAAAAAATATTGGAAGAAAGAAGTACCAGAGGGGGCCACCTAGGTGCCCACGAGGCACCAGGGCGCGCCACTCCCCCAGGCGCGTGGGGCCCCTGGCCAGCCTCCGATGCCCATTTTCTGGTATATAAGCCCATTTGCCCTAGAAAAAATAAGGAGAAGACTTTTGGGACGGGGCACCGCCGTCTCGAGGCGGAACTTGGGCAGGAGCACTTTTGCTCTCCGGTGGAGCGATTCCGCCAGGGATACTTCCCTCCAGGAGGGGGAAATCGAAGCCATCGACATCACCAACGATCCTCTCATCGAGGGAGGACCAATCTTCATCAACATCTTCAACAGCACCATCTCATCTCAAACCCTAGTTCATCTCTTGTATTCAATCTTTGTCTCAAAACCTCAGATTGGTACATGTGGGTTGCTAGTAGTGTTGATTACATCTTGTAATTGATGCTAGTTGGTTTATTTGGTGGAAGATTATATGTTCAGATCTAATATGCTATTTAATACCCCTCTGATCTTGGACATGAATATGGTTTGTGAGTAGTTACTTTTGTTCTTGAGGACATGGGATAAGTCTTGTCATAAGTAATCATGTGAATTTGGTATTCGTTCAATATTTTGATGATATGTATGTTGTTGATTCTCTTAGTGGTGTCATGTGAACGTCGACTACATGACACTTCACCATCTTTGGGCCTAAGGGAATGCATTGTGGAGTAGTAATTAGATGATGGGTTGCTAGAGTGACAGAAGCTTAAACCCTAGTTTATGCGCTATTCCGTAAGGGGCTGATTTGGATCCATATGTTTGATGCTATGGTTAGAGTTATCTTAATTCATCTTTCGTAGTTGTGGATGCTTGCGAGAGGGGGTAATTATAAGTGGAAGGCTTGTTCAAGTAAGAACAACACCCAAGCACCGGTCCACCCACATATCAAATTATCAAAGTAGCGAACGCGAATCAAACCAACATGATGAAAGTGACTAGAGGAAATTCCTATGTGTCCTCGAGAACACTTTGCTTATTATAAGAGATCGTTCCGGCTTGTCCTTTGCTACAAAAAGGATTGGGCCACCTTGCTGCACTCTTTGTTACTATTGCTACTTGTCACTTGTTACAAATTATCTTGCTATCAAACAACTCGTTACCGATAATTTTAGTGCTTGCAGAAAATACTTTGGTGAAAACCGATTGTCATTTCCTTCTGCTCCTCATTGGGTTCGACACTCTTACTTATCGAAAGGACTACGATTGATCCCCTATACTTGTGGGTCATCACTGCCCACCCGTCGATGACGTGCTGGAGAGTTCTACCAGTAAAAGCAAGAAGTCCAAAGCTGCCCCAACAGAGACTAAGAAGGTGTCGGCGGAGGAGGACGGCACTGGCGGTACCTTCACCGTCAGTTCCACCCTTGATAGCAAATAGGAAAGCGCGCTTGTTGCCTTCCTGCGGGCGAATGTCGATGTGTTTGCATGCCAACCATCTGACATCCCCGGCCTTCCCAGGGAGGTAATCGAGCACCACCTTGTTGTCTGTCCCCATGCGCGGCCTGTCAAGCAGAAGGTCAGGAAGCAAGCTTTGGAACGGCAACAGTTTATCGCTGAAGAAATTAAAAAGGTAGAAGCGGCAGGTTTAGTCAGGGGAGTGTTACATCCAACATGGTTGGCAAACCCAGTTGTAGTATGCAAAGCAAATGGGAAGTGGAGACTTTTATTGATTACAGTGATATCAACAAAGCATGTCCAAAAGACCCTTTCCCTTTGCCGTGCATCGATCAAATTGTTGACTCCACTACCGGCTGTGATTTACTTTCCTTCCTTGATGCATATTCTGGCTGTCATCAGATTTTCATGGCCAAGGAGGATGAGGAGAATGCCGCATTCATCTCTCCATGTGGCACATACTGCTTCGTGCGTATGCCTTTCGGATTGAAGAGTGCTGGTTCAACATTCACAAGAGCAGTCCAGATTGGTTTTGAGCCCCAGCTGCACAGGAATGTGGAAGCATATATGGATGATATAGTGGTCAAAACCAAGGACAAATCAACCCTCATTCAAGACTTAGAAGAGACATTTGCAAACTTGCGCAAGATCAATTTGAAGCTCAACCCCGAGAAGTGTGTGTTTGGCGTTCAATCTGGCAAGCTTCTCGGGTTCTTTGTATCTCAACGTGGAATTGAAGCCAATCCCGACAAGATCAAAGCTATTGAGCAAATAGAAGCATCAAAGCGCGTCAAGGATGTGCGACGTCTTGCTGGCTGCGTAGCTGCATTGACCAGGTTCATCTCCAAATCTGCTGAGCGCGCCTTGCCATTTTTCAAGATTTTGAAAAAGGCAGGTCCAATGAAATGGAGTCCAAAAGCGGAGGCCGCACTGCAAGATTTGAAGAAGTACCTCTCCTCTCTGCCAACACTAGTTGCACCTAAGCCACAAGAACCGTTGCTGCTATACTTGGCGGCAACAAATCAAGTGGTCAGTGCTGCATTAGTGGCAGAGAAAGAAGCTGACGACGAAGAAGCAGCAGTTGCAAGCCCGTCAAGCGACAAGCTGGAATCTTCTCTGGCAGAATCTGGTGCCGACAAGTCAGGATCAGCGCAAGCAAATGAAGCAAACCAGCAAGTAGTGTCGAAGAACAAAATGGTGCAGCGCCCAGTTTACTTTGTTAGCTCCCTTCTGCAAGGAGCTAGGTCAAGGTACTCTGGTGTGCAGAAATTGCTTTTCGGCCTCCTCATGGCCTCGAGAAAGCTGCGCCATTGCTTCCAAGCACATGAGATTACCGTCGTCACTCACTTTCCATTGCAGTGTATCTTGAGGAATCCAGATGCAACCGGTAGAATAGTGGAGTGGGCGTTGGAATTGTCAAGTTTTGCACTTAAGTTTGAAAGCACTTCAACTATTCAGAGCAGAGCCTTGGCAGAGTTCATTGCAGAATGGACACCAACACAAGACGAAGAGATTCAAGAGACTTCTCTCCCCGACAAAGAAGCAACTAAAGAATGGATCATGTACTTTGACGGTGCCTTCTCGCTACATGGCGCCGGTGCCGGAGTGCTGCTTGTCGCACCCACAGGAAAGCACCTCAAGTATGTGTTACAAATGCACTTTCCCAGGGAGAAAGCTACAAACAACACTGCTTAGTACGAATGGCTCATTGCCGGTCTCAGGATTGCAGTGGACCTTGGAATCAGAAAGTTGATCATCCATGGCGACTCGCAGCTCGTTGTGAAGCAAGTTAACAAAGATTACCAGAGCTCATTGATGGAAGCTTATGTGGAAGAAGTGAAAAAATTGGAAGAGCACTTTAACGGATTGCAAATAAAGCACATCCCCCATGCGGAAAACAGCATTGCTGATCATCTGTCAAAGTGCGCTGCCCAAAAGCTGCATGTGGAACCAAGAACTTTTGTGCTCCATTTGACTCAACCATCTGTCACACCATCGATGCCGTCAAGCAAAAGAAGAAAGTTGAATACCGGCAAATACTTCCCAGAAGAGCTCCCAGAAGCCGTCGATAAGAGAGTTGCTAGAGAAAAAACTATGATTGCCGGTGAGCAGCGGCCTCAAGTAGAACTCCAAGTTCTTGCCGTCGAGGCAAGTGCTCCTGCAGCCGAAGAAATGCCTTTAGTCCTTGTCGTCGAGCCGCAAGCTCCGGCATGGGCACAGCAAATCATCCTTTTCCTTCAGACAGGAGAACTTCCCAATGATCAGGAGGAAGCTGAAAGAGTAGCCCGCCAGTCAAGTATGTATTAGTTTGTTGACAGCATCCTATACAGAAAAACACCGATTGGGGTGAAATTGAAATGCATTTGCCGGGAAGATGGACTGAAGCTGTTGGCAGAGATACATGGAGGCATGTGTGGTTCTCACATAGGATCAAGAGCCCTTGTCGGTAAAGCTTTCCAGCAAGGTTTCTATTGGCCCACTGCCCTCCGGGATGCAACTGAGCTAGTAACCAAGTGTGAAGCATGCCAGTTTCATTCAAAGAATATACATCAGCCAGCTCAAACCCTTCAAATAACCCCTCTCTCCTGGCCCTTCTTGGTCTGGGGGCTCGATATTTTAGGTCCCTTTCCCCGTGCCACCGGGGGTTTTGAGTTCTTGTACGTTGCGATCGACAAGTTCACAAAGTGGCCTGAGGTAGAGACAGTGAGGAAGGTGACAGCACGGTCAGCCGTCAAGTTCTTAAAAGGATTAGTTTGCCATTTTGGTGTTCCCAACAGAGTCATCACCGACAACGGCACACAGTTCATGAGCCGCACCTTCATGCAGTACATCCAAGACCTTGGAAGCATGATCTGTTTTGCGTCCGTTGCTCACCCAAGAAACAACGGCCAAGCAGAGAGAGCAAATGCTGAAGTGTTGCAAGGCCTGAAGACGAGAACTTTTGACAAGCTCAAATTTGTCTTTTACATGATAGCACTAGTGGCAAATGCAACGACAAGACTAATTCTGAAGATTGCCTTGATGCCTCGGAACATGAAGGACTTTGTCAGCTATCGGAGCGACAATCTTGTCGATAGCTGTGACATCAGTGTTCTGCGGCAAGCTCTTGAAGGCCCCTGTCATGGGAAACGATGATCTATGGGACCGAACGGCCCCCTTTGCGATTCGGCTCAGGGGACATGCATGGGACAAAGAGCAGATTTTCAGTAGGTGCAAGAACACGCTGGGGGTTTATCCAGGTTCGGGCCGCTATGAGCGTAAAACCCTACTCCTGTTCTGTGTTTGATCGTGTATGAACTCAAGTTACAAAGAGCGCAGTCTTCTGGCAAGGTGCACGGGAAATGCGGCTACTACATGTAATTGAGCTGGGTGTCGACCGTTCTATCTGTAGCTGTGGGCCCCTTTTTATAGGCCAAGGGGTTACCACAATGGCTAATACAGTCATTACAGAGTATGCAAAGTGACTTGCACCGTCACCACGTATATCTTCCAATGGGGTAAGACAAACGCATTTAATGCACCGTTAGGTGCTACGTTGGGGAGGTGAGGCCTTGGGCAAAAAAATCTGTACCACCGGTCCTAGCGCCCTCCTGTAATCTTGACACGTCCCAGGGACAGGTGTCATTAAAGTTAACCTTGGCGTGGCGGCCTGACACATGCCTTGGCCGGTTATGTTGACCGCCTACCCGCTCGACACCTAGCATACGAGCCTATCTGGTCGATGGTGAGGTGGAGCGATAATGGGACAGAACAAGCCTGCTGGCACGGAGCTTGCCCGGCCTTGCTTGTTAGCAAGGGGGCTTGCCGGCAACCATAGTCTTGGTCTTCACCTTGCCGGGGCGGAGCTTTCCAGCAAGGGCAGCGTCGATCTTCAGTACGAGAATAGTACTTCTCGATGACCTGCCTTGAGGTCTTCTTCACGGTCTTGGTTTTGAGTCTAGAGTCATAGTTATCCTCTGTCAAGCCCTTGCCGGAGGGGCGGCTACAACTGCCTGTGCACAAGTCTGGGTACGAGGACACCCATCTCTTAGTACGCTGACAGGAGCCCCTAGGCCTGGGCCACACACGCATGTGAGGCGTCATTGGGCTAGGCCCAATCAGTGCACAGGCAGCGCGTGGCAGAAGATAACTGCCATAATCTTCTCTTTTACCGCACCCGCCCATGATGCGCATCAAATGCGGGCGTGGGAGAGGTATAGCGAAGTGGCGGCGGGAGGTGGTGTGCCTGAAAAGCGCAGCCACGTAGGACAAAAAAGAGCTAGCCCTTGCGCCTTCCCCATAAAAAGGAAAAATATGGAGGGCGCTGCTCATTTTTCCTGACTTCTCGTATCTCCTTCCTCGATTCCAGCTATTAAGGGAGGCGAGGCGGCGGGGAGAGTAATCCCCTTAGGGTGCTATAAAAGAGGGCGGGGGAGTGGCAATCCTCCCCACCCATCTCCTATCCTTGCCATTCTCCTCCTCCAACCTTTCGTCCATTCTTGTTTTCCTTGTGGTCTACCGTCGCGATGGCGAGGGGTGGAGGTCGGGCCCGCGCATCTGCTTCCGCCTCGAAGGCCCCCCCGGGCCGGACGCGTTCCTTGGTGGTCATCGTGATCGCCAGCCCTAGCGCCCACAGCAGGGCTGCCCCCCACGGCTGTGGAGGGCGCGACACTCGTGGTCGAGGCGAGCATGGCAGACTGGGCGGGGTGGCCGCCCTTCCCCCTCAGGCGGAAGCCCGCACGGTAGTGATGGCGCATGAGTCCCACATGGCGGTGGCGGCGCACGAGTTTGTCGTGGGGCTGCACCGCCGGCTTCGCAGTTGGCTCTGGCTCCCGGACCCCTTTGCGAGGGTGATGGAGAACAGCAGGCCTTCGGGCATGTGGCTACAGGCGGATGGCTGCCGCAACGGCCCCTCCTGGGTGGTGGCCGAGTTCTCCACCACTGGCTCCCTGTTCCTGACGCGGGGGTGGAAGTCGTTTGCCCGCTCCCGTGGTCTAAGGAGGGGGCAGTTCCTCCAGTATAGGTATGACGGAGCTGCCACACTCTTCGTGAAGTTCTTCGGGGTCTCCGGTGGTCACATGGAATGCTGCGCGGAGAGCGAGAGCAGCAACGGCACCGACTCCACCAGATGTCCTCATGAAAGGACTTAGTCGTGAGGCCATCGCAGCTAGGTGGTAACTCGAACGGGGTTGATCGGAATCGAGAGACAAGGGTTTACCCAGGTTCAGCCCCTCGCGATGGAGGTAAAGGCATACGTCCTGCTTGATTGTTATTGATGATGATGATCTCGATTACAAGGGTGCGACTTGGCTAGCCTAGTACTCGAGAGCTTGTAACTTGGTCTTTCTGCCTTGGGGGGTTCGCCTTTATATATAGGTCGAGGCCCCAGGCTTACTACAGAGTCCGGGTCGCAACATGTCCCGTGCCCTAATCTATCTCCTACTCATCTCCATAGGTAAGCCGCCTCCAGTACTGGACCTCCAAGCCGGCCCGCTTAAGAGTCGCCCTGGATGGACCTTGGAGTCTTGATAGTCAGACCTCTCTTTGGGCCGCCACTGGATAACCCGGCCCTGAACGGGCGGGTTATATCGTGGGGTTATATCCCCAACATTAGCCTCCAGAGTGATGTGGATTTATTCACGTCAATCTTCAGTCTTGTTGTACTGCCGGGTCATATGAATTTGCCGGCTCATAATACCTCTTTACCTTAGCGTTCCTCGCTCCCTCGCGTCAAGACGTCATCTTCTGAAATCAACGGTGCAAATATGGATGTATATCTGTTAGGCGTGAGAATCGAGGCGCCTCTTCGCCGAAAGTTACTGTGCCTCCTCTGTTTTCGCACCTGCCTTTTCCCCTTCTCATCATATTATAAATATCCCTCGAGGGCCGCAGTCTTCTTTTTTACTGCTTCGTCTTCTTCCTCGCGCCCAGGCCATCCGTGACCTAAGCTTTCCGCCACCGTGCGACCTTGGTGTCTCCGACGACGCCAACCTCTTCAACGGCTCCACGCACGCCGCCGTCGACACCGTCCAGAATCTCGCGAAGCTCCCGTTGCATCCAGGTACGCCCCATTTCTTTATAGATCTGTAGCGGTTCTTTTATCCATTTACCTAGTTCATCGGAGCTCATCTGTTCATCCCATCATTGTTGTTTTAGATGTAGATTCTAATGAACTCGTCATAGAAATACTCCGATGTTGGCTGTAGTACCATTTCTGCATCTAGGAACTTCAGATCTTAACCAAACACTGTGAATGAATCAAACCATGCTTCCACTGTATGAGTTAGGAATAGTAAATATTTTTCCTTTTCGCGTATTTTGTAGATCCATAATTGTAACTACTTTGTTTGAAATCTGTTCCTGCAACACTTAGCAAAAAATCAGAATCCCCAACTTTAAGATGAGCCGCCGTATAAATCATGGCTCGCCCTCTTTAGGAAGCATAGTTGAATCTCAGTTCGGGCGGCTTGTAATTTTAGTGATTGAATAACCATGTTGGCTCGCTTCTTAATTTCAACCACCTTGTCATACTAGCTTCTCTTCAAGCCGCCACGGCGATTTTAGCGATCGTGAAATGACTCGCCATTCATATTTTATCCGCAGCCGTTAATTCTTGAGGCGACTTACCATGGCAAAGACCACAGTCTGCAACTGGGTGAGTTCCCAAGTTTCACAACTCGTGCTCAATGATTACGAAGAACAAGGTTTTCTCCCTGCTCAAGAGGTGATTGGCTGGCAGGCTCCTCAAGGCGAAACTATTTCCCAACCCGGCGAAGGAGAAGTCGCGGTGTTTACAGACCATCTTCTTAGGGGCTTCTCTCCGCCCGGGTCAAAAAATTTCTGGGACGCCTTAAGCTTCTTCAACCTTCATCCTCAAGATCTTGATCCAAATTCTATATCCAACTTATGCCAATTTCAAGTCCTCTGTGAAGCATATCTGCAAATGGAAGCCACCTTTCCCATCTTTAGGGAGTTTTTCTATATCAACCGCCAGACTGAATGTGCTGATGGCCCCAGTCTAGAACTTGGCGTGGTCTCGATCCAGAGGCGAAGAGACGTTGCTTTCCCTGCAGTCACTCTGCCGACTCATCCAAAAGGATGGAACAAAACTTGGTTCTATTGTAAGAACACAGCTCCTGCTGATGAGAACCCGTTGCCGAGTTATAGACCTGACCGTCTTGACTCCACCATTGAGCTTCCTGGCTGGGCTCCTCAAGAAGAGCGCGCTAAAGTCGCCCACGTATATCCAAAGCTAAGGGCTTTATTAGCCAATGGCTTGACCGGAGTTGATCTAACCCGGTGCTGGATTACCTGGAGGATTCTCCCCTTAAGTCGCCGGGCGGATTTAATGTGCAATTACTCCGGCAAATCAAATGATGCGCAAAGGTTCAGTCCCATCGACCTGTCAGCTGACGAAATAAACAAGATTGTGAAGAAAATGCTTGGGGAGTCGCAAGAAAGCTATAACAAGACGGGGCTGAGACCGTTCTATGCCCTTAACCAGGCTCCTCCAGTAAGCATTCCTATAATCATTTGTCCAGCTTATCAACTCTTTAAACTTACTTGTTGACCTTGTGTAAAACTGTGCAGGCCGACTCTCCATTCTGGAACAAGAAGAAAAAGAAAATACCAGCAACCAAGCCTAGGCCTGCTAAAGCTGCACCGGCCCAGAAGAAGAATAAGCCGGCTATTGAAAGTGAGGCGATAGCTAGAGGTGGGTCACCAGCAGCTGATGATGAGTCAGAGGTAGAACTTGACTCCCTTGGTCATCTTTTTATTGAACTGGCTAAAACCTCGTATTCTCAGGGCGATGCTGAAATAGCCGGGCTGATGATGTCGAGGTAATTTCCATCTCCTCTGACTCAGAAAATTTTGTTCCCCAAAGAGCCAGAAAAACTGTCAGAAAAGTGCCATTTTCTCATCCACACGCTTATTTAGACCCACAATTTTCTTTAAAGAAATCACAGCATGCCGGCTCTGCAAGACGCCAAACTCGAAGTGGTTCTGGAGAACTCCTGACCGGCTTACCTGATGCTTCAGCCACCCATAAGTGATGCAATGAGGTGCCTCATAGTCCAACCCCATCTCTTCCACGAGCCGGCCTATTTAAGCATCCTCTTAACCCGTCTGATTCAAATTACCAGGAGTCGCCACCATCATCTGGCGACTCATCTGCCACTCAACTGCCACCCTTGGTCATTAAGCAAGGGTAAGTGCTTCTCTATAAACCGTGCTTCGTTGTAACCATTATGTCACTTATTTGAGTCTGCTTATGAATGCATAGGGCAAAGGCTAAGAAGAGGAAAACTGGCAAGTCATCTTCGACCCCAGAGAACTTGGAAACAGAAGACCCAAATGTGGAGATCCCTGAAGGTCAACATGAGACGACAAAGGATCAGCCTGGTGAAAATGTTGATCCACCCAAGCAAAACGAGCCGCCAACAACTGAAAAGGTGGATACTCAAGTCGGCAAGGCTGACATGGAAGAGGATCTTAACCCAATGAAGGCGACTGATGATACGGTCTTGTCATCACAGGGGTATCCTTCAAGACTCCAGAGACGTCAAGCATTCTGACTAAGCTTGTGTCAAAAGATGAGCCGGTCGCGTCTGAGAAAGGGAAAGGGAAGCTTGAGCTCCCAAACTTTGAAGTTCTCAGCGCAGCCGATCTCCATGAGGTGTACTTGACCTGGCTATCTGTAAGCCGGGAAATGGAAGTAAGCCTAGTCAATATGTTGAAGAAGAAATATGAGGTCAGAAATGTCCCTTCTTTCCATACTGTATATATCTTGTGTAGCCGCCAAGTCTTAGGCATAGGTCCGAATGAATATGTGTAAGACTTTCAGTATGATATACTCGCTTCGGGACTGTAGCCCCCAAGGGCCGGGTTGTTATGTATATAACAAACCGGGTCTTTAACATCCGTCTGTTAAAAGCAACGTGTAGCCCCCAAGGGCCGACTCAGTTTGATAAGATGAGCCGGATCTTCAACAATTGTCTTTCAAAAGTGATGAGTAGCCCCCAAGGGCTGACTCATTTTGATAAGATGAGCCGGATCTTCAACAATTGTCTTTTAAAAGTGACGAGTAGCCCCCAAGGGCCGACTCATTTTGATAAGATGAGCCGGATCTTCAACAATTTTCCTTTAAAAGTGACGAGTAGCCCCCAAGGGCCGACTCATTTTGATAAGATGAGCCGGATCTTCAACAATTGTCTTTTAAAAGTGACGAGTAGCCCTCAAGGGCCGACTCATTTTGATAAGATGAGCCGGATCTTCAACAATTGTCCTTTAAAAGTGACGAGTAGCCCCCAAGGGCTGACTCATTTTGATAAGATGAGCCGGATCTTCAACAATTGTCCTTTAAAAGTGACGAGTAGCCTCCAAGGGCCGACTCATTTTGATAAGATGAGCCGGATCTTATTCCCGTAGTGATCAACAGACGAGAAAAAATGACCTGCATTAGCCCCCAAGTGCCATGTAGATTGCTAGCAAATTGCTTGGGACTTTCAGTGAGAAATTTGAGCCATCTCATAGCCCCCATGGCCTGGGTTGTGCAATATTGTGGTCTCAATAGTATATAGCATTCCACTGACAAGATCTGGTTATGACAGGAGATGCTCAATGACGCTGAGTCAAAGGTGGCCGGCTTACAAGAACAACTCAAAGGCGAGAAGAAGCTTCGTATAGACACCGAGTCATCTGTCGCCGCCTTGCAAGAAACTGTATCAACAACTGCTGAAAACTTGAAATCTGTGAAGACCTCACACGAGGAAGAAAAGGTAGCGTTGTTGAAACGTGCTGAAGAAGAAGAGAACCGGCTCAAGCCCATTACTGATGAATTAAGCGGCTTGAAGCGCTATATTACCGACATGACCCAGGCCATCTTTGGTAAGTGACCCGCCAACCAGTCAGGAATGACTCGCCCGCCATTAGTGTCGTTTGTATGGGAATGCTGAAATCGAATGTGTTCAAAGTTTGCAGGTAGCAGAAGCATCAATCTACGACAAGATCCCCGTGTCAAGCTCAAGGCGGTTTACACGTTCTTGGAGCAACTTTATGCAGGGAGCCTATTCATCATTATGTCCGTTATGGGTCCAAAGAGCCGCCACGTTTCATAAGGGACGTGTTGAAGCAACTGTCAACCATTCCTGGTAAAATTGAAGAATTGAAGAAATCAGCCGCCCGAGCGGGCGCCATGTTGTCCTTAAGCCGGGCCAAAGCTTATGTGCCAGATATGGATCCTTCCGAGATGGCCGGCGGGTTTCCAGAATTCAACACTGATGGCAGCGAATTCTCTTCAGCAGATTACACCCGGTGCATGAAGGAAACTTGTGTTTTGGCAAGTCAACTTGTTGAAGAGTTGGACTTGAAGAGGTACCAGCCAGCTTACAACGAAGAGAACGTGCGGGTTACCCCGCCATCTTACACGCCCATCGACCTAACTCCAGTGCGGCGTAAGCATATCTTTGCTCCTGATGTTGACCCGTCAATTATCATGCAATAGGATGCCGTCTTTCAAGCCTTGACAACAATCGACTGGGATCTAGACAATCTTCAGATCGGAAGAAGAGCGGAGCCGGAGCAGGATGACCCGGAAGCCCAAGCCGCCGATGAACACCAGGAAGGAGCTACCCCAGGAACTAACAACCCAGAGGGCACAGACACTGGAGCCCAGGAGTAGATGTCTCCAAAAAACTTTTGATATCATGGAGCCCAGCTGTGGCGTTGTAATAGGGTAGTTGGAAACATTTGAGTGCTGAACATGCCTTCGCGCACTTAAATATTTGGCAGTAATTTGTATGAAACAGCTGCACTGGTGCGATTGTATGTTAACCCGCCCAGTCTCCTTTGAAGGAATCTATGCTTCATTGAGTAACAGTATGGCAAGTCATATTTGTATGAACCATCAAGAGTTAATCCTTCTCTGCATAACACAGGCGTAGAATAACCCGGGGCGCGTAATAGCTGTCCGGCTTGTGGTTAGTACCAGTCTGAAATAACTTGTTATTATTTTTGTTTAAACCGGCTCATCCATGATCCGGCGGCTCATGGCCAAAAAGAAAACAAAGACAACCCCTGTAAAAATTGAACAGAAGTCATGAATAATATCAATGTTAAGTCGGCTTTTGAGGCACGACAATATAGACCGGCTTTCGAGGCTCGAGTCTTGCTTCAATGAAGCTGGCGTGATAGCCCATGGTTTATCCTCGCTCTCTGTAAGCCGGCCCTCATGTGACATCCGATGCTTTAACCAAGACAAGTTCAGGGTCATAGAGATGATTGACTTGTCAAGAGTACACCGGGTCACCTAATCGGAGTAGCATCAAGCAGACAGGCAGGTTTAACCAAAATAATGTGGCGTCATTTGCCGGGTCAAGAGGGTGAGATAGCTAAACTCGAAAAGACTCATGCATAATATTTGAGATGAAATGACAGAGCCCACGAGTTTCGGGGATGCCGGCTTATGTTTATTGATCATAATATATACAAAGGTATGTACAAGCAAACTTGAGCCAGTGGCTCTAAGTATAGTAAGGACGGAGGTGAGCGATATTCCAGGGCCTGCTTGTCTCTTCCTCCGATGTGCGTGACTTGTTGCGTTCACGTATGTCCATCAGGTAATATGAACCGTTGTTGAGATTCTTGCTGATGACAAAAGGCCCTTCCCAGGGAGGGGAAAGCCTATGCATACCCGCCTGTTCTTGAATCAAACGGAGCACTAAGTCGCCCTCTTGGAAAGTACGGCTGCGAACCCGACGGCTGTGATAGCGATGTAGGTCTTGCTGATAGATCGCAGATCGTGCTACTGCTAAGTCACGTTCCTCTTCCAAGGCATCCAAAGAGTCTTGGCGAGCTTGTTCGTTGTCTGCTTCGACGTAGGCGGCAACCATTGGGGAATCATGACGGATATCACTGGGCAAAACAGCTTTTGCACCATAGACCATAAAGAAAGGCGTATAGCCTGTTGATCTATTAGGAGTGGTCCGGATGCTCCAAAGGACAGAAGGGAGTTCTTCGACCCAACAACCCGGCGTGCGCTCGAGTGGGACCATAAGCCTAGGCTTGATGCCTCGTAAAATCTCTTGGTTAGCGCGTTCTGCTTGGCCATTGGACTGAGGGTGTGCAACTGATGCAACATCAAGCCGGATATGCCCTCTTTGACAAAACTGCTTCATAGCTCCCTTGGACAAATTTGTGCCATTATCAGTGATGATGCTATGTGGATAACCAAAGCAAAAAATCAACCTTTTCAAGAACTTGACTGCTGTGGCTGCATCACAATTGCTGATTGGCTCGGCTTCAACCCACTTGGTAAATGGACCAACAAATGGGTCTTTTTTCCCTCTGGACGGTTTAAATGGACCAACCATATCAAGCCCCCAGACTGCAAAAGGCCAGGTTATTGGGATCATCCGGAGCTCTTGAGCCGGAACATGAACCTCACGAGCAAACTTTTGGCAACCATCACACTTTTGTACGATATCCTCAGCATCTGCGTGAGCCGTAAGCCAGTAAAAACCATGCCGAAAAGCTTTTGCCACTAAGGACCTTGAGCTGGCATGATGACCACAATCGCAAGAAAGAATCTCATGGAGGATCGCTCGCCCTTCATCAGGGGAAACACAACGCTGGAAAACTCATGTGATGCTCCTCCTATGTAACTCGCCATTAACAATGGACATAGACTTGGAGCGGCGGACGATCTGACGAGCCATGATTTCATCTTCAGGGAGCTTGCCTCAAGTCAAATAATCCAGATAAGGAACTGTCCAGTCCGGAATAGCGTGAAGAGCCACCACCAATAGTGCCTCCGGGTCAGGGACAACGAGGTCTTCCTCGGAAGGCAGCTTGACAGAAGGATTATGTAGCACGTCAAGGAACACATTAGGAGGGACCGGCTTATGTTGAGAGCTGAGTCATGACAATGCATCAGCCGCCTCATTGAGCCGCCGATCGATGTGATCAACTTGATATCCTTTGAAGTGTCCGACCACATTGGTTACCTCTTGCCGATAAGCCGCCATAAGCGGGTCTTTGGAATCCCATTTTCCTGAAACTTGCTGAGCGACCAAATCTGAGTCGCCAAAACACCTGACCCGGCCGATATTCATCTCTTTAGCCATCCGAAGACCATGGAGGAGAGCCTCGTATTCAGCTGCATTGTTAGTACAAGTAAACAGAATCCTCAGGACATAACAAAATTTATCACCTCGAGGGGAAGATATGACCACTCCAGCCCCCGAGCCTTCTATCTGTCTGGAACCATCAAAGTGTATAGTCCAATATGTATTATCTGGCTTCTCCTCTGGAGTTTGGAGTTCCGTCCAATCATTAATGAAATCCACGAGTGCCTGGGATTTGATGGCCGTGCGAGGCACATATTTAAGATGATGTGGGCCAAGCTCAATCGCCCACTTGGCAACCCGGCCTGTGGCTTCCCTGTTCTGGATGATGTCTCCCAAGGGTGCTGAACTGACCACAGTAATGGGGTGCTCCAGAAAATAATGTCTGAGTTTGCGACTAGCCATGAAGACGCCAAACACCAGTTTCTGCCAATGTGGGTACCTCTGCTTGGACTCAGATAGAACTTCGCTGACATAATAGACTGGCCGCTGCACTGGATATTCTTTCCCTGCCTCTTTCCTCTCGACAACAACTGCAACACTTACTGCTTTGTTATTGGCAGCAATGTACAGGAGCATAGGCTCTTTGGCGATGGGACCAGCAAGGACAGGCGGCTCAGCCAGCTGCTTCTTAAGGGCTTCAAAGGCAGCATTAGCAGCATCGCTCCAGACAAAGTCGTCAGTCTTTTTCAGTATCTGGTACAGGGGGATAGCCTTCTCACCAAGGCGGCTTATGAACCAGCTTAGAGCCGCAATACGAGTCGCCATGCGCTGAATGTCATTGATATTCTCCGGTTTCGCAAGCGATGTTATTGCCTTAATCTTGTCTGGGTTGGCTTCGATGCCACGCTCCGAAACTAGGAAACCCAGCAACTTGCCTGCAGGAACACCAAAAACACACTTATCCGGGTTAAGCTTCATCTGGTAAGTCCGAAGATTAGCGAAAGTTTCCTTGAGATCATCTAGCAAGGTCTCCTTCTTCAATGACTTGACCACGATATCATCCACATAAGCATGAACGTTGCGCCCAATCTGCTTGTGGAAGTAATTCTGGACACACCACTGATAAGTTGCTCCTGCACTTTTGAGCCCGAAGGGCATAGAGACATAGCAAAAGGCCCCAAAAGGTGTGATGAAAGCCGTCTTCTCCTGATCCTCGACGGCCATCTTTATCTGATGATAACCGGAGTAAGCATCCAGGAAACACAAACTCGCACAACCCGTCGTGGCATCGATGATCTGATCAATGCGAGGGAGAGCAAACGGGTCTTTGGGACAAGCCTTGTTGAGATCTGTCTAGTCAACACACATGCGCCAAGTGCCGTTTTTTCTTTAGAACAAGCACGGGATTAGCCAACCACTGAGGGTGAAAAACTTCAACGATGAACCCGGCAGCTAGGAGCCGGGCTACTTCTTCCCCATTAACCTTGCGTCTCTCCTCGTTAAAACGACGGAGGAATTGTCAAACAAGCTTCATTTTTGGATCCACATTAAGGTGGTTCTCAGCGAGTTCTCTCGGTACACCTGGCATGTCAGAAGGTTTCCATGCGAAGATGTCCCGATTCTCACGGATGAACTCGATGAGCGCGCTTTCCTATTTGGGATCCATACCAGTCCCAATAGTGAACGTCTTGGATGGGTCACCAGGGACAAACTTAACCTGCTTGGTGTCCTCGGCCAACTTAAACTTGAGTGGCGGGTCAGACTCTGTGGTGGGTTTCTTCAAGGGTGTCATATCGGCCGGGTCAACATTTGCAGTGTAAAACTTCAACTCTTCCGCAGCGCAAGCCGTCTCGGCATAGGCCGCATCCCCTTCCTCGCACTCAAGGGCGATCTTTCGATCTCCATTAACTATGATGGTGCCTTTTGGTCCAGGCATCTTGAGTTTGAGGTAGACATAACAGGGTCGAGCCATAAAGCGAGCGTAAGCCGGCCGCCCAAACAGGGCGTGATACGGGCTCTTGATCTTGACCACCTCAAAGGCCAAAGACTCGCACCTGTAATTATCATCAGTGCCGAACGCGACATCCAGCTTGATCCGTTCGATAGGATATGCAGACTTTCCAGGAACGATACCGTGAAACACTGTAGAAGATGACTAGAGCTGTTTTTTAGGCAGATTCATCCGTCAGAAAGTGTCGTAGTACAAGATGTTTATGCTGCTTCCTCCGTCCATGAGCACCTTTGTGAGCGAATAGCCGCCGACTTGAGGCGCCACCACCAAAGCCAAGCAACCTGGACTGTCGACCCGGGGAGGGTGGTCCTCTCTGCTCCATGTAATGGGCTGCTCCGACCAACGTAGATATTCCGGGACTGCCGGCTCGACAACACTGACGGCTCGTTTCCGGAGTTTGTGATCTCGCTTGTCGGTATGGGTCATGAACACGTGATACTGCCCACTATTCAACTGTTTGGGATTGCTCTGAAAACCAGACTGATTGCCCTGTTGTTGATTGCCCTGCTGGTGATTTCCTTGCCCCGGATGCTGATTGCCTCCGTTGTTGCCAGAACCCTGGTAACCTGCTCCGGAGCCGCCCGGGCCGTGGAATCCCGGGTTGTGAAAGCCACCGGATGAGCCAGCTCCAGGCTGCCCCGGGTTTCCTCCTCCGCCACCCTGACGGTTCTGAAAGAATTGCTCTCCGAAAGCTTGCATTATGTGATAGTTCTCCCAAGAGTGGGTTGACGGCTTATTAGGGAGGCTGTGCTTTGGGCATGGGCATTTGAGGGCTTCCTCAAAATTACGGGGCTTGTTGCCACTGTAGGATTTTCCCGAATTATTCCCCCTCTGGTATTTATGACCAGTGTTGGTCTTAGCAACCAAGTCCGATCCTCCTTCCAGGTTCTTACGCTTTCCACCATTGCCATGGTTTCCATTGCTCGCTGAATTATTCTGCTTGTCACCCTTGCCACCATTGTTTTTCTTTCCCTTGCCAGTCTGGTCATCATCCGGGTTAGGATCCTTCGTGGTGTCTAACTCGGCATACCTATTGAGGATGTCCATGAGCTCACCCATATCCTGAACCTTCCGCTTAAGCCGGCCAAGTTTCTGTACGAGGGGCTCGGAGTGACAGTTTTTCTCCAGGATCAGAACCGCCTGAGCCGCCGTGATGCTGTCAGAGGCGTGAATAATGTCTGCGACCCGGCGCGTCCAGTGATGGGCCGACTCACCCTCACGTGGGATGCAGTGCTGAAGATCGACGTTCATCATTGGGCGCTTGCAGGTTCCCTGGAAGTTCTTGATAAAACGGTCCTTCAACTCTGCCCAGGTGTTGATAGAGTTAGGGGGCAAGTTTTTCAACCATGTATGAGCCGGCCCCTCCAACATCATTGTCAGGTACTTGGCGCAGACAGCGTCGCTGACATCCAGCATTTCCATGGCTATCTCGTAGCTCTCAATCCAAGCTGCCAGCTCAAGGTCAGCCGTGTAATTTGGAACATTGCAGGGGCCTTTGAAATCCTTGGGCATGCGCTCGTTGCGTAAGGCTGGTACCAAACACGGTATCCCAATGGTTCTGCTACTGGAAGTCAATTGGGTTGTGACAAGCGGTGCTTGAGCCGCCGCATTTGCCGCCTCCGCTGCTCGCTGAGCCCAAGCCGTGTCAACATTCTCCTAGGCGTTAAGGGGCCCAGGGCGTGGCGGGTCATGAGGCTGCTCGCGATGTCGACGAGCGCTGCTAGAGACGGCCGGCGACTCATCGTGGCGGCTCCTGCTACGGCTTGGAAGCGGGGTAGAGTGGAGTCGCTGCCGACTGTAGGAGTAGTTCGCCTGCTGGGCGACCGCAGTTTTTAACATCTTAATGGAATTCCGGGCTTCGATCTCAACCAGTGAGTTTCCCGTGATTGGGAGCGCGGCTAGGTTGGTCGCTGCTGCCACCAAGTTGTCCAAAGGGTTGGTGAAGTGACCCGCCGGCGTGAGGAAACGGTGCGGAGGCGTCTGAACCGGCTGGAGCCGCTGGGCCGGCTCCTGCGGGCGCTGCTGAGCCGTTGATGTGGTTGACCCGGCGACGGCTGCCTGCCTCTGCTCGTGGGTACAAGCGGTGCTTCCAGGGTGCCTGCCCCGGTCCCCTGAACAGGCGCGTCCTGCGGCGTGTTAAACAGATGCATGGGCTCGTAGTTGGGCGGTAGACGGCTCATATGACGCCTCTGATGAACCGCCTCTGAGGCACTTTGACGGAGCCCCATGCGCCAGGCTTCGGCTTTCAGGTGCTCTATGTCGGCCTGGACTTGAGACTGCAATTCGTTCATGCGAGTGTTTTCGGCGTTGATATCTGCCTGTACCTTAGCCATTTGCTCGCGGAGTTTGGTTACCTCCGTGTTGCGTTCCGCCTGGTTTTCCGTGGTCACCGGTGTCGCAAGGAGCGTCGCCAGGGCGGTTGCCAATTCTATCAAGGCCTGAGACGGCGGTACGGCTGAGCCGGCCCTTGAGGTACCGGTTCCCGTCGCGGTGCTGGCCACCGTGGAATTAAGGGCCGGGGCCGAGCCTGCCATATAAAGAGCAACCCGGGGGGGGGCGTGTTGAAGGTGTCCTGTCAGCGTACGACACCTATGGGATCGCGTGGATCCCTTTTACGGTTCGGCTAGGGAGAAGATGTACACAAAGAGCGGATCCAACGATCAACACGGGGATTTTTTACCCAGGTTCAGGCCGCTGAGTAGCGCAAAACCCTACTCCTGCTTTGGTTTATTGTGGGTGTTTGAGCTCAGATGCACGGAGCGCTTCTTGGTGAGCAGTACACGAGAAGGGCGGCTACGCATGCAGCTGGGCTAGAAAGCTTCCTCCCCCTGTAGCTTCGCCTTGGGCTTCCTTTTATATGACAAAGGGGTCACCAACAGTGGCGAACAGCAAGTACAAGAGGTGTAAAGTTACTACAGTGTTTACATGCTTATCACTGACGACTTAGGACAAAACACATTAAATGCTCTACTTAGGTGTCCCTTACTTTCTTGGGGATGGAAAAAGAGACCGTCCCATCAACACCGCTTAACCCCATCCACCGCTAGTGCCATGACACGCATCCAGGAGGACAAACCCTAAACGACAGGCAGGTCGCTGTGCTGGAGCGGTGGCAAGGCGGTGGGATCTTGCCGGGTGCGAGTCCTTGCCGGGTCTTCGTGAGCTTTCCCGACAAGATCTTGCCGGGAACCCAGCCTTCGGTCTTCTGATCATTAGCTTGAATGCCTTCTTGATAATCTTGTATGTGTTTCCAGCTGTTCTCCGGCAGGCCTTGCCGCTGGGATGGCTACAACCGCCCGTGCACAAGTATGGGGTACTAAAAGACCCAAACTTTAGTACACCGACAAGTCCTGAGCCGGCTGGTCATCAGAGTAGCCCCCAAGCCCGCCATCGTAAAGCGGGAGGATCGACTCGGTCTCGCCTACTGAGGACTCGCCATCAGAATAGACGAGGGTATTGCCGCTGGACGCAGAGTTATCTGCGAGGTCCACCCCCTGGGTCAAACCGACAAAGACGTGCTTCCGGCCGGCTTGAGCCTGGGCGGGTTGCGCGCACCGAGCCGACTCGACGATGTCGGTGCAGATGTCCGGCTCGGGTTTAGATCCGCCAGCTTTGCCGATGAAGACGTGGATTTTGCCGAAGGGGACCCGGTATCCGTACTCGATTGAGTCGGCCTCGGGGCTCCAGCCTGAATCGTTGATGTAGAGCTTGCCGCGGCGACTCTTGGTCATGCGGCCAATCGCATATCCCTCGATCCCTGCGGGAGTTCCCTCCAAGTACTCAACACCACCGAGCGATTGCCCCACGGTGGGCGCCAACCGTCGTGGTTTTTTCACGGCAGATGTCCTCGTGAAAGGACTTAGTCGTGAGGCCATTGCAGCTAGGTGGTAACTCGAACGGGGTTGATCGGAATCGAGAGACAAGGGTTTACCCAGGTTCAGCCCCTCGCGATGGAGGTAAAGGCCTACGTTCTGCTTTATTGTTATTGATGATGATGATGATCTCGATTACAAGGGTGTGACTTGGCTAGCCTAGTAGTCGAGAGCTTGTAACTTTGTCTTTCTGCCTTGGGGGGTTCGCCTTTATATACAGGTCGAGGCCCCAGGCTTACAACAGAGTCCGGGTCGCAACATGTCCCATGCCCTAATCTATCTCCTACTCATCTCCGTAGGTAAGCCGCCACCTTGGGTAAGTTGCCGCCTCCAGTACTGCACCTCCAAGCCGGCCCGCTTAAGAGTCGCCCTGGATGGACCTTGGAGTTTTGATAGTCAGACCTCTCTTTGGGCCGCCACTGGATAACCCGGCCCTGAACGGGCGGGTTATATCCCCAACAGGCTCCCTGTTCCAGACGCGGGGGTGGAAGTCGTTTGCCCGCTCACGTGGTCTAAGGCGGGGGCAGCTCCTCCAGTATAGGTATGATGAAGCTGCTAGACTCTTCGTGAAGTTCTTCGGGGTCTCCGGTGGTCGCATGGAATGCTGCGCAGAGAGCGAGAGCAGCAGCGGCACCGACTCCACCAGCGAGAGCGAGAGCGACGAAAGCTCCTCGCGTATCAAGAGTGAAGGCGATGATTCTGATTAGGCGCACAATAGTGCCCGAGTCGAACCTTAAAGATGAGCTGCGCTCCGCCTAGGCTCCTCTCCTTATCTCCTGTATCAAAGCCAATGTAGCCCCATGGGGGCATGGAAGATAACTTTTGCATCTAAGTGCTTAATAGTTGCTCTAGTTCATGTTTTGAATGAATGTATGCATGTTGTTCTCCTTATTCCTTTCTGTTTTTGCATGATTTTTGTACCCTACACTTGCCGGAAACTTGTCGGTGCGCACACCCTTGCCGCGAGCGCTCGAGGAATAGGTCCTCAGCAGCTTGCCGGAAGTGGTGCTGCCGGCAAGGTCATGCTTGACGATCACAACGCAGCTACTTAGGTTGCCGAGCGGACTCGAAGCAAAGCAAGAGCGTAGTTGATCACGGCAAGGTTCCTTAGCATGCAGGTCTCTCATACAAAGGCCAAAATTGTTCAAGGAGAGCCGCAACTACAACAAAGAATTTATTTCAAAGTTTCGCAACTTAGCTCATTCCTTGATGTACTTCTTGCCGTAGGGCGATATCTTGAACGCGTCCTTTGGTATCCATACCGTCACTCCCCCCAGGAATCTTGTATGCGAGGAATTCTTCCTTCCTTTAAGAAAAAGAAAGAAGAGAAAAGAGGAGGCTGTAACCTTGACGGTTCGTTAATCACCTTATGCAAGGCAAAATGTAACACAAGACTGCCAGCAACACATAAATAAATATGTACTTTGACAAATAATTGTGAAACACTTAGTTTATTTATTATGCACGGGATCTGCGCCTGGCTTTGTACAAAGGTTTACATGCCTTGACGGCAAACTTGTACAAAAGAGGTTGCCGGAAAGCCCGGCAACCGTGCCTTACGGGTAGAACTTACGAAGATGCTCAATATTCCATGAGTTGAGCACCGAAGTGCCATCTTCGGTCACTAGGCGGACTGCGCCGGGCCTAGAGACTCGTACTACCCGGTAAGGGCCCTCCCACTTCGGCGTCAACTTGTTTTTACCCTTCGTGGTTTGAATCCGATGAAGAACAAGATCACCTTCCTCAAGGTTCCAGGCATTCACTTTGCAGCTATGGTAGCGGCGCAAAGCTTGCTGGTACCGTGCAGCATGGACAGCAGCCCGGAAATGATCTTCCTCAAGGAGCATGGCATCGTCATGCCGCAGCTCATCTTGGTCCTCCTCATCGAAGGCCAAGACTCGAGGTGACCCGTATTTGAGTTCTGTGGGGAGTACCGCTTCAGCACCATACACAAGGGAGAAGGGTGTCTGGCCAGTGGCTCGATTTGGTATCGTTCTGATTGACCAAAGAACCGCCGGCAATTCTTCCACCCAGCGCCTTCCACACTGGTGCAGCTTGTCGAAAGTCCTAGTCTTTAAACCACGCAGCACTTCCGCATTTGCCCTCTCTACCCGCCCATTGCTCTTCGGGTGAGCAATGGTGGCATAGCAGATCTTATTTCCAAGTTCTTGGCAATATGATGTGAAGGTGCGGCTCGTGAATTGGGTGCCGTTGTCGGTAATGATCCTATTGGGTACACCAAAACGGGCAACCAATCCTTTGAGGAACTTGATAGCTGACTCTGCAGTCACCTTTCTCACTGGCTCTACTTCAGGCCACTTTGTAAACTTGTCGATTGCAACGTACAAGAATTCAGAGCCCCCGGTAGCACGGGGGAAAGGGCCGACAATGTCGAGCCCCCAGACCGAGAAGGGCCAGGAAACAGGGATGGTTTGGAGGGCTTGAGCTGGTTGGTGGATGTCCTTGGAGTGGAACTGGCATGCTTCACACCTGATAACCACCGCCAAGGCGTCTTGAAGGGCTGTTGTCCAGTAGAATCCTTGACGGAACGCCTTGCCGACAAGTGCGCGTGACCCAATATGAGAGCCGCACATCCCTTCATGTATTTCTTCCAACAGTCTTTGTCCATCTTCCCGGGAGATGCATTTCAATTTTACCTCGTTTGGTCTCTTTGTGTACAAGGTGCTATCAATAAACTTATACATCCGTGATTGATGGGCCACTCTTTCTGCATCTTCTTTCTCATCAGGAAGGTCTCCTGTCTAGAGGAATTGGACAGTCGGCTGCGCCCATGCCGGAGCTTGTTGCTCAATGACAAGGACTAAAGGCATTTCTTCCTCTGCGGGAATGCTTGCTTCGACGGCAAGGATTTGGCTTGCCGGATGCTGCGGCTCATCGGCAAAGGGCAGCTTGTCGGTGGTATTTGCTTTCTTGGTGGCTACGGGTAGCTCTGCCAGAAAGTAACCATCAACATCTTGTTTCCTTTTCTTCGCCAGCTTTGATGGTGTAACGGATGGCTGAGTTAGTTGGAGCACAAAAGTTCCTGGTTCCACAGGCATCTTTTGGGCGACAAGCTTTGACAGGTCATCGGCAATCTCATTCCGGGCACGGGGAATGTGCTCTACTTGTAGACCATCAAAGTGCTCTTCCAACTTTCTCACTTCATCGGCATATGCCTCCATCAAAGGGCTCTGGTAATCCTTGTTGACCTGCCTCACCACAAGCTGCGAGTCACCTCTGATAATCAGTTTCTGGATACCAAGGTCGATTGCAATGCGCAGACCGGCAAGCAAACCCTCATACTCAGCAGTGTTGTTGGTGGCCTGCTCCTTGGGGAAGTGCATCTGGACCACGTACTTGAGGTGCTCTTCGGTGGGTGCTATAAGCAGCACACCGGCACCGGCACCTTTCAGCGTGAAAGCACCGTCGAAGTACATGACCTAATCATCAACTGTTTCCTTGCCGGGGAGAGAGGTCTCTGGTTTTTCTTCATCTGGCATTAGGGTCCATTCTGCAATGAATTCTGCCAAGGCTCTGCTCTGGATCATCGAGGTGCTCTCAAATTTCAGATCAAACCTTGATAACTCCAATGCCCACTCCACAATCCTGCCGGTTGCCTTTGGATTTCTCAAGATGCGTTGCAATGGAAAGCGAGTGACGACAGTGACTGGGTGTGCTTGAAAATAATGGCGCAGCTTCCTTGAGCCCATGAGAAGGCCAAAAAGCAACTTTTGCACACCAGAGTACCTTGACCTAGCCCCTTGCAGGAGGGAGCTGAGAAAGTAGACTGGGCGCTGCACCATCTTCTTCTTCACAAGTTGCTGATCTGGCTGGCTGGCTTGCACAATCTCTGGTTTGTCGGCACTTGACCTTGCCGGAGAAGATTCCGGCTCATCGGGTCGTGGCTCTGCAGCCGCTACCTCTTCCTCATCAGCCTCTCTTTCAGCCACAAGTGCAGCACTAACCACTTGATTCATCGCCGCTAGGTATAGCAGCAACGTCTGTTGTGGCCTAGGCGCAACTAGGACTAGCGGAGTGGACATGTACTCCTTCAAATCTTGGAGCGCGGTGTAACACCCCAAAAATGTAACCATATTTTTATTAAATAAAAATTGGCCAGAAATAAAATTTTGAATTATATTAGGTCTTTTATTTATTTCAGAGTTTTTCTGTTTCTGTTTTCCAAAATTCTTCCCTCCATATAGAAAATTTTGGAAAAAATATTGTGGAGTTTGGTAGTTTTCTGAAATCATTTATTTTATATTTTAATAACAGTAGGAAATATTTTCATAATAAAATTTTGCCCAAGATAATCATTTTAATAGCATTTTCAATACTTAAAATGCTTCTCTTGCACTACAACTATTTTAAATAATTCTTGATAAATTCCACAAAAATTATGAGGACTCATGTGATGCCTATAGATCACTTTTATGCAAAAACCAAACTTAGTCTTTTGAAACTTTTGAGCAAAACTTCCTCTTTTTAATTATGTCCCATTCTTAGGTTACAACTACAACCTCAATTTTCCTTGCTCCAAAAAATCTGAGATTATTCCACCTTGTAGTCCTTCCAACCAAACCCTTAAGTCCAGAAGATCAACTCCAATTGCATTCTGGAAGACCTCTAAATTAATCCCCCAAGTTTGGGTCTAGAACTGACTTTCTCCAAAACTTGCACTATCAAGTTTTTCATTTTGTCCATCCAACCACACCATCATCTCTATCATCCAGTGAGACATCATCCTGCCAATTTTCACAGCCAACATAGATCCCTAGATAGCCATAGCATTTCATCAAGCAGGTTGTGGGCATGGTAGAAATTTGGCCTCTTTCTTAACTACATTAGAAACTAGTTCTTATGGACAAAACACCATGTCCAGTAGCCTTGCTATCCTTGTAAGCATCACCCTACCAAAACTCAGCTTGATTGGATCACTGTGGCCCACCCTGGCAATTCATGGAGCACGTTTCATGCGTGTCCAGAGCGTGGCCAGAGCGCCCGCACTGCGGCCGACGGCGCCCGAGACCTGACACGCCTTTGCTGCTTCCCTCTCTCGTATTAATCCTCTACTGGATCACCACGACCCCCTTGAATCCCACCGACACCTCCCCTTGGCCGCTAGCGCCGGCCACCGCCGACCACCGTCGTCCAAATCGCCGCCCGACGAATCCGCCTCCGCCACGTCTCTGCCCGCTTAACTGCCAATCACACCAGCTCTTCGACGGGCGGCCACCATCCTCACCGACCCGGCCGACCTCTCCACCATCCTCACCGGCCACAGCTACCTTTCCAGCGCCATTAATGGCCGCCCGCCGCCATGCCTATCTTCGGGCATCGCGGAACCGACCTTCTCCGGCTATAAAAGCCACCCCGAGCTCTTCTAGCTCAACACCACTCCTCCTCCTCCCTCGGAGAACCACCCCAAGCAACAGAACGACCGGAGAGGTCGTCTCCCCCAAGTCCGGCAAACTTCGGCCGCCGCCACTTTTCGGTCGATTCCGACGCCACTGGGGCTTCCCCTCCTCCACTCTCCTCACCATCCACTCTCTCCTAGCCCCACGACTCCATCCCAACCTCCAATTCATCTCGGGAGCCGCCGTAGGCGAAATCCCCCTTTCACCCGACGGCCCCCGTCCGCTGAGGACCTCGCCGCCGGCAACTCCGTCCACCCCAGCCACCATGACGGGTACCGGAAGGACCGCCTCAACCTCCTGAGCACGACGGTGTCCTCAGATCCCCGAACGGCGTCGCTGTTCGCCGGCGAGCATCGCCGGAGGTTCCGCTCCGTTCGGCCAGAGGAAAGAGGCGGGGTGGACCGCGGTCAAACCTGACTGGTGGGCCAGGTTGGGCCCACTGTCAGTGACCGAGCCGTGCCGAGCCGCTCATAAGTGGAGACGGGCTTTCCCAGAAGCCGCCTTCGCACGGGGGAGACGTATTCGTTGAATACGTCTTTGATGTCATCAGCTTCCCCGCGCGGCCGAACGGCTGGGCCTGGCCCAGTGGCACCGCACGGCTATAATGCGCTCAGGGCGCGCTTCGGCCCTTCTCCTTTTTTCTTTTCCAGTAGATTTCTAACAATCCTACAACAGTCTTTTCAAACCCAAAATTGATGATTTAAATTCCTACATACTCCTAAAATCATGCTCTATTAATCTAGCTATGGTGAACATTTTTCCTAAGCTTAGTTTCTGCTGAATCAATTAAATGGTCCAATTCTTTAATTATTCCAGCTTAGAAATCCCCTAGGAAAATCATATGATCTCCAAATCATGTGATTATTTTTCTAAAATTCATTACTCTTCCTCTAGTTTATTTTAGTATTTATTTCAAAATTTTCCAAACAACTTTTTGTTACTACTTTCAAATTAGGTGATATTTGCAATATTTTGAAAATAGGAAAATGGAGGGAAGATGAAAATTTTCAAAGTCTTGGAGTGCACCCAATATTTCTGCATGATCAAGGCAAGCATCTTGAACACTTGATATGGTGATTGCATGGTTAAATGTTTGCAAGAATAATTGAATCATGCATATGTTGAATTCAAATAAAATTTGCATGCATGTAGTGTTGGCATGTTTCCTCGTACCGTGCAACGTGTGCTTGTCATGACTAACTTGCAGGAGCAGGTATAAGAGAAATACCGTTACCGGCAGAAGGGTGATCACGTTGGAGCGTGATCATGCCATGTTGGTTATGCATGTTGGGACATGCAAGGGTTGTGGCCCTGTTTTTATGTTATTGTTGAAAGAACACTTTATTGTGCTAACCACTGAAGGAAATACATAAGCCTCCTGAGTCGACCGTAGATCGAGTCTTGTTCCGGTAACCCCCATACTTGTTTTGTGTTGCCACTTGTCCCTGCCGCAGGTAGGGTACGGTTCAGTAAGTTGTTAACCCCTTTCCTGCACACACCGTACAGAGAGGCCATAGTGAAAGATACCATCTGATCACTGGTAGGCATGTCACTTGGTCCGGGGGCATGGGTGTCTCCGGTTGTAGCCGGAGAAGGGTAGCACCCCTGTTTGCGCGCCGTTATAAATATTGTGATCCCATGCTATTGGAGGCCGTTGAATGAGGCCTTCCCACTTAGAGTTTTAATCCATCATTGCCTTGGGTGATTCCTGGCTTTGGTAAGTTAAAACTGGTATGTGCGGGTTAGGTGTGTTTTCAACCCAAAGACCGTAATGGGAATTAGTCAGCGTCTCGGTGCTGACTAAAGAAATCCTTTACTTGTGGGTAAAGAGTGCACCCTCTGCAGAGTTATACCTATTGGAATAGCCGTGTCCGCGGTTAAGGACTACAGTCTGGGTTGGTTAAGTGTCGGTCTTAGTGTCGGTCTTCAGAGAAAATAATTAAATTGATCATGATTCAATTTTGCTGGATAATTATTGCCACTACTAATATTGTCATGAATATTATTGATGATATATTATGGACTAACCCTGTCTTTTTATTTTATTTTCTGAGTGTCTCAGGGGCTGGCTAGACTACCCCGGGCACTCAGTTTTATTTTCTTTTCTGAGTATCTCATGGACTGGCTAGACTACCCGGGATACTCATTTATTTTCAAGACATGTCGAGGCGTCGCTTTTAGTCACCCGTTTGGCATTTATTTTCAAGACCTCTCGAGGCGTCGCTTTTAGACATCCGTTTGGCATTTCTTTTCAAGACCTCTCAAGGCGTCGCTTTTAGACACCCGTTTGGCATTTCTTTTCAAGACCTCCCGAGGCATCGCTTTTAAACACCCGTTTGGCATTTCTTTTCAAGACCTCTCGAGGCGTCGCTTTTAGACACCCGTTTGGCAATTCTTTTCAAAACCTCTCGAGGCATCGCTTTTAGACACCCGTTTGGCTTTTCTTTTGGATTCTCGGGCGGTCCTGTCTTGCCCGATTCTCCATGTTATATTTTATTTTCTTTTGGATTCTCGGGCAGTCCTGTCTCGCCCGATTCTCCATTAACTTTCTTTGTTTGTCACTAATATTTTATTTACTCATACTTCTGCACATGCTAATATTTATCATGCCATAATTTAATTTCAGCCAACATATGCATATCATTTAATCCAGCATGAGCATATGCATTCGGTATATCTTTTGTTCATTATGTTTGCGAGTACATTCCAACATACTCACAGGCTTGTCCCTGGCTATTTAATTGGCCAGGTAAGGAGTTCAATGAGGAGTACTACAACGACGTCCATGCAGACTAGGGGCCTAAGATAGCGGCCACGCGAGATAGGAGTTATCCCGGTCAGCCATTCCTGTGGGATTGGAGCTTCCACCAGTATTGGAGATCCGCTACCCGCTTCCGCCATACACTGTTAGAAATCATTGTTGTATCATTAGACCTTTATGGTCTTGTATCCAATTCTTGTAATTGCTTGGTAATCTGTAACAAGGACGTGTCCACCAGTAACAGAAATCCTGGGGCTGGTGATAACACGAGGGGTTAATTTCTGGGATATTGTGTCCCGGAAATCCGGCCCCGACACGCGGCCTCTGCTTTTGGAGTCCAGTTCACTGGACCTACCTTTTTCAATATCTTGAAAAACGGCAAGGCGCGCTCTTCCGATTTGGAGATGAACCTGCTGAGGGCGGCAACGCAGCCGGCAAGGCGCCTGACATCCTTTACGCGTCTCGGTCCTTCCATCTGCTCAATTGCCTTGATCTTGTCGGGATTGGCTTCAATCCCTCTCTGAGACACAAGGAAACCAAGAAGCTTGCCAGATGGAACACCGAACACACACTTCTCGGGGTTGAGCTTCAAGTTGAGCTTGCGCAAGTTGGCAAAAGTTTCCTCTAGATCCTGGATCAGTGTTGACTTCTCTTTGGTTTTGACCACAATATCGTCCATATAGGCTTCCACATTTCTGTGTATCTGGGTCTCAAAACCAATCTGAACTGCTCTGGCAAAAGTTGCCCTGGCACTCTTCAACCCAAACGGCATATGTAAGAAGCAATACGTGCCGCACGGGGTGATGAATGCGGTCTTCTCCTCATATTCCTTGGCCATAAAAATCTGATGATAACCAGAATAGGCATCGAGGAAAGAGAGTAGGTCACAGCCGGCAGTGGAGTCTACAATCTGGTCAATGCGCGGCAAAGGGAAAGGGTCATTGGGACAGGCTTTATTTATATCGGTGAAGTCGATACAAAGCCTCCACTTCCTGTTCGCCTTACGCACCACCACCGGATTGGCTAACCACGTAGGGTGTAGCACTCCTCTAACCAGGCCTGCTGCCTCTAACCTCTTAATCTCCTCGGCAATGAACTCTTGCCGCTCCAAGGCTTGCTTTCTGATCTTCTGCTTGACGGGTCTCGCATGAGGGCCGACAGCAAGGTGGTGCTCAATTACCTCCCTAGGAACACCGGGGATGTCAGATGCTTGCGAAGCAAACACATCGACATTCGCCCATAGGAAGGTAACGAGCTCGCTCTCCTGTTTGTCACTGAGAGTGGCACTTATAGAGAAGGCACCACTCGTCCCATCTTCTTTTGCAGAAACTTGTTTGGTCGCCGGTGCGGAAACCTTGGCTCTCTTGCTCTTGCCGGTAGAGCTCTCTGGTGTGTCCTCGACAGGCACGCTACACTCTGATGTGCGCTTCCCAGAGTCCTTCACAGAGTTCTTGCCGGTCTTCTTCTTCTCTCCCCCGGGAGCTTTGACGGCAGGGGCAAGTGCCTTGATGGCAGCTGCCGCCGCTGCCTCCCAGTAGAGCTTGTCAGTACAGATGATTGCATCCTTGTGGTTTGACTTGATGGTGAGGACCCCCAATGGCCCCGGCATTTTGATGACATTGTACGCATAGTGCGACGCGGCCATGAACTTTGCCAGGGCTGGGCGGCCTAGAATCCCATTGTACGGCAGTGGCATCTTGACGACGTCGAAGGTAATCTTCTCCGTTCGATGGTTGAGCTCGCTGCCAAACGTGACCGGCAATGTGACTTGGCCCTTCAGCTTGTTCCTCCCCGGACTGATCCCTTGGAAACTGCCTGTCTCCTCGAGATCCTTGTCGGGGATCTGCAGCCTCTTGATCACATCTGGAGAGATCAAGTTCAAGCCAGTCCCACCGTCAACCAGCACCTTTGTCACCTTGAGGTTGTGAATTGTTGGTGAGACCAACAACGGCAAACACCCGACCGCAGTGGTGCGATCAGGGTGGTCCTCGGCGTCAAACACGATGGGCGAGTGCGACCACTTGAGTGGCTTCTGTGCCTCCATCACTGGCTCCGCTGCGTTGACTTCGCGAATCCACTACTTTAGTTGCTGGTGCGAGGAGTGCAAAGATGCTCCTCCGTCAACACACATGGCATCCACTGCATTTTGGAACTCCTTGTCGGGCCCACCTCCGTCCTCATCACTATCATCCTCTTCCTGCTGGCCCTGAGCAGCCTTCTCTTTTGGCTGCTTGGCCTTGCCACGCCGGAATCCGCGGCCACCATGGTCTTGCATGCCGGACCCACCAGCACCATCTTGGGCCTTCTCCTTGTCACGCTTCTTGTACTCTTGCTTCTGCTTTTCGGCAATTTGCTCTACTTGCCGGCATTGCTGGAGGTCGTGGCCCTTGGTGCGGTGGATCTTGCAGTATGGCCCGCCGGTCTTGCCGGCCATCTCTCCCGCCGCAGCTTCTCGGCAGCCATCGCACCCGGCAACCTCCTTGCCGGGGATGTCTGCCTTCGGCTTCTTGGTGGCGTTGGTGTCGACGAAGCTCTCGACGCCCAGTATAGTCTTGTTCTTGCGCTTTTTGTTGTGTTTTATGTTCTTCTTCTGCGGGGTTGATGCGTCGTCGTCCTCAGAATCGACGTCTGCACCAACATCTTCCCCGGGGAGTCACCTCCCTTCCTCAGCATGTGCACACCTATCCACCAAGGCATACAGATCGTTGATGGTCTTGACCTCCTCGACATTCATCTCAGACCACATCCTGCGGTTGCACACATTCATGTGGAACGCGGCAACAACAGCTGTGGGATGGATGTCGGGAATGTTGTGGTGCACACGGCTGAACCGTTATATGTACTTGCGAAGGTTCTCTCCATCCGTTTGGGGGATCACCTGCAAATCGTTGGGCTGACCTGGGAGCTTGTGGCCACCTTGGTAAGCGCCAATGAAATGATGGCACAGATCTGCCCAAGAAGAGATGGAGCCCTCAGGCTGGTTCATCAACCACGACCTGACGTTGGGCCGAAGCGCCAATGGGAAGTAGTTGGCGAGCACTTTCTCGTCCCGTCCCCCGGCAGCCTCCACCGTGATGGTGTAGATGCCAAGGAACTCGGCTGGGTTGAGCGTGCCGTCGTACTTGTCGGGCAGCTCTGGCTTGAAGGCACCGGCGGACGGCCAACGAACCTGCCGCAGCTCACGAGTAACGCTGGGCACCCCACATCACAGGGCAAGTACCTGGCGGCTACTGGAGGGAGCACGTTCACTGCCGGCCTGGCACAGTCGTTGGATTGACAGTGTGCTTCCCGGTGCCGCTCGATCTTCGTGCGGGCGTCTTCGTCGCACCGCTCGCGGAGCACTTGGCATTGATCTTGGCGGCACCGCGGATCCGACGAAGCCATAGACATCACGTCATGGTCATCTGATCCGCAGGCCAGCCGTTGTGACGGTAGGGGGTGCCGAGGCGACTGCACCGTTGGCGTGGCGCCTCCGGCAAGGTAGCCGGATGGTCCTGCCAGCATGGTGGGTGGTTGCCCCGAGGGCCCCACGTCTTGTGTTTTGCTAGGATCGGCAAAACTGATGAGACTCGGAATGGTGGCTCTCCATTTGTCTATCTTCTCCGGGCTTGGCGGGAAGTTCGAAAGTATTTGAACCCGTGCCATGGCCTCTGCCGCTGTGGTTGGCATGGCTGGGAGCACAGAACGAGGCATCGGTCGACTCCTGGTAGAGCCAGAAGGAGCTTCGTTATGTCCATGCCGCCGCGGCTCATGCTCGCCAACAGGCGGACGTGGTGGTGGAGGCGGTGCTTCGTGGGCAATCGGAAGTTGCTGCACAGGGATCTCGCCTTGCGGTCGTCTGGAACCGCCAGCAACGTGGGGGAGCATGTCCTGCCCATCTTGCGATGGTCGCGGCGTACGCCTCCCCGCGCCGTTGTTGGACGTCGTCGCTACGTTCTGGGATGTTGCGGCATCTGGGTTCTGGGTCGCAGCAGTATGAACTATATTACTATGATGACTATGCTCACCAGAATGTCTTGGAAGATGACCGGTTGCGACGTCGCCGGTCCTGTGGCTAGGCTCAGCAACATGGCGGGGGTGCTGGGCACCCGCACCACTTCGCCTCCTACTCTACCCATTCCAACCATAGCGCCCGCACCTGCTGCACCGCCTGCGGCCGCCTGGGAAGGTGGCTTGGACGCGGTAGGAGCCGTCTTGGCTCCACCCTTCTTCTTTGGCACCATCGACGAAGATGATGAAGTTGGTACTTACACTACCAAAAATTTGATTTGTGACACACACTCCCCCTGCCTGGCGCGCCAAACATGTCATGGGAAACAACGATCTATGGGACCGAACGGGCCCCTTTGCGATTCGGCTCAGGGGACATGCATGGGACAAAGAGCAGATTTTCAGTAGTTGCAAGAACACGCTGGGGGTTTATCCAGGTTCGGGCCGCTATGAGCATAAAACCCTACTCCTGTTCTGTGTTTGATCGTGTATGAACTCAAGTTACAAGGAGGGCAGTCTTCTGGCAAGGTGCACGGGAAATGCGGCTACTGCGTGTAATTGAGGTGGGTGCCAACCGTTCTACCTATAGCCGTGGGCCTCCTTTTATAGGCCAAGGGGTTACCACAATGGCTAATATGGTCATTACAGAGTATGAACAGTGACTTGCACCATCACCATGTATATCTTCCGACGGGGCAAGACAAACACATTTAATGCACCGTTAGGTGCTATGTTGGGGAGGTGAGGCCTTGGGCAAAAAAATCTGTACCACCGGTCCTGGCGCCCTCCTGTAATCTTGACACGTCCCAGGGATGGGTGTCATTAAAGTTAATCTTGGCGTGGCGTGCTGAAAGCACATTTGCTCCCTTGGTGGTTTTGGTAATTCATAACAACATATATCTCATTGAACTAATGTCCATTCAAGTTAAAGATTTCAGGATGTTTAATGATTTGCATGGCATGGACTAGAGATGTGGACCCCTCAAAATGCTAAGGACAAGGATTGGCAAAAGATCAAGACTCTACATTTTTGGTTTAGTGATCCAAGATCACATTGAGTCCATAGGAAAGCCAATACTATTAAAAGGGGATGAGGTGTTGCTTAATGGTATTTTTGCTCAAGTGCTTAGTGACAGTAGTCCCAAACCCTCAACCACTCTCTCTACCCAAATATGTCCTAAACCTACATTCCAACTCGGCCCCACCAAAATTCTCTATCTGGCCCCACCGAGTTCACTGAGACTTAGCCACTGCCAAAACCCTAACAAATCGGATCCACCGAAATGGATCTCGGTCCCACCGAGATGGCTTGCCAACTCTTTGTTGCCATATTGCTTCACTTCGGTCCTACCGAGTTGATGCAATCGGTGCCACCGAGATGAGGTTTGCCCTAGCCATTGCACTTCGGTCCAGCCGAGTTGTTCCTATCGGTCCCACCGAGATTCCTAAAGTTCATATCTTTTACACAGTTCGGTGCTACCGAGATTATTGTTTCGGTGCCACCTAGTTGGGTCAAAAGTGTGTAACGGTTGGATTTTGTGTGGAGGCTATATATACCCCTCCACCACTTCCTTCTCAGTAAGGAGAGCCATCAGAACGTGCCTACACTTCCACCATGCATTTTCTGAGAGAGAACCACCTACTCATGTGTTGAGATCAAGATATTCCATTCCTACCATTTGAACCTTGATCTCTAGCCTTTCCCATGTTGCTTTCCACTCAAATCCTTCTTCCACCATAGCCAAATCTATGAGGAGTTGTTTGAGTGCTGGGAAGATAATCATTTGAAGCACAAGAGCAAGGAGTTCATCAACAACACACCGTCTATTACCTTTTGGAGAGTGGTGTCTCCTAGATTGGTTAGGTGTCACTTGGGAGCCTCCGACATGATGTGGAGTTGAACCAAGGAGTTTATAAGGGCAAGGATATCGCCTACTTCGTGAAGATCTACCCCGAGTGAGGCTAGTCCTTCATGGACGTAAGCCATGGTGGAATAGACAAGGTTGCTTTTTCGTGGACCCTTCGTGGGTGGAGCCCTCCGTGGACTCGCGCAGCCGTTACCCTTCGTGGATTGAAGTCTCCATCAACTTGGACGTACGATAGCACCACCTATCGGAACCACGCCAAAAACCACCGTGTCTTCATTGTGTTTGAAATCTCTGATCCCCTCCTTTACTTACATATGCAATTGCTTACTTTCCGCTGCTATACTCTTAGAATTGCATGTGTAGGGTGATGCTTAACTTGTATTGTTGCTAAAATCTGCCTACAACTAAAATTGGGAAAAGGTTAGGTTTTAATTGGTCAAGTAGTCTAATCACCCCCCTCTAGATATACTTTTGATCCTACAAGTGGTATCAGAGCTTTGGTCTCCGTAAGCCTTGATTTCCATTGCCTTGGTGATCATAGCCTTGGTTTCACAACCTAGGAGAGTATGGCGTCTAGTGAGGGTAACTATCACCATAGAGGTCCATATTTTAATGGTACAAACTTTGCTAGTTGGAAACATAAGATGAAAATACATATTCTTGGTCATATCCCCGCCGTTTGGGCTGTTGTTCGTGTTAGCTTGCAAGGTGATTTCTTTGAGGATGGCAAGGAACCGGATCGTGAAGCAACCCCGAAAGAATTGAACATGTTGCAATACAATGCTCAAGCTTGTGACATTCTTTTCAACGGTTTGTGTCCCGAGGAATTCAACAAAATCAGCCGCCTCGAGAATGCAAAGGAAATTTGGGATACTTTGGTTGATATGCATGAGGGTACCGAGTCCGTCAAGGAATCTAAGTTGGATGTGCTTCAAAGTCAACTTGACAAGTTCGAGATGAAGGATGGTGAAGGAGTCGCTGAGATGTACTCTTGGCTTGCTCTCATCACAAATGAGATTGCCAGCTTAGGAAGTGAAGAGATGACCGACAAATTCATCATCAAGAAGTTACTTAGAGCTTTGGATGGAAAATATGATACCGTCTGCACATTGATCCAAATGAAGCCAAATTACAAAGATCTCAAGCCCACGGAAGTCATTGGAAGGATTGTTGCTCATGAAATGTCACTCAAGGACAAAGAGGAGCTACACAACAAATCAAGTGGTGCTTACAAAGCCTCAACCGATGCTCCAACAACTTCATGTGACAAGCTAGTATCCAATGAAGAGATAAGCCTAATGGTGAAAAGATTCAACATGTTCTATAAGAACAAAGGGAAAGAAAGAAGCTCTAGCTCAAGACACTATGAGAGAAGATCATCACGTCGTGATCGTAATTGCTACAATTGTGGAAAGCCCGGACACTATTCCAATGAGTGTACGGCTCCCTACAAGAAAAGAGACGAATCACCAAGAGGAAGACATAGAAGAGATGAATCACCTCATAAGGAGAGAAGGAGTAGAGATGATCATTATGAACAAAGACACTCTCAAAGAAGCAAGGATTCGGAGAGGAAGGACAAGTCATCCAAGAGCTACACAAGAAGAAGACATCAAGCTCATGTTGGTGAATGGGTTTCCGGCTCCGACTCCGACGACCACTCCGAGAGAAGTTATCACTCCAGCTCCGACTATAATCAAGATGAAGGTGTTGCCGGACTTGCTCTTGTGTCATCCAACTCCTATGATCTATTTGACTCACCAAATGAAGGAATTGGAAGATGCTTCATGGCAAAAGGCCCCAAGGTATCACACCCCGAGTATCTTGATTTCAATAGTGATGAAGATGATTTGCTTGGTGATGATGATTTACTTGTTGATAAGGCTAGTGATGTGAACTATAATGAAAATGCTAGTAGTTATGATAGTCAAGAGGAAACGAGTGACAATGCTATGAAGGAGATTGAGCGTCTAACTAAAGAACTAAATGCTCTTAAGTTAGCTCATGAAACAACTCAAGAGGATCATAGAGAACTTCTAAGAACTCATGAGAAGCTACGCTTCGAGAAGCTAAATTTAGAGCAAGAGCATGAGTTTCTTAAAGCTATCAATGACGATCTTCGAAAGAAGAGTTGTTCATATCTTGCCAAGCGTTTACTCTTGTCTACCTTTATGCCACAAGTTAAATCTAAGCAAACTAGCAACAAGGGTAAAAAGGGTTCTACCTCTAGTAGTAACAATAACAATGCTAAATCCAATGTTGTTGCTTCTAGTAGTTCTATTGATTCCACTAATGATTCTCTTAGCCAAGTTACACTTGAGCAAGAAAATATGCTATTGAAAGGAATTATAGAAAAAGGTGTCTACAAGAGTCTTGTCGGGAGTAAGCAATTTGAGGAAATTGTACGCAGGCAATGAAGGCACCGGAAGAACCAAGGTGTTGGTTTTGAACGAAAGTTCAATGCCAGTGGAGTTGAGTGGGAAGAAGATCAATACCCCAAGACGAAGTTTGTTCCTCAACAAGAGAAGTATGATCATACTTCCTTCAAGGGAACACAAGCTCAAGAAGATTTTCCACCACAAGACCACAAGCTAAAAGGCAAGGACAAGCTTCAAGAAGAGATTGATTCATTTGAGGAAGCTCCTCAAGCCTTGGTCAAGTGGGTTCCCAAGACTTCATCAAGTTCTACTTCATCAAGTGCTACTACAACTCCAAGGATTCCCATCAAGTTGATGTGGGTCCAAAAGAAGAAGAACTAGAGAGTTCTTGAGGGTGACTCCGCCAACAAACTTCACTCATATTCATTATGGCAAGAACTTGTGCAACCAACTTCCACATTTTGCACTAGTTCATGGAGTCACAAACCCTCTTGTTGGTAAGGCAAGGGACAAGGTAATCAATGCATTCATGGACATCATCATATGCGTATTTCACTCTATGTCTATGAATATCCTTGTATGTTCCTTGTGTGGGACTAACCCATGTAGGTATTGAAAGCACAAAACTCCAAAGGATTGCTCCCAACTCTTGATGGTTTACATCAACATTGAGCATCCACATCTTCAACATCTACATGAAGTCATTATCGACAAAACCCAAGGTTAGTTCATCCCTCTTAGGGGGGATATCACATCTAGGGGGAGCTTTGCTCTAAACAATTGAGCTAAAGCAACTCTAATGGTGTGAACACATCAATGCTTTATGTAAAAGTGGCAACCCCACTTGTGCTTAAACGATGAGTATGACCTATGATCAAATGTTCTCATTTGGCTCCTAAGTTAATATACTAATATATAGATGACCTAGTCATCGCCATTGCTTGATAGATGCTAGATTTGGTTGTGCATGTTTGAAACATATTTCCTTTGCTATCTTATTGTGTGAGCATGTTTGTTTGCATGTTTTCATAATTCGAGGACATCCATTTGTTGTTTTGATTGTCTTGGTTTTTCTGGCCAAATGGATGAACAAGAATGCCTAAGTACCTTATCTAGCTATCTATGCTTTCTTGTCTCAAATTCTATTCTTGCTACATCACAAAAATTGAACAAGTCATTTTCGGACCCTCCGGGTGAGGAGCACTCGGAGCCACCGATCTGAAAGGGCTGAACCTCCAAAACCTTCTATATGATTTCGGCCGAACCAATTCACTCAAACTCGGTCCAACCGAAATCATTTAGATTAATCTAGGTTTTCCATCTCGGTGCTACCGAATTGAACCATTTCGGCGCCACCGATGTGCTAAACTGCGTGCAGTTACACATATCGGTGCCACCGAGTTGTTCAACTCGGCGCCACCGACAGCGTACATGTATATATATCGCGTGGACCGAACGGTTGAAAGTTCTCGACCCCACTCGTTCCCGCACCCCGTTGCTGCCGTCGACCTTCGTCTTCGGACTTCGCCGTCGTCTCCAGCGCTCCCTCGCCGCCGGATTCCGTCGCCGTCAATGGCAATCTTCACCGCCGTTGCCGCCGTAGAGAGTCTCCACCGAGTTAGGGTGAGATTCGATCCCTCTCGTGCTCCCATTTCCGATTCAATGCACGATTGGACTGCCTGAATTCTTGCCACGGATTGAGAACCCTTGATACACTGCAAATTCCGTAGATTAGATGCGAGTAAAATTTTTAGGTTTAAGTTTCCGCCGAATGCATCTCGGACCGACCGATTCGAAATTTTTGGTATCACCGGTTTGGCCTCAGGCCATAGCACTAGTACGTCTCGGTACCACCGAGTTGTACATATCGGTGAGACCGAAAGTAAAGTCTCAGTGAAACCCTAGCATCTCAGAGCCACCGAACCCCATATCGGTCTGACCAAAATGGCGTGTAAGGTTTCTGTAGTGTGCTTCGGTGTCACCGAGATTATCAACTCGGTCCATCCGAAATGCATCCTGTGAAAACTTGAAACTAAGAGTTAAGCTCAATTTTTATGAAAAACTTCTAGTTTTTGTGATGACTCATCTACTCTGCCTATACCCATCTATTCATAGGGTCAGCTCCGCAAGATGTCAGATTCCAGCGACAGCCAGAACAGGTCTGAATAGCATGCAGAACTAAGTGAAGGGTCAAGCCCTACTGAGAGTTTCTATGAGGGAGAGAGGAGCTCTCCAGATTTTCCTAAGGCAGCCACTGGAACAAGGAAGAAGAAAACCTCAGACAGTGAGGATGAAGATTTTGCTGCTAGTGCTGCAGGAACAAAGAAGAAGAGAGTCGTGCTAGCTAAAGAGTATAGCACCAAGCCCACTTCTGCCAAAGAGAGGACAACTATGAGGAAAGTTCCAAAGCAGACTATGCAATTCACTCTTGAAGAGCCTAGTGACACAGAACCAGCTGCAGGTGGAAAGAAGAAAAGAGCTAGGAAGACTACAACTCAAGTGCTTGGAAGGCCCTCCATGAGAACTGATGATGATGAGGAGGAGGAACCTACTGCTGATGCACCTCCAGCCAAGTCACAAAAACTCATGTCAGATGCTATGAGGACTGCTGCCCCCAAGTGCAAGCCAAAGGTGTCAGCACCAAAGAGATCCACCAGGAACATATCAGCTGCTGAGAAGAACGAAGGCCCCAGTGCCTGAGGCAAATGTTGAAATTGAAGCCTAAGAATCCAGACCATGATGATGCACACCCAGTTGCGGAGAACATGATGCTGAGAAAGGATAAAGGACTGCGCCAGTGAAGACTGTCAGATCCATATCCTACAAGGAGGAACACAGCTTGTGACTATTGTTTTCACACTCGAGAAAAACAAGATTTCTATGAGGCGGTTTTGCTTGACAAGAAGCCCATTGTTAGCGATATGAAATGGGTGGATTGGGAATACATCGATGAGAATGAAGATTATTTCCCCCATGTTCATGAGAGCTTCATGATTGCAGGAGTTGATGACTTTGTCGGAAAGAAGTTGACCAAGTGGAATGATGAGATGGTCATGCAATTTTACTCTACTGCTCATTTCTATCCAGATGGCCGCATTGTGTGGATGACTGAGGGTATCAGGTACCAGTCAACCATCTCTGAGTGGGCAAGTCTTCTTGGTGCTCCCAAGGAAGAGGACGATGACATTGATATATATGCCAAGCTCAAGATGGATCACAACTCCATGGCCAACATGTACACTGCTATTCCTCAGAAGGACATCGAGACCCATAAGCTTGGATCAGTGAGGCATCTGCTGCCAGGACTGGCCACCTCGAACACTATCTTGTGGTACACTCTGTTACCCAAGTCAGGAGATGATAAAATGATTCGTGGCCACTCCATCAATTTGCTGCATTTGTTTGATACACCTCAGAAGTTCAAGGTGATGAGCCTGATAGTAGAAACTATCAAGAGGACTGCAGCTGATCAGAAGAGATCGTGCGAATACGCTCCACATATTCAGTTGTTGATAAACTCTAAGGTTGGAACTAGCACATACCTTCTTGATCGAGAGCATTTGCCTTTGCGTCCAGAGTAAGAGGACAATGTGATTGTGATGGATCCTTCGCATCCCACTTCTGCACAAGCTCAAGAGAAGATCCGCAAAGCCAAAGAAGCAAAAGCAGCCCAGGAGGCAACAGCTCCAAATGCTCCAATTGCCAATCTAAAGTCTAAGTCTGACCAAATGACATATCTGCTTGAAGCCACCCTGAGGATTGAGCGAAGTTTGGCCAACCTCACCCAGCACCAGGCTAGCTTAGAGCGGATAATAGAGACAAAGTTTCATGATCTAGATGTCAAGGTCACAGAGATCCAGACTACAGTGGAGCAGCTGCAAAGTGATGTTGATGCTGTCAAGACAGCCCCGTCAGATGACAGTGGAGATGACAGACGTACCACAGAGCGTTTTTAGACAGTGCCTAGGGCAGCCAGATCTGCTGCAGTGCCAGTTGTGGATCCGAGGACCATAGTATCTGCACTAGCTGCTACTGGCACAGTGCCACCGCTGGTATCCACTCCACCAGCCCAGCAGACATCCACAGAAGCATTCGCGGACGCTCTTCTCTCAACGCCATCTACGCACACCGGAGCTGCCAGCAGGAGATCGCCTTTAGGAGCTTCGGAGGACCGTGCTTAGAGTGTCGATTAGTCCTGTACTTATTCGATCTTTTTGGTACTTGTTGCCAAAGGGGGAGAATTTGTATAGATCATAGGCTTCGAGAGAGAGTGTTTTGCTCGTTTTTTTTCGTTCGAGAGTTCTTTTTCTACTATTTGCTTGTTGGTACTTTGTTTTATGTGTGTGCTTGCTACAGTATCTGTGAGATATTCTGTCGTTTATGCTTATGAGATATTATGATCATACTATGCCTCTTGTGATGATCAATGCTTATCTTTATCATTATTTTGTATGATCACTCATTTATGTTGGTGATGCGTGCTTGCTATTCCAATCATATCATTTTGCGCGCTCCACCAAGATGTATGTGACATGGAAGAGTGACCCATGAGCCTAATAGAATGTGCATTTGCATTCAAACGCAAATCTTTAATAATGCACAAATTTAGGGGGAGCTCTTGCTTATCACATACTTCTCAAGGCAACGATGTATTTCAATCATTTAATCATTTGTCGAAGCTTTGATCTATATGTTGTCATCAATTACCAAAAAGGGGGAGATTGAAAGCACATTTGCTCCCTTGGTGGTTTTGGTAATTCATAACAAGATATATCTCATTGAACTAATGTCCATTCAAGTTAAAGATTTCAGGATGTTCAATGATTGGCATGGCATGGACTAGAGATGTGGACCCCTCAAAATGCTAAGGACAAGGATTGGCAAAAGATCAAGACTCTACATTTTTGGTTTAGTGATCCAAGATCACATTGAGTCCATAGGAAAGCCAATACTATTAAAAGGGGATGAGGTGTTGCCTAATGGTCTTTTTGCTCAAGTGCTTAGTGACAGTACTCCTAAACCCTCAACCACTCTCTCTACCCAAATATGTCGTAAACCTACATTCCAACTCGGCCCCACCAAAATTCTCTATCCGGCCCCACCGAGTTCACCGAGACTTAGCCACTGCCAAAACCCTAACAAATCGGATCCACCGAAATGGATCTCGGTCCCACCGAGATGGCTTGCCAACTCTCTGTTGCCTTATTGCTTCACTTCGGTCCTACCGAGTTGATGCAATCGGTGCCACCGAGAGGAGGTTTGCCCTAGCCATTGCACTTCGGTCCATCCGAGTTGTTACTATCGGTCCCACCGAGATTCCTAAAGTTCATATCTTTTACACAGTTCGGTGCTACCGAGATTATTGTTTCGTTGCCACCGAGTTGGGTCAGAAGTGTGTAACGGTTGGATTTTGTGTGGAGGCTATATATACCCCTCCACCACTTGCTTCTCAGTAAGGAGAGCCATCAGAACGTGCCTACACTTCCACCATACATTTTCTGAGAGAGAACCACCTACTCATGTGGTGAGATCAAGATATCCCATTCCTACCATTTGAACCTTGATCTCTAGCCTTTCCCAAGTTGCTTTCCACTCAAATCCTTCTTCCACCATAGCCAAATCTGTGAGGAGTTGTTTGAGTGCTGGGAAGACTATCATTTCAAGCACAAGAGCAAGGAGTTCATCAACAACACACCGTCTATTACCTTTTGGAGAGTGGTGTCTCCTAGATTGGTTAGGTGTCACTTGGGAGCCTCCGACATGATGTGGAGTTGAACCAAGGAGTTTGTAAGGGCAAGGAGATCGCCTACTTTGTGAAGATCTACCCCGAGTGAGGCTAGTCCTTCGTGGACATAAGCCATGGTGGAATAGACAAGGTTGCTTCTTCGTGGAACCTTCGTGGGTGGAGCCCTCCGTGGACTCGTGCAGCCGTTACCCTTCGTGGGTTGAAGTCTCCATTAACGTGGACGTACGATAGCACCACCTATCAGAACCACGCCAAAAACCACCGTGTCTTCATTGCGTTTGAAATCTCCGATCCCCTCCTTTACTTACATATGCAATTGCTTACTTTCCGCTGCTATACTCTTAGAATTGCATGTGTAGTGTGATGCTTGACTTGTATTGTTGCTAAAATCTGCCTACAACTAAAATTGGGAAAATGTTAGGTTTTAATTGGTCAAGTAGTCTAATCACCCCCCCTCTAGACATACTTTCAATCCTACACGTGCTGACACGTGCCTTGGCCGGTTATGTTGACCACCTGCCCACTCGACACCTAGCATACGAGCCTATTTGGTCAATGGTGAGGTGGAGCGGTAACGAGACAGAACAAGCCTGCTGGCACGGAGCTTGCCGGGCCTTGCTTGCCGGCAAGGGGGCTTGCCGGCAACCATAGTCTTGGTCTTCACCTTGCCGGGGCAGAGCTTTCTGGCAAGGGCAGCGTCGATCTTCAGTACGAGAATAGTACTTCTCGATGACCTGCCTTGAGGTCTTCTTCACGGTCTTGGTGTTGAGTCTTGAGTCGTAGTTATCCTCTGTCAAGCTCTTGCCGGAGGGGAGGCTACAACTGCCTATGCACAAGTCTGGGTACGAGGGCACCCATGTCTTAGTACGTCGACAGCCCTGGAGAGGTCGACATCAGGATTGCGCTACGCAACTTTGAGAAGCACCTTGTAAAGGATGTCGCGATAAAATTTCCGGGATTCATTGGCGAATGAAGCAGACCTATCTTGATGACAAGTTTTCAAGGCATCAATGAGACCGTCAAAGAATTTGGTCAGTCTGGCGCTGGCGGCCTCCCTGTCGTTGACGGTGAAGCTCCAGCTTTTCATATCCATGATGGCAAGCTGAGTGGTTATGCCTTCGGCAATGTTGACAAGCCTGTTGGTCCAGATGGAGAGAACTTCTTGAAGCTGCGTGAACTTGTTTTCGGCATCTTCTCGCAAGGTCTCCTCTGTTTCAAGCTTTTCCATCAAGATTATCTCCTTCTCCTTGGCAGATTCAAGATCTTTCTCCAAAGCGGCAAGTTTGGCTTTCAGATCTTCTACGGCCTTGGCGGCCGTGTTAAGATCTTGGCTCTTGGATTTTAGCTGCGTTTGCAACTCCCCTAGGGTATGAGCTGCCTTTTGCGCTTCATCTTTGAGGGCCTCGATCTCCTTACTATTGCCGGCGAGATCTTCCTTAACTTGCTCACTTGGGATTCTAAATCTGCCTTGGCGGAAGCAGTATCAGCAACTTCATAGGTGGCCTCCTTGAGCTTGGTGGCACTTTCTCGAGCCTGAGTCTCGATGGATTCCTTGTGATTCTTCTCCAGCTCTTGTGTCCTTTGCTCAAGGAGCTTTCCAATCTCTTCATCCTTGCTGCGGAGTTTGGCGGCAAGGGCCTCGTCCTGTGCGGCAAGATACTTCTCCCTGGCGTTGAGCTGCACCTCGCGCTCTGCCAGCTTGCTGTCAAAAGCCGTTGCTTTCTCTTTAGCAGCAACAAGCTTCTCTTCCTGCCTTCTAAGATTGCGGGATTGCTCATTGTACCATGTGCGGATCTCCTGCGCCTTCTCCTTTAGTTTCTCCTCGGCTAGTTCCAAAACTTTGTGCCCATCTTGAAGCTTGTCCCAATGCTTGCTGTAGCGATCTTGCACATCCTTAAAACCGGCAGCCATGGTTTTTAGGAAGGCAAGATCTGCTGCGCTGTCAGCAGCATTTTCTGCTTCAGTAGAACTTTCGGAGAAGGGGGCTAGGATCTGAGCAATCTCGTCATCGAAGCTTGGCCCTCCAGTACCCGACGAGCTGGGGGCTCCGGATCCCTGCCGAGAAGCGGCAAGAGTCAGGACATCCGACAAGATTTGTGTGTCTGGTGCCACAGGATGATTGTCGGGGTTTGGTTCGTCAACACCAACCAACACCATTTCTGTGTTCACCCTGAAGGAGTCAGACGTGTTGCCGGGCGAGTTCTCCAGTCCTTCAGAAGCTTTCCTGATCTCCTCAGCGGCAGATGTAGTGGTCTCTTTAGCAGAAATCTTGGCGGCCTCGTCAGCGGAACTCTTTGCAATTTCTTCTATTTCAGCAATCACTTCCCCTTCTTCGGGTGAAGTTCGACCTGCAAGATTTGGATAGAAGCAAGGAGCAAGGAAAAAATTCAATTTACAAGTCAAGTTCAAGAAAACAAAAAATTGGAGAGTGCTTGGAAGCAAGTGGACTACCTGTTGGGTTCCGTTGAGAAGGGATACTCCCTTCCCCGACAACTGCAGTTGTCGTTGCACGGTTATCGGCAACCTCGCTTGCCGGTACAACCTCGTTGCGAACAGGCTCATCAGCGGAGGCCCTTGTCGGTGAAGCACTTTCCGGGATGATGGTTGACGGAGGAGCCATGGTGAGATCCGCCTCCAGGCGCTCTTCCTCCTGGTGAACTTCTCCCATCTCTTTGCCGGGTTCAGAAGAAGGAACATCAGCACTGGTGCTTGCGAGCGGGAACTGCACCATGGCCTCACGCTGGGGGCTGGGCTGGGGGCTGGCAGCGGCAGCATCAACAGGTATCATCCCCTGCCCAGCACTTGCCGCTGGCTCGTGTTTCGTTGCAGCCTTGGTTCACTTCGCCCTGTGCATGAGTGTTTCTGTATCCCTACAAAGACAAAGAAAATCAAGTCAGAATGGCAGTCAAGTCAACATCAATATTTGACAAAGACAGATGATTTTACTTACTCCTCGTCTTCGGGTTCACTGAGGACAGAGAGGTCATATCTCACTGGCGGAGGCGATTTCCTGGCCCTCTTGATTGCCGGTGGAGACGAAGTTGCCGGTTGAGAAGACCCAATTTCTCCGGCAACTTCTTGCCGGGAAGAAGCACGTCGAGCTCGAGGGCGCCGAGTCACTTGCCGGCGAACTTCTTGCTGGTGGCCAGTTTTAGTGGTCGTCTTCTTCACAACAGGGCCTACTCCTGATGAAGAGGGACGCACTATTTCTTGGCTGGCGGTCTTCCGAAGAACACACGCTTTCTTCTTTGGAGCTTGGGGTTCTCCTTCCTCTTCAGATTCACTGGCAACATCTTCGGCAACATCTTCTTCGGGGTTCTCCTCCTCCTCTTCATTCGCCGCTGCCCGGGAACCACTAGCCTTGCTGGCTTTTAAGGCTTCTTCGGCCCTGTGGGCGATATACGCCAGCTCCTCATCTCTGGTGGCCCGGATGAGATCCTTCTCTTCTCGAGTGGCTTTCTCTGTCAAGTTGGAAGCCCAGGCCATTTCATCTTCAAGTGAAGGTTGTTGCCAGTTAGCTTCAACTCCTTGAGCATTGCACACTGGCATCATCGCCAAGATGGAATCCTTGGCGTAATTAATGTGCAGTGGAACAACATGGGCCGGCAAGTGAAATTTGCCGGAAGTTCTGAACAGCTGATGACAGAGGCTGATGTGCTGCATGACTGTCAAATTGTTACCCAGTCCTGGATAAAGCCGCATGATGTCAGCAGCATTTTGGTACTCCCAAGTGTACCTCTGTCTCTTCTGCAGCGGTGCGATGCATCACCGGAGGAAATCGGCCCCTACCATCTCTATGGTTAGGCCGGCAGCCTTGAGGAGGGCGATTGTGACGCCCCGAGACTGATGCCCCATATGCCTTCCATGTTTTTCGAGTTCCGTCGCGTTGATTGTGTGGCTTGTTGCATTACATCATGAGATCGTGTGCATTGCATCCGCATGTTTTCATAAAACTTGCATCCGTTCGTAGTTGCCGCTTCTCCCCGTCCCTTCCGTTGTCCGTTCAGAGTCCAACCACACTCGCACGCGCCCGCGGCATCTCCGAATATTATTTTATAAGTGGGAATAAAACGTTCTCAGAATGGGCTGAAAGTTGGCGTGCGGTCTTGTTATATCGTAGGTAGACCGCCTGCCAAATTTCGTCCAAATCGGAGGTCGTTTGATGCCCCAACGGGTAACTATAGCGGCACTATAGCCGGTCAAATCGTCAGACGTTTTTGGTGTTCGAAAAACCATGCCGGGCGGCCATCCTCCCTCTCTTCTCAGCCCACACCCTCCTACACAGCCCACCTAGCCCAACCTAGCCCCCCCTCCGACCGAAGCCGTCGGATCGCGATCGGAGGGCTCCGAATCGCCCTAAAACCCTCTTCCTAGCACCCCCTTTCCTATTTAAACACCTCCTTCCCTTCCATTTCTGTCAAAATCCTAGCCCCTAGCTCTCCACGCAGCTCCTCCCACCACCCACCTCGGATCTGGCGCCACCCAGCCGAGCGCCGCCACTTGGCGCGCTGCCACCAGCCGCCGCCGCAACCGCCTCCCCAGCCATCCAGCACGCGCCACCTCGCCTTCTCTCTCCTACCAACACAGGGCCCGCAGGGCCAAGCCAAGCCCACCCGAGCCCATCCGGGGCCCGAGCCGCCCGAGCCTCCCAGCCCCGCTTGATCCCGATCTGGATCGAGGGAGCCGAGCCCCGCCGCCCCGTCTGCTCCTCACTGCGGCCTTCTCCGTCGCCTCGCGCCGCTCACCGGAGCCGCCCTGCCAGCGCCGTCCCGCGCCCCTGCTCCTCCCTTCTCCCTTTTCTTTTCCTCTCTTTTCTTCATGCTGCCACCTCTCACCTCCCAGGCTCTCCCGTTTCTCTGTAATAGGAGCTCGCCACCAACCGCCGCCGCAGAGCTCGAGCTCCACCTCGACCCCGTCGTCTAGACGCCGGATCCGGCCTCCCCTACCTCAGGTCTCCCCGTTCCGGCCGGTCCCCACCATAGCCGCCTCGCCGGAGCCCCTCTCTAAGCCGCGCCGCCGCCAAGTCCCAGCGCCACCATGGCCTGTGCTCGCTCTGCATCGAGCAGAGGAGCTCACTCGTTGGCGCCTGGACCTCTTCATCCACTTCTCCGCGAACCGCGCCGACCACCGAGCCAAACACGTCCCGTGATCGCGATGTTTCGGTACCTCGTCATCCCGGCGCCGCCTCGTCCCGGATCCCCGTCGTCCCGCGTACCAAACGGCCATGCCATACCCCGTCGTCCCGCTTCGCACCGTCCACCCTCTCCGACCGGCCCATGGGCCCTAGGTGAGCGTCGCCCCGCTAAACTCCGCCCAGTGCGCAGTATTGCTATATTGCGCTCAGTCTCTGTGCAGCCCGGTAGATCTGATTTGGCCCGTGATGTTTTTTTTTTCTGTTCTGCACGAATTTGTCTAATTATCCTGTGCATTCCAGATTTGCAGAAAAACCCTTGCACTTCATGGATATAATAACTCCACAACCGTGCATCAGATTAAAATGATTTATATATGTAAAATGCTTAGAATTTTGTGTAGTTTCACAATTTCCAACTTTCATCCATGTTAAAAATGTTTAAACTTGCTGTGCATTAATTTGCATAAATGCCATGCTAAAATGATTTATTTCATAACTAAATAACCGTAGCTCCGAATTAAATAAACTTTATATGTAAATCGGGTAGAGAAATGTGTAGATTAACATGGTGCACTTACTTTTGCTGTTTAACAACATTAAAACTGTTTTTAGGGCAGAACAGTACCAAATTCGAAAATTACATATGGGGATTTTCCGGAATTGTTCTTGGTTGTTTCCGGCCTCATTTAAATTGCCTAGATAGGTAGTTTAATTATGCTTCACCTCTTGCCATGTTAACCAACATTTAATCTTGATGAGTAGCATAAACGGGATTGATCTAAATAATTGTTGTGGAGTTGAGCTTCACTTAATGTGTAGTATTGCTTGTGCACTTTGCCATGCCATGCCTATTTAAACCGGACATGCATCATACTTGGTTGTGCATTATGCCATGATTATGTTTGTGTGTTTACCATGTTGTTTGTTTCTTTCCGTTTGTGCTTCTTCTCGATAGTTCCGGTTTCGTTGCGATTGTGAGGATTCGTTCGACTACGCTTGTTCGTCTTCTTCATGGACTCGGTCTTCTTCCGAACGGGATTTCAGGCAAGATGATCATGACCTTGGATATCTCTACTATCTTTGCTTGCTAGTTGTCTCGATGCTATCGCTATGTCGCGCTTCCTACCACATATATGTTAGCCTCCCATATGCCATGATACAGCCTCTAACCACCCTTACCCAGCAAACCGTTGTTTGGCTATGTTACCACTTTGCTCAGCCCTTTCTTATAGCGTTGCTAGTTGCAGTTGCAGTTGCAGGTTGTTCCATGTTGGGACATGGATATCATGGGATATCACAATATCTCTTATTTAATTAATGCATCTATATACTTGGTGTTGGGTGGAAGGCTCGGCCTTTTGCCTGGTGTTTTGTTCCACTCATGCCGCCCTAGTTTCCGTAATACCGGTGTTGTGATCCTTGATTAGTGTTCCTAACATGCTCAGGGGAATGGGACCCTCTTGACAGTTCGCTTTGAATAACCGCTTCCAGCAAGGCCCAACATTGGTTTTAACATTTTGCCAACATAATAATACTGAATTAAATTATTAATATGCATAGGGAGTTAGCGCTACCCGAGGATTCTTAATTCAACATAATACAGCTGGGCCAGTGCCGATGGTGTTGGTCCAAAACAGAGTCGTTTGCGGCTTCCCCCGGGGAAACTCAGATCTCAGTTGCTGTACGCTGTGCTCATCCGGTCATGGCCTGAGAAGAGATACGCGCGGCTACTATCAGGGTGTCGGCACGCCGGGAGGTCTTGCTGGACTTGCGTTACCATTGTCAAAATGTCTTGTGCACCGGGATTCCGAGGATACTTCGGGCTGACTCGAGGTTGATCAGGTTTTCTTGAGGTTGAGGTCTTCCACCGTAGCTTGTGTTGGTTTGTGATGGACCAGGTTGGAACACCCCTGTAGGGTTAAATCTTCCGCGAAGCCGTGCCCGCGGTTATGTGGCGACTTGGATATTTATAACCTCCGGTTGTAGAGAACTTGACACTAATTCTAATTAAAATACACCAACCACGCGCGTAACCATGATCGTCTCTTTTCGAGGGAGTTTGGGAAGAGAACACGGTGGGGTTATGTTTGACTCGTAAGTAGGTGTTCAGGATCACTTCTTGATCATTATTAGTTTGCGACCGCTATGCGTAGTTTACTCTTCTTATTCTTGTACTCGTAAGTTAGCCACCATATAATGCTTAGTGCTTGCTGCAACCTCACCACCTTAGCCTTCCATACTCATTAAGCTTTGATAGTCTTGCTACCCATGGTTATGGGATTGCTAAGTCCTCGTGGCTCACAGTTTACTACAACAACAGATGCAGGTACAGGTAATGCGATGTTTTGACGTGAGAGCAATGCGCGATTGCTTTTGGAGTTCTTCTTCTTCGTCGATCTTGGGATAGGTTCCGGGTCGGCAGCCTGGGCTAGCAGGGTGGATGTCGTTCGTGTTTTTCATTTGTGTTTCATCCGTAGTCGGATTCTGCTCTTCTGTATGGTGTTTGCTATGTATTGATGTATTCCTGTGATGACTATATGTATTTTTCGGTATCCCCATCTATTATGTACATGGTACGAGGTAATGATATCCACCTTGCAAGCGTCTTCAATATGCGCTTCTATCCCTGGTGGGGCCTCCGAGTCCCTCGAGGATAGGATCGCATATTGGGCGTGATAGCAATCTAATTCAGCGCCGAGAAGAGTTTCTTATCGCAAGCGGCATAGTCACTCCAATCATTGCCACTTTCAATCTTCTATGTCTGAGGCACATAAAAGCTGGGGAAGTATTTCTCCTTGATCCAACACCACTCTACCAGCCACTCTTCCCACTTTAGATGCAGCATCCCGGCAAGATATTTCCCTCTGGCCTTGGCCCGAGGAATCCAAGTCACGCTGTCGGAGAGCGCATCACCCTCGATGCGGGGAATGAAGAAATGGCGGAATAGAGGAACATTGGGGACAACTCCGATAAAATTCTCGCACATGTGGGCAAAGACTGACATCCACGTCATGGCATTTGGAGTGAAATCCAGCAGTCGAAACCCAAATGTGTACATCAGCTCACTGAAGAAATCTGAATAGGGAGGGACCAACCCACAGTAGAAATATGCGCAAGTGAACGGATATGCATCTCCGAAGATCTTGGTGTCAGCAGGAAGCACTACTGGAGCTGTATGATCCTGGGTGTCTCTCCCCCACATATACGCGTACCTATCAATGAGGGTGCTCTTGTCCAGTGCCGGCGGCGATCAGACCGCGTTCTCCCTCCACTGTTGTTCCAAATCCGCCTTCCTCTTCTCGGCTTTGGGATCGACGAGCTTGCGGGTTTCTTTCCCTCCGTCTAGGCCTTTTTGGGCGCCATGAGAGCTCAGAAGGGAAGGGGGAAGCGTGGAAGAGATGCGAATCGGCGGCGGTGGCGGCGGAATCTGCTCTGGCAAGAGGAAGAAGACGATGGAGCGAAAGGCTGCGGTAAATGAGTAGCGCCCCCTCGTGGTTGCCTTTTTATGAGGAAGGTGCGGGGGGCCGGCTCTTTACTGTCCAATGTGGCAGCGCTTTTGCAGGCGCACTACCACAAAACCGCTGCTCCAGTCCACCTCTCCCACGATTGGCATTAAATGCGCGACGTGGGTGTGCGAAGGGAAATCATCATCACAAGATTTACGGAAGTAATTTTTCACCACGTGTCTGCGCATTGTTTGGGCCTAGCCCAACAACGCTTCGGACGCGCGTGTGGCCCAGGCCCGGGGGCTCCTGTCGGTGTATAAAACATGGGTATTTTATACCCTGACTTATGCACAGACAGTGGTAGCGTTCCTGATGGCCAGGGCTTGCCGGAAGACTACTAAGATCAAGACTCAAGACTTGGTTGGATAACCATAAAGAAGAAATCAAGACAAAACATCAAGAAGCACTTAGCTAGTGCTGAAGACGGAGACATCACTTGCCGGCAAGGCATGAGCTGGCAAGATGAAGGCCCAACAAGCTCTGTGCCGGCAAGCCCTTATTGACTCCTCCTCGCTCCACCTCATCGGGTAGCTAGTTGCTAATCTATGAGGTGTCGAGCGGGCAGGCGGTTTGGTGAGGCTTGTCGGGGCATGTGTCAGCATGCCGGAAGGAGGATTAGCTTTAATGACACCCGTCCAGAAGGCGTGCCAAGATTATAGGAGGTAGCTGGGCGAGTGGTGCAGGAACCTTGCCGGGGCTCCTCCTCCACATGACACCTAGCGGCGCATTTAATGCGTTTGTCCTAAACCGGCAGAGTTAGGTATGATAGCACTATTGGCTATCTAATCAATATGTAAAGACTATTTTGCTACTGTGGTTACCCCTTGATCTATAAAAGGAGGGTCAGGGCAACCTTTACAAGGGTCGACACTTTGCTCATTTTGCATGCGTAGCTGCACTTCCTGCACCTTTCCAGCAAGTTGCACTCCTTGTACTTGAGCTCAAACACACTCAATAAAACAAAGCATGAGTAGGGTTTTACACCTCACGGTGGCCCAAAGCTGGGTAAAATCCTTTGCGTGATTGCTGATTCTGCTCTTTGTGCTTGCGCATCCCCTTAGTCGAACCGCAAAGGGATCTCCATAATCCCATAGACCATCATACGCACGACACCTCATCATCCTCAGTCTAGTGGGCAAGTTGAATTGATCAATAGAGAAATAAAATTAATCTTGCAAAAGACTGTTAATAGATCTAGAAATAATTGGTCTAAGAAACTAGATGATGCATTGTGGGCATACAGAACTGCTTATAAAAATCCTATGGGTATGTCCCCATATAGGATGGTTTATGAAATGAATGTCATTTACCTCTTGAGTTAGAACATAAAGCTTATTGGGCAATTAAAGAGCTCAACTATGATTTCAATCTTGCCGGTGAAAAGAGGTTATTTGATATTAGTTCTCTAGATGAGTGGAGAACGCAAGCTTATGAAAATGCCAAGTTATTTAAAGAAAAGGTTAAAAGATGGCATGATAAAAGAATTCAGAAACAAGAATTTAATATCGGTGATAAAGTTCTTTTCTACAATTCTCGTTTCAAACATTTTGCAGGCAAACTTATTTCCAAATGGGAAGGCCCCTACATCGTTGAAGAAGTTTACCGTACCAGGGCCATCAAGATCAGCAACGCCGAAGGAAACAATCCGAAGGTGGTTAATGGGAAAAAAATTAAACATTATATTGCAGGTACCCCCATTAACGTTGAAACTAACATTATTCAAGTAATTACACCGGAGGACTTTCTAGAAGAGACCTTCCACAAGGCAGGGGGTGCGCCGTACCCCTTCATCCTACCCCTCTCTTACTGTCAGAATCGTTCCCACCATAGTTGGCGCTCACCGTGGGGCTACGCGTTTAGCGATTTACGGCGTAGGTGGAATTTTCTTCATCAGCATGGCTTTTGGAGGCGAGTTGGTGTTCAGCGGTGAGGTCTGTTTTGGCACCCTCAGCTTCATCGTTGATGATTCGCGGTGGCTCCTGGAAGCCCCGTTGGATGCGGAATCTCTGCCCATCCATGGTGCAGCACACTTACATGCGAGCTCGTTCGGAGTCCTCCTCCGACAACCCTTAGTCCCATACCGACCAGCTCCCCATCTCCCCACTGGATGCCGCCGCAAGCGCTCCGGCCAATCACGGCTCTAGCGGTGTGTCAAGCATGACGTGGCTCTTCAAGCCGCGGCTGAGCAGGTGGCAGCACTCGAACCTGATGAGTCCTTTCATGTTTTGTTTGCCTCTCTCCATGAGGGGTAAGAAGACGAAGCCGACTGTGAGAGTGTCGAGTCCACTTCAGAGGTTCTGATGGCTGGCTTAGCTACTAGCCCGCCTAGTTTCTCAAACGACCGAGGTGTTCATGGTGATGTGTCGCGTGGGAATGCGAACGAGGCCTAGGGTATGATCACTGGGGTGAAGATCCACTTCCCCCGCCTCTCACTTAGGAGCAGAGGGAGGAACTCAACCAAAAGTACACGCCCATCACAGGAACAACCCCCGAGGCTCTGGCCTTGGCGTTTGGCTACCTTATTCGAGCACACGCGCCTAGAGCAGTTGCAGAAAACACATGATGACCGGCTCTGCCAATAACCTAGTTCCAATCAGAACTGAAGGCAGTTGTTACCGAACAACGACAACCACAACTACCGAGTGCTCCACACTCCGCTGCAGAACTTAGCGGCCGCAACCCGAATTGCCGATTCCATCTAACCGTCTGACTCGGCTGCAGGCGAAGGGATCAGGCAAATCCAAGCGCCCCTGAAGACAACCATGGCACAGAATTTTGCCGTGACGCAGTCACCAGATCATATACATAGCAGGTCAGTGTGAGTCGATACAATCCAGTCGGCCCATAGCCCAGTCATTCCCGGGAGACACAGGCGCTCACCTCCCCTGAGAGATGTAGCACACACTCGGCGGCATGAACAGTATGGAGATCAGAACCGTGATCAAATCACACCCCCTTGGTAGCGCGATGATCGTTACCGCCACCGGGCGACCCCTCCGCGGGATGTCATGCACGCGCCCTGGCAGTACGATGACAGACGCTGGTATGGAGATGATCGGAGGGCCAGTCCCCCATGGCAGCCAGGTGGTTATAGTTCACGAGACCAAGAGGGTATGGGTTATCGTGACCCATAGTTCAATGCAAGATCCGTTCTTGTCCAGAATCTGGTCGAGCGAGGCCAGGCCCACAGAGAAAATTGTGACAGAGACAACCCGAGTGGATCCACTTCCTCGAGTCCAGTATGCTTCAACGGATATATTCGCGCTACGGAGATTCCTGCTAATTTCAGGCTGGCAACTGGAATTAGTAACTTCACATGCGATTCTAAGCCAGAGGCATGGCTGGAAGACTACCGAGTGGCCGTGCAGATTGGTGGTGGCAACGATGATGTGGCCATGAAGCACCTTCCCTTGATGCTTGAAGGATCTGCGAGAGCCTAGCTCAATCAGTTGCCACCTAATAGCATTTATAGTTGGGGCGACCTCGCCCGAGTGTTTGTCAAGACCTTTGAGGGAACTTACAAACGGCTGGGCGGACTGGCCGAGCTACAACACTATGTCTAGAAAAACAAGGAGACTCTGAGAGAATATATATAGCGGTGGACCACGGTGCACAACACGTTCGAGAATGTGAGCGAACACCAAGCCATTTGTGCTTTCAAGCAAGGCGTCAAGTATCGTGAATTAATCCTCAAGTTCGGCCGAACAGATACCCCAACCTTGAGCCGAGTGATGGAGATAGCGAGCCGATATGCAAATGGCAAGGAAGAAGACCGATTGCGAAGTGGTAAAGGCCGAGCAGGAGATGCAAATCAGTCGGGCCACAATGCCAGCCGAAAGTAGAAACGCAAGGCTGATGCAACAGATAATGCTGAAGCAGCGGCCCTAGCTGGGCAAGGGAAAGGCAAAGGGCCCCAGAAACAGGAAAGGGAATGGACCCCGAAGAAGAAAGAGGGTGATACTGTTGCAGCCCTGTCAGGTTCAAACCAAGAGGGATGAGGAGGGCAATTTGATTCTGCCCAAGCACACCACTTGGGAGTGCAAATTGCTAAAAAAATTCCTGCTCGAGGATTAGTCTGAGGACAAAGATCAACACAACAGCGATGGGGGGAAGAAGCCTGCTGGAGGATTCCCCACGGTGGATAATGTCTTGATGATATTTGCTGACCCTGAGTGCAAAATTAGTTTAAAGGTTATAAACCGAGAGGTGAACATGGCTATGCCCTCTGTCACCAAGTATCTTGACCGGGCCCAGACGCCCATCACCTTCGACCAATTGGATCACCCAGCTTATATACCGACCCCGAGCGGCAGGCGCTGGTAGTGGATCCTTTGGTTAGTGGTGTCCGACTGCGCAAGGTCCTCATGGACAGCGGCAGTGGTTTGAACATCATTTATATAGACACACTAAAAGGAATGGGCATTCCAATGTCCAATCTAAGGAAGAGCAACATGCAATTTCAGGGGGTCATCCCCGGCAAGAAGGCGAGGTCACTCTAACAGAAATCCTTGCATGTCATGTTCGGTGATGAGAAAAATTTCAGAAAGGAGAGTCTGGTCTTTGAAGTAGTGGATTTTTGGAGTGCCTATCACACCATCCTGGGTAGGCCCGCCTACGCGCATTTCAGGGCCAGACCATGCTACGTGTACCTCAAGATAAAGCTGGCTGGTCGTAATGGCATGATCACTGTCTCTGGAGATAGGCAAAGGGCCGAAGAGTGCTTACAGCAAGGCTCCATCATTGCTGATGAACAGATGGCAGTGGCCGAGCTAGAGGAGTACAAAAAAGTGTTAGATCCAAGTGAGTTGCTACAGTCGAAGAAGCTGGCAGTCGATTCCGCTTTTCAGTTGGCCGGCGAGACCAAGCAAGTGCACGTTCACCCCAAGGATCTGAATGCTCAGCCTACCAACATCTCCACTACCCTGGATAGTAAATAGGAGCTCATCCAATTTCTCTGTGAGAACTGGGACATCTTTGCATGGAAACCTTTTGACATGCCAGGTGTTCCCAGGAAGTTGGTTGAGCACCGACTCCATGTTGATTCAAAGGTGAAACCAGTAAAGGAGCGCCTGCGATGCTGTTCAACCGAGAAGCGCAAGGCGATTGGCAAGGAGATTGCATGGCTGCTGGCAGCTGAATTCATCCGTGAAGTGCACCACTCCGAGTGGCTCGCGAACGTCGTCATGGTGCCTAAAAAGAATAACTCTCTTAGAATGTGTATAGACTTTAAGCACATCAATAGGGCCTGTCCCAAGGATCATTTTCCTCTTCCTCGCATCGACCAGATAGTGGACTCCACTGCTGGCTGCGAGCATTTATGTTTTCTAGATGCGTACTCCGTGTACCACCAGATCCGAATGTATGGTCCCGACGAAATAAAAACGGCCTTCATCACCCCTTTTGGATGCTTTTGCTATATCACGATGCCATTCGGAATTAAAAATACTGGCGCATCTTTTCAGCGCATGATCCAAAGGTGCTTGCAGAAGAAAATCAGTCGAAACATGGAGGCTTACATGGATGTCATCGTGGTCAAATCTAGTAAAGGTTCGGACCTCCTAGCAGACCTCGCCGAAACCTTCACGAACCTTCGGGCTTTTGGGATCAAGCTTAATCCCGCCAAATGCATTTCAGGGTTCCGGCTCGCAAACTACTCCGTTTTCTCATTTCTGAATGAGGAATTGAAGCCAACCCCAAAACGATCGGTGCGATCACCTGAATGAAGAAACCAGAACATCTCCACAATGTCCAGAGGCTCACGAGCTGTCTTGCAGCCTTGAGCAGATTCATATCAAGACTCGGTGAAAAAGGCCTGCCGCTTTACCAATTGATGAAAAAATCAGACAAATTTGAGTGGACGAATGAAGCGCAAGCTGCGTTCGAAGAACTCAAAGCTATGCTTTCCACCCAGCCGGTTCTTGCTGCTCCGAGTGGCAAGGAACCGCTGTTGCTATACATATCGGTGACAAGCCAAGTGGTCAGCACTGTGCTCACAGTCGAGCGTGAAGAACAAGGAAAAACTCTAAAAGTGCAGAGACCTATGTATTACATTTCAGCTGTGTTGACCCCTTCCAAGCAGCATTATCCACACTATCAGAAGTTGGTTTGCAGAATCTATCTAACTGCCAAGAAGGTGGCTCATTACTTTCAAGAACACTCTGTCATGGTGGTTAGTGATGCACCCTTGTCGGAAATCATGAATAACAGAGACGTGACTGGCCAAGTGGCCAAATGGGCCATTGAACACTTGCCCCTGGATATCAAGTTTGAGGCAAATAAAGCTATCAAGTCACAGGCCCTAGTGGATTTTCTAACCAAATGGACCGAACACCAGCAGCCGGTGCTTAACGTCCCCGAGCATTGGACCATGTTTTTTGACGGCTCTAAGATGATGAATGGCCCGGGGGCTAGAGTGGTTCTAGTCTCCCCAGGGGAGACCGACTCAGTTATGTACTGCAAATTCATTTCGATTCTTCCAATAACGAAGCGGAGTATGAATCCCTTTTGTATGGGTTGCATATGGCCATCTCACTCAGAATTCGCCGACTGATGGTATACGGTGACTCGGACTTAGTGGTCAACCAAGTAATGAAAGAGTGGGATATCCGAAGCCCAGCCATGACAGGATACTGCAACGCAGTCAAGAAGCTTGAGAAGAACTTTGAAGGATTGAAGTTGCATCACGTTTCACAGGCCAAGAATCAAGCAGCCGATGATTTGGCCAAGTTGGGTTCCACTTGGAAGGAAGTACCCAAGAATGTGTTTATCGAGCACTTGCACTCTCCAACAATCAAAGAGGACCCTTTCATGGAGGAGCCCCCACAACCAGTCGGACCAACGAACTCAGTTGAAGTTGAAGTTCCAGCAATAATCGATCTGGTCCAAGAAGTTTTAACAATTATTCCCGAGTGGACGGTACCCTATATAGCATATTTGCTAAGGGAAGAGCTCCCTGAGGATGAAGTTGAAGCTCGGCAGATCGTCCGTCGATCGAAGGCCTATACTGTCAGAGGGGATCAACTGTACAGGAAAAGTATTTTTGGTGTACTGCAGCGTTGCACTTCGCGAGAAGAGGGGCGGCAGATTATGCAAGAGATCCACTCGGGAACTTGTGGGCACCACACATCCTCTCGGACGCTGGTCGCCAAGGCATTTCATGCAGGTTTCTTCTAGCCACGTGCTAATGAAGCCGCCAAGGATATAGTGGAACAATGCATTGGATGCCAGCTTATGCTAAACAAAGCCGCAAGCCAGCATCCGTGCTAAAAACCATTCCGCTCACATGGCCCTTTGCTGTTTGGGGCCTTGACATGGTCGGACCATTTAGAACTAGTGCTAGCGGATTCACCCACTTGTTGGTAGCCGTCGACAAGTTTAGCAAGTGGATTGAAGCGAAGCCCATCAAGAAGTTGGACTCCGCAACCACCGTCAAATTCATGAAAGAAATAATCTTCAGATTTGGAGTTACCCACAATATCATTACTGATAATGGGTCGAATTTCAACTTAGATGAGTTCCGAGCTTTCTGTTATACGGAAGGCACCCAGGTCGATTACGCCTCCGTGGCTCATCCACAGCCTAACGGACAAGCCGAAAGAGCACGGGGTGATACTCCAAGGAAAGAAGCCGCGCCTCTGCGTGACTTAAAGTATGCTGCGGGGGCATGGGTTGCCGAGCTGCCGTCAGTCTTGTGGGGCCTGCGAACGACTCCCAATAGGTCCACGAACCACACTCTGTTCTTTTTGGTGTATGGCGCAAAAGTTGTTCTTCTGAGTGACCTACTCCACAATTCTCCCCGAGTGGAATTATACTCGGAGGCCGAAGCTGAAGTGGCGCGTCAAGATGTCCTTGACCTCCTCGAAGAAGAGCGAGAACTAGCTCTCACTAGGTCCGCTATCTACCAGCAAGATCTGCGACGATACCACAACAGACAAGTTAGAGGGAGAGCCTTTCAGGAAGGCGACTTGGTCCTCTGACTGGACCAACAGAAGCCCCACAAGCTAGCCCCTCCGTGGGAAGGACCCTTTGCGATATCAAAGGTGTTGAATAATGGAGCCTATCGGCTCTATAACTTCAAGAAAAGCGAAGAATAGCCCCGTGCTTGGAATGCTGATCTACTTCGTAGATTCTTAACTTAAAACAATCTTCGATGCTGTAATAGTTATTACCTTCACCGAGTGGTACTTGATAAATAAAGAGTTCCTTTTCCTCTGTTTTCATCAAGTATGCAAAGAACTGTGCTCTGCTCAAGTGACGTAGAACACTCAGTGCCTAAGCCCAAGGGCTACGCTAAAACACCCCCAATGGGTGTGCAACTGGTGCTTAGCTACAAACCAGATTTTCCTAAGTGTAAAACTTATCCGAGTGAGAGCATCCCTCTGACTCGGGGGCTTAGCTGAAACCAGATTTTCCTAAATGTAAAACTTATCCGAGTGAGACCATCCCTCTCACTCGGGGGCTTAGCTGCAAACCAGATTTGCCTAAGTGTAAAACTTATCCGAGTGAGAGCATCCCTCTCACTCGGGGGCTTAGCTGTAAACCGGATTTGCCTAAGTGTAAAACTTATCCGAGTAAGAGCATCCCTCTTACTCAGGGGCTTAGCTGCAAACCAGATTTACCTAAGTGTAAAATGCATCCGAGTAAGAGCATTCCTCTCACTCAAGGGCTTAGCTGCAAACTAGACTTGCCTAAGTATAAAATGCACCCGAGTGAGAGCATCCCTCTCACACGGCGGCTTAGTTGCAAACCAGATTTGCCTAAGTATAAAACCTATCCGAATGGATCCGTTCCTCTCACCTCAAGTACTTAGCTACGAAGTAGATTCGCCTAAGTATAGAACTCATCCAAATGGGAACATCCCTCTCAAAGCTCAATGACATACAAGGCATGCTTTAAGCAAAACATCTGAATACACTCGACCAGTTCGAATCATCAAAACAAATAAGCAAGTCTTAAAGCAACTTAAGTGCATGAGCTCCGAACTCGATCAAGTTTAACGGTTACATAACCACTCGACATTCCGAGGTAAATTTATTCAGACCTCAAGTTTTTAAAGCACCTTTTGTAGGGCTGGCTGGGTCAATGAACACGTCTAAATCGATGACATCTGCAATCCGAGTGGCGGCGTCTATGAACGTCTCCAGGAAGTCTTGGAACTTGAGTTTCTTCAGTGTTGGCAACCTTGAGGGACTTCAGTTTCTCCTCGTCAACATCCTTGCAATGGATTCGGACAAGCGAGAGAGCTACGTCTGCCCCACAACAAGCCACATATTTCTTCCAAGAATCCACTCGGCTAGGCACTGCCTTCAGTCGGTCCATCAGAGACTCCAGGTCTTCTTCAAGATCTTCCCTTGGGAATAGTACTTCCTCAACGCTCTGCATAGCTAGCTTCAAACGGATCATATACTTTGCTACAGTTTCAACGTGTTCATCCAGCCGGAGAAGCGATAAAGCAGTGTTGTCGCTCAGTAACAGCTGTGTGGGGTTGAGGTCTTTCTGGATCTTCTCGGTCTCCTCTTCAACTTCAGCGCAAAACCCTGAATGCAAGTAAGGAGCAAGATCGGATCAGGAAGTGACAATTCAAAGCAAACGGTAAGCGTTCGGACATAAGCTTCTTACCTTTGAGCTTTCCGTTCACCTCTTCAACCTCCTCGTCAACGAACTTCTCAAGTTCTGACTTCTTCCGAAGTAGCTCAACAACCTTGTCGCTGAGATCCTTCTTTTCTTTCGCAAAAGCGTCCGACTGGTGCTAAAATTTCTTATCCCACTCGATGTAGCTGTTCTTCAGTTCAGCTATCTCTCCCTGCATAGCCTCAGCTACCGTCTTCAGAATTTTATTCGACTCCTTGAGTTCTTCAACGCTCTTGAGGGAGTCCTCTGCCGCTTTGGTCTTCGCCTTGGTGTCTTTCCAAGCATTGGCAAGTTGGGTGTCCTTGTCCTCAAGGGCTTGCTTCATGGTTTCTACAGAAATACAAGTCCTGAGCCTTGTATGCAGAAGTGTGTTCTCACTACAAACATCTGCTCGAGTGAAGTTATTCAGATCAAAGGGAAGAAATGCTACGGAAAACACTCACGTTGTAAATCTTACCACCCAAAATCCGCTTCTCCTACTCGAGACAAGCGCTCTTGTGCTTCTCTGCTTCTAGATCGACGCGAAGCTTTACCAACTCCTGTTCCATAGTGGCGTAGTGGGTTCTGAGCTCACAAGTTCTTTGTTAGAAAGAAACATGAAATGGCTGATTAGTCGGCAGTAAAACCAAGAACCCTTCAAAGAAAGGAACAAGCTTGACCAATTCCAGATACTCCAAGCATCCTACTAAGGAAGGAACAAGCTCGATCAGTTCGAGATTTTCAATATTCCTACATCCACTAAGGTTCCAGAAACAATTCAACCACTCAGTCAGCTGAGTGATGAATGGTACTCCGAGTACAAGAAACACAAAAATTATAGTTCTAAAGACTCCCGCCGATTGCCTGCAATCGACAAGAGTCTCGGGGACTACACCTAGTGGGTGCACTCAGTGTGCCCTCACTCAATTTTTTTATTTGGATTAGTCTGCCTAATTCTGAATGAAACCTCACACTTGAAGGAAATACAAAGACTCTGACCGACTGCGAGCAGTCAATCGATTTCTCGGGGACTACACCTAGTGGGTGCACTCAGCGTGCCCCCACCAAAAAGAGAACCAACAACTTCTAGACCCAGTGGGTGTGCTCTGTGCAAATCCACTGGTAAAGAGCCAAAAATATCCACTCGGGCATGCCATGAGAACTCTGAGTGGAATTGCAACATTAAAAAATGCAAAGGAAAAGACTCGAAGACTCCAGCCAAATAGTCGGCTGCAGTCTCGGGGAATACACCCTGTGGGTGCACTCAGCGTGCCCCCACTGGAAGAAAAACATCCGAATGGCAAAGACACTTATAATAATACTTACTCGGACGTTGGTCCTCAATGCTTCACTGGCGCCATATGCTTCCTTCAAGCGTTTGTTCATTAGCTCAGCTTGGATCATCGCCTCCTTACTCGCCCCCACTTGGTCTTCGGGAACATGCGATAAATTAAACAAGTTGAAAGACGCAGGCGGCAGAGTTGGCGTGGTGACCACCAAAGCACTCGGACCTGCAGTCCCGGTCCCGACCGCTGCTGAAACATTCAGACCCGAAGGCCCAGTACCAACCTCTGCCACGAGGCTCTAGACTGGACGATTCTCCGGAATTTCTGGCACTGTGTTCTCAGCAGCATCCGCCGTCACTTTGTCATCCTTAGAGTTTGGAGGGTCGACTATCTCCTGTTCTCCCATAGCTTTGTCTTCATCGTCCAAGTGGATCACTTCTGTCGGCGCTAACAACATACATCAATGATAAGTACCCAAGCCACTCGGATAAAACTAAAAGGATAGAAGCAAACAATACCTTTTGAAGTAGCAGCGTCTGCCGTGTCAGCTTCAACTTGACCCTTCTTAGTAGCATTCAGATTAGGGGAAATTGTTGAAGTTGCAGCGCTGCATTAAAATATACACTCGGTCACTGGGTGTCACATATACATTTGATAACGGAAAATGGTCTCACTACTTACGTGGAAGCGACTAGCATGCTCATCTTGATCTTCGGCAGGGTCGCGGCCTTCCGGGGCTTGCTGGCCGATTGCTTTGGTTGCTTGGGCGCCTTTCCCGCTGGCTCCACAGACTCGGTTCGGCCGCGTTTTGGGTTCCGCCCAGTCGGAACTGGGGCACTCGGCGCTTGAGAACTCAGCATGTGAGCACTCGGATCATGGGCCTTCTAGGAGCGAATCGCTTTAACAACATCTTCAGAAGGGAAGACTCCGCCTCCTCCCCGTCTTCACTGACCTCCTCATCATTGTCGTCCTCGTGACTGTCCTTGGAGTCATGGTCGTCCTCACTTGGATTGTTCTCAAACAACACATCCACAGGGCCGCGGTCAATAGTCGGGACCTGAGAAACCATCGCCTGCAAATTCTGTTGGAAAGACAGTCGGAACATCAGAACATGATATGCAAATTCATTGCCAAGCCTACCAAAATAAATAGGTACAATGTTACCTGGGCAGGTAGATGCTCACTACTGTAAGGATCTACCTTCCTTCCCCCTTGAGCATTGTCACGCACCGATGTGATTAGTTTCACTCGGTCCTCTATCTCTGTTCCTATCAGAGCCTGAGAATGCACTCGGGTGGAATCACTCGGACCTTCGTATGTCCACATGGTGTCGGTGTACTAAGACATGGGTGCCCTCGTACCCAGACTTGTGCACAGGCAGTTGTAGCCTCTTGTCCGGCAAGGGCTTGACAGAGGATAACTACGACTCAAGACTCAACACCAAGACCGTGAAAAAGACCTCAAGGTAGGTCATCGAGAAGTACTATTCTCATACAGAAGATCGACGCTGCCTTTGCCGGCAAGTTCCGCCCCGGCAAGGTGAAGACCAAGAATAAGGTTGCCGGCAAGCTCCCTTGCCGCCAAGCAAAGCCTGGCAAGGTCTGTGCCAGCAGGCTTGTTCTGTCCCGTTACCGTTCCACCTCACCATTGACTAGATAGGCTCGTATGCTAGGTGTCGAGCAGGCAGGCAGTCAACATAGCCAGCCAAGGCACGTGTCAGCACGCCATGCCAAGATTAACTTTAATGACACCCATCCCTGGGATGTGTCGAAACTACAGAAGGGCGCCAGGACCGGTGGTACAGATCTTTTACCCAAGGCCTCGCCTCCCCAACGTAGCACCTAACGGTGCATTAAATGCGTTTGTCTTACCCCGTAGGAAGATAGACATGATGATGGTGCAAGTCACTGTTCATACTCTGTAATGACCATATTAGCCATTGTTGTAACCCCTTGGCCTATAAAAGGAGGCCCACAGCTACAGGTAGAACGGTCGACACTCAGCTCAATTACACGCCGTAGCTGCATTTTCCCGTGCACCTTGCCGGAAAACTGCGCTCCCTGTAACCAGAGTTCATACACGATCAACCACAGAGCAGGAGTAGGGTTTTACGCTCATAGCAGCCATAACCTGGATAAATACCCCGCGTGTTCTTGCACTTACTAAAGATCTGCTGTTTGTCCCATGCATGTCCCCTGAGCCGAATCGCAAAGGGACCCGTTCGGTCCCATAGATAGTCGTTTCCCACGACATCCTTTGGCGCGCCAGGCAAGGGGATTGTGTGTCACAAATCAGTTCTTTGGTAGTGTGAGTACCAACTTCATCATCTTCGTCGATGGCGCCGAAGAAGAAGAGTGGAGCCACGAAGGCTCCTACCGCGTCCAAGCCACCTTCCCAGGCGGCCGTAGGCGGCGCAGCCGGCGCGGGCGCTACAGTTGGGACGGGCGGCGCAGGAGGCGCAAGTGGTGCAGGTGCCCAGCACCCCCCGCCACGATGCTGAGCCTAGCCACAGGACTGGCGACGCCACAGCCGGTCAACTTCCAAGACATTCTGGTGAGCGCAGTCATCATAGTAATATAGTTCATACTGCTGTGACCCAGAACCTAGCCGCCACAACGTCCCAGAACGTAGCGGCGACGTCCAACAACAGTGCGGGGAGGCGTACGCCACGACCATTGCAAGATGTGCATGACACGCTCCCCCATGTTGCTGGCGGTTCCAGACGACCACAGGGCGGGATCCCCATGCAGCAACTTTTGATTGCTCACGGAGCGCCGCCGCCACCCCCGCATCCGCCTGTTGGCGAGCATGAGCCGCGGCGGCACGAACGTAATGAAGCTCCTTCTGGCTCTGCCGAGAGTCGAGTGACGTCTCGTTCAGTGCTCCCAGCCATGCCAACCACGGCGGCAGAGGCCATGGCACGGGTTCAAATACTTTTGAACTTCCCACCAGGCCCAGACAAGATGGACGAATGGAGAGCCACCATTCAGAGTCTCATCAGTTTTGCTGATCCCGGCAAAACACAAGACGTGGGGCCCTCGCGGCGACCAGCCACCATGCTCGCAGGACCCTCCGGCTACCTTGCTGGAGACGCCACGCAAACGGTGCAGTCGCCTTGGCACCCCCCACCATCTCAGCGGCCAGCCTGCCGATCAGACGACCATGATGTTCTGTCTTTTGCTTCGTCGGATCTGCGGTGTCGCCAAGATCAGCATCAAGTGCTCCGCGAGCAGTGCGATGAGGACGACCGCACGAAGATCGAGTGGCGTCGGGAAGCATGCCGCCAATCTGACGACCGTGCCAGGCCGGCAGTGAAAGTGCTCACTCTAGTAGCCGCTGGGTACTTGCCCTACGATGTGGGGTGCCCAGCGTTTACTCGTGAGCCGCGGCAAGTTCGCTGGCATCCACCCGTGCCTTTAAGCCAGAGCTTCCTGACAAGTATGACAACAGGCTCAACCCAGCCGAGTTCCTTGGCATCTACACCATCGCGGTGGAGGCTGCCGGGGGACGGGACGAGAAAGTGCTCACCAACTACTTCCCGTTGCGCTTCGGCCCAATGTCAGGTCGTCGTTGATGAACCTGCCTGAGGGCTCCATCTCTTCTTGGGCGGATCTGTGCCATCATTTTGTTGGTGCTTACCAGGGTGGCCACAAGCTCCCAGGTCAGCCCAGCGATTTGCAGGTGACCCCCCAAAGAGATGGAGAAAACCTCCGCAAGTACATACAATGGTTCAGCCGTGTGCACCACAACATCCCCGACATCCATCCCACAGCTGTTGTTGCCACGTTCCACATGAATGTGCGCAACTGCAGGATGCGGTCAGAGATGAATGTCGAGTAGGTCAAGACCATCAACGAACAGTACGTCTTGGCGGATAGGTGTGCACGTGCTGAGGAAGGGAGGCGACTCCCAGGGGAAGATGCGGGTGCAGACGTCGATTCTGAGGACGACGACGCATCAACCCCACAGAAGAAGAACAGGAAGCGCAACAAAAAGCGCAAGAATAACTGTACTGGCTGTCGAGAGCTCCGGCGACACCAATGCCACCAAGAAGCCGAAGGCAGACATCCCCGACAAGGAGGTTGCCGGGTGTGATGCTTGCCGGGAAGCTGCGGTAGGCGAGAAGACCGGCAAGCCCGGCGGGCCATACTGCAAGATCCACCGCACCAAGGGCCATGATCTCCAACAATGCCGGCAAGTAGAGCAACTTGCCGAAAAGCAGAAGCAAGAGTACGAGAAGCATGACAAGGAGAAGGCCCAAGATGGTGCTGGTGGATCCGGCAAGCAAGACCATGGTGGCTGCGGAGGGCGCCGTGGAAAGGCCAAGCAGCCAAAAGAGAAGGCTGCTTAGGGCCAGCAAAAGGAGGTTGATAGTGATGAGGATGGAAGCGGGTCCGGCAAGGAGTTCCAAAATGCGGTGGATGCCATGTGTGTTGATGGAGGTGCATCTTTGCACTCCTCGCACCGGCAACTAAAGCAGTGGATCCGCGAAGTCAATGCAGCGGAGCCGGTGATGGAGGCGAAGAAGCCACTCAAGTGGTCACACTCGCCCATCGTTTTGACGCCGAGGACCACCCTGATCGCACCACTGCGGTCGGGTGTATGCCGTTGTTGGTTTCACCAACAATTCGCAACCTCGAGGTGATGAAGATGCTGGTTAACGGTGGGGCAGGCTTGAACTTGATCTCCCCAGATGTGATCAAGAGGCTGCAGATCCCTGACAAGGACCTCGAGGAGACAGGCAGTTTCCAAGGGATCAGTCCAGGGAGGTACAAGCCGAAGGGCCAAGTCATGTTGCCGGTCACGTTCGGCAGCGAGCTCAACTATCAGACGGAGAAGATTACCTTCGACGTCTTCAAGATGCCGCTACCGTACATTGGGATTCTAGGCCGCCCAGCCCTGGCAAAGTTTATGCCCGCGTCACACTATGCGTACAACGTCATCAAGATTTCGGGGCCGATGGGGGTCCTCACCATCAAGTCAAACTACAAGGACGCAGTCATCTGCACCGACAAGTGCTACTGGGCGGCGGCGGCAGCGGCTGCCATCGAGGCACTCGCCCCTACCGTCAAAACTCCCGGGGAAGGAAAGAAGAAGAAGACCGGCAAGACCTCTGTGAAGGACTCTGGGAAGCGCACTTTAGAGTGCAACATGCCTATCGAGGACACACCAGAGAGCTCTACCGGCAAGAGCAAGAGAGCCAAGGCTTCCGCGTCCTCGACCAAACAAGTTTCTGCGAAAGGGGGATGGGACGAGTGGCACTTTTTCTGAAAGTGCCACTCTCGGCGACAAATAGGGAGTCGAGCTCGTTGCCTTCCTATGGGTAAATGCCAGTGTGCTTTCCCGGCAAGCACCTGACATCCCTGAAGTTCTTAGGAGGGCAACTGAGCACCACCTTGCTGTCTGCCCTCATGCGAGACCCGTCAAGCAGAAGGTCAGGAAGCAAGCCTTGGTGCAAAAGTATACTCCCCACGGAACTCAGATACGGGTCACCTCGAGTCTTGGCCTTCAATGAGGAGGACCAATATGAGCTGCGGCATGACGATGCCACGCTCCTTGAGGAAGATCGTTCCCAGGCTGCTGCCCGTGCCTGCACGGTGCCAGCAAGCTTTGCGCCGCTACTTTAGCCGCAAAATGAAAGCCAGGGACCTTGAGAAAGGCGACCTTGTTCCTCGTCGGATTCGATCCACGAAGGGTAAAAAACAAGTTGACGCCGAAGTGGGAAGGCCCTTACCGGGTAATACGAGTCACTAGGCCCGGCACAGTCCACCTAGAGATCAAAGATGGCACTCTGGTTCTAAACTCATGAAATATTGAGCATCTTCGTAAGTTTTACCCATAAGGCGCGGTTGCCGGGCTGCCCGGCAACCTCTTTTGTACAAGTTTACCGTCAAGGCATGTAATCCTTTGTACAAAGCCGGGCGCAGATCCCGTGCATAATAAATAAAAGTTAGATGTCTCACAATTCTTTGTCAAGTACATATATATTTATGTGTTGCAGGCAGTCTTGTGTTACATTTTCCCTTGCATAAGGTGATTAATGAACCGCCGAGGTCCCAGCCTCCTCTTTTCTTTTCTTTCTTTTTCTTAAAGGAAAGAAGGGTTCCTCGCGTAGAAGTTTCCCGGGGGGAGTGATGGTATGGATACCAAAGGACGCGTTCAAGATATCGCCCTACAGCAAGGAATACACGCGTTCAAGATATCGCCCTACGGTGAGGAGTACACCAAGGAATGAGCTAAGTTGCAAAACTTTGAAATAAATTCTTTGTTGTAGTTGCGACTCTCCTTGAACGATTTTGGCATTTGTATGAGAAACCTGCACACTAAGGAACCTAGTCGTGATCGACTGCACTCTTACTTTGCTTCGAGTCCGCTCAGCAACCTAAGCAGCCGCGTTGTGACCGTCAAGCATGACCTTGCCAGTAGCGGCACTTCCGACAAGCTGCTGAGGACCTGCTCCTCAAGCACTCGCAGTAGGGGTGTGCGCACCGGCAAGTTTTCGGCAAGCATAGGGTACGAAAGTCATGCAAAGACAGAATGGAATAAGGAGAACATCGCACATACATCCATCTTAAGCATAAGTTATAATACATTAAGGCCAAGTGCAGTCTAACTTAAGATAAATTCGTCTTGTGCATAAACTATATTTGCAACAAAGAATGACAAGGGAGGCTAATCCCTACGATCACCCTCAGTCCTCGGGATCTGATTGATCTTGTCCATAGGGGGAACGATGGCTCTTTCAGCAGCTGTGGTGTCCATCCCCGGCGGCAAGGTCTTGAAGGCCTTGGAGACGTCGACATCAGGATTCCGGTAGATAATCTTGACGAGCATCTTGGAGATGGCCTCGATGAAAAACTTCCGAGACTCATTAGCAAAGTTGGCGGATCTCTTCTCATGATGTTTCGTCATTATCTCGAGGAGTCCATCGAAGAAGAGGGAGAGGCTGGCGCTTCTGGAGTCATGCTCACCAACTGTGAAGCGATGTTCCTCCTTGTCCATGACACTCACCTGAGCAGCGAGACGCTCGGCAACGTCGACAAGGCGACCAGTCCACAGATCCACGGCTTTCCTGTGCTCCTTGAAAGAGTTCGCAGCATTGGCATCCTCAGCCTTATCTTTTTCCCAGCTCTCCAGCAGCTTCTTCTCTTTTTCCCTGCCAACCTCCAGGTCCTTCTCCTGAGTTGCGAGCTGTGAATTGAGGTCTGCAAGGAGTTGTTGACGGCCAAGAGTTCTTGGGTTTTGTTGACGAGCTCCTCTTCAAGCTTCGATACCTTGGACTCCAACTCTGCCTTGGCGGCCTCAGCGCCCTCCGTGACTTTGACGGCCTCCGAGAGCTTGGTGGTATGAGCCTGGGTTAGAGTCTCGATGGCTTGTTTCTGGCTCTCCTCTAGCTCTTGGGTCCGCTGCACAAGCATAATCTGGATCTCCTCATCCTTGCCGCATTGCTTGGCGGCAAGAGCTTCTTCTCGGGCGGCAAGGTCCTTTTCTTTAGCGGCAAGCTGCGCTTCGCGCTCCGCTAACTTGCCATCCAGAGCCGCTACCTTTTCTTTGGCAGTGTCAAGCTTCTCTTCTTGCCTCCTGAGGCCATGGAATTTGCTGTTGTGCCAGGCACAGAGTTCTTCCACCTTTTTCCACAATTTCTGATCGGCCAGCCCTATAGTTTGCTGTTGTGCGTGCAGTCTGTCCCAGCGCCTACCATAGCGGCCTTGCACATCCTTGAGGCCACTAGCCATTGCTGTCAGGAAGGCAAGATCCACGGCATTGTCGTCAGAGCCATCTGACGCTACGACGCTGCTAGAGAGGGGCACCAAGATCTCCGCAATGGCTTCATCAAAGGTAGGATCCCCAGCACCAGATGAGCTGGGGACCTCAGACTCCGGAAAGCTGATCAGGGCCTGCGCCCCGGATGCACTGGGACAGGGGACGGCACTTGACCTGTCGGTGCCGGCCTCTCCCATCTCACCATCTTTAATGGCGAGCCCAAATGCTCTACCAAGGGGCTAGACAGTTTCTTCAGGAGTTTTCCTGGCCTCCTCGGTGGCAGACGCGGCGTTCGCCGTGCCAGAAATCCTGGCGGCCTCGTCGGCGGCGCTTTAGCGTTTTTCTCCACGGATGCCTTCCCCGCCTCTGGAGGAGTTGGCTCTGTAGGTCGAAGAAGGAGCAGAGGAAAGAAAAATTCGAGGTTCAGACCAAGTTCAAGAAAACAAAAAAGAAACATTGGAAAGGATCAAGTACATTCGGAAAGAAAGTTACCTTGACAAGCGTGTGGGGGGGACGCCATTCTTCCTCCGGCAACCTCGGTTGCCGGCGCCTGGTCCCCGGCAACATCGGTTGCCGAAGGGGCCTCCGCGCGGATGAGCCCTTCTTGGGGCTCCTCTAGAGGAGGGTTGTCCCTTGCCGGTGAAGGTCTTGGTGACGGCCTGGGAGTCAAGGGGGCCGTTAAGAGGTCTATCCCTTGGCACCCTCCTTCCGGCTGGCTACTTTCCAACCCCTTGTCGGTCTCCATTGCGGAAGACCCGACGGTGGTGCTCGCCAGCGGAAACTACGCATGTGCCTCGCGCGGGGGGCTTGAGCCGGCAACCTCAAGAGAAATTGCGCCTTGATCAGTGCCAGTTGCCGTCTCGCCTTCCCTAGTAGTCCTGGGCCTCTTCGCCAGCGGCGCCTCGTCCCTACAAGATAAGGACAAGGGAAAAGATCAGCTCAAGCAACAGAGTCTGGACAGCTAAAAAAAGTGCACGGGGATGGAAATGCTTACTCTTCGTCCTTGTCGGGATCACTCAGGACTGACAGGTCATAATGAACTATCTCCTCGGTCCCCGTAGTTGTGGATGATGGCGGTGGACTCCTGGGACGGTTCGGGGGAGCTGGGCATTGCGAAGTGCCCGCCTCCTCCACGATTGGCAGGATGGGTCGACGGGGGGCAGTAACATGGGAAGGCAGTTGCCGGGAAGGCTGCGCCCAGGGGGTTGCGGCTGCCACCTTGACGCCGGCAAGCCCTTGGCTTGCCAACTCAGTGTACGCTACCCCCTTGCGGGCAGTCTTCTTGGCAACAGTCATCTTGGCGGGAGGAGGGCAAGGTGGTTCTTCTTCCTGTTCCGTCTCCTCCTCGCCCAAAGACCCCTCGGGTTGCTCCTCTTCTTCCTCCCCCTCCTCGAATTCCTCAGCCCGCTCCTCCCCGCCAACATACTCTTCAACATGCTCTTGGGAACGGCTTCCTCCACTGATTTCCAGAGTTGCGTCCCGCTTTTTGGCCTGGTCCTTGGTTGGCCAAGGACAAGTTGCTTTTATCTTCTTGGACTCGCTAGCCCTCGCCACGAGGAACTCTTTCCGGTCATCCTTTGTCAGGTGCATCATGTTTTCCTCGGCTCCAATGGCCTCCTCCACCAGGCCAGCAAACCAGTTATCCACATCTTTTTGGCTGGGCTCCTTCCAGGTGCTCAGAACCGTCCGGGCGTCACAGTCTGGCATCCATGCCAGAATAGAAGCCTTGGCGATGTTGTTAAACAATGGGATCACCCTCGCCAGCAAGTCAAAGTCGCAACCCTTGTTGAAAATCCGGCAGATGAGTAGATAGTGCCCCATCACCGTCAAGTTGTTGTCAGGACCTTGATGCAGACACATTGGGTCAGTGGGGCCCTTGTAATCCCACGCTTGCCGGCCTTTTCTGTGCGGCAGTGGGGCGATCCGGCGGCGAATGAAATCTGCACCCACCTTCTCAATCGTCAAGCCGGCCTTTTTCAGAGCGAGGATTCGGCGTAGCACCACTCCCAGTTTGGCATCACTGGGGTCAACGAAGTTCCAGCTATCAGGCTTCACAACCATCTCGGTCCTGAGATGGCAAAAAACTGGAAAGTCTTGCTGCTTGACCCAGCACCAATCAGCCCACCACTCATCCCATCTAGAGCGAAGCTTGCCGTACAAGTAGTACCTCTTCGAATTTCCCATTGGGACCCAGGTGACGCTACCAGAAAGAGCCCCATTTTCGACCCGAGGGATGAATAAATGTTGGAACAGGGCTACATTTGGGGCTATTCCCACAAAGTTCTCACACAGATGTGTGAAAGTTGCCAGGCAGGTGACTGCATTGGGTGTAAAATCAAGCAGCCTGAGCCCAAAGGCATTCATCACCTCAACAAAGAAAGCAAAAAAGGGCGGACACAGACCGCAGTAGAAGTACCCAGTGAAGAAGTGGAGTTGGTCGTCGGCAGGAGGAAGAGATCCAGGAAGCACCACTGTGGCTTCATGATCTTCCGTTTTACTCGCGTACATACGCGTAGTCCCTCGCCAGATCGTCTGCTGTAAGCGTCGGCGGGAAAACAGCATGGTCACACTGTTGTGTAGCCTTGGCGGCTTTCTTCTCAGCCGCCGCCCAACTTGGGGCCATTCCGCCTCTCTTCGGTGCCATGGCAAGGTGTGAGGGGGGGGGGGCTGGGGCGAAGCTGCGTTGCGCACCGGCGGAAGCAAAGGGCGTGCTCTGCTCTTGTGCGGCGGCGGAAGCAGGGGCGCGCTCTGCTTCTGCGCGAGGTTGAAGACGATGGCGAACTGGCTAGATTGGGAAGAGGGGGTAAATGAGCAGCGCCCTTCGCGGTTTCCTTTTTTATGGGGAAGGCGTGGGGGCTGGCTCTTTTCCGTCCTACGTGGCCGTGCTTTTCAGGCGCACCACCTCCCATCGCCGTTCCGCTCCACCTCTCCCACGCCCGCGTTTAATGCGCATCGTGGGTGGGTGCAGTAAAAGAGAAGATTACAACAGTTATCCTCTGCCACGCGCCGCCTGTGCACTGTTTGGGCCTAGCCCAATGATGCCTCGCATGCGCGTGTGGCCCAGGCCCAAGGGCTCCTGTCGGTGTACTAAGACATGGGTGCCCTCATACCCAGACTTGTGCACAGGCGGTTGTAGCCTCCCGTCCGGCAAGGGCTTGACAGAGGATAACTACGACTCAAGACTCAACACCAAGACTGTGAAAAAGACCTCAAGGTAGGTCATCGAGAAGTACTATTCTCGTACAGAAGATCGACGCTGCCTTCGCCGGCAAGTTCTGCCCAGGCAAGGTGAAGACTAAGGTTATGGTTGCCGGCAAGCTCCCTTGCTGGCAAGCAAAGCCTGGCAAGCTCCGTGCCAGCAGGCTTGTTCTGTCCCATTACCGTTCCACCTCACCATCGACTAGATAGGCTTGTATGCTAGGTGTCGAGCGGGCAGGCAGTCAACATAGCCAGCCAAGGCACGTGTCAGCACGCCACGCCAAGATTAACTTTAATGACACCCGTCCCTGGGACGTGTCAAAACTACAGAAGGGTGCCAGGACCGGTGGTACAGATCTTTTACCCAAGGCCTCGCCTCCCCAACGTAGCACCTAACGGTGCATTAAATGTGTTTGTCTTACCCCGTAGGAAGATAGACGTGATGACGGTGCAAGTCACTGTTCATACTCTATAATGACCGTATTAGCCATTGTGGTAACCCCTTGGCCTATAAAAGGAGGCCCACGGCTACAAGTAGAACGGTCGACACTCAGCTCAATTACATGCCGTAGTTGCATTTTCCCGTGCACTTTGCCGGAAAACTGTGCTCCCTGTAACCAGAGTTCATACACGATCAACCACAGAGCAGGAGTAGGGTTTTACGCTCATAGCGACCCGAACCTGGATAAATCCCCCGCGTGTTCTTGCACTTACTAAAGATCTGCTCTTTGTCCCATGCATGTCCCCTGAGCCGAATCGCAAAGGGACCCGTTCGGTCCCATAGATAGTCGTTTCCCATGACACATGGGCCTTGCCCTCTCTTGGAGTACCTGAATGCGTCGACCAAGGAAGGTTTCCAACAGATCTATCCCATCCACCTCGGCTCTCATGACACCACTAAAACATCGACCAAGATGTCAACATCAACCTTCTCGGCCTTGGAAACCTTGAGTGTCGGTGGAGCCCCAACCTATTCTGCAGAGTACAGCAAGAGCCTATTTGCAAACCAACACTCAGGATATCCTTGCAGTAAAACAACGTATTCTGCCAGTTTTTGATGGTGTCGGGAAAGCTAATGGCTGGGAAGGCACTCTTACCCCTAAGCTGAATACCTAACCCACTGCATAGCTAGATTAATTTGGTCTTCTCCTCATCTGGAGAGGCTTTCTTAACCGTCTGAGATCGGAAGGTGAATATGTGTTTGAACAGAGCCCAATGGGGAGGACATCCAATAAAATTTTCGCAAAGGGAAATGAATGCTGACAAATACACTATCGCGTTCGGGGGAAGATGATGCAACTGCGCCCTGAAGAAATCCAGGAAACCTCGAAAGAAAGGATGGCGTGGCATGGAGAAGCCTCATCGAACGTGCACAATGAGGAGAACGCGCTCATCCTAGTCCGGCACAAGCTCTACCTCGCCCGCCTCTGGCAACCTTCACCCCCACTCCGGAATGAGCCTGCCGGAGACGAGCTCGAGCACCTGCTCCTTGGTCACTTTCAATGGGAGCCAATCGCCCTATGACCAGCCGGACGGAGGGGCAAAGCTCACCTCTGAACCCTTCTGCGCTCTCTTTTGCTTCTTCAGCTTGGAGGCCTTCTCCTTGCCCATCTACGCAGCAAGCTCTGGTGGTAAATACTAAATGGAAGGCAGAGTTGACGGAATGACCGAGAGGGAGGAAAGGGGATATGAGATTTGACCCTAGCCTCCTCTGCTTTATACCTCAGGGTGAAACCACCCCGGCGCGCCCCAACCATCGATCGCAGCATCTGACGACACCCGCAAACCTCGCGGCGCAGAGTTAGTGGTATAGGTGGCGGTTTTTGGGGCGGGAATCGAGGTGCCGCGCCCCACTTTCCCCACGAACCACGACATTATCGCTGCTGCACGTGCGTGTGATCTGAAATTGTGCAAATTTCGTCATGGATCAATCCGATTGATCGCCGCTGATATCTTTCCGAAGATATAGCCAGCCAAGAACCTGTTAAGCATCTTTGTCCACTCGGACAAATGTTATCAATCCCGACTGAAGTTATCTTTAGGACTGCACTAGGATGAAATCGACGCTCCTCTACGGATACACTTGGCCCTTCTTCTAGGCTCCAAGGCGTGAATTTCATAAACTTGGACTCGGAGATGGCATGTGCCGGCGTTCCTCTGGGACAATGAGTGGCATCTCTCCGGAGAATCAGTCCACGCGCTAGCACCTACACTCGGGTTTTCATGGCACGTCCACAATGGACCCCTAGTCAATCTCCTTCGGGAGACATACAAGTGCCACCAAGTTTTTGCTCACAGTCAACATACCCCGATCAGTCGGGAAGCACCTAGTCCAGAATCCGTTGCGGTTTCACTCAAGTTATGACTAGTTAAAACTTGACGATGGATCCCGAGTGCCTCCGCAGTGCTCGGTCCAAGACAAGTTTTCGGTGAACTCGTCCTACAAAACCTCAACCGATTCGAGGGCTAAAGATGGGGTCACCTACTACGGGTAGGGTCAAGAAGCAGACATCTTGAACTAACCTAGGGACCCATATCAACAAACAGAAAGGTCCCTGGGTCACTAGCGCACTTAGGTGCCCGCTAAAGAGTATTCCACTCGGACGTGGTTGTAAGCATTAAGACCTTTTCTGTTCCATTACTGGATCACTAAAAGGAGGTATCAAGCCCTTTTTCTAGCACCATTGCCGGGGGAGGAGTTTAGTATTCCTAGTCTTTGTGTTTACAGTTTTTGTTAAAGTTAAGTTTCAGTTTTTGTTTTGACCTTTTGTTTTAGTTTAAGTTTTATTTTGATGCAAGTCTTGTCAGTTGAAAAACCCCAAAAAGATTACCATGGCTCGTAATCTTGAAAGTGTTTCTACTCCCAGCAATAACTTCATGCGTGAACCCATAGCACAACCTGAGGTTGCAGCCGCTGAATATGAGATCAAACTGAACTTAGTTTCCATGGTTCAACAGGACCAATTTTGAGGCTCTGCTTCTGAAGATGCCGGTATGCACTTGCATAATTTTACTGAATTGTGCAACCTGAAACGCATTAAGGATTATGACCCTGACGCTTTGAAGTTGCGTCTATTTCCTTTCTCTCTGAGAGGAAAAGCGAAAGAATGGCTTCTAGCTCTACCTAGAGGCAATATTACTTCTTGGGTTGATTGTTGTGGCAAACTTTTATCTAAGTTTTGTCCACCTGCAAAAATTATGCAATTACATTCTTAGATTACAGGTTTCAAGCAGGAAGAACGTGAGCCACTAGCGCTTGCATGGGATAGAATGAAGGAAGCCATAAGAAACTGTCCTAATCATGGGATGGAAGAGTGGTTAATCCTTCATATGTTTTATAATGGTTTAAATCACATGTCAAAAACTATGCTTGATACAGCTACAGGAGGAACAATCATGGGAAAGCCCTTAGATGATGTCAAGAAATTAGTTGATGATATGCAAGAAAACCATGCCCGATGGCATGTTGAAAGAACTACCACCAAGAGGCCGGGTGAATGCAATTGAAGAAAGTAGCGCGGAGTTGCCAGCCAAACTTGATGAACTCATCTCCATGATGAAAGGTAAAGAAGGTAAACATGAATGCCATCACTAATGAAGAAATTAGTGATGTGAATTTCATTGCTCGCAATAGCTATAATCCAAAATAGAAAATAATAGTAATGCTCCTAGACGTCCTTATCCTAATAATAATGGAGGAGCATCCAATAATTTCAATGGAGCTATGTCATGGGAAAACGATGATCTATGGGATCATGAGGATCCCTTTGCAGTTCAGAAGTGGGATCAAAATACTACAGAGAGCAGGGCTAGTAGATATGAGCACAAGCAATGATTTATCCAGGTTCGGGCAGCTGTGAGCGTAAAACCCTACTCCTATTCTAGTGGTTTGATTGTGTGTGAGCTCAAAGGTTACAAAGAGCACAGCTTGCCGGCAAGGTGCGTGGGAAGTGCAGTTACAGCGTGTAGTTGCTAAGAGTCGACCGTTCTAAGTATAGCCGTGGGCCTCCTTTTATAGGCCAAGGGGTTACCACAGTGGCTAATATGGTCATTTACAGAGTATGAATAGTAACTTGCACCGCCACCACATCTATCTCCAGACGGGGTAAGACAAGCGCATTAAATGCACCGTTAGGTGCTACGTCGGGGAGGTGAGGCTTTGGGAAAAAGATCTGTACCACCGGTCCTGGTGCCCTCCTGTAATCTTGACACGTCCCAGGGACGGGTGTCATTAAAGTTAATCCTGGCATGGCATGCTGACACGTGCCTTGGCCAGCTGCGTTGACTGCCTGCCCGCTCGACACCTATCATGCATGCTTATCCAGCAGATGATGAGGTGGAGCGGTAACGGGACAGAACGAGCTTGTCGGCGCGGAGCTTGCCGGGCCGTTGCTTGCCGACAAGGAGCTTGTCGGAAACCAGAGTCTTGGTCTTCACCTTGCCTGTACGAAGCTTGCCGGCAAGGGCAATCTTGATCTTTAGTACGAGAGTCATACTTCTCGATGACCTGCCTTTAGGTCTTCTTCATGGTTTTGTTTAATCTGTGTCTTGGGTCACAGCAACCCTCCGGCAAGCCCTTGCCGTCAGGAAGGCTACAACTTCTTGTGCACAAGTCAGGGTACGAGGGCACCCATGCTTTAGTACACCGACAGGAGCCCTTGGGCCTGGGCCACACACGCATGCGAGGTGTCATTGGGCTAGGCCCGAACAGTGCACAGGCACGCGTGGCAGAGGATAACTGTCGTAATCTTCTCTGTTACCATGCCCCCCACGATGCGCATTAAATGCGGGTGTGGGAGAGGTGGAATGGAACGGGCGCGGGGAGGTAGTGTGCGTGAAAAGTGCATCCACGTAGGATAGAAAAGAGCTAGCCCCCGCGTCTTCCCCATAAAAAGGAATCCGCGACGGGCGCTGCTCATTTACCCCCCTTCTCCCAATCTCGACATCACTGCCGTCTTCATCTTCTTCCTTGCGCCAGAGCAGAAACACGCCCTCCGCTTCTGCCGCCGCGCAGCGCAGCTCTCCCCTACAAATCTCGCCATGGCGCCGAAGAGAGCCGGAAAGGTCCCGAGTTCGGCAGCGGATGAGAAGAAAGCCGCCAAGGCTACACAGCGGTGGATTCACACCATTTTCTCGCCGGTGCTTATAGAAGGTGACCTGACGAAGGATTACACGCACGTGTATGCTTGCAAGACGCAGGATCATCAGGCCACTGCAATGCTCGCAGGATCCCTCCCTCCTGCTGACGATTGATTTCACTTCTTTGCTGGGTGCTTCTACTGCAGTTTGTGCCCGCCTTTCGCTGATTTCTTTGTTGAGGTGATGAACACTTTTGGATTCAGACTGTTCGATTTCACCCCCAACGCGGTCACCTGTCTGGCAACCTTCGCACATCTGTGCGAGAACTTTGTGGGAATAGCCCCAAATGTTGCTCTGTTCCGGCATTTCTTCATCCCCCTAGTCGAGGAGGGCGCCCTTTCTTGTAGTGTCGCCTGAGTCCCAAGGGGAAACTCGATGAGGCACTACTTGGACGGCAAGCTGCACACCAAATGGGACGAGTGGCGGGCCAACTGGTGCTGGATCAAGCAGCAGGATTTTCTAGCCTTTTGCCACCTCAGGACCGAGAGGATTGAGAAGCCCGACAGCTGGAAAAATGTCGACCCCACCGACGCCAAGCTGGGAGTGGCGCTACGCCGAATCCTCGCTCTCAAGGGGGCCGGCCTGACGATTGAGATGGTGGGGGCGGACTTCACTCGCCACCGGATCGCCCCGCTTTAGCACAGAGGAGGCCGGCGAGCGTGGGACTACCAGGGCCCCGCCGACCAATGCGTCTGCATCCAGGCTCCGACAACAACCTGATGGTAATGGGGCACTACCGGCTCATTTGCCAGCTCTTCAACAGGGGTTGCATCTTCGATCTGCCGGCGGAGGTAATCCCCATGTGCAACAATACCGCCAAGGCTTCCATCTTGGTGATGATGCCGGACTGTGATGCCAGGACGGTTCTGAGCACGTGGGAGGAATCCAGCAAGGAAGATGTGGACAGCTGGTTTGCCGGCCTGGTGGAGGCGACCATTGGAGCCGAGGATGACATGATGCATATGACGAAGGATGATTGGGAAGAGTTCCTAACCTTGAGAGCTAAGGAGCTCAAAAGAGTGAAGGTAACTCATTCTCGGGCGGCCAAGGGCACCGACAACGGAGGGGGCACCGGAAGCCAGGCTGAAGAGCAAGCCACAGTTCCAGGAACCAGCGGAGGCCGCCCCCAAGTGCATGACGAAGAGCATGCTGGTGAGGAAGAGCAGGCTAAGGAGTCTGAGGAGGGGGAAGAAGAGGAGGAGCAGCCTGAGGGGTCATCGGACGAAGGGGAGGAGGAAAAGGAAGAAGAGCCACCTCGTGCTCCTCCCGCCAAGGTGAAGATGGCCGTCCCCAAGAAGCCCGCTCGAAAGAAGGCAATGCATACCGAGCCGGCAAGCCAAGAGCTCGCCGATGTCAAGGTATCAGCCGCGGCTTCCCGGGTACAGCCTTCCCGGCAACAGCCTTCCCGCGCTACTGCCCCTCGCCGGGCCATCCCGCCAACTATGGAGGAGGCGGGTGTTTTGTAGCCCCCAGCTCCCCTGAAGCGTCCCAGGAGTTCATTATCATCACCTACAATTGTAGGGATGGGGGACACAGTTCTCTATGATCTGTCGGTCCTTAGTGACCCTGACAAGGATGACGAGTAAGCACCTCCATCTCCGTGCATTTTTCTTGTAATCGTCCAAACTCTGTTGTTGAACAGATCTTTTTACTTGTTCTGATCTTGCAGGGACGAAGTGCCGCTGGCGAAGAAGCCTTGGACCATTGAAGAGGGCGAGATGGCAACTGGCACCGATCAAGGCGCGGGTTCATCTGAGGTTGCCGGCTCGAGCCCCCCGCGTGAGGTTCATGTGCAGTTTCCGCTGGCGAGCACTACCGTCGAGTCTTCCGCGATGGAGACCGACAAGGGGTTGGAGAGCAGCCAGCCAGAAGGAGAGCGCCAAGGGGTAGACCCCTCGATGGCGCCCTCGACTACCAGGCCATCGCCAAGATCTTCACCGGCAAGGAGCAGCCCTCCTCCAGAGGAGCCCCAAGAAGGGCTCATCCGTGCGCAGGTCCTTCCGGCAACCAATGTTGCCGAGGACCAAGTGCCGGCAACCGAAGGTGCCAGAGGAAGAACGACATCCCCTCCACGTGTTCATCAAGGTAACCCTCTTTCCAATCGCACTGGATCCCTTGCCAATCCTTCTTTTTTGTTTCCTTGAACTCGATCTGAGTCTTGAATTTCTCCTTTCACCAGTTCTTCTCCATTTGCAGAACCAACCCCTCCGGAAGAGAGGGAAGTATCTGTGGAGGGAATCGCGAAGAGCGCCACTGATGAGGCCGCCAGGATTTCCGCCACGGAAGCCGCCGCGTCCGCCGCTGAGGAGGCCAGGAAAACCCCCGGAGAGCTTGTCGTGCCCTCCGGCAGTGCATCTGGGCTCGTCATAATGGACGCTGAGATGGGCGAGGCTGGTGGTGATAGGCCAAGTGTCATCATCCATCCTAGTGCGGCTGATGCACAGGCTCTGACGGGGTCTTTGGGGCCAACCGATCAGCAGCAGGGATCCGAAGCCACTACCACATCTGGTGCCGGGGAGCCTACTTTTGACGAAGCCATCACGGAGATCTTGGCGCCCTTCTCCAGCAGCGTCACAGTACCAGATGGCTCCGATAGTGGTGCCGCGGACCTTGCATTCTTGACGGCGATGGCCAACGGCTTCAAGGATCTGCAAGACCGCTACGGCAAGTGCTGGGACAGACTGTATGCACAGCAACAAGCCGTGGAGCTGGCTGAACGGAAGCTGAAGGAGAAGGCGGAAGAGATCCGCCAGTGGTATAATAGCAAATTTCCATATCCTCCAGAGGCAGGAAGAGAAGCTTGACATTGCCAAGGAAGAGGCAGCGACCCTGGATGGCAAGTTGACAGAGCGCGAAGCGCAGCTCACCGTCAAGGAAAAAGACCTTGCTGCCCGAGAGGAAGCACTTGCGCCAAGCTACGTGGCATGGACAAGGAGATCCAGACTCTGCTTGTGTAGCAGACCCAAGAGCTAGAGGAGGGCCACAAATAGGCCATCGATACTCAGGCTTAGGCTCACGCCGCCAAGCTCCTGGAAGTCATCAAGGCCACAGAGGTCGCTGAGGCCGCCAGGTGGAGTTGGAGTCCAGGGTGCTGAAGCTTGAGGAGTACCTCGTCGCCAAAACCCAAGAGCTCTCGACAGCCAACAACTCCAATTCTGACCTCAAGTCAAAGCTTGGGACCCTGGAGAAGGATCTGGAGGTTGGCCGGGAAAAGAAGAGGGAGCTGCTGGTAAACTGGGAGAAGGAGAAAGCTGCGCATGCCGATGCTGCAAATTCCTTCGACAGGCACAAGAAAGCCCTGGATCTGTGGACTGGTCGCCTTGTCGATGTTGCTGAGCGCCTTGCTACTCAGGTGACCATCATGGACAAAGAGAACCATAGCTTCACCGTCGGCGGGCATGACTCTACCAGTGCCAACCTCACCATCTTCTTTGAAGGACTCCTCGAGATATTGAAGAAGCATCACGAAAAGAGGTCCACCAACTTTGCCAGTGAGTCTCGCAAATTCTGCAGCGATGTCGTCTCCAAGATGCTTGTCAAGATTATCTGCCGGAACCCTGGGATTGACGTCTCCAAGGCCTTCAAAAGCTTGCCGCCGGGGATGGACACCACAGATGCCGAAGAAGCCGTCGCTCCCCTGATCAGCAAGATTCATCAAGTCCCGAGGACTGAGGGTGATCGTAAGGATTAGCCCCCTTCGCTGTTTCTTGTTGCAAGTGTAGTTCATGTAAAAGACATATTATCTTAAGTTAGAACTGCACTTGGCTTTGATGTATTATAACTTGTGTTTTGGATGGATGTATGCATGCTATCTCTCTTGTCTTATTCTGTCTTTGCATGATTCTCGTACCCTACGCTTGCCGGAAACTTGCCGGTGCGTGCACTCTTGCCACGGGAGCTTGAGGAACGGGTCCTTAGCAGCTTGCCGAAAGTGCCGCTGTCGGCAAGGATACACTTGACGATCATAGCGTAACCACTTAAGTTGTTCAGCAGACTCGAAACAACGTAAGGGCGTAGCTGATCACGACAAGGTTCCTTCGCGTGCAGGTTTCTCATACAAAGGCCAAAATCGTTCAAGGAGAAGTTGCAACTACAACAAAGAGTTTATTTTAAAGTTCTGCAACTTAGCTTTTTCTTTGCTGTGCTTCTTGCCGTAGGACAATATCTTGAACATCATTTGGTATCCATACCATCACTCCCCCGGGAAACTTGCACACAAGGAACCCTTCTGTCCTTTGAGAAAAAGAAAGAAGAGAAAAGAGGAGGCTGGAACCTTGACGGTTCATTAATCATCCTATGAAAGGGAAAAATGTAACACAACGCTGCCTGCAACACATAAAATAATATGTACTTGGACAAAGAATTGTGAAACACTTATCTTTATGGATCTGCGCCCGGCTCTGTACAAAGGTTTACATGCCTTTCTGGCAAGCTTGTAGAAAAGAGGTTGCCGGGCGGCCCGGCAACCACGCCTTACAGGTAAAACTTGCGAAGATGATCAATATTCCATGAGTTGAGCACCGGAGTGCCATCTTCGGTCTCTAGGCGGACTGCGTCGGGCCTAGTGACTCATACCACCCGGTAAGGGCCCTCCCACTTCGGCGTCAACTTGTTTTGACCCTTCGTGGACTAAATCCGACGAAGAACAAGGTCGCCTTCCTCAAGATTCCTAGTGTTCACTTTGCGGCTATGGTAGCAGCGCAAAGCTTGCTGGTACCGTGAAGCACGGACAGCAGCCCGAAAACGATCTTCCTCAAGGAGCGTGGCATCATCTTGCCGTAGCTCATCTTGATCCTCCTCATCGAAGGCCAAGACTCGAGGTGACCCGTATTTGAGTTCTGTGGGGAGCACCGCTTCTGCACCATAAACAAGGGAGAAGGGTGTCTGGCCAGTGGCTCGACTTGGTGTCGTTCTGATCGACCAAAGAACCACTGACAACTCTTCCACCCAGTGCCTTCCACACTTGTGCAGCCTGTCGAAAGTTCTGGTCTTGAGACCATGCAGCACTTCTGCATTTGCCCTCTCTACTTGCCCATTGCTCCTTGGGTGAGCAACAGACGCGTAGCAAATCTTATTTCCAAGTTCTTGGCAATATGCTGTGAAGGCGCGGCTCGTGAATTGGGTGCCGTTGTCGGTGATGATCTTGTTGGGGACACCAAAACAAGCAACAAATCCTTTGAGGAACTTGATGGCTGACTGTGCCATCACCTTCCTCACTGGCTCCACCTCAGGCCACTTTGTATACTTGTAGATTGCAACGTACAAGAATTCAAAGCCCCCGGTAGCACGGGGGAAGGGGCCGACGATGTCGAGCCCCTAGACCGAGAAAGGCCAGGAAAGAGGGATGGTTTGGAGGGCTTGAGCTGGATGGTGAATGTCCTTGGAGTGGAATTGGCATGCTTCGCATCTGATGACCACCGCCAAGGCGTCTTGAAGGGCTGTCGGCTAGTAGAATCCTTGGCGGAATGCCTTGCCGACAAGCACGCGTGACCCAATATGAGAGCCACACATCTCTTCATGCATATCTTCCAACAACCTCTGTCCATCTTCCCGGCAGATACACTTCAATTTCGCCTCATTTGGTTTCTTTCTGTACAGAATGTTGTCAACAAACTTGTACATCCTTGATTGATGGGATACTCTATTTGCGTCCTCTTGCCCGTCGGGAAGATCTCCTGTCTGAAGGAACTGGACAATTGGCTGCGCCCATGCCGGAGCTTGTGGCTCGATGACAAGGAATAAAGGCATTTCTTCCTCTGCGGGAGCGCTTGCTTCGACGGCAAGGATCTGGCTTGCCGGAAGCTATGGCTCACCGGCCAAGGGTATCTTGTCGGTGGTATCTATTTTCTTGGCGGCTACTGGCAGCTCTGCCGGAAAGTAACCACCAACATCTTGCTTTCTCTTCTTCGTTAGCCTTGATGGTGTAACAGATGGCTGAGTCGGATGGAGCACAAAAGTTCCTGGTTCCACAGGCATCTTTTGAGCGGCAAGCTTTGACAGGTCGTCAGCAATCCAATTCTGGGCACGGGGAACGTGCTCTGCTTAAAGACCATCAAAGTGCTCTTCCAACTTTCTCACCTCCTCGACGTAAGCCTCCATCAAAGGGCTCTGGTAATCCTTGTTAACCTGCCTCACCACTAGCTGCGAGTTGCCTCAGATAATATACTTCCGAATACCAAGGTCGATTGCAATGCGCAGACCGGCAAGCAATCCTTCATACTCAGCAGTGTTGTTGGTGGCCTGCACCCGGGGAAAGTGCATCTGAAGCACGTACTTGAGGTGCTCTCCAGTGGGTGCTATGAGCAGCACACCGGCACCGGCGCCTTTCAGCGTGAAAGCACCGTCAAAGTACATGATCCAATAGTCAATAGTTTCCTTGCCAGGGAGAGAGGTCTCTGGAACTTCTTCGTCTGGCGTTGGGGTCCATTCTGCAATGAATTCCGCCAAGGCTCTGCTCTGAATTGTTGAGGTACTTTCAAACTTCAAATCAAAGCTTGACAGCTCCAATTCCCACTCCACAATCCTGCCGGTTGCCTCTGGATTTCTCAAGATGCGTTGCAAAGGAAAGCGAGTGACGATGGTGACTGGGTGTGCATGAAAATAACGGCGCAGCTTCCTTGAACCCATGAGAAGGCCAAAGAGCAGCTTCTGCACACTAGAGTACCTTGACCTAGCCCCTTGAAGGAGGGATCTGACAAAGTAGACTGGGCGCTGCACCATCTTCTTCTTCTTCACAACTTGCTGATCTACCTGGCTGGCTTGCACAGTCTCTGGCTTGTCGGCACCTGACCTTACCGGAGAAGATTCCAGCTTGTCGGGTCGTGGCTCTGTGACTGCTGCCTCCTCCTCATCGGCCTATCTTTCAGCCACAAGTGCAGCACTAACCACTTGATTCGTTGCCGCTAAGTATAGCAGCAACGTCTCTCGCGGCCTAGGCGCAACTAGGACTGGCCGAGAAGACAAGTACTCCTTCAAATCTTGGAGCGCGGCCTCCGCTTCCGGAGTCCAGTTCACTGGACCTGCCTTTTTCAATATCTTGAAAAATGGCATGGCATGCTCTGCCGATTTGGAGATGAACCTGCCGAGGGCGGCAACACAGCCAGCAAAAAGCCTGACATCCTTGACGCCTCTGGGTTCTTTGATGTCTACAACACAACTTGTTCTTATAGACTCGTGTTGGGCCTCCAAGCGCAGAGGTTTGTAGGATAGTAGCAATTTTCCCTCAAGTGGATGACCTAAGGTTTATCAATCCGTGGGAGGCATAGGTTGAAGATGGTCTCTCTCAAGCAACCCTGCAATCAAATACAAGAAATCTCTTGTGTCCCCAACACACCAAATACAATGGTAAATTGTATAGGTGCACTAGTTCGGCGAAGAGATGGTGATACAAGTGTAGTTTGGATAGTAGATATTGCTTTTTGTAAACTGAAAATATAAAAAGAGCAAGGTAGCAAGTAACAAAAGTGAGCATAAACGGTATTGCAATGCTTAGAAACAAGGCCTAGGGTTCATACTTTCACTAGTGCGATCTCCCAACATTGTTGACATAGTTGAATCATATGTAAATCCCTCACGTGCGACAAAGAGTTCACTCCAAAGTCACAAATAGCAGAGAACAAACGAAGAAATTGTTGTAGGGTATGAAACCACCTCAAAGTTATTCTTTCCGATCGATCTATTGAGACATCCCCATTAATTGTCACGAACAGCCCTAGAGTTCGTACTAGAATAACACCTTAAGATACACATCAACCAAAACCCTAATGTCACCTAGGCATTCCAATGTCACCACGAGTACCCACGAGTTTGACTATACGATATGCATCACACAATCTCAGATTCATCTATTCAAACCAACACAAAGAACTTCAAAGAGTGCCCCAAAGTTTCTACCGGAAAGTCAAGACGAAAACGTGTGCCAACCCTTATGCATAAATCCCCAAGGTCACGGAACCCGCAAGTTGATCACCAAAACATACATCAAGTGACTCAAGTGAATATCCCATTGTCACCACAGATATCCATATGCAAGACATACATCAAGTGTTCTCAAATCCTTAAAGACTCAATCCGATAAGAAAACTTCAAAGGAAAACTTAATTCATCACAAGAAGATAGAGAGGGGAAAACTCCATATGATTCATCTATATCAACAAAGCTCGCGATACATCAAGATCGTGTCATCTCAAGAACACGAGAGAGAGAGAGAGAGATCAAACACATAGCTACTGGTACAAACCCTCAGCCCCGAGGGTGAACTACTCCCTCCTCGTCATGGACACCGCCGGGATGATGAAGATGGCCTCTGGCGATGATTTCCCCCTCCGACAGGGTGCCGGAATAGGGCTCCAGATGGTATTTCGAGGATACAGAGAGCTGCAGCGGCGTAGTCCAAAATCTAGGGTTATTTCTGGGGGTTTCTCTATTTATAGGATTTTTCAGCGTTGGAATCACGTCAAGATGGGCCACAGGGGGCCCACGAGGTACCAGGGCATGCCACCCCCCTGGCGTGCCCTGGTGCCTCGTGAGCACCTCGTTGCTCTTCTGGTCCTTCCACGAAGATTCTAGTGTCTCTTTTGTTCCAAAAAAAATCGTCAAAAAGTTTCAGCTCATTTGGAGAACTTTCATTTCTGCACAAAAAACAACACCACGGTAGTTCTGCTGAAAACAGCGTCAGTCCGGGTTAGTTCTAATCAAATCATACCAAAACCATATAGAATTGTTATAAATATGGCATGAATACTTCATAAATTATAGATACGTTGGAGACGTATCAGCATCCCCAAGCTTAATTCCTGCTCGTCCTCGAGTAGGTAAATGATAAAAGAAATAATTTATGAAGTGTGAATGCTAGCATAGTGCATAAGTTTGATCAATGATAATTTCAATCACTTTTCCTGGCATCATAACAACAGCTTTTTCTCATAAAACTCAACATGATAAAGTAGCAATTAAAAACAAATTTTTTGATGTGGAATGCTACCTATCATAATGATCATATATTATTTTTTTATAGCATGGACATTGGACTTGACTGATTCAAAGCAAGATCATTATTATAACAGCAATATTTATTATCATAAAACTTCTCATGAGCAAGTAACAATTCATCACAACATTGAAGTATAAGGCATAAACTTTCTTGGAAACTAACAAACTATTCTAGTCAACAATGCAATTGCAATTCATCATATTTTCAGGAAGGGTCTCATGTAGGAGCTTTTTAGCAAGTCCACATACTCAACCATCATTTAGTCTTCTATGATTGCTAACACTCACGACATATATATGGAGCAAAAGTTTCAGCCAGACACATAGAAAGATAGGGGCTTGTGATTTCGCCTCCCAACTTATTCACCTCAAGGGTGATGTCAACAATAATAACTCATGATCACTCATATCCAACTGGATATATGTGCCTAGATCTTTCCCCACCACATGATGCTTGCAAAAGAGAAAAATAAAAAAAAAGTAGAGGAGAACACTATTGACTCTTGCATAAAAAATAAATACATAAAAGTAAATGCATAAAAGAAAAAGATAGGCCCTTCGCAGAGGGAAGCAGAGGTTGTCATGCACTTTTTATTTTTGGATGCACAAGCCCTTAATGCAAAGGAACGTCACGTTATATTGCCCCTTGTGATAGCAACCTTTATTATGCAGTCCGTCGCTTTTATTTCTTTACCATCACAAGTTTGTACAACGCTTATTTCCCTTATAATAAAAGATCATACATATTTTAGGAGCAATTTTTATTGCTTTTTGCACCGATGACAACTTACTTGAAGGATCTTATTCAATCCATAGGTAGATATGGTGGACACTCATGGCAAGAAACTGGGTTTAAGGGTTTTTGGATGCACAAGTAGTATCTCTACTTGGTGCAGATTTTTGGCTAGCAAAGATATTGGGCAAGCACCACATGTTGGAGGATCTATAACAATATAACTTCTATGTGAATATGAACAAACATAATTCGTTATGTTGTCTTCCTAGTCCAACGTCAACATTTTGACATAAAATACTTAATGCACTACTGGAATCAGAGAATTTGCCATCAGCCAGTTCTTTGCCGTTTGCTAGAGGACGGCACAGAAGGTATTTGCCATCCGCTTACAAAAAGCGGACGGCAAAGAGCGGACTCATGGCAAAGATGTAGTTTTCTCTAATGTTTTGCTTAACAAATGCATACTTAGCTTCGTACATGCTAGTTTGCCCTAATATGCCACATATTTAGCTTATTTTCCCCAAAAAAGACATACTTAGCTAATTATCCTCCAAAATGACATAATTAGCTTATTTAGTTCATTTATGACATAATTAGCTTAGTTAGGTCAAAAATGGCATAATAATAACCTTGGTTAGCTCATAAATGTCATATACTTACCTTATTTTCCTCCAAAATTGACATAATAAGCTTAGTTAGCTCTAAAATGGCATAATTACCTAATTTAGCTCTAAAATGACACAAATAAGGAATAAGAAGAAGAAAAACAAGGAAGAGGAGAAAAAGAAAGAATAGAAGAAGAAAGAGAAGAAAAAGAAAGAATAAAAGAACAAGAATGAGAAGGAAAAGAATAAAAAGATAGAAGAGAAGAAAGATGAGAAAAAGAGAGAAGAAGAAGAAAATATATTCTTATTCTTCCTTTTTCTCTTCTTTCTTTTTCTCCATCTTCTATTCCTTCTTATTCTTATTCTTCTTCTTCTTCTCTTTCTTCTTCTTCTTCTTCTTCTTCTTCTTCTCTTTCTTCTTCTTCTTCTTCTTCTTCTTCTTCTTCTTCTTCTAGTCTTCTTCTTCTTCTTCTTCTTCTTCTAACTTTCTTACTCCCATTTTTGCTTAACAAATGCATACTTAGCTTCCTACATGCTTGTTAGCCCTATTATGCCACATACTTAGTTTATTTCCCCCGAAAAAGACATACTTAGCTAATTATCCTCCAAAATGAGATAATTAGCTTATTTAGTTCATTTATGACATAATTAGCTTATTCATTTCAAAAATGGCATAATAACCTTGGTTAGCTCATAAATGTCATATACTTAGCTTATTTTCCTCCAAAATGACATAATTACCTAAGTTAGCTCTAAAATGACCTATACTTACCTAAGTTAGCTCAAAAATGGCATAATTACCTAGGTTAGCACAAAAATGACCTATACTTACCTTATTTTCCTCCAAAATGATATAATAAGCTTAGTTAGCTCAAAAATGGCATAATTACCTAAGTTAGCTCTAAAATGACACAAATAAGCAATAAGAAGAAGAAAAACAAGGAAGAGGAGAAAAAGAAAGAATAGAAGAAGAAAGAGAAGAAAAAGAAAGAATAAAAGAAGAAGAAGAATGAGAAGGAAAACGATAAAAAGATAGAAGAGAAGAAGAAAGATGAGAAAAGGAGAGAGAAGAAGAAGAAGAAGAAGAAAATAAATTCTTATTCTTCCTTTTTCTCTTCTTTCTTTTTCTCCATCTTCTACTCCTTTTTCTTATTCTTATTCTTCTTCTTTCTTTCTTCTTCTTCTTCTTCTTCTTCTTCTTCTTCTTCTTCTTATTATTATTATTATTATTATTATTATTATTATTATTATTATTCTAGTCTTCTTCATCTTCTTCTTCTTCTTCTTCTTCTTCTTCTAGTCTTCTTCTTCTTCTTCTTCTTCTAACTTTCTTACTCCTATTTTTGCAGGTTTGATTCACTTCATGGAAGCAGGAATTGATGGACTGCTAGTGTTTAGTTTTTGTTTTGATTTGTATTGATGAACAATGTGAAACTATATATGTATATATGGATGAACTCCGTGAAACTATGTATGTATTGGATCTTTTAATACCCTATGTGTTCTCTTGCATTCGATGGACTGCTAGATGTTGGATACATGGGCTATGCTTGAGGTTGAAACTATATATATCATATATGTCTTTTGAAAATGCAGGGATATAACAGAAAACAGACAAAACAGTAACAATACATGCACTTTGCCGTCTGCCAGCCGACAGCAAAGACCTTTGCCATCGGTAGGCGGACGGCAAAGGTGCCACATGGCAGCAACCTGTTCAACCTGGGAGCATCAGGTCTGACCATTTGGTCATTTTGCCGTCTGCCAGCAGACGGCAAAGACTAAGCAGAAGTGACGGTTAGCCATGGGTTTGCTGATGTCATAGGGCTGACGGCAAAGTTTGCCGTCCGCCGGCAGACGGCAAAGTCTGCCGTTAGCCACCTAACGGGGCTAACCGCTATTCATTGTCGTCCATGATCTTTGCCATCAGCTTGGCCAGGAAAGCGGACGGCAAACTTCTTTGCCGCCAGCTGTTTTTACGCAGATGGCAAACAAAGTCATTACCGTGACTTTCAGTGCCGGAAGTGTTTGCCGTCCGTGGCAGACGGCAAATACGTTTGCCGTCGGTGGCCTGGTCCTTTGCCGTCTGCTATGGCAGACGGCAAATTAGCTGATTCATGTAGTGATGGGGGCTCACAATCATAAAAGATGTCCAAGATAGTATATTCGCATGCGAATCTTCTCTTCCCTTATTAGCTTTTTCATGAATTGCATCATTGACTAATGCTATGCTTGTTAACCTCCAATAAATTTTACCACTTATACTTTTCTTTATGTAATGTCATTACTTTCCATAAGATTAGCATATGATCTCTTTCATTATTTTCATTGCAAGGAATCACACTTATCATATCCAATGATCTATATGAAAGTTTTTATTATATCCCTCTCGAATATTCATCCTGGGACCAAATTCATATCTTGTGCAAATTACCATTACTATTATTAACTCTCAAAAAGATATAAGTGAAGCATGAGAATTAATGACAAACTACTCCAAAATATATAAGCGAAGATCAATGAGTAGTGAAACAATTAAGTAGCTATGTAAGGACTCTCTCTTATTTAAAAAGTTTCAGATCTTGATATTTTATTCAAACAGAAAGCAAAACAAAGACACAACCAAGTATAGAACACATTATGTGAACAAGTAAAAACTTGGGTTCAATCGAGACTAACCGATAGTTGATGAAGAAAAGTGATGGGGTGCCTACCGGGGCATCCCCAAGCTTGAATGCTTGATACTTCTTGGAATATTAACTTGGGGAGCCTTGGGCATCCCCAATCTTGAACTCTTGTGTCGCGTTAATTCTTCTCATATAATAGTTTCCCTAAGTTTCAAAAACTTCATCCACACAAAACTTGACAAGAACTTGTGAGATATGTTAGTATAAATCCTCTCAAAACCCTAACATTCTATACAGTAGAAAATCACAAAAATTATAATTAAACATTGAATACTAAATGCCTCTTCATATTTAATACTCCTATCCTCAAATAGAAACATTAAACACGCAAACATATGCAAACAATGCAACTATAACAGCAATCTGCCAAAACAGAACAGTCTGTAAAGGGTAATTAAGAATCCATACTTAGATAACTCAAAAAAATCTGAAAATTTACCAAACTGGAAAGAATTTATCAAAGCTGACTGTGTCAAAATTTCAGGATTTTATAACATTCTGACATTTCTGGGCAATTTAATCAATAGCAGCAAACTTTCTGTTTTGAAACAGCAACTCATAAACTAGCAAACTGGGCATGGTAAAGGCTATAATTGGAATTTTATTGAACTAAAAGATACAAAACATGATTATTGATGACACAAAGCAAATATTAACAGAACAAAATGACGCTCCAAGCAAAACTCATATTATGTGACGAATAAAAATATAGCTCCAAGTGAGGTTACCGATAGTGATGAAGACGAAAGAGGGGATGCCTTCCGGGGCATCCCCAAGCTTAGGCACTTGAGTCTTCCTTGAGTATTACCTTGGGGTGCCTCGGGCATCCCCAATCTTAGGGTCTTACCACTCCTTATTCTCCTCATATCGATATCTCACCCAAAACTTGAAAACTTCAATCACACAAAACTTAACGGAACTTCGTGAGAACGGTTAGTATGATAAAGAATAAACCATCACATAGGTACTGTCCAAGACAAGATTAACAATTGTTCCCATATAATGCCTACTGTATTCTATCATTTCCACAATTTATATCTCATAATATAAGCTATGAAAACAGTAAAATAAGCAAACTATGCATTGAAAACAGAATCTGTCAAAAACAGAACAGTCTGTAATGATCTGAGCAACTACCATACTTCTGGAACTCTAAGAATTCTGAAAAATTTCGACAACGTCAACAATTTGCATATCAATACTGTGTAAAAATTTCAGAATTTTTTGATGCTCCAGTAAAATCTGGGAAATTAAACACTGTAGGTAAAAGTTTCTGTTTTTGCACAGAATTGAATCAACAAGTATCCACACTATCCCAAAGGTTTTACTTGGCACTTTATTGAAAGAAAACATATAAAACATGATTACTACAGTATCTTAATCATGTGAACATGCAAAAACAGTAGGTATAAATATAGGGTTGTCTCCCAACTAGCACTTTTCTTTAATGCCTTTTAGCTAGCCATGATGATTTCAATGATGCTCACATAGAAGTAAAGAATTGAAACACAAAGAGAGCATCATGAAGCATATGACTAGCACATTTAAGCCTAACCCAATTCCTATGCATAGGGATTTTGTGAGCAAATACTTTATGGGAACAAGAATCAACTAGCATAGGAAGGCAAAACAAGCATGACTTCAAAACATTCAACACATAGAGAGGGAACTTGATATTATTATGATATGTAAAAGCATATGTTCCTCTCTAATAATAATTTTCAGTAGCATCATGAATGAATTCAACAATATAGCTATCACATAAAGCATTATTTTCATGACCTACAAGCATAGAATTTTTATTACTCTCCACATAAGCAAATTTCTTCTCATTCATAATAGTGGGAGCAAATTCAATGAAATAACTATCATGTGATACTTGATTGGCATAATCCAATTAAAAATTAAAGTCATGATGACAAGTTTCATGGTCATCACCATAATCATCATAGATAGCAACTTTGTTGTCATAATCAATTGAAACCTCTTCCAAAATAGTTGATTCATCATTAAATAAAGTCATGACACCACCAAATCCACTTTTATCAATATAATCATCATAAATAGGAGGCATGCTATTATCATAATAAATTTTCTCATCAAAACTTGGGGGAGTAAAAATATCATGTTCATCAAACATAGCATCCCCAAGCTTGTAGTTTTGCATATCATTAGCATTATGGATATTCAAAGAATTCATACTAGCAACATTGCAATCATGCTCATCATTCAAATATTTTATGCCAAACATTTTATTGAATTCTTCTTCTATCGATTGAGCACAATTTTCCGATCCATCATTTTCAAGAAAGACATGATAAAGACGAATAATATGAGGCAACCTCAATTACATTTTTTTGTAGTTTTCTTTTATAAACCAAACTAGTGATAAAACAAGAAACTAAAAGATTCAATTGCAAGATCTAAAGATATACCTTCAAGCACTCACCTCCCCGGCAACGGCGCCAGAAAAGGGCTTGATGTCTACTACACAACTTGTTCTTGTAGACTCGTGTTGGGCCTCCAAGCGCAGAGGTTTGTAGGACAGTAGCAATTTTCCCTCAAGTGGATGACCTAAGGTTTATCAATCCGTGGGAGGCGTAGGTTGAAGATGGTCTCTCTCAAGCAATCCTGCAATCAAATACAAGAAATCTCTTGTGTCCCCAACACACGAAATACAATGGTAAATTGTATAGGTGCACTAGTTCGGCGAAGAGATGGTGATACAAGTGTAGTTTGGATAGTAGATATTGGCTTTTGTAATCTGAAAATATAAAAACAGCAAGGTAGCAAGTAACAAAAGTGAGCATAAACGGTATTGCAATTCTTAGAAACAAGGCCTAGGTTTCATATTTTCACTAGTGCGATCTCCCAACATTGTTGACATAGTTGAATCATATGTAAATCCCTCACGTGCGACAAAGAGTTCACTCCAAAGTCACAAATAGCGGAGAACAAACGAAGAAATTGTTGTAGGGTACGAAACCACATCAAAGTTATTCTTTCCGATCGATCTATTGAGCCATCCCCATTAATAGTCACGAACAGCCCTAGAGTTCGTACTAGAATAACACCTTAAGATACACATAAACCAAAACCCTAATGTCACCTAGGCACTCCAATGTCACCACGAGTACCCATGGGTTTGACTATATGATATGCATCACACAATCTCAGATTCATCTATTCAAACCAACACAAAGAACTTCAAAGAGTGCCCCAAAGTTTCTACCGGAAAGTCAAGACGAAAATGTGTGCCAACCCTTATGCATAAATCCCCAAGCTCACGGAACCCGCAAGTTGATCACCAAAACATACATCAAGTGACTCAAGTGAATATCCCATTGTCACCACAGATATCCATATGCAAGACATACATCAAGTGTTCTCAAATCCTTAAAGACTCAATCCGATAAGAAAACTTCAAAGGGAAAACTCAATTCATCACAAGAAGATAGAGAGGGGAAAACTCCATATGATTCATCTATATCAAAAAAGCTCGCGATACATCAAGATCGTGCCATCTCAAGAACACGAGAGAGAGATCAAACACATAGCTACTAGTACAAACCCTCAGCCCCGAGGTTGAACTACTCCCTCCTCGTCATGGAGACCGCCGGGATGATGAAGATGGCCTCTGGCGATGATTTCCCCCTTCGGAAGGGTGCTGGAATAGGGCTCCAGATGGTATTTCGAGGATATAGAGAGCTGCGGCGGCGTAGTCCAAAATCTAGGGTTATTTCTGAGGGTTTCTCTATTTATAGGATTTTTCAGCGTTGGAATCACGTCAAGATGGGCTACTGGGGGCCCACGAGGTACCAAGGCATGCCACCCCCTGGCGCGCCTTGGTGCCTCGTGAGCACCTCATTGCTCTTCTGGTCCTTCCACGAAGCTTCTAGTGTCTCTTTTGTTCCAAAAAAAATCATCAAAAAGTTTCAGCTCATTTAGAGAACTTTCATTTCTGCACAAAAAACAACACCACGGTAGTTCTGCTGAAAACAATGTCAGTCCGTGTTAGTTCTAATCAAATCATACAAAACCCATATAGAATTGTTATAAATATGGCATGAATACTTCATAAATTATAGATATGTTGGAGACGTATCATGCTTCCATCTGCTCAATTGCTTTGATCTTGTCGGGGTTGGCTTCAATCCCTCTCTTAGACACAAAATAACCAAGGAGCTTGCCGGACGGAACACCGAACACACACTTCTCGGGGTTGAGCTTCAAGTTGAGCTTGCGCAAGTTCACAAACGTCTCTTCCAAATCCTGAATCAGGGTTGACTTGTCTCTGGTCGTGACCACAATATCATCCATGTAGGCTTCCATATTTCTGTGTAGCTGTGGCTCAAAACCGATCTGAACTGCTCTGGCAAAGGTTGCTCCGGCACTCTTCAATCCGAAAGGCATACGCAAAAAGCTGTATGTGCCACATGGAGTGATGAATGCGGTTTTCTCCTCATCTTCCTTGGCCATAAAGATCTGATGATAACCACAATAGGCATCAAGGAAAGAGAGTAAATCACAGCCAGCAGTGGAGTCTATAATCTGATCGATGCACGACAAAGGGAAAGGGTCCTTTGGACAGGCTTTATTTATATCAGTGAAGTCTATACAAAGCTTCCACTTCCCATTCGCCTTGCGCACTACAACTGGATTGGCTAACCACGTAGGGTGTAGCACTCCTCTGACTATACCTGCTGCTTCCAACTTCTTGATTTCCTCGGCAATGAACTTTTGCCGCTCCAAGGCTTGCTTTCTGACCTTCTGCTTGACGGGTCTCGCATGAGGGCAGACAGCAAGGTGGTGCTCAATTACTTCCCTAGGAACACCGGGGATGTCAGATGCTTGCCAAGCAAACACATCAACATTCGCCCGTAGGAAGGCAACGAGCTTGCTTTCCTATTTGTCACCGAGAGTGGCACTTACAGAAAAAGTGCCACTCGTTCCATCCTCTCTCGTAGAAACTTGCTTGGTCGCCGGCGCGGAGGCCTTGGACTTCTTGCTCTTGCCAGTAGAGCTCTCCGGTATGTCCTCGACGGGCGTGCTGCATTCTAAAGTGCGCTTCCCGGAGTCCGTATCAGGGGTCTTGCCGGACTTCTTCTTAGTCTTTCCTTCCCCGGGAGCTTTGCCAGTTGGAGCAGGTGCCTTATCGGCAGATGCTGCCACTGCCTCCCAATAGAGTTTGTCGACACAGATGATTGCGTCCTTGTGGTTCGACTTGATGGTGAGGACCCCCATCGGCCCTGGCACATTGATGACATTGTAGGCGAAGTGCGACGCGACCATGAACTTGGCCAGCGCCAGACGGTGCAGAATGCCATTGTAGGGTAGGGGCATCTTGACGACGTCGAAGACGATCTTCTCCATCCTGTAGTTGAGGTCGCTGCCAAATGTGACCACCAATGTGATCTGGCCCTTCGGCTTGTTCCTCCTTGGACTGATCCCTTGGAACGTGCCGGTCTCCTCAAGATCCTTGTCGGGGATCTGCAGCCTCTTGATCACGTCGGGAGAGATCAAGTTCAAGCCGGCCCCACCATCAACCAACATCTTTGTCACCCAGAGGTTGCGGATTGTTGGTGAAACCAACAATGGTAAACACCCGACCGCAGTGGTGAGATCAGGGTGATCCTCGGCGTCAAAGATGATGGGCGTGTGCGACCACTTGATTGGCTTCTGCGCTCCCATCACGGGCTCCGCGGCATTCACCTCGCGGATCCACTGCTTCAGTTGCCGGTGCGAGGAGTGCAAAGATGCTCCTCCATCAACACACATGGCGTCCACTGCGTTCTGGAACTCCCTGTCGGACTCATCTTCGTCCTCATCACCATCATCTTGGCCTTGTGCAGCCTTCTCTTTCGGCTGCTTGGCCTTACCGCGGCGGCCCCCTTGGCCACCACGGTTCTACTTGCCGGATCCACCGGCACCATCCTGGCCCTTCTCCTTGTGGTGCTTCTTGTACTCTTGCTTCTACTTCTCGGCAAGCTGCTCCACTTGTCGGCACTCCTGGAGATCGTGGCCCTTGGTACGGTGGATCTTGCAGTACGGCCCACCGGTCTTGCCGCTCTTGTCGCCTGCCGCAGCCTCTCGGCAGTCAGCGCATCCGGCAACCTCCTTGCTGGGGCTTTCTGCCTTGGACTTCTTGGCGGCGTTGGTGTCACTGGGGCTCTCAACTGCCATCACTGTCTTGCCTTTGCGCTTCCGATTACACTTCCGGCTCTTCTTCTGCGGGGTCGATGCATCATCTGTGTCGTCGTCTTCAGAATCGACGTCGGCGCCAGCATCTTCCCCTGGGAGTCACCTCCCTTCCTCAGCATGTGCACACTTGTCTGCCAAGGCATACAACTCGTTGATGGTTCTGACCTTCACGATATTCCTCCCAAACCGCATTCTGCGGTTGCACACATTCGTGTGGAATGCGGTGCAAACAACTGCGGGATGAACATCGGGGATGTTGTGGTGCACACGGCTGAACCTCTGTATGTACTTGCGGAGGGTCTCGCCATCTCTCTGGGGGATCACATGCAAATCGCTCTCCTAACCAGGGAGCTTGTGGCCACCCTGGTAGGCACCTACGAATTGATGGCATAAATCCGCCCAAGAAGAAATGGAGCCTTCCGGCAAGTTCATCAACCACGACCTGACGTTGGGCCGAAGCGCCAACGGGAAGTAGTTGGGTAGAAGCTTGTTGTCGCGTCCCCCGGCAGCTTGCATCGCGATGGTGTAGATGCCAAGGAACTCTGCCGGACTGAGCGTGTCGTCGTACTTGTCGGGCAGCTCAGGTTTGAAGGGGCGGGCGGACGGCCAACAAACTTGCCGCAGCTCACGAGTAAACACTAGGCAGCCCACCTCGTAAGGTAGGCACCCAGGATACCCTGGCACTGGCACGTATGCTGCCGGCCCGGCATGGTCGTCTGATAGACGGCGTGCTTCCCGGCGCCACTCAATCTTCGTACGGGCGTCCTCTTCGTGCCGTTCGTGGAGCACTTGGCACTGGTCTCGGTGGCCCCGCGGATCCGACGATGCCATGGACATGATGTCCTGGTCATCCGATCGGCGAGCTTGCCACCGTGGTGGTTCTTGGCGTGGAGGTGACTGCACAGTTGGTGCACCGTCTCTGGCACGGCAGCCAGATGGTCCTGCCGGCACTGTGGGTGGTCGTCTGGAGGGGCCCACATCTTGTGTTTTGCCGGGATTGGTAAAACTGATGAGGCTCTGAATGGTGGCCCTCCATTCTTCCATTTTGTCTGGGGCTGGCGGAAAGTTCAAAAACATTTGAACTCGCGCCATGGCCTCCGCGGCCGTGGTTGGCATGGCGGGAAACACGGAACGGGACGACGTTCGACTCCTGGCAGGGCCAGGAGGGAGCTCGTCGCGTACCTGCTGCCGTGGCGCATGTTCACCAACGGGTTGGCGTGGTGGTGGTGGAACCTGAGCATCGTGAGGACGATACTCAGGGTTGGTTTGACGCCGTCCAGGACCGCCGGCACCGCGGGGAAGCGTGGCGCACCCATCTTGCGATGCTCGCTGCACACGTCCCGCTGCAACGTTGTTGAACGTCGCCGCTCCTTCATTGGACGTCGTGGCGATGGGGTCCTAATTCACACTGGTCCAAATTGTAATACTGGGATGATCGTGCTCACCAGTGGGTTGTCAGAGTTGGCCATCTGTGCCGTCTCCGGTGTGCTGATTGCGATCGCCGGTACGGTGGGGAGGCTGGACACTCGCACCGCCGGCGCCTCCTGCCCCAGCCGTCCCAACCATAGCGCCCGCACCAACTGCGCCACCTGTGCCATCTCCGGACGCCTGGGAAGGCAGCTTGAAGGTAGTGGGAGCCGTCGTGGCTCCGGTCTTCTTCTTCGGCGCCATCGATGAAGGTGATGGAGCCGGTACTCAAACTATGAACATTGATTCGTAATATGAGACCCCCTGCCTGGCGCGCCAAAGATGTCGTGGGAAAACGATGATATATGGGATCGAGAGGATCCCTTTGCGGTTCAGAAGTGGGATCAAAATACTACAAAGAGCAGGGCTAGTACATATGACAACAAGCAACGATTTATCCAGGTTCGGGCCGCTGTGAGCGTAAAACCCTACTCCTGTTCTGGTGGTTTGATTGTGTGTGAGCTCAAAGGTTACAAAGAGCGCAGCCTGCCGGCATGGTGCACGGGAAGTGCAGCTACAGCGTGTAGTTGAGCTAAGAGTCGACCGTTCTAAGTGTAGCCAAGGGCCTCCTTTTATAGGCCAAGGGTTTACCATAGTGGCTAATATTGTCATTTACAGAGTATGAATAGTAACTTGCACCGCCACCACGTCTATCTCTAAACGGGGTAAGACAAGCGCATTAAATGCACCGTTAGGTGCTACATCGGGGAGGCGAGGCTTTGGGCAAAAGATCTGTACCACCGGTCCTGGCGCCCTCTTGTAATCTTGACACGTCCCAAGGACGGGTGTCATTAAAGTTAATCCTGGCGTGGCATGCTGACACGTGCCTTGGCCAGCTGCATTGACTGCCTGCCCTCTCGACACCTATCATGCGTGCTTATCTAGTGGATTATGAGGTGGAGCGGTAACGGGACACAACAAGCTTGCCAGAGCGGAGCTTGCCGGGCCATTGCTTGCCGGCAAGGAGCTTGCTGGCAACCAGGGTCTTGGTCTTCACCTTGCCGGTACGAAGCTTGCCGGCAAGGGCAATCTTGATCTTCAGTACGAGAATAGTACTTCTCGATGACCTGCCTTGAGGTCTTCTTCACGGTTGACGGTGTCCTGGACTAGGGGGTACCAACCTAGTCGGCCCATATTCCTCGGGCTGGGCCAGTGGACCCTCATTCTTATCAAGATGGACTCCGGAGGACGCATGCGAGAACAAGATTACATCTGCCGAAGACTTGACGTATACTCCAAGACTTCCCCGGCTACCTCCTTGCCTGGATACCGACCTTGTAACCCTAGATATCCCATTCGGCGTGTATATAAGACGAAGGGTTTAGACCTTAGAAGGAACCTCAACACAATCTCATTCACCTAGCCTTAGGACTAGATCATACGATCTCGAGGTAGATCAACTCTGGACCTGATACTTCTCCATCAATATAAACAAGAGCAGGACGTAGGGTTTTACCTCCATCAAGAGGGCCCGAACCTGGGTAAACATCGTCTCCCTATTCTTGTTACCATCTGTCTAAGATCCACAGCTCGGGACCCCCTACCCCAAGGTCTGTCGGTTTTTACACCGACACTGGTGCTTTCATTGAGAGTTCCGCTGTGTGATCACAAAGGATCAATGGCTCATCTGTAGTTCAACTGCGGCAATGGCTGTCGGGACACCTATGTCCCTGGCCAACTATTTGTGTTCGGCACCATGATCTTCTGCGTTGACTCGACAGGCCACCTGGCCACCATTGAGAACTACGCTCCCGATCAGATCGTCACCTTCGGAGGTCTGGAGTACACCGCGGACTCCCGCGGTGAGCTTGTCTTATCAGGATAGACCCCCGGCCGGATTCCGGATCTAGGAAACACCAGAGGTTCGACCTCGGAACGGATCTCCACTGAAGACCATGAATCGTGCCCCCCAACACCGCCGGGGGCTATGGAGGAACTTCCCTCCCCCTCCTTGAATAACCCTGCCACGGTGCCTGACTCCGACGTGGATCAGAGTTCGGCCTGGGACACCAAATCGGGCTTAGATCTGATCCTGGCGGTGGATCTTGAATCCACCCCACTTCCTTGTACGGCAGAAGACGCATCAGGCGTGCTACTACGGGTCGACCCGGCTTATGGCCAGAACATGAACCCTGAGGAACTATCTCACCTTAATGAGATGCTTGACGAGATCCAAAGTTTGTCAATCTCGAACTCCTCGGTTTATGAAAAGATCGGACTTAAAGCCGACGATCGGGAAATTTACATCCCACCCACCACACATCTAGTCGCCACTGTCAACGATTTAACCGACGTGCTAGACTATGACGAGGCAACCGACATGCATGAAGATGTCAGCAGCCCTACGGACAACACCTTGCCGCCTACTAACACCGGCAGGTGGAAAGCAACATCTACATACGATGTGTACATGGTCAACACTCCCAACTCCCCTCCAAGGCGTAGGCGAAGATGCAGAAGGGGTACTAATGGGGAGCCCAGCGGGAACAACCCTACCGCCGATACGGCGGGCAACGACATAGAAGACCAAGGGGAGAACCTTCAAGCATCCCCAGAATGTCACGTCGACCCCGACGGCATCCCGATGACCTTTTTGAAGGGGCCGATGACAATTACATGTCGGAATCCGAGGAGGACGTAAGCCTCGGCACCGACGACTTCATAGTCCCCGAAGACCCTGTTGAGCAGGAACGCTTTCGGCGGCGCCTAGTCGCCACCGCCCGAAGCATGAAGCGCAAGCAGCAACAGCTGCAGGCCAATGAGGACGCGCTCAATGACAAGTGGGTCGAAATACTTTTGGCCGAGCAAGACCTCGAAGAACGGTGCCACAGTGGGCCCAAATCTTATCCATGGAGGCGTTTACTGCTGGAATTCGATGATGAACTAACCGCTGAGGCACCTGACGGCCCCCCTCGAGGATGCGACAGGCCTATGCGGGAAGATTTCCACACCCAACCAGCTCCACGCCGTCATGGCAAGGACCCTGTGGACTATCTTGACCCTCAGGACGACGTCGGATAGAGGCAAACCGGGCGCCACCTCGGTCCATTTATGGATCAAGAAGACGCACTCCAGCTGGGCACGACATCTACGACGCCTGGTTGGACAGGAATGGCCGCGCCCGAGATCAAGCTCACACAAGGTTCTCTCCCGAAGCTCGGTACGACACCACTCGGTTTCGAGGACCAGCCCACCCGATCTGTTTTACAGATAGGGTAATGGAACACCATTTCCCCGATGGGTTTAAACCCATCAACATAGAATCTTACGATGGCACCACGGACCCAGCTGTATGGATTGAAGACTTTCTTCTCCATATACACATGGCCAATGGAGATGACCTCCATGCCATCAAGGACTTTCCACTCAAGCTAAAGGGGCCGGAAAGGCACTAGCTTAATAGCCTACCGCCCCACCCATTGGAAGCTGGGAAGCTCTTGAAGATGCCTTCAGGGCAAATTTCCAAGGAACCTACGTCTGACCCCTGGACGCTGATGACCTCAGTCGTGTCACTCAGCAGCCCGACGAATCAGCTCGGAAATTCTGGAATCAGTTTCTTACTAAAAAGAACCAGATCATAGACTGCTCAGACGCCGAGGCCATCACTACATTCAAAAACAACATCCGAGATGAATGGCTCGCCCACCAGCTCGGCCAGGATAAACCGAGGACCATGGCAGCCCTCACCTCACTCATGACCCGTTTTGCGCGGGAGAGGACAGCTGGCTGGCCCGCAGCACTCACGATGGAGAGGCGGGGACCTCGGAGACTCGCGACGCCAACGGCAAGCCTAAGCAAAACGAAAATAAGCGCAGGCATAGAAACGGCAGAAGCGACACAGAAGACGCAGCGGTCAATGCAGGCTTCACCAGACCTCGATCCGGACAGAAAAGAAAGCCCTTCAAAGGGAACAAGGATGGACCGAGCCAGCTCGAAAAAATCCTGGATCGACCATGCCAAATTCATGGCACTCAAGAGAAACCAGCAACCCACACCAACAGGAATTGCTGGGTCTTTAAGCAGGCCGGCAAGATAGCGACAGATGGTCAACATAAAACCCAAAATCGCAGCAAAGACGAGGATGAACCTCGGCGGCCAAACAATGGAGGCCAGAAAAAGTTTCCTAATGAGGTAACGGAGGTAAACATGATTTACGTTACCCACATCCCCAAAAGGGAGAGGAAACGCATACTTCGGGACATCTATGCGTTAGAGCCTGTAGCCCCGAAGTACAATCCGTGGTCGGCTTACCCGATCACATTTGACAAACACGACCATCCGACAAGCATCAGGCATGTCCTGGACTAGCGGGTACCAACCTAGTCGGCCCATATTCCTCGGGCTGGGCCAGTGGACCCTCATTCTTATCAAGATGGACTCCGGAGGACGCATGCGAGAACAAGATTACATCTGCTGAAGACTTGACGTATACTCCAAGACTTCCCCTGCTGCCTCCTCGCCTGGATACCGACCTTGTAACCCTAGATATCCTATTCGGCGTGTATATAAGCCGAAGGGTTTAGCCCTTAGAAGGAACCTCAACACAATCTCATTCACCTAGCCTTAGGACTAGATCATACGATTTCGAGGTTGATCAACTCTGTACTTGATACTTCTCCATCAATATAAACAAGAGCAGGACGTAGGGTTTTACCTCCATCAAGAGGGCCTGAACCTGGGTAAACATCATCTACCTGTTCCTATTACCATCTGTCCGAGATCCACAGCTTGGGACCCCCTACCCCGAGGTCTGCCGGTTTTTACACCGACAACGGTTTTGTTTAATCTGTGTCTTGGGTCACAGCAACCCTTCGGCAAGCCCTTGCCGTCAAGAAGGCTACAACTGCCTGTGCACAAGTCAGGGTATGAGGGCACCCATGCTTTAGTACACTGACAAGCTAGTAGCAGCAATAGAAAAACTCTTGGAGAAACTCTTAAAAGTTTCATTGCTAGTCAGACCGAGCAGAATGAGAACTTTAAAAATACTTTGAAGAATCATGATAACTTACTTTGTCAATTGACCAGTAAGATTGTTGGACTAACAAATGATGTGCAGATACTTGAAGGAAGATCGAAGAATATGGAAGCACAAGTGGCTAAAATTGCTGAGAGCCAAACATTAATCCTAGCTAAGTTTGCAGGTAAATCGGAACCCAACTCGGTTGAAGATGTAAAGATGGTAAGAAGCAATGAAGATAAAATGGAAGAACTGGACACAAGTCATGTGCCAGAATATAATTATACCATTGCAGACTTCATAAAGATGATATCAATGAAATATCCACTACCTGAGGTAACTAATAACAAGGCATATAATGTCTTTGTTGAGCAAGCTGCAGTCCAGGTATGTGAACTTGATGATGAAAGAAAAAAGCTTTACAGTAAGTTGCCAGCTAAGCAAGATGATGCCTTGAGCCTACTATAGAGATTGAGATTGGTTTGAATAAGTTTAATGCTTTATGTGATCTAGGGGCTAGTGTTTCCACTATCTCTAAGTCTGTTTACGATAGTCTCAATCTTGGTCCTTATGTTACTACTGAGATCAGATTGAATATGGTTAATTCTACTTTTACTCAGGCAGTAGGCATTAAGCATGGAGCTATAGTTCAAATACATGATTTCCCTGTTAGGATTGATCTTGTGATAGTAGATATGCCTGAAGATCCTATTGCTCCTATAATTCTCAGTAGACCTTTTCTAAGGACTATCAAAGCTGTGATAAATGTGTTTGAGGGGAATGTTAGATTTGACTTACCCGCTAAAGATCCTTTTGTGAGACATTTCCTCAGGAAAAAGAAAATGAAGATCTATACCGGAGAAGGCATCATTGTGAATGCCAGAAGCTATGGTCTCGGTGTGTTTGCACCACCTTGATCATCACTACGGTCGAGCTAATTAACCGAAAACGAGCGCTTCATGGGAGGCAACCCACGTGAATAAAGTAGACAAGTACTCCTTCCATTCCACAATGTAGTGCGCCCGCACTTCCCGAGAACTAAGTTTGACCATAAATCTAACCAACGAGACCAACTACGGCGGGAGCAAATATTATACCACTTAATTCATATCGAAATAGCGAATTCAGTGGTATACTTCCTTCATTCCACAATGTAGTGCGCCCACACTTCCCGAGATCTAAGTTTGACCATAAATTTAACCAACGAGACCGACTATGGCGGGAGCAAAAATTATACCACTGAATTCGTATCGAAATAGCGAATTCAGTGGTATAATTTTTGCTTCCACCGCAGTCGGTCTCGTTGGTTAAATTTATGGTCAAACTTAGATCTCGAGAAGCGCGGGCGCACTACATTGTGGAATGGAGGGAGTAAGTTTTTATTTTTGTTTTAATAAAAGAGTGAATGAAGTTCTAGATAAAGAAGTGAGTTTGGAAGAGTTGTTCTAATGAAGGCTATGCTATGTGCAAATTAAATTTTATGTGGTACTGACTTTTGGATGCCTGGAAATATGCCAATGTATTGTGTTGGAACTAACCCGCAGGAAAACAAAGAAAAAGAAAAGTTTCGGAAGAAACAGATCAAAAGACGGCCTTTAGAACGACCGCAACGGTCGTTTAGGCGGTCGCATGGCATCCTAGCGGTTCCAACACAAAACATCCAGAGGAAACAGAGTGATCGACGGTGTTTCATACGAGAGCGTGCGCTCGTCTGGGCGGTTGTTTGAAAACTTTGCAGAAGCAAGAAAGAAGTCCAGAGCATTTGACAGCGTTCCATACGGGCACACGTGCCAGTCCGAGCGGTCGTATGACATCCTTGACCAGAAGAAGAGAATGACTAGAGCGTTCGATGGCATTCCATATGGGCGCCGCCGCCCGTTTCAGTGGTCGCATGGGGAATGCACAGACGTAGGTAAGCTATCAGGGTGAACGACGGCCTTTCATACGAGCGCTTGTGCTCGTATGGGCAGTCATATAGACCCCTGGCGGCCACAATAAGCCCGAGGAAGGAGGTAAATCACCCCCATCTATCTCCTTTCTTCTTCTTCCTCCAAACCTCTCCAAACCCTAGCAAAACTTTGCCCGATCTCTCTACTCACCCGATTTTGGTTCAAATCCTTCTGTGTGATCGATCTACGGTATGTTTCTGCTCCGATCCCCAATTTATTTTTTGTGAATCCACGTTCTACATGCCTAGCATTGCCATGTCTAGGAAATGCATATTTTTGATCCAAATTTGAGTTTGGCTTGGATTCGTTGATGTTTTTAGAGGAGTATGATGTTGTTACTACCGCAGGATCAATGTTGTTTAATTGTATTGAACTAAAAAAATGTTTTGTAGATGTCTACGAGGAGGTCCATTCGCGTACGCGGTGCTTCGTGTTCATCCACCACACCACCACAACAAGTTTTCACTCAGGGGATCGTCTTCACCGACCGTGAAGCAAGAAAGAAATGTCGGATGCTTAGTACAAGAAGATCAAGCAACCAAGTGGGCTTGCGAGTGAACACTCGCTAAGCTAGGTATTACTAATGATTTCAATTTGCTTTGTGATAATGTCGGGTTGCATCATTTTGTTTATCAGGGATGTGAGACATATGAACGCATGACGCTTGAGTTTCTTAGTACTCTCTCGCATAATGTTGGGCTCATGCCAAATGCATATCGGATCGCTTTCCGTCTCTTGTACCAGGACTTCAACATCACTCTTGATGAGTGGTGTGCTCGATTTGGCTTCTCCATCAACCATGATGACATCCGTTATGTTTATGAGTTTACTAACCCACACCCAAGGCAATCATTTTATCAGATGAGTGTCCATGGCTCAAGGCAAAGAGCCAGTTGCCTTGAAAGTCCTGCTATACCTTATTTCTATTATGTTATCACTAACTCGTTGCCGGCACGAGGAGAAGTTTCTAAGGTGAATGATGAGAACATGCTAGTTCTCGGGAAAGCAGCAAACCTTGACGTCGGTTATTCGCCCAACCTAGGGGCAATACTTTTGCTACACCTCGTGCATCAAACAAATCATGCACGAGGAGATGTCGTGCGTGGAGGAGTGATCACTATGTTGTCCAACTCCCTTGGTCTCAACTACAATCACCTCCCCACCATTGTCGGTAACAACCTTGTTAACATTCGTGTTCTTACTAGCGCTGGAATGGTAGTAGTTAGCCGTGGTCGTCATTGCATCAAAATTCCTGGAGTAGTATACTTGTTGCCCACTCCTATGCCTAACCGTTTCTCCATAGAACATGAACAGTTGCATTATGTTGCACAAGAAGGAGATGCAACTTTTGACCAAGAAGGCCCAAAACCTGAACAAGTAGATGAAGAAGAACTCGCCACCGACGAAGAAGAGGAGCAGCCCTAAGAGCAGCCACAACAAGAAGCCTACACCACCTATGCGGACCTCTGCAGCCTCCAAGGCTTTATTGATGATATAAGCAACCTTGCTACGTCCCTTCGAGGCACGTCCGCCTACATGAACATGAACTTCTTCAACTGGAGCCAAGGGTGGGCTCTTAACCAACCGCCACAATGATCCCGCCAGTTTGAGCTTGCAAAAGCTTATGCTTGGGGGAGGTCATTTCTACGTCTACATCAAGATGTGGCAGTATTATTTGAATAAATTGTAATGAGGTTGTACTTAAGCTCGTGGAGCTTCAAAACACTCGTGTTGGTTTGTTCCAACACTTTGCTTTTTATTTGCTTTCATTTTGCTCTTGCGTTTGTGATTTTTCGTTTGCAAGTTAGTTTTCAAAAACCCGAAAACCAAAAAAATAGAATAAGCTTTGCTTTGCTCTTGTAATTTTTACCCCTCAGAGTTCGTTTGAATTTTGTTTTCAAAGGAGTTGATCTACGCCGGACAACGAGGAATGCAAGAATAAGGAAGAGAAGTGTGTCAATTCACAACCGTGAAGGTATGTCCTACGACTCCCGTCTTTTGCACTTGAAATACTTAGAGTAGACGTAGTAGTATGTGTGATATGTGCAGTGGGAGTAAGTCTTGATAATTAAGACAAAGGTTTTGTTCTAGTAGCTGAAATAATTTTGAAGCCTTTGTTTTGTTTATTCTAGATAACCAAGACTTGCCATGGGACTGTTTTTAAATGAAATGATCTTAACTAAGAATAACCATGCACAAGAGAAAGACTTCAAAGACTTGGGTGTTGAGAAAATTGTAGAGAAGATGATGTTAGAAATGCTCAACCCCATGTTGTTAATTTTAATAGACTTGATAGCACTTGTGGATTAAATTGTCTAAAGGAACTTAGTTGAAGGGTGAACGGGATTATGCCAAAAATATGTGTTGTATCTCTTACATGGTGCTTTAGCTTCTCGCTGGTGCCATGGCCCTGCTACTATATGCACGTGTACGTGTGTAAATGTGGCTTCATCACCTTTCTTGATGTTATGCTGAGGACTCCACTAGCCAATGAACGATCCACCAAAAGTGACAGCTCAGATTTCGGCTATGAGTTTGTTACCGTACGTAGTGGCAACACTACAAACGCATATTATTCAGCTTTCTCTTGAATGGGTGTGTATGTGGTAAATAAAGGGGACTGATCAACAGATCTCAAACGAGACAAATATCAAAGGTCAATAGTTCCCAAACATTAAGCCACAGCGGAACTCTATGCATGATCACTTATTTGGCATAATCCCTTCACGTGACAACCAAAGTTTTAGCAAAAAGTTATTGAAATGAAGTGCTTGAGAGCCTTAAGGATGAGATAATCGTGGGCATGTTTATGAGCACTCTAGCATCATGTTTTTCTTCACGCCTTTCACTCCCTAACTTATGTTTTATGGCTCTATCAAAGAAAAACTCGTCCGTGCATTCCCGGCAAGCAAGTGTTCTCTAGAATAAATAGAATAGAGTGTTGCAAAGTTGTTTTATCAAGTAGATCAAAAACTTTGTATTTATTATCATTGCTTCACTAACACTTGCACAATAACCATGCCACCGCTACCGCTATACTAAGTTTTCAGGTTAAGAAGCGGAGGGCTATCCAGGCGTACCAATCGTAAGTGAAGCAAAACCTTCTCGTTATTTTGGTTTGAACAACTGAGTTCCTTATGATTCGGATTTCTCTCTATGTTGCTCGAGGACGATCAAGTTTAAGCTTGGGGGAGTTGATGAGTGATATTTTTACACTCATTCACCCTTAGTTTAAACCGAGACATTTCATTTTAATAGAGATATTGTGACACCCTGGTTTTTGGCCCTTTCTTTTTCTTTTGGATTTCTTTGAATTTTATTTGGAGTTCCTTTTCTGTGGCTTTATGGTCTTGAAACCTGGGAAGATCATCTCTTCTTCCTCTCCCAAGTGGCTTGTCAATCTCAAATCCATCCCAAGACCATGTCATTTCCATCTTAGCCCAACCCCAATATTTATTTCTTGGGAATATTCCTTTTTCTATAACCCTGTTTGCTCTAGGTTGTGAAGCAACGTATATTTATGTCTTTCCTAAAATTCCCACAAAATTCTCAAAATTCCTTTCGACCATATGGACCTTGGATATGTAAAAATATTCAAGATTCCATGCTCATGGTGAGCACACCATCCAATATTTGTTTTTGGTCATAATTTCAGTTTGTGAAGCAACTATGTTTTATATGGCTTCATAAATTCTGAAATTTTACCAAGACATTCTCCTACATATATAACTTCCCTACACCAAATTTGGGGTTATTTCATTCATCCAATATTTCTCAATAATTCCCCCAAGTTTCTGTCCAATAGAAACCATTGTGAAGGAAGTACCATTTTTATTTATCCAAATGGTATGAAATTTTTACAGTGCCTTCATATGCCCAAATTATCATCCTCCACAAAATTTCAGACCAATCCCACACTCTATGTGAGTGCAGCTTCAAGATCCAGTTTCTGGACGAGATATGCAGTTGTGAAGCAACTATGATAAATATTGGTCCAAATCTTTTCGTATTTCACAGCACTATAGTCCTTCATACCTTAAACCCCTGTGACATCTTTCTTGGCCCATTGGTCAAGTAATTTGACCACATCTTCATGCCCAAGTTTGCTACAACAAACTTTAGATGATCCCTCCCATCAGCACATAGTTGCTTTAATCGAACCAAGCCCATAGTGGTGCTCTAGCAAGTAGGGTCCACATGTTAGACAACTTTTTCCTGGCCAGAGCACACCGCATGCGCCTGTTGACACGGTGACCACGCGTAGAGCGCGTGCACTGTGTGTAGACCGCGTGCTCTGGACTTTGGGGCCCTCCGCCACCGCCCAAACGACGCGCTCTCGCCACCGCACCTTGTCCACCGCGTCACCCACAGTCCCCTGTGTCCACGCGTACCCTGGCCCCCTCCTCCTTCCTCCCCGGCGTGCCACGCAGCACCGCGTGCCCGCGGCTGTCGTCGTTTTCCTTCTGTCCCCTTCCTCCTCGAGCTCTCTCGAGCACCCCCGTGGCCTCTCCGCGTTGCGTGCCCTCCTTGCTCCATTGCACCGACGCACTCGTCACCGTGGCCGCGCTCACCTCTCGAGCTCGCCCGCCTATATAGAGGCAGTCCCCGAGCCCCTCGACCTCACCAAGCCTCTTCATCCCAGAAGCCTCCCAAACCCCTCACTTCCTTCCTGGAGCCCCTCCTCACCCTCCATTGATGCCATGGCAGCCGGCGGCCTCCTCTTAAATTTGGGCAAGCCCGGGCCCCTCCCTCGTTCCTTTCATTACCGGAGGAACCCCCGTGGTCCGGCGAGCCTCCCCGTCTCCTCGTTGCACCCCCAGGACGCCGGTGGCCACGTTCCCAAAGTCCAGCCGACGCCCGTCTCCATTGGAGCTCTAGTCGTCGTCTCTCTGGTCCACCGCGGCGTCCGCACCTGGCACCTGTGGACGCGCCGCCCCGTCACGAGCCCGCCGGTGCCCTCGCCTCGGTTGGAGGTGGCCGGTGGCGCCGAGACGAGCGCCGGCCCACGCCCAGCCGAGCCCCTCGGCCTCTGTTCATTGCGAGGTAGGAGAAGAAGCTAGGAGGAGAGGGAGAGTCAACGCATGGCCCGCGTGTAAGCGACCCAGCACCTGGGCCCGCGCAGTTTAAGTGGAGACGAATTTCAAGGAATACGTTTTCCAATACAGAAAGCGTACTTCGGCGCTGCTTTGCGCCAGAATACGTTTTCCAGAAGCGAAAGCGTATTTTTAGAAATACGCTTTCAGCTTCTCGGCCCGGCGCCGAAACCTCTAAATAGCGGGCATTTGTCCGTTAAGCGCAGAAATGAACATATTTTTATTTGTTTTCTGCCTAACGAATGAACAGCCGTATCTTCGCAACCGTAACTCCGATTCAGGTGATTCAAAAGCCCACGTTCTCTGTTCGTCGAGCCCGTTCCATTGGTACCATTTTCACCATGTTGTAACATTCTAAAAAATACCATTTTGCACTTGCCCTTTAATCATCCCCCTTCGAGAGGGAAATGTTTCCGTCAAATCTTTTCGTGAGTTCATCGCACTTCTTCCTGGTGATTCCATCAAACACAGGCAAGCCACGACAGCCACTTGCATGATGGAATTGCAATAGCCTTGGTTTCAACTTGAATGTTCAAATAATTATTTGTTCATGTAATTATTTTGAATGCTACTTATATGCTTGTGAATCCATGCTCATTTCTTATGCCGTGTTCATTTTCATCTAGTAAATGAAATGATTAATTGCTAATGTTATTATTACCATGTTTCATTCTTGTTATCATTTCCAATGCTAGTGATAATGATATGCTCACATGAATAGTTATGGTTTGTTATGCAAATACTTGTTATATTCATGATCATCATTATGCCATGCTCATTTGCATCCCGTAGACTAAATGATTTATCATTGTTGATGTTATGATGTTAAATGGTTATGTTGCTCATCCATGGTTACACTGATATCATGCTCATATGCATTGTTATTTCATTATGTATTTTATTACGACTCAGCTCATCACCATTCAAGTTGAACCTGACATTAATTGAACTTGAACAAATCTATTGGCTGAGTCATGGTGCCACCGAATCGAGCTCACCAGTGCAACCACACTTGCCTGGATGGGGAGGCCCTAATTCGATCTATTGTCATGCCTCTCGCCGGTGCCTCCAACTAGGGACGGTTATGTGCGCGCGCTACCCTGATCAGGTAGGCGGCCATATGCCTTGTGTGCCCAAGTTGTGTTGTACCCGGGTGTCCCTGTTTGGGATGAGTTTTTATTTTGGCCACGACGGTGGCAGCCACGAGGTGGCAGGATGTCATGAGTTGACATCGGGGCCACCCATGACATAGCCCAAAGGGGAGTTTGTCGGAGTGGCCGGGAGAGTGTCATGCAATAGATTGGTTTTGTCGGAATGTCGTTGGTCCACCCGAATGGGAGCACGAGGCCATGAGTTTCATGGTGTGGGTACAGTGTACTAACCTCTACAGAGTGTATAATCTATCGATAGCCGCGTCCTCGGTCATGGACACAGTTCGTAGTAGGTCACACTATGGGTCAACAGTAATAATAACCTGGATAATTAACAACCCCGGTTCCATGAGGAAAGAAGTTGGTTGATCTTTTTGTGGTCATGCGATGATCACAGGAAAAGATCAAGCTCCTTGTGGTCATGTGATGATCACGATGGTATTGTTGATACCGAGCTTGGTTGATCCTGAGGTGATCGTGTGATGTTCACGATGGTAAGTTTGAGACATGTGGTGGTTACGAGGTAACCCCGAGCTGGTAAGTTGGTCCAAGGGACTACGGCAATAATCCATGTACACATCATGTTTGATAGCATCATGTCCATGTTCATATCATGATTAATATGTACACTCTCATGTTGTTCTAGTAGTATCATTTTCATCATTGGTAATTAACCTGTAAATGCCATGTTGTTGTTTGTCTTGATTGCTGTGAGCTTGCGAGTACATTCAAAGTACTCACCTGGCGTGTCATGCCAGATTGCAGGTGATGCCATGATTGATTTCTTGTCGAGGATCCTGAGGTTGCGCTCTAGGATGCGTCCCAGCCAGAGTCCCTGCGGAGTGGAGTTCATCACCGTTGTCGCTGTTCCGCTGCTAGAAGTTATTCCGCTGTTACGAGTTGTTTCGCTGCTAGCATAGAGCTACCTTAGCAGGCGTAGTGTTGCCATGCCTTTGTAACCTTTGTACCTTCAGAACCCTTGTACTCATATTATTTGTAATAAAGAGCTGATTTGTTCTATGCCAAACAGTGTTGTATTCCAGAAGACTTGATCTCTGGGCTGGAATGCGGGGTGTTCTGGTCTCTCTGAGCCGGGGTGCCACAGATATTCACTCCAATATTGCTACTAATGACAGATGTGTTTCCACAAGAAATAGGCTAGAAAGGCAAGAAATCACGTGGAAATGAGGAAAGGAATGGAAATGAAGAAAGAAGCAATCACCAGGAGGCGTGCCAGATGAAACAGCACAAAAGACGGTGTTCCATACAGGCGCAAGCACCCGCATGAGCGCCCGTATGGCATGAATTCCAAGGCAGCTCGTCTACCTAAACAACTATTATAAAGGGGACCCCATGGAAATGTCAACAGAGAAGCGTCGAGCGAAGCCAGAACAGAACCATAGTCATCCCCCTTCACAAACCCTAGCCGCCGCCATTTCCATCTCCATAGCCACCATTACCACCATAGTCCAACACCATCTAGTTCATACTTGTAATCATGCATCGCACAAGGCATCCATTGTAAGCCATATTTGCAATCAATCAATCTTCAAGATGTGTTGTTCAATGATTTCTTCTTGCGATCTGATCTCCATGTGTGAGTAGTTCGGTAAGGTATGGGTTGAGGCATAGGCCTTGCAACCCGTTGTATTTGTTGTGGGGATCAATGGAAGTACTTCGAATTAACGTCCCGTATGTGTGAAATGAAATTGTTCCGTAGATGTCTCTTGTCTTGTCCGCGATCTTCATCCCTACAGGTACCCAGGATCATGGAGATCGAGCCACGGTGAGGCTAAGGGCAGGGAGAACGTGAAGTGTCATTCTGATCACCAGTGACAAAAGGGTTTAGTACGGTGACGCAGATCCAATCCCTGGTGATTCATGAGGTGTAGTCATTAAATGCCCAAAGCTCTTGTCTGATTATTTTAATCTTAATTATCAAGGCAACCCCGTGTGACGGATAGGGCCTGCGGTAGGACAACTGATGGTTGATGCAGGACTCGTGCTGGTCAAGATGTTATTTGGACACATCCCCCACTTCGGATCGTAACAAGAACATCTCGACGGGTGACTTCCAGCGCACAAATTAAGATCATATCTGGTCCCAACACGAATACATGGTTGTAATCATTAAGACCTCATACCCGTAAATCTTTTTATTATAGTGTTTGAATCATAGTTTGCTTGATTGATCCGGTCAAAAGCTGGAATTGATCCTTAACAAAAGCTTGCTAGAGACCATCGCTTCAAGGGAATCTTCCTCTCGTGGGTTTGATAACCCAGGGTCACTTCTGGGGAAATAGGTGCGGGATACTTTTCTGTTCCATTACCGGATCACTAAAAGGAGGTATCACTGGATAGTTGGGCTCCGGCCTGGCTAGCTGGCTTGTTGGGCCTTTTTCTTTTTCTTTTGTTTTTTTGTTTTTTTCCCCTTTTTGTTTTCTTTTTCCTCTGTAAATTCAAATGTACTTTGAATTTGAATTTTCTTGAAACTACAAAGTTGCTCTAAATTCCAAATGGAATATTTGTGACCATGCCAACTTTTTGTTTGGGCATTTTGGACAAATAATTTCTGCACTTATTATTAATTTTTTCTTTTGAGTTTGGTTCCAAAACAAAAAGTGTTTCAAATCCAATTTGAAAAATAGACATAAGGTCAAACTCATTATTTGGACTTATGAAATTCCTTTTCCTACCAAATAAATGCAAAGCCATTTCTAAATAATTTCCCTGTTGATTTTGAATTGATTCCAAAATAAATCCAACTCAAATTTATTTGGGAAATCATTTGGCCTGAATATTAACTAGGTCTTATTAAGGATAGCCTTATGCCCAATTAATATTTTCAAAATGATTTGGTTTCTAGAAGAGGCTAGCTAGGTTTCAACTGGTTGCATTGGGCTTGGCCCTTCCTAGGCAAACAATCAGGCAAATCAAAGTCAATCACAAGCAATCCTAGGCATTCATGGGCTTTTCCTAGAAATTTTTTAATTCCCTGTGAAATTTTCAGCATACTAGATTTGGGAAAAATCTAGGATGTGACAAAATCCTCCCTCTCGCCGCCAACTCCCATGCGGGACTGCCACCCCCTTCGCCACCTCTCATCTCCGCAGAAGATCGCCACCGCTTACAGCCGCCGCCACCGTCGATTAACTTGACGACCTCGAGAAAACCTAGGCATGCCGAAACATCGGGACAAAATGCAGGTAAATCCTTCTTCCATGTCTTTGATTCCGGCTTAAATCAAGTGCGAATGCTATTTGTGTACTGAATCGATGGTTTGGATTCGCAGTGCCCAAATTGTGTGGACACCAGGGGTTTTGATGAGGACATGACTACCTTGGATATGACCAAAGATATTGCATCCATGCATATTTATGAAGTGATTTCTAATACAAACTTTGCAATAATTTATTTATGTTATCCAGGACAAAAATACTTCATCGACTTTTATGTCATGTCTAATTGCAGGTGTACCGGACACTTGTACAATCCACATGTGAAGATAACCGAAAAGGAGATGTTTAGGTTCTGTTCAAGAAGTTCTCTCACGTCACTTTTGGCCCAAGAGAAGTTAGAGACCAAGTTTCTCACGTTCTGGACTCAGATTCGGACTGCACAGACATACCTGACTTCAAACGCTTCCAACTTTTACATCCGAACTCCAAATTGGGTGATTCTTTTTTTTTTGGAAAGCATATCTCGTGCACTTTCCAACACAATTGTATTTACCTTAAAATTCATCCGGAGCATGGAGATATCGCTGAAACAGTCCAACACGGCAGCAGAATCTGAGTCAAATTACAAGTCAAAAGGTGTTGCATCACCTCCACTTGGGCCCATGGGCCTTGTACGACCTAGGGTTAAGTTTAGGCTGACTTGGGACGTCCTCCCACCTCCTTGGCTGCCACCCCTTGCTCCTATATAAGTAGATCAATCTAGTAGCATTTTCTTTGGGATTTGTTTAGTTAAAAGTTAGCCATTGCAACTTCGTGTACTTCGTTTGTGTCCAACGACCAGGCCAAGACCGCTTACGGATCCCCAACTTTATCAATACTTCATCTATGTTCACAATATTCAGATTGATTTTATTATATTCTTGCTTGTTCTTCGATTGCATGCAGGAATAGACCTTCGTGGTCAGGCTAATTGTGCTTCTGGCATCGTTAGTAACCTCCAGGAGATTGGTCTAGTGATTGGTAAGGCACAATGTCGTGCACGTTTGTAGTCGGATCGTCAAAGTCGACTCCATCAAATCGATATTTATCATCTCATCGAAAGATCGAGACCCTCGCCTCTAAGGTTTGTGCGATAATAGCCACGTAATGCATGCCAAGCACTTCTTCATAAGCCTTCCAGTTGGATTTGAAGACAGGACGGTATGTTTTTTACATTGGGTGTTCGGTCAATCATGGTGTGCCTGAATTGCTGTTAGCTACTTTATAACTACAAAAACAAAGACACTTCCGTGACATTATGGCCCAAACAAAAACTTTTTCTGTCATGGATTTGACACTTCTATGACGATAATTGTGACAAAAACACGTATCATCATAGATGTGGTGGGCTCCTACTTCTATGACAAAAAATTATGACAGAAAATGGGCTTTTCGTCCTGGGCGGGCCGGAGACGCACTTGCATGACATTCTTTGGGCTGTCCATGACGTAAAAAATCATGGTAGAAATGAGGACGAGGAAATTTTTGGGGAGTTCCTGGTTACGGTAGGTGGTCGGGGCCGAGCGATGCAGTGTGGTTTGTGCGTTTCTCTCGTACGCGCGTGTGTGCGAGGCATTCGCTAACTGAACCTGAGTGAGGCATTCGCTTACTGAACCCAAGTGGTCGATCAATCGATCCCTCGCACTACCGATCGATCCCACTACGTACTGAAGCCGATCGATCCCTTCAGTGCTAACTGAACTCGAGCGATTCCTTCGCTGATAACTGAACCCAAGCGATCAATCGTTGTTGCTTACTGAAGCCAATTGAATGATGTGTTGCATTGATCCCCCGTGCGAGACGTGAGTTGAGCTAGCCGGTTGGTTGCCTCTCGATGAACAGTGCGCGTTGCTGCCGCGCACGCAATACACGTAGAACGAGTCGAGACTTGCATCGATCGAGCCCCTTGCGTGAGACGTGGTGAGTGGACCTAGCCGGTTGGTTGGCTGTGGATGAACAGTTCCCGTTGCTGCCGCCCGTTCGTATGCCCCACCCCAGCCAGTGGGGGTTAGATGAACAGGACCCCGGCCGTGTAGGCGGTTGGCACTGGATCAACAGGACACCGAGGAGGCCGTGCCGTGGTACGCCACACCCCAGCCGGTTGGGGTGGATGAACAGGACCTGGTGGAGGCTGGAGGAAGTCGACGGTGGATGAACAGTACCCGGTGGAGGCTGGAGGAAGTCAACCGTGGATGAACAGTAGCCCGTGGAGTCCTGTTTTGCGGTACGCCACACCCCTCCTGATGAACAAGACCCTGTTTCGACCTTAGGCGGTTGGAGAGAAGTCCGTTTCCTCCGTTTTGCAGTATGCCACACCCATCCCGATCAACAAGACCCGTTTCGACCGTAGGCGGTTGGCGAGAAGTCTGTTTCATCCGTTTTGCGGTATGCCAGACACCTCCCGATGAACAGGACCCCGTTTCGACCGTAGGTGTTCGAAGAGAAGTCCATTTTGTCCATTTTGCGGTACGCCAGACCCCTCCCGATGAACAGGACCCCGTTTCGACCGTAGGCGATTGAACAGAAGTCCGTTTCCTCTGTTTTGCGGTACACCAGACCCCTCCCAATGAACAGGACCCCGTTTCGGTTGTTCCGCCCAAGCCGGCTGGCTCCCGATGAACAGGACGCATTCCGACCTAGTCGGTTGCCTCCTGATGAACACGATGCTGTTTCTCAGTTTTGACCCAGTGCTACTTGTGAACTGCGTTGGGATTTCCCCGAAGAGGAGAGGATGATGCAGTACAGTAGAGATAAGTATTTCCCTCAGTTAAGAACCAAGGTTATCAATCTCGTAGGAGAACCACACAGAACCTCGTTAGCAGCACCGACACACACAAAAGCAAACACTTGCACCCAACGCAAATAAGAGGGTTGTCAATCCCCTTAGCGGTTACTTTCAAGGATTAATTCTGATAGTGACAGATAAAAAGTAAATTGCAAAATAAAATAAAAGTAAATAAATTGCATCGAGGTATTTTTGAATTTTAATATATGATAAAGGTAGACCTGGGGGCCATAGTTTTCACTAGAGGCTTCTCTCTCGAACACATAGCCTACGGTGGGTAAACAAATTACTGTTGGGCAATTGATAGAAAAGCACATAGTTATGACAGATTCATGGCAATGATCATGTATATAGGCATCACGTCCGAGACAAGTAGACGGACTCCTGCCTGCATCTACTACTATTACTCCACCCATCGACCGCTATCCAGCATGCATCTAGGGTATTAAGTATAAAACAGAGTAACGCCTTAAGCAAGATGGCATGATGTAGACAAAGTAAACTCAAGCAATATGATTAAACCCCATCTTTTTATCCTTAATGGCAACAATACAAATACGTGTCATGTCCCTTTCTGTCACTGGGATTGAGCACCGCAAGATTGAATCCATCACAAAGCACCTCTCCCATTGCAAGATAAATCAATCTAGTTGGCCAAACCAAATGGATAGATCGGAGAGAAACACAAAGCTATAACAATCATGCATAAAAGATTTCAGAAAAGACTCAAATATTTCTCATGAATAATCTGATCATAAACCCACAATTCATCGGATCCCAACAAACACACCGCAAAAGAAGATTACATCGAATAGAACTCCAAGAACATCGAGGAGAACATGGTATTGAAGATCAAAGAGAGAGAAGAAGCCATCAAGCTACTAGCTATGGACCCGTAGGTCTGTGGTAAACTACTCACACATCATCGAAAGGGCAGCAAGGTTGATGAAGAAGCCCTCCATGATCAATTCCCCCTTCGGCAGAGTACCGAAAAAGGCCACCAGATGGGATCGCGGAAGAACAGAGGCTTGCGGCGGTGGAAAGGTTTTCTCTTCTCTCTTTCTGGTATACGGGGAATATTTAGGAATTTATAATGCTGGAATTAGGTCAAGAGGTGCCACGAGGGGCCCACAAGCCTGGGGGCGCGCCTACCCCCCTGGGCGCGCCCTTTGGGCTTGTCGCTCCCTCGTGACTCTTTTAGTCTTCTACCGAAGCTTCTCGGGTCCCTTCTGGTCCAGAAAAAACTAATCCAAAGTTTTTTCTTCGTTTGGACTCCGTTTGGTAATGATTTTCTGAAAAGGCGAAAAACAGCAACTGGCACTGGGCACTAGGTTAATAGGTTAGTCCCAAAAATGATATATAATTGCATATTAAACATCCAAGATTGATACTATAATAGCATGGAACGATAAAAAATTATAGACACGTTGGAGACGTATCAAGCATCACCAAGCTTAATTCCTGCTCGTCCTCGAGTAGGTAAATGATAAAAACAGAATTTTTGATGTGGAATGCTACCTAACATGTTTCATCATGTAATTATCTTTTACGGTATGAATATTAAGATCCGAATGATTCAAAGCAATAGTCTATAATTTGATATAAAGACATCAATACTCAGGCATACTAACAAACAATCATGTGTTTCAAAATAAAAATGTTAAAGAATGTTATCCCTACAAAATAATATAATCCTGTCATGCTCCATCTTCTTAACACAAAATATTTATCATGCACTACCCCGATGACAAGCCGAGCAATTGGTTCATACTTTTTAACGCGCTTCAGCTTTTTTAACCCCTACAGAATACATGAGCTCAAGCCATGGATATAGCACTATGGGTCGAATAGAATGTGGTGGTAGACATTAATAAGGGGAAATCGAAAATAAGAAGATAGGCTCACATCGACGCGGCTAATCAACGGGCTATGGAGATACCCATCAATTGATGTCAATGCGAGGAGTAGGGATTGCCATGCAATGGATGCACTAAGAGCTATAAGTGTATGAAAGCTCAAAATAAAAACTAAGTGGGTGTGCATCCAACTTGCTTGCTCATGAAGACCACGGGCATTTGAGGAAGCCCATCATCGGAATATACAAGACAAATTCTATAACGAAAATTCCCACTAGTATATGAAAGTGACAAAATAGGAGACTCTCTATATGAAAAACATGCTGATACTTTGAAGCACAAGTATGGAAAAAGATAGTAACACTGCCCCTTCTCTCTTTTTCTCTCATTTTTTTTCATGGGCTCTTTTTTTGGCCTTGCTTTTTTCTCTTTTTTTATTTATTTCCTCACTGGGACAATGTTCTAATAATGATGATCATCATACTTCTATTTACTTACAACTCAAAAATTACAACTCGATACTAGAACAAATATGACTCTATATGAATGCCTCTGGCAGTGTACCAAGATGTGCAATGATACTAGCGTAACATGTATGAAAAATGATGAATGGTGGCTGAGCCACAAATACTATGTCAGCTATATGATCATCCAAAGCAATATGACAATGATGATGTGTGCCATATAAAAAGAACGGAGGAAGTTGCATGGCAATATATATCGGAATGGCTATGGAAATGCCATAATAGGTAGGTATGGTGGTTGCTTTAAGGAAGATATAAGGAGGCTTATGTGTGATAGAGCGTATCATATCACGGGGTTTGGATGCACTAGCGAAGTTTGCACCGACTATCGAGGTGAGAAAGGGCAATGCACGGTACCGAAGAGGCTAGCAAACTGCGGAAAGGTGAGAGTGCATATAATCCATGGACTCACATTAGTCATAAATAACTCACATACTTATTGCAAAAGTTTATTAGCCCTCGAAGCAAAGTACTACTACGCATGCCCCTAGGGGAATAGATTGGTAGGAAAAGACCATCGCTCGTCCCCGACCGCCACTCATAAGGTAGACAATCAAGAATAAATCATGCTCTAACTTCTTAGCATATCGACAAATCATACGTGCATGCTTCGGGAATCGCAAACCTTAACACCAGTATTTTTACTAAACCACAATTATCTACTAGCACCTCCCACATATTACCATCTTAACATCGCAAAACTATTGCAAGGAATCAAACTTACCATATTCAGTGATCTACATGAAAGTTTTTGTTATATCCCCCTTGAATACCTATCATATTAGGACCAAATTCATAACCAATGCATATTACCATTGCTATTTATTAGACTCTCAAAAATATATAAGTGACGCATGAGAGTGCAACTATTTCTTTAAAATATAACCACCGCTGTGCTCTAAAAGATATAAGTGAAGCACTAGAGCAACTACCTAGCTCAAAAGATATAAGTGAAACATATAGAGTATTCTAACAAATCACGAATAATGTGTGTCCCTCTAAAAAAGGTGTGTTCAGCAAAGATGATTGTGGCAAACTAAAAAGCAAACAAAAGCAAGCAAACCATAGCACAAGACGCTCCAAGTAAAACACATATCATGTGATGAATAAAAATATAGCTCCAAGTGAGTTACCGATAGATTGTAGATGAAAGAGGGGATGCCATCTGGGGCATCCCCAAGCTTAGACGCTTGAGTCTTCCTTGAATATCACCTTGGGGTGCCTTGGGCATCACCAAGCTTAGGCTCTTGCCGCTCCTTATTCCTTTATCCATCGTAGTCTCACCCAACACTTGAAAACTTCAGCACACAAAACTCAACAGAAACCTCGTGAGATCCGTTAGTATAACAAACAAATCTTAAAGTCTAGGTACTGTTGTAAATTGATTCATATTTAATATTAGCATAATTATACAGTACTCCAACTTCCCCATGGCTCATACCCCCCGATACGATCCATAGATTCATCAAAATAAGCAAACTATGCAACAAAAACAGAATCTGTCTAAAACAAAACAGTCTGTAAAGATCTGAATTAAAGTCATACTTCTGTAACTCCAAAAATTCTGAACAATTAGGACAACGTGGGAAATTCATATATCAATAATGTGTAAAAAATTCGGAAGGTTCTGACGCTCCAGCAAAAAATCAAAATTCCAGCACTGGATGCAAAAGTTTCTGTTTTCAAACAGCATCAATAATACTATCATCCAAATCATCCCAAAGGCAGTACTTGGCACAAACACTAATTAAAAGATAAAAACACAATCATAACAGAGGTTACAATTGTGTAAACACATAAAAACAGAAAGTAAAACAAAAATTTATTATATTTATTGGGTTGCCTCTCAACAAGCGCTATTGTTTTATGCCCCTAGCTAGGCATAATGAATAGTTTCAAGTATTATCATCTTTTGAAATTATCTGGAATGGCTCTCTCCCCACCCACCCTCTCCTCCTCAGGCGACCAAGGAGGCGACCATGGAGACAGCCAATAATCCACCCCATCTAGCCTACAATCCCCACCAAAAACCCCATGGATCCATTCAATGATCCACACTCCATTGCCCATCAGTTGGATTTTTTATTCGGGCACCAATTCAGAGACAAGGTTCATGATCTATTCTTATCTTTGGTGAACCCCGTGTCACCATCTTATGGATTCAAACTGGTGGTATCTTTTGCATGATCAAAATTTCGTCTGGATCCTCTCAATGTGAGCTTGGCACTATCATCTTGCACGGGTGGAGCATATGATTCTCTGGATGTTTCTCATATCATTGGCAATGTTTACCGCTTCTCGGTGTGTTCCAAGGCAGTGGGTTTCTTTCTTGTGCACAAGAAATTCTTCATTTGTGATGCCTTTAAATGCTATTTTCACCTCCGGAGCAATGGAGGCCCGAATTGGTTGTTTGAAGAAAAATGTTGGTATACGGAACAAGACTCTGAGTGGACCACAGTCACTCATAAAAAAGGTACGCCACATCCCCGCATGATCCCCATCAATCAAGTATATCGACGCATATCTATGAACTTGGATACAATATCGAATGCTCCAAACAAGAATCCTGCTATTGTTCATCATCCATTATCCGGAGCAAATTGCACCCTATTGGCAACAGAGGATTGGTAAATGATGATCATAACGATCGTGTGGATCCTGCATGCACGCAACCACCCCCCATGCATTGTGGATCATCAATGACTGGGCGCAATGGCATTTCAAATTCGGCCCAACCTGTACGCAGGGGTATTGGGCCCTCTCCCCGGCCCAACCACAAAGGCAGCCCACTTCAACTGAATTTGAAGAGTCTGAACCTCAATTAGATTTATCTGACCGCACGGTGTGCTTCTGTTATCGCTGCCTTAGTTCAGATCATTCTCGGAATCAATGCTTTAATAAAATCAAGTGCCGAGGCTATTTCAGATATAAACACATTGAGAGATATTGCCTCTTTAAGCAGAACAACACGCAAGTATATCGGGTTAAAGTCCCTACTGTCCCGTAGAAACAGAGCACCCCCAACATCACCTTGGCCTCTTCGTCTCCCATGCTACAGCTAGCTCCCACATCTGCTTCCCCGCACATCGAAGCCATGGCCTGCTACCCCTGCAACCCATACCCCCACCTCCCACCCGGCTGGCTCCCGATGAACAGGACGCATTCCGACCTAGTCGGTTGCCTCCTGATGAACACGATGCTGTTTCTCAGTTTTGACCCAGTGCTACTTGTGAACTGAGTTGGGATTTCCCCGAAGAGGAGAGGATGATGCAGTATAGTAGAGATAAGTATTTCCCTCAGTTAAGAACCAAGGTTATCAATCCAGTAGGACAACCACACAGAACCTCGTTAGTAGCACCTACACACACAAAAGCAAACACTTGCACCCAACGCAAATAAGAGGGTTGTCAATCCCCTTAGCGGTTACTTGCAAGGATTAATTCTGATAGTGAAAGATAAAAATTAAATTGCAAAATAAAATAAAAGTAAATAAATTGCATCGAGGTATTTTTGAATTTTAATATATGATAAAGGTAGACCCAGGGGCCATAGTTTTCACTAGAGGCTTGTCTTTCGAACCCATAGCCTACGGTGGGTAAACAAATTACTGTTGGGCAATTGATAGAAAAGCACATAGTTATGACGGATTCATGGCAATGATCATGTATATAGGCATCACGTCCGAGACAAGTAGACCGACTCCTGCCTGCATCTACTAATATTACTCCACCCATCGACCGCTATCCAGCATGCATCTAGGGTTTTAAGTATAAAACAAAGTAACACCTTAAGCAAGATGACATAATGTAGACAAAGTAAACTCAAGCAATATGATTAAACCCCATCTTTTTATCCTTATTGGCAAGAATACAAATACGTGACATGTCCCTTTCTCTCACTGGGATTGAGCACCACAAGATTGAACCCATCACAAAGCACCTCTCTCGTTGCAAAATAAATCAATCTAGTTGGCCAAACCAAACGGATAGATCGGAGAGAAATACAAAGCTATAACAATCATGCATAAAAGATTTCAGAAAAGACTCAAATATTTCTCATGAATAATCTGATCATAAACATACAATACATAGGATCCCAACAAACACGCCGCAAAACAAGATTACATCGGATAGAACTCCAAGAACATCGAGGAGAACATGGTATTGAAGATCAAAGAGAGAGAAGAAGCCATCTAGCTACTAGCTATGGACCCGTAGGTCTGTGGTAAACTACCCACACATCATCGGAAGGGCAGCAAGGTTTATGAACAAGCCCTCCGTGATTGATTCCACCTCCGGCAGAGTACCGGAAAAGGCCTCCAGATGGGATCATGGAAGAACAGAGGCTTGCGGCGGTGGAAAGGTTTTCTCTTCTCTCTTTCCGGTATACGGGGAATATTTGGGAATTTATAGCGCTGGAATTAGGTCAAGAGGTGCCACGAGGGGCCCACAAGCCTGGGGGCGCGCCTACCCCCTGGCGCGCCCTCGAGGCTTGTCACTCCCTCATGACTCTTCTGGTCTTCTCCCGAAGCTTCTAGGATTCTTTCTGGTCCAGAAAAAATTAATCCAAAGTTTTTCTCCGTTTGGACTCCATTTGATAATGATTTTCTGAAAAGGCAAAAACAGGCAAAAAAATAGCAACTGGCACTTGGCACTAGGTTAATAGGTTAGTCCTAAACAATGATATATAATTGCATATAAAATATCCAAGAATGATATTATAACAGCATGGAACGGTAAAAAATTATAGATACGTTTTAGACGTATCACCCAGCCGATTGGCTGCCGATGAACAGGACGCCGTTGCTGCGTACCCCCACCGTCGCATCTCCATGTACACGAGCCCTGGCCGTACATATGTGAGAGCATGCGTTCTAGACCCCGCCCGTATGTACGTACGTGGCCATCTTTTTTGCAGCGTGGTTGTACGTACGTGTACACGATTTAGACGGGACGGCCTGAATTGCTACATAGGGGGCTCTACTACGAGACGTGTCGCTCCTTACATGGCCATGGTTCATGAGACTGATCGACCAGTATGTACGTACATGTTTGCGACCAGACAGATAACGCTACATACGCTTCGACCTGGTGGGTCCCAACTGTCAGGGGGGATAATGAGGTACTTCCTTGCGTGCGAAGATATAGCTGGTGGGTCCCAGCTGTCAGGGGGAGGAATCATTTTTATTTTTTGGCGCGTAATAAAGAGGCACTTCCTTGCATGGGATGATGAAGCTGGTGGGTCCCAGCTGTCAGGGGGAGGAAACATTTTCTTTCGCGTAATAAGGAGGCACTTCCTTACGTGCGAATATGTAGCTGGTGGGTCCCAGCAGTCAGGGGAAGGAATAAAAAAATTCGCGTAATCAGGAGGTAGTTGCATGCGTGCATCCATGGACCTGGTGCGTCCCCACTATTAGCCTCTCCACGTACAGTCCTCTTCCGATGACTCTTGTTTGTTGACCATGTTGACCACGCCGCGCCGAGCGCACCAAGGTGGTGGATGATGGCGACGCCTTGGACAAGAACGACCCGGAGATGGGGAAGACGCGGTAGTGGAGTCACAGACGGAGAGGAATACGAGGGTTGACTGGTTCGCGTGCGGGGTGGGGCTACACTCGCCGGAGAATAAAGGAGGTGCGGAGGAGTGGAGGGATGGCCTGGCCGTTGGTGGGGTAGCATTTTGCAGCGAGGCATGCGAAGCAGTGCCGCTGGACGCCGGAGGCTGGAGCAGGCGGTCCCGCCAGCGCTGGAGGAAGAAGACGAGAGATTGAAGAAGAATGCTGGCCGTTCGATGTAAATCCAATGGATAAGGCTGTCAGAATCTTTTTTTGACTAAGTATTTTTTTAGGGTAAATTATTTTAACTAAGTTGACAAGACCTTGCGTAGGCTTCGACCTATTGGCCCACATGTCAGCGAGTCCTTTTGGTGGGTTGGGTGAAAAAATAACGTAGCGTCAATGCAGCCCATTTATTTATTTGGTTAGAATTCATAGACCATTTGCTGGGCTGGGTGAAATATAATGTTGGGCTGGACGGAGCAATGTTATAAAAATATAAACCGGTGCTGGGCATTTTATTATAAAACTACATAATTTGTGGAGCATAAACATGTGATTGCACGTCTATTACTACATTGGTCCGTAAAATCTTAGCAAGCTTTTGTAAATCACCAGGATTGAACTTGCCAACTTATTGTTAAATAATTATTATTTGGCAAGAACTTATCGATTTACCAAAAAAAAAATTTGGTGAGTTAATAAGACGTGGGATTTTTTTTTTTACGCTAGACGTGGGACAATTGAGTTGGTTTTAGGGAAAACCAGTGGGACAAAAATCAGAGATAGGATTAATAAAAACCAAAAATAAAGGAAGTGGGAACGTCTATACAAAGGTTGGACGAAGGACAGGTGAAACGGGAACCTTATGTTCTTTCTAATATATATATAATAAATTATAATAGAAATATATATATAATATTATGGAAGGGAAAACATAAGTTGAGTTTGGCATTCTTATAGAAAAATAGAAATGAGTTGTGCGTTATCTTCAAAAAACAAATATAAGTTGGGCTACAGATGTTATAAAACAAGCTAGGCTCGGAGGCCCAGAGGCCGATTGATACCTACTGGACTTCAAAAAAATATATGTTGAAACCTGCTGGATCCACTGTGTGTGCATGTCATGGGCTGCGCATGTTAAACAACAAAACCTATGCTGGGTAGGCCACAGCCCAGTTGTTAATTTGTTCGACCTCTGAAAAAAATGATTACCTGGTAGGTCCACGATGAGAGCCCCCTAAAAAAAGGTCCCCGATGACGGTCTTCATGGTAAATTTCTCTCGTTTATTGACTACGTTGACAATCTCGTCGGCCCCACAAGTCAACATACCATAAGGAGGAAGCATTTTTTTTGCAATATATAAGAAGGCACTTGCTTGCGTGGCCATGGACCTGGTGGGTCCGGACTGTCAGCCTCTCCATGTACAGTCATCTCCCAATTCCTCTCGTTTGTTGACCCTGTTGAGAACGGCAGACGGCGGCGCTGCGGCGAGAGCACCAAGGCGGGAGATGACGTCGAGGCCTTGGATCGGAATGAATCGGAGCTGGGGAAGATGAATGCGGAGGGGAGTACGAGGGTTGACTGGTTCGGGTGCAGGGTACCTACAGCCAAGTTGATACCTACTCGGCCTCAAAAAAAGGAAAATACGGTAGACCAGTGAACTAGTACTCCTATTACATACATAAGCAAACAGGTTCATGGGTTCTTAGACGAAATACTATGGATAAAACAGATAATCACGGCACATAGGCTAATGCATGAAACACTCAGATGATAAAGGTGCTTAAACAGACAAACTACACCATCTAGATCTTCCTGGCATGCTTGATCATGACATTGCGGCTGTCCGTGTACTCCTCAGTTAGGGGAAGCAGACACACCCTCATGTCCAAGATCCGCCTGTACATGTTGTAGCATGCGTATGCGTCCTTGGCCGCGTAGGTGATGTAGGCTAGATTTAGAGGTACCTCCCATGTCTTCAGGTCCTTCGTATCCATGTCTTCTTTCATGTTGGCGTAGCAGGGGTCGATGATGGCCGCGGCGAGGTCAACCATGGAGTCCTTCTCCTGCCCATTGCCAATGATGTTGTATTGCTTCTGGATGTCGACAAGCTTCTTGCACCAGATGGCCAAATCGTAAAGCACAGTGGCGTTCTTCCTGCTCTCCACCGTAGCGAAGGTGCAGTCGGCGGTGCCGATGAAATGGGCGAACGCTCCAGACCCCTGATGGTCCTACAGTAGTGGTAGATGAGAACCTGGTCCCGCATGCATACCTGGGCGACGGCGATCCGCTGGTCCCTGTCAGGAGACGGATGGATGGGCACAAGGTCTAGTCCCGCGACCTTGTGCTTCCCCTCCTGTAGGTACTGCTTCAACTTGGCGAGGCAGCGCTTCACTGAATCCGGATCGTTGGTGTACATCACATTCAGCTTGGTGCTGCCATGGGCCTGAATGGCGAACTCAAAGGTGAACTCCTTGCTGAAGTCCATATCCAGTAGGCTCACCCCTCGGATCGCCATTGGAGTCTCTTCTTACGCAGAGTTGATGTGGTGGTTCTCGGTTTATGGGGGTTGAGGACAGGGGGGATGATGAAGACGATGGGTAGATATGAAGAGCAGTGGGGTCCTTATTTGCAATGGGGATCGGTATGTAGTGGGGTAGTGGGAATCCGGGGTAGGGCGTGGCGGCGGCAGTTAGTATTTCCACTCTTGGGGAATTGCAATCACCAGCGTACGTACTTGGGTAGGCGGTGGCAGCAGTTACTACCCCCTCCTCCCTCGCCCGCGCGCGTTCCCGCCTGGCGCCAGCTGCCCACATTCATGCCACTGTAGAGCGGCCGCTCCACATTGAAGCCGAGGCGACCACTCACTGCCTCCGCCATTGAAGCGGCGCGTCGGCCGAGGGCGCCGCCCGCTGCACGCCCGACAGAACACGCCTCCTCGCCACACAGACCAAGTTTGATTGTTAGGGTTGTTGTCCCCTGCATCATCATGCCGTGTTTCACGGCTTGCAAGATTCACAACCAACTCATAAGATTCCCATAATAAGTACAACAAAGATGCCTATGCATCTCAATAATTCATAGATCAGAGCCAATAGTTACTTTACAACCAAAACAAAGTTGTGAGAATGTGTACAAATAAAGAAAAATCGACCGATGCTTCTCTCAGCACCAGCAATCCAGAAACCTAATTTATGTAAGCAATTTGAATCAAGGATTTTCTGCAACACTGAAACCAGTCCCGTTTAGAGGCATACATGTCAAACATTGGCAGATGAACATGTTCTGGGTCGCTGGTGGCACTACCACTACAATATCTGCATAAGCGGGTCGCCAAGAACTTGTGGAATGCTTTCACCATTTGAATATGTGTGCCTCCAAGCCACGTTTACAGTGGATGGAGCGCTCGCACTCATAATATCTGCCTATGCAGGTTGCCAAGAACCTGTGGAATCCGAACATTTGTGCAGTTCAACTAAAAAGTAGCAGAGTAGCCCTGTTTGAACAAATATTGAAAAAGCGTGATTACTATAATAGTGGCACTAGTTGAAACATATACACTAACAAATAGAAGCAACTTCATTTTCTTAATGGGAAAATGATTGCAATACAATAGCTTTAATAAAAAATATAACAGTAGCACAGTATTATGACAAAGCACGTTCTTGTGGATGAAGGACAGTACTGACCTGTTTGACAAGGCAATCCATTGACATCTATGAACAACTGCAGTGTTGCAGTAGAAGGAGGGGCCTTGAGTCATTCCAATCTCTTTTTGTGCAGTTCAACTAAAATTATGGCGCCCACCGTGCTACGAGGGAGGGAGAGAGGGGCCCTATGCTGCCCCGATAGTAGGCCTGATGGACTCAGCCACTTCAAGACTCAATTCTCCCAGATACGCCTTCTGCAACTGGTGAACCTGCGGCTCCACTCGGTCCTCTTAGTTACATACAACTTGCCTCGCGACCTACATTAAGAATGGGACTAGTTGATGAAATGTGTACTCACAAAGAGAAGCACTTTCATTATCTACATTGGAAATGAAACGATAGCAAAGACAGTAGCTCTATTTTAACTGTATTATTACTTCATTTTATCAGTGGCACTAGCGGTGCAAAAACATTGCCTCAAATTATTAGTGGCATTAGATTAAGATGCAAATGCAATAGCACTATTGCTTTCTCATAGCAGTGCCAAAACAGTAGCACAAGATCACTAGCTGCATGCAGAGTCAACATGCAACCAAAAAGGAACATACCCCATCATGGGAACCATATCTGTAGTGAAACGCCATTGTAGACAGGTTGACACCAGTCACCAACATGGATGATTCAATTCATGCGACTTTTTGTGCAGTTCACCTAAAATGAAGCAATGTTTGCATCATGCAGCTAGCAAAAAGTACTTGGTCCCATGAACTGGCAGCTTCTTCTTCATTAGTTGCACTAAAATTGAGCAACATCAAGGTTGGCTGTCATGCTCGTTGAAGGTGTAACTATAATTTGCTTATCCTTTTGTGCAGTTCCACTAAAATCAAGTGCCATTGTGGTGGCAGTGACGGCTAATCTTACAAAGGCTAATACACTGTTGGATGATATTACCGGCAGAGTTGCACAAAGAGGTTAGGAACTCCAATCACCCTTTGTGCAGTTCCACCAAAATCGAGAGATATTGCCCGTGTGACATTTTAGTAGAACTGCACAAGACACTCTTTCAAAAAATGTGTTTTGTGTAATTCACCAAAAGTTCACAATAGCAATGAGGTGATATGGATATCCCTATCTACACAAAAAGATAGAAAGGAAACAGTTACTGCTCAATAACAAGAAATGAAACATGCACGAATTGAAAAGAAGCATCTTCCTTATCTTCATGGCAATCATATAAGGACAGTTGCATTTTTTAAACGGCGGCATTGCTTCATATTACTGGAAGCATTAAGATTAACAATGACAATGGTCAAATATGCCATTACTTTAATGGTGGCATTGCTTCATTTTACCAACTACATTAGATTAACAATAGCTAAGGAGTTGGTATAAGGGCATGGGACAGTGGGGACACCAGGACATACACCAGCGAAAAGAAGCAACTTACTTATCATGATGGGAAATATAGCAGGAGAGTACCATTTGTAAAACAGTTTAATTGCATCATATTACTAGAGGCACTCGATCAACAATAACATTGGTTAGACATGTCCTTACTTTAACAGTGGGATTGCTTCATTTTACAAGCGTCATTACATTAACAACAGCAAAATGTTGGTATAAGGGCATGCGACAGTGGGTGCACCGGCACCATGTACCTCCAACGAGGCATAAAGTGGTGATGCCTAGTTTGTTGCCCCGAGCAACAAACATCCAATCAAGATCTTGGCTGGTCCAAAATTTAGTTCTCTTTAGCCACCTTTTACTATGTGAGGGCAGCAAATCTAATCCTGGACATACTCTGTTGACTTGTCCCCCAGCCGCCACTTTCTTTCCTTTTTCAACCAATAATAGATCTATTCCTTATCCAGTTTGTACTATTTTTTCCCTTTATTTCCCTTTTCAACCAAGAGACCTGTTGGGTAGCCAGTCTACTACTTCCCCCCCCCCTTTCTTTCCTCTTTGAACCAAGTCCTAGATATATGCTTGTCGGTGTATAAAACATGGGTATCTTATACCCTGACTTATGCACAGACAGTAGTAGCAATCCGGGGATCGCCAATGTCAAGATCAAGCAGCAAGACAAGGCATATGGCTAAGAGCTGAAGATACAAGAGTCGCTTGCTGGCAAGGTCACGGCCCGGCAAGCTCCGTACCAGCAAGCCTTTACCAACTCCTCATCGCTCCACCTCACCAAGCAGCTAGTCGCTAATCCGTGAGGTGTCGAGCGGGCAGCTAGTTTGGTGAGTTTTGTCGGACACGTGGCAGCATGCTGGAAGGAACATTACCTTTAATGCCAACCGTCCAGAAGGCATGTCAAGATAATAGGAGGTAGCTGGGCGAGCGGTGCAGGAACCTTGCGGGGGCTCCTCCTCCACACGACACCTAACGGCGCAATAAATGCATTTGTCCTAATCCGGCAGAGTTAGGTATCATAGCACTGTTTGCTATCTAATCAACATGTAATGACTATTTTGCCACTGTGGTTACCCCTTGAGCTATAAAAGGAGGGCCAGGGCAACCTTTACAAGGGTCGACACTTTGCTCATTCTGCATGCATAGCTGCTCTTCCTGCACCTTGCCGGCAAGAAGCGCTCTTTGTACGTGAGCTCAAACACATCCAACACACAAAGCAGGAGTAGGGTTTTACACCTCACGGTGGCCCGAACCTGGGTAAAATCCCTTGCGTTTGCTGTTGATTATGCTCTTTGTGCTTGTGCATTCCCCTAGCCGAACTGCAAAGCGGCTAGATGACCCCATAGAAGGTCATACGCACGACATCTTTGGCGTGCCAGGTAGGGGGATCGCTTGCGTGAACCTGAATCAATAGTTTGCGTGTCACTTTCATCTTCATCATCTTTGATGGTGCCCCAGAAGAAGGGCGCATCCACAGCGGCTCCATCGACGTCCAAGCTTCCGTCGCAGATGCACATAGGTGGCGGAGATGATCCCGCCGGTGCAGGCGGTGCAGGATGCTCAACCAGCACGAGCGGCGCAGAAGGAGTCACCGGCGCAGGTGGCGTAGCCAGCACCGACGGAGTAGGCGGAGCACACAACAATAACCAGTAGCTTCCTTGTCAGTCTGACGACTGAAGCCACAATGGTGCAAGCGGCGCGGATGGCGAACTCCCACCTCCTTGTCGCACCGGCGAACGAAGCCACCGGAGTAACACCATCCGGACCAGCGCGAGTCAAGACCCAGCTGCCGTGGTATCTAAAGATACTGCCTCAGGACGCACACCGCGACCATCGCAAGATGGGCGCGACGCAAATCTGAACGGCGCTTGCAGTTCCGGACGACGACGTCCGCATGGCAAGACACCTGTTGATCAGCCACAAGATCTTCAGGCACCACTTCCACCACGTCAGCCCACTGCTGGGCTTGAGCCGCGGTAGCAAGATCGTGGTGGCGCTCTTGCTGGTTCTGCCAGGAGTCGAGTGACATCTCGTTCTTCGCTCCCAGCCATGCCAGCTACAGCAGCAGAGGCCATGGCGCGGGCACATATGCTGTTGAACTTCCCTCCGGCTGGTGATAAGATGGATGAGTGGAGAGCCACCATCCAGAGCCTCGTCGGGTTCGCCGAAGCCAACAGCTCACAGCAGGCGGGACCTTCACGGCGTCCAATGACGGCACCAACCGATGGCCGTGCCAGAGTGTCGGTGTACTAAGACATGGGTGCCCTCGTACCCAGACTTGTGCACAGGCAGTCCTAGCCTTCCTTCCGGCAAGGCCTTGACAGAGGATAACTACAACCCAAGACTCAACACCAGGATCGTGAAGAAGACCTCAAGGCAGGTAATCGAGAAGTACTATTCTAAGTACTGAAGATCGACGCTATTCTTGTCGGCAAGCTTCGCCCCGGCAAGGTGAAGACCAAGGCTATGGTTTCCGGCAAGCTCCCTTCCCGGCAAGCAAGGCCCGGCAAGCTCCGTGCCAGTAGGTTTGTTCTGTCCCGTTACTTCTCCACCTCACCATCGACCAGATAGGCTCGTGGGCTAGGTGTCGAGTGAGCAGGCAGTCAACATGGCCAGCCAAGGCACGTGTCAGCACGCCACGCCAAGATTAACTTTAATGACACCCGTCGCTATGATGTGTCAAGATTACAGGAGGGCGCCAGGACCGGTGGTACAGATCTTTTGCCCAAGGCCTCGCCTCCCCGACGTAGCACCTTACGGTGCATTAAATGCGTTTGTCTTACCCCGTTGGAAGATAAACGTGATGACGGTGCAAGTCACTGTTCACACTCTGTAATGACCGTATTAGCCATTGTGGTAACCGCTTGGCCTATAAAAGGAGGCCCACGGCTACAGGTAGAACGGTCGACACCCAGTTCAATTACACGCTGTAGCTGCATTTTCTCGAGCACCTTGCCGGAAAACTACGCTCCCTGTAACCAGAGTTCATATTCGATCAACCATAGAGCAGGAGTAGGGTTTTACACTCATAGCGGCCCAAACCTGGATAAATCCCCCGTGTGTTCTTGCAATTACTGAAAACCTGCTCTTTGTCCCATACACGCCCCTTGAGCTGAGTCGCAAAGGGACCCATTCGGTCCCATATATAGTCATTTCCCATGACATCTTTGGCGCTACAGGTAGGGGGTGTGTGTGTCACAAATCAGTTCTTTGGTAGTGTTTGTACCAACTTCATCATCTTCGCCGATGGCACCGAAGAAAAAGAGTGGAGCCATGAAGGCTCCTACCGCGTCCAAGCCACCTTCCCAGGCGGCCGCAGGCGGCACAGGCGGCGCAGCCGGTGCGGGCGCTACGGTTGGGACGGGCGGCGCAGGAGGCGCAAGTGGTGCGGGTGCCCAGCACCCCCGCCACGATGCTGAGCCTAGCCACAGAACCGGAGACGTTGCAGCCGGTCAACTTCCAAGACATTCTGGTGAGCGCAGTCATCATAGTAATATAATTCATACTGCTGCCACCCAGAACCCAGCCGCCGCAACGTCTCAGAACGTAGCGGCGACGTCCAACAATGGCGCGGGGAGGCGTACGCCGCAACCATCGCAAGATGGGCATGACACGCTCCCCCATGTTGCTGGCGGTTCCAGACGACCGCAAGACGGGATCCCCGTGCAGCAACTTCCGATTGCTCTCGGAGCGCCACCGCCACCACCACGGACGTAACGAAGCTCCTTCTGGCTCCGCCAGGAGTCGAGCGTCTCCTCGTTCTGTGCTCCCAGCCATGCCAACCACGGCGGCCGAGGCCATGGCGCGGGTTCAAATACTTTTGAACTTCCCGCCAAGCCCAGACAAGAAGGACGAATGGAGAGCCACCATTCAGACCCTCATCAGTTTTGCCGATCCCGGCAAGACACAGGACGCGGGGTCCTCGCGGCGACCACCCACCATGCCGGCAGGACCCTCCGGCTACCTTGCCGGAGACGCCGCGCAGACGGTGCAGTTGCCTCGCCAGCCTCCACCGTCACAGTGGCCAGCCGCCGGTCAAATGACCATGACGTGTTGTCCATGGCTTTGTCAGATCCGCGGTGCCGCCAAGATCAGCGCCAAGTGCTCCGTGAGCGGTGCGACGAAGATGACCGCACAAAGATCGAGTGGCACCGAGAAGCATGTCGTTAATCTGATGACTGTGCCGGGCCGGCAATGAAAGTGCTCGCTCTGGTAGCCGCTGGGTACTTGCCCTACGATGTGGGGTGCCCAACGTTTACTCGTGAGCTGCGGCAAGTTCGCTGGCCATCCACCCGAGCCTTCAAGCTAGAGCTGCTCGACAAGTATGATGGCACGCTCAACCCAGCCGAGTTCCTTGGCATCTACACCATCGTGCTAGAGGCTGCCGGGGGACAGGACAAGAAAGTGTTCGCCAACTACTTCCCATTGGCGCTTTGGCCCAATGTCAGGTCGTGGTTGATGAACCTGCATGAGGGCTAAATCTCTTCTTGGGCGGATCTATGCCATCATTTCGTTGGCGCTTACCAGGGTGGCCACAAGCTCTCGAGTCAGCCCAGCAATTAGTAGGTGATCCTCCAAAGGGATGGAGAGAACCTTCACAAGTACATACAACGGTTCAGCCGTGTGCACCACAACATCCCCGACATCCATCCCGCAGCTGTTGTTGCCATGTTCCACATGAATGTGCGCAACCGTAGGATGCGGTCAGAGATGAATGTCCAGCAGGTCAAGACCGTCAACGATCTATATGCCTTGGCGGATAGGTGTGCACGTGCTGAGGAAGGGAGGCGACTCCCCAGGGAAGATGCGGGTGCAGACGTCGATTCCGAGGACGACGACGCATCAACCCAACAGAAGAAAAACAGGAAGCGCAACAGAAAGCGCAAGAACAAGACTGTACTGGCCGTTGAGAGCTCCGGCGACACCAACGTCACCAAGAAGTCGAAGGCAGACATCCCCGGCAAGGAGGTTTCCGGGTGCGATGCTTGCCGGGAGGCCGCGGCAGGCGAGAAAGCCGGCAAGACCGGCGGGCCATAATGTAAGATCCACCGCACCAAGCGCCACGATCTCCAACAATGCCGGCAAGTAGAGCAACTTGCCGAAAAGCAGAAGCAAGAGTACGAGAAGAAAGATAACGAGAAGGCCCAAGATGATGCTAGTGGGTCCAGCAAGCAAGACCGTGGTGGCCGCGGAGGCCATCGCGGCAAGGCCAAACAGCCAAAAGAGAAGCCTGCTCAAGGCTAGAAAGAAGAGGATGATAGTGATGAAGACGGAGGCGGGTCCAGCAAGGAGTTCCAAAATGCGGTGGATGCCATGTGTGTTGACGGAGGCACATCTTTGCACTCCTCGCACCGGCAACTAAAGCAGTGGATCCCCAAATTCAACGCAGCGGAACCGGTGATGGATACACAGAAGCCACTCAAGTGGTCGCACTCACCCATCATCTTTGACGCCGAGGACCACCCTGATCGCACCACTGCGGTCGGGTGTTTGCCGTTGTTGGTCTCGCCAACAATTCGCAACCTCAAGGTGACTAAGATGCTGGTTGACGGTGGGGCTGGCTTGAACTTGATCTCCCCAGATGTGATCAAGAGGCTGCAAATCCCCAAAAAGTTCTCGAGGAAACAGGCAGTTTCCAAGGGATCAATCCAGGGAGGAACAAGCCGAAGGGCGAAGTCACATTGCCTGTCACGTTCGGCGGCGAGCTCAACTATCGGACGGAGAAGATTACCTTCGACGTCGTCAAGATGCCGCTGCCGTACAATGGGATTCTGGGCTGCCCAGCCCTGGCAAAGTTTATGGCCGCGTCGCACTATGTGTACAACATCATCAAGATGCCGGGGCCGATGGGGGTCCTCACCCTCAAGTCAAACCACAAAGATACAATCATTTGTACCGACAAGCTCTACCGGGAGGCGACGGCAGCAGCTGCCATCGAGGTGCTTGCCCCTGCCATCAAAGCTCCCGGGGAAGGGAAGAAGAAGAAGACCGGCAACACCTCTGGGAAGCGCACTTCAGAGTGCAGCATGCCTGTCGGGGACATACCAGAGAGCTCTACCAGCAAGAGCAAGAGAGCCAAGGCTTCTGCATCCATGACCAAACAAATTTCTGTGAAAGGGGATGGGACGAGTGGCACTTTTTCTGAAAGTGCCACTCTCGGCAACAAATAAGGAGTCGATCTCGTTGCCTTCCTATGGGTGTATGCCAGTGTGCTTGCCCGGCAAGCACCTGACGTCCCTGAAGTTCTTAGGAGGGCAACTGAGCACCACCTTGCCGTCTACCCTCATGCGAGACCCCTCAAGCAGAAGGTCGGGAAGCAAGCCTTGGTGCAGAAACAATACTCCCCACGGAACTCAGCACGGGTCACCTCGAATCTTGGCCTTCAATGAGGAGGACCAAGATGAGCTGCGGCATGACGATGCCGCGCTCCTTGAGGAAGATCATTTCTAGGCTGCTGCCCGTGTTGCACGGTGCCAGCAAACTTTGCGCCGCTGCCTTAGCCGCAAAGTGAAAGCCAGGGACCTTGAGAAAGGCGACCTTGTTCCTCATCGGATTCGATCCACGAAGGATAAAAAACAAGTTGACACCGAAGTGGGAAGGCCCTTACCGGGTAATACGAGTCACTAGGCCTGGCACAGTCCACCTAGAGACCAAAGATGGCACTCCTGTGCTAAACTCATGAAATATTGAGCATCTTCGTAAGTTTTACCCGTAAGGCGCGGTTGCCGGGCTGCCCGGCAACCTCTTTTGTACAAGTTTGCCATCAAGGCATGTAATCCTTTGTACAAATCCGGGCGCAGATCCCATGCAAGATAAATAAAAGTTAGATGTTTCACAATTCTTTGTCAAGTACATATATATTTATGTGTTGTAGGCAGTCTTGTGTTACATTTTCCCTTGCATAAGGTGATTAACGAACCGCCAAGGTTCCAGCCTCCTCTTTTCTTTTCTTTCTTAAAGGAAGGAAGGATTCCTCGCGTACAAGTTTCCCGGGGGGAGTGATGGTATGGATGCCAAAGGACGTGTTCAAGATGTCACCCTACGGCAAGAAGTACAACAAGGAATGAGCTAAGTTGCAAAACTTTGAAAAAATTCTTTGTTGTAGTTGTGATTCTCCTTGAACGACTTTGGCCTTTGTATGAGAAACCTGCATGCTATGGAACCTTGTCGTGATCTACTACGCTCTTAATTTGCTTCGAGTCCGCTCGGCAACCTAAGCAGCCGCGTTGTGACCGTCGAGCGTGACCTTGCCGGCAGCGACACTTCCGGCAAGCTACTAAGGACCCGCTCCTCAAGCACTTACGGCAAGGGTGTGCGCAACGGCAAGCTTCCGGCAAGCGTAGGGTGCAAAAATCATGCAAAGACAAAACGGAATAAGGAGAACAACGCACATACATCCATCTTAAATACAAGTTATAATACATCAAGACCGAGTGCAGTCGGACTTAAGATAAACGTATCTTTTGCATGATCTTACACGCGGCAAACTAAGGAGGTGAAGCCTAGCTCGTAACCCCACCCTCTTCCCTGGGGATTTGGCTAACCCTATCAGTGATGGGCGCGACGCGCTCATCGATAGCCTTGGTATCGGCTCCTTTGGGTAGGCTTACAAAGACTTTGGAAAGGTCGATGCTTGGGTTCCGGTACACCACTTTTCTGAGCATCTTGAAGAGGACATCCCGGCAAAGCCTGCGAAACTCATTGGCAAGATATGTAGCTCGAGCCCCATGGTGTTTCTTGAGCGCTTCGCCCAAGTTTTCGAAGAAGAAGGCGAGCCTGGCGCTGGTGCTGTCCCCTTCGGTGGAAGAATAGTGGTACTCCGACAAGCCCAGGGCGCGTAGGTTGATGGAAATATTCCCCGCGGCAACCATGAGCCGGTCAGCCTAAAGCCTGTTGGCGTCCTTGAGCTTGTTGAAAGAACTCTTGGCACTTGCAAGTTTTGATTTCTCGTCCTCAAGTTCCTTCGCCAATGTCTTCTCACGCTTTTTAGCCTCATCAAGAGACAGCCCCAAGCTGTCTAGCTTGAGCTTGTGATCTTCGATCGTGCCTTTGGCCTTGGCGAGCTCTTGGTTCTTGGTAGATACCAAAGTTTGCAGCCCCACCAGGGTGTGGACTGCCTTCTCTGCATCTGCTTTGAGCGCCGAGACCTCCTTGCCACTGGCAGCAAGGTTTGCTTTGAGTGCTCGCACTCTGCTTTCCAGCTCGATCTTGGCGACCTCTGCAGCTTCGGCAGCATTGATGGCCTCCTTGATCTTGTCGGCATGCTCTGTGGCTTGAGCCTCAATAGCCTCCTTGTGCTTCTGCTTTAGTTCCTGGGTTTGCTGGGCAATGAGAGCCTGGATCTTGTTATCCTTGCCACGAAGCGTAGCAGTAAGCCCAGCTTCACGAGCGGCAAGCTCTTCCTCACGAGCGTCAAGGACGACCTTGCGTTCATTCAACTTTACCTCCGCCGCTGATATTTTCTGTGCAGCCTCCTCCTGTGCCTTCTTGGCATCAGCCTTTTCCAGAATGAACTCCTCCTGGGCCTTGGCAAGTTGAGTTTGGCGTTCATGGAGGTCTTGGAGGCATTCCGCATACCAAATATGTGTTTCTTCCACGTGCCTATTGAAATCATCCTCCGTCTTGTCAAGGATGGCCGCCCTGGAATCCAACTAATCCGTGAGGTCACGGTGGCACGCCTGGAGTTTCTGGAAGTTCTCGCTCATGGCCTTGAAGAATTGCTGCTCCTTGGTCTCACTAATGTTGACGGGCAGCTCGTCAATGACCTCAAGTCCAGCAGTAGTAAGGACCTCACCGTCCAAGATCTCTTCTTCCACAGGCACCCCGACGCTTGACGTCCCGGGAAGGTTGACGAACAGATTGTCGCCAACCTTCAAGTATCTGCTTGAGAAGGGTTCTTCAGATGTCGAGGGGTGGTCGCCGGCGACCGCCTTGGCGGTCAAGATCGCCCTCCTAGCCAAGTTAGCGCTTGGCGCTCCTGAGACAGGAATGTCTTCAGTGGCTTCAACGTTCTGATTACTGCCTTCCTCAATGACACCCGTGGTGGCCTCTTCGTGAGCAGCCTTGGTGATTTCCTCGTCAGCCACTCTGATGGCCTCACCAGCAACAATGTTGCTGGCTTCGTTGGCGGCATCCTTCGCGATCACCTCAATAGTGGAATCGACGTCCATATCATCAGATAAAGGGAAATCTGAAAGGATGAGGAGGAGAGAAAATCGAGACTCAGATCAAGTTCAAGAAAACAGAAAAGAAAAGAGAAGGTCGAAAGAAAAAGCTACTCGACGGTAGAAGACGTACCAGGCTGGGGCTATTGATGAGGGGTGATTTCATCCCCGGCAACTTCGGTTGTCGTCGCCTGGTTGCCGGCAGCCATGCTTGCCGGTATATCATCAGCGCGAATGGCCTCACCTGTGGGGGTCCTTGCCGGAGGACCACTTGCCGGGGGAGCGGTTGATGGAGATGTCCTAGTTGCATCAGCTTCCGGGCATTCCTTCTCGAGATGTTTTTCTCCTGCTCCCGTGCTGATATCAGCAGTGAACATCTCAACACCTGTGCTTGCCAAAGGAAAGTGAATAGTGGCCTCACGCTGGGGGCTGCATTGGAGCCTGGTTTCCGAGGCGTCATCGTCTGGCGCCATGCTTGTTGCCGGCTCCTCTTCTGCTCTAGTCCTCGGCCTCTTGGCCATCCTTTGTGCTAGGGTTTCCCTGTCGCTGTCAACCAAGGAAAGGCGGAGCAAGTCAGATTAATGCAGACAAGAAACCAAGAATTGAATGAAGGGGATTGGGGATATATACTCCTCGTCCTCCTCTTCGTCGCTAAGGGTGGATAGGTCAGACAAGCTTCTGGGCCTGCCGCTTGAGGAGGGCGATGGGGAAGAAGTCATGGCCCGTTTGGTTGCCACCGACGCAGCAGGGCAAGACGACCCGGCCGCTCTGGCCGCCTACACGGCCGTACTCTTCAAAGAAGTATGCCGCGTTCGCTGCTGTTGAGGGGTTTGGCGTTGAGTTCCTCGTCGCTCGGCAACCTCACCGGTCGCCTCCCCACCGACAGCCTCCTCACCCGAGGGCGAAGAGTGAACCGGCTCCCCAGAAGCGGCTCTCCGGAGGACATGAGCCCTCCTTGCCAGAGCAAGGGGTTCCTTGAGTGTCTGCCCCTCAGCGGCCTCTTTACTTTGACCTCCGGCAAGTTGCTCTCGCCTCCTGGCAAACAATTCCGGCGGCTTGCTTGCCGGCCCCTCCTCATTCCCCTCCTCAGCATTAGATGCCATAGAGCCGAAGCCGCCGACATCTCTAGCCAATCTTGCTTCCGCCGCTCTCCTGTCAATATATTCCAACTCCACCTGGGTGGTGTCGCGGAAGAAATCCGCCTCTTCCCGGATGGGCTTCTCCACCAACGTATCGAACCATCCTCTCACCGCGTGTTCGGGTGGTGCTTTCCAACTCCCCTCGACGCCTTGGGCGTTGCAAGATGGCAGCATGGTGATGATGGCATCCTTGGCGGAGTTGTTACACAGCGGCACCATGCCTGCCGGCTAGTTAAACTTGCCGTTGGTGCAAAAGAGCATGCCGCAGAAAGCCGCGTGCTGCATTACTGTCAGGTTGGTGTGAAGCCCTGTGTTCACCCGCATGATATCGGCCGCGTTCTGGTATTCCCAAGCAGGCCTTCCCCTGTCTTGAAGAAGGGCAATGCGGCGGCAGAGAAAATCGGCGCCCACCATTCCAATGGTGAGGCTAGCAGCCCTGAGACAAAGAATCCGGGTCGTGGCGATTTCAAGCTGGGCATCCTTGTCGTCAAAGTGGTCCCAAATCTCGATGCGCCTCACCTTCTTCGTTCTGAGCTTGCAGAAGTCAGGGAACTTGTCGTCCTTGATCCAGCACCACTCTCCGCGCCATTCGCTCCATTCCCGGTTAAACAACCCAGGGAGATAAGCGTCCCCGTCCCTGGGAATCCAAGCAATATAGCCAGAGAGGGTGTCCGCCTCGATGCTGGGAATGAAATAGTGGCGGAACAGAGCTGCGCTGGGCATTACTCCAACAAAGTTCTCACAGAAATGCGCGAAAACAGCCAAGCAGGTCACGGCGTACGGTGTGAAATCTAGGAGGTGGAACCCGTACGTATACATGATTTCATGGAAGAACTTGGAGAAAGGAGGGACAAGCCCGCAATAGAAGTAAGCGGCAAAGAAGGGGTACTTGTCATCGCTGGGCTGGACGGAGCCGGGAAGAACATTAGGTGCGGAGTGGGCTTTAGTGTCCTTCCCCCACATGATCGCGTACCGCTCCACAAGGTCTTGCTCCTCCAACTCCGGCTTGAAGACGTCGTTGCCCCTCCACATCACCGCCCACTCCGTTCCCCCCGCCTCTGCATCCGAATCAGCCACCTTCCCTGGTTTATTCCGGTTCCTCTTGGGCGCCATGGCTACGCGAGGTGGATGGACTTTGAAGCTGGCGAGGGGCGCGACGCGGTGGTGGAAGGAAAATGCGTTCTGGCGAGAGGTTGAAGACGGCGGTGAACTGGCTAGATTGGAAAGAGAGGAGGGTAAATGAGCAGCGCCCCTCGCGGTTTCCCTTTTTATGGGGAAGGCGTGGGGGCTGGCTCTTTCCCGTCCTACCTGGCTGCGCTTTTTCAGGCGCACCACCTCCCGCCGCCGTTCCGCTCCACCTTTCCCACGCCCGCATTTAATGCACATCGTGGGCGGGTGCGATAAAAGAGAAGATTATGACAGTTATCCTCTGCCACGCGCCGCTTGTGCACTGTTTGGGCCTAGCCCAACGAGGCCTCGTATGCGCGTGTGGCCCAGGCCTAGGGGCTCCTATCAGTGTACTAAGACATGGGTGCCCTCGTACCAAGACTTATGCACATGCAGTCGTAGCCTTCCTTCTGGCAAGGCCTTGACAGAGGATAACTACAACCCAAGACTCAACACCAGGACCGTGAGGAAGATCTCAAGGCAGGTCATCGAGAAGTAATATTCTAAGTACTGAAGATCGACGCTGTTCTTGCCGGCAAGCTTCGCCCCGGCAAGGTGAAGACCAAGGCTATGGTTGCCGGCAAGCTCCCTTCCCGGCAAGCAAGGCCCGGCAAGCTCCGTGCCAACCGGTTTGTTCTGTCCCCTTACCGCTCCACCTCACCTTCGACTAGATAGGCTCGTGGGCTAGGTGTCGAGCGGGCAGGCAGTCAACATGGCCAGCCAAGGCACGTGTCAGCACGCCACGCCAATATTAACTTTAATGACACCCGTCCCTGGGACGTGTCAAGATTACAGGAGGGCGCCAGGACCGATGGTACACATCTTTTGCCCAAGGCCTTGCCTCCCCGACGTAGCACCTTACGGTGCATTAAATGCTTTTGTCTTACCCCCATGGAAGATAAACGTGATGACGGTGCAAGTCACTGTTCACACTCTATAATGACCGTATTAGCCATTGTGGTAACCCCTTGGCCTATAAAAGGAGGCCCACGGCTACAGGTAGAACGGTCAACACCCAGTTCAATTACACGCTGTAGCTGCATTTTCCCGAGCACCTTGCCAGAAAATTGCGCTCCCTGTAACCAGAGTTCATATTCGATAAACCACAGAGCAGGAGTAGGGTTTTACGCTCATAGTGGCCCAAACCTGGATAAATCCCCCATGTGTTCTTGCACTTACTGAAAACCTGCTCTTTGTCCCATACACGCCCCTTGAGCCGAATCGCAAAGGGACTCGTTCGGTCCCATAGATAGTCGTTTCCCATGACACAGAGGAGCAGCGCAAACGGTGTAGTCAACCCCACAGCAACAACATCGGCAGCCGCGACAAACTTACCGGTCCGTTGAGCCCAACGAGATGTCGATGGCCTCTTTGGATCCACGAGCGCGGGAAGATCAGCGTCGAGTGCTGCAAGATAGGCGGGCAGAAGATGCTCGCACCGCCATTGAATGGCGCCGGGAGGCGCGCCGTCAATCTAACGTGCGCAACGGTCCAGTCGTTGATGAGCCTGCGCTCGGGGTTGGCGGGTATCTACCTTACGAGGTTGGATGCCCGGCCTTCACTCGTGATCTGCGGCAAATCCGCTGGCCATCAACCCGGGCCTTTAAGCCAGAGTTGCCAGAAAAATATGACGGCAAGCTTAACCCTGCAGAATTCTTGGGCATTTACACAATCGCTGTGCAAGCTGCCGGGGGAAGAGAAGAAAAGATTCTCGCTAACTATTTTCCATTGGCGCTCAAACCCAATGTGAGATGTTGGCTGATGAACTTGCCGGAGGATTCCATTTCTTCATGGTTAGATCTATGCAACGAGTTCATTGGTGCTTTTACCGAAGGACACAAGGCTCCTAGTCAACCCAGCGACTTGCAGGTGATCCCACAAAGAGATGGCGAGTCCCTATGGAAATATATTCAGAGGTTCAGCCGTGTGCACCGTAACATCCCTAATGTGCACCCCGCAACTGTGATTGCTGCCTTTCACACGAATGTGCGCAATCGGAAGATGCGAGAGAAGTTTAATATTAGATTACCAAATACCGTCAATGAGTTGTATACGTTGGCGGATAAATGCGCACGGGCTGAAGAAGGGAGGAGGCTTCCTGGGGAGGATGCTGGAGCTGAGGTTGATTCAGAGGATGACAGCGCTGCCACCCTAAAGAAAAAGGGTCGGAAGCGCAACAGGAAGCGCAAGGGGAAAACTGTTATGGCTGTCGATGGCTCCGGCAACTCCAACACCGCCAAGAAGGCAAAAACTGAGGGCCCCGGTAATGAAGCTGCTGCATGCGCTGATTGCCAGGAAGCCGCGGCTGGCGAGACGACCGGCAAGTCTGATGGGCCATACTACAAGATTCACCGCACAAAAGGCCATGATCTCCAAGAGTGCCGGCAGGTTGAGCAACTTGCCGAGAAACAAAAGGCTGAGTATGAAAAGCGTGATAAGGAGAAAGGCCAAGATGGTGCTGGTGGATCTGCCAAGAGAGGTTGTGGTGGCCGAGGAGGTCGCCGCGGCAAGGCTAAGCAACAAAAGGAGAAGCCTGCTCGAGGCCGAGATAAGAAAGAAGAAGATGATGATGAGGATGATGACGAGGACGAAGATGAGTCCAGCGAACGAGAATTCCAGAAAGCAACCGAAGTCATGTGCATTGACGGGGGTGCATCTTTGCACTCCTCACACCGCCAACTCAAGCAGTGGGCGCATGAGGTTAATGCGGCAGAACCGGCAGTAGGTTCTCAGAAGCTGCTCAAGTGGTCCCACACGCCCATCATTTTTTATGCGGAGGATCACCCTGATCGCACAACTGCGGTGGGGTGCTTGCCGTTTTTGGTCTCACCAACGATACGCAACCTCCAAGTCACGAAAATGTTGGTTGACGGTAGGGCCGGCCTGAATTTGATTTCACCAAAAGTCATCAAGAGGTTACAAATTCCTGATGAAGATCTCCAGCAAACAGGCACGTTTCAAGGGGTCATTCTGGGAAGGAGCCAACTCAAGGGGAAGATCACTCTACCGGTGACATTTGGCGGGGAATTGAATTACAGAACTGAAAAGATTGTGTTTGACGTGGTTAAGATTCCTCTGCCTTACAATGGAATTCTTGGTCGCCCAACTTTGGCAAAGTTGATGACGGCGTCCCATTATGCATATAATACTCTCAAAATGCCAGGGCCGATGGGGGTCATCACCATCAACTCCGACAAGAAAGATGCAGTGATCTACGTTGACAAGCTTTACAGAGAAGCGGTTGCAGCATCCGCCGCTAAGGCGCCCGCTCCCACCAACAAAAAGAAAAACAAAAAGAGCAGCAAGACCTCTGACAAGTCTTCAGGGAAGCGCACCTCTTCGGAGTGCTGCGCACCCGTTGATGATGTACCGGAAAACTCTACCGCCAAGAAATCCAAGGCTACCCCACCAGCAACCAAGAAGGTGCCGGCAAAGGAGGACGGCACTGGCGGTACTTTCACCATCAGTTCCGCTCTTGACAGCAAATAGGAAAGCACGCTCATTGCCTTCCTGCGGGCGAATGTCGATGTGTTTGCATGGCAACCATCTGACATCCCCGGTGTTCCCAAGGAGGTAATTGAGCACCACCTTGCCGTCTGTCCCCATGCTCGGCCCATCAAGCAGAAGGTCAGTAAGCAAGCTTTGGAACGGCAATAGTTTATCGCCGAAGAAATAAAGAAGTTAGAAGCAGCTGGTTTAGTTAGAGGTGTACTACATCCAACATGGTTGGCAAATCCAGTTGTAGTGCGAAAAGCAAATGGAAAGTGGAGACTTTGTATTGACTACATGGATATCAACAAAGCATGTCCAAAGGATCCTTTCCCTTTGCCGCGTATTGATCAAATTGTTGACTCTGCGGCCGGCTGTGATTTACTCTCCTTTCTTGATGCATACTCTGGTTACCATCAGATTTTCATGGCCAAGGAGGATGAGGAGAAAATCGCATTTATTACTCCATGTGGTACATATTGCTTTGTGCGTATGCCTTTCGGATTAAAAAGTGCTGGTTCAACATTTGCAAGGGCAGTCCAAATTGGTTTTGAGCCTCAACTGCACAGGAATGTGGAAGCATATATGGATGATATAGTGGTCAAAACCAAGGACAAATCAACCCTCAATCAGGACTTAGAAAAGACATTTGCAAACTTGCGCAGAATAAACTTGAAGCTCAACCCCGAGAAGTGTGTATTTGGTGTTCCATCCAGCAAACTTCTCGGGTTCTTTGTGTCTCAACGTCGAATTGAAGCCAATCCCGACAAGATCAAAGCCATTGAGCAAATCAAAGCACCCCAGCGCGTCAAGGATGTACGACATCTTGCCGGCTGTATTGCTACATTAAGCAGGTTCATCTCCAAATCTGCTAAGCATGCCTTGCCATTTTTCAAAATCTTGAAAAAGGCAGGTCCAATGAAATGGACTCCGGAAGCGGAGGCAGCGCTGCAAGATTTGAAGAGGTACCTCTCCTCTCCGCCAACACTTGTTGCGCCTAAACCACAAGAGCCATTGCTGCTATATTTGGCGGGAACAAATCAAGTGGTCAGTGCTGCATTAGTGGCGGAGAGAGAAGCAGAGAATGAGGAAGCAGCTGTAGCAAGCCCGTCAAGCGACAAACTGGAATCTTCTCCGGCAGAGTCTGGTGCCGACAAGTCAGAATCAGCGCAAGCAAATGCAGCAAATCAACAAGTGGTGCCGAAGAAGAAGATGGTGCAACGCCCTGTGTATTTTGTTAGTTCCCTTTTACAGGGGGCTAGGTCCAGATACTCTGGTGTGTAGAAGCTACTTTTCGGCCTTCTCATGGCCTCAAGAAAGTTGCGCCATTACTTCCAAGCACATGAAATTACCGTCGTCACTCGCTTTCCGTTGTAGAGCATTTTGAGAAATCCAAATGCCACCGGCAGGATAGTGGAGTGGTCGTTGGAGCTGTCCAGCTTTGCACTTAAGTTTCAGAGCACTTCAACAATTCAGAGTAGAGCTCTGGCGGAATTCATTGCCGAATGGACACCAACACGCAACGAAGAAATTCAAGAAATAGTTCTCGCCGGCAGAGAAACACCTAAAGAGTGGATCATCTACTTTGACGGTGCTTCTCGCTCCAGGGCGCCGGCGCCGGTGTGTTGCTTGTCGCACCCACTGGAGAGCACCTAAGGTATGTGGTACAAATGCACTTTCCTAGGGAGAAGGCTACAAACAACACTGCTGAGTACGAAGGGCTCCTTGCCGGTCTCAGGATCGCAATAGACCTTGGAATCAGAAAGTTGATCGTCTGTGGAGACTCGCAGCTTGTTGTCAAGCAAGTTAACAAATATTATCAAAGCCCATTGATGGAAGCTTATGTGGAAGAAGTGAGGAAATTGGAAGAACACTTTGACGGACAGCAAACAGAGCACGTCCCTCGTGCAGAAAACAGCATTGTTGATCATTTGTCAAAGAGTGCTGCCCAAAAGCTTCCCGTGGAACCGGGAACTTTTGTGCTCCATTTAACTCAACCATCTGTCACACCATCAATGCAGGTGAGCAAAAGAAGAAAGTTGAACACCGGTAAGTATTTCCCGGCAGAGATTCCAGAAGCCGCTGGCAAAGGAGTTGCCGGTAACAACACGCTTGCCGGTGAGCAGTGGCCTCGCGCAGAACATCAGGTTCTTGCCGTCGAGGCAAGCGCTCCCGCAGCCGAAGAAATGCCTTTAGTCCTTGTCGTTGAGCCACAAGCTCCGCCATGGGCACATCAAATCGTCTGCTTCCTTCAAATGGGAGAACGTCCTGATGATCAAGAAGAAGCCAAAAAAGTAGCCCGACAGTCAAGTATGTATCAGTTTGTTGACAGCATTCTGCACAGAAAAAGGCCGAATGGGGTGAAATTGAGGTGCATTTGTCGGGAAGATGGACTAAAGCTGTTGGCGGAAATACACAGAGGCATATGTGGCTCTCACATAGGATCAAGAGCTATTGTTGGCAAAGCTTTCTGGCAAGGCTTCTATTGGCCCACTGCTCTCCAGGATGCAACTAATTTAGTAACCAAGTGTGAAGCATGTCGGTTTCATTCAAAGAACATCCATCAGCCAGCACAAGCCCTTCAAACAATTCCACTCTCCTGGCCCTTCTCGGTCTAGGGGCTCGATATATTGGGCCCTTTCCCCCATGCTACCGGGGGCTTTGAGTTCTTGTACGTTGCAATCAACAAGTTCACAAAGTGGCCAGAAGTAGAGGCAATGAGGAAGGTGACATCACAGTCAGCCGTCAAGTTCCCTAAAGGATTAGTTTTCCGTTTTGGTGTTCCTAACAGAATCATCACAGACAATGGCACACAATTCACGAGCCGCGCCTTCATGCAGTACATCCGAGACCTTGGAAGCAAGATTTGTTTTGCATCCGTTGCTCACCCGAGAAGCAATGGCCAAGCGAAAAGGGCAAATGCTGAAGTGCTGCGAGGCCTCAAGACGAGAACTTTTGACAAGTTGCACAAATGCGGAAGGCGCTGGATTGATGAGTTGTCGGCAGTTCTTTGGTCACTTAGGATGACACCAAATCGAGCTATCGGCCAAACACCCTTCTCCCTAGTCTATGGTGTAGAGGCGGTGCTCCCCACGAAACTCACATACGGGTCACCTCGAGTGCTTGCTTATGATGAAGCACATCAAGAGCAGCTGCGGCAAGATGATGGCACGCTCCTTTAGGAAGATCGTCTTTGAGCTGTTGTGCGAGCTGCATGCTACCAGCAAGCTTTGCGCAGCTATCATAGCCGCAAAGTACATGCTCGAAGCCTTGAGGAAGATGATGTAGGGTGGAACCCTAATGTGATGATCTTTTCACACTTGGAGGGGGAAAAGGGCAAATTGAGAGAAGAACACAAGAACAAACACTCAATTGACACAAATCCAATCACACATGTGCTAAATCCACATACACATAGATGGATACAAAGGTCCAAATCCAACACAAGAAGGTAAAGAGGTAACTAGTTCATCCCAGTCCTTGAAGGAGTTGAGGTCTTGATGATCTTGTGAGATCCTTCTCCCTTAGGAGGTCTTGATGATCCTATGATGGGGATCCTTCTCCCTACAGAGGTCTTGATTCCCTAAGAGGAGATACAAGGAGCAAAGCTCTACTCAAATGTGTCAATGTCTTTGCTAACCCTAGAAAAGGGGAGGACGAGGTCTATTTATAGTCTAGGGACGAAGGGGTGAGAAAGGGGAGGTTACATGGGCTCTTGGCCCGCAGCTGCGTGGAGGCGCCGGATGTCTGGGCGGGATGCCGGATGTCCGGCCCGACTTGGGGCGCCGGATGTCCGGGTAGGGGGGGCGGATGTCCAGCCCGATGCTGGTCTGCGCTGCTGTACTCCTCGGCCGGATTTCCGGGGAGGAGTCGGATGTCCGGCCCGTCGCTGGGCGCCGGATGCCCGGCCGCTGTAGAGTCGCCTGGTGTCTGTTCTTCTCTGGTCTTCCTCCGTTTGGTGGCGCCGGATGTCCGGGCTGCTGCCGGATGTCCGGCCGCTGTAGCTCTACGGCGACTCCACTTGAGGCTCCTCTTGATCCGCATCCACGAGGACTTGTCCTATGCTTCGAGCATCTCCATGGTCATCTCCTCGGTTCCTGAGCATATGCAGTGTCTTTGTATTAGGTAGCAACCACGTCTTGCATGAATGGAAAAGGAGAGCATTAAGGAGCGAGTTCACCTTGTGTCGAATGGCACGTGCTCGAGCTCTCTGTCGGTACCAAAACCGGCAGATCTCGGGTAGGGGATCCGAACTATGGGTCAAGGAGTCGATGGTAACAGGGAACGTAGAGACAGCGATTTACCCAGGTTCGGGCCCTCTCGAGGAGGTAATACCCTACGTCCTGCTTGATTGTATTGATGTGATTGTATGAAGGTTACAGAGATGATCTACCTCGAGATCAGATGGGCTAAACCCTAGGTTGTGAATATGATCCTCTACGGACTAGACCTTCTGGTTTATATAGACACCAGGAGGTCCTAGGGTTACACATGGTCGGTTACCATCAGGGGATAGACATGCAGGTTACGCCACTTATTCCTTGGAGGAGACGCCAAGTCTTCGGAGGTTTCCTTCTGATACACGGGGTCGCCCACAATCCGGCCTTCCATCGACGAGTAGAGAGCGGCCCACCAGTCCGGCCTATGAGAGATAGGCCGGCAGCCAGAGTACCCCCTAGTCTGGGACACCCTCAGTAGCCCCCGAACTAGTCTTCCAAGCCGAGGTAGACGCCGAACACTATTGGCTTCGTGGACCAGTTCACTTTCCTTCGTGACACCGGTAACAGGCCAGTATTACTCTGAGTTGTATTCTTAAGCATTGGCCAGTCATATATACGCCGAGCTGTACCTCGGTAAAGAAGTATAATAATAACTTAGCCCCGAAGGCTAGCCAGTTTGGTGTGAACAGTGTCTTCATCTGACAACTTTTACGAAGGGTCACACCTTGCGACGACCACGAGTTGGTTTATGAAAAAACTCGATTAGCGGTTCGAGGCAGTTTTCATTGGCACGTCCCATCGATATTGAGATCGTGTCCTGTTTTCAAGGCATATGATCAATAATCCGCCTCATCCTACGCACGCATAATGGTACGGTCACATGGGGAAATGGCGAGGACTGTGGCGCAGTAAAGGGACCGTGGGTTTTACAGCCCATAAAAGGGGCACAGTCCTTGTTTCTTTCGCACGCTTTCATTCCCCACTTCCGCCATTGCCTTCCCCGTCTCTTGAGCTCCAGCGCCCAGATCCGTTTTCCCATCCAAGAGCCCTTCCATCCACCCGCCCAATCCAGCAATGGCGGGTTCGGGATCCAAGGGCAAGTGGGATGCCTCTAGCATCACCAACAGTGCCATCTTGGAGTTGAAGAGTGCGGGCTACCTTCCGGCCAACGTCGCCCACCGTGCTCCGGAGGCGGGCCAGGCCATCCCCATGCCGCGGCCGGGCGAGAGGGTGGTGTTCATGCCCCACTTCATCTGGGGTTTGGGTTTCCCCCTTCACCCCTTCGTCAGGGGCCTCATGTTCTTCTACGGACTCGACTTCCACGACCTCGTGCTGAACTCCTTCCTCCATATCTCGGCCTTCATCATCATCTGTGAGGCCTTTCTCCGGGTCCGGCCACACTTCGGCCTGTGGCTGAAGATCTTCAACGTCAAGCTGAACATAGTAGATGGCCAGCAGGCGGACTGCGGGGGGGCAATGGTCAGCAAGCTTCCGCGAGTGGAGTGGCCGGACGGTACCTTTATCGAGACCGTCAAGATTTGGCAAAAGGAATGGTTCTATATCACAGAGCCGAGGAGTGCAGACTGGGAGGCGATTCCGGCCTTCCGACCTGGACCCCCTACAAGGCTGGTCTCATGGACCAAGAAGGGCCTTGACTGGGGGTCGAATAAGGAGGTGGTGCTGCTGCAGAGCCGGATCTCCAAGATGATAGAGAAGGGCGTCGAGCTGGTCAACGTGATCCAGATTATGCTCGGCCGCCGGATCCTTCCATTCCAAGACAGGGCTTCCCCCATGTGGGCCTTCAAGCCCGAAGACCCGGTCACCATGCGTAGCTTCTTCCGCACCTCCCATACTCAACTATGGAAGGCGCTGTTCAAGCCGCAGAAGGAATGGCCGGCCGCGGAGGAGGACGTCGGCCTCGACGCCGCAAACCCCCCACGGGAGGTATGATTAGCAATGTTCTTGAATCCGAACTATTCCCTTTTAATAAGGTACTTAGCTTTTTATTTCCTCATCCGCATAAATGGCTGAAGAAGGCCCAGCGGATCGACAGTCCGGCGCAGCTGCCAGAGGGACCCAGGACGTCCCTGCTGACGGCCATGCTGGCCACGGAGCCATACGAGGTGCCGGAGAAGAAGGAGAAAAAGAAAGACCAGCAGAGGGAGGCCAGAGAGGGCCTCCCGTCCCGAGGACCCCCGGGTGCTAGATCCGGGGACACTAATGCTCCCTCCGTGCAGGAGGAGGAGAAGGAGCAGGGAGAGGATGGGGAGGAAGACGATTCCTCCTGAACAAGGAAAAGGGCGGCGTCCGAGGATGCCGAGGAGGAGCCGCCTCAACCCGCTCCCAAAAGACCGTGCAAGGCCAAGGTAGCCTTGTCTGGCGATAGCTCGGCTTGTGCCGAGGACTCTGAGGCCTCCGAAGAGGTTCCTCGGAAAATTCCCAGGGCCAAGCCGCAGGCTCAAAGGTACGCGCTCTAGCAACCGCTTGACCGTCTTTAGCCGAACTGGGTTTGATACTGACCACGTTCCCGTTTGTAATTTTGCAGTCCGCTGCGCGATCTACCCACCGACCGAGCTTCGGAGGGGGATTCTCCACCGGCGGCGCTAGCAGAGAGCGGCTTTGGATCCCGCGCCTCGCCTTCCCCAATCGTCAAGGAGGCTGAGGAGGTCCTATCAAGGAGGACTCCTCCCGTGCCACATACAGGGGGAGGAGGCGATACTATCATGGCCGAGGTGAATGCCTCGGTCGCCGAAGACCAAGAGGGGAGGGCCCCTCTCGTGAACAAAGAGGAGCTCGGACGAGCCGAGCTTTCTCCGAGAACGACTCCGGAGACGTCAAGGCGTCTGGAGTCCGGCGCCCCGGACTTCGAGAGGGAAGGAACCGGAGCGCCACCAGCACCCCCGCCCGCCCCAGAGCGGGCGTCGACTGGGTGGCCGGACGAGATGGAGGATGCTCTAACCAGCTCCTCTATGTCCGAAGAGCACCGTGTCCTCATTGGCGCGGTGTTGCAAAGTCTTCGGTCCGTAGATAACGGACTGAAGGAGGCCTTTAGTGGCCTTCTTACTGGCTTCAAGGTGAGCGAAGTAATGATTTCTCCTTAGAAAAATTCTTTTGTGTAAATGTATAGCCTCATACACAGTAGCCCCCGAGACTCTGATTGGTTTTGAACAAAGCCAGTCAGAGGATCGAAAATCAATATCTCGGGTATTAACATGCGTATGATAATGCACATGCGTCATCTTCGGCCGCAGCCGCCAACGCCGAGGAGTTGGCCAAGCTGAATTGGAAGCTGAAAAGCTCCTAGGACGACCTGAGCCTGGTGAACAGGAGGTTCGACGATACGCAAGGCAAGTCCAAGCTGTATTCAAGATTGCAACCGCTTTTGTTGTAAGCAGGGTTCAAGGTATCCTGACGGAGTTGACTGATTTTACTGCAGCTGCCACCGCGGAGGTCGAAAACCTCAAGGCCGAGCTGAGGACGGCTCAGCTGGAAGCGGCGGCGCAGAGGTCGGCAGCCGAACAAGCAGCTACCGAGCTAGCTGCGCTGAGAACTGCTAGTGAGAAGCACGAGGCCAGGGTGCTGGAGGTGCAGCAAGAGCTCGGGGATGCCGTCACAAGGTGCGAGGCCCTCGAGCAGAAGAATAAGGAGCAAGCCGCCGAGCTGACCTCGTTATCGGCGGTGGCTAAGGAAGCGCGGATAGAGGCGCGCGGCTACCAAGAAGAGCTCCGCCAAGTCAGGCTTATTGCGGACGGTAAGCCGTACTTGCTACAAAGTATATTTGGAGGTAACAGGTTCGCGTTGCTCACGCGAGTATGGCGTTCCCCAGGTGCCTTTGCGGACCTCCCGAAGAGTGCGGCGGACGCGGCCAAATTCTTCGCTGCTAATGAGGGTCGGACCGAACAGAGGCTGTTCTGGGCGCAATTTCAAGCGCCCGAGCATCCTCCGCTCCTCAACAACCAGATGAAGCAGCTGATGGAGCTGCATCGGATGGCGGAGCCGATGATCAAGGACCTCCGCGTGAAGCTATGGCCAGCGAAACCGCTGCCGAGCAGCTACTTCGGTCTGGTGCAGAGGCTGTACGACGCCACTTCCCAGATCGACGCCTGGAAGCACTCTGCATGCATCGAGGGGGTGCGGATGGCCTTCGGCAAAACAATGGTACATTAGCCGAAGATAAAGCCAGCCGAGATGGCCACCGGACCTCCGCCGCCAGGGAAGGAGCATAGGCGCCCCGAGCAATACGTTCCCACCGTTATGGAGGGTGCTCGGGCGATAGAGGCCCAATGCTCAAAAAAAAGTAATCTATGAGTAGATTGAATTTCCTCGTAACCAAGGAGTTGAAACGTTTGCTTTATTGTAATGCAAGTTGGTTGGCTGGGGATATAATGCCTGTTTTATGTTAATTTTGACTCCTGTGCGGCCGTTTGTAATCTGAAAGTTACCAGTCGTCCGCTTCAGCCCCCTTGCAAATATTGCATGGGGTGTTTTCTCGTAATACGTAAACCCTTAGCTGACGTCTCGGTGCCCGGAGGCGGTTGTATGTACGGAAAACCAGGCAATCAGACTATGCGGTTTTAGTGCTTTCACTTAGCCAGAGGAGCTTGACGGTGGGGGCCGGTGACGAGCCCTCGGTGTTTGTGATATTCGGACGAGCCGCGGTTGATCACATGGTTTCTGTAACAGAGAACCCTTCGTGTAACACGGATGAACCTCCAACGATTGTAGGTTAGGACCAGTCATCGGATCGCCGACCAGTTCTTGCTTATTGGGACAGTCAGTTTTCGCCATTCTCCACTGAGGTACTTAACCAGGCTAGCTAGAAGTACAATCGCAGTGGTTCTCCCTTTAACCTCTTAGCCGAACAATGCGGAACGTAAGAGGGTAAACACAAGAGCCGGGCAACCCAACTATTGACCAAAGACGCAATTCGGAACTGATTCATATAATGCAATATCCGTGACGCCGAGCACATAAAATAAAGATAAGTGCCGGGATAAAGTTTTAAGACAAAATCTATGTTCGAGCCACCGGTCTATTAGCCGGTTTCAAATGGGTGTATCATGATAGTTTACTTCGGCTGAAAAAAGGCGGAAAGGAATATGCAACGTGAATGACTGCACGAGTATACCATAATAAAGTGGTCTTTATTTCCTTTGAATGTGTGATGTACAACCGTACAATCCGTATTGCCGAAGTAACCTGAATAGATACTTTTAAAGAAATGTATATATTGAGAGTTAAGGTTTACACAGGGCCTTCATGAGTGGTTTGACGTCCCTACTATGCCCTGCTGCATGTCTGCGCCTTTGCTCTTCAAGAGGCTTCCGTGGAAGCGAAGCTGTCTGCCGTGTGTTCGGCGGAAGTAGTAATCTTTGGCGGACGAGCCCTTAAAAAAAGGGGTTTGAGAAGTCGCCGTGGTATATCAGCTTGACGCTGATCAGGCCCTAGATGGTGCCCGTCGTCGATGTTAATTCGAAGACATCAGTTTGGCCATTTAGCGGTTGAACCGAGCTCTTGGCCTTTGTTTTATGTGTCCCCATAGCTGCCCATGGAATTTTGAGCGCTAAATTGTGTACTCGAGGTACGTATTTCGCGACTAGGTGGGCCGTGCTGTGGGGCGCGTATCCCTATTTGGGGTGAGCATGGGAGGGTGCCGGGACCGAGGCTGCAGCTCGGGAGCACTTGCGTGCGTCCAGTGTCTTGGCAGTGAACTGGGCTTGCGACGCCTCTTCGGCGGCTTGGACTTCGGCGGCTAGAGCCACAGTGTGTTCCTCTGTTCGGAGCGAGCGCTCGGTATTACCGTTGATGGTAATAACGCCCCTTGGTCCTGGCATCTTGAGCTTCAGGTACGCATAGTGTGGGACGGCGTTAAAGCGAGTGAAGGCGGTCCGTCCGAGGAGTGCGTGATAACCACTGCGGAAAGGGACAATATCGAAGATTAAGTCCTCGGCGCGGAAGTTATCGGGCGAGGCAAAGACTACATCCAAAGTCATGGATCCCGAGCAGCGTGCCTCGATGCCTGGGATTACACCTTTAAAGGTGGTGTTGCTGGGCTTGATCCTTGACGGGTCGATCCCCATCTTCCTCACTGTATCTGCGTAAAGCAGGTTAAGACTGCTACCTCCGTCCATAAGGACCCTAGTGAGGTGAAATCCATCCACGATGGGGTCGAGTACCAGAGCCGCCGTTCCTCCATGGCGTATACTAGTCAGATGGTCTCGACGGTCGAAAGTGATCGGGCAAGCTGACCACGGGTTGCATTTCGGGGCTACCAGCTCTAAGGCGTCGACATCCCGAAGCGCGCGTTTCCGCTCCTTCTTTGGTATGTGCATGACATAGATCATGTTCACGGTTTTGACCTCTGGAGGGAACTGTTTTTGGCCTCCATTGTTTGGCCCGCGAGGTTCGTCATCTTCCTCGCTGCGGGGGCCCTTGCCCTATTCTTCGGCTGTGGCTTTGCCGGCCTGCTCAATTACCCAACAGTTACGGTTGGTGTGGTTAGCTGGCTTGTCGGGGTGCCGTGAATCTGGCAAGGCCTATCCAATATTCTATCCAGTGCGGATGGGGCATCTCGGTTCCCTTTAGAGGGTTGTTTCCGCTGTCCCGATTTCGAGCCGCTGAATCCATCGTTTACCGCTGTATCATCGGCTTCACCGCCGTTGTTTGAGTGCCGACGCTTATTGCTCCTATTGCGCCGGGGTTTCCCGTTTCCGTCCCAGGTCTCTGAAGTGCCGGGGTCTTCGGGGTTGTTGCTTCGACGAGCTAGCCAGCTATCCTCACCCGCGCAAAAGCGAGTCATTAGGGAGGTAAGGGCCGACATTGTTCTCGGTTTATCTTGGTTGAGATGATGGGTGAGCGATTCGTCCCGAATACTGTGCTTGAATGCCGCAATTGCTTCGGCGTCCGGATAGTCGACGATCTGGTTCTTCTTGGTCAAGAACCTGTTCCAGAATTGCCGGGCTGACTCTCCGGGCTATTGAATGACATGGCTCAGGTCATCGGCGTCCGGTGGCCGAACATAGGTGCCTTGAAAGTTAGCTCGGAATGCATCTTCAAGCTCTTCCCAGCTTCCGATGGAGTTTTTGGGTAGGCTTTTCAACCAATGTCTGGCCGGTCCCTTGAGTTTCAGCGGTAAGTACTTGATAGCGTGGAGATCATCTCCTCGAGCTATATGCATGTGGAGAAGAAAATCCTCAATCCAGACAGCTGGGTCAGTTGTCCCATCATAGGATTCTATATTAACGGGTTTAAACCCCTCGGGGAACTGATGCTGCATCACCTCGTCAGTGAAACACATTGGGTGTGCGGCGCCCCTGGCCCGGGCCACATCGCGCCGTAGATCGGTTGTCATCCGGGCACGGTGCTGCTCCCGAGCTCTGTCGTTTCTATCACGCCAGGCCTGGTATCCGTCCCGTCCAGTGGGTGCGTATCCTGTCGATCCATAGATGGATCTTGACTGAATCGCTCGTGTGTTCAGGTCGTGGTGCAGATCGTATTGGTCATCCGGTTGAACCGGGTCTTTGCCTGCTCGGCGGGAGGGCGCGAGTGGGTATTCGGCTTCCCTGGCCGCCCTATCCCGTCCTCGAGGGAGCACGGGTGGGAGTTCGGCTTCTCCAGCCGCTCTATCCCGTCCTCGAGGAGGCGCGGGTGGGTAGTCGGCTTCTCCGACGCTCTATCTCGTCCTCGAGGGGGCGCGGGTGGGAGCTCGGTTTCCACAGCTGGCCTATCTTGTCCTCGAGGGGGACGGTTGGGCTGGTTTGCGTAGGTTTGTCTGGGAGGCAGGGGCTCGAGGGCCTCATCCTCGAATTCTGGGAGTAGGCGCCGCCGTGGGTAACTCTTGTATTGGCCCTGACGTTGATCGTCGAGGCCTTCTTCGGTAGCTAAGACCATCATCCATCTGTCGTTGAGCGTATCCTGTTCGGCCTTTAGCTGTTGTTGTTTCAACTTCAAACTTCGGGCAGTGGCGATGAGTTGCCGCTTGAATTTTTCTTGTTCCAGGGGATCCTCAGGGACGATAAAGTCTTCGGGTCCGAGGCTATCTTCCTCTTCGGATGGAGGGAGGTAATTGTTGTCCTCGGAATAATTGAGGTCCTCAGGGTCACCCTGGTCCTCGCGCCCCGCTGGGGCGTCGGGTCGATGCTCGGGCGTGTTATCGCCGAGCTCCCCCAAGTTATCCGGAGTCTCACTATCTCCGGTGCCATTCGTGTCTGTGTGATTTTCCTTGCCCTTTTCCCGCCCTCTAGCTCGCCGTCGGCGGCGTCTGGGCGGTTTTTCGGTGGGATCATCGCCGTTCTTCTTGGTTGTGTCACCGTCCTGCACGGGAGTGTCAACCATGTAAACGTCATAGGTGGAGGTGGCGGTCCACTTTCCGGTATTGGTAGTGGCAAGGAAGGTATCCGTGTAGGGCGGGACGTCAAAGTCCTCGTCCATGTCGTCACCTTCCTCGGAGCCATAGTCCAGCATGTCGGTTAAATCTTCGACAGTGGCTACCAAGTGGGTGGTGGGTGGGACGCGAAATTCCCCGCGGCTGGCATCCTGTCTGACCTGCTCCTGGTCCGAGGACGGGCCATCCGCGATTTTTATCATCTGGATCCGGTCTAGCATCTCGCTTAAAATCAAGGGGTCCACCGGACCGATGTTCAGGCTGCCATCGGAGTTGAGCTCCGGCGTGCCGATAACGGGAGTGTGTTCGGCCAAGGGTGACCCTTGCTTTTCCGGCACCGGGGTCGGATCCAAACTCAAGGTCAGACCCGAACCGAGGCCCGCCCCGGGGACGGGGGCGGGGAAGGAATCTGAGGTCAAGGCCTCGGGATTGGCTGGTTCCTCGGGTAAACCCGAGAACCCAGTGAAGACCAGATCGCCTCGAGCATCGGCGACGTACTCAAGGCCGCCGAATCTGATTTCCTGCTCGGGGGCGAAGCTACCGACCCGGTCGAGGTGACCGGTCGGATCGGCGTGCAACACAATGCTGCCGACCACGAAGAGCTGTCCGGGGACGAAGGTGTCCCCGCTGCGGATTCCGTCGCTGAAGGGAAGAGAAGTCCGGGGACGGCGATGTCCCCACTGCAGATTCCATTGACGAAGAGTTGTCCGGGGACGGCGAGCCATTGATCCTTGGCGACCCACGACGGAACTCTCAATCAAAGCACCAATGTCGGTACCAAAACCAGCAGATCTCGGGTAGGGGATCCGAACTATGGGTCAAGGAGTCGATGGTAACAGGGAACGTAGAGACAGCGATTTACCCAGGTTCGGGCCCTCTCGAGGAGGTAATACCCTATGTCATGCTTGATTGTATTGATGTGATTGTATGAAGGTTACAGAGATGATCTACCTCGAGATCAGATGGGCTAAACCCTAGGTTGTGAATATGATCCTCTACGGACTAGACCTTCTGGTTTATATAGACACCAGGAGGTCCTAGGGTTACACATGGTCGGTTACCATCAGGGGATAGACATGCAGGTTACGCCACTTATTCCTTGGAGGAGACGCCAAGTCTTTGGAGGTTTCCTTCTAATACACGAGGTCGCCCACAATCTGGCCTTCCATCGACGAGTAGAGAGCGGCCCACCAGTCCGGCCTATGAGAGATAGGCCGGCAGCCCGAGTACCCCCTAGTCTGGGACATCCTCACTCTCATCGTAGGTCCACTTGGGGCTTGGGGAGTAGATGTAGTGTACATGGGGATGACCATAGGATGCTCCGCAGTGTCTCCCCCCCTTGGGAAAGATCCGCTCTCGGATCGTGAATCTCATCACCATTGAAGCAGTAGTCGTGGACGGACTTGTAGTTGGACGGAGTGGAAGTCAAAGCGCAATGGTATACATGTAAAAAGAGCAAACACAAAGGACACTTGGAAATAGAATGGTTAGCACACACAAGGTGTCCATCAAGTAAGCATGAGGTCGTCCGACAAGATTGTTTTTGACAAGGCACATGAAGCTTCACAAAATGATATAGAATGAGATGTAAAGCATTCATGGGAGCAAATTCATTTGTTGTGCACACAAAGTTGTTGTGAAAGTGATTAATGTAATCATTGTGCAAAATGATGTCATAATGGGACGGTTTATCAAAAGCATGAACATGGCAAGTGGTGCTCAATGTGGTTATCTTATCATGCAATTGATGGTGGGCAATATGATCATTATGTATGAATATGCCATCAAGGAAGATCACAACAAATTTGCTAAGAAAGTGCACAAGCTCATATATCATGGATGACATGGAAATACAAGATGCAACAAGGCAATCATAATGTAAGTCAATCCATGCATAAGGTGCAAATTTGTTATGGAAGGAATGTTTCCATTTAGCATGCTCATCAACAAATATGTAGGTGTTGGTGCAATATGGCAAAAGTTTCATGGCATACCATTGCTCAATGTCGTGGCGTGAGTTGTGCTCCGGTGGTGCATCCACTATTTCCGAGCGCTCCTCAACTTGAAGGTCCATAGGGCCCATCTCCAATGTCGGTCCTCCATCCAATAGATGTATCATGTATACAAGAAGGAGCAAACAAGAATGAAAGTGTGGCCCATTTTATATGTGTATGTGAGGGTGGCTCAAAGGGAAGGAGTTCACCTTTACGAGTTTCTCGAAAATGTTGGTGTCGCGCATCGTGTAAGCCTTCGCATGACCAATATGTCTCATGACGGCACAGCCTTGTGAATCCTTCAAAATGAAAGAACATGACAAACACTCGAAAAAACAAATGAGGTTAGCGTGAATGCAAAACCAATCATTCGTGTGGTGAGATATCCAACAAGTGTCGTCATCATTCTTATCATAAGAAGGAACAAAAGAATGTGGCATGGTATGGAAGCATATGATGCGAGTACAACCAAACACATTAAGCTCATTCAAACAAGCATGCATCATAAGTAAGATGTCCAAGTTTCCAAGATCAATAAGCATAGCATGGTTGCACTCACTACAAGTGGATATGAGAGATGCAACTAACGGAGACAATTGAGAATGATCAAAATAAATCATGTGAGAGGCATGAACATGAATGCCATCAACCCAATGAAACGAGCAAGTATGAATCATGGGTGATGCAACAAAGCAAGCAATCATAGTGATCAAGTCATGCAAGCTAGTAGTGCAAAGATGCAACATACTAGAGGTCATCATAGAAATCATGTCATGTGTGCAAATAGTGGGCACACATAATGCACATGACATATCACAAGCATGAAAACAAGATATGAGCAAAGTAGCATCATTATAGTGGCAAGGAGTCCTATGTAAATAGCACTTGAACAACATGACTCTCCCAACATAATAAGCAACAATAGCATAGGGCACATGGTAAGCATGGGAATAGCAACAAGGATCTCCACCAAACATGCAAGTACACATAGGAATATTAGAGTGGTATATCATGGGCAATTGCAAGCAAGGGTCACAATTGCATGACAAAGGCATAGAAGGAGGCATAACATGCAAAGTGAACACGGGAAAATGAGCATAAGTTGACAATTGGTAAATAGCCCATAGCCGTGTGAGAGCCAAGTGAAAGTAATGCGTGAAGTCCTTGCGTGAATGAAATAGTGTGAAGAACAATCCACGGGATCCCAAATCATCATTGCTCTCAAGAGCTCTTTTCGTCAACTCATGGGATTGAGAAGTTGACGAGTATTCGTGAGTACCTACACAAAACAAAGGCAAAGGGAAAATTGTGTGTGCGTGGTATATGTACACATCATCCATTATTTTGCGCACGTGCATGTGTTGGTTAGCACAAAATATCCAATGCTCAATTCAATGAGATGCATGATATAGAAACATGTCATCCATCATGATTGGTTTGTCGTTATGTATAGCATAATGGAGACTTAAAGCGTGAGATGCATCACTAGTACTTTCTAGAGCATTTTCATTAAGGTTATGCATATGGTGCACACAAGGGACGGAATCATGCGATCTACAATTATTTTCATGGCATGGCATAGTGGATGAATTGCACAAATTATGCAAAGGAAACATAGCAATATCATCACAAGAGAAGCAAATTCCAATAACCATGACCGTGTCATCTATGCCATAAGTGCAAATGGGATTTATATGAATGGGATATGCATAGTCACCATGGTGAGATTGTAATGAAGCAATATGGGAAATCTCACTCGTAGCATATGACAAGTTTAATGGATTATCGAACATGACGTGACCAATAGAATTTTCACATGATATCCTATGGAGCATAGCATCACAACTAGGTAATTCGACATGCTCATCATCATATTCATCATAAATGGGTGGCACATCTAAGCATGTGGAAGAGATAGTATGTGGTGTATCCATAAGGTGATCAACATCATGCAAGCAATCATATTCAAGATAGTCCACTAGTGGGACAAGCGAAGCACCTTCACCTATGTTACCTTTGGAGCTCCACTCATGTGGTGTAGGTGAGGTGGCAAAAATCGAAGCTTGATCAACATTGTCGTCTTGATGGAACCATATGGGGGGTGCATCATTGTCCACCATGGCCATCGCATTACCCATTGGAGGTATGGACTCATCGAGGATTTGCACTTCGTCTTGTAGGAGATCTAGCACCAAACAAGAAAATACACTCGGAGTAGAGGTTAAGTCATTAGAAATCATAGTGGCCTCACATGCCCTATCAACTACCTCACTCACTAAGTGTTGTGGCTCACTCACTCCCACTATGATGCTATCACTCATATGGTTGGTCGAGTCACTCAAGGGTTGGTGATGGCTCTCAACCTCACATAGGATATGTGGCATGTACTCATGTGTGGGGCTAGTGGTGGTCACTCTCATCCTCTCATAGGAAATGCTCTCAATGTCACATATGGTGGAGTCACTCGTTTCACTCATGTGGTGGTGGCTCTCCTAACATGGCAATTGGGGCATCTCATCATATATGTGTGCCAGAGAGATGTAGGTGCAAACGTCTCCATACTCAACTTCCTCATCCATAACGCCTCCAAAGATGAATGCCATAGGATGTGGCAAATCATCGCTCTCCTCCGAGACCAAAGAGAAAGTCTCATGTGCGGTCTCGTAGCTTGACTCGGAGTATGAGTCCCATTGGGGCGCCGTCTTCATGTTGTCGAAGAGGTTCATGCTCACCGCCTTGGTCGAAGGGAATGGTCCATGCTCGACCGTCTTGTTGTCGTCTTCTTGTAGGAGGCCCATATGATGTGGCACCTCATTGCTCGTCTCCATGACCGAAGGGAATTTCCCATGCTCGGCCATCTTCCTTGGGGTTCTTCCGAAGATGGAAGGGTCACCCTCGCTTGTAGTTGGTCGCCTTGGACTTGGCACCGAAACTTCTTCTTGGTGGCGCACGTCTCACGGTCTTCTCTTGTGCTCATGAAGGTTGGCCGCAGCTTGATGTAGAGCTTGCTTGTTGGGACTTGTTGGTGCACGCATCTTGAGCGTCTTCGTGTTGATGTTGACGTTGCCGCGCTTGACCTTGATGTCGATGTTGTTCGTTGTCTCGAAGATGAGGACGTGGTCGAATTGCACTTGTGTCGGTTGGGTCCTCCGAAGATGTGCGACTTGCTTGCCGCCGCCTTGAAGATGACGAAGGGGAAGAAGACTTGTAGGTTACCAACATGTCTCATAGTTGATCCATGTGTGCGTCCAACTTGTTGTCGATGTAGTCTCTTTTCCGTGCTTCGGAGTGTCGTATGTCGGTGGCGAGGTTCTCGATGCGCTCTCGCAAGGCATCTTGTGGACCTTGCATTTGTCATTGTAGTCCGAAGTTGGGAGTTTTGGTGGTGCAGATGTTCGCGTCGTCATTGTCGTCGAATACCGGAGATGATGTGTTTTGCCTATCCATCACAAGACTCGAGCAAATGCGAGTGGAAGAAAGGGAAGAACTAGGCCAAATGTACCTTTCCAATGTTGAAGATGGATCAATGATCACCCAATATGGTATTATGGAAGTAGCACAATTGGTACCGGATCTTGTCAATTCTCACACCTACACAAGTAATGCTTATGGAGTAGCTTGGTAAGGATAGGTGGCACAAAATTTGATGCAATTGTTAGCAACAGTCAATAATGTTGAAAAAGATTCACAAATTCGCAAATGAAACAAGTAGACCAATAGCAAAGAATGGCACACGGAAACACACACATGGATAGATAAGTGAGGTCGTGCAACCAAGGAATGAGCACAAAATGTGGAAGCCACGAAAAATGCTCGTGTTGCACAACGCTAGAGAGATGCTAGCACGATTGCTCAATAGGCGGATACAAACTTGTGCACAACCTATGAGAGACAAAACGTATGGACTTTCTATCTCAATTATGTTATGTATGTATGGTTCCCGGTGAACTTGCACACTATGATCCAAGATGATCAATGATGGTGATATGCTATGCAATGTGGCGATGCTATGGCTATTGTTCACAAGCTCTTTCCTTTCTTTTTCTCTTTGCTTAAAAGCTTTTTTTTGGATATGGCCACTATGAGAAATGCTCAAACCAATATAGCAATTTTGTATATGCGGGAACAATTGATGACACAAGAGATGATACGATGATATATGCACGCAATGATAGCTATGTGGAACATGTATGACTAAAGTGCACAAGTAGCGTTGCCCGGCAATACTCAAACGACTAGTATCGGTAGGCAAGTGACGCAAAATTGGCTCGGGGGTTAACAATGCAATGGCAAGGATAATGTACAATGATGTCGTCGAGGTTACCGTCCTTGCTTACGGTTGGTGTGTCAAAGGTGAAGTGGCCGTTGTCAATGTCGAGTCCATGGCGATGATGAGACGCATTGTTCTTGATACCGAACCATTCCTAGTTAGCCGAAACACCCTAGGAAACGGAAAAACTGCAACTCAAAATATCAAACGGCAAAAGTCAAATGGTGGTAGCGGAATGCGGTGGTGGTTTCGGAGTTGGCAATGGCAATGCGGAGTAATAGTTGAAGTCACCATCCCTAAGTAGCCAAAACACCTTAGGAGACACAAACCACAACTCAAACAACCTCACATGCAATGGGGTATCAAAATGGGTTAGGTTGCAGACGGCGATGGTGGTTTTGCGGATGATATGGTGGAGGGCCTAGGCAAAGATGCCAAAATGCATAAAATTTGATGGATTCAAATGGTTGTGGAATCTATCTAGATGTGTGGGGGATGTCAATAGCTATCCAACGAGCTAAAGAATGCAAAAATCGGACTACGGATGTGAAAGTTATGACCGAAACGGTGAAGCACGGGAGGCTGACCCTACAGGGGCCGGATGTCCGGGGGGTAGGCCGGATTTTCGGGCCCTCTAGACAGAAACGCTGGCCGTTTTGGCCCTCCAGGTGCCGGATGTCCGGCCCGACAAATTCCGGATGTCGATTTGGGGCTCGAAAACTCGATTTGGGGCGGAAATAGATGATTCCAAGGTCAAAATTGAGAAGATTTCGTGGATGAAAGTTGGGGAAAATTGTGGAGAAGCTAGATCCACTTGAAACACAGAAAATCTATGGATTAAAATCAACAAAACATCATCAAACCAACAAATCACAAAAAAAATTGGTATGGCTATTTTTGTGGGGAATTTTTGAAATTAGGCAAAAAAAAATTGGGGCTAGAAAGTGGAGGGAAGAACTCCAAAGTGTGAATCAACATGGCTCTGATCCAAGATGATGTAGGGTGGAACCCTAATGTGATGATCTTTTCACACTTGGAGGGGGAAAAGGGCAAATTGAGAGAAGAACACAAGAACAAACACTCAATTGACACAAATCCAATCACACATGTGCTAAATCCACATACACATAGAGGGATACAAAGGTCCAAATCCAACACAAGAAGGTAAAGAGGTAACTAGTTCATCCTAGTCCTTGAAGGAGTTGAGGTCTTGATGATCTTGTGAGATCCTTCTCCCTTAGGAGGTCTTGATGATCCTATGATGGGGATCCTTCTCCCTAGAGAGGTCTTGATTCCCCAAGAGGAGATACAAGGAGCAAAGCTCTACTCAAATGTGTCAATGTCTTTACTAACCTTAGAAAAGGGGAGGAGGAGGTCTATTTATAGTCCAGGGACAAATGGGTGAGAGAGGGGAGGTTACATGGGCTCTTGGCCCGCAACTGCGTGGAGGCGCCGGATGTCCGGGCAGGATGCCGGATGTCTGGCCCGACTTGGGGCGCCGGATGTCCGGGCAGGGGGGCGGATGTCCGGCCCGATGCTTGTCTACGCTGTTGTACTCCTCGACCGGATTTCCGGGAAGGAGCCGGATGTCCGGCCCGTCACTGGGCGCCGGATGTCCGGGGTTCGGCCGGATGTCCGGCCGCTGTAGAGTCGCCTAGCGTCTGTTCTTCTCTAGTCTGCCTCCGTTTGGTGGCGCTAGATGTCCGGGCTCCTGCCGGATGTCCGGTCGCTGTAGCTCTGCGGCGACTCTACTTGAGGCTCCTCTTGATCCGCATCCACAGGGACTTGTCCTATGCTTCGAGCATCTCCATGGTCGTCTCCTCGGTTCCTGAGCATATGCAGTGTCTTTGTATTAGGTAGCAACCATGTCTTGCATGAATGGAAAAGGGGAGCATTAAGGAGCGATTTCACCTTGTGTCGAATGGCACGTGCTCGAGCTCTCATCGTAGGTCCACTTGGGGCTTGGGGAGTAGATGTAGTGTACATGGGGATGACCGTAGGATGCTCCGCATCAGAGGGCGACCTTGCTCTTCGGCGCGTTCAGTCCGCCAAGGGATCCAACAAGTTGATGCCAAAGTGGGAAGGCCCTTATCGGGTAGTGCAAGTCACCAGACCTGACACAGTCCATCTGGAGACCGAAGATGGCATCCCAGTGCAAAACTAATGGAACATTGAGCATCTTCGAAAGTTCTATCCATAAGGTGCAGTTGCCGGAACCCCCGGCAACACCTTTTGTACAAGCCTTGTTGGCAGACATGTAACCCTATGTACAAAGCCAGGCATAGATCCTGTGCATAAGTGAAATAAAGCTAAGTGTTTCACAACTCTTTGTTAAATACATTTCCACTTATGTATGATTACATGAGATGTTGTCTTATACTTTGCCTTGTATGAAACAATTAATGAGTTGTCAAGGCATCCAGCCACTTCTTTCTCTTCTTTCTTTTTCTCAAAAGGACAGAAGGTTCCCTCGCATGCAAGTTTCCTGGGGGGGGGGCGATGATGGTGTGGATGCCACCAAATGACGTTCAAGTGATCAATTTGTAACAAGAAATGCGACAAAGAGAAGAAATCTAAGTTGAAAAACTTTGGAATAATTTATTTATTGTATTTGCAATCTTCCTTGAACGATTTGTGTCTTTGTATGAGAAACCTGCACGCTAAGGAACCTTGCTGTAACCAATCGCGCTCTTATTTTGTTTCGAGTCCGCTCAACAACTTAAGCAGCTGCGTTGGAACCGTCAAAGGTAAAACTTGCCGGCAGCGGCACTTCCGGCAGGCTGCTAAGGATCCGTCCTCAAGCGCTCACAGCAAGAGTGTGCGCACCGACAAGTGTCTGGCAAGCGTAGGGTATACAGCTCATACAAAGGCAGAATAAGACAAGGAAAATAGCATACATTCATTTCAAAACAGCTTAAGTTGCATTATATCTCAAGCACAGTGCAGATCTAACTTAAGAATAAATGTATCTTTTACATGATAGCACTGGAGGCAAATGCAGCGACAAGGTTAGTTCTGGAGGTCGCCTTCGTGCCGGGGAACAAGAAGGACCTTGTCAGCTAGTGGAGCCACAATTTTGTCGATGGCCGTGATATCGGTGTTCTCCGGAAGGCGCCTGAATATCCCGGAGAGGTCAACGTCGGGATTCTGGTAGGCGATCTTAACGAGCACCTTGTAAACGACGTCGCGGCCGAACTTGCGGGATTCATCAACAAATGAAGCGGACTTGTCCTCATGATAAGTCTTCAAAGCATTAATGAGGCCTTCGAAGAACTTGGTCAATTTGGCGCTGGCGGTCTCCTTGTCATTGACAGTGAAGCTCCAGCTCCTCATGTCCATGACGGCAAGTTGGGAAGTTATGCGCTCAGCTATGTCAACAAGCATGTTTGTCCAAAGGGAGAGCACCTCGCGCAGCTCTGTGAATTTGTTCTTGGCGTCTTCCCGGGAGGTCTCTTCTGCATCAAGCTTCTCCATCAAGATTACCTCTCTTTCCTTGGCGGATTCAAGATCTTTTTCCAGAGTGGTAAGTTTGGACCTCAGATCCTCCATTGCCTTGCCAGTTGTGTCGAGATCTTGGTTCTTGGATGAAAGCTGCGTCTGCAGCTCCCCTAGGGTATGAGCTGCCTTCTGCGCTTCACCTTTCAGAGCCTTGATCTCCCTACCATTGGCGGCAAGATCTTCCTTTAGCTTGTTCACCTAGGACTCTAAATCTGCCTTAGCAGTGGCAGCAGCAGCAGCGTTATCTGTAGCTTCCTTGAGCTTGGTGGCACTCTCTCGAGCTTGGGTTTCGATAGATTCCTTGTGGTTCTTCACCAGCTCTTGGGTCCTTTGCTCAAGGAGCTTTTCAATCTCTTCATCCTTGCCGCGAAGTTTGGCGGCAAGGGCCTCTTCTTGTGCGGCAAGATTCTTTTTGCGGGCATTGAGCTGCGCCTCGCGCTCTGCCAGCTTGCCATCCAAAGCAGTCGCCTTCTCCTGGGCGGTGGCAAGTTTTTCCTCCTGCCTCCTCAGATTGTGGGATTGACTGTTGTACCAAGTGCGGATATCCTCCGCCTTCTTCTTCAGTTTCTCTTCGACCTCCTCCAGAGCTATATGTTCTGCTTGAAGCTTGTCCCATTGCTTACCACAACGTTCTTGCACATCCCTAAGACCAGCAACCATGGTTTCCAGGAAGGCGAGATCTGATGTGCTATCGGTAGCGTTATCAGTATCAAGAGTACTTTGGGGGATGGAGGCGAGCATCCGGGCAATTTCTTCATCAAAGTTTGGCCCTCCGGTGCTTGATGAACTGGGGGCTCCAGGTTCCTATTGGGGAGCGGCAAGCGTCAAGGTGTCTGTCGGAACTTGGATAGCTGGCTCAGCTGGTTGAGCGGTAGGATCTGGCTTGTCGGCAATGACTACCACCATTTTAGTGCTTGCTTGGATGGGGGCAGACGTGTTGCCGGGAGACTTCCCCAGCTCTCCAGTAACTTCCCTTGCTTCCTCGGCAGCAGATTTGGCGGCCTCTTTAGCAGAGATCTTGGCGGCTTCATCAGCAGTGCTCTTAGCAATTTTTGCCACGTCTGCAAGGATTTCTCCTTCTTCGGGAGAAGTTGGATCTGCAAGATGGAACAGAAGCGAGAGCCAAAAAGTGATTCAGTTTGCAAGTCAAGTTCAAGAAAACAAAAAAATGCAAGTGCTTGAGGACAAGTGCATTACCTATTGGTGTTCATTGAGGAAGGGTGTTTCCTTCCCCGGCAACTTCGGTTGCCGGCGCACGGTCTCCGGCAGCCTCGCTTGCCAGGACAATTTCGGTGCGGGCGGGCTCATCAGTCGAGGCCCTTGTCGGAGAAGCACTCTCTGGGACGATGTTTGACGGAGCAACCATAGTAGGATCCGCCTCTTGGCACTCTTCCTCTTAGCGGCCTCCTCCTATCTCTTTGTTGGGCTCAGGAAGAGGAACTTCAGTGCCAGTGCCTACGAGCGGGAACTGCACCACAACTTCACGCAGGGGGCTGGGCTGGGGGCTGACGACGATGTTATCGGTAGATGTGGCCCCCTGCCCAGCACTTGCTGTGGGTTTGTGCTCTGTTGCACCTCTTGTTTGCTTCGTCCTGTGTACGAGCGATTCTGTATCCCTACAAAGACAAAGGAAGTCATGTCAAATGACAGTCAAGACAAAGATCAAGATTTGATGAAGATAAACGATTAGGCTTACTCTTCGTCTTTGGACTCGCTGAGAATGGAGAGGTTGTATCTCACTGGCGGAGGCGACTCCCTGGATCTCTTGATTGCCGGTGGAGGCAAAGATGCCTGTTGAGAAGACTCAACTTCACCGGCAATTCCTTGCTGGAGTGGTGGACGTTGAGCTCGAGGACGCCGAGTCGATTGCCGGCGCACTTCTTGCTGCTAGCCAGTTCTGGTGCTCGTCTTCTTCACAGTAGGGTCAGCCCCTGACAAAGAAGGTCGCATTGCCTCCTAGCTAGACGCCTTCCGAAGAACGCACGCTTTCTTCTTCGGGCCTTGAAGATCCCCTCCTTTTTCGGCTTCACCGGCAACCTCTTCCCCGGCAGGCTCCTCTTGGTGCTCTTCGGCAACTTCTTCCTCGGGGGTCTCTTCCTCCTCCTCAGTTGTCGCAGCCCAGGAACCACTGGCCTTGCCGGCCTTCAAGGCCTCTTCGGCCATGTAAGCAATGTACACCAACTCTTCATCTCGGGTGGCTTGGATGAGGTCCTTCTCTTCTCGAGTAGGCCTCTCCGTCAGATTGAAAGCCCAGGTCATTTCATCTTTGAGTGAAGGCAGCTCCCAGTCAGCTTCGACTCATCGAGCAGTGCATGCTGGCATCATCGCCAAGATAGAATCTTTGGCGGAATTAATGTGCAGTGGCACGACTTTGTCCGGCAGGCGAAACTTGCCGGAGACCCTGAAGAGCTGGTGACAGAGGCTGATGTGCTGCATAACCGTCAAGTTATTAGCCAGCCCTGGGTATATTCTCATGATGTCCCCGGCATTCTTGTACTCCTAGGTGTACCTTTGCCTCTTCTGCAGCAGCGCGATGCATCGCTGGAGTAAATCAGCTCCCACCAACTCAATGGTCAACCCGGCAGACTGGAGGCGGGCGATTCGGTTCAGTGCCGGCCCAAGCTTCTTGTCGCTGGCGCCAAGATCACACCAATTCTTGCCGTGGTCAATCTTCTCCGTACGCGGCAAGCGGAACTTGTCAAAGTCCTTCTCCTTGATCCAGCACCATTCTGCCCGCCATAACTCCCATTTCAGATGCAGCAGCCCGGCAAGATATTTTCCCTTAGATTTGGCCCAGGGAATCCAAGTCACACTGCCAGAGAGCGCATCACCTTCGATGCGGGGAATGAACAAATGGTGGAAGAGGTCGACATTGGGGATGACTCCGACCAAATTTTCACATAAATGGGCGAAGACTGCCATGCAGGTCATTGCATTCGGAGTAAAATCCAGCAGTCTGAACCCAAAGGTGTACATCAGCTCAATGAAGAAATCCGAGTATGGGGGGACCAGGCCGCAGTAGAAGTACGCACAGAAGAACGGGTATGCTTCTCCGGTGACCTTGGTGTCAGCAGGGAGCATTACTGGCGCCTTATGGTCCTGGGTGTCCCTTCCCCATAGATAAGCATACCTTGAGATCAGCGTGTTCTTGTCCAAGGCCGGCGGCGAGAAAACCATGTTCTCCCTCTGCCGCTGCTCCAAGTCCACCTTTCGCTTCTCTGCTTTGGGGTCGACGGGCTTGGCTGGTTTCTTCCCCTCCGTATCAGCCTTCTTGGGCGCCATGAGGGCTCGGGAGGAAAGATTCAAGGTGGAAGAGGCGTAAGCCGGTGGCGGCGGCGATGGCAAGATCTGCTTTGGCGAGAGGAGGAAGAAGATGCAGTGAAGGGCGATGTGAATGAGCAGCGCCTCCTCGCGGTTACCTTTTTATGGGGAAGGTGCGAGGGGGCTGGCTCTTTACTGTCCAACATGGCAGCGCTTTTGCAGGCGCACTACCACAAACCATCGCTCCAGTCCACCACTCCTGCGACCCGCATTTAATGCATGACATGGGCGTGCGATAGAAGATCATCATCACAAGATTTTACGGTAGTAATTTCCTACCACGTGTCTGTGGATTGTTTGGGCCTAGCCCAACGACGCTTCGGACGCGCGTGTGGCCCAGGCCCGGGAGCTCCTATCGGTGTATAAAACATGGGTATTTTATACCCTGACTTATGCACAGACAGTAGTAGCAATCTTGACAGCCAGGGCTTGCCGGGGATCACCAACGTCAAGGTCAAGCAGCAAGACAAGGCATATGGCTAAGCGCTGATGATACAAGAGTCGCTTGCCGGCAAGGCGTGAGCTGACAAGGTCAAGGCCCGGCAACCTCCGTGCCGGCAAGCCTTTACCAACTCCTCATCGCTCCACCTCACCAAGCAGCTAGTCGCTAATCCGTGAGGTGTCGAGCGAGTAGCTAGTTTGGTGAGTTTTGTGGGACACGTGGCAGCATTCTGGAAGGAAGATTACATTTAGTGACACCCGTCCAGAAGGCGTGTCAAGATAATAGGAGGTAGCTGGGCGAGTGGTGCAGGAACCTTGCCGGGGCTCCTCCTCCACACGACACCTAACGGCGCAATAAATGCATTTGTCCTAATCCGGCAGAGTTAGGTATGATAGCACTGTTTGCTATCTAATCAACATGTAATGACTGTTTTGCCACTGTGGTTACCCCTTGATCTATAAAAGGAGGGCCAGGGCAACCTTTACAAGGGTCGACACTTTACTCATTCTACATGCCTAGCTGCTCTTCCTGCACCTTGCCGGCAAGAAGTGCTCTTTGTACTTGAGCTCAAACACATCCAATACACAAAGCAGGAGTAGGGTTTTACACCTCACGGTGGCCTGAACCTGGGTAAAATCCCTTGTGTTTGCTGTTGATTCTGCTCTTTGTGCTTTCGCATTCCCCTAGCCGAACCGCAAAGGGGCTAGATGGCCCCATAGATGGTCATACGCACAACAATGCTACAACTTTCCCCCCCATTCTTCCCTGTTTGAACCAAGTCCTAGATTCGACTGCATGAAGTCGCTTTACCTTTAATAATAGTAAAAATCTAGGTGGCTTTGGAACAGCCGATGGAAGTAGAAAAAGATCCACATGCAGCCACGTGGGGAGTTGGGGCAGTAGAGCAAGGCCGGTTTCGAAGGAAGATATACCTAAGGGTCGTCGGGATGTGGCTAGGAGATCGGCGGGAGGCCAGATCTGCCCACAATACGACAGGGAGGAAGAAGGGGTCGGAGGCCCTCCCGAGCCAGCGCTGTATCGAAAAGAATGACACGGGCCGCCGATCGGGACACACCGGCAGCTATGGGTCTCCTCCCTCGCCGCAGACGACTGCGTGAATGCTGCACCTACTCCCCTGCCACGGCCAAGGGGGTCCGGCCAAATCTGTGACCAGCGGTGAGCAGAGAGAGAGTGTGGCCACCATTGTCTTGTTCAGATGTGGAGAGGATGAGAGAGTGTAGAGGGAAACCCAACTAAAGCAAGCACTAAGGCTCCTGCCTATATATATATATAGTGGAGTGATTTCCTTTTTCTCTCCACAACAATAGTTTCAATATATGTACGTGACATTGAAGAAAAGAAACTCTCTATTTAACATACCAGTGAAGAAAACTCCACGGCGTCCAAGGCGCACTTGAGTCGGTCGCACTTTGTATGTAGTACATTACTACTACAGTAGTATTGTTCACTTGTGGTCCCCGACCCTCCATTCATTGAACAACCACACGGGTGAATATATATATATATATGTACTCCCTCCATTTTTATTTACTCTGCATATTAGGTTTGTCTAAAGTCAAACTTTGTATACTTTCAACAAGTTTGTAGAAAAATATATTAACATATACACGACCAAATATATATCATTGGATTCATCATTGCATATATTTTCACATCATATAAATTTGTTACTCTAAATGTTCATATTGTTTTCTATAAACTTGGTCAAACTTTATAAAGTTTGTCTTCAGTCAAAGTTAATATGCAGAGTAAATAAAAACGGAGGGAGTATATACAACCAACAAGCTCGAACTCTTTTGACTTTGAGATATATTGATGGTACCGTTTGACCACATTGCATCAATGGACTCAGTAGTTTGAATTTGACGTAATGCGTGCATTTTGCAGTTCACATCTAGATGGGGGAACACCATACATTTTGTTTGATAAGCACGCTATACGTATAAACACATGCATAGTCTACATTCCGAATCGCTAGCTACAACTTGAACTGTATTTGTTTTCAACATAAAGTGGAATCAAATATTTGAATTAATGATCTTAGCATTTAAAAAAAATGTAAAGGGCCATTGATCTTTTTTCTGCTTTTGAACAAACTACGATATATGCAACCCTTTTTTGAAAATGACCAGATCCATTATAAAAGTTCACCAGGAGTACAAAGCAACTCAAACATAATAAAAATTACATCGAGATTCCGAGACCAGCGAATGACCTACTGCCGTCAGAACGAGCCGCCGACGCATCACTGTTGTCGCCATCCTACCTGGGCCAGCTTGACCTCATCGATGGCAGTCAGGAAGTCTTCGTGCACGTGCCCCTAAGGAGTAGTGCACCGGAGCCATAGTTGTCATAATTGATCTGAAGCACCTAATTAATATAACACAAAATTTCGCGACATGAAAAGAAACCCTAACCTCAGCGCCCAACGAGACAGCATGAATCAATGCTGGAGCTCCATCGATTACATCCCGACGAGGATCTGAGCACAAAATACAAACTCATAGAAGAAGTTTTGATCGATGTCTCCGCTGTACTACCGGAGCTAGCTTGACCTAGCTGCCTAGCTGCCTAGCTACCTAGGGTCGGGGGAGTAGATTCCCCTCCCCACCACCGGTGGCTTGACCTAGCTGCCTAGCTGCCTAGCTGCCTAGGGTCGGGGGAGTAGATTCCCCTCCCCGCCACCGGTGGCTGGAGCGGTAGGAAGAGGGGAGGGGCGAAGCGTGGAGGGGAGAGGTTACCCTAGCTGCCTAGGGTCGGGGGAGTAGATTTGTATTTATACCGAAAATGGATTCAAATTTTATTGGTACTGTAATATACCTGGTGCTGCTACCTTTTCTTTAGATTTCTCAACAAATCTACAGCCCGTATGTTACCATCGCTCGTCTCTCTTTTCTACTGTAGTAGTAACTCAGCCAACCTAAAAAAAGTAACTCAGCCGACGCGCGGGGGCGGGGGAGTCTTCCTGAGGTCGGTTGCACAACTGCGGTCCCACATGTGAGTGCCAACGCAAGATGACGCGCATTCCATTCGGTGAGGGGCGTGTCGGACCGACCGTGTGGGTGCGACGCGAACGCGATGGGCGTGCTGTATATGTACCACCATTTTCTTTTGGTTTTGCTCCATGGCGCAATCCATCAATAAAAAATTATATTTAAATTTAAAAGGCGAGGGTGGGGCTTTTCCCGTGAGGTAGGCGGGGCAGTTTCGCCTAGTCGGTTTGGCAGAGAGGCAAGGAGGATGAGGGAATAGCGGATTCAACTACTACTGGAAAGGTGTGGCTGTGTGATTTGTCGGCTCATTACTGCTGGAAAGGTGGGGCCTTGTGGTTTGACTAGTCATTGTAGTCATTATTACTCCGATGCTATGACCAGGGTGAGTTGCCCCTTCCATTCCATACTCTAATCTAGTGCATGACATGTCGACCTGGATGCTGGCTATCCCACATGTTGGAGAAAGGAAGTATAATTGTTGCCGACGACCTAAGAAGGAGCAAAGAACCATGCATTATACTCTAGTTTTCCACTTGAGTACTAGTACGACGGAGGAGTGCGAAACACGGCAACCCAGTGAACCAGCAGGCGATATGGGGATAAAAAATGATGTACTACAGTCTAGCCTTTATGGCGTTCTTACCATGTCCCGTAAAAAATACGCCACTGCTTCCTCCACTGCCCATCAGTTTCTCGCCATCAGCAGAGCAAGAGCGTTGTCGCCGCTTAGCTAGTCCCTACATAGGATCGGATTCCATAGAAATTTTTTCTATGTATAATATTTTGTACTCATATCCAACCCTTTTTTTTACAATTCCTTTTTTTTTCCTGTGGCATTGAACAATCTTTGCTAATCCTTATGGGATTTAGGAGGATATGCCACTCCAATCCCATACTTTCCCCATTCCTATATTTTTAGAATCCTATGAATCAAAGAGGCCCTTAGACTGGTTTACGTCCGCTTGCTTTTTTCAATGAAATATGTCCAAAATGTAATGTGCTCCGGTTTCTATGAAAATCATTTGGTTTGCATGTAGTAATTCATTTATTTATTCTTTTTCGGGGGATTTGCATGTAATTCGTTTAGTTTGAAATGTACGCCAACATGCTTGGATGGCCCGCTCCTGCATCACTGTCCGCGGACTCGTCCCTACCGGTTGGCGCTCAGCATTGGACAAGCCCTGAGTCGTGCATGCACGTGGACCCAGATGCTATATGTCCCACATGTCGGCGAAAGGAAGCACATAGAAATATTTCCGACCACCCCGGAGCAAGGAGGAAAAATGCGTGAAGGAATATAAGTACTACTTTGTGTGAACAGGAAAGGAGGTAGTAGAGACCTTCATTTATTACTTTGTAGACTCATTTTTCATAGGGAAGCGCTATGTGATGGTATGCATGTTACTACTACTTATTATGTTACTCCCACTATGACTAGCCTAACTTGGTTTGGCTCCTTGATGAGATCGGTCAATATAAATCCCAATTAGAAAGGCGAGGGCGGGGTTTTTCCCATGCGGGAGGCATGGGAGTTGTTTTTAGTGGAGCAGAGGCATGGGAGTTTGGCCTACGGTTCACATATGTTTGTCAGAGCCGTACGTGGGCCCGCGTTCTCGGAGGCCATCATGGCAGATCCAGGCGCTCGCAACCTCTCTGAGCAAAAAAAGAGGAGCCCGCTGCTGGCTGTTTCTATAAAAAGTTTTGAATTTTTCAATCGTTTACGTGTGACGTGATATCAGCCATTCATTCATCTAGATACAATGGTCTAGGTGTCTGGGATTCGCATCTACAGTAACCTAATTGTACCCAGCTGTGTCTCGGTAGCACCGAACTTTGTAAAAGATATGAACTTTAGGAATCTCGGTGGGACCGATACGAATAACTCGGATGGACCGAAGTGCAATGGCTTAGGGCAATCCTCATCTCGGTGGCACCGATTGCATCAACTCTGTAGGACCGAAGTGAAGCAATAAGGCAACAGAGAGTTGGCAAGCCATCTCGGTGAGACCGATTTGCAAACTCGGTGAGACCGAAGTGAATGCAAACGATTACAGAGAATTGGCAAGGCCATCTCGGTGGGACCGAGATCCATTTCGGTGGATCCGATTTGTTAGGGTTTGGCAGTGGCTAAGTCTTGGATGAACTCGGTGATGCCGGATTGGAAATTTCGGTGGGGCCGAGTTGGACTTTGGGTTTTGGACATATTTGGGATTGAGAGAGTGGTTGAGGGTTTAGGAATGGTGTCACTAAGCACTTGAGCAAAAACACCATTAAGCAACACCTCATCCGCTTTTAATAGTATTGGCTTTCCTATGGACTCAATGTGATCTTGGATCACTAAACCAAAAATGTAGAGTCTTGATCTTTGCCAATTCTTGTCCTTAGCATTTTGAGGGGTCCACATCTCTAGTCCATGCCATGCCAATCATTGAACATCCTGAAATCTTAATCTTGAATGGATATTAGTTCAATGAGAGATATGTTGTTATGAATTACCAAAACCACCAAGGGAGCAAATGTGCTTTCAATCTCCCCCTTTTTGGTAATTGATGACAACATATAGATCAAAGCTTCGACAGATGATTAAGTAAATGAAATACATCGTCGCTTTGAGAAATATGTGATAAGCAAGAGCTCCCCCTAAATTTGTGCATTATTAAAAGTTTGCGTTTGAATGCAAATGCACAATCGATTAGGCTCATGGGTTACTCTTCCATGTCACATACATCTTGGTGGAGCGCGCAAAATGATATGATTGGAATAATAGGCACGCATCACCAACATAAGTAATTGATCATACAAGATAATAGTAGAGATAAACATGGAATATCACAATGGGCATAATATGATCAATCAACATCGTATCTCACAAGTATAAACGACAGAATACTGTAGCAAGCACACACATAACAAGGTATCAACGAACGAGCAAACAAGTAGCAAAAGAAACTCTCGAAGCAAATCAAAAGAAAAAAAACAAGAAACTCTCTCTCTCGAAGCCTATGATCTATACAAATCCTCCCCCTTTGGCAACAAGTACCAAAAAGTTCGAATCGTATAGCACTAGTCGGCTCTCTAGGCACGGTCCTCCGAAGGTGATCTCCTGCTGCCGGCTCCGGTGTGCGTAGACGGCGTTGAGATGAGAGCGTCCGCGAATGCTTCTGCTGACGACTGCTGGACTGGAGGAGTTGAGACCTGCTGTGGCACTGTGGCTGTGGCGGCTGGTGTAGATACTGTGGTCCGTGGATCCACAACTGGTATCGCAGCTGACCTGGCAGCCCTAGGCACTGACTGAAATTGCTCTGTAGTCGGTCTATCATCTCCACTGTCGTCTGATCTGGCAAACTTGACAGCATCGACATCTCCTTGCAGCTGTTCCACTGTGGTCTGAATCTCTGTCACCTTGACTTCCAAATCATGAAATTTGGTCTCAATGATCCGCTCAAAACTAGCCTGGGTCTGGGTGAGGTTGGCCAGACTTCGCTCAATCCTCAGAGTGGCTTCAAGCAGATATTGCATTTGATCTTTTGGTGTCTTGAGATTCGCAATTGGAACATTGGGAGCTGCTGCTTCCTGAGCTGCTTTAGCTTCTTGTGCTTTGCCGATTTCCTCTTGAGCTTGGGCAGAAGTGGGATGCGAAGGATCCATCACTATGACATTGTCCTCAAAATCTGGACGGAGTGGCAAATGCTCTCGATCAAGAAGATACGTGCTGGTTCCAACCTTCGAATTGATCAACAACTGAATATGTGGAGCATAACCACACGATCTCTTCTGATCTGCTGCTGTCCTCTTGATAGTCTCTACTATCAGGCTCATCACCTTGAATTTCTGAGGAGTATCAAATAAGTGCAGCAAGTTGATGGAGGGGCCACGAATCATCTTATCATCGCCTGACTTGGGTAACAAGGTGTACCGCAAGATTGTATTTGAAGTAGCCAGACCTGGTAGCAAATGCTTCACTGATCCAAGCTTGTGAGTCTCAAGATCCTCCTGGGGAATAGCAGTGTACATGTTCTTCATAGAATTGTGATCAAACTTGAGCTTGGCATATACATCATAATCATCATCCTCTTCCTTGGGTGCACCAAGAAGATTTGCCCACTCAGAGATGGTAGACTGGTATCTTATACCCTCAGTCATCCACACTATTCTGCCATCTGGATAGAAGTGAGCAATGGAGTAAAACTGCATGACCATCTCATCATTCCACTTAGTCAGTTTCTTTCCAACGAATTCATCAACTCCAGCAATTCTGAAACTTTCATGGACGTGGGGGAAATAGTCCTCGTTCTCATCAATGTATTCCCAGTCCACCCACTTCATGTCACTGACTATGGGCTTCTTGTCAAGCAATACTGTCTCGTAAAAATCTTGTTGTTCTCGAGTGTGAAAGCGGTAATCACACGCTGTCCTCCTTCTGATAGCATAGGGATCTGACAATCTCCATTGACGCAGTCCTTTGTCCTTTCTCAACATCATGTTCTCAACTACTGGGTGTGTGTTGTCATGTTCTGGTATCTTGGGCTTCAATTTTCTGAGCACTAGAGGCTCTTCATCAAAAGTTTATTCAGGCACTGGGGCCTTGTTCTTCTCTGCAGCAGATATGTTCCTGGTTGATCTCTTGGGTGCTGGTGCCTTAGGCTTTGACTTGGGAGGTGCAGCAGTCTTGATAGCATCAGACATGAGCTTCTGTGCTTTTGCAGGGGGTGCAGTAGCTGGCTCATCCTCCTCCTCTTCTTCCTCATCAATCATCATAGTAGATCTGCCAACCACTCGGGCAATAGTTTTCCTTATCCTCTTCTTCTTGGCACCTGCAGCTGTCTCACTAGGCTCTTGCACAGTCTGCTGAGGCACTTTCCTCACAGCAGTTCTTTCCTTGACAGAAGTAGGCTTTGTGCTGTACTCCTTAGCTAGCACTACTCTCTTCTTCATTTGTACAGTTTCACTTGCAACAAAGTCCTCATCCTCACCGTCTGAGGTTTTTTTCTTCCGTGTTCTGGTTGCTGCTTTAGGAAGATCTAGAGAGCTTCTCTCTCCCTCATAGTAACTTTCATTATGGCTTGATCCTTCGCTTTGTTCTTCATGCTGCTCTGACCTGTTCTGACTATCACTGACATCAGACATCTTGTTGAGCTGACCCTGTGAATAGATAGGTATGGGTAGAGTAGATGAGTCATCACAAAAAGCAGATTGTTTTTCATAAAAGTGAGTTCAAACTTTAGTTCTAGGTTTTCACAGAATGCAGTTCGGAAGGACCGAGTTGGTAATCTCGGTGACACCGAAGCACACTACAGAGACATGGCACGCCATTTCGGTCTGACCGAGATGGGTTTCGGTGGCTCCGAGATGCTAGGGTTTCACTGAGACGTTACTTTCGGTCTTACCGATTCGCACAACTCGGTGGCACCGAGATGTACTTGTGCTATGGCCAGGGCCAAATCGGTGGGACCGAAAATTCCTATTCGGTCGGTCCGAGATGCATTCGGCGGAAACCTAACCCTAAATTTTTTTGCTCGAATCTCGTTCAAACGAACTAATCTGGTGGAAAGAGAATTGCATTCGTGGAAAGATTACAGGCAATCCAATCGTGCATTGAATCGGAAAAGGGAAGCATGAAAGGGATCGAAACTCACCCTAACTCGGTGGAGTTCCTCTACGGCGGCAACGGCGGTGGAGATTACCGTTGACAGCGACGGAGTCCTGCGGCGAGAGCGCACAGGCGACGACGGCGACGATCCGGAGACCAAAGGGGCGGCAGCAATGGGGCGCGGGCGCGTGACGTTTGAAGAAATTTTCAACCGCACGGTTCGCTGGGAATATATACCCATTCGCTGTCGGTGGCACCGAGTGGAACAAATCGGTAGCATCGAGACGTGCAACTGCTTGCAGTTACAGCAACTCGGTCCGACAGAGTTGGTCTAATCGGTAGCACCGAGATGAAAACCTAGATCAATCTAAATGCTTTCGGTTCGACCGAGTTTGAGTAGGTTGGTCTGACCGAAATCAATTAGAAGGTTTTGGAGGTTCAGCCCTTTCAGATTGGTGGCTCCGAGTGCTCCTCACCCGGAGGGTGCAAAAATGACTTGTTCAATTTTTGTGATGCAGCAAGAATAGAATTTGAGACAAGAAAGCATAGATAGCTAGAGAAGGTTCTTAGGCATTCTTGTACATCCACTTGGCCAGAAAAACCAAGACAATCAAAACAACAAATGGATGTCCTCGAATGATGAAAACATGCAAATCAACATGCTCACACAATAAGATAGCAAATGAAATATGTGTCAAACATGCACAACCAATTCTAGCATCTATCAAGCAATGGCGATGACTAGATCATCCATATATGAGTATATTGACTTAGGAGCCAAATGAGAACATTTGATCATAGGTCATACTCATCGTTTAAGCACAAGTGGGGTTACCACTTTTACATAAAGCATTGATGTGTTCACACCATTAGAGTTGCTTTAGCTCAATTGCTTAGAGCAAAGCTCCCCCTAGATGTGATATCCCCCCTAAGAGGGTTGAACTAACCTTGGGTTTTGTCGATGATGACTTCATGTAGATGTTGAAGATGTGGATGCTCAATGTTGATGTAGACCATCAAGAGTTGGGAGCAATCCTTTGGAGTTTTGTGCTTTCAATACCTACATGGGTTAGTCCCACACAAGGAACATACAAGGATATCCATAGACATAGAGTGAAATATACATATGATGATGTCCATGAATGCATTGATTACCTTGTCCCTTGCCTTACCAACAAGAGGGTTTGTGACTCCATGAACTAGTGCAAAATGTGGAAGTTGGTTGCACAAGTTCTTGCCATAAAGAATATGAGTGAAGTTTGTTGGCGGAGTCACCCTCAAGAACTCTCTAGTTCTTCTTCTTTTGGATCCACATCAACTTGATGGGAATCCTTGGAGTTGTAGTAGCACTTGATGAAGTAGAACTTGATGAAGTCTTGGGAACCCACTTGACCATGGCTTGAGGAGCTTCTTCAAATGAATCAATCTCTTCTTGAAGCTTGTCCTTGCCTTTTAGCTTGTGGTCTTCTGGTGGAAGGTCTTCTTGAGCTTGTGTTCCCTTGAAGGAAGTGGGATCATACTTCTCTTGTTGAGGAACAAACTTCGTCTTCGGGTATTGACCTTCTTCCCACTCAACTCCATCGGCACTGAACTTTCGTTCAAAACCAACACCTTGGTTCTTCCGGTGCCTTCCTTGCTTGCGTACAATTTCCTCAAATTGTTTACTCCCGGCAAGACTCTTGTAGACTCCTTTTTCTATAATTCCTTTCAATAGCATATTTTCTTGCTCAAGTGTAACTTGGCTAAGAGAATCATTAGTGGAATCAATAGAACTACTAGAAGCAACAACATTGGATTTAGCATTGTTATTGTTACTACTAGAGGTAGAACCATTTTTACCCTTGTTGCTAGTTTGCTTAGGTTTACCTTGTGGCATAAAGGTAGACAAGAGTAAACGTTTGGCAAGATATGAAGAACTCTTCTTTCGAAGATCGTCATTGATAGCTTTAAGAAACTCATGCTCTTGCTCTAAATTTAGCTTCTCGAAGCGTAGCTTCTCATGAGTTCTTAGAAGTTCTCTATGATCCTCTTGAGTTGTTTCATGAGCTAACTTAAGAGCATTTAGTTCTTTAGTTAGACGCTCAATCTCCTTCATAGCATTGTCACTCGTTTCCTCTTCACTATCATGATTACTAGCATTTTCATTAAAGCTCACATCACTAGCCCTATCAACAAGTAAATCATCATCACCAAGCAAATCATCTTCATCACTATTAAAATAAAGATACTCGGGGTGTGATACCTTAGGGCCTTTTGCCATGAAGCATCTTCCAATTCCTTCATTTGGTGAGTCAAATAGATCGTAGGAGTTGGATGACACACGTGCAAGTCCTGCAACACCTTCATCTTGACTATAGTCGGAGTTGGAGTGATAACTTCTCTCGGATTGGTTGTCGGAGTCGGAGCCGGAAACCCATTCACCAACATGAGCTTGATGTCTTCTTCTTGTGTAGCTCTTGGATGACTTGTCCTTCTTCTCCGAATCCTTACTTCTTCGAGAGTGTCTTCGTTCATAATAATCATCTCTACTCCTTCTCTCCTTACGAGGTGATTCATCTCTTCTATGTCTTCCTCTTGGTGATTCGTCTCTTTTCTTGTAGGGAGCCGTACACTCATTGGAGTAGTGTCCGGGCTTTCCACAATTGTAGCAATTACGGTCACGACTTGATGATCTTCTTTCATAGTGTCTTGAGCTAGAGCTTCTTTCTTTTCCTTTGTTCTTGTAGAACTTGTTGAACCTTTTCACCATTAGGCCTATCTCTTCATTGGATACTAGCTGGTCATTTGAAGTTGTTGGAGCATCAGTTGAGGCTTTGTAAGCACCACTTGACTTGTTGTGCAGCTCCTCTTTGTCCTTGAGCGACATTTCATGAGCGACAATCCTTCCAATGACTTCCGTGGGCTTGAGATCTTTGTAATTTGGCATCATTTGGATCAATGTGCAGACGGTATCATATTTTCCATAAGCTCTAAGTATCTTTTTGATGATGAATTTGTCGGTCATCTCTTCACTTCCTAAGCCGGCAATCTCATTTGTGATGAGAGCAAGCCTAGAGTACATCTCTGCGACTCCTTCACCATCCTTCATCTTGAACTTATCAAGTTGACTTTGGAGCACATCCAACTTAGATTTCTTGACGGATTCGGTACCCTCATGCATATCAACCAAAGTATCCCAAATTTCCATTGCATTCTCGAGGCGGCTGATTTTTTTGAATTTTTCGGGACATAGACCATTGAATAGAATGTCACAAGCTTGAGCATTGTATTGCAACATCTTTAGTTCTTCCGGGGTTGCTTCATGATCCGGTTCCTTGCCATCCTCAAAGAAGTCACCTTGCAAGCCAACACGAACAACAGGCCAAACGGCAGGGTTATGACCAAGAATATGCATTTTCATCTTATGTTTCCAACTAGCAAAGTTTGTACCATCAAAATATGGACCTCTACGGTGATAGTTACCCTCACTAGACGCCATACTCTCCTAGGTTTTGAAACCAAGGCTTAAGGAGACCAAAGCTCTGATACCACTTGTAGGATCGAAAGTATGTCTAGAGGGGGGGTGATTAGACTACTTGACCAAATAAAACCTAACCTTTTCCCAATTTTAATTGTGGGCAGTTTTTAGCAATAGTACATGTCAAGCATCACCCTACACATGCAATTCTAAGAGTATAGTAGAGGAATATAAGCAATTGCATATGTATGTAAAGGAGGGATTGGAGATTTCAAACGCAATGAAGACACGGTGGTTTTTGGCGTGGTTCCGATAGGTGGTGCTATCGTACGTCCACGTTGATGGAGACTTCAACCCACGAAGGGTAACGGCTGCGCGAGTCCACGGAGGGCTCCACCCACGAAGGGTCCACGAAGAAGCAACCTTGTCTATTCCACCATGGCTTACGTCCACGAAGGACTAGACTCACTCGGGGTAGATCTTCACGAAGTAGGCAATCTCCTTGCCCTTACAAACTTCTTGGTTCAACTCCACATCTGGTTGGAGGCTCCCAAGTGACACCTAACCAATCTAGGAGACACCACTCTCCAAAAGGTAATAGACGGGGTGTTGTAGATGAACTCCTTGCTCTTGTGCTTCAAATGATAGTCTTCCTAGCACTCAAACACTCCTCACAGATTTGGCTATGGTGGAAGAAGGATTTGAGTGGAAAGCAACTTGGGAAAGGCTAGAGATCAAGGTTCAAATGGTAGGAATGGAATATCTTGATCTCAACACATGAGTAGGTGGTTCTCTCTCAGAAAATGAATGGTGGAAGTGTAGGCACGTTCTGATGGCTCTCCTTACTGAGAAGGATGGGGTGGAGGGGTATATATAGCCTCCACACAAAATCCAACCGTTACACACTTTTGACCCAACTCGGTGGCACCGAAACGATAATCTCGGTAGCACCGAACTTTGTAAAAGATATGAACTTTAGGAATCTCGGTGGGACCAATACGAATAACTCGGATGGACCGAAGTGCAATGGCTTAGGGCAATCCTCATCTCGGTGGCACCGATTGCATCAACTCGGTAGGACCGAAGTGAAGCAATAAGGCAACAGAGAGTTGGTAAGCCATCTCGAAGAGACCGGTTTGCAAACTCGGTGAGACCGAAGTGAATGCAAACGATTACAGAGAGTTGGCAAGGCCATCTCGGTGGGACCGAGATCCATTTCGGTGGATCCGATTTGTTAGGGTTTGGCAGTGGCTAAGTCTTGCATGAACTCGCTGATGCCGGATTGGAAATTTCGGTGGGGCCGAGTTGGACTTTGGGTTTTGGACATATTTGGGATTGAGAGAGTGGTTGAGGGTTTAGGAATGCTGTCACTAAGCACTTGAGCAAAAAGACCATTAAGCAACACCTCATCCGCTTTTAATAGTATTGGCTTTTCTATGGACTCAATGTGATCTTGGATCACTAAACCAAAAATGTAGAGTCTTGATCTTTGCCAATTCTTGTCCTTAGCATTTTGAGGGGTCCACATCTCTAGTCCATGCCATGCCAATCATTGAACATCCTGAAATCTTAATCTTGAATGGATATTAGTTCAATGAGATATATGTTGTTATGAATTACCAAAACCACCAAGGGAGCAAATGTGCTTTCATTAACTTCATATCGTAGTGGTTGTTCGCTATAGTACTACTAGTATGACTACTCATACTCCTACAAACCTTGCGCTTGGCTCTTCACCTCTTCGGGAAGTCGAACAATGATGGTACTATAGTATATGCTTATGGCAATCTGACACCGAATCGCGTGGGGGGGGAGAGCGTGTTGTAAGCAAAAGCTTCTCCTCGTCCTACGAGCCACCGCGTGCATGGGCAAGGGAGAGGGCATAGTAATCAAGCTTCTCCTTGTTGTACGAGTTGACGCAACACATCAACGCACTACACTCGATTTTCTAAAAAAGTTGTATTTACCGATGCATTAATTACAATGCATGCATGCATGCCGTGAGTTTCCTTTTGATCCTTTTCATGTGTTGATTTAATGCACTTTGAAGTATGAACATGTGATGGTAAAACTTTCTAATGCCCCAGCCCTAAAGAGAGATGGTGGTGCACGAGGAGGGCGAGATCATGCCGACAGAACAGGACCCGATGATGGAGGTCTTTATGGACCTCAACATGCTCCACTGCCTCCGCTCCTTGAAGCCTCCGGTGTAGGAGGTTCGAATACATCTCGTCCATTCGGCTGATCAAGCAAGGCGTAGGTTTCTTGATTGAGTGTTCGATTGATTTATGCAATGCAAGGGAGGGCACCTGGCCTGAGCGGACTGCCACGGCAAGTGCCCCGAGAACCAGCGGCAGTGCTAGAAGTGCAAGCACGGAGGCGGCTTCGACGTGCGCAACACGGCGATGGACGTAATCCTCTCCTCGGCGAGGGTGGAGTGCCTGCGCGAAGGCTGTGGGCTCTATGTCACTTACCACAAGCTCGACGATCACCAGAGTGCGTGTCCGCTCGCGCCATGCAAGTGCCCCATGCCCGGCTTTGGCTACAAAGGCCCGCCGTCGGCACTCCCCCACCACTTCAGCACCGTGCACCCCATGCCCGTGCGCAGGATCCAGTACGGCAAGGTGCTCCAGCTGCAGGTGCCGGTGTCGGAGCCGCGTCACTTGCTGTTCGCGGAGGAGGATGGCCACGCGTTTTTCATGGTCGGTGGCACACTCGGCATGGGTGCGCCTATCATCATGTCGGTCATCTGCATCAGAGCGGGGGCATCCCCACCGCCGTACTATGTGGCCAAGGTGTGGGTAAACGGGCCGCCGGGGGCGCCCAACGGTAGGACCGATGCCGTCAAGGTGGAAATCGAGGTGACAAGTAGCAAGGAGCCCGGCGCCGTCGCCGTGGATGAGTTGACCCTCTTGACAGTGCCACCCAAGCTGATGGCCGGGGGTGGGTCGTCGAGGACGGTGTCCCTCCACATTCGGATTGACAAGCTCACCTCCTAAATGATTCCACAATGCCTTCTAGTTATCTTAGTAATATGCTAATGTAGGGTTTAGTTTGGTCTACTTTAGCTTAAGAGATGGTGGATTTTGGTGGCGATGCAGCAATTACTTCGACATCAGATCAGCAGTTGAAGTAATTTCCAATAGTCGAAGAGATATTTTATGTCTGTTGGATATAAGATCCTTTGGGTTAGAAGTAAACATAAATATATGCTGCTTATATGTTTGTTTGTTAAGCAAGTGTTGCATACTCCTGCAAGTTGACGTGACACATCAAAGTAGTACTACTAGTACTCACTATAGTCCATAGTGCCTCCTTTCCGGTTTACAATATGACTCAATTTGAAAATCTCTCTAACCAAGGTAGATGGTCACTAGTGGAATAAATTTGTTACGTACAGTAACTTTTTATGACCTGCATTAACATTTTGTCAGTTAAATCTCTGGTCAAATTTGGGCTCCAAATACGATGATGACCAATAAACCAGGACGGAGTAGTAAACAAAATTTGTTTTCCAACTATAATAAACAAACAAATTTATTTGATTCCCAAAACGAGCCGCACCCGACTGTGCACCAGGCAGGCCAAGCTCCTGTCGTGTTGGTGTCGTGTGCGGCACACACATTAAGCAAAACCTCGCGCCTCTAGCTAAGACACCACGCTTTGAACTTCTGAATCTCAAGGCCAAGGAGCAACGTGAACCTTTGATAGAGCCAATCGAATGGTTGAGAACACTACGATTCGTAGCTACAGATGTGTGTGTGAGAGAGGACGAATGCTTGTGTGCACCTCTTCCACTATAGAAAAAGACACATCCGTGACATTATGGCCCGAATGAAAACTTTTCTGTCATGCTTGTGACACTTCTATGACAATAATTGTGACAAAAACACGTATCATCATAGATGTGGTGGGCTCCAACTTCTATGACAAAAAATTATGACAGAAAATGGGCTTTTCGTCCTGGGCGGGCCGGAGACGCACCCGCATGACATTCTTTGGGCCGTCCATGATGTAAAAAATCATGGTAGAAGTGAGGCCGAGGAAATTTTCGGGGAATTCCCGGTTACAGTGGGTGGTCGGGGCCGAGCGATGCAGTGTGGTTTGCGCGTTTCTCTCGTATGCGTGTGTGTGTGTGTGTGTGCGAGGTGTTCGCTTACTGAACCCGAGCGATTGCACCAACTACCTACTGAAGCCGATCGATCCCTTCGCTACTAACTGAACCCGAGCGATTCCTTCGCTGCTAACTAAACCCAAGCGATTCCTTCGCTGCTAACTGAAGCCGGTCGAGCCCCCGTACCTGTGAGACGTAGCCGGTTGGGTTGCCTCTTGATGAACAGTGCTTGTTGCTGCCGCGCGCGCGATACGTAGAACGAGTCAAGACGCATCGATCGAGCCCCTTGCGCGAGACGTGGTGAGTTGACCTAGCCGGTTGGTTGGCTATGGATGAACAGTTCCCGTTGTTACCGCCCGCTCGTACGTCCCACCCTAGCCGGTGGGTCGGCTGTGGATGAACAGTACCCTTGCCGTGTGAAGGTGGTTGGCGCTGGATGAACAGGACCCCGAGGAGGCCGCCACACCCCAACCGGTTGGGGGTGGATGAACAGGACCCCCGTGGAGGCTGGATGAACAGTAGCCGGTGGAGGCTGGAGGAAGTCGACGGTGGATGAACAGTAGCTGGTGGAGGCTAGAGGAGGTCGACCGTGGATGAACAGTAGCCCCGTGGAGTCCCGTTTTGCGGTACGCCACACCCCTCCCGATGAACATGACCGCCCATTTCGACCATAGGCAGTTGGGTAGAAGTCCGTTTCCTCCATTTTGTGGTATGCCAGAGCCCTCATTATCAAAAAGACACTGTTTCGACCGTAGGCGCTCGAACAGAAGTCCGTTTCCTTGGTTTTGCGGTACGCCAGACCCCCAGCCGATGAACATGACCCCGTTTCGACTGTAGGCGGTCGAACAGAAGGCCGTTTCCTCCGTTTTGCTGTGTGCCAGACCCCGAGTCGATGAACAGGACCCCGTTTCGGCTGTTCTATCCAAGCCAGTTGGCTCCCGATGAACAAGACGCGTTCCGACACAGTCGCTTGGCTCCCGATGAACACGACGTTGTTTCTTCTGTTCCGACCCAGTTGGTTGGCTGCCGATGAACACGACACCGTTGCTGCTGTCCGTTGCTTCTCCATGTACACGAGCCCTGGCCATATGTATGCGCAAGTATGTGTTCGAGACCCCGCCCATATGTACGTACGTGGCCGTATTCTTTGCCGTGTGGCTGTACATAAGTGTACACGATTTAGACAGGACTGTCTGAACTGCCATGTCGGGGGCTCTACTACGACACGTGCCGCTACTTACTCGGCCACGGTTCAACCTTGCAGAGAGACCGATCGACCAGTATGTACGTACACGTTCGCGACCAGATAGACAACGCTACGTACGCTTCGACCTGGTGGGTCCCAGCTGTTAGTGGATAAGGAGGCACTTCCTTGTGTGTGAAGATATAGCTGGTGGGTCCCAGCTGTTAGGGGAGGAATCATTTTTTTGCACGTAATAAGGTGGCACTTCCTTGCGTGCGAAGATGTAGCTGGTGGGTCTAGCTGTCAGCCTCACCGCGCATAGTCCTCTTCGGATGGCTGTCGTTCATTGACCATGTTGACTACGCCGCGCCGAGAGCACCAAGGCGGTGGACGACGGCGAGGCCTCAGAAGGGAACAACGTGGAGCCGGGGAAGATGCGGCAGTGGATGCCCACACGGATGGCAGTACGAGGGTTGGCTCGTTCGGCTATGATGTGAGGCTGCCATCGTCGAAGAATAACAGGGGAAGTGAGTGATTAGAGGGAAGGCCTGGCCAGCGGTGGGAGTAGGGTGGGGCGCTTAGGCCTGCGCGGCAGCACAGCCGGCCACAGGAGGCAGGAGCAGGCGGTCCCACCAGTGCTGGTTTGGGCGGCTGGAGCAAGAAAATCAGAGATTGAAGAAGCATCACGGCTGTTGGATTAGCATCCAATGGTCACCGCTGCAAGAATCGTTTGTTGACTATAAGTTGACAAAGCCCTGCATACGCGTCAACTTAGTAGGCCCACAAGTCAGCGTAACATCTGTGGCGGACAGCATATAGCCCATTTGCTATTTTCCTAAATTTATAGACCATTTGCTAGTTATTACATAATTTATTGCAGCCCATATTATATTTTTAGAATACCTTACCATTTTCTCGCAAGGACACGATTAAAAATTTCAGCGATATTTCATTGAAATTGCCGAACTATTTCTAATCCCGAAATTTTGAGCCCGATAAAAACTAAATTTAAATTATATTTAAATTATGTTAAAAAAAGAAAATTGAAATATCAAAAAATAAAAGAAAATCCGCAATTTGAAACTAATTGCCCATTTTCTTTGTTTTTATACATATACAACCCATTTCTTATTACTTTTAAGATTTACAGCACTTTTTGTCTGGGCAGGCCGAATGTATCCCTCGTCGTCTTGAAAGATTTGCAGCCTAGCAGGACGGAGAAAAAGAAATTGGCCTGTGTAGGCTATTCTATGAAAAAAAGAGGTGGGCTAGCTATTTTCACCGAGAAAAAAATAGCTGGGCTCGTCATGTTGTAAACATAAAATAAAAGCCTGGGCTAGATGGGCCACAGACACCGCACAACCCAATTGATAACCTACTCCCTCTCAACAACAACAACAACAACAACAACAACAACAACAACAACAAAACTGATTGAGCAACTAGGACCCACGTGTCAGCAGCATTTTTTTCATGTAATAAGGAGGAGCTTCCTTGCGTAAGAAGATGTAGCTGGTGGGTCCCAATTGTTAGGGAGTGGAATCATTTTTCTTCCGGGTAATAAGGAGGCACTTCCTTGCGTGCGACCATGGACCTCGTGGGTCCTAGCTGTCAGCCTGTCCATGTACAGTCCTCTTCCGTTGACTGTCATTCGTTGACCAAGTTTACGACGCCGTGCCGAGAGCACCAAGACGGTGGACGACGGCGAGGCCTAGGGAGGGAAATGACCCGGAGCCGGGGAAGACTCGGTAGTGGATGCCCACGTGGAGGGGAATACGAGGGTTTACTGGCTCGGTTGTGGTGTGAGGCTGCCGTCGCCGGAGAATAACATGAGGTGTGGGTCAGTAGAGGCATGGCCTGGCTAGCGATGGGAGTAGGGTGGGGCGGTGAGGCCTACGCGGCAGCACAACCGACGATGGAAGGCGGGAGCAGGCGGTCACACCGTCGCTGGTTTGGGCGGCTGGAGCAGGAAGATCAGAGATTGAAGAAGCACGCCGGCTGTTGGATTGACATCTAACGGTCTCACGCTGCTAGAGTCGATTTTGTTTACTAAGTTGACATAGCCCTGCGTATGCGTCAACTTAGTAGGCCCACAAGTCAGCCTCCAAATCAGTTGGGACCCAACTAGCAGGGGGAGGAATTATTTTTCTTGCACCTAATAAGGAGGCACTTCCTTGAAAAAGATGCAGCTGGTAGGTCCCAGCTGTCAGAGGGACGAAACTTTTTTTTCGCGTAATAAGGAGGCACTTCCTTGCGTGCGACGATGTCGTTGGTGGGTCCAACCTGTCAGGGGGAAGAATCATTTTTTTTGCTTAATAAGGAGGCACTTGCTTCCGTGCAGCCATGGATCATGTGGGGCCCTACTGTCAACCTCTCCACATACATCCCTCTTCCGATGACTGTCGTTTATTGACCACGTTGACCACACCGCGCCGAGAGCAGCAACGCGGTGGACGACGGCGAGGCCTAGGAAGGGAATGACCCAGAGCCGGCAAAGACACAGCAGTGGATGCCCACGCGGAGGAGAGTACAAGGGTTGACTGGTTAGGCTGCGGGGTGAGGCTGCCGTTGCCGAAAAATAATAGGAGGTGCGGGTGGGTAGAGGGATGGCCTGGCCAGCGGTGGGAGTATGGTGGGAGTAGGCACTAAAGCCGGTGCTGGTTTGGGCGGCTGGAGCACGATGATCAGAGATTGAAGAAGCACGACGGCCGTTTAATGGACATCCAATAGTCACTACTACTAGAATCGTTTGTTGACTATAAGTTGACAAAGCCTTACGTAGGCGTCAACTTAGTCGGCCAACAAGTTAGCCTGGAAATCGGTGGCGTGTACAGCCCATTTGCTATTATTTTTACAATTTAAAGCCCATTTGCTAATTCATATGGAATTTATTACAGCCCATTTGCCATTTTTGGAATGGCTGCCCTTTCTGGTCAGGACCAGGGTTAAAAAATTGCTAAAAAATATGCGAAATTTTCGAAATTTCGCATACTTTTGCTGGGGTCCGAACTATTTTTAATCCCAAAATTAGGAGCGAGATTAAAACTAATTTTAAAAAATGTTAAAATCCAATGAAATATAAAATCTCAAAGAAGAAAAAAAATGAAACTAATTGCCCATTTGCATTTTTTTTTACATTTGCAGCCCATTTCATATTACTTTTATGATTTACTGCCCATTTTCTGGCCAGGCCCAATGCATCCCTCCTCGTCTTGAAAGATTTACAGCCCAACAAGTCAGAGAAAAAAAATAGGCCAAGGTTGGGTATTCTTCAAAAAAAATGGTGGGCTACCCATTTTCCCAAAGAAAAAACAGCTGGCCTGGTCATGTTGTTAGACGGGCCACAGACACCGCACAACCCAGTTTATACGCTGCTCCATCTGAACAACCAAAATAACTACTCGAGCTGCTGGATCCCTGGTGTCAGCCACTCCTTGTGAAATTCTGTCGTTAATTGACTATACGTTGACAATGATGTCGGTCCCAAATATCAGCAAGGTGGATATGAGTAAAAAAATTGAGGGGTGGATCTGATTAGTAAGGAGGCACTTGCTTGCGTTTGGCAGTGGACCTGGTGGGTCCCTACTGTCATACTCTCAAGTATAGTCCTCCCCCGATTCACCATGTTGACCATGTTGACAAGGCCGGGTGGCGGCGCCACGGCGAGCGCACCAAGGCGGAGGACGACGGCGAGGCCTTGGACAGGAATGAACAGGAGCCGGGGAAGATGCGGAAGTGTGGTCATAGGCGGCGGGGAGTATGAGGGTTGACTGGTTCTAGTGCGGGGTGGGCTGCCGTCCCCGGAGAAGAATAGGATGTGTGGGGGAGTAGAGGGATGGCCTGTCCAGCATTTCATGGTACGACAAGGCGGCGATCCGGGCACGGCACCGCAACCAGCCGTGGAAGGCGGGAACAGGCCGTCCCGCCGGCGCTGGTTTGGTTTTGGCGCCTGGATCGGTCAGACCCAAAAACTCGGCATGCTCGATAATAAGAATTAATTTTATATGGCTACAACTTATTGTAAAATGAAGTCGAGCACTTTTTTTTCTTTAGGTGTGAAGCCGAGCACAATCAGAAGCCCTGGGATAAAGTGGGGTCGCCACATGTGTTGGGCTAGGCATTCTTATCAAAAAATAATGTTGGGCTGGAACTTTTTATCATAAAAAAAACTCGGCTTGTCAAAAAACTTGTGGTACCTGGGATTCGAACGGGAGACCTGGGAAGCACAATCCATAAAACATACAAATGCAGCGGAAAAAAATTGTGATATTTATTACAACTTGCTACTAATAATTGTTAGATGTTGACCATGTTGACTATGATTTGCATCGGCTTCAACCTGGTTGGTACCAAACAACAGTCAGCTGGTTGCACGAAGAAAAGGGGGTGAGAAAAAAGGCTAGTCGCTATCTTTGCCTAAGAATAATATCGAATGAATGTAAAGATACTCTCATAGGAAAATAATATCCTCCAGTTAAAATCATACTTTTCAAATCAAAAATTTAAACAACCTATGCATGAACATTTAGCTTTATTTATTTATTTAGGGGAGCATGAGCATGTAGCTAGGCCGGATTCATGTAAGAGCCTCCCTACCAGTTAATTACGGACTCTTCTATTGGGCCTAAATCACTGGGCTGCATGTCCTCGACAAGTGGAAGATTTGTTCCCTAAAAAAATAGTATGTGCTACGTACGGGGCACCAACCTCTCAAAAGAAAACATACGGGGCACTAAAGGATCGGAGCGTGCAACGACTTCCAAAACATTGTTTTTATCATTCTAACACCACTATTTATTCAACCAACATACAAAATATATTACTCATTGTACATTGAAAACACCAGCAGCATCCATGGCTCTATATTATTTTAGTAAAAGGGGTTTGCCGCCAATTTTTTGTTAATAGAAACCACTAGAGGTTCACAGCAAACTAGAGCCCTACAAAGGAGCCTTGGGATTGAAGATACCACCAGGGGTGGGGGTGCAACAGAAGCAGTAAGCAGGCCAGAAGAGTAAAGACGCAGCTCTCTCTTCCAACCAAACATCAACCAACATTATAGAAGGGCTACCAAAAAAACCAAGTGTATGCATCAAACTTAATAAAGATCCTACTACACCAAGTGTACGCATCTAACTAACTGGCTCAGTTAGACGATACTATTTATTAAGCTGTGGAGATTGGATGAAGGCTTGAACCAGATGGGTGCCTGACGGGGGAAATTCCAGCCAGCAAGTCGATGTCTGATACATGCGACCCTCTCTCCTACTTTGGGTTGCAGAGCGTGGCGGCACATATCGGGGTATGGTGCATGGAGAGACGCATGGTACGATGTGTACACATAGTTTTGCCTGATGAATGGAACCGCGCTGCCATTAGGATCCTTGATGTTGGTGATCTCCTGGTTAATCGGATAATTCAGTCCGAGAAACAGAGAGCGTGTGCCGAGGCTAGTAACCGGCCTCCAGTCAAAAATTCCTGAAGGCCCAAAGAAGCTAGGATCCTGTTCAAAGACCATGCAGTGACTGTGATTGTATTCCGCGAAACAACACGTCCGGTACGTGCAAACGATGATCAATCATTCACCGTCGTCTGATCGAGCCAGGAACCACCTGCAACTGCCATGCCGCTTTTCGTTGAAAGGTTCTGGGATTAGGAAGGGAAGGGACACCACGCGGCCTACAACATCATATCAAGTTGGAGTCAAATAAAAATGCGCTGGTACTGTAAATCTAAGAACAACATGTTCAGAGCATGAATATTTTTTCAGTAAATGTTGACAATAATATAAGCATGGGAAGGATGATTTGATTTCACCAAAATTCTACTACATCTGATCACCAATGTGGGATGTTTTGGTAGTTCAAATTAAACTGTCAAAACATCCACGTTACTGAATAGAGGGTGTATTTGATAGCGTGGTGTTAATTTCGAACAACAATGTCATGATTCTAACTCTTCTCAAACTATACTCTGACAATAGGAAGCAAGCCATCATGATATCATAGGAAATTAGGAGTAACATACTGCTGTAAGAACCATTTGTAGTGATGACTGGAGTAGGCCAGCAATATGTCCGGCCATAGAAGGAGTCCACAGCGTAAATGAAGCCCTTGTGTTCGATGGCATCAGAGAGCCATGGCGGATGTATGATCCTGCGATGGACGTGGAGATTTATCCACTTACTGCAGTGACCTGTCAGATAGGCGAGACCGTGGTTGAAGAACGCAATTAGCATGAAGTCTTTATAATTCGTAGATCTTGTGGGCACTTGGCAGATTACAACCTTGAGAAAATCAAACTTGGTATCATGTTGGCTACTGTAAGATTCCGAGTATTCTGGGCCGCGGTGCCAAAGCAGTGCAGTGTTAATCGAAGGAAGGGGTATCAATCGCCGGGTGTAGACCTCCACGAGCATCCACCGGCCGCGTCCATCGACGAGAACCATCCAAAACGTGTTCATGCCGACCCAGTACAAACCGTTAATGTAGTTGAGGGTCACGGGGATCGGATCGCAGTCGATGGGGTTGATGCTCGCCACCCTAGGACCCTTAAGCTGCATGACACGCCGTTTCTGTAGATCAGGCGGCATCAGCAAGCATGGAGCTGGCTTAAAAAGCTCCGGCATGAGGGCTTTGAGTAGACGGTACAGCCCCGACGAGCACGCGGCGAGTGGCATGGTACTGAGATTGTCCACACGAGAAACAATGAGTTTCATTACCTCTGTGGGGAGCGAATTCTAGCCACTCTTTTGGTGGACGCTGCTCGGTTCTGCCATTGTTAGTGCTTGGGTTTTGGAAGAGGGGGGAGGCGCCTAGCGGGGATGGAAGATTGGACGATTTTGTGCTGGCAAGGATGGAGAAGCAATATGTGCTGCGGGAAGTGGACAGGTGATGATGACAATGTAACAGCAGCACGCCGCTTGACTTATGAGACACATCCCAGTAGCGTAGGGTCATATCGATGCGAGACAACTTGACTGATTACAATACTACTAAAATATACTCCTATAAACTACAGTACCTACTATAGTGGAGTAGGACTCTGCTCTACCGGAGTAGTATAGTAAATAGTACAAATTCAATGCTCGAGCGTGGGACTACTACGAACCACCATTGATGCTAATGCCAATCTCCATCAAACGTTCGCTGGGAGACATGGCAGTTGCAAACACCCGCGTCGCAGTTACATGTGTAAGGGTGGCAGTTTTGTCAAATACCATGGGCTTAAAAAAAGGCCACCGTCGGATGGAAATCTGGCGATTATGTGGGTGTTCGCCAGGATTGGGCTCGTGGCGAACATTCGCCAGGTATCATTACTAACTAGTAAGTAGTACTGGTAGATGCTCATAATTAATTAAACAAACGTACGAGCAACACACACACACTAACTACTTCTCGCATGCTGGCCAGACCCAAACGCCATCGTTCTCTTTCTCGTCCTTGTTGGCGGCAGCCCACCGTGCTTGTTGGACCTCTGCCCAGCTCTCCTCAGCATTGCGGTAGCTACCGCCGTGATCCTGGCAGGTAGAGGCATCGGGCCATGCTGGCCAGAGGCCGTTGTTCTCCTTCCCGGCCTTCTCGGCGGCAGGAGAGTCTCCGCCCGGCTCTCTTTTCTTGACTGCTTTCTGCCTTTTCCGCTCCTTCTGTGCGGCTTTGGCCTCCTATTGCTCCACCACCCATTCGGTCATGGCAGCTTCAAAGTCCGCCCACATAGGTGTGCGGTCGCGGGCGGCGATAAACTCGACGCGGCGGGATGCCATCGCTTCCTTACCAGTTCGAGTGCGGTGGTGGGCGGCGATGAACTCGGTGCGTCGGGATGCCATCGCTTCCTTACCAGTTAGTGTGCGGCGCGGTGGCATGAATGGCGACGCTTGGAGAGAGCTCTGGGACGGGGTGGCCGGACAACCGTATAGTGCGGTGGCTGTATTAAACCTTCCTTGTTGTCGTACTGTTTATGTTGCTACTCTGTGATTTGGCTGATTGGGCGGGCGATCTGCCTCTTCTCTAAAAAACTCTACCGCTTCCTGTATCCTCTTTGATCATCGGAACCAGTTTCTCGACTCACAGTCATCATAATTTGCATTTGAATGCACTTTCCAGTAATATTATTTTTGCCAGGGCATATAACATACACTATTTTTTAACCCGAATCCAATGTCGAATTCTTTTTTTTAATTGTTTGGATTGCTTACCACATCTGTCACGTGGTTCCGACGTCGACCTTTATACTGGAGTACTATTTCCCTACTAGATAAATTTACGGTAAAAAAATATAGGTCAAAAAGTCAAAATACGAGAGGTGCTAGTAAACCGGGACAGAAGTAGGAGTAGTAGGGGCTACTAGAGTAGAGGGCGGCGCTGTAGGAGAGTCTCCCCCTGCTCGTGGCACGGCAGTAAAGCCGTCATATCACAAAACCCCACCACTCCCAGTAATAAGTGGCCTGATAAAATGAACGGACAAGCAAGCATCATATCACTCCTGTCTTTATTGCATTTCATCTCTCTGCAGTCTGGTTCATCTCTCCACATTTACGGTCGATTCTAAAGCGGCACGCTCGATCCCTATCTACTATAGTACTCAAGCTGGAATTCCAATTGCACGGCACAACTTCGTAGGAAAAAATACGACCGAGGGTGTACGAAGCGATTTGGGAGTAGTAGTACATGCAAAAAAATATAGTGCGTATAGATTTTTTGAAAAGTCAAACTTTACAAAATTTGACCAAGTTTATATAGAAAACTACTTGTATATATAATAGTGAATATATAAAATATGAAACTATGTGTTGTGATGAATCTAATGAAATATGTTTTGCACTCTAGATGCAAATATTTTTCTCCAAAAACTGGGTCAAATTTAGTGAAGTTTGACTTTTGAAAAAGTCTATATGCACTACATTATGGAACGGAGGGTACTAGGAGTCACGCGTAGGAGTACGTGCTAGTACGTACGGTGTGCCGCCAAAGGCCACTACTCCCTCCCAGGTGCATAGGGCATAGATCGAATGGCAGATCTGCAGGATTCGCTTGAACAGTAGCAGCTGCATCCGTACTGTTCTGGAATAATCACAAGGGCACTTGTTCGAAAAATTTGCATGCCTCCCGACCAGTGAGATATAACTACTACGATAGAGAAAAATCTACAGAGAGAAGGAAGTAAACAATCAAATGAAAATGCCACCATTTATATCTCATCAGAAAACAATCAATGGAGTTTTCACTTCTCATTCTTGCATTTCTTTTGCATTGAATCATTTCACAAGGTTGTCTACTATTTTACTACTTTTACCAAAACCGCATCGTAATATTCAAACATGCATTCGCACGTGTCTATACATATATACTAGTTTTCCTAGTGCATAATCCTAGATATATAGAGAGACGTGTACTAGAGAGAGACGTGTACTGCGATATATAGTGTTGAACATTGTGCTATGTACGTACTCTACTTACAAAAAGTAACAAGTGTACGGATACAAAAGGTTTTCAAACTTGTTCCTTTTATACATAATTAATTAAGGATGCTAATAAGTCCCGAGCATTCAGGATTTATCATTTCCATCCCAATACCATAGAAAACTACGAGTACTCATACCTACTAATGTGATCACCTTACGACAATAAATTATTCCTAATAAAAGCCACGTCGCTCGCAGGAGCGCTTGCGGCGCGCCACGAGTGCCCTGGTGCACGGCCGTTTCCCAGCGCGGCGAGACAACGCCTCTTCCTCGGCCTCACAAGTCGCGAGGTGCTGATTAGTGGCTTGCCGCCGGGCGAGCGCGATCTCACAGGTCTGGTGATCCGGCGCCAACAGGTACTCCTCCTCGCTGGAAGCGTGCACCCGATCGACGTACCGCCAAGCATAGATGAGGCGCATCGACCCGACTGCACTCATGGCTTTGGCATGGGCGTCCTCCGCCACCCACACGGCCCTTGCACGAGCCTTCTGCCAAAGAGCGAATTGCCTGACTCTCTCGGAGGCGACATAGGCATGCCAGGCAGCATCCCTCGTGGCGCGCTTCTCTTCCTCGGCATTCTTCTTCGCCTCTCTTTTGGCGTGCTCCGCCGGAGGCAAAGCCTCCCACAAGGTGACCTCCATTTCTTTCCATAGCTCCTCCAAACTGGGCGGCTCGGGGGCCGACGCGACGTCCTCCTCATAGCGGGGCGCCGACGCGTCCTCCGATGCGAGTGCTGACGAGTCTGGGAACACTGACGCGTCCACCTCAACGCGTCGCGGCGACGAGGAGGGCGAAACGCTGACACGTCATCCTCGACTCGTGGCAGCGAGGAGCGAAACGCCGACGCGACCTCCTCGAATCGTGGCGGCGAGGAACGGAATGCCGACGCATGATCCTCCGCGCGGGGCAGCGAGGGGTTCCTAGGGCTAGGGAGGGGCGATGCCATGGTGGTCGACGGGTCCGTAATTGAGAGGGAGGGCGAGGAGATGAATGTGAGCGTTCTTCAGAATGCCGTGGGAGGCGCATTATTCACAGCGAGCAATGGTACACCTATGTAAGATAGGTTGCGTGATTAACGTAACAGCTAGGTGGGCATTTTTTTGTTGGAGAAAATTAAGGGGGAGGTGGGGGGCACCGAGCTGAATTCAGGGGGCGAGGTGGAGATATTGCTGGTCACAACGGTTTAGGGTTTAGGTGATCTATGATTTATTAGGCAGGAGGAGATTGGACGAGCACGGGGAGGGAGAGTCAACAATCGGCTATACTAGTATGTTCCTACCTACAGACCAGTCGGTGGCCGTAGGATTGAAATCACGCTACCCGTTCGATCTAGTAGGAAGGCCTGCCGCTGAGTTGTTTATTTCCTCCCCTAATTACGTGCTTCTAGTTATGTTTCTTTCCTCCGCTAATTACGTGCTTCCGGTTACATGCTTCGATCCTCCGTAGCATGCCCTCACCGCTGACCTCTCTGTCCCACGTCTTTCTTTTAGTACTCTCTGTCCCACGTCAATCGCATGCTTCTTGGGATGATATATGACATTGAGTATCCTCCACGCACTAATATTTGCTTCCATATCGTAATAGGATACATTTTGTTGGAAGCATTGCTATCTTTTTTCCATCGACTCAATCAAATAGTGATTTGTTTTCATCAAATAGAAAAAATATTTCCATTTGTTTCAAAAGAACCAATCTCTTGCTTCCATCGACTATAAAATTGCTTCCAGCCAAATAGTAATTTTTGGTGCAAACGAAACGATCTTTTCTTATAATGAAAAATGTTTCTTCACAAAGAAATCATTCCGAAGCACAACATGAATGATGCATCATTGAAACAGATTAATCCATTGTGAACAAATATTTACAAACCTATTTTGCTACAGTTAAAAGACTATTACAACATTATTTTCATTTCGTAGTAGTCGACATAGTGGCGGGCGCTGGACAATCTGATCATGACAATATCTACGTGTGCCACGAGCTCTCTACATCATTCATGGTGCAATCAAAACCTTAGAGCAGTGCCTTGTTGATCTCGCCCTCAATACATCACATCATCTCATTCGGAATCCATACAACTGAAGCAAAAAGTGAGAAAGAAGGAAGCACACAATTTAGTGGCTGATGCAAAAATTCACTAAACTAAAGTAAAATCAATGTATAATAAAATGTACAAACAGAAGCAACACTGCCAATGGTTGAAGCAGACAGTACTAGCGGTTGAAGCATACAATAGTATCTCATAATGGTTGAAGCAAAATGTTTGTATAATAAAAGTAGCACACACTACAATGGATGAAGTAAAAAATTCCTTACCGTGGAATCATATGCAACAATCAAGAGGAAGCATAGTTGATAGGAAGCAATAGCTTCATTTTCTGACAACAGATATAGAAGATGCACTGAGGTGTAAAAATCTGATTCCTAGCTCAATCAGATGCATAAAGTTGTGCTTCATGAAAAAAATTAAAATTCAATTGTATCGAAGCAAGGCATCGGCAGTAAGAAACTTATTTCTTAAACAAAGTACGATATTTTGAAGGAAACATGGAAATATGGCATCTACAGATTACTATTCTTGGTTGGAAGACAAAACATTGATAATAGAAAACCTACTAATATTGCAGCCACCAAGAGGATACATATTTTGTGTCGCATATATACAGCCTTAACCGATTTTTGTTTGTCCAGTGGAAGCAATTTTCTAGCCCAAGAGAAGCAAAACTATTAAAATGTCGATGCATCATGGTAAGAAACACAAAACAGTGCACTAAAATCATTAGTGGTACTGAAAACCTTCTGTCACCAACTAGGGAGGTATATTTGAGTGATGTACATACAAATTTCACAAAAATTGGACTACAGATTTAGTGATCCAATAGATAATGTGTGACACAAATTCACGCCAACAAACAGGGAACAAACCAAAATATTGACATGGAGGAGATATCACACGAATCTAACAACAAAACTATGTTTGGAATCAACTAGCAATGCAGGAATTAAAAAGGAGACGATCCAAAACCTAGATCAGACGAGGATGGAGTGGGAAAACCTGCAGTACTCCATTCGTGATGTCCTCATTCCCGAATCAAGACCGGAAGCATGCGAGGTGGATCGGAGGCCAAAACTGCAGGTGGAGTAGGGCCCGATCCTGGTGGAGTTGAGCACGACGATGAGGGAGGTTACGAGGTCGTCAGTGAGTAGGTGTTGGCCAGTCCCCGCGCGGCACACCGGCGAGGTGGGGCGGAGGTCGTTGATGGGCGGGTCACGAACTCATGCTAGGGAGGGAGTTGTTGCGGCGAGGAGCATGTCAAGCTCGGCGCCGAGCACGGACGGGCAGGGGAGATGGGGGAGAGTTTGTTCGGGCGATTAATTTAGGGAGAGATTATGGGAAGGTGGGCTAAAAAAATCGGGTGGTTAGTATTGGGCTTATGGCAGCCGGGAGATCAAAATATAAATCCACGGCGTACGGCAGGTCTGACGATTGCTTCACATCAGACTACTGTAGCGAAGTGTTTCCCATACTAGTATGCTATAGCATTAATATATGGCCCACATGTTTCTCTCAGAAAGTGTGTTGGAGCTCGTGCTACAGCCGGCTGTAAGTTTGTAGCCCGCTTCTCTTCTCTCTCACCCAACTCAGCAAAAATATATTATTTAAAGTATTACAGCCCGCCTACATCACCTTATTGTACTTGCTCTCATGCATGCAGATTGTTTTCACACAAGGAGGACAGGTGGGACTGCGGGGGGAGAAGGAGAGTCATGCAGCAGACTGTTTTCACACATGGAGAGGAAAAGATTTGGAGGCTAACGGGTTTCCTGGTAGGCCGAATGAGAAAAATGAATCAAGAGGGAGGTGGGCGCATGAGGAGGTTGAGTTAAACGAGGTGCAGTTTAATTACTACTATACATCGTAGCTAATACTTTTAGATTTTCTGAATTCTCATAGAGTAAGTACAATAGTGAGCTTATAGCCCACTTACATGACACTTTTGCCTATGTGGAGTAGAGAGAAATGAAAAAAGGTGGGACTGGGCTCTCATGCAAGAGCCTAGCTATATGCGTACTCCTTGGCAAATGCAAGAAATACGAAGAACAAGATAGAGAGAAGGTAAAAAAACAGTACTACTATTATAGCCAACCTTATAGCTAACCTTGTTGTATGAGTGACTATAAGTGATGACTATATATGACATGGCAACATCATATAGCCTAATGCACCCGGACGGAGGAAGTAGTACTCTGGTCTGGTGTGTAAGGCTCACTAGGAATCGCATTGTGACCAAGGTGGATGACTACTGGCTAGTAGCGATTACTCGTCTCGTTCCTTTCCTCCAATCAAGATCATGTTTAGTTAATTAAATAGAGTTGCTTTCCCATGATATGCATGCGTGCAATTGTATTTTCATGGTGCGGTCAATGCAGCCCCCTCATGAAGACCAATGGAATTCCCTCCCGCTGGCATGCTAGTTGTTTCCACCAATGGAAAAAAGGAGAAAGGACCGGTAGAGAGTAATTAGCATGAGTAATTCGCATTAGGAGACGAGCCTTAGAGAGAGGGTAAATCGGAAAAAAAATGCTCATTTATTGCCATCCGAAGTCTCAAGGGCGCGACCCCGCGAGCGAGGTGACAGTCGTGGGAGGCGCGACGCTTGACGAAATTAAGTCAAAGTTGCATGCACATGCCGGCATGGCGTGCAAAGACGCAGATCCTATACTGTCAGCCCTACGAAGTGGGTATAATAGACATGACATCTAGTGGGTCCCCCATAGTACTTGAGAACTCTTTGGGGGCATGCAGCCATTTATCCACCAGGCAAGCCACTGCCCCACACTGTTCGCATGCCCTACTCAGCATTTTTACAATCAGAAAACCGCTAGCAGTTCGCTCCTACTCGTCCCCATCCTTTAACGTTACAGCAGTTCGCTCCCACTCGTCCCGTCCTTTCGCATTACAGCAGTTCCAATTCTCCTAGCCCTCCTCCCAACTCCATGGCCTCCCAAATCTCCATGATCGGTGCTGAGTACAAGGTTAAAACCATCATCGGCGATGAGTTCGATGTCATCTACACCCGTTCTTCTGCGATGGTGCAAGGATGCCTTGGTCACTTCAAACACATGTTCCAAAATTCAAATGATGAGTGGGTCGCTGGGCTAGATGTTGAGTACACCAGAGTCTTGGAGAAAGAGAGGTTTCTAAAGGAGGAAGAGAAGAAGAAGCCCGCCGTGATCCAGGTTTGCGTACATAACTTGTGCTTGGTGTGCCACATATGCCATGTGTCAGGGCCGGATTTCCGGAACACAATATCCCAGAAATTAACCCCTCGTGTCTTCACCAGCCCCAAGATCATTGTTACTGGTGGACACGTCCTTGTTACAGATTACCAAGCAATTACAAGAATTGGATACAAGACCATAAAGGTCTAATGATACAACAATGATTTCTAACAGCGGATGGCGGAAGCGGGTAGCGGATCTCCATCTCTGGTGGGGCTCCAATCCCACAGGAACGGCTGACCTAGATAACTCCTATCCCGCGTGGCTACTATCTCCAATTCCTAGGTTGTGCGGTGTGCCTTCGTAGTGCTCTTCTCCTAATCGTGATCTGGCCAAGACAATAGCCAGGGACAAGCCAGTGAGTACGTTTGAATGTACTCGCAAACATTATGAACAACAGATATAATAAAAGCAGGTAGAATGCATACGATTAACTTTAAACATATTCCACAATATGATACGAGTTTAATGCAATCATGTGGAGTAGTATAATTAGGCTGGTAATAAAGTTTAGGCACCCGATATTAGCAAAGGTTAATTATTTATGGTGTCGCTAAAATTATAAAGCCGGGTTCTAGGCGGTAGAACCGTCCGGTGAATTCCAAAAGAAATAAAATGGAACATCGAGCGTTAGACCACCTGAGGATTCCTAGAAAATAAAATGGAATATCAGGCGTTAGACCGCCCGAGAATTCCAAGAGAATAAAATGGAACATCGGGCGTTAGAACGCCCGAGGATTCCAAGAAAATAGAATGGAACATCGGGCGTTAGACCGCCCGAGGATTCCAAGAAAAATGCCAAACGGGTGTCTGAATGCGACGCCTCAAGAGGTCTTGAAAAGAAATGCCAAACGGGTGTCTGAATGCGACGCCTCGAGAGGTCTTGGAAAGAAATGCCAAACGGGTGTCTGAATGCGACGCCTCGAGAGGTCATGAAAAGAAATTAATATCATGAGTATCCAGGTGGCATAACCATCCCAAGAGATACTCAAAAAAAGAAATGAGTATCCAGGTGGCATAACCATACCAAGAGATACTCAAAAAAAGAAATGAGTATCCAGGTGGCACAACCATCCCAAGAGATACTAAAAAAATGAGTATCCAGGTGGCACAACCATCCCAAGAGATACTCAAAAAAATAAAACGAGTATCCAGGTGGCACAACCATCCCAAGAGATACTAAAAAAAACGAGTATCCAGGTGGCACAACCATCCCAAGAGATACTCAAGGTTACACAGAAGAGAAAAGGGTTAGTCCATAGCAATATCCATGTTAACAATAATATTCATGATAGCATCAGTAGTGATAATAATCATCCTTCAAAAGTGAATCACGATCAATTTAATTATTTCCTCCGAAGACCGACACTTGGCCAACCCAAACTATAGTACTTAATCGCGGACATGGCTATTCGAATAGGTTTTAAAACTCTGCAGAGGGTGTACTATTTACCCACAAGTAAAGGATTCCTTTAGTCAACCTTGAAATGTTGACTAATCCCAATTACGGCCTTTGGGTTGAAAACACACCTGACCAGCACATACCAGCTTTAACTCACGAAAGCCAGGAATCACCCAAGGCAATGATAAAGTAAAACTCTAAGTGGGAAGGCTTCTCACCTCCAATAGCATGGGATCACAATATTTATAACGCGCACAAACGGGGGTGCTACCCACTCGGTCCCAACCGGATACACCCATGCCCCCGGACCAAGTGACATGCCTACCATGGGCCAATGGTATCTTTCACTATGGCCTCTCTGTATGGTGTGTGCAGGAAAGGGGTTAACAACTTACTGAACCATACACTACCTGTGGTAGGGACATGTGGTAGCACGGATCAAGTATGGGGATTACCGAAACAAGACTCGATCTATGGTCGACTCTGGAGGTTTATGTTTTCCTGTAGGGAATTAGCACAATGTATTTCTCTCGGTAATACCCAACAGGGTCACCATCTGGCATGTCCCAACATGCCATCACTGATCACTCTCGTCACAACGAGATTTCTGTCTCACGGTCACTTTTCTCTTGTGACTGATTATTTCCTGCAGGTTAGTTCCGGACCAACATAGACATCTGTGGCAGGTGAGAACAATCACCCTCACTCATATTTCAGGTTTAAGTGAGGATAACAAAATATCAATGGATCATGCATGCAAAAATAGCAAAATGCAAGTTTCATTCTAAAATTCTCATAATCATGATTCTAATATCCTAGCTAGCAAACTACCAAACATTCACCATATCAAGTGTTCAAGATGCTTGCCTTGAGCTTGCAGAAAGATTGGGTGCACTCCAAAACTTTTGAAAATTTTCTTCCCTCCATTTTTCCTATTTTCAAAATATTGCAATTACCACATAATTTGAAAACAGTACAAAAAAGTTGTTTGGATTTTTTTTAAATAAATACTAAAATAAACTAGATAAAATTTAAAGAATGACACAAAAAGAATCAATTCATTTGGACTTATGGTTTAAAAGTTAGAGGCAGTCAAAGTTGTAGTCAAATCTGATTTTAATTAAAATCTAAAAAGGAAAAACGGTTCGGCAGTGAATACGCTACCTAGAGAAGAAAACGTACTCTCAGAAATACGCTACCACTTAACAGACTTGGGCGCAGCCTTGGGTCACTAACAGTGGGTCCCGCCGGGCCCACTGGTCAGGTTTGACCGGTCCACGTCGCGCCTGGCACGGGAACAGGGGAGGAGCTTCTGCCGGCGGCGATTGCCGGCGAACGGCGGTGACCCATAGAGAGCTGAGCACATGTGCATGCTCAGGAGGTCAAGGCGATCCTCTGGGTACCCATCTCGGCCTCCATGGTGGACGGAGTCACCGGCGGTGAGCTCTCCCGAGAAGCTCCGGCGGCGACGAATTGGGGCTTTCGCCCACGGCGCGCTCCGGTGAAATTGTCGGGCGGGATGGATCCACGGAATCACGTGGAGGGTACTGGAGAAGAAAACAAGGAGAGGGAGGCTCTGGAGGCGTGGGAATCATCGGGGAAGTGGCGGTGGCCGTGGCTATCGGAGACGAGGGAGACGACTGCTTCCGGTCGTTTGGTTGCTCTGGGAAGCTCATAGAGGAACAAGGGAAGGTGGTGGAGAGTGTAGCGAGCTCAAGGTGGCCTTATATAAGCGGACAACGTCGGTTCCGCGAGCTCCGAAGATAACCATGGCGGTGCTGGCCATTATTGCGGCAGGTGAGGCCGTTGAGGCCGGTGGCCGTGTTCGGCGGGGTCGGTGAGGACGGTGCCAGCCTGCAGTAATGGTGGGTCATGCTGGTTGGCTCGGGGTGGTGCCAGCTAGCTCGGGTGGTGCCGTACCTGCCATGGTGGCGTGCTGGCCGGTGGTGGACGGTGCTTGGCCGGCGCTAGGAGACGAGGGAAGGTGTCGGCGGGGTTCATGGGCGACGCAGTCATCCAGGGGAAAGCCAGGGCGAGAGGGGGAAGCAGCAGAGGAGCCATAGCAGCTCGGGTGCCATTGGCTACAACGCGGGCGCTCTGGCTGTGCCCAGTGCACGCACGTAGAGTGCTCGGTAGAATGACAGGGCACGCTAGGCTGCTCCAACTGAGCTCAATTTTGGCAGGGTAGCAAGTCTTTGTTTGGGTAGAGTGTTGGACATGCTGGTTTGGTCATATGATCAAGGGTGCAATGCAAGTTAGAAAGGTGCAAAGTTTCTGCCATGCCCACAAGCTGTTCGACAGATTGCTAGGGCTATCTAGGAGTTTTTGTAGAGTGTGAAAATTGACAGGAGGATGTCTTCTTACATGTTAGAGATGATGGTGTGGTTTGTTCTGTAAAAAAAAACTTGCTAGTACAAATTTGGAAGAATTTCAGTTCTGGACAGAAACTACAGGGAATTATTTGGTGAACTTAAGTTATGCTAATGGAGCTGGTCTTCTGGACTTAAGGGTTTGGTTGGAAGGACTATAAGTGGCGAAATTTTCAGAATTGTTGGAGCAAGGAAAATTAGGGTTGTAGTTATAACCTAAGAATGGGGGAGATTTGAAAAGAGGCTGTTTTGCTCAAATTTTTCAAAAGACCATGTTGGGTTTTTGCACAAAAGTGATCTATAGGCATCACATGACCCCTCATAATTTTTGTGGAATTTTATATGAATTATTTGAAATAGTTTTAGTGCAACAGGAGCAGTTCAAAGTTTGAAAATGCTATTGAAAGAATTATTTTGGGCAAGTTTTATTATGAAAATATTTCTTACTGTTATTTAAAATATAAATGAAATGATTTAAGAAAACTACCAAAGCCCATAATATTTTTCCAAAATTTTCTATATGGAGGGAAGAGTTTTGGAAAACCAATAACAGAGAAGATTTTGAAACAATAAATGACCTCATATAATTCAAAATTTTATTTCTAGCCAAATTTTACTTAATAAAAATATGGTTAAATTTTTGGGGTGTTACACCATGCTGACGTAAGGTGCCAGAATTTTGAAGACTTCCTCAAGGACGAAAGAGTCAAATTCGTTACTGTAGACTTTAACTACGACAAGGAAGTCCTGGGTCCGATAGGCCTCGTTGTACACCAGCCTTTCGACCTCTAGAAGAAAGGCTTGGTGTCCTCCTCTCAGCCTTCAATGCTGACCCTGGCAGAAGCCATGATTGATCCTTTGTACGGTAAACTGAAGAAACCTCACTATAGGTTTCATTATTCATGGGAGTGGAAGAATATAGATGAAGCTCACATCGGGTACGCAGCATTGGATGCCTACCTTTGTTTAAATATCTACAAGGGTTGGTTGAAGAGGCGGAGCCTAGTGTCCGGTTCAAGCAAGGAAGTATCGGCGAAGAGGAAGAGGGACAAGGACAAAGTCGAGGACGTGGCAGTGTCATTGCTCATGCTGGTTCTGATGCAGTGTCTACCGGATTAGTTGCTTAGTTTTATTTCAGGGTGCTTAGTTTTATTTTAGTGTGCTTAGTTTTATTTCAGGGGTGTGTTGTGCTGAGCCCCCAGCAGAAGTATGTTATGTTCTTTCTTGTTACTTGAACTCTTTACTACGTACTAGTATTTCTTACAGTTTGAGTTGTAGATGGTACCCGTACTACAACTCGTTTCTTCACCTTCCTACTGTACTTAATAAGTACTGGTAGTATTATTTCCATCCCTCTAACTAGTTGGTACTATTCGTCTATACTACTCATTTCTTACACAACAGCTATAGCAATTTGGGTCAGTCGATTTGTGAAAGAAGAAGTTCGCCGGAGGGAAGGAAGAAGACAACAGAGATGCTACCCCAATATCTATATTATGGTGGCAGGGTGCCCATGATCTATCTTATGAGTGTTGGGTGTGGGATGCAGCTCGCCAAAAAAATGGATCGTGCCCATGGTCAGATGGATGGCAAGGGGGGAGCATGGCGGTGGGAGGTGGTTGAGGGGAGGGCGGGGCGGCGGCAGCAGGCGGTTAGGCCTGTGGCGGCTCGATGTTTGAGAGAGAAGATGAAGAGTTCATCATTTTCGGAGGTTGAAGAAGCCCTTCTGGCCGTCCATGTTGCATCCAACGGCTCACAAGAGTCAGCTGGCCCAAATTGTTCCTTCAGATTGGAGGATCCACGTGGTGTTCAAGGTCTCGAGGGTAGATTCCATGTCCGCACTCGGTTTGCGGCCTCGGCGCGGACGCGACCGGCTTCTGCCGCGACAACCACCATGCGGGCCTCCTCCTCGCAGGCGGAGACCACAATGACCCGCTAGCTCCTCCTCCTCGTCGGCGTGCTGGAGCACGCGCTCGTCCTCCTCCTCTTCGTACGCTGCGGGGATAGAGGCGGCTCCAGCTGCTCGCGTCCTTGGCAGCGGGGCGGCATCGCCCGGAGGGACTACAGACGATGTGAGCGGGCGAGCCTGTGACTTCATGGCACTGGGATGGCGGGGACTCGGCGGTGATGGGCGAGAAATGGTTGGCCGGAGCAGTACCACATTAATTAGCACAGCATCGATACATAATCCTCTGCAAGCGCGTGCACCGTGGCCACGTGGTTGATCGAATGGTGTGTCACAGTGTCGTGCTCGAAGGACATCCACCGAACCTTTGTGTGTGTGTGTGTGAAAACAATCCCTGAATATCATGCTACACTTTTTTGCTGGAAAAGTTCTTCACGCTACAATATTTCCATATATTTGAATTTAGCTTCAGTTCATGCTTATTTGGATGTGGACGTTTTATGTGCACCCTAATAGTATTTTTTGAGAGAGATTATGTGGGTGTGACGGAGAGAGAACGTGTGTATGTGTCTATATGTGTGTTGTGGCGAAAGGGCAATGTGGAGACGGTGTGTGTGTGATATAGAAAGGTGTGAATGTGCAAATGATCGTGTATGAGTGAGACATAGAGAGATGCCGAGATATGGTGTATGCGTGAGAGAACGGTCTTGTATTTGTGTTTGTGTGTATGTGTGTGTGAGAGAGAGATAGAAAGGCATCCGTAACACAACAACCATCTCTCTCGATTCGACCCTCCCTCGCACACTCGCATGTAACACATGCATCAACGCACACATTTTCACACCCTCACCCAGCCCCTGCCCGCCTCAAGGCCCCTATCTCTCTCTCTCTCTCGCACACACAATCTCTTCCCGAAAACCCTATTTAGCATGTACCTCTCCGTCACATACATCCTATACCACGCACACACATTTATCTCTCGTTGTGTCTCTCTGCCTCACAAACACACTCCCCATAGTCCTCTCTTCGTATCCCGCACATGGTCTCTCTATATTGCTTAAACACTCACGCACACGATGTATCCATCTCGCACCATTAGCCTCTCTCACCTGCACACCATTCACACACATTCTCTCCCTAGGTTTGATTTCTCTCAATATTTCACACACACACTCCCCCTCCCTCGCACACTATCCATCCCCGTCCAAGGTTATATAGCGACCACTATCGCTTGTGATTCTTTGCACCCCGGCATGCACACCACCTCGATCTTCAAGGAGGGCATCGAGAAGAACAAAGATGCCGACCAGACCGCACTAGTGAATGCGGGGCCATTTGGAAGTAGGCTGACGTAAAAGCGGCTGACTGACTCATTTGCTCTGTGTGTGTGTGTGTGTGTGTGTGTGTGTGTGTGGTGCCCCTCCTGATTACCACTATAGCCAGACAGTCGCCGCACACACCAGCCCAGGAAATCACTCTGGCATGTGCGTTTATAACAAGTATCATGAACACATGCATTTCTATTAATGGATATATAAGTCTTACATGATATTTTACAAGGGTGATGGCAGCGGAAAAGCTCTATGTAAGGCAGCATGATATTGGCGCAGCTCCAGTCCACAGGGATCTGACTGGGTTACTCGTCTAGCTCGCGAACGGTCCTGCTCCTCGACGGATCCTTAGCTGAACCTGGCCACGTTGAAGGCCGCTGAGTACTTTTGAATGTACTCGCAAGCAAACCAAATAACATATACACCAAGCAATGCAATCCATGGCATTCAAGCATGCACTTAATATCTTAATGACATTAGTCATCATGTTATAACAAGATTATCTAGCATGGTAATTATATAGAAAGGTAAAACATAACGATGCAGGTAATTTATCAAGATTCCACTCACGATCCCCTCCGGACCATATCCAAGTTCTTACGGTCATCCGACCATCTCCTTCATGGCCATCCCATGGCTAACATTTCAACTTCCTAACATCATCCGATGTCCAGGCATCTGCGCTGTAAATCTGACAAAGCTTACCTTATCAGGTTTGTTCTTAGCAATCATATGGTTAACTCCTCCAGACTCGACATAGACCAAATAGTGTGACCTAGTACGAACTGTGTCCCATGCCCGAGGATGCGACTATTCTAATAGATTTACACTCTGCAGAGGTTGCGCACTTTTCCCACACCATGGAGCTCCTGGCCTCGTACTTTAGTACATGTTCCCATTCGGGTGGACCGGTGCTGCTCCAACAAAGGATCCCAAATTGCATGAGCAATAGGTCTTACGTGTAAAGGATCTTGTATCCATGATTCAAAATGTCTACTGTCCGGCACTCTTAGGGCCCCACCGACAATCACACCCCTTCCGGGTCAAGTCCTGGGTGGCCCCCTGTGTCACTCCTGACACCTGCCACCATCGTGGTCAAATAAAACTGTCCCAAACGGGGACCCGCGTGCATATAACCTGGGCTCACAAGGTTATCGCCGCCTACCTGATCAGGGTAGCACGCATGCATAACCTTCCCTCTTTGGTGGTGCCGATAAGAGGCGAGACAATAGACCAAGTTAGGGCCTCCCCATAAAGGCAAATGTGGTTGCACTGATGAGCTCGGTTCGGTGGCACTATGACTCGATCCAGCCGACGGAGGAGGTTGTCATTATTAAGCCACATTCTTTATTAAGGCAATAACAGTAACAATGCATACTATAACATTAATGAAAAAATAACAACCTGACACAATGAGTCATTAGTACAACAACGTTTAAATGGCAAGTTTATCACTTTACAAGTTTTAGCTATAGGTTACGACCATCCGAACCCTTGCAAGAAACCGGCAGATAAACCAGTAGCCACCAGAACGGTCTTTACAACTTAGATCTGGGACGTAACCGGAATAACTCAACCCCGGCTCAAGATGGATGAAAAGCAGCTCAGAGCATGAGACAGTGTTGATAAAAATAAAGTAGCAGTTCCCTAAGATGGCCGGAAAGCAGCTCAGAGCATGGGGTCACTGCTACAAAAAGAAATTCAACAGCTGCCCGAGACGGCCGAAAAGCAGCTCAAAACACGGGATAGTTGTTGAAAAGAGAAATATAAAGTTCGCATCCACCCCGGACGGCCGAAAGCAGCTCAGAACACAGGTGTGCTGCCGTCACCAAGGAAAGGCAAGCAAGGGTTCATCAGGATCATATACCACCTACTATTATGCACTCGATCATAGACATATTCATTAATTAAACACACAAGAATAACACAGAAGCAATGCTTTAGGGCATATATCAGATGGTCGGCTTGCCTGGGTTGAAGCAATACTCCGAAAAGAGGTATGATCATCTCGCGGAAAATTTGCCGGGAAAGATTCTCTCTCGGACGGGCTGAATATAGGGCATGGGTAAAATGGTCATTTTCAGAATGTGTAAACATTGTGAAAGTCACTTCATTGGAACGGTCTCGACGAGCTGAGAAAGTGGGCTTTGGATTCACCTGAATCGGAGTTACGGTTGCAAAGTTGTGGCCGTTCGTTCGTTAGGCAGAAAACAAATAAAAATATGTTCATTTCTGCCCTTAACTGACAAACGACCGCAAATTAGCAGTTTCGGCGCTGGGCTGGAGAAAGAAAGCGCCTTTGCTGGGAATGCGCTTTCCAGAGTGGAAAGCGTACTCTGCTGAGTCCGCCTCCACTTATCCACGCTGGCGCCTCCCCTCTCACTGACGGGTGGGTCCGGGCCCCACCGGTCAGATTTCTCTCTCCTCCCTCCATCTCCTTCTTCCTCCTCTTCTCTTCTCCCCGACACAGCCACAGAGGGCTTCGGCTCCGGCCATAGCCGGCGATTGGAGGCGCCCTGCGGGACTCTGAGCACCGGGGAGTGCTCCGGCGACTTCCCGCACTTCAAGGGGGCAGCGCACGCACCAAGACGAGGTCGCCGCGGTGCCGCACAGACGCCCGGTATGAGTCGGCGATGGCGGCCGCAGAACCTCGCCTACAGGGCTCCACCGATGAAATTCAAGAGGGCTACGGGTCCGCAATCCCTCCGGCCTAGTCTAGGAGGAAGGGGTTGAGAGGGGCGGCACTGGAGAGCTCGCTATGGCCGAGGGGATGGCGGCGGTCATGGCGGCCGGAGGGCATCAATTCGAGCTCGAGTGCTCGAATACTTTGGCTAGGAGGGTTGCAAGGAGGGAGAGGGGAAGGCTGGGGTGCTCGGGGAGGCCTCGAGGTTGGCTATTTATAGCCCGGCGGCCCGAGCAGATAAGCACGGCCGCGGCGATGCGCTGGCCGGAGCTCCAGTGCTCGGACTCGAAGGGATGGCGGCTAGCTCAGCACCGCGGCGCTGCCGACCTGATGAGGAGCAGGACGATGCGACAGCTCGGAAGGAAAGAAGCCAACAGAGAGGAAGACGATGGCGGGTCACGGGGCGACAGTGGCCATGGCGGTGTTTGCCGTGGCGCGAGGAGGAAGAATCCGGAGGGGAAGAAGGGTCCAGAGAGGAGACGTGGGTGCTACGGAGCCGCAAGACATGCCCGGATGAGCCAGGGTCTACCAGAGGTGACCGCACAGGCAGGCTGTGCGCGGAGCGTGGTTTCTGGATGCTCATTGCGTGGTCACCACGGGCACCGCACGCTCTGGCACGCGTCCGACCTCAAAACTTTGTCTCACTCGTGCCTCACTGATCAAATGGGTACGAGAAGTAGCTGGAACCACTGGGTGGCTCTGAGGTGAGAGGTACTTGCAGAAACAGGTGCTGACATGAAACTTGGATGGACTCTTGTCGAGAAATGAGTGAGAGTATGGAGCTGCACCATTGTCACAATGAAATGTGGTAGGAAGGTGTAGATGCTAGCAAAATTTGAAGTCTTTTGGATCTTGTTTGCATATACTTCCTTCACAATGCAAAATTTGGTGCAGAAACCAAACTTTCAAGCTGTGCTCAAATGGCTTCCTTAATTTGGCTCAAATTTGGTTGAGAGTGATGATTTAGGAGCATGAAGGCACTGGTAAAATTTCATACCATTTGGGTACACCAAAATGGTACTTCCTTCACAGAGCTAGAATCTGGACTGAAGCTAGATGGAATTTTTGGGAGAAAATGACTAGATAAAATGATATGAGTTTTTGCATGCTCACATTAGATAGGGAATGTGAGGTCCTGGATTAATTTCAAGAATCATGGAGCAATCTAAAATATAGTTGCTTCACAATCTCAAAATAGGTCCAGAAACAAGAACTGTATGATGCTCTCAAACTTTGAACTGTGGAACTTGGGTTCTTGATGGAAATGGTGAATATATGGATAGGAGAAGCTCCACAAATTATTTGGGATTTTTCCTGGCTACCAAAGTAGTAGCTCCTTTGGAAATTGCCCAAAATGCAATATTGGCTTTAAATAGGAAAATGCAATTTCCCTTATTTAATTATGGCAAATATTTTTATGGGAGCTCAATATGATCACAAAGAATATCTCCAGAAGTTTTCATGGACTTTGGAGGATTTAATTTCTTCTCAGGGTAGAAAAAGGAATTTATTTTAAATGAAAAATATTGCAAATGACTTGGCAATATTTTTGCATATCCATGGTTGATAGATATGGTATGATCACTGGGAAAAGTTTGGGAGGCAACAGATCAAAGGAAATTGGGGTTCCTTTGTAACTGCAGGAATTAGGGTTTCCCTTCCGGTAACTCGGAAGGTAGGGTTTCGGCGGCAAAATCCTGAGAATATAATATGGATGGCAAGGTTGAGCTGGAGAGAGTCTCTGGTTGGATAGGAAAGGCAAAGCTAAATGACCATCTTCATATACCCAAGAGCGAGAGAAAATCCGATAACATAGAAAAAAAGACGGGAGTCAAATCCCGCGAAGGAAAAAAAAGGAGCGAAAACCAGGGTGTCACAAACCTACCCCCCTTAAGAAAATCTCGTCCTCGAGATTTCCGGACTTACCTCCCGGTGAAGGGGAACCTACCTGCGTGTGACTTGGATCCATCAGTTGTCTTATCTTTGTCGGTTCACTGGCCCTTTTAACTACCTCGTCTGATGGCTCAGGTGTTGTCTTTTCACACAGCTACCTTGAATCCTTTTCTTTCCTGTCAGGTGTACCTTTCGTCCTGGCAGTCTGTTGTCTAGGGTTGGTGGGTAACGGGTAGTATCGACAAATAGCTTGGTTTCCATGGCCGAAAAGTAGCTGCTTCGGGTTTTATTGTGATACTTCGTACACTGACTGCCATGGGCGGGACATCCTTTCTGGGTACAAGGCTCACGTGTTCGTATGACCTCGAGTGACTAGGGGTGGCTTTCTTTCTACCTTGTCAGAAGGCCCAGTCTGGCTCTGGGTTCCGTACTGATGTTTCCTTCTGTCTTATGCATTCTGACTTTGTCCTTAGGTGGTCCACAACTGAAATATCAGGCATGTTCACAAAGTAATCATAGACAGTAATCTCTTATCATGGCATCTACGGACCGTCGATGCCAACGTGTACGTGCTTTTGGCTATTTTATCTGAATGTCTTGTTTCCATGTGAATTCAGATAGTCACACTATGTCGCCCGTTGAGGTGGCTCTGCCTCAAATATCATCTGTAGTCCTTGCTGGACCACTGAGCTGAACATAACATGGCTAGCATCCGGTGTATCTTTCGAAGCATAGCATCTTATCTTAGCTGATGGTCTATATTCATGATGAGTAGGGTATACTCACTGCATTGTTGTGGCCGTATACGCGAGAGTCTGACAAGGGTTATCAATATTACCTTGTTTGTGAAGCTTCATGTTATTGACCATTGCGAAGGTTGTTTATCCAAAACTTCTTTATTCTTGAGGGTTCCTTTTGGAGACCTATCATGACCTGCCAACCCATATCCTAACTTGTCGGGCTTGTACACACAACTTACTCTTGCATATCTCGTAGGGGTTGCTGCGTTCATATCCTTCTTTGATGTTTGGGCCGATGTTTCTCTGAACACAGTCATTCTGTGTACGAGTGGCTCGCATGAACTGATCCACTGGACTTACGCTCGAAGCCTTTACCAAGGTAGTGTGTCAAAGAAGGCTGGGTATCGTACCTCAGAAGCTTTCCTTCATGTGGCTTACTGTGGAAGGTCAGGTGCCTTATGCTGGAAGCTTTCTGTGGTAGCGGTTGCGGAAGATGGGAGTGTCGTATCCCAGAAGATTTTCCCCCTAGTGGTGTAGCGAGGAAGATTGGAAGTCTTACGTCGTAAGCTCTTCTTGATAGCTTGCGGAGGAAGGCTGGGTTTCTTGTACCTGAAGCCTTTCACTGTGATATGCGGCCTGAAGGTCATGCATACCTTTAAGACTTATGTTGCTGGTCACTTGTTCGAAAAGAGCTGTCCGTTTATCCATCCTGCTAATTACTGGATCTATAGCTGATTCTGGCTTCCTGTCAGAGTATCCGAAATTTACCCATAGTGGAGCCAAGATTTGGTATAGGCCATACCTTATCTGAAGATATCCTATTGGTCATGCATACCGCTAGGCCCTCTGCTGGTCTGCTCATTGTTGCTGTAAAGGTTGCACAACTGATGCAAACCTCATGTTGACAATTAATCCGGGATACCAGATGTTACCGGTAATAAGCGGTTGGCGGATAATTCCATCCCGTTCAGCTGAGCTTCCAGGCATATGAAGTTCTCATTGATTCTGGGCAGCCGTGAACTTATCCATATCCCTCGCAGACCTTGTTCACAGTGCCTGGAAATTTGTATATACATCGAGGAATTCCAGACTATGCTTTGAAATGTATATCAGCATACCAGAATTTTTGTTATTGCTCTTGGCACATTCACATTCTTGAAATATGTCTTCTGTGGGTAATAAATGATTCTTGAGTCCAGTGAGAAAAGACTCAAGGTTCACCCCACTGGCCGAAATAATCCTTGTATCGAGGACCGAATAATTTGCTCTTGCTGGTGTCCATTCCCGATAGCTCATCTGGCTATTCCTTAGGTGTGATTTGTTCTGAGGCAAACTCTCTCAAGTATATTCTGACCTTGTCTGTGGCACGCAGAGTCAGCTTCTGACCCATTCTTCATTCTTGACAGATCTGGTGATAAGGTTCTGAATATTGGGCAGTTGGCTTGGCTTGACTCTTACTGAATTTGGATTATTGGGTATTATCCAAGTTGTGTGTTGGTCTTCTTTGCTGCTCTTGCGGATGGATCCAGTCGAAGTAAAGGAAAGGAATCGAGAAAAGAAGCAAGAACCGCGAAAAACCAAAAAGCACATAAAGCTCAAATTTTGCGGACTTTACACACATGGCCAAAGATTCACTAGTATAACTAGCCTAGCGTACTCGATGCACCTCTAAGGACTTAGAAGCAAAACCACACAATGCCCCTGGTAGCAATTGGGGTCAAGCTCCTACTACTTCCTTAGGGAACATCAAACTCGATGTATGACCATAGCCAAAGTGGCTTAGTCAACGATCCTAGGGTTGTCAGTGGAAAAATGGAATTTTATAGGCGTTTCCCAAAGGAAACTAGATTTAAGAAGAGAAAGGCCATGGTTAGCAAGCAGGGTAGGGATATCTGGTTTACCTAGGGGTTAAGGGCTCACGGGTCATTGCCTGGTGCAGACATTTCACACCGAAGGCAAAGGCCACGAGAGTTGGGGTCTGATGGAGCCAAACCTATGGGGTTGCCTTATGATCAATAGTAGCCGTGCCTGTCTGGCAAAGATAGCTGAAATCCATCTGGGCTTTCTACTGATCAAGGGCAATGAAGTCTGGCTAGGGTAACCTACAGTCAGCCTGGCTGCTCTGATACCATCCGTTGTGGCGCCCCGCCTGATTACCACTGTAGCCAGACGGTCGACGCACACACTAGCCCAGGAAATCACTCTAGCATGCGCGTTTACAACAAGTATCATGAACACATGCATTTCTATTAATGGATATATAAGTCTTACATGATATTTTACAAGTGTGATGGCAGCGGAAAAGCTCTATCTAAGGCAGCATGATATTGGTGTGGCTCCAGTCCACAGGGATCTAACTGGGTTACTCGTCTAGCTCGCGAACGCTCCCACTCCTCGACGGATCCTTAGCTGAACCTGGCCATATTGAAGGCCGCTGAGTACTTTTGAATGTACTCGCAAGCAAACCAAATAACATATACACCGAGGAATGCAATCCATGGCATTCAAGCATGCACTTAATATCTTAATGACATTAGTCATCATGTTATAACAAGATTATCTAGCATGGTAATTATACAGAAAGGTAAAACATAATGATGCAGGTAATTTATCAAGATTCCTCTCACGATCCCCTCCGGACCATATCCAAGTTCTTACAGTCATTCGACCATCTCCTTCATAGCCATCCCATGGCTAACATTTCAACTTCCTGACATCATCCGATGTCCAGGCATCTGCGCTGTAAATCTAACAAAGTTTAACTTATCAGGTTCGTTCTTAGCAATCATATGGTTAACTCCTCCAGACTCGACACAGACCAAATAGTGTGACCTAGTACGAACTGTGTCCCTTGACCGAGGATGCGGCTATTCGAACAGATTTACACTCTACAGAGGTTGCGCAATTTTCCCACACCATGGAGCTCCTGGCCTCGTACTTTAGTACAGGTTCCCATTCGGGTGGACCGGTGCTGCTCCAACAAAACTTGTCTACTGTCCGGCACTCCTACGGCCCCACCGACAATCACACCCCTTCCGGGTCAAGTCCTGGGTGGCCCCTGTGTCACTCCTGACACCTGCCACCGTCATGGTCAAACAAAACTGTCCCAAACAGGGACCCGCGCGCATATAACCTGGGCTCACAAGGGTATCACCGCCTACCTGATCAGGGTAGCACACACGCATAACCTTCCCTCTTTGGTGGTGCCGAAAAGAGGCGAGACAATAGACCAAGTTAGGGCCTCCCCATAAAGGCAAATGTGGCTGCACTAATGAGCTCGGTTCGGTGGCACTATGACTCGATTCAGCCGACAAAGGAGGTTGTCATTATTAAGCCACATACTTTATTAATGCAAAAACAGTAACAATGCATACTATAACATTAATGAAAAAATAACAACCTGACACAACGAGTCATTAGTACAATAACATTTAAATGGCAAGTTTATCACTTTACAAGTTTTAGCTATAGGTTACGACCATCCGAACCCTTGCATGAAACCAGCTGATAAACCAGTAGCCACCAGAACGGTTTTTACAACTCAGATCTGGGACGTTACCGGAATAACTCAACCCCGGCTCAAGACGGCTGAAAAGCAGCTCAGAGCATGAGACGGTGTTGATAAAAAGAAAGTAGCAGTTCCCTAAGACGGCCGGAAAGCAGCTCAGAGCATGGGGTCACTGCTACAAAAAGAAATTCAACAGCTGCCCGAGACGGCCAAAAAGCAGCTCAGAACATGGGACAGTTGTTGAAAAGAGAAATATAAAGTTGGCATCCACCCCGGACGGCCGAAAGTAGCTCAGAACACAGGTGTGGTGCCGTCACCAAGGAAAGGCAAGCAAGGGTTCATCAGGATCATATACCGCCTAATATTATGCACTCGAACAAAGACATATTCATTAATTAAACACACAAGAATAACACAGAAGCAATGCTTTAGTACATATATCAGATGGTCGGCTTGCCTGGGGGTGAAGCAATACTCCGGAAAGAGGTGTGATCATCTCGCGAAAAATTTGCCGGGAAAGATTCTCTCTCGGAGGGGCTGAATATAGGGCAGGGGTAAAATGGTCATTTTCAGAATGTGTAAACATTGTGAAAGTGACTTCATCGGAACGGGCTTGATGAGATGAGAAAGTGGGCTTTGGATTCACCTAAGTCGGAGTTACGGTTTCAAAGTTGTGGCCGTTCGTTCGTTAAGCAGAACATAAATAAAAATATGTTCATTTCTGCCCTTAACTGACGAACGACCGCAAATTAGCAGTTTTGGCGCTGGGCTGGAGAAAGAAAGTGCCTTTGCTCCGGTGACTTCCCGCACTTCAAGGGGGCAGCGCACGCACAAGGACGAGGTCGCCGCGGTGCCGCACAGACGCCTAGTATAACTCGGTGATGGCGGCCGCAGAACCTCGCCTACAGGGCTCCACCAACGAAATTTGAGAGGGCTACGGGTCTGCAAGCCCTCCGGCCTACTCTAGGAGGAAGGGGTTGAGAGGGGGGGCACTTGAGAGCTCGCTATGGCCGAGGGGATGGCAACGGTCATGGCGGCCGGAGGGCATCAATTCGAGCTCGAGTGCTCGGATACTTCGGCTAGGAGGGTTGCTAGGAGGGAGAGAGGAAGGCTGGGGTGCTCGGGGAGGCCTCGAGGTTGGCTATTTATAGCCCGGTTGCCCAAGCAGATAACCATGGCCGCGGCGATGTGCTGGCCGGAGCTCCAGTGCTCGGACTCGAAGGGATGGTGGCTAGCTCGGCGTCGCGGCGCTGCCGACCTGACGAGGAGTAGGACGATGCGACAGCTCGGAAGGAAAGAAGCCAATGGAGAGGAAGACGACAGCGGGTAACGGGGCGAGAGTGGCCATGGCGGTGTTCGCCGTGGCGCGAGGAGGAAGAATCCGGAGGGGAAGAAGGGTCCAGAGAGGAGACGTGGGTGCTGCGGAGCTGCTAGACATGCCCGTATGAGCCAGGGTTGACCGGAGGTGACCGCACGGGCAGGCCGTGCGTGGAGCGCGGTTTCTGGATGCTCATTGCATGGTCACCATGGGCACCACATGCTCTAGCACGCGTCCGACCACAAAACTTTGTCTCACTTGTGCCTCACTGATCAAATGGGTACGAGAAGTAGCTGGAACCACTGGGTGGCTCTGAGGTGAGAGGTACTTGCAGAAACAGGTTCTGACATGAATGTTGGATGGACTCTTGTGGAGAAATGAGTGAGAGTATATAGCTGCACCATTGTCACAATGAAATGTGGTAGGAAGGTGTAGATGCTGGCAAAATTTGAAGTCTTTTGGATCTTGTTTGCATATACTTCCTTCGCAATGCAAAATTTGGTCCAGAAACCAAACTTTGAAGCTGTGCTCAAATGGCTTCATTAATTTGGCTCAAATTTGGTTGAGAGTGATGATTTAGGAGCATGAAGGCACTGGTAGAATTTCCTACCATTTGGGTACACCAAAATGGTACTTCCTTCACAGAGCTAAAATCTGGTCTGAAGCTAGATGGAATTTTTGGGAGAAAATGGCTAGATAAAATGATATGAGTTTTTGCATGCTCACATTAGATAGGGAATGTGAGGTCCTGGATTAATTTCAAGAATCATGGAGCAATCTAAAATATAGTTGCTTCACAATCTCAAAATAGGTCCAGAAACAAGAACTGGATGATGCTCTCAAACTTTGAACTATGGAACTTGGGTTCTTGATGGAAATGGTGAATATATGGATAGGAGAAGCTCCACAAATTATTTGGGATTTTTCCTGGCTACCAAAGTAGTAGCTCCTTTGGAAAGTGCCCAAAATGCAATATTGGCTTTAAATAGGAAAATGCAATTTCCCTTATTTAATTATGGCCAATATTTTTATGGGAGCTCAATATGATCACAAAGAATATCTCCACAAGTTTTCATGGACTTTGGAGATCGATAGATATTTTTCTGGATTTAATTCCTTCTCAGGGCAGAAAAAGGAATTAATTTTAAATGAAAAATATTGCAAATGACTTGGCAATATTTTTGCATATCCATGGTTGATAGATATGGTATGATCACTGGGAAAAGTTTGGGAGGCAATAGATCAAAGGAAATTAGGGTTCCTTTGTAACTGCAGGAATTAGGGTTTCCCTTCCGGTAACTCGGAAGGTAGGGTTTCGGCGGCAAAATCCTGAGAATATAATTTGGATGGCAAGGTTGAGCTGGAGAGAGTCTCTGGTTGGATAGGAAAGGCTAGGCTAAATGGCCATCTTCATATACCCAAGAGCGAGAGAAAATCTGATAACATCAAAAAAAAAGACGGGAGTCAAATCCCACGAAGGAAAAAAAGGAATGAAAACCGGGGTGTCACACTCTCTCTCTCTCTCTCCCGCACAAAAATATCAATCCCTCAACCCACAAGACCACAAGCACACACACAAGCTCCCCCCCCCCCTCCTCGTCCATGTTTTTTTGAGCTCTTTCATCACACCTTTTGTCTTTTCCCCTTCCACATGTACAAAATCTCGATCGCACGCACGCATCTCACTCTGTATATATACATGTCTCCATCTTTCTCACAGACCTAACTTCTTCCTCCCTATACAAATATCCCTCTCTTGCACACTTCCTCTCTCTCTCTCTCTCTCATGAGGTTTCTCTCCTACTCTCTCGCCCAAATATATACAATCTTTCCCACCCTCTGTCTCTCTCTTCCATGGGGTGTATGAGTGTGTTTGGTTTATGCCCAAGATTGCCCCACCAAAGCATTGGCTAACCAAAATTTTGGTGGTTTTGGCTGCCCATGATTTGGCCAACATTGGCAAGAAAAATGTATTAGAGTTGGCTAGAATTCATTGGCATGTCAAAAAATTGGCAACCATCCAAACAAAGGCCAATGTTTGGATCATGACCAAACTTTTGGTAGGGTACACTTTAACCACAATCCAAACACACCCTATATCTTGTGTGTTGTGCGCACACATCACTCTCCCACCATTGCTCCACATCGTCACACACTCTCTCTCTACGCTTCATTCACAAACGCAGGAATTCACACATTGGGATGTGTTCAAATATTGTTTTGGACTGGATCATGTAGAGATGGTTTCGTTGCATCCAACTAATTAATAATTATGAAATGCATTTAGATTTTCATTTGAGTTGGATTATGTGAGTTTGAGTATATTGTGAAGTACCATAGACTTGGTATTCATTTTGGAATTCAACAATGATTCTAACTGTTGAATTGTATAAACCATTACATTCGAAGTCAATAGCTTAATATATTTATTTGACAACTACAACAAATAATTAATGTCACGACCGTAAACTAAGAAAACAGATGTGTACTAGTACTCCTAGTTGCTTAGCCCAATCAGCCAACACGCCGGATAGGGAGTACAGTGTTACAAATTTTCAGGTCGGCGGCAAAATCTCCCGCTTCCATCGAGATCTCCCGCGACCCAGATTCGAGCAATGCAAAATTACCATCATACCCTTCGTACAACTGGCCGAAGGACGGTGTTGGGTCGGGGGTTGCTTTGGTAACTTCAAGTTTAGCCCGCCCAGCCACCCCCACCCCCGCACCCAGAGGACACCTCAATAATCCCCATTTTCTATCCCCACCACAAAATACACTTCTCGGCGGCACCGCAGCACCCCACAACAAGCCGGCTGCGGTTAGCCGGCCTTCCTGCCCCTCCTCTTCTACATCGGTGCACTCATCCACCGCAGCGCATCTGCCTCATCGACAACGTCATACGCCGCACTGGAGCCGGTCCACCATAACCGTCGTACACTGCCCAGGAGCCGCTTCCCCAGTGCCGTCATCCACCTTCTCCGATCTGCTTCCCGGTAACCAACGGCAAGCGCAGCAGCAGCACCGTCGGCAACAATGAACTGACTCCCGTTGACGCCCATGATGCACAGATGAGGCCGCGACATTCGTGCTCCTCTGCGATTGGTAATGTGTACATTGATTCTCGGAGCTGTACTTGTGCAGTTCCGATTTTGTTCATACCTACCCATCAAATTTCCGTGCTTCTATTGTTCCCCTTTCCTGGCTGCTATTGTTCCAGTAAAAGTAATTGGTTATAGCTTGCATTATCCAACAGAATATCATCTTGTAATTGGGCATCCCTCCTGTATTGTGGTATGCTTGCGTAGGTTCTTCATCTCTAACCAGTAGTGTGGCAGATGGTTAAAAGTTTTTGAGAATAGTAGGGAGGTGATCCCCTAGTTCTATTGACTCGGAATGAGACCACAACGCAGTTGTAGCAAAGTTGAATAACCACAAAGTACGATATTAAAAATTACTCATGCCAACATTGCAGATGAGTGCTTTAATGTTGCCTACAAGATGTGTGAGTATTACTATATTTTTCTTGCCATGTTGGGATTTTACAAAACTACTAATGCCAACATGCAGAGGGGAAATGAAGATCAAATACAGGATGTTGGGGACATCTTCAAGGAACGTCGCAAGATAAAGATGAGCTGCACCGAACCTGTAAAACGAGCTTTGGTAAGTAACAGCCTTTCAATTACTTTGACATGGTCTGTGTCTGGCAGCAGTATTGTAGACAGGACCAGGCCAGCCCTGGGCAAGCCCCGAGCCGAAAATAGCGTCAAACAATGTTGTGTGCTTGGCTAGGGTTCTTGCCATGCAATCCAGCAGTGTGGCAAATTATTAAATAGTAATAGGCGGGACAAACAATTACCTCTACACTTGATTAGGCTCTCTATCATTTTTAGGATCTCAATTTACTCACTTGACCCACCATGTCGTAGGATGAAAAACTAGTCAGTCAAACGCGGCTACATAGGCCCTGGAGATCATCTGGTTGCCGGTTGTTTTGCTGCAACTACCCTTGGCTTAGTGCACCCCTCTGCTGGTTTTCCTATTTGGCTTAGCCTTGTGTTCTTTGATGTAAATATTGTAGTGTCAAGTAGCTCTGCTCGATATGTAATGAGCACACTCTTAATCGTTCTAATGCTTTCCTTTTTAGGGCTCCTTTGATTCAAAGGAATTCTATAGGATTTCTGGAGGATTGAGGGGTTGTTTGGTTTAAGACTAAGTTTGCCAAAGGTTGCCACACCTAAGCTTAGGCAACTTTGACCTACTTAGTTGTGTGTTTGGTTCAAGCCACATCTTAGGCAAGTCACACTAGGGTCCCACATCACATACACTCAAAAAGTGTGGCAAGATTCCCTTATGCTTACCAACTTGTGGCTCTCATTTTGAAGAACTAACCTTAGGCAAGTTTGGCAACATTGTATGGCAAAGTGTGGCACTCCTAGGCCAAGAACCAAACAGCCCCTGAAACCCTTAGGAATTTTTCCTATGTTGGCCCTTTGATTCATAGGATTGGATTCCATAGGAATTTTTCCTATGGAATCTTTTGTACTACATTTTATAGGAAATCTAACATCCACTCCAACCTCCTTTTGCAATTCCTTTGTTTTTTCATGTGGCATCAAACACTCCTTGCTAATCCTATAGGATTCAAGTTGGCATGCCACTCCAATCCTATACTTTTCCTATTCCTACATTTTCAAAATCCTGCGAATCAAAGAGGCCCTTAGCTTGATGTAGGAAGTGGGTGTTCTCACCCTACGAGTCTGTTTTTATATTTCTCCTTCTGAACTCACTTCTACTAGTCCTGTTTATGGGGCTTCTACTGAATGGATCTGTGGAGCTCTCACTATTGATCTAAAAAAGAAGAAACTTCTTCATGTCAGGATGCAGTTCGTGCGAGGAGGGAAGTATGGCCAACCTCAAGATTAGGTTTGAGGCTAGTCCTATGTTCCAGTTCCCAAATGATGTTGGATTACACACAAGGTGCCAGTTCCCTAATGATGCCAGATTAGACACAAGGTGCCAATTCCTAAATGATGCTGGAATACACACTAGCCAGGTGAAGTCATCAAGTGTTCATGTCCTCGTGGCTCTAGTAAAGGTTGAAAGAAAGCATGCAACAGCCCTTGAGAATGTAGCTGAGTTCCTGAAGATGCGAAAAGAGCAATCAGATGCTCTCTTCACCCAAGCCAAACAAGAGATGGAAGAAGCCAGAAAGAAGCTAGCGCAGAGGCAGAGCAGGCTAAGCGTCTCCTGCTATCTAAAACTGATGTCAATCCGAATTTTCATTCATAATAGCTAGGTTCAAATGTTGATCCAGTCAGGATGCATATTGTGATGTGCGTGCATCGACTGACATGTATGTAAGTCTGATGCCGAGATGTGGCACAGAATATATTTTTTCCGGGTCATGTAATAACTTACTCTATTTCCAGAACAATAACAGCCAAATCATTGGACATGGTATAGTTCACATGCAAGCCCAACATTCCAAGTTCAACTTTCACATCAAACTCATGTTCACAGATATCTTCACATTCATAGATAATGTCCACAACCAATTAATAGCCATAGTTGAAATAGTTTATGCATCTCAATGATTCACTTCAAAGCTAAAAAGAAGTGAGGAGAATTAGAAATAAAGAAAAATCTATAGTTCTTACTACCAACATCAATGCTTCTCCAAAACAACATTTAGTTCACAGCCAAAACACAAATTCCTTCTGAGAGCATTGATGAAAAAGGTGCATTTTCTACCAATGGCGGAGGGACTCCCATCTAATTTTGTGGTTCCACTAAAATCGAGGTATCTGATTTTGTTTGGACAAATGTGGGATCGAGGAGATAGGTCTAGAGGAGGGGGGGTGAATAGACACTTAACCAACCAAAGTTGCAGTTTTTAGTTTCTCTTGGAACTTAGGCAGATTTTGGCACAAGTTAAGGCAACTCCAATACTTTCTACACATGCATATCTAGAGATTGAGCGGCGGAAATAGTAAAGCATGCAAAAGTACGGAATATAAAGGGGTAGAGTATGGAAGATCAAACGCAATGAAGACACGGTGGTTTTTGGCGTGGTTCCGATAGGTGGTGCTATCGTACGTCCACGTTGATGGAGACTTCAACCCACGGCGGGTAATGGTTGCGCGAGTCCACGGAGGGCTCCACCCACAAAGGGTCCACGAAGAAGCAAACTTGTCTATTCCACCATGGCTTACGTCCACGAAGGACTAGTATCACTCGGGTAGATCTTCACGAAGTAGGCGATCTCCTTGCCCTTACAAACTCCTTGGTTCAACTCCACATCATGTCGGAGGCTCCCAAGTGACACCTAACCAATCTAGGAGACACCAATCTCCAAAAGGTAATAGACGGTGTGTTGTTGATGAACTCCTTGCTCTTGTGCTTCAAATGATAGTCTTCCCAACACTCAAACAACTCCTCACAGATTTGGCTATGGTGGAAGAAGGATTTGAGTGGAAAGCAACTTGGGAAAGGCTAGAAATCAAGGTTCAAATGGTTGGATTGGAATGTCTTGATCTCAACACATGAGTAGGTGGTTCTCTCTTAGAAAATGAATGGTGGAAGTGTAGGCACGTTCTGATGGCTCTCCTTACTGAGAAGCAAATGGTGGAGGGGTATATATAGCCTCCACACAAAATCCAACAGTTACACACTTTTGACCCACCTCGCTGGCACCGATTCAGAAATCTCGGTGGCACCGAACTGTGTAAAAGATATGAACGTTAGGAATCTTGGTGGGACCGACTAGAACAACTCGGATGGACCGAAGTGCAACGGCTAGGGCAAACCTCGTCTCGGTGGCATCGATTGCATCAACTCGGTAGGACCGAAGTGAAGCAATAAGGCAACAGAGAGTTGGCAAGCCATCTCGGTGAGACCGATTTGCAAAACTCGGTGGGACCGAAGTAAGTGCAAACGATTACAGAGAGTTGGCAAGGCCATCTCGGTGAGGCCGAGATCCATATTGGTGGATCCGATTTGTTAGGGTTTTGGCAGTGGCTAGGTCCAGATGAACTCGGTGGCTCCGGATAGGAAATTTCGGTGGGGCCGAGTTGGAATGTAGGTTTTGGACATATTTGGATAGAGAGAGTGATTGAGGGTTTAGGAGCACTGTCACTAAGCACTTGAGCAAAAAGACCATTAAGCAACACCTCATCCCCTTTTAATATTATTGGCTTTCCTATGGACTCAATGTGATCTTGGATCACTAGACCAAAAATGTAGAGTCTTGATCTTTTGCCAATCCTTGTCCTTAGCATTTTGAAGGGGTTCCACGTCCTCTTGTCCCTGTCACGCCATTGTTGAACTTATCTGAAATTCACTAGATAAAAGCATTAGTCCAACAACATGTATGTTGGCATAAATTACCAAAACCACCAAGGGAGCAAGTATGCTTTCACCAAACATGCCTGAGATTGACATCCGTGTTTGTAAAAATATGTAAAAGGGTTAGCGATGGCATTGCGTCATTTTACAAGTGCCATTGGATTTATCGATGACACTAGATTGACACCAGCATATTACTCCATGTGTGACATTGCATCATTTTGCAAGTGACATTGGATTGACAACAATAAAACAATGGCAATATAAGGGCATGGCGATGTTGGGCGCGCCAACACCATGTAAAGTACCCCCGCAGATGCAATAAATTGGCGAGGCAGAGCTCGTTGCCGAGAGCAAGAAACATATCAGTGCGAGCACAACAAAACTAGACCGTACGAAAATAATTACATTTTGGACATTTTTTTAACTAAATGCGAACAGCCTCTGGAGGCAGGTATAATCTAATGCCGGCCACGGCGGTCCTCCGTGCCTTCCGCCTCCGTGGCCTTCGCCTCCACCATAACTTCCCTATGTTCGACTGCGCTTCAGCCAAGGGGATGACCCAGGGGAAGAGTTGCTCCTCCGCTTCCGTGAAGCCGAGGCAAGGTCAATGGTGTTGTGCACTAAACCGGGCAACACACCGGGTGTGTATGCCAGCGACGCGGTGGCTGTGGCCTTCGTTGGACCCAAGCGGCGGCGGCTCCCATGGTCTACTTTTCCTCGGTGTCGGCGGCGGCTGCGGAGGTGCTGGCCGCCTCCGCCGGCAAGCCGCGGTTCCGACAACGTTTGCAGCGGATGGCGCGGCCAGCCACGGTGCACTGGACACCGTGCTCCCCCGCGTGCCGGCGTGGAGCAACTGGCCACTCCTCTGCGAGCTGGCTTGGAGCGGCGAGTTGCTGCACCAGGGGCCAGCTTGGAGAGTCGGCTCGCTCCTCCACTTGCCTGCCTGCAGCCTCTCCCATGGTATTGACGGCCTGGGGCGGGGAGAGAGGTGGAACAGCGAATTGCTTAGCTCGTATCCGGTAGGCTCGACTTGACACCCAGCCGGCTTTTATGCTGGAGAACTCGTCATCATGCTTGCCGGATGCTATGGAGAGTGTGGAGAAAATGGTGCAAGGAGGAGATGGGGAGCGGAGGTGTGGTGCGGTTCTTGCCAGGCGTCTGGCTCGTTTAACTAGCGGGCGAACACGAGGAGCCAAGCGGCGTTGTGTTGAATGCCGGTAGGCTCGCGGACAGACGTGTCGCCGGAGTTGGTTTCTCGGCACACGTGAGGGGTAGTCTGAAGCCGGTTGAGAGCATGGTTAATAATATAGCCAACAATTGGCTATAAGAAGTTGCCATGTTATTTAGAGTCAACCTAATAGCCAGCTTGTACAATAGTAAGATTTAAATATGTAGTACTTTGTTAATTGCTGGCCCACCATACATTCTCACAAAGTGTCTTGGGTCTCATGCTATAGTCGGCTCTTATTCTACAGCCCGCTTTCCTTCTCTCTCCTTCAACTAAGCAAAGATATAATGCGGCAAGGAGGCATGTTCAGCCTGGCGTGCAGTGGGTGCTGCTCTCGGCCGGTGCGCTGGTTCAATGCCTGCGCCAGTGAGAGGTCGCGTCCGCTCTGGCACCGGGTGAGAGAGGATGGCACGGTCCACAGATCGGGACGCGCCGGCAGTGTGTCTCCTACCTCACCGACGGCGACTGCATCAACGCTGCATCGCCGCCCTTCCACGGCGAACAGGATCCAGTCGGATCTTTCACCGCCGGTGAGGAGAGAGACAATGGCTACCGCCCGTCTTGTTTAGATCAGGAGAGGGTGAGAGTGTGAAGGGAGCAACCCTGGCTAGCAGCAAGCGCTGAAACTCCAGCCTACGTGTATAGTGACAATTTTCATTTTTCGCTCCATACCAATCGTTTTAATAAATTGTATAACGCACCATTGAAAAACGGAACTCGTGTCTTGCTAAAAAAATGTATTTTATAAATGTGGCAACTCGATCAGTAGCAAGCCACCGCCTCCAGGTCGTTCACGTGTGGTCCCGGACCGTCAACACCTACGGATCAAATTATCACGCGAGCTGGCTCTTTGTACAAAAGTGTGCTCCACCACGTACCCGGCACCTGCGCATGCAAAAATCGTGCACCTACAGGTTTATTTGTTTACTGTGCATTACGTAACTCTCATATGTGCGAGACAGCGAGAGACCGACTGCGTGTGCCTCTTCTCTTCGTATATGTACTAGAGTGTTTGTGTGATGTCCAAAAAATAATAATAATACTCCAGCATTCCTATGGGGACCGTTGGATTGTCGATCAAACAGACAAAGGTAGAGGTCATAAAAATTTGCAGAAAACCCCTCAAAGAGTCTCAAAATTTCGCTCGGGTGCAGAGGTTTTATCCACGATCCAACGGCCAGAGAACTATCGTATCGTGGGAGCTTGGGAGGCCTTGGAGCACCAGATTTTTTCCTACAAGGGATCGTCCTACAAACAAATGGTGTGTGTGCATGAGAACCGGCATAGAGAAAGAGAGTAACCTAGAGAGAGAGGGTGGGGAGAGCATGCATACGAGAGATCGACCTCGAGATAGATCGTGTGTTTGAAAGAGAGAGGGAGAGAGAGAGAGGAAGGAGTACTGCATGTGTGAAAAGACAAGAAGAGTGTGTGCGCGAGAGGTATCGGCATAAAGAGAGATGGCACCTAGTGTGTGTGCACGATCGAGAGAAATAGAGGTAGACAAAAGATCGAGGATCAGCGAGAGACATCGAAGTATGCGGGTGTGAGAGATGTAGGGAAGAAGGCTTGGTGATCGATTGAGCGTGTTTGTGTGCGACGGAGAAAGGATGGGAGAACTTACATGGAGTACACATGAATGGTTAGGGAGCGAGATACATTGTGTGCAAGGGAGGCCGAGAGAGACGGGGTGCGTGGAACGAAGGGGCCTACAAACATTGTGTGAGAGAGACCTAGAGAGAGTGCACGAGAAAGAATGCCGAGTGCGTGTGTATGTGTACTGCGGAGAAAGAGAGTTCTTGCTACAAACAAATAGGGAGCGTGGGAGACACTACACAGAGAGGGTGTGTTTCAAGAAGGGGTGAGATATCTACATAGATACAAGCAGTGCGAGAGAGACATATATGAGAGAATGGAAGCGAGAGTGTGTAATAGATGGATAAACCTAGCCAGAGGCTGGTCGATAAGTGTGTGTGGGAGAGACAAGAGTCGGGGGTGCGAAAGGGAGAGTTGTGTGTGTGTGAGGGAGACAGGGGTCGGGAGGGGGCGGGTGAAAGCAAAGAGGTGTGTGTGTGTTTGTGAGAGAGTTAGAGAGAAAGAGAGAGAGAAAGAGAGAGAGAGATTGTCTGACCAGTAAACAAAGGAATAGTTTCAGTTTTGGAACAGAGGTGAAGAGGGAAAGGAGACGCCGACAAACGGTGTGTGTGTGAGAGAGAGAGAGATAAATTTTAGTGGTAGGAGTCATATCTAGAAAGAGATGAGGTGCGTGATAGATCCCTAGAGAGAGAGAGACAAAATGAAAGCCGAGTGAGAGAGTGTGTGTGGCGGGGGGAAATAATGCTAGGTAGCTGGAGAGATACCGGAGCACGATAGAGACGTAAGAGATAATGAAAGCCGAGTGGTCTACAAAGATAGAGAGAGTGTGACACGTGTCGAGAGAGATGGCGAGAGACTGTGTTTGTGAAAAAAGAGAAACATGTACTGAGTGTGCGGGTGAGATAGAGAAAAGAGAGTGATAGCTATACTGCTATATGAAGGAGCACGCGAGAGAGACCTAGAGAGAGATGGGCATGAAAGGAGATTCAAATATTTAGTTGCATGTGTAAAAGAGGTCAACATAAAAGGGATTCAAAGATTTGATTTAGAGATGATGATACATGTAATTCATACTCGAACCAAAATTGATCTATCAAACATGCATATTCATTTTAATTTGGGCACATGTATGTTATTTAATTTCTTGATATTAGTGATCCATGCACTTGAGTTGAACATAAAGTGGTTTCAAATATTTGAATTCAACCTTATGAATTTGAGATTATGGCATTTGTAATCCATATATATATAAAGGGTGTTGTGCTTTTGAAAGTATATATAAAAAATGATGTATATAGATTTGTATTCGAATACAAGCTGGATCCTGCCTGAAAAAAAAGAATACAAAATGGATTCGAATTGAGATGGCACGATAAACGTGCAAGCTTATTCTCCTAAAGTTTGAACGAAGCGGCGAAACACCCAGTCCCTCATCGGCCGTAACCGCCCGAAACCAAATTTTGGGTGATGGAAATTACTCTATATGCCCTGACACGCAAAACATGCAGGCTCGATTTCTATAGGTCTCGATAGGGGTAGGTTTGTAATTTCACTCAAACGTGACATAACCGCCTCTGTAACACCCCAAAAAAATATTTTCTTTTGATTTTTAAAATCTTTTCTTTAAAAGAAAATACTTTGAATCACTATGGCTCTATTTCTCTTTTTCTTTTGTTTTGAAAACCATTTTAAGTTTTTAATTGGATTTTTGAAATTTTAAAATGGTTTCTGGATTAAATGTTTCTTACTTGGGTAAATATTTTGTAGGACCAAAATTCTTTTCTTTTAGAATTTTTTTTGAATAATGAATTATTTCAAGGAAATAGTCCATTTCATCTTTTCCAAACACTTAGAAAATTCTCAAGAAAATTACTCTGTCACTTTCAAATTATCATCCAAGCCATCCTCTCACCCTAGGACAGTACCCAATACTTCTCCTCTCCACAAAAATATTTTTTATCATATTTAGCAAATTCCAAAAAACTAGAATTTCATGTATTCATAGTTCCTTTGATTTACAAAGGAACTATATTTTTCCTAGCTCTTCTGCACCCACAAAAATTATCCCAACTACATGACAATACCCACACTCCATTTCACCAAAAATATTCTATTTCACAGTTCAAATTTTTCAAATTTCATTCAATTCAAATTTGGACCAGATTCAAACTCCCTGCTCAAAACCTAATTTAAACTACTCCAAAAATTCTGAAATTTTGCCAGCATCTCTGTTATGCATCAGTGCATCACCACAAAAATTCTCAAAAATTCCAAAAATGCCTAGGGCCATCTAGCATTTCATCAAACATCTTATGTGCACTGTTCATCACTGTCAAAAATTTCAGAAAATTCAGTAAGTTCAGAGATGGGGATCATCGATGACGTGCCGTGCCTTCCACTCCTCCTCTTCGTCGCTGCCTCACTCCAACCCATCAATGCTTCACCACCGGACCCCCTCGTCAGTTGCTCACCGTTGCGTGGCCGGTGGCAGGATGGTGCAACGGCCGCTGCTCTCGGCCACGGCGGCCAAGAGGATCAGCACCACCACCGACAGCCGCCATCACTCCTTCCCACCACTCCCTCCTACCTCTCCTCCATGAGGTAGCTTCCCCGTAGCTCCCACGCGCCGTCCAAATCGCCCCAGCCCCGCCTGTCAGTCGCCAGAGCCGCTCATCACCGCCATGGCCGTACGGGAGCCCAGCGCTGGGATATGTGGATAGAGCTCCAGGACGTTGCACTGGCGATTCGAGAAGGCTCCATTGGTCTCAATGACACCCACCGACCGTGCTCGCTACCCCAAACCTACCTCGCCGGCCAGAATTACTCCGCCGTCATCCGCCTCGCTTTGGTCATCTCCACCTCGCCTATAAAAGGGGCCCCTGAGCTCCGTTCTGCACCCACACCGCATCCACCCATCCCCAATCGCCACAGAGAGGAGTCGGACGACCTCGGCGAGGTCTTCTTCCCCGACTCCGGCCGCCCAATCCGCCACTACCACCGAGAACACCACGTCGCCGTTCGTCCACCTCCACCCCTCAAATTCCATCAGTAGCCTCCTCGTACACCCACTCATCCATTCCGCACATCAATTCGATGTCCGGAGCCCTTCCCGACGAGATCCATCACCACCCGATGCCGCCGTCCGCCGGAGTTGACCCCGCCGTCGCCACAGTGCTCGCCGGTGACCACCACCACCACCAACCGACGTGGAACACTCCCCCGAGCACACTCATATCATCACCGTCCTCTGAAACACCGGCGATCACCGCCGGTGACCACCGCACCCTCTATGTGCACGTGCGCGAGGCGCGTTCAAATTTCAAACCTGACGGGTGGGGCCCGCCCGTCAGTGTTTTATTCTTTTCTGTTTTATTTTGAAAACGTCTTTTGTCTCTTTACGTTTTCTGAACTGGAAAGCATACTCTCGCCAGAGGCGCTTTCTGTTTTTACAGCAGGGACCTGCTGGCAAGAATTTCAATTGTAGAAAGGTCCCTGGTTTTAAAACCTTATTACTTTTTAACCATAACTCCTTTTCAATAGATTCTTTTTCTAAAAAATTTCTTTTTCACTCTAGTTTTTTTAGTATTTATTTAAATATATTTTGAGCCAATTTTTTGTGCTGCCACAAAAATTTTGATTTGAATTTGAATTCTTATTTTATAGAAAACGAGGAGAGAAACTTTGTCGAAAATTTCGAGGGATCACCTTCTGCCTACTTTGATTAAGGCAAGCATTTTTAAACTTGGGATATGGTGTTTGCATGCATGTTTGCATAAGTTCGAAATGACCACCGGATATGTAGTGGATAGCAAGTGCTGCATGGTCATGTTTCTTTTGTGCATTTCTTGCATGCATTTAAGAATCATTCTAACTTGGATGAAGTTGTGAGAAATCAGGGGTATACTCCTGTCTATGTCGTGCCGGTGGGCACAGATCACATCGTGACACGATGGTGTCACCGTGGCACGTGGAGCATGTCAGTCATGATAATAAAACCTCCCGAGTCGGCCTAGATCGAGTCTTGTTCCGTCATGCCTAGCTAGATATTGTGCTGCCACTTGTCTTCCCGCAAGGGGAGTACGGCATAGTAAGTTGCTAGCCCCTTTCCAAGTACACACCACATAGAGGGGCCATGATGAGGGTTCCATGGCCATGGACTAATGCAGGTCATCGGGTCAGGGGGCATGGGTGTATCCGGCTGGGCCGAGAGGGGGGCACCCTTGTATTCCGCGCATTATAAATTGTGATCCCATGCTATTCGAGACGGCGGTCTCCCCGTCTTAGAGTTTTTCTTGAACGATACTTTGGGTGATTCCTGGCATCCGGAAAGTTAATCTGGTGTGTGCTGGTCAGGTGTGTTTTCAACCCAAAAACCATGATCAGAATTAGTCAATGTTTCGAGGTTGGCTAAAGAAATCCTATACATGTGGGTAAAGAGTACAACCTCTGCAGAGTTAGAACTATTCGAATAGCCGTGTCCACGGTCAAGGACGTTAGCTGGGAAGGGTCAAGTGTCGGTCCCGGTGTCGGTCTTCGGAGGAAATAAATAAAATTGAGCATGATTCATTTTTGCAGGATAATTATTGTCACTACTGATGCTATCATGAATATTATTGTTAACATGAATATTATTGTGGACTAACCTTTTTCTCCTATGTGCAACCTTGGGTATCTCTTGGGATGGTTATGCCACCTGGATACTCATCTCTATTTTTTTATGAGTATCTCTTGGGATGGTTATGCCACCTGGATACTCATCTCTATTTTTTTAGTGTCTCTTGGGATGGTTAATCCACCTGAATACTCATTTCTATTTTTTTCTGAGTATCTCTTGGGATGGTTATGCCACCTGGATACTCATTTCTATTTTTTCTGGGTATCTCTTGGGATGGTTATGCCACCTAGATACCCATTTCTATTTTTTTTTCTGAGTGTCTCTTGGGATGGTTAATCCACCTGAATACTCATTTCTTTTCAAGACCTCTCGAGGCATCGCATTTAGACACCCGTTTGGCATTTCTTTTCAAGACCTCTCGAGGCATCGCATTCAGACACCCGTTTGGCATTTTTCTTGGAGTCCTCGGGTGGTCCAACGCCCGATATTCCATATTATATTTCTTGGTTTATTATTAAAATGATATTTATATATCCGTCCACACCGTACTGATATTTATCATGCCATGCTTTAATATCGGTCAGCATATGCATATAATTTAGTCCATCATGAACATATGCATTCGGTATATCTTTTGTTCATCATGTTTGCGAGTACATTCCAACGTACTCACTGGCTTGTCCCTGGCTTGTTAATTTGGCCAGACCTGGATGAAGACAATCTGGTGGAGGAAGAGTGCGCTAGGGAGCCCGACGCTTAGAGGTGTTCCCAGTCAGTCAACTTGTGGTCCTAGAGTCTACCACGTGTATCATCCGTAGTGCTTCCACCCCACAAATAAAATAGTCAAGCCTCACACTGACGCTTGGCTTTACTGTATTGTATCAGTGTTGTAATATCACCACACCACTGCCTTATACCGCCACCGTCATATAATGGCAAGTCTGTAATAAATGTTGAGCACTCTTGCACAACCTTGTGTAATATTATGTATGTACTGGTTATCTATATCAAGGGAATCCACCAGTTGTTCTGATCTTTGGGCTGGTGTGACTTGAGGCTATTCCGTGATTTACTGCGGAAACAGGCCCGACAGCCTCTCACCCCTATTCATACATGGTGGGTGATACGTCTCCAACGTATCTATAATTTTTGATTGTTCCATGCTGTTATAATATCAATCTTGGATGTTTTTATGATCATTTACAGCAATTATATATCATTTTTGGAGACTAACCTATTAACTTAGTGCCCAGTGCCAGTTGCTGTTTTCTGCCCTGTTTTTGTTTTACAGAAAATCGATACCAAACGAAGTCCAAATGCCACGAAACTTTTTGGAGATTTTTTATTGGGCAAGATAAACTCTAGAAGCTTCGGGAGGAGGCCAGAAGACCTCTGTGGGGCCCATGAGCCACCAGGGCGCGCCCCAAGAGGGTGGTGCGCCATGGTGCCTCGTGGGGCCCACAGAGCTCCGTTTGACCTAATTCCAGCACTATAACTTCCAGAAAAATCAGAAACCCTCAGGAGAGTCCACGAAATACTTTTTCCGCCACCGCAAGCTTCTGTTCCAGAGAGATCCCATCTGGGGTCCTTCTCCGGTAATCTGCCGGAGGGGGAATCGATCACGGAGGGGTTCTACATCAACCTTGCTGCCCTTCCGATGATGCGTGAGTAGTTTACCACAGACCTTCGGGTCCATAGGCAGTAGCTAGATAGCTTCTTCTCTCTTTTTGATCTTCAATACAATGTTCTCCTTGATGTTCTTGGAGTTCTATCCGATGTAATCACTTTTTGCGGTGTGTTTGTTGGGATCCGATGAATTGTGAGTTTATGATCAGATTATCCATGAAATTATTTGAGTCTTTGCTGCACTCTTTTATGCATGATTATTATAGCCTCGTATTTCTTCTCCGATCTATTGATTTGGTTTGGCCAACTAAGTTGATTTATCTTGCCATGGGAAGAGGTGCTTTGTAGTGGGTTCGATCTTGCGGTGCTCAATCCCAGTGACAGAAAGGGACATGACACGTATGTATCATTGCTACTAAGGGTAAAAAGATGGGGTTTATTCATACGTGAGTTTATCTTGTCTACATCATTTCATCATTCTTAAGGCATTACTCCGTTCTTTATTGGACTTCATACACTAGATCCATGTTGGATAGCGGTCGATGTGTGAAGTAATAGTAGTAGATGCAGGCAGGAGTCGGTCTACTAATCTTGGACATGATGCCTATATACATTATCATTGCCTTGGATATCGTCACGATTATTTGCTTTTCTATCAGTTGCCCAACAGTAATTTGTCTACCCACCGTATGCTATTTTCTCGAGAGAAGCCTCTAGTGAAATCTATGGCCCCCGGGTCTATCAAAATCATATTACTAAAACCCTAAAAATATTGCTTCCATCTTTCTTTCTTTATTTTATTTTGTATTTTTGTTTCAATCTATCAATCTATCACATACAATTTAATCTTGCAATTTACCGCCGAGAGATTGACAACCTCTCGTTTGCGTTGGGTGCAAGGGTTTGTTGTTTGTGTGCAGGTACTGCTAACGAGGTGTTGTGTGATTCTCCTACTGGTTCGATAACCTTGGTTTCATAACTGAGGGAAATACTTATCTCTACTGTGCTGTATCATCCCTTCCTCTTTGGGGAAATACCAACGCAAGCTAGAAGTAGCAGGAAGAATTTCCAGCGCCGTTGCCGGGGAGACATCATCAACATCTATCAAGTACCTTTGCACAAACTCTCATCTCCTTGCATTTACTTTATTTGCCATTTGCCTCTCGTTTTCATCTCCCCCACTTCTAAACGTTTTTACAAAAATACAAAAATATTTTTCGTTTGCCTTTTTCTTGTTTGCTCGCTTGCTTGAAATTGCTATCATGGCTGATTTTGGTATGGAAAAAGGTGAGGATGGTAAAATTCCTAAAATAAAAATTCCTACCAATCTAGATACTAAAACTTTTGTGATGGGACATGGGAATATTGTAGGGAAAAATGTCATCCAAGAATTCTTTAATTGCGTCGGAACTTTGGCTTGTGATGATACCCCTATTCTTAGTAGAACCAAGAATTATGCCGAAGCTATTTCTGCTCTTGTTCTTAAACTAGAAAAAAGATTTATTCGTACCCATCCTACTTTGCAAAGATTGTTTTATGAGTTGCCAGTTATAAAAAATCCTAAGGCTAAAAAGATAGCAACTCTTATCCTCATGAATGAATTTGATTACATAATTCGAGAATCTAGAGAAATCTTTGATTTTTATGGTATGAATCATGAAAAACCGGTGATAGATGAGATCTTATACAATGATGATTACTTGTTAAGATATTTATTTGGTGACGATTGCACCTTTGATGAGAATTCCAAAAAGGAGGCCCCTCCTTTAAATATAATCCAACAAGTTTTCAATGGTATTAATAAACAGTATTCTTTGATTGTAAAAGGGAATCAAGAGGGATTCGAGGATGGCCAACTTAGTAATGCTAAAATTTCCATGGATGATGTGTTTCAAATTGTCTTTGAAAAGCCTCCTGATAAGAACGTATCTTTAGATAAGAAGAATAAAGATGATGATACTTGAAATTATGTATTATGCCTAGCTAGGGGCATAAAACAATAGCGCTTGTTGGGAGGCAACCCAATGAATAAAATAAATTTTTGCTATAAGTTTCTATTATGGTGTGTTTTTACTGTCATGCTACTGGTTTGATAGTGTTTTTGTGTTTTTAATTAGTGTTTGTGCCAAGTAAAGCCTTTAGGATGATTTGGAAGATAGTATAATTGATGCTGTTTGAAAACAGAAAGTTTTGCGTCCAGTGCTGGAATTTTGGTTTTTCTCTGCAACATTCAGAACCTTCTGAATTTTTTACACAGTATTGGTATATGAATTTCCCACGTTGCCCTAATTTTTCAGAATTTTTGGAGTTACAAAAGTATGACGATAATTCAGATTTCTACAGACTGTTCTGTTTTTGACAGATTCTGTTTTTGATGCACTACTTGCTTGTTTTGATGAATCTATGGATTGTATCAGGGGGTATAAGCCATGGTGAAGTTAGAGTAAAGTAGGTATAATGCAAAAATAAAATATGAATGGGTTTGCAACAGTACTTATAGTAGTGATTTGTTTTGTTATACTAACGGGTCTCACGAAGGTTTTGTTAAGTTTTGTGTGATTGAAGTTTTCAAGTTTTGGGTGAGATCACGATGGATGAAGGAATAAGGAGTAGCAAAAGCCTAAGCTTGGGGATGCCCGAGGCACCCCAAGGTAATATTCTAGGAAGACTCAAGCGTCTAAGCTTGGGGATGCCCCGGAAGGCATCCCCTCTTTCTTCTACCAACCATCGGTAATTTTACTTGGAGCTATATTTTTATTCGTCACATGATATGTGTTTTGCTTGGAGTGTCTTGTATTATATGAGTCTTTGCTTTGTTTGCTTTTTAGTTTGTCACAATCATTTTTTCTGAACACACCTATCTTGAGAGAGCCACACGTTTATCATCATGATTTGCTAGAATACTCCATGTGCTTCACTTAAATTTTTTGAGCTAGGCAGTTGCTCTAGTGCTTCACTTAAATCTTTTTGATCACGGTGGTGGCTATATTTTGAAGAAATAAACTCTCATGCTTCACTTATATTATTTTGAGAGTTGATTAAATTTTGAATAAATGAATTCTCATGCTTCACTTATATTATTTTGAGAATTGACAAGATTAAAATTTTGAAGAAATGAATTCTCATGCTTCACTTATATTATTTTGAGAATTGTTAAGATTGCAATTTTGAAGAAATATTTGCACTCTCATGCTTCACTTAAATCTTTTTGAGAGTTGAGGAAAGTAACGGTAATTTGCACAAGATATGAATTTGGTCCCAAAGTGATGAATATTCAAGAGGGATATAGATAAAAACTTTCATATAGATCATTGGATATGATAAGTGTGATTCCTTGCAATAGTTTTGCGATATGAAGATGATGATATGTGAGTCATGTTAGTGAGTAATTGTGATTTAGTAAAAATATTAGTGTTAAGGTTTGTGATTCCCTATGCATGCACGTTAAGTCAATAGTTATGCAATGAAATTATATCCTACTTATGGTGCATTATTCGGTGTGAGTTATGTTCAATGCATGTTTATGACCGTTTTCGTTTTTTGGTTGGTTGCTTCTCAATCTTTTGCTAGCCTTCATTTGTACTAAGCGGAAATACTGCTTGTGCATCCAAAATCCTTAAACCCAGTTTTGCCATATGAGTCCACTATATCTACCTATATGCGGTATTTCAATGCCGTTCCAAGTAAATTTGCATGTGCCAACTCTAATTTTCAAAATAATTTTTCTGTTTTGTGTGCCTGTACCGCTCATGAAGCGGCAGGGGGTGGCCAATATTTTCCATGTTAGGTGTGTTATTCTCACGATGAGTGTTTATTCACTTGTCATTGCACGAGAGAATGGTTGGTAATAGGGATGCCCAGTCCCGCAGGAAAACAAAATTAATAACAACAAAATTCCTTGGAAAGTGATGGTATGGAGGGAACCCGTGGATACGACTAGCCATGGATTGTGAAAGAAATGGTGGAAAGGAAATAAACTTTACTTTCTGTTTGGGAACCACCTATGAAGTGTCTAGCATGGAAAATATTGGGAATTCTCGGTCGTTTTCGTTGATAGGAAAAGCATGCCTCTCAAAATATTTTTTATCTCTTTAATTTCAGCTTTGAGCTCTGGCACATTTGACAAATCTCTGCTTCCCTCTGTGAAGGGCCTATCTATTTACTTTTATGCAATTTTATTTTATTTGAGTCTCCATCTTCTCTTACAAAAGCACCAACTAGAGAGCACTATTGTCATACTTGTGCATTGGATGTAGCTAATATTTGAGTGGGTTTCATGAATGGATCAATGATTGAGCATAATGGGCTAGGGATAACTTTCTTTAGCGTTGATATTTTGAAAGACATGGTTGCTTGTTAGTATGCTTGAGTATCTATGTCTTCATGTCAAATTATAGACTATTGCTTTGAATCGTACAATTCCAATGTCCATGCTACAAAAGAAAAGAATATGTGATGAATATGATAGGCAGCATTCCACATCAAAAATTCTGTTTTTATCATTACCTACTCGAGGACGAGCAGGAATTAAGCTTGGGGATGCTGATACGTCTCCAACGTATCTATAATTTTTGATTGTTCCATGCTGTTATAATATCAATCTTGGATGTTTTTATGATCATTTACAGCAATTATATATCATTTTTGGAGACTAACCTATTAACTTAGTGCCAAGTGCCAGTTGCTGTTTTCTGCCCTGTTTTTGTTTTACAGAAAATCAATACCAAACGAAGTCCAAATGCCACAAAACTTTTTGGAGATTTTTTATTGGGCAAGATAAACACTAGAAGCCTTGGGAGGAGGCCAGAAGACCTCTGTGGGGCCCACGAGCCACCAGGGCGCGCCCCAGGGGGGGTGGCGCGCCCTGGTGCCTCGTGGGGCCCACAGAGCTCCGTTTGACCTAATTCCAGCACTATAAATTCCAGAAAAATCAGAAACCCTCAGGAGAGTCCACGAAATACTTTTTCCGCCGCCGCAAGCTTCTGTTCCAGATAGATCCCATCTGGGGTCCTTCTCCGGTAATCTGCCGGAGGGGGAATCGATCACGGAGGGGTTCTACATCAACCTTGCTGCCCTTCCGATGATGCGTGAGTAGTTTACCACAGACCTTCGGGTCCATATGCAGTAGCTAGATGGCTACTTTTCTCTTTTTGATCTTCAATACATTGTTCTCCTTGATGTTCTTGGAGTTCTATCTGATGTAATCACTTTTTGCGGTGTTTTTGTTGGGATCCGATGAATTGTGAGTTTATGATCAGATTATCCATGAAATTATTTGAGTCTTTGCTGCACTCTTTTATGCATGATTATTATAGCCTCGTATTTCTTCTCTGGTCTATTGATTTGGTTTGGCCAACTGAGTTGATTTATCTTGCCATGGGAAGAGGTGCTTTGTAGTGGGTTCGATCTTGCGGTGCTCAATCCCAGTGACAGAAAGGGACATGACACGTATGTATCATTGCTACTAAGGGTAAAAAGATGGGGTTTATTCATACGTGAGTTTATCTTGTCTACATCATGTCATCGTTCTGAAGGCATTACTCCGTTCTTTATTGGACTTAATACACTAGATGCATGCTGGATAGCGGTCGATGTGTGGAGTAATAGTAGTAGATGCAGGCAGGAGTCAGTCTACTAATCTTGGACGTGATGCCTATATACATGATCATTGCCTTGGATATCGTCATGATTATTTGCTTTTCTATCAATTGCCCAACAGTAATTTGTCTACCCACCGTATGCTATTTTCTCGAGAGAAGCCTCTAGTGAAATCTATGGCCCCCGGGTCTATCAAAATCATATTACTAAAACCCTAAAAATATTGCTGCCATCTTTATTTATTTATTTTATTTTGTATTTTTGTTTCAATCTATCAATCTATCACATACAATTTAATCTTGCAATTTACCGCCGAGAGATTGACAACCTCTCGTTTGCGTTGGGTGCAAGGGTTTGTTGTTTGTGTGCAGGTACTGCTAACGAGGTGTTGTGTGATTCTCCTACTGGTTCGATAACCTTGGTTTCATAACTGAGGGAAATATTTATCTCTACTGTGCTGCATCATCCCTTCCTCTTCGGGGAAATACCAACGCAAGCTACAAGTAGCAGTGGGCGCCAAAACACTATCTCTGCTCGGCCGAAATCGGCTCTCACCCCAATTCATACACGGTGGGTGCCAACAGTGGGCGCCAAAACAAACTCTCCTCGGCCAAAATCGCTCTCGCCCAATATTCGGGGTATGCGAGATTACCGTCCTACCCCCAACCGACCAATATCGCTTTGATGTCTGAAATTTTAAACGGGGGCTAAGTTTGTAACTTTCCCCGCATCTGAGACAAGCGCATCCCAAAGACATGGTTCCCCCTACCTCTCTCTCCCTCCATTTCCCCATTCATACTCCGTCGGCACCAAAACACCCTCTCCACCCCAGCCTCCTCAATCCGCCACCCCATCCGCCGCCGTCCTCCTCCACCATGCCGGAGCTGATACCCCGACGCCGTCGTCCATTACAAGAGATCGATGTCTCTCATCCACGGTTCCGGACCAGGATCCTTGCATCGCGTCCTCTCGCTTCATCTGCGCCATCGTCCACCTTGCCGGGGCCGCTCCGATGACCGTCTCGTCCACCGTGCTGGGACATATCCCCTGCTGTCACCGTCTGCCCTGCCAGATCTGCTTCCACGCCGCTGACTGCCATCGCAACCGCTGCACCCTCAACTTCTCAGCAGATGCCTACACGGCGCCGCAATAGAGGCGGTACTCTTTCATATCTGCTCAAGTTATTTATCTCAGCCAGAAAATAGATCGCCACTGCTTTACTGTGATTTCTTGTCCATCACTTAGAATCTTACTTCTTAGTTGAAAGCAAACATTGTTTGCAAAGTAGCCTTTGTCTCCTTTGCACCTTCAGATCCGCTAGGGTACGCTCAACACTATACTCGCAATGCTTATGGTTTTCCCCTTTTATATTCACTACCATCATCCTAGGTGCTTCATGTCATGCTAGCACTGCTCATCAACCCATCAAGCGAAACAACATGCCACTCATATTTCTAAAGCTTAGTTGTTCAAATACGAATCTGATATGATGCTGATATTACTAAAACAGAGAATGTTTAATTGGTCAGCTAATGTTCCTACTTTAGTTTCGAAAAAGCATGTGCGCCACATATAGAGAGACATCAGGGAATTGCATTTCTTTATGCGCTCTGGTTCATCATGGGTGGGCAACGAACATTGTAGTATCCAAAATCTGCTTGCTCTTCTTTAACATGTTCCTCTTTTGTTCTTTATTAAGTATAGTAGTACAGTATGTTCCTTGCCTGGAAGAGGAGCAGGGACATTTGCAGTCGACAGGTCTATTGTGTCGCTTCTGATGGATGCTTTCAACTCTTCGAGTTGGTCTACCATAATATCCAGGAAATGCTGGGAGCTATGTCGCCTTTGAGAGTCTAGACTGATAGTAATAGTAGTGCACCTTCAGTTGAAGAGAGCTGCCCCTGTAGGGGATCCAATGCCTATCTAGCCGTACCGGTAATACAAGCCCATATTTTCCAGCTAGTTCCACTTTCCCGATTTTACTCGTGATGCTTAGAGTTTTCCCGTTTTATCTACACTATGATTTGTATGTGCTTTGTGTCGTACTAGCAGCACTCCACCATTCAAGCTAAACAACACACCACTCATAATTCCAAAGCTTAGTTGTTCATATATGAATATAATATGATAATGATATTAGTTAACAGACACACATTTAATTGGTCAGCTAATGTTTCCACTTGAGTTCCCAAACGCATGTGGCCACATATAAAGAGACAGCAGGGAATTGCATTTCTTTGTGCGCTCTGGTTCATCATGGGTGGGCACGAACATTGTATTATCCAAAATCTGCTTGCTCTTCTTTAACATGTTCCTCTTCTGTTCTTCTTTAATAAGTATATTAGTACAGTATGTTCCTTGTCGGGAAGAGGAGTAGGGACACTTGTAGTCCACAGGTCTATTGGGTCATTTCTGATCGATGCTTTCAACTCTTCGAGTTGGTCTGCCATAATATCCAGGAAATGCTGAGAGCTGTGTCGCCTTTGATAGTCTAGACTGATAGTAACAGTAGTGCGCCTTCAGTTGAAGAGATCTGCCCCTGTAGGGGATCCAAAGCCTTTGTAGCCGTACCGGCAATACAAGCCCATATTTTCCAGCTAGTTCCACTTTCCCAATTTTACTCGTGATGCTTAGGGTCTTCCCATTTTATCTACACTATCATCTGCGTAAGTGCTTTGTGTCGTACTAGCAGCACTCCACCCTTCAAGCTAAACAACACACCACTCATATTTCCAAAGCTTAGTTGTTCATATCCGAATGTGATATGATAATGGTATTAGTTAACAGACACATTTAATTGGTCAGCTAATATTCCCACTTGAGTTTCCAAATGCACGTGGCCTGCTTTATCATGAGCTTACTTTCCAAATGTATAGAAAGAAGTGGAATCTCCATAATATGCTTCCTCTTCTATTCTTTAACATGTTTCTCTTCTGTTCTTCTTTAATAAGTATAGTATGTTCCTTGTCAGGAAGGGGAGCAGGGAGATCTGTAGTAAACAGGTCTATTGGCCGCTTCTGCTAGATGCTTTCAGCACTTCGAGTTGGTATGCCATAATATCCAGGAAATGCTAGGAGCTGTGTGGCCTTTGAGAGACTAGACTGATAGTAATAGTAGTGCGCCTTCAGTTGAATAGAGCTGGCCTGTAGGGGATCGAAATGCTTTCGATTAGTAGCTGCAATACAACCCCATATTTTTCAAGCCAGTTCCACTTTCCAGATTTATTTATGATGTTATGGTTTCCCCCTTTTATCTACACTACTATCTGCCTAGATGCTTTGTGTCGTACTAGTAGCACTCCATCCTTCAAGCTAAACTACATGCCAGTCATAATTCCAAAGCTTAGTTATCAAATTAAAATCTTATATGATACTGATACTAATAAAATAGAGACACATTTAATTGGTCAGCTAATGTTACTACGCGAGTTTCGAAATGCATGTGCGCCACATATAGAGTCATGAGGGAATACTATTTATTTGTGCGCTCTCGTCATCATGCTTTGGCAATCAACTTTGCATACAGTATATTTTGAACCTATCATCTGCCAACTATCATTACTTCTGGAGCTCCCAACAAGGAGCCTATTTTTTTGAGCAGTGGTGCCAGATTATATTAATGTACGCACCAAATTATAGCACACATGTGCTCTCTCGTCAGAATTCCAGAGGTAGCACACAAGGGTTTACAGGGAGCCCTTATTATATTAGGATATCCTATGCATTTCAAAGATAATCTCACAACTATTTCTGTTTTCATGCATATCAAATATTGGACATGATCACAATGAATATGAGAATGCGCGCATCAGAGGAATACTGCGGAAAAGTGCAATGGCTAACAAACTTGGCATCAAGGGATTGAGTTCCATTCTGGATGGAATGAAACCCACACGCTCCCCACCTACAGATTCGTGTTCAGAATATGATCCTAATGACTATTCTGAGCTCGTGCAATTGAAGGTAGATCGCCTATCGTGTTCACCCATCAAGGTGCATGCTCTAATTTGGCAAGGTTTTATTGGTTGCACGTATCTTGCATAAGGTGTCTTGCATTTCTTCTAGTTCGTTGCACCGCCATCTGCTTAGTTTACTCATCATATATGTGAAGATGCCATGCCCATCCATTATCAATACCTATTCCAACTGTCATCATACCATGTTTTTACATTCAAATGTTGTTCTTGTGTATCAGACATCCAAAAGGAAGAGGGTGATTGCAGAACCTGAAGGAGTACAAACAAAGTCTTTGAAAAAGGTGGTGGTACCGGTGAAATCAGATAGCACCCCACTTATATTGGCGACAGAACCAGCGCCACAAAACCTAGGCCTGACTCTAGCAGACTGTACCCATACTCCACTGGCCATACCACTAGCCCCACCACACAGGAACCGCACTCCAGCAAAAGGTATGCTGATTTCAATTGCCATAGCACCAGCCGTACCATAGAAAAATCCCAATCCAGCAAAAAGTACACCAAATCCATAGGCCAAAGACCTATTCCAACTACAGAGTGCCCCAATTCCCACAGATTGGAACCCCATTCAAGTTATTCCTAGTTTAAAAGACAATGCTTTCAATGTTGTTAGGAACCATGTGCGTATCTTCCCATCATGGGAAGATTATAGTGAAGACAAACACCATTTTCACATCTTCCCGTCGCACTTACGTGTAAGTGCTATTATTCATGGTGATTATTGTCTTGTTTTCTATTGATTGAACACATCAATGATTTACATTACATTCTTCTAAATAGGAGAGGGTCAATCTGGATAGTCATGACAAGCAAAGCTTGCTTGCGCTTTTCAAGGACGCGTTGCAGCAGTATCGGTGTTACCTGAGGCAAACACACTTTGATGGCAAGTCTATAAACGAAATTTCGGTGAAGTCTCCTGTGCTAAATTTACAAGATATTGAATGGAAAAACCTTGTTATGCACTGGTCTCATCCCCAGGAAGAGGTATTGTCTATGAGATCACATGACAATTTGAACTCCTACATTTTTGCATGTGCCTTACCGATATCTTTTGCAGGAAAACTGCTCGAAGAAGAATAATAGTTTGAAATGGACGATAGGATATCACAACTATGTTGCTCACTGCTTTGCACTTGTTAGTACCTGCTGCCCTGTATCGCTGCACTTACATTCATACCTGGTTGATTATGTGACATCTGTGTGCATGATAGCTTGCTTATCCACTGTTCGCTCCAAATTATCAGATCTATATTAATGCTTACATTAATGTAGAATAAACCCAATGCTTATGAATAAGTTTAGCTCTGCATTGTTCTTGTAAGTACCTGTTGTCCTTTATCATTGTACTTATATTGACAGCTAGTTGTTCATGTACCATCACTCTGCAGCTTATTTCCCCTTGCCCTCCATTTTCTAGACCTTATCAGATCTATATTTACTCTTACCAAAATGTTTAATAAAACAAATGCTACTGAAGAAGTTTAGCTCTGCATTGCTCTTGTCAGTACCTTTTTGCCTGTACCGCTGTACTTACATTTCCAGCTAGTTGATTATGTAGCATCACTCTGCATCTTAGCTTAAATATTCTCCATTTGTTCCTATCTTATCACATCTATATTTTCGCTTAACAAAATGTAGAATAAAGGCAATGGTTATGAAGAAGATTCTGTGGTAAACTACTTGAATTGCCCCCCCATCAGCATGGACAAGGGCTTTATAGAGCCGGTCTTCACTATCGTAAGTTTGTCCTTCTCGAGCCTTCAAACTTTGTTGAGTATATTTGGATAGGCATGACTGCAACTGTTGTTTATTTTTCGTGTTTGCATCAAATTGCATGTTTAAAGTTTCTTATGAAGAAGTTCATAAACATAAGTTTGTCCTTCTCAATTTCAGTTTTTAGTTGTACAACCAAGTTCCTTATTCATACCATGTAAATGAAACTAAACAGAGCAAGTGATCTTCTTTAGAGTGCATGAATGCTTGTGTTCTCGATCTGTAATCCAGGGGTGTGGTGAAACTACCCACTCCAGCACAATGTCATATCCTGCTATGTCTTAGCTATGAACTATGCCATATTTTGTTAATGTTATTTAAATCATGTCTCTTTATTTGCCAATCTGAAATGGGATTAATTGATAGCACACTGGCCATTGATGCTTATACGTTCTTTAGCACCACATGTATGCTTGTGTTCTTGATCTGTAATCCAGTGGTGTCGTGAAGCTGGCCACTCCTGCACAATGCCATTTCCTGCCATGTATTTACTATGAACAATGCCATATGATGTTAATGCTATTTTAAACCATGTCTCTTTATTTTCCCATAAGAAATGGGATGAATTGACAGCACTGATGCTTATACGTGCAAACCCTGTTATCTGTTTTCTTGTTTGTCTTTCAGAGTGATATCTCTGACGCCAGGAAGAACTGCCACAATGATAGTGAGACAAACCCATTGCTTGTCCCTCTAACATATATTGCAGGGAAGAAGGCAACACATCTTGGGGATAGAGATACAACCCCAAAGTCATGTCTTGATGTAGTGTCAAAGTTACTCGCTAATAGCAGTGACACAAGCTCGATGAAGTCACCGCCTGAATCTGTTCGACTTCCTCAGTCTCAAATTCAAGCAGAAAGACATGCTTCGGCTCAACTCCTACTGGAACTCCAATCTCTATGGAAGATTAACCAAAAGTACAGGACGTCTATTGATGCTATGCAGCTAGACTTGGAGGATATAAGCGTCAAACAAGCGCAGTCTCATCAGCTTGCTCAGCTGCTTGCGCTGCAGCTCCTGGGCAGGGCTAACCTTTCTTGAACTGTGTTGAAGTGCTGTCGGTTCTGTATATTATTTTGTCGGCGTGTTTATTTGCACTGGTGGTGACCTTTGATGCCCAGTGTATGTAATCCGCTGTCTGGTTCCGCTTTATTATCACTGGTGGCGAACTTTAATGCCCAGTGGATGTAATATGCCGTAATTTCTTTGTTGTATAGTCTAGGTTAATTCTTCGTCATGATGCTATAATTTATTTACTGTATATGCTGTCGTCACTCTCTGAAAAAGCCGTAAGCTTCGACCGAGTGCAATGGGCCAAATTGTTAGGTTTATATAAAAATATTACGGTACTAAACTAGCTGGCCAACCAATCCCTATAAATGGGCCGAAACGTGGGCCCACAAGTATCTCATGACATTATCTGGCCTAGACATAAACTGGCCCACTATTCGTTTCGGGCGTTTAATAGGCCGAGTAAACCGCTTGCCTTACATGGGCCAGAAAATACAATGGGCTTTTAACAGGCTGAAAAGTAGATTGGGCTGAATTGTGCCGAACAATTAATGGGCCGACAGCAGGCCGAAATATACGTCGGCCCATGAATGGCCCAATGACATGACGGGCCGTTAACAGGCCAAAATTTATATTGGGCCTTGGTTGGCCCAGTCACATGATGGGCTGTAAGCAGGCCGGATGCAAAATGGGCCATAATTAGGCCCAACTATATCACGGGCCTTTGATAGGCCGATAGCCAGGTTGGGCTAAAATGTATCCACGAAGACTACGGTCCGTTAAGAGGCCGAATGTCACTTCGGACCAGAAATAGGCCCACATGCAGCACGGGCCGTTAAATGGCCGAAACTGAAACCGGGCCGACAACGGCCCAAATGTACCAAGGGCCGCTAACAGGCCGAAACTAATAAGGGGCCGAACTGTTAAACGGGCCTTTAAGAGGCCGAAGTCCAAATCGGGCCGGCAATGGGCCCAAAAGCACAGTGCCTGTTAACGGGCCGTTTCTGATATGGGCCGAAATTTGGGCCAAAACTTGGCAGGCTATTAACAGGCCGGATCTGTTACTGGCCATAAATTGGCCGAAAACAAGGCAGGCTGTTAATAGGCCGGATCTTGTATGGGCCGTAATTTGGCCCAAAACATGGCACGCTGTCAACATGCCGGATATGATATGGGCCGTAAATTGGCCCAAAACAAGGCAGGCTGTTAACGGACCGGCCTATTAGTATGTGACGAAATCTTGTGGGCCTTTTGCTGGGCCCGCCCTTTTACCTTAAATGGGCCAATGCTGGGCCGTTCCACATGTCGACGTTTCATTAGCGACTCCTGTCCACTGGACGGTTGACATCTGTCGCCATGGGGAACTGACACGTGGATCCTCTGGCGAATCAGATATTTACATGTGGAAAATTGCCATTGGTCGGGGCTGTTAGCGGGTTATCGGATCCAAACCGGAACCCGATATCTTAACGGTGACCCGTTACGGTGGATGCCACGTGTCGGTTACCCTTGACGAAAACACTTCCAAGGCGCGCCATTTATTGTCATGGAAGTGAACACTTTCGTGATGATAATTTGAGTATTGTCATGGAACACTTCTATGATAGCACAGGTATGACTATCTTGATTCTGTCATAAAATCGTCACGGATGTACATGCATGACAGAAAACATGACCTACTGTGACAAACACGTATCATCACGGGAGTGTTTTTTTTGTAGTGTTCCCTTCGTGTACGACGTACTAAACCTAGAGTACAAGTGTATGTGTGTGGCATCGACCTAGAGAGCTAGAGATGGTGTGTGCGAGAAGTCTCGAGAGACTCGTGAGAGTAGGTGTGTGCGTGGGAAAGAGGGAGAGAGATGATATGTGTCGATGTAATGCGTGTGAAAAAGAGACTAGTCAATAATTTGCCACGAGGCAATTCCTGGAGAACGCCCCAATAACCGTAAGATCTGCATCCGACGGTGCCAGTTATTGGACAAAAATAGTAGTATAAAAAGAAATGCCATGGCATTTTACAAAACTGCCACACCACGCCCCTCCCCTACACATGAAACTGCCCCGCGGCCGTTCGCAATTGCCGGTTTGTTAGAAATCCCGAAAGGTCAGGCTTTTGGCGATAGGCAGGGAGATTGGACTGTCGGTTTGCTCACATGCGGCCGCAGATGTCAGTGATGTACCAAGACGATGCACGTCCCTTTGGTGAGCGGCGGGCCGGACCGACCGTGCGTTGGTGTGATGCGAAGGCAACACGCTGTAAGTTTACCGCCTAACTTGTAAAGTGTAACACTTGGTTTGGCTCCTTGACGAGATTGGTCGATAGAAATCCCGATTAGAAAGGGTAGAGCGGCGTTGTTTTTCACGCACGGGAGGCGTGGGAGTTTTTTTACAAGGGCCAATTCCATTTTCCCCCTAATTTCCGCCCGACCTCATTTTTACCCCTAAATAAAAACGGTGCTCAACTTTGCCCCTCTTTCGTCTGGTGCGCTTACGGAAATACCCTTCCGTGCCGTTTCCGTCCGATCAACGGCCTTTGACCGTCTCTGAGACGTTTTCTGGACTATTTTGCCCCTCTATGCATATTTCACTTACATGTGAACCCAGAGAGTCAAAGCTGGCCCGGTCAACTAGGATGGGTCCACCTGTACCATGCGACCCAACTGTCACTATCTTAATATTTTCTAAATAGATTTATCTACTTTGTTCTTTTATACTTTTTAACTGCTTTGTTAAGTGAGAGGGTCCACTGGTCTGTGCCTACTCGACATGAGGTTTAGATTTAAATGGAATTAGCCTAAGCTAAATACCCTGGCCACGGGGCCCACCGTCAATTTTCTCCGCCGGTGATTGAACGTCCATAACCATCTAGCACGGCGGCGACGAAATCACGGGAGCAAGCTATCGAGGCAACACACGTCGCGGGGGAACTCTGGTGCAAGGCTGCACCGGCATAGGGTGCAGGGAGCACGTGGGGGCGCCGGAGTCATGGTGGGGGTGGTGAATCGCGCGGTGGCGGCCAACGACCAGTGATGGACGCGACGGTAGCTGGGAGGTGCGGGGAGCGCAGATCCGTCGGACATGAGTGGATCCAGGCAGGCAAGCTCCGGTGGCGGCCCACGGCGGTGGTGCTCGAAGCTCCAAGGGTCGGCCATGGAGGTCCCTGGATAGGAAAGAGAGAGAGAGAGAGAGAGAGAGAGAGAGAGAGAGAGATGAGTTGAAAGATGGAGAAGGAAGGAAGAAGAAAGGAGGAAGAAGAGCGGGGGGCGCGGATCCGGTCCGATGCGAGCGGATCCAGGGCGGGCGAGCTCCCGTGGAGGCCCACGGCAGCGCTGCTGAAAGCTCCAAGGGTCGGCCATGGAGGCCCCTGGACAGGAAAGAGAGAGAGATGAGTTTAAAGATGGAGAAGGAAGGAAGAAGAAAGGAGGAAGAAGAGAAGGCATGGGGCTCCGGCTGGATCCCGTGGTCCTCGCCGGTGGTGGCCAGGTCGCCGGAGGCGGCGGCGGGGAAGATCGGGCGGGTGCAGAGGAGGAGCTCCTCTCCTCAGGTGCTCGGGGAGGCAGCCTCGGGTATGGGAGAAGAGGGGGAGTTTTATTTTTATTTTTATTTTTATTGTTATTAGGCCCACATGTAAGTGAAAGAAAGAGAGGTGAGAGAGAGAGAGCCTATTTACATTTTTATTTTCATAGGGATGGGTCCCACATGTAAGTGGAATATGCACATAGGGGCAAAAAAGTCCAGATAACGTCTCGGAGACGGTCAAAGGCCTTTGACCGGACGGAAACGGCATGGAAGGGTATTTCCGTAAGCGCACCAGACGGAAGAGGGGCAAAGTTGAGCACTGTTTTTATTTAGGGGTAAAGATGAGGTCGGGCGGAAGTTAGGGGGAAAATGTAAATGTCCCTTTTTACAATGGGAAGGGTCCAGAAGGACCCGACACTACATTAGTCAAAGCGGTGGACAGTACTACGCTTGTCGGAGGCATATGTGGGCCCACGTTCTCGAATGCGTACGTGGCGGAGCCGGACGCCCGCCAACCTCTCGTAGCGACAGCGAGGAGCCCGCTGCTGGCTATTTCTATAACCAGTTTTGAAATTTTCAATCGTTCACGTGTGATGTGATATCAGCCATTGATTGTTGTTGCATGGTCTAGGTGGCAGGGATTCGCATCTACAAAAACCTAATTGTACCATGTTGTGTCTACAATCTTCTGGAACCAGCAGCACGTCACTGTGATCAATCCACACAAGAAGCTCACGACAACATCTCCACATGTGCCACGTGGCCTCATGGGTACACCCCCACATCATTTTAATCATAACATATTGACTGTAAAAAGAGAGACATTTTGTAGCGTGCCATTGGAATTCTAACTTACGTGCTTTGCACATAGTGGAACTACTAGTGCCACATCATCTAATGCCTTTCTACACACACATTTCTTATACAAATGTGCTCCACTTGTACCCGCGCGTGTGTATGTGGGAAGGAGTGCGTGCGTGCACCTCTTCTCTTTCGTACACCTAGTGTGTGTGTCTGAGAGAGAGAGAGATGGTGTGTGCAATAAATCACATGAGATTCGTGAATTTATGTGTGTGGGGGAGGGAATATGCGTCAATGCAATTTGTGTGAAAGAGAGGCCTATATACATATATGTATGTGCATGGGGGTGATATGCGAGAAGGGATGGGAGGGGTCATCTATGCGAGATATCGATAGAGACAGATAGAGGGAAGAACTCTACAAGCGTACAAGCACTGGGAAAGGGGGGGTGCTGGAAGATGGTGCGAGAGGCCAACTGGACAGACACTGGGAAGGAGTGTACAAGTGCGAGATCGATAATTAAAGAGAGGGGGCGAGAACATGCGTGGTTGCGCGTGTCTGAGAGATTAAGCGGAAGCCATGGATGATGAGAGGGGAGATGATGGATAGACAATGTGTGTGTGGTAGCTAGGTAGTCCTATCTAGAGAGGTAGATTGATGGATGTGTACGTGGGAAAGAGGGCGAGACCTAACTAGAGATATATATCGACCGGTTTGTGTGGAAAACAGGGAAAGACCTAGCTATATATATATATAGAGAGAGAGAGAGAGGAATATCGATCGGTGCACATGCATGTGAGAGATAAAGAAGGCCCAAAGTGACGAAGAGAGGGAGGTGCGTGTGTGGGGGGGTGCAAGAGAGTCCTACTAGTTAGAGCTACTGTACGAGTGCGAGATCGATAATAAGAGATGAGGGTGGGCGAGAGTGCGCGCGCGCGTGTGTGTGCCGGGGGGTGCGAGAGTCCTACTAGTTGGAGGGAATGTACGAGTGCAAGATCGATAATAAGAGATAAGGGGGCAAGGGCGCGTGCACATGTGTGTGGGTGTGCGCGTGCGCGCACCTCGGAGTTGGGGCGTGAGGCATGGATGGTGAGTGGGGGGAGGGACTGTGTGTACATGTGTGTGTGGTAGGCAGACCTGCTAGCTAGAGGGGTATATCGATCGGTGTGTGTGGGAAAGAGAGGGCGATGGAGAGATCCAGCTTGAGAGATCATGGGAGACCGACCTGGAGAAAGAGATTGTGTGTGTGCGATGGATAATGCCGAGTGGGAGTGTGTGTGCATGCATGCACAAGAGAAAGTTAGTGGTACAACTATAATGAGAAGACGACTGTGTGGGTGTAAAAGACTTGGTGAGATCATAATCAATATAAAAGTGAATTCAAATGTTTGAAACCCATGCATGCATGACCCCGCAAAAAAAATAAACCCATGCATGCATGAATATAATGGAGATATGTGTGGTGTGGTTTTGAATCGAGCATGCTATACTATATATACATCGAACAACGCCAAATTGATTTGAATTTGGGATACCGTTGGCAGGCATCGTTTGACCACATTTCATTCACACATGGACAGAACTATTTAAATTGGAGATAATGGGTGGCTTTCGTAGCTAACATCTAAATGTTGTGTGTGTGCGTGCGTCCGTGTGTGTGTGTGTGTGTGTGTGTGTGTCTATGTGTGTGTGTGTTGTGCGTGTTAAACACATTATACATATCAAACATCATTTAGATTCCGAACATCTAGCTAGAGCATACATGTACTATGATTTGAATTCAACATAAAATGGATACACATATTTGAATTCGAGAACATATGGTACATGTAGTTCATATTTAAATGGGAATTTACTACTATATTCATGTCGTGTGTTGTGAAGATAATATTTAGATGATGGTATAACTAACCTAACAACAATCCCATTCAAATAGAAAAAATGGACTCAAATTTAGTCCATATGGTAGACGGTACGAATTGTTTTGTTGTTGTTGTTGTTGTTGAGGGAAACACGAATTGATTTGGTACTGTACACGTTAAGCTTGTTCTCCCGAATTTTAAAGTTGTTCGTTGCTGTTTTTGAATGGCATTTGTAGTAATTCATATAGTAAAACGGGAGATGACTCTCTCTTGCGTGGTGCGAATTGTTTTTTTTTTGGTACACGTTAAGCTTGTTTTTCCGAAATTTCAAGCCACGCCTTGTTATCCTGAAATTTCAAGCTATCTCTTTGTCTCTTGTGCTGTGAAACCCCCGCCTCTTCAACCCGTGCCTTGTTATCCCGAACTTTTTAAAGCGCGCGAAGACTCACTCCTCCTCCGAAACCGGTCACGCCGCCTGCTACTTGTGAGTTGCATTGGGATTTCCTTGAAGAGGAGAGGATGATGCAGTATAGTAGAGATAAGTATTTCCCTCAGTTAAGAACCAAGGTTATCAATCCAGTAGGCGAACCACACAGAACCTTGTTAGCAGCACCTACACACAAAAAAGCAAATACTTGCACCCAACGCGAACAAGAGGGTTGTCAATCCCCTCGGCGGTTACTTGCAAGGATTAATTCTGATAGTGATAGATGGATAAATAAATTGCAAAACAAAATAAAGGAAATAAATTTGCAGCAAGGTACTTTTGGATTTTATATATGATGGATAAATGACTCGGGGGCCATAGTTTTCACTAGAGGCTTCTCTTTCAAACACATAGCATACGGCAGGTAAACAAATTAATGTTGGGCAATTGATAGAAAAGCACATAGTTATGACGGATTCATGGCAATGATCATGTATATAGGCATCACATCCGAGACAAGTAGACCGACTCCTGCCGGCATCTACTACTATTACTCCACCCATCGACTGTTATCTAGCATGCATCTAGGGTATTAAGTTAATGAAAACAGGGTAATGCCTTAAGCAAGATGACATGATGTAGACAAAGTAAACTCAAGCAATATGAATAAACCCCATCGTTTTATCCTTAATGGCAACAATACAAATACGTGTCTTGTCCCTTTCTGTCATTGGGATAGAGCACCGCAAGATTGAACCCATTACAAAGCACCTCTCCTGTCGGTGTAAAAACCGGCTGACCTCGGGGTAGGGGGGTCCCGAGTGGTGGATCTAGGATTAATGGTAATAGGAACAAAGGAGACGGTGTTTACCCAGGTTTGGGACCTTTCAAAGAGGTAATACCCTATGTCCTGCTTCGATTATATTGATGATGAAATATCGAGTACAAGCTTGATCTACCTCGAGATCGTAAGGAGAAGTCTAACCCTAGGGCTAGGTGGATGGGAATTGTGATTCTGTGTGCCCTACAGGCTAAAACCCCATGGATTATATACAAGCCAGGTAGGGCATCTAGGGTTACATAGTCGGTATCCAGGGATGCGTATGGAGGCGGCAGGAGATGTTTTGGGGTATACTCCAAGTCTTCGGTGGATGTAATCTTGATCTCGTCATGGCTTCCGGAGTCCATCTGGATGAGGATGAGGGCCTTCAGGCCCAGCCCGAGGACTATGGACCGACTAGGTTGGGACCCCCTAGTCTAGGACACCGTCAGTAGCCCCCAAACTGGTCTTCTATGCCGAGGATGACCCCTTCGTCTTTAACAACTTCGGATCCGGAGTCCTTGGCTCGACAGACGAGTTCCCTCCTTTCTGTTTACACTCTTCTTTATTCAAGGCCACCACAGACCACTCCTCAAAGGGGTGGTGTCCCTTGTTCGGAACTTAATAAAAACACATTCTGCATCCGAGGTCATGGGATTACTTAGCCTCAAAGGCCAGCTGCATAGGTGTGAAGACTGCCCTCAGCCTGACAACTTTATCGAAGAGGCACCACCCATGACCAGGCGAGCAGTTACTGCTCACTCGAATTGCGGACCGAGGCAATCTTTTTACTGGCACGTCCCATCGAAACGGAGATCGTGCCCACTTTTTAAGGGATATCATTAAGATTTTGTTTCTCCCTATACGCATAACGGCATCTTTTACGGGTAATGGTGATTTCAACGGCGTGGAAGGAGGAACTCTTGGCCTTTTTATCAGTCTATATAAGAGCGAGGGGATAACAACAGAGAGTACACGCTCCCTTGCTTCCCTGCCTATCGCCTCCCAAGCTCCATCGCTCAGATCCAATCCCGAGCTCCACGAACTTCTCCAGCGCCCTTCTCCTCAACAATGGCAGAGCCCAAGCTTAAGGGGCACTGGGGCAGCTCCTCCATGACGGAGGGCACCATTTTGGAGCTGTGCAGCGCGGGGTACATCCCCGCAGAGATCCGCACTTGCGCGCTGACTCCGAAGCAGCGCATACCCACTCCCAAGGTTGGGGAGTGGGTCGTGTTCATTCCCCACCTCATCAGAGGTCTGGGGTTCCCGCTGCACCCTTTTTTGCACGGGGTCTTGTTCTACTATGGGCTAGATTTTCACCATCTAGACCCGAACTCCATCCTATACCTCGCCTGCTTCATCATGGTCTGCGAGGCCTTCCTCCGCATCGAGCCACACTTCGGGTTGTGGCTGAAGATCTTCGGCGTCAAGCCGAAGTCCAGCGACTTCGAGCTCTCCGCCGGCCCTCCGAAGAAGCTCGTATCCTTTATCGAGACCATCAAGAAGTCCAGCGACTCCGAGCTCCAGGGACCGATGATCAGCAAGAACCAGAGGGCGGTCTTGTTCAAAGGCAACTTTATAGAGACCATCAAGGAATGCCAGCGCGCGCGGTTTTACATCACCGAGCCACTTGCTGCTGGCCAGGCCAGGGTCGAGTTCTCCGCCGGCCCTCCGAAGAAGCTCGTATCCTGGAAGAGGAAGGGCATGGACTGGGGGAACCCGGCCGAGGTGGAGGTGCTGATCCAGAAGATCGAGTTCTAGATCAATCAGAGGGACATCAAGCTGACGGATTTGGAGAACGTCATGCTCCACCGCTGCATCCTGCCGCTTCAGTCTTGGGCTACCCCAATGTGGGCGTACAAGCCCGAGGACGTGGTGCCCATCCACCACTTCTTCCGCTCCACCCCGGCTGGGATGTGGAAGCTGCTGTTCAAGCCATCCAAGGATGGTTTCCCCGAGGCCGGGAGAGATCTCGGATTCGAAGCCGCCCATGACAGCCCTGAGGTAAATTTCAATGCCTAGTCCTATACTCTGTGCTTCTTGGTCCCCCACAAATTTTGGCTAACCGATCCACCATTTGCAGAAAGTGGATCCCTACTACTTGTAGACTGCGTTGGTATTTCCCCGAAGAGGAGATGATGATGCAGTATAGTAGAGATAAGTATTTCCCTCAGCTAAGAACCAAGGTTATCAATCCAGTAGGAGAACTACACAGAACCTTGTTAGCAGCACCTACACACATAAAAGCAAATAATTGCACCCAACGGAAATAAGAGGGTTGTCAATCCTCTTAGCGTTTATTTGCAAGGATTAATTCTGATAGTGATAGATAGATAAAGTAAAATTCTAAATAAAATAAAAGTAAATAAATTGCAGCAAGGTAGTTTTGGATTTTAATATAAAATAAAAGTAGACTAGGGGGCCATAGTTTTCACTAGAGGCTTCTCTCTCGAACACATAGCATACGGTGGGTAAACAAATTATTGTTGGGCAATTGATAGAAAAGCAAATAATTATGATGGATTCATGGCAATGATCATGTATATAGGCATCACGTCCGAGACAAATAGACCGACTCTTGCCTACATCTACTACTATTACTCCACCCATCGACCGCTATCCAGCATGCATCTAGGGTATTAAGTATAAAGCAAAGTAACGCCTTAAGTAAGATGACATGATGTAGACAAAGTAAACTCAAGCAATATGATTAAACCCCATCTTTTTATCCATAATGGCAACAATACAAATACGTGTCATGTCCCTTTCGGTCACTAGGATTGAGCACCGCAAGATTGAACACATCACAAAGCACCTCTCCCATTGCAAGATAAACCAATCTAGTTGGCCAAACCAAATCGATAGATCGGAGAGAAATACAACGCTATAACAATCATGCATAAAAGAGTTCAGAGAAGACTCAAATATTTCTCATGTATAATTCGATCATAAACTCACAATTCATCAGATCCCAACAAACACACCACAAAAGAAGATTACATCGGATAGAACTCCAAGAACATCGAGGAGAACATGGTATTGAAGATCAAAGAGAGAGAAGAAGCCATCTATCTACTAGCTATGGACCCGTAGGTCTGTGGTAAACTACTCACACATCATCGGAAGGGCAGCAAAGTTAATGTAGAAGCCCTCTGGCAGAGTACCGAAAAAGGCCTCCAGATGGGATCACGGAAGAACAGAGGCTTGCGGCGGTGGAAAGGTTTTCTCTTCTGTTTCTCTGGTATATTGGGAATATTGGGGAATTTATAGCACTGGAATTTGGTCAGGAACTGCCACGAGGGGCCCACAAGCCTGGGGGCGCGCCCTACCCCCCAGGGCGCGCCTCCCGAGCTTGTCGCTCCCTCGTGACTCTTCTGGTCTTCTCCCGAAGCTTCGTGGGTCCCCTGTGGTCCAGAAAAAATTAATCCAAAGTTTTTTCTCCGTTTGGACTCTTTTTGATAATGATTTTCTAAAAAGGCAAAAACAAGTAAAAAACAACAAGTGTCACTGGGCACTGGGTTAATAGGTTAGTCCCAAAAAATGATATATAATGGCATATAATTGCATATAAAACATCCAAGATTGATACTATAATAGCATGGAACAATCAAAAATTATAGATACATTGGAGACATATCAAGCATCCCCAAGCTTAATTCCTGCTCATCCTCGAGTAGGTAAATGATAAAAACAGAATTTTTGATGTGGAATGCTACCTAACATGTTTCATCATGTAATCTCTCTTACGGTATGAATAATAAGATCTGAATGATTCAAAGCAATAGTCTATAGTTTGACATAAAGACATCAATACTCAGGCATACTAATAAACAATCATGCCTTTCAAAATAAAAATGCTAAAGAAAGTTATCCCTACAAAATCATATAATCTTGTCATGCTCCATGTTCTTAACACAAAGTATTTATCATGCACTACCCCGATGACAAGCCGAGCAATTGGTTCATACTTTTTAACGCGCTTCAGCTTTTTCAACCCCCGCGCAATACATGAGCGCAAGCCATGGATATAGCACTATGGGTGGAATAGAATGTGGTTGTAGAGATTAATAAGGGGAAGTCAAAAATAAGAAAATAGTCTCACATCGTCATGGCTAATCAACAGGCTATGGAGATGCCCATCAATTGATGTCAATGCAAGGAGTAGGGATTGCCATGCAACAGATGCACTAAGAGCTATAAGTGTATGAAAGCTCAACATGAAAACTAAGTGGGTGTGCATCCAACTTGCTTGCTCATGAAGACCTCGGGCATTTGAGGAAGCCCATCATCAGAATATACAAGCCAAGTTCTATAATGAAATATTCCCACTAGTATATGAAAGTGACAAAATAGGAGACTCTCTATTTGAAAAACATGGTGCTACTTTGAAGCACAAGTATGGAAAAGGATAGTAACACTGCCCCTTCTCTCTTTTTCTCTCATTTTTTTTCATGGGCTCTTTTTGGCCTCCCTTTTCTTTCCTCACTGGGACAATGCTCCAATAATGATGATCATCATGCTTCTATTTACTTACAACTCAAAAATTACAACTCGAAATTAGAACAAAAATATGACTCTATATGAATGCCTCTGGCGGTGTACCAGGATGTGCAATGATACTAGCGTAACATGTATGAAAAATGATGAATGGTGGCTGAGCCACAAATACTATGTTAGCTATATGATCATGCAAAGCAATATGACAATGACGACGTGTGTCATATAAAAAGAACCGTGGAAGTTGCATGGCAATATCTCTCGGAATGGCTATGGAAATGCCATAATAGGTTGGTATCGTGGCTGTTTTGAGGAAGATATAAGGAGGCTTATGTGTGATAGAGCGTATCATATCACAGGGTTTGGATGCACCAACGAGGTTTGCACCAACTCTCGATGTGAGAAAGGGCAATGCACAGTACCGAAGAGGCTAGCAAATTGCGGAAAGTAGAGAGTGCGTATAATCCATGGACTCACATTAGTCATAAAGAACTCACATACTTATTGCGAAAGTTTATTAGCCCTCGAAGAAAAGTACTACTACGCATGCCCCTAGGGGGATAGATTGGTAGGAAAAGACCATCGCTCGTCCCCGACCGCCACTCGTAAGGTAGACAATCAATAATAAATCATGCTCCAACTTCTTAGCATAACGACAGACCATACGTGCATGCTTCGGGAATCACAAACCTTAACACCAATATTCTTACTAAACCACAATTATCTACTAGCACCTCCCACATATTACCATCTTAATATCGCAAAACTATTGCAAGGAATCAAACTTATCATATTCAGTGATCTACATGAAAGTTTTTATTATATCCATCTTGAATACCTATCATATTAGGACCAAATTCATAACCCGTGCATATTACCATTTCTATTTATTAGAATCTCAAAAAGATATAAGTGAAGCATGAGAGTGCAACTATTTCTTTAAAATATAACAACCGCCGTGCTATAAAAGATATAAGTGAATCACTGGAGCAACTGCCTAGCTCAAAAGATATAAGTGAAGCACATAGAGTATTCTAACAAATCACGAATAATGTGTGTCCCTCTCAAAAAGGTGTGTTCAGCAAAGATGATTGTGACAAACTAAAAAGCAAACAAAAGCAAGCAAACTATAGTACAAGACGCTCCAAGTAAAAGACATATCATGTGATGAATAAAAATATAGCTCCAAGTGATATACCGATAGATTGTAGACGAAAGAGGGGATGCCATTCGGGGCATCCCCAAGCTTAGACGCTTGAGTCTTCCTTGAATATTACCTTGGGGTGCCTTGGGCATCCCCAAGCTTAGGCTCTTGCTGCTCCTTATTCCTTTATCCATCGTAGTCTCACCCAAAACTTGAAAACTTCAGCACACAAAACTCAACAGAAACCTCGTGAGATCCGTTAGTATAACAAATAAATATTTAACTTTAGGTGCTGTTGTAAATTGATTCATATTTAATATTGGCATAATGCTACTGTACTCCAACTTCTCCATGACTCATACCCCACGATACGATCCATAGATTCATCAAAATAAGCAAACTATGGAACAAAAACAGAATCTGTCTAAAACAGAACAGTCTGTAAAGATCTGAATTAACGTCATACTTGTGTAACTCCAAAAATTCTGAAATATTAGGAAAACGTGGGAAATTCATATTCCAATACTGGGTAAAAAATTCAGAGTTTTATCACGCTCCAGCAAAAAATCAAATTTCCAGTACTGGACGCAAAAGTTTCTGTTTTCCAACAGCATCAATCATACTATCTTCCAAATCATCCCAAATGTATTACTTGGCACAAACACTAATTAAAACATAAAAACACAATCATAACAGAGGATATAATTGTGTAAACACACAAAAACAGAAAGTAAAAAAATATATTTTATTCATTGGGTTGCCTCCCAACAAGCGCTATAGTTTTATGCCCCTAGCTAGGCATAATGCATAATTTCAAGTGTTGTCATCCTTAGTTTCCAAATCCTTCTTAATCGAATCTTCTAAATTTTTTATCATTAATTCTCTAGTTTCATGTTCTTCTTTTCTAGTAGGGGAGCTTAAATACTTGAAGGGACTTTGATTGGTGACTTTAACATTCATAACTTCGAACTCAGAACTATCACCGTAAACATCCTCATACAACACATGTAACTCATCGTCAATAGTGTCTCTTGCCGTACCCTCAAACCATTCTTCACTAAATCCATCATAAATTACATTAGTAACCCACTCAAATTTATTACAAGCATGATGGTACAAAGTTTTAATTATTTCGACATATGGAACTCTTCTTCTAATATTCTCACCATAAGGAAAGTAGTCTTTAGATTCCAACCTACGGATAGTATCTTTATCATGAAGAATTTTCTCTATGGGAGGATGTTCAAAATCAATTTTATAAAAGGAAAATATATCCCTAGCTTCTCTGACTATGAAATCAAATTCAGGCATAAGGATAATAGTGGCAATTTTCTTAGCCCTAGCATCATGGATGTTGGGAAGTTCATAGAATATCTTTTGTAAGGCGGGGTGAATATGCAAAAAAATTCTTTCTAATTTAACCACAAGCATAGAAATAGCATCCACATAGCAATTTGTTTTATCAAGAATAGATCCCTTAATTATTGGTATAACTCCCGCGCAATTAAACAATTCCTGAATAATGTTCTTCCCAAAAATATTACCACTTCCCACATGATAGACTTTAGTCTTGAAATTTGTGGGAGGATCAATCTCAGGAGGGTCATGATTAAGATCAAAAGGATGAGTTTTCTCAAGAGATTTACTAGCACTATCCTCGCTAGCACTTTCAATGACAACTTTCTCAAGTTCAGACATGATAACGACTTCAACCAAGCGAACTGGCAAACAAGCCAACGGAAATATTTTTGTGTGTTTGTAAAATTGTTTTAGAAGTGGGGGAGATGAAACCGAGAGGCAAATGAAAATAAAAGGAAAATAAAGTAAATGCAAGTGGATGATAGTTTGTGCGAAGGTACTTGATAGATTTTGGTGATGTCTCCCCGGCAACGGCGCCAAAAAATCTTCCTGCTACTTGTAGACTGCGTTGGTATTTCCCCGAAGAGGAGAGGATGATGCAGTATAGTAGAGATAAGTGTTTCCCTCAGTTAAGAACCAAGGTTATCAATCTAGTAGGAGAACCACACAGAACCTGGTTAGCAGCACCTACACAAAGAAAAGCAAACACTTGCACCCAACGCAAATTAGAGGGTTGTCAATCCTCTTAGCGGTTATTTGCAAGGATTAATTCTGATAGTGATAGATAGATAAAGTAAAATTCTAAATAAAATAAAAGTAAATAAATTGCAGCAAGGTATTTTTGGATTTTAATATATGATAAAAGTAGACCTGGGGGCCATAGTTTTCACTAGAGGCTTCTCTCTCGAACACATAGCATACGGTGGGTAAACAAATTACTGTTGGGAAATTGATAGAAAAGCAAATAATTATGACGGATTCATGGCATCATGTCCGAGACAAGTAGACCGACTCCTGCCTGCATCTACTACTATTACTCCACCCATCGACCGCTATCCAGCATGTATCAAGGGTATTAAGTACAAAACAGAGTAACGCCTTAAGCAAGATGACATGATGTAGACAACGTAAACTCAAGCAATATGATTAAACCCAATCTTTTTATCCTTAATGGAAACAATACAAATACATGTCATGTCCCTTTCTGTCACTGGGATTGAGCACTGCAAGATTGAACCCATCACAAAGCACCTCTCCCATTGCAAGATAAACCAATCTAGTTGGCCAAACCGAATCGATAGATCGGAGAGTGATACAAAGCTATAACAATCACGCATAAAAGAGTTTAGAGAAGACTCAAATATTTCTCATGAATAATCTGATCATAAACTCACAATTCATCGGATCCCAACAAACACACCGCAAAATAAGATTACATCGGATAGAACTCCAAGAACATCGAGGAGAACATGGTATTGAAGATCAAAGAGAGAGAAGAATCCATCTAGCTACTAGCTATGGACCCGTAGGTCTATGGTAAACTACTCACATATGATCGAAAGGGTAGCAAGGTTAATGTAGAAGCCCTCCGTGATCGATTCCCCCTCCGGCAGAGTACCAAAAAAGGCCTCCACATGGGATCGCGGAAGAACAGAGGCTTGCGGCGGAGGAGAGGTTTTCTCTTCTGTCTCTCTGGTATATTGGGAATATTTGGGAATTTATAGCGCTGGCATTAGGTCAGGAAGTGCCACGAGGGGCCCACAAGCCTGGGGGCATGCCCTACCCCCCAGGGCGTGCCTCCCGAGCTTGTCGCTCCCTCGTGACTCTTCTGGTCTTCTCCCAAAGCTTCGTGGGTCCCCTCTGGTCTAGAACAAATTACTTCAAAGTTTTTTCTCTGTTTGGACTCTTTTTGATAATGATTTTCTGAAAAGGTAAAAACAAGCAAAAAACAGCAACTCGCACTGGGCACTGGGTTAATAGGTTAGTCCCAAAAAATGATATATAATGCCATATAATTGCATATAAAACATCCAAGATTGGTACTATAATAGCATGGAACAATCAAAAATTATAGATACGTTGGAGAAGTATCAATCCCCAAGGCACAGCGGATACTGTGCCCGGCACCGCAACCCGAGGGGGAGAGGACTCGCCAGGTTGTGGCCCTCCTAACCGAGGAGCCACATGTGGTGATCCCCAAGGAGTCCAGACCTCCGAGGGGCAGAGCGGGTCTCCAAGCTCGGGAAACCTCGGTCACCCGGTCCGAGGAAACCCACGCCTCCTCCACCCACGAAGACGAGGGGGAAGAGAAATCTTCCCCTAACATGGAAGAGGGAGGCGTCCGAGGGCACCGAAGAGGAGGCGAGGCCGAAAGGCCCGAAGAGGCCGCGCAAGGCCTCAGTTGATCCAGTCCTGCCAGAGAAGCCCAGCTTCCCCGAAGATTCGGACAAGGACCTCCTCGCCCTAGGGAGGAAGAAACCGGCCCCCCAAAGGTATCTATTAACTACTCAATTTGGACTTCTAAAGCCTGTTCTTTTGAGACTCATAAGGGAATTTTTGCCAGTCCGCCCGCGGCTCGCCTCAATGGCGATACTTCGGGCGAGCTGCCCCCGTCGGACAGTGGGAAGCTGGAGCCCGCCAAGGCTCCCTCGGCCTTCGAGGGCCTACGGGAGGCGTCGTCCGGTCCGTCCCCTCCAGTCGACTCATCGGGGGCCGAGGTACCGGTTGTTATGGCCGAGGTCGATACCTCGGCCGCACCAGGCCAAGGGGACCCAATCCCCAAGGTCCCCAAGGAAGGGTTGGGCTAGGCGTCGGCCCAGCCCGAACAGTCTTCGGTGCTTGCGCCGCAGCCGGAAACCCTCGTCCCCAGCACCTCGGTGGGGGGTCTGAGGTTGCTCCATCCCCGCTTCCCGCCACAGGGTGGGTTAGCGCGGGGTGGCCCGAGGAGATGGAGGCGGCCTTAACGGGCTCCTCCATCGTAGAAGAGCACCGTGCCTTGATTGGCACGGTGCTACAAGGCTTCCGGTCTGCAGAGGCCGGAATACGCGAGGTCTTCAAGGGCCTCGTGAGGAGCTTTGAGGTATGTTTTTAATATTACAAATAACATTCGAGTCTTATGATTGCTTGTAGTAGCGGGCTTTTGTCCGAAGACCTGTTGCCTAGCGTAGCATTTGTAGGAGCGTCGCCAGCCAGTAGCCTCCGAGCCCTATGCTAGTTTGAAAAACTGGCCTTGGGGTCGATGCTCGAGTATGTTTTTGGCGCTAATCCAGTAGCCCCCAAGGCACTAGCCGTTCTTCAAAAAAGGGACTGACCAGGGACTAAGGCGTTAGTGTATGTTTGCAGGTGTCGACCTCGGCGCCGAACTCCGCCTCCGAGGAGGTGGCGGAGATGAACAGGAAACTTCAGAGGTCCGAATAGGACCTCGATCTGATGAAGAAGTAGATCGAACTGTCTCAAGGTAAACTTCAAAAAGTTATGAGAATGCCGATTTTACTTCAGGAGATGTTCTTAAAAGATTCAATTCTGATGCCGAGCTGTTTTGCATGACAACTATTACGGCGGAGCTTGAGACACTTAAGGCCGAGCTACCAAAAGCTCGGCAAGAGGCTGAGCAGCAAAAGACTGCGGCCGCGAAGGCCGAAGAGGAGCTGGCTGCCGAGAAGGTGGCCAGGGCAAGGACCAGGCGTGGGTCCTGGAGGTGGAGGAGACCCTGGAGGGCGTCTATAAAGAGCGCGACGCCCTCCAGGAGGAGGAAAAGGTGGAGAGCACCGAGCTCGAGAAGCTACGCCAGGTGCACGCTGAGGTCCAAACCCAGGCCCGTGCAGACCGCGAGGTGCTTCAACAAGTGAAGCAGATCGCTGCTGGTAAGGCATTTTTGCTTCAGTGTGTTTTCGGCTGCAAGGGATTCGTCGAGCTCACCCAGCTGTGGTGATCCGCAGAGGCCTTCGTGGATCTTCCAAGGAGCGCGGCGGACGCCGGCCGCTACTATGGCGCGCAGGAGGGCCATGCTACAGAGAGGGCGTTCTGGCTGCAATTCCAGGCGCCCTCGCATCCGGAACTGCTAAACAATCAGATGAAGTAGTTGATGGAGCTCCTGCGCATGGCGAAGCCAACACTTCAAGACCTCTGCGCCAATCTTTGGCCCGCGGAGACCCTGCCGACCAGCTTCTTTTGGTTTTTTGCCCGTCTGTAGGAGGCCGCCCCCCAATTGGTGTGCTGGAAGCGTTCGGCATGCCTGGAGGGTGCTCAACGGGCGTATGCCCGCGTGAATACGCACTACTCGTGTGTCGAAGCGGCGGTCGTGGCCACCGGCCCCCCAGAAGGGAAGGCCTGGACCGTGGAGCAGTATCTGGGTAAGGCGATGGAGGGAGCCCGGATCACCGAGGCCGAGTGTCCTAAGGACAATTTGTATTTTTAGATAACACTTCGGTATGCCGAAGTATAGTTTGAGTGTAAAAACTATCTTTTATTTTGAAATGAATGCGGCTTTATTTTCTGACATGTGATTGTGTGTATTTTTTGACTCCTGTGTGACCGTGTTTAACTGAAAGTGACCAGTCATCGGCTTCGATCCCTTTGTACAGTGTACATCGGGTGTTTCGATGGCAGCCATGACCCTTAGCCGACGTCTCGGTTCCCGAAGGCGGTCATTGCTTGCGAAAACAAGGCAATCGGACTATAGTGGCCTTATAACTTTCACCTAGTCGTAGGAGCTTGACTGTGGGGGCTGTTGACGAGCCCCCGGTCCATGAAGTGGTTTGGCTATATGGCCGAGGTCTATGCCGCAAACCACTTCGGCTGATTTAATAAGGAGCCCTTCATTTAACACGGGTAACCTCCAAGGGTACATTGTTGGACGCTGTCTTCGGATGGCCGACTAGTTTACGCTTACCAGGACAGTCAGTTTTCGGCTTTATCCACTGAGGCGCTTTGCCATTCAAGCTGGCAGCGCAATCGCAGTGGTTCTCCCTTTACACCCTTAGCCGAATGGATCGGAAACGTAAGGGGTAAGCACAGGAGCCGGGCAACCCAACTATTAACCAAAATCGAGGTTCAAAACTGATTCATATAATGCAACATCCAAGACGCCGAATAGACACTTCGGACTTGTTGGGGGGGGGGGGGGGCGGGCGTGAGATTAAAAGCGAAGCCCACAGTTGTATCATGAATGTATGCTTTTGGCTCAAAGGCAGTAAACATAAGGAAATGCGTAATGACCTAGATGGGTGCACTTTTATTTCATGTGGTCGAACCATACATGCCGAGCATTAACAAAAGAAACTTGTAGAAGATACAACGGGAAAATGTAAAAATAAAGGAGTAAGAACAGGGTGGACATGTTGATAGGTTTATCCGCCCAAGTCCGTCGCTGTCGCACGTCTGCATCTCCGTGCTGTTTACCAGCTTGTCTTCATTGAGAGCGAAGTATGTATGGGATGTCCGCGACCTCGGCCGTTCATTTGCTTTATGCTTTCGATGGTCGTGTCCTTTAAAGAGATGTGCGACTGCCACTTGGATGGTTGAAGCCATCACTACAAAAAAAAGACACATCCGTGACATTATGGCCCGAACGAAAACTTTTTCTGTCATTGTTGTGATACTTCTATGACAATATTTGTGACAAAAAAACGTATCATCAAAGATGTGGTGGGCTCCTACTTCTATGACAAAAAATTATGACAGAAAATGGGCTTTTTGTCCGGGGCGGGCCGGAGACGCACCCGTATAACATTCTTTGGGCCGTCCATGACGTAAAAAATCATGGTAGAACTAAGGGCGAGGAAATTTTCGGGGAGTTCCCGGTTACGGTGGGTGGTCGGGGCCAAGCGATGTAGTGTGGTTTGCGCATTTCTCTCATACCCGTGCGTGTGTGCGAGGCGTTCGCTAACTGCACCCGAGCGAGGCGTTCGCTTACTGAACCCGAGCGATCGATCGATCCCTCGCACTACTACACGTACTGAACCCGAGTGATCGATCCCACTGCATACTGAAGCCAAGCAATCCCTTCGCTGCTAACTGAACCTGAGCGATCCCTTCGCTGCTAACTGAACCCGAGCGATTCCTTTGCTGTTATAACTGAACCCGATTGATCCTTCTCGCTGCTTACTGAAGCCGATCGAGCCCCCGTGCGAGACGTAGCCAGCCGGTGTTGGGTTGCCTCTCGATGAACAGTGGTTGTTGCTGCCGCACGCACGATACACGTAGACACGAGTCGAGGCGCATCGATCGAGCCGGCTGGTTGGCTGTGGATGAATAGTTCCCCTTGCTGCCTCCCGCTCGTATGCCCCACCCCAGCCGGTGGGTTGGCTGTGGATGAACAGTTCCCGTTGCTGCCTCCCGCTCGTACGCCCCACCCCAGCCGGTGGGTTGGCTGTGGAAGAACAGTACCCTGGCCATGTGAAGGTGGTTGGCGTTGGATGAACAGGACCCCGAGGAGGCCGCCACACACCCCAGCCAGTTGGGGGTGGATGAACATGACCCTGTGGAGGATGGATGAATAGTAGCCGGTGGAGGCTGGAGGAAGTCGACGGTGGATGAACAGTAGCTGGTGGAGGCTGGAGGGAGGTCGGCCATGGATGAGTAGTAGCCCGTGGAGTCCTATTTTGCGGTACGCCACACCCCTCCCGATGAACAGGACCCCTGTTTTGACCATAGGCTGTTGGGGAGAAGTCTGTTTTCTCCGTTTTGCGGTACGCCAGAGCCCTCCCGATCAATAGGACCCCGTTTCGACCGTAGGCGCTTGAAGAGAAGTCTGTTTCCTCTGTTTTGCGCTATGCCAGACCCCCATACAATGAACAAGACCCCGTTTCGACCGTACGCGGTCGAACAGAAGGCCGTTTCCTCCGTTTTGCGGTACGCCAGACCCCAAGTCGATGAACAGGACCCCATTTCGGCTGTTCCGTCCAAGCCAGTTGGCTCCTGATGAACAGGACGTGTTCCGACCCAGTCACTTAGCTCCCAATAAACACGACGATGTTTCCTCCGTTCTGACCCAGCCGGTTGGCTGCTGATGAACAGGAGGCCGTTGCTTCCGTCCGTTGCCTCTCCATGTATACGAGCCCTGGCCGTACGTATGCACGAGTACATGTTCGACACCCCGCCCGTATGTACGTACGTGCCTGTATTTTTTGCCGTGTGGTTGTACGTACGTGTACACAATTTAGACGGGGCTGCCTGAACTACTATGTCGGGGGCTCTACTACGACACGTGCCGCTCCTTACACGGCCACGGTTCATGAGACCGATCGACCAGTATGTACGTACACGCTCGTGACCAGACAGACAACGCTACGTACGCTTCGACCTTGCGTGCGAAGATATAGCTGGTGGGTCCCAGCTGTCAGGGGGAGGAATCATTTTTTTTATGCATAATAAAGAGGCTCTTCCTTGCATGCAATGATGTAGCTGGTGGGTTCCAGCTGTCAGGGGGAGGAAACATTTTTTTTCGCGTAATATGGAAGCACTTCCTTGCGTGCGACAATGGACCTCGTGGGTCCCAGCTGTCAGCCACTCCACGTACAGTCCTCTTCCGATGGCTGTCGTTCATTGACCGTGTTGACGATGCCATACCGAGTGCAGGAAGGCGGTGGACGACATCGAGGCATAGGAAGGAAACGACCCGGAGCCGGGGAAGACAACGTAGTGGTTGCCCACGCGGAGGGAAGTACGAGGGTTTACTTGTTCGGCTGCGGTGTGAGGCTGCCGTCGCCGGAGAATAATAGGAGGTGTGGGTGAGTAGTGGGATGGCCTGGCCAACGGTGGGAGTAGGGTGGGGTGGTGAGGCCTGTGCGGCAGCACAGCCGGCCACGGGTATCGGGCCCGTGGAACCCAGGGTACCTCGACCCATCTGCCTGCGGCCCAGTACGCAGCGCCTAGCGGTGGCCCAATAGGTGGCCCACCAGTGGGCACCTCGAACAAGACCCCTCATGAGGCCCTGGTCTCCTGAGGATCCCTCCTCAGGGGGCGGGCAAGCAAGACTCAGCCGCGACTTCACAAAAAGCCTCGCGAGGCGGCCTCCCGAGGCTGCCTCCCGAGGCACCCTTCCGAAGACATGCAAGGCAAATGCTGTTTGGCTCGGTCGCACGGTCTCATGCCCACCACGTGGGTGACGCGCGCGGCGACGAATGGCGACAGAGGCCGCGCCAGTAGGTGCGGATAGAGAGGATTTCCCCTTTTGTGCTAAGGGAGCAAGGCCAGTGGTCCATTTCCCAAAGCAACCCCCAAAGGTTGCCCAATCGGTGAAAGAAGACCAAGACGGAGGACGCGCAGGGCGGAGGTCATGCCCGAGCCCACCGGCGCGTCATGGATAATCGCTTTGCAGACGAAGACCACCTTTTGTCAGGATAGACTGCGCCCCTGTCCCCCTTCAAACTTGCCATTGTGTGGCAACCCTTCCCGCCAATGTTTTCGGGGGAAGAGGACCAAGGTAGGTATAAAAGGAGGGCAGGGTGCTGCTGTAGGAAGGATCGACTCTTCCGCCCCAAACCTTGTACTCTCGCACTAGTGCAATCCCAACCAAGCAGGAGTAGGGTTTTACACCGCAAGGTGGCCCGAACCTGGGTAAACCGCTGTGTCTCCGGCCTGCCCCCACTCACGCACGCTCGCCGTAGCTTCGCCATAGTTGAGCCATGGTACGGGACGAGGCGGTAGGAATGAGCTCACCCCAGTGTTCGAACCTTTGGGTCCCTGGAGATCGACCTCCGACAATGGGAGGCAGGAGCAGGCGGTCCCACCGGCGCTGGTTTGGGCGGCTGGAGCAAGAAGATTAGAAATTGAAGAAGCAGCACGGCCATTAGATTAACATCCAACGGTCACTACTGCTAAAATCGTTTTTTGACTAAGTTGACAAAGCCCTGCGTACGCGTCAACTTGGTAGGCCCACAAGTCAGCCTCCAAATCAGGTGGGTCCCAGCTAACAGGGGGAGGAATCATTTTTCTTGCGCGTAATAAGGAGGCACTTCCTTGCGTGCGACCATGGACCTCGTGGGTTCGAGCTGCCAGCCTCTCCATGTACAGTCCTCTTCCGATGGCTGCCATTCATTGACTGCGTTGATGACGCCGTGCCGAGAGCACCAAGGCGCTGGACAATGGTGAGGCCTAGTAAGGGAACGACCCGGAGACGAGGAAGACTTGGCAGTGGTTGCCCACGCAGAGGGGAGTACGAGAGTTTACTAGTTTGGCTGCAGTGTAAGGCTGCCGTCGCTGGAGAATAATAGGAGATGTGGGTGAGTAGAGGGATGGCCTGGCCAGTGATGGGAGTAGGGTGGGGCGGTGAGGCCTGCGCAGCAGCACAACCGGCCATGGGAGCGGGAGAAGGCGGTCCCGCCGGCGCTGGTTTGGGTGGCTGGAGCAAGAAGATCATAGATTGAAGAAGCAGCACAGCCGTTGGATTAATATCCAATGGTCACTGCTGCTAGAATCGTTTGTTGACTAAGTTGACAAAGCCCTGCGTACGCGTCAACTTAGTATGCCCAAGTCAGCCTCCAAATCTGTGGCAAACAACATACAACACATTTGCTATTTTTTTAATAATTTACATCCCATTTGCTCATTCTTAAGGAATTTTTTGCAGCACATATTCTTTTTGTTAGCATTACAGCCAATATTCTGGCCACGGTTAAAAATTTCAATGAAATTTTGCATATTTTGGTGGGCTCCAAACTGTTTTTAATCCCGATGTTTCAAGTCTAATTTAGACTAATTTGAAAAATAAAATTATATTAATTTTTAATCCAATTATATTTTCACCGTAGAAAAATCCAATGAAATTTAAAATTTCAAAATTCGGATGAAACGAAATTTGAAACTAATTACCGGTTTGCTGTGTTTTTTAAAATTTACAGCCCATTTCTTATTGCTTATAGGCCATTTTTTTAGGGAAATAGGCCATTTTGTGGGCAGGCCGAATGCATCCTCCTCGTCTTGAAATATTTGAAGCCCAACAGGGCTGAGAAAAGCAAGTAGGCACTAGTACAGCGAGCTGCTATACAAACGGTTTTTAACCCCTTTCCACGACGGAGTTTTAAACCGTCGCCTTGCCTGTGTGTGCGATAGGGGGGTCCTTCCCACATGACCCAGAAACCGTCGGCGATAGGGCCTCCGGTCACACACGCGGGGCAAAAAGAGCTCGTGTGCGATCGGGCGAGCCATCGCAGACAATTATACTGGCCCAATCATTTCTGTTCGTATGTTCATCCCACACAGTGAATCTCAGAAAAACGTTTCCGTTCATATGTACATCACACACAATTTTTATGCGGAAACGTTTGTGCAAGGTGGCCTAATGCAAACATTTGTCGGGCGGAAGGCGTGTGTGATTGTTCATTGATCCAACACGGCTACTTTCTAGAAACTATGTGCGTTGTTTGAGGTCATCGCCCACGGTGTTGTCTGAGAAACCGTCTGCAATTCAAAAACCCAATAAGCAGGCTAATTCGCCTATAATTGATAATGCATTTAGTAATCAAATTAACATTTCATATCAAACACACCATATGTTTCATAGCCGTATTACAGCAAACCAGGATTTCATAGCTGAATTACATCAGAGTACAACATCACATAGCTTCAGCACTCAGTTACACCATATAGGCATATAGCTAGCTACGCAATTACACAACATCACGAAGTTTGACATGCAACATCTAAAACCTTTGGAAAGTAGCATCATATACGGTATATAGAGAGATGAATCTCATCTGGAAAACTGCTGAATCTGAAGGCGAATATTGAGCCTTCAATGATGTTGAATGTCCTTGCAACTTTACACCAGTGGCTGCAGATGATTGCCCGCCCAACCTTCGTCCTCTTGAGGGAGACATCAATATTCTGCCGTGGGTGTTGAATGAGTACCTTCCTCGCCTCTTGACCATGGAGGTGGTTTGAGAGGTAATCATCGGTGAACTGCTTTGGAAAGGACTGAAAACAAAGATATGCATAAATATCTGTTCTAAATTTTGAAATGGCGCATAGGAAAAAACACAAGGTAAAAGAGTTAGTACCATCCTATAGTTGACTGATGTCTTCTTCATTGTGCAAACAAAGATCTTGTTGTTATTCAACGCTAGTTTATTTATCCTAACAATCTTTCTGAGTTTCTTGACTTGACTGATATTCATGTCCATCTCATTTCCCCATATGCAAAATGGATCGAACAGTGGGTCTAAACCTCTGACAGCAGGACCTACATGTGCAAGACCAAATTGTTAAAATCCTAAATATTAGAATGGTTCCTGCAATTGCACAATATTATGCTATTAGCCAAAGGACCATGCATGTGCAAACCTCGATGGTAAACCTCAGTGCCTCCCATTGTTTCCCTGCAATACATATAAGGCAGATATTGATCAGTTTAAGTGAGAGTTGGCATACTATCAGTAGAATATATTAATGAAAACTTGTACCCACAACAAATGAACATCACACTGCAGAATTGTACCAAAAAGTTAACTGGACACCACAACAAATGAAGCAAGCACTTAACTGAGAACCACATTGCAGAATAGAACATATACTAGAAGATCATATAGTTAACCAAGCCTAGCATGCTTAAGAACTACTAGGAAATATAGCATTTGTGTATGTTTCTCATGTCTAGAGTACATCCAAATTCGATTTTATTCCTCACATGCATAACAATTAAAAAAGTGTACCCATAGGAATTGAAAATCACATTTCAGAATTGAACCAAACAGTTAACTGAACATCACAACAAATGAACCAAACTGTTAACTGAACATCACATTTCAGAAGATCAGATTGCATATTAACATAACAGAGGACAATTCACTAGAAGGCACCAGAGGCGGCCTTTAGAAAACACCACGAACTGTCGTTTAAAGCAGCCAACCACATGGCGGCGTCCGCGCGCGAGGGTTCGACGGTGGCCTCGATGGCGAGGTGCTCCTACAAGATCTGGCGGTCGGCACGCATGGCAGCCATCGTGACCTCATCCGCGTGTGCGGCTGCGATTTGCTTCATCGGTGCCAGATGCTCCTTGAGCTCCTGGCTATAATGCGTGAACCATGGCTATGGGCGGCGCTTAATTGGAGGATGGGGCAGTGATTTGGGTGGAAGATGTCGCGCCGGCTGTCGAGGCTTGTGGGATGGAGGAGGAGGAGGATGGGGGTGGGGTGTGGATTACCTGACTATATGGACGAGGCCGCGCAGTGGGAAGGAGCGCCGTCGGCGAGGAGGCAGCGCTGCAAAGCAAGCAGTGAAGGTTTGAACTTGGAAAGGAAGGAGGAAACAGTGGAAATGTGGCTTTTGGTGGGGGGGAGGGGGTGGGGACCTAGATATTTCCGCGGTTGGCAAAAATTTACGAACGGTGCAACGAAAAACTGGCGCGCAAGTGTGGTTGACGCGCGGCCGGTGGACTGTAGCCGACGAACCTTCCTGCGTAAGCCATACATGAGGGAGCCCCAAGATATTTTATACTGCATCGCACACGATTGTTGCTAACAAACTGTTTGTGGTGTAATTGATTTTTTCATTTTGACTTGGAAGACAAAATGGGGTTACGGCAGGAAAGGTCGCTGTTTGAATTGCTAGAACATTTATTTGCAGTGAACATGCAACTATAGGAGTGTCGTGCTAAAATTTGGAATTATTCTGGGTTCGTTTGGCATTTTTTATACATTAATTGAGTTTTCAAGGCATTTAATGTGCATAATTCAAATTTGAACTATAGGCACATGCTCCAGTGCACTAAAATGGGTTGAAAAATCGTATATGTGTCCTTGGTTGAATGTTTAGGTCCCATACAAGAAATGGGAGTGAATTTCAAACATCTGGGCGTCGTAGCTCTGCCGAAAACATTGAGAAACTTGGTTTTTAAATTCCAGTAAATCCAAAAATTGCCTAAAAATCACGGAACTTGGCATGGTATCTTGACATGGCACCAACACGCTATGGTAAAATTTTTGCTCGATTTGAGACAAGTATGATATAAGCTTCTTACAAACCGGAGCTTCTCTCAAGAAGGCTCATGGTTCCGATAGTGGATGTGTCACCTTTGTGGGCGAAACGACATATGCTGCCTCTTCCTGCCTTGATTTTTTTATAGAGGCAACAAAGACCAATAGGAGTGTCGTGCTAAAATTTGGAATTATTCCAGGTTCGTTTGGCCTTTTTATACATTTATTGAGTTTCTAGGCATTTAATGTGCATAATTCAAATTTGAATTACATGCACATGCTCCAGTGCACCAAAATGGGTTGAAAAATCGTATATGTGTCCTTGGGTGAATGTTTAGGTCCCATGCAAGAAATGGGAATGAATTTCAAACATCTGGGCGTCATGGATCGGCCAAAAACATTGACAAACTTGGTTTTTAAATTCCTGTAAATCCAGAACTTGCCTGAAAATCATGAAACTTGGCATGTTGCCTTGACATGCCACCAACATGTTGTGGTAAAAAATTTGTCCGATTTTTTGAAGGCGCACAGATTAACAACCAACAAAGTCATTTTGGAACAAAGAGCTGCCACGTTACAATCGGAAACACAAGTGCTATTCAAACCGTGGGCGTTGTACTAACCATTTTTATTGGCTAGGAGGCGACATGCGGGGTAGCTATTTGAGTAGACGGGAGGCGTGGAGCAGACCGCTGTGCAGGCTCACCGGGAGGCGAACCCTTTGACCTCCATCCGCCGCCCACCTCGCTCCCAACTTCTCCATTAATGACGCACAAGCCCCAGTTTTAATGGCGTGGCTAGGCCTCAGTCGACTGAGATTTAAGAGAGAGAAAAGAAAATATGAAAAGAAAATTTTGCACAGATCCTGATGTAAGATCTCACGGACATAGCATCGACTGAGACTTAGCAAGACTGGTATATATGAAGACGATGGCAATGGATAATAATAATTGTCTTACATATTCAGGAAGATAATTAAAGATGCCACATGCGGCAATGCCCGAATGACACAAGGGCAAAAGAAGGAAGACACAGACAACGATCTGGGTCGCTGCTCTCTACTTCACCTCGATCTACTACGCCATCTTCGTCATTTCATCCACCTTGATCTCCTTCACGTCCTCAATCCATCACTTGCAAGCAACCATGGATTCCTCTAGGAGCATGTCACGCTCGATGCGGAGATTAGCATTCTCGTCCATAAGTTTCCTGACCATGACGGCCGTCTTCTCCAACACGGCAGTTGTCTCCTCGTGCTGCTTCGCCATGCTGGCGATCTTCGCCCTCAGCAGGTCGCGCTCGGTGCGGAGCCTCACCTTGTCACCCCGTAGTGCCCGGATGACGCCGGTGGACTTATCCAACGCGGCAAAGCTCTCCTTCTGCAGCTTTGCCCAACGGGGGATGTCATCGTCCATCAGCTTATTGAGCATAGCACGCATGCGCCTGTGAGAGCCCTTGAGTGCCCGCGGTAGATCCATCCAGGCCGCCGCAATGCGGTAGGACCTCTCTGCTGCTTCTGCGGCACAGCGGGACATCTGTGCCGCTTCTGCGGCGCGGCCAGACCAATCTGCTGCTTTGGCGGCGTGGCGGGACCTCAGTGCTACTTCAGCGGCGCGGCAGGACCTCCGTGCTACTTCGATGGCACGGCGGGACCTCTCGGCTGATATCGCGGCGAGGCAGGACATCTCTGCTGCTTCGCTCGCCACTCTGTGGTCATTTCTCGACCAAGAACTCCTCCCACGGGCCATGGCATACGCAAGGAAGGACGAAGACTTGTTTGTTTGTTGATGAGGAATTGAGGAGGAATGTGCAGTCATTTTTGAGTAGCTAGTATTTATAACCTAGTAATAAGCTGCTAAGTGGGAAAACGTTTAGGTTTTCATCGGTGTGAACAGGTTTGCAATTACATATCGGTGTGAATCGGAGTAATTTGGAATGTGACGGGAATGAAGCTCAAAGTTATTTTACGGTTCCGGTTTCGAAGTGTGGCACGATTCCCGGATGGTGTAATTAATATGGGCAAGCGTTCTTCGATGCGTACGTGGCGTCTGCACTGCAATCAGCGATGTCAGCACACGACTTGTTCCATCAACCGTGTGCACTTGTTATTACCATCGCACACAATTCTTTTAATTAGAATGTGTGCCCGTATATCGCAGACTCCTTGATCTGGCTGACCATTTCTGTTGTGTTGGGTAATCGCAAACAGTTCATCCGAGTGAACCGCATGCCGTATATCGCACACACCTTGATCTGCCAGACCGTTTCTGTTGTGTTGGGTAATAGCAAACAGTTCATCCGAGTGAAATGTATGCCGTGTATCGCACACACCTCGATTTGGCTGACCGTGTTTGTTGTTCTGTCTTATCGCAAACAGTTCGTATGGATCAACTGTATACCACGTATCGCACACGCGTCTCTAATCTGATTCATATTTCTTGTCTTGTCTTATCGCAAACAGTTCGTATGGATCAACTGTATGCCACGTATCGCACACGCGTCTCTAATCTGAATCGTTTTTTATGTCTTCGCCATCGCAAACAGTTTGTCTTATTGGCGACGGTTTTAGTACGACACCGTTTGCGATTAATGCATCACACATAGTTTGGTCGCGGGGTCTCTGATTGATGTGTCGCGTTAGTACCTTCCTGCAGTAGTGAGGCCTTGGTTGGGTATTGTGCAAAAGAAAATAGAACTGGGCTAGCTGTTTCACGAAAGAAAAAAAAACTACGCTGGTGATGTGGTAAACATAAAATAAAAGACTGGTCATTGAAAATTTTGAACTATTTTTAATCCCGAAATTTTGAGCCCGATAAAAAAAATTTTAAAATATATTTAAATTATGTTAAAATACAATGAAATATAAAATATCAAAAAATAAAATAAAATTCACAATTTGAAACTAATTGCCCATTTGATGTATTTTTTATATATTTACACCCCATTTCATATTACTCATAAAATTTATAGCCTTTTTTTATGGCCAGGCCGAATGTATCCCTCGTCGTCTTGAAAGATTTGCGGCCCCGCAGGGCGGGGAAAAGGCAATCGGCCTGTGTAGGGTATTGTACGAAAAAAGGTGTGCTAGTCATTTTCACAGACAAAAAAACAGTTGGGCACGTCATGTTGTAAATAAAGCCTGGGCTAGATGGGCCACAGACACCGCACAACCCAGTTGATACCCTGCTCCGTCTCAACAGCAACAAAAAAAACTACTCGAGCTACTGGGTCCTAGGTGTCCGCCGCTCCTTGTGCAATTCTTTCATTAATTGACTACATTGACAATGTTGTAGGTCCCGGATGTCAGCAAACCATTAGGAGGAAGCATTTTTTTCATGTAATAAGGAGGAACTTGCTTGCGTACGGCTATGCACCTGGGGGTCCCTACTGTCATCCTCTCCATGTACAGTCCTCACCTATTCCTGTCATTTGTTGACAGTCGCTCATTGTGCAATTCTCTCGTTCATTGACTACGTTGACAATGGGGTGGGACCAAGATGTCAGGAAACCATTAGCAGGAAGCATTTTTTTTCTTGTAATAAGGAGGCACTTGCTTGCATACTGCCATGACCCTGGTGGGTCCCTACTGTCATCCTCTCCGTGTACAATCATCTCCTGATTCCTCTCAGTTTTTGACCATGTTGACAAACACCAGAAGGCGGTGCCGCGGCGAGGGAACCAAAGCGGAGGACGATGGCGAGGCCTCGGACGGGAACGAAAAGGAGCCATGGAAGATGCGGCAGTGTGGTTGTAAGTAGAGGGGAGTACGAGGTTTGGTGTGGGGTGGGGATGCCATCACTGGAGAATAAGAGGAGGTGGGTGGGTGGGGGGTGTCGAGGGATGGCCTGGCACCGGTTAGGGTACGGTGGGACAGCAATGCGTGCGCGGCTGCGTAACAAGCCGCGGAAGGTGGGAGCAAGTGATTCCGCCAACGTTGGTTTGGTTTGGGCGGCTGGAGCCTGGAGGAAGAAGACAAGAGATTGAAAAAGCACGACAGATATTGGATTGACATCCAATAGCTTAGGCTGCCACAATCGTTTGTTGACTAAGTTGACAAAGCCTTGTGTACGCGTCAACCTAGTAGGCCCACAAGTTAGCCTCTGAATCCGTGGCGGACAAATACAGCCCATTTAAAAAAATAACAGGCCATTCCAAACATTCAATCGGAAAGTTCAACATTCAGAGAAAAGTAACAGGTCTGATTCAGAGATAAAGTACTGAACTTCCACGTTGACAACCATCATAGCCAACTTAACTATCTACTCCCACTAATACTCGAGTTTAGAACAACTCACATACTCTTAGCTAACTAGACGATGCCGGCCACCATCTGCGGCACACCCTAAATGCCGGCACCGATGTCCTACTCCTCACCTCGGACTTGGCAGAGGTGTGATAGGGTGCGTTGCTCGCGCCCGTTGGCCCTTTCCATGCCGGCGTGGTCCACCGAAGCTTCGGCTTCTAAGTGGGAAACCCACTTGACGAGCTGGTAGTAAAATTCAGCGTCGCGCACGCGTGCGTGCCCGACAGCCTCTAGGACTATTCGCCAGGCACTGGCATGCACGTAGTCGGCCCAGTTGCGGGCGCTCTGCTCGCGACGCAGAGCGGCGGTGCGCTCCTCCTCCTCCATGCTCTGCTGGCGGCGCAGATCGGCGGTACGCTGCTCCTCCACCATGCAGTCGCGGTCCAAGGCATCCTCATACTCCGCATTGCCATCTAAAGACCGTCAGAATGCCTCCTCCCTCCGTCTACCTTCCCGTGAAAAACCAAACACTAACTCCGGCGGTCAGCGCCTCTGGCGGCGCATATTGCTGCCGTGTGGGGGCATGACGGACGTGGCGACAGTGAGGGCAAGTGGCGAGCGACGTCGGGTCGGTGGGGTCTTGTGAGGATAGGGTGCGTTGGGTGAAGGTGCCACTGGAGCATGCCGGGAACTAGTAATTATAGGCGGACGGTAGGTAAACCAGTGTGTCGCGGGAAATGCGACGGTCATCGGAATTCAATGCATAAGCAGGCATGGCTTAGCGCGCCAGCTTGCCATGGAAAACTAGAAAAACTGAAATTATGACTGTACCGTACTCCCGTCCCTTCCAGTCAGTGCTAGGTCGCACATCGGCACGACAGTCAAACGAGTGCACTCAATTCATCCAGATGAGGTACGAGCGTGATCTGCTGGTTATTCGTGTAGGATCGAGTCGGTCGGATAGTGTATGTGTATGATCGCAATAGCTGATGAACGTTCGCTGGGAGAGAAGGCATTTGCGAACATTTTTGCTGGCATTTTCTTCAGAATAGCATGTCAGTTTCTTCAGAGGAAGGCATTTTTATTCTAAAAACCGCCACCCTTGGATCTTGCGTCACAACTAAAACTAACAGGAATGTATTAGTAGGCTAGCTAGTGATCGATCAGTAACTTGTAAACACTGAGCGAAGAGAAATAAGGAACATGTTGGACCATTTGGTGCGAGAGGAATGTTAGGGTGTTCTGGCACAAGTCTACTCTTCCGTCCATCCTGTTGTTAAACATCCAGTCTGAGGCAAAACTTTGGGTCATCGCAGGCGCAAAACATTTGGGTCACATCATGCCGGGAGAGTAGTGTCATTGTAATTTCTGTCTCGCTTTTCTTTGTAAAAGCAACTACGAACTCCTTCTTAATTAATGCATGAGGCAAATCTTTTGCCTCCGTTTCAAAAAAATAAAACACTGAGCGAAGAGAAAAAAGGAACTGCTGTGCACAGTAGTAAGAGCCGATCTGCTCTAAATGTTCACACCAGACTCACATGCCTGGCTTAGTAATATGTTCACATTAATAGCCCAAATTCACAACCAACTAGTACGATTCCCATACATAAGATCAACATGTTTATGCATCTCAATGATTCACAAATCATACACAATACATTTGTTCTTGCTACTAACATGGATGCTTCTTTGGGCCAACATTAAGTACAGAGTGAATGGCAAATTTGTTTGTAAAGTCTACATTTCCTCTTGCAATTGTAAGTGGTTTCCCAAATATATGGAACCATGAGAATCAACCACACATGATGGAGGAACATCCACTGAAATATGTTATGGTCATCTGTCGATCACACGGCGAGTGGTGGTGACCTAGACTAGGGGGTACTAACCCAGTCCACCTGTGTTCCTCGGATTGGGCCAGTGGGGCCTCATTCTCCTTTAGGTGGACTCCGGAAGCCGTATGCTAGGGACAAGATTAGGACTACGTCTGCCGAAGACTTGATGTATACTCCAAGACTCCTCCTACCGCTTCCCGGCCAAGCTACCGACCTTGTAACCTTAGATGCCCTACCCGGCGTCTATATAAGCCAAAGGGTTTGGCCCTTAGGGGGGACTTCAACAAAATTTCATTCACCTAGCCCTAGAACTAGAACATATGTTACGATCTCGAGGTAGATCAACTCTATACTTGATACATCTTCATTGATATAAACAAGAGCAGGACGTAGGGTTTTACCTCCATCAAGAGGGCCCAACCTGGGTATGGGTAAACATCGTCTCTTTGTTCCTATTACCATCTGTCCGAGATCCACAGCTCGGGACCCCCTACCCCGAGGTCTGCCGGTTTTTACACCGACACTGGTGCTTTCATTGAGAGTTCCGCTGTGTGATCGCAAAGGATCGATGGCTCATCTGCAGATCAACTGTGGCTATGGCTATGGGGACGCCTACGTCCCCGACCAGCCTTTTGTGTTCGGCAGCATGATCTTCTGCACCGACTCGACATGCCACCTGGCCACTGTCGAGAACTACGCTCCCGACCAGATCGTTACCTTTGGAGGTTTGGAGTATACCGCGGATTCCCGCGGCAAGCTCGTCCTATCAGGCTGGACTCCCGTCTGGATTCAGGGGCTGGCAAACATCGGGGGCTCGACCTCGGAATCGATCTCCGCTGAAAGCAACAGGTCATGCCCCCCGACATTGCTAGGGGCTATGGAGAAACTCCCCTCCCCCACCTCGGACAACCCTGTCATGTTACCCGGCTCCAACATAGATCAGAGCTCCGCCTTGGACATGGTATCGGGCTTAAAACCAATCTCGGCGGCGTATGTAGAAGCCACCTCGCCTCCTTGTATGACTGAAAACGCATCAGGCGTGACGCTACGAGTCGACCCGGCTTATGGCCAGACCATGAACCCCGAGGAGCTATCTCACCTCAATGAGATACTTGACTGGATCCAGAGTTTGTCAATCTCAGACGACAAAACCTCGGTTTATGATAAGATCGGACTTAAAGCCGACAATCGGGAGATTTACATCCCACCCACCACCCACCTAGTCGCCACTATCGACAATTTAACCGATATGCTAGACTACAACGAGGCAACTGACATGGATGAAGATGTCGGCAGCCCTATGGACAACACCTTGCAGCCTACTAACACCGGCAGGTGGAAAGCAACATCTACGTATGATGTGTATATGGTCAACACTCCCAACTCCCGTCCAAGGCATAGGCGAAGACGCAGAAGGGGTGCTAACGGGGAGTCCAGCGGGAACAATCCTACCACCGATATGGCGGCTAACGACGCGGCTGGTCTAGGGGAAGACCTTCAAGCCTCCCCAAAATGCCACGTTGACCCCGAAGGCATCCCCAGGGACTCGGACCCCGACGACCTCTTTGAAGGGGCCGATGACAATTATATGCCAGAATCCGAGGAGGACGTGAGCCTCGGCACTGAGGACTTCATAGTTCCCGAAGACCCTACTGAGCAAGAACGCTTTCGGCGGCGCCTAGTTGCTACCGCTCGAAGCATGAAACGCAAGCAGCAGCAGCTGCAGGCTAAGGAGGATGCACTAAATGACAAGTGGGTCGAAATACTTTCGGTCGAGCAAGACCTCGAAGAATGGCGCCGCAGTGCACCTAAATCTTATCCACACAGGCATTTGCTGCCTGAATTTGACGATGAATTGACCGCTGAGGCACCTGATCGCCCCCCTCGAGGGCGCAACAGACCCGCGCGGGAGGATTTCCACACCCAACTAGCCCCACGCCGTCATGGCAAGGACCCTGTGGATTATCTTGACCCTCATGATGTTCAACGTCGGATAGAGGCAAACCGGGAGCCACCCCGGTCCATTTATGGATCAAGCGGATGCGCCCCGGCCGGGTCTGACGGCTACGACGCCTGGTTGGACAGGATCGGCCGCACCCGAGATCAAACTCATACTCGGTTCTCTTCCGACGTCCAGTATGATACCGCTCGGTTCCGAGGACCAGCCCACCCGATCTATTTTACAGATAGCGTAATGGAACACCAGTTCCCCGATGAGTTCAAACCCATCAACATAGAATCTTACGATGGCACCACGGACCCAGCTGTATGGATTGAAGACTTTCTTCTCCATATACACATGGCCAATGGAGATGACCTCCATACCATCAAGTACTTGCCGCTCAAGCTAAAGGGGCCGGCGAGGCATTGGCTGAATAGCCTGCCGCCCCACTCCATTGGAAGCTGGGACGCTCTTGAAGACGCCTTCAGGGAAAATTCCCAAGGAACCTATGTCCGACCTCCAGATGCCAATGACGTCAGCCATGTTACTCAGCAGCCTGACGAATCAGCTCGAAAATTCTGGAACCGGTTTCTTACTAAAAAGAACCAGATCATAGACTGCTCAGACGCCGAGGCCATCGCCGCATTCAAAAACAACATGCGAGATGAGTGGCTCGCCCACCAGCTCCGCCAGGACAAACCGAGGACCATGGCAGCACTAACCTCACTCATGACCCACTTTTGCATGGGAGAGGACAGTTGGCTGGCCCGCAGCACACACGACGGTGAGGCGGGGACCTCGGAGACTCGCGACACCAACGGCAAGCCTAAGTGCAACAAAAATAAGAGCAGGCATAGAAACGGCGGAAGCGACACAGAAGACATAACAGTCAATGTAGGCTTCACTGGACCTCGATCCGGACAGAAAAGAAAGCCCTTTAAAGGGAACAAGGATGGACCGAGCCAGCTCGACAAGATCCTGGATCGACCATGCCAAATTCATGGCACTCAAGACAAACCAGCAACCCACACCAACAGGAATTGCTAGGTCTTTAAGTAGGCTGGCAAGATAGTGACAGAGGGTCAAAATAAAACCCAAAATTGCAGCGAAGACGAGGATGAACCTCGGCAGCCAAACAATGGAGGCTGTCGTGCGAAACGACTATCTATGGGACCGAACAGGTCCCTTTGCGATTCGGCTCAGGGGACGTGCATGGGGCAAAGAGCAGGTTTTTACTAAGTGCAAGAACACACGGGGGATTTATCCAGGTTCGGGCCGCTATGAGCGTAAAACCCTACTCCTGCTCTGTGGTTGATCAAATATGAACTCTGTTTACAGGGAGCACAGTTTTCCGGCAAGGTGCCCGGGAAAATGCAGCTACCGCGTGTAATTGAACTGGGTGTCGACCATTCTACCTGTAGCCGTGGGCCTCCTTTTATAGGCCAAGGGGTTACCACAATGGCTAATATGGTCATTACAGAGTGTGAACAGTGACTTGCACCGTCATCACGTTTATCTTCCAACGGGGTAAGACAAACACATTTAATGCACCGTAAGGTGCTACGTCGGGGAGGCGAGGCCTTGGGCAAAAGATCTGTACCACCTGTCCTGGCGCCCTCCTGTAATCTTGACACGTCCCAGGGACGGGTGTCATTAAAGTTAATCTCGGTGTGGCGCTTTGACACGTGCCTTGGCCGGCCATGTTGACTGCCTGCCCGCTTGACACCTAGCCCACGAGCCTATCTGGTCGATGGTAAGGTGGAGCGGTAATGGGACAGAACAAGCCTGCTGGCATGGAGCTTGCCGGGCCTTGCTTGTCGGCAAGGGAACTTGCCGGTAACCATAGCCTTAGTCTTTACCTTGCCGGGGCGAAGCTTGTCGGCAAGAACAGCGTCGATCTTCAGTACTTAGAATAGTACTTCTCGATGACCTGCCTTGAGGTCTTTTTCATGGTCTTGGTATTGAGTCTTGGGTTGTAGTTATCCTCCGTCAAGCCCTTGCCAGAAGGGAGGCTACAACTGCCTGTGCACAAGTCTGGGTACGATGGCACCCATGTCTTAGTACACCGACAGGAGCCCCTAGGCCTGGCCCACGCGCACGTGCGAGGCATCGTTGGGCTAGGCCCAAACAGTGCACAGGCGGCGCGTGGCAGAGGATAACTGAAAGCACATTTGCTCCCTTGGTGGTTTTGGTAATTCATAACAACATATATCTCATTGAGCTAATGTCCATTAAAGTTAAAGATTTCAGGATGTTCAATGATTGGCATGGCATGGACTAGAGATGTGGACCCCTCAAAATGCTAAGGACAAGGATTGGCAAAAGCTCAAGTCTCTACATTTTTGGTTTAGTGATCCAAGATCACATTGAGTCCATAGGAAAGCCAATACTATTAAAAGGGGATGAGGTGTTGCTTAATGGTCTTTTTGCTAAAGTTCTTAGTGACAGTACTCCAAAACCCTCAACCACTCACTCTATCCAAATATGTCCAAAACCTACATTCCAACTTGGCCCCACCGAAATTTCCTATCCGGAGCCACCGAGTTCATCTGGACCTAGCCACTGCCAAAACCCTAACAAATCGGATCCACCGATATGGATCTCGGTCTCACCAAGATGGCCTTGCCAACTCTCTATAATCGTTTGCACTTACTTCGGTCCCACCGAGTTTTGCAAATCGGTCTCACCGAGATGGCTTGCCAACTCTCTATTGCCTTATTGCTTCACTTCGGTCCTACCGAGTTGATGCAGTCGGTGCCAACGAGACGAGGTTTGTCCTAGCCATTGCACTTTGGTCCATCCGAGTTGTTCTAGTCGGTCCCACCGAGATTCCTAACGTTCATATCTTTTACACAGTTCGGTGCCACCGAGATTTCTGAATCGGTGCCACCGAGTAGGGTCAAAAGTGTGTAATGGTTGGATTTTGTGTGGAGGCTATATATACCCCTCCACCACTTCCTGCTCAGTAAGGAGAGCCATCAGAACGTGCCTACACTTCTGAAAGCACATTTGCTCCCTTGGTGGTTTTGGTAATTTATGCCAACATACATGTTGTTGGACTAATGCTTTTATCTAGTGAATTTCAGACAAGTTCAACAATGGCGTGGCAGGGACAAGAGGACGTGGAACCCCTTCAAAATGCTAAGGACAAGGATTGGCAAAAGATCAAGACTCTACATTTTAGGTTTAGTGATCCAAGATCACATTGAGTCCATAGGAAAGCCAATACTATTAAAAGGGGATGAGGTGTTGCTTAATGGTCTTTTTGCTCAAGTGCTTAGTGACAGTACTCCTAAACCCTCAACCACTCTCTCTACCACAAATATGTCCAAAACCTACGTTCCAACTCGGCCCCACCGAAAACTTCCTATCCGGAGACACCGAGTTCATTTGGACTTAGCCACTGCCAAAACCCTAACAAATCGGATCCACTGATATGGATCTCGGTCCCACCGAGATGGCCTTGCCAACTCTCTGTAATGGTTTGCACTTACTTCGGTCTCACCGAGATTTGCAAATCGGTCTCACCAAGATGGCTTGCCAAGTCTCTGTTGCCTTATTGCTTCACTTCGGTCCTACCGAGTTGATGCAATCGGTGCCACCGAGATGAGGTTTACCCTAGCCATTGCACTTCGGTCCATCCGAGTTGTTCCTATCGGTCCCACCGAGATTCCTAATGTTCATATCTTTTACACAGTTCGGTGCTACCGAGATTATGGTTTCGGTGCCACCGAGTTGGGTCAAAAGTGTGTAACGGTTGGATTTTGTGCGGAGGCTATATATACCCCTCCACCACCTCCTTCTCAGCAAGGAGAGCCATTAGAACGTGCCTACACTTCTACTACACATTTTCTGAGAGAGAACCACCTACTCATGTGTTGAGATCAAGAGATTCCATTCCTACCATTTGAACCTTGATCTCTAGCCTTTGCCAAGTTGCTTACCACTCAAATCCATCTTCCACCATAGCCAAATCTATGAGGAGTTGTTTGAGTGTTGGGAAGACTATCATTTGAAGCACAAGAGCAAGGAGTTCATCAACAACACACCGTCTATTACCTTTTGGAGAGTGGTGTCTCCTAGATTGGTTAGGTGTCACTTGGGAGCCTCCGACATGATGTGGAGTTGAACCAAGGAGTTTGTAAGGGCAAGGAGATTGCCTACTTCGTGAAGATCTACCCCGAGTGAGGCTAGTCCTTCGTGGACATAAGCCATGGTGGGATAGACAAGGTTGCTTCTTCGTGGACCCTTTGTGGGTGGAGCCCTCCGTGGACTCGCGCTGCCGTTACCCTTCGTGGGTTGAAGTCTCCATCAGCGTGGACGTACGATAGCACCACCTATCGGAACCACGCCAAAAACCACCGTGTCTTCATTGCGTTTGATCTTCCATACTCTACCCTTTACATTCCGGACTTTTGCATGCTTTACTATTTCCGCCGCTCAATCTCTAGATATGCATGTGTAGAAAGTATTGGAGTGATCTTAACTTATGCCAAAATCTGCCTAAGTTCCAAGAGAAATTAAAATCTGCAACTTTTTGGTTAAGTGTCTATTCACCCCCCTCTAGACCTATCTCCTCGATCCCACAATTGGTATCAGAGCCTTGGTCTCCATTGCCTTGGTTTCATCACCATTGGAGGGAGATGGATGTGTCTACTTTGGGGAGTTTTAGACGTAGAGTGCCTATTCTCAATGGGGAGTATTACAACTTTTGGAAGGATGAAATGCTTGATATCTTTGATGAATTTAACTTGAGCAAGTATATTCATAATCCTTATGTGCCCCCTATTGATCCCTTGCATCCTACTCATGAAGAGGAAATTGACATGCTTCGTAATCTTAGAACCGTGAATCTTATCATTAGAGGATTACCTAAGGTTGTGCTTGGTTGTATGCAAAACTTTGAATGCGCTTATACTCTATGGCATGACTTAGAAAAGCGATATCCCGATTACTCTTTAAAGAGTCTTGATAAGATTCTTCATAAGGCTGTTGCTTTTCACAAGATGAGTCCTAGTGATCCTAAGTTTGATGATTGCTTGTTTGAGCTTCGTAATCTTATGCGTGCCAAAGGAGATGTTAGAACTATTAGTAATATTATCATGGAAACCATTAGAAGTCATAAACTTGAACATTGTCATGATCATGAAACTAATGAATCTATTACCCTAGGTAATGATCACACGCATGATGATGAAGATGTTGAGCATGGCTACTATGATGAGGATGAAGAGTTTGATATTGAATTTGAGAAGACCATGAGGAATCTCAGTCTTATGGCAAATCTTTGAGATTACATGGCCGGAGGAAAAGAATGGATTCTTGATAGTGGATGTACCGATCACATGACCGGAGATAGAGACATGTTTTGTGAGCTTGCTAAAAATGATGGTCCACGCAAGTATGTAACTTTTGGAGACAACTCCAAGGGTAAGGTACTTGGCCTTGGTAAGGTGGCCATATCCAATGATAGCTCCATACAAAATGTTATGCTTGTTGAATCTCTTGGTTACAATCTTTCTTTCCGTATCTAGACTAGCTGATTTTGGTTTTAATGTTCTATTTACCAAAGTGGATTGCCAAGTGTTTCGCGAAGATAATCATAATATGGTCTTTACTGGCATTCGTAGAGGTGATCTATACATTGTTGATTTCACTAAGAGAGCCCAACCTCGTACATGCTTAATTGCTAAATCTTCTAAAGGTTGGTTATGGCATAGAAGACTTGGACATGTTGGCATGCGTAACCTTGATAAACTTGTTAAAGGAGATCACATTCTTGGAGTGAAAGATGTTATATTTGACAAAGATCGACTTTGTAGTGCTTGCCAAGCAGGAAAACAAGTTGGAGGAAGCCATCCCGTGAAGAATATTATGACCACAAGGAGACCACTCGAGCTACTTCATATGGATCTTTTTGGTCCCAACTCCTACAAGAGTCTTGGTGGTAACTCTTTTGGTTTGGTCATTGTTGATGATTTTTCCAGATTTACGTGGGTGTTCTTTCTCGATGACAAATCGCAGGTACAAAAGATCTTCAAGAACTTCGCAAGAATGGCTCAAAATCAATTTGAAGTGCAGATCAAGAAGGTTCGGAGTGACTACGGAACGGAGTTCAAGAACACCAATGTGGACACCTTTCTTGATGAGGAGGGTATTTCACATGAGTTCTCGGCTACGTACATACCTCAACAAAATGGAGTTGTTGAGAGGAAGAATCGTACCCTTATTGAGATGGCAAGAACAATGCTTGATGAATACAAGACGCCAAGACATTTTTGGGCAGAAGCGGTTGAAATAGCTTGTCATGAAACAAATCGACTTTACCTTCACAAACTTCTTGGTAAAACAGCATATGAACTGCTCACCGGTAACAAACCACAAGTTGGATACTTTCGAGTATTTGGCTCAAAATGTTACATTCTTGATAAGCTTAGTCGTTCAAAATTTGCTCCTAAATCTCATGAAGGTTTTCTACTTGGTTATGGTTCGAACTCTCACACTTACCGTGTCTACAACAACTTCACTCGAAAAGTTGAATAGACGGTAGATGTGAAGTTTGATGAGACTAACGGCTCGCAAGTCGAGCAATTGCCACTTGATGTAGGAGATCAAGAACCATCGGAAGCAATCCAAGACTTGCCCATTAGCAAGATTCGCCCCGTGGAAGTGAAGGAGAGTACCTCGTCTATTCAAGTGGAAGCCCCAACTTCACATCAAGGTGAACGACAAGTTGATATGGAGGCATCTGTCGGGCCCATGGAACCCGGGGTATCCAGGCCCGTCTGCCCTTGGCCCAGGGCGCAACGCCTGGCATGGGCCTAGCGGGCCGTCGCCACCAAGCATCTCACCAAGACTCCTCATGAGGCCCAGGCCTCCTGAGGCCCCCTCCTCAGGGAGTAGCAAGTAATCCTCAGCACCACCGTCAATGGCCTCGCGAGGCCCTCTCACGAGGCGGCTTCCCGAAGTGATCTCGCGAGGCGGCTTCCCGAGGTGGCCTCCCGAGGCCCCCTCACCAGGCGGTCCCCCGAGGCTGCCCCCCCGAGGCATCCTCCCGATGGCTTACAAGGAGAGGAAGATCCGGCTCAGTCGCGCGGTCGCAGCCCATCACGTGGGTGACGCGCGCGGCGACGAGCAGCAGCAGAGGCCGCGCCAGCAGGCGCGGATGAAGATGGTTTCCTCTTTCATGTTAAGGGAGCAGGGCCAGCTATCTACTCCCAAAAGCAACCCCAAAGGTTGCCCGATCTGCGAAGGAAGACCAAGACGACGGGCGCGCAGGGCGGAGGTCATCACCGAGCCCACCAGCGCGTCATGGATCATGCTTTGGCAGGCGAAGACCACCTTTAGTTAGGATAGCCTGAGCGCCTGTCCCCTTTCAAAATCGCCAAGTGTGGCAACCCTTCCCGCCTAAGCTTTGAGGGGGAAGAGGACCAAGGCCGATATAAAAGGGCAGAGCAGCCATTGTAGAGAGGGGAGAACTCGAGTCCTGATCACCTTCAACCTTGTATTCCCTCTCTCGCACCCGAGCAATACCAACAAAGCAGGAGTAGGGTCTTACACCGCAAGGTGGCCCGAACTTGGGTAAACCACTGTGTCCTCGCCCCGTCCTTCGCCAGCGCGCTCTCACCGTAGCCTCGCCGTAGCCTAGCCGTGGTAGGAGACGAAGCGGAAGAATGAGGTCACCCCAGTGTTCGAACCTTTGGGTCCCCAAAGCCCGACTTCCGACATTTGGCGCGCCAGGTAGGGGTGCGCTACTGTTCTTCTGTTCCGCCCTCAGCTCCACCAGCCCCATGGCCGACGCACGTCGCGAGCGCGCTAAGCGCAGGGCTGCCCGCGTGGCCCAGACAGAGCCGGTGGCCTGCGGCAATCGCCGCCGCCCCGACGCCGAGGCTGCCGCCGCCACCGACCCCGCTGCCCGCGAGCAGCAGGCCACCTCCCTGCACCCCTCCGTGTGGGCGGATGGCCACACCGCCACGGCCTCCTCCCTCGCCAACCATGGGCCGCCGAACCCGCAGACAGCGCTGCTCATGGCGCGCGAGCTGCTCCGCTACCGCTCGGATGACACCGGCTACGACGCCTGGCTTGGCTGCATCACCGAGCTCGTCAACATCGCCGGGGATGCTCCGGCGCCTTCTCACTCGCTCCGCCCTCCGCCGTCTCGTGCTGGGGACCTGGCGCACGGCGCTCCCCCGCCGCCTCCTCTGCGTGACAAGCGCGCCGGGCCCCAGCGCAGTGCGCAGGCTCGTGAGCCATCCCGCGGCGCGTCCTCTCCGGACCGCTGCGAGCCCAGCTGCCAGATCATCCGCCGCGCACCCCCCGACGCACGGGTGCTCCTCGAGCGGCAACGCCAGCGCCAGGACTAGGCCGTTCAAGACGTCGCAGCGGCCGGGCATCAAAACCGCGCCGCCCTCGCTGGCGGCGTCCCCTCGAGCGGTGTGGGCTGCCGTGCCTTCACCCGCGAGCTGCGTCGCGTGGTCTGGCCCGCGAAGTTCAAGCCTGAGCTGCCTCCGCGCTACGACGGCACCCCCAACCCCACAGAGTTCCTCCAGCTCTACGCGCTGAGTGTCGAGGCGGCAAACGGCGATGACAAGGTCATGGTGAACTGGTTCCCCATGGCCTTCAAGGACGGCCTGCGCTCCTGGCTCATGAACCTCCCCGAGGCTTCCATCTCATCATGGGCCGAGCTCTGTAGCGAATTCATCGCCAACTTCAAGGGAACGCAGGACCGCTCCCTCACCATCAACGATCGGCGGCGTGTTCGACAGCGCCCAGACGAGACCCTCCGCAAGTACATCCAGCGCTTCAGTCAGGTGCGCAACAGGATCCCGCGCGCCTCCGACGCGGCCATCATCTCTGCGTTCTCCACCGGCGTCACGGACGTCAAGATGCGCGAGAAGCTCGCCATCAATGGTGAGCTCGACTCCGTGCTCGAGCTGCTCGACCTCGCCGACAAGTGCGCCAAGGCTGAAGAAGGCCGCCTCTTCGTCCACAACGACCCCGACGCGGCGCTCGACGCCGCCAAGGCCAAGAGCAAGGACGTCAAGCGCAAGGGCCCTGCCGTGCTTGGGGCGGAGCCCGAGCATAAGTGCGGCCGCGACCTCGACGAGCCCAGGAAGGACAACCAGCCACTCCGCGCTTTTCACAACGTCAGCTCCCACAGCACCGAAGACTGTCATGAGCTCAAGTTGCTCCGCGACGAGCGCCAATGCCGCCGAGACAACCGCAATGGCCGCGACGCCGGCCGCGGAGGTGGCCGCAGCGGCAACCGCTGGGACAGCCGCAACAATAATAGCAACTACCGCCAGGGCTGGCGCGATCAGCCTCGTGAGGCCGCCTGGCGCGACCAACCTCGTATGGCGAATCCTCAGGCTAATGCCGCTCACCCGCCACTGCCTCCGCCACCTCGAAGGAACGACGTCAACCAGCCTGACGAGGGCGCTGGGGGCTACCAGGAGCCTCGCGCGGTCGCCTGCATCCTTGGCGGGTCCCAAGCCCCCGCGTCCATCCGCCACTTCAAGCAACTCTCTCGCGAGGTGTATGCCGCCCTCCCGAGGCCTGAGGTCGCGCGGCCCCTCAAGTGGTCGCAGTACGCCATCGCCTTCGACTCCAAGGACCACCCCAAGTCCACGGCCTCCACAGGCGCGCTCCCCATGCTATGCACTCCCACCATCAGTAACGTCGCGGTCACCAAGACCCTCATCGACGGGGGTGCCGGCCTCAACGTGCTCTCCATCGAGACCTTCGAGACGCTCCAGGTGCCCTACGACCAGCTGATGCCGACCAGGCCCTTCTCCGGAGTGACCGATGGCTCCACCATTCCGCTGGGGCAAGTGCGCCTCCCCGTCACCTTCGGCACCCGCAAGAACTACCACACCGAGATCATCGACTTTGATGTGGCGCACATCGGCCTGCCCTACAATGCCATCTTGGGCTACCCGGCTCTCACCAAGTTCATGGCGGCTACTCATCACGCCTACAACGTCCTCAAGATGCCCGGCTGCAGCGGCATCACCACCGTCGCCTGCGACGAGAAGGACGCGGCCAGCACCCTCGAGCGCGCCTACAAGGCCGCCGCTGTCGCGCACCCGGCCGATGAGGACGCGGCCAAGCCTTCCGAGGCCGCGCCCGCGAAGAAGAAGCAGCTGTTCTCTCAGGACTGCGCCGAGACAAAGAAGGTGTCGGTGGATGGCAGCGGCTCCGGCCCTGCCTTCACCATTGGCACAGGCCTCCCTCCTGCATAGGAAAGCGCGCTCGTCACCTTCCTTCGGGCAAACTCGGATGTTTTCGCATGGAAAGCATCCGACTTGTCCGGTGTGCCGAGGGAGGTGATCGAGCACCACTTAGCGGTGTGCCCCAATTCACGCCCGGTCAAGCAGAAAGCACGGCGCCAGGCGCCAGAGAAGCAAGAGTTCATCGTCAACGAAGTTCAGAAGCTCCAAGAAGTCGGAGTCGTTCGTGAGGTGCGCCATCCAGAATGGCTCGCCAACCCAGTCATCGTCCCCAAGAGGGGCGGCAAGGAGCACATGTGCGTCGACTTCACCAGCCTCAGCCGGCTCTGCCCTCGTGACCCCTTCCAGCTGCCCCGAGATGGCCAGGGCGTTGGCCCCACCATCGGTGGCACACGCATGCCCTTCGGGCTGAGGAACGCCGGCGCCTCTTTCCAGAGGCTGGCGCCATTCATGCCAGGGACTCGTGAGCCTCCTACTCCTCGCGAGCTCCCGAGGCCTCGCGAGCCCCACGGCCCCGGAGGAGCGGGCTCTCTCGGCGCGCCTCGCCGAGTGGTCTAACGTCACTACAGCGCGTTTCTGCCAGGTGTGCCCGGCGCGTCGCCTCGCGTGACCCTCACTCCTTTCCGCCGCGCCTCTCGAGCTTCGCTCCCGGAACCTTATCCTTTTGGTTGTGTAATGGATTTTACTGATTTCACCCTGATGAGTTACATTACCTACTCAATTGCCTGTTAAGTTCGATGCCGACCGGAGAGCACCACGCGCTCGCGACCCCCCCCCCCCCCTGACCGATTCCGTGAGTGGGGGCTAGGCACGGTGCCTGTGCTCGGGTCCGCCCCTGCAGTACCGCAAAATCCAAGCGACTGAGCTCTGGCTCGCGGGCCTGCTCCCGTGCACGTCACCTCACCAAGGTCCTTGGTGCCTTATCTCCTCACGCAACGGCCACGGGTGAGTTAGCAAACGCGTGCCGCTCCCCCACCGTGAATTTGTTGACATGCAGTCCCTCAGGAGGCAGGCTGTGTAAGGACCTCGCGGGCGGCCTCTCACGAGCCGGCCTCGCGAGGCGAAGGAACTTCGAACGCTGAGCCTTGTGCGTGCGTCTCGCGAGCGCGTCTCATGGGCGCAGCTCGGGAGCGGCAAAGGCTGGCTCGGCGAGTTGCGGTTCGTGCTGTGTCCATCCGCGCGGCGACAAGCAAGCCCACCGGCGAGACCCCCGTCTTCCTTGTCTACGGCATTGGCACGGTTCCCCTCTAGAGTTTAAGCATGGTCCCCTGTGAGCCCTCGCTTTCGACAAGGCGCGTCAGGACGGCTCGCGGGAGACCGACCTGCCACTCCTCGAGGAGGGCCGCCGCCAAACCGGCCTCGCGCCGCCGCCACAACCGCTGCGTCCGCCCTCGCACTCTCGAGGTCCGCGACCCCGCCCTGCGCAGAATCCTCCCCAGAGAGGGGCCCCACAAACTGCCACCCATATGGGAAGGACCTTCCCGGGTTACTCATGTCTCCAGGCCTGGCTCAGCTCGGCTGGAGACGGAGGACGGAATTCCTGTGCCTAACGCCTGGAACATCCAACACCTCCACAAGTTCTACCCATGACCCCCACGCGTACGAACGAAACGGGGCTGTACACGCCCCGGAGCCTCTCATTGCGTTCGCCTGATGGGAACACGAGAGCTCCCGCCCACACCCCAGTGGAAGCCCCATGCTCCGCGCTGGCGGAAGGATCGACCCGCGATCATACCCACACCCCTGTGGAAGCCCCATGCTCTGCGCTGGCGAAACGATCGACCCGCGATCATACCCACACCCTTGTGGAAGCCCCATGCTCCGCGCTGGCGGAACAACCAACTGAGGGAGCCCCACGGGCTGCACCAACCTCAAGCTGACCCGTGCCGGACACGGCAGCCGCATCTCGTGTTTGTTATGTAACGGGTCACTATCTTACTTCAGCAAAGCTCAGTTTCTTGCATGGCATTCCGTCTTGTTCTTGCTTCACGAGCCCCACGCGCTCATGACGTCCCTCATGAGCCTCACGCGAGCGGGGGCTGGACACAGTGTCTGTGCTCGGGTCAGTCCCAGCAGCGCTGAAAAACCCAAGCAGCCGGGCTCTGGCTCGCGGGCCTGCTCCCCATGCACGCCACCTCACCAAGGTTCTCGGTGTTTTGTCTCCTCGCGTGACGCCCATGAGCGAATCGACGAGCGTGCGCCGCTCCCCTGTCGTTAAGTACTCTACATGCAGCCATCGCAGGAGCAGGATCGTGGAGGGGCCTCGCGAGGTGGCCCCGCCAGGCCCCCAGGAAGCATGCAGGCCCCGCCTCGGGAGATCGCGCTAGCGGAGCCCTCACGACTCGTCATACCGGCAGCGATTATGGCCCGCTCGGGGGCTAGGTCCTAACAACGCAGAGCGCCATGATGAGCAGAAAGAACAAAACGAGCTACGAGCGTGCGGGCATTCGAGACAGTCAAGAGCAAAGTACTTAAAATGCTAAAGCATTGTTCTCACGCCCCCACGGGGTCACAATCAGCAATGCGCGGGATATGGGGAAGGACCTAAGAAGACATGTCGCCATCGCCGCCACTGCCACCGTCATCATCACCCTCCTCGACTCCGCTCGAGCTCTCGCCAGGAGCAAAGTGCTCGTGCAGGGCGTCCACATGGTCCTCCACCGCCTTCCCAAGGGTGTCACGGACCTCCTCGGGGACGGGAGCTATCACCTTGCCGAAGTCAAAGTTGGGGTTGGCGTTCAGAAGATGGCTGAAGATGCGCGTCGCGGCCTGGGTGAGGAGGTCGCGGCTGTCCTCCTCGATGATTCCGCCTACCTTCTTGGCGCCCACCTCGAGCCGCTCCACGAGCTTGGTGAAGAAGTCGAGGTAGCTGCCGTCATGGGTCTCGAGGGGGCTGCTGACGTCCTCCTTGCAAATGGAGCCCAAGGCGCGGCAGGCCCGGAGCTCGAGGGCGCGGAACATCTTAGAGCGCTGTAGTTGCCGCACCCGCGCTTGGGCCGCTTCGTCCCGTGCCTGCTCCACAACCGCAGTGACACCCCCACCTGCTGCCGGAGGGAGGACAGCTCGGCCTGGGCGTCGGCCTGGGCCTTCAGAGCGGTCTCCCGCCGCCTTTCAACTTCGGCTAGCATTTCCTTAAGGCCCGCGATCTCATGCTGGAACTCCTCGCGCTTGGCCTTGAAGCGGTCCTCCTGCCATTTCAGCTTCTTGCTGTTCTCGTTCGCAAACGCTTCGCGGCTCGCCGCAACCCTCCTGTCGGTGTCCTCCTGGATCTTCTCTGCCTTGGCCGCCAATTTGGCGTTGGCCTTGTCTAGGTGCTCGGCGCAGGAATTTTGGGCAGCGGACACCTCTCGCTCCAACGTCTCCAGCCGCTCGCGCTCCAAGTCCTGCGCGAATGCCGACCGCGCGAGCTCCCGCTCACGGACGTCAAGGTCCGCCCCGCGGGCCGCCAACCCCTCTTCGAGGGCGGAGATGGCGTTCCTTCGTGCCTGGAGTTGTCGCTCCAGCGAGGCGTTCTGGTCCTGGAGCTCCTTCCCGCGGCCTGTCGGCCTCCTTGACAGCGTTCTCGAAGATCTCCTTCCCGTCCTGGGCGGCCTTCTTGCGCTTCTCCCGCGCGGTGTCGTCATGGCGGTGGCTCAGTTTGATGGCCACGTCAAGCTGGTGCCATCTCTCCGCGAGGCGCTGATGCTCCTCGATGATGCACGCTTCTTCCGCCCGAAGGTCTGCTTCCAGATGGTCAAGGGCAGCCCTGGCGCCTTGCAGGGCCCCGCGCTTGAGCACGGCGCTGCCGCTCACGAGCTGCAGGGCCCAACCGGTCTGTGCCCGAGCGCTGCCCTCTCGCGAGGGCCTGCCGCTGCTGGTCGGGAGCGAAGGGCTCGCAGGGGTCCCCTCTTCGTTCCGATGGGGCAACGCACCCCGTTGGCTTGGCGACCCCCCCGGCCTGTGGGCCCCGCACGCTGTCGAGTCCGGCTGTCCTCCCGCGACATCGCCGTCGACAGCGTTCCGGGGGGTGGAAGCCGGCACCTCCACCTCCGTCGCCGCGTTTTCCGCCCCGGTGGTGGGCGCCCCAGGAGTGGCGGAGCCATCCCTCGACGACGCCTCCCGTGGCTCACCCGCTTGGATCCCCCGAGATGCGTCCTCCTGCGGGTCAGAAGGCGCTGCCTCCTCCTCGGCCCTCGCGAGGTCAGCCCGGCGGCGAAGCTGCTGGTGCTCTCCTCGCGCCCTCCGGTCCTAGCAACCGGTGGTGAAGCTCCCGCCAGGACAGGGGACCTCTCCTCCTTCTTCTTCTTCTTGCTCGAGGAAGTCCTGGAGACGGAAAGAGAAACAAGGACTCAGACGCACGCAACGCACTGGGCTTACTGGTCCCTGGCAAACCACCTCCTCTTCTTCAGCGGCCACGGAGGCGCGTTGCTGCCGCCGCCTTCGCCGGGTCCTCCCTCGTGATCGACCCCCCTTTCGGGAGGGCCTCGGGACCCGCCTTCGCCACCACCTCCGGAGCCCCGCGGCTTCGCAGCTACCGCGCGGGGGCTTCCCCAGCCCTCTGCCCGGACGGACGCGGCAGGCGAGGCCTTAAGCGGGGTGGTTCCATCGTCGCTTTCAAGCTCGCGGACGAGTTGGCGGCGGGCCGGCCGAACCGGGCGGCCTCCGCCCCCCGCTGCGCCCGCCGAGGCCTCGGCGCTACCGAGCTCGCCTGAGCCAGGGACCGCCAGAAAAGGGTTGTCACGGGGCCCTTCGAGGCCCTCTGGAAGCGGTCCCCACTGGTCGAAACGCGGCATTGAGCCGGCCAGCTCCTCCTTGTTCCTGTAGCGATACAAGGGAAGCCCACCCATGGGTGGCTCGCTCGCTTCTTCGCCGGTCAGGGTATGGAGCATCCCGTTCAGCACCTCCGGCAGCAAGCTGTCCACGCTCAACCGCATCGGATCCTCTGGCCCGGTGAAGGCCCACATCGGGCGGGAGTGTCGCTGCAGGGGGGCTATGCGGCGCCAGAGGAACTCCTGCATGACCATGACCACCGTTACTTTCGCGGCCCTCAGCTCGGCCAACTTCTTCCATACCCGGGCCAGCCGCGGGTCGGCGAGCCTTTCGTGCCCCCACCTGGAGCTTCTCGCGGCCGGGGATGTCGGTAGCTGCAACAGGGGGCTGAATTGGGCCGCGTCCACGTACACCCATTGCCGCCTGAAGCCCTCGACCTCCTTGGTAAGCCTCATCTCAATACCGTCGCCCGCCGCGTCATCTGCGATGCGAAACGAGACGCACCCGGAGCACTGGTTCTCCGCGGTCAGCCGCATGCTGAAGAAGTGGCGGAAGAGCGCCACTGAGGGCGTCACGCCCAGGAAGGCCTCGCATAAGAAGGCAAAGGCGGAAAGAAGGAGGAAGGAGTTCGGCTCGAGATGTAGCGCATGGACCTGGTAGTGGGAAAGGATGGCGTTGAAGAAATCGGAGAATGGAGGCAGCAGGCCCGCGGTGAGTGCATGAAGGAAGAGGACGACGGAGGTAGCGTCGAGGTCGGCGGTCGGGCGCGAAGCCGGCCAGATGCGAGTGGCCCCCCACTCGTTGGAAGCGGCCGCGGTCATTGGGAGCACCTTGCCGAGCCCCTCGGCGTTGACGATTGTGGGCCTACCCAGAGCAGGCTTTGGCACCACTCCCGCGACCACCGTGTCCGCTGCCTCTTCCTCCCTACCGGCGGATGCCATGGCGGCACAGCAAGGGGTTAGGGCGGCGGAGCTTTGGGAGAGGTAGAATAAGCCGTGCGTGGGAAGGAAGGCGCGGGGAGGCAGAATGTGCGAAGGAAGGCAATGATGGTCTCGTGTCGCCCGCGGCAGATTTATGTCAGCGCGGCAGTTCCCGAGGCGTCGTGGCGAAGTGGGGGCATCGCCGTCGCATCGTGCGCCACGCGTCGCGCCTGGCCGCAGGCAGTTAGGGCCCGCGCCGTTTCGCCCCTCTGTAGGCGGGAACGTGCGCGCCGCGGGCCCGGGGGCTACTGTCGGGCCCATGGAACTCGGGGTATCCAGGCCCGTCTGCCCTTGGCCTAGGGCGCAACGCCTGGCGTGGGCCCAGTGGGCCATCGCCACGAAGCATCTCGCCAAGACCCCTCATGAGGCCCAGGCCTCCTGAGGCCCCCTCCTCAGGGAGTAGCAAGTAATCCTCAGCACCACCGTCAATGGCCTCGCGAGGCCCTCTCACGAGGCGGCTTCCCGAGGTGATCTCGTGAGGCGGCTTCCCGAGGTGGCCTCCTAAGGCCCCCTCACCAGGCGGTCCCCCGAGGCTGCCCCCCGAGGCATCCTCCCGATGGCTTACAAGGCAAGGAAGATCCGGCTCAGTCGCGTGGTCTCAGCCCATCACGTGGGTGACGCGCGCGGCGACGAGCAGTAGCAGAGGCCGCGCCAACAGGCGCGGATGAAGATGGTTTCCTCTTTCGTGTTAAGGGAGCAGGGCCAGCTATCTACTCCCAAAAGCAACCCCAAAGGTTGCCCGATCTGCGAAGGAAGACCAAGAGGACGGGCGCGCAGGGCGGAGGTCATCACCGAGCCCACCAGCGCGTCATGGATCATGCTTTGGCAGGCGAAGACCACCTTTAGTCAGGATAGCCTGAGCGCCTGTCCCCTTTCAAAATCGCCAAGTGTGGCAACCCGTCCCGCCTAAGCTTTGAGGGGGAAGAGGACCAAGGCCGATATAAAAGGGCAGAGCAGCCATTGTAGAGAGGGGAGAGCTCGAGTCCTGATCACCTTCAACCTTGTATTCCCTCTCTCGCAGCCGAGCAATACCAACAAAGCAGGAGTAGGGTCTTACACCGCAAGGTGGCCCGAACCTGGGTAAACCGCTGTGTCCTCGCCCCGTCCTTCACCAGCGCGCTCTCACCGTAGCCTCGCCGTAGCCTAGCCGTGGTAGGAGACGAAGCGGAAGAACGAGCTCACCCCAGTGTTCGAACCTTTGGGTCCCCGAAGCCCGACTTCCGACAGGATCCACAAGTGGAACATGTCAAGACGATGGAAATGAGGAAGTGCAACAAGATGATCCACCTCAACCTAATTCTCCACCTCCACATGCGAACAACGACAACATCAATGAAGAAGAAGAAGACGATGATGAGGAGGAAGCCTCACCACAACCCAAGAAAAGGCTACCTCGAGTTAGAGCAAGAATCGACAAGGATCATCCCGTCGAACAAATACTTGGAGATATCCAATCCCGGAGAATCACTCGCTCTAAATCTCGTTTAGCTAACTTTTGTGAGCATTACTCATTCATCTCTAGTATTGAACCCTTGAAGGTGGAAGATGCTCTCAAGGACCCCGATTGGGTGAATGCAATGCACGAGGAGCTACACAACTTTGAGAGGAACCAAGTTTGAACATTGGTTGAGAAACCTAAGGAAGAGCAAAACATCATTGGAACCAAATGGGTGTTTCAGAATAAGCAAGATGAAGATGGACAAGTTGTACGCAACAAGGCTCGTCTCGTAGCACAAGGTTACACACAAGTCGAAGGTAGGGACTATGGTGAGACCTATGCCCCCGTTGCAAGACTTGAGTCGATTCATATTTTACTTGCTTATGCCAATCACCATGATATCACTCTTTACCAAATGGATATTAAAAGTACCTTCTTAAATGGTGAAATTGAGGAGGAAGTGTATGTTAAACAACCTCCCGGTTTGAGAATCCCAAGAAACCTAATCATGTGTACAAACTTCGTAAAGCTCTTTATGGTCTTAAACAAGCCCCTAGAGCTTGGTACAAATGCTTGACAAAGTTCCTTCTTGAAAAAGGTTTTGAAATTGGGAAGATTGATTCAACCTTGTTCACTAAGAGGGTTAATGGAGAACTATTTGTATGCCAAATTTATGTTGATGATATTATCTTTGGATCTACTAACCCCTCTTTTAGTGAAAAGTTTGGAAGGTTGATGTCGGAAAAGTTTGAGATGTCTATGATGTGTGAACTCAAATTCTTTCTTGGTTTGCAAATCAAGCAAACTAAGGAGGGTACCTTTGTTTCTCAAACAAAGTATACCAATGACTTAGTTAAGAAGTTCAACATGCAAGAGAGTAAAGGTATGAAAACTCCCATGCCAACGAGTGGACATCTTGACTTGCCCAAGGAAGGCAAACCGGTTGATCAAAAGGTTTATCGATCTATGATTGGTTCATTGCTATATCTATGTGCCTCCCGTGCCGACATTATGCTAAGTTTGTGCATGTGTGCACGATACCAAGCGGCACCAAAAGAGTGTCACCTTAAGGCGGTGAAAAGAATTGTGAGATACTGGTTACATACACCAAACTTTGGCATATGGTATCCCAAAGGATCTTCTTTTAATCTTGTTGGCTACTCCGATTCGGACTACGCCGGAGACAAGGTTGATAGAAAATCCACTTCGGGTACATGTCAATTTCTTGGTAGATCTATTGTGTCTTGGTCCTCCAAGAAACAAAATTCCGTATCTCTATCTACTGCCGAAGCGGAATACATTGCCGTGGGATCATGTTGTGCTCAACTACTATGGATGACACAAACTCTTAAAGACTATGGTGTGCATGTGAGACATGTACCATTACTATGTGACAATGAGAGTGCCATTAAGATAGCACACAATCCCATGCAACATTCTCGAACTAAGAATATTGAGGTTCGTCACCATTTTATTCGAGATCATGTTGAGAAAGGTGACATTGACCTTAAACATGTTCGTACCGACAAACAATTGGCGGACATCTTTACCAAACCTCTTGATGAGAAAGTGTTTTGTCACTTGAGAAGTGAGTTGAACATCAGTGATGCTTCAAACGTGAACTAGAGGTTCATGTGATTGCTTACAAGGGCATGAGATTTCTTGACTAATCCATGATATCTTTCATGATCATCTTATATCTTGGACATTTTGCTTCCCTTTATTGTATCTACCTATTGTAGGTACTTGGACAAGCTTCATGTCACAAGATTGCATCTCACTCTTATCTTGAGCAATCTTGTATGACCCAAGTATCAACAAATGATGGTGGAACAAGGAACAAGACAACTTAAACATATCCTTTGACAAACTTTTGAGATATGCTTCATTCTTGTCATTTTGGATATACATGTTGTTCCTTGCAAATCTAACCCATGTAGGAAGATGAACTACAAATGATAGGATAGCTCCAAACTTCCAATCATGAGCATCCACTTCAAGTTCAACTACATGATGGACATCACCAAAATCCCAATGTAAGTTCTTACGTCTTAGAGAAGCTTTACTCAAAGACATGAGTTAAAGCAACTCAACAAGATGTGAATACATTGAAATGCTTAAAGGAAAAATGTTAACCCCATTTTGAGCTTAAATGATGAGTATGACCTATGATCAAGTGTTCTCACTTGACTCCTAAGTCAATATACTCTAACATAGGTGACCTAGTCGCCGACCAATCTAGATCAAGTTCTCTAGTGCTTCTTTTGTTTGATCTCTTCTTGCTAGAGTAAAAAAAAACTTCATCTAGATGTTTCTTTGCTTCTTTTTATTTTAGATAATTTTGTAGCTAATTCATTGCAAATCTTTGTGAGAATTCCTTTGCATAGTGAGCTGAGTTGACAAAATGCTCCATTGCATCAAACTCGGTTCCACCGAATTAACTCAACTCGGTGTCACCGATTTTGCTGCTCTAAGGGAATTTCTGTCAAATATTTCCTGAGTTTTTCTGCTCCAGCTCCACTCAATGATTCTTAACCTCTGCTTGCATCTAGAGCCACTCAATGGCTAGATGTGTTTCTCAAGGACCAAACCCACTTGATCAATAACCTTGAAGTCCCTTCTTGGAAATTGATGTCAAAGGGGGAGAGAGGAATACATCAAAAGCTTACCACTACAAACGAGATGCACCTTACAAGAGGAGAGAATGTTACATGTTTCTAAGAGGGGAGAAACATGATTAGTTTGTTCTTTGGTTGTTCCAGTTTTCTCACCCTACCTACTCCCAATATCCAAGTCAGATTCAGGGGGAGAGGAAGTTCTTTAAGGGGAGACAGCTATTTCTTTTGGGGACAGGTCTGCTTCAAAGAAGTATTCACCTAGTGATACTCTCTTCTACATGTCATCCCAATCTTGGTTTCTTCTTGATCTTGTGTCTTTTCTTGAAGAAATTATCTTGTGTTATCTAACCTTGATTTCTCAAGTGTATTTCTTCAGGTACTTGATCAAGAACTTCAAGGTAAGTATATGCATCACACTCATGTACATGATTGACCTCTTGCTAGTATATATTGTTTGCAAGAAGAAAATCATGGACAAGTGGATACCTAAATGTCATATATATTGCTTTGATGCATATAGCCAAGATACATGTTGCATGTCTATTTCCCATGAGATATCATCATGTTATGCACATCTTCAGGGGGAGTTCAGGGGAGCTCATACATGTTACATGTTTTCTTCAAAGCTTTCATACATACCTCTGCTATATCTGTATTTGCAGCTTTGATGTATGTTGTCATCAATTACCAATAAGGGGGAGATTGAAAGCACATTTTCTCCCTTGGTGGTTTTGGTAATTTATGCCAACATACATGTTGTTGGACTAATGCTTTTATCTAGTGAATTTCAGACAAGTTCAACAATGGCGTGGCAGGGACAAGAGGACGTGGAACCCCTTCAAAATGCTAAGGACAAGGATTGGCAAAAGATCAAGACTCTACATTTTAGGTTTAGTGATCCAAGATCACATTGAGTCCATAGGAAAGCCAATACTATTAAAAGGGGATGAGGTGTTGCTTAATGGTCTTTTTGCTCAAGTGCTTAGTGACAGTGCTCCTAAACCCTCAATCACTCTCTCTATCCAAATATGTCCAAAACCTACATTCCAACTCGGCCCCACCGAAATTTCCTATCCGGAGCCACCGAGTTCATCTGGACCTAGCCACTGCCAAAACCCTAACAAATCGGATCCACCAATATGGATCTCGGCCTCACCGAGATGGCCTTGCCAACTCTCTGTAATCGTTTGCACTTACTTCGGTCTCACCGAGTTTTGCAAATCGGTCTCATCGAGATGGCTTGCCAAGTCTCTGTTGCCTTATTGCTTCACTTCGGTCCTACCGAGTTGATGCAATCGGTGCCACCGAGATGAGGTTTGCCCTAGCCATTGCACTTTGGTCCATCCGAGTTGTTCCTATCGGTCCCACCGAGATTCCTAACGTTCATATCTTTTACACAGTTCGGTGCTACCGAGATTATGGTTTCGGTGCCACCGAGTTGGGTGAAAAGTGTGTAACGGTTGGATTTTGTGTGGAGGCTATATATACCCCTCCACCACCTACTTCTCAGCAAGGAGATCCATCAGAACGTGCCTACACTTCTACGACACATTTTCTGAGAGAGAACCACCTACTCATGTGTTGAGATCAAGAGATTCCATTCCTACCATTTGAACCTTGATCTCTAGCCTTTCCCAAGTTGCTTTCCACTCAAATCCTTCTTCCTCCATAGCCAAATTTGTGAGGAGTTGTTTGAGTGTTGGGAAGACTATCATTTGAAGCACAAGAGCAAGGAGTTCATCAACAACACACCGTCTATTAACTTTTGGAGAGTGGTGTCTCCTAGATTGGTTAGGTGTCACTTGGGAGCCTCCGACATGATGTGGAGTTGAACCAAGGAGTTTGTAAGGGCAAGGAGATCGCCTACTTCGTGAAGATCTACCCCGAGTGAGGCTAGTCCTTCGTGGACGTAAGCCATGGTGGGATAGACAAGGTTGCTTCTTCGTGGACCCTTTGTGGGTGGAGCCCTCCATGGACTCGCGCAGCCGTTACCCTTCATGGGTTGAAGTCTCCATCAACGTGGACGTACGATAGCACCACCTATCGGAACCACGCCAAAAACCACCGTCTCTTCATTGCGTTTGATCTTCCATACTCTACCCTTTACATTCCGTAGTTTTGCATGCTTTACTATTTCCGCTGCTCAATCTCTAGATATGCATGTGTAGAAAGTATTGGAGTGATCTTAACTTATGCCAAAATCTGCCTAAGTTCCAAGAGAAATTAAAATCTGCAACTTTGGTTGGTTAAGTGTCTATTCACCCCCCCTCTAGACCTATCTCCTCGATCCCACAACTTCCACCATACATTTTCTGAGAGAGAACCACCTACTCATGTGTTGATATCAAGACATTCCAATCCAACCATTTGAACCTTGATTTCTAGCCTTTCCCAAGTTGCTTTCCACTCAAATCCTTCTTCCACCGTAGCCAAATCTGTGAGGAGTTGTTTGAGTGTTGGGAAGACTATCATTTGAAGCACAAGAGCAAGGAGTTCATCAACAACACACCGTCTTTTACCTTTTGGAGAGTGGTGTCTCCTAGATTGGTTAGGTGTCACTTGGGAGCCTCCGACATGATGTGGAGTTGAACCAAGGAGTTTGTAAGGGCAAGGAGATCGCCTACTTCGTGAAGATCTACCCGAGTGAGGCTAGTCCTTCGTGGATGTAAGCCATGGTGGAATAGACAAGGTTGCTTCTTCGTGGACCCTTCGTGGGTGGAGCCCTCCGTGGACTCGCGCAGCCGTTACCCTCCGTGGGTTGAAGTCTCCATCAACGTGGACGTACGATAGCACCACCTATCGGAACCACGCCAAAAACCACCGTGTCTTCATTGCGTTTGAAATCTCCGATCCCCTCCTTTACTTACATATGCAATTGCTTACTTTCCGCTGCTACACTCTTAGAATTGCATGTGTAGGGTGATGCTTGACTTGTGTTCTTGCTAAAATCTGCCTACAACTAAAATTGGGAAAAGGTTAGGTTTTTTTTTTGGTCAAGTAGTCTAATCACCCCCCCTCTAGACATACTTTCGATCCTACAATAACTGTCGTAATCTTCTCTTTTACCGCACCCACCCACGATACGCATTAAATGCGGGCATGGGAAAAGTGGAGCGGAACGACGGCGAGAGGTGGTGCGCCTGAAAAAGCGCAGCCACGTAGGACAGGAAAGAGCCAGCCCCCGTGCCTTCTCCATAAAAAGGGAAATCGCGAGGGGCGCTGCTCATTTACGCCCCCCCCCCTCTTTCCAATTTAGCCAGTTGGCCGCCGTCTTCAACCTCGCGCCAGAACACCTTTTCCTTTCACCACCGTGTCGCGCCCCTCGCCAGCTTCGGAGTCCGTCCACCTCGCGCAGCCATGGCGCCCAAGAGGAGTTGGAATAAACCAGGGAAGGTGGCTGATCCGGATGCGGAGGCGGGGGGAACGGAGTGGGCGGTGATGCGGAGGGGCAACATCGTCTTCAAGCCAGAGTTGGAGGAGCATGACCTGGTGGAGCGGTATGCGATCATGTGGGGGAAGGACACTAAAGCCCACTCCGCGCCTGATGTTCTTCTGGCTCCGTCCAGCCCAACGATGACAAGTACCCCTTCTTAGCCGCTTACTTCTATTGCGGGCATGTCCCTCCTTTCTCTGAGTTCTTCCGTGAAATCATGTACACGTACGGGTTCCACCTCCTAGATTTCACACCGTACGCCGTGACCTGCCTGGCTGTTTTCACGCATTTCTGCAAAAACTTTGTTGGAGTAATGCCCAGCGCAGCTCTGTTCCGCCACTATTTCATTCCCCGTATCGAGGCGGACACCCTCTCCGGCTGTATTGCTTGGATCCCCAGGGTCAGGGACGCTTATCTCCCTGGGTCGTTTAACCGGGAATGGAGCAAATGGCACGGATAGTGGTGCTAGATCAAGGACGACAAGTTCCCTAAGTTCTGCAAGCTCAGGACGAAGAAGGTGAGACGCTTCGAGAGTTGGGACCACTTTGATGACAAGGATGCCCAACTTGACATCGCCACGACCCGGATTCTCCGTCTCAGGGCTGCTGGCCTCACCATCAGAATGGTGGGCGCCGATTTCCTCCGCCGCTGTATTGCCCCTCTTCAGGACAGGGGAAGGCCTGCTTGGGATTACCAGAACACGGCCGATATCATGCGGGTGAACACAGGGCTTCACACCAACCTGGCAGTAATGCAGCACGCGGCTTTCTGTGGCATGCTCTTTCGCACCAGCGGCAAGTTTAACTGGCCGGCAGGCGTGGTGCCGCTATGTCACAACTATGCCAAGGATGCCATCTTGCAACACCCAAGGCATCGAGGCAAGCACCACCCGAACACGCGGTGAGAGGATGGTTTGATACGTTGGTGGAGAAGCCCATCCGGGAAGAGGCGGATTTCTTCCACGACACCACCCAGGTGGAGTTAGAATATATTGCCAGGAGAGCGGCGGAAGCAAGATTGGCTAGAGATGCTGGTGGTTCCGGCTCTGTGGCATCTAATGCTGAGGAGGGGAATGAGGAGGGGCCGGCAAGCGAGCCGCCGGAAGAGTCTGCTGGGAGGCGAGATCAACTTGCCGGAGGTCAGAGTAAAGAGGCCGCTGAGAGGCAGACACTCAAGGAACCCCTTGCTCCAGCAAGGAGGGCTCATGTCCTCCGGAGAGCCGCTTCTGGGGAGCCGGTTTGCTCTTCGCCCTTGAGTGAGGAGGTTGCCAGTGGGGAACCGACCGGCGAGGTTGCCGGGCGACGAGGAACTCAACGCCAAACCCCTCAACAGTAGCGAACGCGGCGTACTTCTTCGAAGAGTACGGCCACGCCAGTGGCCGGAGCGGCCGGGTCGTCTCGTCCTGCTGCGCCAGTGGCAACCAAACGGGCCATGACTTCTTCCTCGTCACCCTCTTCGAGCGGCAGGCCTGGAGGCTTGTATGATCTCTCCACCCTTAGCGACGAAGAGGAGGATGAGGAGTATATATCCCCCACCCCTTTCATTCAATTCTTGGTTTCTTGCCTGCATTAACCTGACTTGCTTCACCTTGCCTTGGTTGACAGTGACAGGGAAACTCTGGCACAAAGGATGGCCAAGAGGCCGAGGACTAGAGTAGAAGAGGAGCCGGCAATAAGCATGGTGTCAGACGACGCCTTGGAAACCAGCCTCCAGTGCAGCCCCCAACGTGAGGCCACTATTCACTTTCCTTTGGCAAGCATAGGTGTTGAGATGTTCACTACTGACATCGGCATGGGAGCAGGAGGAGAACGTCTCGAGAAGGAACGCCCGGAAGCTGATCCAACTGGGACGTCTCCATCAACTGCTCCCCCGAAAAGCGGTTCTCCGACAAGGACCCCCACAGGCGAGGCCATTCGCGCTGATGATGTACCGGCAAGCGTGGCTGCTGGCAACCAGGCGACGACAACCGAATTTGCCGGGGATGAGATTATCCCTCCTCAATAGCCCCAGCTGGGTACGTCTTCTACCATCGAGTAACTTTTTCTTTTGACCTTCTCTTTTCTTTTTTGTTTTCTTGAATTTGATCTGAGTCTCGATTTTCTCTCCTCCCAATCCTTTTAGATTTCCCATTATCTGATGATATGGACGTCGATTCTACTATTGAGGAGATCGCAAAGGATGCCGCCAATGAAGCCAACAACATTGCTGCTAGTGAGGCCATCAGGGTGGCTGATGAGGAGATTGCCAAGGCTGCTCATGAAGAGGCCACCATGGGTGTTGTTGAGGATGGCGGTAATCAGAACATCGATGCCACTGAAGACATTCTTGTCTCAGGAGCGCCAAGAGCTAACTTGGCTAGGAGGGCGATCTTGACCAGCAAGGCGGTCGCCGGCGACCACCCCTCGACATCTGAAGAAACCTTCTCAAGCAGATACTTGAAGGTCAGCGACAATCTGTTCGTCAACCTTCCCAGGGCGTCAAGCATCGGGGTGCCAGTGGAAGGAGAGATCTTGGACGGTGAGGTCCTTACTGCTGTTGGACATGAGGTTGTTGATGAGCTGCCCATCAACATCAGCGAGACCAAAGAGCAGCAACTCTTCAAGGCGTGCCACCGTCACCGTATGGATAAGTTGGATTCCAAGGCGGCCGTCCTTGACAAGGCGGAGGATGAATTCAAGAGGTGCATGGAAGAAACGCAGATTTGGTATGTGAAATGCCTCCAAGACCTCCATGAACACCAAACCCAACTTGACAAGGCCTAGCAGGAGTTCATTCTGGAGAAGGCTGATGCCGAGAAGGCACAGGAGGAGGCTGCATGGAAAATAACAGCGGAGGGGGCAAAGTTGAATGACCGCAAGGTCGGCCTTGACGCTTATGAGGAAGAGCTTGTCGCTCATGAAGCCGGGCTTGCTGCTACGCTTCATGGCAAGGACAACGAGATCCAGGCTCTCGTTGCCCAGCAAACGCAAGAACTAGAGCAGAAGCACAAGGAGGCTATCGAGGCTCAAGCCATAGAGCATGCCGGCAAGATCAAGGAGGCCATCAATGCTGCCGGAGCTGCAGAGGTCGCCAAGATCGAGTTGGAAAGCAAAGTGCGAGCACTCGAAGCAAACCTTGCTGCCAGCGACAAGGAGATCTCAGCGCTCAAAGCAGACGCGGAGAAGGCAGTCCACACTCTGGTGGAGCTACAAACTTCGTTATCTACCAAGAACCAAGAGCTCGCCAAGGCCAAAGGCACGATCGAAGATCACAAGCTGAAGCTAGACACTTTGGGGCTGTCTCTTGACGAAGCTAAAAAGTGTGAGAAGACCTTGGCGAAGGAACTTCAGGACGAGAAGTCAAAACTTGCAAGTGCCAAGAGTTCTTTCAACAAGCTTAAGGACGCCTACAGGCTTTGGGCCGACCGGCTCATGGTTGCCGCGGGGAATATCTCCGTCAACCTACGCGCCCTGGGCTTGTCCGAGTACCACTACTCCTCCGCCGAAGGGGACAGCACCAGCGCTAGGCTCGCCTTCTTCTTCGAAAACTTGGGTGAAGCACTTAAGAAACACCATGGGGCTCGAGCTGCATATCTTGAGAACGAGTCCCACAGGCTCTGCCGGGATGTCCTCTTCAAGATGCTCAAAAAAGTGGTGTACCGGAACCCAAGGATCGACCTTTCCAAAGTCTTTGTAAGCTTGCCCAAAGGAGCCGATACCAAGGCTATCGATGAGCTTGTCGTGCCCATCGCCGATAGGGTCAGCCAAATCCCCAGGGAAGAGGGCGGGGTTACGAGCTAGGCTTCACCTCCTTAGTTTTCCGCGTGTAAGATCATGCAAAAGATATGTTTATCTTAAGTCCGACTGCACTCAGCCCTGATGTATTATAACTTGTATTTAAGATGGATGTACGTACGTTGTTCTCCTTATTCCGTTCTGTCTTTGCATGATTTTTGTACCCTACGCTTGCCGGAAGCTTGTCGGCGCGCACACCCTTGTCGTAAGTGCTTGAGGAGGGGGTCCTTAGCAGCTTGCCGGAAGTGTCGCTACCGGCAAGGTCACGCTCGACGGTCACAACGCGGCTGCTTAGGTTGCCGAGCGGACTCGAAGCAAAGTAAGAGCGTAGTCAATCATGACAAGGTTCCTTAGCATGCAGGTTTCTCATACAAAGGCCAAAGTCGTTCAAGGAGAATCGCAATTACAACAAAGAATTTATTTCAAAGTTTTGCAACTTAGCTCATTCCTTGTTGTACTTCTTGCCGTAGGGTGTCATCTTGAACGAGTCCTTTGGTATCCATACCATCACTCCCCCCGGGAAACTTGTACGCGAGGAATCCTTCCTTCTTTAAGAAAGAAAAGAAAAGAGGAGGCTGGAACCTTGGCGGTTCGTTAATCACCTTAAGCAAGGGAAAATATAACACAAGACTACCTGCAACACATAAATATATATGTACTTGACAAAGAATTATGAAACATCTAACTTTTATTTATTTTGCACGGGATCTGTGCCCGGCTTTGTACAAAGGATTACATGCCTTGACAGCAAACTTGTACAAAAGAGGTTGTCGGGCAGCCCGGCAACCGCGCCTTACGGGTAAAACTTACGAAGATGCTCAATATTTCATGAGTTTAGCACCGGAGTGCTATCTTCGATCTCTAGGTGGACTGTGCCAGGCCTAGTAACTAGTATTACCCGGTAAGGGCCTTCCCACTTCGGCGTCAACTTGTTTTTTATCCTTCGTGGATCGAATTCGACGAGGAACAGGTTCGCCTTTCTCAAGGTCCCTGGCTTTCACTTTGCGGCTAAGGCAGCGGCGCAAAGCTTGCTGGCACCGGGCAGCACGGGCAGCAGCATGGAAATGATCTTCCACAAGGAGCGCGGCATCATCATGCCACAGCTCATCTTGGTCCTCCTCATTGAAGGCCAATACTCGAGGTGACCCGTGTTTGAGTTCCGTGGGGAGTATTATTTCTGCACCAAGGCTTGCTTCCTGACCTTCTGCTTGAGGGGTCTCGCATGAGGGCAGATAGCACGGTGGTGCTCAGTTGCCCTCCTAAGAACTTCAGGGACGTCAGATGCTTGCCGGGCAAGCACACTGGCATTCACCCGTCGGAAGGCAATGAGCTCGACTCCCTATTTGTTGCCGAGAGTGGCACTTTCAGAAAAAGTGCCACTCGTCCCATCCCCTTTCGCAGAAACTTGTTTGGTCGTGGATGCGGAAGCCTTGGCTCTCTTGCTCTTGCCGGTAGAGAGCTCTGGTATGTCCTCGACATGCATGCTGCACTCAGAAGTGCGCTTCCCGGAGTCCTTCCCAGAGGTCTTGCCGGTCTTCTTCTTCTTTCCTTCCCCGAGAGCTTTGGCGGCAGGGGCAAGTGCCTCGATGGCAGACACTGCCGTCGCCTCCCAGTAGAGCTTGTCGGTACAGATGATCGCGTCCTTGTGGTTTGACTTGAGGGTGAGGACCCCCATCGGCCCCGGCATCTTGATGACGTTGTACGCATAATGCGATGCGGCCATAAACTTTGCCAGGGCTGGGCGGCCCAGAATCCCATTATACGGCAGCGGCATCTTGACGACGTCGAAGGTAATCTTCTCCGTCCGATAGTTGAGCTCGCCACCGAATGTGACCGGCAACGTGACTTGGCCCTTCGGCTTGTTCCTCCCCGGACTGATCCCTTGGAAACTGCCTGTTTCCTCGAGATCTTTGTCGGGGATCTGCAACCTCTTGATCACATCTGGAGAGATCAAGTTCAAGCTAGCCCCACCGTCAACCATCATCTTTGTCACCTTGAGGTTGCGAATCGTTGGTGAGACAAACAACGGCAAACACCCGACCACAGTGGTGCGATCAGGGTGGTCCGCGGCGTCAAAGATGATGGGCGAGTGCGACCATTTGAGTGGCTTCTGTGCCTCCATCACCGGTTCCGCTGTGTTGACTTCATGGATCCACTGCTTTAGTTGCCGGTGCGAAGAGTGCAAAGACGCGCCTCCGTCAACACACATGGCATCCACCGTATTTTGGAACTCCTTGCTGGACCCGCCTCCGTCTTCATCACTATCATCCTCTTCTTGCTGGCCCTAAGCAGCCTTCTCTTTTGGCTACTTGGCCTTGCCGCGGCGGCCTCTGCGGCCACCATGGTCTTGCTTGCCGGACCCACTAGCACCATCTTGGGCCTTCTCCTTGTCTCGCTTCTCGTACTCTTGCTTCTGCTTTTCGGCAAGTTGCTCTACTTGCCGGCATTGTTGGAGATCGTGGCCTTCAGTGCGGTGGATCTTGCAATACGGCCCGCCGGTCTTATCGGCTTTCTCGCCTGTCGCAGCTTCCCGGCAAGCATCGCACCCGGCAACCTCCTTGCCGGGGATGTCTGCCTTTGGCTTCTTGGTGGCATTGGTATCACCGGAGCTCTCGACGACCAGTACAACCTTGTTCTTGCGCTTTCTATTGCGCTTCCTATTTTTCTTCTGTGGGGTTGACGTGTCATCGTCCTCTGAATCGACGTCTGCACCCGCATCTTCCCTGGGGAGTCGCCTCCCTTCCTCAGCACATGCACACCTATCCGCCAAGGCGTACAGATCGTTGATGGTCTTGACTTTCTCGACATTCATCTCTGACCGCATCCTGCGGTTGCGCACATTCATGTCGAACACGGCAACAACAGCTGCGGGATGGATGTCGGGGATGTTGTGGTGCACATGGCTGAACCGTTGTATGTACTTGCAGAGGTTCTCTCCATCCCTTTGGGGGATCACCTGCAAATCGCTGGGCTGACCCGGGAGCTTGTGGCCACCCTGGTAAGCACCAACGAAATGATGACATAGATCCGCCCAAGAAGCGATGGAGCCCTCAGGCAGGTTCATCAACCACGACCTGATGTTGGGCCGAACCGCCAACGGGAAGTAGTTGGCGAGCACTTTCTCGTCCCATCCCCGGCAGCCTCCACCGCGATGGTGTAGATGCCAAGGAACTTGGCTGGGTTGAGCGTGCCGTCATACTTGTCGGGCAGCTCTGGCTTGAAGGCTCGGGTGGATGGCCAGCGAACTTGCCGCAGCTCACGAGTAAACGCTGGGCACCCCACATCGTAGGGTAAGTACCCAGTGGCTACCGGAGCGAGCACGTTCACCGCCGGCCTGGCACGGTCGTTAGATTGAGGACATGCTTCCCGACGCCGCTCGATCTTCGTGCGGGCATCTTCGTCACACCGCTCGCGGAGCACTTGGCGCTGATCTTGGTGGCACCACGGATCTGACAAAGCCATGGACCGCACGTCATGGTCGTCTGACCGGTGGGCTGGCCACTGTGACGGTGGAGGGTAGCGAGGCGACTGCACCGTCTGTGCGGCGTCTCCGACAAGGTAGCCGGAGGGTCCTGCCGGCATGGTGGGTGGTCGTCGCGAGGGCCCCACGTCTTGTGTCTTGCCGGGGTCAGCAAAACTGATGAGGCTCTGAATGGTGGCTCTACATTCGTCCATCTTGTCTGGGCTTGGCGGGAAGTTCAAAAGTATCTGAACCCGCGCCATGGCCTCGGCCGCCGTGGTTGGCATGGCTGGGAGCACAGAACGAGGCGTCACTCGATTCCTGGGAGAGCCAGAAAGAGCTTCGTTACATCCGTGCCGCCGCAGCTCATGCTCGCCAGCAGACGGACGTGGTGGTGGCGGCGGCGCTCCGTGAGCAATCGGAAGTTGCTGCACCGGGATCCCGCCTTGAGATCGTCTGGAACCGCCAGCAACGTGGGGGAGCGTGTCATGCCCATCTTGTGATGGTCGTGGCATACGCCTCCCCGCGCCGTTGTTGCATGTCGCCGCTACGTTCCGGGACGTTGCGGCGGCTGGGTTCTGGGTGGTAGCAGTATGAATTATATTACTATGATGACTGCACTCACCAAAATGTCTTGGAACTTGGTCGGCTGCGACGTCGCCGGTCCTATGGCTAAGCTCAGCATCATGGCGGGGGTGCTGGGCACCCGCACCACTTGCGCCTCCTGCGTCGCCCGTCCCAACCGTAGCGCCTGCGCCGGCTGCGCCGCCTACGGCCGCCTTTGATGGTGGCTTGGACACGGTAGGAGCCTTCGTGGCTCCACTCTTTTTCTTCGACGCCATCGACGAAGATGATGCAGTTGGTACTCACACTACCAAAAAACTGATTTGTGACACACACTGCCCCTACCTAGAGCGCCAAAGATGTCATGGGAAACGACTATCTATGGCACCGAACGGGTCCCTTTGTGATTCGGCTCAGGGGACGTGCATGGGACAAAGAGCAGGTTTTTTGTAAGTGCAAGAACACACGGGGGATTTATCCAGGTTTAGGCCGATATGAGCGTAAAACCCTACTCCTGCTCCGTGGTTGATCGAATATGAACTCTGGTTACAGGGAGCATAGTTTTCCGGCAAGGTGCCCGGGAAAATGCAGCTACCGCATGTAATTGAACTGGGTGTCGACCGTTCTACCTGTAGCCGTGGGCCTCCTTTTATAGGCCAAGGGGTTACCACAATGGCTAAAACGGTCATTACAGAGTGTGAACAGTGACTTGCACCGTCATCACGTTTCTCTTCCAACGGGGCAAGACAAACACATTTAATGCACCGTAAGGTGCTACGTCGGGGAGGCGAGGCCTTGGGCAAAAGATCTGTACCACCGGTCCTGGCGCCCTCCTGTAATCTTGACACGTCCCAGGGACGTGTGTCATTAAAGTTAATCTCGGCGTGGCGCGCTGACACGTGCCTTGGCCGGCCATGTTGACTGCCTGCCCGCTCGACACCTAGCCCACGAGCCTATCTGGTAGATGGTAAGGTGGAGCGCTAATGGGACAGAACAAGCCTGCTGGCACGGAGCTCGCCGGGCCTTGCTTGCCGGCAAGGGAACTTGCCGGTAACCATAGCCTTAGTCTTTACCTTGCCGAGGCGAAGCTTGCCGGCAAGAACATCGTCGATCTTCAGTACTTAGAATAGTACTTCTCGATGACCTGCCTTGAGGTCTTCTTCACGGTCTTGGTATTGAGTTTTGGGTTGTAGTTATCTTCCGTCAAGCCCTTGCCGGATGGGAGGCTACAACTGCCTGTGCAAAAGGGAGAGGAAGCGCATACTTCGGGACATCTATGCGTTAGAGCCTGTGGCCCCGAAGTACAATCCGTGGTCAGCTTACCCGATCACCTTCGACAAATACGAACATCCGACAAGCATCAGGCATGGCGGATCGGCCGCACTCGTCCTGGACCCGATTGTCGACGGATTTCATCTGACGCGCGTCCTTATGGACGGAGGGAGCAGCCTCAACTTGATCTATGAGGACTCGGTAAGGAAGATGGGGATTGACTCATCTCGGATTAAGCCTATCAGCACCACCTTTAAAGGTGTAATACCAGGGGTCGAAGCTCGCTGCACCGGAACCGTGTCCCTGGAGGTAGTATTCGGATCACCCGAGAACTTCAGGAGCGAGGAGTTAATCTTCGACATCGTACCTTTTCGCAGCGGATACCATGCGCTCCTAGGGCGCACCGCATTCGCCCACTTCAATGCGGTCCCGCATTACGCTTATCTCAAGCTCAAAATGCCTGGACCAAACGGTGTTATTACAGTCAATGGTAACACCGAACGCTCTCTCCAGACGGAGGAGCAGACCGCGGCTTTCGCAGCCGAGGTGCAGGCATCCGAGGTGGCATCCTGTGGCGGTAAACGCACCCCCAGCTCTTCGAAGCGTACGCGAGCCATGCCAGTTGACCTCGGACATGCACCTCCCCACCGTAAATAGGGGTACGGGCACCTCGTGCGCTTCCCTCGGGAGGGGTATTACGTCCCCAGGGTGCACAATTTCGCACAAAAAATTCCCTAGGTCGCCGAGGATCCAAAACAACGGAAACGTCGGGCCGGCTAGACCGAGCAGCGATGAAACCTCGGGCTTACATATCGACAGGGTTCTGTTAAAGAGCTAGCCAACACTAGCATGCCTCTGTGGCATTAATGACACAACTAACAGCTGCAGACCTCTTCAAAGGGCTCGACCAACGAACGCATCAAGCACATACTTGGTCGAAATTGCAAGCTACCAATATCAACCCCCGCTATCGACGAGGACGAGCTAGTCAACAGCATGGAGACGCAGACGTGCGACAGGAAGCGGCCCGGGCTCATAGACCCGATGACAAGATCCGCCCTGTTTTTCTTTTAGTTTCTCCTTCATTATCTTTACTCGCATTGTATCTTGTTTAGTTCCTCTCATCAAATGTAAAGCTTGGCTACATGAAATAAAGAAATCGCGCCCATAAAGGTCTTTAAACGTATTTTCTTACAAGCACTGCCCATGAACTATGAGAACATCTCTAAGATACAATTACTAAAGGGCCTCGAGTTTACACCACGAAACACAAGTCCGAAGTACTCGGCGTCTCGGATGTTGCATTATATGCATCAGTTTCAAACCTAGATTTTGGTCAATAGTTGGGTTGCCCGGCTCCTATGTGTACCCCTTACGTTCCCGACAAATTCGGCTAAGGGTGTAATGGGAGAACCACTGCGATAGTGCCGCTAGTTTAACTGGCAGAGCACCTCAGTGGAGAAAGCCGAAAAATGACTATCTAGGTAAGCGAAAACTTGTCGGCCATCCGAAGACCGCATCAAGCGACGTGTCATTAGAGATCACCCGTGTTAAATGAAGGGCTTCTTCCTCGAATTAGCCGAGGTGGGCACGGGCATAGACCTCGGCTAACTAAGCCGACCACTTCACTCACCGGGGGCTCGTCATCAGTCCCCACCGTCAAACTCCTATGACTAAGTGAAAGTTATAAAGCCACCGTAGTTTGATTGCCTAGTCCCTATGATGACCTAAAAGGGGCACCCTTTGTATATTGTACAAAAGGGTTGAAGCCGACGACTAGCCGCTTTCAGTTTAACACGGTCAAACAGGAGGAATATTGAAAACAAAGCAGAAACATATGAGAGGAAATTAAGCCGCACTCATTAAATAACTGATAATTTTTATACATCCCAGGCACTTCGACACTCCGAAGTGCTACCAAAAATACAAGTTGTCCTTAGGACACACGGCCTCGGTAACACGGGCGCCCTCCTCTACCTCAGCAAAGAACTGCTCTGGGGTGCGCGCCTTCCCTTCAGGGGGCCCTGCAGCAACAACCTCTGCCTCAACCTTTCGAAAGCGCGTCTTCACATAGGCATACGCCCGCTGCGCCCCTTCTAGACATGCGGATCGCTTCCAGTGGTTGACTTGCGGAACGGCCTCTTGCAGTCGTGCCAGGAGCCTGAAGAAGCTAGCGGGCAACACCTCCGTTGACCAAAAATTGACGCATAGGTCTTGGAGCATCGACCACACCATCCGGAGAAGTTCCTCTAGCTGCTTCATCCGATGATTGAGCAACTGCGGCTGCGACGACCCCTGGAACTACCTGCAGAACGCCTTCTCTGCCTCATGGCCCTCCAGTTGGCCAAAATGAAGGCCGGCGTCCGCCGCACTCTTCAGGAGATTGACGAATCCTTTGCTGCCAAACACACATTGAAGTAAATATGGCTTACCCGCGGCTATCTGCTCCACTTGTTGGAGCACCTCGCGGTCAGCTCGGGCCTTGGTCTGGAGCTCGGAGTGCGCAAGACTGAGCTTCTTGAGCTCTTCCTTTGCCTTCTTCTCCTCGACCTAAAGGGCATCACGTCTTTCGAACACGCCCTTCAGGGTCTCCTCGACCTACATGACCCGCGCCTGGTCTTTCCCCCTAGCCACCTTTTCGGCGGCTAGGTCCTTCTCTACCTTGGCCGCAGCAGCTTTATGCTACTCGACCTCCTGCCAAGCCTTCAAGAGCTTAGCCTTGAGCCTCTCAAGCTCGGCGATAGCCTCTGTCATTCAAACAGTTCGGCGTCAGCTTCTATTTCGCAAAATATATTTGCTTGAACTGACATCCAAAGATGAAAAGCATCGGTCGCTTACCTTGAGACTGCTTGACCTGCTTGTTCATCAGGTCGAGGTCCTTCTCGGACCTCTCGAGCTTCCGGCTCATCTCCACAAACTCCTCAGAGATGGAGCCCGGAGCCGAGGTTGAAACCTGCATAAACAGTTTCTAATGAGCCCCATGATCAATTCATTGACACTTCGGACATACATTCTGTCTTATCAGTCCTGGGGGTTACTCTTTCCTTTGCTCCTATACTTCGACCCCAACATCAGTTTTTCAAAACTGGCCTTGGGCTCAGGGGCTACTCACTGGCTAGGCCGTCTAAACACCAGACAGAAAGATTACCTCAAAGCTCGTGATGAGGCCCTTGAAGACCTCATGCATTCCAGCCCCTATGGACCGGAATCCCTGCAGCGCCGCGCCAATCAACGCGCGGTGCTCTTCCTTGAGGGAGGAGCCCGTCAAGGCCGCCTCCATTTCTTCATTCCACTCCGTGCTGACCTGCCCTGGAACGGGAGGCGGGGGTGGTAAGACCTCAGACCCCAGCACCTCGGTGTTGGGTACGAGGGTCTTCGACTACGGCGGGGGAGCCGGAGTAGACTTTGGCTGGGCCGCCAGTTGGCCCAGCCCTTCCTGGACAACCTCGGGGACTCTGTCCCCTTGGCCCTGCGGGGCTGAGGAATCAACCTTGGCCATTACGACCAACTCTTCAGCCCCCGCCGTGTCAACCTGAGGGGCCGGAGTTGATGTTACCTCCCCCAGCCCTTCTTGAGCCGGGGCAGCGTGGTCCGGCGTCCCGCTGGCGGGCGGCAACCCGCTGGAGGAGTCGCTAAGGCATGCCCTTTGCGGGCTGTGGAAAAATACTCATGTGAATTTAGTCCCGTTGAAAGGACTTGATGTAAAATCAAACACAAAAGGCGATGACGGACCTTCGAGGTGCCGGTTTGTTCCTCCCCATCGCTAGGGGATGGTCCTCGGACTCGTCAGAGAGTATGGCCTTCTCTGACATTGTGGCCTTGATGGCGGCCCCGGCCGGGGTCTTCTTCGACCTCTTCGGGTCCTCGGGCTACATCCCAGCCTCGGCATCCTTTGACGCCACCCTCTTCCCCTTTGGAGTAGGGTTCTCTTCTTCCTCATCCTCCCCCCCATCGCTCTCGTGGGTGGAGAAGGCGTGGGTCTCCTCGGAATGGGTGACCGAGGTCTCCCACTTCCGAAGACCCACTCTGCCCTTCTGGGGCTTGGACCCTTTGGGGACCACCACGTGCAGCTCCTCAACTAGGAGCGCCGTAAGCAGGGGGGATTTCTCCTCCTCTGGCAGTGGTGCTGGGCACAGCACCTGCTGCATCTTGGCTACCCAGTTCTGCAAATATGTTCATTAAAATCTGTCTCACTTAGGAGGAGAAGAATACAAACGTGTATATCAAACACTCACCGGTGGGGCGTCGTAGCCGACCTCGAAGCCGAGGTCCTCCCCCTCCTTAGGGATCTTGTCCTTGGGCAGCTTGAAGAGCCGCGTCCACATGCCGGCCAAGGAGCAGCGGAAGAAGTTGAGGACGGGCCCCGCATCCCCAGATTTATGCTCCCACACCGGGGTGGCCCGGAGTTGGAGCGGGAGCATGCGGCGATGGAGCATGATGTTAACCACTTTGGCTAATTGGAGGTCCCTCTTGACAGACCACCACTTGATCTTCTAGATCAGGGCCTCCACCTCCTCGAGGTTCCCCCAGGCGACACCCTTCTCCCTCCAGGACTTGAGCTTCCTTGGGGGCCCAGCCGAAAAGGCTGGGACTTCGGTTTGGCCGGCAGCAAGTGGCTCAGTGATATAGAACCACTCCTGTTGGGCCCGCGGCCCAGAGCGCAACACTTGGCGACGGCCCAGCAGGTGGCCCACCAGCGGGCGCCTCAAGCAAGACCCCTCATGAGGCCCTGGCCTCCTAAGGACCCCTCCTCATGGAGCGGGCGAGCAAGACAGCCACTTCACCGAAGGCCTCGCGAGGCGGCCTCCCGAGGTTGCTTCCTGAGGCACTGTCCCGAAGACATGCAAGACGAGTCCCGTTCGGCTTGGTCGCGCAGTCTCGTGCCCATCACGTGGGTGACGCGCGCGGCGACGAACGGCGACAGAGACCACGCCAGCAGGCGCGGATAGAGAGGATTTCCCCTTTTGTGTTAAGGGAGCAAGGCCAGCAGTCCGTTTCCCAAAGCAACCCCCAAAGGTTGCCCGATCGGTGAAAGGAGACCAAGATGGTGGACGCGCAGGGCGGAGGTCATCACCGAGCCCACCGGCGCATCATGGATAAGCGCTTTGCAGGCGAAGACCATCTTTTGTCAGGATAGACTGCACCCCTGTCCCCCTTCAAAATTGCCGTTGTGTGGCAACCCTTCCCGCCAATGTTTTCGGGGGAAGAGGACCATGGCAGATATAAAAGGAGGGAAGGGTGCCACTGTAGAGAGGATCTGAGACCGATTCCACCTTCCTCACCTTGTACGCTTGTACTCACCAGAGCAATCCCAACCAAGCAGGAGTAGGGCTTTACACCGCAAGGTGGCCCGAACCTGGGTAAACCACCGTGTCTCTGGCCTACCCTCGCCAGCGCGCTCTCGCCGTAGCTTCGCCGTAGTTTAGCTGTAGCGGAGGGACGAAGCGGTAGGAACGTGCTCACCCCAGTGTTCGAACCTTTGGGTCCCCAGAGCCCGACTTCCGACATTTGGCGCGCCAGGTAGGGGTGCGCTACTGTTCTTTCATTCCGTCCTCCACTCCGCAAGCTTCCATGGCCGACGCTCGCCGCGAGCGCGCTGAGCGCAGGGCGGGTCGCGTTACCCAGATGGAGCTGGTGGGCCGCGGCAACCACCGCCGCGTCGAGGCTACTGCTACCACCGACCCTGCCGCCCACGAGCAGCAGGACTCCTCCCTGCACCCCTCCGTGCAGGCACACGGCCGCACCGCCACGACTTCCTCTTACCTCGCCCGCCGTGGGCCACCGAACGCACAGGCCGTCCAGCAGACACCGGCTATGACGCTTGGCTTGGCCGCATCACCGATCTCGTCAACGCCGTCGGGGACGCTCCTGCGCCTTCCCACTTGCTCCGTCCTGCGCCGTCTCGTGCTGGGGACGTAGCGCATGGCGCTCCCCCGCCACCTGCTCTACGCGACGAACCCGTCGGGCACCAGCGCAACGTGCGGGCGCGCGAGCTGTCCCGCGGTGCGTCCTCTCTGGTCCGGGACGAGGCCAGCTGCCAGATCGTCCACCGCATGCCGCCTGATGCGCGTGTGCTTCTTGAGCAGAAACACCGGCGCCAAGTCCGGGCCATCCAGGAGGTCACGGCGGCTGGGCGCCAGAACCGCGCCGCCCTCGCCGACGGTGTCCCCTCGAGCGGCGTGGGCTGCCGCACCTTCACTCGCGAGCTCCTCCGGGTGGTGTGGCCCGTAAAATTCAAGCTGGACCTGCCTCCACGCTATGACGGCACCCCCAACCCTGCGGAGTTCCTTTAGCTCTATGCGCTGAGCATCGAGGCGGTGAACGGTGACGACAAGGTCATGGCGAACTGGTTCCCCATGGCCCTCAAGGACGGCCCGCGCTCTTGGCTCATGAACCTCCTTGAGGTGTCCATCTCATCGTGGGGTGAGCTCTGCGACCAGTTCATCGCCAACTTCAAGGGCACACACGACCGCTCCCTCACCATTAACGACCTACGCCATGTGCGGCAACGCCTGGACGAGACGCTCCGCAAGTACATCCAGTGCTTCAGCCAGCTGCGTAACAAGATTCCGCGTGCCTCAGACACGGCCGTCATCTCTGCGTTCTCCACTAGCGTCGCAGACATCAAGATGCGCGAGAAGCTCGCCATCAACGACGAGCTCGACTTGGTGCTTGAGCTGTTCGACCTCGCTGACAAGTGCGCCAAGGCTGAAGAAGGTCGCCTCTTCGTCCACAATGACCCCGATGCGGCGCCCGACGCCGCCAAGGCCAAGAGCAGGGACATGAAGCGCAAGGGCCCTGCCGTGCTTGCGGCAGAGCCCGAGCAGAAGCGCGTCCGTGACCGTGACGAGCCTAAGAGAGACAACCGCCCTCTCTGTGCCTACCACAACTCGCGCTCCCACAACACCAAAGACTGCTAGGAGCTCAAGCTGCTCCGCGACGAGCGCCTGGGCCGCCGAGGCGACCGCAACGACCATGGCGCCGGTCGCGGAGGTGGCTGCAGCGGCAACCGCTGGGACGGCCGCGGCGGCAACAGCAACTTCCACCAAGGCTAGCGCGACCAGCCTTGTGAGGCCGCCTCGCGCGACCAGCCTCATGAGGCCGCTTGGCGCGACCAGCCTCATGAGGCAAACCCTCAGGCCAACGCCGCTCTTCCACCGCTGCCGCCGCCACCCCGGAGGAACGACGTCAGCCAGCCTGACGAGGGCACTGGGGGCTACCAGGAGCCTCGCGCAGTGGCCTGCATCCTCGGTGGAGCTCAGGCTCCTGCGTCCAACCACCACTTCAAGCAGTTCTCTCGCGAGGTGAACGCCGCCCTCCCGAAGCCAGAGGCCGTGCGGCCCCTCAAGTGGGCGCAGTACGCCATCACCTTCGACTCCAAGGACCACCCCAAGTCCGCGACTGCCGCAGGCGCGCTCCCCATGATGTGCACTCCCACCATCAGCAACGTCGCGGTCACCAAGAGCCTCATCGACGGAGGCACCGGCCTTAACGTGATCTCCATCGAGACCTTCGAGCAGCTGCAGGTGCCTTACGAGCAGCTCATGCCGACGAGACCCTTCTCGGGCGTAACCAACGGCTCCACGGTGCCTCTGGGGCAGGTGCGCCTCCCCGTCACCTTCGGCACCCGCAAGAACTACCACACTAAGCTCAGCGACTTCGATGTCGCCCACATTGGCTTGCCCTACAACGCCATCCTGGGCTACCCCGCGCTCGCCAAGTTCATGACAACGTCCTCAAGATGCCTGGCTGCAGCGGCATCATCACCGTCTCCTGCGACGAGAAGGACGCGATCTGCTCCCTTGAGCACGCCTACAAGGCTACCATGACTGCCCATCCGGCTGACGAGGATGCGGTCGAGCCTCCTGGGGCTGTGCCCGCGAAGAAGAAGTAGCTGTTCTTTCAGGACCGCAACAAGACGAAGAAGGTGTCGGTTGACGGCAGCGGCTCAGGCCCTGTCTTCACCATCGACGCCGGCCTTCCTCCTGCATAGGAAAGCGCGCTCGTCACCTTCCTTCGGGCAAATTCGGATGTTTTCGCCTGGAAAGCATCTGATTTGTCCGGTGTGCCGAGGGAGGTGATCGAGCACCACTTAGCGGTGTGCCCAATGCATGCCCCGTCAAGCAAAAAGCACGGCGCCAGCCGCCCGAGAAGCAAGAGTTCATAGTTCAAGAAGTGCACAAGCTACAAGAAGCTGGAGTCGTCCGTGAGGTGCGCCATCCCGAATGGCTCACCAACCCGGTCATCGTCCCCAAGAAGGGCGGCAAGGAATGCATGTGTGTCGACTTCGCGAGCCTCAACAAGTTCCGCTCTCAGGAGCCCTTCCTGCTGCCGCATGCCAGTCCGGGCGTGGACTCCGCCGCCGATGGCGCGCGCATGCCCTTCGGCCCGAGGAACGCCGGCGCCACCTTCCAGAGGCTGGCGCATGCCATGCCAGGGCCTCGCGAGATCCTTGCTTCTCGCGAGCCCCCTGGGTGTCCGGAGCCCCTCGGTCCTGAGGGGCGAGCTTTCGCGTCACACTTCGCCTGGTGATCTAACGCTTCCCCAGCACAATTCTACCAGGTGCATTCGAGTGTTACCTCCCGCGGCCCAAGCCCTTCCTCGCCACGCCTCTCGCACCATCGCATCTGGGATCCTCCTGCCAAGGTGATTTTGTTTTATGCGACTGAGGGCACCCCACGGGCTGCACCAACCTCAAGCTGACCTGTGCCCGGCACGGCAGCCGCTCCTCTTTTTGGTTGTGTAATGAATCTTAGTGTTATGCCCCAGTAAGTTTATGTTGCCTACATGACTATGTATCTGGCACTATGCCATCCCGAGAGAGCCACGCACTCGCGACCTCTCTCCTGACCGTTCCGTGAGTGGGGGCTAGGCACGGCGCCTGTGCTCGGGTCCATCCCTGCAGCGCCGCTAAATCCAAGTGACTGAGCTCTGGCTCGCGGGCCTGCTCCCGTGCACGCCACCTCACCAAGGTCCTTGGTGCCTTATCTCCTCACGCAACGGCCATGAGCAAGCTAGCGAGCGCACGTCACTCTCCTATTGCGAAACTCGTCAACATGCAGCTGTCTCGGGAGCAAGCCACTCAGGAGCCTTGTGGGCTACATCGCGCGGGCTGGTCTGCGGCGGTCGCCTATTCGGAAGGCCTCGAATGGCGGAAACTTCAAGTGCCAAGCCTCGCGAGGCATGCCTCGTGAGCTGCGCGCACTTCTTGTGAGTTGTGGCTCACCCAACGCCGCTCCGCAATAGCTAAGTCTAACCTCATCACGAGACGTCCTCACCGTCACTCGAGTTCCCTTCCTTCGCGACCTCGCTAAGCTGGCATTTTTCTTTCGCGTAAGCTGCTTGCACGCCAAAGGGGGGCTTCCTGAGCAGCGCGCCTCAGGAGCCTTCACTAGCTCCCGGTGCCCCTCACCTCCTAGCCTTGTCCAGGCATCGCGACCTGACATACCAGCGATGGATGTAAGCTCGCTCGGGGGTTGGGTCCTGATGGCGTAGAGCGCCGAGGCAAACGAGAAAGAAAAGTAGGCATCGCGAGAGAACTTCGGGAGGGAACATGCATTCCAAACCACAAAAGCATCAAGTTAAGACATAGAAGCCATTGTTTAAACTCCCCCACGGGGCTACATCGATTCAGTGCAGGAAAAGAAAGAAGAAAGAGACCCAGGTGAGGCGCCATCATCCCCGCGCCTACTCGGAGTCTTCGTCCTTGCTCTTGACGCAGGGGGAGCTGTCGTCGCTCCCGCTTCCACCGGGGGAGGCGGCGCCACCGTCGCTGTCATCCTCGCTGGAGGAGCCGTTGTAGCTGCCGTCCTCGCTCTCCGCGCAGCACTCTAGGCGGCTGCCGAAGACTTTGAAGATCTTCATGAAGAGAGTGGCGGCTCGGTTGTACTTGAAGTGGAGGAGGTGCCCCCGCTTCAGGCCGCGGGCGAGGGCAAAGGACTTCCACTCTTGCTTCAAGAACATGAAGCCGGAGGGAGTGAACTCCGCCGCCACCCAGGAAGGGCCATTGCAGCAGCCGTCCGCCTGCAGCCACAGGCCCAGGGGCGCGCGCTCCTCCATCACCCTCGCGAAGGAGTCCGGAAGCTGAAGCTAGGTGCATGTCCACGATGAACTCGTGGGCTGCCTCCGCCGAGTGGCTCCCCGCCTGGGGAGGAAGAGTGGCCGAACCGCCGCGACCACTGCGGCCGCCTCGGCCGCAGGAGCCGCGCCCTCCGTGCCCGCGAGCAGCGCCTCTTCCGCCGGTGCTGGGGCCGGCACAGGCAGCCGCCGGAACGCGCCCGCGCCCCCGGGGTGGAACCCTAGGTGCAGCAGCGGTCGCGCGGCCTCGACCTTTTCCCCTCACCATTGTCATGGAGGTCCGCCTGGATCATGGAGGAGGAGGAAGGGACTGATGGAAGAAGATGGGCGGGGATGCCCTTCCCCCATGTCTTTATAGCGCTCGAGGGATGCGCGCTCAGCGCCGTTCCACCTTCGACGCGCGCAGGGATACGAGACGGTAGCGCGCAAGGAAGGTAATGATGGCCTCACACTGTGCGCAGGCAGGCTTTATGTCAACGCGGGCAGTTTCCCAAGGCGTCGTGGGAGAAGTGGGGGCGTCCCCCATCACATCGCCCACCACGCGTCGCGCCTGGCCCCCAGGCGGTTAGGGCCCATGCCGTTTCGCCCCCGAAGATGTGAACGTGCATGCCGCGGGCCCGGGGGCTACTGGCTGGCCCATGGAACCCAGGGTACCTCGGCCCGTCTGCCCGCGGCCCAGAGCGCAACACTTGGCGATGGCCCAGCAGGTGGCCCACCAGCGGGCGCCTCAAGCAAGACCCCTCATGAGGCCCTGGCCTCCTGAGGACCCCTTCTCAGGGAGCGGGCGAGCAAGACAGCCACTTCACCGAAGGCCTCGCGAGGCCATCTCGCGAGGCGGCCTCCCGAGGCTGCCTCCCGAGGCACCCTCCCGAAGACATGCAAGACGAGTCCCGTTCGGCTCGGTCGCGCGGTCTCATGCCCATCACGTGGGTGACACGCGTGGCGATAAACGGCGACAAAGGCCGCGCCAGCAGGCATGGATAGAGAGGATTTCCCCTTTTGTGTTAAGGGAGCAAGGCCAGCGGTCCGTTTCCCAAAGCAACCCACAAAGGTTGCCCGATCGGTGAAAGGAGACCAAGATGGTGGACGCGCAGGGCGGAGGTCATCACCGAACCCACCGGCACGTCATGGATAAGCGCTTTGCAGACGAAGAAAATCTTTTGTCTGGATAGACTGCGCCCCTGTCCCCCTTCAAAATTGCCGTTGTGTGGCAACCCTTCCCGCCAATGTTTTTGGGGGAAGAGGACCAAGGCAGATATAAAAGGAGGGCAGGGTGCCACTGTAGAGAGGATCTGAGACCGATTCCACCTTCCTCACATTGTACGCTTGTACTCACCATAGCAATCCCAACCAAGCAGGAGTAGTGTTTTACACCGCAAGGTGGCCCGAACCTGGGTAAACCACCGTGTCTCCGGCTTACCCTCGCCAGTGTGCTCTCGCCGTAGCTTCGCCGTAGTTTAGCTGTAGTGGAGGGACGAAGCGGTAGGAACGAGCTCAGCCCAGTGTTCGAACCTTTGGGTCCCCGGAGCCCGACTTCCAACAACTCCTGCTGCCACTCCTTAACCATCTCAATGAAGGTGCCTTTGAACCAGGCGGCACTCTGGTTCTTGGTGACCATGGCCCCTCCGCACTCCGCCAGGTCGGAACCGCTGGACTTCGGCTTGACGCCGAAGATCTTCGGCCACAGGCCAAAGTGCGGTTCGATGTGAAGGAAGGCCTCGCAGACCGTGATGAAGGAGGCGAGGTGAAGGATGGAGTTCAGGGCCATGTGGTGAAAATCGAGCCCGTTGTAGAACATTACCCCGAGCACAAACGGGTGCAGCGGGAACCCTAAACCTCTGATGATGTGAGGGATGAAGACTACCCGCTCCCCTGGGTTGGGAGCGGGCACCTGCTGGTCGGCATCCGAAGCATGGGCGGCGACGCTGGCGGGGATGTACCCCGCATTACGCAGCTCCATGATAGTGCTCTCCGTCACGGTGGAGCCCCCCAGTGCCCTTTGAGGGTGTCGGCCATGGCTGAATGAGGATGCTCGGAGGGGCAAAGGAGAAGAAAGGCGAGATTGGATCTGGGCGCTCGGGCTCGAGGAGGCAGAAGGCGGGGGAAATGGGAGCGTGATTACTGGCTCTAGTAGCTTTTTACTCTTATAGGCTGCTGAAAGGCCAAGAGTCCCCTCGCCGCGCCGGTAAAAACGCCACTCCTCCCCGCAAAAGATGCCATTGTAAGAATGGGGAGAAACAAAATCTTGATGATATCCCTGAGAATACGGGCACGATCTCCACCTCGATGGGACGCACCAGTAAAAGGGCGGCCTTGAACCACGATTTGAGGTAGGAAGTAACTGCCTGACCCGTCGTGGGTAGCGCCGCTTCGATAAAGTTGTCAGGCTATGAAGTACTGTTCACGCCTAGGTGGTTGGCCGTCAAGGTTAAGTAAACTCGCGACCCTGGATGGGGAGGGAATTCGGCTGAACCTCATTTGCAAGACACCGCTCCTTGGAAGGATGGTTAAGAGATCTTGAATTACGAAAGGGAACTCGTCTATCAAGCCAAGGACTTCTGATCCGAAGTTACTCCCGTCGGGGAGATCGTCCTCGGCGTAGAATACCAGTTCGGGGCCTACTGATGGTGTCCTAGACTAGGGGGTACTAACCCAGTCTACCTGTGTTCCTCGAATTGGGCCAGTGGGCCATCATTCTCCTTGAGGTGGACTCCGGAAGCCGTACGCTAGGGACAAGATCAGGACTACATCTGCCGAAGACTTGACGTATACTCCAAGACTCCTCCTACCACCTCCCGGCCAAGTTACTGACCTTGTAACCTTAGATGCCCTACCTGGCATGTATATAAGCCAAAGGGTTTAGCCCTTAGGGGGGACCTCAACACAATTTCATTCACCTAGCCCTAGAATTAGAACATGTCTTATGATCTTGAGGTAGATCAACTCTGTACTTGATACATCTTCATTTATATAAACAAGAGCAGAACATAGGGTTTTACCTCCATTAAGAGGGCCCGAACCTGGGTAAACATCGTCTCTTTGTTCCTGTTACCATCTGTCCGAGATCCACAGCTCGGGACCCCCTACCCCGAGGTCTGCCGGTTTTTACACCGACAACGAGACTATTTTTGGAATTCAACGTTAAGTTTTGCAAGATGATGCCCATTGGATAATTAGACCAGAGCAATGAAGCACCTAGTGTTGGCCAATAAATAGTACAGTACTACTTTTGTGCAGTCCATGCAGTGACTATCCAATCCTTCTGTGTCTATTTTCAAATGGCACTGCATGCAGTGACTATCCTATTCTTTTGTGCAGTTCCACAAAAATTGAGGTCCCTGTGTTTGTTGGCCAAATAGCAATGAGCAGACATCTGTTTGCGCAAATATCAAGCAGCTAGTTAACATATACTCCACCTTGAATTTTCGGTTTAACCACGTCTCTGCTAATCGTTTCCTCCTAGCATCTGTCATGTTTTGCACTGGACAATTTGATACTGAATTGATTTTCTGGTACAGAGTAGACATATAGAACCTATTCTTCATCAGACCAAGGATATCCATGTTTGCAGGGATGGAAGAGGTGAAATCGATACAACCGAAAGTGAGCATCCACTCATTGATTCATGTCCTGCACCACCAATGGAGGTCCACCCTGGTAATAAATTTACATGCAAACCACTAATATTACTATCTAATGACAGTACAAAAACAGAAGCAATATAGTAGCAAGATAGTAGCAAACCATGTACCTTGGTAATGAACAACTCATAGTGCCACCGATTGGATATAACTGTTTGCAGAAAATAATGGTCATAATGTTGAACCATCTGGACTTTTTGTTCGGTTCCACTAAAATCGAGCATCCCTGTTTGCACAGATATTGAAAGTGTGATTAAAAGTGGCACTAGTTGAAGCATAGACTCACAAATTTAAGCATTCCAAATTTCTTAATGGGAAAAGGTAGCAAGATAGTTTCTAACCACCTGTTCAAAGGAATAAAGAAGGTAACAACGACGGATGTCATGAAGGCATACATAGTATCTTGTGAAAGATTGAACCATTGCTGACCTTTCCTCTTTTAAGAATTTTTTGTGCAGTTCAACTAAAATAAAATGCCATCACCGCCTAGACATTTTGGTGAAACTGTATAAAAAAAATTGACTTACCATTACATCATGATGTTAGATATGTAATCAACAGGCAATAGAGACAAAAATGCAGACCTCCTCCGATAACATAATGAACATTAATTTTAACAAAGGTGTGACTAGCTTTGCCAACATAATTTGAATAATTCTACACTCTCTGTTCCTTAATATAAGTCGTTTTCGCAGTTCAATTTAATGTACCAAAACGTCTTGTATTTTGAAGGAGAGGTAGTAGTTTTCCTCCCTTTCTTTCCTTTTTGAATTTATCGGTGGGATTAGACTGACTGCGGCATGACTTAAAAGTGGCATCACTTTAGGAGTAGCATAATTTTACCGGTGGCGTTACACTAACAAAAAAAAGTGGCAATAATAGCATGGTGTTGGCTGTGTGCATCCTAGCTGTGCAAAGGCCGGGTGTGTGCTCACTGTGTTATGTATCTTCTTGATGCTCCGTTTTGAGCCAATAAATCCACCCTTTGTCAAAAAAGTACAATGTACCTCCACGGACGCATAGAGTGGTGAAGCAGGGATGGTTTCCCAAGCAATAAATATCCAAGCAGCATATCTGGATTAGATCCCATTTTTGTTCTCTTTAGCCACCTTTTTCCTATGTGAGGACAACAAACCTATCAACTTGGTCATTCTCTATTGCGTTGTCCTTCCTTTCTTTCCTTTTTCAACCAAGAGACAAGAAACTCGTTCCTCAGCTACTACTACTTTTCCCCTTTTCAACCAAGATGCAGGTTCGATACCAAGTCTCTTCTACAGTACTACTTTCCCCCCTTTCTTTCCTTATTCAACCCAGACATGGATTAGTCTACATGAAGTAGGGTTTCCTTTAATAGTGCAAATTAAGGTTTTCATCTGCATGACCAGTAGAGGCTAGTAACTTGGGGAGATGGGGCAGTGGAAAAACAACCGCATGCAGCGACGTGGGCAGATGGGGCAATAGCACAAGGGTATGGTTCGAAAAGAGGTAGCATACCAGAGGGTCGGCGGGAAGCGGCTTCTCTCGTCGTCGTTGTCCTCCGCCGACACTACGGCAGTGAGCTTTGGGACGGAGGCCATCCCGCGCCGGTGCTAGTTCTGAGAAGACGGCCCTGTCATCAGTGTACGTCCTCCTCTTCCCCGGCGGACGGGATCAAGCCGGATCTGCGGCCACCGGTGAGGAGGGAGAGAGAGTGGCGACCACCATCTTTTTTAGATCTGGAGAGGGTGATAGTGTGAGAAGCAAGTGGGCAGCCCTAGCAAGCAAGCGCTGAAGCTCCAGCCTATATACTACTATAGTACTTGGTAGAGTACCTCCGTCAAGGTTTTCTAAGTCCCGCGAGCCGGAGCAACAGAACCAATAAATGGGGCAAATTAAGGTCTTCGATCTATCTCCCATGCATGCATTTTTTCTCTCTCCTACGTGCATGTACCCAATGGATAGCGTGCATGTAACGTCCGGCCTCATAAATTGGGACGACGTGTAGTAATGCTTCAAAATTGAAAGACACGCCATTAAAAAAGCATAAAGTCGAGAAATAACGTGGCCCGATCGCATTTTGCATGACAAATGACAAACCATGTTTCGTTGACATGTTGTCCCATTCCAACATGTCAGTGAGAAGACGGCGAGTCCTTTTGTATAATTTCCGAATGGACGTGTAGGCTGGGTCGGCTCTTCCTGTACCGTGGCAACCGTCCGCTTCCCACTCACATCTTCTTGTACCGTGGCAACTGTCCACCGCCTCTTCCCCTTTCCCTCTCGATTTGGGAGTTGGAACTGCTATCGCATGGTCTTCCTCCCTCCACTTGCCTTGACTCTTCCTTCTGCCATTGTTCGTCTTCTCGATGGAGGAAAGTAGCAGGACCTGACCCCGTTATTCTTGCCCCAATCTGACAGATGACGCGGTGGAGGAAATCATTGATCGATGCGACGTCATCACTGTGGCTAGCATGGCAGGTTCGTTCAAGAACATTCTCGACTCAACAAATAAGATCATTACAAACAACCCAAGGGTTCAAGAGCGGTTTGATCTCCCCTATCTTCTTCGCTATGACCCTGCTCGCTGGAGCGGGGACGACGAAAAGCTCGCCTTGTGCAAGTTGATGCCACTTGACAATAATGATTCGTGTGATGTTAAGATTCCATCGCTTCAGCATAAGGCCTAGGCAGGCGCAAATGGAGATTGGGTTGTTTATATTGGGGATAACTGCGAGTGGGAGCTTGTGAATGTGTACACTCATCACCAGATTCCAATTCCAAAAATCTCAGACTGCCCTGAGGTTGAGCACACCGATACTGTACGTACGTTCAAATACGATCATGGTGACTGTTGTTTACAAAAGATAGCAATTTGTCGAGTTCCCACATGCTCATGGAGTTATAGGAACTATTGTGTTGTCACTGTCTTCGACAAGCTTGTTGCCGTCTTTACTCCTGGAGGGATTGGATGGAGATTACCTAAAAACTAGTTTCTGTACACGAGTGAGTACTGTGATGCAATTCAATACGAGCGTCTTGCGTTTGTTGTCACCACTTGCAGCACTGTTTTTGCATGGGATCCTTTTTACTTCGGTACGTTTGTCTTCCACCTTAATTAGAATTGTTTCATTCACCATGCATGCGATTTATCCCTTTACTAATAACCTTCAAATTTTTCATGGTCCTATCAACATTCCACCACCGATACTTGGAAACTTTTATAACCAAGGGGGAGATGACGATGGTGATGATGATGATGATGATGGGGATGATCACGAACATGAAGACGAGCAATACCTACCGACTAGATGGTGCCTAGCTACCTATTTCGATGGATCACCTCTTCTTGTCTGTATAGAGGGCATTGGTAATGTTACAGAGGAAGCAGGTAGTAGTACTGTCTCGCATGGTCGTACTCTACAGACTTATGCCAACTTCCGTTGTAGGTTATTCAGGATGGATACTAGTGTGTTAGCGCCACGAGCTTCTCCCTGGTTCAATATTGACAGTCTTGGAGAACACTCGCTTTTCCTTGGACTAAACTATCCAATGCTGGTGAAAGGCGATCCAGCGCCTGTTGGCACAACCTTGCCATTTATGAGAAGCAACTCTATCTATACCACCGACATTGCTATTGTTGCTCCCTACTCCAATGCAAGTATTGCTCTTGATATTGGCCGCTTCAACCAGGATGGTGAGTCTTGCGTTGGTCTCAAGATTGACAATACCACCAGGCCCTGGTCAGAGACTCGCTTCTAGTTCAAAGCAAGCATTTCCAACGCCGAGGATTAGTTAACGTGAAGGTCATTTTCATTTCTAGTACGTGTTGTGTGAGAAAAACTTTAGTATTTACAATGTATCCTCATTGTCGTTGTGCATATTAGACTTGTTGTATGTAGTGTGAATGGTATATTTGCATATGCATGTGATAAACTTACTTAATTTATGAATGGATTTCGAGTCACTTCTCAAAGTGTGTGCTGCGACGTGGCAAAATACTTTTCACTGATAGTATGTGGGACTGAATGTAAGCAAACCGACAATGGGCACACTCCGCACGTCTACTGGCTGGCTGACAAGAGAGGGAGAGGAGGGCTGAGCACGGACTCCAGGAAATTTGCCGACAGTGTGAGGTGGGCCATATGTTAATAAAGTACTACTAGTACTAGTGGTACTGAACTCCTGGAGAAATAATGTGTTTTTCTTTTTGCAAGTTGGAGAGATAATGTGTTCGCTCTACGTAACCAGCACCTCGATATAGTGGGGTGGCATGGGCCAAAACAAGCATTCACGTCTTGGAGTACGGCACACGCCACCACCAAGAGTCCCATCTGACACCAAATTTCTTGGATTCCGTGCTACACCTAGCTCTTCTCTCTCCTCGTTTCTCTAACTCAACCATCACGCAGTGGCCCGGGGGGGGGGGGGGGGGAGTTTCAGGTGATACGAAGCTGCCCATGCTCCCATGATACGGGCTTTTGAAAGCCCTTGGATTTGAGATCGAACGGTTGCATGCTGAGCTCCTGCAAGTTTGCAAAAAAGCCCACTAGGATCTGATATTTATGCACAGGTCTAAAATCTCAGCATGCGACCATTCAATCTCAGATCAAAGGGCTCTCAGAAGCCGGTATCATGGGAGCATGGACAAGTTGGTTTGCCGATAGTCGGTTTGCTGAACTGCGGTCCCACTTGTTAGTCGAAATGCAAGACATCAAGCGTTCCCCCTTGAGCGGCGTGCCAGACCAACCGTGAGGGGGTACGATGCGAACTGTGTGGGGGTCCTTTTGAACTTGTAAGTTGTAACATTTGGTTATGCTCCGTGGCGTGACCGATATATACAAATATAAAGATTTTCACTCAAAAATTAGAAATAATGATTAAAAATGCTACCGCTGGGCCACCGCCATCATTTTTTAGATCTGGAGAGGGTCCCGTTCCAACATGTCAGTGAGAAGACAACGAGTCCTTTTGTATAATTTCCGAATGGACGTGTAGGCCAGGTCGCCTCTTCCTGTACTGTGGCAACCGTCCGCTCCCCACTTGCATCTTCTTGTACCGTGGCAACCGTCCACCGCCTCTTCCCCTTTCCCTCTCGATTTGGGAGTTGGAACTGCTATCGCATGGTCTTCCTCCCTCCACTTGCCTTGACTCTTCCTTCTGCCATTTTTCGTCTTCTCGATGGAGGAAAGTAGCAGGACCTGACCCCGTTATTCTTGCCCCAATCTGACAGATGACGCGGTGGAGGAAATCATTGATCGATGCGACGTCATCACTGTGGCTAGCATGGCAGGTTCGTTCAAGAACATTCTCGACTCAACAAATAAGATCATTACAAACAACCCAAGGGTTCAAGAGCGGTTTGATCTCCCCTATCTTCTTCGCTATGACCCTGCTAGCTGGAGCGGGGACGACAAAAAGCTCGCCTTGTGCAAGTTGATGCCACTTGAGAATAATGATTCGTGTGATGTTTAGGTGCCATCGCTTCAGCATAAGGCCTGGGCATGCGCAAATGGAGATTGGGTTGTTTATATTGGGGACAACTGCGAGTGGGAGCTTGTGAATGTGTACACTCGTCACTGGATTCCACTTCCAAAAATCTCAGACTGCCCTAAGGTTGAGCACACCGATACTCTACGTATGTTCAAATACGATCATCATGACTGTCGTCTACCGAAGATAGCAATTTGTCGAGTTCCCAATCGCTCTTGGAGTGATGCAAACTATTATGTTGTCGCTATCTTCGACAAGCTTGTTGCCGTCCTTACTTCTATGCCTCGATGGATATTGCTTGAAAACTAGTTTCTGGGCACGCATGTGTACTGTGATGCAATTCAATACGATCGTCTTGTGTTTGTTGCCTCCACTTCTGGCACTGTTTTTGCATGTGATCCTGATTGTTTAGGTACGTTGTTTGTCTTCCACCGTAATTATAATTGTTTCATTCACCATGCATGCCAGTTATCCCCGTACTAATTAACCTTTTTTTGCGGGGTCCCGTACTAATTAACCTTCTTGTGTTTCCAAGGTCCTGTCAACATCCCCCCACCAATACTCGGAAACTTTTATAACCAAGGGGGAGATGACGATGGTGATGATCACGAGCATGAAGACGCGCAGTACCTACCTACTTAGTGGTGCCTAGCTACTTATTTCGATGGATCACCTCTTCTTGTCTGTATACAGGGCATTGATGATGTTACAGAGGAAGCAGGTGTTGTCTACCACAGTCGCAGTCGTCTCTGGACCCGAACCAACATCCGTTGCAGGGTATTTGGAATGGATACTAGTGTGCTAGTGCCAGAACCTTCTCCCTGATTCAATATTGATAGTCTTGGAGAATACTCACTTTTCCTTGGACTAAACTATCCAATTATGGTGAAAGGCGATCCGGCTGCTGTTGGCACAACATTACCATTTATGAGAAGCAACTGTATCTATACCTCGCACATTGGTATAATTCCCTACGCTGGTTATCATAATTTCCATACTCCTAATATAGGACACTTCAGTCTGGATGGTGGGTCTTGCGTTGGTCTCGATGTTGACAATAGCTGGCCCTACCCAGAGGTTCACTTCTGGTTCAAAGCAAGCGTTTCCAACGCCGAGGATTGGTTGAACTGAAGTGTCAGGCCCATTTCTGGGATAAATCACAGAAAAGCCTCAAGTCATACCAGGCCCAAGATCAACTGGTAGACTTCCTTGATATAGATAACCAGTACAATAATATTACACAGGGGTTGAGCCAGAGTGCTCAACAATTATTACAAATTTGCCAATATACTACGGTGGTGGAATAATACAGTGGTGTGGTGGTAGAACAATACTGATACAATAAAATAAAGTCAAGCGTCAGTGTGAGGCTTGGCTATTTTATTGGTGTAGCGGAAACACAGCGGATGATACATGTGGTAGACTCCAAGACCACAGGTTGACTGACTGGGAACACCTCTAAGCGTCAGGCTCGCTAGCGCAATCTTCTTCCCCAAGCTCGTCCTCCTCCAGGTCTGGCCACATTAAAAGCCAGGGACAAGCCCGTGAGTACGTTGGAATGTACTCGCAAACATTATGAACGAAAGATATACTGAATGCATATGCTCATGCTGGATGAAATGATATGCTTATGCTGGATTAAAAGATATGCTCATGCTTACTGAAATTTAAAACATGGCAGGATAAATATTAGCAGGTGCAGAGTTATGAGTAAGTAAAATATTAGTGACAAACAAAGAAAGTTAAAAGTGGATAATCGGGCGAGACAAGACCGTCCGAGTATCCAAGAGAAATGCCAAATGGGTGTCTAAAAGAGAATCGGACGAGACAGGACCATCCGAGAACTCAAGCGACATCACGAGAGGTCTTGAAAAGAAATGCCAGTCGGGTGTCTAAAAGTGATGCCACGGTAAGTCTTGAAAAGAAATGCCAATCGGGTGTCTAAAAGAGAATCGGATGAGACAGGACCATCCGAGACTCAAGCGACGCCACGAGAGGTCTTGAAAATAAAACTGAGTGCCCGGGGTAGTCTAGCCAGCCCCTGAGACCCTCAGAAAATAAAATAAGAGAAATGGGTTAGTCCACAATAATATGCATAGTAATAATAATACTTATAACAATAGCATTTATGATAACAAAAATCATACAGGGTGACAATAATTTTCCTGCAAATTAATTCATGCTCAATTTAATTATTTCCTCCGAAGACCGACACCAGGACCGACACTTGACCCTGCCCAGCTAACGTCCTTGACCGCGGACATGGCTATTCGAATAGTCATAACTCTACAGAGGGTGTACTCTTTACCCACGTGTATGAGATTTCTTTAGTCAGCACCGTGACACTGACTAATTCCCACTACGGTCTTTGGGTTGACAACACACCTAATCAGCACACACCAGAATAACTTTCCGGATGCCAGGAATCACCCAAAGCACCGTTCAAGAAAAACTCTAAGTCGGGGAGACTACAATCTCGAATAGCATGGGATCACAATATTTATATCGGCGCGCAAACAGGGGTGCTACCCCCTCGGTCCCAGACCGGATACACCCATGCCCCCTGACCTGATGACGGGATTTAGTCCATGGCCGTGGAAACCCTCATCATGGCCCTCTAAGTGGTGTGTACACAGACAGGGGTTAGCAACTTACTAAACCATACTTCCCTTGCGGGAAGACCCGTGGCAGCACAGTGTTTAGCTAGGTGTGACGGAACAAGACTCGATCTAGGTCGACTCAGGAGGTGTTGTTATTATGACAAGCATGTCTCACAAGCCATGGTGACACCGTCGTGTCACAACAGGACCGTGCTCACCAGCACGTCCAAGGCAGGAGCTACACTCCTGGTTGTCTCACAACTTTTATTCACAGTAGAAATTCACTTGAGTGAAGTGCAAGCAAATGCAAATAGGATATGACCATGCATGCATGCACTATCTCCACACATATGATGCAAACTCGAATCAATGCAAACATGCAATGCAATTCACCATATCCCAGGTTCAAAATGCTTGCCTTGTCCAAAGTAGTCAGAAGGAGAACACTCAAAATTCCCGGCAAAGTTTCCCTCTTCTTTTTCTGAAAAAATTCAAATTTAAACTCAAATTAAAAATTTGGCAATAGTACCAAAACTTGTCTCAAAATATTTTTAAATAAATACTAAAAAAACTAGAGAGAAAAATAAGAATTTCAAAAAAAGATTCAACTCAATCAGAGTTGTAGTTTAAAAGTTATTCAACTTTCAATTCCAGGGGTTTTTCTGCAAAACTGCAGATCCCTGTGCTATTAAACAGAAAACGGTTCGGTATATAAATACGCTTCCCAGAGCGGAAAGCGTAAAGCGCCAGAGTACGCTTTCGTTTTAAAACCAGAAAAAAGGAAAACGCTTCGTCGTGGCCACCCTTCTAACTCAGAAAGCGCAAACAGCGAAATACGCCTTCTGTTTTAACCGAAAAGAATAAAACGCTGACGGGTGGGGTCCACCCATCAGGTTTAAATTCGAAAGCGCTCGCGCGCGAAGGCAGAGAGGAGACGGCGATCACCGGCGACCATCGCCGGGGTTCCAGAGGTTGGCGTTGGTCGGAACGTGATCAGGGTGGAGTTCCGCTTCAGTGGGTAGTGGTGGTGGTCGCCGACGAGCAGTAGAACGACGGCGAGGTTGACGGCGGCGGACGGCGATTTGGGTGTGGTCGGAACTCGCCAGAGAGAGCTCGAGTGGCCGAATTGAAGCGCGGAATCGAGGTATGGGTGTGATTTGAGGTTACTGGCAAAGTTTGGAGGGTGGAGATGGAGTATCGGCGTCGTGGTGATCGGGGAGGGAGGCGGCGGCTCGGTGATCGGAGAGGAGGAAGAAGGCCCTCTCGGGGTCAGGTGAGTGGCTTGGCGGTCGATTGAGATGATGTGGAGGTGGTACGAGGAGAGAATGGAGCTCGGGGGTCTCTTTTTATAGGCGATCGGGGGAGCCAGTGGCTTGCGGCTGACGCCAGAGTAAATTCCGGCCTTCGAAGTTGGTTTTGGACGGCGGGCAGGTTCCGCGCATGATCGCGGAGATGAATGAAGCTCTCCAGAAGCATTAGTGCGGGCGAAGGTGAGCTCTATCCATTCTCCCGCGGATGGACTCCCGTACGGGTGCGGCGGCGATGGCTGGCTCCGGCGACTGCCAGTGGGGTCCTGGGCGGTTTGGACGGTGCGGCGATGACTCGGAGGAGGCGCCGCGTGGAGGAGATTAGGTGGAGGGAGCAGTAGGAGGAGTGAAGATGGCGGGCGGGGTCAAGTCGATCCGCTCGGCCGCCGCGGATGAGGTCGGAGGTAGCTGCACCGGCCAGCTATTGTTTCGTTGGTGAGAGGAGTTGGATACTATCCTAAAAGGTGTGAGTGACTTGAGGGATAATTTAGATGTGATAGAAAAATTATTGGAAGATTTTAGAAGGGCTAGAAAGAAGTGAAATGATCATTCCTATGGAATAATATTAATTATTCCAAAACTTTTCCAAAGAGAAATATTTTTTTGATCTTCCAAAAATAATTGCCCAATAATTAAATCATCCAAATCAAAACCATTTAAAAAATTTGGAAACCCAATTAAAAATAAAAATGAATCTCAGAATAGAAGAAAGAGAAGAAAAAGAATAAGATCAAATTAATTCAAAGTATTTTCTTTTAATAAAAAGATTTGAAAATCCAGAGAGAAAATTTTGGGGTGTTACATGAAGTTCATTTCATTGCTTGTTATTTGTTGTGTGATAAAAACTTTAGTATTTAGAATGTATCCTCGTTGTGGTTGTGCGTTGCTAACTTGTGGCACCCCGATCCGCATGGAGCAGGGGGCGTTCGCACGTCAGCCCAGGATAACACCTAACGCACGATAGGTCCATGGTACAGAATTCCAAGCACAAAATATATTTCACTTCTTTTCGCGGGTGAATACAAGGGTTTGCATAGCTCCAAGGCTATCTAAATGTCGGCGGAAGTCTTGGTTTAGCGGCACATCGTCTCTGGCTGGACTCCACAACTCACATGACTGGCGAGGTTACGGTCTAGCGCGACAAGTCTTCTCCTGCAATCTGGCCACGTGCAAGGCCAGGTGAGTACTTTGAATGTACTCGCAAGACAACCAAATACATAGCATCCAAACAAACAGATGACAAAGCAAGCCCTATGCTTATACATAAATTTACCTCATGGAAAAAGATAAACATGGCATGATACTAGCAAGAAACATGGATCAAGTACATCTATACCAAATCATATCACAGCATATCATAGCATATCGTGGCAGATCATGGCATAACATGGAATATCATGGCATGGCATAGTTGTATCTTACAAGACATGCATGTTACTATGCTGGAAAGTAAATTACCATTACCTCCCGTGGCGAGTTAAAGCAATAAGTTGTTCATTTACCAGTTTCACTGCCACTGCCCCTCTGGGCTAGCTCATGACTCACCGAGATCTCATCTCGTGATCATGTCCGAATCAACTCCATGACTTCTCGCGACTATCTCATAGTCCAAGTCACCACTTACTGTATAGCACATTTTTTAACAAGTTTATTATATCGGGTTTATCCTCCATGTCGACAGAGACCAGATAGTCTGACCTAGTACGAACTGTGTCCATAACCGAGGACGCGGCTATCGATAGATTATACACTCTGCAGAGGTTAGTACACTGTACCCACACTACGGAACTCATGGCCTCGTGCTCCCATTCGGGTGAACCAATGACATTTTGACAAAACCAATCTATTGCATGCACTCTCCCGGCCACTCCTGACAAACTCCCCTTTGGGCTATGTCCTGGGTTGCCCCTGATGTCAACTCGTGACATCCGCCACCTTTGTGGCTGCCACCGTCGTGGCCAGACCGAACAAACCGTCCCAAACGGGGACAACCGCGCGCAGACAACTCGAGCACTCAAGGCTTATGGCCGCCCACCGGGCCAGGGTCGCACACGCACATAACCTTCCCTAGTTGGAGGCACCGGCGAGAGGCATGACAATAGACCGAATTAGGCCCCCCCATAAGGCAAGTGTGGCTGCACTGGTGAGCTCGATTCGGTGGCACTATGACACGATCCAGCCGATGGAGGTGGTTGTTGTTATTAACACATGTTCTTTTCATCTCCATCATTTTACCTTATCATCAAAATTATGATCATGATTATCATGAATGCATGTACATATTTCTTAAATGAATGGCATATGAAACATGGCAGCAGCATGATACCGATATAGTATGATAGGATCACAATAGCATTGACAAACATGGTATGAGATACATGCATAGTATTAACATGATATAACCAATAAAACATTATCGCTAACATGGCAAAAGCTAGTATGAAATCTGGTTATAGCATGACATGGCAAGCAATACATATACCACATTTGCAGACAGAAACATCATATGGATATACTGCAGCTACACACGCACGGGATTCAAGCAAAGTCAATCATGCAAGTCCGGTGCTCATAATAAGAGGTTGGCTTGCCTTGGGGTGGACGAATACAGCCGGTGAAAGTGCAACGATCCACTGGAAACGAGTCGCCGGAACCAGTGCTCTCGGGACGGGCTCGACGCACTGAGCGCGTGGGCTTTGGAATTACCTCAATCGGAGTTACAATCGCAAAGTTACGGTCGTTCGTTCGTTAGGCCGAAAAACAGACAAAACCTGTCTGTTTCTGGCCTTAACGGGCAAACGCCCGCAAAGTAACCGTTTCGGCGGCGGCTGGGCAGAAAGCACATTTCCAGAAGTACGCTTTCAGAACAGGGAAAGCGTATTCTTACGCGCGGCCGCACCAGAGTACGTTTTCCCAAGGGGAAAGCGTATTTCGGAGAAGGCGTCTCCACTTACTGCAGTCAACAGGTCCACCTAGTCAGCGCTAAGTGTATGACGTGTGGGGCCCGCTGCGGTCTCTCTCTCCTCCTCCCTGGTCTCCTTCTCCGTCGCGACAGAGAGGCAGGGCGGGCCTCGGCCGCCGGCGTAGCCATCGCCCCGCTGCTCCAGAAGGCCGGCCGACTAGTGTGGGAGCTCCGCCGCTCCCTGACGAGCTCGGAGGTGGCCGCTGGGTCGGCTGGGGCTGCACACGGTGCTGTCTCCATGGAGAGGCCGCGGCGACCGAGCGGTTCCAGGGAAGGGCCCGCGCCTGCAGGGCTCCTCGGAGAAGATGGAGTGCGGCGGCGGCCTGCGGGAGTCCAGAGGGGCGGAGGGCGCCGAAGAGAGGGAGGGGGAAGAGCTGCGGGCAGTAGCTAGCCGAGGGGATTGGCGGCGGCCATTCTCGGCCATGGAGAGGAAGAGGAGCAGGAGGGCTGGGGTCTGAGAGGGAGCTCGGGGACGCACTAAAAAGAGCAAGGGGAAGGCTCGGGAAGGGGGAGGACTGTGGCCACGCGGTGCGGGACGTGGCGGCGTCCCGGCGACGGACGCGGTGCCGGCGTGGGCGGCCAATGGCTACAGGACGAGGAGAATCGGGGCACAGGCGACGCGGGCGAGGGCGTGGTGCGCCGTGGCTCGCTGGGCGACCGCATGGTCCTCCCATTGGGGTCCAGAGACACAGTGCACGCGGTGCACAGGCGACGCACGCGCTCTCCGCGTGGTCACCGCGTGCCCACAGTACTCCCACGCGCACTGGCCACCCCAAGTATGTCTGGTGGGTTGAGCACTCCCCCAGAAGCAGTTCGAAGCAAAGATACGATTCCCATGGCCCACAATGTGACTGAAGCATGTCCAAAGCCTAAACCACAGCAAGGTGTTTGATAGAGATATTAGGCAGTGGACAGCTCCATTAGGCCTGGGATTTGGGTGAGGCTGATCATCTACTAAGGTGATCATTGTGCCAAAATCTCAGGTCAGAAAGAGGGGGCTAGCTGGTACTTCCTTTACAAAGTGTCCACCTGACCAGAAATGGAAAAGAGGGTGCTGGGGAAAAATGGCTAAGTGGAAATGGCCCAAATTTGGTGGAGACCAATTATTTGAGCATATGGAGGCACTTCAAAAATTTCATACCACTTGGATAAATAAAAATGGTAATTCCTTCACAATGCTTCCCACTGGTCAGAAAGTTTGGGAATTTGCTGAGGAAAATTGGCTCGGCAAATAGAGCTTAATTTTGGCATGTGGCAATTATATGGATGTGAAAAGGCGCTCACAAATTTTGAGGGCAATCCAGCAAATATAAATAGCACTTCCTTCACACCGGTGAAATCTGAACAGAAACTTGATAAAATCATAGAAAAAGATTGGATAGATGAATTGAGCTAATTTTTTGTTTGCAGTAGTAATATATCAATATTTACTACCCTGCAAAATTTCAGCTTAATTGGATCAAGGAATCAAGCACTTCCTTCACAAAGTTCCAGACAAGGCAGAAACTTGCATTGGATCATGTGCTCAAATTTTGAACTATGGAACATGGGGTTTGGATGAAAATGGTGAATATATATCCAGGAGAAGCTCCACAAATTATTTGGGAATTTTCCTGGCTACCAAAATGGTAGTTCCTTTGGAAAGTGGCAGAGAGGCAATATTGACCTTGTCAAGGAAAAAGGGAATTTTCCTTATTTAAATTTGGACAATATTTTTACCAGAGCTTGGGATAGTCACACAGATCATCTCCACAAATTTTCATGAATTTTAGAGATGTCTAACTATCCTTCTGGATTTAATTCCTCACAAAGGCATGCAAAGAAAATAATCCCAGATGAAAAATATTGCATATGACCTGGCAATATTTTTGCACATCCAGGGTTTATAAGGGTAGGAACATCTCTGGGAATTATTGGAGGATCAACAGAGCCAAGGAAATGATAGCTCCTTTGTAATCACAAAGGCAGGATTTTTGAATTCCAATTATTGGAATTAGGGTTCTGGTGAGGGTTGGGGTGATGCAGATAGGTCTCAGCCAGCATCCAGGGCAGGGGCAAGGTTCTGAAAAGTTGAAAATTGCCTGGATTCACCTGATCATCCAGCAAACTCCGGAGAAAGATTTTGAAAAAGAAAGCTCGGAAAAGAATAACAGCACAAAAATTGATAACCCAATTTTTGGGGTGTTACATAACTTGTTGTATGTAATAAATGACATATTTGCATATGCATGTTATAAACTTACTTAATTTATGATTGGTTTTCGAGTCACTTCTCAGAGTGGGTGCTGCGACGCGACAATTTTTTTTACCGCCATACATAATTGTCAGTGCATTGCAACAGGTCATATATATATATATATATATATATTCTAGTATACCCGCCAAAAAAATGGACTGCATGGATAATTTCCTTTGGAAACAAGGGGCGTGGCTAGATGACAGTCGCCTGAATATTTTTTGTGGCCAGTCAATTTGGCTTGGGCCATTGGATGAAAAATGGATGGCGGGATCATCTTCCTAAACCTCCAGCCTGTCGCGTCGCCCCGCACACGGTGGGTCAGGCACGCCACTCACCCAGCGAATATGCGTTGTCTTGCATTTTCACTGACATGTGGGACCAAATGTGAGCAAACCGACGATGGGCACACTCTACGCGTCTACTTGCCGGCTGAGGAGAGAGAGAGGAGGGCCGAGCACGGACTCCAGGAAATTTGGTGACAGTGTGAGGTGGGCCATATGTTAATAAAACTAGTACTACTACTAATGGTACCGTACTCCAGTAGAGATACTAATGTGCTCGCTCTAGCCTCGCTCTATGTAACCAGCACCTCGGTATAGTGGGGTGGCATGGGCCAGAACAAGCATTCACGTCCAGGAGTATGGCACATGCCACCACCATGAGTCCCATCTGACACTATATTTCTTGGAGTCCGTGCTACAACTATCTCTTCTCCCTCCTCGTTTCTCTAACTCAGCCATCGCGCGACGGGCGGGGTGGGGGTTTGCCGATAGTCGGTTTGCTCAACTGCGGTCCCACTTGTAAGTGAAAATGCAATACGTCGTGTGTTCCCCCTTGAGCGCCGTGCCGCACCATCCGTGTGGGGGTGCGACGCGAACATAGCAGGCTTTTCCTTTTGAACTTGTAAGTTGTAACATTTGCTTCTGCTCCTTGGCGCGACCGATATATAGAAATAATGATTTTCCCTCAAAAAATAGAAATAACGATTAAAAACGCTAGCGCTGGGCTTTTCCCGTGCGATAAGCGGGGGAGTTTTGCCAATTTTGGCCATCATCACTTTCCTTGCATGCGGTCCCACATGTAAGTGATATCCCTAGCCACTGTGCGTTGAGCGGCGGGCCGAATGACCGTCTGGGGTGCGACACGAACGGGACTGTACATGTTCCAGTTTCTCGTTTTGAAGTTGTGAAGTGTAACACTTATTATAAGCCATCATGCAAAAGGTGAGCAAGGGATCACACACGTCTTTATCAGCTGGAATGAGAATGCAATACAGTAAGAATCAAGGCCACGAGGACGTGATGCAATGGTGGTTACACGAGCCCAAATGAATCTTGCGAGCGACCCAACCAAACATGCCCATGGTGCTGGGTTGCTGGCTGCATGCCGCTTCTCCCATTTAGTACTTCCCTTAGCATGCGAATTGAAGGAGGATAAATATCAATGGCCGTTCATTGGGAACCGCTACCCTCTACTTTATTTGCACTCAAGCCATATCGAAAACCGTACTCATTTACTAGTCCCCCTTGTATTTTGTGTCATATTTTGGCCCTTAATCTAACTACTAAAATTGTGTGACCAAGATAATGTCATTGGAAAACATATTCAAATACGAATCCAACAAAAAAATGTGTGACATGCTACTCAAATACTCCTACTACATAATGTCATTGGAGTAGTAGGAGTAGTATGTTTGTCCATCGTCGACCCAAAATAAGATGAGGCTAATAATCCAGACGTTGGTAGTTGTACTGGGGAAAATCTTGCAAAGTTTGGAGGCTTCTAGAGGGTAGGGGTTATCCTATAATCTAACCATCTGCCCTTCTCCATTTTCTTGCATGTGCACAAGTGGGACATTTGATTTGTTTATTGGGCGATAGGACGTTAGATTGGAGGTAGCCTCTGTCCCCTAGGACAAGGATTTATTGCACATAGAGCCAAGCTTTTGCACGTACTACTTGTGGGACGCAAGACCGATGAACCCTCCCTCCCTCCTGAGTTGTTTATCAGAGTGGGTGGTGCCACGCGGCCAAATATTTTCTAGCGCAATAGATAATTGCCCGGGCATTGCAATGAGCTATATATATTCCCTAGTACATATGTCAGCCCATAATTTACAGGTCAATATTAATATGCATACGGATCCATAAACGACATCCTCTCGCCCTAGTGCGCCGGGCCACCAACTGACGGGTGAGGAGCAGCGGCGTTGGTGGCGAGGTCAATGTGCTTCTGAACAATGCCATCCAAGGTTGCTCTGCGGTCCAAGAAGGCCACCGTCCTATCGTCCTCCTCTGGCACGTAGTGGTCCTTGTGGACGATTTCCTCGTAGACGTGGGTGATTATGTCGATGGTGTCTTGCTGGGCGAGGCACTAGACGGCGAGCGCGACCTCGAGGTGGACATTCTCCGGCGTGATAGCAGGCAGTCGCAGGGCCACCAGTGCATCGAAGAGGTTGTCACCATAGAGGCCGGTGAGGGTGGCGGGCATCGCAGAGCCTGGGCACGTGGGCTGGAGGCATACGTCAAGGTCGTCCGCGAGCTTCTTGACGACGGTGAACTTGTCGAGGAAGCCGACGAGGGCCTCGTCGAACAAGGGGACGAAGCTGTCGTCCAAGAGGCCTCTTGCCCTAGTGGCCTCAAGCACAACCTGGAGACGTTCCTCGGTGCCGGGCCGCAGGCCGGCGTCGTGGACCATCTGGCACAGCCGGCTCATGCTCGCGCTCATCGCCTCCATGGCTCTAGCTTCTGGTCAATTGATCTTGCGATTGGAGTGATCACTCTTGCCCTTGGTTAGGGTGCGTAGGTGCATAGGATTTCGTAGATGGATTGGACTGGTGGGGAGCCTTTATACTATATGAGAAGTGCAGACTGCGTTTGCATTCACGTGTGCGTTGCCTATCTACTCCTCGCTCCTTAGTAGTAGTCCCTCCGGTCCTTTTTTCTCTGCACCTAAGGTCGAGCGCGCATACCAAGGGAAGACTCAGTCTATTTTTTCTGGACATAATTGCCCTTGCATTTGCAGAGTATCGCATGCCTGCTGCTGCCTCAAATCCTGCTCCGCATGCACGCACTGCTCCCTGTCTCGCTGCATGCGCGCATAGTTACGAGAAGATTGAGGTAAATTCTGCGTGCAATTATGTTGGAAGCTGGCGCAATTAATGCGGGGCGAATGCGGTGCAAGTACTAGTGTGGTTGATGAGATTTCATATTTGAGCCCTCAACCGAAAGGGAGAGTGTATAATATCATCGGAAACTACACTCAAATACAACCCGTCAAAAAAAACTACACTCAAATACAAATAAAACGATACTCCATGTAGTATTATTTACGGAGGGAGTAGTAGTATTTTTTTGTGACATGCATTACTATATATTGTTAGTCAAATGCTAAATCCAAACGGAGGTGGTAGTACTACTAAATCCAGACGGAGGGAGTTGTAGTACTAGTACCAAAGTACTACCCGTTGGTCAAATTATTACGTGTTGCTCCCCACAGTGAAGTGACAAGACCCTGCACTGGAGATGACACCAGAGTGCATGCGGCATGTTCAGGTTACCAAAGTCAGCCTCACCGTGTGCAGTCACTATCATCAAGGTTGTAGAGCTACCCTACTTACAACAAGCCATGTTCTAGATATTTTCCCGTGCGTTGCCACGAGTTAGAATAAAATATTGTAATGGGTATATTGGTTACATCGTTGCAGCACCTATGCACGCGAACATAATCGTAACATAGTACCACGTGCTGGATAGTCGTAATTTTACAAGGTTCAAACTGATATTACAAATGCTAGCAGTAATGCTGCACCTACGAAGAAGGAATTATTAGGAAGTTTGCATAAGAAGTTTCGTTACTTTAGGTGGATGCAGCATTATCATACAAACTAAAATCCACCGCCCCTGACAAGTCACTAATCGGCAAATAAACTTGCGTGTCTCTCGTCACTTGATCTTTCAAAAATAAATTCAGCTTTTGCAGAGCCTTTGTCATTCAGCTTTAGACGCTTGCGGTGATCAGCACACCATTCATTGTTGCGCCAGAGAATGCCAAGCCTCATTACCTTGAGCACACTTGCCTTCAGAAACAAGAACCTGGCCAATTTAATCTCAGATGGGGTGCCTTGGTAGTCGATCAAATCAATTTCTGTAAGATGGAGATCAAGGCATTCGATGAGGTTGTTATATTGCAGCACATTTTTCACTTTTGGGTCTTTTTTTATCTACAAAAGAAGAGAACATATTAGAGGAGCTGGATATATAAGATTGTCGTGTCATCAAGAGCTACCAATATCATTCGCTCATACAATAGGGTTGGCTGTAAGGCTAGTCATAATTTTCACTCTCTCTCTTTCTCTTTCCTCTCATTTACTCATTTTACGTCCGTCTTGGTTTATAGGTCCCCTTCGTATTTAGTGTAAAATTTTGACCATAGATTTACCTAACAAAATGTCAATGCATGTCACAAAAAATTATACCATTGGAAATTATGTTCAAATACGAATCCAACAATATAATTTTTAGTGACATGCATTAACATTTTGTAAATCTATGGTCAAAATTTGATACTCCAAAATATGAAGGGGACTTGTAAACCAGGACGGAGGTAGTACTTGCTCCTAGGATAAAGTTACTTCCCACTATGACTAGCCTTGGCTACAACAACAAAAAAACGATGCAGGTGATCACGTGAGAAAAAATACTAAAAACATTTCTTTCAGTATAGTGCCTAGATGCAGTTTTGAACACTACATTTGTCATTGTAACTTGGGAAAAAATTACGAAAAAATTGAGCTCCGTTGTGGTTCACATTTAATAGGAAAGGAGTTTAACCTCGATGAGTAGCTTCTCCGTGCACAGAAAGCATCTAAGGAATCCAACAACTTGATCCAGATTGGGGCCGATAGATTTTATTGCCAAAATCTTCACTATGTGCACAGACTGGGTCAAGCTTGTGGGAATCATTTTCTGGATGACAGTCTAACATACATCAAGAAAAAAATTAAAATGTGAATTTCAAGAAGAAGAACGAGAACAAGAAGAGTGTTGTACCTGAACAGTTATGGATCCAATAACAAGTTCGGAGAATTTGGCAGACGAGTAGGCCAACGCTGTCAATTTCGGCGCGTCAATGACCCTGATTTTTGTTGGACCTTCTAGATCAGATACAAGCAATCTCTCAAGGAAAGGCGCATTCTCAATGACCATATCATGAAACAGCTCAACTAATCTCTTCCCAAGTAATGTCCTTTTGCGGGGCCAGCAAGACACGTAAATCCATCGGAGATTCGTCGAGGCGATGTGGAGGCTAATGAACCCGTGGATCTATTGAAGACAAAGGTACTCGAGCGTTGTATAGCCGTGGAGCAGCCGCTCCATAGCCTCCTTCGAGATACCAATGTCGAAGAGGCTGAGCTTCTTGAGTTGAGGGAGAAAAAGAGCGGGCGCGGCATCAATCTGGGGAAAATAGCAGGAGCTGAACCTAGCACGGCGCAACGTTGGCGCGAGGTGTACACGTGTGCTAGTGTGTATTGTGTGCTGGGTGTGCACGAGTGCGTCCTTGCATGCATACCGCGCAGTGGTGTATGTGCTTTGTCATAGTTTGTGTCCATGGTGGTGTCTAAGAAGGTGTTAATCTAGTACTCCCTCCATTTCTTTTTAGTCCGCATATAAAATTTGGTCAAAGTATAACTATGCAAAGTTTGACCAACTTTACATCAAAAGATATCAACATTTACAATAATAAAGCTATGTGCTATGAAAATTAATTTCAAGATGCATCTAAATATATTGATTTCATACTGTGAATGTTGATATTCTCCTATAAAGTTAGTCAAAGTTTACAAAGTTTGACTTTGACCAAATTTTATATGTAGACTAAAAAGAAATGGAGGGAGTACTACAGTACTATTTTAATGAGGAAGAAGTGTGCACTCAATTTAGTAGCGTGCGGGGTTCTACTGCAAGTGGTTTCTAGTTTGTTTATTTCACCCCGTGGCAGATGGGCCTCTAGTTTATTTAATTCCACCCACTGCCACATGGGCATGCGCACCCATAGAGAACACGAGCTGACAAGGCACCATGTAGACTACTTGACCGGTCAACTAAACAATATACGGAGCTATACGCTGAGCCAGTGACCGTATAATCCCTCTGTAAAGAGAGATCGAGTGAGAGGGGAGGCCCATGAGAGGTAGAGATAGAGAAAGAGATACTCCCTCCATTCGATAATGTAGTGCCTATAAATTTTTGAAAAGTCATACTTTTGAAAGTTTGACCAAGTTTATAGAGAAAATTACTTATATCTACAATACCAAAGATATATGATATGAAACTACTGCTTGTGATGAATCTAATGATGTATGTTTGTCCCTCCAGATGTAAATGTTTTTCTCCACATATACCTAGTCAAACTTTGTGAGGTTTGACTTTTCAATAAATGTATATATGCTATGGACCGGAGAGAGTACATGACTAGAGAGAGATCAAGTGTGTGTGAAGGAGAAAGAGTGAGTGTGCAAAAAGAGAGAGTGTGTGTGTGAAAGAGAAAGGGACAACACATGATAAAGTAGAGAGAAAGTGTGTGTGTCTTATGAAAACATATCATGCATGCAACTCCGAGAGAGAAAGCGAGGTGAGGAGATACACGGAGATATATTATGTGGTTGTTTGCAATGGAGAGAGAGAGACCCCTAGCATGTGGCTAAGAGAGGTTTGGCAAACAAGCTAGAGATGAGGTCGAGAGAGACATATGGAGAAAATGGAGGCATGGGGAGGGAGAGAGGGTGTGTTTGTGATAGAGAGATCCCCTCGAGATCGTGTGGGGACTATATGGGTGGGAGATCGAGAGACAAGGTGTGTGTGCGATAGAAAGATACCCCGGAAGAGATAGAGATATACCTAGCTAGGGAGGGAAGGATACAATGTGTGTGTTTGTGATGGAGAGTGAGAGATGGTCATGACTAGGGGGAAGTGCATGTGCGTGTGATGGAGTGAGAGATAATCGTACTTAGGGGGGCGTGTGCGTGCGTGTGAGATAGAGAGAGAACGAGGAAGAGAGAGTGTTAGATGGGTCTATCTAGTGCGAGTGAGATATGTGTATGTGTGACCTAGGGAGATAGAAAGTTTGAAAAAGAGAGAGAAGAGCCCCGAGACGGTGGAGTGGTGCGTGAGAGAGTTGAGAGAGAGAAAGTGATATTCCCTCCGTTCGATAATGTAGTGCCTATAAATTTTTGAAACGTCAAACTTTGGAAACTTCGACCAAGTTTACAGAGAAAATTATTTATATCTATAATACCAAAGATGTATATATAATATGAAACAACATCCTGTGATGAATCTAGTGATATATGTTTCCCGTTCTAGATGTAAATGTTTTTCTCCACATACCTGGTCAAACTTTGTGAGGTTTGACTTTTCAAAAAATCTATATGCTATGGACCGAAGAAAGTACCTAAGTAGAGGGAGATCAAGTGTGTGTGAAGGAGAAAGAGTGAGTGTGCAAAAAGAGTGTGTGTGTGTGTGAAAGAGAAAGGGGCAACACACGATAAAATAGAGAGAAAGTGTGTGTGTCTTATGCAAACATATCACGCATGCATCTCCAAGAGAGAAAGCGAGGTGAGGATATACACGCAAATAGTGTGTGGTTGTTTGCAACGGAGAGAAAGACCCCTATAGCACGCTTCCAAGAGTGGTCTGGCAAACAAGGGACAGAGGTCGAGAGGGACGTATGGAGAAAATGGAGGCATGGGGAGGGAGATAGGGTGTGTTTGTGATAGAGAGATCCCCTCGAGATCGTGAGGGGACTATGTGGGTGGGAGATCGAGAGACAAAGGTGTGTGTGCGATAGAAAGATGCCCCGAGAGAGATCGAGATAGTCCTAGGGAGCGAAAGAGACAATGCGTGTGTTTCTGATGGAGAGTATGAGAGATAGTCATACCTAGGGGGAGTGCGTCTGCCTATGCTGGAGCTAGAGATACTCGTACTTAGCTAGGGGGGAGATTGTGTGTGTGTGTGTGTGGTGCGCGCGCGCATGTAAGACAGAGAGAGAACGAGGAAGAGAGAGTGTTAGATGGGTGTATCTAGTGTGAGTGAGATATGTGTATGTGTGACCTAGGGAGATAGAATGTTTGCGAGAGAGAGAGAGAGAGAGAGAGAGAGAGAGAGAAGAGCCGGGAGACGACGGAGTGGTGCGTGAGAGAGTTATGGACAACGAGTGAGAGAATTTGTATGTGTATTATGAGTGCACCCTAGCTATTTAGCCTAGACCAGAGAGTCATACATTGTGTGCGAGGGAAACCTATACATAGAGTGTGCATGCGAACTAGAAAGACCTAGAGAGAGAGAGAGAGGGAGAGAGAGAGACCGATAAGGATTGTGTTCGTGTGCGCGCGATAGAAACAAAGAGTGTCGACTAGAGAGAGAATAGGAGTGTGGGAGAGGGGAGAGGTCGCGTTTTTGCATTGAAGATTGATATAAACCATGATTAAGTATAAAATTGTATTCAAATGTTTGAATTGGAGAACATGGTGTTTACAATTCACACATGAATGGAGATATGCGTATCAAACAGGTTCATTAATTTGACTTTGAGCATGTTCATGGAGTACTATAAAACAACATGCTACTCAATTGATGTGTTAAATTTTGGATGTAGTCCACAATTTTGACCGGGTCAAAGAGCTATTTCATTGAATTGAGATATTTCATTTCTGGTTTGATTCCCGTTTTTAAGTGGGTCTACTATTTGTCAAATTAACCGGTAGCGACGAGCATGTAAAAACACATTAGTCCCGAGCATCATCTTACCATCTAAAAAAGAAGTGGCAAGATGTGACACTATAGAACTAATATTTCTAAATATGATTCGGATCAACTTGGTACGGTAGACGCGGATGCTTGTTCTCCCAAAATTTGAACGAACCGCTAAAACACCCTCTGGTCGGTGGAATTCGCCTGAGCAAATAAACGGGAGATGTGAAATTACCAGCCTATCTGGGACCCGCATCAATTGTCCCGTTGTATATCGAGGGTAGGTTTGTAACCTCATCGAAGCACGCCCTCTCATCGGCCGAAATGACAGACGCCGAATAATTCATAAACCATGGGTGGCAAAACACCCTCTCCACAGCCAAAATCGCAGGTGACGAATAATTCATAAACCATGGGCGGCAAAACACCCTCTCCTCGGCCGAAATCGCTCGCGTCCACTATTTCAAGCACGCCCTCCTCGCCCAAAATTGCTAGCGCCCAATATTTGGGAGAAGCAAAGTTACCCTACTATCCCCGACCCTCAAGACTTAGACCCAAGCCCACAAGCCAAAAGACAGGGGTAGAATTGTAACTTCCCCCACATTTCAAACAAATGCGTCCGTAAGACATGGCCCCCTCCCAATTCCCCATTCATACACCGTGGGCGCCAAATCACCTTCTCCCCTGCCCGAAACCTTAGGCCCTCCTCCATAGCCCTCCCACCGCACTAGATTCATCGCAACCCTCCTCCCCAATGCCGGAGCTGCAGTTCGTTTGCCATCGGGCACTGGGCCGTGTGCCTCTTACTCCGTGTTGCCAAAGCTGCCTCGACGATGACGGCGTGAACCGTGCAGGAGCCGATTCAACCGCGCCGTCGTGCGCAGTGCCGGAGCGGCTCATACTTCGGACGCGTCCAGTGCACCGGCGCTGGTCCCCCGTAGCCGTTGACCTCCGCCACATATCTGCTTTCCCGCCGCCGGCAGCCACCGCAACCGCGCCGGCCTCACCGACTTGGCAGATGGAGCTGCCTACTTCACCGGGCCGCAAGATAGGTCGTACAGTCATCTTATTCACTTTACCTAGGCGTCAGTCACCTGGAATTTTATTCTGGGTCAGTCGGTTCCAAATGGAAGGAAGCAGCTCCCCTCGAGGTGGCAGAGCTCCTAGGTTGCCGGTTGGCCGGGGAAGGAGTGCCTCGGTGTCTATTGTAGGGGTGCGGGCAGGGGGCGCAGGTTCGCCACGGAAGCAGCGCTTCAGTGCCTATCTTAGGGTTGCGTGCAGTCAAGGTACTGCTGGCACCGGATTTGGATAACGACGAGTCTTTGAGGTATGGCCGGGGGCGGCGCAACCACGGCAGTGCGGTGGGGCGGGGGCTGGGTCGAGGTCGGAGCTGCCATGGCCAGGGACGGCAGAGGCAGGCTGCTCTACCGGTACTCGCTGGTTGTTCGAGGAAGATCCTGAACAGTGATAGCCGGGAGGCACAAGACGGCCATCCAGCCATCCGGTTTAGATCGGACAGTGAAAAAAAAAGCGTGTGACCACAATTTAGTTTTCAGTGAACTGACGTGTGATCTGTCTTGTACCTGAGTGTTGATCGTATTTCTTCATATCAGAGATATGTGTCATTCTTAACATTTTGTGTTTTTTGCATCTTCAGCCACACCGTCTTCCTTCTCACTGGAGCTGCTCCAACAAGGGAAGCATGCACCAGATGGGAGCTATACTCCCCACTCAAGAGTTCCCTGTGTCATATGTGCCCGCCAGACATGGACAGCCGCAACAACCGCAGCACCATCGATGATCCAGCAGATGATGCTCACTCCTACGGAGGGTGCAAGATAGGTTGTACCCTCATCTTACTTTTGTGCAGCATTTATGGCTTCATTCTTCATCTAAGCATGGAAAATAGATTATCACTTGTCACTGTACATTCATGTTGATCTCTTAGTCTTACTTCAGATAAGAGACTTGTGCAGGAGTTAACGTTGTTCCATAGTTATCGTCCCTTAGCCAAAGCTATCCCACAGGCTGGTGATTATACCCCTTCTAGTATTACCTATGCTGTTGTTCTGTAGAACTTTTGTATGCCATTTAGTTAATCTCGAGTACAAACAGTATATATTTTGTAGCTATCATGTGTGCTCTCTCTTTGGTCTTTGAGGTATCATCCTGTTGCTACTATTTAAGTGGACTCCTACTATTTATGTCATCTCCTACAGGCACTCATTACATAATCTCACTACTAGTTGTTTTCCATGCATGTCAGATATTATTGCACACAGTGATATTGAAAATCAGAACAAATCCACTAAAAGAAACTCGTGGAGCAATGCAACGGCCAACATACTCGACCTCAATGATATTCAATATGATGGAACAGTTAAATGTAGTTCTTCAGAAGAGTTGCAGAGAGATAATGATTCCTATTCACCCCAGAAGGTCTTTGCTCTAACTTGACCCGTGATATGGGTAGCATCATGCATATAATGTCTTGCAATGCATCTACTCTGTTGCAATGCCATGTGCTTAGCCCGCTGATCATACATGTGAATATGTCATGCCTTCCAGTTTGTCTGTACCTATACCATTCATGATAATATAGTTTCAAATTCAAGTACTGTCATTCTACTCTACTGCAATGCCATCTGCTTAGTTTGGACATCATCCTTCTGAATATCTCATGCATTGTTGTTCGTCAGTATGTACTCCATCCGTCTACCATACTGATATGTCTCTAGCGTATCTACAATTTATGAAGTATTCATGCCATGTTTACAACAATTTTATATGGTTTTGGTATGATTTGATTAGAACTAACCCGGACTGACGCTGTTTTCAGCAGAACTATCGTGGTGTTGTTTTTTGTGCAGAAATAAAAGTTCTCGGAATGGGCTGAAAATTTATGGTGATTTTTTGTGGACCAAAAGAGACCCCCGAAGCTTCAAGGAAGGACCAAAAGCCTCACGAGGAAGCGACAAGCCTGGGGGGCACGCCCTCCCCCCAGGGCGTGCGGAGCAGGCTTGTGGCTCCGTCGTGGGCCCCCTTGACGTGAAACCAACGCCAAAAAATCCTATAAATACCAAAAACCACAGAAAGAAACCTAGAACTTCCACGCCGCCGCCGCAAGCCTCTGTACCGAAAAAAAAACATCTGGAGCTCCGTTCCGACACCCTGCCGGAGGGGGGAATCATCACCGGAGGCCATCTTCATCATCCCGTCGGTCTCCATGGTAAGGAGAGAGTAGTTCACCCTCGGGGCTGAGGGTATGTACCAGTAGTTCACCCTCGTGTTCTTGATTTGGCACGATCTTGATGTATCGCGAGCTTTGTTAATATAGTTCGATCATATGGTGTTTCTTCCCTCTCTATCTTCTTGTGATGGATTAAGTCTTTCTCTTTGAGGTTTCGTTATTGTCGGATTGAATGTTTCAGATTTGAGAACACTTGATGTATGTCTTGAATGTGGATACCCGTGGTGACAATGGGGTATTCTATTGATTCACTTGATGTATGTTTTGGTAATAAACTTGCGGATTCCCGTGACCTTGGGGTGATCTAGGCATAGGGGTTGGTTGCATGTTTTCATTATCTTTTCTCCGATAAGAAACTTTGGGGTACTCTTTGAAGTTCTTTGTGTGGATTGAATATTATGAATCTGAAGTTGTTTGATGCATATCGGATAATCAACTCACGGATACTTGTGGTGACATTGGAGTATCTAGGTGACATTAAAGTTGGTTGATGCGTATCATATGGTGTTATCTTAGTACGAACTCTAGGGCCGTTTGTGACATTTATGGGGATGGCTCAATAGATTGATCGGAAAGGATAACTTTGAGGTGGTTTCGTACCCTACAACAATTTCTATCTTATGTTCTTCGCTAATAGGAACTTTGGAGTGATTCTTTGTCGCACGTTGAGGGATTGTTATATGATTCAACTATGTTAGCACTGTTGAGAGATTGCACTAGTGAAAGTATGAACCCTAGGCCTTGTTTCTAAGCATTGCAATACCGTTTGTGCTCCGTTTTATCACTTGCTACCTTACTGTTTTTTTATTTTCAGATTACAAAAACTTATATCTACTATCCATACTACACTTGTATCACCATCTCTTCGCCGAACTAGTGCACCTATACAATTTACCATTGTATTGGGTGTGTTGGGGACACAAGAGATTTCTTGTATTTGATTGCAGGGTTGTTTGAGAGAGACCATCTTCATCCTACGCCTCCACGGATTGATAAACCTTAGGTCATCCACTTGAGGGAAATTTGCTACTATCCTACAAAACTCTGCACTTGGAGGCCCAACAACGTCTACAAGAATAAAAGTTGCGTAGTAGACATCAAGCTCTTTTCTGGCGCCGTTGCCGGGGAGGTGAGTGCTTGAAGGTATATCTTTAGATCTTGCAATCGAATCTTTTAGTTTCTTGTTTTATCATTAGTTTGGTTTTATAAAAGAAAACTACAAAAAAATGGAATTGAGATTGCCTCACATGCTTCATCTATATAATGTCTTTCTTGAAAATGATGGATCGGAAAATTGTGCTCAATTGCTAGAGGAAGAATTTAATAAAATGTTTAATGTGAGTTCCTTGAATGATAAGCATGGTTGCAATGTTGTCAGTATGAATTCTTTGAATATCCAAAATGCTAATGATGATTGCACTAGTCATGATAAAAAGGTTTCTTATAAGCATGTCAATTTTTGTGGAGTGCATAAAATTTGTGAAGACATGCCTTATAGGGATGATAGATTTTGTAAGAAGCATAAACATGATAAAACCAATTGGTGGCTTAAAGTGATAGATAAATTTGCCACGAAATTATGCTCTCTTCATCGCATTACTTGTGAACTTTGCAATAAGGTTGGTCATCTTAATTTTCAATGCATACTTTTTCATGATCGAATCATGGCTAAATATTGTAATGACTTGACCGCCCTTGAACTATATAATGAGCTTTATCTATTTTTGGGGTGTGAAGAATTGACACATAAAAACAGTTGGTTTGAAGTATTCATTCTCACAGACGACATTGAAACTAATCTAAAGGAAATATATATGTTTTGTGTGGTAAATTGCAATGAGAATGCTTATATTGCCAACTATAGAAAGACGGGAAAACAAATAGAATATAAAAGGAATACTAATGAAAGGGTAATGATTTCCACTTTCCCTCCTATTGTCTCTCATGATGAAACAGGTGATGAGAAGGAGCTTCCTATCCAACCAATCTCATCAATAAAAAGCTTGGAAAAATTAAATAAACCCACACATAATGTGGTGAAGAAGAAGAAAAGAAGGAAAAGTAGAGGTGAAGAGGTATCTCTCCCAAATAATGTTGCTCCTATTATTGTTATGCCTCATGAGAATGAATCAAAAATGATTGTGGAAGATGATACACTTGATGATGATTTTGTTATGCCTATTGCTTGTTGTGATGATTATGATTGGGAACATAATGTTACTTCTTATGATCTTGAAAACCTTTTTGGCACCAACTTGGGAAATTATGATGATAATAATTGTTATACTATTGGTGCTATTCATACTATTGATGAAAATAGTGATTATGCTAATGATATGCAAACCCACAAGCTTGGGGATGATATGTTTGATTGGAATGACATGTTTGAGAATTTATTTTCTGAAAATAGTGTTTATCCTAAGCTTGGGGATGCTATGCTTAATGAAGATGATCTTTTTATTCCCCCTACTTTTGATAAGCAAATTTATTATGATGATGGCATGCCTCCTATCTATGATGATTGCAATAATAATGAAAGTGGGTTTGGAAGAGTGTCAACTTTAGGTAATGATTATCCCACTATTTTGGAGGGTTTTCAATCTTATAATAATGATAAAAGTGGATTTGGAGAGGTTATGACTTTATTTAATGATGATTCCACTATTTTGGAAGAGGTTTCAATTGATTATGATGAGAACAAAGTTGCTACTTATGATGATTAATGTGATGATACTTATGTTATAAAAAGTAGTGATGATTATTATTATAAAACTTGTCATAATTATGAATACCCTTTTTCTGAACATTACTCTTTTAATGTGGAAACAATTTATAGTATTCAAGTTTCATATGATACACCCACTATTGTGAATGAGAATAAATTTGCTTATGTGGAGAATAAAAAAAATTCTATGCTTGTGGATCATGAAAAGAATGTTTTATGTGATAGCTATATTGTTGAATTCATTCATGATGCTACTGAAAATTATTATGAGAGAGGATCATATGCTTGTAGGTGTTGCAATAATATCAAGTTTCCTCTCTATATGTTGAAAGTTTTGATGTCATGCTTGTTTTGCCTTCCTATGCTAGTTGATTCTTGCTCTCATAAATTGTTTGTTCACAAAATCCCTACGCATAGGAAGTGGGTTAGGCTTAAATGTGCTAGTCATATGCTTCATGATGCTCTCTTTGTGTTTCAATTCTTTACTTTTATGCGAGCATCATTGAAATCATCATGTCTAGCTAAAAGGCATTAAAGAAAAGCGCTTATTGGGAGGCAACCCAATACTTACACCTACTGTTTTTATGTGTTCACATGATTAAGATACTGTATTAATCATGTTTTATATGTTTTCTTTCAATAATGTGCCAAGTAAAGCCTTTGGGATGGTGTGGATGCTTGTTGAGTTGATTCTGTGCAAAAACAGAAACTTTTGCGTCCAGTGCTGGAATTTCTATTCTGTACTGGAGCATGAGAAAATTCTGAAATTTTTACACAGTATTGGGTAACACATTTTTTACGTTTTCATAATTTTTCAGAATTTTTGGAGCTACAGAAGTATGGTTTTTAAATCGCTCACTACATGATGTTCTGTTTTTGATAGATTTGTTTTTAGTGCATAGTTTGCTTGTTTTAGTATTTCCATAGCTTATATTGAGTAATATAAATTGTGTAAATGATATAATACAGTAGGAATTATGTGAGAACAATTATGAATCTTTTCTTGACTGTAACTAATTGGATGTTTTATCTTTATCATACGAACCTATCTCACAAGTTCCGATAAGTTTTGTGTGATTGAAGTTTTCAAGTTTTGGGTGAGATATCGATATGAGGAGAATAAGGAGTGGCAAGACCCTAATCTTGGGTATGCCCAAGGCACCCCAAGGTAATATTCAAGGAAGAATCAAGCGTCTAAGCTGGGGATGCCCCGGAAGGCATCCCCTCTTTCGTCTTCAACATTATCGGTAACCTTACTTGGAGCTATATTTTTATTCGTCACATGATATGTGTTTTGCTTGGAGAATCATTTTATTTTGTTGATATTTGCTTACTGTTATCAATAATCATGTTTTGTATCTTTTAGTTCAATAAAATGCCAATTATAGCCTTTACCATGCTCAGTTTGCAAATTTATGTGTTGCTGTTTGAAAACAGAAAGTTTTCTGTTATGTCCTGAATTTTTGTGAATTGTCAGAATATCATAAAAATCTGAAATTTTTATACAGCAAGAATGCATGAGTTATCTGTCACATGGTAATTTTTCAGAATTTTTGGAGTTAGGGAAGTATGAATTTTAAATCCCCCTTTACAGACTGTTCTGTTTTGGCAGATTTCGGTTATAGTTGCATTGTTTGCATATGTTGCTTGTTTAATGTTTCTATTTATGGATAGGAGTATTAAATATGCAGAGGCATTTAGTATGCAATGTTTAATTATAATTTTAGTGATTTGCTACAGTAGAAAATGTTAAGGTTTTGAGTTGATTTGTACTAACTTATCTCACGAGTTCTTGTTGAGTTTTGTGTGGATGAAGTTTTTAAGATTTAGGAGAAGCCACGATATGAGAGGAATTAAGGAGACACAAGAGCTCAAGCTTGGGGATTCCCAAGGCACCCTAAGATAACATTCCAAGAAGTCTCAAGCAACTAAGCTTGGGCTTCATCAACACCTATCAGTTAGCCTAAGTTTTTACTTGTTCACATGATATGTGCTATTCTTGGAGTGTCCTTTTATTTTCATTTTGTTTGCTGTTTGAATAAAATTATCAAGATCTGAAATCTTTATTTAGAGAGAGTCTTCACATAGCTACTTAATTATTTAACTACTCATTAATCTTCACTTATATCTTTTGGAGTAGTTTCTAGTTTACTCTCGTGCTTCATTTATATCCTAAGAGTAAATTGTTGAATGAATTGAATATCATAAATTTGAAATTATATATGCTTCATATGCTTGTCCCATGGGGTGTAGTGAATTCACATATAAAAAGTATAAGTTGTAAAATTTATTGAAAGTTAGCAAACACAGCAGTGATCACTTGAACAATTCATGAAAGAATATTGAAGGAAGAGAGATTTCACATATAAATATACTATCTTGGACATCTTCTATGATTGTGAGCCCCCATTAATTATTTTCAACCTTGATCAAGTGGTTGATGTTGGACAAGGAAGACAACGTAATGGTTTATGTTTGTTTATATTCACATAGATGTTATATTGTCATGGATCCTCTAACATGTGGTGCTTGCCCCCTATCTTTTGCTAGCCAAAATTTTGTACTAAGTAGAGATACTACTTGTGCATCCAAAAACCCTTAAACCCAGTTTCATGCCATGAGAGTCCATCATATCTACCTATGGATTGAATAAGATCCTTCAAGTAAGTTGTCATCGGTGCAAAGCAATAAAAATTGCTCCTAAACATGTATGAACTTTTATTGTAAGGGAAAATAAGCTTTATACGATCTTGTGATGGTGAAGCAATAAAAGTGACAGACTGCATAATAAAGGTCGCTATCACAAGGGGCAATATAAAGTGGCATTCCTTTACATTAAGAGTTTGCACATCCAAAAATAAATAGCGCATGACAACCTTTGCTTCCCTCTGCGAAGGGCCTATCTTTTACTTTATGTATTTACTTTTATGCAAGAGTCAATAGTGTTCTTCTCTATTCCGTTTTTATTTTCTCTCTTGGCAAGCATCATGTGGTGGGGAAAGATCCAGGCACATATACCCCGTTGAATATAGGTGATCATGAGTTATTATTGTTGACATTATCCATGAGATAAATAAGTTGGGAGGCAAAACATTAAGCCCCTATCTTCCTATGTGTTTGACTGAAACAGTTTGTTCTAAAAATATGCTTTGAGTGTCAGTAATCATGGAAGACTATATGATAGTTGAGTATGTGGAATTTGCTAAATCAAAGCTCTTACATAGACCCTTCCTGAAAATAAGATGAATTGCAATTGTTTGATGACTGAGAACATAGTTTGTTAGTTTTCAAGAAAGTTTATGATCTATACTTTAACATGTGAATAGCTTGCTATGTGATCATGAGAAGTTTTATGAGATGAGCTACTATTTATGATGATGCTAGAAAAAGTGTTTGGAATTATCATTGATTAAACTTATGCACTATGCTAGCATTCACACTTCATAAATTATTTCTTTTATCATTTACCTACTCGAGGACGAGCAGGAATTAAGCTTGGGGATGCTGATACGTCTCCAACGTATCTATAATTTATGAAGTATTCATGCCATGTTTACAACAATTTTATATGGTTTTGGTATGATTTGATTAGAACTGACCCGGACTGACGCTGTTTTCAGCAGAACTACCGTGGTGTTGTTTTTTGTGCAGAAATAAAAGTTCTCGGAATGGGCTGAAAATTTATGGTGATTTTTTGTGGACCAAAAGAGACCCCCGAAGCTTCGAGGAAGGAGCAGAAGCCTCACAAGGAAGCGACAAGCGTGGGGGGCGCGCCCTCCCCCCAGGGCGTGCGGAGCAGGCTTGTCGCTCCCTCGTGGGCCCCCTTGACGTGAAACCAATGCCAAAAATTCCTATAAATACCAAAAACCCAAGAAAGAAACCTAGAACTTCCACGCCGCCGCCGCAAGCCTCTGTACCGAAGAAAACCCATCCGGAGCTCTGTTCCGGCACCCTGCCAGAGGGGGGAATCATTACCGGAGGCCATCTTCATCATCCCGGCGGTCTCCATGACAAGGAGGGAGTAGTTCACCCTCGGGGCTGAGGGTAGGTACCAGTAGCTATGTGTTTGATCTCTCTCTCTCTCGCATTCTTGATTTGGCACGATCTTGATGTATCGCGAGCTTTGTTAATATAGTTGGATCATATGGTGTTTCTTCCCTCTCTATTTTCTTGTGATGGATTGAGTCTTTCCCTTTGAGGTTTCGTTATTATTGGATTGAATGTTTCAAATTTGACAACACTTGATGTATGTCTTGCATGTGGATACCCGTGTTGACAATGGGGTATTCTATTGATTCACTTGATGTATGTTTTGGTAATCAACTCGCAGATTCCCGTGACCTTGCGGTGATCTAGGCATAGGGGTTGGTTGCATGTTTTCATTATCTTTTCTCCGATAAGAAACTTTGGGGTACTCTTTGAAGTTCTTTGTGTGGATTGAATATTATGAATCTGAAGTTGTTTGATGCATATCGAATAATCAACTCACAGATACTTGTGGTGGCATTGGAGTATCTAGGTGACATTAGAGTTGGTTGATGCGTATCATATGGTGTTATTTTAGTACGAACTCTAGGGCTGTTTGTGACATTTATAGGGATGACTCAATAGATTGATCAGAAAGGATAACTTTGAGGTGGTTTCGTACCCTACAACAATTTCTATCTTATGTTCTCCGCTAATAGGAACTTTGGAGTGATTCTTTGTCGCACGTTGAGGGATTGTTATATGATTCAACTATGTTAGCACTGTTGAGAGATTACACTAGTGAAAGTATGAACCCTAGGCCTTGTTTCTAAGCATTGCAATACCGTTTATGCTCCGTTTTATCACTTGCTACCTTGCTGTTTTTTTATTTTCAGATTACAAAAACCTATATCTACTATCCATACTACACTTGTATCACCATCTCTTCGCCGAACTAGTGCACCTATACAATTTACCATTGTATTGGGTGTGTTGGGGACACAAGAGATTTCTTGTATTTGATTGCAGGGTTGTTTGAGAGAGACCATCTTCATCCTATGCCTCCATGGATTGATAAACCTTAGGTCATCCACTTGAGGGAAATTTGCTACTATCCTACAAAACTCTGCACTTGGAGGCCCAACAACGTCTACAAGAATAAAAGTTGCGTAGTAGACATCACATACCATGGTTTTTCACATTGAAGTGTTGTTCTACTGTTCTGTTGCAATGTGATCTTAGTTTGCCCATCAGACATGTGAATATGCTGCCTTGCTGTTTTTCTGTACCTATTCCAGCTATCATACAGTTTTACATTCAACTACTATTTCTTTTACTCTGTTGTCCTGTCATATCCTTAGCTTATACTCCCTCTGTAAAGAAACAGTGACCTAAACACTATTATATTTCTTTACGGAGGGAGTACATCATACTCCCTTCGTCTGTATTACTTGTGGCAGCAATGCATAAAAATGGATGTATCTAGGACTACAATACGTCTAGACACATCTATTTATCTCCGGATGGAGGGAGTACATGTCAATATGTCATGCCTTTCTATTCTTCAGTACCTATTCCATCTCTGTGTCATAGCATGTTTTATAACTGAAGCACCATTCTTCTGTACAAGGCATGTAAGTGGAAGAGGGCTATGTTAGAATCTGAAGGGGTACAAACAAGTTCTTTGCAAAAGATCCAAACTCCCGGAGATAGTTACCCAACTCAAGTGTTCATCGGAACTGCTCTAGCGCAGAGAAACCCAAGTCCTCCAGATAATAACCAGATTCCAGTGGCCAAAGAACCAGTCAGCTCCAGTTCAACAAAAACATGTCAACTCCTTGCTAGGAAGCGTGTGCGTATCCTCGCATCATGAAATTTTATAGCATTCAGATCACATTTGATCTTATATATTCTACATCTGTCTTACGCATCTTTGTTGTAGAAAATATGCTTAAAGGACAACAAACATTCTACATTGGGATCGTGGTCGAGGAAAGTATCTTGCAGCAATGCTCTGCGCTCCAATGCTGATGTAAGCACCTGTTGTATATCACTATAATTTTACATCAGTATGTAGTTTATTAAGTAGCATGGGCGTGAATCCAACCTTCAGTACCCTACACCAATTATCTGATCTAAATTTACTTGTAGCAAAATGTATAACTAAGGCGCTAATGTATATTTTTGTAAGGGAAACTGTCTGGTAGTTTTGCATATTGAGCTGCATGATTGTACTATCTCATATATTGCACATTACTAAAATCTAGTGGTGTGGTCTTTTTGCCCAATTGTTCATTGTGTCAATGTTGCTTTCCTATAAACTTACCTGGCTGATGATAGCAGTGCCATATTGTGTTAATTCGGTGTAGGCTAGTGTGGTCTGGTTGCCCAAACATTCATTCTGTCAATGTTGCTTTCCTATTAAGTATTAACTGACCTGGCCAATGATTTGGTGCAGGCTGCTGAAGATAATATGACAAAGTCTCAAGACAGCAAGGCAACCCCATTGTTTCTCTCCAATAAATCTAGCGAAGGTAATATGGCAATAACTCTTGATTAATCTGTTCAGTTTCCCCTCTTATTTAAGTTATGATGCAGTGGTCTAGACACTTTCCACTATCATTGATACAAGCCTGCCAAAATCCCCATATGAATCTGTTCAGTTTCCTCTGTCTCGAATCCAACGGAAAAGATGTACGTTTGTGAACCAATTACTGGCTGAAGCAATGATGGAAATCGTGAGGAATCTGAGGTGCACATTCTTGCGCAACAACAACTGATCGATGATTTCAGTGATAGTATAGCAAAGAAGAAAGAACTTGCTCACATGCTTATGGGCGTCATCCGCGCTGAGGTTGCAGATTGTGAGGTTGTAGATCGTTAAGCTCTGTTTGTTTATTTGCACTGGCATCAATCTTTGATTGCCCAGTGGATGTAATTTCCTTTAATTTATGCTTCGATGTGCTACGTTTTTCCTTTTATGCGTATATTTGCTTAGCGCGGGGTTGCACCCGAGCTTTCTCGGCCGAAACCTCAACTGGCGGCAAACAAGCCAAAATATGCAGTGAAATTAATAACTAGAACAAAGCAATGTGGGCCCTTCTTCTAGGGGAACGGCCCAGGGCCGGTAATGGCCCCATAGTCGGCCTGCAGTTACTAGATGGGCTCTGCCACAGTCCATAATTGTTCCTCGTAATGGGCTCAAAGTAGTAGCTGGGCCTAAATCGACGTGGGCCTTTGATGGACTATATTTCGCCTTGTCATTCAATGGGCCTGTAGCCATGCAGGAAATTTAGCAGGCCCAATTAGTTGACGGGCCTTTAGCAGGCTAAAACCTCGAGTGGGCTCCAACAGTGGAAACGGGCCTACGGGCCCTTAGCAAGCCGAAATAGATCAAAATTACTGCTTGGCCCATTTCGATGTCGGGCCGTTAAGAGGCCGAAAGCCAATCGGGCCATAAGTGGGTCCATATACAAAACGGGCCTTTAATAGGCCGAAAGAAATGTCGGGCTGGAATTGGTCCATGGAGAACATGGGCCGCTAAGAGGCCGAAAGTCAGGTCGGAATGTAAATGGCCCAACTACGGTGTGGGCCGTTAACAGGCCGAAAGATACACCGGGCTGGAAGATGGCCCAAATCCTTAATGGGCCGCTAAAAGGCCGAAATACGTACCGCCAGGAAATTGGCCCATGCCTATATTGGGCCTCTAACGGGCCGAAAGACGTACAACCTGTATATTGGCCCATCTCCATAATGGGCCTCTAATAGGCCGAAAGAACCTCGACCGGCAAATGAGCCCAAAGACATAGCGGGCTGTTAACGGGCTGGAACAGACGATGGGCCGCAATGGTGTCAAATCGTTAACGGGCCATTGACGGGCCGAATTGGCATATCTTGTATGGGTCGTTTTTGTAAATGGGCCAGACAAAAGTAGGCCATAATTGGGCCGGCCCACTTATTTCGACTGGGCCAACCTTTTTAGCTAAATGGGCCTGTTTTGGGTCATGCCACGTGTCACTGTTCCATAGGCGCATCTCGTCCATTGGATGGATCACATCTGTCGCGACGCCGAGTAGACACGTGGATCCGTTGGCCAATGAGAATTTTACACGTGGAAAATCCCCATTGGTCAGGGCTGTTAATGGGTTATCGGATCCAAAACCGGACCCGATAGCTTAACGGCGACCCGTTACGGTGGAAGGCACGTGTCGGTCACCCTTGACGAAAACAATTCCATGACACGACATTTATCGTCATGGAAGTGGACACTACCATGATGATAATTTGAGTATTGTCATGGAACACTTCTACGACAGCACAGGTATGACTATCTTGATTCTGTCATAAAATCCTCACGGATGTACATGCATGACAGAAAACATGACCTACTATGACAAAGACGTATCATCGGAAGTGTTTTTTTTGTATGCAAGTCCGAAGTGCATTGATGTTCAGTCGAGCTGATAACGACGCATCATTTGTTTTGGCCCCTCGGCTGCCCATAGATTTTTTAGTGCAAAGTGGTGCACCCTGGGGACGTAATGCCATTCCAAAGGGAGGCGAACGAGGAGCCCGTGCCCCTATTTGGGGGGAATCGTGGCCTAACCGAGGTCAGCTCGTGCGGCCCGTACGCACTTTATGCAGCTGGGCTTGTGACAAGCTGCCTCCTCAGTTGCCTGTACCTCGGCTGCGAAAGCCGCGGTCTGTTCCTCTGTTCGGAGGGAGCGTTCGGTGTTACCATTGATTGTAATAACACCATTTGGGCCCGGCATTTTCATCTTTAAGTATGCGTAATGCAGGACTGCGTTAAAGCGGGCGAATGCAGTGCACCAGAGCAGCGCGTGGTATCCGCTCCGAAAAGGGATAATATCGAAGATTAACTCTTCGCTCCGGAAGTTCTCGGGTGATCCGAAGGCTACCTCCAGCGTTACTGTTCCCGTGCAGCGAGCCTCGATGCCTGGTATGACACCTTTGAAGGTGGTGGTGCTGGGTTTGATCTTGGATGAGTCTATGCCCATCTTCCTGATTGTATCCGCATAGATTAAATTGAGGCTACTGCCTCCGTCCACGAGGACGCGCGTCAGATGGAATCCATCAATGATCGGATCCAGGACCAAGGCAGCCGATCCGCCATGTCGGATGCCAGTTGGGTGATCAAGTTTGTCGAATGTGATCGGGTAAGCCGACAACAGATTGAACTTCGGGGCGATAGGCTCTAAGGCGTAAATGCCCTGAAGTGCACGTTTCCTCTCCTTTTTAGGGATGTGAGTTACGTAAATCATGATTACGTCCATCACCTCTGGAGGGAACTGTTTCTGGTTTCCATTGTTGGATCGCCGAGGTTCATCCTCGTCCTCACTGCGAGGTTGAGCTTTATTTTGGCCCTCCGTCGCTATCTTTCCGGCCTGCTTGAAGACCCAGCAGTTCCGGTTTGTGTGGTTTGCTAGCTTGTCCGAGGTGCCATGTATTTGACATGGCCTATCAAGGATTTTGCCAAGCTGGCTCGGTCCGTCTTTGTTCCCTTTAAATGGCCTCTTTCTCTGACCGGATCTAGGTCCGTTGAACCCAGCGTTTACTTCAACATCCTCTGTGTCGCTCCTGCCATTTTTATGTGTGCGCTTATTTTTACTGTGCCTCGGCTTGCCATTGGCGTCACGAGCTTCCGAAGTGACGGCCTCGCTGTTATGAGTACTGCGGGCCAGCCAATTGTCCTCTTCCGTGCAAAAGCGGGTCATGAGCGAGGTGAGGGACGCCATGGTCCTCGGCTTGTCCTGCCCGAGCTGGCGTGCGAGCCATTCGTCTCGGATGCTATGCCCGAAAGCAGCGATGGCCTCGGCGTCGGGGCAGTCCATAATTTGGTTCTTTTTACTAAAGAACCTATTCCAGAACTTTCTTGCCGACTCGCCGGGCTGTTGAATGACGTGGCTGAGGTCGTCAGCATCTGGAGGTCGGACGTATGTGCCCTGGAAGTTAGCCCTGAAGGCATCCTCAAGTGCTTCCCAGCTTCCAATTGAATGAGGAGGCAGGCTATTTAGCCAATGCCTAGCCGGCCCCTTTAGTTTGAGAGGCAGATATTTGATGGTGTGCAGATCGTCTCCATGTGCCATGTGGATGTGGAGAAGGGAATCTTCGATCCACACCGCTGGGTCGGTAGTGCCATCGTACGACTCAATGTTGATGGGTTTCAACCCGTCAGGGAACTGGTGTTCCATTACCCTGTCTGTAAAACAGATCGGGTGAGCGGGACCTCGAAAACGAGCAGACTCGCGTCGGATGTCGGGAGATATCCGCGTATAAGCTTGCTCTCGAGCTCGGCCGTTCCAATCCATCCAGCCATTGTAGCCGTCGGGCCCGGCCAGTGCGCGTCCTCTCGATCCGTAGATGGACCGAGAAGGTGCCCGGTTCACCTCAATCTGGCGTCTTGCGTCGTATGGCTCGGGATAGTCGACGGGGTCCTTGCCGTAATGGCATGTCTTTGTTTGGGTGTGTAAATTTTCCCGCACTGGTTTGTTGCACCCTCTAGGGGGGCGGTCAGGTTCGTCAGCCCGTCCGCGTGTTAAGAGCACGTCGTCGGTTAATTCTTCATCGAATCGGGCAGCAAACGCTTGCGCGGGTAAGATTTAGGCGCACTACAGAGCCGTTCCTCGAGGTCTTGCTCGGCCGAGAGTATCTCGACCCACTTATCGTTCAGCATGTCTTGATTGGCTTGCAGCTGCTGCTGCTTCCATTTCATGCTTTGGGCGGTGGCCACGAGGCGTCGTCGAAACCGTTACTGCTCAAAGGGGTCTTTGGGGACTATAAAGTCCTCGGTGCCCAGGCTCTCATCCTCTTCGGATTGAGGTAAGTAATTGTCATCCGCCCCTTCAAAGAGGTCATCGGGGTCCTCGTCCTCGGGGATTCCTGCGGGGCTGTGTGGCCACCCTGGGGAGACTTGAAAGTCTTCTCTCGGGTTATCGGCATCGTCTGTCGCAGTGCCGGTGTTGGTGGCGGTGGCGTCGTGCCCGCTGAGGTCCCCGTTGGTACCTCGCCTGCGCCTTCGCCGATGTCTTGATGGGGGTTTCAGAGTATCCACCATGTATACATCATAGGTGGAGGTTGTAGTCCACTTGCCAGTGTTGACCAGTGGCGTGGTGGTTTCTGCAGGGCCGTCGACATCTTCATCCATGTCGGTGGCTTCATCGTAGTCTAACACGTTGGTTAAGTCATAGACTGTGGCGACTTGATGGGTGGTGGGTCGGATATAAATTTCCCGATCGTCGGTTTTAAGTCCGATCTTACCATAGACCGAAGTCTGACTATTTGAGATTGATAAGCTCTGGATGCGATCCAGCATCTCGTTTAGGTAAGATAGCTCCTCGGGATCCATGGCCTGGCTATAAGCCGGGCTGACTTGAAGCACGACTGGTGGATCGCCTGACGGGGCTGGGGTTGATCCCGGATCTGTCACCCGAGCCGGCTCTAAATCCTATGTAGTATCCGAGGTGGTGTCCGAAACGGCGTCGTGGCTAGATGCCAGGACGAGGCTGTCCGCGGTGGGGGTAGTTGATTCCTTCGCAGGGCCCTGTAGGGGCAAGTGGCTTGATCTGACATCCTCGAAGGAGATCGGTTCCGGGGCCAAGCCCCCGATGTCTGTTAAGCCCTTAACCCGGCCTGGCGTCCAACCAGTAAGGACGAGCTCTCCGTGGGAATCCGTGGTGTACTCCAAGCCTCCAAAAGTTACGACGTGATCTAGAGCATAATGCTCGACGGAAGCTAGATGGCCCGAAGAGTCAGCACAAAAGACCATGTTCCGAAAACGAATAGCTGGCCGGGGACGAAGATATCCCCACGGCCGGAACCGCAGTTGATCTGCAGGTGAGCCATCGATCCTTTGCTGATCTCACAGCGGAACTCTCAATGAAAGCACCAGCGTCAGTGTAAAAACCGGCTGACCTCGGGGGTAGGGGGTCCCGAGCTATGGATCTCGGATCAATGGTAACATGAACAAAGGAGACGGTGTTTACCCAGGTTTGGGCCCTCTCGAAGAGGTAATACCCTACGTCCTGCTTTGATTATATTGATGATGAAATATCGAGTACAAGCTTGATCTACCTCGAGATCGTAAGGAGAAGTCTAACCCTAGGGCTAGGTGGATGGTAATTGTGATTCCGTGTGCGCTATAGGCTAAAACCCCTTGGCTTATATACACTCCAGGTAGGGCATCTAGGGTTACATAGTCGGTATACAGGGATGCGTATGGAGGTGGCATGAGATGTCTCGGGGTATACTCCAAGTCTTCACCAGATGTGTAATCTTGATCACGTCATGGCTTCCGGAGTTCATCTGGATGGGGATGAGGGCCTTCAGGCCCAGCCTAAGGACTATGGACCGAGTAGGTTGGGACCCCCTAGTCCAGGACACCGTCATGTCCCATTGCAAGATAAATCAATCTAGTTGGCCAAACCAAACGGATAGATCGAAGAGAAATACAAAGCTATAAAAATCATGCATAATAAAGTTTAGAAAAGACTCAATTACTTCTCATGAATAATCTGATCATAAACCCACAATTCATCGGATCCCAACAAACACACCGCAAAAGAAGATTACATCAAATAGAACTCCAAGAACATCGAGGAGAACATTGTATTGAAGATCAAAGAGAGAGAAGAAGCCATCTAGCTACTAGCTATGGACCTGTAGGTCTGTGGTAAACTACTCACACATCATCGGAACGGCAGCAAGGTTGATGTAGAAGCCCTCCGTGATTGATTCCCCCCCCGGCAGAGTACCAAAAAAGGCCTCCAGATGGGATCGCAGAAGAACAGAAGCTTGCGGTGGCGGAAAATTTATTCGAGGTGGCTCTCTGGTATATGGGGAACATTTGAGAATTTATAGGCTTGGAATTAGATCAAGAGGTGCCACGAGGGGCCCACAAGCCTGGGGGGCACGCCTACCCCCCATGGGCGCGCCTCCCGAGCTTGTCGCTCCCTCATGACTCGTCTGGTCTTCTCTCGAACCTTCTAGGGTCTCTCTTGGTCCAGAAAAAAAAACCAAAGTTTTTTCTTCGTTTGGACTCCGTTTGATATTGAATTTCTGAAAAGCCAAAAACAAGCAAAAAACAGCAAATGGCACTGGGCACTAGGTTAATAGGTTAGTCCCAAAAAATGATATATAATTGCATATAAAACATCCAAGATTGATACTATAATAGCATGGAACAATCAAAAATTATAGATACGTTGGAGACATATCAAGCATCCCCAAGCTTAATTCCTGCTCATCCTCGAGTAGGTAAATGATAAAAACAGAATTTTTGATGTGGAATGCTACCTAACATGTTCATCATGTAATTCTCTTTTCTGGTATGAATATTAAGATCCAAATGATTCAAAGCAATAGTCTATAATTTGATATAAAGACATCAATACTCAGGCATACTAACAAACAATCATGTCTTTCAAAATAAAAATGCTAAAGAAAGTTATCCCTACAAAATCATATAATCCTGTCATGCTCCATCTTCTTAACATAAAGTATTTATCATGCACAACCCCGAAGACAATCAAGCAATTGGTTCATACTTTTTAACGCGCTTCATCTTTTTCAACTCCCACGCAATACATGAGCGCAAGCCAAGGACATAGCACTATGGGTGGAATAGAATATGATGATAGAGATTAATAAGGGGAAGTCAAAAAAGGAAGATAGTCTCACATCGACGTGGATAATCAACGGGCTATGGAGATGCCCATCAATTGATGTCAATGAGAGGAGTAGGGATTGCCATGCAACGGATGCACTAGGAGCTATAAGTGTATGAAAGCTCAAAATAAAAACTAAGTGGGTGTGCATCCAACTTGCTTGCTCATGAAGACCTCGGGCATTTGAGTAAGCCCATCATCGAAATATACAAGCCAAGTTCTGTAATGAAAAATTCCCACTAGTATATGAAAGTGACAACATATGAGACTCTCTATATGAAAAACATGGTCCTACTTTGAAGCACAAGTATGGAAAAGGATAGTAACACTGCCCCTTCTCTCTTTTTCTCTCATTTCATTTTTTTGTGGGCTCTTTTTTGCCTATTTTTTATTATTATTATTTCCTCACCGGGACAATGCTCTAATAATGATGATCATCACACTTCTATTTACTTACAACTCAAAATTACAACTCGATACTAGAACAAATATGACTCCATATGAATGCCTCTGGAAGTGTACCAGGATGTGCAATGATGCTACCGTAACATGTATGACAATGATGAACAGTGGCTGAGCCACAAATACCATGTCAGCTATATGATCATGCAAAGCAATATGACAATGATGATGTGTGTCATATAAACGGAACGGTGGAAGTTGCATGGCAATATATCTCAGAATGGCTATGGAAATGCCATAATAGGTAGGTATGGTGGTTGTTTTGAGGAAGATATAATGAGGCTTATGTGTGATAGAGCGTATCATATCACGGGGTTTGGATGCACCGGCGAAGTTTGCACCGACTCTCGAGGTGAGAAAGGGCAATGCACGGTACCGAAGAGGCTAGCAAATTGCGGAAAGGTGAGAGTGCGTCTAATCCATGGACTCACATTAGTCATAAAGAACTCACATACTTATTGCGAAAGTTTATTAGCCCTCGAAGCAAAGTACTACTATGCATGCCCCTAGGGGGGATGTTGGTAGGAGTTAACCATCGCGCGCCCCCAACCGCCACGCAAAGGAAGACAATCAATAATAAATCATGCTCCAACTTCTTAGCATAACGATAGACCATACGTGCATGCTTTGGGAATCACAAATCTTAACACCAATATTCTTACTAAACCACAATAATCTACTAGTACCTCCCACATATTACCATCTTAATATCGCAAAACTATTGCAAGGATTCAAACTTATCATATTCAGTGATCTACATGAAAGTTTTTATTATATCCTTCTTGAATACCTATCATATTAGGACCAAATTCATAACCCATGAATATTACCATTACTATTTATTAGACTCTCAAAAAAATATAAGTGAAGCATGAGAGTGCAACTATTTCTTTAAAATATAACCACCGCTGTGCTCTAAAAGATATAAGTGAAGTACTAGAGCAACTGCCTAGCTCAAAAGATATAAGTGAAGCACATAGAGTATTCTAACAAATCACAAATAATGTGTGTCCCTCTCAATAAGCTGTGTTTAGCAAAGATGATTGTGGCAAATTAAAAAGCAAACAAAGAAAATAAAACTATGGCACAAGACGCTCCAAGTAACACACATATCATGTGATGAATAAAAATATAGCTCCAAGTGATACCGATAGATTGTAGAGGAAAGAAGGGATGCCATCCGGGGCATCCCCAAGCTTAGACGCTTGGGTCTTCCTTGAATATTAGCTTGTGGTTCCTTGGGCATCCCCAAGCTTAGGGTCTTGCCGCTCCTTATTCCTTCATCCATCGTGGTCTCACCCAAAACTTGAAAACTTCAGCACACAAAACTCAACAGAAACCTCGTGAGATCCGTTAGTATAACAAATAAATCTTAAACTTTAGGTGCTGTTATAAATCGATTCATATTTAATATTGTCATAATGCTACTGTACTTCAACTTCCCCAGGGCTTATACCCCCCGATACAATTCATAGATTCATCAAAATAAGCAAACTATGCAACAAAAACAGAATCTGTCTAAAACAGAATAGTCTATAAAGATATATTTAAAAGCTATACTTCTTTGTCTCCAAAAATTCTGAAAAATTGGGAAAGCATAAACAATTCGTATATCAACACTATGTAAAAACTTCAGAATTTTATCACGCTCCAGTGCAGAAACAAAAATCCATCACTGGACTCAAAACTTTCTGTTTTCAAACAGCATCAATTATACTATCATCCAAATCATCCCAAAGGCATTACTTGGCACAAACACTAATTAAAAGATAAAAACACAATCATAACAGAAGCTAAAATTGTGTGACACAAGAAAAATAAAAATTTCAATAAATATAAATATTCGGTTGCCTCCCAACAAGCACTATTGTTTTATGCCCCTAGCTAGGCATAATGCATTGTTTCAAGTATTATCATCCTTAGGTTCCAAATCCTCAATTACACATCCACTCTTTCTAGGAAGTCTAGCATCGGAATTCTTTATCATCAAACTCCTAGGCACAAGTTTAAGAAACTTGCTTTCATAGATAGGTTCTTTTATTATCTTGATAAAGTTTGGATGCACACTAATCATTTTTAGATCCTCGTTTCCCTTACTAGATGAGGCCTACTTATTCTTAGGTACATACATGAATTTGCAATTTTTAGTGGGCGGAATCCTATCAATAGTTTTAGCAGAAGAAAAAGCAGAGCCAAAATTATTAATAATTTCTTCCAACTTATCGATTCTAGCGGGTCCTTGTTCTATCCTTTCATTAATTATCAGTTCTTTTTCCTCCAACATTTTTAATGTAGTTCCTTCCTTAGAACCAAATTGAGTAATATGATTATGGACCTTTTTCTCTAGATTCTCAACATGTTCAATGGTAGGCATTTTTTTTCAATAGCTTCTAACCTTTGCATAACATGTTCCAAAGTCAAAGCCGTTTCATTAATAGTGATAGGTGGTGATCCCACTAAATTTGCCATGGCATTGAAAGCATCCATAGGGTGACTACTCAAGAAATTCCCTCCGGTAATAGTGTCTAGCACAAATCTATGCCAGGTAGTAACACCCACATAAAAATTGTGAAGAAGAACTGCAATGGATTGCTTACGAATAGAACTATTTTGAGCGTTGCAAATCCTATACCAAGCATCTTTTAAACTTTCTCCTCCCCTTTGTTTAAAATTAAGGACTTCATTTTCAGGGGTGCTAGTAAAAATTGAAGAACTAGCCATAATGGCAAAGCAAGCAAACTAGCAAAACAAGCAAATAAAGTATTTTTGTGTTTTTGTAAATTTGTTTTAGACGTGGGGGAGATGAAAACAAGAGGAAAATGCAAATAAAAGGAAAATAAAAATAAGAGCAAGTAGATGATAGTTTATGCGAAGGTACTTGACAAGTTTTGGTGATGTCTCCCCGGCAACGGTGCCAGAAATTCTTCCTACTACTTGTGAGCTGCGTTGGGATTTCCTCAAAGAGGAGATGATGATGCAGTACGGTAGCGATAAGTATTTCCCCAAGTTAAGAACCAAGGTTATCAATCCAGTAGGAGAACCACATAGAACCTCATTAGCAGCACCTACACACACATAAGCAAATACTTGCACCCCACGCGAACAAGAGGGTTGTCAATCCCCTTGGCGGTTACTTGCAAGGATTAATTCTGATAGTGATAGTTAGATAAATAAATTGCAAAACAAAATAAAGGAAATTAAATTGCAGCAAGGTATTTTTGGATTTTATATATGATGGATAAATGACCCGGGGACCATAGTTTTCACTAGAGGCTTCTCTCTCGAACACGTAGCATACGGTGGGTAAACAAATTACTGTTGGGCAATTGATAAAAAAGCGCATAGTTATGACTGATTCATGGCAATGATCATGTATATATGCATCACGTCCGAGACAAGTAGACCGACTCCTGCCTGCATCTACTACTATTACTCCACCCATCGACCGCTATCCAGCATGCATCTAGGGTATTAAGTTAATGAAAACAGAGTAACGCCTTAAGCAAGATGACATGATATAGACAAAGTAAACTCAGGCAATATGAATAAACACCATCATTTTATCCTTAATGGCAACAATACAAATACATGTCTTGTCCCTTTATGTCACTAGGATAAAGCACCGCAAGATTGAACCCATTACAAAGCACCTCTCCCATTGCAAGATAAATCAATCTAGTTGGCCAAACCAAGCGGATAGATCGGAGAGAAATACAAAGCTATAACAATCATGCATAAATAAGTTCAGAAAAGACTCGAATATTTCTCATGAATAATCTGATCATAAACCCACAATTCATCGGATCCCAAGAAACACACCGCAAAAGAATATTACATCGAATAGAACTCCAAGAACATCAAGGAGAACATTGTATTGGAGATCAAAGAGAGAGAAGAAGCCATCTAGCTACTAGCTATGGACCCGTAGGTCTGTGGTAAACTACTCGCACATCATCGGAAGGGCAGCAAGGTTGATGTAGAAGCCCTCTGTCATCAATTCCCCCTCCGACAGAGTACCAGAAAAGGCCTCCAGATGGGATCGCCGAAGAACAGAAGCTTGCGATAGTGGAAAAGTTATTCGAGGTGACTCTCTGGTATATGGGGAATATTTGAGAATTTATAGGCTTGGAATTAGGTCAAGAGGTGCCACAAGGGGCCCACAAGCCTAGGGGGCGCGCCTACCCCCCTGGGCATGCTTCCCGAGCTTGTCGCTCCCTCGTGACTCGTTTGGTCTTCTGTCGTACCTTCTAGGGTCTCTCTTGGTCTTGAAAAAAATAATCCAAAGTTTTTTCTTCGTTTGGACTCCGTTTCATATTGATTTTCTGAAAAGCCAAAAACAAGCAAAAAATAGCATATGGCACTGGGCACTAGGTTAATAGGTTAGTCCCAAAAAAAGATATATAATTTCATATAAAACATCCAAGATTGATACTATAATAGCATGGAACAATCAAAAATTATAGATACGTTGGAGACGTATAACCGCCCCGACACGCGAAATCCCCATCTATCCCTAAGCCAAAAATGCCGGCTCGACGTTCCATGGTCCAAACGAGTGGGGTTACTGATGTAGGGTGGAACCCTATGATGATGATCTTTTCACACTTGGAGGGGGAAAAGGGCAAATTGAAAGAAGAACACAAGAACAAACACTCAATTGACACAAATCGAATCACACATGCACTAAATCCACATACACATAGAGGAGATCCAAGATCTAAAGTAAACACAAGAGGATACAAAGGGTAGCTAGTTCATCCCAATCCTAGAAGGAGTTGAGGTCTTGAATCCGGGGAGGATCTTCCCACACAGGGATCTTGAATCCTAAGGAGGATCTTCTTACATGCTCACATGGAGGTCTTGGTCTCCATGGGAGAGGTAGGGGATGAGCAAAGCTCTATCTCAATGAGCTATCACAATGCTAACCCTAGAAGAGGGGAGGAGGAGGTCTATTTATAGTCTAGTACAAGTTGGGGGCGAGATGGATGGGTACATGGCTATCACAGCCGTCAAACACGCTCACGGGCCGGATGTCCGGCGACTCGTTGGGGGGCCGGATGTCCGGGCTGGCCTCTGCCCACCTGCTATTGTCTCGGGCCGGATTTCTAGGCAGGGGCCGAATGTCCGGGTCGGCCGGACCGGATGTCCGGGTCGGCTGGGCCGGATGTCCGGGACAGGGCTAGATGTCCGGGTCCTAGGACTTGTTAGCTGCTGATCTGGCATTGTTGGTGATGTCTCCAGGGGCCGGATGTCCGGCTGCTATAGCAAGGCAGCAGTTCCTCTTGTCGAGCTCCTTCATCTGTGTACTTGGGGACTTGTCCATGATTCCGAGTATCTCCGAGAGGGTCTTCTTGGTACCTAAGCACTCACAGCATTCCGGATTGAGGTAGTAGCCATGCCTCACATGGATCATACGGAATGTCATCAAGGAGAGATGTCACCTCGGTCTCAATAGCTCTTGCACGTGCTCGTGTCATCGGTCCTCTTGGCAGTTGGGGAAAAAAAGGTAGGTCCATGGGGATGACCGTAGGATGTTCCGTATCGTCTCCCCCCCCCCCCCCCCGGGAAAAATCCGTCCTCAGATCAGAATCCACATCACATGGAAGGGAGATAAGTCTTTGACATTGAAGATGTCGCTCACGTTGTACTTTCTCTTGCGATGTCAATCTTGTAGGCATTGTCGTGTAGCATGCTAGCACCTTGAACGGTCCATCGGCTCGAGGAAGTAGTTTGGATTTGCGTTCATTGGGGAAGCGTTCTTTATGTAGGTGTAGCCACAAAATATCTCCGGGGTTGAACACCATGGGGTGCTTGTTGATGTTGGCTTTGGTCGCGAGGCGTTATACTTGGCGTTCGATCGTGTGCCTTGTATCTTCATTCACCTTCTTGAGGTATGTTGCTCGTGCACTCATGTCCATGTTGATGCGCTCTTGTAGAGGTAGCGGTAGAAAGTCCAATGGGGACAACGGTTTGAAGCCGTAGAAGACCTCGAAGGGGGACTTGCCGGTAGTCGAATGCCTTGCTCAATTGTAGGCGTACTTGGCGATGGGCAAACATTCCTCCCACTCCCTTATGTTCTTCTTTATCAACACGCGGAGGAGTGTGGATAGCGTCCGGTTGGCGTCCATTTGGCCATCGATTTGTGGATGATATGCCGAAGAGAATAGGAGCTTGATTCCGAGGTTGGCACAAAGTGTCTTCCAAAAGTAGCTAAGGAACTTGACGTCGCGATCCGATACAATCGTCATGGGCACTCCATGCAATCGTAAGATTACCCTACAAAAGAGATTTTCAACATGTGAAGCATCGTCGATCTTGTTACATGGAATAAAATGTGCCATCTTAGAGAAACGGTCCGCGACAACAAATACCGAATCTTTGCCATTTCGAGTTCTAGGCAAAACAAGCACAAAATCCATACTAATATCTTCCCATGGGTGATACGGAATAGGAAGTGGCATATGTAGAAGATGGGATTGAGCTTTACACTTAGCTTTGCGGCATGTAGAGCACCGGTTGGTGTAGCGTGAAACTTCGCGAAACATCTTTGGCCAAAAATAGTTCTTGGAGAGCGTGGTGAATGTCTTGTCGCGTCCAAAATGTCCCATGAGTCCTCCACCATGAGCTTCTTGCAAAAGTAGCAAACGAAGAGAAGACTCGGGAATACAAAGTTTTTAGCTTGCATAAGATAATCATTCTTCAAATAGTATCGCTCCCAAGTTTTGTGCGTTAAACATTTGGCATAAGGAATCGCAAATGAAACATCATGCGCATACAAGTCTTTAATGTGCTCAAATCCTATAACATTCGACTCAAGTTGAGTAACCAACATGCACTTGTGGGAAAGAGCGTCCGGCACCACATTTTCCTTACCTTTGATGTACTGGATAACATAAGGAAAATACTCAATGAACTCACTCCATTTGGCATGATGCTTATTCAATTTTGTTTGACCCTTAAGGTATTTAAGCGTTTCATGATCCGTATGGATGACAAATTCACGAGGGCAAAGATAGTGTTCACACACATGCAAGACTCGCACTAAAGCATATAACTCTTTGTCATAGATGGGGTAGTTAAATTTCGCGCCGGAGAGTTTCTCGCTAAAGTATGCAATGGGTTGCTTCTCTTGCATTAACATGCCACCTATGCCATTACCACTAGCGTCGCAATGCACTTCAAAAAGTTTCTCAAAATTTGGTAAGACAAGTAAAGGAGCATGTGTAAGCAAGTTCTTAAGCTCATGAAATGCGGCATCTTGGGATGGACCCCAAAAAAATGGTGCATTCTTCTTACTCAATGGGTGCAATGGTGATGCAATAGTGCTAAAATCCTTCACAAAGCGGCGATAAAATCCGGCTAAGCCAAGGAAGCTATGCACTTGAAGCAAATTGGTTGGTTGTGGCCAAGTTTTAATAGCATCAATTTTAGCTTCATCAACATGAACACCCTTAGAGGAGACTACAAATCCCAAGAAAACAAGTTTATCAACACCGAAAGTGCATTTTTCCATGTTCGCATAAAGTTTCTCGTTTCTAAGAACTTGCAAGACGTCTCTAAGGTGTTTCACGTGATCTTCAAGAGATTGGCTAAACACAAGTATATCATCAAAGTAGACCACAACACCAATGCCAATATATTTGCGATGAACATAGTGCATCACACGCATAAAAGTGCTAGGTGCTTAAGATAAGCCCATAGGCATGACTAAGCATTCATACAAGCCAAATTTGGTTTTGAACGCCGTTTTCCATTCATCACCCTCTTGCATGCGAATTTGATAATAGCCACTTTTAAGGTAAATTTTGGAGAAAATGGTGGCTCCACTAAGTTCATCAAGCATGTCATCAAGGCGTGGAATGGGATTGCGGTATGTAACGGTGATAACATTAATGGGACAGCAATCAGAACACATGCGATAGCTACCATCTTTCTTAGGCACAAGAATAACTGGAACGGCACATGGACTCAAGCTCTCGCGTACATACCCGTTCTCCATGAGATGTTGTACTTGCGTTTGGATCTCTTTGGTCTCGTCAGGGATGAGGTCGATGCGGTGTTTGATTCCGCGAAGTGGAGGAAGTCCGGGAGGTAGCTCATCGGGAAAAACATCCGCGAATTCCTGCAATAAATGAGACAATACCAAAGGTAGATGTTGTGAAGTATTAGTCCTCACTGCTTGATCTTTGCACACAAGGACAAAGTGAAGAACACACGATGGGCTCTCACTCACATCCGTCAAGTCTCTTTTGGTGGCTAAAAGCACTAAACCTTTCTTGTCGCTCATCGTGGAGTCGCTCATTTTAGGCTTGTGGCGCTCACTCTCTTTGTGGTGGTTCACTCGCTCACTAGTCTCTCCACGATGGGTTGAAGCTTGCTTGTCGGCGATGACTTGACTTGGCGACATGGGTTGAAGCACATATTCCTTGCCCTTCATCTTGAAGCTATAGTGATTGGTCCGTCTGTTGTGGATGACGCCGCGGTCGAATTGCCAAGGTCTTCCAAGGAGGAGATGGCACACGGACATGGGAACCACATCATACTCCAAGGTGTCTTCGTATGCCCCGATCTTGAAGGATAATTGAACGGTGTGCTCCACTTGAATGGTACCGGAGTCGCTTAACCATTGGACCTTATAGGGGCGAGGGTGCTTCTTCTTGAGCAATTGTAGCTTGGAACATAGCTCTTCACTTGCCAAATTGTGGCAACTTCCGCCGTCGATGATGACCTTGATGGAACATCCTTGAATACCCGCTTTGGTATGGAAGATGTGGCAACGTTGGTCTTTATCTTGTTGTTGTTGAAGTGTCAAGATCTTGGAGACAACAAGTGCGGGGCTCTGGTCATTGTCACAAAAGACTTGAGCGTCTTCATCTTCATTCACTTGTCGGTGCATGGCCACGTGCTCAAGTGCTTCCATTTCGTCTTCGCTCATAGAGTCGTAGGTGCCGTCATCATTGGCGATCATGGTGCGCCTTGTGGGGCACTCAAATGACTTGTGGCCTCGGCCTTTGCAAGTAAAGCATTGGATGGCAGTTGTCTTGGTTGTAGCATCCGGTGTAGGAGTCGATGACGAAGGCCTTGGCTTGGATGTACTTGAAGTAGGATGACTCAAAGATGTCGATGGTTGCTTGGAGCTTAACTTTTCACCGGTACTTGGAGTAGCTCGAGTCATTTGTAGGAGGTGTTGTCATCATTGGGACTTGAGTGTATGAGCTGTAGGTCTTGGAAGAGTACTTAGAGTACTTGTAGTCCTCTATTCCTCTTGTACTTGTCGCTCCGCTTTGTTTGCATGATGCACTAGCTCGAGGAGGTTGGAGTACAGTTGGAAGTCCGCAATTTTCTTGATTGGATAGTTGAGACCATTCAAGAAACGCGCCATAGTTCGTTCATCATCTTCCTTGACATTGGCTCGTATCATTGCAATTTCCATCTCTTGGTAGTATTCTTCAACCGACTTGGTTTCTTGCTTTAGGAGTTGTAGCTTCTTGAAGAGGTCACAGCTATAGTGTGTAGGCACAAAACGAGCTCGCATGACATCCTTCATTTGATTCCAAGTCGTGATGGGTGGCTCGCCCTTCTCTTGATGTCGCTCGATTACTTGCTCCCACCAAATGAGGACATGGTCTTGGAACTCTAGAGATGCCATGGCGATTATCTTTTCCTCTTCATAATTGTGAAGATGGAATATCTTGTCAACCTTCAATGCCCACGAGAGGTAGTCTTCGGGATCATTGCTACCAAAGAATTTAGGCATGTTGAACTTGAGCTTGCCGTAGCGTTCTTCATTGCATTGTTGGCGATGGCGATGACGCTCTTGTCGTGGAGGTGGGTCTTCTAGCTCTTGTTCCTCGTGCTCCTCTTGATTAACTTGGCGTTGAGGACGTGGGATACATGCACAGTTCCTCATTTCTTGGCACTTCTCAAGATGTGCGGCTTCGTCTTGTTCGCGCATGTGGCGGTTGCGCTCGTTGACGGCGCGAGTTGCTTCTCGTAGGGCACATTGAGCTTCTAGGGCTTGCTCCTCACGACGTTGTTGTTCTTGTTGTAGAGTGTCGCTGTCTTGGTTTTCTTGGTGTTGGCGGTGTTGAATTTGTTCTTGGTCCATGGCGCCTTGTGGTTGACGGTGTTGTTGTTCGCGCTCTCGAAGGCGGTCGTGCAAACCATTGCCATGGAATGGGTTTTGTGGAGCTTGATGATCTTCGCGGTCTTGGTGACGATGTGATCGAGCACGAGGACGACTTGCATCCGAAGACGTGTCCGAAGAGTGTCGGCTCGAGTGGCGTCTTCTTGATCTTGAAGTAGACGAAGTGGAAGAAGCGCGGTTGACCATCATGGTGTGGAACTCTTCCATTTGAGATGATAGCTCGGCATCAAGGGTTTGCCGGAAGTCGGTGGCGAGTTGCTCGATGCGGTCGCCCAAAGCTTCACTTTCTTGATGTAAGGCTCGTTGGACGCCAAAGAGGTGAGCCTAGGTGACGTAGTCATTCGGTGCGTCTTGCTCATCGAAGAGTGGATTGGTAGAAGTGCTTGGCCTATCCATGATTCTCAAGCAAATGTTAGTGGAAGAAAGAAACGAACTAGACCAATGTACCTTTTCCAATGTTGAAGATGGATCAATGATCACCCAATATGGTATTATGGAAGTAGTGCAATTGGTACCGGATCGTGTCAATCTCACACCTACACAAATAAAGCTTTTGGAGAGCTTGGTCAGGATAGTGGCACAAAATTTCTGCAATTGTTAGCAAGATATCAATAATGTTGAAAGAGATTCACAAATTCACAAGTGAGACAAGTAGACCAATAGCAAGGAGTGGCACACGGAAACACACACACATGGATAGACAAATGAGGTCGTGCAACTAAGGAATGAGCACAAAATGTGGAATCCACGGAAAACGCTCGTGTTGCACAATGCTAGGGAGACGCTAGCACGATTGCTCAATAGGCAGATACGAACACAACCTATAAGAGACAAAACGTATCGACTTTCTATCTCACTTATGTTGTGTATGTATGATTCCCGATGAACTCGGTCACGATGATCTAAGATGATCAAGTATGATATGCAATGTGGCGATGCTATGGCTATTGCTTACAAGCTTGCTGTTGTTCTTTTTCTCTTTGCTTAAATGCTTTTCTCTCTTTTGATATTTTCCTTGGGCCACTTATGCGGAATGCTCTTACCAAGATAGCAATTATGTATGTGCGGGAACAATTGATGACACAAGAGATGATACGATGATATATGCACGCTATGATATCTATGCGGAACGGGTATCACTAAGGTGCACAAGTAACGTTGCTCGGCAATACTCAAATGGCTAGTCTCGTAGGAAAGTGACGCAAAATATGGTCTCGGGGTTAACAATGCAATGGCTAGGTAGTAGACTAAGATGTCGTCGAAGTTACCGTCCTTGCTTACGGTTGTGGTGTCAAAATAATGAAGTGGTCGTTGTCGATGTTGAGTCCGTGGCGAAGATGAGTGGCGGTGATGTCGATGACGAACCGTCCCTAAGTAGCCGAAACACATTAGGAAACAGAAGCTGCAAACTCAACTTCTCAAATGGCAAACGTGGCAAAATTGCGGTTGGTTGCGGAAAGCAGTGGTAGTTTGCAGAAGGAATGGTGAAAAAATGAGCAAAATCCAACAAAACTGCGAAGTGATGATGATGATGGATGAATGGGCCGGATGTCCGGGCTTGCGGGCCAGATGTCCAGGCTGTCGTCGCCTGGCTGGATGTCCAGGGTCATGGGCCGGATGTCCGGGGCACTGGATCCACAGATGAACTTCGGGAAAAACTTTTGGAGGACGAAAATTTGGGGCAAAATTCAGGGAAATTTGTGGATGGAATTGATGGAGAGGATGGGGAAAAGCTAGATCCACCTGAAACACGTCGAATCCATTGATCAAAATCAACAAAACATCATCAAACCAACAAATCACAAAAAAGTTGGTATGGCTATTTTTTGTGGGGAATTTTCGAAATTGGGCAAAACAAACAAAATTGGGGCTAGAAAGTGGAGGGAAGAACTCCAAAGTGTGAATCAGCGTGGCTCTGATCCAAGATGATGTAGGGTGGAACTCTATGATGATGATCTTTTCACACTTGGAGGTGGGAAAGGGCAAATTGAGAGAAGAACACAAAAAACAAACACTCAATTGACACAAATACAATCACACATGCACTAAATCCACATACACATAGAGGAGTTCCAAGATCCAAAGTCAACACAAGAGGATACAAAGGGTAGCTAGTTCATCCCAATCCTAGAAGGAGTTCAAGTCTTGAATCCGGGGAGGATCTTCCCACACGGGGGTCTTGAATCCTGAGGAGGGTCTTCTCACATGCTCACATGGAGGTCTTGGTCTCCATGGGAGAGGTAGGGGATGAGAAAAGCTCTATCTCAATGAGCTATCATAATGCTAACCCTAGAAGAGGTGAGGAGGAGGTCTATTTATAATCTAGTACAAGTTGGGTGCGAGATGGATGGGTACATGGTTGTCACAGCCGTCAAACACGCGCAGGGGCCGGATGTCCGGGCGTCGGGCCGGATGTCCGGTGACTCGTTTCGGGGCCGGATGTTCGGGCCATGGGGCCGGATGTCCGGGCTGGCCTCTGCCTAGCTGCTGTTGCCTCGGGTCGGATTTCTGGGTGGGGGCCGGATGTCCAGGTTGGTCGGGCCGGATGTCCGGGACGGGGCCGGATGTCTGGGTCCTGGGACTTGTCGGCTGCTGGTCTGGCACTGTTGGTGATGTCTCCAGGGGCCGAATGTCTTGGCCATGGGCCGGATGTCCGGCTGCTATAGCAAGGCAGTCGTTCCTCTTGTCGAGCTCCTTCATCCGTGTACTGGGGGACTTGTCCGTGATGCCGAGTGTCTCAGAGAGGGTCTTCTTGGTACCTAAGCACGCATATCATTCCGGATTGAGGTAGTAACCATGTCTCACGTGGATCATACGAAATGTCATGAAGGAGAGATGTCACCTCGGTCTCGATAGCTCTTGCATGTGCTCGTGTCATCGGTCCACTTGGCACATGGGGAGACGAAGGTAGGTCCATGGGGATGACCGTAGGATGCTCCACATCAGGTACTTTCGTAACTTACCCCACATTTCGGACAAGCGCGTCCCTATGCCATGGTTCCCCCCTCCCATCCACTCCGTTCCCCCCATTAATACACCAAGGCTGCCAAAACCCGTGAAACCCCACCCTCCTCCGTCCGCCACCCGACCGCCGCCCAGCCAAAGCCTCTTCCCCGATGACGTCGTCCATCGCAACAACTCGATATCCCTCATCCACCGCACCGGTTGTGGATCCATCATCAATCTCGTCGTCCCGCCGGTTCAGCCGCCCCATCCTCCACCTCCAAGGAGCTCCCCCGATGATCGCCTCATCTATCGCGCCACCTCCATTCCCACAGCGCCGTCTTCACCTGCCCCACTGGAACCGCATCACCCTCACCGATTCCTCGGATGAAGCTGAGGCCTAGTTGGCGGCACCAAATAGGTTCTACACTAATCGCTGCATTTTCTCCTTGATTCGATCTCACAGGGCTGCCGGTGCTCGATCCTGAGCCACCATAGAGCGGCTCCATCAACGGCGGCATCGCTGGCCACTTCCTCCATGGCGTCTCTCGCCCCATGGCGTTGCTCCCTCGGCGGCGATGTCCACACCAGCAGGAGCTGCTACTGCTGCTTTGGCTCTCGCTAGCCCTGCTGCAGCTGCTCTGCTCGCGCTGCTCTTGCTCGCGCTGCTGCTGCACGAGCAGCAGCTCCGGCTCTCACCCACGCTCCTGCTGCTGCACGAGCTACTGCTGCTACCTGAGCTGCTGCTCCAGCTCTCACACGCGCTGTTGCTCCAGACGCTGCTATTGCTACATGACCAGCTGCCTCGGCTGCCTCTGCTAGTACGTTCCCTGCTGGAGCGGCTATAGATTTAGATCACTGCTTCTCTGCCACTAGTGCTCGAGTGGCCAAAACTACTAGTGCACTGCTTCTCTGCTACTAGTGCGTTTAGTTTTGACAGTAAAATTCAGTTTCGACAGCAAAATTCAGTTTCGACAGTAGACTTCAGTTTTGACAGTAAAATTCAGTTTCGACAGTTAAATTCAGTTTCGACAGTTAAGTTCAGAGATGGCAGTAAAAGCCATGGCGTGGCTAATGTATTTTACATCTAGCACTTTTTGGTGATGCATTTTACATCATCTATTGGAGATGCTATTAGAATCACACTTCAGGTTAACGTTGTCTGTCTTCTCCTGCTTCAGCCTCGCCGTCGTACACCTCACCGGAGGTGCTCCAACGACGAAACCATCCATCAGAACGGAGCAGTACCCTCGGATCCATCTCCAGACGCCTAAGATCTTCTTCCCCGCCTCCCAGAGCCACATTAGCCGCAACATCCTCAGGGACCAACCCAATGATGCTGAGATCGACATGGCTTCGCCAAAGAGGTTGTAGACTTGTCGCATCGCTTTTTTACTCTACATGTAGTATATATTGTCCATATAAGCTAATTTTTTTCCAGATTACAACACAACACATGTAGTATATATTGAAAACATTAGGTTTCTTTTCAAAAAATAACCAGTTCATGCAGGACAACAAGACCCACTGAGCACACGTAGTAATGAGAAATAAGTAGTTTCTCCCATATGACAAGTAGTGAGGTACTAGGCAAGTTAGCTATCCATCATGGACTCTCTCGAAAGCCATCATTATTTATTTCTGCGCGTTGGAGTTGTGCATGTGTAGATGGGCCTGGGAGTTGAGCTAGTGGGGCAGTGGGCTGGGTCCAAAGTAGTAGAAGTAGTACAAAAACATTTTTGGAGTGTAGGCTTCAGCCTGTTGAAGCCTGCCTACTAGAATCGCCACTGGTTGAAAGGAAAAGTGAAGGAAAAACATAGGAATTGGAAAGTTTCCTGTGGTACTACGATTCATGCATTTGGTTCAAAGGAATGGAGCAAGGCAAAACTGGAGGATTTTTTCCTTTAGTGTCTGTTTCAAAGAAAAATCGTAGGAATTTTAATATCCACTTGGCCCTCCTTTTCAAGTTTCTATTCACAAAAACAAGACTAAGTGATAGTAGCATAATAGCATTATAACTGTACATTTTCATGTGGTTTGACTTTAATTTGACCATGCTACTTTGCATTCCTGTGATCTTCCAATTCCTGTGAACCAAACACCTAGATTAATAGAAATCCTGTGTTCACAAATACTCTGCTTTGCATGTGCATTCCTGCTACTTGTGAGCTACGTTGGGATTTTCCCCGAAGAGGAAGGGTGAAGCAATATAGTAGCGGATAGTATTTTCCTCAGTGAGAACCAAGGTTATCGAACCAATAGGAGAACCAAGCAAAGCCTAGTCAAATAGTACTTGCACACACAAGAGCAAATACTTGCACCCAACATGGGCAAGAGGGTTGTCAATCCCCTTGAACTCGTTACTTGCAGGGATCAAATCTGGTAGTGATATATATAATAAATTGAAAAGTAAAATAAAAAGAGTAAAATTGCAGCAAGGTATTTTTGGTTTTAGTAATATGATAAAAGTATACCCGGGGGCCATAGTTTTCACTAGAGGCTTCTCTCTCGAAACATAGCATACGGTGGGTAAACAAATTACTGTTGGGCAATTAATAGAAAAGCGCATTGTTATGATGTTATTCATGGCAATGATCATGTATATAGGCATCACGTCCGTGACAAGTAGACTGAAACGATTCTACATCTACTACTATTACTCCACTTTGAGAGCGGTTCTATGCTTGCCTCTCTACATATTAAGTTCATAACAAACAGAGTAATGCATGAAGTATGATGACATGATGTAGACAGAATAAAACCAATCAATATGATTAAACCTCATCGTTTTACCCTTAATGGCAACAATACAAACACGTGTCTCGCTACCCCTTCTGTCATGAGGTGAAGACACCACAAGATTGAACCCATTACAAAGCACCTCTCCCACCGAAGATAAATCAATCTAGTTGGCCAAACCAAACGGATAGATCGGAGAGAAATACAAAGCTATAATAATCATGCATAATAAAGTTCAGAAAAGACTCAATTAGTTTCAATGAATAATCTGATCATAAACCCACAATTCATTGGATCCCAACAAACGCAACGCAAAACAAGATTACATCGAATAGAAATCCATGAAGATCATGGAGAACATTGTATTGAAGATCAAAGAGAGAGAAGAAGCCATCTAGCTACTAGCTATGGACTTGTAGATCTGTGGTAAACTACTCACACATCATCGGAAGGGCAGCAAGGTTGATGTAGAAGCCCTCCGTGATCGATTCCCCCTCTGGCAGAGTACCGGAAAAGGCCTCCAGATGGGATCGCGGAAGTACAGAAGCTTGCGGCGATGGAAAAGTTATTTCGGGTGGCTCTCTGTTGGTTTGGGGATTTATGGGAATTTATAGCGCTGGAATTAGGGCAAACAGAGCTGCGTGGGACCCATGAGCTAAGGTGGCGCCCCCTGGGGGCGCGGCCGTGTGAGCTCGTGGCTCTCCCGTAGATCTTCTGGCCTCCTCCAATTGTGGTCCAGAAAAAATCACCGTAAAGTTTCATCATGTTTGGACTTCGTTTGGTACTTATTTTCTAAAAATTCAAAAACAAGCAAAAAAAACAACAACTGGCACTGGGCACTGAGTTAATAGGTTAGTTCCCAAAAATGATATAAAATTGCATATAAAGCATATAAAGTATCCATGATTGATAATATAATAGCATGAAACAATCAAAAATTATAGATACATTGGATACATATCAATCCCTATCCTATTCCTGTGTTTTCTATCCCTGCGTTGTTTGAATCCTCCAATTCAAATGAACCCTTACAGAATTACTTCTGTTATAGATAGGTGTCAAAGAAAAGTTTGTGTGGTTTGTCCTGCTCCTACCGCGTCATCGTCTGAACCAGCTGAGCTGCTCCAACGACGGAAGCGTCCACCGCAACAGAGATCCCCCCTCCAGACCATCTTTCACCGCCTCAGATCTTCTTCGCCGCCGCCGGTAGCCACCACAACTGCATTACCATCATCAACTGAGCAGATGACCTTGAGGACTACATAGGTCCGCAAGAGAGGTCGCACTCTTTCGTGTCTGCTTACGTTATGCATTGCTTAATATTACCTGCTACTTTATCGTCCTGTTCACCTCTTAGACTCCGAGTCAGATCCAAACTAATGCTCAAACTTTATTTTTTAAATGGGTGTGGGGTACATATCGTGGCAGGAACGAATAGTATCTCTGTCTTCTATCTGCTTAATCTCAGGTGTCTACTATGTGTTTCATGTTGGGTGGGCAACAAACAGTAAAGGAGCCATTATCTGTATTTTTTAACTGAAGCTATTATCTGCCTGCTATCATTAGTTTTGGGTCTATCCACTGGTTGCTACCATCACTTTGGATTTCTGCATGGACTCCTTACATAATATGACTATGTTTTATTCCTGTGCATGTCAGTTATTGTACACAATGGTACTGAACATGCAGAGCAAAAGAGAAGAGCTTTGCATGGCAATATAATGCCATGCAGACATCGCTCCATGGTGGGCACAATGGCACGCCTCCTCCCCCCATTCCAGATTGTAATACAGAGGAAGATAACTGTTCAGCGGGGGATTCAGAGGGAGCAGACCACTCCTATTTACCCCCTGAAGTCTTTGCTCTAAATTGGCATGCTGATGTTGGTCATATCATGCATATGGAGCCTTGCATTGCTTACTTTATACATCATATATGTCATCCACGTAGTTTAGACATGCTTTGTGTGAATGCCATCTGTTTAGTTTCTATATCATATATGTGAATTATGCAATGCCATCTTGTTTAGCCAGGCATCATATATGTGAATTATGCAATGCCATCCTATTTAGCCAGTCATCATATATGTGAATTATATCATGCCATCCTTTTTTTCATTACGTATTACATTTGTCAACAATGTTAGTACATTCAACTACTCTTCCCGTGCATCAGCCATTTTACACGTTGATGGTAAAATCTGGAGTGAAAACAAGGTTTTCAGAGCAGACAGTGCTATCTGACGAAGCGCATATCTTGCCGGTTATAGATATCTCCTCAGAGGAGGATTCAGAGACAGATGACCAGTCCTATTCCCCCTAAGGTGTATGCTCTAACTTGGCAGGGTTATATTGCTCATATCATGCATATGGTGTCTTGCATTGCTATGTCATTTGCTTAGTTTAGACATGCTTTGTGTGAATGCCACTTGCTTAGTTTCTATATCATATATGTGAATTATGCAATACCATCTTGTTGCAAGGCATTATATATGTGAATTATGCAATGCCATGTTGTTTAGCCAGGCATCATATATGTGAATTATATCATCCCATCCTTTTTTTGCATTACATATTCCATTTGTTGACAATGTTTGTATATTCAACTACTCTTCCTGTGCATCAGCCATTTCAACCGGTGATGGAAAAATCTGGAGTGAAAACAAGGTCTTCAGAGCAGACAATGCTACATGCTGAAGCAGATATCTTGCTGGTTAGAGATAGCTCCTCAGAGGAGGATTCAGAGACAGATGACCAGTCCTATTTCCCCCCTGAGGTGTATGATCAAACTTGGCAGGGTTATATTACTCATATCATGCATATGGTGTCTTGCATTGCTTAGTTTAGACATCATATACACAATATTGAATGCCATCTGCTTAGTTTATACATCATATATGCGAATGGCATCTGCTTACTTGCTTAGTATATAAATCATATATGTGAATTATATCATGCCATCATGTTTACATAGACATCATGTATGTGAATTATGGCATGCCAACCTATTTAATAAAGACATCATATAGTTATATCATGTCATCCTATTTACATAGTCATCATATTTTGAATTATGTCATTCTATCATGTTTAGTTATCCATCATATATGTGAAATTGTGTCATGCTACCCTGTTTAGTTAGCCATTATATATGTGAAATTATGTCATGCTATCATGTTTGGTTAGACAACATATATGTGAATTATTTCATGCCCTCTTTTATTCCCCACTATCCATTGCACCTGTCTATCATACAATGTATGTACATTCAATTACTTTTCTTGTTTATCCGCCATCCGAATTGGAGGGTGTTGGGAATGTTCCGGCCCGGCATGAGTGTGACCCGGCCCTGAGCTTTAAGACTGAGTGAGTCACATCATTTCCGGGTCATGACTAAGACAAATAGAAGCCCAAGGTGAGACCCGGCAGAAGGACGGCTCTCAGAGGTACCCAATGGGCTGATTCACACAGAGGCCTAGAAGGCGGTCTTTCCAACTTGGAGAACTAGATTAATAAGAGTTAGACTAGAATACGGGTCAAGAGTACGACTCGGAATCTCCTGTAAACCTAGGGGCTCAGCATATTATATAAAGGGGAGTTCCTAGGACCCAAAGACTAAGTTGCAATCTCTCGAGATCCACAGCAATATATATCAAGCAGGAGTAGGCTTTTACCTCCACCGTGAGGGGCCGAACCTGGGTAAACTTGCGTCCCTCATTTCTGATCAACCCCATTCAAGCTTCCACTTAGTTGTGATGGCATCACTACTAAGTCCTTTCACGAGGACATCTGCCGTGACAAAACCACAACAGTTGGCGCCCACCGTGGGGCCAGCGCACGGTGGAGTTGAGTTCTTGGAGGGAGCCCTCCCAGGAATTGAGAGGTACGCGATTGGCCGGATGACGAAGAGAGCAAGCTCTACATCGACCACTCTGGCTGGGGCCCCGAGGCCGACTCAATCGAGTATGGGTACCGGGTTGCCTTCGGCAAGATCCACGTCTTCATCGACATAATTGGTGAGTCTGGTTCCGAGCCAGACATCATCTCCGACACCGTCAAGTCGGCTCGTCGTACCAGACCTGGCCAGGCAAGACCCATCGAGGCAAGACCCGGCCGGGCTCATGCTTTCGTTGGCTTCATGCAAGGAGTGGACCTGGCAAACAATTCCATGTCTGGTGGTGACACGCTCGTCTACTCTGATGGTGAGTCGTCGGTTGGAGATACCGAGTCAATTCTTCCGCTTTGTGATGAGAAGCTGGGAGGTTAGTCTGATGATGAGGTTTTTCCTGAATCTTACGAGGCGACTCGGTACGCAGCGGTCTATATGGCAGGGAACCAGAACCAGCCTTGTTATGATGAGGGTTGACGCTTGATCACAAACCCGTCCACGAATCATAACCCGACTGATGTTGCGTCGGGTCAGAATCTCACGACGGCCGGCTCAGCAGCGAATGCCTCTGCTCCCGCCAGCTCTCAGAAAACGGGGGCACAGGCGCTTACCGAGATGATGACTACCCTTGGGACGCTCTTGTCAGAACCGGTGACTACCGAGAACACGGAGGCACGCAACATAGAGATTGCAAAGTGTCGTGAGCAGCTAGCCAAGATTCAGGAGGATATCAATGCAGAGAATGCATGTATGGCGGAGACACAGGCCCACATCCTCAGTGAAACTAGGCATTTGGAGACAGAGGCAGTTCATCTCGGTTTTCCTTAGAATGAGTCAGAGGCAGTCCACCGGAGGAGACATCAAAGCCGACTTCCGGCAAGCATTGAGCCAACGCGGTTATTTGGCACACTGTGTGACCTGATCGCTCCGGCAAACCAAGGGGCTGCCACTGGATCACCAGGTGTAATACATGTCATGCCCTAATTGACTCAGAATATTCCTCCCAGTCTGGCTCAGCAGCAGCCGCTGGCTCATCAGCAGCAATCGCCGGCTCAGCAGCAGCAACAACCGTCGGCTCGGCAGCAGTTACCGGTCCAATACCAGCCTCATCGTTTCCAGACACCGGCTGGACATTATTCAAACCCAGTCGATAACGTGCTGGTGGTGACTCACAATTTAGCTATGATTCCAATCGAGGGGAATAGTCCAGCGGAGGTTGAGGCCAGGAACGCTATTGCAATGTTAAAAATAACAGTCACACGGCAGGCAAATTACTCTCATAGTCAATACCGGCTTCATTCTACTCCTCATCAGAGTCGCAGTAGGAGCAGACATGCAGAGTCACCAGCAGTTTCTAGTAGTGCACAACACCGGAGGGCGCAGTAGCCGCTTCTAAACCAACCACAACTAGCAATCTCAGACGCACAGGCGATTGTTGACACTACTCGTGCTCTACGGGGGACAAGGGCAAGAAACACAGGAGTAGCATATGCTCAACCTATAGCGCAACCCCCACCCGCCTCAACCCAGCCAGTAGTCTGCACTACTGGGATAACTGGACGGACCATCAGAACTCCATGTCTAGTCCCGGCTTTCCGAGATGCACGCATGCCTCAGGACTTCAAGGGTATTCGCAAAGTGCCCAATTATACAGGTGATTTGGAGCCGGCCGAGTGGATTGAAAGTAATGAGCTAGCCATGGACATGATGGAAGCTAGCAATGATGTATGTGCTTGATACTTACCCTTGATGTTAGAAGGTCCAACATATACATGGTTGAAAAATTTGCCCGCAAATTCAATCAACACCTGGCAGGAGCTAAAGGAGTGCTTCTTCAAGAATTTCCAGGGAACCTGCAAGCGCCCAACAACAATTGTTGATTTACAGCATTGTGTCCAGCGTGATGATGAGTCTGCACATCACTGGTCATGCCGCATCGTGGACATTATCCACTCCTCGGATAGTATCACAGCTCAGCAAGCTGTCCTTGTCCTGGAAAGAAACTGTCGATTCCAACCGTTGGTCCAGAAGCTTGGATGTCTCAAATGGAAGGTCAAGGATATGGGTGATCTCATGGATGTTTTAACTCGGTATGCTGAGTCAGATAACACAAAAGATCCAACCTCCGATGATGAGAAGTCTGGCAAGGGAAAGAAAAATGGTGGCAAGAGTCACCAGCAGAATGGTAATGGAAACAACAACAACAATCACAAGTATAAGAATCATGAGGGAAGCTCTGATTTTATTGCCAATACCAATACTAATTTCAAGAACCATCGTTAGAACAACAATTCGAGAAAGCGCTTTTCTGGTAATCGCCCTCGTAGTTATGAGGAAGCTCTCAAAGGACCGTGTCAAAAGCAAAGCGTTGATGGTAAGCCGGCCAACCACTCATGGGAAAACTGCTTTATCATGCAGGAATTCAAAAATCAAGCTTTTCAGAATCATCACAATGGTGGTGGCACCGGTGGACATCCAGGAAATCCTAGACCTGGCGGTTCTGGAGCCGGCTTTTAGGATGCCAGCTTCCAAGGTCCTTACTCCGGTGCCGGGTTCTAGGGAAACACCGGTCAAGGGTCCGGGTTTCAGGGGGCTGGCAATGGTGGAGGCAATAATCAACACAATGGTCAGGGAAATCAGAACCAAGGAGGTCAGTCCGGGTTTAAGAACAATCCCAAACAGTTGAATAGTGGTCAGTATCATGTCTTCACAACTAGCACATGCAAGCGTGACCGGAAGCTCCAGAGACGGGCTGTCAATCTCGTTGAGCCGGCAGTTCCTGAGTACTTAAATTGGTCAGAACAACCAGTGACTTGGAGTCGGGCGAATCACCCTCCGCGGATCGATAACCCCGGGGGTCTAGCTTTGGTGGTCGCTCCTCAAGTCGGCGGTTATAAGTTAACAAATGTAATCATGGATGGAGGAAGCAGTATCAATATACTCTATTACGACACCTTCCAGCGGATGAACCTGTCGGAGAAGCAGTTGACTCCATCATCCATAGTTTTTCACAGTATTGTCCCTGGCAAGTCGCTTACCCTATTGGCAGAATTTCACTGGAAGTGGCCTTTGGTACAGAGTTGAACTATCACTCTGAGTTTCTGACATTTGAGGTGGTCAAACTCAAGATTCCATATCATACCCTCTTCAGCAGGTCGGCCTACACGCGGTTCATGGCACGTCCATGTTATGTTTACATGAAGCTGAAGATGCCTAGGCCAGATGAAACTATCATAGTCAATGGTTATAGGAAAATTGCACTCGAATGCGAGGAAGGAGATGCATCTTATGCTGAGTCGGCTTGTGCAGCCGAAGAGTTAAAATTTTACAAGGATAATGTTGACCCGGCTGACATGATCTCCTTGAAGAAGCCAACTACTGAGTCTGACCCCTGCTCAAATTCAAGTCGGCCAGAGACACCAAGCAAGTTGACTTTACCCCTGGCAATCACTCTCAACAGTTCACCATTGGGGCAAATATGGACCCCAAATAGGAAAGCACGCTCATCGAGTTCATCCGTGAGAATCGGGACGTCTTTGCATGGAAACCTTCTGACATGCCAGGTGTACCGAGAGAACTCGCTAAGCACTGCCTAAATGTTAATCCTAAGATGATGCCTGTACGGCAATATCTCCGTCGTTTTAACGAGGAGAGACGCAAGGCCATTGGAGAAGAAGTGGCCCGGCTCCTAGCTGCCAGGTTCATTGTGGAGGTCTTTCACCCAGAGTGGCTGGCTAATCCTGTGCTTGTTCTAAAGAAAAACAGGACTTGGCGGATGTGTGTTGATTACACCGACTTAAACAAAGCCTATCCCAAGGATCCGTTTTCTCTTCCTCGCATTGATCAGATTATTGACTCCACTACTGGCTATGAGTGTCTTTGTTTGCTGGATGCCTACTCTGGATATCATCAGATCAAAATGAAAGAGGAAGACCAGGAGAAAACAACATGTATAACACCTTTCGGTGCGTTCTGCTATACGTCAATGCTGTTTGGTCTGAAAAGTGTTGTTGCAATTTATCAGCACGGTGTCCAGAACTGTTTTCAGAAGCAGATTGGACGCAATGTCCACGCTTATGTTGATGATATCATGGTGAAATCTCAGAAGAAAGAAACCTTGCTTGACGACCTGAAGGAGACGTTTGATAACTTGCGAGTTTACCAGATGAAGCTCAACCCGGCCAAATGTGTGTTCGGTGTTCAGCTGGGAAGTTGCTTGGTTTTCTTGTCTCTGAGTGTGGCATTGAGGCTAACCCGGAAAAAATCAAGGCTATAACAACTCTAAAGAAGCCGGCCACTATCAATGATGTCCAGAACTTGACAGGCTGTGTTGCAGCTTTGAGTTGGTTCATAAACCGGCTTGGCGAGAAGGCAATCCCTCTGCTGTGTCAACTTTTGAAGAAAACATATAATTTCGTCTTGAATGATGCTGCAGACAAAGCTTTTGAGTCCCTCAAAAAGCAGTTGTCTGAGCCACCAATCCTTGTTGTCCCTCATGAGAAGGAGCCGATGTTGTTATACATCGCTGCCAACAACAAAGCCGTCAGTGTTGCAGTTGTTGTGGAACGCAACGAGGAAGGCAAAGAATAGCCAATCAAGCGACCGGTATATTATGTCAGTGAAGTTTTAATAGAGTCGAAGCAGCGATATCCGCATTGGCAGAAGCTGGTCTATGGTGTGTTCATGGCGAGTCGTAAACTGAAACACTATTTTCAGGAACACTCCATAACTGTCGTCAGTTCTGCACCTCGGGAGTTATCATCCAGAACAGAGAAGCGACAGGCCGGGTTGCAAAGTGGGCTATCGAGCTTGGTCCACATCATCTCAAGTATGTGCCGCGGACTGCCATCAAGTCTCAAGCTTTGGTGGACTTCATCAATGACTGGACTGAATTGCAAGCTCCCGAAGAGAAGTCGGACACTACATACTGGACGATACACTTCGACGGATCCAGACAATTCGAAGGCTCGGGGGCTGGAGGTGTGATAACTTCCCCGCGAGGTGATAAATTTTGTTATGTTTTGAGACTCATGTTTTCTTGTACTAACAATGCAACAGAATAGGAGGCACTGCTTCATGGGCTTCGAATGGCTAAGGAAATGAACCTCAGCCGGGTTAGGTGTCTGGGCAACTCAGACTTGGTGGCTCAACAGGTCTTTGGGACTTGGGATTCCAAAGACCCCCTAATGGCGGCTTACAGGCATGCTGTCACAGTAATAGCTGGACACTTCAAAGGATATCAGGTTGATCATATAGATCGCTAGCTTAATGAGGTAGCCGACGCACTGTCTCATTTGGGGTCTCAGCGCAAGCCTGTTCCACCAAATGTTTTCCTGGACGTTCTGCACAATCCGTCAGTCAAGTTACCAACGGAGGAAGACATTGCTATTCCTGACCCAGAAGCAGCAATGGTGGCCGCCATTCATGCAACACCAGACTCGACAGTACCTTATGTGGCATATCTCACCCGTGGTGAGATCCCTGAAGAGGAAATCATCGCTCGACAGATTATCAGGAGATCCAAGTCCATGACCATAGTCAATGGCGAGTTGCATAGAAGGAGCGTTACATGCATTTTTCAATGTTGTGTTTCTCCTGAAGAGGGTCGTGAGATTCTTAATGAGATCCACTTTGTAGATTGTGGTCAGCATGCCGGCTCTAGATCTTTGGTTGCAAAAGCCTTTCGGCATGATTTCTACTCGCTTACAGCTCATGCATATGCAGAGGACATCGTTCGCAAGTATGATGGGTGCCAGAAATTTGCGCGTCAAGCCCATGTGCTGGCTCAGGAACTTCGGATGATCCCAATAACTTGGCCATTCGCCGTTTGGGGGCTTGATATGGTTGGACCGTTCAAACGCTCTGAGTGCAAGAATACTCACTTATTGGTCGCAGTTGGCAAGTTTACCAAGTGGGTTGAAGCAGAGCCAGTCAGTAATTGTGAACTGTGATGCCGCCACGGCAGTCAAGTTTTTGAAGAAGTTAATCTATCGCTTCGGGTACCCGCATAGCATCATTACTGACAATGGCACCAATCTATCTAAAGGAGCTATGAAGTAGTTTTGTCAGCGGGAACACATCAGGCTTGACTTAGCGTCAGTTGTGCATCCTCAGTCCAATGCACAAGTAGAGTGCGCTAATCAGGAGTTGCTGCAAGGGATTAAACCAAGACTCATGGTGCCACTTGAGCACACCCCCGGATGCTGGGAAGAGGAACTCCCTGCAGTGCTTTGGAACATACTGCTACTTGTGATCTTGCGTTGGGATTTCCCCGAAGAGGAGAGGATGATGCAGTACAGTAGAGATAAGTATTTCCATCAGTTAAGAACCAAGGTAATCAATCCAGTAGGAGAACCACACAGAACCTCGTTAGCAACACCTACACACACAAAAGCAAATACTTGCACCCAACGCAAACAAGAGGGTTGTCAATCCCCTTGGCGATTACTTGCAACGATGAATTCTGATAGTGATAGATAGATAAAGTAAATTGCAAAACAAAATAAAATAAAAAATTGCAGCAAGGTATTTTTGATTTTATATATGATGGATAAATGACCCGGGAGCCATAGTTTTCACTAGAGGCTTCTCTCTCGAACGCATAGCATACGGTGGGTAAACAAATTACTGTTGGGCAATTGATAGAAAAGCGCATAGTTATGACGGATTCATGGCAATGATCATGTATATAGGCATCACATCCGAGACAAGTAGACCGACTCCTCCCTGCATCTACTACTATTACTCCACCCATCGACCGCTATTCAGCATGCATCTAGGGTATTAAGTTAATGAAAACAAAGTAACGCCTTAAGCAAGATGACATGATGTAGACAAAGTAAACTCAATCAATATGAATAAACCCCATCGTTTTATCCTTAATGGCAACAATACAAATACGTGTCTTGTCCCTTTCTATCACTGGGATAGAGAACCGCAAGATTGAACCCATCACAAAGCACCTCTCCCATTGCAAGATAAATCAATCTAGTTGGCCAAACCAAACGGATAGATCGGAGAGAAATACAAAACTATAACAATCATGCATAAATAATTTCAGAAAAGACTCAAATATTTCTCATGAGTAATCTGATCATAAACCCACAATTCATCTTGTCCCAACAAACACACCGCAAAACAAGATTACATCGAATAGAACTCCAAGGAGATCGAGGAGAACATTGTATTGAAGATCAAAGAGAGAGAAGAAGCCATCTAGCTACTAGCTATGGACCCGTAGGTCTGTGGTAAACTACTCACATATCATTGGAAGGGCGGCAAGGTTGATGTAGAAGCCCTCCGTGATCGATTCCCCCTTCGGCAGATTACCGGAGAAGGCCTCCAGATGGGATCGCGGAAGAACAGAGGCTTGCGGCGCCAAAAAAGTTATTCGAGGTGGCTCTCTGGTATATGGGGAATATTTGAGAATTTATAGACTTGGAATTAGGTCAAGAGGTGCCACGAGGGGCCCACAAGCCTGGGGGGCGCACCTACCCCCGTGGGCGCGCCTCCCGAGCTTGTCGCTCCCTCATGGCTCTTCTGGTCATCTCCCGAACCTTCGAGAGTCCCTTCTGGTCCAGAAAAAATTAATCCAAAGATTTTTCTCCGTATGGACTCTGTTTGATATTGATGTTCTGAGAAGCCAAAAATAGGCAAAAAACAGCAACTGGCACTAGGCACTAGATTAATAGTTTAGTCCCAAAAAATGATATATAATTGCATAATAAACAACCAAGATTGATACTATAATAGCATGGAACAATCAAAAATTATAGATACATTGGAGACGTATCAAGCATCCCCAAGCTTAATTCCTGCTCGTCCTCGAGTAGGTAAATGATAAAAACAGAATTTTTGATGTGGAATGCTACCTAACATGTTCATCATGTAATCCTCTTTTACGGTATGAATATTACGATCCAAATGATTCAAAGCAATAGTCTATAATTTGATATAAAGACATCAATACTCAGGCATATTAACAAACAATCATGTCTTTCAAAATAAAAATGATAAAGCAAGTTATCCCTACAAAATCATATAATCCTGTCATGCTCCATCTTCTTAACATAAAGTATTTATCATGCACTACCCCGATGAAAAGCCGAGCAATTGGTTCATACTTTTTAACGCGCTTCAACTTTTTCAACCCCCACGCAATACATGAGCGCAAGCCATGGATATAGCACTATGGGTGGAATAGAATATAATGGTAGAGATTAATAAGGGGAAGTCAAAAAGAAAAGGATAGTCTCACATTGATGCGGCTAATCACCGGGCTATGGAGATGCCCATCAATTGATGTCAATGCGAGGAGTAGGGATTGCCATGTAACGGATGCACTAAGAGCTATAAGTGTATGAAAGCTCAAAATAAAAACTAAGTGGGTGTGCATCCAACTTGCTTGCTCATGAAGACCTTGGGCATTTGAGGAAGCCCATCATCGGAATATACAAGCCAAGTTCTATAATGAAAAATTCCCACTAGTATATGAAAGTGACAACATAGGAGACTCTCTATATGAAAAACATGGTGCTACTTTGAAGCACAAGCATGGAAAAGGATAGTAACACTAGCCCTTCTCTCTTTTTCTCTCATTTTTTTCACTGGGCTCTTTTTGGCTCCTTTTTTTCTCACTGGGACAATGCTCTAATAATGATGATCATCACACTTCTATTTACTTACAACTCAAAAATTACAACTCGATACTAGAACAAATATGACTCTATATGAATGCCTCTGGCAGTGTACCAGGATGTGCAATGATACTAGCATAAAATGTATGAAAATGATGAATGGTGGTTGTGCCACAAATACTATGTCAGCTATATGATCATGCAAAGCAATATGACAATGATGATGTGTGTCATAATAAACAGAACGGTGGAAGTTGCATGGCAATATATCTCGGAATGGCTATAGAAATGCCATAATAGGTAGGTATGGTGGTTGTTTTGAGGAAGATATAAGGAGGCTTATGTGTGATAGAGCGTATCATATCACGGGGTTTGTATGCACCGGCGAAGTTTGCACCAACTCTCGAGGTGAGAAAGGGCAATGCACAGTACCGAAGAGGCTAGCAAATTGCGAAAAGGTGAGAGTGCGTATAATCCATGGACTCACATTAGTCATAAAGAACGCACATACTTATTGGGAAAGTTTATTAGCCCTTGAAGCAAAGTACTACTACGCATGCCCCTAGGGGGATAGATTGGTAGGAAAAGACCATCACTCATCCCCGACTGCCACTCATAAGGTAGACAATCAATAATAAATCATGCTCCAACTTCTTAGCATAACGACAGACCATACGTGCATGCTTCGGGAATCACAAACCTTAACACCAATATTATTACTAAACCACAATTATATACTGGTACCTCCCACATATTACCATCTTAATATCGCAAAGCTATTGCAAGGAATCAAACTTATCATATTCAGTGATCTACATAAAAGTTTTTATTATATCCCTCTTGAATACCTACCATATTAGGACCAAATTCATGACCCGTGCATATTACCATTGCTATTTATTAGACTCTCAAAAATATGTAAGTGAAGCATGAGAGTGCAACTATTTCTTTAAAATATAACCACTGATGTGCTGTAAAAGATATAAGTGAAGCACAAGAGCAACTGCCTAGCTCAAAAGATATAAGTGAAGCACATAGAGTATTCTAACAAATCACGAATAATATGTGTCCCTCTCAAAAAGGTGTGTTCAGCAAAGATGATTGTGGCAAACTAAAAAGCAAACAAAGAAAATAAAACTATGGCACATGACGCTCCAAGTAAAACACTTATCTTGTGATGAATAAAAATATAGCTCCAAGTGAAATACCGATAGATTGTAGACGAAAGAGGGGATGCCATCCGGGGCATCCCCAAGCTTAGAAACTTGGGTCTTCCTTGAATATTACCTTGGGGTGCCTTGGGCATCCCCAGGCTTAGGGTCTTGCCGATCCTTATTCGTTCATCCATCGTGGTCTCACCCAAAACTTGAAAACTTCAGCACACAAAACTCAACAGAAACCTCGTGAGATCCGTTAGTATAACAAACAAATCTTAAAATTTAGGTACTGTTATAAATTGATTCATATTTAATATTGGCATAATGCTATTGTACTCCAACTTCCCCATGGCTTAGGCCCCCCGATACAATCCATAGATTCATCCAAATAAGCAAACTATGCAACAAAAACAGAATCTGTCTAAAACAGAACAGTCTGTAAAGATCTATTTAAAAGCTATACTTCTGTAACTCCAAAAATTCTGAAAAATTAGGTAAACATAAAAAATTCATATACCAATACTGTGTAAAAAAGATCAGAATTTTATCACGCTCCAGTACAGAACCAAAAATCCAGCACTGGACTCAAAACTTTCTGTTTTCAAACAGCATCAGTCATAATATTATCCAAATCATCCCAAAGGCATTACTTGGCACAAACACTAATTAAAAGATAAAAACACAATCATAACAGAGGATACAATTGTGTGACACAAGAAAATAAAAAATTGCAATAAAGATAAATATTGGGTTGCCTCCCAACAAGCGCTATTGTTTTATGCCCCTAGCTAGGCATAATGCATAGTTTCAAGTATTATCATCATTCAATCCCAAATCCTTTTTAATCAACTCTTCCAACACTTTTCTTCTTTTATAGTAGGGGAACTTAAATACTTGAAGGGACTTTGTTCGGTGAATTTAACATTCATAACTTTAAACGCAAAATCATCACCATAAACATCTTCATATAAAACATGTATCTCCTCATCAATCGGATCTCTAGCCATACCTTCAAACCATTCTTCACTAAATCCCTCATCAATTCCATTGGTAATCCATTCAAATTTATCGCACGCATTGTGGTATAGAGTTTTAACTACGTCAGCATAGGGAACTCTTCTCCTAATGTTTTCTCCATAAGCAAAATAATCATTAGATTCCAACGTACGTATAGTGTCTTTATCATGAAGAATTTCCTCTATTGGAGGGTGCTCAAAATCTATTTTATAGAAAGAAAATATGTCCCTAGCTTCTTTAATTATATAATCAAATTCATGCATCAGGATGATTGTAGCAATCTTTTTAATTCTAGGATTATCGATGTTAAAAAGCTCATAGAATGTCTTTTGTAACACGGGGTGAATGTGCAAAAAAATTCGTTCTAACTTAACCACTAGCATAGCAATAACATCAATATAGCAATTTGTTTTGTCAGGAATGGACTCTTTAATTATAGGTATGACTCCCGCACAATTGAAAAAATCTTGCACAACATTTTTACCAATAATATTCCCACTGCCCACATGATAGACTTTAGCTTTAAAAGTGGGTGGAGCTTTGTTCTCAAGAGGATCATGATTAATAACGTAAGATTTAAATTTTTCCTCAAGAGATTCATTAGTACTATCCTCACTAGCACTTTCTACAATAACCTTTTCGAACTGAGACATAATGGCAGTTTCAAGCAAGCAAACAAACAAATAAAATATTTTTGGGGTTTTTGTAAAATTGTTTTAGAAGTGGGGGAGATGGAAACGAGAGGCAAATGCAAATAAAAAGGCAAATGAAAATAAGAGCAGGTAGATGATAGTTTATGCAAAGGTACTTGATAGGTTTTGGTGATGTCTCCCCGGCAACGGCGCCAGAAATTCTTCCTGCTACTTGTGATCTGCGTTGGGATTTCCCCAAAGAGGAGAGAATGATGCAGTACAGTAGAGATAAGTATTTCCCTCAGTTAAGAACCAAGGTTATCAATCCAGTAGGAGAACCACACAGAACCTCGTTAGCAGCACCTACACACACAAAAGCAAATACTTGCACCCAACGCAAATAAGAGGGTTGTCAATCCCCTTGGCGGTTACTTGCAAGGATTAATTCTGATAGTGATAGATAGATGAAGTAAATTGCAAAACAAAATAAAAGAAATAAAATTGCAGCAATGTATTTTTGATTTTATATATGATGGATAAATGACCCGGGGGCCATAGTTTTCACTAGAGGCTTCACTCTCGAACGCATAGCATATGGTGGGTAAACAAATTACTGTTGGGCAATTGATAGAAAAGCGCATAGTTATGACGGATTCATGGCATTGATCATGTATATAGGCATCACGTCCGAGACAAGTAGATCGACTCCTGCCTGCATCTACTACTATTACTCCACCCATCGACCGCTATCCAGCATGCATCTAGGGTATTAAGTTAATGAAAATAGAGTAACACCTTAAGCAAGATGACATGATGTAGAAAAAGTAAACTCAATCAATATGAATAAACCCCACCATTTTATCCTTAATGGCAACAATACAAATACGTGTCTTCTCCCTTTCTGTCACTTGGATAGAGACCGCAAGATTGAACCCATCACAAAGCACCTCTCCCATTGCAAGATAAATCAATCTAGTTGGCCAAACCAAACAGATAGATCGGAGAGAAATACAAAGCTATAACAATCATGCATAAATAAGTTTAGAAAAGAATCAAATATTTCTCATGAATAATCTGATCATAAACCCACAATTCATCAGATACCAACAAACACACCACAAAATAAGATTACATCGAATAGAACTCGAAGGAGATCGAGGAGAACATTGTATTGAAGATCAAATGGAGAGAAGAAGCCGTCTAGCTACTAGCTATGGACCCATAGGTCTATGGTAAACTACTCACAGATCATTGGAAGGGCAGCAAGGTTGATGTAGAAGCCCTCCGTGATCGATTCCCCCTCCGGCAGATTACCGGAGAAGGCCTCCAGATGGGATCGCGGAAGAACAGAGGCTTGCGGCGGCGGAAAAGTTATTCGAGGTGGCTCTCTGGTATATGGGGAATATTTGAGAATTTATAGGCTTGGAATTAGGTCAAGAGGTGCCACGAGGGGCCCACAAGCCTGGGGGAAGCGCCTACCCGCCTGGGTGCGCCTCCCGAGCTTGTCGCTCCCTCGTGGCTCTTCTGTTCTTCTCCCGAACCTTCAAGGGTCCCTTCTGGTACAAAAAAATTTAATCCAAAGTTTTTTCTCCGTTTGGACTCTGTTTGATATTGATTTCCTGAAAAGCCAAAAACAGGCAAAAAACAGCAACTAGCACTGGGCACTAGGTTAATAGGTTAGTCCCAGAAAATGATATATAATTGCATATAATTGCGTAATAAACATCCAAGATTGGTAATATAATAGGGTGGAACAATAAAAAATTATAGAAATGTTGGAGACGTATCACATACCCTACTGCAGGTGACTGCTAACGCGACACATGAATCAGAGACCCCCCCGACTAAACTGTGTGCGATGCACGAATCGCAAACGGTATCGTAATAAAACCGTCACCAATAAGATGAACTGTGTGCCATGGCAGAGACATCAAGCATGATTCAGATTCGAGCTGTGTGTGCGATACGTGGCATACAGTTGATCCATACGAATTGTTTGCGATGAGCCAGAACAACAAAAACGGTCAGCCAAATCAAGGTGTGTGAGATATACGACATACAGTTCACTCAGATGAACTGTTTGCGATTACCCAACACAACAAAAATGGTTATCCAGATCAAGTGTGTGCGATATACAGCACGCGGTTCACTCGGATGAACTATTTGCGATTACCCAACACAACAGAAATGGTTCAACTTAACAAGATGTGTGTGATATGCGGCAAACAGGTCAGTAATCCAAAATGTGTGGGAAGACGGATAACAACACGGACGATTCCTGCTAATAACCCATGTGTGTTGAGGGCAAACGCTTGCAGGTATACAATAGTCAGTGATTGATTAAATCATCACCGACGGGTTCCCTAGTTTAGCCCATGGGCGATGTGATTTGCTCTGTCAGCACAACATCTATGCTCTGTCTACAGAACAACAACATATATACTTATAAGGACATGATTGCATAACCAAATTAAACATCCAATTACATAACTGACTACACACATAACATTTGCACACAGCAAAGTAAGCAATTACATGCATAATAAACTAGGATAAACGATCATATCTAATCATCATCTACTTCTTCTTGTGACGCTTGCCGCTGCTGCTCTACTGAGGCTCGATCCCTCATCGTTTACAGGAAGGAGGCACTCCCTGATGTCCATGATCTGCTTGTGCATCTCGTAGCATGTGTACATCTTTTTGGCTACAAACTTGAGGTGAGCTTCATCCAGTCTCTGCACCCAGGCACCGTGCCAGGCTGCAGGATTTTTCTTGGAACCTTCCTTCATGTTTTCGTAGTAGGGTTCGATGAGGGCCACGGCGAGTTCAACCAGGGAGTCCTTCGTCATGCTGCCCCAGACCCTGTAGTGGCCACGGATGTCGACAAGCTTCCTGCGAAGCCCGAAATCTGGAGCGCTTTTACATCGTCGGCGGTGTCCACCGTAGCGAACTTGTAGTTGGGGCTGTTGACAAACCTGGCGAAACGCTCGCAAGGCCTTGTGGCCAGGCAGTAGTGGTAGACGAGGACGTGCTAGCCCATGCACAACTGAGCGATGGCAACCGTCTGATCAACCCCGGGACGACCGGTGGTGTACTGGAGGTCGAAGCCGACCACTTTGTACTTGTCATCCTTAGCAAGCAACTGCTCCATGGTGTTGATTGAGTCCTCCACCACATCCGGGTCAATGGTGTACACCACCGAGAGGTCCTTCCCCCTCACGTGGGTGTCCACACGATGCACGCCGAACTCCATTGGAGCGCCGCTGGATATCCTCTCTCTATGTGTCATCGTGGGTGTGCTTGTTGTGTTGTGGGGCGTGATCGAAAGGTTGAAGAGACTAAGGTTATAATGGCCGTCGGAATAAATGGGGAGGCCGAACGGCCTGGAGTATCGGCGCGCGCGGATGGCAGTTGTTGCACCGCGTAACTGCATCGTGCCGCGCGTATTAACTGCATCGTGGTGATGCATGCGGATGCAACCGCATGCAGATGGCGCCCAAAACGTGATCGTGCGCCGGCCCCAACCGCTGAAAGAGCGCGCACAGAGGGACGCGAGCAGAGCGCGCAGCAGCCGCCTCAATGTCGAGTAGAGCGCGCGAAGGGACGCGAGCAGAGTGCACCGTGGCCGCCTCAACGGTGCGCAATCACCTGCGTCTAGCAGTTCTGGTCAACCATCTGGCACGCGTGGGAGGCGAGACGGCCCATCCATCGGACACGCTGACGATATTTGGACTGTTTGTGATACTGGATAGACACGTACACATCCGAGAACACGGGCCCGCGTACGCCATCCGAGAACCGTTTCGGGCTTCGAACCCAAAACCATCAATAAATTTTGAGCTTGTTTCCCGTCACATTCCAAATTACCACGCAATAAGTAACTGCAAATCTATTCACACCGATCAAACCTAAACATGTTCCCACTTAGCACTGGGCTATAAAAACTACCCACTCAAAAAATACTGCACATTCCTCTCCTCATCACCAAAAAAAAAATGTCTTTCCTGTTAAGTCGTTCCTTGCGTCTGCCATGGCCGGTAGGAGGAGTTCTGGGTCAACATATAACCAGGGAGCAAAGACCAAGGCCGCGGAAGCAGTAGAGAGGTCCCACCGCAACGCGGCAGCCGCAGCAGAGATGTCCTGCCGCACCGTGGAGCCCTCGAACGCTCTCCCACGGGCAGGCGAAGGCTCTCACAAGGGCACTGATAACCAACAAGTATAGGGGATCCGTTGTAGACTTTCTCGATAAATAAGAGTGTCGAACCCAACGAGGAGCTAAAGGTAGAATTAATATTCCCTTCAAGTTCTATCGACCACCGATACAACTCTACACACACTTAATGTTTGCTTTACCTAGAACAAGTATGAAACTAGAAGTACTTCGTAGGTGTAATGCTAGAACTACTTCACAAGAATAAAACTAGGAGTACTTCGCGAGAATAACACTATGAGTAATTTGCAAGATAATAAAAGTTAGTTGTTTAGTCGAAAGCTTTTGTGACACAAGAGAAGGATTTGTCCCTAGGCAATCGATAACTAGACCGGTAATCATTATTGCAATTTTATATGAGGGAGAGCCATGAGCTAACATACTTTCCGTACTTGGATCATATGCACTTATGATTGGAGCTCTAGCAAGCATCCGCAACTACCAAAGATCATTAAGGTAAAACCCAACCATAGCATTAAGTAAAAAGTTCTCTTTACTCCCATACGCAACAATCCCCTTACTCGGGTATAAGCTTCTGTCACTCTCGCCACCCACTATAAGAGAATCATGAACGTATTGCAACACCCTACAGCGGTAATCCCACACGCTTGCGTGACACGGAGGGCACCATAAGACAGCACCAAAATAAAACAAACAACTCAAACCAATCACGATCATCAATCAACCCATAGGACAAAACGAATCTACTCAAACATCATAGGACTGCCACATATCATTGGATAATAATATATAGCGTTAAGCACCATGTTCAAGTAGATATTATAGCGGGGAGAAGAGGTGTTACACCACTGCATAGAGGGGGAGAGAGTTGGTGTTGATGGCGGCGAAGTTGTTGGTGTAGATCGCCGTCACGATGGTTGCCCCGGCGGCGTTCCAGCGCCACCGAGAGAGTGGGGGAGAGAGCCCCCCTCCTTCTTCTTCTTGCTTGGCCTCCCCCTAGATGGGAGGAGAGTTTCCCCTCTGGTGCATGTCCGCCATGGCTCCCAGAGGGCAGGAGCCCCTCCGAGATTCAATCTCTCTCTCTCTCTGTTCTCTTCTGTTTCACGTTCCTGTTTTCTGGCCAAAAACCGTTTCTTATATTCCCAGAGATCCGTAACTCCGATTGGGCTGAAATTTTGAGGGGATTTTCTTCCGGATATTATCTTTCTTGCGGAAGAAGAAGGGCCCCAACCGCCTTATAGGGGCGACAAAAGCCTGTCAGGCACGCCCTGGGTACGGGTGCACCCCTCGAGCTTGTGGGCCCCTCGGGCATCGTCTCGCGTTGATTCTTTTTACCAAAAATCACATATATTCCAAAATAAATCTCCATAAATTTTTATCGCGTTTGGACTTCATTTGATATGGATTTTCGGCGAAACAAAAAACATGCAACAAACAGGAACTGGCACTAGGCACTGGATCAATATGTTGGTCCAAGAAAATCATATAAATTGTTGCCAAAAGTATGTAAAAGTTATAAAATATTGGCATGAAACAATCAAAAATTATAGATACGACGGAGATGTATCAGCATCCCCAAGCTTAATTCCTACTCGTCCTCGAGTAGGTAAATGATAAAAAGATAATTTTTGATGTGGAATGCTACCTAACATAATATTGATCATATAGTCTAATCATGGCATGAATATTAAGATACGTGTGATTCAAATAAATTGTCTATATTTTGATATAAAGACATCAATACTTAGGCATACCAACAAACAATCATGCCTTTCAAAATAAAAATGCTAAAGTATGCTATCCCTAGCCCGTCATGCTCAATCATTGATCCAGTCACGATGTACACAACATTAACTATACTCAATGCGTAAAAATGACAATAGTGCTCTCCAACTGGTGCTTGAATGAGAAGGTGATGACTCAACAATAAAAGTAAAATAACATAAAGTAAATAGATATGCCCTTCGCAGAGGGAAGCATGGATTTGCAGAGGTGCCAGAGCTCGAAGCTTAAATCAGAGATGAATACATTTTGAGAGGTGTACTTTTCCAGTCAATGTCACAACCGAGGATTCTCAATATCTTCCATGCTAAACACATTATCGGCGGTTCCCAAGCAGAAAGTTAAAGTTTACTCCCCCTCAACCATTCAAACACAAGCCATGGCTAGCCGAATCCTCGGGTGCCCTCCATACAATCAACTTTCTAGGGGAGTTTGTTTCATTATATTTTTTTTCATTTTGATTACAGGACTGGGCATCCCAATTACCAGCCTCTCTCATGCAATGAGAAGTGAATAAACACCCATCGTGAGAATAACCCGCTTACCATGGAAGATACTGACCACCCCTGCTGCTCCATGAGCGGTACGGGCACACAAAACAGATGCTTATTTGAATGATTAGAGGTGGCACATGCAAATTTACTTGGAACGGCAGAGTAATACCGCATATAGGTAGATATGGTGGACTCATCTGGAACAACTTTGGTTTAAGGATTTGGATGCACAAGCAGCATTCCCACTTAGAAGCGACCAACTAGAGAGAGACAACGGTCATAATCATGCATTGCGAATAATTAACATTGGATACTAACATGAGTAGGATATAACTTCGTCGCATAACTATACGTGCATGCTTCGGGAGTCACAAACCTTAACACCAATATTCTTACTAAACCACAATCATTCACTAGTACATCCGACATATCACCATCTTAATATTGCAAAACTATTGCAAGGAATCAAACTTATCATATTCAGTGATCTACAAGTTTTATGTAGGATTTTATAACTAACCATGTGAATGACCAATTCCTGTTGACTAAATAAATAGATATAAGTGAAGCATGAGAGTTTAATTCTTTCTACAAAAGACTTGCCCATGCTCTAATAAATATAAGTGAAGCAAAAGAGCATTCTACAAATACCAGTTTTCTATATGCAGAGAAACATGCATCCAAACTTCAAATTATATAAGTGAAGCACGTGAAGCATTCTATAAAGCCATACTCAAAAGATATAAGTGAAGTACATGAAGCATTCTATAAATGAACCAAGGACTATATCATACCAGCATGGTGCATTATTAAAATAAAAATAAAAAAGCACACGACGCTCCAAGAATTTACGCATATCATGTGAAGATAACAAAAACCGAAACATACCGATAATTGTCGAAGAAAGATGGGATGCCTTCCGGGGCATCCCCAAGCTTAGACGCTTGAGTCTCCTTGAATATTTACTTGGGGTGCTTTGGGAATCCCCAAGCTTGAAATCTTGCCTCTCCTTATTCTTCTCATATCAATACATCCTCGATCTTCGAACACTTCGTCCACACAAAACTTAACCGAACTTTTTATTAGAGGGGTTAGTACATATAACATCAAATCCCATCATGTCCTACTGTAACATTATTGTATAATTATAATCAAACATTACCCACTGTATTCTATCACAATTCTATGGCTCCCAAGTCAATGGGGCTCAACAAGATTTCAAACATACGCAAATAAAGAAACTATAACAGCAATGTGTGAAAACAGGACAGTCTGTAAAGATGCAAATGAAACATATACTTCTGTAACTCCAAAAATTCTGAAACTTTAGGACAAAATAAACAATTTTCATAGCAGTACTTTGTAAAAAAATTAGAATTTTTGCATGTTCCAGTAAAATATAGAAATTCAAACACTACAGCAAAAGTTTCTGTTTGTGCACAGCACACACCAAACAAGCAATTTAAACATCCTAAAGGTAAATCTTGGCACATTATTTTTATAATACAATGGATTTGTACAAGGGGATAATTATTTTTGTTGAAAAGTTTCTGTAATTCAAGATTCACAAAGTTTCCATGGGCATGAGCAAAGTTCAAGGCTAGCCCCCACTTACACATTGCTCATCTGTCTCACTTTCACTTTTCTTTTTGAAAAAGTTTTAGGTTCCCCTCTATATTTTATTGTTTTTAAATTTTTTAAAAGAACACAACAGAATAAAATGACTCTCTAAAACTTCCAGGTTGTCTCCTAGGCAGCGCTTTCTTTAAAGCCATTAAGCTAGGCATAAAGTGCTCAAATAATCGATCCACTCGGATCCCAAGGTATATCAAAGCCAATTTTAATTAACAATGATTTGTAATTTAGTAGTGAGCACAAAGCAACATATATCATGCAATGACGAAGTCTAACTCTCTTCCTCTGCATCGGCATGTCATAAATGAACAATTCTTGCACATCAAGTAAAGGCCAATACATAGCATAAACAGTTTCTTGCAATTTTATCGCATTAGAAACATAGAGAGGTAGAGATGTAGTTCCTCTCTCATAATAATTGCAATTAGGAGCAGCAAGTACATGCATATTATATTCATCAAAATCATCATGTGTAATAGTAAAACGCAACTCATCAATATAATCCTTAATAAGCGCAAACTTCTCCGATATAGTGTAGTTTGGAGACTTCAAAAAGATAATATGACTATCATGTGTGGGTGCAATAGCAACAATTTCATGTTTAACATAAGGAACTATAGCAAGTTCATCTCCATAAGTATCATTCATATTGGCATCATGGCCACAAGCATAGCAAGCATCAATTTCATCAAAAAGGGATATTTCAAACAAATCCAAGGGATCATAGCAATTATCATAGCATTCAACCTTAGGTAAGCACGAAGGGAAATTAAACAATGTATGAGTTGAAGAGTTACTCTCATTAGAAGGTGGGCATGTGTAGCTAATCCGCTCTTCCTCCTTTTGTTCTTCACTCTCCTCGTCATCTTTTTCATCTAATGAGCTCACAGTTTCAGCAAGTTCTTCTTCCATAGATTCCTGCAAAATATTACTCTCTTCTTGGGCAGCGGAGACTTTCTTAATAAATTCATCAATATAGGCATTGTATTCATAATTATCAGAGCAATATTTAAGTATAGCCAAATTTTCAGATCTGTAAAGAGCATCACCACAATCTTCACACTGTTCAAACAAAGACTCAATTTCATAAGCACCCTTAAAAGCAACAAATTCTTCTATTTGTTCCACATCATAGTAATCATATACACCATTAGCATAAGAAGCTAAGGTTTCATTATCATTAAATTCACATTGAAAGGGGAGGTGTGGAGCCTCCATCTTAGAGCAACAAGTACAATCATATCTTAAGCATAAATCCCAAGCATACCAACGCAATATTTTAATTTGATCCCATAAGTGTTTCCCTTTTTGAGACAAGCGATAATCCCTAAAGTATTCCCGGTGATCCAAAGTATCTCCCATTATCAAGTTGATTGGAGATTTATCAGGATTATCAAAGTAGTATTTAATGTTTTCCAGATAACCAGCATCGAGGGTTTTAGGAGGTTCCCCATCTCCATGAGTAGCACGTACAACTAATTTTTTTGGTGTTTCATGTTCCATATCCATAACTAAAGATATAAAACAACTTAGAATAGAAAATAAAAACTACTTAGTGGAACAAAAAATAAAAACTACTTAGAGATAAAGCAAACAAGCGCACACGAGAATATCAACCCCACGCTATTGCTCCCCGGCAACGGCGCCAGAAAAAGGTCTTGATAACCCACAAGTATAGGGGATCAGTTGTAGCCTTTCTCGATAAATAAGAGTATTGAACCCAACAAGGAGCTAAAGGTAGAATTAATATTTCCTTCAAGTTCAATCGACCACCGATACAACTCTACGAACACTTAACGTTTGCTTTACCTAGAACACGTATGAAACTAGAAGTACTTTGTAGGTGTAATGCTAGAACTACTTCGCAGGAATAAAACTAGGAGTACTCAGCGAGAATAAAACTACGAGTAATTTGCAAGATAATAAAAGTTAGTTGTTTATTTGAAAGCTTTTGTAACACAAGAGAAGGATTTGTCCCTAGGCAATCGATAACTAGACCGGTAATCGTTATTGCAATTTTATATGAGGGAGAGGCATGAGCTAACATACTTTCCATACTTGGATCATATGCACTTATGATTGGAACTCTAGCAAGCATCCCCAACTACCAAATATCATTAAGGTAAAACCCAACCATAGCATTATGTACAAAAGTCCTCTTTACTCCCATACGCAACAATCCCCTTACTCGGGTATAAGCTTCTGTCACTCTCGCCACCCACTATAAGCGAATCATGAATGTATTGCAACACCCTACAGTGGTAATCCCACACACTTGCATGAAACGGAGGGCACCATAGGACAACACCAAAATAAAACATACAACTCAAACCAATCACGATCATCAATCAACCCATAGGACAAAACGAATCTACTCAAAGATCATAGGATTGCCACATATCATTGGATAATAATATATAGCATGAAGCACCATGTTTAAGTAGAGATTACAGCGGGGAGAAGAGGTGTTACACCTCTGCATAGAGGGGGAGAGAGTTGGTGTTGATGGCGGTGAAGTTGCTGGTGTAGATCGCCGTCACGACGGTTGCCCCGGCGGTGTTCTGGTGCCACCGAGAGAGAGGAGGAGAGAGCCTCCCCCTCTTTCTTATTCTTGCTTGGCCTCCCCCTAGATGGGAGGAGAGTTTCCACTCTGGTCCATGGCCACCATGGCTCCCGGACAGCAGGAGCCCCTCCGAGATTGGATCTCTCTCTCTGTTCTCTTCTGTTTCGCATTCCTAGTTTTTGGCCAAAAACCGTTTCTTATATTACCGGAGATTTGTAACTCCGATTGGGCTGAAATTTTGAGGGTATTTTCTTCCGGATATTATCTTTCTTGCGGCAGAAGAAGGCTCCCAACCGCCTTACAGGGGCACCACAAGCCTGCCAGGTGCGCCCTGGGTAGGGGGCGCGCCCCTCGAACTTGTGGGCCCCTCGGGCATCATCTCGCATTGATTCGTTTTCCCAAAAATCACATATATTCCAAAATAAATCTCCATAAATTTTTATCCCGTTTGGACTTCATTTGATATGGATTTTTTGCGAAACAAAAAACATGCAACAAACAGGAACTGACACTAGGAACTGTATCAATATGTTAGTCCAAGAAAATCATATAAATTGTTGCCAAAAGTATGTAAAAGTTGTAAAATATTGGCATGAAACAATCAAAAATTATAGATACAACGGAGACGTATCACCTACTCGCCGCGTCGGTGAACTCGACAAGCTGGCGGGGCTGAAGTCCTTAGCCAGCGACGACGACATTCTCGCTGGCCTAATTAACCAGCAGGAGCTGGTCGCCGGCTTGGTGATGCTGCTCGAGATTAGCGATGCCTCGGTTGATAAGGCGACCGGCCTAATCGTGCAACTCATGGGTGCTACTTGTAGACTGCATTGGTATTTCCCCGAAGAGGAGAGGATGATGCAGTATAGTAGAGATAAGTATTTCCCTTAGTTAAGAACCAAGGTTATCAATGCAGTAGGAGAACCAAGCAAAATTCCGTTAAGCGCACCTGCACACACAAGAGAAAACACTTGCACCCAACGCAAATAAGAGGGTTGTTAATCCTCTTAGCGGTTATTTGCAAAGATTAAATCTTATCGAGGTAGATAGATAAACTAAAATACTAAATAAAATAAAAGTAAATAAATTGCAGCAAGGTATTTTTAGGTTTTTTATATATGTTAAAGTAGACCCGGGGGCCACCGTTTTCACTAGAGGCTTCTCTCTCGAACGCATAGCATACGGTGGGTAAACAAATTACTATTGGGCAATTGATAGAAAAGCAAATAATTATGACGGATTCATGGCAATGATCATGTATATAGGCATCACGTCCGAGACAAGTAGACCGACTCCTGCCCTGCATCTGCTACTATTACTCCACCCATCGACCGCTATCTAGGATGCATCTAGGGTATTAAGTATGAAACAGAGTAACGCCTTAAGCAAGATGACATGATGTAGACAAAGTAAACTCAAGCAATATGATTAAACCCCTTCTTTTTATCCTTAATGGCAACAATACAAATACGTGTCATGTCCCCTTCTGTCACTGGAATTGAGCACCGCAAGATTGAACCCATCACAAAGCACCTCTCCCATTGCAAGACAAATCAATCTAGTAGGCCAAACCAAATCGATAGATCGAAGAGAAATACAAAGCTATAATAATCATTCATAAAAGAGTTCAGAGAAGACTCAAATATTTCTCATGAATAACCTGATCATAAACTCATAATTCATTGGATCCCAACAAACACACCGCAAAAGAAGATTACATCCGATAGAACTCCAAGAACATCGAGGAGAACATGGTATTGAAGATCAAAGAGAGAGAAGAGGCCATCTAGCTACTAGCTATGGACCCGTAGGTCTGTGGTAAACTATTCACACATCATCGGAAGGGCAGCAAGGTTGATGAAGAAGCCCTCCGTGATCGATTCCCCCTCCGGCAGAGTACCAGTAAAGGTCTCCAGATGGGATCGAGGAAGAACAGAGCCTTGCGGTGGCGGAAAGGTTTTCTCTTCTGTCTTTCTAGTATATGGGCAATATTTGAGAATTTATAGCGTTGGAATTAGTTCAGGAGGGGCAACGAGGGGCCCACAAGCCTGGGGGCGCGCCCTCCAGGCTTGTCACCTCCTCGTGGCCCTTCTGGTGTTCTCCCGAAGCTTCGTGGGTCTCTTCTGGTCCAGAAAAAATTAATCCGAAGTTTTTTTCTCGTTTGGACACTTTTTGATAATGATTTTCTGAGAAGGCAAAAACAAGCAGAAAACAGCAAATAGCACATGGCACTGGGTTAATAGGTTAGTCCCCAAAAATGATATATAATGGCATATAAAACATCCAAGATTGATACTATAATAGCATGGAACAATAAAAAATTATAGATACGTTGGAGACGTATCAATGGGTGACAATGCGAAGCTCCACATGGAGCTCGACAAGCAGAAGGAGGAGGCCGCCGGCTGGAAGAAGCTGCCTGAGAAGAGCAGAGCCTTGCGGAAGACGCTGACATCCATCGTCCATGAACTTAGGGATCACTTGAAGAAGCTCCGCATCGAGCGCGAGCTGCAGGTGGAGGAATCGGTGGCTGCTGTCAAGCAAAGTCATGAGGATGTGGAGAAGGAGCTGGAGGAGTAACTCGCCCAGCGATCCATCGAGAAGTAGAGAGCAGCGACCCAGATCGTTGTCTATGACTTCCTTCTTCGCTTGCCCCTTTGTCTTTCGGGTGTTGCCGCATGTGGCATTTTAAATTATCTACAATATGTAAGACAATTATTATCCGTTGCCATTGTAAATTTGTCATCATATTATTTCATTCGTAACCTTGTAGGTACATGTATACGAGTCAAAAATAGGCTAAAAGTCACGTTCTCAGCGAGGCACGAACAAAACAATGCTAGCGTTGAGCGGGGCCATGGGATCACAAGCTAACACCCTCTGTCCAGGTGCATTAACCGCATGTTAAACAGCGGCTCGGCCGCCATTAATGGAGATGTTGGGAGCGAGGCGGCGGGTGGAGGTCAAAGAGCTCGCTTCCCGGTGAGCCTGCTCGGCCGCCATTAATGGAGAAGTTGGGAGCGAGGCGGTGGGTGGAGGTAGAAGAGCTCGCTTCCCGGTGAGCCTGCGCGGCAGGCTGCTCGCACACGTCCCGTCGAGCCTGCGCGGCGGACTGGTCGCACCCGTCCCGTCGAGCCTGCATGGCGGACTGCTCGCACGCGTCCCGTCAAGCCTGCGCGGTGGACTTCTCGCACTCGCCCCGTCAGATCAAACAGCTGCACGCACGCCACCTAGTACGATCAAATTTTGGCACAAAATACAAAGAGGACCAATAAACCAGGACCGAGGTAGTACTCTCCAATAAAAAGAGGGACGTGTGGCCGCACATAAATGGTTAGTGGAACGCCCACGGTTCAAACAGTACAACCGTTTCTGATAGTAACGTGTCATCTATTTGTTCCAAAATGCCTACGTTGGCTATTAATGTGTGCGCCTTGTCTCAAATTGGACAAAAAATTTACCACGGCATATATGTGCCATAAAATTACACGATACCAAGTTTCATGAATTTCGGGTGAGTTATGGATTTACGGGGATTTAAAACCTGAGATTCTCAAAGTTTGAAGCCGATCCAGGATGCCGAGATGTTTGTAACTCATTCTCATTTCTTGCGTGGGACCTAAACATGCACCCAAGGACACATGTATGGTTTTTGAAGCCATTTTGGTGCACTAGAGCATGTGCTTGTAATTCAAATTTGAATTGTGGACATTAAATGCCTAGAAAACTAAATTAATGTATAAAAAGGTAAAACGAACCCTGAATAATTCCATATTTCAGCACGAATATCCTGTTGGTCTATGTTGCCTGTAGAAAAAAAATACAAGGCGAGAATAGGCAGCGACGATTGTCATTTCGACCACAAGGGTGACACGTTCCCTATCGGAACCACGAGGCTTCTTGCTAGAAGCTCCGGTTTGTAAGAGGCTTGTACCAAAACTTGCCCCAAATTGGACATATTTTTACCACGGCATATATGTGACATGTCATGAAAAGATGCCAAGTGTCATGATTTTCGGGTGAGTTTTGTATTTACGGGGATTTAAAAATCGAGATTCTCAATGTTTGAGACCGATCCAGTATGCCGAGATGTTTGTAATTCATCCCCATTTCTTGCATGGGACCTAAACATGCACCCAAGGACACATGTATGGTTTTTTAAGCCATTTTGGTGCACTGGAGCATGTGCTTGTAGTTCAAATATTAATTATGGACATTAAATGCCTAGAATACTCAATTAATGCATAAAAAGGCCAAAGAAACCCTGAATAATTCCATATTTCAGCGCGAATCTCCTGTTGGTCTATGTTGCCTGTAGAAAAAAAAAATACAAGGCGAGAAGAGGCAGCGATTGTCGTTTCGCCCACAAGGGTGACATGTTCCCTATCGGAACCACGAGGCTTCTTGCTAGTAGCTCCGGTTTGTAAGAGGCTTGTACCAAAACTTGCCCCAAATTGGACAATTTTTTTACCACGGCATATATGTGCCAGGTCATGACACGATGCCAAGTTTCATGAATTTTGGGTGAGTTTTGGATTTACGGGGATTTAAAAACCGAGATTCTCAATGTTTGAGGCCGAGCTAGTACGCCGAGATGTTTGTAATTCATCCCCATTTCTTGCATAGGACCCAAACATGCACCCAAGGACACATGTATGGTTTTTGAAGCCATCTTGGTGAACTGGATCATGTGATTGTAGTTCAAATTTGAATTAGGGACATTAAATGCCTAGAAAACACAATTAATGTATAAAAAGGCCAAACTAACCCTGAATAATTCCACATTTTAGCACGAATCTCCTGTTGGTCTATGTTGCCCATAGAAAAAAAATACAAGGCGAGAAGAGGCAGCGATTGTCGTTTCGCCCACAAGGGTGACACGTTCCCTATTGGAACCACGAGGCTTCTTGCTAGAAGCTCTGGTTTGTAAGAGGTTTGTACCAAAACTTGCCCCAAATTGGACAATTTTTTTACCATGGCATATATCTGCCATGTCATGACACGATGCCTAGTTTCATGAACTTCATGTGAGTTTTGGATTTACAGGGATTTAAAAACCGAGATTCTCAATGTTTGAGGTCGAGCCAGTACGCCGAGATGTTTGTAATTCATCCCCATTTCTTGCATGGGACCCAAACATGCACCCAAGGACACATGTATGGTTTTTGAAGCCATTTTGGTGCACTGGATCATGTGCTGGTAGTACAAATTTGAATTATGGACATTAAATGCCTAGAAAACTCAATTAATGTATAAAAAAGGCCAAACGAACCCTGAATAATTCTATATTTCAGCACGAATCTCCTGTTGGTCTATGTTGCCCGTAGAAAAAAAATACAAGGTGAGAAGAGGCAGCGATTGTCATTTCGCCCACAAGGGTGACACATTCCCTATCGGAACCACGAGGCTTCTTGCGAGAAGCTCCAGTTTGTAAGAGGCTTGTACAAAAACTTGCCCCAAATTGGTCAGTTTTTTTACCATGGCATATATGTGCCATGTCATGACACCATGTAAAGTTTCATGAATTTCAGGTGAGCTTTGGATTTATGGGGATTTAAAAACCAAGATTCTCAATGTTTGAGGCCGAGCCAAGACGTCGAGATGTTTGTAATTCATCCACATTCCTTGCATGGGGCCTAATCATGCACCCAAGGACATGATATTTCAACCCATTTTGGTGCACTGGGGCATGTATTTGTAGTTCAAATTTTATTTATGCACATTAAATGCCTAGGAAACTCTATTATAATGTATAAAAAAATGCCAAACTAACCCTGAATAATTTAAAGCAGTTCTGCTCAATCGTCTGGCACCCGTGGGTAAGCACTAGGCGCACGCATCGTGCTAGCTCGCGCTTCCTTCTTTCCCAAGTTTTCCATATTAATGGTGTTATATATCCAAACACACTACCGTTTCCCGCCACTCCCCCAATCGGTTTCCCGCCACTCCCCCCAATCGGTTTCCCGACACTCCCCACAATCGGTTTCCCGCCACTCCCCCCCATCGGTTTCCCGCTGCCAGTGTAAGTGGGCATAGAAGGCTAGGCGGTGACACACTGGCCATACCGCAGTATACCACCCCAAGCATGCCAATCCGGCGAAGCGCCACCGCCGTCATCAACCTCCTCGACGACAAGAACGAGCTGGAGTAGGCCAGAGAGCCAGAACGGCCGTGTGCCGCCGAGCAAGAGAGGCAGCGCGCCGCCGAGCAAGAGCGGCAGTGCACCGCCTAGCGTGAGCGGTATCATCACACCCCAGTGCTTGAGCGGGCCAATGTCGACAGATGTGTTCGTCGCCGCCCATGGAGCGGAGCAGAGCAACAGTGGTAAAGCGCTGCCGTGGAAGAGTGGGAGAACACCGCCGCCCATCAGGTGCGGTGCACCGCACTATCTGAGCGGAGCCCTGTCAGCATCCTATTGACTCAACCACTCGAGAGTCCATTTCCAGGGCCGGTAAGCATCCCGATTCCCCACCAGGAATGGGTAGCCACCGTCAGCACCATAATTGCGCTGGACAGCGTACGCATTGCCAGAATCCGGAGCCACGACGCCAATGGGCTGGTCGATTGGCTCTTCGACCTCCTCGGCCCCCAGGTGCCGCCAACGACGAAGCAGAGCAAAATGCTCGTCATGGCTTGGAATCAACCGTCGCCATTGAAATATCCTGGGCGGAGATCGATATTGTGGTACAGCAGTTTCGCGAGTGTATCAGACGCGTGGACGAAGGCCTATACCAGTTCATGCTCAGCCAAGAGTTCCCGTAGGTTTAGGCCCTGTTTGTATCGGTTTTCGCCCAGTTTTCCCCAATTAACTGGGCAACTATCTTGTTCTTAATTAATGAAAAGGCAAAGCTTTTGCTTCTTTCGGCTAGTTTTAAGTAAAAAAAAATAATGTAAGTTTGAATGGAAGTGGTCTGGTATGTAAAGATTGCACACAGTTTCTAAATGCACAAACGTGTATGATAGTAAGGAGTAGGTCCCACACGGCGACATTCGGTAAACGCCTTAAACGCGAGGAGACAACTTTTATCAGTAAGGGGCTACTTCCCATCTGCTAGCCTAGTCGAATAGAACGCATGAGTTAAGCGTGCTGGGACTAGAGCAGTCTAAGGATGGGTGATCGGGTGGGAAGTTGCTATATCTCAAGCTTCATTTAAGCGCCATGGTACGGTCATTACAGACATTTAGCATCTAAATGTGTCTGTAGTGGTTTGACCATGACGGGTTCCTCTAGGTATAGGTCGTGGTGGCATGTCAGACCAAATTTAGTTTGGGAACATTTGTTGGATTCCCTCTCGCCGGCTCGAAGTTGGGGAACCAGCATCATACGTAACCTGGCTTCCTACACTACAAAAAAAAACACTTCCGTAATGATACATCTTTGTCACAGTAGGTCAAGTTTTCTGTCATGCATGTACATCCGTGACAATTTTATGACAGAATCAAGATAGTCATAGCTGTGCTGTCATAGAAGTGTTCCATGACAATACTGAAATTGTCATCACGAAAGTGTCCACTTCCATGACGATAAATGTCGCGTCATGGAAGTGTTTTCGTCAAGGGTGACCGACACGTGGCATCCATCGTAATGGGTCGCCGTTAAGCTATCGGGTTCCGGTTTGGATCCGATAACCAGTTAATAGCCTTGACCAATGGGGATTTTCCACGTGTAAAATTCTCATTAGCCGGCCGATCCACGTGTCCGCTCGGCGTCGCGACAGATGTCATCCACCCAATGGGCGAGACGCGCCTATGGAAAAGTGACACGTGGCACGGCCCAAAACAGGCCCATTTAGCGAAAAAGGCCGGCCCAGTCGAACTAAGCGGGCCGGCCCATTTATGGCCTACTTTTGTCTGGCCCATTTACAAAAACGGCCCATACGAGATATGCCAATTCGGTCCGTCAATGGCCCGTTAACGATTTGACACCATTGCGGCCCATCTTCTGTTCCAGCCCGTTAACAGCCCGCTATGTCTTTGGGCTCATTTGCCGACCGAGGTTCTTTCGGCCTGTTAGAGGTCCATTATGGAGATGGGCCAATTTCCAGACTGTACGACTTTCGGCCCGTTAGAGGCCCAATATAGGCATGGGCCAATTTCCTGGTGATACGTATTTCGGCCTTTTAGCAGCCCATTAGGGGTTTGGGCCAACTTCCAGCCTGGTGTATCTTTCGGCCTGTTAACGGCCCACACCGTAGTTGGGCCATTTACATTCCAAACTGACTTTCAGCCTCTTAACAGCCCATGTTCTCCATGGACCAATTCCAGCCCAATATGACTTTCGGCCTGTTAAAGGCCCGTTTTGTATATGGACCCACTTATGGCCCGATTGGCTTTCGGCCTGTTAACGGCCCGACTCGGAATGGGCCAAGCAATAATTTTGATCTATTTCGGCTTGCTAAGGGCCCGTAGGCCCGTTTCCACTCTTGGAGCCCAATCGAGGTTTCGGCCTGCTAACGGCCCGTCAACTAATTGGGCCTGCTAAATTTCCTGCATGGCTACAATACCATTGAATGACAGGGCCGAATACAGTCCATCGAAGGCCCACGTCGATTTGGGCCCAGCTACAACTTTAAGCCCATTACGAGGAACAATTATGGACTGTGGCAGAGCCCATCTAGTAACTGCAGGCCGACTACCGGGCCATTACAGGCCATGGGTCGTTCCCCTAGAACAAGGGCCCACGTCGCATTGTTCTAGTTATTAATTTCACTAGATATTTTGGCTTGTTTGCCGCCAGTTTAGGTTTCGGCCGAGAAAGCTCAGGTGCAACCCCGTGCTAAGCAAATATACGCATAAAAGGGAAAACGTAGCACATTGAAGCATATATTACAGGAAATTACATCCACTGGGCAATCAAAGATTGATGCCAGTGCAAATAAACGAACAGAGCTTAACGATCTACAACCTCACAATCTGCAACCTCAGCGCGGATGTCACCCATAAGCATGTGAGCAAGTTCTTTCTTCTTTGCTATACTATCACTGAAATCATCGATTAGTTGTTGTTGCGCAAGAATGTGCACCTCTAATTCCTCCACGATTTCCATCATTGCTTCAGCCAGTAATTGGTTCACAAACGTACATCTTTTCCGTTGGATTCGAGACAGAGGAAACTGAACAGATTCATATGGGGATTTTGGCAGGCTTGTATCAATGACAGTGGAAAGTGTCTCGACCACTGCATCATAACTTAAATTAGAGGGGAAACTAAATAGATTAATCTAGAGTTATTGCCATATTACCTTCGCTAGATTTATTGGAGAGAAACAATGGGGTTGCCTTGTTGTCTTGAGACTTTGTCGTATTATCTTTAGCAGCCTGCACCAAATCATCGGCCAGGTCAGTCAATACTTAATAGGAAAGTAACATTCACACAATGAACATTTGGGCAACCAGACCACACCGGCCTACACCGAATTAACACAACATGGCACTGCTATCATCAGCCGGGTAAGTTTATAGGAAAGCAACATTGACACGATGAACGATTGGGCAAAGAGACCACAACGCTAGATATTAGTAATGTGCAATATATGAGATAGTACAATCATGCAACTCAATATGCAAAACTACCAGGCAGTTACCCTTACAAAAATCTACATTAGCGCCTTAATTATACATTTTGCTACAAGTAAATTTAGATCATATAATTGGTGTAGGGTAGTGAAGGTTGGATTCACGCCCATGGTACTTAATAAACTACATACTGATGTAAAATTATAGTGATATACAACAGGTACTTACATCAGCATTGGAGCGCAGAGCATTGCTGCAAGATACTTTCCTCTAACATGATCCCAGTTTAGAACGTTTGTTGTCCTTTAAGCATATTTTCTACAACAAAGATGTGTAAGACAGATGTAGAATATATAAGATCAAATGTGATTTGAATACTATAAAATTTCATGATGCGAGGATACGCACACTCTTCCTAGCAAGGAGTTGACATGTTTTTGTTGAAATGGAGCTGACTGGTTCTTTGGACACTACAATCTGGTTATTATCTGGAGGACTTGGGTTTCTCTGTGCTGGAGCAGTTCCGATGAACACTTGAGTTGGGTTACTATCTCCTGGAGTTTGGATCTTTTGCAAAGAACTTGTTTGTACCCCTTCAGATTCTAACATAGCCCTCTTCCGCTTACATGCCTTGTACAGAAGAATGGTGCTTCAGTTATAAAACATGCTATGGCAGAGAGATGGAATAGGTACTGAAGAATAGAAAGGCATGACATATTGACATGTACTCCCTCCATCCGGAAATAAATGGATGTGTCTAGATGTAATGTGGTCCTAGATACATCCATTTTTATGCATTTCTGCCACAAGTAATACAGACGGAGGGAGTATGATGTACTCCCTCCGTAAAGAAATATAATAGTGTTTAGATCACTGTTTCTTTATAGAGGGAGTATAAGCTAAGGATACGATAGGACAGAGTAAAAGAAATAGTCATTGAATGTAAAACTGTATGATAGCTGGAATAGGTACAGAAAAACAGCAAGGCAGCATATTCACATGTCTGATGGGCAAACTAAGATCACATTGCAACAGAGCAGTAGAACAACACTTCAATGTAAAAAACCATGGTATGGTAGACAGTTGGAGTACATACTGACGAATAACAATGCATGAGATATTCAGAAGGATGATATCCAAACTAAGCAGATGGCATTGCAACAGAGTAGAATGACAGTACTTGAATTTGAAAAGATGTTATCATGAATGGAATAGGTACAGACAAACTGGAAGGCATCACATATTCACATGTATGATCAGCGGGCTAAGCACATGGCATTGCAACAGAGTAGATGCATTGCAAGACATTATATGCATGATGCTACCCATATCATGGGTCAACATAGAGCAAAGACCTTCTGGGGTGAATAGGAATCATTATCTCTCTGCAACTCTTCTGAAGAACTAGATTTAACTGTTCCATCATATTGAATATCATTGAGGTTGAGTATGTTGGCCGTTGCATTGCTCCGCGAGTTTCTTTTAGTGGGTTTGTTCTGATTTTCAATATCACTGTGTGCAATAACATCTGACATGCATGGAAAACAACTAGTAGTGAGATTATGTAATGAGTGCATGTAGGAGATGACATAAATAGTAGGAGTCCACTTAAATAGCAGCAACAGGATGATACCTCAAAGACTAAAGAGAGAGCACACATGATAGCTACAAAATATATACTGTTTGTACTCGAGATTAACTAAATGGCACACAAAAGTACTACAGAACAATAGCATAGGTAATACTAGAAGGGGTATAATCACCAGCCTTTGGGATAGCTTTGGCTGAGGGACGATAACTATGGAACAACGTTAACTCCTGCACAAGTCTCTTATCTGAAGTAAGACTAAGAGATCAACATGAATGTAAAGTGAGTGATAATCTAATTTCCATGCTTAGATGAAGAATGAAGCCATAAATGCTGCACACAAGTAAGATGAGGGTACAACCTATCTTGCCGCCCTCCGTAGGAGTGAGCATCATCTGCTGAATCATCGATGGTGCTATGGTTGTTGTGGTTGTCCATGTCTGGCTGGCACATACGAGGCAGGGAACTTTTGAGTGGGGAGTATAGCTCCCATCTGGTGCATGCGTCCCTTGTTGGAGCAGCTCCGGTGAGAAGGAAGATGGTGTGGCTGAAGATGCAGAAAACACACAATGTTAAGAATGACACATATTTCTGATCTGAAGAAATACGATCAACACTCAGGTACAAGACAGGTCACACGTCAGTTCACTAAAAACTAAATTGTGGTCACACGCATTTTTTACACTGTCCGATCTACGCCGGATGGTTAGATGACCGTCTTGTGCCTGCCGACTATCACTATTCAGGATCTTCCTCAAACAGCCAGCGAGCACCGACAAAGCAGCCTGCCTCCGCCGTCCCTGGCCACGGCAGCTAAGACCTCGACCCCGCCCCCCGCCCCACCGCACTGCTGTGCTTGCGCCGTCCCCTAGCCATACCTCAAAGACTCGCCATCATCCAGATCCGGCACCAGCAGTACCTTGACCCCACGCAACACTAAGATAGGCACCGAAGCGCTGCTTCGGCGGCGAACCTGCGCCCCCTGCCCGCACCCCTATGATGGACACTGAGGCACTCCTTCCCCGGCCAACCGATAGCCTAGGAGCTCCGCCGCCTCGAGGGGAGCTGCTTCCTTCCATTTGGAACCGACTGACCCAGAATAAAAATCCAGGCGACTGACGCCTAGGTAAAGTGAATAAGATGAGTGTACGACCTATCATGCGGCCCGGTGAAGTAGGCAGCTCCATCTGCCGAGTCGGTGAGGCCGGCGCGGTTGCGGTGGCTGCTGGCGGCGGGAAAGCAGATATGTGGCGGCAGTCGATGGCTACGAGGGACCAGCGCCGGTGCGCTGGATGCATCCGAAGTACGAGCCGCTCCGGCATCGTGCATGATGGCGCAGTTGAATCGGCTCCTGCACGGTTCATGCGGTCGTCGTCGAGGCAACTCTGGCAGCACGGAGTAAGAAGCACACGGCCCAGTGCCCGACGGCAAACGGACTGCAGCTCCGGCATTGGGGAGGAGGGCGGCGATGAATTTGGTGCGGTTGGGGGGGGGCATGGAGGAGGGGCTGAGGTTTCACGGTAGGGGAGAAGGTGATTTGGCGCTCGCGGTGTATGAATGGGGAATTGGGAGGGGGGCATGTCTTACGGACGCATTTGTCTGAAATGTGGGGGAAGTTACAATTCTACCCCCATCTATTGGCTTGTGGGCTTGGGTCTGAGTCTTGAGGGTCGGGGATAGTAGGTTAACTTTGCTTCTCGCAAATAGTGGGCGCCAGCGAGGAGGGCATGCTTGAAATAGTAAGCGCGAGCGATTTCGGCCGAGGAGAGGGTGTTTTGCCGCCCATGGTTTATGAATTATTCGGCGCCTGTGATTTCGGCTGAGGAGAGGGTGTTTTGCCGCCCATGGTTTATGAATTATTCGGCGTCTGTCATTTCGGCCGTTGAGAGGGCGCGCTTCGATGAAGTTACAAACCTACCCTCGGTATACAACGGGCCAATTGATGCGGGTCCCAGAAAGGCTGGTAATTTCACATCTCCCGTTTATTTTCTCGGGCGAAATCCACCGAGCAGAGGGTGTCTTAGCGGTTCGTTCAAGTTTTGGGAGAACAAGCATCCACGTCTACCCTACCAAGTCGATCCGAATCATATTTAGAAATATTAGTTCTATAGTGTCACATCTTGCCACTTCTTTTTTAGATGGTGAGATGATGCTCGGGACTAATGTGTATTTACATGCTCATTGCTGCTGATTAATTTGACATATAGTTGACCCACTTAAAAACGGGAATCAAACCAGAAATAAAATATCTCAATTCAATGAAATAGCTTTTTGACCCGGTCAAAATTGTGGACTACATCCAAAATTGAACACATCGATTGAATAGCATGTTGTATTATAGTACTCCATGAACATGCTCAAAGTCAAATTAATGAACCTGTTTGATACGCATATCTCCGTTCATGATTGAATTGCAAACACCATGTTCTCCAATTCAAACATTTGAATACAATTTTATATTGAATCATGGTTTATATCAATCTTCGATGCAAAAACGCGACCTCTCCCCTCTCCCGCACTCCCGTTCTCTCTCTAGCCGACACTCTTTCTTCCTATCGCGCGCACACGAACAAAATCCTTATCGGTCTCTCTTTCTCTCTCCCTCTCTCCTTCTCTCTCTCTAGCTCTCTAGGTCTTTCTAGTTTGCATGCACACTCTATGTATAGGTCTCCCTCGCACACAATGTATAACTCTCTGGTCTAGGCTAAATAGCTAGCTCGGGTGCACTCATAGTACACACACAAATTCTCTCGCTCGTTGTCCATAACTCTCTCACACACCACTCCGTCGTCTCCTGGCTCCTCTCTCTCTCTCTCTCTCTTTATCTCTCTCTCTCTCTCAAACATTCTATCTCCCTAGGTCACACATACGCATATCTCACTCGCACTAGATAGACCCATCTAACATTCTCTCTTCCTCGTTCTCTATCTGTCTCACACGCGCGCGCACGCACACACACACACACAATCTCCCCCTAGCTAAGTACGAGTATTGACGCACTCCCCCTAGGTATGACTATCTCTCACACAATCCATCAGAAACACACGCATTGTCTCTTTCGCTCCCTAGGACTATCTCGATCTCTCTCAGGGCATCTTTCTATCGCACATACACCTTTATCTCTCGATCTCCCACCCATATAGTCCCCTCACGATCTCGAGGGGATCTCTCTACCACAAACACACCCTATCTCCCTCCCCATGCCTCCATTTTCTCCATACGTCCCTCTCGACCTCTGTCCCTTGTTTGCCAGACCACTCTTGGACACGTGCTATAGGGGTCTTTCTCTCCGTTGCAAACAACCAAAGACTATTTGCATGTATATCCTCACCCCGTTTTCTCTCTCAGAGATGCATGCGTGATATGTTGGAATAAGAGACACACACACTTTCTCTCTATTTTATCGTGTGTTGTCCCTTTCTCTTTCAGACAAACACTCTTTTTGCACACTCACTCTTTCTCCTTCACACACACTTGATCTCTCTCTACCTAGGTACTTTCTCCGGTCCATAGCATATGGATTTTTTGAAAAGTCAAACCTCACAAAGTTTAACCAGGTATGTGGAGAAAAACATTTACATCTGGAACGGGAAACATGTATCATTAGATTCATCACAGGATGTAGTTTCATATTATATATACATCTTTGGTATTGTATATATAAATGATTTTTTCTATAAACTTGGTCGAAGTTTCCAAAGTTTGACTTTTCAAAAATTTATAGGCACTACATTATCGAACGAAGGGAGTATCTCTTTCTCTCTCTCAACTCCCTCACGCACCACTCCGCTGTCTCGGGGGTCTTGTCTCTCTTTTTCAAACTTTCTATCTCCCTAGGTCACACATACACATATCTCGCTCGCACTAGATAGACCCATCTAACACTCTCTCTCCCTCGTTCTCTCTCTATCTCACACGCACACACATGCCCCCCCTAAGTACGATTATCTCTCACTCCATCACACGCACATGCACTTCCCCCTAGGTATGACCATCTCTCACCCCCATCACAAACACACACATTGTCTCCTTCCCTCCCTAGCTAGGCATATCTCATTCTCTTCCGGGGTATCTTTCTATCGCACACACACCTTGTCTCTCGATCTCCCACCCATATAGTCTCGACATGATCTCTAGGGGATCTCTCTATCACAAACACACCCTCTCTCCCTCCCCATGCCTCCATTTTCTCCATACGTCTCTCTCGACCTCGTCTCTCCCTTATTTGCCAAACCTCTCTTGGCCACATGCCAGGGGTCTCTCTCTCTCTCCGTTGCAAACAACCACACAATATATCTCCGTGTATCTCCTCACCTCGCTTTCTCTCTCGGAGTTGCATGCGTGATATGTTTTCATGAGACACACACTTTCTCTCTACTTTATCGTGTGTTGTCCCTTTCTCTTTCACACACACACTCTCTCTTTTTGCACACTCACTCTTTCTCCTTCACACACACTTGATCTCTCTCTAGTCATGTACTCTCTCTGGTCCATATCATATATACATTTATTGAAAAGTCAAACCTCACAAAGTTTGACCAGGTATATGTGGAGAAAAACATTTACATCTGGAGGGACAAACATACATCATTAGATTCATCACAAGATGTAGTTTCATATCATATATCTTTGGTATTGTAGATATAAGTAAATTTCTCTATAAACTTGGTCAAACTTTCAAAAGTATGACTTTTCAAAAATTTATAGGCACTACATTATCGAACGGAGGGAGTATCTCTTTCTCTATCTCTACCTCTCACGGGCCTCCCCTCTCACTCGATCTCTCTTTACAGAGGGATTATACGGTCACTGGCTCAGCGTATAGCTCCGTATATTGTCTAGTTGACCGGTCAACTAGTCTACATGGTGCCTTGTCAGCTCGTGTTCTCTATGGGTGCACGGGCCCATGTGGCAGTGGGTGAAATTAACTCTGGCCGGACACACTTACTCGGTCCATGCCTGGCCTTGGCTGATCGACACGTCGTAGCCCTACCTAGGTTCAACAGAGAGGCCAGCACGCCGGTCTACATCCTAAGCGCTCAGGGGTCTTGGGCCCTTCGCCCTTTGCACACCTGCGTGTTGCGAGGACGGCCGGGAGCAGACCTAGCCCCTGTATACACACGCAGGCCGTCGCAGTCCAACCCAGGCGTGTGCCGCTCAACTGCTGACGTCTGAAGAACTTCGGCTGATACATACGACGCCGAGTGCCCATACTATTCCTGCGTGATGGTTAGCACGAAAAGGCCAGAGGCCTACTCAGATCACATATCCTAATCCCATTAGTGTGTTGGGAGCTCGCGGTGACAATCAGCGATCCATGATCTGTGGTCCCGTCGCCCCATCTCGTTGACTTACGGCAAGGGCTAAGAATGCCCGGCCGTGCCACGTAATTATCTCGCGGGTACCCTCACGGTCAAGCCGACTCCACATCTCTTGCGGGTACTCCTCGGGGTCGACCCGACTTCCACAAGTTTCTAAAGTAAAGACAAAGTATCCGTGTGTCCATAACATCAAGGAGGAATCCGAGGAATCACCCTCGTGGATTCCCACTCGATGTTTCTGTCAAGGTGAACCCGGAGGAATCACCCTCGATGTATTCACACTTGATGGGTTGCACGATAGAAACTTCATCGGAGGTGGTGAAAGAGGAATCACCCTTGGTAACCCTCAACTGACTAGCTATACTACAGAGGCAACATCAGGAGTGAGATAAGAGGTATCACCCTCAGCACTCGATGGTAACTCTGCAGAGTCGTACAATTTAGGGGGTGTGCGGTGATGTGTCGGTCTCAGCCCATCAATCGCATTGATCGGGGCACTGGTAACAAAGCGGGGCAACTAGGACAAGGATGAGGGGCCATAGATGGTTCACTAACCAACCTATACTAAGCATTTAGGATAGCAGGTAAGGAATCAATAGCAGTTACAAAAACAGGCTATGCATCAGAATAGGTATTTCGGAACAGCAACTGTAGCAATTCTAATGCAAGCATAAGAGAGAAAGAATAGGCGATATAGGCATGTTCAAGGGGGTTTGCTTGCCTGGAGGCTCTGCGGGGAAAAAGGGGTCATCGACGGTGTAGTCATACTCCGGAGCTGCGTCGGTCTCGGGGTCTACCGGATAAAAAGAGGGGGAAGAAACAATAAATAAAAGCAAACAAATGCAACACAGATGCATGGCATGGCAATATGCAGTGCTGGGGTGACCTAATGCAATGCTACACGTTGCAGGCGGAGCGGGAAAATATCTGGGGATATTTTCCCAGCCTTAGGCAGTTTTCGGATAGTTGATCCGGAGGGGAAGGTTCCATGTTTGCAGTGTTGTGGGCATGTGACAGCTACACAGAGGGCATATTCGGGTTCATCTCGTTTTTCTGATCAACTTTCATGTAGAAAACTTTTTGATCTGAGCTACGGTTTATTTTCTATGATTTTTCAAAGATTTAAACCATTTTCTGAAAATCCTGGAATTAACTTAATTAATAAACTCGCATTATCCAGAACAGCAAACACTTATGATGTCAGCATGACATCAGGATGACGTCATCGGTCAACACCAGCTGGTCCAGGTCAAACCTGACCACTGGGACCCACATGTCAGTGACTCTGAGTTAATTAGGGATTAATTTAAACTAAACAGAGGTTAATTAGGGATGGGCCCCACTTGTCAGAGACTAAACTAATTAACAAATTAAGTTTAATTATAAAACTGTTAATTAAACGGGTGGGGCGTGCCTGTCAGTGTCTAATTATTAATTAGATTAATTTTATTTATAAAACTAACTAAATTAGCGGTGGGGCCCGCCTGTCAGTGACTGGGGGTTGCCCTGTCAGCACGTTGACTGGTCAACCCAGTCAACTGGGCCCCTGGGGCCCACTGGTCAGTAACCCAGGGAGCCCCACATGGTAGGCCAGGTCAGTGGCTGCCGGCGTTTAAACACCGGCGACCGAAAAACACGGCGGAGGGCCTCAGGCCTCGCCGGATTTCGCCTACAGAAAGCCGTTTCGAGCGCGGTTTGGCGCGTTGGAACGTGTGGAGTGAGCCACGTCGATTGGTGGCGGTGGCGTCGCCGGAGTCGGCCCAAAATGACGACGGCGAGCGGCGGAGGCGGCGGCCGGAATCGGGCGATGGCGGTTACGGCATTTCAGGGCACGGCGAAGTGAGCTAGCGGTGGCGTTGGGCTCCTACGCGCGCACTGAGCACGTTGTCGTGCTCAGTTGAGATCGACGGCGAGTGAGACCATGGCGACCAGCTCGGCTACGGCAGCGAGTACGGCCATGGCGAGTGTGGTGGTTACGGGCGCGGATAAGAGCGGGGAAGAGACGGTTGAGGAAGAGGAGCTCACCGAGTGGCACACGGTGGCCGGTGAGAGGCCTAGGAGCAGCAGGGGTGGCCAGAATCGACGAGGCTCGCCGGCGACGCGAGGAAGAAGAGGACGGCATGGATCCATGCGGTGGGGCTCCCCGGCATGCGTTCGTGGTCGGGGACGATGTAGCGGTCGACAGCGGTCCTCCTAGACACGGTGGAGAGGAGCGGGGAGCATGGTGGCCGCGGGGAAACGACGGCGACCGCGACGGATGCGCTCGGGCGAGCTCGCGCGCTGGCGAGAGAGAGCGCGAGGAGAGGGGAGGAGTGGATGAGGAGGGTGACAAGGCCACGGGCGTCGGCCTTATCCCCTCCCCGACGCTGTAGCGTCACCGTGTCATCCGCTGGCCAGCGAGCGCGTGCGCGGCCACGGCCATGGCGACACGGGGAGGAGAGAGGCAGGAGGTGGGAGAGAGTGAGAGGTGGGCTGGGCCGTGCCACTGTGCACTTAGGCCCAGCTCACAGTAGAGTTAGGGCCTTTTTCATTTTCCTTTTTTCTTTCTTTTTCCAGGAACCTTTTGCATTTATTTTTAGCCATCATTTGACTTTGCAAATAAGTGGAGCTGGTCAAAACAAATACTAGGGAATATGGTGTACTGCCACAAAAAGTTTGGAGGCCATTTGAATTCAATTGAATTTTTCATAAATGAAATGGCATTTAAATTGTTGTTTTTGCATTGTTTTAAATGCTCTAGCCCATTATAGCAAATAGTTGATGTTGTTTTCCTGAACAAGAATTTGTTTTGGAATATTTGCTACAACATGAACTATTTTTCAGCAAGTTTTGAGCAACTTCAAATTTCACTTATGATTTGAATTGAATTCAGTGGTGGAATTTGAAATGAGATATTAAACCAATATGATCTAGCATTGCAAATCAAGGTAGCTTAGCATAATCATGATGGACTACTGTAGCTCATTACATAGGGGTGTTACAATTCTCCTCCTCTAAAAGAAATTCTCTTCCCGATAATTCAGGAGGTAGAAGGGAAAAGATCGGGGTATTCCTCGCGAAGACGATCCTCGCGTTCCCATGTGGCTTCATCTTCAGTATGATTTGACCACTACACTTTAAGGAACTTGGTTGTCTTCTGACGGGTCCGATGTTCAGCTTGATCGAGAATGCGGATTGGATGCTCTTTATACGATAGGTCATCTTGCAATTCGAGCAATTCATGATCCACTACTCGGTGCGGATCCTTGAAGCAACGGCGAAGTTGTGGCACATGGAAGACGTCGTGGATGTGAGAGAATTGCGGCGGCAACTCCAATTTATATGCCACATGTCCATGTCTGGCGAGAATGCGGAAGGGACCAATGTAGCGAGGAGCTAACTTGCCCTTGATTCCAAAGCGATGAGTGCCCTTCATAGGAGTGACACGCAGATAAGCTTGCTCACCAGGTTGATAGATCGATCCCCAGTATTTACGATCATAGTTGCTCTTCTAGCGGGACTGAGTCGCCTTGAGATTTTCCCGGACGATACGGACTTGCTCTTCAGCGTGTTGAATAATATCCAGACCAATGAGCGGCCGTTCCCCAGTTTCTGACCAATTTAGAGGGGTTTGACACTTACGTCCATATAATACCTCGAAGGGGGCCATTTTCAAGCTAGCTTGATAGCTGTTGTTGTATGAAAATTCAGCATACGGGAGAGATTCCTCCCACTTCTTGCTAAATGAGATGACACAAGCACGCAGCATATCTTCAAGCACCTGATTCACTCGTTCGACTTGGCCTTGGGACTGGGGGTGATAAGCAGAGCTCCAGGTTATATGAGTTCCCATAGCTTCTTGGAAACTGGCCCATAAACTTTGAAGTGAAGAGACTGCCATGGTCTGAACTGATCTCCTTTGGAATACCGTGGAGTGATACAATTCTGGAGATATACAAATCTGCTAACTGACTAGCAGTGATCGTATCCTTGACTGGCAGAAAGTGTGCAACTTTGGAGAGTTGGTCAATGACGACAAGAATAGCATCATGACCCTTTTGTGACCTGGGAAGACCAGTGATAAGATCTATTTGAACTTTGTCTCATTTCCACTCAGGGATTGGAAGCGGTTGTAGAATTCCAGCAGGCTTCTGATGTTCTGCTTTGACGCGACGGCAAACGTCACATTCAGCAACATATCGAGCAATGTCATGCTTCATTTTAGACCACCAGTACCTTTGACGAAGGTCGTGATACATCTTAGTGCTACCCGGATGAATAGACAGTGGTGTATCATGTGCCTCCTTCATAACTTTGTCGGTCATAAGCTCGAATCGAGGTACCACAATGCGATCTCTGAAGTACAAGGTTCCATCTTCAGCAAGCGAGAAATCTCTGGCCTTTTCAAGGACAAGATCCCTTTTCATCTGATCAACTTCAGCATCCTTTGCCTGCAACTCGATAGCAAGAGCTCGAGCAGTGCAATCCAGAGCCTCAGTTTACTATACCAAAACCCGCGGGTCATAAAGACGTCACACGTAAGGGGTACAGATAGCAGTGTAATATCCACTCTCATCCCCAGCAGGGGCATACGGGATATATCTGAAAGCAGTCTCCTCCAAGCGACTGTGCTCTCCACGGAGATGGGCAACAGCAGTATAGGCAGCATCATGGACGGCCATGTCGACAGTCAATCCAACACCATGAAAGGTGTGCAACTCAGTTATGGAGTTGTTCTGCCGATCAAAGATACAAACCACAACGTGGTACAGCTCCTGGTTGAACTCGCGGTAGTCCTCGTAATCAGTGTACTCGGGGTACCAGCGATATCCCAGCCTGGTCGAGAGATTGACCAAGATAGCATGGAACCCAGTCGCATCAACAGCCATAGTGTGGCGTATGAGCTGTCTTGCGGGACGCATCTGAAACAAGGAGTGCAAGATGTCAAACGACAGTGTGAGAAGCATATGATAGCATTGGAAAGAAATGTTGCAGATAATCCAGCTCTCCAGGTGAAATGTGATTACGAGAACCTAGCGTTAGAGTTAGCAAAATCTTTAACCCAAAAAGAAGAGAGATCAGAGTCCCAGAGTAAAGAAGAGGAATAAAAGATCCTAATACCACCCATTGGTGACGTGGGCCCGTAAGCCACAGAGCCATGTTAGTAAAATCGTTTTTCAAGGATTAGACTCAAGATCGGCCAAGGAGTTGGAAAGGGGGTTCCTACAGGCAGTCGGCTCTGATACCAACTTGTGACGCCCCCGACTTAATCATGCACTAATCATACATGCAAATGCGCATGATCAAACCTAAGGATTCACTTGAAGATATCACAACTCAACTCTAAACACAAAATAAAATAATACAAGCTTTATGTTACAAGCCAGGGGCCTCGAGGGCTCGAATACATAAGCTCGCGAACAAGCGTTAGCGGAAGCAACAACAGTATCTAAGTACAGACACAAAGTTAAACAAATATGCCTTAAGAAGGCTGAGCAAAACAATGACACTGATCGAAAAGGCGCAGGCCTCCTCCCTGGGTGCCTCCTATCTACTCCTGGTCGTCGGTCTCCACGTAGTAGTAGCCTCCAGCAGTAGGGTAGTAGTAGTTGTCGACTGGGGCAGCTGGCTCCGGGCCTCCGTCATCTGGTCATAGCAATCGGGTATGGGGGAAAAGGGGAGCAAAGCAACCGTGAGTACTCATCCAAAGTACTCACAAGACTTACATCAGATCTATTCTATTTATGCATCGGTATCAACGGAAAGGCTGTATCTGTGGACTAGACTGTAGAAAACCCAGAGAGAGAAGTCCTAGCCTATCGAAGACTAGCACCTTGCAGCATTAGAAGAGTGTAGATTAGTACATAAATATAGTGGTAGCAACAAGTATAAGTATCCATGCCCAGAGATCCTTCCTCGACTCCCTGCAAGAAAGCAATCCCGGAGCTAACATATTATTAAGTTCACAAGTATCCAGTTCTACTTGTAGTAGATCGGGATACTTTCCGAGCGTCCTGTTACCGTGGACACGGCTATTCAAATAGATATTCTTCCCTGCAGGGGTGCACCAACTTACCCAAAAGCTCGATTAACTTTGGCCGGACACACTTACTCGGTCCATGCCCGGCCTCGGCTGATCGACACGTCGTCGCCCTACCTAGGTTCAACAGAGAGGCCAGCACGCCGGTCTACATCCTAAGCGCTCAGGGGTCTTGGGCCCTTCACCCTTTGCACTCCTGCGCGTTCTGAGGACGGCCGGGATCAGACCTAGCCCCTGTATACACACGCAGCCATCGCGGTCCAACCCGGGCATGTGCCGCTCAACTGCTGACGTCTGAAGAACTTCGGCTGATACATACGACGCCGAGTGCCCATACTATTCCCGCGTGATGGTTAGTGCGAAAAGGCCAGAGGCCTACTCAGATCACATATCCTAATCCCACTAGTGTGTTGGGAGCTCGCGGTGACAATCAGCGATCCACGATCTGTGGTCCCGTCAGCCCGTCTTGTGGACTTACGGCAAGGGCTAAGAATGCCCGGCCATGCCACGTAATTATCTCGCGGGTACCCTCACGGTCAACCCGACTCCACATCTCTCGCGGGCACCCCTCGAGGTCGACCCGACTTCCACAAGTTTCTGAAGTAAAGACAAAGTATCCGTGTGTCCATAACATCAAGGAGGAATCCGAGGAATCACCCTCGTGGATTCCCACTCGATGTTTCTGTCAAGGTGAACCCGGAGGCATCACCCTCGATGTATTCACACTTGATGGGTTGCACGACAGAAACTTCATCGGAGGTGGTGAAAGAGGAATCACCCTCGGTAACCCTCAACTGACTAGCTATACTACAGAGGCAACATCGGGAGTGAGATAAGAGGTATCACCCTCGGCACTCGATGGTAACTCTGCAGAGTCGTACAATTTAGGGGGTGTGCGGTGATGTGTCGGTCTCAGCCCATCAATCGCATTGATCGGGGCACTGGTAACAAAGCGGGGCAACTAGGACAAGGATGAGGGGCCATAGATGGTTCACTAACCAACCTATACTAAGCATTTAGGATAGCAGGTAAGGAATCAATAGCAGTTACAAAAACAGGCTATGCATCAGAATAGGTATTTTGGAATAGCAAGTGTAGCAATTCTAATGCAAGCATAAGAGCGAAAGAATAGGTGATATAGGCATGTTCAAGGGGGTTTGCTTGCCTAGAAGCTCTGCGGGGAAAGAGCGGTCGTCGACGGTGTAGTCGTACTCCGGAGCTGCGTCGGTCTCGGGGTCTACCGGATAAGAAGAGGGGGAAGAAACAATAAATAAAAGCAAACAAATGCAACACAGATGCATGTCATGGCAATATGCAGTGCTGGGGTGACCTAATGCAATGCTACACGTTGCAGGCGGAGCGGGAAAATATCTGGGCAGTTTTCTGACAGTTGATCCAGAGGGGAAGGTTCCATGTTTGCGGTGTTTTGGGCATGTGACAGCTACACGGAGGTCATATTCGGGTTCGTCTCGTTTTTCTGATCAACTTTCATGTAGAAAACTTTTCGATCCGAGCTACGGTTTATTTTCTATGATTTTTCAAAAATTTAAACCATTTTCTGAAAATCCTGGAATTAACTTAATTAATAAATTCGCATTATCCAGAACAGCAAACACTTATGACATCAGCATGACGTCATCGGTCAACACCAGCTGGTCCAGGTCAAACCTGACCACTGGGACCCACATGTCAGTGACTCTGAGCTAATTAGGGATTAATTTAAACTAAACAGAGGTTAATTAGGGATGGCCCCCACTTGTCAGAGACTAAACTAATTAACAAATTAAGTTTAATTATAAAACTGTTAATTAAATGGGTGGGGCCCTCCTGTCAGTGTCTAATTAGTAATTAGATTAATTTTATTTATAAAACTAATTAAATTAGCGGTGGGGCCCGCCTTTCAGTGACTAGGGTTGCCCAGTCAGCAAGTTGACTGGTCAACCCAGTCAACTGGGCCCCTGGGGCCCATTGGTCAGTGACCTAGGGAGCCCCACGTGGCAGGCCAGGTCAGCGGCTACTGGCGTTTAAACGCCGGCGACCGAAAAACACGGCGGAGGGCCTCGGGCCTCGCCGGATTTCGCCTACAAAAGGCCGCTTCGAGCGCGGTTTGGCGCGTTGGAACATACGGAGCGAGCCGCGTCGATTGGTGGCGGTGGCGTCGCCAGAGTCAGCCGGAAACAACGACGGCGAGCGGCGGAGGCGGCGGCCGGAATCAGGCGATGGCGGTTACGGCGTTTCAGGGCACGACGAAGGGAGCTAGCAGTGGCGTTGGGCTCCTACGCGCGCGCTCGACGGCGAGTGGGACCACGGCGACGAGCTCGGCTGCGGCGGCGAGTACGGCCATGGCGAGTGCGGTGGCTACGGGCGTGGATAAGAGCGGGGACGAGAGGGGAGAGGAAGAGGAGCTCACCAAGCGGCACACGGAGGCCGGTGAGAGGCTTAGGAGCAGCAGGGGTGGCCGGAGTCGACGAGGTTCGCCGGCGACCTGAGGAAGAAGAGGACGGCGCGGATCTGTGCGGTGGGGCTGCCCGGCTTGCGTTCGTGGTCGGGGACGACATAGCGGTCGACGGCGGTCCTCCTGTACACGACGGAGAGGAGCGGGGAGCACGGTGGCCGTGGGGAAACGACGACGACGGCGACGGACGCGCTCAGGCGAGCTCGCGCACGGGTGAGAGAGAGCGCGAGGAGAGGGGAGGAGTGGATGAGGAGGGTGACGAGGCCGCGGGCGTCGGCCTTATCCCCTCCCCGACGCTGTAGCATCGCCGTGTCGTCCGCTGGCCGGCGAGCGCGCGCGCGGCCATGACCATGGCGACACGGGGAGGAGAGAGGCGGGAGGTGGGAGAGAGAGAGAGAGAGAGGTGGGCTGGGCCGTGCCACTGTGCACTTAGGCCCAACTCACAGTAGAGTTAGGGCCTTTTTCATTTTCCTTTTTTGTTTCTTTTTCCAACAACATTTTGCATTTATTTTTAGCCATCATTTGACTTTGCAAAAATGTGGAGCTGGTCAAAACAAATACTTGGGAATATGGTGTACCGCCACAAAAAGTTTGGAGGCCATTTGAATTCATTTGAATTTTTCATAAATGAAATGGCATTTAAATTGTTGTTTTTGCATTGTTTTAAATGCTCTAGCCCATTATAGCATATAGGTGATGCTGTTTTCCTGAACAAGAATTTGTTTTGGAATATTTGCTACAACATGAACTATTTTTCAGCAATTTTTGAGCAACTTCAAATTTCACTTATGATTTGAATTGAATTCTGTGGTGGAATTTGAAATGAGATATTAAACCAATATGATCTAGCATTGCAAATCAAGGTAGCTTAGCATAATCATGATGGACTATTGTAGCTCATTACATAGGGGTCTTACAAGCAGCCAATATCAGGAGCAATACTTGCATTGGAGTAGTGAGCAGCAACAGCAATGTCGGTGGTATAGATAGAGTTGCTTCTCAAAAAAGGCAAGGTTGTGCCAACGGGCGCTGGATCGCCTTTCACCATCATTGGATAGATTAGTCCAAGGAAAAGCGAGTGTTCTCCAAGACTGTCGATATTGAACCAGGGAGAAGCTCGTGGCGCTAGCACACTAGTATCCATCCCGAGTAGCCTACAATGGAAGTTGGCATAGGTCCGCAGAGTACGACCATGCGGGACCATACTACTACCTGCTTCCTCTGTAACATTAGCAATGCCCTGTATACAGACAAGAAGAGGTGATCCATCAAAATAAGTAGCTAGGTGCCATCTAGTAGGTAGGTATTGCTCGTCTTCATGCTCATGATCATCACCACCACCATCATCATCATCACCATCGTCATCATCATCATCGCCATCGTCATCTCCCCCTTGGTTATAAAAGTTTCCAAGTATCGGTGGCAGAATGTTGACAGGACCTTGAAATTTTTGAAGGTTAATTAGTAAAGGGATAACTCGCATGCATGGTGAATGAAACAATTCTAATTATGGTTGAAGACAAACGTACCGAAGCAAAAAACGATCCCATGGAAAAACAGTGCCACAAGTGGTGACAGCAAACACACGACGCTCGTATTGAATTGCATCACAGTACTCTTTCGTGTACAGAAACTGGTTTTTAAGCTATGTCCATCCAATCGCTCCAGGAGTAAAGATGGCAACAAGCTTGTCAAGGACAGCGACAACACAATAGTTCCAATAACTCCAAGAGCATGTGGGAACTCGACAAATTCCTATCTTCTGTAGACGACAGTCACCATGATCGTATTTGAACGTACGTAGAGTATCGGTGTGCTCAACCTCAGGGTAGTCTGAGATTTTTGGAATTGGAATCTGGTGATGAGTGTACACATTCACAAGCTCCCACTCGCGGTTGTCCCCAATATAAACAACCCAATCTCCATTTGCGCCTGCCCAATCCTTACGTTGAAGCGATGTCATCTTAACATCACACGAATCATTATCAAGTGGCATCAACTTGCACAAGGCGAGCCTTCCGTCGTCCCCGTACCAGAGAGCAGGATCATAGCGAAGAAGATAGGGGAGATCAAACCGCGCTTGAACCCTTGGGTTGTTTGTAATGATCTTATTTGTTGAGTCGAGAATGTTCTTGAACGAACCTGCCATGCTAGCCGCGGTGATGATGTCGCACCGATCAATGATTTCCTCCACCGCGTCATCTGTCAAATTGGGGCAAGAATAACGGGGTCGTGTCCTGCTACTTTCCTCCATCGAGAAGACCAACAATGGCAGAAGGAAGGGTCAAGGCAAATGGGGGGACGAAGAGCATGCGACGGCAGTTCCAACTCCAAAATCGAGAGGGAAAGGGGAAGAGGCGGTGGACGGTTGCCACGGTACAGGAAGAGGCGAGCGGGGAGCGGACGGTTGCCACGGTATAGGAAGAGGCGACCCGACCGTACATTGATGTCCATTCGGAAATTGTACAAAAGGGCTCGCCCTCTTCTCACTGACACGTTGGAACGGGACAACACGTCAACGAAACATGGTTTCTCATTTCTCTTGCAAAATGCGTTCGGGCCGCGTTATTTCTCGACTTATTTTTTTAATGATGTGCCGTTCAATTTTGAAGCATTACTACTACATGTCGTCCTGATTTATTTGGCCGGACGTTACATGCACGCTATCCATTGGGTGCATGCAGGAGAGAGAAAAAGTGCATGCATGGGAGAGAGATCGAAGACCTTAATTTGCCCCATTTATTGGTCCTGTTGCTCTGGCTCGCGGGACTTAGAAAACCTTGCGGAGGTACTCCACCAAGTATAATATAGTACTATATAGGCTGGAGCTTTAGCGCTTGCTTGCTAGGGCTGCCCACTTGCTTCTCACACTATCACCCTCTCCAGATCTTAAAAAGATGGCGGTGGCCACTCTCTCTCCCTCCTCACCGGTGGCCACAGATCCGGCCTGATCCCATCCACCGGGAAAGAGGAGGACGTGCACTAACGACAAGGCCATCTTCTCAGACCTAGCACCAGCGTGGGATGGCCTCCGTCCCCAAGCTCGCTATCGTAGTGTCGGCGGAGGAGGACGACGATGAGAGAAGCCGCTTCCCGCCGACCCTCTAGTATGCTACCTCTTTTCGAACCATACCCTTGTGCTATTGCCCCATCTGCCCACGTCGCTGCATGCGGTTGTTTTTCCACTACCCCATCTCCCCAAGTTACTAGCCTCTGCTGGTCATGCAGACGAAAACCTTAATTTGCACTATTAAAGGAAACCCAACTTCATGCAGACTAATCCATGTCTGGGTTGAATAAGGAAAGAAAGGGGGGAAAGTGGTACTGCAGAAGAGACTTGGTATCGAACCTGCATCTTGGTTGAAAAGGGGAAAAGCAGTAGTAGCTAAGGAACTAGTCTGTTGTCTCTTGGTTGAAAAAGGAAAGAAAGGCAGGACAACGCAATAGAGAATGACCAGGTCGATAGGTTTGTTGTCCTCACATAGGTAAAAGGTGGCTAAAGAGAACAAAAATGGGATGTAATCCAGATATGCTGCTTGGATATTTGTTGCTCTGGGCAACCATCCCTCCTTCACCAGTCTACGCGTCCGTAGAGGTACATTGTACTTTTTCGACCAAGGGTGGATTTTATTGGCTCAAAACGGAGCATCAAGAAGATACATAACACAGTGAGCACACACCCGGCCTCTGCACAGTTAGGATGCACACAGCCAACACCATGATCTTATTGCCACTTTTTTGCTGTTAGTATAACACCACCGGTAAAATTATGCTACTGCTAAAGTGATGCCACTTTTAACTAATGCCCCAGTTAGTCTAATGCCACCGATAAATTGAAAACGGAAAGAAAGGCAGGAAAACTACTACTCCACCTCTCTTTCAAAATACAAGACGTTTTGGTACATTAAATTAAACTGCGAAAACATCTTATATTAAGGAACAGAGGGTGTAGAATTCTTCAAATTATGCCAGCAAAGCTAGTCACACCTTTGTTAAAATTAATGTTCATTATGTTATTGGAGGAGGTCTGCATTTTTGTCTATGTTGCCTGTTGATTACATACCTAACATCATGATGTAATGGTAAGTCAAATTTTTGTAGAGTGTCACCGAAATGTCAAGGCGGTGATGGAATTTTATTTCAGTTGAACTGCATAAAAAATTCTTAAAAGAACAGAAAGGTCAGGAATGGTTCAATCTTTCACAAAATACTATGTATGCCATCATGACATCCGTCGCTGTTGCCTTCTTTATTCCTTTGAACATGTGGTTAGAAATTGTCTTGCTACCTTTTCCCATTAAGAAATTGGAATGCTTAAATTTGTGAGTCTATGCTAACTGTCAACTAGTGCCACTTTTAATCACACTTTCAATATCTGTGCAAACAAGCATGCTCGATTTTAGTGGAACTGCACAAAAAGTCCTGATGGTTCAACATTATGACCATTATTTTCAGCGAACAGTTATATCCAATCGGTGGCACTATGAGCTGTTCATTACCAAGGTACATGGTTTGCTGCTATCTTGCTACTATCTTGCTTCTGTTTTTGTACTGTCATTAGATAGTAATATTAGTGGTTTGCATGTAAATTTATTGCCAGGGTGGACCTCCATTGGTGGTGCAGGACATGAATCAATGATTGGATGCTCACTTTCGGTTGTATTTATTTCACCTCTTCTGTCCCTACAAACATGGATATCCTTGGTCTGATGAAGAATAGGCGCTATATTTCTGCTCTGTACCGGCAAATCAATTCAGTATCAAATTATCCAGTGCAAAACAGGACAGATGCTAGGCGGAAACGACTAGCAGAGACATGGTTAAACTGAAAATACAAGGTGGAGTATATGTTAACTAGCTGCTTGATATTTGTGCAAACAGATGTCTGCTCGTTGCTATTTGGCAAACAAACACAGGGACCTCAATTTTTGTGGAACTGCACAAAAGAATAGGATAGTCACTGCATGCAGTGCCATTTGAAAATAGACACAGAAGGATTGGATAGTCACTGCATGGACTGCACAAAAGTAGTACTGAACTATTTATTGGCCAACACTAGGTGCTTCATTGCTCTGGTCTGATTATCCAATGGGCATCATCTTGCCAAACTTAAAGTTGAATTCTGAAAATAGTCTTCCATGTGATCGACAGATGACCATAACATATTTCAGTGGATGTTCCTCCATCATGTGTGGTTCATTCTCATGGTTCCATCTATTGGTGAAACCATTTACGTTTGCTAGAGGAAATGTAGACTTTACAAACAAATTTGTCATTCACTCTGTACTGAATGTTGGCCCTGAGAAGCATCCATGTTAGTAGCAAGAACAGATATATTGTGTATGATCTGTGAATCATTGAGATGCTACATGTTGATCTTATGTATGGGAATCCTACTAGTTGGTTGTGAATTTGGGCTATTAATGTGAACATATTAGTAAGCCAGGCCTGTGAGTCTGGTCTGAACATTTAGAGCGGATCGACTCTTACTACTGTGCACAACAGTTATTTTTTCTCTTCGCTCAGTGGTTTCTTTTTTTTTGAAATGGAGGCAAAAGATTTGCCTCATGCATTAATTAAGGAGTTCACAGTTGCTTTTACAGAGAAAAGTGAGACAAAAATTACAAAGACACTACTCTCCCGGCATGATGTGACCCAAATGTTTTGCGCCCGCAGTGACCCAAAGTTTTGCCTCAGACTGGATGTTGAACAATAGGATGGACGGAAGAGTAGACTTGTGCCGGAACACCCTAGCATTCCTCTCACACCAAATGGTCCAACATGTTCCTTATTTCTCTTCGCTCAGTGTTTACAAGTTACTGATCGATCACTAGCTAGCCTACTAATACACTCCTGGTAGTTTTAGTTGCGACGAAAGATCCATGGGTGGCAGTTTTTAGAATAAAAATGCCTTCCTCTGAAGAAACTGACATGCTGTTCTAAAGAAAATGCCATGCGAATCTCAAGAAACTGCCAGCAAAAAACGTTCGCTAATGCCTTCTCTCCCAGCGAACGTTCATCAGCTATTGCGATCCTACACATACACTATCCGACTGACTCGATCCTACACGAATAACCAGTGGATCACACACGTACCTCATCTGGATGAATGGAGTGCACTCGTTTGACTGTCGTGCCGATGTGCGACCCAGCACTGACAGGACGGGACGGGAGTACGGTACAGTCATAATTTCAGTTTTTCCAGTTTTCCACGGTAAGCTGGCGTGCTAAGCCAAGCCTGCTTATGCATTGAATTCCGATGACCATCGCATTTCCCGCGACACACCGGTTTACCTACCGTCCGCCTATAATTACTGGTTCCTGGCGTGCTCTGGTGGCACCTTCACCCAATGCACCCTATCCTCACAAGACCACACCGGCCCGACGTCGCTCGCCACTTGCCCTCGCTCTCGCCACGTCCGTGATGCCCCCACGCGGCAGCAATTGGCACCGCCAGAGGCGCTCACCGCCGGAGTTAGTGTTCGATTTTTCACGGGAAGGCAGACGGAGGGAGGAGGCATTCTGGCGGTCTTTAGATGACAATGCAGAGTATGAGGATGCCTTGGAGCGCGACCGCATGGCGGAGGAGCAGCGTACCGCCGATTTGCGCCGCCAGTAGAGCATGGAGGAGGAGCAGCGCACCGCCGCTCTGCGTCGCGAGCAGAGCGCCCGCAACTGGGCCGACTACGTGGAGGCCGGTGCCCGGCGAATAGCCCTAGAGGTTGTCGGGCACGCACACGTGTGCGACGCTGAATTTTACTACCAGCTCGTCAAGTGGGTTTACCGCTTAGAAGCCGAAGCTTTGGTGGACCACGACGGCATGGAAAGGGCCAACGGGCGCGAGCAACGCGCCCTATCGCACCTCTGCCAAGTCCGAGGCGAGGAGGAGGACGTCGGTCCCGGCGTTTAGCTTGAGCCACAGATGGCGGCCGGCATTGTCTAGTTAGCTAAGAGTTTGTTAGTTGTTCTAAACTCGAGTATTAGTGGGAGTAGATAGTTAAGTTGGCTATGATGGTTGTCAACGTGGAAGTTCAGGACTCTATCTCTGAATTAGTCCTGTTACTTTGCTCTGAATGTTGAACTTTCTGATTGAACATTTGGAATGGGCTGTTATATTTTTAAATGGGCTGTATTTGTCCGCCACGGATTAAGAGGATGCCTTGTGGGCCTACTTGGTTGATGCGTACACAAGGCTTTGTCAACTTAGTCAACAAACAATTGTGGCAGCCTAAGCCGTTGGATGTCAATCCAACGTCTGTCGTGCTTTTTAAATCTCTTGTCTTCTTCCTCCAAGGTCCAGCCACCCAAACCAAACCAACGCCGGCGGGATCGCCTGCTCCCGCCGTCCGCGGCTTGCTGCGCAGCCGCCCACGCATTGTTGTCCCACTGTACCCTAACCGGTGCCAGGCCATCCCTCTACACCCCCACCCACCCTCACCTCCCGTTATTTTTCGGCGACGGCATCCCCACCCCGCACCAACCCTCGTACTCCCCTCTGTTTCCGACCACACTGCAGCATCTTCCACGGCTCCTTTTTGTTACCGTCCGAGGCCTCGCCATCGTCCTCCGCTTTGGTTCCCTCGCCACGGCACCGCCTTCTGGCATTGTCAACATGGTCAACACCCAAGAGGAATCAGGAGATGATTGTATGTGGAGAGGATGACAGTAGGGACCCACCAGGGTCATGGCAGTACGCAAGCAAGTGCCTCCTTATTACAAGCCAAAAAAAATGCTTCCTCCTAATGCTTTCCCGACATCTTGGTCCCACCCCATTGTCAACGTAGTCAATAAATGAGAGAATTGCACAACAAGCGACTGTCAACAAACGATAGGAATTGGTGAGGACTGTACGTGGAGAGGATGATAGTAGGGACCCCCCAGGTCCATAGCCGTACGCAAGCAAGTTCCTACTTATTACATGAAAAAAATGCTTCCTCCTAATGGTTTGCTGACATCCGGGACCTATGACATTGTCAGTGTATTCAATAAACGAAAGAATTGCACAAGGAGCGGCTGACACCAGGGATCCAGTAGCTCGAGCAGTTTTTTTGTTGTTGTTGTTGAGACGGAGCAGGGTATCAACTGGGCTATGCAGCGTCTGTGGCCCATCTAGCCCAGGCTTTATTTACAACATAATGAGCCTAACTATTTTTTTTGTATGTGAAAATGACTAGCGCACCTTTTTTCACACAATACCCTACACAGGTCGATTTCCTTTTCCCCGCCCTGCCGGGCTACAAATCTTTCAAGACGACGAGGGATACATTCGGCCTGGCTATAAAAAAGGCTGTAAATTTTGTGAGTAATATGAAATGGGGTGTAAATATATAAAAAACACAACAAATGGGCAATTAGTTTCAAATTGTGAATTTTATTTTATTTTTTCATATTTCATTGGATTTTAACGTAATTTAAATATATTTTAAAATTTGTTTTTATCGGGCTCAAAATTTCAGGATTAGAAATAGTTCGAAAATTTCAATGACCAGTCTTTTATTTTATGTTTACCACATCACCAGCCCAGTTTTGTTTTCTTTCTTGAAACGGCTAGCCCAGTTCTATTTTCTTTTGCACAATACCCAACCGAGGCCTACTTGCTTTTCTCAGCCCTGCTAGGCTTCAAATCTTTCAAGAGGAGGAGGGATGCATTCGGCTTGCCCACAAAATGGCCTATTTATCTAGAAAAAGAAAATGGCCTATAAGCAATAAGAAATGGGCTGTAAATTTTAAAAAACACAGCAAACCGGTAATTAGTTTCAAATTTCGTTTCATCCAGATTTCGAAATTTTAAGTTTCATTGGATTTTTCTGCGGTGAAAATATCATTGTATTGTAATTTCTATAATTTTATTTTTCAAATTAGTCTGAATCAGACTCGAAACATCGGGATTAAAAACAGCTCGGAGCCCATCAAAATATGCAAAATTTCATTGAAATTTTAACCGTGGCCAGAATATTGACTGTAATGCTAACAAAAAGAATATGTGCTGCAAAAAAATCCTTAAGAAAGAGCAAATGGGTTGTAAATTATTAAAAATAATAGCAAATGTGCTGTATGATGTTTGCCACGGATTTGGAGGCTGACTTGGGCCAACTAAGTTGACGCGTACGCAAGGCTTTGTCAACTTAGTCAACAAACAATTCTAGCAGCAGTGACCGTTGGATGTTAATCCAATGGCCGTACTACTTCTTCAATCTCTGATATTCTGGCTCCAGCCGCCCAAACCAGCGCCGGCTGGAGCGCCTTCTCCTGCCTCCCGTGGCCGGCTGTGCTGCCGCGCAGGCCTCACCGCCCCACCCTACTCCCATCGCTAGCCATGCCATCCCTCTACTCACCCACATCTCTTGTTATTCTCCGGCGACGGCAGCCTCACACCGCAGTCGAACCAGTAAACCCTCGTACTCCCCTCCACGTGGGCAACCACTGCCAAGTCTTCCTCGTCTCTGGGTTGTTCCCTTACTAAGCCTCGCCGTCGTCCACCGCCTTGGTGCTCTCGGCATGGTGTCATCAACGCAGTCAATGAACGGCAGCCATCGGAAGAGGACTGTACATGGAGAGGCTGACAGCTGGAACCCACGAGGTCCATGGTCGCACACAAGGAAGTGCCTCCTTATTACGTGCAAGAAAAATGATTCCTCCCCCTGTTAGCCGGGACCCACCTGATTTGGAGGCTGACTTGTGGGCCTACCAAGTTGACGCGTACGCAAGGCTTTGTCAACTTAGTCAACAAACGATTCTAGCAGTAGTGACCATTGGATGTTAATCCAACGGCCGTGCTTCTTCTTCAATCTCTGATCTTCTTGCTCCAGCTGCCCAAACCAGCACCGGCGGGACCGCCTGCTCCTGCCTCCCGTGGCCAGCAGTGCTGCCGCGCAGGCCTCACCACCAAACCCTACTCCCACCGCCGGACAGGTCATCCCTCTACTCACCCACACCTCCTATTATTGTCCGGCGATGGTAGCCCTCACACCGCAGCCGAACCAGTAAACCCTCGTACTTCCCTCCACGTGGGCAACCACTGCCTTGTCTTCCCCAGCTCCGGGTTGTTCCCTTCCTAGGCCTCGCCGTCGTCCACCGCCTTGTTGCACTCGGTACGGCGTCGTCAACGCGGTCAACGAACGAAAGCCATCGGAAGAGGACTGTACGTGGCGAGGCTGACAGCTGGGACCCATGAGGTCCATGGTCGCACGCAAGGAAGTGCCTCCTTATTACGCGGAAAAAAATGTTTCCTCCCCCTGATAGCTGGGACCCACCAGCTACATCTTCGCACGCAAGGAAGAGCCTCCTTATTACGTGCAAAAAAATGATTCCTCCCCCCTGACAGCTGGGACCCAACAGCTATATCTTCGCACGCAAGGAAGTGCCTCCTTATTATGCCCAAAAAAATTGATTCCTCCCCCCTGACAGCTGGGACCCAGCCGCTATATCTTCGCACGCAAGGAAGTGCCTCCTAATCCTCAATAACAGCTGGGACCCACCCGGTCGAAGCGTACGTAGCGTTGTCTGTCTGGTCGCGAACGTGTACGTACATATTGGTCGATCAGTCTCTCTACAACGATGAACCATGGGCGTGTAAGGTGCGGCACGTGTCGTAGTAGAGCCCCCGACGTAGCAGTTCAGGCAGCCCCGTCTAAATCATGTACACGTACGTACAGCCACACAGCAAAAAATACGGCCAGATACGTATATATACGGGCAGGGTCTCAAACGCGTAGTCGTGCATATGTACGGCCAGGGTTCGTGTACATGGAGAGAGAGGCAACAGACGGCAGCAACGGCCTCCTGTTCATCGGTAGCCAACTGGTTGGGTCGGAATGAAGGAAACAGTGTCGTGTTCATCGGGAGCCAAGCGACTGGGTCAGAACGCATCTTGTTCATCGGGAGCCAACCGGCTTGGATGGAACAGCCGAAACAGGGTCCTGTTCATCGACTCAGGGTCTGGCGTACTGCAAAACGGAGGAAACGGGCTTCTATTCGAGTGCCTACGGTCGAAACGGGGTCCTGTTCATCGGCTGGGGGTCTGGCGTACCGGAAAACGGAGGAAACGGACTTCTGTTCGAGCGCCTATGGTCGAAACGGGGTCCTGTTGATCGGGAGGGCTCTGGCGTATCACAAAACGGAGGAAACGGACTTCTTCCCAACTGCCAACGGTCGAAACAGGGGTCCTGTTCATCGGGAGGGGTGTGCCGTACCGCAAACCGGGACTCCACGGGCTACTGTTCATCCATGGTCGACCTCCCTCTAGCCTCCACCAGCTACTGTTCATCCACCGTCGACTTCCTCCAGCCTCCACCGGCTACTGTTGATCCAGCCTCCACGGGGTCCTGTTCATCCACCCCCAACCGACTGGCCTCCTCGGGATCCTGTTCATCCAGCACCAACCACCTTCACACGGCCAGGGTACTGTTCATCCACAGCCAACCCACCGACTGGGGTGGGGCGTACGAGCGGGCGGCAGCTACGTGAGCTGTTCATCCACAGCCAACCAACCGGCTTGGTCTACTCACCATGTCTCGCGCAAGGGGCTCGATCGATGCGTCTCAACTCGTTCTACGTATCGCGCGCGCGGTAGCAACAAGCACTGTTCATCAAGAGGCAACCCAACCGGCTACGTCTCGCACGTACGGGGGCTCGACCGGCTTCAGTTAGCAGCGAAGGAATCACTCGAGTTCAGTTAGCAGCGAAGGAATCACTCGGGTTCAGTTAGCAGAAAAGGGATCGATCGGCTTCAGTACGTAGCTAGTGCGATCGCTCGGGTTCAGTAAGTGAATGCCTCGCTCGGGTTCAGTTAGCGAACACCTCGCACACACACGCGCGTACGAGAGAAACGCGCAAACCACACTGCATCGCTCGGGCCCGACCACCCACCGTAACCGGGAATTCCCCAAAAATTTCCTCGGCCTCACTTCTACCTTGATTTTTTACGTCATGGACAGCCCAAAGAATGTCATGCGGCTGCGTCTCCGGCCCGCCCAGGACGAAAAGCCCATTTTCTGTGATATTTTTTTGTCATAGAAGTAGGATCCCACCACATCTATGATGATACATGTTTTTGTCACAATTATTGTCATAGAAGTGTCACAACCATGACAGAAAAAGTTTTCGTTCGGGCCATAATGTCACGGATGTGTCTTTTTTTTGTAGTGCTGGGGGTACGGTGTTCGGTTTGTAATGCAGCTGGTGCCCCATCGAAGTTGTGCATTGGGGATTTGAACACATCACACACCACCCATACATATATTTGGGCCGCATGCAGGGTATAGGGTCTTCTGATCGACCCCGTCTCCCATGTGCGGTTTTTAACGACACGCCTATCTGTGGGCCTGGTCTATATATATCATCCCTTTGGCCGACAACGAGGCGGTCTGGCCATGAATGGATTCCTCCTGGTTCGTGTTACCACGGGTCATGGTGACATGTCTGAGCAAAGTTCGAGCTCATGCATTCTCAGGATTCCGTCCCATGCGCTCGAATTGGTGAGTTAGATCGACACCCTACGTACGTCGACGTCGTCCTTAATTACTACCTAGCTTTCATGGGGGTTGTCCGTTTCATGAGGTAGGCGCCACATCAAAATTGTACATTATTGGGTATTTAAAACACATCACCCTTCCAACATACATCAATTTGGGCCCCATGCAGGTTGTTCTGGTTTTGTGGCCCCTCTCGTGCGGTTTACGATGATGGTCCAATCTATGGGCCCGAGCGGTCTATTATATTCCTTTTTGACCGACAACAACAGTGGTCGTTTCACCAAGATAGATTCACTTGGTCCATCCTATGGTAGGTCATGGTGACATGCATGTCCGACCAAAGTATGAGTATGTGCATGCGTCCCGCCGACACGAAGTGGGGCTGGGGCAGGCACCCTAGCTACGACCTTAACCTGCCATTATAGATATCCAAGGGGGCTTTCCGATTTGCGAGGGAGGTGCCACATCAAAGTTGTGCATTGTGTATTTAAACATCACTCCCATTATTCCTACATATATTTGGCCACTTCCAGGCGGTTGTTGTCTTCTGGCCCCTCTCACCCGATCTTCGACGACGCACCCACCTGTGGGCCCGCACGTCAAAGTTATGCATTGGGAATTTGAACATCACACACCACCCTTTTCATACATATATATTTGGGCCACATGCTGGTGTGGTTGTGTTCTTACCCTCTCTCGCATTTTTTTGTTGCCAAATGGTGCTATGTAAAATAGCAGATGACTCGGACGAAAAACTGCCTACGAACGTACGCGCAACGGATATGGGCGCACTGGCTTAACCGTGTGCGAAGCTCGTGCCCTGTAAAATCGCCACGACTTCGCAAGCGCCAACAAGGGTGAAGGGGTAATGTGTATTGGATATTTAGGATGAATTCCACGTATGCGTCTGACAATTAGGACGAACCGTGTGCGATAAACCAGCTAGCTAGAAATCTCAAAAAAAAGCTACCCACTTTGAGCGATGCAAAAAATGGTGGTTCTGCGGCTTTTCCTTATTATCATACACAATTATTATGTTTGAACGTGAGCGAGCTTGGTTGCTCCCGCCCCGCTTCATTTCCTTTACCCAAATTGTAGTTGCCGCGGTATTTCAACCGTCACCCTCACTCCTCCACCACCAACTTTATAGTAAAATTCTAGTAGCCGAGGCATTTAAACCGTCGCCCTCCCTCGTCCACCACCATCTCCACCCACCATTACTAAAAATTTCAGTAGCCGCGGCATATCCTCAAACACCACCTGCGCTAACCCCGCCCTCCCTCCACAGTCTACACCCCCTCCCCCCCGCTGGAACCCTAGCTCGCCGCCACCGCCACCACCAACCCTTGCCGGTCTGCCCGTGCCTCCTAGCTTAGATAAGTTCAAGTTACCCACCGATTCCCATACCCTCGCCGCCCTGAGTTTTTAGATGAGGCCTGCGGTGTCCCTCCCCCCCAGATCTCCATTTCCTACTCCAGAGAGTCGCAGCCTAAGCCCGACCACATATCCCGGGGAGCCCGAGGAGCGTACGGCCAAAAGGAGGTCTATCATGGCCTCTCCGCCGGACGAAGTCGAGGTGGCCGTCGTTCGTGCCGACCTATCGATCCCGGAGGAACACCTCGCCGCGGAAGCCAGCGAGGACATTGACTACGTCTCCATGCCGAAGGCTTCACGTCAGCGGGCTCACGTATTACTGAATCTCAGGACAGCCGGCTACAATATCAAGTTCGTCAACAGCGAAGGCTTCACGCGGGCCATGTCACAGGTTAAGTGGTCCATCCCCAACACCTCTGGTTCAACTGCTATCAATCTCTTCGAAGGCCCCGCCACTGATCTCCTCCACCTCACGGTCAAGGATTTGCAATCCTTGTACACCATCGAGCCCATTATGTCTTTTCTGAAGGACACGTTCTACGGTGGTGGCTTGGGATCCTCAGCTGCCAAGTCAGATCTCGTCGACCACGACCACGCGAAGGGCACCCACTACGGCTCTTCCAAAGTGAAACAGCTCATCTGCGACATCAGGGAGCGCACCCTGGGTCTGTGCTCTTCCAAGTGAAAGGATCCCGTCCATGACAAGTGAGGCAATATCCTATAAGCAAATCTTACTTTTTCTATCTAGCCAACTCGTACCCATTGTTGTAGTAGCTTTTGCCATGCGATGTTTTAACTGTGCCGTGTTTAATTATTCCAGTTATGAAAAAATGTAATGTTTAATAGGGCTATCTGATGTTTAAGTATGAATTGTCCACTTCAGTTTCACGAATGGCTATATTTGGTTGTTTATAGTGAGTAGATGCCTTGTTTATCTGTATTTGGTTGTTAGGTTGGTTGAAGTGAGCATTTCCCTAGTTTTCAAGCAGATGCCCTGTTTATCTGTATTTGGTTGTTAGGTTGGTTGCAGTGAGCATTTGTCCAGTTTTCAGGCAGATGCCTTGTTTATCTGTATTTGCTTATTAGGTTGGTTGCAGTGAGCCTTTGTCCAGTTTTCAAGCAGATGGTTTATCTGTATTTGCTTGTTAGGTTGGTTGCAGTGAGCCTCTGTCCAGTTTTCAATGGCTATATTACGTTGTTATAGTGAGCATATATGCCTTATTTATTTCAGTTATTCACAATGTGATGTTCATTATGTGCAAGTATGAACTGTGCAGTTCGATTTCATCAATACCAGTTTGAACGGCTATATTTTGTTCCTGTTATGCCTGGTGAAGTTAACACATGCCCTTTATTTCAGTTTTACACATTTATGCAGTGTGATGTTTAACCATGAGCTACATTCTATTTATTTTCAACAGTACCAGTTTGAATTACAATATTTGGTCCTTGTTAAGCCTTTTGCAGTTAACATTCCCTCCCATTTTTTATCTGCTTTAACAGCATGCTGAAACCAACACATTCAAAGCTATCATTTTGAGATGTTGTTGTTTACCATGGCTATATTTGGTTGATGTTAAGCCTATAGTCACTGGTACCGTTACGTGCTATACAAATGGTTTTTACCCAGAAAACGTTTGTGATAGGGCGACCCGCTGCTGACGAACTTCGTAAAGTAATCATATGCGAAGTCGCGGACTATCCCACACGTTAGACACGGGCACTACATTTTTGATCCACGAGACATCCGAAACGATATCACAGATATCCACGTGTGCAAAAGGTGGATATCACAAACATTTATTTCTACCGGTTTGTTTGCAATACGTACACTATCACACAAAGTTCAAAAATATAAGATCTGTGCGGTGTCTCTACTATCGCCAACGTGTCCATTTTCATAACTGTGTCTCTAAATGTGAACTTTCTTCTTTTTATCCAAGAATCGCACACGCACATCATACGGACACGTGTGTAATACTTATGGCATTCCCACACGTGTATGAGAATAAACCGTGCGTTCGACCGCTGAGTATCGCACATGTTTTCCATGAAAGAACCATGTGTTCTTTATTTTACCATCGCACACGCTATTTTATTTCTAACCGTGTGTACGGTGTTTTAATACCTGCTGTTTAATTTTATTTTTTTCCTGTAATTTATTATTCGAATTGGAATATTTCAAATTTTGAATACTATGGAATTTAAATATTTCATATTCTAATCACAATGGTTCGACAACCAATCCATAAATCAAAAATCTTAGTACAATGTGTTCAGTAATTACAGAATTAGGCAGTAGACTAACTATGATGAAGCACAATATTTAGAGGCGGTAAAGGTGATGAGAGAAGTGTAAATCATTTTGGCTGCCAATAGTGTTGAAGAAGCGGAATGCCCATAATGTGCCCTCCACCATGCCAAAGGCGCGCACAACTTTTGTCCAACCCCTTGTGACGATCGCCCTCCCATCCTTCACCGCCTTCAGGAAGACTTCTAGACCATTATCATGGTAGTATGGATTATATAGTTTAACCTTAGTTGCCTCCACTCCGGTCATGTAGTTTGCAAGGTAATCATGAGTAAGTTGCTTCAGAAACCATTGAAAAGAGAAAACTTTCAGAAATTAATGTCTAATAGAGTAACTCATTGTGGGCAGGGGGAAAAGGCAACATATTACTTACCATCCTAAAGTTCACTGTTGTCTTGGATAAAGTGTAAATAAAGAGTTTAATTCCTATCACCCGTCTCTTCCACCTAACAATCTTTCTTAGTTTCCTCACTTGACGCTTGTTCATGAATATCTCATTGCCCCATCCGCAAAATGGGTCGAAGCGTGGATCAGTACCGCTGATATATGTACCTACAAGCAACCAGTAAATGTTAGAAGCTAAACTTCAATTGCACAAATGATGTAAAAAACTATAAGACATGGCATGCAACTAACCTCGAAGGCAAACAACAGCATCGCCCATTGCGGCCCTGCGTAAGTACATGGAAAGGCTTGTTCACTACATCCACCAAAAATAGCAAATGGTAATAAAACGACAGCATCTCTAGTGGTATCTCCATTGCGAAGAGTAGCACGGTAGTAAAGGGAAAGATTAAAAAATGGATAGAACTGTTTGCTACAACAGGCTTGACAGCAACCTAAGTCAGGCATTGTAAGTTTGTAGCTGGTATTGCTGAAATTTAACTGGATAGTTCATACTTGAACATGACAGTGTACATTACTGAAATAACAAAGGCATATGTTACGTACAAACAACCTAATATAGCCATTGAAACGGGTACTGATGAAATTGAAATTGACAGAGTTAAACATCGCAAGGCAAGTGCTGCTAGAGCAGAGAATGGCCCAGTTGTTTAATAAAAGGTAGGAAAATAGCTAAGAATGGTTAGGCATGTTTACTACAACAGGCTTAATACATTAACCGTACAAAACATAGTCATTGCAACAGCCAACAGGTATTGGTAATAAAGAACTGGACAGCTCCTACTTGGTAAATCCCGAGGGGCAGTTGGTGGGGCACTTCATCTGGGCCAGAGCCCGCCCCAAGTTGGCGGTGGCGAAGGCGAGGTGTTCCTCCGGGTTGAAGCGTGGATCAGTGCCGCTGACATGTGTACCTACAAGAAGCACGTAAATGCTATAAGCTAAACTGCAATTGCACAAATGATGTAAAATATTATAAGACATTGGGATGGAACTAACCTCGACGGTAAACAACAGCATTTCCCATTGTGGCCCTGTGTAAGTACATGGAAAGTCATGTTAACTACAAAAGGTTTAACATCCACCAAAAATAGAAAATGGTAATAAAATGACAGCATCTCTAGTGATATCTTCATTGCGTAGAGTGGCACGGTAGTAAAGGGATAGATTAAAAAATGGATAGAACTGTTTGCTACAACAGGCTTGACAGCAACCTAAGTCAGGGATTGTAAATTTCTAGCTGGTATTGGTGAAATTTAACTGGGCAGTTCATACTTCAACATGACAGTGTACATTACTGAAATAAACATGTCATGTGTTAAGTACAGACAACCTAATACAGCCATTGAAACTGGTACTGATGAAATTGAAATTGATAGAGTTAAACATCGCAAGGCAAGTGCTGCTAGAGCAGAGAATGGCCCAGTTGTCTATAAAAAGGCAGGGAAAATAGCTAAGAATGGCTAGGCATGTTAACTACAACAACCTTAATACATCAACCGTACAAAACATAGCCCTTGCAACTAGTATTGGCAAAGTTGAACTGGACAGTTCGTACTTGGGAAATACCGAGGGATAGTTGCTGGGGCACTTCATCTGGGCCAGAGCCCGCACCAAGTCGGCGGAGGAGGAGGCGGAGGTGAGGTGTTCCTCCGGGTCGACACGCACAGCGGCCACCGCGCCATCGACCGCCATCAGCTCCTCGACCTCCCGCGTGATATGTGGTTACCCTTACGTGGCGATGCTCTGCAGTAGGGGTGGGGATTTGGAGGCATGAGGATGTTTCGCAGGCGCCATCTAAGCAATCAGGCCGGGGTGGTGATGGGGATTGGAGGGTTACCTGACTGGATCGACGAGCACTACTGCAGGCGACCGCTAACGCGACACATCAATCGGAGACCTCGTGACCAAATTGTGTGCGATGCATGCATCGCAAACGGTGTCGTAATAAAACCGTCGCCAATAAGATGAACTGTTTGCGATGCCAGAGACATCAAGCACGATTCAGATGAGAGAGACGTGTGCGATACGTGGCATACAGTTGATCCATGCAAATTGTTTGTGATAAGCCAGAACAACAGAAAGAGGCAGCCAGTTCGAGGTGTGTGCGATACACGGCATACAGTTCACTCGGATGAACTATTTGTGATTCCCCAACCGAACAGAAACGGTCAGGCAGATCAAGGTGTGTGCGATATACAGCATGCGGTTCACTCGGATGAACTGTTTGCGATTACCCAACACAACAGAAACGGTTCAACTTACCAAGATGTGTGTGATACACGGCAAACAGGTCAGTAATCAGAAATGTGTCGGAAGACCGATAACAACACAGACGATTCCTGCTAATAACCCGTGTGTGTTGTGGGCAAACGCTTGCTAGTAAACAATTGTCAGCGATTGATGAAATCATCATCGACGGGTTTCGTAGTTTAATCCGTGTGCGATGTGATTTGCTCAGTCTGCACAACATCTACGCTCTCTGTCTACAGAACAACAACATATGTACTTATAAGGACATGATTGCATAACCAAATTAAACATCCAATTACATAACTGACTACACACATAACATTTGCACACACCAAAGTAAACAATTACATGCATAATAAACTAGGATAAACGATCATATCTAATCATCGTCTACTTCTTCTTGTGACGCTTGCCGCCGCTACTCTGTTGGTGGCTCGATCCCTCGTCATCTACAAGAAGGAGGCACTCCCTCATGTCGACGATCCACCTGTGCATCTCATAGCATGTGTACATGTTCTTGGCTACAAACTTGAGGTGAGGTTCATCCAGCCTCCGCACCCAGGCACCGTGCCAGGATCCAGGATTTCTCTTGGAACCTTCCTTCATGTTTTCGTAGTAGGGGTCGATGATGGCCGCGGCGAGTTCAACCAGGGAGTCCTTCTTCTTGCTGCCCCAGACCCTGTAGTGGCCATGGATGTCGACAAGCTTCGGGCAGGCCAAGGCCAAAATCTGGAGCGCTTTTACATCATTGACGGTTTCCACCATACCAAACTTGTAGTCGGAGCTCTTGACAAACCTGGAGAAACACTCGCAAGACCTTGTGGCCAGGCAGTAGTGGTAGACGAGGACGTGATGGCCCACACACAACTGGGTGATGGCAACTGCCTGATCAACCCCGGGACGACCGGTGGTGTACTAGAGGTCGAAGCCGACCACTTTGTACTTGTCGTCCTTAGCAAGCAACTATTCCATGGTGTTGATGGAGTCCTCCACCACGGCCGGGTCGATGGTGTACACCACCGAGAGGTCCTTCCCCCTCACGTGGTTGTCCACACGATGCTTGCCGAACTCCATTGGAGCGCCGCTGGATATCCTCTCTCTATGTGTTGTCGTGGGTGTGCTTGTTGTGTTGTGGGGCATGATCTAAAGGTTGAAGAGACTAAGGTTATAATGGCCGTGGGAATAAATGGGGAGGCCGAACGGCCTGGAGTATCGGCGCGTGCGGATGGCAGTTGTTGCAGCTCGTAACTGCATCGTGCGCACGTATTAACTGCATCGTGGAGACGTGCGTGGACTCAACCGCATGCATATGGTGCCCAAAACGTGATCGTGTGCCGGCCCCAACCACTGAAAGTGCAGGTGCGGAGGGACGCGAGCAGAGCGCGCTGCGGCCGCCTCAACGTCGAATAGAGCACGCGAAGGGACGCGAGCATAGCGCGCCACGGCCGCCTAAATGGCGAGCAACCACCTGCGTATAGCAGTTCTGGTCAACCGCCTGGCACGCGTGGGAGGCTAGACGGCCCATCCATTGGACACGCTGACACACCGATCAAACCTAAACGTGTTCACACCGATCAAATTACCACGCAATGAGTAATTGCAAATCTGTTCACACCGATCAAATTACCACGCAATGACTAATTGCAAATCTGTTCACACCGATCAAACCTAAACGTGTTCCCACTTAGCACTGGGCTATAAAAACTAGTACCCACTCGAAAATTACTGCACATTCCTCTCCTCATCACCAAAAAAACAGGTCTTTCCTCTTAAGTCATTCCTTGCGTCTGCCATGGCCGGTAGGAGGAGTTCTAGGTCGACATATAACCAGGGAGCAAAGACCAAGGCTGCGGAAGCACTAGAGAGGTCCCGCCGCAACGCGGCGGCCGCAACAGAGATGTCCTGCCGCGCTGCGGGGCACTCGAACGAGCTCTCAAGGGCATTGGCGAACTCGACGAGTTGGCAGGGCTGAAGTCCTTAGCCAGCGACGATGACATTCTCACTGGCCTAATTAACCAACAGGAGTTGCTCGCCGGCTTGGAGAAGCTGCTCGAGATTAGTGATGCCTCGGTTGATAAGGCGACCGGCCTCATTGTGAAACTCATGGGCGACAACATGAAGCTCCACAAGGAGCTCGACAAGCAGAAGGAGGAGGCCGCCGGCTGGAGGGAGCTGTATGAGAAGAGCGTTGCCTCGCGGATGACGCTGACAACCGTCGTCCATGAACTTGGGGATGACTTGAAGAAGCTCCGCATCGAGCGCGAGCTGCAGGTGGAGGAATCCATGGCTGCTGTGAGGCAAAGTCATGAGGATGTGAAGAAGGAGCTGGAAGAACTCCTCGCCTAGCGATCCATCGAGAAGTAGAGAGCAGCGACTTCCTTCTTCCTTTTTTTTCTTCTTCTCCTTTTCCCCTGTGTCTTTTGGGTGTTGCCGCATGTGGCATTTTAAATTATCCGGGATATGTAAGCAAATTATTATCCGTTGACATTGTCAATTTGTCATCGTATTATTTCATTCGTAACCTTGTAGGTACATGTATACGAGTCAAAAACAGGCTAAAAGTCACGTTCTCAGCGAGGCAAGAACAAAACAATTCTAGCTAGCATTGAGCGGGACCATGGGATCACAAGCTAACACCTTCCGTCCAGGTGCATTAACCGCATGTTAAACAGCGGCTCGGCCGCCATTAATGGAGAAGTTGGTAGCGAGGCGGCGGGCGGAGGTCAAGGAGCTCGCTTCCCGGTGAGCCTGCTCGGCCGCCATTAATGGAGAAGTTGGGAGCGAGGTGGCGGGTGGAGGTCAAAGAGCTCGCTTCCCGGTGAGCCTGTGCGGCAGACAGCTCGCACGGGTCCCATCAAGCCTGCGCGGCAGACTACTCGCACGCGTCCCGTCTAATCAAACAGCTGCACGCACGCCACCTAGTATGGTCAAATTTTTGCACAAAATACAAAGAGGACCAATAAACCAGGACCGAGGTAGTACTCTCCAATAAAAAGTGGGATGTGTGGCTGCACGTAAATGGTTAGTGGAACGCCCACGGTTCAAACAATACAACCGTTTGCGATATTAACGTGTCATCTATTTGTTCCAAAATGCCTACGTTGGCTATTAATGTGTGCGCCTTGTCTCAAATTGGACAAAAAATGTACCACGGCATATATGTGCCAAATAATGACACTAGGCCAAGTTTCATGAATTTCGGGTGAGTTTTTGATTTACAGGGATTTAAAAACCGAGATTCTCAATGTTTGAAGCCGAGCCAGGATGCCGAGATGTTTGTAATTCATTCCCATTTCTTGCATGAGACCTAAACATGCACCCAAGGACACATGTATGGTATTTGAAGCCACTTTGGTGCACTAGAGCATGTGCTTGTAATTCAAACTTGAATTATAGATATTAAATGCCTAGAAAACTCAATGTATAAAACGGCCAAACGAACCCTGAATAATTCCATATTTCAGCGCGAATCTCCTGTTGGTCTACGTTGCCTGTAGAAAAAAACAAGGCGAGAAGAGGCAGCGACGATTGTCATTGCCCCCACAAGGGTGACACATTCCCTATCGGAAACACGAGGCTTCTTGCTAGAAGCTCCGGTTTGTAAGAGGCTTGTACCAAAACTTGCCCCAAATTGGACAAAAATTTTACCACGGCATATAAGTGACATGTCATGGCACGATGCCAAGTTTCACGATTTTCGAGTGAGTTTTTGATTTACGGGGATTTAAAAACCAAGATTTTCAATGTCTGAGGCCGAGCCAGTACGCCGAGATGTTTGTAATTCAGTCCCATTTCTACGCCGAGATGTTTTTGAAGCCATTTTGGTGCACTGGATCATGTGCTTGTAGTTCAAATTTGAATTATGGACATTAAATGCATAGAAAACTCAATTAATGTATAAAAAGGCCAAATGAACCCTAAATAATTCCATATTTCAGCACAAATCTCCTATTGGTCTATGTTGCTCGTAGAAAAAAATACAAGGCGAGAAGAGGCAGTGATTGTCGTTTCGCCCACAAGGGTGACACGTTCCCTGTCGGAGGCTTCTTGTGAGAAGCTCCGGTTTGTAAGAGGCTTGTACCAAAACTTGCCCCAAATTGGTCAGTTTTTCTACTATGGCATATATGTGCCATGTCATGACACCATGTAAAGTCTCATGAATTTTTTGGATTTAAGGGGATTTAGAAACCAAGATTCTCAATGTTTGAGGCCGAGCCAGGATGCCGAGATGTTTGTAATTCATCCCCATTCCTTGCATGGGACCTAAACATGCACCCAAGGACACATATATGATTTTTCAACCCATTTTGGTGCACTGGAGCATGTATTTGTAGTTCAAATTTGAATTTTGCACATTAAATGCCTAGAAAACTCTATTATAATGTATAAAAATGCCAAACGAACCCTGAATAATTTAAAGCAGTTTTGTTCAACCGTCTGGCACCCGTGGGTAAGCACTGTGCGCACGCGTCGTGCTAGCTCACGCTTCCTTCTTTCCCAAGTTTTCCATATTAATGGTGTTATATATCCAAACCGGCTACCGTTTCCCGCCACTCCCCCAATTGGTTTCCCGCCACTCCCCCCAATCGGTTTCCCGCCACTCCCCCCATCGGTTTCCTGCTGCCAGTGTCAGTGGGCATAGGAGGCTAGGCAGCAACACACCGGCCATACCGCAGTATACCATTCCAAGCATGCCGATCCGGCGAAGCGCCGCCGCCGTCATCAACCTCCTCGACGAGGAGAACGAGTCGGAATAGGACGGAGAGCCAGAACGGCCGTGCGCTACCGAGCAAGAGCGGCAGCGTGCCGCCGAGCGTGAGCGGTATCATCGCGCCCCAGTGCTTGAGCGGGCCAATGTCTACACATGTGTTCGTCGCCGCCCATGGAGCGGAGCACAGCAAGAGTGGCCAAGCGCTGCCTCGCAAGAGCGGGAGAACACCGCCGCGCATCAGGTGCGGTGCACCGCACTATCTGAGCGGAGCCGTGTCAGCATCCTGTTGACTCAACCACTCCAGAGGCCGTTTCCAGGGCCAGTAAGCATCCCGATTCCCCGCCAGGAATGGGCAGACGCCGTCAGCGCCATAATTGCGCTGGACGAAGTTTGCACTGCCAGAATCCGCCGCCACGACGCCAACGGGCTGGTCGATTGGCTCTTCGACCTCCTCGGCCCCCCAGGTGCCGCCAACGACGAAGCAGAGCAAATTACTCGTCACGGTTTGGAATCGACCGTCGCCGATGAAATATCCTTGGCGGAGATCGATATTGCGGTACAGTAGTTTCGTGAGCGTATATCAGACGCGTGGACGAAGGCCTGTACCAATTCATGCTCAGCCAAGAGTTCCCGTAGGTTTAGGCCCTGTTTGTATCGGTTTTCCCCCGGTTTTCCGCAATTAACTGGGCAACTATTTTGTTCTTAATTAATGAAAAGGCAAAGCTTTTGCTTCTTCCGGCTAGTTTTAAGTAGTAAAAAAATAATGTAAGTTTGAATGGAAGTGGTCCGGTATGTAAAGATTGCACACAGTTTCTAAAAGCACAAACGTGTGTGATAGTAAGGAGTAGGTCCCACACGGTGACCATCGGTAAACGCCTTAAACGCGAGGAGGCAACTCTTATCAGCAAGGGGCAGCTTCCCATCCGCTAGCCTAGTCGAATAGAACGCACAAGTTAAGCGAGCTTGGGGCTGGAGCAGTCTATGGATGGGTGACCAAGTGGGATGTTGCTATATCTCAAGTTCATTTAAGTGCCATGTTACGGTCATTACAGACATTTAGCATCTGAATGTGTCTGTAGTGACCTGTCATGTCGATTAAATAAACCTTGAGGTCCTTGTTTTGAAAATTTGGAGAATGATGTTTTTTGTTATTTGTTGTTTTGAAAAATCGAAGAATGATCAAGATTGATCTGTGGGCCCGCCACATTCACATTTGGAGAATGATGCTTTTTGTTATTTGTTGTTTTGAAAAATCGGAGAATGATCGAGATTGATCTGTGGGCCCGCCACGTTCTATTTTGGAGAATGATGTTTGTTGTTATTTTTTGTTTTGAAAAATCAAAGAATGATCGAGATTGATCTGTGGGCCCGTCACGTTCTATCCTTTGACCCACAACGTTCGAGATCTGTGGGCCCGCACGTTCTATCCTTTGACCCACAATGTACGAGAAGGGTTTGACCATGATGGGTTCCTCTTGGTATAGGTCATGACATGTGAGACCAAATTTAATTAGTTGGGGAACATTTGTTCGATTCCCTCCCGCCAGCTCGAAGTTGGGGAACCGACATCATACGTAACGTGCCTTCCTCGGGGTATGGTCACTACTACAAAAACGGCTATAGCTAATATGGACATTAATGGCGCACCATGTATGTGGTGCGCCACTGCTATATAGCAGTGGCGCACCAGATATGGGTGCGCCATTAATGGCCATATTACTAATGGCGCACCTGGTGTGTGGTGCGCCATTACTAGTTTTGTCCTGGCCCCACACCCCTCCCCAGACTTAGCAGTGGCGCAGCAAGGGAAAGTGCACCATTACTAGTTTTAACTAGTAATGGCGCACCACACCCACGGTGGGCCACTACTAAGTTTGTCCTGGCCCCACACCCCTCCCCAGACTTAGCTGTGGCGCACCATGGGAAAGTGCGCCATTACTAGTTTTAACTAGTAATGGCGCACCAGTAAGAGGTGCGCCATTGCTATCTATACGTATGGCGCACCCCCTACCAGTGCGCCATTGCTATCACCCCTTATCCCCTCCCTCTCGTCACGCTCTCTCCCCTCCCCTTCCTCCTGACACACCCACCCACCTCCCTCGACTTCGATCTAGATCGGGAAGCCCCGGCCGCCCGCCTCTACTCTCCCTCCCGACCACGGCGAGCCCCCTTCCCCCTCCCTCACACCAGATCCAGGGCATGGAGCCGTGGTGAGCTCCTTCCCCAACCCTCCTCACCGGATCCAGAGGAGAGCTAGTGACCACGTCCTCCGGCGAGGGCGTTGCTCCGGGGTGTGGAGGCCGCCGAGCTGCAGGAGGAGGAGCTCCCCGTCACCCCAAGGCCCCAGATCCAGCCGCCACGGCCATAGCCGGGCTTCCAGATCCTCGTCGTCGTTGAGCTGGCCCATGATCGATGAACGGCGGCGGATCCGGCAGCAAGGCCAAGGTGCCGCAGGCGATGGCGCCGGTGGAGGGTGGTTTCTTCTCCACGTCCACGCGCCGGGAGAGGAAGCAACCTCCGCGTTGTTCTGCACCAAGTTTGGCAACGGGGGACGCGCGGCCGTCCTCCTCCTCCTGTGCATCCATGGCGCTCATCCCGGAAGGTACTGCGCCTCTCCCGCATTAATCCTGCTTCTGAATCAATCTGCACAGCTAATTTTTTCCTATTTCTCTGTTTGCCTGCAGGGGAGGTACCGCTGGAGCTCTAAGGCGGCCTTAAACACCACCGATCTGGTCGGTGGTTGGGCAGATAAGGCCCTACGTCTGCTACTCCTTCCCATGTACGTGTTCGTCCCAGTCTCTGACTCTCTGTCCAGACTTAACTACGTAGCGGCTACCGGATTACGAGCTAGCCGGATTGGATTATGTAGCCTACCTCAATGCTTAATTAGTCTGGCGGTTTGTTGCACGCATACATGCATGCATCATGGTAGAGAATTGAAATCACTAGCTCTAGCTACTTCGTGGTTGAATGGTTTGCATTGCAGTGTACGATCAAATTCTGTACATCTAACATTTGATGAACTAGATGCAGCTTGCTTTTGATTCAGATGATTTATATCTGTGTATGATGCGTTAAAAAATATCTCTGTACAAGTCCTGCGCAGGTCATCGTTGGAGGAGAGGATGATGGTGAAGCAGCAGAGGATGATGGTGCCCGGCCATGGCGAGCGAGGAAGCCCTAAGATTGATAGGTGGCTCCCTCCTATCGTAAGTTCAGATGTCGCACATCCTGTATGTTGTGCAAATCGGAGAGATCCAGAATGCTTTTCTCATGTATTTTTGTTATCTCAGGTATGGATTTGGGGCGTGTTTGAAGCAGGTAATAACCTACTCTGATGCTTTCGCTCTAAGAGAAAAGTGTGCCACCCCTATCCTCAAGCAGGTAATAATTAATCATTTATGAGCTGATGGACAACAATTACTCTATTCTTCCACCACTGCATCACTCGATCAAATGTCATCATGTATCAATGATGTGAATATGTGAAAAAAATCGTCTGTGCTCTGTTTTCTTATTTGGATGAAAACCAGGCAGTGTAGTTATTTTTTATAGTTTATACACATACTGCACTGTTAATTAAAGGTTGTAACCTCACTGTCACGCTAATGGACGCAAAAAAGAAGAGTGGTAGTACTATCAATGGTTCAGTCAGCGCCTCAACAGCGTCTGCACTACTTCTGATATTGTTTTTCAGTAGCTTTTTTCTGCACCTTTTTCTTTCAGTTCTTAGTGCTGCTGCCCCATGAACACATTTTTTTAATTTGACTGTACATTGAAATGAAGCCTTTGTTAAGTATACACTCCAAAATTCAGTTAACAGTAGCCTAACTGAATTTTCTGTTTCTGAATTTATAAACTCACTTTATATTCAGTTTATAAATTAACAGTAGCTTCAAAATTAAGTATCATTCGCATGGATCAACTATTATTTTATTTTGTGGAGGATAAAGTTCAGATCATGAATAATAGCATCACAAAGGGCATATGGGTGGTAATGGGCAAAAATCACTCACATGAAGGCTCATAGATGAATTCATATCTTAGGCTGCTACCAGCTCATGGAGCAGATGGGAAGAGTGCAGGAAACATACAAGATTTCTAAGTTTAGAAATAGAAGAGCTTACACTCTAGCATACCATTACAAGTGAACTTGGCACAATTACACATGTCCTGAACCTCATAGAATCTGACACTAGCAAGTCTTCATTGGCATGCAAGTACTACTTTTACATTGTCATGACAGGAACAATTAATTTGACATGTATCATTGGTACTGCTAAAACATTTCGTTCATGTTTCAACAAATTTGGTGAAGACCACTTCATATGTATTTTGCATATATGAATTATCTCCTGTTGCTTTCTAAGATGTTAGTTCTTTCAGTTCTAGCCCTCCTATCTTTAATTCCTGGCTGCTGGACTACCTGCAGGACAGCGAGTTCATCTGCGGCAGCTATCGCTGTGAGCAGTCCGTCCGTGACGCGCTCCGCAGTGTCTTCGCCGGGCACAACGAGATCCTCAACGTCTGGAAGTAAGTCGCCGGCCATCTGTTTCCTGATGAATTTTCTTTCTAGCTCAATGTGATCGGATCTGACTAGTACATTCAGATTTTCTCTTGTTTTCTTTTCAAATAGTACTAGTAGTCTATATTCCAGCTGTGTGACTACCTGTAGCCACTTGAACCGATGAGAATTCTTCAAGCCTACCTATAGCCACTTGAACAGATGTCTATCTCAGATCTGCTCATCTAAAAAATCCAAGTGGAGTAGTATACTGGTAGTATAGTATAATAATATTATCAAAAGGTAAATGCCCTAATTATTTAGCTCTGTTAGATAAATACTCGTCGAAAGTGGGCTCCTATCAAAATTCATTTCCATTATAATCTTACTCATACAATATTCACACCATGTAATTCTGGAAATATATGCTCATATCTAGTTCTGCATAAAAATGACAGTATTGACATGTTATAAATAGTTTGTTTGTCTTTCTGTTTATTTTGTTACATTTTGCAGGGATAAAGTGAAGAAAAAGAAGAAAAGATTACTAGAAGATTAGTTTTAGGATTTTCTTTTATTTCCTTGCAATTTTCCTTTTATTGGATACTTGTAAAGACATTGTAATATTCTTACTATAATAAAAATTATGATTCTATTTCATTTTTTGTTTTTAAATTATTTTTCCTTATAGGTTGTTTTCTGTAAATTTGGATTTTTTTTTGTTTTCCAAATACATTACTAGTGGCGCATTTCAGCCCTTATTAGTGGCGCACCTTCCTTTATTACTAGTGGCGCACCTATAAGGCTATTAGTGGCGCACCTGGAGGGAATACCAGTGGAGCACCTAAGGGTTAGTAGTGGCGCACCATGTGGTGCGCCACTGGTATTTGGATTACCAAAGGCGCATCAAAGGTGCGCCATTGCTAACAATTACTAATGGCGTGTTAATAGTGGCGCACCCATAGTGCGCCATTAATAGCAATATGTGGTGCGCCACTAATAGCCTTTTTTCTAGTAGTGGGTGTTCGGTTTGTAATGCAGCTGGTGCCCCATCGAAGTTGTGCATCGGGGATTTGATCACATCACACACCACCCATATATATATTTGGGCCGCATGCAGGGTATAGGGTCTTCTGATCGACCCCGTCTCCAATGTGTGTTTTTCAATGACACGCCTTTCTGTGGGCCTGGTCTATATATATCAAACCTTTGGCCGACAATGAGGGGGTTCGGCCATGAATGGATTCCTCCTGGTTCGTGTTACCACGGGTCATGGTGACATGTCGGAGCAAAGTTCGAGCTCATGCGTTCTCAGGATTCCCTCCCATGCGCTCGAAATGGTGGGTTGGATCGACACCCTACGTACGTCGTGTCGGGACCCCGATCCTAAGTCACACCGATCTAGCATGTAACACATCATATCACTTTGTGGCCTCACGCACGGTAACCCATGGCTGCCATCTTTACCTTGGCCGGGACCGTTTGCGTCTTTTGGCTCACGTATATGACTATGTCGCTAGCATCCATATGACAAAGAACCCGGGTCGACATGACTAGTCGTAAACCAAGGTGGCACAAACTTACAGGGACAGACATAGGTAACCCAGGAATGCACATGTCGGTCATTAGCGTCTGTACTGGGCTGTAGCAGGCTATCAGGACTCCAGTAACACCGCGTGACATTTCCTCGTAGGGACAGACACAGGAGCAAAGAAGGATACATGTCGGTCAATCCATGTGTTCCGGAGCAGTAGCGAACTACCAAGGCTCAGTGGAAGCACTAGCAGGCATTTCCCCGTAAGGAGGGCTACCAAAGGCAAACCACTAGGTGTCGAATCCCACACATACCAAAGCATTTTAAACATACACACAATATGCTCGATATGTGTAGATACAACATGGCATCACAACATAACTCTACGACTCAAATGTATTTAGGTAAGAGGCTCCGAAGAGCCATACATAACATGATATTACAAGCAGGGGTCACATGACCCATCATACAAAGCATACAAGCAACAAGCGGAAGCATAACCTGTCTGAGTACAGACAGCTAAAAAGAAAGAAGGCTAGAAAGCATGTCTATCTACAAGACCCTCCATAAGAGCCAGACCTCTGTCTGGGATTCCCAAGCTAATCGGTCAACATCGAACACATCGTAGGAACCACTAGTGAGACTGAAGTCTCCTCTGCAAAAACATAAATTAAGCAACCGTGAGTACAAAGGTACTCAACAAGACTTTAATCATAACTAACTACATATGCATCAGTATCAACAATGGGGTTGTGGAGTTTAACTGCAGCAAGCCAGCTTTGACTCAGTGGCTATCCTGAACTACGACTACCGGTATTTCTTTGAGGTGAGAAAGCGCACACGATTCCACATATTCACCATATCAATACCCCACTATGGATCCTCTCCCATCTCCCTACGAGAAGGCCATCCATAGCACTCACACTTATCTTGCGCATTTTAGAGTATCCATTTAAATTGTCTATGAACAATGTAAGCTTCCATGTAGTCCATATCCGCGGACACGGCTATTTGAATAGATCATTAACCCTGCAGGGGTGTACTTCTTCACACACGCTCTCACCACTTATCACCATATAAATGTCATGTATCTCGGCAACCTTCAAGCGGAAGCCTGGCGAGGGTGTCGGCCATGACCTGACTAACCACACAAGACTCTAGTCAAGGTTTATCGCCTATTTGAGGTTGTATCCACAAAGGAAGTCCAGCCGAAGTTTCTATCACGGCCCCAAATGATGAGTGCAGGGTTCCCAAGAGCACCATTCGGGTGTCACTTGGTACACCGTGCCTCGGTGTCTCTACCGCATCATAGCCCACCCCTAAGGTCCACGCTATGCACGGCCGCCAACACATATCCTACAAACACCAGAAACTAGTTGCAACTCCTGGACAGAGATCAAGGCGATTAATAAGTCGAGAGGGGTCGAGTTACCAGAACCCAATGTGTGGTAGTAACTGTTTTGGATCACATACACGGAACTCAGTTCTTAAGGACGGTCCCAATGAGACAAACCACCATGTACTCCTACATGGCCTCTCATCGCTACCTTTACGAAATCATGTTCACACACTTAGCTCTCAACAGTAGGACATGTTCGCTCCCATTCCAATCTATCCCAGACGAATCAGACCTGACAGAACTCTAAGCATAGCAGGCATAGCAAGCAAGCATGAATGAGTAGGCACATCATGGCTCAAACAACTCCTACTCATGCTAGTGGGTTTTACTAATTACTATGGCAAAGACTGGTCATGCAGACAAATGGGTTCAACTACCGCAACATGTCACAGTTGAATTGTTGTTGTCCTAATGCAATGAAAGAGAGCAAGAGTGAGAGAGTGGAATTGTATCGAAATGTTCAATGGGGATTGCTTGCCTGGCACTTCTGAAGATAGTATAGCTATTAGCTCTTCATCGGTGTCAATGATCACAACGTCGGAATCGTCTTCTACCGAGAAGGAACAACACCGACAACAAGAAGGAACACAATCAATGCAATGCAACAATATGATGCATGATGATGACATGGCAACATACTATTGATTGAGCTAATGCAACTAGCAACCTGATTAAATGAAGTTGGTTTGAACCAAAGGTTCAAATTGAAACTCCATATGTGATTAGTTAAATGCCATTTATTTGATTTTCCCTAATAGTGGAGTTAAGTTGTTCAAACATGCATGAAAATGCCATAAACAGATTCTACATATTTTTCTGATAATTTTTCATATATAAATTATTTCATTTGGAGTTACGGTTGAAATTGTATGATTTTAAGAAGTTTTGGCTATTTTCTAGAATTTCCTCGTTAATTGAATTAGATTAATTCCAGAAAATGATTTACTGCATCACCCTAGCGTCAGCGTGACATCAGCAGTCAACAGGGGTGGTCTAGGTCAAACTAACCAGTGGGACCCGCATGTCAGTCTAACATCCAATTAACAGAGTTAATTAGCACTAAACTAATCCTAAACCTAAATTAGTTAGGGCCTGGGCCCACTTGTCAGTGACCCAGGAAGGTCAAACCCTGGTCAACTAGGGTCAAACCCACCGGCGGCTTGACACCGGCGGCGGCAGACGCGGCGGGGTTGCTCGGGATCGCGCTAAGGGGCACGGTTCGAGGCGCACCTGGGCGCGTTGGAGAGCCCTTGCCGGCGCACATCGAATGGTGGTGGCGGCCGGAGGCGACGGCGGCGACCTCAAGTGCGGGGGCCGGCGTTCGGGTGTGCATGGAAATGCGGCTACGGTGACCGTGGCGATTCATGCGTAGCACTTACGACATCTATGCGGCGCGGCGAGAACGATGGACGCACGCCCGGGACCAAATGGTCACCGGAGCATCGTCGGCGACGAGCTCAGGTAGCGGTGGCTCTCGGCCACAATGGAGATGTGGCCTAGGGCTCGCAAACACGAAAGGGAGGAGAGGGGTTCAGCTCGGGGGCTCACAGCGATCACGTTGAGCGGGTCGGCAAGCTCGGGGAGGCGTCGAAGCGAGCGGTGCGGTGAGAGGGATCTCCGGCGTTCGGAGGATGAAGACGATGGTGGCGAGGGCGTTCGGAGGCGTCCGGCGTCGTGTGACCTGGCGGAGAAGACGAGGGCGACGAGACGGAGCTCGCGGACATGTCGAGGAAGCGAGGGCGAGGCGGTGGCTATGCGTGCGGTGACGGCGAGCTCGTGCGGCTCTCGGCCATGGCGATGGAGAGGCGAGGGAGCGGGCAGGGGGGCGAGTGAGGACGTCCGCTCGATCCATACGACAGCGAGGAGGTCATCCGCGTCGTTGCGCTGGCCATGGGACGCAGGCAAGCAGCATGGTGGCGTGGCGCGCCTGCGCTCGCCGAGCGCTGCCCTGCCTCTGCCTACTGGCAAAGGTGGGAGACGACTGGCAACGGCCAGGTGGGCTGGGCCGGCCAGGTGAGTACCCAGCTGAGTTCTTCTCTCTCTCTCTTTTCTATTTATTTCTGTTTTCTATTTTGCAGGTTTGTTTTGTTTCAGCTTAACATACCAAATCACTTTTATAAATCCTGAAATCATTTGTGGATGCAAACTATATTATTCCAGTGCCCCACATCAAGTTTCAGAATTTTTGGAGCAATAAATATATTTATAGGATTTATTTGCTCCAACTCAAATACATTTATGATTTAATTCAATGACCAAAATGTGTCCAAATAATATGAAACCAATTTTGTTGGGTGTTTCACATTATTTCAAAAATCTGAACATTTTTGAAGGGCATTTTGGGTTCATTGAAAATATTTTAATTCGACCCTAGTTGAAATTCATTTTGTGCTAGGGTTTGTCAGTCCCCATTTCAAATTCATTTGAATTTAAACATGATGACATGATGATTATGCAATGACAAGCAATGACTAAGCTAGGGCTGTGACAACTCACCCCCACTAAACAACAATCTCGTCCTGAGATTCAAGACATAGGTAAGGGAAAGAGGACACGAAACTGACACAATCTTCATGATCCAACTGCCCTTCTTGAAGACGTTTATTCATTGCATCAGGATGATCTTGACATCTTTGCCTTCGAGATCTTCACCCAACACGCTGACAACAGAGGGAAACTCTACAAGAATCGATCTTCTCAAGGATCGAGCAACTCACAATCAACTCATGGAATGAGACATAAGAACATCTCTTGAGCTGAGACACAAACGCATATCAGGAGCGACGGAAAGAAGCAGATGACGAAGGTCCAAATTGGTACGCAACAGTTCCATGCTTAATTAGGATGGTGCATAGGTTTCAAGGTAGGCGAGGGATTAATTGCCCTTAACCGAACCAGGCACCGTAGAGGAGGCGACTCGTTGAATTATCTCCTAAGTCAGGAAAAAAGAATTACTTTTGATACAGGGATCATTGAACCTCTTTATACCAGACTGAGGCAAATTTACAATTGATCGTTTGAATGAATTCAAAAGAATGGCATACTCAGACTGGAAAGGAAACTATGGTTATAGAACAATTCGGTAAACGGATGGCACATTCCAATTGATACCGAAGGTATAACCCAGTGTCTGAGTGTGCTTTCACGAACTTAAGCATTTCCATATTCATCAGGGTTTTACCAACATCTATGCCAAAGATCCTGGCAACACTTCATACCACCATGATGAATAATGATAGAGGATGCGGATGCAAAGAAAGATATCACTTTCTCAGATTTCACCTTAGCGAGGCCAAGGAAACAAAATCTGGATGATCGACCGAGAGACATTTAGCACTCCGCTTCTCATGTTCTCCTCAATGTACTAGATACCATGATCATGCTTAAAAGCATCATCGATAAGGTCATCAAGTAAAGGTCGGACTTCGGGAACACAAAGGATCCAGAAGGAACAACTTCTAGAATAAGTCATATGAAATCCTTATGGGGGAATGGCTAATGTTGCTGATACAAGATATTGTAATAACAGGTCTTCCGGCTAGGTGTGTTAGCCACAACATCCACCTTACCGGTTTAGAAAGATCAAATTATAGTTCTTGAGGAATGTTCCAACCATCACATCTGCCTAAGATTCAGATCTGGTTGGTGTCAGGATATTTCAGACTCAGCATGTCTGAAAAGGAAAGTTTGCAACACAAATCGACGAGATGACGTTGCGAGATTCTTAGAAATGAACTACGGAAGCAAGCTCCAAAACATGAGCTGGTTTGCAAGATACATGTGAACATAATGTCCAGGATAATTGTGGCCACATAGAAATCTTACAACAAAATACTACCGAGTTCTTGTTGGGAACCATCATCAAAGATATCGAAGTCCCCGCGCGGAAGTCTAAAGTATTAACTTTAGAACAGACTTCTTTTCTTGAACAAATCAATCAGTGGCTTGGTGTGCTAGGAGATACATATGGAATGGAGGTTGCAAATCTACCAAACCATAGAATACTTCGCACCTGCATGATTAACTTGGGATGATTCCAGAGGAAGCAATCAAACTTTTCTCAAGCTCACGGCAGCAACTTGCATCAAATGCACGTGAACTTAGAGGAAGTCACTTCTTTCATTCTAACATGTACTTCATGACCTGGCACGAAGAAAATGCTTTCAAAAGTTTCCAATACTAGCTTTAATGTTCATCGCAAGTTATGGAGAAGATAAAAATGTCGCCGATGGGCTCAACAACAATTTATCAAGATACCCATATATATGGAATTCCATAACTATGGAAACAAGGTGATAGCATTGGTCAGACCAAAAGATGTAATGGTGTATGCTCGAGGAAACAACCACGAGTAAAACAACATTAGGAAAATCGTTGGTGCTGATTTTGATTTGACAATAGCCCACACTCCAATCAAAAGATTGGATGAGACAATAGATCCAACAATTGAACATGAAGGTCAATCGATGAAGATATCATGTTTCTTCAACACACGGACAAAAGATATCCCTTTTAGAACAAACTAAGTCAGATAAGCTTTTATCTTCCAACTCTCCAAGTAGTTGTTTAGCTTAACCAACTAGCTCGGGTGTATCCAACACAGATTCTTGGAGAAAGGGTGGTTTACAAGAAACCAACTTGATCACGAACTCATCATAACGGCCAGGGGACAACCTAGTAATTCTTCCGAGAAGATACTCGGAAAATCATGAACCACCGATATGTTACTAAGCTCGAGAACAATCTTGCTTTTCAGGGCAAGACGATATGATCAAAAGAGTGAGTGTCGGTGTAAAAACCGGCAGACCTCGGGGTAGGGGGTCCCGAGCTGTGGATCTCGGATCGATGGTAACAAGGACAAGGGAGACGATATTTACCCTGGTTCGGGCCCTCTTGATGGAGGTAAACCCTACATCCCGCTTCTGTTTATATTGATTGGGATGTATTGAATACAGAGTTGATCTACCTCGAGATCGTAATATGGGTCTAACTTCTAAGGCTAGGTGAGCGATATTGCATTGATGTCCCCTACGGGCTAAACCCTATGGCTTATATACACGCCAAGGAGGGTATCTCGGGTTACAAAGTCGGTAACTAGTGTTAAGGCGGCTGGAGAGATCTTGGGGTATACGTCAAGTCTTTGGTAGAGCCAATCTTGATCATGCTTCTTGTATACGGCTTCCGGAGTCCATCTTGATCACGTACGAGGGCCCATCGGCCCAACCGAGGAGATGGGTTGGCTAGGTTGGCACCCCCTAATCTAGGACACCGTCAGTAGCCCCTGAACTGGTCTTCGATGCCGAAGTCGACGCCCTTCAATTTCTGGCGTCTTGGCTCGATAGACAAGTTCCTGTGTTTTATTCTCCGACCAGACTCAAAGACCTCGGCCAACCCTTAAAATTCCGTCGGGGCCCAATTTCAGATTTCGAGAATCATGTCATCTAGACAATCGAAGCGTCAGCACCTTCCGCCTCTACTTAATAAACATGCAACCTGTTGCTAGCTGCCATACGCACCAACTGCAACCGTAGCAAAAAACCCTCCTCCTTCCCAACCCACGCTCTAGAGCCCAAACAATGGCTAGTGGTGAAGGATCATCAAGGCACCCTCACGGCCCTGATAGAGGGGACTGGGGCAGCTGCCCCGTCGTGTGCCTTCAACTAGAGCGCTTGGCGACGCAAGGCTATCTACCGGATGCGGATCTGGCCCCAAGCCGTCCTGGATTAACGTCCCTCGATGGTCAAGCCCACGCCGAGAATCTCCCTTCACCGCAAGGAGACGAGCGGGTATGCTTCGTGCCTTTCCACCTTCGCGGTTTAGGGTTTCCAATCCACCCTTTCCTCCACAGCCTGCTGGAGTTTTACGGGCTGCATCTGCGCCATCTCTCCCCGAATTCGATATTGCACATTGCGGGGTTCGTCGCGCTCTGCGAGCTACACCTCGGTTGTCAGGCGCACTTCGGATTATGGCAGAAGTACTTCTGCATCGTGCCCCACTCCTCGGCCGACAAGTTATTCGAGGTTGGAGGAGCCGAAGTCTGCCGAGTCGACTAGACTGGTTATCCAGCGGGAGCACCTCGGGAGGACGCCGATTACTGGCCATCCGAGTGGTTTTATATCAATGACGTCCCGTTGTACGAGCCAATCCAGCCAGGCCTCCCGCCCTTCTCATTGGATCCACCGAGGAAACGCTACAGCTGGAGGCCGCGGAGCTTGGCACAAGAGGAAGACGAAGCCGTGACCAACCTAGTGGCCAAAGTGAAGCTACTGTCGAGCACTGGCCTCACCATCATTGACATGATGGCGGTGGCCCTAGACCGAAGAGTCCAACCCCTTCGGCAGCGTCAGCGCTTATTGTGTGAGTACAATGGGTCCAACGATGCTTCCCGATCCATCAAGGGAGCTTTTACGGACCAAATGACCCGTGGGGCTGTACTAGCCAGCATGTACCAAGGGTCCGCGGAGGAGTTCGCCAAGCGTTAGTTCCGGGACCGGCTGTCGTACATCAACCCCGCCGACATAGTAAATTTTTCTTCTGAACTCTCTCGTCTACCTCGGGATCCTTAGAGTTAACCCGCAACACCTCGGCCTTTGAACAGCGGTGGAGGCGTTGGCTCGAAGGCGTGAGCAGTCCGGCCCCTGAGCCAGGACTGCACTGCCGCGCGGAGGACCCTCTCTATAAAGAGGATGAAGATCTGGACCTGATCTACGAAGGGAGGAAATTTTTCTTGGAGAGCCTTGACGGCTCAAAAGTAGCTGTCATCCCTGACACGCCAGGGACGAGGCCAACCTCATCGGTAACACTCCCTTCCTATAAACGAAAGAGAGCCCCTTGTCCTCCAGCCACCAGCCATCTGACTTCTCCTCCAAAGGGGCGGCGCTCCCAATGCCTACGCAGAGAGACGGCTTCACTGGGAAGGGCCCCAGCCAAGGCGCGAGAAGTTCAAGCCGAGGTCACGGGGTCAGGCGAAAGAGCCCCCTCCATCATCGGGTAATACTTTGATCTATGCCGCTGCAAAGACACTTTGGCTTTTAACCTTCCCGATTATTTGCAGACAACCTTCACCCACCACAGCAAACGTGGAAGCCGAGGGAGCCACGGCCCCACCCAGGGAGACGGGTGCCCAAAATTCCACGGGAGTTAACTACGGAGCCGCCCAGGTCGAGGATTCGGAGACATCGGCCACTCCGTCCGAGATTCACTGCGCTGAGAATTATCGTCGGCGAAAAGCTTCTCTGAATAATCCGGCTTTCTCAGACAGGGAGCTCAATGCTCTCAGCGCGGTGGATGCATACCTTGGGGCAACCCGAGGTGCCTTTAATGAATCGCTCGACGTCTTGTCACGGGGGCTGCGGGTAAGTTTTAAAGACAAATATGACTACCAAGTATGGTAGTAGCCCCTAAGGCTTGGTACGAGCCCCTGGGGTCGAATCAAGACTTGAGTACTAACCAGCAATCACTGTCATTAACAGGAGGCTCGCTTGAAGAACGAGCAATTGACCTCGGCGTTGGCCCAAACCAAAGTGCAGCTTGACGCGGCTTTGTCCGAGGTTGAACAGGTGAAGAAATTCACCAGAGAGGCGCACGGTAAGTGCTTTGTGCTATAATTGGTTAATGCCAGTGAAAATAGAGTTGATGCCAGAATCACATGTAGCAGCGGAAGCCCTAGGCCATCTTGAAAGGGACCTGAAGCAGGCCCGTGAGGATCTGGCATAGGCAGAAGCGCAACGTCAGGCAAATCAACACGTGGTTACTCAAAGAGTGGACAACATGAATGTGCTAGGGCTGAGAACGCCCGCCAGGCTCAAGAGATTGAGAGCTTAAATGCTCGTCTTGCTGCTGCAGAAGCAAAGAATCGGCAAACGGATGACATGATTTATGGTAAATTATAAATCGCGACGGACATTTGTCATGTAGTTTGTCCGAGGGGATTTGTCATGCGAATGTTGTTTTGTTTGGCAGCTTGTTTGGTGGGCCTTCCTCCGGAGTCTCGGGGTCCGATGTCTGAAGACATGAGCGTTCGTCTATCCGAGGTGCATGAGAGGGCATGGAAATTGATGAAGGATGTGCACCGGGCTTTATGGCCCGAGGTGGTGCCAGTCCCTGAGGACATGGCCGCGCTAGCCAAACAGCTTAAGAGAGCTTGGCACCGGATCCAGGCTTGGAAAGTATTAGCTTGCCAGGAAGGTGCGAGGGAGGCCTGGGCCATGGTGAAGACCCACTACACCAGTCCGAAGACAACGGAATTAGCAGAGGTGGGACCCATGGGGCTTGATGGGAAGGAAATCCCTACCAGCCAGGTATATGATAATGTAATGCCTGCGGCATGCCTCTCGCAAAATGATTGTGCGTTGGACACCCTAATAGACGGGCTAGACCGCGCGTGAAAACTTTGTATGACTTTATGTACCGAGGTATTCTATGTCAATTTTTTCCGTCCGTTTATCCAAACTCTATCAGCGAGCCTTCGGCTTCCGCCTCCCCGGATAAATTCCGAGGAGTGTCCCATACTACTAGCCGAGGTCATCAGACCAGGTGCTTCAGGCGACCAGGCAATCGGGTTGTGCGGCTCGAAAGACAAGAGGGTAACAGAAGGTTATGTTATATTACAATTTAACGTAAGAAACATCGTCCGAGGAAAATAGTTCTTCCAACAGTTCCTTTCCTTGGGTCATTGTGTCGAACATGTTTGTCCGAAGACGGATGACCTCGGGGGTAAAGCCCCTGGTCGGGGTTTGAAAATACCCTTGCCACGTTAGTCCTATGTCATAGCCGACCGATCCGCATTATCAGAACACTAGCTTTCGGTTTTGTCCGTCTGAGGTACTACACCAGTTGACCCGGGAGTAACAATCACAGCGGTGCTCCCTTTGCCCCCTAGCCAAAATATCGGGAACGTAAGGGGCAAGCACAGGAGCCGGGCAACCTAGCTTGGCCAAATCTTAAAGCGAATTGATGCATATAGTGGCTCAAAAGACAATAGTACATAAGAGGCGGAATAGCTCTTGTTTTGAAAATAACATGCTATATTGTCCTTGGGGTCATTAAATAACATTTTGAGGTGGGGAAATAAATAAATAATGAGTAAGGAAAAGAAAATGTACAAGTTATTTACATGGACCGTGTTTGTAGTGTCAAGCGTAGAAGCGTCGGAGTAGCACCGCGTTCCAGGGGTGGGGCTCTAATCGGGTGTCCTCCGGATCTCGGATTCGATAGGCTCCTCCGATAAGAACTTGATCAATGATGAACGGCCTGTCCCATCTAGGTGAGAGTTTGTGCTTTTGTTTCTCGGGGTGTAGCCTCATTACGAGATCTCTGACGTTGAATTCTTTAGCACGAACTTCTCTGCCATGGTAGCGCTGGGCCTGCTGCTGATAAATGGCTGACCGTGCCCGTGCGACATTGCGCTCCTCTTCGAGAGCGTCTAGGGCGTCTTGCCGGTCGAGCTTGGCTTCTAGCTATTCATACATGCGCACCCGAGGTGCGTCGTGTATGATATCGCAGGGGAGGACCGCCTCGGCGCCGTGTACCATAAAAAACGGGGTGTATCCTGTGGACCTGTTTGGTGTCGTACGCAAGCCCCATAGTATGGAATCAAGTTCCTCAACCCATTTATAGTCGGCTTTTTTAAGGGAGCGAACTAACCATGGCTTAATTCCGCTAAGGATTAGTCCATTGGCTCGCTCCACCTGCCCATTAGACTGTGGGTGGTAGACGGACGCGTAGTTGAGCTTAATGCCCAATTTTTTACACCATGCCTTGACCTCTTTGGCCGTGAAGTTGGTTCCGTTGTCTGTAATCAGACTATGGGGGACACCGTAACGATGGACTACCCCCGAGATGAATCCGATTACTTGGACGGCTTCGGCCGAGGTGACCGGCTTAGCTTCGATCCACTTGGTAAATTTGTCGACCATGACGAGAAGGTACTTATTTTTGTTTGATCCACCCTTAAGTGGCCCGACCATATCAAGCCCCCAGACCGCAAAAGGCCAAGTGATGGGGATGGTGTGATGGGCCATGGGGGCATGTGGCTCTGCTTGGCGAATACCTGATAGCCTGGGCAACGCTGTACTAATGCCGCGGCGTCGGCGCCTGCAGTTGGCCAATAGAAACTCGCTCGGAAAGCCTTGTTGACCAATGTCCGAGCAACGGCGTGATGTCCGCTCATGCCGAAGTGTATCTCCCGAAGTAGGAGCTTTCTTTCTTCCTCGGATATGCATCTCTGGAGGACGCCCGTTGTGCTCATTTTATAAAGTTCCCCTTCATGAACCTTGTAGGCTTTAGACTGCCTTACAATCTGGCGGGAGTCGGTTTGGCTATCGGGGAGCTCTTTTTGGAGCAAGTACGCAAGGAGCGGCTCAGTCCACGGTGCGATGACTGCCATGACCTCATGTGCTGAAGCAGTCTTCCGGATCATTGAGCCGCCTATGATACCGTCATCTTCTTCGAGCGGGGCCTGTTGCCCGACGTCGGTTGAATCCGACGTTTCTTTGCTATCTTGCCAGACTACAGATGGCTTGAAAAGCCGTTCGAGGAAGGTGTTTTCGGGAACCTTATCCCATTTTGCGCCCAACCGGGCGAGCACATCTACGGCCTGGTTGCTGTCTCAGGGCATTGTAACACCCCAAAAATTTAACCATATTTTTATTAAATAAAATTTGGCCAGAAATAAAATTTTGATTTACATTGGGTGTTTTATTATTTTCAAAGTCTTTTCTGTTTTCTGTTTTCCAAAATTCTTCCCTCCATATAGAAATTTTGGGAAAAATATTATGGGCTTTGGTAGTTTTCTTAAATCATTTCATTTATATTTTAATAACAATAGGAATTATTTTCATAAAAAAATATGCCCAAAAACAATTCTTTTAATAGCATTTTCAATACTTGAAAGGCTTCTGTTGCACTACAACTATTTTAAATAATTCTTTAAAAATTCCATAAAATTATGAGGGTTCATGTGATGCCTATAGATCACTTTTATGCAAAAACCCAACTTTGCCTTTTGAAAATTTTGAGTGAAACATCCTCTTTTCAATTCTGTCCCATTCTTGAGTTTTAACTACAACCTCAATTTTTATTGCTCCAAAAATTCTGCAATTATTCCACCTTATAGTCCTTCCTAAGAAACCCTTAAGTCCAGAAGATCAGCTCCAATTACCTCTTTTTAGCCCAACAAATAAATCTTCCAATATTCTGTCCAGAACTGAATTCTAACAAAACTTGCACTAGCAAGTTTCCCCTTCTCACAAACCAACTCCACCATCATCTTTATCATCTAAGGAGACACCATCCTGCCAAATATCACACCCAAAAAAGTTCCCTAGCTAGCCCTAACATTTTGTCAAACAGGTGAGGTGCATGGCAGAATTTGGCAAGGTTTTAAACGTGCATTGCACACTTGCTCTTCTGGCCAAACCAGCATGTCCAGCAACCTTGCCATGTATTCCAACTCAATTAGAGCACCCTAGTGTGCCCTGGTAATTAGTCGAACACCCTGCCTGCGTGCAGAGAACGCGGTCCGAGCACGCGTACTGCACCACTGGCATCGAGCTCCTGCCACTCCTTCTGCTGCCCCTCTCGCTCGTTATGCTCTTCCGAGGATCACCGCGACCCCCTAGACCCTCGCCGACACTCTTCCCCGTCCTATAGCGCCGGCCACCGCCGTCCACGAGGACCGGAGCCGCCGCCCGACAAGTCCTTCCTCGGCACGTCTCTGCCAGTATTACTCGCCAACGGCCCGAGCTCATCCGCTCTCCACCGACCAAACCAACCCCCACTGGCCCTATCTACCCCGCCACCGACCTCAACCACCTAGACGGCGCCATCAATGGCCGCCCGCCGTCGTGCCTTCTTCGGGAAGCCACGGCACGGTCTTCTCCCCGCCTATAAAGGCCTCCCGAGCTCGCTGCGCTCTCGACAAGGCCTCCTCTCCTCTCTGAAAGCCTTCTCGAGTAGCCCCATGACCTGAGGCGGTCATCTTCACCGTCTCCGATGCCCATGGCCGCCGCAACGTTCCCGACGATCCCGTCGCACCCACGGCCTCCCCACCAGAAATTTCCCCACCACTGGCCTCCTAGAGCTCCCACAGATCCACTCTCCCTCTCAATTTTGCTCGGGAGCCACTATGGGTGAAAGCCCCAACTCGCCGCCGCCGGAGTCTCTCGGGAATCCTCGCCGTCGGCAACCCCGCGCCCTCCACCGACCAAGCCACACATCAGACGGATCGCCACGACCCCCTGAGCACGTAGGTGGCCCCAGATTCCCGAGAGGTGCCGCCTCTCTGGCAATCGCCGCCGGCGAGCCCGCTGCTGCCGTCGAAGGAGAGAGGAGGCGGGTAGAGGACCAGTCAAACCTGACTGGTGGGCCCGCGGGACCCACCGTCAGCGACTGGTGGTCACGCGCGCCCGGTTAAGTAGAGGTGTATTTCAGATAATACGTCTTCAAGTCCGGAAAGCGCAATTTCCGAATACGTCTCCGACGTCAGCCAGCTCCCGCGCGGCCGAAGCAACTGGGCCTGGCCCAGTAGCGCCAGATGACTAAACGGCACTCAGGGCGCAGCTCTGCTCTTTTCTTTTTCTTTTTCAGCATATCTCAAATATTTCCACAGCAACCATTCCAAAACCAAATTTGATCATTCAAATTTCTAAATACTCCTAAAATCATTCTCTATTAAACCAGCTAGGGTGAACATTTTTTCTAGGCATTATTCCTGTAGGATTTATTAAATAGGCCAATTCTCTATTTATTCCAGCTTAGAAAATCCCTAGTAAAATCATCTTTACACCAAATGAATTAATTATTTTTTTGAAATTCTTTATTTTTCCTCTAGTTTATTTTAGTATTTATTTCAAAATTTTCCAAACAACTTTTTAGTACTGTCTTGGCTTTATGTGGTAATTGCAATATTTTTGAAAATAGGAAATGGAGGGAAGATAAAATTTTCAAACTTTTGGAGTGCACCCAACCCCTCTGCATGCTCAAGGCAAGCATCTTGAACACTTGATATGGTGATTACATGGTTAAATGTTTGCAAGAATAATTGAATGTTGCATATGTTGAATTCAAATGAAAATTTGCATGCGTGTAGGGTTGGCATGTTTCCTCGTACCGTGCAACGTGTGCTTGTCATGACTTGTTGGAAATATGCCCTAGAGGCAATAATAAATTGGTTATTATTATATTTCCTTGTTCATGACAATCGTTTATTATCCATGCTATAATTGTATTGATTGGAAACTCAAATACATGTGTGGGTACATAGACAACACTGTGTCCCTAGTAAGCCTCTAGTTGACTAGCTCGTTGATCAAAGATGGTTAAGGTTTCCTAGCCATTGACATGAGATGTCATTTGATAACGGGATCACATCATTAGGAGAATGATGTGATGAACAAGACCCAAACTAAGAACGTAGCATTTGATCGTGTCAGTTTATTGCTATTGTTTTCTGCATGTCAAGTATCTGTTCCTATGACCATGAGATCATGCTACTCCCTGACATCGGAGGAGTACCTTGTGTGTATCAAACGTCGCAACGTAACTGGGTGACTATAAAGGTGCTCTACAGGTATCTCCGAGGGTGTCTGTTGGGTTGGCATGGATCAAGACTGGGATTTGTTACTCCGTGTGACGGAGAGGTATCTCAGGGCCCACTCGGTAATACAACATCACATTGAGCCTTGCAAGCAAAGTGACTAAAGAGTTAGCCACAGGATCTTGTATTACGGAACGAGTAAAGAGACTTGCCGGTAACGAGATTGAACTAGGTATAGAGATACCGACGATCGAATCTCGGGCAAGTAACATACCGAAGAACAAAGGGAACAGCATACGGGATTAACTGAATCCTTGACATAGAGGTTCGACCGATAAAAGATCTTCGTAGAATATGTAGGAGCCAATATGGGCATCCAGGTCCCGCTATTGGTTATTGGCCGTAGAGGTGTCTCGGTCATGTCTACATAGTTCTCGAACCCGCAGGGTCTACACACTTAACGTTTGGTGACGATTAGTATAGTTGAGTTATTATGTTGGTGACCGAAGGTTGTTCGGAGTCCCGGATAAGATCCCGGACATGACGAGGATCTCCGGAATAGTCCGGAGGTAAAGATTGATATATGTGATAATAGTGTTTTGATCTCCAGGAAGAGTTCCGGAGTTCACCGGAAGGGGTTCCGGATGTTTACCGAAGTGTTCGGGTGCAGCAACACTTTATATGGGCCAAAGGGATAAAGCCCACGAGGTATTGGAAAGTGCAAAAGTAGTTTTGCTGCCGCGTAAACGGTACTACCGCTTGGTGAAGCGGTACTACCGCCCGAGCGGTACTACCGCTTGTATGAAGCGGTACTACCGCCCAAGCGGTACTACCGCTTGTGTGAAGCGGTACTACCGCTTGTGTGCGGCTGTGCACGGTTCGGCAGGGATCCGAGTTGGACTCTTTCCCTGCGGGCCAAACCGACCTTGTGCGGGCAAAACCGACCCGGAGGAGGCTTTTACTCCAAGTTTAGACCCCAAGGCTCAACATATAAATAGAGGGGCAGGGCTAGCACACGGGACACATCAAGATTTCCTCAAGCCGTGTGCGGCAACCCTAACCCTCTAGTTCCTCCGTCATAATCTCCGTAGCGCTTGGCGAAGCCCTGCAGAGATTGTTCCTCACCACCATCACCACGCCGTCGTGCTGCTGGAACTCAACCACTACTTCACCATCGCTCGCTGGATCGAGGAGGTGAAGGCGTCATCAAGCCGTACGTGTGTTGAACGCGGAGGTGCCGTCCGTTCGGCGCTAGTTCGTGATCGGATCGAGGGACGACTTGCGATTTGGATCGCGGAGACGTTCGACTACATCAACCGCGTTTCTTAAACGCTTCCGCTTAGCGATCTACAAGGGTATGTAGATTCACTCTCCCTCTCGTAGATGCTCATCTCCATGGATAGATCTTGTGTGTGCGTAGGAAAATTTTTGTTTCCCATGCAACGTTCCCCAACATGACTAACTTGCAGGAGCAGGTATAAGAGAAATACCGTTACCGGCAGAAGTGTGATCACGTCGGAGCGTGATCATGCCTTGTTGGTTATGCATGTTGGGACATGCAAGGGCTGTGGCCCTGTTTCGGTGTTACTGTTGAAAGAGCACTTTATTGTGCTAACCACTACAGGAAATACATAAGCCTCCTGAGTCGACCGTAGATCGAGTCTTGTTTCGGTAACCCCCATACTTGTTTCATGCTGCCACTTGTCCCTGCCGTAGGTAGGGTATGGTTCAGTAAGTTGTTAACCCCTTTCTTGCACACATCGTACAGAGAGGCCATAGTGAATGATACCACTGGCCCTGGTAGTCATGTCACTTGATCCGGGGGCATGAATGGCCGGTCTGGGACCGAAGCTGAACGTTCATGCTATTGGAGACCGTTGTATGAGGCCTTCCCACTTAGAGTTTTACTTTACCGCTGCTTTGGGTGATTCCTAGCTCGAGAAAAATTAAGGCTTGTGCGTGCGGGTTAGGTGTGTTTTCAACCCAAAGGCCGTAATGGGAATTAGTTAGTGTCTCGGTGCTGGCTAAGGAAATCCTTTACTTGTGGGTAAAGAGTACACCCTCTGCAGAGTTATACCTATTCGAATAGCCGTGTCCGCGGTTAAGGATTACAGTCTGGGTTGGTCAAGTATCGGTCTTGTGTCGGTCTTCGGAGGAAATAATTAAAATTGGGCATGATTTATTTTGTAGGATAATTATTGTCACCACTAATATTGTCATGAATATTATTATTATCATGAGTATCATTGTGGACTAACCGTTACTTTTATTTTCTTTTCTGAGTGTCACTTGGGCTCGCTAGACTACCCGAGGCACTCATTTTATTTTCTTTTCTGAGTATCTCTTGGGATGGCTAGACTACCCGAGGTACTCATTAATTTTCAAGACCTCTCGAGGCGTCACTTTCAGACACCCATTTGGCATTTCTTTTCAAGACCTCTCGAGGCGTCGCTTTCAGACACCCGTTTGGCATTTCTTTTGGATTCTCGGGCGGTCATCTCTTGCCCGATTCTCCACTTTTATATTTTCTTTTGTATTCTCGGGCGGTCATGTCTCGCCCGATTCTCCACTTTTATATTTTCTTTTGGATTCTCGGGCGGTCCTGTCTCGCCCGATTCTCCACTTAACTTTCTTTGTTTGTCACTAAAATTTTATATTTAATCTTTCGCACCGTATTAATACTTAAATTTCGTTCAGCATATGCATATAATTTAACTCATCATGACCTTATGCATTCGGTATATCTTTTTGTTTGCGAGTACATTCCAACGTACTCACTAGCTTGTCCCTGGCTATTTAATTGGCCAGGTCAGGATTTCGACGAGGAGTACTATAATGACGTCCATGCGAAGCCTAGGATAGCAGCCACGCGGGATAGGAATTATCCGAGTCAGCTGTTCCTGTGGAAATGGAGGCCCATCGGCGTTGGGGATCCACGAGTCGCTTCCGTCACCGCCACCAGAAATCATTGTTGTATCATTAGAACTTTATGGTCTTGTATCCAATTCTTGTAATTGCTTGGTAATCTGTAACAAGGACGTGTCTACCAGTAACAGTAATCCTGGGACTGGTGACGACACGAGGGGTTAATTTCTGGGATATCGTGTCCCGGAAATCCGGCCCCGACAGGTACGTGGTGAAACTCCAGCCCCTCGAACTTGGCCGAGATCTTTATGATGGTGTTTCGGTAAGCTGTCATCTTCGGGTCTTTAGCATCAAACTCGTCGTTCATTTGTGAGATGGCGAGGTTAGAATCACCTCGAACCTCCAGGTGTTTTACACCCATAGAGACTACTATGTGAAGTCCGTGTAGGAGGGCTTCGTATTCGGCCGCATTATTAGAGTATGTGTACATAATTTGTAACACATATCTAATGTTATCTCCCGTGGGTGACGTGAGCACCACGCCAGCCCCTAGGCTTGCGAGCATTTTGGAGCCACCGAAATACATTGTCCAATGCGAGTAGGTAATGTACTCACGGGGGAGTTCGGCTTCGGTCCATTAGGCTACGAAGTCCGCCAACACCTGGGATTTAATGGCCCGGCGTGGTTTATAGATGATTTTGAAAGGTAAGAGCTCTATGGCCCATTTGGCGATGAGCCCTGTCACGTCCCTATTATTGATGATGTCACTTAGCGGGACGTCGGAGGCCACGGTCACCGAACACTCTTGAAAGTAGTGCCGGAGTTTTCATGACGCCATGAAAACCGCGTAGGCTATCTTTTGGTAGTGAGGGTAGCGTGACTTGCATGGGGTTAAGACCTCGGAGACATAATACACGGGCTTCTGGACCTGGAATTTGTGCCCTTCCCTGTCTCGTTCGACCACGAGGACTGCGCTGACCACCTGGTTCGTGGCCGAGATGTATAATAGCATCGGTTCGGAGACACCTGGCGCTGCCACGATGGGATTTGTGGTGAGGAGGGTCTTGATGTCTTCCAGGGCTGTCGCGGCCTCCTTGGTCCATTTGAACGTTTTGGTCTGCTTTAACAGCTTGTACAAGGGTAAGGCTTTTTCTCCGAGCCGTGATATGAAGCGGCTCAAGGCTGCTACGCAGCCCGCCAGTTTTTGTATGTGCTTGAGCTCAGTTGGAATCTCCAAACGATCCAAGGCTCGAATTTTAGCCGGATTGGCTTCAATTCCTCGGCTAGATATGATGAAACCGAGGAGTTTGCCGGATGGGACTCCGAAAACGCATTTCTCCGGATTAAGTTTTATTTGATACTCCCGTAGGCTGGCAAATGTATCGCGAAGGTTGTCCACCAACTGGTCGATGTGTTTAGTTTTGACAACTACATCGTCTACATAAGCCTCAACGGTCTTTCCGATGTGTTTTTTCAGGCATGTTTGAATCATACGCTGGTACGTGGCGCCAGCGTTCTTTAGTCCAAAAGGCATCATGTTGAAGCAAAACGGCCCGTAGGGCGTGATAAATGCTGTTGCTGCCTGGTCCGATTCCTTCATCTTTATTTGATGATACCCTGAGTAGGCATCTAGGAAGCACAATGCATCATAGCCCGCAGTGGCGTCCACAATTTGGTCAATACGGGGTAAGGGGAAGGGGTCTTTGGGGCCAGCTTTGTTGAGGTCTTTAAAATCGACACACAACCGCCAGGACCTTTCCTTTTTTGGTACCATGACCAAATTGGCTAGCCAGTCAGGGTATTTTATGTCCTTGATGAATCCCACCTCCAGCAGCTTTGCCAGTTCCTCACCCATTGCTTGACACTTGGGCTCGGAGAAACGCCGAAGTGTTTGTTTAACAGGCTTGTAGCCTGTTAATATGTTTAGGCTATGTTCTGCGAGCCTACATGGTATCCCTGGCATATCGGAGGGGTGCCAAGTGAATATGTCCCAGTTTTCCTTGAGGAAAGCGCGTAGGGCTTCGGCAACTTCTGGGTCGAGGTTAGCCCCTATGGACGCCGTTTTAGCAGGGTTCGTTGGGTGAACCTGGAATTTGATTATCTCGTCGGCCGGTTTGAAAGAAGTAGGTTTTGATCTTTTGTCGAGAACGACATCGTCCCGGTCGACCTCGGCGCGCAGTGCGGTCAGCTCTTCAGCCGTGAACGCTTTGGCAAGAGTCTCAAGGGCAAGGGATGCCATTTTATTCTTGGCTTTGAGTGCCCTGTCAGGATCACTTGAAATGGTAATGATCCCTTTCGGGCCCGGCATCTTGAGCTTCATGTAGCCATAGTGCGGCACCGCTTGAAATCTTGAAAAGGCGTCCCGTCCGAGGATGGCGTGGTATCCGCTCTTGAAAGGCGCGATGTGGAATATAATCTCCTCGGAGCGATAATTATCCGAGGTCCCGAAGACTATGTCTAGAGTTATCTTTCCACTGCAGCGTGCCTCTCGCCCAGGGACTATTCCTTTGAAGGTGGTGGTGCTCTGTTCTATGCGCGATTTATCGATGTGCATTTTGTCCAGAGTGTCCTCGTATATGAGATTCAAGCTGCTGCCTCCGTCCATAAGGACCTTGTGGAGGCGGCAGTGGTCCACGATGGGGTTGAGGACTAGTGCGGCGGGGCACCTGTCCAGGGCCGACTTCGGCTGATCGTGGTGGGTGAAGGTGATCGGCGTGTCTATCCATGCACCCCGAGGTGGTACTTGCTGGACGGCATTGATTTCCCGCAAGGCCCGTTTGCGCTGGTTGTTAGACGTAAAGGTCTCATAAATCATTAGGACCTCGTCTTTGTCCAAGGTCTGTTCAAGGTGGCTGGAGGTGCCCGCCAGGAGGGCGGGTGATGTAGGGTGGAACCCTAGATGATGATCTTTTCACACTTTAGGAGGGGGAAAAGGAGCAAATCCAAGAAGAACACTCAAATAGACAAGATCCAATCACACATGTGCTAGATCCACATCCACATAAGGGATACAAAGGTCCAAATCCAACACAAGAAGGTAAATAAGTAGCTAGTTCATCCCAATCCTTGAAGGAGTTGAGGTCTTGAATCCTTGAGAGGATCTTCTCACGTGGGTCTCATGGAGGTCTTGATCTCCATGGGAGAGGTTGTGGATGAGCAAAGCTGTATCTCAAGAGCTATCATAATGCTAACCCTAACTAGGAGGATGTGGGGGAGTATATATAGTAGTCCACGAGATAGGAGGGGACAAAGAGTGGATACAAGGCTCTCTGGCCGGTTGGCACGCGCAGGTGCCGGATGTCCTGCTGGGGGGCCGGATGTCCGGCCCGACACGGGGCGCCGGATGTCCGGGCTGATGGCCGGATGTCCGGCCCGATGCTGGGCTTAGCTTCTGTAGTCTTCGCGCCGGATTTCTGGGGCGGTCGCCGGATGTCCGGCCTGTCTCGGGGCGCCGGATGTCTGGGGGTCGGCCGGATGTCCGGCCGCTGTAGAGTTGCCTGGCGTCTGTACTTTGGTTGTCCTCTTCTGGTTGGTGGCGCCGGATGTTCGGGCTCCTGCCGGATGTCCAGCCGCTGTAGCTCCGCGGCGACTCCACTTGAGGCACTTCTCGCTCCGCTTCCGTATGTACTCGTCGTATGCTTCGAGCATCTCCATGGTCGTCTCCTCGGTTCTTGAGAACATGTAGTGCCTTTGCATTAGGTAGCAACCATGTCTCGCACGAATGGAAAGGGGAAGAATTTAGGAGTGGGTTCACCTTATGTTCAACGGCACGTGCTCGAGCCCTCGTCGTATCTCCACTTGGGGCTTGGGAAGTGTACATGGGGATGACCGTAGGATGCTCCGCATCAGCGGGTCCCCCCTTTGCCACCTGCCTCAACACCCAACAGTCGTGAAGGCTATGGATCGGGCATGGTTTACCCAGAAAGCCGTCCAGGGCCGTTCCGGGGTGATCGGAGGTTTTCTTCTTCTTCCGGGGTCGATCACCCGGGGTGTTCCGTTTGCGATTTTCGCGCCGAAGTACCGACCGGTCGCATCCCGGGTAGTCCTCACAAATCGAGTCTGTGTTCTCCTCGGTCCGCCAGGTGTCTTCGATGGCGCAAAATCGCGCTACCAGGTTGGTTAATTCAGGGAGTGTTTGGACGCAACGACGAGCGAGGGCGTTCAAGACGCCTTTATCCTTGCATCCGTGCTCGAAAGCGGCAATTATATCAGAGTCTTGGTAATCCAGTATCTTGCTCTTGACGGACAAGAATCTGGCCCAGTATTGTCGAATCGGCTCACCGGAGATCTGCCGTACGTAGGCTAAGTCTCAGATGTCAGATGGGCCTGAGTCATCAGGGCGATATTCTACATGGGAGGTGAGCGGACTAGATCCGATCTCTAAAGACCGCGGGCTCAAGACCTCGTTATCATCACTTGACGCTGGATCCGCGGTTATCGGTTTAGCCGATTTGATCTGGGAGTCGGTTGCTGGTAGGTCACTGTCCGATCCACTCTCCAGGAAGTATCTTAGCCCCTCGTCCATGAGGGGATTCTTTGTTGGAGCCAGAGAAGGGTCGTGGTTCGCTTCCACATTACGTGGAGGCGTCTCTGTGACCAAGGCTTCTGATGTGGAGACGCGCTCCATGGGTTTGAGGCCATTAACCGGCGATCCCATCGATCCTTTTGGCGATCACGCAGCGGAATTCTCAATGAAAGCACCAGTGTCGGTGTAAAAACTGGCAGACCTCGGGGTAGGGGGTCCCGAGCTGTGGATCTCGGATTGATGGTAACAAGGACAAGGGAGACGATATTTACCCAGGTTCGGGCCCTCTTGATGGAGGTAAAACCCTACGTCCTTCTTCTGTTTATTTTGATTGGGATGTATTGAATAGAGAGTTGATCTACCTCGAGATCATAATGTGTGTCTAACTTCTAAGGCTAGGTGAGCGATATTGCGTTGATGTCCCCTATGGGCTAAACCCTATGGCTTACATACACGCCAGGGAGGGTATCTAGGGTTACAAAGTCGGTAACTAGTGGTAAGGCGGCTGGAGAGATCATGGGGTATACATCAAGTCTTCGGTAGAGCCAATCTTGATCATGCTTCTTGTATACGGCTTCCGGAGTTCATCTTGATCACGTACGAGGGCCCATCGGCCCAACCGAGGAGACGGGTTGGCTAGGTTGGCACCCCCTAATCCAAGACACCGTCAGTGAGGGATTGGCACAATCCTAACTCGTTGATCGAAGAGTGCACCAAGAATAATGGACTAGGTAGCACGATCAATCTTAGAATGATAATTCAATAACCAATGTGCTAAGAATGAAATTATCATCCATTAACTACAAGGCAACGGGATTGCTAGGAGTATTGATTTCACACATCATGATTCACTTGTCGGTATTCTGGTTACAACAACATGGGGACCGAGAAATAAATGATGATGGCGAGAAGTATCACTGAATCAAGAATCCATCAGATGATGTGCAATTCTCATGACATTCTTGACATAAAGATGGTAACACTCCAAGGTAGAACAGACTAGAAGCTGGATTGGCCTCTTGATCTGCGGAATACAATTGCTTTGACCCAAACCAAGAAATGGATGAGGTGCTAGAGTTTGTTTCTCCTAGTCATTCCGAAATAGAATGGCTTGACGGACCACAAAAATAACAGGCAACAGTGAACACGAATGCACAATTACTCTTGACTATCAATTGGTAGACGATGATCGGAATACAACTGAAGAGGGACAACTCAAAGAACATATGATTTTCTGAGTTGTGGACGCATAGATTGTCATGTCGAACAAGGCTCAACATAATTCTTCTGGATAACCCATGCAGAAAGCTAGGATTGGCAGAGTCACAATTATAGAGTGGAGAACTCATCAAGAACACTCTTGTTGTGATCTTGTGGTTCAAAAGAACTTCTGCCATACTGGTTCATGGTATTGGAAGGATGATATACGACGGACCTTGAGGACTAAGAAAGGTTACTAACCAACCTAAAGGAGCTACAATCTCTATCAACATGAAATAAGTAGAGTGAATCTTGGGTTCAGGAACCCATGAATGGAATACCTACTAACTAAATAACATCACGAGATGCTTTCGAAAATGATGGCCAGAATTATCACACTGGGGATACAACACAAAGGCTGAACCTCTAGGTAGTTCTCTGAGATACCCTAGTTTCCTGAAAACTTCAACAATTATGTCAAGGTAATGGAAGTCCTTAACACAACAATTAGTGTGTATAGTCTGGCCCAAAAGACATTGAATCAGGATGAAAGGATTTGCAAATGCATCAGACTATTATAGAAGCCTTAGATAACTCGGACAGCATAACGGCTGTATGGGCATGAAAAATGAGACAACCTGCACGACAATTGACAACAGAACAACTGAATTATTATGGAAACACCGATCCGAGAAGACAACACCTTTCCTATAAGTCTCCAGCATAGTAACTCGTCATCCTGATAGACAGATGAGAAAGCCTAGTTTCTTAACCCCGTAGAAAAGAAGAGGGTGACTCAGAATCAGAAGGACACAGGATAAGGAGTATAAAAGAGCCTTACGTTCCCTTCCACAATCAATTCCCCTATTGTCGTGGTTTTGTCACGGCAGATGTCCTCGTGAAAGGACTTAGTCGTGAGGCCATCGCAGCTAGGTGGTAACTCGAATGGGGTTGATCAGAATCGAGAGACAAGGGTTTACCCAGGTTCAGCCCCTCACAATGGAGGTAATGGCCTACATCCTGCTTGATTGTTATTGATGATGATGATCTCGATTACAATGGTGCAACTTGGCTAACCTAGTACTTGAGAGCTTGTAACTTGGTCCCTTTCCGCCTCAGGGGCTCGCCTTTATATACAGGTCGAGACCCCAGGTTTACAACAGAGTCCGGGTCGTAACATGACCCGTGCCCTAATCTATTTCCTACTCATCGTCTTCCCCAAGTAAAGGAAAACTTATTGCGTCCTTAGGTAAGCCGCCGCCTCAGGTACTGAACCGCCCAGCCGGCCCGTTTATGAGTCGCCCTAATGGGCCTTGCAGTCTTGATAGCCGCAGCTCTCTTTAAGCCGCCACTGGATAACCCGGCCCTGAACGGGCGGGTCATACCATGGGGTTATATCCCCAACATTAGCCCCCAGAGTGATGTGGATTCATTCACGTCAATCTTCAGTCTTGTTGTACTTCCGGGTCATATGAATTTGCCGGCTCATAATACCTCTTTACCTTAGCGTTCCTCGCTCCCTCGTGTCAGGACATCATCTTCCGGAATCAACGGTGCTTAAGTGTGACGTCATAGCAAATCTGGATGTATATCTGTTAGGCACGAGAATCGAGGCGCCTCTTCGCCAAAAGTTGTTGTGCCTCCTCTGTTTTCGCACCTGCCTTTTCCCCTTCTTATCATATTATAAATATCCTCAAGGGCCACAGTTTTCTTTTTTTTTACTGCTTCATCTTCTTCCTCCTCGCATCTGAGCCTTCTCGCAACTAGAACAGCACTGCCGCCGCGCGACCTTGGTGTCTCCGACGACGCCAACCGCTTCAACAGCTCCACGAATGCCACCGTCAACACCGTCAAGAGCCTCTCGAAGCTTCCGCCACATCCAGGTATGCCCCATTTCTTCCTAGATTCATAGCAGTTCTTTATCCATTTTACCTAGTTCATCGGCGCTCGTCTGTTCATCCTTCACTGCTGTTTTTAGATCCAGATTCTAATGAACTCGTCGTAGAAATACTCCGATGTTAGCTGTAGTATCATTTCTGCATCTAGGAACTTCAGATCTTCACTAAACACTGCGAATAAATCAAACCATGCTTCCACTGTATGAGTTAGGAATAGTAAATATTTTTCCTTTTCGCGTATTTTGTAGATCCATAATTTTAGCCACTTTGTTTTGAAATCTGTTCCTGCAATACTTAGCAAAAAAATCAGAATCTTCAACTTTAAGATGAGCCACAGTATAAATCATGACCCGCCCTCCTTAGGAAGCATAGTTGAACCTCTGTTCGGGTGGTTTGTAATTTTGGTAATTGAATAACTATGTTGGCTCGCCTCTTAATTTTAACCACCTTGCCATACTGGCTTCTCTCCAAGCCGCCACGGCGACTTTAGAGATCGTGAAATGACCCGCCATTCATATTTTATCCATAGCCGTTAATTCTTTAGGCGACTTACCATGGCAAAGACCACAGTCTGTAATTGGGTGAGTTCCCAAGTTTCACAACTCGTGCTCAATGACTATAAAGAAAAAGGTTTTCTGCCCGCTCAAGTGGTGATTGGCTGGCGGGCTCCTCAAGGCAAAACTGTTCCCCAACCCGGCGAAGGAGAAGTCGTGGTGTTTATAGACCATCTTCTTAGGGTCTTCTCTCCGCCCGGGTCATAATTTTTTCAGGACGCCCTAAGTTTCTTCAACCTTCATCCTTAAGACCTTGGTCCAAATTCTATATCCAACCTATGCCAATTTCAAGTCTTCTATGAAGCATATCTGCAAATGGAAGCCACCGTTCCACTCTTTAGGGAGTTTTTCTATATCAACCGCCAGACTGAATGTGCTGATGGCCCCAGTCTAGAACTTGGTGGGGTCTCGATCCAGAGACGAAGAGACGTTGCTTTTCCTTCAGCCACTCTGCCGAGTCATCCAAAGGGATGGAACAAGACCTGGTTCTATTGTAAGAACATAGCTCCCGCTAATGAGAACCCTTTGCCGGGTTATAGACCTGATCGTCTTGACCCCACCATTGAACTTCCTGGCTGGGCTCCTCAAGAAGAGCGTGCTCAAGTCGCCCACATATATCCAAAGCTGAGGACTTTATTAGCCAATGGTTTGACCGGGGTTGATCTGACCCGGTGCTGGATTACCTGGAGGATTCTCCCCTTAAGTTGCCGGGCAACTTTAATGTGCAATTACTCAGGCAACTCAAATGATGTGCAAAGGTTCAGTCCCATTGACCTGTCAGCTGACAAAATAAACAAGATTGTGAAGAAACTGTTTGGGGAGTCACAAGAAAACTGTAACAAGACGGGGCTGAGACCGTTCTATGCCCTTAACCAGGCTCCTCCAGTAAGCATTTCTGTGATCATTTGTCCAGCTTATCAACTCTTTAAACTTACTTGTTGACCTTGTTTAAAACTGTGCACGCCGACTCTCCATTCTGGAACAAGAAGAAAAAGAAAACACCAGCGACCAAGCCTAGGGCTGCTAAAGCTGCACCGGCTCAAAAGAAGAGTAAACCGGCTATTGAAAGTGAGGCGGTAGCTAGAGGCGGGTCACCAATAGCTGATGATGAGTCAGAGGTAGAACTTGACTCCCTTGGCCGTCTTTTTATTGAACTGGCTAACACCTCGTATTCTTAGGGCGATGTTGAAAATAGCCGGGCTGATGATGTTGAGGTAATTTCCATCTCCTCTGACTCAGAAAACTTTGTTCCCCAAAGAGCCAGAAAAACCATCAGAAAAGTGCCATTTTCTCATCCACACGCTTATTTAGACCCACAATTTTCTTTAAAGAAATCGCAGCATGCCGGCTCTGCAAGACGCCAGACTCGAAGTGGTTCTGGAGAACTCTTGACCGGCCTACCTAATGCTTCAGCCGCCCGTAAGTGACGCAATGAGTTGCCTCATAGTCCAACCCCATCTCTTCCACGAGCCGGCCTTTGTAAGCATCCTCTTAACCCGTCTGATTCAAATTACCAGGAGTCGCCACCATCATCTGGCGACTCATCTGCCACTCAACTACCACCGTTGGTCATTAAGCAAGGGTAAGTTCGTCTCAATAAACCGTGCTTCGTCATAACCATTGTCTCGCTTATTTAAGTCTGCTTATGAATTCATAGGGCAAAGGCTAAGAAGAGGAAAACTGGCGAGTCATCTTCGACCCCAGAGAACTTTGAGTCAGAAAACCCAAACTTGGTGATCACTGAAGGTCAACACGAGACGGCGAAAGATCAGCCTAGTGAAAATGTTGATCCGCCCAAGCAAAACGAGACGCCAACTACTGAAGAGGTGGATACTCAAGTCGGCACGACTGACGTGGTGGAGGATCTTAACTCGCCAAGTCCTATTCGGCCTTCTAGTCCGATGAAGGCGACTGAAGATATGGTCTTATCATCTCCCCAAGCCGATGATGATGTTGGCATCACAGGGGTATCCTTCAAGACTCCTGAGACGTCAAGCGTTCTCACCAAGCTTGTATCAAAAGATGAGCCGGTCGCGTCTGAGAAAGGACAAGGGAAACTTGAGCTCCCAAACTTTGAAGATCTCAGCGCGGCCGATCTCCATGAGGCGTACTTGACCCGGCTATCTGTAAGCCGGGAAATGGAAGTAAGCCTGGTCAATATGCTGAAGAGGAAATATGAGGTCAGAAATGTCCCTTCTTTCCATACTGTATATATCTTGTGTAGTCGCCAAGTCTTAGACATAGGTCAGAAGGAATATGTGTAAGACTTTCAGTATGATATACTCGCTTCGGGACTGTAGCCCCCAATGGCCGGGTTGTTATGTATATAACAAACCGGTTCTTTAATATTTGTCTCTTAAAAGCAACGTGTAGCCCCCAAGGGCCGGGTAGTTATGTATATAACCAACCGGTTCTTTAACAATCATCTTTTAGAAGTGACGTGTAGCCCCCAAGGGCCGACTCATTTTGATAAGATGAGCCGGATCTTAGTCCCTTAGTGATCATCAGAAGAGAAAAAATGACCTGCAGTAGCCCCCAAGTGCCATGTAGATTGCTAGCAAACTGCTTGGGACTTTAAATGAGAATTTTTAGCCGTCTCATAGCCCCCATGGGCCGGGTTGTGCAATTTTGTGGGCTCAATAGCATATAGCATTCCACTGACAAGATCTGGTTATGACAGGATATGCTCATGGACGCCAAGTCAAAGGTGGCCGGCTTACAAGAGCAACTCAAAGCTGAGAAGAAGCTTCGTATAGATGCCGAGTGATCTGTCGCAGCCTTGCACGAATCTGTATCAACAGCTGCTGAAAACTTGAAATCTGTGAAGATGTCTCACGAGGAAGAAAAAGCAGCGTTGTTGAAACGTGCTGAAGAGGCAGAGAACCGGCTCAAGCCCATTACTGATGAAGTAAACGGCTTGAAGCATTATATTACCGATATGACCCAGGCCATCTTTGGTAAGTGACCCGCCAAACAGTCAGGAATAACTCGCCCGAAATCTCTGATATTTGTATTGGAATGCTGTAATCAAATGTGTTCAAATATTGCAGGTAGCAGAAGCATCAATCTGTGTCAAGATCCTCGTATCAAGCTCAAGGCAGTTTATACTTTCTTGGAGCAACTTTATGCAGGGAGCTTGTTCACAATTATGTCTGTGATGGGTCACAAAGAGCCGCCACGTTTCATAAGGGACGTGTTGAATCAACTTTCAACCATGCCTGGACAAATTGAAGAGTTGAAGAAATCAGCCGCCCGAGCGGTGTTTGAAGGAGACTCGTGTTTTGGCGAGTCACCTTGTTGAAGAGTTGGACTTGAAGAGGTACCAGCCGGCTTACAACGAAGAGAACGTGCGGGTAACCCCGCCATCTTACACGCCCATCGACCTAACTCCAGCATGGCGTAAGCATATCTTTGCTCCTGATGTTGACCCATCAATTATACTGAAAGAGGATGCCATCTTTCAAGCCTTGACAACTATCGACTGGGATCTGGACAATCTTCAGATCGGAAGAAGAGCGGAGCCGGAGCAGGATGACCCGGATGCCCAAGCCGCCGATGAACACCAGGAAGGGGCTAACCCGGGATCTAATGACCGGGAGGGCACAGAAACTGGTGCCCAGGAGTAGATGTCTCCAAAAAACTTTTGATATCATGAAGCCCAGCTATGGCTTTGTAATAGGATAGTTGGAAACACTTGGGTGCGCTAACGTGCCTTCGCACACTTAAATATTTGGCAGTATTTTGGATGAAACAACTGCACTGGTGTGGTTGTATGTTAACCCGCCCAGTCTCCTTTGGAAAAATCTACGCTTCGTTGAGTAACAGTGTGGCGAGTCATATTTGTATGAACCATCAATAGTTTATCCTTCTCTGCCGAACATAGGCTTAGAATAACCCGGGGTGCTTAATAGCTGTCTGGCTTGTGGTTAGCACCAGTCTGAAATAAACTGCTATGATTTTTGTTGACTCATGGTCAATAGGCATCTGTCTTTTGTTTTAAACCGGTTTGTCCATGATCCGGCGGCTCATGGCCAAAAGGAAACAAAGATAACCCCTGTAAAAAATTGAACAGAAATCGTGAATAGATATCAATGTTAAGTCGGCTTTTGAGGCACGACAATATAGACCGGCTTTCGAGGCTCGAGTCTTGCGTCAATGAAGCTGGCGTGATAGCCCATGGTTTATCCTCGCCCTCTATAAGCCGGCTCTCACATGACATATCCGATGTTTTAACCAAGATAGTTCAGGGTCATAGAGATGATTGACTTGTCAAGAGTACACCGGGTCACCTAATCAGAGTAGCATCAAGCAGACAGGCAGGTCTAACCAAGATAATGTGGCGTCATTTGCCGGGTCAAGAGGGTGAGATAGCTAAACTCGGTGAGTTGGAAGCCCCCAAGTGACCAATGATCAAAAACGAAAAGACTCATGCACAATATTTGAGATGAAACGACAGAGGCCCCGAGTTTCGGGGATGCTGGCTTATGTATATTGATCATAATATATACAAAGGTATGTACAAGCAAAATTGAGCCAGTGGCTCTAAGTATAGTAAGGACGGAGATGAGCGATATTCCAAGGCATGTTGGTCTCTTGCTCCGACTTACGTGACTTATTGTGTTCACATATATCCATGAGGTAATATGACCCGTTGTTGAGATTTTTGCTGATGAAAAAAGGCCCTTCCCAGGGAGGGGAAAGCTTGTGCATACCTGTCTGTTCTTGTATCAGACGGAGCACTAAATCGCCCTCCTGGAAAGTACGACTGCGGACTCTACGGCTGTGATAGCGATATAGGTCTTGCTGACAGATCGCAGATCATGCTGCTGCTAAGTCACGTTCCTCTTCCAAGGCATCCAGAGAGTCTTGACGAGCTTGTTCATTGTCTGCTTCGACGTAGGCGGTAACTCTTGGGGAATCATGACGGATGTCACTGGGCAAAACAGCTTCTGCACCATAGACCATAAAGAAAGGCGTATAGCCTATTGATCTATTAGGAGTGGTCCGGATGCTCCAAAGGACAGAAGGGAGCTCTTCGACCCAACAACCCGGTGTGCACTCGAGTGGGACCATAAGCCTAGGCTTAATGCCTCGTAAAATCTCCTGGTTAGCGCGTTCTGCTTGGCCATTGGACTAAGGGTGTGCAACTGATGCAACATCAAGCCGGATATGCTCTCTTTGACAAAACTACTTCATAGCTCCCTTGGACAAATTTGTGCCATTATAAGGGATGATGCTATGTGGATAACCAAAGCGAAAAATCAACCTTTTCAAGAACTTGACTGTTGTGGCTGCATCACAATTGCTGATTGGCTCGTCTTCAACCCACTTGGTAAATTTATCGACATCAACCAAAAGATGGGTCTTTTTGTCTTTGGACGGTTTAAACAGACCAACCATATCAAGCCCCCAGACTGCAAAGGGCCATGTTATTGGGATCATCCCGAGCTCTTGAGTCGGAACATGAGCCTGGCGAGCAAACTTCTGCCAACCATCACACTTTTGTACGATATCCTCAGCATCTGCGTGAGCCGTAAGCCAGTAAAAACCATGCCGAAAAGCTTTTGCCACTAAGGACCTTGAGCCGGCATGATGACCACAATCTCCAGAATGAATCTCATTGAGGATCTCTCACCCTTCATCAGGGGAAACACAACGCTGGAAAACTCCTGTAATGCTCCTCCTATGTAACTCGCCATTGACGATGGACATAGACTTAGAGCGGCGGACGATCTGACGAGCCATGAGTTCATCTTCAGGGAGCTCGCCTCGAGTTAGATAATCTAGATAAGTAATTGTCCAGTCCGGAATAGCGTGAAGAGCCACCACCAACAGTGCCTCCGGGTCAGGGATAGCGAGATCTTCCTCGGAAGGCAGTTTAATAGAAGGATTATGGAGCACGTCAAGGAACACATTTGGAGGGACCGGCTTACATTGAGAGCCGAGTCATGACAATGCATCAGCCGCCTTGTTAAGTCGCCGATCGATGTTATCAACTTGATATCCTTTGAAGTGTCCGGCCACATTGGTTACCGCTTGCCGATAAGCCGCCATAAGCGGGTCCTTGGAATCCCACTTTCCTGAAACTTGTTGAGCAACCAAATCTGAGTCGCCTAAACACCAGACCCGGCTGAGATTCATCTCTTTAGCCATCCGAAGACCGTGGAGGAGAGCCTCGTATTTAGCTGCATTGTTAGTATAGGTAAACAGAATCCTCAGGACATAACAAAATTTATCACCTCGAGGGGAAGATATGACCACTCCAGCCCCCGAGCCTTCTAGCTGTCTGGAACCATCAAAATGTATAGTCCAATATGAATTATTGGGCTTCTCCTATGGAGTTTGAAGTTCCGTCCAATCATTGATGAAATCCACGAGTGCCTGGGATTTGATGGCCGTGCGAGGGACATATTTAAGATGGTGTGAACCAAGCTCAATTGCCCACTTGGCAACCCGGCCAGTAGCTTCCCTTCTGGATGATGTCTCCCAAGGGTGCTGAACTGACCACAGTAATAGGGTGCTCTAGGAAATAATGCCTGAGCTTGTGACTAGCCATGAAGACGCCAAACACCAATTTCTGCCAATGTGGGTACCTCTGCTTGGACTCAGATAGAATTTCGTTGACATAATAGACTGGCCACTGCACTGGATATTCTTTCCCTGCCTCTTTCCTCTCAATAACAACTGCAACACTTACCGCTTTGTTATTGGCAGCAATGTACAGGAGCATAGGCTCTTTGGCGATGGGAGCAGCGAGAACAGGCGGCTCGGCCAATTGCTTCTTGAGGGCTTCGAAAGCTGCATCAGCAGCGTCACTCTAGACAAAAGTGTCAGTCTTTTTCAACATCTGATAAAGGGGAATTGCCTTTTCGCCAAGGCGGCTTATGAATCGGCTCAAAGCCGTGATCCGACCCGCCATCCATTGAACGTCATTGATGTTCTCCGGTTTCGCAAGTGAGGTTATTGCCTTAATCTTGTCTGGGTTGGCTTCGATGCTTCGCTCCGATACTAGGAAACCCAGCAACTTGCCGGTAGGAACACCAAAAACACACTTATCCGGGTTAAGCTTCATCTGGTAAGTCCGAAGATTAGCGAAAGTTTCCTTGAGATCATCCAGCAAGGTCTCCTTCTTCAATGACTTGACCACGATATCATCCACATAAGCATGAACGTTGCGCCCAATCTGCTTGTGGAAGCAATTCTGGACACACCGCTGATAAGTCGCTCCTGCACTTTTGAGCCCGAAGGGCATAGAGACATAGCAAAAGGCCCCAAAAGGTGTGATGAAAGCCCTCTTCTCCTGATCCTCGACGGCCATCTTTATCTGATGATAACCGGAGTAAGCATCCAGGAAACACAAACTCTCACAACCTGCCGTGGCATCGTTGATCTGATCAATGTGAGGGAGGGCAAACGGGTCTTTGGGACAAGCCTTGTTGAGATCTGTGTAGTCAACACACATGCGCCCAGTGCCATTTTTCTTTATAAAAAGCACTGGATTAGCTAACCACTGAGGGTGAAAAACTTCAACGATGAACCCGACAGCTAAGAGCCGGGCTACCTCTTCTCCAATAGCTTTGTGTCTCTCTTCGTTAAAGCGACGAAGGAATTGTCTGACGGGCTTCATTTGTGGATCCACATTGAGGCGATGCTCAGGGAGTTCTCTCAGTACACCCGGCACGTCAGAAGGTTTCCATGCGAAGATGTCCCGATTCTCACGGTTGAACTCGATGAGCGCGCTTTCCTATTTGGGATCCATACCAGTCCCAATAGTGAACTTCTTGAACGGGTCGCCAGGGACAAACTCAACCTGCTTGGTGTCCTCGGCTGACTTGAACTTGAGTGGCAGGTCAGACTTTGAAGTGGGCTTCTTCAAGGGCGTCATATCGGCCGGGTCAACATTTGCAGTGTAAAATTTCAACTCTTCCACAGCGCAAGCCGTCTCGGCATAGGCTGCATCCCCTTCCTCGCACTCAAGGGCGATCTTTTGATCTCCATTAACTGTGATAGTGCCTTCTGGTCCAGGCATCTTGAGTTTGAGGTTGACATAGCAAGGTCGAGCCATAAAGCGAGCATAAGCCGGCCGCCCGAACAGGGCGTGATACGGGCTCTTGATTTTGACCACCTCAAAGGTCAAAGACTCGCACCTGTAGTTATCATCAGTGCCAAACGCGACATCCAGCTTGATCCGCCCGATAGGATATGCAGACTTTCCAGGAACAATCCCGTGAAACACGGTGGAAGATGACTGGAGCTGTTTTTCAGACAGATTCATCCGTCGGAAAGTGTCATAGTACAAGATGTTTATGCTGCTTCCTCCGTCCATGAGCACCTTTGTGAGTGAATAGCCGCCGACTTGAGGCGCCACCACCAAAGCCAAGCAACCTGGACTGTCGACCCAGGGAGGGTGGTCATCTCTGCTCCATGTAATGGGTTGTTCCGACCAACGTAGAAATTCCGGGACTGCCGGCTCGACAACACTGACGGCTCATTTCCGGAGTTTGCAATCTCGCTTGTCAGTATGAGTCGTGAACACGTGATACTGTCCACTATTCAACTGTTTGGGATTGCTCTGAAAACCAGACTGATTGCCCGGTTGCTGATTGCCCTACTGTTGATTTCCTTGCCCCGAATGCTGAATGCCTCCGTAGTTGCCAGAACCTTGGTAACCTGCTCCTGAGCCGCCCGGGCCGTGGAATCCCGGGTTGTGAAAGCCACCGGACGAGCCAGCTCCAAGCTGCCCCGGGTTGCCTCCTCCGCCGCCTTGACGGTTCTGAAAGAACTACTCTCCAAAGGCTTGCATTATGTGACAGTTCTCCCAAGAGTGGGTTGACGGCTTATTAGGGAGGCTATGTTTTGGGCATGGGCCTTTGAGGGCTTCCTCAAAATTACGGGGCTTGTTGCCACTATAGGATCTTCCCGAATTATTTCCCCTCGGGTATTTGTAACCAGTGTTGGTATTAGCAACCAAGTCTGATCCTCCTTCCTGATTCTTATGCTTCCCTCCATTGCCTTGATTACCATGGTTTCCATTGTTCCCTGAATTGTTCTACTGGTTACCCTTGCCACCATTGTTTTTCTTTCCCTTGCCAGTCTGGTCATCGTCCGGGCTAGGATCCTTCGTGGTGTCTGACTCGGCATACCTAGTGAGGACGTCCATGAGCTCGCCCATATCCTGAACCTTTCGCTTAAGCCGGCCAAGCTTCTGCACGAGGGGCTCAAAGTGACAGTTCTTCTCCAGGATCAGAACCGCCTGAGCCGCCATGATGCTGTCAGAGGCGTGAATAATGTCTGCGGCCCGGCGCGTCCAGTGATGGGCTGACTCACCCTCACGTTGGATGCAGTGCTGAAGATCGACGATCATCATTGGGCGCTTGCAGGTTCCCTGGAAGTTCTTGATGAAATGGTCCTTCAACTCCGCCCAGGTGTTAATAGAGTTAGGGGGCAAGTTTTTCAACCACGTACGAGCCGGCCCCTCCAACATCATCGTCAGGTACTTGGCGCAGACAGCATCGCTGACATCCAGCATGTCCATGGCTATCTCGTAGCTCTCAATCCAGGCGGCCGGCTCAAGGTCAGCCGTGTAATTTGGAACCTTGCGAGGGCCTTTGAAATCTTTGGGCATGCGCTCGTTGCGTAAAGCTGGCACCAAACACGGTATCCCAATGGTCCTGCTACCGGAGGTCAATTGGGTTGTGACAAGCGGCACTTGAGCCGCCGTATTTGCCACCTCCGCCGCTCGCTGAGCCCGAGCCGTATCAACAATCTCCTGGGCGTTAAGGGGCCCAAGGCGTGGAGGATCACGAGGCTGCTCACGATGTCGATGAGTGCTGCTAGAGATGGCTGGCGACTCATCGTGGCGGCTTCTGTTGCGGCTTGGGAGCTGGGTAGAGTGGAGCCGCTGCCGACTGTAGGAGTAGTTCGCCTGTTGGGCGACCGCAGTTTTTAACATCTCAATGGAATTTCGGGCTTCAATCTCAACCGGCGAATTTCCCGTGATTGGGAGCGCGGCCAAATTGGTCGCTGCTGCTACCAAGTTGTCCAACGGATTGGAGAAGTGACCCGCCGGCGTAAGGAAACGATGCGGGGGCGTCTGAACTGGCGGGAGTCGCTGGGCCGGCTCCTGCTGGTGCTGCCTCTGCTTGGGGGCACAAACGGTGCTTCCGGGGTGCCTGCCCCAGCCCCTTGAACTGGTGTATCCTGAGGCGTGTTGAACAGACGCATGTGCTCGTAGTTAGGTGGCAGACGGCTCATATGGCGCCTCTGATGAACCGCTTCTGAGGCGCTCTGACGGAGCCCCATGCGCCAGGCTTCGGCTTTCAGGCGCTCTACCTCGCCTTGGACTTGGGACTGCAACTCCGCCATACGAGTGTTTTCGGCATTGATATCTGCCTGTACCTTAGCCATCTGCTCACGGAGTTTTGTCACCTCCGTGTTGCGTTCCGCCTGGTTCTCTGCGGTCACCGGTGTTGCAAGGAGCGTCGCCAGGGCAGTTGCCAATTCTGCCAAGGCCTGAGCCGGCGGTATGGCTGAGCCGGGTCCTGAGGTGCCAGTCCCCGTCGCTGCGCCGGCCACTGTAGAGTTAAGGGCTGGGGCGGAGCCCGCCATGTAGACAGCAGCCCTGGGGGGCGTGTTGAAGGAATCCTGAGCTGGCCGGTCGTCGGAGTAGCCCCCAAGCCCACCATCGTGAAGCGGGAGGATCGACTCGGTCTTGCCTACCGAGGACTCGCCATCAGAGTAGACGAGGGTACCGCTGCCGGACGCAGAGTTATCTGCAAGGTCCACCCCCTGAGTGAATCCGATGAAGACGTGCTTTCAGCCAGCCTGAGCCTGGGCGGGTTGCACGCGACGAGCCGGCTCGACGATGTCGGTGCAGATGTCCGGCTCGGGTTCAGATCCGCCGGCTTTGCCGATGAAGACGTGGATTTTGCCGAAGGGGACCCGGTATCCGTACTCGATTGAGTCGGCCTCGGGGCCCCAGTCTGAATCGTCGATATAGAGCTTGCCGTGGCGACTCTTGGTCATGCGGCCGATCGCATATCCCTCGATCCCTGGGGGAGTTCCCTTCAAGTACTCGACACCACCGAGCGATAGCCCCACGGTGGGCGCCAACTGTCGTGGTTTTGGCACGGCAGATGTCCTCGTGAAAGGACTTAGTCATGAGGCCATCGCAGCTAGGTGGTAACTCGAACAGGGTCGATCGGAATCGAGAGACAAGGGTTTACCCAGGTTCAGCCCCTCACAATGGAGGTAATGGCTTACGTCCTACTTCATTGTTATTGATGATGATGATGTCGATTACAAGGGTGCAACTTGGCTAAACTAGTACTCGAGAGCTTGTAACTTGGTCCCTTTCCGCCTCAGGGGCTCGCCTTTATATACAGGTCGAGACCCCAGGTTTACAACAGAGTCCGGGTCGTAACATGACCCGTGCCCTAATCTATTTCCTACTCGTCGTCTTCCCCAAGTAAAGGAAAACTTATTGCGTCCTTAGGTAAGCCGCCACCTCAGGTACTGGACCGCCCAGCCGGTCCGTTTATGAGTCGCCCTAATGGGCCTTGGAGTCTTGATAGCTGTAGCTCTCTTTAAGCCGCCACTGGATAACCCGGCCCTGAACGGGCGGGTCATACCGTGGGATTATATCCCCAACACCAATATAACTAAAGCATTTCTACACTCACCTTCGACCAGTTTGGCTTGGCAATCCTACAGGCAGTCAGGCTCTGATACCAAAGTTGTTGGGACCCCGATCCTAAGTCACACCGATCTAGCATGTAACACATCATATCACTTTGCGGCCTCACGCACGGTAACCCACGGCTGCCACCTTTACCTCGGCCGAGACTGTTTGCATCTTTTGGCTCACATATATGACTATGTCGCTAGCATCCATATGACAAAGAACCCGGGTCGACATGACTAGACGTAAACCAAGGTGGCACAAACTTACAGGGACAGACATAGGTAACCCAACAATGCACGTGTTGGTCATCAACGTGTGTACTTGGCAGTAGCAGGCTATCAGGACTCCAGTAACACCGCGTGACAATTCCCCGTAGGGACAGACACAGGAGCAAAGAAGGATACATGTCGGTCAATCCATGTGTTCCGGAGCAGTAGCGAACTACCAAGGCTCAGTGGAAGCACTAGGAGGCATTTCCCCGTAAGGAGGGCTACCAAAGGCAAACAACTAGGTGTCGAATCCCACACATACCAAAGCATTTCAAACATACACACAATATGCTCGATATGTGTAGATACAACATGGCATCACAACATAACTCTATGACTCAAATGTATTTAGTTAAGAGGCTCCGAAGAGCCATACATAACATGATATTACAAGCAGGGGTCACATGACCCATCATACAAAGCATACAAGCAACAAGCGGAAGCATAACCTGTCTGAGTACAGACAGCTAAAAAGAAAGAAGGCTAGAAAGCATGTCTATCTACAAGACCCTCCATAAGAGCCAGACCTCTATCTGGGATTCCCAAGCTAATCGGTCAACATGGAACACATCGTAGGAACCACTAGTGAGACTGAAGTCTCCTCTGCAAAAACATAAATTAAGCAACCGTGAGTACAAAGGTACTCAGCAAGACTTACATCAGAACTAACTACATATGCATCAGTATCAACAATGGGGTTGTGGAGTTTAACTGCAGCAAGCCAGCTTTGACTCAGTGGCTATCCTGACTACGACTGCCGGTATTTCTTTGAGGTGAGAAAGCGCACATGAGTCCACATATTCACCATATCAATACCCCACTATGGATCTCTCCCGTCTCCCTACGAGAAGGCCATCCATAGCACTCACACTTATCTTGCGCATTTTAGAGTATCCATTTAAATTGTCTATGAATAATGTAAACTTTCAACTAGTCCATATCCGCGGACGCGGCTATTCGAATAGATCATTAACCCTGCAGGGGTGTACTTCTTCACACACGCTCTCACCACTTATCACCATATACACATCATGTATCTCGGCAACCTTCAAGCAGAGGCCTGGCGAGGGTGTCGGCCATGACCTGACTAACCACACAAGACTCTAGTCTAGGTTTATCGCCTATTTGAGGTTGTATCCGCAAAGGAAGTCCGGCCGAAGTTTCTATGACGGCCCCAAACGATGAGTGCAGGGTTCCCAAGAGAACCATTCGGGTGTCACTTGGTACACTGTGCCTCGGTGTCTCTACTACACCATAGCCCACCCATAAGGTCAGCGCTATGCACGGCCGCCAACACATATCCTACAAACACCAGAAACTAGGTGCAACTCTTGGACAGAGATCAAGGCGATTAATAAGTCGAGAGGGGTCGAGTTACTGGAACCCTATGTGTGGTAGTAACTGTCTTGGATCACAAACATGGAACTCAGTTCTTAAGGACGGTCCCAATGAGACAACCCACCATGTACTCCTACATGGCCTCTCATCGCTACCTTTACCAAATCGTGTTCACACACTTAGCTCTCAATAGTAGGACATGTTCACCCCCATTCCAATCAATCCTAGATGAATCAGACCTGACACAACTCTAAGCATAGCAGGCATAACAAGCAAGCATGAATGAGTAGGCACATCATGGCTCAAACAACTCCTACTCATGCTAGTGGGTTTTACTAATTACTGTGGCAAAGACAGGTCATGCAGAGGAATGGGTTCAACTACCGCAACAAGTAACAGTTGAATTGTTGTTGTCCTAATGCAATAAAAGAGAGCAAGAGCGAGAGAGTGGGATTGTATCAAAATGTTCAATGGGGGTTGCTTGCTTGGCACTTCTGAAGATAGTATAGCTATTAGCTCTTCATCAGTGTCAACGATCACAACGTCGGAATCGTCTTCTACCGAGAAGGAACAACACTGGCAACAAGAAGGAACACAATCAATGCAATGCAACAATATGATGCATGATGATGACATGGCAACATGCTGTTGATTGAGCTAATGCAACTAGCAACCAGATTAAATGAAGTTGGTTTGAACCAAAGGTTCAAATTGAAACTCCATATGTGATTAGTTAAATGCCATTTGGTTTGCCCAAACAGTGGAGTTAAGTTGTTCAAACATGCATGAAAATGACATAAACAGATTCTTCATATTTTCTGATAATTTTTCATATATAAATTATTTCATTTCGAGTTACGGTTGAAATTATAGGATTTTTAGAAGTTTTGGCTATTTTCTGGAATTTCCTGGTTAATTGAATTAGATTAATTCCAGAAAATGATTTACCGTGTCAGCCTAGCGTCGGCGTGACATTAGCAGTCAACAGGGGTGGTCCAGGTCAAATTAACCAGTGGAACCCGCATGTCAGTCTAACATCCAATTAACATAGTTAATTGGCACTAAACTAATCCTAAACCTAAATTAGTTAGGGCCTGGGCCCACATGTCAGTGACCCAGGAAAGTTAAACCCCGGTCAACTGGGGTCAAACCCACCGGCGGCTTGATGCCGGCGGTGGCAGACGCGGCGGGGTTGCTCGGGATCGCGGTAAAGGGCACGGTTCGAGGCGCGCCTGGGCGCGTTGGAGAGCCCTTGCCGGCACACGTCGAATGGTGGTGGCGGCCGGGCCTGTGGTGGCTGGAGGTGACGGCGGCAACCTCAAGTGCGGCGGCCGGCGTTCGGGTGTGTGCGGAAACGTGGCTACGGGTGGCCGTGGCGATGCGTCGTAGCATTTACGGCATCTACGCGGCGCGCCGAGAACGATGGACGCATGCCCGGGACCAAATGGTCACCGGAGCGTCGTCGGCGACGAGCTCAGGCAGCGGTGGCTCTCGGCCTCGATGGAGATGCGGCCTAGGGCTCGCAAACGCGAAGGGGAGGAGAGGGGTTCGGCTCGGGGGTTTACAGCGATCACGTTTAGTGGGTCGGCGAGCTCGGGGAGGCGTCGGAGCGAGCGGATGAAGACGACGGTGGCGAGGGCATTCGGAGGCGTCCGGCGTCATGTGACTTGGCGGAGAAGACGAGGGCGACGAGACAGAGCTCGTGGACACGTCGAGGAAGCGAGGGCGAGGCGGTGGCTACGTGTGCGGTGACGGCGAGCTCGTGCGGCTCTCGGCCATGGCGATGGAGAGGCGAGGGAGAGGGCAGGGGGGCGAGTGAGGACGTCCGCTCGATCCATACGGCAGCGAGGAGGTCGTTCGCGTCGTCGCGCTGGCCAGGGGACGCAGGTAAGCAGCCTGGTGGCGTGGCGCGCCCGCGCGCACCGTGCGCTACCCTGCCTCTGCCTACTGGCAGAGGTGGGAGACGACTGGTAACAGTCAGGTGGGCTGGGCCGGCCAGGTGAGTGCCCAGGTGAGTTCTTCTCTCTCTCTCTTTTCTATTTATTTCTATTTTCTATTTTGCAGATTTGTTTTGATTCAGTTTAACATACCAAATCATTTTTATAAATCCTGAAATCATTTGTGGATGCAAACTATATTATTCCAGTGCCCCACATCAAGTTTCAGAATTTTTGGAGCAATAAATATATTTATAGGATTTATTTTCTCCAACTCAAATACATTTATGATTTAATTCAATGACCAAAATGTGTCCAAATAATATGAAACCAATTTTGTTGGGTATTTCACATTATTTCAAAAATCTGAACATTTTTGAAGGGCATTTTTGGTTCATTGAAAATATTTTAATTTGACCCTAGTTGAAATTCATTTTGTGCTAGGGTTTGTCAATCCCCATTTCAAATTCATTTGAATTTAAACATGATGACATGATGATTATGCAATGACAAGCAATGACTAAGCTAGGGCTGTGACACGCCGACGTCGTCCTTAATTACTACCGACCTTTCATGGGGGTTGTCCATTTCGTGAGGTAGGCGCCACATCAAAATTGTACATTATTGGGTATTTAAAACACATCACCCTTCCAACGTACATCAATTTGGGCCCCATGCAGGTGGTGCTGGTTTTGTGGCCCCTCTCATGCGGTTTATGGTGATGGTCCAATCTATGGGCCCGAGCGGTCTATTATATCCCTTTTTGACCGACAACAACAGTGGTTGTTTGGCCAAGATAGATTCACTTGGTCCGTCTTATGGTAGGTCATGGTGACATGCATGCATGTCCGACCAAAGTATGAGTACGTGCATGTGTCCCGCCGACACGAAGTGGGGGTGGGGCAAGCACCTACCTATGACCTTAACCCGTCATTATAGATATCCAAGGGGGCTTTCCGGTTTGCGAGGGAGGTGCCACATCAAAGTTGTGCATTGTGTATTTAAACATCACACCCTTTATTCCTACATATATTTGGCCACTTCTAGGTGGTTGTTGTCTTCTGGCCCCTCTCACCCAATCTTTGATGACGCGCCCACCCATGGGCCCGCGCGTCAAAGTTGTGCACTGGGAATTTGAACATGACATACCACCCTTTTCATATATATATATATTTGGGCCACATGTTGTTGTGGTTGTGTTCTTACCCTCTCTCATGTTTTTTTGTTGCCAAATGGTGCTATATAAAATAGCAGACGCCTCGGATGAAAAACTACGTGCGAACATACGCGTAACGGACACGGGTGCACTGGCTTAACCATGTGTGAAGCTCGTGCCCTGTAAAATCACCACGACTTCGCAAGTGCCAGCACGGGTGAAGGGGTAATGTGTACAGGATATTTAGGATGAATTTCACGTATGCGTCTAAAAATTAGGACGAACCGTGTGCGATAAACCAGCTAGCTAGAAATCTAAAAAAAACTACCTGCCTTGAGCGATGCAAAAATTGGTGATTCCGTGGCTTTTCCTTATTATCATACACAATTATTATGTTTGGACCGTGTGCGATCTGGTTGTTCCTGCCCTGCTTCACTTCCTTTACCCAAATTTTAGTTGCCGCGGTATTTCAACCATCGCGCTCACTCCTCCAACACCGACCTCATAGTAAAATTCTAGTAGCCGAGGCATTTGAACCGTCGCCCTCCATGTCCACCACCATCTGCACCCACCATTACTAAAATTTTCGGTAGCCGCGGCATATCCTCAAACACCACCCACCCTAACCCCGTCCCCCCTCCACAGTCTACACCCCCCCATGCTCGAACCCTAACTCGCTGCCGCTGCCGCCACCAACCCCTGCTGGTCTGCCCGTGCCTCCTAGCTTAGATAAGTTCAGGTTACCCACCGATTCCCATACCCTCGCTACCCTTAGTTTTTAGATGAGGCCTGCGGTGTCCCTCCCCTCCCCCAGATCCCCATCCCCTACTCCAGAGAGTTGCAGCCTAAGCCCAACCACACATCCCGGGGAGCCCGAGGAGCGTACGGCCAAAAGGAGGTCTATCATGGCCTCTCTGCCGGACGATGTCGGGGTGGCCGTCGTTCGTGCTGACCTGTCGATCTCGGAGGAACACCTCACCGTGGAAGCCGGCGAGGACATTGACTACGTCGCCATGGTGAAGGCTTCACGTCAGTGGGCTCACGTATTACTGAATCTCAAGACAGCCGGCTACAACATCAAGCTCGTCAACAGCGAAGGCTTCACGCGGGCCATGTCACAGGTTAAGTGGTCCATCCCCAACGCCTCTGGTTCAACCTCCATTGATCTCTTCGCAGGCCCCGCCGATGATCTCCTCCACCTCGTGGCCAAGGATTTGCGATCCTTGTACGCCATCGAGCCCATTATGTCATTTCTGAAGGACATGTTCTACGGCGGTGGCTTGGGATCCTCAACTGCCAAGTCAGATCTCATCGACCACGACCACGCGAAGGGCACCCACTTCGGCTCTTCCAAGGTGAGACAGCCCATCTGCGACATCAGGGATCGCACCCTGGGTCTATGCTCTTCCAAGTGGATGGATCCCGTCCATGACAAGTGAGGCAATATCCTATAAGCAAATCTTACTTTTTCTAGCTAGCCAACTCGTACCCATTGTTGTAGTAGCTTTTGCCATGCGATGTTTTAACTGTGCCGTGTTTAATTATTTCAGTTATGAAAAAATGTAATGTTTAATAGGGCTATCTGATGTTTAAGTATGAATTGTCCACTTCAGTTTCACGAATGGCTATATTTGGTTGTTTATAGTGAGTAGATGCCTTGTTTATCTGTATTTGGTGGTTAGGTTGGTTGCAGTGAGCATTTGCCCAGTTTTCAAGAAGATGCCCTGTTTATCTGTATTTGGTTGTTAGGTTGTTTGCAGTGAGCATTTGTCCAGTTCTCAAGCAGATGCCTTTATCTGTATTTGCTTGTTAGGTTGGTTGCAGTGAGCCTTTGTCCAGTTTTCAAGCAGATGCCTTGTTTATCTGTATTTGCTTGTTAGCTAGGTTGGTTGAAGTGATCCTTTGTCCAGTTTTAAAGCAGGTGCCTTGTTTAACTGTATTTGCTTGTTAGGTTGGTTGCAGTGAGCCTCTGTCCAATTTTCAATGGCTATATTAGGTTGTTATAGTGAGCATATATGCCTTGTTTATTTCAGTTATTCACAATGTGATTTTCATTATGTGCAAGTATGAACTGTGCAGTTCGATTTCATCAATACCAGTTTGAACGGCTATATTTGGTTCCTGTTATGCCTGGTGAAGTTAACACATGCCCTTTATTTCAGTTTTACACATTTATGCAGTGTGATGTTTAAGCATGAGCTATGTTCTATTTGAATTACAATATTTGGTCCCTGTTAAGCCTATTGTACTTAACATTCCCTTCCATTTTTTAACTGCTTTAACATCATGCTGAAATCAACACATTCAAGCTGTCATTTTGAGATGTTGTTGTTTACCATGGCTATATTTGGTTGATGTTAAGCCTGTAGTACTTATCACGCCTTTCCATGTACTTACGCAGGACAACAACGGGAGTGGCCAGCATTTTCCACCGAGGTTAGTTTCATCCCTCGGCTTATACTGCCTCCGTTCCATAATGTAGTGCATACAAATCCATGGTTGGACACTTTTTAGCTTCTAATATTGACTTGTTTCTTGTAGGTACATATGTCCTAGGCAAAGATCCACGCCTCAATCCTTTTTGCGTATGGGGCAATGAGATATTCATGAACCAAAATCAAGTGAGGAAACTGACAAGAATTATTAGCAAAAAGATACGACTGATGGCAATTAAATTATTTGTCTACGCTCTATCCAACAGAACAGTGAGCTATAGGATGGTAACTACGAACTCTGTAGCCTTCTCTTTTTACTGCCCATAATGAGTTGTTAGACAACAATGTCTGAATCTTTTTCGTTTGCAGTGGTTCCCAAAGCATTTTACTCAAGATTACCTCGCAAAGTACAAGATTGGTGGACATGCAATGAAGGTTAAAGTATTTCATCAAGACAACAATGAGCATCAAGAAGTCCTAATGAAGACAGTGAAGGATGGGCGGGCGGCCATCACAAGGGGTTGGCCTAGATTCGTGCGCGCATTAGGCATGGAGGAGGGCACAATATGGGCATTCTACTTCACCTTCTCCAGCAACCAGAATGTCTTCCACCTCTCTCTTTACAGTCATTAGTACAACTGTGGTTCATCATTCTTTCCTTGCTGCTTCTCTAGTTCTTCAGCATATGTACCTGTGCATCGAATTATTCATTTTTCCTTGAACTTGTATTTGTAATAAACATGGTTCGATATGAAATAAGTGATTGCCTACTTTCATATTGAAAATCGGTTTCAATTTAAAATTCTGTGAATTTTAAATGCAGGGATTAAATTAGGGATAAATTATGATCTGCATGCCATTGCACTGCACACGGTTTGCAAAAGCAAAACATCTGTGATAAACGTCAAGATCAGACACATTTCTCAGATCAGTAAGTGTGCGATGAAACTCTACTGCACACACGATCAGACAAGAAAAAATGTGTGAGATTAACAAGAACAACGCACACAGTTCTTTCTTAATAAATGTTTGTGAAAGTCACCTTATCACACACGCTAGGCAATTATGAACTATTTATGATGTCATGTGCATCGTAAATGTTTGCTCATAGAAGAACGCATGCGATAGGCCTTCATCCGACATGGGTAATATGGATGAATTGTTTGGGACATTTTATACATCTCAAACATTTATGTACATACAAATGTGTGGGATATTCAAGCTTCACATACGGTGTACAATTGTGAACTATTTGTGATGGGGTGAGCATCGCATATGTTGCAGTACAGAATACCGAGTGCGATGGTAATGCGAGCACAAACGAGTAGCAAGGACGGAGCGTTTGGGAAAGATGCGGGCATCGCATACGCTTAGTTCTACGAAACGTATGCTTGTGTGCTCCCTATCGCCGACGGTTTCTGGGTCATGTGGGAAGACCCCCCTATTGCACACACAGGCAAGGCGACGGTTTAAAACTCCGTCGCGGAAAGGTGGTAAAAACCGTTTGTATAGCAAGTCGCTGCACCAGTGGAGGCTCGGACAGAACGTAGATGTGGTTGAAGCTGTAGTTGCGGCGGCGGCGGTTTGAGCTGCCGGGAGGGGGGGAGGGTGGGGAGATAGTGCGGAAATGTGATGGGTGGGGATGGGAGTGGGGGGGTAAATTCTGAAATCCCACGCCTACTGAAAATTTCGCTGCGAAACTTGAAACTTATGGGGGCGAAACACACAACGCAGATGAAGCATATAATATACTCATGTGCGAGAAAAGATAAAATTGGTGGATCCCGTATTCAAAAAATTGTACACGTGTAGTTGATTAAATCAGTCTTGGGCGGTTGTGAGGGTACGTGTGTGATGTTTTCTAACCGACTTATGGATCATTAACGCACATGGTACGCCATAGCAACCGTGTGTTTTGTGGTCTCCTAGAAATTAAAATATCTATCAGCATCTAGAGCGGCAGCCTGCAAATTTATAAATCTCTTTCATTGTGGTAGGGCTATCAAGGTACATGAATGAGGCGAAGTTGACACTTGATGAACAATCATAAGTTCATGAAATGCAATCAAGTGTCAACCTGCCTCGCTCACACAGCGAGAATTGATCGACCTATGCAACTTGAGAGATGCTTGCTGCCTGTCGCCGGCGCTGCTATTTAAGCCGATCTGCGTCCGCTCCGCGTGGCGAGGTGGGACTAAAAACCAGCTCCGGCGAGCTCGTCTCCGACTCGGTTGTGCAGAGGTGAGATGGGAAGGAGCTCCGGGGTGGATGCGGGTAGTAGTAGATGCTCATAATTAATTAAACAACGTATGGTCGACACACACACACTAACTACTTCTCGCATGCTGGCCAGCCCCAGACGCCGTCGTACTCCATACCGACCTTGTCGGCGGCAGTGCACCGTGCTTGAATCTCCGCCCGGGTCTCCTCAGCAGCGCGTGCGGCCGCTTCTTTCTTACGGCGGCGGGACTCTCTTTTCTTGAGTGCTTTCTGCCTTTTCCGCTCCTTCTGTGCGGATTTGGCCTCCTCTTGCTCCACCACCAATTCGGCCATGGCAGCTTAAAAGTCCACCCACGTAGGTGTGCGGTCGCGAGCGGCGATGAACTCGGCGCGCCGGGATGCCATCGCTTCCTTACCAGTTACTGTGTGGCGCAGTGGCATGGACGGCGACACTTGGAGAGAGCTCTGGGACGGAGTGGCCGAACAACCGTATAGTGCGGTGGTTTTTTAGAGCACTCGAGATCTGATTGCCTATGAGAACTGTGTGCACTAACCCTATCGTGCGTTGCGTTCTGATTGGCCGGAACCCCAGCCACGTGGATCGTGCATGTGCGCCGTAGGATGCACCGCGATCGAACGTAAATCCACATCCCTCCCATCACACCCGTGTAGCTGTAGCTGGGATTTGACTTATATGCGCTAATTGTCAGATAAATGCTGTAAAGTGCTTAAGTATATCAAACGAGTCCTGAAATGCGTAGAAAATTCAAATCTAGCGGCTGATTGTGCTTGCGCACCGTGTAAATAGTTTGGACGCGAAACGATAAAGTCACCGTAAATTCAAGTCCAAATTGCCATTTATCAATTTTCTAGAGTTGGAAAACCAATAAACGACACGTTTGTGGTTGACTCTTGCCACACATGTCCTTGAAATCTCTCCCCATTCATCGTAAAAGGCATGCAAATTTAGTAAACACCACAAGCATGACTTGCCAAACAATTTTTTTGCACTTTTTCATGGACCGACTGTGCGAAATTGAATTATGTGCATTAATGCCTAGAAAATGCACATAATGGCCCAAATATAGTAAATTATCCCAGAAAAGTGCCAAATTTGAACACGGTGCATTATAGGGTGTATGTTGATCGTAGAAAAAAAACTCAAGGACAAACGACGAAGGAACTTTGGATTCCCCATCAAACATGGTGACTTCCCTCTCGAAACCACCAAAACTTCCTTTTGTGATGCACTACAGGAATCAGCTACTTTGCCGTCTGCCATAACAAACGGCAAAGGACCAGCCCACGGACGGCAAACAGCTTTGCCGTCTGCTGGCTCACAACCCAATTTTTGGCACTGGAAGTCACGGTAATGAGCTACTTTGCCGTCTGCAGACGCACAGCGGACGGCAAAGACGTTTGCCGTCGGTCCTCCTGGCTAAGCTGACGGCAAAGCTCGTGGATGGCAACGTATAGCTGTTAGCCCCGTTAGGTGGCTAATGGCAGACTTTGCCGTCTACCTGCTGACGGCAAACAAGCACTTCCTTTGACGTCTGCTCAGTGATGTCAGTCGGCCTGCTGCTGCACGTCACTTCTGCTTTGCCTTTGCCGTCTGCCTGCCTTGTCTTTGCCGTCTGCCAGCGGATGGCAAAATGACCAAACTGGTCAGACATGGTGCTCCCAGGTTGCACAGGTTGCTGCCACATGGCCCCTTTGCCGTCCGCCTACCGACGGCAAAGTGTTTTACCGCCGGCTGGCAGATGGCAAAGTGCCTGTATTGCCACTTTTTTGTCTGTTTTCTGTTATTTCCCTGCATTTTCAAAACACAAATATGATATATATGGTTTCAAGCTGAAGCATAGGCCATGTATCCAACATCAACAGTCCATCAATGCAAAGAGAACACATAGGGTATTAAAAGATCCAATACATACATAGTGTCAAGGAGTTCATCCATATATACTTACGTAGTTTCACATTGTTCATCAATACAAATCAAAACAAAAACTAAACACTAGCAGTCCATCAATGCCAGCTTCCATGAAGTGAATCAAATCTGCAAAAATGGGAGTAAGAAAGTTAGAAGAAGAAGAAGAAGAAGAAGAAGACTAGAAGAAGAAGAAGAAGACTAGAAGAAGAAGAAGAAGAAGAAGAAGAAAGAGAAGAAAAATAATAATAAGAAAGAAAGAATAAGAAAGAAGAAGAATAAGAATAAGAATGAGTTGAAGATGGAGAAAAAGAAAGAAGAGAAAAAGGAAGAAAAAGAATATATTTTCTTCTTCTCTCTTTTTCTCATCTTTCTTCTTCTCTTCTATCTTTTTATCCTTTTCCTTCTCATTCTTCTTCTTTTATTCTTACTTTTTCTTCTCTTTCTTCTTCTATTCTTTCTTTTTCTCCTCTTCCTTGTTTTTCTTCTTCTTATTCCTTATTTGTGTCATTTTAGAGCTAACTTAGGTAATTATGCCATTTTAGAGCTAACTAAGCATATTATGTCATTTTGGAGGAAAATAAGGTAAGTATAGGTCATTATTGACCTAACCTAGGTAATTATGCCATTTTTGAGCTAACTAAGCTTATTATGTCATTTTGGAGGAAACGAAGGTAAGTATAGGTCATTATTGAGATAACTTAGGTAAGTATAGGTCATTATTGAGCTAACTTAGCTTATTATGTCATTTTGGAGGAAAATAAGCTAAGTATATGACATTTATGAGCTAAACAAGGTTAGTATGCCATTTTTGACCTAACTAAGCTAATTATGTCATAAATGAACTAAATAAGCTAATTATGTCATTTTGGAGGATAATTAGCTAAGTATGTCTTTTTTGGGGAAAATAAGCTAAGTATGTGGCATATTAGGGCTAACTAGAGAAAACTTACCGTCGTCGTCATCACGGAGGTCAAGCACCGGAGTTGCTCGGGCCGGTTTCACCTGGAGAAGGTTGCCCTGGAGAAGGGTTGTGCGATGCGGCTCCGGAGTTATGCTGCACCATACAAAAATTGAATACCTGACACGAATAATAATATGTATATAAACTAATAATAGTTTGGAGTAGTGACCAAATTAATACAAGTTCATCACATTAAAACCAAAGTAGAGTAGTGACCAAATGTTATTACTGCAAAAATATATACATAAAGTTCATACATACTTCTCATAAAACAACATACAACTATCTAAAGCATTTAAATTCAACAACATACAACTATCTAGAGCTCAAATTGCATATAAATCAAATAAACTCCCACATAATTACTCCCAAACTAAAACCCACAAATCACTATACTTATAGAGCATGAAACAAGCTAAACTAGCAATGAGAGATGAAAGGATGAAGTTGCTAACCTTTTAGAACCCTTGGATAGATGGGGTGCATACAAACTAATAATAGTCTGGATCGTCTATATATGCTCCGGGATCAATAGATGCATCATCATCATCACTATCACGCGTGTCGTCATGAATGACGTGCTCATCGGGTTCAGCGGCATCAACATGTGGAAGGCCTTTCTGTAATTGGTCAAGCATTGACAGGTCATTCGCAGCAGTAACCTCTTCTTGTTCCGGCTCTTCTTGTTCCGGCTCTGGGGTGAAGTCGGATTCACTGTCGCTGTCTACTTCCATGTTCTGGGGTGAAGTAGAGCAGTTCTTGAAATGTTATTTGGAAAGACGTGTTTCTTGGAAGAATTCTCCTTCATATGTGTCTGGGTTAATGTGAGGTTCATAATCCTCTTCATTGGGGGGAGGTGGTCTAACACGTGGCGGCACTTCATAAACGACATCCCAACCATTCAGATTTGTATTAGTTTGGCAGGCCCACGGTAGACAGAAAACTTGGGTCGCCTGTTGAGCCGTAATATAGACATCGGGAACATCTAAATGGGTGCTTTGTTTGATTTCGACTAGCCCTATATGTTCATGAGTCCTTCTAGTCTCCTTCGGCTGGAACCAATAACATTTGAAGACTACGACGTTCGGTGGGTTTTCACCATAGAATAGAAGTTCATAAACAGCTTCAACTCTTCCATAATACTCGGTACCTCCTTCGCCGATAGCAGAGACACCACAATTTGTAGATTTTCGGTCGGCCATAGATAGCTCTTTGCCAAAGGTAATCAAGTTTGTCAATTTTATTACGTCCATGCAACCTACACGCTAATAGGTAAAGATAGGTCCTAATCCCACCCGAGTATGTGTAGATTGGATTCGTTTTCCCATGCTCTGCTCCGGATCCGACGCAAAATTTCGGCAGCACCTCCCCGCTATTCTCCTGATACACGTCTCGGCAATAAATAGAGAGGATGTGTACCCGGAGAACAACAGGGGGGCACTGACAAAATTCTGCATCGGATCCGGAGCAGAGCATGGGAAAACGAACCCAATCTATACATACTCAGGCTGTCCATGGATAATGTTGGATAATTCGAAAGAATCACGGTTATAAATATGCAAATGCATGCATATTTATAACTGTAACCCTTTCGAACGGGAGACGCATACTGGTCACGCATACTGATGATTGAATCTACCTATAGCTAGCAAGTATCATCGGCACGAAGACCGGAACAGAGCAAATGAAGGGGGGAGGAGGAGATGTCATTTGTGCTCACCCACGAACGCAGGGGAGCTTGTCGAACGCACGGGGAGGTCGTCGAACACCAGACCCTCGCAGCGACGAAACAACTGCACATTTAAATCCACCCGATCAACACGAATATTCAATCCCGATAAAAAATCTCTCTATATATAACTACTTTTCCACTACTCTTTTATTCTTATTCTCCTCTATTTCTTCTTCTTCTGCCTTTTCTTCTTCTTCTTCTTCTTCTTCTTCTTCTTCTTCTTCTTCTTTTTCTTCTTCTTCTCCTCTTTTTCTTCTTCTTCTCCTCTTCTCCTCTTTTTCTTCTTCTTCTTCTTCTTCTTCTTCTTCTTCTTCTTCTTCTTTTCTTCTCCTCCTCTTGTTCTTCTTCTTCTTCTTCTTCATCTTCTTTTCCTTTTTCCTCTTCTTCTACTTATTCTTCTTTTCTTCTTCTTTTTTTTCATCTTCTTCTTCTTCTTCTAATTTTGACTAACCTAAAATATGACTAACCTAAAATCTTCTTCTCCTAGTTCTTTTCTAACCTAACCTAGCACTAACCAAACAGTACCAATTAAATAAAAAAAAGAAACAAAAACAGAGAAGAAAAAAACTCACCGAAGGGGGGCGGCTGGGCAGTGGATTTGGGCGGCGGGGCAGCTCCCGCTGTGGCCGTCGAGGATCGCCGCGGCGAGGACGATGTCGATGGTGGCCACGGAGAAGACCGTCGCGGCAAGGACCCCGACGCGCAGCTTCCTCCAGAAGGCCGCGCGGCGGGTGCGGAAGGCGTCGAGCTCGTCTGCCGCGGCCACGGCGAGCGCGGCGGGGCGCTGGGGCGGCGGGTCCGCGGATGGTGGGCGGCGGGGCGGCAGCAGCGACGGGCGCGGCGGGGCTGCGGGGCGGCGGCAGCGACAGGCGCGGCGGGGGCGGTGGTACGTCGTCGGGGCGGCGGCTGCGCCGGAGGGAGAGAGAGAGAGAGAGAGAGAGAGAGAGAGAGAGAGGTGGGGGCGGGGCACGACCGTTAGATACGTTAGGCAGTTCGAGCTTTGCCGTCTGCTTTTTGCGGTCTTTGCCGTCTGCTTCGCTTTGTCGTCTGCTAGCGGACGGCATCCAGGCCGTCCGTTTGACCTAATCAGCTCCGAGCTCTAGTGGGGCCCAGATGGGCTCTTTGCCGTCTGCTTTTATTCTCTTTGCCGTCGGCTAGCAGACGTCAAAGAGTGTACTGACGGCAAACACGATCGTTGCCATGAGGCCATTCTTTGTCGTCTGCTTATGGGAAGCTGACGGCAAAAACCATCTTTGTCGTCGGCTAGCAGACGGCAAAGAATGGACTGATGGCAAATTCTCTGATTCCTGTAGTGATGGTTCGGTTTATGAACAGCGTGTACAACGGCATTAGCCGAACCTTCTCAAAAAATTACCACGCTTTACTGAGGTCATACCATGGCACCATGCCAGGTATCATCTTTTTCAGGCATGTTTTTCAATTTTCTAGAGTTGAAAAACCAATAAACGACATGTTTGTGGTTGACTCTTGCGACACATGTCCTTGAAATATCTCACCATTCCTCGTAAAAGGCATGCAAATTTAGTAAATACCACAAGCATGATTTTCCAAACCGTTTTTGTGAACTTTTCCATGGACCGATTGTGCGAAATTGGATTATGTGCATTAATGCCTAGAAAATGCACATAACTGCCCAAATATACTAAATTAGCCCGAAAAATTGCCAAATTTGAACACGGTGCATTATTGGGTGTATGTTGATCATACAAAAAAACTCAAGGACAAACGACGAAGGAAGTTTGGATTCCCCTTCCAACTTGCCGATTTCCCTCTCGAAACCACGAAACTTCTTTTGTGATGGTTCGGTTTATGAAGAGCGTGTACAACAACATTAGCCGAACCTTCTCAAAAAATTACGATGCTTTTGTGAGGTCATACCATGGCACCATGCCAGGTATCATCTTTTTCAGGCATGTTTTTCAATTTTCTAGAGTCAAAAAAGAATAAACTACACGTTTGTGGTTGACTCTTGCCACACAAGTCCTTGAAATCTCTCCCCATTCCTCGTAAAAGGCATGCAAATTTAGTAAACACCACAAGCATGATTTTCCAAACCATTTTTGTGCACTTTTTCATGGACCGATTGTGTGAAATTGAATTATGTGCATTAATGCCTAGAAAATGCACATAACTGCCCAAATATAGTAAATTAGCCCGGAAAAGTGCCAAATTTGAACACGGTGCATTATAGGGTGTATGCTGATCCTAGAAAAAAAACTCAAGACAAACGATGAAGGAACTTTGGATTCCCCTTCAAACTTGGTGATTTCCCTCTCGAAACCACCAAAACCTCCTTTTGTGATGGTTTGGTTTATGAAGAGCATGTACAACGACATTAGCCGAACCCTCTCAAAAAATTACCATGCTTTGCTGAGGTCATACCACGGCACCATGCCAGGTATCATCTTTTTCAGGCATGTTTTTCAAATTTTTAGAGTTGAAAAACCAAAAGACGACATGTTTGTGGTTGACTCTTGCTACACATATCATCGAAATCTCTCCCCATTCCCTTGTAACAGGCATGGAAATTTAGTAATACCACAAGCTTGATTTTTCATACCGTTATTGTGCACCTTTTCATGCACCTATCGTGCCAATTTGAATTATGTGAACAAATGCCTAGAAAATGCAAATAATGGCCCAATTATAGTAAATGAGCCCGGAAAAGTGCCAAATTTGAACACAGTTCATTCTAGGGTCTATGTAGATCGTAGAAAAAAAACACGGGCTGACGACCAAGGAAATTTGGATTCCCTTGAAATCCTGGTGATTTATTATCGCACACGGTTCATTTTCGCTGCTTATGAAAGCCGTGTGGGCTGGCTCTATCGTGCGATGCGTTTTGATTGGCCGGAACCCCACCCACGGGGATCACGCATGTGCACCGTAGGATGCACCGTTATCGAACGGCAATCCACATCCCTCCCATCACACCCGTGTAGTTGTAGCTGGGATTTGACTTATATGCGCTAAATGTCAGGTAAATGCTATAAAGTGCTTAAGTATATCAAACAAGTTCTGAAATGCGCAAAAAATTCAAATCTAGCGGCCGATGGTGCTTGCGCACCGTGTAAATAGTTTGGACGCAAAATGATGAAGTCACCGTAATTCAAGTCCAAATTGCCATTTTATCATTTTGTAAACAGTTATTCTTCTTGTGAGATGCTCTCGTTTTCAAGGAGTTATCATTACAACTTGTGCCAGAATTTTCCATTTTATTCACCACATATTACTGAGGTCATACCATGACACTAGGGGCACCATGCCAGGTATCATCTTTTTCAGGGATGTTATACAATTTTCTAAAGTTGAAAAAACCATTAAACGACACGTTTGTGGTTGACTTTTGCGACACATGTCCTTGAAATCTCTCCCCATTCCTCGTAAAAGGGATGAAAATTTACTAAATACCACAAACATGATTTTCTAAACCATTTTTGTGCACTTTTTCATGGACCGATTGTGCGAAATTGAATTATGTGTATTAATGACTAGAAAATGCACATAACGTCCCAAATATAGTAAATTGTCCCGGAAAAGTGCCAAATTTGAACACGGTGCATTCTAGGGTGTACGTTCATCATACAAAAAAATCCAAGGACAAACGACGAAAGTAATTTGGACCCCCCTTCAAACTTGGTGTTTTCCCTCCCGAAACCACAAAACTTCCTTTGTGATGGTTCGACTTATGAAGAGCGTGTATAACAACATTAGCCAAACCTTCTCAAAAAATTACCACGGCATGTTGAGGTCATACCATGGCACCATGCCAGGTATCATCTTTTTCAGGCATGGTTTTTCTAATTTTCTAGAGTTGATAAACCATTAAACGACACGTTTGTGGTTGACTCTTGCCACACATATCATTGAAATCTCTCCCCATTCCATTGTAAAAGGCAAGGAAATTTACTAAATACCACAAGATTGATTTTTCAAACCGTTATTGTGCACCTTTTTCATGCACCGATTGTGCGAATTTGAACTATGTGCATAAATGCCTAGAAAATGCAAATAATGGCTAAATATAGTAAATGAGCCCGGAAAAGTGCCAAATTTGAACAAGGTCCATTCTAGGGTCTATCTTGATCGTATAAAAAAACTCAAAGACGAACGACGAAGTAAATATGGATTCCCTTCCAATCTTGGTAACATTAATCACACACGGGTTGTGTTTATGAAACGTTGCCTCTGAAGTGCATTATTTGGGCGCAGAAAAGCCTCACCAACACGTCAATAAAGAAAAGAAAACCCTCACCCCCTCCCCCTTTGTCCCCACTCCTCACTCGCACTGCACTCTTCTCAACTCTGCCTGTCAACTTCTATCGCCGTGGCCACCCCTTAGCCGACGACTGTCGCCGACGGGATTCGGCCCCGTGCCAAATGTCAGGGGATTTCGCCGCTGCCGCTTGCTGTCGCCTGTCTGCACCACCTCTAGCAGACATCGTTGTTGCTTGTTCTCGACAGGTCTGCCCCTCGCAGCCGGCTGCCACCAACAAACGCCACCACATTTTGTTTCTTCCCCTTGCCGACGCCTATCGGCACCGACTTTCTCGAAGCTGGTCGATTGTTGTTTTCTGCGGGATTTTCTGCGGGCTTGGGCTAGGTTTCTCTCTCTCTCTCTCTCTCATGGAGAACAAGGTAATTAATTTAGTGAAATATTCGCTCATCTCTTATCGCAGTCCGTCTATCCTTGTTAATCACCCGGCGGAAATCGCCGTGGATTCAGTTTTCTTATAGCTGATTTGAGGTTTTTCATTCTAGTGTCCACAGTGCAAGCACAAATCAGGCCACTGTGGTCGCGGCCAGTCGGACAAGAAGTTCTATCTCACCATACCAGATGACTTCAGGGAGCGCACGGTATGTTCAATCTCATCCTTCCACGGTTGGCATGTCCCAATTTTATGAACATATAACATATATTGCTATATTTGGATAAAAGGTGTGACATGCACCATAGACGTCAAAGAGGATTTTTTTTCTAAATTAGGCAATTTAATGATGTATTTGTTCCCTTAAAAAATGATGCATTGTTCTTTCAGTTACTCTCATATTTGCATGAAATCTTGGTTACATTATATGTTTAATTATATATTTTTGTACTTTGCTTTCAGCTATTGTTCTGTTTTCTATCATTTATTCCCATATTTGCATGTAACGATCTTAATTTTCATTTCCCGTAGTACATCCCTTGCTTTGCAAGAACACGTGTACAAGGAAATCTTGGCCTTTACTTTGTTGATGACATGGATGTCATATTGACCATGCACCATGGATTTACAATGACAGTTAGGGTAAAAGTTGATAAAGATGGTCACTCCTATTTTGATGCGGACCTTTGGAGAAAATTTTCTAAGTTTTATGAACTGAAAGCTGGCAGTAAAATTCTAGTGCGTGCACCACAATTTGGTCAAATAAACATGGATGCTTACTTCCCCAGCGTCATCAGCCGACCACAGTCTGATTGAGGTTAGTGTTCTTTCAAATTTCTCCATGTCGGCTTATTACTTATTAGCAAAATTAAAGTAATTGTTCTGGCTAAATGATTACTATTTGAGCAACCAATTGGGATTTCATTTTCTGACTCTGTTACTAGCCAGTATCAACTTCCAATTACCAATTTATGCCCACTATTCTTCTGCCATGTTCTGAATAAATAATCCCTTTCCACCTTTTAAGCAGGATATGTTGGATGCATAGTTAACAAACTGTATGTTACTCGGCATACCAAATTTCACTGGAAGAGTTGGAGCATGTCATACAATTTGTTGCTAATCTAGAAGACCTAGCATAGCGTATGGATGCTGGATTTGGGATGGGAATAAATCTACCACTGGTGCACATATTGAACAAGACCAATTGTGTGAACAAAATGCTGGTACAAAGTCTTATTTGTATGTTGTTGTACATAAACTATATATAGCTTCAACGATATGTTACAGTTGGTTTTTATTCTTCATTGCAACAGAAATTGCCCGCTGCAGCTGTTCCTGAATTGATTTCCCGGTGTGGTCGAATTACACTTGTGCCTGCTAAGAACGCCAAAGTGATTGCAAGGTACTGCATTTCCCGCACAAATGGAACCATTCAAATTAATAGGTTCTCGGTTGTCCTGGCAATGCATCAACATCTGAAAATCGGAGACACTGTTATACTCATGCTCTACCAAGGCACAGGAGGGATCTTCCTTTTCATTGACGAGATGTCGAGTCGCCATCATCAAGCTACTTCCAGCTGATAGTTGTGGTTGTTGGCCTATCTTAAGTATGTAGATATGGACCATATGGTTGTCAAAATTGTTCATTTCATGGAAAGTATTAGTATCACCATTTGTTAAATAGTTTCACCACTATATGTTACTCAAATGTTGTTTTTCAGGTTCTTAAATTTTCCATATTGCAAAATGAGATAATATATAGATATGCCAGCCCATACAATTGAAATATTTGACATGCGTGAACAAATAATTAATCGAGCATATATATGCTCAAACTGGTCCAGTGCCTAGTTCGAGGAGTAATTTACAAACCATTATTAGCTCCCTAATTTACATCAATATAACGAACCGCGCGCGCATAAAAAGAGCTACTGCCCTTTACACGGACCCAGCACGCACAGCTGCCATCGTCCATCATCATGTCTATCTTGCTTGGCTTAGGAGGAGAGGAGGTCACCAAGTTGATGACCACCTTGATCGATTGAGGCTGGGGCAGCCTTGACATCGGTGATCGCCGTTACTGCCTCGGGCGCAGCTCTCACCAGGGCTGCCGCGACCGCTGGCTCTGCGTACATTTCCTTGGCGGCCAACGAGACGTTGGCTCTCGCCAGGGCTGAGGTCACTGCCCCCAGGCCTGCCCCGGCGACGCCCGGCGCTGCGCCCTTCTCCATCTCAGACATAAGTCTACGCCTCGTGCGGCGGCAGCCACTACCGCAGTTGCCCTTGCGTCGTCGTGGTTCCTGCTCCGCCGCCCGCACCATCCGCCGCACTCTGCGCCGAGCCCGCAGTATCGCCCGCTGGCGATCCCTAGCCGCTTTCAGGACGACCCTGGCTAACCTGGTGGCTTGCTCGTACCGCTTTTCCTGCCTCGTCCAGCTGTCGACGGGAGAGGCGACGGCATGGCCGTCGACCGCAAAGCCGACCATCGCGCCAGATGCCTCGATTCCGCTATCACCCAACTCCATCCGGTCGTCAGCCGTTGGGGCCGGGTATGCCGGTATGTGTGGGTAACTAGCTAGCAAGGAGGTCAGTAGTGAGTCGCCACCGCCGGCCATTGTTGGGGTTATTTATAGCTAGCTAGCAGCTGGCTAGGGGATTGGGGATTTACAATTTACCCCTGTGGCTGGCGCTTGCGTGGGAAGGCATCGTTGGAGCGCGGGAAGACTAAGTGGAGCACACAATTCCCAGCACACAACTGTATGCAGTGTCACGTGTTATCACACACGTGTTAACATAAGGAAACGTATGTGTGACTTACAAATCATCACTCACGAGTACTCGCACCACGCATCGTGTGCGATGCTCCTACCATCGTAAACAACTAGTTTGCATTTTCAAAGGTTTTTGTACACACATAATCGCACACGAAACATCCAGGTCCATAGGGCGCCTAAGAGAATTTAGATTTTTCCAAGAATTTGAGTCGCACTTTCTTAATTAGCACCAATTGCCCGACTGTGTTTCTCATCGTTAAAAGTGTTTTTATTTTTTAGTTTTTCCCGTCCCACGTATGAGCCAACCAACTACCTCCAAAATTTAATTATGTTTGCATGCATGCATGGTGGAAGAAGAAAATGATGAAGTGGGAAGTGATTCCACTCTGGCAATTATAATAACCTAATTAATGGGATGTGTTCATTGGCAATTTGGCGCGGTCAATTTTTTCGCCTTGCCCACTCCCTGTTCACCTTGGTTGCGCTACTCCTCCTTCGCTCTCTATCCTCTCTTCGCTCTCTATTGTCTCTTTCCTCTTGCAGCCCCCAAATCTGGCCTTCCGTGCTTGCCTCCCCGCCTCACCCATCGGATTGCGCCATGGATAATCCCCTACATCCCAGCATCCCACGGGATTCCCTCTCGCTGCGGCCCGTGGCACTGCCGCCGCTAAGCGAAACCCACGTATCTATCAAAGGGGATCCATTGCTCTGGATTCAAAGGTCGGTGGCGCCGGAGGACATGCCGGGGTTGCGTTGGAGATGGTGGGCAGCAAGGGCAAATCAGATCGAGGAAGCGAGGCATCGATTGGAGACATGTTCGAAGGAGCTGCGCATGGCGAAGCACAAGGCGGAGGCGCAAGTCGATCTCAGGGCAGAGATGCTGTGGGATGTCAGCATCTGGCAGCGTCACGCCGACTTGGAGCTGGCGCTAATGGCAGAGATCATATTCATGGAGTCGACTACGGAGGAGAGAATGCGCATGCCTGTGGAATGGTATACGAACCCGGTGCGGCTGTTCAGATGGGCGGTAGAAGAAGCCAAATCGCCCAACCTGCTGCAGCGGTAGCGCTGGGCATGCATCCTAGGCGAGGTGACCTACCCTCCTTCTCCGCCAGATACTGGATGAAGATCACCTCAAGTACGCGGCCATGGACGCGTACACATGCTATGAGATGTACAGGCGGATCATTGACCTGAGAAGTGCCTCCTTCCTGTAGACGACGAGGGATTGAGCCACAAGCAGAGCATTGGAGGCAAGCGTCACAACAAGAAGTAGTTGATATGATCATCATTTCTCCTAGTTTATTATGCATGTAATTGTTTACTTCGATGTGCAAATGCTATCTGTAGTCAGTTATGTAATTGGAAGTTTAATTTGGTTATGCAATCATGTTCTTATAAGTATATATGTTGTTGTTCTATAGACAGAGCATAGATGTTGTGCAGACAGAGCAAATCATATCACACACGGACTAAACTACAGAACCCGTCGGTGATGAATTCATCAATCGCAGACAATTATTTACCACCAACCGTTTGCCCACAACACACACGGGTTATTAGCAGGAATCGTCCGTGTTGTTAGCCGTCTTCCCACACATTTCGGATTACTGACCTGTTTGCCACGTATCACACACATCTTGTTAAGTTGAACCATTTCGGTTGTTTTGGCTCGTCGCAAATAGTTCATCCGAGTGAACCGTCTGCCGTATGTCGCACACACCTTGATCTGCCTGACCGTTTCTGTTGTGTTGGGTAATCACAAATACTTCATCCGAGTGAACTGTATGCCGTGTATCGCACACACCTCGAACTAGCTGACCGTGTTTGTTGTTCTGGCTTATCGCAAACAGTTCATATGGATCAACTGTATGCCATGTATCACACGCATGTCTCTAATCTGAATCATGCTTGATGTCTCCGGCATCGCAAAAAATTCGTCTTATTGGCGACGGTTTTATTACGACACCGTTTGTGATTCATGCATTGCACACAGTTTGGTCGCGGGATCTCTGATTCATGTGTCGCGTTAGCGGTCGCCTGCAGTAGTGAGTACTTATCACGCCTTTCCATGTACTTACACAGGACAACAACGGGAGTGGACAACATTTTCCACCGAGGTTAGTTTCATCCCCCGGCTTATACTGCCTCCGTTCCATAATGTAGTGCATACAGATCCACGACTGGACACTTTTTAGCTTCTAATATTGACTTGTTGCTTGTAGGTACATATGTCCTAGGCAAAGATCCATGCCTTGACCCTTTTTGCGTATGGGGCAATGAGATATTCATGAACTAGAATCAAGTCAGGAAACTGATAAGAATTATTAGCAAAAAGATATGACCGATGGCAATTAAATTATTTGTCTACGCTCTATCCAACACAACAGTGAGCTGTAGGATGGTAACTACGAACTCTGTAGCCTTCTCTTTTTACTGCCCATAATGAGTTGTTAGACAACAACGTCTGAATTTTTTCGTTTGCAGTGGTTCCCAAAGCAGTTTACTCAAGATTACCTCGCAAAGTACATGATTGGTGGACATGCAATGAAGGTTAAAGCATTGCATCGAGACTACAATGAGCATCGAGAAGTCCTAATGAAGACAGTGAAGGATGGGCGGGTGGCCATCACATGGGGTTGGCCTAGAGTCGTGTGCACATTAGGCATGGAGGAGGGCACAATATGGGCATTCCGCTTCACCTTCTCCAGTAACTAGAATGTCTTCCACCTCTTTGTTTACAGTCTTTAGTACAACTGTGGTTCATCATTCTTTACTTGCTGCTTCTATAGTTCTTAAGTATATGTGCCTGTGCATCGAATTATGCATTCGTCCTTGAACTTCTATTTGTAATAAACATGGTTTGATATGAAATAAGTGATTGCCTACTTTCATATTGAAAATCTATTTCAAATTCAAATTCTATGAATTTTAAATGCAGGGATAAATTATGCTCTACAGGCCATTACACTGCACACGGTTTGCGAAAGCAAAACGTCTGTGATAAAATGTCAAGATCAGAAATGTTTCTCAGATCAGTACATGTGCGATGAAACTCTACCTCACACACGATCAGATAAGAAAAAAGTCTGAGATTAACAACAACAACGCACACAGTTCCTTCTTAATAAATGTTTGTGAAAGTCACCTTATCACACACGCTAGGCAATTATGAACTGTTTATGATGTCGTGTGCATCGTAAACGTTTGCTCACACGATAGGCCTTCATCCGACATGGGTAATACAGATGAATCGTTTGGGAGATTTTATGCATCTCAAACGTATATGTACAGACAAATGTGTGGGATATATTCAAGCTTCGCATATGGTGTACAATCATGAACTGTTTGTGATGGGGCGAGCATCGTAAACGTTGCACCACAGAATACCGAGTGCGATGGTAATGCGAGCACACATGAGTAGCAAGGACGGAGCGTTTAGGAAAGATGCGGGCATCGCATACGCTTAGTTCTGCGAAATGTATGCTTGCGTGCTCCCTATCGCCGATGGTTTCTGGGTCGTGTGGGAAGACCCCCCCCCCCCCCTATCGCACACACAGGCAAGGCGGCAGTTTTAAACTTTGTCGCGGAAAGGGGGTAAAAACCGTTTGTATAGCACGTCGCTGCACCAGTGATACGGACTACTCCCAACAGGTCAACAGGCTATACACCGTTTTTCCTGGTTTATGGTGCAGAAGCTGTGTTACCAAGCGATATCCGTCACGATTCTCCCAGGGTTATAGCTTATGTTGAAGCTAATAATGAACAAGCTCGCCAAAACACTCTTGATGCTCTGGAAGAAGAACGCAATCTTGCAGCTTCAAGATCCGCGATATATCAACAAGACCTACATCGCTATCATAGCCGTAGAGTTCTAAGCCATACCTTTCAAGAGGGTGACTTAGTGCTCCGTCTGATACAATCCTAGACAGGGATGCATAAGCTCTCCCTTCCTTGCGAAGGGCCATTCGTCATCAGCAAGAATCTCAACAACGGGTCATATTACCTTGTTCACATATGTGAAGCAGATAAGTCCCGTACCTCTGAGGAGGAGGGCGGCCGACCCTGGAAAATTGCACATCTTCGGCCATATTATACTTAAATCTAATACTTGGCAGTATTTTCCTACCTATACATACCTTTATCATGTATATACATATATTATGATCAATGAAATAAAGCCGACTTCTCGGGATCCTGGAGTTTGTTGTTTCGCCTCAAAAGTTGTCTGTTGAGTCTTTATTCTCTGATCATCGGTCACTTGGGGGCTTCCAACTCATCAAGTTTAGCTAATAACATCCCTTTTGACCCGGCATATGCCATCATAATACTTGGTTACACCTACCTGTTAGCTTGATGCTACTCACAACAAGGTGACCCGGCTGTACGTTTGATCAGTAAATCACACTGATGCCTATTATGGACTGTGTTGACCCTGAACTCCTCAAGGTTAAAACACCAGCTTAAGTCACGTGAGAGCTAGGATAAACCAAAAGAGGCTACAAGGCATGCTTCCACAGGAAAGCAAATCCCAGACTCGAGCCTCGAAAGTCGGTCTTTATGTCGTGCCTCGAAAGCCGGCTTTTTAATCTAAGTTTGTTTTATTCCATATTGTTTGTTTTCTTTTACCAAGTATTTTAAATGTATAGTACATTTATTATCAATACCAATTATTAATATTTTGCAAAAGTCGGCTTTATCTTAAGGAAGGCCGGATCTCATCAGTTATTTTATACAATGGCAACAAGATTTGCCGGGTTGCATTACAACCACGATCTCCGATTCACAATCAAGTAAACACAAACTTGAGAAGTCAGATAAAGAGCATACATTGCCGGGTTACACTGTAAACCACAGCCAAGGATTCCTTTCAACACATAAGCATCATTAGTTTAAAGGCAAAATACTAAATGCCAATGTTGAGGATATCGCTTATCATTAGCATCTCGGTCAGCTGGGGATTAGAGATTAATCAGAAATCGACCGATTAATTCATTTTATCGGTCGACTATTAATCGGTCTTTTTTTTTGCAAACCCCAGGTTCCCAACACTAAAATATGCTATATTCAACACAAAAATTTATTGGACATAAGTGTTACCTTGATTCCTAGCCTTTGAATCCCCGTTTAATGACAAACAAAATAGGACAACAGTACATATTGCATAACAAGGTCCACAAAACACAAATAAACATAGTTTTGCCAAACATAGTGCTAGGAATAGGCCTGCTTTATCGGTAGATTCTCGATAAATCGCTTGTCAGAGCGATAAATTGGCCCAAAGAATAAACGGTGAAGATATGGCATAATCTTATCGGTCACCCCCGGAGTAGCGATAAATCGCTGAATTGGATGATTTTTTGAACAGTGTAAATGCTCGATGGCACTGGCAGGTTACGGAGTTTCAGCTAAAACAGTTATTACACGCCCTATCTGGGCGACTCTCAACAAACAGTGTTTTCAAAATAATCAAGCCGGCGGAACAGTGGTTGTTGGCTGAGACCCGGCAACTAGATCTTCCGGGTTGACACTGGCCGCTTCACCTTCAGTGCTAGTTGACGCCGGGTCGATGCTCGCCGGCTCATCAAGGTTCTTGGGGTCCACGTCTTCAGCTTCTTTGGTCTGGGGGCTTTCGGCCACCCACTGGATTGAAGACAAAGCGTCAAATACCATGTCTTCATTGAGCACATCCGAAGTGTTGATATCTAACGCAAAAGCTTGATTACGTGGCGGGATGAGCTCGACAGGTTGAGGCTGTGGAATATTCATGCACTTCTCAGCTTCAGAGTAACCAACTTGGAACTTTGTCAGATCCAAGCCATCTGCAATCTTGTAGCTGCAGGCCAGGTCTCCCGTATGCAGCGCAAGTAATCCGACTCAGAAAACTGAGAGTTGTCGGCGTTCAACTCAGGGAACCCATCAGCAAGAAGAGCCGGATCCATTTTTGGATGGTATGCTTTGGCCAAAGTAAGCAAGCTCATCGCTCCTTTCCTGCAAGCCGACCTTTTTAATTCACGGATCCACTCCGGGATCGTGGAAAACTCATTGAGCATATCCATGATCCTCTGTAGTGGAGACTTTGCCTTCTTCACTTCCATTATGCAACGTGCTCCACCCACATACAGCTGCTCAAGAAATTTGTAAACAGCTTGTAGCTTGACTAATGGAAGCCCCATTACATTAAGGTTTCTTCTACCTGTAAACAAGAATGATACACAACAGTAACCCAGATTTTTATCTTAACAATACCTTGGCGAGTTGATCACAGGAAGAAGTTCACTTACCAAAGATGGTTGTGCACATCTGCTGAATATGGCCTTTCAGAGTCCGCAGTTCTTGAGCCACCGGCTCAAGCTTTGACTCGGCTTCCTCAGCACGCTTAAGCATGGTGGCTTTCTCCTCAGCAAACTCAGCTTTTGTTTTCTCTAACTTATCGGTGCAGTTGATTAGAGATTCCTCGAAGTCAGAGGACGGCTTTTCAGCTTTTTCTCATAACTCCTTTTCTGTCAGCACCTGTTTCTTCAACCCGGCCATCTATGACTCGGCTTGATTCAACATATCCTACATAAATATTTTCAAGTTACATACATTATTGGAAGTCCCGAGTTGCCGCAGGCACACGACCTGGCACTTGGGTTCTAATGCATTGTCACTTTAACTAATTTCATTGAAGACCTGACCCATCACATAATGATGAGCCGGCCCTTGGGGGCTACCATTTGCTCCGGTCAAAGACTAAACAAACAAGCCCCAGCTCACTATTAAATAGTGACCCGGTGCTTGGGGGCTACATCTGAATACAGCCAAGTGTTAACTACAAAGTGGGTCAGGGGTATCAACCCAGATTTGTTCAGAGTTCTAATTCAAGCAAGTCTCAAGCGAATCACTACTTTCCTTCACTTAAGACTTGGAGGCTACATAGATATACATAAGAGAGGGAGTGCTACTTGTAGACTGCGTTGGTATTTCCCCGAAGAGGAGAGGATGATGCAGTATAGTAGAGATAACTATTTCCCTCAGTTAAGAATGAAGGTTATCAATCCAGTAGGAGAACCACACAGAACCTCGTTAGCATCACCTACACACACAAAAGCAAACACTTGCACCCAACGCAAATAAGAGGGTTGTCAATCCTCTTAGCAGCTATTTGCAAGGATTAATTCTGATAGTGATAGATAGATAAAGTAAAATACTAAATAAAATAAAAGTAAATAAATTACAGCAAGGTATTTTTGGATTTTAGTATATGATAAAAGTAGACCCGGGGGCCATAGTTTTCACTAGAGGCTTCTCTCTCGAACACATAGCATACGGTGGGTAAACAAATTACTGTTGGGAAATTGATAGAAAAGAAAATAATTATGATAGATTCATGGCAATGATCATGTATATAGGCATCACGTCCGAGACAAGTAGACCGACTCCTGCCTGCATCTACTACTATTACTCCACCCATCGACCGCTATCCAGCATGCATCTAGGGTATTAAGTATAAAACAGAGTAACGCCTTAAGCAAGATGACGTGGTGTAGATAAAGTAAACTCAAGCAATATGATTAAACCCCATCTTTTTATCCATAATGGCAACAATACAAATACGTGTCATGTCCCTTTCTGTCACTGGGATTGAGCACCGCAAGATTGAACCCATCACAAAGCACCTCTCCCATTGCAAGATAAACTAATCTAGCTGGCCAAACAAAATTGTTAGATCGGAGAGAAATACAAAGCTATAACAATCATGCATAAAAGAGTTCAGAGAAGACTCAAATATTTCTCATGAATAATCAAATCATAAACTCACAATTCATCGGATCCCAACAAACACACTGCAAAAGAAGATTACATCGGATAGAACTCCAAGAACATCAAGGAGAACATGGTATTGAAGATCAAAGAGAGAGAAGAAGCCATCTAGCTACTAGCTATGGACCCGTAGGTCTGTCGTAAACTACTCACACATCATCGGAAGGGCAGCAAGGTTTATGAAGAAGCCCTCCGTGATCGATTCCCCCTCCGGCAGAGTATCAGAAAAGGCCTCCAGATGGGATCACGGAAGAACAGAGGCTTGCGGCAGCGGAAAGGTTTTCTCTTCTGTGTTTTTGGTATATTGGGAATATTTGGGAATTTATAGTGCTGGAATTAGGTCAAGAGGTGCCACGTGGTGCCCACAAGCCTAGGGGGCACGCCCTACCCCCAGGGCACGCCTTCCGAGCTTGTCGCTCCCTCGTGACTCTTCTGGTCTTCTTTCGAAACTTCATGGGTCCCTTCTGGTCCAGAAAAAATTAATCCAAAGTTTTTCCTCCATTTGGACTCTTTTTTATAATGATTTTCTGAAAAGACAAAAACAAGCAAAAAAACAGCAACTGGCACTGGGCACTGGGTTAATAGGTTAGTCCCAAAAAATGATATATAATGGCATATAATTGCATATAAAACATCCAAGATTGATACTATAATAGCATGGAACAATCAAAAATTCATTGGAGACGTATCAGGGAGCAGCAAGACATACCTCATACTTTCTCTTGAAAGTATTCACCATAGCAATTTTAGTATCCCGGCTCTCAGTTAGCCGGGTCAGATAGCCTTGATGCAAGGAGTTCACGTCTAGGTTTTCAAAAGATTGAAAATGAAGGCTAGTTTACCCCTTCTCCTTGCTTGGCAACTTGTCTTTAGCTATGGTCTTAGCTAAAGTAGTCGACGTCTCAGGAGGGGCACCAAGTTTTTCGCCAGTGATGATCACATCATTGTGAGTCTTCTCCATTGGCGGCTCTGGCCTTGGATTTTCCTTCTCTTCCTCCACAACAGGAGGAGTGGAGGCACGAACAGGGCTAGCCGGGTTATCCTGGTGAGCCGGCTTGTCCTGACCAGCCGGGTTATCTTGGATCTCTGGGTTGTCCATTACAACATCATGAGAAGGGTCCCCCTCCTCGGTCTCTGCCATGGCGGCAGAAGACCCACCAGCTTTGTTCTTCACAAAAGCTTTGGCTCTGGATTGACACAGATATGAGAATCAATAAAGGAAGGAAATATGTTGTGAATTGACAAACTTTTTTAAGGACTTACCCGTGGTTGATGTTGAAAGTCAGCACTTGGCTGGCGCTGGATTCATCAGACGACAGCGAGGTCGTCTGGTACTCTGGGTCGGAGCGGCGCAGTGGTTCCTTGAGTTGACCGGCTCTCGGACAAGAGGAGGTCGGACTAAGCCGTTCTTGGGTCCGTGCATAGCGCGGAGAAGGCTGATATGATAGACCATCCAACAACTCGCCAGAGCTGGCCCGGGTCTTCCTCTTTAAGCTTGCTTCATGCTGCGTTTTCTTCAAAGATAAGTTTTTGTCTAAGTGAGCTGCTGGGTGTGAAAATGGTACCTTGCGGACCGCAAGCTGGGTTTTCCTTTGACCAATTGGTTCCAAGTCGGAAGAAGATGGGTTTACCTCTACTTCAGCGGCTCGACTGGTCTCGACTTGTTCCTGAGAGGAGTCGGCGTCAGCAAGTTTGTTATAAAGACAACCAAAGGATCTTCTACCTCATTTTCTTCTTCCCCCTCCACCTCTGAAAGGTTGCCATCCTTAGATGGAATTGTAACTTGAGGTTCAGTTTTCCACCAATCCGCGTCTTTCTGTGCAATATAAGCCGGCATATCAGAATAGAGTAAAAGAAATTGCATAAATCATAAAAGAGAAAAGATGACTTACATCTGATGTTGGGTTGCCGCCAAAGAAAGGGGCAAGATCCACAAGGGCAATCTTTTCCCGGGTCTCACCAAGAAGTTTCTTAATGGATCTCATAAAGTCACCAGAGGTCAAGTCATGATTGCTGAGACGCAAGTCGTCATCTAACTCCCCGGTATTCTCGTGCATGAGCCGGCCCCTGAGGCTGAGGGGTTGAATTCACCACTTCATCCAACACCAGGTCAGATCAACCCTAGAGAGACCATGGGCAATCAAGGCATTGATTCTGGAATACAAGGGTTCCAGTGCCTTCCTCTCCTCCTTACAGGCATAAGTAGTGAATAGTTGTGCCGAGTCAATCCGTTCAAGTCTGAAACCCGGCAGTGGGTGCTGTTGTTCTGGAGAGGTGTCTTTGAAATAAACCAAGTTTTGGGCCACCCTTTTGGGTGCCTCGCCAATGCCATATCAGGAAAAGCAGATTTTCTCCTTCGTTGAATTGTGACTCCTCCACATTCCAGACTCGGCCTGCCTCGGCATTCAGTCTGGCAGTTGCATTAGAAAAACTCTTGAAAGAGACTGACCGTTGGCTCAATTTGGAGATATACCTCACAAAAGACTTGGAAGTTGCTCAAGTTAAGAACCAAGTTGGGCGCGAGGTCTTGGGGTCTGATGCTGAAGTAGTGAAGAATATCTCGGAAGAACTTGGAACCCGGAGGGCGAAAACCTCTGTCCAAGTGATCAGCAAAAATGACAATTTCGTTTGGACCCGGAGCAGGCCGGGTCTCTTCCTCTGGAACCCGCCATTCAATCTGGTTCTGGGCAGGCAACAGACCAGTATTCACCAAGTCATCAAGTGCAAGTTGTGACATCCAAGACTTGGTCCAGTTGGCAGCTTTGCTCATCTTAGGAGCCATGGTTTCATTTTTCAATAAACCTCAACTACAAAGTGAAAGAAGGAAAGCATGAGCCGGGTTGAAGGTATAAAGATCATACGACTTCAAGGTAGTTGATGATTTAACAACATAAGCCGCCTAAGGGTTTATTGTGAAAACAAGAGTCGGCAAAAGAAATGGTACTAGCATAAGTTGACTAAAAGCATCCGAGAGTCGGCAAATATCATGTCTAAAGTATAAGCCAGCTGGATTACAAAGGCAATTTTTCGGGTCATGACAGCTACAAACAACTCCTATTCAGGATTATTATAAAGGGGTATCTGTAACACCTATTGATTACTACGACCCGAGAGCTGGCAAATTGGAGTAAGTGTAAACCGGCAAAAATATCACTACGGTCTAAGACCCGGCTAATGAAATGAAGCAAATTCTGGGTCAAGGCAGTCATAAACAACTACTATGCAGATTGAATGACAATATAGATCTGGAAAATGACTACAAAAGGAAAAGTCAAAAACCTAGGTTGATGACATGGTTAGGAATGAAGCAGTACTGAAGTTCATGTGACGCCCCGAGACCGATGCTCCAGATGCCTTCCATTTATTTCCGTCATTGTCGTGTGATTCGTTTGCTTGTTGCACTTCGTCATGTCATCATGTACATTTCATCCGCATGTTTTCATAAAAACTTGCATCCGTTCGTCTCCCCGTTCTTTCCGTTGTCTGTTCTGAGTCCAACACACTCGCACGCGCCCGCGGCACCTCCGAAATATTATTTTATAAGTGGGATAAAAATGTTCTCGGAATGGGTTGAAAGTTGCCGTGCGGTCTTATTAAATTGTAGGTAGACCGCCTGCCAAATTTCATTCCATTCGGAGGTCGTTTGATGCCCCGACAGATAACTATATCGGCACTATAGCCGAATAAAACGTCGGACGTTTTCGGTGTTCCGAAAACCATGCCAGGCTGCCATCTTCCCTCTCTTCTCAACCTCTAGTCCATCTACACAGCCCACCTAGCCCAGCTAACCCTCTCGCTGGAGCCGTCCGATCCCGATCGGAGGGCCCGAAAACACCCCCAAACCCTCAACCCTAGCATCCCTGCATATTTAACCACCTCCCCTGGTCCATTTTTTGGCGTCCCTAGCCAAACCCTAGCCTTCCCCTACGTCCAGCCGCCTCATCCTCAAAATCCGCGCACCTTCAGCCCACCACCGCCACTTGGCGGCACCCCAGCGGCCGAGCCGCCACCAGAGCCGCCGGGTGCAGCCACTCCCGTCGCGCCACGTCGCCCCCAGCTCCCTCCTCAGCCGCGCCAGCCCGCCAGGCCCATCCGGGGCCCGCCCAAACCCGCGCGTCGCCCGGCACTACCCGAGCCTCGCAGCCTCCCCGATCCCGATCTGGATCGAGGGAACATGCCCCGCTGCCCTAGCTGCTTGCCGCCCCGTCGACCACCGGCCACCGGAGGGCCACCGAAGCCTCGCCGGCGACTCAGGCGAGCCCCGCCGCCGCTCCATCTCTCTTCCTCGTCTCTCTTCCTTCTCCCCTCACCCGTTCTCTCTCTCTGTCCAGTGCAGCCATGGCGCCGCCCCGAGCTCTGCGCCTCCCCGTCGCCGCCAGCGCCGTCCGCCGCCTCCGGGACCTCGCCGAGCCCAGATCCGGCGACCCCGCCACGAGTCCTCCCGGTTCCACCTCGCCCCGGCCCCTACGCTCTCGACAGAGCCACCGTGCCCGCCGCATGCCGCCGGCCTGGCCTCGGCCTCGCGCCTAGACCGCCCCATCCCTGAACCTCTTCGTCCCTCTATCCAAGCGGAACGGCTTCGATCACCTGTACCACGTCGTCCACCTCTCTGTCACGGCACCGCGTGGTCCGCTTCGCCGCCTGGACCGTGCCGTTCCTCGAACCAAACGGATCATCTCTGTCCGCTGCACCGATCGGTCCCAGGACCCACTGGTGAGCGTCGCGCCTCTATCCTGCGCCCATGCGCCATATTGCTATCTGACGCCCATGTGCCACTGTTCCCAGATTCAGCCCGTTACATTTTTTTTTCCGTTCTGTACGAATTTACTAATTATCCTGTGCATTCTAGATTTGCAGAAAAACCTTTGCACTTCATGCATATAATAACTCCACAACCGTGCATCGGATTAAAATGATTTATACATGTAAAATGCTTAGAATTTTGTGTAGTTTCACAATTTCCAACTTTCATCCATGTTAAAAATGTTTAAACTTGCTGTTTGCATTAATTTGCATAAATGCCATGCTAAAATGATTTATTTCATAACTAAATAACCGTAGCTCCGAATTAAATAAACTTTATATGTAAATGGGGTAGAAAAATGTGTAGAATAACATGGTGCATTTTATTTTGCTGTTAAACAACTTTAAAATTGTGTTTTAGGTAGAACAGTACCAAATTCGAAAATCGCATATGAGGATTTTCTGGAATTGTTATGTGTTGTTTCCGGCCACATTTAAATTGCCTAGATAGGTAGATTAAATTATGCTTCATGTCTTGCCATGTTTAACAACATTTAATATTGACGAGTACCTAAACGAGAGAGAACTAAATAATTGTATGTGGACTTTCGTTAATATGCAACTCGTTGCATATTGAGCTTCACTTAATGTGTAGTATTTGATTGTTGCACTTTGCCATGCCATGCCATTTAAACCGGACATGCATCATACTTGGTTGTGCATCATGCCACGATTATGCCTGTGTGTTTACCATGTTGTCTGCTTCTTTCCGGTTGTGCTTCTTCTCGATAGTCCGGATACATTGCGAAGTGTGAGGATTCGTTTGACTACGGTCCGTTCGACTACTTCATGGATTCGGTCTTCTTCCTAGCGGGATTTCAGGCAAGATGATCATGACCTTGGATATCTCTACTATCTTTGCTTGCTAGTTGTGTCGATGCTATCGCTATGTCGCGCTTCCTACCACATATATGTCAGCCTCCCATATGCCATGATACAGCCTCTAACCACCCTTACCCAGCAAACCGTTGTTTGGCTATGTTACCGCTTTGCTTAGCCCTTTCTTATAGCGTTGCTAGTTGCAGGTGCAGTTGCAAGTTGTTCCATGTTGGGACATGGATATCATGGGATATCACAATATCTCTTATTTCATTAATGCATCTATATACTTGGTTTTGGGTGGAAGGCTCGGCCTTTTGCCTGGTGTTTTGTTCCACTCATGCCACCCAAGTTTCCGTAATACCGTTGTTATGATCCTTGATTAGCGTTCCTAACATGCTCAGGGGTATGGGACCCTCTTGACAGTTCGCTTTGAATAACCACTTCCAGCAAGGCCCAACATTGGTTTTAACATTTGCCAACATAATAATACTGAATTAAATAATTAATTTGCATAGGGAGTTAGCGCTACCCGAGGATTCTTAATTGAACATAATACAGGTGGGCCAGTGCTGATGGTGCTGGTCCAAACTAGAGCCCCTTGCAGCACCACCATGAGGAAACTCGAGGCACTGGTTTTAGTTGTACGGACTGCTCATCCGGTCGTGGCCTGAGACGAGATACGCGCGGCTACTATCAGGGTGTCGGCACGCCGGGAGGTCTTGATGGACTTGCGTTACCATTGTCGAAATGTCTTGTGCACCGGAATTCCGAGGATACTTCGGGCTGACTCGAGGTTGATCGGGTTTTCTTGAGGTTGAGGTCTTCGACCGCAGCTTGTGTTGGTTTGTGATGGACCAGATTGGAACACCCCTGCAGGGTTAAATCTTACGCGAAGCCGTTATGTGGCGACTTGGATATTTATAACCTCCGGTTGTAGAGAACTTGACACTAATTCTAATTAAAATACACCAACTGCGTGCGTAACCGTGATCGTCTCTTTTTGAGGGAGTTCGGGAAGAGAACACGGTGGGGTTATGTTTGACTCATAAGTAGGTGTTCAGGATCACTTCTTGATCATTATTAGTTTGCGACCGTTATGCGTAGATTACTCTTCTTATTCTTGTACTCGTAAGTTAGCCACCATATAATGCTTAGTGCTTGCTGCAACCTCACCACCTTACCCTTCCATACCCATTAAGCTTTGATAGTCTTGCTACCCATGGTTATGGGATTGCTGATTCCTCGTGGCTCACAGATTACTACAACAACAGATGCAGGTACAGGTAATGTGATGATTTGGCGTGAGAGCGAAGTGCGTTTGCTTTTGGAGTTCTTCCTCTTCATCGATCTTGGGATAGGTTCTGGGTCGGCAGCCTGGGCTAGCAGGGTGGATGTCATTCGTGTTTTTCGTTTGTGTTTCATCCATAGTCGGATTCTGCCCTTCTGTATGGTGTTTGCTATGTATTGATGTATTCCTGTGATGAATGTATGTATTTGTATGTATCCCCATCTATTATGTACATGGTACGATGTAATGATATCCACCTTGCAAGCGTCTTCGAATTGCGCTTCTATCCCCGGTGGGGCCTCCGAGTCCCTCGAGGATAGGATCGCATATTGGGCATGACAAGTTGGTATCAGAGCCTCTACCGACCATAGGAGCCCCCTTGATTGATCGAACCGTTGGCGAGTCTAGAAGAAAAACTATTTTGAGTCTAGCTATATATCGGAGAGTAGGAATTCTTTTTACTCCTTATCCCCTTCGTCGCTCTAGTGAGGAATTGTGACGTAGGTGTTTTGATTCTACTACTCTTCTCACTCAAAAAAAAATTAGGGTCACGCGGGTATTTTGGAATCATTATGATAGCGTTGTGACGGGAATTCTGTCTTGGTGCCTCCTGACCGTATGGATTGGACCCGGGGAGTTGAGCTCCAAGGTGTTCTTGTCACATTCACTATCCTTTCAGTTCCTGAATACCAGAGGACGCCGACATCGAAACGCTTCTATACTTTTTGTGGTGGCAAATAGTGCCGTGACTTTTCCCCAGTACTGGAGGAGATAGCTCGGATGATCCACCGTGACTAGTATCGCTGTGTTTTCGAAGGTCTGAGGTAGACGAATTTGTGAAGTTTCTCGGTTGTGTGTTAAGGGTTGCGGATGCAGTTGCAGCTGATTAGGTTGTTGATTGCTGAGTAGGTTCCTGGACCCGCAACCTGATCGCATAACCAAGAAGTTTCAGGTGTTCTTAGGTGGGAATTCAAGTACCTAGGATATCTTTCCGACAGATGCATGATATGAGATTCGGGTTCGACGGCTAGTGGTCCGCCTGCTCACGGTCGTTTTTACAGTGGTCTCGTGGTGTCTTAAAGAGCCCTTGTAGCTTTGCTACGGCTTGGGGATGCTTCGTATGTCAAGGGCAGCAATTTACTTGACGGTCGCTATACGATCGAGCCCGTGTGGGCCCCACCACAAAAATTTCGGACGAAATCTCTATCATATGTTTGTTCCGGCTTATTCTACAAGACAATCCTTTGTTTTGTTTTGAGTTGCGGTATTCGAGTTGCTTCGAAGTCAAGTGTGAATTCCATATCTTTCCTAAGCGGTGTTCTCATATTTCTATGTGAATACTAATCCTTTTGAGCGATCGTATTGTCGTGGAAATTTCTTTTCAACCGGTGTGCTTCTCTTCGAGTTAATTCAATCTTCTTCACCATGTGCAAGATCAATTCTCAGTTTTCTCAACGAAGTTCATGTAACACCCAATATGCGGTCCTATTCTCAAGGGACTCAAAAATCCCACTAAGGATAGAAGCGCATATTGAAGACGCTTGCAAGGTGGATATCATTACATCGTACCATGTACATAATAGATGGGGATACAAACAAATACATTCAATCATCTCATGAATACATTAATACATCAATACATAGCAATCACCATACAGAAGAGCAGAATCCGACTACGGATGAAACACAAACGAAAAACATGAACGACATCCACCCTGCTAGCCCAGGCTGCCAACCCGGAACCTATCCCAAGATCCACGAAGAAGAAGAAGTAGAAGAAGAACTCCAAAGGCTAACGCGCATCGCTCTCGCGTCAGATCATCGCATTACCTGTACCTGCATCTGTTGTTGTAGTAATTTGTGAGCCACGAGGACTCAGCAATCCCATAACCATGGGTAGCAAGACTATCAAAGCTTAATGGGTATGGAAGGGGTAAGGTGGTGAGGTTGCAGCAAGCACTAAGCATTATATGATGGCTGACTTACGAGTACAAGAATAATAAGAGTAAACTACGCATAACGGTCGCAAGCTAATAATGATCAATAAGTGATCCTGAACACCTACTTACGAGTCAAACATAACCCCACTGTGTTCTCTTCTCGAACTTCCTCGAAAAGAGACGATCACGGTTACGCACGCGGTTGGTGTCTTTTAATTAGAATTAGTGTCAAGTTCTCTACAACCGGAGGTTATAAATATCCAAGTCGCCACATAATCGCGGGCATGGCTTCGCGTAAGATTTAACCCTGCAGGGGTGTTCCAACCTGGTCCATCACAAACCAACACAAGCTGCGGTGGAAATACCTCAACCTCGAGATAGCCCGAAGTATCCTCGGAATCTTGGTGCACAAGACATTTCGACAATGGTAATGCAATTCAAGCAAGACCTCCCGGCGTGCCGACACCCTGATAGTAGCCGCGCGTATCTCGTCTCAGGCCACGACCGGATCGTCCAAACTTCCGGTAGGCCAATTCCAGAGTTGCCCCTGGCGGCCACCGGCGGTTGACAAATTCGGACCAGCACCATCAGCACTGGCCCACCTGTATTATGTTGAATTAAGAATCCTCGGGTAGCGCTAACTCCCTATGCAAATTAATTATTTAATTCAGTATTATTATGTTGGCAAATGGTAAAACCAAAGTTGGGCCTTGCTGGAAGCGGTTATTCAAAGCGAACTGTCAAGAGGGTCCCATTCCCCTGAGCATGTTAGGAACGCTAATCAAGGATCATAACACCGGTATTACGGAAACTAGGGCGGCATGAGTGGAACAAAACACCAAGCAAAGGCCGAGCCTTCCACCCAAAACCAAGTATATAGATGCATTAATTAAATAAGAGATATTGTGATATCCCATGATATCCATGTCCCAACATGGAACTACCTGCACTGCACCTGCAACTAGCAACACTATAAGAAAGGGGTTGAGCAAAGCGGTAACATAGCCAAACAACGGTTTGCTGGTTAAGGGTGGTTAGAGGCGGTATCATGGCATATGGGAGGCTGACATATATGTGGTAGGAAGCGCGACATAGCGATAGCAACGAGACAACTAGCAAGCAAAGATAGCAAAGATATACAGGGTCATGATCATCTTGCCTGAAATCCCGCTCGGAAGAAGATTGAGTCCATGAAGAAGACGAACCAACGTAGTCGAACGAATCCTCACAATCGCAACGAAACCGGAACTATCGAGAAGAAGCACAACCGGAAAAAAGCAAACAACATGGTAAACACACAGGCATAAACATGGCATGATGCACAACCAAATATGATGCATGACAAGATTAAATGTTGATAAACATGGCAAGACATGAAGCATAAGCAATCCATACAACTAGGCAAGTTTAAATGAGGCCGGAAACACAATTAACAATTCCGGAAGGTCCCCATATGCAATTTTCGAAATTGGTACTGATCTGAATTAAACACAATGTTAAAGTTGTTAAACAGCAAGTTAACATGCATCATGATGATCTACACATTTTTCTAATCAAGTTACATATGTAGATCATTTAATTCGGAGCTACGGTCTAGAAGATATGAGGTAAACAAGTTTAACATGGCAATAATGCAAAATGCATGCAAACATCCACCACAAACACTTAAATCAAGGATGCAACATGACAATATGAAACTACACATAATTCTAAGCAAGTTTCATATAGAACATGATTAAAACGGAGCAACGATTCAACAATTACAATCAACACAAGTTATAATAGCAATCTGCCCCAAAACAGCAACATAGCACTTTGCCAACATCAAAACAGCAAGCTGCAGTAACATGATGGGCACAAACTTGATATGCACTTAAAGTAGACATGACATACTTCAAATCATCTTTAAGGTTCAGGTTCATAGGCATCAAGGTTAAGTCAATATGATCCATGCAAAATGCAATGTTCTGCTAAACAGGGCATATACATGAGCAGAGTTAATATGATGGCAACTTGAGAGCAAGAAAGAGACATGCTACAGGAACTTCACATGGCAACAAAAGGCATGGCATTAAAGTAGACATCACATAGGCCAAAACACATGAAGGAATCAAATACATATGAGCCCTAGATTAGTGGCAACCATCAAGCAAAGTTGGCAAGTTTTATTACAGACAGCTTTGATTTAAAACAGTAACATTGACTAGGCATGTTTGCAAGCTCATGGCAGTCACATCATGGCATGAAATAAATACTACCAGCAAGAAGACATGAAAATGCTCCAAAGACATGTTGACAAGATGCTCATATGACATTTGCATTAAATCACACAAAAATGACAAAGTGACACATCTTAACAGTTTCTGCAGTTGACAGTATGAAGCACTTTTGCAACAGAGATTATGACATGTATATGAGTCTTAATATGCATGCAACAGCAACCATCATGTAGAGCACGAAGAGTAGAGCAATTTACATATAAAGATCATCATCATTGGACAAACATGCACAAAGATACAAGCGCCACAAAATGCAACATGATGTTAAAAAATCTGGGACTAGGCAGAAAACTACCTCGCGAGAAACGGGACGGGGAGGATCGGGGACGAGGCGGTGCAGGCCAAGCGGTGTTTGGATCGGTGGACGCGGGCGTCCAGGGCCGAGGTGGGAGGAGGCCGGCCATGGCGGCTAGTGGCGACGGGGCTCGCCGGGGACGGCGAGGAGGCGAGGGGGCGGCCGGATCCAGGGCGGGGAGGCCCGGATCTGGTCGGCAACGGCGCGGAGCTAGCGGGCGGCGAGGCACAGTGAGGCGGCGCGGGGAGGCGCGGGGCGTGGGCGGCGCTGGCGAGCGGCGACGGGGCGGCGCGGATGCGCAGGCGACGGCGGTGGCGCAGCAACGCGGGCGGCGCGCGATGGCGGCGACGCGAGGCGCGGTCGGCGGGGCTTGGCGGCGGGGCGGCAAGGACGAGGCGGCCGGCGACAAGGATCTCCGGACGGCGGCGCGCTGGCGGGGCGGCGAGCGAAGGGAGGCGAGCTGCGGGCTCGGGGTGGGCCCTGATGGGCTTCGCGGGCCTGCCTCGGGCCCGGGCGGGCCACGGCGGCTGTGGAGGGCAGGGAGGAAATAGGTGGCAGCGCGGGAGTGGCTGGGCGCGGCGACTGGGTGGCGGCGGACTGTGGGGTGGCGCCAAGTGGCGGTGGGAGGCTGGTCGCGCACGGAAAACGAGGAGGAGGCGGCTGGAGGTTAGGGGAGGGGCTAGGCTAGGGTTTCGTCCACAAATGGCAGGGGAGGCTGTCTATTTATAGACAGGGGCTAGAGGAGGGGTTAGGAGGAGGGTTTTGTGGTGCTTTCGAGCCGTTCGATTTCGATCGGACGGCTCTGGCGAGAGGGGCAATGTAGGTGGGTCTAGTGGGCTGTGTAGAGGGGATTGGGCCAAGAAGATAGGGAAGATGGCAGCCCTGCATGGTTTTTAGAACTCCGAAAACATCCAACGTTTGGCCGGCTATAGTGCTACTATAGGTTATCCGTTGGGGCATCAAACGACCTCCGAATGGAACGAAATTTGGCAGGCGGTCTACCTACAACATAATAAGACCGCACGCCAACTTTCACTCCATGCCGAGAACATTTTTATCCCACTTATAAAATAATATTTCGGAGGTGCCGCGGGCGCGTGCGAGTGTGTTGGGACTCAGAACGGACAACAGAAAGAACGGGGAGAATGACAACTACAAACGGATGGAAGTTTTATGAAAACATGCGGATGAAATGCACATGATGACATGACGAAGTGCAACAAGCAAACGAATCACACGGCAACAACCGAAAATAAATGGAAGGAATCTGGAGCATCAGTCTCGGGGCGTCACAACTCTCCCCCACTAACAGAAGATCTCGACCCGAGATCTTAGGAAGGAACCGGAAGATTGAAGAGGAAGAGGAAAAAGGAAGAGGTAAAACAAAGTTGCTTCTTGGACAAACGAGTGAAACCAACAAACCTCGAAGGTTGCAAAGAATTGAAGAATGGCTTGAGGAACAAGCAAGAATTCGAAACCACTCTGGTTGAAACGAGATAGATAAGGAATGAGAACAAAAATAAATTTGGGTAGCACTCCGATAGAAAAGAGAAGCAAAGCTTGATAAGAAGAAAAAGGACTTGAAAAGAGGGCACAACACTCCAGTAAAATGGATAAGCTAGGAAATAACATGATCTTGGAAAAACGAGATAATGGTTCGAAGAGAGAAACACCACAATTCCTCCAGAACGAAAGAATACAAGCTAAATCGTTGGAAAGAAAAGAACGGAGAAGAAAATGACAACTTCTCCCACAATTGAATTTGAAAAGCATCCTTACAACGAAAGAATGGACGGAGTTGTTGGAAAATCAACAACGAAAAGAATAAGCTTGTTGTGGGCTTATGGAAAACATCTCAACATTTGAGGTGAAAACCTGCCACTAACGAAAAGAATTGATTGCTTGAGAGCGACATGGAGATGAAAAACTTCTTTCACCGAGAAGAGAAGGAGAAACTTGGATCATTGATAAGCACCACAAATAGCAACAATCCTTAGGAAAGGCTTTAGGTGAGATCTATACCAAGATAATTCCAACGAAGAGATGGGTTTAAAATATCTCATTCTTGACAATTGTGAATCATAAACCACGAAGGGAAATTGTAAAAAATGACATAGCACCACCTCAAAAGACAAGGTAGAAAGGATTTGCCCTTTGAAATGCAAGACGAAGAATACTTGAGCTCCTCCAACAAAATCTTGACAAACACTTCGAGAATGAATTAAAGCCTTGATGAACCACCATGAAGAACTCTCGAAGAGTCCGGATGGATAACAAGATGATCAAAACGAAAGGAAGGTTGCAAAGAACAAGATGAAGCCTTGTGATGATTTGGATTGAGCTTCATGACGAGATAATGAGAAAAAAACTTTGAACTCCGGAAAAGAAAGACGAGCAACTTTGAATCGAGAATTTATTCATCAAGAACAAACTACTGAAGAAGGAATTAAATCACCTCCATGAAACAAGAATAAGAATTATGATATGTCTATCCTTCATCAAAATAAATTGATGAAAAGCAATGGATTTGCATACTACTTATTCTTCTTGAAAAGATTGAAGAGAGATATAGCACAAACTTGGGAAGTCCTTCAACGAAACACCGGTAAGATTTTGGAAAGAACGAATGAATTGATATGATAACAACGGAAGATGAATCTTGAACAAACCACCGCTAGAATTTGAAAACGAACGAAGAAAAGAGAACGAATCGCCGGGAAGAATTAGAAAACGAACGAGGATACTTGAGGGAAATTAATTACAAGAGAACGAAGCGATCATGAGCTGACTAGAGAATACTTAAATGAAGCTCCTGAAGAATTTGAGAACTAGAGATGAGCGTTGAGAATGAATAATTCTTTCGAATGGCGGCCTCCGGAGAATCGAAAATGGAAAGGACTCAAGAAATGCTCCGGGTGGGTATGAAAAGAATTTCTCACAATGAAAAACAATTGTGAGGATGGCATGAAGCTAGAACCACGAATCTTCAAGAGAATGGATGAGAGAAATTCTTCTTCGGTTTTCCAATGCTGAGAATGACGACGAGAACCACCATGAAGAATTAATGCGATACTCCGGAATAATGACGAATAGAAAGGTTGAGCCAGATTTGAAAAGAATTTGAAAGAGATCTTGGAGAGGGATATGACTGATGGAATCCATTCTTATGTCACCTTTGAAAGAATTTGAGAATAACTCCGGGAAATTAGAAGAGTTAGGTAAGATCCTGGGAAAAGACCTGTGGGTTATGCGCCCACTCAAAAGAAACACCGTTGAGACGATTGCTTGAAAGAGAGAAAATGCACCAGAAAGATTTAAATGGCTTGAATGAAATGACAACCTCGAAATAGCTCGAACGGATCCTGAATGGAAACACAAATCTTCTGAGATAATTTCTTCGCACCGGAAAAGAATAGAGAGAGGTGAATGAACAAGATAGGCTTGGGTAAGAATTTCCAACATGGGAAAATATTTGAATCAATGAAAGGGAAAAGATCAACACCGAAACTTGAATTACATCCACCAGAGAAGAAACAAGAACGAAGAATGGTGAACTTGAAGCTCCTGAGCATCTTCATGAGAATCACCGGTTAAGAACATTGAAGGAAAAGAATAGAAAGACTTCTCGCGAATAAAATGGATACTTGATTTGAGAATTTTTGACTCCGCAAAGAAAAAGGGTGGGAGGGTGAGAAAAATAAAGACAACTTAGGATGGATGAAATGAACTTCATTGAGAAAACTAGGAATTGATCTTGCAAATGTTGAAAGGGATCGAATTAATTCGAGGAGAAGCACGTCGGTTGAAATAGAATTTACATGACAATCTCGATGATCAAAAAGGATTAGCACTCCCATAGAAATATGAGAACACCGCTTAGGAAAGGTATGGAATCAACACTTGACTTTGAAGCAACTCGAATACCTCAACGAAACAAAACAAAGGATGTGGCTTGCAGAATAAGCCGGAACAAACATATGATAGAGATTTCGTCCGAAATTTTCATGGTGGGGCCCACACGGGCTCGATCGTATAGCGACCATCACGTACAAGGCAGTGTACATGACTTACGAAGCGTCCCCGAACCGTAGCAAAGCTACAAGGGCTCTTTAAGACACAACGAGACCCACTGTGAAAACGACCGTGAGCAGGCGGACCACTAGACGTTGAACCCCAATCTCATATCATGCATCTGTCGGAAAGATATCCTAGGTAAATACTTGAATTCCCACATAAGAACTACCGAAACTTCTTGATTATGCGATCAGGTTGCGGGTCCAGGAACCTACTCAGCAATCAACAACCTAATCAGCTGCAACTGCATCCGCAACCCTTAACACACAACCGAGAAACTTCGCAAATTCGTCTACCTCAGACCTTCGAAAACACAGCGATACTAGTCATGGTGGATCATCCGAGCTATCTCCTCCAGTACTGGGGAAAAGTCACGGCACTATTTGCCACCACAAAAAGTATAGAAGCGTTTCGATGTCGGCGTCCTCTGGTATTCAGGAACTGAAACGATAACGAATGTGACAAAAACACCTTGGACCTCAAGTCCCCGGGTCCAATCCATACGGTCAGGAGGCACCAAGATAGAATTCCCGTCACAACGATGTCATAACGATTCCAAAATACCCGCGTGACCCTAAAAAAAATTTGAGTGAGAAGAGTAGTAGAATCAGAACACCTACGTCACAATTCCTCACCAGAGCGACGAAGGGGATAAGGAGTAAAAGAATTCCAATTCTCCGATATATATCTAGACTCAAAATGGTTTTTATTCTATACTCGCCAACGGATCGATCAATCAAGGGGGCTCCTATGGTCGGTCGAGGCTCTGATACCAACTTGTAACGCCCAATATGCAGTCCTATTCTCAAGGGACTCAAAAATCCCACTAAGGATAGAAACGCATATTGAAGACGCTTGCAAGGTGGATATCATCACATCATACCATGTACATAATAGATGGGGATACAAACAAATACATTCAATCATCTCATGAATACATTAATACATCAATACATAGCAATCACCATACAGAAGAGCAGAATCCGACTACGGATGAAACACAAACGAAAAACACGAATGACATCCACCCTGCTAGCCCAGGCTGCCGACCCGGAACCTATCCCAAGATCGACGAAGAAGAAGAAGGAGAAGAAGAACTCCATAGGCTAACGCGCATCGCTCTCGCGTCAGATCATCGCATTACCTGTACCTGCATCTGTTGTTGTAGTAATTTGTGAGCCACGAGGACTCAGCAATCCCATAACCATGGGTAGCAAGACTATCAAAGCTTAATGGGTATGGAAGGGGTAAGGTGGTGAGGTTGCAGCAAGCACTAAGCATTATAAGGTGGCTGACTTACGAGTACAAGAATAAGAAGAGTAAAGTACGCATAACGGTCGCAAACTAATAATGATCAATAAGTGATCCTGAACACCTACTTACGAGTCAAACATAACCCCACCGTGTTCTCTTCTTGAACTTCCTCGAAAAGAGACAATCACAGTTACGCACGCGGTTGGTGTATTTTAATTAGAATTAGTGTCAAGTTCTCTACAACCGGAGGTTATAAATATCCAAGTCGCCACATAACCGCGGGCACGGCTTCGCGTTAGATTTAACCCTGCAGGGGTGTTCCAACCTGGTCCATCACAAACCAACACAAGCTGCGGTGGAAATACCTCAACCTCGAGATAGCCCGAAGTATCCTCGGAATCGTAGTGCACAAGACATTTCGACAATGGTAACGCAATTCCAGCAAGACCTCCCGGCGTGCCGACACCCTGATAGTAGCCGCGCGTATCTCATCTCAGGCCACGACCGGATCGTCCAAACTTCCGGTAGGCCAATTCCAGAGTTGCCCCTGGCGGCCACCGGCGGTTGACAAATTCGGACCAGCACCATCAGCACTGGCCCACATGTATTATGTTGAATTAAAAATCCTCGGGTAGCGCTAACTCCTTATGCAAATTAATTATTTAATTCAGTATTATTATGTTGGCAAATGGTAAAACCAAAGTTGGGCCTTGCTGGAAGCGGTTATTCAAAGCGAACTGTCAAGAGGGTCCCATTCCCCTGAGCATGTTAGGAACGCTAATCAAGGATCATAACACCGGTATTATGGAAACTAGGGCGGCATGAGTGGAACAAAACACCAGGCAAAGGCCTAGCTTTCCACCCAAAACCAAGTATATAGATGCATTAATTAAATAAGAGATATTGTGATATCCCATGATATCCATGTCCCAACATGGAACAACCTACACTGCACCTGCAACTAGCAACACTATAAGAAAGGGGCTGAGCAAAGCGGTAACATAGCCAAACAACGGTTTGCTGGGTAAGGGTGGTTAGAGGCTGTATCATGGCATATGGGAGGCTGACATATATGTGGTAGGAAGCGCGACATAGAGATAGCAACGAGACAACTAGCAAGCAAATATAGTAAAGATATCCAGGGTCATGATCATCTTGCCTGAAATCCCGCTCGGAAGAAGATCGAGTAAATGAAGAAGACGAACCAACGTAGTCGAATGAATCCTCACAATCGCAATGAAACCGGAACTATCGAGAAGAAGCACAACCGGAAAAAATCAAACAACATGGTAAACACACAGGCATAAACACACAGGCATAAACAGGCAAGTTTAAATGAGGCCGGAAACACAATTAACCTTTCCGGAAGGTCCCCATATGCAATTTTCGAACTTGGTACTGATCTGAATTAAACACAATGTTAAAGTTGTTAAACAGCGAGTTAACATGCATCATGATGATCTACACGTTTTTCTAATCAAGTTACATATGTAGATCATTTAATTCGGAGCTACGGTCTAGAAGATATGAGGTAAACAAGTTTAACATGGCAATAATGCAGAATGCATGCAAACATCCATCACAAACACTCAAATCAAGGATGCAACATGACAATATGAAACTACACACAATTCTAAGCAAGTTTCATATAGAACATGATTAAAACGGAGCAACGGTTCAACAATTACAATCAACACAAGTTATAATAGCAATCTGCCCCAAAACAGCAACATAGCACTTTACCAACATCAAAACAGCAAGCTACAGTAACATGATGGGCACAAACTTGATATGCACTTAAAGTAGACATGACATACTTCAAATCATCTTTAAGGTTCAGGTTCATAGGCATCAAGGTTAAGTCAATATGATCCATGCAAAATGCAATGTTCTGCTAAACAGGGCATATACATGAGCAGAGTTAATATGATGGCAACTTGAGAGCAAGAAAGAGACATGCTACAGGAACTTCACATGGCAACCAAAGGCATGGCATCAAAGTAGACATCACGTAGGCCAAAACACATGAAGGAATCAAATACATATGAGACCTAGATTAGTGGCAACCATCAAGCAAAGTTGGCAAGTTTTATTACAGACAACTTTGATTTAAAACAGCAACATTGACCAGGCATGTTTGCAAGCTCATGGCAGTCACATCATGGCATATCATGGCATGAAATAAATACTACCAGCAAGAAGACATGAAAATGCTCCAAAGACATGTTGACAAGATGCTCATATGACATTTGCATTAAATCACACAAAAATGACAAAGTGACACATCTTAACAGTTTCTGCAGTTAACAGTATGAAGAGCACTTTTGCAACAGAGATTATGACATGTATATGAGTCTTAATATGCATGCAACAGCAACCATCATGTAGAGCACGAAGAGTAGAGCAATTTACATATAAAGATCATCATCATTGGACAAACATGCACAAAGATACAAGCGCCACAAAATGCAACATGATGTTAAAAAATCTGGGACTAGGCAGAAAACTACCTCATGAGAAACGGGACGGGGACGATCGGGGATGAGGCGGTGCAGGCCGGGCGGTGTTTGGATCGGTGGACGCGGGCGTCCAGGGCCGACGTGGGAGGAGGCCGGCCATGGCGGCTAGTGGTGACGGGGCTCGCCGGGGACGGCGAGGAGGCGAGGCGGCGGCCGGATCCAGGGCGGGGAGGCCCGGATCTAGTCGGCAACGGCGCGGAGTTGGCGGGCGGCGAGGCACTGTGCGGCGGCGCGGGGAGGCGCGGGGCGCGGGCGGCGCTGGCAACCGGCGACGGCGGTGGCGCAGCAACGTGGGCGGCGCGCGATGGCGGCGACGCGAGGCGTGGTAGGCGGGGCTTGGCGGCGGGGCGGCAAGGACGAGGCGGCCAGCGACAAGGAGCTCCGGGCGGCGGCGCGCTGGCGGGGCAGCGAGCGAAGGGAGGCGAGCTGCGGGCTCGAGGTGGGCCCCGATGGGCTTCGCGGGCCTGTCTTGGGCCCGGGCGGGCCGCAGCGGCTGTGGAGGGCAGGGAGGCGACAGGTGGCGGCGCGGGAGTGGCTAGGCGCGGCGGCTGGGTGGCGGCGGACTGTGGGGCGTCGCCAAGTGGCGGTGGGAGGCTGCTCGTGCATGGAAAACGAGGAGGAGGCGGCTGGAGGTTAGGGGAGGGGCTACGCTAGGGTTTCGTCCACAAATGGCAGGGGAGGCTGTCTATTTATAGACAGGGGCTAGAGGAGGGGTTTGGAGGAGGGTTTTGTGGTGCTTTCGAGCCGTTCGATTTCGATCGGATGGCTCCGGCAAGAGGGGCAGTGTAGGTGGGTCTAGTGGGCTATGTAGAGGGGATTGGGCCAAGAAGATAGGGAAGATGGCAGCCCGGCATGGTTTTCAGAACACCGAAAACATCCGACGTTTGGCCGGCTATAGTGCCGCTCTAGGTTATCCGTTGGGGCATCAAACGACCTCCGAATGGAACGAAATTTGGCAGGCGGTCTACCTACAACATAATAAGACCGCACGCCAACTTTCACTCCATGCCGAGAACATTTTTAGCCCACTTATAAAATAATATTTCGGAGGTGCCGCGGGCGCGTGCGAATGTGTTGGGACTCAGAACGGACAACAGAAAGAACGGGGAGAATGACAACTACAAACGGATGCAAGTTTTATGAAAACATGCGGATGAAATGCACATGATGACATGACGAAGTGCAACAAGCAAACAAATCACACGGCAACAACGGAAAATAAATGGAAGGAATCTGGAGCATCGGTCTCGGGGCGTCACAGTTCATTTCATCCATCCTAAGTTGTCTTTACTTTCCCCACCCTCCCACCCTTTTCTTCGCAGAGTCAAAATTCTCAAATCAAGTATCCATGTTATTCGTGAGAAGTCTCTCCATTCTTTCAATGTTCTTATCCGGTGATTCCTCGTGAAGGTGCTCAGGAGTTCTAGTTCGTCATTTGTCAGTCTCATTTTCTTTCCGATGGATTCAATTCAAGCTTTCGGTGTTGATCATTTCCCTTTCATTGATTCAAATATTTTCCCATGGTGGAAGTTCTTATCCAAGAATCTCATGGATATTCACCTCTCTCTATTTCTTCTCCGGAGTGCTGAAGATATCTCAGAAGATTCGCGTTTCCATTCAAGACCCGTTCGTTCTATTTCGAGGTTTTTATTTCATTCAAGCCATTTAAATCTAACCGGTGCAATCTCTATTTCAAGCAATCATTTCCAACGGTGTTTCTTTTGAGTGGGCCCTAACCCACAGGTCTTTTCCCCAGGATCTTACCTAACTCTTTTAATTTTTCCGGAGTTATTCTCAAATTCTTTTCAGAGTTTGACGTAAGAATGGATTCCATCAGTCATATGCCTCTCCAAGATCGCTTTCAAATTCTTTTCATCTATGGCTCAACCTTCCTATTATACATTGTTCCGGAGTGTCTCAACAATTTTGGTGGTGTTCCTCGTCGTCATTCTCAGCTTTGAAGACCGAAGAAGAGTTTTCCTATAAATCATATCCTTTCTCTTGAAGATTCTTGATTCAAGCTTGTTGCTATTCTCTCAAATTGTTCCGATCATGAGAAATTCCTTCATACCCATCCGAAGCACTTCATGAGTTCTTTCCATTTCCGTTCCTCCGAAGGTCATCATTTTAGAAGATCTCTTCATTCTCAACTTTCACCTCTCATTCTCCAATTCTTCCGGTGCTTTGTTAAGTATTCTTTAGTCAGCTTGTGATCTCTTCATTCTATTGTATCTAAATTTCCCCAAGTATCTTCGTTCGTTTTCTAATTCTTCCCGGTGATTCATTCCCTTTTCTTTGTTCGTTTTCAATTCTTACGGTGGTTCATTCAAGATTCCTCTTCCTTGTTATAATATCAATTCATTCATTCTTTCCAAAAATCCTACCGGTGTTTTGTTGAAGACCTTCCCAAGTTTGCGCAATATCTCTCTTCAATCGTTGCAACAAGAATAAGTGGCATGCCAATTCATTGTTGTCATCAATTTAAGTTGATGAATGGTAAGCATGACATAATTCTTATTCTTGTTTCATCGAGGCAATTTAATTCGTTCTTTCGGAGTTTGTTCATGATATCAATTTCTCGGTTCTAAGTGCTTCATCTTTTCTTCCGGAGTTCCAAGCTCTCTCAATTATCTTGTCGTGAACCTTCATCTAAATCATTGCAAGGGTTCAAATCTTAATCTTTTCAGCCTTCATTTCTTTTCTAGCATCCTTTCATTTCCGGAGTTCTTCCAGGAGGTTCTTCATGGTGGTTCGTTAAGGATTTAATTCATTCTCGAAGTGTTCTTCAAGATTCTTGTTGGAGCTCAAGTATTCCTCGTCTTGCATTTCAAAGTGCAAATCCTTTCTACCTTGTCTTTGAGGTGGTGTTATGTCTTTCTTGACAATTCCCTTCGTGTTTCATGATTCACAAGTTGTCAGGAATGAGATATTTAAACCCATCATTTTTCTCTTCGTTCAGGAATGAGTTATCTTGGGTTATATTTCACCTAAAGCCTTCCTAAGGAATGTTGCTATTGTGGTGCTTATTAATGATCCAAGTTTCTCCTTTTCTTCTCGGTGAAAGAGGTTTTCATCTCTTCCAGATCTCAAGCAATAAGTTGTTTCCGTTAGTGGCCGGTTTTCACCTCATAATTTTGAGATGTTTTCCATAAGCCCACAAAAAGCTTATTCTTTTCATTGTTGATTTTCCAACAACTCCGTTCATTCTTTCGTTGTAAGGATGCTTTTCAAATTCAATTGTGGGAGAAGTTGTCATTTTCTTCTCCGTTCTTTTCTTTCCAACGATCTAGCTTCTATTCTTTCGTTCCGGAGGCATTGTGATGTTGCTCTCTTCGACCCATTATTTCGTTTCACCAATATCATGTTCTTTCTTTGCTTATCCATTTTACCGGAGTGGTGTGCCCTCTTTTCAAGTCCTTTTCTTCTTATCAAGCTTTGCTTCTCTTTTCTACCGGAGTGCTGCCCAAATTCTTTTTTGTTCTCATTCCTTATCTATCTCGTTTCAACCAGAGTGGTTTCAAATTCTTGCTTGTTCCTCAAGCCATTCTTCAACTCCTTGCAACCTTTGAGGTTTGTTGGTTTCACTCGTTTGTCCAAGAAGCAACTTTGTTTTACCTCTTCCTCTTTCTCTTCCTCATCTCATTCTAAGATCTCGGGTCGAGATCTTCTGTTAGTGGGGGAGAGTTGTGACGCCCCGAGACCGATGCTCCAGATGCCTTCCATTTATTTCCGTCGTTGTCGTGTAATTCGTTTGCTTGTTGCACTTCGTCATGTCATCATGTGCATTTCATCCGCATGTTTTCATAAAAACTTGCATCCGTTCATCTCCCCGTTCTTTCCGTTGTCTGTTCTGAGTCCAACACACTCGCACGCACCCGCGGACCTCCGAAATATTATTTTATAACTGGGATAAAAATGTTCTCGGAATGGGTTGAAAGTTGGCGTGCGGCCTTATTATATTGTAGGTAGACCGCCTGCCAAATTTCATTCCATTCGGAGGTCGTTTGATGCCCCAACGGATAACTATAGCGGCACTATAGCCGAATAAAACGTCGGACGTTTTCGGTGTTCCGAAAACCATGCCAGGCTGCCATCTTCCCTCTCTTCTCAGCCTCTAGCCCATCTACATAGCCCACCTAGCCCAGCTAACCCTTTCGCTGGAGCCGTCCGATCCCGATCGGAGGGCCCGAAAACACCCCCAAACCCTCAACCCTAGCATCCCTGCCTATTTAACCACCTCCCCTGGTCCATTTTTTGGCGTCCCTAGCCAAACCCTAGACTTCCCCTACCTCCAGCCGCCTCCTCCTCGAAATCCGCGCGCCTCCAGCCCACCACCGCCACTTGGCGGCACCCCAGCGGCCGAGCCGCCACCTGAGCCGCCGGGCGCAGCCACTCCCGTCGCGCCACGTCGCCCCCAGCTCCCTCCTCAGCCGCGCCGGCCCGCCAGGCCCATCCGGGGCCTGCCTAAGCCCGCGCGTAGCCCGGCGCCGCCCGAGCCTCGCAGCCTCCCCGATCCCGATCTGGATCAAGGGAACATGCCCCGCCGCCCTAGCTGCTCGCCGCCCCGTCGACCACCGGCCACCGGAGGGCCACCGAAGCCTCGCCGGCGACCCAGGCGAGCCCCGCCGCCGCGCCATCCCTCTTCCTCCGCTCTCTTCCTTCTCCCCTCACCCGTTCTCTCTCTCTCTCTCTCCAGTGCAGCCATGGCGCCGCCCCGAGCTCCGCGCCTCCCCGTCGCCGCCGGCGCTGTCCGCCGCCTCCGGGACCTCGCCGAGCCCAGATCCAGCGACCCCGCCGCAGGTCCGCCCGGTTCTCCCTCGCCCCGGCCCCTGCGCTCTCGACGGAGCCGCTGCACCCGCCGCATGCCGCCGTCCTGTCCTCGACCTCGCGGCTGGACCGCCCCGTCCTTGAACCTCTTTGTCCCTCTATCCAAGCGGAACGGCTTCGATCACCTGTACCACGTCGTCCACCTCTCCGTCCCGGCACCGCATGGTCCGCTTCGCTGCCTGGACCGTGTCGTTCCTCGAACCAAATGGATCATCTCCGTCCGCTGCACTGATCGGTCCCAGGACCCTCTGGTGAGCGTCGCCCCTCTATCCTGCGCCCATGCGCCATATTGCTATCCGACGCCCATGTGCCACTGTTCCCAGATTCAGCCCGTTACATTTTTTTCTGTTCTGTACGAATTTACTAATTATCCTGTGCATTCCAAATTTGCAGAAAAACCCTTGCACTTCATGCATATAATAACTCCACAACCGTGCATCGGATTAAAATGATTTATATATGTAAAATGCTTAGAATTTTGTGTAGATTCACAATTTCCAACTTTCATCCATGTTAAAAATGTTTAAACTTGCTGTTTGCATTAATTTCCATAAATGCCATGCTAAAATGATTTATTTCATAACTAAATAACCGTAGCTCCGAATTAAATAAACTTTATATGTAAATGGGGTAGAAAAATGTGTAGAATAACATGGTACATTTTATTTTGCTGTTAAACAACTTTAAAATTGTGTTTTAGGCAGAACAATACCAAATTCGAAAATCGCATACGAGGATTTTCCGGATTTGTTATGTGTTGTTTCCGGCCTCATTTACATTGCCTCGATAGGTAGATTAAATTATGCTTCATCTCTTGCCATGTTTAACAACATTTAATATTGATGAGTACCTAAACGAGAGAGAACTAAATAATTGTATGTGGAGTTTCGTCAATATGCAACTCGTTGCATATTGAGCTTCACTTAATGTGTAGTATTTGATTGTTGCACTTTTCCATGCCATGCCATTTAAACCGGACATGCATCATACTTGGTTGTGCATCATGCCACGATTATGCTTGTGTGTTTACCATGTTGTCTGCTTTTTTCTGGTTGTGCTTCTTCTCGATAGTCCGGATATGTTGCGAAGTGGGAGGATTCGTTCGACTACTTCATGGATTCGGTCTTCTTCCTAGCGGGATTTCAGGCAAGATGATCATGACCTTGGATATCTCTACTATCTTTGCTTGCTAATTGTCTCGATGCTATCGCTATGTCGCGCTTCCTACCACATATATGTCAGCCTCCCATATTGTCGTGGTTTTTTCATGGCAGATGTCCTCATGAAAGGACTTAGTGGTGAGGCCATCGCAACTAGGTGGTAGCTTGAACGGGGTTGATCGGAATCGAGAGACGCGAGTTTTACCCAGGTTCGGCCCCTCGCTAGGTGGTAGCTTGAACGGGGAACTCCCTTTATATATAGGTGAGTCCCTGGCTTACATGAGATTCCGAGTTATACCCGTGATTGGAGTCCTACTCTAAATCATCCGTGTCTTCCAAGTTAAAGGGTCTCCATCTTGTATTTTGACTCTTTCTTGACGGAACCTCGCCGGTGCACTGTAGCAGGCCGGGTTAACTTCGTGGCACTGTAGCAGACCGGTTTAACTTCTTGGCACTGTAGCAGGCCGGGTTAACTTCATGGCACTGTAGCAGGACGGGTTTAACTTCCTGGCACTGTAGCAGGCCGGGTTAACTTCTTGGCACTGTAGCAGGCCGGGTTAACTTCCCGGCACTATAGCAGGCCGGGTCTCATCTTCGGGGCTCATCTTCAGGACTCATCTTCAAGACTCATCTCTAGAAATGACTAAGTCTCAGGGCGGCTTAAGCCCAGAGATGACTTAAGTCTTAGGGCGGCTTAACGTCAGGGATGACTTAAGTCCAGAGATGACTTAACGTCAGAGATGACTTAAGTCCATGGCGACTTAACGTCATGATCCGGGTCATATCGTGGAGTTATATCCCCGACATTAGCCCCCAGATTAGCTTGGATTTATTCATGCTAAGCTCCTGAATTTCTTCCATATCAATATGTTGATGCTGGTTCCATGCAGAAAAAATAACCCTGATGATATTTTTGAATTGTCTTCAAACTGTCTTGGCTTGATAAAAAGAAAAAATCCGTCTGATGTTGTGCCAACTTTCAATGCTTCAGACTTTGATGAATAAAAAATCGGTATGACGTTGAGCTGTCTTGTCTGAATAGCTTGGAGGAGATAACCTGTAGCTCCCAAGTCTTAAGAGTAGAGCAAAGTGATAGCTTAAGACTTGCTTAAATATAAATATTGCAACTTTGGAGAAAAATCCGGGTTATCCGTGAGAAAAATCCGGGTTATCCGTCTGAGTCTTCAATCATGAACTGAGAATTTTGCACTTCACATGTGTAGCCCCCAAGGGCCGGCTCATCAGTATATGATGGACCGGGTCTTTCAACTTGGACCTTTTGATCTATTTAAACAACTGACTGTTGTAGCCCCCAAGTGTCGGGTCGTTTGCTTGCAGCGACTTGGAACTTACATGTACTCCTTTGAAAAGAACAGCGTATGATGTAGCCCCCAAGCTTCGGGTCACTATTAAGGCTTGTGTTCTTTGAATTTTTGACAGGAGCAATTGGTAGCCCCCAAGGGCCGGCTTATCATTATGTGATGGGTCGGGTCTTCAATGAGACTAGTAAAAATGACCATGCATTAGCCCCTAAGTGCCGTGGTGCATGCTTGCAGTGACATGGGACTTTCATACTTGATGTAATCTTGATTTGAATAATGTAGCCCCCAAGTCCCGGGTCGTGTGCCTGCGGCGACTCGGGACTTTTTCTTTCATTGGAGAATAAAATCATATCCAGTCTGTGAACTGATGATGCCTTTGTGATGAAAGAAATCCTTGGCCGTGGTTGCAGTGCAACCCGACATATATGTGTGAGAAAATCCATAAGTGTTGTAATCTTCTACAAAGCACATGTTGAATAACCAAAAACCCGGTCAATTAAATGACCAGGTATTATATGTGACCCGGCTTGAATTGTACCCCGGGAAAATAGGAGAATTGATATCTCAATCATTTAATACTGGTTATGATAAACCATGATGAAAATCCAGCCATTTTGGCTATTAAAGATTTGTTTGTTCCTGCAGAGTTACAATGTAACCCGGTTTGAAAACCGGCTCCGGCAACATAACCAAATATGTTCATGCATACATGATGCATTGTATGATGATGCAATAATGATGCAATGTATGATGATGTATGCTTATGTTAATAGAGTATAAAAAACGTCGGCTTTCGAGGCACGACAATTTAGACCGGCTTTCGAGGCTCGTGTCTTGCTTCGACGAAGCTGGCATGATAGCCCATGGTTTATCCTTGCTCTCTGTAAGCCGGCTCTCACGTGACATAACCGATGTTTTAACCAAGACAAGTTCAGGGTCATAAAAATGATTGACTTGTCAAGAGTACACCGGGTCACCTAAGCAGAGTAGCATCAAGCAGACAGGCAGGTTTAATCAAGATAATGTGGCGTTATTCCCGGGTCAAGAGGATGAGAAAGCTAAACTCGGTGAGTTGGAAGCTCCCAAGTGACCATAATTGAGCAGGATACCCATGTTGAGACTATGCATCATGGCGACTAGTCTTCTTTGGTAACCTTTATTCTTTCGCCAATACGGCAGCAGCCCCCAGATCCAGGTTGTCTCCCTTGCAATGATCCGGGGTTCTTGTATTCATTGAAACCGGCTGAGTCTGCGGAATCATGTCTGTGTAGCCCCCGAGTCTTAAGTCGGCTCGAGGAGTTGGCTTGAGACTCTTCACATGTGGCATAAACCGACATATAGTTGACAGCTAAGAGCTGAATTTAATTGAGGCCAGAGGTGTGTGGCGAGCTGATGATCTTCGCGACACTTGTTGTATGTCCTTGGCGTTGATAACGCTATGTGAATCCGCGGAAGGTTGAAGTCGACCGTGGCGGGTCATAGATGATCTCGTATAAGTCGTGTCAGTAATCCGGCTGATCGTTTGTCCCAGCTGTTTGTTGAAGCTAACCAAACCGCAGCGGCAGCAACTTGTGCGCCTGTCCATTGAGCCATCCGGTGCAGGCGGAGGCTGATAATATGTTGTTATTTGCTTCAGAGTTGTTGGAGTAGACCGGGCCACGGGGGCGGCGGCGTCCGTTTGAGCATTTTGTGCGAACGGGCGCAGATCCGGTGTGTTGATGTAGATATAGGAGTCGGCCGGTAACCCGGCATGGACACGGGGGTCGCTCGTGGCGTTGTAAACGTGGACACGCGAGTCGGCCGCAGCTTGTAAGTCGGCGCGGACGGGCGAGTCGGCCGCGGGTGCGAACGGATGAATCGGCCGCGGCGTGAGCAGATGAGTCGGCCGCGTGTTGATGTAGACCGAACCCCAGAGGTGCCTCAGGGCGGCCTGCGCACACGTTCGTCGAGCACTGCGACACGGTTGGATGCTGGCGCATGATAACGTTGGCGCGAGCTCTGTATCCGTGGCACGACGATCGCCCTTGCAGTGAATAGCTGTCCTGATTTATTCGGACGACAGATGATCCGTATGTAGCATCCGTAGATAACCTGGTAATGGTACGGCCCATCCAGTGCAAACATAGTACTCTGACGATCAACGGTCTCAGATGTTGCCATAGATCCTTTTTTTTGAGACAGCTTTGACTGTAGTCCATCTCCACGCGGGCAGCCAGCCCCTCCTCCTCTATCGGGCACCCAGACCCGCAAAGGCGACAGCCAGCGCGACGAGCAGCCGGCTGAAGCGGCGGGTGGCCGGCAGGCGCGGTGGGGAGGCCTGAGCCGGCGGGGTGCAAGCTGGCGGGGTCTGGCGAGCGGCGAGCGGATAAAGAGAGGGCAGCTCCTCACGGCGACTTGAAATCGGGCCACAGCGGCGGCTCGGAGGCAACGCCATCGAGGGGAGGCAGCGGCCTGACGAGGCAGCGACGGCAGAGGCGGCAGCTCGAGGCCGATTTGACGCGCCGCTGCAGAGGCGGGCCTGGCTCCAGGCGCGGCGGTAGAGGCGGCGAGTGAGGCTGCGGCGGCAGCTCGAGGCGCGGCCGTTTGAGGTGAGGCCGTGGGAGTGGAGGCGGGGCGGCGCGAGGCGGCGGCTGAGGCAGAGGCGAGGCGGCGCGGCTCAGGGCCGCGGCAGAGGTGAGCCACGGCGGCGGTAGCGCGAGGTGAGCCGCGGCAGAGGCGAGCCTCGGCGGCGGTAGCGCGAGGCCGGGGCGGCTCCTCGAGGGCCACGGCACAGGCGGAGGCGAGGCGGCGCGAGACGGCGGCTGAGGCGGAGATGGCGGTTCGAGGCCGGGGCAGCTCGGCGCGGCTCGACTGAGACGGCGTGAGGCTGAGGCGACTCGAAGGCGGCGTCTCGAGGCCGGCCACGGTTGGGCGGCGACTCGGAGGCCACGGCAAAGGAGGCTCGAAGGCAGAGGCGAGCAACGACGATGGCTTGGCGCGGGCAGCTCGAGGCAGAGGCGAGCGACGACGACGGCGGCTTGGCGCGGCTATCTCGAGGCAGAGGCAAGGGACGACGATGGCGGCTTGGCGCGGCTTGGCGAGGCAGAGGCGAGTGACGACGACGGTGGCTTGGCGCGGCCAGCTCGAGGCAGAGGCGAGCGACGACGACGGCGGCTTGGCGCGGCTCGGTGAGGCTCGAGGCAGAGGCGAGCGACGACGACGGCGGCTTGGTGCGGCTTGGTGAGGTAGAGGCGAGCGACGGTGGAACGGCGCGCCGGCCACGGCAGAAACGCGGCAGCGGAGGCGAGGCGGGTCGGACAGGCGGGTTTGACTCCTCCAGATCGTGGTAGTCATGGATAATCCACGCCTGCCCGGGTCGAGATCTTCTCTTCTTTTCTCTCTTTTTTTTCTTTTTCAGTCCGCAGTTTGTAGTAAGACACCGGCTCCCTCGTGGCTTGACCGTATTCCAAGTACTCTGGTTTGGAGTCAAAATAGCAGCAGAACAGGTATACGTGATGCAACAGGATGTTCGCGGAGCCAGCGGTTGATCGGATGTGTCCTCTTCAGAAATCTGTCGGTCTCGGCGACTCAAAAACAACCGAATAAATCACAGGACGGCGGCAGCGGACCGACCGTAACCCTAATTCCTCAAAAACTTAAATCTTACGGATTGTAAATCTAGACTGATGAATTCGAAGCTGATGCAGATCCTTCCGAGCTGGGTCTTCTTCATCCATCCAATTACAAACTGCTCGATCCCTAGAAGGGCTCCCTTCAAGAACTCAACACCACCGTGCGCAGGCCCCACGGTGGGCGCCAACTGTCGTGGTTTTGTCACGGCAGATGTCCTCGTGAAAGGACTTAGTGGTGAGGCCATCGCAACTAGGTGGTAGCTTGAACGGGGTTGATCGGAATCGAGAGACGCGAGTTTTACCCAGGATCGGCCCCTCGCGGTGGAGGTAAAAGCCTACATCCTGCTTGATTGATTTTGATGATCATGATATTGATTACAAGGGTGCTGTTTCCCTGACTCTGTGTCAAGAGCTCTCAAAACGTCTGTCTTGAGACCTGCCAAAACATCTGTCTCCAGACTTATCTGTCTATCTAGACCTCTCAAACCATGTCCCTCTAACTGCCCGGAACTCCCTTTATATATAGGTGAGTCCCTGGCTTACATGAGATTCCGGGTTATACCCGTGATTGGAGTCCTACTCTAAATCATCCGTGTCTTCCAAGTTAAAGGGTCTCCATCTTGTATTTTGACTCTTTCTTGACGAAACCTCGCCGGTGCACTGTAGGTGTTCAGGATCACTTCTTGATCATTATTAGTTTGCGACCGTTATGCGTAGATTACTCTTCTTATTCTTGTACTCGTAAGTTAGCCACCATATAATGCTTAGTGCTTGCTGCAACCTCACCACCTTACCCTTCCATACCCATTAAGCTTTGATAGTCTTGCTACCCATGGTTATGGGATTGCTGAGTCCTCGGCTCACAGATTACTACAACAACAGACGCAGGTACAGGTAATGCGATGATTTGGCATGAGAGCAATGCGCATTTGCTTTTGGAGTTCTTCCTCTTCGTCGATCTTGGGATAGGTTCCGGGTTGGCAGCCTGGGATAGCAGGGTGGATGTCATTCGTGTTTTTCGTTTGTGTTTCATCCGTAGTCGGATTCTACCCTTCTGTATGGTGTTTGCTATGTATTGATGTATTCCTGTGATGAATGTATGCATTTGTATGTATCCCCATCTATTATGTACATGGTACGATGTAATGATATCCACCTTGCAAGCATCTTTGATATGCGCTTCTATCCCCGGTGGGGCCTCCGAGTCCCTCGAGGATAGGATCGCATATTGGGCGTGACAATTGATGTGACAAAGGAGATCTACGGGATGGATAATTGCGCTACAGAGGTAATTTAAGGCCCTGCGGATGAAGGTTCATGGATAGCCTATCTACAAGCCACGTTTCTCGAAGAACACCGACAAACTAGTCAGAGGTACAGTGAAGAAGATGACAGAGATGGAATGGGGCACTCACAGATCCGCGAAGATAAACTTGAAGGCTTCGAGCTCCACGAGCACGAGCGCGGAGTATTTGACGGATCTCGGCGACGGCGTCGGAGTCACTGCTGCTGTTATCTTCAAAGTCGACGAGCTCGAGATGGCACGGTGGCTTTGGTGGCGAGAGGAAGAAGAATGGCTCGGGGCAGACGAGATAAAAGTGGACCTGGGAGATCCTTTGGCCTATTTATAAGGGGAGTAGAAATCGAAGAGACGGTGTGAGACCCCAAGGCGGCGCAATAAATTTCGGCTAAAGGGATGCCTCGATTTTTGCATTGACGAGATTTGACATATCCACCCAAAGATCCATTATGATGTCATGCGCATATGCCGGAGAAGATAAGGTGATGTCATGATAAGAAGCGGCAAAAATTGCCAAGTATGGAGAAGAACCATGAGAGCCGGCAAACATTTTTGACCCGGCCAGGGAGCTGAAAAGAGGAATAATAACAAGGACAGGAAGGATGGAGCAGTTGCCGGCTTAAGAAAAATCCGGACCAAAGCGCAACCTTTCACGTTTTTATTTGTTTTATTTATAGGATGAAGTTTAACATGGATAAATCCAAGCTAAACTGGAGGTTAATGTTGGGGATGTTCCCCACAGACGATACCCGGCATAAGTGTGACCCGGCCTTGAGCTTTAAGACTCAATGAGTCACATCATTTCCGGGTCATGACTAAGACAAAAAGAAGCCCAAGGCGAGACCCGGCAGAAGGCCGGTTCTCAGAGGAACCCAACGGGCCGATTCACACAGAGGCCCAGAAGGGAGTCTTTCCAACTTGGACAACAAGATTAATAAGAGTTAGAGTAGAATACGGGTCAAGAGTACGACCCGGAATCTCCTGTAAACCTAGGGGCTCAGCCTATTATATAAAGGGGAGTTCCTAGGACCCAAAGACTAAGTTGTAATCTCTCGAGAGCTAGGTTAGTGACTCTGCACCCTTGTAATCGAGATCCACAGCAATATCAATCAAGCAGGCTGTTACCTCCACTTTGAGGGGCCGAACCTGGGTAAACTAGCGTCCCTCGTTTCCGATCAACCCCATTCAAGCTTCCACTTAGTTACGATGGCCTCACCACTAAGTCCTTTCACGAGGACATCTACCATGACAAAACCACAATAGAGGGGGTGATGGAAGTATCTAAAGGAATAAAAACACAGTCTTCAGAAAAGACAGTGCTACCCGTCGATGCAGATAGAACCACGGTTGTACTTGCCCAAGAACCAGCCCCACCACACATAACCCAGACTCTCGCAGATTGTACCCCTACCTCGTTGGACAGAGAACCAACTACACCCCATCTAACCCCAAACCCAGCAGATAGTAACCCAGTTCCAGTTGACACAGCACCATCTCCACCATAGAGCAACCAAACACGAGCAGTTAGTAAGGCAACTGCAGTGCCCAAAGCATCAGGACCACCACTGCGAACCCCAACTCAACGCTTAAAGCAGAAGAACAACTATTCTCAGGTCAGATTCAGTAGCTATGGTACATACTGCTTTGCTCTTGCATCACTGCATTTACTTGTACCAACTAATTTCAAATTTGAAGGATCCAACTGAAACTCCAATGGCGCAATAGGTATGTTTTAAACCTGTTTCTTTAACTGGTTTGTTGTTGTAACTTCTTGCTCTATGTTGATTTTAGTTTCAATTCTATAAACAGTTATGTTCTCATGTCATGCACATTACAAGTGTTGTTAGTGTTGTGTAGTTTTCCACACTTATATTCTGTCTATGCTGCTTTGTCTTAAACAGATATGATTTGAACTGTGTCTCTATCTTGATTTGGCAACATAAACTAGGATGATATGGACAATACAGTGACCATAGTACATAGATATATGTTTGTTTCATGCTATTATTATGTACTACCTTGCAATAGAAGACAAGTTAGTATAATCCTGTCCACCTTACTACTGAACTGGTTTACCAAAATGAGTTTCATATACTACATGCTAAACCTGTGATGTGTCTGCTTGTTCCTCTTTTAGATTACCGACGAAATATTGGGGAAGAGTACCCCATTATGCAATGGTAAAGGAAGTAATGCAGATAAGGTTCAAGGTAGTGAGACAACCCTGTTGGTCTCCAAGATAGCTGATAAAAAACTATCTTGAAGACAGTGAGACAACCCCAAAGTCCTGTCTTGATGTAGTGTGTAAATTAGGACAGATGTTAAAATAGAACATTACAACTTTGTGAAATTTATGTCACATATTCCCCTTTTTTTAATTCTTGAATAAGCATATTGTTCTCTTGCACCTTCATCTTGTTGTTTTGTGCAAGTATGTAAAAAGAGCAAGCCATTGTTAAATTTGTGAACATGCTTACATAAGCCAGTGTGAATTAATGGACAATTGGTATATATAGTTATTTTTGACTGGTAAGTGTAACTATTGTAATACTTCCATTTATCCAAAATTCATCACGTGCTTTGCAAGAAAACAAGTCATGAAGAAGTTGGTAGTTTTGTCATTTCAAAAGACCTCTGCTAAGCCTCGGCTTAAAACAAAGCATGGCTCTCTTTTCTATTGTTCTCTCGTAATCTATAAAGGGAAAACTTTTTTCACTGGACCAACTTGGAGAGAATTTGCCAAAGTATACAAATTCCAAGTTAGTATGAAGTTGTACTTGGATATTAGCACTCATGGACCTCAAATCGATGTGGATTTGGACAATATTCCAATCGTTCATTCCTGTAAGTATTCTCAAACATACAAGCCTTGCTTACGTAGACTTGTTTACTTGCCTATCCTTAGTAGTCTTAATATGAATATATGCACATGTTCTCAATATTTTTTATGTATATCTGCTCAGCTTACTATGTTATGTCGGAAGAAACACAAGAGATAGTAGACAACATGGAACTCACTGCTGGAACCACATGTACGTGGAAAGATATGTAGTATGCCATCATTTTTGCTGACTCTATTGACTCACTTGTCCGAATATGCATACATGAACCAAGTTCTGCACTGTACAAGCTACTGATGCACACTCTGACCGAGACCAACATTAAGAAGAAATTGTTGGTAATAATTTTATTTGTTTCAGCATTCATAGTACAACCTTCGTTATTGAAAATATGTCATCATACCATGTAACAATTGTGTTATTGCAATAAAGATTCCACAGTCGTGTTCTGCCTGATCTGTCATGACCCAGTCCCTGATAGGGGCCCCGAATCTCTGCGCTTTCTGTGTCAATCCCTGGATCAATAGCTGACATGCACAGTCAACGATGAAATACCAAGAATACATCACATGTCATAGTATTACATCGCAGATCCAGTGTTTTACAATACACACCTGCTTAGCTCATGGGCGAGCTTGCAATACAATCATGCAGCGGAGATAATATTCTAGTCTTGTGGCGTCCATCAACTCACAGGCAAGAGTTGAGTATAGCATCGTAACCCTACTTTGTACCTTCCCTTCGATAAAGTAAACCTGCAACATGATACGTTGCAGCCACAAGGGTCAATACATAGAATGTATTGGCAAGTCCACAGTTAATGGAATCCTGTCCACCTACATGCATCTTGGTTGGTGCGGTTCAAGGCTCTTTGCAGAAAATAGTTTCGCCCTATTATTTATATAGTTGTCTACTCTAATAGCAATATGACACTCCTGGTAAAACCCCGGTCATAGTCAGGGACATTCCCGGTCAAACCCTAGTCGTAGTCTATAGGCACTCCCGGTAAATCCCCGGTTGCCCCAAGCCTTTCTTCAAGAGCTCCTGGTAAATCGCCAGTCCTCTGAGATTAGCTCCACAACTCCCCATTGGTTCAACCCATTGATTTTAATTAAGAAGAGATGATGAGATCAACTGTCAATTCCCGGATGGGTTGCTCAAGTTGTCCATAACCGGGGACACGGCTAATCATGATCAGTTTTATACACTCTGCAGAGGTTTGTGTACTTTACCCGTGATTCCCGATCACACCCTTAAGCCACTAAACTTCGCTTGTGAAGTAACCAGGTAGACCAAGACGAGACTTTTGGAGGCAGACCCAGTCCGACTACACACCTACATCTGGTGGTCTACCGCTAGAGGTTCCCGCAACTTACTTGGTCCAGACAGAGCCCATATTATATCACGGTTACACACGGAAGCTACTCAACTTTGAACTCGTACAATCCCTTTGACCTTGGGCGGTCACCCACAAAACACGCAGCCACCAAAGCAATACTGAAGCACCGCCCAGATGATTCATTAAATAGGTTGTAGTTAAGTAGTCAACCATGCGGTTGTATGGTGGAAAAATTAATTCGTGTTTCCCCAATCCACGTCATAGCAGCTAAGCAACTACTCGATGGTTACAAGGTCAGGGTAAGTTTGGACCTAAGTTGTCAACTACTGGGTTGTACAGAATTTAGCATCCTAAACTCACACACCTAACATGGCAAAACTACAATGCAATAAAATACTGGGTAACATGATCAAAGTGGAACTTGCCTCGTATTGACGATTCTTCAATCTCACAATCTTGATAAAGTTACTCTTCGCTCTCCGTACAATCTAACATAAGTAAAGAGCAATCATAAACAACCATACAATGCAATCAAACATACAACAAGTGTTGTGCATGGTGTCAGTGTCATTTTGATGTGAGATCATGTGTTAGGGCTAAGTCTTAAGAGTTTGGAAACAACATAGTGGTTGTTAATTGGAATACATGTGACATAAGGGTTCACATGCAAGTTTCAAATAAGGGTTCATCACATAAGGAGTATGTGATGTCAAGTTGTAGTTGTCAGATGCAATCAAAGGAATCATAACAACAGAGTCATGGTCTATGAATCTTGGATAGCAAGTTCATGTTCAAGTTTGAATGATAATTCAAACTTGTTGACCTTTCATGAGTTTGAATACACTAAGTTTCTGAAAATGATAACTTGGTTTGGCTCCCAATTCAAATTGGATTTGAATTAGGGTTCATCTCATTTGAATTCAATTTGAATTGAGTTCACAGATTGATTTGGTTCTACTAAGACAAATTGAATTATGAATCATTTCATAATTGACTTAATTGGTTCAAATCATCTCAATCATAATTTATGCTTCCCTAAAGTCAAATACAAATCCAACATAGTTGCTAGGGTTTCGTTACTTAATCTAAGTTCAACTAAAGTCAAGTACAAATCCAATATGATTACTATAGTTTATTTATTTGATTTAGTTTAAACTAAGTCAAATTTAAATCCAACATTATGGCTAAGTTTTATTGCTTTATTCAAACTAAAGTCAAATATTAATCCAACATGTTTTGCTATGTGTGAATAGTTTTCAAACTTATTTTAATTTGAGTTCATCTTTCCCTAAAGTTAATCATTAACTCCAAAAATAATTTAATAGGTTTAATTCAATTCACTAAACCATATTGTATTAGTTTTATTTAAATTAACCCTAGGGTTTCAAATTATGTTTTCAACTTAATTCAAATGTTATTTGAATTTCTAAAGTCAAATAATAATCCAAAGTTACTTACTAAGTTCATATTATAATTTCTGAACTCATTTGCATCATAATTGTGTTACTAAACAATTTTTATTTCAAAGTTAAACCTAGTTAGGTTTAATTTATATTTGAACTCTGCCCTATATTGTATTCTGTTTAAAATACATTTTTAAATTATTCAAATTTTCACTAAAGTGTTCTAGACAGAATCTATATCTTACTAGGTCCAACTTGCAAAAAGAATCATTTAATTTGGATTTATTATGTGCAAGTTATGCCTATTTTAAGTTTGAATTCATTCTATTTGAATTTGAATTTTAAATTATTCAAAAGTGAAATGTTTCTTGACAGGGTGAAAGTGTATTTCATAAGTATTATTTTTGCAAAAAGAATCATCGAAGTTGAACTTATAGATAATTAGTTATGATCATTCTAAGTTCGGGGACTTTTCTGTAAAATTGCATTTTAATTCAATTTATAGAAAATTCGAACGGATAAGGTGGGACACGTGGTTGTTTTTGATTAGCTGAGAGGTGTTCGCTGCGAGTGCTAAGCAGCGGACGGTCGAAGTTTAGAGGAACGGGTTTTAAGTGATCTAACACGGTACGTTGGATCTAAGATCAAGGGCTGAGATTAGATCGGGGTTAGGGTTTCGGTGCTCACCAGTGAACTCGGGGATGGCGGCAAATGGCGGCACGCGGCTCGGACGTGGATGCTCCGGTCGCTCCCGTGGTCCTTAGGTGCGGCGAAGGGCACTGACGGGTGTGGGGCGGCGAGCTGGGGCTTCTGGTGCACGCGGTGGTCGTCGGGGAGGACGGCAGCGACGACTATGAGGTCGCCGGAGCTCGGGTGTGATGTCTAGTACGCAACTTTTATTCTTGTAGACGTTGTTGGGCCTCCAAGTGCAGAGTTTTGTAGGATAGTAGCAAATTTCCCTCAAGTGGATGACCTAAGGTTTGTCAATCCGTGGGAGGCGTAGGATGAAGATGGTCTGTCTCAAACGACCCTGCAATCAAATACAAGAAATCTCTTGTGTCCCCAACACACCCAATACAATGGTAAATTGTATAGGTGCACTAGTTCGTCGAAGAGATGGTGATACAAGTGTAGTATGGATAGTAGATATAGGTTTCTGTAATCTGAAAATATAAGAACAACAAGGTAGCAAGGGATAAAACGGAGCACAAACGGTATTGCAATGCTTAGAAACAAGGCCTAGGGTTCATACTTTCACTAGTGCAATCTCTCAACAGTGCTACCATAATTGAATCATATAACAATCCCTCAACGTGCGATAAAGAATCACTCCAAAGTTCCTATTAGCGGAAAACATAAGATGAAATTGTTGTAGGGTACGAAACCACCTCAAAGTTATCCTTTCCGATCAATCTATTGAGCCATCCCTATAAGTGTCACAAACAGCCCTAGAGTTCGTACTAAAATAACACCATATGATACGCATCAACCAACTCTAATGTCACCTAGATACTCCAATGTCACCACAAGTATCCGTGAGTTGATTATTCGATATGCATCAAACAACTTCAGATTCATAATATTCAATCCACACAAAGAACTTCAAAGAGTACCCCAAAGTTTCTTATCGGAGAAAGGAAGATGAAAACGTGTACCAACCCATATGCCTAGATTCCCCAAGGTCACGGGAATCCGCGAGTTGATTACCAAAACATACATCAAGTGACTCAATAGAATACCCCATTGTCACCACGGGTATCCACATGCAAGACATACGTCAAGTGTTCTCAAATCTGAAATATTCAATCCGACAAATACGAAACCTCAAAGGGAAATACTCAATTCATCACAAGAAGATAGAGAGGGAAGAAATACCATATGTTCCAACTATATTAACAAAGCTCGTGATACATCAAGATCGTGCCAAATCAAGAACACGAGAGAGAGAGAGAGAGAGAGAGAGATCAAACACATAGCTACTGGTACATACCCTCAGCCCCGAGGGTAAACTACTCCCTCCTCGTCATGGAGACCGCCGGGATGATGAAGATGGCCTCCGGTGATGATTTCCCCCTCCGGCAGAGTGCCGGAACAGGGCTCTGGATGAGATTGGTTCAAAACAGAGGCTTGCAGCGGTGGCGTGGAAGTTCTAGGTTTCTTTCTGGGGTTTTTTGTATTTATAGGAATTTTTGGCATTGGTTTCACGTCAAGGGGGGCCACGATGGAGCGACAAACTCTCTAGGTCCTCCCTACCCCCCAGGGCGCGCCTCGCAGGCTTGTCGCTTCCTCGTGACTCTTCTGGTCCTTCCACGAAGCTTCGAGGGTCTCTTATGTTCCAAAAAAAATAACCAAAAAGTTTCAGCCAATTCCGAGAACTTTTATTTCTGCACAAAAAACAACACCACGGTAGTTCTGCTGAAAACAGCGTCAGTCCAGGTTAGTTCTAATCAAATCATACCAAAACCATATAAATTATTGTAAACATGGCATGAATACTTCATAAATTATAGATACGTTGGAGACGTATCAGCATCCTCAAGCTTAATTCTTGCTCGTCCTCGAGTAGATAAATGATAAAAGAAACAATTTATGAAGTGTGAATGTTAGCATAGTGCATAAGTTTGATCAATGATAATTCCAAACACTTTTTCTAGCATTATTATATATCATAAACAGTAGCTCATCTCATAAAATTTCTCATGATCAAGTAGCAAGCTATTCACATGTTAAAGTATAGATCATAAACTTTCTTGAAAACTAACAAACTATGTTCTCAGTCATCAAACAATTGCAATTCATCTTATTTTCAGGAAGGGTCTATGTAAGAGCTTTGATTTAGCAAATTCCACATACTCAACTATCATATAGTCTTCCATGATTGCTGACACTCAAAGCATATTTTTAGAACAAACCGTTTCAGTCAAACACATAGGAAGATAGGGGCTTAATGTTTTGCCTCCCAATTTATTTATCTCATGGATAATGTCAACAATAATAACTCATGATCACCTATATTCAACTGGATATATGTGCCTGTATCTTTCCCCACCACATGATGCTTGCCAAGAGACAAAATAAAAATGGCATAGAGAAGAACACTATTGACTCTTGCATAAAATTAAATACATAAAGTAAAGATAGGCCCTTCGCAGAGGGAAGCAGAGGTTGTCATGCGCTTTTTATTTTTGGATGTGCAAGCTCTTAATGCAAAGGAACGTCACTTTATATTGCCCCTTGTGATAGCAACCTTTATTATGCAGTCCGTCGCTTTTATTTCTTCACCATCACAAGTTTGTACAAAGCTTATTTTCCCTTACAATAAAAGATCATACATATTTAGGAGCAATTTTTATTGCTTTTGCACCGGTGACAACTTACTTGAAGGATCTTATTCAATCCATAGGTAGATATGGTGGACACTCATGGCAAGAAACTAGGTTTAAGGGTTATTGGATGCACAAGTAGTATTTCTACTTAGTACGAAATTTTGGCTAGCAAAATATTATGAGCAAGCACCACATGTTAGAGGATCCATGGCAATATAACATCTAAGTGAATATGAACAAACATAACCCATTACGTTGTTTTCCTTGTCCAACATCAACTACTTGATCAAGGTTGAAAATAATTAATGGGGTCTCACAATCATAGAAGATGTCCAAGATAGTATATATTTATATGTGAAATCTCTCTTCCTTCAATATTCTTTCATGAATTGTTCAAATGACCAATGCTGTGTTTGCTAACTTCCAATAAAATTTACCACTTATACTTCTTATATGTGAAGTCACTACTCCCCATGGGACAAGCATATGAAGCACATATAATTTCAACTTTATGATATTCAATTCATTCAACAATTTACTCTTAGGATATAAGTGAAGAACGAGAGTAACTGACAAACCAATCCAAAAGATATAAGTGAAGATCAATGAGTAGTCAAAGAATTAAGTAGCTATGTGAAGACTCTCTCTCAAATAAATATTTTAGATCTTGATAATTTTATTCAAACAGAAAACAAAATGAAAATAAAGGACACTCCAAGAGTAGCACATATCATGTGAACAAATAAGAACTTAGGCTAACCGATAGTTGTTGATGAAGAAAGGTGGGATGCCTACCGGGGCATCCCCAAGCTTAGTTGCTTGAGACTTCTTGGAATATTAACTTGGGATGCCTTGGGCATCCCCAAGCTTGAGCTCTTGTGTCTCCTTAATTCCTCTCATATCGTGGCTTCTCCTAAATCTTAAAAACTTCATCCACACAAAACTCAACAAGAACTCATGAGATAAGTTAGTATAAATCAACTCAAAACCTTAACATTCTCTACTGTAACAAATCACTAAAATTATAATTAAACATTGCATACTAAATTCCTCTGCATATTTAATACTCCTATCCTCAAATAGAATCATTAAACAAGCAAACATATGCAGACAATGCAAACATAACAGCAATCTGTCTAAACAGAACAGTCTGTAAAGGATGAAGCAAAATCCATACTTATTTAACTCCAAAAATTCAGAAAATTTACCACACTGTATAAAATTTCTAATAGCTTACTGTGTCAAAATTGCATGATTTTATCACATTATGACTTTTCTAGAGAATTCAGACAATAATAGAAACCTTTCTGTTTTGAAACAGCAACTCATACACTTGCAATTTGAGCATGGTAAGGGCTATACTTGACACTTTTATTGAATTAAAAGATACCAAACATTATTATTGATAACAGCAAGAAAATTTTAACAAAATAAAATGATGCTCCAAGTAAAACACATATCATGTGACGAATAAAAATATAGCTCCAAGTGAGGTTACCGATAATGTTGAAGACGGAAGAGGGGATGCCTTCCGGGGCATCCCCAAGCTTAAATGCTTGAGTATTCCTTGAATATTACCTTGGGGTGCCTTGGGCATCCCCAAGCTTAGGGTCTTGCCGCTCCTTATTCTCCTCATATCGTTATCTCACCCAAAACTTGAAAACTTCAATCACACAAAACTTAACGGAACTTCGTGAGATATGTTAGTATGATAAAAAAATCATCCACTTAGGTACTGTAAAGACAAGATTCATAATTTTTTCACATATTTCCTACTGTATTCTATCATTTCCACAATTTATATTACTCAATATAAGCTATGCAAACACTAAAACTAGCAAACTATGCATTGAAAACAGAATCTGTCAAAAACAGAACAACATGTAGTGAGCGAATTAAAAAGCATACTTCTGTATCTCAAAAATTCTGAAAAATTAGGAAAAAGTAAAAAATTTATAACCCAATAATTTGAAAAAAATTCAGAATTTTATCACCTTCCAGTACAGAACAGAAATTCCAGCACTGGACGCAAAAGTTTCTGTTTTTGCACAGAATCAAATCAACAAGTATCCACACTATCCTTAAGGCTTTACTTGGCACATTATTGAAAGAAAACATATAAAACTTAGTTACTACAGTAGCTTAATCATGTGGACACACAAAAAGTGTAGGTATAAATATTGGGTTGCCTCCCAACAAGCGCTTTTCTTTAATGCCTTTTTAGCTAGGCATGATGATTTCAATGATGCTCGCATAGGAATAAAGAATTGAAACATAAAGAGAGCATCATGAATCATATGACAAGCAAGTTTAAGCCTAACCCACTTCCTATGCATAGGGATTTTTGCGAGAAAACAATTTATGGGAGCAAGAATCAACTAGCATAGGAAGGCAAAACAAGTATAACTTTGAAACTTTCAACACATAGAGAGGAAACTTGATATTATTGAAATATATATAAGCATATCTTCCCCTCTCACAATAATTTTTAGTGGCATCATGAGTAAATTCAACAATATAGCAATCACATAAAGCACTCTTTTCATGATCCACAAGCATCAAAATTTTATTACTCTCCACATAAGCAAATATATTCTCATCAATAGTAGTGGGAGAAAACTCAATGAAATAATTATCATGTGATACTTGATTGGCATAATCCAATTGAAAATTAAAATAACGATGACAAGTTTCATGGTTATCATTATTCTTTATAGCATACATGTCATCACCATAATCATCATAGATAGCAACTTTGTTGTCATAATCAATTGAAACCTCTTCCAAAATATTGGATTCATCACTAAATAAAGTCATGACCTCTCCAAATCCACTTTTATCATTATTCCAATAAGATTCAACACCCTCCAAAATAGTGGGATCATTAGTACCTAGTGTTGACACTCTTCCAAATCCACTTTCATCAATATAATCATCATAAATAGGAGGCATGCTATCATAATAAATTTGCTCATCAAAACTAGGGGGACTAAAAATATCATGTTCATCAAATATAGCATCCCCAAGCTTATTGCTCTGTATATCATTAGCATAATGGATATTCATAGAAAGCATACTAACAACATTGTAATCATGCTCATCATTCAAAAAATTTATGCCAAACATTTTATTGAATTCTTCTTCTAACACTTTTGCACAATTTACCGATCCATCATTTTCAAGAAAGACATTATAGAGATAAAGCATTTGAGGCAACCACAATTCCATTATTTTTTTATACTTTTCTCTTATAAACCAAACTAGTGATAAAAAACAAACTAAAAGATTCAATTGCAAGATCTAAAGATATACCTTCAAGCACACACCTCCCCGGCAATGGCGCCAGAAAATAGCTTGATGTCTACTACACAACTTTTATTCTTGTAGACGTTGTTGGGCCACCAAGTGCCGAGTTTTTTAGGATAGTAGCAAATTTCCCTCAAGTGGATGACCTAAGGTTTATAAATCCGTGGGAGGTGTATGATGAAGATGGTCTCTCTCAAACAACCCTGCAATCAAATACAAGAAATCTCTTCTGTCCCCAACACACCCAATACAATGGTAAATTGTATAGGTGCACTAGTTTGGCGAAGAGATGGTGATACAAGTGTAGTATGGATAGTAGATATAGGTTTTTGTAATCTGAAAATATAAAAACAGCATGGTAGCAAGTGATAAAATGGAGCACAAACGGTATTGCAATGCTTAGAAACAAGGCCTAGGGTTCATACTTTCACTAGTGCAATCTCTCAGCAATGCTAACATAATTGAATCATATAAAAATCCCTCAACGTGCGATAAAGAATCACTCCAAGTTCCTATTAGCGGAGAACATAAGATGAAATTGTTGTAGGGTACGAAACCACCTCAAAGTTATCCTTTCCGATCAATCTATTGAGCCATCCCTATAAGTGTCACAAACAGCCCTAGAGTTCGTACTAAAATAACACCATATGATATGCATCAACCAACTCTAATGTCACCTAGATACTCCAATGTCACCACAAGTATCCATGAGTTGATTATTCGATATGCATCAAACAACTTCAGAATCATAATATTCAATCCACACAAAGAACTTCAAAGAGTACCCCAAAGTTTCTTATCGGAGAAAGGAAGATGAAAACATGTACCAACCCATATGCCTAGATTCCCCAAGGTCACGGGAATCCACGAGTTGATTACCAAAACATACATCAAGTGACTCAATAGAATACCCCATTGTCACCACGGGTATCCACATGCAAGACATACATCAAGTGTTCTCAAATCTGAAATATTCAATCCGACAAATACGAAACCTCAAAGGGAAATACTCAATTCATCACAAGAACATAGAGAGGGAAGAAACACCATATGATCCAACTATATTAACAAAGATTGCGATACATCAAGATCGTGCCAAATTAAGAACACGAGAGAGAGAGAGATCAAACACAAAGCTACTGGTACATACCCTCAGCCCCGAGGGTGAACTACTCCCTCCTCGTCATGGAGACCGTCGGGGCGATGAAGATGGCCTCCGGTGATGATTTCCCCCTCCGGCAGAGTGCCGGAACAAGGCTCCGGATGAGATCGCTTCCGAACAGAGGCTTGCGGCGGCGGCGTGGAAGTTCTAGGTTTCTTTCTAGGGTTTTTGGTATTTATAGGAATTTTTGGCGTTGGTTTCACGTCAAGGGGGCCCACGAGGGAGCGACAAGCTCGCTAGGCCCTCCCTACCCCCAGGGCACGCCTAGCAGGCTTGCTGCTTCCTCGTGACTCTTCTGGTCCTTCCACGAAGCTTCGGGGGTCTCTTATGTTCCAAAAAAATCGCCAAAAAGTTACAGCCAATTCCGAGAACTTTTATTTCTGCACAAAAAACAACACCACGGTAGTTCTGCTGAAAACAACATCAGTCCGGGTTAGTTCTCATCAAATCATACCAAAACCATATAAATTGTTGTAAACATGGCATGAATACTTCATAAATTATAGATACGTTGGAGACGTATTAGGGTGCAGTGGCGGAGCTAGGCATGGACACGCGCGTCGATCTGGAGCACCTGGGGGTGAACCAAATGGTCAGGGTGAAGCGCGCGAACGCGGTGAAGATGAAGGACACGGTGGCGGGGCAAAGACGCTCACGGAGCTCACCGGAATGGAGCTCGTGGTGACGGAGAGGCTCGGCCCTCATCGTACTTGGGCCTCGAGGAGGCTCTAGTCTCGCTCAGGGTCTCCTGGAGGTGCGCATGGGAACGGCGAGGCTAGTGGTGGCAGCAGTTTGGCTCGGGGGTGGCTGCGATGGTTGAAATCACCACAGGAGCGGCTAGGTCAGAGGCGGAGGAGAGGGGGACACGGCGGAGCAGCCTGATGGCGTCGGCCTCGATTGGATGGGGCAAAAAGGCAAGCCGGTCGAGGGGTTTAAATAGGACATGGCCGCGCGGGCGGGCGTGGCCGGAGTGCGTGAACGTGGGCGACGTGGGTGTGGGCCGTGCTCGGGTCGTGCGTGCGCGCGTGGGCGAGCGGTTGGAGGTGGGGGAAGAAGCTGACATGCGGGCCCCGCATGTCAGTGGGTGAGAGGGAAGAGAGAGGGCGCGGCGCTGGCTGGGCTGGCTGACTGGCTTGGCTGGGCCTTCTCTTTTTTTTGTTCTTTTCTTTTTCTGTTTCTGTTTTCTATTTTTCTTTTTGTGTCTGTTCTGTCTTTTTCAAATGATTTTAAATTTGAATTTTCTTTGAACAGAGATTATTTTCTAAATTCCAAATGGAATATTTAGAAATGTTTGAACGTTTTGTTTGGAGAAAATGGACATATATTTTCTGCACTTGAATTTTCATTTTGAATTTGAATTTGGTTTCAATACCAAATATGTTCCAAATTCATTTTAGAAAAATGGCAGAGGGTTAAGAATATTATCTGGACTTATGAAATATCATTTCCTGCCAAATAAAATGCAAAACCATTTTTGAATAATTTCCTTTGGCTTCTGAATTGATTTCAAAAATAAAACCAACTCAAATCCTTTTAGGGAAATTATTTTGGCTTGGATATTCTTGGGACTTATTTAGGATTTCTTTTGCCCAACAATATTTCAAATGGCTTGGGTTCCTACAAAGCTAGCTAGGTTTTCAACTATCTGCATTGGGCTTGGCCCTTCCTAGGCAAACAACCAAACAACAATAAGACAAATCAAGGTCAACCACAAGCAATCCTAGGCAATCATGGGTATTTCCTAGAAAATTTTTAATTCCCTTTGAAATTTTTTAACATACCAGATTTGGGAAAAATCTGGGATGTGACAGACTACCACCCTTAAAAGAGATCTCGTCCCGAGATCTGGAGAGGCTAGAAAGAAAGGTTAGGGTTTGGGGTTTCTCTTAAATTACAACTCCAACTCTGGGTCTGTTGTCTGGGCCATGACAATCCTGGGGTACTCGGTCTTTCATTCCTCGGCAGTCTATACTGCTCTCAAGATAATTATGTGGATGGTAGCTCTATTTCTCAAAGCTTCCTTGTTATTGGGGTCTGGTTGGGGTGTGCAGTGCCTCCCGGAACTATCTGTATATCTTTGGTCTCTTACGTTCCAGGTTGCTACCACCCTTAAAAGATTTTAAGGTTGGGGTCTCCTACGACTTCTTACTCCTTAGGTGCAAATGCTGACACTCCTCTAGGTTCAATAATTAGGATATCATCTACCGACTTGGTATGTCTGTTTCAGTGCTCATCATCGGTCTTGCAATTCCGTAGGTGTCATGCATCTATGCTTCCCTCGATGTGCCAATTGTGGTCTTAGCATCAGTAGTCTCCTTTATGTGCCATCTATGGTCTTACCATCTGTATCGTATCATACATGGGCTTACCATATGCCATCCTCCTATCTATGGAAATTTTCTGTCTGTACTATCTGTCAAACTCTTGCACCTACTATCATACTTTATTACCGTCAGTGTTCATCGGGAAGATGTCTCCTGGGATCCTTACTGCCTCTTTGCTTCCACCCCTAGGTCTTAAATTCCTTATCAGGGAGTAGTCTTCCGATATATGGATCCTTTCCAGTTGATAGGTCTGCTGCCAAAATTTTAAAATACCTATCGTTACTCTCATGGTGGTCAACCAAATTCCCCGTGGGGTTCCTGCAAGAATTGGCTCTTGGCTATCCTCACCGTAAACAGGCGATTCAATGGTTTTCTCTAAAGTCTTCAGCAGGGTGTTCCTATTAGGTTTTGTCAAAACATCGGCTCTCTTTCTACAGACTTACTTTCTCATATAACAAAGCGAATAATAAGAGTAGTCGTCATGGTGGCCAATCCATGTCGCACCCAAATCATTACTTTGCATACGGTCCAGTGAATCTCGTATCTAGACACTCAGGCTGTCACAAACATTGCAGAAGTCTTTCTTGTTCACGAACAGAGTTCGGCTAAATCCATTGGTTCTACAGGCAACATCTAACTATCTTATGGCTCTCGAGATTTTAAAACTCTTAAGGCGTCAGCTGGAAAAACTGCTGGTTCTCCGACAGTCCAAACTCTGGTATGACAACTTCCGTTTCAACCAATGAGGTTTCTTCCCTCCTTTTCAGACAATGCTTACACAATCTCTGTTTGGAACCATGGTGTTACCAACTTCCGTTACCACCTCCGTTTTGATCCTGGTGTCTGTTGGTCATGGCCCACTATTTAGCACCATTCTCTGGTTGCCTAATTCCTCGAATGCCTTACGCAACTCTGGTGGCAAATTTTTCATGGTCAAACTGTTTACGTATGCCTTATGGCTCAGCGCATCAGCAACCACGTTTACCTTTCCAGGGTGATACTGCAATTCTAGGTAAAATTCTTGAGTAATCTCCAACCAACTTCTCTGTCTCATGTTCAACTCCTTCGAAGTGAAAATGTACTTCCAACTCTTGTGATTCGTGAAAACACCACAAGTCATACCAAATAGGTATTGCCTCCATTGCTTCAAAGCATGGACTATCGACGCCACTTCCAAATCATGGGCCGGGTAGTTAACCTCGTGCTTCTTCAACTGGCTCGAGGCATAGGCTACTACTCTTCCTTCCTACATCAAGATACATCCAACTCCTTGGTGTGAGGAGTCACAATAGGCTTGAAAGGTTTCTCGATGTCGGCAAACATTGGACCTGGGCGGTCACTAGTCTCTTCTTCAACTCCTAGAAACTCTCTTCACAGGCTTCCATCCAATAAAGCTTCTTCTCCTTCTTAGGCAAGTCAGTCGTGGGTCTGGCTAATCAATCCCTCTAGCTGAGGTTAGGTCTCCTGCTTTCATACTGGGTATTGCTTCTCCTTTATTCAAGCCTTTCTTGGTAAGGTACTCAGACTTCCCATGTGCCAAGGCTGGTTTATTTTCCTTACCATCCTTCTTCTCTGGTAAGGTTTCCTTGACTACTCCCTTCTGGACAAGTAGTGTCCCTTCCCCATTCGGGTATGAGTCCACTTGATGCTCTGGGTTTTCCCAAGTAACATTAGTGTTATCCCTTTCATCCTCGGATTTCCTGAACTCCATTAAAGTCTTCTCTACTTTCTCTTCCTGAGGTTCTGCCATCGGTGTTACCCTGCTAGAGGTTTCACAACTAGGTGGAAAATGATCAGTTCCACTACATAAGATATTTGAAATCTCTCCTGTGGAGTGATCCTTCCTTAGGTTTTCTTTCTTAAGTGGCAATTCTCTAGGTTCTCCCCAAAATACAGCTTGCTTCTACCAGGTTGTTCATTCCCCAACCTTGGTTTGTCTTTGTTCCACAGGACATGATGGCTGCACGAAAATCTAACCGGAAGGTTGTCCACGTCGGTTCCCAAATGGGGTGAGTGGCTTTATTCTTACCTCACCATTCTTCGGCAGGTCCTTCCAACATGAGTGTGCAAAATCTCACTTTCTCACTGTCCGTGCATCCAATGGGTTCCAAACAAAATGAGTCTCTCAAAATCCATGATGTCATCTCATTGTTTTGGGCGGTCTGGTTTTAGGGATGAGAAGATAAATGAGAGAGATAGATGCCCATATGCTCATCCCACTAGTATTATTTATATATAACCTCGTATGGCTGTTAGTATAACACATACATAACGTTCACACCTAAGGTCTATTCGTATGGTCTAGTCGTATGTTCTCACTTCTTTCGAAGTTCCGTACATTTCCACTGTTGGTCTCTACTTACGTTCTGTGTGGTTCACTCTCCATACAATTTGAAGCAAAAAGATTTCACTCAGCAATCATGAAAATCATTTCACACAATCAACTCCTAAGTAAGGTCAAACCACATCTGATATGATCTCATCGAACTACTGGTACATCACCATGTCAGATTGACATAGTAGTGGTACACGCGAAACGTTCTACTTCAGATTAACATAGTAGTGGTGGTCAAGTCTAAACTTCGCTTCTGCTTCAGCTGTCTAACTCCTTGATCAATGATTCCATAATTCATCAAGTTGATGTCCCCTCATTCTTCTTCCTTCCTTAGTGTCACTTCTGCACTTCTTCTTCGACTCCTCCTTACTTACTTCTAGCTCTTCCTCTCATTTCCTTGAGGTACTGTGTTGAGCATTTCCTCTCTAGGTCTTTCCCTAGTCATCAGTGGTCATCATCCTTGAACTCAGATGCAGTTGCATCATCCAATTCTCTTGGTCTTCATTCATGACTATAAATCCTTATGATCCTTGTCCTTTGAGTTCCCATTCTTATTCTGACATCCTTAATGCTCTTGGGATCTCACACTTAATTCCAAGTCATAGTCATCTATTTGTCACTCTTTGATGATCTCCTTGAGACTGGTATTCTAAGTTTTAGAAAAGGAGAGGTTGAGAAATGAATGAGGTGAGAAGATACAAGACTATATATCTATAAAAAGGATATTGTCCTATGGCCTTCCATTTCCTAGGGTCACGTCCTATAGACAACATGTGCTCTGATACCATCTGTCATGACCCGGTCCCTGCTAGGGGCCCCGAATCTCTGCGCTTTCTGTGTCAGTCCCTGGATCAATAGCTAAGACGCACAGTCGACGAAGAAATACCAAGAATACATCACATGTCATAGTAATACATCGCAGATCCAGTGTTTTAAAATACACACCTGCTTAGCTCACGGGCTAGCTTGCAATACAATCATGCAGCGGAGATAATATTTTAGTCTTGTGGCGTCCATCAACTCACAGGCAAGAGTTGAGTATTGCACGGTAACCCTACTTCATACCTTCCCTTCGATAAAGTAAACCTACAACATGATATGTTGCAGCCACAAGGGTCAATACATAGAATGTATTAGCAAGTCCATAGTTAATGGAATCTTGTTCACCTACATGCATCTTGGTTGGTGGGGTTCAAGGCTCTTTGCAGAAAATAGTTTTGCCCTATTATTTATATAGTGGTCTACTCTAATAGCAATATGACACTCCCGGTTAAACCCCGGTCGTAGTCAGGGACAATCCTCGTAAAACCCCGGTCGTAGTCTATAGGCACTCCCGGTAAATCCCCGGTGGTAGCCCAATGCAATTTGAGCGTGTGGGTTCCCCGGTAAATCCCCGGTTGCCCCAAGTCTTTCTTCAAGAGCTCCTGGTAAATCCCCAGTCCTCTGAGATTAGCACCACAACTCCCCATTTGTTCACCCATTGATTTTAATTAAGAAGATATCATGAGATCAACTGTCAATTCCCGAATGAGTTGCTCAAGTTGTCAATAACCGAGTACACGGCTAATCATGATCAGTTTTATACACTTTGTAGATGTTTGTGTACTTTACCCATGATTCCTGATCACACCCTTAAGCCACTAAACTTCACTTGCGAAGTAGCCAGGTAGACCAAGACGAGACTTTTGGGAAGCAGTGGCCTCTCAGAAAAGGCAGACCCAGTCTGACTATACACCTACATCTGTTGGTCTACTCCTGGAGGTTCCCGCAACTTACTTGGTCCAGACAGAGCCCATATTGTATCATGGTTACACACTAAAGCTACTCAACTTTGAACTCGTACAATCCCTTTGAGCCTGGGCGGTCGCCCACAAAACACGCGGCCACCAAAGCAATACCGAAGCACCGCCCAGTTGATTCATTAATTAGGTTGTAGTTAAGTAGTCAACCATGCGGTTGTATGGTGGAAAAATTAATTGGTGTTTCCCCAATCCACGTCATAGCAGATAAGCAACTACTCGATGGTTACAAGGTCAGGGTAAGTTTGGACCTAAGTTATCAACTACTGGGTTGAACAGAATTTAGCATCCTAAACTCACACACCTAACATGGCAAAACTACAATGCAATAAAATACTGGGTAACATGATCAAAGTGGAACTTGCCTGGTATTGACGATTCTTCAATCCCACAATCTTGATAAAGTTACTCTTCGCTCTCCGCATAATCTAACGTAAGTAAAGAGCAATCATAAACAACCATACAATGCAATGAAACATACAACAAGTGTTGTGCATGGTGTCAGTGTCATTGTGATGTGAGATCATGTGTTAGGGCTAACTCTTCAAGTTTGGAAACAAAATCGTGGTTGTTAATTGGAATACATGTGACATAAGGGTTCACATGCAAGTTTCAAATAAGGGTTCATCACATAAGGAGTATGTGATGTCAAGTTGTGGTTGTCAGATCCAATCAAAGGAATCATAACAACAGAGTCATGGTCTATGAATCTTGGATAGCCAAGTTCATGTTCAAGTTTGAATGACAATTCAAACTTGTTGACCTTTCATGAGTTTTAATACACTAAGTGTCTGAAAATGATAACTTGGTTTGGCTTCCAATTCAAATTGGATTTGAATTAGGGTTCATCTCATTTGAATTCAATTTGAATTGAGTTCACAAATTGATTTGGTTCTACTAAGACAAATTGAATTATGAATCATTTCATAATTGACTTAATTGGTTCAAATCATCTCAATCATAATTTATGCTTCCCTAAAGTCAAATACAAATCCAACATAGTTGCTAGGGTTTAGTTACTTAATCTAAGTTCAACTAAAGTCAAGTACAAATCCAATATGATTACTATAGTTTATTTATTTGATTTAGTTTAAACTAAGTCAAATTTAAATCCAAGATTTTGGCTAGGTTTTATTGCTTTCTTTGAACTAAAGTCAAATATTAATCCAACATGTTTTGCTATGTATTAATAGTTTTCAAACTTTATTTTAATTTGAGTTCATCTTTCCCTAAACTTAATCATTAACTCCAAAAATAATTTAATAGGTTTAATTCAACTCACTAAACCATATTGCATTAGTTTTATTTAAATTAACCCAAGGTTTCAAATTATGTTTTCAACTTAATTCAAATGTTATTTGAATTTCTAAAGTCAAATAATAATCCAAAATTATTTACTAAGTTCATATTATAATTTCTGAACTCATTTGCATCATAATTGTGTTACTAAACAATTTTTATTCCAAAGTTAAACCTAATTAGGTTTAATTTATATTTGAACTCTGGCCTATATTGTATTCTATTTAAAATACATTTTTAAATTATTCAAATTTGCACTAAAGTGTTCTAGACAGACTCTGTATCTTACTAGGTCCAACTTGAAAAAAGAATCATTTAATTTGGATTTATTATGTGCAGGTTATGCCTATTTTAAGTTTGAATTCATTCTATTTGAATTTGAATTTTAAATTATTGAAAAGTGAAATGTTTCTTGACAGGGTGAAAGAGTATTTCATAAGTATTATTTTTGTAAAAAGAATCATCGAAGTTGGACTTGTAGATACTTAGTTATGATCATTCTTAGTTCAGGGACTTTTCTATAAAATTGCATTTTAATTCAATTTACAGAAAATTTGAACGGATAAGGTGGGACACGTGGCTATTTCTGATTAGCTGAGAGGTGTTCGCTGCGAGTGCTAAGCAGCGGCCGGCCGAAGTTTAGAGGAACACGATCCGGGTTTTAAGTGATCTAAGGCGGTGCGTTTGATCTAAGATCAAGGGCTGAGATTAGATCGGGGTTAGGGTTTCGGTGCTCGCCGGAGAACTCGGGGGCGGCGGCGAACGGCAGCGCGCGGCTCGGACGTCGACGCTCCGGTCGCTCCCGTGGTCCTCACGTGCGGCGAAGGGCACTGACGGGCGCAGGGCGGCGAGCTGGGGCTTCTGGTGCACGCGGTGGTCGTCGGGGAGGACGGCAGCGACGGCTGTGAGCCCGCCGGAGCTCGGGTGCAGTGGCGGCGCTACGGCGTGGATGCGCTCGTCGATCTAGAGCACCTGGGGGTGAACCAAATGGTGAGGGTGATGCGCGCGAACGCGTTGAAGATGAAGGACATGGTGGCGTGGCAAAGACGCTCACGGAGCTCACCGGAATGGTGCTCGCGTCGACGGAGAGGCTCGGCCCTCATTGGACTTGGGCATCGAGGAGGCTCTGGTCTCGCTCAGGGTGTCCTAGAGGTGCGCAAGGGAACGGCGAGGCTGGTGGTGGCAACAGTTTGGCTCGGGGGTGGCTGCGATGGTCGGAATCACCACCGGAGTGGCTAGGTCAGAGGCGGAGTAGAGGGGGTCGCGGCGGAGCAGCCTGACGGAGTCGGCCTGGATTGGATGGAGCAAAAAGGCGAGCGGGTCGGGGGGTTTAAATAGGACATGGCCGCGCGGGCGGGCACGGCCGGCGTGCGTGAACGTGGGCGACGTGGGTGTGGGGCGTGCTCGGGTCATGCGTGCGCGCGTGGGTGAGCGGTTGGAGGTCGGGGAAGATGCTGACATTTGGGCCCCGCATGTCAGTGGGTGAGAGGGGAGAGAGAGAGAGGGCGCGAGGCTGGCTGGGCTAGCTGGCTGGCTTGGCTGGGCCTTCTCTTTTTTTTGTTCTTTTCTTTTTCTCTTTCTGTTTTCTATTTTTCTTTTTCTGTCTATTCTGTCTTTTTCAAATGATTTTAAATTTGAATTTTCTTTGTGCAGAGATTATTTTCTAAATTCCAAATGGAATATTTAGAAATGTTTGAACATTTTGTTTGGACAAAATGGCCACATATTTTCTGCACTTGCATTTTCATTTTGAATTTGAATTTGGTTTCAATACCAAATTTGTTCCAAAATCATTTTAGAAAAATGGCAGAGTGTCAAGAATATTATTTGGACTTATGAAATATCATTTCCTGCCAAATAAAATGCAAAAGCATTTTTGAATAATTTCTTTTGGATTCTGAATTGATTTAAAAAATAACACCAACTCAAATCCTTTTAGGGAAATTATTTTGGCTTGGATATTCTTGGGACTTATTTAGGATTTCTTTTGCCGAACAATATTTCAAATGGCTTGGGTTCCTACAAAGCTAGCTAGGTTTTCAACTATCTGCATTGGGCTTGGCCCTTCCTAGGCAAACAACCAAACAACAATAAGACAAATCAAGGTCAACCACAAGCAATCCTAGGCAATCATGGGTATTTCCTAGAAAAAATTTAATTCCCTATGAAATTTTTGAACATACCAGATTTGGGAAAAATCTGGGATGTGACAGACTACCACCCTTAAAAGAGATCTCGTCCCAAGATCTGGAGAGGCTAGAAAGAAAGGGTAGGGTTTGGGGTTTCTCTTAAATTACAACTCCAAGTCTGAGTCTGTTGTCTGGGCCATGACAATCTTGGGGTACTCGGTCTTTCATTCCTCGGCAGTCTATACTGCTCTCAAGATAATTCTGTGGCTGGTAGCTCTATTTCTCAAAGCTTCCTTGTTATTGGGGTCTGGTTGGGGTGTGCAGTGCCTCCCGGAACTATCTGTATATCTTTGGTCTCTTACGTTCCAGGTTGCTACCACCTTTAAAAGATTTTAAGGTTGGGGTCTCCTACGACTTCTTACTCCTTAGGTGCAAATGCTAACACTCCTCCAGGTTCAATAATTAGGATATCATCTACCGACTTGGTATGTCTGTTTCAGTGCTCATCATCGGTCTTGCAATTCCGTAGGTGTCATGCATCTATGCTTCCCTCGATGTGCCAATTGTGGTCTTAGCATCAGAAGTCTCCTTTATGTGCCATCTATGGTCTTACCATCTGTAACGTGCCATACATGGGCTTACCATATGCCATCCTCCTATCTATGGAAATTTTATGTCTGTACTATCTGTCAAACTCTTGCACCAACTATCATACTTTATTACCGTCAGTGTTCCTCGGGAAGATGTCTCCTGGGATCCTTACTGCCTCTTTGCTTCCACCCCTAGGTCTTAAATTCCTTATCAGGGAGTGTTCTTCCGATATATGGATCCTTTCCAGTTGATAGGTCTGGCGCCAAAATTTTAAAATACCTATCGTTACTCTCATGGTGGTCAACCAAATTCCCCGTGTGGTTCCTGCAAGAATTGGCTCTTGGCTATCCTCAACGTAAACAGGCGATTCAATGGTTTTCTCTAAAGTCTTCAGCAGGGTGTTCCTATTAGGTTTTGTCAAAACGTCGGCTCTCTTTCTACAGACTTACTTTCTCACAAAACAAAGTGAATAATAAGAGTAGTCGTCATGGTGGCCAATCCATGTTGCACCCAAATCATTACTTTGCATACGGTCCAATGAATCTCGTATCTAGACACTCGAGCTCTGACAAACATTGCAAAAGTCTTTCTTGTTCACGAACTGAGTTCGGCTAAATCCATTGGTTCTACAAGCAACATCTCACTACTAGGAAAATGCTTATACGTAGAACTTTACCAGTAGCGCCTATTTGAGCCCCCACGCTACTGGTAAGTACCAGTAGCGCTTGGTACAAAACACGCTACTAGTATCAGTTAGCAGCAGCGTTGGTTTTCCTCAGACGTGCTACTGGTAAGTGTGCCACACCACAGCCCCAGGTCAAGATATATTAGCTGCGTGGGCAATCTACCCAGCGCTACTGTTAAAGAATTATCTTTAGCGCCTGGTGTAGAAAGTGCGCTACTGCTATTTCTTCTGCGTGTAAACTTGTGGGTCCATTTAGCAGTAGCATTTTTTTTACCAGCGCTATAGCTAGTGCAGATACCAGTAGCGCCTATTTGATCCCCCACGCTACTGGTATGGCCGCCAGCAAAATATCTGCCACCTTCTCCCCCCTCTTCTCCCTCCCCTCCCCCTTCCTTTCTTCCCCTCCTCTTGCACTTGCTTGTTGGTTCTTCCTCCTCCCCCTCTCTTCTTTGCCCCTCCACCCCTCCATTAATGCCCTCCCTCCTCCCTCTCTCTTCTTTTTGCCCCTCCACCCCTCCATTAATGCCCTTCCTCCTCCCCCTCTCTTCTTTGCCCCTCCACCCCTCCATTAATGCTCTCCCTCCTCCCTCTCTCTTTCTTTGCCCCTCCACCACCTCTCCATTAATTAATGGCCTCCCTCCTCCATCTCTCTTTCTTTGCCCATCCACCCATCTCCACTAGCTCTCTCTCTCTCCCTAGTTAGAGCTATATGTAGGTACCTCACTATCTAGAGCTACTAGCTAATTAAGAAGGTACTCGATATCCCTCTCGACACATAGGTGAGCAAAAAAAGAGTTGTGCAAGAATGGAAATATGTGTGTGTGTGTGATTAGGACCGAAACTATGCGCGATATGAATATACCGAATTGTGTGTGGCATGTGAGTGACATGAGTTGCCTATGTTTTGCCGAAATGTCGATTCAATTCCGTTTCGGCGAATTTCGGGCAAACTCAATATGTCCTATGTTTAGGGAAGGTCATGTCGAATTTTTGTATGAATTTGATCCATGCATGTGTACGTGGTTATAATTCTTTTGCTCCGCGCATGCAGGTGATCATGAAGGTCAATGGAAGGATGGTGGAAAGATACTGGCAATCCGCGGTGGACGACATGTATGAAAAAAGACTGAAGGATGTTTTATGTCTGTGTCAAAAATGCAAAGGAGGAGTCAGGCTCGACCCCTTTAAGGGTGGTAAATTCAAGGCGCACCTGCTCATGCATGGTTTCATGGATGGCCATGCTCGGTGGATAAGTGAAGATGATGATGATGATGATGAGGACGTCGACGGGGCAGGAAATGACGACATTGGGCCAGACGAAGAGATGACCGATTATGGGCCCGAAGAAGAGGGCCTTAGAAATGGTGATGGCGAAGAGGCAGTACAAGGCGGAGAAGACGCGGACACGCCGCAGCCTTCATCGCTACTAAGTTCAGCCATGCGGGACCCGCATGTTCGAGACCTACTTCGCAAGGAGACGACTAGCGACAGAGCTGCTTCTAGAGAGGAGGCCAAACTGGCGCAACTGGAGGTAGACTCGATGACTCCATTGTATGATGGTTGCGATCCCGAGGTGACCCGCTTGAGTTTCACGCTAGAACTTCTAAAGACGAAGGCAAAAAACAAATGGACGGATGCAAGCCTGGATGAGCTTCTGAAGTATCTAAAGAAGGTTCTTCCCGCGGGAAGCCTGTGTCCTACTAGTGTCGAGGAGGCAAAGAAAATCGTGTGCCCTCTTGATCTGCCACACATTAGATATCACGCATGCATCAACGATTGCATCATATATCGGAACGAGCACGCAGAAAAAACCATCTGTCCAAAGTGCAATGCTTCACGATATAAGAAGGCCGGAAAGAAAGCTCCACAGAAAGTTGTATGGTACTTTCCGATCACTCCGCGTCTGCAGCGGTATTTCATAGATCCTAAGGTAGCAAAGCTTATGCGCTGGCACGCGGAGAGGGTGAAGCCAAATGACGGAGATGATCCGAAGCTGAGACACCTCGCAGATGCTAGCCAGTGGAGAGCATTAAACGCTGAATTTAAATTTTTCGCAGATGATGCAAGGAACATCGTGCTTGGCGCTAGTACTGATGGCATGAATCCGTTTGGCAACCAGAACACCAATCATAGCACATGGCCCGTGTTTGTATGGATGTACAACCTCCCCCCTGGAAGTGCATGAAGGAAAAATACATACACATGACTATGCTTATTCAAGGGCCGAGACAACCGGGAAATGATATAAATCTGTATCTCGGGTTACTGAAAGAGGAGCTACAGACCTTATGGACAACGCCAGCCAAGACATGGGACGCAAGCAAAGGAGAGTATTTCTACATGAGAGCCGCGCTGATTACGACGGTGCAGGACTATCTCGGTTACGGCTATATCTCTGGCCAGGTGTGCCACGGATATTGCGGATGCACCAGGTGCATGGATGATACAACTTCTCAGCAGCTATCGAAAGATGGCGGGTCTTCGAAAATCGTGTACATGGGGCATCGAAGATGGCTCGAGAAGGATGACCCGTGGAGAAAGCTTGGAGATCTATTCAATGGTAAGGCTGAGCATCGAGGTCCTCCACGTAAGCGTAGCGGTGCTGAAATATATGAGTTATTAAAGAACTGGGAAGAGTGCCCCTCGCCGGGAAAGACGAAGAAAAAGGTGCCTGAGCCGCTGCTGAAGGTATGGAAGACGAGGTCTGTTTTCTGGGACTTAGAGTACTGGCCCAAACTCGACACGCCTCATAGCCTTGATCAAATGCATATCACGAAGAATATCCTCGAGAGCTTGCTTGGAACATTGATGAACATGCCGGAGAAGACCAAGGACGGGCCGAAGGCAAGAAAAGACTTGGAATTTTTGAATATCAGGAAAGATCTCCAAATGCCCGGTAAAAAGTCGTCGGAGGAGACGGAGACGGAGTCGGAGACGGAAGATAGGGGGGAAAAGTAAACAAGAAAAAAGAACAATATTGCCCCCCCTCTTGCTTCACCTTACATCCGAAGGAGGTCGATCAATTGTTCAAGTGCCTTGCCAGAATCAAAGTTAGTTCCGGATACTATGGGAAGATTAGCAGATATCTGGACACCAAGAAAAAAATGTTCAGCGGGATGAAGTCTCACGACTGTCACGTGATGATGACGCAGTTACTCCTGGTTGCACTTAGAGGGATTATGGACACACACGTCCGTGAGACGCTTACTAACCTATGCCACTTTTTTGATGCTATCTCTCGAAAGTCGATCAGTGTCAAGCAACTCCATAGGCTACAGGAAGAGATCGTTGTCATACTAAATGAGCTAGAGATGTACTTCCCGCCCGCGTTCTTTGATGTCATGGTGCATCTATGTGTCCACATCGTGGACGACATCATCGACCTAGGGCCGACATTCCTGCACAGCATGATGCCGTTCGAGAGGATGAATGGGGTCATCAAAGGATTCGTTCATAACATGTCCCGTCCGGATGGAAGCATAGCCCAGGGATATCTGACCAAAGAGTGCATCTCTTTCTGCGAGACTTATCTAGGCACCGGAGACCCTGTTGTTGGTTTGCCCGTCAGCAAGCACTATGGAAGGCTCGAAGGCGAAGGTCATACCAATGGTCGGAGGGATGTGAATGTGTTTCGCTCGGGCCGACAAAATGACTTTGACAGGGCAAACTTAGTAGTGCTACAACACCTAGATGTGCTAGAAGATTTCGTGACACTGCACAAAGAGAACATCCCAAAGAACTACCGTGACCGTGGGGTGCACAGGACGGATTCTGAAGTTATTAGAGAACACAACTCCACTTTCTTGCATTGATTCAAAGAGCGAGTTCTGGCTAATCCCCCGGAAGAGGGCTGTCCGTACGGAACGCTCATATACGCCTTAGCACATGGCCCGTCGGTCAACCTCGCGACTTATCAAGCATACGATATCAACGGATACACATTCTACACGGAGGCCAAAGATATAAACAGTGATAACCAGAACTCAAGATTGACGATGGAAGCCATGACCGGGAACGTAATTGAAAGATATTACGGAAGGGTCGATGAGATCTGGGAGCTTGACTACTCTGGATTGCATAGCGCGACGATGTTCCGTGTCAGATGGGCTAAGAACGTACAAAGAGAAAACCGACATTTCACTACCATGTGTATACCCGACTCCGATAGCGGTACCGTCAACGCCACCGCCAAAAATGAGCCATGGGTACACGCTAAACATGTGACACAATGTTTCTTCATAACCGACCCGAGCAATCCCAGCCGTGTTGTCGTGAGGAGAGGCAAAAGGAGCATCGTCGGAATGGATGGAGTCGCTAACGAGGAAGACTACGACCAGTACGGTGACCCGATGAGGGAAGATGATGCTGATGACGATGAAACATACGTCAAAAGAAGGATGAAGACTACATCACCTACGAAAGATCGTACTCCCTGGAAAAGGAAAAGTCACGACCATGGGCTCAATTATTCGACAACGAACAAAAGAGGAAAGAAGAAGATGAGTCTGAAGCGTCGTCGACCAAGCTGACAAACTATCATAATTTGTCTATATCTATTTTGTATACATACTTAACACCGTTAGTGGTCAAATGATGTAATATATATATTATGCACTAATTATATCCGGAGGGTGTGTTATTAGTCCATAAACAGACCTAACCCTAACCCCTGCTACAACTTACAACAAGGAAAGGAAAAAGAAAGAGAAAAATGAAAAAGAAAAAACTGGCCACGGAATTTAAAAAATAAAAAATAAAAAACTAGCAGTAGCGCTTGTTTTCCTAACCGCGCTATAGCTAACTTAGCTATAGCGCGTTTTTACGACCAGCGCTATAGCTAAGTTGACTATAGCCCTGGCCCTGTCCAGCTCCCCACGAACTCCTCTCTCTCTCACTCTCGATCCCCCTCGCGCGATCTCTCTCCCCAGCCCACGCCACCGCCGACGCACGCCGCCGCCGACGACGCACGCTGGTCGGCCTCCTCTGCCCCTGCCTCCTCTGCCCCGACCTCGACGCCGGCCGGCCCCCTCTGCCCTCTCCTCCTCGACCTCGCCGACGCCTGCAGCCTCCTCAACGTCGCCGTCTCCCCCGACCCCGCCTCACCTCCGACCCGCCTCGGTGCCGCCGTCTCCCGCGACCCCCTCTCTCTCTCGGCCCTCTGTAAGCCCTCTTCCCTCCCCTCTTCTCTGCTCTCTACTCTCTCTCTCTCTCTCTGTCTCTCTGCCATATGAACCCTAGGCTATTTTTTAGTGCTAGTTAGTATGAATTGTTGCTATTTAAAAAAAATAGAATTAGTATGAACCCTAGTTTAAAAAAACCTAGGACAGATTAGTGGCTATTTTTTAGTGGTAGTTAGTATGAACCCTAGGTTTCAAACTGTTGCTATTTTTTAGTTAAAGCAATTGTTGCTATTTAATTTGTTTTAGTTAAAGCAATTGTTGCTATTTAAAAAAAACAGAATTAGTATGAACCCTAGTTAATTAGGTGGTATGAACCCTAGTTTAAAAAAAACCTAGGACAGATTAGGTAGTATGAACCCTAGTTAATTAGTATGAACCCTAGGTTTCAAATTAGGACAGAAATTTAGCTAGGTTTTCAAATTAGGACAGAACTTTATCTAGGTTTCAAATTAGGACAGAAATTTAGCTAGGTTTTTAAATTAGGACAGAAATTTATCTAGGTTTCAAATTAGGACAGAAATTTGACAAGTGCTGAATTTACTATCAAATTTGACAAGTGCTGAATTTAGTTTCAAATACTGTGAAGAAAAAGGACTTCTTGCATTTTTCTTCAAGTTCTATATTTTTCTTGCTGTTATATGCAAATTTGAAGTGGACATGTGATATGTGGACATGTGATTTGGACCTGTGACCCCGACGCCGGCCGGACTTCGGTTGTTTGGACAGATGCTATAGAATGATAGTGAGCATCCTATATTGTTGTGCTGCTGTAGTTGTGCCACACTTTGGTTGTTTGCAGGGAAACCGATTCCGAGTGGCCTATGTTTTGCCAGAAATGTTGATTCATTTCCATTCCGGCAAATTTCAGGCGCTCTATATGTGCACTTTCTAGCATAGGTCAAGCCAAAATTTTCCGTGAATTTCGGCATGACTTGTGCTAGAAAGTTGGACATATCGAGTGCTCGAGATTTGCCGCCATGGGAATGAAACGACATTCAGGCAAAACAAAGGTCACTTTTTTTGTCTTTATTCACTTTATTATATAAAGCTCGATAATTAAACGACTACGACATTGAACCCTATCTAGGAAACATGACCGACAATGTTGAGGCCGGAGGTTCTCACACCCAAGAAGGACAAGCACATGCCTACCTCGACTTTCTTGCGGCTCAGGAGAAACAAGGGTGGCAGGACCCCCTTGTCATGACGGACGACGACGGTGGTGGCACCGGCGCCGACACTGATGCCACCAACACCGGCACTGAGACGGGCCCTGATGATGTTGCTAACGAAACCACGGAAGGTGGGACCTCTCAAGCCAGTGAAGGAAAGAAGGCAAAGAGGGCACGACGCCCAAATGAGCTTGGCACCGGAAGACTGGTGGTCACGGCGGTGAACCCCGGCGACTTCGAGCCTGTAGAGCCGCGGGAAGTGGCAGCGTGTTACGGCAACCAACTAGCATGCATCCTACGGGATACCGCTAACATCAACACCACAAAAATACGGAAGAATGAACATTTGAAGCAGCTGCTCCTAACTAGGTTGCACGCAAGATTCCTGTTCCCCGGTCGGAATGACGACGTTGACCCATGGAAAGATGATGCCATGAAAAAAATCAACAACAAAGCCCTAGGGAAGTTCGGCAACGCATTGAGCGCCTGGAAAACTAGGGTGAAAAAGGCGATTGAAGTAGACCATGAAACCTACGCCGAGATTGTTGCAGACAATCCGACAATTACGCTAGAGGACTTTGAAAAGTTCAAGGCGACTTGCAATGAAGAAGCTGCCAAGGCCAGGTCGGAGAGAGGCAAGCAGCTGCAGGCAAAGAACATGGGGAACCACCGCCTCGGAAGTCGTGGTTACACGGGAAAGAGGCCCGTGTGGGCTAAGGAGGACGTGGAACGTGAACGTCTGGGGATCCAAGACCCCTTGGCTGAGTTCACCGACCAGCAGGAGCACGACTTCATCAGGGCCCGATTCAAGTGGGACCCCATAAAAAAGATTTTTTTCACCGACGGGCCGACTAGGCAATTCATGAGATTACTGGTAATTATCCTTTTACCACCTTATATATTAGCTTCCGATCAATGAAGTCTACTACATTCTAGTCACATTCGTAAACGATTCACGCTCCATTTTGCAGAGAGAGCAACAAAAGATTGCGGCCGAAAGCGACTCGTCGACTCAGTCAACTCAGTCATCGGCGAAGTACAAGTGGGACACCCCTTTCAACCGGGCCATGAACGTAATGATGGGACACCCGCCGGGCCAGCGGCCGCAATATGGATGTGTGCACGGCGTCGGAGACGGCGCCACATGGAAGTACTATTATGGTGAGGACCCCGAGTCCAAAAGACAGAGAAAGAAGTTAAGTCAAGTGACTATCGATGAGAAGGTGGCGCGGGCGATCGAGAAAACAAAAGCTGATACAGTCCGGGAAGCGGTAGCTGCCTGTAGAGATGATATGGCAGCTGCCTTTACAAGCTTGATTCCAAGTGTGGTCAGCTGGTTGCAACAAAATCCAAACGCGGCACCAACTGATTTTCCCATGCCCAGCTTCACCGGGAGCAACTCAATGAACACCGCACCCACACCCGAACCTGATATGGCAACCGCACCCGCACCTACTCGAGCACCTGCTCCCGCACCCTCTCACAGCAGCCCTAGCTCCGTCTCTGGCTTGAATGTCGGGCCGTCGACATTGGCTGAGCTCGATGCCCTCACGGTAAATACGCTTCACACCCTCATCAACACAACTAATTAATCTTCAGTTCGTGTTTCTTTTTGGATCTCTGACGCCGCACACGTACATGTCTTCGCAGGCCGACTCCACTCCGTGCACCCTCCTTTACCACATGAAGGGCGGGTTGGTGGATGTGGGGAAGGGTACTATAGTGAAGCCCAAGGATCGATTGTTCCATAGCCGGCAGATGCCTGATAATGCCTTAAGGGTCTCTGTGGCGAGTGTGAAAGCGGGCTACGAGGGTTTTCCTCATCCCATACAAACCGGTGGAGAGGATGACGAGACCCCCACGCAGCTTGGCCGATCCTGTGGCCGAAGAATCTTCTTCGTGTGGAGGTGGCCGGGAGCACACCAACGGAACCTCATCAGGAAGCAGGTATGACCACAACCCCACCTACACAACTACAACAACCATCGTCTGTGCTGCTGGGTGTGATCAAGAGACACGAGGAAGGAGGGACAACCGTTCCGGCGGATGATGACATCGGCCCCATGGAAGAGGATATGGATCATGACATGGAGGTGGATGACCCTCTCCAGTATCTCAATACCGGCTTTGACCACGAAGTAACGATGAGTCAACCATATGAGATGCATGGTGTACCAGAGACGGAACATCCTCGGGAGTGCAAGAAGTCTTTGTTCATGCAATCCTCACAGGACACGCCTCCAGATGTCGGTTCCACCCAAGCTCAACTAATTAGCCAGAGGCGTTCAATGCTGAGCCCGACAACACTAGGGGCGGTGGTCAGGGAGGGTCTGACAGACCCACCAGCACCTGAGCCCACCAAGAAGAAGCAGAGGAAGAGACCGATGAGAAAAGGCAATAAAGCTGCCAATGTTGCTTCTAGCAGCCAGCCGCCTCCGCATACCAGGGTTGACAGTGTACCGATGAAACATGCGCCATTACTCCATGTCGCGGGAAAGCCAATGGTACCGGCGGATGCGCTAGCTGCCATAACAGGGGATCTCAGGAGACTCCATGACCATGTGCTGTCGACAGAGAGAAGCCTCCTCACCTCGGATGATCTAGGATACCCACTTTATACGGTTAGGGTGCCGTGCAGTGGCAAGATGTACGTCAGCACATGCCCCGCGGACCTGTTCTTCCAGCGATTTGATTACATCTTCGAGATGTTTCAAATGAGGAGACTCAATTTTACGTTCGTCCGCCTGTATGCGCTGCACATGAAATACATCGTCAGGAGAGAACAAATCACTGGTCTTGCGGTCGCGGACCCATACTACATGCATGAGGGCTTCTTGTCAATCAACGAAGCCAACCATCAATATGCGAGGGAGTACATCGAAGAATTCTTGGTCATCAATAAGGACAAAGAAAAGATTCTCCTACCTTATCATCCCGGGTAAGTCATCCGCGGATAGCCACTATAACACATAAATCCTTTCGTGCATTTCAATAATTACTTTGCACGCATGGAGGCTAACTTGATCATGTATTTTGCGCAGCGGGGGGGGGGGGGGGGGCGTGTCGTTCTTATCATTCTTTACCCGCGTTTCTCCCACGCTCTATATTTGGACCCATCGAAGAACATAGAGAAGAAAGATTACACACACATAAAGTATGTTCTGGACAGAGCTCTCATGGGCTTCAGCATGCGGGGTGGCTACATCCAAGTCAAAAAAACAAGTAAGGCCGGGCTGTGTTTCGGCCATAAGACTGACTTCTATTGCCTCCAGCGACCGGCAACAAGTGAGAATGATGAATTCTACGTCATCCATCTAATGATTGAATACAGAAGGGATGTGCAATCACTTTGCATGACATCTTCATCCGGCAATGCCCATATCCGGAGATGGGCCGAAGCCTTTGGAACCGTGCCAGATAATCAACTTCGAAATGATTTCTACCGGATCCAGCAGGAAATTGCGTCCATCATCATGAAAGACGTCCTCGAAGAGAATGGGATGTTCTACAACGGCCCAATATCACGAGCTGACGTCCGAACCCGCATAGCCCTACAGCGTCAGGACATGACGCCTTTCACTAAGCTTGGGTGCATCCTCCCGGATATGGCCGGATGGGAAGAGTGCACTGCTTGAAGACAATGTGTTTGTTTAGTTAGTTGTTACTTTCTGTACGACGAAACTTTTGAATGTCTCTGTACGACGAAACTATTAGATGTAAATGCTGCTGCGCTAGTTAATTAGTTTCGGTACGATGAATTTCGTTAACTATGTTTACTATACGTTGCTTCTATTTCATAATTGTTTCTCTCCACAGGCCGACGTAACTTATGCTACATATTATATATCGTTGAATTCGCTTAATGATATATGTGCATCTCTGACAGGTATATAGATCAACGATGGTGAGGAAGTGGTATGTCGTGTATGTAGGGCATGTTCCGGGTGTGTACGATGAGTGGCCGGAGTGTCAGGCCCAAGTGTACCGCTTCCCGGGCGGAAGCCAGAAAGGGTTTGATAGCAGAATGGAAGCCGAAGCTAGTTACTTGAGATTCATAGCGCAACAGAGGATTCAGAACCGGCGCCGCAAAAACTACTACATAATCCCGCTTTTGCTCATCGTGATCGCACTTCTCTCGTATGTCATAGTTTAGGTAGATAATGAAACATGTCTGTGCGGTGACAATGTAAGAGACATGTGATAATTAACTTTTATCTCTATTTCGAGATGATGATGAGATCGACATCATTTGTGTTCAATAATGATGATATGATGAGACTATGTTGTACCACTTTGATAATGATGATGAGACATTCCTTTTTTCATATAGTTTCAATGTATGTGTATGTTGTAATTGTATAAAACCTATAAAAATACAAATATAGCAGCATAAAAAAACTAGCAGCAGCGAGGGGCTTTAGAGTACCAGCAGCGCTGCCTTACCAGTAGCGTGGTTCCCAGGGACGCGCTACAGAACATTACCAGTAGCGATGGCTAGAGGTGCGCTACTGGTAGGTGTAAGTAGCAGTAGCGCTGGGTAAGAACCGCGCTACTGCTAAAATTTAGCTGTAGCATCGTAGCAGTAGTGCGGGCACCCGCGCTACTGCTAGCCCAAAAACCAGCGCTACTAGTAGGCTTTTTCCTAGTAGTGGCTAACTATCTTATGGCTCTCGAGATTTTAAAACTCTTAAGGCATCAGCTGGAAAAACTGCTGGTTCTCCGACAGTCCAAACTCTGGTATGACAACTTCCGTTTCAACCAGTGAGGTTTCTTCCCTCCTTTTCAGACAATGCTTACACAATCTCTGTTTGGAACCATGGTGTTACCACCTCCATGATCATCTAATTCTCTACTCCATGTTTCCTAAGTTGATTAGGCATATCCGTTTTGATCCTGGTGTCTATTGGTTATGGCCCACTGTTTAGCACCATTCTCTAGTTGCCTAATTCCTCGAATGCCTTACGCAACTCTGGTGGCAAATTTTTCACGGTCAAACTATTTACGTATGCCTTACGGCTCAGCGCATCAGCAACCACGTTTACCTTTCCAGGTGATACTGCAATTCAAGGTAAAATTCTTGAGTAATCTCCAACCAACTTCTCTATCTCATGTTCAACTCCTTCGGAGTGAAAATGTACTTCCAACTCTTGTGATTCGTGAAAACACCACAAGTCATACCAAATAGGTATTGCCTCCAATGCTTCAAAGCATGGACTACCGACGCCACTTCCAAATCATGGGCCGGGTAGTTAACCTCGTGCATCTTCAACTGGCTCGAGGCATAGGCTACTACTCTTCCTTCCTGCATCAAGATACATCCAAGTCCTTGGTGTGAGGAGTCACAATAGGCTTGAAAGGTTTCTGGATGTCGGCAAACATTGGACCTGGGCGGTCACTAGTCTCTTTTTCAACTCCTGGAAACTCTCTTCACAGGCTTCCATCCAACAAAGCTTCTTCTCCTTCTTAGGCAAGTCAGTCATGGGTTTGGCTAATCAATCCCTCTAGCTGAGGTTAGGTCTCCTCCTTTCATACTGGGTATTGCTTCTCCTTTCTCCAAGCCTTTCTTGGTTAGGTACTCAGACTTCCCATGTGCCAAGGCTGGTTTATTTTCCTTACCATCCTTCTCCTCTGGTAAGGTTTCCTTGACTACTCCCTTCTGGACAAGTAGTGTCCCTTCCCCATTCGGGTATGAGTCCACTTGATGCTCTAGGTTTTCCCAAGTAACATCAGTGTTATCCCTTTCATCCTCGGATTTCCTGAACTCCATTAAAGTCTTCTCTACTTTCTCTTCCTGAGGTTCTTGTTGGGGAACGTTCATGGAAAACAAAAATAATTCTACGCACACGCAAGATCTATCCATGGAGATGCATAGCTACAAGAGGCGGAGTGTGTCTACGTACCCTCGTAGACCGTAAGCGGAAGCGTTAGAACAACGCGGTTGATGTCGTCGAACAACTTCACGATCCAACCAACCGAGCACCGAACGTACGGCACCTCCGCGTTCAGCACACGTTCAGCTCGGTGACGTCCTCGACTTCTTGATCCAGCAAGACGGTGAGGTAGTGGATGAGTTCCGGCAGCACGACGGCGTGGTGACGGTGATGGTGATGCTATCTCCGCAGGGCTTCGCCCAAGCACTGCAAAAATATGACCGAGGGACGAAACTGTGGAGGGGGGCGCCGCACAAGGCTAAGACAATGTTGTCTCTCGTTTGTTTGGGGCGCCCCCTCTCCTCTATTTATATATGTGTAGGGGCTTGGAGTAGAAGGAATAGTGCCACATGAACAGTACCATGTGAATAGTAACATGTGAACAGTACCACGTGAATAGTACACACGTGGACTTGGACTCCAAAGTCCAATCCTATTCCTACTAGGACTCTCCTTTTTTCCTTCCCTAGCTGCGTGGGCTTTTGAGGACTTGGTGCGCCTGGCCCAATAAGGCCAGGGCACCTCCCCTTAGCCCATGCCAGCCCTTGGGACGTGGTGGACCCACTTGTGGACTTCCGGAATCCTCCGAAACCTTCTGGAAGCTTCCCGGTACAATACCGAAAAAACTGCACCTTTTTTCGGAACACAAAATATGACTTCCCATATATAAATCTTTACCTCTCGACCATTCCGAGACTCCTCGTGACGTCCGGGATCTCATCCGGGACTCCGAACAACATTTGGTTACCAATTCACAAAACTCATATAACACTATATCGTCAATGAACGTTAAGCGTGCGGACCCTACGGGTTCGGGAATGATGTAGACATGACCGAGACGCCTCTCCGGTCAATAATCAATAGCGGAACCTGGATGCCCATATTGGTTCCTACATATTCCACGAAGATCTTATCGGTCGAACCGCAATGACAACATATGTAATTCCCTTTGTCCGTCGGTATGTTACTTGCCCAAGATTCGATCGTCGATATCTCCATACCTAGTTCAATCTCGTTACCGGCAAGTCTCTTTACTCGTTCCGTAATACATCATCCCGTAACTAACTCCTTAGTCACTTTGCTTGCAAGCTTCTTATGATGTGCATTACCGAGAGGGCCCAGAGATACCTCTCCGAAACACGGAGTGACAAATCCCAGTCTCGATCCATGCCAACTCAATAGACACCTTCGGAGATACCTGTAGAGCATCTTTATGATCACCCAGTTACGTTGTGACGTTTGATAGCACACAAGGTATTCCTCCTATATCCGGGAGTTACATGATCTCATGGTCGGAGCAACATGTATTTGACATTCAAGAAAGCAGTAGCAATAAACAGAACGATCATATGCTAAGCTAACAGATGGGTCTTATCCATCACATCATTCTCCTAATGATGTGATCCCGTTATCAAATGACAACTCATGTCTATGGTTAGGAAACCTTAACCATCTTTGATCAACGAGCTAGTCTAGTAGAGGCTCACTAGGGACACGGTATTTGTTTATGTATTCACACATTTATTTAAGTTTCCGGTCAATACAATTCTAGCATGAATAATAAACCTTTATCATGAACAAGGAAATATAAAATAATAACAACTTTATTATTGCCTCTAGGGCATATTTCCATCAGTTCTGCCATCGGTGTTACCCTGCTAGAGATTTCACAACTAGGTGGAAAATGATCAGTTCCACTACATAAGATATTTGAAATCTCTCCTGTGGAGTGATCCTCCCTTAGGTTTTCTTCCCTAAGTGGCAATTATCCAGGTTCTCCCCAAAATATAGCTTGCTTCTACTAGGTTGTTCTTTCCCCAACCTTGGTTTGTCTCTGTTGCACAGGACATGATGGCTGCACGAATATCTAACCGAAAGGTTGTCCACGTCGGTTAATGGGGTGAGTGGCTTTCTTTTTACCTCACCATTCTTCGGCAGGTCCTTCCAGCATGAGTGTGGAAAATCTCACTTTCTCACAGTCCGTGCATCCAATGGGTTCCAAACAAAATGAGTCTCTCAAAATCCATGATGTCATCTCAGGGTTTTGGGCGGTTTGGTTTTAGGGATAAGAAGATAGATGAGAGAGATAGATGCCCATATGCTAATCCCACTAGTATTATTTATATATAACCTCGTATGGCTGTTAGTATAACACATACATAACGTTCACACCTAAGGTCTGTTCGTATGGTCTAGTCATGTGTTCTCACTTCTTTCGAAGTTCCCTACATTTCCACTGTTGGCATCTTAACTCCTTCAGTGGCATTCTCCTGACTTCCAGTATTCTTTGGGGGTCTCTACTTACGTTCTATGTTGTTCACTCTCCCTACAATTTCAAGCAAACAGATTTCACTCAGCAATCATGAAAATCATTTCACACAATCAACTCCTAAGTAAGGTCATACCACATCCGATATGATCTCATCCAACTACTGGTACATCACCATGTAAGATTGATATAGTAGTGGTACACGCGAAACGTTCTACTTCAGATTAACATAGTAGTGGTGGTCAAGTCTAAACTTCGCTTCTGCTTTAGCTGTTTAACTCCTTGATCAATGATTCCATAATTTTCTTCAGTTGTCTAACTCCTTGATCAATGATTCCATAATTCATCAAGTAGCAGTCCCCTCATTCTTCTTCCTTCCTTAGTGTCACTTCTGCACTTCTTCTTCGACTCCTCCTTACTTGCTTCGAGCTCTTCCTCTCATTTCCTTGAGGTACTGTGTTGAGCATTTCTTCTCTAGGCCTTTCCCTATTCATCAGTGGTCATCATCCTTGAACTCAGATGCAGTTGCATCATCCGATTCTCTTGGTCTTTATTCATGACTATAAATCCTTATGATCCTTGTCCTTTGAGTTCCCATTATTATTCTGACATCCTTAATGCTCTTCGGATCTCACACTTAATTCCAAGTCATAGTCATCTATGGTCACTCTTTGACGATCTCTTTGAGACTGGTATTCTAAGTTTTTGAAAAGGAGAGGTTGAGAAATGAATGAGGTGAGAAGATACAAGACTATATATCTATAAAATGGATTTTGTCCTATGGCTTTCCATTTCCTAGGGTCACGTCCTATAGACAACATGTGCTCTGATACCATCTGTCATGACCCGGACACTGATAGGGGCCCCGAATCTCTGCGCTTTCTGTGTCAGTCCCTGGATCAATAGCTAAGACGCACAGTCAACGAAGAAATACCAATAATACATCACATGTCATAGTAATACATCGCAGATCCAGTGTTTTAAAATACACACCTGCTTAGCTCACGGGCTAGCTTGCAATACAATCATGCAGTGGAGAAAATAGTTTTGCCCTATTATTTATATAGCGGTCTACTCTAATAGCAATATGACACTCCCGGTAAAACCCCGGTCGTAGTCAGGGACACTCCCGGTAAAACCCTGGTCGTAGTCTATAGGCACTCCTGGTAAATCCCCGGTCGTAGCCCAATGCAATTTGAGCGTGTGGGTTCCCCGGTAAATCCCCGGTTGCCCCAAGCCTTTCTTCAAGAGCTCCAGGTAAATCCCCATCCTTTGAGATTAGATCCACAACTCCCAATTGGTTCAACCCATTGATTTTAATTAAGAAGATATGATGAGATCAAATGTCAATTCTCGGATGCGTTGCTCAAGTTGTGGGACAGGGCTAATCATGATCAGTTTTATACACTCTACAGAGGTTTGTGTACTTTACCCGTGATTCCTGATCACACCCTTAAACCACTAAACTTCACTTGTGAAGTAGCCAGGTAGACCAAGACGAGACTTTTGGGAAGCAGTGGCCTCTCAGATAAGGCAGACCCAGACCGACTACACACCTACATCTGCTAGTCTACTGCTGGAGGTTCTCGCAACTTACTTTGTCCAGACAGAGCCCATATTGTATCACGGTTACACACCGAAGCTACTCAACTTTGAACTCGTACAATCCCTTTGAGCCTGGGCGGTCGCCCACAAAACACGCGGCCACCAAAGCAATACTGAAGCACCGCCCAGATGATTCATTAGTTAGGTTGTAGTTAAGTAGTCAACCATGCGGTTGTATGGTGGAAAAATTAATTGGTGTTTCCCCAATCCACGTCATAGCAGCTAAGCAACTACTCGATGGTTACAAGGTCAGGGTAAGTTTGGACCTAAGTTGTCAACTACTGGGTTGTACAGAATTTAGCATCCTAAACTCACACACCTAACATGGCAAAACTACAATGCAATAAAATACTGGGCAACATGATCAAAGTGGAACTTGCCTGGTATTGACGATTCTTCAATCTCACAATCTTGCTAAAGTTATTCTTCGCTCTCCGTACAATCTAACGTAAGTAAAGAGCAATCATAAACAACCATACAATGCAATCAAACATACAACAAGTGTTGTGCATGGTGTCAGTGTCATTGTGATGTGAGATCATGTGTTAGGGCTAACTCTTAAGAGTTTGGAAAAAAATCGTGGTTGTTAATTGGAATACATGTGACATAAGGGTTCACATGCTAGTTTCAAATAAGGGTTCATCACATAAGGAGTATGTGATGTCAAGTTGTGGTTGTCAGATCCAATCAAAGGAATCATAACAACAGAGTCATGGTCTATGAATCTTGGATAGCCAAGTTCATGTTCAAGTTTGAATGACAATTCAAACTTGTTGACCTTTCATGAGTTTGAATACACTAAGTGTCTGAAAATTATAACTTGGTTTGGCTTCCAATTCAAATTGGATTTGAATTAGGGTTCATCTCATTTGAATTCAATTTGAATTGAGTTCACAAATTGATTTGGTTCTACTAAGACAAATTGAATTATGAATCATTTCATAATTGACTTAATTGGTTCAAATCATCTCAATCATAATTTATGCTTCCCTAAAGTCAAATACAAATCCAACATAGTTGCTAGGGTTTAGTTACTTAATCTAAGTTCAACTAAAGTCAAGTACAAATCCAATATGATTACTATAGTTTATATATTTGATTTAGTTTAAACTAAGTCAAATTTAAATCCAACATTATGGCTAAGTTTTATTGCTTTATTTGAACTAAATTCAAATATTAATCCAACATGTTTTGTTATGTGTCAATAGTTTTCAAACTTTATTTTAATTTGAATTCATCTTTCTCTAAATTAATCATTAACTAAAAAAATGATTTAATTGGTTTAATTCAATTCACTAAACCATATTGCATTAGTTTTATTTAAATTAACCCTAGGGTTTCAAATTATGTTTTCAACTTAATTCAAATGTTATTTGAATTTCTAAAGTCAAATAATAATCCAAAATTATTTACTAAGTTCATATTATAATTTCTGAACTCATTTGCATCATAATTGTGTTACTAAACAATTTTTATTTCAAAGTTAAACCTAATTAGGTTTAATTTATATTTGAACTCTGGTCTATATTGTATTTTGTTTAAAATACATTTTTAAATTATTCAAATTTGAACTAAAGTGTCCCAGACAGACACTATATCTCACTAGGTCCAAGTTGCAAAAAGAATCATTTAATTTTGATTTATTATGTGCAAGTTATGCCTATTTTAAGTTTGAATTCATTCTATTTGAATTTGAATTTTAAATTATTCAAAAGTTACATGTTTCTAAACAGGGTGTAGGTGTATTTCATAAGGATCATTTTGCAAAAAGAATCTTCAAATTTGGACTTGTAGATAATTCGTTATGATCCTTCTAAGTTCATGGACTTTTCCATACAGTTGCATTTTAATTCAATTTACAGAAAACTCGAACGGATAATGTTGGACACGTGGCTGTTTCTGATTGGCTGAGAGGTGTTCGCTGCGAGTGCTAAGCAGCGGACGGCCGAAGTTTAGAGGAAATGATTCGGGTTTTAAGTGATCTAACGGGGTGCGTTGTATCTGAGATCAAGGACTGAGACTAGATCGGGGTTAGGGTTTCGGTGCTCACTGGGGAACTCACCAGAGAACTCGAGGACGGCGGCGCGCTGCTCCGACGTGGACACTCCGGTCGCTCCCGTGGTCCTCAGGGGCGGCGAAGGGCACTGACGGGCGCGAGGCGGCGAGCTGGGGCTTCTGGTGCACGCCGGAGCTCGGGTGCGGTGGCGGAGCTACGGGCGTGGACGTGTGCGTCGATCTGGAGCACCTGGTGGTGAACCAAATGGTGAGGGTGATGCGCGCAAATGCGGTGAAGATGAAGGACACGGTGGCGGGGCAAAGACGCTCACGGAGCTCACAGGAATGGAGCTCGCGGCGGGGAGAGGCTCGGCCCTCATCGGACTTGGGCATCGAGGAGGCTCTGGTCTCGCTCAGGGTGTCCTAGAGGTGTGCATGGGAATGGCGAGGCTGATGGTGGTAGTAGTTTGGCTCGGGGGTTGCTGCGGTGGTCGGAATCACCACCGGAGCGGCTAGGTTCGAGGCGGAGGAGAGGAGGGTCGCGGCGGAGCAGCCTGACTGCGTCGGCCTCGATTGGATGGGGCAAAAAGGTGAGGGGGTCGGGGGGTTTAAATAGGACTTGGCCGCACGGGCGGGCGTGGCCGGAGTGCGCGAACGTGGGCGACGTGGGCGCGGGGTGTGCTCGGGTCGTGCGTGCACGCGTGGGCGAGCGGTTGGAGGTGGGAGAAGAAGCTGACATGCGGGTCCCGCATGTCAGTGGGTGAGAGGGGAGAGAGAGAGGGCGCGGGGCTGGCTAGCTGGACTTTGGCCTGGCTGGCTAGCTTGGCTGGGTGTGACGCCCCCGACTCAATCGTGCACTAATCATACACGCAAATGCGCACGATCAAGATCAGAGACTCACGGGAAGATATCACAACACAACTCTAGACACAAATTAAAGTCATACAACTTTATATTACAAGCCAGGCCACGAAGGCTCGAATAGATAAGTCAGCGGAAGCAACAATATCTGAGTACATACATAACTAAACAAGTTTGCCTTAAGAAGGCTGAGCAAAACAACGACATCTAGATCGAAAAGGCGCAGGCCTCCTGCCTGGGAGCCTCCAAACTACTCCTAGTCGGCAGTCTCAACGTAGTAGTAGGCTCCGTCGGGGTAGTAGTAGTCATCGACGGGGTCAGCTGGCTCTTGGGCTCCGTCATCTGATCGCAACAATCGGGTAGAGGGGAAAAAGGTAACCAAGCTACCATGAGTACTCATCCAAAGTACTCGCAAGACTTACATCAGATCTATGCTAAGTATGCATCGGTATCAAAGGGAAGGGGCTGTATCTGTGAACTATACTGCAGAAATGCCAGAATAGAGGGGAAGCTTAGCCTATCGAAGACTAGCATCTTGCAGCGTCTTGCAGCATTAGAAGAGTGCAGATTAGCATATTATAAAGTAGTAAGTAAGTAGTAGCAACGCCCAGAGATCCTTCCT